>VMRM01000019.1:3202101-9142101 GCA_010277075.1 Poeciliopsis retropinna
TGCAAATTCAGAGATATGGCTCAGTCTAATCTTATGCTTCTGTGGAAAAGTGTTAAGTGTTTCTATTGAAGTTACTATCTACATGTGTTTGTTCCCATCAACCGAGGATTGTGGCCTCTTATAATTCATCTGCTTTACTGCAGGTCCAAATAAGGTAATATAATGATCAACTGAAGAGCAGAAGCATTTGTCTGGTTTTACTGAGAATAAAGCAAAATCAAGAGCAAAGGATTCATGTACAAAAGGCCATTTTTTATGTTATTCTGTGTTTTCTTTCCCCCTGAATATGTACAGTTAGTTGCTGCTCCTTTGCACCAAAAAACCAAAGGGTCCCAGCTTAAGTGAACTATGCATCAGTTCTTCACACCAGAGGAAAAGAACCCTACAAACTCCAGGAACTCCAAGAATGTTTGATTATCGCAGATGATTTAGAGACTTTTCTTTAAGTATGAAGGAACCCTCCAAGCTGTTCCCTGAATCTTTCTCTGCTGTCCTGTCTCACAATCACAATGCTCCCACCACAAATACCAGATCTGTTTCCTCTCAATCTATGGACATTTCCAAATGCATCTCCATGAGAGGTTTCTGTACCTCCATCATCAGTTTCAGCTGCCATTAGGAATTATGCCAACAAGACCCACAATCTGTATGTTGTTTTTTTACTTATTAATATGAACGCACTCTGACATTCAGAATCCTAAAGCTGTATTTTTATAATGAGTCCCAATGCAACGATTACAAAATTACATTATGACTGACAAAGACTTGCTGAATATGATTCTAGTGTCTTTCTTTGGTAGCCTTATAAATAAACTTTGTATTTACACAGCAGTCTAGCAATATTGGAAGTTCTCTGTGTGTCTCAGCTTCTAGCTAATATGCACATTCTGGAGATGTGTGCCCTTCTTCCCAAACAAAACATACATATTTCTATTTGCATGGATTGTTCCTCTCAGCTGTGGGAAGAGATTATTTCCAAGTTAACAGCGTTCTAGTTGAGAAGTCAGAATTTCAACATGGCAACATCAACAGACATTTTTGAACAGCTCTTACCGAACATCAACTTAAGCTTTAATTTCCACAAGCAAACACCACTTGTAATTTGTTCAGCTTAGAATTGCATGCGCTACAAGCAACATTGCTTTTAGACGCACTTTTAAAATATTACTGTTGATGCAAGAAAAGGCCGAAATAAAACTCAAACTTGGCCTTGCAAGTCGAAACTGTGGATAGTCAAAATAGCCCCAAGTTTCCAGTGGGAAGTCTGACTTCGGAGGGCGTACCAGTTGATTTTTCCAACTGGGATGTGGGAATTTCCCAATTCCGAGTTCAACTGGAAAGCGACATCAAATATTCTGCTACCGTGATAATGAGCCGCCAAATTCTCATCACAGATATTAGGTGCATGCACAAAATAATATGGAAACCCGTGGTGCTCCTGTTTCACGACATTCTTGATGGCTCCAAGCCTCTTCAGACACAACTCACTTTTTGTTTGTCATTTAATGCTGAGGTGTGCTTCCAGTTCAGTGTGAACTTTATTTTTTGTATTTTTACATTTTGTGTGCATTGAGTTTCTTCTAAATGAGCCATTTAGAGAGAAGCTTCTTTTTGGCAAAGTAAACCTTTGTTGCAACACATGCAACTAAGACAGCATGACCAAAAAAAGACAATATGGTTTTATCGTTGTGTTTACCATTAGTGAAACATTTAAGATCTACTGAGTTTAAATACTGCTGAGTGGAAGCCAGAAAAGAAAAACAAAAAAAGTATTTGCGCTCAGCTTTTTCCTGGAAAAATCATGCCAGAGTCTAAATATTTACAGTAGCCACACATAAAGTGCCGCTGGACAGCGTCGATATAATTCAGATGTATGTCAAAAAGGTTTGCTCCCAGAGAGCAGCTTTGTCTCACCCTGACAGGTCATGCCGATTGGCTGGTAGCCCGGCTTGCAGACGCAGTCATGGAGGGCGGTGCTGCCAGGCTGGGACGTGTGCTGAGCGTCAGGGCATGACAGGCAGGTGGTCAGTCCTCCAGGAGTCCCCTCTGGTTTGTAGGTACCAGGTGGACAAGCTGTGAAGAACAGGGGAGACGCAGCTGTTTAGAAACCAATCCCACATGTTTAAAATGAAACACAAAACATATGAGAGAAGTCACAAAGTGGCGGCTCATGAAAGGAAAGAAAAATGGAGATCTACGACATAGAAAACTGTCTTATTAAAACTAAATACATTTGACTCAAAGTTAACTATTTTGGTGTGTTTAAACTGAAGTCACTGGACACAGAAGTGAAAGAAGCCCATCGAAAAGGAACTGTATTTTCTTTGCATGTTTGAAGTTTGTTTTGGTTTCAGGAAAATTAAAGAGATCATTACTTTCAGCAAGAAGGGAGAAATGAAAACAGCAAAGATGATTTGTCTTATTCTTTCGAGATTTTAACCTGTCTGTGAAGGAATGTGTAAGACTTGAAAATGTTGTCAAATTTGAAGATATCTACAATGACATTTAAGTTGAAAATATCCATAAGCTCTAAAAATATAGGGAGAAACTTGAATTTGTGCAATTACTGACATGTTACACTGTAATTATTTGTCTTTGTTTTAAAACCGTGAAACATTTACACAGCGACTCCTTTCACACAGCATGTTACTGCCTGTGCTTCTTATGTAAATAATTAATCACCGCTCATAGCAGGACAACTACAAATCAGTATTTTAATCTTCTTGTCCTATGTTTGTTAAACAGGAGTTTACATAGGACAAAATCAGTATGTGCAGGTCAAAACTTTACAAACACAGAATGTTTTTTAACTAAAACACCTCTGTCTTAGACTGAATTCAGACAAATGCTGTCGCTTTAACTGAGCCATTAATCCCAAAGAGTTAGTTTGCAAACACAGTGCAAACATGTTTCTCCCAAAGTTTGTTCAGGCAAATCCAAAAATTGTTTGCAACAATTAAAAAATCAGATCCCTCATGCTGACTACATCCTTGTTCAAATCCAACTGTCCTCAGACGAATGGGTGTTTCAAGCAGCTTTAATATGGCAGCAAGTGCTCGAAAACAAGAAGACCATAAATCTCCACACAAGCCTGGAACAAGTTTGAGAAATTCAAAAACATGGAAAGTCTCATGGGAATCGAAGCTGTTTGAGTCAAACGGAAAGACCGAAGTAATTCCAACCTTTATGACTGTTGAAGGAATAAAAATTACATGACAGCAACTTTCAGACGCATTCAGTGAGCAGCTTTAATTATGACGGCGGTAACAGAGAATCCACAGTCCTAATGCTCTTCACAACTCGTTTACTTTTCTTGAAGCCTGAGGCTAGGTGTGAATTTCCACTGCAGACCCGCTGCCAGGTTGGCCTCTCTCCTCTCTTCTTCTCAGCTGCAGCAGCAGGTCAGACAGGAGAAGTTAACCAACTGTAAAGCACACAGCAGCTGCTGGCAGTGAAATGCACCCAGTAACCCACATCAAATGCAAACGCAGAGAGAAAACCATGAAGGAATACCTCATCTGGTGCAGACAACTTGCGTCTCGGTCTGCCCTTTTCATTTGATAACAAAAGCATGTGACGGTCCATCATATTTCTGCGGCTTTTAAACTCAGAGGAGACACCTTACATAAGACCGAGCGAGAGCAGAAAGTCCATGAGAATCTGTTTTATAGCTTCATTTAAGGTTTACAGGAACCCTGTTTAATTTGAACCTGAATAATAAGTCACCTCCAGCTCAACAGTGGAAATACTGTATCTGTAAAATATAACATTTCAGTTTCTGGCAGGCTGCATGTGTTGACAGGTAGTAAGTACACAGTGGTATGATCACACATACGCAAACAGACGCACAGGTCCACAGCATAAAAAGACCAGACCTGGCTTCTGGAGAGAGGAACTGGAACGAAGGGCGGTGCAGCTACAAGGAATAAAATGATGGAAGGACAAGCAGACATGGATCTAAAATAAAGGTGGACATGAAGGAAATTATTGGAACATTCAGGCACTGAGATGAAGCTGGTTTGAATTATGCAGCAGCCAAACATCTCTGTTTGGGTCTGTATGGCTAACTTATTGTAACTCTGCCGCAATGGGGCGTTCATTTAGACAGGAAGTGACCAAAAACCAGAACATCTGCTCCATCTGGACTGTGTACAAACATATAACACCTTTATAGTATCATAAAGCAACTATGTGGTAAAACTAAGCTGACTCATTGGTGATAAATGTTACATTTGTTGTATTAATGCATGTTTTGATGATGAAACGGGAATATAGCAGACAAATGTATGGTAAGGGCCGACTAGTTACAGTAATTACACCACTATTTGAAGTAACTGACTCTACTTTTCCACATTATAATTTCACATTTACCAAAATTAGAACTCCTAAACCTTACCAGGAAGTATTTGTCATATAATAACCATGAATCAGTGCTGTGAAGTGACGTTGTGTGCTTAGCAACATCACATTTACCAGAAATGAAACAGTTTCAGTACGTTTTTCAACCTGATACAACCAAGTAATTGAAATGTGGTGTCCCTCAGGGTTCTGCTCAAGGCCCTCTTCTTTTTATGCACTGCAGCCACACTTTCCTTTCTACGATTTTTTTTTTTATTGCTTTGCAGATGACGATTAAATGAAACTCTTTTTCTAAACAGTGAGCATCGTTACCATGCCGAACTGCCATGAGGACGTTGAATCATGCAGCAAAAAAGTATTTTAAACTTAAATACAAATAAAAATGAGTTAACTTAAAATAATCTTTCTCCATTTGCTGCTCCTTGTTACTGAAGGATCATATCAAAAGGACTTAGATCTTGGAAAATATTGAAATTAAATCTAATTTCTGACACACTTTTCAATCAATGCTGGTATTGTCACAAAAATAAAATCTGTAAAAAGGGAAGAAAAATATGTTATTCTGGCTTACCGGTCGACTAGACATAAAAAAATATTTTTACTAATGCTAAATTTAATTACATTTAAACTTCATCAGAAACAAAGCTAATCTGAGTCTCAACTAAACAGTGACAAATTGAAAAAAGTTAAGTCTGTTCAGGTTAAAGAAGAAGCTGAAAAAAAAAGTAGGCGGAAAAACACAAGTGCAGACAAGTTCATCTGTTGAAGTCCTTTGTTGTAACACAAAGTAAGTCAAACTAAACTGGCAGATACGTCGAGTCCCGGAGCCAAAGTTACTATCACACGAGAATCTCCTGGCTCTCCTGGGAGGGGAGAGTGTGTTCAATTAGCCAGACCTAAAAACAGACCCAGACGGAAACTGAGAGGAGGTCCAGGGGGGGCCAGAACATCTGCCTTCCCAGCCACAACGACAAACTGGGTTCAACTAAATCCACAAACATGTGCTTTAAAACACACACACTACACTCGTGCATTTACTACTCCCTACATGTAAATGTGACCATAAATCTGTGATATTTTATAACTAAGAGAATGAGATCGAACAAAGACATTACTATTGCAATCCAGAATGTAAAACCCTGAAGCTCAACTTCTGCATTTTTGAAGTACAAAAAAAATCTGTTGCTGACTGAAATGTACTGGCACAACTGAGGACTTTCAGAAATGATTTACTTGTTTTTATAACTCTACTTAAGGCACAGCTTTAATAATAGGTTGCTGCATATTGGGTTTTCTTCAAGTCTTTCTACTCCCTCCTAATCTCCAAAGAAATGCATGCTAGGCTGATTGTTTATTCAAACTTTGCAAGTAGGCAAGGCAGAAAAACTGGCTCATTTCGATGGCAAAACACTCAAATATGAGCTGAGTCACTTCAAAACCATAAACTGGACTCCAGTGACTAAAATTACTCTCAGTTGTAAGAACTCGCGATTTTAAATCACCCGTCAGTCACATTTAACTGGAACCTGTGTTGTGAAGGTTTTGAACAAACCTTTTTTTATTGATAACAATATTTGAGCACTTGAATACTTTTGGATTTCGTAAATAGACAAGCGACCAACATTTTGGTTTTTCTGAGAAAAACAGGTGGCTAAAATAGTAAATGTTGTGATCCTTTAAAACGTGTGGTCATCCAAATCTGTCTGTCCAAATCTTCAAAGCCTGGGTATGAAGGAAACCCTAAAATCCTGCAAAAGGACGAACGCAAGCAGAGGCCTGGTCATTTGCGGTCAAAGGCCTTCTCACACAAGAAACCTTGTTAAGTTGGATCTTAAATTCCAGGGCTTTCCCCTGGACTATTTAAAAAAAACAATGGTGGCATGCAAAGGCAGCTCACACAACTCAAACCGTCACTTCAAGTGCATAAACAGACAAATTCATGAGAAACTGCGTAGTCTATTCCACTAAAACACAAATACAGGAATCCCCCGACATGCGCATTATGAGTTTGGTAAGAGCATCCCTGATTAAGTTGTAAAACGGTGAAGCAAAATATGAGCCATCAACCAAATTCACCTAATATGTGGAAGTAGGTGCTCTGGTTAGAAGATCATATTTTTTCAGCAACATGTTGAGGAAACAAACGCTGGACTTCATCCTGAATAAAGAATCATATCTATGGAGGTGGCTGCATCATGCTGTGGGATGTAATTTCTACTCAGCAGGGAGTTAAGTCAGAATTGATAGAGTTAAATGCAGGATAATCCTGGAAATTTGTTGTAGGATGTGAGAATTACTGCAACCAATGCACAATTTTGTTTTGGTTCATCATGTAATTTAACAATAAAACAAATAAAAGGTTGTGGCTGCAACAACAGTGTGAAAAGTTCAAGGGTACAGTGGCTCACAAGAGTCAAAGTGCAAAAACTACAAAGCAACAAAAGCCAAAAGCCATAACTTTTCATAACTAGGCCTGACACAATCAACAATAAATCAATTAATCACATGATAAACTAAAACAAACTCAATCATTTTCATTTGCTTGATTTATGGTTTTTTTTTCTCTCTTTCTACCAAAACTGGTCTTCAGGCTGATGCTTTGGTCTCAACTATCCCCTTTTTGAAAGGCAATTTTTTCCACAGAGGCTTCAGACTTAATGTAATTTGTTGTTTTGATTATTCATTTTGGACATCTAAAATGTCTTCTAGTCCCAATGTTTAAATGTTCATCATAAATTTAAAGATTATTATTATATTACTTGAAAATGGTCTCAAAACAACAATATTATTGTGTATCGCAATAAGTTCTGGGATAATTTGTCGTCTAGGAAAATTTGTTATGGTGACAGGCCTAATCATAGCTTATATTTTAGAATAAATCTGGTTTAAGCAAAAGTCCCGTTTTAGTGTAATTTCTTTGTTACAGCATAACTCCTGCTCTAGCAGAAATCCTCTTGTACCATAAGTTATTTTGCTGACCCTTCTGGGCCACTGCACAAGGGCATTTAGCGTTTTTAAGCCACCAAACATTCACTTACAGATAAATTATTGCTCTTATGGCTTCCTCAGGACGAGAAAGCATCAGTTTTCAACAACAGCGTCAGTCTTATGTACTCTTCACACGTTTCTCAACCTAACCATAACATTAGCGTTACAGTTTAAGCTATCAATCTGAACCGTCAGTAAGTCTTTAAAGGTACCACAAGCTGTTATAGCTGGAAAAACAACCACTGCATATATGAGCCAAGACACAACCTAGATATCAAGTATGTCTACATCCTTACAAACTTTCTCATCTGGAGTTAGAAATATTTTGTAATCTTCCCCTTGTTAGACATCAGGAAGATCTAAATCAAATCCCAGAAATCCCAGTGATTCTTTCACTGGACTGCAGGGTAAAAATAGAGGTCTGGCTGCTGCACATCTGTTATCACACAACGCCTGCATCTGGGAGGAACAGGGACCTCCACAAGCCCCCTGCAGAAGACAATGAAAAAAATAGATGTGTCGAGATCTGATGCAAGCAACTCTACTGGGAGGAAACGGCAAAGGACTCGTGTCTATGTTGTCCCGCTTATTATTCAGATCTCTTCCTGAAAGATTTTACCACAATTGCTAGATGCGTCTGAGAGCAGCAAGACGTCCCTGCTCGCTTATTAAAGGCTCCAGGGACGCTGAAAAACCCTGGAAGATCGAGGCAGACCGCTAAACAACTGTACAAACACAGAACGGTCTCCAAGCTGGTGTGCCTGATTACAGATGTCAGTGTGCTGAGAAGCGCCGTGACAGAAGGGACGCGGTATGATCTCGATGATTTCAGCGCACTTGGAACCACAGCATAACACTTGAAAGGTTAACACCAACATGTTTAAACAAGACGAGCCGTTTTCATTTCCTTTTAAATCGACATGCCACCATTTCTCCAAATTCCTCAAACACTTACTGCTTCAACTTAAGTTACTCAGCCTGTTTATAGACAAACAATATATAGGTGAGAAAAAGAACACCTCGATTAAACACCCTGTACTTATTGAAGAGGGTAGATCTCAGGAGCTGCAAGAGAAAACTAAGTCTTTTATTGCTTCCATAGGAATTACTGACTGCTGTTTATAAAATGTACCCAATTAACTGACCATGAGTAAGTCTGACATTTCATTATATGACTAACACTTTGATCCTTGCTTTTTCTGGTTTCCCATTTCCACTCTCTCTGACTTTGTTTTCTGATCTATTTCTTGAGATCTGAAAGCTCCGAAGTTGAGTTTAATCTCCTCAGCAAAACAGTCTATGAAGCTGGCATTTAATTAATATATTTCCACATCATCCCGTCTACTTTAATGGTGTTTTGTTGTTTGCAGCACTTTGGTGTTTTCACTCAAATTTCAAATATATGCCTGAATTTTCCTCATCATTGGTGACAAAAGCAGTCAGTAGAGGGTGGAAAAATTGTTTTGTTTGGTTTGTTATTTAACTGCAACCAAACAAACTGCTTTCCAACAGGTTATGTGTAAATATTTCTTTAAAAAAATACTAAACGTACCTGAAGATGTGATCTGATCAAAAAACTGTTCTACATTTGAAGACAGTAGAAACAAAACAAATGTTTCTCTTCCAATAAAAAAATGACAGCTGCTGACTTTCTGCATTAACCTCCGACCTTTAATGGGAATTTGTGCCTCTCTTCATCACCTGCTGTTAATAAATATACTTCAGCCAAAAGACCACATAAAAACATCCAGACATGAGCTGAAAAAGTGAAAAAATAAATCCAGACAGATGAGAGTCAATAAGAAAGACAAACAAGCTGAATTTACGAAGGTATTATGCAAACAAAACATTATTTCTCTCAATGTGCAAAGCTGGTAGTAAATGATGGTTCCAAAATGTTTTGACTCAATTGAGAGAAACGTGTATGTTTACCAAACTGCTCACATTTGTAATAAACTATAAAAAATCATCTCTCCTTTTCCTATTTTGCTACTTTTTTTGGTCTTTAACCCTTTTAGACTTAAATTTCAAATCTCCGCCCGGATATTTTTTTTCCCCAATACCTATTTTAGTTGTACGCAGTTCTTTAAATGTCCTGTGTGTGAATATATTTGACCATTTATCCACAACAACTGGAGCTTTCAATATCTAGGAAGTCATTTTTTGCAATTTACCGTCTATTAAAAGATTGGTCCTCAGATTAATTTCACTTCCTGCTACAGCGGGAGTGAAGTTACCGTAATAACCCCATATTGGCTGGAAAGCGCAACGTCTCCCCTTTCAGAAACCGTTGGAATTATTCAGATGGCGCCTACATGTGGCGGAATTACGGTACTGCAACTTTGGCTGGATCGTTGTTGACGTGTTCGGTCTGGAACATAAAATATCCCCAAAATAGATGTTTCTATTTGAACTCTGATAAATTTGGGAAAATTGAAATGATATGAATTGATTGGGAAGAAGCATTCAGCTTCTATGCAACACAAATCTGGAACAAACTTCCAGAAAACTGAAAAACAACCGAAGCACTGATTTCCTTCAAATGAGTGTTTCATTTAGAGTTGCCTTCGATTCATAAAAACTGGAACATTGATCCAACATATCTGATGTGTATTTGGATGGTGATTTTGATTATTTATTGCTTATTTCATAATTGTGACTGTCTGATGCTTTTGTGGTGTAAATCCTTTGAGCTGCCTTGTTGCTGAAATGTGCTATACAAATAAACTTGACTACTTTCATAGTGCACTACTGTCACAGAAGCACAACACAGAGCAGCAGTGACAGGTTCATCCAAAAACAACTAATTCGGTAACAAATTCTCTGATTTTACAAACACGACAAGCTCAAGTTTACCATAAAACTTCCCTCTGTCTTGAAAGAGTTCTAGGAGGAAGACATTTTTCTTCTTTCTTGTCCCAACAAAGAGCTACAGTCACAACATTCAGCTACCAAACGCTTTCCATCCATAGATGCATGTCTCTGTTTGAAAGACCTGCCCTTCCTCTCTCTTTTTTCCACTTGGTTTGCACTAAAGAAAAACACCAACCTAAACCTGCCTCCGGTCAGTTATAGCAATTAATGGGGAGTGTAAGCATATAAACCCTCCTCGGCTTGTTGTCAGGAAATCCCAGGCGTTTGACCCCGAGACCAAAATGAGCAGGAATTCATGTTGAGCAACTTGGGCTTTAAATTCTCACCGCAAAAACATAGAGGAGTAAGAAACTGGACAGGAGCAGACAGACTGCCGTAGCTATTGACGCTGGAAGGAATAACTTTTTTGCACGAAAAGTAACTAGAGACCTTACAAGAGAGTTTATATAACTTTTTTTTTAACCAAGCTAATTTTTTCTGATATAAATTTAGTTTGAAAAATATTCAAGAACAAGCAACTGAGCAAAGAAAAGTCTAGTTTAAATCTTTGGGGAGACTGTGAAGCCAACAATAATCAGACATGCCAAACTTTGGTTAACAGTCTTTTTATTTGACATTTATGATTCATCTGGCTCACCTTCAGCTTCCAAATGTTACAAAAATAGGGATTAGATTTGTATTTAGAACAATGTCTAATGTATTAGGACTAGCACCCACAGAAAACCAGTTTAGAGAGAGGAAACGGGCCAACTCCAAGCAGTACGATCCCGGCCAACAGTCCTGCCTCGCCAGTGGACCAGCGGCGGACGTTCCTGGATGCAACAGGCTGAAATCAGCATCCTCTGTGCAGCGGCTGGACTCCACCATGACTGGGAGTGGGAAGAGTAGTTGTCTTCCAAAAGGAAAGTTTTGGGTTCAGTTCCAGGCTCTTCCTGCCACATGTCAGCACTTAACTGAGTGCTTTGAGTGGTCAAAATGACTGATATCTACCATTTATTATCCATTTACCATTTATTACCATATGTGGTAGTTTCGGCTGGGAAGTTACCGTATTTTATCCCTTTGTGCTCCCGTATTAGTATTTTTCAGTAAAGTTCCTGTATTGGAGTAAATACGTCGCAATCCAAACCTCCCCGCCCCATTGTTAAAATGTCATAATGTGTTTTTCCGAGCTGCCTTTAAATGCAACATGAGCGCTGGTTTAACAGCTGTACGCCAGCGACTGAGAACTGCAGCTTCTGTGCAGGTGTGTGTTTGAATCATGGCAGCAAAACAGCAAAAGGCAAAAAACTCTGCAGTTTTTCCCCTCAAGATAACTGAGTGAGTTGATTAATGCAGTTGGATTAGATAGTGATGGCTAAATGATGACTAGCTAATGCCAATATGTTAAATTAAGCTTGTTAACAAGAAAAGGTTATTAATTTTGTTATCTATGTTGAAAAGTGGATGGTACTGGTTACATTTTTGGGGAAAAATGCACTCCACTCATAGGAGAAGTTTTACTACATTGTAATTTTTTCTCTTACTTGAGTAGACTGATTCTGACTTCAGACACTGGGAACATTAGGTTCTGATATTTCTGCAATATACGAGTTAACATTAATGCGAAGTTGAGCATAATGACTCGTTCCCACAAAATGATCTCAGATAAGTGCAAGACATTGGATGGACGGTGAAAAATGTTGCCTTTTACTTGCACAGGCAGTTTAATCAGCATCTCATCTAAACTCTCTCAAAAGAACATAAAACAAATAGGACTCAGGTTTGAGTCATCTTACTTCATGAGCAGTTTATATAGGATTGCAGCCCGGAAAATGAAACTCTGTCAAACAGCCGAGACGCAGAGGAATTCAACGAGTTTCAGTGCCAGCTGTCATGAGGTTCACTCAGTCCAGCATTGTAGGAATATTACCAATAAAATTGTATTTTATTGTCTCCAAATGTTTTTCAGTGATGCATTTGGAGATTTTGTATCATATTTTTTAAACTTCACTTATTACAAATTTAGTATTTTTTCCCAACTTGGTACCGGGTTCTCTCTTATGTTAGTTAATTTTGAATTAGCCATTATTTTCAAAACTTTCTCTGAAAAATTAAATCAAGTTTCAGAGGATCACCGGTGTGGTGTTTTCTGTGTGTTTATTCTCTAGGGTGATCTATACCGACTCTCTGCTTTTATCTGGAATCTATCAGATCCCTTAAAGTGGAATATTAAAATATGAGCAGGCACATTAGAAATCTGAGGCGGCACTTATCAGCAAAGGCTGCATCTGCGTAGCATACAACCATGTGAGCAAGCATTAGTGTGACAGTACAAAGCGACTTGAGCTGCAAAGCGTCCAGAGCTGTGATAACTTGTGACATGTGGAGATTGGCCACATTCCTGTACAAAACAACCTCTCTGCTTTGCGGCTTTCGGTGTTTTTGTTTTGACTACGCACCGAATCTCGCAGCCAAGTATCAGGATAAAAAGACTGGAAGCAGATATATGGTGATTACATTCGCTAATTTTCACCGCTTTTTAAACTTTCTGTTCCGGAAATCTGTTAATTGGCATCACAAATCTCCACAGAGCCGATTCATGGAGCGCGTCCCGTCCTTGACGACAGACAGTCGAGTCCGTCCACAGCCAGGCGGATGTTGTTCTGTGCAGGGTCGAGTCAAAGCTTAATGCTGCCACGTGTCTCCACAAGGGATTAAAAGGGTTTCATTAACTTCATAATCATTTTTGCTGCAAAGATTAGCTTGGCTGCAACAACAATCCAGTCAGAAGTTAATATCCTGGAAAAGGATAAATAATCTAAGGATCTTTCTTCATTTCCAGGTCACACACACATCCAGCAGCGATTCAGGGAAACACGATCTGCCCAGAGGAAAACACCAGTGAACTCAAACCTTGAAAATGTTTGTAAACGCAACTGTTTATTCAGTGTCGTCCTAATAATTTTAGCTAAATTTATGCCAAATCGTCTTTTATAATTAGTTTTTATGTCTAAAGTGATAAAAATTCAATGTTGATGGCATTTAACACATTTATTTACCTTTGATTATACTTAAAAAATGTCTTCTAAGATATGCTGTGCAAAAATTTTAAATCTCATTTTTTACATTTTACTTCTGTTGAGCAAGACATTTTATTACTTTTCAAGTGGTCTAGATAAATATTCTCTCAGGTCTTTTAGAGTTTCATGGTTTTTGGCTGCTTCTCATTTGCTTCGTGGCCAAGAACTGGACCTGTGCAAGAAAAACAGACAAGTGGAAGACAAAAGAAGACATGCAAATCGAAAACCTTTTGGTCTTAAATCCTAGGACAGAAAAAACTCCAGTGAAAAACTGACACAGGCACATGAGATAATATATTCATAAAATGATTGGTATACCTATTTTCCAGCTAATAGATCTTTGAGAACTTGTTGAAGCTGAAATAGTATTTTATCTTTTTGTTCCCCTCAGAGATTAAACCAAAGGAATGAGATGAAATCATGCCTATGTGCTTAAAACAAAGTGCATCTACTCTACATGAGGTCCAAAGCACCAAACGAAAGACTCGAGACTTTTGCACAGTCCTATGAGTTTCCAAAAGTCCAAAAGAACAGTTTTCTCATGTTATTTTCTGACCCTAATCCTCTGGGCATACCGACCCACATGATTTAAACGTTTTCTGCTTCAACACACCTGGTTTAATTTCATAAATCTTTATCAGCTTGTGTGTGCAACATGATAAAATGCTCGAAAGATAATTCACGCTTTTAAATTAGTTGTGAAGCAGCATGAACCCAACTAAATCATAAAAGACAGGCACAATCCATGGACCTGGTTGAGGAAAACATTTCTATACGGACCAGTAAGCTTCAGGAAAAAAACTCGACTTTATTAAAGGTCAGAAGGTTAACATCACCTAAGAAAGCAAGAAAAATTAGCGTATGTTCATTGTGTTCTGTTAAATCAAGACAAGCCCATTTTCTTTTCATTTTTGTTCTCCGAAGAGTTTTTGCAGCGCTAGTGGCTCGCATTTTTCCAAAAGTAGGCAGACAGGCAAAGGGGGGTGCAGAGAGGGGGAGGACATGCGGCAAGGGTCGCTGGGACCGGGAGTCGAGCCCGCAACGTCCGCGTCGAGGACCAGGGCCTCCAGGCGTGGGGTGTGCTAACTCCCTGCGCCACCACGGCACGCCCCGACAAGCCCATTTTAAAGTCAGGTGAGGTGTGTAACATCGGGATAAAATAGAGCTGACATTTTCATATCAACCGAAAAAAGCACACCGTCAGCCGAGAGGTCATCCTGGGTCAGCCTCGACTTACGAATGTATGTCTTCCATTCTTTCCCTTTCATTCTCTGTTCATCTGGAGGAGAACAAGCCTTTGCTGGACCATGCTAACACAGTCCAGAGCTGCTGTCATGCTCTACAGCTACAGAAGAGGCTGATAAGTCAGAAAGTGTGACAGGAGGGAAACATGTTGCCCTTCTGCAGCCCTCTTACTCTGTTTACCCACTTCCCCATTCCTCCGCCGATCCCGTGCGATACAGATATTGAGGGCTTGCGTTTGGTATTCAAAGGGAAACAACAACGTCCGATCCGGCCCGTTAGCACCAAACTATGCAGGGACTGGGGTCATCGCTCGTTTCTATCTGCCGGGATTCCAGTCGTGTTTTGTGGAAGAGGCTGTTTCCCTTGGCTGACGACAGATTCATAAACAGCACTGATGTGCGGTGTAGGGATTTAGATAGTGTTTCCAGCTGAGCCCTTCTGCCAGCGATAATAACGATCCACTGACAGCCTCATAGTTTGGACCAATTATTTTCAGATGTGTCACAGACTGAAATATGTTAAATCAAAACTCTTAAACTGAAACGACCGCTTAAAAAAAACACACCAACAACTGTAAAAGCTTATGATGCCACAGTGACCGTCCAGAGTAAATGAAAAACTTTATTGCAACATTTACGCTTTTGTCTAATTTTGCAACTATTAGGGCTAAACTGTGGGAACAGCGTTAATTAGTTCTACGATTATTGCTTCCCCAATCATATAAACAACATAAAAAAGATGCAGGAGTCTGCTAAGTGACTTTACATCTTTCTTAATTATGTCCTCCTCTAAATCTAATTGGTTTTGGAGCCACTTTTAGTTCTAAGACAGCCTTATAACTTGTGTGAGAGTTCATAAAGTCTGTCTTTACCACATATACAAGGGTGATTCAAATGGTTAATGAAAACAAAGCTCGCAGTTTGAAGTGTTTTGGCTTGCCAATGTTTCCAAGCAGTTTCTATAGAGACGCATACATCAACACTGACTGAGGTTAAGGGTGTATTTCACTTCTGTAACATGAAAGGAGCTACAGACAATCAAGCAACAAGATCACCCCTCCCCTCCCATGAGATCTGTTATACATCTGATTGTGAGGGAGCCAGAGGAAGTATCCCTGAGTTGTGGTTAAAGTGCAGCGCTGCATCCTTCCTCTCTCCATCTGAGCCAGTGCTAAAGCCTGACATTAATTAAACCATTAAAACAGATTAAGAAGCGGCGGACGCTCCAGATGAGACGAGGAACATGGAAATGTGCGTTTTGCCTCGACGACCCAGATGCCCTTCCACTTGCATTTCCTCTTCTTGTGAAGCTCTTGCTTCTTTTGCTGAGTTTTTATGAAATGTTTCACGTCTAACTTTAAAGCTGAAAGCAACTGAGCTACAAGAGAAATCCAGAATGCAAACACAGAATATTTTAGATCACACTTCTGCGTCGGAGTCCTCTCGGGAGGGGAGACGGGAGAGGATAATTGCAAGTCGTTAACCCCTCCACATGTCTATTTTGCAAGATGGAGTAACTGTCTAAATGACTGAGGCCTAATGCAGCAATTAGCTTCTATAAACACAGACCGCGAGAGCAGCCAGTGCATCTGCTAGCTCTTCTGTTCTCCAACACTCACAGACGACTCTAATCCTTGGTGAATTCTGATTGCACATTCAGTAAAAATAACACATTAACCCCCAACCTTAAAATCACAAGACCGAGTCAGATTGCAGCAGGAAAGAAAGGTGGAGATTATCAAACTAAAACTGAACAGACTGTAAATTGTGTGTAAACTTCACATAGTAAAAAAAAAAGTTCAACTTTATTTTCCCTGCGGCTATTTTAAGTTACTTTTAGCGAAAATATCTTTCTAGGTTGCAGCAGTCGTATTAACATCTTAAAAGTATTTGACTTATTCTTTGATTTTCACCTTTAAAATGGTAATTAAAGTTAATTATTATTAAATTTTTCTGGACAGAAACAACCTTGAAAATACAGGGTCATTAATCTGTGAGATAAATGAATTATAGAAGATATTCAAACATGATAGTGGATTTAGACTTAACGATTATTAAGACACATTTCTTCTGTATTAATTGAACTTGTACTTTAATCTGTAAAAAATATATATTATGCTTTCTACATCAAAAAATCAGTTTGATTTCTTTTATAGTGCAAATTAACAACAAATGTCATCTCAAGGAACTTCATAAAAAACATAAAAGATTTTTAAAAAATGCTTAAGTGGTGTTGCTACCTTTATAACAGTCCCTCATATCAAACATCCATGAAGCCAAATTAATCCAACATCTAACTTACACTTCATTGAAATATACTGCAAGGCAAAGGACTTTTAGTTTTCGAACGTCTTAAGTTCACGAACCTAGAA
Source organism: Poeciliopsis retropinna (assembly GCA_010277075.1). Lineage (NCBI taxonomy): Eukaryota > Metazoa > Chordata > Actinopteri > Cyprinodontiformes > Poeciliidae > Poeciliopsis > Poeciliopsis retropinna. Next base: position 3,219,001 of record VMRM01000019.1, read on the forward strand.
CGTTCACACGTAACGGCAGTCATGATCACACACATGCAGACGCTAGTCTCTACTGCAGCCATGTAAAATGAAGTCGATAAGTACGATGCCCCTGAACATTGGCAGCATAAATAAACAGTAGGAGGGAGCACTGCCCTAAAAGCCAGGGCTCTTTGGCAACACATGAAACTGAAACGCATGAAACAGTATCTGTTTCATGTTTTTCAGTGAAGCAATAAGAAGTTGTAAAATGACAGCCGCCTTTTTTTTGTGCCTTTATAAACCAAAGACATTATTGTCTAAGCTGTGATTTAAAGGAGAAGAACAGATTATGATGAGGTCTGCTGGGAATCAGAGTCAAAGGAGAGCAGAGACAAACGCTGCCTAAAACATCAAAAAACATAATCGTTTCTCCTGCCCTTTCAACATATTACTGGATTTGTTAAACATAATCTGTTCTCTGAACACCCAAGCAGACGGGATGCACTTTTAACTCGAACTCTCAAAAAGTTGAGCATCCTTTTGCCTGGCTCAATACACTCGTTTGGTCTTGCAGAGATCCCAGCAAGACCTTTTTGCAACCAAAAACAGGTGAAAGAAGAATTTAAAGACTTGTGAGGCGGTTTGGGAGCAGTAAACTTGTTGGTATGAATGACTGACAGATTGGTAGAATTACCCACCTGTACATTCGTGCTTCAGACCCTTGCCGTAGTATCCCTTCTCACAGATGCAGTCGTACTGTCCAGTGTGCATACCGCACTTACAGCTGGCCATCACGTCGCAGCAGTCCTTGCCCTCATCACACAGGGAGGAGCAGCGGGAAAGGTCCTCCTGGATGTAGCTCCCTGTTGGGAGGTCTGGAGGTGAAAACAAGTGCAAGTTTATAGCAAAAAAGTTATTAAGTTTCATGATGAGTTTATCATAACATCCTTCCAGAAGAAAGACAAAACTAAACAACAACTAATTGAGAATAAAAGGAAATTTGCCTGCAAAAATAAAGAGAAATTGGCAATAATTACAATGTTTCCGTCACGCTAAAATGCAACTTTCTGAAGGGAAATAATCTCACTCTTAAGTCTCAGCACACAAAAAGTTTGGCCATTTAATGGGAGTTGTGTCAAAATCATCATGACAGAGAAAAACAGAATTAAACATACTGATACAAATAGGTCCAAGTTTGGCTTATTTGTCGGAGAATCTGCTGAAATGATAAGACGGTGACAGCTTCTCTTATAATCTATTATAATGTGGCTGTCTGCTTTGAATGATGGAGTTTGTTAAACTTTAATTTCCCCCAACCTTCACTCGTTCTGCCGACCTTTCCTGACGCACTTACATCTGGAATTTCACTGTATGTGGAAACGTACTCCTCCTCTACCTGCACGCACATGCACATGATTTACAGCTCCCACTAACTTAGCATGCCCTCGCCTGGGATGTTTTATGGAGCTAGCATGGCCTTTAAAGCCATGAACAAACCCATTTTTAACCACATTACAGGAAGTTCTTTCCTACTGTGAGAAAATGGATTTGCTTTTTGATGTATGGAAGCGAGCTCTGATGGTTATAGGCGAAACAAAACAGAAGAAAGTATCTGCCCTACACATGTTGTCAGATTGTGGATGAAATATTACTCCATTCCTTTTAAATGAGGACTGGATGTTATCCGGGTTTTAAAAAAAAGAGGTGCAATAAAAAAAAGAGATTGCTTTAGGTCAAATGGTGATGGGAAAATTAAAGCTTCAAAGAAGGAGAAGATATTAGCTTGGCTTCTGTTTGCCAAAACCTTAAGCTACCTTTTGACCTAAAGTTTCAGATTTTTTCTAAGTCTCATATATTTTCTGGTTGCCTACATAAAGGTGTGCAGTTCCATTAGGAAGAAAGTTCTCTATAAAATAGACAAACGAGACCAATAAATGTTAAAAATGAACCCGTCTTGCTGCTGACTACGTTACACAGAGGGAAGTCAAAATATGTTGAGGTTTCCTTGCCATATGTCCCAGCAGCCATATTTATTTGCACAGAATCCTGTTAAAACTGAATGTTTTGTTTATACTGTAGTTCTGCAGATTACCTAAACAAAAACATGTTTCCAATACTTAGAGTAAAAGGTCAAATCTTGATCTCATTGAAGTTGTTTTAGCCAAAGGGAGTAACACTATGCATACTTATTCCTCAGCGAGAAAATTCACTATTATTTGTTTAATGAGCAAAACAGTTATTTAAGACATTAAAACATGAAAATGAAATATTTTTTAAAGAAATAACTCGATATAAAACCCTAAACATCCAAAGCTGAGTGCCAACGATCCAGCCTAACTTCCTGCATTGTAATTCTGCCACACTTTGCATTATCTGAAAAACTCCAACGGTTTCTGAAAGAAGAGACGTTGCTCTTACCAGCCAATCTCGGGTTATTACGGTAATTTCACCACTGCCGTAGCAGGGAGTGAAATTAATCTGAGGACCTTTAATAGATGGTAAATTCTGAAAATAACTTCTAGATATTGAAAGATCCAGTTGTTTTGGATAAATGGGCAAATTTATTTAATCACAAGACATTTAAAGAACTGCGCATGATTAAAATAAGCAAAAAATATCCAGGCGGAAATTTTAGATTCAGGACATTAAAAAAAGGTGCCCTGATTTTATTAATTATTTCTATTAATTATCTCATTATCTCAAGATAACCAAGTTCTCAAGAAGGTCATCATGAGGCAACCTTATCTCCCTCTTACATTGGTTGTCTGGTCTTTGGAAAAAAGATGTTGCAGTGAAAGAGGAAATGTAAGATTTGATTATTCATGTTTAAAATATTATTTCTTGAAGGGCAGAAATGTAAGCTAGAAGGTTTTGTCTTTACAACTTGAAACTTCCAAGATTCTGCATCACTCCTCCGTACCTTCATGCAGAGCCCGGCGAGCAAGCGCCTCAAACTCGGCGAAGTTGTGCACCAGGTAGCAGTGCTGGTCCTTGGGTTGGGAGGCCATGTCGTGCAGCTCCCTGATGTTTCCCTGCCAGATGCCCAGAGTGAAGATCTCAACGCCTCGCTCTCTGAGAGCGGCCGCCACCGGTCGAGGGTCGCCCCCGTTAGAGTAGCCGTCAGTGATGAGGAAGATCGCCTTGGTCGCGTTCCCGCGGGAGTTACGGAGAATTTGCTGTTAGAGAAGAAGATATTTACAGTTATTATGCATCCAACTTTTTAATAGCACAAGTTTCTTGCAAGCTTTATTTCGCTCTTGAATGTTTTAGGTTATTCTGTACGCAAGAATCCAAAATACACCTTTCACATCTTTTAATGATCGCCTTCAAATGTTTAGAAAATGTACACAACATTGCACTTCTGCGGGGATATTGTCAAAATGATGTTTAAGTTAATATAGTCTTTGCTGTCACTGCATATGTCATAGGTCTGACTGTTCAGACACACATCTCACACACTGCTGCCAGCATTGCCCCAACTTTAGTGACCCGACTAAATCGGATACAAAAGCACGTCACACAAGACCACTAACAACAGCCCATATTTCTATGGTTCCAAAAAACCCTACATCAGCATCGCAGCCAGAAAGGGAAGGATGGGAAGAGGGAGCAGAAAACGGGAGCAAGCTCTACCATTGTAATTATTTCTCCAACAGACTGTGCAGCTGCTCGTCAGCGGTCTGAAACCACTGGCGAACACCGAGTTTTCAGGCCGGGCTCTTGCGCACGCCCCAGACACCAGCTACAGTTCTCAAACTAACTTTAGCTAGCGTTTACGATCCACCACATACAATTAGAAAAAAAACATTAGTCACAGCAACATATCTTTCTCTGAAGAATAAAGAAACAACACAACTTTCTGCCAGCATTACTCAGAGTGAGCGAGCATGGAGGGTTTGGACTGCTTCGACTGTTTTTAAGATATGTACATAAAACTCTGGGAATAATGGACGACAAAATATGAAAAGCGGCCAGGGCAAAGCCAGGACGACAGCGATCCACCTACGGACTTACTTAAGCATAATCAAACATGAAGGACTTTTTATTCTCCATCCAAGAAGAGGACAATAGCTCTAGATGATGGAGCATTACAGCTGAAGAGAGCAAAGACATGCAAGGGTGTGACCACAGACAGAATGAACCGGGAGACAAGGCAGAGAAAGGCTCTGGACTTTATTGTCTCACTGGCTGCACTTGCAGCAGCTTTGGCAGGAGTACTATAATTAAAGAGCTTGTGAAGAAAAAAGAGGATGGAAAGAGAACAGACAAAAACGGGGAAAGCTCCAGGTCGTCTGCTGTTCTGGTTGTCAGTCTGCAGATGCTGACTACACCCAGCTCCACCATGAAAAGCTTCTACTGTCTTTGCTCCGTTCTGACTAATAGCATCTGTTGTCATTTTTTCTGTGCAAGCAGCGGCAGATCATGAATGAACGGTGCTTTAAATGAGCCTCTTCTTTCACCTTCCAACCATTCAAAATGGAGGAAGTCAACCGAGACCCTGGAGTCTCAAACAAAGAATGGCACCTGGTCTTTCTATTCTCTGCAGCAGACTTGAGTCGCTGACTCAACACATCAAGAAACCCAGAGACTTAAACCTTAAAGCAAGAGAGAACTTCTTATTTGTGTCTACCTTTTTAATACCACCGCAAAGACAATAAAACTGTTTTGAATTTGTAAACATGTTTGGCTGCTATTTTATTGTGTACCATCTTTTTTCCTAAAAAGTGGCACTGGGTCACAGTGGTTTGTGAGTTAGCCTTGAGTCAGTGGCTGCTGTGAGAGACCGGGGAGACGATACCGAGCGGAGCATGCCCACTAATAATAGCCTCCCGAACAGCCGTGGCATATTTCAGGTCAGAGTATTAACATAAAGGTGGCCACAGATGCCAGTGTGTGGGAACGCACTGCACTTCTCAGAAACACTCAGGGTGCACCTTATCATTCACGGCACAAAAAGACAGAACGGAAAAACACATATGCTGCAAACAGCGACGGCTGATAAGAGAAACACATTTTGCAAGTATTGTGGCATACCAGGTCCTTTAACAGAGAAAAAGAAAAATCTTCATTTAAAATCTGTTGGCTGAGAATTGAACGAAAAATTATAAATACAAGCCTCAAGGTTTTGGCCATCAAAGCGTTAGGTTAAAACAGAAAGGGATCCATCGTAAAGTTTATTTTTTAACCCATTTATTTTAAAATAAAATGATATGGTGCCTGGATTCTCCACATTTTGTCACATTACAACTACTTCAATGTATTTTATTGGGATTTTGGTAGATAGGTTAACACTATATTGTGTCTACTAGAACCAGTTCTCTTTAAATATCATCAGGATAGCAAATGGAGTCCAGAACTTTAATCTCAGTGTGAATCCAGCTGTTCTCTGGAGGCCTCAGAGGTTAGCGTTAAACCAAAACAATATCTGAAAATCAGTAAGTGTGAGGTAAGATAAAAACCTACAATAACATGACCGTCCATTTAAGCTAAGATCTTTAGTAACTCTTGAGGAGATGCAGAGACAAAAGGCTCAGGTGGGAGAATCTGCTCACAGGACAACCATTACCTACGACCTCTACAAAAACGTGGTTTCTATGTCAGAGTAGTAAGAAAGTGACCGCATCCAGTTTGACACATTGGGAACACAACACAATTTGACGTGATTGGTTGAGTCCAAAACTCCTAATCTTTTAAAACTCCTAATCCAGCCCTAAATCCAACCTTAAACTAGTCGGTGACTGATCGTGACCTCTCACAAAAATAATCTTGAAGAAATGCATAAAGTTGAAAGGCATAACAAACGTCTTGCTGCAGAAACTTTTATTATGCATTTGTGTTATCCTGCCACATGCAGTTTTATAAAGGCTACCAAAAACTATGGAGGATGCAAAGTGACAAAATGTGAAAAAGTACAAGTGGGGGGAATATATCTGAAAGGCACTGGGATATTTCTTAATATCCCAGTGCAAACATGTATGACAACATGTATGTTATACAGGTTAAAGAAAGTGACTATCTTGAATTCTGCAGGAATTTGACATTTCCGGAAAGGCTTTACGTTGACAGTCCGGGTTTAAAGATGACATAATCAATGACGGGACAGTTCAGGTCTAAGTGGCTTGGGTCCAGCGACATCTATCAAGCACGAAATGACAGCACAGGGACCGGCGGGCCAGGAGGAAACACTGGTAACCGGATTCTCTCTGTTCCAAAACGCCCTCACACTCTGGCAGGAAGCAACCGAGAGATGAGCCGACCATATGTCGAGGCAGGGATTTCCATGGGAAAACTTACATTGTCTGCATTGAGCACAGAAATACATTCAAACTCATACAGCCAGCGGTGAAAATACCTGCCGAGAATATCATCTACATTTGGTTTCTTTGCTTTACCAGAAATGATTTTTTTCCCCTCCAGATGTTTCTACAAACTGCGAAGTGGCAGTTTTATCTTTTGGTGTCGTCTGGTGTAGAAGCCACTCTTCTCACACCTAAACTCACAAAAGCAAAAGTGTAACACCCAAAAAAGTCCAGAATCAAAAACAAAATGCAAGACGATAAAGCTAAAAAACCCCAACAACACAGGACCAATAGAGCCTAATCAAAAGCAGAATTTTGCCAGGATCAGGATTAATGCTAATGACACTCATGTGGATATCTGGGATCTCTTCAGCCTCTGCTGGTATGCAGCTTGTTTTCCTCTTGGCTGAGCGTCAGAATAATTATTGTGTCGTGGTCTAAAAAGTCCCTCTGTTCAGCAACCGCAGAAAGAAAATGGAGATTCCATTTGAATGGGAGTTTCCATAATATTTTTCACAAGATATAAATTAAAGATGTCAATAACGGGTCCAAATATCATTCAGCAGCATCGCCGCTGGCCAAACCCATCACGATGATATTCATATGTATGAGGAAATACAGGAAATCCATGATATGTAAAAAATATACAGTTTGTGGAGAAGCCAAACAGACAATCAGTTCAATCCTTCCTGGCTTTATTACCCAGTTTCTTCAAAGAGATGGTCCAAACTTTGTCGTACCCCCAGGAAGCAGGTTTATAGAGGCCTGACCTGCAGAAGATCTGGATAAATATTGAACTCAAACATTGAACTATTGATTTAATGTGTTGTGAGGAGGATGCTCAGCTTTGTCCATAAAGTTTTTCATTTTTATGAAGTATTGGTCTTTTCCACAATGAGCTCAAGAAATTCCTCAACAGTCCCCAGACTGCAGCCAGCCGCCCAGATTTAGTTATTTCATAACACAAAAATCACAGTGAAAACACACTTTAGATGGAGAAACAAAGAAGAAAACAACCAGAAAGTCTGACTGGCACACACCACTATTGACTTGACTTTCATTATTATTAGACTATTACTGATTATTATAAGATTGAAAACTTTTTCATGTTGTGTTATCTCCAGCAATATCCACCTTGAACTTTAAATAAATAGAAGAACTGATAATCAATTACAGAACAGATGTTTGACTGATTAGAAGCAGGCATCTGGCTGCATTCGGCAGAAGAAATTATAAAAGTTTTGACCCCTTGAGGAGCTACTGATGGAGGCACAGAGCAAATCAAAGGCTTCTGCATGCAGAGAGCCGACCTGGATCCAGACCCGACATCGGCACCACACTGAGGTCCTCCCATCAGCTGCTCCTCTGGCTTTGATCACGGCTCATTGACTATTCATTTATTATAACACACCAGAAAACCAGAATCCACAAATCGAACAGCTAAATCCAGCCAGTGATACGAAATAAAAACTGATTTATTTAGGTTAAAAAGTAAAAAAAACAATCACAATCAAGTGCTTTTCCTGTGTTCTTTCCTGATTTTGATTGAGAAAAACTACAGTTTTAAATACAATGCATACCTACAGCGACTCCATGGAGCAGAAAAAAGTAAAAGAGGGTTAATCCGTCTGGAAAGTTTTCTTCCCGTCAGTCGGAAGTTCGACGGCTTGTTTGGACAGGCTATCTGCTCTTGGCTTGGGTGGCAAGAATAACAAAACTCCTGCTGGGGCCCAACAGAACAACATACAGACACAACACTAGAGATTATTCAACAACAATTTAGGATAATTCAAGATAGCCAAGGCCATTCTCAATTAATTTAGATTTTTCCCAACTACCCCCATATGTTGCACACCATCTTGGCAGCTAATTCTCTACGTTAAGTGCTGTAAAGTCTGAGATATTTTGAATTTTGCACCTTTTTTCTAGATCAGCTGCTGTAAGTTTCCCTTAAAGCTTTAGTTCCATTTGTTCCATGCAACACCATCTCGGTTTCACTCCGTTAGGTTCAGAAAACTTTCCATGCTTAAGTTTTCCTCAATATGAAGCCATGACACTGACACTTTCAGGGTTTCCACTCTCAGCAGGCCACCCAGATGGGGATAGTTGATGCCTTTAAAATAAACCTGCAAATTAGAACTGACTGATTTTCAACTTCTTAACATGTAGAGCAATAAGGTAGCAAAAACACTATGTGATAGTTTTAATACATGCAACTTTCTGCATTATTAGAGGCTGTCAGAATCAGGAAATGTCATTCATAAGTCATCGCTCTAAAATCCACACTGACATGTTTTGTTTGTTAAATTGGTACGACATGTTTTGGAGGGTGGCTTAATGCATACAGAGTTTGACATTAGCAAAAAATAAAATTGGCTCGTCTGTGATTTATTTGTATGCAGCGAAAATAAAGCCAAGTCAGCTGTTTGCCTGTTACTGAGTAGCTGTGAAGATAAACAAAGGGAGTCATTTATCTAAGGACTTCTGTTAAATTATAGAGAAACTTAACTAAACTGTGTCTGTGCTCTCCATCTGTCTCACTGCAGATTGTTTTGCTCTTACTGCTTTTTTTTAAAGATACCAATAAAAAATATCAAGATTAGAAATACCCTCAGACAGCTAACAGCTATGGGAGGAAAAGATAAAATGAATCTCAGTCAGCTTTTTAAGTGTTGTGACAACAAAACAGAAAACTTTAACGCTTTGCAGGTGTTCGCTGCTTCTCTCTTTTCTTTCTAATTCTCAAAAAGAATCCAGAGGTTTGAACTTGAGATGCTGTCAGTATTTCTGTGTTTTGAACAACAGTTTTTCTGCCAGAAGCGTCAACTGCCAGCAGATGGCATCGTGCTTTTAAATCCCTGGGTTGGGAGCTGGTAGGTTAGGTCTCCAAGCTACTGCTCTCATTTCTTTCCTCGTTGTTTAAATCACAATATAATTCTTCACCTTACAAGTCACATCCAGACAGGAGACATTAATAATTAACAGTTTCCTCTTGCGCTATAAAATGAATCCCAGTGTCGATATTTAATCATCCTTCACCAGGTATTCTGTATATCAGCTGCCCTTTTTCTTCTTTAATGCTTTTTTCTTTTATTTGAAAAGAAAATTAATATAACAGAGTGATGAGCCTGAATAAAATCGAATAGAAAAAGTTGTAAAAATTCTGAATTGCCTTTTAAAAAATAGAAATCATGAGTGGAAAAGTCCTGTAGCTACACCTCCATTAAACAAGAGGCACTGGGTGATGATCAGAGTTTATTTCTTTTATTGTCAGCCTTTGAAACTTAGGGACGTCAAACCGTCTCAACTCAGTTGCCATGGTAATAACCATCGATTCTGGTCTGGTTTGTCCTATTCCTCTGGATCACAGACAGTACTCTGTTCCAATAGTCAAACCACATTTAGCAGTGAAAATATTCCCACAGTCAAGATTTTACAGTTATTTTCCAAATGTTTATGTTTGCCATTATAAGATTATTCAAATCTTTCTTTGTGACAGAAGATAGCTTGATTTCTGACACCAATGTAATCTAATAGCTCCAAAATTTTGTTGTTTTTCTACAGACAAATCAGTGGAGACAACAGCATCCATTTTGCTCCATAATACCTAAATACTGTGACATTTTGTGACTGACTGACAGCTAATAAGTTCTGCAGACTCCGTCTTTACAACATCTGAGCTTTGAGACACTGACCAGACCTGAAATGTTGAGGGCACACACTCACGATCGTATAAATATGTATACTTGTATTTCTCCTTTTGCACATCAATCAAAACACTTATAGTTACTTATTGCAAAGCCACAGAACATTCTTGACATTACATAAGCAACACAACATAGATAATTGTCAACCTGTCTGGGGTGTGTTTGCACAAAATGTTAGGAAGGGGAAACTGTTCCTGGAAAAAGTAAGACATTAAAGGAAATTGCACCAAATTTGGCAACCACTGAGTTGCCTCATGCTACCCAATAATTTAAAGGTTTTCATTAAGGTTCGCTTGTACATTATAAATTTGTGAAGAAGAGAAAAAAAGAGACACACAAATGACAAGTGTGACAAAGTAGAGCTGAGTTAGAGAGTGTGGACAATCGGTCAATTACCAGACAAAATGGCTGGAAAACTGTGTACGTTACCTTGACAGGTTCTGCCACAACACCATTTATCAAACTCAACTCAACAAGAAGCGGCAAGAGAGAAAGAAAGATGCCAAGAAAGGAGGGGAGCTAATTTTCCCGTGACGCCAAAAGTAAAGGCTATCTTAGCTGGCTCATTTTATAATTCTTAGGTTTTACAGCCACAGTCTGCTGTGTGTGGAGAAAGAAAGACAAGAAAAAACATTTTCAGCAGTGAAGCGTGTACCATGTAAAAGAGGTTGGGTCAGACTTGGTCAGAAAGACTTGTTGGTCTGTCTCATGTTTCTTTGGTTTAACATGCTTCATTTATTGCCTGTGCTTGATAGATTTAATACTATTATCAGAGGCAGGCATTGAGCAAATATGGAAGTATTTACTACCAGGCTGCACATCTGCTTGTGTTTTTTGAGATTTGACATGGATCCTGATCCATCAAAAAGCTGCAAAAGGAGTTTAGGAGAAGCTTCATCACATGAAGTCAATCTCCTCTTCAAACCAGTGAGAAACCCTGGTGACCACTTGTATAGCAAGACAAACAGACAAAAGGAAAGATTTTTCCTTTTCTGCAGCATTAGCTAACACACCTAAATTACAAAATTACAGGCCTTTTACAGTTCATCTGATAAGGTTATGAGCTCAAACCAAAGCTACAAGTTTGATTTTCAGACTGAGACATACTCCACAGCCAGAACAATGGAAGCATTTTCAGCACAACTACTGGGTCTTTGGATCACGTCGTCTCAACCTAATTTAGTCAACATGAACCCGCACAAGTCTTTTTACGTGACTAAGAGGTACATTTTAGTTTTAGTTCTGTCCTTGAGTGCCACAATCCGGCAATTCTGGGATGCATCCCTTGTCCAGCACACAGTAGTTCTCTAAGTCTGGACTTTATGGTCCACCTTTTTAAATAAATATTTGTTTTTTATGTACAAATGACAAGTTTACAATCATCAGTACCACTTAAAATACAAAATGACCAACTTTTCTTTGCTTCTCGATGTTTCTGCTGATCATAGGGTAACATCAGACTTTAGAGGTTCCATGTTTACCCCTTATTTACTTCCACCATTCAGGATGAATGCATTCAGTAGACGTCCTTCATGACGATCACTTTCCCTTGAAGTTGGTGGTTTTAGGTTGTTCTCTTTATGTTGATGGACGTGGACTTGCTGTTTTGAGGTGATAGTCACGGTTTTATGTTCCAGGTCGCGATGGGTTATGTAATATTTGCAACAAAGCATTCATTACCTCACTGCTCAAGCACACAGCAGCCGCCGCACCATCTCCAAGGCTCAATTCAGAGTTTGAAGTAAACAATGGCAACAGTGTGATGGAGCATGATCCTGCTCCAGACTTCAGTGCTGAAAGTGCTTATGAAAGTGAGTGATTGGCTACTCCACTTGGCATAAAATGTCCATGAAACTTTCTCTGCAGACGTGCATCAACAGGAAAATACTCTGATTGTTGGTCGGGCTGCATCCTCGACTTTCCTACATTTTCCTTCTCTCCTGTCGGGTTTGTTGGTCTTGGCATGGCTGTAGGTAAAACTTTCTTTGTAACAGAAAAAATAAGACATTAGCGATTGCAGCATGTATTCAAAAAACGGCTTAACTCATTGACTCTCTTGTTACCATGTTAGTAGACCAATTACACTAAACTTCACAACATTTCAACCGAGCACAACCTAATGAGGTCCAGTAAGGGGGCAAAAATAATTTTGGTGACCTCAATAAGAACAAAAAGCAACAAAAAAGAAGATAAATTAAATTATATACATAGATGGCTGCCCGTGAAACATTGCATTTAGTGGTTAGTGAATGGAGACTGATTAAAGTATGCCAAATGCTGGAGGATAAGTATTTTATTGCCTCCTCACAGTGTTTCAAAATGAGCCAACTTAAGCCAAGGCTAAAGCATACTTTGTCTCTGCATTTGGAAAACTATCTGGAACAAGACGCTACATTTGGAAACACAATTACTGGTCTGTGAACTTGAAATCTTACACAATCAGACATGAGGAATGCTAAAAACTTCACATAAAAAGGCTTAAAATTAACAAAGCGGGACACAAACATGCCCGGGTTCATACGGGCGCAGCGCTAATCGTTTGCACAAACTGCAACAGACAAACAAGAACACACACTCAGTCACCAAAGAAAACAACCCAGTGGAATCTGGCACTCTCAATCTCCAACCTCAACATAGCAAGTGGTTTACTAATAGACCTGCACGCCTTAGCTCATAAAAACGTGTTATTTAGTTTGCCACTGCTGGCACTTTGAAATACTTTTGGTTTCTTCACATGCCAATCTCTGACGCTTTTGGTAAATTTCAATTTCAAGCTGCCAAAATAAATCCACGTGTTTAAAGGATTTGTGAGATTTGTGTCTTTAATCTCAATGCTGTTAACACAGGGAGGCAAAATGTCTCAAAAAGGTTGACAGCGGCAACAGCATGAGAAGAAAGAAAGACAATCCTTCATTACAATAAACAGTTATTGTTACCCATCCTTATTAAGATTTTATAAGAAGGACTTTCAAACTGGAAACTGTGAAATGATGCGTCATTATAATCATTATCCTTTCATATAATAAACCTCTGCTTGTTCTCAGGTCAGTATTCAGGGATTCATTTATTCGCAGACTCCATACTGTTTGGAGACATTTTGACTATTTCTTTAGTATGTCAAAAATAGTCAAGAGAAAATACACTGCTCAAAAAAATAAAGGGAACACTCAAATAACACATCCTAGATGGACAGTTTGATTTCACAGAAGTTTGATTTACTTGGAGTTATATTGTGTTTAAGTGTTCCCTTTATTTTTTTGAGCAGTATATTTTGGAAATTGAAATATGGAGGTTTGATGCTACTTGACATGCAGATGATGTTTGAAAGTCAATCTAGGAGTGACGATTAGTTTGCTTGGCGCTGACTGGCTAGACCAGCAAGAGCGGAGATTAGGAAGGATTTAAATATTAGCTTCTGTGAAAATGCTAAGATGGTTTCCATTATGTGCATTAATGAATATGAATGTATATTTTTAATAACAATAAGCAGAGGATCTGATTTTGAGGAAGTTAGCCATCCATGGGGGGAGGGGATCCCTGTGAATATCGAGGCTCCACTGAACTCTGTCATTCCATCAGAACGGTACCGAGACGGGTCGACTTCAACTCACTCAGTCCACATCAACATTATGTTCGAGTCTTCTACTAACTTGGTTCTTTTTGCAATCTCACCTATTACTGGATAACAGTGAGACAAATTTATTTTTTCGACCACAGAGACGACATCAAACGCCACACGCTCAAATATCATCTATGCTATTTTTCAATTCGCTCCAATCCTGCCGTTGCTTAGGGATTTTGAAAAATTGGTGCATCTGTTTGCTTGTTTGGTACCAATAAGAAGGACAAAATTAAAGGAAGTTACTTTTCAATGTGAAAAATCTGAAAAAAAGTGTGTTTATGTAATTTATGTTCATTCAACAAATGACTAAAGAGCTGGCACAGTCTCTCTCGAAGGTCGGATTTTATTCTCTCTGCTCAGCTACAGATTTATTTTCACAACGAACAAAATAAAGAAGGTGCAATGATATATTCACAATACTTTTGTGGAAATGTTTATTTATATTTCCATCTGTTGGCTTACAGAGCCAGGAAAACTGAGGCTCTTATGTTGCAAAGTTGAAACGTGGAAATAGTGGCTTACTCATTAAACAGAAGACAAAACAAAAACAAAAAAAAGAACAGCTGTCAATTACTTATGGATCCTTATTTTATGGAATATTAATCTTACAAGTTTCTATAAATTCCTCTAACTGGAAGAGAGGAAATGGAAATATATGATTTAGAACCACATTGATGTGTTTATTGGAGAAGAAAATATAATTTTGCATAATTTACTTGATCAAAGATAAACATAAACACCCCTTGACTTTATTCACCTCCTTATCGTTCGCTCCAGTCGCTGGATTTGGTCGGGGAAAACTCCAGCTTCTGACCACAGAAATCTTTGCCCTGAGGCCAAGCGGGATACTGCAGCATCCAAAACCACCACATGCTACATACACTGACGTCTGCTGAAAAAATGCTGGGGCATAACTTTGAGGCAGGAAAATTAACCGTGACACTAGAGAAAGGAAAGAAATACTAAAACAGAAATGAAATATGCAGGGGGATTTACTTTTTAGAGCACTTGAAGTTTTCCACATTTTGTTATCTTTAAGAGCAATTGTAAAGTGGATTCAAATGTTTCCTTTCAGTCATTAGACTACATTATAGTCTTTCACTGGTGTAACGTAAACCAGTATCCAAGAATAAAATTAAGGAGAAACTAATTTTCTATTTACAAACTCATTAGTGATCTTTATTATAAATCTGGCACTTCATCTCCAAGACTTCAAAGCCAGGCATCAAAAAATCCAACTGCATCTATTTTGAGTTAATTGGACATAATTAGGAGGACACAGAGCTGTAGGCATTTGCCATATATTTAAAGTCCAGAATAACTCCCTGCAGCTCTAAAAGATAGAGATAATGTAAAGGCAAAGAAAAAGAAACTCACAATAACGCTTTAAGGAGGCTAAAAGCAGTCCAGCCTTCGTCATTCTAACATGCCAGACGTTAAGATTCAGTGTCAGATCTGCTGATTTAGCTGCCAAACTAAGTAACTCGAAATGTAGAGCTTTAGATGCAGAACATCCTGTGCTGTTAACCTTCTTCATAGTGTTGAGAATCTCAACCTGCATGCATCCTGCTGCATGTTTTACAGCGACCCAGCCAGAACCTGGAACACAGAGCAAACGGCTGTGCACAGTTACTCGTCTTCCAACCTGGACAAACTTTATCATTTCTGCCTGAAGCAATAAGGCTGATCCAAACACAAGGCGTGCTGAGCTTGTAGAGTAATTTCAAAGAGTAAGATGGTGCTGCAAAAGATGTTTAATTGTTAAAGTGAATAAAGCCCCCCGATTTTTCATGCAAATTAAATCTCTTTACTTTGGCTTTGCTTTATTTTTGCACAGACGCACAATAAAAGAGACAGGTGGTTTGAAAACTGTAGAATCTCTAATTTAAAAAGATCTTTGCAAGGATCCAAAGATTCTCAAATGTTCTAAGAACTAAATCCTCAGAGCAAGGATCTCTGCTCAGTCCTTCATGAGCCTGTCTGCACTTCAGCAAGTTGCAGATAAATCCACCGTTTGTCCGCTGACCACATCACTGCTCTGCCTGAACATCTGTCAGCCCTTTTTCCACAGATAAATGAGGAACAACCAAGATTATCAACACTAATTTACCAGCTACCAGAAAAAATATTAGTAAAGCCAATATGTCTAAAAAATAAAGTTATACAACAAGAATACAGGAGGTGCATAGAATAAATAAGCAGTAAAAGATAGCTACGCTTTGTGTTATTTGTTGGATTTTGGTTTGACCTCAGTTTTATCTTCTTTTGTCTCCAAGGTTGCATCAAATTCAGATTCTCATTCAGAAATCATATCAAATATGCACTAAAGAATGAAGTTACGCTGCATTGGTCCATATTAAAAGACAGAAAAATATAGCAAATTAATTAGAATAGTAATTACTATCTGATACAACGCTAATCAGGAACAATGAAACTGGAGTTACCATGCAGCTGATACACTAAAAGCTTAAAGGAAATCTGAAAATGGCCATTCCTTATAAACTAATTATAAACTCAAAATCGCTGCGTGAAAAACATTTTTGTGGTTGTGGAACACAGATCCGAAGGAATGGAGGCCTTTTGTGCCAGAGTGATTCAGTATGAAGAAGCCAAGCAGAGCAAAACCTGAGACTGATGCATTTCTTCCTTCAGAGCCCAAAACATACAATCTCACACAGAGCACATGTTCATGTTGAGTCTACAGTGTCGATTACCATGACAGAGCCTGAGCAACCTGCCAAATTCAACCTCAGGACAAATAACGGGTGTGCCCTCAGCGTTTATGTGGGTCTGTGACGGTTTTGAAACACAAATAGTGACATAAATACAGACAAAATACCGAATGTTGCAGGAAAATTAAATCGCATCCAAAAAAGAAAAATCGTAATCCTTTAGCTTCAAAATATTCAAATATTCTCTTTGTAAAGATAAAATTGTCGAAGTTCTACTCTTTATGTCTTTTGCTTAGTTTCTAGTGTCTGCTTTCTTGCTATGATGTGAACTCCCAACTTCCTATTTCAAGATGGATCTTGGGGAGGAACCTCTGTAGTCCACTTGAAAGGATCATCCAGACTGAGCAATGACTTTCATTAACATCCAAACTCATCAGCAATGCATATCCATCTGCATGTTGCATGCGATCCTGAAGACTAAAAGACGGGGAGGAGGCAGACAGAGTCAGGGAGAGGATGTGATCCAGAGTCAGATGTCGGGAAGCGTTTCTCCAGACAGGAAGCGGAGAAACGCTGTCTGGCCACAAGGACAAGAACAAAGATGCACCTTGCTTTTACGTGCTGCAGAGGGACCTTTGTTTTCCACTTGCTCCATCATTAACTTTGCTGCTCTTCTCCTCAGATGGACACATTTGATCCACAAATAAATATGCATCTGCTGCACAAATTGTGATACACAACAGCAAGATTTAAACAAAAAGTAAAAGTATCAAATGTGAGGGGATCCTCAGAGGTGGGCAGAGTACCCAAAGATTTTACTCAAGTAAGAGTAGCAATACTTCATAATGAAATTACTCAAGTAAAAGGAAAAAGTAGAGTAAAAGTTCTCCTAAAAAATTTTTTTCAAAAAGTTACTCAATTAAATGTAACTAGTTACTACCCAACTCTAGTGATCCTTTTCCACTGACGTATATAAGAAACCTTCACAGGCCTCAGTTAACCTGAGAGACAATATTTTGAAAATTGAAACTTCATGATTTGAGTGATAAAAGTCAAAGGACGCTCCACTTCCTGAAAGGTCTGCAGGGGAGGCCCGGAGGAGGTGACACAAAGGAGTCAAAGGAGGAGAAATGAGGTCAATTCACTGGGAGAGGATGTGGGTTTTATAACCCACTCATCAGTATTTATTTAATCCTGGTTGCAGAAATAAATAGCGAATGGATTTGGCAAGAACCTCAATGAAAACATGACTGATAGCTGACCCCCACTCTGAAACGTCACATAAATGTTTTACATGCTAGAAAACCAAAGCTTAGTTCACTACTGTTTAGCAGAAAACGAGGCACATATAAACTGTTTTTATTAGACAATATGCCAACATAATATGATCACAATATTAGTATTAAATTATTAAACCCAAGTTCTCCACTCTTCTCTATTTCAGCTGTTTGTAACAGTGTTGCCCTTCAGCCTATTGGTCACTGTGGTCTGAAAGGTGAAGCATTTACTCCAGTGAGACTCCAATGGGCTGGATATCTTATTAACATGCCAAATGTGAGGTCCTAATACTTGAAAATAATAAACAATTACTGCATTCCAGTTTGTTGTCATATTAATTTTAAGAAAACTATTATGCTCAAGCATCTAAAATGTCCTGCAAAAGCATTTATATACCTTTAATGTGTCATGTTGCAAACACTATGAACTTTATTGGGCTTTTGTTACAGACAAAACAGTGACATGCAAACAAGAAATCAATATATATATACATATATAGTTTTCAGAAACAAACATTAGTGCATAGATAGTGTATTAAAAACCAAGGAACACATCAGACGGGACAGGAATAAAGTTATGGAAGGGTTTGGTTATAAAACAAGCTTTAAACATTTAATGTTCTACAGTCAGAAAATGAAAGAATATGGCAAAACCGCAAACCTACCAAGACATTAACATCCACCTAAATTGACAAACGAGGCAAGAAAAGTATCCAAAAGCCTCATAGTAATCCTAATGACCCAAAACTTCAGTGGGATTATCTAAAGACAGGATAACTATTGGTTGTGCACTAGCATGGCCTTTACAGAAGAAGGAAGAAGGAAAACCTATTACTCAAAGAAAACCCGAAGCACAACCAACACTGTTTGACCGATATAGAGCAGCTACAAGGAAAAGACTAAGATCAAAGCATATCAATGTCTCCAAATGGTCTAGTCAAAGTCCTGATCTAAAACCAACTGAGAATTGTATAAGAGTTGCATTGCTATTCAGACATTTTCAATCTGATTGATGTTGAGCAGCGATCTCTCTGACTGGCCCAACACTTCCTCTCTAGATGCACAAACTGGAGAGAAACACAAACTTACAGCTGCAAGCACTGCAAAAGTATTGGGTGTTAAATTTTCAGACTTTTGCTTACACAACTTGGCTTTGATCACACAGAACCCTAATAAAACAGCTGATATTTGTGCTTTTAATGTAAAACATGTGAACGAGGCTTAGGGCACTGTAACTTTAACAGTCCATGACTTGACCTTTCTGACTTCCCTGCAGCTGCTGCATAAACTTTGTGTGTGAACGTTTGTGAAAATAAAGAGAATGGACACACATCTTTGAAAGATTAAGGAGAGAATAGCCACTTGCAGAACAAACTTCTACTAATTTATTTCCTAAAAGTACTCTGGTTGTCCTAACAGGAAGTTTCTTTGATCCAGTGATTGTAAATGTATTCGAGGGACAACCAACGTCCGCTTCAAGCTGGAGTCAAGCAGCCGTAAAGCTTACCACTCTGAAAACGAGACTGGGAGCAATCATCTTCAACCGCTTCCCCCTCATTTTCCAGTCTATCTTTCATCTTTGCTTTTTACGCCCTGCCGTCTTATGAAACTGTGAAGACAGATTGACATCGAGACACGGCTGGTTTAGCCAACTGTTTTCCATTGCCAAAGCCAGGTTTGACTGAAGAAAGCAAGTAGGGGTTCACTTAGCAGCTCATGATGGTGGAGATTTCTGACAAGCAAGAAGAGATGAGATCAAACTTTCTGTCCTATTTTATCATAAGATAAAGTTCTCAAATTAATGTTTTATAAAACACAACAATTGTGATCTGTGGATATGTAAGGTCGTTGGCTACCATTTGAAAAACATGGAAAATTATGAGCATTTTTGCATTACAAATAGACAATATACAATATTATTGAGAAACCCCTTCAAATGGTTAAATTTAGGTGTCTACACTGGATTTGAGAAGTAACTTCCAGTGTCGTTTTGTGATTAAAAAACACAATTAGAAGCGTCAGTACAAGGTGAAATCCACTACAAATATTAGGAACTGTTCCAAGAAGTGGTAGATCACATAAAATCAAATAGTGTGGAAAGAACATGCTGAAAGGCCCCCAGTGTTCAGAAATCACACTTCACAGACAGAGAAGTGTGATTCACTGTCTGTGAATCACACGTCTCCATTGGGTGGGAGTCTGGGTTTGTGGTCTCCAATGAATGGTACTTGTGGTGATACAATTAGACCAATATAAAGTTTGGTGGAGGGATGGTTGTTGTGTGGGCTTGTTTTACAGGTTTTGGGCTTGGACCCTTAATTCCACTGAAGGAAACTCTAGAGCGACGGTCCACTCCAACATTTTCTAAGCAGGATATATAATAATGAATAACACTGATTGGTTGGTTGAGCATAAACTTGACTGGCCTGCACAGAGTCTTGACCTCAACCAAACTGGGAATAATTAGAGCAAAATCTGAAAGTCAGACCAACTGATGCAACAGCAGATTTACTGAGGTCATCTGTCTTCCAACCAGCAGACTAGAGGTAAGGTAAGGTAGTTTTATTTATATGGCACATTTTCAGTAACAAGACAAGTCAAAGTACGAATTAGAAGGAAATGCACCAAAACAGCAAATCAAAGGAAAGAGGAAAAAAGAAAACCCATTTCGGCTGCTTGTATCCGAGATTCGTTCTTTCAGTCATGAAGCTCATGACCAGAGATGAGGGCAGGAACGTAGATCGACCGGTAAAACGAGAGCTTCGCTGTTTGGCTCAGCGCCCGCTTCACGGCAGACGCTGCGCCAATCCACCTGTCGATCTCCCGCTCTCTTCTTCCCTCATTCGTGAACAAGATCCCGAAATACTTGAACTCCTCCACTTGGAGAAGGACATGCCCCCCCTCGACCCGGAGAAGGCACTCTACCCTTTTCCGGCTCACGACCTCATGGCCTCGGACTTGGAGGCACTGATCCTCATCCCGGCCGCTTCACACTCGGCTGCGTACCGCTCCAGCGAGAGCCGCAGATCACGTCCTGATGAAACCAACAGGACCACAACATCTGCAAAAAGCAGAGCTGCGATCCTGAGGCCACCAAAACGGATCCACTCAACGCCTCGCCTGCGCCTAGAACCTCTACCTCATTTGTATATTTTTCATTGATTTTCAATCCAAGTAAGACCAGCTTGTGAGACAAGTTCAAGCAGCTCAATAAATCCATCAAAAATGCTGAAAATACTAGAATATGAGTACATTAAGAACATGAGGGACTCTTTGGGGTAAATATGTGAATCCAAGAGGTGCCTAGTAAACAAGAAGTAGACACATAAATAAAAGGCCTGCTGTTAGGGCTCACGTATACGTAAATGATTAACTTGTGAAAAGAAAGATAAAGTGACTGAAGTTGGTGATTATTTTAGCAACAGTATTGTGAATGGCATTTTGAGAGTCTGGATCTCTGTGCAAAGCCTTAAGTTACAAGCCAGATGTCCAGAAATGTGAAAGAGGAAACTATCGAACTATTCAGTCTTTCCACGTTAACCTTTCAGGAGTGCAAACAGCTACAGAATAAGACTGACCAATATTTCCCAAAGAATATTAAATAACGGTTGTTGAACTCAGAACTCCTCTTAATTCAACTTACATGTTTTTGGCTCAGAAAACAATAAAACATCCTATCATGAGCATCTATAGCAACGAACAATCACAGAGTCCTGAACCTCATCAGGAGATTAATTAATTAACACACCATGATAATAACTGAAGCACGCTGCCACAAGATATTTTAAAGAAGAAAATGTAAAATGCAGGTCCTAGCCAAGTATGTTGCCTCATATGACTCCAACAAAGCACCTCTGGGGTGTATTAGAGAAAGAAAGCACAGCAACGCTACACATCAGGCAGACAGAGCTGGTGAAAAAAAACACTTCTGTGAAGGAAGGCCAAGTATTTCTTAAGATATTTGTGCAACGTTGGTATTCCCCAAGCTCTGCAGGACTGGGGCTGTTAGAACAAAACACTCTGTGGATGGTTTAAAAAAATCTATTTCAGATTTTAACTCTGCTTTTCATGCATCACGTCCTCTCTAGCAAAAACTGACGAGGATTTAGTCATGTTAACTTTTGCAGAGATGGAACTACTGCTTATAATTTGTATTCTTTATGGGACATAGTTTTTCATTATTATTCATTATTATCAATCAAGGAAAACAATAAAATGTGGATTCCAGGACAAACGCATAAAAACTGCTGCTTTACTATTACTAATCAATGACAGAATGATAAAATACTCATATTTGCACAGATAAAGACGTCGCTGGTTAGGAAAATGGGTTTGGTTGATGCAGCTACTGTAAAAACTTTTTACAGACAATTTAATCTGAGATGTTAATTTAGATCTTAGTGATTAGTTTTGTGGGTATTCTGTTGCTGCTTCCCTTTATTTTTAGAGCGTTGAATATTACCAGAATAAAAACATGAATGGAACTTTTCCCTGGATTAAAGGCTGCAGTTTTACAGCTTTGGCACGACACACACATCAGACACATATTTTACCAAAATACCTGACTGACAGTCCTGCTGTGTTACAGCAATAAACATTATTTTCATCTATTGATGAGAGTTTTAGCTTTTTCCAGGATAACGTGTATTATCCATTTGTAGGTAACTTTACACAAGATCTGTTTTTATTAAATTCTGTTTTTATTAAACTAAGTTTGTTTCTGAGAGTAAATGAGAGCCGTTTATCAAAAGATTATTTGGTTTATAAAAAGGATTTCTACAAATAAGTCATGCTTTTATTTTTAAGAAATAAATTTTAAAATTTGGCAAGTTGAAAATAATGCCCTTAAAGTTAAAATGGAAAACTCTTTATTGCCATCATTGCAGCGTTTTGCATATTTTTGGTATTTTGATTATTAATATTTAGTGATGAGCTCCAAGTCTTTGAGGTTGGAAGGACTCTTTACCATCACCATAATATTTTGTTTTCTCCAGTGATTCTTTTAGATCCACATTGTTGACTCTGAATGGGTCAAACTAAAATGTTGGTTCTACTTCCAGCCAGAAGAAACATAAAATATTACATTAAACCTAAACTTGACAGGGGTATGAATAATTTGACCTTAAAAGTTTATTATTAACATCGGTGCTGTTCTTTTCACAACTTCAGAGTTTTTTTTTTTTTTTTTTTTACAGTATTCAGTCATTCTTACTTACTTTGGGGATTTGTTTGACCCACTCTGATTATGATCAGGGGTCAGAATCAGGTCAAATGTCCCAAAGACGGACAATAACTACGTCTGATATCACTGAAATTTTCATTAAAAAAAAAAAAATGCACAATATGAGAGTGTAAAACAGTTACAATTGAAAGTAGCAAGGGACATGAAATGGATGGTAAGAAGAGTCCGAATACTCATCAAAAATATTATAGTCAAGCTTTCAGACACCTTAAGGGTTAAATGCAAGTTAATTAATCAAGCCCACTATCCTAAAAAGCCTGTTTAAGGCAGAAATCCCAGTGGAACCTCTATATGTTGAGGCTTTAAACCCACTGAGTGATGAATCTGGTGAGACGAGACACAGCCCGTCAGACAGACAGACAGACAGAAATAAAGAGAGCTGGAGGAGAGCCCTGTCTCTACATGCACGGCTGGTGGAAAAATGTCTCTCTTAATGGATCCCAGCTCTCTGCAGCCCTCAGAACAGCCAAGGGAATAAAATACGGTATAACATTATGATTACACTGCAATTATCAATTATGCTTTCTCTTTCATACTTGGACTATTTCTCTTTGCACAGATGCACAAACTCACGCTTCTCATGTATGTTCGCACTTCTATTTTTTTCTTAAAATGGACAAAAAGATGTAAAATCTCCATTTTAATAGCAGCATAATGCTGCAGCAGTGTAGTTTAGTTGGTTAAAGGTGAGAGCAGCCTCCCCTTGTCAGAGCTAGCTGACCTACCTTCTCTGTGACTAATGGAAAAGAAAAACACTTTTCCCCCCTTTTTTATTCCCATCCAGACAGGCAATTAAGTATGCCTCAGATTAGATAATAAATCAAAGAGCCGAGGGTTTTTTTTAGTTTATTGACCATATAAAGAGATGTAGAAAACACCAGGCTGAATATATTAGGGGGAACGGTGCTCCTGGTGCCCAATTAACATTATGCATCTAGGTCTGAATCTCCCAGGCTCATTTATCTTCATTTTAAAAAAACTGTGTCAGCTCTGCTGCTGGTCAGCCTTACACTGAATGTGCTACAAAAGAAATAAAGGACTCGAATGTTTTGATTTCAAAGATGCAAAGAAAAGTGCATCATTACTTTTTTTTTTTTAATTATCTTGCTAAACTTGAATCTACACAGCTAAAGAGCCCTAGAGCACATTCAGACTACAAATATATCAGTTTGTAAATATCCTAAAACAATAAGGTGTTTCCAATAAACACAAGCTTGACCAAAAAGGTTTTTTCTCATTGAGGTTGAGATGCCGGGACACAGCCAGCTGTCTGCTTCTCAGCACCTGAGTGAGGATGTCAACCTGCCCTGAGGGCCAAGCTTTCAGTACTTAACTGGAGGATTTAATCCAGTGGTATTAGTTGGAACAAGTACCTGCTGAAAGAAAGCTTACCCACACTAAAAGCAAAACATTTCAGACAGTCTGGACTCCCTGATGTGTCACTGATTTTCCCTTCATCCAGCAATTAGAAAGAAAACTGTTTACCGCTTCCAAAAGCTGAATTTGTGGGAAATTTGCAGATCAGAACTGGGTGAACTGGGTGTGTTTCTAGAGGAGTAGCCACCATACAACACCAGGGCGGCTTTTACAGCAGAGAGTATTTGGACTGGACAGATGAGTTGTGCCATATGTCCAGTTTGGATGCCCAGAGTTTGAGTCGGCTCATATCCCCACCCCAAATAAAACAGACTAACACTGTCAAAAAAGACCTTCATTTTATTTTCACTTCAAATAAAAAACTTTCTATCTCTAAGGTGTCAATCCTTGACTTCCCTGCCTTACAAAAGTATTCACACTTCCTTAGCATTTAGCCAAATTACAACCATAAACCTAAGTGCATTTCATTTAGATTTGTTTTGATTGGTCAACACAAAGTGGTGCACAACTAAAATATGACTAAAAATATGTCCTGATCTTGGTTCAAGTCGTGATTAACAGAAAGAATCTGGTACAAATGCAAACATACAGAGACCCGGTCATTAAACCGAAAGGCAGGAAAAGCAGAGCAGAGCATCAGAGAAGCAGCCATGGTAACTCTGGAGGCGCTGCAGAGAGCCACAGCTCAGGAGGGAGCATATTTATTTCCTCAGCAACCCAGTTAGCCCATGGCAGGAAAACTAATATCACTGATGCAAAACTTTCAAGACATAGGAATACTTTGCCTTGAAAGTATTCTTGAAAGTGCAAGGCACAGTAGACCGTCTCTAGTCATTTATTCTCCTAAATTCAGTGCATTTCTTTTAGCTTTTGTTGTCTTGCTCTTTCAGGTATTTTTATCTCTGGAAATCCCTGAACAATTACCCAGCAAGCAGCTTCCCCTCACCGTCTGCTGCTGTGTAATTTAGAGGAAGCTGCAACAGCAAAGCCATGCAGGGCCTCATTAACATCAGCCTTTCTAGACCACAACCATTCCTTACACGTGTAGACATACACACATCAGGCTGCAGACACACACACACACAGACGGCACAAAAGGCGAATACATTCAGGAGAGCGAACATGGCTCTCCAAATGAGAATAACTCAATTGTCTGGATTTTCTCCTAAAGATCGGACTTACCGCTGCCCTCTGGAAGGCTCCTTTGGTGTAGGTGCCTCCTCCTCTGTAGTTGATGGCGGGGATCTCCTGGTTGAACAGGGAGCACTTGTTTTGGTGGGACTTGGGCGCCGAGATGTGGTCCACCCTCGTAACCACGTGGGTCTTGGACGAGAAGGTCACTAGCGCCACTCGTGTGTTCTCCGGCGCCACGGGGAAGTCGGACAGCATCTTGCGGATGAACCTGAGCTCGCTCTGGAAGTTGTTGGACCCGACGCTCGAGGACTCGTCCACCAGGAAGACGAGGTCCAAACAGGCGCTCTTCTCCCGCAGCTCGCGGACGTTTTGCTTGAACGCCTGTCCGAGACGCTCCACTTTGCTCTCGGCGCTTTCCGACAGGTTGCCGGATGGCGTCTGGGCAGACATCTGTCTGGACCTTCGAGACTTCTGCTGCCGCTGGGACTGCTGGACGGCCGGCCCGGCTGAAGTCCATACATCCAAGATGCACAAGACGAGAAGACAAGCAGTCGATGGTGCTGCTAAAGAGCGAAACATGGTGTCGATCAGCACAGCACCTCAGCTGAAGCCCTTTTGAATAAAGAAAAGGAGGTAAAACGTAGATTGTCTTTTCTGGAGCAATCGGTGACCATAAACGTATCCTGTCACGTCAGCAGTCCGCAGGATAACTCAGTTCAGAGTTCCTTAAAAGCATCGCAAGAAGCGGATGAAGATTCTCTCATTCAAAATGCGGTTCTTTCATCTGCTTCTCTCATGAAAGAAAACACGTTTCTCCTGCAGTCCGATAAATAAATATATCTTTGCCCTTGCTCTTTGTACAGTCTCTACACTGAAACGTGCTATTTTTGTTTTTCCAGGGAGTCAATACTCCTTTATCTGTCCTCTTGCGTGGCTGTCAATCACCTATCTGCTCTGTGTGTAGGATCCAGAACCCCCCTGAATGCCTCTCCAGTCCCAGTCTGCAGCCCCTCAGGCTCCTGTTCGTCTGTGTGACGCTCCTGCCTGCACCGTCGGCCGAGCTCAGAGTGCTTGTTCCCCTCTTCTCCCCAAATCATTTAAAACACACACAAACAGAGGAGGAGGAGGGCGAAGGGAAGGAGGGAGGAAAAAAGTTGAGAGAGGTTGAGAGGAAAAAAGGGGGCAGTCCAGCCGTGGCGTAAAGTCATTTTTTCCCTTCATCTCTCCTCCTCTTTTTCTCCCACCTCCCCCTCTTTCCCTATCTCTTTCTGGCTCTCCTGTCCCCCTCCTCCTACTTGTCTCTCTGCCGGTATTTGTCAATCTCTCTCATCCAGACGGTGGACGGAGGCTTCATGTCAGCGCGGCAACTCGCCTGTCAAGCAGCCAGCATTCCAGAGGAAACTCATCAGCAACAGGCGCTGTGATCATCTCCATATGTCCACACTTTCACACATCAGATCGGTGGCATCCGACGAGGATCAAGCACACCAAGGAGGGAAAGTGGAGAAGCGGTCTGATTAAACACATCTAGGGAAACTCTACCAGACACGTCTAAGGTTTAGTACTTGTGAAGAAAGAATTTGGATCTCTGTCCAGCCGTATCTCTGCATATATCTTGTTTAACACGTCAAGCCAGACGACAGACTATCCTTTCTGTACTTTGGATTTGTCTGGTTTTTCACACACTCTGTCTTCCAAGTCGCTTTCTTTCTACCTCTGTAGTTCTGTTTTTCCTGAGTGATTTTTATCTGTTACCAAAACAAAGGCAGACGGCATTACACTGTGCCTATGAAAGCAAAAACTTGGGTTTTACTGTAAAAAGCTCTTTTGTCATAAAGCTGTGGGGAATTGTAAAGTGGAAAGAGTCTTTTTGGTACAAATTTATCAGCTTTTCACATCTAGAGCCTGAATTATGTCCTAATCCCTCTTTATAAAGTAGCTCAAACTCAGTCAAATTGAATGTAGAGGGATGTCTGTTCAACTCATAGGAGTTGAACAGACATCTCAAGTTCAGAGGTTTTTCTCCAGGATCGTCCTGTGTTTATCTCTGGTCACTTTCACGTCCGCTCTGACTGGCTTCCCTGTTCCTGGTGAAGGAAATCAGCTCCACAGCATGATGTGGTCACCGCTGTGTTTCATAGTGGGCCTGGTGTGTTTTTCTGTCCCCCTCATCTGATAAGAAAAGGTTTCTTCCACACAGGCACTGCCCAACGAGGCTTGTCACAAACTTAATGGGACTTTTGTTGACTTATTTTCATCAGATGTTTCTTTTTGCTACTCTTCCCTAAAGACTAGTAACTCTGACACATTTTTCCGTGTAAGTTGTGGAACTCTGCAGCTCCTCCAGAGTTATTATGGGCCTCTAAACCAGCCTGCCAGTTTAGGAGGATGATCATGTCTTGGTTGGTAAGTAAGTTATGAAAATGAAAGATGGGTAAAATTGTAAAAATGTCTGCATACCGATGGTTCTATCTGAGAAAGCGATAATGAAAATATGTGATGAAGCCCTAAATCTCTTTGGCCACGTTCACACAGCAGGTCTTGATTCGTCAATTCTGATTTTTTTATGTTTCATGGTTCATACCGCCAATAAAACCCGACCACAATGAGTCTTCTGTGTGAACGGTTTACAACCCTACGGCGATCTGCACAGAAAAATTATGGATTTTTAAAAAGTTTATTCAGCAATGGGAGCCAGAAATATTGTCACAAGATCAGGAAGGGAGCTAATAAAATAAAGCACAACTAATCATGGCCTGAAATGAATGACTAAGTAATGGGCTTTTCTGGAGTATTGTCTGCAACATCTGTAGAAAAGTTTAACTGGACGTGTAGTCAGAGCCAGGCGTAGTGGGATTGTGTTTTGTTGTGCTTGAGTGACACAAACTTCTTATACAAGTTCAAATTATAAACTTCAACCATTGTTTATGTCTGTATTTACTGTGTCTGCCTTCTGCTGGTGCAGCATGACGCATGTCTCACATCAATAACATGAAAGGCGCATGAAATGCAACATGACCGTTCACACTACAGACGCTTTGAAAAACAATCTGATGTGCGATTTAGCACCGTATGTGGAAGTGGCACTGATGGTTTATTTACTGGGTGAAAAGATCAGACTGCCATATAACCAAAAGGAAAATTATTGTTTCTAATAATCTCCAGGAAACTACGCAATACAATTGATTAGTTTTTAAAAGTCCCTACTTTCAAGAGCATCTTTAAACAACTCAGCTCTTTTCAAGAAAAACTCTCTTTGTATCTGGACTAGTGATACGGCGCAAAATATTAATGTTTTGCAAAATCTAAGCTAAGAGCCATCGACTCTTGGAGGTCAGGATTCTGAAAAAAAAACAGCTGAACAAGTGAGCTTTGTATTAACTAACATCAGAAACTGTACCGAGTACAGCTGAACTCTGAACAGACACAGCGCTCCATGAAAACCAGAATTCACCTCTCGGTTTTCCACAAGGACACAGCAGAGGGCTGCACCATTAATAAATCTACTATTAAGGGCGCAGCCCTGTGTCTTCAACGCCGAACCATGGATTCGTTCACGCCGAGTTTACGTGCAGCAGCTCTATTTCCTTCCTGTATTACCAAATCAACTTAAAAGCAGCATCTTTTTCTTCGTGTTGCTTCCATGATGAGGGGTTATGAGTTTGAAAACATTTCTCCTTCATGCCTGCTGCTAGCATGTGTTTGTTCTAAATGAAAATTAGCACTTTCTTCTTTTAAAGTGCTAATTTCCAATTTTGACTTCCAGTAATCAAACTGATGAGGTCAATGAACTAAGTTATGTGTAACAAAACTGACAGACACGGAAAAACTACTGAACACCCTTAAAATGTACCGAATACTTCATACAAAGGCCAAAGTGAATGGTGACAGCTTCAAGATGGATCCCGTTGGAAGAAACTAGTGCAATGCACTGCTTTTGACCCGTTCTTCAACACAAACAATCATCCAACCCTGAGACGTTCTTTTCACATATTCAGGTCAGCTGATTGACTGCGCCATGCTGGTTGCGTCTTTCCTCCCCTAAACCAGAGATTCAATGACTGTGATCATCTTGTTGAACAAATTCACCCTCATTTCATTTTCATCGTCCTGGTAAATGGAAGCAGGAATCAAGAATGTCTTGTTTATTTTCGTCCCTTTAATTATACAAAGTCAGCCAGTGTGCTGAAAAACACCAACCTAACTTCACTCAGTTGGTGTTTTGGGGGATGATATGAAGGACCTTTTCATGTGGTATATTGAAGGCCATAATACACGAATTTAATCTATATTATAGCATTGAATTAGTTTAATTTAGATCTCATCTAACCAGACCATTCTCTCACAGCAGTTCACAGGTGTGGCGTCTTGTGTGGCGAAAGGCAATTATGGTTGTGCGAATACCTTCTTGTTTACTTTAAAAATAATTACACCAGTTAATTACCAGGTTTTCTGAAGCTCTGCATGAGTTGTCCTTGGCTTTTGGACAAATCTTCAGAAACTTGTCTGGCAGGGAGAACTCGGATGCAGTGGGTTTTAGTTTGATGACGTCAGGCCTGAACAATGATACCTGGAACCTTCAGTAATTTGGAAATTTTTCTGTAATCAATCGTATAAATTAAAACAGCATTCATGTTTTTTCTTCAACATCTAATATCTATGTTCCTTGAAGGAGTGAGAAACTATTAAAGAATGTTAAGTATAGGTGGCCTGTGTGCTCGTCTCCAAAGCAGTACATTGCACTCTGTTGCACTATTAGCCCCAAAAATGCTCACAGCTCAGACGAAGTGTTTATTTGGCCCATAAGCCATTATTTAACTACACTGGAGACTTCTGTAGAAGTAGGAAAAGAAAGTAGCCAGATAAACTGAATGGAAGAGTCACTCGGACCCAAACACCGGTATGCACAGGCTGAAAACACGCACCCTGACCTAAATTCACACACAGATGCTGCTACATAGACAAAAACATACGCTCTCAGCCTCAAACATGTTGAAAGGGGGAAGAGCACAGCTGTGACTTCCTGCATTTTGGCATTTGGAGACCCCTAACCAGACTTCAGCATGGCTCCCAGGAGAGACAGGGGGAGTGGTGGATGTAGAGGAAGTTTGAGGGGCGGGGGTGTATTTATCTTAAATATTTCAATAAAATGCACAAAGATCCAAACTTTTGTGTTGGTAAGAGTTAAAAATAAGGAAGCGCTGAAGCAAATCTATTAAACAAAAACCAGAACAACAATGTACAGACCTGAGATCTATTGCACATGAAATGAGAGCAAACTAAGATACTTTAGATGTCTCCAGGGACTTGCAAAATATTCATGTCTCTATAACCTTTGGACATTCAGAGACTGAAATGTCCACACATTGTTTTTTAAGAAAACACCTCAGATTGGTCAGATTATATCATGTCCCTCAATTTTCAAATCGTACAATATATTTAAAACTGGAGGCATGTCTGGACTTTGACTGGGTCATTGTAGCACATGAATAAAACACTTGTGTTGCACCTCCGGCCGTATGCTTAGGGCATCAATGTCCCAGCGTCAAGACTTTTGCAGCCTGTGCAGGTTGGACTCTGATAGAGGCTGAAAAACTGAGAAGTTGTTCTGAAGACAACTTATCAGATTAAAGGGAGCTGAATACAAATGTGCATCACACGTTTGTGCTTTCTTTTTTTTCCTTAAGACTTCACATGTACACTCTGGTACGTGTTGGTGAAGGTTTAAGCGGTATAGAAACTTTTGCAAAGCGTTATGCCATACCAAATGGACTTCTACAGAAACAAAACTTAAAAGTCTTAAGAATGTGAAAGACATATGAGACGAAAAGTTAATACAAACATATTCACTCGACAAAATCCTGGACGGTTAAGTCTTAAAGACGCAGAACCGCCTATGTTGCTCTTGCGGCTTGTTCTTCCGGAAACATGGACCATTTTATGTCCATTGGGAGGAAAGCTAAAATACCTGATCCACTTTGTGAAGACCGAAACGTGCTGCA
Source organism: Poeciliopsis retropinna (assembly GCA_010277075.1). Lineage (NCBI taxonomy): Eukaryota > Metazoa > Chordata > Actinopteri > Cyprinodontiformes > Poeciliidae > Poeciliopsis > Poeciliopsis retropinna. The sequence continues at coordinate 3,250,294 of VMRM01000019.1, forward strand.
GAACCTCCGGACATGGAGTGCGGAAGAGTGTACGTTTTGTCATGGAGATTCCAGGGAGGTATTCTTGTAAAGTCATTAAAACCAGACCATTCATTCTGGAAGCGTACAAATACATATGGTGATGCAATACCACAAAGGCCAGAAAACCAGAGGAAGTCTGGTAAAGTAACTGTTGCACGGAAGAAAGGATGCATGACGTTGAATTTTGGTGACGGGAGAGGTCTGCTCTAATCTGCAAACTTTGAAAACGACCATTAATCTTTCAAACAAAAATAGTTGAATAAAGCTGAACTTTTAAACCAAGTGAGCTGTATCAAAAACATATATACTCACTTTGAAGTAAAATCTGCTATTTTCTTGGCTTTTCCACCGACTCCCACACACCTGGTTCTTCATGCGTCCTCGGGGCAGGCTGAGGCATCAGATACAGTAGCAACAAGTGATGACACATTCCTCATATTTCTTCTTTCAGGCCTAAAGGATCAAACACAAAACTCAGCGAAAAATCCATTTAACACCTTATCCATAGGAACAAGGAATTTAAAATGGTGCAGCTAAAGAGAAAAAGTTTGATAAGTCTGATCAAATTAAATATAGAGGGTCTATTAAAACAAATATGCTGGGATCAGTAACATGTTAACATTGACTCAAGAATCTGAGATGAATTACGTGTATGAATGTTATGAATGTAACAGTTTCTGTTACATTCATACCTTAAAAGTGTTAAATTGAATTAATTTGCTCACTGACTGAGAAAAACTTCACAATTCCGACCATAAAGTCCATATTCCAGCTAACAGCCCAGTTCCTAATCTAATTGAAACTTTATGGTGAAACTGAGCCTCCACCCTGCAAAACTGACAATGTTTTTTATTAGAAAATCCATGGGAAACACAACAAAGTAATAATTATATTCTTTTATTAACCACTTAACAGTAAAGAAAAAAAAACTGATTGAACATGCTTCAACTTTTTGCAAGAGACTATAATCTCACTGGACTTTCTTATTGTGCATTTGCTGGCTTTAAGAACACAGGTGTTTAATTAATGTAATCATCTACTGTGCTGAAAACGTCACTGCAAGGCCAAAAATGTTGAAATTGCCCTTTACAGGTGCTTATTTTGCCTTCTGACTAAACTACCAGTATAAAGCAAACCCGCTTTTCTCTTAAAACACTTAAAACTACAGGGCCCTTGTTTTGTTGGTTATTCATTTTAGTAAAACACAAGCCAGTTTAAACGTGAGCTGCCTGTTTGCGCCCATAAAACCAGAACTGCCTTTGAAAGGCTCTGCCCTGCATTAGAGAATAGTTCCTTTCATGGTCTTTCCAGGTTTTTTGTCGTCACTTTAAAATGTTCTAAACGGCCAAAAGGAACCACCAGAAATCATTTACAACCGAGTTGTCTCTTTAAAACTGGCTTTTTCGCTCAATTTAGCTAGTTTTACAGTCCTAATTAGTTAATTAGCATTTCCAGGCTGACGCAAACGCTCCAGAGACTTTCTCTGGGAGGGGCGAACTGTAAATAAAACACGACTTTTTTCAAAAGAAACCACAAGTTGCCCCAGTTTTATCTAATTTACAGTACACGAGTTATGAAGCCTTTACAAACCTGGTAGCAGCCAGAGTTACCGTTTCTCGAAGCTGGTGCAAGTTTGTTTTACATTGCCCCCTGGTGGCATCTGAATATTGCTACACTACCATGAATGCAGTGATTTAATTGATCCGCTAGGGGGAGTAGTTTCGCACCTTTTAGTGTCGAAAATAGACTTCACTCGGGCGAGGACTTGAACCTTCTTGTAATGCTTGAATACATAATCTGTAAATTTACTTCTGAATAGAATAGAATAGAATAGAATAGAATAGGAAAATATGTTTGCAGTCAACTATTTCTTTTTACAAACTAATGACAATTATTCAGTTTTCAAAACTTTTGACACAAGTCAGCAAATATAATCGCAGATGTTTGTATTTTACCTTAAAAGCAGCACAAAACCAGTCCGTGGCGCCATAGAGCAACAGAATGGCATTCCAACACAACAAAAGTTATGTTTTCAAGTTATTTGAGCATAAATATTATCAATATTATGCTGTAAATACATTCATATTTTCAGTACAGTAATAAAGACAATGAACTGATGCAATATATTGGATCAGAGAAGCTCAGATGCCAACAAACACACGTTTGCGTTTTCCCATGAGTTGATGCAATGCACACAATTTTTCATACTCTATTTTTGATCTGAAAGCAACAATTTGCAGACAGTTGTGTGTGACAATTGCTTCAGTATGTCTCTATCATTTTCACTAAAATCAAGCTAATTACTTCATGAAAACCTTTGCTAACAACGGCATCTTTTTCATTGACTAGTTACAAAAAAACACAATATTTGTGAAGCTCTGCAGGACAGCAATGCTGGATCTGAAGATTTTATGTTGAGCTGACTCTATTTATAGACAGGCTGCACTCGCACACTCCTTGAATATTTTACAAGCCATCCAGCTTCGCTGAAGGCTTCATCCTTCAGCTAAAACCCCCAAATCACAGACATCCCGTCCTTTTTCAATGAATAGCTGAAATGAAGCACCTGAATCACTCGCAGGCCCCAACATTAAAACACTTTGGTTTTAATGTTGTAAATAACAAATATGTTATCTTTCTCTACAAATATGTAGCACTTTCCAACACAGTAAGAATCAAACTGTTAAGTCAGAGAACATTGAAAGTAGTTGCACCTCGTTTTATTTAGGGGTATCGGAGTCAAGAGTGCTGAACACAAACAAATTGAAAACCATGTATTATTTTCCTTCTACTTCTCAGTTGTGCACTAGTTGGTGATCTGGTCTGTCACATGAAATCCACTGAAATATTTGAATTTAACACAACAAAATGTGAAAAGTTCAAGGACAATGAATTTGGAAGATACTTTATTTCATTGTCATAGTATCTAGATGATAGTTGATATCTGCAAACAAGTTCAACAAAGCCCTGAATTTTATTTACCTACAACTTTTTCACATTTTTTCTCTTTCCCATCAGATCAGCTCATCTGTACATTTTGCAGCTTTCGGGTCAGTTCAGCTCTCTTTATCAGTGCTCACCTCTTTTATCCTTATCTTATGCATCATTGCATGTGTGTTTTTTTTTTGTTGTTGTTGTTGTTCTTGAAATATGAAAGAGTTGTATCTGGCGGGGCCCTCTCCTCCGACCTTTGGCCTCCAGGCTGCGCACACGTTCAGTTTTCCTCGCACAGCAAAGTTGCATAAACAAGATCAGAACAAAAAGTCACACTGGTGACTGAAAAAAAAGAACGTGTGCATCGTCGTGGGAAAGATACACAAAGAAGAAGAGTGCTAGATTCAACACTTTGGCTCGAGCAATAACTCAAACACACACCAGAAGAAAAAAACATACGGCGATTCAGGAGAGGAGGAGCTTTAAACTGAGGTCTAAGAACAAACTATCACAAGTTTCTTTGAATTTATTTTTTTTTAGCTTTGCCAGTTATTTCATAGCTAGTTTTTCTTGCAGCAGGTGAGCGGACGCAGCTGCTCGCCTCTTTGCACTGACTGGATCTGTCAGCCAGAGCTGAGCGTGCCGTCAGATACTCATTAAAGGAGTCGATGTGGACACATCAGCAAGTTTCTTGGCTCATTAGCTGAAAGTGCCATAAAATTGATCAAAATGACTGAAACATGAGGTGAAACGTTAACTTTTTAATTGCAGTGAGAATGCTGCCCTCCAGAGTCAGGCCAAAGGAATAAACATTAGAAACACAAAGCGTCACGCTGCTTATGTGATTTATTCTTTGCGTTCTACCGAATGAAGCAGATATTTTTAAATACGCATCACCTTGTTTGACTGACAACACACGCTCCAAACTTCTCAAGAATAAAAAACAGGGAAGTTACTACAGACAGAAAAAAAACCCAAAGTGATCAAACCTCCTTAAACTTCTCTCTCATCTGTTTTTGTGATTTTGTAGTGGTGTAACTCCTCAACCACACAGTCATTTACTAAATGAACTGATTGTATGACGTGTCTTGAGACACATCAGGCACAGTCTCAAGAAGATGAAGGACACAGATCAGCCAACGCATCCCCACTACAAACACGTTAAACTGGGATATTTAGCCATTCAGGAGAGCTGTGAGGCTACATCCCACCAACTGCTTTTGCTTGAGTGAATCCTACGCTGCAGTTCAGCCTGATTAGTGACTGGACAGACTGGGTATGTCTTTGTCCACCTTCCAGCAGGACAACAACAGGCTCTGAGCTTACAGCAGGATGGTTCTGGTCAAAGAATATTTGTTAGCATAGCTTTCTGCAACTCCAGTCTGATGGAAGATCTGTTACAAGACTTGAAATCTGATGTCGTTTTGATGAAACCCGTCAAATTTGACCAATCCTGTTTTGAGAGCAAAGATTGGACAAACATTTCAGTCCAGTTAAGTTGGTAGAGCTCATCAAACACTTTAAAAACGGTCTAATTTCCTTCCCACTTCACAATAATCCAAATAAGATGCATCAGAGATTTTCTTAAGGGAAGAACATTAGGGGGTTTCAACACTTTCACAATGTCTGATAATGTTTTATTAGCTAAAAGGTGATGATGACTCTCACAGTCAGATGCTTTCTACTCTGCAAAAACACAAAACCAAATATGTTTAGTCTAATTTCTACTGCAAATACCTGCACACATCTGAATTAAGACAAAACTAACAAACAACTAACTATTCAACACGACAACGGAGCTTGTCTTAAGTCAATAATTCCTTGTTTTGATGAAAAAGTTCTAGTTATAAGTGAAATAATCTGCTTGTGGAACATGACATTTTTCAAATATTAAAAGCTGGCAGATTATTTCACGTATGACTAGTATTTTTTTCATCAATATTGAGAAATTACTGACTTAAAACAGGCTCCTACATTATACTGAAAACTGTCTTGTTAGTTTGTTTTGTCTTATTTCAAGTGAACTAAGATATTTGCACTAAAGACTGAACCAAAAACACTTAATAAGATTTTTTTTTTTTTTACAGTTCATCAGTTAGAGAAGGATTTTTATTTTCTTGTCCTAACTTTGTTCACTTTGTTCTCTAATTTAGGTTTTCTGCTCTGTCATGGTCAGGAAGACAAACTGCCCAGAGAAAAACTGAGAGAAAGCTGCAACAGACCCCAGACTAATTGCTTTTCATGACTGTAATTTGTCCAAAAGTTATTGGTTTGAAGGTTTTTCACAGCCTTGAATTCCTCTGTCTTAATCTGCTCAGAAGGAGAAGGGGGAGAGAGCAGCACACAGCTTTAGGTCACGTCCTGAAGAAGCAGTGTGAACTGGATCCAGCCAGACTTCCACGAAAACATCCCAGAGCAGGAGGTGCTGAGTGCGGGGGGACGAGCTCCAAGGAAGTTAATACGATCAAACACACACACACAGAGGAAAGAGGATTTCTCATCTTAAAAACAACACACTCTGAGGTTGTTGTTTTTTTCATTATTATATCTGCAAAACATTGTTCTCTGAGACACGCTCTGAAATAGGAAGTCATACTCCTGTTGGTTTGAGGAGGACAAAACAATCTGTGCTGCTGGCTCAGCAAACAGGATTATAACAGGAAACATGTTTTTCTGCAGGGAGAAACACTTTGGATGAAGAATACAACACGGAAAATCACACAAAGTCACTTATTTGACTGAATATCTCAACTTTTCCTCAAAAATGAAGACCTGGTTTTCAGTGGAACCTATCAGTTTTTCAGAAAGCATGTGAAACACATGAGAACACTGAGACTCTGACTCAACTCTGATGCGTTTTGCACTTGAGACTCAGCAAAAAATTGAGCAACGAGACAAAACACGAACAAGTTCAGGACTGTTTATCCACAGATACATCAGCAATCACAACAAACATGATCTTCTAATAAGCCTGGTTGTTTCTAGCAGGAGGCTCTGTTGGGTGTAAGACAGTGTGTCATTAAAAAATTTCACTTATTCAACTCAAATTCAAGTTTGAGTAACTTAAACTTGAATTTACAAGCAGAAAATGCAGGAAATGCAGTTTTATGATGGCAGAAACAGAACAGGGGAAACATCGAATATTCATCGTTGAAATGATTTCTGATATTTTCTGCCCAAGTTGAGCTTTGTGAACACTTGTGAAATGTTTTTAGACCCGTTGTGGGACAATAATAATATATACCATCTCCCCTCCTTTAAATTTCACTATAATAAGTTTGGATTTTGCTGTAAATGTGAGATTTTATTATTATTAATAGTAGTAGTAGTAGTAGTGGTAGTAGTATAGAAAATACTGCCCATCAATCAATCAAATTTTATTTGTATAGCACATTTCAGCAGCACGGCATTTCAAAGTGCTTTACATAACAAACACAAAAACATAAAGTCATGCAACATAGAATCAACAATCAAAAACTACATTAAGTCAAGTTCCATAACAATGCAAATAAAACATTTTAATATTTAACTACAAAACTGAGCCCACTGACCAACTGGGTCCTTCAAAAACTCGGTTAATAAGCATTAACCTACTTTATGCAGACAACGCAGTCAGTGTTAGATACATTGGCAGCACTTTCAGTCAATAATCATTAAATTTGTAATTGATTACATTTCAAATCCAACTCTAATCAGCTGCGTTTTTAGTCAAGATTTAGAGGAACTCAGTGTTTCAGTTGTTTTACAGTTTTCTGGAAGTTTGTTCCAGATTTGTGGTGCATAGAAGCTGAATGCTGCTTCTCCTAGTTTGGTTCTGGTTGTGGGGATGCAGAGCAGACCAGAACCAGAAGACCTGAGGGTCTGGCAGGTTGATACAATAACAGCAGATCTTTAATGTATTGTGGTGCTAAACCGTTCAGTGATTTGTAAACTAACAACAGTATTTTAAAGTCTATTCTTTGAGCTACAGGGAGCCAGTGGAGGGACTTTAAAACTGGTGTTATGTGCTCTATCTTCCTGGTTTTAGTGAGAACGCGAGCAGCAGCGTTCTGGATCAGAACGTTTGATTGATTTGTTAGACAGGCCTGTGAAGACGCTGTTGCCATAATCAATGCGACTAAAGAGTATAGCTAAATCAAAAGAACCAAGCATACATTCATTATATTTTTTAGATACCATTGGGTTGAAGAGGACTGCACTTTTATTGAACATTTTAATATTTCTGTAACCATAGCAACTCTGAAAGTGTGAACCACTTTGCATAAATGAAATAAGAAACATTTATCTTCCAAAACCTTTGGCCCGTTTCTCTGTAACTTTAACAGTTTTGCACTGTTAGATATGGACAAAAACAAACTGATGTGAAAACATCAACAAGAATAATAAAAAAGATGTATTACTTCATGTTTTGTACAAAGTTCAGCTTCAATCTATATGTATATATATTTATATAAGTATATATATATATACATATATACAGTCAGATTCAGATTAGATTGTTATCATTATAGATTGTTATCATTAATAAGTATTGTATATTTTAATGATGTTCCCTGTAAACAACAACAGTTTGTGGTTCCTTGTGTTTACAGGTTCACCTGACTCCTCATGTTTTGATCGGGATCAATCTGTGTTTTCGAACACCCTGTCCCAGCAGCCCACGGGTTTTTGGGGACTTTGTAAACACAAGGCTCACATTACGATCTCCACTCCCATCCATGCACTCTTCCTCCTCCTCTTTTCTTCCCCCTGCAGCGTGTTTTCCTGTGGATTTACACACTCCTCTTTTTCTCTTGCTCAGGTCACAGGACTCCTTTCTGCTTTCCAGACATTTCCCTTCCTGTGCGCCTCCTCGAAAACCTCCCTCCTGCAACGCCCCTCCTGTCGACCCCATTTGTTGAGCAACCCTATCTTAAGTTTCAGCAAATAGCCTGATGAATACCTGTTCATAAATAAGCACTCTGTAACTTTAGTGATACCCAGAGGGAGGAGCGGACATGTGCTCAGTCGATCTTTGGATACGTTTATGAACTGCTGTCCTTCTCCAGATAAAAGCTTGGAGTGGATCTTCAAGTGAAATGTTCTAGTGATGCATATCAGCTGATTCAACTTTGTATTTAGAAAAACTGTCCAAAAACAGGCTGTTTTATCTTTATTTCACGATGCCAGAAAGAGAAGCTTCAAATCTGTGCAAAAAAAAAAAAAAAAAAAGATGGTAACATTTGTACATTTCATTGACCTTTTTGCTTTTTTCTCCTCATTTTTAACAAGTTTCTTTTTTTTTGTGATTTTCTGGTTCTGGTTCTGGTTTCTGGTTCTGCGGCCTGTGATGGACAGACACCTTGTGCAGGCTGGACTCTGCCTCTCATCAGTTCAGACAGAGATGTGGCTCAGACAAGCACACCTCCTCCTCCTGCATGCACGTCTCGTTCCAAGTTACGCTGGTTTTGACTTGCTCTACTGGCTGAAACTCTCTTCTCTGCTTACCTTTCGAACATCGTCAAATCACGCACAATATCGACTGGTAAACGTGTTTTTTTTCTGGTTGGAGTCAGAATAAGTTATGGTGGAGGGTGTGGGGGGGTTAACATAATGGGTCAACAACAGCTGAAAATAGAGCATGTTGTAACAGGAGACAACACCTCAACCACAGACTAAAGTAAAAATGACCTAGTTAAATCATTGCATCCTATTACAAGTTGTCACTGTAAGCGAAAAGTCCCGAAGCGTTTCAGCAGCTGTAGCTGTGAAGATGTTCTTGAAGAAATCATTTCTCCGAGACCCTGATTTTTTAAAAACTTTTTAATTGAATTTATTTAACTGACATATTCTTTGTGTACAGCATCACCTTCAGGTTTTTAATCACTTTCTGCCAGCAGAATAATCACACAGAAAGAAATGTGGAAAAATAAAAGCAACCTCTAAGCTGAGTTGACCTTGAAAAAGGTTGATTTCTGAACAGATGATTGTGTTTCGATTCCTTTATCGCGTTCGCCAGCTTTCAGTTTTCTCGGACCATCGCCCACATCTGTACGGTGTTTCAAGCTCTTCCCGGTGCCTTCGACTCTAACAAAGTTCCTGGGGATGTTTGTGCTGATGTCTTCATAAACCATTTTTTATGATTAAAACTGAGATTTACAGAAAATAATCTTCTTTTTCTTTACATAGAACCAGCCAAAGCACAAGGTTCCATTTGTGATGATAGGACAGAAAAACGTCTGTCATGCTTCTTCAACAAACGGTTGACGAAGCAGACGGGCTGTAATGGTTGCTATGGAGACCTGCTGACCCCATGATGTCACTCCTTGCTTCCATTTTCTCACATTGGACCTCAGAGATTTTTTATTCTTAATTTGGGTTTCAGTTCAGTCTTATTTATCAGGGTTCTAGTAGTTTTATTTTTTTTATTACTTTAGAAAAGCAGCATTTTAAACTCTTAGTAATTTTCCAATTTATGAAGATAAACAGACGTCTTATTTGTTTAGTACAAACTAACCTATGAAATATATTGAATTGAAACCTTTTAAGTGTCTTTAAAGTGCTGTTGTTTTTTCCACTAGACTTTTATCCTAAATTTTACCTAAAGTTCTTTGGAAACACAGTTTCATCACTCTGACCACTTCTATGCTGACAGGAAACTGAAGCACAAAGGGCTGGGAAAGAGAGCGCTGCTGCAGAGATTAGAGCTCGGTTCAGGTCGGTCCATTACTGTGATGAACTGGCTGCAGTCCAGGTTTGACACCACGGCTTTATGGGAGCAGCATCGGAGTCATTTCTCTCCCAGATTTTGTCCAAGAGAATCTGGTGCAGTGTCACTTCGTATTTTAGCCAACAGACATGAAACCTCTTTCGTCTTTGGACTAATTGGCTTCTGATTTGCTCTGTCTGGTTGCAGCAGAAGTTGGACATGAACTGTTCTTTTCCCTTAATCTAAGATCCTGTCACATGACCAAGGAGCAGCGATTACATTTCTAGGCAAGAGCAGCAGTTCTGGCTTTTATTTCCTGCACTGAGCTGCATGTGAGATCCTTTATTGAATCTGTTCAAGAGTTTTTCTAACAGCACCATGACAAAATCTTTCTAAAACAGCTGCTCCAAGGAATTTATCTTAATTTCCATCCCAGTTTTAAGGTTCTGCAGGTTTCCTTCCTGAATGTAGCTCCATCCAAACCCTCCCTGTTCCCGACAGCATCATGATGCCACCATGTTTCATGGTGTGTTCGTTTTAGGTTTTCTATTTTACATATGAAAAAGCTGACACGCTACACATGTCACTTCTTGAGAAGAAGTCTCAATACGTCTGAATACGAAAGTTAATGTTTCAGATTTTTTACTTGTGAAACCTATGAGCCGTTCTGTACTTTCTCTTTAATTTGATCCATCACATGAAATCTTAATAAAACGCAAGTCGGAGGATTAAGAATATGTTTGCATATAAATATTTACCTTTAAAGCAAGTTAAAGTTCACCTTTTTTTTGTTTCCAATGAAACAAAAATTAGAGTGAAGTTTGCTCCACTGTAGCCATGATAAATTTTATCCAGTGAAACAACCTGAAGTGGCCTCAGCTCTGTGTGTGTGTGGGGGTGTGTGTGGGTGTGTTGTTCTCCTCTCTGTGTGCTCTGCCTGCCTGGCACCACTGCCATTACCCTCATGTTTGGATGTTATTGTTCCAGTTTTCCAGCCACTGAGCAGCAAACAACCTGAAGGAGTGGAGTTAATCATCGACAGCCTCATCTGGAGAATCGCTGTATTATTGCAGCTTGTGTGCAATGAATTCTTTGAAATACACATTTTGTTGAAGATTGAAGAGTAAAATGTGAGGATCAGGACGGGGTGGACCTCTGCCTGTGAAACAGAAAAAGTTCAAGGGGTTTTATTTTGCAGAAGGTGTCCTTGTGCGTGTGTGTGCGTGTGTGTGCGTGGGTGTGCGTGGGGGTGTGTGCGCGCGTGTGTGTGTGTGTGTGTGTGTGTGTGTGTGTGTGTGTGCAGGTGTTATTTCTGCACACGTCAGCAGGCAGAAAGTGAGTCCAGGGTTAGCTTTTACCACAGAGATAAACTCCCACTAACAGCTGAGTCAGGGCGCTGGAGCATCACCGCCGCTCGTCTCTACCTCACGGCTGATGTCTTTCCTTCTTGGCATTGTTCTAACACACATCCAGAACTCCTGCTTTCATAGCGGTCCACTCACTTACTGATTACCAGCTAAACATGTAGGTTTTATTTGGAGATCAGAGTGTAACAAGTTTTTCATGGACAGCTTTTTTATGCTGACTATTTTTATGCATTTACATGTTAAGGATCAGAAATAGAGACCATTAGTTATATTATATGCAACAAACCCAACAACCAGAAGAGGACGTGCCTCATTTTTCCTCTAATGAAAAGTTATTAAAAGTGAAAACCAACTTATTCATAAGTGTTTTAAACCTTGATTAGACTAAAGAACAACATCACTCCTCCATTTTTGCAATAACTGTTTAAAATCATCCTTTATAAATCATCCTGCAGTAATAACAGTGGAATAATATTTGACCTCTTGACCTCTTGACATCCTGGTTCATATGGGACTAATAGGATGACAGCTCCTCCTAATGTGTCCTTTCTGTGCTTAATCACAAACTGCAGTGACTATTTCCCAAATCTGTCACCTCGGAGCGATTTCACCAAACCTCTTCAACCGACTCTGATCGCATTATCGTAATCAGAGGCAACCTAAAAACAACTCCATTGATTTGATATTGACAAGATGAAGAAGATGATGAAGGAAGCATCACAGCCTCAGTTAAAGCCATTATCAGATCATTACAGCGTCATGATCAGAACAATAAGTGTGATTACATTTGATCACAGACTTCTTAAAGCCTCGCTGATTGAAAGGTGATAAAAGGTCAAGAAGGAAACAAGGTCACCTTCCTCTCTTTGAGATACAATGAATGAGCATTTGGCTATTCAAACGTGAACGTTAATGTACTTAAGCCTCTGCCGATTTTACAGAGGAGAAGTTTAAAGGAAGAGTAAGGAAACAATACGAGGCTGATTACCTTTGCATGTCAGGTTTTCTTTCTTCATAGACATATTTTTGAAGACAAATGATTCCAAAGAAAAATCCCTCAAATATCACCTATAGACTCATTTAAATGTAAATTACCTGTGGTTATTTTGTCTTAAACCACCGTTCACCCTGCCTGAGTCACCTGGTAGCTGGTAGATATCATTTTTGGAATCACATTTTGCTCAAAACATCTTCACAAAACACACATTAATCAATACATGATCAGCATTGTTTAAGCATATAACTCGTCATCTTCATCGTCGTAATCTAAGACTTCTAAGATCGTTTTTCCCCAATTTTGCAGCACTGCAGCCATTTTCGTCTCTAGATACAACATGAGACACGTGGTGACTAGTTTTGGACATTTTTAATTTAAATATTTTTTCTAAATAATAGCTTTTATTTCTGACTCTTTGAATGCGTCAAATATAATGCATCAATCTTTGGCTACTATTCTTAAAATAAACCTTTCTGTTTTTCATGAAAGAACAAAATGTGGCTTGCACTCTGCAGATGGATTTTTATTTTATTATTTTACGCAAACCACCATTAGATGTAAACAGGAGTTATGTCCCAAAATAGAGACTGTCCACAGCGAGAGAGGCAGCGTGTGGCTTGTTCAGAGATAATGACTCAGCATCAGCCCTCAAATTATCCGTAATGACTGAACTCTGTTTCTCATGATGACCCACTGAAAACTGTCCAGGGAAGCTGCTCTGCTGCGGCAAAACGTCAACAAGCTGCTTCCTGATGGCAAAAGCTCACGGACGGCGTGTGAGTGGCCAGAAGTACTTTCCACATATTCAAGGAAAACCGCAGCCATTTTTGAAAGATTTAGAAAAAAAAACATCGACCTTCTGTGTGACTGGGCTTTAGTTTTTTAATTTTGATAATTCAATCAGAGTGCTGAGGAACTTTTTATCAGCAATCCATGACTTTCCTTATATGGGATACGAACATGGCTCGTCACAGAGGCTTGTTTCCAGTAGCAACAGTAATCATCCTGTTACCACACACAGTGAGAAGGACGGGAAATGAGGTCAATTAATCCCCTGAGTTCACTGCTGGCTGGAGAACTGCAGCATCTTAGGGGTCACCAAGTCACCATGACAACCGTTTGACATTATTTACAATCTTCAGTGTATTATGAGGCTTTTCTTGTGCCCCCACCAGGCTAAGCATTGCTTATTTATTTTATTTATTTATTCATTTATTATGTTTGCCTTTTTTAAGACTTTGTATTCAAGCTTGTTTATATGGCTTGTTTGTATTTCTTTAGATAATAACACATAATTATCAAGCGATATTGTAAAATGCTTACATTTTAAGCATTTTTAACTCAAAAAACATGGCAGAATGGTTGTCCTCGTGCCTCAAACACTGGGCTCGGCAGGTTTTCTGGGGGAAACTCTGCAATCTAACGATTGTTTGGGAGTGAGTCCAGGTAAATGCCTTTTCCACCCCACCATCACAAACATAAACAAGTAAAGTTTGGTAAACTCTTCTGGGACTTTAACTAAATTTGACTCTATAAGGAACAGTCACTTCAGAGTTGATTGAATGACCTAAGATTGATAAGCATGTTTCCCTCTTTTGTGTGTCTGCTCCGTCTTCTCAAACTGTGACAGATGGCCACTCGGGTTCTGAGTCAGGTTCTGATTCTGCTGGAGGTTTCTTCCTGTTAAAGAGGAGCTTTTCCTCTCCACTGTCGCTACATGCATGCTCTGTATGAAGGACTGGAGTGAAGTCAGGAGGAGTGAATGCTGCAAATCAGTGACTTAGTGCCATCTGCTGAGTTTGTATTCCTTTAGATATATAAACTAGCTGAAATTGAAGTGGATTCAACTTTGATGGAGCCCAGAATCCGCTCCAATCTCAACCAATCCACCCAAACTGCCTCCCTGCTAACCCCACCCTGGGCAACCACCCACATCGAAACCCCATCGCTGCCTCCTTCTAATGTACTACAGGAGAAAACTGAGTGGCAGATTAATTAATGCTGATTTTATTCAATTTCAATCTCACTTTTCCCCTCTGAATAAATGTAGTGGTTGAATTTTTCCTCTGCATCTGTGAATCAATGTAATCCCTGCTTTTTAATCTGCTCTGCTGGTGTTTTAGTGTCAGCCAGGTGGATTTCACAGTAAATCCCTGGAGATGCTTTCAGAGTGAAAGCAACAATGCTGTCGATAAAAGCCTCTGTGCTGCCGGAGCGACCTTGACCGAAATAACAACAAACCCTCCCTGCTCTGAATGCGCCGCAGTCCAGCTGTGCTCCAATAAATTCCCACCGCTTCACAAGGATGTGAGATGAAACAAAAACAATCTGAAGAATTATTTTTTAAAAGGAACACACAAAACATTTGCTGTTGCTTTATATAATTTAATTGGACCTCAAAGGATTTGTTTCAACTTGACTGAAGTCAGACAACATGCAAATGGATCTCAGTAATTTGAGTGTGACTGGAAATGTATTTTTTATGATAACTTACTTCAAACTGAGAACAGACCAGGATCCAGATCCAGGACCTTCAAGGAACACCCTACCCCACTATGAGGCCCATGTTACAAAATGTATTTTATGTTACAAGCATGTATTTTTAGTTCTGGTGGCTGAACCAATCAAAACCCATTTTTTGAGATAATAAAAAAGCTGACATGAGACAAAAAGAAAAGAAAAGAAAACATTTTAATTCAGAAATGCTATTTTAAGGCCATGCTGTTTGGTAAATATTGAATTATGCTAAAGAAGCTGGCTCTTTACAGAGTGCTGTGTCTCAGCATATAGATGGAAAAGTGGAAATTGAGTGGAAGGAAAAAAGGTAGTTGCAGATTTGAGTGAATCCAACCTGGACCCCAGAAAATCCACAGCCTCATCCCAGCAGTTCATATTTTTGTATTAAAGTCTTTTTTCAAATCATTTTGTATAGTAACAATTTATTTACTTGAGAAACTCTACACCAGAATCGTCAATCCATATAGAGAAACACCTGAAATTCGTGTTGAGCCAGTGTAATATTTTCGGATTTCACTTTCTAAATGTCAAACTCCTGAAATGAGAAGCATTTTCTGATTACACCGAGTTGAAATGGGTCTGCATCAGCCCAGCACCGATCAAACTGATCGACACAATTATTCAGTTTCAGGTAAACCAACAGTTCACGACAGGGTTCCAACTTTCTGACTAAATGCATCTTGTGCGAGGATGGAGCGAGTGAGCTGTCAGCAGCCACGCAGCGTGGAAAGTCAGTCGTGACGTCTGTTTAAAAAAAAAAAAAGAAAAAGGCTAAATTTAGAAGCAGCCTTTCTGCTGCGTCGCGTCCTGAATAATAACTGAGGCTCTGTGAGGCAAAACTTGGGACAGGAGATGAACTGAGACAGAGCGCAAGGTGAGGAGCTGCTGCTGCAGGAAACTGATTTTATTTATTTGTTGTGTGTGCGTGTGCTTCATTCAGATCTGGTGAAGGGGAGGAAAAGAAAATTACTAAAAGGGAGGGTCCTGAAGAAGCTGAAAAAGAAAAACAGCCAGGAGGCAGACATGGGGCGGTGCTGTAAGTGTTTTTATATGACGGGGGAAGTATGGATGTGAATCCAAACACACTCCTGTCTAAACTCTGGAGGACAGAAGAAGAAGAAGAAGAAGTAGAAGAAGACCAGGCTGCTGCTGCTGCTCTGGGGGTTTTTTAACCTGCTGCTGGTTTTCTTGCCACACAGAAGAGATGACGGTTGCGCCTGTTCTCACATCCGGGACCAGGACGCTGTGAGAGCTTCAGCAAAAAAAAAAAAAAAAAAAAGAGATATTTATTACTTTGAATCGCGCACGAATCCCGAATACATCCAATAGTAATCGGAATGCGTGCTTGTACGCCGGCGCGTAATTACTCCAGCCGGGGAAAGAAAAGCAGATTATTTCTGGGCTGTTTTGTGAAAGCTTGCAGATTATTTCCTACGATCCTTTAAACAAAAAAACAAAAACACAACAAAAAAAAAAACACATATTTTATTTAGTTTACAACCCCTCCTCAAAAGCTGCTGACATCGACAAAAAAAAAAAAAAAAAGCAGACAATCCTTCCTCATTAGATAAAGTCTTGCACGTTTCAGTGAACATTGTCCTGTGCGCAGGGGGGGACGTGCGCACAAGGCGACTGACGCGCAGTGGGGCAAGCATCAGGTGCCGTGCGGAGGAAAGAGACAAGGCAACTTGTACAGTAGCTAAATTTAAAAAAAAATAAAAATACTAATAATATATATAAGTGAATCAAGATGACGGACGGACCAAGACAACGGAGCAGCACGGCGAGCTCTGCCAAGGATGCGGCCGCCGAGAAGGAGTCGGGGGGAGTTGCGCTCAAGAAGGAGATCGGACTCGTGAGCGCATGTGGGATCATAGTTGGTGAGTGAGTCCCTCTCTTTACTACATGCTTGGTGTGTATACTGTGTGTATAATACTGTGTGCATTCTGTGTTCACCGTTGACTCACGCTAATAAAAATGTAAAGCCTGTGGTCTCGGAGGGGGTCCATGCTGTTAGATTTATCTGAAACCTTCTCTTTTTAATCACTAAAACTTTTATCTGCCTTTAATGAGAGTGCACTCACTCACTCACTCACTCACTCACTCACTCACTCACTCACTCACTCACTCACTCACTCACTCACTCACTCACTCACTCACTCACTCACTCACTCACTCACTCCTCTCTGCTGCTCAGGATTTGTCAACCCAAGGAAGTTTTTAGAGGCACATGACTGGCGGGCTTAGGCTTAGGGTTAGTCTGTTTGCACAAATTGAGGCTGAATTTTTTTGCCCATTTTTCTTTGCCAAACATCAGACTGTATATGAATCATATTTGTGTGGACGTCAGCTTTAAGTTAGACCCCCGTCCCCAGCATGGTACTGCCACCCCCCTGTTCCATCATTGAGATGGCGACTCATGTTGTTCTGTATGTAGCTCATCTTCTTCTGAACTTTAATCTTCAGTCCTCTGTGTATGGACGCAGAGGACCTCCCATTGACTTCTCTCAGCAGTTCAACCCAGCTTTCCAACTTTTCCACATTCGTAGACTTCAGGTTTTCCCTGCCAACCGATTCTCCCTTTGTGTGTCTGGAGTCGTACGTGCGTCAAGCAGAAACACACACAACTTTCAGCCACTGTCTTCTAGATGTCTTTCAGATGATGAAGTCATCTGAAAATGAATGATGAAAATGATGATGAAATCGTTTTCATCAGGTGATTTCATCGTCATTTTCAGATGGTGAAAGTGAACCCTGCTTTATATTTCTCCACCACACGTTCCATGATTTGTTTGCCACTTGTTCACTGAGATTCTCTAACAAACTTTTGAGACGTTCACAGAACAGCTGGATCGACGTTAAGGTTAAATTACACACACGGACGCTACGTAATAATTAAACATGGCAAAATGTGCAAAAATCCTCTGTGTTAGACATTTTCTGCATGGTGCTGTGGGTCACAGAGAGTAAGCTCGGTCTGGTTAATGGGTGTCAAATTGATCCACATTGTTTCATTTAGCATTTTGATTGTTTTCCTGCAACTTTTTTCTGCCAAAGTGCGATCAGAACGAGTGAGCGGACGTCTCAGCACATATTTAATAGTAAAATTCAAGAAATAAAGCAATCTCTGAAACTTTACTGGCACCATTAGCTTCGTCATTAAGCCTCAGCACAGAGATGGACTAATGACAGAGAGAGGACGACGGGACTGAGCTGAGGTCAGTCAGGCCGAAACAATCCAGAGGGCAAACATGTAAAGATAACCCCATCAGTCTGATCAATGCCGACGAGTGGGCCTAAACATGCTGCAGGATGTCCAGACGGAGCGAGGCTGGTTGTCACCGGATGGGAAGGGAGGTGGGGGTGACTCATTTGTGTGTTTCCAAGGTAACGAGAGGAGAGCGAGAGAGGGGGGGAGTTAAGGTGATGGCGAGAGTGCGAACGGCACAGTGTCCTCCCAGGAGGGTTGCTGACAGAGGAAGAGCGAGAAAAGTGGAGGACAGATAGAAAGATATGGAAAGCAACAGTCAGGAGGTTTAAATCCAGCCATTGAGTGGATCGTTAGCGCGTGGAGCAAACCTTCTGCTTTTGGTATGACCAAATATATTGACTGTCAAACACAAATCCTCATTTCAGGATCATTCATCCCAAAATCCACCAGGCTTGCTTGCAAAGGTAGAAGAAAAATTTGATGTTCGAAGCACAGATGATACTTTCTAAAAAGTTATATTTCATGTAGTTGTGTTCTCACCAGCACTCCTAAAAATATTGAGTTGTTTTTAATTAATTCAATCGCAATAATTTCACACCATCAAAATGTTCCTTCACAAGTTCACCTTTCAGACGGCGACCAATTCACCAATTAAATGGTTTAAAAAGCCACATGGAGTAAGAACTTTAGGTACATGTCCAATTTAAGATCAGATATATGGATAATTGCATTTTAGACAGGCATTAAAAATCAGACCTGGGTCATATTTAGGCAAAACGACTGTCAGATCTTTGCCACTTTTTCCTACAGTGAACCAGAAAAGGCGTAGATAAATATAGCAAGAAACTCTAAACGCGTTTGGCAATGAAAATGGAGTGAGGCAAAGAATAGATTAGTAGGTATAGCATAGCGGAGGATCTGTGATTCTGTGGGTCTCTTCTCTCTAACAGAACGGATCATCTCTGGGTGAAAGCCAAATAAACTAAGAACATGTGTGCAACTCAACAGAGAAATGGTTCAACAGACACAGGACGGCCTTCTTCCTTGGCTGTTGCAGCAATCAGAACGAAACCCTACAGAAAATAGGAAATCATTCAAAAAGGTTGTGCAGAGAGGAAGATTTCTCTTTGTGAAAAGACGTGAACACCCGGTATTAAGAGGATTATCTTAGGCTGCTTTGACTTGGCTGATGAAATAACATCTAAGCACGCAGCTGTTAACTTGAAGATATATTTCTGCGGCCCACATAAATAGCTGCAGTGGGCCGGATTTGGCCTGCGTACCTCGAGTTTGACACGTGTGCCCTAAGCAGTCTCTTATTCAGTTTTTATTATTATTACTGTTATTATTTTTTAGGTGTGAGATTATGCAACTACAATAAAAAAGGAATTTCTCCCAGGCTTCTTAATGCGTCAATTAATGCGTCTGGCACAGCAGACGCGGGAGAGTTTATGAGAGCGAACAGCTTACAAATCAGTCATTAAAAATATTTTTAATGAGAGATAACGGTGCGTCCACATGCATTATTAAAGGCACCAGCTCCACCCACTGTTAGTATCGGCGCTGCATCTCTTTGTTTATCTCTCCCCCTTCGTCTGAACGGTTGCAGAGAAGCCGGCCTGACAGTCAATCCAGCGCCAAGGATTTTACAGAGTCGCCACAGAAGGACAAATTACTTTGTCCTTCACCAAAGCAATTCATTCGCGCTCGCTCCGCTCAGGTCGTCACGTGCCAGAGAGATGTGAGCTCAGGTGACTTGGAAAATGCGAGAAAAGATGTCGAGTCCGCAAAGACTTCAAACACTTTTTTATGGTCCGTTGTGTGCGTTTATCTGTGAGGTAGTCCAGGAACGTGCGGGGTCGCGAAGCGTAGATTGCAAGTGAGCTTTTGGTCACTTCAGAGGACTCCGCCCTGGTAATGCTGTTTTATTCACTTCTGTGGTTTTTACTGTGCCCCGCTGAACTTCAGCGTCCATTACAGCCACAAGATTTAAAGGCGTTTTAGTGGGATGATGTAAAAGCAACGTCTTGTTTCAGCTCATCATCATTCGTAAGCCTGAGGTTTCTGTGTCGACTTACTACTGAGGGGACGTCAGCGAGAATAAATCTGTTTTATATGAGCTGATTAGAGTTCAATCATAAAGCCGCACAAACACACAGTGTTGGAGGTAGAAATGATTTTGGCTGGGAGGCAAATGAAACAGGGAGGCCCTGACAAAACGTCCGCACTGAGTTTCGTTTCTCTTGGGTGCCATAACTTCACCGAGGAATAAACAGTTTAATTAAATTGTTTTACGCATCAACGTGCAGATTCTTCATTTTAGCAAATTTTTACAGCAACATTTTACTAAAATTCCCCTAAAATATTTATAATCCCTACGAGATTCCTTCATAGCGATATAATAATTGCAATTTGTTTGTTTTTCTTCTCCTAACCTACAAATAAATCAAGTTTCCTTTATAGTTCATTTGTTTTAAATGTGGATCTAAAACGCCTGGCGTGATGATAATGTCCCTCTCAGGCTGAAGGCTTGTTGCAGCCATAAAGAAAACCAAAGTTCACCAGAAGCAGATATGTACTCTTCTTCTGGCAAACAGCAGTAATAAAATAAAAAAAAAAAGTGGATAATAAAATGTGTGAAACGACGTCCTGCTGCTCTTTGTGGAAAGAGGAACTCTAATATTTGTGAAAGCAAGTAATCTGACACCTCAGACGTTTTTCCTTGCTGACCTGCTGCTTCTTAAAACTGACTTGAACTGTGTTCAGTTGAAGTCGAGACCCAGCCAGCTGGCTGGGAGCTGCTTTCACCAAAAATTTTTTAAAAAGACAAAAAATGCACCTAGAGAGAAGTTGAAATGAGAACAGGAAACGCCGCGATTCCCTAACAGTCAGCAGTTTGGCTCACGTCTGTGCAGAGCTGCACATGACCGTTGGACGCACAGCATGCAGACGCGATCACTTCTACGGCTCATCCTGCAGAGTCAGTCCATTCAGGACAAAAGACGAACTCAACCAAAGTTTGTCTTTGGAAGAAGCAAATCAGAGCAGAAATCGCAAAATCGTGGGCTGAGTTAGCACTTTTTTTTCCCTTGAAGGTGTCAAAGGTCATGCACTGTCCTCTTATAAATATGTCAAGGTAACCAAGGGAAGTGAGAGCTTTTTGGGGTTTTTTACCTGCGTAATCAGGCAGGTGACCTCATTCCTATCACCATCTTCAAATTTTACCGTTGGCAAAGCCTTACCTGTAAATCCAATAAAAATTTTAAATCGCTCATTTTATCTGTCTAGACACTTTTAACCAAGAGGATATAATTTTGCAGGGTTGTTTTTCTCTGACACTAATAGGTTAAATAGTTTACTACACTTTATGGGCAGGAGTGACGGGAGATCAGCAATGTGGCACCATCATCATAACTCTGACTTTTGAACTGCTGCAGCCGTTCAGCCAATCATCCAGCTCGCTGGGATTCAAAGCCAGCGATCTTTGACTTCTCGCTGCCTAACGCAGAGTGAAATCCCAGTAAATCCTGAATGTCCCCCACTGGACGTTCTTCAGTCAGCGCTCCCTCCAACCTTTTGGCGAAAGCGTCACTTTGACTCTCTGTCAGGATATTCTGCGTCCACCTTTAATCCCTCTTTGCACTCGTTCACCCCTGCTTTCTGTCGTTCACACATCTCTGCTCAGTCAGCATAACACATCCCCTGTTTTTTTTTTTTTTCTTTTTTTTTAACTCTCTTCCTTTTATGTCTGCTAATCCACTGCCTGATTTTGCTTTTCTGCTTAGTTTGTCCGTAACCTTTAGCTGACGTCTGCTAACGTGGCAAATAAAATGATCTATCAAAAAAATGTGGACAAATGTGAAAGAAAGTGACGGCAAATGAGAAATTTGAGATAAACATTTTTTAAGTGGCACTAGCTGAAAAAGGTCTACTCTTGTTAAACCTGCACTCAAACCTGGCTCCTCTCCCCACCAGGTAACATCATCGGCTCGGGGATCTTCGTCAGTCCGAAGGGAGTGATGGAGAACGCCAGCTCTGTGGGCGTGGCCCTGATCGTCTGGATCATCACGGGCATCATCACTGCCATTGGAGCGCTGTGCTACGCAGAGCTGGGCGTTACCATTCCCAAATCAGGGGGCGACTACTCCTACGTGAAGGACATATTCGGAGGCCTGGCTGGGTAAATGTGTGCACTCAGACATATATACGTCACAGTCCAGCGACATTTACGTGTTACAGTAAAAGGTAGAGGATGGATCCATTCTCGAAACAAGATGTAAAAACTGCGTACACCTTACACGTGAAAGTCCTAAATAAATCAAAGCCCTGATACAAGGCCTGAAATACACACTACTTTTAGCTGATAGCTGTTTTATCTAATAGTTCTGTACTGGATTAGTACTGAAAGTCTGTCGTCACACTGTGCTATGCTAGTGTTATCTATTGGTTTGACCTGAGTGGTGAGAACAGGTTGTGTCTTTGCCACAGACGTTTGCTAACATGGCTAAAGATTTAAAGATTTGTAAGTCAGCTCCTGTGTGAAAACGGTCAAAACAACAACACCAATCAAGCAAATCTTTTCAGGAACTTCACAGAAGTCCTGCACGTTTTAGATGTTTTCTTGCTTCGACACTCCTGATCTAAACGGGTCATAATCTGGTGTTGGCGGACGCTATTCCCCAAAAAGATAAGAAAAATACCTTATTTTTCTTATCTTTCTTATCTAAAAAAAACAACAAAACAACAACAACAAAAAAAACTGGAGCACAATAACAACAAGGTAAGATGCAGGAGCATCTGACAAGAAAAGAAAAGGTTATGTCAGCTAAACCTTTAGCAACCTTTTATGTGAGACATGTTCAGGGCTAAATTAAAGGACTACTTCATTTTTTTTTTAAATCTGGAATCGATTTAACTATACCTTTATCCCGCACTATAATAAAATAAACTTGGCTAAAAAAAAATTTGGTAATTGATCATGAACTGGATCTTTTAGAGATTTTCTAAAACATAGATTAATGAAACTTCTAGTCTGGATTACTAGCAGGTCAGAGGTCAAAATAGAACCACCTCTGACAACTAAGAAGCATTTGTACATTTTAATAATTTGTGATAGTTAAGTCAGAGAAACGTCTTACCAAATGGGAGTGCCAAATATTAAGCAGAAGCCGTGTGTGTTTCTGGTCACTATTGAGAAAAATCAATGTGATAAATGAATTCGGTAAAAACATCTTGAAAGTCACGTAGGACCTTATGCTTTACGGAAAAGACGTGCTGCTGTTTTATTTTTAGTTTGTTTACTACATCCCACAATGCAAAGCAAACCTGGCTGCAGAATGTCGCTCAACACTTCAAAGTAAAATGTTGGGACTCTACCTGAGGATCAGAGCTGGGGAAGGATGTGAGTACACATGACTGAAACGTGCATAAACAACATTACAAAACAGCCCGGCTTGTAGAAGTGGATTTCACACGCCGCCTTCCTGGGACCGGACTGTAAGCAAGCATCCAAGCATTGTTGTGCCTCCAATTAACCCAAGAGCCCATAGTATCGGGGAGGAATTTGACCAGACATAACAGACACAGATTATTTTCGCAGCGCGAGAATCAATACACATCAAGGAGCTTTTGCCTCCACAGACTTTGTAGCTTGTGGCGTCAGAAGCGCGTTTTGAAGTGTTTCCCCGTGCGCCCCTTGTTTGACATAAATAAACCGAGCTCCAGCGGTGATTGTTTGTTCTGCTGCAGCTTTTGTCCCTATGTGTTCATGTGCACCATGTGTCGGTGGGCCGGGTCCAAGGTGTGTCTCCGTGTTCGTGTAAGAAGGCTGAAAAGGCTACATCCTCCCGGTCTCTGCAGCCGGGCCGAGCGTGGACAAATGCTCAGTAAAAAAAGAGACATTGTTATTCCACTGAGGCTTGTTTAACTTCAGGTGTGGTGCAGAAAGTAAGCATTTGTATTCAGCTCCCTTCAATCCGAAACCCCTAAATGGGAAGGAGAGAGAATCCGTGCTCGCTTTGCAGAAATTCAGCTTTCAGCAGGACTAACCTGAATATAAAGCCAGAAACAAAGTGGAGGCGTCTCGATTGAAGCAAATTCAGCAAAATAAAAATATTAAACACACCGTTTTAGATTTCTATTTGGATAAAATGATCCATTATGCATCGCTTTTTGTTGCTCTTGCCTAAAATCTGTCTGAAATATTTTGAATTTGTGAAAATGAGTGTGAATATTTCTGCAGTGCTAAAACGTGGAGCCTGCATTAAAACACGTTAGCAAGTTCATTTGAATTATCTCAGATAACAGTCAGTCTGTGACTTATTTTGAACAGGAAGTAAAACTACACTGCTCAAAAAAATAAAGGGAACACTCAAATAACACATCCTAGATGGACAGTTTGATTTCACAGAAGTTTGATTTACTTGGAGTTATATTGTGTTGTTTAAGTGTTCCCTTTATTTTTTTGAGCAGTATAGTTTAATCTCATTTTAAATCATTTGAGACACTTTTCACAAGACGCTTTTGTCTAAATATCACAGGATTAGTAAAAAAAAAAACAATCTATCTTATTTTTTACATTTTACACTGGTGTCTTTTATTGGCTCATAACATCCCTCTATGAAATACATATACCTTTATATTAAAGTACCTGTGGAAAAATACTTCACTACACTTCTTTGTGTAACACAAAATATTTATCATCCCCAGTTTCTGGAAGGTTTTCCTTGCTGTTGTTTTTCTCAATATTTGTATTAAAGCCTAAATCAGACGCATGGCTAAGAGTGAATACAAATGTGTCCCAAATGCTTTTTTCTGTAGTTACATGTCTAATTTCTGATATTCATATAATTTTTCCAGTTTATGAATAATTTTGAAGAAGAATCCCCTGGATACTTTCCCATTTACAGGATCATAAAAACAAATAACATGGCTCAGTTTATAACGTTGAGAGCCATCTTTGCTTGATACAGTAAACTGTTTATTTCAGAAGACATTCAGCTGCTATGACAAACCCTCTGCATGAGCTTTAACTTATTGAGTGTAAAAACAGACCTGATCATGTTGCTGAACAAAGAGTTGAGGCAAAGTTGTAAAACAGAACAAAATGTACATTAAAACAAACAGAACGGTCGATGTAAGTCTCAGCACTCGTGTCTTTTATCAGCGCTGGCTGCTGAGGACGTTCCAGTGGGCTGAAGTCACATCAGGACGGTCAGGTGTAACAACCCCAGCATGAGCTTTTAGGGAATTTCATGGAAGTGTAACATTCCTGGTTTGTCCTGTTGAACTGTGATAAATATTCTTCTTCTGTCCTTCATCTCAGCACTTTTAGTCAGTCCGAGTGTCACTGTTTGCTTCCTCTGCTTTGTTCCTCAGTTAGCTTTGCTCTTATTCTTATCTGAATCCATATTCTGCTGGTTCGCTGTTTTGTCAGAGGACTAATGAATGTCTTCTTCTTTCTGCGCTGGTTTCTATGAGTCGTTGATTTGTTTGTGGTGAGGCTCTTACGTGTGCAGATAAAGTTCCTCGGCTCTTGTGAAACACGGTGAGAAGGAGCAACAACCTGAGGTAACCTCGGCCGCTGTTTCACTTCACCAGCGAGAAATAAAAATGGGAGGAAGTCTCGGTTGACTACAATGAAGTTGGTCAGAACAACAAACAGCTTAGAGTGTTACAACATGGGATTTCCCCGTTGCGTTTCTTCTCAGAGTTCTCATAACTACATCCATATACAACGGTTTATTTATTTCATTTAAGGTTCCTTATCTTAATTGTCTTTATTGAATCGGTGGAGTCAAAGCAAAGCATAAGAACACAATACCTCAAACTAACATCCCTGAGTTGCATTTGTGTCTTTATTGCTGTGTGCCTTTGCTTTACAGGTTCCTCCGGTTGTGGATCGCCGTGCTGGTCATCTATCCCACCAACCAGGCTGTGATCGCCCTGACGTTCTCCAATTACGTCCTCCAGCCTCTGTTCCCCACCTGCTTCCCACCGGAGAACGGCCTGAGGCTGCTGGCTGCCGTCTGTCTCTGTGAGTAACACGTTTGGTACACGACGAGTAAAATCTACTGTGGCGAGAATACCTTTCGCTGTTTTCATGCGGTACACTGGCAGTCACCCAGGGCGGCATCAGAAAAGGAGTGGAAGGGGCTGCATAAGGAACACGTAAAACTATAATCTAAAACTTAATCTGTGGCGTCTTTTAGCCAGAAGATACGACTCCCTTTAGTCATTCTCAAGAAATAAAGACGCAGGAATGCAATTTTCAAAAACTGGGACTGCTTCTGTTGCAGTAGTGAGGGCGGGGAAGTGGCTGATACAATTTATGCAACAACCACCGTCGACAAAGAAAACATTTATTAAAAAAACAAAAACCAAAAAAACAAGATAACACGGTTTTACAGACATAAAGGAATATTTGAAACTCAAAGAGCTTTTAGCATGAAAATGAAGCAGATGGTCAACTGAAGGGTCAGACGTCGGTCGGGTCCGGTTTCAAGTCTTTTCTATTTCCTATTTCTTGAGCTCAGACTCTGCATTTTTAAATCTCCAGAGAGACGTTTTGCTCTACTTCAGCTGATAAGCTGGATTTTGTGATTTGGTCCTAATGAGCTCTTAGTTTAGCCCTTAGAGTGACCCAATCAGAACAACTTGTTTTGGACTCCGTCATATAGAACAAAGCAACAGACCATGAGGATTAACCATTTTATTTTCCTTTAGTTAAAAGAAAGCATAATTAGTGAAGATCTTTGTTCGAGATCTCGAACATGAACATCCTTTTATCCTGTGAAACAACAACATGTGAGGAACACACTGCATAAGACCGTGTTGTTGTCATTTCGTCCCAGCCTCCTCTTACATGTAAACAAACCATTTTGTGTCTGATTGAAGAGCCTCATCATTTCACAGACATGAGTCAAATACCGCAGGCGGCCTACAGACACAGAGAGAGAGAGGCGGGCGTGACTGCATCAAAGAGAGCGGATTGTTTTCATTGTCGAGTGATTTGTGACTGCGTATTGAAAATTCATGGGGATCTTTCTATCCAAATGTAAATTATCGTTTTGGTTTTTCTTTTGTCTCTTTAATGCATTTGGCTTGGAGTGAATTCTCGAAAGCAGATGTGTAAAACGTCAGGTGAGACTCTGGTTCTCGCGTGTTGCTATGTAATTGACAGGAAAACAAGAGCGGGTGCAACTGGAAAGACTGGAGCTCGTTTTCACGCAGCTCTGAAGTCTCTGCTCCTTTTCAAGGTCAAGACTGGGGAGTTTTTGTTGTTTCCAAGTTTTCCTACTAGTGAAGTGTTTTTTTTTCCTGCATGCATAAAAATTTTAGAACTGGCAGAAAAGTTAAGTATGCAGAGAAGATTAATTAATGCCTCATTTAGCGTTTTGTAGCTGTGAACCACAAAGTGAAATTTACCATCAGTGTCACGTACGAAGGAGCGTTGTCTGAGTTTGCAAACAAATTTACGTGAGAGAAGTGAAAGTGAAAGTGTTCATTAATACTGAGCCTACTTTGTGGTACATGTCTGGATAAAAGTTTTTTTATAATTGAATAAAGAACTATAAACAATTAGTGAAATCCTCAAGTCTGAATATTGGTGGATATTATTGCATCCAGTTTTATAATTGAAATAAAAGGAACAAATGGAGAAAGTATTGCCAAATAAAATGAGACAACCACTTTAAAGGTGCTGGTTTGCATATTTGAAAATATATCTTGAATTGTGATTTTCTTACCCGGCCAAAGTACATCATCAAGAAATGACGTCCATTTGCATTTCAAATTAAAATGTTTCTATTTATTTTTATTATTTTTATTCTTTACACTTTTTAAAAAATTTTTTTACAAATATGGCAATATTTTTATTGAAGAGAATTTAAACAACAACAAAAATATATATATTCAAACATGTTCAGTGGATAATTATTTAGTTAGACCACACAGCAGCAGTGTCTAATTTTAATAATACTATTTATAGAATAAGAATAATTATTTTGAAGCTTGTTGGCTAATCTAATTGTTTTAATAAACTTATTCCCACTTTTAAAAAAAATCAAAAATATTTTTAATCCACTTGTCCAAGTTTGTATCATTTTCATTTTAGGGGATTCTTTTATTTCTAATTGGATATAGAAAATGTTCACAATAATAAAAACCTTAAAGCTTGCTTTTGAAAGAAATGCGGATAAGAAAAGTGACCTTCGAAGGCAGGATAAGTTTCTCTCAAACAAATGTGATGGTCTATAAATAACACTTTTATAAAACAATAAAAACTTTCTCAGCCAAGCTCTGTGGTTAACTCTAAAAAAGAATCACACAGAGGGAAAGGACGTATCCAGTGGGGCTAATTGCTCTCAGAGTAAAACACCCGCCTCAGCAGAATCTGCACCGTCTGAACACTTTGTACCTTTTTATACTCATGACACGTTGACCTACATTTAGTTGACTACCTTGTCCTGTTTTTGAACTCCTTCATTAAAAAATGTATCAAGTTGTGTGACAAGTTGTGGGATATCTTGAAAGTCACATCGGTATTTTTACTTCTTTTCTCTGGGACAGATCTCGTAAAGCTGATTTTTAACAAAAAACAACAACTATAAAAAACAAAACCCGAGTCTTGTTAGTGATTTTTTCCCTTCTGTCCGTCTGCTCTTGTTGTTTAGAGCAAAAGTAGGTGAGAGACTGGATGTTTTCAGTGAACTGTATGTCACCGATGTTTACAAGATTCATGAGCTGCATCCGTTTACCTCGGCCTGTTTGGAATTGTCCAAAGTTAACCAGCTGGAGCGTCATTTATTATCCTTCATGATCTATTCAGAGACCTGCTATCCAACTCTGAGCGACAGTTAAATCAGTTCAGAAACGTGTCAGCGTTTATTCATAGCAAAGGTTCTTAGGTTTTGTAGAGCAGGACTTTATGAAATGCTGCGTTTTAAACTTGTCGGAACCTTTTTAAAAGCTGCACCACAACACTAGTTGGACTGTTGTCAAAAAAGAGAGAGAGAAACAGACACATTTCTATCCATTTGTAGTGCGTGATTGAGTTGGACATGTTTGTTTGGTTTTGACATATTAGTAATCTTTCCTTTTTGCGTTGAGCTCCCGAGGAAAATGTCGACACAAAAGCTGTTTCACTCATTAGACAAAGAACACATTAGGAGAAAAGTTGAACAGTTTTGGCTGAAATACGTTCAGGGAGAAGCTGCGACATCAGTCAGAGTAAAGTTTGCTTTCAGCAGGTCTCGTGGCTGAAGTCACACACCATCTGAATGAGGCTTTGACTAGGACACAGTCCATTGTGGTCTTACTGGCACGTTGCTTCATTTTGTTTCTCTCCAGTTGTTCACAGTTAACTTGCTCAACATGTTCTTCTTTTCAACTAACCTACGCTCAGCTCCATGACTACGCGTTTGCCTTCGCGTTTAGACAGCAAGCAGTCGGTAACAGAGAAGGTGGATGCCTATTGCAACCACTGTGGGAGCAACAAATCAACAACCGTGTTTACAAGTTGTGGATTAAAAGGTTTAGCCTGTACTTACTTTAATTAGGCCTGCTTGAGAATTACTAAGTTGTACTTTTACTTCCCCTGCCTGTCAGCCACAGGCTGGCCTCACTGCCCTTTTTCTTTAACCACAGCTGTAGTTTTATTTGTGGAGGAAAATACCCTCACAGTTAAAGTCCCACACAGAGCGCGCTCTTATGAGTCTGGATCGCCCATGTCTGCCTATGTGTCTTTGTTTCCTGCAGCGGCAGCTTCAGAGTTATTTAATGTGATGAACTTAATCCAAGCAGGCCCTCTTATTTAATGGCACCCTGTTGATTTAAACCCAATGGCCTGTTTAACTCAGCAGCATACAACAAATCCAGTTTTGTTCTCTGTGTAGAGAAATGCTGGCTGAAAGTCTCAGAAAGGTGGGTGACATTTGGTTCTTCACTGGACTACTGTGAACTTTTACAAAACAGAGCAACATAATTTTATGTTGTATAATTTAAACTCTAATTTAAAGTCAGTTAAAACATATTTCCAGAGTTTCCGCTAATATCAAAGCTCCGCATTTATTGACTCCTCTGAAAAAATATTATTGTGGCAGTGGCACTTATACAGTGCTTCCATAACTGATGAGAGGGATGGCAGGCACCTACCATCACAAACGTTAACAGGTGGAATCTGTAAAACTCTTCTGGGACTTTAACTGGAACTGTGTTCTGTGGTCTGATGAGGCTAAAATGTAACTCTCTGTTGCGAAACACTGAACGGTCAAATAAATGTTTGGCATTTCTGCTTGAATTTACTAATGGGCGTATAAGAAAACTAATTTGTGTTTTCATAGTCAGACAGTCTAAATAGACAGTGATAGAGAATAAATCTAAATATTAGCTCAATTACGCATAACTGAGCATGAATTCAAGCACCATTCAGCAGCCACTTTAAGATGATTCCTGATGCAGTATGTCGGGGTTCACCTCAGTGGATTATAAGCCTGGCGGGCCCTCACCAGGCTAAACATTGCTTATATATTAAAGTTTTCAAAATGTTTTTGGATTTTTATAAGACTTTATAGTTGGTATAGGTATTAATCTTCCAGTCTTCCAATAACACGCAATTATCAAGTGATGTTTTCAAATTTCCTGTCAACTTTAAACATTTTTTAACTCAAAAACACGACTGGCCACTGGATGAATGACTGCCATAGCACCCAGAGACCAGGTTTTCTGGGGGACACCTTGGTATGTGTTGAATGTGCATCAACAGGCATTTGTGATATACATAGGCCTCCTGGCTGACTGGAAGTTTGAGGTATAATAGTCTACAGTGGGTTACGCTACTGAAGCTAGGAGAAAGAAGGAAAAACATTGAAAGCAAACGTTTTGGTGGGATTATGCTTCAGCAGTAACATAATTATAATATAATAAAGGATTAATATCATGCATAAGAATGAGGATTTCATCCTAAACTCTACATTTTACTGCTTGTGGTCATTTCTACTTTCCTTTGTTTTTGTTCAGTGCTGCTGACCTGGGTGAACTGCTCCAGTGTGCGTTGGGCCACCAGAGTGCAGGACATCTTTACGGCCGGCAAGCTGCTGGCCCTTGCCTTAATCATCATCATGGGAATCGTTCAGATCTGCAAGGGTGAGCTTACCGCTGCCATCTGTGTTCCCCAGAGGACCTATAGTCACAGAGTGCATAAAATGACACCTGAAACCCGTCTGCACATGTC
This sequence comes from Poeciliopsis retropinna, assembly GCA_010277075.1. Lineage (NCBI taxonomy): Eukaryota > Metazoa > Chordata > Actinopteri > Cyprinodontiformes > Poeciliidae > Poeciliopsis > Poeciliopsis retropinna. The sequence goes on from VMRM01000019.1 coordinate 3,281,260, forward strand.
CGCGGTCAGAGGGGTCATCCTATAGTGGATCAAACCAGGGTTGACGAGTTGCTCGGGTCCTTTAGGTTAAAACCCATGCAGCTAAAGTCAGCACAAGTGTGGGGGTTTGTCCTCCAAACATGGATCAGGGCCAGTAATTGTAAGGACAGTCTGAAATATCAGAGTGAGTCATTTCAGTGCCCGAAGTGTTGAACGTTTGTAGAGTACATTGGGCGATTTGTTGTAAGATTGAACAACCTAAATGAGGGACGATGTAGAGAAAGGATTCACACCACTTCAACTTTCCACATCTTTATATGTTACCTGCATAAACTTCTGAATATGGGATTCTCTCTGTCTTCCTTACAATGAAGTAGAAAGAAAACGATAAATTATTTTTAATGTTTTCCAGATAGAAATCCTAAAAGTTGGGAGCAAATGAATCGAACTGATGGTGGAACCTGGTCACATCTTCAAGAGCTTACTCAGTCTTTGTTCTGATAGAACAAATTGCCTTTAAAGGTATTCAGCAAAAACAGAGAATATGTTGATGGGACATTTAAGGAACTATGCACTCTGTATACTGTAGCCTGTGGAAATGAGAAGTCCTGCATGCAGGTTCCCACAGTCCAAATTGACACAATGACTATGTGGAAGAATTTGTTCTAGTCAGATAAAAAAAAAAGTATTTGCAGTTTTTGGCCATGTTCATGGTGAATATCACCATGAATACACATTCCCATCAAGAACCCGGTGCTGTTGCTTCACGAGGAGAAGAAAACTGGTGAGAGTTAGTTGTGAAGGAAACTTTACTTCCTGGTCCACATGATTTCCATATTTTGATGCAGGTTGTCGTCTCGAGTTCCTGCTCCTTCACTCACGCTCAGAGTTTTTCTTTTTAATCTTACTTATGTTTCAAGAAGGTCATGAACAGCACTGTGAGACGTTGCTGTAAGTTTCCCTGACATTTTACCTGTGGTGAAACTGGAACCCAGTATGAGATGACGATGGCGAGATGATAAGTAATAAAGCACTTACTAACTGATACTCTCCATCCTCTCTGACTGTGTTTGTGTCAGTTTGTGAAGAAGAATAAACAAAAATGTTACTTCCAGATGTGCATTGCAGGTAGAAACGGTTACCGGAAGAACAGTGGTTCTACAAAGTGTTGACTTTTAGGAGTTTTATTTGTTAAATAAAGGAAATCAATGCATCGTGTTGCTTTCATTTCATAATTACATTGTGGGTTGATCTATCACATAAAATCCCACTGAGATACTTTGAGGTTTGTAGCTGCATAAGCGTGCAAAAGGTCAGATATTTGAGTCACGATGGGATGTATTTATTTTAATTCAATCAGGATCCCGCTTCACACGTATTTCAGTACGAGAATATTTTAACGATTGTCTCGCTTCTGCCTTTGCTGTAAGAGGAATACTTGAAGAGGGATTGTTGTACAACATATTTTACACACACGCTGATCTTGTTAGGTGATGGTTTTCAGCTGGAGTTCCTCACAACAAGCCAGAACAGTAATAAAAAACAGCCTGTTTACCCCTTCAGCAAAACAAGTTTATATAACCAGACATAAATGATCAACATACCCCACTACATGTGGCTCATTGTAACACAGATATGGCAGCATATCACTAAATAATGGTCCATAACTGCTGCTTTGAGGTCCAGATTGATTTAAGTTTCCCCTCCTGCTCCACCTGTAGGAGACTACTACTGGCTGGAGCCGGCCAATGCCTTCGAGCCCTTCCAGGACTACGACGTGGGTTTGATAGCCTTGGCGTTCCTACAAGGCTCGTTCGCCTATGGAGGCTGGAATTTCCTCAACTACGTCACAGAGGAGCTGGTAGATCCCTATGTGTAAGCAGCCTTGCTTGTTATTTTTCAGATAATCTTCATTATAGGTGTCCAGGAATCCGCCTTTACTCAACTGGAAAAAGGCGGCTTGAAAAGCGGCTTGTTGCTGTTTTGGGTGATTAGCGGTCACATTCCAAAGGAGATTCCCGGCTGAAGCCTTTTCCCCTTTAGTTGAAGCTGCCTGATGTCAATACGGTCTAGTCAGATATTGAACAATACTCACCATCTTCTTTCCCTTTGACTCAGCTGTCCCTCATGTTTCCTCCAGGAATCTTCCACGTGCCATCTTCATCTCCATCCCCCTCGTGACCTTCGTTTACGTCTTTGCCAACATCGCCTACGTCACAGCCATGAGTCCGCAGGAGCTGCTCGCCTCAAACGCCGTTGCCGTGGTGAGTCCTGGGCCTCAATCCGGCTTGTGCTTCTGCGCTTACTCCTTTTAGTCGCCGTCGCCCTCTAGTGACGTTTTGCCGGTCGCTGCACGTGTCAGATTGGTGACTGTAAGCCTCTCCTTTCTGTTGCTCCTCTCAGACGTTTGGTGAGAAGCTGCTGGGAGTCATGGCGTGGATCATGCCCATCTCTGTGGCTCTGTCCACCTTCGGAGGAGTCAACGGTTCCCTCTTCACGTCCTCACGGTCAGTCCACCTGTTTGTTTCCCCTCCAGGGTTCATGTTGTTTTGAGGTCTGTTTCTATCTCCTGAAACATTGTTGTTTTGTCTGGCTTCTCTGGCTTTTTGTTCAGCTTATTTTAAGCAAACACTGCCAATGGTAAAGTCCATGAACAGAAATTAAAGAACAACGCAGCCATTTACCAAAGAAGTCTGGAAAGTTCTCTTGATCAAAACCTTTTTAACACCGACAAGTTTAGGAAAAATACAAAGAACTTAGTTCTGCATGGAGTCCATATTTCTATTTATGAAGAATTCATGCTCAAATGCATTTCTAAACACAGTTTGCATAGTGTAATTAGACTCAGCAAAGTACAGTGCTAAGAACAAGACGTCATGATCTACTGACGTTCCAGTCCAGATTAGAAAAGTCTTTGACATCCATCAGTCTGGGTGGAAAAGCTATTTTCAAGCCGCCCAGCTGCAATTCAATTTAGCAAATCCAACATTTAACAGTAAACAAAATGAAGATTTGGAGTGGCCTAGTCGAAGTGTGGAGTTAAATACAGCTTAGAAGCTTAAATATGCAGTTCATGCTCAAAAACCCTTTAAGGGCGCATAATTTCCCCTCTGATATATATGTAAAATATTACATCAGAGAGTACTAAATTAAATCATTTGAAATGTAATTTGGCTTCCGAGGCCTCTGAAGTCGCATTTTCTTCCAGCAGAGGTCAGAGGTGAGTGTCTGATGTTCACCTCTGCTTTGTGGCAGGTTGTTCTTTGCCGGGGCCAGAGAGGGCCACCTCCCCAGCCTTCTGGCCATGATCCACGTGAAACGCTGCACCCCCATCCCTGCTTTGCTCTTCACTGTGAGTACGGCTCTCGTCATCTCCATTTGTCTTAATAACACAGCCGGTCAGAAAAACAAAAAAAAACTAAACCAAGTACACTCATGTGTCTCTACTCTGTCAGTGCCTGTCCACTCTGCTCATGCTGTGCACCAGTGACATGTACACCCTCATCAACTATGTGGGCTTCATCAACTACCTCTTTTATGGAGTCACTGTCGCCGGGCAGATCGTCCTGCGAATTAAACAGCCCAACATGCACCGGCCAATCAAGGTGTGTTCACTTGTTCTGTTTTATTCTGTACTTCTACAAATAATCTTTTTCTTTCTTCTTTAATAGCACATTAACATTTATAAATGGAATGTAACTTGTGTACTATACCAGAGTCACTCATTTCTGGTCGTCTTCATTTAGTTTTAAATGTGCTTCTGTTGTTCCTTGAAAGTGGAAAATATTTTTTTAAAAACAGATGAGGACAGAATGTTTTGTTCAAGTTCCCACATAGATGAAAAAGCAGCAGGGGTCAAAAGGAAAAATACTGTAAATACAAAACAGATCAGCTATAATTCAGACGACAGACAGTTTAGGTTTCGTCACATCTGCTCAATAATCTGACACGTGGTCAGAATCAATAAATCAGTCAATCAAATGTATTTGTGTAGCACATTTCAGCAACAACACAGTTCAAAGCACTTTACGTTATAAAAACACTCACAAAAAAATACAGAGTGCAGTCGTTACACCTCATAATGTTGATTAATGTTTCATTTAAAATGTTTTTAAAGTAGCTCTAAGCAGGTGGGTTTTTAGTCCGGATTTAAAGGCACTCAGTGTTTCAGCTGTTTTACAATTCTCTGAAGTTTGTTCCAGATTTGTGGCATAAAGAAGCAGAAACTAAACAAAATCTGCAGCCATAAAAATTGCCGCTCAATAATTTAAAACAAGATGTGTCTGTAAAAAAAACTATATTTATCCTCAGCTTAAAAATGTTTCAAAATTTTTTGACAGACTTAAAATAAAATAAAAGATTTTCAAAATCAACTTAACTTATTTTAACCAAGTTCTTGGTTAAAATAAATAATATTGGAACACATTTGTTATATGAGGATACAACAGTATTTAGTATACAATTTTAAAGATGTCCACATTTTCCTCCCTGTAGATCAGCCTGATATGGCCGGTCATTTACCTGGTCTTCTGGGCCTTCCTGCTCATCTTCTCCTTGTACTCGGAACCCATCGTGTGCGGCATCGGGCTCGCCATCATGCTCACTGGAGTTCCTGTCTACTTCCTGGGGGTCTACTGGGAGAACAAACCGCAGTGCTTTGACACCTTCGTTGGTAAGTGAGATCTTCACAAAGAAACTTTCTCTGTGACATTAGACGGGACTAAACGTTCCTGTTTCAGATCGGTTTGAACCAACCGAATTATTTGTATTTGCTAAATGGCAGAATGGAAAAGTGGAATCTTTATTGCTTTCTCCAAATTCAATTTACGAAATTGCTTTTTCAGAAGCCTATTATTCTGTTATTTTAAATTATGGACAAATATGGGAATGGTTTCCCAAAGTTGAATGGGGTATGGTGTGAAATGTGGAAATGAACGACAGTAAACAAAAGTAAAGATGCTGGTTGAAGCTGGGGAGAAAAAAAAAAAGAAATCTCGTTATTCACTGATACCAAGATGAGCTTCAAGGCCACTCGTTAAGGAAGCTTCAAAATCCTCATCACAGTTTAGTAATGCGCTTAGAGACAAAGAACGTCATTCTTGCAGTCAAGTCCTGTTGTCCGATGAAGCTAAAACATAATCATAATTGTTACATTTGAAGGAAACGTAAACAAAGAGCTTCTTGCTCGGCTCATCTCTCTGTTAGACCTTTTACATCGACACAGGCATCGCTTTCACTTGCTCGCCTCTTCATCCTCTTCTTGCTCGTCTTCTTCCAGACAAAATGACGTACCTGGGCCAGAAGATGTGTGTGGTTGTTTATCCGGCCGAGACCGGTGGCGGCAGCAGCGGCGACGAGGAGGTGGAGGAGATGAAGGAGGCGAGGTCTCCTCTGTCCATGGAGGACGGAGACAACCACAAAGCAGCGGACTGTTGAATCCGAGTTGTTGGGGTTTTTTTTTTATTATTATTATTTTTAGCTGGGCCCTTAAAAAAAAAAAAAAGAAAAGAGAAAGAAAAATGCAGACAGACACGTCAACATGGGTTCGTTTTACAAGTGCAGACACAATCCGCAGTTTGTTTACTGATCAACACTTTTTTTCTAAGTGTCGTTTTAATCAGCGATACCAAATATCAGCACCTCAGCCGGGTGAGTCCGAGGTCCATCAGAAGTGCAATAAAGACGGGTTAGCACCTTCCGGTTCCTCAGTCCTCACATCAACATCGACATTTTTAACCTTTTACATTTTTTTTTATTTCCAGAGACTCTTACTGAACTGTGATGGACGTTTGTATTTTTGGTTCATCCTTTGTCACTTTTGTAAATTTCACTTCGCGTCACGTTCATCACAACAAAGCTGAATTCTTGACTGCCGGCGTACACAAACGATCCAGTTCAGATCATTTCGTGTTGTTTGATACTCGATTAATGGTTTATTTTTAAAGTGACTCAATGATGCCTCTTTTTTTTTATATATATATTTGTTAATATCACTCTTAAAATTATTCTTATTGTTGAATCATCTTTAACATTTTCTACTATATAAACTTAATTTAATTTTTTTTTAGGTATTCTGTTTCTCTAACATTCATTTCACCTAATTTTTATTCCTCCAACTGCAGATTTATCTTGATTGTAAAGTCGATGTGGAATTGGTTGTTGTGGTGGCAAAAAGTGCACAGATTTTATTACCTGCCTTAATCAGAATTACGGTATTGTGCGCTTTAGTGCAATGGTAGCTGTGTTTTGATGTATGTGGAAAGATCGTCATTGGGTTTTTTTCCCCTTTCATCAAAATTCTACGTAAAAGTGACACTAAGCAAATTGTCTGTATGTTTCTGCAGAAAAAAAAAAGAAGTCATAATAAGTGCAAATCACTCTGAAAGTGATTTTTATCGTTTACATCTGTGTTTTAATTCCCTTGAAGGCACAAATGAGAGCCTTACACGTAATTATTGCTTTTCCAGCTCAGTTAGCTACAGGAATCTTTTTGTGCAATATTCCCTCAGGCTCCAGCAAAACCCAAAGCATTCTCGCCACCAATGATCTCCCATAGGTTCTCTGTTTATCCAATATGCGGTATTTTTGAAGGAAACAACACCGCTGCACACACAGACACTAATTGTTCCGTTTTATTTTTGTCTCAGGGCGTCTCCACATGCACTGCCAAAAGAAGAAAAAAAAAGATTCAGCACATCTGAATTTAATCCAGTTTAATCATGCTCTGAGGTATTTATTGTTTAAAGATTTCTGATCCTACAAAGAGATGAAAAGTGCTAAAGGAAAATAAAAAATGAGATGATGGAATCAAAACGTTCGGTCAGTAGTGTATATGATTTGATCTTGTTAAACTGTAAGGGTCGCAGGGTGATTGGCCTCCTACAAGGACAATAGAGTGTATTTTCATTGTCCTGTACGGTTATTGTGCATTTACAGTATATGAAGATGCCACAGACTGTATCATGATGTCCCTTAGTAATAAAAACCACTGATTAATGTTTGGACTTGTAATTGAAGCTCACTTCTTTATAACGAGCCCACGTTGCTGTGGCAACCTTATTATTTGGTTTAAATATGTCACTTTGCTTCTTCATTAAGTCTCTATTTTAATGGCTGCACATCAGTTTATTAATCTACATTAATCTGTAGAATGATGAAGACAAAGAGTCATACTTTCACTCATAATCACACTTCCTTTACATATGCTGCAAAAACACAAAATATTACCAGGTATTTTTGGTCAGGTTTCCAGTGCAAACACCTTAGTACATTTGAAATAAGACAAAACTGACTTACAAGTAACTTTCCAGAACAATATATGAGCTTTTTTGAAGTAATTTTTGTTTTTGCAGTGTAGGCTAAATACCCAAAAAGTCAGGCATGAAACAAGGAGTACATACTCTTTATGTTATAAGTCTTCTTGTGTTTTAACAGATTTGACTCCACATGTTATCTCATGCAGAAATGAGGCCTGAAAACATTCCTTGCTCAAAAAGTCAAATGTTGCAACTGTATTTGTCGAGACAATCTAAATTGTGCAAGCTGTAACACAAAGACAAAACCTCGTTTCTACTCACCTCTGAGTAATGTTGATCATTGCTCCCTGATAAGCTGCAACGTTCCTTTCTTTGGAACTTAAAGCAACACAAAGTGTCATTGTTAAGTGTCAACAGTTACCAGCTTTTACAGACAGGCACATCTGTTGTTTCTAGTACATCCTATTACACTGTGGCAACGATGTTATTGCTCCTTATGTAAAGTTCTCTAACTTCTGATGTCTCTTATCATTTGCAGTCTGGCTTCCATGCTGAAAAATGTCTCTCAAATATTCCGTCTTGAAATGTAAAATGTACATAACAGTGGTCAATGTTTGACAAGAATAAAAAAATATACACAAGTGGCTCCAAGTTCTGATGTCTTTGTGTTCGATCGAGAGAGGTCTGTATGAGGTGGCCGATTCCCAGGTTCTAGTTTGAGGCTTTCACCTCAGTACAGATCACAAATTAAAGCTGAAACAGTGTGCCAACATCAGAGTCTGACCTCACAGATACACTTCTGGTCAAACATTCCCGTAAACACTCTCCTAAATCTTATGGAGAGCCTTCTCAGAATGACAACAGACTCAGCTGGAATTCCTCAGAAATGTGTTTTAGAAAAATATACAGCAATTGATTTTGATAAAGCTGTTTGTCTATATATATATAAAAAAATGTAAGGTATAATAAGCTATGCTTTTTTTAGTCTACGTTTTGTGTTCTTGCTACTGACAGTAATTTCATTTTCATCTCTTTCTGTACCAGTATGTGACGTGTATGAAAAGGTTAAAAAGTACCAAAATAAACTAAACTGAAGTTGTTATAGCTGTGAAAAGTGAACAAGCATCATCCTAAACTCTATAGATTAAGAACAAAATGTGACCTAAGATTATTTGTGAAGGCAATTACAGCACATGTCACATGACAGAAAATGGCTACCTTCTTACATCTCAGCTCCATCTGACTGGACTGGACTGATTCAGATTCTCTGTAAATCCTCTAATGTTTTAACACAGGACAGTAAAACACAAGGCCTTCACAAAATCTGTTTTATTTCACAAAGTGATACGTTTGAAAGGACACCGAACACAAGAGGAGGGTAATACAGGCGCTGACACGGCGATGAGAAAAGTAAACGTACTACTTCTTCATGAATCTGAGAAAGTTCAAATTATCCACGAACATGTTAAATCGATCTGTCAGGTAGGTGGAAAAAAAAAAAAAGCCATGAGGTTCATGATAGTCGCGCCGACTGTTGACCATCATGGTAATGTTCTTTACTTGCCCTTTTCCCCATTATAAGAGAAAAATACGTGTTTTTGCAGAGTATTTTTGTTCTGAAGCAGAACAAGACAAAGGAAGCATAAGATTGTCTGAAAGTGGATAAAGACAAAAAACAAAAGCTGAACCAAACCCAACAATGGTTCCTGTGCAGTCTAGTTAGTCCTGTTAATTAAAGCTAGTACTCTCACACTCTGCTACATCAGTGCTTCATAAGAGCTCAATCAAACCCTGTGCAATACTATGTGACAATCTAACTCAATCAGGTTTGACGTCCCTTATCCATCTTTAAATTACAGTCGTAGCAAACATCCTCTGCTCCATCACAAACATTACTTGCACAGAGTGACAGAAAGACTTGAATAGAGGTTTTTCCTTAATAGCTAATCAGTCAAGTGTTAATCCAAAGCGAAAGAATTTATCATCTGCGCACATGGCTTTGGCAACAAAACACACGAAAGGCTGTGAGGAGCTGGAGATGGAAAGCAGAAACTGGTTCGACTCAGTCGATGACTGTGGTGCCTTCAGTGTCACCAAGTGATTGTGCGACCGCTTCCAGTAGCACTGTGATTTTAGAAGGCGTCGTGTCAGTTTGAGCTTGCTGTGAAGCCACAGGTTAAAACGTGGAGCAGAGCAGGCGGCCTCCTCTGAGGGCGAGCACCAGGTGAAGGACGGAGCCGCCCTGGATCTTGTAGTCTGCAGCCGTTTTCTCGTCGTTCCTGAACGTGAATAAAACCACAAAACAACAGCCTGTATCAAAAATTAAGACAGTAGAAATACTTTTATTAAACCGGTGGCGATAAATTTAAAATATTTCAAATGAATGTGTTCAGATTTTGTGGAGGAATGTCAGCAACTTTGTTTAATGTTTTCATTTTGAGAGCAAAATGCTGCAATATTCTTTCTCCCACATGGTTTCCCCGAGAAAACTTGCTAAGCCCGGTGGTTGTTGCGTTCGGCAGTCATTCATCCAGCCGCCCACCATCAAAAGCCTCACTTCATAACAGCACCAATAAAATAAAATTACAACGATCTTCTTAAAGCTGAATAAGACATTTTAAAACACATTTCTGACAGAAAGAGAGTCTCTTCAAAACTGGAAAGTGCTAACCTGAAACGTTCATGTTAAATGGAATGTAAGGAAGCATACATTTTCACAAGTAAGAAAATGTTATGATTTACTGTAGTTTTTTTTTGCTTTTTAACCTTAATTAAAAATCTGATAGCTACATTACTGTAGAGGTGACTGAAAAGGAGGTATTCACCTGCCATGATGAGAAGAATATTAATTAATTAAATGAATGAGGCTTTCAAATCTAATTGTTAATGCTTGAATTCACAACATAATCAACTGGTGCTGCTAATGTAACGTGCGTCTCATTTCTAGGCACCCAATTATGCTAAATTATTTTGTTATTGACAATATTTTACATAATTTACACTCACAAAAAAACAGCCCATTATCAACTAAAAAGATAAATACAACTTTTTTTCCCCTTTAAATGAAATAGTTGACTTTGCAAAAATATGGTAGTAATTTATTAGTTACTGCTTACTAAGAGAAAATGAAAACAATCTTACATCTGTTTTCCACTGTAGATCAGCCTCTGCTGTTGGGGAGGGATCCCCTCTTTCTCCTCCACTCTTTCTTTAATTCGCTCCACCTGCATTGGAACACATTGCAGTCAAACAGAGATGAGAGCTTGAAAACACATTCAAATCAGGTCTAATCAAAGTCCAAATGAAGGATGTAAAATGCCATCATATACCTTATCTGTGGGCTCTATGTCAATCTCTATCTCCTTGCCAGTGAGAGTCTGCGATAAAAACACTTTGGAGTTAGAGATAAGCAGATTATGATTCGCTGCGATAACAAATTAGCCAAACATAGGAATCATTGTTTCATGTGACTCACCTTCACTTTAATCAACATCTTTGTTGGATGATTTTTTTTTTTTTTCAAATAAATATACACAGATGTAATAATTTAACGAGCAGTCTGCTGACAGGATTTATTGTTTAACCTGCTGTGGCTGTAAATAAAAATTGTTTTTCAGCTTCTATGTCGGAGAATAATTGTTCTGGAAATCCAGTGGTTGTTTCCTGTGTTTTTTTAATTAAATCCCCCGCCACCGCCTCTGAGAGCAACACTGTTCCGGTTCAATTACTACTCGTTTTATAATAAATAAATAAATCAACACGGCTGCAAAGCTATCTACATATAAGTCGCTAGCATTCACGCAAGTATCCTACAGAGAAAAGCAAACATTAGATTTGTTTCCTAACTGCCTCAAGATTGCATTTACGACATCAGCGCAGCGGGACGTAAAGCGACTGTCGCGTTTGTAGTCCTTACCCTGCTGTAGCCTTCGAGAGGACGCCGTCTAAAAACTACAGCGCGACAGCGCATCCTGTGTCCGCCGCTGTAAAACCTCCCTGACAGCGGCGGGAGGAAGTGGGGGAGGCGGTGCAGACTTTTACAACCTCCTATCAGACTTTTCTAACGGTAAACGCTTTCTTCTACTAAAATGTCGCATTTTGTTTTGCAATATCCACCATGTTCTTATGCAACCGCCGTTTGTCCTAATAAAGTAGCGCGAGTTGTGCTACGCTGATGTAACCTTGAATTTTGACAAGAGGTTGCGCTTTCTGCACGCGCTGACATGTGGAATCAGCTAGCAAGCTTTAGATACATGTTACAAAACTCTCTCTCTCTTTCCCCCCAAATGAAGCAATGTTTATCTCTAATATTTTTGGAGTCCTTAAAACTTAAACCGGCTTTTTCCAATCTTACTGTGGATATGTGACGTTGAATGATGGAGAAGACGGGTAGGAAATGAGAAAGAGAGAAAACCGCGGCTCCATCTTGTTAGCTGATCTCTGTCTCTTCCAGAGTCTCCTGCTTTAACCTTTGACCTGCATCCCGTTTGTCCGCCATGCCTCGCATTGAGAATGACATCAAGCTGGACTTCAAGGATGTTCTCCTCCGGCCCAAACGGAGCACGCTCAAGTCCAGGAGTGAGGTGGGTCAAGTCCAAATGTGGTCTCTGTTCCACGGGCCAAAAACCAATAATGTGTTAGTAAACATATTGATAAGGTTTTGTTGTGTTCTCCTCTCTAGGTGGACCTGTTGAGGAGCTTCACTTTCAGGAACTCCAAGGGCAACTACAGAGGGATTCCCATCATTGCTGCCAACATGGACACCGTGGGGACCTTCGAGATGGCCCAGGCTCTGCATGAGGTTGATTAGTATTTGAACGCCATATCTTGTTTACCTTCTTCTGTGTTATTTATTTGTACCATATCAGGTGGTTGAGAAACCTTTATTGAAGCTGTGAGGAAACAATTACTTGTACTTCCCATTTTGAATGATGGATAATAGAAATAAGCTTCTGGGATGTATTTTTTTCTCTTTAAATAAATGTGAATTAAATATTGTGGGGGTTTTTTCATCTTTATCTGTGTCCTCTAGTTCACTCTCTTCACTGCAATCCACAAACATTACTCTGTCGATGATTGGTCAGAGTTTGCTGCGAAGAATCCTGAGTGCCTGGAGGTATTCAAGTTCTGCACTGAAACCCAACATCAAATCATTAGTTTGTATTTTTTTTCTAATGTCTCAGATGGGATGCTCTTGTCTTTTGCTTTTTTATTTATTTTGTCCCTAGAGTGTTGCCGTCAGCACGGGGACCGGAGAAGGAGACTTTGAGAAGATCTCGGCCATCGTGGAGGCCGTGCCGCAGCTCAAGTACATCTGTGTAGATGTGGCTAACGGCTACTCCGAGCACTTCGTTCACTTCGTCAAAGACGTCCGGGAGAAGTTTCCCTCACACACCATAATGGTCAGTAAGCGTTCGGGAAGAACGATGGACTGTAAAATGGCGTTTTGGCAGAAAATAAAGCTAAGGCCTTTTTCTTATTTTTGATCAGGCAGGGAACGTAGTGACAGGAGAAATGGTGGAAGAACTGATTCTTGCTGGAGCCGACATCATTAAAGTAGGCATCGGACCAGGTGATCATCCTCCTGATTCTCAGTGTTTTCAGGCAGCTTGAGTTAAATATTTCCAGAGTGTGAAGTTCTCTTGTCTCACAGATCAGGAACAGCCTTAATCTCTGCTCTGACTTTAATGCATCATCTAAATTTATGCCATTTGCAGACATTTCAGGCTCTCTGTGTCTTCGCCCTCAGGCTCTGTGTGTACCACCCGTAAGAAGACCGGGGTTGGATACCCTCAGCTCAGCGCTGTGATTGAATGTGCAGATGCAGCCCACGGCCTGGGCGGCCACATTATATCTGTGAGTCTCCTGGAACAAACAGTCACTACATTAAAACTTCTCAACACAATGAATCAACTCTATTAGGATTTTTTTGCCAAAACGTTCTTCATACTGTCTAACTGTCTGTTAAAATGGCTGTGGTTTTTTTGTGTTGTAAAAATGAGACCATAAAAAGTTATTTTGAAACTTTTATCTGAAATTTTCTGTTCAATTTAACTGATATACAAACAAATATGTCGCAATAACCTTGTTGCATAAATAGGCAAACCCTTAAGCTAATAATTTAATTAAGAACCTTTGAAATCAGCTTCAGCATTTATTTTCATCAATTAATAATCTGAAACCATAAAATAAGGTTCAGATGTTGCAGTGAAAGTGTTTTGATATCTGATCACCTTTTATTTTAAAGGCACCAGTCAGGATAGACATGTATCGATCTCAAAACAGTCATCAGCAATATGGGACAACAAGTGATGTTGGAAAAAAATTCTGTTCAGCAATTTTCTCTAAAATTGCTGAACAGATTAGACTGAAACTAGACAGTTTGCCAAGAGGAATCCAAGACAGAAGCCTTTTGTTCCAAAGAAAACTTTCGAGAAGCAGCTGAGATCTCCCTAAACCTTGTGGGAAAATGTGTCATGGTCTCATGAAAGTCACGCTGAACTTTGTGGTTTCATGGACAAAAGGTTAGCCTTACACAGAACAAAGCTGGGTTGCTTTTCTTCAGTTTCAGGGTGGCTTAGCTAAAACTTGGAATTAAATCTGGGAACAAATCTGCGGATTCATCTGAAGACTTAAATGAAGAAAATGTAAATCAGGTTTTCCTCTTAAAACTAAGTGCATCCAAAAGGTGAAAATAAATATAAACATGATTATCAATTTGTATCTCTAAGCCTTTTTCTAAGCTCTGTTAGAATTTGATCTCAAGGCATTTTAAGCTATAATAAATCTGAACCACAGTTAAAGTTAGATGATGCATGTTGTTGCCATTTTGTCCTGCAGGATGGAGGATGTACCTGCCCAGGAGACGTCTCTAAAGCTTTTGGTAAGTTTCATTGTTTTAAAATGAAAGTAGTCAATAGAAATTCAGTCAATTTTGTTTCTAGAGCACCTCTATACCTCAGAGCATAAAAATTGAAAGATACAAAAAGCTATTTAAATGGTGCTGATGGTTGAAAACAAGTCTAAGATGTTATTTATATCTGAAGGAATAAAATTGTTTCAGTAATGACGGCATGATCATTTGTCTAACTTTAATTTCTCCTATGGGAGACTGATAAACATCCATTAACGTGATTTTGAGTCTGATCACTATTGTCTTCAGCTGCTTTTAAAATGAACCAAGAATCTTAAGACAAAGTGATTCCCATCGATTTGAAATCAGGAGTTTGACTGCTTCCTGCGCTTCTCTCCAGGCGCCGGAGCCGACTTTGTGATGCTGGGCGGGATGCTGGCTGGTCACTCTGAGAGCGGCGGCGAGGTCATCGAGAAGAACGGCAAGAAATACAAGCTGTTTTACGGGATGAGCTCCGACACGGCGATGAAGAAGCACGCAGGAGGTGTGGCTGATTACAGGTGAGATCTTGTAAAAGAAAAAAAAAGAAAAAACAGCAGCTTTGTTGCTTTTGAATCTGATTGGTTTTTTTGCGATGATGGAGTCATGCTTTGTGTTTTTTGCGCCTGCAGAGCGTCAGAGGGGAAGACAGTGGAGGTTCCCTACAAAGGGCCGGTGGATGAGACGATACGGGACGTCCTGGGAGGCGTGCGCTCCACCTGCACCTACGTTGGCGCAGCTAAGCTGAAGGAGCTGAGCCGCAGGACGACCTTCATCCGGGTCACCCAGCAGCTCAACACCGTCTTCGGGAACAGCTAAACGTCCACCTTCTGATTTGCTCCCTGGCATTCCAGATTCCAGTGTTTTGTTTATATAGAAACACAACTGAGCTGATAGAAAGCACTTATAAAATACTGTCCTTCTTATGCTTGTTTTTAATCCAGATTGGCATTTTTAGCAAAGCTTTTCACATGTATTGCTCTCTTTAGACGTTCCAAGGAGTCACGCTTCACTAAAACAACTAGAGCTTTTATTCCTCAGTTTATCATTCCAAAGCAAAAATCTTTCACTGTAGTTTATTTCATTTATGCAACATTTAGTGTTTTCATGAACAGTAAGCCTGACATGTCTTCACTGTTAAGCCTTTGTCCCCAGTTTAAGATTTCAAAGCAAATGTCTTAATGCCTATTTTAAAAGATTTTATATTATATGCAAATGTTTTAGCAAATTAGGGGAAAAAAACTATTTTTAGAAGCTCTATCATTCCAGTACCCATATGTTGCACTTTAAAAAGGCTTTTTTGTATGTTGATTGTAATATTAGTGGACCAATAATGCAATATATTAAAAAAGTGTTAAATTAGGAGCAGAGGTACCAGTTAATACAAATATATTTCCAGTTTATTTACCATATTTATTATAGGCTTCATGATAAGAGATCATTCCTAAGAATTAGTTTTCAAAGACTTTCGGCATCACCTTTACATAGTTTATGTAATTATGATTAATTTTAAACTGTTTTCATCTTTTTCTCTGTTATACATAACCATGGTGTTTTAAATTTGTTGCCAAGTCCTTGAATCCGCCTGGTATTTCTTTTACAGTGAGTCAATAAAACATTTTATGTTTCATCATTTCTCTGGCTTTATTATTTACTGAAGCAGTTACATTGTCCTTAATGTACATTATTTACATGAGTTTATTACACCAGATGGAGGCAAATATCAGATTGAAAGAATAAAGAAATAAATGCAACATAATGTGTCTGCATAGAAAGCAAATCCCAAACCCAATTAGTGTTGATTTATCAAGCAAATCATAGTAAACTGATTATAGAAAAAAAAAAGTATGGTAAACATCCAAAATTTTTATGAATCTATCTCTTAATTATGTTTTATAGCGCATTGATGTGCATCCATCAATCAGCTCCATTTGTGCTCACTGATAAGAAATAAAACCCCCAATCACCAAATTACATATAGCAAAGCTCACAAACAACTTCTGTGGTGAAAGGGCCATTATACGTTCGTCCACAGTAGCAACGTGTTTGGTAAGAGTATTGCCATGGCTGCTGAATGTCCTGGGCATTTTTCTTCCCCAGACGAATGAAAGGGATCAGCTGGCAGTTGTTGACAGTTGTGTCAATCGTGATTATTTCCTCTCTCTGGTACTGTCCAGTTCTGCTAAAAAAAGAGAGCTTGGAGGCTTTGACATCCCAAAACACTTCCAACACTGGAGGTTGTTGTACAATCTTTCTAACATACTTGCTCTTAGATGTGAGGAATGTAGGCTGAATCTGGTCCTCGAAATCAGAAAGATAATCAGGTTTCTGTTTTCTAACACAGCTCAGGTGTTTATCTTCACAGCTCAGTCCATAGACTGGTCCATTCTTTGGGTCCTTTACACACTGTTTATCACACAAACCAATCATCCAATCACCCTCAAAGGGAAGACTGAGGATCCATCTCTGATGGTTGGAAACTGACTGGGTGCTTTGGATTAGAAAAATACCAGAACATTCACCCATCCAGCTGTTGTAGAAAACTGTCCTTTTGTCTTTGGACAGGGACATGCTGAAATTGGAAGTCTGGGGTTCAAATATCAGATCTGAAGAGTCATTGACATCCTTATGGCTTTCAGGATCAACCAGGGTCAACAATGACTCTAAAAAGTTGGATGCTTGGTTCACCATCTTCTCCCCGTTCTGTTTTATCTCCAGAACCAGTTTGTCCCGATGGAGGCCCGGCTCCAAGCCTTTCCTCAGATCCACAGCCTTGGCTTTCTCCACATCCTGGTTCACCTGAGAGTACATCTGCAGGAATCTGAAGGCGTCCTTCTCGCTCTGGGCTGCCTGCATGCTGCTCCTGCTGGTTCTGATGGACACCATTCGAGCAGAGACTGAACTTTGGACACTGGTCAGAGAAATGTCCCGTAGATTAGTCACAGCCTCGATGAGACGCACGCTGCTGGAAGTTAACTTCTCACTTTCAGTCTTCTCCCACTTCTCCAAAATTGTGTTCTTGTCCTTAATTTTCACCTGTAAGTCCTTCTGCTCAGCTTTCAGCTTCTCCAGGAGCTCTTTGTGGGCCGTGGAGAAGGTCTTCATGTTGTGAAGGCGGTGCTGGTCTTCAATGGCGCAGGAAACACACACACAGGCCTTATCATCCAGGCAGTAGTACTCCAGGAGCTTCCCATGCTGGGGACATTTGGTGTTTCCATCTATAGCCACGGGCTCAGTCAGAGGATGAGTCTGCAGTAACACAGGTGTGGTGAGGTGGGCCTGCAGGTGCTGGACGCACATGGAGATCTCACATTTCATGCAGGTCTTCCGTGCTGCTTTCCTGTCCTCCCCTGTACACATGTCACACAGAATGCTGGATGAATCTTCCTGAACGGCGTCAGACATGTTTTCAAATGCAGCACGTCCTGTTTAATTTGCTGAGATGTTATTTGGACTCAAGTAAAGTAGAGAGCTCCTTTTTTCCTCTTGTTGACTGAAAGCTTGTTGAATGAGTCTAACCTTCCAAACAGAAGATGTTCATGTGCTCTTTTCAAGTCTTGGATCGCTCTCTTTAGTCTCCCACAGGAACAGACTTTTGGCTTGGAGGGTGTGCTGACACTGAGTGGGTGGAGATTGGTATTTTTGTTCCATTCATAGGTTTCTTACAAAAGTTTTTATGTGAACATATTTTTGCACTTTCCTTTCGTAGGTTTCATTTCTTACAAATGTTTTTATGTAAACAGAAAAACCTTTGTAAGTTTTTATGTTCACAGCAGTGAATGACTGCAGTGTTGTATTAAAACACTGGGAGGCTGTTATGTATGGAGAGCCATTTCTGCCAAAATTAAATAATAAATAGGGAAAATAAATAAATAAATGAGTAAATGGCATCTTTTTTCCCATTTATAGTTATTTATTTATTTATACATTTTCTTATTCCCAGACTTTATTTTACCCATTTATTTATTGTTTTTACTCATTTATCTATTTATTTTACTCATTTATTTATTTATTCTCCCTATTTATTTATTTGATTATTTAATTTTGGCTGAAATGGCTCTCCATACACAGGGACACATCACTGTGACATTGTCCGTATTTATTTACTCCCAATAATTTTTTCAGTTTTTTCTATGCATTTTTTAATCTTTTGTCTGTCAGATTTCACCCATGTGTTTATAATATAAATCCATAAAACTGCTAACAGATGTCATTCTACAGAATCTATTAAAAACATATTCATAGCTTTTGAACTCTTTAACATAGTTTCATGTCATAAGTAAAAACTTGACAGTATTTTATTAGAATTTTATGGGTTAGACTAGAGTACTTAGGTCCCCTCAATACTTTGTATATAGTCTGTCATAACTACTTCTGGTTGTCCAGTCAAATTTCCACCTTCAACCTAGAATAATATGTAGAAAATCATATGTATGTATGTATGTATGTATGTGGATTTCATGCATTCATTTGAATTGCTGCATCTATTGTGGAGATGCATATTCATTAATTTGAGAACTTGGTGGCCTGTGAATGCAGCAAGACATCATTATATGAATTTGGAACAATTCGTGATTATGTTATTAGAATAAAAGTTTTACATAAAATTGGTTGAGAATCCAGTTCACACTTCGGTGAAACATTCTTCTTCAGCCCCTCTATTTTACTTATTGCTTGAGCTACAGGTTTCAAACATTTATATAAAGTAACCATCTGCTTGTAGTCTTTTGTTTGCCTCGTTTGCCCAATATATTGTAATCGTGTAAATCTACAATCTTGTCTTAAATCAACTGTGATCGACTTTATAATTGTAGTCTGGTGTACTAAGGCAGCCTATTTCTGCAACTGTGTTGAAAAAGAATCACCTCTATATCATCATTTTAACTGTGCCTTATCATTATTATGAGAAGCTTTATTTAACTGTAGAAAAAGTTACAAAATGAAAATGAAACAAAAGGAAGAGAAATATATTTGAGGACTTAATAAAAAAAAATGTAAACTGTTTTCCTTTTTTTTTCTTTTTTTTTTCCTGCTACACATGTAGGATATTTCTGCTATATAAAGTGTCACATTGTATAATAAAACTGCCAAATATTCCTTTCACATTGAGTCAATAAAACATTTCACGTACCAGCATTTCTCTGATTTTATTCTTTAATAAAGCAGTTACATTGTTTATAAACTAAATTGCATACATGCCCTTATAACCACTAGATGGAGACAAAGATTAATTTGATAAGATGGAGAATACATATTTATTTAATGTGGCTACATGAAAAGCAAATTCCAAACCACATAAATGTTGATTTATCAAGCTAATGATGATGAATCAACTACAGTGAAAAGTATAATAAAGATTCAAATCTTTCCAAATCCTTCAGTAATTGTGTTCATATATTCACAAACAACCATCAATCACAGGTCACATAATGCTCATTAGTTGACAGTAAAAGTCATGATTGTCACATTACAAACAATTAGCAAAGCTCACAAACAATTTCTGTGATGAACTGGCCACTCAATACTTTTCCACAGTGGGGGCAACTTGCCTGGTAAGACCTGCAAATTAAATCTCTGAAAGAGTTGTTGTAGCCACAAGAGCATTTCCATTGCTGCTGGGAGGTACTCTGGGTATTTTCCTTTCCCAACTTAACAAAAGGAACCAGCTCCCATTTGTTAGGTATTGCTTCAATTATGACTATTTTCTCTCTCTGGTACTGTCCAGTTCTGCTGAAAAAGGAGAGCCTGGAGGCTTTGACATCCCAAAACACTTCCACCATTTCAGGTCGGGGTATGTCCATCACTTCCTTCTTCTTCTCAGATCTGAGGACTGGAGGCGGTTTCTTATGTTGCATCTCTGACGTACCAGGATGTGTATGATTCTTAACACAGCTCAGGTGTTTATCTTCACAGCTCAGTCCATAGACTGGTCCATTCTTTGGGTCCTTTACACACTGTTTATCACACAAACCAATCATCCAATCACCCTCAAAGGGAAGACTGAGGATCCATCTCTGATGGTTGGAAACTGACTGGGTGCTTTGGATTAGAAAAATGCCAGAACATTCACCCATCCAGCTGTTGTAGAAAACTGTCCTTTTGTCTTTGGACAGGGACATGCTGAAATTGGAAGTCTGGGGTTCAAATATCAGATCTGAAGAGTCATTGACATCCTTATGGCTTTCAGGATCAACCAGGGTCAACAATGACTCTAAAAAGTTGGACGCTTGGTTCGCCATCTTCTCCCCGTTCTGTCTTATCTCCAGAACCAGTTTGTCCCGATGGAGGCCCGGCTCCAAGCCTTTCCTCAGATCCACAGCCTTGGCTTTCTCCACATCCTGGTTCACTTGAGAGTACATCTGCAGGAATCGGAAGGTGTCCTTCTCGCTCTGGGCTGCCTTTATGCTGCTCCTGCTGGTTCTGATGGACACCATTCGAGCAGAGACTGAACTTTGGACACTGGTCAGAGAAATGTCCCGTAGATTAGTCACAGCCTCGATAAGATGCACGCTGCTGCGAGCCAGCTTCTCTCTTTCACTCTTCTCCCACTTCTCCAGACTCATGTTGTCATCCTCAGTTTTCACCTGTAAGTCCTTCTGCTCAGCTTTCAGCTTCTCCAGGAGCTCTTTGTGGGCCGTGGAGAAGGTCTTCATGTTGTGAAGGCGGTGCTGGTCTTCAATGGCGCAGGAAACACACACACAGGCCTTATCATCCAGGCAGTAGTACTCCAGGAGCTTCCCATGCTGGGGACATTTGGTGTTTCCATCTATAGCCACGGGCTCAGTCAGAGGATGAGTCTGCAGTAACACAGGTGTGGTGAGGTGGGCCTGCAGGTGCTGGATGCACATGGAGATCTCACATTTCATGCAGGTCTTCCGTGCTGGTTTCCTGTCCTCCCCTGTACACATGTCACACAGAATGCTGGATGAATCTTTCTGAACTTCGTCAGACATGTTCGCAGGAAGATCCGATTCCTCGAAAGAGTTGTTCTTGCGTTTTTCTTCTCGCTTCATTTTCAAGATCCCAAAGCAAGTGTCCTCAAATAGGTTAATGTGTCTAACTCCTCTAAGTTAAGTCAACAGCTCTTTTATTTCCTGGTTAATAATCCACCCACACTGATCATAAAAAACATTATTGCTTAAGACAGTACAAAAGAACAATGGTGTCATTGAATGAAAAAATGACTTACAGTGCTTATCCATGTGGAATACTCAAAATACTGTAAATGTACATTTAGTTCAAATTAAAGCACTGTACATGTATTTTAATAATTTTTTTTACTGAAACCTTTTTCAAAAGAATATAATGTTAACATTTTAGATATCAATATCAAAGTATCTTTTCATTTGCAAAATATTTGACACTCTTGTGTCCAACTGAGCTTTTACATAAAGTAAAAAGTGCATCATGAAGTGACAAAATGGGGGGGAAACACAAGGAACTTGAATGTTTTTCCAGACACTAACCCATAGATGGAAGAGTTTAACAATCTAAACTTAATTTTTAGAAGACCAACATCTACAGTGGTCAAGACGGGTTAAAGTCAGTACTTGTATTTATAATGAAATTGTGCCATTAACTGTTTGATATAGCAGAGAACTGACCATAAGAATTTTACCTCCCTTGATTTTAAAAAATGCTTCTTTTAAGCGAAAATTACAACGTGAGCAGCGCTAGCTCACTTGATTTTGCGTCAAGACATCCCCGTCGCTGTTGATCATGTGAATCTCTAAGGTGGTTTAAAAGATTAGCAGGAGCTAAAGGACATACTTTCCCCACTTTGGTTTGACCCGGTTGAAGGAAGTAGAAAATCCAGCTTAAAACAAACAGGTGAGATCAACTTTTGGCTCTATAAAGGTGAACAGGTAATGCTAGGACACTCAAATGTTAGCTGGAGAGCCGTTACTGGCTAAAGCTAATGAGGCTTCAGCTAGCTAGAATAATAGTTGGAATGCGCCCGCGCTCGAGCTAACAGACGAACCAATTAGCTGAAATATACGATACTGTAAGTAGCTATGAATAATGAACACGATTTTGGTTCAATTAGGGTTGTTTTTAGGATAAACACGGCGGTCAAGAACAACACAATTATTGAAGAAAACTGCTGTTCCATTTTTTCTATCTTTCTTCGCCATTGTACTAATAATACCAACGTATTTTGGTGGGTAGATATTAAACCCTTCTGCTTTTCCTCCTCAGAAATGCGTTTACATATCAATATAAAGGTTTCCTTATAGTCTGGGAGTCTCAAGTCTGATTTTGACATTTTACTGGTTTCCATGTGTGCCACTAAATAACTTGTCTGGACCAGTTGAGTTTCTTAACTTTCAACAACTTAACTTTTCAAAACTCAAAGTAAAAGTATACCCTTTATAAATGTATTTTATTTTGACTGGTAGTACAGATGAGCGTCAAAGAACACAAAAGGGAGCAAAAGCATTCAAGAGGATGCTGAAACATAAATCTTTCACGTTGTAATTTTCTCTTAAAGTTAGCTATCTCCATTGCTAAGGGTCATTACGCAGACTAGACTGTGAACTGTGCAAAGGTTGGCCTCTCATCAATAATGAGAGCAATTCGGACAACTAGAAAATAAGACTGATTTTTGCCACTGATTCAGAAAATAGTAAACTTAATTAGTTCACATGCTGTATGTTTCTAACCTCTCTGTTCGTCTACTTTGCATAGCTGTTGACTACGATGAGGCAACTCGCTGACAGAACGAACATCAAACCCATTCAGACCCCCAGTTCTCTGGAAGGCAGCCAGTCGGCATTGGGTATCTCAGTGCCTCTGTGGAGCGCCCGCATATGTCTCCCCCTGCTCTCTGAGGATAAAAGGGTATTGTGGGTTCATGCAAATGAGGTAAATGTGCAGACGGATAAAGTGGCGGAACTCGAAAATGCCTTTAGCAGGTCCCCCTATCTGACACGCAAACAGACTAATGCTCTAGCCCAGCGCTGCTCCCTGCATCCAGACCAGGTGAAGGTTTGGTTTATAGCGCAGAGGCTCCGCTACGGCATTAGCTGGGACTACAAAGACATCAGGGAGATCTGGAACAAGTTGAACTCCAATCGAGAAGACGAGGAAGGAGATGAGGAGTTCCAAGACAGGGTCAAGGACAACCAAGGAAAGAGCAAGAAGATGTCTTTGATGGAACGAAAAGTGAATTGGAATATGGAGCAGGAGAGACCATTGGAGAAAGAAACTGGTAGAAGAGTGACAGAGAATGAAGCCGCCACTCCAGATAAGCAGAGAACAATTGCGGTCATATCGAACAGGAGAAGGAAAAGAAAGAAACGAGACGTCAAGTGGATCACCGATCAAGCAAAAACACTAGGAGCGAAAATGGCTGGGAATGAGGAGCAAACATCCAGCACATGGGAAGGAGCATATATCTCCAAGAAAAAGAGAAGAGCACATACAAAACTGATTTCCAGCCCAGTTAAAAACAACTACAAGAACCTTCTAGTCGAGGCTGAAATCCCATTTGTTGACTTTGCTTCCGTCGTTCTCCATCCTCAAACCCAAACCTCTACCACCGTTCCCATAACAGAGAGGCAGGCAGATTTGCAGGGCAGAAGGATAACTTCGTTGAAGAGCAGCTTGGAGGAGACCACTGACGCACTGGCTTGTCTGGAGGAAGCTCTGTCTTCTGAACCGGCAAAGGAAAACGACGCCGTCTCCGAAGTGGAGGAACTAAAGGAGCTCGTTAAGGCTGAAAACAACTTTCTGGTCCCGAGCAGTCCGACTGCTGGGACCAGTCAGGAGGAAGGTCTCTTGACAGAAGGGGCAGTGCTGCGTCCCCGGAGCAGACTGAAGACACAGTCTCAGCTGCTTATGCTAAGGAGGGCCTTCCTGGAGTTCCAGTATCCCGACGCCGAGCAGTACAGCATGCTGACCAGGCTGGTCGGCATACAGCGCCACCATCTGGTGCAGTGGTTCGGTGACCGGCGTTACTCGATTAAAAAATCAAAACCTCGCTGGATGACGGAGGAGCAGTACAAGGAGATACTGACCAACATCAGGTACCGGCAATACAAAAACATTCTGCTAAAGGGACTGCTGAAGGAAAGTGAATGACGGAATTATTGCAGGCTGAGAAGCAAAGTGCAAAGAAGCCTCTTCTGACGCATAAACTTGAGACTTGAGAAAAAGATTTTCAACAGGTCCTTTAAATCTTTGTTTTGTTCTTATACTTTCAGTTTTTGTGGCTGAGTTTGTTCGCGTTGAAATATTGCAGCTGAGGTGCAACTTTATGTTAGTGAGCTTGTTTAAGCTGTACAATTTTTTTTAAAAATACCAATTCAAGTAAAAGTCGCTTTGAATAAAAACCTCTAACTGGTGATTGTTTTTTTTCCAACTCAAAATTATTTCTACATTCCCTTCTGAACACGGCAGAGCTAAACAAGTGCAGCAGAAATGTATATTTTATTAAATGACACATAATCTTCATGTTTCTTAATCCATGGACTTCATCCAACTGTATTTTTCCAGTTTTAGGTCAGTTAGGATAACAAAAAACTTTCATATTATTTAAATGCCAGATAAAAGAACAGAGTGAGAAATTGTTTAGGGATTTGTTAAGATTTTAAGTCTACATAGATTAAATTAAAGCTCTAATTCCAAATGCAAACTTTGAATAAAAACCTCTGAAGTGAACTAAAGATTTAATCAGTTGCTTGCATATAATTGCTACGAATATTTTTGATTCATTTATGTGAATTAACATTTTTAATTTGGTAAATTGACTACAAGCATCACATTTCTAAAACAATTTATTTGACAGATTGCTGGAATTGTGGCACTTTCAGATATACATAACAAACATTTACAAAGAAAATCAACAAAAAAAAAAAAGGAAATTTCCAAGAATATTACAAAAAATACATATATTACACAAAATAATTTCCAAAAATATCAAGAATAATACCACATTTATTTTCTTACTAAGCTACATAGTGCTGCTCTAACTGTTCTTGTTTCCTCAAACCTGTTTTTCACTTTTAGGCTTAAGAAATACTGTCGTGCCACAAATCACTGTAAATGATGTAATCAACATTCAGGCCTCAAAAGATCCCTGAGGTCAAACTGGAAGGTCCTGATTAGTCTTTTTGGGTCGCTGCTTGGTCACACGTCTGTGATGAGATCATGTTTCTTACTGTGACATGGAAAGCAATCACAAACAACAACTTCAAGATATTCTAAAAGAAAGAATACTCATTAAAAATGCAAAATTATGCATCCATTGATATTGTGTGCTGTTTCTGATCGCATTAAGGAGGAAATCATTATATTTTTAGTGCTGTTACCCAGTTAAATGTCTAATTGTAGGAGTAAAGTCAGGGTTTTAATGCCAGGTGGCTGCGTACTCGGCCCTCTGCGGTTGCCAGAGCTCGGTGCCTTCGATGATGCGGCGGATCATGGACGCAGAGGTGATAAGCAAGTGCCCAGCGGCCTGAAGGAGGGTGGAGGCGAGACGGAGCACTTCTCTGAAAACACAGTCAACGTCATACACTTATCAGCTTTAGATGGCTCACTAAGTACATGTAAGATTTGTACAAGCTTGAGAAATTCTAGCCCCAGGCGTACCTTTATGGCGTCAACAAAAATCTAATTTGAATATGCTTAAATCTAGAAAACAAGCTTGATTTTGAAATTGATAAGTCTCAGAAAAGTGTTGTGTATTGAAACAAAAAAAAAAATCCATGCATTTTTCAAGCGCTTAATATGTTAGAAACACAATGATAAGCTTTTTTTGTTAAGGAGAAAAGGAGAAAAGTCGATTGCTCTTATGGAAAATGTCATAATTACTCTAAACGGTTCAACATTCAAGTTTAATCAGCTAATATTGTTAAAAGAATACAAACAATATTTCTAGGCTGTCGGTCACAACCTTTGCATCGATCTTCGCGACCTTTTGAGAGCTATTGAGTACTATTTTATGAGCTAAAGAAAGCATTACCAACACCAAGAAAGGCATTTTATGAGTTTGAAAAATTAGATAATTCGACTAAGTTTCTTTAAATAAATTATCCTAACACCCTTTATAGGTTTGGAAAGATTTACAGGTGGGGAGGTGCCACTTCATAGCATCCGTGACCCACTTACCTGAGCACCTTCTTGGGCCCCAGACACTGAAAGTCGGCGCTCACGGAGTACAGGCCTTGGAATGTGGCCTTCACACTGAGCGAGCCAAACATATCCTTGGGGCTTAGCTTGTAAAGGTCAAAGGTGACTCGTGCTATGTCTCTGCCGGTGCGAGGCTTGTCGTGGTTTCTTAGCACAACTGCACCCTGTGGAGACAGAAACGATGGATCAAACCCAAAGTGATGTTGCCGATGGAGGAAATTTCTTCAGGAGGAAGAAAACAAATCTCGCATGTAGAAAGATGCTAAGAGCCTCCAGAATGGCGTCGGACTCACTGCTCGCGGTTTCCATGTCTGTCCTGGCTCTAGGGCCATGAGCATGGTGTTGTCCGGTAAGGTCATGAGGAACTCATCAGAGTCCACTTCTGTACCGTCCTCCTCACAAACCAGGTACACAGATGCAGCAGAAATGGTCAGCAACAAAGCCTGGCACACCTAGCAGACGGTATTATTGCTCTCAGTTAGGAAGAACCTCAGCTTAGGCGTCACCAAAAATCCTCAAAATATAAACTCTGACTACCAACTGGGATGCACAATTGTTGTGTTTAAGCCAGGCAGGGAAACTACATTCAAATCCACTGAAATAAGTTAAAAACTGGCTCACAGCTGCTGCTGAGAGCGAGTAGAAGTTGTGTGTTCAGTGTGTTACCCTAGTTTAAATGTAGACGTAATATATATTTGCATAAATATATTGTAAGAGCCTATGTCCTAACCTTTTCACAAAACTGTAAGTCATAGTTGCAACAAATAATTAATTTTAGGTTCATTTAAATCTAAAGCTTTCTTTAACTCTTAATTTCATCAAAATTTATGCTGTTATGAGGCAATTAATGTTGTTCTCACTCTCTCTTTCAGCTCCTCCAGGGTTCCTGCAGTGATCCCTTTCTTGGTCTCTCTTCTGTTACAACAGATTCTGAAAGGTCGCTGGGGCGGGGACCAGACCCGCTTTGTCACAGACCTGACAATAAATCATAGAAGAAAGCAAAGAAATCATGTTAATGTTTTTGTTGTTATTTTACCCCAGGTTCTGACATCTTGATTTTATATTATTAAAAAAAAAAGCAAATATCTTTTTTTTAATCACACATAATGTCTGATTCTGATTTCCCAGTAAATCAGACTAATAATCCTAACCCTTATAGGGCATCAACCAATAAGAAACAAGTCAAAGCAGAGTTTTAACTTACTTGAAGAATGACGACGTTGTATCCATTCTCCTCACTTTCCTCCTCTCTCGTCTTGCTTGTCGGGTGTTTTGCTATGACAGAATGTCTCTGTGTGACCTCTGAGCTGGACTTTGCCTCAAACCGGTCGATAATGCAGAAGCATTATCGACCGGAGAAGGGCAAAGTTCATGCTGGTTGTGACTAAGTCAAGCAGATCATAATACCTCTGATAACTGATATGGGAGGGTAAAGCTAATCAACTCTTACATTTTTTTTTATTTCAATGAACATTTCATAGAAGAATCTCTTTAATGTGGACAAACAGACTTCGGTGTTCAGTTTGTTTTTCATCAAATTCAGCTGCCATATAATTTGTATTTGTTAACGCACCATATTTCAAAGTAATCTGATAAGAGAGCCTGCTTTTGCTTACACCTACTTATATTCTGTTATGAGACTGAAGATGATATTTTGACTGAGGCAAGTCACTTATCACTGTTAGCTACCTCAAGAAATCAGCACAACACTATAGAGATTTCAAAAAGAGAGACTTATGTTGGTGTCCATTAATTTTGCAATGTGGCCTTTGGGTTACTTGTTCTTCTGCATATTTTAGGTGTTTTCAAAATGTGTTCATTTAAAACTATAAAAACATGTATGGCAAGCAAAAGTAAGACTGGCAGTAATCTTGGATTTAACAGCATTAAAAACACCTTGCAATCAGCACCAAGGCAGAAAAACAGTTAAAAGAAACATCTAAATCTCAACACATTTGTACCTTTATTTTCTGCTAATGTATGCACAATTATTCATATTGATCTAGTTGAATTGCCTCGGAATACTTTTATTTATTCTTTTTACCTCCTCCCTAATACACCTTCCAAATAAAGCAAACATCTACAGTGAGTGAATAATAATAAAGAATAGACCCATTATGTCTTCTTCTTTTTTTATTTATTTATTGGCGGTAGCAAAACAAAAGTTAGGTGAACATACGGTAAACCCGTTATGTCTGTGGGCTGGTGTGAGTTATCATGCTGGTCTGGCGGGTGAAGTTACTACGTAATATCCTGAAAGTTACATTAAGTGTGCTCAATTATTAAATATTAGTTCCCGCCCGAGCGGAGTTTGGAATTTAGCCAATGTTTCGCAGGGAGACCCAGGAAGCACCGCCCGCCCGGCATGTTCGGTAAAACTATTTAAACTTATACCGACAACGACGCGAAGGCGGGAGGCAGAGAAGCGGAACTTTTGACAGACACTTGTTCGATTTGTGCTCGTAACTGATTAACAACAAATAGCGCGGGTGTTGCTTCACGATAGGTACTTTAAATCCACATGAGACGGTTAAAGTTAGCTCAGTTGTGTTTGCTGACTGATTTCGCCAACCTTCGTTATAAGCTCTGCGTCAGTTTTCCGCAGTAACTTGACACCGCTAAGCTAACTTTTATTAACGTCAGCTATATATATCTATTTTTAGCTAAACGGATTCTCTGGGATGGCTACAAGAAAACCGAAAGAAAATGGTAGGTGGAAAACTGAGCTTTTAGACTGGCTAAATGTTTATCACTCGCTAACGTTGATAAGCACTGTTAAAGTTTTCAAAGTTAATGTTTTGGTTGTTGTGACTGGCTGTGATACACTTTACTGCAAACAATTGTTCTGCAAAAAAAGAAACCCTCAGAAGTTTGTTGGTAGACATCAGTGATGAAAGTGTCATGGAAACCATGCAGAACAGCATTCCAGAGATAAAGTTATGGGGACGTTTAAAGCAGATAACATAGGTGCTCGAGTTTTACTAGCATACTTCTTCACACCTGATTCAAATCACTGGCTCATTAACAGGTTGACCAACTTCAAGTGTTGAAGAAGAGAGGTTTGTGTGTGCTTTTCTTCAGTCTCAAGAGAAACCTGGCTGGACAGAGTCGAATACAAACGAATAAAATCAAAACAAATGAATGAAATCAACTTTTAAGAGGCAGAGGTTTAAAGAGGAGTGGCAAAAGCAAATGATGTGGCTGAGCAGTCCTTCCCAACAACCAATGGTTTCATCAAGGACACGTTGCTGTGAAATATGGTGTATCATGGCGGTGTAATACAGCAACAATCTTCATGACAGTGTAATGCAGCACCTCCAGCCTCAATGTCAGAGGCTGGAGGTGCGAAGCAGAGATGGTGGCAGACTCCTGTTCTCTGCAGATGAGGAAGAAGTCACAATGACAACAGAGAAGTTTAGTGTCAGTGGTTCTGAAGGTGCCGTGTTTGGACACTCGGAGACTCCGCTGATCCAGGTGCCGACTAGGAGGATCTGAGCCCCTCGTCGCTCCATTAACGAGCTATCAGGAGTGCAGTTTGTTGTCTACCTTACTGGTCCGGAGAGGAGAGCTGGGATCAAAGTTGACAGAAAAGCACTGTTCTGGCAGCTAATTCTTCCAGAGTGAGAGGTATACTGATGGTTTTCATTTTCAAGCCACGCACACATCCACACACAGAGAGAGAGAGACTCAGCTCAGAGGTGACCATCTGCAAAGTGATTGCAGTCTCAATGAGGGGCAGTAAAACGGGAGATGGCCAACACAAGACTTAAAAAATTTTTTTTTTATTAAGTCCTTTAATAGCCCTGATACATCCCACAAGATTTAAACCTGAGTGGAAGTGCTTGCAATGAATCTTCAGATTCTTTGCGACACTGACTGCTACCAGAAATCCTTCCTTCTCACATCATCACCATCATCAATGACTCTTTGAAGATACGTGGATGATACGAGTTAGAAAAACGTTTAAGTTTTTGTTAGGAGAAAAATATTTCTGAGTTAGATTTTTTTTATTAGTAGTTGTTAAAAAAATGTGCAAGGTTTTTCATCTACTTACCAATTTTGTGCTAATTTGTCACATGAAATTCCAATAAAGTACTTTTTAAAAAAAAAGTGCATCAATGGTTGAAATTTTTATGTACAGTACATTATAAGGACACTGTGGGTTTACAGTTTGAATGCTGTCAGGCTTTAGGCAACCTGCTTTAGTTTGATTATTTGTATTTGACTCTTTTTGGGGTTTTTTTCCTCTACAGATGCCAGCCTTCCCTTTGCTGCTCTCCAGCTGTTGGCCCCTCCCGTCCGCCTGGTGTCGGCGGCGCTCTGGAAGGTGCTAAAGCAGAGGGACGTGATGCAGTACGGGGTTGTGGAGGAGTTTGTGTCTTCGGCCTGCGAGACCGTTCCTGGCCTGCTTACCCTGCGACACCAGGGCAAGCTGGTGCTGGGCCTGAGAGCACGGGTGACTATTTACTGCAGGATGAGTGGTAACTGTAATTCTTCGGTTTTTCTTGCTAATCCGTTTTCCTTTTTTCGTTTCAGTTAATATTAGAGTTGTGTCTCAAACAGCCAGACGTTGACGTGATTGCACCGCATCTGGAGAGGATCCGTGTTCCTGCTCCTCTTTCGTCTGGATCAGCCGTGGTAAAATGGAGATGGAGTTCAAATTTACACCAAAAATTATTTATTTATTGTTTTTTTTCTGCTAATGGTTCCATTTCGCTTATGATTGAAACAAAGGTTAACTACAACCAAGTGTAATCCAGCTTGGATTGCTTATTTGATTAGAAGTGGGCATTATTTATTGAATTGAGTGGATTGAGTTGTGCAGAGTTATAGAAGCAGATAAGTTGAACTGTTTTTGGAAACAGGGGAAATAAAACGAGGCCAGCCTATTCTACCTATAAAAACACATCTTAAAGGCAGAATGTACTTCAGCTACTCGTTCAGGGAAGCACATATTCAGACTTAGTACCTCTAAGAAACATTTTTTATGTTACTGATGAAAGTCGGTCATTTTTAGACAATGCAAGCATATTTATGCTCATTTTACACTTCAACACTTGTCTTTGGACATTTTTTGTTTGCTTATATAGAAAATTCCAATTAAAAAAAAGCAATAGTTTTAAAGTCCACTCTTCTAGGTTTTCAGGTTTTGTAGTTGTTTCTACTTCAATGGGTTGTCTAATATGTGAAACATGCACTCTGTGTTCCTTTGTCTTCCAGAAGAAGGATGTGAAAATTCAGAAAACTGTGGAAAGTTTCCATTTTTTTGTTGAAACGCTGCTAACAAATGAAGCAGAGAGAGAACACTTCTTTAAAGTGAGTATCACATCCACCAACGCCCCACTGAGTATAAACACCTGAAACAGTGAGCAGGTGATTATCGTTGCTTTTCTCTAACAGGAACAGTTTCCCACTGATTATGGCCCAAAGTTTGACCAGGAGCTGGAGAAGCTGTTGTGGGAATTTCTGATTCGACTAGACCAGTTGCTCCCAGTTCCCAACCTCGCCCAGGTAGGCATCGCCACACACATGTGACCTCTGGTGTTACCATGTGTTGTTGTAGAGTAAAAATGTCAGCAAAACGATGTGATTACAGACGGTGTCATGGCTGTGTGACGCCCCTCCGGTCCTGGAGGAGTGTGCACAAGCAGCAACTCAGCCACAGCTTCTCAAGATCTTACTTCAACATCAGGCTTGTCTGGGTCACCTGGAGTCAGCAGGTAGGATCAGGAACATTTGGGTTTATTGTTTTGCCCAACTGGATTAGAAATTAACCAATTCGGTTAATTTTTCCAAACAAATTAACCGAATTGGTTCTTGTATTGTTAAATGCATATCTTCACACTTTTAAAGTCAGCTGTCATTCACCGCAGCGCTTAATGCAAAAGAAAAAAAAAAGTTTATTTTTTATTTTTTTTATATATTTTTTTTTATGAATGCAGTTAAAAAAAAAACTAAAACAATTGAATGTCCCATTCAATAAAAACATGGAACAATGGTAAAATGGTTATTTTGATATTTTGGTTATTTTGTTTTTCCAACTCTCTGCTGTTTTTTTGCAACCAGTACACGCCGGCTCCATGTTGAAGATTACGTAAAATAAAGACAAGCTTTGCATTAATGTCACTGTTGAGAAATAATTATTGCTCTACACTGTAAGGTCAGCTTGATAATGCAGAAAGCTTTATAGGTGAACTCTTAACTCTTAAAACTGAATTGATGTTTAACTGTGTTCCTACAGCCTGGAAATGTATGAAATTTGTTCTGTGTAAGATCTGAATAATTGTGTAAAGGAGATGATAAAAGAGAGATGTCTGTTCACTGGTCTTTTTAACCATCTATCTTTCCATCCACAGTAATAGTTTATAATCTGGTTCCAAGAACTCATGAGATTTTATTCTTCAAATGTGGGGAATTCTGACTGGACAAAATACGTAGAAACTCTAAATCCTAGCAAGACTTTTTCTCTGTCGTTTCTGTTTGCAGCGTCTCTTCCTCCAAACATGGGCGACTCCATCCTGGCTTCTCTCTCTCTGCCTCCATCTGGAGAAGTCCCATCGGATCAGTCGGCCGCTGAGCGGACAAGCTGCTCAAGGCCAGGAGCGACCACGGCGTTGGTCGCACCCGTAATCGGACTCATTTCCAGGGAAAAAGCCTCGCAAGGTGGTGAGAAATCCAACTCAAAAAACGCAAGAGATGATCGACGGGATCCAAATGCGAAATTCACCTTAGTCAAACAGAAACCCAAACCTGTTGGCGTGAGTTCCTTAAATGAAAGCAGAGGAAGGAAACGCAAGCAACCAGACACAGCAGAAAGTGACCCTGAGGAGGAAGTCGTATCTGGAGAAAAAAGCATCAACAGGAACCAGAGAACCAGAGAAAAATCGCAAACTTCACAAAACAACAGCTACAATAAAGAACTCCTAAACAGACATATAAGTAAGCTGGGCATCAAAAAGCTGCACCTGCCTGAAGATCCGTCCATTTGCTCTGTGTTTGCTTCCTGCCTGAGCAGCAACCCCAGAGTCGTTATCAAAAAACTGTCAGTTTCTTCTGCTAGCGTCAGCTTGTCTGGAGGAGGAGGGAAGTCCTTCTACGAGGAGCAGAAGAAGAAGTCCTCAACGTGGAAACAAACAAGTGGCTGTCAAACGCCTGAAAGTCCTGGCCTGGATGACAAAGAGTAAGGTTTAAACAACAAACTGCTAGTCGGCCTCCAGGAATAAAACTTTAATATCTGTTAAAATTACTTTTTCTATTCTGGGTTTTGTTTAGCAGCTGTCGATAATCTGTTATTGATCCATGTTATCATTTGAATGTCATAATCACACTTTAACGTAGCGATACACCAAGTAATCGATTGGGCTCCTACTCTGTCCCAACGTCTGCAAATTTATTTATTTTTTGAAAAGGTTTTGTTGGCTCTAGTGGCCTTTATTTGAACTGAATTGAACCTGCGACCACCGCCAGGAGGACTAAGGCCTCAATACGTGTGTGGAGCTTTGCCCCTGCACCGCCACAGCATCCGCACGTCTGCAGTTTTAAAACTTTACTTTTTCAGTTTTCCAAATGTGGTTGGAGGAAGAAAAACTGAGGATGGAAAACTATGCTAGCTTCAAAACTTCTGTTATCTGGAAGCTTTCAAAAAAAGAGATCAATAAAATTACAAAAGTTAAAAAGTAAATTCTATAGCATTTACTAAGATTCCAGTTTTATCTTTGAGGTACAACAAGCAGAACAAAGGTAAAAAGAAAATGCTAGTATTTAGTGTAAAATAATCCATTTAAGTTTGAAAGGTCACCATATATATATTTGAAATAACGCTGATTTGAATTAATCCAGATGCCAAAAATACAGAAATAACTCAAATACTCTATGAAATCTAAAGCCACCTTTGGCATGATGGGAATATACGAAGCACACGGGTCTATTTTAAATGTTTTCTACTCCAGGGTCTAGAAGCCTATAAATAATCAACACAAAGGATCTGATTGAGTAGGAACCAAAAACAATCTTTAAGTTTTTACTGGGAGAAAAAGATTTAGTCTTAGTTTCTGAGCTATAAACAATTGTGAAGGAAAATGTTTTAATTCCTCTTAGTTTGGTCGCATTTATTCACACCTCTGTCTGTAAAGGCTTTGATTTGGCAGTTTTTGCTTATTTTCAGTGACGCAAGGAAAGTAAAGCAGTTTCAGCTTTATTTTCCTAGAAACATTATTAATTATTAGAAACATTTTTCAACAGTTCAGTGGGATAATGTCCGTGACTCTTGTCTAAAATCTCTGAACTACACAGCTCTGCTTAAAGAACACTTTGCATCCAAACGTTTCTGAGGAGTCGCTTATGTTTACGATGCTGGACATTTTAATGTTTGCTAAGAGTGTAAATTCTAATTAAATTAATCTGAAGAAAAAAAATAAAAATGTTTTTCACACTAGTTTCTTTGAGCTCATCTTTCTGTTAAATAACATCAATTAGATGAGTTTAAGTGAGCTATTTTTATCTGGATTATTAAAAAAAAAAAAAAAGATAAAACTGGGTCTGTTTTATTTGTATTTATTTTTTGACCAAACCTGTTTCTTTGACAGAAATCAGCCGGTTTTATCCAGTGGGAGCAGCTCTTCCTCCCAGCAGAGGACTGCAGGTGATTTAACTCATGAAATAACTTCATTATATGGGTGAAAACATAACTGACTAGTTGCAGTAAGTTTGGACCATCCATTGCACCGTGTCATGCTTAACTCTGTATGTTTGTGTGTGGAAATCGTTTCTCTGTCAGGAGACGACTACGTTGCAGATTCTGAAGATGAGGCATCAAAGAACTTCAAAGGGAGGGTATGTATGCACCAAACAATAAAGATTAATGCATAGAAACTCCCTACTGTCTGACAGAAATTAAGCTGATTTATATATTTCCCAAATCTGGATAAGTACGATAAAATAAAATGAATGGAAAATATTTGTATTTTCAATTCCGTATTGAAATATGTGTGAAAATAGTTTAAGTCTGACAAGTTTTTAAATAAAGGTGCCAAAATGTCAACTTTTTTTTTTTCTTCCACCATCCACTTCAAAATTTTAGTTTATAATTTTAGACAGTTTTTTGTGTCTTTTGGCTCACAGAGACAGATGTATTTGTGCGCTGGAACAGCTATACTGGTTTCCTTGGTAATTGAAAGGAGGATTTATGAGAGGATAATTTGAGATGTTCAGTCTATTTTCACAATTTTCTGTCTACCGATCCCTGAATACATCTTTTCACCCGTTTCATTCTTTCCTTTTATCCGACAGTCTTTGAATGCACCTGCAACATGTATATCTCACTATGTGTTTCTATTTATTCTTTCATTCATTCAGCAGTCTGTGCATATTTCCATCCACTTTCATCTGATTTTATCCATCTGTTAATTTCCCAAATCTCTCTCTGTCCATCAAGCAGTTTATTTACCCATTGTTCCTTTCGTTCTGCTCTAGGAACACATTTTTTGTTTGTTTTACACTGAGGACTATTTTCAAAATCAAAATACTTTATGAAAATATTAAATCTTTGAATGTTCCTCTGTGTTTTCTCTGGTGTTTTATCAAGTTGTCAATGTGCCAATTCAAACACAACATTTTAAACTTTGAACAAAGTCCTCTTCACACGTCACTGTGTATCCTGTGCTCTACCTCCCCCAGCTGTTCATGAAGCGTTACTACAAGACCAAACACGGCACATACGTTCCCACCCTGAGGGAGTTTTGGAAACCCGGGACGACCCGACCGGACCTGCTGTCCGCTGGCAGCAATCACAGGCCATAAGCGGGACAGTCAGAGTTTTACAGTCTGGAAATTAAAACTTTACACGATGTGTGGAGTTTGACTTTTATCCTACCTTCTGCTAAATAAATGAAACCGTCTGAAATGCAGCTGTCACTGCAGTTTAGACCGTTGCCAGCCAATAAAAGCTCGTTTAGCGTGTTTGACGTTTTCTGCATGTTAAATGTGGTCAGAATGCAATAAGTAGAAAAATATTGAAAGCACGCCTTTCAGTACAAAAATATGAATTTATAAATTTATAATATACAGATATAAATTCAGAAAAATATGAATTTATGTATATATGTATATGTGATATATATATATTTAGACATATATATACATATTATGCATGTTTATATATATATATATGGACATGAGATATATATACACATAATATATGTATGATATCTAGGCCTATACATAATATTTGTATGTAATATATATTAACTGCAACGAGTTAAACTAAACGTCACCTCTTAATGCTGAGCTGCTTTTTCAACTCATCCACAATGTCTTTGTTTTCCCACAACTGGAACAAGAAAAATAAAAATAAAAATCACAGTCCCATACGGGAATCAGGAACTCTACAGGCCTGAAGATCCATGAAGCGTTGGTGTCCTTACTGCAGAACTGAAGCGGGTTTTGATGACTCCAGGGGTTGCAATTTTACAAGAGAAACATTTACTTTCCTTTTGGAATCAATAAAGTATGTTTGAATTATTATTTTTTTAATGGCTGATTAATATCGCAAAATTTCAAATACCTTTAAACTTTGAATTCTCAGGTAAGTTGAAGAGAAGGCGTCATGAATGTAAAGCAGGAGCACAGAGAAGGAGGAAATTTAAACTATACCTTTTGGTATACATAAGTGGTTAAATTAGATTTTTAGTAAACAAATTGAATAAATTCCAAGTGCTAAAAAAGGGCACAGAATACAGGGAACAGAGTCTTTTATGCTGTGAAGCATTGCTGCAAGTTCATATCCCCAGCTCCAACATCAGGGATATTCCTTACCTCTGGTCTAGGAAGTTTTTCCGTGCACTAGTCAAGTGCAAGTCAGTGTGGGGCCGGGCCCTTTATACCCAAATAATAAAGCTCATGATAATTTAACTTTACAACATAGACATGCAAGTTTTACCACCACAGAGAGTGACTGTCATTCTGAAATCCATCTGACATGAAGTACCACAAACCAAGAGAACAGAAACATCAGGCTGCTGGTCACTAATGATGGAACAACACAAATTCAAATCAGTTCAGAACCACAAATGGGTTCGGATCATTTTGACTCTTTATTCAATTTCAACTGAGAGCCTGGAGCAGCTAGCAACTGCTGAAGCCAGGTTCATTGTTGACGCATTGAACTGAGCATGCAGCAGCGCGTTGAAGCGGGTACGCAGAGGCATGCGCCGCACGCACAGCATGTCGCAGATGCTCTTCCAGGCGGCTCCAATGTGAACCTCAATGGTATCTTGCCATAAACTCTCTCATCTATATTAGTTTTCTTATCAATGATGACTTATGTACAGATCCAGTAGGAAGGCCAAAGTATATAATGGACAAGGATAACATTTTTTTAAAAAATCATAAATGGCTCTGAAGTCAGACAGGGTTCAGAGTCGACAGCTCATCCCTCCCGTCACCGTGACGGTCTCTCCTGTGATGTAGGAAGCGTCATCAGAGCACAGAAAGGCGATCGTCCCTCCGATCTCTTCAGGTTCTCCGATCCTGAAGCCGCAAATAAATGAACACAATGAGTCCACAGATTCAGCAGCTCAACTGCAACGAGTTAAACTAAACGTCACCTCTTAATGCTGAGCTGCTTTTTCAACTCATCCACAATGTCTTTGTTTTCCCACAACTGGAACAAGAAAAATAAAAATAAAAATCACAGTCCCATACGGGAATCAGGAACTCTACAGGCCTGAAGATCCATGAAGCGTTGGTGTCCTTACTGCAGAACTGAAGCGGGTTTTGATGACTCCAGGGGCCACGCAGTTCACCCTGATGTTACTGTGAGCCAGCTCAGGAGCCAGCGCCCTGGTTAGACCCAACAGGGCTGTCTTACTCACACAGTAGGGGCCCAGGCCCTGCAGAGACACACAGCAGGTCCGATTCACTGAACCCAGAAGACACTGGGGTCTCAAGAGTGACTAGGAAAGCTAGACTGTAACATATGAAGTTCCTCCAACCATCCCAATTACATATAGTTTTTTTCAGTTTTAATTTCATTCAAGGTGGCATTAAAAAGGTCTTCAAAAGTATTAAATTTGACTTTCTGAAACCAGCGCATGCCGTGTGTGAAGCTAAATGGAAAAACTTAATCGAGGAATCGCTCGTAAAACCACCAAGACGCCGTCTGAATATTTAACACCAATATCTATGAAAATGTATCACCTCACCTGCATTGGTTGGTATCCACCCACAGAAGACACAAAGATTACGTTTCCGCCTCTGAAAGAGAAAGTCAGAACCACTGAAAACACAACTAAGAATTTCATTGTTGGCTCTTCTTGTCCCACCGTCCTCACCCTCTCTTCTCCATGTGAGGCACCACCAGCTTCGTCAGGAGGAAGGCAGCTTTTACATTTACAGACAAAATCTAAAAAGAAACAAGAATGATACAAATATATGGGCTTTTTTTTCTTTTTTGGTACCGTTTTGGTGGAAAAAAGTGGGAAACAGAAGTTTTTGTTTATCTTGAAATTTGATACGTTGCAAAAGCATCCATAGCACTCAACCTTTCTGACATTCAGTCACATTAGAAACACAAACGTTAAAGGCTTTCACTGGCATTTATGTTAAAGATAAACATTTATGTTACAGAGAACCTTCCTCCCAACAACCCTAAACATGCAGCCAGGGACTAAAAGGATATTAATTAGAGTGACGCAGTCAAAGTTCAGACCAAATACAACTGAGAATCTATGGCAAGACTTTAAAATCGCTGATCACAGAGGTTCTCCCTCCAATCTGACTGAATTTGAGCTAATTTGCCTGGAAAAATTGACAAATATTTCATCACGTAATAATCCAAAGCGGCACAAACAGCAGCTGTAGATTCAGGAGAAATTGCATAACCCACAACATATGGACTAGAGGTCACTTTGGGGTCAGATTTTTGTTGGTAAAGAATTTGAAAAACACAGATTCCCTTCCTTTTCACAAATATGTACTGCTTTGCATTGGTCTAATCTATCACTCCCAATAAAATACAGTACAGTTAGTTTACATGATGGGGCAAAATGTGAAAAGCCCCACTATTTCAGTTATAAAACGAGTCCCGAAGTTTCGTAGTCGTGGCGTTTACCTTGTCCCACACCTCCTCTGTGGAGTCTAAGATGTTTCCAAAGAAGGGGTTGACCGCTGCGTTGGACACCAGGATGTCAATGCCCCCACATTGATCCACAGTCTAAGTGCAACACAAAGCGAGGAGTTAAGCTGCAGCGTGGCATACAATGCAACAAGACTTAGGCCTCAAATAATATGAAACACATTTAAAACCTTGGTGCAGTTCATAAAAAAAAAAAAAAAAAAAAAAGGAAACTCAAAATGTCAATCTGCAGATTTACACGAGTTTGGAAACTATTAAAGATTCATTTTAGAGGGATGAAACGATTATTGCTTTGCGGCCAGACTGTCCAACGGCACGACACATTAGATGCAGGCAGGAAACAAATGACGCTCAAAACAGGAGCTAAAGAATCGGCTGTTTATGGGCCTACCATATGTACAATCATTTATAAAGGCATGGTTTCCATGGAGGCACCTCACACAGCAGTCAGGTATCCTCCAAGCCAAGCATAGCTGCGTGCTTGTGGTTTTCCTGGATGTACCTCAAAACTTATCTCTGCAGTGGAAAAGCTTACGGGCTGTCGAGATTAAGATTGAAGTACTTAGGAAGATTGTTGGTCTCCAGGAATAATAAGAGCCCCAAAGATGAAGTGAAGTGAACTCGGGACAGATGGAGAGCACCTATAACAACAACAATCATCAGCGCAAACCATCTGAAGGTCTTCAGACGGAGAAAACGTTCCCGCCCTCAGACAAACAGAGGCCCCTTGGAACGACTTCGCCAGAGTCGCCCACATCGGACTCTGAAAGAAAGGAGCTCGGCTGAGGCTCGGTAAGGAGGGATGGCTTTCAAATCCCTCCTGAGCAGAACCTCCGACAGGTCTGTTGCTCCGCGGCAACAGGAAATGTCTGAGGTTTGCCTGGAGAAATAATGCAGTTATTACCCAAGAGTTCAGCCGGATTTTCCATTGACTGGGGGTAAACGTGAATACAAAGCTCCCTTAATACCTCTGACTCTGGTTTTATTTTTGTTTTTTTTTAACTAGTTAACTGCATATTTCCACATATTTCACCACTGAAGATGCTAGAGCTCACCAGTTGGACCAGCTTCTCCCTGTCCTCTCCTTTGCCTACGTTACATGTGGTTCCAGTTACTCGGATGCTCTGGCTCCTCAGCAAAGCCACAGCCTTGTCCACGTTGGCCTGCCGCCGGCTGCTGACGACCACATGGGCCCCTCTCTTTCCCAGAGCCTGAGCTGCAGCCAGGCCGATCCTGAGGCGAAAGATGAAAAAAAAAAAAACAGAGTCTTGCAAAACTTTCCAGAGCCGTCTTATCTCTGCAGCCACCGCCATCGTCGATGTGGTTTGCTGGGATTTTAAATATCAGCAGGTTACAAGTAAAATGTACAACAAAAAAACATGCAACACGGATTTGTATTCAGTCTCACAACGTCAAATAAACCAACTATGTAATTTAATCTACGTTGTACACGTCACACTGCACCCGATTCCCCAAGGAAGCATGGCGGTGGCAGCATCATGCAAGCCGGTTTAAGGCAGTTCAAGATGGCAAACATGGTTTCTGCAAGTTTCAGTCACTTAAATTTAGTAAAGACTGAAGCAAATTCTCCAAAAATAACTTCAATGAATTTAAAAATATTGTTAAATATGCACTTTGTCCACAAGCTGGTCGTAAATAATGATGTTTTGATGTAATTTTCCCAAAGAAACAACAATAAGCAAATGTAAGAAAGAAAGAATAAATAAACTAATATACTAATTTAACACCTAAATAAAGGTAATTTTAGACCTTGTAGGAGAATTTAGGCTTATCTAATGACATTTTTAAAGCCTAAAATTGAAACAGTTAGATGCTCATCGGTGCTCAGCAAACCATATCCATGTGCTAAAACGTCCCAGTCAAAGTCCAGAGCTAAATTAAATGGAGAATGTGTGGAAATACTTAAATACTAACACTTACAGGGTGGCCTATCACAAAAAAATAAAATAAAAATAAAAAATCCCAATAAAGTGCATTTTAGATTTTAGGTTTAGTTGTGGCAATATGTCAAAAAGTATAAGGGATAGAAAAACATTTGCAAGGCACTGGAAGTCAACATGTATTATTTGAAACATCATCAGTGAAACATTTATTTAAAAAAAAAAACATATTGGGAGCATATTGGAACTGAGACACTACATATTCTTTCCTCCTTCTGTTTTGGAAATCCGTTCTCTTAGAAAAGCAGACCACAGTCACGTCCTCGGTTTGTGTTAAAGCTGTTCCAGACTAACAGCTTGGTGGTTCTCACCCATCTGTGGAGGCTGTCACAATAGCTACTTTCCCATCCAGGCTGCTGTGAGACATGCTTCTCTGGACAGAAACCGGGTTGGTCCTCAGAAACCTGAATAAACCCCGAAGCATCACCTGCAACAGGGAGCAGCAAGGTTACTTCCTGCACAGACTAGTTCACTAGGGCAAAGGTCAGGGACTCTGACTGGACTCGTTGTTGGGCGGGATTCAGAGGAACAAAAGGTGGATGACACAGAAATGCAGTTGTACATGACGCAAATGGAAACCGTGAACATTAATAACAGATTAGCAATGTAAATAATGAACTATCTGATCGAGGTTCAATCATAACTTTACAGCCAGCGAAGGAATGGTGGCGTTTAAAGCTCCAGAAGAGGATGATCTCACCGTGCAGGGCACGCAAACCGCAA
Source organism: Poeciliopsis retropinna (assembly GCA_010277075.1). NCBI lineage: Eukaryota > Metazoa > Chordata > Actinopteri > Cyprinodontiformes > Poeciliidae > Poeciliopsis > Poeciliopsis retropinna. The sequence goes on from VMRM01000019.1 coordinate 3,323,335, forward strand.
CGGACGAAGTCTCAAAGGTGGAACGTTTGACGAAACGCAAAACTCAGGCAAACTCTGGCGAGAGGACCTTTGACTCTTGCTACATCTAATGTCTTCCGGTCACAGGTACCGCTGTCAAAATAAAAGCCTCGAACGAGCGCCTCGTTCTCATTTGACAACTTTTAAATGCGTGACCTGTAAGAAGAGCATCAGTAGGGAGAATAACTGTTTACTGTTAGGATCGTGACCTACTAACAACGTTACGTGTCTGAGTTTTGACGACTTGGGAAGATGAGTTCTCTGATTAACAGTTGGAAATCGACGCCCCTGAACGCGCCCACAAAACATAGCCAATCACAGAAGAGCTGCAGCTAACAGTAAAGTACTTTGGAGTACTCGGAGTGAGTGATTTACTCACTGGAGTGATTTACTGATTTACACACAAAAATGATCACAAAAATGATTTTTATTTCACTGCACAGTAGAAAGTGAGCTCGTTCGTCATCTTGTGAGTGGCATGTGAACCTGGAGGATTATTACTATTAAACGTGGTTTTCAACATAACAAAGGCACTAACATTTATTATCAGCTACTTTGAATATGTCTAGCTTTCATACACATTCATGTGAAATATTTTTTTATTGTAGATTAATTTTCTTCTGAATACATGCAAAATAATTTGATGAAATGTGGTTTTAGCCTTTTTAACTAAAAAACATTCAGTTTTTCCAGATGTGTTTAGCTCAAAGTACTACTTAAGCTATAAATCATTGATGACTTTTGCTGGTTAGCTGTTAAGTCAGCAGTCTTTCTCTTGATTGTGTCATTACATCTCTGTTTTATACATTATTTTTCATTCGGCTTGTGTAATATTCTGATTTCCTGAGAATTTGCTTTTTTTAAATTTTGCTTTTGCTTTCTGAAATTCCAAACCTTTTCAATCAAAAATGAGAGAAATGTATAAATCAGCTTTATTTCCCAAATTTGAAAAAAGCAAGAAATGCCACCATTTCATGTTAACCAGAGAGACAGCCTAGAGAAGAAAAAAAAAACTGTTTTCGTTTTTGCAAATATCACTCTGCCGTGCCGACCTGAAGGTAGAATCTTAAACAGTATGTGTCAAGAATGTGTGGGGTCTGCAAAGATTTTAGTTCCCTATTTCCTAGGTAACTAGGACCTTACCTCAACCCTAGAGTTGAGGTAAGGTCAAAACTGATATTCCTATGTGCTAACCTTAATGCTAGAAACAGAACAGAAAAATAGAAACTACTTGTGTTGCTCCTCAGTGAGGAAATTCAGATGAACCAGAGGCAAAGTGACAGATAAAACAAACTTTCATGCAGTCACAAAAATACATCTTTTTTTTTTTTGTTGCAATAAATCCATATAGTAGTTTAGTCTTTTGAACTATACTCCTGAAATCAATTAAATTTATGAACACATGAGAACTATTACGATACAGATGAAACTTGAACAAAAACTCGCGTGACTAAACAGTCTGAGCGGTTTGCTTGCGAGTCCAAAACAGAAATGCCACTCACAATATGGCGGCGACGTTGACCTACGACTCCGACGCGCATGCGTCGTCTGCTCTCCGACGTTTGTGTGATCGAACCCCAATGGCCAAAGATTTTCACGCCTGGGAAGAAGCGATTCCTCACATATCTCCCTGAGAGCCTTACGTCGATGGGAAGTTTATCCACGATAAGGTAGACGCCAGGTATTTGTTTTTATTATTTTAAACCGACGGCTTTGTGCTCCGGCGCCGATTAGAACTGGTAACAGCTGGGATTTCATGCTACGCTCCAGGACTATTGTTTTGAATTGAGGCTTAGCAGCGAGGGGCGATATGGATAACCAGCGTTAGAGAGTGTAATCCCTTCGGTTAGTGTTTAAAACTAGGCCTCGGCACGGCTCGCTGCCGTCTTATCAGCTCATAATCACATGAATTTACCATTATTTTTCATGTCACGCACACACACAGATTCCAGCTATTAACGTGCTAGATTAGCATTTTAACGTGCACCATTTGCTCTTAAGTGAAATCTGTTAGGGTGGCGTTACCGTAACGTGACGACAATCGCTCGTCGCACGTTGTATTGCACACGGATGATGCACGACTTGAGGCGGCTGGACCGGTTCGGTGCTCAGTTGTTGTATTTCATCAAAGCGTGAACATCGTTTCCACATGGATTACAGGCTCAAGAGGAGGACTGGGGACTTCGAGGCGGCCACGCCACTGAGATGAGTCCCGTCCAGAGCCAGCTGTGCCTCGGCAGCCGGTCTCTCTGCTGCTGCTGCCCGTCAACACATCCGACACAAATCCGTGCAGATCTGGTCTGATCTGGACGGATGGGCTGAGCGAGCTGAACACCGAGTTTCACAGTTTCTCTGAGAAATTATCTGATGAGTTTGGAGTCATGTCTGTCTCTGTAAGTACACGTCTTGTCCTTCTGTGTGCGTGATTTATTTAAAAATAGAAAAAATGACAATCTTTCTGTGGTGGACAGGCGAGATTATAGATGACTGACATAAGCTGAAACATGATGGCCACTTTCTAGCTGTTGTAGATTTTCACTACATATATATATATATTTTTATGAGGATCCTTATTGCCTCCATTACTGTTTTGAGGGCAAGAGGGACGGGAGCTCCCTCATGGCTCATTGGAGCCTCTCTGTCCCTGATGGGGGTTTGGTTTAGAAAATGAAAGGGGGTCTGACTCTCTGGCTTTGGGTTGGCAATTAAACCCTAAACAGCCAGGGACAGATGTGCCTCTCATCCCCTCCCCCTCCCTCTCATCTTGCTCATTAACATTAAGCTCCCGTGTCCATTTGATCATTGATCCACCTCTGACTGCTTCCCCTCCTTCTCTTTTGGCCATCATTACTGACCCAGCTGGGGATTTTGAGATTTGGATTTTCTCTCTCTCTCTTTGTGTGTGTGTGTATTTCTGTGCTTTGTGGTCCACCAATTTCCTCCCTTTTCATTCAGATGTTCTGAACTCTTCACTACTCAGTGTCATTTCTCCCCATTTACCGGCTCTAAGCAATCAACAAAGTCGACTTGGCAGTACCATGTCGAAATGACTCTGGGTCACTTCTCCATTTACAATTAAATAATTATCACTAATTTAAAACAAAGGCAAAGGGATTTGGGATTTGGGATTGACCTTTTGAACCGTATTTAGACACTTCTGTTAGCAATTAGTGTGGTTTGAGTATGTTGTGTGAATTTGCACAGAGATTCCAACAGACAAATGTTTTTACCCACAACACTTGGCTCCAAGTCAATTCCTTCCTTCATCAGTACGACCAAATGTTCCCAAGACAGATGCAAATTGACACCTCTTTTTTGTTCCCATGAAATGTCTAACTCTGCAAACAAACAAACAAACAAACAAAAAAAACTATGGATATGTAGCAAAGTGAGCAGACTCTGGTACTTTAACCGATGGGAAACCAGCCGGGTATCGTTCATGTTCAATCGAGCTGAGAGTCTCACATCTTTGGTCATCAATTTCTTGGTACAGCTCTCATTCTGATAAATTATCATACAAGTGTTGAATTGCATATTTTTTTAAATATTTACTTTGAATGTATTTCAATTGCCTTAATTAGTCTGGAGATTGTAGTTAGGATTCATATGAATTCTGAGAGATTATAACCCCAGATCAAAACAAAAGAAGTTTGAATCTGGAGTCAAATAACAATGTTTTCTTACAGTGGTTATCGAAGGTACATAAACAAATATTAACGGTTATGAAAGGTAATAAATGCACTCTGTACTCTCTTAAAAGTCAGGTATGAAACAAGCAAAATATGGTGACATAATCAACTACTGCTGCGTATAATCGTTTGTGGCGTAAACATGTGAGACAAGACAAACAGGTGTAACTGTAGACTGCAGACTGCACTTTCATATTCTATTCCCACTGTCATTCCTCCTCTTTTTTTAGACGGTTTTGGCTAAAGCCCTGTATGACAACACAGCAGAAAGCCCTGAGGAGCTGGCTTTCCGAAAGGGTGACATCTTGATGGTTCTGGATCAAGAGAAGACTGGCGGGCCAGGCTGGTGGCAGTGCTCCCTGCATGGCAAACAGGGCATTGTTCCTGCCAACCGCCTCAGAATTTTGGAGACCGTCCCGCCACCAGGCTCTGAGCCTGGCCTCGGACTGAAGGAAGACTCTGTATATCTATCCCCTGGCCTTCCTTTGGCTCGGACTGCTGTTGGCGGAAGCACGGACGTTGCTGACGGAGTATATCTGTCGCCGCCTGCCACAGGTGAAGGTCGAGGTGGGGGAGTCGCGACTCGGACTGGAGAGCTACGCAGAGTGGAGGCCGGCCGTCCTCGCTCACACTCAAGTTCTGGCACTCGCCCTAGACCGGACTGGGATATTGGTGTGACAGGACGGCCACGATCGCCGTCTCTAAGGGGGCGTGGTTCAGAAATGTCTGGAACTCTCTACCAGAAGCCACTAAGTCCCATGCCTTCTGCAGCTCCGCATGCCAGGCAGCCTGGAGTTCTCCTGGCTTCAGAATCTGTTTACCTTTCTCCAAGTGGCGTTCCAAGGGCTACCGATGAACCAGAAGACACTACATACCTTGTTCCGAGAGACAAGCCAACAGGAGGACATTCAGACGACTGTTACTTGGTGCCCAAAGGGACGCCACTTGCAAGTGATGATGTTTACCAGTCCCCAACAGGTGGTGGTGTGAGCAGTACTCTCTGCGCTAACGGCACTTCTGGGATCAGTGTTACGCCACAGCCCAAAGCAAGTCAGGACACACCTGGAGTTTACCAAACACCTACCCTTGTTGGGTCAAACCTACATCGGCCACCCGCCACAGTTCTGGCTCACCAACACCCATCTTCACTAACTCCAACCCAAGCGTCTCCCCGACCCTTGCTCAAGGGTCTTCCCCCAAACTCTGCAGCTGCAAGGGGCAAACCTGGTGTGGCTAGTCACCGGGGATCCCCTTTTTCAATCAGAGCAGGGCAAGTTAGGGCTCCGGGGTCGCCAAACTTTGCTCGCAAACCTCCTCCACCAGCCCCTCCGGTGAGAGGAGTCACCAGGAAAGAAGCACAGCAAGCAGCACCTCAGTTGGTCGCCTCCGTCCCCAAACTGACGGCTCAGGCAAGTCCTGCAGGCCAGCTGCAACCAGAGGATAAGCAAATCAGAACTCCCCAGGGCAACGGAGAAAAAATGAGCAACGGCCTGGATAGAAGCGACGGAGTGCCGAACAAAACTGGAGAAAAGCCGGATTACTCGGATGCTGCAGATGACCAGGTATGGTGTACATGTCTTTAAACCTGTATGGTCCTCTTCTTACTTTTGTACCTTACATCAGTTGTTATGATGAATGGTCTCATACAGATGTAGAGTCATGGCTTGATGGTCTCCTCTGCTCCCATGTTAGGTGTATGACACCCCTCCAAGTGGCAGGTGGCAGCAGCCAATCCAATCTACTCGCATAGAGGTTGTCGATGGCATTTATGACACCCCACGCAGCGTCCAATCACAAGCTGACCCTGAGACAGAGGTAAAGCAAGTATTTAATTTCTACTATGTGTCTTAAAAGACATGAAATAGCTTTGAGTTCAATGCCTTTAAAGAATTCGAAAATGAGATAAAATCTCATTTTCGAATGTGGTTTTTCTACCATCTCATGGTTTTAAATTATTTTAGTGAGATCCCAGAGTAAGTGTGGAGGATAACTGGAAGTTTCTAAAGCTGCATTGAACACGCAGCCCCTTCCCTACCTGTTGCTACACGCTGCAAATGAGTGTAGCAACAGGGTTAGGGTTAGGGTAAGGGGGTTAGGGTAGGGTTACCCTACCCTGCTACACCAAGAGAGATAATCTTTGCTGTTTTTTTAAACATTTCAGTACATGTGATTGTGAGGCATGTAATCAGATAAAATATGATTTAACATTATGTTAAGCAATTGTGAATAACATTATATCCTGGTTTTTACTGATAATCCAAGACCAGTCTACACCTTAAGGAAACCTTGACCAAGTTTTAAACTGTCCACCAAACTACCCTCAAAAAAAGCAACGGTTCCTTAATTTTATTTGCCATATATCCAACAATAACCCCAAAGAGACATTTGATACTTTCTGTAATTACATAAAATTCTGAAGTGGAAAGTCAGAGCTCCTCGACTGCTCAGAGTTCAGATTAAATATGGCTGCCACTCATGGAAAACATTGTCAATGTTGCAGGAGTAAGTCATTTATTTGCACGTCTGATTTTTTTTTTCATAATAGTTATTAAATAAGTATTATGGTTATTGTGTTATCTCTATTTGTGAGCAAGCTCCTTCTGTGTTTTAAATGTATAGACCAGAGAAAAATATGTGATGGTTCTGCACAGCTAACACCTGTTTGCACCACAAAAATGAGAAAATGCCAGTTGATTTGTGACTTTCTAACTGTATGACGTCAGTACAACTGTGGAGATGTACTGATTAGGTTATTTACCAGCAAATACAAGTTTTCTTCAGTTTTCTTTTTATATTTTGTTTAATTGACTAATAAGAAAAAAGTCTAATCTTTTTTACTACAAAAATCGTTTGATTCCAGTCCCAGTCTCTGACTGATCGGTGCATCCCAACAACTAACATTCTGAATCGTTACCAGATCTGAGATCACAACATAAGTGATCAGGTCCTGTTCAATCCTAAGAAAACCGTAGAAAGTGTTGTATAAAACTGGGCTACTCTCAACTTTGGGGGTTTCTCATAGACGAAAAAACTTTGCCGCTTTTCTTTTGATTTAGAACAACAGCTTAACTGGCTTGGAAAAGGTTCGTGAAAGAATTACTTCGATCGGTTGTGTTTTACAGGGCTACGAATACAACTGTGGTGTGTACGTAATCCTGATAGTTTGGTGTCATTCGTCGCAGTCATTAGTTTAGAAATTACCGTAAGCTGCGGTGTTACTCTGGAATTCGTGTCTATACAAGTTCAGTGGGTCGTGAATGCGAGAGATAACTATCATATACCCTGTCACTATTTCTTCCCACATACCACCATTAGTCTGCCTCCCTGCCCCCCTCCAAGGCAGGGCCACACCTGTCTCTGTCGGCTGGGGAAGCCTGTCTATCCAGTCCAAATGTTGTTACTATTTTCTCCCAGTCACACCCATGTGTGAGGGCCATTCTGCGGTTGTCCCACCACCAGCACTACCACCACCCTGACCACGGTGGCCTCCCCTTTAATCTGAGCTTAGAAATGTGTGCCAGCTGTTGGACTGTTTTTCCCTTTTGTCCCGATCCTCCCTGGTCCCAAATGTAATTACAGACACAGTTTCTTGCTGTTATTGGGTGTACAAAAGTGGTCAATAATTAAATGGGTCACTAATTCCAAATGTTGTGTGATTTTTTTTTTTTTTTTCTTTTTGCTAATTTCAATTTCATATATTCCAGACCATTTGATAATCAAAAGTGCAGTATTTCACTAATTTAAATGGCACAAACTCCATCTAAAAGTGGAGTTAGGGTGAGTTTTTGTGAAGTAAATTAAAATAGTAATGTTCTAAAACTTTTCCACTTCTCATAGTTGTGTTCCTGTACAACTCAACTAAAAACGACAAAATCTGTTAGGAGGGAAAAAGGTAAAAAAATAAAATAAATATTTGATTGCACTTAAGCTAATACTTGTTGAAGCACTTTTTGATTTTATTTTATTTTATCTCAACCTCTCAACCAAGCATACAGGAGCTCATTGTTCAAAAGTATCTGCTGAGCGCAGATAAATAAAGACCCGCTCACGTCAATTGGAAACAGTTTTTTAACCAGGAGCATCAGAAACATCTTGTAAGTGTTGGCGGTCTGTCACACTTGACAACAATCCCTTCTGCTCTCCATATGTCTGGACGAAGAGCATTACATCCAGGCTTACTTGGCTAAAACCGTCCAAAACAATGTGAATTAATATGTTATGGTCACCAAAACTTCCCCCTTTTGTTTTGTCTCTGGAACAACACAAACAAACGTACTAATGGGGCAACTTTGTAACTGTAGAAATGAGGAAAAGTTAAATGAAAATTGTCGGAGAATGTGACAGGATGATGTTTTCACTCAAACAATAAATACAATTTAGTTTTGACTCTAAGCATTCAGGTGCCTGCTTGGAAGTTGAAAACTGAGATGGTAGCACTTTTTAAGCGCTTCTGTTTAGTCCAACTACACATCTCATCAACACCAGAATGACCTCACCAGAAGAAAAGTGTCAGTGACCCAACAAGGATCCAGATCTGCATTTGACACAAAATCTAAGGAGTCCTGTGAAGAGGCGGTGGCAAGAGATAACTGCAGAGACTGATAGATTTGCTTGTCGGGCATAGTGGGGAAATATTGCCAAGTGAGGATGTGGCCTGCAGATAGACTCCTATTAACGTTTTAGATTAAGGGTGTGCACACTTATATAACCAGATTGTTGCTGCTTTTTTAAGTATTTTTCTCACCACCAGATTTATTTGTTTAGTGGTGTTGGGAAAAGTTTTTCAAATACATATTGTTTGAGTGAAAACATCATCCTGTCACATTCTCCGACAATTTTCATTTAACTTTTCCTCATTTCTACAGTTACAAAGTTAAAGAAATACGCATTCAGTGAAAATGTGTTGTTTTTGCCACTTGTAGGTCTATGACGTCCCCACAATCACTCTGATCAAACCCGCGGCAGATATAAAGCCTGATGAAGACGAGGACGAAGTCTACAGTGTCCCCACTCTTCCAGGTGTCCCTCTGGTGCTGGGAGAGTCCACCAGCAGCCTCCCCACTGAGGACACTGTGCACGTTGGACAGGTCTGTTGTGTCCCGGGATCCGACAAACGAGCCAGCGGCGGCGATCAGCAACAAGACTCCACTGAGGTTGACTGTGGGATCTACGACATGCCCTCCCTGACCATCGAAGTGCTTCCCCATTCGTGCTCTTCGTCCTCCTCTGCCTCCACTCGTCGCCACTCTGTTTCCAGCAACGGCTCCGGCGACGTTCAGTGGAAAGCTTCGCTGTCGAACCTTGTCCACTCGCTGCTGGGCACCGCTTCGTCCCTGTCCTCGCGGGACCTGGCTACATCTCTGGCTGAGGTCCTGTCCACCTGGAAGGCCAGCCACACAGGTGACCCTCCGCCGCCTCTCCAGCAAGCCTGGGTTCGGCTTTCAGACGTACTTCCCGCGTTGTCTGCCATCGGGAACGCTCCTCCAAACGAGGGGCTCTTATCGCTGGTCCAGCGCTCTCTAGAGGAGTCCGCCCTTCTCCTGCAGGCTCAAGGGAGACCACGTCTGTCTTCCCAGGAATCTCTGTCTCGCAGGCCCTTGCCAGCGCTCCCGGTGCCTGATGGGAAGTCATGCGGCGGTGGAATGGGTTCTCGTAAAGGGAGCTGGATCCAAGAACGGCCCCTGCCTCCAACCCCTCAGCCTATGTTTCCTTTGCCTCCAACTCCGGCCTGCGTCACCCTAACAATGGGCCCTGTTAATGGAGAAGAGGACCCCAGCAACGAGTACGCAGGGATTGGCTTGACCCCAATCCCAGCCCCGGTACCTTCAGGAGACAGTGTTGGATATGTCAAGCTGCAGGTCAGTCTGAAGTCACTGTTTATGAGCAAAGAAGTATTCACAGTCACCACTGACAGTTCTCTGTTCCCCATGCTAGGGTAAACCAGATCTTCCTCCGGATGTCCTCTCTGAGAACGGGCAAACTTTCACTGGAGAGCAAAGGGTGAGCAATTTCTGCCATGTTTTTCACCCCCACATACAGTAATATGGAACAAGGAAGCACACCCTGGTTCTGTTGTGGTTTTACTAATTAAAAAAATATTTTGGTCTTCACTAAGTCATGGCAATTAGAGCAATATCGCAGATTACTTAACTGCAACCTCTCTCGAGGTCTCACCGCTGGATATTAGTCACGTTTAGATCTTACACTTTAACTCATTGAAAGTCAAAGTCCTTGAATGAGACTCATGAATGGCATCATGACGGTACTATTCATTAATCCACTAGAAAACCTTAATTATGTTGTTTCTTTCTGCCCCTCTGTTGTATATTTGCGGCTATGTTAGTGTCCCCTGTTGCATGACCCATTTTGGACAAACTCCCTTTGCTGGCCTCATGTTTGACTGTAATGCTTTGGCATGGAGCAGAGTTCATCGATGACTCAATAACCAGAAGGTACAAGCTCAAATCATAACCCTCCCTCTAGTGTGCTTGACAGTGGGTATGGATTGTTGAGCTCTTATGCTTGTTTAGTTTGGATAGCACGGTGCATTATGTCCAGAGATCTTGTCTTTGGTCATTTCTGTCAGAAACACATTGTTCCAGAAGGAATGTTGGAGTCATTCTGTCATATTCTTAAGCAAGAATAAACTTTCTGCTTTCAGCAAATCTTTTTTTTTAAATGTCAGACTTCAACGTGCCAACTCCAGCCTGCGGATCCAGGGAGCATTGCACAGTCAGAGCTTAGAGTGAATTTCCTGGGAAATGCAGTCCGTGGAAGATTGGTCTCAAGTGTTTCCCCGCTTGAGAAAAATGTTTCTCACTGTGGAGTAAAGGACTTTAAATGTTGTAGCTCTTCGCAGATTGATGGCCAGTAACAGGTGCTTTGGTGAAGTCACTGTTGACAGCTTTCCACCTTCGCGCTGTGTTGACAAACTGCCAACGCTTCTGCTTTTATAGAGACACTGGATCAGCAACACCTGGATACAACTTTCCCTCTTTAAAAAAAATTATGGAAGAAGCAGAGGTGCACTTTTCTTTTCCTTGTGTTTTCTCCTACTCTCTTTACTTTTCCCTTGCATTTCGAAAGTGTATTTATTGTGTCTTTGTGCAGTTGAGATTTTTTTTTTATGTCTTTATACATAAAACTCTTAAAGCTGGAGTGCACTTTCTGTCTTTTTTCCCATGACGGTACCACGCTCCTGTTGTGTCACTCTGCCTGCTGTCACAGATGATTTATGCACAAACCGCAGCTCCACTCGGATAAGTCACTTATTCACTCTGAGTTGACAGTGCGCTCTGTTTACTAGTAAGCACTGTGACTCATTAATCCAGATAGCTGGAGCTGTTTGCTTCCCAATGCTGCGGGCGAAGACTCGCTTTGCTTTGCTTTGGCCTCCGCAGCCCTGTCGATTCCTGTTGAAAGTATACACACAGACTTTAGAAACCCTTATTAGTTACTCTGAGCGTCCAGCGTCAGACTCTGAGGTCGTGTTTCGCTGCACCAAACTGAAGTCACGTCTTCTGTGCAGCAGTCTGCATTTTTCCTGCTCCTTGCAGGGTTCCCTTGTCATCGCAGCTCAGACGAAAAACAAGAGTTCGCTTGTGAGTCTCAACAATCTGGCCTCACATAGTAAGGAGGCCGCTGGACAATAAGTGACAGAAAGCACAGTCCTTCCTTCAGCAGCGTCTCTTGTTTTTGATATACTGCGCAGAGTTGTGCGTTTCACTCTGACTTTTCAAACCGTGGAGTTGCTTCTGCGATTCCCTTAGGTCTATATGGATGAATTTATTAGCCTATGGCAGTCACAGGGAGTCCTGCTGCAATGGATTTTAGTGTAGGCAAATTACACCTCACTGGTTTTTTTTTGTGGTTTTTTTTCCTGCACTTTGAGGCAGGTCCCAATAACTGTGTATGTCTTAAATAATAGTACTTGTTGTGCTATAATTTTGAAAAATAATTGGGACTGTGTCATATTACCTTGTTTAGGCATGAATCATTTTCTGTTCTGCTGTTCCCACACTCGAATATGAATCTGTGCTGCCTTTTCGATATTGTTGTGTCCTTTACTGTGGTTGTTTTAGATGTTATAATAATTTCTCTTTTTTCACACCTTGGTTGAAATGAGCAAGAAAAGGTATGGTGTATTTTGAAGACTGAAAGTAGGAAGACAATGGTAATAGCCGTTTTTGTGGTTCAGTCTGGACTCTCATTTGGGTTGTTTCTATTTCTTCAGTGCTTTTTCCTCAAATTATGTGTTCCAAAAATATATTGAAATCTGGAATGCCCTTGTAAGACATTTATCCACACTTTGCCAAGTAAAAACCATAAACTTTAATTTATTTGACTAGGATTCTATGTAATAGAACAAAACAGGATAGCGCATACGTGTGAAGTGTAAGGAATATAATACCTGATTGTAAAATCTTCACTGATGAAAATCTTATGAGTGTGGCATTTTGTTTTAACTGCTAGTTTTATGGAGTGTCTCTGTTGTTCGTTGGCAGTCTAGAGACTTAAGTCTTTGCCTGTACTAATTTATAAAATAGCTCAACCTCAGAGAGCGCCAGAGACGTTGATTTTTAAGTCCTGTCCCATATTCTCAATTGTGTTAAAATCTGGTATTTTGTCCATACCAGCACATAAATGTGCTTTAATATAAACTTTTTCCTTAAAGGTGTTTCTGTATGTCTGCGGTTGTTCTCCTGCTCAAATGCTCTGGTTATTAATGATGCATTAATATCTTTAAAAAGCCTGATCCGCCATTTTTCTTTTTATCTGAGAAGTTGCTAAATGTAAATCATCAAAGTATCGGCTAAATTAACAAAATTGGGCCCAAATTATTGGTACACGCCTACTGATCAGTACATTCCTTACCCGGCCTGTTGGTTTCAATGGACGTTTAGGTTTTGGTAGGTTAGCAGTTGTGTCACATTCTATTTTCAGGCGCTGTACCAAACAGAGCTCTGTTAGATCCTCGAGATGTTGTTTTAGAACCTAAACCTGCTTTAACCTGATCCACAGCCTGCTCCTTCACCCATCCGGTGTTCTTCATAAAACTTAGATTAAAGACATATATTTGGATTCTATTCACTCTAATGTCGCTAATGAAGGTGATTGGTTGCACGTATAAGAGTGAGAGGGGCTGAACACTGCCTGCAGTTCTCTGATTATTTGTGAAACTTTGAGAACCCTATGTACGATGTTTGTTCTACTTCCTAGAAATATGAAAAAAAGCCTTAAAGTGCATTCAAGTTTGCAGAAGTAATGAGCAAAACTTGAGAGAGTATAAATACTCTCTCAAAGCATAGTGAGTTGAAGTCTTCTCCTCCATGTCTCTCATTTCCACCCTTCACTGTTGCGTCTCTCCATACAGTTGACTCCCTCGCCTCCTCTGCCGGTGGCCCTCTCCCTGGAGGACTCGGAGCTTCTCTCCTTCTACTCCTCTCAGAGCTTCGCCCACCTCTCCTGCCTTGCCGACGCCATCGACGTGCTCGACAGCAGCGTGCACGGCAACCAGCCGCCGCGCATCTTCGTCGCCAGGGGGAAGAGCCTCATTGTGACCGCGCACAAGCTGGTGTTCATTGGGGACACTCTGTCCCGCCTCCTGACCTCCGCCGACCTCAGGGCCAAGGTAAGCTCCTGTTCTCCGAGTCTTCCTGCTGCAAACGCTTGAACTGAATCAAAGCAAACGTCGTGTCCTTCCTTCGTTTGCAGATCACCACTTCCGGAGGGAGGCTCTGCCAGGTGTTGAAGGCGGTCGTCGTGGCAACGAAGGGTGCAGCACAAAACTACCCGTCGGCGACCGCCACCCAGGAGATGATGGACCGCGTCACCGAGCTCTACCAGCAAGCCGCCGGCTTCTCCACTCTGCTGCAGCGTCTGGCCGAAATATCGTCGTGATATTTCATTTCGCTTGTACAAACGCTACACCTATATTTTAGTGTCGAAATGCCTTATTTGTCCTTACACTATTATACTTCCTTACCTTTGTCTGTGAGGGCAGCCATACCCTGAACCACTAGTTTATCCACACTACAGCTGTTGCTCAGCTGGGGTTTGTATCGCATTGAGTCTTTCTACAAAGAGTGTGTGTGTTTTTTTTTTTTTTTTATGTCTCTGTTTGTATACTGACGTTTTTGCTTTGATGCCAGACCCTCTTTTTTTTTCTTCTTCTTCTTTTAAGTGTTAACTTATTGAATATTGAAGTCCCTCAGAAGTTGAAGCAGCCCTTGTGGACCTGCTATTTTGGGAGCTTTGCTTTCATGCGCTTGCCATATTTCCTTTTCCTCACACACGATATCTGTTTTTCTTCCTTCCTCTATTTATTTAACAAGCCCTTGCTCCGAAAATAGTCCAAAAAGAAGGTCTTTTATTCCGGTTCTGGCCTTCCTTTGTACAATGATACCCCATGGGCCTTTTTTTTTTTTGTCACCGCTCTGAAAGCATGTTGACTTTTATACTTCAAAGCAAGCACCGAAAGGAAAGTTCACCTACGTCTTGACACGTGGAGCAGCAGTAGGTCCGTCTCCATTAGAGAGCAAAGGCAGTGCTCACAATCTCCACATTTACAAGAAGCGTCACTCGGCACATTCTTCGGTTCACCGTTATGCAGGTTATCACAGCACCTGAGAAGTCACTGAATGCCAGAGAATGACTAATGATGGTGAGAAATTACCTAATCCTGTTCTTTCCCACAGTGATTTGGAAGTATAAGGAGCCTGTTGACCGAGTTCACATGTTACAACATGTCTCGTTTGGATGTGCACCTTTGCATGGCTTCAGCTTTGACTTTAATCTTCTTTCTTCTAAGTTGCCTACCAGCAATTCGTATTCATACCTACTGCAGTAGATTTAAACAGCCAGGCTGAGACCTTATTTCACTTCAGGATATGTCAAATTTTTTATATCTAAAAACTGACTGTTGCAATGGCCAACGTGATGTTGACCTGACTCAGTGAAAACTGCAGCATTAATCACACTTAGTCATTAGACCTAAAAAAATAAATAAAAAAACATAAAAGAACAGACATGTTTTTGAACACTACTATCTGTATGCTTACACTAATCGTCATTCTGAGTAATGGAACATCTCATACATGCTCGCTACTAATTTATGCAACTAAATGAAGTCGGCACAAAAGGGCTTAAACTTGGAATATAGTTTTAACTTTTTTTCAAGGTTATTTTAAATAGTCATTTATACAACTTGACTTTATTCTGCAATATCTGATACGAATCACCAGGGTTTTCATAGGTTTTGTTTTTCTTAAGGACTGTGATTTTATTGTCTTGTTCACCCGCGCCACCTTGTGGAATCCTGAAGTATTGCATAAAAACGATCTGCTTCTCTAGTTTTATGTTTGAGAATTTTGATCGATAGTTATAACCATATTGCTAACCCTTTTTGTTCTGGACATTCTTGCCTGTATGATTTTGATTTGCTTCATTTTTATATATGCAAATCCTTCATCTGGAATACTTGAGCAGTGGATTGCAAAGTTACAATGTCTTTTTCTTTTTTTTGTCCAATATTTTTACATAATACAGGTATGGCAATTGTTTTTTCATTGATACGAAACCATCTTTTTCAAACACTACATTTGCTTTATGTCTTTTGTATTTCTGTTCAGAATACAGAAAGTTTTGAAACAAAAACAAACGTGTTTTCTGAGAAGAATTTATATTTAAATGTATATTTTACTTTTTATTCAAATTCTGTTAATAAGGGTGTTATTTATTGGTTATTTCCGCAAAGCAGTATAAATCCTAATAAAGTCACCTTTTTTGAATAAACCTCGACAAATCCCACGGCTCGGGACTGCTGAGCCCTGCCACTTTATTCTGTTAGCGTTCAGGACAAGCCGAACAACTCCGGAAGCTGCCGAAGTGTGACGCCGAGCAGCAGCCGTAGCGACGTTCGTCGGAGTTCAGACGAGCGGAGGGAGCAAAATGGCGGACGAAGATATTACGCTTGATGGAAAACCTCTACAGTCGCTCCGAGTTGCTGATTTGAAAGCCGCTCTGGAGCAAAGGAACCTACCGAAAAGCGGCCAGAAAAACACTCTCATAAAGAGACTTAGAGGGGTAAGTTTTTGCCCGTGCTTTGGGTGTCTGTGTCGAGTCCGGCTAAGTTCGGTAAGAAGGCGAGCAACGGCATCGGGGGGGTAAACGTTAGAGGCCGTAACAGTGTGTAGAAGCGGGAATGCCTATATCACCGCGCACACGGTATTACACGTCAACAACAGTACGTTGTAATGGCCCGAAGTGACAGTAGGACTAAAAAAACCTACCGAACAGCTTCAGACTGGGTTTCCAACAGTTCGCTGAGCACCGTGTTGCACATTGTTGAACTGTGCACCTGTCAAGTCGAGGCCTAAGCTGAGAGTAGCCAACAGCCGCACAGAGTGTACAGTACATGACAGCCCCCGTCCGCGCGCATTGCATGTCTGTGTGTGGGGGGGCTTACGGGAGCGCGCGTTGCGATGTAAACAGTATTCATACGTCAACAATTACTACTGTATGCGCTTTTTCTTTCCCGGAGTGTCTCCTTTGCACAACAGGACTATGTTGTTGAACCGGACTTTTAGCCAATTAGCAACCGGAAACGTAGTTTGAATAAATGCTGAAGAAGATGCATCTTCGTCAAAAAGTAGCCAAATTTATGCACTTTTGTTTTATTCATAAAATGCTTATTTTTTTCGAGGTCTTGGTATTTATTTACAAAACACATTTATGGGTGGCTTTGTACCAACTTTGTAGTATTTGTGCCACCTCAGCACTAATAGCATATGCCATGCAGAAATATATGAAACTCCATACCTAGGAAGCACAATCTCTTAAAATATCTTTATTATTATTTTATAAGACGTAAAACATGTCTCTGGTACATTTAAAACTGTCTTCGAAAGGTAAATGTAGCAAAAGAAAAATAAATACATAGACATTTGTAGGAATTTGTGCAATTCAACACTTTTAAATAAAATGTCAAAACATGGAAATTATTGACTCTCTTCATTATTATTATCATCAATAAAAGAATGACGCAACAGCATGTATGCGGTCCAAATCTCTCTCAGTGCACTGTGAATTCAGGTCTTCCTACAGAAAGTTTGTGTGTAGCTGGATAAATTTGAATAAATTGCTTTTCCCAGAATAAACTGGTATCTTGGCTAAATAATTACGCGAGTGCTTTTTGATGAAAATTGTGCTGCGACTGAAATATCCTTAGGATATGTAACAAAGGCTGATTGTATCAGCGAACAAGAAATTATATAAGTAAATAACTTTCAAACTCATAAATAAGTTTGAGTATTTTGGTGTTTTGAGGTGTTTGATGCAAACTGCTGATTTTTTACAACTTTGGACACAAATATAGCGAACGTTGCGTTTTCATGTCATACCTATGTCTTCCCATTTGGTTTTTTTCCCCACTTTATTTTGCGCAACATACAAAACAGCTGACATTTTTGTTTCACTTCTGTAGTTTATGGAGATCTTGCATTTTTTTATTTGAATTTAAGTAACGATCTGAAATTGAATTTTCTGAAACCTGGATATCTCTGAATATGAATTGGATTAGTTGGAATAGGTCATTTCCTGAATAATATGTCATTGGTATATTTGTGACACAAGCATTTATCATTGTGCTTGTCTGAGTCTTGATATGCAGTAACATCATTAGTAATGTTGTCTACGATATGTAAACATATTACGATATGTAATATCGTAGACAACCATTCCTGTGATTTGCATGCATCATTCAGTGCATCATTCAGGGCAGAGTGTAGGCTGTTTGAATTATTGTTAACATGAAGTTGGACTCTGACAGCACTATTTAGCTTTTATTTAGTAATAAAAGTGTTTTTCAAATGGATTACTGCACTGTCTTTAAAAATTCAATATTTCCCTTGAAGTTAAGAACCTTTTTAATAGTAAGATTAGGTGTGTTCCTTAAAGGTACAGTAAGGGGATGCAATCTAAAATTGTTAGTATTTTGATGTCAAAACACATACACTGTTGCATTAGTGAAAATTAAGATTAATAACAAATAATACACATCATCGTTTGCTTCATTTCACCTCTTAAATATCAATTCATTTCCTCCCTGTAGGCTCTGATGCTGGAAAACCTCCAGAGGTCATCGTCTTCTCACAGTGGGCTGCAGCCTAACTCTCAGGTCGGAGATTATTTTCGAGCGGTTTTAGTTTGACAACATTTCGTGTCCAGATCTTGCCATTTGACCTGTTATTCTGCGTTGCAGATAGGAGAAGAGATGTGTCAGAACAGTTTCATTAAACAGTACCTGGCCCAGCAGCAAGAGCTCCTACGTCAGAGACTTGCGAGAGAGGCCAAAAAGGAAGAGGAGGCTGATGGTACAGCACTTCTATAGATATTCAAAATAACCAAACAGCCGTCCGGTACCAGCAGCTAATTTCTGTAAACCCTGCCTTGTGTCCTGTCCCACAGAAAGTGCAACTGGACCAGAAGAGGATGAAGACCACTCAGAAGACAACGACAGCCCTTCCTTTGTCAGTAAGGTCAGTAAGCTGAATAAAGAAATGAGAAAGACAAGGGATGTATATCGCTTAACTTGAATAAATGATACATTTACTGTGCTTTTATAATGCTCATTTATTCCATCAACTTAATTCATTAAGTCAAACACATTGCATAGATTAATTACACAAAATTCAATTCAAATCAAATTCAGAAATACTATATAGGTCCCAAAGGGAAATTAAATGTTGTAACTCATTTAATTAAGGAGCTATTGTGGCTGGTGATGGCTGTGAGCAACAAAGGTATTCTGTAGCAGTCTGTATTGCAACAAATTTGAAACAGCTTCTAACTAAAAACTTATGTTTTTTCTAATTTATTACGCTACATATGTTTGCATATCCCTTAAATATTTTGTCAGCCTACAAACACTAACTCAAGTCAATCTCACTGAGATTTTATATGAAAGACCAACACAAAGTAATGTCTAACTCTGAAGTAAAAAGGAAACTGATATAGGGATTGCGTTTTTTTCATGACATGCTTTGGATTTACTTTACTCTGACGCCTCAAATAAAATGTAGGTCAACTAGTTGCCTGAAAAAGTTAGCTAACTATCAAGTTAATCTCAGTATAAGTTCAGCTGTTCAGTGAAGGCCTTAGATGTTTATTAGAGAACAAACAGCGTCATGAAAACCAAAGAACGCAGCAGACAGTTCTTGGAGAAAGATGTGTTGATAGTAAAAATAGAGAGAAGTTATAAAACAACATCCCAAACTTTGACCTCCGTTGATTTCATTATTATAAAATGGAAAGCAGACCTAACAGGACAGGACCGGCCACTGAAATGGACAAGCAAGTGGAGGAGAGCATTAACCAGAGAAGCAGCTGAGAGGATGTCTATCTTCTGTTGGTCTGGCACATAAAATCTGAATCCAAGAGATGGAAGTTTGTGGCTGTAATGCGACAAAATGTGAAAAAGTTCAAGATCTGCAAGATACAGCAGCAGACAAAGTAGTTTGGAGTTGTTAAAAGCAACAAATGCTTCTCTGCTTCATATTAAAAATACAGTTTCCTGGTTTTTGATTGGATCAGAACAAATGTGGATATTGATTACATGCAAAAAGTATATTTTGAAAAAACCCATCAAAGATTAAAAGAAAATAATCATTTTCTTTGGCCAATAGCATCCAGTCACCCTGGACCAGCCCTCGGCTCCTGAGGCCGGAGGAGAAAATTTGGTGATTGGTCACCGACCTGCCGCTGCGTCCCACCACCGCGAGTCCACTGAAGCGCCAAGAGCCAGGATGCAGCGGTCTTCCTTCCAGCAGGGACACAAGGAGCCAGCAGCCGTCTCTCCTCCTCGAGCTGTTGCCTCCTTCTCAGTGCGTGTCCTGGGACAACCGGACAGCCAGGGACACCCGGCCACGGCGCCCCCCGGCCAGGAGAAGGACGCCGCCTCGCTAAGCTCTCCCAGAACGGCCCAGCCTGCGCTCAATCTCAGCCGATCCGCCCGTAGTTCGGCTGACAACCACGTCCAGAACGACAGCGACGAAGATGATGACGATGACAGTGACGACGACGAGGACTGGGGGCCCAGTTCTGGAGGGGCGCGGAAGAGAAAGGCGGCGGTTCCCTCAAAGCAGCAGGTGGCTGCGAGTATGTCGTCATCAGCTGCAGGGAGATCCAAACGCAAGCTCCAGCCTCCTCAGCACATACCACCTCCACAGGTCCACGACACTCCCATGCAGCTGCGCCACCCCACACCTCCTCCATCTCCGCCCCCGAACCTGTTCCCCCTGCCCGACACTCCAAAGCAAAGCCCCCCCGACGATCAGGAACGAGACGGCGTACGTGATGCAGGAATGGCGTCCTTCCCACCTCCCGCCAGGCAGAGGCAGGACTCCGACTCCAGCTCCAGCTCCGGCTCCAAGTAGCCCCGAACCTCCGGCGAAGCGTCGCACCGGCCCACTGTCACTGCTCATGCACAGGATGGAGTCAGAGGAAGCAACCTCATCCCCCGGGCTCTCCGGAGAAACGGCACACTCAACTGCCACGTGTTCCAGCGAATCCCCCCTTCAATCAGCGGAAACCAAAGCGCAACAGGAAACCAGAGAGATGGAGGAAGAGAAACAGCTAAAGGAGGGGAAGGAGAGTCTTAAAGCACAGGAGCTAGAAAGGGAGAAGAAACGCTTGGAGGAGGACAGGGAGAAGGAGAGAAAACGGCTGGAAGAGGAGAGGAAGCAGCGGCTGAAAGAGGAACAGGAAAAGGAGAAAAGACACCAGGAAGAGGAAAACGAAAAGAAACGCAGGGAGGAGGCGAAGAGACGAGAGATGAGACGGAAAGAGGAGGAAGAACAGAAAAAAGTGAAGAACAACCGGAGAGCAGCAGCTGAAGAAAAAGATTCAGGTTCCTCCTCTGATTCCGACTCCAAATCAGAGTCCTCCTCACGCTCATCATCATCATCCTCCTCGTCTTCCTCCTCCAGGGATAAAATTCAACCTGCCAGTCAGCTGAAGGTTGGTGCTTAATTGGTTTCAGTGTTTTCATTTTCAAGGACTCGGAGAATGAGAACGTACAGAATAATCTCTTAAAGGTTTTGATACCGATACTAAAGGTTAAATACACTAACTGAGGGGAAATAAATGTTTTACTCAAAAATAGTCCATTAGAAATGTATTTATTTATAGAGAAACACTTTATAATTCGTTTACCTTAATGTATCATATGCCTTTATGGTTAATCTTGAAAGGCTTGGCCGATGCAGCACCTTTACCTCAGCAAAAACCGTAATAAAACTGTTTCTTTCTTGGAAAGAAACGGTGGACCATTTTGTCTCGAAAATTAGAAAAGATGTAAATGGGATAAATCTCAATGAAATGCAGCACTGATAGTAACTATCAAAAAACAAATGGTTTTGCAGATGCCACAGCTGGCACTGATATTAGTGGAGCCTCTAATGAGATGCTATGTTTTACTAGTTTTGATCAAAATCACAGTTGCTGTACATGCACCAATCTGAACAGTGTTTTATTTTAGATCATATGGAGCAAAATAAACTTTAATTTATTCTTGATTTGCATTGCTTTGTTTGCATTTGCCTTTCATTTGTCCTTCTTTCATTCATCTCACAGAAAGCAGACCAAGACCAAGAGCCCGAGGTTCATAAAAAGACAGAGTTCAGAAAAGACTCAGAGAAACCTAACCTTTCAAAAAGGTAAGTGGTTATTTTAATTAGCATATTAAGATTATATAAATATAATTCTATCTATATTCAGTCAACAGATTTATTTCAAACCAGACTTTGAAGATAAAATAAATCGCTTTCAAGTTAAGAGATTTAGATATTTTTTCTACGCTAACATATTGACAATACAAAGTCCATGGGGTGTGTAATGGACATGTATCCAGTCTTTGGCCTGTTTCATAACAAGCAGTGAAAACCAGCAGATGTCACATGGTGAAATGTGGCTGTCTGCAGGTGGGGTTTTGGACATTATTGGATTATCTCTAACAGCATCATATCATGCTGTTAGATATGATGTAATACATGATTTCATAGATATTACTGTAAAATTCTCAAACCTTATGAATATGGTTTATTAATATACCAGTAGCTCTGTGATTTAATAAGTGCAGACATCCATTTAACAGACTAAGCAAAAACTCTGAATGCTATTGAATTTTTAAATCAGGGTTTGTGTATCTGCTGACTTTTTAAGCTTATTTAAGATGCAGGAAAAGAGAGAAGTTTTCTGATCATTTTTGATGCAAGTAATGTCCATATATTAACTGATATCAAAGCAAACAAAAGCTCAAACATGAAGTATCCTGAAGTGCACATTATTTTCAAGATTATGAAGAAGAAGCAGCATTCTGAGTCATGAGATTATTAGAAATTTAGGTCAGAAGGTTTTTAGACAGTTCTGAACTTGGAAAGTTTTTGTAAACATATTTGGCACATACCAAACTCTAACCCTATCTCTTTTTTGGGACGTCCTGTTTGACAAGCTTCTTTAGTTCTGAATTTCTGTATCATTCACATAAAATGGTTCCAGAGCTTACAGGAAGAGCCGGTGTCGTCTCCACACATAACATAATTGGTTTGTTACAAACAGCCTTTCACTTTGAAACAAACTGCACGCATTTAGATCAAAGACACTTTCAAAGATTACAAGAATGTCCTTGGACATAAAGTATCAAGAAATCAAATGTGACATAAAAGCAGCACAGCATGGCACATTAAAAGCATCCGTTCCTATTGCGCTGTTTCTTGTGGTTTAAGCTGCTGGGAAATATTGAGTTGAAATCAATTCCCAACAAGTGTTTTACATTGCTGCATGGTCTTTCTATTATTGAGTTTGTGAAGACATGGTGAAGTCATTAGACTAGCAAAAACCTGAGACTGGATCTGGGAGAGGAACAAGGCTTCGGTTGATTTGCAGTCACGTGTTTTGTGACTAAGTATCACTGCTCACATTTAGGTGGCAGAACAAACAAGAAATGAATTAACAAACGAAATAATTGGTTTATAAAATAGCAATCGTAAAAACGAACTAGCCTTTAGCATTAAAATAAAGCTTAAAGATGATTAAAAAAGTGTAAGGACAAAATTGGTGGTTTAAAACAAAGGAGTGTGCAATCTCTACTGGTAGATCTTATGCTGATGAAGCAGCTTTAATAAGTAATGAAATATATTTAGAGCCTTGCTCATCCTTGAATGCCTGGTGGAGTTGAAAATTTATTGACTTCTATTTATTTTCTTTGAAAGAAACTAAAGGAACTGTTACTTTGTACTTTTTTGTTAACTGAGTAAAGGACAGATCTGGAGAATTAACACAGATAAGAAGAGAATCACACTTATAAGAAAGAATATTGTTACTTTTTCTTCCAGTTGTTGTCAGACAGCATGACCAGCAACTGATTCAGACTAAATTTCACAAAACATATTTCATCAATCCAAAACTATGTTGTTGGGTTTTTTTTAGTCAATTTCATACCACCTGCTAACAATAAAGATTTGAAAAGATTGTTGAGATTTTTAAATAAAGTCACGTCTCCAAAAACAGTCTGTGAAGATAACTGGTGCATGATAAATCATTTTAATATTTAATTACTTAAAAATAACGACGCTGTATTATAAAACAAACTCATGTCTGGGCTGTTCAGCATCATGACAACACCGTCAAAACGGTGCCCTTATTTTCTCCTTCGAATAATAATTATAGTCCTACCTAATAGCTTCCAGCCATTACTCGCATGTTAAAGACGTGCGCCATGCTAAAGCGTCATGCTAAGCTTTTATTTTGGAACTCCCAGACCGGAACTCGGTCCCGCATTCTGTAAGGCTTGCTCGTCCTTAGCCAACATGGCCATCGTGCATGCACCGCATCCCTGATACCGACGCAGTGTTCGGCTTTTGAGAAGCAGAAACGCTCGCGTCAGATTCTGCGTTGTATTTCTCCGACTCCGGGCCTCACCTGAGCGAAACAGCCACTGTCGCCGCAGTGTCGCTTTTACCCCACGGGAGTTTTTCCTTTCGCGGCCGGTCATAATGCTGTCCGAAGGCAACAAAAACGGGTAAGGGTGAGCCAAAAGGCGACGGAAGGCTTCAGGTTGCAGCTTGTACTTTTCCATCGATTATGAGGAAATCGGAAGGGAGAAACGGTTGTCGTTTTTTTTTTTTTTTTTTTTTTTTTCCCCTCGCCGCATGCTGCTGATTTAGCCGGCAGCTAATACCTGGCTATGAAATATCATGTCATCCATTCACATTGGCCTGGTTAGCGTGTTGCATGTTCGCCCATGTGAGGAAGACCGGGGGTGGGGGCGTTGGTGAAAGCCTTTTGTTGGGTGAAGGAGCATTGAAGATTGTGTTGGGGGAGGAGGAGGAGGGTGAGGGTCCCCTTTTCTTTTGATCAATGTCTAAAATAGCTGATCATTGAAGGAAACTAATGAATAACGAATGGCCCCAGAGACCATGTGGAGAGGAAATAAAACACTGATTTCTCTCCCTGCTATTCCACTGGAACACATTTCTAGTTCTTCAGGTCCATAATGTTCTTGCACAAAGATCTTTAATGAACATCGTATTTTTTTCTGGAGTTTGTGTGGCTGTAGCTGGTAATGATCTTTGCGTTGTCAAGGGAGATCATTAAAGCAGACATCTGCTAGCTGTACAGTGGTCCCTTATGGTGTGAGATAATTCTCCAGCTGGCACCAGCATTCATGATCTCCTGTGGGATTCCACTTTACCTCTTATTTAATAGGTAACAAATGTGCTGGGCCGATCTGTTCATTTTCTATTAGATCTGAATAATTTTGTTAAGCTGCTGTAAGTCGTTAACTAGCAGGATTGCTGTCTTTTTCTTGAATAGCTTGACCATTTGAAAGTACTTTCACATTTTACAGCTTATGAAACAGCTCTTCAGGTAACAGTTGGACTTCATTCAGCTTCCTCATTCCTGCCTCGTCAGACGTATAGCAGCCTATTTTAAAAGAGCAGCAAGTGAATTGATTATACACCTCTCTGCTGAGACCTTTCATTGCTTTAAGGCAGTTGAAGCAACACACACACACACACTCTCCCCTACGTGCAACAATTTTACCCTCTTGCACTCTCCTGATCGTAAAGGTTTGAATCTTTAGTTACACCTGCACAGGTGTGCCTCTGGCCTACGCTTTGAGAATTTGACATTCAATCCAGAGGAAAGTGAGGAGAAATTGTGTTTGGTGTCCCTGAGAGTAAAGAAAAGGGTGTTCTTTTGCTGAAACCTAGCCTGTGACTTAATCTTTAGAGTTGGAGGTTGAACAGGCTCTACTGGAGCTAGAGCTTATTACCACTTTCCAGGCCCTCCCCTGAAAGATACTTTGAAACGGTTCCAGCAGGGATATTGCATATTACATTCAAAGAAATGAATGTTAATGTTAATTGTTAAAGCATGCTATGTAAAACTAAGTAATTATTGTGTGCATTATTTATAGTCTGTTACTTTTAGAAAGCTTTGACCCGGCAAAGCCGATTTTAATTGATTACACTTAAAAGACTGAAATGTTACATTTTTTCTTAACCTTTCTGCAGTGATTGGTTATTAATTATTTATTGGAGGTAGATACAAAGTCTCAACAGGGCTGCACCAGTAAGAAAAAAACCCCAATGTAATTACAGAGTTTGTAAGCCGTTTTTGGTGTGTTGTATTAGCTGTTGGTGCAGTTAGCATTAGCAACAGCGAAGTGCCATCTTTGTATGTAACCCTAGAGTATCTAAATACTTAGTTTAACTCTTAACATTTCCACAAAACTCCTAGCCTCATCGAAGTCCAGGTTGGGGACTTGACCAGTCAATTCCAATCAACACAACAATGTATTTGTGTTATTTTCAGTCTTTTAAAGCGATGCATCTGTGTCTTTGGTGGGTTTTTTTAGATTCATGACAGGATGCACAGCGTCAAAAGCTCTGGCTCAGACATCATTTGTTGAAGGGAAATTTGTTACAAGTCTTAGTCTCTTCTTGGTAGTGCTGGCGCGCTTCATTCGGATCAAATGTCGTATTATTATTTGTGGCAACAAAAAGGATACCCAGCAAGTGGGCTGCAGTTCCAGCTCGTTGTCTTTTTTTATTCAATTACAATATGTTTTCTTCTTTCTGCTGTGCAGACTAATCAGTTAATAGTTTAGTGAAACATCTTCAGATTTGATCAATATTATTGGTATGTTTGTATTGTTGTTTTATGGTTCATTTAGCCTCATTTTGGAACAGAATAGGAGGATGAACATTTCACCAAACTAAAGACAAATCATTCCCAATTATTCTGTTGCACATGGTTTGCATTTCTGAAACACGTCCTGTTGCATTTCATAGTTTCCATTATATGCAAACTCGGGTGTACAGATTAAGGGAACTGCTGGCGGTGGAGGAAATGGAGCAAACAGATAAGAACGAAGGGTGCAGGAGGATTCGATTCTCCCACCTACAGGATGCCGCTTCTGTCAAACCATGAAGGCAGAAGCCTGCGATGATGCTGCCAGAGCGGTTTGGTGGTTAGCTAAAAATAAAATTCTGTTTTTGTTTCATTTTTAGAAAAGCACAAAAACTCTGAATGTGGCACCATTAGACGAACAGAACCGTCTTGACTCATTGTAAGCACAATGGATGTACATCTGAGTGACCCCCAGATGGATCAGATGAAGGCCACCCACAGACTCATCCATGAGTTTATGTCTGGAAGTTTGAGTTAGTTTGTGACCCTGGGTGTCAGTTAGCTGGTGAGGTATTTATAGCACCAGTGACCCAGATCATCAGCCTCCGGCACCCTTCTTCTGACACTTCCTGTTTTTCCTCTTGTCTTGACCAAACTCATTTTGTGTCCTGCTACACAGACCCTCATATGGCTCCTTGTAAAACAGAGGGCAGCGGCCATATTGGTCACCTTTTGTCTAGACTTTTGTTCTTCAGTAAGTGATTTAATTGGTAATTCTGCAATTATTAACCTCCAGGTTTACTTTTACAGGAAAGAGTTGTTGGAAGTTGGGAAGATATTTATAAAACAGATTTTTTATTTTTTTAGCCAGGGAGCAAATGGTGATCATTAAACAGATTAATTATTGACTCTACAAAATGGAGTGTTAATGACCAAACCATTTAAATGTTTTCCAGTAAAAGCATTAAAACTGGGATTTACTGACTACCACATAAAAAATAAAAAATAAAAAAAAAGATTAAAATGGAGTCTGTTGGTTTTGGCTGAAAGTTGAGGTTGTCTGGTCAGGATTTGTTTGTAATATTTGAACATCAGCTGATGCTCCAACAGGGGCTTGACTTGGCTAAAAAGCAGCTATAATGTTCTGACACTTGAGTGGCTTTAGTTCATGTGTTGCACCTGCATTTTTTTGTGCTAATGCAGGTATACAAGCTTGGTAAAGCTGCTAAGCTTAGCAGGTATACTTTCTGTTGTGAAATGACTTAATGACTCACCTCATGGCGTATTTCAGTCAGGTTCCAGTTAATTGTGTTCAGATATAACTTTTAGGAAAAAAAACAGTCATGATACCCATCGTCTGATGACTTCAATTTTATGTGAAATTAGAGTGGAACTAGACATCGACATTTTCGAGGTGCATAATTTTTTCATAGTCTATTTTCACTCATCAATTTTAAAAATATAATAATGACATTTAAATGCATTTCACTTTCATTCTGCTTAGTATTCAACAAGCTGATTAGGTACTCCACATCTTGTCACCATCAAACTGAACCCAGTTAACTTTTTCTCTGCAGTGGTGAAATCGGGTAACATTTCAAAACTGCGATATTCTCCTTGTGTAAAGTTAAAACTTGTCATATTTTTACATAATCATTTAAAAGTAAAAATAAAAAAAATTGTCAACTTAATGCAACCCCTGATTCCTAGACATTCCTAATAACAAACCCTTTTTAGCAAACCTGCTAGCCTCATTTGCAATTTGTAAATGTGTATTATTCTTAGTATGTTTCTATTGATTGAATACCAAACAACTGATTGTAAACTGATTCCTTAAATCCATTATTAAGTATTAAAGGTCTCTGAGGAAAAAAAAACAAACATTGTCCTTTTAAGAAAACATGGATCATTGTTCTGGTCTACATCGAACTAAACGTGAAAGGAGCTGCTATCTTCTCTCTGTATAAGAATTTCAGTGGGATTGTGCTAATAACAAGTTACCTTACCCTCTCTTCTTGCAGGGAGGTGTCTGAACCGAGCACGGCCGCAGTTACAGAAGCAGAACCGGACTCTGAGAGTTCCATGGCCCAGCAGCCAGCTTCTGGGGCTGAGCCAGAGAGCAGCGAGAGCCGCATGGAGGAGGTAAGGTCACTGGGAGGGTGTGGGCGATTGGGTCTTGGCTCTGTCTCCCACTAACCTGCATCCTTACTCTCGTGAAAGCATGCTTCGTTAGCAGCGCTCGGGGAGGGTCACTCAAAACCAACACAGCCCTAAACATCAATTATTTTGGCACATATAGAACTTTTTACTCTTGCTACCTTTCACCGTAAAAGCAATTGCAACCCTTACCGCATTATTGAATTGGATAAAATCTAAAGCAACGGGGGCTGAGTTGGACTTGGGTTTTGGAGTTATTTGGGAATTAACTCATTCCTTCCATCTGCTTTTAACGCAACTTCCATTTCAAAGCAAACTTAGTCATGTGGATGGTCTCGCACACGTCTGTTGTCTGTCTGTGCCACGCAGCGGTAGGTTAAGTGCTGATGCTGCTTGAATGAGAGGGGAGAGATGTTGGTCGTGTTTTAACTCGGGCTTCCATTTTGTGAAGAGAGTGCTTGCTTATTATATCACTCCTACACATTCATGAGTTAGTGGAGAGGAGAATGTGTGATTTTAAAAGCTCTCTCAGAGATGGCAACTATTGCTTAGCAATTTAACAATGTGGCTGATTATTTCTGCGTCTTACTGACCGACTGGCAGCCGTTTAATTAATAATTATAGATGTAGTGAAAGTTTTGTTGTTGTATAACTTGTTTTAAATGGGGATGCACCAATCAGATATCAGAATACATCATTTTTACCTCAATACACTCTGATTTGTAATCGGCAGGTTTTTTATTTTTTCTGTTGGGTTTTGCAACCAACTAGTTCTGTAAACCTCAAATGTTTTGTAAAGCGGTGTTATGAACATGTGCTTTTACGAAAAAATAAGCATAATCTTGAAATTGGATAATCATCTGTTTTATCCATGCTTTTTCTTTCTTATCTTTTATAAAATGAGGGATAACTGCAGATCAGACATCAAAGAAACAGATAGGAAAAGCCTGATTGGTGCATCTCTACTTATCAGCCTCACCTCTGTTCATGCAGTCTAGATGCATTTGCTAATTCATGCATGTCAACCTTATGCAGAGCTACTTTATCGTCCTGCTTCAATCAGGACGTGTCCTTGCAGATGGATTTAGCTTCTTTACATCAGAAATAAGATGATCTAGAGCATTTTTCACTGATAGACCTGAACCAGTTGAAGACAATCAGACGATCGGTTTGTTTTTATGTGGCCGTTTTCAGTGTGTGTCCCATTTTGGCTCTACCTGTCTTAGCTGTGTTCGCCCTGTGGCTCTGCATGGCGAAGGCCGTTAACAGTGTGTGCGCATCGAGATGCATGACCAGAGCTTGCTTCTCCTGTTTCTTTCACGCTGTTCTCACTTTGTTTGGATTCCCACTAGTTTCCTCTCTCACTTTTGTTCGCCCTTCCTGCTTACTCTCTCTTCTCCTCTCTATCCATTATTTGCCTCTGTGTCCCATCATGATTGCTTTTCTCTTTCTCTCTCTCTCACTATATATTGATGGTGTGATTGCTGTTTTAAAACCCCATTGATTGCTTTGTTATGAAGGTGCCCATGCCTCTTCCATTGTCCCTATTGGTACCTGCTGAGTACTACTACCACCAGCACCACCAACAGCACCTCTTCCACTCCTCCTACTCCTTCTACAACTCCCGCCCCGCTATGCCAAAGTGCGTCGATGGTACCTGAGTTAGGCCCAGAGTCTGCAACCCCGCGGCACTGAGCAAAACCGGCCGGCTTGGCCCTTCAGTGGCGAGCTGAGCCAGCAGGAACCGGAGCTCGCATCAGAGCTGTGCCGAGCAGCAGCAGCCATGGTTACTGCAGTTGTCATAGCAACGTGGCTGCAGGGGTTGGAATCCTGCTGAGCTGAATAAAGCTGGACTGTACTGCACCATGTGGGGTTGATTCCCCACCACCATCTTGAGCAGAATCAAAGACTCAAGGTGTCATCCTGAGGCAAAGGAAAGAAAGCTTCAGCTCTAGCTCGGATTTGACTCTTATGGTCCCACACTGCCCTCTACTTGTGTGGTGGAGAATTGACTTTGGACTGAGAATTGATGCAGTACGTCATGATTCACCCAGAGGATTATTTCTGGGTAGAAACATTCAAACACATCCAAGAAGAACTGCTGCCAAAAACTACTTCCAGCCCCAGAGTGCTGGATTTTTAAATTAATTTATTTAATTTTTTTTGATGGACATTTTCTTGTGGATTTTACAATTGCAAGGCTCCCACTTTGAAAACATGTCGATGCCCGGACACATCACTGCAACAGAAACTGTTATCCATCATTTGACTGCGTGGGGAAAAAAGTGTGAAAGACTCTGACAGGACACACCGTGCGTCACACCCGGCACTTTGATTTCCTGTGGACGCACAGAGAATCGGATCCGTCAGAGTTCGCCTGCAGAACTAAACAAGTTATGCCTCTTTAAACCAGATCCACACCTCAAGTAAATCCAACATGGAGTTTGTGATGCTCTGCCGCTGAATTGCAACAGTTTTTGTCCAGCTATTGTTACTCCAACAAAGTGCCCTCATCCTCTATATGTGGTCTGAATCTAGAGGCATTCAGCACTGGGACTACGACATGTTTTGTTTTGTTTTTTTTACTACTAGCCTGGATTGTTGTTTCCCAAAGACTGCCTTATTTCACCTATCAGAGACTGAAAGACAGTAGCCTGCTGTGAAAAATCAACATTTAAGCTGCTGTTGGATCTGGGAGAAACAACTGGAACGACTCAGCCGACAAATAAAAACATCATCATCTTGCTGCTGCTTCATCTCAAACCTCTTTGGGACAATTTCAAAGACTCTTGACTGTTTTTGCCCCCCTCCTCACCCATCAGAGGTACATCACACCTCAGAGACACTAACTCCACCCCCGCCCCGCCTCCATCACCATCTACCAGGCAACACTATGAAACTTGAGGTTCCTAAAAGACTGAAACGTGACTGTGAGCAGCAGTAAGCCCAGAGAAAGTCTTCCCCCGCCCCGTCCAAGTCCGATCCAGTGATCAGTTCCCGCCTGCTGGTTAATCTGCACACTGAAAGCGAGCCCTGCACTCACTACTCTGCCTTCTCTGATTGGATCCTTGTTTCCTAGACACAGTGCACACTGTGGTGCGGTTGGGCCCATAGTCAAGCCAGTAAGGAATCAGGTCTTAAATGGTACCAGGAAATGACTTGTCAGTATTCCTCTTATTTAAAAATGTCTACAAGTGATAGAGTCACTTTCTTCTTGATCTTAAATTTTTCCTGTAAGATCTGCGTTTTGTTGTAATGCAGTTAGCACTTTAAGAACCGCCAGTTTATTGAAAAGTTCTACATTTGAGAGTTCTCATTTTTAAACACACCGACTGTGAAGCTAAAGCGGTGCTGTTTTTAAGAGGGGGGTTTATCTGCATTAATAATGTTTAAAATTATGTATACCTTTTGTTCAACACTTATTTAGTTACACCATCACTGTTAAATTCTGAACATAGAAACGGATTTACAGCAACTTTTACTGCATTTCTTGTAAATTTATATTAAAAAAATTACCAGATACTTTATTTATAACACATTAGAAATGCTAATTTTTGCAGTTTCTTTATTAGCATCAGTCTTCCACATACACATTTGCAGCAATAGGTGGATGACTCTGATCTGTCAGTGTGGATCAGCGAGCCCTTAAAGTGGCACAGTTAAAGTCTGCAGGTCTCAGTTACTCTAACTCACCTTTCCCCACCCCTCCTCCACTTTTCCTTTTCACCTCCTCTGTGTTGTTACCCGTTTGGGTCTGGACTCTGGGTTCTCATCTCGCCCCACACCCCTGGGGTCTCTGTATGCTCTTTCTGTCTCCTTGTCTTTCCAGAGCACCACTCCTAAGGCTTTTGCTGCTCGCAAGATCTCCCTGTCCAGTAAGTATTGCTGTTGCACCTTTATCATCTCCCACAGCACCGGTTACAGTGAAAAGAAACGCCAAGTGAGATATTTGTTGTCACTTTTTTTTTCTTTTCTTTTTTTTTGCGGCGGTGTTCTTTGGAGGAAGGCTGATTCTGTAGTTTGGGTTGTAACATTTGTGGAAACTTCAAATGTAGTTTAATGAATCGATTTGGGTGATATTCATAACGAGTTCTTCGTGTTTCTGTTGTCGAAGCCACAGCTCTGTTCCTGAAAAACATCAGTTTTTCTGCTGAAACGGAGGAAAGGACCGCTTTGGTCGAGACCTAGAGGGAACACTCTGGGGAACAGCAGCCAATTGAAACCTTGTAGCGTCACATTTAAAACATCACGGTTTAGTTTTTGAGTTGGTACCAGCCTTTCTGTGGCACTTTATTCCTAAGTCTGACCTCCCTGCGATGTGTAGTCCATAAAGGCTTTTCTGTTTCGTTTTTTTCCTCTTTATGACGCAATTTTTTGACTGATGCGACCTATTCACTGGAGAGACGTGTAGTCCGGAAATAAAATAGTTCTGATGAACAGTATCTAAAACAAGTAATTTTCCTATTAGGAAAGATTTCTCAATCTCCCTTTGACTTGTTTACCAAAGTTAACACAGTCTGATTGACGTAAAATTGTGAACTTTGGCATTCAGATATTTATTGATTTGTTAACTCACTCAGTTTGAACCGATGAGACATTCAGTCAAAACAAAACACTTACAAGTCCTACACACACTCAAACGAGATCTTTCGTTAGTAGGAAGGTACGGTTTATTTCTTCTACAGGAGAAAATACCCCTGTGGAAATTATCCAAATTGTATTTAAAGCAACTGACAAAAAGGAGCGAATGAAAATCTTTGAAGTATGCCACTTAAAAAAAACATTGTAGCAAAGCTGTATTCTTTGGAAAGCTAAGAGGAAATGGTAAATGGCCTATGAGTTTTCTGGAACAGCCTGGAGCTCTACAAGGTTTTTTTTTTTTATCTTTTCTTTTAAGAATGTCTGTATTTCATGTATAAATTTGATCCAGATCAACCAGGGAAAGTATAAAAAAGTTGCTGCTTTACACCTAAAGTAACGTGCTGAATGCCTGTTTACAGGATATTATTTATAAATTGTAGCGTAGCAGAATTTAACGGTCCCAACTATGCTGCTCGCGCTCCTGAGAAACAGCAGAGGCAAAGGGGAGGATGGAGAAAACTGACTCTGAAGGGAGTTTGGGGATTGTTTTTCAACTAGGCCTTTAACAAATGGCAACTATTTGTTACTTTCAGAACATTTCTGAATGAAGCAATGTCAGAAAGTGCCCAAAAGACATATTATGTTTTTTTTATAAGTTGTTTTTCCAGCTTTAATTGAACTTCTTCATTCAACTGTGGATTTTAAACTGGCATTCACAAACTCTTCAGATAGTCCAATGCTGAGATTAATTTCAATACTAGCTATATACATTTCAACTGGATTATAAGGGATTGTGCAACAGAACTCAGACCTCTAATACATCCTATTTGGATACTTTGCATTTATGTCGCACCACACATTTTTCTATATGGATCCATATTGGAAATACAGCTAGTATTTCTACTATAAATATAAAGTTTTAAGTAGCTTGTATACAGTTAATAAAATAACATTACCTAATACTTCACAAGTTGCTGCTAATCTAGCCTGAACTATTTGGGTCAAAAGGAATCCCTTTGTCCTTTTAGGCTGTGGGCCTGCAGTAACTTGTCCGTTGGTTTTTGTCCCGTGTATTTTGAGCCACCGATGTTTCACGGCAATAAAGTGTATCTTTCTAACACTTGCAGCCAGCAAGGTGTCTCCGGCCAGCACAGACGGAGGAGCGGGAGAGCCCGAAACAGGAAGTGCAGCAGGGAGGAAGAGACGGTGGGGCTCCAGTACAGCAGTCACGGTTAAGAAGCCATCAATCAGCATTACCACAGACTCCCTGAAGGTACGGACAGCTCACAGGGAGACAAGCTCACAGCAGAGTGGAAAATGAGCTAAAATATGTGAAACTCTCTTTAATGAGGAGAGCATTTGAATCACAGTAAGCTGTCACACATGCTGGAAATTAGGTTTTCTTTTAATATTTCTCTGGCTTCATATTTAACCAGCTTTAACTTTGTGTTCATTAAAAATAATCTATACATAGAATATCTGTATGTAAACTTGTTAGCTTATCGCTTTTTACTTTATTTTAGTTACTAGGTTGTATAGGAACAAATTTGAAATTGTTGAACTTTTTTCAACATCTCTTCTCTTTTCCCTCCACCCTCTCCTGTCGTCCGGTTCTCTCCTCCAGTCTTTGATTCCAGACATCAAGGTGAACCAGGACGCGGTGGTGGACCTTCACCCAGAGGAGCTGCAGATGTCCGGAGACGAGGAGAACTCAGACGCCGGTCGCAGCGACCCAGACAAAGGTCTCAAGATCCGACGCACCGTCACACAGGTCAGGCGGGGGAGGGCAGCCCTTTTATTGTTTTCCCCTCAAAAGGTCTTTCTGTCTCAATTCCAGTGTGATGACTCCTTTACTCCCTCCCAGGTTGTTCCCAGTGACAGCCAGGAAAACGGCCAGACTAACGTAGAAGAAGAAATGGAGAAATCAGAGGATGAAAAACAACACAAGACATCAAGAGACACAAAGAAGAGCAGTCTCTCTGATGAAACATCCGAACCCCAGATGTCTGTCAAACTAGAAGTAGAGCCAAAGAAAGGTGAAAGTTGGACCATTTTTGTTTTTTTTACCCGTTGAACAATTAAATAGTTTTACATTTCTTTTTTTTTTTTAATTCCGATTTCATTTAAAATGTACTTTTATTCTTCTTCTAGTTTAGTTTTTTGTTTCAGTAGCAATATGGTTCTTTCAGATTAATTATCTGTACTTCCATCTTTTTGACATTTATTTGATTATTTGCACATCCGTCCATCTGTTTGTTCATCTTTCCATCTATGCACTCTGGTTTTTGATTTAATCAGTGCAGAATAATCTGCCACAAATTCCTTTTCAAAAATTTTGTATTTACAAAAAAATTGTTGAAAAAATGACTGGGAGCTGTGGAAATTTGAGTCTGGGAAACTCTGGGTTTTTCACACGGGAAGAAATGAAGGCTCTCTGCTGCAGTTTCCCATTATCGCCATGAGAGATGTTCTGACCACGTCGACGAATTAAATGCCTCCATCTTGAGACCGATCCTGTGCAGCTCTGATCCTCCTCTTCCTGCCTGCCTGACGGTTTTGCTTCTCCATCTCTCCTCCAGTGACTCCCAGCGACAGTCTGGTGCGACGCTCCATCAGTCAGCAGAAGTCTGGCGTTTCCGTCACCATCGACGACCCCGTGCGCGCAACCAGGCAGCCGTCGCCGCCTCGCGGGAAAGTTTCTAACATCATCCATGTTATAAACCTGGTGAGTCACGTACTCTGGAGATAAGCTACAAAAAGATTTCTTTACAACGTAGAAAAGAAGCTACAATAAAAATTAGTCGCCTTGTTTTTTTGGGGTTTTTTCTCCTCCCCCAAATACTTTTAAATTTGCTCAGAGAAACCTTCCCCCACATTTTTCATGAATGAGGCTGCTGCCAGTGTTGGCACCGCATCATCGACTGGAGCCGTAATTACAGTCAGGAACAATTACCCAGGTGTTCCAGCCGCAGTCAGGTGGAATCTCCAGCGGAGCAGCGCAGGGCATGTCTAACCAGACGATGACAAGATGAGACATTACACATTTAGTCATTACATTTTTTCAGCCTTGTGTCATAGCGGCACGACTTAAGGCCACACAACGGTAAACCTCTGCTGATTAGGCTGGCTAATTTCAGTGCAGATGGACTCATCGCTGTGTTTATTATTATTTACCCTCAAGATTCCATGTGGGAATTAAAGCTTATGTCTTTATTTTGTTCTTAGCACTAATGGTGACTTTTCACCAGAGGGTGGCACTAAAACTGAACCCAAATCCTGCTGAGCAACAGGAACACCAGAGAGTAATGGGACAAATAAAGCATACAGTTTTGTATGTTCATTTTTGCAAAGATCTGTAGATTTCAGTTTGTATGCTTCTTTTCAAATAGAAAATATGATAATGTAATGGCTCCAAAAATGAAATGAAGCATCTGCAGCAGGTCGTATGTATCACAAGTTACATGAGTTTTGTTCTTTGACTATGTTGAGTCGCGCCGGGATCATTTACCCGTCTTGAGATTTGACATCCACCATTTTGTTTTTGAATTGGTCAAAAACAACTCCTATCGGCTCATTATAAAGAAACGGCTAATTTCTCCTGTACACGTTCCTCCGTTTTATCGGAGAA
The DNA here is from genome assembly GCA_010277075.1 of Poeciliopsis retropinna. Lineage (NCBI taxonomy): Eukaryota > Metazoa > Chordata > Actinopteri > Cyprinodontiformes > Poeciliidae > Poeciliopsis > Poeciliopsis retropinna. Next base: position 3,359,602 of record VMRM01000019.1, read on the forward strand.
CGACTCATTCTGACCCGGCTTTCCATCGCAGGTCCGACCGTTCACTCTGCTCCAACTCAAAGAGCTGCTGAACCGAACGGGGAGCGTGGTGGAGGAAGGCTTCTGGATCGACAAGATCAAGTCTCACTGCTACGTCACGGTAGGGACAACCTGCTCAGCGCTGGGCACTGGGAGGAGATTCACTCCACTGAACACGGACACTTTCATTCGTCAAACTAGACTGTTATGAATCGCTCCCGAATTCTGATAATTTTATGGTTTTATTGGTTTAGCGTAAAAAGTTGACATACGTTGAAGCAACAAATGTTGATTTTTGACTGATACTTGCTGTGTCTCTTGTCCATTTTTGTTGTTGTTGTTTTTTAAAGAAAATTAATTCACAGGCATGGACTGATGCAAGAGTTTCACTCTATGAGAACTTTGAGTAAAAATACAAAAGATGCCACAAAATAAAAGTAAAATAAATACTGAAATAATGGGACATATTGAGAAAAGATGTTTATTTTTATTTACCATCTAATAAATAGCAGCTTGATTTCCATTAAGCACCTTTTGGCCTAAAAAGGTGAGCAGCTCAGTGAATAGGAGGTTGTGATGTTTGCGCCGTTAGGCCAGACGGTTCATGGTTATCTGCACTCTGATGGTTTTGATTTTAAACGGTGTTAACGATGATGGATCGGGCTTCGTTCAGAATATGCCAGGACATCAACAGGTGGGGGAGGGGCAGCCCTGTTACTCTTTGCTCCATGAAGCGGTGAAAAGCTTTACGGCGGTGGCCCTACTTTAAAGGATTCTCAGTCTTTGAGAGGTTTAACTGATAATTATGTTGTTTTGAAACCTTCATAAGTCGGTGTGCCGTAACAGCATCGACCGACCCATTAATGCTAATAAAGCTAATGTCGTCTCAATTGAAGCTTTTACTTTACTTTCCTACATTCACCTCCAGTATAACCAGCCTTTTCACAAGGATGTCTCTTTCATCTTTTGATGTTGATTTATGTTTTTTGAGATGTGGTTACACTTTCAAAGGAATGCTTTTAGGGCAACAGCTAATGATTACTTTCATCTGTTATCCTGACAGATTAATCAGATGAAAAAATTGGCCCGTTCTACAAATTTTTCTTTTAGTCTCCTAAGGTTTTTTAATCGATTACTAAATTAGTTGACGATTATTTAGAGGAGTGATTAATCACGATCAATTTGATGAACTGCTTCAGCGCTCATCGCTTTTGTCCTGTTCTGTTCTGGCAGTACACGACGACGGAGGAAGCAGTCGCCACCAGGACTGCTCTTCACGGAGTCAAATGGCCGCCGAGCAACCCCAAGGTGCTGGGTGTGGACTTCTGTGAGCAAGATGAGGTAATGAAGGCTGAAGTACCAGTTGGCCTCTGGTTTCTGTTGGACCCCTGGTCTCTCTTGTCCAGATGTTTTGTTCGGAACTGTTCTTTTCATCAGGTTGCTCATGTCCATTTCATATCGCCTCAACAGCTGGATTATCACAAAGGCATCCGGAAGCCGGAGAAAGACCAGGATCACGCTGCCCCGGCTGCCCCTCCTCAGCCCCGACTGCCCCCTCTGATGCCTGTGCGAGACCGGGAGAAAGACCAGGACAGGGACAGGGACCGAGACCGCGAGCGGGACAGGGAGCGGGACAGGGACAGAGGCGTGCGGGACCTGCTGGCAGAGCGACAGAGGGAGATGGAACGGCGGGAGCGGGCGCGAGGCGAACGGGAATGGGACCGGGACAAGGTGCGGGAATTTGCGAGACCCGGAGAGGAGGGACGGCGATCGCGGTCCAGAGAGAGGGAGCGCAGGAGGAGGGAGCGAGCCAAGAGCAAAGAAAAGAAGACCGACAAGAAGGGTGAGGAGCTTCACGGGATCAAATGGAAATCTTAACGTGAAAAAAACAGACGGGTGTGACATCTCATGTGCCAATGTTTTACGAAGATGCAAAGCTACGCAAAAGTATTCCTCTCCATTTATTGTTAGCCAAGAGGAAACGCAGGGAGTCCAAGCAGCCTTGAAACGTCTTAGATTCATGCATGTAAAATCGAGGTCTTAAAACGTCTTCCATTGATTGAGGGAAAAGAGTTGGCCTTAAATATGTTACTCACAGGTCTTAAATCTTGTTGTGGCAGCAGTATTTAATCTCATATTCTATCTAGTTTTATTTTATATAGTTGAGGCTACCATTAACCATCTATAGCCTTCCTAGCTAGCTAGCAAGGATACAGCTATCTGTCTCCTTTATTGACATCCTTAATGGTAAGTCAAACATGTCGCCACATTTGATCCATGTCTGTTTTCTCTCTGACAGAGAAAGGAGATGAGCCTCCTGCTAAACTGCTGGATGACTTGTTCCTCAAGACCAAAGCAGCTCCCTGTATATACTGGCTCCCCCTCACTGAGGAGCAGGTTGGTCTCGCTTTACTTTAAGACACTTTTTGTCTTCTGTTGTTTCATGCTGTGTGGTTGACCAACTCAAACTGCTGTGAACTCAGGCAAACCAGAGGCTTTCAGACCGCGTGGAACGGCAGAAAGAGCGCGAGCGAAAGCGCAAGGAGCTGGAGGAGGAGGACAAAAAACGTGACGAGGAGAAAAAAGAGAGGCTCAAGGGCCGGGAGAAGGATGGCGGTGGTGGAGGCGGCGGCAGCGGCGGGGCCGCAGCGAGCAGCGGGGTGCCTGGGAGAGGAGGCGATGCCGACAGGGAGCGGGGCCGAGACAGAGAGGGGGACAAGAAGAGGGACAGCAACCACCGATCCAGGCGACCCTCGCCGGGGCCCGCCGGCGCCCGGCGTTCCCGTAGCCGCAGCAACCCCCGGGATAGGCGCCGTTGAGGCGCTGGACGCTGCGGGGGACGATGAAGAGAGGGGAGGGGGAGGCGGAGGACGCAGCAGAGACAGGAAGTCCTGTGGTCCTCAGCCTCTGCCTCGCCACACTTCAGAAGGCTCAACATGACACCGGTGTCTTCCACACACTCCTGTCGTTGCCCCTCCTCTGTGTCGTTCAATTACAGAAAACCATTTCTGATTTGTAGGAAAGTGTCCGTTTCTCTTCGTCCCTCGGAGCGGTTTTCCTTCGACCAGTTCTTTTGTTTCCGTTTTGTCGATCCTCCGTCACTGAAGAGATGTATCGCAGAGGGTGGTTGTTTTCATGCTTCCCGCTTCATTTTGTCCCACTGAGGTTTCGGGGACCGCCTGACTATTTTAGCTCTGTGGTCGCGCAGTTCCTTCCTCCTCAGAGCCCTGTAATAAAACCAGTCCAGAATAGATCCCCGACCGTGACCCGACATGTTTTCTAGCAGTCGTTTTACTGATCAGCACTAAAAGTCAAATATAACTATCTATGTAAATACCACAAAATTTACAAATGGCCCCTAGTCAAAATGAAGGTTATTTTATTTTTGAACGGTAATTATTTTCTCAGACGGTTGTCAAGTCGGAGCAGGTGAGTCAGAGAAGAACTGGTCTCAACACTGAAACAAGCGAGACAGGAAAACATGTTACACCGAGCCAACGTGAAGGAAACGGATCTGTAAAGCCGACCCGCCTCACCCCTCATACTTAGGAAAGTAAGAATACAAAAGTTTATCTTCTGATAGAGTAACATTTGCAGTTTTAATATTTTTAAGTTTTTTAGTTCCAGTTTGGTCTTTGTTTTTTTTTCCTCCTCCAAGTGCTGAATGTACCAAGAATTTAAGAAATTAATAAATTGGTTTACCACACCATCTGATGTTCGTTTTGTTGCATCATTGTGAGCGTGTCGGCCATTTTAAATGCTGGATTATTTATTCCTTCCAATAGCATTTTCTCACTCAGTTATCTTTGAAGATTTTAGTGACTTTACACTCCAATATAACTGAGTCCTCATCCATCCTCTTTTTAGTCATGCATGTGAGAAGTTCCCTGACTTTCTGATCAACCCATTAATGCTCTCAAGGATTTTTCAGAACAGGCCCACAGCATCACAGATCCTCCCCCATACTTACCAGTTACCTTTTATTTTCCCATTGTCATCCAGCTTGGAATTTTTCTACAAACCCAGCTAGTTTTTGTTGAAAGACGTAATCTTGGTGTCATCTGATCAAAGCGGTTTACTAAACTCTGCTAATTTGTTTGTGGTGGAAGATCAGAAAACGGTTTTTCCCCAGCAAGCCTCCAAGGCAACTTTTAATGGTTGGATTAAGAGGATTTTTTCCCGTCTTTCTTCATCCTCCTGGCACAATAAACACAGGCTCTCAAATCCAGCAGCTGAGAAATGTCAAATCCCTAGAAACCTAATTTATTGTCTTTTTTTTTTTTTAACACCTCTCTGAAAGGCGCAGTATTTACATGTGTCGGGTCGCTGCAGATCAGAGGGATATTAAATCTGTTAACATTTGCTTTTATTGAAATTGTGACCAATATCTATAAGTACACAATCTGAGCACAAATGGAAAAATACTTAACACACAGAAATGACAACATGGTTTCTCTTCAGCTTGCACAGATTCATGTAACATACAGTAAAGTCAAAATTGAAGTGCAAAAGTTTGCTAGTCATGATGTATATACACAACATAATTCAGTAAAATCCCTTTTTGTTCTTCTACAGCAAACAGTAGCAACACTGGGGTTAAAGAGCAGTAGTCTGTTCCCTTTCTTTTTTTTTTAAACTATAGTACAGTAAAGGTACAGGAAGTACAGCAGGCAGCACATGTGACGGACCAATCGGAGGACATGAAATGTGACTAAATGAAATGTCTTGACGTCAGCAGTTTCGATTTTAAAAAGACGCACAAAGACTTGAGAACACGTCGGTCGATTCTTTAAGAGGAAATCCACAGCTGCACGATGTGATCAGTGTGTCTTGTGTGGGGGAACGCTGTGTGTGCCACACACTCTGCTCATGTGACAGGAGTGGCAGAGGAGATGAGAGTCCAGAGGGAAGCACTGCGAGCCGGGCTTATCGGAGAGCTGCTTGCCACACTCCTGGGAGAGGGGAAGAAAAAAAAAAGAAGGAAAAATACTCGGATAAGGACAGGAATGCACACAGAGGGGAAGGCAACTCAGCCGTTTGACGATTACATAACGAAATTCCTGGAAAGGAGACTGTCGGGAGGAAACCTTTGTTGGAGGATATAACTCACCTCGCAGTGGTAGCACTCGAAGTGGTAGTCCTTGTTCATAGACACGACCCTGAGGATCTCCTCGCTGCCCTGGGAAACAAAACAAAGCTCCAATAACGTCTGCATTCACGTCAGGGAAAGCCTTCGTGCATTTCATGTAGCCCGAATACAGACAACCTGCATAAACTTAGGAAATTTAGAGTTTCATGTTCTGAAGCTTCAATTGATTTTGTTCCGTTTGTCTTTTAAAAATGTAAAAACAAGAAAAATTAGCTTTGAATCATCAATACAGAAAGAAATTAAATGAAAACGTATTGTTCTACTGTAAAAATAAAATAAAATAAAATAAAAGATGGGTGTCGTTTGTTAGCATAAAGTGTTTCAGGTAAAATGATGTTCTCTTTTACAATTCACTTTTATTACATAAATTAATAGCTGTTCGCTTCCCTGAATTAACATAAGTAACAGATCAATAGTTTCATCTGTATTTATATGTTTCCTTCCATCCACTGCATGAGCGGAATATTCAGACAAAATATTGATTTGAGAAGAAGGATGATTTAGATTTTGTTGGGGATCCCATTTGATGCGACATCTGGTAATTCACCACTGGGGCGACTTGTAGGCTTGTCACAGAGAGCTTTTAAATGCCTGGTCACTGTGCCGGTTTGTTGGGTGACTAAGCTGCTGCCTTGTAACTCATAATTTCATGCCAGATATCATGATTCATATTCCAGGTGGAGAGTTTACTACAGCTGCTTTCTTAAATGCCCAAGTCTTCACTGAGCAAGCACAAGCACACCTGCTCTGTGCTCGGTTCATTTCTTTCATGCTTCCTCCTCCGCATATTTCTCAACTTGACACATAAAAATGACCATAACTACTCTGGGCTACAATCCTAATCACAATGCAGAAAACAAAAGCTGCAAAAATGATGCCCTTTACCACCAAGTCACACCAGATAAAGGATTACTCATTAAAACAGATAAGAAGCTACTCACTTCAGTCGGTAAGATGGGTTGCAAGCAGGCAGCGCACTTTGGAGCAAAAGTCCTGCAGATGTGACCAGAGAAAGTTTATTTGCTGTGGAAACGTCTGCCAAACATTAAACTCACTTTGCATCTCCCATGTGAAACAAAACTATAAACATATGCAGTATGGAAATGCAATAAACCCAACGGTCAACATATAGCACAACTTAAAAGGTTTCGCTCTCTCAATTTTTCCAAATCCAAAAGGAGAAAGCAACTCGATACGTCGTGGATCCTCACTTGTTGTAGTCGGCGACGCAGTAGATGTTGCTGTGCTGGTCCACAGTGAAGGGAACCCCGTCCAGAGCCTTGGAGCACACCACGCAGCGGAAACAGCCTGGATGGTAGGAGTTCCCAACGGCCTGCAGGATCTGGACACAAACAATGAAAACGTTTAGACTTTACATTTGTAGTCTACACTATAAATATACCCGGCCTCTCGCCAGAAACGTTAGCTGGAGATCGGCGCCAGCGCCTCCCCACCCTGTTAGGGACAACAGTGTTAGAAAATGGATATAGTCTGCAGAACAGAGCTACCTGTTATTATCCCTCAGTGGGAAAACTGTGGAAGAAGAATATTTGCTCCTTTTTGACCTCTTCGTCTTGTGTTTAGATCCATTTCACTGATAATTCTCTTATCAACCTTTATTAGAACACAAGCAGAGGCCTAGATACACAAGAACAGAATGTGCTTCCTACTGCGCAAGACGACAATGTACAAATTCTTGCAGGGTTAATGAGCTGCAACTCTGGAAAAGGTCACATGTGGTTGATGCGTACAAGGAGGATCAGCTTTAAAACAGAAACAGTTACGTTTCAAACTCCTGACTTTCTGAAGATTTTTAACGTTAAACATCTAGCGAGATAGCAAGATATCTAGTTGGATGAAAAAATAGGATGGCAAAGAAGGAACTATGGAAGGAATAAAAGCAGGAAGTGTAGATAAAAAGTCTATACTTTTTTATTATTATTTTCCAGACTGTAAGCTAAAATGTCCAGACTGAGGAAAGTTGCTCTCTAGATAAACATCTCCAGATCTCCTCACACTTTGGCCCTCAAGCTCCCCATGTGAAGTTCGGTTCCCGTGGCTCACAGGCCGCCTTCTATTAATAAGCACAACGTGGTTCATATAAGGCAAAAAAAAAAAAGACTGCAGATAATCACTGCACAGCCTTAAGTCTTTATTTACCAAAAAGCCAAGGCAAACATTCCAGGCCAAATCTTATCGTGGGAAACCAAAGAAGTGGCAACAGAGAGACGTCAGCGCATTTCTCCGTCCCCAGGAGAATGGCTTCAAAGGGAATTGTGGGAAACGTGGGGATGCGTAAAGTCATCGTAGGGGAAAGAAAAAAATAAAAATAAAAAAACGTTACCCAACGCAAGATTGGTGGAGCTTGGATGGGATTTTCTTTAAATCTGACATAATCGTCCCTGGGTGTGAGCGTGGAAGCGTCTCACCTGCTCCAGAATGAGGTGACCACACACGCTACACTTCTCAGCAGCCGCCTGGAATCCCGAAAACTGTAATTAAAAAAAAAAAGAAAAAGAGAGAGAGAGATTAGAGTTCATCCCGACCCCGAAGGTGTCAAAACACATCTCGACCTCAGCTCTCACCATGTAATCCTCTTTACAGTACACAGAGCCGTTGACATTGTAGAAGTCCTTGTTTCTCAGGGTGCGACCTGCAGAGGGGTCACATTTTTTCATTTTTTTTAAAAAGAGAGAGGGAGGGAGGGGGGGTTATTAACGAAGGGCGTGGCGCCGACTCTGCAGGAGACGAGACTCACCGCAGGAGACGCAGGTGAAGCAGCGAGTGTGATAGAGGTGATCCAGAGCCTGGCAGGCGTTATCCGCCCCGTACACACCTTTCCCACACTTCACACAGGTACCTATGGTGGGTTCAGGGGAGAAAACACACACACACACACACACACACACACACACACAAAGTGGTCACAAACGGGCGTTTAGTGGCGGCTCCTGTTTACAACAGCATTCCAGGAGGATGTGTCCTGAAATCCAGCTCCACACACACACGCACACACACACACTGTCAACACTTGTAAATCCTCTCGTTCGCACCACCTAGGGGATTTTCACGCGGCTAAAGCCCGGCTCCCCATGCCAGGCTGTTTGCTCATCCACTCATGTGTCTGTTATTAAAGGGGAAACTCCGCCGGATCCCGCTCTCAGAATAGAGCGCTCTTTCTTCCAGGAGCTTGGAGCTTAAGACGGGCCCTTTGAGTTTTATTCAAACCCCCACATTTAGAGCAATTTGGGATGTTTATAATGACAGGGCTTCTTCCATTCGCTCCAGGAGCCAGAAAGTGACTAAAACTTGTTCATTTTTCATGCGTCCAGATCTAATTTCCTCCCCCAAAGTGAAGCGGAGGTTTGCTCGTCTCTCCAATCAGACCTTCCGCTGCGGCCGATGCCCTGTTAAGACAACGGGAAAAACGATTCGAGAACCAGATCTACTGTCTGCAGGGAAGCCGACGTTACGTTAACCTGTACGGTGAAGTTGCCGAGCAACAAACCAAGCCCCTTTTCTAAAGCCTGACCCTTAAACTGAGCTCAAATGAGAAAAGTTTTATACCCACATGAGACAAGGATTGTTCTCTCATTCTGCAGTGCAAAAACTCAAAATCTGACTGAGTATTTTTGGTCTAGATTCTTGATCAAATATCTTAGCACACTTGCAATGAAACCAAACTAACTTAAAGGTAACTTTTCAGCAAGATGTAGGAGCTCAAGTCAATAAATTATTAATATTGATGAAAAGGTACCAACCTTAAGTAGAATAATCTGCAGGTGGACCTAGTACATTAAAAAAAACATATATATTATGAGTTAGACTTAGAAAGAGCTTCTACATCTTGCTGAAAAGTTACTTTCAAATGAGTTTATCTTATTTCAAGTGTACTAATTTATCTGAACCAGAAACTAAACTAAAAATGATTCAGATGTTGTGTTTTTTACAGTGTACAGTGACGAGACGGCAGTGGCACTGTGATGCTGAGGGCTTGTTTCACCGCTGCTGGCGAAGAGGAATAAGGAATTCTTTAACCTACTCTAGATTATGGGCTGATACCCACATGGATAAAACTGGAGTTTAAAAGTGTTGGTTCCCAAAACGTCAGAACCGTTTCTGTAACGATTAAACCGAAGCCTCCAGCAATTATCCACGCAACAAAGACTCCAAAAAATAAAAAATAAAAATTTGTCGACTTTTCTCGGGTCAAAATGACTAAAAAAAATCGTCTCCTTTCTGTCGGAAGCGGCGCTGCGTCTTACGTGTAAAACGTGAAGCGGAGGCCGCCGGTGGTCCGACAGTCACTCCTTCCTGTGATCTATTTACGGGTGGCACTGAGCGCTTTTTCCTGCTGCTTCTCATGTGGTTGAGGGAGTGCCACACAAATCAAGAATTCCTCCTCACTGCTGCTGCTGCTGCTGCTTTGGGCTTCAGACCGCCTCTTTGATGTCTCAGAGAAAACTCAAGTCTGCGCCAAAGCCACGAAAAGAAAAAACCCCCAAAAGGTGGTAGCTGAAACTTTAAATATGCCCCAAATCGCTACACGAGCCGGAAAACAACCGCATGAGGTGCGGCGGCTGGGGAAGGCATTTATACTCCATTTTGTCACGCTTAATGTATTTTACTGCGGTTTGAAGAAGTAGAGAATAACTGTATATGGATGGAAAATGATACATTGTTTTGAAAACAAAACAAAAAACGCTAAAAAGTGGGGAGGTAAATTTAGTTTTTATGTCCTTTTAATCCAACACAGCAAACGTTTGAAAGCAGAAGCTCTGGTCAGATTACCAACAAAAAAAATAAATAAAAAATTCACATTTTTGGCCCAAATGTCAAATTTTATATGAGGAAGTCTGGCATTCTGAACACGGTAGTGGCAGCATCATACTTTGGGGATAATCTGATGAAAACCAGCCAGCGTTTGCAAAAGACTCGAGACCCTAAACGTACAACCAGAAGGCTACAATAGACTTCTCAAGCGTTAGAGCGGCCTAGTCAAAGTCAGAAGAAGAACAGTCAAAATAATAATAATTCTAGCTGGTAGAGACTTTTAGCTGCAATCATAACAACATGTGATTCTGTAGAATTTGAGCTCAAGTGGGGCGGAGTGAAAATGCACACCACACTTTTCAGATGTTATTGACAAAAAAAATATTTTTTTAAAATCTTTTTGCGCGACGCTACTTTGCCATGATCTACCACAGAATCAAAAATGAAAACATGGTTGTGACGTGGCAAAAAGGAGGAGGCGGATCAAACTTTATGCTTAAATTAGTTCTGCCTTTTTTCTGTTTCCACTTTCTGTTTCAGCTGAAGAGGGGAGTTTTCCCGCAGGTGTGTGTGGGAGCGTCTGCCTTCAGTGGCCCGGCGCAGCGCGGTGTTGAATGTCCCCTCTGGGCACACATACCTGAGCAGAAAAACAGGCTGCAGCACCCCGCCCCTGCACACGCCACGGCTGCGTTAAACACACACACACACACACACCCCCCCACACACACTCTCTCTCTCTCTCTAACGCTGCATTGCTGTGGCCTAAAGTCACTCGAGGTGGGCGAAACACGCCCTGCCACAGAAAACACACACACACACACACACACACACACACACACACACACACACAGAGAGAGAGAGGAAGGCTGAGTCTTAATCTTGTGTGACTGAGTAATGGCCAGAGCTGTCTTTATATGGAAGCATGTAATTTGTGCTGCAGAGGAATGTTTTGTCACATAAAAGCTGAGAGGATTCGGCGCATTAGAAATGCAGACGCCGCGGTGAATTCGCTACACCTGCCTCATCTTTAAAGTCACACAAAAGCTTGAAAAATCATTTATGTGCTACTTTAACTTTGTTTTTTTGTTGGTTTCCCTCCTCCCATCCCCCATTTTTTCACATCTTTGACTTCATCTCCATTTGTCTGGAGTCGTTTTCTGAAGCCCAGTCGCTTCTTTTCTTTCCTCGCGCTCGATGCGCTCTGACCCTGCATGTCTCTGCAGGTCCCTGCGGCACCATCCAGCGAGCCAATATGCTCCTTCAGCTATTAATCTGTCCATCTCTCCATGCAACCCCTTCATTTAGAGGGAAACCTGTGATCCGACACCAGACGGCAGTAATAACACGGCGAAGGCAGACGCTGGATGACCCAACACACGATTCTGGGAACAGTGGCTAAAACTGGGGCTGTGGTTTGACTAGAGATGCACCGATCCCAGTTTTTCTGGCCAATGCAGACCGCCAGTTTTTTTTTTTGTTTTTTTTTTCAGGCCTGAGATCCCAACTTTCACTTTTTTTTCTGAAGGAAGATTATAGAAGTTTTGAATGCACCAGAAGAACAAAACAAAACAAAAAAAAAGTCGCTTGGAAAAACTAAATTTTCTAGATGCGTTAAAAGACAAACAAATGCAGTAGTTTGTAGTTCTGATCATCTTCCTATCTCTGTGTTGACAGTATGGATACACCGATATAAAAATCTGAGCCGATATCCGATATTAAAATTACCGTAATGAACGATAACCGACATGTTTTATTTTTCTACCGTTTCAATGCCTTGGGGGGCGGGAAGAAAACACTGACTTTACCACTGGTTCAGATAATCTACCCAGAAACCTTTGCTGCATCACTATCACATGACCAAACAAATCCCACATGACTAACTATCTCATCTCCCCTGCCAGAGACAAACAGCAATAAGATTAATATCATTAATTTTAATGATCGACCTTATAGCGATATGTTAAAAATGAAAAATATCAGCCAATACCGATGTTGGTGCCGATATATCGTGCATCTCTAGTTAACAATACTGAAATATCACCATGTCTCTTCCTACTATGCACCTCAAAACTTTAGCTGAAAAATATTCTCACCAAAGAACTCCTGCCGGTTCTCCGCTGTGTCTCTTCCAGCTGCACCGGAGTCTTCCTGAGGTCGGACCGGCCCGGTGGCTGTTGCCGTCCCCGGAGAGGTTAGAGGCGGATCCTTCAGCCTGAGGCCCTCCAGCAGGCCCCCGCCTTCTCGGGCAGCATCCCTCAGGAGAAGCCGGGTCAGCTCCTCCTGGTAGCGGGTTCCAGGCAGGTCCGAGTACCGGGCCGCCTCTTTCCCTCTCGCCGCCTGCTTGTCCTCCCACCAATCGGGCCCCCCCTGGTAGCAGGCCGCCGCTGGGCTTCCCACCGCAGGCGGGTAGGAGTGGCGGCTGTCGTACGGCCCCGGGCGGCCCCCTCCCTCCAGGTACTGAGTCCAAGCCTCTGCGGCGGTGACCCCGGCTCTGCCGGGAGCCCCGTACCCCGCCGCAGATCCTCCAGCCTGCATGGGCTGCTGCTGGACGGAAACAGAGTAGCGGGAGTCGTAGCCCAAGCTGATGCCGCTGGTTCTGTTGCTGCTGCAGCGGCTCCCTATGGGGCTTCCCCCGCCCCCGCCGCTGGCCGTGCTGGAGGCGAAGCTGGACCTGGGGCTGACCAGCACCGACTCCTGCAGGCTGAACGACGAGCGCGGGCTTAGGGTGGGACCGGGCGGGTAAAACAAACCCACGCTCCCTCCTCCAGGTATATCAGAGGGGCGATGGGGCGGGTGGGACAGGGAAGCGGGTCTGGGGTTGTCCCACACGTCGCCCCCGGTGCTGAGGCGCTTGTACAGCAGGGCCTCTTGCAGGGAGAAACGCTTGTGCCTCTCGGGTTCAGAGTTGTAGCCCTGCTCGGCCTGCCCCCCTCTGGGAGCGGACCCATAACCCGGAGCAGCAGCAGGGTACAGCGGCGGGACGGAGTGGGGCGGCGGCTGGGACAGGAGCTGCTGCCGCCTGACCAGCTGCTGGAGCTCCAGCGAGTAGCGCCGCTGGTTCAAAGAGGCCTTGGAGCCCAGCACCCCCACGGGGTCAGTGTCAGGGGTCAGGCCCCGGTGGGCCTCCACTCCGTCCGTCAGGTAGCAGGAGGCCCGCTGCTGGGAGGAGGGCCGCCTCAGCTGCGCCAAGGTGGAGGGATGCAGCGGCTGCTCCCCGTCGGCGCCCAGCGCGGAGGAAGACGGCGTCGCCGGGGCTCCCGCGTCGCTGGCGGCGGGGAACTGGGCGGGCCTGGAGGGCGAGGCGGCCGCGGAGCTGGGAGCGGACGCTCCGGAGATGTTGGCGTTGCTGTTGTTGGAGTTGTTGGCGGAGTCGTGCTTCTTCTTGGAGCTGTTGAACTTCACACTGCCCGCGTCGGTGAGCTTCAGCTTCCCCAGCAGCTTGCTTATGGGCCGGTCCATGATGGGAGCCTGCAGAGTTTACAGTGTCTTCCTTTATGCTACAGAGCAACAACTCAGATACAGTGTGAGGGAGAAGTACAGCAGAACAAAAGATGCTCTATTGAATCAAACTCTAAAAAGATGGGTTTTAAAAAAAAAGAAGAAAGAAATACTCTTGAAATCACAAGGACAACTTCTATACACGCAATAAATACAAAGCTGATAAATAAAAGAAAAATATTCTTAAGACATTTCAAGAGTTTAACATGATTTAAGTCCACGTGTGGAAAACCCACGGACACAGGTAAGCTCCGTGGACATAAAGCACAAAGAATTCAAGCCAGTCCAGCCAGAAAACAAGACAAACATGGACACTTCGTGGTGACCTACGGAGGGCTTCCTTTGTCGACCCTCCACATCTGTAGGACTTCAACCAACTCCCCGAAACCCACCCGACCAAAGTCTCCTCAGTGTCCGGTTCCTTTCTCTTCTCTTCGAAAACAACAAAGCGGAGGTTCAGCAGGATGCGGACCGCCGCCTCTTCATGTGGGTCCAGTGTAGACCAGAAAATAAACCCGTTTGTGCTCAGATAGTCGACTCGGCCGACGTCCGCCGCTCATCTCACGCGCTCACAGTAGCATTACACTGGCTTTAAAGAGAGGGGAACACGGGAAAAGATACACACGGGACACTGGATACTGGGCTCCGTCCGCACGTCCATCCGCTCGGCTCGGCTCCGATTCGGCTGGTTTTATCATCCCCCGATTCAAAGGAAGAGAAGAAGAAGAAACAAGGGAATCCAGTTCGGGACTCGGTGATAGTAGCAGAGAAGTAAAATGGGAATGATTAGAACCGGCGCTCCGTTACTCCTCGTCTCCCAGCAGACCGGTGCCGAGCTAAAACGAGTCGGTCCAGATAAATAAAATCCCTCCCCGTGAGCACCGCATAGTCCAACAACTTTGTCTCTTTCTTTCCCCTCAAATAATAACTTACCTCCCCCTCCTTTTTTTCACTTAGTTTTTGCTAGCCGTAGCGCAGAGAGGTATTTCCGGTTAAAGCTTTTCAAAGTAAACGCCCTTTGAGCAGCATTTGGCTTGAAATACTTGAAAGCGCGGGAAAACGAGTAAAACTCGATTTAACTTCGCATGTAAAAGAGTGTCGAATCATTATTACCCCCAAAATACAGATAATATCTCAGGTCCTGTTTTTTGGTTTCAACTTTCCCCCAGCGTGATTGGTTTTATTGTGAAGTAATTATCTCAAAATGCCTTTACGTTGTTTTGTGCAAATTGACGCGCATTGTTCTTTTATCAGCGGCGGCTTGTTTCCCCTTCCCCCCCCCTCCGCCGCTTCCCCCCAGCGCGCCGGAACACCTTTTTACGGAGCCCAACAAGTGCCGGGATGAAATAAAAACATTCCGGCAGAAGAAAAAATATGGCAAGTCATTCAAATTGTGAACAGGGAGTTAAAAACGTGCTGCTCATTTTTAAAATAATATTCTCCATGTCCGTAAATATTTAAGTGTTTTACCACAATGATGAGCTGGGATTTGTTTTCAGTTTTAAAGCAGGTCATTTAAGTGTTTTAGATGTGTAAAACACCATGTGTGTTACACATGGTGTTTTTATCATTGCCATACCACCATAGTTATTACACATCTATGTGTTGTGTTACAGAAGTAATGGGCTGCCCCAAGGTAATTTGTTTCTATCTTTTATTTGCACAGTGGCACTTATTAGGCTCCACATACTCACAACTTTACATTTGTGCTTGATCAAAAACTTTCTAGAGAATGTGAATAAGTACAGCTGATTGAGTTATTAATTGTTTAGCACATAAAATAAAGCACTTCCTCATCTTAAAAGTCAATAATGATGAGTTGTTCATTTGTTTTAGTGATATATAAACCGTCTCTTACTTGTATTTGGTGTAGCTGAGCTACAAACTTGTGGAATAGAGAGGAAAGTGAAAATCTGTGCTAAAACTAAAGGAATTGCGATTAGCTTAAGGTGGAAAGAAAAAGGAACCATTGCATTTTTCAAACTGGCATTTAATTTGGTAGAAAATTCTCCTTTTTTGAACTGATTCATCTTTGTAAATAACTCGAGGATAGGTTCACTAGTTGCATGTTCATCATTGTTAATCTTGGCTTTGCATTTGGAAAACAAGCAGCCATTCGAGAGCTCATTGCTTCACGGTTAATGCTATGATTGTGATTCATCTCAGGATATGTGGCCTATTGACTCATTTCAAAGTACAAAATAACTACCAAGCCAGACCATCATAAAATACATTTGGGCTTTGTTTACCTCATGGAACTATTTTCTGCTGTCTTGGTTATGGGTTTAGCGATTAACTGTAATATAAGAAACTTCTGTTTTAAACAAATACATCCCTTGCTTTGACATTCATTGGTTTTCTCTAAACATCTTTACTTGAAGGAAAAAACTTTTGCATCCATGTCAAAAGTGGACATGGATGCACTTTTGCATCCATGCAAAAGTGCATGGATGCAAAAGTGACGCAGACATTTTCTTAAACATTTATTGATTGTTAACATTACTAGGAACCTTAAGGAACCTTTTGAAAAAAGTCTCCAAACAGATCAAAGGTCCCACATGGCCTTCTGGGAACCTCTAGAATAATTCACAGAAGGTCAAATTTGGAGGAAATGTATCTTCTTTTAGGGAACATCTAGAAAGTTTTTCCTGAAGGTTATCTAAAGGTTCCTTTTGGGAAGTTGCAAAACATTGAGATGGTTGCCTTGTCAATGCTCAACCTGATTTTCAAGGAAACTTTGAAGAAAAAGTTATTTGAAGGATCTCCGGGGGGGTCACGTGTTGAAAGTTACAAATAACCTTCTGAAGACATTCAGTCGCCATTGTACTAAGCTAACGTCCAAAGAACTTGTAGAAAATATTCCCAACATGTTCCTCAAAGGTTGCAATATTAGAGTTGTAGTAAACATTGAAATGACCTCTGGAAAACATTCTAGGATTATTTGTCAGTATTGGAAATAATATTGAAAATAAGCTTCGGACAACTCCAAGGGAATATCCTATGAAGGTTTTTTAAAAGTTAGAAAAAGTTCTATGTTTTAGATATCATGAAGGAAACGTCCACACTTTGCAATCTTTATCGGCCTTTTTTTATATAAAGATTGGGGCTGGTGGATTGAGCTGTTTGTGGATGTTCCCTGAATGTTCCTGTAAAGTTTCTTGCTGAGATGTTACTTATTTACATTTCACTCAATGTCTTAAATTGTTGTTAAACATGGCACACTATCATTTTTACACTACATTGTCGTGAGTGGTTCCAATTCTCCATCTAATAAATAAAATATGCAATATATTTTTTTCTAAGTTGTTTATTATACAAGCCACGTGGGTTTAAAACCTGTTATAAATATGTATATGAAAAACAGTAAATTAAAAAAAAAACACAGGTTCAAACTGTAACTTTTCCTGTTTAGCTTATTAATAAAAAAAAAAAAACAAACACAAGATTTGAATGTGATTCCCCAGAGACATGGCGTTGTTCAGGCAACGGGACTACTTTATAAGACCAGGCTGTGGAATGCGCGCAGGGACACGGCGGGGCGTGATGGGGCTTGTGGATTTTTGCGGCGTGTCTGAGTTCTCCAAGGACGATTCAGAGTAAACATCCCGCCACTGTGTGAGGGCCACCCGGCATTAGTCAGGCCTGATTCCGGCCGTTTGGTGGCAGTTAACGGACACGCCATAACTCAACAAGCGCTGATAAAGCGAAGCCGTGTCCGGCCTGGCGTGTCTGAATAGACTTGCTGGCTCTCCGTGTCCCCGGAGCCCCCCCTCCAGAACCGGCCTGCGGTTCACCGACGAGGCAGCCGCAGCCTCTGCCGGCTCGGGCGCTCCTCCCCGGCTGCGAGTGGGAACTTGTCTGAAAAGCTAACAGAGAAATTCTTCAGGGCTTAGCCCCGGAGCTGCTCATTCAAAAGCAGCACTTTGAAGAGCTTCGAGAGCGACAGACCTCTGTCAGTTATTGTTCCAGCGCCATTCACTCAGGAACGTAATATTTGCAGATGAAGTGCAGGCTTCTTCCACCTGCCAGTGGTGCTCTAATTATCTTCAAAGGGCAGTTATGCACGCACAATTTAACCACACACCCTTTCATAATTAAGCTTACCAATAGGAATGTTGGATGTTTTGAACGAGGCATTCATATCCCAGATTGTCAATCAAAAATAAAACTTTGCCATTTTAATAGCTTCCACGTGCATTTAAACTCCAAACAAAGTACCATTTAAAAATAACCATACCCTGTTTGAATCAGACTCAGCTTTTCATGTTTTATCTCAGTCAGGACTGCCTAAGTCATTTCTATTTATCTATTTGTCTTGAGCCTTTCTGTGAGACAGAGTTTCTGAGGCCACTCCAAAGTACAATCCCAAGCCAAATTGGAGTTATTTTTGCAGAAAGTTTGGGGTTATTGTCCATTTTAAAAACCCATTTCGGGCTTAGCTTCCACTTCTCGGCTGATGTTGTTTCAATATGTTAACATTATGTTCTTTCTTCATGTCGCTGTCTATTTTTTTTTACAAGTATAAATGTCAATGACATCCATCAGGCCAGCCAACATACTGCAATAACATGCAAAGAACAGATATCAGTTTTTTTTCCCCCCCCCAGGAATTTCTCCAGCGTTTATCTAAGAAAATGCAGCGTGAGTGTAATGTTAACGGATGTAGTAAAATGGGTGCTTGTTGGACACAGGTATATTCAAAGCTGATTTACTGATAAGAAAAATAACCGTGGATGTGGCACACAGAGTTAATGGTGCTTCATTATATTAATGAGACAACTGACATGTTTGAGTGGGCAGATGCCAGAACTGTGATCGTCAGATTGTGACCACTGTTGAATCATATAGGTGTACATGTGCTAATAAAACAAACAGTCGTTGTGTTTTCTGTTATTAATAAACACTTAGGCATCAGAATAACAACGTTTTCTTGGGTGTGTCTCTAAGTCCAGACTTCTCAGAAGAACATTTGAGCTACATTTGAAAAAAGTAGGAAGTTCATCTAAAGCTGTGGACAAAAGTTTGAATGTTCCCTTCACCAACATTGAGTTTGGCCATTTGATCATATATTGGAGCTATTTATTTTTGTCTTTCAGTGGGATGAATATACGGTTTCAATGAATTTGCATTTGAGTATGTTTGAATTTAATTTATTATTTTTTATGTAAATTTCCCTTAGTGAAGCGCAGTAAAACCATGCAGAATTGGGCTTGTAACAGATAAAACAGACTATTATTCTTCTGGAATATTCTCAATTCATATTTTTGAATTTGTGTGCAAATACAAACTTTTGCACACAATTCTAGGTTTTAAAAACAATCGTTGAAGTTCCTTGTTGTGTAAAAAAAAAAGTACATATGCTAAATTGTTGGCCAAAAATTATTAAAGAAATTCATGTCTCAACATAGCTATATGAAAGATGCAATTATATTTACAGGGTACGATTTTGGAATGAGATAAAGTACTGTAGGTAATAAAAGAATGCAAAGAGTGAAAATCAATAAATCAGTAAAAAAATAAAATAAAAATAAAATAAGATTGAGATTATTTTGGGTAAAATTATGTCATGGAATTGTTTGATTTGACTGAAATTTTTTTCCAACTAAGACAGTAAGTTAGGTAAGAACCGAAGACAAGTTATGTAAACAGCAACAAAAGGACAATACAGATATTGATAAAACCGATTTATTTTCTCCTTTTTGATGACGTGAAATTGACAAATAGGACCTGAGCGAGTATTTAGCGGCCTCTGCTGGTCGGTACTGAGTAGTACAGACAACATGGCGGCGCCCATCAGGACTTTGTGCTGTTCAGGTGAGACAGAGGTTAAACTTTAAATCTCTCGTATGCGCTGTCAGCCCTATATTGAAAGAAGAGTTTTGTAACCGTAAACAGTTTTGCTTATCGGTCGTTGCTTTTTCTACTATTATCGACCAACAGTGCCGGTTAATTGCAAATGCTAACGTCGATGCTAACCGTTTGACAGCAAGCTTTTACTGAGTTGTGTTTAAAAAACAGCTTGTAAATAGTTTTAATTAGGTGATTTTGGTTTCTTCTTGTTCTTTTCGAAGCCCTGAAACTTTCAGGAAGACACTTCAGCTCCACGTGTGGAGTACAAGCTGGACAAAAATGGAGGCTAGAGTAAGTTGTGCAACCCTCTGCCAAACGTCATTGAAATTTTCCTAATTTTAAAGACAAGAGGTTCAGATCTTCACCAACATTTAACAGTGTCTCTCTTTACCCAGTTCACTACATTTACAGACAAGCTTAACAAAATTCGGCCAAGCAATTTATTTGTAATCTCGTTTTGAAACTCGTTGAAAACATCACTTAATAGGTACACAAAATATCTGAAAACCTAATATTAGTTTGTTGACACATTCAGTCTCATCACCAATTTAGTTTCTTTGCAATAATATGCGAGACATTTTCTGTACCTATGGTTAGTTGTGTTTAGTTATTTGTGTGTGTGTGCTTGCAGACATGGACTGGCCACAAGTGGGACAGAATATGGACCATTGACAGATCTGCCTGACTGGTCTTTCGAAGGTACTTTATTTCCACTGTTTTGTTGTGCTAAACAGAGCTGAGCATGTCACTGAGTGTCAAATGGGAGCTGCTTCCTTTGCTACTGTGCACATCTGCAATTTTGGGCAGATTTGACCAAAATTATACTTTTTTGGGATCGAAAAAGAACAAACGGTGATTTGTGTGTATTGGAAGTCAGCAATTTCAATATACATAAATCTCTGTTTAGTGTTTTAAAATGAATTAATATTAATTTTACTGTAAACTAATGTTGTTATTAAGCATTTCAAGTAGCAGTCACTCAGCCACAACTATGCAAATAAAAGGAATTATTGGATGTCCAAAGCCTTGGAAAAGTGTTCATTCCTCATGAACATTTTCAGATTTTGTCCTGTTACAACTGCAAACTTTAATATGCAGCTCTGGAAAAAATGAAGAGTCCTCTGCACTGAACCCCACTGAAAACCTCCTGATTATTGATCTCTGAACTCTTCCTGAGTTAAAATGTTAGTATTGTTGTTTCTAAATGATTATCAACTTGTTTTCTTTGGATTATTTAAGATCTGAAAGCACTGCGTGTTTTCGTCATTTTGACCATTTCTCATTTTCTGCAAATACAAAATGTTTGCTTGTAATTTCAGAAACATGTTGTCAGTAGTTAATAGAATAAAGGAACAAAATTAATTTTACTCCAACATTTACCTATAAAGAGTAAAATCAGAGAAACTGATCATTTAAAGTGGTCTTTTAATTTTTTTCCAGAGCTGTATCTTATTGGAGTTTTATGTAATAGAGCAGAAGTTGGGTTTTATTAAATTTTTTTCCAGATACAATCTGGAAAAAGATTGCATCTTTTTCCAATCTTTTAGAATTAATTAACTGATTGATTAATAACTTAATTAACTTCTAATTAACTCTGACCAGCTTCACTGTCCCTCCTGAAGAAAAGCGTCCGTTCTGCATGATGCTTCACCATGAATAGATGTAGTGCCATGTTCTGCCCCTTTTCCATTTTATGTTCTTCTTGTATCTCCTTGACTGACGTGTGACAAGCTGGCTTCACTTTGGTCTGTTTCCCATTTGTGTTCAACTTGATCATTCTGCTGACAGATGGACGTCCAGCTCCTCCTCTGAAAGGCCAGATTAGGAGAAGACGAGAGAAAGAAACATTAGCTGTGAGCGTCACTGTTAAAGTTTCTCTTATTTGCTGCTGTTTAATTTGACCGTCGCACTCATGGGTTCTGTGCCGTCTCTCCTCAGAGGCGCATCGTGATGCTGAACTCGGAGGTGGATCACGGAGTAGACGTCTGGAACAAGAAGCAGGAGGAGGCCAGGCGAACGGAGGAGCACAGAAAGTCTCTTTTACTCAAACCCAAAGGAAAATTGTTAATGAAGAAATCCAAGAGTTAGAAGCCGATTATTCAACATTCTTTAAATAAATGCTGTCTGTTTTGTTACAAGTGGCCGTGTACATTTTTTTTGTTTTTGGGGAAAAACAGAAATGATGTAACGTTTATTAAATATTTAAAATATACTCTGTATCCACCAGATGGCAGTATTCTTCCTTCCTAAACCAGATTTAAACTATTTGGCTCCAGAGGAGTTTTAGTTTTGCAGGAAAACAAACCGACTGACAGAAAGAATCTGATTCACTTCCCAGCTCAGTGCGTCACATGATATCTTCCGGACGAGATTGTGACTTACAAATTCCTACTTGTTTAAATTTGTGTTGTCTTTATTAAGGATTCAGCTAAAAAAAAAAAACAGAAAACCAAAGCAGCAGAACGGAGCACTTTTTCTAACTGATGTCTGCAAAGACGCTTAACTGCTGCTGGCAGGAAGTTCAATCTGACATTTTCTGGCGTCAATGCGACTCTTTCCGTGAATAAACCCTGACTGAAGCTGGTAAAATGCATTTGAAGAAACCAACCGTATAAAGGTGGTGTATAATGGGATCGGATCAGACTTTGTGCCCTTTAAGTTTTCCCTAATCGTAAAATGTTCTGTATTTCTGCATAACGCCTAAACGTCTGCGTTTCACGTAAGTCCTGAGAAGATGAAACAAACTAAATGAGTCGGTCTGCTTTTAAAAGGAGACCAAACCCAGCCATGTTGAGCTGAAGAGAGTGTGATCTTTGCAGCGTGTTTTTCTCGTTCCCTTGAGCAAAATGAATTTCTGAGAATCTTAGAGTCCCAAAAACTGTTGGAGGTAATTGGTCCAGCGTTGAGCGTTCAAAGTTTTTCCTCCAACAACGTGCAGTCAGACCGATGGAGCACAAGTGGAGCAAACTTCAGTTGACTCATGTTTTTCCTGGGACTAAATCAAAAAGCTTCAATCCAGGAGCATGTTGTGTAACAGCTTGAGCACAGAGAGAAACCCTGGTAAACCTTGAAATAAAGCCGTCTCTCACACCAAGTAGTGTTATCAACTATTAGCAACCAGAAATATGCTGCAGAACTGCAGTCTACAGTTTGACCAACTGTCAGTGTTTTGGTTTCAGAATGCCAACCGTTTTCCAGCTTTGAAAACACGGTGGTGGTTGTGTCATGACATGAACTGCTCAAAAGACAGTTCATGAACTGAATCTCAGCAGAGTCGGACCTTTCTGAGTTAATTTGTTGCACAAAGGGTTTCTGAAACGGTACGGATCATATTGGCATGTTTTTGCTCCGGTCAGTGAATCGTTTTAGAATAATGTCTCTGCTGCAATATCGAAATCTGGGTCCGATCTGATAGAAGTTCCCTGAAGTTGTGGATACCAACATTTTCCACCTTCTGATTCCCAACAGTGGAGGAAACAAGTGGCTGAGGCAACTAGCCGTTTCCTTCTTTTATCTATCGTTCGGTTTGTTTTGTGCTGATTTCCAAGCACTTTTCCCTCCTAAGTTCTCTTAGCAATTGGATTTCCCCTCTGTTAGATCAATAACGTCTCATTTTTCTCAAAGAACGGTTCGAGACTCCAGCATTAATGACCCACAAGCCAAACGTAAATAAAATAAACCCTCCAACATTTGCTGATTTTCTGATTAGGAAATGGGATTTAATCTTTGTAAACCAATTAATACATGGTTTACATGCTGTCAGTTGTTTTCTCCTTTTTTTTTTTTTTTGGTTTCTCTAAATTGTTTTAGATGATAAAGCAGTTTTAGTGTTTGGCAAAACTAACCTGACTAAGTGTTTATTATTGCGAATAAGAAAATAATTCTGCAAAGAAGAATGGATCGAAGTTCCTTAAGGGTCGGTTAGTTTTCCACATTGAATCAGGTCTTTTCTCGTTTTCCTTTAAAACCTGCTTTGTTACATTAATTTAATAACATCTGATCTTAAAATTAGTGTGATAACATAAAGCAGAGAAGTCAAACTCAGTTTTATTTTGGTCCAAATTAAAAATCTGAATCTTCTTAAAGGGCCGGTTGTGCCAGAACGCATTGATGAAACCCATTAAACTGTTGAAATAACAATAAATAGATGTTTGTTTCAGCATTCAACAAGTGTTTCTTGAAATTAAATAATATGGAACATCTTCTCACATTGATCAGTCCATCTAGGATTTTATGATTGTTTTTCTGTTTTTTTTTTCAATCAAAATCAGATTTTGTGGTGTTGATTTAGAAATATTTGGAAGGAATTTTTATTATATTTGCACTAACGTATGATGTTAAACGTGACTTGTTATTAATCGTCATATTGACTACTATCGGACTATAACTTCACATCAAGTAAGGCTGAGGCAGCAGTCACTTTAACCCAATGTTTTGGCCAATTTTGTGTAAAATGCACAGTAAAAACCAGAAAAAAATGTGGGAATGTGTAGATTTGGAGGGACGTGTTGTTATAAATTGAAGTGTAGAGGGCCACATTTGGCCCCCGGGCCTTGAGTTTGACACATGTGACCTACAACACGAAGGTGCAAAACAGAAGAGATCTGCGGGAGGTAGAACCTCTGCACAGCTCTGGATTTTTAAAGTTCAGCAGAGAACTCGGAGATGTAAAATCGGACGATTTCCTCAATAAATCAATGACTGAGTCGAGTATTTGGAATCCATTTCTCAGGGTTTCCTTTGACCCTCTTTCAGGGTTTCTGTAAAACTCAGAGGAGGGTTCCTCGTCATGTTATTTGCCTCCAGCAGCGTATAAGCTGCACGGTAAAGTTTTTGGGATGTTTTCCTGCAGTCAGCATTAAATCGGCGTGACTTTAACTAATAAACCGACTGTTTACAATCTAAACTAACCCCCCCGCCCTCTGCCCACTGACTGCTCACCCTGGCTTTCAGGTTCCTGCTCCGTTCCTTGCGGTTTTCTCCCTCTTTGCCCTGACTTTTTGTTGCAGACTTCAGCAAAGCCTCACTGTAATTAGGGCCGCTGCAGCCGCTGAGTTGCAGATTCTTTCCTGTGGATATGGGAGTGTTCTTCCCACCTCCCCTCCCCCCTTATTTCAGTTTTTTTCTTTCTTTTTGCTTAAAGAGTTGACCTAAAAGAGCTTGAGTGTCGCGTTGCAGAAATGGAGACAATGATCCAACATGGGGGGAGAAAATATGTCGCCTTCAAAGCCAGAAGTGCAACTCCTCGTTCTCTTCTCATGTGAGGCGACGCCCCCCCCCCCCCCTTTGCCCCTCTTTCTTTTTCCTCCGCTCCTCGTGTTGTTTTGGTTTTTTGGGGAAATGAGAAGCAGATGTTGCTTATTGTGCAGAAGTCAGTGCTGAAGGGAAGCATAAGGGCAGGGGGAGTTAGGTGAGGCCGTTGTTCCCCAGGACGAAGCGTGGGGGGGGTCTTGAAGGACGACGGTGCAGATGTGGTTGCATCTGCGGATCCAGATGCAGGGCGGCTTTCCTGGCAGATCTGAGGCTGTGTTGTGCCGGCGGTGAAACATTGTGGGGGGGCAGAGAGGGGGCTCTGATTCAGCAGCCTGGTCATAAAGGCCTCTTCCTGACCTGGGTGTTCCTAGAATAACCATGGGGCAGCCTTTGTAGCTCGTCTGATGAACTGCAGAGTCTGAACACTTTGAACTCTACATGACTTTTGAGAACTGGCTCTGCGGCCTATAATTATCCCCGTTTGCTGCTTTTTACACAAAAGCGCCGCGTCAAAAAATCCTTATTTCGAGCCGCACAGAGACGAGAGTTTCTTCTAAACCATCTAGCAACGTCATCAGCGCTTCCAGTCTGTAACTGAAAAGACTGCGGCTCCGACAATGAGAGTCAAACTGAAGCTAAGGGCGCCAATAGAGCAACAGTGGAAAAGCGTGCGATGCCAGAATGTAGGTCACCCAGTCAGAGACCCAGGTTGAATTGCAAGCAGCCCATCCCGGCCACTTCCTGCCCGGCGTGGAGGAGGCGCTGTGGTTCCTGCACCGCCCAGCCACGCCGTACAGGCTCCGAGGTAAAATGGCCGACAGTGACAGAAACGCAGAGGATGGAGAGGGGGGGGATAAAAATAAAAATAAAAAACTGGATTGCAAGTTTGCTGCCAAATGTCTCACTTGTGAGACAAAAAGCAGAGCAGATCAGTTCTGGAGGATGGATACGGTTCCAGATGAAAACAGACGGAGTGAAGAGAAAACGTGAAGCTGGACGGCGTCACAGGAGTTTTTCTGTAGCTCATCTTTCATTGCTGTGATATAATAAAACGTCACCTAATGTTCAACTGCTGCTCTTTAGATGTAAAGGGCTAATTTGGAGCTAATTGAGGAAGGAAAGTATCTGATTACGTGGAGCTTTCAGCATCATGTAAACCCACAATTTACATGATGATTAAAGTCCTTAACGTACTCATCATGCCATCTATGAAACATCTTTGATGTCTGACCACTTTCTGTCATTGTTTAGGTCGACTGTCGGATGCTGCTAATGTGATCGACTACACACACCTCCATCACAGGTGCTCAGCCAAGCTGAGCCATCTCCTCTCTAATTGTTTAACTTGATTTTCCACTGAGCGTAAAAACTGATTGACACAGAATCCATCTTCACAAGTTTGTCGTTTGGGTGGAAAAGCCCAAACAGCTGTTTCACAGCAGCTGAAACATACATAGATAACATGCTGTAGTTCTCATTGATACATTTCTTATTCACATGTGTTCACTGAAACCAGAGCATAAAGCCCCCACTGCGACAAACCTTACATTTTAGATCTCATTAATGTTTATTATCCCAATTTATATCGGTTTGGCTCCTGATTTTCATCACATTTCAGCACTTTATTTGACAAATGACTGATAGACAAATTAGCAACACAAACAGAAACTTTTATTGTTATATACATATAATTATCCATCCAGAATGATATTTGTTCATTTCTACTTGATGTTGTTTGAATCGTATTCTGGGAACAATGGGGCATCTTTCCTGTGTTCGAGACCCACTGTTACAGTTAATTTAGAATAGATTTATTCAACAATGATAAATGGTTGGATGTGGGGTTTTTCATATTACCAATTGTAACTATACTCTTACAGTATCCTGCAGTGTCTTTGAATTGCTCGAGTTTTATACAGCATTACTCAGAAATGTCCCATGAGAGACATTCAGTGAAACAAATGGAAACTCCAGGTGACAGAGAGACGGAAAGAGGCAGGAAAGAAATAAACCAGATGCTGAGAGAGAGAGGGAGAGAAAGGAAATGAACTAAATGTGGTTTAAAGCCAGGGCGTAAATCCCATCTCATTATTGGAGCGGGGGGGGGGGGGGGGGGGGGGGGACCATAAACAGGAAAACTCCTTAAGACCAATTTTGGGGGTGTCAGCATAGTTACAGTGAAATGTAACTCAAAATGTGGTTTAAAAGATTTTTAAACCACATTCAAGCTGAAGGACCAAAAATGACTAGCAATGCACATCAAACATGTTTTATTATCAGTAAACAAACTGTTGAGAAGTAAAACTAAAATTCAAATGTTGCTTCTATGCGAGTTTTGTTCAGTGTGACTGATCTAATCTCTGGGACACCTTTACAAACATTTAAGGTTCTAAATAAAACCGCTTTAATGAGAAATTCCTCTTAATAAAATTCCTCATAAACATTGATTTATTGAAATGGCTCCCAATACAAGTTATGGCCTATTTAATTTATAACTTGTTAAGTTGCTTTATTTTTAAGCCTTTTTTTAGTTTTTTCATGTCCTGGGTGACTGACAACCAACAGGTAGATAGAAATGAATATCTGGGGAGTATTATAACTTAAACGTAACATTTAGAGCACCAGGGTTTAAATAGAAAAATATTCCGATTTTATTTTGTGGTTTTAAAGGCCAGTCTAACAGACCCCATTAGGGACAAGGGTGTTAGAAAATGGATGGATGGATTAAAAGGCTCTACATTGAAAACAGTAAGAAATAAACCCATAACTTTCTGGGTTTTTTTCTATCTCTTCTCTCTTCTGTTCTTGGCCCCCAGACTCTAATCTGGGTCCACTTGCTCACCCTTTCCCTCTCGTTTCAAACTCTACTAACTAAAAGTTAAAGAGCTAAATATGAATGAGATGTTTGATCCCTTTGACATAAAAGTTTAAGCCTATGAAAGCTTAAACTTTCATAGGCTTAAAACTGCCTGATTAGCAGTTTTGCTAATCAGGCAGCTTATCGTGATTCAGCCAAAGTAAGAAAATAACAAACTGCAGTCTGATTTTTATTGTTAATGTGTCCCACTCTATTGAGCAATGTAAGTAAATAAAATGTTTACATGTCTTTTGCTGTAAGTATTTATTTACTGGAGGTTTTTATGTTTGTACTGCTAGCTAACAGCTAGCTTCTCACTTCGAGCCTGTACCGCTCAGCGCTGCTGTTGCTCCGCCCACACTTTGGACTGAACCATTGTTCTAACAACAGTAGGGGGGGACCTAAAAATGTATTCTTATTTTTTTCTGAAGTAAATGGCACATTTTTTTTCATTCTTTGTTTCTGTGCCTTTTCATATTGATATTATTTAAATTCAAACGTTTCTTCAATTATTATTTATTTTTGGGGGGGATAATTCTAGACTTTTCCAAGAGTGGAGGCGTCCGGACCCCCCTTCGCTGCTTTCACACGTAGCCTCTGTAGGTTTTAGCACCGCAGCCCACCGCTTCTCTTCTGAGGAAGTGAAGTAGTTTCAGGTGGTCTGACCGTCAACAGGAACACGTCCTTATTTGTGTCTGTCTCATCTGCGTGGGCAAATGGGAGGAAGTTGAGTCAGCCTGAGCTCAGCCAATGGGAGGACGGACTCAGTTATACAGACTCAGCTAAAAAGAGCTTTGTGAAGAAGAGAGAGAGAAAAAAAAACACACATTTTGGGGAAAAGGAAAAACTGTTAAAATACTTTGACTGGAATTTTTTAATGTCTTCTTCATAGCTGGAAGAGGAAGCTGTCATCATGAAGCTGCGTTTGAGCCATTCTGAGGAATAAACCAAAAGTGACCAAAAGTTGTCCAGATTCATTGAAAACACCAAAAAAGAAAGTATTTATATTAATTGGACCGCAAATTTCCATGAATTTTTATATTACACACACACACACACCCATTGTTAAATGAAACAAAAATAATAAATGGGTTTAAATTTTCTTCTTTCCAATAAAAAAAGAAAAGTGTTTGATACCCTATAAAGAAAAGCCATTTTGAATCCAAATGTCACGTAACTATTAAACAAAGTCCACTTTAGAAATGCACAATCTCTTCAGAATGAATTAACACAAATGAAGCTCTTAAGTGTGGGATCAGGACGGCCCTGAGAGAGAGCGAGAAACACCCGAGATTTGTTTCTGGACACATCAAACAATATTAAATGTGACCCCAAGCCACAACCTCATTCTTTCCTCTTCTGTTTGTAACTCTTTACTTGGAGTTTGTGGTTGTTTACTGTGCAGCCGCCAGCACACCAGGAGTTAAAGCGGAAAGGAATGAAGGGATGGAGAAAACAGAGAGCAAAAACAGACAAGACATAGCTGCGGATGGAAGGAGTGGTTTGAGGCTGAAGCTCATAAAGAGAATTGTTTCGCAGAGGGTGAGGAAATAATGGAGGGAGGGAAAACGATCCGCAAAAGCCTTAGCTTCGCCTGTCATCATCTGATTCTGCAATATCTTTTCACAATCGGTTTCGCTTGATGTTTTTTAACCATAAATTTTAAGCCACCACACACACACACACTGTCTATACAAATACAAGCTGCAGCAGGCCCAGCTGAGGGGGAAAGATGTTTCTAAAATACCAGATGCTTGGCGGGAGCACGTTTTTCTGGATGCTGTTAGCGTTCCATCACTTTTTCCAGCCCGGCTCCTCCGACACAAGCTGCTGGCTGCGGAGTAGACCATGTCCAGACCGCTCTGCTGTGGGTCAGCGTCATGTGAGCGCCGCAGGAAGAACACCTGGAGTCAAGCTGCTGCTGCTGCTTGTTTATTCATGCCACTCGGTCAACATGCTGTGATTTTCCTTATTGCATCTGAACAAAAAGTATATTTTTCTTCTCTGTGTCTTGATTTTGAGATGTAAAGCACCAACATAGGCTGTCAGATGAGCTCTGAAGAATTACTTTTATGCATGTGCTCAATGTTTTTATTGAAGTTTGATGTGAGGCAGCCGCTACTGAACCGTTCACCTTTTGACCTTTGCAATTTTTCCCCAGATTGATCTCTACCTGGAGGATGTAAACTACTTTTTTCTCTCCTTGACTTCTTTAAGTATTGTAAATAATGTTAAAACTGCATCAGAAGTAATTTCAAATTGAATCACTGAGTCAACATAGTTACATTAGAAGACACATTTTATTTAATTTTTTTTATAAATTAGTTAACTAATGAAAATGTTAAGGGACCAATTAAAAACAGTCAAGATTATTTAAGTGATTGGATCTAATGTCTCTCTTTATTTTCTATAAACATATTTCTATTTCAACAAAATAAGCATGTAACACAGATGTCCTTTAAACCATATAGGAATGAATGATAAACTATCTGGGAAGTTTTTACAGCTCTGGAAAATGTTCAGTTTCTCTGATTTTACTTTTGATAGGTAACATTGTTCTTTTATTCTATGAACTACTGACAAAGTGTCTCCGAAATTCCAACCAATAATTTAGTATTTATTAGCAAAAAGTGAGACATGGTCAAAATAACGAAAAAGACACAGCACTTTCAGACCTCAAATAATGCAAAGGAAACAAGTTTATGTTCATTTATAAACAACAATATTAATGTTTTAACTCAGAAATAGTTCAGAGATCAATGTTTAGTGGAGTAACCATGGGGTTTCAGTGCAGTGGGTTCTTCATTTTTTAAGTGGATCCGTTCATATTGAAAGTGAAATCTGCTGGTTTTCTGGAAATCTGCTCTTTTATTTCTCAGTCCTTTCATTGGCTTCGTTTCCTTGGAATTAAAAAAAAACAGAAGCTGGATAAAAACAAAATTGACCTTTTTCTATGGAGTTTCCCTTTCTTTGAGCTGTTCATTATTTCTTTAACCGCAGCAGTCTGAAGCAGATAAATGATCCGGGGGGAGCGTGAAACGTCCCCCAGCTGGGAAAGTAGCTCAGAAAAACAGCAGATGTTGGTCTCACACTGAGGAGGGAAGCGAATCAGGGATGGTGTCATTCCCCAAATTTGCTGTTTATTTGCTTTGAGCTATAAAAAGTAGTTTATTTTTATCTAACAAAAAAAACAAAAACAGACAAATGAAAAATCTCATTCCGCTTTATTTATAAGATCATCACAAATATCATTACCATTATCACTGTTATTGATCACTGAGCACCGTCGGAGTTGAAATCTGCCTGAACTCACATTTCTCTGATCTGATTGGAAGCTGGGCTTCACTTCCCTCATTGTCATGGTAACGCCTCTGTCCAGCAGGACACCTAATGACAACACATAAAACCAAAACAAAAACCGGACTTTCCCAGCGCAACAACAACAACAACAATAGTAATCATATTTATAATGACAATTTAAAATGAAAAAATAAAATAAAAATAAAAAATTGCACCGTATCGTGGAAACCATTATTAGCTCATGTTTAAGAATAAAGCACTGGATTTTCAAGTTAAAGCATCACATTTCAAAATCAATTTTCCATCTAACTGCTTGCACTGAGTCTGTTTTAATGCACATTTTAATGCCTGAAGTTTGCAATAGGTTTTACAATTTACAGAAGTAAAGAAGGATTCCTGAACTGTTTCGTTTATTTAATATTTTTTAGACATTTTGTTTTCTGGATTCATTTCATTTTCTCCAGCATCTCACATGAAGTCTGAACGACTGATTACAAAAGTTCAAGTCTGCATAAGTTAATACCAATGTCCATAAGTGATAAGCTGCTACACACAACTCCATCAAACCCATCAATCTTTACAAATAAGAATATTTATCACAATGATGATAATAAATGAGCATTTTTATTCAGTAAAAAGAGAACGGAGTAATAAAAAAAAAACACATCAGTATCAAAGAACTAAAAAAAAATATATAGTACCTTTCTTTTTTTTTTTTTTTTTTAGTATAGCTTCTTCTTTAAAACATTAATTGTTGGAAACCTTACACTTACATTTTGGATCAGATACTTACAGTTGA
The DNA here is from genome assembly GCA_010277075.1 of Poeciliopsis retropinna. NCBI lineage: Eukaryota > Metazoa > Chordata > Actinopteri > Cyprinodontiformes > Poeciliidae > Poeciliopsis > Poeciliopsis retropinna. The sequence goes on from VMRM01000019.1 coordinate 3,391,099, forward strand.
AGCCAGATATTTATAACGTCTAATTATTAATGCCTGAAATTAAAATGTTCCTGTCTTATGTCAGTTCTAATAAGCAATAATATCTATATTAAGGAGGTAATAGAATAAAGAGAGATCTTGGCCGTTAATCCAGCGGGACGAAAGTCCACTCAGTGATGAGGAAGAAATATCTCTAGACATCAGCCAGGAATTTAAAGTTTGATGAAAGGTTTTGAGTTCAAATCTTCACGCTAAGCTCACTTCAAAGCGACTTTAAGGAAAGTAAAGTCAGAGTTTTGAAATGCGATCAACCCGATTCAGCTCAGCCGGGTCAGTCAGGAGGAATGGGACAAAATTCCTGCAAACTATTGTGAGAAACTTGAGCAAGTCATTCATTTCGAATGACAATCCTACCAAATCCTAAGAAAAATGTATTTAATCTTCTGAAATGTAGCAAGTTAGCAACAAAAAAACCGTAAAGAAACAACAATTTCCCACTTTTGAATTATATAGTGCATGTAAATATCTGGTTTCAGCTGTAATTCTGAATCTAATTGCATGAAGAATACTTACTAACGTATTTCTGTGCTGATTTTGTACTAGCTGTCTCATTTTAAGCATTTTAGCATTAACTGTAAAGCAACAGTGTGAAGATAAAATGTTTTGTTGCAGAACCTGAAGGAAAACAATGTCAAGATGTTTAACCTCTGAGGAGAGTTGAACAGAAAACAAAAGTAAATAGAAAGTTAGAAGAATCAGGCAGCAGTTCAGCTGGAGTCGTCGAGATAAAAATGAAGGAATGGGTCTTTGATCGTTTCCCTTGTTATGCAGGTCTGAATTTCTCAACACAAACAGAACATGTAAATAGTTAAAATACAAATATACTTTTTCCTGATTTCAGTTTCATGGGCGTTTTTTTTCTTTTTTTCTTCTTCTTTTTTGTTTTGTGGCACTTACAAACCTCCCAACATGTCGTCTCCCCTCGACGCCACCAGTCGGTCATTCTCTCCCCACAGTTGCAGCGCTCTCCTCCTCGATCTTCGCTGCGCTCTCGGCTCCTTCAGACTCCTCCCGTTCTTTCGCTCTGTCCCTCTTTGTGCAGTCTGTCTGTCTGTCGGGCCCCCGCCGCGCCGCCTACACCTTGTCCAGCAGCGATCTCTGACAGTAGAGGAGGCGTCGGGGCGTGCCGTACTTCCTGAAGAACAAAAGCGCTCCCAGCGTGAGCAGCACCAGCACCAGCAGAAGGAGGGGGATGACCACGCCCGCCACCCAGGAGCCGCCCTCCGTCTCCTCGATGATGATCACCGTCCGGCCCTTCTTGGGCTCCTCGCTTTCGCAGCCCATCCAGTCGCGCAGCACCGACTTGGGGTAGCCGGACTCCACCTTCATGTGCTGGTTGTTGAACTTCCAGTACTTGTTGGCCTTGTAGAAGTAAGTGTAAGCTGGAGGAACAGACAGCGGAGAAGAGGACAAATCTCAATTTCCACTCATTGCTCAATTGTGAAAAGTCAGGAAATTGGTCAAATGAATTACAGTATCTTCATATTTGAAGAATATTTAGCTCATGCATTGACAGTAAAATGTCTGCACTCACATCCATCTTCACTCATGAATGTAGCTTTAATGTTATCTGGGGCTCCGCTCCACTTGCTGATGGGCTTTGGGTAGTCGCTGTGCACTCTGCGGGTCTGTTCGTTGAACCGGTAGTACCTACATGTGATGGAAACAACATGCTATCAATGTAAACAGAAGCAACGTAAAGCGACGTAAAGAAATAACACATTCAAGAAACGACAGTTGTTTTTTTTTTAAGGTTAAATGAGTTTTAAAGGAGCAATGGGACAGCTAGTGGCAAAAATGTATATTGCAATCCACTTAATGTCATCCCAAAGGTTGACTTTGTGTCTGGTGAACTATTTTGGTCTTGATTTAGCCATGTGTTTTTGGTCTTTATTATGCTAAATGATCAACACATTTTAATGGAGAGCCAGGTGATTTATTTATTTATTGTTTTTTAGAAAATATCTTTGTGTTTCAAAAGGTTTCTGATGAATTTTGCCCTGATTGGGTCTTTGGAAAGGAAACAGAATCCACCATGAAAAGCTCAAAAAGTCAAGTTTTTATTGCATTAGGAATTAGTCATTTACGTTTGTGATGGTAGTACATCTGATGGTTACTACGAATACTTGCTAACTCCAACTTATTGCTGCGGCTTTCTAACAGCCATTTTACTACTAAATCTGACTTAAAACATGGAATACCAATTCAGTGCTCCTACTTAAAGAAAGGTCTAAATTATTTAGCTACATTTCATTTTAAAGGGATTGTTAGGTGTGTCAATAATGTGTAGAGGGATTTTGTTGAAAAATTACATTTCAGGCATTTGTCAGCGATTAAGCAGCTGTAAAAAAAAAAGAAAAAAAAAAAAGGATCAATTCATCAATAACTTTAAGTTGTTGGGTGATAGATGCAGGGTGATACATCTATACCAATGTACAAAAAATATGTTAAAAAAATGAGGGATCCTGAGTTTAGTGAAACTTAAGTTCAACAGAAGCAAAACTCACTGAGTTCCCTTGAAGAAGTACGTCTGTCCTGTTGGTGTGTAGAACAGAGCGGCGTCGATCTTGTCTTTAGGGAGACCGGTGCCCAGGTCTTTGATGCTCTTCGGATAACCCTTCTCCAAGGTAGACTCGCTGTAAACCCAGTATCTCTCACCTGGACACAAATATAGCGACAACACAATTAACAAAAGTGCAATGAAAGCAGTAGAGGCAAGCTTATTCCAGGAGGAGCGTACCCTTAAAGAAGACAAACTTCCCATCATCCCTCTCGTACGCGGCGTTGATGTTGGAAGGAAGGCCCTTCCAGAACTGACCAGTTGGCCTGGGATAGCCGGGTAAGACCTTGTCGTTACGCAGACGCCAAAACCACTTGTCCTGCAAACAAAGACAGGAAGGTTCATTTCTCCCCTCTTCTATCGTCAAACATGATGCTACAGTTGTTTCAATGACGACTAACGTCCAAAAGTAAAACAGAATAAATGAGCTGATGCAGTTTGAGGTTGCAAGGCAATGACTTCACTTCCTGTACCTTGAAGACAAACTTTTCCCCTCTCAGAATAGCGATGGTGTCAAAGTGTCCCTCGCATATGTCGGGGCCTTCGTCGGGTTTGTCAGGCTTGGACGGCTTTGTGGGACGAGGAGGCGGAGGGGGAACTCCAGATTTGGAACCTGAAGGGAGATTTAGAAAGAAATGAGAAGTAGTTGGTTTGATTGCAAGATATTTATACACAAAGCTGGTCTTACGCGAAACATGACGGACAGGAAGAACTTAAGGAATGAAGTGAAGTAAGAAAGGAGACATGGAAGGAGTAAAGGAAGGGAAAATAAGAAAAAAGAAAGAAAGGACAGTGACAGAAGATTGGATCAATTTAAGGAGAGAATCACACAAGGAACGAAGGAAGAAATGTCAAGGAACAAAGGACACAAGCAGACTGTTTACAAGTTGTTAACGCTAGGGAAGATGAAAACAAGGAAAGAAGAAGTTCAATAAATAAAAAACAAATTAGAGGAAGTGAGGAAGAAATGACTCATGGAAGTTAAAAAAATGTCTTTGTAATTCAGTCTGCAAATACAAATATTTTCCATGCTTCCCCGCAGCCCCCTCTTTTCTCCATACCAGGAAAATACCGAAATCAAACTCCGGACTGAACCCGGAAAGTGTTTCATTTTAATGCTTAATTTTCAGATCCTCGTCATTAACTCATCAGCAGATCATCCTGGAAGTAAACAACCAACCATAAATAGCCTGGATGCCGCGGCGGTCGTCGTCCGGCAGCTGGAAGTTTTCTGTTTCGAACCACTGGTAGAAGGGGGCCATGATGGCTGAAGGGTCGTCGGAGTGCTCCAGACCCAGAGCGTGGCCCAGTTCATGGACTGCCACCAGGAAAACATCATTTCCTGCAGAGAAACAGCAAGACAAAAGGTGAGAAATGCACCTCATGGTTATAGGTAGGTTTAGTTTTTACAGCAGCAGATCATCGTTTTCATCTTACCTCCCTGATCCACGATGCCGGTGGTCCACGGTTCGGCCAGGTCAAAGTGCGTGTCCCCCCCGATGCCGTTACCAGGGAAGTAAGCGTGTGCCAGGAAGCCGCCCTCTCCGTCGAACGGGGTGCTGTCACCGTGAAAGCCGTCGGCGAAGGACAGCATGATGTCGGCGTACTTGTCGACCTTCCCTCTGATCTGGCTGAAGGGAATCTCTCTGAAGGTGAGCGGGATGGCGCTCTCCCAAACCTTAAAGGCCTTTCGGATGGCATCATGCGTGGCTCTCTCGCCCACTTTGGGGGTGTAGTTCTCTATGCTGCCGGGGAGAACAGAGGAAAGACCGTTTAAGAACAAACCAGGCACAACTAAAAGATCACAGACCTGAAAATGTTTAACTTGGTATTTTGTTGGGGCAAAAGCCATTAAATCGTTTTCATTTGCATCAAAAGGCAGTTAATAAAGGAGACGAAAATGAGTGGGAATTCTGACCTGAAGGTGACCTCAGACTTGTCCCACTTCAGACCTTGCCTCGCGTATCTCTTCCTCCTCAGGTTGGTTTTCAGCTCCGGACCGAACTTGTCCGGGACGCCACACCGCGGCCGACTCATTGCTCTGGAAACATTTTAAATAAACGTTATATCATTTTGTAAAAACAGGAGTAACTCTAAAGAAGAAAAAACTCTTTATAGTTAAATTTATTGCTATTTGGAATGCAGAAAATAACTCTTTAGCATTTTTAAAAGAAAATCAAAAAGCCCTAAAGTATAAAGGACTTTTAAAAAAAAAAAACCTCAGCATTCCTCTGAATGACTAAATGTTCAGTCAGAACTCACTCTAGTGTGTTGGTATCTATGGTTCCAGTGACGGTCAGTCCGTAAAACCTCTGCATGGCTGAGATTGCCGTCTCAATTGACTGCGGTGAGCGGATGGCCTGCGCTCTGACGTCACCCGGAGGCAGGTAGCCATACTTCTGCAGCCACGCCTAAGAAAGAGAGACATCAACAAAGAAGAACAAAAGAAAGACTGATTAGACAAATTCTTGTGCACCTCCTTACATTACAAATTTAGACTTGTTTTATTGATCTCAGTGGGGAAATTCTCTTGTTAAGGCAGCGTTCGCCACAGAAGGAGCTGCAAGTGAATGACACACATGGGCAGGAAATAAATTGCCTTTCCTCTTGGCGTTGGCTGAACATAAATACCTCAACTTGTGTTTGAGTCCCTTGTTAAATCATAAATTAAATGTTTTTATTTTATTTTTTTAAAATTAAATCTTACTAGCTACACCCAGAATTAAGAAACCATCCATCCATCCGATGTAGCTGCCTGTCTCCAGTGACCACTGGCAGGGTGAAAGGTCACCAGTTCGTCACAGAGCAACACAGAGACAAGCCGGACGTGACTCAAGAAGGCACTCAAATAAAATTTGTCTGGCAAAACGGAGGAGACCAAAAAGCCTCAAAAGGCAACGCATTATATTTGACCTATAAATAATCAAGACATCGGTTTGTCTATCATTGGTCATGATGTCATTTCTACAGCTTTGTGACGCCACCGTATACAGAATAGATACATATGATACGATAATATGAGTGACCAGCCTAACAGGAAAAACTCAATTAGAGTCCAGAAGGTTGAAAAAGTACCAAGAACATCTGAAGCTCTGCAGGCCCAACCAGCCTCAGCTACAGTCAGTGTTCATGTTTCAACAATAAGAAAGAGAGACGGAGCCAAAATGGCACACAGTGGAGATTTCTGAGGCCAAAACCCTGCTGACCAAAACAAACATAAAGGACATGTGGATCTTTTCGAAAGGTTTGTTTCTTCTCATGTGACGGAATTTCATGAAACCGAACGTGAAACAGAGCAGAGGTGGTGTGATGGTCTGTATTCTGTTTGCTGCTTCGGGATCTGAATGACTTCCTGCAACTGATGGAAGAACAAATTCTGCTTTTTGTTGGACAATCCTGAAGGATAATATACTGTAATCGGTTTGTGACCTTAAACTCAATTTCTGTTCGGCTATGGAGAAGATCATCCAAAGCAAACCAACGAGTCTGCTTTAGGAAAGTTCCAGAAAAAGAGCAACTTTTAGTAGTGACCTAGTCAAGGTCTGGGCTTAAATCTGATTGAGATGATGTGGCATGATGTTGAAAGGGCTGTTCATAAATAAATGAGGCTGAGGTTTATGATCCGAAACATTTAAGTGCAATGTATATGAAGAAAAAAGGGGGAAAAAAATTAAATTTGCACATTTATTTAAAGGCAACTCTTTACTCATTCTATGATTTTTTTATGTAGGTGTGAAAATGTTCACCTCTAGTAGGGACTTATACAGTTAAATATGAAAACATCTTAAAATGATAACACAGAGTACATTTTACTGAAATATGACATATTTAGGATCCAATTTAACGTGACCTCTTTTACAAAATGTTGATATTCCCAACTTGAAGAAGTCTTTGCCTGTTTCATCTTAACATTGGGTATTTAACAGGATAAATGGCTAATGTTGCCATGCATATAGTGGCGGCGTGATTGAATATTACGAGTCATGACTTTTAACCTTAAACATCTTCAAAACACAGATAATGGCAGAGACAGCAGGCATACCGCAGTCCTTTAAACATGGCTGAATCTGCAGAGTTTTAATTATTTCAAACTGTAAAAGCAAAACGTACGCTGCCGTGTGTCACTATAAATGTTCACATAAAACAAACACAATATAACATTTGGAAACGGAAGTCAAAAAGTGCTCCAAATAAGTTGATAACATCGATCAACACCAAGCAATAGTGATTTTGGAATGCCTTGATTAATCGTCTTTTAAATGAAAACTCCTGAAACGTTGCAATTATGTGATTTTGTGTAAAACAGAAGGGCTGGGCCTCATAAGTGAGAAGCGTGGGCATTTGTCTGATCTGCCTCGGTTCTCAGAGTTTGTCTGGGCCTGCTTCTCTCGGCTCAGACGAACATTATAAAGATGCTGGGAAACAAAGTGTTTGTGTCTCTGTGTTGAAATAACTGGTTAACCAACGCCAGCATATTAACTATGCTAAATTCACAATCTTATTCCTTTCTTGTGATTCATTGCCCAGTTTACAAACCCTTTAAAGCGAAACCAGCTCCTAAAATGTCCCTGTGATGGATGCTGAACTCGTTGAGGGAAACTTTATTGTGGGTTAGAGCGAGACAGAAGAACGAGAGCCAAATTAGACACACACTCTGTAAACACTGATGTCATTTTAGTCACCATGACCCAGAAATCTGTCTAGACAATCGTTGCCAAAGACAACTGGCCGCTACGATGATGGAAAAGTAACATTTCAGCAACATTTGAGTTCTTCAAAGCTTGACCTGCAGCTCTAGCAGCTACCATCTTTGTCTGCTGTCCTCTGTCGACGTGTCAGCCAAAACCACAACTATTTGCGTTAGCACATTAAATGGTTAGCCCTCTCTTTCCATCGTTTACAGCTGGTGGTCTACCAACACACTGTAAAAGAAGAAGAGAGTTTAAGATTCAAAGACGTGTAATTATTCAACTCCTGGATCAGTCAAGACACAGTTAGCTTAGCGTGAGGGCAGGTCATGGGCAGCTAGGCTAATAACCCACCCTTTTCTTTTATCAAATGTTTGTGTGTTAGATGTTAAATGTTAAGGTCTCAGAGTGATATATTGTATCTAACTTTCTCCTAAAAGTAAAACAAAGGGTTTAATGAGGGTTTGTTGAGAAAAAGATTTCAGTAGGCCATATTTAGCTAGGCTAAAGATGCTAATGACAATGCAAGCTCTTTCAACATCCACAAGCTACAAAACAGCAGACTTAGAAACTTACACTCTATTGTATCGCACAAAGACACGGCAGTGAATTTGACAACAAAATGGAGCTGCTCTGCTAACAGAAGAGCCGTTCAGAAAAATACTGAAACACTACAAGTGGCTACACACACACACACACACACCCACACACGCACGCACACACCCACACCTCCCCCCCACACACACGTTACTGGTGTAGGGAAAGAAAATGTCTGTCTGTGTGTCGATGGAAGATCAATATTCTAATGTCTATGTAAATATAGATATATACATATAGATGTAGAACTACCTTTTGCTCTGGTTACAGCACCAAGTCTGTTGGGATAACTATCGGTTTTTAACGTCGTGAGAGAGATATGCTTTGCTTGTTCTTTTTTGAAAAATATTACAATCTCAGTCAGAAATACATGTCTGTATTTAAAACATACAGACATGGAGAATGTCTGTATGTTTTAAAGTCTTGCCACATATTATCAATACTTTGATTTTGACTAGGCCACTCTTTCAGTATAGTCAGATTTTTTCCGAAGAGTTAACACACATCTGCATCTCTACCACAAATGATCTAGTGCTATTCCAATGGATTCCTTCTTTAGCATCCTCTAAACCTCAGCTCTCTCTCTTTTTCCACCATATGTACTGCTTTTCTCTTCAGGCCCAGAGAACAAGGAAAGCGAAGCAGAAGGATGGAAATGTAGAAACCGACTCGGACTACCAGGCCATAGAGTACACAACCTGTGCACACACAGCCACTGTTAGTCATGTGGTGAACCAGAGAACAAGGTTCATTTATGACAGGCTGCAGAGGGGCACCTAATCCCCCTTCTCTCCACCTCTCCTCACTCAGTCTAACAAGTTCTCCAGGATTTCTCAGGATTATTTAAGCACCTAGTAAATTTATTTCATCCACTGACTCGCACAAGTTTACTTTCTCCGTCTCCAGGCTGACTGCACCTAGTGTGCCCTGTGGCTCCAGTCTGATGACGTGTCTGCTTCTATAAAAACACCCTTCCCACAAACCATCAAGACCTCCACTTCTCTCCACTGCTCCCAAACTACTCTGCACACCGCCGCCACCTCCGGCTGGCCTTCCAGGTATCCCAGCATGCCCCCCTCTTCCATGCGCTGGAACTCCCAGCAGCCTCCATCAAAGCTCCTATTTATCCAAGCTTCTACATGGCTGCCATTGTTGGCCAGATAGCTTACTACACGACCATGTGTGGTCAAAGGGCTGGCTGCTACTTTGGTAAACACAACACCGGGTCTTACTCTGACGTGTGGTCTAGATATATATAATGCACCAGCAGCGACAGAAGACCAATCTGATGAGCAGATGCTGGAGGTCAAGCAACTACGTTATGTATAGATCCTGTAGCGCCGCCATGACCGCATTCTGGGAAGAATAATTCAGAATTGTCCTTTTCTTGTCGCTGAGGAGGAAAAATCTGAATCACAGCAGCAACAATATACAAAAAAAAAAAAAAAAGAATCGTACAAAATAGAAGATCGGAAAGAATGAATGGAAAGGTGGAAAATGTTATTTGGATTAAAACGTTAAGGAATGTGTGGATATTTTCTTGTAAGACAGAACACAAAAAACAAGCTGTAAGGTGTAAGAAAGTAAAATCTCATGCCTTTTGCAGGTTGTTTTTAATAAAAAGTCTTATTTTGACTTGTTTCATGCAAAACATGCTATGTTTGCTTCCTTACACTTTTGCAAGATGAGTAATTCTTGGGTGTGGAGCGACTACAGCAAAACTGTTTGTCTACTTTAGAAAGCGGTGTCCAACACCAGTCCACCATGTCGGTGTCCTGTCTGTTTTATGTGTTTATTTGGTGTAGCAGAACTAAATCAATCCAATGGTTTATTACCAGGCCTTTGAATAACTTGTTGATGTGGTAAGGAAGTAGTTCAGTTGTGTGAACCAGCTGGATTGGAGCAGAATCATTTCTAAAACCTTTGAGAACTGGATTCAGAAACCCAACACTTGGGGTGTCGATCAAACAATATACTTATATTTACTCAAAAATCTGTCTCAGTCATAAATGCAATACAGGTGGTTTATTATTTAAATCACCATTTTCTTTTAATTTGCCTAAATATATCACAAGCAAACATAAATAGGTATTGTTTATTAGTTTGTTTTGCTTCTAGAACTACTGCTTATAAAATATGTCAAAGATTTTATTCAGTAGCCACTTAAAAATTAACACTAAATTTAGGAGTTTGGTATTAGAGCAAAGTTAGTGAAAGCATGAAGGACATTATTGAACTGATTGTCACCACATGCTGATCAGCTAGAACTTAATGCAACTAGATTGTTTTATAACTGGTGTGATTGATCTGAATAAAATATTTCTGTACATAAATTAGATTTTTTTTCTTTGCTTTTTTTGTAAAGTGCCTTTAGACATTTGTTGTGAGTATTTTAAAAATGTATCAAATTTAAATACATTTTTTAAACAAATGACACCATGGAAAGCATTATTATAAACATAATAATCAGTGTAAACAGAGAACAACTGTTGCTTTTTGTTCTATATAATCATGTTACAGATGTTTGAACTTTATATATTGTGATTCTGTTACTCAAAGTAATAATCACAAATCTGATACTGCCCAGAGTTTCATTATTTTGGTTGTGATGCTACGTTTAGATGCTAACAGGCTAACCTTACTGCAGGTTCTCTGATTATCTATTATTAATTTATTCAGAGTACTTCAGCAACATTTTATGACAGAAAAAAATCTAAAGCATTTTTGTCACAAAAGTAACAACAAAAATTTGTGAAGCATTTATCGGTGCGATAAACCAACGTCGCTCCACTAGAGTGGCATCTTTCGCACAAATAAGCTGGATGTTTCCAACAGGTCTACAATTAAAAAAAAAAAAAAAAGTGAAAAAAACATCAACCCTGAACCACCAAATTGATATTGTGACCATGATGTCATGCATGACAAATGTTATTCCCCTGTTGGCCGTCAGCCATCACAGGACCTGCAGGCGGGTGCTATGCTGCTCTACGAAATTACTCACATTCTTATGAGAACGGCTTGTTTTCCTGAATCAAAATAAAACAAAGTCAACCACAAGTTCCTGCAAGTTCTATGAATCAAAAAAAAAAAAAAATCCCAAGCACTTTTATAGGTTTTACTGAAAAAGGCGACACGTGGGAGGTGGCCATTTGTGCAAGAGGAACCATGAGAATGCGACTGGAGATGAGATAGAGATCAGGTAAAGGCTTTTAAGCTTTCTTTTTTTTCTTTTCTAAATGTTGAGAAAACATGCACAGACAGGGAGAAGAGGGTCCAAAAGACAGATTAAAAGCAGAAAGAAGCAGAAGTAAAAGTATTTTAAGGAAGAGTGGACAGAGACAGAGGACTTGGGATCAGTGTTTAAACTGAGTCAGTTGTTCCTCTCTCTGTGCCAGTGGAAAAAAACCACAGGATTCAGCTCATGAGTGCCCGACTTTTATATTGCCCTCGTTTCTTGGCATCGTTCGGCCGGTTAGCACTCACATCAACACTATCCCACATGGTTCCCAGTTTATATATGTATATATATCCTGGTCAAGCTGGTCAAATAGTTCAGTCCGCTTGGCGATTCGTTCCACATAGTGTGCAACTGGAAATATTAAAAATACCACAAAAAAAGTCAGTTTAATGAGCCGCATCCAGTTTCTGACCTTTTCACACAAATACTGCATTTAAACATAAAGAGATTTACCCTTTAATTCACTTTATGGAATACCTTTTTAAAAGAAATACGCTTACTGATTTTTAATTTACTTTTTTATTTATATATAAAGCTATAATTAATGGAGTTTGCATGTTCTCCCAGTGCATGCCTGGGTTCTCTCTGGGTACTGTGGTTTCCTCCTGTAATTGAATACTTTAAGTTGCTCTCAGGTTTGTGTGCATGTTTATGTGTCTCTGTGTTGCCATGTGATGGAAAACCAATTATCACTGGCGGTAGAGAGTATAGATGATGTATGAACCAAGAAATTTAAACAACTCAAATTATTTGAATATTACGTCTATCAACAGTTTTCACCGTTTGAAAATGTTCACTCAGACCACATTCAAGTCTTGTCTTTCTTTTGAGGCACAGAAAAGATTTTTGCCTGCAACTATTACGTTGTTACTCGATTACGATGATGTAGCTTTTATAAATACATCTTCATAATGTTAAAGGTTTGCGATTCATCACAAGCCTACATGTCCATATTGTGTGTGCTGGCACTGGATGGTCTGCTTGGTTGGTGCCAATAATTGGCACAACCTCCTTTCTAAAGTGATTCTTCACGTCTTATAGCTAATATCCAACATTCTTCAGTTTTCTATATTCCATCACAAAAACTCTTCCTGCTGACAAATATTCAAAAATATTCCAAAATCAGCCGCATTTAAAGTAGATTCAAAGTTATACAATTTACCAAATAGTCTTAGATTTGACCGCTAATTAATGTGATTGTTCTGTTAAATTGCTGTACTTTTAAAGTTTTGCTTATAGTTTGACACCATTTAACTTTACTCGTGTGTGTTGTGTTTCAATGTCGTTTTGAGTGGTTCTTTGATCGTGATTCCCTTGTAAATTTGATTTTAAATTTCTCTCTGTCTTTCCTGGTTAAATAAAAGAAAGACATAGTGGGGAGAAATAAAAACAAGATGTGAGCTGTTAGGAGTTTCCCCTCAGTGTGATTCACCTGTACGGTGCTTTATGGCATTTCATCATTACAGAACAACTACAAATAACTGATATTGCATTATTACTGATACTGACAGTTAGAACGTTGCATATGTGTAATAAGATTTTCGCCAATATGTATTTAAACACATGGAAGTAAGGATTACACATTAGTATTGATTTCATAAGACTTTATTTGAAATGATCTATGTTTGATTTCTAGGCTGTTTTTAATGTTGTCATATAAAAGACGCCAAAAATAGCACTTTCCTTGACAGGTCAGTGATTTCTATTGGTCGGTAAAGTCTTAATAAAGGAACAGAAAGCAGAAGTGAGTGAAATTATGACACGCATGTGTTCAGTTGACTTGATTATTATTTAGCAAAGGAAAAACCTTCCTAACAGAAACCTTCCAATCTGCTTCTACAAGCTGTGATTTAAAGTCATTTTCTATAATTTACTCATGGTCTACCATAAGTAAACGTGGTTATATTTCTGCAATAAACAATACTTAACAGTATGCATACTTTAATTTGATCAGGAGCAAATGCGCTGAGTTCAAAACCACAATCTGTAGAAATAGGAAGCAATATAAAGACTTTGGAAATTGATATATTGCTAATTAAATGTTTGATTATTGAGAAATAAATTTAAAAGCGGTGTTAACAAACATTTATAGTTAAACAAGTGGACTCACTTTTTGACATGCTATTTATCCCTCTGTCCTTCTCAAGCAGTGTGTTATTCTAGAAACTGAAACAACTGATGGATCATTTTTATTTTCCAATTAGGACTCAGACTTAATTTGCTTTTAGTTTTGTGCATTAAATTATATCTGTGTGCATTTAGGCCTGCGTCACCACATCTGGACCACTGATGCAAACCCAACCAGCTGAGAACCTGAACCCAAACCCCCCTGAATGCAGCTTTTAATCAAAAATCATCCAAGAATGAACGTCTAGAGATTTTTTTCATGTATCCATGCTGGACCTTTTTCTACTCCTAGCAGCTCAGAAATTGACGTCTCTTCCTTGAAGTGCATCGGTTTCCAATTAGCCCAGCTCCAGATGATTATTTTCACAAAGTGACAGCAGCTGCCTGTCAAATCAGCAGGCATCAGGCCCTGAGCAAAGCTTTCCTTTCATGCTACATCACCAGTTGCGATAAAAGCAATCCAGTCCAGATGTGGTTTGAACAAATCTCCTATCCCAAGCCGGGGTCGTAACACGTGTCTCCAAATGCTAATAAGAAATCTCAAAACCTCTTTTTTTTTAGCCAGAAAGTAAAGTTCCTGCCGTGTAAGACGTGTTGTTTTCACGACTGACCACTTCCTTTGCCCACCAGCTCCAACTAAGCATTTTATTTAAGTCGAGAAAGCTTACAAAGGCAAAAAGGGTGAATGAAAACAGATGCTGGAGAAGCCTTTTTTTTATTTTCTGAGAATCTTGAAAGTCTGCTCTCTCTCATGGTGGGGCTCCTCCTTTCACTCGGCATGGATTAAGTGTGTCTGCTCGTCATAATGAAGTCAGAGAGGGAACGTCTGATGTTGAGAAACATAGATAAGTCATGCATCTTTTCTGCTACTTCAGCTTTTTTGACCCCCTAAGTCTAAATTAGGAAATTTGTTCTTTCAAAAACGTTGAAAAAAGAAAAAAAAAGAGCATCTCTTCCCTTCAGCTGAACATTTATTTTAGCTGAATTGTTGTGTCGTTGTTTGGTCCAACCCAAACAGGAACGCATCTAACTTTTGATTACAGGTTTTGTGCAATGATGTCATCCTAAAGTCATAATTAAAGCCTATCTTCATTCTGCATCAACGCTGAGTGAAGCAGCATCTGCAAACAACAAACTTCATTTTGATCTGATACGTGCTTGAAAAAGGAAAAAAGATTAAAAAAAAAAAAAAAAAAGAGCACATTCCCTCAAGTGTTATCGTCCCTCAAAGGAGCTGTGTTGGTGCAGGGCCGGCTCCAGGTGCCGTCCTGCAGCCCTGAGCTGCGCTGTTCTCCCCGCTGTGTTTACAGATATTCATCAGAGTGTCAGTGTGCGTGCTGCAGGCCTCTTGTAAACCGGCTGACTTATCCACCTCGTCTGGCTTGACTCACACGCCAGCCGCTTGCGGTCAGTGACTAAAGTCTCCGTTGGCTTTTTCATGCATCCTGTGTCCAGCGGGAACTGCAAAACATCCTCTTGTAAATACGTCCAGTAATGCTGGTTGTTTAATTTTAATTTTTTGAGGGGGAGGATATGGGGGGAGATCCATCAAATGAAGTGTTTGGTTTGTGAGATGGATTATTGTGACATGTTATTTCTAATTTGTGCTGAATGCTGCATATTTTTGCAGAAACAGCTGCCAAACACTCCTCCTCTGATGCTGACCCACTTTCACATTTCCCCATCCATCCATCCATCCATCCAGCTATACGTTTTGTGTTTAAAGCCTGGCCACTGTAGGCTGCATATTTACATTGAACTGTTACATTTATGCATTAAAAATGTGCAAAAAAAGGTAACACTTTCATGAACAATTAAGATTGTTATCAAGAAATGTCATTCATTAAATACTGACACTTTTAATGGAAAGTTGCGCTAAAAGTCACATTAAAAGTCCATTAAAATGGACAACTTTGCATTATTTTGTAAATAATGACACTTTCAATGCAAAGTTGACTTTTTAATTGAACTTCAATGCATGTTTTAGTGATTTGATTTTTGATTTAGTACAACTTTGCATTAAAAGTGTCAGTATTTATCAAATGACACTTCATGACAGCAGTCATAACCACTCATGAAGACCCCTTCATGTTTATCAGTCTTATGCACATCCCTTCAAATACAGTGTTACCAAAACCAAAAACAACTAATTGAAAAATCTGGATGCTTGAGTCTGGAGATATACATACAATCCCAACAATATAACGTATTTCTGACTTTATTTCTACTTGTTGACGTTATGAACCAGGAATGGCAAAACAGAGACCCTGATTGGTGTCGATCGGGATGCCCATGGTCAATAAACCTAAATCTGCAAAAGATTGCAGATTTAGGTTTATTGAGGGGGAACCAAACTGCAGCCTAGAGTCTTGAAGCTGAATCCATATATTTTGATTGTATCATGTTCACTTTGTTGCTTTGTTGTGAATTCAGAGCAACTTCCAGGCCTCCAGTTTATACAGTCTGGCAGATGAAACCCATTACACCCCTCCTCACACACACACACACACACACAAACACTTTTTCCCCCCAGAACAAAGCAGATCGACAGAGACTTCCTAAGAGACATTCAAAACCACGAAACTCAGTGAGTGCAAGATCCCAAAGTAAAACTCAATCCCTGTAAATAAAACAGTTCACAGTTTAAAGAGAACATATGACATCTTTTCCGCTTCACTTACCTCAGCTTTTAGTACATTTGCGTTGACAGAGTGCAAGCAGAAGAGACAGCAGGCCAGGCTGAGCAGCTGCATTCTGGAGGCTGCAAACTAAACTACCTCCCAGAGACACAAACTTCTGGAAAGTGGCGCCAAACTCCCCTCAGAACTCAACGACGATGGTTGAAAAAGAGGATAAACTTAGCGGGGGAAAGAAAAGGACCGACGTTGCTTCAAAACGTGGCAGGAAACTTTTGTCGACTCCGGATGGACACTGGCAGCAACACTGCACAGTTTTCCCTGCGCCAAAAGCCGCTCCGCCGGAGTTCAAAAGCTGGAAAACAAAACGACTCGCTGAGCGACCTAAAAGCGTAAAGTGCCGTGTGAACTGAAGCTCCGCAGTTTGGCCTCAGTTCTGCTCTCTAAGGCTGCCCGCAGCTCGTGTGGACAGTCCGTCCGTCCACAGAGAGAAAACCGAGGGATGAATTTTCCCTGAAGGTCCTCCTCCAGATGTGCGCACTTCGTTTGCGCATTGCACGTTTGCTTTTCTTCATAACAACTCACACACACACACACCCGCACACCCCTACACACACCCGCACACCCCTACACACACACGCCCACACCCCACCCACACACACACACACACATATATATATATATATATATATATATATATATATATATATATATATATATATATATATATATATATATATATATATATATATATATATATAGACGATGGTTGAAAATGTATGTTTTATATATATATAAATGCATATTCATTATTGATAGCGTTTTCACTCTTATACTTTAATCAGTGGTGTTTAATTAGGTCAGCTGACAAAAAGACAAAATACATTTGTTATTATTTAGCAGTTTTTTTAAAATCAATTTTCTCACTGATTTAAGTAGCACAGGAAATAATGTAACATAACATTATTTGTACATCATGTTTAAATAAGGTTTTAATTTCACACTTTCTCAAAGTCATTATGTGTCTTTAACCGTCAATAGATATTTATTTTGTTTGTTAGACCGGGCCTGGAAGAGCCAGTTGTGGTCAGCCTTTAACTGTTTGCCTGATGTCTTGAAATGTTGCTTTATTATTTCCTCAGGAAATCATTTATTTTGTGAAGAGCACCTCACAGTTTGAATGGTGTTTTAAAACTTGCCAACTTCCCCACTGATGTCCTCTAAATAAGCTATTAGTCATTCTGGTTTCACACTTTAAATTTAGTTTGATCACATCACAGCGCGCATCTGCAAAGATGCTTTTTTTTCTTTCAGTGCATTTGCAGGCTGTAATCTGGCTTTTTGTGCTGATTTTGGAGCAATGGCCTCTTCCTCTCTGAGTGGTGTTTCAGCTCATATAAGTACAGAACTTGTTTCACTTTGGATACTGAAGCTTTCTCACCAGCTTCACACCGTAATGTTGCAAGGTCTCGGACTGATTGACACATTTTGCACCAAAACACTGGGATTCTTGTTTTCTGAACAGCACAGTGGTTTGACTTCTTCTTTTTTATGCTTGTGTAGACTTGTTTGAACAGATAAACATGGCACATTCGGGCACCTTCTGGTATGAGGTTATCTTTTCAGAGGATGAAGGAGATTCATGGAGGTCCACAGATCTCTTCCTGACATCTTGATAGATTTTATTGCTCAACCAGAATACAATGTTTAACACGTTCTGTATGTTTTACTCAGTATAAATATCTACATAAAGTTGTATCTAATATTTTGATGAGTAATAACAGTGTGAGATGGATGTGACCAATCAGTACTTCCCTCTATAATACACGAACAGTGACATCGTGAGGGTATCAAAACATGGGAAAACTAACCAAGATTTTGTTTCTCTTTGACGGTTTTATGTTGTTGTTAGCTTAAGGCTAAAAAGAAGAAGATGAAACAACAACAACAACAAAATCCAATTTCTGTATTGACCACAAAACAGTTTGTATTTCAATTTAATATTCTGCATTTCAAAAAGGAAAACCAAATAACTCTTTATTTTGTTGTCATTACTGGTTTCTGATGGGAAAGAACAATTACCAAAACATGCCCAAACATTATATATATCATAGAATAAGCCAAAAGGTCATTAAAAAGCATAATTAATAAAGAGTTAATATTTCTTTTAGCTATAAGAAAACTAAAGTAAAGATGGATATACTTCGAAAACCATATGAATTAATAGGTAAGTAAAATACTACTTCAACACTTTGCTCATTGAAGTAATATTTGTATTAAGTTCTTTATAATCCTTTCTATGAATGAAAATAACAAGACGTTTATCCGAGCTGACAGTGACACCTGGTGGTGAGAATTCAACATTTCACCGTTCACATCCAATTTACTCAGTCAGTACCGTCCCAGTAAATTAATGGATAAACTATCAGTGGTTTCAGATATGTAAAAATGAAGAATTGGCGTTCAACTCTCATTAAAATGAGCCACATGTTTATTTTTTATGAATGTAAAGAGAGCCAGTTTGTGTGCGTCACAAGCCCCGCCCACCCTGTGATGACGCGCGTCACACGGAAGTAGCTCAGAACTTGACAACAACAGAGGCCCGCATCACGGTAACGCTTTCGTTCCTCGTTTTTGGTGGTTTTACTTCTTTCCTGCCGCTTGTAACCTACATATTGTGGTTTCTGTGGGTACTACAACGTTTCGTGTCGTGTTTTAAAGACCTGTCTTGTTGTTTTGTGTTATATTAACGCGACTGAAAGGGTTGTAAAAAAAAAAAAATCAGAGGATGTTAGCAGCTAGAAGCTAGCTCGCTGTTAATCCTTGAATCCGAAACTGTTTCGTTAACCTCGAGTCAAGAGTCTTATCAAATAACACACAAATGTCTGAAGGAAATGACTCAAACGAGTCAGAAATTAGTTACATTTTAGAAATAGCCACGTAGAATATTTGTTATGGGATAATTTGTTCACGAAAATTGTCTCTCTTTTTTTTTTATACCGACGTTGTTGAGTGGATTAAAGGAAGGAAGTCTCTGTGTCTGGCTGCTAACCAGACAAAAATAACCTGTTTGTGTCGTGGGCGTGGAGAAAATATCGTTTCATTTATTGCCTAAAGCTGTTAAATTACCCATCATTATACGCTCTTTATATTTCCAGTATTTCCAGTATCTGTTGGTTCACATATTGATTTATACCAAGAACCTTATTAACTGAAGATTTGATATATATCTATAATTAAAAACGGGATGTTGTAAGAAACACTGCTTATAAGATGTACTTCTGTAAAATTAATCTAGAAATATTATTACAAATAAATAAATATTTTTTATGAAGCCAAAAAAAAAAAAAAAGTATTTTTCCCATAAAACCCAGTCCTGGAAAACAACATTTCAGTTTTCATTGGAAGAAACTCTGTGTCACAATAATACCTAGCCCAGCAGCTAATATAGATCATACTTATAATAATCCAAATATTCAGGAAGACCATTGGTGAATTTGTTACGATGAAAATGGTAGTCATAGTTAACGTTGCTGCAATATTTAACCATAATTGCAGCAATTATGGTTATTTGAGTTAAGGTATAACTCTAATACCTTAAATAATTAATATTTTATCCAGGATAATACAAGAATTGTACTCTAGCGTTAGCTTGTTTTTCTACAATTACTCTTTGGAGGCTCTCTGAATTATTTTTCAGGGAGTGTTTATGTGATGCACATATTTAATTAATTTTCTACTTTACGTCATAAAGATAAAACCCAGTCATTCCAATGCATTTCTTTTACTTAGCTTAATGTGCAAACAATGCAGTTATCTGCAAGCACCTTGTTTCATCACGCTCCCCAGTTTTGTGCTTTGCGCTAGTATTTTGGAATATTTGTAATGAGGTATGAGAGATATGATGGTAGTAGATCACATTAATGATGCCATATTCTGTCAATTACCATTCATCAGAAATGTGTCAGTGTTTTCCTCTCCCTTTCCTTTAGCTTCATAAATTACACTTTTTGTTGGAAGAGTTGATTTTCCTTGAGTGTTTTTGTTTATATTTTTAATTTAAAATAGTTTTCCAGTTTGGCTTTAAATAGTAATTGGAACAAGTTGGCATAATTGTAAAGGCTGATTAAATTGTTTTCCAAACTATTCTTCAAAATAGTTTGGAAAAACTATTTTGCAAAAGGAAATGATCTAATTGTGAAAATCTGGACATTTATGACACATCGCCGACATCTATTTCTAAAACTCATATTTGTGATTGTTCAACCATCGATTTCGTTAAATATGTTGCAGCATATTAAGAGTCACTTCTGTTTTTTTTTATTAGGTAAACTTGTATCCCTCCATCATGCTTCTCATGCATGCTCTCTGTTTTTTCCTCTTTGCAGGTGAAGTCTTCCTGAATCTGCCCCCACCCTCTAAAATGGGACTTATCTGACATGTTTTTACACTTACTTTTAAACCTTCCAAGTTTTCACAGTTTTAACTCATTTTAAACACAAAGAGCAGATCTGCAGCGATGACAGTCAGTCACACGTTGTCTGTGCTCGTTGTAATTTCCATATCAGGTGAGTGAGGTTATAAAAGTTATTCATATGCTTATTAAAACTATCTGATTTAGTGCTCTGGTGTCTGTTTGTTTGACTGGTTCTGTTTTTGCTTCTTCCCCTCTCAGCATGCAGCCATTTTGAGCCTGCTGCCTGCTTTAGTAAGTACATGAACTATCTCCAAGAAATTCATGGTTTTGGCTAGATTTTTAAAAAATGCTTTTAGTGATTTTGAACTAAATCTCTATTTTTAACATAAGCAATAACTTCAATAACTTCAACATAAGAAAGCCATAGATGAAATGGTATAAAATGAGATAAAAATGGAAAAACATGGCAGTAAATCCTGCCCCATTTCACTCCTCCTATAGACAGACTATCAGTCTTTTTCATGGGTTGCTTTCCTTAACATAAATATAACTGTAAATCTCACTTAAATTTCATTCTGGTAATGTTGCTGTCTGAAAATTGACGAGTGCATTAATTGAATATTTTGTTTTCCCGTTTGGCAGCCCAGTGCGGGCGCAGCTCCCAGGTCATCGACAGTAAAGTGGGAGAGATCCGGAGTTCTGCGTACCACAGCTGGTCCTACCACTTTGGAGTCATCTTTGACTGCTGGATCATCAAGGGCTTGGAGGATGAGCCCATTGTTCTCAGGTACTGATGCTGACAAGGCTCAGTTTTCTTTCCGTTAATAAACAGAGCAGAACTTAGAATATCTACCTTATATAAGGCTGCCTCATTAAGGCAAAAACAAGACGAAAATCATTGTTATTGATATTGGGATTATTTAAAATAATTTTTGTCCTCATGACATGAGAAAATAAGAATATATTTGTTAAAGAAAAACAAGACACAGACTTATAGATTGCTTTTTTGTTGATTGTAAGTTTTTTATTTTGAATTTTAATTGAAATATAGATTTGACGAACTGGACATCCTCTATTTATTTTGGATGGAGGTCAAGCCAGTGTGAATATCTGAGCTTACTTCAGAAGTAAATAAGTAAATTAGATTATTGTTGACATGTTTAAATATTTCAGTAAACTAATTCAAAATGTAAACTGCAGAGTGATGAGAGTGATGCATTTCAAGTTTCTACTTCTCTTTAATTTGATGATTATTTTACAGCGAATACAAACCTCAAATTCAGTTTCCCAGAACATTTGAATGTTACATAAGAGCAATAAAACATATTAATTTTATTAAAGCAGCAGTTATCTGTGTTTCTTTTCTAGAATGTACTTGGATCTGAACAGGCAGGCCTTGTGGAGCTTTTCTATAATCATGTAGACCAAAACATGGCCATAATATAACAATTCTGTATGAAAAATAGGTTTTTAGTTGGTCTTACAATAAAGATTTCAGGATTCTCATTTGGTGTAAGATTTAATCATCAAAATAATCAAAAGCCAACTCTGTTGAAATGTTTCTAATCTATTTCAGTCATGTTTGTGAGCACCACAAATAAAACCATATTTCATGTTGCATTTTGTTTATAAAATATTTCTGTCCTGCCGGTTCAACGAGTTGAGCCGACAGATCAAACTTTGTGTTTGGGTTTTTGCTGATTTGCCGTTTCCTCGTTTCCACATTCTCCCTCAGCTTTACTCAGTTCTCTGCTCAGTGTGAGAAAGAACGGCTGACCATCAGATCCTCGTCTGGAGGAGAGCCGCATGTCCTCTGCGGCGACAAGCTGCCGCAGCCGATGGAGTTCCCGGGGGGAAATATTACCCTGGTGCACCAGTTTTATCCCCACTCCTACCCCGTGTCGTCATTTATGCTAAATTTCGCCAGAGGTATGAAAGCGGGACATTTAGTTTTTCTTTTTCTTGCTGAAATCTGTTTTGTCTGAAATTCCTGTTTGCCTCTGTCCAGATTCGGGCTACTGTCCGTCAGAGATGGCGTTCCGATGTCCCAGCGGCCGCTGCCTGCCTCTTTCCTGGCGCTGCAACGGGCAGGTGGAGTGTCTCGATGGCGACCTCCGTTCAGATGAGGAGGACTGTGGTGACGATTACGTGGACTACCCAGAGCCGAGACCTTTGGCCTACACTGACAGGAACACGGGCCGGGACCCTGAGAAAAGCAGGACCGTCGACAAAAGCTGGGTGAGGTCGACGGAGCGGTACATCTTCCCCGACGACTGGTCGCTGCTGAGGGATCCGGGCCGGACCAGTCCGGAGCAGCCCACCCAGAAGGAGCTCGTCGTCACTCCCACCCCCATCGAGTGGCCCTGCGGGGGGCTGCTTCAGACCTTTTATGGCACCTTTTCCTCTCCGTCGTCTGAGGGCGGCAGGATGTTGTGCGTCTGGACGCTGGACCCGCAGGACTCGCGGCCGCTCAGGCTGGACCTGCAGCAGATCGCGCTGGGCCCCTGGGACAGACTCACCATCTACAACCGAGAGGGGGGCAAAGGAGACATCATCAAAAACGTGAGTTTACATCATGGAAAAACTGCAACCAAATGTTTCTAATAACCCACACTATGTTTCTTTTTCATGTATTTGTTCATTCGTTAGGTTTCTAGAGCTGTCGCAATAAATCAATGACTATAACAATAACTTAAAACAAAGTCAATCATTTCCATCTGCATGTTTTGTTGTTTTTCTCCTTTCTCTCCCTCTTTCTACCAAACAATAGATGATAAAAGTCGTCAGTCTGGTGCTTTGGTCTCAACTTTTATAAAAGACAATCTTGTTTTCAGAGACTTCATAATTCGTTATATTTGTCGTTTTAATTTATTTGGGATATTTAAAATGTCTTCCAGTTCCAGTGTTAAATGTTCATTATTCTTTAAAGTTTCAGAATGTGTTAAATTATCACTATGTGACTTGGAAATGGTCTCAATCTAACATTTAGCAAAATTTGTTATTGTGACAACCTAATAGAGACAGACACGCAATAACAGACAAAGTGAATAACTCAGCGGTCCCACGCCTGCATCATAGTGTGCATAGAGTTAGTTCATTTGCAGCACTTGTCCCTAGATGGAACAAACATTATTGAGTGAAGTGGTAATAATAATGTAAAATAATAAAACATATCGACAACATATGCAAAAATCCTACATATTTTATGTTTCTGCATTCGAACAGATCACCAGCGCGTTTAATTACAAATCTCTCAAAGTGGAGTCCCACACCGGCCTCATGTCGCTGGTGTTCGAGAAGGCGGCCGGCTCCAAGGGGACCGGCTTCAAAGCCACGTTCCACGTGGGCAGCTACTGCCCGCCGTGGGAGAGCCGGTGTGGCGGCGCGGCGGGCGGCTGCTTCACCAAGGAGCAGCGCTGCGACGGGAAATGGGACTGCCCCGAGACCGGCAAGGACGAGCAGGGCTGCAGGGGCTGCAGCGAGAACCAGTTCGCCTGCGGCTTGGCGGGGCAGAGAGCGCTGCCGCCCAGCCGCTACCTGGGAACGCCGGTGTGCTACCCGGTGACGGAGAGGTGCAACTACCAGCTGTACTGCACCGACGGCAGCGACGAGAAGGACTGCAGCGTCTGTCAGCCCGGGACCTTTCATTGTGACAGCAACAGGTCAGAGTTCACACCGGACACAGAGATCTTTATAAACGCATCTGACATGTTATGACAAGGTTATTTATACTATCGTTTATCAGTTATCGTTATAAATTCCTTATTAAAATTTTGATTTATTGCCTCGTTAAATCCCAATTAACGATGTTCAAAATCCCCTAAAGCTGTACGTTTTGTCAAGATTTTCTCTTCACTCTTCAAATTAAAGTTTTAAACCAGTTATTCACATCAGTCATATAATTACAGCCTCTAACGTAGTGTGTTGAAATCGGTCGTTCAGCATCTCTTCATCGTTTCCTGTTGAGTCTTGCAGCGAACAAGTCGGTGGATGAATTTACTCCCACTTCGGTAACTCTCGGCCCTTTGTTCCCCCTGCAGGTGTGTGTTTGAGAGCTGGCGCTGCGACGGCCAGGTGGACTGTAAGGACGGCACGGACGAGCTCAACTGCACCGTCATGCTGCCCCGGAAGGTCATCACCGCGGCAACGGTGGGCAGCCTCATCTGCGGACTTCTGCTGGTCATCGCCATGGGCTGCACGTGCAAACTGTACTCGCTCCGGACCAGAGAGTACAGGTAACCTCTGACCTGCAGGGCCACTTTCATCCCAGCTTGGGAATAGAAAACCGGTTCTATTCCCAACCGGTTCTATTCCCAATCAGAACCAAATTCCAAAATCAAATTTCGGAATTTGATTTTGGTGTTTCAAGGGTGGAAAAAAAAAAAAAAAAAAAAAAGTTTCCAGACTTCTTTCTTATTCCATAAGTGTTTTGTCATTTTTCATTTCTTCTTTGTGTCTGTTCTGCCTCTGTTCTGTTTATGTTTTGTGCTCTTCCTTCCTTCTTTCAATCCTGACTGTTTTACTTCCTTCCTTTCTTTGCTTCCTTCCTGGTATTCTTCCTTTGTTTCCTTACTTCCTTCTTTTGTTGTTTTTCCTTTAGATTTATGGTTATTTTTCTTTCTTTACTTTAATTTCTTTCCTTGCGTTTTTTCTTGGAAGAATTTCTAAACTCTTGTAGACTCCAGTTAGCGTGTTTACAGGCCTTAATCCTGAATTCAAATAGAGTTATGCTATTATATTATTGTAGATTTATACTAAGATTTCTAAAAATGCCAATGATGACTAATGAAGAGTTCCAGAAAAAATGTCAGAAAAGAATAACTCACTCATTCAGCACAACTTGTATGCATAGTCGCTACACAAGACTCCGCTGCTGAAGAAAATACAATTTTTAAGTTCGCTGACTAGCATTTAAACAAATTCTGATGACTAAAAAGTCTGGAAAAACACAGAAACGTTTAATTAAAATATGACACAGTCTTGTTTGATTGATTTTGTTAGTTTGAATTAGGAATGTAGGATGTTTCTTACTAGACCTGAAACTGCAGTTCCTGAATTACTTTATGATTGGGTAGCTAGTTTGAATCAGCAGATGTACATTTAGTTTCCTATTAGGACCTGCAGGTTAATCCTCACAGCGGAGTCGGTTCACTCTGCAGTCAGTCACCTAAGGAAAACAGGAGAAGTTTGTCATGTTCTGGCTCGTTTTGGACCCATGAGTCACGATGACTGTGCTTATAAAAATGCACAGCACTTTTTACTAAATCATTAGGGCTTATGAAACCCTCTAAACACACAAACATGAAATTAGACTACAAAACAAGGTTAACCACACTAGGATTTTGTGATTTCTTGAGTTTAATTTTTCTGATAAAGTAAAGATGTGTGCTGACATTTCCTGACATCGTATGAACGCCTCTTAAAACGTCGTCTTTTTCTTGTGGCAGCATGTTTGCTCCAATAAGCCGCTTGGAAGCAGAGATGATCCAGCAGCAGGCTCCTCCGTCCTACGGCCAGCTGATCGCCCAGGGCATCATCCCCCCGGTGGAGGACTTTCCCACAGAGAGTCCTAATGAGGTCAGAGGGCAAGACATGACATCAGCTTTACATTTGATAAAGATTCTCAAATTTAGCTGGTATTTAGTTTTATGTTCTGCTAAAACACACAGTGTAGTGAAAACGCCGGTGGTGCTTGCTGAGTAGAGGACATGCAGTCAGGTGATGATGTCATTTTTGACCACTGTCCTTGTCTCCGTTTGCTCCTCCCTCAGACCTCGTCTCTGTCCTTGAGGGGAATCCTGCAGCTCCTCCGTCAGGACGCCTCCAACTCGCCACACCGCAGGCGCCGGCCGCGCTTCGTTCGCCGCGTCGTTCGCCGCATGAGGAGATGGGGCCTCATCCCCAGGACTTCCAGCAGACAGAACCAGACCTCCGGCTCCAACCAGCAGGAGGCGAACTCTGCTGCCCCCGGCCAGGAAGCGAGCCAGTCCGCCCTGGTGCGGTCGTCGCTGGCCGTGGAGGCCGTCAACCAGCCGGTGCCTCAGAAACTCGGCCTGCTGGCTCAGACTGAGCAGCAGCAGCTTCGGGAGGAAGAGGCGTCTGCTCCTCTACTTCCTCTCCCCTCTCCGCCTGTCTTCTCCACCCCTCCACCGCCATACGCCCCCCCGGCTCCTCCACAGACCCCTCCGGTTGCCGTCCCCCCCAGCAGCCCCTCCCTGGCCTCCATCTTCCAAACAATAGGCCTGAGTATTTCCCTCTTCAGAGCCTCGCCCCCTTCTTCCTCCTCCACCAACTACATGCCTCTTTCGGCCTCCCCTTCCTTCTCCTCTTCCTCCTCCTCCTCCTCAGACGACGAGGTGTTGCTCATCCCGCTGTCCGAGGACAACGCCTCAGAGGACGACGTTCCCATGCTCACCTGAAATGACTTCCTTGCGCCTCGTCTTTTTCTCCTCCTAACTACAACCCAGTCTTTCCACTTCTGTTTGACTCTCAGCACAGGAGCGCCCCCTAGCGAGACTCTTCCTCCCTGTGCACGTCCGGTGCCTTTTTGAATCGTTCCGACCTGTTGACACTTTAAATCCAATATCGGACTGTTTTCGAGGACCTCCCTTAAAAATGAAAAATAAAAACGACGGCCATAGCTTTCGTGGAGACGGGTAGTTTTGGATGCGCACTTAGTTAAATGAAGCTTGGCTGCAAAGGGAGACTTTTGCACAGAAGGATTTCCCCTGATCCAGCTACTGAGGCAGGCTACTGTCAGACTGAATGATGGCGTCTGTGTGACTGCAGCTGCGTGAATGAGGTTGCATTTTAGTCTTGCGATAGAAACTGCGTGAACTTCTGCCACTCGCATCCAGTCTGTTAGCTGAGAAATGTTAGCAGAAAACAGTTGTTTCCCCTCCGTCTAAGTGCCTTTTAAGGAGTTTCCTGTAGACAGCTGAAGTAAATCAAGACGTCCTGGATTTTCACACCGCACACAGAAACACCCGCAGGCTCGTATTTTGCTTCACGTGGATGCACGTTATCGACACTTTAGCGGCTTTATTATAACTTAGAGAAGAAAAAAAAAAAAACAATTGCATGTGTACTACTCTGCAAGCTGGCAATAACTTTTCAAAACGTTGTTTTAGTGCAAACCCGTCGAAATGCACCCTTCCCACGTGGATGAATGTGACCACCAGAAAGTAAACGTTTTCAGCGACAATCTCTTCGGTGCCTGACGTAGTGGCAGGTGTGTGTAAGTGTGACGAAGAGGGCCCCAAATCCTCTAGATGACCTCAGCATCTTACAGGACTCGATTGCTTTCTGACACAGGAGACTTGTGGTGTGCCATCCGTGTTCTTACCGTACATTTTAAGGTGATTTTATTTCAGAAAGCTCCAGATCTTTGTTGTTGTTGGGGTTTTTTTTCTCTCCCCACCTCCTTTAAGTTCTTCTTGTGTTTTAATCTTTGCTTTGTTGAATGTATTGGGATCAATGTGGGGTAGCCAGAAGTTTTCAAATTTGCAATGTATTTAGGTAAATAAAAGAGAAAGTGGTTTTATGATTTAATAAGGTCAACTTCACTGTATATAAGTAAAAATGTGGCTGAGATTAAACAATTTGCACTTTTACGTGTCGTCTAATGTTTGTTTTTTAAGGGGGGGAAGGGGGGCGTTGTTCTCATTCTGCATTGTGCTTTGTATTCGGGAATCCTGCGACAACAAACGCATACTGATGAGTTAACTCCGTTTGGAAACGTTGGAAGGAAGACAGAAAGTTTTCAGGATAGATGGAGTCACATCTGTTTTCCAGCTGATTAATGGAAACATCTGGAGCTGCAGAGGTAAAAATCCAGGTACGTGATCTCTCCTTTAAAGCATGTGGATGCTAACCGGTCGATTGTATTCAAAGCTAAAGATTTAAAGCTGATAAAACAGGAAGTGTAACCTTCTTGTAGTAACAGCTGAGCTGATGTGCTTTTGTTTAAAAATTTCAGGTTTTAAAGTTGGACTTGTTTTAACTCCAGTGTTCCACACAAAAACTATGCTAATGCGATCAGAGGAAAATAAGTTCAGATGATTTTCTACATTTTTAATATCAAAGTCCAGTTCGCCGTTTCATTTTTGCAGAACTAAATATTGCAGATTCTATGGTATCTTTTAGTTTTATATACACTTCCAGCATTTCATCATGATATGAAGCACCATGTTCTCTCAGATCTTTATAAGTTAGCAATTTTTTTTGTAGCTGTAACAAATTTTCTTCCAGTATTTCTGTATTTTACTGCATCCATTTTCCCCAGCTTCATCATCCCTGTGAAGAAAAACATTCCCACAGGATTCTGCTGCCACTGCTGTGTTTCACTGTACAATGTGTTCATTAATTTGCATCAGCATCATTCATACACTGAGCAATTCAAAGTGATTTACAGAAAGAAAACTAGATTAAACATGTTAAAAACTTCAACATCACCAAAAGGGGGAGAGAATAAAATGCAAACTAAAGCAAATAAAATGCTAAGAAATCATAAAAATGTAACGATAGCTCAATCTTTGACTAAATGTAAAATTAATTCAGGAAACAAAGAAGTTCAGAAGGTAAATGTTAATATGTAGTGAACTCCATTTAATTTATAATTTTTATTTATTGGATGTTTAGTTTGTCGCTGTTGACAGGTATTCAGCTGCATCCTGAGCAAAACTAAAAATCAAAGTCAAGCTAGCATCTTTAGCATCATCTTTTCCTCCATCTCAGAGGATCTTTGTATGGACGCTGCTGCTGGTGGTCGTGTTGGAGGCCAAACAGAGCCGTGTTTCTGATGAAGCTCAGGTCAGCGTGACTAGAGCAGCATCCATGGAGCCAAGAACCCAGCCAAGCTCTGGACACCAAACCAGACATTCGAGACCTGAAGTCAAGCAGAGGACGTTTCTGGAAAACATAACCCACCCACATCCCTCCAGCATTTTGCAGCCAATCAGGATAAAAACCTGGAGGGCCAGAGAAAGCTGCAAACTGTCTGAACCTGAGAGCGAGAGGCTGGAGGAGGCTCTGGAAGAGGCATTGAGGGTGGTGTCATCTTTGCTTTCAGGTAAAAAACCGACAACAAACACACTACACACACATAAAGACAACTAACTCGATCTGTGATAGTGAACAGAACCGTGGGAACCTTACTGCTGAGCAGAGACATCAACAAATACTGCAAGTTTGTCTGGAGGAATTCAAGCCTGCTGAACTACAACAGGTTAGTGTGACGTGTGTTCATATGCAAAGTCACTGAGAAATGCTCCAAAGATACACAATTCCAGGGGACAAATATCATTACTGCATTTTTTTGTATTGAATTTACCAATAACAGTTTTCTGATTCCAGGTGTGGAGGAGCAAACAAAAACTACAGAACTGAAACGTGTCTGGACGTCACGGTAAGCAGTCAGTCCAGTAACTCTGCTGTTTCTCTCCAGATGTTGTCAAACATCCGTCGTGTTTCTACCTTCCCTCTGCATGATCAGATCCCAGAAGACCATCTGTCTGGATGCTACGTTCACCCAGAGGCCGACTCTCCTCGCAGGACCGTCGTCAGACCAGAAGGAGCCGGACTTCCAGACACCGACTTCCTGATTTACATCCATGTACAAGCCACTGACAAATGTAGAGCAGAGGTAGACATCAAAGTTGGTCCAAGTTTGAGTTTGATTATATCTCAGAAATGTTCTTTGTATGTTTTTGTTGTCCCTTTAAAAGAAGTCAAACTCTTATTGTCAATAATATATTTGACCAGATAAATAGACTCTAAATACCTTCACCTGGTGTATGTTTGTAGTGTGCGACACGATGAGGCTCACTATTCAATGTTTTGGTAAATTCAGCCTGGCGTTCTTGCCTATGCCGTCCACTGCCAGACGGACGCTGGGGGACGTCCTGTGGCTGGTGTGGTGGTCCTCTGCAGGGACAGGCTGAGCGGCGCTTCCTACAGCCGCCAGGCTGCAGTTCAGGTTTAAACACAATTATGTATAATTTCAGTTAATCTCCTGAAATGATG
This sequence comes from Poeciliopsis retropinna, assembly GCA_010277075.1. Lineage (NCBI taxonomy): Eukaryota > Metazoa > Chordata > Actinopteri > Cyprinodontiformes > Poeciliidae > Poeciliopsis > Poeciliopsis retropinna. Next base: position 3,421,424 of record VMRM01000019.1, read on the forward strand.
AGTCTGAGTCAGTAAAGCAGAGATCAGGTCTCTGTGGTTGTGGTGTGTGATTTCTGCTTTCCAGACTCTGATCCATGAGATGTTTCACACACTCGGGTTCTCCAAAGATCTCTTCAGCTCCTGGCAAGACTGTTCATCAGATCAAGGTTTTTAGAAAACATCTGCTTCTCTCCTTGTGTCTTTTATTTTCTTGGAGGCTTGAAAAGCACAATTTATTTTAAAGGGGCAGTACTATTTAAAGTTGATTGTTTTTAGCTTCACATCAAGTTATAAAGTTATTTCTCATCACAAAACATGTTGGCATGTTTGAGATATCCTTTAATCTCCATGGCAACCATTCAGTTGTGTAAAACGCCTTTGAGGCTCCTTCAGACTAGCCAGCAGCAATTAGCAAACCTGGTGAAACTGCACACAAGCTGAGCTCATGATACAAACAGTGCAATGCTGGTAAACGTGGTCCATTCCTCCTTGAATGGAGGAGTTTCTTAAAGAGACAGAGGCCCAATTTCAAGATGTTAAATTACAAAGTCACGTTTTGTTTAAGTCATACTTGATATACAAAGTAAACAGCATTTTTATAACTGCTGAAGTTAACACAGTCACTTGAGTGAGCTATAAAATGATTCTAATTGGCTGGAAAATGCCTCTTTAAAACTATTTGCTTCAGTTTAATTTTAGATAAAATGACGACTGTTTCTAATGTAGGAGCTTCATGTTCTCCTCGAAATAAAGTGATTCACTCAGACGGATCAGGACAGACGAGGATTTACACTCCGGCCATCATTTCAGCCCTGCAGAGACACCTGATGTCCTCTGACCCTGAGCTGGGCGGGCCGCTGGAGAACCTGGTGCTGAGAAGGTCAAAGGTCAGCAACTCATTTTAACACCTGCTTGACTTTAACCTCCGTTCCTCAGGACGAATCTGCAGGCAAAGTTTCCTCCCACTGGGAGTCCCGGGTCCTGCAGGGATCCATCATGGCGGCGGTGCTGGGAGACCCGACCACAGTCCGGATCGACCCGGTCACGTTAGCGGCGCTACAGGACACGGGCTGGTACTCTGTGAACCTGAGCCGGGCTCAGAGTCTGGTCTGGGGAGACGGTAAGGATCGACCTCGAGCAAGAACAGACGAACCTGCAGCCGGATTCAGGTTGAATTTTATTTTATCAGGTGAAGGAGCCAAATTTGGTTCTGTGTCCATCTGCAAGGACGACTCCTCAACGTTTTTCTGCTCTGGAAGGTAACGCTACAGCTTTGCATCTGTTTTCAGCAGGAACATCAGTTCTTATCAAGTATGTTTTTCCTGACTGCTCTTAGTGGAGTTGGATGTCACTTCCTTCACCTCCACAAAGGGAAATGTCAGACGGATCCGTACCTGGAAGGTTGTCGGATCTATAAGCCGCTGGAGAATGGAGTAAGTTGTCATCTTTAGCAAAAAGGAAATAATTTTTTATTTTCCTTCTGTTTACTTTTATCATATTTTCCTTTTTCCTTAAATCCACATAAGCGTTTTTAAGTTGTTGAACTGTCGCGGTTGGTCCTGTTACATCTGTTAAGGTTTTTTTGTTTTTGTTTTGCATCATTTTCCTCTTCTTCAGAGTGAATGCTGGAAGAAAGAAAACACAAGATGGTCTCCTGCAGAAAACTGGAGCGGAGAGATTTTTGGCTTTGACAGCCGCTGCTTCTTCTCCAGCCTCACCAGACAGGTGTGTGCGGGTTTCTGCTAAAAGATATTAAAACTTTACAGGATGATGATGTCAGAGGAAGATCAAAATGCAATTCCCAGAGGTTCAAACTTGGTTTTAGGTTTAAGCTTAGATATTTTTATTATATCTGCCTTCAGTTTATGTTTTTGTGCATATAAAGGCATAGATCTGGTAGTATTTTAAAATATGGTTCCAAAAACACTGACTGCAAAAGAGAAACAGACATATTTTTTGTTTAACATCATTTCCTCTTCCTGTCTCTGTACCAGGGAGGCGACGTTTGGACCAACAGCTCTGCTGAGGGTCGCTGCTACAGACACAGATGTTCTGGACCCAACAGGTACCAGATCCAGGTGTCTGGCTCTGAATGGGTGGACTGCCCAGCAGGGGGCGCCGTTCAGGTAATCTGAACATAAAAGCTTCTCAGCTTTATGTTCTTCTCAGCTTTTTAGGTATTTCTAAAAGATTATTCTTTTGTAAAATAAATGAATCCAACAATAACACAAACATCATCTCTTCAAGTGAAGGCAGGTTTTCTTTGTCCTACAGAGTTAAACTTATACATTAGCATTTTGTAAAATTTTATTTGTTATTTAAAAATTGTGCAAACATTGTACATGTGCTATCACAAAGTTTAACACTGACAGGTGTGTTTTACAAACTTAGGTGCATCAATTTTCCCTCTTTTTTGTTTTAAATATCACATTTAATATTTTTGTTTTTACATTTTTGAACAGAGTAGCCAGATTTATGTGAACTTTATTAGCTGAAATGTCTTATCAATCCAAAACCAGCCTGCTGAAAGACAGACAGATGTGCTTAGAAAACATTGTCTTATTTTACCAATAGGTATCTTAAACAAAATAAAAAAAATCAAAGAACAAAACATGCAAATGCCATTTTTTTTCTGATATAAACTCACATGCAGTAAAGTTCTGCGTTACCTCAGATGATGAGAATGTTTTTGTCAAGGCCTGAAGGTGAGAGGTTTTATTTTCATTAAAAATGCTTTAGGATTCAGTTCGGGTCTCAGTGGTTCTGTTAGATGCTTTGCCACACTGCAGAGCTTTACTCTGAACTGAGTGACATTCATATAAATAAAACTTTTATAATGTATTAAATGTTTTTATTGGTCTTTAGTTCATCATGGAAACATAAGAAATGTGTGAGACGTTTGGCTGTAACTCCACATATCACCATGAACAGGATTGTGTTCCTGAACTCTCAGGTTAAAGGACACAGAGGCGAAGTGTTTTGTCCTGACAGACGGTTGTGTCTCTACCCTGATGTTTCTCCTCCTGTGGAGAGAAACTTGTCTTCTGGTTTCACCACATGGCAAGTATGACTTCAACCAGAGACTGGTCTGCTCTGCAGCATGATGCTGCCTCCACTAAATGAATATTTCTGGTTTCAACAGCGACCCTGATGGGACAATCATTTCACCCCAGGATGTGACCTGGTCTCCTCTCAGGTCAGCCACACGGGCCATGTGGCTCTGCTTCGGTGCTGCTGTGTGTGTCCTGGTCGCTCTGCTGGTTTCGTACTGGAAGTGTCGGACCTGCATGTTCAGGAGCAGCTCTGTGGCTCCGGAGGATCACGGCCACCTGTAGAAAACCGACTTAAAAAAATAAAAAAATAACAGAACCGTGACGCTGAAATCTGAGATGTTTTATAAAAATGACAGGATGATTTTAATAGGTTGTTTATTTCTCATATCAGTGGCAGTTAGTGATAGTTCAATGAAAACACTGTGAACCTGACAGTGCAGTGATAAATGATAATATTTAAACATTTAGAGGGAAGAAAAAACTTCTGTCAAGTAAAAGTCATTTTTATTTTACAAAAACATTAGCAATAACTCACAGATGAAGATGGAATTACTGTTGGTAGCATCTGTCGTAATGTATGTGTCTATCTTGGTTTCTCCTCTACAAATGCTACTTTCTTTCAAAAGGTGCTAAATAAAAGAATCACAGAAGCATGACAACAACATTCACAGTAAAAAACTAATATGTATGTGAATATTTTCTTAGCTCAACAAATTTGAGCCTTAAATGTTAGAAATGTGAATAAAAACAAAATCAGCACAATGTATTACTAAATGTATTTTACATGTAGCCAAGCAATAGAAAGAATTTTAGTATCCTATCAAATAAGAAATCTCCCTTTAATGCTCAAAAAGTTTTCAACAATTCATTATGTAAACTTTCAAATGTGACTTGCATACTGTAAACGTCTTATAACTAAAGTTTTAAAGCTGGAATGTTTACGAATGACGCAAACATTTTCTGCACATGAAATAATTTTTAAGATATCCTAAAGTCTAGCAATCCTCCTGTGCATTTCTGGTGAAACTGTCCACTAGACAAACTGTCCTCCATCACTTCTTCCACACGGGGATGCGGGTCTGTCTCAGCGCCACGCCGCCGGGACAAATCCTGTACGGTGAGCTGCTCTGGCAGCACTCACTCTTTGGTTTCAAGCAAACGAAGCAGAACGACAAGTGACAGCGAGGACATGTCACATTTTTACAGTACATCCGGTTGTGCTCCACCTTCATGCCGCAGATGGGACAGGCCCGGATGGAGGGGCAGCTGGTGACGCCCTCCACTTCAGGCAGGCTGACGTCCTTGCAGGTCTGCAGGAGCTGCAGGTCCCTGTTGATGCAGCCATCGTTGCCGCAGCGATCGGACCGTGGCCCCGAGCCTTTCCACTCCTTCTGACACTGCCAGCAGAACTGGTAGGTCTTCTTCTGGTCAGCGGTACAAATGACACACTGGACACACAGGTTGGACAGATCCTTCCTCTCCACGGTGGTTTTACATTTCGGACACTGATGCAAGGAGAAAGGTTCAACCGCTAAGTTTCAGTGTTTTATTTAGTTTAAAAAAGTGTGTGGATCATTTGACAACTCACCGACTGAATCTCACAGTACTCTGAAACAGACAGGGAGGCCATTTTCTGCTCAAAATACTCCATTTCATCAACACTCAGGTCAGCCAGTCTGCGCACCTCCTGGTACGACCACAGCTTGTTGCACAGTTTGGTTCCCTCCAGCACTGCCGGGCATCTGAATTTATGATTACCCTTAAAAAAATAAAACGCAGTTAATTTGGAACAAAAGGACAAAACTTTATTAAAATCCAGACTCTGTAATATCCCTGGTCTGAGGTGAAACACAGGTTTGGTGCCGCCAATAAGTTTGTTGCTTCTCAGCCTTTATTTAACTGAACTCTGTAATATTAAATATTACAAACTTGGCCTGCAGGTATGGGTGGAAATAAAACAAATGAACTAAAAGCAACAAATTTAAAGATATATTAAACTAAAATGTTTTACTTGAAAAATGTGTGAAATCTCCGTCGCAAAGAGGGAGTTAAGAGAAACTAACAAAATATTTTTTAGTCTTTAAATGTTGAGTATCTGTAAACTGTGTATCTACTGCAGCTATATCAATAGTTTCTACATTCTAACAATGTTTTCAGATGTCCTATAAGCTTATTTTTACTACACCAGCTGACGTAACTTTTCTCATTTATGTGAACTAAACTTTTGGTTCCAGATATCTGCAGGTCAACACTTCTATTTAAAATGAAAGGTTTCAGCAAAACCAAGTCAGATTTATGATACAGTATACTGTTGATGTAACCCATTAACCTAAATGTAATTTTTTTTTTTTTAATTTTGCTCATGCTTGTCCCTACAGCAGATGTGATAATTTGAGAACTGGACATCAAATCAGTTTTTAACACAATAATCTGATTAAGACATTCAGAATTATCTGACAGATATAGGGAGTGCTTTATTTATTTTCAACATTTCTAATATATAACATATAAGCCTGTCATCGATCTTTGCCTTTCGCTTTGGTTTGTTTCTGGTCAGACAGTCTAGATAGTTTTTAAAATTTGCATGAAGATCTTTAACGTACCTCGTCCAGCTGGTTGCGACACCACTGAGTCAGGGAATCAGGAGTGACCGCATGGCCGCAGGACATTTCAGCTCTGAGAGAATTAAAATCAGAAGCTGTGAAGATTAAAAGGTCGTACATCAGATATACGGTGATGGTTGTTACTAATTTAAGCTGTAAGCTGCTGCTTAGTTTACCTCTAACTTATTTTGTGAGGCATCTTGTTTTATTGCTGAGTCACAGAAAAAGAAAGATATTTCTTACACACTGGATCCAAGTCATCTCCCCTGTTGACGAACTTCAGAGTTTTGTCAAGTGGGTCGTATTTCTTCTCCGGTGAGTCCTGCTCCTGAAGGCTCATGTTGATCCTGAGAGAAAAAAAATCACACATAATTCATCCTGTTGCACATAATAAATAGAAAACAGACTGAGTTAGAGCTCCAAACAGATTTGATATGATAAAAGCAAAGGTCAGTAATGCCTGTGTTTTAAGATCCACAAGACTTTATGTGTTTTATTACATTGAGCCAATGACTTTCTGAACACACACAAAGCTGATATGATTTTAAACAGCTGGAAAAAGTGGCTTTGATAGTGAAACTGTGATCATTTATCACAAGAAATAAAAATAAAACAGTTTTTTGTATTTGTTTTAAATCTGAGTATATTCTAAAGGGGACAGTTTGATTCAAATAAACTGCACAAAATGCAATAATAAAGAGTCTTTTAGGCTGGTGTGATTAGTTTTGACTTAGTTACTCATAATAGTGAAACTTCCTGAGCTGACTGACTGTAAACAATAAAACTCATACCTGCTCCTCCACACTGACATTGAATTATACAGAGAGCTTCCTAAACAGGCACATAATTTGGGTTAATTTGGTAAAAAAAAAAAAAGGAAAAAAAAGTCATTAACAGAACTGGTTAAAGATTTGAGGAAATGAGAAAACATCCTTAAAAAGACCAAAATAAAGCGCTTATTTGAAGGTAGCTGCTAATAATAAGATATATATTTACGTATATTTGTTCAGTGATGAGCATTTATAAATTAGGTTTATACGATGCTGTCCATACATTTAATATATTAACAACTATAATGCGTTGGGTGTTTTACTTACCTTTTGTCCAGTTTGTAGTTCTAAGAACTTCCCCTTTAACTCTCTGGTAAAACCCGGAAGTAGGTCAGCGAGCCTTAAAAGTGCAGCTCTGGATAAGTATTTTACCAGAGAGTTTCCAGGTTTTCTGTGAAGTTTTTAAAAGTCTGTCCAGCAGCAGATGGTTCTGTTGGTTTCGGCTTACTTGTCCTCTTTCTTCCTGTTCGGACTGATAGCGAAAGTGAAAGGCAGCAGCGTTATAACGTTATTCCGCCGCTCCGTGAGTATCCTCGTTTTTGTTACCTCCCTTGACTTTACACACCGTTACAGTTATAACCGCTGTTATCGGCGCAGTAATGTGTAGTTTGCTGCATTCGCTTTGTGATAAAGTGTTTTATCATTTCTCTGGTTTATATTTGTGCATAAAGTTAACTCGTTCAAATAACGGAGAAGAAGCTGCGTGAGTTTCAACAACATCCCCAAAACGTAACAGCTGCTTTCACTGACCTCCAGTCTGTGCTGACATTCATAACGGGTTAATTTACGCTAAAAAATATATCAAGTATTTCACCATGATTGTAATATGAGGGTATAAATCGTAATTTATGACGCTGTTGTTATCATTTAGGCGGGATAATGCCTACGGTTGTTACTGGTCGACTGATCGTTATTTTTCAAAGGCGAGGCCGACTTTTAAAAATCAGTTTATAAAAAACTATTATCTGAAAGTTTAAATTAGCAGTCTTTTGCACGTTCTTGTTTTTCATAGTCTTCATTGCTTCCAAGTATTTAAAAAACAACTTCATGCACTTTAAAAAAAGTTAATTATCTGCCCAAAGAGTAGGCTACCCAAACAAACTCTACCTAATGTAGTGACATTGCTTTAACATATTTTTACTCAATTAAAAAAGGCCATCCATAAAATTATTTCTGTAATTTTCCTGTACCTCGTCTAAATTCTTAGTCTGATGAACCTCAAATTGAAGTGTTTGGCCATTTTCAATATTTTTGGACCTGGTAACTCTTTATGGAGTATTGGACTAGTAGCATCATGTTGCATGTTATTTTCCTTCAAGAGGGAAAACCAGGAGATTCTGTGCCATGTCTTTTATTGGTTTTCTAAATGATTTTTCTTGATCTCTGAAACTGTTTTATATTAAAAACTGCTTTGCCTTTTTGTCTTGATAGGATGAATAATTGTATGTAAAAAACCAAACAAAAAAAACAATCAAATGCCACGATGTCCAAACCTCGATTCAAAATATGGAAGCATAAATCATTACACTGTAATGAAATTCAGAGAGAAACTCGATAACTTGTCCATCTCAGGTGGGTGAGGCTCAGTAAAGCATTCAGATTCAGTTTGTTTATAATATTGTGAAAGTCGTTTTGTTTCTGTTGTGTTTGTAGATTACCAGGGCCTGAGCAGTCCTGGGCTCACCTGCTATCTGAACAGCGTCCTGCAGGTGCTCTTCATGACTGAAGAGTTTCGGGAAGCAGTGAAAAGGTTTGGGAGCGCAGTCTTATATTTTAAAATAAATTAAATCAAAACCCTTTACAGGTTCTTATACTGATGATAATTATGTATTTAGTGCCTGATAACATTGTGTTCTTCAGATCCACACTCTGTTTAAAGGAAGCAGATTATGGCTGTTTTTATAATAAATGTCGCTCACCTATCACAGGGATGGTTTAGTAAAAATTAATGTTTGAACTATATGATGTTTAAAAAGGCATAAGCAAAAGGTTAGAAACTATTACATGACTGACAAGTGAAGAATAAACATGTTGATTCAACCTCAATCAACACTTGCAGATTGTAACTTGAAATGTTAATATTCTCTCTTTGCTTCTCGCCTAATTGCAGAGATTGGAGTAAAAGTCCAACAGGAACCATTGATTTCTACCTGGGGGAGCTGTTCCATACTTTAGAGGGAGACATGGCCAAAACACACAACATCACAAAAAAATTGGGCATCAAAGACGGTAAGTTTGGATCCAGAATTGAACTCTCTAAAGCCCTGAGAAACATTGAAACTTTTGTTTTCTTGCTCATTTGTGCTTTTAGTTTTTGAACAACGCGACGCTGCTGAGTACCTTGAGAAGATCCTCTGTCGTACCAATCCAAACGCCTCTGAGGTACAAAATATATATTTATTATCAAAAATGCAAGATGGTATTTACTTAATATATTAACAGTACTATATTGCAGAGGAATAATATAAACTAAATTGAAATATTATGATCATTCCTTGTATGTACATGCAGTTAAACATTTCTTTTCAGTTTTCTGTATCTTGCTGTATTAAAGAAACACGTTGACTTTTTTTTTTACAGCAACATCCTTCTTTAAATAAGGGATGCTGTAAATATTTTTACATTTTTGTGATATAAAAAAATGAAAGCATAATCATTTATTTGAAGAAATAATGAAAAAGCTGTAGTTGCCATGTTTCATGGACACCTGCGCCTTTAGGCTGATACTTACTAGAATCCCATTTTGATTTTATTTTGTTATCCATCCTATTATTTTTACTGAATCTGTTTAACTGTCAATTATTTTATAGCCTTTGTGAGGTTTTCCTTTCATCTTCTTGATTTTCTTTATTAACATAAAAAGTCTTAGCTTTTTAGCATTTGATAGTTTTGCAACTTGAGGTAGAATCCATTATTAGTGTTTTTTCTTCAATTTTTAAAGTGTCACTAAAACAACAGTAACTTCTTTCTTCTGCTTAGATATTCAAAGGTGAGCTGAATCATAAAACCACCTGCTTAAACTGCAAGAACACAAACGATTTAAAAAACCTCTTCTGGGTTCTACCGCTGTCAATGGGAGACTCAAAGTCTAGAAGCTACAGTGTGGTACTATTTTATTTTTTATGTTTAACTCACATTCTGGAGCAAAAATAATCTGCAGGATTAACCAGTCTTCTCTGTTTCCAGCTGAAAGTTTGGAGGAGTTTCTTTAAGGCACAAAGAGTCTGCAAAGAAAACCAGATGTTCTGCAGTCACTGCAATCAAAAGCACGACGCCGACATTGTAAGTCAGGTTTTGTTTTTTAATGTTTTCATTGCAAATGGCAGCCGTCTCCTCTACATGCAGCTGTTTTGATCGTACAACCCAGGAGTACGAGATGATTCACTGTCCAGATGTTCTGACACTGCTGCTGAAGAGGTTCTCCTTCGACTACCAGCAGAACCGTTACGTCAAGCTGGACTGCAGAGTTGATGTGGTCCAGACTTTAGAAATCAAGGTGTTTACCAACATATGCACATACATAAGATCAGTTTCAGCTTCTTTTTATTTTAACTTGATGTGTTTCTACTCTTCAGAACTGCATGTACAACCTCTACGCCGTGGTTCATCACTTCGGTGATCTAATGGGAGGTCATTACACTGCAGACATCAAGTCCTTTGAAACTGGAAACTGGTACTGCTTCAATGACAACACTGTTAAATGTGTAAGTCTGTTTTTTGTTCATAAATAGTTGAATTTTTAACCATGTGAAGGTTAAATAATATGTTTAAAATCTTGCAGATCAATGAAGTGTACGTTAAATCTGGACAAAACCAAATAAGGTAAAATAACTTTGACACAACAATGATGAATATTTTCTGATGTCATCGACTGATATTTTCTGTGAAAATCTGTCCTTGTTCTGATTTTAAGTGTTTTTGTTTTTCTTTCACTTCGATCCATTGAAACAGATCATCGACAGCTTATCTCCTAATGTACAAAATGGGTAAGTTTGCAATTATTTAACCTCCAATACTCCTTGATGTTGTAGATTTCCCTTTTACTACACTTAAAAATGCGAAGTCATTGCACAGCAACAATGATGAATACCATTTTATCATCAGTGTTCTAGATCTGGTTGTCAGACTTGGATGATTACTTTCATACTTATTAAAGGTCTCAATAAAATTCCTGCTATAAGAAACTTCCTTTTAAAAAGTTTTATAAACCCAAGTGGGCATAACCTTTTTGTCCTAGAGTCCGGATTATTGGGCATGATTGGAATCTATTCTATACTAAACAGGAATAATATCGATGATAATGAAAACATGCTGTTCGAAAAATCAAGTGGGAGGACTCCCCCTTCTGGACACACTAAAGAATGCAGGCTCTTCTGGCATAAATTTAATCTAAACTCTGTGTTTAGATTAAGATTAAGATGTGCAACTTTGTCGCTGCACATATGTAGATGGATAACAGAGCATTTTGAAATGTTTCATTTCTCTTTGTTTCCATTGTTTATATAGGCCATATGCAGAAACTACAGCATATGATAAGATTGTGTTACCTAAACTAAAGAATGAGCATTTCTTATTAAATGCTACTTCCATTTTTGTTTTAATCCTATCAAAGCTTGTTTTCTTGTTGGAATAAGAAGCCCTCTGCTGTTTGTTTTTATTAATAACTCTGCCTATTTCTGTTTAAAGTGAGTGGACGGCCCAAGGAGACTGATGGGAGCTCTCTGGGAGATCGTTTTCTTCTGTCTCCTGAAATTGGAGACAGATATAATGAGGTAAAACCAAAAGATGATTTCATCTTTGAAGATCTCCTGAAAACTGAAAGCCATAGAGGAGAAGACATGCGGCATTTGAACAGTGATATGATCAGAGATGATGAGTTGAAGAAGAAACATTCAAACTCTTCCAGAAGAGGGAATGAACAATTGAACCAAAGAACCTCACAAAGGAAACCAGAGGCATGCATGTGGCTACCAGCTGCCACTGAAGCAAAGGATTCAAAGGAGCAAATAAGTTATAATAACACAGCTAAATCCTCAGACTGGATGTTTCACCAAAGCTCCACCTCTCCAATTAAAGGTGGACGAGGGAATGAGTCCAGGGACAAACTGGGTAGCTATAAGACAAACCAACATCTTCATTATCACAGCCCTACAAAAGGAAGAGTCAAGTCTGGAGGAACCACAGATGTGTTTTATTACGGGGAGGATCCAGCTGTGGCAACAACACAAAGACATGGCCTGACAGTTGCTAAAAAGACTTTTAGCAATGATGGTTACTCTTCAGATTTATCCAAGATCCTGGAAAGGGAAAAGCTCGTAGCCCAGGCAAGAGGAGTCAAACAAAAAAACAACACTGGAAATGAAAGAAGACATGTTTTTTTAATGTAAGGTTTGATTTGCCACAGAAAAAACTAAACTTTTATATTTGTTCACAGAGAAACTAATTATAATGTTAGCTGTCTTTGTGTAGCTGCTAAATGTGACCACTGAATTTTGAGTTCATTGATTTTGGTTGTCCTGCTTTCTTTATCATTTCAAATGATGATCTCCTGGTTTTTGTTGATCAGTTCAACCAAACATGTTTTAAGAAGATTAATAGATCCAGGAGAACAAACCATTTCCAAAGCATTATATAAATAAACTAGATTAAAAGAACTGCAAGTTGTTCATGTGCTATTTATAGCTATTTATAGTTGGAAGGTTTTGTACAAAACGAAGTATAGTTGCAAACTCTTGATTTTTCTAACAATTTGAATTTGAAGTTAGTAACAATGTTGATGTTTTAGTGATTTCTTCAGTTGTACTGATGGCTCGCATGGTTATATAATTTACCTCCAAATGCCTCTTTTCTGCTTTGATCACATCTTAGTCAATATTTAGAAGGCTGGAACCAATGTTTAAATGAAGATGACCCTTTAACACCGAACACGTCGTCATCGACACATTTCTACATGCATACTGTCTTACTGTAACGTCGCAATGGTTTGCGACATCAGAAAAAGTCAAATGGTGTTTGAAAGAAAAGAATTTGTGCTTTCAAGTCTGCATAGTGTTATTACGGTAGTTTCTCGCCCGCCACTGTGGGAAGCCAGTGAATTGTGACCAAGGCCAGGCTTAGTATCAAATGATACATAAAATCCAAGCCAACAAAGTGGAGTATAACATGTTTTGTGTTGGCAGATGTAAAGCGGTACACCGTTGATTTCCAGCTGTACGCTGGCAAATCTAAAATGGCGTCAGGGAAGAGGCCGCCTTTCGATGTTATCAACACATTAGTCAACAAAGACTACTTGGGCTCTGGGTATATTGTATACACTAGGTGATCCCACCGCCCAGGAGAATTCCCTCTCCAAAAAGTTCCTAAGAGTTGTTGCATTTTAGCAAATTTCCTTTGTTTAAATTGTAAAGTAGGTAAAAAAAAGATGGCTTATTAATACAAAACACAAGATTCTTAAAAACTGGTCTACAAATGTTCTCACTGTTGACTCAATGAAATAAATAAGAAACAGAATATTTCATATATTTAATTTGATTTGGACAGTGCTCATTAATCAATATTACCACAATTCATGGAAGTATAAATATGCAGGAATTTGTAAAATAACTAAATTTAGTCATTTATCCTAAGACAAGTAAACAGAAAAAACAAAACACCTTTCTATATAATTCACAGGACAAAACATTACACCAAATATAACTAGACAAAAGACAGGAACATTATAAAAACAGGATACAAAACCCTCCGTTATAAGCAGTGGAAGACATTATGAATTGGTACATAAGTGGTTCGCTTTTGGTTTTCACTCCTGATATATTCTGTCCCATGAATGTGACTCTCTAATCGACGCCACCTTCTGGATAAACGGTGTAGCAGTATGTTATGAGGAAAAAAATCATTGCATGTATATAATCCTAGCAGTCTGTGTGGTCAAGTATGTCAGAGGTTTGCTAAATTGAATTTTATGACATTGGAAATGTTCTTAACATAATTTTTAAAAGTCAGATTTGAGTAAAAAATATTCTGATATACTTACATTTTTCATCCATTTCAAGTATCTCTCCATTATCAATAATACTTGGTTTCTTCCCTTTTTTTGGCTGGTGGGGCAAAACATGCAGACAGTTTCTTTGTGTTGAGATGTAAACATTAATTATTATCATAGCTGCAGAGTCTTTCTTTGTTTTGGCATGAACATATAATACTGTGTCGTCTGCATATAATTGCACTTCTACATTTGAACATATATTGACATTTTTGATAATGTATGTATAGTATGTAGCAGAAAGTGTGAAATATTTTACATGTCTAAATGAGGATGGGAAGGGATGTGGTTCCAGTAAATACAGGCATTTTGATGAGTGAAAAGATTCACCTTGGAACCACAAAAATGTATTTGGAGATACAATCGTCAGGCATCAAACATTCTTTACTTCTTCGAGTTTCACCCTCCTTATCACCCAGTTCTCTGTCATGCCGAGGAGGCATCCCTCCGCCACGTAGTCTTAAAGTCATTTGTATGCAGGACATGTGCTGGATCCCATATTCAAACAGCGGTTTCATGTAGCCCATCAGCTCTCTGCCTTCAAAGATCAATCGTTGCTGGTTTTCTGCACACATGACAAATAAACACACTTAGAATTATAGTTAATATCATACAATCACACCAAAATTAACATTTTTAAACAAAAAATTATTTTATTTTATAATAAAAAATTTATAAAAATAACGCACAATTACCAGCCAAGTAAGTATTTTGACCACATCATCATCCAAGGTGGATAGAACGATTTAAAGAAACTCATCTATGCGTTTATCTTTAGTAGCATTGATTACTGCAGTAGTAATAAAAAAAAAATCAAGCAGCTACAGCTGATCCTCACATACCGACTAAAACCAGGAAGATGAAGCACATCACTCTAGTTTTAAAGTCCCTCCACTGGCTCCCTGTAGCTCAGAAAACAAACTTTAAAATAGATTTGTTAGTTTATAAATCACTGAACAATTCAGCACCACAACACATTAAAGATCTGCTGTTGTTGTACCGACCTTCCAGACTTCTCATGTCTCCTGGTATACCGAGAACCAGAACCAAACATGGAGAAGCAGCATTCAGCTTTTGTGATCCACTAATCTGGAACAAACTTCTAGATTAGTATAAATTAGAACACAGTTTGTACTGTAGCACTATATTACCCATTTTAAATAAACTTACAGAAAACTGCAGAAACACTGAATTTGCTTTGCATTTGATTCGTATGTGTGTTTGTGGTTAAATGTCTCCTCCCCATCTTTTAACATATACTGTTTTATTTAGTATAGAGATACGCAGCATGGTAAATGGTTGTTGGGCTTATTTGTCCGAATCCTCAGTGAGTTTACTTGGGATTTGACAGACCTTCGATATCCTTGTCTTCAGCTGACCCACGGTTATCCTCTGCATCTCCAGCTCTGTGCTGCCGAGGTCCATCACCCGAGGAATCCCCCTTTCATCCTTGCCCACAATCTGGTAGACCGTTCTCTGATGCTTTCAGTTTTCAGACAGAAAGTAAATATTGTCCTCCTTATTGGTGTTTTTTCTTTTAAATAATCCTTTATACCTTTCAGCAAAATAAATAAACATTTATGTCAGTTTTACACACAAAATTCTTGATTAAAAATAGAACGTTAAAACATTTACTTCAAAATTTAGCAGAGATCACAGACAAAGGTGGAAAAATATATAATTATTAATATATGTGTGGGAATTTATCGACTAGATAATAAACATGGCTGACCAGCATGAACTGGTTTCACTGGTTCTATGGCAGCTTCTTTTGAA
This sequence comes from Poeciliopsis retropinna, assembly GCA_010277075.1. Lineage (NCBI taxonomy): Eukaryota > Metazoa > Chordata > Actinopteri > Cyprinodontiformes > Poeciliidae > Poeciliopsis > Poeciliopsis retropinna. The sequence continues at coordinate 3,436,707 of VMRM01000019.1, forward strand.
CCCAGTTTGTACTGTAGCACTATATTATCGATGTTAAATAAAGCAACAAGAAACTCACAAAACATAAAAATAAAACAAGAAAAACTAGAAGAGATATTTCTAGTATTTCGTGCAATATGTAGTTACCATGACAACAGAGGTTTAATACTATCACTCAGTCACAGAGAGATTTCATAAAGCAAAAATGTCTACAGTAGCAAAAATACACACATTAACTTACCTCAGCTGTTAGATTCAACACCTGTAAGTATCCGCTGGGACGTTTTCAGTTTCTTTGATGGCCTCTAAACTTTGTTGTTCCACTGAGCTGAAATAGTTTCTGTTTCCTGGTTATACCTGATGCTGCATTCACGAGGTGTCGGAAAAGCTGACCTCAAAAGATGAAGCGTATTCCAAACATTCGTGTGAAAAGCTTTCTGGAAATTATCAATGCAATGATTTTCCCGTTATAGTAATACTTATGTAATGTACTAGTGCAGGTGTGTACAGCGTCCTGAATGTTTGGACCAACAACATCTACTTTTGTCATTTATCCTGCAGAACTTTCTGGATTTTATTTTGTTTAACTGTAACTCAATATTCTGAGTAAGAGTGCCCCCCAGTGGAAAAAATATGAGTAGCAACTTAGAAGAAAAACATAAGGGATAATCAATGTTTTGTGGAGAAAATACAGTCCAAAAAGTAGATATGTTAGGTCAGTATATTGACATTGCTGAGCACAAATAATCCAGAATAAGCTTTACAAATAAAACAAAAACTCAGAACATGTTGGTGAAAGACATAAACTAAGATAAACATTACACAGCCACCAAAAAGATTATGGAAAAATATCTATGACAAAAGAAATTCATAAACAATAACAAAAATGTAGAAAAGAGTTTAATAACTGTTATGATCAACAGGTATTTGGGCTTTAATTTTTGATATCTTTATGTTTATTTACTATATGCATCCATCCATTTTCTGTCACCCTTGTCCCTATTGGGGTCGGGAGTTGCTGGTGCCGATCTCCAGCTGCGTTCCGGGCGAGAGGCGGGGTACACCCTGGACATGTCGCCAGTCTGTCGCAGGGCAACACAGAAACAAACAACCATGCACACCTAGGGAGAATTTGGAAAGACCAATTAACCTGACAGTCATGTTTTTGGACTGTGGGAGGAAGCCAGAGAACCCGGAGAGAACCCACGCATGCACAGGGAGAACATGCAAACTCCATGCAGAAAGACCCCGGGCCGGGAATCGAACCCATGACCTTCTTGCTGCAAGGCAACAGTGCTACCAACTGCGCAGCCTTTATTATATGCATAATAAAGTAAATATTATGCATATTTACTTTATGTTTGTTCCATCATTCATGATCATGCATGCATCATGTTCCATGATGATGGAACATGATGATGTTCCACATCATGGAACATTTTAGCACTGATCATATCTACCTGTAGATTTTAAAAAGCCCAGAATGGTAAAACAAGTATAATTGTAACAATGTTTTGGTATTCTTAAAAATATATCAGTGAGTTTGTGGACTTTTATTTTTCCATCCTATAATATCTAAAAGGAGCTTTTTTTTGCTGAGCTCCCTTAAAAGAGACAAGTCTTGTGGCTTTAATTGTCACTTTTACTTTAGTCTAATTTAAAATCCAAAGGTATGTAAATCCAACTTTCTCTTGCTCTGTGTACTCTTTCTTTAAAGTGTGCTTCTGTTTGTTTTGCTGGTTTCAAGGTATTCCCATCAAAATAAAATTTTACCCTGGTGGATTTTCAGCACAGCTTAAGCCCGCCCTTTCTTGTTCACTAAAAAGAATTGCCTCATTGGCTAACAATGAATCACTTATGCTCAGGTAGCCAGGGGAAGACAAAGAAGTGGAAGAGCCTCACATTCCTGCTCAATGACAGAAGTGAAAATGGCTTTTGGAGTTCTTGTTGTCAGTTTTAATGAAAATGACAGACTTGATGAAGGAGAGAAGTTGTTAGTTGATCTGTGCGACACCGAGGAGCAGCTGGGAAACATGACTGTGAGGGAACTGAGGGAGAAGATTAACAACAAGCTGTTACAGGAGTTTCCACCAAAACCAGGTAACACCAACCTGAACCTGAGAACAGCCACGCTGAGCTTCTTAAGCGTGCAGAGACAGTTTAAAGTGATACCGTTATTCTGATTGCTGAACATAAATATATCCACGTATTTACTTCACAGAGTTCCAAGGAAAAAGAAATTATTTCTAAATGGAATTTGCACATATTTAATTTCTGTGAAACATCAAATTCAATTAGTTTTTTTTTTATTGTGCCAATTCACAGCTAATGTTGTGTAAAAGACCTTTACAAAACCAAAAAAGCAAAACTGGTTCTATTCAAGTCTAGATATACAAAAAGTATAAAACTCAGTGTGATCCATTGTGTCGTTTGATATACCTTCAGTTACAATGAAAATGCTAAATATATCAAAAATAACTTAGAAAAAACTTGTCTTCACTTCATCATCATAGCTTACTCCAGGCATGTTATTAATGAGAAAGTAATATTATAACATGAATTATAACATGATGTAAAGCTAAAAAAAAAATAAAATTTAATGACTCTCCAAAAAGCTAGTGTCCCTATTTAAAATAAAGATCTAAAGGTGCATGTCGGTGAATATGTACTTCATCTCTGCCCTGTTTTCTGACTTGCAAAAATCTTGTGCCACATCAGCTTTTTCTACTCCAACACAACACAGTATAACTGCAAAAGAAGACGTTGTACCTGTTTGATCATTTGATTTTTGTGCATAGAAAATGATTGATTTAAAAGTATAATATGAACTCAAAGGTGATAAAATCAGCTTTATAGCTTGATGTTTAATTATTAAACCACTGCCAGTGACAAAGTTAGTTTAGGGGGGAAAACTTGAAAAATTGTAGGATATAATGAAAAACTACAGTTTAATTGTGAGAATCAGGACACAAAAACAGACACACAGGTTCATGTTTTTTCTAGATTATTTTATCACCATCCTGTTTTTATATTTAATGCTATTATATTTGACACAATTTTCTCTTTATCCTTCTCTTCAGGTTATTATGCTGGATCGGTCTATGAAGTGCACTTTAAAGACCAAAAGCTGGAGGAAGACTCCTCTCTGTCCGATCATGGAATACAGCACATGTCGATGGTTGAAGTAAAAATTTCTAGTTCTATACTAGAGAGTGATTTTATGGGAGCTGTGGTCCGTCAGTCGAATGAGGCAGTTGATGTAGTGGATTCGACGGAGGACAAAAGAGATAATAAAAGACGCAGAAGCAAAAAAATTGTTGTCAATATGGCACAGTCATAAAACTTTTCTGGGAAACAAGGAAGGCGCGGCTCTTCTAAAGGTCGCTATTTATCTTAGACAAACCTGTTTTTGTTCTACAAAACTAACAAGAATCCAGATCAATTGATGCTTCAGTGATTTCTAAAGGAAAGCAGCAGAATACTTAGAATACTTTGCTTTATTTGCCAAGAAAGCAAAAGCAGATCATGATTTGCTTTTCAGAGAACCACATGTAATATAGTACAAAATAACATAATATGATTTCATGTTAGCATAGAATCAGTTTTACTCAACACTCCTGAATGCCACAGCCTGTTCAGCCACCAAATAATTATCATCCAAGCACTAGAAATAAATTGTCAAAGTAATGCAGAACCGCTGTCTCATGGATATATCTTAGAGGAATATGGGAAAATATTTCATTCTGTAAAAAAGTTCAAGTAGGACAGATGATGTACACCAGGGACACATCTAAAAATTACTTGGGCCCGGAATTGAGGAGCCCTAATACAGAACAAGGTTATGATATATATATATATATTTGTTACAGTTTAATTATATATTTTTTGTTTGTCTAATTTAGTTGGTTTTAGTTACTTTCTAGAGTGTGTTTTCTGTTTTTATTAGTAAAATATTGTTAAATATGTATTCAATTATATCTGAAAAAGTGACTCTGGTGTTTTCTCCCAACTCTTGCTGTCATCATTTTGCGGACAAGCGTAAGTGTTGCCAGGAGGAAAATGAAATGCAGTAATTTGGGGGAAGCTGGCGTAAACTGCTTGTTCGTATGTGTGTGGGGGAATCAATTTTTTGACATCTTGACTGACCTCCACAGAGTCCTGGCTTCAACCTGACAGAGCACTGTGGCTGATTTATTAGAGCTGAGGCTGTGAGCAAGACAGTCATGTCCAACATCAGAATCTGATCTCAAAAATGTTCTCCTGCAAGATGGGGAAAAAATTATAGGAAGCTTTCCCAGAAGAGAGAAAATGGTGATAGCTGCAAAGGACGGACTGACATCATATTAACATCTATAGATTAACAATTAAATCCCACTCAAGTTTATATGTGTGTGAAGACAACAGCATACACTTTTGGCAATGAAGTGTTGTTTTATGTAAATATTGAACATAAAAGAACAACTGTGAAAAATATACATGTTCTAAATAAAAGGCTTTGCTTCTTACTGATTTATTTACCGTCTCCTTTCAGGTCAGGTTAATATTTCTCTTGAGTTTAGTCTGATGATGATGCTGAAGCTGTAATGCTTAGAAATAGTAATCTGTGCTCTACACAGTCAACTCCTTGACTTTAATAAATGTTTAATGTCTTTTTTAAACTATGAAGTTGCCTGTTTTTGTGACTGTATATTACTATGCTATTTGCTATGCTATTATTTTATATTTTTATAGGGAAAAGCATTACTTATGTTGTATAAAATATCTATAAAACCACATTTCTGCAGAGTTAATTTTATTTAATGTAAGAGTGTTCTTCTGGTTCATTGATCAAAGGTCACATCAATAAATTGCCACGATAACAAATTTTGCTGAGCAATTAATTGTCTCTAAAATTATTGTGATAAATGATAATATTGTTTGAAAACCATATTGAACTGATGTAATGGTAGAGACATAATAAAATGTCACTACCAGAAATAAATACAGTTTATTTTCAAAAGAACACTTAACACTGATAAACAAAATAAACAAAACAACCAAAAACAAAAATAAAATAGATTCTCTGTCTCCATTAACAAAAAATGGACTTTAATAGAAACTAACCAACATAAAACCAAAGTGGAAATAAGAACTGCATTAAACCAAAAGAGTGCGGAATACTATATTGATCTTCAATAATCATTAGATATGGATAGAGAAGACGGGCACATCCGACGACCTGAGTCAATAGTTCACTCCTACCACACGCTAAGGAAATGAGGAAGGGACGGTGAGCGCTGGAGTTGAGTCTTTTTTCATCTGTTGTCATCAACAGAAAGAGAAAATTGCAGGAAGAAACAAGAAAGCCGATAAATAAAAATGAGGTTGATAATTTTCATTTATCATGCGATTAATTGATTTATTGTTTATCGCGACAGACTTAGTCACACCCACAAATCACACAAAGTGTTATGGGTTGTAGAAATAAGGTGGATTCAGTCAATTTATAAAAATTATTTTGCTTCCAAAATGATCTCCAGGTATTCAGTGTTACTTTCTCCAATAGTTCTTTCAGAAGGCAATTACATAAGTATTCATATTTTATGCAATTCCACATTGCATCATGTTACAGTTACAAATTTCAATGCATTGCAGGACACAAGCCACTGGTTTCAAGACAAACTCCTCCCTCCTGGTCCACCATAATCCCATATATGGCATGTTTAAACATTTAAACCTTTATCTAGTCAGTGTCCCTTTGTTTTTGCAAACAAAACTGCAGAAAATGATTTTTTCATTATTGATCAATGGCAGCTAAATATTCTGGGACTAATAAGTCAGAGTGACGCAAACAAGCCTCAAACTATCTTGAAATTATTGGTGCAAGGTTCATACTCCAACGTTGACACACCTTGAAGTGACAGAGTCCAAGAGTTGAATCTAACAGCGAAAGGTAAGTTTGTGTTTCTCCTTTTCTTTTAAACAAATCAAAAAGCAATTAGCATGTTATTGATGTTTCATTTTGTGTGATTTTTGTGTTGTTTTCCTTTTCTTCAAGAATCTTTGATGTAACCAGTCAAACCAGTTCAGGTAGTCAGGAAGTTTCACATCTGTTAAAGAAAAGTTTAGCTTCCCAGAAAACATATTTATAAGAAAGTAAATATTTTTCTACTTCTGTTTTTGACCTTTGCTGTATTCTGGAGAAAACAAGTTATTTTTAGATAGCAATTTAATGTGTGTAAATGTCATACAATTATGTTTTCTCTTTTAGGTTGCAGAAAGGTGTGAAGGATTATAAAAACAAAACACCAACATAGGGGACAGAATTTGCTATCTGACTTCAACTACTGCTAAAGATCTGCAACATCAGAGAATGTACCAGGTTATTGTATGTGTGTCCGGAGTGACAAAGTTTTTTATTACCCTCTGCAACACAGAGGAGCAGAGGCAGAGATTCACCGTGGGTCAGCTAAAGGAAAAGATAGTTGAAAAACTCCATGATACAACAGGTAAACTCACTGAGAAGTTTTAGATTAAACTCTCCAATAACCATTTATCTTACTTATCCCTCTGGGATTGTGAAGTAAATAATACATATTAAAAACTGAAAAAGAGACGTTTTACCCCCAAAAAGCAAGACAGTAAAGTTCAGGTCAGAGGAAGACATTTATAATATTCTTCAGGTTTTTTCTTTAGATTGTTGAATGTCCTGGGTTGTGTACTTACAGTCTGGAGAAGTAGATAAACTGAAAAGAAAAAGAAATCAACAAATTAAAGGATGAAATCTAATTTCCATTGTTCTTTCGGTGACCTATGTGAATCTGGTGGCTTCTTTTGGTGTAGCAATGAATGACAGGAGCTCAAGCTGGCATCAGTTGTTCCTTAATTCACCATCTGGATCTCAGCATCAAGGTGACAACTTCCCCCATACACACAGCACACTGCGGAGGCCAGTTGGTTAAATTTTCTGTAATGAGTGGTTAACACAAACAGCACAGTGAGCCTCCCTACTGGTCCACAAGTTCTGTGTACTGCAATAAAACTCCACGTTAGTCCTTGAGCACAACTACCACTACTGTTCAGAAAAGAACCGGATTTGGTGACTTACCACAGTAGAGCGCTGAACAGACTGTGTGGAATTTACAGTTTCTCCCCCTATTTATAGGCAACCAGTAGGGGGCGCCAAAAACCACTCATTACAGGACAACTATGAAACACATTTTAGCAAGATTTAACCTGAACCATTTTAACTATGTTACATTTCTACACTTTTTCGTTGATCTTAAATTTAAATTAAAACACTGTTAGATTTATTGCTTCTTTACAGATGATTGACAATCAGTAAATGTAAATAACTTCTTGTCTGCTGTAGAGTTCCTGTTCTTGGTTGCTACAAGCAACAATTATTAGCAAAATGCACTTCAGGGTTTTCTGATTGTTTCAGGAATAGAGATTTGATTTAACTTAGAATACAGTCAAAAATGTTGCATCATAAAACTACATAAGGAGCTCTTTTAAAAATAAACATTAGTCACAAACGAAGAAACAATAAAGTTGCAAAGACAGCAACATCACAGCTCCGATTCTTCTGCATCGACTAGAATAGTTCTACTGTTTGAGAAAAGGATTGTTTGGTTTCTTTCTGTGAAATTAACTATATGCATGTTTACAGAAACGAACATAACCTTGATCTATAGAGCCAAGACACTACAAGACACACAGACGCTGGCTGAATGTGGAATCAAACACAGGTCCGAGATACATGTTATTCGTAGATTTGCTGGTGGAGGAGGAAACCCATACCCCCCGCACCACACAGATGAAGGAATGGGAGATAAGGAGGGGGAAACTCGTAGAAGTAAAGAATGTCTTTTGCCGATGTCTAAAACTCAAAATACATGATCTTGTAGCTAAATGTGATTTTAAAACTGCTCTTCATCCACTAAGCAATTTAAATATAAAGGAGATTTTCTGAAATGTAGCACAAATTACAAAATATTTTGTTGTGACTTTTCAGAAGATCTTTGTGAATATTGCAGATGCTGGGCGATGTTGCATGGGCTCTGCATTAAGAGTTAGACCTTTAAGATCATAGTGATATACCTGATCTGTGATCTACCTTCAGCTTTCCTCTTTACTGATATGATAAAGAACATCAAAACAAAAAAGAAGTAGAACAAAATGGAAATGAGGCTGTCAGCCTAAAGGTTGACTGAGGACATTTTCAATACAAAGCTCAAAATCTGCAGTAAGTGAAGGACAAGATGATGGAAAACATTTTAATTGAACAATTAAAACAAAAATGCATAAATTAATGTTTGCCCTATTTAGGCTCAATAATTATTATGCAATAATTACAAATTCTCTGTTTAAGTCAATTTAATAATTAGTCTGATTTATGTGTTTGTGTGTAAAGTCATATCATTATTCCTGAAATCAACTTTCTTACTTTTACACGCAAGATGTTAAAGTAAAGCAGCAACTTGTGGTGGGAAACTAAAAATTGAAAGTGCTGGATTGACTGGTGTTTTTATTTTAGTACAGAAGATGACTGAAGTTATTAAGTCAAACTGTTTTTTTAATTATTTGAGTTGCTCTTTATTAGTTAGTCCTGGTTGCTGCTGCTTCCTGCCTGTCAGAGAGCAATAAACCCCCTGCAGAGCTGGGAAACTGAGCTTTGAGTAGAAATAAGTTCATGTAGGTTTCAGTTTTAAGGGCTTCAAGTTGATCAGCATGAATTTAAAAACATGGTTTACAGATCAGTTCACTGACAGAAGCTGATCTCTGCAGCAGCAATCTGACCCAGATGTTTTGTGTAAAATGCCAGCATAAGTGGATCCCCTACGGGATAAATGTGGGCAACAATATGGGTCCCACATGGTTTTGTCCAGATGGACTTTAATATTTGGGCAAACAACGTAGAACAAACTTTCAGAAAACTGTAAAGCAACTGAAACTCCTTTAAATTAATAGTAAACACGCAGCTGTTTAAAGTTGCTGTTGAACCATAATAACTGAAACATTTACCAAAATATCTAGTGTGAACGATTTTGGTGATCAAAATGTAAAGTTTGTTCAGTTGTTTTCTTTAGAACTTAGTAATTTTATTTTTCTATTACATAAAGCAGACTGCGCAGTTGCAAGAAGCTTCTGGGTTCAAATCCCGGCTTTCGATCTTTCTGCACAGACTTTGCATGTTCTTCCTGTGCATGAATGAGTTGTCTCTGGTTACTCCCAAATTGTCAGTTGTATTAAAATAAACATTTTACTTGCCTTTGATTTGTGTTCAGTTTTTCAGTGTAATGTAAATGAAAAATTTGTATGAATACAAGCTGTCAACACTGTTGAAAATGATCTGCTGTGTTTAAAGCTATGTGAAAGGATTGGAGTCATAAGCCAGAGATGAAAATATTAACTTCAGCTGAAATATTTAACTTGGTTAAGATATTAAAGTTAAATAGAAATAATAACACAGTAAGAAAATAACTTGACTAAAACTTGAACTAGTAATCTGTGCTCTACACACTCAACACTGTTTATGTTTAGTGTCTTTCCTAAACTTTAAAGTTGCCTATTCTTGAGAATGTATATTAATACACAGATTCACACATAGTATGTACATACTTAGTAAGTATGTACATATGTAAGTATGTACATACTTACATATGTAACTATGTACATATTTTATTTTTGCTGTGTTGAAGCATTGCTTATGTTGTGTAACATATCCGTGAAACTACATTGCTGCAGAGTTAATTTTATTTAATGTAAGAGTGTTGTTTTATTGCTCAAACGTCACAACCACAATCCACACAAAGCATTAGGGTTGTAGAAATAAAGTGGATTAAATCAATTTTTAAAACTTATTTTCTTCCAAAGTTATTTTCATCTCGTTTCTGTTTGATTGACTTTTGATGGAGCTAATTGATCCTCCCAGATGTCCTCTGCTGGACAGTGACTTACATACGAATTCATACTCTATATTTTCCCACATTGCTTCATGTTAAAAAGTCAAATTTCAATGTATTGTCCTGTTATTGTACTCTATTTTCTTTGACAAGCCAAAACAAGGTAGCAAATATTTTTGAGTGAGTTTTTTGCTTTGACTGAGCGAATCACACAGCCCACTAGTTACATGAAGAACTCCTTCCTCCTGAACCCACATAAACCCATTTAGTGCAGGTTATACTATATTATGTTATGAAATAAATATTTGTAAATCCTTCTGTGCTCTTAGACTAAAGTGATAAAATAGTTTCTTTTAGTGGGATTCTGCTCTAACACTGAAATGAGAAAAACAGCAAAGTATCCTGGGACTAACAAGTCAGAGTGACGGTATCTCAAACTATCAAACTATCGTAAAATTGTCAGTGCAAAATTCACGATCCAACAGGTTGACACACCTTAAAGTGAGAGAGTCCTGAAAGTCAAGTTTCAAAGACATGATCAGTTATGTTTTCTAGATGCAACAGGAGATAAAAAAACATCAGTAGAAATGAACGATGAGTCTCTGTGAATCTGAAATCACACTAACCAGCTCAAATATCATCCTAATGACCTTTGATCACAAAGTGTTTGTTTGCCTAGAGGTGAGGAAACCTCACAGTCATTTTACACTATTAACCAATAACAAATTAAATGCACCTTGTGCCAACAAACTATTAAGGAAAAAAAAAAGGCTTGCATTGATTCCTTTTGCTAGAATACGTTTATCTATGCGTCTTATAAATTATGTTAATTATCTTCTTTTGTAAGTTTGATAGCAAGATTTGAAAGGAATTAAACCTTCCAACCAATCCACATTTAACCTTTTGAAAGTGATATTTTCAACAGTCTTGAATGCAACATCTGCCTGGGCGTGACCAAAACAGAAAGAGAAAGTATGCAGACATTTTGCTTCACTCTAATAGTAAAGTAATGTCAGAGAGCGTCAATTAAACATGTCCTGGAAACTGTACTAACTGTAATGGCTGAGGGTAGGTTAATAGATTTCCTCTCCTCTCCTTTCCTGTTTCAGTTTTTTGTGCTATTTGTCTTTTGTTTAAGAGTCTTTAAAGTAATCATGTTTAAATAATGAACACAATTAGTCAAGACAAAACACATCTGCTGGTCAGGGATGTTTAGCATCTCTTACAGAAAGGTTTAACATCCTTTAAAACATGTATTAATACAGTATTTACCCTTCACCCTCTGTGTTTGATTTCTGCTATTGTATGAAGAAAATATTATAAACTCTCATTTTTATTTGCATTCAGGTTGCTGAAAGGTGTAAAGGATTATAAGACAGAACACCAACGCCTAGGAGTTTTTTTTTTGTTTTTGTCTGACTTCAGCAGCTCCTGGAGATCTGTAAACATCTGAACATGATCTACCAGGTTGTGGTCGTGGGGATAGATGGACAGAAAATCACCATTGACCTCTGCGACACAGAGCAGGAGATGGAGAGAATGACGGTGGATCAGCTGAAAGAAAAGATATTTGAGAAGTTGTCTTGTTTCCCAGGTAAACTCACTGAGATGAAACAGGCCAGCAATCATTTACTTCACTTTTCTCTGTTTTATGTTAGACATATGTGTTAAAAAATCAGGAAAAAAACAATTTTAATAAAATAAAATGCAAAAGTAAATGGTTTTGAATTCTCTCCTGTGGAGTTTGTTTTGATTGACGGTGAGAAGTTTAAATTTATAACGTTCTTCCAATGTTTTCTTTAATTGCTTTGACTAAATGTTATAAAGCCTCACAATCATCTTCTCCTTTTCAGACTGGAATAGTTCTGCAATTTAAAAATATGATTTTGTTCTTTTTGTTTATTGAATTATGATTCTGGATCTGCTTGTTTGCAGAACGTGCAAAAAAGGACCTACGATTGATCTTTGGAAGCAACAGACTGGATAACGACACAAAGAGGCTCTTTGACTATGGAATCAGACACAAGTCCTACATACATGTGGTTTTAAGGTTAGATGGTGGAGGAGGACCTGAAGTGGATTTGACTGACGATAGGCTGGGTGATAAGGAGGGTGAAACTCGGAGAAGTAAAGAATGTCTCATGCCTGATGTCTAAAACTCAAACCAAAATGCTTCGTTTCTCACATCCCGCCTCATTCTCATTTAAACTTTTTTAAAATAAGTCTACATAAATAAAATATTCTGCCACTTTGTGTTGACAGCAATAAAGTAATTTATCCAGGCAGGTTTTGAGTCTCTTTCTCTTTTATTTTTTAAGTTTTTGTTTTTTGTTAACTTTTTGCCATGAAAATGATTGCACAAATAAAAACATCAAAAAAGTGCAAAAACAAAGCATTTTAACATTTAGAGGTTAAAAGCTGAGTATCAGTTTGTTGGTTCTGCTTTTGATGCCGTGTTTTCTGATGGCAGCAACTCAACATGTTCTAGAAACTATTGTAAGTTTCTGACCAGAGTCTGGTTCCTGCTCATCTCAGTTGAACTGCAGCATCATTTCTACTGAGTGAAATGCATCAGAAACAAATCTAATAGGTTTATTATCTCAGATTGTGAAAAATAGAAGAAATGGTTCATTAATTCACCTCCTTGTTCTTGGATTCACTGACATATTCTGTATGACTGGAGTTAACAGAAAAACGAGTCACTGCAGTCATGAAGAGTTTCAGACATAAAGAACCACAGCGCCTCCTGGTGGTCAATAAAACTGAGGGTTTCCACAGCTGTCAGTAAATTAAAAGACCATCATTGTTGAATTAGACCAATGGGAATTAAATAAAGTGAGTCATCTTTATGTGATTATTTTCGTTTAACTTCAATAGTTGGATTTAACTTTCAGCTGAAGTTTATTTTTTGTCAGTGCTGGTTTATGATGCCTGTCCTCTCACATCTACAGGTTTTATAACTTCACACCCAGCAGACCTTATTCTGTTGATATTATGTATGTATGTAAGTTTTCATTTATACTAAACTGAACACAAATAAATGATAAACTAACACACTGAAAAACTGGTGATTAAAACAACTAACATTTAAGGATCATGTTGTACACGGCCGATATGTTTTTAGACAACAAACACCGATACAATGCATTAATAAAACATCACAGACATTCAAATAAGTTGGTTTTATATAATTACAGTCTAGAACATCAAACAGTTCCTTTTTCTGTTCAGCGCTTAAATTATTAAGCAAAATAACCTCAGCTGTTTGATGCAAACATCACCTTATAAACTCCATGATAATCCAATAATACATGTCAACCATGGTTCAGACTGGCATTACAAACATTTCCTGTCCATTCTTAAAATTCAGCTGCTGTTACCTTACTACATCCAGCCACCAAGTGGATGGATGCAGACAGTGACAGGTTCTTAGTGAAAAAAAACAAACTGATCAACATTAAACCAAAGAGGGAATCTGACAAGTGAATTAAGTTCAACAACAACTAAACATGTAAAAATCAACAGAGAGATAAAATTAAAGAGATGGCCGACTTGCTGTTTTGTGCAGATGTTTTGTATTTGATACCTTTGTGACAGAGAAAGGTAGATGCGGATGGTATTTTTGAAAGTTTTGGGGGGCAGAGGAATGGCTATTGAGATAATTTCACTGCATGTTAGTTCAAACCCTTAACATATCCAATTCTTCAACTCGGTAAAGGAGTTTGACAAATAATTGCAAATTGCCATACATGTGAAGGTTTCCAAAAAGCCAATCGAACATTGAAGAGAATAACACACATAATTACTCAGATTACAATAATTCAACCACAAAAGAACGGGGTTTGCAGCCAGGATTCTCTGTTCTTCTTCTCCATTTTGTCTGTCATCTTGTGAACCGATACCTGAAATTTATATTAAAAATTATTGACAAACTGGACCCAGTGTAAATCATTAAAAAGTCTGATTTCTACTTACTTTTCCTCCTGTAAAAGAGAAGGTGGGCACTTTGAGATCTGGTACAAAAAGAATGTGAAGTTAGTTTATGATAAACAGTGAAAATAAACAGAAGAACAAAACTGGACAGACACTCACTTCTCAAACTTTCTCTGGAACATGTAGTGAAAGAGCTGGTATGAACGAAACAACGACATATAAAACTAGCATTGTGTTGTTATGACAAAAAGAAATATTGACTGTAAAAAAAAAAAAAATCTTTGAAATCTCTAAAAGCACCATTATGGGATAATCATTCTCACCGGTGTCACACTGGAGTCGCTGAACTCATACCAGCGTTCTTCATCCTCAGGCTTGATTGTTGCTGTGTAATGCCCACCACTCAGAGTCCCAACGTGATCCACCAACCCATACAGCTCATATGTCTGGTTCTGATCAACAAAACGTTTCGTTTCACACATGAAATGAAACAAAACTTTATTTCGAACATGATAATTGTATAAAATGATGCACAAGAACAAGGAATGCAAAAGACATGTTTTTGTACCACAGTAATCTAAATATACTCAAAAAGCTGTAGGACAAGGTAAGAAACTTATGAACTGCTACCTTATAAACTCGTGCAATATTTTCAGATGGACCCTCATTAATAAATCCAATCAAAAATAAAAATAAACAGGTGAATTAATTTTCCATTTTATCTGGGTTTACACAAATATATACATCCATACTGTTACATGCTCATATGCCTCAACTGAATCTGGAAACTGAAAAGAAAAGGGACAACAATCACAATAATCTGAAAAATACCTACCGTCAGGTAGATTAAATTAATCTACCTGAAAGTCAAAATGAAACATTAAAACAAGATCAGCTCCATTTGACAGTCTTCCACAATAGAAAAAAATATTTTAAGTTTTAACCATATGCAACCAACAACATTTGTACAACATTCGTCTTACCTGGTTTGTCACACCAGGTAAGACGACGGTGTGACAAACATCCACAGCACGGCTGTCTTTACTGTATGACATGCGGTGGTAGTTGTATTCGAACCTCTTCAGCAGCAAAATCAAAATCTCTGGATGATGCTTTAGTTTATATTTCTACATGAAACACAAAGTTATTAATACAGTTAAAAGCTGATATTTACAGTCAATGTATAAAAAGATGCACCACATTTTTCACAAACTTCTGAACAAACTAATTTGGTTTTATATTGGTCAGGATCACCAATTTATTGATCTACTATGATGTTTTGTCCACTTTTGTATGTGTTTTATTGCTGGAGGAAGTTTGTAAAATAGATGGAATCACAAGAAAAGAACCTGAAGTGAAAATATTGAAGCAACATCCAAAGACATCAACCAGGAAGTGAAAGCATGGGCACAGATTGGTCATCCAACTGGACAGCGGCCATCATTATACTGCCAGTTAGTTAGAGAAGGAACTAACTAACTGGACAACAAAGTCAGTGTTTTGGAGAAGCCATTACAAACCCTTGAACAAGGCTGCCTACAAATGTGAAGCAGTTAAAACAGGGAAAATGGACCAAAACTTGTCCATTTTCTGCCGTGAGAGTTTATGGAGCCCAGATGTTTGACCAGGCCATGAAGTTTTAAAGGCAATGCTACCAACTACTAACAAAATGTATGTAAACTTCAGAACTTGAAGAAAATTATAGAAATCTCTAAAAAGTCTCTCTCATTATTAGGATGTTTAGCTAATGCAAATACTTTAGTTAACCCTTATTGACCTAAAACAACAAAGGTAAGGTTTAGTCTGATTAGTCAATAAGTAAAAGATGGTAGTGTGTCCTTTTATAATGTGTGTTTAAATATGCAGTTACATGTACAGATTGATGCATTGTTAAAATATTTCACAATGTTGTTCAATTGTCTGTTTTCCATAAATGAACCAAACATGTTTGCTGTTTGTAAATGCAATCTTATGCAAAACAAGTTTCCCTTTACTTACAACAGTAGTGTCACGTTGGTCTTTACAAGCATCACAGTACAGCTGGTCTTCTCCATAAAACCCCACATCCTTTAAATACTCCTGAACCGCATCCTCCTGGAAACACACTTTCTGTTACTGCACAAACCTTCACCAGGTATTTCCAGCATTCTGCCAACAGTTTCTGCTAAGTAATAATCAGAATCATTGACTTTTCCAGATGACTTTTATGAGCAGAGTTTTGTCTGGATCATAAAATGGTTTCCATTTTGCAGGTTGTTTCTTACCACACTGTAGTTTCCATTACTAGAATCCATCAGTGGGAGAGAAAGAAACAAAAATGGCACAAAGTCTTCAGTGTGTGAGTGACATTCATCACAAACAGTCCTGTGAACCAGCTCTCCTCTGAATATCTGGAAATACAATTTGATTTAAAAATCTAACACTTTTAATTTTTCATTCTCCACATAAATCTGACAATGATATCATGAATAATTTACCTGAGATGCTTCATCACTGACCAGAGATAAAATCTTCTCCAGGTACTGACCAGCATCCTGCTGTTCATACACTGGGAGAATGAAGAAAGAATGATACATAATATACTGTATTTTTGTATTTTCTATATTTAATATACTTGTTCATCCATGTTTCTTCTGCAGCCAGTCAAGATTTATGTGTCTTGACATCTGAATTACAAAGGAAAGTTCCATCTTTATAATTAAAAAAAAAAGTTAAAAGTTGTTAAATTCAATGTATACCGTTTTCAATTTGCAGCTTCTTTGTAACTTTTGTGGTTTCTGCAGTGTTTCCTTTTAAATCTTCAAACAACGCATTGAGCTGAACATTAATGTCTCCATTTTCTTTTGGACATCTGTTAACAGGATATTGTCAGAGATGCAGAAGTTAAGTTGAACAAAACATCAAACATTTCTTATAACAAACATGCCATTTGATTTATCTAAAAATAAATATCTTTCAGTTATTACTACAGGTCGTTCCATGACTTCTTCCATCATATTTGTTGGCTGACATGAAATAGAAAGTCCACTGAAGGATACTTTACTTTCAGTACCTAAAGTCCAAACTGAGCTGAAAATAAATATTTTCAGTTTTCTGCTACATCTTCTTGGAACCAGGTGCAGAAATGCATGAACCTAAAGGTGCTGTTGTCTCTACATACGAACCTTTTAACAGCCTCTCTGAACTCTCTGGTCACGAACAGAACCTGCAGAATGCTGTTCAGGTAACATGTTGCTCCTTGGTTTATCAACCCATGGTACTTAATGTCTGTGGGACATTTTGTTACAGAAGATCTTACAATATTAGAAGATAATGCATAATTATTGGAAACTCAGCATTTAGCCCTTACCTTGGTTCATACTGAATCACTCCACTGATACGGTTTTTCTTCACAGCGCCGTCGCAGAAACGATTCCTGCTGCTGCCGCTGAAATGAACAGACAGTAAAAGACACTCCCATAAGAGAGGGAGTCAGAAAACAGCTTTCTCTTTCATTTTGCAACCAGAGCATTTCATTCGGCTGATAAACAACACTGCATAAAGTCATGAAAGCTCACAAACTGGAATTCATCTAATATCAATTCTCTTAAATCTGTCCTGACAGCTGCAGGTTTTGGAGATGTTTCAGAGGGACGAGTGACCAGATAATTATTTCTTCCATAAAGAAATGGTCAAAATCTGTTCTTAATGCAACCAGGATAAACATCTGCTGTTTTTCTTTTTTTCTACAATATTATTTCAAGCTGCAAAAATCCAAATTAAAATGCACTTTAAACTACAATGACAGACACTGATAGAGATTTCAAATGTCAAATTTACAACCCTGTTCTCTCTAACAGTGAGGGCAACAGAAAGAAAAAGAACGAGATGCAAATGTTTTACTTATGCTTGGTGTCCCATGACAGGAAGAAAGGTCAAAATGTAAGCTGAGGGGAATTCCACTAAAGAAAACAATGTTGGCTTCAGGTTGTCAACAAACAAACAAAATGAAACAAAAACTGAGTGAGAAGCTGGAAAGTACCTAAAAATACGTGACTCATGGTGTTTAGTTTCTGTTAGTCTTCTTCTGAAGAGCCAGTCAATAATGTGGCGGCAGCTTTACACGAAACACTCACCTGGGTGCATTTGAGGTGAACTGATAAAGTTCAACGTCAGCGTCAGGAAGAGGAAGAGTTATTTTAAGAAATCTTGAACATGGCTTCTCGATTCTTTTAGACTGACGGGAAAGAATATTTCAGAAACTACTGATGTTTTCATTTCCTCTCTGTCTAGAGAGAATTAGTTCAAATTAGAGACCAGCAACTGTGAATAAAAATACCTCAATAATGTCAAAAGAGAGCACAAACTGGGTTTAGAGAAAAAAGGAAACAGTAGCTCACGTCAAATTTGTGCAGAACATCGTCTCATAATGCACTGGGTGTTGAAGCAGGAGGGCTACAGCAGCACAAAACCACATGGAGGTTTTGCTACAATCAGGAAGTTTTTAATACACTTTACAGTTTTGGTTCTCCAAAGTTAAACATTGACAAATCTGAAGAATGTTGCCTGTTTCCTCAAGTGACCTTCAGATGAGAAGAGTCCGAATTTTATATAAATGAGATTAAAACATGGAGGCATCTTTGTCTTCAGTGGTTCAAACTAAATATTGGGTGATGATTATGTTTCCTTTCACCTCATTAGTTATTCCCAGTAGACTGAAGAAAAGTAGGTTTAGGGGAGAGTGTGGAGTCAGAGCTTATTAATCTGATTAGTATAATTAATCTGTGTAATGTAAAGAAAATATATTCTCACTCAACCTTGTGAAAATCTTTTTCACTGCTCAGTGATGTGGCTGTTTCTGGAACCTGTTTGTCCAGAAACTGTCCGGTTTGGTGTACAACATCTCAAGGATAAGAATTTATGAACATATTGATTGTCACAATTTATCAAACTGATTACCATGTTTTTTCACAGCGGCATTCTGGTCTTTCAAATTGTTGGATCTGGTGACGTTTTTTCTCAACTACCATAAATTCGGTATCAGGGTCAGGTCAGCTATCTAACCACTCCAGAACAGTGATACTGTGGTAATTAAAACCAGTAGGTTTTATTTTGTGCCATATCCTGCTGGGAAATCAAATAATCAGGATCTCCATAAAGTTTATCACCAGAGAGTGCTCTAAAATGTCCCGGCAGAAGACTGAACTGAATGTGAACTTGATAAAACACAGAGGACAAACAGCAGCAGGTCTTTATCACTGACTGGGGAAACGTCACAATTTACGTCAAGAAACTTGTCGACTTCCTCACTCAAGTATCTTGATTTCCAAATGAAATGCAAAATCATGTGAAAACAAGACTTTAGGCTCCTGAATAACATTCCAGACGTCTTTCCCCTTCACCCTTGTAAGACGTGTCTGAAGTTTTCTTTGATTCGAAAGTCACGAGGAACTCCACAGTTGTGGCCCAGGACCTGGATACATTTTGTGTTCTGGCTCCTTAAACACTGTCTAATTATTCAAACTGAATAATTGTAAATGATTTGGATCAAGTTTCACTCTTTATTTAGCCAAAGCAACAGCAATATTTTTATTTGTTCAACAATTCCTGATTTTCAGTTTGCACTATTGCAGAAATGCAATGAAATGACAAAGATTGATTAATGAAGAATAAAAGAGTCATACAATATGATAGGATTACTTATGCAAATACAATAAGAGAGGCATCAAACAGCACAAAAAGCTACATATTTGTGTGGACATCTTTTAATGCAGACATTCCCAAAGATTTTCTTCTGGTCCCCCCTATGGATTATAATAAAATCCCCCCACATCGTTCAACCAGACATAAACCTAAACACATTGTTTGTTTTCAAACTCCACTGAAGTTTATTTCACACTTCAGGTAGCAACAAAACAAACTACAAACCATCTTTACAGTGAAACACTTTTGTGTAACTGTTTTTTTTTCATTCATCCAGACTGCTTCCCATGACCCCCCTACAATGGCACTCCGCCCCCGTTAGGGGCGCGCCCCACACTTTGGGAACCACTCCTTTAATGGGTGTTTCATCTGTTGTAGTTTCATAAAAGTACATTTCACATCATGACAAGATTTATTTGGAAGCATTTTTTATTGTAAACAGAGTACAAAGATTGTTCAAATTGTTGTAAAAGTTGGATTTTAAAGATTATACAAGAGTAACAAGAACAAGCAGGAAAATAAAAAACAGTGGTAGCTCATGTATCATATCATGAGCTACCATGTTATGATACGTCACATTATAATGTGACGTATCATCACGAATATATCACATCATGGACATAGAAAAGAAGAGATTTCTATTCCTGTTCCACAAAGAAATGGAATATTCTTCTGAGGAGCATTTGTTGATTCCACAGAGGAATGGCCAACCTGTGTGGAATAGTTTGTCCATTCCACACAGGAATAGACGTCTGCCTAGGAGCAATGCCACTGGGGCAAAGTCCATCAGTACCAACATTTTCTGTCATACTACAGCTTTGAGCACTCTTTAGGCAGCCAAAACAAAACGTCATCTTACATCGGGGACATCTAACGTCTTTGCATCCTCTCCCAGTGTGCTGCAGCAGTGAGCCGCAGGTGGGACAGGCACGGACGGACGGACACCCTTTGACTTTTCCCGCTAGCTTAATTTGGACTTCTGGACATTCTGTCAGCGTTTTCAGGGCAGAATTGTGGCAGTCGTCGTTTTCGCAGCGGTCGGATCGAGGCTGTGGACCTTTCCACTCCCTCAGACACTGCCAGCAGAACCCAAAGCTGCGTCCGGTCTGTGCTGAGCAACCTTGGCAGCAGACATAGAGGTTTGAGCTGCTCCCTCTGGTCACAGGAGTCATGCAGCCTGGACACTGTCATGTGTGAGTTTGGGGATGAGAGAGGGAACAGAGGGATTTGAGTCAGACTCCAGTCTGTGTGCTGTTATCATTACACCATCAATAAGATACTTACAAACTTCACGTTAGGATTTCTGGCGGCAGCATTCAGGGCCATGGTCGTCTCAAAGTTCTTCATTTCTTCAGGGGTCAGCATGGCCATTTTACAAACTCCTGATAAGACCACTCAGCATCACAGCCAATCTGACCGCACACAAACCTAGCTTCTCCCTTTATTTAAAAAATCACAGAAATTATCAGGGTTACAGGAAAAAAAAAGAAAAGATACTTGCATGTCGACCAATTTTATAGGTAGGTTCCTCATTTCCTTTTAACCAATTGTCAATATTCTGTTAAAAATGCTATGTCAACACAGAAAATACAGGGATGTATTAAGATGCTCTTTAACTCTAAATTTCACAGTTGAGAATTAGTTTTTGGAAAGTCAACTTTAAAAAATGTACAGAGAATCTGTAAAAAAGTTGCTGCTGCTCTACTAAAAGCAGCAGCAACAACAAACATCCATTTAGTTTAGTTTAGCTCAATTAAAAAGAATAAAAGACACTGAATAAAATATTTTACATTTCACATTTGAAAGCAAAAACGATGCATTTCATTGAAATTACAGACACGTTCCTAAACATGTGAGTGTTTTGTGAATTAGAATATTTGCGCAGGTTTTGTTTTTGATGATTCTCTGTTTCTGTACATTAGAAGTCGGTTAATAAAGGAAACAAAATGTTTCGAAAGAGAGGATAGATACATTTTCTTCAATAAGATTTTCATATTTCTGAAAAATTTGATTTTAAACAAATTTAATGACAAGAAAATTAGATTTAAAAAATAAAACAGTACTGTGTCAGCACCTTTCTGTTGCGGAAAATTCATGTAAATAAACACCAGCAGGAAACATGAAACCTCATTACTTTTCATCTGAATCAGAATAAGATAGTTATTCTGTTATTTATCTTTTTTCTTTCTTTTTCTATTTTGAATAAGATTATATCTGAATCATATCCCACCTGTTTGAGCAAATGTTCGCACCACTTTGTGAGGGACATCGGGGTCACCACATGTCCGCAGGACATCCGGGCTCTTGGGGAATCAAACCCTTCACACAGAACTGCAGAAACATCCAATGAGATCCTCCAGCGTGTTTAAATACAAAACGCTTTAAACAAGATTACAAATGCAGGAAAACTAAGACATGTATAACTAAAGCGCTGATGAACTGAAACGAGCCACTCACAGTCAAACTGATCGTCTTCATCCACAAACGGGATTGTAGAGTCGCTCAGGTTGTAGCGCTTAGGTTTATCGGTCATCTTGAAAGTTCTCTTGATTTCTGCTGCGATGCAGAAAACAGTCAACTTGTTGTTACATTTGGTCTCATAGAAGGAAACTCTTTCGATTTCGAGCCTGGTTATTCTGTACGAGTCACGTGACTTTCACTTTGTAGCTGATCGCTGAAGGAACGCCCACATGGAAACACGAGCTGGATGATGGATGGATGGATGGATGGATGGATGGATGGAAGAGTGAAAATCCCGTATACAGAATAAATGTTATAGTTTTTGCTGTTCGCACCTTAACTTCATAAAAACTAACTGATTTGAATAATTTACAGTTTATTCAGAAGAATGAATAATCTGACTACTATTAGTAGAGAATAAAAATATCCTTTATTGTCTTGTAATGGGAAAAATTCTGTGTAGCAGCAGCAAAGCGACAGGCAAACACAGCAAGTAGATTAACACACAGATCGTGATATTTGGTGCTTTAGTTATTTTTGGCATCATACATGTAAACAAATTAAAAGTACAGACAACAATTATTCAAAAATAAGCAGTTTACAGTTATTTTCATGTCCTCTCAGCATTTTTTATTTTGCATCTGACACGGTATTTGTGTCTTCACATAAACTGACTTGATTAAAGGTTTACTTACAAAAGAAATCACAAAACTTCCTCAGTTATTCATTTCAGGGCATGAGAGATTTATTTTAGATCAAATATCATTATGTTAAAAAGACGGGGGGTTTTTTAAACAAGAGAACAATTATTCAGTGGGATATAGCGAAAACCATGTGTATACATAACCAATATCGACCTAATCAATATTGACAAATAATTATAAATAAACAAAACCATGCCGTGGGAATGATGAGATCATATTTTCATGTATGAGATTTATTTTATTTATTTTTTTACTAATGTCTTTGGGGTGAAAACCAACAACAACACATGAGAATGACTGGGCGATTTCATTTTAATTTCACTTTAAACACAGATCATTTTTACATTTTTCACGATTATTATAAGCTTCGTGATCATACTTTATATCTTATATATTGTAATGATGTCATAAAGAACGTTCTCGTGTTGTTCCAACGAACAGGAGGACATCATGCAGCAGAGGCAGGTGTCCCGGTGTCGAGTCGAGTGGATCAGAGTGGTTCAGGGTCGTGGACGATCAGCTCCAGTCCTCCGTTGCAGCGCACCACTGCGTGGACCTCAGACTTGTGCTTGATCCCGCATTCGGCCAACGTTTGTGTCTCCTGCAGGGTTTTGCCTTTGTAGATGATAGACATCGTCGTCACTGCTGAAACTGCTGAAACTGCCGCAAATGCTGAAACTGCGGAAACCGCTGCAACCGCTGAAAATGTAAAATGAAACAAATCATCTTAAAGACCGAGCTTTGCGCAAAACAAAAACGAAAACGCAGTAAGGCGATGTCCAAAACAAACAAGAGTGGAATTTGGTTTCTTAGGAAAATAACCTCAAATAAATAAAATCCTTTTTAAAGGATGTAATCACAACATCAGACAAATTGTACCCCACTAATATCTTAAATTGGTTACAACAGTTTAGAACAAATAGCTGCGCATCTAAAGTCTCACATAAATGATAATTGTGGATTTTAAAACTGAAAATCGGCTTTTTAAACTACATTTCATCTTTTCATATCCTCTATGTCTCAA
The DNA here is from genome assembly GCA_010277075.1 of Poeciliopsis retropinna. Classification (NCBI taxonomy): domain Eukaryota; kingdom Metazoa; phylum Chordata; class Actinopteri; order Cyprinodontiformes; family Poeciliidae; genus Poeciliopsis; species Poeciliopsis retropinna. The sequence continues at coordinate 3,460,376 of VMRM01000019.1, forward strand.
TGCATTTGAAATGAGAATTTCTCAGCAGGTATATTTACCTGCGTCACAGCGCAGCTCTTGTATTCTGTCTACCAGAAACTTCACAAAAATGCGTTCAAGCTCCTTTTCTTCTTGACACACGCCGATCGGTTTCTTTAAGTTCTGTTCCAAACAGACGAAGACCTGGACCTTGCAAGCCATGGCTTCTTCTTCCTCTTCTTTTGATGACTTTAAACTTAAACTCTGCTCCGGAATTAAAGCTGTGATGTGAAGAGACGAATAGGTGAGAAGGTTTTATACAACAAATACAACTTACTTTCATTTTTGTTAAAGGCGTGGCTTAAAAATGGGGGGGGAAAAAAAAAGTGGATCAGAGCAGGGTTTGATAAAACATTATATTGTAATGTATAATTCTATGGTTGGGTAGATAAGCTGATATTTTCTGATAATGATGTAATCAGTGATTACAAAATGTTGCATGTTATGGACTGTGCCTACCTTTGACCAGTTTAACAACAACAACAACAATAATAATAATAATAATAACATACATCTCATAATGTCAAATAAAATCCTAAATAAATAGACAAGGTTACAAAAGTCATGTCAAGGGTCAAATATGTAACTGAATTAATCTGGACCTAAATTTCCACAACGATCGGTGTGTGTTGATATACTGAATGTGTTGTCAACAACCTAGGAACAGACTCTTAAAAGTTATCGGCCTAGAAGATAACTTTTCTTTCTATGAGAGATGATAATATAAAACATTAAGTTCCTTCTTTAAAACATTATTTGATTCAGGCTTGGGGTTTTGGGATGAAGGCAGCAGCTAACAAGAAAATTAGATTCCTCCAGATAATCCTGTCAACATTTCAGAAAATAAGAGCAGGAATAATAAAAATAAAATGTATTTAATTTTTCCTAATAAACAGGGTTTCCCCTAAATGTTCCCCAGTTTATAATACATTGTTAAAGTCTTTATCAAGATCATCTGGCGGTAAAGTACCTGAAATAACTTCCAGGTACTTTCCAGATTCACCAAGTCAGAGTGCCGGTCTGGTTTATTATAAATCAGGTCAAAGGATCTGTGATGTAACTTTTACTTTCATTTTGCAACATTTCCAACATGCATTAAGATACAAGATAAACCTTTTTGAAGGAGCCTCCAAGTCACCAGGCATGATCATTAATGGTTTAGTCCAAGTAAATAATTCTGTACTTTTCTTTTTATTAAATCAGTTTGATGAATGCATCTTACTGAATATTCCTCATCTGTCAGCACAAACAAACAGAGTAACTCTAAAACAATAAACAGTTTTAGGTATACAGAGCCTGTTGACCATTTATTAACACTATTGTACATATAAATGATGTTAAGACCAAAAATATCTCGTCTCTTCTTGGAATTACAGAGTTTACAGTAATGCAGCATTGTGAGTCAGAGCGCCACCCAGCGGGCTAACAGTATGTAGCAGACAAACATTCTATGGTGTGTGGAAAACATGCAAACACAGAATAAATATCTGAATATTGTATCAAAGCTAAGAAGAGATGCTGAGTTCAGGTAATCAAGAACAAACTTTAAAAACAAAACCCAAACTTAGAATATGAAAGATAAAAACAAAAGACACATGAACTAAGACAGACTTTGCACAATCGTCTTCAGGAACATATTAAGAACATCCCACTGCAGATATGTTAGAAATGAACGAATGTCTGATGTGACAGCTGTGTCTTAGAGGGATTCATTTAACTTATTGGAGACAGATAAAATTAATTTCTTCCTGGTGGGAAATTATTTTTTTACTTAGTGAATTTATAAAGAAAGCTTTACGACTCCCTCCTTAATTGGTATAAATAAAGTATGCAGCTGAGAAGGATCTGCCAAATTTCTCTGTTTTACATTTCTGTGTATTTGCAATTGAAAACAATAAAAAGCCTCTTTACTTTCAGTTTCAAATATAACAGATTGTAATTTTCCAAAACACTTTAGCACAATAATTTTAGAGAAGCAAATTCCACATTCAGTAGCTAAAAAAATTAATCTCCATTTAAGATGGACGCCCTACTTTGAGACAGTCAAACACTTTTAGTAAAAATGTATGTTTTATTAGTTAATTGGAGGCTAAAGAAGAAATTATTGTTCATGTACAGAGTAACTTGAGAATAAAAATGTTGCAGATATAACTTGATGCTTAATAGAATAAAGACGTTTCACAGTTGATGAACATCAAACAGCAGGAACGGCAACATTGTTTTATATTATTTCATCCAAGTCTCAGTAAGAAGAGCTCAACAGGAAGCATCTGTTTCTGCAGTTTTACTTCCTGTGCCACACAGGTATGGATGTCTGTCTGGGAGCCACACCGTCACTGCAGGGGATGAAGTAGGAGCTGGTCTCCAGACACTCAGGAGTCAGCTTCAGACACACGAAGCAGAACTCCACCTGGCAGCGAGGACAGATGATGTTCTTGCAGCCCGTCTTGTCGTGCTCCACTGTTTGTCCGCAGGTGGGACAGGCCCTGATGGAGGGACAGCCCTCCACATCCCGGACCTCAGGGAAGGAGGTGGTCTTGCAGGTCCTGAGCAGCTCCAGGTCATGGTTTTTACAGCCATCATTAGCACAGCGATCGGAGCGTGGAGCCGGTCCTTTCCATGGCTTCAAGCACTGCCAGCAGAACTGGACCTCTTTCTTCTGGTCTGCAACGCAAACCAAGCACTGAACGCAGAGGTTAGTCAGGTTCTTTCTTTCAATGTAGCTCTTACACCCGGGGCACTGCAAGAGGAAGACGTAATGATTGAAGTAGAGCTGTTAAAGTCAAGACTGACCTGAAGTTAGAGACACTTACTTCTCTGAACTCCTGGTACTCTGCAGCAGCCAGGCGAGCGATGGTCTCTTCAAAGTATTCCATCTCTTCAACGCTCAGGTCCGCCAGGCGACGCACCTCTCGATACGGCCACACAGCGCCACATGTCTCCTGGGTCTCTTCGTCTATAGCAGGACACCTGAACTTGTACTGACCCTGAGACGAACGCAACATGTAACCATAAAGATGCAGAACAGCTGGCTTGGTGTTTGAACAACTGGGTTAAACCCTGAGTAGGTTTTAAACACATGACATGTACTTTTTAAAAATGCTGAGTTAATGTCTGTTTTTAGGAAAGCAGGTCAAAAAGCCTCAGTTTACTGAAGACTCTGATGTTTTGGTCAACATCTGAACCTGTTTGCAGCCATTGACACCTGGTGCCTTGTTTACAAGAAGAAAGACAAAGAAATGAAAATGTACCACAAAATGAAAAACATGACACCTTCAAGAAAGACTAACAACTATGTCTTTCTGTCTTTAAACTAAAAAAATACTCTAATACACGAGAACTGTTCACCTAAATGCATCCCAGATGGACACAGGTAGAGAACAAGCCGACACCAAATTAAATGAAGTTCATTCTATAATTATCCTTTAATTTCCTTGTAGCTATACAGCCTTTAAAAACAACTATGTCATTAATGAATCCCACTGTTTGGACTGAGTTGGACACAAGCTAGACTAAATTAGACTTTGGAAATTTTCTACTCTTATGTACAATGTCTTTTGTTATGCAATGGAACTGTTTAAATTTCAAAATAAAAGCACTTTAGAAGGTATAAAAATGAAAAGACATAAAATGTTGCTTGTAAAATATGTGTGATGTCATTACGCACCTGGTCCAGCAGGCTGCGACACCAGCCAGTCAGAGATTGTGGAGTGACAGCGTGACCGCAGGACATTTCAGCTCGAAGACCCTGATCTTCATCATCATCACTGACTAATAGGACAGACAGTAAGGTGGACACTGTACTAGTGGACATTATACTGAAAAAAGTACAAGTAAAACTTGACCTCCCCTACTTTACAAATGACTGAGAAGCAAATACATAAATATAACAAATACTGACATAATAGTTTTTAGTCCTTACATGGAGGGTCCAGGTCATCAGGTCTGTCCACAAAGCTCAGCGTGGTGTCGCAGGGGTCATATCTTTTCTCGTCCTCATCAGAGCTGCTCATTTCAGTCCTGCTTTGTTCTTCCAATTTGTCGGCTAAAAGCGTCTGCCCTCAACCAGGAAATAATCTGAGGCAGCAGGCTGTAATGACACTCCTAAAGCAAGTTTTTACTTTCAGTTTCTTCTTCTACAAATTTAAAAGTACAGAATGCAGATTCAATCAAACTCCCTGGTTGAAGCATTCACGTTTACTCTCATGTTAATGTAATGCAACTCAGAGCAAAGGGAATAAAATTAAAACATAATCTTTCAGAGGTTTTTGATGAAGCAATTTTAGAGGAAAACAAAACACACTGTGGTTACAAAATCACTGCCAGAAAATACAGTTACATCCTGCAGGTGTCACTAAAGGCAAAACTATTTCAATCTTTTTTGCTTCCATTGTATTTAAGGCAGAAGTAATCAATTTATAATCAATTTAGTAGTTATCAAAAATCAGATCAGCTTATGAAACTAATTCAATCTGAAATATGATGTCTCTTATTCTCATTAACAACTGGAAGAAAATATTTTTTATTTGCTGTTCGTTGAAGGATTCACCCATCGTCATGGAATAATCTTTTTATTAAAGAACAAAGTAACTTTATTAGTAAGTGACTAAAATCTTCTCATCAATCCACTGTGATTCGCACCACAGTGTTGATTCTGTGTGAGAATAGAAAAACACCATCAATCTTAGAAAAGCAAATGTTACTGCCCATCAACCTGGAAGAGTTAAACCAGTTCAAACTGCGTGATGTCTGTCAGTCTGAAGCGAGAAAGATTATTCACAAATCAAAACACTTCCAGGGTTATGAGCCTTATAGAGGTGGTGAACAGAAAGGGCTCTCTGATGTGCGGCGCTGATGTCATCCCAGTAAAGGTGAAAGGAGTTCTACTGGATCCAGTCCCCAACTGGAGTCAAAATGAAACAGAAGGTGAGAATCTTCTCTCGTATGAGGAGATGAAAATGTTTGCCAGTCAGAGGAAAAGTTGCTTTAAATAACCAATAACATTTAACACCATGGATGTGTAAGTGATAAACACACATTGAATTACTTGAGTCTATTTAATAGTGAGCAATAATGAAACAATGAAACTTATCCATAATTATAGGGACCTTTCATCATACTGAATAATAACTTCTGGGCCCGGCCTGCTTAAACAACTTCACTCAATAAAGACCAGGCATTAAACAAAATCAGTTTAATAGGAACTTTATTTGTTTTACAAAATCAGGCCACTTACATATTTGGAAACAAACAAAAAACAACTTTTAAAGGTGATGAACATGAACAAGAAGACCTGGAACATTTTTAATATTACAAAATTAACTTTGTCGAGAAATAACAACCTTTAGTTTCTGTGCCACACAGGTATGGATGTCTGCCTGGGAGCCACACCGTCACTGCAGGGGATGAAGTAGGAGCTGGTCTCCAGACACTCAGGGGTCAGCTTCAGACACACGAAGCAGAACTCCACCTGGCAGCGAGGACAGATGATGTTCTTGCAGCCCGTCTTGTCGTGCTCCACCTTATGTCCGCAGGTGGGACAGGCCCTGATGGAGGGACAGCCCTCCACATCCCGGACCTCAGGGAAGGAGGTGGTCTTGCAGGTCCTGAGCAGCTCCAGGTCATGGTTGATGCAGCCATTGTTGTCACAGCGGTCAGAGCGTGGAGCCGGACCTTTCCAGGGCTTCAAGCACTGCCAGCAGAACTGGACCTCTTCATTCTTATCTGCTGTGCAAACCAAGCACTGAACGCAGAGGTTAGTCAGGTCTTCTCTCTCAATGTAGGAGCTGCAGCCAGGACACTGTTGGACAGAAAAGAATGAAAACAAAAGGAAAGAAGTCAGACTGCAGAACATTGTCTCATGAATTCATCTTGAGTTAGCCTGATGCTTACTGTTTTAAAGTCGCAGTACTCTGTCGCAGCCAGACGGGCCATGTTCTCTTCAAAATGCTGCATTTCTGCAGCGGTCAGGACGGCCAGGCGGCGCACCTCTTCATACGACCACAGAGCGTCACACTTGTGCAGGGTGCCGTCCTTCAGAGCTGGACATTTAAATTTATACTGGCCCTGAAATGTGTAATATTTAGAGAACAATATTAACTTGGATTATATTCTTGCGATCAAGCATCACTTCGCACAGCACATCATCCTGAAAGATGAATTTGTTGAGTGAAGAGTTCACAGCCTCACTGAGCAGCTCTCTGATTTTTTAATATGATACAAGTTTATAAATTTGGTTTGTGTTGTACTCAGTGACATTTGATGAATTTAACTAGAAATCTACTTAAATCTACACCTTAGGTTAAAAGATATCTTAATGCTGGTTGCAAAGCATTGCTGTCCTCATGAGAACCTAGAAAATGATGTGAGCGGGCATCTCGTTGGTCTGCAGATTCAGGTCTCTGTCTAGTTAACTGCAAAAAATGTTACAGTAAGAAAAGTGTTAAAATGAAAAAGTTTATTATTATTATTATGGATTAAGACTAAGCTGGATTTTAACTGTGGGTACTTCAGCACCAGAAGAGGAATCGCAGTTCTGCTGCTGTCTGCTGTTTGTTTCTACTGTTTAAAATCTTGTATTGTATTGTGTGCCACCAACATTAAACCATGAACTAAATTAGATCATTAAAATGAAGGTTGAGAAGAGAATTGGACTGAAGTAAAGTAATATACAGCACTGCTTTAAAATTGCTGGACAATTTAAATGGACATTGTTGTTGCTATGAATGTTTCTGAGCTTTATAACATTAAATATGAGCGCCCCTACTCTGTCTTGTTTTGGTTACGTTGTAACCAACGGAGGATCATATTAACCGATTATTGTTGAAAAACAAGAAAATGCCTAATTAAAGTCATTATGTTGACAGTTTACTGTCAAACGGCCCAGTTTATGGCCCACAATACAAAACATAAAACTGGGCTGCATGTGTCGTCTTGGACTTTATGCTGGATCTTTGCACAGAGTCTTCTCTTCAACGGTGAATGTGCTGGTGAGTAAACAAAAGTAAACATTTAACTGTTGGAAAGTACCTGATCCAGCAGGCTGCGACACCAGCCAGTGAGGGACTGCGGGGTGACAGCGTGACCGCAGGACATTTCCGCCCGGAGACCCTGGTCTCCCTCATCCGGGGCTAGAAGAGACCAGACTTTAATAATAATAATAATAATAATAATAATAATAATAATAATAATAATAATAATAATAATAATAAAAACATATGCCATCTTGGTGTTTTTTAGCTGTCAGGATGACACATGTCCTCATGTACCCATTGAGTTGCATGTCAGTGTTTTTAAGGTCTCTAAAATCAAAACGCTCCCTCGTCACTTCAACACAGTAACAGTTTACAGGTTCTTACGCATCGGGTCCAGAGCATCTGGTCTGTTGACGAACTTTAGCGTCGTGTCTCTTCGGTCGTATCTTTTCTCTTCGTGGCCCTGCGTGGTCATTTTGGTTCCGCTCTGATCCTCGACCCGAACCGACTTCTGTCCGTCCGCAGCCAAAATATGCGATTTAATGGAGCTGCAGCTGCTGCGTCACTGTCAGAGCCAATAGCTGCTGTTACTTTCAGTTTCTTCTTCTTTTCTCTTTGCGTATTTTATTTTTATTTTTTTGGCGCTGATGAAGACGAACCAGCGACGATGAAGAAGAGCACACAAGAAAGTGAAAATATTCACTTGTCATTTTTAACATTGCTGAGTTTAATTTACTGTTTGCACTGATTTTAGTTAAAAGTCACCCTTCAGATAACTTAACTGCTGTAGCTGCTTTTTCTCTCTCTACCATAGTCGAAAGCAGCACGAATAATAAATAAAAATTGCTTTGCAGTTTTTTTTCACAGTTTGAGAAGCAACCATGTAAAGAGTTTGTAAATAAACACAGAGCCGCATCACGTGATCTCTGCTGGAAAACAAGCTGATTTCCTGCAATTAGTCGTCCCTATAAAATCTTCGACATGTAATACATCGCAATACATCGGGTAGATACAGCAATTAGTACTCAATTAATTATGAGTATAAAATTTCCTGCAGCTTATTTTGTTGCCACTGCTCAGATGTGCCTATTTTATTTATTCACTTGTTATTATCATCTAAATATAGGAGATCAAAGTGCCGCACTGTGCTGAATGTGCTTCTCAAAATGCACCATCTGAAAACAGCCTGTTGAAACCAGCAGGTCATGTGAGAGAAAAATAATTATCAGGAAAAAGTGAAAGATTAAGAACAACAAAACAATTATTTTCTGCTTTATGTGAAACAGAAAATAGAAAGTAAAGACTGGTGTGACGTCAGATCCTGTTGCTGTTCGCCCGCATTTCTGTCAGCTGTTGTCAGAGCAGGAGCGCCAGAAAGGAGCGCAGCTCAGATTGCGGGAAGATGGGCAAAATCTACCAGGTCGTGGTTCATGGGCTCAGAGGAGAGAAGCTGATGGTTGACCTCTGCAACACCGAGGAGCAGATGAAGAGCATGACGGTGGGGCAGCTGAAGGGGAAGATCGCTGAGAAACTTCCTCAGACCGCAGGTAAATGAGGAGAAGCTCAAAAGGCAATTTGACTCGGTAATGGCAGAGTTAATTTGGGAGGTGGTGAACTGTTCAATATATCTGGTGCATTTTCTCTATGATTATCTGTCTGCCTGCAGGACGTAGAGCTACTAATGTTAAGCTTTATCAGCTTCATTGATCGGCAGGTTGGTTTAAGTGGCCATGGAAACAGATTAATGCTGGTTTTTGTAAAATAAAGCAGGTTGTTACAGGAGGACACATGTACGCAGTTCAGAGAGACCTGACCCTTCATTAACAAACATGTTTTTCATAATCAAACTTTGCTTGCAAATCAAAATTGAAAGTAAATTTCATGGTGACTCATGTTTTCCCTATTTTCTTATCAGTGCTGTAATAGTAGAGCTCAGTATTAACTCTACCATTAATACTTAGGTTTCTGGTTTGTTTCAGGTAAATAAATAAAGTGAATTTGCCAACTGATGTGTTTAAGGTGCATCAACAAATTGATACTTTTGAGAATGAAGATCCAGATTAATTATGGTTAAATATTAAACTTTTAGGGTCCAGATACCCGTAAACACCTGCTACAACAATACAAAGGTCTAAAGAACTTGCTATCTGATCTTCTTTACGACTTTTTAAACTAGCTTCTGATTTGAGTCTGGAAAAAATTTTGTCTCTTCTGCATATTTTTACTTTCACTTCTTTCCATTGTTCAAACAAACAACTCTCCAAAAAAAGTAGGGATTCATTTTGATTACAGAATATGTGTAATATTTGTACAAATCTATTTTATATCGGTGTGTGTTTTCTTGTTTGTGTTTTTGCAGGAGAGGAGAACCTGCGGCTGATCTTTACGGACAAGCACCTGGAAGGAGACACCACCCTGCTGTCGGAGTACGGGATCCAGCACATGTCCGTCGTCCAGCTGGTGCTGAAGGTTCCTGGAGGACAGATGGCGTAACTGGGACCATTTGGATCGTCTTCTTTTACTGCCGTTGCTGCTGCCGCCGTCTGCAGGGAATCCTGTTCACTCCTGACTCTTGTTTACAAATATGAAAGCCATAATCATTGACAAAAAAAAAATAAAATAAAATAATGGTTTTTGTGTGTTCACTTGTAATAACCTTCAGATGTTCAAATGTTTTCAACTGTAGCATTAAATAAACACTTTTTTTGTAATTTGATATCGCTTTTCTTCTACTGTTAATAGGACTCTATACCAAACATGAGCATATCTCAGGAAGTCTTTACTGCAAGAAAACAGACTTGAGCAAGAGGATCAAAATTTAGCTTTCAGTTTTATGCTACAAATTTCTGACGTTCACTGTTGAATCCAAATCCCATCAGGTGCTTTTTGAGCACCTGATGGGATTTGAAACAGTTCAGCAAACTGATTAATTGTTTTAGTGATTTTGAAAAGAGGTAAAAAAAATAATAAAACCCCAAAAATTAATGTTGTTGTACATCACAGGTTTTCTTTGGGAAAGCTACATGTTTCAGAGATTGAGCTTAGTTTATAGATGCATATAACTAAAATAAAATTACATTTTGTATCTCTATAGATGCAAAAAAGTATTATACAGTCTACTGAGTACCACTGAGATTCATCAGAAAATTTGACCTATGACCCATATTGTATTTTAACATTATTAGATCAAATCATTGTGATGTCCTCAAAGCTTTCATGCAATCAAAAACATCCCACATCCTCCAGAAAAGTACAGGAAGTCACAATAGTTTAAATATCATTTCCTTCAATTGAGAGTCATTCCTAGCAAACTTTGAATAAACTTGTTTAAACTTGAGTCTAAAACAATTTTGTGTTCAACTATGTTGATATGCAAGTGTTTGGATGTCAGTTTTCTGATTTCTAAAAATGCAGTTTTTGCATGCAAACTCCGTGCAGAAAGACCCCGGGCCGGGAATTGAACACAGAACCTTCTTACTGCAAGGCAACAGTGCTACCAACTGCGCCATTGTGCAATTAAACATTTTCTCTACCAAAATAAAACATATGTTTTGCTGTCATTTCCACGTCTTTCAGTTCTTCCAAATGTTTATTTCAATCTGTGTGTTAGAGTTTTAACATGAAATCAAAAAGATTCGATTATTTCTCCACTTCTGTTTGATGATTTTTTTTAAAAATGTAACATGTCCGACCGTCCCTGAATGCAACATAGTCTTGGGCGTTAAGAGAAGAGAAACAGAAAGTATTCAGAGCTTTAATTACACATTAACGTCTAAAAATGTCCGACAGCGTCTGAAAGAAGTTGGGGTTTTGTATCCAGTGGATGTCAAACATAGTGTAAATCTCAGGGTAAGTTTGTTGTTTTCTTTTGTGCTGAGTTTTTGCTACCCTAAAGTAGAACTACATTTGACTCATCGACTGTGTTGCAGCCTCCACAGCCGATGGGCTGATCACGAGCAGGAAGAAAAAATGAGTCGCTGGTGGAATAAACCTGCAGGTAAAACTTACTTCGCAAATGCATCACTCGGATAGAAGTAAAATATTAGCAAAAAATGCCCAAATAAAATTAAATCAATATTTAATAAATGTGAAAGGAGATTTTAAGTACTAAGTGTTTGAATACAATGTCCAATTGATTCGTTTGCAATGATGGAATTAAGCATTATGTAAAAGCATGCTGTGCAATATGTGGCATTTTCGAAAACATATTTCTTAAATGACAAAAACAAGGCATCTTTACAAAATACTAAAGCAAAAGAAGCACAAATGTCTCTCTTTCCCACAAAATAAAGCATATAAACCAATTCATTAGTACAGACTACATCCAGTGGTGAGTTTTTATGTATAAATTGCCTTCCAAAAATTCAGATGCACAGAGGTGGATAGAGCAACCAGAAATTGTACTTAAGAAAGAGAAATGTTTCTTAATACTACTTTAGAAAAATCAGACAAACATTGTGCAATTAAACATTTTCTCTACCAAAAATTCATTGTAGTAAATGTAACTCATTACTATCCATGTCATATTATGAAATATTTGGCTCTGGGTACCTTATAGCCCTTGAACCTTTTTTTGTCTCATTACAACTACTGAGTATGTTATTGGGAGATTTGGGAGATGTGACAGACCAGCACAATGCAGTGAGCAAATGTTTGGTGGAAGTGAAATAATTCATGGCTTTCTAGTGTTTGTACAAATAAAACACTAGACAAACAAATAAAACCCAAAAGCATCTATTTGTAACCATGAGCAACCCGACTCCTTGTTGCAGTTAGCAAGTATTGTGGTGGTATTCCTCTACCAAATTTACACACATATAGACAGATTTGTTTCCTTATTACTCTTTGCTAAATATTCCTTTCTCAGTCAGATTCAATAAAGAGAATAAAGAGATTAATGCTTTGGTATAAACTTTGTTGTGACCCGGGCTGTTATTTGGGATTGTGTTCCTGATAGAGGTTGAACCTCCGCCCCACTCCCAAGATTATTTTTAGCCTCTAATAAGTTTTTTGCAGCATTTGTTTGTACTTATATCCTATCATGCTCTGACTTGGTTGATAGAACCAGGACAGAGCATGATGCTGCCAACCACGGTTTTTCACTGCGGTGACGATGATGTTTCATAGTTTATTCTCTGCACAGTGTTGTGTATGTAGGCAAAGAGTTACATTTTCCCAGACCCCTCTGATCAGCTGGGATTTCCGTCCATGTATCCTAGAGATGTTTTATTTTTTTTAAAAACTTACTAAGTAGAGACTTACTGTCTTATACAAAAGAACTCTCTGACATTTCATTTGCATTTGCGGTCTCCAGAACCTAAGTACCACGGTTTGGTCAACCACGGGGCAACATGCTACCTGAACAGTGTGCTCCAGGTTCTGTTCATGACCGAAGAATTCAGAGAAGCTGTGATCAGGTTTGTTTTTAGAATTTTATGGTATGTGAAGGGAATATTTTGAAGTTGACATTGGACATTAATTTATCATTTTGTTTATATTTGATTGACCAGTCCCAGTGAGGAGCACATTGATCATCACCTTAAACGATTGTTTGAAGAATTGTTGCAATGGAGAGCAGATCCATGTTATATATTGAAAGCTCTAGAAGTCAACAATGGTATGACATTGATCAGGATGATCTCTTTTCACTTTTCATTGTAAAATAATATCTGTCATAACTGTAGTTATAATTATTTTGTCTTCAAATCATATCAGAGTGGATGATTATAAATTTAAAATACAAAATTATATTTTTATTCATCATGGCTTATTTTATTGATGTCATTTAATGACATTTTTAATGTCTTGACTTATTCCAGTGTATGAACAGCAAGATGCAGCAGAGTATTTTGAGAGGATTTTAAGGAAGACCAGTGGAGATGCAGCAAAGGTACATTTACCAGTTGCAAATGCTGTTTATAAGGTATAAGGGTAAATACATAGGCATGCTTGTAAATACATACATATGTGGTTTGTTTGTGCGTTTCAGATCTTTCATGGATGGCTGAGTCACAGGACCACTTGTTTAAAATGTCAGACAGTGACTGACAGTGAAGGTCCGTTCTGGCATCTTCCTCTTGAACTGGAAGATTCACCTGATGAAAACTACAGAGTGGTGAGGATCTGACAAGCTAATATTTTACTGTTGCAAAGGGTTAAAGTTCAAATAAAATTGACAGGTTTTTTTTTTTTTTTCCAAAAGAAGAACATAAAATGGAGCCTGGTTAATTTTGAAAAATAGATCAGAAAAGACGTGTAATTTAAACTCTGGAATACGGGTTTGCAAACCGCACTGGTCATAAAAAAGTCAAGGAACTGATCGCTGACAGCATCTAAAATTTAACTGCAAAGAAAGTATGTCAGCAGTAATGTGCTGCCATGTTTCCTTATCACGAGATTTATTATTAAACTCTTGATCACAAGGTGTTCAAGGTGTTACTTTTAAACTTCCTTACTACCTGAAAAACTGAACAAAGTAGAGTACCTGCAACAAATCCACCACTTTACCAACCAAATACTGGAAATCCATGGAGCTTAACATTTGATTCTAAAGTGCCTATTTTAGGATGAGCAATCATTTTCCCTATTTAGCTCACAGAGAAGGTTAATTGAAGTTTCTTAATATATATAAGGCCTTTAAAAACCATTCTGTCTTATGGAACTTTTTAACATTTTGTGATTTTGTCTGAGAGTCCAATAAACATGGTTCATAAATGTGTAGTGAAAACATGATTTTCATAGTTTTGCGTATATAAAGCATGAAATATTTTCTGATTCTTCTTTGCAAAAAATCTCAAACTCAGTCAGTTTGGATGGGCAGCAAACATGATTTTAAAAGTACCTTTACAGATTTTCAACTGAATCTGATCTACCTTTGAGTAAAAGTCACTGGATTTTTATGACTGTGAAAATAAAATTAAAACAAACAAAAAAAGATATTGTGTTGAATCTGAAATTTTCAGGACTCGTACCGATGGACATCTTCCCCTAAAAAGTGAGAAAAAGTGTCCTGCAGTTTCAACCAGGCAAAACTTGTTAGTGCTGATGCAGGCTGAACTAAATCATTCTTAAGGTCGCCTGCTGGATCCATTTTGTTCACACCTGAGATACACCTTCCCACCTTCTCTATTTTAGCTGGAGGAATATGTTCTCTTTAATTTTCATCAAAACTACAGTGTTATTAATTATTATTTATAAATATATTAGAAATGCTTGTCTGAACATTTAACTTGGTAAAGTCAGTCAAAAGTCTTTTGTCATTTTTAAGTGCTTCTTTTTGAAAGTTTTTTTCCCCTGTAGACATAATTCAGTTTCATCTTCTTAGGAGAGCGGCATCAATAAGTTTTTCACGCCAACAGTATTCGATGGAGATAACCAGATGTACTGTGAAACCTGTGATGCTAAAGTTGATGCTACCAGAGTGAGTGAATATTAGAAATGTTCAGAATTTTTTTTGATACATTTTGAAACACAGCAATATTTTAGCAATATTTTTTAACAACTAGGTATATGTGATTTGTTTCTCAGAAATATGTAATAACTGATCATCCAGATGTTTTGCTTCTGATGCTGAAGAGGTTTGACTTCAGCTACCAGTACATGTCTTACATCAAAATCCACTGTATTGCTGATGTTCCTCACACCATCAGAATACCAGAGGTAAAAATAAATCTTCTATATATTTGTTATTTAGAACTAGTTATAATGCAGAATTGTTGTTTTGTTTGTTTTATTCCTGATTTTGACTAATATTCTTGCATGTTGATCAGAATCAGACATATGAGCTTTATGCAGTTGTGGAGCATTCTGGTGATTTAAGAGGAGGACATTATCAGGCAGTGATCAAGTCCAAGGATGAAGGAGACGAATGGTTTGTCTTTAATGACAGTTCGGTCTCACAGGTAAAACCAATTAAAGCAATTTTTCACCATCAAAAAATTTTGCTCAACAGTCGAGTTGTAAAAGAATGCATTGCAGGACACAAACAATTAATCATGTGACGTCTTTGCTTTTTCCTTCAGCTTAGCAAAAGTCCTTTTCCTGACAATGTGGACGTTGTACAGTAAGTGTTAAAGAGAGATAACTTTTATTATACTGCACAAAAGATCAAATCACAAATGTATCACCTTTTCATTCACCTGGTACTGCAAACCCCTTTACCTAAAGTGAATTAAAGGATCATCTGAGATCAGTTTGGACTTCAACTCCGTCATTTAACACGAGTATCTTTCACCAACAAATCATCTGCATTTTTCTGAAAAACTTTACTTACCTCTGTTATTTGGTGTATGTGGTTTCAGACGTGCTTGATTTATTGTTTACAGATGCAATAAGACCTAGCAAAGGATTAGAGTTAAAGTTCACTGCTGTTGTACAAAGGTAGACATAGTTTCTCCAGAAGAATCTTAAAATCAGCATCAGTTTTATAAGTTTATGATCTGTTTCTTCCTGTTGTTTTTTATGGATTGTGTGGTAGAAACAGGACCAAACTAAAGATAAGAGTTGGTAGCAGCACGGGGAGTTGAAAATTATGCTTCTGCCTTCATATGTTTATGTTAATTCACATTTATTTATTATCACTTTTCTCTACATTTCTCTTCTAGATCCCAGAGTGCTTATCTTCTATTTTACAGGAGGAAAGGTGAGAATTACCTGCTGCATTTTCAGATAATATGTTGTACTGTGCTGTATTATCCATAACTACTGAACTTTAATTGAACTTATTCTACTATCTAATTGATTATGAAGCTGTAGGTACTGAAGAAATGATGCGGAGCTCCAATCCAGACCCCCATTGTGTTCATGCAGAGAGTAACGTCCATGCTGGACCAAATAATTGCCAATCATTTCATGATAACACAGCTCAAGATGCTAATTTATTAAAAATCCCCGTCAGTAATAACAGTGAGGACATCAAGGTGCATGTACATTCTAAGCAGGAGGATGATGAGCATAAAGCCAGGGATCATGAAATGGTGGCGCAAATTGTGTCTAAAGAAAACCAACCAGACACTCGAGGTTTTAGACTTGGTCAAAGCAAAAACCCTGCTGTGGATATACCTACTATATCAGATGGCATGACTAATTTACAGAGATCAGCTGAAGGAAAGTCTGATGAGGATAAACAGATATATGAGAGAGAAAATAGTCAAGCTCAGGACAAAAACACTTCCAAGCAGGTAAAACCTGTTCTCCCTGCTGATGATCAGATTCAAGTCAATGATCACAAAAAGCCAAAAGCAAATGCCTTTGAAGACACACAAGCTAACTTAAATTATAAACCTAAAAATGATAACCAAAGTGAGATCAGACATGAGAATGAACAGAAAGGAAAAACAGAGGAATGTTTGAATCATGGATCTGCACAGCATCATGTTGGTAAAGGATCTGGTTATGTTCCACAAAGCAAACACAAATATAAGGAGAACAATCAAAAGATTGGTGGGGAAAATGCTGAGAATCACAAGAAGCCAGATGAAAGGAGTAGAAATACGACTTTTAAAGAAGAGGGAGAAGGACAAGCTGGTTCTACTCAAGCTAGTCGTTATCTGGATAGCAGAGGAGCTGATGGAAGTAAAGAAAGCAAACCAAAACATGATAATATCATAGATCGCCACACGAGCTACAAAGGCCAAAAAGACCATTATGAAAATGTCAGGACTGATATGAGAGACAAGAATAATGTTGTCAACCAGAGCAAGTTGGATGAGAAACAAGAAACAACGAGATATCTATTGGATCTGAAGAAGGAAAACACTGAACCAGAAGCCAAAGGCGAACAGAAAGATTATGGTTTGAAGGCTCACACCAAAATTCAGGGATATGAAAATATTGAGGATTTTCGCAGGCAATCTGGATCAGGAAAAAAAGACAGTCTGAAAGGGAAACAAGCAGCAGACGGGGAGAAAAAAGCAAGCCAGGGAAAGTCTCAAGTAAATATAAAAAAAGGAGTAAAAAGTTCTGCAGCGGGGCAGCGTAGACCTCTTGAATATAGAGTAATCGAAGAAGTAAGTGGCAGCAGTACTGGTAATAAAACTATAACGACAATAATATCACAGGGTAGCATTAAACAGAAGGAAGGAAATAATATAGAGCAGCACATAACTGAAGAAAGACACCTGACTCTGGATGAACAAAAACACACAACAAGGGCAAACAGAAGACAACATAAAAATCCTAGAAAAACAAAACATTCAAAGCATTCCTCACTGAAAGAAATCCCCAATACCTGGCTTGATGGAACTATGACAGATAATTCTGTCAAAAGAAGAAGGTTTCCTAAAATCCAGTGGCCAAAATTTCAGCGTAAAATGAATCAACACACACAGAAGAAGAAGAAAAAAAGATCAGCTATGTTCTGTTTACCCATTTCAACCAACAAAATTGCAAATTATGAGTCAGAATCAGAATAAAAAGGCTATGAGGTTTAGCTTACTGGGAACCATACTGGGGGTGCAAGCATCAAAAACAAAACCTAGACTGAGATTTTGTTTCAGATGTTTGTTGTAAATACAGCTCTCTGGTTTGGTAATTCTTGTTTTATTGTCTTTGCCAATGACAGCTCAATATTATGTGGACAAATAGGATAAATTGTTCTGTGATTACCTGCGAAATGATGCAATAAAAGCTATTTTCATTGTTCAATAAGCTGACTTCACTAAAAAGCTTGTTTATTGCCTCGGCTTATAATTGATAGAAAAATCACTTTGTCATACAAAGGCGACAAAAAGTAAAAAAAAAAATTTTATTGTTATTCACACTCACTGTGTACACAATGTAATAAATGTGAAGCTGGGTTTGGAAATACGGGCTGATTTTAAGTTTTAATTTGATTTTTTTTGGTTTTCTGATTTCCTGTAATAAACGTGAGTTATCACCCAAATACTTTCGAGATACGTTTCTATTTTATTGTTTGCTAGAATTGCTTTCCAAGTAATTTTCCACTAGGTTTGTCAAAACAGCAATTTATGTATTCATTTGTGGTTTTATCATTTTAGACTGGGCCTAGTTATTAATTTGAACACATTAGATCTCTGAGTTGATCTTAGTATCCATTTGCAAATAATATCTTGGAAGCATGCAGCACACAGAAGCTAAAGAACCTGGAAAAGCTCAAAAAGAGCATATTTACAGTACTTATATATTTTAAAGTTACTTGTTAATATAGCAGCTGTTATTTGGCTACTATGCATTAAGGCACATTTTTTTATCAAAAGGAAATGCTGTGTCACTCTGACCTGGAAAGTCAGGAAAGGATTCAGATTTTCAGGGATGTGGAAACAATAATGGAAATGTTCCAGCTCTGGACGAGTCCAATCAGGAGATCGGACAAAGAATTAAATAATTCAAAAACCACTGTTTTAATGAACGCACGATTCAGGACCAAAATGGGAACGTTGCAGAATCCCAGCGAGCTAGTTACATCAAAAACAAACAAAGTAATCTAATCAAAATCAATAAATTTAATTTAATTCATTCAAACACTACACATTAATCAACATTACCACAGTTCAAGGCAGTGTAAACATGCAGGAATTAGCACAATAGCTTTATGGCATCCTTTGCTCTAAGACAAGTAAACAGAAAAAACAAAACACCTCAGGACAGAATTGAGTACACATTGAAAGAAATTTAAAAAAGACATTTTCAAGAAATAGCAAACCAACAGACAGAAACGGTATGAAACAGAAGACAAAACCCTCCATTATAAGCAGTGGAAGACATTATGAACGGGTACATAACTGGTTTGCTTTTGGTCGCTCTGATATATTCTGTTCCATGAATATGCGCCTCCACTCGACGTCACCTTCTGGCTAAACTGTGTTCTGTACCTCGGTATGTTTCACTCTCCTGTGGTTTTTATTTTATTATTCCTTTTATGAATTGATTCATCTAATGGTGGTGGGGCAGGCCCATTCAAAACTTTAAAATAAGTCAGTCATCATAATATATTCGATAAGAATCGAGGTATAAAATGTTATGCTTACTAATGATTTTACAGTAATGAAAATTAAATGGTTTCTTGTCAAAAGTTTTTAATGTCCTTTTGAAGAGAGACATACTGAGTTTTTTGTTACTTGCAGTTGTGTGTGTCCAGGTTGAATTGCAGTATGTTATACGAGACAAATAAATCGTTGCTTGCATTTAATTCTAGCTGACAATGGTGAGAAAAAATTTCATAAGGTGGGAAGTTTGCTAAATTGAATCTCATGACTTTTGCTTAACATGATTTTAAAAGTCAGATCGGAGTCAAAAATATTCCAAGATATTAAAATTTTTCAACAAGCAAAAGCTCAGCTCTGCTTTTGTTGTAAAACTTACAGAATTTTCAGACTTGTTTTTTTCATCCGTAGGTCATGTGTATTGATCTAGGTGAAACTGGTAAATAAGCAATAAACCCATTTACAGTGTTACGTAAAAGAAATTTCCTCCAATATTTCTATTTTTTAATTTCAGTTTTGCACTGGTAAGATACAGGCGGTGCATGTCTGAAGAGTGGTACTATGTACAAAATGTTTTTATTAGCTTATTTTGGCTGTTGGCATATGTTACTCTTCTTATAAATGTGGGGTTGTTACCTTGGAATATGAATGCACTTTTACACCTGGAGATAAAATAGGTGGAGCTACGTATCATGACCCACAAAGCAAACATAAACCTCACATCGAAGGTTCGAAAGTTAGGTAGTTTCCAGCACTTATCTGGTGGTGCCAAATAAGGACAACAACAATGAGGAAATATATTACAGGAAATAAAAAAGAGATTCTAACTTTGTTTGTGCCATTGTCTTGTCTGGAAGGAAAAGTTGCCTTTCAGTAATTACCACTGAGTTTAAAAGAAATCCAGCTGCACAAGACTTCTGGGAAATGTTCTTTAAAAATCCCAAGCTGGTGATTTAAATGTAAAACCTGTTTAAAAAAGAAACTAAAACCATCATCTGCCTTTGGCCAGTGCTTTCCCTGGTTTAATAAACTTGTTTAACTGCATACAAAGCAGTATTATATATAAAACAAAATCCGTTTTGGAAGAGGCAGAAAAGCTGCAAGGTTGATCCTGGAAATTCCCAACACATTGCTTTCACTTTGTTTTTTTGACGTTGATAAGACAGCCCACTTTTTGAGAACGGTCAAAAGGATGAGCATTCAGGTAGGTCACAGCAAACGAAGCATCGAGCAGCAGCTGAGACAAAGCCAACATGTGCAGATCAGACCAGATCGTCCTTTGTTCCAACAATGGAGAGGTCAGCTATCTGAACACTAAAGGTCCTCTGGGGAGGATGACTGTTCTCGAGCTGAAGACACACGCGATGAAGACTTTCCCTAAATCAGGTAAATACTTTACTGGAAACTAATAAGGTTTGCAAAATGTTGTTATAGAGCGAATGAGATGCATATCCAGACTGAAACACAATTTACATGAAATGTGTTAGGAATTCCTGATTACTAATTAATTTTTAACATTTACACACAATATTTTGTTGAAGTTAAATCTTGGATGGAACAAAACTTTCTTCACCTCAAAGCAAAACTCAAGTTATATTATTTGGTCAAAGTCTTTACATTAAAAAACCAGATCTGATTCTCGGTTCCTTAGCTCGGTTTTGTGAGACCTCAGCTAGGAATCTTGGCTTTACTTTTGATAGCTGTTTAAAGCTCAATAAACAAGTTAGTTCTGTCATTAAATCAAGTTTTTATCACCTACGGATTTTAGCAAAAATTAAATCTTATTTTTGTTTTAAGGACTTTGAAGGACTTATCCATGCCTTTATTACAACTCGTCTGGATTATTGCAATTCTTTATATAGTTGCATGGATAAATCACAGATGCATCGACTTCAAATGATACAGAATGCAGCGGCACGGCTTATTACAGGAACCAGGAAGCGTGACCATATAAGGCCAATACTGGCCAATTTACACTGGCTGCCCGTCACTTATCGAATAGATTTTAAGATTCTTTTATTGACTTTTAAAGTTTTAAATGGGTTAGCTCCTCGTTATCTTCAGAACCTTTTAAAATTCCAGTCTGTGTCCAGAACCTACGATCAAACAATCAGCTATTACTTACAGTTCCTCGGACCAGACTAAAGAGGAAAGGAGATCGGGTTTTTTCTGTTGTTGCTCCTAATCTATGGAACAATTTACCTTTCCAGATTAGATCTGCTAACAGCCTGGAGCATTTTAAATCGCTTCTTAAAACTCATTTTTATTCTTTGGCTTTTAATTGAAGCAATGTTTGATACTCTGTTTTTATCAACTTGTGTTATTTTTGTTTTTGTGCAGCACTTTGGTGCAGTTTTATACCTGTTTTTAAAGTGCTATATAAATAAATTTGACATTGACATTGACATATTTATATTTTTATGAGCAAAAATGCAGTGAAGCTTTAAGCGAATCCACCTTTAGATTCCCTGATCAACAAATTGAGCTCTCGTTTACATTTCTGCAGCATCCACATTGGGGGAAATCCGGCTGATCGTGGAGGACAAACCACTGGACAATGACTCTGCTTCCCTGTCTGACTATAACATCAAGTCCAACAGCAAAGTCCAGATGGTGAAGAAGGTGAGCGGCGGCTGAGAGGCAGAAAGACACCTGCAGACGGGATTGACGGCGATGCAGGACAAGGAAGAGGACAGCGGGGAAATCCAGGACTATTTATAGCACAACAAAGATCCTATCATCATTCACTTTATAACTCGTGTTTCTGATTTCTCTTTGGAGAAATGCTTCATTTCCCAGAAGCATCAAATCAGTTTTCTGATGCATTCAATACAATAACTCAACATAGCTAATAGCACTTCTCCTACAAATTAAAATCAGCTCCTTGTAAAGTTGTTTGTATGTTTCTGATTGTAATATTAATCTGATGCTTTTGTATAAAGTTTTAATGTAAATAACACAAAAAAATCCACATCATTGTTTTGCGTTATTGTTATCAGTTTGACCTGATCAGACTATAAACATGTGATGTATCTGTTCCCAAGTCATGTTTTCTTGTAACATTTATTATAAATAAATGTGTTACTAAGCTTTAAATCAGCAATAACTAAAGCTTAGTAACAGAAGAAGTCATGAATAAGAAAAGATCTAATAAAAAGTTTCTATATTTTCCTTATTTTACTGTATTTATTACTTAACTGTTTTAACTAACATATTGCTTACGTGTTTATTAATTTATATACCTAGTTTATTTTATTTGTATAATAATTTGCCTAGGTTTGTAATTGTAGTTTAGATTTATTTTATCATTCATTTCATGTCTCGACAGAAAGTTTTCAGCAAAGTGAAGGACAAACTAAAAATATCGACTAAAAAGTTTCAGGTATTCTGTGACAAAAACGTATATAGAATAGAATAGAATAGAATTTCAGTAACATGACATGCAAGTCGAGACATAATATAAAAACAGAAAGTAAAAATAAAAGATTTTACAGTAAGGGATACATTCACAGCTTAAGAAAAGTACCAAATTTTTATTACAAAATAGCACAGTAAAAAAAGTGCAACTGCATGGAGTAATAAAAAAATTACATTATTTTTGGAGTAAATAATGAAAACGTGGTACAGAAGACGAAGTGAAGCAAATAAATCTTTTATAAAGTCTTCTTTAGTGAGTTGGTCAAGTATTTTTTAAAATATATACAATAAAGTCTTTGGATGTGGAAAGCTGCCTAAAAGCCATCAGGAGGCCAAAGTAGTGATAGAAAATAGAGAGCCACAAGGAAGCTTAATAAGTCCTTTAATATTCTTTGTTGTCATATTAAATATCTATAAATTTGTTGGGGGTTTTTTAAGATAAAGGAAACATGTGAGAAATGTAGGTCAAATTATTAAGGAGACGGTTTATGAGGTTTAAAAAAGTGTCAAAGTTTCATATTTTCTATCAGTTTAACAACAATAAGAAATCAGGAAGCATAACAAGAATTAAGTTGGCTTTTAATAGCTGTTTATGTAATATTTTGGACGAGTAAAAGCAAGAAAATACATTTCAATAGTTTACAAATTTTTATAAAAACAAATTGTTGTAGATTTCTGTTTTGTTTGAATAAAAAAAAGACTGTCAATCATTTATCATTTTTCTTCCACTCCACATTTCTGGGTACATTTTGTTAGTTTATGACATAAAACGTCACAAAGACACATTGCAGTGGAAGTGACAAAAGTGGAAAAATTTGTTTAGTATTATGGTTTCATCTTTTAAATTGTTTTTGCTCAATATTTCCAAAGTTCTGACATTTCTGAGCAGAAACACTGTCTCTGAGAGAAGGTTCTGAAAATACAGTTGGTCACAAACAAACAGAAGTTCTGGACTCTGTGGACTCCAGCACTTTGTTAGGTTTTTCTCCACACGGGGATCTCTGTCTGTCTGGGAGCGACGCCGCTGGAGCACGGCCCTGATATGCCACTGGTTTTCGAACATTCAGCGAAAGTCTTCAGACACACAAAACAGAACTTGACCTGGCATCGAGAGCAGAAGAGGTGTTTGCAGTGGTTCCGCTTGTGCTCCAGCAGCGACCCGCAGGTGGGGCAGGCCCGGATGGAGGGACACCCGCTGATTCCCCACACCGTGTCGAAGACGATGTCTGGGCAGGTCCTCAGAGTTTGCAACGCCGTGTTGCAGCAGCCGTCGTTCTCACAGCGGTCCGAACTCGGCTTCGGACCTTTCCACTCCCTCTGACACTGCCAGCAGAATTCATACGGCTTTCCTCTCTTCTCTGAGCAGGATTTGCATCTGACGCAAAGATTAAGTTCATCTCGTTGTGCAACGGATGACTTGCATCCAGGACACTGGAGGAAGATGGAGATGCAGAATAAATTGTCAACTAAAGCATTTTTTTTAAAAAATAAACCTCAAAGTAATGCAGATGAGACTTACTCTTCTGCTAACAGCAGCATTGATCTTC
Source organism: Poeciliopsis retropinna (assembly GCA_010277075.1). NCBI lineage: Eukaryota > Metazoa > Chordata > Actinopteri > Cyprinodontiformes > Poeciliidae > Poeciliopsis > Poeciliopsis retropinna. Next base: position 3,484,274 of record VMRM01000019.1, read on the forward strand.
ATAATTTTCTTAAATTTCTTCATTTCTTCAGGGCTCAGAAGAGCCATCTTGCAGACCTCCTCATAAGGCCACACAGCTTTACAGGCACCACAGGAAAACTTGCTTTTTCCCTTTAGAACAAGGAGAAAAGCTTCATCAGTCAGTCGACCTGAGATACACAATCAGTCTTTTTACGAGCTTATACTGATATTGGTGAGTTTCAAAAATGTATCTTAAATACATGGCTCACTAAAGATCACAAATGCATATGATGACAGAAATAAAACATGTTTAAGTTTAACATCTTGTGTTAGTCAGGTTATTTATTACATAAATATAATGAATGGGCCTCAGAAACTTCAGGGAACCAAGACACCAAACTGCCTCTGATTATATGGATTAAATAAACAAAATAATGTTTTGAATTGTTTATTTTATTATTGTAACTTTTACAACTTTTCTAATAAAAATCCAGGATTCATGTTAGGCAGTAAGAATTTTATGGAAGAGCAACAACAATAATAATAATAAAAAGCTGTGCTTACACCTGTTGCTTTTGCACCTTTATCTACCACAATTTTCCTTCCACTCAATTTTCTACTACTGTGCTTGAATATAACACTGTCTGAACACAGTCTTTCATACTAACAGCAAGATCTCCTTTAAAATAAGGATAAGAACATACCAGTAATTAAAAAAGGAAAGAAAAAATGAACATAAATTTGACTGTATGTTGGTTTATAAATGTCCTCCTAAGGTTTTGTTTATGCTCTGCATGTCCCTACAGCAGCACTTCTCAATTCCAGTCTTCAGGCTCCCCTGCTCTGCATGTTTTAGATGTACCTCTATTCCAGAACAGCTGATTCAAATGATTGCATGACCATCAAGTGCTGCAGAAGCCTGTTAATCACCCACATATTCAACCAGGTGTGTGGCACAAGGGAAACACCTAAAACATGTAGGGCAGGGGGGCGTGAGGACTGGAATTGAGAAACACTGCCCTACAGGTTGTTACTGGTACATAAAACTGAATACAAATTATTTTAAAAAATATATATTTTTTTCTTACTTCTTCCAGCTGCTGCAGACACCAGTTAGTGAGTGACGTGGGGGTCACTGCGTGACCGCAGGACATTTGCGCCCTTTGCGACTGAAAGCCTTCGCACAAAACTACAGACAATAAAACAAACAGTCACTCAGATCCTCTTTCAGTGGATTTCCAGCATTAATCAACAGATGAGTTAAAACAAGTAAAGAGCAGCAGTTTACTTACAGTCCATATCGTCAGGTCCATCCACGAATTTCAGCGACGAGTCTTTGGGATCGTAGCGCTTCTCCTGAGATGTGGCCGAGCCCATTTTTATTTCCAGCAAAAGCCTGAAGAGAAATGATACAAATGAAGCAAAAACTTTCGCTTTCCTCCTGTAGAGCACACGTTGCTTGGTGAGCCGCTTTTTCACGCGTAATTAGCCCCCATAAAAAGCGGATGTAAAGGTGAAACTGCGTCTTTACGCAGCAGTTTGAGCGCAGTAACTGACCTTGACTTGAGACTAAATGTTGGGCACATTCAGCATAAAAAAATAAATACAAATTAAAATGCACCACGAGGTTTCTGTGATTGAATAAAAACGCGGTTTAACTCTTTAGCGCTGCGTAAGGAGAGGGATCGATGGACATCTTTCGGTTTTTGGACTCGACGCGTTCACGACCCAAAAAGAGACGCACTTTGACTCAGACGTCACCGACCAGAAACCAGGTCATGATATGAGTTTGCGCCAAAGACTCTCTATCTTTAACTTTTTAAAAATATATATTTTTTTTATCCCCTTAATATTTAAAGTCGGAAGAATAAAGTCCAAAACGTTACATGCAGTCAGAAAAATAAAATTACCTCTTAAGGAAGTTTTAGATCGACATAAATCAGAAAGTAAATAGTTTAGGACAGATTTGGATGTTTGATATCACGCATTGCACATTGCTTCTGTGCTGCAGTTCAGGGTGTTTTCTCGGTGTCTGGTTAATTCAAATAAATTGCTTCTAACCGAAAATGAAAGTTAAAGTGTGCAAAGCGGGAATTTCCCAGAGTTAAAAATGCCCCTAAAATACCAGATTTGCTGGAGAGGTGATCTGAACACCAAACGGAGAGATAGGAGGATTTGTGCCGTTCAACAGAGAACGAGATAAATCTGTTCCTGCTTCCAGTTACCAAAGTCTCATTAAGTTTCAAGATGACGTCACTATTTCTAAAAAAAAAAAAACGAATAGAAAACATGCTAAAAGGAAATGCTCGCGAGTTTATTTGAATGAGGTTTTTTTTTTTATTGAAAATTCAGTATTTACTTTACCCACAGACCAACTTCGTGCAACTGTAAGAAATTCATTTTGCAACACCGTTCAGAAAAGGTACAAAAAATGAATAATAAAAGTAATAAAAAAGTTTTGCAGTTATTCTAGTCACATTCTGAAATAAGAAGGAAAAAATAAATTCAGTCCATAAACAACCCAGCAACAGAACAACTCAGCAAGTGAGTTGTTGCTATAGTCAAGCAAGCAAACAAACAACAACAACAAAAAACCTGTTGACGTCATATCAATTTTGAAGTGAAAGTAAATTTGGAGCTAAGCATATAACAACCATCCGCAAGTTAAAGGATATGTTAAAATATACTTTTTTATTTAAAACATGTATTTGTTGATTTTGTATGTCAGCATAATAATTTTCAGAGATGTACACTATAATAAAAAATAAATAAATTACAAATTTGGAGCAGAGCTTTAGTCCAGATCTTGTGTCCCAGTATAGTTCAATGTGCAACAACGAGCCTAGACATTTATTACGTCTATGATAAACGAGGTTTCTAAAAAGTACGAATTGCACTTCTTACGCAGAGAAAAACACGTTCGCGGTTGGGCAGGTTGTCCCTTCACACGCTCCGTAGTTCTATCTCCTCCCTCCCAACATGGCTGCCTTCAGAAGCGGGGTGACACCGAGCTGCTTAGCGAGATGTTTCCTGCGACAGACTGGGAAACCGAGCCGGGGCAGTCCCGTTCCTCCAAGCATTCAGAACCAAGTATGTTCGGTTTACAGTTCTGCCGGAGAAGTTCTGCTCCTGCTTCTAAAACAGAGGCAGAACCGACAGCTTTCAGCGGCTAGCATGCTAGCCGATTAGCCTCCTCACTGCGTTATGAGTGTGACTTTGACAGAGACGTCAATATAAGTTGATTAAATGCTGCAAATAATGGACTTTCCACTTAGTTGTAGTTTTGTCGGTTGTTCCAAACTTCGTTGTTGGAAGGTTTATAAACTTTATTTAAACGATTTTATCGCCCCTTCAGTGTAGCTTCAGACATTATACATAGATTTTAAGAGTCAGAACAGCTTTGTTGACCATTAGCCTACAGACATAACTTATTTTTAACTAAAAATAAATGCATGTTTAGCTTCTAGCAGAATCGGATGAAAACCTGCCTTCCATATTGTGCTGAATCTCTTGTTTCTGTCCGTACAGCTGCTGCTCCGAAGCTCCAGCCTGCACACACTGCTGGGCTGCAGCAGGTCTCAGATCAGCCGCAGACACCGTGGGAAGTTCGTCTGGGTCAGCGCTGTGGCAGTCAGACAGAACAGCTCACTGGTCAGTTAACTCATGTTGGTAAACTATTGAAAGGGTATTGTAGCGAGTTAAGGTGGCATTGATTACGTCCATGTGTAATTAAACTGTTGTTGTGACCGGCTTCACTAGTTAGAAAGTTTGAAACAGCTGGAACTGCAGCTAACAGTGGCATCATGGAGTCTCCATAGAAACCACTTCTTTTAAGATTTTAAATATGTTTCATTAAAAAAATCTCAACATTTGCATGTCGACTTCTCTCCTGCCACATAAATTCATGATTGTTAATTTTTATTCATATATTAGTCGTTAAATTAACTGTTCGGTTGCAGATAAGTTGAATTTCTGACGGTTTCCTCCTGATCCAGCCTGTCGATGGATCGACATCAGCTGCTGTCCTGCAGACCTCTGCAGCATCCCTCCCTGCTGACCCGGTCCCCGCCCTCACACAGACAGCCTCCCAACAGGTCACTGAATGATAAAGCAGCTCTCTCTTATCTTTCGTCTGGTTTTCCATCTTGACTCTTCATAACTCCCACCTCCAGATTCCAGCCGGAGGCGTTTCTGCGGCCGCCTCGGTAGCGGACAGCTCCGCCTCTCTGCCCGCCGACACCTTGCCCGTTCTGGCGCAGCAGGCGGCCGACTCCGCTCCGGTCGCAGCAGACATCCTGCAGGCCGTGGCTGCAGAGCCCAGGCTGGCAGAGCTGGGCCTGGCCGGCTACACTCCGGTGGGTCTGATCCAGAGTCTGCTGGAGTTCTTCCACATGGACCTGGGCCTGCCCTGGTGGGGCGCTATTGTCGTCGGTGAGCAAAAGAACCTTTATGAATTATGAGTTCTGCTTTCAGAAAATTTAAGGTGTCTGTTCATTGTGTGTTTTGCTACTTATATGTTGTTCTGTTGTTGGTTCTAGGAACCGTTCTGGCCCGATTGGCCGTGTTTCCCGTCATAGTGAAGGGTCAGAGAGAGGCGGCCAAACTGAACAACGTCCTGCCTGAGATGACCAAGCTAACCACCAAAATGAACGAGGCCAAGCAGAGCGGAAATAAATACGAATGTATGTCTCCTCACTTTCTGCTGTATTTGCCGTCTTTCTGCTCTTCAGTCGTCTCCCTCATTCTAAGCTGCTGATTCATTGTTTCGCAGTCGCCAAGGCGTATTCTGATCTGAACCTGTTCCAGAAGAAACATGACGTGAATCCTCTACGAGGCTTCCTGGTTCCTCTGATCCAGGTCAGTTTGCCAGTTTAGGTGCATCAGGATTTATAGTCTAGTGTTTATGTCAATATGAACCTGCCCTGGTGATCCTGATTATATGTTATTTAAGTTTTCAGTCCCTCATGAGGCCTGACATGGCAGGCTGGGTTAAGGACTGACTCAAGGATCTTCCTGAAAGCTTCAATCATTAGTGTTGAGGTTTAACACCTAGTTTATATATATATATGTATATATGTTCAGACGCAGACATGGAGGAGTTCAAGTCGTCAAAACTCGATTATCTTATTGAACATTTCTAATCGAATGTAAAAAAATAATCTAATTGTGATTTAAATACCTGAAGATTTCCAGCCCTACTGAGTCCGCCACACTGCAAAAACACAAAAATCTTAAGTATTTTCTGTCTAGTTTCTTGTGCAAATGCTAGAGTACACTTGAAATAAGACAAAACAACACTGCAAGTATCCTTTCTGCAAGATATAGGAGCTTCTTTTGAGTCAGTAATTCCTTAATACTGATAAATAAAGTACTAGTTCTGTTGATCTCCGATAGGCGCCGGTCTTCATCTCGTTCTTCATCGCTCTGAGGAAGATGGCGTATCTGCCGGTGCCCAGCTTACAGACAGGAGGCGTCCTCTGGTTCATTGACCTGAGTGCAGCTGATCCGTTTTACATCCTTCCTTTCGCCGTCACTGGTACCATGTTCTTCATCCTGGAGGTGAGATGAACTTCTACTACTCAGATTCAATTTTTCTGTCCTGTCAACAGAATCAGAGCAACATTTTCTTCAAACTCTGATTTAAATGTTTCAGCTGGGAGCAGAGTCTGGTATCGACAACCCAAACCTGCGAACCATGAAGACCGTCTTCAGAATCATGCCTTTGATCATCCTCCCTCTCACCATCAACTTCCCCACGGTTGGTGTGGATTTACCCCAGAACTCAACCCTGATACCCCAGGAAGCCATAAAACTCTGCTGCTTACCCTGTGTGTGTGTGCGTGTGGGTGTGTGTGTGTGTGTGTGTAAAACTATCTGTTCCCAGGCGGTGTTCACCTACTGGCTCACCTCCAACTGCTTCTCCCTGGGTCAAGTGGCTCTGCTCAGGCATCCTGCGGTCAGACAGAGGTTCAACATCCCTGAGAGGGTCAAACACCCGACCGCAGCTCTGCCTGAGAGCGATGGACTTATTGAGAGCATGAAGAAAGGTCAGAGCTGCAGAAATAAAATGGTTGATAATTAATTTGGGCAGCAGATTTTAGTAAAGCCCAGCTTGGTTTGGTCTGGTCTCCAGGATGGAAGAACGCTCAGCTGGCTCACCAGCTGGACGAGAGAGAGAGAAGAATAAAGAATCATCTGGACAACGCAGCTAGAGGTCTGAGCCGCCACGCTTCTATGCTTTTAAAACTGGCTTTCTGTGAGGAATTAGATTAACAAAAACGTTGGCGCTGCATGAAAAAATTATGAAAAACACACAAGGGCTTGTTTTCCTCTTATTTCTTAACAATTTTTGATGAATTTGTACCCAAATATTGTTTAACTCAATAGAAAAAAAAAATAGGTCAATGTATTTCTGGTTTAAAATTGTAAACTATTCCTAGAAAAGGTAAATAAATCAAATTAAATATGAATTATCAGAAGAAACGAGTCTTTTAACATCCTGAAATTAAAATATAATCTATATTTAATGAGTCTGCAGGATCCTTGTGTAAACTTTGTAGAAAATGTCTCCCTCTTGTGGTTAGCTTGACATCCTGCAGGCAAATTAAAGACAACATCTCCAGGCCTCTGCGGAATTTATTTTTCTTTTATTGCTAATATTTTTCTTTTTACAAATTATTTAAATCCAAGCACAGTTTTTCATATCATATACGTCCAGATTCTCAGCCAAGTGCAAAGTGATGCATGGTCGGTATAAAGTACCTTTTAAAATTAGTACTGCTATTAGTGGTCAGTTTTACTGGAAAGCTCTGTATATATTCAGTTAATTCATAATTCTTGTACAGTCTAAGTAAATGAAACCAATAAGTTGAGTTTTAGCAAGAAAGATTTCAGGTGCAACATTTTGAAACTGCTTTAGAGCTGAAATCATTTTGGAGCGAAGTTCTTATTAATTAAAATTATTTCTAAATATTTCTGTTTGGCCTTACAGGTCCACTGAGGCAGACCTTTACCCATAATCCTCTGCAGCAGACGTCTCAAGGCTCTAAGCAACAGAAAATCAAAGCAAGGCCGTGGAAGGACACGATTGGATGAATCCAGCCGATTTTTTTGCGCCTCTGTAGAGAATTATGTACATATTTATGGAGAGCTGAGAGAGATGAAGTGTTAGGATGTGATTATGTATTCTAAGCAAATATAAATTCTGCTTTAAAACTTTACAGTATTTGATGTTTTATTGTGCTCACAAACAAATCTCTGCTTATTACATATAGCCCTGAGTCGTTTAAAGTTTTAAAGTAATTTTTATTATAAATAGACTTTTCCAGCTGAACGTGATCAAACTCTACAGTTTTTATGTAAAAACAGCCCTTAACAGACCTCACAGCTGACAGTATAAAACATTTTCACAAGCATAAAGTCACACTTTATTTAGTTTTTCTTCCTTCTGTGTGCAAATAACATTGAGGCTGTTTGTACGGTCAGCAGTGCTTTCAGTTTCAAAAATCCTAACTTAAAAAAAAATTTCATCATTCATTTGTAGTCTTTTAGTAAAATCAAACATTTCCATAATTTCACACAAAATACTTGGTTTAGTTAAATATTTCTTCACTGAGATGCTCAGGCACATGAACTCTTCTTCTGGAGTTCATGTCAATGTTCTTTTGAAGTTGCTCCGGCCACCTTGAGAAACGAATTCCCAATAACTTGGAGGGGGCTGATGAGGCAGAGCGCCGCGTCCAGCTCAGGCCCAGATGTTCGTCCTGCGGGGCTTTTCAGCAACAGCAGCAGAGTTCAGAGTTCAGACTCCGTCTTCCGTCTGTCAGGGTGTGGAAAGCAAACGTCTCTACTCTGATTTTTCGTCCATCTCAGTCAAAACCGAGTAGCACACTTTCTGAATCAGGATGCCACTCTTAGCTGAAAGAAACACACAAGAGGAAGATTTAAGTTTACGTCCATGTGGGAAGGTTTTGTCAGTAAAATAATTTAAATGGACTACAAATATGGCTGACAAGAAAATGATCCATTCAGATCATTTTACCAAACTATTAAGTGGAGAACTGCTGGGTATAAATTTGATAAATGTGGCACATTAAATACGGGGAGTTAGGAAAACTAACGCCGCACATCAACTTGAACACACCACCCTCAGTAAAACATGGTGATGGCAGCAGCTTGATGTGGGGATTCTTCAGCAGCCAAGAGTTAAAAGAAAGATGGATACATGGCAATCCAAGAGGAAATCTTGGTTGAGGCTGAAAATAAATTGTGTCTGTGACAAAGTTTCACCTTCCATTTGATCTAATCAGTGTTTCCCAACCATTGATTAGGTCCTCACTGACCTACATGTTTTAGAGGTTTCCCTGCTTTAATGTGCCTGATTCAACTGATAGCAGTTCAACAAACGCCTGTTAATCAGTCATCAATTGAAATCAGCTGAACTGAAGCAAGGAAATACAGAGGCTGAATATCTGTTTGGTTTGAGTTGGAGTTCTAGAAAATAAACTTTACCAAAAAACCTGCATAGATAAATGCTTCAGGTAATTAAATGACTCCTTTGGACCCCAGCAGACTCACCAAGAAGACTGCAACCAATTCGTGACAAAAACATCCTGCAATCCTTCGATTTTTGACTGAATTGTTCTTAATTGGAGGGAATCCTGGGTTTGCCTTACCGATGAAGCTGCGCAGCCACAGCGGCCTCTTGGTGGCCGGAGTGTAGCAGCAGAGGAAGTAGACAGGAACTCCTGACAGGGCGATGCCGATGCCGATCAGAGAGTTGATGGTGTCGCTGTAGAGGGGCACCACCACCAGGAAGATGGTGAGGAGGCAGAAAATGATGGGGTAGATCAGGCTGAGCTGTGAGAGGGAAAGACGAGAGTTGAAGACCTGAGTCTTTAAACTGAAACTACATCTGGACTGGGACTGATCTACCTTCAGCGGTCTCTCTCTGTCGGGTTGCTTCCAGCGAAGGTAGAGCTGCCCTAAGATAGACAAGCCAACGAAGAACCAGTAGCTGAAGCTGTAGTAGTTGATCAGCCTGAAGACGTCTTCCACGCACAGATAGATAAGAGCCATAAAGCCCTGGGGAAGGGAGAAATAAAACCCGGTTACATCAGGAAACCAGTGACAAACAGATGCACCGATCTACCTGATCCATGAGGGCAGATCTACTCAGTATAATTCTATGCTTTGTGCTCTGAGCAACATCATGCTTTATTATATTTATAATGCCTAATTGCTCTTTCTGAACTATTTGAAAGAAGGTTTGTTGCTGTTTATATATATACAAGTTGTTTTTGTCTGTTTCAGTTTCTTTATTATCTAATTTACTCCTAATTATACTCCTAAGCTGTGTTGTTTTTATATATTTGACCAAACTTGTGAAGCAATTGGTGTACTCAAGTGGGCTGTATTGGTGCAGAGTTATCCAATACATTTGGATTTCAGAACATTCATGTATGTTTAAAAAAAACAAAGTTTTAAACCAATTCGACACAGTTTTTCTGCATTGGATTGGTCAAACCTCAGGTATCAGATATTGGTATTGGTGTCTGAAGTGAAAATAGTGGATCGGTGCATCCCTAGTGATAAATTTAAGGTTAAAAGTTCTTGTAGATGACTGACGTTGAAGAGGAGGGCAGGAATGGGAGTGTAGCGATGGACGTGGATCATGCACAGGAAGTCAGGCAGGTGTCCCTCTCTGGAGCCCACGAAGAACAACCTGTTCATAAAAAGAAACAGAAAGTGGGTTAGTGCGGGTTTGCTTCATGACTCCTACTGAGCTTCTGTTGACCTGAACTCCTCACCTGGAGGCTGCCACGATGGAGGCATTCAGCCCGCCGAAGCAGGAGAGAGCCACCGCTAGAGGAATGGTCCAGTTCATCACGCCAAACACCTGATCTGCAAAGGTCTGCAGCGAAACAACAGCAGGTTTTACACCACAATCCCTCCGTCACGAAGGTCAAGACTTACTGAAAACATCCAGGAACTCACCACGGCGACGGCATCGCTGTCTAAGATGGCGTTGATGGGGAGGATGGTGTAGTACGCCACGTTGGTCAGGATGTAGATCACGGTCACGATGGGCATGGAGATGGCGATGGCCAGGGGGAGATTCCTGCAGTTCACAGAGACGACCAGCAGGGAGAATCAGAGCAGAAGAGATGCACAACAAGTTCAGCTCAGAGAGGGAGAGAGAGGAATTGAGATGAGGATGTTTGACACCTAATCTGCCTGGGAACCCTGAGAGTCTGGAGATCTAGACGTAATCAGGCTGGCCTTTGTTCCAATTAAAGCAACGGCTCTCTTGTAATAGGTTTCTTTGAATTTGATTTGAAAGCCTTGCTCTTCTTCACAAATGTCAAACAAAACAGAGGAAAAGATTTAGACTAAATCGCATCAGAGCAGAACAACGCACTATCAACAAGGCACTAAAATCAATGTATTTAGGACCTCATGACAGAAATAAAGGTAAAAATTATATGTTGGTATCAGCAGGTATTGATTCAAATTTTTAAATTAGATTTACTGTCTATATGTGACTTTCTTTATTCAGTCAATAATTTAAAAATGTGCTGATTTAGACTAAGAAGTTAACTCTTCCAGAGTTCATGCAGCCTGACTCCATGTCAAATCAGCCACCAGGACGACTTCCAACACAACTAACCTGAAATTCCCATTTCTGTGAAACTCAATTAATCTGACAGAACAGTTTGAAAGTGTTCAGTTTACTAGTTTGCTAGTCAGAATTTTAAGCTGAAATTTTAGTTTTGACACAGCTGAAAGTTGGATGCGGAGGATTAAAATATTAATCTGAGGGTTTAATCATTTATTGAAGCTACTGTTTTTTTCCAGGGTTAATAATCACACAAAGCTTGTCAGCTGAAATATTGACACTACCGGCTTTTCCAGGAGGAAATATCATCAAAACTGGTTTTGACCTGGATAAGGTCCTGATCTAAACCTGATTTAATCAATTATGTTTATTAGGGTGAGTCCAATCTTATCTAGACTGACTCTGGCAGTTCTGTCAGGAGGAAGGGTCAACACTGCTGATTGTTATTTGTATAATAAACTATTTGGGTGCCACAGAGGGGGTTATCGCTTTAAATCAAATAAAGGACCTCCCCAGCCCTACAGGTCGTTTTTCCTGGCCTGCTCACCTCTCTGGGTTTTTGATCTCCTCTGTGACGAAGTTGAGCGTGTCCCATCCGGAGTAGGAGAACAGAGCGGAGTACAGAGCCAGAGCGATGTGTCCTGGGTCCTGAGAGGAGCCGTCAAACATACCGTCAAAGTTCTGGGTGTAACCTGGGAAATGAAAAAATATTTTTAAAAAAACACTTTCGGTAATCATTAAGCTGGTTTTAATGAGAAAACAGCAGAATATTCTGCCAATTATCTAATCATTGACGCTTATTGTCGGCTCGGCGACTCGCTGAGCTGACCTTGTCCGATCTTCACCAGGCCGGTGATGATGACAGCGATGAGGGCGATGACCTTGGCGTAGGTGAAGAAGTCCTGCACCCTGGTGCCCCACTTCACGTAGGCGCAGTTCACGAAGGTCAGCAGACCTGTGAGGGGAGCCGCCAAACAGTCAGTCAGAGAGGAGAGTCCGCGGAGACGTGTGGTCTGTAAACTCCAGCGTGTGCCAGCATGTTTCCGTGTGGCTGATCTAAGGAAACGCTGCTGCTGACTCAAGCGGAGCGGCCTGTTGTTTGTCAGGCGAGGAAACAGCTGAGAGCAGCACATACAGGCGGACGCTCACACACACAGACACACACACACACAGACACACACACGCAGGTACAGCGCCTTGGCCGTGGATTCAGGAACTTAAACATTCTCACGTTCTGTCACAAACGTCAGTGTATTTAGCTGGGTTTTGAAATGTAGAACTGATGCAGGGTTTTACATTTTGGTCCATAAAAGAGAAACATCTGAAAAGTGCGGCTTGAATTTGAATTTACAAGACGACTTAAGCAGAGTCAGTTTGAATTGACAGCAATTGTGAACCCCAAGATTCATGTTTTTGTACATATTGTAAACTGGATGTAGATCTGGACTTTGACTGGACCACTAATAAATGTACATACTTTGATCTAAACAAATCTTCTGGAGCTTTCGCTCTATTTTCAGCCTGTTTCTGCCAAAGTCATAAGTCTTTTTGTAGCTTGCAGCAGTTAAACGTCTGCCATTATATATATTCTCGTTAACTCTACCCAGCTTCTCTGTCACAACTGGGAAAAAAAGCATTCCCATTACATAATCCTACCACCACTATGCATCACCCTGAGAGTTTTCTGCTCAGAAGGAAATTGTCCTCCACACATAATGAATGAGTCACACGCAAAACAGAAAGTTTCCTTTTGCTAACATCTGACCAGAGCATCTGTCACACTTTAGCTACTTTTAATACATGGTTTGAGCCGAACAGAAAACTAAATTCAGCTTTCTTTGAACATCAGCTTTCTTCCATTAAAGCCAGATTTGTGGATACCACAGATATTTCATCTTAGTTTATTTTGATAAACATGTTTTGCTCAGACCGCTGTTGTGCCAAACTCCTCAACCTTCTTCACTTAATGAATCCAACATTTTTTTTTGTGAGATGTTGATGCCGTTTCATTAATGTTCCCGACAAACATCTGAGGCGTGCACAGAGTTATACTGAGATTAAACTAAACACGATTCTGTTTGTAATTCACATTACAGTATGTTGAATGTTGAATAACATGACAAAATGTGACAAGACTCAAAGGGATTGGATACTGTTGCAAAGGCAGGTTTCCAAAGGTTGAGAGGAAGATTTGTAACCCCAAACTGACCTCATGAGTTTACACTTCAGCTCAGTATTTAAATTTGCAACTATTTACGCTCCTATCAAACCAGCATTAGAGGAAATTGATTGCAGCTGCTCTCCGTAGACATGTTGTCTTCCTTCACCTTGAGCAGCGTCACAGTGTTTGTCTTCTTATCAGCAGCTAATCCATAAAGACGATCTCCACATAGTTGCACTTTTTTTTTGTTTGTTTTTTTGCAAATGTCCTTTTTTTATGTCACTCCCTTTCCAGAGGGAGTGTTAGTTGTTGTGTAAGTTTTATGAATGCTGATAGAATAAGTTGCCCTCCAAAGCAGCTGACAGAGCAGGTTGAGTCTCAGCATTGTCACTTATCACGCTTCGACGGTTGCGTAAAATGTTTTTGGAAGAGTCTGAGACATCGTTTAATGACGGGTGTCTCTGGTTTAACAAACTTATTGGGGAAAATGTTGTCTTTTATACACTTAGAGGATCACAACAGCTCTGAGATCAACAGGAAGTCTATTCAAAGACAATAAAAAAACAAGCATCACTTTTCAGTGTATGCTTAAAAGTCAGAATCCTGAAAACATTATAGAGTTCTGATATTTAGAAAAAAGCTCCAAAAAGATACAAACTATATAAAATGAACATGAATAAAATATTATTTCTTCAGTTTGATTAAAATGCTTAAAAAGGTTTAGAATAAATAAATATTTAACTTTCTAGACATATGATGTAGAACTGCAACTAAAGATTACTTCAATAATTGAAAATTCAGTTGATTATCCTGATGATTAATCGATTAATCTAAAAACATTCTGGCTTATTATACAGATTTTTCTTAAGCTTTTATTATGCAATATTAGAAATACATGAATAAATGCATCCCTCTAGTGAATGTTAATTTGGTCTGATCTGGAGGTTATTTTTTGGATCAACTAATTAATAATTCTGGACAGCAAAAGCTGCTTAATATGAGACTTTTTTTATTACGTAATTTGAATCAGGTGAAGCTACAACAACTTGAGAAGTTCTGGACGGAGCATCTTTACAGACAAAGTTTTTATTTGATCTTAAACGTAAAATGTTTTTGCTTAATGTCTGATCTGAGTGTGTTGTTCTTTCAGCAAATGTCCTTGTTTTGAGCCTGTATACTCTAGTTAATTAAATCAATTGCTGACTTAATTATTTCAATAATCGACTCATCACGGTTAATCGTTTCAGTGCTAATGTGATGCTAACTTTGCTTTTAACATTAAAAGGTTCAAGCCACTGCCAGCTGTTGATGCTGGAGGCCCTAACGTCAGCCCTCTGTCTGATATGAAAAGACCTTCAGATTATTGGACTCAGGTGATTCAGTTCTCAGCGAGCAGAAGCCACAGAAAACGATTCAAGGCCAGGAGAGGGGGAGTCGTGTGGCGGTGGACGGAGGAGCTTCCCACAAGTATCCAAGGATACGAGTGAAACTGAGATATGGACAGAAAGCAACTCTATAAAAGCCATCAAAACATTCTCCCTCTGCTCAGAGACTCTTCTCTCACTTTCTCATGTTTCTCTGTAACCCCTCCTTACATGTTAATCACACATATTCACTCATATAAAAGCTCAGAGAACTGATGTTGGTCAGGAGATTTAATTTTGCCAGAGTTTTTGTTTGGGGAATTTTGATGTTGCATTTTGAGGCTTCTTCTGTTTGAGGACTGTTGAATGTGAAGGAAGGATTTTTGTTTTTAGGATGTACTTTTGTTTTTGGAAATGTGAACCTGTAACTGATTTTTGCTTGAATAAATCTCCCCTTGTTTTTCTTTGTTTTTGTTTGGTAAGTGTCCTGCAATTTATAATACAAGTTTCTGCTAACTGGTTAATTCTAAAGAGCACTTGCTGAGGTTTTACAGTGATTTAGTTTAACCCCTGTGGGTTTAAACTGGTGTGACTGCAGAGAGACAGTCAGAAAACTCTTAAATAATTAGATAGAAAGGTCACTTTATATATAATTATAACGTGTTCTTTATCATTAGAAGCCCTTTGAGGCGTCTTGTCACTATAAATCCAAATGAGCTCCACTTCAATATTTACACTGGCATATAAAAATGCGCAATTATACAACTGTACATCTATGAAAATGCAGAAGTAGAACCTCCTGGGAAACCAACAAGAATGCTCAGTGGTTTCTGGATGGTAAATCAACAACATCAAAAACAAAACTTTTTTTTTCCAGCAGCCATTGTACGGCAGATACAGCGGTAAAACCAGCTGACCAAACGTGCTAGAGCTCAGTCTGGGTTGCTAGGTGATGAGCTGGGCTTCGCCGGGGTTGCTAGGTAACGGCACAGTGCCTGTCGAATGTCGCTTCACAATCGGCAGGTTTTTGAAATGCCACATTTTCCAGACACCATAGAAACATGAACTTATCGACTTGGTGGGGTGTATGTTTTTAGAAACAATTGAGACCTAAATGGAAGTATGGCCGCCCTTTAATGGCACTTGACCACATTCCTCACAGTCTTACACTTCTTAACCCAGTTTCAATAGTTTCAGCAATCTCCTTAGATGTGTTTTTCTTTTTAGTTTTTTTTTTTAGCATGGCTGCAGATCATCATCTTTTCCATGGTTAAAGTGTCTGTCTTCCAACATGACTGTTTAAGAAATGAGAAACAATTAGCTGAATCAGTTAGGGTTAAATATAATTTGCTGCCAGCAGAAACAGTAATTATCCAATGGGAGGCCCTTATGTATTTGCTTAGTTAAATCCCGGCAAGGAACTTTCTAAACCCAGTCGCAAAAGGAAAAACAACATGTTTTAAGCCGACTGGAGAAGACTGAATAGATTTCATCTATCTGATTTAGAGTGTCTAAATTTAGCAAGTTGAAAACATCAGTTACTCATCATCAATAGATCCAGATAATATTGTTTGTAAAAGATAGTGTGGAGTTAAATTTAAACTGAGAATCATCTGTTTTACAGCAGATTAAGTTGTCTTTGACAGAACGAGTTGATGCAGCTGATCTATGTAACCCACAATCAGCTGCATAAATCAAAATAATTTCTACCTTAAATGTGCCATAAACCCTGCACTAGTCAACTGAAAAATAAACAAAAATATCTGTAGCTTTCAGCCAACCCTTTACTGAAGCAATCATTAATAAACATTTATGTAGCTGCCTCTAAATACAGTTTTCAAATATTGGTTGGCTTCAGTGTCATCATGTCGTACAAGGACAGCTGAACATTTTCCATCAGCCAGAGTTACTGTGTGTTGGAGGTGTAGGCTGAAGAAGGCTGGATATTAAAATTAACCAATAAGTTTAACTTTAAAGAAAATGCTATCTTTACAACTGCTTTTGTTTTCCCAGTTGAACTCTACAATATATATGTCACACTGAAGGTGTTTTAAAAGGATTTTTTATTACAGGCTGATCATAAAACCTGGCATTTTACCAGGGGTGTGAATACTTTGTGCATGCCCAGAGTGGATCATGTTGTTTTCAGTGGAGCCAACAGGAAGTGGGTTTTTATGGTTGGCTGTTGTGCTGAGCTGTCAGCTGCCTGTTAGCCTCCAGGTCAGAGTCTCCCTGCAGCGAGGACTTTACCTCGCCGCTATCAACTCCGCCTTTAAGTGCTTCTTATCGCTAAATGGACCGTTGCGTGTGTGTGTTGGTGCTCATATGTAAAGTGTGTGTTTGTTAATGCATTCCTTCCAGGTCAGAAGGAGTAATTCTGACAGCTAGTGAGCACAACGTGAGCGCATTTTATCTTGAATCCAATGTCTTATCTGTGAGGCAATGTTTTAATCAGCATTATTAAACCTTGGGTCCAGTTCACTTTCTACTAATCCTCTTAGGTGTGCAGTCTGATGAGTTACTGATCGTTTTATTAACTGTTGGGCTCTAGTTACCTGAACTAACATATATGAGGAAACTCGCAGTGTTTCCGACTCTATAAAAAAGGCCCACCTGTGAAAGCGGTTTCCAAATTTCTTAAATTGAGTAAAGTAACTTTTCCCCTGGTTGGTTACTCCTTACTGAGGTTTCAGGGAGGCTCAGTTCCCCTTTTCATCTGAGCTCAGCGATTCATTCTGCTTCAGACTTGCTGACTGCAGCCATGGTGTCACCATCTTTCACTTCTCCACTCCCTAAAGCTCACATGATTTCTCTCCGATGTGCAACCACAGTGATAAAATCAACACTTTTATTCGCCTACTTGCGTCTACTTACATATACAAGCGGCAGCCAGGAGCCTGTTGGCCACGTACGGCGCGATGCAGGTGGGGAAGATGGGCTGCACCATGTAGTTGGAGAACGTGATGGCGATCACGGCCTGGCTGGTCGGCTCGATGATCAGCAGGGACGTCCACAGACGGATGAAGGCCAGGAACCCACCGAAGGCCTCCAGAATGTAGGCGTAGGAGGCCCCCGATTTGGTGATGGTGGTGCCCAGCTCGGCGTAGCACAGGGCCCCGAAGACGGAAAAGATCCCGCCGATGGTCCACACAACCAGGGAGAGGCCGTAGGAGGCGCTGTGGATGAGGACGCCCTTGGGCGAGACGAAGATCCCCGAGCCGATCATGTTCCCCACGATGAGGCAGACCCCGTTCAGGAGGGAGATCTCCTTCTTCAGCTTCATGGACTCCTCGGAGCTCTCAGGTTTAGCAGACGTTGGGCCCCCGTTGGTCCCTTCCTCCATGGGAGATGGGGTGTAGGACGCCATTGTTCAAGGTAAAGTTAGCAGTTTTTTAGGTTGGTGTTGGAGTCCCAGAGGTAACTTTTTGGCCCAAAAATAGGGTTGAAGATGAAATTACTCCCCTCGGTTATCTTCGTTTATCTTCCACCATCTGCGAAGGAAACACACAAGAAGGAATCAGTGAGGCTGCAACCATGGAAACTGATTCCCGGCAACAAAAACGCCCAACAAACTCTAAAACCTCACGGAGGCCAGCCAAATAAAAACATATTTCCCACACCCGGGACACCAAACGAAGAACAAACATACATGAAAACATATTACACCACCGCTGTGGACACTGCTGGATTGGAGAGCAGTTTTGTGGATTGGAGAGCCATTAGGGATCCGCCGCAAATGGCCTTTTAAGGTTGAGTGTATTTACAGAGAGACGGGAAGGGGAAGCAAACACGCTCCTCGTTGGTGACCAAAAGCTGAGGAAGGAAAACCCACCGAGACGCACGTTTGAGCCTCAGAGCCGCCCACACACTGAGTGTATCAGCACAGGGGATGTCACATGATTTCCAAAGTTTATCATCCTCAGCAGGCAAAGTCTGATGATGATAATGATGATGAGGCAGACAAGAAGCAAATCCTGTCACATTTCTGATTGGGTAATCAGCTCTCAAATGTAGCTAATCACTTGGCCTCCAACAAGTGATTAGCCTTATAATTTTGATTGGTGAAAGGAGTGAAAGAAATAGGCTAAATACATTTGCATTCAGCCTCTGTACGACCAACATGAAGAACACTGTGGCATGGAAAACTAACACTTTCTGTACCCAGAAAACACCATCGCCACTGTGAGACACGGTGGAGGCAGCATCATCCTGTGGTGATGCTTTTCTTCTGTAGGGACACAGAAGCTCTTCAAAGCTCCTGGGCAAATGGATGAAGATAAATATAGGGCCAGCGTTGAAAGAAATTCTGTTACAAGCTGCACAAATCTGAGTCTGGAGCTTCCAGCAGGTCGGTGATCCCGTAAAACACACAACCAGAGCAACAAGGGAGCGGCTTTCATCAAAACACATCCATGTGGTACAATGGTTCAGTTAGCCTGGATCTAAATCCCACTGAGAATCTGTGGCAACACTTGAAAATAGTCATTTACAGATGCTCTTCATTCAATCGTTAGCTCAGCTTAAGATGTTTTGCAGAGAATAACAGGCAAAAATGTAAGTATCTGGATTTGCAGAGCTGGTAGAGACGTATAACGACATGCAGTTCCACAAAGTGTTGACACAGACTCAGATCAGGTTTCATTATAAGTTTCGAAAACATCATTTTCCTTCCACTTCACAATCAAGTGCTTTTGCTGGTCTGTCTCATGAAATCCCATTAAAATACATTCAAGTTTGCAGCTACAAAGTGATAAAATGTGGAAACATTCAACACTTTCGTAGGGTGCTACATGTCTGGAATTTGATTACTTCTTATCCACATTTTAGCCTTTATTTCCTCTTGGTGAAAAGAAGCAAGGCTAAAAATGATTAAAAAAAGAGTTCCTCAAATGGACAGATTAAGGTTTAAAGATTCATTCAAGTACAATAAACACAAAATAAGGGTAATCAGACCTGATTAGAGCAATGACAAGATACCTTACGTGACACCAGAAACTGAAAAGCAGCTGAAAGAGAATCTCAGAAGGAGACAGTAAGAGCCTTGGATACCTGGAGGGAGCAGCAGACCAGCAGCACATGGCTTCCTGAGGGAGTCTCTGCGAAGAAGGACAGTGCGCTGAGTGCCCGTTCATGTGCCAAAGACACTGAGAGGTGAGGCTCTTACAGAAACAGAGCAAGGTCCAAAAGCTGCTGATAAGTACGCGAAGGTTACATCCTGGAGCCAGAATAATTCCTCTCCACTCAATCAGTCACCAGCAAATCAAAAACAAAGCATACCTACATTATGTTGTTATCCATCCATCAATCCATCCATCCATTTTCTAACACCCTTGTCCCCAGTGGGGTCAGGACGGGTGCTGGTGCCTGTCTCTAACTAACAGAGGCTGGGTACACACTGGACAGGTCACCAGTCTGTCGCAATTATGTTATTATTATCCCTTTATTTCCTACATGGCAGCTCAGCTGTGACAGATGGACCTGAGGTAGCAACACAACACCTGGTTGTCTGAATCCAACAAATCTGCACATCTCAAGTCTTTACACCTTGAAAGCAACACAAATCCAAACACAATCCCTGTCATTCTTAGCAACACATGCAGAAACCAATCAGACATGTGTGCAATGACACTACAAGTTAATAAATGATGGGCTAAATGGAGCCAGTGTTGTACTCTACTGTCCTCTATCAGCTTCTCCTGTTTGGATCATGTAGGGAAAAGGCTCGATATGTCAGATTACAGGCAGCTGTTAGAGGAAGACTCACCTTGTGCCTGTAGGACCAGTCCTGCTGATATTCTGGAGGCTGGGGGCAGCAGCCTGGCTCCAACTGAGGTGAAGTCCTGGTTCTGTTCAGTAATGGGAGCCAGCTTGAGATATCATTGTTCCTCCTCTGTGCTACAGTCAATAATAAGCCCCCCCCCTCCTGTGTGTTCCTCCTCTCTTCTGCCTTTGTGCTGCTGTTTCCTCTTGTTTTGACTCTGCTCACAGCCGCTCCTCTGCCCAGCTGATGATGCGCTTGTGGCTTTTATTTGCACTTCTGCTTTCTGACGCGTTAGCAGGAGGAAGACTGAGACACTGTGTCTTCTCTCAGTGAGTTTCGGTCGGGTGTTAAAAGGCCTGCAATGAGATAGACACTTGTCTAATGCAAGTGTTTTAATGAAAGTCAATGAGGAAACTTATTAACTAAAGCCAAGTGAATGACTGATACACCCAGTCCCTTTAATAATGATATCCTGAGATTTAAAACGACAAAAAAAAAAAAAAAAAGATTTAAGAAACTGTTGGAGACATTTTTAAAACAGACATCTTTTAAATGTCTTTAGAAAGAGAAACCTATCGTAGAAAGTCTAAAATGGCCCTAATATTAGCTAAAATTATGTTAAATACTGAGCAGCAGGCCTACAGGAAAACGTCAAAAACCAGAATATAAGCCTCAAAATATGTATTGTTTAATCTGGGTTCATAAAAATAACACAGTTCAAAAGTCACGTTTTTACCCACTGACAGTACGTTTTATGACGCAGCCATAGTGGCGTCATGTTTTACTCAAACTTTCCCCTGTTATAGCTGCAAGACCAAAATAGTTGCTGTACTATGGCTCTCTCTGGTGGCTGTAAAGTGAAGCCGAATAACTTGATGCTGCGTTTAGTTCTGGGGTCTCAAACTCCAGTCCTCAAGGACTGGTGCCCTGCAGTTTTTAGATGTGCCACATGTACAAAACGCTGGAATGAAATGGCTTAATTACCTCCTCCCTGTGCAGATCAGTTCTCCAGAGCCTTAATGATTATTCTGTTCGGGTGTGGTGCAGCAGAGGCATATCTAAAAGTTGCAGGACACCAGCCCTTGAAGACTGGCGTTTGAGACCCCTGGTCTAGTTCTTTTGTAGATACAGAATATTTATTTTATTTTTTAACATAACGTGGTGTTCATTGTTTTTAGTTTGTATGGCTAATAACAGCTCATTTTGTTGTTGGACCTTAGTGATGTTGAATCCAAACATAGAGAATGGTAATGTTGGGTTTGATGTCACAAAACTTCAGAGGTAAATAGATAACCTCTATTTACCTCTGAATAGAGCATCACTTCAGTTAATGCTGGAAGTTTGCTGATATTTTTCAACTTCACTCGAGAACTTTTGAAGCAAAAATTAAGACTCAGATGAAAACATTAGCGGAAGTAGTTCCTCTGTCGATAATGTGTTCACAATAGTATGCAGTAGTGACAGAAATTTTGCTACAACATCTGCAGCTCCATTTGCACTCACTCTCTTCCTTATCTGTAACTGATCTGAGGATGTGCTCATGTCTCGCTTGAATGGCAGCTTTAATCACTGTAATCAAATGAATTAGAGGCCAATGAAGAGATAGCAGTCACTTTGTCTTCTAAATTGGGGTTGATTCATCATTAACAGGCTCAAGATGTCTCCTTAAAGACCTTTAATAAGTTTTTACAGTGAATGGCCGATGGCTTTGAGCCGGTGATTAATGTGTGCTGATGAGTCATGACCAGGTTACATGTGATCAAAGCTGGGACACCAGAGGGCCTTCATGGTCACCTTCTCTGGGATTCTCAAAACCGCCAACTTTCTCACTCTTTGCCGTTTGATTGAGACACGTCTCTTGTCACTCATGAACGCATGTGGACAAACTTCTCACACATGGCTCCTTTCACAGCTTTTGTCCTTCTCTCTGCTCTCGGCCATTCTTTCCCCCTGGTTACCGGTCGTCATGGTTTCTGGATCCCCTACAGGCTCAAAAAAGGGAAGAAAAAAAAAAAAAGCTACTACGGAGGGGGTTGGCGGATTAAAGGCGGCCATTTTGGGGACAGCTGGACCAGGTTGGTCCCGGTTGCCCCCTGTCCCGTTTCCAGTCACTTTTTTTTTATGGGGGAGAGGGGGAGGTATTGTGAGAGGATTAGAGCTTCCTGTGTGTCAGCTCATTACATGGGGTGGGAAGGAGGGGATGAGGGGTGAATGTAGAGAGCGATGGAGGGAAATGAAAGAGAAAATGAAAGAGACTGCGTATGAAAGAGAGAATGACACGGGGAGAGGGAGGGAGGGAGGTGGCTGCCTCTACAGCTGCACCCTCAATAACACTCATACAGGCTCTGATTATTCTTTTCACACACACACACACACGCACACACACACACACAGTGCTGGGGAACTGAAACATATTATAAGACACTGAGGGCTTAAAAGACAGAATTAGGAGACAGCCAGCCCAGCTCCTCAAACAAAGGAGACCCCCTCAACCAGTCTCCCTCCTCCAATCCAGACACACAGAGAACTGGAACAAACAAGAGAAAACTGACCAACAGGGTGCATGCAGGCTCATGGAGAACAAGAGTCATGCAACCAGAATGCTTAAACAGATAAATGAATTCACAGAGACAGAGGCTTAAACAGGAACATACACACACAAAAAAAGCAACAAACCAGTCTCCACTTCACATTGCCATTGTTTTATTTACTTTTTTTTTTTTAACATCACATGGGAAGCGTGGGAACACATTCTGTCATTGCTACAAGAAACAGAGAAGGGGGTTGGGGGGTAGCAGGGACAAGGCAACGCATACAAATACTAAACTGAGCAAAGCAGAGAATCCAGTGAGTGC
The DNA here is from genome assembly GCA_010277075.1 of Poeciliopsis retropinna. NCBI lineage: Eukaryota > Metazoa > Chordata > Actinopteri > Cyprinodontiformes > Poeciliidae > Poeciliopsis > Poeciliopsis retropinna. The sequence continues at coordinate 3,506,993 of VMRM01000019.1, forward strand.
ATACGATCTGCGAAGCAGTGAAGCACCCTCAAGTGCGCTGAGAGAGAGCAGCGGATCGAGTGGAGGGAGCAGGAAGAGGATTGGGGCTCATCCTTGTTGGAGGTTTCAGAACTGCAGATAGCACCACAAAAAAAAAATAGAAAAAAAAAACGGGGAAGACATTCACCATCATCAGAAAGGTTTTACTGTAACCACCCGGAGTTGATAATACAATCATCATAGTTACAGTCATTGTAGGGGTGAGTTTGTTCAGCAGATGTTTCGGCAGCGTGGGACACAGTGCAACTCAGTACATAAGAAAACACTCATTAAGCAGCATTAAAACAAAGGAAAGATAAAAGTAGCAATAAAAAAGGCAGCCGCAGTTTTTATGTACAGTTCAGTGGCCATTATAAACATGGCCTGTTTTGGTATGAAACTTCTGGACACTCCTCTTAAAAACAAACAAGAAAGAACAAAATCAACATATCCTTCTTGTAAGAAAGATATTATACAGTACATGCTGAAATGTGTCAGCAAAGTACAAGTGGACAATGCGTTGAAGGGCGTAGGATAAGGCATCACTGTGGTCTTTGAAGTACAAAAATAGACAGCAGAAATACTACATTCAACTTCTTTTTTTTTTTTTTTTGCCATAGTACTAAAAATAAACTATACCTATTTTTCTTTTTCAAATACTAATTATGAGTTAGAATTACAGACTCTACAAAACAATTCTCGTTCTATTAAAAATACATTCCCTTTGTCAGGATCTACTGAAACACATCCTATGTTGTAGTGTCCATGGTGTCAGCGGTCACATCAGAGCCGCCACCGGTTGGGAGCAGATCTGTGCTGTCACCTTTCTCAGGGGCCAGTCCCTGCTTTTCCTCCTGCTGTGCGGAGATTTTATTTGAAGTACCGCGGTCCTCTGAAGGGTCACTTTCATTGGTTTGAGCCTTGCTAGGGGTAGTCGACAACACTCCAGGATGCGTTTTCATGTGACCCTGTTGATGAGAAGAAACACAACAACTAGTTACCAATAGGTTTAAATGTATTACTTTCAAGACATTTTAGCAAATGTTTATTTGTTTAACCGTACCTTAAGTCCACTTCGGCTGGCATACGCCTTTCCACAGTGGGAGCAGCTGTAGGGCTTGTCGGGTCGAGCAGGTTGGACATGTGGTGTTGATGCCCCTGCAGGAGTCTCTGGGTTATCCGACAGCTTTTTTAGAGCAGCTGAATCCTCCTTCACTGGTGCTTCCTTACTCAGTTCTGGCTCAGACATAGAAAGAGACTCTCTGGATGTAGTAGCGTCGCTTTTCCCTTTACCACTGGAAGTGTTTCTCCCTCGGAGCTCCTGTTTAACACCACTACCAGTCTCCTCTGCCTCTAGGGTAGCTCCAGGGCTGGTGGGCGGTGAAACTGAAGGTACAGGATCTGCAGACGGGGGGTCTGCAGTATGACTGGGACTCTGTGTATGCTCATTTGGGGAATGTTGTACATCACTGTTAACTAGTTTAGTTGTAGTATTATCAACACCAGGCTTTGAAACACATAGGGAGAGAGGAGTATCATCAGAAACAGATTCTACCTTGTCTACAACTGAATGAGAGCTAGGTAAGGGTGTTTTGAAAGGACTGGCAGAGCCCAGATCAATCTGGGTTTTCTCCTCTATGGGGCTTTCAGCTGAGGCAATTACTGCAAGCTGCAGAGTTTTATCAGCTCCTGCTGCGGGGGGATTACAGCTTAAAGGTGGACTAACACTTGGAATTGAACGCTCAGATTCCTCATTCTTGACAGAATCTGAATCAGTAGCTTTGGACTGCTTAAAACTGGATCCTGAGCTGAGAGCATCCACTGGAGACTTGGACCCTGTTGTTAAGGCAAGTGGAAGGATTTGCACTTTTGATAGGGAGCTAATAGGCTCGCCATGACTGTCTTTAAAGGTAGCGCCTTCTGTTTCTGCTCCATCATCAGGAGGAATCTCCTCATCAGGTGGTATTTGCCCTCCAAGGTGCAAACGGATGTGGTGTTGTAGAACTAAGGCATTAGTGAACTTGCGAGGACAAAGTGGGCAAGAATTCAGGGCACGGGCATTCGGGGGCCTGGCACGATGCGTGGCCAGGTGTGCCCTAAGGCTGCCCTTTGTGGAGAAAGAACGGCCGCAAAGCTTACAAGGAAAGGGGCGTTCTCCCAGATGTGTGGCCTGGTGCAACCGAAGAGCTCTGGGGCAGCTGAGAACACGCATACACACTCCACACTGATTAGCAACCGGGGCTGTGGGCAGGGCTGAAGTGGTAGTTGTAGGACCCGAACCTGAGACTCCCTGACCAGTCACTGCAGCACTGACACTAGGGCTCAGTCCGAGAGCAGCCAACATCTCTCTGCGATAGGCACTTGAGGTGGTAGTCAGGTCACGTACATTTGTATCACCATTAACATCAGCTGAGGTTTGTGAGGAGGTGGAAGGAGAGGAGGCAGAAGGGCAGGAGGAGGCACCGCCTTGTGGCTGCTTTTCTAGCTTCTGCACCAGCCGCTGCAACTTGGAAGTGTCTGAGGTCTGGGTGGAGGTGGTGAGAGAGGAGGAGGAGGAGGGGGAAGAGGTGGGCGGTTTTGGGAAAGGAGGGAATGGGAATGGTAGCTGATGAGATAAGGAGAGGTGGGAAGTGGATGGGTGACCTGGAGGCCTGAGAAGTGCAAGGTGGTGGGGGGATGCACCTCCCGGAAAAAGTATCTTGGGGAGGTGGGCAAGTTGGGAGTATGGGGAAGTTGTGTGAAGAGTAGAGTGAGGAGGAGTGTTTTCATCAAACCGTTGTTGTTTAGCTCCTTTATACTGACTAGAAGTAGAAGAGGAAGATGGAGATGATGAAGATAGAGCAGTGCTAGATGTGCTAGAAACAGCTGCTGATGCTCTGTTTAACTGCAACAGTGAATGGGCTGTGGACAGAAGAGCCATGTCCACTGAGGGAGGCAGAGGTAGAGAGGAAGGTGAGGGCCTAGTCGAACCACCAGACAGTAATCCTAAAGCCATGCTCTCTGTTATACTGGGAACACTTCCTTTCACTCCATTATATGCTTCGTCATCATCAACCCGCCGTTTTCTTCTCCTTTGAACTGAACCTGGGGCTGATCCACTCTGTGTTTGCTCTGATAGCGCAGGGGGTAGCAGAGAAAGGGACAGCTCTGGGTTCTGCTCTCTGTGTCTCAGGAAATGGGCTTTGAGGTTTCCTCTGGTTGTAAAACGGCTCAGGCACACCGGACACTGATAGGGCCTTTCACCTGTATGTGACCTCAGATGAATCTGGAGGGAGGAATCACTGCTCAAGACTTTCCCACAGAACCTGCAGACATGTTGAGGACGTCCTGACGGAGAGGCAGAGATAAGAGATGAGCTTGACTGAATGTCTTGTGAGTGGCTGGTCGTGGGAAGGGAAGGAGTTTGGAAACTCATGCCATTGCTGTGACCAAATGAAGAGGTGTTAGATGATTTCTCATGGAGGTAGCGTGGTGACAAGCCCAGGGACAAGGATAGAGGGTGCAGGGAGGCAACAGATGAATTGATGCTAGAAGAAATAGCTAAGGAAGAGGATGATGAAAATGAGCTAGAAGTTGAGGAGGATAGGGGTCTATCTCCATTGATTAGTGAAGTACCTGATTTGGAGATGGCTGGCTGAGGAAAGAGGGAAGAAGGAAGTCCACTCAACAGGGATGAAGCTGTGGTAACTGGAGTATTGGTTGAAGGATGTGTAGGTGATGAAGATGCTGTTCCAGCGGACTTCTGGTTGCAGTCTGCACTGCTAGCTTGTGCGTTGTTATCTTGGCCAAAGACAGCTCCTCCAAGCCTCAGGACATGCCGACAGATCTCTTCTGTGATCTGCATCTGGTGGATTTGCCGCTGCTGCAGGACCCGCAGTTCTTCTAAAAGCACCGCCAGGGTTGGGGGCACCTGGATCTGCCCCTGTTCCCCTGATGAGGTGGAAGACTGCTGCTGACCAGGACTGGAGCTGTCTGGTTGAGGTTGCTGAGAGGAGGAGGAAGAAGAAGACGAGGAAGAGGTAGTAGTGGTGGCAGAGCTGCCCATTGGGGGAGAGGTCATGATGGAGAGAGTGTTAACTTGGTGGTTCAGGCTGTGGGTACCAGAGGATTGATCCAGGGGAGGAGGTGAGTGTGTCTGAGAAGACAATGATGGGTGAGGAAAGTCAGGGGAGAGGGAGGAGTGGGTGTTGGGGAGGGAGGTGGTAAAGGGAGCAATGTGACTGGGCCAGTGGGGAGGAGGTGAGCTCTCACTGGGCAAGGAAGGCGCGTGGAGCCCTCCAGGAGACGGGCGAGTGGCCAGGGGCGGCTGGCAGTCTTGTAGTGAGGTGGGGGAGGAGGAGGAAGAACCTGATGAGGTTAGGTCTGATCCCAGAGATGTGGATGGTGACTTTAAGCTCAGGTGGTCATCTGAAGATCGATTAGAAAGAAACAACACTTATTAAAAACCAGAAAATGGGAAAAAGGAACAACTATGTAAAACTCTGTTCCCAATATCAACCCACATATTCAGTTACGTTCCAAGACTGTTTAGCTCAGCTAACTTTTAGTTATTGTTTACAAAATTTAGTTTGCAAACTTGTCTACATACCACAAGATACAGTTACAGCTTCAAAAGAAAACGCTCGCCTGGAAATGACCTCCAACAAGCAAATAAACAAGTGGAAGAAACTCACAGTCCGCCAGTCTTTGAAATGTCTTGTCTCAATCTGTGTTCCCTGGAGCAAAACTCTTCAAACATCTTGCGCACACAAAAAAGCTCACAGACCACCTTGTTGCTATGGCAGCACATTTTAAAGGACAATGGACATCACCTAGACAACCCATAACCCCTCTTAACCCAGTCCCCCCCCGCTGCAGTTACGTCTTTCATCTCCTCATTCACCCTCCCCCCTTACGTCACAGTGGAGGTCGTGGGTCAGGCCATGCTAAGGGTTCTGGGTACTGTCCACATGCTCTGATTGGTCAACTAATCTGACCTCTGCCGCCCAGGGGTCAAATTCTTTCAGAATCTTGAGCACAGAGTGAGAAAGAGTAAAAAGAGAAAAAAGAAGGGGGAGGGTAACAACAAAGGAGAGACAAACTAACTACTCCCTCCTGGAGAGGTATAGTGATGGAATGAAAGACTGTACCTCGCAGAAATTCCCTCCTTGTTATTTAGAAACAAACCTGCACCTGCAGGAAACCTATCACAAAACTATAAATCTAAATTTGCACTTCTGATTTCAAAAGTTTTACCTGCAAAGCATTGCATGCACGATGTACAAGGGACGTCCTAAATTAACTTGGCAATAATGCGTGAAACCTTTTCTCATTCATCTCAACCCCCCAGCTGTGCAGAAGTATACAGTCAATGGAGCTGGGAAAGAAAAGGAGAGGGAGGAGGCATTGTGAGGGTTGAAAATGGGAAAAGAGGGGTGCATGAGGACGAAAAGTATAGATGGACTGCAAAGACTGAAGACAATTCAGGAGTGGAAGATTAATCTTTACCTCAAAAAAAAAAAAAAAAAAAAGCACTGCCTTCCCTTCCCCCTGACCACGCAGGTTATTGTGAGTCCTTCATGCTAATAAAAGAGCTCCAGCAGTCAGCCTCAAGCAGCCTGTTAGTTTCCTAAAGGATGGGCAGCTCGTGAAAATGACCACAGATGTATGTCGGCTAATCCTGCTCTATTCACTTCACAGAGAGGAAATTTGTAGGCATCCACCAAAGTGACTCTGGCTTCTTTTAGTGAGAGTGGGTGCACTAAACAATTAGATAGACAGTCTGCCTAATTTAAATCAAAGTCCTAGGTGTGAACTTTTCTTGGTCCATCAACTCAGATGCATTGTTTGTAATATGATCAACACTGGTGCTCTTCAGTTTCTCTCTAGTTTTGTTGCCAACTCTAAACGCGAATTGCTCTTCTGGCTTCATTTTCTCTGAATTAAAACAACATTTGAACGACAAAAGCAAGATAAAGGTAAGTCTCTCACCTTGCAGCAACTTCGGGCCCCCCGGGTCTGAATTGACGAGTTGCTGGGGTCTCTTCTGTTTCCGGCGTGACATGATTCACGGCGAGTCAGACAGAGAGGGGGGCATCAGTCGCTCGAATGGCACCAGACACTTTTTTTCTCTTTCCCCTTTTGCGCACTTGAACGAGCTCCTGCGCGCATTCAATATCCCAAACGAGCACAACTTAAGTAAAACCTTAAAGGGCAAAAAGGAGAAATCTCTGCAGCGCCGGATTTCATAGAAGAAAGTTAAAGACAACAACAACAACAAAAAAGAGTTGCTGTATGGAAATCCGCCTGGCCGCACCGTGTCATATGGTGCTGCGGTGTGTGTGTGTGGCTGTTTTCTAAAGTCCCTTCTCTCTCTCTTCAAAAAGAAAAAAAAAAAAAAAAAACTTGTCCAATTTGCGCCCCTCCTCTCCCACTGCTGCTCCGCTGCATGTATACACACACACACACGCACGCACGCACGCACACACACACACACCCCCACACACACACACACACACACTGAACCACTCCTTGTTCTATGATATTTGCATTTCAATGGCGTGTAACTCACAACCTCCCTGGGTTCTCTCTTCCCTTCCCTCTCAGCTTTATTTATTTATTTATTTATTTATTAATTATTTTGCCTTTTTTTTTACACTCACACCGTACCTATAAACTATAAATAAAAGGTGACAATAGGTTAAGGCTACTGGAAGCCACTAAAAAATAATACAAAAAAACAAATCTAAGAGGACATAAGTGGTGACTTTTTAATTGGGGGGGGGAAACCGCTGAGATCACTCCATGATTGTAACCATCTAATATTTGATCAAACCACAATAAAGAGTAAAACAAATCTAACAGGTGACTCCTGGCTTTCCTCGGTTATTAAAGAAAGTGAATCTCGTTGAAAACATGGCAGGTTGCCTCATAACCTTATCTCTAGAAAATCCTGACTTGGTAGCGCTGTTTATTGCGCCGCGGTCAATATTTCTAACCTTCGGATTTCCATAGGGCCAATTATCAACAGCGGCGTTGTGCGCAAAGTGGGGCCATTCCACATCCACGTATGTAATTCGTGTGTTATCACCGAGCCCATAATACACCCCCACCACCACTACCCCTTCAACAAAAAAAAAAAAAAAAAAGCCCGCATCTTACACTGGAGCTCTATTTAAAAGGAAGAGAATAGACGGGGAATCATTGACAATGGCGCGCTGGACACAGTTGAGTGAGCATCTCCCCTCTCTCACTATGAACCCCCGGATCCACTGCTGCACAGCACAATGCCCCTCTTTCACCCCCTGCCTTTACTCCTGTACCACGTGGAGGGATGGATAAAAAAGCTACAGAGAGGGGAGAGGGAGAAGAGGAGGAGGAGGAGGTACTATGTTTAAGTAACATTTAAAACACGCAGAGCAACTATTACAGTTTAACCTGGCCTTTATTCTTCAGAACACAGCTGCTGATTTATTTATGTAATTCAGTTCCAAAAGGGAAATCCCTCTGAATTATCACCTGATACTTTCAGCATATGAGAGAAACAACAGGTCTTTCTCTATTGAACCAGACTAAACATTTCATATTTAGGTCTACTAGAATTGCCAGATAATTGTTTTTTCTTCCCTGAATGCCATCAGAAGAGAGAGATTGTTATTACTCTTCAAAGTCATCATTACAATCTGGGAGACTGCAGATAATTATGCGAGCTTATCACAATCAGTTGAGTTAATTGGAGACAGGTCTATGGATCTAGCGCATTAAAATGCAATGCTTCCTTGAGTGACATAATGGAAAATCAAATTAAATCAGGCTATTTATCAACAAGAGGACTGTGAACCTCAATGGATTTTGTGACACCTTCCAGCATTTTGAACAATTGTGTGAAAAAACATCATGGAAATGTCCAGCCATTATGCCGTTCGCGTAGAAGACAGATTCTGTGCCCCAGACATGAAGCGATTTTGGTGCAAAATGTGAAAATCAACCCCAGAACAAAAGCAAAAGACCTTGTGACGAATTTGGATGAAGCTGGTAAGAAATTGTCATTATCCACTCAGAGACGAAGAAGCCAAAGCAACATAGAAAAGTCTAACTAACTAACTAACTAACTAACTAACTAACTAACTAACTAACTAACTAACTAACTAACTAACTAACTAACTAACTAACTAACTAACTAACTAACTTCCTTATATATTTATAATTTAAACGTCTTCATTAAGAGCAAAGTTGTAAGAATTTGAAATGTCCTGTGTGTGTACACAAACATGTCAAATAAAGCTGATATATAGTCATCACAAGGTCATTTTAAATCTGCAAAAATTAAAATGACCCAACTGGAGGTCAGTAACTTATACATAGAGTTCCTAAACAGTTCCATACCATGACCAAACAACAAACAGCATTAGCTTCTGGGTGGAAACTCCCTATAGGCAAAATCACAGACAACGCTACAAAATAAGTAAAAAACATCACATTGTAGAATGGTTTTTTTTTCTCACTTTCAATCACTGTTCAATAATTATTACCTTCATTTAGCATAAATGCTGCCTCATGCCTTCGGATTTTAGTTTGCCATAAGTTCTTCAATCTTTCTTGTCAGAAACGGGCCCATTTCACACTTGCTATATTAGCCTGAGGAGCAAAGAAGCATAATAAATTTGACTGGCAGCCAATCAGAAAGATGAGCATGGTAAATAACATTTCAATAAATTACTTTAACTTAGATTTTATTAATGATTAAAAAACAGATTTGATTTTATGATTTAAAAAATATGATTAAAAATGCATGGTTAGTAAATTTATTAGATTTTTACTATTATTATTGCATTTTTTATTTTTATTTTTTTGCTTTCATCTTTCCTTCAGCGTTCTCTGGCCGCTCTTACTCCACCTTGTGGCCCTCCAAGGGCCGCGGCACCCACTTTGATTCACACCATTTGGGTCACATAGTCCGTCTTGCATTAGATCAACGTTAGTCGTTTGAACATAACTAATACAGAGGTAGTTTATATAACTAATATAATCTTTAGTATAAACAGTCAGATTCATTGTTTAGTATAGTGTCACGTGATGCTAACAGTTGCTAGAGGAAGAATTAACTGGTAAGAGTTAGCCGTTGAATGATAAAAAAAAAGTTTTACGCCTGTTTTTTTTTTTTATCCTAGTATTTTAATGTAAAATGTTGTAAGAGGTGGTGTTAAAAATATGAATATTCAATAAATAATAGAAAACGCCTTTAATAAGCGCAGAAGCGAAATGAAAACAACCAACCTTAATTAGCTTTGGTCAGTGGGCAAGCTAAACCGCCTTTAGCTCTTTAGCTAATTTTAGCATTTAATTGCTGGGAACATAGCTTAATTTTAAATATCGTTATTTACTTTATAACAACACAATGTAAATTTATATTGTAGCTTTCCTGCCTTAAAAATTTTTTAAAGTTGGTAAAAAGAAGCATAGAATATAATAACTTACAGAGTTAGCATTAGCAGCCAAAGTAGTAGTTGAAACGCAGTCTAAACACTGAAGGGTCATTATTTGATGAGAAATACTGTGGAAAAAGTACTTTATATGAACATCTTTAGTACTTTATAAATTCTGTACTAACTTAAAGTAAATTATTTTCACTTTAAATTTCTTTTTTATTATTATTTTGAAAGCAGCAGACATTTTGGCCAATTTGGAAGAATTGGCAGGGTTATATATTTATAAAACTGGGCAAAATTGAGACAAATCGTTTTTCAAAATACTCTACTTATGTTTACTGATGACATACCAAAAGAAAATATTAAAATCTACATTTTACTTATTTAATAAAATCAGAACTTGTTGAGATTGAGCTGTCAACTGTTAAATATTGTCCAGGACTTTTTAACTTACCTACTCTAGACATGTTTTTCCAGAATCAATATTTTGGACTCTGAGAAAGTTTGCTCTTTTTTTCCTCCAGAATGATGGCCATGTCTCTCGGTGATGACACACTGCTGTGCAATTACCCAAAGTGTCGGGCAAAGCTTTGCGGCTTCGCCTGGGTCACATCCTGCTCCCACGTGTTCTGTGATCAGCACGGGTCCGGTGAGTTCAGCCGCTCTCCTGCCATCTGCCCGGCGTGCTCCACTGCCCTGTCTGGGAAGCTGGACATTGTGAGGACGGAGCTGTCGCCCACTGAGGAGTATAAAGCCATGGTGCTGGCAGGTCTGCGACCAGACATAGTCCTGGACATCACTTCTCGTGCTCTTGCCTTCTGGAGCTACCAGGTCAAGTATCTCATTAGTTGCACGTAAAACTTGCTGTTTTCTCCCGTAAAACAGAGCAAAGCCTAAGTAGTCAAATTTTGTGTGTGCAGGTCCATCAGGAGCGCATGTACCAAGAATACAGTCTATCCCTTGCTGACAACCAGCTGAAGCAGATGGAGAAAGTTCTGAACCAGCAGAACCAGAGCAGAGAACTGGAACTCACCGCAATGAGGGGGGAGATCGCCTCGCTGAAGAAAGTAAGCTGCATATCTTCTAGCTGCAGCTTACTTTAAGAAATAAAGTCTTCATCACATCCTCTAATTTCAAATTGAAAAGAAAAATTCACTATTTGTGTGATGAAGTTTGCACGAAATAGTGATCATAGTTACATCTCCAACTCAGCTTTGAACTTTTGGAAAAGATACGACTCTTTAGATATTTTTTTTTCTCAGGTGATGGAGGAGTACAAGAGGAAGTACAGTGAGGTGTCAGAGAGGCTGATGGAGAGGAACAGGCAGTACCAGAAGCTACAGGGCTTGTACGACTCCCTGAGGCTGCGTAACATGGTGGTGGGAGCCGGGGAGCGAGACATGCCACTACTACACGGAAATCGAGACTTAAGCATCGGTATTGCAAACACACCGTCCTGTTTTTCATGTTTTTAAACCAGGTTCCCTAAGTGATCGTTTGCAAGATATTCGTGACTATATCACCAGGTAAAACTGGAATCAGAACTTCCAGACAATGTGGTTTGTATGTAGTTTCATCTGAACGTAGTTTCAGATCCTTCATGGTGTCATGCAGTGATGCCCATCAGTGTGCTGCTTCCAGACCATTAGGAGACAATAAATTGTATTTTTTAGCCCCTTTAAAGAAAGATCCATGAAAATAATACCTGACCATTAGGTGTTACAGGTGTTAATTCACCCAAATCTTAAATAATTTTGATGATTGTGCATGGTGTTAAAGCTTTTTATTTGTTGTCCATTAAAAATGAGTAACAGAAATTACTCATTTTTAATGGGTTTATTTATGCCATTAGATGCAGGCCAGGATCTTTAACCAAAAGAAGCTTTTACAAAATAACAAACTCATAATGCAAGGCAGGGACGAGAACACTTTTATAAACGCTGTCGTTTAATCGAAGTTGTCTTCTTTCATCGGAGCAACAATAAATGCCACCCGTCTATTTCCTGGGTTTCACTTAGCGACAGCCCGGCAGGCGACCCCTCAGAGAAGCCCTCAGTTCCTCTCTGCTGCCCCCCTCGGCGATTCTCGTTTCTTCTCCTGCCTGGAGGCCGACGGAGGCAAGACCTTCTTCCAGTTCAGCTCTCCGGCCAGGGACAAGAACCAGTCCTTCGTCAATAAGCACTGAAAGCAAATCTTTACTTTTATGCTTGCTGTCAAATTTACAGATGTTTTTCCTGGTGCGTTCTGGTGATTTATAAGTACTATAAGTGTATTTTTTTGCATTAATTGACTATATTATATGTTCTAGATACAATAGTAGATTTTTCAGTTTTGGTAAGTTTTATTTTTATCTGTGTAGATCATCTAGTTCACACTGACTAATATAATTCAGTAGTTATATTGATTTTTGTTTTATTTAACTGATAGACTTATTACTGAAGGTATAAATTGTAAACATGTTTACCAGTGCATCATAATAAACAACCAAAGCTGGTGGTTTTGGTTGTTTATTATGTGAAATCCAGGGTGGGACTGAATGTTTGAAAATATTAAATAAAATGTTCTGCAAATAGTTTTACAGAATGGAACATGAATTACACTTGGTTTTATAATTTATTTACCTATTGAAAATCTGCAAACAGCTGTGCCACATGTCTTTAAGATGTCCGGCTTTACACTGATTCAACCATAAGGATTATTTTTTAAGATGCCACACAAACAAAAACTTCACAGAAAAAATTTTTTATTCTTTACAAGTAAAGTAAACAGAATTCAGGACTCCACATTACAAGCTTATTCATTTATAAAATAACCCTGTTAAGATCATAAATATACACAACCAAAAAAGTGAGGGGTATTTACAGAAAAGAAGGTGAAAAATCAGGCACAGAATTGGAAAATTTGAAAAACCTAACCAATCGACTCACTCCAGCTGAAGATTTCAGTGGTAGCTGATCGACACCGGGATCTGACTTTGGGCGTTCTGTAACTTCCCGTTGACGATGAGGAGCAGCGGAGAATCCACGCGTATGCTTTTAAAGTCGTACGACTGTCGCAAAGAAGACGTGAGGGGGTTAGAGACACAGGCACTAAAGTGAAATCTGACAAAACGACGCAAGAAATGCTGACCTTGTCTTTATGTGTGATGCTGTGACGCTTGACGTTGGGTTCGGGGATGACCACAGAGTCGCCGATCAGGACGCCCCAGTTGTCTGCTGTGTTGTAAACCATCACCACCAAACACGTCTCCTCACTGTCGACCATTCCAAACGTACTGCAGGGAACAAGTAAGGTGGTAACAAAAACCAGAATCTCATAAAGTGTAACAGCAGTGGTTCTCATTTCTAAGTACATGATGATTAGACAGCACTCAGGATAGTATTGACTGAGAGATCAAACTAGAAAGCCTGCAGTTTTTTTTTGTTTTTTTTTACATTGTGTGGTAAAGTTTGAGAGTAGTTGCACTTACAAGGCCATGCAACCCTGAGAGGCCAGGCTGAACACCACCTTCCCCAGGGCGGCCACCCCGCCATTGTGGCCATGCGTGAGGGAGGAAAGGGGCCGCGGCTCGAGGCTTCCCACTCGACCGGACGGAGCGCGGAACTGCGGGGACGAGCACGGCCCCAGAGCGGACGTGTTGAGGTTTGACAACATCGTCTTCAGCCGACGGGTTTTCACCTTGCCCTGCACCCGCACACACACAAAACAAGGTCTTGTGAGAAGGGATGAAAAAGAACAACCATGGCTGCACTTTGCTGCCACCTCGTGGTCAAAAATAACTTCTGGAGCATTAAACAGGGATTGCACGCTTCTTTCACAGTACAATTGAAGCACTTTTCAAGCATTCTCAATGTAACTTTTTATATAAAAATAATGCAAACGAACTAAAGAAGTCAGGTTCAACTCACTATTTAATTACATCATTTGTTAATGTTTTATGGTTGCATTTCTGCATAGCAGACTTTCTTAAGTTTTAGAAAACCCTGCAATAACTTGAAAAAACACTACGGAGCAACTTAAAACGTTTTGTTGTAGAACTACTGAACTGTTCAACAATATGATTTATTGTCGTTCTTAAGAAACAACAATAAATCATAAGGTAGTGGTGGGACAGAGCAGCATGTTTATCATACCTTGTTCTGGATGAGTTCTGTCATTTTCTCCAGATACTCCAGCAGCTGCTTCTCCTTCTCCAGCGGTTCCTTCCAGTTTGGGTCCAGCGCCGCCGCTCGGCTGTAGCCTTCGAGCGCGCAGCCGAACATCTCCTCGTAGTAGAAGAGGTTGGCCCTGTTGAAGTGCAGATCTGGCATGCTGCTGGCAATCCTGTCCGCCGCCTTAATCAGAAGGAAACTGTATTAGCAAATCGTTCGGTTTTAAAAGCGGGAATAGTGAGGGTATCCTTGTGTAAACTCACAGATTTTGCATAGGCACTTAGAGCTTGTTGGGAGAACTGTGGGTTCTGACCGCAGTTGAAAAACAGAGACAAGTAGGCGTTTCCAAGAATGCCTGAAAAAAGCAGAACAATGAATTAAAAGTAAAGTGTTTAAAGAAGCACCTAGAGATTATTTGCTAGTATTCTACTCACCCCATGAAGTCCCATCACCAGCATCCAGCTGCACCGCTTCCCGGGCCAGGTCCACACTCTCCAGAACATGCTTTCCGTGTTGATCTTTGTTGGGTGTTGGCAGCTGCCTCAGCACCATGGAAAGGTTGCGTAGCGATACCTTATTCTTCTCCTACAATCAGTAAAAAGATAAAGAAGTGATGAAGCGGAACATTACAGAGAAAACAATCACTGCTCCTTGTCTAAGTGACATACATGCTGCAGTGCACCAGTGAAGCAGTTCTTGGATGCAACCAGGTCTCCCTTTTTCCAGTACTGGTCCCCCAGTATGTTCCAGGCCTCCACCAGGGAGGGATCCAGCTTCACCGCTCGGGACAAGCACTCCTCGGCTGCAGCGCTGAAGTCCGGGGTCACATTCAGACACCTGCCTTTCTGCAGCAGAAACTCTGCGTTGTGTTTTAAGATGTCTGACGGAAACAACCAAAAAAATAAAAATTAACTTGTGAATGATGTTTTACAGTATTAATGTTATGAGCATTTTGATTATGAAAATCAAGAGCCACCTTCTTTCTCCTCCAGCCTCTTCAGTGTTTCCTCCATCTTCTGTTTGACGTCACCGTCTCTCCGAGCGGCCTCCTCCACGCCGTGCGTCTCAAAGTAGCAATCTCTGAAGTTATGCAGTTCGTCCACCAGCTCCTGTGTTGATAGAGGACTAGTGGTGAGAGCAATTCAGGCCACTGATACAAAAAACATTCGATGACAGAAAAACCAAAACAAGACCACTGGATTACACAACTGCAGTAATCAGTTGCAGTAATCAGTTGCAGCTGCAGTGACTAAAGACAGTCCTTTCACGCTGGAAATTCAGAACATTTCCAGGATTAAATGCTGACTTTGTAACTGCCTTTATATGTCTGAGGAGGTCTGAGTGAATCACTGTAAAGAGATTTCAGACCTGATCACTAGTTTCTAGATACAATAACTGAAGCTAGTAACATCCCGAACCTCTAGTAACATCTGATTTTTTTGTGAAGAAAACTATGGCAACTATCTGCTCAACATTTGAACAGGTTCATAGTTACCTGGTGACATTGTTTCAAAAATCTCTTTCTTTACATTTTATAAGAGAACACCAGTGACATAAAATGTAGGAAAAACAGAGCTTTAAATTGAGTGCGACTTACTTAACGATAAAGCTGTCTGTTATGATGCCTACAATTATACTAGCCTTTAGAGTTCACTTTACATTTCCGCAATTAAAGACTTTCTTATGAATAGTATTTAAGCGTGTATTTTAAGAATGCAATAGCGAGACAATATAACAACAGCTGACTGAAAATAACAGACTATGAATCCATATCATACCAAAGTCCCGCAGTGGTCAGGGGCTCTGTTTGCTTACATCAAACTGAGTGAAGGTGATCTGGGATAACCTACCTTGATGATCTGCAGCTCAGTTTTGGCTTCTCCAGCTCCACTACTCTCCTCTTTCTCCGCCATCTTTGCTAACAACTGGTTTCGCTTGAAAATCAGCTACGGAGGAACCCAACGAGTAACGGAAAAAAAATTATCAGATGTTTTTTGAACAAACTCTACATTTAAACATAAAATCTGGATGTATAGACAGCTATAATTTTTTATAAATATATAATAATTATTATTTTAATATTGCAGAGCAATTTTTTCACAAAGGAAAGGGGATTTTACTTTTAGGGACACCGGAAGTTGTCTTTGATAAGTTTCTCCTTCTCGCTTGTCTGCAGATGGTTGGGAGAAAGCTTTTGGTGCATTACCGCCACCAACCGAGAAGGAGTGTAAATCAGGACATACAATCTAAAAGTTTAATTTTAAGTATAACCGTTATATTTTTAATGAATGCTAAGAAAGAAAAGTTATTCTTAAGATTACAAAATGACAACCCGTGCTTTTCAGAATTTGTCATAACCGTTCCGTTATGACAAAACGGAACTGTTGTTTTGGCCAAACGTGGTTTCATTCCGGCGCTTTTTTCCCCCCCCTGTGCACCACGCAGACTTCACTGTCTGGAGCGCGGATTATTTTCACCCTGTGTTTTGGTTCACTGTGACTAGTTCCTGCACAGTTTAGGTGATCGAGCTCATCATGTCGGACACATGGAGTAACATCCAAGCCCATAAGAAGCAGCTGGACTCGCTGCGGGAAAGGCTGAAGCGACGGCGGAAGGACCCGGCGCAGCTGTCCGGGACGGGTACGTGAAGTTCGGGATGTGAACGGCGGCGGGAGCGGGGTCTGCAGCTTGCGGACATCGTCGCTCTTCCGGTTATTACTGTGCTAAAACAATAGAAAGCTTGATTAAAGTGAGATCGTTGCTAGGGTTAATTGAAAGCATCGGATATTCAAAGAGCATTTTATTATGTGTCTGTTAAAATAAAAATATTTGTTACTGCATTATAACTAATGTATACTTTCCTCAGGTTGAATATTTAAAAACTGAAGCCACTGTTCGATCCTCTGATCAGCTGATCATCCACCAATCTCCTATCCATCCATCTCCGTCCAGATTATATATAACAAAATACCAACCTACAAAACACTGACCAACACAATAGGCAAAAATTGATATTTAGATTCAAATATTTCCATTCAAACATAGGAAATAGTTATGCAGTAAATCAGTCAACATGACTCAAAGTTATGAATAATGACACAAAAAGTGCCTCTGATTCCTTTCCTACAAATTGAAACACATATTTTCTCCATACAAATGTCATCAGTCTTGTTCTCCACTCAGACGGCGGGCTCAGCGCTGAGGGATCCACCGCCAGGAGCGACAGCCCAGCTCCATCGGCTCCCTCTACTTCTCAGGAGGAGACGGAGAAGCCACCGGACCCTGAGCTGGAGAAGAGGCTGCTGGGATACCTCTCCGATCTGAGCCTCTCACTGCCCACAGACTCGCTGGCCATCACAAATCAGCTCAACAGTGTGAGTCTCCCAACAGTGACATAAGGCTATTTAACTGCATCTTTTGTGCCTTTATTTAGTGTGTCCGTGTTGCGTTTATCAACGCAGGCAGAAGGTACGGTTACTCACGGATGCATCCAGAGCCTGCTGCTCAAGTTCTCGGCCCAGGAGCTCATTGAGGTCCGGCAGCCTACCTCCATCTCCTCCTCTTCCACGACTTCCTCTCCGCCCACCACCGTCGTCGTCGCCGTGGACCACACAAAGCTGTGGGCTATGATCGGCTCTGTGTCTGGAGCCCAAAGAGGCGGGGTCAAGAGAAAAGCCGAAGACCAGACCCTCGGCGGCTTTTCGCCTAAACCTCAGAGCTCCGCATCTCCTCCTCACGCATCCTCCTCCTCCATTACGCCGGCTTCCTCCCTGCAGCTGGCGGGATCGTCGGCGACAGGAAGCGGAGCCGAGAAGAAGGGCCGCAGCAGCAAGAGCCAGTCGTCTCACGTGGACATGGAGATTGAGAGTCTCCTGAACCAGCAGTCCACCAAGGAGCAGCAGAGCAAGAAGGTCGGGGGTTGTTTTAGATATTTCAGGAAGCACCTGACTAGGCAGGAGAGTGACCAGAGGAGTCTCATTATCAGCACTTTTATTTTATTTTTGTTTTAAAGATGAGCCAGGAGATCCTGGAGCTGCTCAATGCCAGCACGGCCAAGGAGCAGTCCATCGTGGAGAAGTTCAGGTCTCGTGGTCGAGCTCAGGTCCAGGAGTTCTGCGATCACGGGACAAAAGAGGAGTGCGTCCGCTCCGGAGACACACCACAGCCCTGCACTAAGCTCCATTTCCGGTGGGTTGTTAGGCCTTCTGCTTAACAGAGGTTTTAGTTTAGTTATGGTTTTCAATTTGTTTTCATGGTTTTATTCTGAATATATTGGCTTTCTCTTACAACATTTAGTCCAAACATATACTGGTATGTGCGTTAAAAAAGTATATGGAAATAAGAAATTAAACGTCACATCTGCACAGTGCAATATAAATGCAAAATGCCCTTTTCAGCCAGAAGATGGAGCTGTGATTGCTCTTTAAATATATATTTATTCTACACAAGATCAGAACAACCAGTGTAAATTTTCACTCAGTTATTGAAGTAGGAGGACGTTTTTGCTGTCAAATATCTGTGTAAACAATATTTAGCTGCTTAAAAATCTTCATTTGAAAAGTTTTGTGGTTAAAAAATAAATAAATAAAATGTAATATCAAAACAAACTCCATAATAAAGCTTTTTTTTATAGAGGTGAAGGCATGTTTTATCTGTAGAAACTCCAACCATCAACTGATACGACAAATTTTTTCTAGTGTTGTTAATTTGTGCTTTTATTTATGATTTACTTCTTTATTTATGGAAAATCTGTAGAACAATCAATAGTAAATTAGTGCTCAGCAAAGAAAATTATTCAGGAAAAACATTCCTCCCTGTCAGACAGTGTGGTGTTTTCTATGAGTTTATCTACATGGTTTTGATCATCTAGGAAGTTGTGAGTAAGAAAATAGTTTTAATTTAAATTCTTAAAATGAGGCTCGTTTTTAGAAAGGAAAACTAATGAGAAACTATTACCGTTGGTTTGAATATTAAAGCACATTATACACTGTATGTTGGGTTAAGCTGTTCCTGAATTTGATATCTTTAAATATCAAATTCGTCATCAAAGGAAAAGGCTGATAGGTTTTTTAAAAAAAATTTGCTAGCATTTAAAATGATCATTTAAATACAAATTTTTAAGTATATGGCAAAGATTTACAGCTCCAGGCATTTTGTCAACTAGCTTCCAACTTCTGTCTTCCAGCCGCATCATCAACAAGCACACAGATGAGAGCCTCGGCGACTGCTCCTTCCTCAACACCTGTTTCCACATGGACACCTGCAAGTACGTGCACTATGAGATCGACAGCCCCCCCGAGGCCGAGGGCAGCCTGATGGGGCCCCAGTCGGGGACCCCGGAGATCGGGCTGCACGCCGAAGACGCCGACAGCAACGTGGGCAAACTCTTCCCGTCGCAGGTGAGCAACGAGAAAAACCCGCCGCCGAGACGGACGAGGGGATTTCTCCTCCACGGATCGTAAAGCTGCTGTTTGGTCCTCAGTGGATCTGCTGCGACATCCGCTACCTGGACATGTCCATCTTGGGGAAGTTCTCCGTGGTGATGGCCGACCCTCCCTGGGACATCCACATGGAGCTGCCGTACGGCACGCTGACCGATGACGAGATGAGGAAACTCAGCATTCCCGCCCTGCAGGATGATGGGTTCCTCTTCCTCTGGGTCACTGGGAGGTAAACGAAGTCACCGTTTACGCTCAGTTTACCAGTAAAACACTCTGTCCGTCATAAGAGTGCTCCTCCATTGATACCCATCAAGTGTGTATTTAATCTCAAATTTAGGCCAGTTAATTCAGACCAAATTTAACAGATGGGTCTTGTCCTTTCACAGGGCCATGGAGCTGGGCCGGGAGTGTCTCAGCCAATGGGGGTAAGGTGTTGCTGTTTGTCGTGTTATCCGCTCTTTATTTCTCTCCTCATCATTGTTTCAACATGGCGTCCCCTCAGCTACGAGCGCGTTGACGAGATCATTTGGGTGAAAACCAACCAGCTGCAGCGAATCATTCGCACAGGCAGGACAGGCCACTGGCTGAACCACGGGAAGGAGCACTGTCTGGTAAACTTAAAGTCAAATCAATCGTTCTTCCTGCTGCTGCAGAAGGCCAACGCCTGAAAACCACGTGGGCGTCGTGTTTGGTTGTCTTCAGGTGGGCGTGAAGGGAAGCACCCAGGGGTTCAACCGAGGTTTGGACTGCGACGTCATCGTGGCCGAAGTAAAGCACCAATCATCTTCCGACACGGGTTATTATTTCAAGTTCCTGTCAGCTCGTAATCGTCTGCGTTCTCTGACTCAGGTCCGCTCCACTAGCCACAAACCAGATGAGATCTACGGCATGATCGAGCGGCTGTCGCCTGGCACCAGGAAGATCGAGCTCTTCGGACGACCTCACAACGTCCAGCCCAACTGGTAACTCTTTACTGGTTTAGGAGGAAACAGTTTATCTGAGCAACCTCTTTGTCGCCGAGTGTCTCCAGTCAGAGGCTTCTCAAATTCGCTCTGATACAGACTGCTACAGGAGATCTTTCTTGCCTACTGCCATCACCATGTTTAATTAATATGAAGTTGGGTCAACATTTAGGTTCCCTGTGGGATCAATAAAGTGTTTTTGAATTTGAATTTCTTGCTTCACTTAACGGATTCTGATCTGATGTGGAAAAAAATTAGATTCTGTTTTTAGATTTATTCAAATCTTTCTTTTTTTTAATTCTCGCTCTTGGTTTGTTTGTCGAATTACCGTTAATTTTTATGTCTCGTTTCACAGATTTTTTTATTTTATTTTACTGAAAGAATCTACAGATAAATATAATCTTAAATTGGGGACATTTTACAATGTGCTACCTTAAATCAGGGTTTAATTCAAAACCTTAAACCTCTATGCTCAGTTTTTATGAAAAAAAAAAAGTATATATCAAAAATTACTAACAATGCTGCAAAGAATCCTTATATGTTTTAAATGTTAAAATAAATCTCATAAAAGTCAGACCACAGGCCTTAAAGCGGTGATGTAAGCTCTCGCTGTACCGCCTGTTCAGACTGGAGTTTCAGCATCGTGTCATGGTTTCTGGTAAATGTTTTCCACTCAAGAATGTCAAGAATGTTCCAAAAATATCTGCAAATGTGAGCGTAGAATTTTGAAATATAAACCTGTTTTAAGGACTAAATGTTGGCGTTCTCACGCTCTGTCCAGGATAACCCTGGGGAACCAGCTGGACGGCATTCATCTCCTGGACCCGGAGGTCGTGGCCCGCTTTAAGGAGCGATACCCAGACGGAGTCATCTCCAAACCACACACGCAGTGAGAATGTCACTGTGTGTGGAGTTTGATTCTGGACTGATTTCTTTTTGTCTTTTATAACTGTGAATACTCTTTTTTAATAAATACTTGGGAACAAGATTGTCTGTGTTGTGTTTCGGATGAATGTGGAGAGAGGACTTTTTGCTATTTGTTTGGAAAATGTTTATGCCACCCAAATATTTTACATTCATTTTGGGCATTTGATGACAGATTTGAGTCTTTTTTACACTGCGGGACGATTTAGCAATAAACAACTCTTCTAAAAGCAAGATTTGATAGAACAAGTTTAAATTTATTTTGGATTTTTCTATAATCCATGCAAGGGGAAAGTGATCCACAAAAGCCCAAATGTATGCATACACACTCTCCTTTAAGATGTGTTCATTTGTTCTTCACCAAATTACTTAGCAGTTCGTATCATTTGTGTCCAACTATAATATTTTGTCTTAGTTCTGGTTGGATCCTTCAACTCTGTTTGGGGCTTAATTTGTTGCTCTTTCCCAGGAGTAAATTTGCAGGTGAGAAACAGAGAAATTGATTTTGATCACTTTTTTTAGTCAACTTCTTAATATTAAGTCCTCACGGGAAAAAAAGACCCACAAATCAATGACATTATTGCCCTTGATGAGTGATTGTACATTTCTAACTGAAAATGTAAAATAAGCAAAACGTCAGAGTCTCTTGATATAAAAACAGGTTTTATTACAAATGTTATTAGCAGACCTCTGCAGTTCAGAATATATTAGTTTAGGTTGTCAGTGAGGAAATTACCCCCACATATATCATCATGTCAGTTCATTGTAGGTAAGCACATCAAAGTATCATTAAAACATTTCATATTTGAGAGTTTGGAAATAGAAAAGTCGCAGTATGGCTCAGTTTACTTTGTCCTTTTCAAAACATTAGATAAAACAGCCGGAGTGACATTTCCATGTGCCATTTCAGGGACATTTGACTTTTGTAACAAAAAATATTAAAAATCATTTCTTACTTTTTAGTAATTCACTACAAGCTTGTGAATTTAGAAAGTGAAATGTTTACACTAGTTCTGTGCTTCAGATCCAGTTACTCATGATAATCTCTCCAACTAAAGAGGTTAATTTAAAATCAGCCATGATGATCTGACAAGCAAAGAAAAAACAGTCTTTCAAAAAAAAAAAAAACTCACAAATATCAAAACACAAAAAGCAGAATAGAAAACTTGCACAATGATAAAAACAAAAAACAGTAATGCACTTGGTGAAGAAAGTTGTAAACGACTGTCCTTTGCTCTCCCATCAGTTTCTATAACGAGTCCTCTCTCTCTCTTTTTGTTGTTGTTTTTAGAGATGATCTGACACATCCAGTCTGTTTTCCTCTCGCTTAAAACCCTCCAAGAGTTCTCAGTATTTCAGGGGAAAGGCAAAGCTCAGGCCTAAAGACTCCCAACCCGGCATGAAGTGCAGTCCGTTTGCCTCCCTTGCAGTTCTCCGCTCTGCTCAGTAGGTGGCGTCCACCGCGTTGATATTGCTGTCCAGCTGGTGCCGGAAGGACAGCCGGGCCTTGGTGGAGAAGTAGAGCTGGGATCCCCGGCTGAGGCTCCCCGCTCCTTCGCTCTCGCTGCCCCAGGACGTCGTGGAGGAGAGACGAGGCTTCGTCTCCTCTGTGGGAACTGTGAGCGAAAAAAGACAAAACAATTAAGCTGACTTTACTCATTTTTTCTTCGTGTAAAAGTGCAAAAAATGAAGCCAATTTTACACAAATATTTTGCTTTCATACTTGTATTTTGGTTTGTGTATATTGCACTGACATTGCCTTGCAAAAGTATTCATAGGCTTTAATTTTTGTTGTTGTTTACATTTTGTCATTTTTGTTGTTTTTTATTGGAATTGTCCATGTATTGTATATGTGACCAACAATAAATAAATAAATGCTACAATGCTTTGAAACGATTCTATCAATGATTTGAAAAGTGTTGCTTACATTTTTATACTCTGTCTTAGAGACTGAAACTTTTGCACATTCCTGGCCAAATAGCTGAAGCTCAGTCAAACTAATTGGACAGCATCAGTGATCATTAGGGTACCCTAACCCTACCCTCAAATATTTTCACATGTTCTTTTTGACTGAGGTCTGAACTTCAACCAGCCCATTTTAATCCATTGATATGTTTTTAATATGCACGTAAGCCCATTCTATTGCACCTCTTTCTCAGCTAAAAAATGTCTTTTGCTGCTTCTGATAGGATTGTCCTCCATTCATCCTCAGGTCAACGCTGACTAACTTTCGTTTCCCT
Organism: Poeciliopsis retropinna; assembly: GCA_010277075.1. Taxonomy (NCBI): domain Eukaryota; kingdom Metazoa; phylum Chordata; class Actinopteri; order Cyprinodontiformes; family Poeciliidae; genus Poeciliopsis; species Poeciliopsis retropinna. The sequence goes on from VMRM01000019.1 coordinate 3,530,136, forward strand.
GCTCAAGATGACCATCCCCATTTCACGATTCTACCACAATTTAGCAGTAAGTGGTGTCTTCACAATTCCCTGAAATAGTTGCAATAAACACTTCTTATCTTCACTTTTATAGTCACCACAAAATATCACAATAAAGCATAAAGTCCATATCCTCGCCCCTACTTACTGCTACTGCTATTTCACTAACCATGAAATCCCAACAAAGAAGTTTGTATTAACCTGACAAAATGTGAAGAGTTTCCCCACCTGCTGCAGGGGGGGCCTCCCTGCTCTTGCAGCGCTCTTTGCACCGTCTGTAGAAAGGAAAACACTGCAGCATCTTCACACCCATGACCGCGCCGTCTGAAGGCAGAGAGGAATAACAAACGTAAATATCTAAAATGAATAACCAGAACTCAACAGTGGCTTTCTCTTCTCTCCAGCTCTTGATAAAGCGGGTTTTTCTGCCTGCAGCTCGGCTCGCAGTTCCCCGTCTCGTCACCTGGTCACAGTTTAATGGGATTATGATGCTGCACTTCAGAGCCACGGCAGCTTAACGTGGGCTGACAGTATCACTGAATGGCAGTGTGGCCCAGCAACCCGCCACTCAGTCGCTGTTTACTGTGCCATCACCGCCGCCGTCCCTCCCGCTCCCTAATCCTGGCGAAGGGACGTCAGCGCTCTAATGCACTTCAAGGAACAGATCAGCTACCCAGTAACAGTCGGCTATGGATTTACGCTGAGGTGACGTGATGCAAACATGTCCCAGCTAAGGCAGGCGGACAGGCCCAGATATCTGCAGGAAAACAAATTTCTTCCCAACCAGCTTATTTTATTCATACAAGCTTTCTCTTTTTAACGTTTAGTTTTTAACCATTCAGTCAGGATAGTCTCTTTTCCAGGCCAAAACAAATCACACCAATTCTGAACAATTCATCGGACTGAAGACGATGGAGTCCTTCACTTGGAGACACACAGTGTCTTTTTTTAATTTTATTCTAATTAGGTTAACAAATGGGTCATTAAAAATGGAGCACAGGAACCAGAGAGACTATTACAGTTTCTTTTTACGGTCTGCAAGGACTGCATGATTGTCAAACTTGTCAGTACTCCTCTAATAAATCACTGTTAACTGATGATGGCAAAAAAACTGCAAGTGTTTGATACACAATGTGTCCTAGTGATCCATAACTTAAATATAAACGGATCCAGTCTATATTTTTCGATTTATTTTTCTAGGGTTAGGGTTTTTCTTAATGATCTCATGTGGTTGTATATAATATTTATGAACAGTCTACATCCTAAAAAGCCCAGAGTACTGTAACACTTTTAACATTAGCAAAGTGCCTTGCCTACAAACTCATCATCCGTGTTCAAAACACCCATTTTCAGCTATTGCTTTAGTTTATTAACAACAACGGAGCCCAATCTGAGTACAAGAGACATAAGGTAACAAAAGTGTTGAGGAAGTTGTGTAATTATGTCTTTTTGTAGAGTGAGCAACGCTTCTAGGTTACGGGTTTTAAAAATCAGAAGGAGAAGTTCCTGAAGTTTTCTCATCAACTCCAACCTCAAAAATCCGAGGTCTCAAAGTGCATAAAATGTAGAGAAAGATATGGTTTGTTTGTGTTTCTGATAGTTTTTCTCTTTGCACTTTTAGTATTTTCCACATTTATTAACAGAGTCGCCTCTCTGGAGGGGTCCATTGGTTGACATATTGCTGCCAACAATCTCACGTTCTCCTGAGATGGTGCACTTGGTCCCGGTTTTTATCCTACTTCTTGTTCCACTGGCTCATAATTTTTCAGTCTAGCTGCTCCACTGACAAAGCTACTGTTGCTGTCAACCATGTGGACACAGAAAGGTGTTCATGTGTCATGTGGCTGTCTTCTTCCTATTAAAAGGATGAAATTGCCTTCCAATGGTTGCTCTGTATGAGGAATTGCTGCAAAGTCAAAGACTCCCTGCAATCAGCGCACTTTTACCCATTTAACTGTGATCAATCTGAGATCGGAATTTCAATCTGTCTTTAAAATGTATTAGACTATCGTAGACGTTTATATGTTACTAATCTGAACTGCGTGTGTTTGACATTGTCAGTGCTGGGCACAACAGTGAGCGAATCACGTTGATTTTCCGACTTCAAGCAGGGTCAGAGAGTTGTTGCCAAGGTGCGCTTTCTTAAGACATTTCACACCACAAACACCTCATGATCGAGGGGAATTGCAAATAAATTTTTTTAGGGTTAGGGTTTTTCTTAATGATCTCATGTGGTTGTATATGATATACAACCACATGATGCCTTCATGTGGTTGTCCTTCACGTCTTTTTAAAGTCACAAACAAAAAGCATAAAGATCGATGCAGATGCCTGGAGGATGCATTTGAGTTCTCCCAGGCCTCTCTGAAATAAAACACCCACCTTGGAGCTGGTCTGTGGGAAAACCTTCGAGTGTTAAGCCCCATTGTTCACAGAGGGACAGATTTGGATATCTTATGACAAACACTAAAGTGTGATTGCAACATGAAGGAGAGCGGTGTGCTTTTCTTTTTTCTTTTTTTTTTTGTGCTGGTGCTTGACTTGAGGCGGTTCCATTGGAGACGTGACAGCGTACACAGACTCTGCTGCTGCTGCTGCTGGGACATTACAGGCTTTTTTCCAATAAACCTAATTTTCCAATAAACCTAAGAAACTTATGTCATCGTCAGCTGTAAAAAGGTGCATTTCGTCCTCACATTCTCGTCCCTCCTCTCTGTCTCACACAGGTGTGGCTCTGTAACGATAGACGTCTTACAGACAGCGAGTCCTTTTTGTGTAGCTGGATTTATACATCCTGCCCGAGAAACAAGGGGCTCAGAAAGTATAGCACTTGTTTTAAAAGACCAAAGAAAAAAGAAGAGGTTGGGGTAATAACGAGTTTGTACATTTCTGTTCACAAACACCCAGAACATTAAGGCCCTGGTCAGTGGTGAGGAAATTTTGGGCACAGATCCGGATTGGCTGTCAGGGTCTGGCAGCAAACGCAGAGCTGGGATATTGGAGGGGAAAAACAACCTCAGATGGCAAACACGTAGACCTACACACTGGCCACAGAGGGGCAGGGAGGGAAAGAAAAGTTGTGAAGAAGAAACACAAAACAGGCCAGTGGTAGACAAAGGGAGAGATTAGAGCGAAGAATATTAATTCTTAGACTTAAAATGCAGCTTTACGTTTTCATTGAGCAGCGGCAATGCTGGAGACCTGATTATGATCTGTTCCAATGTATTACAGGTTTTCATCGTTTTAATAACGTGTTTATGCACGTCTGTGGAGGTATTCACCTGAGCAATTCAGTCACTTTCAGTTCAGCCTGTCTGCGACAATCACCGTCCAACCGTTTCAAAATGTCTGCATGAACAGCGAGGGGTGTGTCTGTTCAGATATTCTTATTCAGTTTTCAATCTCTGTTGTTTTATATTTGTAAAACCTTAACTTGGCGATAAGGATTGTAGCCGATTTTGATTTCCCTTTAACAACAGTAAGAAAATAAGATGTTAATTCAAATAGTCTCTTTGAAGTCTTTTGTGAGGAGTCATGAATTATTTAACAAATTTTCTGAGAGACATTCAGGAACTGAAAAACCGAATCCATTCAGTCTTTTGGTTATGTGCTTGAAGTGTTGCTCTCTCTCACTCTTTTGCAGTCCATGTGGAGAAATACTTTCAGTTCTTCCTCTGACTGCATTTTTATACAAGGCAAAGTTAGATAAATTTGAGTCTTTTCCACTCTGTGACCAGTGAGTGCTGTTCTTCACGGCATCATAGCTTCTTTATATTTCAAGAAAAGATTTTCCAGCTGAAAGTCTGTTCTGGTAAAGATCCATCTACTTTGTACGTCTCTTAATTTTCAACCAAGATGAAGTGGCTTTTTGATAAGGCCTGAAACATGTTGAAAAAAATGCTTTTTTAAATCTTTTCATTTAGAAAGGACTAAATGTCTTCATTTGAGAGCGTTCCATCATTTATCCACAGCCAGAGGCGCAAAAAGTGGTTATGCACTTTTTGCATAACCGACTCTGAGGCCGGTACCGACTCAGAGATAGGTTCCATCTAAATACCATTCCAACTCGACTGTATTTTACAGTCTTTCAGAAATCAGGGACATGCATGACATGGTTACAGAAAATCTTCAAGAAAGTTTGTCATCATTGGATTTTGGAGACAAAAAAGAGGTGATAAAAGTAAGAAATACGTTAAATATTGGATAAATCTAAATAGGAGCAAAACGTTTGAAATCAACTGCTGAAGACTTGCAGAAATGCAAGAAATAGGCAGATGCACCAGAACAAATTATAATCTTGCAAAGTGCCTAAATGGGATTATTATGACAGAAAAACTGTTGAAGAGGAGTAAAAGCTTTTGAATAATGGTAAAATTCCACCTAAACAGTATTAGAAATTGCTGGAGAACAGTGGTTCCTAACCTAAACCGTAGAGTCACCGCAGTTTATAAGGTGAAATGATATAAAAGTAGCTAAAATACCAATATTTGCATCTAGGCTTCCACTTGCATGTAGTTACAGTAATATATTCTACGCAATGTAAAAAAAAATCATGTAAAACCTCTATTGGTTCTGATAAAACGGTGGGTGAATGAAATCCAAACCTTTTATGGTTCCTGAGATATCAACATTTGTTTGGAGGCGTCGTTTACACGGTGACTACAAAAACATGCCACATGCAGCACGAAGAAAACAACATCAAAAGCTCAAATTATTCCCAGGTGTTGAACACCATAAAAGCTGTTAAACTGTCCAACTTCGGAGGCCGATGTTCGGTGCTGTGGGGGTCCGAGTGGAGCACTCGAGGCGAAAACGAAACAGTTCTCACATCGCAAACAACGGGAAAAAAATTGTACTACTACATCCTCTTTTAAAAATAGAATTGTAGTAATTCACTCCACAACATGGAGCTAAAGATGGGGCTGCAGAAAAAAAAAACAACTCCGGGGCGCAAAACAAAAATGGAAGAAGAGGAGGGATAAAGATGTTGCAGAGACGAAGAAAAGCTTTTCAAAGTGGTAGAAAGACAGAAGGTAAGCAATGTCAGTGTATCAACAAGAGTGTTGTAAATATTCAGTTTAGCTTAAGTTAGCCTAAAATGACAGGTGGCTGTTGTTGTCCCATAAACTACGTAATTGCCTCGTATTTGACTGTGTGCCGTATTGAACCGAGACCGGGCCCAATTTGTTCCGTATTTCTATACATGTCTGATACACACGTTACACAGATCTCAACAATATTGACCAAAACATAACACAGGCAATATTAAGGTCAGCTAAATTGTTGTGGCGGGAGCTAAATAGGACCCCCGGTTGCCTAGAGACGGACACTACGCAGCCGCAGTGAGCCATTCTGTTTGCTGCAGCGAGGTGTACTTGAGGTCCTTCTCCAGTGAGCTGCTATCAACCCGCGTCTTTTTAAAATGTCCGCTGATTCTCCACCGTGCTTAGACGCAAAACCTCTGGCAAAAAACACACACGTGAGTCAGGCTGAACAAGTTCACTGAAGTTAAATAGGGGCGATTTAAAAAGAAAATGTGTCGGCGTCATCAGTGACGCTGATGAGACTGAAAAATAATATAAATGGCAATTTAAAGAACAAATCATACAAATAGATTATTGGTAAATAAATAAATATTGTGAAGAGGAACCATTTACTTTTTTTCTACATTAGTTTGTCAGGGCTTTCTATGTTGGAAAAAATGTTGGTATCTTTTACATGTACAGTGTTTTGTGGTCAATATTATTTCACCATTTTGTTAATGTGGATTGCCAGTTTGGATCAGGAAAACATGCTAACACAATGCCTCATACCTGCAGCCCATAGGTGGTTCTAGAGGCTGGTGGAAGTGACTCTTTTGCTCACTTATATATTAAATGATAAACTATTGGCCTACTTTTTGTTTCATTCTTTTTTAATTGCTTTCAAGGCTGCAATTTTTTTCACACATCAGGAAGGAATAATAACATTAGGGAGGCAACAGAAACCTAAATATCATTATGGTTTTAATTATAAGTGCATGAATAAGGGAGAGCGATAGGTACATATTAAACCTGAGGGGAGGACGGGGGTACGCTGATGACACGATCGCATACATCTCAGAAAGTATGCAGTTGCGCCCCTGTACACAGCAGTAGAGCCAGTGCAAAGTGGCATAAACCCAAAGCTGAACCAAGTGTTGAGGGGGTGGCATATAACACAAATTAGCCACAACATTGCCACAAACATTTCCTATAAATCACCCAAGCTTAAACATAAGAGCTTTCTGCTTTAAATGCATTTTTAGTTCACTAGTGAATTCTTAAATAGATTCTTAAACGTTAAATTAAACATAAATTGCCAAAATAAAAGGTTGTGTTTGCAGGTAACAATTATGTGCAGCCCCAAAACAACTAAAATAAGGAAAAAGTCCACACTTTTACATTCTTTTATGACTGTATTGCTCATAAAAGCAATAGTAAACCTGTCCGTGACACAAGTTACTGTTTTAATGTGTTTTTTCATATATTTTTTTACCCCTTATTCATGCTGATCTGGGGAACTGCACAAAAGTTGTTGCAAGTAACAAAATCCACCACTGCGTGTAAATTTTAATGCCGTTTTTAGCAGCACCAGCTACAGTCTGGAAAACACACGACTCCATGACAGGCACATGCAAAAAATAAATTATTGAACAATGTGAAAATAATTTGGACTGTCAACATCGCGTTTACACTACAAATATGTACATTCGTATGATAACAGCTGATTCATTTCTCAAGTTTTTAAAATGAAATTGAGCAAGAGATCTGTCAATTGTTTTGTAAGTGAAAGTATTTGATGAATATATAATGATTCCTCGATGGAGCACACCTTTGTGACATAATCTAAAGAAGGAACTTTTTCCTGTCTCCAAATCCCTACTTTCTAATCTGCATATAGTTTCTTTTTGTAAGTACTTACTCATAGTGATGTAACACATTTACTTAATCGACACAAGTAAAACAGCAACAAAGCGTCATCAGTCACATCAAGAATCGGCGTTTCAAACATTTAAGGTTGTCTTTAATGAAATCATTTGGTCCATTTTGGTGGATTTTCAGAGGTTGTTCTTTACTCTGGGTGAAAATTGGGAAAGTGTGAGCGCTCGTTCACCAAACACTTTCAGTAATCCCGTCATCTGCATGAATAAACACTGCAATACGTGTCTGTGTTTGCATTTTAAGCTTTCATGTTTACTTGTCTAAGAGAGAGAGGTGACAGCGGAGGGAGGGCTGAACATCTATGAAAATGGTCAGTATTGCCTGCAGACAGTTAACTGGAATAATAAGTGACTGATTCACGTGTAAAAAATGAGGCTTGACAAGAGAGTTTTCGATGAAACAGTTCCCAAGCGGCTCTCATCGTTACATCAAAACCAGGAACATCTTACTGACACACCTCCTTTTTTCTTAGAAACTAATCAATGCATAACCTCACATTGCAGTAAACATGACATCAGTTTTGTAACAATCAACGCCACAACTATTGTACTTATTTTACGCTGAAAAGGTGATGCTGATCAGGGTTTTTTAAATTACAAATCCAAAGAAAGTTGCTTTTCCTACCTGGTCTGTTTAATGTGTGGAGGGAAAAAAAATGTAAGTATTTAGTGGGTTTCCCAGCTGAAGCGCCTCTGATCAGTCAGTCCTTCTCCTCTCCCTTCCCTGCACACTCTAAATTAAAAACCCTCCAGAGCGTCAAGCAGCTCTGCCTCGTCCTGCACGTCCCGGGGTTCTGCCTCCCGTCCTCTTAGCGTGGGGGGAAGCTTCCGTGGCGCTGAACTTTAAATAGGCTGCTGTAATCCTCGGAGCATGCTGAATGGGCACGCCTGCTCCCTCCTCCCCTCCATTCAGCTTTTGCCTTGTGCCGTCGGCCTGCATGCTTCCTCCTGCATGCTCTGCATTGTTTTGCCTCCATGTGATCTGAAATAGCATTATAAATAGCTGCGACTGTGTGAACTTTCCTATAGGTTTTTTTTTTTTTCATAAAAATCCAGACTTGTTGTTTTGAAGAGCTTGATTATCAAAGTTTAACCCTGTGATCATTTAGTGAGGCCAAAGGTCGAAATTAAGTGCAATAACTTCACCCAGATCAGTTTTTCAATGTGTGGAATCTCTGAAGTAAACTGGGGCAGCAAAAAGGGAGATGATTAAACATTTCTACGAAGCTGATAATAATAAAATATAAGAGGAAGACGAATCAGTGGAAGCCCGTCCTTGTTAACATGACGCTTTCAGTACTGTGAAGTTTTTTTTCTTCTTTTCTATTTAACCACAAACAGAACGTCAGCATGACTTTCATTGTAACATGGTGTGTGTCCATAACACATATTGTGAATTATATATTTACAACCATCCTGCTGATTACAGGAGAACAAGGTTTCTGACTTTATATGAACATATTTCTGGTGAGTGTAAAACTTACTAAAGTTGAACCAGGAGGTTAGTCTGGCACTTATTGTTTCTTAAGTGGAAACTAGTTTTAAGTTTCACAAAAAAGTAGGAGCATGTTGTGAACTTTACGGTTTGGAGAGATAAATTAGTCAGATCCTGCTTCTCTGAATATCGTTGGAACAGCCCAGCAGGTTACTACTGAGTGCAATCAGGAGGAGCTGTGAAATTCCTCAAACTGCCTCACCATCAACTTTCCGTGGATTTCCCTGAAGCTCCTGAATGTGGGCTGACGGATGCGGGTCATTTCGCTCCCTCTCTGTTCTGTGCTTCAGCAATTTTTTTTTGTTTGCTTCCTGCCAGACTGTTTTGGGTAGAAAATGACAGCAAATTATTCAATCCCGTTTTGCGTAATCTATTTAAAGTCGACTAAAACGACTGTGAGATTCCAGCACATAATGCAAATTACAAGAGTTGCACTGGTTTGTAAAGTTGCAGCGAAAGAAAATGTCACACATTTTCAGAAAGTATTACATAGTTAAAATGTACGAGAAATTTATTTAATTATATAATATCAGCAGAAATCAAATGAAATGGGTACAAAAACCCCAGTTAGAGAAAGAAAAGCAATCCTTAATGTGTGAACAAGAGTTTGAACGGTTAACGAGTCCAGGTGTTGAAGGAGAAGGATTTTAAGTAACCTGGCATCGATCATCAAGAGACAACAGGGAGGCGGAGAGGAGGGCGGAGTGTTTGGAGACGAGTGTCAGCAGACACTTCTGATAAAAGCACGGCTGATATAGTGAATATTTCGGTCGTGATTATTCTTTCAAAGACCATAGAAACTATCAAGAGACACCAGACTCCGACCGTTTACTCGAACTCGAGTTGAACATCAGCAGCAAATGTCCAAGTTGTTCAGTTTTGATTCGCCTGGTGTTATAACCTTACAACTCGAAGACAAATCTGTTTGTATACCGATCCACATCAACCAATAATATAGAGTCACTATCAGCTACAGCAAAGGGTCTGCAACCTGTCATAGTGGCTCTTAATAACTTCAGGTAAAAATTAGATAAAGAAAACAACAAATAATGTTTTAAATATACATATAAAAATGCAGTTATTTCCGAGAATATTTGCATTGAATTTCCTTAATTAAAATATGCTAAATATATATATACTAAATAACCCTCAAAATCATTTTTCAAAATGTCATGTTGTGTCCTTAAGCAAGTTTTAGCCTATTTAGCTGAACTGAGGGCAAAAATGACTCCCTGGATTATACAAATCAATAAAATGAAAGGCAGCAGAAGGAATTTTAAAAAGTCTTATCTTAGCCCCTTTTGTCCCACGTATAAAAACAATAGTGGTTAAAAAAAAAAAAAAAGTAAAAAAAAAAAAAAGTAAGTAAACTAAACCAAAACAACATCAACTAAAAAAAACAATTAGTATGGATCTGCATTATGCTATTTCATTCTTGTTTTAAAAAAATAGCTTTTACCATTCTCTTAAATATGTACGTTTAAGAGAATGGTCTTTTCTAGAGGTCGAGGTCGCAGACCCCTGACCTCCAGCTGAAACCAGATGTTTACATACACCGGATAAAAAGATGGAAACACGTTTTATTCTCACTGCCTGAAGTTAAATCAGGACAAACTTTTCTTATTTTGGCTTTAGTAGAATTATAGCAATTATTTCTATTTGCTAAATGACAGAAAACTTGAGAAAATTTTTTAGTTATTATTTTTTTAATTTTCCACAAATTTAAAAGTTTACATACAGTCAGTATCGGTGATAACAGTCTTTTAAACTTTATGACTGTCTAAATCTGGTCCAACGTTTTAACATTCAGACCTGGACTCATAGATTAGGACGACAAGCTGCCTTCATGTTACAACCCACCATTATCCACCATGATATATATTTGTCTTTTTTATGTTGTATAATATTCACATGTGACAATATTTTAAACAAAACAGAATATTTTTCTTAAACACTGCAATCTTATATTGCTCTCTATGTACATGTGAGGTCACAATAACTGACAATGTCTGTTATCATGAAGTGCATTATATTAGATTTCTATGTGAATGAAAAAAGTCAAATTCAAAAACAGCACAGTCTTAGTTATTGTGCAGCATTAAGGAAAACAAAACTTTTCAGTAAAAACTTTTTTTTCTAAAAAATGACCAAAAAAACGATCAAATCACCAGCAGAAGCTCATCTCTTCAGCACAGGGCAGCACAATCAGTGATCTCAGCTGAAGGGTTAACGTTTGATTGAAACCTATTGATCTCTTCAAAAAGAAAAAAAAAGTATTTTAATGTTAAAGGAAACCCTAATGTCATTTTGCTGCAGCTTAGTGTTTTTTGTGTTTGCTTGTTTTTTTGTTGCATCTATTGAGTCTTTCTGTGGTGAACACAGAAAGCCCAGCGGCCTGTATTAGGAAAATATTGAGGGGAGGCGAGTTAGCAGTTCAGGCCAGTGGAAATTTACCCGAACGACGTCTGAGACGGAGTCTGATCCCGCTGGTCTGGAATCAAAGGAATCGATTTGAGAGAAAGCAGGCACGGCTCAGAAAGCCGCTGCTGCACTGTGACCTGGAAAAGCTTTTAATCCGAGTGTAGACGTTCGTTTTCACAGCTTTGTTCACCCCAATCCAAACATGTTCACATGGATATTGTGTAATTACAACAAGAACTCTTATTTAAACAGTGTGCTGAGAGCCTGTTTTAACAAAGAGCTTTTACTGTCAAAATCACAAAGACGCTTCAATAAATGTTTTTGTTTATTTGTTCAACATTGGTGCTGCTTTATTGTCTTGTGTATGATTACAGTTGAGTGTTGTTTTTTTTTACTTAGTCTAAAAATGACAGTATAAAGGCAGGAATTTGTCATATTTAAACTACATTAACTGATACACAAAAACTAAATCTGTAATTTGGGAAAACAAATGCTAAATTGTTTACGTTTCATGAAACTTTTTTACGTGTTTTGACGTTAAATCCAAAAGCTTCAGCACATTTAATCAGGATTTGATGTGCTGGAACATCACATAGATCTGAGCTTTGACTAGGACATTCTAACACAGAGATATGCTTTGATCCATCCTTCCTCTTTTTGACTCTGAACCTCTTGGTTGAATTGGATTTTACTAAAACAATGTGCTTTTTTCCCCTCACATCACAATTATGTCTTGGTTTATAACATATATAATCCCTCTAAATATGCAGAAATTTCAGTTTTATGTCAGGACATATCAAAAGACACACATTGTGTTTCGAGATCATGGTGAACTTGTGTGTTACTGATTACTCACTGTGTCTCCAGATCTGCAGCTGTGGATGTGGGTGAAGGACAGGCGTGCTTCAGTGGAATATTGTGTCTAATTTTAAATTGACTGTCTGATGATTAACTGCAGGCCGGTCAGGATTCAAATGAGCTAAACTCATCATGACCTCGAAGAAGAAAAAGCTAAACTTATTAGACAATGTCAAATAAATGCTTCTTCTGTTCATTCGTTGGCGTTCACATTTTCACAAAGATTTTTGCCAAGTGATTGCGTAGTAATTCTGCTACCTTGATGCATTCATGCAGCTCCTTCCTGTCCTTCTAAGGTGATAAGTGCTGCTGCCAGTCTGCCGGAGGCTGAAATATCGCTATGAGGCAACAGCATGTAGCTTCACGTGAGTCGTAAATTCAGGTATCAGGATCGAATAAAACCTGACCCACTGGCCTCAAGCGGCCTTGTGATATCAGACACTGTGAGCTAAAAGTGGAAACTAGCATTGTCACATTTCTGAAGCCACAACCTGAGGGAGTTATTGGCCCTATGCTAATTAAATGTTCATGCCTCCTGCTCAGCTGACCAAGAGGCTGGAATATAAGACAATATCGATCAAAACAACTCATGCAAAGATGGAACAATTCAGGCAAATTGAATATTTAGTAGTTATAGCCCTTATATTTACCTTTTTATGCACTAAATGCACGTGTCAGTTTTGGACAAAAACATTTGATTTAATTATGAAGTAATAATAATCAGTCACCTCTAATGTTGTTTGTGCAGCTAAAGGTGTTCCCCAGGGACCAGTTCTGGGGTCTTAATATGTGCTAGTTCCCATCTTTATGCTGACGATACTGTTAGATCCACTCCTTATGCTTCAACAGCTCCAGTATTTTGATAATGTTCAGCAGACTTTGTGCAATTCTAAGCTAGTTTTGAACACTGGAAAGCAGCGTTTTTCAAGTCACATCAAAACTGGTGCTTCAGAGATTGAGTTAGTGTTTACATAGAAATAGGAATGACCACTGAGCAACTGCTAGAAATACGCTGGAGCTCAGTTTATTGATTATATTTGATCTTATTTTTATTTTGTGGCTCATTAGTGACTTTTATGACTTTGCTTGGATGCGGATTTGTAATTTATATGAATGCCTTTTTATAGTGTTTAAGTACATCTCAGTGATATCTATTATAGAGCCTGAAGATTTATCAAAAATTTCAAACTAATTCCTGACTGCATAATTTATTCCAACACCGAATGATCGGCTTGGTTTGAGTAAAGGTCGAACCACTTTATGAAGCCATTCTTGACATTCTACCTTCATATCTAACATCAAAAATAACATAAACTTACATAGTGTGCTAATGCCACCTGCTCATACCAAGGGAAGTGGATACAAACATTTAAATATTCTTCTCTACATTCTTGAAATTGGCACCGAAATCCGTTAAATCTGAAGGATCTTGCCCTATTGGGCGAGTTTAAGCCTGTTTAAGCATCTGGATTTAAATGTTTTAATTGATGATTTTGCTCAGACGTTGGCCAACCACATCGGCACACCTGACTATTCAGGTTTATTCCTTACACTATCAGTCGCCCTTTATGTTTTTGACTGTGTGTGTGTTTCTGTCGGTATCAGGTGACTCTCGCCATTTTGATTTTAACCTTGTTACATAAGGCTTCCATTAAAAAAAAACTAAATAGAACATTTAGTTAACATGCAGCCACCCTGTGAGTTTAAATTCAAATCAGAAATAAATTAAAATGTCACTCAGATGAAGTATTTTTGAGGATCAGGATGAGACCGGTCTTTTCTGCCTGCAGCCATACGTCTCTCCCTCCTCCTCTCGGTTTGTTCCCACACTCACAGCCTGCTGTTGTTCGAGCTCCATGAAGCTGGGACGAACTGGTTGAGGTCGCACACTACCGGTTCCCTTTCTGTCTCCTCCCTCAATACATTGTCTCACCCCCGTCAAATACCTGGAACGCGGTGTATGTTGGCAGCCTGTTCATGTAATTATTACTGATTTCATAAATCCAAAAAACCTGACCGACAGCTTAGTTTTTATGTGAAGTGTATTTTCACCACATAAATACGGTGAAAATGAGATGTAATGTTGACCATAGAGGTCTATATTTGTCATTTTTATTTCTCAGATGCTTTGAATCCAAATAGTTTGGGACTTATTAGGCGATACAAATTTTGAAGCAAATAAAAGTTATGGGATGTGCCTGAAGCTTCGTCTGGTTAGTTTGTTTCTGATGAGCTTTCAGCTTCTGCAACCTGTTTTGGTCACACAGACACATTGAACTTCTTTTAAGGTAATTGTTTTTTGTTGTTTTAATGTTTTCCTTCAGCAGTTCAAATTTCACAGCTGCTGAGTATCTAAGTTTAGTTACATAGGTATTGCACATAATAAAGACAATAAAGGAGAGATGGAGCAGGAGGTTCACTGCTAGTTTGCTGCTGTGTTAGCAATCTTTAAAAAGGAAAACCTTTTACTATTATACTGATATTTAGTTATTCTTTGCGCAATTTGGCAAACAGTGATAAATTATAGATAACGTTTTCAGTAAGCGTTATTCTTAAGCCTGCTGTGGCTGTTTTAGACTTTTACAGATGTGTTTACAGATTTAAATCACCATCAAAGAAAGAAAAAAATAGGTAACAGATATAACACATTGCTATTATATCCCGTTATATATATATAATATATATATATATATATATATATATATATATATATATATATATATATATATATATATATAATGACTGTGTGACAAGAGTTATTATCCCGTTATATATATATTATATATATATATATATAATATATATATATATATATATATATATATATATATATATATATATATATATATAATGGACTGTGTGACGAAGAGTTAGCGACATAGTTTGTTTGGTGGCCTGCTACTCTCTTACTGAATCAACCTTCAACTTTATGAAGTCAACCAAGAGGCCGATGTAATAATGATTAATTTTTCAGATGTGAGTACAGATAAAAATAAAAGTGAACTGACCTGACCTGTCAATAAATCTATGACAAGTACATGTGTCATATATCATTCTGTTGTTCAATTTCCCCTGCAGCTGCATTGTGCAACTACAAACATTGGCGTTCTTTAAAATATTGAAGAGTTTTTAACTAATAAATCTGATCCGTTCTGTATGACTTTATGATTAAAATGGTCTGAGGACAAAGTCACACAACAATAAAGACTGAAGAACTGAAATAAAATCCTACTTTGTAAGAGCAAATCAATCTTTCAGTTCAACCAGTCTTAAAGTCAACTGTCAAGTATTGTCTGAAAATGTGCATTTAAAAAAAAAACTTTTATATTTTGTCTTCAGATGATGTCTCGGTGAGCTGCAAACACACAGACTACACCTCACGTCAGCCTGGCTGGTGATAGTATCAACATCCATGGAGAACAAAGTTGGTTATCTTCGTCCACTGTAAGTTATTTCACACTTTCTCCGCATCTTAACATCTAAAGATAAGAAAGTGCAAACCATCCATTTTGGTGCGTGCTAATTCACACTTTGGCCAAATGCTTGCATAATCTGAGATCGAATGAATTTGTTTTGGTCATCGGGTCGCTTTGCGGCTCAAGTCTGAGTCACTCAGCGCGAGGCTGAAAACAAATTACTGGGTGTTTGATGCTGCTGAGCCATCAGATGTGAGTGTTTTGGTCAAAATGTGAGTAAAGCTGCAGGTGACAGCATGACTGAGCCGCGAGATTTCATCCAAAACACAAAAAAGGGGAACAGTGCAGAACTTTATGAACATTAGGTGATAAAGTTCATATCCTTCAACAGACCAACTTCTCTGGTTCAAACCAGTCGGTTCTTCACTGGCTTGTTATTCAGGCCAGAAAAGAAACCCCGTCCCCATTTTAGCCTCTTTTGTCCCACTGTTCTTTTATTCCAGATTCTTCACACTTCCTCCTTCCTCGCTTTGTGCTCCACATTATATAAGAGGACTGCACAGCACTGGCTGATCAGCAAGAAAAAACGATCACACTCTTACTGTGTAAAACAGGACATAACGTGACGTTTTTCCTTTTTCCCCCTTTAAAATTTGACCTACTATTACTGAGGCTGCATGTATATGCAGTATGTGAACCTGTATGCATAATTTAGGCTCCTTTTGGATAAGTTCATCCAAACACGTACACCTGTTTCTTGTTTTTCTTTCCCAGATATTTCCCCCCGTTTTGCCTTTTTAAACTTAATAATATAGGATAATTTTTTTTTCTTAACAATTCCAACACACATGCGTCTTGTTTTGATAAAATCTGTGTTAAAAACATAATTCGAAAACAATTTCAATGAAACAGTTCCAGGCCGAGGGAAGCATTCATCTAGGCGTCTCCTGCTTTCTGAAAGCTTTGGGTTATTTGGCCTCTCGGCAGACCCGGTCTATATTTACCTCGGCTTTATAACAGGGTTTTAACTTGAAAGTTAGGTAACAATTACCAAGAAGCGGCTCCATGGCAACAAAAGATTATGAGCTTAACCTGCAGCTAAACTAACAGCAACTGCCTGTGCAGATACAGCGTCAGCTGCAGCGCTCACAGTGGCCACAGGAGGCACTCTGACCTTTTGACCCCCGTCTCGATCGGTAATCCTGTCAGAGCTGGCTCGTCTAACTGCTGGGGCCACATGGAGGGGCGGGGGAGAGTAATTGACAGAGATTCCTCTGAGTGAAGGAGCAGAACGTCCCAGACGGGATAATCACGGCGAGGGGACGGTACAGATGATTCATAGCTGCATCAATGATTGTGTTCACAAATGTGTGTGTGTGTGTGTGTGGGGGTGTGTGTGTGTGTGTGTGTGTGTGTGCACGTTTGTCCTGGCACAATGTCACGTGGACTAATCTGCGCACGATGCACGCAGCCAGGTCCAAACCCAATTAATGGAGCTTGGAGAAAAAGAATGGATAAAAAAAAAAACTGGATTAAATTTGGCAAGATTTGACAAATTCAGTGTTTTTATTTTAATTCCTGTTTCAGTATTTTTGACATTTAGCAAATAAAAAGCATGTTGTTGTAAAACTGGACATTTTTAATGACAGTGAGAGGAAAAAAGGTGAACAAACGTTTTATATGGCTTCTGTATAAATATCTGCTTTCTGCGGTAACCAGCCGCTAAAAATAAACTGATAAACTATGGTTTAGTACCGCTGACTTAGGAAATTGTTGTTTATAGCCACGAAGTGACACCTGAGTGTTAAGTTAGCAGGCCGTCAGACATGAATTTTCAGAAAAAAAAAAAGTTTAATTCAGAACTCAAGAAACCCAAATGAGGCCAAAGCTCATTAGTAAAGAGGAAAATGTTCAGGTTGATGATGACAACAAGTCAGATTTCACGAAAGTGACTCAAACTGAACAGATTGTTCTTTAAAGTCGATGAATAGTTTAAGACCTGCGTATAAAACTCACAGCGCTTTTTCAGTCAATCAATGGATCTTAAGGCAACAACGCTAAAACTGAAGGCGTCCTGAATGAAAGAAACCAGAAACAAAATCTCCTCAGAAAGGCTCAAGATGAGTCAGTTTTGTGCTTAAATACCGACCTGCCATGTTGGGTTTTACTTTACTTGTGCAAAGGTTTAAATTAGGATTATTTTTGTGAACTTAGTAGAGCTGGAGCTTCAGTTAAAATGTGGCCCAGAGTTCATTGGCTCACATTTTAGTTTGGTTCGGTTTTCTTGCCTTGCTGGTCCTGACGGCTCAAACTGACCTTGTTTATTGTGTTTGAACACAACAACTGTTTTGTCTGCATCAGTAAACACAACATGACCTTCTAACACCACCATGCTACAAACTGACATAGTTTTGGACTCTTTGACCCCAACAGCTTGGTGAGACAGCTTTGGCTTCGGGGGTATTTTAAAAAACCTAATGAAGACGTGACTGAGTGTATTTAAATTACAGCTGTAGATGTAGAAACCATAAAATGACTCAGTTCAGATTTAAACTTTTCTTTTAGGGTAGAAATAGTGAGTTGGAGATGCAAAAAAAAAAAAAAAAAAAAAAAACCCAGAAACACGAGATTTAAGTTTTCTTAGCTCAATTTGGAAACAGTAGATCAGGATATCTGCATCTTTGGTCTCATTATAAATATTAACTGTGAACACGTTGAAATCGACTTCATCAAAAATGTATCATTCTGCTTGAGTAAAGACTTGGTGGATTTCCTGGATCTGCTTGCTAATTTAGCTTCACTGTAAAACATATGCGTTTTTATTGAATATAGTCCCAAACGTTTAGACATGTTTCATTGGATTTTGTCCTTGTTGTTAAATGTCTGCCTATATTATGCATCATAGATCCATCAGCAGGATGATCAAATGAAACATTAAAAAAGTTTATGGCCTTTTATTTGTTGAGGAATTATTTCAGCACATCTTATTTGGAAATTATAGGATAATCACAAACAATGAAGTTATTACAGCCTTCTTTCTCCCCAAATAATTTACAGCTTTTGGGGGTGGGGGGTGGGGGGGAAATGAATAGACCACTGCAAAATTATCACTTCTCTGATTTAAACTCTTTATAGGTAAATGTTTGAGTAAAATGCACATTGTTCCTTTATTCTATGAACTACTGACATGTGTCTGAAGTTACGTCTCCAACGTGATGAAGGAGCTCCTCACTCCATTGTAAGGTAAAACAGGGCAACTTGAAAAGAGAGCTAATTTCAGTCTATTATTGGCTAAATGTCTTAAAATGTAGCTTATCTTTTGGAGAAAAAAGAAATTTGAATTTTTCATTCATGATCTAAATGAGCCTTGTGAGGTTTCAAGCATGTGGATCCTCACATTTCAGTCATTTTCAGCTGATAAACACTGAGGTATGAAGCTAAACACAATAGTGTGCGAACACCGTTTCATCCGAATGTGAAGTTTTTATTGGGCTCAGTACCTGCCACCAGAACACATGAGCAAAATAAAAAGTACAAAATGGAGTAAACAAGTGGACATTTTTGCAAAGTGAAACAAATTAAAAGAAAATAAACATATTATAGGCTATTCAGCAAAACATTTGAACCAAGAGTTCAAACATTTCCAGAGGCGATTTGACAGTCTCTGCAGGATTCTCTTCTTCTTTACCTTTATAGTCCACTTTCACTCTGCAATAGCACAAAAGTCACATGTTTATTTAATTTTCTTTCTGTTGACAGGCAGTTCCGGTTGTGAGCTGTTATTAAGTGTGAGCTCGGTGTTAATATGTACCATTATGATGGCACAGTTCACTCATGAATGTTTTGACATGTAGCCACTGCTGGACGTCTCAACGTGACGTTTGAGAC
This sequence comes from Poeciliopsis retropinna, assembly GCA_010277075.1. Classification (NCBI taxonomy): domain Eukaryota; kingdom Metazoa; phylum Chordata; class Actinopteri; order Cyprinodontiformes; family Poeciliidae; genus Poeciliopsis; species Poeciliopsis retropinna. The sequence goes on from VMRM01000019.1 coordinate 3,549,193, forward strand.
ACTTAATGTCGGATCTGAAGGGTAACTGTTAATCTCGAAGCAGCACAGACAGGTTTCTCTCAATATTTGACTTGTACGGGAAGAAATCCTTGTCGATTGCTTATTTTTGTCAGCATTTAAAGTCCTATAAATTGAAATTGGACAATTTCACTCAGATTTCTGAATTTGAAATTTGCGTTTCAAAAATGTCACTCTTTATTAATGACCGACACACATGAAAGATGTGTCTTTTCACAATATTTTGCAATTTCAGACATCTTCTTTCCTGCCTTATTGCACACAGGAACAACTCCTACAGCAAAAGCACCGTTTTTAAATATTGATACCTTTCTGAAGCTTTATTTCTTACACAAAACACTAACCTTTTAGTTCCTGTGTACTTATTAATTAATTTCTCTTTGTAATTAGGTCATTTTGATGAATACGGGGCTGAGTAATCACAATAAATATCATTGATATTGATTACATGCAAATTTTTTTATCACTTGCTATTTTGAAGTTTTAAGGTTCTGATCCTTTATGGACCGGTTGATTGTGGAAATTGTGGTGGTTTGCACAATTGCTTTTTGCAACAATGTGAATGTATTGTGTGCGTGCATAATTACAGATAAAAACACATTAGATCAATTATGCTGTCATCAAACAATCGCATGCATTTAAATTTCAGTTCAGAAGTGATTTAGAATCATGCAGACATGCTTGATTGCACCACAGAAAATAAAACTGGACAAAAATATGAGCCATTTCTTGCCTGCTTAATGTTTAATTTTATTGAAATTTGCAACTAATTGATTTGCTGGCATGGATTGTTATTCATGGAACTCACCTGACAGGATGAAGAATGCTTTCAAAGCTTCAGAATGGGGTTTTTTTTTTTAGTTTTTATCCTGTGTAAAATATGGCCATAAAGGAGAGCATGTCAGGTAACTGTTTCCTGTTTAGTGGGACAATTCCTACCAATTCACACACACAGAGTTAAGACTGAACCAAAACTCATACACCTATTTGCTCCTCTCTCTTGTTTCCCCTGATAAGAACTAAAAACTGTGATAACAAATGTAAGACCGGTGAGCTTTTTGAAGCTTTCACCGTCTCTGACACTCAGAAATGTTCTTAGTAAAGAACTCGTTCCCATTCTTTCAAACCGATCCAGCTGTTTTGTTTGATTTATTCGACTCACATCGCTGTCGTCCCGGCAGTCGCCGCAGATGCATCCAATGCAGCCGTTGATCACCTGGACGCCGCAGAGCACAAGCTGCAGCAAACCCATCCCCAGCAGTATGGAGAACAACACGATGTGCCACAGAACTATATTTTCAGGCTTGTGGCAATCTGACCACATGGTCTGGTCCCAAAGATAGCTGCCATTACCCCTGAGAAAGAGAAGAGTGGAGGATTGTCCAGGATGCACAACACTGACGCAAATATGTTCAACAGGTAAGAAGTGGGAGTCTTTTGGTCTTTTTTCTCCTTTTGGCAGAGGAAAAAGAGGGAAATGACTGAGTTAGAGATCATGTTTTACTTTAATGAAACAAAAAAGGAAAAGTAAGAAACTAGCACAGCAAAAATTGCTTCAGTCTAATTTAAACCACCATTTTTGTTGGCACTTAGAAAGACTTTAAAATGACAACTCCTTGCTGTGTTTTCCATCTTGACCACATCATTGGAAAATTAATTTATGTTATTTTTGTAATTATATAATATTTTCAGAGAGAAGTATCAAAATGTGTGTGTTTTTTTTTTTTTATTTAGAGCGAAATCCTAAAGAAGTTCTTGTCAGATCACAACATTCTTACTGTCAGGATTTATATCAGCAGTATTACATCAGAAACAAATTACATTATGAGCCCATAAACAGAAAACAGCACTGTGACGTGTTATCAGTTTATTCAGCCAAATTATTTGACTCGATGTTGAAACCTCTTGATTCTGTAACAAGTATTGAAATTCTCGTAAAAAGTATAATTATTTGACTGACAGCGCCGAGTGCTACTGTAGAAACCGATACGTTACCTCCACTTACAGTGTTTAAGTGGAGGCTCATTGCTCAGTTTAGATGAATCCTGTGCATCTTTAACAGGATCCTTAGATAATAAAGATCAAAAGGGCTTTAGGTAAAGATCAATACAAGTGTTATCAGTTTTAGATACAATCATGTGTAATCTAGTTATGAGCGCAGCTGTGATTTCATAGTCATCCTTATGCACCATCCGCCTGGAGTGTTTGCTGCTAAGAGGCTCAGTGGTTTTGGACCAAAGCACATTCAGTGTTCACTAGTTTTTCTGCTGGAAGTAAATTCGACAAAAATCTGAACATTGGTGGATCTTTTTGTGTAAAGTATCCAAATATTCTAAAGAAAAACACACCAGAGAAGCTGAGACACTGAGGTGCAATGCTGTTTGCACAGAAGTCAAGCCAGTAATGGCATTTGCTTTTCTAATCTCCGATTGGCTCCGATCTACCTGTAGATGTTAGCTAACATCGGTTAACATCTATTTGCTTAGTAAAGTTTGTGATAGTGGGACTTAAAAGACTTTTTCCTTATACTCCTCCTAAGCAACCAGTTTGCATTCAGATGACATCTGATGGCTGTTTTGGAGAGTCTTTTGTAGGTGTTGAACTTTGGCCATTTTTCACCCTCTCCTGATGTCATGCGCAGCATCAAGATAAACTTGTTCCTCCCTGCCCAGCATTGTCACAGTTGCAACTCCTTAATTATTGCTCTGGTTGTACATGTGGTCAACTTTATACACGCAGCGATTTCTGTTTAGTCATTTCCCGACTCGTGAAGATCAGCACAAAGTTGATTTACTTGAATGGTTTGTTTTCTTCGCCATCAAATATTGAAACATTGTGAGTAACAACTAATGACACTAATGATCATTACACAGTTATGCATACTTCAAAACTTACTTTGGTTACATCTGTTTGGTATCAGTGGTTAGACTTACCAGCGATTTTGGTCAAATTTGTCATTTATGTTGTTTAATTTTATTCCCCACAAAATAAATGTACTGAAATTACAGGTTATTATTTTCTAAGAATTTCACCGTCAGATTATGCTGCTGAATTAAAACATAAATTCATTTTAACACACACAATGTTGCCAAGAAACACGGAGAGTTCCTAAAATTAAACTACTCCAGTTATCTGTGCAAACAAACGATTATATCTGGTGATCAGAAGGACTCAGTTCTTGTTTTCCCATGTTGTCATTTTTGGTTTGAGAGAAGCGCAGGTTCACTGCGAGTTCTGCCGAGGATCCTGTGCTGGCTAAACCAAAAACAAAGAAAGAGGAAACTGGGGTTTTCTGGAGGAAGCACAAGTGGAGGCTAAATTATTACACCCTTCCATAAATTGCGTAATAAAAAGTTCCCTTCCTGTAAACAGTGATGGCTTTTAAACAGCCAGCGGGCTCCGTTCATATTTATTACACTGTCATTTTTGCTTGACAGCTTTAACCTTCAGATCAGGTGTGTTAAATCATATCTGCTGTAAAATTAACCACTGATGCCAATAACGTTGTTACTGAGAGGATCTTGTATGAACTCATTCTTTATTGGCCACCAGAGATGCAAAGATAAACATTATTAAAATTATACTTTTTCATTTCATATTTGTGAATGTAATGAGCTCAACGCGTGCATTTAAATACTGTTTGTTTCCGATTTTGAGAGCCTCTCAAATAGAAGTTGACTTAGAAAAGAAATCACTGGCTCTGTGCGCCTCCTGCTGGATGTTAAAAGTATTGCATTTATAACTTTTTCCAAGAAGAACTCAAACTGTCCTTTGTCTGATAAGAGTAATATAATCGATCAGACCACTGAGACAGCAGAACAATGAATAACCGCACATGGAAATATGCAGCTATCGCCTCTCGAGGTCCCAAAGACGCAGCAGTTTTCGTCGCTAGTGGAAATGACACAGCAGGATGGGAGGAACACTCACGTGCCCATGTCCTCAAAGGGGTATTGCCATTTGCCATCAACCTCACACTTAGGTCCCACCGCCAACGCAGCCATGGCCACACTGGTGCAGTAAATTGCCCCAAGCAGACCGAAGGCAGAAGAAAAGACAGAGCTCAGCATCTGAAAGAGACATGAGACACATCCATAGAAACACTATTTGTGATTTGAAAGACGTTTTTGTCGTTGGTAAATTAAGATAGAAATAGCTGAAGAACCTGGCAGCTGGAATCTGGGAGTGAAATGCTGGATTTAACAGAGGGTACACTTTCTTTTTTTATGAATGTTGTTTCATGTGATTTCATTTTCACAGCAAAGGTTAAATGGAATTGAAAAGGGTTTTTTGTCTTCGTCGATGATTTGAAAGCGGTATTTTACATGGGCAATATTTCAGTCTGCAGAACAAGAAAGAAATAAAAGTACTTATAGTTTAAGAGAGTGATTGATTCGATTTTTTTTCTGCGCTCATTTATAGGTTATTTATTGATTAATATATCGCATGTGATTGCTTGTTATTTATTTATTATATATATACCTAATCATTTTGAACTTTTCACTCTTAGATATCTATATATATATATATATATATTACAAACTTTGTATTTATTACCTAAGATGCAATAGCTTTCAACAAATAAGCAATTTCACCTTGAGAATAAAATTCTATTCTATTCTAATTCTTGATAAATAAGAAGTGGTGTAAAAATGAATGAAGCAGAATCAGTTCTTGAACATTTATAAAAAGATAATACCTGAAGAGGATGATGTGAAAAGTGAAGGTAATGTATTCCTCGAAGGATGCAAACCGAATGTTTCTTCAGTTGTAAATATGCTGCATAATTTTGCCGATATCAGACCAGTCAAACCAACAACACCCACTGCGTTTCTCTTTCAAACGACTCCACTCACCCTGCAGCGATTGCCACAGCAGCCTTGTCCACAGCAACCCTTGCCCCCGGCCCTGATAGCCGAGCAGCTCGGGCACAGCATCTATAAATGCACAAAAACAAAAGATCATCAGTGTTATTGAATTGAAGACGGGATTCAGGACAAAAAAGGAAAACTGCTCTGTGTGCCTCGCAATACTTATGTTGCCTCCTTAATGCGAGACTCTGCACCTTCAAGCTTCTGTTTTATGACTGAAACACATCTTTAAGATGTTCACTTGTGACGACAAAAGCTTAAACTACAAGATTAAACGTTATGCCAACATCAAACAGGCCCCAGTCAATGCATGAGACTGTGTTCTTATCTGCTTGGGCAAATATTTGTGAATCCTGAAGCCAGTTGTGTCTAACTGGGCCCAACATTCACAGTTAGAGGTAGGAAGGGAAAAGGGAACGAACTTCATGGTTTTTGTCTCACATGTTTTTATCCTGTGGAAAAACAGAGCAGCTAGAGGTGGCACTCATTACTAGATAACCTCTGAATGTTGAGATAATGTCCATAAACATTCATAAACATTGATGCTTTTCTGGTATTGTTGGTGTTTTTTAAAAAGCAGATTCATGAGTAACACTGACCTTCAACAACTTTGTAATAACTCAACTTTATGTTCAAAACTCACAACTGAAGTTTTCAAAGTGTCATCAGAAGAAACTTCTGGGAGAATTTCTGGACTGTTGAGACCAAAGTTATATTATATTATATTATATTATATTATATTATATTATATTATATTTATTATATTATATAGTTGTGATTGCATATTACTTTTGTTAATTTTGCATGAACCTGTTAAAATGAAACCGAACTAAAATGAACTTGAAAAGTTCACATTTGTGAAAAAAAACAAATAAATTAACAGTTTATCTTAGTTTTTCTTTTACATTCAAGCTTAAAACCTGTAACTTCTTTGCTTCAACAGTCATTTAGATTTCCTGTTCCTAATTTATTTAATGTTGATAAATTTATAATACTGTAATGAAAACAAAAACACCTCAAAAATGCAGGCCTGTTGTTGATTTTTTTTTTTCTTCTAAAAATGTGCTGTGGATTTTGGTCCAAGAATTTTAAATGTTTTCTGCATCTTTTCTGTCATAAAACTCAGAGATTTGGCATTTTCATTTCACATGAAAAGTAACTTTTGTCAACAGATAAATAAGGCAAAATAAATACAAGAATGTTGATACACACTTTGAATTTGGCTTCAATCAATTCTTCATATGGGAAGTTTTCCTTTTTGATTAAGGTCCCGCTTGCTTAACAATCTTTTGTTTTAAATATTTTTTTTCTATTTAACTTTCCAACAATAAAACCGAAATGTGGCAACAATCAGAAAGGCTTTAAAAGAAAAAAATTACCACAAATTACTAAAAACAGGATTAAGGGACTAAAATGATCGTCCACTTAGAGGAATAATGCCTCATTATTCTATCAGGCTCCTGAGTAAAACTCCATAAAAGCAGGACATTTGAATTTACAAGTTTACACAAGAACAAGTTAAAGACCCAATAAAAAAAGTTAACAACTGTATAAAACAGGAAACACACTGAAACTCACAAAGAGGCCTCCGCCGATGATGCCCCCCATGAGCCAGACCTGCAGGGTGATCTGGTCAGTTTCCAGCTTTTCCCCATTGGGGAAGAAAAGCAGCAAGTTGGAGATCATGCAGATGAAGGCCGACGGCAGCAGTATCAGGCCCACCAGGCGGGCACACTTTCCAGTACAACACATCCTGTCAGAGTTATCCTCCGTCTGCTCCTCAGCCTAAGCAACTGTCCGCTCTCTCTCAAAAGCTGAATGAGAAGTGATTTGGACCGTACAAGGCTGTGAACGAGACGGGAGACTCTGACGAGGCGAAAGTCAAACACAGCGAGTGACGGTTGCAAGCAGGAAGGGAACAAAGGCCAAGAGTCAGTGCAGCCACCCCAATCTAATCAGATACGTTCACCTGCCCGATAGGTGATAACGCAAAAATAAACATGAAAATACTCGGAGGAGGTTAGATGAACATGAAGAACAACTCATTATGTTATTACTGCTGAACTGCCTTTGATACACGCTGAGCTTGTTATCGCCCAGGTGCTCGATCTGTGTGTCGACACACCCGCATGTGGGATCGTTGCCTTAATAAGTGATTGTTTTCTAAAGACGGTAGCCAACAAAACCCAAAAACTAAGCTTTTCAATAAAGAAATGCAAAATATTTCTTTATTGAAGGTTTTGGACGGATGCAAACATTTAGTCAGGAATGCAACAAGGTGATCGTTACTGATTTAAAACTCAATGTGTGACTTTAAAGGAAGTTGTTAATTGTTCATCAGTGGTGCTGTTGATAAGCTGCTCTAGAAATCTGCTCTATGCACGTTGGTCTGCAGCCACTTATATCATCTTGTGCTATTTTTACTCTTTAAAACATCAAATCTTCAGCTCTGTATGTATAGTTTTATACCTTTTTAGGATATTAGACTTTTTCTAAATGATTCATTTTCCGATAAACATACATGGAGAATTCAATAGCTTTAGGCTCTTCAAAAGCCACAATCTTCCCTTGTTCTCAATTGGTGACAAACATCAAACGGGTAATGATTTATGCAATGTAAGCGAGTTTAAGGTCCAGATATTTTGACGTTACACCTTCTGCTGGCTAACGCCTGTTGCTGTGGCGTCTCCTCCCAGTGGGACGGGTCCAGGTGAGGCGATCAGGGAGGATCCTGGTCCGATGCCAGAATCACCTCAACTCACTCGTTTCTAGAGATATAGGGTATTTCCAGAAATAGTACTGAAGTAAGAGCTTCAACATATTTTTACTCAAGTAAAAGTAAAAAGTAGTCATCCGAGGAATTATTATTAACATCAACCATTTAATGTTTAAAAATTACTTTGTCAGATAGACCAAAATATAACGTTTTGTGAAAATGTTGGTACTTTAGAGCCCAAAATGAAAATAACTCATATAGTAACACAATTTCAAAATAACAAAATTAGGCAAAAGACAAAAAAAAGAAAATCCAAATCAATTTATTTCAATATAAAACTTTTGAAACTTTAACAAAAACTGCAGGCTTATGTCTGGAGATTTTTTTGAGTCAAAACAAGCTTGTCCATCGTTCAGTGAGGTTCCTCTCAGTGCTTAGAGTCTCCAGACATTTTACTCAAGTAAGAGTAGCGATTCTTAATCATGAAGTTACTCAAGTAAAAGCAGTAGACATACTCCTTGCACATTTTCCCCAAAAAAGTTTCTGAAGTAAATATAACTTGTTACAACCCGATTGCTCCTTTCGAGGTGAGAAGCAGTGGTTCTAGTTCAAGGTCCAGAAGAAGCTTTGGCCTCTTGTATTTCTGACACAGAGCAGTAGAGCCAACCCACATATAATATTAGAAGCTAAGCTGGTCTCTCAATAAATCTCTGTTTGCTAATCAGGAAGTGTCTGATCCATTTGAGGTGTTTATTTATTTCCTATCCAAAGAAAGCAGTGCCTCCCTTTCTCCCATTGAGGACCATTGCCTTAGACTTGGAGTTGGTGCCGGTATCGACCACAGATCCTTAATGTAACTAGTTATTCTGTCTAAGGAGATCATGAACAGAACTGGGAACAAAGAGAAAGTCCTGTCAGAGTTCAAAAGTCACAAAGAATGAATCTCTTATTACTCTAATGCCAAGACGCCGAACCAAACTTTCTCTCTGACCAAACAGCTTTTTGTTAAGGCCTCAAAGTAGCGAGGCGCAACAATACAATCTATTTGTTTACTTCTTAACGGATGACGTCTGTTCAAATGTTAAACGTCTGGCAGTTCTCAGCAAATTCTTTTACTTTTACTTTCCCTTCTTCCACTTTCATTGTTTGCCAGCCTATCGAAAGAGAAATAAAACCAAGCAGAAAAAAAAGCCCGCTGATGGAAGAAATCCCCATTTGTTCTTGACAGCTTTCATGTGTATAAAGTAAGTCATCTGAGCCGTCTGACTTAGAGGAAAGACGTGTTGTCGGAGCAAATGGCAGGTGAGGGAAATATTCAAACATATCGAATAGATACTGCATATTTAGCCACAACGAAGCCTGACGGAGGAATCAGGACTGAACATGGCCAAAGTAGAGTGTTTGATGTGTAAAAGTTTTTCAGATACGGTAAAACTGAGAGTATTAGTTTCTGCATTGCTGTATTGTTTAGTGTATTTCACTTTATTCTGTGTCAGAATATTACATTATATTCAAGTACCCAGAAAAAAAATGCAAGTCGTGCTATTTAATAAAATCAGAACCCCATTACAACTATAAATAGCCTACGTCAATCCTTAGCGCCATCTACAGGCCATCCGGTGACAGTAACTTTTGGAACCGCGTGGAGGCTTCAGCTGGACCGTCCACTACCAACACCCCCAAGACTGTCAGGTGAGCAGAGCGACACAGTTTATGAGCCAAGGCTTCATAAACTGTATATATATTCATATATATACATATATATCTATATATATGAATTCATAAATCCCTTTATGAATTCTGCTTTCATAAAGGGTTTTTTTTGGAAACATTTTTGTCCTCCAGTGCCCCGTACATTTCTAGCTAGTCTGTTCAGTAACCTCTGCATACTGGAAACAATGTGGCTATGAACACAAATGAAACTGCTTTCACTTCACAGAAGGGAGTTTATCCGAAAAAGATTGAAAATGAGTTTTATTCGACTGAAGGCTTGTTTAAATGGCAATTTAATTCAGTTGAATTTTGAAAAACAAGAATGATGTGCTTCATTTGCGTATTATTCAGAAATGGCATGTTAAAAGTAATTTCTGCCTTCCTCAATCTTTATTTGCATTACTGCCATCAAACCATTCAAAGTATTTCTGAACAGCTTTTTGCATTTCTTGGCTGGTATTTTGACAACTTCCAAAGTTCAACAGAAATACCTAATCTGAATTTTTTAGATTATTTGTCCCCTTACTTATTTTTCTATTATTTCTGTTACTAACAGTATTGTTACAGTTTTATCTCCAACTAAGTGAAAACTAATGTTCTGACTCTTACAGTAACAACTGCAGTGATATGGGTCGTCCTCACCGTGACTCGAGTGACCTTCGGTTGGTAAACTCCTTCTGCAGCCTTCAATCTTCATGGTCACTTTCTGAACTCGCCATCTGCCCACAGGTCTTGTGTATTTCCAGGACTGTCCTCAGCAGCCGAACATCCCTAAGTATCTTTTAGGGATAGCTCTGTTCCCCCTGCTGGCTGCGCTTGTGACCAGAGATGCTGCCCGACCACAAGAGTATCCCAGTTGCCTCAACGCCTGTTTTCAGTGCTTCCTCTGCCTATTTATGTTTGCTTGGCTCTAATAGGTACTGAGAGAAACCATAGAAATGTTTCTTAAACACTTTACGGTTCGTTTTGCTCTGGGCTGTCATGACACGTTGAGGTCTGGTTAAATATGGAGTTCCTCAGGGAGCCATCCTGTTCTTATATCACATGTTGCCCCTTGGAGTCATTTTGTAATGAACATAGGATTTAATTTTATGTCTGTGCAAATGACATGCAAATATATCTGGGATTAAAAATGAGTTCTGAAATAAACAAATCAAATTTGTAGTACTTGCTCACTCTGTAGAAAACCAGCTTATACCATCTAATACTATTTGTTTTCCACTACTTTTTTTTTTTTTTTTTTTTTTTGGGGTATGTTTTTTACTATTTTAGTCCAATTTGGGGCGACTGTGGCTATATGGTAGAGTAGTCATCTTGCGATCAGGAGGTTGTAGGTTCAATTCCTTTAAGGTTAAGGTTAAGTGCCTACCACATGGCCAGGCACTTAACCCCAAATTGCCTACCAATCTGCATATTTGTGTATAAATATGTGTGCATTTGTATGGGTGAATGTGACTCTAGTGTAAAGCACTCTGAGTGGACAAAAAGACTGGAAAAACACCATATAAGTTCAGTCCATTTAACTTGTCTGATTTCAAAAGGTGCTGTGTGGATACAATAAACCTGACAAGTTACTGGATCTAACTTCATGATTTTGTTTCATGTACCCACCTCTAGGTGCTGTGTGGGTTTTCGCCATCTACCAGCCAAACTACGACCCCTCTGCTGCTGATGGCCTGTACTGTAATAAGACGCTGTACACGTTTGCTTTCTGGAACGCCGTATTTGAGACTTTTGGGTTTGTCGTCATCCTGGCTAAACTCTGCAAAGGACTGGTGTGTTATGTGAACTTGAGTCCAGTGGACGCAGATTTTTACAGGAGTGTCTGAGGTTCTGTATGACCGCTTACAAAGAAACTGGAAATGTTATTGATATATATATATATATATATATATATAAAGAAAAAAAAGAGTCTAAAATATGCTTAAGTAAAAATGGTTGTATAACTTTGACTGACAAAGAAAAAAACATTCTTGCTTTTCGTCTTTTGTGATTATTAGATTTATCTATTGAGTAAAGAATAGAAAACATGACAAAAATACTTTTTCATTTTTTTAAAGAAAACTGTATTGCTGTCATCCTCACAGCTGCATCCTGATGTTGTAAAATTCAGTATCTGCAGCCAGACGACAAACACAGAGTTGATCCTGTTTCACATTAAAAAGATCCTCCCTGTATGTTTTTAGCAACCTGTAATTTTATAATATTTGTAACTGTCCGTTACATCCGTACTCCACATACGCAGGTCAGTAGAACAATATCACCTTGAAAATTATCAATGCAACCTTTATTGAACAATTGAAATATTAAAGGAGCTTGATAAATCTTGCTTAACGAAGGTTTTGACTTTCAGTGTCGTCCATCCATCCATCCGTCTGTCTGTCTGTCTTGGCATTTTATCTGCACCTGTTTTAGTGTTTTTGGAATTGTGTTGGATTTATCTGAACAATTTTCTATTTTAAATAAAAACAAACAGTGGATTAAAACTAAAGTAAGCATGTGAAATGTTTTTTGGATGTCAGCAAGAACACTAGCGGCTCAGTCTCTGTTGGTTCCCATTTACGAATTGCGTGAATGGCGACACTTATGATCAGCCATTAATGTTGAGGCTAAATTGTGCCGCTGCCACCATGACAACCAACTGGGCTGCCACATGGCAGTCAGTGCTCTGCGTATCGTTTACTCTGCTTGAGTAAATAATACTGACAACATTAAGAGGTTTGCAGTTTAATTTCTATTACGACATTAAGTCCATTCATAGTGCCAACCTTAAGAACTCCCTGAATGTTCTTACTACAAATGTGGCTAAATAAAAATATAGACCCTTGTTTCAGTAAAGATTAATGCTGTATGCTTTGCTCAGGTAAAGTGACTGAACTACCTTTAGCAATCAATTTAAACATGTGGGAGTGTTTCTGGAAACGTGTATCAGTTCCCAGAGTATACGTGCCATAAAATATCAAGTAAAACTAAATATTTGTCTACATTCATTTTATGTGGACTATAAAGTTTTAGGTCTATATGGTTTGTGGAGGAAAATTGTTTTACTAAAAGTGTAAATGAGCTTCCGTACTGTAGTTATTGGCTTTTTATGAAAGGCGTCTGAGTAAATATTCAACCTCTCAATAAAACTGCAGGCTCTGACTGCATTGTTTTGGTTTTACTTTCTATTTTAACGTGTTGAAGATACCTCTTTTTTTTTTTTTTTTTTCCAACTGGCTCGTCAAGTTACAGTAAACAAACACAAGCAGCTCATCGAAGAATTCCCCTTTTGTTTTTGACAGGAATCGAGCGCAACTTAAACTATCTGAGCGGCCAGATTTGAAGAAAGAAAGTCCTCTCCATGTAAATGGCAGGTAAGTGGATCATTTTACAGTTTCATAAAAATATGTTGAAATGTGGCGTCGGGCAGAAGAGATGCATCTGTAGTGGGAGTGATGCCGCTCTACAACAAAGCATAGATTTGTTGTAGTTGTTAGCTTGTACTGTTAAAAATGACACAAGGTATTTTCTTTAAAGCCAAGGCTCTCTATGGATAGAAATTCAACAATGGACATGTTTGCATAGCTGTCCTGTGCCTAAATGTCAATTATTTTTACACTAGATTCCCACAGTTACTAGAATTGAGTTGCATAGCTTCAAGCATTATTTATTTGGGTAGAGACAGTGTTCTCTGAACACTTTTTTGATGATTCTTTTATTCATCTGAACATTAATACGAAAAAACAAACAAACTGTTGTTTAGCTCCATCTGCAGGCCGTCCAGTGACAGTAACTGTTGGAACCGTTTGGAAGCTTCAGTTGAACCCGTCACCGCCAACACCCATCAGACTGACAGGTGATCGATTATCAATTATCAATCCGACCTCCCCAGGATAGTTCAATACGGCAGCTGCACATTTACACATCTTTTTTTATAGCTGTAAGCATGTGACACTGCGTAGTTACTATGTCCATCAATCAATGTTCAGAGGCTACTTATCAATGTAGAGACCCAGTGGGTGGGGTGCTCCAGTGAACCACACCCACCGGGTCTCCAGTGGGTAGTAGATGGTTGGCCAGTCTGTCATTTGTTATGACTGTAACTGATCTCCACAAAAATCCAAACTTTAAAACTATCATTAACAGAAAAAACCCATCTGCTGACTGAAGTGAAACTACTTATTTGGGTGAGTCCTTTCCACAGCTAACTGTGAACCATTCCTTTTTTGATTATTGCAGTTGGAGCTGTAATCACCTGGACTTGCCTCACTGTGGCTCGAGTGACCTTTGGTTGGTAAACTCCTTTTTTTTTTCCCAGCAACATTTTGTCTTGCTGTCTTTGAAAAATACGTCCTGAGCTCGCCATCTGTCAACAGGCGTTGTGTACTTCAGGGACTGCCCTCAGCAGCCGAACATTCCCAACTATCTGCTGGGGTTGGCTTTGATTCCCCTGCTCATGATTCCCTTTGTGACTCTGCCCTGTGAGAGCTATGCCGCTCAGCGAAGAGAACCTCCCAGAGGTTTCAAAGCATGCGTGCAGGGTTTTATTGCCCTTTATATCTTCATATGGTCTCTGTTAGGTAAGGACGGAAGAATTGGTGAAAATACTACCAAATATTGGATCCAAGCAGGTCTTTGTGATTGTGTTGTTGCACATAATTACACTGCAGGTTTATTTATGAATGAACAAAAACTGACAGTGTTTGTCTTCTGTGTACTCTCTAGGTGCTGTGTGGGTTTTCTCGGTCTATCAACCAAACTACGACCCCTCTGCTGCTGACGGCCTTTACTGTAATAAAACCCTGTACACGTTTGCCTTCTGGAACGCCGTATTTGAGACGTTTGGATTTGGAGTCCTGCTGGCCAAGTTCTGCAAAGGAATGCTGTGCTATGTGAACCTGAGTCCGGTAGACAGAGATTTTTACGGGAATGTCTGAAGTATTGAAAGTATAGTGTACGATTTTATTTATGTAAAAAACAAAAAAAGAAGAATCTGGTGACATCGTGTTTTGTATCTGAGAAACTAACATATTTTATAAGCTCTTGATTGTCTATTCAGGAATATAAACATGAATAAAGCAAGTTTTTAATTAACTAAGAGGGTGACAAGTACTTGGTGAGAACAAAAGTAGATTAAATTAATCAAAAATAAGTTTGCCAACATGGATAAATGTCACAAATGTACACACTGAACACAAATTAAACTGCAAATGTGAGCCTCCCAAATTAGATTTCACAAAGAGTTCGTAGGAGGATTTGACTGTTCCATTGCCAGATAAAGATGTTCCTACTTAAAAACGTTTCCCGAGAGTACAACCACCACTACTGTTTGAACTGGAGCCCCCCCTCGCCCCCGTCTGATCCTATCAGAAACATGCGCTGGTCAGCCAATCAGGTGGAAGGTAGTGCAGCCGCGTGCACATGAAAACCAGCTCAGGTCAGCCACCCAGAAAAAAACAAAATCTCTAAAACATTAACAGTTCATTTGTCCTTCACGTGGTAGTTCAACTGTGATCGGAGGAACAGTCCAGAACAGTCCATCTAATAAAGTGAGAGACCAATCTGCTACCATGACAGGTACGTCTCATCTCTTTAAAAACTCTCTTATTAGCCACGTGGCTCTCTTTAAATACTGTATTTGTTTCGCTAAAGGCTAATCCCGTATTTTCCGCTCAGATAAAGTGACAGAGCTGGTCTCAAAGTGCCTCCAGGCCCGAGACTTGGCTTACTGTCCCTACAGCCGTTTCCCTGTCGGTGCCGCCATTTTAACAGCAGATGGCGCCATTGTCACAGGTAGGAAACAAACAGGTGACTCCAACAGAAAATACGGTGTTCAACCTGCTCTTATGTGATTAAATTAAATAAGTCACTTGGGGAATGGCAACAAGAGAGTGGTAGAGTTTGACTGGCGGGAAAAACATTTGCATTTATACACTAAAATTAAACTTATTTTTATCAATACAAAAATAACTTTCAGCTTATTAGTACAAATCAGTTCATATCAATTGTAATCTCTACAAGACGAACAGATTCAATTAAACTCCAACTGCAGTTTAATTTATAAAAATGAAATTGGCTCTGGGTAGGTGGGTAGAAATTATGCAGCACTTGTTTCCAGGTTGTAATGTGGAGAATGCCTCCTATGGTCTGACCGTGTGTGCCGAGAGGATGGCCGTCCAGAGGGCTGTAGCTGAGGGACATAGACGGTTCACCGCCATCGCTGTAACATGGTGAGACACTCAGAACTTCATGCCGGTCAAAATTCAAACAGTATCATGGTCATTTATTCATCTTTCTTTCCACCCAGTGACATCAAAGACCGTTTTGTTGGACCGTGTGGAGCATGCAGACAGGTTCTCATGGAGGTGAGCTTATCCGGAGAACTGTCCTGTGTTTTCATATGTTCTGCACAGAGTTTGAACATCTGCATGATAGTAGAAGGTGTTTGGAAAAGTTGAATCATTCAAAGGGTCGTGTAGATGTTTTGTAAGACAGAATTCACTGAAATGAGAAAAAAAAAAGTATCTTTGTTTGTAGTAAAAGATGCTTGTTTGTTTGTTGTACTGTTTCTGGTATTCTTTCACTGAAATAAAAGGTTCATTTTTTTCTTTTTATGCTTTCTACACATCTTTGCATGGATAAAATTATTTTTGGGATGACCTGAACTTAATCATTTTTTCCTATTCTGTCTCTCACATGTAACGTTGACAATATAGACGCATGTAATGTTTATTAGACTTGAGGATGTTTCAGTTGGCATAGATCAAATAGTGAAACTTCAGGGGGAGTTTTTTGTGTCGGAGCATCAGAGGACAATCTGTTCTGGTAAGATTTGGGAAATAGTTCCTGAGTCAGTCTGAAATTAAATTGCCCTGTGAATAACGGTGATGGCAGTTCTTCTAACATCACTGTTTCTTTCCTGTTTTTCTTCCCCACAGTTTGGATCAAACTGGACTGTGTATTTGACTAAGCCAGACGGAACGTACAAAGAAACTGAGCTTCATGAACTGCTGCCTTTAGCATTTTCCCCTGAAGACCTTGCAAAGAACTGAAAACACTTCCACTGCACCTCTGGATGGCCTTAGGCTCGCTGATTTCATTCCAACCAGCCTAGGAAAAACAGTAAATATAAAAACCTGCTGTAGACCTACTACAAACATGTAACCATGCAGTCAATGTAAGTCAATTGTAGTAAAAAAAAAAAAAGAAAAAGAAAAAACAGCTGTCGCGTTTGTAATAAGCCAGAACAAAACTTTTCAACTTCTGTCTACCACAATTGACTGTAAAATGTATTTGTGTCCGATTTCATTTAACATTTAGAAATATTCAACTTTAGAATGGCTGATTAAATAAAATAAAAAATCCAAAAACAAATCTAGTTGGAACCTCATGTGGTGAAATCCAAAAGTAACACATAGCCAATGTCTTTTGAATTATCTGTTAATGTGGTTTTTAATTATTTTTTCAGATCTAAATCAAATTAGAAGAAAGAAATCATTCATAATAATGATGATAACAATGTATAATTACAAAAACATTAATAATAATAATTTGTTAATAGCTTAATGTATATTAAAACATTATTATTACTATGATTGTTGTTGTTATTGTTGTTGTGGTAGGTTCCTTAAATGGCTATATTTTTTTACTCTTTATTTTGTTTCCATCAACAGGACAAACATATTTGTCTGTCAGAGTTATAATAAGGAGCAGGAAAGAAATTGTCCTGATCGAATAACAGATTACAAAGATAAATTGATATTAAGTAACTACAAACAAAATGTTTTGTTTTTTTTTGTTGCCAAACCCTTTCATCGTGGTGACCATTTCTAAGAAGCCCCTCTGGTGGCACAGGAGAAGAAAATAAATATTGGGTACGACTTAATAACTCCTTTCAACGACTTAGTTAATAAGTGGCCTCGATTTTTATTTTATTTTATTTTATTTTCTCACGTGTCACCACGTGAGTTTGACATTTACCTAGAAAAAGTTGGCGTTGGATGAAGTAGGAAAAAGGTTTTTAATCCATCAGCTCTATGGGGTGAAAATGAAAACATTACGTCAGCCTTGTTGTGTCACCTGATTGGACGTGGGCGTGTCCCAGCCCCGTTTTCCGGAAACATGGAGGCTGTTCTGAGTGATGTTGTAGCTCCTGAGGACCTCAAAGTAAGTTTTACACAATTAAACCTCTTACCTCGTCGCAGAGCGAACATAAAAGCCAATTAATAGCCGGCACAGATATCCTCTTACCTTCACTTGTCTCGGTAAAAGCTGACACGTCGACACGTCTGTCGCGTCACGTAGCATGCTAATGCTAATGTCCATGTTTTGGGTTGACGCTTGGTTGCCGTCTTAATCAAATTCACTTTAATAATCTGTATCTGGTGCCAACAGTAGTTTCACAGTTATATGTAGTTACATTAAATTGCACACAGTGGAACAATTAATGTAAATGTTACACAACAGACGCTAAAAGTCGATACTTTTTATTGACATGTTGAGTGAAACAGAGCGGCTCCTGTTAGCTGGATTTGTCGTTTTAAGCTCTTTTTATGAAACATATTTGTGTTTTTTTTCTGTTCCAGAAATTCGAGAAGAAGTACAAAAACGAGCAGCTGAAGGGATCCGTTTCCAAGGAAACAAAGTTTGAGTATGCTTGGTGTTTAATCAGGAGTAAATACACAGAAGACATCAAGAGGGGAGTGTTGCTCCTAGAGGGTAAATAAATGTTCATTATTTAAATTATTCATGTTATTTTCCTTTATTTCTTTTAAGCAAACCTGTAGGAACCAGTCACATTCTTTCTGTGGACTGCTTTAGCACACATATATGTTTTTTTGTCTTGCAGAACTTGTTCACAAGTCATCAAAGGACGACTC
The DNA here is from genome assembly GCA_010277075.1 of Poeciliopsis retropinna. Classification (NCBI taxonomy): domain Eukaryota; kingdom Metazoa; phylum Chordata; class Actinopteri; order Cyprinodontiformes; family Poeciliidae; genus Poeciliopsis; species Poeciliopsis retropinna. The sequence continues at coordinate 3,567,372 of VMRM01000019.1, forward strand.
CCGGGACTTTCTCTTCTACCTTGCAGTGGCCAACTACAGGCTCAAAGTCAGTCATCTTTCCAAATACGACATGAATCTTGTATTTTCTTTTATAACATGTTCAAAAATACTCTCTTCTGTGTGAATGGTCAGAGCCTAACAGCTGTGGTTTCTCCTACCCTCACCTCACTATTTATAAACTGGTTTACTTCTGTTATCTTCTTATAAAGAAACTATTCATACCCATTTGGTTAATCTTTTGAAATTGGGTCATTTCTCTTAGTATTTGAATATTTAATGAACACATTGTTTTATTTTATTGTGTATTGTTGTTAGTGGATTTTGTATGCTCTTTCTATTGCCTGTCATTGTGACCCCTGTTCAAACCAAAGTAACTATGTGACAACCTGCTAACACATGCTATTTACTGGAGTCATATAACCACACTGTAAATTATAGAAAATGAATTAACTGATTTAAGTCACTGATTACAATACTATCAAACTGGAAACCACACACTTGGCAGGCATAAACTAGATTAAAAATGTAAAGGGTGAAAAAGTAAAGAAAAGCAAGAAAAAGAAAAATGTTTGAATGTTTAATGAATGATTTCATTACCCATAACTCTTACTCCCTTCCCTTGATACAAACAAACGTATAACTGAGTTACTTCTAGAACAATAAAGCCGTGTCCGCTGATTCAAGCATTGTTACTGGTGATGCAGCTAGATGTCACTGTGAGCCTGGAAAGTTAATACTTTGAGGTTTTCTGGTGGCATCAGTACATTTAAAATTAAAACTATTTTTATATGTATATTTAGCTGTTATATTTTCACCTGTTTTGTTTTTTTGGGGGGTTTTTTTACATCCGGGTGGACTAGTTAGACAGCAAACAACTACAATTTCTTTAAAAAACAATTATTGTAGATTTTCTGTTATGTCTAATTTTCTGAACTTGTATTCCTCACTCATATTTGGTTAAACTCCTAAATCAAATTTCAGAGTTTTCACCTCAGTTTTGAAGCCGTCAAGGAACGTCTGGCGCAACATTTTATCTTTTAAGTACCTTAATATCAGTCTGCTTTATCCATCCTACTGTCTGTTTAGATGTGTGTCTGAAATCACTGTCCATATTTGAGTTTAAGTTTCAGCCATCTGATTGCTGAATTGAAGTAAAATTGAACAATTCTGAGATAGTCTTAATTTATTTTATCCACTCTGAACAAAACACATCCTGAGCATGATGCTGCCCCTCCCTGACTGCAGGTCCAGTGAAGTGCACACATTCACGCACGCAGACAAATGTGCAAATATGCACATTAAATCTACAAAATATAAAATTGCATCTTCCTGTGTCTTCCTGGCAGCAGCAGACAAATGTGCAAATATGCACATTTGTCTGCGTGCGAATATTGCGCATATTCTCCTCATGTCTTTAGCAATATGCACATTAGAGTTTTGGGGAAGGTCGGCTGTGGTTTTGTTGAGTAAAGAAGAAAATGTGCAGAGAAAATGATGAGATCATTTGGTTTTTTAGACAGCTTGTTCTCAGAGTATCTAATATCTGATTTATGTGTGTGGGGGGGGGTTCCTCACCTGGTTTCTGGTACGGCAGTGTGCCAGCCTCTGCTCCCTCTCCGACTATCCTCTGAAGATAACTAATCAGGGCTTTATGGTCTGCAGGTCATAATGATCTCTCTCTCTCTCTGCTTTTAAGCTGTAATCTCTCCTCTCCTCACGTGCCTTGTTCACCTCACGTCTGATCTGCATCCACTTTGATCCTGGCAGATTTGTTTTGTTTTCATAAGTTTAGGTGACTTCTCTATTCCTCCCCTTCCCGCCAGGAATATGAAAAAGCCTTGAAGTACATTCGGACTCTCCTGAGGAACGAGCCGGGGAACAAGCAGGCTCTGGAGCTGGAGAAGCTCATCGACAAGGCTTTGAAGAAAGGTAAGCTTGTGGAAAAACAATGTTCTGAAAATGCTTTATGAACCCACACACTCACGCCCGCTTGTCGTTGTCCAGACGGCTTGGTCGGCATGGCGATTGTCGGGGGAATCGGACTGGGCGTGGCAGGCTTGGCGGGTCTGATCGGCTTGGCGGTGTCAAAGGGAGCAGCGAAATCCTAACCTGGATAAGAAATGTGCTCTGGACTTATACGCTGACCTCCATTAAAAACAAAAAAATAACCAAGTGCTAAAAAGAGGTTTGTTTGAAGTTGAATTTGTGCTGCAACACATTTACAGCAAATGATGGTTGAAACAAAAAAGTTTCATACTTTAACAGGGTTGAAAATCACATTTTCTTCTGTTCACATATTAAAGCATCTCAGTCTCTAGCTACCTATCTTACTTTAATTGAATGAGTTGCCATTTGCTTTCTGTATGTATTTCTCAGAGTGTACAGGCTTGTTTCATTGTTTATGGATAAAGGAAAGCGCTCCTGATGCTGCGTGAACAAGAGGAGGTAACATGAAGAGAGACTGGCTTAATGTCTGCAGAGAAGTCCAGCTGAAAGCAGCGAACATTTAATTCAGACATGCTCAATGCTCTTTTTTGTTTATTCAGAACAAGAACTAATAGAATTTACACATTTACTCGTGTTGAAAGCTTTCCTGACTTTATTTAATAATTTTACATCTTGGTAAATAAAATGACTACAAGAATATTTATGTCACTGTTTTTTGTTTTTTTTTTACTGCAAATCATAAAGACTGATATATTAATTTTTAGGACTTGGGGCGACATAAAGTATTGGTGAAATGGTGAAATTGAACCTTTTTAATTAAATCATCAATAATTTTTTGCTACATTTGCTATATTGTACCTGGGGGCTGGTTGTATTTTGGCTTTAACAACAAAGCAGAGCAGCATAAACCATGAAAGATGTTCAATCTATTACTGTGTTAAAGATTTACTTGATTCACTCTCCATTATGTACAAATCACGATTAAAAATAATAGTTCTTCAGTGTAACTCTGCTTGGTTTCAATATTTAAGCAACAATTGAAGAAAATACAATTATAGGAACATTTCAAGTTAGGTTGGGTTAAGATTAAAATCTAGATGCTGAATTAACCAAACCGTAGTTTCAAATAATTTAAATATTGTTTAGGTAGTGACTGCTGACCAGAGTCAAGGTTTATGGAAACATTATTGTGTCAAAACTTCTTTAAAATGTTTTTTTTTTTTTTCAATCAGTTGGTGAGAGGAGACGTTTGTGCTGCTCAGATCATAATTCGCAACAAGCAAAAGTTTCTTACTTTTGATATTTTACAATTGCATAAAAACCTGTGTTGAAAAGCAATAACTTGAACATCTCTACATGAGCCTAATTTGTACAGCGCCCTCTACAGTTAGTGACACATTATTGCACCACAAATCTGAAGCGTGAAGATTGATCAGCAAAGCTACTAAAAATTTAAATAAAAATGTTTTTAATTGAGATATGAAGGTTGAACTGCAGAACCAAATTCATCAGATCACACTGCGTTAAATAAATATATTTTAGTCCATTTTATTATTTTTTTACTTTTTCTCTGTGGCACCTCATTGTTACTCCGCCAACAATTACCTGGGAAACCAAGATCTGCTGCAAACCTCGATTTCAAAAAGGTGCGTAAAAGAATATTATACATTAACTGGACATGAAATTGACCTGAAATCCAAATGTGCCGCTCCATTGTGTTGGTGCGGACAGTCGTGCTCGGTGTCAAACAATAAAGTGCTGTTGCAGTGGATTACACAATAACCTCAATTACAGCGTGATGGAGGCATGCACATTGTTCCCGGTTGCATTTCTACGTGTTGATTACACATTAATATCCTGCAGCACTCAATGAACGTCGGGCCCGGCAACTCAAACTCGCCGCAGCGGGTCTGAATTAGCACTGCTCTGATAAATCATTGAGGGCAAAAAAGTGTTTTCAGTCTCAGTTTTCCTCTCAAATTTCCCTGTTTCTCTCTCTTTCCGTCAAGCAGATGCACTTCCCCTAATAGGCCTGGTGAGTTTCGGTGTCGTCAGGCGGGTTAATGAGTTACCTCTTCTGAAAATGATAACGCCACATGCAGCTGATAGCCTCTGTAAGCCTTCCTGTTGTACAACTTGAATGTTTCTGGAGTCTGAAGCATGTCTGATAGAACCTCCGAGAACCCGGCCGGTGGGTTCCTACCCAAACCCGTCTCAGTGAGGCCGTTCAATACTTCCGGCTCCATTACGTCAATCAAAGACGTTGATTAGGCTGGAACTACGACGGACTTTAGCCTCTTTATGAGTTTAATGACTGAAATTTCGGCGTAATTAATGAGTTTAGATAACTGGAAAAAATTTTCGCTCTTCAAAACAGAACAAAGGACAAACCTTCAACTTACGCAAAGTTCAGGTAGGCTATTTGCTTTGCTTTGAGCCACTCGTGAATCACAACTCCTCCTATTTACACGACTCGGCTGAAACTGTATTTTCTCACATTAGTTTCCCAAACAAAGTCATTCACAGTTCCGTCAGTAAGGAAGCACAAAAGTCCTTTAAAAATAAATTCTTATGGTGACCAACAGGCCACATTTTGCTGCTGTTTTTAAACTTCAAAAATCCCACTAATGTCCTCCATCCAAGCTTTTTTTGAGTCAGTCCCAGATGTTTCAGACTTTTTGACAAACATTGCTCTGACAGTAGAAAAGAGTTATTTCAGTAAGTTATTTCCTGATCCAGATCAGCACACCTCTGCCTTTCCCGTCTCCCTCATTCTGAAGAGTTTTAATTGGGATTTCTTCTTAAAGATTTGATTTTTTTTTTTTTCAAAATGTTCTTGTCAGAAAACTGCAGTCTAATTGTTATATCTACATGACAGAAGCACAATGAGTGAAAATCCTGCTCAAAAGAGACAGGCCTGTTGTGTTTCAGTCTGAATGGTCAAGCTGCAACCAACTATGGTGCAAAAATAAAAGTAAGAGGGAAAATCATTAAACTAACTAAAAACGATTGAATTATGGTAAGCAGAAGCCATCCAAGACATCTCTCAAGTTTAGATTATAGATGTGATATATAATCTGTGGAGATGTGGTTCTTATCAATGGAGAAGCTTCCAGATTTATGTTTTTTAAGATAAGCAACCACTCTGTTATAGATATCGTTGAGAAAAAGCTTTTAATAACTAAACTAAAATGTATTTTTAATAGATCTCAGCGTTATTTGTGGTTTCCACGGAAGAACCTTTATTTATTAAGCTTTTCTCATGTGAAACCAGGTGCTTTGTTCACCATATAGATCAGATTATAGGTCAACCTACTTAAATACTTAATATTAAGACTTCTAGAAAATCTGTTTCTATAATTTGATGTTTAAATCCATCGGGGTCAAGGACAGCGTCTGGAAAGTGTTCAACAGCTCAAATCCACATTTTGTGGGAGTGGTTGGTCAGAGCTGACAGTTGCCCAGCAACAGTCTATCAATTATTATTGTGTTTTGAATGTTGCTCGAATCTGATTGGTGGAGAGAATGTAGAATCTTTTCTGGGTTCTTTTTTTTTAAATTGCTGCCTTTAAATCCTCCCACTAAAATGAATTGCTGGACATGACATATATAATCTGCCACATCCAAAACTTATAATGTTTTTATTTCCGATTTTCCTCCACTGCTTCGGTATCTGTCAAATGTTTGGTTAATTTTTAAACATTATGTGTCATTAAAGAAAAGGGATTCTCAAAATAGGTGAAATATTCACCTATTTTGAATATTAGGTGAATATTCACCTAATTGCACCAGATTGCAGAAATCTGGTCCAATAATTATTAAGCAGTTCAGAGAAGACTCTGTTTAAACATTTATCTGTGCGCTCTTCCATGATGCGTCTCATCATCGCATGTTCATCCTGTGTCCCTTTGCGTGGTCTGTTCCTGGAAAGTCAATTAAAAAAACGTACAGCCTTTCCAGGTATCACTTCACAGGTCACATAAAGTATTGTTTTTCAAAGGTAAAGCCTCAGTGAAATCTGCTTTCAAACTTATAAACCCCCAGCAGCCACTCATGCAGTCGCAGGAGCTGTAAAACATGCTTCGCAAACAGTTTGGTTGTAAAACGGGCCGTTTATGGTGGAGCAGGACCCACGTTTTAGAGCGGCTCAGGTGTCGGTGACATGGGTGAGGTTGTTTTATTTGTTTGGTTTTTAACAAGGATGTAAATTTCTAAGTTTGAGACATTGATCATGATGCAGAGCTATAAGTAATCCCCCATCATTTATACTTGTAGCGTTCTCCATTGTGTTGTTAGGTTTGCTGTTTACTTGCCAGTTTCATACGAAGCCAAAGCTTTGTATTTGTGCTCTGAAACATGATGCAGCGTTTTGCTAAAGCATTATCTGTTTCACCTTTCGTCACACTTCTACCACAACCTCAGAGCATTATTAATTTGGTTTTATTGCGATGGACCAACATTAAGTAATGTGTGATTAGAACAAGGAAGCCAAAGGACAAATGGTTACATCGATGTTCTGGTTTGTGCCACCGGCTCTCAGGTTTATGTGGGTCTGGACTTTGACTAGGTCATTCCAAAGCAGCAACATGTTTTGATCTAAAACGTGATGGCTGTACGTTAAGGCTCTTTTTTCCTTTTTTCCGAAATCTAATCTCAAATCTTATGTTTGAAAACCTCCATTGTGTGAGGATTTGAGTTTTCCTTCGTGTTTATTTTAGATTTCTGTGTCTATTGAGTTTCCATGTTGTCCTCTGTACCCTGTGATTGTTCCCAGCTGTGGGAACAATGTAGGAGTGGACAGCCCGCCCACCGTGGTTGGGTTGTTTTTTGTTTTTTTCTGTGGACTCTTGCCCTCCGTCCAGCGCCCCTCTGCCCGCCCTGGTTGGGTTGTGTTTTGTTTTTTCTTACATAACAAGTTCTTCTGACTGTTTTTGCATTCCAGCAATTTCTAAAAGCAACTAAAATTGATGTGAACTATTTTACTATTTAATTTGTAGACTACAATTTGCACATTTACATTCAACTCTTGGTTAAGACTTTGGAAAATATTTCTTTCTAAAATACATTTAAAGGAGGTAAATATGTTTTGAACCCAAATGTGAGGAAAAGCTAAAACATCAAGCTAAAAACAACATCCATAGAGCAAATCCAGAAAACTCTTGACATCCATTTGTTTATGAATGAATCTTGAACATCCTGTCAATTTTAAGCAGAGCTCCAACATTAAGGAACTCTTTTACAGTCATACAGAGCCAATCTTTGATTGTAAGATTGTTTTCTTCTTTAATAACAAAAAATAAATGTCAAAACTGTGTTTTGTGCTTTTCTTGTATTTTCTTAAACTTTGAAATTGGGTTGATTTTCGGAAACACTCAAGTGTGACAAACATGCAAAATGTTGGGAAATCAGGAAACACTATTCCACCCCACTGTAAATAAATATTAATGTCTTTTCACATTGATCTAATTTGGAAGCATACAGATGAAAAACTGATTGATATGATTTGATTTTGTGACAGGAGAGAATTACTGTGGAGGTAACATATACCTCATTACCCAGAGTCCAAATCTTTCTGAAACAGAAACACACACCTGGGCCTAGCTTAAAATTGAGCATTTAAACTTTATAAATAACGATATATTGGGTCTCGTCTATTTTTTCTAATAATTTGTAGTTATTTTACTTTAAATGTAAACCTTTTATTATGTGCAACAAACACCATGAAAATCCATATTTAGGGTGCAACTGGAGAGAATATGATATGTATTTAATCTATTTGTTTTTCAAGAATTTCATCATAAATTTTTAATAGAAGTAAAAAAAAAAAAAAAAAAAAACACTCCACAAAATTACTTTAACTCAGATGACTGAGGTAAAGTAATTTTAGAAACCTGTGTGTTCCTGGCTCTCTGTGTTTTGTTATCTAGTCTTTGTTATTCTCTTTTATCTTTTACCTTTTTATTCAGTTGTTGGATTCCCAGAACCTCTTGTCCTGAGCAGGAACGATAATTATCAGACATTTCTAGGAACGGTCAGTTGTTTGATTTTTTAAATTTTTTTTAACCACGTTACATTTGTGACTTTGCACATGCTCTGGAGATTTAAAAAAAATAAATAAAAGAATTCCTCCCTGAAACTTGGCCTGGAAAAAGCAAAGCTCTGGTTTATTGTTAGCCTATTTCTAGAACTTTATTGTTGACCTTTAAACAGATGAATTTCCCCCTTTATAAATCTTCTCCCTTCTACCAGATTGACAGCTTGGTCTCATTATTCAGGCTAAGATTTATCTAATATTATCAGCTGGGCCAACTTAAAGCCTTCACAGGATTTGTCAGCACTGACGCAGCGGCCCTCACTGGGGGTTATTAATGAGGTCCAACAAACAGAAACTTTGAGATAAACTGGAGAACTGTGAACGTTTTGTCTCTGCATGGCTGCTTGTTAACCCTTGAGATTATTCCAGTTAGATGTTGACATTGTCGCCCTGCGTTCTTCTTTTTTTTTTTTTTTTGGGAGAGATCGTCTCAAATAACCAAGAAAACAGAGTTCAAATCATCATTCCAATTTATTAGAGCCAAATAAGTGATAACATTGTTTAGGATCAACAGAGAAATAGTTTACCGTTACAGCGCTGGTCCACTGCCATACGTCCTTAAGGGACGACACAGAATGGCCCCGGACAATAGCTTTTGATTCCTTTTAGCTCCCAGATAAGCTACGCCCTAACGAGAGCGTTCCCCTGTGATGCAATTTCCCCACGCGTACATGTGTGCGTGTGTGCATGCGAGCATCAACCGGCTAACGAAGATAGAGGAAAAACACAGAATCATTTATCCATAACAACATTGTTCCGAAGCGCTAGGCGTGACACTTGGTGAACGTGTGGTCATGTCCGGTGGCCTTCAGAAGTTCGACTCAAAACAATAAAACCAGCCTAGAAAACTCTTTCACCACACCTCATCGTGAAATTTGCGTTCAGCTACATTCAGACTCAATAATTGGGCTCCAACAGGAAGAGAAACCCTCAGCATATCAACTTTAGATTGTTGGTTCAAATAAATTGATTCTTTGACAAAGTTGGTCAAAATTCTGACCAGGTCTTTGAAAAATCAATATATTTTCAGCACAGGTAATAATCTAAATGTGATGCGTAAAAAATTTTGAGGCATACATGAAAAAGCATGAAGGACGACTGATGACCATTGGACCTTGAGAGTGAGTCGATAAACACCTGTTCAGCTTCAGGGGTGTAAAATAAAAAAAAAAAAAAAAGCAGATAGTGTGTAGGCGTGTGTGGGTGTGTGTGTGTGTGTGTGTGTGTGTGTGTGTGTGTGTGTGGGACAGAGGGAGAGAGTTAGATCGAGGGTGGTGGGAGGAGAAACTGGCAGTCATATAAATGATTATACATATCTGAGACACATTTCACAGAGGTTATCGTCAACTCAACGGAGGGTCTCGCTTTTGGAGCTAATTTCTTTCCAAATTAACCGAAAAGAGAGAGAAAGAGGAAAAAACAGGCTTGGATCTGGGTATTCAATCATTTTCTTTTGATTATCTCAGAGTTGGACCGAAGAAACGGTCATGGATCCGATTGTGGAAGTTGTGGCTTTGATTCTGGGGTTCATCGGATGGGTGATGGTCGGGGTTGCGCTGCCGAATCGTTACTGGAAGGTGTCCACCGTGGATGGGAACGTCATCACCACCTCCACCATCTACGAAAACCTGTGGATGTCCTGCGCCACGGATTCAACTGGGGTCCATAACTGCAGGGAGTTCCCGTCGCTGCTCGCTTTGAATGGTAGGCTTAAAAAAATTCTACAACAAAAGATGTAACAACTTTATATATAAATGTATATTTATTCTACCAACTCAAATTACCAGGGACTTTACCTTGAAGGATCTATAAAAAAGTTTTATATGATGAGATGTGGGGGTTAAATGATAAGAAGATTTTATAGGTCTGAGGAGACTGTAAACTATCCTCTGCCGCCACAGATAAGGGCTTTAATTTGCTCTTTGTTTCCTGGTTTATTCCTCCAGGTTATATCCAGGCCTCCCGCGCCCTGATGATTGCATCCATACTGTTGGGCACCTTCGGCCTGGTGGGGGCCCTGGTCGGGATCCAGTGTTCAAAAGTGGGGGGAGAAAACTATGTTCTCAAAGGGAGGATTGCAGGCACCGCTGGGGTTCTCTTCATCCTGCAAGGTAAGAAAACAGATTCAAGAACGTCCGTCAGGGAGGCTTGCTGATATTTACGACTTGCTGATGCGCTGCTCTATAAAAAGATAAAGAAACTTCTCTAAAGTTTCCATTTAGACAATAAATCAGGATATAGTTTTATTGCACATTTAAATCATTCCTCCATAAAGTTTTCACTGGGTTCCTTAAAGAACTGGGTTAAATGGACTGGCAGCTTTCTAGCATTTTTATTTCTATCAAAAGGTCTTTGCACCATGGTCTCGGTGTCGTGGTACGCCTTCAACATCACCCAGGACTTCTTTGACCCCTTCTACCCAGGAACCAAGTAAGATGCAGCAGTAAAGCTCCTTAAAGTTGCACAGCAGAGCTTCAGGTAAGATGCCAGCTGACCGTTTGTCTCTCCGCCTCAGGTATGAAATAGGAGAAGGACTTTACATCGGCTGGTGCTCGGCCGTGCTCGCCATCGCTGGAGGAGTCTGTCTCTCCTGCTCCTGCAGAGCGGGCACAAAGGAAAAATAGTGAGTTCCCATCCAAGCTGGGTTTAATATTGAGAGAGATGAAAGAAGGTGTCTGCCGGATGCACAGTTACAGTTTGACGAGGCCATGTTGTTGATTAACTGCAATTAATCAAAGTCTTCAGTATGGTGCACATTGAGCGGCATGGTTCGAATGGCCATGAACTGGCTGAAACATTATAAATACTCCCAAGAGTAAAAACAAAAATGAGATTCAGTCAGAGCTACTGGAAACGCTGCAGACTGATTTTGTCTTGAGGCGGAAACACCAGTAAGAGGTCAGCGGTCAGCAACGTGTTTGGTCCAAAGAGTTGATTGATCCCACTAGAGCTGCAAATCCTCCTTGACCCTTAAGAAAAATATAACTAATCTGGCTCTGAGAAAAAATGTGTTTGCTGTTGAAAAAAAAACACACACTTTTTATACAAGAACAAAGCTACATAGTGACTTTAAACGACTTGCCAAAAACATAATTTCGACCATTAGTGCCATCTGCAATGGAAATTTTACACATATTATTGAATCAGACACATGTACTGATTAATTTGCCATGTAATATGACCTCGTTATTTAAAAAAAGAGGACTTATTTCTTTATCATTTTTGGTAAAGTTTGTGAGGTGGAAAAAGAGCCATAAGTAGCTCTGGACTCCTCCTGGTTTAGGCGAAAAATAAAGATTCAAGCATGCACTTGGTTTTAAACAGTTCGACTTTAGCGCCACCTAGTGTTGCAATAAAAACAGCGCGACACCAGCCTGTATGCATCGCATAAAATAAAGTGTTTATACAGCAGCAAAATAAATCCAAAGAATTTATGTTGTTGGTGTAACCTCAGAAGGCTCACTTTATTAGGATATTGTTATAAATATATTGAAAAGCAGAAATGATGTCGTAACCTAAAAACATTGTATTTTACGCTGACAAAGTTTGTTTCCTTTTGAATCCAGTACCAATCAGGTTATGCTACTGCAAAGTAATTAATGAAGTAATCACCAACAAAATAATTAAACAACTTAAGTTTGAAAAATTGTATGTGAATGGAGAGAAGAGAAGTTTGAGCATAGTGGCCCTCACCATGTTTACATAAAACCAGACAGCAGATCAGGTCAAAGCCTTATGCAAAGTATCAGGCACAGTGGTGGAAGAATGATGACACGGGACATGATGCCATCTTAGAGTCACTCATGAAATTCACTGTATACCAAATCATATTTAGAGCTCATATTTAGAGCTATTTATGAGGCAATCCAAAGTTTGGCATTTTGGATTTCTTTCTGGTAAATTAACAATAAATTTGTTTATGTTTTGCATTTGCCTTTATTTGGAGACCCAGAGAAGACCGACTTTTTTACTAGTTGATGCATCAACATATAACATAAAAACTGAGAGTGAACCTTTTGACACGACTGTCTCTCAAAAGAGAGAACCAGTTTGTAAATGTATTTTTCTTACAGTGCATTACTCTCAACTATCAACTGTGTTTTTTGTTTGTTTTTGTTTTGTTTTGTTTTCTTGCAGTCCCTTGCATTATCATGACAGAGGAACAGCGTACTCTGGAGCTGCACCGAGCAGAAGTGCCGCAGCCAGCACTTATGGACGAAACGCTTACGTCTGAGCAGGATGGCATTTTTCTGACACCTTCTCGCTTTTTATTCTTGTACATAAATCGTTCAGGATTTTTAAAATTTTTTTTTTACTCTTTCTGCTGGTCTTGTTGTCCATGGCTGTGAACTTGCACCATTTGCTTACTGTTGGCAGGAACTGTAATGTATATAGTCACGATGATGTTTTTGATGAATTTCCTGTATAAATCATTACCAAGGCCGGTGATATAAACACTGTACAGAGCTGCTTTGCTTTTCTCTCTGCCACAACACAGACTGGGTCGTTTTACCATTTCTGTTTGTGTTTCACTGATGAAATCAACATGTGGGCATTTACCAAAACAATAAATCATGCTTTGATTTACAGATATGTATGCGGTCAAAATAGAGATGATTCAGGTTTTATTTGTGTTGTTTTGTACAGTTTTGTAATGTACCATTAGGAGAGAATGGAGAACAATTGTTTTGTTTCAGTTGTATTTTTTTTTTACGACTGAAGACAATAAAATATGTGTAAAAGTGAAAACTGGAGTTTGACTTGATATTTTTGTAATCACGAAATGTTGTGATTCTAATACTTTTTGAATAAAAATATTTTCCTGTATATTTCCCATCATTGGGATCTATCCTTACTGCCAAATGTACCAATTCCTGCTTTGATCCAAACTCACCTGACCTCATTCTCAGAGAATTTATGGAGAATGAAATGAAACACCAAAACCAATGGCCTCCTCGGCAGAATCAAATAATTACACTGCATTCATTCTGTATTTATGTAAAAGGAGCCCTTACCAAGTAGTACTTCCATACACTTTTTTAGTAGATGAACATTTCTGTATTAAAAGTCCTTTGTTGGTTGGGTTTTGAAATACTGAGATAAGTTAACTTTATTTAAATGTATTCAAATGGACCCGTAAAGACACTGGATATTGAGTAAGGGTCATTTTCCCATCAGTATCAGGCAGACTTTAAGTTTTGTAGGGCGACCGCTCCTCCAGCAGTGGCTTGAGACACACTAGGAGTGCCACCAGTGTTAAAATAGGCTGTCCAATCAGAGCAGCCCACGTCTACAGATGAACCCGGATGGAAGCCATGTGGACCAATCAGAATAATGTGGGCCAGAAAGGGAAAGCGAAGCCGAGGGCAGTCGGAAAGGTATCGCTTACAAACTACACAGAGTGTCAGTGGTTTGATTTCACCATCCTCTGGTTAGAAGGCGCTCATTTACTTGCAAGTAAAGTCTTGTGGTTGTCGGTTGGAGCTGCTGTCACACGTCTGTTTTCGGCTCAGGAACCTTTCAGAGGCTCTCCTCTGTTCCGCCCGGAGGACTGTGGGGACGGGACCGTAAATACACCTAAGGAGCAGTTAGTTCCTCGGTCTGTCAGAACGGGCTCAGTCCTTCTCAATGAGCCAGAGGAGCAGCTTGAGCCCAAGCCGAGCCGTGAAGTCCGTCTGTCCCGGTGTCCCGGTGTGAGCAGACCCAGACATGGAGTGGTGTTGGCGGACAGGAGGAGCCAGCGGGCTGCTCTGCTCCCTGTCTCTGCTCTGTGTCCTCTTGGATATCCAGCTGGACGGTAGGACCGCTATTAGAGCTACAAACAGGTGGATTACTAATAAAAAAACACACTGACAGATACAAAGACGGTAGATTTATGTAGGTTGCAGTCTTATCGGCACATGGCAAAGTCAAGTCTCCAAAGTTTGCGTCTCTTCCGCAGAGGGACGTTTTGTCCTGACGCGCCCAATGTTCAGTAGCTTTTAAAAATAATTTACCACCTGACAGCTATATTTTATTGCCTTAGATGAAACTTTAGCAGCTCGTAGTGTGACAGAGACTCTTTGTCCAGCGGCCGCAAACGCAACAGAGCCTTAAAACGAAACCAAACGTCTGAAAAACACAAGGAAATGAAAACCTGACTAATGTGTAACAAGATCTGGGCTAAACAGAAGCAGAACTTAAAATAAAAGTTTGTAGGATATGTTTTGTTGCATAAGCTCATCTAATGATGCATTTCCTTTTTAGTCACAGTTTCTACCAGAGAACCTGCAGTTCCTTATGTCTCTTTGGATTCTTTCACTCATTATTTTACAAAAACAACTGGAATTAGTCAGAATCTGTAAAATAAAACCCTTTTTTATTTAAATTGAGAAAAAAAAAATCAGTTTGTCTTGGTAAATATATTTTCACTAATTCTCTAAATATTTTGGCAATTGTGTGAGATAAAAACAAACTATATAAAGGCACACTGGTATACCAACGATTATATATATACCAAAATATACCAACGATTTTTAAAAAGTTACAATTTGAAAATCGCATGAATTTTCCAGCATACTGTTCCTATAGTTCAAAATTTTCCTTGATGAGATAACAGAGAACGTGCCTTCGTGGTAGCGCTGCACACTGCCGGTCAGCTGATGCAAAGAAGGCTAATGCATGTTTTTCTAACTTACGAGTAAGACACATTTTGATGTTGGATAATAAATCTGCTCATAAAAAACAAAGTTATGGTTTGGAAAACTAAAAAACCACCATCTATTGCTCTTTAAATTTAATAGATGTTTGTAATACACTTCTTTTTAAGTCTGTGTGAAAATAATCACGCTATTTTTGCTATAAGAATTGATGGATTGTATAATTTTATAAATATGTGTTTTGTTTCCGTTTTCAAATTCAAGCGATTAGATCAATAGATTTTTTTTTTTCTGTATTAAAATGTGCAAATACTGTGAAATTTTTTTCTATCTATTTTGCTAGAAAGTTTACATTTTCAGTTTCAGTTAAGTTATTTGCACCTGGACTTGAAGCCGTGCTGGCTCAACAGGTGCCACTCAGTCACTTAGTCATTAGAGAAGTGTGAGAACAGGTGAAAATCCTCTAAACCAACATATTAAGCTACAACACAAGCTGCCTTCATCTGATTGGCTGTGGTTCCAAGTGGGATTTTAAGCTCCGTTTTGTGTTACAGGTGTCTTGGGCGCGACTCACGCGAGATTGAGCACCACTTGGAGATGGGTCGCAAACTTCTGGCGGCCGGTCAGCTCGCTGAAGCCTTGTCCCACTACCACTCAGCCGTGGGTAAGCGTATCCCAACACTTTCCCACATTCATCCCTGCGTCTGCTCTGTTTTGACCTGGTTTTCTAATACTAGGTACAAAATTACCTGTGCAGACTTTTTTTTTTTTTTTTTTTTTTTTTTTTTGTGGTTTGAATCCAACATGACTTTCTAGTCTCACATTTGACCCTGCTATAAATTAGTTCCCCTGATGTTTTCCAGAGGGAGACTCTGAGAACTACCTGACCTACTATAAGAGGGCTGCTGTGTTCCTGGCCATGGGAAGATCTAAGTCCGCTCTGCCCGATCTGACCCGGGCCATCCAGCTGAAGCCTGACTTCTTGCCAGTAAGTCGTTAAAGGACCTCAACGAAGCGTTTTAAAACGCCGCTACACCGTTCTTTCTCACACCATCTCACTTCTGCTTCAGGCCCGTTTGCAGCGAGGAAACATCCTGCTGAAGCAGGGCAACAGTCAGGAGGCCAGGGAGGACTTTAGAATGGTGGTATGTTTAATATTTATGCTGCTATTTGGTTAATTTCTAAAAGTAAAAAAAAAAGAATGTTTCCAGACACTTATTTTATTTAACCACCTTTTAAGAAAACATTTAATTTTAAGGGGGAAAAAACATTTACTTAATCCGGTGGAATGCTCAAGCTTACGTTTGAGCACGATACCTTTCAGCTTTAGGGTTTTAATGATTCTGACCAAGAATCTAGAAATAAATGGAACAGTCGTACACTTTTATTTGGTGCCAGGAATTAGCGAAAATGTTGCACCTTTTTTATACATTTCTGCGATTTAAATTGCAAATTGTGGATTCTGCAAATGACTTGCATTACTTTGAAAAACATTCTCACTCAGACTGAAACAATTAACCAGATTAATTGCGATAATTCGATTATAGAAACAATCATAAACTAATTTGGTAATTAAGTCATCGCTAACTGGAGTATACAGACTCCACCCAACCATTTGCTGAAACAACACACTCGGGTGGAATTTAAATTGTTTCCTTTGTTACACTGATTAATGGTCAGAATATTTGATTCACTAAAATAATCATCTGTTACCTCCCTACTTCTCTCAAATTTTGGCAAAACAGGAACTCTCACAGCTAAGCTAATGACATCGAGGTTAAATTTGACATTTTCAGTCTATGTTTGTACTGAAACACAATGTATTTAATAGTACACTGTGGGGAATACTTTTATCAAAGGAAAATGGAATCCCATTGTTTTTTTTTTGTTTTTTTTCCCCCAGCTGCAGCGCTCTGCAGACCACAAAGAAGCCCAGGAGCAGCTGATAAAAGCGAGCGATCTGGAGGACTTCCAGGAAGAAGCCCAATCTGCGTACCACCAGGGCGACTATAGCGGCACCATCAGCGCATTGGAGAGGGTGATAGAGGTTCGTTGGACTGCGTCATTCATCGAACTTTATTGTATGTTGGCGCCAATTCTCGGCAGTGGAAGTCCACAAAGTTGCAGGCAGCAGTAGCTCCATCAACATGTTCATCTTATGAAGAAAAAAAAAATAGGATTATAAGTCCTGTTGGGTTTCTTGTTGTTTTAATGTCCATTTCTGTCTCAGATCTCTCCCTGGGATCCGGAGTCGAGGGAGCTTCGTGCAGATTGTTACTTGCGAATGGGGGATCCTCAGAAAGCCATCCAGGATCTCACGCCCGCAGCCCGGCTTCGCAACGACAACCGCGCAGCCTTCCTGAAGCTCAGCAGGCTGTTGTACGACCTGGGAGAGCATCACGACTCCCTCAAGTGAGCGTCTTCTCCATCTGCCGTGCAAGCGGAGTGATTTCCTTTTTTTTGGGCTTCTGATAATTTGTTTGGCCTTCCTGTCCCTTCACTCCCATCTGTCGCTTTGATTCTCTCCAGCCACATTAGGGAATGTCTGAAGCTCGACCAGGACGACAAGGAGTGTTTCAGCCACTACAAGCAGGTGAAGAAGCTCAGCAAGCAGCTGGATTCTGCAGAGGAGCTGATCCAGGGGGAAAGGTCAGTGCCTTCACGATTCCTTTAAAACATTTATGAAACATTGTCAACCCTTTGTGGAATATTTAAAAGCTGAAGATTCACACTTTATTAGAAATTTTCATCTGACATTTGATTCCAGGTTTCACGCATTCTTTAGAAGTCTGGAATTTGCTCTTAACGTTTTCCAGAACTGAATATGTGGATATAAGTAAAATTGAGTTTGGCAAAAAAATGTTTTTCCTTCTTCCATTTCCCAAAAGAGAAAAATCTAACTCGTAATATTGATTGACCAATATTATTCAGACAGGTTAAGGAAACAACTAAACTAATATCAGCTCACGTTCTCCATCTTCTCCACAATCAGGTTTCAAGAAGCGATTGAGAAATATGAATCGGTGATGAAGACGGAGCCGAACATCGAGTTCTACACCAACCTGGCAAAAGAGAGGATCTGCTTCTGCCTTGTGAAGGTGAGAAAGAAAATGCCTCCACGCATTTAGGATTATGACAACTTAAGAGAC
Organism: Poeciliopsis retropinna; assembly: GCA_010277075.1. Classification (NCBI taxonomy): domain Eukaryota; kingdom Metazoa; phylum Chordata; class Actinopteri; order Cyprinodontiformes; family Poeciliidae; genus Poeciliopsis; species Poeciliopsis retropinna. The sequence goes on from VMRM01000019.1 coordinate 3,585,200, forward strand.
GGCCAGTTTTATCTTGGTTTTGTCTGAATTTTAGCTCCAGCTAGCTCCCGAAGCCATAGACGTCTGCTCAGAGGCCCACCAGAGAGACCCTCGAAATGCCAACATCCTCAAAGACCGAGCTGAAGCCTACATCCTCAACCAGGACTACGAGAAAGGTAAACAAGATAACGGCACCACTGCAGTGGGATGATTAATGTGACTTGATCCACTGTTTCATCTAAAAGAACCAGAGGAACATCTGGTTCCAGTCATACAGTGGCCATTAGCGTGAATGTTCATGTTCAACAAAGGAACTTCAGTGAATTTCTAGCAAGAATTAAGTGCACGAGTTTCACACAAGCTCAAATATATACGCACAGCCCACTAATATTTGGATAAATGTTGCTTTTCCAACTCAACGGTGACGGAAAACGCATTAAAACCAGAATGGATTAAGCAAATGGATGGAAACTCTAACCTGATTTTGCTTTTCGAATTGACTGAAGTTGACAGTTATTTCAATAACCCACCCAGGAAAAAAAAGCGTCAGCAAAACACCAAATTAATGAGACTCTGATGTAAAGTTGTGACAAACACGATAACTGTGGAAAATACAGTATTTCACTTCCTGAACGCCGTCGCTGCTGTATAACAGAGTCTTATGAGAGTTGGGTAGAGATCTGATCACACAACCATGTTACAAACACACACAATGTCTTCTTTGAGGATTGTTTCTTTGCCCAATTCATCTTCATTCAAACAGGAAAATTTCTGCTTGTTCTGTTATTGGTGTAAAACTGCTGCTTTATTTATCGAACCCACTTTATTTTTTTTTACCTCAGATTTATCTGTTTTTCTTTTTTTTTTTTTTTATTTTAGCTGTCGAAGACTACCAGGAGGCGAGGGAGTTCGACGGTGACAGCAACGCCATCAGAGAGGGTCTCGAACGAGCGCAGAAGCTGCTCAAACTCTCTCGTAAAAGAGATTACTACAAGATCCTGGGAGTTGGCAGGTGATGCTTCCATCTGGATGCATTCTGCAGTTTTATCCAGTTCTTTTTGTTTTTTCTTTTTTTATTGTAATCAAAATTGACTGTGCAGCTCTTTTAATAAAAACAAACCATCTGCGCTTCCTGTCCTTAGGAACGCTAATAAGCAGGAGATTATCAAGGCGTACAGGAAGTTGGCACAGCAGTGGCACCCTGACAACTTCCAGTCCGAAGCCGACAAGAAAGAGGCGGAGAAGAAGTTTATTGATATCGCCTCGGCTAAAGAAGTCCTTACCGACCCAGGTCAGTTTACACGTGTGTGTGTGTGTGCGCGCGTGTGTGCGCGCGTGTGTGCGGTAGGAACAGGAAGCAGCTTGCAATAGGGAGGGAAAAACAAACAATCTAGCTAATCTGGTTTCCTTTAAATGATGTACATTTAAAGGAAATGTACAGCATTCCTTTAAATGTTTTGTCAAGCAACATTTCATTTTGTTGTTAATTACATAGCAACAAAATACAAAGGAGGCTGACAAGTGAAATCCACAGTGAGGATCTCTGCTGGTTTAATGTCAGTACGAATCCAGCCGTTCTGTGAAGATCTTCTCCAACAAACCTCTGAGAGAACAGCTGGACTTATGCTGAGGTGAATTAACAGCATCAGGAGATGTAGAGATTTTAAAATGATCCTCTTCATCCACTCTCACTGAACTTCCATCTGTTTCGCAAAGAAAAACAGGAAAAAAACTTTGATCTCCACATAAGCAAATCTAGTAGATTAAAGAAAACAAGTGTCACCTTGAGGTCTGGCTGGGCAGTATGGCTTAAAAATAAATTCTCCGACTTCCTATTTCTGATTTTAATAGATTTTTCTTCTTTTTTTTAAGTCTTTCTTTTTTATAGCTGAAATTACAATTGACAGAAAACATTTTTAATAAATTGCCAAACGACAAGAAGTTTTGTTTAGTTATAAGAATATAGTCATAACACTATTAGAGTGAAGATGCAGTTTTACCAGAAGAAAGGTCTTAAAATAAAAAAGTTACTTTAATGAGGAAAAAGCAGCTTGGATCATTTTTTTTTTATTTACATTTTTTGTGTTGGAGTTCTCATGAAATTAAACTTCATTCTCCTAATTCTATGACTTTAAAATGGTAACATTATGGCTTTATTTTCATTTTATTTCAACTGTATCCCTGAAACATTGACTATTTTCGCAAAATATAAAAACTTAGCCCGACCCTTATAAATAAACAGCTGTAACACAAACTTATCAAACAAGATGGTGGATCTTTGACCTTTTGACGTCACTCTAAACTATGGGAATCCAAGGAGAGCTTTGGTGGGGGGGGATCCCCAAATTATCCAAAAATTTTATCTTCAAAAGCCGAAATGTCATTTATCGATAAAATTGACTTCTTGCGCAGCCCTAAATCAAGGTGAATATAGTGCATGCCACACTTTTCAGATTATTTTTTGGGGGGTGGGATTAAAAGTCTAGTTTATTTTTCGACTTCAAACTCCTTCTTCTCAGGACTCTTCCTAACTTCATTCCAATGTCTTTCCAGAAATGAGGCAGAAGTTCGATGCAGGCGAGGATCCACTGGACCCGGAGACCCAGCAGGGCGGTGGCGGCGGACAGAGGGCCTGGCCGTTCCACTTTAACCCCTTCGAGTCTGGGGGCAACTTCCACTTCAAGTTCGAGTACAACTAGAGAGCAGGACTCGACTCTACACAGACGTGTTGTCGGATCTTTCACTGGATTTGTGCATCAGCCTGGACGCTGTTTATTCAGAGACATAAACTTGTTGTTTTTTCAGATAGGAACCACAAGAGAACTTAACTACGGTAAAAGGTGGTTGAAGAAAGTGAAGGCTTTTTGTTAAAAAAACCTCAAATCTTTTTTTTTCAAGAAACTGAAAGGTGCTGGATGAAGGCTGTGGATGCTCCTCTCTCTTTCTTTGTGCCAATATTTGAACCAGGTGGTGGTGGAGGATGAACGTCAACGTGCCGCTTTTTATTCTTGCTCGCAGTATTCTTAGGAATCCCAGCTTTACTAACTCCAGCCAATAATCTGGACTGCAGAAGCATCTCTACACCCGAGAATCAAGACGTTTTTCTAGCTTCTGAAATCAACAGCTTTTCGTTGAGCTCTTGGATTAACGGTGAAACACACTGAAATCCTGTGGATCTTCTACCAGTGTGTTTTTGATGCAAACTGAAATTGGTTTCTAAAGGTTATTTAGAGGCATTCCGATGTCTTGAGATATATATATATATATATATATATATATATATATCTATACAGCCGCAAAAATAATGAATGAGAGCAGTAGCTGACTGAATCCGGTATTTTTTTCTTTGCCTTTGCTTTTTTTTTTTTTTCTTTTTTGGCGATTTTACGCTCTTTATTTGAGGGGAAAATAACACTCCACAGCCTCTCCTCTCTTGACATGTTACTGGGGTTTTTAAGCCTTACATAGAGAATGCATCTTCAGTGACTCAGAGCCTCATTTATAAATAGCAACTGTTCAGCTAAAGCTTGAATTTCAGTATCTTAACCAGAATATTTGGATAATATTTATCTAAAACATACAACTAAATTGCTGCAGGATTTGTTTGTATGTAAGGGTCTGGTGTTGCAGCCACGAAAGACGTACTTAGTTCTGCCCTTTATTTTTTTTTTCTTTTTGCACAAACTTAAGTTATTTTCTTACTGACATCTTGAAGACAGAGTGACTGTAACTGCTTATTTTGTGAACCAAAATGTGATGGAGCTCTTTGTATTTAAAGACAAGAAGGAACTGTTTTATGTTTAGGGTTTCTGGTTGTGGCATAACTTTTTCTTCCTGCTGCCAAATTGACTCGGTGGACATGCTGACGTGTATTAAAGGATGAAAAACATTCAGACTGAACTCGTGATTCCTCCTGCTTTTGGATCGCTGTGACAAATAAATTTTGCTCAACCGGTGATTTGCAGATAAACTCAATTTTATACAGTAAAAGTTTGAGCATTATATGTAATCTTTTGTTTTCGTTTGCCACTTTCTGCAGAGCTTCTAAATTTTTGCATTTCACAAACTGCAGCATTTAGGATCAGAAACAAAAGATCTAATAGATGAATTTATTTTAGAAACACTAACATCATACATAAACTTGTATCTGTACATTTGCACGAAACATGTCAGAAACTCATTCGCCCCGCTTGCTGCTAACGGGTTTCGATCATTCTCAGGGGAAATGGATAAATCCAGAGCGCTGACACAGAGGTTCCGTTTCAGCCGCAAAAACAGTTAAAACTCCTCCAAGAACAGTTTGATCTTTTCTTTTCCAGACACAGACCTCGACAGGAAACAGTCACGTGAATGTCGAGTAAAAATAAAAAAAACAAACGCAAAGGACAGCTCTTCGTCAGTGGTTGGCTCCAAACCCGTCCGCGTCCTCCAGGCTGTCGGCCTCCACCTCGATGGATACCACGTGGTGACCTGGGATCATGGCCAGGCCCAGGACTCTGGGTTCACCCTGGGAGAACGTGTCTAAGGGCAGAAAACACATATAAAACCAGGACATCAAAGCAGGAAAAACTGCAATCAGGTGTGTGGTTTGCCAAGCTTGACTGAGACATGACTGGAATGGTTCTAAAAATTAATTATTTAGGGGAACTTCATCAAATTCTACCAAAAATAATAAGAAATGACAGAAATTCCATTTCATATTAAAATTCAATTGTTTTGTGTGAAATTGATCTTTAACTTTTGCAGTTTGATTTGGGATTTTGAGATTTTTCTGCGTCAAAATTAAACTTCTAGATATGGACCCTGTTTTACATGAATAGTAGCTCTTAGAAGTGTAAATAACTCTGTTAAAAGACTTTAAAAAAAGTCTGCTCTTTTTTTGATGGGAGAACACGACTGAATGCTGCACAGTATAAAAGACAAAATAACTATTAAGGCTGATAGTGCAAAAAAAAAAAAATTCCAGCTGCCTTATTAATATTTTATGTCTTAATTTACTATTTCTACATTTCGAAGTGAACTCGGGAATATGAGATGTGGATCTGACAAAGCGTCCCCACCTGAGGATTTAAGGAACTCCTGAGCCGAGCCCAGGATCACATTGCAGTCCCGATCCGTGCAGAGGAAGAGACCCACCAGCGTCCGTCCGTCTGTCATGCGGATCCTCATGTTCTTGTTTAGGAGCCCCTCAAGTTTCTGTCTGGCCTGGGAAGAGGAGGACACTTCAGGCTGCTCCTGGAGAAGAGGAGACAAAGGAAGAACTGATTCTGTGTGAAATCATTTGAATCCATACAGACGTTCATTTCCCCCTACAGTGATCAAGACGATACAAATCATTTGTATCTCCTAATTATGGCACATCTTGTAACAACAAATCAAAAATAAACGATGCTATCCCATTACTATAAGATACTATACTACAATGACAGCATCTCGGGATCATAAAGCAATCATTCGATGATATCTACTAGTTATGAATACGGCAAAAAAAAAAAATGACACTAATGCATAATTATGACGTACTATCATGTTTCTAATTTACAACTTTATTGTGAGACACAGGGTTGTAATTATGGGACGCTTTGTGAGTGGTGCAAGGCAGTCTCCCACAATTATTACTTAAGTGGAAAATACACAATACTAGCTCTTCTTTGAGATGCTATTACATACATAATAGTTTATCATAAGTATGGCTTACATGTCTCACTTATGGTGAACAAAATGTCCTTCTTCCATTACAGTGTCAGAAAAGAGGCATTAAACTAAGTTAAGAATTAACAAAAACAAATCAGATCTCTTCAGTGTTTACATTCAGCAGGAACAGCTCACGATCAGAAATACTTTACAGGAATCATTGTGACACTTAGTACATTTTGCTGCTGGACAATTTCAATAAATCTAAACATTAAAAAATATATAACTGAGACCACGTAAAGCTAACCTGTTAGCCACAAGCTAACGTTTAGCTTCACCTCAAGCCCTTATAAAGCTACATTTATGTATTATAAAAGCTTTAGCCTCTCATTTGTCTTACTAGCATCGGAAAATAAAACTGTTGAATATTAAAGAAAATATTCTAGCTATACATACATGTGCCGAAGGACCATTTTCCTCAATCATTGTATCCGATTTTCCTTATGAGGGAGCAATTCTGGGGGCGGACAAGCGGAACCGGAAATCGTAGCAGCGCTTAGTATTTTTCTTTTTTTTAAAAAAGGTTTTTCAGATTAAAGTTTACAAGTTCGGTTTTTATGTCCGTGTGGCAGACAGTAAAACCTCCAAAAACAAACACCTAAATAAATAAAATCCAATATGTATCAATTCCACACTTTTCCAGACTCTTAAAGCAAATACCTTTGCTTAAAAGTATTTGCTTTAAGAGCAAATATCTTTAAGCAAATAACTCATTTTTAGCATAACTGCTAAAAAATGAGTTATGATGACAATCAGATTACTATATATTCTGTTTGTTTGCACTCGAAATATGCAAACAACTGAGCTCATTGTCACACCTGGCTGTTTGACAGGAAGTAAAGCTTTGTCAGGAGAGCTGCCAGCTGAAACAACACCATGGATTTTCTTTAGGATTTACTCACAGGTAAGTCAAACAAAATCATCACTGTCATTCAGACAGGAAAAGGAAAAACAAGAGGGCTCAAAAGAGGAAGTCATTTACTGTCGTTTCTTAATAATAATTATATACATTGGCCTACTAATTCAAAAAGGTTGATACTGAAGTTCAATTCTTGTTTTAATTAAAAATAGATTTGGTTAGTATTTAGTTTTATATATGTAATTTTTTTTTATGTATTCATAAAGTAGGGCATTTGATTTATTAAAGCAAATCTCTTAGATTTCTTTACAAAAATAAATTGGGATGATGAATATCCCTGTCCCAGAGCTTCCTGTAGGGGGCGCACTAATGCAACTAACGCCAGTCAACAGTGCTCTGGACCCATATTGAAACATCCAGTCAGAATGGAGATGGACAAGTTCGTTTTTGAAACCCCCGACATTTTTTTCAGAGTACTAGGCTAAATCAAATCAAATCAAATCAAATTTTATTTGTGTAGCACATTTATTTGTAATGCAACAATGCATTTCAAAGTGCCTTACATCATAACAAATAAACAGGCTAAAAACAAAAAACACTGCAGATGTATCAATAGAACTCTTACAAATATTACAAATAAACAAACTTTATTAAAGTTAGACCACCAAGTCTAGAAGTCCTCACTGCAGGAAAATCCTTATTGCACAGTTTGATTCTGCACTGTTTGCACACAAGTAGAGGACTGTTTCGTTTAAATATGATAGTGTTACTAAAATGAGTTATGATGACAATCAGATTATTATTTATTCGGTTTCGAAAAAATATCCCCTACATTTAAAGGCATTTCAATCCATAAACAATTCTTTCTTTCAGAAAAATACTATTTACCAGTAACCTCAGTGATGTGAAAGGAACAAAAGCAAAAATCATTTTGACAAACATCACAAACATCAGTTTGTTTTGAAGTCTTTTTATTATTATTATTATTACAGTCAAAGTCTAACATTTAATCAGATCAAATATTTTCTGTATTAGGTCAATTAAGAGTAACACAATTATTCTTATTTACCAAATAAATTCTGAATATTTTATGACTCTCTTTAAAGTAAAAAATTTACATACACTACGATTACTGTATACCAATGATGATGTCATGACGTTTCAAGCTTCTGATGGAATAATTCATACTATTTGAGTTCAGGAGAGGAACATTTTGTGAATGCAAATCAACCTTTGATACAAACAAACAAAAAAAATAAATAAATAAATCAACAGACATAAGGAAGAGAATTATGGTCCTAATCAAGTCTGGTTTGTCTAGATGCCCGAAGGATGGGAATTTCCAGCCATCAGCTTGTGCGTCACGGATATATAAACATGTTTTAACGTGAAATGCATCAACCCCAGAATAAAAGGACAATATCTTGTAAAAATGCTAAGTGAAAGTATTAGTAACCACAAGAAAATGAGACATGTAGCTGCATGAGCTAACAGGCCACTCAGAGAGAAAGAAGCCATTATTCCAAAATTGGAATTCCAACATTTTAAAAATAAAATACAGTTTGCAAACGGACTCAGGGACAAATACCATAATATATGGAGAGTTGTCAGTTTGCCTAAAGACACTGAAAGTGAAATGTGTCGACTGTGCAGGTGTGGCAGCGTCATCGTATGGGGTGTTTGGCCGATATCTATTTGTGCTGGTGCACAAAGCAGATGGCATGATGGGTAACAAACATCGCATGGAAACATGGCAGCAACATTTCGAGATGTTAACCTGGAAGTTAAAGCCTGGGCACAAACGAATGGAAAGCCAAATAATTACAAAGTAGCTTAAGAACACTGTTTTGAAGGACCCTTCATAAAGCCCTAATTTCAGTCATTTTGAACATTTGTGTGCAGAGCTGAGAAGGTGCGCGGCGAGCGAGGCGGCCCACAAACCTGACCCACTTACAGCGGTTCTGACAGCAGAAATGGGCCTCAATTCCAACACCTAAAGTTATTAAACCAAGTCCAACAGTTTAATATTACCAAATAGAAAGGGAAGCTATGGGAAGTTCTTTAAAGAAAGTAAGAAAGAATTATCTAAGCAAATGTAATATTTTCAGTTAAAGTTAACGCTGGCACAGTGATAACTTTGCCAGTGATAAGGCACAAATCTGTGCCACAGAGTAAGGCACAGATTTAACCTCTTCTAAATCTATTTAAAGACTTGACGAGAAAAAAAATCGCAGCCAAAACTAACAAACTGGCTATAATTCGGAAGAAGTCCTATTACGTAAACCTTTGTTGCGAGTGGGACTTGTCTCACCGAAACGAATTCAGGCAATAATGGACTCCTCTCTAGGCTCCTGCTCTGACTTGCTCTGCCTGGCTCTTATTTAAGCTGTTGCAGCTCGCGGGGCCGACCGGGTTCAGACAGCCAGCTCTGAGCGCGGCACAGGAGCCGGTGTCTTCCTCTGTGTCACACTGCATAAAATCTGGGTTAGCTGGAGCACAGCACCCAGGGGAGGCACTTTCTCTCTCTTATCCCTGACACGTCTTCCTGCCAAACGGACACGGGAGGCTTTAGGGGAGGAGGAGGGAGGCCACTGGGTAATCTCTGCACAGCAGTCCAAATTCTGTCTGGGAGGCGGGTGGGGTGGTGTGGGAGGCTGGAGGGGAGCTTCCTGGCTGGCTTCACCCCCCCTTTCATCTTGCAGTCACACAGTGAGACACAGTTATGACTGCAGATAATGTGGGTGAGGGCGTACAAGCTGCACAGTAAGTGAGGTCGTCTCGCCAGCCTTTCAGCCTGGCACCCGCTGACACCTCGGTGGCCAGGGCCCCAGTGTGTGAGGCAGCGGGGAGGGGTGAGGGTGGGCTCCAGACACACAATCTTCCTCGTCGCACACACGCTGCTCTACCAGCGTCTCTCTCGCCGCCTTGGCAGAAAGTTGGGTTTGGATCGGGGCACTGAAAAATTCCTGCTCTCTCGGAGCGGCTCAGGCACCTGTTGCAGCAGACGAGGCTGGAAGTGATCAGCAGGTTGCCTTCTGAGTGTCGGCGCCTCGGCCGCCGACCTGGGAAGAGGACTGAAGGACGCGAAAAAGGTCAGAAACAGGGGTCACTGCCTCTGCGTTGTTTTACTTGTTGAAATTAGCTGTCTTCTTCTTTTGCGAAGTATAAATAGCGTGACCCTAAGTTGACCTTAAGCCTCCCACTGATGTGATTTTTGTCATGGAACACTGCAATGAGGTGCAGCCCAAACATTCACCTGGAAACAAACACACGATTAATCCGAATTCAGTAAAGATCTCCTGTAGCCACCTGTATCACAGGAAGTTTGACGAAGCCCCTGACTGAAGACACAGTTATTGTTTTTCAGGTTTTTTTCTTCTACTTTTTTTCTTTTAAAACAACAGAAAAAGCCACATGGTTTTTCACTCTCACCTCTCGCATATTTAGCAGGAGTTTGTCATTTACAAGTGGCGTACTAACCCCAATTAAATGTATGCCACACTTTTCAGATATTTCTTTGTGAGCCTTTTTTTTTGTAAGAAATGTTTCATTTAATTCCTTTCTTTGTGCTGGTCTCGTAAAATCGCAGCAAAACCCAACGCGAAGAGGTCAAAGAGACGTTTAACATCCAAATATGTTTTTTTGTTTTCATTCTGACTGTGCTTCAGTTCACAAGGGCGGTAAAAAAAAACATAATAATTTAGTAAAAAAAGAAAGTGCCCTGAGCAGCAGCAGCAGCAGTCGCCACTGAGGGGGGCTGTCTGGGGAGGGATTCCCATGGCCTTACTGCCATCCGGCTGACACATCCCGCTGCTAATGAGCGCTCAGATTTACAGCTCAGAAACCATCTCTGCGCCGGTTCCAGACCTCTGCACGGCTTGCACGCTCACGTTTTAGCGCTCTGCCGCGCTCGCCGCGGCCGCGCGTCGGAGTGGAAACGTAGTTTTGCGTTTCACCAAAACACTTCAATCCCCACCACAAGCAGTTAATTTTTAAGCAATACAATCTGATGTAAGGCTGGGCATGGCTGCGGCAGATTTTTTCCCAACCCCCCCGCATCCCCCCTTCTCTTTCTCTCTCTCTCTCCCGCCCCCCTTCTCTCTTTCTCTCTCTCTCTGGATCCCTCCCCAGCACTCACTCACAGACTCGTGAGCGCGCACACGCACCAAACACCGCTGCTCCAAAATATATTTTATTATATCCAGCGGTGGTAAGGGGGGCTCAGGAGAATATACTTGATATATTTGTGTCGGGCTCTGCATTGCAGACAGTGTGTGTGATCTTGGCAGTGACACTGACAGATCCGGATTCGTGACTGATCCGGACTTGGGAGGGAGAAAAGAGAGGGAGAAAAACTGGGGGGCTGGAGGGGAGCAGACCCGAGAAGAAACAAACAAGTAACAATGTAACTTACATGCACTCACACACCCCTTTTTTCCTTGTAACAATGTGTACGTTTTTAACGAGGGAGGGGGGCGCGCACAGGGTGAGAGACTGAGAGAGAGAGATAGAGAAAAAGGGAGGGGGTGCGTTCTGAAATAATATAGTCAGCCATTTTTTATGTAAGGGGATTTTTTTTTCTTATTGGGGGGGTTGTTAAAAAATAAATATAAGAGGGCGGCCATCTTTGTTGCTCAGCCTTAGTGTAAAATATTCCAAAACGCCCCCCTACTTTTCTCCCGTGCCGATTTGAATATTAAATAAATAACACTCCATCCGCTGCAAGAATTACAGCTGCGTTGTTTCGTGTTGTATTTTTTTATTTTTATTTTTTTTTTAAAACACTGAACACAAGGACGGAGCCGCCAATGACAGCAGGAATATAATAATGTCCTCTCCTCTCCGCTCCTGCGAGGAAGACGAGGGCATGGTGGTTAATTCCGAGGGAGGAGATTTTGATGAAGAAGACGACGAGGACGACGGAGAGCTGGACGAGAACGCAAGCGACATAAACTCGCCGGCGGCGCCTCGGGAAACTGCAACGCCACCAGCCGCGCCAGGTACGGTAGACCTAGCTGCTAAAAAAGAGAAAAGAAGAAGAAGAAGAAGAAGACGAAGAAGAAGAAAGGGAGGAAAAAAGACAGGCGGACAGGTCGCGGTCGGGAACGCGCGAAAAACATCACACGAAATAATAAAACTCACTTTAATGGCTGAAGATAGTTTTTTTTTTTTTTTAATGTATTTACAGAAGTAGCCTTGTTATCTGAGCTATCTCTATCCATGTCCTGGACTGTACAGTAGAGTAGCTCGGGTGCGCGCGCACACACACACAAAAAAAAACGCAACACGAAATAGTTAGCAGAACCTAAATGTGAATTGGGTGCCATGTTTGCAGCTAAATATAAAGTAGAAGGGACGACAAAACCCCCGGTTCGCTCCCTCCACTTCCTCCTTCTCACCTCTTCACCTCCCTGCAAAGTTTAACCAAACTCGCCACAACCAGCCGCAGAGCCATCCTCCAGAAAGTTGCAGTTAAATCCCCCCCCCACCACCACCTCTTTGCTGTGACAGCAGCTCCCTGACATGACAGGGGGACACATGCAAATGAAGACGCCGGGTTGCCGCAGGGTAACAAGGTCGCCCCGAAGGTGTAGAAAAGCTGCTTCAAAAGCAAAACAAACATGGAGTCCCCCGCCGGAGGCTACATGTATTTGATACCCGAGGAGCTGGTTTCGCAGTGCAGTCAAACGAGGCAGAAACTGCCCCACAGTATTTGTGTCGTATCGTCCTCTGACATACAGGTCGAAACGAGGCTTCCTTGTAAAATGCCTGTCCAGTTCTGTTTAACACAACTTAGCGGCGACTTTATTAGACGTTAGATTGAACGACAGTGTGGCTTTAGCTTCTGTAATTGACTAGCTGAACGTGATTATTCTGGAAGTTTCTCCTGGCTATGAACTTGCACTTTGCACCGAACGTGAACTGGTCGGCTGGCCAGCCTGTAACGGTAAAGGGAACAAAGATACATATTTGCTTTAAATAATTAATTAAGGTGAGCTAACTGTTAAACTTCGTATGAAAATGAGTATTTTTTTTGTATTAACACGTTAAAAAACCTCTTTTGTTAAATAAAAAAAGAACAAATATCGCCGTTTTGGCAAGCTAGGATGGTTCTAATTTCATGAATGAACATAACGGAGCAGTCCTCTATTGCTTTGTCTCTATCGCCGCTGAACCGTGCCAGACGGATAAATGAGTGTTTGTGTCGAGGACTTTAACCCGCTGACGACCTCTCTCAGCGGCCACAGCGGTGGTCTCGGTCCCTTCTCCCCCACCACCGCTACCCCCACAACTCCACTGGGAATGGCAGGAGTCGTTCCAGTTCATTACACTGGTGGGCCTCTCTGAATCACCGAGCCCTGCGTGCGTGCAGCGGCCGCCCCCCGGCGTTTCGTAGGCGGGCCGCACTGCTGCACGGCTAGGCGGGAATCACGGAGGCTCCGGAGTGAGGAGAAGGTGGAGGGAGGCTGTTGTTGCTGCTGCGCACTAACAAAGGCGGGCACACAATAAAATCTGACAGACCTAGCTTATCAAGCAGCCAGTATTTTGGCTGCGCTTAACGCTTTGCTTGTTTCTTTTTTAAATAGAGGCAACTATCTCCCCCTGCCTAACTGTGGCTCGCCTCGCCGCAAAAACCCAGGTCAGATTGCCGGTTAAATGGTAAAACTGTGATTGGGAGAACGGTCAGACATAGTCACATAATTTATTCATTGAAAGGGAAACATATTTATTTGGTCCCACCCTTACTTTACAGTTTTCAAATGATGAGAATTTCCTTTTAAAAGTTTTATGGTTTTTCAGATTTTCTTTTTACCAATCAAATTTTATGAATATAAGTCAAACAAACACCAAACAGTGTCTTGCAAAAGTAACTTTATTTTACACTTTATCATGTCACAACCATAAACTTTACAAGCTTAAATATTTTTAATAGGATTTCATATGGCAGACCAGTATAAAGTATTGCATTGACCTTTATCTGCAATTCCACCTGCAGATCCTCAGTGTTATCTCCACCAGCTTTTGCACATATAGACTGAATCTTTTATCATTGTTCTTTCCAAAATAGCCCAAGCTCAGTCAGAGAATACCCGTGAACCGCAGTCGGTCTTGGCTCAGATCGCTTTTGCCTCTTTTGGATTCAACTGACTTATTCTGTCACGTGAATATAATTTGATTTAAATCATTATTATAGTTATCGCACTCCTGAAAACTGAACCTCCACCCAGTCTCAATTTTTGCAGCCTCCCAAAAAATAGCTGTTTAACAAAGGTCAGATGTGCCTGCTTAATGATTAGTTGACTTCTCCAGGAAGTTGGAGATTTACTCAAAAGTTGTATGCTTTTTCTGCCACTTTACAATTTTGCACTAGTTCATGTTCTTTTAACTATGTCAGTAACATATATTTGATTTAGTGGTTATAACCTGACAATATCTTCACAAGGCTCTGTTGGTAATTATTGCTTAGTGTATTGCCGTAAACCATTAATCCCAGACTTGTAGCGTACCAGTTGTCAGATCTCATTGGAGCTCCCCAATTGAACTAATTCACCAATTGTCACCGTTCAGATAAGGTCAAAGGTCACGGAGACCTCTGCAGCTTTGTCATTCAGTCTTTTGTCAGGGGCAATTATAATCAGCAGGGATTAGTTGGTTTACTGGGAAGCGTTTTGACAAGATTATTTAGCTCAGTTTGTTAGCCATTGTTCATTCTGTGCTCTCTTGAACCCAGACGAAGACCCAGAGATATCGGACCGAGAGGTCCCGTGCAAGAAGAAAGGCCGGCCCAAGAAGAAGAAGGACACAAAGAAGAAAGAGAAAGAGGGGAAACCTGCCAAAACAAAGAAACGCAAGAAGATTGTAAGTTTAATGGGTTACATGTGTGGGTTTTGTCACTATTCACTATTCTAACTTTAAAAAAAATAAATAAAAAATCCCATCTGCCCCTCAGGACAGCGATGTAGAGCGAATCTCAGACAGAGAAAGAGACTATGGTGAAAACTCAGACAGTATCGCCAGCGATTATGGCTCTGGCGAGAAAAAGAAAAAGAAGAAACACAAAGAAAGGAAGGAGAAGAAAACCAAGAAAAAGAAAAAAGATGACGGGGACCGAGACAGTAGCCAGGAGGAAACAACGAAAGTAAAGATCCCCGATTTGCTTCTCTTTCATAGTAGTAGTAAACCATCTTGGGGAAAAAAAATAATTTTTTTGTTCAATTGGTGGTTTCTTCTCAGCAGCCAATAGAGCAGAAGACGTCTGCCCAGCTGGCAAAGGAGTGGGGCCTGGAGGATGTTGGTCATACCTTCACAGAAGACGACTACAGGGAGCTCACAAATTACAAAGCCTTCAGCCAGTTTATGAGGTATGGATTCTTGTCTGCTTGCCGAGGATTAACATTGAGCTTGTGGTTGCTAGTGTGGGCAACATCAAGACCGGCTACGGTGCTTTGAGTGAGTTATACTCAGTATGCTTTCTCAGTCATGTTTGTTGAACAATTAAAATGCTTAAACCTCAACACCTCCAACTGTTAATCCTAAAAAGTCCCACCATTCTTGAAAACACTGTTATATTGCTTTCATTGCAAATTCTTGCCTGAATCGGTATTTACATATTTAACGGTTTAATAATGATGAGTTACATAGATTTCCTTCAAATTATATTGAATCTTCAGCTCTATTTTAAGCAAAGAAAGACTCAAAAAGCTGATTGGTTCCATTCTTTGAAGGCTAATGCCCTTGTATTGCCTTCATTTTTTTAAGACAATGTCGAAAAACTGTATCTCCCTTGTGGTGAATAATGAATGCAGTTATTTAACACAGTTGAAACTTTCTGCTAAAAAATCAAACTGTAGCAAAACATCCCATATTTTTTATTGGTGGAAATGTTAGCAAAAACATTGTTAGTGGTAGATTTGTCATAGAAGGGGACAGAAAACAAATATAAGACAAATGAATATAAACCTTGATTTGTGATCGCAATTTAGCCTTTGCAGTGCAGCACAGCTAGCTACGGCAGGAAGTTATAAGCCATTTGCCATTCAACATGCCATTTGTTAAAAATATGGCTGAATCATGCTATCGTTAGGTCTTGTATTTGCATGTTGGAGTGGGTACATTTTTGTCAGTAAAGGTATAGCTCACCGGTTTCTAAAGCTTTTCAAGCTAACCTTATGCATGACATGGAGAAAACAAGTGCATGTGACATTTTATTTTATATATTAGCTTAATTTAATCACTGGATCTTCATCTCTTTCTGGAAAAATGTATTTTCCACTGCACCTGTTAATGGGTCACTTTAAGGTAGATTGATAACAGAAACAAGAACAAACTCAAAATGGCTGCATTAAACAAGAGTCTGGCTTTAAACACTCTAAATTATGTCATTGAAAAACAATGACATTGAAAATATTCTGTTTACTCACTGTGTCTTGTTTAACTACATCAACTAGAGATTCTGTGTCCCTCGACCTGATAACTTGCTCTCTGTTTAAGCAGTTTGGAATGAAATTATTAAAAATTACAGCTCTGCCTCAACAAGCAGCAATATAAAAGTGTTTGATCCTATTAGAAAGCTTTACTGCTCATATGGTGAACTTCTGGTAATTGCTCCTGTCCTCCTGTTAAACTGTATCGAGCCAGCTTGTTGAGTTTGTGGGGAAGCATTACCAACACTGTGTGAAAAACAGGCTGAGCCTCTGGCTGTGTGGGTAGCTCATACCTGTGTTGACTCTGACAACGTAAATAAGCTACAGTACCATGTTTATGTTGGGGACTCTTGTGGTCTTTGAGATTTGATTTGACTGAGCCAAAGCCGAGTTTACTAACACAGCCTAAAGCCGCAGAGTCGGCGAATATGGTTTGAGTTCCTGATGACCGTGTGTCTCTCGACTCCTTCCAGGCCGATGATAGCCAAGAAAAACCCGAAGATCCCCATGTCGAAGATGATGACCATCCTGGGGGCCAAGTGGAGGGAGTTCAGCTCCAACAACCCCTTCAAAGGCAACGCCGCTGCCGTCGCAGCCGCCGCTGCCGCCGCCGCCATCGCTGTCGCCGAGCAGGTCTCTGCAGCGACCGCCTCGCCCGAGCCACCGCCTCAGCCGCCGCCCATTAGAAAGGCCAAGACGAAAGAGGGCAAAGGTCAGTGGCAGCTTTAGATCTTCTGTAGAAGATCTAAAGCTTCTTTTTGTTGATAAAGATAAAGAATTCATCCAATTTCTGTTACCATTTTGTTGTTGACACTGTCCGCATAGTGGTTGATCAATACATTTCCAGTTCACTTTGGATTTGATCTAATTATCTGTGCAGGTCCAGGATATAAAAAGCGCAGTAAAAGTCCTAGAGTGCCTGACAAGAAGAAAGCCCTATCTAAAGCTAAAAAGATGGCTCCCATCCGTATTAAACTATTACCAATAGCTGGGAAGAGGAAGAAGAGCTGCTCTGTGAGTCCGATGTTTACATTCTGCTAAACTGATGGAGATAACTTGCCTTCCTTTTGTATTACTGGAGCCCTCGCACCCTCTCGTCCTCCTTTCACTCTGTTGCCTGATCATTTTTTCTCCTCTGTCAGAGCGACGACATGGATGAGGAAGAGTCTGAGCAGGAGGACTCCAGCGTTCACAGCTCCTCCGTTCGTTCCGACAGCTCCGGCCGAGTGAAAAAGAACAAGCGGGGACGGCCTGCCAAGAAGAAGAAGAAAGGTAAGAGTGAGCCTGCTTGTTAAATGAAACCCACATAAAAACTTTTTTTATAACAATTTATAATTTTTACAGTTTATACCGAATTTAGAGTTTAGAGTTTCTGCATACAAAATATTTGACTTTGTAATTCTTAAACCAGAGTGTAACAGTATCAAATTTGAGCATCTAAAATTGAGGCCTTAAATTGTCTTACATGTATTGAAAAAAAGGTAAATTGGCCTTAAATACTTTAATAACAGGTCTTAAATTTTGTTGTGGCAGGACTATTTAATCTCATATTCTGTGTAGCTTTTTTTCTTCTTCTTGTGAGTCTTTTCTGTCATGTTGACTCACTTCTTCATGGCGTTGGTTGCAGCTACTGGTAACTAGCTGCTAATATGCCCTTGCTGGCTAAGCAAAGGTATATTAGCAGCTACATCAGCAAGAACTATTGGCTCTGATCCCTGCATTGGAAATAGAGAGGGGAAAAAAACTAACTAGCCAGAAAAAGTTACTAAATTGTTTTTTTTTTTGCGTCTCTTCTGGTTTAGGTGCAAATTTATCATCAGTTGTCTGGACGACGATTGTTTTTTGCCATTCTGTACGATGCTCCATTCATTCTATGCAAAGACACTTGGTATACAGCTGGCAGTAGGAAAGCTTCTGCACTTTGCTAACAAGAAAGAGAAATTCAATTCTTTGGAAATTAAAATCTCTGTTTTGGAAACTAAAAGAGCGGCAGCCCACCTGTCTTTTTGAGGCAATACTGGTTTAAAACTGCAATGAGGACGATACAAGCAGCATTTCTGTTAAGCAGCTGGCTACATGAGAAGCCAGCCTGACTGTCCAAACTCCTGTTACTCTATACAAATCACAATGCTTTCTTGTTTTTTTAATAATTTAGCCATTTGGGTGCTTGTTGAAGGTAGTAGAAACTGCGGTCGTGCATCCTGAGCTGTATTCATCTTTCCATTGCATCTTAGCCATTTTACCAAGTTCTGAATTAGTTCTAGCTGAAAAAATGCACTGACCTGGGTACTTCAATGGGTACTTTATTCTGTCATCTGCTAACATATTTCTACGCTCTTTTTTTCTGTTTTCCTGGCAATTTGTGGACTGTACCCTCAGTGGGTTTTTTTTCTAAATGTTTCCGTTACGTCTAATCTTAATAAACCCTTGTTTATATTAGCACTGATTGAGAAGATGTCACATTTATGACCTTGAGATTTAAAGTCAATTCTCAGAAAGTGTTTTATTATGCCTCATGTTTCTTTTATACATCTATCTTAAAAAGACCACTGGGAAAGAATTAGTTAAAAAATGAATACATTTTTACAAATAACATCTGTCTTTAGTTATACATGTATAACTAAAGACACAATTACTGTGTGGATTTTTTTAGATGATAATATTATTGATTTTGCTTTAAAGATACCGCATGTCTTTTGTAACATTTTTTTTTTATTAACTATGTGTATATTTGTTTATTTTGATATGGTTTGTGGTTCTGTTTCCAGTTCCCGGTGAGGAAGAAGGCGACGGCTATGAGACAGATCACCAGGACTACTGTGAGGTGTGTCAGCAGGGCGGAGAGATCATCCTGTGCGACACCTGTCCTCGAGCGTACCACCTCGTGTGCCTCGAGCCTGAGCTGGACAAGGCCCCCGAGGGCAAGTGGAGCTGCCCGCATTGTGTGAGTACAGCTTGCAGAGAGGATCGTCCGCTCTTATTCTCTTAATCCTTATTCACTGCTAAGCTACATCACTTCTTAATGAATCCTTATTTCTAGTGCTCAGTTTCTACTAGATGCCGAATCAAAGAGGATTAAAATAGAGAAGTCTGTCGCAGCCTTCTTAGTTCCAAAACCAAAATCTTCCACGACGGCAACAGGTAGTTTTCACTTGGACGCACTTCTGACTTGATTGTTTGAAAAAAATATATGTATTGAAAAAAATATATGTACTTTATTTCTTGCGGAGATATGGACAAAACAATGACTAAATATCTCTTTCAACTTAGATGAAGACAAAAGTTAACTTAATCTGATGTTACAAGTTCACAAAGTGGTTGAAAAAAAATCATTTTACCAGAAGCTCCTGTCTTCACTTGACAAATAAAAGACATCCTCCCATTTTGGTTCTAAACTAACTTATGCATATTATAAATGCCCAAAGAAAAACTCACTTGAAAGAAATTACGATTTACAAAAAAATCAACATAAATGGCCACGACAAAGCCAGTTCATTTAAATAACACTACTTAAGAAAGTAGCGTGAAACTGCCGCTTAAAAAAAAGTAAGAAAATATTTTTTAGATGATTCAGAGACTCTGTTATTGTTGCTTAAACTAAATAGCCGCCCATCTTAAATAAAGTGACGCTCAGATCTTTGGTAAAGATGGACAAAAAGGATTTTAAAAAGTGATATTTGGTAATAACTCATGATGCATAGAGTAGCCATATTTCATAATATCATTACTCAAGTAAAAGTAAACTGTACAGTGTGGGAACACTACTGCCATGTGCACTTGCTGCATCATTTGGTTGTACTCTGAGACACATGAACAGGGAAGCGGGTCGCAGGAGGCAGGCGCTACATGACTCTGTCAGTCCTTTTTTTCATACGCTGAGCCTCCTGATGGTTTGACATGAAGCGTTGATCTATTTTTCATGAACTCCTCACAGAGTCTCCTGAGTCCAACTCTCTGACACCTCATGTCCCACTCACATTCACACTAAAGAGAACAATGTATCTCAGCTGCAGCCCAGGTTCCTTTTGCCCTAGAGGCTGAAGTTTTTGAGCCTATCGTTTTCAGTTTCCTACTATCTCTACTGACAGGTTCAAGTACTGAGATATAAATGACCCCAACTACCCTGTCTGACATTTGTTTTTTTGTTGTTCTTCATGCAGGAAAAAGAGGGAATCCAATGGGAGGCGAAAGACGAAGACTTTGAGGACTTCGAGGAGGACAGCGAGGACAGAGTGATATCCGAGGTCAGCATCGGGGTTCCCACCGGCGCAGAGGAGGAGGAGGATGACCACATGGAGTTCTGTCGGGTGTGCAAGGACGGCGGCGAACTGTTGTGCTGCGACACGTGCACGTCCTCCTACCACATTCACTGTCTGAACCCTCCGCTGCCCGAGATCCCCAACGGGGAGTGGCTCTGTCCGCGATGCACGGTCAGTTCACGTTGCACGAATCGCTTTTAACTCAAGGAAGAACGTTTGAGATTCGATTTGGACATGTGTCTTTGCTGCAGTGCCCACCAATCAAAGGAAGGGTCCAGAAGATCCTCCACTGGAGGTGGGGTGAGCCTCCTCCTCCCATTCCTGTCCCGCTGCCCCCTGACGCTCCTCCCGACGCCCCTCCACCGCCGCCCATGAAGGGCAGAGCTGAGAGGGAGTTTTTTGTCAAGCTAACCAGCCAGTCGTACTGGCACTGCACCTGGATCACCGAGCTGCAGGTGGGAACAGTCATAACATTTTGTGTTTTTAGTCCAGGGATTCCCAGACATACCTACAGACAACACTGCAAAATATGTACAGAAACATCAACTTCAAAATCATGTTTCTGGCTTTTATTGTCTGTTGAATAATTACATTCGTTTAACGTAAAAACAGCCTCATACATTCTGATTTTATCTGGCCGTGAATTTCCAGCATTTTTTGCAGCAGTATCCGGTTTCTCTTGTCTTTTTCTTACGAGAAACTTGTCCATTTCACATTAGCCATGGTAGTTTGAGGAGCAAAGCAGCTTGATAAATTCAATGAATTATTTTTTACTTATATAATACTGATTGAAAAACAGTTTACATTTTCCGATACAAAAATTCAGATTAAAAATTTATGATTTTTTTTATTGATATATATTTTAACATTTTTTTCTCATTTTTCCTCCAGCTTTTGGAGGCTCCTTAGTGCCTCCTGGTGGTGTAGCCTAAAACAGCTTTTTAGTCTACAAAATCCACAATAAGGCACAAAATAATACCCAAACCCAAAGATGAAAAAGCTGATCTCTGGTGATGATAGTAAACATACACTCGAGTTTAATACCCTTCGACTCTGTATGAGGAGTGCCAGCAAGTTTCACAATTTGCCACATAATTTCAATTAGATGTAGATTTGAACTTTGACTGGGACATTTTAACATCGACATATGCATTAGACTGTAGAATGCTTTAAACAACGCTTCTGTTTTAAACTGCAGAAGAGTAGAGTTGAAACAGCTAATTAATTAATCATGATTAAAATAATCGTAACATTTACTAATCAATTAATCATTAACTGGAACACATAATCTCTAAAGCATGCAGAAAGAACAACAAACTCTGAGCGGCGATTAACTCTGGCGTCTTCTTATTACTCACGTTTGTCTTTCAGCTGGAGATCTTCCACTCGGTGATGTACAGAAACTACCAGAGGAAGACCGACATGGACGAGCCCCCCAGCCTGGACTACGGATCGGGGGCAGAGGACGAGAACGGAGTGGGTAAGAGTGAGAAGAGGCGGGCCAAAGATCCCCACTACGCCCTACTGGAAGACAAATACTACAAATACGGCATCAAGCCCGAGTGGATGATGATTCATCGCATCATAAACCACAGGTAGGGTTGATTGCACCTCTGAGAGTGTGTGAAACGGCTGTGTGAGATGCTGCTCACTGTCCTCCACATGTCCCTCTGCCAGTGTGGATAAAAAGGGGATGTACCACTACCTGGTAAAGTGGAAAGATCTGACCTATGACCAGTGCACCTGGGAGAGAGATGACATGGATATACCCGACTTTGAACTCCACAAGGCCAACTACTGGAGACACAGGTTGGACTGCACAGTCATGCTGAACACAAGCTGGTTTAGAAGCAAGAAAATACACAAAAGCTGATTTAAAAAAGACAAAGGCTTCTTATATTAAGGGATTAATGGTCATTGTTAACTTTGTCCTATGTCACAAACTGTTCTTGATAGAATTAAGGCAGCATTAACAGAGTCTCAATGATGTCTTTGTTGTCATTCAACAGGGACAACATCTTGAAGGAAGACCCCGATAAACCCAGGAAAATGACGAGCAAGGAGGGAGACGGTGAAGAGGAGGAGTCTCTTCCCTCCCCGCTCACAGATGTAGGTTAACAGTGGCATTGGTTTTCTTAAAAAAACTTGTCTGTTTCCTGAACTCTTTACATTTTTTCTGCCAAATTTGTAGAGGAAAAAACTTTTAGAACTGTATTTTGTTATGACTTCTGTCCCACTTTTTGTGGACCGACTATTCTGACAAGATTCAGTTCACAGAGTTTCGACACAGTCTATAAGCGTATAGAAATGTTTGGAAATGGGAATCCTCCAGATGTGGAGAACTATGGAAACATTTTCAGACTATATTTTTTAATCGCAATCTCTAATTATCATTTAGTTTCTTCAATCTTTCTTACTTGTCTGTCTTTCTCTCTTTTTTTCCCTTTGCATATTTCATATTTAAAGCTTGTTTGCTATAGAAATAGTCATCATAAATTTATTGTAATAATTAAAATGAAGATAAATCCCTGAGAACTCTGGAAAGCCAAGTTTGAGAAAAGGACGGAAAATACTTATATTCCTTTGCTCCTTTCAGGCCCCACATTTAAAACCTAAACTCTACTGAACCATCTGTCATTGTGAACCTTTGCGTTCTTGCTTGTTGGAAAATGTGAAAAGAATTTGAATTTGGAGAGAACCTGAATTTTTTTTTCACATTGCTGAACACAGCTGTTATGACTTAACTGTATGAAACCAAGCTTGTTGCAAACCGATTATGATACTTTTTTGTTTTTATGACTAATTGAAGTCTAATGATTTTTGACCGTTGTAATAGTGTAGCGTTGTAGAATAGAGTTAAACAGCCTCACTGTCTTTTTGGCTGTCGTTGCTCCAGCCGACGATCAAATACGAGGAGCAGCCCGACTTCGTCACGGCGACAGGCGGCACCCTGCACCTCTACCAGCTGGAGGGCCTCAACTGGCTGCGCTTCTCCTGGGCTCAGGGCACCGACACCATCCTGGCAGATGAAATGGGTCTGGGCAAAACCATCCAAACAATCGTCTTTCTCTATTCACTGTTCAAGGAGGTACTGCTGGGATCGTTTCTGCTTTATCACATTTCGGGTTCTGTAAGGGGCACCAACACCATCCTGCTTTTCTCTCAGGGACACACTAAGGGTCCTTTCCTGGTCAGTGCGCCCCTCTCCACTATTATAAACTGGGAGAGGGAATTTGAAATGTGGGCGCCCGATTTTTACGTGGTGACGTACACGGGAGACAAAGACAGCCGAGCCATCATCAGAGAGAACGAGTTCACGTTCGACGACTCCATCAAAGCCGGAAAGAAGGCCTTCAAACTCAGGGTGAGACGGCGCTAATGGTTGCTAACAACTTTTTTTTTTTTTTCAAAAAAGCATCCGTTTATTCTTCATCTGTCGTTTCCCTTGCTGCAGCGCGAGGCTCCCATTAAATTTCACGTCCTTCTGACCTCCTATGAGTTGGTGACCATCGATCAGACGGCGCTCAAGTCCATCGACTGGGCATGTCTGGTGGTGGACGAGGCTCACCGCCTCAAAAACAACCAGTCCAAGGTGCCACTGCTCCGTCTGTCACTGCTGATGCTCGGGCTGAAACGATTAATCGGATGAACAGTGATTAATCGATTATTGAAATAATGGTCAACCAATTTAGTAATAGATTAATCGTTAACTAGACTATATGGACTCAAACGAAAGCCAGTTGCTGACGAGCAGCATAGTCATAGCAGTCATTATTTCAAAACAGTACAATTATTATATAAATTTTGCATTCCAGATAAAAAAACAAAACAAATCTTGTCTGTAAATGTGTTTCACCTAGAACTCCTCATTTGGTATGCTGTTAGCTTCACCTGGCTCAAATTCTGTAAAAAACTAAATCTCCTATTAAGTGCCTTTTGCTGTCCAATTATTAAATTGGTTGATGCAAAATTAGTCAAACAGTCTACAAATGATCAAGCGTAAACTTAAGGAATGCTGTGCTATAGCATTTTGGACAAAATATTTATTTTCTTATTTAAAAAAGAAACTGAATTCTTTGTTCATTTGCATTTTTAATGTATTTGTAATATTGCCTAGAGAAGGCTTAAGTGGTTAAATGAAAAGTCTGCTGAATGTGCCCTCTTATCTGATTCATCATCCGAACAATCAATTCCTAAAATAATTGTTGGATGTCTGTTATAACCAGGATGTGTGATAGAAATGATCTTTCCTAAAGGAACTTGCCGAAAGGCTTCTTTTGTTAATGACGATAAGAGTCGGATTTGTCTTTTTCCGCAGAAGAGCTCAGTTCTTTCTTTGTGTATTTGTAGTTCTTCAGGCGTTTAAATGACTACAAAATCGACTACAAGCTGCTGCTGACTGGAACTCCTCTGCAGAACAACCTCGAAGAGTTGTTTCACCTGCTCAACTTCCTCACCCCGAATCGCTTTAAGTATGACTCTTTTTGTGAAGTAAATATTTTCCCTTAATAATTGTTGTTAAAGCAGAATAAGAATGGCAGTTTTTCATATTGAGTCTCTTCTTCTGCGTAGCAACCTGGAGGGCTTCCTGGAGGAGTTCGCCGACATCTCCAAAGAGGACCAGATCAAGAAGCTCCACGACCTGCTGGGGCCTCACATGCTGCGGAGGCTCAAGGCCGACGTGTTTAAGAACATGCCGGCTAAGACCGAGCTGATTGTCAGAGTGGAGCTGAGCCCCATGCAGAAGTACGCATAATACAAATAACCAGCTTAGCAATTAAATGCAATGGGTGTGGCAGTACGTGTGTGTGTACCATCAGTCACAGGTGACCATGAATTATTAAGAAGTGCAGTTGATTGGTTTTATTTACTGTGGCATACAAATGATCTTGTAGCTATGCTATTATGGCAAGACATTTGTATTTTTTATTCTGTGTCCTTGCTACAAAGTGTCATTTTTGCCTTCTAGTTACTGACTTGCTGTACGTGGTTTGCTTTTTTTTTCGCGTTAAAAGAATTTTGTTTTGCTTTGCATGATTATTTTTTTCTAATTTCATGGCTTTGTTGTTTTGCTTTGAAAAACAGGAAGTACTACAAGTTGATTCTGACCAAGAACTTCGAGGCGCTGAACTCGAAAGGCGGAGGAAACCAGGTGTCTCTGCTCAACATCATGATGGACCTGAAGAAGTGCTGCAACCACCCATACCTCTTCCCTGTCGCCTCCATGGTAAGAGCAAAAACATATATACATGAACATAAGAAAAACATTTATACAAAATTAAGACTCTTTCTAAAGCCAAGAAAGCTGAAGTTTGTTCTTCAAATAACCAATTTTGTTGAGCAAATAACTTAATAAACCTGACCTTGCAGTATGGGGACATCCTGTGGTAAAATGTGGTAGTGCAAGAAGCAATACAAGATATAATGTTGACATTTTCGGAAAACACATGAATAACTAATGACAAATCTTGATGTCATTCTTTTATTTGATCTTTGCAGTCATTTTGTAGTCATTTTTTCTGAATGAAGCTGTGAAATTTTTATTCATGGTGTTTTGTTTCCCCTGTGGCTGACTCACTTACACAGAAAGGTCACTCTAAAGACACATCTTGGTGTCTTGTAGCTGTTTGAACGCCCCTGCCCTAAATTCATCTGGCAAGCTCAAATGAGTCCCCCAGTGTTGACTCTTTTGTTTTACACGTGTTCTCGCAGGAAGCCCAGAAAACACCCAGCGGGGCGTACGAAGGCTCGGCCCTCACCAAGGCCTCTGGGAAGTTGACGCTGCTACAGAAGATGCTGAGGAAGCTGAAAGATCAGGGGCATCGAGTGCTGGTCTTCTCACAGGTAGAAAACACACACAGACCCTGGATAAAGAAACGCATCCACATGCTCGTTTTCTGAGCACTTCATGAACACACTCTGAAGTTTCAACAGCAAAACAGCAATTTCAGGTGTGTGGAGGGATGGTCGATCAAAAATTTCCTCTCTTTTTTTTGTAGATGACTAAAATGTTGGATTTATTAGAAGATTTTCTGGACTATGAGGGTTATAAGTACGAGAGGATTGATGGCGGCATCACAGGCGCACTGAGACAAGAGGCTATCGACAGATTCAACGGTAACACAGGAGAGTCATTAATATCATTATTGGGGTTGTAGTGATGTATCAGAAGATACACGATGTTAGGTTCAGATGTTTTGAAAAACAACAAAGAGATCCCTTTTTGCGCTTAAATAAAGTCCCAATCTGTGTTTATTAAAGATGCCCAGTCAGTTTCTTAATTCCGTCCACGTTTCACTTCAGCTTTCTGCATTTTTCAAGCATGTTAAAAAACATTGAAATTAAAAGATTTTACACCTTAGTCTTTTAATAAACACCCAGACACTCAATTATACAGTCTTGTGTTTATTGGTGTTTAGATCTGAACTTCGTACTGCCTTTTTGCATACCATGGCACATTTTATTTCTGTTGATACAATCCCAGTTATGCTGGTATTTAAAGTACATTGACTCCACATTTAATTGTGTTTTTTTGCAGCTCCCGGAGCGTGTCAGTTTTGCTTCTTGCTCTCCACCAGAGCCGGAGGTCTGGGCATAAACCTGGCTACGGCTGACACCGTCATCATCTTCGACTCTGACTGGAACCCCCACAATGACATCCAGGTGCAGTTCAGCTCCTCCATAGTAAATGTTTTTGGTATCACCTTTATTCGCGCCTTAATAGATACGGTGCTGTTTCCCGTGCAGGCGTTCAGCAGAGCTCATCGCATCGGGCAAGCCAACAAGGTGATGATCTACCGCTTTGTGACTCGAGCCAGCGTGGAGGAGCGCATCACCCAGGTAGCCAAAAGGAAGATGATGCTTACCCACCTGGTGGTGCGGCCAGGTCTGGGATCCAAGGCTGGCTCCATGACGAAGCAGGAGCTGGATGACATCCTCAAGTTTGGGACGGAGGAGCTCTTCAAGGATGAAGGAGAAGGTGAGGAAATGACGCGTGTTGGGATGGATTTTTAGCGAAGCTTGCTCTGCTGATTGAAACTATATAAACTGAAGCGATTAATCGTGATCAATCAAACTAGCTGTCAACTAACACTTCGATTAATCGCTAACTAAAGCATATAGTTAACAATTGTATGTTTTTCATGCATTTCTAGTATGTAGAATAATTTTAAATAGTTAAATGAAAAATCTGACGAAAGTGACAATTTTTGTTTTCTGATTAATCGTTGTAAAGATCGATAGAATAATTGATTACAAAACTAATAATTAGCTGCAGCCCTAATGTCAACAGATCCCTCTAAGAGCTTTTATGACTCTGCCTCTGCCAGGTATGAAGAACAACACTGGGGACAAAGTTGAGGATGAGGGCAGCGTCATTCACTACGACAGCACCGCCATCGAGAGGCTGCTGGATCGCAGCCAAGACGCCACAGACGACTCGGACGTCCAGAACATGAACGAGTACCTCAGCTCCTTTAAGGTTGCCCAGTACATGGTCCGAGAGGAGGACAAGGTGAGATGGGAGCAGGAGCGACACAGACGTTGCACTGACGTGTACTGAATAGATTGCTTCCTGGCAGGACTAAAGAGAATTTTGGGGCATGCAATGTTGTACTGTTTGTATCTCGGATGTTAGAGTTAAAACAAACTCTTTCCGTACGCACACACTTGTCACAAACAGCGAAAGTTCTGGTTTAGAGTTTCTTATACAATTTGCATTACTTACACACACTCAGAAAAATGGAGAGACCTAGAGCAGAATCATCCAAAATAAACATTTTAATTTATTTGGTCTTCGGCCCAGAAACTGTATACGCTCCAGGGAGGCTGCTCTGCTGCAGATTAATGGCAACGCAGTCGTTTCCTTTCCAGAGAATATTAATTAACCTAGAAACTAAACGCTGCCAAGTTTATCCTTTGTATCATTTGACACTATATCAGGAGTCATATTGCAAACTTCCTGGAAACTACAATGAGAAAAAAAGAGAGTTCTTCTTCTTATTATTAAAAGGCAATGATGATGAAAAAAGAAAAATCTGACAAGTAGCATGTAAAAGAAAATGACTGTGTCAGAATAAATTGGTACCATGTCGACGAGTGGCGTTTTTGCCCAGTTTCTAACCCAGCACCAATTTTGCTGCTGAAACAGGAGGAAAGCCTCTTTCAACAGGAGGTGGAGGCGGGCTCATTGGTAACAGCGGCCAATCAAAACATGTGGTACGCCATGTTTAAAAGTCCAGAGGTCAGGGTTGCTTAAAAAAAACAAAAACACACAACCGAGTGAAATCACTGTACTTAAGCAAAAAGATAAAGTTGGATTAACATCATTATAACTCAGGCTGGTCTCTTATATTCACCTGTCAAAGACTTTAAATAGGTCAATATGCTATTTATAGCCGTGCCTAAAGCTTTTCCCTGATTTTATGAATGCTTTCGTTTTCCAGCTGCCAGTGCAGATGATTAGGATTGTGCAGTATTCACAAGCACCGCTGCTCTTGTTGTTTGAAACAGCTTTAATAAACTAAGTTGGTGATACTGGTGCATCTGCTGGCAGGGACACCGCGGCTCCGACATGCTACAGGGATCAAGAGAACAGCGCTAGGCTTGTTTACATCACCTTTGTCTGACAGAGTTCAGTTAGTTTATGTGTCAATCTAAATTATAAATCTTCCTCTCACGGCAGAAGTAATTATAAAGCGATGCAGGGTGATGATGAATCCAACCAGTTAATTAGATTGCAGGCAGGCCTCAACGCATCCAAACTTTTTATAGCTTTTAAATAATGTTTTTAAATTCAGTCACGACAGAGGTTGGTGTCTTTGGACCAGAACATCTAAAAACAGCTGTACTTACTGACTTTGGATGGGATTAAATTGTCCTCCACCAATGATGTCAGGAGCCTGGACATCATCTTTGACCAGATTAAACCTTCAAATTCACTATTAAGCATGTTGGCTTTTAGTTCCTATTGTATCCAATGCTAAATTGTTTTCAGGTTGTCAACCAGCTCCATTATTATGATAAATTCTAATTAATGATCTTTAAAACCTCCCACCCCCCAGCATCGTCTTTATTGTCAGAATTTATAGTTTTACTATTTTTTCCCTGTTTCTTCAGTGAACGCATCAATAAATACCAACAAATTTGGAAATAGTGTTACCATGTGCAATTAAGTGATACAAATTACCTTAGGAATATTTTTCAAAAGCATCATTTGTATTTCCATGACTACAGTCACGGCCATACGGTTACCTGAAAAAGATGTAATAAATAGTTCTTAAGACCTTGTTTATGGTAGCAATCTGCTATTGCTATCACAAAAGTACCGCAAAATATTATGATAAAACGTCAAGTCCATATCGTCGTTGTGTTGGAAGGTGACCTTCACCCCAGTTTGTTTTAGTTCTCTGTCACAAATTCAGCTGTGCTCCTACCTTACTTGCTTCGTCCCCAACGTGACTTCTGGCAAACCGTCCCCGCTACTGCACTTTACAGTAAGATGCCTCAGTGAGTCTACATAATCAGCCTCTTCCGATCTGTGTGCTTGTAGATTGAGGAGATCGAGCGGGAGATCATCAAGCAGGAGGAGAACGTGGACCCGG
Source organism: Poeciliopsis retropinna (assembly GCA_010277075.1). Taxonomy (NCBI): domain Eukaryota; kingdom Metazoa; phylum Chordata; class Actinopteri; order Cyprinodontiformes; family Poeciliidae; genus Poeciliopsis; species Poeciliopsis retropinna. The sequence goes on from VMRM01000019.1 coordinate 3,615,018, forward strand.
ATTACTGGGAGAAGCTGCTGCGGCATCACTACGAGCAGCAGCAGGAGGACCTGGCCAGCAAGCTAGGTAAAGGGAAGAGGAACCGCAAGCCTGTGAACTACAACGACGCTGCGCAGGAAGACCAAGGTAACGACCAGCTTGGATCTGGGGAGGCTCACATAAGTTTGACAAAGTTCTACCAGCTGTTTCATGCTACTGATGCTGTAGGAACAGCATCAAGGTTGTGTTTAAGAAAAAAATATTGTTTAGGATAACCCCAAGAATAATGGCAATTTACTGGATTGGTGTTTTACTTGAGAAGTTTTGGGGTTTAAGGCATTTTTTGCAGAGTGGAAGGGATGAGCCTGGCCTATTGACAAAGCACCGTGTGCTGTTTCAGAGTGGCATGCTGACATTTCAGATAACCAGTCCGAATACTCCGTGGGCTCCGAGGAGGAGGATGAGGACTTCGACGATCGGCCAGAAGGTAAGGAGCGATAAAACTCAGAACGAAATACGGAAGACGACACGTGAAAGATTGTCCGACACACTCGCAGGTCTGCGTTGAATCACAATCTGACTTTGATTTAGTCGTTGCGGCTTTTTCTGGCAGAACCGCATGAGTTAGACTGCCAAGAATTCCAACCATCTCCTACAGGAGAGAGATGGAAGAAAAAACTTCAGTCATATCAGGAGTGTGTTTTTTTTTTTTTATTCCTTGACATCCACTGGCGATAAATCTAGGGATTAATCTGTAATATAATGTTAATAGTCTCTCCTCCCTCTCGGCTAATATTCCTCCGTGGCTTGTCACACGGTTTCTGTTGGCTGTTCTCGTTCGCAGGTCGGAGGCAGTCACGTCGTCAGCTGAGGAATGAGAAAGATAAACCTCTGCCTCCTCTTCTGGCCAGAGTGGGAGGCAACCTAGAGGTCTGTCCACCAAAGTCCTTCTTCGACTTCTTTGATTGTGATTATTTTGGAATGGGTCTAAACCGGCTCTCTGTTTATTTCATAATTAATGTGATAAATCTTATCTTAAACTAGAGTTCACTGTAAAGCTAATCCATCTCCAAAAAAAAGTGAATTTTCTTATTTATTTGATAGTAGTGTAATTATATTGGTCTCCATCGCTCATGTTTTGACTCTAAGTTTATTTTGTCATTATCAAGTTGTTGAACTTTCTCAGAAAAACTATTTTTACATATATAATATCTCTTGGAGCTACAAAAGGGCCTTGCAGAAATATTCACATCTCTTGGAATTGTTTTAGAGTTTTTTTACATCACAACCTTAACCATCAATACTTTGATTGTGAAAATTGTGAAGTGGGAGGAACATGATGCATAGTTTTCAATTGTTTGTATGAATACGCGTCTGAAAAGTGTGAAGTGCATTTGTAATAAGTGATCTTGTGGAAATATTTTGTTGAACGACCTTTAAGTGCAAATCTTTTGAGTTCTGCCTGTAATAACGTTGCACTTTAATGGGGTGAAGTTTTTATTGACTAAAAAGTTTGATTTTGATCTCATCTAAATGGAACATGTGTCCTCTATAGATTTACTGTGTTTATTGTTAAACAGCTGAGATCAGATTTGATCTCTAATAGTGGTCCAGGCAGAATCCACCTGAGCTGCGGCTATCTGCTGCTCCTCCAGAGTTATCTTTGGCTCCTTGGCTTCTTGTCTGATTAATGGTCTCCTTAGCCAACCTTACAGTTTAGACAAATAGCTGTATCCTGGTTGATTGAACTTCTAAATTTAATTGGTCATGCTGGATTTAGGGGTAAATAGTGCTTTAATGCAAAGATAGATCACATTTTTAGATGTTTATATGCAAAAATCTTTGAAGACTATGAATACTTTTTCTTTGACTGCACAATTATGTCCTGATTTGTCACTGTATGCCATGAAGCCTCAGTAAACTACAGTGAAGTTTGCAGTTGTGTGAAAAAATGGAAATAAGTTCAAGGCATTTAGATACTTTTACAAACTACAGGTGTTTTTTCAGCTTTTCAGCTGTGCTCAGCGCCACTTTTACTTGTAGAAAAATGAAATGCTTCTTATTCCCTCAATAGGTTCTTGGTTTCAACACGCGGCAGCGCAAAGCTTTCCTGAACGCGGTGATGCGTTGGGGTATGCCGTCTCAGGACGCGTTCTCATCTCAGTGGCTCGTTAGGGACCTCAGGGGAAAAACTGAGAAGGAATTCAAGTAAGTGAAAACAACAAAACAGCTGGCATCAAGTCTGTTTAGCCTCATCTGACTGAGTATTTATTTTATTTTATTTTTTTATCAACGTATTGCCTTTTCTTTTTCACGCAGAGCTTACGTGTCTCTCTTCATGCGTCACCTGTGCGAGCCGGTCGCCGACGGGGCTGAGACGTTCGCCGACGGCGTCCCGAGGGAGGGCTTGTGTCGGCAGCTCGTCCTGACGCGTATCGGCGTCATGTCTCTGGTCAAGAAGAAGGTCAGAAAATGAAAGACGGGCAGAACAGAGACAGCTGTGACCACATTTTAGTTCTGTTGATCTGAAACAGGCAGTTTGTCAAAAAGACAAAAGGAGAACATGTCAGGTTTATAGATGTCAAATGAAGATTTTCTTTGGCTAGTTTTGTTAGCACACAGAGTGTCCGCGTATCCTTTAAGTCTTAAAAAGTCTTAACTTCATGTGTATAATATTGAGGCATTAAATCTCTTAAATTAGTTGGCCTTTAGTATGTTAATCACAGGTTTTAAATTTTGTCTAGACTGGAGTATTAAATCTTGTATATTCAGTTTTTTTTGGGGACTTTTCAGAAAATGTCTGAGTTGCTCTCAGACATTTTCATTGGATTCCTCCAGGCTGCTGAGTTTACCGATATCTCACTGCTAACATCCCCTTGCCAGCTAGTTAGCTAGGTAGCATTTTTCTGTCCATCACAGAGAGAAACGATTAAGTGCAAATTTATCACCAGTTGGCTGGACGAATGCATACATTTCTGTGGACATAAGTCTTGCATTCCATTCATAATGGTCGTAAAAAGGTCTTAAATTTGATTTAGTGAGGCCTGCAGAAACTCTATTGTAACTAAAAAAACCCAAAAAGACAACATCTCCCTCAAAGAACACACAGTTCTAAACAGTCTGACCAGACTTAAAGCCCATTTGATCTTTTCTCTTTTTTTTTTTTGCCCATTCTGTTTCCCAATCATCATGTAACACCATGGGCAGATGTTTAGTCTGACTCTGCCCAAAGAATGAGACTCTCCTGATCACTAGCAGCAGTCTTGAGCTTTTAGAAATGAATTTTTAAACAAATGTTTCAGACCGAGGACGACTGCGGCTCGGGCGACAGTGTTGACTGCAATGTGTCAAGTACAAGCACAAAATAAACAATTGTGATCAGAACTGAAATGTCTGTTAATAAGCATACTAGAGGTTCCTAAAAACGTCAGCTAGTGCAGCCGTTTTCCCCGAAACAGAACGACGTTGGATTCTGTTATTTAAAATTCAACATCAGTCAGAAAACAACTTTAATAAAAATGCATGTTAACTGGTTAGAAACACTAGTTGTTGCAGGTGGATAATAAAAGAATCACAAATTCCAAACTTCTTTCTTGCAAAGACCTCCAGGGAGTTGTTTTGATTTCTGCAACTTCCAGTTTGCCAGTTTATTTTACTTAATTTAAACATCTTCCACTCAGTTTGCGGTCCAACCTGTTTAGACCTGCAGCTGTCCTGATCTGCTGTCTGTACAAAGAGGAAATGTTTGATAAGCTGCCAAGTCCAAATGGCATGCCTTTGGTTTATTTAGAGAAAAAAAAGACTGTAATTGATAAACTATGCACGTCTCAGGCTTTTATTCAGTTTATTTTCTGCTCAGTTTTGGCTTTCTCGTGTTCAGATCCAAGAGTTTGAGCACATCAACGGACGGTGGAGTCTTCCGGAGCTGAAACCCGAGGTCAGCATTGACAAATCCTCCTCCCGCGCCTCCTCTCCCACCGCAAAGACCGCGACTCCCACACCCGATGCAAGCTTTAACAACACGCCATGCACCTCGAAGCCAGGTAGCCGACGTGACGGGCTGTAGATCCAGCAGGTGGCGCTCTAAACTAAAGGCACCCAGAGTGTACTTTTCGGTCACGTTTGTTTGTCTGAACACACACAGCGACTCCAGCTCCATCGGAGAGGCTGGAGAAGAACGGGAAGGAGGGCGGAAAGGAGGAGGAGAAGGGGGAGGCTGATGCCGCTGCGGAAAAGGAGAAAGTGAAGGAGAAGGAGCAACAGAAAGAGGTGGACGGCAACAAGACCGGCGACGCTGAGGAGGTGAGACCTAAAACCCCAACCACACAGCTGGAGAAAGAAGAAAGTCTAAATTATGTTCACAATTAAAGCATGAACTTTTATATATATTTGTAGGCTAGTGTCAAACAAGGTGAAAGTAAAGCTAACACATTTAGTGGCCATTTTAACCTCAAATATAGGTTTTTTAAACAAGATAAGATGATATGTGACACAACACCTCGCAAAAGTATTCACACCCCTTAAACCATTTAACATTTTCCTTCTTTACAAACACAAACTTGATTTTTTTTATCCATACTTCAAAAACTGCAAAAATGTAAACAACTTGACTGAAACCACACAGACAAAAGCACGAGGTTCATATTTATACGTGTCCTACACATCAAATAAAAAAAAATGAATATAAAAAGCTGAAATCATATCACTGCTTGTATATATATCAGTAACACAGAACAGAAAAGAATCAAAACAATCCACAACCCAAACCGATGCAACACAATCTCAAATTATTTAGCTGTAAAGCCATCAAATATTTTCTTTCTCTAAAATTTTGTGAAAACCCAATAGTGAACAACGCTCCAGTAGGTTGACTCCTTGGCCAGGCATGTTTTCCAAAAATATGACCTTTATGCAAGAGCTGCAAGGAGTAGTTTGCTGGTAACAGGAAGTGAAGTGTTCCTGTCCACAGTTTACCGTAACCCTGATAGGGAACACCACAAACATGTGGAAATAGGTGACCAGATCAGATCAAAATGAGACGATTTGGCTTGGATGGAAAACTCTACATGTGACGAGAAACTAACACATCATCAGTCCTATGGCGAAACACGGTGGTGGCCGCATTATGCATTTCTTCAGGAGTGACAGGAAACAAGGTCAGAGTTGATGGGAAGCTGGATGAGGTAAATAGAGGAAAACTAGAAGAAACTGTGTTCGCGGTCGCAGCAGATAAACACAGTTACAGGGGAGAGGTTTAGCTCAAAACATGCTGCGATCTCAATAGACTTCAGCTGTAATTGTAAAAAAAATCATAAGATGTCATGTAGGTTTATTAAATAAAATCCTAATGAACACAGACTTCAGTTTGTTCTTTTATTCTAATAAAATCTGAAAAGATTTGGGGAAAATTTGGTGAATAAGCCATTAAGTTCTGCAATCAGATTTGCTTATGTCTTTTAAAATATCTTAAAAGCTTTGCATAAAATTTTAAAATATACTAAAAATGATTGTGTCACTCTTTTTGGCAGCTTTCCTCCTCAACAAAAGAATCGCCGCAGAAGGCATCTCCAGGTCAAAAGATGGACGGCAAAGAAGAGAGCACCAGCAAAGAGGATGACAGGAAGGAATCGGCCGAGGCTTCAGCCGCCACATCAGAGGAGAATAAACAAGAGGACAGTAAAGAGGAGACTAAACAAAACACAGATGTTACAGAAAAGAAGTCGGGTAAATAACGTTTACGCTGTTCCACATCGATAGATAAAAATAATTTAAAAAAATAAAGATCTGTGTGACTTAAGAGAGTTTGTACTTGCAGAGGGAGAGAAGCCTGGGGAGGACAAGGAGAAAGAAAAGATGGATGAAATGCGAACATCTTCAGAGGCAACAGAAGCCAGGGAAAAAACCGAGGCGTCTGACCCGAAGAGAGGTGCGGTGCGCTGCTTAAAAATGCTCAAATAAGTTTATTATTTTTCTCTAAGTAGGTGTCTGTTTTTGTAACAGAAGAGGTCAAAGGTGAAAGGGATGCTGGGAAAGAGATCAAAGCAGCAAAGGAGGAGACGCTAAAGGGTAATGGGAAGCCTCAGGCCGAGCGGCCGCGCTTCATGTTCAACATCGCAGACGGCGGCTTCACAGGTCAGCTCTATTTTTTTGGCTTTTATAGAAGAATATTTTTTCAGTCACAAAAAAATATCTGATTATTCAAGTGACGTTGATAAAAAATCCCTGAGCTTCATAGTATAAGGACTTACAAATACAGACGAGGGCTGCACTGCTGTTGTATTGTAGAAGCATTTGTCTGTGTGGATGTGTGATTTCAGCTATTTACAGATGACATTTGGTGAAAATAGAGAACTAAGAATGAAGCAACATCTTTGTATAAGTAGATTGTGTTATGTGGGATGATATTTCATGGGAAATGCAGTGTCATACTTCCAGGTATTAATGACTAAAACGTCTTTGATTGGGATTACATACTTAGAAAAACTCCTAAATTTGTAACGACAGCATATTATTTACAAGATATTGACTACTTCTTTGTAATAGTCATGTTTTTCAGGAAAATACATTCAACTTCTACTTTTTAAAAAAATAAAAATATGAGCTCATTTGAAGAGAAAGGCGTAATTCAGGAAATACTTTTAACCGGTTGACCGAAACATGTGTGCAGTTGTCTAAACAACATAAAATGTGCCACTTATATAAACATATGAAACATAAGTCCTGCTTTCAGAGGGTTCCAAATAAATATCACCAAGGAGCCAAATTTGCCCTGAACCTGATTATGAACCCAGAAAAGCTGCGGGTGTGTGGCGGATAAACACACCTGCTGCAGTCGGGACTCGGGAAGGTAAGCGATCTGAAAGCGACCTCGTTGTTTTCCTCCTGCAGAGCTGCATACTCTCTGGCAGAACGAGGAGCGGGCTGCCATCTCCTCGGGTAAGATGAACGAGATCTGGCACCGTCGACACGACTTCTGGCTGCTGGCGGGAATCGTGGTGTATCCTTAACAGCGGTTGCCCGGGTGATGACCCCGCTGTGTTTGTTTATGAGGGGTTTTTTCATGTGGAAGTCAGAAAGGCAGCTTAATAAGTCAACAAGCCAAAAAGAGCTTTGTAAACGGCAATATGTGTCTGCAAGAAGTCGATGTTGTTCTATATATGCAGTTTTTGGATTAAACGTTTTGAATTAAACTAGTACCAGAGTGTCCGCGCATCCATAAAAAATCTTAAAGTCGAGTATCTAAAATAGAGGTCTTAAAAAATCTTAAATTCAATTAAAAAAAAAATTTTCAAGGGAAAAACATTAATTGCAGTTTTGTCATGAGAGGTCCATTTAATATATTATATTATATAATTCTATGTGTTTTTTGGGTTTTTTTGCAGTACTTTTCTGTGAGGCAAAAGTTTGAGTTGCTCACAGGCCTTTTCACTTCATAGCGTTCTGTGACTCGAGGTGGTTGAGGCTACCATTAACTAGCTGCTAATATAAGCTAATTGCTTATACCAGCTTATATTAGCAAGTATAAGCTAATATAAGCCAACGATAGCTTATATAAACTAACATTAGCTTATATAGGCTTATATTAGCTTATATATATTATCATTTGCAAAAATTTATCATAAGTGCCAATAATAAATTTGCACTTATCATGATTAAGTGCAAATTTATCACCATTTGGCTGGACCAAGTTTGTACATTTCTGAGGAGATGCAGGTCTTAAATTCTATTCATATGTCTGAACACTATTGCTAGCTGTAACCTAATAATATGAGTTAATAATATACATAATACACATTTATACTGTGATTTGTTGGTACAATAAGCTATTGTTTCTAAATACTAAGTCAAAATCAGAAGTTGGGATGTTCGCTTTAGTTGAAATTTCCAAAACAGGAGTTCCTTCTCTGACTCAGACAGTTTAATAACCCTTGACCTGTTCACCAGACATGGCTACGCTCGTTGGCAGGACATCCAGAACGATCCACAGTTCGCAATCGTCAATGAGCCGTTCAAGTCGCAAGCAAATAAAGGAAACTTCTTGGAAATGAAGAACAAGTTTTTGGCTCGGCGTTTTAAGGTAGGACTTTTTTTTTTTTTTTTTTAACGCTGTGCATTTGATGGCTGATATTAGAGACATCCCATCTAATTTATCCAAGTTATCTTTTTTCCTTCACATTTTCACTTCACAAAAATAAATGGTTTCTATTGCTAAAAAAAAAATGGCTAGAATGTCTCAGCATCTTCTGTCACCTGACTGCGTCCAGTGGTTGTATGATGGATGCCCCTAGACCCACATATTGACTGAGTGGTACTGCTGACCGCTGCACTTCTGGAAGGGCTCTCTTCCTGTTTTTGAGCGGTTTGCATGTTTCAGATCCTTCCCTCAACATCCTCATTTACTGTATTTCCCTCTCCTACTGCTTCTTGACTTCTCCCTTTACCAAATTCTTCAGGTTTTTCTTAAATCTGGTGACAATAGTGCATACACACACACACACACACACACAAAAAAAAAAAAACTGGAAGGTTTCTCATAAATTTCCCTCCAGGATGCCGTCAGCTGTGATTGGTTGTGTAATACGACTCCCTGTTTTGGAACACTGCTATATATAGCCAGGTTTTCCTGGACTCACTACTAATTCACAGTTTGTCTGAAGTCGTCATGAAATGCCTGCAATACGGTTGTAAACAAGAGTGGATTTGCTGACAAATATGAGATGAAGTCTATATTTTTTGACTCAGGCTCCTTGGTTTTCTTTTGTTTATGTTTGACGTATTCACATTTTTTTAACTGTGTGCCAAATAATCAGCGCAAAGAAAATATTTCTGAGTAAACTCGCATTTTATCGGAGGTACCAACTGTGTCTGTTTAATTTGGAAGCTTTCATATTCAGTCGATGGCTGTTCACTGTTATTAAAAGCTTTAAATTCATCAAATGCATCTTGAAATTACACAAGGTGTTCAGAAATGACATTTGGTTCTGCATCGACTGAAACCTTGAAACAATTCAAACAGATTTTCCTTACAACTTCAAATGTAAGAAAAATGAGATGTATATTCCTCATATTTTTCTTTCTTTTTATTTTTGTCAGCATAAATAGACTCATTCTGTTCCTGAACGCTGAATCCCTTGTTGAAAATAAACTTGTAATCAAATTCTTTGCTCCATCTTTTATGACCCATGTGTTGTCCTGATAGAATCACAGATGGTGAGTAGTGATTGGTAGTTGCACACAGGATACAGAGTTTCAGATTACAGGAGAGGAATGTCAACAAGACGTGCTTTTACTGTGGAAAATGGAGCATGAGTGAAAATATACCCAATTTGGACACTACAAGTGTCTTTTTTAACTTCTATTATTATTATTGTTATCATTATTTTTTGTCTCCTACAGAGTTTGTTTTCTGTTTTGTTTATGTGATAAAGAAAAAGAAATTAACTTGCTACAAGACACCCCGTTAGAAGCTGAAGGTTTACAGTGTCACTAAATTCTTCAAATTTAAGATTAAAATTTTGTGCACATTGTTGCAGAATACTCCTGCACAAGCACATTCAAAATTAAAGCAGATTAGGACGCCAGCACAACTTATCACATTGAGAAAATAATTTTAGTTTATAAATCAATAACACTGCGACAGACTGGCAACCTGTCCAGGGTGAACCCCGCCTCTCGCCTGGAACGCAGCTGGAGATAGACACCAGCAACTCTCGACCCCACTAGGGACAAGGGTGAACAGAAAATGGATGGATGAAATCAATAATATAATCTGATATTCTCAATACTAAAATTTTGGTATGGCCAATTAATTCCTGCTTTGTCTCTCTCCCTGGAAGTAAATAAACGTGTGCCAGTGCAGAAACTTTTTACATAAAATATAGAGCACTGTGTATAAAAAAAACAACAAAAAAACCCCCAACTTTTTAAAATCCAATTTCCAGCTCCAGAAACTGTTAACTGTAACAGTGCATCGTTATTGTGAGGTAGAGCTGTGTTTCAGTTGGTCTGGAATGTCAAAGCTGGCATCTGGGAATGACGTGGAAAACTACTGTGAGCAATCCAAGCTGACCTCAGTGCGTCCGTCCATTTATCCATCCTGACCCCACATCCTTCCAGCTGTGCAGCCAATAGGAGTGGAATTGTGCTTATTTTACGTTTTCAAACAATAAAAGAGCATTTTCACAATTACAGATCGTACAGTACTGTGTGTCCTTTATTTATGACTGAGGAGCGTGTAAAAGCAGTTTATTTTTGCAACTTTTGTACCCGTGCCATCCATATTACATGTTGAACTCGGGGTGACACAGGAACCTTCATCTTTCCTATTTGATTGGTTGTTTATCTTTGATTTTCAGACTCAGAAAATGAAAAAAATGTTACTTTTTAATACTTCGGTCAAACGGTTGACGAGAAGGTCAAAGTATCCTTTTATAGCATTTTCTCAAGATTTTATAGTTTTCTTCCAGGGTATCAGAGTTTTTAATAATTTAATCAATCATTTAATGTTTTCTTTAATTTACCCTGAAGGTCTTAGCAAAGTTTTTTCTGGGATATTGGTTAAGATGTTTTTATTACATCAGATCTTTGTGGACTTTGTTGCATCCAGCTTGAAGAACACGTATCGCTACACTGATACAACGTGAGATTTGACAAGACCTGCAGATCTGGAAAAGACTGTTAACCGATAAACAATTACAAGAGAGTGACCAAATATATAGACCACTTCATAATTACCTGTATCCTCAGGTTTTTTTTAAAGTTTCAGTGACTAATGTTGGGATTAATCTTAGGAACTTCTGCTTTTTTGTGAATTAGCTAGTCAAACAATTAAATGACTTTAGTGTTCTTATTTAGTTAACAGTTTGTTTAGTAACAAAAATAAAAACATAAAGCGTTGTGTCGCAAGTCTTACATTACTTTTTTTTCTGGTTTTAGATGCATCACCTGGCAACATTTCAATAAACTTTTTGTAAATAAGTTAGTTGGTCGTCTGAGATTCTCCGATAAAACAAAGTTCCAGAGAGAAAAAAATTTGTTGCTACCCCATTTTCAAGGAACAGTGAAACCAGCATGACTTGACATTATAGTTAAGTGGACAAAAAAAAATGAGGAATAAAGATTTCCTGTATGGAAGAAGTGACATATTTCCCTCCAACTCTTGTTCTCCCACTCAGTAAATAGGAATTTGTTAACACTTTCAGACCTGAAACGAAAGTTACGACTATAAATACGGTTCTATTTCATCCCTACTGAACGCCAGAGGTGGTGCTTAAAGCACTGAATGATCACTCTTGCGCATTCACAGGTTGAGAATCCTATATCAACATGGTCACGTGTGGCCCCCGGTGACACCGGTAAGTCTATATAGCTCAGTCCCTTAATCTTCTCGTGAAACACGATTATTCCGAGGGACCGAACGCTCTGCGGTCATCTGGGATTCATAGAGCCGTAGTTACAGTCATAACTTTTGCTCTATTTAATCCTTACTGACTGCCAGAGGGGCGCTTAAAGCACTGGATGATGATTACCAACAGAGTCCTGAGGAATCACACACAGAAAAGAACAATCCTGAAAATATGCCCACCTCACTGGGATGATGACGAGCACTGGGATAGGATCCCCTCTAATGGGTGAAAGGTGGCCAAGTTAACCCTGTAAAACCTAGTGAAGGTATTCAGGGATGACCAAGAGGCTGCTGCACATATAGCCTCCAGAGTGATCCCAGTCAAAGCGGCCCATGACACGCTAATACTCCTGGTGGAATGGCACCGTACACCAGCAGGGTGTTGGCAGCCCTGTAGAGCATACGCTTGTTTCACGGCGTCCATAATTCAACATGCAAGACACTGTTTGGAAAGGACCTGCCCCTTCCGGGGCTCTGCTTAGCAAACAAACAGACTATCAGACTGCCGCAGAAAAGCTGTGAGTGTGAAATATGCTTCGAGTGCCCAAACAGGGTAGAAAGGCTCATCAGGCCCATCTGCATCAAAGCGAGCAAGCTGGAAGGGCACAGAATGGCTCACATACGAGGCCACCTTAGGGAGAAACGCAACATCAGGCCAAAGAGTAACGCCAGAACCAGCTGGGTTCCAAAGGCAACAGAACTCGCATGTTGTTCACCCACCCGCTTCGCTGAAGCCATGGCGAGGAGAAAAGCTATCTTTTTTGACACACACTCAAGGCTCGCCTCTGCCAACGGTTCAAACGAAGAAGATCCAGGGCAGCAAGAGAGGGGGTGTGTGAAAATGTCAGGCATCTCTCAGAAACAAAGAAACATCCTTGTTACGGCTTATCGTCTCTCCACCTACCACCGTATGCCAGCAAGAGATGGAAGCAACATAAACTTTCAGAGTGGATGGAGACCAACCCTGAGAAAGCAGTGCTTGAAGGAAGGTTAAATAACGGAAATAGGACAGTGTACAGGGTCCTCATGTCTAGCATAATAACAGCTGCTAAAAACCTTCCACTTATGGGTATACACTAGTCGTGTAGAAGGGGCCCTGGCATTAGTCATTGTATGTCTGATGTCTCCATCATACTCTGAGAAGGAAATGCTGGGCCCCGTAGCGGCCAAACCCAGAGTTGGAGGCGACTGGGATTGGGCTGCAGGGTCTGAACCCCCAGCTGTGACAGAAGGTCCTTCCTGTGGGGAAGAGGCATTGGAGAGCTGCAACAGAGACTGCTGCAGTTGAAACCAGGTTCTCCCTGGCCAAATGGGGGCCACCAGAAGGATGCCCATCCTGATGGACCCTCAGGAGTATCGGGCCTACCAGGGGAAGAGGCCGAAAGGCGTAGAGCAGCACTCTTGGCCAGTTGTGTGCCAGTGCATCCTGACCCAGGGGACTCGCACTTTCTGCCAGGGAGAACCAAAGCGGGCAATGTGTCGTCTCTTGGGACGCAAATAGGTCCACAGCTGCAATGCTGTACTCCCAAATGAAGCCGTGTTCGGCTCCCTCCGGATGGAGCCTCCACTCCCCCGGTTTTGTCGAACCTGCCATAGCATTCCTCATTGTGGCGCCAGATGAGGCTTTGAGAGCTAATGCCAGGTGTCCTCGTCCTCAGTGTCGTTTGACAGATGATCTGCTTTGCAGAGCCTATGAATCGGGGTCTCGTTTGGCATGACTTTGTAACTCATTGTCACATTTATTACTGCGTCTCGCATCCTCTTTGGAGGGCTTTGCGATTCATGCGCCTGCTCTGGGGTCGACGGGCACGTCTCTTCATGCATTTGCTCTTCTGTCAAGGGAAATTTGCAGTGTCTTGTCTACCCTTGTCCAGGCACGCCACCAGGTTCGGCTGGCACAGTCTCCTCTGACTGAAGCCTGTAGAAGGACCCTGATGAGTCTTCCAGTGGTTCCTGGGGAGTTGTTTGGCTCTGCTGCGCTTGCAGCCTTGGAGTTGTCAGCCCAAGCTTCTCGTACCAAGCTGCCTTCATCTGCGATGAACCTTCATCTGCGATGAACCTTCATCTGCGATGAACCTTCCTGGCCAACGCCTTCATCTGCGATGAAGGCTGGCCAACATCCTACTGGGAGTGCCTCTGCGTCTCTTTCGCGCACTTATCCAGCCCTGTCTACACCCTCTGTGGGGCAGCCACGGCCTGCTGCAGGACCTGCTGCAGGGCCTGCTCATGGCCAGTGGGTTCTGCCCAGGGGTCGGGCTCACGTCACCTCTCAACTCAGGCAATTTACTCGGCAACCCTCCTGCCCTCTTAAGGGCAGGGGGCTAAGGAATGACATCACCGAGCCGGCGGTGGGACATTTTACCCCACCCCAGCTCAGTTGCTGGGCCGCTCTCGTTTCCGATCCATGGGTGGTGTCCACACTTACTCAGAGTTATATGCTACAGTTCCACCGTCACAAGAACTGGAACTCTTGGAACTAAGAGCAACTTAGTTCCAAGGGCGCTATATTGCCTGTCGACCCCCTGCAGGATCCAGGGGCTTTTACTCAAAGTATTTTTAGTCCCGAAAAAGACTGGTGGACTGCACCCAATTTTGGACCTGAGAGGACTGAATGTGTTTTTGAAGACTATCCCTTTCTACATGTTGAGGGTCAGGGATGTGCTTCAGACGATCTCCCCAGGTGACTGGTTCACCTTGGTCGACTTGAGGGATGCATACTTTCATGTCCCGATTGCACCACATCATTGGCAGTTTCTCCTCTTTGCATTTCAGGGCAAGCATTTTCAGTTCAGAGTTCTTCCATTCGGTCTCTCTCTGTCCCCATATGTGTTCACTCGATGCGTGGCTGCGGCCCTGTGTCCTCTGCAGGCCAAGGGTTTGAAGACCCTGCCCTACTTGGACGATTGGCCCACAGAAGCTCAGGCGGCTGCAGACACGCACATTACTCCATCACATAGACTGATTCGGTCTTAGTGTAAACTGGCAGAAGAGCAACTTAGTTCCATCTCAGGAGGTTACGTTTCTTGGGATCACGATGGACTCCCTCACTATGACTGCTCGCCCATCGGCTCAGCGTGTCGAGGGCATTCTGCAAATGCTGCCCACCTTTCTGCCTGGCTGTGCACATCCCTTTATTGCTTATCTTCGTCTGTTGGGCAAGCTGACAGCTGCAGCTATGGTAATAACCCCTGGGACTGTTGTCTCTGCGATCACAAGGCTGGACCCATCTCATGCACTGCACCGTCACAGGAAACGCAAGGCCCTCATTGTCTTGCTTCACTGGCTCAGTGCCTTGGAGTTGGAGGCTGTGCAGTGGGCGTTGCAACACTTCCCAGACCTGTGCGGCAGGCATGTCCTGGTGTGGTCGGGCAATACTTCAGTGGTTTTTCATATCAACCATCAAGGGGGAACACATTCGATAACATTGCTGAGGCAGATCCAGAAGCTCTTGACCTGGGCAGCTACTCTTTTTGCCAGCCTGATGGCAGCCGATATTCTGTCTCGGGAACATCCACCACAGAGGGAGTGGAGGCTCCACCCGGAGTTAGTGAGGATCATTTGGGAGGCAAGCTGAACACGGCTGCACAATGTAACAAAAGCAAACCCGAAGTGGCTACGATAATAAAATAAAGACAAGCCAGATATGGCGGCGCAATATAAGGAAAAGCAATCCCGAAAACGGCTGCAATACAACAAACTAACGGCAATCCGAATGCGGCAATATGGCCAAGCAAACAAGCTGGTCGGAATCAGCTAACGCCATACCACCAGCGATAGGGAAATCGATGCGGGAAGCGAATGCGCCCCCGCTCCCACAAGAAGCTACCAACAACAAGCAAATAATCAAGTGTCTTACCACCTGTTCAACCTGCATGCGAGACGATGAAAAGGTCATTGTCATTGTCACGTGACTATATAGACTTACCGGTGTCACCGGGGGGTCACACGTGACCATGTTGGTATAAGATTCTCGACCTGTGGTTGCGCAAGAGTGATCATTCAGTGCTTTAAGCACCGCCTCTGGCGTTCAGTAGGGATGAAATAGAACTAAAATTTCCCTTGTTCTGAAGTTGACTAATATCTAAGCAGAAATATTTCCGGTGGAGATTGATTCCCTAAGCTCCATAGGAACTTGCAAAATCAGTTAAATATTTTGTGTCGCAGCTTAATAATCAATGTCAGATTATCAATTCTTCATGTAATATGAACATGTATTTTATTAGGTTTTGAAGTTTTATGTCTTCAGCCCACATTTCCTCCTTTATGACATAATTTCATCTGAGCTTCCATGCACATATTGAACCCCCGGACTGCTGTTTTTCAATATGTAACGAGTCGTGTCCTTACTGGCCCCTTGCAGCTGCTGGAGCAAGCGCTGGTGATCGAGGAGCAGTTGCGGCGGGCGGCTTACCTAAACATGACCCAGGACCCGAGCCACCCGGCCATGGCCCTCAACGCTCGCTTCGCTGAGGTGGAGTGCCTGGCGGAGTCGCACCAGCACCTCAGCAAGGAGTCACTAGCAGGGAACAAGCCAGCCAATGCTGTTCTGCACAAAGGTCAGTGACAACACCGCTACGTCGTTACGGGATACAGTTCTGATCAGAACTTTAGATGCACATCTTGGGCATGGATGTGGTGTTCTTTTTGGTATTTTATCTCTGATTTAAGCATATTTTTTTCTTTTTCCAGGTTGTATAGGGCAATATGGACTTAGAATCTTATTGAAATATTTTGTGGTGATATTACAATAATGATGGAAATTATTTAAAAACTATAGATTTAGGTAACTGTATAGCTATGTCTGCATGGCACAGCCGTCATAGCGCCACAAACACAGATATTCTTGAAAATCGTTCTTATTTTAAACATTTTTCACCAGGAGTCACTTAAAGAAGTGTGATTTATATCACCAAGCTGCACACAGTAACTGCATTTAATCATATTTTGGAATTTACTGATATTTATTGATGCTCTCATGAAAGAAAGAAATAATAATTTTCCATTTTTAACTTAATTGACAACAATAAATCAAATTTTTTACAAGAAATTTTTCATAATAAATGGTACATGAATAAATATTCGGCCTTAGTTGTATAACAGACAACTTCAATTATTTTTTTGAAAACAAGAATTTGCTGCTGACATTTTAATTTACTTTGGGTTTTCTCGTAAATACAGACACAAATAGACAAAGTTTAAATCGTCTGACCCCAAACAGTCATCCTCTGATGAAAGAAAATTGATCGGTGTGTTTAAGAAGAATCCATTCCCACTCTCAGCTTGAGGTTTTGTTCTTCTGTCCCTCCAGAAGAACAAAACAAGATACACCCAGAGCTACAGTGGAGTGGTTTAGATCAAATGATATGTATTAGTCAACATTTTGTGGAAAAAGAAAGTATGATGTCCAAAAATACTTCCCCCCAAAACCGACAGCTAGAATCCACCTTTAGTCCTTTTAAAAAATTTATGGAGTATGACTTTAAGTCGAGTCTGTACAAGGAAAACCCACCAGTCTAACTCTGTTGCAGTTCTTAGATTTATGACCCTTCAAACAGCTCTCCAATATACTGCCATGGCGCTGAGATGAAGAAGTTTCTGTATTTTATGGCAATCTGTGGAGCATTTTTGGGCAGGAAGGTGTCATACTAAAAATATGAATGCAGTCAAATCAGTTTTGTTGCTAATCTTTGACTCATCCCGGCCTATAATCACCATCTGCTTATTATTTTCCAGAAAATAATAAATTTCTTGAGTTTGTTGGGGTTTTTTAATATTTTTTTTGAATGAATAACAAAAGAAAAGTAATTAAAGTGGCAACTTAAAGGTTAAAATCCTGAAAGTGATTGAGTATTTGGTCATTTTTAGCACATCTTTTGTTGTTTTAAAAAAACAAGAAAACAAACAAGATTACCAAAACAGGCAGAATCATGACCAGAAATTTAAAGAGTTTACAGTTGATGAACTTTAAAAATTGTGTGGCTACTCTGCCACTTGCAAAGGCCCATTTATCTTAACATCATGTGACCCCATGTGAATTAAATAAACATTTTCTGATTTCAGTTTTTAGGCTAGTCTTGATTTCACTCTGGAAAAAGAACAACTCAACTAGATCATCCAAAGTCTAAAACGTCTCTCATTAGTACAATCCCATATTGTCAGAAACCTTGTCACATTTTGGGATGGGAACTGACTTTAATTTCCATTTATAATTGATGGCGAGAAGCTCGGCCAAGGATAGTTAGGCAACCGGATTCAGGGAAAAGTTGAAGGGAAAAAAAAAATTGGCAGACAGATAATCACAGGCAAACAATGAAAGAGATTCAGATCAACCCATCTGTCATGCAATCTTTCCTGCCGTGTCGACCACACGGCTTCGCCCCGAGAAAGCTTCGCTCATGTAGAGAAGATAAGCTTTCGCCATGTTAAGTGATAGCTCCAAACACTTCCTCTCTGGCTCCCAAGTGAGCCCGTCCATGTTTGTGTTCCACTATTCATTCTCGTTTTTATCTGAGCTTGTGATCAATGACTAATTTCATGTTAAGGATGTGATAAAAGAGAAATGAAGAAAATAAACTCTCATGTCTTAGAAATGTGATTCTATCTCAAAGTCGGTGTCAAGAGAAAAAAAATTGAATGAAAAAATTTCTCGTCGGGTGGTAAGAATAAGAAATATTGATTTGTTCGGAAAACCGTCCAGCATCATTTGAAAGCTGTTATATAACAGCTTCTTGCTTCTTGTTGCTGCAGTGTTGAACCAGCTGGAGGAGCTGCTGAGCGACATGAAGGCCGACGTGACCCGGCTGCCCGCCACGCTGTCCCGAGTCCCGCCCATCGCCGCCCGCCTGCAGATGTCGGAGCGGAGCATCCTTAGCCGTCTCGCCAGCAAGGGCACCGAGACGCACACGCCCCCGGTCAGCAGCACAAACACACAAACACACACACACATACTGCAACACACTTTGACACACGGGTTCACTCACAAGCTGAAACCTGCTCCGTCTGCCAGTGGAAAAGCAATAGATGGAGGGTGTCCAATGAAAACACACTGCCTTTTTATTCTGTCACCCATCTGCTCTTCTTGACTCCACAATTACTTATTCAGCATTTCTTTGTCAGCTTGCATAACAACCAGTTAAGGTGCTTCTTTTGTTTTTGTTGAATTTTTTAATAACACGATTTTCTCCGTCTTCGCGCAGCCCATACCGCCGGGACCCTATGCCACACCTCAGAACTATGGCGCGCCCTTCACCCCGGCCCCGCCGAGCGCCCTGCACATGGGAGGAGCCAACTACAGCCAGATGCCGCCAGGATCCTTCATATCAGGTCAGTGTTTACGGGTTCTGGTTTGTCCAAAGCGGTGATTCGTAACACACGTGTGAGTGAGCGGAAAAAGAGATGAGTTCAAAAAAAAAAAAAACAAACAAAAGAAAAAAAAGCGTGATTTTCTGAGGCTCTGATAATTACAGCAATCAGAGATAATTTAGTGAAGCAAAATCCCACTGGGCTCGATCTGTGCAACAGTTTGGCAAGTTGATGATTTAAGAGGGATTTGTGTGTCTTGGCGGGGAGGGGGACGTTTGAAGATTGAGCTGTTGCTGCCTCGGGTAAAGGAACCGATTAGATCTCAGCGCGGAGTTCGAGCTGGTGTTTGTCATAAACCTTCTGCAATAGCAGTCATGAATACTCTTTTTATCTTCTGTTACATTTGACTTCGTGATAAGGTAGCAAACTGGCCTGTGATTGCAACAGGAAACTGATTTATTGCGCTAAAAATACGGAGACTTTCCCGAAAGAAGCCCACAAACCTACATAATGTGTGATGTGACTGCAGAGGGGGAAACGTTAAAAACAAAAAACGCTGCATTCAGTTTATTGCTGACGTATTCAAACGTCTTGAACTTTTCCACATTTTGTCACATCATCACCACAAACTTCAGCGTATTTTCTTAGTATTTTAAGATGTAATATAGCCATAATGGTGAAATGGAAACAAGAAGATACATGCTCTTCCAGTCTTGATTTTTACATTTGAAAGGGAACTTGAATACAATTGTACTCCACACTTTTCAGATTTTCCTATATTAAAAAAAACAACAAACATTGAAAACATAATTTTCCTCCTGCTTTCAGCCGATTCACTACTTTGTGTTGGTCCACTAAAATCCCAGCAAAATCCACTGAAGTTTGTGGCTGGAGCATGTCAATATGTGAAAAGCTTAAAGAACTGTGAATAGTTTTGCAAGTCTCTGTTATCTCTACACTCACAGTTCTTCTGCAGCCCCTGTGGTGAAACATTTGACATTGGTGTGTTTTGAAGAAGTGCTGATCCCGATAAAGGCCGAGACTTGATTAGCTGGTAACATGAGCTGTTTATGCTCAATAAAGCAAGGTATAAAAATGGGCCAAAATGTGCTCCAATCATAACAGACATGTCAGGAATTTTGTCTTTGTATGGTGCTGTCGCTGTGGGAAAAACATTTAGCAAAGAGAATTGGGAAAAAAAACAAAAACAAACATGTTCATGCCCCCTAAGAAAGCCATAAATCTTAGTTTGTATTCTCTTTACTTAGTGTAATAGAATTATTTAGGTTTTAAATTAGTGGCATTGAGAACTACTTTGCTCTAGGAGGACTGTTTTTATATCTGCAGCACTTTATCACCTTGAGCAGCTTGAGTTGTAAAAAAAAAAAAAAGGGGGGTGGGGGGAGAGAAGTTCATATCTAGGGAAAAAAAAACATCTGTGGCAGAGTTTCTGATGTGGCTGCCAGAAAGACACCTGAAATAGACATTACCAAAAAAGTAAATAGAAAATCAAACACTAACGTGTTGTACTTCTATATTAAGGCATTCTCAAAACCTCAACAGCCAGCTCAGCATTTATAGGACCTAACGACTATTTGTGCAACAATAAAGCTCAGTCTGGCCAGGCAGGCATTGTTTCTCCTCATAAGTTTGAGTATTACCAACTTAAGAGCTTTTGAATTAAAATAGCAGAATGACTAAAACATTATTATTATTTTTTATCTATCCCACCACTCTTGCCTGCATTCTATCACAACTCACTGTCAGCTGGGTGAATTTATTTTCCCATAATTAGTTCGGCAACAGCATGTGCTCTCCAGACGCACTCTCTGCCCTGCATGTGCTTTCGTGTTCGGAGATGTTTAGATAGCTGAGATGTGGCAGAGATAACCAGTAGAACCTGATACTCCCCCAGTAGCTTTCCTCCAGAAGAAACCACAACAGCCAGCAGTCTCACTCTCTCTTTCTTTCTGAGTCTCTCTCTCTCTCTCTCTCCCGTTTGGTGTATCTTAAGTTTTTTGTAATTGCAGACCGAGACATCTGTCAAAGGCATTGCATTTCAGCGAGCCAGGGGCCTATCGCTGAAAATGTCATTATGCTCGGCCCGTCTGAGACTGAGTGTGCCAAGAAAACATTCTGACTTTGTACCAAGGTATTTTCAGTGGGACGCAGACCGCAGCAGGCCTGGTTGTGTAAACGTTGTGTTGTGACTTGTGAACGAGCGGAGGGCTGGGCCCGGCGTTTGGTCGCTCAGAAATAGTTGTTTCTCCGTGGTTTTTTGACTCACCGGGGCCCTCGCCGCCGTAAGCTGGACTGAGCCGAGCCGAGCCGCGTGCAGTCCGAGACCTCTGGCAGGTTATGAGACCACATTTACAGGCTTGATTGGGGTCATGCTGCTTCCTGACCTTTTATGATTCAGGCAGCGAGAGGGGAAACCAGCAGAAGCAGGCGGGGTGGACCGGAGCTAAAATAACAATTCTCAGATTTTTTGCCGCCTTGTAACTTCCCTATATTAATGGGAGTTTACTGAAAGAAGGTCCCACACTCGGGTAAACAAAATACCTCCAAAAATATTCTTACCTAAGTCCATATCTGCAGTTTTAGCTGCATTTTCTAAATGTAAGAATGCACCAGTTGCTCCAAGTTATATATGTGGATGCAAAAGTAATCATGCCCCTAAAGTCTTTCATATTCTATCACATTAGAATCACAAACTATTATCTATTTTACTTGGCTTCATCTGCTGGGCCAACACAAACCAGGGCACAACAATATGATAAATGTTTTTTTTTTTTACAACTGGCCTCCAGAGTCAATGCTTCTAGCCACATTTTGCTACAATCACAGCTGTAGGTGTTTTGGGGTATATCTCTACCAGCTTTGCATATTCTCTGCAAAATAGTTCATTGTCTGTGAACATCAATTTTCATAACTTAACAAAAATTGTCAACTGGATTTATGACTGGACTCTAACTGGGCTATTCCTGCACATGAACATGCTCTGATCTAAGTTATTCCATGCTAGCTCTGAATCTTTAGGATTGTTGCTTTGATTGAAGGTGAATCTTTGTCCCTGTCTCAACTCTTCTCCAGCCTCCAACAAGTTTTCTTAAAGTTTTGGCCTCTATGTATCTTCATCCATTTTTCCACCAACTATCTCCAGCTTCCTATCACTGAAGAAAATATTTGTGACTTTCTTTTAACAATGATTTTTGTCCCCTTGCCAATCGTCCAGAAAGGCTCGATTTGTGAGGTGCACAAGTAGACATCCACATACTTCATCTGAAGCTGAACAGTTGATGCACAGTCACGTGGTTTCTGGTTGTTAGCATTTACACACACCTTTCATACAATGATGCAGACCTCCTTTGATACATCCCCTAATGCGGTTTCCTCCTACTTTCCTGCATCCTCTGTTTCGCTTTTACGAAATGCTCACACAGAGAGTGTCACACTCTCTTTCTGCAGACAGCCTCTTCCGTGAACAATGATGTTGTAATTTTCATCCAGGGGAGTTTAGCATTTGACAAAATTATTATTATAGTAGTTATTTGATTGAAAAATCATACAAATGCACATAATCCCTCACTCCACAAAAGCATTTTTCTCCTGCATATTCAAAAACCAGATAGTGGAAGCGAAGTAGTTGAAGCGAAATATCTACATTGTTGTCCAAGTGTATAAAACACATCAAAAAAAATTCTGTTCTGAGATGTTCCAGTAACTTGACCCTGGTTTAAACTTCTCCATACATTTCTCCTTGAGCTCTGTCCGCTGTGTTCTTTGGTCTTCACGAGACTCTTTGTTCACTAATGTTCTCCAACAAGCCTCTGAACCATTCTGTTAAGACCTGAGATGCATCCCGGGTTCAAATCCTGGACAAGCCCCCAGTTGACATGACACCACCTGTCATTCAATCCACTGTGTTTGTCAATAACTGACAATTCAGGAGTCGCAATTTTTCCTGAAGTAAACCAAAGTTGCCTGGGTTTATCATTAACGAATGCCATGCGGTCATAGAGGTTTGGTGAAAAAAATGTTAAACATTGTCAGTAGGGAACATGCACTTAAGACATGCTTTAACCAGGGCACTTAGAGGGTGGAATAGAGTTTACTCCATTCCCAAAACCCAAATGGAGTCTGGAAAAATGCAAAAGATGGATGTGACCGACCTCATGAGCAGCTGAACACAACAGTGATCGACGGTATTACTACCACATGCTTGTCTGTTCGAAGATAGGTCCAAGTAAATTTCCCATTTTTTTCATCATTACATCGTACGCTTAATGGTTAAATCAAAGATTAATGTGTCAAGTTGGATCCAAAACAATAAATGTGAGTTGTGGCTACAAATCTGTTTTTATTACAGTTTCTTTGTAAAGCAGTAACTTTTCACGCATGTGGTACACAGCCTGACATTAGTGATCAAAACATAGTTCAGATTTTCACAAGCAAGTCCAAAATGCATCTGACACAAAACGCTGTTGATCAAATATTTGGAGGGTTTAAAATAATAATAATAAAAAACCAAATATCCTCCAGCAGTTCCAATTTTGAGCAGCAGGACAACCTAATATTTCCATCATCTTCAGGTTTGTCAGTCCAAAAAGGTGACAGAGTGTATTTGACTGCTGCATGTTCCACATATTGTGCAAGCAAAATTAGTGCAGTCAGACTTTTGACAATATCTATACAGTAAAAACAAAACAAGAAACACCATGATTAAACTTTATCCATGCTATTTAACAAACAAAAATTAATATTAACAAATTAACAAGAAAACCATCACAGAGCCAAAGAAATATTGAATATAAAACAAAAACAAAAGAATTGCCAACCACTAAAATCCCTTTGTGGGCTTGTATGAAACATAACATTTTTGCACAAGCAATTTAGCGCTCCGTATGTGGAATCTTTTAAGATCTGATGCTTGGTGAGGCATCTCTGTCTCTACCATTGCAACCGTGTTTGTCGGCAGTCTGCTCGACCTGAACTACACGTCAGGAGAGATCTCGGCACTTTGTTACAAAAATGTTGCACACACAGTTTATCCCTTTTAAGAGGAACACATTCAATGGAGTATATAACGGAGAGAGTTGAATAAACGTATTCAACTCAAATTAAGGTAAAAAGCCAAGCTCCTAATATGACGGGTGAAAGTGAAATCAGTACGGTGCGTATGAGAGGAGGATGCATGTGAAAGTGCTGCTATGTGAAATCAAAATGATCTAGAGCAGATGCGAGTTAGTCGGCGGTCTGGGGTTTAAAAAGCTGATGGCCTTACCAGGTCCTCAGGTGTCCTGTATCAGTAATCAGTGTTGCGTGTGACAGATACATGCCCAGCCTAACCACAACATTCCTGCAGATGTTGTCACACCTTCATGGAACAGCTGTGTATGCACTGGGATTAGATTAAAATAATCTCATGTTTGACAATATTTACGTGACTTCTGAAGATAATCGGTTGCTTTGAGTTTACTTACAGGTTTTAAAGTAAATGAGAACTACATTAAAGTCATGTATCAGTTTCCTTCATCTTCGCATTTCACAAGTAACCTGGTATTTCTTTTGGTATGTCTCATAAAAATTGAAAGAACTTTTATTGAAGTTTGTAATCAGAACGAGTCAAAATGGGGGAATGTTTTTTTTTTGTTTTTTTTTTTGTTAATACTTTTGCAAGGCACTGTATATCAGCAACATCTGGAGTTTTGGAAATTCTGTTTTTGCCATCAGGAAGCTATGCAGCTCTGCTAACGGACTCACATTCTAGACAAAGCTTCGTCTTTTAGACGCGTATAAATTAAAGTGATAGAGCAGAGCACATGGGAGCACCTGCCCTGCCGATATCTCCACCCTCCCACCAGCTCCAGTAGCTCCATCTCTGACCTCTGACCTCTCTGCAGAGAGGGGAGGGAAGTTAAAGATAAGTCCCTTTGGGGATGTGTAAAGTGTCACATTATCCTGCTCCCCCTCTCTCCAAGCCTCCACTACAAGTCTGCCGCTTGTCTGCCCCCACAGAAGCCGCCGCCGCTGCCGCTGCTGCTGGGGCCACCGGGGGTGCCGCTGGTGGAGCCACAGGGGGGTCAACTGCCGCCGGGGTTTTCCAGAAGACCAAGGAGCACGACGTGATGCAGCGGCAGCGAGTGGTGGACCTCTGGAAAGACGGCAAGTCAGAAGGAGCTATCGGGTTGGAGCTGAGGATGCCCAAGTCCACGGTTCACAGCATCATTGTCAAGTATCGGCTTAGCAACACGGTGGAGAACCTGCCGCGTAACGGGCGACCAAAAAAGCCCTGACGGAAGGCGAGGGAGAGGATCCTGGAATGTAGCAAAACTGATGAAACAGGGAAAAAAAAAACCTGGATTTTAAAACCAAGAACAAATAAGACGAAGCTCCAAAGAAGACCTAATAACAAAGCACTTACGCACTGCTGGAATGTGAGGTACATAAAGATGGAAGAACAATCTCAAAATGCAGAAATTGAAGGTTTGAAACGCAAAATAAAAAGCAATGGCAGCACTTTGACCCACAAAAGAAAGCAGGCAATCAACTGCTTCAAGAGTGGACCAAAAATAAGCAGGGAGAAATGAAGGGTGCTGCTGAGGGAAAAAAAAAAGCTTAAAAAAATCTGTCTGGAATGAAAGCAGGAGGACAAAAAAGGAGAGAATGTTAATGCAATCAAAGGGGGTTTTTTTTTAGAAAAATGCAGCAAAAAGTTGTTGTTTTTTTTTAGATCTTCTCATACAGATTTCTTGAGACTTCTTTTTCTGTTTTTCCCTTTGAGCCAAAAGATTTCCCTCCGGATCCATCCTTCATCTGCAGGCTGACTGAACAAGCCGGTTCCCTCGGTCTGACCCTGTACTCCCTCATTCCTCTACAGTCTTCTCGTCCTCCACACTCACATACACACATAAAAATACAAACACTTTGGATATCTGAAAACCTGCAAAGAACTTTGCTAATCTCTTTGAATGCAGGAAGATTAAAACTCAAAATAGAGAACGAAAAACTGGGCTGGATTCATCTTGCAGAGAAAGTTCAAAAAGAAAACAAAAAGGAGAAAAGGTTGTTAAGTTTAAATCACTTCTCCCTGTGGATCGTCTTGTTTTAGGATCCCTAAAGTCAACCAAGCATAAATCCAAAAGCCACAGATTTGGAGAGCTGATTTGTTGTCTTTTTAACAGAATCAGTAGCAGCTACCCTAACCTGACAGACTGCCAACAAAATATGTACTGTAATGCAAGTGGAACAATATTACTTGCTCCTGCACCTTTTTTTTTTAAATGGGAGTTTGTCTCCTAGCTGGGGATACCACTCCGTCGAAGTATCCACATTTCCTGTTTTTAAACCTCATGACTACAGAAAGCACTATTTATGAGCCGCTCTTCCTCATAGATGAAGTCTGTAATCTGTCACTGAAAGAAAAAGGGAGACTCGCTTTGAAGCCCGAAGAGACATTTTTGTTCCTCGAGCTGCTTTATTGTGACAGCGTGATGGATTCCACGCGGTGGAAAATGTCCCCTGATCCCAGAGAAAATAAAACACTCCTGTCTGCATTATCGCTTTTTCCGAACGCAGTGTGTGTGCAGCAAAGCTGTGCCTAACATCTTATCATGAGGAGAACAGCACTATCCCTCTGCTGTGTTTGTGGACGGAGCAAAATTCAAATTTTGGTTAAGAGCTGTGTGACTGTTACGATGCTAAATTTGAGTGGTATTTCACTTTAATTTTAAAGGTTTGCGTGTGGCCTGCAATGAGTATACATGGTATTTGTTCACATTTGCAAGTGTTACGTCCTTGTAAATGTGTGCTTTTGTGCATGGTAATTTAGGGATTTAAAAAAAAAAATTTTTATAAACTCCAGTTCGCCTTTGTATTTTTAAATCACGGTGCCAAGGAATCTTTTCCATTTCATATTTTTGTGTAAAATACTTATCCAGTGCAAAGTTTTTTCTTTTTCCCACATCAGATTTAGCCAAAGAAATATATTTACCACAACAAATTGGGATAAGAGATAATGGATAATGGGATCAGTACAAGAAAGCATTTAAAACAGAGGTAAAAGGAAAGAATGATGCACTATAGCTTAGTGGAGTGTCAGGACTGAAATACCCTTAATATGTAATCAACCCATAGTAAATAAAAACAAGCTGTAACTTTGAGCTTCAACATCATAACCAGCGATGGTTATGAATATTTTCCTTCTTCTCATTAGCTGACCAGAAACCAGAACTGCTGTCGCTTGAAAATGCTAGCCAGAAACTGCTAACTACGGCCGTTTATGATACTGACCCCACGTCAGTGAATGAAAATGGAACATTTTCTATTGCTTTTGTGCCAAAAAAAGGGACTATTTGAATAAACTTTATATAGACTCGAGCAAACGCATTGACATATTTTGCTTTTCTCCTCTCAATTTTATCCAGTTAAATTTGAACAAAACCAAACTGTGACTTAAAACATCAGTAGAATAAGCAGCATCTTAAAACATTAGAACTGATTTCAAAGACATCACTTGGTTAGTAATAAACAGTAGTGAGTGCTTGCCTCAGCACTAGGTGCTGAGTCTGTATATATCTGGATGATCAAATGCAGTAACTATAATTATTAAGAAAACCTTTGGCTACATCATAATATAATCTGGATTAGTGCTGCACAACATAGTTAGAAGTTATTGTAATGGATAAATAGATTACTCATCCTCTGCGGTGCACGTTTGCTATGAACAAAACAACAAAAAATATCCACGATTAATGGTTGTAAAAAGAGAAATTCAATAATTCTTTATTTTCTCTTTCATTCTGGTTTTCAGTTCTAAGCTGTTACAGTTTGGTGATGTTCAGAACCAGATAAAATAAAGGACATGTACATCAAGTTACAATGGTGTATCAACCTGCAGTCCTTGAACGATTGCATGCTTTTACCCGCAACCCCTCGACATCTTGGACATATACTAAGCTGTTTCTAGCCGAGGATTCGTGGATGTGCTTTTTTCTTTTCAGTTGGACATTCATTCTGAAACCAGCAACAGAGTACTTTGAAATAGCTGATAGGTTGACAATTTCAAGATATACTTTTGTTCCTGATTAAAGGTTTTGCCTGAGATGCACTTATGCAAGGCTTTGTTGAAGCAAATATAATGCATTTCCTGTCAAGGAGGCAGCAT
This sequence comes from Poeciliopsis retropinna, assembly GCA_010277075.1. Lineage (NCBI taxonomy): Eukaryota > Metazoa > Chordata > Actinopteri > Cyprinodontiformes > Poeciliidae > Poeciliopsis > Poeciliopsis retropinna. The sequence goes on from VMRM01000019.1 coordinate 3,642,869, forward strand.
CAGATTATATGCAGGATCTACAGGGGAGAGACGCACCAAGACTTTGGCCAGGCTTTTTTTAATAGCTGTTGTGAACTTTAGATGATCCATCAAAAGTAGTTTAGAGTTTCGGGTCTTGAAAGTTGACTAATGGCTATGCTTGGAGTTTAAAAGCTCTTAGAGATGTGTTCTCTTTCTTAATGTTCACTTTAACTCTCACTGCCAACTTAATTTGGGGTAAGAAAACATTAAGCTGCTGCTACAAGGAAGCTAAAGTACGAGAGGACCATGCTAATGTTAACCAAAAAGCAGTTGTACACCTTGAAGTCACAAGGAATCTGCTTTGTTTTATTTTCATAACTTGTTTGCGTTTGGTGACCCTAGTATGGTGACCATGACAATGACAAAATTGGGGTTTTGTACACCCCTTGTGCTTCTGTATTTGTGTGCATCTTTCACACACAGGCCCAGCATTGTAGAGATGCTCCGCCTGCTTCAGCATTAGTATATAGCCATTTGACAGGCTTTGTAAGTATTTGTAAAGAATCATACAAATGTTGGTAATTCCATCAGCATAAATACTCCTAATAATAAACATTCCTCTAATAAACACTCCTCAGATACAAAAACTGGCAGTGGAAGTGAGTAATTTTCTGAATAAAACATGCCCACAGTCTTTTGCCCAATCACACAACACATCGCACGGAGCCCTGAGCGAAGTAGCTTGGCCTTCGCCCGATGTCCAGAAGGGGGAGGTTGACACAATTTTTGTCTCGCAACTAAGTTGATGAGAGCTAATTTCGACACCTTGTATTGGAGATCATTTAATCAGATTATGTTCTGCTATCATCTGAAGTCCTGTGTTGGTATTACTGATCGTTTGCTGTCATACACTGTAACCGGAATGATTGCTTTCACCCTAAAACAAGAAGCCAAGTGGCTCAAATGAGTTGTGGTGTGCCACAGGCATCGGTCCTTGGTCCCCTTCTTTTTTCCAGTTATATGCTACCTCTTGGATACTGTTTTTTTGAGTCCTAGCCAGAAAGTTCTTACCTACCCAAATATATTCAGGCGCTTTTAGTGATAACTTATACCCTTGACTTCTATTTTAACAATGTTAAGATAGAACAATTTTATTATCTGTCTGAAACCCTTCTCTGGATAGACAATCTTAATCACTTTTTAAGCGTTCCTGATTTCTTGACTGATCTGTTTTCAGTTAAGTATCAGTTTTTCCTCTTTGTTCTACATTTTTATTGTCTCTTTGTTCCACATCTCTGGCTCTAAAGCGTTTTTTCCTTTTGTGCGCCCCTTGTTATTTTCCCAGTCTTTACCTTGATTTTTTTCAGTCTCTTATCAGATTTTGCCTGCTCCTACCATACTCTCACACACAGATATTTCTCTCCGTCTCCTCTCTTGGCCTCTGCTGGAAAAATGCCAGTACGTTTTCCCATAACTGGTCCCCTCTCACAGTTTCACCTATTTTTCTTCCAACATCATCAGCCCAATATGCAGCTTATCGCATCTTTGATCAGCAAGCCAGTGTTACGACTGTTTATCTTTCCCCGTGGTGCAAGTGAAAGTCATCCTGCGTTGGTCTATTCCTGGCTTTTTGTTTTGAAACAAGCTCTAAAAATGCCTTCAGAACGCTTTCATGAAAACCCACCAATGTGGGAAACGCAGACCCTGTGCTGGTCAGGTGTGTGTCATGCAGAAAGGTGTTAGTTTGTGTGTGTTTCTGTGTCCTTATGTGCCTGCACATAAAGCAAAGATGTTTACTCATTGCTGGCCTCGCTTTCTTTCAGTCAACAGTTACGCATTTTGCATTTTGCCCTTATTGCAAACACGAATCATGATACTGTATATATTATTGATGTACTGTAATATGCAAGTTTTCTGAATAAAAACCATAGTAATGTAACCCTGGAATGCTGCTTATTGTTGCAAAAGCCATGCGATTGCCGTGTTTAAGTACACTTATTGTCATATTTTCAAACATAATGTCTCGGTAGAGTTAACATCTGTAAACACAGCAAAGATGGAGATTGTTGAAAAAGTGCTTCCAGCTCAGGCCACATTTACCACAAGCCATGTTCTTCAAAATGTAATATTTGCGTCTTGCTCAACTACAAATGTTTTTGTTCGCCTAGATAAACATCTAGGAACAGATTGCTGTGTTTTTTTGTTTTTTTTCACTGATTATGGCTGATTTGCTGATTTTTATTTTTGAAAATAGAAAACAAGTATACTGGTTTAAATTTATTCCTTCTCCTCTGCTCCCAAAAGCTCAGACGTTTAAGTAAGACCTTCATTGTCAAGTTAAACCTTAATCTCCCCCAACTTAAATTATTGATACTTTTGAGCGAGTGTGAGGCTTCTTTTGTTTGTCCTTTTAGCTGTGGTCTTACTCACATGAATGTTATGTTTGCAGTGGCTATAAAAGTATTCACCCCTTTGCTCTTTTACCAATTTTATTGCTTTGACAAATCAACAACTTTTTTATATCTTTTTGACAAAATTTTACACTCTCACAATTTTAGCTTTTTTTAAACCAATCGAGCCATGATATAAATTCTCTTCAGCAGTAGCTTTCTCATCGCTGCTCTTTCATAAAACCTTGACTGGTGAAGAACCCAGACAGTTCAGCAGTTGTTGTATGCAGAGTCTTTCCACCTTGAAACTCCTTCAGCGTAGTCGGAGCAGAGGTGTCATGGCGTCCTCTCTCGTAAGTCTCCTTCTTACATTGTCACTCAGTGTGTGAGGACGCCCTGATCTAGACAGATTTCGACATGGGCCATGTTCCTTCTACTTCTTGATGATGGATTTAAGTGAACTCCAGGAGATGTTCAGGGCCCTAAAGATGTTTTTGTATCCATCCCGTGACTTGTGGGGATCTTGGTGTTCTTTTTGTCTTCATGCCGTAATGGTAGCCAGGAATCCTGATCCACCAGTGAATGGACGTTCCAGACGCAGGGATCTTTACACTACGACCACTGGAGACACTGTCACTGCACTCTGGTGATCTCCATCCACTCATAGTAAGAATACTAGCACCCACTAGATGGGCCTCTGTTGAATTAAGTGAGTCACTTAAACTGAGTGAGCCGCTGGATAATTTTTATCTAATTGTGATTGTTCTGTAGATACCGGTTTTCTATCTAAGTTTTCACTTTTACCAAAAAAACTAAATTTTGTTGACCAAGATAGGTTTACAAGAGCAATAAAAAGGGTAAAACATCCAAGGGGGTTAATAATACTTGCAGTTGGGTTAGCGTCAGCTTGACTGGCACAAGTGAATATTATGAGTAGAGCTGTGGTTCATCTCAGGATAATGGCAGCTGCGTCGGTTCAGTGACAGGATCAGGAACAGTGTCTTTAATTCAAACATCCCTTTTGCAGAACTTCAAATAAGCCAGGGTCAATGCTTATTCCTCATCCAGTTACCCAAATGGTAGACTGAATATTTACTTTGGATCCAGTTTTTACAAAGACGAAAGACGGGGAAATGTGCTTTCCCCAATGTAGCTCTGGTAGACCATTAGACAAATGGACAGGAAGGCGGCATGGAGGCCAGTGTTGTTAACCATGTCATGTGATCACGCTGTGACACTCCTGGTCTTCCTCCTAGAAACTAGTGGGTTAATGCAGTGCATTCCGGGATGAACAGCGTTTATACCAGTCTTTTTTGTTCCCTGTGTGTAGTTCAGTCCTTCATGGCCAAACAACAAGGGCTTTCCATCCTAACAACTTACCATTCACTAGATATTTTCTCTTTCTTTGGATCATTCTCTATGAACCTGAAAATGGTTATGCATGAAAGTAAAGTAGTTTCTAAAGTAGTGAGACGATTCCTTCTGGCTCCAACATAAACGTTCAAAGTCACTCGAATCCTCCGTCTTCCCCATTCAGCTGCTCAGTTTGAACAAAAGCAATTTGTCTCCTTCACGTCTGGAAGGAGACAAATTGACTGATTCATGCGATTGACTGATTCATGACAATCAATAACTTTGGTTGTCATGAAATGGTCATTTCCATTGAGCCTGGGTCATTACGTAATGAGGGTATTGTTGAAAAAGGTGCGTGAAAATGACATTGATCACAAAAAACCTTAATTAAAACAGCACTCTTGTCATCTTTTCGGATGACAAGAGCATATATATATATATATATATATGTATACTGTCTGAAGGCAAATGTAGTCATCTATATATATATATATATGTGTGTGTGTGATTTCTGGTGTAGTAATTCAAGAAACAGTGCTGGTCTTCATCTGATCTGATGGATTTTTATTTTTTCTTTTGGAGCTCCGTCTGTGGAAGGACAGACAGCAAAGACGTACTGAACCGGCTGACCCGAGCTTGTGTTTCTGTTTCCCCCCCTGCAGTCCTGAACGGGCCTCCCATGTCTGTAAAGAAGGAACGGGAAGCAGAACTGCTGGTGAACCGACGGGAGCAGCGCAGCGGAGAGGTCATCTGTATCGACGACTAGACGACACACACGCACACTCGCGCTTGCACACCTGAAACCCATTTCCTGCTAGAAAGACACCTTCAATTACTCCTCTACAGAGGAATGTTTTTTGTTGTTTTTTTTCCGCAGGAGAAAGCAGCACCACTGAACCGCGCTCGCAGTATTACAACTAACTAACTGACTGTCTGAAGGCAAATGTACCCAAACAATAGTGATTGTAATTGCTTCATTTGAAACAAACATAACTTCAGCCGCACACACAGCCACACTCTCATCGTCACAGACAGTCCAACCTGCCTCCAACTTTTTGTGACCATTTTACAACTGCCTCAAACCATTATACTCCTCAACAACGGCCTCCTCAAGTGGGCCTCCTCCTCCTTGAGATGCTTCAGACCTCACCTATCCACACACACACACACACACACACACACACACACACACACACACACACACACACATGCGCACACAAATATAAAGAAATGCGAAACCCAACTTTACCCCAGAAACCTCCTAGATCTGTCAGTAGACCATATCCCCTTCCTCCTCTTCCTAAGCTTCTCTCAGAAAGTTGCATGTGAAACTATACTCATTTCTTCCACGGCGCTCCATCCCCTGAAGCATGGCTCTTATCACAACAACGCTGTCTTGTGGAATCAGAAAGAAAAGAAAAATATTATCAAGCTGTGCCTAAACTCGTTTTAATACTATTTCTAATGCTCAGAGAGAGGCTGATTCTCCGGTGTCTAAGTTTCAGCAGCTCCAAGCACAGCTCCAGCTATTAGTTTTTTGTCATTTACCCTTATTTTGCTCTTTTTCTCTCTCTCTCTTTTTTTTTTACGGTACGTGTTCAGATAAAACTCATGTGCAAAAGTATGATATAAATATATTCAGGACTTGTTTGACCATAAAGTATTTTCCAGCATCCTTTATCTGCTTTTCCTGGTTTGAGTTTATGTACAGAGCTTCGAGGTATTTTGAAGGGGGTTCGTTTTAGGAAAGGCCTCGAAACGTTGCTATTTTTAGGATTCCTCTATGAATGTTTATAACCTTTCATAAACGAATCAGTGTTATTGAAACCTGTCGACAACCCTCTGCACTGCTCTTACCTTTACTTACCGGCGCTTTAAATCAAGAATTTTATTTTTTTTGTGTTTCCTTTTTTTTAATTATTATTATTATTATTATTATTATTATTTCTGTTTCCTTCTACAAAATCCTGTGATATACTTTGCATATTTAAGCAGCTCGTTCGTGTTCTCTTGTATTTTTACTCTCCCAGTTACGAGCGTTGTTGTTGTTGATGTTGCTGTTGTTCTCGCCGTTGCTATTCAAGAGAGAGAGATTCTACCAAAAGAGACATATCTTTGTAACTATAAAACATGAAAAAAAAAAAAAAAAAAAAAAAAAAAAACACACACACAACAGTACGCGTGCCACACAATACACAGTTCGTCATGTTCGTCCCATTGTTGCAGGAGAACACAAACGAAGAAGTTGAGCTAACTTCAGAAGCGCATATGTAATACGAAGGAAGCAAACTTTCCCATTTAGTTTTGGAGCTTAATTATGTACGTCTGTAGAAACTAGGTCATATGTAACCCTAAATGCTTCTACTGAGATCTTAGTCCATTTCAGCTCCATGAAAAGTGCTCAAGATTTATCCAGAGAATCAGAGGGGACTTTTATATATTGCGTCATTTAAAAGCGCCTTAATAAACATAGCTGAACACATGTAAAGTCAATGAAATACATTTAGAAACTGATGTCAACCTGTAAATTCCAGTATCTTCTGTTTCAAGTGGAAAACTGAAAAGATGGTATAGCTCTAAAAACAATGTAGCTCATCGACCTTTCCCCAGGATTCATACAAATGTCTGTTACTTTAAAACAAATATTCAAACAACCCCCCCAAACTAAAATGTTGAGTCATGAACAACAAATTGTTGCTTTGTCCACTCTTATTTTGTCCTCGTTTCAGGATTTTCGGTTGATTTCTGGGTATCTTGTGTCTCTGTGTATGTGGTGGTGCCGATGAACTGACGAGTGGAAGTAAAAACACGTCAATAATGACACTTCTCCTTATTTTCTCTTTTTTTGTTTGTAATAAAACTGAAAGAAATGATGGAAATACCCATGTGTGTTTTTTTTTTTTAATCTGTTGATTTATCTCTTGCTAATTTATCCTTTCTAAGCTAGCAAGGATAGCTTAGCCAGCAAGCTAGTGGTAGCGTGCTAAACTATATCTACTAATCAGATGAGATGCGAACATTTAGATTTTACTATATCAAAGGAATCGTTGTACTTTTTTTATGTAAAGTTATGTTCAGTTTTTATCACCAGTATCTTACAAACACTGAGTTGTTTTCAACTGAGAATCAAACTAATGGCTAGTTAGAGTGTAACTACTTCAAATGCCAATTTCAGCCATCTTAAAATAAAAATTATGGCTCACAGTTCATCAAAATTTACCCCATTTTCTCAGTTTTCTTCGGTTTACTAGTTTTTATTGACACAAAAGAAATTTGTTCTCGAGAACATAAACATCACAATTTTCTGATTTTGAAACTATTTTCAAAATCATTATACTATTTATTTTATACTGTTTTACAGTTTCTCAGTTCAAAGTGGTTTCACGTTGTTCTGTTTTGCAATACTTTATTATTATTGTTAAAACACTCCAAACCAATATATCCAAATCACCAAAACAATCGCTAATTAAGAGAAATTTTGGAGACTTTCTGACAGAGTGGGTAAATTTTGCATAGTAAAAATGTGTGACCTTTCATGGGTTATGCAACAATACTGCCTTCTAAGGAAGTTGTTTTTCCAAGTTAAATGTCATACAAGTTTTAAAATACTTCATCGCGGCCTTGTATACTAAAATTTTTAAGAGTCTTAAATCCTCACTTCTTTCTAAGTTCTTTCAGACGAAATCCAACTGCCAAAAATCTGACCCTGATTTTCTTTTTTTTTTCCTCTTAATTTTCAGGTGAAGAAAAGAACAGTAAGGAATGTTTCATCAACATTCACAAGGAATGAGCTCAGACAGGGTATGCATCCATCATTTATTTTACAAATCTGATCACAAGACATTCAGGGGTGTTAAATGAAAAAGGAAAAAAAAGAAAAGTTTAACAAATTATTCCAGGCAGAGATGTGTGTTAAACTGTGTGTGGTGATGGGGGAGGGACGAGGCATGTTTTTCCTCAACTATGTGGTTCAGATTCAGATGTAGGAAGTGAAAATTTAGATCACCATTGCTGTGTGTGCGTGTGTTATGATGAATGCTGACAGGGAAATATGATGTCCACATGGACGTAGAGAGGGTGTGGGCGGAGGCGGGGGTTACACAGATGACAAAAAAAAAAGGAAAGAGGAAGTACAAGGGATTTATTGTCTAAATTTAAAAAAGATTTCCATTTGAAAACATCAACGTTTGAGTCCAATTAGGAACACAACAATCGCTGCCGTAAAGTGCTGAGGAGAAACCAATGCGGTCCGGCCACAAAAACTCCTTATAAACAAGAGTGGGAGTGCTGAATCCCAATGCTAGAAATACACCCTGAAATATAACAGGGAATATTACACAAAGCCGCAGCTTAGGAGACACAGGAGGAAGTTCCATTTACTAAAATATATATTTTCAAAAGTAACAGAAAAGCAATCTGGTTAAGGCAGGAGGATATTTGAATGATCTTTGCTCAATGTTAAAAAAAATGAAACCTCGCATTCAAGGTTCAGTTTTGTCATTTTTGCCAAAGCTATCTTTTTTTTTTTCAAAACCACAAAAGCAAAATTTTAGTTATTTTTGTTTAGTCTGACATAAACACTAACTCTATTACAGCTGTTCATAGCTTACGTTGCACAAACAAAGAAGACAACATCCAGTCCTTTTTTTTTTTTACTTTCCAAGTCAGTGGCGGTTCTTGGATGATTGGTAGCCTGGTTGATTCCCTCCATCTGATGATCCACACGCACCCAAAGACAAACTCACTCTCCTTATTGAGCCTATTTATGAACTAGAACTGCTTTTGATGACGCATCATATTTGAAATATAGAATAAGTAAATCTCAATTTTCTGTTCATCGTAGAAGAAAACAGAAAAGGTCTGAGAAGTCTGAAGGCCTTGTTGCACTGCAGGGTTCATATCTGGGTTCTGCATCCAGCATTCTGCTCCACTGAAACACAACCAGCATTTCAAAAAGGCCTCAAGGATCCGTTTCCATTGACTGAACATGCTAAAAAGCATCAGTACGCAACCATTTCTCTTGTGCTATGCTGCACTGGGCAGAAAACCATATTGAAAATACCAAAAACCACCACTGACCCCATGACATAAAGCTTGAAGTAGCTTCTGATTGTGCCAACACCATGCTAGTGCTAACATGTGGATCTATTCCTGCAAAGAGTTAGCAAGCTAGAAAATGAATGTCTGTGCTTTTAGTTCTTTATAAACTTTACATGGACTTACATCAGGCTGCTGCATATCAGCCCATACAAAGAAAGAGAAATTTATGGGAGGAGTCTGTGACATAAATGATCAATAAGATAGTCAGTGAAGTCTTACATTTAAATACAGATATTAAGATAATTAAGTGTTACTCTTAAGCTAATAAAAAAATGCAATAGTGTCCAACTACTGTAGTGAAAGTGTCTTGATCTACGCTTGTGTGAGCCCTTCATTGTGTTTATTTTATGACGAAAAAATAATTATGCAAACCTGAAATGTCAACAAAACAGTCACGTCTGTTTTTGTTTGCGAGAAATCCTGACATTTCGATGGCTACACTCGAGAATCTGTTTGGAACAGCCAACAGAGTCCTTACAGCTACTTGTGCTGAAATTCAAAGCCAGGACACATTTTGACTCTTGCATAGTTGCATCACTCGAATCAGCCTTTTTTAGCGCTGCTTTGGCTTATAAAAAGTTACAAAAAGTGTATGAGTAATAGCCATTGCATCATCAAACAAGAGGAGGAACACCCTGAACAAAAAAAAAAAAAAAAAAAGCAGATAAAGCAGAATATACAGCGGTGTGCTTTGCTTGCAATGATTTGAACCTTGACTTTTAAACTATACAATCATTTCTCCATCGAAAAAAAAAAAAAACAAGAAGAAGAAATTCACATCCGCGTTATTCCAAAAATGTTCCCCCTTTTCTCTGCCAACTCAGGACTTCAGGCACATTCTGTAAAATAAGTGACTTATATACAAAACATTTGAATTTGAAAAAAAAGATCAACTTCATACAGATGCCTCGCATCGACGAGATCATAAAATCAGCACAAAGTTTTTGATCCATCAGGGTTCATTCACACACACTCACACAAAGGCAGCATTATTTAAACAGTCAATGCCAACTGGAGAAAGCGTTTATAGAGTCAGACTCTCGCAGATGTGCTCTCATCTGTGGAAGGTGCACATCTTAAATGTGAGCTTTCTGAGAGTCCAGGTGCACTTTATCACTTTATACGGGGGCTAAGATGGACCTCCAAGGAATTTTCTTATTCTGTGAAGCTCTTTAATCCACAGACCGACCTCTGTCACATCTGTTCTCTCGGCAGAAGTTCATCAAGGTTTTCTTTTTTTGTTGTTGTTTTTGTGTGTGTGTGTGTGTGTGTTCACTGTAGGTCTTGGTTTAAATCCAAAACTGAATTCCAAAAACAGGCTGCAGTCCAGAGGAAGAAAAAAGAAAAAGAAAAATCCTCTACAGCTTCCACAAATGTCCGCTTTGTCTCTCGTATGAGCACATGTGGGAAATAGCTGTAGCCTTTTGTTTGGCCTTGTAGGAGAAAAAAAAAATTATATTATCCATTTTCAATGCAAACAATTACATTCTGCAGGAGTCCTGCTGGATTTGTGTTACACGAGAATAGTTTGCCACTAAGATCAGGCGAGCGCCGATCCTCAGTTGACTTTGAAGATGCTAAAAACGTGATTGGCCACCGGGTGGAGGCTGAAGGATGGGCCCGTCTTGGCCTGGAGTTCTGTGCCCCTCTCCAGCCGCAGGAGGCCGGACACCTGGCAGGGCTTCACGAAGTGGAAGGGGTGCGGCCCCGCGGAGGGCGTGGTCCCGTAGCCCTCCATGCACTGCAGCTTCTGGGGCCGGGGCCCGTTGGTCACCACGTCCAGCTTCACATATTGAGACTGCTGTTCGTTGAACAACACCTGAGGAGGGCGGAAAGACGACGGGTGCATTAGCAACAGAGTTCTGCGGAAATACGTAGAGACACTTCTACGAATAATCAGGAACGTTAATCACAACACGCAAATTTCAAGCTTTTGAATAATTATTTTTTTAATTGAGATTTTGGTAAATGTTTAAGTCATAACTTCAAACAAGATGAAGCACATTATCCTGAACTCTTGACAGATGAGGGGATGTTCAAACTAACCTTTTTGAGAATTCATTTAGTGTTGATGGTGAACCACCATTGAATGTTCATAACTTGTCAAAACACCCGACAGCTTAATTAAGCGTGCTTAGAAACGTTTTGTTCCAGAGTGGATGTCTGTGTTAAAATTACAGACTGTAAAGATCAAGAATAGCTTAATGTTGACAAGATCTGAACCATTTCCCTGCCAGGACAGACCCTTATCTCTGACTGTTTCTGCATTGCTGCACCCTTCACTGTAAACACTGAAGGTCAGTGTCTTTACCATCAACACAGAAATCTGATGCTGATTTGTAGCTGTGCATTCTGTCAGGAGCCTGCTCTCGGCAGGAATTCAATCCATACATCCTCTCTCTCACGACAAAAGAAACCAAAGAAAGGAAACAGACATAAAAGTTTGAACGACTCTCTTTCACTACTCGGCAGTTAAGTATAACCACAATATGAGCATGTTACTTTTTATCTCTGTTTTTCTGGGTTTTAATCTTTCCGAAAGGCAGCCAAGATCCTTTTAACCGGCTATTAGCATGCTAACAGCAGCTCTTAATTTTTGTTCCATGCGGTTGAAGCTTTAAAAATATTTAATGAGAAAATCAACATTTTTCTCATTAAAATTCAGAATCTCCTCTGAATACACTTTCATGTTTGATTTTTTGGGTGCCTCTTGTCTTTAACAAAAATGTGCTGTTAGCAAAGTTAGCACGATGATTCTCAATACTCAAAACAAAGAGTACATTTATATTTGTGGTCAGTAATTATTTGTTACCTGTAGATTTAGTGTTGGTTCTGGGATTGAACTGGTTTTTTTTTACTGAGATTTAGCAGATTTGATCCAACTTGAAAACTTAAAGCTCCAATTTGTAATGTTTCTAAAATGTATTTGTTTTTGTTTTTGTGACTGATTAGGTGGATTTGTTGACCTTATTGGACTTCGGAGCTGATTTTCTTTTCTCTTTTTGTTTTTTTTCATTGTAGCACAGTCAGCTAACTTAACCACTGCATACATAGATCAGGTGCAGCCTGTAAGGGCAGTTAAAGCCAGTCCAACTGGCCAATTTTTTTAATCAGTTTGCATTAATCCATGAAACACAGCCACCGAGTCCAGGTAGTCTTTCGGACTTGCTATATTTTGATAACATTTGTAACTTGAGTTCAGCTCTACTTTGAAGGTTCAGCCAAATGGTTTCAAATTCTTAGTTTTACCCTAATATCATAAAGTTCCGTTGTGTTGTGAATTCACAAGATTTAGCTATTTTATATCCTGATTAGAGGGGCATCGCACAACTTTATCCGTACACCGTTTCACACTACTGAATGCTCGGTCTTTTCGTGCCTATTTTTGGGGGGTAAAGACAGTAGTTGTCTGCCACTGAACATTTTGTACCAACCCTGCATAAGTCCGTACCTGCCTTGGGGACGTCTTGTACCAACTTTAACGATCAACAGATTCAAAGAAATGCTCGGAAACCTACTGATACTCTGCTGCAGATCTGGTCCAAAATAAAGAACAAACGGAAAAAAAAGCTAAACAATTAAATTGCATTTTAACCAGAGTTTGAGCTCTTGTATGCTTTCCCTTCTTACCAACCGTAATTCGCCAAAACACTCTAAATTATGGTTTCTGTGAGTGTACAATAGAAGCAATTAGATATGTTTTTAGTGTCCCGTTCACAGCCTTTCCAACGAGTTTACTGTTCAGACTGGACACAAAAACAATGTTAATAACCATAAATTGGTCACAAGTGAGACGTTGAGCTTTACTCAGACAGAAAGGCTCCAAAATATGTTTCTCTGCTCAATTATTACAAATACTTACTCTTTTTCAAGTTTGGTAGTCACCTAAAGAGCGCTAAGTCGTTAACGCGTTAACAGGTATCGATGCTGTTTTAAATGAAGAAGATATTTACAGTTGACAGACTGAAGCTCACCTGACAGAACAGGAAGTAGACTCCTGCTCTCTCCACCGTGAAGGTGCCTTCCTCCTTGTTGTACCTCACCGCTTTACTCATGTTGAGCGTCCTCTCCTCCCAGCCTTTTATCACGCCTCCTTCCCCGACTGAAAGCAACACAAATCAGTGCCCTTTCTTGCCAGCTTGCAAAGTGTTAAGAAATTTTTTTTTTATTTTTTGAAGTAAAAACATCTCAAGGACTCTTACCTTGCTGAGAGGAGAGTTTGGTTACTGGTGGAAAGTCGGAGACAATGATGGAGACAGAAAAAAGGGGAAAGTCAATTAAGATTTTACGAGTGCAACCGTATAGGGGTATTTGATTCAAAACCACTTCAGCAGATGCTACACGAGACCGTAAGAGGGGATCTGCCAAGCCACTTACTCTCAAAATGAGACGCCGCTTTCCTTCCATTCCCTTTTCTCCCTCGCACCGAGCCCCCTTCAGACACAGAGACAGGCAGAATGTGAGTTTGAAATCAGAAAATTACTTCGGCTGATGTTTTTTTTTTTCTTCTTCTTCTTCCTTTGATAAAACAATCACTACCATCTGCATCGCGCTAATAATACGGTGGGTTAATTTGGTGCAGCTTATATTCGGCCCGGCCGGTTTTAACGCGGCTAGCAGATGGGCTTCCCTTTCACGTCTTTCAATATATTTCCTCAAACTGTTATTGTAAGTCAGAAAAGTGCATGTCTCTTTTTATTTTCCTTTTAGGCCCGCTGTGGGCTAATTTTAGTGCCAGCTGGTCGCAGTCATCTCAAAGATAGAGACCAGAGAGAAAGGATGGAGGACGGTGGGGTTTGTGTGTCTGGAGGGAGAGTGAAGGGGGGAGGCAATAAAAACAAGATGGACAGTGGAAAAGTGAATAAGAAAGCATTTAAGACAGGCATTCAGAGGCGCAGCTAAGGGGCTCGGAGGCTAAATGAGAAAAATGAAGCACTGGAAAAAGAGAGTCGAAAAGGTCTTTGGCTGCTCCGTGACCCAAAACAGTAGATTAAGAACAGAGTTTAGCAACAGCTAACGGCCGCCTTTCCAGACAAATATGACAAATAAAGTAACAACGCAGCTGAAGAACCTTCCTTCTCGCTGCTCGGTGAAGGTTTATTTCAGCCTGAGGGGATTTCAAACACTGATACAACCTGAGCAGTGTTTGGAAGACGTAGTTTATGTTTCAGGAGGGAGCAGCCAGCCCACCTGACTGCTGCCATTATTCAGAAATACTACAACCCATTGCTAAAGTAACTCTCAGGTGGGCGACCCTGAAAGATTTTAGGATTTTTGCGAAAAGTGGGGGGGAGCCGAGCGTGAAGCCCTCAGGGTGGCCAGGCTTTCCTGACTTGCGCTGTCAGTCACAAGGAAAGAACATTACAGCAGTGTCTTTCCAAAAAAGCTGGACGGCTGCGGTCAAGTTTCCATAAACTGGAAAAAGCTGTTTGGGCATATTCCCCCCTTCCCCCCCATCTATTGATATCCATGAAATTCTGCACGGTACCTCTAGCATCTCACGCATAGGGTAAATTTGAGCTGGACACGCTGTTCTTCAAATAATGTTTTGTCACATTTGGATAGAGAATCCCCCCCAAAAAAAAGAAAAAAAAAAAACAGACCTAAAGTTTACTCCCGGACAGAAACAGCAGCAGTCCCATGATGGTGATGCAAGCAGATGCTATAAATACAGCAATGAAAGCTCATCAAATATCATCGCTTTCACAACAAAATCGTAGCTGCGTTGGACGTTTGCTCGAGGAGAAAAGGGGGGGGGGGCAAATCTATTTCACTGAACCAAAAGCGTGCAGCGAGACCTCTCTCTCCACCCCCCTCCGCCCCTCTCACCCCTCGCCAGCTGGTTTTCTGGGCTTCGAGACCGCTCCGGTCAGACCTGTAATTTCTGAGAGGGTAATCCAGCTGCCTACTTCTTCCTGTGTCAACTTTTAGCAGCGGTAGCTCATGCGGCCTGCAGGGCCTGACCAAAGTGGCATGTGGGTCCAGGCTGGCCAGCGTTTGTGTTAAATGCTCTTCCTAAAAAAACAAGCGAGTTCGCCTGGTATGTGTGTGTTGTGTCTGTCTGTGGCGATTGGAGCGACTGAAAAGCTCGAGTTGGGGTGGGGGGGAGGCGGCGAAGTTGAGACAAAGCAGCTCTGGCAGGTTTGTGTTACCGTCTCGCTTCACTCGCTCCAGCAGCAGCTCTCTCTTCTCCAGAATGAGCTGAACAATCGCCTTCCTCTGTGTGTTGACCTGTCCAATAAAAAAACAAAACACAAACAGAGAAATAACACAATTAAATCGTCTCCAATTAGTCTGTAAAAGCCTTAATTCAGAACATTATAATCTGGATTAATATTCAGTATTAATACTCCAGATTTGGAGCTGGGCTCGCCAAAGTGGACTTTAAATGCCTTGAAGTTTTTCAGTCTCAAAAACGTCATACAGGAAATGGTGGTAGGAGGCAGTGCGCCGCCAATTATCTTCCTGCGTGAAACACGTGCTGAGAAAAGAAGCAGATGTTTCCCTCCTTTCAAAGGGATTTTCTGGTAACAAAAGTAACAAAATAGAGTTAATTTAAACTGCCATGAATATATATATATATTTTGTTGTTGTTGTTGTTAGACAGTAATGGTGGGTTCTGTTTGTATCTAGAAGTGTGATTTTCTATCATCCCAGGTATAAAAACTGAAGTCGGTATCCTGAAGACTCAATTTAGCATCTGTGCATCAAAAAAACATCTAGCATTATTAGTGTTATTGACCCAGCAGTGTAAAGAACCAGGAGTTGCTAAAAAAAAACAAAAAAACTTTAAAAACATGTAGGTTTTTTTTTTTAATTTGAGTGTTTTTTTTAGTGTACTGTTAGTTCGCTTTGGTTTCACATTTGAAATTTAGGGTCCGGTATAAAAACTTCTTGCAATGATAGCTAACCGCAGACCTCTCCTAGCCCCCACAGATTCAGTACTAATCATTTTTAAAATGCATTAAACCTCTCCATATTTAACCTCCTTTTATGATCTCAAAGCCTCGTTTAAGTTCTGTCAAACACAAGTATTTGTTTCGACATAAATTTTGCCAACATGTCCGCCAGTTCCAACTAATCTGGCTTTGTGCCACAAGAAGACAGCGATAGCGCAGGTAAAAAACACTGACTGCTTACAGTCAACGTTCAAAATCCCGGTCTGGCCCTTTAAGAGAGCGCCCCTGCCAGAGAAATGCCTCGGCTCTTGCCATCTTTGCTTTGGAGCGCCCACTTCCTCGAGGAATGATTGCGACACCTAACGCGTGTTTTCACTCCTTTAAATTCCTCAAATGTCTGCAAGAAAACGATTTCCAAGCCAAGCAGACTTTTTAAATCCTCCACCGAGGCCCCCACTGCAGCTTCGGAGGGGGCCCCCACGGCCGAGGCGTCGAGGAGGGTGGCGGGGGCAGAAACGAGTGTTTAAATTTACTGCTACTGTTGAAATGGAGGCAGAGAGTCACACTTCTCTCTCCAGACGCTCGCTCGCTCGCTGGCTCTCATCTGGAGTTGGCAAACAGTCTAACGGACAGAATGGGGCCCCATGGGGAAGGGCTCCAGCATCAACACTCCACGTGTCCAATCTGCGTGTATGCGTGTGTGTGTGTGTGTGTAGGTTTAGTAAACATGCTACACAGTGAATTTCATTCCCCCCCCCGCCCCGCCGATATGAAATCCAGCGGTTTTGTAAAAGCTCTGAACTCGAAACCAGAAGAATTTATCATCGGCTCCGGTTCTGGCTCGCGTTTTCGCCAATAAATTGTGTTGCACACAACAAAGACAGCGAAAAAAAAAATAAAAATATTTATTGCTGTTTCTGCAAGTGTACCTCAAATATCGGCTCACGCTGACCCCACGCTGCACGACGCGGGCTGCGGGATGATTTACACTTGCTGCGCCTGAAGC
Organism: Poeciliopsis retropinna; assembly: GCA_010277075.1. NCBI lineage: Eukaryota > Metazoa > Chordata > Actinopteri > Cyprinodontiformes > Poeciliidae > Poeciliopsis > Poeciliopsis retropinna. The sequence continues at coordinate 3,659,578 of VMRM01000019.1, forward strand.
AGCCAGTCAGTCAGCGGCGGCATCTCTGCTCACTTGCCAAATAGCTGAGACTTTTCAGTAAATTGAGATAAAACTAGAGCGCAACTGGTACCAGGGCGATTAAACAAGTCGGTGGGGGGTAAGAGGAAAGGGGGTTGTGGAGGGAATAAATAATAATAATTTTAAAAAAATAGAAAAAGAAAAAAAGAAAATGAGCAGAGATTCTGGATTAACTCTGCTGTGCTTTCTGGACGGAAACTGGATCTAATCTGGGGAGCCGTCCGGTCACAACCACTGTATATTCTGGGATTTGTGTGAAATGCAGGTGCATCTTCATAGGAATATTAGATAAAATGTGTTTTATTATTATTATTATTATTAGGCACATTGTGCCTTTCTCTTCTTCCAGACTTTCGGATCTAGATTTCCAGATGAAAAGCGAAATTGGCTTGAATCTGAAAACAGCACTGAACAGAAGCCTTCTTTTTTTTTTTTCTAGCCAAAGTAAGACACCTTGGACGCTGTCTGGGCTTAAGACAGCGTCCAAAGCCCTCACAATCAACGGTTTGATTGTGACGATCCTCTCCAGGCTGCGGTCCTATGACAACTTTTTCCTTCCACTCAACTTTCCAATGATATTCTTGGACAGACTGCTCCACATTTGGCGAGTCTACCCCCATTGGAATTTGGCTCGCGGTCCTCTCTGAAAGGTGCGACTATCCCACTTGTCGCACTTTGTCCTTCCACTAAACTTCTCAGCTGCCAGTTTTTTTGTTTTTTGTTGTCGTTTGTCAGCAATGACCTTGCTTGCCTTGCCCTGCTTCGTGAGGGTGTCGATGACTTCCAGCTGGACAAGTCATCAGTCTCCCCCCGGTTTTGTGTGAATTGCTTTGCATTTCATGACGCGTCTCCTTTTGCATTTAAAGAATATGAACTCAGTTCAGGTGAAGCATAGGAAGCATATGCTTTTATAAACCTGACTTCTGTGGTGTGTTTGTGTTGCTCGCGCTTTAATCCAACTCCGGGAAGCGCTACACGATCAAATCAGACACAAATCAGCAACAGAGCAGGAAGACACTGGAGTTAAGTGTTTGATTAGCCATATAGGTGCAACCCACCTCCCGTTAAAGTCCCGGTAAGCCGCAGCCAAATCAGATCTTACACAACCCGTAAAATGCCTGTCAAAGTTGCAGGAGAGTGAATATCATCGCTTTGCAAAAGCCTGCACGCACCGCCTGGTTTACTTTCAAAAAGTGAGACAACCGAACCTGCTCGAGTCGGTCCTGCAGGATCTGGAAGGACTGGGACAGGTCCCGCGTCTGTCGCCAAGTCCACGCCGTGAACAGCGCGCTGCAGGCGGCCAGAGACAGAGCCACCAGGGCCAGGGAAGCCCAGACGACCCGCAGCTTGCGCACTCGCCTCCTCTGCAGAATCCGCTGCATGTTTGCTGCTCTCCGCTCGGCAGGATCGCTCACTCGCCGCCGCAGACCGTCTGAAATTCACACATTAACTCCATTCCGGCAGAGCGTGGAAGTCCACTCGAATGCGTTTCAGTCCAAAACGTCCCATTTATTTGTAGAGAAAGCGGCGCTTGCTCTCTTTTTTTTCTTTTCTTTTTTTCTGTCACTGCCTTGTGGAGGAACAAATATGCAGCTTTCTTAATTTTTTTCTTTAAAAAAAAAAAAAAAAAAGAAGAAGAAAAAAAAATCAATCTAAGATTGGAGCCTTTCTCCCTGATGGATCACAGCCACCATCCTCCCTGTGTGCAGCGCGTCTCCAAACGCGAGGAAAACTCTGCACATTTATGCGCACATCAACTGTTGCATCCTTCTGCTCGCGATTCGTTGACTCAGCGCTCTTGTGTTCCCTTTATACCGCTCGCTGGGGGGTCAGTCTATTAGACAGACAGCCAGACTGACTGATCACGCACACACACGCCGCTGTGTTGTGGGGGGGAGGGGGGTTCGAGGGTTTGCGTGACACCATCAAAGGCGTGCGCGTAAAAAAAACGCACAGGAGGCGCACCGGAGCTTCCACTGCCCGTCAAATCACTTTCATCAAGGGACTTGCCTTGTTTGTGTGTGCCAATCGTGTCGGCAGGCAGTGCCGCTTGTGGCCACCAGGCGGCTGTCGAGGCGCTCTGTGGAGGGGGTTTAGTTCGCCTGCACTTTGTCAACAGGTGAAAAAAGTCATGAAAGACGAACTTATACGAGGGACGCAAACAAAAAGTAAATGGACCCGAATGTTTTAGATTATTTTTATGTTTCAGGAGTTTGGGAAGATGCACCGACAGACAGATGCAAAAGTATGCAAAACCTCTTCAGGTTTTCCACGTTTTGTGACATTATAACCAAAACATTCTTTGTTGTTTTTTGGGTTTTTTCTAGGCATAAAAATAAAAAGTCCCAATTAGCTAATGTAAGTCTTTTAGCTACGAGGACTCGTTTTAGCTACAAGTCTAATTTGCATTTTTGCAAATTCCTCTTTAAAAAATAGCTTTTCGCAAATGTTTCTTGTATTTTAGCTCCCCTCTCGCACATCATAGTACTGCCACCACCGTGTTTCACAGTGGTGATGGTGCACTGTATGTTTTCCTCCACATATCTGGCAAACTGCAGTCGAAACTTAAAATTGACTTTTTTTAAATATATATATATATATACATATATATATATATAAATATCTGGTAAATAATTTCAGTACACCAGTGGGAAACGCAAACAGATACAAACTCATAACAGATATGAAATAAAATAAGTGTAATAAGATATATGGTCTTATTGATACCTCTCTGAGAAGCTTAATGATTCGGCTCTAAGAGAAAAAGACAAACCAAACACAGCGGTTAGTTTTCTAACTACAGAAGTAAAATTTGATTCTTCAGCATCGGTATCACAGTGAAACCACTAAAATTGGAAAAACTTGTGCAGTCACCATGAATTACCTTCACCTTTTTCTCCCCCAACCCGAAAAAATCCTGCCGTTTCTGGGTTTTTTCATCCGTTGCATTTTTCCTCCCTTCCTGCGTTGGCTCATTGCCACATTTTTTTTTGTGTGTGTCATGTTTCAGATATAAACAGTTGATTAATGTCAGAGACAGTAAGAGCAGAGCTTCCTTTGAACGTTTAGTTTGATCCCCTCTGGTTTCATTTTGACGGGGAAATATTCAAGCCGTAACCTCTTCAGGTACAAGCCGTCTTGATTTTATTTTATTTTTTTTCATTTGGGCGAGATCAAACACATGAAAAGAAGAATCTCTACTCTAAGCACACGTCTGAGGAAAGATCCAAAAGTGTCACAAAATCACTTCTTGGATTGAAAAACAATCTTCGGGAACTGACTTGTGTGTTTTATTTGTTGCTAAATCTACTATTTTCCTGTAACATCCTTAGTCTTTTATGACATTTTAATAGGTTGGAGCAGAAAAAGAAACATAAATCTAATAATTCCTCCAAGCAAATTCTCTTGCATTGATTTTGGTCATTTGTTCACATCCATTATTCTGTCGTTTACGTTCTTCTGGCTCATGATGGCACTAGATTTTCATTCAGATAAACTTGTTGTTCGAGGGATTTCAAACGACAAGGACTCTGACAGGGTTACCAGGGTGTTTGGAAAAGAAACAGCCCCACAGCATCACAGATCCTCCACCGTGCTTCACAGTGGAAATGAGTCTTCATCCTGGCCTACCTGAAATTAGTTGTAGAAAAGGTCGGCCTTCGGGTTGCAGACTGAAGCCATCTGTTCCAGTTTCAGTCCCAGGCGATCCACACGTTACGTGGTTTTCCTGCCGTGATCCCAAGAAACGGCTCTTTCAGTGTCTGAAGTTTTCTAACTTGTGAGGTAAACCTGGGTTCTGGTCCGGCCATGTTTAGCATAATTCAAGTAGTTTTGAATGTTTCAATTATGAGACAGTTTAGGTAATTAAGCTTCGTTCAAACAGCAAATCTTGATGCTCAGTTCCAATTTGGGTTTTTGATTGGCTTAAATCCAACTTTTTTTCTTTTTTTTTTGCATAGTCTTTCACATTGCTAACTAAATTAAGCTTCTGTTTGCTATTCCAAAGTGACACGCATGTGCACAGCTGCTATCTGCAGATCGATTGTTACAGTTGAGCAGTGGGAACCAACAGTATCGCCTCTGAACAAAGCGAAGAACGCTAAGACAAAAAGCAGCCAAGTGTCGACACTGCTCGGTTTTGCCATCATTTACACATGGATTTGCAACATCTGGCTTCTCCTGCTTCAGAATTATGATTCACATCTCACGTCAACGATACACTGTTCAGACTGCAGGTGATTTGGAAACTATTGGGCGCATATTCAATGTAGTTCCCCATCCAGAATAGGCCCAAATGGGATTTATTGGGGTGGGGTTAAAAAAAAAAAAGGAATTAGGCTGTTCAAAGTCGGACCTGGGTGACATTTGCCTGCTGTGTGAACGTACTTTAAGTTTTTTCTTGTAGCCACTTCTTAACCTATGAAGATCAGCATCCGTTTGCTTCATTTAACTTTTGGCTTTCCCATTTAGAAGAATGCGTCTGTCACATTACATTTAAATCTCAGGAAAACAAAAGATCACTGACTACAAATTAAGATTTAATAAAAAAAACAAAACAAATCATGTCACACGACTAAAGTATAAAGTAATCATATCGTGTCGCACATAAATTGAGTTAATTGCCGAAAAGTGAAAGAAACAATTCTTTCTAAAAAAAATTTCCACACCGAAGAACTGAATTCAAATTGATCTCAAACTGGAGGCAGATTTTTTCTGAAGTTTTCAGATTATAACGCTGTGATGAAATAATATTAACATTCCTGTGTGCACACTAATAATCTTGGCAATCAAAGCTGTGGAACAACATGAGATTTAAAGGAACTGATGGTGTTAGTGTGCCCTCTATAGGTCGGACGTGATTAATGTTTATTAAGATATACTTTCTTCATTTACTGGACTTTTAAAAAGTTTTTTATCAAAAAGAAAAACCACAGAGTGAGCAACTATAAGCATACACATCCTGAGGTGCAGTGTGTAACGTTTTTATTTCTTTGATCACTGAGCAGAAACGTCCAACACACAGGAAATAAAAACACACACTGATTACAAGATCCGTTCATCACGCAAAATAAATACTTCTGAAACAAACATTTGTTTTTCTCTTGTACAGTCACATAACTGAATACAATGTAGTGTTTATGTAAAATCACACCAGGGGGGGGAAAGAATACATACATATATATATATATATGTGTGTGTTCAGTTTTTTATGCTCTGTGTTTCACACCAGGATGTATCTTAAAACAAAAAACCCAGTCAAGACTCAGTTCAAGCCTGAACGCCACAGTGTCAGCTTTAAACACACGTTCCCACCAACCCTCCCTTTAACCTGTTATTGAATCAAACGTATGTTAAAATGATTTTGCACGCAGTAAGTCACATGTAGAGGACACTTCGACACCGAATTTGGAGCGGGTGTACAACGCGCCGACGTCCTTTCTGAACGCCGAGGCGCACAAACACAGACGTTTCATTCCACTTATTCTGACAGACACACTGCATAGTTGTGACTCAAACACACGGCTACGCGACGTAAACCTGAACACACCGGTAACGTTCCACCTCGGCGATTTATTGCAGGCATATTAGGAAGAAACAGTGATTTTTAAATTGGGTTGGATTTTTTTTTTCTTTTTTATATATTTGTAGAAGTTGCACTCACGTTGATGGGAAGTTGCACGCTATAAAAGAATCCAAATCTCTCACGCTCCCTCGGTCTTTGCGCCTTGCAGTTTGCAGCAGCAGAATAATGGCCTATGAAACGCATTCCTGGATACATTTCCATGCCAAAATGCAAACGTTGCAAAGAAGGGTCAGTGGTTTTTACTTGTCTGAGTGGAACAGAAACAATGCAAATAAAACTTAGCATATTTTCATTAAACTGCAGAAGACCTTACAAAATAAAAAGAGAGAAAAACTCGTGGTTCAGACCAAAATAATGCCACTTTCATTTAAGCATGACAAGCTTAAAGTTGTGCAACCAGCCCACTTTTCAAGCTTTATGAGGTTTTTTTTTCTACCCCCCTCCCCACCCCCACTCCAAATTCCACTGAGTGGATTGTTTTGGTTTGAATTTGGGCTTCATCCATTTCCCTGAAAGCTGCACCCCGAGTTTGGCTGCATAGGAGAAGCTTTGAGCTCTAAACGATTCCTTCAGTGCACAAAGAACACGACGGAGTGAGCACACAACATCAACTGTGGTCAAACAGTAGACTCATCATCCGCTGGCTTAGCAACAGATGAGTTAAGAGATACGCAAGACATACACACCTCTTTAGGAACTGGGATCCTATTTTTGGACAAATCCCACCTTGATTAGTAAGAGTTGTCCACAGGATTCATCACGAGGATTAGAATACCGTAAAACCAAATCTATGTTAATAAGACCGATGGGTGGTCTAGTTTGGACAACCTAACTAAACAACATTTTTATGACTGGAAATATTGCCAAGCAGCCAAATTAGTGCGGTGAGCAATGGAAGCGTGAAGCAGCCTTCTTTTGGCCAGCCGACGGACAGAAGGAGGCTCGGCGCTCCTTCAGAAAGCCTAATTAAAAAAAAAAAAAAAAAGCCTCTGATCTCGCTCGGGTTTTATCCAATCAGGGGCGAGTCGAACTACAGCAGAGGCAGGATGGAAAACTTTAGCTGTCAGCCAGAGCTTAATACCCACGTAGTCATAGCTTTCAGGCATCTGACCGTTTTCGGTCGGCAAAGCAGTCGCTTTTATAACGGCAGCCAACGACGGAGAGTTTGTGTACAGCAGGAAAAACCGCAGGAAGAAAAAGTTTCCACCTGCATCAAAGTCGAGACGCCTTTCATCTCGGTTTTCCTTGACGTCTCAAGGAAAACCGAGATATCCAGACAAACTACAAACACTGAAGACTCTGGATCGCTGAAAGAGGCTGCGTCTTTCTCAGGGCTCCAGTGTGGCGTTCAGAGAATTCGAAAATACTTTACTGATCCCAAAGGGAAATTAAATATTTCCTCATATTTAAATTTCTCATATTTCAACACTGCCAGGATGACAGTTTTTAAAAGTACATTTAATCTGGATCAGGGGTACAAGATAGCCAAAAAACCCCACATAACTATGTCAATATTACTGAAAATTTTAATGTCGGTTATCTCACTTTTGCCTTTTATTATAATTACACGAAGTCCCTGCCATTATGTGAGTTTTAACATCGCAACTATTAAAAATCTTTGCCAGATGAGCCAATTAAGCACCTTCACCTTGTCTCACTTTAGCCGGTTAAAGTTGGGTGTGTCTCCAACACATATGTTTTATTCACATTACAGTCGCGTTGATCTGGCACATTGATGTCGTGCCCTAAAACGGCCGCGTACTTTTTCAATCACCAACACGTAAACGAGTAAAAGATTAAAGGAGCTAACATTAGCAGCAAACCATAAACTCAGTAAACAAGCTTTATGGCATAAAACTGCACCAATAAAAACACTTTATCAAAACATTTTAATACAAAACATAAAAGCCTAAACCATAAAAAAAAAACATAACCTGCATTTACACTAAACGGCAAGTTTCTTTTTCCACAGGAATCCTTTAAAAACTCCCTCCAGACTTCTGTTTGTGTTGATTAGTGGATCTGAAAGCTGAATTTTGAGAGGATGGCTGAAGGGCAGATTAGTGCTGCTTTGTTGTTTTGCCCTTCAGGTGAGGGTTTTCCAGAAGCTCTGCTGCCAAATGACAACTATGAACACCAACACTGCCAATTACCGGCCCACAAAGACAGCAGTGGGCAACTATTAAGGAGTTCAACCGAGGAAATGGCAGTAATGGTTCACCATAATGACTTTACGGTCTATTGGCACTTAAAAACGCAGCACAGTTATTTTAGAGCAGCTTTTTTAGTTCTAAAACGCTCGATTCTTTCGTTTGAGGTGACATAATGTTTGACAAAATGAGCAGTGGCTCTCTGCAAAGTCTTTGTGCTTTTATATTCATGCAAGATTTAATCGTTTTAATAAGTAATGCGGTGCTAAATGGTTGCTCTAAAAATAATCCCAATCAGCATGAGTACATTTCTAAAGCAGAGGGCTTTAAATTTATTCTGATGAATCCAGATGTTGGAACAATAGCGAAGGATGAAATCTCTTTCAGGATGCTTTTGGATTTTTAGTTAAATTAATTTTAATTAACACAGTGTGCATACAAGGAGGAGCTAGTAAGCTAATGTTAAATCCACTAGCTGCGCAGGTGGAGAAAAAAAAAAAAAAATCAGAGACCTTCAATATACGAAAAACTAACTACCGTATTTTCAGACTTTTTCCCCACATGGCTAATAGCCCGGTGCGGCTTTTCTGTAGATTTTTCTTCAACCACCAGGGGGCTCTTTAGCAGGAGGTGAATCATTGGGAGTCAAAATTGGAAATCAAAGAAGAAACTGGCTGATTTTCATTAATAGGGGAAGTATTAATGAAATAATTAATATTTCATTAATTATTTCAGCAGGCACGACGGAGCAATGTTTTCAAGCTCATACCCCCTCATCATGGAAACAAAAGATGACGCTTTTAAGTTGAGGAGTATCGATCTGCAAGTACAGGAGGGAAAGAGACTCTGCTCGTAAACTCGGCGTGAATGAAACCATGGAGACGCAGGGCTGTGTCCTTAATAGATCCAGCAGATTTGTGAAAAACCGAGAGCGGAGGAGATACCAGCGTAAATGAAACCGTAAAATGGACCGTTCTCAATCAGTTCTTCGTTCCAATCCTGACGCCGAGGACGATTCGCAGGGTCCAGATTCCAGTCTAACGTATATGTACTTTTCCAGTTAATAAAAAAAAAAACAAAAAAAAAAACTTTGTAAATGTGGCTTTTAGTGAGGTGCGCTCTATGGTCCGGAAAATACAGTACACCCCATAAGATGGTCGTTTGTGTAGGCACGTTTAGTGACTCCAAGGTGCTGCACCTGTGATGGAAGCCCACAGCATCACTACACACCGTGCTCTAGAGAAGACTATGTGACCACGCCGACTAACGAGCAGTTAAACATAAATGGTTGCTACTTCCCCTATTAAATCAGCAGGGGTGTACTTAGTTTTTATTCTTCATCACTGTACTCAAGGATACCTTTCTCGGTAACACTATATTTGATGGGGTGTGCGTAAGACTGACACGACACTGTCATAAAATCTGTTATGAACATGAAGGAGTCTTCAAGAATGTTTACGAATGTTGTCTTAAAGTATAATTTGGCAAATAATGACACTTTTAATGCAAAGTTGCTTTACAAGTTGTATTAAAAGTCCATTAAATTGGTCAACTTTGCATCAAAGGTGTCATTATTTACCAAATGACACTTCATGACAACAGTCGTAAACATTCATGACGACTCCTTCATGTTCATAACAGATGTTGTATCATGTTTATGAACAATCTTATGCACACCCCGTCAAATAAAGTGTAACCTTTCCTTCCCGTAACATTAAATGTGATTTCTGCATCTAGAAACCTTGTTTTTTTTGTGCATATAAACACTTTTGAGTGAAACTCAAATCTATTATATTGGTTTATGATGGATTATTCTGCCAATATCTTCCAAGTATTGCTGTGCAGCTTAAAGAGGGTATAATGTGGAGCTTGATTAAAAACAGATTTTCTACCTAAAACTACCATAAAAATATAGTTGTGGGATGAAATCTTAAAAATGGCTACCCTGATTTCTATTGTTATCGATACAAAATAATGAAAAAGCTTCATTTGGATAATCTTTGCATAATTTTCATGGGTAAACGGAGCCGTAAAATGGCTTTAAAGTCCGACGGATAAATAATTAATAACTTAAGGTTCAAAAGGTTTGGCAAGAAAAAGCCACTGATTTACAAGCCATCATGACGTTTTAAACAATCGGCCGTAAAGTGGAGCTCTGCACTGCCTGGACTGACTTCCAGGGTTTCAAAAGTCGGGTTAAGGTTGAGCCAGGTGCTCCAGAGCCTCACCCTCGCAGCGCATGCAGTGGTAGCCCATTTTATCCGTGACATCGAAGCAGCCCTGGCTGAGGTAAAAGTCCACGGACGACTTGTTCCAGTCCAGAACCGTAAAGTTGAGCTGGTTGCATCCAGCGGCCAGACCCAGCTGTGGGACACCAAAAGACATCGGCTAAACATTAGCGCTTTCTTTTTTTTTTTTTACCTGTTTATTTTTTAACGATGCGCCGATGTTGCTCACCTGTGCTACCTTGCTCATAAGTGCTTTTCCAATTCCCTTCCCTTAACGGACAGACATTAAAATTAAGATATATCGATGCGTATGGTTATATTAACAACAACAATCAATAAAGAAAATTATTTACCTCGAAATTCTGGCATCACGTACAAGTCCTCCATGTAAACGGCTCTTCCTGTCCAGGAGCTGTAGGCGTAGAAGTAAAGTGCATAGCCGATCTTCATATGTCCTGAAAGCGAAACGGTGACCGTTAGACGTGTTCAGGGATTTGTTTACATTCAAACTCTGCTCTCTGAGTTTTTGGCACTTATATCCCCTTGTTCTTAATTAACCAAGCCGCCAATATAGAGCTTTGTATCGACCCCTTTCTGCTTCTATCATAGCAGAAATTATAAGATTTCTTGAGATTTACATGAAAAATTCAAAATTCAGCAACACTGCAAATTACCAAAAACAGCACTTACACTTTCAATAGGGGTTAGTCCATGTATAATGTTTTGGGTGGGTATACTAAGTCTTTTACAAACATTTACATTTTGGCGTCATCTCTGTTTAATAAGGACATAAGATCATTTTAATGACATAGTGTAGTATGTCTAGATTATACATGAACAGGATCTCAGTTGCCATTTCTTTGAAAACTTTTGCAGCATTTAGTTTGTTTTAGTTTATAAAGCAATAAAATGCAAAAGAAAAAAGAAAAAGAAAGCAAAGATGAATGCTTTGTGTTGAACCTATTAAATTTTCCTTCTAAAAAGAAACGTTTTCTGCCTTGGACCAAACATGTACCGTTCTTCAATTGTGATCGGTGACCAGGGGGGCCCACAAAATCTGTCCACAAATGGCCCCCTGGCCGCATTTGTAACATCCCTGGTGCGGATCCTTCACACGTTAAAACGTCAGAATCAAACACATACAATCTTCTTCCCGTGACTGCATGTGTGTGCAACAGTCTCTATGTTAGAGTCTTGCAGAATCATGGCACCCCTCCTGACTGTGCAGCCAGACATCCGAGTCCAGCAGAGGGAGATCAGTGGTGACTGCGTGGAAAAAGGTCGAGCTGAGCAGCAGAGCATGAGCTAATGAGCTGATTACTGCACACGGAGGAAGCAGTGCATCAGCTTTATTGCGTAAGAGGTGAATAAAGGGAGAGGACGCATCAGCAGCATCCTGCTACATTAGGCTACATGTGACTGCTAACAAACACTTACATTAAGAGCGCCCAGAAATGAAGCAAACCTCCCCTCAAACTACCGTATCAGTTCCACTTAGAAAATGGGGCTCTGTGATTAGCGGACACTTGTTCTCACCTTCTTTGGTTCTGTGCTGTTCCGGCACCTCGGCAACGATGCCGTGAAAGAACGGGTTCTTGGAGAAGCCGTCTTGCTCCAAGTCTGGGGAAAGTTGACAAAGAGAAGCCTGAACGTGAGAAATCTGCGACTGTGTTTTCTCAAACGAAGGGTGTTAAATCCTGCTGCGTTTCGCCGCGATTTTTGAATCCGAGTGTTGTCGTTGGGAAATAAAAAAGGACGCAACGCCTTGAAAACGTGTTGATGCCGTTTATGCAGTTTGTCACGTTCCAACTTATAAAATAGAAGGAAAATTGTAACTCACTTTCCTGTTTTATTGGGTTTTTTTTAATTAGCAGGTATTTTTATTTAGCTCCCTTTACCACGACTTCCCTAAACATACTCAAAACACAGTCACTCCCTTCAGAAGTCACTGAACAAAAATGCACTCCGTACTTTTCAGGTTTTCATGCTTGTAACAGGACCAATGTGGAAAACAGGGAAAGTGATACGAACGCACCGTTCAGATACTGCCTCTGTTTAAATCAGTGTTTCTCAATTCTGGTCCTCACGCCCCCCTGCCCTACATGTTTTAGGTGTTTCCCTTTTGCCACACACCTGGATTGAATATGGGAGTGATTAACAGGCTTCTGTAGCACTTGATGGTCATGCAATCATTTGAATCAGCTGTTCTGGAATAGAGGTACATCTAAAACATGTAAAGCAGGAGAGCCTGAGGTCTGGAATTGAGAAGCGCTGGTTTAAATAGAGTTCATCCAACATGGATGATGGGTTTGTAACAGATCAGCTTTATGGCTTCCCATCAGTCATTTCCTTCACTGCTAAATACTCCTGCTGCCTGTTAACCCACATTAATATTGATAGCAGACAGTTTAGTCATTTCCATTGGCTGGAAATGACAGAGGTTTGCTGACCTCTGACAGCAAACAATCTCAGTGCCTGGATGACTAATTCTCTTATTTTGATTAATTATTATTTTTGATGTATTCTCTTCTTATCGGTTTATAATTAGACATTCATAGGAGTCTTTTTTTAAATTAAATTATTTTTGATTTAACGAGGCTCGGTTAACTGACATTCTTTCATACACCAATTACATAAAAAAAAAAAGATGGCTGTCACAGTTAACCCGCTGATATAATTACCTCTCTGTGTGACTTTAATCTGATCAGCCACCTTCTCGTGCTCTGCCAGCTCCTGGGGAAGGGGAAACAAATGTTCACATCAGTTGACGTCATCATGCGTGTCTTTTCGGGTCTTTCACGTGAAGCCCGCTGGCAACAAAACCCCAGAGCTCCAAAAAGAAAGCATTCACAAGCTCAATAAAACAACATCACCGGCTGGTTTACGAAACAAAAATATCTCCTGACGTAAACCCGGAGCAATTACCCCGCACGTGCGCACGTGCCTCGCTCACCCTGATCATCCGCGCGATGTCCTTGCAGTCCTCCACGTTCGCCGCTCTGATGGAGAAGTCCATGTCCGCAGATGGATGCTGCTGCTGCTGCTGCTCAGGCGGGATTCAACTGGGAAGAGCTTGACTTTGACCCGCAGTCCACCGCTCGACCTCCCCGAGTAGGCTGGAGACGGAACCGGTAGCGACCTCCCCGCCCCCCCAGGAAGGAGGAAGAAGCAGCCCCTGCTTTCACACTAAAAGATGTTCGTACTTCATCAGAACTAGATCTTTTTCTTCTTCTTCTTTTATTTTAATGAAACAACACGCAGTGAGTCCCTGCTCCTGCTTGAACCTTTATTATCAGGCGGTTATTTACTATTACTGTGAAATAGTAAAGGAAATAGTTTAAATGGAAAGATAATAATAATAATAATAATAATCAATAAAATCACCCCGATACCAATTCCTCTTGCAGTGCTCACGTTGATCCTCTAGGTGGTGCTGCGGCCCGGTTTAACTCTTCGAAGAAACAGAATTAATGCAGGACGTATTTCAAAGAAATGCACAAAAAAGTAGTAAATGTCCATTTGTACACATGGAGAGCATCTACCAGGACATAAAACTGGAATTTGAAATTGAATTTTAAGGGGTTTTTAAAAACATAATATCTAAATATGTCTCGGAGAATAAAAAATAACACCAACGTGTCAGCTGTTGCTGGACTGCAGAGCTCCCTCAGAGTCAGACTGCTGGATTACAGGTCCCTCCTCCCAGCAGCTGTTGCTCCCGACAGGCAAAAACTCAGTAAATGTTTACACTTCTGCTGTTTATCCTCATTTCAATTAACGTTCCTGCTGTTATTTGCAGTTTTCTTCCACTTCTGTTTTTTTTTTTTTTTTTTTTTTTGCACAACTGTAATTTCTTAAAACTACCCTATTCAGGTTCATATTTTTTAGAGTCAGAGTATGCTATTTTTAATAACTGTCCAGTATTTTTCTTACGCTATAAACTTGCTTCTTAGTCTCTGTTCTTATATATATATTTTTTATCATTGTGTAAATCTACATGCTCTGACTCGCCTGTGGCTTCACTGCTGGGACTCTTGAATTTCCTCCACTTGCATACGGTTTACAGCTTAACTCAGTTCACATACAATTAACCCTCAAAAGTATCCCCACACCTGGCAGATATAGATTGAAAACTGTATGTGGCAAGTAATGACACAAATATCCCTCAAAAGGATATTGAAACATGTAAAACAAGTACTAATGTCAAAAGAAATGGTCTTTTTTTTGTTTTATTTTTTTATTTTTACATTTTATTGAAGACGGCATGTAATAGTATTACACCAGGTAACCCCTTCATAATAAAGTTTTTTTTTCTTCAAATTTCAGATATTTAGAGAATATATGATGATGTCAAATATCCGAAGCTGAAAGATCTCATTCCCATCATCCTAATCTACAGGTCTCTCCAGAGTCCCTGTCAGATTAAAGCTGTACTCAGATTAGACGTTAGCTTCAGCTGACAGATCCAGTTAATCCAGATTTTACACTGGAGAAGACACCAGAGGAGTTATACGCTGCATGTGAGGTACTGACTCAAAGAACTCATAGAACTTCATTTTACCTCTAATTTAAGTCTTTATTGCCCCTGTAAGGACAGAGTAACACTTATTGCCTGTAGGGGGCGTAGTTGCCAAATCTAGTTTTGACAACAGCAGCTTGTTTTCTGAGGCAATATGATGACAGAGACCTTTGTTGAGAATTAGACCCTAATTATAAATATAAATATTTGTTAAAGATGACATTTGTTTTCATTAACAATAATACAGTAAAAACAAATGTAGCACTGAGTTTGAGACATTGACTCATTCTTTCACAAATTCCTTTGGGTTTCTCTGTATTTCAAAGTGAATAAATTCAAGCATCGCTCATACTTTGCTTTTTTAATCCACCTTACATCACTGTTTGAATGGTTTAGAAAAGGTTTAATCACAAGCGGGGTCCTATTTTGGTGAAACCGGCAGGAATGATGACAAACATTGTGGATATGTCATCAAACTGTGAATCCCCAGAACCGAAAATAAGGATGATCTCATTATTTTACACAATTGCAGACAAACCCAAGAGCAGCACAAGGAGCAACTACTGAGATACGCTAGAGGAACAAGTTGGCTGCTTGAACAAAAACATTTTATCAACTTAAGTTCATGCTTTAGTGTTTGTAGTTTATAGGTTTTGACTTTTCTTGGTGGGTTCTTCACCACACAGGAACAAAATGAGAATGTTGTCCCGATGTTGTTTTTATCCCCAGAAATCCGTCATGTGAATTTAGATTATTGAAAAAACTATGATCATGCACGGACAGGGTTTTCATTCTACATGAACATTCATGACTTTCTTCCATGAGATCCAAAGTCATAAAATGTTTGTTTGTCTGACCCAATCAATACCTATTGACCAATTCATCTGCATGGGATTAAAATGTGATTCTGTTCACATCAGGAATGAGTCAACTTACAACAAAGAGGAACTCGACTCCCCTTTTTCAGCTTTTAGTGTTTTTGTCAGTCAACTTTGGTGACAACAAGTCATCAAGTGAGCTTAGGAATAAAGAAATACATATTTTATTGCATAAACTCAAAGAAAGATCATGAAACTGAATGTATTGCATGCTTGACACAATAGTTGTACTTGTGCTGGTACAGCTTGTCTTATTTTAGTATTACAGCTTTGTTCTGTTCTTTTTTTTAAAGTGTTTTTATCAAGTGACATGCAAGTCATTTTTTTATTTTGTATCTATCTTAAATAATCACTGAAACAAACCTAGTTTTATCTTCTCTAGACAATATCAACCCTGTAGGTTACAAAAGAAGAAAATCTATCAGTTTCAACAGTGGTTTGTGCAGCCGTCTCGTCTTTATCTTCCATACTTCATCAAAGGTTGACCTTATCTCTAAAATTGCTTAAGTTTGCTCATGGAACCAAAAATAAACATAATTTCTATCCCATCTAAAATGTGACTTTACATGACTGATCAAAAGTATGATGGTTTACATTGAAAAAACAGCAATCTAAACAACCAATGAACTGTGTTTTCTTTCTAAATTGTACATTATTTCATTAAAACACCACAGCTCACTTTCCCTGTGTACTCATTCCATCAAAGCGTGGTGTGAAATCTCAGAGAAGGCAGACATTTTACAGAGAAAGCAGGCTCTTTCGCGTGTGAAATCTGCTGTAGCCTAATAATTAAAGGGTGATTCACAGTTCGGATATGCCTTACACCATCAGGTACGCTAACCTGGTTGCGGTTCAGTGCACTAACTGTCTCACTAGCATGTCTACCTCACTGTTTTCCCTCGCAATGTGCCGATTATGGGCATATGTCGCAGCATAAATAGGAGGCTCTGGACGCTTGAAGCTAAAAATAACCCCAGTGAGCTATTTGTCACAGTCCACGGCTTTCTGCAGAGTCCAGGGTGGGGAGGAAATGAGCAGAGAAAGGGGGAATTTTATTTATTTTTTTTATTTTTTCTGGGCTCACCTCAAAATGCTTGGTGGTCAGCTTTCAACATAGAAAAAAAAGAAGAAGAAGAAAAAGAGAGCCTGTGTGGCTATTAATAGCTCCAGAGGTGTGTCTCTTTAAGACTGACTAACGGTTCCTTTCATGCGACGCAGGCAGAAAAAGCAGAACATTGCCACCGTTTTCATCAGCGGCCTCTCTGGCACCGCTGATGACGTGCGTGAGACGCCCCTGACTGTTTTTACAGACGCAGACGGGGGCCTCGGAGGCGGCTGGGAGCAGAGACGCTGTAGGCAATATTAGTCAGTCGAGTGTGAGCAAGAACTGGCCTACACACATTGCAACAATGCTAGAAATCTCAGAGAAAACGATCGCTTGCGTCCAAACGCTGCATAATTTCCAGCGTCTCCTCATTCCCTCGTTGCCTCCGAATAACGTTGGAGGAAAGTGTTGCATCAGTAAACCTTCGGAATACTTTTGCTTTTCTTAAACGGAGGTTACGTGGTGACGCTTTGGATTGCTTCTCCGCTGTAGATGGTTCCAGATCAATTTAGCTGAATTTGAGCTCTCTGGAGATTACGCCTTCTCGTACGTAACCCACTAATCAAGTTGGTCATGTGCCACGCGTGAGCTTTCAAGGAGGCGTCGAGTGGAGGTCTTTTGTGCCGTTTCTTACATAAGTATGAGGAATGTCCCGTTTCGTGGGGTTAAACACATGTTGTTGGTGTTTGCAGCCTTGTCAGTGCTGTTCTGTTCTGCTACCTCTTCTTATCCACTTGTCCCTCTGGAGAGTTGCATCAGAACAAGAAACATAACAGAAAACTCTGGGTCTATTTATTTTTATTTAATCCAGTAGCTATGAAGCTCTGCCCTGAACAGCCTCAATTTTCTAATTATTAAAAGAACATTTTGTACGTTGACACATAACCACAGAGTATCAGTGTACGTTTCTTGGTCGTTTAAGTGTTTTGATACATTTCTGAGAAGGACATTTATCAAAGTGCCTAATGTTTCGTGGCTAAATAACTTAGCTGTGGTTCTGATGTGTTGGAGTCACGGAGCCACATTTCCACGAGCGAAAAGGCCAAAAATGTCCAAACTGAACCCTCCTCAGCGTCACAGAGCAGAAGTGGCGCTTAGCCTCTGTGACCCGAATACAGTCTGTTCTCATTTTTGGTTTATTTTCCGTTATCTTTGTCCATCTTTGAGTTTCCCATTATTCTCCCAGTGTACGTCCTCATTGTTTTCGACCCTGTTTTGTTCTTTGGCTTTTGGATGTGTGCCCACGCCCTCAGCTTTTGGATAAGTTTGTTTGTTTTCGAACTAACTTCCCAATCTGTGGAATGCCTGAAAGGATTTTGTCCCCAGTCCTGACTTGGACTTTTGTCCCCGACTCTTTCTTCCAATCCGCATCTCGACTGTCTAGAAATCTTACGTATGAGTCAAACATTTTGCTCTTTTACTTCCGCCTTCCCACAGTCAAGAACAGAAAACAGTTTGGAACATGAATAGATTCATATTCGCAAACAAAGTGAACATGGAGAAGGAAACTTTCTTAAGATTGCAGGAAAGGGTGTTAAAGACTGTTCTGAATTTATCTAATTTTAAGTTGCAGGTTTCTCACATGTACTCTGTAACAATGTTGCTAAATACCTCATTTATCCTGACACACTTAGAATAACCTGAACGCTATAAATGGAGAACAATTGTGAAGCAATGGAGACAGATCCACCTACAGTCAGCGTGGGTTTCCTGACTCAATGGAGTCAGTCATGCATGATAAGTGTGAATTTAATCTCATTCATGTTCATTTTCAAGTCTTCAGAGGCTTTAAAACAATAAAAAATGTAATTGTATGCTCATCATATCCTTATTCAGGAAGTTATTACTTTTAATATGGCTCACTGCCCAGTGAGGCATTGGCTAGTGGGGGCAGCACAGAAAAAAACACAAAAAATACATACATTTTAATTTGCCAAACAAGTTTTCTATGGCTTATTTACACATGCAGTCAGTCGGCTGTATTGTGTGCTAAAGTTGGTATCTGGATTTTTTTCTGCTTTGCATTTGGTCACTTGCAGTTCAAAATTCAAAATATGTAAAATCGTTGGACCTGAACTGGGTTTTTTCTACACAGAACAGAGATTTAAATAAAATTTGAAATACTTTTCAAGGTTATCCCTGGAAAACGTGCTAAGTGTGGTAGTTGTGGCCCTCGGGCGGTCGCTCACGCAGCGGCCCGCTGTGTTTTTGAGTTAAAGCTTTTTAACGTTGACAGGAAACTTGAAAAATAATGATAATTGTGTTATTGGAAAATTGGAAGATGAATACCTGAACACCAAGTGAAAAAAGTCTTTAAAAATGCAAACATTAAAGAAAATTAAATAAATAAGCAGTGATTAGCCTGGTGGGGACACAAGTAAAGCCTGGTGGCCCGCCAGGCTTGTAACACACTGAATGAAACTCTGCTTTTGCTCTATTTGTGAAAACACACAAACAGGGTCCATGTGCTCATCCTAATGCTTGCTTGTCAGCCTTGTTTTTGTTACAACACAACTTTAAACAGATCAGTTCCTGATAAGGCGCACTGTAAAAAATATATAAATTGTCGGGATCCAGACTTGTGTTTGGCTGTTTGTGGTTCAGTGGGTGGAGAGGACAAAATCGGGGGTCTCACCCAAGGCACTGTTCATACACCAAACACCACTGCTGACAAATTGCAATGATTACAAATGCACCGAGGGTCCTGGGTTTGAATCCTGGCCTGGAGCCTTTTGCTAAAGACTTTGCATGTTCTGTAAAAACTTGGCGCATGTCGCAAGGCATTTGTCTGCTTAATATGACTTATTAAAGAACAAGCAATTTGATTGATTAAGATAAAGAAATCCAAAAAGTCTTTGGCAGCAGAATTGTGTACATATAGATGTGCGGTTGACACAAAACAAGAAATAAAGCAGCACCATTATGATTATGTACGCTATGATTATATTGCAATAGAAAAACAAAAATATCCACATCTCAGAATGACTCCAAGAGGCCAACCTAAGCATCCAAAGTCGCCTCGCTCCTGTTGAAATGCATGAACAGATCTGTTATTACATAACACTGGCACTGTTCACACCTCAGGATACATGGCTTCCTCAGTGCCAGCTTTAAAAGGTCAGTTCGGAAAAAGCCGCGCAGCCAACTCCTGTTGGTTTCACTAACACAGCCTGGTGTGTTTCTCAGCAAGCTCCACCTACTAATCCCGGGTTCTCCAGGCCAGCTGAGATTCTGGTGGAAACTCTTCTAATTATTACAGCCTTTCCAGTAAGAAATGTACTTACCTCTGCTATGAATATAAGCAATTTGTTCATTTGAGGGTTTTAATGATCTATTTGAACTGTTTAGTTTGCTTTGATACAACAGAGATTATTTCAGTTTTGTTTCCGTTTAGCTGGAGTAAGTATTAGTAACTGATCAGATTACATGCTATAATCTGATCTAAATCCATTCCTACTAATAGTCGGTTGGCAAAACTGCTTGCTATTTGTAATTCCTATCAGATTTTGGTCAAATTCATTGAGTTTGGCTTGATTCCTGTCCCAGTTTTCTTATAATTATTGATCTTGTTGGGAGTATTGATAAAATACCATATATTTTACTGTATTTATAGTTACACTGCAGCTACAATATGTATAAAATAGCATAATTAAGCAACTTTGCTTAATTAAAGCTAAGCTAGCCTAAGAAAATCAGGCCCTGAGCATAAAACAAGAGCAGAGTTGCAACAAGTTTTACATCCTAAATGCAAAAATAACATGAGAAGGAGGCAGGTAATCGTACCAAACAACATTATCTGCTTTGTTGTGCAACAGAAACAGAGTATATGATGATTAATTCTAGTTTCAGTGACAGACTTCACAGGGAAAAGTGACATTTTTAACCACTTTGGACATTTAGAGTTGTAAGTGATGAATAGTGCTCTGAAAACAACACACAACTCATTTTTACCCTTTTTTATGTTTTCAAGCTTTGCTTTTGTGCTGAAACTGTACTTTATTAAAAAGCAATTTGAAAAATCTGGGAGTTACACTCATTAGCAATGTTTAACAATTTTCTTGTCCCATGTACTGCCAATTTTACTCCATGCAGATAATTTCTCAGATGTTTTTATTTTTTTAATATCCTAAAACTGGTTTGGTCCAGACCAGCCCAGTTTGGACCAAACCAGGTATTTGTTTGCATTTTGAACTATCAGATTGAAGTCTATCAATAAAAGTGCAGCTCCAAACAGGACATTATGTCTTTTTTTATTTTTATTTTAATCATCTTCAGTTTCATGTTTACCGGGCAGACTTTCTGTAACTTTAAGCTTCTCAGAAATGCTTGTAACCCATCTGCGGGCCCCCGGTTGGATCCTGAGTCGGCAGAGCTATTGTTTCGGAGAAAGTGGGTCCGGCACACTCGCCGCCTGGATGCAGCAGGCCTCCAAAGGGCCTGACAGGAAGCCACATCATCTTCCTGTTTAGTCTGAGTTCTGATTGGTCCCTGAGCTGGAGAGCATGGGAACAAGAAAGAAGTTAGCATTTCATTTATCAACTTTTTTTTTTTTAAGTACCAAAATAAAAGCAGTCAAAACACAACAGGGCGTCACCTTCGCCTCCTCCCACTTCATCCTCCTTAAATCACCTTTTTAGGACACTTTCTTTAGCTTTCCATCCATGACATAAAATACAAGAGCAGTACACATCTGTTTATAAATTATTTCATATTTTTAGTTGATTTCGGTTCTAAACCAGATACTTTTAACATAAAAATCCAAGTCAATTAACATATGAGTGTCGAATTGTTTTCACATTTTGCAAATAAACGAGGATCTTCCCTTCTGCCCGTCTGCTTGTTCAAGCTCACAGAGATGAGTGAGAAAAAAAAAGGGAAATTATCTCATCTGCAGACTGATGCAACTCTCAAGTCAAGATAACTGATGGCGAGGGAAGCAGACATGCTGTCATTCCCTCTGCTCCCATTAACATGCCTTATTAGGACATCTGCAGCTGCGCGTGTTGTGGTGCTAGTCATACGGCAGATGTTCATTTTTGGTTTCCCCCCATCCTTCTTTCCCTCCTCCAGGCAGCCTGAGTCATGTGACTCCCCTGAAGGTCGGGTCACCCTGTGAGGCTCCTGCTGAGGAGGAAGCTGGCAGGAGAAAATTGAACAATAGCTCTGCAGGTACATTTTCGGGAAAGGATAAATAGACAACCGAGTTCTGCGTCCTGGCGCGGCTCCACTGCGGTGTCCACTTTAAACGTTGTTGTGTAAGGTTTCAGTGGAGGGTTTTGTAATCCTTCGACAAACATCAAATCTGTGCTATCAGTGGGGGTTAAATTACAGCATTCATAAACTCCTCAAACACACACATACACGCACACACACACACACAAAAAAAGACTCATTTATAAGCGTCGTATTTCTACTCTGGTCGTAACAGCTATGTAAACCAAGCAGCTTCCCTTTCTGGGTCCAGATCTGTTGCCTGTAGAAAACCCACATTTCCTGTTCCACTTTAAGGCATGAAGGAAGGGTCAAAACTGAGGTCGCCCGACTAGAATTATTTACTGACAAGCAACAAGTGACGTGGCGAGTCTGTCTCAACAGCAAACAAGCAACGCGGGTGAAAACATCAGGCCAAGCAGAGCTGATGTCGACCTAAAGGGTTGACTGACTTTAATAAATTTTTCAGCCCATCTCACCCATTTTCATGTTTTTTTCTTACATGACTCATTTATAACGCTAAACTTTTAGTTGCTCTGACATAAGGCGCTCTGAATTTACATTCTACAAACAAGCATTGCATCTAACCTCCATCGCACTACTCCTTATCTGCCTTGTGTTTCTCTTAAGGTTTTTTTTTTTTTTTTTTTTTTTATGCTTTTGAATTTAACTATATTTGTAAAACGTTTCACCATCACCTTTTTGCACATTTGATTTATGTGATTTCCAGATGAGCCACTGTCTTTTCTAACATGTTTATAACTTTTTAAATTTTGCTGGTTTATGTAATTGCTGGGCTGGTAAAAATGAAACATTTCACATTCAAATATGTTTTACTTTTAAAATAAAAAAAGAAAAACAAAATCACCAAATTAACTCCTGATTAGACATGCAACTGATAAGTGTTATGTTTTCTTGTAAAAATAGTCACTCCCTTCTTTTTCTTTCTTTCTTTTTTTTTGAGTCATTTGAGAATTTCACTTTCTATCCAAACTGTCTCCCAAGAGTTCAACTGGACTTTAATCTGGTGTTAGATAAGAACGCCATTAGTTTTGCTATTCTTTGTTGCATAAACCAACACAAGGAGGCAACAACACAAATGATTAAAAAAAAGTCAAAATGAAAAATAATAAGACAAAAAGTGTGAATTCTTGCAGCTGCTTTGATATTAATTTAATCTTTTACTGCAAACAGACAGAAGCCAAAGCGTTCAAAGTTTGTAATGTCTGTCCTGAATCCTATCAAGCCTCCTGAGAATGCTGGGTAGGTTTGTTTATGTAGCGCCACAAGGCAATTCAAACTGCTTTACATCAAAAGGAGAGAAAAAAACCAAAACCATAAAACCATTGGATAAAAGAAACAAATGTTTCTAACAATTCATTAGTCAAATACTTGGATCAAAAACTGCTGTACTCAAAAATGCTGTCAGTCCTGATTTAAATGAACCAATAGTATCTCAGGTTTTCAATGACTTTATTACAGAGTTGAAGAGCAGAGGGACTAAGTGCTGCTTCACTTTGTTTACTTCTGGTCCTGGGAAGAAGTAAGCAGGAAACATGGATCTATATGGTTTATATTAGACAAGTAACTCAGGAATATATTTCGGTCCAAGGCCCTTTAGGTCCTACAGACCGGTAGCAAGAAAGAAAGTCAGACAAACGGGAAAACAAAGCAGTGAGTTACAAGTAATGTGATTCATTTTCCTGGCAGCAGCGTTTTGGATGAGATGCAGCTTTCAGATTGATTAAAGTAAAGACACGGTGAGAGAAATGTAACCTTCTGAAGAAAAAAAACTTGAAATACTATATAATATTTTGTATGTACCTTCCTGGAAGACATACATTTTCCTAACTACAATGCGGCTTCACATATGTTCTAATACTGAAATGGCAGAAAAAGACGAAACATCTGCATTTCATGTCACTTGAGGTTATTTTTATTTTTGTATTTTTATGAACTCTTTCTAATTTGAAGCACACCTTTATAATTAAAAGAGGAAACACATAATCCCACTTAATCTGTAGCAATATGTAAAAATCACTGATACACGTAAACATGAAATTACCAGTAAAAGGAGTAGCAGAACCTGCAGCTTGAGTAATGCGCGTAGTGTTTTTAAAAGCTCCAAACACACAATAACACATGCGCTGCTGCAGAAACATCCTGAGGAAGCGGTAAGGAGGCATCAAAGCCTGGGACAGAGCCAAAAACTGGGACGTGTTCAACTGAGGCCAGTAAAGTCCAAACACCCATCAGATAATAAAGTCAATATTTGCGATGTAGTTTTTCAATTCCCAGGCTATATATGCAGATATATAAAAAAAAATTGAATTTGACACTTATCTTTTTGATTTATTTCGCCCGTATCTGATTCATTTTAATTTCAATAAGTAACAGGAAACGTTTACTGTTATTCTAGGGCTTCCGAGAAAACAGCTTTCCTCGGTGAAACAGAATGATCTTTCTCAGAACGATCAGAGAGTACATGAGCGAAAAGCCCAGGATTTATGCTACCAGCTTCTTTAGTTGATACTATCACTGGAAAGCATGGAGATAAACACAGGGGTCGGGGAACGTTTTGTACCAATCAGGTAATGGCCGCCTTGGTGACATTTTACGCCTAATTCAATCATAATCACACTCTTTTACTCTTTTTTTCTTTTTTACCCAGCAGATCCCTTTTGTCGTTTTACTTTTATGTTTTTGGAAAGGAAAGAAACCCTCTTCCATGATATACCTTGTTCTAAACAGAAATTAATTCTTGCCCTCCTCAAGAAGAAGCAACCAGTCGGTTCATGTCCGTCTTGGAGACGTTTGTACCAACTTCTATGTCACTTCACACCTGCCCTGGGGACAATCTGTTTACATTGCATCATACATAAAGTCAAATAATGTCTGGGAATAATGTCTTGTTCCTGTTAGTAAAAGAACTAATTTCTTTGCTTTTCTGGAGCATGTTACAAGCCTTTGACAAACAATGATCTCAAGTTCTTTTTCTACAGTCTACTCATATTTAGCTTAATAGTCATGTCATTATGTGACTATAAATAACATCTAGGAGCTGGCACTGCCGAGTTCTGTCATATTTCATAAGAGCTGGCTGGTCTAGTTGAAGTACAATCAGTGCAAATGTAGAGTTAAAATAATCCTCATGCACTAACATATTATTGCATTAAATCCTATGTGAGATTTAAGCATTTTAGGGATCATTCACGACAGTCAGTGGATACAAAATAGGGAATCGGCTCATACCTGGAGCAGAGTTACTTTCGCATTCGCTCATATTTCATAAGAACAGTGACAGTCATTTGGTTTGGCACAATTATGCTCCTCATTACAAAGCAAAACCTCATGATGCCTTGAGGTTATTAAGTGACAAAGTTATGCAAGGCGTAATTCGTAACCTGAAGTTACCCCCGATCTCAGAAACAGCCGGTCGTACCGGGCTCCTGTCGACACCATACATGGGCAGAAAAAACAAATAAAACTACTCCCTTTGTGTTTTCTGTTGTTGTAATGGTGATGCAACAGAACAGTCAGTGAAGTTATCATTCCTGTTTTCATTATTACCAAGCTGTTTAACTTCCTACTAGGCCACAGTTCAACCCCAGAAATGCATCACTCCTGTATCTTGTCAATGTGGACACAATATGCAGTTTTAGTTCTTTGAAAAAAGAGGCATTTGGAACAAACTTCTGAAGAGAAAACATTCTGGATAATCTACCTTATAAAATAAATGACCAGAGTCTCATTTGGTCATTTATTTTATAAGGTAAAAACCTTATAAACCATAAAAGAGTGAAGATTGAATGACGCCCAGTAACTTGAAACTACTGCCTGACATTATCCATCACCAAACGAGTTTAAATGTAAACATATACATATTTTTTTAATTCTTACCAAAGCTAATTTATCTGTAGAACTGTAAAGAAAACAGCACTAAAACCACTTCTCTGTTTGCGCTCTCTGTGGTCAACTCAATACGTCTAACAATCTCGGTATTTATGAAAAGTCTAAATAATTTTTTTCCCCTTCTTTTATTATAATATAGCTATTCAAAGAAAAGTAAATGCCTCACGTTGGTCAATGTGTGTCGTTTAAGGTAATGCTGTTCTTTGAAATCTATAATGTTTTGTACCCATGACCGGTCTAATTTCATTGGACTTGAACTATAATTTAAATAATTTTACAGTCCACTGTAGTCACTTAGAGACATGGAACAAGAGATTGTGGCACAAGGCAGAGCATTCTCACACAAGCCGTGAGAACGCAGAAACTGGCTAACAGTTAGCTGCTAACAATGCTAAAGTTAGCATCTACGTAAGAGCTTCCTAGCTGTAGTATAATTATTTCACATTCTAGATGAATATGTGCTGCATTTGATCATAACTAGTTCAATGGCTAAATAGATAAAGCTGCTCTGAATGGATTGTTTGAAACACAGTCTGGAAACATTATCCTATTCTTGAAAACAATTAAAGCATTCGTGTTACTTTCTTGTATTAAGACCATTTTAAAGTTAAACATGCTAAGAAAAAAGAAAGATCACAAAATATATACAATTAAAAGCATGACAAAAATTCCCTACATTGATTATTGATTATCAAAATATCAGTCAGTGATTTGTGAAAACAAGGGATTTTCAGTTTTCCAAAATATATTGCAAAATCATGTCTCATTTTTTAACCCAGGATGTTGTATTTCATCTCATGAGTTCGACTTTCTTTGGGTTTTTGTTGTCATTTTTATATTTCCTTTTGTTTACTTTTTTTCAATAGAAGAAGTGCAAATTAATAATTATCTAGTAATTATTCTGAACAAAACATAAAACAGCTGGTAGAATACACTACTGCTTACAAAGCCTAGATTTTTTATTTTAGCAGTTTATCCAGCAATCATTGAAACATCTCTAAAAAAATGCTTTAGTCTTTCTACATATTCTCTTCCTTGAATGAGACTCTGTGACAGTAAAGTGGAGGATGGCTTCAAAGGTAAATACTGGTGAGTAGATACACTTCACTTGATTTAGGATGTTTATGAAAAAGAGAACTGGCTGTAAAACTCTTACACAATGAATGGATGAAGGCTGATATGTAGTGGGGTTTTTTACTTCCCTAAATGTTATGTTTGCTGTGCTTCTAATTATAGGATAGTTACATCCTTGTTCTCAATATATGCTCTGGAAAAAAAACAAAACAAAAAAAAAAAAAAACAGGACTTTGCGAACTGAAAGGAAAATCTTTTGGGTTTTTTTCCATTTCATTCGGTTCTCAGCTGGATTTTAGTTTCTGAAGTTCCTTTGAAACAACTTCCAGTTGTGGGCATTTTTATTTATTTGTAAGGTAAACTGAAACAAAATCTCATCAAGTGTTTAACTCTTTATTGCCCATTTTGGTCGCAGAAACGTTACTCGCCTCAGAGAGATCAATTCAAATAGGAGTAAATGTCACCTTTCTCTGTCACTTTGATCATTGAGGTTGGAGATTGATGTTGTTTGCCCACAAAGAGTCGCAATTACCTCCTAAGAGGGCTGCTAAGTTCTGGTTTTCAGTCACATGCTGCACTCAGATCGTTTAAAATGAATAGCTGCCAATTAACATCTGTGTCGGTAGCAATCCCATTGTTAATACTGTTACTCCAATGCTGCCATGGTTCGCCTGTTCCCCAAATTAAAAAGAAGTATGAGATCCAGCATGTAGCGTGCAGGCTGAAAAGTATGTTGGGTGGTTCTGTGTTCCTGCAAAGACAGTACAGGCTATTGTACTGCCTTTGCAGTACAATAGCAAAGACAGTTAAATTAAGTTAATTGGAGGGTCTAACAGTTACCAAAGTGATGTAAACAATTTCAAATATAAAAATTAATTGCAGATTTTGGTTATAAACTAATTACTCTAACCACCCAAAGAAGAACTAAATTGATAGAAATAACATTTTACAAAATTTAACATAAATGGCCACAACAGACGATTTTCTTTTACTATTTTAGCTAAATGAATGTGTAGAGTGTTGCTGAGCTGCAGCATACAGCTCTACAGAATGTTCTGTGTCTCCAGCTGCAGCCCTGCCTGTGTCATGACTTGGATGCTGACTCTGCTTTCAGTGGTCGTCATATAGGGCAGGTCCCACGCGAGATGGTCCATTATGTCAGCAGCGGACCAATAATAGTTGCAGTGTGCCACGTTTAGCAATGAGGCTGAGAGTGACGTCCAGAGCTTAACCGTTGTTGGGCCAAACCCAGACGGCACAGGGGCCCTACTGTTTCCACCCCAACCAGACACGCCCCAGCCACACAGAACCAGACACGTAAAGACGCATACACACATGGAACCGATTTAAGTTTTCCCCCTGCCACTGTTCAAATGTCCCCAGGATAAACATTACCGAGCCAAGAAGGCGAGCAATCACCATTACAGATGAGATGTGACGCAATGTCCTGATAATGAGATGTAGTGGGTTTCAGATGTTCCCCCAGAACGGGGTTCTGCAGATGTTGGCATAAAAAAAGACGAAACCTGTCGTTGGGTTTGAAAAATAGCCCACATTTTCCGCTCTAGCCGCTAAAGCTAACTGCCCAGCTAATTGGGATTTATGCATAAATTATCAGCAGGTGAGATATTACCTCCTTAGAAGCTAAACAGTGTTGTACCTTAGAAATA
Source organism: Poeciliopsis retropinna (assembly GCA_010277075.1). Taxonomy (NCBI): domain Eukaryota; kingdom Metazoa; phylum Chordata; class Actinopteri; order Cyprinodontiformes; family Poeciliidae; genus Poeciliopsis; species Poeciliopsis retropinna. Next base: position 3,687,948 of record VMRM01000019.1, read on the forward strand.
TTTCAAACTTTTGTGCTGGTTGTATTTGCAGTCCAGGATAAAACATTTTCTGTTTCGTTTTTGTTCAGGTTAAAAAAGTTCACATTCATTCCAGGTTGTCCATCTAAAAGATACATCAGCAAGATCTAAATATAAGCATGAACAGCTATTGTCTGATGCAAACAGACGAAGCTGAGGGTCATTAGATAAAAATAAAAATGAGATATGATGCTTTTTTGAACATGGATTTGGAAGGAAGCAAAACAAGAAGACACTGGGGCCGACAGAGGATGTTTGTATCTGAAAATGTATGTTTTAAATTTTAGGCTCTCATTGACAGTGTCAGTAAGGTGAAGCTCAATAAATGACAATATTACAGAAGAGTAACACTAATTCTGTTAAAAAAAATTGAAACATATATAAATTGACCATCCTCATAGGGATTTATTTAAAACATTTCTGATTAACTTTGATGATTATGGCTTTCAGTTCAGTTACAAAAGCAAAATCTGTGCTTATTACTTAAGATCAACAAAAAGATAAACAAAAATGGGGACTATTTCTAACAAACTTTTTTCTTCCACTGAATTTTCCATTCATTTGCTCGGGTTCTACATGCTGTAAACAGCCAGCGTCTTCAGCAGCAACTATTTTGTAGCTTACCTTGGATGTTAATGACAACAGTTAAGTCAGAACCCTTCAAGGACATAAAATGTTTTGTATTTTTATCTTATGTAATATTCTAAGATTCTCTAAAACTATTTTTAGTTTTAACTAGCTGTGAGTTCTACTAAAAAAATGAAATATACATGTATATGTTGAATCTCTACAATAGTAGTTTGAATTTCCTGCTGAATTACCAATAGGCACTGGTGCTCCCTTGGCCAGACCAACACAGAAAAGATTTTAGTGTGGTGCAACAGAAAAATTATTTCATTATATAAACTGTAAACGAGGTTAAGGGTTAACCTAGGGTAGGGTTAACCATAACCCTTAGCCTTATATATACATATTTAATTTAATTTCCCTTTGGGAAATATATTTGAATTGAATTTTAAAAGAAAATGACTGAACATTTTGGGAATGATCTAATAATATAATAATATTTTTTTTATAATATAATAATATAATATAATAATATGTTAACTGAAGACGATGGGTGAACGTTTGGGAATGATCTGATAAAATAATATGATACTTTTTTAAATTTAATTTTAATATGCACCGTGTTCCACATTATTATGAAAGTGCTGCTTTCTCAGATTTTCTTAAATGGTCAATGCAGGTGATGGTCAGTATAATTTCCAAGTCATGAACTATTACAGTATAAATCAAATTTTACTGAACCAAGCTCCCCATGAGAACAGTATTTTCTTCCAAAAATAAAAAAACTCAAAATGCACTGTTCCAACTTATTATGCACAGCAGATTTTCTAAACATTTTATGGATTATAAAGAACTGCAAATGGTCATTCTTTCAATGTGCAGCATTAAGTGGTCACATGTAGTAAAATTAAAAGCTATTTCAATCAAAAACATCTTAACAGGCAGAGTTACATGTTAACATAGAACCCCTTCTTTGACATCACCTGCACAATTCTCACCTCCATTGAATTTGTGAGTTTGTGGAAAGTTTCTGCTTGAATTTCTTTGCAGGTTGTCAGAAAACCTTCCCAGAGCTGCTGTTTTGATATGAACTGCGTTTCACCCTCAGATCTTCTGCTTGAGGAAACTCCAAAGGTTCTCAACAGGGTCAGAGGTCAGAAGAGGATGGTGACCACACCATGAGTTTTCCTTTAATTGAGCTCGCCAGACAAACTAATCAAATCAGCTCTCTGAAATTAATTATAGTGATTCAAAGAGCCCTGACACACAATACCATCTATAAATTTAATAGCACAACAAAAAATGTTATCTTTATGACACTTAAATCAAATTTGCATAATAATTTGGAACACGGTGTATATTTACTGAAGAAGATGACTGAATGGTTTTGGAATGATCTAATAATACACCATTATTTATTTATTTTTAAAATAATTTAAATTAGAATATATATTAATTGAAAAAATGGCTGAACGTTTTGGGAAGTTAGGATTAGGGTTAAATCATTAGGTAATAAATCATGGCTGCCAGTAAGTGAACCAAACTCAGGTCAATGATTGTCCACGCTGTGGGACAGTAATTTCCCTCTTCTCTGATGTAAATCATCACCTTTCTGCTCATGGCCACCTCCTCCTCCTCCTCTTCACATCTGGGCTGGCTCCTTCTCGGACGCTCGTTCACGTGCTGCCGACTCTGCCGAGCGCGCGCCTGCATCTTTTAAAACAGGTCCTCCCGCGAGCTGCGTGGTTCAGTTTGTTCGGAGCAGCACGCGGGTCCTCAGTGGCGTAAATTAGCTCATTCGGTAGTTTGTCTGTCACCGTCACGCTGTGGTCGCGTTAGAGTCCAAGGGGATCCACGCACATATATGGAAGAGACTCGGCGCGGTTTTATTAATGTAGCTTCTTCCCTTGGAACGAGAGGACGGTTTCCTGCCGGTTTCCAGCTGCCGTTTGGCGTTTTTAAAGCTCACAGGACGCGGTGGATCACCTGAAGCTCCGGAGGACGCCGTGTGCATGAAACTCTACTCCGGTAAGACTAACAAGAATAACATAAATTATAAATGTACCTTTTAGTTAAACAAGACTCTTACACGGTAGTTTACTCGCCAGTATAATACCTCCTCTTTTAAAAAACTGTAAATCGGCGTTCAATGCGCGAATGTAACGGCTCTTTGACTTATGCAGAAGCCTGATAGAAAACTTCCAGTTTCATCCTAAGTTTGAAATTTCTTTAAATTACTTGGCATTCTGAGTCTTTTTAAGTTTATTTATATATCCTTACGCTTTAGCGGTTTATTCGGCTTTGAGAATGTATTATATTGAATTTAAATGATTAATGTTTTACCATAGCTCAAGATAATGAATTACAGACTACTGCAAATGTATGTATTTGGATGATTCAAATCTTTTTTTTTTTCTTTTCTTTTTTTAAATTTTTTGTACTTCTGTATAAACCATTTGGAACAAGTACAGACTACCTTTCTGCCTCCCTAGATCCACCCACTTAATAGACCACTCTGACAGTGTTGTGAATGCCAGCTAATTTTTTTTTAGCCCCCAATAAATGTCAGAAAGGGGTGTCAAGTAGAGATTATCTTCTGTTTTTCAATTTAGGATGCTGATAAATGTGTGACTCCTTGGGAAAACGAAGGGTGGATAAACCAACTTCCAAGTTACATCCTCTGTTGCTTTAGAAAGTTGAAAAAGCTGCTAGACGTTGTGCAGTTTTGGAAATCTCAAGAGCTTGTTTACATTTATCACACATGTTCTTTTAATATTGCAAATATTTACAAAGGCAGAGATCTTCCCTAAGTGCATCAACTGTGTAGTCTGACCCTATAAACTTGTTTGCATGTGTGGAAAAGCTGTGTGGCTTATATTTAAAGATGCATTGATCAGGAATTTACTGAATTACAAGAGTATCCTCATTTATTTATCAATACATCTGACTTGATCTGCCAAGGACAATCGAGGGATTCAAGATGTTTTTGTTTAGATTTTTTGGTCCATTTTAAGCTTCATTCAGAGCATAAAGGTTATGTCTTAACCGTTCTGACATTTGAATTAAACGTGCTACCTTGTTGAGTCTCACATAGGCTTTGTTTTGATGCAAAGCTAGCGGTGCGAGTACTTTTCCATGTTGGTGAGCCATCTGCACGTATGTTTTGGGTCGGTATAGAGGGCTGTGGGTCAGCTTGCATCTCCTTTTGTGACTTGACGCAGTTTCAGAAACATTTCTATTGTCTGCAGGAGAAATATTTTAGGAGGGAGGTGGATGGGGAATGCAAGGCTGTTTCCTGCACAGGGGGTTTTACTAACAATGGTCACCTCAACAAAATCCGTTGGTGGTTCTCTCTGAGATTCTCTCCTGAGGACGAAGCTTGGATGTTAAAAGAATGCCCCCCCCCCCCCCCAAAAAAAAAAAAAAAGAAAAACAGGCAGAGAGGGAACAAGCAAGGAAAACAATGGGAGACCAGGCAGGTCCAGTGGGACTAAAGTAAGGAAAACAAAGGGAGGTTAGTTATGGTTGCATAACGCCAGAGTTTGAAATGCCTCAGAAGTTTTCAAGTTCAAATTAAACAGAAGTATGAACTTGTTACTTTCGATTCTTCTAAAGTAATCTTCCATTTATTTTTGGCCCGTTTCCAGCCCAATACTGGTCTGGAACCCAAACTAACCAGTTAGAAAATATTTAATTAGTGTTTACAAGAGATGAATATTTGACTCCGAGCGCGTCACACTTGTGACCAATCCTGCTCCGTGGCCTTTAACTGCAAGCTGTACTGACTTGCAGGTTTGTTTGTTTTTTTTCTTCCTTCAAAGAAAAGAGTGTGACCGTGCAGAAACTGTGTCCTGTACTTTTCGTTCCCAAGCTTCTGTTCATTTTATGTAACAGTTTTGTCGTCTGTTGTTAAATTTTTTTTTTTTTTTTTGCTTTTTTCCAGATAAAACCATCTACATCTATCGAAGAAAGTTGGATGATTGGAAAAAAGTCAGAAGAAGACAAGCTCAAGTCGAGCAGTCACACCTTACCCAAAGCTTCTTCCAAACCCAACCTGAAGGGCGCCATGGCTCTCGGTAGTTTGAACCTCATGCAGACCCTCAAAAACTCCCCGGCTGCCTTCCGACGCCGCTTCCGCCGGGACCGGACGGAGCTGCTCTCCCACGGCGACCCTCTGTTCAAAGTCCACTACCTGGGCACGGTGAAGATCTTCTCTCTTGACCGAGAGCAAGCCCAGGAGGCCATCTCACACCTGATGGACGGTATCGCAAATGGGAAGAAGCTGGGCAAAGATCACGCGCTGGTCGTGCGGCCGAGATACGTAGAGGTCAAGGAGCTGAGCACGGGGCGCCAGCTGACCAAGACGTACCTGCAGGACATTGCGTACTGCGCCGCCGACGCCGGCCGACCCAACGTCTTCCTGTACATCTGCAAGCATCAGGGCCAGCAGCTGCAGTGCCGGGTGTTCTGGTGCAGCCGGGCGGAGCGGGCGCGCGACATGACGGCCTGCCTGGCACACTCCTTCCAGCGGGCGCTGAACGACTGGCAGGACGGCTCGGCCTCTCTGCCGCCGGGAGATGCGAAGGTCAAACGTTTGGAGGAGTCTTGTAACTCTGCATCCAATGCCAAGAGCTCAACGCTGCCGGCTGGGCTGGGAAAAGGTGAGGAGACGGGAAAACCGTAGCAACCAACAGCGTCTCTATGTCAAGAATTTGTTGCTCTAACCTAGTTAGTATTAACAAAAAGCAAATTTATACCTCAAATTCAAACCATCAATCCCATTTCTCTCCTCAGTTCGCTGGAAGAGAACGGGCTCTGCATCCCGAGGCCCCCTCAAAGGCATCACCAGGAGAGGATCGGCCACCGACAGCTGGAGCTGAACCTCTGATTGGGCGAAGGTTCTACGTTGACCTGCTGACAACTTTAAAGGTGGAAGCACTGTAAGAAGGAAGGAAGGAAGGAAATTTGGGAGGGACTGACTTACAAGGCGAAGAGGCTCAAGCTGCCAACTTGATCCATATTTGGTGACATAATGACTGCTTGTGAGGGTGTTATCGTAACTGACGAGTGTTTGGAGTTGACTGTTAATGACGCGAGACGGAAACGGGGATCGGCTTGCGACAGGCTGCTTTAGGACTAGGCCGGGTCCCGATCAGCCAGAGTGTGTGATGTTGAACGTGAGATAGCTGCTGGCTGAATGATCCATCAGCAAACCTGGGGGTAAAAAGATGTTTTAATGTTTAACAGGCAACTTGTAGCAGGTCATGTTTTATATTCATGGTGGCATTTACACGTTTGCTGCTCGATTAAACAGATATTTAGGATTCAGAGGGAAGGATGCTGGCACATTAAGTGAAGTAAAAAGGTCTCTACTGTTCATAAAGATCATTCCTGTTACTTTCAGAGCACTTTCTGTGCTCTCCTGTCAATGAACCTCCTACAGAGACCCCAAGTGTTTTCGGCTCATTACGAGGACTCCAGTTTCTATGAACTGTATGACAGGTCTGGTAACTGCGCCACCACCAACTTACTGCAAATCATCTTCATTGGCTACAAACTGTACATAAAAAGAAACGTCCATGAATTTGCACGTACGTCGTAAAGCTCCCGCGGCATTAGCTTGGCTTCAAAACAGCAGAGGACATTGTGTTCCCATGCGGAGCCTCGGTGAAGGAATGCACAGTCATGCACCTGCATTCCACGCCAGGAGAAATTTGAGATCGGGAATCGTCTCAAAAAGCCTCACATTCTTCATGTCCGGCCATAACTGTGCCTCTCCAGCAGCTGCACGCTTTTATTTAATCTTTATTTTTTTGTGTGTGCTGCAGTGTATAACATACTCCTCATGATAATTTATGTGTTAGGTTTACAATTGAGACTTGAGGATAAATGGTGTGCCCTGAGCCTACCATCATGTTCTCATTTTTATTATTCCTAAGCTAAGCTAGAAACTTTGACGTTTTAAGTTTTTTTCTGTTTTGTTTTGTTTTGTTTTTTATGTGCCACTATTTTTAAAGTGAATTTTAGGATTTTATGTTCAGTGATTCTTACAAAAGGCGCAGCTCTATCTGAAAGAAAATATCTGTGCCTGCTTTAAGGTGTATTTCATTGTTGTACTGTGCATATTTATCGAAATATGTATTTTATGGAATATTAAAAGTTTTTATACTGACTTTGTATGTGAATAGTCCTTTTAAGTTTCAGTAACACACATAATGCCAGACTGCACCCTGGTTATGTTTGCTTCCAAACTTACGTTTTGAGAGCTGTATTTAGCTTAACGCAAACAAACCTTGTGTTTATGAAGGAGGAGGGGGACTGAAGAGTTTTGGAGATGTTGGGGCAGGTCTATTAAAAGGGTCCTGGGATTCGTAATCCGTCATGCGAGTCATTTCTCAATGTTGTTTCTCTGTTTCAACTTGCCTCTTCACGTGAGTTCCTTCGTACTGCAGATGCAGCTTGACTGGGAATACCCCCACCATGAAATAACAGCACATGTAGCATAAACCCAAATTAAGACTTGAATCAAACCATAAATGAGCTGGAAAAAGATCCTCACTGTTTAACCTTGATTTTAGAAGTTTTAAATCGGATATTTAGACAAAAATCTAACACCAGAGGGGCATAATCGCTTTTTAACCAGAAAAATAACAAGACTTGATAATGAAGCCATAATTTTAAACATTTATTACACCAATCTAAGTGATGAAACAGAATAAATGTTCATCAATTGCTCATAGTGACATAAGACAAACATTTAGTCAGGCTATCTGCTCAGGTAACTAGCTGTTCAAAAATGTTATCTTAAAAAGCATGATACACCATGGCTATTTAGTTACACAGTTGGAGAAGGACTTAAGACCATCAGAACTGTGTGATAGAAAATGCTTGCCGTTTTGGAACCATAACGTTTAAAAACTGCCAAATTCCAGTTCAAACTATTACGGAATAGAGAACATCGAATCCAATAAAAAATTAAATATTACTAAGGGCGCACCGATTTATCGGCACTGATTTCCTTACTGTTTGGAGGTTGGTGATTAGCCGATACTTACATGTGAAGCAGATTTTATCTACCTCAGCAAAGGTCTAAAATTAAACCACCGTCCACTTCTGCTCAGCTGTGAGAGATGTTTGACTGATAAACCCACCCATCAGGTCATGTCGGCACTTTTTCAGTTAACAGTGAAATTTCAGACAAAACAAAAACTGGTATCGGACAAAATCGGAATCAGTAAGTCAGGTCTTTTGAAGATCGGTAGCCGGCTATCGACCGATAAACTGCAGTCGGTGCACCCCTAAACATCACTCAATAAAAGCCACTTGTTGCACAGAAGGGCTTTCATCTTGAGGAGTCCTGCCCTGTGGAGCCACTGGGCTTTTCAGCGCTCTCTCTGAGTCGCTGTAGCTCCAGCAGGGCCTGGAAATGCAGACGCCTCAGGGGTTTCACTTCCTCCACCACTGAAAAGAGAAATTCATGTAATCAAAAACAAAAAGTAACCTTTTCCAGTGGTTTTAACATGTCATATTCAGAAGCCAGAAGAACAGCAAAGAAAACCAGATCTGACCTTTCCAATGTTTTTGAAGTTGGTACATAATTTTAAAATAAATTTGGACTTTTGTGACACAAAAACATCCCTATTAGCCACATCCTCTAAACAGAAAGGCTTTACCACATATGGATATGACGCCTGCACCGTTTGGAAATCTCTCACAATATCATAGAACAGATTGTTTTCTTGATAGAAATCAATCTGTTTAGTTACAAAGATAATGTGTGCAGAAAGTGCAGGTGAGCTCAAAGGAAGTGAACATATATAGGGAGGATGGATTTCTCCTTATGAACCAGTCTCAAGCCGTCATGTTAACTTGGATTAAAGGGAAGAAACAAACTAAACCTGAGGAAAGAAGACAGAGCCCAGGTAATGCTAAAGCTACACCAGATAGCTCAAGCAGGCACTCGGCAACTAGACCAACAGGGCCGCTGAAGTTGTTTGTTAGCATAAAGTGGATTAGGTCAAAAAAATGCTGTCATTTTCCAATAATTGACTGTGGCAGCGTAGGGTTTTTTTTCTCTGTGTCTTAGCCAAATAAAGGAAAGCACATTTAACCAGAGATGCCGTTTTTCAGTAGTAATCGGTGTAACCATCTCATCCTGGTGTGTAGATGTAGAACTAGCTCACAGTAACAATGCTGGTCAGAACAGGAGCGGAAATAATGCTTGACTTTTTTTGCTGTCAGAATTTTTGTTTCTATCACAATCACTTTTTCTTCTTCCACAGTAAATTATTGGTATGATGGACTAAAAGAGAAAGATTTAGATCCATAGAAAGATGGCAAGCTGTTCGGTCTCCAGTCTGATACTCTCAGACATTTTGCTGACTTCCTCCTACCTACTAAATAAATATTCCTATAAATATTCACTTTTTGGAGACTTTGCTGCTTATTTTGTTTATACAAATAAAAAATAGAAATAAAAACAATCGCGAGCCTAAACACAAATGAAAAGGAAATGATGATTAAGGTCCTTAAGTCTTAAATCAGTTTTTGTCTGAGACAAAAACTGATTATAATGGTAAGGCAGCTAAACAGCACCACCTGCAGACTTTAATAGTAACTGTAATATTTTCTCATGAAAAGACACCTTTGTCATAGTGCAGCTCGTCCCGATTCCCGTAAATCAGATAAGTCTCCAGGAAGCCGAGGAGGGCTCCAGTGACTAGGAAGCGGTCGCGCAGGGGAAGGGTTTTGATGTAGCGCATGTCCAGGGCGAAAGGGTTGGAGGGAGAGGGAACGGTGCACAGGCACACCAGCTCACTCACAATGTCCCAGACACGAATACCTGCAGAGATAAAACTTTTTATCTCCTGAACATCATTAAAATAATTGGTTTTTAAAGAAAACACTTTTTTTTTTTTTTTAACAACAACGAGAACAAACACATACCTAAACGGAACTAAACAATGTCAGAAGAGATCCAGAAGCCAACCTCTTCTGGCCCAGCTCATGGAAACTCTGGTAATTACTCCCCAAGCTGTTCACTGAAACGGTAACCTCCTCTCATTGTTTCCATACCTCTCGTCTGCCAGTCTGTGATGGACTTCAGCTTCATGGGCGTGTCCTTGACCATTGAATCCATGCCGCCGATGCTGACCAGCCGCTCGTGATTGGAGCGAATCCAGGCGTACGGGCGTCCGTACTTGACGTAACCGGCCAGGAGAAACAGAGTGCAGTTCACCTCCTGTCGAAGGAGCTCAAGAGTTAATCTCACAGGAGAACACAGAGCGAAACGCGTCGGCGTGTGTCAGCATGCACTTACTGGTACGGCTATCTCCCCCTCACTGGGAGAGGCTGGGAGAAGATGCTCCTCGCCGTTTGATTCCCTATAGGCAAGAAGAGCAGATCAGCGAGTTCGTGGAGGACCGACGTTCAGCATCACGTCAGACATTTGTCAAATCAAAACAGATAAAAAAAAGAAAAAAAAAAGAAAACCCTCTTCTGAAACTAAACACGTCATGTAAGCAGACACGCACAAAGTCGCACCGGTCACCTGTCGGTTTGCGTCGCCGACCTGGAATGAGAGTTCGCCGCCTGGACGTCTGGCGGGCCCCGAGGCTCCCCGGGCAGGGGGGAGCTGCTCCTGCTGTCCAGGCTGGGAGAGCTGCTGCTGGGCGACACGCCGCCGCTGCTGCTGGACGAGTACGACGACGCCCTGGAAACCACGAAACCCGGGGAGCGCCAACCCTGCAAAGTTGGACAGGAGACAGACAAAACTACGCTAAACTAGAAAAGAATAGATATTTTTTAATATTGTGCCGCTTTAGAAACACAAATATCAACATATTTTATTAGAATATTTATGATAAACTGCCACAAAGTAATGCATAAGTGTGAAGTTAAAGGATACATGCATTTTTTTTTACTTATAAAAATTGTAAATGTGAGTAATATTTTAGTATTGCCCTCGTAAGTCACATAAGGTTAAGGTGGAAAATATGTCCAATATGTTGAGAACTTTTTTTTGAAAAATCGGAAAGTGAAGAGTCATTTATTTATTTAGGACACCCAACTAAAGGGGCTTATTACAAATTGATCTTTTACAAAGAAACTCAGTTGTTATGTTGAGTTTATCCCAATAAACTGGATTGAAGTTTGTGATTGTAATGTGTAAATTAACAATGCGTTTAAAAAAAAAAAGTAGGGCACTACAACATCTTATTGGATCCAAATAAACTGCAAATGAAATAAAACATCAGGACTGTGCTCTGCTACTTAATAAACAGCTTATCCCAGAATGTGTGAGTCTGCTCGCCCAGATCAAATGAAACTAACCAGATCCTCGTTGACTACAGTCAGCAGCAGCTCTTCCTTCCCTCTCAACCAGGGCTGGAAGTATTTAAATCCCTGCGGAATAAACAATACGATATGTGTGTGCGTTTGGGGGTGTGGGGGCGCACGAGCTGTTTCACATCACCTCTGAATAAACTGCGATGATGACCGAACCTGCAACGATCCGAGCAAAGCCAAGTCGTTCAGAAAGTGCTGCAGCTTCCTCTTCTGCTCCCTCTCTTTCTTCTGTTCGGACACAAATGAACGTGAGGCGCAAAGAAAACAATACGATGCAGCCAATAAGAACCCTTCCGGTCTTGTATCTTAGCAACGCATCCTCGCATCTTCCTCGGATCTCCTTTTTTATATTTAAAAGACGTCTCCTTTTACATTTACAAGGTATTTCATTTAAAAAAAAAATACGACAAATGAGGCTGTGAAGAGACAAGGAAGCATTACGTTAGATGCAGCAGCCAGCTGCGTAAAAACACACTACTTACATTGCCGCTGCTCATCTTATAATAAACCACAGGATTCACCTCTCTTCCAGCGGGCGCTCGACTTATGAATCACCTCGGGTCACTTTTAAAAACATATTCTCTTCCATTTAGCTGTAGCCGGTGTGTTTTATAGCCAACTCAGCCTAAACGGAGCTCTTCTCCCTGGCTGGGTGTTGTCAGTCAGTGTCGGCTGTTGGCAGCGGTGTAATAATGAGGGTGCGTCTCCTCCTAGTGGCCACCAGCAAAAACTGCAACTCAGGGTTCAAAGCGAACTGGCCTCACTAACCTGGCAACACGGACTTTTTGCTGTTTAAATGTATGACTATCTTCCTGATAAGGGGATTATATCTACATATATATATCACCCTTGTAACGTAAAACGGTACTTCAACTGTTCCCTCATATACCAACAGGACGATTTAAAAAAATAATAATAAAAAAAAATTGTAGCTGCCCACACAATACCTTCTGGAAATGTATTGGAAATGTACATTTGGCAACACTGGTAAGAAATATGTTTGGGGGAGTCCGTGCAAGACCTTAAAGCCTAGTAGGAATATGTTGAGGGCTCAGTTTGCTGCAACCACTACTAATGCGTTGCACAAAGGCGGATGGAGTTATGGAGAGGGACGAACTCCAAAATGCTGTTTATTGTCCTTATCCAATAGGACAATGATCCCAAACACACATCAAAGTCATTAAGCTTCTGGAATTGCCCCAACCTCAGCAACATAAAACCTTTGTGGACTGTGTTTAAAAGCTGAACACAATGCCAGGAAACAAACCACTTAAATGGAACTTGGCCCATTTTGCCAAGAAGGGCTGTCAAATATCCAGCCAGAGATTTGCCAAGTGGCAAATGGGGACATTAATCGCAATGTTAGTAGAAGAGCGCTGGGGGTACAGGGGGTTATATTCAGTATGAAAACAACTCTCAAACTAACCGAAATATCATAGATAACTTGAGTGAATGCAAAACGCAGTTTTCCAATAACGGTTTCATTGATTAAGTGGAAAAAATTATTCAACCCGACCTGGCTCGATCTAAAAAGCAATTGCCCTTTAAACTTAATAACTGGATGTGCCAGATTGGGGAACAACAACTTCTATCAGGTATTTGCACCAATTAGCAATGAGTGTTTCATATGGTCTGTAAATGAATTTCTGACAAATGTTCTTGCAGAATTGTTCAAATTTAACCACAACAATAAAACAACAATAAAAAATGGCTCCAACTGCACTCCACTGGAGTCCTGAACCTTTAGAAATAAACTCTTTCCAGACTGATAGATCAGTGACTTTGTTTTTCATCTGGTATTTAATTTCTTTACAATCAGAGTATGAAGTGTTGATCTTTTGGTTTACTTCAGGTTGTCACGGGTTCTACGCAAGTAGTTCCTTGATTCTAGATGTTTGGCATTTAAATTGTTGTGTCTTTATTCAAAGATTTATTTTTTACAACCCATTTGGATTTAGTTTGTTTCACTAGTTGAATGAATTTACCAACATTTTTGACTTCCTCCTCTGTGAGCCGCATAAATCTGAGATTTATGTTTGCTGTGGGGGGAAAAAAATGAAGGAAACATTAAAGCAAGTGGAAAAAAAATAATCACTTTAATCCATCTGAGTCACAAATTCATCGTCCTGCACATTATTCTCCGTTTAGAAAACGACAATCAACACATTGTGCAAAAACTGCATTGAATCATTGAGCAGCAAAAGTATTTAAATCTTCCCAAGTAACTTTAATTTGTCAAAGGAGCTGAGATCTTCACAGAAGACTGAAGGAGGGTCTGTTTAATCGTTTCTGGAGCTGAAGTGAATGAAGAAGGTCCTGATCTCTTTGGGTGAGATGGTGACGGTGAAATCCCGGTTCCTCTTATGTTGGTTATTTTCTAAAACAGAAGGTGAGAAATATTTGTAGTTGGAAAAAAAAGAAAAAAAAAAGTCTAATTTCTTTCCTTTCTCATTTGGAGCATTCCTCACTTTTCCCAGAGGTGTCTGCAGTTTTCCACCTCCATCTTTGCAGGCTTGTGATATTCCAGGTTCCTGTAAGCGAACGCTCCTCCAGGTCCCGCACTTCCCCCAAACCCTTCAAAACGTCCTGATCGCAAGAGAAGAGTCGGTCAAATAAAGTCCCACCAAAATGCAAAGACGTTTGTGGTTGCAACATGACAAAGTGTGAATTGTTTTACATCGACGCGTCTACATTTTATTTGTGTGTTTTGCAACTGTACTTTTAGGTTCACGGTGACTGGCTTGGAAAGCTCGGGGTCCTCTCCCTCCTCAAACAGATGCATGACTCTCAGCAGAACCCGATCGTAGTCCGGCTCGGAGCGCACCTCCTTTCCTGTTTACATTTCAAACGGTAACGACAAAAATGCATGAGAAAAAACACCTGAATGTTAAGAAAATCTGCAGACGCAGTCACAGAGAACCTGAACGCAGGTGGCTGAGGTGAAGGTCGTGGTCGGAGGTGTAGTTCCATCCTGGGATGCTGAGACTGAGCAGGTGGAGGTTGGGAGGCAGAACAACTGGAGGCACTGGGGAGTTAAATCTGGGCTCTTTGCCCTTCCGGGATTTACCTATGAAAAAAGACAAGACAGCTTTTTAAACTCAAGCTAACGAGAAAAGGTTGGGGGGAGTTTTTTATGTAAAGATGCACAAGGGATTTTTTCATAAATTTACATCAGGTCCAATCAGAAATGTAAGAATTTGACCTTGTTCCCCGATCGGCGAATGCAAGAACACCTTATTTTCATATGAGGTGTTTAAAATGGAAGAAAGCACCAAATGTGCAAGAGGCTTTGAAAAAAATTAAACAGTTTTCTACAGCAATTCTAAGCTTATCTGAGGTCCATTCAGGTAAGAGCGAGCCAGACTTCCAGCAGACAACAGGAAGGCTAAAAGGAGTACAATAAACATTGCTCTGTTTTATTCGTATCAGTCGGTTTTGTGAAAATAAGAATGGTTTGCAAATGTTGGCAGCGTTTTCGAAATTGCAATACAACTTACATTCTCTAGAAAACGCACACAGACTGCCATTCTAACTATGCTATGCTAACTGCGCTAATATAAGATGCTAACGCCAGTGCTCCAGTTTATAAATGAGTAAAAAATCCTGATTTGCATCTGATATGAAAAATAATGCCTTCTAAAAGCAATAATGTTATCAATGTTTTTCTTATATCCTCTTACAGTTGCAACTTTCACACTTTTCAATAGTCGTAGACTTCCTTATGTAGTCAAATATTAGTATCTTTAATTCATAAAACTCCACAATGCCTTTGATTTGAAAAAGAATATTTCACAGAATCCCTTTAATAATAATTATAATGTGACAAACTTGCTAACCCAAGTTTATCCAGGTTTGATCTCTGGACAAACTTGTGTTAGCACCATTTCAAAATCTTTAATGCTTTGAGAAATTTGAAATGGCTTTATCCTTCAATAAAAACAGATTATTCAAAGCAGACTTTGTAATCTCTATAGTTTTAATTGTGCTTTGATATCAATCTAAAGCAGACGATGTACTAAGAGGGTACAAGCGGTCTATTGTTAAAGATGTTTGGGTTTACCTGCAGGTTCTGTCAGTAAAGTAAAACCCCAAACTATCAACAAGGTGGACAAAAACAGCAATTTCAAGAAAATAAGACACTTTGTAATCATTCATCAATATTAAAACCCTTTTTGTTTTACAATAAAATAATTTTGAACTTTAAGACATTTTGTCTTAAAGGCAAATTCAACTCAAACCAGCGTTGGCAGATCAGCTGCGTCTCCTTCCTATGAAGATACTTACTAGGCCGGTCTATTGGCATGACGACGGGTCTGTGCTGCAGCTCTACCGCCCCCCTCTGGTACAGCTTGGATGTTGCACCCACGGAACCAAGGATCATCCAAAGGGTGGGCCTCACAACCGAGCTGTCGTTCAGCGTGAGGTTGTAGCCGAGGTTCCACTGCAAGTTGTTCCAAAGTCGGCGATGGAGCATCACCTGAGAGACAATGAACACTTTCTAAAATACGTCTGTGACTAAAAATCACAAAGCAAGTGGTCGTTAGTGTTTCGTCGTTACCTCTAGCTGTCCGTCGGCTTGACTGGAGACGCCGTGAGCTCTGTCGCCGAGGAGCACCAGGCGGCTGATGTTGTCCTGGATGTAGGCCGTTCGGACCATGGGGAAGTAATTCTGCAGACAGGAAAACGGAGCATATTTACCACCAAACACCAAACCTGAAGAAACACACAGTTTGTCAAATACCCCACCCTTGCTAAAGTGTTGTTGGTGAACTTCTTGTAGGTTCTCTTCATCATTTGGTAGCCATTGTCATCCGAGTAGAGAGTCCTGTTGTTGTTGAGGGAGGAGCTGGTTCTGAGGACCACCTCTGTGTTGAGGCGCAGGGGGCCCAGAGAGTAGGTCTGCTCCAGCCTGTGGCACCAGGGCCCGGCCTCCGAATACTCTGGGACACGAGTGGTGATCGAGTAGGCGTAGTCCTCATCACCATCCTCTCTAAAGCGGTCAATCAGAGTTGGTCGTCAACCATAAAAGGAGATGAAACCTTTTTGTTTACGCCGCAAAAACACAAAGTCTGACCAAGTATTTTTGATCTAGTTTCTAGTGCAAATATCTCAGCGCAAAACTAACTTTTTAATCAAGAAATAGTCAGAATATCGATAACTGGGAGGACATTTAGCGTAGAACTAGTACCGTCTCATCAATATTAAGCAATTATTGACCTAAAAAGCTCTTATATCTTCCTCAAAATTTACTTGTAATTAGGCTTGTCCTTTTTCAAGTGTACTAAGACATTTACAGAAGAACCTTGACCAAAAATACTTGGTACGATTTTGTGTTTTAGTAGTGCAGTTCCAATCTCCAGTCACCAACCTGTAGAACCTCTGCCTGATCTCGGTGAGCACCTTTCCCGGGATTATCTCCATTTCCACGGCCTTATAGGCCCGAACAGCCGACCCGTTAGCGCTGAAGATGTAGTTGTCAGAGATGGGTCCTGCTTTCACATCTCCATTGGCATCGTATTCCCAGAAGTCCTGCGTCATCATGATTCGCCTTTGCTCCTTTCTGCCAGTGAAGAAGCACAAGCCGTTTTCCCCGAGAGTCATTTTAGTTTATGTTGCACACTTAATAATTAATCAGTTTGATTTTCGCATGTTCTTTTATCGCTGAAAATTTTTAACAACAAACGCGACAGTGAGTGTCTGCCGCTAATTAGCCGTTAGTGACTGCGCTGAATAGCCGTTGGCTCGCTGAGTTAGGAGTGCAAGCGCCCTGCCAATATGAGAGGAACATCTGGTTGTTTAGGGGGTTTAAAACTCACAGGTAGGTGGCGCTGTGCAGGAGGTTGGTGTCTTGGTCAAACATGAGTTTGTAGCAGCCGTTCATAACGGGCAGAAGCCGCCTTCCCGTTTTCCTCCAGTCCCTCACACGCCGTCGCTCGAACGCAACTCCTTGAGCTTCGTAGGTGCGCTCGCACTTGAACTTCCCAGAACACGGCGTCTCAGAGAACTGGACGGAGTACTTCCTGTGCTGAAGACCGCCGAGCTGCACCACAAAGAAGAGGTCGTAGGAGGCGTTGCACTGTGCCGACCTCTGGATCTGCGACACAGAAGGACAGAGAGAAAGTTGATTTCAGAAGATGATGGTAATTTCGCTAAATTACCTCAAACAGGAGGAGACTTTCATGGACCTGCGCAGGGACGGGCTGTCCATCGTCGTCACGGACGACTGCGCTCGGGAAGGTTACAGTCACGTTAACGACAGAGGTGATGTTCCACGCTAGCGGGTTGTAGATGATCACATGCTGCTCCATAGCCTGACCGGCACCTAAAATAGGAACATAAACATCCACAACTGAATGCTGGAGAAACCCATTTGTTTACTGAGCCCCATTAAAGTTCTGTTAAACCAAAGAGGTGATGTCGGAAACACAAGGCATGAAGAAGAAGAAATCGAAAAGTCAGACGCAACAAAAACTTTCTCAGATAATAAGGTTGTGGACCTGATTTCAAGTAGAAGAATTTAGAGCTAGCAACTTACTTTTCACTATCCCATCACCACAGCATGACGCTGCCTCCACCGTACCTCAGTTTGTACAATGTTCTCCGTTACAAGATAAGAGAAAATCCATCAAAAAGTAAACCTTGTGCAATGTTTTCTTGGTTTGTCGCTTTCAGAAGTCCATATGCCAAGTTATGTTTAATTGAAAGTTTTATTCTAGTGACAAAAACTACCTACACTGTGTTAATTATTTATTATAATAATGCATAAGAAGCCAATTCTGGGGACGCATCACTT
This sequence comes from Poeciliopsis retropinna, assembly GCA_010277075.1. Taxonomy (NCBI): domain Eukaryota; kingdom Metazoa; phylum Chordata; class Actinopteri; order Cyprinodontiformes; family Poeciliidae; genus Poeciliopsis; species Poeciliopsis retropinna. The sequence goes on from VMRM01000019.1 coordinate 3,705,673, forward strand.
CGGTGTGGGTGACATGGATTTCAAAATAAATCATAATATTTTGTGGTGCTAGTATAATGTCAGTAAAAACGATTTAAAAAGTTATTTATTCCATCTTTTTTTTTTAGGTAAAATGTATGTGAAATATGTTTCTTCAGGATTTCAGTTTCTTAAATCATATCACTCACTGTAACTGCATTTAATCATATTTTCAAATGTGTTGATATTTGTAGATGCTCTCAAGGAGTAAATAGTGGAGAAAAAAAAAAGTAAAAATAACAATTATGACATTCCATTTCTCTTTCAAAAATCACGATTTGGAGCTTATCAAGTCAACGATAAATCAAAACGATCATGATGAGAAATTTCTCACGCTAAGTGATACAATAAATATCATCCCAGGAATGTGTGTTTATAAAAAGGTGGAAGGGTTTCAGCTCATACTTTTTCCCTGGAAGTTTCTGCTGGGAACGCCGGAGACGTCCAGGTTCTGCGGCAGCAGGAAGAGCGCGGCGAGAAGCTCCTCGGCTCCCATCATGCCTTGCAGCAGGTGCTGCACGTACATTTCCGCCACTTTGGGAGACTCGGTACCAGTGATGGCGTCATGGTGCTGGACCTGGAAAGAATTACAGTACGTATCGATTCCCATTCACTTCTTCACGTTAAATTACATCTTTTCGCGTCGTGATTCGGATGTAAAAGCAGAGGCGGATTACTTCTGAGACAGCCCAGTGCAGAGCCCTGAGTTTCTCCAGAGCCCAGTCTTTGGCTACCGGTCCGTCTGGGAAGCTGATCCGGTACCGGGTGAAGAGCGTCTCTGCTGCGCGCAGCCGGGAACTGGCCCGCCTCGCCACTCCCTTCAGGACGTTTCTAGAAGCGTAAAACCCCGTCCATGCCTGGTAGGGCTCTGGGAAATGCAGCAAAAAACACTTCCTGTATGTGTGCATGTTACTCGTAGCTATCTGGGTTCATCTGGAAATTAAAAACTTTTCCACACTAAAATTTCCAGTCCTAAACAACAGTTTTCAAGATAATAAATACTTAAGTTTCCAATAAATTTATGACAAGAATGGGAATAAAGTCTGGAAAAACAAATATTCTTTCATTTGTGAAAGAACTTCCAACTTCCCATTGTTTACTCTGTGAGAATACACACTGCTTACACACACCTGTCGAATATGGAAGAAAATCCTCACTCCCACGGACATCCCAGGTAAGATTCGATTGGTGGACTGACTGGAAGTACTCGCTCAGAGTTGCGTACTGCACCTTTACGCCAAACTCCTTGCTGTTCTGGTTGATGTACGTCATCAGAGGGTCCATGTTCCTGAACTGCACTGATGAGTTGTAAAACTGTTTGTCGCAGCCCTAAAAACAAACAAAAACAAATAAATATTCTGAAACTGATTTCGAGGCAAAAACCCTTTCCAGGGTAAAAGTCACGAAAATGACAGTTTGCATTCCCTCACCCAAGGCCAGAGCAAATGGTTGGTCCTGAACCACGCGGCCCTCTGCTTGATGTTCTCTGCCATGGTCTGAGCGTACGCGTGCACCGTCTCCTTGGTGACGGGGAGGCTCATGTTGGGGTAGACTCCATCTTTGGGGGGGTCAGGGAACAAAGCGACGCCGTTCCAGTAGAAACCGGATCTGAGGCGGAAGAGCGAGCTTTTAGTTATTAAAACTGGAGTAAATTAGGTTTTGCTATGCTGACAAACAGAACCAGGTTTCTTTTGGAGGCTTGGTTGTGGATGGTGGCTATGCTTAGTAATGACTCGATATGAATAGATGCCACGCTTTTTAGAGTTTTATTAGTAAAAACCCTTTGGAAACCATAGATTAATCTCCCTCCACCTCCCTATTATTCTCTACTTTGTGTTGGTCCATTGTATTAAATCCCAATAAGATACAATAAAGGTTGTAGCTTGTTAAGTGACACAATGAAGAACAGTTAGAGGGTATAAATCACTTTGCAAGGAACTGTAGTTAGAGAAAGAAATATTAACATAAAGCACCTGTTGGAGAACGGTATGTGAGACGGCGTGCAGTAGCTGTACTGGTCCATGGTGTGTGTGAAGATCTCCTGTTGGGCTTTCAAAGAGGGAGACCCCCTCCACACAAACTGCAGTTTCTGAAGTCAGAAAACAACCAGTCAGCAAAAAAACATCAATCCGCTTCTTATTGGGGTCTGCAGAGCCAAGGCCACCTTCTTTTTCTGCATGCCGTCTTTGAGGTCGTAGTCGATGCGAGAGATGAGGTGAGCGTTGAACCCGGCCAGGGAGAACAGCACCGGCGTGGTGGCCGAGGCGCCGAACGGATCCACGTGCCAGGAGAACTGCGGACGCACGCCGAACGTTTGGTACAGGAAGCCGTGGCCCTCTGAAACGACAGCAGAGTCAGCGGGACAGGCGAGTCCCGTGGGGACCGAGAGGAGCAGGAGAAGGGTTACCGGTCAGCTGCAAGATCTCGTCTTCCAGGTCCGTCACCGCCTCATCGTGCATCACTTGGCCTCCGATGATGAACTCCAGACGACCTTCTTTCACGAGCTGCCGGACCTAGATGGGTCACAAGATCAGCTCAAATCCTGCAGCAAAGTAATATTAATCGCTCAGCAGGACAAATAACACCCAAAAGATAAGGCTTTTTTTAAAATCTAGTTTGATTCTTAAGGAAATCTTTCAAAGGAAGATAACTTAATAGTGAGTCAAATGCAGTTTGAAAGTGGTTTAATTTCTTAAGGTCATGTTGTTGCAGTTGTATTTTGTTTCATAAGTTCATGTAAACCAACGATTTATTAACAGACATTTCAAAGTACCAAAATTTCTTTTAAACTTCTGATGCTGCATTCAATGCTAACTGGGAATTTAGAAGTCAGTTTTGCAGAACAGGTTTATTAGGGACTGTATGTCTCTTTGGCGGTGTGGGAAGGTAAGACTGAGGCAGAGGGTTGCCCAGGGCATCATTCATCTGAGAACGGCCCCCGATCTCAGTCACAGAAAATATATTATTTTATGGTGCGTAAATAAAAACTCTGGAGCCGCATTTCTCCGTTTACATTTTGCCTTCAAGGTGCCAGGTGGTGCTTTTGATTCATTATAACAAAACGGCATTTATTGCAAGGAGGTGAGTTTTCAAGAACTGTAGTAAAGGAAAATGATTATTGTACATCTGCCTTTAACAGTCAGAACCAGAGGTGGGCTGATCGATCCGAAATATCAATACTGACGTGGTGATAAGATTGATATTTTTGTGGATTCCCTCTTGAAACCGAATTGTATTTTTGTATTGTAGTTTCTCAACCTTATCATAAAAATATTTTGCTGTGATTTGCTCTCAGAAACTTAGTTTTTGTACTTTTAAAAAAAATAATCCACACAAATTTGCTTTGTTTTTAGATGCTTATCGTGTAAATATGTCATTTTGTAGACACCTCTCCTAGGTTTTAATAAAAAAAGATAACTCAAAGAAAAAAAAACTACAACACTACCTAAAACTCAGAAGTTTGTTGATACATTTAAGTAATAAGTATCGGTATCAGCGACACCGACACTATATTTACTTTGTATCGGATCAATACCAAAAGATGCGTCAGTACAGACAGCTAATCATGTGATGGCAGATGCGTGTCCATACTTGTTTCTTTTGAGTGTCGGAGGCCACCGAGTCCCACCACAGTCTGAAAAACTCCTGCTCCACAGAGATAAACCTGCGCTCCTTCACCTTTGACAGCTCCTCCGTCACGCTGCTGTACACGTTGGCCGCATAGGCGCGCATGCTCTCCTGCAGGACACACTCATGTTTAGAACAAATACAACAGCAGCACTCTGTGGGATGATTGTAGCACGAACACGCCAACCTGGACGGTGTACACCCAGCCTACATCCATGTGGCTGTGAGGAATCACAAACGTCTGAATGGGCTCATCATCCCGTCCGGAGGTTTTACCCGAACAGAACCAGAAGACGAACACGGCGAGGGATAAAAGGTGCATTTTGTCAGCTCAAAAAAGGCGACGGGAGCTTTTGGCGTTCACCGACATTTCCTCATTTCCTTATTATTGTTTTGTAAAGAGCATGTGACTGGACACGCCTTCTTTGCAGTCAGCCGCCGGGTGACGTAAGTACAGCGTCGACCAAGCGGCGTGGGAGGAGTTTAGCAACCGGAAGAGCTGCTAAACTTCATTGTTGTTGGTTGAGTGAAATCCATTTAATGAAATAAGTAGGTATAAAAATTGAGGAACATACACGTATAAATAACTCCGCTGGAGTGATCTATTTATTATTATTATTTTTATCAACTCTATTTGTTTTGCCAGTATATCCAAGGTTGTGTGCTTCTGACCTACTTATTTTTAATGCATCTATTCTTTTGTCATTGGTTCAGTAAAATCCATTTATTATAAGTTATTGTTACTGTTTTATTTCAATAATGCTTATTTTCTGTAATTTCTACACTATTTTGTACGGTTATTTTTTCATTTCTCTACATGTTCTTGTTATTTCATCCGTTGTTTAATTTTCGAAACTCAATTTTTACAACCGCCACAATTAAACGGGTTAATTTTGTGTAAATGTAACAATTTCGTGTTAAACTATGTTAATACTTAACAATATTTTTTTTATTATTTTTTTAAAGTTTATTCTGTATTTATTCATTTCTTTCTTTCTTCTGTTTCATACTCTTGCTGTTGTCCAGTTGACAAAGTCAACTGGAAAAGAAACATATATAACATATAAATGCATTTTTCTTTTTTCACTTTTATTATTGTGTTATTATTAATATTTTTAGTGATCATTTTGCAATATTTTCTTTACTTGGCACAATTTTAAGAGGCTAACCCCGCCTCCTCCACGCGTCCGTTTGGCTCGCCGGCTGAAAAATGGGGCGCAGCCAATCGTGACGACTCATCCGGTACGCCCGCTGTGACCTTTTCCACCGGAAGCAGTCCTGTACGGTAAACCCTGGGAGCTTCTGGAGGTGACAGTAAGCTTCACATGTAATAGAAAGATGTCTAAAAACACTAAAATAGTTCTGGTGTTTGGAGGCTTTGTAACGACGGTGGCCGCTGCGTTGTATCCCATATTTGTGTACCCTGTGACACATAAGGAGGAATACAGTAAGTGACCGCAAAGACTATGTTTGTAAACAGCAATTTGTATCATTTCGTCGTCTAATTAAAGTCGCAGCTGAACGCAGTGTTGTTTATCCCATTTAAACAAAAGTAACTAATCAGAATCGACTTTGGGTAATTTCAACAATGGTTTTAATGGTTTCTGTTCGACATCCTCTGGTTTGTCTGGGAGCAACAATAAGAAGTTTTGTTGGAGATGATTTGAATGGATTTCTATGTTTTGATTGTTTGATTACACCTTCAACTCAGTTCAGAGTTACTTTGTTTGTCCTAGAGGGAAATTAAATGTTATAACGGATTATTCAGGTATCTTAACAGAGTTGTTGTGAGTTGGAAGAACCTCTGGTAGCAGTCAGCCTCGCAGCGACTCTCGAGAGGCCTCTGACTGAAGACTTGTTAGGAAATGCAAAAATGAGAATTACCGACCACGTGCTGGTGTTTTTCAGGGGTTCATTGGAAAAACATGTGACTGCAGTGGAATATTTAACATAGATCCTGTTGTCCTCTGCTAGGGGAAGTCCAGAAGGCGAACCGGGAAGGAATCAACCAGGCCGATATTCAGCCTGCAGGTAAGAAAGCTGCTCGGATTTAAAGTTCTGCCTGCTTTTATCGAACTTAAATGTCACTTCAAATCAGAAACGCTCAAAATTTTCCCCCACGATATTTTCTCTCTAAAGTAGCAACAATACCAACAGTGTAAGTTTCTCACACAGGTGCAGACATCAAGGTTTATAGAACCAGTATGGTGCAAGTACTTGTTTGATATTGATCAGAGCTTATTTACAACTATCTGATCCCACCTGGATCTCATATACAGTGGTTCTCCCAAAATGTACACACATGGCACCTTGTGAAATACCACGAGAGTGTCAATAAAAATCAGATAGAAAACCGAAAATGGAAGACTGAAAATCCTTTTCTCAACAGGATAAGGATTTAGAACAACCCTTTTAGATCTGTAGAACCTGAGGGACGAGTTCATTTGAAGAGGAGATCTAACGCAGAGGGGTCAAACTTTTCCGTTCTGCATTTTTTGTTTATATCCCTGCTCCAAAACATAAACTAAATTGTTGAAATATACTTGATATACAGTCAATTCTTCAATAGCAAAGGCGTCCAAAGTCAATCATCAAGACCGTTGCACTGCCTGTTTTAGATATTGCACACGTGAATCAAAACAATTGCTCTGCTAATGAGCTGGGTAGCATGCCGAGGAGGCGATTAAGTCGTTTGAATCAGCAGTTCTGGAGCCGAGACGCCTCAGGAACCTGCAGAGCCCTTACATCTAGGACTAGAGTGAAAAGGAGAAAAAAGAAGGAAATGCTATCGAAGAGGAGAAACTCTCAGATAGTTACAACCCAATCATTAATGTCAAAATAATGTAATGCTTCAATTTAGAATTATCGCTGTGATGGAAAGGTATTCCTGTGTTTTCTGAATTTCTGTGTTTGTGTTTTGTTTTTGTCTGAAGGTGTGAAGATCTGGTCCAATCCGTTCAAGCCTGTAGGGAAATGAGGACGGATGATCCCGCAGACGTCCTGCTCACTGATGTTGTTGAAATCATGAATGTGTTTTCGGAGTGCTTGGTGTGTGCCTGTGTGAAATACTTGCCGATTGTTTTGACTGCTTTGGATGCGTTTCTACTTAAATAAAGTCAACCATTAAAAATGTAATAAGCGATCGTGTTTTTTGTTGACCACAAGGGGGCGTACTATCCCCTCCTGCTGTGAAAGGAACTGAACCAGGGAAAGCTTTATTTTAAGGGAGAGTGTTGGGGGAGAATCTTTGTATTTCTACAAGTCTCACTCTGGCATGCAGTATGTAAGTAATTATAATAAAATGTAAAAGTTTGTTTACACGTCTGCTTTCGAGCCTCCTTTTGACGTTTTATTTGCTTTTAGACGATGTGGGACTCATAAAATCACTTCAACAGCAAGAAAGAGCGTAATGTGCAAGATGGGGTTTTTTTTTCCCTAAAATGGAAACCCAAGAGCCGAAGTTATTCTAAGACAGATCGGTTTGGATTATCATCTCCCCGTCAAGAGACTTTGGGTTTAGTACGCATGTAGTATTATCCATAGGCTGAAACTGACAGGGCAGATCCACGATGGGCCTTTCAGAAACCCACTCGATGTGGTCCAGACTCCCTTTACGAGACCACTAGTGGTGTAAAAGCAGAGAATTTCTAAACTGATTTTCTTTTTTTTTCTCCCCCCCCCTTTCCTTCTGCGCTTTTGTGGTTTCCTGACATTGACCAGCTTCCACTTTAGGAGTTTTGTCCATCAAAGTGCTTCTGGAGGATAGATGGATTAAGAAAGAACCAAAGCATGTGTTTATGGTTCTTCAGAGATGCTACTCTGGCCTCCACTTTTTGGGGGGGTGAAGATGGGGGGGTTGATGCTGGATCTCTGTTACCAGTGATCGCAAGTCTCCCCCCTGAGCCCCGCTCCCCCACCACCGATCAACAACCCCCTTTTGTTTATGAGAGGCTGTTATTGTTGGACGGTGTTCAGAAACAAGAGAAAACTCAAGAGCTTGGAGGCGTCTAAAGCAAATAAGAGAGCCGAGGGGCGAGGGAGCGGGGCAAGAGGAGGGGAAGGGGCGGCTGAGGAGAAAACGAAAAAAAAAAGAAGCAGAAATTCCTCTCATTCCCCGCTGGTGTTTTCCAGATTCCTCAAGCGACAGCTCCGTGGCCTGCGAGTGAAGTAAGCAACCAGAGGAAGAGAAGCGCATTCTTCTGGGGACGCGTCACCTCCACGCAGAATAGAAAAAAGATACTCGATCCCTGCTGCTGAGCCGGGCAGGCTGGGAGGCGAGGGCCCTCGGGTTTGAGGGCCCTCGCCTTCCCACTCCTTCAGGAGTGACTGCTGGAGGAGTCGCAAACTCACTCCTTAAATCTCTCCTCTGACAGCAGGGGCACCTTGGATTTTTCATAGCTGTCTCTCTTTCTCTGTGTGTGTGTGTGTGTTATCTAGTCCTGTTGATGTGCTTCACATCACACTCAGTTGGCTACAGAGGGACACCCGTGTCTATAAAACACTGCAAGGGGTCACGGCGCACTTCAAACCAAACACCAACAAAACAATATCTGCCACCGCAGCAGCTCTTTTTTCCTCCCCGGCCATTAACCCATCACACAAATCTCTCGCCGCTATTGAGGAAGGCTTGGAAGGTGGCGACACATCCTCGGAGCACTCTGCATCTCGTAAAAAAAAAAAAGAGAGAGAGAAAGAAAAAAGCTAATTAGCTGAGGTTTCTTTCTAATTGCCATGGGAACAAGAAAGGGGAAAGAAGGGAGGCTTTAGGAAGGGATTTGACCTTTTTGCACATCAACCCACGAAGGGAAATTGATCTACCGAAAGTAAGAAAAAATCTGAATAAACTGAAAAGTCGTCCTGTTAATCACCAGACTAAGACTTAGTTGTATAATCCAACTGCTTTGCATAGAGTCAACAAATCCTGGCCACTGTGAGCAGGTATTCGACCCAGGATGATTGGAGTACCGTCCATACTTCTACTACGTTTGGCCTTGCCTTAGAAACAGCTTGCTTGATGTTTTCTATTGGATTAAAGACCGAGGATCGGGTCCTATTGTTCTATTGTTCTTACTCCGAGACGCTGCTCACTTACTGGTGTGTACTTTGGGGTTGTTGAAACACCCACTTCAAGGGCATTTCCTCTCCGTTGCACATTGTTGAAAACAGTTGTGAAAATTAATTGTGAATACATTGTATCATAAAACCCCATCAGAGAACCTTCAATCCAATGAAGTCGCTGTTGGAGGTGTCATAAATTGTCCGTAGCCAAGACGGTGCAATACTTTCAAATAAATTACTTCTTCATTTGTCAAAAAGTCATTATTTCACCATGCAACTGTCACATAATGATAAAATGAAGAGGGACGAAAGAAAAAGTAACAAATTACCATACAGTTAACAAAGTTATTTGTTTTTTTAAATGCTGCTAAATGAAAGTGTTTGCTTTGCCCAAAGAACTGTGTCTTGAATTAAGTGACTAATAAACTGAATGTTCCCTCTTTGTGGACAAACAGATGCAGACAATGAATGGATGAATTCACCGATTTTATATAATGATTTACTTACACAGCATTAGCATTTCTTAACTTTTATAGGGCACCTAGTAGTAAAGTTTCCATGAAGGAGCATAATTTTTTTTTTTTACCAAAAACAAAAGTTTGAGTGAACTGAGTATTTTCATTCTCTGTCAAAGTACCTTACCTTTAAAATACTGATTGTACTTTTTGTGACAAACATCAAAAATGTACCTCTAGCCACCTTACCAAATGTCATCGACACGCTCCCTAAGAAAAGGTATTAGGGCTCCTCCTGTGCTTCGACGGAAAAAGATAAATAAAAAAATCCAACATAGTTGGGTTTCCTCTTACAAGCCAAGCAGGCCCCAGGTTTGACATCTCAAACATACGGCCTTGTAAAGCAGTTTACTGGAGTGCCGTCTGCATTCTTGGATCTCAGCAGGCACGCGGTTGTGGAAACAGACGGTTTCCGTCTGAAGCAACGTCGGGAAGAAGGAGAAAGAGGCCGGCTGGCCTCCCAGCAGGCCAGAGAGGTCGATCCCACACACCAATCCCATCACCGGTACGGCCTGGAGTCAGCTGGGCCTACAGCATCACAAGGTGACTAAAATGGCTTAATTCAACTCCAAACACTCCACCTGTCTATTTTTTTTATGTTGTTGTTGATTTTGTTTATATTTTGCCATCACATTGCACCCATTTTCTCTATTTACAATCACAATCTTTCATCCAGACGAAAATCTAATAAAAATTTAGTAATTTGTAGGCATTTTAGTTTCGATACAGATTTAGCTAAAACACTAACAAGTGACGTCGAAGGGCATGTTTCCACAATCGGTTTCTCCGGAGCTTCCCAGAACCTTTTTACACACCTGGCAGTTTATGTGTGTGTTATGTCCGTTTGTTTGTGATACCTTGTGGGAACCATTGTTCTGACACACACTACGCTGCGGGGACTTACTGCTCCTTGTGGGGACAAGGCTTCAGTCCCCACAAGGGGAAACACTGTTTTTGGGTCAGGGGTTAGATTTAGGACGAAGGCGTGAATCGAGTTTTGGTTAGGGTTGGGATAAGGGTAAGCTTTAAGCTGTAGGCTGTTTTCTTTTTAGAGACTGGAAAAACTTGAGTCTCTGGACAACGACGCAGAGTTCAAGTGCTCCGATCAAAGCTGCCGGCCTTGTCAAAGTCCTGACCTCGATACAAATCAGAGGTCCGACCTGAAAAGCATTGGCAGAACCTTCAGCCTCTATTTATGCAAAAGATTTCCCGCTGTAATTGCAGCACAATGATACAAGAAAAGTGGCTGTTTTGTGAGAAAATGTGGAAAAGCTCAAATGGTACCGATGGTTTTGCAAGACAGCGTATACCTCCCTAATACTCAGAGTATTTATGTTCTGTTTTCAATACAAATATGAGATTTTTTTTATTTTTAGAGCACTACCCTTGATAAATCTCCCAAAGAACGGCAAAAACATGTCGGAACAAAGAGGGCTCAGATGCACTCGTGGCTTAACTTAATGAAGCCCCATTTCTTCTCGATTCCTCAGGCTGAGTGTGATTAAGCAACACTTCTGTGTGAGGTAAGTAGGAAATTTTTAAATATGGCTTCAAGAGTGCCAAAAGCCTGTCTGCTGGCCGCTGTCCACGAGCGGACCTCAGGAGGAAACATTTGAGCAATCAGTTGGAGTTCAAAGTTTTAAAAAGGCCTTAATATTTCCTGTATTTTTATAGGATTTTCCCCCTCCTCCCCTTCCTTCAATGGAGAGGAAAATCTCTTATAGGCCAATGTATTTCTGCTTTAACGTGGTTGTCTCTTGTTTGATTGATTTCTTGGAAACAAAATGCTGCAAACCACAATTACATTTCACTTAGGGTTCTCTCTCTTTTTGTGTCTCTCTCTTTCTCTCTCACACACACACACACACCCACAAGTGAAATATTATCATCACCCATCCCAAGCACACACCACTACATCACGGCCCGCGCGTGTGTGTGCGGGACTGGCCGTCAATCAGCGGTGTATGGCAGGTTTCCGTTTTACAGGCCCATTACAATCTTTAAAACGTCTTTTTGCACCAGAACTGCAGGCCGGCTGTTGATTTAGGCAGGGTTACCGACAACCAGGGCCAGAGCTGTAAGCGATCACGTTATGCTTTTCCAAAAGCTCTCGAAAAAAAAAGGCCAGGAAGAGAGAAGAGTGGAAGGAGAAGTGGACATGATTCATCTGCCACCTTAATGCCTGACACATGCGTTCGCTTAAACGACTCTGCAGCCTATCAAAGTCATCACTCACTTAAAAGAAAATGTGGAAAGCTCTCGAAACTACTTTTTCTTTTATTATGATTATTGTTATTATTCTTAGTGGAGCTGTTTTCATTCATATTTCCTGGCTGGACACTTTTTTTCTTCTTCTTCTTCTTCTTCCATTCAGTTTGAGGGACTCCTTCAAAACAGGGCCTGAGAGTGACACTCAGAGCAAAACGTAATGTACGGCGTTTCACAGAGCTCGTTAACAGTGTGTTGTGCAATAAAAATAAACGGTCAAATGTGCAACGAGGATGATCTAATGTGACATACAGAGTCGTGTTTTAGTTTAGCTCAGCGTGCAAGAGGACCGAGTGAGTCACAGAGTTTTCATTCGGCTTCACGGGTTTAAATAGAAAGATGATTAAACGCTCGGCTTTGCGTGACTCATAACCGTTAAAGCGATTCGCATGTCGCGTTGCTGCAGCAGACTTCAGTGGGTTTTTTATCTTCTCTGTTTTTAGTTTTGTAAATGCAAATTTGAAAACCACGGCATGCATCTGATTCAGCCCCCTTTACTCTGATAACCATAGATAAAATCCAGAACAGTAAGTTCCCTTCCGATGTCATCTAACTATTCGACGGCCGCACAAGTACCAAGACATGATCGTCCATCTGAACTGAAAGGTTGGGCAAAGAGAGCTTTGATCAGAGAAGTAGAAAGTGTTGCAGAATCAGGTATAAAAGTTGTAAAGTGATAAAATAAAAAAAAATATATATATATGTAAAAAGCAAGATTAACATCAACAGTAATAATAAAAATAATAGTATTATATACTGTGAAGTCATTAGAAATATCAAACTCACGATCCAGGGGATGTGCAACTGAGCTAAAATAAAAATGCTAGAATGTCCTAGTCAAAGCCCAGTCCTAAATCTAATTGTGAATTTGTCAGAAATACTTTACTTTTAGTCTAAAAGAACCTAAGTGGACAAAAAAGATAAAAAAATCAGTCTCTGCCTCTTCCATAATGCTAGAAACATAACACAGAAGAAGATTAGGTTAGATTAGATTAGATTAGAAGAGGTGGAATAAAAATACACTCCAGATTTTCATTTATTAAGAATTTTGAAATCCATGTGTCATTTCCCACCTGCATTTATGAAACACTTTATCGTTGTGTCATCTAAAACCCCAAGCAGCTCCATACGTTGAGGTTTGTGGGTGTACCGTCACAAAACACATGCAAAAGCAGAAGGAGATTTAATTGTCCTTGAATTGAGCCGGTTTAACAGCTGTCGCGTGTTGAGCTGCATCTGACTTCGTGTTGTATCTTTTGAGCAAATGCCGCGCGATTGGGCGTCTGCGTGTTCCACGTGGGTTTTCATCAAGGCCTCGAGGATGTGACGGCCGAGTGGATGACTTGGTTCCGAACGGGAATTCTGGGAAAGTTGAGGAATTTTGGACGCCTTGACGGAAGACAGACTGTCCACTCCTGGCTGTTTTCCCACCGAGCGAGAGGAGGAAGAAGAGGAGGTGTGCAGTGCTGCAGTGTGTCCGTGTCGTGGGAGTTAAGGGCGTCATGAAGGAGCTGACCCAGAACAAAGACAGGTTTTCCAGAGCTAGAGCCAAGCACGTGACCCCTAAATGTGGCTAATATCAAACTTTAAAGCAGCTTTAATTCTAACGTCCAGATTTAATTCAACGAGGTCGAGTTAATTTCAAGTAGTCTAAAAAAAATTCCTAACAATCTCATGTTAGTAATCTGTAAGGAATCACTTATTGTCATGTATGTTGGAACAACTGTGTTGTGTTTTTTTGGGGTTTTTTTCCTGACAGCTGTAAGACAGAGCAGGAGGCCTGAAAATGATCCAGACAGTGAGTGTGGTGTTCAGTGTGCAGCTGTTAGTCCTGCATGCCAGCGAAAAAATAAATAAAAAAAAAAACCCAAATGTATTTCATTGTTAGTGATTCTTTCACAGAGAGATGTGCTCTTTTTTTTGTTGACAGTTATACGACATTTTTCTTCAGATAATGCTAAAAAAAAAAAAAAGAGAGAGAAAAGATTTCAAATTGTGGAAAGCAGAGTGAAGCTGAATGAAAGTGAAGATGATGACTGGCTGCTTCATGATTCGGCTCCCCAAAGGCTCGTCTTCATCGGAGACACCCAGATGAGATTTCAGTGTCTGACTTCATCTGGTGCTGGAACAATGCGGCGATAATGAAGCAGTGGTTCACAAATCTTTTGTTTCACTTTTTCATTGAAGTTTAATGGGCGAATGAAAAGCTTGTTTGGGTTTTTTTTTTTTTTTTTTGTAGCAGAAATATTGATGGAAGTTCAAATCGTCACAGTCTGCGGTTGAATGGGCCTGGAAACAAAACGGTTTAATGACTAATCCAAGGCTGAGAGACAAAAACAAACATGAGCGGCTAATATTACAAGAGGAAAAGAAAAATGACGCGGTAACATTCAAAATATACATTATGCTGCACAGATAATCAGGATCACAATCAATCTCTTTTAATCCAACAAAAATACTATCTAACAGATGATTTATGATTGTCACACTGATCTGTGTTCGCTATTGATTTTAACCGAGTTGAGAGACACACAAAGATAATTCTGCCTGCTACCAAAGCTTCCCCACTGAGCAACAGCGTTTATTTTCCTGCTAACGTTAAACTGCATTTAGACATGAGTGAATGGTAAGTCCATCTATAACCATGGTGTAGATTTGAGCTAAAATCTGCTTAAACTGCTACTAAATTTAGCCCAGAAAACAGAATATCAAAGAGAGACTCGTTAATTTCATTAAAAATGATTTTTGTCCTTCCTGTTTTTGGTATTGCTCTAATAATATTGATGTGAATGAAGATTCAAACAAAATCTATGCGTGGACTTTGGACAAATACTAAACATGGTTCTAACAGTGTGTGAGTTTTAGGAAGGAGTCGTCAAGAGAACCTGATCAGCCAATCGGAGGCCTCCTTCAAGAGCACTGGGATGAACAGCCAATGAGAAAAATTGATTCTATTTATTCTGCCACATTCCTTAGAATTAGATCGACAAAGAACATGAGCAAATTATTCTGGTGGACAAACCTTCCTCCTTCCTGAAGCTGTTTCATTCTTTCTACTCAATAAAAAGATTTTACAAGTCACTAGTTATGGATTGTTTTAGGAAACAAAAAATCCAAATCTAAAAAACCCCCCAACATATTTCATATAAAAAGCAAACGAAAAACAAAACCGATGTGCTTACAAAGATTCAGACTCTTTCAACATCACGTTTTAGAGCCGTAAAAGCAAAGATTCAGGATGGCCGTCAGCGTCGTGGCTAAACCGGCGAGCGCGTTTACATGTGACCTGGACAGGAAGCGGTTCTTGCCCGTGATTGGTCAGATCTGATGCTCGTGCACACGACGAGGCACCGAGAGGCATCTGCTATTGAACAAAGGATGATAGTTAAGCACGAAGCAGACGCTGAACTGTGACTTTGTCAAATAAAACCTGACTATAACAAATTCATTGCATAGAAATTCATTCCGCACAAACACCCATCCCCAAACATGTCTGCAACGTGTTCCTGCAGACTCGTTGCAGGAACAAAGTTGTAGTTGCTTTCCCCTGTCTGCCTCTGACCGCTGTATTTGTTTCAGTTGAAAGTTTTCTTTGCCAGGTTGTTAAAGTCAGTGGTTGTGCTGGCAGTAGCAGACAATGGAGGAATGCCTACAAACGAGAGGAGAAAATGACTCTCGATTCTGGATTTGTAACCAGTGGCTGACATCTGTTTCAGCCGAACGGGAACAACTGCATCAATCTTGAAGAAAACAGCCTCGGAGTTTTTTTGGGTTTTTTTTTTCTGCCTTCTTTTTCTTATGTATCTGTCAGACAAATAAAAGAACGCTTCAATTATCTAGAAATCAGAAGAACAGATCAGCTCTATCATGTTACACAACAGTGTAAGTGCGGAAAGATAACCATGTTTTAGTTAAACGCAAGAAAAAGCAAGCATGTTGCTAACTTGTGCAAGCATTTTCTTTCAAATTAAAACATGACAAGCTTTTGGGTGTATTTCTATGTTTTTTTTATTATTTAGACTGGAATTTAAGGAGAAAAAAAAAAGGCAAAATGTTGAAGAAAGGAATCTAAACATTTCTTGGAGGATAAAGCTGGAATGTAGGGAGGACAAATACTTCACATAGACCATGTAGTAGTTTTGTTTTGTGTGAATAAAACAAAGCTTGTTGGGGTTTTTCATCGTTAGGAAAGCTTGTCAGAAACTGCTGCCCACCGCAGCCCATTGGACACAATGTTGGTGGGTTACTGGGAAACGAGCAAATATAGAGGATTGGTGTCAAAAAAGAAAACAAAAGCTTGCAGACATTTGCTCCAGAAGCAATTTAAATTTCTAATCGGCAGAAGAAATTCGTGATCAGAATCCACTAGGAATCTTCAAACCTGGTGGTTTAATTGAATTCTGGTCAACTGTCTTCCTTGAAATCCTACAATCCATGAAGGCCAGGACAGGAAAATAAACTATTTTTGTTTTTACTAATATTCTTGCAGTAGTACAGTTGCTAAATATTGGAAACGCGTACCTGGTTCTGACCACTAAATATCCGTTCATTGCCAAACCATCGCTGTTTGTTTTCTCCTCTCAAATTGGAAGTAATACATCTGTCCAGTGGCTGAAGGTCGGCAATATTTGAAATATCAACTTGTCCTATTTAAAGTGGCGTGCTGCTGTTGGTGATGTGAACCCGAGCCATGTTCAGGATTACGCTGCAGGACTGAACTGTAATTACTCCTGCCGGCGTAGCTCCCAGTTCTTGAGAAGCTCGAACTTGAGATTTAATTAGTGAGCCGTTTGATCTGATTGACTTGATACGGGGCTTGTCTTGGATTACCTTCTACCTGGTTCCTGCGCTTCTTAAAGAGGCTGTAACTAAAACTGGCTTCGCAAAACATGAGACTGCCCTTGGTCTTATCTCAGACAACTCGAGACCTGACCTGAACCCGCCTTTTAGGACACAAGACATCTTACTATAACTTTATTTGTTCTCATCTTATCCTCAAATAGATTTTTATTTTTTCACTTTGTTTAGGTTATGTAGAGTGATTGTTGGTAGTCGTTTTTTTCCCTGGAGCAGACAGAGCGAACTCGGTTTGAAGAAGCGGTGAGAGATTAACAAAACAGTAACTAAAAGGAGTTTAGATTTTAGGTAGAGGTTGTTGGCTTCACATCTTTAGTCTCCTTACTCTCACCGAGTGTCTTCTCATTTCTGAAGACAATCTCATCTTATCAGGCTTTTGCTCAAAATAAAATACCAAAAATTCATCAAGCAGCATCTTAGCTTTGCTTCATTTCTTTTGTGCTATTTTTTAAAACATGCTGTGTATGTCAGTGCTCTCTTCTTACAATTTTGTTTGGTGTACTTATTGTTCTGTTTGTAATTTGACTTGATTCTGGAAGGGCTGAACCCTAACCCTACAAAGTGTCTTTGATTGTTAAGAAAAGTGCTACGCAAGTAAAATGTATTGTTTTATTATAATTATTACTCTACTAAAAGAAACAGCATGACGACGTTATTAGCTGGACGTAGATGTACTATGTTTTCATTGGATTACTAAAATAAAGTAAACTTTCGAAGATATTCCTATTTGTGCACTGACAATCAGAGATGAGCTAAAGTAAAACTTGAGATTCACGAAACTTTAGTTTTATTTGTAAAAACTTGAAAAGGAAACATTTTTGTAATTTTTCAACATCAAGCTTACCCTAGAAAAAGATGATCAAAAAACCCCAAACATATAGAGCAGATAAGTTATTCTACACTGATCTGAAATTTTGTAAAGCACAAGTTGGGATTTACAAAATCGTAACATTTTTTTTTGTTTTGCGAGAATGTTTAGTTTTCTAAAAAAAAACAACCTTTAAAATCTTGTCTTTTAAACTCAGTACATGTTTGTCCTTTGATGTTTAAGTATACCCCTGCTAATTAATACTCTGCACAACCAATCTTCAAAAAAAAAAAAAAAAAAAAAAAAAGGTCCTTTTGAAATTTATTCACAAATCAATTGAGGCCACAAATTAAAACTGATTTCAAACTACTGCTAAAGCCTCACCTGCGTCTGGGTTTGGACTCGTCTGTGAAAACATAACTTAACGGATCTCTTAAAGAGAGCTGCAGAGGACAGGTTCATAAATCACTCTAAGGAAATCCTACTATTTCGTCCATCTGTATTGCTTTAAAGTCTCGGAAAAAGATCCACTGCTCTGCCACTGCTGAAAAACTTCATTATTTCCTCCATTTATTGCCTTTACGTGCAGCCTTGCGTTAAAAATAAACCTCGGTCATGTCATGTGCATAACCCGAAACCTAACCACGGGATTAAATAGCACCCATATGCCCTGATGTCAGGAGGACATTTGCAAAAACGATTGAGTTGCATATTTATACCTCATCCTTGTATTTTGTCCTACGGTTACGCTTCCGCTGTTTAATGCCTTTCCACAGGAGAAAGCCACCCCGAGATGAAAGCGCCATCATATCCCACCTGAGCTGCAAATGATCTCTTGCTTTTGGGCTGCGAGCTTACTTTGTGGTCTCCCTTCTTCCCCGCTCCCTGGTCTCCTCATCCATCCATCCCTCGGTTTGAGCTCCAGTCAGAAGAGGGAGAGGAAGAGAGAAGCAAACCACATGTTTCAGGGAGGATTCCTCTGTGGGCAGAATCCAAGACCAAAGTACCCCCAGCTCTCCTGCCCTCCTGGCATCACTTAGCTGTACCCTGTCATTAGGAACAAGGATGGCTGATTTGTGTTGGAACGGGGGCCTTTATTAGAGCAGGATGGCTGCAGACAGAGAGGAAGGAGTTGGGGGGGAGACACTGGAATGATGTCATCCCAGTCCAGGTCTGGGGCTTGAAGCGGATCAAGATCTGCGGTGGATCGATGTTGTGTTTGGGCCTCGCTTTAGGAAAAGACAGAGCATGTGTCTGTGCGGATGGAGACAAAACGATGAACAAGACGTTGCGTAATACAATACGTGTGCGCACGTAACCTGTATCCGGATGAGTAAATACAGCGTGTGGGTGTGTGTGTGTGTGTGTGGCAGAGAGGGATCTCGACCGTGTGGTTTGAAAAGTATAAGCTAAGTGTGCTGCGTTCTCTCTTTGTTTCAGTTTTCTTTTGTGGGTGGATGGTTGACTGAATCGTTTGGAGAGAGGCCGAGTCTCAGACAGAGTGGTTTGGCTTTGGGGAAGGCGAGGAGGAAGAAAACCAACTTGTACTTGTGGCTTCTGGATTTCTACAGCGCAGTGATGTCCATCTGCCATTTGCCGCCAACGGTATGCAATGTGGAACGTGTCAAATATAGAAAAGTGTTTTGTTGCATGGGGTGCCTTCGTTTGACCCTCTTGAACCTCGTCTCGCATGAGGATTCTTCCTGTTTGTCACTGAACACTGGGGAGACATAAAGTCAATGGGACATTATGCAAGGTAATTATACTCCATCTTGAGTCGGTCCTTCGTCTAACGCGTAAACCTGGTTTCAATCAGAAGTTCTTTCAGTGTTTTTCTTGGGGTTTTGGCTGCTTTTTAATTACCATTTGACCAAAGTGATGTCTTCTGGAGGCTGTGCTTAAGTAGTGCCATTAAGAAAGAGACAAAAGATCCAGAAAGCAAACCATTAAACTGATTTTTTTTTATAGTCCAGATGATCATCTACTGTCTGCCAGGTTTTCAGCCAAGACCTCGGCGGGACTTAGTAGGGCCTGAAATACCCTCACATGTGTCAAATTTGACTCTTTAGAGGTTCGATTGAAAGAAATGGAATTAGCAGTACTTTTTTGACAGACTGCTTGCAAAAGTGGGTAAGGTTTTCTGTTTTGTGCCAACATGACATTGATCCATTGCTTTAGCTACACAACTTGATATATATAAAAAAATTCCCTTCTCACCCACCGCAGGTGGTTCTTATCCTCTGAGCTCGGGTCCTCTACCAGAGGCCTGGGAGCTTGAGGGTTCTGCAGTATCTTTGCTGTGCCTAGAACTGCACATTTCTGGACTGAGATGTCTGATGTTGTTCCTGGGATCTGTTGTAGCCACTGCTCCAGTTTGGGGGTGACTGTCCCGAGGGCCCCGATGACCACAGGCACCACTGTGGTCTTCACCTTCCAGGCCCTCTCCAGTTCCTCCCTGAGGCCCTGGTATTTCTCCAGTTTCTCGTGCTCCTTTTTCCTGATGTTGCAGTCACTCGGTATTGCTACATCCACCACAACGGCTTTCCTCTGTTGTTTATCCACTACGATAATGTCCGGTTGGTTCGACCTTACCATTTTGTCTGTCTGGATCTGGAAGTCCCACAGGAGCTTAGCTCAGCCATTCTCCACCACCTTTGGGGGTGTTTCCCACTTTGATCTCGGGGCTTCCAGTCCATATTCTGCACAGATGTTTCTGTACACTATGCCTGCCACTTGGGTCGTTCCATGTACTCTTTCCCTGCCAGTATCTTGCACCCTGTTGTTATGTGCTGGACTGTCTCAGGGGCATCCTTGCACAACCTACACCTTGGGTCTTGTCTAGTGTGGTAGATCTGGGCCTCTATTGCTCTGGTGTTTATGGCTTGTTCCTGGGCGGCCAGGATGAGGGCCTCTGTGCTGTCCTTGAGTCCAGCTTTTTCCAGCCATTGGTAGGACTTTCTGATATCAGCCACTTCAGTTATTTGCCAGTGGTACATCCCATGTAGGGGTTTGTCCTCCCATGATGGAATCAGATATCTATCTGATTACTGGCAAACAGCTATGCCTTGCCAGTAATCATATATATATATATATATATATATATATATATTATATATATATATATATATATATATATATATATATATATATATATATAATATACTGCTCAAAAAATAAAGGGAACACTTAAACAACACAATATAACTCCAAGTAAATCAAACTTCTGTGAAATCAAACTGTCCATCTAGGATGTGTTATTTGAGTGTTCCCTTATTTTTTTGAGCAGTGTATATATATATATATATATATATATATATATATATATAACCCGTTACCGCTTTTTTAAAACAGATATTATTTTCTAATGCGCTCTGGCGTTCTGGACAAACTCACTAACAACATTAACAATTTCAAAAACTACAAAGGAAAAGGCACGGCGAAGGCTGTGCTAGGCTGAATGAGCAAAAATATATGTGGCCAAAGCAACTGTGGCTCTTGTTTTCTTGAGCACTTTCTCTCAAGAATATGACTTCCATTACTTTCAGACAAAACTTACAAAATATGCTCCACAGAGCAGTACGCAGCATGCAGAATATGCCAGAAAGTTTTCTTTTTAAACTTTTTTTTTTCACTTCAAGAAACCATAATTTTATAAAGTATTTGTGGGAATCTCAAATAATTTGTATGGTTTGTCACCCAAACCGTACATTTCAACAAGAGGTTCAAATGCAGCAAAAATAAATAAATAAATAAAAATCTTCATGGACCAGAATGCTTTCCAGGTCGGGTCAGAGTTGAGTGGACTAACAGAGAGAGACATACTCTGAAAATGAAGAGGCACAGGGTGGAAAATAACAACTAGTCCAACAAAAAATGCTGATTTTTAATTTTTTTTTTTTTTTTTACATAAACTAGAGAGCTATTTATCAACTCTACTTTAAAATATTAAAGCTAAGCATCATAAAAATATGGGTGATCGAATGGTTTTGCAAAGAACTCCATGTTTACCAAGCTCCAGTGAAAATGTGAAGACAATGACACCTTTCATTGCATGCGCGAGTTTGTGAGAGTTTGAACAACATCTTACCTTGTTGGTGAGATTCTGTATCACACTGGGGTCAGAGAGCAAACGTTTCTCCTCAGACACCTCCAGCTTTACAGCAAACAATCACCCGAGTCCAAACCTGAGCGCACCAGAGAGCTTTGATGCACTCTCTCATGGTTTGAACCACAAACATTTTGACTGTAGATGACACTGGACATTTGACTTTTCAGCCCATGCTTTCTCAGAATCTAGAGGTGACTTTAATGTAACTCACAGGTCGAATGTTCCTTGGACCCATGAATTATTTCTAGACCTTACCACGGAGTTTGAGGATCTTCCTTGGAACCAGGTGCTTTCACTTAAACTCTGAAGTTTACTTGAATTTGCCAACCACCATCTATATCACATGTGTACTCTCTGGGATAATTTCTCCTTAACCTTTTCCAAAAACCTTTGAGTTACTTTCATAGAATTTACTGGTTACTTGTCAGGTAATTTGTTGTAGAACTCACCAAAGAGCTTCAGGAGAAAATACAATTTGAATGCCAATAAAGTATTAGTGCTACAATTAGGAGCTGGAGTTTCAAGAGATGTGTTTAGCATTAAATCTAAAAGCTTGCGGCCCATTTCAAACAGATCTGTGTATTTAACTGTGTTAATTAGCACATGAAGTGGGGGGTTGCTTGGGTTTCTGCCCCCTTGTGGTCTTTGTAGGGTGTAAAAACGGCAATCTGTTTTTGAAACAGCAATAAAGTATTATTTTTGCTCAACCAAGATGCTCTAAAAACTGAATCTCCACTTTTTGACCAGGCTAGCATACATATTACACCAGTAGCACAAGTAGCCACTGCAGGAAGTTAGAAGAGGATCTGCTCAAAACTTCTGTACCATCTGTCTTTTAAAGTCGACGCCTTGTTTAGATCCATTAATCAATTTTTATAGCGTAGAAGCTACATGTCGAATTCACTGTGAAAAAGTTGATGGATCGTTTCAAAGCTTTTAGTCACTTTCACCAAACATTAACGTCGGTCATGCTAAGCTTTCACCTTCACTGAACTTTGTGCTTTTACTCGTGCACTTCTGAGCCAACAGCTACATGTGGACACTTCTCAAATTAACATAAATTTATACTGCCAAAGTTGAGAGCACGCTGAGCTTCCCCAGTGTTATTGCACATATTTGTTGCAGCTAATTATCATATCATTCTAATAATATTTAGCTGAAAGGAGACCGATTGGAGCAGGTTTCCAATAATACAGACTAGGTTCTCTGGGGATTGATTGTGCAGCATTTTTGAGGAGAGAAGGGTCTCCCTAAGTAAACGAGGCCCGCCGCTGAGGAACTGCACTCTGGAACGCGGCGGTGTAACCAGAGATCAAGTTTGGGAATAGCCCAGGGGAACCGGGCTCAGTTTTCCAAAAAAAACCCTCTATCTCGAGAGATATGTCAAGAGATTTGAGGGGGCGCAGTGTGTGCGTCGGTGTGTGCGCGAGTTTGTAAGTAGGGAAATGGATGAGGGGGCTAATAGGAGCCCTAAGTCAGGAAAACAAGACTCAGGAAACCTTACACCTCACTCTGGCACCGACACAGACCTTCTTTCTTTGTGCCGGCCTGCCTGTCCTGCTGCCACTTTCTGCACTGCAGAAATGGAAGTGAAAGCAACAGCAAAGCAAAAGCCTGTCATCACATTACCGTTGTCAAGGTTCAAATGCATAAAGAGCTAGCTTCTCCTTATTCTTCTTTGCTGATTTTTAATGCACCTCAATTAATTTCACGTAGTTGCTCGCACCGTTTAAGACTCTGTGGAAGGTTATGTGTCTACTTTAGCCCAACTTTTAAAGCACAAGAAGCAGATGTTCAGAGTAATCTCACCGGTGACCTCATTAAGTAAAACATCAAGACTGTGTGTGTTAATAATAAATCTCCTTGACTGATTTCATTCAGAGCCAAAAGCTACAAATGTTACAAGTTTTCAGCTCCACATTGAAGCTTGTTTGAAAAGAGAAAGTTCTCCTCCAGTTGGTTTTAGTGCACTTGGTAAAAGTTCAACAGCTTTGTTATTTGTCGACAGTCTTGGTTGGAGGTCATGCTATGCGAATTGGAGTGCGTTTTGGACACTGGTGAAGTCTGGAGGAAAGCGGCCTTTTTGAGGCCAATACCCATAATTCAAGAAATCTGTTCAGATAACAGGTTTTGTAGTGGAAATCTAAACTCACTGGGCTTTCTGTCAACAATCACATCCTGATGGGGGCTTATTTTTCAAATGATGTGCTAAAATGTTTTGTTTCTTCAAGATTGTCACCTTGGACACGGTGCGATTCAGTGACGCCTAGTGGAAAGCTCGCAGATTGCAATCAAGCAGCTCACCCGTTGCTTCATTTCTTATTTATAGGCCCTTCGAGGGAACTATAATGACCGCTAAAGCTCTCCACCGCCGCTGTTTGCTATTTGTCTGTTAAGGTGGAAACAATGATACCACAGCAACACGAATGTGAGCTCAGCAGAGACTTTCATCCACGTCACTGCTCCACATAGCGCCGCACTGACACACAGTGGTAACATTCAACCTGGTTTCAAATGGTTAACAAGTGAAAATCATTTGAAATGAAAGGCTGCTGGGGTTGATAGTGATCCACGTGGCTTGAAAAATAAATCAGAGCAGTAATTAGAGATTAAACTCTGGCTAGAAATTAGTTTGACTACGGAAAGAGCCACTCCCTGTGTAGGCCATGTTTAAAAAACCCTTAAAAAATATATATGCATATATTTTTTGTGATAGTATTGTTTCGCACTGAAACTTTTTGAAAAATTCATGCTTTAGTGTTTAATGAAAAATCAGTCATTTTTCCAGAAAAGACATTCCTGGCACCATTCCTAAATCAATAGCATTTGCTATTGTGAGATAACCAGAGTAGGAACCTTTCCTTAGTTAGGGCATCTTGTTTCCCAAGGGGATTAATATGATGTAACATAGAGACTCACTTGAAAAAAACAGATCCTCTGTCCTATACCATCACCTTGACGGATTCTCGACCTGTCCAGGTGCACCCAGCCTGTTGCCCAACGGCTGCTGGAGGAAGGCGCCGGTTACTGGAGTCACATCTGAAAACTTAGAAGGTTTTGTGAGACGATTGGTGGCATTCTAAGGTGTCTTTGCTAAGACGTGTGTACCATGCACTGCAATGATCCATCTGATAGTGAGGCCTGCAGTGCTTTAGATGTCTTTCTGGTTTCTTTCCTGACCTCCTGGACGTTCCTTGGCCTGGAGTAATTTTAGTCGTTCAGCCACTCCTGGAAATTTCTCCAATGTTCCATGCTTACTTTATTGGTGGATAATGTCTCTCTCTCTCTCTGTGGTCCAGTGGAGTCACAAAGCCCTAGAAAAGGGTTTGTAACCATTTTCAGACTGATTCATGTCGATGACTTTGTGATCTGTCCTTTTAGATCTGTGGTTGATGTGCTGTTTCTGAGACCTCGTTGCCTAGTCAGCCAAATAAATGTTTTCTATTACTGGGATTTAATGGTTAGTCTGGGGTGCTTTGGATAATAATTCCTCCCAACATTTGGAGATGGTCTGTTGTATTACATTTAGTTTGAGCATCTGAAACATTTGGGTGTGAAAACAAAGCAATAGTAGAAATCTCAAGACTTTTCCACATCGTCGTACACAAGACACAACAAGTGCAAAAGCAAACCACCGATCCTCTTTTTGCTGACATGCTGCTCTGCCTCATTTGTGTTGTTGATCTGCTGGTCAGTTAAAATTACAAGATACTTTGTAAACGTTAAAACCACCGGATGTAAATCCGATTAGTTGCCATTCTTGCTGCTCTTTGTCTTGCTGTCTTTTGTCCTCGCTGCCTCTTTGACACAAACACTTCCCCCTGCCTGCACTTCTTTATCTCATCCATTTTCCACCATCCCTGAAGAAACTCTTTCCTCTTAACGCTACTTTTCCATGACTTCCTCCATCTCCTCTCGTTCCCTCTGTTTTTGCAGCTCTCTGCCCTGACACACCAGCTCACAATGTTCCCAGCTCTTTTCCGCACGTTTACTGCCACATCGCTCCATCTCTTCGTCAGTCTGTTTCGGCGCATCCATCCCTATCAGCCTGTTCCCACCTTATCTGCACGTCCTCTTCCTGCTGCATTCCTCTCTTCCCCTCGTCTTACGCTTCACCCCTCTCTCTTTGCGTCTGTTTCGGAGTTTCTGTGGGAGCGGCGAGTGGCCAGATCGCCTGCAGGCATCAACTGCAGAGGGCACAGCGCCGCAGGCTGTGTGTTTCTGTGTGTGTGCGTGCGTGTGAAGCTGATTGGCGCGGAGCCCTGACCGACCTCCTGTGGCGAAGCTCTTCTTCTTTCTCCTTCTCTTTCCTGCCCACTCTGACCCTCGTGGACGCACTCACAGATAGAAAGAAGGGCCGTCAAGGAAAGCAGAGGCAACCCTCTGGATGTATTTTATTTTAAAAAAAATATCCGACAGACAGAATAGACTCAGAGAGCTGAAGCTCTTGTGAAAAATGTTCTCCAGGTATGAAAACCTGATTTAAATTTCAGACAACTACCTTCATAAATAAAGATGTTG
Source organism: Poeciliopsis retropinna (assembly GCA_010277075.1). NCBI lineage: Eukaryota > Metazoa > Chordata > Actinopteri > Cyprinodontiformes > Poeciliidae > Poeciliopsis > Poeciliopsis retropinna. The sequence continues at coordinate 3,731,453 of VMRM01000019.1, forward strand.
ACGCTGACAGATATGAGCCAAAACTCACTAGCTTCTGGGTTTTTTTTTTTTTTTTTAAATCATCTTGGGAAATATATATATATATATAAACATCAAAACCATATTTGCAGCTGCCCAGGGTTGCATTAGAAAGTGGTGGTAAATAAGCACCGGATTACAAAATCTACCTTACCTGTCAATGTTTCTTTATATGCAGTCGATGGGGAGTTGCTGTGACTTGCTGCTGACAGTGGAGAGGCTATTTTATGTCCATCCTGCTGGACAGAAATGCATTTTATCCCGACCCCAAACTTCAGTGATTCCCTGCATTTTAATGAACTGTTGGACGACAGAACAAGGCAAGAACCATCACTATTACTGGTCATCCCAGTGCAGCTTCTGAAGCTGTCATGTATTTTTTATTTAAACAGTCAACTGTGAATTAATTTTATTCTGAGATTGCTATTTCTTAATAACTGTACAATGTGGAGTTTTTTTTTTTAAAGTTTTGAATTAGCCTTTGCTCTCTTTTATTGTCTTATTTTTGTTCTTTTAATATTTTTTTTAACCTCAGTTTGAATTAGGGGTGCACCGATTGCAGTTCTTAGGCTGACCCCCAGTTACCGATATTTAAAAAGTCTGACCTGCCAATTCAGATTTTGGCTGACACCATTTATTTATTTATTTAATTATTTATTTGTCTGAAATGTCGCTAGATATAGGTAACACTGAAAGCGTGTGTCAAAACACACGTTTTCAGTGTTGTCAACTGAAAACGTGCAGACGTGACCTGGTGGGCAGGTCAAAACTCTCTCACGGGACACCCACAGAGGGCTGTGGTTGATTTGGATGAGGTAGATAAGATCGATGGATGAGATTTTCCGATCACAGATCACCCAAAATTAAGAAAATTTGATAAATCGGTTGCCCAATCAGTGCACCCCTAGTTTGAATATGCATACTTTTGTGTTTAACTCACTGCTTGTATTTTATTCTCTCCCATTCTTTTCCATCTTTTTCACCTAAAACTTTACCTGGTCAACCTCTAGCAGTTCTGTTATTTCCTTTTTCAGAAGTTGCTGTTTACTTTCTTGTGGTTGGTTGCAGTCAAACCACAGTGTGGGGTCAGAGTTTTCCTCTGCGAGTGTTTGCTGACAACGTGAAAGGAGCAGATCAGTGGTTGTTTATAAAGTTAGACCCTACATTCATCTCAACCCTTTGTTTGCTGGTAGCTGAAGAAAAACACTCCACTAATCGCAGGAATTATCCCGTTTCACTCTGGGTGCCTGTTCAAAACGCCCCGAGCTTTGTCTGATTAAATGTGCAGCTGCATCTCGTGCAACATGTATTCACGTTGGTGTTATAATGGAACCGGACAGAAATTAAACTTAGCTTAACTGGATAGTGGCTACTTTCAAGTTACAACTCATGCAAGATTGTAATCCAAAACAAACTGCTTTAATGCAACAACTGTTGGAAACACAATCAATCCTACAAAATCCCCAGCAGGATTAAGATGAATTTACTTTCTTTTCTTTTCTTCTGCTTTTTAATGTTTGTGAATGACAACGAGAAAATTAGGCTGATTCTTGTTTTGTTTTTGTTTTTTTAACTTTTGGACATTTGTTATGACGCATAACCAGGGAAGCAAGGTGTTGTTATTACAACTGGGAGCAGCTGATTAGCATCTCAAAAGCTCAAATAATAACTGAACTACGACCCCAAATCTCAGAGGAGTGGAAGCGGAGGCCACATGGATGTAGAGGAAAGAAACGACTTTTTTATTGATCTCTTGGTCGACCAAAGAGGAGCAGCAAAACAAATGAAGTGGATTAGCAGTGGTTATTGCTGCTAATCCATTCGCTATGGTCTCCTTGAAGATAATTGGACAACAAAATGTTTAATTTCCCTTTCGGGGTATGTAAAGTATTTTTGAGATTAATTGAATTGTAACAAAAGCTGGTTTCATGCAACAGTTACTTAGATATTTATTGGTAAAAAAAATTTAAAAATCCACACTTTCACTTCCTCTTCATGATTACGCTCTATATTCTCTTAGGTAAAAATGTTAACCGCAGTGTGTGAATTCTTTTACAAGGCACCATGTGACCGCCGTGAATATACTCTCTGCACAGGTTGGAAACACGACCGGTCTCGTATCCTTTCCCCAGGCGCGATGCAGTTGCCGGCCAGCGTACGGCCGCTCCACTCTGACCCTTGGACGGCAGCTCCTGTGTGGTTCCAGCCAATGAGCTCACCCCCTTCTTGAAAATAACATTGGTGACATCATCACATTTGGCCCAACGGTGTCTCCCACCCCAGAGAGGAGGTGGAGGTAGCCCACAGGGCACAAAGCGAGAAGCCTAAAACGAATGGAAAGCACGGGGAAAAATATGGGGCTTTTTTTGTTCAAGGTAATAAGGTTGGTTTATAGGCGGAAGGAGGTCAAGTTAAAAGAGTTTTTCTGGCTTCAAAAGACTATTTCCAGTATTTCTGGTTTTGTGTCTAGACGAGCGAGGCTTGTCGCTCTTCTGATTTTCCACTCGAAGGTCGTCAGCTGACGTAGCAGCTGTTGCTGAGGCCACAGGCCAACGTTGACCTTTTGACCTTTTTAACACTGACCTCTGCTGGAGCGCCTCCTCCTCCTCTTTGCGCTCGCGTTCGGTTTAACAGTCCCAAACCTCATTTACGCCACCTGACACTCAGCCAATGGGACATAAACACATGCAAACACATGCAACACTTTATTAAATGGAGAAATTACTTTTTATACCCACAGAGCACAAAAAAGACTTGACGGTCTCTATTATTCTGTCATTTAAGAGCCAAAAAGTAAAGATTACTGAAGCCTTTATTGGTTTTAATAGTCAAAAACAACCAATTAAGTCAAGAAATCCTATTTTAATAAGGGGGTTTTCAAAATAATTATTATTTTAAATGGTGTCGGCCATGGTTCAGTGGTGCAGTAAAAGCGCGATCAGTCCTCACCCATTCAATGTCTTCAAATAAATGAAAAACCTGCTGAACTCCGTCTTTCTTCTCGTTCTTTTCAGTGTGTGACCATCAAGAAAAACAACAGCATATGCATACATTTACTAAAACGTGCTGAATAAAGTATTTGCCACATCGTTCACACCTTGCCAGAACTATTTAAATTTTTTGTTATTGATTTCAGTGTCAGAAACATTCCGTACATATTTTGGTTCATATCGACATGACAACATCATGTAGTTGAAGCAGATTTGTCAACTGCAGCACCATGATGAATCTCCCGTTCAACGCTTGAGGTGACCAGTTCATGTTCACTACATTTTAGATAATAAGATTTCAGCCTGCTCAGTTCTGCCTGTTTGGAGTTCTTTTCAGAATGAGCTGTTTCAAGGCCTCTGGTCACTTTAAATCCTAATAAGCTGCTGCTAGCCAGGTCCTCAAACCCCAAACTAAACATTTCCACTCACACGTGAAAATGGCTGCTAACAGACATGCAATTATGCAACTGTGCATCTTTGAAAAGCAGAAGTAGAGCCTCCTGCACAACCAACAAGAATGCAGCAAGTAGTTTCTGGATGGCAATTCAACAACAAAACACTTGTCTTTTCCAGCAGCCATTGTACATACAGCAGTAAAACCAGTTGACCAGACATGCCATTGCTCCAGTTAGGTTACTAGATGACCGTTGGGGCTACCTGCTGATTTTTGTGATGACATTCTGGAGGTTTTTGAAGATAGTCATCTTCCAGACAACAAAACATTAGCTTATTGACAAAAAAAATGGCTGGGTGTTTTTTTTTTTTCTTTAGTGCTTGGGCTGTTTCTGGAAGCAATTTGGATTCAGATTAAAGTACAAAATTGTGCAAAATGTGCATTTTATCCTGGACCAAGCGTGTGCTTACAGCTCCAGAGCTAATGTGTAATTTATTTCAATCCTTGCTTTTCCTTTAACCTATAGGAGCTCAAGGAGCATCTTTGGAAAAGCTGAACAAAAACTGGAGTTTTTGCTGTATTTACTGCAAAAATGTGTATAAAAGCAGAAAATGCAGATTGTGCCTTTCTTAAGCAAAATGTTCAAGGGTGTTGTCAGGGTTGTTTGTCCGGTTGATGACTGTTGATTCTATTTTTGGCTTCACGTCGACATCTTGGGCCGGCATCTGCGGAGTTTGCAATAACTGACAACTCTGAGACCAGCAAGACTCCAAAGCGTGCATCGCATCCATTCACACTTTTCAAGGAGCATCTTTGGAAAAGCTGAACAAAAACGGATCTTCTGTCCACATTCATGCAGCGTGACTGGATGATAGCGAGGGACTGGGGCCGAGCCAGCAGCACCGTACATGAGCAAACCGAGGAGGGCCGGATGCTCGGACAAGCGAGCGGGTGTGCAGCAAAAGGGCCGAGTGAACAGACGGGTGAGGAAACGGGATGGCAGGCATTCAGCAGGGGAGCTTTAGAAACGCAGGTGCCTTAATTGTCCTCCAATAAAGCCTCGGCGAGTGGGGAAACCTGTGAATGAGTTGCTGTAAAAAGAGGGTGGGATGGGGGGGGTATGAATGAGATGCACGTGAATAAATGAATGAGTGAATGAATGAGCAAACGAGTGCCTGGAAATGCAAGGACTCCACAACCCGGGATGCCAGGTTATGGAAATAGCAGGGAATGCATGGGGTGGTGTGCGACGGGGGGAGGGTGCTTTGTAGGAGAAACTGGAAAAACGGTGAAGAGATGACGAGGCAAAGATGTTGGGAAGTAAGGAAGGAGATGAAGGAGTAAGAGAGTGGGGGCAAGTAAGAGGGGTTGAAAAATCAGGAAAGAAGTGGAGCCATGAGAGGGTGGGGGTTGTGGGGTTAGTGGAGGGCGGGGGGTTTAGTCAGGCCTGTCTCAGACAATGTGACATGGCACACGCTATTAATTCTGGCTCAGTGGAGAGACCCTGCCTCGCCATCTGCTCAGGGTCAGGGGCATTGGCTGGGGTCGGCGTCACATCCACCCCCACCAACCCACCCGCCTACACACACACACAGAACCCCCCCGCCACCCCTGTCCCACCCTCCACCCGCTCTTCCATCCTCGCCTGACAGACACCCGGTCAGGCCCGCGCGCATTTCCATAAAACAATTGCAGGCCAACCTGCTCCCGTGTCGGGTGGGTGGGGTCAAGAGGGGACTGGAACGCTGGCGAGCTTTCCTTAACAATGGCCCGTCAGATGAAAAAGGCCCTTAGTGAACTTGATATACATTACAAAAGAGCCAACACCACGGTAGTCCCCGGGCTCAGTCTCGTCCGCCTGCGGTTAGATTTGATGCTTGGCGTTTCTTTTTTTTATTATTATTATTTAGTTGCAGTTTGTGCACATGCTCCCCCTTCCACCCTCGTGGCTCCCACTCACTCCTCCACCTCCTCGTGCCTCGCCCAATACCGCTTTTCCTCTTAACCCCTTTAGAATGACATCCAAACTCGCATGTGCGCGTGGCGGCCTGCTGCTGCGGCTGATGGAGCTTTGTAGTGGTTCATTCATCAAAACCCAGTGTGACAATACAAAAGACCAGCAAATTGTGTAGTTAGTGTAGGATCAGAATTTTAATAAATCTGAGCTGACAATTTTATACAGAAGAAAATGACCCTTTTATTAACTGTAAAGGGAAAATCTGACTGAAGGCAATTTGACCCATCGTATTTCTGTTTTGCGTTATGAGAAAATGGAAATACAAATCTTAAAAGGGGGTATGATGTATTTTCCAGGCATGTAGTGTCATTTTATAGCACAATCAATAAACCATGTTACTTCCAGTTGTTATAAAACTGTTTTATATATATCAAATACGACTTAAGAGACGCTTCACTTCTGAATTTGACTCTTTGAAATTGGCCTCTATCGCTTTAAGAAGCTGCTGCTCTTTCCAACACTCCACCTTCAGCATGTCATCATGACAGTGCTTCTCTGTTTACAACCTTTCTGAGGAGATTTGAACTGAGAAGTAGTTCATGCAGTGAACTCAGCAGACTCGCAGTTCCACCAGGTGTTTGCAAATTGCTGCCACTAGTCTAGAGGAGTCAGGAGCTCAGTGGAGACGGCAGCTCAGAGGAAGAACTTTGGGGAAAAGGTGGTCCAAAGTTCTGGGACTGCTTGGTTTCTTCGGGACTTACTGAACTTGTTGTAATTGATAAATTTCTGCTCTCTACTTACAAAATCCTAAAGGTAAATATTCATACTTAAGTCGATGATCTTAGGATCAACCCCACTTAGGTTTTGCATGAGGGCAACGATCCCCACAACAAAAGCAAATCCACTTCTGAATGGATTAAGAAAAGTAAATGAAGGTCATTCAAGTCAAAACGTAGACCTGAATGTGATCGAGAATCCTCCAATATGGCGGAATTGGCAAAATTCAGTAAAAACAAGTGAGCCAAAATTTCTCCACAGTCATGTTTAGCACAGCCAACTCTTAGAGGAGAATTACTCTCCACAACAGGCTAGGCTGGTTTGGACAGCTTCAGTGAAAACATCATATGAAAACTGCTTCTTTCAGGTGATCACTTTATCTTTGTCTTGCTCCTTTAATAGATGCAGAGTATATGTTATCATTTTCAGACTGTCCATTCCTACACTTTAGCTCAAGCAGCGTAAATTTCTTTAAATAAAATCTGATGTGTTTTTTTTTTTTTTTTTACTTACTTATCTTCTGAGTTCATCCCTGATGAGCTCAGTGTGTACGACGACGCAGAAAGATCCTGATGTACGATTAGTTTCAGTATTGACAGTATAGCTCTTCCCACTGCCTATTTCTAGCTTAAAAGAAACCTTTTCTTGTTTGACTTCCTCATTAGGGATTCATGTGGATGGCCAAAGAGTTGAAGTCATTCCTGAGCCACCGCCCCGCCGATAGCCAAATCCTTTAATCTGCTCTCAGACACGTCTAGAGGGCAAAACAAACAAATAGGATCGCCCCCCTAAACCTCCTGCCTCGCGTCTACAACCACACAAATACAGATCCCAACGCCCCCTGCCCTGAGGCCACATCCTGGAACATGGCATCGCCAGGAGGAGAGGGTGACAGCACCCTTCTTCGTGTTAATGAGGCAGCGCTGACAGCGGAAGGTTACCGACCTACACTCCCGTCCCCAAGGTTCTCCAAAAACCACTGTGCACATTCTTAGCTTCAAACGAGCTACGAGTCATACCGCCGACAGACATCCTAACTTCTGAATTACAACCAGGGAAATATATTTGACATAATGCATATTCTCAAAGTGATTAAAATAAAAATCCCCCACCAATTTTATTTGCATTTATTTAATTTTATTAAAATATTCAGCATTTCTGCCCTCAGGTCTTTCTGAAGATACATGTTCAGACCCGAGGCAGTAAAGCTGATTAGAGCCTGCTAAAACTCAAATACAAATTCTCTTACCTATTTTCTTTTAGTGTCATATATCCGTCCCTTTGTCCGTCCAGCTATACATAATTAAAACATAGATTTTTTTTGGCAAATAGACATGAACAACAAAGTTTCTGTGTTTTTCTAACCTCTTTCTCAACTGGAAATCAATCATTTATTATTTGCTTTCACTTTTGCAGTTTTCTTTGAATATTGCTTTGTAAAAAATAATTGTGTGCATTTTGTACAGCCATTATAAAATACTGTACTCTATCAATTTATAGTTTCAATAAGTTGACTTTGCTATCTCACAAAATACCAAGGACGTACAACAAAGTTTCTGGTCACGTGACAAGAGGGGAATGAACACTTTTGCAAGCGCGCTGTACTGAAAAGAGTAAATTAAACGCTATTCTGTCCAGTGGCTGTTCGCTTAACTTAATTTAGACCAAAGCTGCACTGCACAGCTTTAATTACAGACCGGCAGCGACCGGGCAGCCAAGCCTGGGTTAAATATCCCATCAATCTGTGTTGTGCGTGTGAGTGAGTGCGGATGTCCACTATCTGCTGTGTGGGTGTGGAAACATCACAAACACATGCAGGGCCTCCCTCTGTTCCCTCCTGGAGCGGCGGTCTGGCTGCCAGGAACGGGACAGAGGGTCAGGGATATGCTCACCCCTCCTGTCGTCCCTCCCCCGCCCCCCTTCCCAAATCCTAATCACCAGTCCTCTTCCTGCCCCTCGCAGACCCCAGCCTCTCTGGACCTCTATCGGCCCACAGACAGATAGCCCATGAGGAGGAGCCGGGAAGGGGGCGCGGGGGGTCACGGCCTCAGCCGCGCAGCCACTTGGCCAGAGAGTGTTTGTGTGAGTGTTTGCGAGCTCCATGTGTGGGCGTCTGTGTGTGTGTATATCCAAAACAACTCTAGCAGCTTTTTTCCCTTTTTTGTGTCAAAGTGTTTTACATCTTTATTTATTTATTTATTTATTTATTTATTTATTTTCAGATGGGGCAAGCGCTGCAAAATGTACTTGTGTTGTCCGAGGACACATTCGTGTCTGCATGCATGTGTGTGTGTGCGTGTTCTTGCCGAGACAGACAGAGAGAGAACGATTGAAAGAGTGTGTGTGGGCGTTAAAGAGGCAAAGGTCAAGGTTTGAGAGGTTCACTTGGCTGAGGCTTTTTCCCTCTAAACCCCCAGCAGCCAAATATGCCGGAGAGAGGCTGTCCGTTTTGAAAACTCACTCTTAAAGTAAATGCAATCGCAAGAAGAGATTGTGCAAAAAAAAAAAAAAAAAAAAAAAAAATTACATAAATATACAATCGTATCATGTTTTAGAAGTTCATGAGTGCAGCAAAAGGAGGGAGAACTGAGAACAGATCCTTAATATTGGTTTAATGATCACAAGAGGGATTTTTAGTTTTCATTTTGCCGAAGTAATTTCTCGGAGAAACAAATATGCATTCTTTTTGTGGCTTAGGGATAAGTGGACCAAAGCACTTTCTGCCCACTAATAGCTGCACATCAATCTTTTTGTCATGATATAATAAAGCCTGTCACCAGCTCTTGTAAAAAAACAAAAAACAAAAAGAAAAACATAAGAATAAAACACTGACATTCTGCATTGTGATCTTATGAGCTAGCATTCGCTATCAGTGGACGCTTCAGATTCAAACGTCCCATCAAGCCAAGCTAAACGAGTCACGCTCCTAGTTTACCGAACGCAAATATCCTGACAGGTGGAAAGCTTCACTTTAGCTGGAGGAAAACTTTTGTTATGACATTTCTTGACCTCATTCCTGATTAGTCTCTTACGGATATAAATTTTGAAAAATGTTTGGCTGAGTTTTCCCTTTACAAAACGCGCTGGCTTTCAGGCCTGAACGACCGCCGCGCTCCAAGCTTTACGGCTCGGAAGATGATGTTTCAGCCACAGTCTGACGAAAAAAACCCCAAAAACATAATACAACTTGTGTTGAGGTTAGGAGATTCTTTACGTACAGATCCCTGCAGATCATGAGTTGGGCTTCACGTAGAAGTCTAAATAAGGATTTTCTAAAATGGGACATGTGGATGTCATTCACTGTATCATGAAGGCATCGTTTAGCTCCAACAGCTATGGGTGGTTGACGTCAGGATTAAAAGTTGCTTCTTGTCTTTCAGAGAAATTCAGTGAAGTGACTAATATGTGTGTAATTTAGACGTTTGCTGGAGAAAAAAAAAAGTAGATGTCACTGCAAAGATGAAAGATTTAATCAAAATCTAAGTCAAGGCTAAAAATAAGCAAAAATGGTTACTTCTGGGTTTCTTTTATTCAAAAACCTAAATAAATTTAAAACCTCTATCTTCTGTACTGTCCGCTTTGGTTTAATGTGAATTACCTAACTTTCATCTAAAACGTTTCAACTCTCCATTCAGCTAATTACGCGACATGGCAACCAACGCTTTTAACAATAACAGCGCTGGTCTTTACTGAGCAAACAAAAAAATAGCGGATCACATTTTAATTGCAGAGAATAAAAACATCCTTTCTTCCTCATAAATATTGAACTTGATGAAACTCTTGTGTGTTTTTTGAACCGTAACTAAAGCAAAGATTTATGGTAACATCACTAGTGTTCCCTATAAACAATTACAAGGAAGTAGCCAAAGGAGACAAACTTCCTCCAGTAGGTAGTTAATGTAACGTTTATGGTTCTTGGGAATTTCTTTTATCATCTTCAGAGCTTTTATTTTTATTTTTTTTTATTATTGTAATGATGAATCCTACATGATCCTGTTTCCTTGTCCCCCAAAAACAAACTTATTCTTGCTTTTATAGTTTTTTTTCCGCTGTTGATTTTATGTGAGCAGGAATAAAAATCGATCTTGCTTGTCCTTGCACAGTCGTTGGGGGCTTGGTGGTAACAACTGGGAACCAAATTTTTTCTTTCTTTCTTTCTTTTTTTTGTAATTGTGAAACATTGGTGTATGATGTGCTCCGATAACATAAAAAGCACCATTTTCCGTCGAAGACCACAGTTTTGGGATCTCCTCTCTTCATTGTCAGTGTCACATGTTTTTTTTTTTGTTTGTTTGTTGTTTCTTTTTTTTTTCCAGGGAACAATTCTTTATAAAGACTAAGGCGTCAGTTTTCTGTCCTTCCTTTTCTCTTTTCTCTTTTAACTTTCCATAAAATAACACATCCGACATATTTTCGGGGCCCTGCTTTTTGAATCAGAGCACAATGGCCCAGAGGCAGATGCTAATTTAAAAAGATTGGCGAGCAGAAACAAAGCCAAGTCAGCCCAGGCTGGGGCTCGTATAACTTTTTATGGAAGCGCTTCTCTCTAGTGAAAACAGGAATGAAATGTGCAGCGCTCAGTCCCCAACAGGACTGTTCAAATGGTGCTCGGGTTGTAGAGATGACGATCCGGTGACTTATTTTGTGAATTTATCTGGTTTTTTTTGTTTTTTGATTTATGACTCCACGCTTGTGCCATTCTCGCAAAATCATGATGCAATCCAACTGTGTCGATGTGACACAACAAGGCGGTGACATACAGTCCGTGGATTAATTTCTCTTTAGTACTAATTTAGAGACTGATGTCATTTTTCATGTCTGACAAAAGTATTCACAGCCCATGAACATTTCAACATTCTGACTGTGTCGCATTTTACAGCCACAAGCTTCAGTGTACTTTATTGGGGGATTTTATGCTGATAGACCAACACGAAGTGGAGTCTAATAGTGCAGTGGACGGAAAGGGATACAACGATCCACATCTTTGGAGACGTAAGATCAAAGAAGCATTTGTGCATTAACGTTTGTCCCCCATGGATCTGGCTGCAATTCCAGGTGCAGATTTAAAATCTCTCTCCACTGGCTTTGTACACACAGGGTCACTTTTTTCCTCACCTTTTCGGCAAAACAGCAACAGCTCAATCAGGTTGGTTTGTTGGAGACCACCTTTGAAAATCAATTTTCTCAATCAGGCATAGGTCTGGACTGTGACCGGATCATCCTTACACAAGAATATTTGGATAATCCATAACGTCTAGGGTTGTTGTTGTCGTTTCATGTGAGCTGTGGATCTCTGAAGCTCCTCTCAGTTGCTTCTCTTTCCATGGCCTTTTAGTTTACGTGGCCAGGCAGGTCTTTGCTGGATTGCATATATTCAACACAGAGGTTTGATTATACTGGACCACATGGAAGTAAAAAGACGACTTTTGTAGGTGACTGGATGCTGTTAATTTCATTGAGGCGTGTCAGAGTAAAAGAGGCTGAAGACCAAATCACTTTTAGTTGTGTTCCACTTTGTGTTGGTTTGTCATAAAATCACATTAGAGCACATAGGTTTTGTCATCGCAGCCAAAAGGTGATAGGTTGAAGGCCTCTGAGTGTTTCTCCAAGGCGACTGTCTCAGACAAACTGCAGATCATGGAGGCTTTTCCCAGAGTCTCAAGCCGGGGATTCTGTTTCTAAATGCAGACACTTCAGATGCATGGCGGGATGAGGCTGTCATGTTCGTGCCGCATCAAACAGCGTGCATGAGCAGATCTCACTTCACATGCAATCTGGCAGCTTGAACTCATCGTGAACTGCTGAAGTCCAGGAAAGAGGAAACATCTCTTTCCTCGTGCCTCCTGCTCGTCTCTCTTTCAAAAGAGCGCGCTTGCAAAACAGGCGGCGGCAGCGTCTCCCCCGACAGTCTGCAAACTTATCACCCTGTCAGTTTTCTTTTTTTTCTTTTCTCTTTTTGTTTTTGGGATGTCTTTGGAAGGTAATTGGAATGACAGTCATGTGATCAGAGCGGGAGGCTTGGAAAAGCAAAGCCATATCCCTCTCAAGACTCCTCTTCGTTTGTCAAACTTGTCTGCTCTCGTCCACCCCTCGGTATTCCCTGGAGGCCGGGGAAGCGAGGCCGAAGGCAGGACGGACAGACGGACCCGTAGCTCGACTTCTTCTTGACACTTAAAATGCCCCTTGAGGCGATTAGGCTTTTTAAAAGAACTTGGGCTTGAAAGGAGAAGTTTTCTGTCCGCAAGTGGACGCCGGGCCAAACTTTGACTTCCCGTCGCCGTCTGGAGGGACTGGGCCTATCTTTCACATCACCATTTGTCAGCTCGTCTGTTGCTCTCGCCAGGCTTACACTTGACCTACTGTCTCCAAACGCCACTGCCTGTCTTGCTTGGACACGGCCTCTGCTCGTTTCAGGAACTTTCACCCTCCCTCTGGTCGTATCGAGTGACTTTGACTCAGAGGAGCTGCTAACAGTGGAAACTCAAACCTGCATTTTGCTTTAGTTGATTTGCTCTCACCTTTGTTTAAAATTTGCACCCTACCGATAGAACCAATGTTCCCAATAAAGCTTAGTGAGATAAACTGGATATGTGGAGCGCCATTGTTTTACCAAACTGGCTGAAATCTATTCAAAGACAACCCAGATGAGGTGATGTACCAGTCAGTGAAAGGCGTTTCCACATGGGGAAGAGGATTTTTCTTTCTTTTGTCTCAATCTTTCCTCCATTCTGAGCAGCGAGCTTAAGCAGTCAAGTGAGTGGATTTATAGACCTGAGGCTTATGGCTTAGAGATGATTGCTTGCGTTGGCTCTGCCTCTGTGAAAATAAACGGTTTTTACTTCTAAAGAGAGAGTCAGATTAAGATGATAAAAGAAAAAAAAATTAAAAGCTAGGCACTGAGAATGAGGAGGGATGAGGGGGGTGGAAAAAGCTTTACAAATAAATCATGTGGGTGACTTCTAATCGGGTCGTGTACTACAAGGACCAAAACCCCCCCAAAAAACGTCGGTTTGCATTTTGCAGTTTTAAAATGACCAGCGCGTCTTCTCCAAAAGTAAAAACAGGACCAGCTCCTTCTGCTTTTGTATTTTGCTACCCAGTTTCACCGAAAAGCAGTTGCACTTGTGTTGCGGCTCCTTTTTTTTTTTTTTTTTTTTTTTTTTTTTTTTTAAATACTGTGTTCAGCTGTAAAACATTTGGGGAAACTTTATGCCTCCCTGTTCGGCTCTAAGTGTATCTGGAGGCTCTCCGCCGACTATAAAAAAGAGGTGGAAAGGAAAAGTGGTTGAGGGCAGGATGAGGTCCTCGTCTCTGCGTCTTCACCGCCCCGGGCTGCTTTCCAGGCACGCTCTCTGCAGCTCCTTTCTGTCCTTTTTTTTTCTCTCTCTCTCTCTTTTTCTTTTTTTTGCTGTTCCTCCCATCCTGGCAGGACCGGCTTACGCTGTAAAAATGAGTTATGCATCTGAAAAGCCTAAAAATGTGCTGATTTATACTGCGTAAACCTACTAACGATGTGATTCCACTCTGCCACTGTGGCACTTTCATTGTTTTGTTTTGCTCCTGATTTATATTTTTGCTCTTCACACCAAAGTGCAATTAGAAAGAAGACGTGTTTCAAGGCAATACATGCACTCTCTCTCACACATACACAGGAATGGGAGCTTATGGTGATGACCAGAAGTACCAGAGTCAATAACCTGTTAAATATATTACTAAAATAATAAATGTAAATGTTTTTTTGTTATTTGAGCAAACCCTTTAATTCATAAATTCCATATTTTATTGTCGACTTCAAGCGTGAGGTTAATGCAAACCAAGCTTCTCCTGGTTAACATCAATTAATTTGCTACATTTCTGAATTATAAGACATTTTTAAGTCTTATCATAACTTTCTTCAAATTCAGAGGTTATAATAACTACTATAATTTTCATTTTCATTTGGAAGAACTGTCTTTTAAACTCCAATTACTTGGGCCAACGACTTGGGTTCCTTTCCAAAAGCTTCTCACAACACGTCTCTAGGTAGGATCACCTCAGACATCATGTCCTGGAGTCTTGGCCTTTGTCCTGGAAACGCCTCATTATACAAACTGTCAGCATTGGAAATCATGAATCAGGCCAAAAGATACTGAGCGTCTTTCATGTCTCACTTGACTCAAAGCAGAAAATGTTTAACTGTTTGCTGCTTCTCCTCTTGTCACTGATTTCAAAAGAAGAAACAAAGGGAAAAGGAAAAACAGGCACTGAGATCATACAACAGCTTAACAAACCGTTTGCTCATCATTGTCTGAGGAATTGTAACCAGATATTAGCACACACTTTATACAACACATAACTCAGCATGTCCTGTTCTGGGTCAGTTGGGATGATCAAACGTTTTCTATTGGCTAAATCCCAAAATAGTGAGATAATTCCTTCTTGCTATAGTTTGCTGGAATTTTTGCCCATTCCTCGAGGGCAGACTTGTGTAGAACTGAGTCAGAATTGTAAGCCGCCTTGTTCGCACACACTTTCTGCCCAGAAAGGTTCTGTGACACCAGGGTTTTGAGGTGATCACCCCAAAACAGTAACTTTGTTGTCTGTAAGCCTCTCTGTAACCACTTTGGTGCTTGTCTAGTTGGAAGACTGAGTTGCACTGACGATGTAACTTCCTGGGTGATGCATTTCTTGAAATGCTGCCCTAATATTTTCACACATTTCCTCACTGCACCATGTTTTTTGCAAAGTGCACCAATTCCTCCTGCAACCATGATGCTGCTACTCCCGTGCTTCACAGTTCATTTTTCCTCCCAATGCACCAATGGTCATTATGGCCAAACAGTTCAATTTCAGACTACAGAATGTGTCCCATTTGCAATCTGCAGTCAGACTTTTTACATTGCCTTTGGAATGATGGCTTCTTCCTTACTGCGTGGCTTTAGATTGGATGATTATGTGTGTATTTATGATTTATGCTAATTCTTGACCAGAATTTGCATAAATAAGTGAACCAAAATACGTTCCTCTCTGGGACAGAATGGTACAAAGACTCAATAATCCCATGGTGTTTATATTTACACGTAACGCATGAAGGTGGCGCCATCAGGTATTCACAGATTTAACCAAAGATGAACCAGAATTGTGGAACGTGATAATCACGATTCTCTTCTTATCTTGGATGTTTTTTTTCCCTCTCTCATAATTCTGGAATTCAGCAAATAGAAATGATCTTTTAATCCTGACTGAGCTAAAACATAAAAACTTGAGCCTGATTCATTGTCAGACGGTGACAAAAGGAGGTTGTAAGACTTTTTATAAAGTGTATGGGAACATCTGGTTCCAGAAATACAATTGCAATAGTTTATTCCTGTTTATTAGTTATTGGGAGTAACACTAGTGCAGTTGAATGCAGGGAGGCTCACATCTGGATTTTTCTTTTAACAAGGGTTATTTTCCAGTACTGAGTCTGACATTTCATTAATATCGATACTTGGAAATCAATTAAAATAATGTCTCAATCCAATACTTTGGATTGGATCTGGAAAGTGATTGACCTAAATTGGTACCCAGGTTAACCGACATGCTTCCAGTTAATGAAGTAATATATTTACATTTTGATTAATATTTCCACATACTTATTTGTTTAAAGTATTTTTGACACATGTATTCAATTGAAGATGAAGGACTTATTGTATTTTTTCCTCATTTTGTTTTAATGAAGAGATACGTGATTATATTAAGATGTTACTCAACGGGCTGCGTCACTTTTAGCAGGAAAATTATACTTGGCTGTTTGACTTGTACCACGTTAAAACGGTTATGCTCTGTTACAAAAAAATTTTCTCCAGCGTGTGGCACAGAGTTTCCATAGATTCTCTAACCCACGTATTTAAACAAAAGTGTACTTACGTTTTTTTTTTTTTTTTCTTTTTCATCTGAGCCAATAAGCAGGTCACCCACTCCACAACTAACAAACGAACACCCTGTCCTTCCATCAGTGTGGTCCCACAGGCTTTTATTTCTTCTTTGAAGTCTGAAAATCTCCAACCAGAAGTCACTTGTTAGGTGAACAAAGATGGCAAACAAATTTAAATGAAGGCCGTGGACCTACATGAAGGTTTACGACTCGCCGGCCCCGCCCAGATAAACAAGAATGGCCTGACCTGTTTGTTGTGGGGATGATTTAACGCACTTACTTTTGGGAATGTCGGCAGACACACACAGAGGAAGGCTTATAACATCTATGCCACATTTCCAAGCATGATTATTCTAAATAATAGGCTCCTTGTGCTTGTAGCTGAGGTTTGGTGTGGAGGGTGGTCATGGGACTCCCCAATGTGATGGCAATGCACTAATCTGCCTTGTATGGCCCCCTTCACATGTGTTCACACCATTGTTTCCACAGTCTAAACAGGGAGCGCAATGTTACCCAGGGGAATTGTAAATGGGCTGGGTAGAAATCCCTCCATTAATTTCCAGTCTTATTTAGAGTCACCAGTCTAACTCTGGTTTTCAGATTAGTTTACATCGCCCTCTTCGTGTCTGGCGCAACACAAAATACCAAACAAAAAAAAAACATGTGCCTATCAAAAAACAAAGGAGGAAAGAGCTGGAAATTCATGAAATATTTACATCTTACACAAAAACTGGCTCTATCTGACTGCTGATGCAGATGGTGACTGTTGTGAAAGAGTCTCAGCTCAGCTTTTTCAAATTGAGAGAAGTGCTGCGGAGACCGGAGTTCACTGCAAAGATTACCTCAGGTTGCAGCTACAGAACAGTAGAGTACTCTGTAAAGAAATGAAACGTTCCTCTTTAGTGAAAACAGATGACTAAAAAAAGAAAAATAAAAAAATTGCCCTAAAACAAACAAACAAACAAACAAACAAACAAACAAACAAAAGAACATTAAAAATGACAATAATAATAAACATACAACTGCAATTCCCTTTTCTGTGTCTTTTTCCAGAGGATTTTAGCTTTTTCATTAATTCCTGCCCCATTGTTCTACCTGACCAGGACTGCTCATTTTGTGGTGTGTACTTAAAAATTGCCAAACAAGCGGAAGACAAAAGACCCAAGAGAGATGGGCTGGGGGATGGAGGGCACTCTGCTCCAGCTGGGCATTTCCTATACTTTATTTCTATACTTTACAGACTCAGAGTTAGGTGACTGAACAATGGAAGTGAAAGGACGAATTAATCTCTGCATGAGAACTCTTAGGACAATTGACAATTACCAAGGTTGGCAGAGCCAGATCTCAGAGCTGAAATATATTTTTTCCTTTCATTTTTTTGTGTAGTGTGACCATCAACGTTCTTGTGTACTATTACTTTCGTAATCAGCTGCAATAATTATTACATTGCTGTTTCAAATATCTTAAGTATAGTCTTACTTTTAAGAGCAAATGTCATTACAAGGTTATTGTATTGTGAGAATTCCTAGTTCAGTGTGTGAAATAATATCACATTGGCTTTAGCAACATGATAATATGTCATGAGAAGACAGGATCCATATCAGAATATGTGCGTGTGTAAGGCCTGGGACCGGTTTTCTCCCTCAAACCGATTGGTGCTGTAATTTATTACCCGGTACACACGTGGGAATAGTATTACAGCGCCACAAGATAAACAACTACTCCACTTCAAGGCATATCTCGCGAGACGAAAAAACTCCCTCAGTGCTCCCCTATTGTGAGAGTTTTCCAAATCTCGCGTTATCTCTGAAGTTTCCCACGCCTGTTGTTGTGGCGTCTCTGCCCTTTTCGCTCTCTCTCTCTTCAGTGTGTTGCTGTTATCCGCTGCCTCCCTTCTCCTCCCCCTTCCCCTTTTTTCTCAGTGTTCCTCACCCACCCCTTTTTCTCTCCGTCTCCGTCATCCATACACCTCCAGTCTGCTTCTGTTGTCTCGGCGGATTGTTGGGCTGTCGGAGAGAGAAGGGATATCGCGAGTATTGGAGTTTTGGTGAGAGTTTGTGGAAGATGGCGCCTGTTGTGACAGGGTGAGTCTGAAGAATCGGGGCTGGCGGTGGGGAATTGAGTTGAGCAGAAAACAACTTACATGGATGAAATGGCTCAGTTTTATGTGCACGCCGTGTTGCTTGTATTCTGTGAAGTGCTTTTCTGACGAGTTGGGTTTTTAGAAAGTCTGCATGTGTTCGAGTGAGGGTGTTTTCCCCCTCTTTGAGCAGTTGCGGGTACTTGCCTGAGCTGACTGTTGTTACCGCGGTGTTTGGCGAGCTAGCCCCCCGCTTAGCGTCACTTCACCCCCGGTGGTCTTTTCTGCCAGACAACGGAGGGCTGTTAGCAGGCTTGCTAGCCCGTGGGGCTAGGCACAGCCAGAAAAAGCGTGTGTTTTTAGAACAATTCAACACCAACACCCCACCTCCTTTCTGTCACAGTTTAACGGGGAAGCAGATTTTTCAGCACTTGTATTTGTTTTCGTTCTCAGCAGTTAGCCGGGCAGCACGGTTACGAATTGGCTAGCTGTCCGATAACGGACACTTACTGAAACACGTTGCTGCTTTGTGGTCTGTGTGTCCTCTTAGTCGTGTTCTAGACCAATTTTTGTTTATTTATTTCGCGGTGATATAAAGTAAGTCTTGCATAATCTGGTAGCTGTGTGTATTTTAGTGTGACTCTACAACATACATTGAATAATGCTTATTTTAAATCGGTTCTTTTTTTAGTTTCATTTGAAAGTAACGTCTAACTGCGATCTAAATGTAATGGAAACTATACCTTGGTATTTGTGTGCCTGCATATTCAAAGCTAAGGACAAATATGGCTAATAATCGAAGTTTTTTCGGTTTCTTATTTGTATACTGGTGTAATATATACATTGATGCAACAGCTTTCTAGGAGTCTCGAGGTTGTTTTTCCTGCTGTCTATGTGTTGTAGACTGTTTACATAAAATACACAGATTCAGCGAAAGCTTGTTTAGGCCCATATCAGCATTTTTTTTATACGTATTCTTGCGATACTTCTGAAATAGTTATAATTTTAAGCATACAGATAGATCACTGGGAAAAAATTGATATCAAAAACATTAATGTTGGGATGAAATTTAGACTGTTGCGGCATTTCAAAGCTGAAATTCTGTATTCGGCTTGCTTTCTTGTTCAAATGAAACATGATTATGCCCTGAAGATAACCTATAAACTATTTCCATTTTTTTTTTTTAAATTGAATTTGAACCCTGCACTGGCAATTTCAGCATATTATGAGATACCAAAATGCTTGACCACAGGCATTGCTATTTGGAAACATTTATTCCTGACTAATAAAAAATAAATTCTGCAAACCCAGTTTTGTCGGTCCAATCTTCAACAAAAAGCCTCTGGTAGATCTCTAACAGGATTGAAAAATGGTAATGAATGATAATTCAGGGTGTGTGTACATAATCACTGGGGACTTTTGAAACATTAATCTACGGTTGCAAATAAAAAGCTATTTTTGAGGGATGACCAGGAACATAAATACATTTGAGCTATTGATGCAGCCTTGTTGTTAGGAATATACCCCTAATAACAACATTTACAGTGAAACTATAGCAATAACAACTCTGATACTATAGTATAGTATACTATAGTAATGGCTGGTGTTACTGAAACCTGCCTTATTGAGAAAGTACAAAAAAAAAACAAGACCTTTATAAACCATTGGGGGATATGTGGTGGACACTTTCTTTACCATTTTAGTCGGGGTAAAACTTATTTCTCACTTGTGACCAGTTTTGAGAAAATTTTATAACTCTCAAACTTCTTACCTCTCTCCCCCCTTTTAAATTTTTTTAAAGCCAAACTCTAAAATTTTGGAAGTATGATTCATAAATAAAATGTACGAATTTTTTGAGAAACTCCCAAGTTCATTCTAAATAAATAAATCCTAACAAAGATTTTCAAACTTTCATGAGGTTAAGTTCCTATAAATCTTTACATTAATTAATTTATTTAAAAACACACATGTTCCTTAGGTGTTTCACAGAGTAAAGAAGCGGATCAATTGTAAAATAAGTGACTTGTTCACATGACTCTTGCCACAGGAAAGGTTCGGTCTTCATATGTCTGCTTGGTTTGATAAATCAGGTCTTTCTCAAACATATCTTAAGTGTCACCCTTTACTCACACACAGTTACGACTACATTTCAAACATCTCAATATGACGTCAGTCTTTTTCTTAGTAAGCTAAACCTAACGATAGTTAGTCGTAGCAACTGTTCTGACTTAAATCCTGCTGCAGAAATAACTAGGAAACTTATTCAAGTGACCAGTGCTGCAAGACATGGCGCTGTTGGTGCTTCGGAATACTCTCTTTCAGTTTGTTGAAGATTTCTCTGGCGAGAATTGTTATTACTGGGTAAACCGTGGGGTTTAAAGCACAAGGTTCATCACAGCGGTAGTACATTTACGTGAACAAAGTACAGGTTACAGCTCTTCCATAATACCCAAGCTGTTACTAGCCAGAGTGAGGGTTCAGTCCTTGCATTTGGCTCCATAGGCATAGAAAAGTAAACACTGCATTGCCTTTGTTGACCCAATGACACCTCAGCACATCCACAATGTTGCAAGGGGCAAGTTTACCTTGAGACTGGAGTTTCTGAATAACAAAAACACTAAAGTTTACATCAAAACTATTTGAACAAAATGCCTCTACATAAAATAATGTTTGTATTTTAGTAAAATAAAATAAGTGAGAGGAATAAATATGAAATGTGCTTAAACTTTCTTACAACTGGTTTCTTTGCTGTAGCCTTCCCTTAGTGGGATATGAGTTATATTTTTAAGCAGGGGAAGTGCAACAGTCAAAACAAAATACAGTTTTCATCAGCGTTTACTTAGAAGAGTGACCTTGTGCAGCATAAAAAGACAGGAATTGGACACAAAATGTATATATACTTTTTTTTTTTAATGTAAAATGACATTCACATATTGGCAAGTCCCCCTCTCTCCACATTGAAGAAATCATAGGGATCTCATAATGGTTCCATCATTATTTACCCAATACTCCTGAAAAAGTAAATGGTTTTAATTAGAGCTCCGGCTTATAGAGCTGCCAGTAACTTATTTTGTAATCAGGCTTGTGATATCACAAGCCTGATGCCAGCCAGTTGACTCCATTTGGCAAAAATGGCCCCTCAAAATTGTACTTCCTCCTTGCATTAGTCATATAGCTTCTAAGTTTTTTGGCTCTGTTGGGGCACTAATCCCCACAGACAGCTTGGTGGGTGACAGACATTTGCAGGGCTGCTTAGAGGTGTGTGTGTGCGGATGGATAGGAAGGGGGTAGTTTGCTGTGCATGTTCATTTGGGGCTTTCCAGCAGAGCTGAACTGATTTTGGTCGGTGCGTTTTAGAGGGAGGAGGGGGCAGGCAAGAGGGCAGGAGGGTCAGGTCTGGGTGGCTGGCCACCTGTCCAGATGATATCAGCAGATTCATGTGTGTTTGACCGTGTTTTCCTGTGAATGAAGTTGGAAGGGAGTGGGGGGTGCTTGGTGGTCAGCATGGAAGAACAAAATGTTGCGGTTGCTTGTTGGGCTGAGAGGGGTGTAACAGAAAATTAAGGATCCTTGTAAAGTCACCGTCGGCCTCGCTCACAGCAACGGTTGGAAACACCAGACTAGACCTAATCTGTTATTGGTCTGATGTGGGGGCGGGGGCTCCAGCAGTACTGAGTTGTTAACGGGATTACAAGTTCTTATATGTGTTGCAAATGAATATTTGGTTTTATGTGTGTATATTTTTCCTTAAATGTCACTCCATTAAATTAGAGCCTGCACTGTTAGCCAGTATTTTTATGTGTACTATATTTCCTTGACATTGTTTCCTACTGTAGCAGACTTCAGTTTTAAGAAAGTGTTTGGGTTTGCCAACTCAATTCGTCATGTTGGTGTGGTGAATGTTAAGCGTAAACGGTGACGATGTTCAGAGCCGATACATCTGCTCGCAGTCCTGACAAAGACATTTTCTGTGCATGGTGTCCTACTATATCGACATAATATTTTGACAATCTTGCAGATTGAACATGTGTTCTTCCACATTTTCACAGTATTTTCACAATATAGTCTGATACTTCCTGTACCGGACTATATTGTCGGATAGCATTCGTCTGTGTGATGCTATGCATTCCTCATTTGGATAAGCTGTGTAGAGAGCAGCTGGAATGCTGCTCACTAAATGTTATGATGTTCTAAGCAAAGTGTTAAATTAATGAAGCAGGGGAAGAGCTTTTTACTGCTGTGTATATTTGCACGCAATTGGCTGGAATTGCATTGGAAGAGTTGAATTATCAACAAGTACTATCAAAATGTATAGCAAACATGCTAGCAGTAGTCTACTTCTTTCGCAGACTGTTCATTTGGCAACATTTGACACCGTGTGTGCAGGATTAAAGACACTGCTTTGAATCAGATCTCTTTGGGTTTAAAAAGAGAGCCTTTCATTAAATAACATATTTCCAGCTATGAAAGACAATAAAAACGTAGCAGAAAATCAAAAAGCTGCACCTACTAAAGCATTTTCAATAACATTTTGATAAATTATGTATTGAAGATTATAATTTGAGATAAATTGGAGGATTTTTTAAAGACCAAAGTAAACATGTAAAGAAAACGGATTTTGGTGACAATTCCACAGTTTATACATTTGAATAAAGTGTTTAAGACTTTTTTTTTTTTTTTTTTTTACATAATTGTGCAGTAAGAAGACTAATTTCTTGGCTCAAAATAGCAATTGTTTTTGTTACAACACGCAGAAAAATATATCTGTTGCAGCAGCATAGAACAGGATTTCTCGTCTGTGAGTACCGTATTAGTCTGAGCAAATTATGTTTATACACGCTGTCTAAACTCGCCGGATTCCCGTCCCCTGTGTGCACAACAAGCAAAAGACGAAAATGAAAATAAACAGCATCGACTTTGTGTTTTCCTTTCTGCACGTTGCTTCCTAGCGCAACTGATTGTGCAGTTAAAAGAGCGGCACTGTTCACCTGAGATGATAAAAGCATGAATCACTTATTTCAACACTGCTCCGCCTTCACTGTGCCCCTTGGGGATGGGATTCCATTTAGCTCAACCCCTTTACCCCCACCACAGACACGCACACCCCCCCCCCCACACACACACACACACACGCGCGCCTTCCTCCTGTCACAAAAAAAAGTATTTTTTCGTCCAGAAGCCAAGAATTTGCTCCGGTGTAACGACACTAACTCAGTGTGCCTTTGCGACACAAACTCGTGTTCTTGTATTTTTTTTATTTTTATTTTTTTACCATCAGTGCGGTTTAGGGGGCTTCTGGGGTTGTTTTGATCTGATCTAGTGAGTGTGAGTGGCTACACGTTAAAGCCGATGTGGGTGGGTGTGTGTGTGTGTGGGGGGTGTGGGGGGTGTGTGAACATGCATGCGTTCCCCGGAGTCATCTCCTCTTCCCCGCGTCCTTTTTATAAAAGGAAAGATTCAGAGAGAGCAGCAGATGTCGAAGCGCTGACCTTTATGGTGGCAAAGGCTCAGAGGAGAGTTAAAACACATGCCCACCCAGCCGACCCCCACAACTCCCCGCCAGCTCGTGTGAACACACAGTCAGCTCCTTCACCTGCGGCACTGGAGGGACAGGTAAACATCTGATCTGTGCGTCACCTGAGCATCCTGCAACTCGCTCCAGACGCTGTGAAAATCTTCAAAGTGCGTGTGGCATGTGGGGTTGGGAGTCAGTGCAAAAATCACAAGTGAAAACCACAGGCAAAGCAAATTTGCCATGACAACATTGGGGAGGGGGAATTTATTTAGTTCATACAGTGGGCCATTGTTTTAGGAGTTCATACATATCTGTTACTTCCAATGACTGAAATTCCCCCCCCCCACCTCCTTGAGGCCCGTAGTTTCGTTCAGGTTTCAGATTCGACTTGTTTGGTCAAGTGAGGAAGGGCCTGTTAAAGCACCACACACCCAAGTTGAGTCAGTGTCTTTTATTTTCTGGTTTCCCTGCTACAGCTGTTTGTCTCAGGAGGAACAGCCATCCAAGCTTCCTTTAGGGGATGGATAAAGTATTTATCCACGTATCCAGCTCGGAGGCACCCCAGGCGGATAGAAATGCACATTTTTGTGTAATTTGCGTTGGCTTGTTGCCAGTTTGGCACTCCTTTAGCCATCTGCTTAAGTGCGCACCCAAACAGATATTGTGACATAGTACAGCATGTACCTGCACTTTTACTTTTGTACTTGTTGATGCCGCATTTCCATGTATCCAGAGAAGCATGGAAGCCTTCTGTCGCGGTTTTGCTTTTTTTTTTTTTCTTTTCTTTTTGTAGATGTTTTAAGAATTTTTTTTTTGGTTGAGGCGTTGCATGTTTGGACAGTTATTCCCTTTGGTTTTGGATGCAGCTGGAATGATTTTGACTCTTACTTTTTTTTTTTTTTTTGGGCAGTTGTTATGATGCGTAACCAAGGAATCAAGGTATTGTTTTTACAACTGGTAGCAGCTGATTAGCATAGCTGAAGTTCAAATAATACCTGAACTACAACCCCCAATGCTCGAGGAGTTGAAATGGATTCTTCTTGGATGCATCGCAGAGAGAGAAGAAGGACATTAACATTTCATTGATCATATCCCAAATTCCAATGTCTTTCAACCGGCCTCCTATTCATACAGCCAGACAGAGATTTAAAGAGGAGTGGCAAAAGCAAGTGGAATGGATTAGCAATGGTTGCCAACAACTTATGGAGTCATCTAGAATATGTTACCGTCTCTGCTGCCTGGATACTGAGCTGTTAGCATGTCATAACACTAATCATCAAGTATCATCATTTAGTTTATTTGTGTTGCACATTTTAGCAATGAGGCAGTTCACAGTACTTTTACATTGTACAGCGTGTTCCAAATTATTATGCAAATTGGAGTTAAGTGTCATAAAGATAAAAGTTTTTTGTTGTGCTATTAAATTTATAGTATTGTGTGTCAGGGCTTTTTGAATCACTATAATTAATTTCAGAGAGCTGATTTTATTAGTTTGTCTGGTGAGCTCAATCAAAGGAAATCTACTTAAGAAGGATGTTCCACATTATTAAGCAGGCCACAGGTTCCAAGCAATATGGGAAGGAAAAAGGATCTCTGCTGACGAAAATCATCAGATAGTGTAGTGCCTTTTGACAAGGTATGAAAACATTAGATATTTAACAAAAACTGAAGCGTCATCATACTGTGAAGAGATTTGTGGCTGATTCAGAACCAAGATGGTTTGTACAGATAAAGGCATAATGAGGAAGGTTTCTGTTAGACAAATTTATCAGATTAGGACGGCAGCTGTTAAAATGCCCTTACAAAGTAGCAAACAGTTATTTGAAGCTGCTGGAGCCTCTGGAACCTCAAGGTGGAGGATCCTCCAGAGGCTTGCGGTGCATGAACCTATTCGGCCCCTAACCAGAGTTCACAAGCAGAAACGGTCGCAGTGGGCCCAGACGTACATGAAGATTAAATTTCAAACAGACTTGTTCACTGATGACTGCTGTGCAACACTGGATGGTCCAGATGGATGCAGTAGTGGATTGGTGGTGCATGGCCACCACATCTCAACACAGCTATGATGTTAGCAAGGAGGTGGTGGAGTCATGCTTTGGGCCCAAATCATGGAGAGAGAGAGAGAGAGAGAGCTGGTCGGCCCCTTCAGAGTCCCCAAAGGTGTGAAAATGACCTCAGCAACTACATGGACTGTCTGACTGATCACTTTCTGTCATGGTTCAAAACGAAGAGCCGAACCTTCAGTACCAAAATCATCTTCATGCATGACAATGCACCATTTCATGCTGCAAGGAATACCACGGTGTCATTGGGTGCTATGGGCATAAAATGGGAGAAACTCATGGTGTGGTCACCATCCTCCTCTGACCTCAACCCTAACCCTAACCCCTGGAATATCTTCAAGCAGAAGATCTGAGGGTGAAATGCAGTTCATATCAAAACAGCAGCTCTGGGAAGGTTTTCTGACAACCTGCAAAGAAATTCAAGCAGAAACTTTCCACAAACTCACAAATTCAATGGAGGTGAGAATTGTGCAGGTGATGTCAAAGAAGGGGTTCTATGTTTTTGACTGAAATAGTTTTTAATTTTACTACATGTGACCACTTAATGCTGCACATTGAAAGAATGACCGTTTGCAGTTCTTTATAATCCATAAAATGTTTAGAAAATCTGCTGAGCATAATAATTTGGACCAGTGCATTTTGAGTTTTTTATTTTTGGAAAAAAATACTGTTCTCATGGGGAGCTTTGTTCAGTAAAAATGGATTTATACTGAAATAGTTCATGACTTGGAAATTATACTGACCATCACCTGCATTGACCATTTAAGAAAATCTGAGAAAATATCACTTGCATAATAATTTATAACACTGTGTTAAAAATAAATCTTAAAACACACTTACATTGCAGTGGCAGACTAAAAAATATAACATTTATTTTCCCTTTGGGATAAATAAAGTATTATTGAGTTTAATTAAAAACCTTTTGATGAATTGTTCTGTTGTGATAGTTATGCAAGAACAAAGTCTCTTTGTTTGAGCATATCCTTACTAATAAATAAAATTTATACCCCTGATTTGTTGTTATTATGTTGTTATGCCAGTTTTCCAAACATCCAGCTCTAGACGGCGTTAAAAACTTAGAATGTTTGTATAAATTTGCACAGAAAAGAACATTTGTGCAACTGTGCTAAGAAGCTTTATAGGTGTGCGGTAAGGATGGTGTTGAACAATTTAAGGCAGAACTTGAAGACTTTGTGGCTTTTAAAAGCAGACCTGGCCTCAAGTCCTCTCTCTGTGTTGCTGTTGGCGTCTGCTTCGTCGCTTGCTTTAGACAGAAAACCAACAAGTCAGCACAGTGGAAGCATTCAGCTCTGCGTTGACTCTTGTTTTGAAATTCTTCTTTGACTTTCATACATTCAGCCTCAGCTTCCAGCAACGTTTCCTCATGCAGTAATGGCAGCGGACCTCCCCGTTCCCCCGTCCTCTGCTACTTTGCTGTTTTACAGTGATTAGTCTCACCAGGGGGATGGCACTTTCAACTCTGTCAGCAGTTTTTGCCCCCGTCATCCCTCCGCATTCAGGATGTTTCATTCACAAAACTCGTCTGGCTCCGTTCGCTTTCACCCTCCCCTCTGCAGACTTTTCTCTTACGTACTTCCTATGTTGGAGCTGCTGACACTAATAGGGAAAAACAGCCTAAAGAAGAAGCGTGTGATTATCTATTTTATATAACACATCCAAGAAATCACACTCGCTTTCTGGCTTATGAATATTACATTATTTTCAGTTCAACTAGTCTAGATCGTGACGCTTTTGTTCGCGTCCTAATGTCGGCAGACAACAACACAGGCCTTGTAAAACATTCACAGAAAGACGCAAAATATACATAGGATCTCCCGTGTTGGGAAAACCCCTGACGACACCACCTCGGAGCTGCGAGCAACTGCCACTGTTGCTGCACAAGATAAGAGGGGAGGGGTGAAGCAGTAAGCCAGCAAATGCTAAGTCTTACGCAAACAAGGTTTACTGCCCCCGGGGCAGTTGGTGGCATCGTATGTTTGTCGATGGCCGTGACACTGACCCACACCTGATCTATTTTAAGGGTGTTTTTTTGCTCCTTTTCATTTCAATCTTTTGGGCTGATCTTAGTAACGGCCGACTGGAAATGTACACACTTCTTTGCAAAAGTAATCAAACCCCTTCAGAGTTCACACAAAATTTCATGTGTTTTTAGATGAACAAAACAAAGTCAAACAAAAAATAATAATTGTGGTTTATTTTAGTCTGATGTGGAAGAAAATTGATTCTGCCCTGAACAGACGAGATGCGTGGTGAAAACATTGATCGCAGCATTATGCTGTGGGGGAAATTTTTTTTTTTTGGCAAAAACGGAAGGTGATGATCTTTATTTATGCGTTAATGGAACAAACGTTAAAAATAATGATAATACTATCGATTTAAGTGAAATCTATCGAGACAATAAATCAAAATTCTTCACGATTGATCGGCGATACGGTAAAAATCAACACCTATTGCAAAGAATACTGCTTAAAGCACTTAACACTTTGCAGTTTATTTGTAAAGAAAAAAGTTTTCCAACCATGTATCTTTTGATTCCTTGTCAATAATCCAATAGTTTGCGTTGAACGATCATACAAACTCCCAATAAAATGACTCTGTAGCTATGAAATGTTGTTCTAATTAGGTCAAATCCAGCCTTTTTTGCAGCTCTGCTGCTTATTTTCCTAGTATGATGTTCTCTAAAATAGCAGTGCACATTTGCTTCTTTTTTTTTTTTCTAGCTCAAAAATCATATTTCAGCCTGTGACTTCTGCGAGCCCGCCTCCATTGAGACCGCTGCTGGCATCAGTCCAGGCAAGTGATGGCAGCCCTGGGGTGAGATTAGCGAGCCTGCGTTCTCCTGTAAAAGTAAGAGCGCAACAAGGGGAGTTATCAAGTGTCATGAAAAAGCAGCAGCAGAAAAAAAAAAAAAAAAAAGAACAGAAGGAAAGGAGGCTGAGATTCCAGGAAGGGAAAGCTGTTATCTGCAAAATGTTTTCTTCGCATTGTCTTGCTTGTTTAACCGAGGCCGGCGGAGACTTTTGACTGAAGAATCCGCCTGGTGGCATTCCTGTGGCTGTTGACGTCACGAGGGTTTCTGGCCTTTTGCTGTAGAATCACAATGAAAGCAGTGGACGTGTGTGCTGTTCTGTAAAAATGTCTGATTGTGGTTGAGCAAACAATGCTCTTTTCTTCCCTTTTTTTTAAACTTAATGAGAGGGTTTGTTTATGTTGTGGTTGATCGTCTTGCACTTGCGGCCGCGGCCTGATGCTGCCGTCTACTGTTTCAGAGGGTTTTGAAGTGCTGCTGGGGGAATGTATGTGGGGTTTCAGATGAGCTCATGGAAGGAAGCTGACCTGGTTTAGAATCCTCTGGTTTTTCCCAAAGAAGCCATCCAAAGAATGAACAAGATATTGCTTTTGCGTGCGCCACATTTATGCGTTCGAAATGTTTGCATCAAACTTGTGCGGATGTGGGGGAACATTTCTGAATCGGCTCACGTAACCTTGTTTTTTTTTTTTTTGTTTGTTTTTCTCCCTTTCGAAGATAGCGCAGTTTGAAGAGAAACAAGCAGCAGGAACAACATCCTCCTTCCCCATCATGAAACCAGACAGTCGCCTTGAGCCGACATACTCATTGCTAAACTGCACATATACAGAAAAACACAGTGCGGTCTCAACATTTGGTTTGGTTTGCTTCGGATCGTCTCTCAGCATGTGGGCTAAAGGTCACTCTCCTGCTCTCTGACTCTGCCAGGAATTTTTATTTTCTTTTCTCTCTCTCTCTCCCTCTCTCTCTCCCTCTTTTTCTCTCCTTCTCGCTCTCTCTCTTGACTGCAGTTCAGTCAGTGCCTTTGTGGCAAGGGCAGGGCAAGACGGTGGTCACTTTGATAAATGCCCAGAAACTGTGGCTAAATTTAGGCTCTCGCTGTCTTGGAGAGCTGCAACAGTGTTAAGTCATTTCAGATATTTGGCAAAATAAGCAGATATGTTGGATGTTGTTTCCTTTTTAGCCTTTGCAATTAATCTGCTTAAACCCGCACCGGAGAGCCTAATGCCTAAATTAAAAAAAGGAAAAAATTTACTTTGTAATAAAAGTGCAAAAAATCCTGATTTATTCATTCTATTTTTGTTCAAAGCTAAGTTTTGTACGGTAATCAATACAGAATTTTGGTGATAGTATGTATTGTAACATAAATTTCAGTACAATATTATTGTAAATTGAATAAAAATATCAAATGAACACCCATTTAAATTACTGTTTGGCGTTAGGGACCCCAAACACCTGAGAACAGAGCAAATCTGCTAATACTCACAGTAGAAGATGTCTTTCTTAACAGCCAATCATTGCAAAGAAAAACAAATATGGCTCCTGGATTGGCTGCGTTGATGTTATATGTCTCTTACACCAGCTGGTTTGCAGTGTGCAGCAGCAGGTATGGGAGGGGCGGCTGCTTTGTTATGCTATATTAGTGAAAACTCCAGTTGCTCCGGTACTTTCTGACATTTATTATCTGATTGATTTAATCATTTCTCCAGTCAAGTTTCTTGTTTTTTTCAAGATATATCTGTCATGTTTTTCTATTTTAACTTTGAGAAGTTTTGATTGATCGATTGTTGAAAGAATCGCCAATTGATTCAGTCATCGATTAATTGTTTGCTGGAGTGTACAGACTCAAAAACGGGTCTTTTGCAGAAAGAACAACACAGTGACAACAGTAATTGAGCCAGAACTGTACAAAAAGTAATGTATAGATTTTACGTTTAACACAATAAAAGTTGGTACATATTTTTTAAGCTAAAGATGCATCTTTCACTATAAGTGATCAAGGTAAAGCTAAAGAAATGCTGTTCTTGCATTTCTGTCAAAACAATGTTATTTAAAAAAAGAAATTATTTATTTGCATATTTTAATATATTTATAATATTGTACCAAAAAAGTTTCAATGATTAATTAAAATCTCTGCAGAATGTTCCAATCTTTTGTCTGAGTGAAATATCAAAGTACTTCTAATCTCTAAACCACCTTCTCTTCCATTTCTTACACCTGCGCTTGTATTATTATCCCCGAGTAGATCCCTGAGCAGATCCTCTACCCGCCTGCCGCACCAAAGACAGTTTTCTTCCCGACCAGGAGCCGCTGTAGTACTGTTGTGGTTGACGCAGCGTCCTCATTTCCCCCTGGGTTGGTTCTTGTTTAGAAGTGAGTCATCAACTCTGTAGAGAGAGTGAGTGGCGGGGATGAGGGCGGTGGTGGAATGAGGAGGGAGGGGGGGGGTTCATTCAAGGTTCAGATCTCCGTTGTGTCGTTTCATGTCATCTCTTTCTCCTCAACCCTCTCCCCTCCTTCCCGTCCCAGTCCGGTATTGGTTTGCAGTCTGTCGCTTGATCACCAGCATCTGATTCTGTGCGGTTAGATTGTGTGTGGTGTGACATGTTTTTTTCTTTTTTTTTTGTTCTCTTTTTTTTTCTCCCTGCGGCTTCTGATACTTTCAGTGTGTAAATATGGCTTATTATTTCGGCTCAGATATTTTGCCTATCAGCATAATCTGGTTTTCATCAGATTTTAAAATTAGCAGGATTCATAGGCAGTCTGGAAACAAATGAAATCTGGTCAAGCTGTTTTTCCAGACAAGTATGAAAACCATAAGTGCGTGGAAAAAATATTTCCTTATACAGTAGAAGTGTCCTTCCCTCTATCATTCCTCCCTCATGTCCTCTTTACCCTTCCTTCCCTGTAGCTTAAAGGTGTAACCTGAAATGTTAGACTTGTGTAAATCTTGAACATCCCCTTCAGGGGAGTTTTGGGCCATTCTTTGCAGTTTTGATTCTGTTCATTAAGTTAATATTTTGTTATGATTGGGCTATGGTAACATCATTTATGTTTTTATCCTCTTTTAGTTAGATTATTTGAGTATACAGAGTAGATATTGTTCAACTTAACAATTGTTGGTTGTCACGGTCCTGAGGCAGCAAAACGTGTCCAAGAAATCCACGCTTCTTAACAATTTTGCATCATAGTTGGTGTAAGGTATTAAAGCTAATGTTTTGCCTAATTTTTGCTGCAGAACGTGCCTAATGCAGGATATTCAAAAGTCTGATGCATTTTTTTTCAGACGCACCTTTGGGAATGTAAGAGATTTTGATGGAGACTGTAAACGAAGAAAAAGCCTCCAGTTGCTTCTATTTTCTCTGAGAGTTACATGATCTAATCTCTGGGTAAACGCGTAGTAATGACAAGATGAGAGGTTTAAATGTTTTACCTAATTTGTTGTTTCAGATGCAACCCAAAAATGTTTGGAAAGTGCTCATCTAAAGCAAAAATGTTCAGCAGAAGTTACTGTTGAAGATCAATGCTGTTGACTTTCAAACACCTTTGAATTCTCTAGATTAGAAAACTCCTGAAACCTCTACTTTTATAAACGTGCTTCTTTCCCCCCCCTTTTTTTTGCTCTGCTCTGATCCTTATTGCTCCTTTTAGAGAGTGTGTACCATATTTTTTATGATCTCCACTTTCCTCTGCTCTTTATTGTGGGTAATTTGAGAGAAACCCTTTTGCAGTCTTGGGTCATGGTGGCCATTTAGTGACTTAACATTTTTTTGCTTTAACTGGGTATTTTGTTAATTATACTCGGTGTACAGTTGCTTGCACAAGAGCTAACCCTCAAGACTGGACATAGTTTTGTAGAAATAAACACGATCTTTCTAATGATAAAGTTGATGTTGTGCAAGAAGAAAGTTTAAGCTTTTTTTGTGTTTGAAATTAATGAAAGATGTGACAATGTTGCCTAAAACAGATGCAAGTAAAGTTACACTTTTCAGCCTGATGTTAAACTAAGTCCCTGTTGGAAGAGAAGTGCTGTTACTCTGCACATTGATGCCATTGTGGTGTTGATTTGTTTGTCTTTTTTCACCCAAAGCAAATCAGTTGAAAACTTCTCCGCAACAGCAGCGTGGCTGAATATAGGAAGTGGATTTTCTGAAACCTGAGAGGAGCCTGATGGCACGCTGCATTGTAAAATTATGCAAAACCAAACATGATGATGCTTAAATATAGCAGTGGCACATTGTTTAGGGCAACCAACAAGAACACCTTCTTCTGGCATACTTTGTTACATCTGCAGACCTGTGTCGGGTATTTAAGTCACACCTGTGTGATTAAGTAAGGGAATTCTTTTGGAAGTACAACACTCATGGCCTTGAACTTTTTCACATTTTAGTCACTTCACAGCCACGTATGGCATTGTCCTTTTACTTTTGATAAATTATAGAATACATGAAGCCTATAAGGTCACTATTGAGGAGATGCAGAGATCCACATCTTGGTTGCAAGAATATGTTGGCAGGACAATTTTCAAGCCATCAGAAGTCCAGTTTGCAGTTTCGACAAGTGATGCACAAGATTGAAAACGTGAAAGAAGGTGCTCTGGTGAGGTCACACCAAAGTTTTACATCTTCCTGAACCCACCAACAGTAAAATCTAGTGGTAGATTCAGACAGCTGAGATATTCCTCATCAGCTGGAAGAGGGATGCTGGTGAGAATTCATGGGAGGAAAATAATGGAGCTGAACACCTGCAAGAGTCTGCCCAGGACTATGGCGTAGATTGACATTGAAGCAAGACCTCAACCCTTAAAATCCAGGCAGATTGGAATGACTTGCATGAAAGCGTATTTATGTGTTAACGTTGCCAATTGGTCGAAGCCTGAATCCAAATATAAAGTATTTAAGATATACACCAAAAGACTTGAAGTGGAAATTGCAACAAATGTTTCTACTAATTGAAGACGTATGCATGATATACTTCCTACGGGTTCACCGATGTTTAAAATGCCTGACCTCTCCATTCCGATTTTGGGCAATACAGATTTTGCTTTTAGTTTTGTTGCCTGAAAAGTCTCTAAATAGCATTGTCTCCCTTCATTGTTATGCTATACTTTGTGTTGGTTTATCACTCAAAATCCAAATAAAATATATAGACTTTTTCAAGGTGCTATTGTTGTTGGTCGTTTCTGTGGAAAATTAATCTTGAGCGTCTTGTTGTGGTAGATATTTGGGTTTCGCAAAAATAATGAAATAATTGATGAATTGTGCTGTGTTAATGTGCAAGTGCAGGTTGGCTAAATGGCGCGCACTGGAAATGTCATTACTTTATTTTCAGAGCGTATACGCTGCAGTGGAGCTTCTACTTGTTCCAGCCTCTGAGCCAGATTACACTCATTAAAGCGTGGAGTTTGTGTGCAAGTGAGCGTGCGTCTAGAGGTCTTATTGATTGTGTGCCAGGCCAAGATGAGTATTTAAAAAAGTCTGTCCTGAGTGCTCCATATGGAGGGTTGATGTCGGAGAGTGTGGTCAAGAGGGGGAGAGGCGGAGGAAAGGAAAATGAAGGAAGAGAGGAAAGAAGGACGAGGAGACCTTCTCTTTTTTTTTTTTTTTTCTTCTTCTGGGCTTTGCTGCCTCTGTCATTAAGCTCTCCCATGTCAAAGACAGATGGAGCAGTTTGTGTGTGTGTGTGTGTGTGTGTGTGTGCATGCCTTTGGAGTGCAGGGCAACGTGACCCACCCACGTTTGCACACACACGCAAACACACACCATTGATCGCTGCCTTTTATCCTACCCCTGGTGGGGACGTCTCCGGGCACCTAAGACCTCCGCCATCTGCAGTAACTCAACCTTGAGGGTCTGTCGGCTCATCAGCGGCACCGTACCGCATTCAATATATTCAAGAAAAAATTGAGATTCTGATCACTTAATCATTTTTAAGTCTTGAGAAAAAGGACATTTAACTTTATCTTTTGTGGCACCACATTGCTGTAACCTTAATAGAGACACACGAGTAGGCCTGGGCAATAGAACGATATCCATTGGGATAGACACAAGATGAATAGGAATAGAAAATACATCTGATGGACTGTTCTATGAAGTCATTGAACTGATCCAGAGCCTCATTCAGGTTCTGGATCAGAAAACCTGAGTGTGTTACCCTATAGCTAATTTAACACACCAGCTGTAGGAGATGTAGGCAGAGGAAAGGCTTCTAAGCCATTGGTCCAGCTAAGAAAGGTCAGTGGCATAAGCTAACTTACTCGCTAGTAAGACAGATAGGTATAACAGCTCAAGAGATGATTGTGGGCAAAAGAGGAATGGTCACGTCGCTAACTTGGCAGTATTTTGGATATTTAACAACAAACTAATCAATAAGTATCAATATCGGCTGATATTAAATGCTTATATCGTGGTACGTTTTTTTGTTTTAGTTCTGTTCCAGATTAGCGTATTTTTTTATTTATTTTTTTTAACTCTCTCCTTTCCATGATAGTTTTGGGCACATTTACCATGAAAAGTTGTTATTGACACCAGCAAAGATTGTTGGTCTAAATATGAGTTGGTCAGTGGTGGAAAGTTGAATAGATTTTCCTTGGTTTGCTCAGATCAAGGGTCAACTGGTCAAGGTTCATCGGATACATCAACCTCCACAAACAGCATCTTTGTTCTCAGTTTTATAGAGCTTACATAAAAGTAGACGTAATATGCCTTATGGATAATTGGCAATAGTGTTCTAATCTCTTCATTTTCCATCAAGAAGTATCTATCAAGAAATTGGCAAAGGAGATTGACTCCAACTCGAATGATTGCAATCCTCATGTCAGCCAGTAGCACCTGAAGCGGAGCGCGGATCACGGTGTTGACGTGGTGAGGGTTCAGCTTGAGGTCACTAATTCTAAAACATTTTATTATTTAAAAAAAACAAAAGGTGTTTGCTGCTTCCTTTTCTCTGTCACATGCAAATATTCAGGCATGACTTTGCTAAGAGGCAAGATTCTCGCAACATTTGTAGCAGCTCTGCCCTCCTCGGCCCTTGCAGGCTGCTACAAACTGTTGGCACTTGCCAAGGCAGCAGTGCCAAGCACAGAGCGAGCCTCCAGCTCCAGCAATCTCCCCGTTACTGTCTGGGGGAGAGTCTGTCCACTCCTCCTCCTTTATTTATATCCGTTTCTTTGTCCTCATCTGCACCCTGCTTTTAAAATGTGAATCCAGATTTGACTCAGAATGAAGAGTTATTCATTTTTTTGTGTTTTATCGTTTTAATTATTTTTTTTCAATGATTAAATTTCTGCCTTTAAGATATGTGTGTGTGTGTATAACACACTAGCTTTAGGCTACACAGAAAAAAAAACTAAGTACAGCAGAGGAAGTGTGTGTGTATGTGTGTATTATAGAGAAAGCCTGTTGTTTATGCTTGAAGTGTGTTAGAGCTGTGCAGCAGTGTGTGTGTGTGTTTGAAGCTGTGACATCAGTATGCAGGTATTTCTCAACAGACTGCCAGGACCAATGCAGCCAATAGGCTCCAATTTCCAAATTTCTTTCACTGACACGCACATCAAGTTGCTTGGTGAGACTTGTTGTTTCCACGTATTTCTTTTTTCTCTCTCTCTCTCTCTCTCTCTCCGCTGACTCTGGGAAGCTTTAGAAACACGTAGGAACAGCATCTGAACCTCAGCCTGTTCTTGCCTTTCAGATGCTGCAGATTTTTTGTTTTGGGGCCGGGTTGGGATGAGCAGGCCCTACAAGGCTAAATCGAGCCCATTTAGAGGACTGTTGTTTTTTTTTTTAATCACTCATGAACCGACTGACCCCGGGAAAAGCTTAAAGAAAACACACCACAGGAGAAAAACATCATTTATCCAAACTGTTTGGTTAATTTTTTTCTTGGTTGTTTTCCGACTCTGACGTAATATCCGCATCTTGACGCATGTCAGTAACTAACAGGTTTCTTTTTGTCACCTCTGAAGACTACTTTGTTCAGTTTCAGATTTATGCCTGTGATATTCTTTATCATCTTCTTTGTATCCTTCCATATTGTCAGGAATGTCATCGTCAGCGAAATACCATTCAGCTGTTGTTCATTATGCTCATCCAAACTATCATTTTTAAGGAAAGAATAAGTTAATAAGAAACCAACAGCATATACATGGGTCCTTTTTTTCTAAAACTCTTCTAATTATCTTCTGTTGGACTCTAAACTGCATCACATTTTTTCTCGACTGTGCTGAAGTTATTTAAAGAAAAAAATTAACAGAAACATCACAGATCAGATATGGATAATAAGACCTCAAAGAACATTTTTGCATCTGTGTTTGCCAGGAAGAGCTCAATCGGCTCATCTCTTGCATCATGAAATCACTTGTTTTTACTTTTGTAACATGTCGTATTCATTTATATGCATCCAAGTGAAAACTAGTCAAAATGTGTTTTCTTTGGTCATATTTACTTTTTGAAATTTTGATCAAAGTAGCACTGAAAGTTATTTTGATAAAAAAAATACTTACCACTTTATAATTGAACAGGTTAGAACTGCTTCAGTTCTGACCTTTTGTTTCACACTTAACCTGCTAAGTAGCCGTAACCGAGTTGCTTGTTCAGAGTTAATTTCATATATTTGTGACTGTGTTGCTCATTGATGTTGATAATAATGTGTAGTGCTGCTCAGTGGAGCTTTGATATCTACTATTACCCTTCAGGCTGAAACCAGACACCCTTTTTTGTGGCCCAAATCCCACACACACACCATTCTTCATTTACTTCACACACACACACACACCACACCGCTGTCACACTTTGAGCTACCGTCGAGCTCAGCTGGAATGTATCCAATGCCATAAAGTAAAAAAAATTAAAAAATTCAAACATTTGTTTTTATATTTATAAAGAAAAAATAATTTTACAAATGCATCTGCAGTTTTAATAAAATTTTCACATGTATAAATATCAATTTTGGGGACATTTAGATTTATTGAATTGTGGCACATTTGGCTTCCCATACCTGCTGTGGTTCAAATTGTACATTAATATAGAATACTTTTGGTCACATTAGGATAAACTCAAAAGTTGGAAGTTACTAATTGGTAAACCTTATTGTTGAGTGGCACAGACGTGACAGCACACACACGCACGCACACTCACACACACACGCACAACCCCCCGGCCCCAAAAAACTCAAAATGGCACCAAGGAGGAAGAACCCGCACGTGCCTGCTGTAGATTGGTATCAAAATGTTGACTCTTGTCAGAGACTCATTTCACTCAGACCAACCTTTTCTTTCATCTCTCACTTGCGTAGTTAAAGGACACAGGGCTGTGTTTACTTTCTGCATGTAGGCTTTTATAGTATTAGTCAAACAGAAATGCCAAGTTACCGCAGATTATTTGAAGAGGCTTGGCTTCAGAGAAACCATTGAATGAGAGTTCATCTGCAGTCAACGCTGCTTAGGTCACACTCTCACTTCGAGTCACTTCAGTCCATCATAAGATGCTATGACACAATAAGTGTTAAAAGCAACTAGAGTCAAATGGGGAGAAGGGTTTTTACCGCTGTGTCCCAATGCCGATGAAGATCAAGGACTTTGTAGTGTTTAGTGAAGTGGAACTGGAGATGATCTAAATGACTTACATAGTCTGGTTTGGATATTACACTTTGTGGCGATCAGCATGGCAGCATACCTCCTACACACATCTGTATTTTCACGCAAAACAAAACTATTAAAGGCATTCATTGTTTATTTAAAAAAAATTCTAATCTTTTTTGTCAACTTCTACCTGAACCGAAGGCTAATTGTGAGTAGAGGAGGACAGAGTTGTTCTGACCATTTATAATTGGTCTTCAGTTGAAACAATACACACTCCTTACTTCACAACAGAAAAGAAAAAGCTCACTTAATAGACAAAACAGAAGTATTTTCTATGTTCAGTTTGGCTTTATGTGTCTTTTTGTTGTTCAGGATTTTCCCCCAGTGGATCATAAGCCTGGCGGGCCACCAGGCTTTACTTGTGCCCCCTCCAGGCTAAGCATTGTTTATTTATTTTTAGTTTATTTTAATGTTTGCCCTTTTTTTAAGACTTTATAATTGGTCATCAGGTATTAATCTTCTAATAACATATAATTATCAAATGATATTTTAAAACTTTAAATATTTTTAAACTAAAAAAAAAAAAAGCCGGTCATCCAGCAGCAGGGAAAGTTTCTTTGGAGGGAAACCCTGATGTTGATGGCAAAGTTTTACCTACATGTCAGCAAGTACACTTCTAAGTGTAAAAGAAATAATATTTTACTGATAATGAAACTGACCAACCCTGAAGTTTTTGTAGTGATTGTATGGATTGATTGCTTAGCTGTGACGTGTCGACTGGAAAGAACAAAATGATCTGATCGTTAGGAATTCGACTGGTTGGTCTATTGACAAGATGGTGTTCCTATTACTTTTTATGGCCATTTTTATACCACTGCAGTGCTCAGGAACAGTTAATTTATTTAGGTAGGATAGGTTAAGAGATTGCTGAGTTATGCTTTGTAAGTCGTTAACAAAGCTCTTTTGTCTTTGCTTCTCAATCCTCACAAATATGTGGTTATGCCTGGTCATTTAGCTAATTTTCATACCAAATGTTTTCCTTTCAGTCAACTTTCCAGTAATATGCTTGTAAAGTGCACTCTAAGGATCTCTGTCATTAGCAGTGATCTTTAGTCGTAAACGTTTTTTAGTCCTGGCTGTCAACGAACGTGTGTTGCACAACTAGTGTGTCAACAGACTTCCCCGTGAAGTCTGGATAAAAAAGATGCACTTCCTAAAAGTATTAAATAGAAAAACGTTGGATTGCAATTAAATGACGTAAGCCGTGAGGATACTACTATCAGCAGATTCCTGTTAAGCGCTCAGAGTGCAAAATTTTCTCTCTGCTTCCTTGTTGTAAATGTTTTGGTGAAATGGAAACATTTCAAACTCATGAAATGATCCCTTGTTTAATAATTTAAAGCTATTCAGTATAAGACACCTGCCAGAGCTACGCCACATGTCTGTTTTGCCATAAATTTTTAAATGTTTTTGCATCTACGCATGACAGCAGAGGATATTTGGTGCATTTTTCTTGTCTTCTAAGGTTTTTATCGTTGTTCCTTCAAACACATCTTAGCATAAAATCAGAGTCTGACTCATAACAGCCATCAGTTCCTCCCACTACCTGCTAAAATGCACTTAACTCACTTTGTTTATCCTCTGATCTTGGAGTGAAGAGTGAAAATTACATTCAATTCAAATGTGTCTGTTTTTTTAAATTCTGTTATATACTAGGATGAATAAGTTGCCAAAGTAACAAAAACTCATTTTGTGGAACATATGAACTGAAGCTGTTGATATTCGCATGTCCTAAAAACTCAAATGAGGATTTTGAATTGTTCTGCCCATTTTGAATTCTTTACTAATCCAGCATTTTTTTTTTATCCAAGGTTTGACCATTTCAAAGAGAAATAAAAAAAAACATTAAGTTTGTTCATAATAGCTCTGATATACAAATATTTACATTTTCACCCTATGTACAATTATGTCTTATGTCTAATATTTTCACAGATTAAATGTTGAATATTTTGCTCACTTTGAATTGCTAAGCGATTCAAAGTGAATCTGCCTTTGGGGCAGGGGACAGTTTACCTCGAGTTGTCTGAGGTTTCAGCTATATCTGCGAATGCATCAGTTTGCTGTAGTTTGATGAAACCGTGAAAGAGGAAACAGGAAGAACTTCCAGGCCAGCTGTAAAGTATGGGGGTGGAGGCATCATGATGTGGTTTGCTGCAGGAGGAACTGGCATCATGGGGAAAGAAAACTGTGTGGGAGTATTGAGCAATATGTCAAGACCTCAGCCAAGAAGTTAAAGTTGGGTCACAAAAGGTTCTTGCAGTTATCAGTGGCCCTAAAAATGTAGCCAGATTAGACACAAAGAACAGCAAAACCAACGCTTCAACCTTGATACTGGTTCCTAAGAAAATTTCTGAGCAAGATGTATTTGTTCGCAAGGCAGTCTAAAAACGTAGCTCATGTGCACCGGTTCTGTATGGAGGAATCTTCTCTTTGAGTATTCTGGCATTTATTAAATGAAAACAGGCTCCTTAATCCCAGCTGACCTAAAATCGAAAAGTTTAGTCTGATTTTATGTGTGACACTAGGGCTGGAACTGTTAATCGTGAGTCAGCATCATCGAATTTAGTAACAGTGCAAATGCTTAAAAAGGCCGTTTGCTGAAAGAGCATATTCAGAGCAGTAACTAAGCTAAAATTGTGCAAAATATACATACATTTTGCATTTAAGATATAAAAAAAACCCAAATATGTGGCATAGGTTTTCAGCTTCACGTGGTTCAAAATCACTAAAGGAGTTCAGTGTTGCATTTTAGGCTATAAAATGTTTTTCTTATCTAAAAAAAAATATTTATTTCTGTCGCATAAAAGAGGCTTAAGTGGTTTAATGAAAAATCGACGAATCATCAGAATAATCGATTACTAAAATAAGCAACCTTATTTGACATAGTGAAGAGAAATATCGTTTATGCAGTGTGTTGCTCTAATGTATTCTTAACTCTGATGAGTAAACGTTTTGTTTGGCAGCTGAGTGATCTGCGTCTTTCCTTTCCCTTTCTTCTGCTTCTTGGAATCAGTGCCATGATATGCGGAGATGCAGGAAACAGTTCAACGTTTTCCGCGAATGACTGTCAGGTTATTTTGTTTTTTCTGCCTGATTCCTAATGTCGACATCTCGTATAATGAGGCTTTTTTTTAAAATTTTGTTGAGAAGACAAAAGACGAGGCTCCAGGACCCGCTGTTCGACGAAGTTAGCAGTGAGACGGTGCTGCATGTTTGAGGCGCCTGGAGAAGTGCTGATGCAACAGTGAGAATGTCTTGCCCCTGACATCTGCCGCTCTACCTTTTTGTGGTTTCCTGCGTTCGGGTTTCTTCTGTTTTTTGGTGTTTTGTGTTTCGACTTGATGTGCAAAAGTCAGTTTGTGGAGGTGAAAAGAAGTGTGGACTGTGGTTTTTCACAGAACTGGCTAACCATAAGCACATGTCACAAGTTGAAAGCCTTCATCTCACTTTATGTCCTACCGCTACTATTTTAATGCTAGCTATTTTTTACTAATATATATCGCTGAATAAAATCACCTAAACATGGAGGTGGAAACCTGTAATGAGAAAAAAAAAAATCACATAAATGTGTGTTTTCTGTATTTTTTCCACTACCCTCCCATTCGCGTATTATTCCCTTATTTTGCCTTAAACATCAGGCTCCCTTTCCCCTGCAGTAATCCCTTCTTCCATCATTCGGAGCGTGCAGTAGGTGCTGCGATATTCAGAAGGGAGCTGAAGGAAGATAAGAGAGCCGTCTGGAATCTATTAGCCAGTGAAAGCATCGACGCTGCACTGTGGGAACCTTATTGATTGTCCTCCCTTATAATCATTCTACCTCTTTTCCCATCATCTGGCTCAGGCACAAGTCATATCTGCTTCTCTCTCGTCCTGTTTTCCTCTATTCCCTTTTTTTTTTTTTTCCTGCTCGCTCTTATTTTCTATTTGGCTCACTTTCTTAATGTATTTCTCACGGCAGCTGTGCTTGATTATCCGTAGGTGCTCCATACTTGGATCGGCCGTTTTTCCAAATCAAGTCTCAAGCTTTTAATGGACAAGTTCAAAGTCGTTTTCCCCCAAAGTTCAGGCTGAAATTACTGGAACTAATATTCTCACTCAGGATGCTTCCCATCTGGCCTGATTCTAACTCATTGCTAATTTTTATAGTATTGTTGTCGAGACGTAAAACTGCTATTAACTGCTTTGAATCATTTTTATAATAAAATGTAATATTTACCCATCTGCCACTGTGGATATGCATTCATATTGAAAGAACAGTAGTAGATATGGGCTCCTCTCTTATGAATCAATCAGAAGCTTGCAAAGCATTGACATCACCTGGGCTTTCATAATTTTTTCAGACACATTCTCATGTTTGTCTATATCACTCTACAGAAAGCAACATAAACTGACCTGGAATAAAAAAAAAAACAAACAAAAAACATTTGGTCTCATTTAATGAGAGTGGAAAACATAATCACGTGCATCTTTTTCTTTAAGCATATGTAAAATATCTTGTATCGGCCGTTAAGAAATCACAGGTCCAGCTTCTGGGATTTTCTGAATCGGCTGACTGAAAGGCCAGGAAATACACGAGAGAGGCAGGGAAGAATGCAAGAGCATGTCAAAAACCGTAACAGAATGTCTGGAAATCCAGGTTCAGGTCTTTGTGTTTTCATTATTTATGAGCAGCTGCACCACTAAGGTCTTACATGGGCCTGAGCAGTTTATCAAAACATCAACACCATATCGGTGTGCTCA
Organism: Poeciliopsis retropinna; assembly: GCA_010277075.1. Lineage (NCBI taxonomy): Eukaryota > Metazoa > Chordata > Actinopteri > Cyprinodontiformes > Poeciliidae > Poeciliopsis > Poeciliopsis retropinna. Next base: position 3,774,349 of record VMRM01000019.1, read on the forward strand.
ATTTTTATGTCCCAAAAAGACTGTTTGGGATCATGGATTCATGTGGTGCTTGGCAATGACGCAGTCAGTCTTTTGGAGTAACCCTGCAGTTAGTGCTGAATGATGCATCGCCGTCAATGTTCAGTATTCAAATGGTTGTTTGGCGCACAATAATTATTATTTTCCTAGAGTTACAAGGCTAGATTTTTCTCGATGAATGTAATATTTAGCTCCGAATGGACATAAATGACATAGTCCAAAAGGTCAGAGTGACGGAAGCGCAAATGACAGCGAAAGCGGAATGAATAAAATCGGCATGTATCCTCCACAACCCCAATATAATCATTGCAAGATTTACGAATATTACTGTGTTTGTAATAGTTTTATAACGTCCTGCAGCAGCTGACGCTTACACAAGAAACAAGTGACTGAGAATGCTGAAAGTCTGGCATTTCACTGCGGTTTTTCAGTATTACCATCGATTTTAATATTTATTTGGAATTATTTTCTTGTCCGTCTAAGATTACGAAATATGAAGAGTCAAGAACCGCAGATATTTTTAGCTTTGGCTTTTAGCAGATATTTTTAGTTAGTTCACAAAAAAAATTACACTTTGATTTTTGTTTTTGCCTCAAACTATTTCTACTCAGTTATCTGCAACTGGCTTTCGATTCCTCTGAGATTTCTTCTGACCCTTTTAATCATAAGCAAACAGTCGTGATCAGAATCAAATCCAAACTTACCGACTTGTTTTTCTGATCATGGAAGGTGGTTGGTTCGCCTGAAGTGAAACACTGCTAAACATCTGCAGGTGGGACTCGCATTTTTTCAACCGACCTCTGCATCTGATGTAGCACAAGCTGTAATTTAACTAAATGAGACAAATAAGATTGTAATTATTCTGTTCATAGGTCATTCACTGCCTGATTCATGCTGAGCACATGTGCTCTCGGAACCTTGAGATGAAAGGCAGCCTGTACAGAGGACAAGGCTTCAGTAGATGTCTTGGTTTCACACCAAGAACAATCTTTAACGCAGATGAGAAAATGTTCGTGCTTCTGACATCCAGGGATTCTCGCGTTCATGTTGTTTCCTCTGAGTCCTTCTAAATATACATTTGCTTTTGGCGAACTTCAGAGATTTTGGATTCAGTCAAGTTTCTCAACGCTGATACCGACCACTTTTCTGCCCCGAGGCCTTAAATGGATGAGAAGCAGAATGTTTGATGTTAACTCGATCAGCGGTTTGGCCTTGCTTTCTGCTTCCTGTCGCAGCAGTAGCGAGGTCGTTTTGTTTATGTGTTTGTCAGCTTGATTCCGGAAAAAACTACCTGGCCGCAGCTCAGGAGTAGTTAGCTGAGAGGTAGAGCCCCGCCACAGGAAAAACCCTGCATGCCTCTCCGCAGCCTCCTCTGACTGTTACTGGTTTCTATTTCGCCTGTGCATGCAAAGTTGGCGACCTTGTTTTTTGTTTTTTTTTATTAATAAGAGGAAAATGGTCAGACAGCTGCATGCAGATGGTGTTGGTTATGACATCAATTTTTTTTTTTTTTGTTTTACTAACAGAAAGAAAACTCTCCTAACTTTTAGCTGAGATTAATCTTGGTTACCTACATGCCCATGTGGTGGAGTCAGTGGTTTGAGTGCTGCATGCAGATTTTGACTTTAATCAGGCCTTCAACTCTTCATTGACTGAACATATGTGGCTTTAGTTTAACAAAAATCTTAAAAGAGAACTAATTGTTGAAGATAAAACTTATGTTTGTATGTAATTCTTTTGGCCTAAGAAAGTAGAGGGGAAAAAAAAGACCAATTTTGATAGTTTCACTTTTAGAACTGTGACGCCTTGCCAAAAAAAGTTGCCACAAAACGCTGAAAAAACCCAACCTTTTATTATAGCACATGTTCACTGTGGCATTGTTTTTGAAACGTTTCTGCCACAAGGTTTATTTTCATCCAGTGTTAACCCCACGGATTCTGAATAGGTTGAAGGTCCAGACTCTCTCAGTCTGAGCCTCATGAATTCTGGCGTTGTCATTTTGGAGCGTCCCCGTACCATCAGAGAAGACTCTTCTGAGTTAACTGTGCAAAACCGTACCTATTTGTCATTCTTCCTATAATAATGCCACTCTAATAAGCTGATATTTAGTCAGGCTTTTTGCTGTCAATTGTTGAACAGACATGCTGCTTGTTGTTTATATAGTTTGGTTCAACGTTGCCTTCACAGGAGTGACGGGGCAGGGACTCTTGAGTCCAATTCTTCATTTTCGCAGATCCATGCTTTTGTCTGAGTTTTGCCTGTTTGGTCACAACAACGCCGGGGCTATTTTAACTGGTTTCTCAACATCGGTCGTCCTTCATCCTGATTGGCTTTTCCTTTACAGGTCAAATGTGAACTAAAGACGTTAACGACTGAGAGGAAACGATAAACCAAGTCAAAGGAAACACAAGCAACGATTGTTGGGAAAATCTTTTGTCTAGCACTGCTTTAGCCGTCTGGTTTTAAAACTTTAATGTTGCTGGGGCGGACTTTATCGCCACCTATGGGTGGAGCTTACATATTTCAGCCTCAAGGGTCAAAAACATATTTAGTAGAGTTGTCAGACTTCCTTTCTCATGTGATTGTAGTGTAGAAGAGGCTCAGCTCAGCTCTGCACAGATTAAACTCGGAGAGAGTTTTGACTTTTTTTTTTTTTTCAAAGTGGAGTAACTGTACTCCAGAGACAAGCTTCAGATTTATACTTGTGTACTCAAGATAAACACCAAATTTCTTGACTTTCACTTTGCTTTGTCCATCAGTGTATTTCTAAAGCGCGTAAATCAATAGTTTCCATCTGCTAAAGTTCTTCTTTACTCAGAAATGTTACCTGACTTGGCCTCGTTGAGTCAATTTCATCAGAAGAGTTGAATCCCTCATCCTGTTAGGTGAGATTTACGCCTGTTTGGCATCTTTCAGAAATCCAAAGTGATGAAATGTATCCAGTTCCTCTTGTGTCTGTGGGCCCTGTCACATCCTGTGGTGTCTGGTTTACAAAAGGCTTAATGTTGACTCAGTGCTTGTGAAATTTATGAACCTTTGAATGAACGTAAATTTATGGAGTGAGACATTTCTAGATTTTTCCAAAAAAGCCAGAAGGCTGCTCATTCACCAACAAGTCGCTGAACAGTCATCAAACATCCAGGCCACCATGGGGCCGTTTAGATGTGCAGATAACCAAGCTAAGTTTGTGGATGCGTCTTCTGAGCACACTAAGAGGTTAATCTAATCTTAAACCATCTGCAGCTGAGCTTCATGCACAATTTTATAATGGTATCCTCCTGTATTTTTTCTTTTTTTTTTTTTTTTTCTATTCAACCTCTCCATCCTCCGCTCGCTTTGACCTGCTTGCATCTGCAGAAATGCACTCTGTCAGGGTCAGAAAGGGCGGATTTTGCGTGCATGGAAAGATGCACCGTTTAGTAACGCCGTGTTTACTGTTTGTTTGTTTGCTTGTTGTTAATAACTGACCCACTTATGTGTTTTTTTTTTCTCACTTTGTGTCTCTGCAGGAAGTTTGGGGAGCGCCCTCAGCCACAGCGCCTAACAAGGTGAGAAATGTTTTTGGTGGTTTTGTTTTGTCTCTTACAGTACATAAAGTGCGATAATTCTCATGTTTTGATATGTCCGTCCATCCACTTGGAAACTGAAGTCTTTTGTGATTTAAGTGTAGTCAGAATTTCATATCTAAAGAGAGAAAAGCTTAAAGTTCTTCCCCATTTTGACACGTTGCAAACTTCAAAGTATCCTGTTGAGGTTTTATTAGGTAGACGAACACAAGCTTGGACTGCAACTACTAGTTATTTTAGTAATTGATTACTCTAATATTTTGATAATTAATCAGTTACACAGACAATCGATTAGTCTGACGATTAATCGATTAGTGAGACGATTAATTGGTTATTCTGATTAATCCATCGGCTACAAAAATTATTAATCAAATAAAAAATTGGCACATTCTGCAGAGTTTTTATTTAACCACTTAAGCCTTTTTATACAATATTAGAAATACATTAATAATGCAAATAAACAAATAATTCAGTTTTTTTTGTTTTTTTTTTATGGGAAAATAAATATTTTATTCCCCAAAACTGAGTGACAGCACTCCTTTGATTATTTGTAGGAAAGGATGCATCAAGCTACAGAGTATAAGATTATGTTCTGGTGAAATGAAAACAAAACTGGACACTAGACATCAGCCTGAAACACAGTGTGTCTCTATGGGAACACACAGTGATGACACCATTATGCTGTGGGGATTTTTTTTTTTTTTTTTTTTTCAGTAGAGATGGGAAAGAGTCTATAAAAAGCTGATGGAGGCTGGAAACGACTTTTGGCTGAAGTGGAGGTTCTACTTCTCCAAAAAACTAAAGATGGCTGAATAAAAACAGATGCTTTTCCTTTCAGAATGTGTTTGTGAAAGTTTCTTTTAGCTTCACAATTAGACTCTGCAATTTTTCCTCATGAGATTAAATTCCAGTGAAATCGATGTAAGGGGGGTTGATACTTTTCCGTGGCGCTGTAGTTCTGGTGATGTTACCGCTTTGGTAAGGACTGCTGTGCATCTCTATCCGTTGTTCCCTGTTGTATTACATCACAGTTTCTCCGCTGCCATTGATTATGGCTCTGATCTCCGCTGAGATTTTCCTGTTCATAAGCCTGTGTGGAAACGAGCTTCTTTCTCACAGTTTGTTTGTGGACAGTCAACCCTGGGAGGCGGGACTTCTCCTCCATTCTCAGCCTTCAGCTCTAAAAAGGCGAAGCGTCGAGTACAGCCCCGCTGCAGGTTTCCGGAGCGTTTCGTTTGCCTTCAGTTCGCTGCGAGTCATTCAGCGCTCCATGTTGTTGGATGCTGCGGCTCGCTGTAAAGCGCTTGCATGTGTTTCGCTTTTTTGCTTGTCATCTTTGTTATTTGGAACAGGTTATTGGGTTTTGCGTGCTCACATGTGCTCGGCTTTCGCACATGGCTCTCGGCGAGGAAATTGAGGGGTTGCACGTTGCCTGGAACAGCCGAGCTCTGGGTTTTGAGGAAAAAAAGGGGGAAAAAAAAAAAAAAAAGGGGCCCTAGCACCTTTTGATGTGTCCCTCTCTTTATTCATGTGCTGCCAGTTCCCTGGCTTGCAAGTGGCCCTTGGGTTCATGTGATGGTTTTTTGATGGCCCAAAATATGACAGACATGGAGCTTGCTCTTTCTCTCTCTCTTTCTCGCTCGCTCTCTTCCCTCTAAAACGGTCTTTTAAGTGCAGCTTGTGGTTGTACCACTGTGCATCGTGATGTTCTGCTCTTTGTTTTTTCTTTTTTCAATTCCCCATTTCTAAAGGTTTCGCTGCATCAATTTTCCACTTTTAAAAGTGGCTGGATGACTTTCTATTTGGCATCAGCCCTGACCTCAAAGAGAGTGCATCATCTCTTTTTAGGGGCGTCCGCAGAGAGGGTTGCAGGTTTGAGTCTGTAGGTGAGTGTGTGAAGGGGGAACCGAATCACTGGTTCTGTGGAAGGACGTGCAGCTAAGTTGGTGTGGATCGCCTGACAAATCACCCAGCTGTCACAGAAAAAACATGTCAAAATCTTCTTCTTTTTCTTTTTCTTTTTTGTTGTAGTTACAGTTGAGTATTTCACATTATTAAACACATTTTAAAATAAAATAAGACCTCAGTAAGCACAGAAAGTGGGATTAAATATTAAAAGGAAGACAGCTGTTCAACTACCAATTACTTTAGTTAATTTATCAATTATTCTGATGATTAATTGGATAAAGAATTTTATTTTATTTATGTTTTATTTGACCACTTAAACTTTTTCTGCACAGTATTAGAAATGAATTGAAAGATGCAAATACAAAAACTAATTCATGTCCATTTTTGAAAAAGGAAAACAAACTTCTTATTGCCTAAAACTTGTATGGGAAAGTAATATATATCAGAATATATTGCAATATCTTTCAGGTCATACATTGGTGAATATATTTTCCTTTGGTAGAAAAACCTGTAGAAAGACTGGTGGATAAAAGTCTGGTGCATTAAGCTCAACTAGCTTCTTTTTTTAATGGCAGTTTTGTTTGCAGAGACTTCAGTATGCATTCTGTTTATTTTTTTGTTTGGGATAGTTCAAATGTCTTCCTGTTCCAGTGCTAAATATGTGGTTGTAGTTCAAATTCATTGATATCTGAGCGAGAGTTTACTGACATTATCTGTACATTATCAAATCTGTGAGTTTATCAATTGACTAATAATGACTATAACCTACTTTGCATTATTATTATTATTGTTATTATTGTTAGTAGTAGTAGTTGATTTGGCCACTTACATGAGTTGCACAGTACACTGTGACTATGCAGTGTCAAATGATCCAAAATGCAAGACACGTCGCATATTTAAAACTCCATTTAGCAGCTCAGCCTCCGTTTTTCTAGGAAATGTACTTAGTAGCACACATTAATCACTCAAATTAATCAAGGGATTATCCAATACAGTTTGAGATAGCTAATATATTACATAGCTGCAGCACTAATTGCAGTATACTTGAGAATGTCACAAGCTGATAGACAAACAAATGTAGAAAAATCTCTATTGCTTTTGAGGTCAGTTGGTATTGAAAATATTGCATGTTAAAAATGTTTTCCCTCGTTGCTCAGCACAGTTTTTTGTTTAAAAATCCGTTAAGATTTGGGAGGTTCAATCAGCGGGCTTCTGAAACTAGTTGAGCTTTTTCACTGTGCATGACCGTAAAAGGTGCCCACTCTCTACGTGCGTGTGTGTGTGGGGCAGTGTAGGGACAGTCCCACTCTGCTTTAGCTGATGTTGCGGATGAAAAGCCACATGCCTTGTCTGCTCCTCTTCATCTGAAGACTCATTCAACTTACCTTTGCTGACACACACACCACACACACACCACACACACACACACCACAGTCCTTCTGTTTTTTGGGTTTTTGTGTTAGTTTTTTTACTGGTATGCGTTTGACACTTTTTTTTTTTTTTTTTTGGTGGTCTCACCTCTTCCCCTTTTTATTTGTTTTATCTGTTCTCCTTTTCTCTGTTTCCTTTCTGTTCCCTTCTGCCTCTGCTGGAGTTTCTTTTCTTAGAGCAAACATGCAAATTTCCTTTAAACCCCCCAAAAATTACAGCTCTCCTTCCTGTCATTCTGTGATATTTATTATTATTTGTGATACTTTCTTTCCTTTATTTTTTCTTTCTCTGCTCTGACAGACTTGATACATATAACTACTTTGTGGAGGTGGGATATGAAGGGTTCTATATAAATATTTGTTCTTAATTTCCTTAAGAGGCTGGATGCATGTTTTTAATTTCGCATGCTAAATTTCAAGAACATGTCTTTTTTTTTTTTTTATCGTTGTCTACACGCTAGTTTTCCACAGGAAGTTGGTTTGTGTGAGCTGGTCACTGTCTCACTTCTCCTTCCGTCTTTTGTGCTAAAGGAGACACAACTTGATGCTCCGAGTGAGAGGCGGCCGATCAGCCTGTTGATCCTAGAAACACCAGATTTGATCAAATTTAGTTTTGTTTTTTCTATATAAATTCTCCTTTGACAGCCGTGTTTTCTAGGAACCAAACTTGTAACACCTTTCTGTGGAAATCTATGTAAATGAATTATTTTTAGTCAAAGCTTTACCTTTTCACTGTGCATGCGTTTTGCTGCAAATAACAGCAACACGTTGGCCAACATATTGACCAACGTTTTCTCCTTGTACCACGCGTTAGCCGATGCTCGTGGACTCAACTAAGAGTCAGCGTCCCGGCCCTTTTAAGTTTTTATTTTGTGGAACAGAAGCTGAAAAGTTCAGGAATCACCCTCATAACGGACTATTGCTGTTCCCTCCAGGAAGTTGCCATGACAACTTTTATCATTCGCAGATTTTCCACAGACTTTCAATCTTAACCAGTCATCGCACCTTTTCTGTAACTCTTACATATCACACTATTGTTTTACTGTATTTTGTTCTTTTTTTGACCAATCACTGATTTTTTTTTAATGTTCTGTTTGATTTGCTTCTCTTGTGCATTCAGTTCAGGTTAACTTGAATGATCAATATGAAATTCTCCATTTGCACTTTGACAACGTCCTTCCTAGATTTGATTTGTATTAAGAGTGCCATTTCAAGAAGGCACTTAAAAATGTTATTTGCATGTAAAATATAAGTTAAAAGTTTTTGGGTTTTTTTCTTTTTTGGGGGGAAGGTTTTGTGCATCAATTTAAAAATCTTTGCAAGATCATGTTATGGAAAAAATAAAGCTTTAAAATAGTGTAGCTTTGGCCCCACTTTTAAAGAAAGAAAATGCAGGAAAATCCGTGATTTCATGCCGCAACAATCACAAAAACAAAACCATGAAGGGTCTGAATAATGACCATCAGAGTGAAAGCTTCCTTTTGAGCTAAAGCCGATCTGTCTCGATAGACGAAGGTTGCTGCAGCGGTCTGGTTCTGGTTTGGTTTCTTGAGCTCTGAAACAGTGTTAGCCAAAAGCCAAGAGGTGTTGCACATAACCAAGCTGACACTAGTTTCTTACTCTAGCAGCATGCAGTGCGCTGGACAAAGATCTGAAGATATGAGTACATACTTATATTCTTTAACACCTCAGTACAGCTGCGTCTTTCTTTAACTAAGCGGTGGTATTTGAATCTGTTAGACAATGAAGGGATGAAAACATCAGACCCTGACCTTTATTGGTTTCACACCAACCCCAAGACAAAGTTTAGAAAAAATAAAACACCTCTTGGGTGATTTATTCAAATAATTAAGAAAGTAAGCATTGAAAAAAATGTTATTCCCAGACTTTTCCCTTCCCGTTGTCTAAAGCAGTGGTTTCCAAACTGTACTTCCATCCTTCCTTCCTTCCTTCCTTCCTTCCTTCCTTTGTTCTTTCTTCCCTTTCCTTTACTCTTCCTTCATTTCCCCTTAATTTTGTCCTTCTTTCCTGTTTGTGGTTTTTGTCAGGTTTCCTATTCCAGTTCTCAGTATTTTTGCCTTTTCGAATTAATATGAAGGAACTAAAAATCTGTAAAGTTAATATATCTTTAGGAATGTAAGATAAATCCTGTTAGGGACCCTGATAAATGGATGCTTCAGATCAGTTCAGCTGCCTGTTCTTGTTTATAAGATTCGGCCAGTCAGTAATGCAGAAATTGCTAAATTCTGCTTTGCTGTCAGTTGGAAATGTCCAATAAAACTGTCATTAGAGTGAAGCAAGAAAGCCTTCTCTAGTCCATTATGAAATGGATAAACCACAATTCCTCTTGGACTTCTTCCTCTGCTGCATCCCCTCCACTTCCCTAACACACACACACACACACACCCACACACACACACCCCCACACACACACACACACACACACACAGAGCGGTGCTCTGAGGAGGCCCCATACTTTTCATAACAAAGGCTCTGAGCCTAATGTTGGAGACTGGAACGGCGTTTATGTGTGTGTGTGTGTGTGTGTATGAAGACTGTGGCGTGTCAGGTGTCACTGACATCTGTTCATGTGTGCAGCCTGAGTCGAGGTGTGATGCGGTGTCTCCATCTAAACACAATCTGTGCCTTTTTAAGGGGCAAGAAGCTCCGAATGAGAAAAAAAAAACAGAAAAAACTCCAGAAAACAAGAAGTTTTTGCTGATGAGGTCAGCTTTGTTGTTGTTGTTTTTCTCCCCTCTCTATCCTTCCATTACTTCTCTCTATCTCTCTTTTTCTTGCTCTCTCTACATCTTCTGTTTCTCCTCCACGTTCCCGTCTCCTGCTCCCCTCCGTCCCCCTGAGCCAGGCGTTGAGAGTTCAGCCCACCCCCACACGGACACATCTGGGGGAGAGCAGAACTTCTTGGCAAGCGCTCGAGTCTTTTGTTGGGTCATCCTGAGTTCACTGTATGCGTTTCCTCACCTCCGTCTGATTACATGTGTGACACTTGTGCATTCACTTAGTTTTTTTTTTTTTCTCAACCTATGCTTTTTGATGAATCATTGCAACTCTAATCCAAAGAAAGAAAGAAAGAAAAAAAAAACCTTTACCTTCCAACTGACAAGGTATGTCAGTGATAAACCCTTAATGTTTCTGTTTTGTTGCAGAGAAGCGATGAGGAATTACCTAAAGGAGCGAGGCGACCAAACTGTCATGATCCTGCACGCAAAAGTTGCACAGAAATCCTACGGCAATGAGAAAAGGTGAGTCCCCGATCGACGTCGACTCTCTTCCTCTCTCTGAGCGATCGCAGCACTTGGACGCCACACTGCCGTGAGAAAGCAACCGTCACAAAACAAAACCCATGTAACCCCCCCAACATCTCTGAAAAGAGCAGGCAGTCATTAGAGGGATTAACACAGACAGGAGGTTATGGATTAGTTAATCCCCAGGATGCTGAAAACAGAACTCGTACCTTCAGTTTTTCTGCATGGAGTCTGAGCTTGCTTTGGGCTCAGGTGGGTTTTTTTAGTGTGGACTAAAATATATTTTTTCCAAACGTTTCGTTTCTCCCATGTTGTAGATAAAACGCCTAATAAAGCTCTATAAGTGTGAAGGTTTTGACTTGGATGTAGAGCTGCAAAAAAATCATTTTCACAATTGACAAAGGAATACCTTGACACAGTATTTGAAAGGATATGATCAGGGGTGCACCAATAAATTGCTGCTGATTTCCTTAATTTTTGAGAGATCGGCAATCAGCCGTCGCTTGCATGTAAAACCGATTCTGTCCATCTCAAAAGGAAATTAGCGCACTGACACCCACCAGCTTTTGTCTTCACATAAATTGTTCCAGGAGTTATCAGGACAGTCAATGATATTGTTGGTTTGAGGCCATTTTTAAGCAATACTGATAATAATACTGATAATAATGATAATGGCTTACTAATAACGCAAGAACACATTCTCAAGGATCAATAAACTTTAAATTCTAATGAACATTTAACACTGGAACTGGAAGACATCTTGAATATCCGAAGCAAATAAACAAAACAATAAATAAAATTAATAATGACACCTATGCAAAGAAGTTTTAAGTTTTCATGAAAAAAAAATGTTTAGCTTATAAAGACAGAAAAAAGAGAAACAATAAATCGGCCAATGGAAATTGAGTTTGTCTTAATTTATCTTGCAATTAATTGATTTATTGATTATTGTGGCAAACCTAGTCCACTGTCAACATGAATGATCTTCCCATCATTCTCCAGCTGATTGCCTCCGTTCTACTCCGCATTGATGCAGTAATTCAAGCGAAACAAACAGAATTGAACCGAAATGGGTCATTTCTGTTTGCACTTACATAATAATCTGATTCATCTATGAGCCAAAGTGATCAAAACTACCAGAAAATAAAAGCTTGGAATATTTCACTCTTTGAGTAATGAATTCATGTGTTACATGACCAAAAATATTAGTTTGCACAATATCCAGGTTTGGTATTTTCTGCTCCAGTTTTTGTAATCTCATAAACGAACCTTTTCAAACTCGATTTTTCAGGTTTTTTTTGTTTTTTTTTAAGTAAAAGTGTTAATTGTTGCCGTGTGACGTACTGGAGACCTGAACACCGCCTCCCACCTAGCAGTTATCGTATGAATATAAACAAAGCAACATTTTTCTTCAGGTATTGCACTGATCAGTCTTGACGGAAAGCATGGAAAACGCATTGAGCTGAAGGCAGCTAGAGCTGGAAGTCGAACTCCTCCAGAGGGAATGTTTTAGGAAATCGGGAGGAATTTCATTGGTTGGATCTGAGCTGCAGAGCCTGCTGCCGTCAAACTTTTCAGTTCATTTTCTATGCAACACATGTAACTGCACTTCAATCAGCAGCTGATGCAACACCTCCAGTTTTTTTTTTTTTTCAACTCCACTTTCTTTAACTTTTCTCTTCTTCCTCAAACCCTTCCTGTAATGCTGCACTTCACCTTTCCACCCCTCGCTGCAACTTTTTATAGCCTCCCTCCCCTCCTGCCCCCGAAACGCTGCGCGTCTTCATTCCGCTGCGTTTTTTGGCTTCGCTTGCAACACTGCTTGCAATCTCATCAGGACGCCTATCTCTTGGTAAATCAAACTTTGGACGCCCACCACCAAGAGCTGGAAAAGATGAATTCCTCAGATAATAGTCTTTGTCTGGCAGGACTTTGCAGGATGCTGCTTTGTTATTATCAGGTTGCACCTTCTCTGCACGGCTCTCTCTGTTTTTACACACGGGTCTCAAGAGCAGAGGTGAACGGAGAACCTTAAAGACCCCCCCCACCCACCCCCCATGTTTTCGCCGCTTCTTGCTCTTCTGTGCTTTTTATAAGAGGTGAAAGTAGTCAAACACCCACAGAGTCGGAATCTGGAGTTGCGAAATGGCTTGCTCTCCAGTTCCACATGAACCCAGTTCGTCCAGTAATGAGCCGATTTCTTCCTTTTCAACGGTTTATTTGTGAAGGACTAAAATGCCTAAAATTTATTTTGAAATTTTGTTTTTTTTTGTGTGTGTGTGTGTATGTCTACACCGCAAAGTGCAACAACTTTTGAAATAAAGTTGCATATAAAAATATTGAGCCTGATTTTTCTTTTTTTCACTGCAAGAGAGATGACACCAGGCTGCCCTCTACTGGTGTAAATTAGGATGCACAATATTTGATTTATTTTGACCAAAGTTCAGGATTTCAGTCAAGTACTTGAATTAAAATAATTACTTTTATATCTGAAATGTCAATAAATGTTGATTCTTAAACGCTCAGGGCATATTTACAGAAGGTTGTCTTGGAAACAGAAAAAAACAAACAAAAATAAATAAATGAAACACACCTCATTGTTTCCAGGTTCTTTTGCCCTCCTCCCTGCGTCTACCTGATGGGCAGCGGCTGGAAGAAAAAGAAGGAGCAGATGGAGCGAGACGGCTGCAATGAGCACGAGTCGCAGCCGTGTGCCTTCATTGGCATCGGCAACAGCGACCAAGAAATGCAACAGCTCAACCTAGAGGGAAAGGTACAAATTACACAAAAAGACGCTCAGAAGAAAGTGTTTACTATGGAGTCACAGCCACTCCTTCTCATCCCTTCAGTCAAAATGAAAGGATGTGACATAACAGTCCACAAATTAAACACACGTGTGTGTGATTCGGTGCCAGCAAGTTGCTCACAAAATTAATAAATTCCTTCCTATTCTTTTGATGATACATTTTTCTTCAAAAATACTTCACTCATCCAAAAGGGGAATGAAATGTTGCTGACTGTCAATAATGGCATTGAAATCATTATTGTGAGTTTCAACAAATAGATATAATGTTGGTCATTTTTAACTGACCTACAGTAAGAGAAGTTTGGTCTAATTTAACTTCAGATGGTGAGGGGGAAAAAACAGCTGTTTGTGTGTTTTTATTCTGTATTTAAACTTCATGTGGATTCCTCCAAATTTGCACAGTGTGCACCTTATATATGCAAGCTGAGATACAATGAAAACCAATCAAATCATGACAAATTGCATCCGTCACAATCTGACAGCCTTGTTGGATTAACCAATATTTAGACTTAGAAGAAAGTCAAATGACGATTCTAAGAAGAATTATGGATTCACTCACTTTTGCAGCAAATTATATTGAAGGAGATTCTTTACAACAGAGCAAACAAACATTAGATATGAGTTTTCAGTGTATTTACCTAAACATCCAGCAGCAGATAAATGAATCTGACGTTGACCTATCGGTTCACGTTGCATTTTGAGCAAAAATAATCTGACTGTTCACAATTTTTCCTCCTTCTCCACGACAGAATTATTGCACAGCCAAAACCTTGTACATATCCGACTCCGACAAGAGAAAACATTTCATGTTGTCCGTCAAGATGTTCTACGGCAACAGCGCAGACATCGGCGTCTTCCTCAGCAAGAGGATCAAAGTCATCTCCAAGCCCTCCAAAAAGAAGCAGTCCCTCAAAAACGCTGACCGTGAGTTGGACAAGTTTCCTCTTTTGTGTCTGTCAGTTCGCAGTTGGAGCACAATCGTCAAATCTGTGTTAGTAAAATATTTGACACTACAACTCATTTAACTTTTCTAGCAAAAATAAGTCAGCACTTTGTTTGTTTCGGGACTTCTCCTGCAGACTGAAGAAATACAATTTTTTTTAGAGATGCTCTCCTGGTTTCCAGGGCTTATTTTGTCCTTTTTGGTTAGATTTTATTGTTATAAATGTCAAAACTAACAGAAAGCAAGTACCTTTCACTGCTTTTAACTCAAAATATTAACTTGCAGTTCTGCATACTTCAGTTGGAAAACCACAGAATGTAAATACTGTAACTGTTTCATGTAATCCATTTCCTAAGACAATGTGCACCGAAGTAAGTTTTATCTGTGAAAATTAAATGTTTTGGAGTCAAATAGTTTTACTAAATTGATTTAAATGTATCCAATAAGTTGTCTAATAACAATAAAATTATTCAATATTTTATTCTACTAATAAACATCAAAATTGTCTCTTCTGGTCATATTTATGTAAGTTATTAAGTAGGAAACCCCCAAATACAAATAAAAACATAAAAATAAGTCACATGTTATTAGGTGCATAATTCTAACAGCAGCGAAGTATTTTAACACCCAACAAGGATTTCAAATGAGGGGAAAAAATTTTGCTTAATTGCTTTCTTGACATTTTGAAAATGCAAACCTTGAGTTTAAATTTACGTCTTCAGCATCATTTTCTGTCAATGACTCACTTTAGTGCCTCAGAGCTTTTCCAGTGTAAAAACAAGCTCCTCTTTTCAGCAGCTTTTAGTGCTTTTCACTAGCATTCGTGGCAGGAGTTGTGGTAGACCAGCGCTGTGTTCAGACCAGACGTTCTTCCAGGTTTGAGCAACCATTAATTATCAGGAACCCGTTTGGCCGGATTGTTTCAGCAGTGTTAACGGAGTAGAGTCGTAAATCTTTTCATCGGCCTACATTTGTGTTTGAACTGCTGATGTTCTCACATAAACATGAGCAGTTTCTTATTTTTATTAAGAAAAATAATTCTTAAGGAAGAGGTTAGATGTGCAATTATTGGTCATTTTTTTTAAAGAGGAGAAAATTAAGAAGAAAAATTTGAATTCTATAACTTCTGCTCTTATCTTATGTTTTCATCCAAGTTTTATTATCTGAACCCTTATCGGTTGCTTTTGGAATATCTTCCCCCATTAAATGTCCTGCATTTTGTACTTTTAAATTCAACTAAAGTGTGGAATTCAAACCAAAAATGTATCATTAAAAAAAAAAAAAAAAGAAAGCAATAATTAGGAAAAAAAAAAGTTACTTAGTTTAACCACCAGGAGGCAGCATCATTAAATCTACAGTGTCTTGTCCAGTGGCTGCTGTGTGATGCAGCCGCATTCGCCTGGCTGTTTTTACACCTCGTGTCACCCGGTGTGCATCAGGCCGTGTTCTCCTTACGTAAGCCTGTCTGTTCTCGTCCACAGTGTGTATCGCATCAGGAACCAAGGTGGCGCTGTTCAACCGACTGCGCTCCCAAACGGTCAGCACGCGCTACCTGCACGTGGAGGGGGGCAACTTCCACGCCAGTTCCCAGCAGTGGGGGGCTTTTTACATCCACCTGTGTGAGTCGCCCTCACCCAAACGTGACGATATGTCGCCGAGAGATGACCTAAAGTGACTGACTGACTGTGGTGAGTGTGTGGCGGCGGGGGAACATCAAGCAGCTCTGATTGGTCGTTTCTTTGCGTTTCCAGTGGACGACGAGGAGTCAGAAGGAGAGGAGTTCACTGTGAGAGACGGTTACATCCACTATGGCCAGACGGTCAAGCTGGTGTGCTCGGTCACCGGCATGGCGCTGCCCAGACTGGTAAAAATAAATAATAATAGTAAATAACAACCATCTCAATGATTGAGATCAGGGGAAACACTAAAAGCAGCAGAAACAGGCGAACATTTTGCTGTTCCTCCACCAACACTCACAAATGGAAGCTGAGTGACGCTGCCGTCCTGCCTCTGTCCAAACATGTCAAAACCAGACTGCCAGCACCTACAAAATCATGTTATGTCCTTTCATATATATATATATATATTTGAGTTTTTTTTTGTAAACAGTTTTTATCCCGTTTTTGTTTTCCACTCTGAGGGAACTAGATCTTCTTATTGTTCTTTAATTAGCAGGCTGCACAGAGCTGTCAATCTCTTTTGGCATAAAAGGAGTTTATTTCTCCCCCTCTTCATAAACATTAAGACTTTTATTTTGTTCAAATAAGCATTCTTAGACAAAGTCAGCCTTGTTTTTCTTCACTCATGCTGTGACTCATGTTCTTCTGAGCAGCGAACTGACATTTTGTCTTTTCTTCCATCTATTTATGTTTGTTAACCTCATTTTCTTCTGACCTACATTGCCTTTCAAAAATATTTGGTACTTTTTTTTTCCAATTTGATCACATTAGCTCTTCAAACTTCAGTTCATTTTCAGAGTTTTATGATAGAACAACACATAGTAGTGTATAATTGTCATGTGGAAGGAAACTTTACATGGTTTGTAAAATATTTTTCTAATAAAAACCTGAAAAGTGTGCCCTGCATTTGTATATAGTCCCTCTTATTCTGATACCTCTAAATAAAATCAAATGCAAACACATTAGAAGTCAGATTAGAAACCTTCCAGCAGGATAACCATCACTAGCTTTGAGGCAGAGATGCAGCAAAATGATGTTAGAATGGCCTAGTCAAAGTCAAGAACTAATGCCTTTAGGAAATATTCAGGCACTCTTCATGGAGTCTGAGTTTGAGCTTCTGAACTGATGAGGATTTCAGTCTCTAGATCCTCAAAACCGATAGTTGGGGTTTCAAAATGCTTGCAGCTAAAATTGCAGAAGTTTTTTTTTTTTTGCAAGTAATATTGACTGGGACAGAATACAAACACACCAAAACGTAAAACTTTTATATTGTTTTCCTTTCTTTACACAATTATGATCAACGTTTTTTGGTCTCTCACAGAAAATCCTAATAAAACACATTCAATTATTGTTGCAGTATAACACATTAACCAGAACGAATACTTTTGCAATCAAGAAGTAGTCTTTTTTTTCTCTTTCTTTCTTAAATGTCTTTGTTGTCTCGATTTGTCCTTTTTCTTCGATCTCAATCTCTTGGCTTCCCGTCCAACCCTCTGCTTTATCATAACGTCCATCCCTCGGTCGGCTTATTTGCTCGTTTCTGCTTGTTTTCCTATGAGATCATTCGAAAGGTCGACAAGCAGACGGCCCTGCTGGACGCCGATGACCCAGTTTCCCAGCTGCACAAGTGTGCCTTCTACCTGAAGGACACGGAGCGCATGTACCTGTGCCTTTCCCAAGAAAGGATCATCCAGTTTCAAGTCTGTGCCACTGTTTCCTCTGCATACAATGTCAAAAATCACACCAAGTAGATCTCTAGAATTTTAACTTACCTTTCTCCACCCTCCATGCCAGGCCACTCCATGCCCAAAGGAACCAAACAAGGAGATGATCAACGACGGCGCCTCCTGGACAATCATCAGCACGGACAAGGCAGAGTACACTTTCTACGAGGGCATGGGCCCCGTCCACTCACCCGTCACCCCTGTGCCTGTGGTAGAGAGCTTACAGGTAGCCTCGGCGCGGGCAGGGTTTTCTCAGAACAAACGATGGGTTCACGCGTTTGAACTCGTCTGGTCTTGTCTGCAGCTTAACGGCGGCGGGGATGTTGCCATGCTGGAGCTGACGGGGCAGAACTTCACACCAAATCTGCGGGTTTGGTTCGGCGATGTCGAGGCTGAAACCATGTACAGGTCAGTTGTGGCTTTTCTGGATTGCAAAGAGAGAAAATTCCCCTTTTTTGAAGAGTACCTGCCTACGGTTTGAAAATGAAGAAGAAAAAAAAAGACGACACTGTGGCAAAAAATATTTTTACCTTCTATTGTCGGATTATTAATGGAAAATTTGTGGATGCTGTGGTTCGCTGGAGTGCCAAAGCCTCATAAATGGGTTTATAACTCTTTAAAAATGGATAGATGTCAGTGACGCCATTTCTCATATTTTGCAACTGGTCATGAACAAGTATTAGTAAAGTACGTTATATAAGTAGTCCTCACATTTTCTTTTCACCAGTATCTTGTGGTGTGCATTGAGTGATGTGTAGACATGTTAATGGGCCGTGCGTTTGCTTCAAACTTCCAGCTTATTGGCCAAAACAAAAGCATTTTAATAGCCAATAAAGCGCGGTATGTTAATGAGCTGCACATACCCTGATACGGCTTTTACCATTTTAAAAGTTCTGAAGCTGCTACTTAAGAGTATGTAAGGCTCTCTTCGTGACTTCAACAAGTACATTTTCCAAAACAGAAAAGACAAATTTCTCAGAATTTGGAAGGATTTTTTAAAATCTTTTTTTTTCTGTTTCTAATCTGGAAAACTTCTTCCTGCTTTTCTCATGAGGCGAAACATTTCAACTGAACATTTGATCACGTTTTTTTTTTTTTTTTTTAATTCTTTAAGCCTGTTTTGTGTTGTCTTATAGGCTCTGTTTTAGTCTTTTCAGGGTTCTGTTAGTTTGCCAGCTTTCTGTCCTGAGCGTGACAGTAAGACGAAACCAAAAAAAAGTAAGGTTTTAATTATATGTTTACACAGAATCAGCACAGTGTGGTTTGGATGGATTCCTCTGGAAATCAAATCATGATTTTGAAAACTGTCTTGTACTTACTTGGGTTATCTTTGCCTGGTATTAAAATGTATTGAATGATCTGAAATATTAAAGTATAGCATAGAAGCAAAAACGGAAGAAATATGTAACGTGGGCAAAAGTTTTTCTTCGAGTCCTTTGAGTGAAATATAAGCTTCAAACAGTGTCGGTGAAAGATGGATGCCTCCATCAGGCAACGAGGTAAGAAGATGAGCTCGGGATTTAGAAAAATAAATATATCCATAATGACAAATAGCCCTGAGTCACATGTCTGCTGCTCCATTCACTTGCAAAAACCTCAGAAATACCAGAATAATGACCTTATGTCGCTCTTCACCAGACTTTAATCTCCTTCGGGACTTTTAGCCTCTTATGTAAGTTCAGATTTACGGAGAAAGGACACGATGTGGCTATTCGAACACCATTTGGGAGGCCGGTGTTTTTCACTGAGCGTAAATCAATAATGTAGGGGAGTCACTTTGGAGATGCCTTTCTGTGAAAATCTAGGAAAAGAAAGCAGTCTGTTTTGCATATTAGTGTCAAATATTTCCCATTTTCTCCTTTTTGCGTCACTAAGAAACTAACTTGGGGGGAGGGGCTGCCTGTAAGCCCAGCATATTATTCCAATTAAGATTTTACTGCTTTTGTATTTAGACCATAATTTGAGTTAACAGTGTAAATTCTCCCATTTTTAGCTTTTGCTTAACCTCTTCCAGTTCCATTTTGTTGCTTGTTGCAACCGCAGGATGTGTGTGACCGATGAACCAGTTATTGAAATAATCGTCAGCTAATTTAGTAATCAATCAGTCATTAACTGAAGCATACAGACTCAGAAAATAGGGCAGTCTGCTGAAAAAATAAATACATTTGGAGCAGTAATCAACCCAAAACTGTACAAAATGTATACATTTTAAATTTTAAATATGTTCCAGTCAAAACTCCTGAGGTTGCACTTTCAGCTTCTCGTGGTTCAAATTCACCAAACGAATGCAGTTACTGCATTTTAGGCAATAAGATGTTTGTTTTCTTGTTTTTAAAAAGGAGTTGAATTATTTGTTTATTTTAATGTCTTTCTAACATTGTGTAAAAGAGGGCTAAATGAACAAATCAGTACAATGTACCACTTTACTTATCAAATTGATTAATGATCAGAATAATCGATACAATAGAAATATGCTTTATTGTATATTGGATAGAAATTGGGGAAGTTTCTGCGCAACAGCAGCAAAGAGACGAGCAATATGAGCAAATACTCACACAAAGAGTATAAAGTAGAGTACAGTACTGTAGAGTAAGAACGTAATGTCAATGCTGATGTCAAATGTATTTATGTAACACTTTTAAAAACAAGTTGAGACTGCACCAAAACACTGTACAAAGCATAACAACTATAAAATCACAGGAGAGGCTTCTTCCACTGTGAGGCTATAAAAAAAAGACTCCAGTCCAGAGTAATGTGCAGCTGAGTTGGTTATTTTAAAAAAAAGGATTAAACAGATTCCAGATCAACTTACAATGAAGTAAATGTTAGTTGCAGCCCTGTGAAACGCATAACTGCTAACATATTTCATGTTGTGCGCCCCCTGCAGGTGTGCGGAGAGCATGCTGTGCGTGGTGCCCGACATCTCGGCCTTCCGCGAGGGCTGGCGCTGGGTGCGGCAGCCCGTCCAGGTCCCCGTCACCCTGGTGAGGAACGACGGCATCATCTACTCCACCACACTGACCTTCACCTACACGCCCGAGCCCGGCCCGAGGCCGCACTGCAGCGCCGCCGGCGCCATCCTGCGGGCAGGCAACGCCAGCCTGCACAGCAACAGCAGCCAGGAGGCCGCCGCCCCCGGCGTCTACGGTGCCAACAGCAACCCCAGCGCCGGGGTCACGTCCTCGTCCTCCGCCGCCGCCGTGGTGTCCTAACGCACACATAGTATGCCTTGAGAGCAAAACACACCTTGGGGTATATACATGACAGACTATAGGAAATAAACCCAAACTTTGACTCGTCGTAGAGTGCTGCGTGTTTAGCTGGGATACAAACAAAAAGGAGCAAAACTGAAGGAGTGACATCACCGAGGTGTCAGCCAATGGGAATAAGCAGAAGAGCTCCGTCGCCCGCAGATAACTGTAGGGACCTGCCTATTTAATCCTGGTGTTTGGAATGAGTGACGTTCCTGCAGGCTCAGAGCACCAGCACCTTCCTTCAGCTGTGAGAAACGACGACGACAACAATACATCCACCCTGAACGCAACACCGACCACAACCTGAACGGATCGGTCCGTCGTTGGCCCGCCCGGATTCACACTGATCAACTCCCACGAGCCTCGGCTGGGCGTATTGTTGTTGTCGCAGGATGCAGAGGGACACACAAAAACGTGACGATAACATAGTTTTTATGGACCAAGAATCTTGTATAAGCTTTAGTAAAGGTACATTTTTCTCCATACCTTTTTTTGTATTAAACATATAGTACACTTTTGTTACCAAATAGTTTCTATTCCTTCTCTGAGCTTTTGGGCTTTGTTTCCCTCCCCTTCTGCCCTGCTTGAGGTCCAAACTCCCAAACCTTTTATGTTAATGTGACCTTACAACAAATGCCTGATTCTCAGTCTTTGGATTGTTTTTTTGTTTTTTTTTTGATACATCTTCTTTCGAGTGGGAGAAAAAAAAAACAAAATCTGAAGTCTGGGTTTGTTTATTCACATGAGCGAAGGTTGCTTTTTATTATGTTTGTTTTTATTGGGGGGTTACGACCTCAGAGGGGCCTATATTTTTTATCCTCTTTGGTTTTTATGAAGTCTTTAAAAAGAAAAAGCTTTAAGCAACGCCTTTTGCCTTGCCTGCAATACTCTGTGTGCTCGCCTCGTCTCCTGGAACGCAAACGCTTCAGTACATCTCACATGGAGCCATAGCAACATCTGCAGAATATGTGGAGAAAAAAAAAAAAAAAAGACATTCTTGGTTACAAAAACAAGTCAAACTCGTGTAATAAGCGTTAGTAAGCCTTAGTACTGTATATTCTTACTGTGCACACAGTCAGACTAGTCACATATCTAATATCTGTTGCTCACTGTACCCGGCGAGGCGTCTTCCAGCACGTGCTCTGCTTGCATCCGGTAGTTTTCCAAAAAGAAAAAGGAAAGGAAAGAAAAAAAGAACACAAAACAATGGACACTTTTTCCAATTTGATGTGGCCTTACTGCAAAACGATGGGAAAAAAAAAAAAAGAGTTCACCTTTTCCTTATATGCTGTTTACTCACCTTGGAAGAAGCTGTGCGTAGCACAAACTAATGCCTCGCTGCTTGTCACAGGAGCTCTGCTGTCTCTGAGCTCACCGCTGCGGCTTCACCCTCCCTGCAGAAGCAGCCTTCTTCTTCTCCTGAAGCCTTCCTGATTTGTGGTTTTTTTTTTTTTTGTGTACAAATACAAAGATCCCTACTCTTCTGTGTTTGTTTCGATATTGTTCTTCTGCTGCCACGGTTGGGACAATATCTCCCGGGTAGGCATGGACCGGTGTGATAACCTCGAGGGAAAAAAAAAAAAACGGCACAATATTTACAAAACGATTTCAAATTTGCTCCCATTTAAAACGGGAGGAACGCCGGCTTGGAGTAATTCTTTTTATCTGCTTCTACGCCTGAACGAAAGCCTTTCTATTCAAGAATTCAAACATCACCACCTCTTGTTTTACTTCATAAGGTACTGATCAACAAGAGCAAATGCCAGATTTTCCCACCAGATATTGATTTCTGAACTCTTCCTAACTTTACCGGTTAAAAGTGAACATAAAATTCTTCTTTTTGTGTTTTTCTAGTCTGAAAATGCAACTTTCCTCCCCCTTCACAATTTTGTCTATATTAATGCTCAAAATAATTTTTAAAATTTGACAGAATGTGGCCAGTAGTTAATTTTGACAGGTAAGCCACAAAATGTTTCACACATGTTTAGGATGTAACATGTTTTATCTGGTTTGAAATGAGAAAGGCAAGCATCTGCTAACAGATAATGAAACAATGTTCAGAGCTAAAATAAAATAATTGGTTTGTTTTTAATATAGCATTTTTTTTTTTCTTTTTCAATTTGATTTTGTTGCATAGACTTGAGCAAAAATCGAAAATAAAATTAAAATGTATATTAAAGCACTCAAGTCAACAAACATCATTCCTTTTGACATTTTTTTTTAAATCTAAAAACAAAAAACGGCTAACTAGCTTTGTAACTTCTACTACTTCAGCAGATGCGCTTTCTTATAAGCAATTGGCAATAAAATGGCCTTTCAGTCAGCTGGCTGTCAGTGTGCAGCAGCAGGTGGGTCACTTCTGAATCTAAAGACTTGTGCAGAAACTGTAAGGTGGGAAAATGTTGTGCTTTTGAACTCCTAACAGAGACCGATGCCTTTGTTTGCACTCCATAGCTGTAGGTCCTTTCTGGAATAGGAAGGTTTCCAGCCAAATGTGTTCTCTTTTTTTTTCTTTTTTTTTAATAAGTGAAGGAAATCGCCTTCTTTTAACCAGCCTGACTTTCAGCGTGCAGCAACAGGTGGGGGAGGGAGGTTTTGTGTATTTTTTTTAATCGGTCCATGCCTACATCCTGCCTGCTGTAAACCCCTCTCCGCCTTCTTTTCTGTCTAAATTACCCTGTGGTTCATTGCGCCGGCGGTGACGTCACCTCCTTAGGAGCAAAAAAAAAAAACAAAAGGCCTTTTTAAATGTGTATTTAAAACGTGCATTTCCGAACATAACAGCAATATTGTACAGGCAATTTTACTGTCGTGGTTTTCTGTTCTCATTCGCCTGAGCACTAGTTCACCAGCCAGCAAGTTCCTTAAGGCGTGCTAGTGCCGTAATGACGTCACTGTGACCGAACACTGATTCGGTCCATTTAAAGTAGAGAGAGGGAAAAAAAAGCTTCCGGTCTTCCACCAGGTCCAAAAAAGAAAACCCATCTAGCTTGAGGGGAGACATTCAAAGGCAATACAAAACAAAACAATACAACAGCACTGTAACTTGAATGTCTGCTCAATGAAGTGTTTCATAATTTTGTTACACCTTGAAACAGGAACAGAAAAGGATTGGTCCCCCCGCCCCTTTAATGTATAGGAAAAAAAGCGCAGAAAAGAAACGATGAGTTAAGTTATGCCCTGTTCTTATCTATCATGTTTGTTATTAATGTAAAATGTTTTATATTGTAAAATTGAGATTTTTCTTAAATTATTGGTACAAAGTCTCCCGTTGTCTTACGTCAAAATTTTCAACGATAAAAAAAGTGCATTATTGCCCGTGCTGCCTCTAAAGTTTCCCTTAAAGTACGCCACTTCCTGGAATGACTTTAAACTAAAAATAAATAAGTGCTGCAGCAGCGGAGTGAGTAGCATCCAAACCGAGCAGCAGCGGCGCTTCCCTTTGCTCTGCGGGATGGAGGTTACCAAATCATAACTGTACATTTTTATTTTATTATTATTACTATCTTTTTACCCTCCTTCGTCTCCTAAGGTTAAATATTTGTTTACGTGTTGCCAAACCGCGAGCAACTTTCAGATTAACCGAGAAAACAAAAATGGCGGCTCTCGCCCTCAGCGGATCCGCCGCCTTCGACAATCCGAGTTCATTTACTGGGTTTTCTGTTTTCAGAATGTGCTAATTCAAAAAATAAAAAGAAGGGGGAACACACTGTCAAAAAAAAAACAAACAAAAAAAAAAACAAATGAAAAGATTAAGATGTTACATTGCCTTCTTAATGCGCGCTGTGTTATGAACCTTCACAAGAGGGAAAACACCGGCTGTCCGTCTCCTCGTTTGCTTCCGTGTCTTTTCGTTCCTCTCCGTGTTTTTAATTTGATTTTTTTTAATTTTACACTACCAAAAAACACACAAAAAAAGAAGAAAAAAAAGCAGCTGTTCTGTGTGGATGTGTTTTTACGAGCTCTGAACAATGTATGTATCTTAATATGCCAAATGTCTTTTTTTATAATGTAGTTTTCATGCACTGCTAAACAAAAACAAACAAAAAAAAAACAACAGGGCAGAGTGAGAGGCAGCTTTAAACGAATAAAACGGAGTGTGGAGCCCTTCCTCTGTCGCACTCAGCCTTACTTCTCCTTTTAGACTATTTGGCTGTTTGCACTACAGAGCGCTAAACTTTCTACTTCTCCCACATTTCATCCTCCATTGGTTTAATGTTTGTTTTTTTTTTATCTTCCATTTGAAGATTTCTCTCTTTTTTTGTTGTTGTTGTCAATGCTTAGTCTCGCTGCACCTGGATCGCCCTTTCTTTGTCTTCATCTCCCTCTACTCTCACTGTTATCTGTGTATTATTCTAGTAAAATGGGTAAGCAGAGGTGTCATGTGGTAGTATATACTCAGTGCTCAAAGGGTTGCTGATGGTAGAAGCCTGTGCCGTTTGTAACATTTTAGCAATAACGTCAAAAACAAAGGGGACGTTTTTTTATTTTAATTTTAATTTTTTGTTTTTCTTTTTTAATAACATATGTTAGTTTGTTTTTGTACATATTGCAGCTCCAGATCATGCTCAAAACTGTATGTCATTAAAAGAAGAAAGGAAAAAAAAAACAAACAAAAAAAACCCACAAACAAAAACAAGAAAAAAAAACTTGCAATATTGGAATAAAATGAGAATTTAAAAAGTGATGAAATGTGAAGTATATTTTTTTTTAAATCATTTTATCAATTACTTTTTACTCTGAATGGATGCTAAAAAAAACAGTACGGACAACTGACCTGGATTTGTCCTGCTCTTACATAAAGCTTTGGTTTTGTTTGCTCCTTTGGTGACATGCGAGTCTCGCCAGAGTCGCTCGTCTCCTGCAAGGTCCACTTTGTGAAACCCACTAAAAGCACCGGCTTGTTTTGCCCTGGATCTGTGTGTGCGCTCCAGTTTTCATACACAGCACTTTGCACACAAGCTTCACAGTTTAAAACTGTAAAAAAAAAAAGAAAGAAAAATGAATGTTTCTTCTTAGATGTACAAGTCCATTCACATCCAGTTGGTGCCAAACGTTTATCACAAAATAGAAATTATTATGATCCATGCACCAGTGAAATGAATTATATTAATAATGACAGTATTAATAAGTAGGAGTTACAGTGCCATTAAAAAGTTTTCACCCCCTTTGACGTTTTATTGCCTTTGAAAGGGGGCATTTATGCAAACAATTATTCTACTTTAAATAGGCTTATATAATAATTTTTTTTATAGAAATCAGTTTCACTTTGATATCAAAGAGTAGTTTTGTCAAAAAAGCCAATATTGTTGACTATGAATTATAAAAGCAGAGAAAACATTCAAGGGGGAGAATATTTTTTATAGGCACTGTGTGTAGAGCCCCAAATCACGGCTCCACAAGGTGTTCGCTCAGAGGAACTGAATACAAATGCACGCCACACTTTTTAGATTTTTGTTTTTTATTATTTGTAAACATTTTTTTTTTATTTTTTTATAAACATCTCATTTTTGCTCCACTTTAAGGTTGTGCACATCTTTTCCCCCTGTATATATTACACAAATTTCCACAAGATATATTGAAGTTCGTAGTTCTGACCACGACGGCCACGTTCATAATAAGCCGATAAATATCCTACGATCGTATTTTTCTAGTCAGGCGTTCGTCTGAAACGAGCCTGATCACAAAAAGACGGCGACGTGCATTTTGAGAGCCAACATTTCACATCACAACTGGCAGGAACGACAAGAGAAATATTGGATTATTCACATATAAACTCACAGGAAAAGGAAAAGGGATACGCACAAGTTGCTACATCGACGCTGCTATTTTCAGCGGTAAGGATGTGTGGAAATCGTGTGGGTGAGGGGAGGGACTGACTCTTTAAAGACGAGCTGCAGGTGTTCCAAATCCCACAAAAAGATAAGGCCTCTCCAGTCGCCCAGTCCTTTAGGTACACATGCATACACAGGGTCAAGGGCAGCGGCTGTTTGTGCAGCGGGGGGCCGGTTTGAGTTCGAAGCTGCTGGTTGTGATCAATGTATCGGTGAGGCCTGTGATTCCTAGACGACGGGAATATCTTCTAGGGAAGTGGAAAGGCTGTATGTAAAGATTCAGATCAAGGAGGCGGTGTATTCAAAACCTAGAAACGGTTCAGTGTCTTGGCATTTACTTTTTTCAGAACTATATAAAAATGTCCCAGACTGTAAATTCAATGCTGAAAATGACTAATAAATTGTGGTGAGAAAAAAAACAAAAAACTAAATTGGATTGCTGAGCTCAGCTCAGTTTCTCTCTCCAGAGGGATTAGAAATACTACAAACCATATACAATTACACAATTTATTAAACTAACGTTACGTTTATTTTCATTTAAATTCAAACTTACTTAAATTATTTCAATTTTTACACGTGTTGCCATAATTTTGACTTGTGTTTTTAAGCCTTGGGACTTTCTTTTTACTCCTCCCGCTAATTGCTAAGCAAATCACTAACAACTTTTCTTTCCTTGCTGTTGAGATTAAATGTGTACAAAATATATTATACTAAAATGGGGAAAAAATAGGCTCCCCATGCCAACACTAGCTAGTTGTACTTTAAAAGTGCTATTTTAAACATTTAACAGTGACTATAAGCTTCAACAACCAGTAAAGGTCCAGCACTCCAAACTGTCTGGGATTGAACCTTTCGTGGTTTAAAAGTTTAGGTTTAAAGTTTGATGTTGACTCTTGGAAATTAGATGCATCCGTATTAAGAAAGGGGAAATAAAAAAATAAAAAATAAATAAAACTTGTGCTCTCGCACACTGTGCAAACTCTCCATCTCCACCACAACTTTTGGTACACACTAAGGTACACAGACTATTTATTCACCCGCATCATTAAAACTGAAAGCAATACGTAAGCTATCCCTTATTTATTAAGTCACCTAAGAAATATTTGGCAACTCTCTCACAGCACTAAAAGTTCATTTCCATATAGTGAGTTGATTCTTTGGTATGAAAAATAAATAAAATGAGGCCGTGTCCCCAAGGAAAGGTAACCTGTTGTGACGCAGCTGAACACTGTGAACTACGCCTCATCCATGTCCAGACCACGCTGACCTTCACAACAGGAGCAAACGAAAGGCGAAACATACTTCAAAGAAATGAAGATTTACAAAAAATATCCTTCATTTTTTTCATAACGCCTGCATAACAAGCGTTATGAGTTTCATTAGTCTCTGCTTAGGACACTGTCTTTTGTGACTAAAACTAATTGAAAAAAAAAGAAAAGAAAAGTCCCACTGATCTTTGCTTGTGGACTGTTCTTTAAACATTAGATCTGGTTTCAACATTTTCAAAGAAAAATTATTATTTAAGGAAAATGTTTATTTCTTCATATGTGTAATTTCAGAGCTCAGGACGATTCTAAAGTATGCGGCGGTATTTATGTGCAGAACTGGGACATTGACTTATTCACTCCTGCGTCAGAGCACTTCATGTCACGCTCGCGGTCCCTGAAGCTTGAATGAGCATCGTCAGTACTCTGGACTCTGAAGGTCTCCGGGAAACATCTGGCTATGATCGTCCGCTGTGAGGGGCCTGCGCCGAGCAGGCGTCGGCCTACCGACTCCTGCCGTTTCACACCAAGCTAAAATGAAAGAAATACCCACAAACTGGTCCTGAAAGCACTGAGAGGGCTCAGCAACACACAACACGCCGTCTTCACTCCGGGTGGCACTTCTACACACAAGCATGCACAGGGCAGTTCAGATCACGGGACCTCGCTGCACTGTGTCAAGGGGATGTTCGTGTTGATGCCGGGTGTGCTCTCTCTCATGCTTTGAGTATCGACGTTCAGGTCACTGGAGGGCGTGTATCCTCTCGCCGTGTCTTTGTGCCATTCAGACGGGCTTTTTTTCTTCCCCCAGTAGAAGCACTTCCTAATTCCCCCTGTGATTTTGACGCTACAAAAGGTCGCCAGTATGGTCTGCCGGAAGCGTTTGTTCATGAAGCAGTAGACGATGGGGTTGACGCAGGACGAGGTGTAGGACAGCAGGTGGATGAAAGAGATGGGCGCCCCCGTCAGACGGTTCGCCGAGCGCTGGTCGAACGCCTTCCACGCGTTGACGACGAAGACGGGGGTCCAGCAGAGGAAGAAGAGGAAAACGATGACGATGAGCATGTGGATGACGCGCTTGTTGGCCATCAGCTCCTTTTTGCTGGAGTTTCGGGACGTCTCTGGCAGCTCGCTGCCTCTGCTCTTCCTCGATCTCTTGCTCTCAGACGAGTTGTAGCCATTGCCATTTCCTGTTTTGACGCTGCCGGTGCTGGCGTGGCGTTCTGGTGTGGACGAGAGTGTGGAAAAAACAAAATAGCAGCATTATAGCGTGCTACGTTAGCCAGGGACTTCTGGCTTTAGATTTCTTGTCCTGCAATTTTCATTAATGGGACTAAAACCAAATGAACTGGTCTGGTTTAGCAAAAAAATAAAATTGGTTGAGCTTCTTAGAATCAGCTACAACTTACTTTGATTTGCAGATATTGTTTGTTTTTCTCTCTGGGATCCACATTATTAGCATTGAGTGATAAATGACATAAACATCTCCTTTGCAAGAACACTTCTGTTGTTTTTAAAGCAAACTTGTCATGCACTTCCACTGCGCAACAATGCTAAAGTAGCATCTTCTCATACCAACTCTATTTAATTAATTCAGTCATCAACACTGCAACATTTTTTTAATGTTACTCAACATGCTGTATAGCACTCAAAACACATTGTTGTTGTGTGCTGATGGGTAAACTAACACAACAACATACAAAAACAATAAAACATTAAAAGCAAGTATATAATTGCTGCAGCCATGCTTTGTTGTCATACCACGGCTGGAGTTCTTCAGGGACTGCGCTCGCTTGATTCCCTTGTACAGCTTCAAGGAGATGAGTCCGTAGGCCGTCGTCATCATGATACCAGGAATCAGGAAAAGCACCAGCAGCAGAGCGATGTACCTACGACGACCGAGTTTCACCACAATTACTGCAGTGAGCATTTGTTGGATTTGACTCAAGTCAGCCCCAAATTACTTTAGAGTAAATTAAAGGTGGGCTGAATGATTGGTTCCCTGGGTGAGGGTCCCTCACAGTTCGTTTAAAAGAGCATAGTTTCTTCAGATTTATTGGTTTCATGTGGCGTAAGGGACAAATAAAGGTTAATTTCTATCTCACTCGACATGAGCTCAGTGTGATTGACAGCAAACAGAGTCTGTTCTTACTACTAAGCTGGAGGGCATACTTAGGGATTCCTGCACACATATAAAAGTGATATAAAACTTGTTCAAGCCGGGATTGTACTGGCGCATCCCCGTACTATTTCCAGCCTGGGTAACTGCCCATATGACTTGTAACAAAACCCAGCTTCCTGGACAAACCAAGCAGATATGGAGCCACTTCAATCATGTTTTCTATTCGAAGGGTTTTTGCTGCTGGATTTCCGCCGATGGCTGCCTCGCTCTCTCTTCACCAAGACGAGAAAACCACTCGGCAAAAACAGCTGTCTTAAGCTAATCGTTTTGCTGTCATCGTGTCGTACAAACCTCCCCAATGAGTAGATTTGTGTCTCACCAGGACTGCTGGAACACCGCATTGGGCCATATCAGGCGACACATGTGTCCCGTGCTGTTGTCGAAGCGAGTGAAGGGCCTCAGGGTGCTGGAGATCGGGTAGGGCAGCATCATGATGGAGGACACCACCCAGGTGGCGGTGATGACCTTTTTGGCGTGGCTCCTCGTCTGCCACACCATGGAAGCGAGGGGGCTGCAAATAGCATAGTAGCGCTCGATGGAAATGGCCACCAGGTTGAAGGTGGAAACACTGACCGAGACGCCTGCACAGAGAGAACACACCAAAAGCTCTGTTTGACCATGAAGCGATGTCCTCTCCTCTCAGGTGTTAGTGTTTTATAGCTTGAAACGACACCCCTAAATAAACTGCTTTTGTTATAGAACCGAAGAGATTAACAGTAATTTGCAGTATCATGACGTAAACAGTTAATTTATACCGTAATTGGATTCATATTAAGCAGATCTGGCATAGCCTGACACTTGGTTCCACATATCTGAGGTCTCTAAAGTTAGTGTTGCTTTAATGTTTAAGTTTGTCAAAACAATGTTGAGTGTCCTTAGATATACACTTTTTAAACTCCTTTCAGCAACTAACTGAGTTTACTGTCCTGTTTGATAACCAGGATCAATAAAAAATGTACGTGCGACTGAATTGAAACAACCTTTTTGCAAAGTGCCTCGAGACACTATTCGTTATGAACTGGCGCTATGTCGATAAACTGAATTGACTTGAATATTGTTGTACTGCTTAATCCTGAAGATGAAATAACTCCATTTCCTCCATTTCCTTTGTTGGAAATGATTCTTAGATTCTTTCTGTGTTTATTACATGACTGAAACACACTGAATGCATTAATACCAGATCAGTTGTACAAATAAAATATATGAATATCAAGGAGGCTTAAGCTAAAAATATGAATTAAAAATCGTCCCATGTCCTATGTTCAACCATTTTTAAAAATGTATTCTGGAGAATATTTGGAAAGCTGCTGCTTGTGATATTCAAGAAAGGATGCTAAGGAAAGTAAAATGTAAAAAAGAGATGCCATGTGAAAATCTTTAAATGAACAGATCACAACAACACGCCTTAAAAAGTCGGCGTGTAAAAAACCCCCAAAAACTAAAAAGACACATTTTGACACAGACAAACTCACATTTATGTGTCCTGTACCGCCACAGTTCATGCAAAGACGAAGTAGTGCCATTAATTTTATCCCTCGTAACTCTCAGACTGGATGGACGCTTAGTCATATTTAACACACCATTGCTGCATCTGATCAGTGTGAACACCATGCTTAGCAATAATCACTCGATCTATAAATACATTTCAAATTACGGCTGGGCACAACCTGCAAGAGTGACACATAAGCAGATAAAAACATGGACAAATGATGCAGCAATCCCCAAGGACGGCCCTTTAATCTCCATGTACAGCTAAATAGAGCAACAGGAAGTGAGGAGAGGAATTAAAATCACATTTCCTCGTGTTTCTGTAATTGGATGAAAATGAAATATCTGCATTCAATGCATCATCTGTAATGACTCCACCTTGTTAGAAAGATCCCCACAGAGGTTTTCCGCGAGGCACACGAAGACGTAATCCAGGTCATTTATCAGAATCACGGGCAAATTAAAGTCAAGGAAGAGGTTCGCGTCCCTGAATGCACTAAATCATCTCTGTTTAGTCCGTCTCTGTAGGAAACGTCAAATCCCCGAATCAAAATGAATGGAAACTGTCTTGTAGTGCCCTCTGATTGTATTCATGCCCTCTGAAAGTTCCCACGCTGTGTCACAGACCCAAACTTTAAAGTACCTTAGCTGGACTTTAGTTTTATGTTCTTTCAAATGTAAATATATGAATATAGTTTTGCCTAATTGTGAAATGAAAGGAATATAATAAATGCTTTTTTTTTTTTTTTTTTTTTTTTTTACAAATAAGAATTGAAAATGTGGCACGCATTTGAACTCAACCACCCTTTAGTAAAATCCAATGCTGCCTGATGATAGAAAGCGATAAAGGCACATAATTAGTAAGGAGATCGAGAAAATATGCACCTATAACAAACAAACAAAAACTTAAAATCTGCCTTGACGCTTGCCATAGCATGTCACTAAACAGACAGCTAACACTTAAACTTAACATCTAACTCCATAACGCTGCAGTGACACACACATATTAATTTTAACCTTTAATTAATAAAGACTTTTCCCATTCAAACTTCAGCTGGCCCAGCTGGATTCCATAGATAGATGCGAGAGTAGCATTTATTTCATTAGCAGCACGCTAACCCGATACAGCTAGCTTAGCATAACTCACAGAGAATATTGACAGTCCAGACTTTACAGTTTGTTAATCTTACACTTTTAACTTGGTCATGTAAGTTACTTTAGAAAAAAAAGAAAAAGAAAGTAAATATAAGGTAAAAATTGCTAATATTGTGGGAAACCTGACTCTTTGGAAGGGCTCTGTCACAATCTGTTAGCTATTTTTTTTAGATACTGTGGAGTTGTCAAGACAAATGTATGCCGGCGATTTAGTACGGATACGCTGCTGGCACTGTCCAAGCAGACACATATCTCATAATAAGAGCAACTGTGCCTCTGTAGTGTCTGCAGCTGTCAGACAATGTGCAGCACGGGGGGGGAAAAAAGCTCGCACTGACTGGGAAATGACATATCTTTCCTGCTAATGGAGTCAAGTAGACCTAATGTACACTGCCAAAAACAAAGGAAAGGTCCAATAAACACAACCTTTATTTCTCAATGAATGAGTTCCTGCGTTGCATGCGACCCGAAAGGCTTATCTATCAGGACTTGACCCAAGACAAAGCAATGTAAGAGCATGAGCCACAGAAAGCAATCGAAGAGATTTAAGCCGGAGCTGACAAAATCAGAGCCAGCGGATGAATTTCAACGACAGTCTGGCCGCAGTATTAAAAGCCAGGAGGAAAAACTATCTCTTGATTGCATTGCTAAATCCAACTAAACCGTTGAAGC
Source organism: Poeciliopsis retropinna (assembly GCA_010277075.1). Taxonomy (NCBI): domain Eukaryota; kingdom Metazoa; phylum Chordata; class Actinopteri; order Cyprinodontiformes; family Poeciliidae; genus Poeciliopsis; species Poeciliopsis retropinna. The sequence goes on from VMRM01000019.1 coordinate 3,807,539, forward strand.
AAATTTGGACTCAGATGTCGAGCAATTTCCATATTAAAAGTAATACTCTCATTGTGGTTTTAGATCACAATAGTTACATACAAGCTTCAGGTTCTGGGAGGAAGTACTGACCTCCTTGCAGATTTCATCTGGGTTTTTTTGGGGGTTTTTTTTTGTCACATTGAAATATTTTAGATCATCAAACTAGATTCTACACAAGATAACCTGAATGAATACAAAACTCAGGAGGATAAAAGTGCTACATGATATCAGAAAAACAAAAGAGCACGCCCTGTTTTAAGGAAGAATATAAGGAGATATAAGAAGCAAAGTCATTAATATCAATCTGTTTGGAAAGGACCAGAAAACTATAGTGAGAACCAATATCCACAAATCAGGAAATCGGGGCCTAACCTTATCTTGAGTGTCCGAACAACATCTAAAGAACTGCAGGCCTCATGTGCCTCATTTAAGGTCAATGTTCATGATTCGGAAATAAGAAAGAGACAGGACAATAATCCCCAATAATGTTTTATATACCTTATATATTAGTAATACAAGTCTTCCAGGAATATTTTCTGTTGATTTAACATTCTCTTCAGGAAAGGGCAACTTTTTCAAAGGCTCGCATCTTGTTGCATGTGGTGTGAAACTTAATTGTGACAGGCAGACATAGTGGTGGTAATGTCATGGTTTTGCAAGGGAATAGTCAAAGTCTGCACTAAAATTCAGTTTCGATGCTGTGACATGAACTTAAACCGGCTTAAGAATAATCCAAAACAACTGCGTGAAGAAGAGTGGGCAAAATGTCTACCACAGTGGGTATAAAAGACGTTTTGACATTGATCACAAACGGTTCATTGTAGCTGTTGCTAACAAAGGTGGCACAAGGAGTTTTGTTTGATGTAGAGATTCAGTGGCGGCAGACGGGGATATTTGAAGGGTGGGCTAGTATATAGTCCAGAGTCACTTGTCATGTATTTCCCAGAAAGTTTAAAGCCTTATCTTCACTTTTATACAACACGCATTATCTCCCGTCCAACTCTGAGGCTACGTGCCTCAACTTGGCCTCAGTATGGTTGGAAAGTTTAAATTTATGTCGTCCCAAAGGCTCAAATGTAGGACAGCTAACGCTGGCAAACGTTACATCCGCGGTGTTTGTCTTTCTCAGCCGATAAACTGATTATATTTGACGTGTCCCTGTTGACTCATGGAAGCTGCTCGGATTGTCTTCTTTACCCCGCGCCAAGTTATTTTCAGACGCGGTGTTTTGACGACCTCCTCAGAATACAGGGAAGATGGAGAAAATGTCCAGTGAGGGATGGCGTCTGGTATGATCGCCGCCTCAGAGCCCTCAGTCACATCAGAAATGATTAGAGTTGTTATTCCCACTTGCTCTTGACCGGAAAGGTAATTTATGTGTTTCGTACACAAAGAATGAACTGGTGAGAATAATTTTGGCAGGGGGAACAGGACACCTTTTTCAACCTAAGCTGATAGGAATCGTCTTCTATCCGGTTTTCCTGGCAGTCAGTTTTCATCCTTTCTCGTTGAGATCGTTAGGCGAGACCTAAATTGAAACTAAAAAGGTTTGTGTCTGTAAAAATATACATTTATACTCTCTGGACAAAAAAGGGCCTCCTTTGACCTGGATGAACTGTTTTTAGCTCAAGCTCATTAAATCTCCAGGAGCATTTGAACATGCAGGGGAAATTAACCTTGTAAGACAGCCTCAGATGACTTCAATTATCCAATAAGCAATTACCAACACAACAAAAATTACAATAACTCACCATAGAGACAGAGTTAGATTGATAACCCAGCTTTAGGGTTATCAATCGCAATTAAAAGCTTTCACACATTATACCGCTAAGAAAGTATAAAAGTATCAACCCCTCATTGAATTTAGATGTTCCAGTCAAATAGACAACAATGCACAAGGTTTGAAATAAAGGAACTAATGATGGGAAGTTCGGTTCTTGCGGCCAGGCTTCCAAAGAAGAGCCGGCCTTTAACTTATTGTCATCCGTAGCCTCATATTTTTTGCTTAACTTGGAAACGTGAATGTTTTGTATGCAATGCTGCAACTTGTGTCGTAAGGTTAATTGTGTAAATATGAGTATGCAGGTGCCCGTCGCTGATTGGCCCCTGAAGCCTGCGGAGACTCCGGATTGGTGGCCTGCCAGATGTGAGGAGGATAAAAGACCCCGGACTTCCTGCATCCATCCTGAGCTCATCCCAACACTGTTTGTCTTTGTAAAAGACCTTGTAAAAGTCCTTGAAGGAGTTTGCAGGAGTGAGCGGGTGTTTATTTTTGTCTAAGTTTATATTTATTTAGGGAGGTAAGTTTTTGTGATTTGGTTATTTACTTTCAAATAACTAAGTTCTGGTTAGCATTAAGATAGTTATGTTTGTTATGTCCTCATTCACTGCATGACCGATCACTAAAAGGTAGCAACCCAAAAAAATATGGGTTGCTATCAAGAGCTCAGTGAATTCAGCTGTGGTACCAGGATGCTGCAAGTAGAATAAGTCAATGTGTTGAAATTTTCTTAATGCCAAAGTGTAACCAACCCAATCAAAGAGTGGCAGACCACTTTCAACCACTGAATGTGGGGAGTTCACAGAGTGCAGTAGTCGCCAATTGGCTTCTGAGTAAGTAGCTACCGTCCTCCAAGCTTTGTGAATTTCAGAGTAATTCACAGAGCTCATAGAAAGCTTCTTGGAATGGATTTCCAAGGCATCAAGTTCAATACAAAGCATAGGATACAGAAGAGTATAGCACCCCTCACTGGACTCTGGCATCCCAATGGGCGAGTATGGACCAATGGATTTTTATGGACACTGCCTGACTGCCTTGCGTCAAGTAGAGGATGAATTATGACGACGGCATTTTGTCAATGTGCACAGCATGGCTCAAAGCAAGCTCCATCTAGACTGGAATGAATCGAGCCCTGAGGTCAACACCGCAGAGTGTGTAGAACTTGCCAGAGAGAATATTAAGGAAAACCTGGACTTTTGGAAGGATTTGTCTAAAGCATAATTATTTACTTCTAAGCACAACGGACACATTTCGGATAAACCAAAACTTCACCTGCGAAGTATGGAGGCGGAAATGTTATGATGTGAGAATGATTGGACATAGAGATGTGAACATTTCTTCTGAAAGAACTAAATAATTAATGGGGTGTCCACATTTATTTCTGTGTCTGCAGGGGAGAATTTGAGAAACTTGATCAAACGGTTTCGTTCCGAAAACTCCAGTCCACCTTCTTACATCTCTACATACCCATGAAGTACGTGACCAGCTTGCACATGCCGAGGCCAAAGATGAAATCCTTCATGACGTTGGGGATCAAGGTGAAGGGGATGCACACCAGGGAGATCATGAGGTCGCTCACTGCCAGGGACAGTAGGAACAGATTGGTGATGGTCCTCAGCCGCGGTCTTCGTCCCATCGGCAGCAGGACGATGATGATGATGCTGTTGCCTATGAGGCTGAGGAGGAAGATGATGCTGTACAGGACGATCCGTACAGGCTGGGAGATGTCTGAGAAGGAAAGACGTGTTAGTGTCTTTATTTTTCTTTAAATTGGACCATGTCGATATGGATTCTGGAAAGAAGGTCTCAGGCTGGAGGAAACTAAGTGGGCTTCTGATCAGGACAAGTCAGTCTACTTTTCTATCGGTTGATATTTCTGTATTAAAAATCCTTTTTATGTATATATATTTTTTGAACACCTCCTGTCCAGCAGTGTGGCAGTCAGAATTATTGTCCACAAATCTACCTTTACATGCGTAATGTGCCACGATGCTCCGCCTGAGAAATATATAAAACCTTATTAGAAACTGCTTTGTCGTTTACTTCAAATGTAATGGACACAGAGACGAAACAGAAAAGAAAAGAAAAATGAAAGAGCGATAGGCGGTGAAAAGGTATGAAGGGAAAGAAGGTGATAGGAGTGTGAGGAGAGAAGGAAATCAACACCTGCCTCTAAACCCACGGAAAGAGAAAACACAAAAACCAAGCAACTGTAACAGAATAACATTTGCAGCATCGTGGGAAAGTACATAGTACATCATCATGCAAGGTGTATTTAGTGGCAACTGAGAGAGCGTCTGACAAAAACCTGAAGCTAAACACCCAGGAGAGTGGTCCCTTCATAAAAAATGTATCCCTCCTTATTAATAAACTCTTGATCAGTACAAAACGTGTAGACTCAGACAGTCACTTAAATAGAACACGAAGTCAGCTAAAAGTTGGGCTGCGCAGAACGACAATGACCTGAACAGAAAGTCCATATCTGATCACATGAGAGAATATTCTGGATACAACAGAGAAACTGTTTTTTTTTATGGCTTTCAAAAGGTCGTTCATCCCCAGAAACCCTTTTGTGTGACTGAAAAAAGCTGTAAAAGCTCACTAGCAGTCGTCTGAAATGTTTTCAATCACTTCTTCAAGAGGCTTTTTTCCCCTCATAATAAATGAAACCATCATTTGAAACCTGCTTTTAAACGTTACTATCCCACCTGTCGCTTTCTGTCCATATGGGCCACATCTAAGTTCCGCTCCGGGTCTTCTGTCCTCTTACACTCCGTGTATATTTTCAAAGTCATCTGCCTCCCTTGAGGGAACATCACTCTAATATTTTTATAAAAATGTGACTCATGTGCAGCCCCCGCTGAAGCTCAGCGTGCGCGTTTTTATGCTGCCACTTCGGGCTGTGGTCGCCTTCCAGGGGTTTTATTTGCAAAAATGTTCCAAACTGGCGTTTTTTACGTCCCAGTTGTTTTTCTTTTTTCCCCCCCGCAAAGTGCACAAATGCAGTTTGTGCTCACTTGACCGTGCAGAACCAGCAAGCGCTGACTGCATTAGCTTTTGTGGAGGACCTGAGCCGTGCGCGTAATGCGCAATGACGCAAGAAAAAAAAATGCCCAAAGCGCTCGCCTTTTCCCCCCCTTCCGCTCGTTTCTTTTTGCCACAATCTGGAGTTCAAAAGACTATTTTAGGTGAACTGAGAAATCTTCACAGACACGTTATATCGATATACTGGTTTACTTTACCGTTGGGCTCCGGAGAGGGGCCCCGTCCTGGCTCGCATTCCGAAATGTTGATCCCGAATCGGCACAAGACGCTGTTCAGATCTGTTGAATTAATCAGGAAGTCATTGGTCGTGATCGTCTCCATATCGCCTCCTCTCCCGTGTGTGAGCTCAGGTCAAATCTGTCTGAGGCTCAGCAGTGGTCATGCTCTTTCATAAGAGAGAGAGACAGAGAGAGAGAGAGAGAGACTGCGCGCATGGATCTCAAACTTTAAATATCCATTCACAAAACAAAAGCAAGGACGGGAGAAAAAAACAGCTCCCACTACTGCGCTCCTCTGTCCACAGCGTGTGGAGAGGATCGTCAGCCCGCCTATATGATTACCAAACCCTCCTCCCTTCAAAAAAAAAAAAAAAAAAAAAAAAAGCAAACAAATCTCAATCAGAGCTGATTAATTTGATTACAATCATCATTTGTGTCCCTGGCAATATTGAAAGGGCTTCTCGCCCTCTGCACGGGCATGCTGCTGCAGGCTGAGGCATTTTCCTGAGAACGGGCGTGAGAGATTGGAGCTGTTCCGACGCGTGGAAAGACTGGCTGTGAAAAAGGCGCAGATTATTGTTGTACTAAAAGGAGAAAGACAAAATGCATCAAAAAATAAATAAATAATAATAAGAAGTATTCACACGCCCTTTGTTGCTTTGTTGTACCAAACAGAACAAATGTGTGGCTTTTTATAACTCAGTTCCAAGGAGGTGATAATAGCTGGTTAGGAGCCATAAAATGGCAAAGTAACAGGTAAAACAGGCTGGTCCAAGCTTAGTTTCACTCCTCACTTTTACATGTCTGTGAATCAGAGTACTTAAGAAACGATAGGCAGATTATTTTCTGATGTTATAAACTGATGTCCTCGGTGTACAATCTCTTCTTATTTTTGTTATGGTGTTATTCTTGTGAATTTGCATGCTTCCACTTGCATGCTGCTGGTAAACTGGAACTTTCCTCCACAGGGGGACAATAACAGTAAGATGCTGTTCTATTTTATTCAAGTCCAGCCAAAATCTGTCACATTTGGCTTGTAGATGTGTGTTCTGCTGCATCTTATATTCTTGACTCTGATTTGCTGGATTAGAGTGATCCGCAAGGTGGAGATTTGGTAGCAAAACAGAACCGTGTTCCTCCATGTTAACCCAGAGGCCATGGCAGAAATTTCCCAAAGCTTTATTCATGTCTCTCCAGAGCCAAGGTATTTAAGGAAGAAGCGTTTAAAAGACTTGCAACTTGGCTGAAGTAATCATGTGTTTGACCTGACTTGTTATCTGTGCTTAATCTCACCTTTCTAATTACAAAGGATAGATCCTAAGAAAAGAGTTGCAGCTTTCACAATATGCCTTTCAATAAACCTTAAGAAAAGATTCCAAGGTAAACTTCACAAATCTTTCAAACCTTTAGGGAATGTTCACTGAAGGTTTCCTAAAAAGTTTCTTAAAGATTAATTGCTGCGTCCATTGCATAAATAATTCTCTGGAAGTAAGGTGTGCATTTCACATTGCCTACATATTTGATTAAAGAGAGCTGGAACTGGGCGTGCTGTGGTGGCATAGGGCTTTAGCACAACCCACGCCTGGAGAGCATAGTCCTCGACGCGGCCATCGCGAGTTCGATTCCCGCACCCGGCGACAATCGACGCATCCTTCCCTCCCTTCCTGTCAGCCTACCTTCGAATAAAGACCACTGGAGCTCACAAAAAACCTTGGAGAAAGAAATATATAAGTTAGCTTAAACTGTTATTATCTTTCCAGACAACCCCTGAAGGTTACATTCATAGGGGGAAAAGTTTGCTGCGTTTTTATTCAGTCGGAACCAAAGTATCAGGTGTTTGTTTCTCGCGCACCGACCTTGGTTGCTAAGGAAACCCCCCGGTGCTGCCGCGGCTGCTGTTTGAGGGATGCTGAGAGTTCAGCCGCAGCGTCTCTTGAAAGCAGGCCGTGCGAGGTGTCCAGGTGAAACCGGAGGATGGACGAAGGCACCGAGGTATCCCTGAGCATCGCCCAGATCGTCCAGCGTCTCAAAGGAAGCCATTTACACTCTCAGATAGAGAGGCAAGCTAAAGTGAGTCAGTTAGCATGCGGCTAACGATGCGGAGCTAGCTGCTGCTGTATGGTGCAGTGTTTCAGTAATAAGCAGGGTTTGTTTTTTTTTAATTTATTATTATTTCTTGTTCAGCTTCATTGTAAACTATGAAACTCTTGTTAGGACTGCTTACATCGGCCTGAGATAAAATTGGAGTCGCTAAAGGAAGATGTGCGCAGTTTTCTGAAAACATCAGGTGGGCTGAGGTGTATTCTGCTACCTGCTGCCACGTCACAGCACGCCTTTAATATATGTTGATATGTGTCTCTGTTTAGGCTGGGAGAAAAAGCTGCAGAATGCCATATACAGAGAACTTCACATGTAAGTCAAATACGTACACACATGAAACACTTTTCCTCAAACAGCTGCCAGGATCCAGTTAGGACTTTGGTTGCATCCAGGTTCTTGGTGACGGTCAGGATTATCTTTTTCTCCATCATCCACGATATGGAAATATTTTTAATCTTTTCGGCTTCTTTAACAGCAAACACTTGTTGAGAATGTTTTTGGCTCATTCTCCATCAATCTATCTGAGTCTCAGTTTGGGTCATTCACATCTTCTAACACAGGTCCCCTATTCTGTTGTATATATTTTTTATTGCACAGAGAGAGGGTTCTGATGTAGTCAGATCTGAATGAAATTCACATCTGTCTTTCAGATGTGAATAATTATGAAAAAAAAAATAGGATGTGTACATCTGTATTTGCAGACTTTAATCTCTGTTGCCTGTAAGATCCATCCATCCTGTTGTTTTTCCATATTTGAGTAAATATCTGGAATATCTCCAGTGATTTGTGTCTGGGGAAAACAAAAAACAAAAAAACGCCCTTGTCCAGGAGTGAGATATATAGAGTTAAAATCCATTGTTACAAACGCAGCCATTATTGCTCCCCACAAAACTCCTTCACAACTCTAAAAAGATCTTTTTCTTATATTTCTGACTCACAGCCGGTTTGGTATACTTGAGGCTGTAGGTTCGATTCCAGCTTCTTTGTGTCACATGTCGATGAGCTCCTGGGCAACAGACTTAATCCTGATGGTACTGCATGCTTGTGAGTGTCGGTAGGTAAAAGTAGCTGTAGTGCAAAGCGATTTGAGTGGTCAGTATGACTAGAAATGTGCATTTCCTACATCCTGTAATCAATCAACACATAACTGGACATCTCATTTACACGTAGAAGCTAAAAGGACGCTGCAGCCACAAGCAGAAAGTGCTTTTGATTTTCAGCTCATAGATATACTAAGAATCTAAGAACGTTTTCCAAGAAATCATCTGTAATAACATAAATCTAACGTAACGTAATCAAAATACAGTTAATTTAATTTTTTTTTTATTCAAGTATAAATCTGTGTTGTAAAAGCTGCAGTAAATTAACCAGATTTCTCTCTTTTACACCTGTGTTGTTCAGATAAAACATTTTAATAATTGTCTGCCACTCTTTTCAGAGATATAAAAATGTTACTTTATTATTATTTTTTTATTCACACTCTTCACTGTTAGGTTTATGTTATAGTGTGATAGCAACACCTATTTACACCTTTGAGCAGATTGTACTACTATTTCTCATATAGTGTTTAGGAGACAGTTTCTCATCGATATATTCTTATTTGCATTGAACTGTTCATGTTTTACCTTTTTAATCCGGTATGCAACTTCAGGTTAACTGGCTGAAACTAATACATTTCTCTGACATGCGTGCACCGCGCCTCCCGTCATGTTAACGGATAAGTGAGCCTCTTTGCTCTCTGGAGGCTCAGACATCAGCCTGAGGCAGCTACTGACTGACTGCTCCATGTGGCAGCCTGCAGTCAGCCCTGTGAGCTCCTTGTAGGTGTTTACAATAGGATGTATGGTGTTTAATGCGCTGAGTCCTTGAGTCATACAGGATGCCCTGAGCGGGCTTAGTGAAACACTTCTGGTGGAGATTTGTTCTGAGTCATTTAAGCTCTGATGGTGGGGGGAGGGGGGCATTTTTTTACTTTAAAAAATAAAGATTATCTATTTGATGAATTCGTTCTATTTCTGAATAGCGTTCCGTTTGCATCAGATTATCAAAACTGTCAGTCTTTCTTGCAGTCAGCGTTTTATCACCCTGTTGTTGCGCTTCCCCACTGCAGCCAGCTGCCTCCAAGCCATCCCACGGCTCCGCTGGAGCATCTCAAAGAGCCGCTGGCCTACATGCGTAAAGCTCAGGTCAGTGCGTCTCCTCTCGTCTCCGTCACTCCTTTGAATTCCACCTTCCTCTCGTTCTCTTTGTCTTCTTCGTCTGCTAATTCCCAGAGATGTAAACCCCTTTTTTCGTGTCGCACGTGGGCTGCATGTGTGTGCACAGGCCAGCTGGGAGAAGCGCATCCTGAAAAGCCTGAACAGCATGAGCACGGAGCTCGGAGTGCCTCTGGCCCGTAAGGTAGGGGAAAATGCAGCCCGTCACAGGTAATACCGCTAAACTGCAGAGACTTCCCCAGTGGAAAGGCTGCCGTAACGCTGTATTTGTTTTCACCAGATGATAGCCAGGCTGACATTTTTTATCTCCGTGTTCCTTTGCGTGTACACAACTGTATTTAAACAGAGCCAAGATGTGTGTTCTGCGGGCCGGGTGTTGTTTGTTTTGTAAAGACCCCTCTGTTCCCTCCTGCTCCCACAGAGGCCCGGAACCGAGCAGAAGGAGCTCACCAACAAGTGGAACGAGATGGGCACGGATGAACCAGGTCTGCAGACATTACCCAGGGTTTTGGCCCCTGCAGTCATCTGCCTGCTATGACGGATTGGTGTTGATGTGTATGCATGGGCTGGCGCATTTAGCATCAGCTTAACAACTTGCCATGTTGTACAGAACTCGATCTACCACTTCTGTGTTTGCTTTGCGAGCTATATTTATCCAGCCAATGTTTTCTAGCAACTGGTTTGTTAATGAGGAATGTGTCCATCGATTATGACTCTTATTGCTTTACACAGACTTAAAATATTCAGACTTCAGAAACGCCTTAGGAAGAGTTCAGTGTCTTGCAAAAGTAAAACAGATTAGTTTGATGTTTTTTCTATCAGGTTCCAACTACAAACCTCAAAAGTTTTTAGTGGGATTTTAGTTCAACGCAAAGCGGTGAACAGTGATTAAGTAAAAAGACGTCCAGGGTATCTGCATCTGTTAAAAGTTTTAAATTTATGTATATAAAAATTAAAGCCTTAAGATGTCTTAAATTAATTAAAAAATTAAATTAATTTTTAAATTAATTTAATTTTTTAAATTTAAAAATAAATGTGAGCCTTAAATAGGCTCACATTTGCTCACATCTTAAATTTTGTTGAGGCAGGAGTTAATGCCGTATATTTTATAGCATTAAATCCGTAAAATATGTTTTACAAAGAAACATAGTTTTACTATGTTAAATTGTAAAATTACAATTTAAAATAGACAAGACAAAAAGCGATGCATCTGTCCCTGAATTGTCGGTATGCAGTCTTTGTTTTGCTGCCGTAGCGGCAAAACAAACGTTTGGCCACCCAAACGTTTGTAAAGCAAATGTTTGAGTCGCACGCAAACATCTTCATTTCGTTCTGTGTCTCAACGCGGTTGCGGCTACTGCTAACTAGCTGATAAAAAACCCGCTGGTAGCTAGCTAGATCACTTTGTTTGCGTCCATCATGGGTAAACTGTAAATTCATCACTATTTGGCTGGACGATGTTCGTTTGCGCCTCCAGCTCATTTCTGTTGCCATATGCATTTTGTGCAAAAGATTCCGGCATTACCACTGCATAAAATCTTCAGTTTTCTCTTGTACATTTCTGTCATGCCTTGAATTATATTCATAATGGCCGTAAAAAATATTAAAATTGAGTTGGTGAAACCTGCAGACTCCCTGGATGTTTGTCTATTTTTTTAATATGCATCTATCAGATGTGAATAGCGAGAGACAGCAAATTTTGCCCCCTTTTTAAAGTCTCGCTGCCCATTCTCAATTGTATTTGTCTCTGGGCTTTGACTGGGCCGTTTCTAGCACATTGATATGCTTTGATCTGGACTCTTTCATTGTAGCTGTCTGTCTATCTCACTCAGTCTCCAGTCTTTCTGGGCTTACTTCCTTGGTCTTCACAATGCTGTTTGTTCACTAATGTTCTCCAAAAACCTTCACAGAACAGCTAGAATTATACAAAATCGCTCATTCGTAAACGCTATTCGCTGAGTAGGAGACTTTTGAGTGCATGACTGGAATCATAAAAAACAGATTGCAAAACCTGATAAAATGCGCTGAGGTTTTGTTCAAAGGTTTTGAACACTATCGGAAGGCAGTGTACTTTGTTGTTAAATGTCGGATTTACTAGCTCTTTCCTTTCCCCTTGATGCTCGAAGCCAGCCCCTTTCCAGGGATCAGGCCAATCTTTTAGTCCTAACAGTGCTATCACAACTCAGGGATGTATAATAACATTTAGGATGTCCCCCTTCTCTGGTTGTAAACATTGTGGACTGCGAGTATAGAAGCTGTCCAGACCTCTTACACAGAGCTGCGTTAACGGCTGCAATACCCTACTTCCATCCCAAAAGTTAAGCCCTATCCTTCCCTGTTCCTGCAATGGATTTACAATCATGTTGTCACAATTGAAGCAGTCTCCTTCAGAATGCAAAGCAGTTGTTTCTGTGTTTGTTGCAGACTTGAGTCGCTTCAGGCCTGTTTATGCACCGAAAGACTTTCTCGAGGTAATCGCATTTCTTGCTGCTGGTGATTTATTTTTGTCATGCTGAAAATTTGGAGATGTACCTTTTCACTTATTTATTTATTTTTTAAAATTTTTTATTGCCATCAACTCAGGTGTTGATCAGTTTGCGGAACCCCAACCATGACAGCTGCGAGGACGTAAGCGCCCGGAGCCATTGGGGGCTCATTCAGGTTCCCCTCAACGTCCGAGATATTCCTCAGCTGGTATATATCACATTCTTATATGTTTCTAACATTTTTTTTTTTTAACACAGTAATACATTTTAATGAACAAATGAGCATGAAACGTATTTGTGTTCCACCAGAGAGTTTTTGATCATCTTGTAGCCTGGCCAGTTCTGGTGACTGTGATGGCCCTGAAGGTTGTTTTCAGTTGAACCGTCACTGTGTTAATTTGTCCTTAATCTTTAGATTTCCAGCCATGTCGTCATCCTTTGCTTGATCCCAGGACCACCCGAAGTGTTTGATGTTGAGCGTTAGTGTTGTCTGGTCAAAGCACACAGCTTAAAGTAGAAGCTCCACTTCACGTTTATATTTGTAATGGTACGGCAGGAAAGGCCAATTTCCTTTCATGCCTCCCGAACAACCGAGTGGCATGTGGATAACATCTCTAACGGTGTTTTCACACCTGGTAATCTGGTAGACTTAGTTTGATTGGGGACCAAAATTGCAACATTTGTTACATTTTTATCTGGTGCAGCTTGCTTTCACACTGCACTATGTCAAATGAGCCAATCCCTTTGAAAAACCTTTTCGCCCCCTTGCCTGTGGTGGCGCTGAATCAAGAACCACTGAAGGAAACAAAGAGGACAATGAGCACAACTTACTTCTTCACTCATGTGGTCGTCTTGTAATTGGAAGGTTGTAGATTCGGTTCCTAAACACCACTTGGTCTCTTTTCCATGCAGAGTTGATTTTCCTTTTAAAAGGAACTGAAGCTGAACCACTTTACTTATTACAAATAGAGGAAATTAGGAACGTTTGCCTTGTGTTTGCCAGCTAGGAAATTCATTAAGCATTTTGGTGGCCACCCAAGAAGTCAGAATAACATCCTCCCTACCTCGGATTAATTGGAAGGGTTTCTCTGAATTAATTTTGAATACTTGGTAGCATTTGCTTTTCTAAATGTAAGAGCAAATGATGAAATTTGGGGATAAAACGAACTGACTGAACTACAAATGCATTTTGGTGCAATTAAAGCAGCTGACTAAATAATGTCGGAAACAGCTTTCTTTTTTTTTTTTCTGCTCACAGAGACAGGCGTACGCAGAGCTGAGCCTGAGCTCCGGCCAGTTGGGGATTGACGACCTCACACACGTCCATCCAGGTATTTACAGGAAGCAAAAAGATTCACGTCTGTCTGATGAATCCACAATGAACAAACATTTTTCACGGCTCAGCAATTCGATCAGTTGCGTGACAGCGGGGAAGCTTTCCCTCTCATCACTCAGTAGCTTATAAGAAGCAGGCACAGAAATCCTTCTTGTTGTGATTAAATACGCGTGTTTGTCCATAGAACAGCTTGGCACACCCACCAGTAAACCCCGGTGGCTGTATATCAGTGTGTGCTGCTCTGCTGGCTGTCTGGGATTTCTCAAACAGTATCTTCATGAAGTCCAGATATTGACATTGTTCCAGTTTATCGTTCATGCCTTAAATAGAATGGCCTCCGCCGTCTGTGTGTTTGTAAATCAGACCGATAACAGTGCTGATCTAATCTGTTCTGCTCTCTCTTTCCTATAGACCTGTTTGAAAATGACTATGTTCAGATCGGCAAAAAAGGTTAGCGTACATGTGTGTGTGCTTTTTTGATTTGTTTTGTTTTATTATGCAGCCCTACTCCTTCAGAAATTCAGAATTGTTGTTCTTTGGTATCAGCTGAATTCATGGTTCCTAGTCTGGAAAATATTGGGATTTCCAAATTAGGAAATCCTAGAATTTTCCTAAACTAGTTTGTCTTCTTTGGGAAAGAAAATAACAGTATAGAAAATCTTTGTATTTCCAGACTTTATCCGTTATACCATTGCTTAATTGTTGTGTGTGTTGTTCCTTTATGCAGTTCATCCTTATTTGTATACTTGCTTTCTATTTGTACCTTTTCTTCCCCAACCCCTGAGTCCTTTTCTATATCCTTTTCTATATCCATTACATCTTTCCATTCAAGTGCCTTCCCACAGCAGCACGTGCCATTAATTCATTGTAGACCTTTGTTTACTCTTGCTCATACCTTGAGTTTTAGCTTTAGATTTTATGCCTGAATGATTAAAGTATCAGGGCTAGATGGTACAACATAGAAAAATAAAGCCTTTCTGTGAAAATGGTCAAAAGCAAAAGAGACGATTGATGGAGAAAAGTTTCAAAAAACCTTTGAAAGTACCATCGAAAAGGTTACATGAGGTTTTGTTGGAAGGAGCAAATTCTCCTTCCAGTTGAGTCTGTTTCAAAGGTCTTCCTAAACATCTCAATTAAAACTCCAATAATATCCGTTACATGTCATAGAAACTGAAAATATACATTGGTATGGCAGGAACAAGTGCCCTACTTCTCTCACTGACAAATCTTTTTCCCAGGTTCTATTATCAGTAAAAGCAACACTCAAAGCCATGCCATGAAGCCAGCGTAAACACAAAGCTTAATATGGACACAGATCAAGCATCAATAGCCCTAAAAACACAGGCTGTGCTTTTTATATACAGTGCCACACAACCCTCGACTTGCTGCTTCAGCCCTCAGTTGGCTTTGTTTTGACTTGTGGGCTGCGGCCTCTATTGCAGGCCAAGTGTTAAGTGCCTTCAAAAAGGAAATTTAGGGGACAGAGGAGTGTGTTAGTTTATGCTACGACTGGCCTGCACCTTAAGCTGAGGGACGTGTGTTTTGGCCTACTGTTACAAAGTAGATTTAGGAGAAGCATGGGCAAGTTGAAGAGTTATTAAAATGTGCCTGAGGTGCTCTAGAAAGTTGTGCAACTCTGTCAATTATATGAAGATCTTGATTTCTGGTGTTTATGCTTGTGTAGGCTGTGAAATAGTAAGCCCCCAAGCCTGATTTAAGACGTGCAGATGTTCGTTTTCCCATCTGTGCTGCTGGAGGACCATGAGCAAATCAAACAGGAACCGTTTTCTGTTGACTTTAAAGCGAGATTGTGTTGTGTTCATGTGGCAGTGATAACGAGCTAAAGTGTTCGAGTGGAGTGGAGTTCAAGCACAGGATGTTAGCAAAACAACAGCAGCACGCCAAAGGATTCATGCCGCTTAAATATTTCACATTTACTCACATTACAACTGCAAACTTAAATGTTACTTAGTTAGATTTTTTTTGAGTTGGAACAATACAAAGTTGCACACAACTGGAAAGTGGACAAAAAAAAAAAAAAACACTTAATCTTAATCTTAAAAAAGTATTTTTGGTGTTGTTTCTAGTGAAAAATATCCTCAAACACTTGAAATAAGACAAAGCTTACTTACGGGTAACTGTTCAGCAAGATATAGTCAAAAATGTCTTAATATTGATGAAAATGTGCTAGTTATAAAAGAAATAAACTGCCAGAAGGTGGAGAGTGGATCCACCTTCTAGCCAGGTTTTATGTACTAGACTGGCCCATTCAAAGTACAGGCTGAGAATCTGGAGCAAGACCTAAAAACTGGTGATCATAAATGCTCCTCGTCCAATCTGAGTTTGAGCTATTTTGAAAAGAATAATTCGTAGCTCCTATATAAGGAATGTGTAATATTGTGTTTGTAAAAATGTGAAAAGTTTTAGGATGTATGAACGCCATTTCTATTTGCTGTTTTATACTGATTTGCTTTATGAGGAATGGATTAATGCCTCATTTAAGCATTAACTTAAATGACGCAAAGAGTCGGTTCCCGTCTTTCTTTGCATTCCTGCTTATTTTCAATTGCGTTCTGTGTAGTTGTGGTGGAGCAGGACAGCGCAGCGGCCCAGCAGTACAGCAGGCGGGGCTGTCCCACCGGGCTCCGGGCAGACCTGTGGGCCCTCATCCTCAACTCTACCAACCAGCTGCAGGTACGGCAGCAGATGGACAGACACTCAAGTTCACGGGTCACTTGCACAACTGCCCCACTTCCCAAGCTGTTTCCCGACAACTCAAATTCTTCTCAGCTGCCTCTGTTTCCCTCTTTTTTTTTTTCATTATATTTTTGTCTGAATCTCCAGTTGGAGATTCAAATTAAAACCAATATATGACATATAACACCAGATGACCGATAAATTCGAGATAATCTGTGTGTTTGCTGCCGTGGTGTTTATTTTAACTGGCCTCGGCTTGTCTCGTGTGTACAAATGTTAGGATAATCAAATGCTTTTGCTCGGTTTAGCCTAAACAGTTCTGCTTGTCTGCCTGTGTGGCAAAACACCAGAGTCCAGGATAACCTGCTGGGGCCCGGTTTGGAAAATACCGTATGAGGTCGGGGGCCTGATTGGGTCAGGGCTCTGGAGCGCAAAGCACATCAAAAAGGGTCGCGAACGTTGCTCAGTATGTGTTAAAAAAAAAGAAAAGGCTGTCTTTTTGGGCACAGATTTGCAAAAAGTGTGAATATTACTTCCAGTCAAAAGAAACATTTTGCTAAAATTCAAAAATCGTGTTTAACCTAAATCTGGGGTATGAATAAATACGCCTGTTGACTGTTTTGCTACTGAAACTGAATTACATTTTCATGAAAAAAATGATCACTTAACCCTGGTCCAAAAGCATCTCCTGACCACTGTTTAGCATGGTGGAGGATCTATGATGATGCGGGCTCATTTCTCTTCTGAATGGTCGGCTGGCGTGATTAGATTACCTGACAGCGCGAACTATAGTGAATACCTCAAAAATTTAAGTGAAAAATCAATTGGATTATGTCAGGAAGCAGAAAGTCAGTCGTCATTGGGTCTTTAGGACGGATAACGATCCAAAACCAAACTGACTAAATCAAAACAAAAACAATTCACATGACTCTAAATCAAGCTGGCAGAAAACCAGCGGCGAGAGCTGAAGAGAAAAGAGCACAAGAAAAGACTAAGGATCTCAAAGGATTGTGCTAACATGATCCTCATAACAATATCATTACTAAGTTAAAAAAAAAAGTAATCTCAACAGTTTAATTTCTTTTTTTTTTTCTGGATTAGCAACTGATGGAACTCTCTGGTATTTTAGCAGAAACCCTTTTAAACTTTGTCACTAATGTGGTCCACAATTAGTGGACCACAACAGTTCCAGCTGTTCCAGTTTCCTCCCTCAGCTCTCTGCTGCTGCTGCTCTCGCAGCCGGAGCGCTGAGCATCGTCAAGATGCTCAGAAAGTGTCGCTGAGAACATTTTTATTGCTCCGTTTGGCTCATCTGTGAAAAGTTGTCTAAAACCGGAGACACGTTAGAGATTAAGCATGTTCTCGGAAACACGATACCCTCTCTATTCGTGCTCGATTTAACCGGACTGTCATCACAGTTAGTGGGAGGACTTAATATAGTAGTGTCTGTAAAGGAAGTGAGAGTTTTCAAAAAAAAAAAATTATACAAAGCGGTATTTTTTTTTTGTTTTGTTTTTTTTCCTCACCATTCACTTAAAAGTTGTTTCTATTGATTTCAGTTTAACATAATGACCATTCTAGATGGTAGGAGAAATAAAACTCACTGAGTCTTTGCCCTTTCAGGACATGATGCACTATGAACAGCTCAGGGCTGGAGTGATCCAACACAACCTGCTGGTAGATAACCTCATCTACAAGGTGAGCTGGTCAACACTCATTCTCCTCTGAGTGAATGAAACATAGGCACGCCTTTAGCAAATGTTTTTTTTTTGTTGTCATAAACATATTCCTCTGAATGACTCGGCCTTGGATGTTAAGTTACTGCTGTGTGTGTGTGTGTGTGTGTAAATTCACAGGGTTTAGGTCTGAGCTGCTTTTCTTACAGTGGAACTGAAAAATGTACACACATCTGTTGAAATGGGACAGATTTTTGTGATTGTAAAAACATTACAGCATCATAGTGTGTATGTCTGATGGATCTCCTTTAGAGGGTTTTGGACAAGACTTGTCATCTTTTGCAAGAGAGAACTTCTCTAGTTTAAGGAGGGCACACTTGTGCAACCAGGTTAATACCTGTGTGTTGGTTTTTTTTCTTTTTGTTTTCACCTGAAAGGTATATGTGACGGTAAAGATGCAAAAAGTTGTTCTATGTCACAAGATCTGTGAAAACCCTCTGCTTCAACAGGACGTCAAACTCACCGCCAGTAATGACGACTACTACTTTGTGTTTGAAGATTTCCTCTATCAGGTCAGCTCTCTTCTTTATGAAACAGTCAGTTTCTCATTATTTACCCTTACATTATTTTTTCCTTAAACAAATAATAGAACTTTGATGTAATTGTCAGTATTACAAATTATTACAGATTTCAGTGTTTCTTGTTCGTCAGAATTGTTTACACGTTAGCATTTCTTTTTCTCCTTCTGTTGTTCCGCTAGATAACACTGTCAGCATCTTCCTTTTTGGCCACCCTTGGTGTTTACTCCTTCTGTGTGACAGCAGTCATTTTTATCTGCTGCTATCCTCTCCAACCAGGCGTCAGTAGCTTCTCTGTTAGTCGCTGCTTTGTTTGTCTTTGACGCTCATCTGATAAACATGTTTCTGCACTTGCCAAACAGGTTAACTTGGCAGCTGCTTGTTTGCCGTTCTCTTTGGTGGCAAGCCAATGAACGGGCAAGGTTTATCAAAGACTAGGTTTCTGCATCCTTGTCAATGTTGACTGATGGCAGACTCACTAGGCAGTGAAAGAATCTGCTTCCAGTCAAAATGTTACTCAAGAGATGACAAGAGAAAGCGTGGAAGGTTTCTAAGAAAATCCAAAGGGCGATTTCCCAGAACTGTTCAGAGAAGAAATGTTTTCTTAGTGGATGTTTTTTTGTGTGTGTATTGGAATGATTATTGTTTTTATCTTTGTGACGGAGCTGTTTCGTTATTTGATGAGGCACCTCCCACAGTTGGACAAGCATGCCTATGATCAAAAAGACAAACAGAATCATGAAGCAGTCTTAAATATTAGCTGCGACATGAAAAATAAATGTAATTTAGTAATTGTTTTGGAGCGTTGAGTTTACTCTACGTAAATTTTTGATCTTTACCCAAGGAAACGACAATGAAGTGGTGATATGAACGGATTGGATTTTTAGTGTGAAACCTGCTCACAGTAATTAGTTTTTATTTATTTCTTATAGATTCCTAAATTCACAACACACACTAATATCTTTCAGGAAGGGAAACAGTGAATAAATACAAGTGAAGTAAGGTTTCTCTGAAGATAACAAGATTCCTTCACAGTCTGGAATTTGACTTCCAGCCCTTACAAATAATTTTAATCGTCTAACTGATATAAAACATTAAAAGTTGTTCAATGGTTCTGTGCTTTTGTACAGAATATGTAATTAACTGTTTTTAGTTGCAAACCGCAGTTGGAATACTGCATAATTGTATCTTTACAATGTTTTTCTTAACATTCTTCAAAAGCAGGGAGATTGTATGTGGCACTAATCTATCTTAGGAAAACCCTCCAGATAAATCATCTCTAAAATCAATATGGAGGCAGCCAGAACACATGATGAGCTTCTCTCTGTTTAAAATCTTTGAACGAAATAAAAACTAATTTATTCCTGCATGTCTTCATGGAAAGATTTTCTACTTAACAGAACATTTCTCAACCCTCCGCTCCACCTGATGCTTAGCTCAGTGAACTTCGATACATCCTTGCTGCCTCCAGGTGCTCCGTTCAACAGAGTTATTTATGAAGAGTTAGCGAGGACGCTCAAAGCCGTCACCAGGCCCCGAGTACATAAGAAGACCCTTAATAATGTGAACGAATGCTACATATTGTTCTTTAGAAAGAAGTATAATGAAGATATACCTTTTTTGGCTCAAGAGGGATGAATATTAATGGTGGATTTTACACTTTTCCACTTGAAATCCTTGTTCAGCTCAAATTTTGAGCCGGCTCCGTTTCTTTGCAGGTACTGTTATGTTTCTCAAGGGACACCGCCGTCCTGGAGCACTTCAAGTACAACAGCGCCACTCCGCCTAAATCCTACCTACACGGTGAGATCACTTGATACCTTTCCATTTTCACATACACGCTGAAGGACACGTTAGTCACTGAAACAGTGATCATACTCCAAATGTAGGCATTCAATGCCTTTGTCTGCCTGCTTTGCAGGGAAAGTGGGAGACGAAGAGTATGCTGTCGTTTATCCTCCAAACGGTGGGTTCGTGTTGAGAGATTCTGACATGAAGGTTTTTGAATCAAATCAGAGAAAATTCACTGAGCTGGCATTTTTATTTACTCAGGTGTTATCCCCTTCCATGGCTTTTCTATGTATGGTGAGTTGTATCAAACGCATTTTTTTTTAACGTAAGTCGAAACGTCCAGTAAACAACCACGTGTGTTGTAATTTCCACAGTGGCGCCTTTGTGTTTCTTGTACAACGAGCCGTCCAAACTCTACAGCGTATTCCGGGAAATGTACATCCGCTACTTTTTTAGGCTGCACTCCATCTCTTCTTCTTTCTCGGTACGTGCGTTTTCTGGGTAAAAGTCGAGTCTTAACAGCTCCACTCTACCTGGTGAATGAATTGACTTTTTGTTGTTGTTTTGTGCTGCTGCAGGGCATAGTGTCTCTGTGCCTGCAGTTTGAGAGGCTACTCCAAACCCACCTGCCTCAGCTCTTTTACCATCTTCGACAGATCGGTGCTCAGCCGTGAGTTAAAATACTTCGCCGTCCCACCTCTCCGCTTATATGTACATCATATACAGTGCGAAACTATAAATACACATTGACCTTTTTTCAGAGTGTTTGTGCATCCTTAAAAAGTCTTACATTTCTAAAATGAAGGCCTTAAAATATCTTAAATTCATTTGAAAATGTTCAAGTTGGCCCTAAGTACAACATCCACATCCATTATATTTTGCCAAACCAGACTATTTAATCTTGTATATTCAGTTTAGTTTATTTTTCTCGTGGGAATTTTCTGTCAGTCGTGCATAAACATCATTATGTCCTTTAACTCCAGGCAGTTGAGGCTACCGCTTATCAGCAGCTAATAAACCCTTGCTTGCTAGCTAGCTAGCTTTTTTGCGTCTACCATTTGTTAGCGTAAATTGTTGCCAGTTGGCTGGATGACATTCGTCTTTGCCTCTGACTCATTTCTGTTGTTAATCCATACATTGCTTTTTTTGTGCAAAAACAAATGTAGGCACAACTATATAAAGAATGTGATTTCTCCAGGTCTTAAATTTATTTCACAATGGCCTTAAAAAAAGGTCTTAGAAAGTCTCCAATCTGAGATGGTGAAACCTGCAGAAGCCCTGTTTTTCACATTTTTATCCCATCACAGCCTTTAGCCCTTTATTTTTTGTTATTTTAAATTTTATGAGAAATGCCAATGCAAAGTATCAGAAGGCAAATAATACCTGGTTTTAATTTTTAAAAATCTGGTGTGACATGCACTTGTTTTTAGTCCCATTTAATCTGATAAAAAAATGTTTCCTCTCCATCCAATACATCTGAGCTTGCATACAGACATGAGTATCCCTAGAGACTGTTGTTATTGTTAGCAGATTATTGCATTCTGATTCTTATGAGCTGCTGCCATCTAGTGTTTATGGCTTGAATTACATTTTTCTCTCTGTTTATGGTAATCATAAACGTTGGTGTGAGAAGTTGCGGGTGCAATTAGAAACATAAAAGTGTCACTGAGGAGTTCATATTTTCTTCTAAGGTTGCGTATTGCCTTTAAGTGGATGGTCCGGGCCTTTTCCGGATACCTTTCCACTGATCAGCTGCTCCTTCTTTGGGATCGAATCCTCGGGTATGACTCGCTGGAGGTAGTTGCAGGTCGGTACATCCTGAACTCTTACTTCCATATGTCATTCTCCATTTTTCCCGACTTTTACTATGCTGTTCTTCCCTCTTCTCCCATCATGCTGTCTCTTTCACCCTGCAGTTCTTGCGGCTGCGGTGTTTGCCTTCCGCGCTGAGAACCTGATGGAGGTGACGTCGCTGGCCTCGGCTGAGGTTTGTCTGTCCCGCTTTTAGACATGTGTGTTCGCAGGTGCGTCTCAAACGAGGAGCCTATTCCCCGGGTTGCATACTCACAGAAAGCTAGAAATAGCTTCAGAGGGGCCTCCACCCTCTCAACTCCCACCCAGCACGTTGACAAGTACTTGTCGTGTCCTCTGACACCCATGCCTGTATAGGAGGTCCTCTTTGTTTGTGCAAAGAGGAGAAACCTGCAACAACCATTTTTACAGCATCTTGAGTGTAGCCTTACATTGCTAGTGTAACCCTGAATGCAGGCCATGTGACTTGCCACCTTTTACCCTCCTCACCCCTTTATGATGACGGGGTTAAGCGGCAGCATTATGTGGAGGGCAGTAGTTCTAGGGGGCACCATTTGCTTGCAAATTCTCCCACCTGCCCTTCTTAAGAGCAGATATCATCATAACACACTGCTCCTTATTTTATATTTAGCACCTCAGGCCCAGTGCTGAAATTTTAAACCCTCTTTCTAAACATGATCGTGTCCCTAAATTTAATCCCCCCACCCCACCCCCGTTGAACCCAAAAGGACAGGGTGGGAATCTCGGATCATCCTGCTGCTCTCCTGTCCTCTGCGGATATTTGACTTAACTTTTTATGTGTATATTAAAACGGATTGTTGGAGAATTGTCTGACTTGTCTTTTCTTTGACGAATGCACCGCAGGCCGTCCTCGCCGACCTCTCGACTCTGAAGGTCATACCGCTCATCCAGATCTTTCTTTTCGCCACCGCCATCTGAACGTCGCCGACACGAAGACTCAGGGTTCTTGGTTGGTTCTCGTTGCACAACAATGAAAACAAGCTGACTAATGAAAAGTGACACCAGGGGTGCCACACCTCATCTAGTTCAAGCAAAAAGCCAAACGCACCTTTCGCCCTATAAATAGTATTCTCCCTTTATGATGGTATTAGTTGTCATACAGTATGTAAGTTAATCCTAAGGCCAAGCCAGCCTCATTAAGCCGGGGGAAAGATGATCCTCGCGGCAGTTCTCCGATCAGCTGAGGTGAGTTGCATGAAGCAGTAATTGTGTCGCAACGGCAGCGTGCGAGGAGACGCAACGACAGCGCCGTCTCCTTGCTTCCTTAATGAAGTATTAATTAGTTCCTGCCATTTATGCAGCCCAGCGGCTCCTGCTTGTTATTATTATTAAACTGTTAGATCCTTATGTTACCGATGAATGATTTGGCATCTTAGTTTGCTTCAGCATGATGAGAGAAACTTGCAAAAAGCCATGAACTACAGTGCCATCCACAAATAAATCTTGAAATGAATTCCTGTTTAATTGCAGTGGCATAATCTCACAGCATTTTTTTTAATTGCCTACTGTTTATACTGAGGAGCATACACAAAGAGGAGGCTTTTGGAGCATTTGTTTTCATGCAATCTGTCTTGGTTGGGCCCTCTTTCATCCTCATTTAGCTCTGTAATGCTAGAAGGTTTATTTTGTTTTATATGGTCTTATTTTGACCATGTAATTTGGATTATTATTTGGCCTGAAAAACACAATGACGACCCTTTGCACGTTTATAGTTGAGTCTACTAGGTTTTTTTTAACGTTTTGTTTTCGGCAAGATTCCCAATGCCTTTGAAAGAGAAACAGATCATCACTCCTAATAAATTGTGCTCAACAGGGGACGTAAGATGTTATTTTAATCGTCATTATTTTGTTATTGCCAGGTCCACTTTGCTGCTAAGAAGCTCAGTTTTACCCTCATCTGATCAAATCACATGGCTCCAGTTAATTTCTTTCATAAATGGCATGTTCCCTTATCTTATCCATTTTCAAGAGTGGCCAAAAGAAATGTGAAGTTTATATCAGTTTAATTAAAAGAATTATTTATTATTATTTGTTTTAAAGGAATTGTTGGGGGTGCGAGTGCAATACCTGTCATTTTTTGAGAAGTAAAATAAAACAATTATTTCTCAAGATATACAGTTTTCCCCAACAAATAAATAACTTAAATTATATATATATATATATTTTACATTTTTTGTGTGAGATTATGGAGCAACATTAAAATAAGAATTTATTTTTGTTTGTTTTTTGCCCAGCCCTGCCCTTGCTGGGTTTGGGTTAAGGGGCAATTTGTGTGGAGACCTCTGTAAATAACAGTGCTGTTTGTGTAATGCACAAGCTGCTGTCTACATGCAGTTTATTGCATTTATGAAGGGTTACGACTCACTTTATGGATGTTTAGCACCTTCAGTGCCAACATTGAGGTGAAACGTTTTCTCTTTTTACACGACTTATGAATGGTCAGTCGTGGCATTTTTATTCTTTGGAAGTCATTGTCATTAAGTCTTGTGCTGCAAAACATTGTATTACTATTACTATTATTATTTTTTTAATTAAAGGTTATTAAGGCAATCACACCTGAAGTCCTCTGTGCTTCTTCTCTGAATATTTCTGCCGGGTTGTGTGACAAGATAAATGTTTGGACAGGCACAAGTGTATGCTGGAGGCTCACTGCAATCATTTCTAAATGAGCCCCCGCCCTACATGTAGCATATTCCCTCGTTCTTGGCCGCCTCCCTCATCCCCTGCTGTCCTCTCTGCAGGCTGGTATCGAATTATGCTGTTCTTCTCTTTCGTCTTTCCTCTCCCCCTCCTCCACCCTCCTGGATTCTGCTACATCTGCCACCTGTTTACTAGCACTCCCACGCCCGACTCTTTTATCAGTCATGCTCCTCCTTTGGGCCCCGCGAGTCTGTTGGTCCTGCAACATGTACCTGCTGTGGTGATTTTAATCTTACTGCAGTCCCACCTGGTGGCTGATTCGTTGCATTGCAGGACAGCGTGCCTTCTGTCCATCAACAAGCAGACACTGGCCGTCGTTGACGGATTTCTTTCTGAAATTTGAATCAAGCACAGTGATCTTAGAAGATGTTTGGGCACCACTGTGTACTCAAATCGTCTAAGATTTTCTAATTACAGTCCTGTGGAAAACTCATTTACCCCTCACAGTGGAAATCAGGAGTTTACGTACATTGAATAAAAAGACACAAAATGAGAGAGATTCAATTATTAATATCTGCAAAATCATAAGTTTACATACAATAGAATTTGTGTCTCTTTAACCCTCTTAGCTGTCAAGATTGATGACACCGATGTCCTCATGGATATATTGACTTCCTTGTAAGCATTTTGAGGGTGACAGTTAAGAGGTTATACAACAAAGAAAAGCCAAGGTGCTGATGTCATGGCTTTGGAAGCTTCTGATAGGTTAACTGTGTGAGTTAACCTCACACAGTTAACCTATGTGTTAACTGTGTTAAATTGGAGGCCGACCTGTGGATGTATTTTTCGGGCCACACCTGGAACAAACTGCTTTGTTGTTTGACAAGACTTGAAAGTTAAAAGAAATCAGCCAAGATATCAGGAAGAGAATTTTGAAGCAGAACAACTCTGGTTTATCCCTCAGGGGATGCTTGAAGGTGCCGCATTTATGTGTTCAAACACTTATGTGCAAGCACAGACATGATGGGAATGTCTGCCTTAGCTCTCAGGATGGAGATTGGTTGTGTGTCCCAGAGATTAATGTATTTTGATTCAAAATATTCAGATTGACCCCAGAACAAAAGCCAAAGACCTTGTGAAGATGCTAGTCGAAGCCAGTGACACATGTCCTGTACCAACATTGAATGAAAGCCTACTCACTGCAGAGGAAGCCATTAATCCAAAAGAAATGTAAAGCAGCCAGATTACAGTTTGCAAATGCACGGACACATAGATCAATTTTGGAGACATGTCCCGTGATCTGATTGCCACAATGACCATTGTTACATTTGGTGGAAGAACAGGGATACTTGTACCGTCCTAACTGTGAAGTATGGTGTTGGCAGCATGATGCTGCCACCACCAGACAGGCAGCATCATGCTGCCACCACCATGCTTCAAAACACCACTGTTTTGAAGCAAGAGGAACTAGTGGGCTTCATAAAATAGGTAACCTCAAGAGGAAAGAACATTATGTAGAACTATTGAAACAGCAACTGAAGACATCGGTCAGAAAGTTCAAACTTGGGCAGAGATTCTGCCAGAGGTTACAAAGTGGTTTAAAGACAACAAAGTTAATGTTTTCCTGTCTCCATCAAAAAATCTCAACCCTTTGGAGAAGTTGTGGGCAGATCTGAAAAGGCGTGAAAGAGCAGGGTGACCTGACTGAGTTAAGCCCGTTCTGTCAGGAGGAATGGGACAGAAATATTGTGAGAATCTTGTGAATGGAAACCCAAACGGTTTTACCCAAGTTATAGTAAAAGAATTATCTCTGACACTGACCAGATGTGTACTTCTAAATTCAAATAAAATTATAACAAATATTTTTAAAAAACCCTTCTTGCTAAGTTTTTTTTTGTTGTCATTTATCGTCCATCCATTATCTAACAATGATCTAAAAAAGACAAAAATGTGGTCTGG
This sequence comes from Poeciliopsis retropinna, assembly GCA_010277075.1. Taxonomy (NCBI): domain Eukaryota; kingdom Metazoa; phylum Chordata; class Actinopteri; order Cyprinodontiformes; family Poeciliidae; genus Poeciliopsis; species Poeciliopsis retropinna. The sequence continues at coordinate 3,833,915 of VMRM01000019.1, forward strand.
TTTAACTACAGAGAGAAAGAATATGTATCTGTATGTCACCTTCAGGTTTTAACTGTAAATGATTCACATTATTTAGTAAACATCTACAGTGGCCTAATCAAAGTTTGAGCAGTCAGGTGGGATTTTGTATTTACTATGGTTAACTTTGCCTGATGCTTGATCTAAAAAAAAGAAATAATTAAGTCAAAATGATACATAAATCTGTAAGAACAAAAATACTTTCACTTCAAACTCGCATCAAAATAACATTTTACACAATTACAGAACAGCACACCATTCCTCAGGAGTATTTTGCTTCAGAACAGCACGCCATGCAACAAAAGTGACACAGTGTTGTAAACAGAGGGTTTTGTAATCAGTACGCAGACCTGCACAACTGTTGAGGAAGAGAAGCCTTCAGAATTTCAGTTCACTCTGAAATTCTGTCAATTTGGGCATAACTTAAAGGCGCTTCTTTTGCTTCCAGAACGTCCCTGACCCAAACTAAATTACCTTATCTGTTGGATCAGATGGCACAGGCCTGCCTTCATTTTCCACTTGGCCATTCAAGATGCTGTCCAAGATGTTTGTGATGATAACTGCTTTTGAAAGATCATGTTCTTGGAGAATATTTGCTAAACCAAGAACCTATTCTATTGGTACTTTTCTTACAAGTCCGCAAAATTATCAAATATTTTTTTTCTGATAGAAAAAAAGTACAATGTATGTATTTTAAAATATTGAAAGTGAGTTTTTTATTTACATTTATCTAAAAGTAGTAAGTAATGGTTATTTTACACGCTCATCAATCTGGGAAAAAACTGCCACAATCAAACCCTTTTTAATAACTGCTTACCAGCTTTTTACATGTTTATTTATTTTGGCAATTTATATTTGCGATTGGAAAACCTCTTTAAAACCACCATATTTTATCTCCCTCCACAGATTGCCTGTCAGATTCAAATTGGGACTTGGCCATGTCACTCCAAAACGCCATTATTACTTCCAGACATAACATCTTGGTAACATTTAAAGATGACTTATGACCTATATTTCAGAGGTATGGCTAATTTGGGGATTTCTAGGAGACCTCTCAAATGATTGATGGATAAAGAACATCTAGACTGATTTTGTGTTGCACCTGAATAATACAAGTTTCCCTTCCTTTCAATTAGGGAAACATGCACCATTTTAAAGTTTTGGATTTACCATGATTTACGCTTTTCTCTCCTGCAAAGAAATCTATTTGCCTGCGTGAATACTCTGGAGTTGACAAGTTACAAAATGTTTGGACCCCCTTGATCCTGGTATCCCTAATGTTGGACCTCTTGATTTCTGATAAACAGAAGACAGTGGATGAAGGTTAGCCATTTTACTTGTACATTGTGTAATTGTTTTAGGGATGTCATAATCACAATATCGTCCTACGTTTTACTTGAATGTTATCTGAATCATGAATTGTATCATGAGGCTAATGTACTATATTTCAAGCTCTTATCCATAAACCCTGCGCTGACCATCAATATCAACAACGTCCCTTTGTTTTCCGCGCGGAGCATCTTCAAACACAGACAGGAAGACTGCTGTTGGAAGCAACCAATCAGACGCTGCCATGTCGGGGCAGTCCAGCCAATGGGATCGCTCGGTCGGGGGAGGAAAACTTGGATGGGCCGATGGAGGAGAACAATGAGGCGGCTAAAAAACGTGCTCATCCTCCACTTCACTGTGGAAGAAGACACCACGCCAAGTTTCTGGAGGCTTCCGGGGGTTCTTACGTGGTGTGGCGAAAGTAAACCCACGGGGCAGCATTAGCTAAAACCCCCGGCGTAAATTTACCTGAACACAGGCACAGACATTCCCAGAAAAAAGGTATCTCCTGGTCAGATGGTGTCCCGCACGCGAAGGCAGTTGGAGGCAAACCACTGTTCTTCACCCCTCCCCGTCCTTGTCGTCACGTCAAGCCGTTTTGCATACCGACTTCCTTCTCCCGTTGGTCCCCATCAGCCAGCCGGCGAGGCGAAGCGTAGCGAGCAGCAGCAGCTGATAACATGACGGGAGGATACAGTATCACGGAGAGCCACGAAGAGCTGACTTTAAAAACTTCATTCGGGAAGTAGGCGGATGTCGTGTGCGGCCGATATCCCACTCGGAGCAGGACGACGCGGAGAGGAGCGGAGAAATGGATAATATTTGATGCAACCGGGATATTTTTTTTTTTGTTGTTGTTGTTTTTCTTGTTCGACGTGAAGAGGCTGAATATGCCGGTGTTTGTTCACTACTGTACGTGGAAGTACGGGGAGTGTTTTTCTTCCCACTCACAGCTCTAACCTAAAGGATTTAAATCGCCACTTTTTTTTGGCTAATTGTAGCCCCTCGATAAAAAAAAAACAAACAAACAAAAAAAGAGAAAAACGCCATTTGTACGTTGCTTATTTTTTTATTTTGTAATTTTTTTTAACGTCGTAGTTAGTGACCGCTCTTTCCTGCAGGCTTCATGTGATTTTGTAAGCTAATCCACATTTTTAAATGTATAAAATTAGCCATGGGGTGGCCCCCCTCTGAAACAGCCTGTGGAACCATTAAAAAGCGCCTCTCAGCTTTTGACCCACCTTCCATTAATATTCCCTGTTTGCTAGCTTTCCCCTTATTACAGGCATTTATTTTTTTTTCCGTGACACCGCATTTATTTTTGCAGTTATAATTATTCTCATTTTTCTTTCTTTAAAAAAAAAAAAATCTTTACATTAATGCTGCTGACTGCTGTGTGTTTTGCAATCAATTAACCCTCCCATCGCAGGATACGAATCCCCTCATTTTCCCCGTTCTAATTTCCATCATGAGTTATATGGTAGTGAATGTATTGCTACGTGGACTCGTCATCTATGCGGTACTGGGCTCGGAGTGCTCCTACTCGAATGATCTGCCAAGCCACCCGTCTGATGCTGCAAATGTAGCCATCGCAGGTAAGATCAACCCGCTGCGTGCCTGTAATTTATTTTAAATATATTTTGAATATACGTGCAGGATTTACCCCCCCCCCACCGAATCTCACAGCCTCATCTTCCCCTCCTCGTCCTCGTTTCCCTCTGATCCCCAGTGGTTTTCTCGGGGAAAGCCGAGGAAAGCCCTGCGCATTGATGGAGAGTGATGCATTTTTTTCTCTCCCCCTACCCCCTCCTGTACGTTGCTGAGGAATGCATGACATGACTAAAATGCTGTCTGCAGAATCTTTAAATGCAAGGGGATTGGCTTTGTACATCAAAGGACGTCAGGGAAATCATGCTGTTGTTTACACGCAGTGCCTTGTAAGAAGTATTCACAACCCTTTTTTTATTTTTTACATTTTGATCCCTCACAAACCTGTTTTTGTGTTGTTCTTGAATCGGATCTGACAGAAGCAACACAAAGAAATAGATATTTGAAAGCGGATACACGCTCCAAGAAGGTTGGAGCAAAATTAAATCTTCCAGCATGTGTACAACACATTACTGACACTGCACATTACCCTAGTAAAGTCATCCCTATTGTAAAACATGGTGGTGGCAGCATTATTCCCCCAGGGAAGCTAGTTTTAAATAGGGAAACAAGGTTAAATTGATGGAGAAAATGAATGAATACAGGAGAAAACTGGAAGAAAACCTGGGTTCGCCTACTACCAGCACAACAACAACTCTAATAAATCTACAGCCATAGCTACAATGTTTCAATGGAAGCACATTCATTTGTTAGAACGGTCCAGTCAACGTCCAGATCTAGATCCGTTTGAGAATCTAGATGTGGCTTTAAAAGAGGTTAACACTTTGTGGCAAAAACAACAATTTAAGCAAAGTTTCAAGGGTCCAGATTTTCAAAGCTCGTACATTTATACAAGAGGCTGAGCTCTCAGAAAATTCTTATTGCCACACATTAAAGTTAATAGCAGGGACAAAGTGTGAACACGTTAGGATGTCATTGTATGTTCTTGATCATTAAGGCCTCAGATGAACTCCTGCACTCTCCTTCAACCCCTTTTAACTGCAGTGTCGATATAAACTAATGAGAACAGTATTTTCTATCCATTTGCATCCGTCTTTAACCAGGCTTTATTGATTGAACAGACTGAATGGCTCTTCACACTGTGCCTTAACTGGCAGGGTTAAATACACACACCAACGTATGTGTTTCTTTGTGTCATAAAGGACATCTGACATATGCAATGCTTTTGGGACACTAACATAGGCTCCAGCTGTCTTTTCCTTTATTTATTCATTTGGCTTTAATTAAAATTCCAGTCGGAGGTTTACATATGCTCATCAAGGTCGTAAATGTATTCATTTCTGTGTTTTTAATGAATTATTTGAGTTGTTTATTTCCCAGGAAGGATCACACAACACAAAATTGTAGTCATTAAAACTAGAATCGGGTGCTAAAGTGTATTAAATTTGTTATGGCTTTTCTCTAATCCACACATACTGTAGTGAAAATACAACCACCCAAGTTGTTAAATAAGCAGCATTTTCAGTTGTAGTGTCAGGCAAAATGCAAATGAACAATGCACAACCTTTTTTTTTTTTATTTTTTTTAATTTTTGTATTTTTAGCTTTCAAGATGTCAGTCGCATCCATTTATTTTAGCTTTGTACTACTCCACAGTTTTTCTGACTTCAAAATACTTTTTTCAGACACAAGATGCTTTTATGAATCCGCTTTATTCTAAAGATTTTTGTTTTTTACAAAATGCCTTTTTTTCTGAAATTAATCACTTAACAGTAGCCTATGAGTCATTCAGGCCTAATAAAAAGCAACACTTCACATCGATGGCTCGGCCTAAAGAGTGAGCAAGTGTTGACTTACTAACAGGCGTAGTTTTTCTTCGATGTCTGACCTTAAAGAAGACATTTAAAGAGCTAGACAATGCTGAAGCATACCTGATGTACCACCTGGACCTGGAGGATTGTTAGAGTTCGTGAAGGTTGTATGTTATACACTGAGTCCATGTTTTCCTTCTCCAGACACTTTGTTCACTTCATAGTTTTGTCTCCTTTGAGGAAACAGTTTCTTTTCACAGGCTCTGTTGCCATGTGACCAGGAGAAAGTCCAGGAAGTCGATGTTGCCCTGCCGGCAAACACTTGGCCACAAAAACCTGCTCTAAAAATGGGTCATTTGTGTTTTCGTCCTCCACTTTATTGCGAATTTGTCGCAGCTGAACAAAATGTGTCGCTGGTATTGACTTAAAAACAGCCAGGGCACTTTCTAACTGCTGTACCCAGACTTATTTAATTGTGATCTCACCTTGGTGTGAAGCATGGTTGTTTGATGGATAAATTAAAGCATCGCGAGTATCAGGCGTTCTGCTGAGCCCGTCCAAAAGTTTGGCTTAAAAGTCTTATCCAGAGACGTGGATATGCTCTGGTGCACATTAGGGATTCTGAAAGCCACAATGTATTTTTTTTAAAATCAACTTATTAGAATATTACTGCAGCTTTCAACCACGTCTTCTTGTGCTTTTTGTAATTAGTTTCTTTTATATTTTATGGCCTTAATGATTGTTACCTTTTATAATGATTTTGTCTGGTAATATGGAAAAGAAAATGTTCATGATGGTCAACACATTAATGAAGAAAAAAAAAAACCTAAGTATACTCTGTTTGCCGTAATTTTCTAGAAGGGATTCTAGAAGCCCAGTTCTTTTAATCAATTGATCGACAATTGTGACCGCTCTTTCTAAAAGCAGGAGTTGGGTAGCTTTGACAGGACAGGTCCGACAACGATCAGATAGATCTGCAGAGATGATCATCAGGGTTGACCTCCTCCCTTTCAGGGCTTGAAAAGGCCTAAGGTCAAGAAAAGGGCAGCTAACGTCTCTCCAGACCCCACACATTCTGGATATAAGCTGTTTAGGCTTTTACTTTTAGAGCACTGTTTGATAAAACCAGCCACTATAGGGACAATTCTTCCCCCGGACTGTCACTAATTTATGTTCATGCTAATTCAACTGTCTTTCTTTTTTGTAAAAAAAAAAAAAAAAACAACCTCTGTAATTAACAAGAAGATGGGAAGAGTTTCTAGTTAATTTTCAAACCATTCAAAATCCATTCTCTGGTAACTTATATTAGTGGCACAAAAACATTGAACAGTTTCCCATCTCTCCCGGAGTGAATAACCCACAAATTTAAACAAATTTACCACATGGTTATTAGCTAACATTATGAGAAGTTCCAAATAACCCAAGAGCTCAATTTCAGCTTCTGTAGGCCTCATTTAGCGTGTTTAATGTTGCATTGCATGACATTCAAGAAAGAGAATGAACAAGTATGGCTTGTTTTGAATAGTTGCTAGGAGAAAACATCCGCTTTAGATTTGATAAGGAGTCCTTGGATATGTAAGACCACATTGGAGACATTTGGAGACCAAACACAGCATATCAGCATAAATGCCTCATAAAAACGGTGGAAAAGTGAGCACCTTGCCGTGGAGTGAGGTAGCTTCAAGTGGCCCAGCCAAAGTCCAGACCTTAACCTGCCGGAAATGCCTCGGTGGTCGTGCATAAATGTACACTCTCAAACCAAATTGGCTCGAGGCAATGTTGTCACAGAGATGGAAGAGATTTATAAAGTCATACAGAAAAGGATTATTACAAGGTATTGCTGCTAAAGGTGCTTTTATGACTTAACAAAATGATGATTAGTAGGTTTCCCCAAGTCGCATTTAAATAGTCTTTAATTAAGTCAGGTAGGGCTCTGAGTTCTATGATGATTGTTATTTTCTAATACAGACCAGTAATTGAGTAATAAATAAAATGATCCTCATCAGAGGTTGTAGTTTAGCTGTCTTTGGTATTTTATTCATCTGTTCTTTCATCTTTATGCCTCCTGGACCCGTTAACTGTTCCCACACGAACTTTTATACAGCTGCAAGCAGATTTTTCTTTTTAAAGATGCTTCCCTGATGTAAATATTAGTTCCCCTCTTCAATGTTAGTCTTAGATAAATCCAAAATAAATCCTGGTTTCTTATTCTATGTACTGCTTTACTCCTCTTCCTTTGTGAGCTGTTTATGTAGACCAATATGTGCCCCAGTGTCAGGCTGCTAGCTTCACAAGCAGCCTGACAAATGTTTAGCCTTAAATTCATTTAAATATGCATATCCACCCAACACGTCCCACCCACGCGTGGCAGAGCTGCAGGAGAAGGTAATAAACCTCATCCGAGACAGCTGGTAAACATTCAGGACTGTGTCTTTACAAGTGCAAATCCAGTCCCTGAAAATAAACCCAGGACATATACGGTTTATTGATCAGTAAGGTAGAGGCGCACTCTGCCTTTTCCAGCGTGAGAGCGGCACCGGGGGCCGGCGGCGACACTCTCTCCTCTGGCACACAGTGGAGCAAAGTGGATGCAGAGATGGCAGTGATTTAATACAATGTCAGTAAACATGACCGCAGTGTTAGCTGTTTCCCACACGGCTCCCTGGAAAGGTCAGCTGCCCTGGTGTCAGGCTAAGAAAACACAAGTCTCTGTTTGAGTGTGTTCGTGCAGAGGTCTCCTTACAATCTAATATGTTTCAGTTACTCTCAGATTTTCAAAGGGTCCGGATAGTTTTGGGGTTTTTCCATTAAAAGGCTGAACTTTACAACTACTAAGCAAGACCTTAGAACAGTAAAGTGGTGGTGCTGTTATAGTCATCTGTTAGTGAAGTAGTCAATACATTTCATTCTTCTCCTCTTACCTTTGTAAAATGTGTCCCTTTCAGAAAACATTTCCCTGTCAATGACAATGACAAGATTCAAACAACAGGGAATAGTAATGATCCTATTCATATTTTTGTACATTTGCAGTGTGAAAATTCATTTGGAAGGCCTGCAGATTTTTGACTTTTTAATCCAGCTCAGAAATGAAGGCTGCTGTTATTCAATGCTCTCAGGCTTCAAAGCTGCCATTTAGCCTGCTGGGAGCAGCAAGGCGGTGAATCTGTAGGTGAGTCAGGTGTATCCCCCCTGTGATTTGGGATGTTCAAAGATCAGGCCACGGATTGAACATACCCGGTTATTGGAGGGATAACTGTAGATGTTTCGAAATGAAAATGTTGACTTTATGATTAGAAATCTAACGCCAAATCTTTGAGTACATACTGTCCTGGCCAGAGGTTTAACTTCCAGCCATGATGGACATGGATGTCATGCAAATGATTATGTAAAATACAGTTGCACTTTGTTTTAAAAGCAAGGACTAGGTTTTAAAACAAATATTGCGTGTCATTTAATTGTGTCATTTAATCCAGACAAGATAAAGTTAAACATACTGACTCAGTTGTAAATATTGAGTCAGTATTATAGCAAAGTCTTTCAGAAATTTGGTGATAAAATATACAATTTTTATTCTAGCAATCTACCTACAGTTAGCTTACTCATTATTGACCACTGTCAGAATTTGGTTGCCAATGTGAGAGTGCTTCATGAGCAGGAAACTGACTGCAGCGCAGGGCATTCTGGGTAAATCCAACAAAAACAATTGCACGTGTCTTGCGCTATTTGGAGAACTGGCTTGTGCTCTTTTACCAAATGTGAAAGTGAAATCCTACAACAGTTCAAATCTGGCACCGCTCCATTCTTGTTTACATTTTGTGAAGAAGGAAGTTGCACTAACTGTCTCACTTCGAGGTTTTTGCATTGTTTCCTGGAGTGGTTCCTGGTGCAGCAACAGCACTGCCAAGGAAGTAGGAAGTTTTTCAAAGGGTTTGGATTGTTTGATGTAGTGCGACATGACAGCGTATTGCACTAGCTGAAAAATTTTAAAAAAATTTAACAAATGTTTCAACCTTGGTCCCCAATTGAACCGTGCCTACCAGACTACGTCGTGAGAAAACACCATTGTTCAATTCTTGAGCCAGAATTACCTCTTTTTTTTTCTTTTGCTTCAGAAAAGTCGCAATTCCCTGCAGTCCAACTAATTTATAATGTGTCTGTTACCTCTTACTATACATTGTTCAGCCAACAAACTACAAAGAGATGTGGAAATAATTGATAACTTTTAGTCCCTATCCCCTTGTCCTATCCGTGGGTTTAGTCCAAATAAGCATAATTACACGATTAATCTGAAATTCATAAGAGGACAAGCTGGATTTGTTGCTTGTCTTGGTTTTATGTGATTGAAAACCAAAGTTGGGGAGATGTTTTTCACCAGGTTGCAACTGTATTTTATTGTCTCCTTGAAGCATTTGACAGCCCGTGTTCCTCACTGTGAATTTTATCAACATCTTACAGCTCCTGCTTTACTGGGAACGCACATTTGGGGACCACAGCATATCACTCTGTGTGTGTCTTTTGCACAACAATGCACATCATAAATCACCGGCGGTGATCTGAAGGAGCAAGTGGAGGAGCATTTTTGAGACAGGCAACAGGGAAGTGTCTGTTTTGCACAAATGTGACCTCTCCCACTTTAATCTTCTTGTTTGGCGTTTCGACAAACATTGCGCTTCCCTTTGGTTGTGATGTGATGAACCAGCGGGTTGATAGTTGTCTTGGTTACAGGCAGACGCGTTATGCAATCTTAATATGCGGTAAGTGGCTGTTGCGCATCAGCATAAACACATGCAGCTTGCATTCCTTTAGCATCTGCAGCGCGGTCAAACTTTTGGACAAAGTCAATCTGTCTTTTCTTGTGTTTTGAGACCAATCGGAGGTGACTCTTATCATCTCATGGCTCACTGATTGCATTAATAAAGGGATTTGTTTGGAGGGGAGGTTCAACATTTGCTTATCTTCTGACTGCTTGCTTAAGTTCTGCTGGGAGCGCAGGAATTTGCATGCTGCTGTCGGCCAGCCTTTCGTTCCATCAATCTGACACACGCACACACTTGAGGAAAGACAGGATGAGCTGGAGTCTTAGAAGAAAAAAATTGGGTTTACCCTGGGGGTCACAGTGTGAATGTGAACGTTTCATGATGTCCTCGCTCCCAACACGCCATGTCCTTTTTCTTTACTTATGAGAAAAGTTTTCACCCACCCTATGGCTTTTTTACAAATCACTTAAACTGCCGTGGAAAAAACCCAGCTAAAAACAGAGCTAACCAGAAGAGCTTTCTATGCGGACAAAAACTTATAGTACACGAACTCAGTGGGAGCAACACCTTGGTCACCAGCTCTGTCTGTGGAAAACTCATTTAGACACAGAAAGTTAGGAATACCATTCCTAAGAAAAAGTTAATGGCAGCAATATCGCCATTAATGGCTCCGTCCGAGAAAAAGACACTGACCTACTGAAATAGGAGGATTTTCTATGAGAGAGAGAAAAAAAAAAGAGGGAACACAAAGTTTATGGCAGTATTAACTTTGAATAATACACAATTGGAGAGCAGTAGGAGATAGCAGCAGTCCAGTAAGGCTGGGAATAATTATACCCATGGTTAGGTGGAACCACCTGTACTAGTCTTTATTAATGCAGGATTGCAGAGGTCTCTGATGGAACACACTCTGCTAATCTTTGCATTGTGTACAATGTGTTATTCTTCGTTATGTTGGCTACCTTGTGCATCATTCCACTGTGCACGGTCAGCTCTGCGGGCTCCAGAGAAATCACAAACACGCAGTCTTTTATATCACTTTGTTTGGAGCTTATAAGTCACTGATCTTGATGCTATAAATATATAGCAGCAATGAAAAGTGCTTGCTCTGCCACAGACAAAAACAGTGATGACGGTGCTGGAGTTCCAGCTAATTTGTCATAAAGCTAAATATATATTCTTTTTTTGCTCAAGAGAGTCTCGTGATTTCCTTGATGCATTTTCTTTGACTATGAATTGGGTTTATAAAAATTAATTTGTTTAATGGAAACATGGCAGTTTAAAAAAAAAAAAAAGACTCAGTTAACTTTTTAATGGCTGCATTCAAAACACAGCTGTTTCTGGATACCTTATTGCTGTGCTACCTCTCATCCCAAGTTCTTAAGTCTCTTTATCTACCTTAGTAGCAAGTGGAGGAAGTTTTCAAAATACTCCCCCGTGTCCTTGTGGCTAACATTGCCTCTGTGGATCCAGAACGCTCATTATTATAAGTGAGGTCCGTCACCATGGTGACAAACTGATGTACAAGTGACGCAACGTTTTTGTTAGCTTGATGGGATTGTGTTTCTGAGACCAAGATCGCATCCAAAGAGAGTGCTGAGAGTTGGTTGAGCGGCAAATTGTTGCATAGAGATCCACCTATCACGATTTTAAGGGTGATTTCGGATCTCCAGTTCTTGTCCAGGATATGTTTGATAAAAGACCTTAAATGGAAAAGTAACCCTACTTGTACATTCCCCGAATCTAAAAGGCACCCAACAGGTGTTTCAGATAATGCGTCCATAAGCAGAGGCCCCGCTTTGCAGCCAATGAGCTGATTCACTGTTTCACCAGGAGATGTAGGTCAGTGTGCTCCGCTGTAAACTGTTTCCTGCTGTGAGTGGCAGCTTCCAGTAGCAGAGGCTGCCCTCACACATCCCCAGAGGAACGGGACGGGAGTCTATTGTTGTTCCTGTGCTGCTCATTTTAAGGTGTTGATGTCCCCAGCTGGCAGCACACAAGCTGGGTGAGCCCTTCATTACCAGCAACAGCACAGAAAGACGTAAAGAGTAGCGGATCTGTATGCATAAACCTGAGTAGAAAAGAAAATAGTCTCGGTTCCCTTTTTAGGTGTCACTTCCTCGATTTTTAGTTTCCTTATGCAGTAGCTTAAAGGGTTGGATGATCAATTACTCAAGCTCTTCTGACGGTTATGCTTGATGATAAATTGGACAGAAGACTTTGTTTTAATGCAGGTGCCACAGAAACTCACCTTTGTCGGCTTCTTGAAACAGAAGCCAATCCCAGCGGCGGCTCAATGCCTCCTGGATAAAAGACGGATAGGGGTCACAGAGAGAGTGGGCTCCCACCGTGATAATACTTCTCACCTTAACACCGGAAGAAACCAGTGTTGTGTCCTTCACAGAGGTTTAAAACTGTTACAGGGGCACCATCGCTGTGTTGTTTGCCACTTCTTGCTCAGCAATATCCACGGCATACATATTTACAGGTGAATTTTTGAGATTTAATGCTGGACATGAGCACGGAGAAGCGGCCCCCTCGGATTTCAGGGACTTTCCCTTGGCAGAGGGCACGTGATGCGGCGGGCCCGGGTAAGGAGGGCAGTGAGTGGTGTGGATTTCTTTGGTATGCTGTCCCTTCTCGGTTGTGGCTCCGCTGACGGTCATGCTCTGACCTGTACTCATAACAGCGTCATTTACAAGACGAGACCTAGAGAAAAATATTTAGAAAGGAAGCTCAGTTTATTTCTCTTTCCATATTAACATTTGATGGTTGCTAGAAAATGTATTTAAAATTTAGGGTTCTTTTCATTTCTCAAGAACCCAGGTTATTTTTCCTTATAGATTAAATCCGTTAAATTAGCCCAGTTATCCTTCCATTGGTAGTTAAGCTTTATCTTGATCCCAAAATTGACAATTTACGATCCCTCGTTACCTTTTACATTGGTCTTTATCAATATTTCTTCAGACTTATTCCAAGTTGTAAAAAATTTTTCTTTGGCCTATGGTTTCCTCTTCAACCAAAGACGCCTAACCATTTTTAATTTAATAAAACACTGATTTTTGTTAAGCCTGTTAGAAAGTTGCTTTTGGACAAATAGTTCCCCATTTTCTGGCTCATTGTGTCCTTTACACACAGATATTTGTCATATTTTTGCAAAAAGGGGGGAAAAAAAAGAACAATGATAAAAACAAACAAACAATGAAAACAACAGAAGAAGCACATTGTCTCAACACAGGAACCCTCCACAACCTTTGCTTTAGGAAAGTTTGTTGTGGTGAGTTTTGCTTTTCCTTTTATTCAAAATATGATAAATAAAAAAGTTTTTTGAAATACTGATTGTCCAGCTTGATTACATGTCACAATTTGTTTTCAAAATTTTGAGGGAAGACCTTAAAGATGCTTATCATTGACTGAATCAAACGTTTTTATAATAAAACACGTGTTCTGGTGTGTCCATAGAAAAAGAAACACACACTGCAAAAAACAGGAAAGAACCAAATGTAAAAGGGATATTTAGACATGTTGTTGGTAGCAACATTTTACAATGTCACTAGTTGTGATGTGTTCCAATCTCTTTGGTTAAACAATAAAAAATATTAAAAATAAATAAATAAAAACTGAAGGAGGAATCACCTTGATTTGCTTCTAGATTTGCTTTCTTGTTTTTTAAAAACTACAAATTAAAATGTTGTATCTAAAACTACCTCCTTATAGTTCAACCTCGAATTTCCTGTTTTTCAACACACCATAAAAAATAATAGGATTTGTGAATTACCCTTGTTGGTCCAAAAGCATATTTATGCTGGTTAACCTGTAATATTGCATTTTCTGTACAATTAACTTAACACGTGGAACAAATCTTAAGTGTTTTGGTGACAGACAAAAACACAATTTAAGAATAAACATGTGGCAAGTTGTGCTATTCATATGCTAGGAGTAAACACCAGGAGCTTTATTCTGTAAATGGTCATTTATAAGGACTGGCCTGAAAAACAGAAAAAAAAAAAAAAAGCAGTCAGTGTTCTCTGTCTCCAGAAAAAGCTTTCCTTAAACCTGCAGAATGGCTGAAAATGTCCAGCAGATGCACTTGTTACAAATTGAAAAGTCTGGCTCCTTTTAGGGAAAAGATTAAAAATTAGGAAGACTCTTACCTTTTTTTTTTCTTTTTTTTGAAAAGAAGCTTAAAATTTAGAAAACTCATTACTTACTATGGCAACCCCTCCTATTTGTTACACTTTAACCTGCAGGTTTTCTGGAGTTCATCTCTCACTCTTACCGCTTCCATCCTCGCATCCAAATTTAGAAGCGGCAATGAAAAAAAAAAAAAAAGTAACAGGACAGAATCCGGTCTTGCAGGAAGATGAAGGACACGCACAGGATGCTGGAGAAGAACCAAATCTATATTTCGTTGTAGATTAACAAATCTCCCAACTGAGAAACTCGGCACAAAAAACCTCGTAAATTTGAAAGGTAACAGTTTGAACATTTTGTTCCTGGCATTTCTTTGCTACCAATAAAAGTTTTTGTTGGCCTCTCCAGAGACTCGGCCTTCGGATTTTGATACGACTTAATTATACAACATAAATGTAAGATTCAATGGTGAAAGTATCAATTATAAGAAATCCTAAATCAAGAATAAGCAACGTGGAGTATTGTATTTTTTGATTGCTTTACACACAAGTTTTTGCCACATGGTCAGTTATAATGTGTATTTATTACAATTACTAGCATTCTACTAACATGTTGGATCCCTCCGAGTAGAACAGTGCACGAAGGACGAAATAATAAAACAATAGGTAAAAAATTAAGTCTACCCTTGCTGTTTCTGTGGGACTTCAGACTGAAAGTAACAGTCAACTGGAACTACTTGATTAACTGATCAACAGATGTAATGACTTGTAAAAGTTTTGACAGTTACTTTGTCTGAAGCATAAAGCTGCATGCCTCAGACGAGCATGCTGCCAAAAGACAGAAACGTTTGTTATCTCGCTGATCTAAAGCAGACGGTTGTAGATGGAAAAAGTGATGTGCTGAACGAGGACAGGTTTTTGTTTTGCAAATTAAAGGATTGTGGAAGAGATTTTATATGAGTGGCAGACAGCCCATGTGGTTATTGTCCCTCATTTGTCTAAGAATAGACCTAATGCCACACTTTAAAGCCTTAAGTTTGTATCTCTTCAACGAAAAGTGATAAATTCCCACCAGGAACTCTTCTTCCAGCTTAGTCAGTCTGATACGTTTGAAGGAAGGAAAAAAAAATCCTGTATGGACAAGGTGTGCTCCATCTTTGTGTGAATTCCCAGGAATTACATTCGGAAACCTTTCCACACAAGTCAATTCAGATGAAAAGGGTGACAAATGATCTTATCGTTGTTTCTCAAAGCACCTGGGAAAGGTTTTATTTTATTTTTTGTTGTGTTCAGCCTCATTCAGTCGCTCAAACTGGTCTTCTGCTCACCACTAGAAATATTGTTTAAAGTGTCACTTGAGATTCCTGTCTTTGGTGATTTGTTATTCTAATAATATTCCCTTGAGATTGTAGAGATATAAATACATACAATGTTTCTCCTCCCCCCACACCTTTCCAGCTCTTTGTATTCATTTTGCTGTAATGGTGTTGCAAAGCTTAAGATGCTGTTCAGACCATTTGTGTAAACTTGTGCTCTTTGCAGCTAAAATGGCGTTTACTGGTCTGTGGTGGATTTCCTCATGGTTTAGGAGTATGTTTATAAGAATGTATGGCCATTTTTCCTGAAGCACATCTATGAGGTCAGACACTCATGTTGGACAACAAGACTTGGCTAATGGTGTCCAGTCTTAAGTTCTCTCAAGGTGGTCAGGGCTTTGGGCAGATTCCTCTAGCTTTTACACAACAACTTTCACGAGTCTTCGTGAAAGATTGGTGAAATGAATTGAATGAATACATTCATTCCAACATGAATGTATTGGTGCATTCATGTTGGAACAGGAGGACTTCACACTGATCCACACAATTGGGAGCATGAAAAAGTGTCAAAAATCGTGGTGTGCTCAAAAAAGTTTAAATGCTTAAATGAACTCTGGTGCCAAAACAGTGAACTCTAGTTCAACTAAAAACCAACTTCTCAGTACGGGTGGAAGTGAATTCTTGTGCAGTCACAATTCTGTGCCAAGCAGAGTGGAGACCGCTCCGAAAGCAGGAAGCAGGTTATAGTTACCTAGCACATGACGTTCTAGGTAACTATAACCGAAACAAACATGGAAGCCTCACCTTCCGCTCATGCTGAACCCATTGTTGGGTTCAACATGAGTTTTTGGCGCATTTGCTAGAAGAAAACTTCTACAACTGCTGAAATCTGATGCCACTTCATTTTGGTTTACATGTTGTGAAGAAGGAGGTGGTGCTCAGAGACCTGTGCATAGTTTCCTTCAGAGGTTCTCAGTACCACTCTGGGTGAGGGGTATGAACAGGTTGCTTAAAAAGTTTGGTACACTTCACATTGGTGCAGTGTGAAAGCAAACAGCACCAACTGAAAATGTAGCGAATGTTGCAATTTTGGTTCCCAATCAAACTGAGTCTACCAGAGTATTAGGTGTGAAAGCACCCAGAGAGGCCAATGCTTAGGATGGTTTGGAAGTAGCTGCTTGCCAATGGAAACTCATTCTGTGAAGCTCTCTGTAGCCTGTTCTTAAAGTAATCTGACATCGGAAGGTCTGTAGCTACTGAATGCATAAACTTGGTGACCTCTGCTCACTGCAAGCCTCATCATGCACTGACCCTGCTCTGTAATTTTATATGATCCACCACTTTGTGGCTGAGTTTCTGTCTTCTCCAGTCACTCTTAATCCCTCTAACTGTGGAATATTTAGTGGTGAGGAAATTTCACGACTGGAACCAATTCTTCCTCAGATGTTTGTAGCAGCGTTCCCCATTGTGCTGGGTTTTATACACGTGGCAATGAAACTTAGTAGAACACCTGAATTTAATGAGGGTGAGTGAACACTTTTGGCACAAGAGTGTTTGCAGGGCTCCCCCCCCCCCCCCCCCCCCCCTGGAAATTCTAACCTTAATTTATGTGACTGTAAAAATTATTTTGTTTCTGCTGGGAATCCAAAGACACATTTGTAATCTTCTCTTTAGCTTTCCATCCCTCAGGCCCCGTGAGAGATGGGGGGGGGGGGACACATAATCCCCCATCTCTCACAAGGAGGCACGCACAGTAGTGGAAGTTATTTTCTACTGTTTTTGGTCTTTGTACAATATATACTGAATGTACATACCAAATTCCCATCATGCTTTTCTTCAACTATCCCCTTTGTCTCTCTGTAGACACTCACTCCATTAACCTCCTGTCCAGAGGAGCGTGGCGAGTTCAGTTAATTAAATGATTGCTCGGCCTCGCGGCGCCCTTTCCACCTCGCGTCTGAGGCCGACATTGCACATCCCGTGTTCTGGTTCTTACTCAAACATTCCTGAGAGAAAGCAGGGAACGTCTCCTTTTCTGGAAGTTTTCTCATCAGACTAAGCGAGATGTTGAGGCCCTTCCTCTTCATCTGCCCTCTTGTTTCAAGTTGTTGCCCAAGCAGAGGATTACCGTTGCTTGAGATGCTCAAGATTTTTCGCAAAAGGAGTGGGCTCCTGTAAGCCGGCAAGACGTCACAGTCGTTTGTTTCTGCAACCGCAGATCCCTGAGCTGATCCACCTCCTCTTATGCTATGTGCTCGATATGTTCTGTATCCCGTCGTCTTTCAGAGCGGATGAAGGTTGTTCAGACATGTTGAAAATAGCTTACAGAGGTGGCTCATCAAGGCGTCTTTCAAGAACCCATATTTGTGTTTGTGGATGGCAGTGGTTGTCTTTTCATCGGGTGGAATCATATATTTGTGTGTGCTGCTCATTGGTGACCTTGTTGCAACACATTCCTCTGCCACACCTGGCTCCAACACAAGGAGTTTAAAGACTCATCTGTCAGCACATCATCAAATGAATAATGATAAAGCATCGGCGCTGAAACACGTCTTACAAGGTCCAGTTGCCAGTCGGATTCAGTCTCTGTTTAGTGACTCATTTCGATCCCCAAACCACTTTTGAACAAGAACGCTTCTTAAAATGGGGTCTGTTTTTAACATTGCACTCTTGTGACCAACTTGTGAAAACCGAGAGTAACAAACCCTTTCTGTATCTTGTTTAACTGCCTCTCTTCCACCCTTCTCATACCTCTGCTCTCGTCGGTGGCTGATGATATTTGTGTCTTACTAATGGTTGCTGATGAGCTGAAATGGTAGACTCTCCTGAAGCTTTATTTACCCGCCTTTAATACTGATCCGTCAGCTTGACTTATGAGACTGCCACATGGGCAGCATGTACGACGGTCCACTCTGACATCACATCCTTGGCCAGGTTCACACAGTGGAAGGAAGTTGGGTGCTCCAACTTCCTCCCACAGTCCAAAGTAATGCATGTTTGGTTCTTGTGTTACTCTAAATTGTAATTTAAATGTTTGCTGTGGCTCCTAACTTGGCTCAAAGAAAACTCTTGTTGTCAGAATAATAAATGTGTGAAGGTATACCATTTCGAAAGAGATGAACTCTTTTGCATCAAAATTGACCAAAGCTGAGCCATTTTCAACACCTAAAGTTGGCGTAGAGCAAAGCTTAGATAGACAGACACTTACTGGCTGTGTTTCTGTTACAAATGTGCGCAAAACTTTGTTGTGCACAACAAAATTAGCAACAAAGTTCACACAATTTTTAAATTCCTAAATTTTGCCAAAAACCCCCAAACAATTTTGCAATTGCAGTGTTTCACTTAAATAAAAAAATGTAATTAGAATCACACGTGAATAAGTTTGTTCGTCTTCCTGCCACTTCCTGTTGTCTTCTTTGTCTTTTCCGCCAGTAGTAGCATCCGGTTGTTGATCACATGACTCGTGTGATGCGAAAAAAAGTGCTTCCATCGCAGTTTTGCAAAATGCACTAATTTCAATCTTACTTCAAATTTAAAAACCTCGTTCCTTCACACAGGACCCGACTTGCCCCAAAACAACCTCGGCCGACTTGTTTCCGTCGGTATGTCGTTTAAGGAGTGTGTTGCGTAACAGAGTCGGGCTGACCTGTACTTCCCTCTCCCAATCGGTCCTTTCGTAAAACACACAGAGAAGGCAAAATGGCGACTTAAAAAGACTCGACTGCCTACCTACATTGGGGCAGCTTTTACATCCCAGCTCCGAGTCTTGCTAAAGTGGACGCTGAGCTTATCTAAACTCTGCTGCAGCAGCTGCAGTAATACTTATCTTGATTCAAATTTAATGAGCCAAAGGTGAACCCTGGGGATTTCCTGCAAACAAACCCTGAGGATCAGGAATGCAAACATAATTTGCATTCCTCATGCCAGACAACCAGAATGATTCTTCCTGATGCATTTGCAAGAACAATTAGCTCTTTACAAACTGGTTCTTAGGTTCTTGCTTTCGTCAGAGTAGGCGCATTAAAACTCGCAACAGGCAATGGCACTGCTCAATGTGGCAGTGATGGTACATTTGGCATTAAATAAAGTAAATAATGTCAATTTTACAAGTTGATGTTTTGTTAGTTCACTGCAAACAAACCCCAGTCTGAAAGTAGCCAATAAAGATACGAGATAAAGCAATGCATTATTTCCACCAGCATGCTTTTGCTGAAAAACATGCATCTGGTTACAGCTGCTGTGTTGGCAGTGGAAGAGTGTAGTTGGCTGTTGCACAGACCTCAGTGCCTGCCACAAAACTGTTTTCCTGCTGTGCTAAACCAAAGCTTCACCAAACGTTGTTAATGGCATGAATGCAGCTCTGTAATTACCTAATATACATTCATTACCTGCAGTCCTATGCAGTATTGGTGCTGCATTTAATGACTACTACTAGGAGGTCTGAACTGTGTTTCTGTTTCATCAGACTGACAGCAGAGATGAACTCAAAAAAGGATGAAAGACTAACCTGAAGGAAAAGATGCTTCTAAAAAGCATGCACTTATATTCAGCCATCTTCCCCATTGTGTTTTTTTAATGGCACATAAATCACATCTTCATTAAATTTCAAGAGCCTGCAGCTTTAACAGTGGTGTGTTAAGTTTTGAGAGCCGCTGAATTATTTCAGGGAAGCATTGGTTTCATATAGGCGGTGTGACGATACTAACAGCGTAACCTTGAATCAAAAATACCACCACATTTTAATTTGGACTTAGGCAAAAAAGCAAAAATAAAAACAAAACAATATGCATAAACAGTGAATAGCGTGATCTAAGTGATTTTTTTACCGCTAAGAAAACAAAAAAACATTTTGATTGTTACCACCTCAATTTAAATGTTAAATTGAAATTTTATTATTTTTAATCGGATGCCTATGTTTCAGCGAAAGTAAAGAATAAAAACAATTATGTTCAAAATTTTGATGAGATTATCTGGTCAACCGAGAGTTTTACAGCATAAACGTGTTGAAGATTGATTTATTTTCTCTTTCTGATTCTGCGAGCCGTTGAGTCTGGATTAATACTTTCTGTATGATGAATAATGCTGCAATGAAAAATTACTGCGTCTGGAGAAAGAGGGATTTGTGTGTGTGTGTGCTTGTGTGTAGAAGAGGAGGAGATAGCAGAGGATCCTGAGAAATCTCAAGCTGGTGTGCTGGTAAAAAGAGGCCACCTCAGCTCCCCACAGTCACAGATCATCAAACCCACCGTGTCCCGCTGCCACTCCTACGCACACTCCCTCCTCTCATATGCGCTTACCCTGAATCAGGCTCCTCGTCCCAGATCAAGTTATAGCGAAGACGGAATTGGAGCTCAGCTCGGTCCCACGTAGAGATCTCCCTCTGTGGTCTGTGAAGAGCTGATTTAGAGTCTCGGCTTGTTCTCCGAGACCGGTTTTAATCCTCACTGCTGGGAAAACAATGACACTCATGCTGTTGATTTACAGCCATCTGAAAATGATACAGCTGTCTTTATAAATGGAAGTTGGAGGAAGTTCATTACATAGTTTCAAAGTGTTTAGTTTTCTCTTTGGAAAAAGTGAAAAGCTGTAAAGTGCCCGGCTTGAACAGCTTCGTATCTCCAGATATGTAGACTGAAATCTTTGCCTGTTGTTTTTAGGGAAACAGCTTGAGCTCTTCAGATTGGATTGAGAGCATCTATAAAAGGAAATCTTTTAGATTTTCAACTGGATGTAGGAATGGACTTTGACTGAGCCATTTTCACACGACCATGCTTTGCTCTACTACACCATTTCAGTGAACGTCAAGCTGTATGTTTAGGGTCTTTGTCCTGCTAGAGATGAATCTCTACTCAACTTCAAGTCTTCTTGAGGTATTCCTCCAGGATTGTTCTGTATTTAGCTTCATCCAGTTTCCCCTCAACTGTTTTTATTTCTAGCTTTCCATTAACAGTGGCGTCTTATTGAAAACTCTACACATATCAATACTATGGTCTTCCACAGTATCGATATGTATCGATATGATTCTTTTTGTTAATTTTTGTTATTTGACAGACCCATGAAGCTGTCACGTAACAGCTGGATTTACAGATGGACACTTGGTGACTTTTGCAGAATATTGACTGCGCTTTTTTTTTTTTTTTTTTAGGGAAATCAAATTAAAAGGAGAAAAATAAAACCGAATGCCACACCTCTTTTTAATTTTGCATTATTTTCATTCCATTTAATGATTCTGTATGAATTTTTTTTTTTTTTTTTTTAGCTGCTTCAATTATTTTTCTTTCTTCTACAGGTTGCTCCTTCTGTTCTGTTTCTCCCAATACGGCTCCAGGATGGTGGATGTTTTATCTGTTTTCGGACGCCGGTAGAGTTTTGCAGCAGTAGTTGGTTTAAATGCAGTCGACTAAATGCCACGGGGGTCGTGTCTGAGGAAGTCCCAGACCACAGAGCACTTTGTCTTCATTGTTGTCTCCTCCTGTCTGCTTCTCTTCAGCTCCTCGTAAAAACAAAGACAGAGGCTTGTTAATGACATGCATATATCGTGCTAAAAAGATGAAGAAAAAAACCTCTTTTCAGGTGCAGCATTTCACTTTAAAAGGAAGAGGCTGACAGCGAAATGCCTTTGTTATCAGATTCTATTGAAGCCAAGCTGCTGCCCTCTCTGCGACAGCCCGCATGCGTTTGAGTTAAAGCAACTCAAACGGCTTTACTACCACTCTCCCTCTCGCGCCGCCGCGCCGCCTGTGTGCGTCTGTCTGAGCGCGCATCCCGCCTGCTCGGGCGAGGGAGACCTCTGCCATTGTTGAGGTTTTTTTTGTTTTTTTACACGCTGACAGGCGGGACTAAAAATAACCCAGTGCTTTCCAAATTTGTCATCTTTAAGGCTACACTGTTTTGTTTTTATGCGTGCTTCTCCCCGGGAGAGCTCGAGGTCAGCGCGGGGCACTTCCTGTTCCTCTTTGTTGTGCTAACGGCGGTTCCTAAACGGACTCAATCATACAAAAATAAAGTAGGACACCTGGGAAGGAAAGGCCTGCGCTGCCGTCTTCCTGAGTCGCATAGCAGGGAGTCCAGCTGTGACTGACAGTTTTTCCTTCTATTAGCCTATCTTCTTGTTTTTCCCTGTGTGGGAAGATAAGTCAGATCATGGGGAATTATGCCGCCGCGACAGCAGCCTGTAGAGAGAAATGAAACCGAGTCTGTCAGTCCTGTAAAACCCACTGAAGAGCTAAACTTGGACTCACAATAGGATGTGCAGCTGTGTGCGTGCATCTCGGCCCTGGCTTGTAAAAACCCAAAGAAAAGTTCTGTGTCTTTAAATAACCAAACAGCCTAATAGACATGCACGCTGCTATGCAAACAGCACACTATGTAAACTTCCCAGATGATCTAGGCAAATACGTTATGTAAGTCGTTCTCAGGTGCTTTTGACTTTGACTGAAAACAGACACAGTTTTCTTTGACTAAGACTTTACTGAAAGGGCTTCTGACGTCCTATGACTTTTTCACCCTCTGTTTATGTTGAGAAGTGGTTTAGAGCGATATGTGGTCGCCTCCTTCCTGTTTCTCAGAGGTTTGTTAAGAGAAGGCTGGGTGCTCATCATTTTGGCCTACCAGGAAGTAACCCGTGATGTTTCCACAAGGTCCTCTGTACTGCATTACATTTAAATCCAGCTCAGTAATGATATACTAACCCACTGTGACTATTTTCACACAAACAAGTGATCACAGCTTCATTTAAGCTCAGTCATTTGCCCGTGCCAGTTCCTTCACCTGACACAATAAACGCTCTTCAGACTGATGCTTTTTTTGACCATGCAACTAATAAAATTTATTTGATTGTTTTTCCCCAAATTAGGAACGATTGGAAAAATAAAGTAGCTGCTAATATCAGTTACCCCTCCAAACCTTCAGTATGTTTATGAAAATGCTGTTTCAGTTGGACAGTTAAAACGAGAACTGTCCAACTGTTCTCGGCCGAAATACTTTAGCATTTCGACCGCTGTCGCAAATTCACCTCAAACCTCCACATGACCAGCCACACTCCACGTGCAATATGGCTTCTTCCTGGACTGACCTCCAAATTGCACATGGACTGTTGTGAGAAGGAGGGACGTGGTGAGTTCTTAAGTCTGTTGTTCAAATGCAAAATGTATTTGCCACTGTCAAACATTTACTCTTACATCATAAGTGGGGATTGGGAGGGGGATTAAAACGAGCAAGGAGTGGCTCATGTTATATATCCTGCACACTTGCACAGACAGAGTGTGTGTAATTGTTTGACTGCTGTTTTTTCAATGGGTGTAGGGATTATATACTTTTTGTCCTTTTCTAGGTGCAGAGTAGCCTAATAAAAACCAGCCCCCCGTACTCCGCTTTGCTTCGTACAGAAAGAGGCTATTGAGAAACGATTGCGTCCTGTAGTTTTGGACTCTGACGTTTTAAATTTTATTGAGAACATTTGGCTGTGATGTGTGCAACGCACCAGTTCGACGCCGTGAAGCGAATCGCCTGCGCTGTAAACAACCATCTTACACTGCGGAAAGAGAAGCGCCGAGCCGAACAACTCGACTGTTAATTCAGTATTTGGAAAACTGCAGACTGACTACAATTCCAAAGCAGTCCAGAAAATCCCAGTTCACAACCTCTCCTTCTGATTGGCCCGATTGAAATTCTACCGGAGGAATCCAAGTCAATGGGAGAAAGCCCAGACTGTCCGTGAAACAGGATTTTAACTGAGGGAATTTCGCAGGAAGTCAATGGCCAGGCTATGTGCCAATATATTTCATGTGTGAACTTTTAACAACAATAAAGAGTTTAATATGATTTTGCAATATCTGAAATGCTCGATGTATGAATAAAAGATTTATTAGACATATATTTAGGTGGATGTCATGACTGATGGTTTACTGCTCTTTCAGTGAGGCTGAAGGTGATGGTGCAGAAACCTCCAGTGTTTATGATCAGAATCTGCAGAGCGTCAGGAAACGTTCTGGTGTAGAAATGGTTCTTGTGACTGTAGCACTGTGAACGAAAAGCAAAATTAACTGAAACAACTGAAACAATTCCCAATATTTTCAGAAAACACACAATATCATTTCCTGAATCTTTAAAGTTTTGTAATCTCACTCTAGTGCTCAGTTTTATTCTGTGCCCTGGAAGTAATTACCAAAGATTAACTGTTTTAAAAGGCCCAGCGGTTTTAAAAAAAATTTTTTTACTGCTGCCATTTCAGGCACTGACGGGTTTCTTGTTGCCAACCTGAATTACAGACCCGACTTTGGGCGTGTTAGGTGGTGGTGTGTTGGCTTTGCGGTTGCTCGCTTCTGTTTGAACTCTTGCCAGCGCAGAACACGGCTGTTCTTCTGGCTTGGACCGAGGCCAGAACATGACTGACCATGTTTGAGGTGGAAAAACCTCTTTGTTCAGTTTGACTGATGTCTTTGAAATTGGGACAAATGCGGTGTGTGTGTGTGCCTGAGCTGCAGTTTTCTGAGGATTTTCAGACACTTTGGTTTGTGTGTGTGGGGGACTCTTGGGAGAATGTGGTTCCTTTCCAGTTCAGGGGTGGTCAAATAAAAACAAATGGGGGGAACGCTAAGGGACACCGCAGGAATGACAACAACATTCAGCAGAGGTTTCCAGGGCAGCGCTGAGCTGCTGTTTAAAGAGAAATCTGCTTTATGCTACATCTGCTTAATCTGTTGTACAATTAATAACTTAACAGGCTGTCAGGAATAGACATTTTACTTGATCACTGACTATCTTACCACATTTTACGGCTAAAGTATGCGGAATAATTTAAATGCCGCAATTTTGAAGTGTATCTTTAGGTCAATCTTTTGACCTGACGATTATTCCTTCAGGTCAAAAGCCAGTTAGCATTTGACCTAACTGGCTTTTGATCAGCTAGGTGAAAAGCCAGTTTTACCTAACTGGTCAGACTGGCTTTTGTCGAAAGCTTCTTGTCAAAAATCTGAAGCTTCTTGTCGAAAATCTGACGTACGACAGCCGTCAGATAAATGAGAGCTGATTGGCTGACACCGAAATCATGATGCGACCTTGTTGGAATCTCCAAGCGCTTGTTGAAATGTTGGAAACATTCAGTGTCAAATCATAAAAATCCAGATGTTTCCTTCTCCCTAATGATGTTTAGTCTCTTTGTGCTTTTATTTAAAAGTCGCTGGACTCTTGGTGATTTCAGTAAATGTATTTTTCTTTTACACAGATCTGTTGTTTCACAGTAAAATTGCAGCCAGTAGCTTAAAAAGGTATACATTTTGCAGGTTTATCTAACTCTAAGTTGTTTATTGAACCTCTTCCACACATGTGACCTCTTGTCTACATGTTTTAGACAAGGAGTCTAAAACAGTTCTGGATAAACATTGTTAAAAAATATAAATAATTCAATACAATGGGGTAAATTAGCTAAAAATATCACTGTTACAAATGCAGTGCTGTGATGGTATAGGTGCTATGAAAACTGCGGTGGCAGTCCTTCGCTAATTGAAAAGTTTAGGCACACCAGTGCAAACAGCAAGTCTGGAGCCATAACAGTGCAGCAGATTAATCCTATTTACTTGATGGAATGTGAACTGAAGTCTTTTAAAGTGATTTGTGTGCTGAAAATACACATTTCTGTGTTTTTGAGCTGCATTTCAAACCTTTAGATGAGGAAGATTTCATGCAACTGGAGCCTTGTTAGCTGGAACAACCCTGGAGGCGAACAGCACTGAACTGCCTCAATGTTGCCGTATTAATTTTCCTCCCTTTGACATGACTGATGGCTTCGGTGCAGCATGCGTGTGACGTAGCTTATTTTACTCTGTGGATGATGCAACTTATGTATCAGTAAACAAAGTCTGATTACTCATTGTTGCAGAAATTGCAACAAAACATTTGCTGTGTCCGCTGAATGTAATAGGTCAAATATTGCATTGCTCTTTCAAAACACGTGATTATATTCTGTTCTGATGTCCGAAGAAGCTCCTGTAAAAACCCACAAAATCCTGAGTTTTAAAACGAAATCCTGCCTGCATCTTGAAAATAAGTCGCAATGAATTGCCTGACTGTCTTCACTGATTAAATGCTACTTCTTGTATTTTAGTCTGCCAGGATTGCCTTGAAATAATTAAAACGTGTCTAATTTAATTGTCATTGTGGCTTTCCCACTGTGACTCTTGAAAGTGATCTCCATTTGCTGGCGTGTCTACGTTGCGCTGGGGGCCATTGTCAGTGAGTCACACAACAAATATCTCTCGTCTTTGGGAAATTAAAACACACTTCTTTATTAGAATTTGTATTTTACGTGTGGTACGATGAACTGACGTGACGCGTTTCTTCTCCGTAGACCCGTGTCTCATCGTGATGCCGCCATGCGTGGGCGAGGCCGACCGCTTCAGCCTGGAGGCGCTGCGGCACATCCACAAGCAGCTGGACGACGACAACGACGGAGGGATAGAGGTCAACGAGAGCCTCGAGGTGAGCTTCAGGGCTCAGCAGTTAGCATTTCTTTTAGGGTTGATGTGGCGTCACTGGTACGAGTTGTGTCCAAGTCTCAACAATTGACCCAAACTATCAACATGGAGAGCAGATGGCAACATTGACAATTCAAGGAGATGTTTGTGCAGCGAGTCCTACAAAAACCAAGTGTGTTCATAAAACCGACATGAAGAAAAGGAAAACTTCTGCAGTTTTTGAGACATATCATGCATGGTAAATTACATTTTTTGTGGCTGAAATTTTTTTTAGAGCTTTTCGTTTTAGGTTTTAGAACAAAAAGGTAGATGGAGCAACATCCCAGGAGGCAAACCGAGTTCTTTGTGTGACTATACATAAGAGAAAATAAAAATGAAGTAAATAAAAAAAGCACAACTTTTAAGATCAGGTCGTTTCAGTTGCTGAAATTTGGTAGAGCTGCTGAACAAATCTGTTAATCTCGAGACATAAACTCATTAATATTGTGACAAGAATATCCGTTACGACTGTCATCCTGCCTTTTTATTTCATCACAATGTCAACACAACATTGTGACAACATTCAATCACTAAAAGTAAAAGGACAAAAATATTATTAGCACACATAATTTGCATCATTTAGTCATGACTCAGCCTCCTCTGAACTGGAAATATGTGTCACTGCGCATGATGGTGGTGGCATCATGCTGCGGATATGTTTTTCTTCATGTAGTGGTGGTGCGTTCCTCAATGTTTCTGGAATAATAATGAAACTTCACCTGAGATCAGCATCTAAACTGGTTGAAATTTGCGCGTAAATTTTATAACTGCAGCAGGAAAATGTTTCCAAAACTCAAACAGTCTCATGTACCACTCTAGAATCAGCCAGTCTCAACCTAATTAAAGCCAAAACAGACTACACTTAAAAACTGGACCTTATCAGAAAAACAACCCATTAAAATATGACCAGAATAATGCAGAGTCTTCTTAATGGGTATAAAAAAGCACGAATGAATGAGGTGGAAAATTTTGCAAATCAACGATTCATAACAATGTTCTTGTTAGAACAGTGTGATTCCTCCAGGTAGTGTTGTAAACAACGCATAAATATCAAGAAACAGAAAGGAAAATCTTCTAAAGAGATAAAGTCCACAATCCTTGACCTCACAGCTAAATGTCGGCAAACTTAAACGTCAGAGGTTTTAGAAAATAAATGCTTGACCTTAAAACTGCCGCTTTCCTAGATTTTTAATTACTAGTCTTGCATTTTGTATTTTCAGCCAGAGAATGTTTTCCTAAAGCATTTTCATTTGCCTGATGGTGCTTTGTTGAAGCAGGATCTCTTGTCCGCCGCAGGTCGATGCATGTAAATATTTAGTTTCCAGTGCTGAGAGAGAAAAAGAGAGAGAGGGCCTCTCAAATGAGTCAAATGATTTTAATGCTTAGCAGTCAGCCATCAAAGGATGAGTCAGCATTCCTGTCATAGCGACACGTCATCACAACACCGAGCAATGCTACGACGGATTTTATATCACGGCCGTGCGACGAGGAAAATGTGTCTTTCAGTTTCGATTTCAGCTCCGAATAAACACAAAACTGCGGGATTGCTGGAAAAAAAAAATGTAGCCACATTCACTCATTCATAACATCGGTATTCCAGAGATAGCAATGTTTGTGGTTTTCGAATCGGATTCAGACTAAACCCGTAACAATGTCTCTGACCTGTCACACCCCAGCATGAAGCAGCCGGTTGAAGGTGTTTGGTTGGGTAGATTGACACACGAGAGCACTCTGATCCACCACCCTCCATTCCAGTCTCTTGCTAATAAACGTCTGACTACCGTTTGTTTTCCCCTTTTTTTTCCAGGAGTAATTTTAAGTGTTGAAGGAGTTCTGGTGTGAGAGATAGCTGTACCCGTGTGCCCTGTCTGTGGCGCCTCGGTTAGTGGTTTGGGTCTCGTTTTAACGGATCCCTGTCCACATTAGGGCATGTCAGTGATGTGCTATAAACAGCCTGGTTTAACTTTTTTCTACTATGATGATAAATCATGTTCTCTTTCCAGTAGAAGACAGACATTGGAGACAGATTCCATAACACCATTATGGAATCTCTTCTTCCCAAATTATTATTTTCTTCTTCTTCTTTGTCTGCTTTCTGAAGAGAGATATCGTCGTCCGTGGGAAATTGTGACTAAATTTCTTTAAATCTGACATATTTCCTTAGTTGCTGTAGACTCACTGCTGGCCACTTTATTAGACACACCTTAGTCATACCCGGTTCAACAGTCTTTTGAGATCCAGTGGCCATTGGAGGACCTTGAAAGTCGCTGCTATGATGTACAAGGAACCAGTTGGAGATGATCTGAGCTGTTTTACAGGGCGGATTAGTGGCCATCAAAAGATGGGTACACTGTGTTCAGAAAGGGACGAACGTGGTCAGCAACAGCCCTGATCCGAGACTGTAGCTCTGCTTTTATGCTACTTCTGCTAAACTCTCACTCTATCATTGTAATGTTGCAGATGAAGACTCGTTGGACCAGGCAACCTTTTTTTTTTTCTTCTTGCAATCTGTTAACAGTCTGTGTTTTTGTTTTGTTCAGGAACGGTGTTCTTCATAGCAAGAAGATATTTCAAGTGCTGCTGCACATTTTCTTTTGACATCAATGCGACTCACTTACTTCTTTCCCACGTTTTGGCAATTTCTTCTAATCCTATGAATGTGTGAGAACCTGCTAGTATATGAGTTGCTTCTGAAATATTAGGACCAGTCTGTCTGGCTCTGACAGCAGAGTCACTTGAACTTACATTAAACCGGTCTTTCCTGCTTGAGTTTTGTGACGTCGTGATTGGCTGAGAAGGCCACTGAGCAGGTGTAACTAATAAAGCGGCTGGTGAACATCTTTTTAATTGCATGTTAACCACAATGATGTGTTGTTTATAGTTTTACCGCTGAGGGACAATAAATTATGCTTCCGTTTACCTTTTGAGCAAACCTCTGCTCTGTCGCCCCACTGCATGATGCTGCCACCACCGTGCTTGACGGTGTTTGCAGTGTTCTTAGCTTTGAATGCCTCTATTTGACACCAACAGTTCAATCTATGTCTTGTCTGTCTATAAAATCTTCTTCTGGAGGCATTTATTTAGGACCGATACGATAAATCGGGTTAATCGTGATGAATCGATTAATTAAGTTACCGTCAACTAATTTAACAATCGGTTAATGGTTAACTGGAGAACACAGACCGAAAAAAGGTCATATTCTGAAAGACGGTTAGAGCTGTTTTCAGAAAACTGGGGGGATGGCAGCTGTAATTAAGTCAAAACTGTACAAAAAATATAAATATTTATTGCATTTCAGTAAATAAACAAAAAAAAAGTTTTTCTTTTTTAAAAAGCAATTTCCATAATTTCTTCATTTGCATCTTTTAGTGTCTTTCTAATACAGTACACAAAGGCATGAGCAGTTAAATGAAAAAATGAGCCGAATGTTCAACTTCTTATCCGATAATTGACTAATCGTCAGAAAAACTGACAGATTAATCGATATCTAAGATCATTGTTAGCTGCAGTCCTACATTTATTCCTACATTTATTTAAACGGAAACCAAAAACTCGCCCTTGCTCTTAGAAGTCCAGAATTGTTCATCTTTGTCCTTTAACTTTAAGCGATTTTGGTGATATTTGATCGTTTTATCATAAATTGAACCTGCTGGAGCACGGTTCAGCAGGTCGTACCTTTCTGCTCACCCCCAGGGGTTTTGGATGACGCCCCTTGGGGTCTGTTGCTAAGCACAGCCGCCGGGGGACGGCAGGTGCACGTCCTCGCCTCTTGGTGCCGGGCCGCCCGGCGGCCAAGTGGATGTTCGGCTGGATCGTGTTGCGTCTCTTGAATTGCACGAACTCAGACCGGGGACCAGGGGCAGTTGGTGGTTTTGGTGCTTCTGTTGCAGACTTTTATTAGTTCGCGGCTGATTGTGCACAACGTGGCCGAGGGACCGTCAGCGCGGAGGCGTACTGTATATGCAACACGTCTTAGAACGACACGAAGGGGGAGAAACCCGAGTCGGGCAGAAGCAGCATCG
Source organism: Poeciliopsis retropinna (assembly GCA_010277075.1). Taxonomy (NCBI): domain Eukaryota; kingdom Metazoa; phylum Chordata; class Actinopteri; order Cyprinodontiformes; family Poeciliidae; genus Poeciliopsis; species Poeciliopsis retropinna. The sequence goes on from VMRM01000019.1 coordinate 3,864,421, forward strand.
AGGGTATGATACGTCTATAAAAAGAAGATTCTTAAGGGTGTTTGTTGACTTGTCTGAGAATGTTCAACACAGAGATTTGATTTGCAGCTTAAACTTACATCTCATGATGCTTGCGTCACCAAATATAAGGTGTCATGTGGTAAAAATTTAGAAAAATAGCTGTTTCTTGGACTGTTGGGTCAAAGACAGAGATGCATGAAGAAATCAGTGGTAAGAAGAATAGAAATATAGCAAACATGATGACATACTGAACAGAAATGAGAAATAAACAAAATTTCTTTTTTTACAGCATATTTTCTATTTCAAGAAGAGATGGTGACTAAAAACAAAGTTACCTGAGCTTGTCTTGGTTGTGGTTAGATGGAGGATCTCGATTCAGGACAAAAACTGAGAATAAATATAAAGGATGCACAATGAAGATTATGAGATTAAAGCCACGTTTAATATGTTCTGGTTCATTTGTTTTGAATAAGAGAATAAGATAAACAGCCATTTAAATCACTGATCTCTGTGCAGCTGTCCTGCTAATGGGGCCCAGTAGCCTTCAGATTTGATGCAAAAGCAATTTCCTGCCGATTTGTACTTCATAATTAATTCACGGAGCCAAGAAAAACCGATTGTTTTTAGACCACCCCTCTCACCGAGGGGACGTTTGTGTAAGTATTTCTTTCAAAGAATAAATTATACAGCTCTGTGTGACTCTGAAACATTGCTTTTGACTGTTGCTGCTGAGCAAATAGTGCACTGCAGTTCTGGACTTGTGTTCACGTCTAAGTTTTGATCGAAGCAGGAAGCGGCAGCAGGGAAATGCTGTGGTTAATATGGTCATTGGGACGGAGCAAAACCAGATAAATGCGGTTGGTCCTCTTCGTACCAGGAAGGAGTGCCTGATTCCTGCAAGAGGGATTTTTATTTATTTAATATAAAAGCATAATGCCGCCACCGTCATTGTTTACGTTTTGTAGTGTTTTTAGGTCTGAACGCCTGACCTTGGATGGAAAACCTGTCTGTTTGGGAAACTAACTCCCAACTTGTTTCCTTCTAGTCAAATAAGGGATAAATTATAATGTTTTGACACCATTTTCAAGTAATATGTTTGCAAGTTTTCCCTCTTGGAAGACTAAAACTTTAATTTCGTAGGGAACGCTCCACACTGGAACTGGAAGACATTTTAAATATCCAGAAAACACAACAGCCAACAACTGTAAATAAAAACAAAAATAATAATCACACACAAACGAAACTTTAAATAAATGAATCATGAAGTCTTTTTAAACAAAATTGCCCTTCAAAAAATGTTAATCGGCAGAATGGAAATGATGAAACTCGCATCAGTTTCTCATGAAATAAATTAATTGCTGATTAGAAAATGAAGTTGCTACTTATGGTATCTCAAGACTCTCCATGTTAGACTTTCATCAGGTCGCTAAGGGGAAATGTTTTTATGTTGCTAACAAGGAACCCTCAACAATTAATCACGATTATTTACTAGAAGTTAATAACAGCACTTGGCCTTGTCAAGTGAAAACATCTCCAGTAAATTAAAGTGTTTAGATGGTCGTTTATTCATGTTTCTGTCTGTTTGTGTACTTCTGAAACAATAAAATCCAGTATAAGTTCAAAAGATCCATCGATATTTTGATTTTTAAGAAAACAATTTAATCAACTTGATGTGTAATCATTCCACAGTGGAAAAAAAGACCTTTTAAAATGAATCATTAAAAGCCCCGATTTATGACTTTGACCCCCGATGCAAAGTTCTGACCAGAACTGTAAATCTGCAGCTCCTCGGAGAAACAAAAAATGAAAATTGCGAAATGACGGACGGCTTTACCGGAGTTTACGTCTTCATAAATCGCAGCCCCATGCTGTTTGTGTCATGTTAATGACATATTAGGAAGGATAAATCAAAATCGCTGTCCTCCGTTCTGCAGACTCTCTCACTTAGTATAATGTTGATCTCCGAGTGCGCTTGTCATCTTTACAACAATGATGATGGAAAAACAGTGGATGTAATAACTTTCGCTCGTTAAACGAGAACGGATTGACTGCTTCGCTGAGTATCACGGCGACACAGAGTCAGTGGAGCAAAGGCTCATGGGAGGAATACCAAAACTCAGCCAGCTCCTCCTGAAGCGGGACTCTGTTCCGAACAAAAATATTCTTTGTTCTCTGCTGTGTAAGTGTGTGTCTGTGTCAGTCTGGGTCTGATTATGTCACAAACCGCTGTTGTGCAGACAATATGTCGTCACATCAGCACTGATGCTTGGTTCTCAAAGGGAGTAAAGATTTCTACCAACCGTTGTTTGGAGAGACTCCCTCCTCTGCTCTGTTCAGGTAACTGGATCTTAACTCGGAGCCACCAAAACCACAAATCACCTGCACTCAGACCTATCTGTATATTTGTGGCTTGCTGCTTTGACTTTATATGGCTCTATAAAGTACCTCGAAGCTTCCTCTGACTTCATGCAAAGCATCTCTGCCAACCTGGATTGCTGCGGCTATTACTATATGGCCTTAGATCTCTAAGAGGAAGTCCTTGTGCTTTTGTTTTGCATTTTATTCATAGTTTGTTGTATTCTTTTGCCTTAAATGTTGAATTAGACAGCAGTGACGTCTTCCCTTTGAAGGAGTGAAGTTGAAAATTGATATTTAAAAGTTTTCTGCTTTCTCTTTTCATGCTCATGTGGTTTGGGAAGCATTCTTCAGGTCTTTGCCAGAAAGCCATTTCTTCTAGTGGTTATTAAGGACGGGTATTTCACATACTGCTGTGTGACACAGACTGCGGCTGTTTGCTTCTTTCACAATCTCCATCAATGTTTCAATGTTCTCAAGAAGGCGTGAGGATACAGAAAACACCCACATGCGCCGGCCAAAGCAGTGTCCGTATGGGAACAAAGACAGCCATCTATCCACTTATCTTATGCTACACACAGACCCGTTGCCATGGCGACCGACTGACAACGGCTGCATTAGAGATTACATTCAGGTGTGTCAAGATCCCACACCGAAAAACACACAACATTTCCCACAAAGAGAGTCGAACACTCAGTCCGTTACAGAGTTGTATTTTATGCTTGATGTTTGTTTTGCGATTATTAATAATAATATTAATAATAATACGGTGCTTTATTAGTTAATTTAAGCAGCTCTTCTTCTCATGATCTATCAGAGAACAGGTGTGTGAGTCGCCTTATTTTAGTGTTGCCTGAACAAAAACACATGAAATTATGCAGTACATGTACATGCTACAATTGTCAAAGCCAAGCTAGCATAACTGACCTACTTATGCTACCTAGCGTAGCCTTCGCTATTTTCTTTCTATTTAAAACTTTTTATTGACCTGTGAAATATGACATCCTTAGACCTTACTGTCATAGTGTTGACAATTAATATTGCTGTTAAGTTTCTTTTACATGTCTTTTATATGTCATGTGTAAGTTTAAGTTTTAGCTTAAACTTACTGAATACTGAACGTTCCAGATACTGAATTTGAGCTTTTTCTTTTGTTTTGTTTTTGTTTTTCTGGGTCAGTTTTTCTGTGCAAGTTTAAGTTTTAGGTTAAACTTAAACATAAGTACGTTTGTGTAAGTTTAAGCTGTTATGTTCACAACTTGACAGCTAAAAACAATAGCAGTCGTAATAGGTGTGCAGTATCTTTTGCCCTCCAGCAGGAGGCTGAGGGCGGGACCTTGAATGTGTGATGTCACACTTCAACTCGTCTGCACTTACCATCGATATATTACGCTAATACAACGTAAAACTAACTAACACTGTAGATGATGGTTTTTACTGGGCTGATACCTGTTTGTGTGTTCTCACAACCAATCACGATCCGGCATGACTCCATGTCATATTTTTACTATCTGGCTTTGTGTCTGACTCCTAATAAACTCACCGTGGCATCTGTTAGGATCTGTGTTTTTTTCTTTCTTTCTTTTTTTATTTATTTATTTTTATTTTTTTATCGCGTTGAAGACGTTCCTGATTACGGCTTCACCGAAAACTCTCGGCAAAGTCTTGCTTTGACAGCTCGAGAGCCCTTTTACGTCTGATTTGAGTGCGGGCGCTTAAGTCAGCGCTCGTCCCAGACTTTTAATTTCACAGGCCATTCAGACAGCTCCTGCGAGCAAGAGGATTCTTCTTTCAATCTGTGACAGGAGGAACATTTGCAGGAGACAGCCTTTCAACACCAGGCTGCCATTATGTATTCAATGTCAAACTCACAGCGGTCCTCCAGCTCAGGCTCTTTGAGCACACACTGGAGACGTGTGAAAGTGCTGCAAGGTTCTGATGTCGACTGCCACGTCTGCATATCTGTGTCACGGTTAATACTGTTGTTGGAGTATTTCTGCTAATATGAAAGAGCTGATGAAAACATGTGTCACGGTGAAGTCAACAGACCTAGATTTAAAACTAAACTCTAACTCAGATACTGAATTTGAGCTTTTTCTTTTGTTTTGTTTTTGTTTTTCTGGGTCAGTTTGGACTTTTTTCTGTGTTTTCTGCCCCAAAGTTGGAAGAGGGATCTTTTTTTTTTATCACCTTTTATGTGCTGCTGACATGAACAGAAAGTAAACTGTGCTAAGCTTTTCACTTCTTACACTTTAGTTTAGGGCTCAGGAACTTTTAATTTGTTTGTAAATTTCCACAAGTTAATCTGAAAAAAACCCCCAAAAAAACAGAACTACTTTCAGTCCTTAAAACTCATGTAAATTATGTTAATGGAGCTGTTTATATATATATATATATATATATACTTTATTTATTTATTTTTTAAATTATGTTACACTTGCCAACAAATAGACAAAACAAAATCCCTTTAATTTTAAGATTAAAATTATGTAACGGAAATTTCGGGATGAGATGCTTTCAGGATTGCTTGTATTTCTCTTCTTACAGCAGAGTTGAAATTTACTAGCCTAACCCAGTTTGACTGCTGGGCTAAATTACCTAATGGAATGGAAATCTTTGGAATGTTTTATTTTTTTTATTATTATTATTTCCATTTTAAATCATCTGAGATCATTTTAGCTGAGTTTCTTCACACGGTTTCCCCCTCTCCAATTAATGTTGAATGAAAGTACACTGTTCTTCTGAACAACATCAGGAACAAATAGATTTTCCGGCACCTACAACATTTCCTTCATCTATAAAAAAGTGCGTCTGTTGACCCCGGTGGTTTTCTATTGCTCTACTACACCTACTGGTAAATGGCTTATCGTTTATTGTCAGGATTAAGAAAATGTTTTAGTGTCGGTAGTTTCCCGGCCCCTAATCGACATGCAAAATAAACCCTAGACTTAAAGGAAACAGTCAGGGTGGAAAAGTGACATACTTCAGCAGTCCGACGCTCATCGGCATCACAGTCACAGGCTGGTGGAGAATCATAAACAAGCAAGATGACAGGAGCTCTGCCTTTTTCAAGTGCACGCCCAGGCCACACACGTGTGCGCCCAGGAACCTGGGATGAATGCTTTGAGGTGTTTGGTAGTCAGCTCTGATCCTTGCTAATGCTGCTGGTGTTCTGGCTGTTCTCTTCGTTCGGCTTTGTCTCTGCAGGGGCTCTCAGTTCTGAGTGCCAGAAAACTAAGACGCACACACACACACACACACACAGTCACAGAGGTGGAAGCGGCACCTCTTCCACAGATCTATTCTATTTTTCTAAACCCTTGAAGAGAAGAAAAAAAAATAAGTGTGCGGGTGCTTGCGTGCTTGTGTGTGTGTGTCAACGATCCAAAGAAAGACTTAAAGACAAAACTCTTGTGTTTTTAAATCCCGACAAGCACAGCTATCCGTACCTTCCTCTAGCTTTGTCTCTCTTTTTTTTGCTTTCTAGTTTATAATAGAAGACATGAAGCAGCAGCAAACCAACAAACACAGCAACCTGCACCGTGAAGACCAGCACATCACAGTGGAGGAGCTGTGGAAGGGATGGAAGAACTCTGAAGGTAAAGCAAAGTCATTCGTCCCTGTCAGGAAAAACCCATTCTGTCCTGAGCGAACCTCTGCTTTCTGGTTTGACTTTTTGTTTTCCGACTCACCTTTAAGAGGTTGCCCAGACAGGTGTGAGGCGCCAACACTAATGGTTTTTTTTTTCATCAAACATAAAGCACAATCACTCGAGACAAACCGTTAATCAAAAAAAAAAAATGTACACACTTCAAAACAATAAATCACACAGGGCGTGGTCGCTTCCAGGTACACACCAGCTGAGCTGTCGTCCCCGTATAACACACTCCGGTGTGTTCCTGCACTTCAGGCTTAACCTGTTCGGTTTCCTCTTACAGTAAGGCTCACATGAAGCGCTGTGCTCAATAACCGTGTCAGCATTCCCATATATTTTGCTGGAGCACTTCCTTCTTCTTTTCTGTAATTTCATCTCTTATTTGCTGAACCGCTCTGCTGCAGTTCATTTCACCTTTTACACGTGTCGTCCTTCATCTCACGGCAGGGGCCAGATGTTTTGACAGTGCCACACGTGTCTTTGGCGTACTTAGGAGCTATGAGAATGCAACAGAAAGTTAAGGCTTCTAGGGCTTTACATGTGCTTAAAGGCTTAATAATTTAATATCAGGGTTCAGGTCTGAATAAGTGTGGTGAAAGATTTGAATTTTGATCCTTTTTTTTTTTTTTTTGTTCTGACGCTAGAGGCTTTTATTTGCAGAAGATCTCTGAAGAGGGAGAAGCTGGGAAAGACATGCAGCACAGATCCCAGATTTATTTATTTATTTACTTTATTCCGAACATTATAGCAGTCGGACCAGCGAGGTTCTGTATTTTGGAGTTGAAGATCGTCTTACTGAATTTCCTTACTTTAATTAAATCTTTTAAGTTCTGATCCTCTCGTTTGGTACGATGTCAGTATCTGCAGATTTTTCTTTACAGGCAGTCATCTTTTCTGACACAAGAAGGCGATGGCAAGAAGGCAAACACTTAGAATAATTTAAACAAAGTGAAGTTTCACCACCAAAACCGGAGCTGCTAAGTTAGCAAAACGCAACATATTTTTAGCGACTCTTGACCGCAGCTGCACTTCCTCGTGTGCCATTGCACTATCAAGGTTTATGTTCGCTTTTCTTTCTGTCTTTCTCTGTATCTGACTTCATGCTGTGCTTTTGTTGAGGGAAAGCAATTTGAATCAGGTTTATTGAACGTGGGCTGATCACTGGTTCTTAAAAATCGCACGCCTTGTCGGTTTTTGACAGATGTTCTGTAGGAATAGTTTGCGCTGCAGCTGCCTCTTGAACTTTTTGTTTCAGATGTTTGATGATACGGCGACTTTAAACACCGTATAAAGTTAAGAAAATCTTCAGCAATATGAGACAAAACAAACAGCAGTTTTGAAGCTCAGTCACCTGCAGGCTGTAAAACAAACTCAGACAGTGGGATCACTTTTCAAGGAAACATATTGCATTAAAAAAAAAAAAGTTCCAACAACCTGGTTATATAAGTGTGCAAACTCTTAAACTCATAGTTTGTTGAAACACCCTTTGTTTTTTTAGTTTTTGCCTGCTGTTGGTAGGAATTTCTGGGTATTTCACCCACATTGCCTTGCAGATATCATGCAGTGCAATTATTTCATTACACCTAGTAGAAACATTTATCTGACAATGGAGTGGTATTTGGTTTTAAATGACTATTCTCACTTTTTAAAGTGACTGATTTGATAGTATTTTAGTCGTGATTATATCTGTTGATGAACAACTTTTTGTCTTAGTTATCATAATTCTGATTGACTTCAGATTTATTTTTTAGCTGTAAAGACTTAAATTAACATTGACATGCAGGGCTGTTTTTGAATTGAGCTTACATTTTGCAATTTTTTTTTTAACAATTGTTTGCTTGGTTTCATCAGGGAATTCAGCAAAACTTTTTTTATTTTATTTTATTCTTTTTTTTTTTTTTGAAGAAAATGCTCCTAACTTTGATCCTTATTCGTACAGACACGGAGAATACAGGAGATTGTGTCTTTATTTGAAGAATGCAAATGTCAGATAAACTTTATTTACTGGTGATCTTATTCGCAGCATTTCATATCAATTACCCAGGAAATGAAACGAAATCAGACCTGTATATCACTTTATCTGGACGCATTAGAAGACTAAATGTTAAAGTGTGGTGCACTAAACAAAGCATTTATCACTGCATCTCTTTATGTTTTTGGCCCCTAAAAGTTCTGTTGGTTTTTCAGTTGCATTTCGCAGGATAAATGCCACATTAAAGCTGCAGAAAGCTTTTGGGATCAGTTTAACTGGGGTGTTTCTACTTCCTGATCCAGGTTATTTATTTGAGTTCGGTGAGAGTTTTCTAACTCTTGTCTTTAACCTCTCATCAGTCCACAACTGGACCATGGAGGACACGGTGCAGTGGCTGAAGGAGTCGGTGGAGCTGCCGCAGTATGAGAAGAACTTCCGGGACTTCCAGGTCACAGGGAACACGTTACCTCGGTCAGTACGGCCAGGAGCTGCTGGTCTTTATCCCCCCTTTGCCTCAGCAGAAACTTAGATAAAAGCTTTTCAATTTTTATGACAAATCATTAAAAGTAAAAAAAAAACATCCCCCCATCACTTAAAGCAACCAGTGATTTTTTAAAATTCTGTATTCTGCTGCCCTCTGCTGGTTAAGAAATGCAACACAGGAAGAAATGTTTGGAATATTTTAAATATTTTAAATGGCAGACATTCCTCTCGGCTTAAAGGTTTCTTTTCATCCTTAAGTCCGACATTCAGCTTCGGTCCATTCGCAGCCGTCTGACTGACTGCTAACAAAGTTCTCAGTCATGAATTTAAGTCTTCAGTGGAAGGAGCTGCAGATGAAGTTGTTATTGAAGGACTGTCATTAAATGAACTCCTGTGCGACGGGTGCAACGTGAGCCGCTGCAGACTGAATGTACCGAGTGACTAACTGTAACTAGGGGGAGGCGATGGGTCGTCGGGGGGCTTCATGTTTCTCCGCCGAGCTGACTCATGAAGTGATGTCATAACCAGAGGGCTCAGTTGTTTTCTGAGCCGTTTTAGATGCTGATCAACGGTCCACCTGTTGGTCCCGTGTTTCTGTACGGAATGTTAAACATCCCCCCGATTTACTGTCTCGGGGGGCAGGGGTGGATATTAAAATGTGCTACTTTGTAATTTGAATTTATGCTCTGTTTGCGTTGCAGAATAGCGGCAAACGAACCGTCGTTTATGTCCATGCAGCTGAGGATATTAGACCAGCGGCACAAACAGAAACTCAACCTGAAGGCGCTCGACGCCGTGCTTTTCGGGCCTCCTCTTCGTGAGTACGGCTTCTGTTGGAACGCGGCAAACCGGCACCGCGTCCCCGCTCACCCCTCACTCTGGTGTCCCCTGCAGGTCCGCAGCACAACTGGGTGAAAGACTTTGTCCTGATGGTCTCCATTGTGATCGGCGTGGGAGGCTGCTGGTTCGCCTACATTCAGAACAAGTCCAGCAAGGTGCACATTTCTCAGATGATGAAGGATCTGGAGAGCCTTCAGAACGCCGAGCAGAGCCTGTTGGACATGCAGAGCCGGTAAGATCAGCGAGCAGACCAGAAATTCTGAAGTATGCTTTCATTTAACTTTAGTTTTTTCTTTGCATACCAAAATGATTGTTAGATTTTGATGAAGTAGCATGCTACATAGTTATGTTTGTCAATACTAATTCCTGCCAGTTGACTGAACTTTGACTACAAGTGGCAGAGATGTTCAGGCTCACAAAGAGCAGTGAAGACACGGATGAAGGAAAATAAAAAAATTGCGAGGAAAATTTGATGAAATCTGTGTTATTATCGTATTATAGAGCAACGGTTTCACAATTACATGTTTTCTTGCTATTGTGTAGTTCTACTTTTAGACTTCGGAAGAAAGATAATGTAGTAAAAAAAAGGTCAACAGGAGCTGTTCTAGTCACATGAGACTAAAATTAAACATTTTTAGGCTACCTGCAAAACGGTGTGTGTGTGTGTGTGTGTGTGTGTGTGTGGGGGTGTGTGTGTGTGTGTGTGTGTGTGTGTGTGTGTGTGTCGGGACAAACTAGTAGTGAAAGACGGAGATGGCAGCATTATGTGGTGCTGATGTCTAATGTTCTGCAGTAGCTGGCCAGATTTGATGGAAGGAGCTTTAAAAAAAAAAAAAAAAAAAAACTCAATTAAAGGCAGCAAATGACTTGAATCTGAGGTCGAAGTTCATCTTGAAGCAGGATCTGTAGCCAGAGCTTCACTTGAATGGTCCAGTCAAAGTTTGGATGGAACTCAAAATTTGAATCTGTTTCAAGACGTGAAACCGATGATCAGAGATAACCATCAGACTGAGCTTGAGCTATTTTGCAAAGAAGAACAAACCACGATTTCCGAATGTAGATGTAAAAAATAAATTGGAGAGAGAGAGAGAATCCTAAAGATGGCAGCTGTTAACTGTTGCTGTTGACTCAACAAGCTGCTGAATCAAGAGGTTCGAATGCAAATTTATCGCATTTAGATTCTATAAATGTAAAAAAAAAAAAGATTAAAAAAAGTCTTTTGTCTCATTACATAAAACACATGGACATTTGTTTCCAGGCTGGAGAAGGCTCAGGAGGAGAACCGGACGGTCGCCGTGGAGAAGGAGAACCTCGAGCAGAAGATGAGGGACGAGATCATCGACGCCAAGAAGGAGGCCCACCGGCTGCGGGAGCTGCGAGAGGGCGCCGAGTGCGAGCTGAGCCGGCTCAAATACGCTGAGGAGGAGCTGGTCCAGGTGAGGCCTCCGGGAGGACTTCCTGTCCCTGAACGCAGCTGAACCCGATTCCCCTGAATGCATCTCGGCCACAGGCTCATTATCAGTCAACGCATGCTGGCCGGCTGAAGTGAATATCACATGGTCGTGTGCATAAATGTGTGGAAACATGACTTAGTTCATTTGGAAATTAAATTTGAATTCACTCGATGTGGTTTGCACATTCTTTGCTGTCTTTTGAACGATGGCTTTAATTTAAAATAAGGGGGAAAAGGCTCGTCTGGGTGCAGAGCTTAATGCATATGTAAATGTATTCATCACTGTGGCTAAACCACCTAAAATTGAAAAGATTAGTTTTATATTGTCTGCCTTAAATTTTCATTTCATTTGCAAGGGACCCGCTTTGCATATTTATCCGCCTTCGTAAAAAAAAACAAAAAACTGCTCTGCCCTTGGATTCGAGTCGGGACAAAACTCCCTTTTTTTAACTCATCAGATCTGAAATAATTCAATAAATAGTAATCTCTGTGTTTGTTACCAACGGTTTCTGTCGGCGGAGGGGTTATTTCCTTTTTGACCCCCAGTCATGACTTGTCGCCTTCCTGCAGGTGCGAAAGGCTCTGAAGCGGGCGGAGAAGGAGATGCAGTCGGAGCGCTCCGTCCCCGAGGCGCTGCAGAAGTGGCTGCAGCTCACGCACGAGGTGGAGGTTCAGTACTACAACATCAAGAAGCAGAGCGCCGAGTTCCAGCTGTACGTCGCCAAAGACGAGGTGAGCTTCTCTCCGGCGGCGCAGGAACGCGACGGACCCGGAGAGCTCTGCTCCGGGATTAGCGGCCGTAGCGATCCGTCCGTATTTGCATTGTATAAATTTGAATGAATTTTGCCCTGATTTGGCCGTTAATGCGGTTTATCAAGTGACGGACTTTTCTTTGATGGAGCTGCCCCTGGAGGATGTGGAAATATGTGCATAAATTTGATTCTTGTTTGATGCAATTTCAGGCAGCCGCGTCAAGTTTTAAGGACATTTAAATCTTCCCGAACATCAACAAATTCTCATAATGGCAACTTTTTTTTTTAAAAACCCTCTTCGATCGAGCCTGACCCTATGTGAAGTATTGACACCCTGACCTTATAAGTTGTGGAGGCAACAACTGTCGCTAAGAGTTTACCATAATTTTGGCTGTAAATTATGGTAATTTAATTTACAGTAGAGTTGCAGAATTGCTTTCAGTCACATTAAAGGGTTTTTGATTATAGCCAGCCTGTTTTTAAGGTCATGCTAGCGCATCTTAATCGGATTCAAGCCGCTGCTTTGACTAGTCCGCTCCAGAAGCCTTAATTTGATTTGAATTTTGATTCGTTCAAAAGTGAGAAACAGATCTTTTAGCCCAATTCTGTTTCAAATAATTATTTAAAACCTGTCTGAAATAAATCTCATTCTACATTTGTAGCAAAGCTGACTGTGAGAACAGGATGGAGAAATCTTAATGCATTTATAATGTTGCATATTGTTTGAATCGAACTTGTAGAAGTTTTAACAAATCTTTTTATTCGTTTCATCCCATTGTTGCAGAAAAGTTCAGTAAATAACTGTTTTTGTTTTTTTTTTGTTTGTTTGTTTGTTTCAGGCAGAGAAAATAAAAAAGAAAAGAGGTTCTGTGTTCGGGACCCTTCACGTCGCCCACAGCTCGTCCCTGGATGAGGTGGACCACAAGATACTAGAAGCAAAGTAAGACTCGAATCCACTTCCTGCGTGCACAATTCCCCTCGCAATCCGATTTACGATCATTTATTTTAACCTGAGTTCATTAGAATTATTTAACATAAAGCAGCCCTGAGGAAAGCAAAATGGAGAGAACTATCATTTCTCAGTCATTCACGGCTAAAACCTTTGTGTATATTGGAGTTCAAGTCACCAGCAGCACAAAAACCCCGTCAGCCTCATTAATCTGGGACTCATTGCCGTCTGACCGTTTGTTCGCAGTAAACTGATTCAGGAAGTGACCGAGAATCAGACTGAGTCACCCTGCACATGGCTTAGTCACATTCCAGCATTGAGTGCTGAATACATACATGGACAGCATCCCACACTTGTGAGAGTTTTATTTAATTGTTTAGGAAAAACGTGCGTCATGCAAACCCCGAATTGTCCCAAACATGTCCGACCTGCGTGCAACGCCGGCTCTCCGCTGGTGTTAATACCACCGGTGCCCTCTGGTGAAACGCCAGCTCCTGATCTATTCTACACTTCTTTGCAGATTAGCGTACATTCTTCTGGGCGCTTAACTTTGTTTAGTCTGCGAGGTTATTTAGAGTTCCTCTGAAATCCAGTTCAAAGAATTGTTCAGTTGTTCAAACACCAAGGAGAATCACAGGAAAAACAAGAAGAAAGTGCAGCTCTCCGTCTGGCTTCTTGTTAGGCAGAGGTCCAGCTTTACAGCGGGTCTGCTTTGTGCCAAAAAGCGCATTAATCTCGGCTCGTCAACTTCTTCTCTGTGCGTCTCGGAGAGGACGTTTTGATGTGCATCAGAGAAGAATCTCTCTCTTGCTCGCCAAGTTCGGCACGTTCAGATCCAGGGCCGTCCCCTTCGTTTGGTTTTTTCCTTCTTGTTCTTTTTTTTTTTAGGAAAGCTCTGTCAGAGGTGACGGCGTGCCTGAGGGAGCGGCTTCACCGTTGGCAGCAGATCGAGAAGCTCTGCGGCTTCCCCGTCGTCAACAACTCAGGTCTGCCGAGCCTGACGGCCAGCCTCTACTCGGACCACAGCTGGGTGGTCATGCCCCGAGTCTCTGTCCCTCCGTACCCCATCGCAGGCGGTGTGGACGACCTGGACGAGGACACGCCTCCCATCATTCCACAGTTCTCCAGTGAGTGCGCTGCGCCATATTTTATTCGATGTTTTACACTCTATCTCAGCAGGAGAAAATGTTTCCGCTTGCCCTAGAACGCCGCCCGATCTTTGTTTTGTTCTCCCAGCCGCCGCCTTGATCCGACCCCCGCTGACCCGCAACAGCAGCCTGTGCCGCTCCCGCCGAAGCCTGCTGAGCCAACAGTCGTCCCTGATGTCCCCGGACCCAGACCTGCTGTCCATGGCCGGCTCGTCCCTCTCCTATCGCCCCGACGCAGACGACGAACAGTTTATGTTCAGTTTGGATAGGAGGGGGTATGTAGCTGTAGCCGGAACGCCATGGAATGGTTTTACAGTTTGGACTAACAGGTGTTTTATCCAGACACTGACAGATTACCAAGAGGGTTTCACTGAGTGTTATAGACTGTCTTCTGACTGCAGGCAAATCACATTCATTTCATTAATCAGACGTTTGTTTTAGGGCTAACTGTCTCCCGAAAATGAAACGATCTGATTTTTGTCCCAGTATTTCTAATTTGTAGCCGAGAGTCTCAACAAAGCCTGGTCGAATCTTTACCAGACTGCAAAAACACAAACGTCTGGTTGGTCTAGTTTCTAACTCTTGAAGTAAGACAAAAGTAACTTACAAGTAACTTTTCAATATGATACAGGAGCTTTCGAGTCAATAATTCCTTAATATTGATGAAAAAATACTAGGTATAAGTGAAATAATCAGCCAGTGGAAAAATGTCTTTTTCCCATATAGCAAATTAAAAATGTCGTACATATTTCCACGTTGCTGCGACGTTTTCAGTGCGTGACCCGCTTGTTCTGCTCCTCTCCGTCAGAGAACCGGCTCAGGACGGCAGCTCCGACACGGACTCCCTCTGCTCCACCATCGGCCGGAAGCAGTTGCACTCCCCCGGCGCCGCCGACGCCCCGTACCGCCGCATCTCCCGCGAGGAGCTGCTGCTGCTGGGCCAGGGCAGCCCGGAGCGCCCCGGCTCCACCCACACCACCAGCAGCAGCAGCAGCAGCAGCCTCAGGGACTCCACGCCTCCTCCCATGCCCCCAACACCGGCCGCCACCCCCTCCGGCCCGCCCTCCACTTCCCCGTCCCCGGCCCTGGAGCACCACCCGTTCGTGCGGAAAGGCTCGCCCGACCTCACTCGCGTCATACCCGAGTCCCAAAGCATGCCGCTGTCGCAGGGCAGCGCCGCCTCTCCGACGGGCAAGGGCGTCTACAACGGCATCCTGGAGAAGTCCTACAGCTACGGCCAGCTGCCGGCGAGCATGCTGCCCAACGTGGGGCGCCACCCGTCTCTCACCTCGCTGGACTCGGAGGGCCGGAGCCTGGGGAGAGATTACAAGCTCCACAGCACCTCCTCCCAGGACTCCTGCGACAACGGGGAGAAAATCAAGCGCTCCTCGTCTAAAATCAAAAGCTTATTTAAGAAGAAGAAATAAAAACGTTCAGGGAGACGTCGCGCGTCACGTGTGACAGCGAGAGAGAAAACTAAACTAAAGGAAGAGTTTTATCGCTCATACGTCACTGGAAGATAAAAAATTTCCTTTTCTCTCCTGGGTTTTTTTTTTTCTTCTTTTCTGTTGTCGTCAAAGATGGAATGTAGCTCAGCCTGGGTGCCGTCAAACGCCCCTCAGCCTGGTAGCCTTATTTTTCAATAATCCCTTTCATATTTAGTTCTCGCAGAGAAAAAACCCGCACATGTGGAGGAAGGAGCCGAGGCAAGCTCAAAACCTGCTCACGGTTCTCTCTTCCTTTCTTTTCTTTTCTTTGTATTATTTTTTTTTTTTTTAGTTTGAACCAAAAAAAACCTCTTCATAAAGGGTCTAAAGGTGCGGTCTGTACATTTAGTTTCAAACTCACAAAGTGTAGTGTTTCACTGAAGACGTGTTGTGTGGATGAACTTGTGTACTTCACTCATTTCATTCAGAAGAGAAAGAGAGAGAAAATAATCCTGCTAAAAGTTTGTTGCACTACTGCTTTCTTCATGGTTGTGTTTTTTTTTTGTTTGTTTTTTTTTTGGGAGAGAGAGAGAGACGGCGCAACTCGCGGAGTTAGAATCACGATGTCGAAATGAAGGGAGGGGGATGAATGAGCGGTCGCAGTGAAGACGCAGCACAGAGCCAAAATGATCTGATGTGCCCTCAGTGCCACTCTTTATGGATGTCTCAATATAAATATATAAATAGAAAAAAGAAGTATATATATATATATATATATATATATATATATATATATATATATATATATATATATACACACACATATAAACTGTTTTCACACGATGTTCTTAAAGGTGATTTTAATAGATTTTTAAATTTTACGGCTTCATCGCGGACTGAAGCCGCAGCGGTCACTTTATCTGTGTTCTTGTCGCCCTTTATTACTTGATTACCTGCATCCTGTAGCCATACAGTAACAAAATCTACTATCTTTATGTTTGTTTTTTTTTTTAAATCTATATATATATATATATCCTACAGCTTTTTAAACCTGGTGTCACTACAATGTTTTGGGGGGAATTGGCTTTCAGGTGCATCTCTCAAGAAGATCATTGAAGAGCTTATTTATTTTTGTAATGTAGTTTAAAAAGTGAAAGCTGTGTCTCGTGTGGTTTTGTTACATACAGAGTGATGTATTTTAAGTGTTTGTTTTTGTTCTTTTTGAAGATTTTAATCTGTCGCAAACCTTCAAGTGGGTTTCAATAATCCCTGCTCAAGGATGCAGTCATCAAGAGCATGGAGTCGAACGTTATCATGTAATTTATATGTTACCATATATAAAGTAAAATTGATTCTTTGTTCAAAATCTAATCACTATATTAAACAATAAATGGCAAACTCGGATTAAAAAAAAATCTTCAAAGTTGTATTATTTCACGATTTAACCAGGTAATTTTTTATTTATTTTATTTTATTTTTTGCTTAAATGTCCATACTATTCAGCTTGTGCTGAAGTCTTGAAGTGGATGGCTTTTGGAAATCCAGCCTCCTGCAGTTTTTCCTCCCACTGAACTTACCATTAATATTCTTGGATGCAGCACTCTATGAGCAGCCATCAAGTATTTTTAATCTTTCATCTCATGCATAACAATTTTTTTGTTTTTGAGCAATTGTATTTTTACTTTTTTTTTTTTAGCTGCAAGTAATAATCCGAATGAGCAGAAATAAACGCTTGAAATGTATCACTCTGTGTAATGAGTAGAAGTTTCACTCTTTGAACTGAATTATCAGTTTAGAAACATTGATTTTTTTTTTCTTTTTTTGATGCGCCTCTATGTGTTAAAGTTCCAGGAACACTAAGAATGATCTGCTGCCAATTTGACATCACACTGCAAGGCAACCAGACCCATCCAACTGTTCGCCTAAAACAAAAAAGCAAAAAAAAACAATAACAAAAAAAAAACAAAATAATATGCAGCAAGAAGTCAAGCTGTTTGATCCGGATCTGATGAATGATGCACCAAGACCTGCCTCTCCTCCCTGCTTCTGACCCCCGATTCCCCACTAAGCTCGACCCACGCAATAGAGTCCTGCTCATCACCTCCGGGGGCCCGCAAACCGAGCGCACTGATGTCAAGAGCTTCACACTGTGATTACTGGCCGCTTCCTCTCGTCCCAGATCTGGGTGTCACCGCTGCAGTTTGAGAATGCAACGGTGCTCCAGCAGCATCGAGGAGGTCGCTGAGCCGAGGATCCAATGTGTGGTTTTAAAAATAGAAGAAGAAGGAAAAAAACAAACAAAAACTCATACATGTGAGAGGTTGTCGGGCAACGGAGCGCGCAATGAAGGGAATGCAGGACAGGGCTGCTAGGTGGGGAGGAAGTGAATGTTTACGAGGAATGTGGGGGTTTGAGAACATTTTGTGTGTGTGGATATTTGTATACTGTAGAAGAATTAATAATAAAAACAAAAAAAAAAAAAAAGGAAACAACCGAGATGGTTCAGAGTCATGTTTTTTACGGGTCTGTTTTATGCTTTAGCCTGAAGTGGTGAAAAAGTGTCTTGTGCAAATCAAACAGCTGCTGAAATTTCATTGCCACAATTACTATGAAAGAGCACAAATATCACAGCTTTTATATTTTCTTTTTCTGTCAGTTTCCCTTCACCTCAAAGGGCATGTTGGCTGTACTTGGTTTCACATCAGAAGTTGAGAAAATTGTAAAATATTATGACAGAAAAAAATCAAGATTGCTTCTGGAAGTCGCTGCAGAATGATGATATCAAATGTTATATTGAGTGCTTGAATTGAATGGAGATAAAGGTATCAAGACAAATGTATGAGCAGAAATATCTTGGGAGACCTAACAAACCGGCACCTTATCCAGAAAAGTTAAGCACTGTGTGATGTACCCAACCTTTGTGTTATTTACAGTGATGAAAGACTGCTTGTGGCAACAATTGTAATTCTCAAAACCCAAATTACCACGGCATTTGGGGGAAGACGTCGTTTCTCCTCCTGTTCTGACCAGCATTGTTACTCTGATGCAACAGCTGTCACTACCCCCACTTAATCCAAACAACTGTGTCACCAGCACCCTTGGCAAGGGATGCATCCAGTGGTTGAGTAAGATATTTTGGCAGGGAATGGAACCAGATGAAAGTCACACTTTAGAAATAGTCTGTCTTATTTCTGAGAGGTAACGACATGACAGCAATGTGGCTATCATCTGAGAATGTGTTATGTTAGTCAAATGCTGACTTTAACCAGCAATTTTCTCCCTATTCGGGATTAAAAAGAAAAGCAAGGCCAAAAACACATTTTTATCTGAAAAACTTTATGCTCACAACAACACCGGAAGTTGCCTCACTGTTCTGGCTTCCAGCTCGAGTTGTCTGTCCGAGCTGCGGCCTGAAAGCTGTTGTATCTTCATTCCTGAAGCTTTATTGTTATTCTCCTTGAAGCTACGTTTTCAGTTATTTCATACCCCTGAGGTCGAGACATTCTGTTATACTTTTGCTCTTCTAAAGCAGGAACCTCAGGGGAAAGTGAAAGTGCTCCCTCCATTATTCTCTGCGTTGTCAGTTGGGCAGACACACATCCAGTCGACACATTCCTCTAAAAACATGTCGTTAGGAAAACACAACAGGCAGCAACGCTCTGACTTTTTCAAGACATGCACGTCTTCATTCACACATGGAGATGTGAATGCAGATATGTATTTCTATTTCATAGAGGGGTGGCTATAAAAGCTCTCTCTGTATGAAAAAAGGGTTTTAGTGCTTCAGCTTAGAAAAACAGTGCAATTTAATTGTATCATTGCTTCAGTTTTTTAGTACTTCAAAAAGTATGTTTTCACAAAAAAAAAAGAAGTAAAATTTGAACTTTTCACTTGCTCACTGAAGTGTTTTCCCATAAAACCCCATCCACATTTTCTGATTGACATCCAGCTGGGTTGCCTGTTTGTTTCGCCGCAGAAAGCAGCCGAAAGACCACCCTTCCGAAACCCGCATCCTCCACCAGCCGAGCCCTAGTGGGAGCGTGGAACATCCCTCTGACATCCCATTTGTCTCTGGAAGGGAGGACCAAGCCGCGAAACGCAGAAGAAAAGCATGCATGATTGCTTTATCAATACCAAGTGAGCGTGATGAAACTTTTGTTGATGGTTCATCAATTTGGGCGCACCAGGAGAGGAGCGGAAACGTCTGCGGGTGATGAATGTTGCCGGGGGAAGTGCTGAGCACCCGAACCCCGGCCGCTCCCAGCTGGAGGCGCAGTTACAGCGACGGCCACGCGAGGTCAGCAGAGCATCACGGAAGGAACCTCATCGGCCACTCCCTGAGAGGAAACAAGGATCTGCTGGGCGTTGGTACGTGATGCGATGGGGAAACCGCCATCGGACGTGGTTTGTATGTGCTGACAAGCGTTCACAAATACACACATCAGGTCCAGTGCTGAAAACGTTGTGTGATAGTTTAAGGTGTCGTAGCCCTAAATGGCATCCTTCTTTACAGTGGTGGTTCTGTTTTTGGTGTTGCCTCACCTTCATTCGCCTGATGGCATCAGTTCAAAGAAAATGACGGCGAAGCAGTGAGGGGTCTGTGATGATGCTCAGAGTCTTGTTCCTGCAGAGACTCTAAAACAGAAGGTAGGGACTCTCCAATGAGCAGCAACGCTTCACCCAGGTTGAAGCCCACCGGACACCCGTCGAGTTCTGGAGATGGGCGCCATGCCTCCCTCCGCAAAGGTTAATCAGGTATGGAAAATGGATGAACAGAGAGTCAAGTGCTGGACAGCACTGCCATTCACTTTCTCATTAAACCATTTTGTAGTAAAGAAGGAATGTTCATGGTTGAAACCTAAGAGTTTGTGTCCCTCAGAAATGAGCCAGCGTCATCAGCTTTTATTCCTTTGTTTGCATGGCTGCGTTGAAAGACCGCTCCTTTCTTGTTCCGTCTAAAACAAAGCCAACTCGCAAACAATAAAACTGATCTCAGACGGTAAACAAATACCATGAATTCAAAAGCAGAAAAGCTGTTTGAGTGGGTGATTTTATGCATGAGAGGTATTGATCAATAGCCCCCACTATTTGAGACAGTCCCTTTCGCTCAGTCACATTCAGAAGTTATTCTTTTAGTATCCGGCACCTATTGATTGAAATATTTCTGAACCGTAACTAACTGCTGAACCAATCAATGACAATGTAATTCTGACTTAGTGAATGAAAGTTGGGGGAGCCAATCACATTCGATCGAACAGTGTCTCGTTTTAAACCTGGAACACAACTTTAAGACCAAGGTTCGGTAAGATGTTGTTCAGATTATGATTTATAAGTTAGCGCACTGATCTTGTACTGTTCAAAAAACAAAACAAACATATGGCATTCTCTGCGATGGACTGGCGACCTGTCTAGGGTGTACCGCGCCTCTCGCCCGAAATGTTCGCTGGAGACAGGCACCAGGACCCCTAGAGACAAGGGAGAAACAAAATGGATGGATGGACATATGACGTCCCAATTAAACGTCTTTATTAAGAAATGTTTACAGCCTAATGTCTAATTATAGTTTTTTGGGGGGGAATTGTGTTTTACTCATTAGGTTCAGTAAAACAATTGAACTGCACCTGTATTGGTGCAAAACACAACACCCTTAGCAATCTGTTAACATCCCCTGAACCTGTTTTTTTTTCAGTTCAACTGGGGTATGATTGAAATTTCCAGCTGCTGATCAGTTCCCTCAGCATTTGCTACGCCATCAGGACCAAGACCCAATCCCCACAGCTCCTGTCAGCCGTTGCCTCTTCGTTACCCTCCTCCGTCAGCGTTAGAGGATATAAATGACATGATCTGTGGTTATTGATTTCCGGAACGAGGATCGTCAGACTGTTTGGAATATGAAGCTTTGGTCTTTTCTCCACAAAATCATCGTGAGCGAGCCAAGCCCGAGCTTCTTGCACGCGCTAAAAGTTGAAATCCTGCCTTTGTGCATCATGACATTGTTAGTTACAGTTCACATTGTGACACTGCAATGCCAAAAACCCACAAGCGTTTGCTCTGCAGCACCTCATTTCACATGGATCTGATTTACATTTAAAGCTGCTGCATTCAGCAACACGATGTCCCTTATTCTCCCCCTTACTTTCTTGTTTATGCTTCCTTTCTATCCTCACAGGAGCTGCGCAGGTTGGGGACGCGTTGCTGATATTTATGGCCCCCTGAACAGCACTGCAGTGTGGTAATTGGCCCCACAATGACGCTAATACTCAGACAGAGGAGCTGCGTGAGGGAGCAGAAAGTGATGCAATGCCATAAGATGGCAGATCCTTCCCCTAATGAGTGGTGGTTGGGAGAAAAAAAAAAAAAAGCCCAGTAAATGAGCAGACAGAAACAATATTTTAAAAAAACATATGAATGTAAAGTGAATATAAAACAATAAGGAGTTTTTTTTTTTTTTTACCCAAACTGCTGCTGCAATCTCTCCCTATTCGTTCTCCTCTCCTCTTTTCTTGATCCCCTATAACTCAAGCCCCTCTCCTCTCTCGTTTGGATCCCATTCCTTTGCAGCGTAATGGGTTTATTAGTGTGGTTAATGCACTGTGACCTAATGGGAGCTCGCCGTCTACCTTTTTCATCTATGGAACAAAAAAAAAAAAAGAAAACAGGAATGTTTTTTCAAAGGCGAAGCAGGAGAGAAATGAGGTGTACAGGGAAGCCACAAAAACAGCGAATGACAGTTTTAGAGCCAAAATCACAGCTGAACAGATGAGAAAAAGAAAATACATAAAACCTGAGCAGAAAATTGACAGGCTTTGCACTTAAAAAAAAAAAAAATCAGAGGCAAGACATTTTCAGTCTTTGTAATTAATATTATTGCAGAATGAAAGCAATACCTGAACAAAAAAGAAAAAATGATTTCAGACAGAAATGTTCTGGACAAATAAATGATTTTGATGCAAAATTGTGCAGTCAGGATGATGGAGAGACCGGAGTGTTCTTTTGTCTGCAACAGCGGAGGCAAAAATTAAATAAAATGAAACATAATTAGGAGGGTGCCAGCCTTAATTTTGCGAGAGCCAGACAGTATCTGAGCCATACCGTTCGTCAGATCTCATCATCGATTTTGCCTGAAGTAGAGGAGAAAAGAAGTTTTCAAAACAAGCAGACAGTGAATCTTCTCAGCAGATGAAAATTTGAAAATGAGCTTTCTTTTACCTTAAACCTTGTTTTGGTTTGACGTCCAGCTCATTTGCAATTCTCTTATAAGCAAAAACATAAAGCAGCCTTCAGACTTCGCAAATACTGACCGTGTTTAATATTTATATGATAATTACAACTTTATTATATTGTGATAAAAAGAGTTAGAGCTTTTTCCCCCCAATATCTATTTGAATGGCTGGTTTTTGTCTTCACTTTCAACTTCTTTACGCAAACAAAAATGGATTTATTTGTTTTGTTTTTACTGTCAAGCAAATGCTAAATTAGGAAGATTAGTGATGAATATCATTTGTAAAATTCAGGTATTTTATGCGCAAAATAGAGAATTTAACAAGTAACTCCAACCACTAGGTGGCAGAAAAGTCCTTCCAATATAGTCCATGGTATGAGTGGAGTATGCATCAAGCAGTGTTAGAGAGATAAATACTCCATCTTTGCTGTATTGAGACCAGAGGCAGTTTGGGGTCAAATGTGAGGCAATGGTCTGCAAAAGGACCATAATAAACTTGTTTTGGACTAAACTCTGGAATTGCCTCTGTTGTGGAAAAAAACCCATTTTACCAAGCAAATCACTCAATCGGGTTTGTTCATATATTGTGCACAGTACAGAGAGCTTGTAGGACAGTCAATAATGAAGCAGGTCTGGATGAAGAGCTCTCCCAGGCAGAGACAACACATGAGTTTTATACCAAGGATAATGAATTAAAAACAAGGGGCGAGACAGTCTGGTTCTGATGCAGCTGTAGAAAACAACTCCCAGTCTTGTGCATGTAACCCAAATGGTTCTTTTGGTGAGAGTTCACAAGCATTTCATATGACATGATCAGCAGATGTTAAATTGTAGTAATCTCCCACCACACCCCCCGAAAAGAAAATGCCATAAACTCAGTAAGTCCAGCTGGTTTTCTGCTTTCTCGGCTTTGCAAACCGTAGGGCCGCATGGTGGAGTGTGTTGTGCTTTGAGTGGAGTTTCTTCAGGTACCCTGGCTCAACACCTGCATTCAAAGAAATGTGCAAGTCCAGGGTTCTTGCCCAATGTCCACTAGGATATGCTACACCTCTTGTTTAAGTCTGAAAAAGAGTTAAAGAGAATTGATGGATTGATGATGACTTGGCGGTGAAACTGAATGACCTCAAGCTTTGAAGAAGTCGGAACAACATTGAGGAAATATATGTTAATAGTAGAGGCATAACGGTACAAAATAATAAAAAGTATTTTGGTTTTAAAGTCATGGTTCGGTAGATTTTCAGTATGCCTCAATATAAAGAACAAAAAGTTGCCGCCATAGAACTGACTGAATATTTGCCTGGATATTATTCTGTTAATTAAGGATTCGTGAGTGTAGCTAGCACTTACTGGATGGATTAAAGAATGGTTAGATTATACAACAATAAAACAATTTGAAGTTTGTTGTAGTTTTTATAAGTATACTAGCCAGTTTGTAATACTGCCCTAGCTTAGCGTCGATCCGGTGTTTGCTTGTTATGACGCGCTGAGCGGCTAACATTGTACCCATTGATCACTTGTATAGGTAATCACAAGAGTCTTCTTTTGCTTCAAATTCCGAATGTACTCCAGTCAGACGAACCTTTGTGATGTTTCTATTTATTCCAGGCTACACGGCAACGTTATTAACAGTGACTCCGCATTAGTGGTCAAAGACTTATATGCCCTTCTGGGTTCAACACATGTCAACTATCTGTTGTTTATATTATATACTGGAGGCCACAGCCCCACCTAGTGACCAAAAACCAAAAATACACATATTTGGCTTCTATAATAAGAAGCGTAGACATTTGAGAAGAAAAAGATTTGGAAGACGTTGCAGCTGTTTTTGATGTGCCTCGTCTTGACAGGCGGGTCCTATTTAATGGACGTCTTGATGGAGAACAGGTGCGTCGCCAATCCGGACCGGTGCAGCCGGAGACAGTGAGTTCAGGTGTGATAGCATGTGTGTGTGATGGCATGGGCATTAGGTCTGGATTTTTGTTTTCTCCTTTAATAGACACCCTGATTTAAAAATAGCATTTTCTGTTTACTTGTATGGTCTTCGATTAGTATCTAGGGTTCTGAAACCCTTGTGGCAAACAGGCAAAAAGAAAAGAAAGAAAAACCGAAAAGCAAATGGGAGTTGTCTGAAAAACTGAGACATTGAGAACCAGAAGTACAGCCCAAATCTCGTTGCTTCTGACTAATTGACTGTATTGCAGTTTAACTTTAACAGAATGTAGATACAATCGAGCTGAAATACTGTACGTCGCTGTTAAATATCACCACACTAATGGCGGCCTTAGATAATGTAAAACTCAACCTACGGTGAAGCACAATCGCAGCCAGCGGGGTCGGCCTGAGAGCAGCATCTGCGTCGTTCATCATGTAGCGGCACGACTCGCTCTCGCTCCCTCAATGAAAGCAAACAGTCTGAGATCTCACCCTCAATTTCTCGCAACGATAGATCTGATTGAAACAGCCTCCAAAAATAATTTGATGACACTCCAGCGTCGCGTGCACCTTTTTGATCAAGTGATGCCAGTTTTCATTTGTTGCCCCTAAAAAGCAGCTGAAACAGATCAAAGCCCGCCGTAATGGAGCCCGAGCGCGTCGCGAGGACGTGTTTGTTGGGGCTCGGGGTTTGTCGCGTGCGCCATTAGAAGGGCACGATTAAGCAGATCTTAATCAGGCTTACCAAGACCGTTATTGGACTAAGTATGGGTTCTCCAAAAGATTTCTAATTTAACGCACCCGTGCGTTTTTATTTTTACGTCGCAAGCCGTAAAGTACGGTGATTTAAGCTCTCCGCAACTTCCTGGAGTTCTTATCGGGACAAAGGGTGGGGCGGGTTTTTTTTTAAATTAAAGACACTTTTCAGGATCGTGAATAAGTCGAAGTAAAATGGGAATTAACTTTCTGTCCTCCCGCTCGAGCTGTTCGGCTGACGGGAGAAAAATACTTTGGGCTCTCGGGAGTCGCATACTTATTACCGGAAAGCGTGCCGGCTAAAACAATGACGGTGTTGTAGGACGGAGGGGGGGTCAACAGGTGAAGCCAGGCTTCATTTCACTTGATGGAAATCCTCCTACTCTTTTGATCTGCTCCAAGGTAACACAAGGCAATTTAAAGTGTATCCCAAAGGGTATAAAAACTTTATGAAAAATCATAAGTCATTATTATTATGAAGGACAAAAAAAAAGCGAATTAAAATAGATTAAATTGAAAAGAAGTTACAGTTAAATATGAACGGAGAGTTCTAATTTAAAAGCTTAACAGAAAGCAGCAGCAACCTTCCTTCCGGTTCATTTAAATGTCACTTTATCTAATGAGTGTGATTGTTTGCACAAGCGCCAGCAGGAAATGGCAGCGAGAGTGGCACAGGCGTGTTGTCCAAGTTCACCCTACAGGAGAACTGCCATAGCTCTCCGATCACATCACACACACCAAAACTGTTGTTCATTATTTCACTTCACAGCGGCGCGGCAAAAGCGGCCAGGGACGGTAAAAAAGGTTAAGATCTTAGGACTGCAAATGTGACAGAATAATTCATTTCTTTTAAAGGGCAGATTTCATCATATTTATGAGACGGAAAACCTGCAAATCTTGACAGAGCCGAAATAAATAATTCAGTCAGCCCTTTCATTGTTTTTCGAGACAGATAAATTACTTTAAACTGCACTTTACTGGCACAATGAGAGCTTTTGGTGGCCTTTACGGTTAAAAAAAAAAAAGGACGACCATATATGGAGTGACGACAAACCGTCCACAGGAGTAAAGCGCCACGTGCCATCGCTGTGTTGAGTGTAAACGCCAAGACTTTATCGTGACACACATACAAATATTATTATTATTATTATTAAATTAGGTCTAAATGGCAAGATCTACAAACTATAACTGTGGTCTGTAACAAACAAATTCAAACTCGAACAATTCAAAAAGATGTAAAAATAATATTAGATATCTACCACCCACCCGCACAAAGCCTCATACATGTTTAAGAAAACAAACCTTGTGTTGACAAAAGGTAGAGCAAAAGCTAATGGCTGTTAGCAAATAATAGCTCAAGCCAAGTCAGCAGCCAGATCTGTAAACGGAACTGCGAGGCGTTGAATGTATTACTAAAGCATGAAGTTAATTCAGTGTCACTTTTTACGTTTGCTGATGTCTGTGCATCACAAACTTCACCACTGCTGGTTTTTACCCACGATAACCGTCTGCAGCATCGAGCAGCTTTTTTTCCTCAGTGTCTGAGCCAAATGGATGATAGATCACCGATCAGTATTTTGAGTTCCCTTCCAACAACCGTGCGTAACAATAACTTGAAATGACATTTAGAGCCAGATCAAATATTGTAGACAAATTGTTGTGGCGTAACCTAGGATGTGTTCGAACGGACTATTTCCCTTTTATTCGCTGCAACCAAGTCGTACATTTCACTTTTGAAAGCTTTCTGTTGGCACAGGTTTCTTTGCACATAGCTGGAGTTCAGATATGGAAGGTAGCTAACAGAAACTATAACACAAACACAACTGAGAGACAAGTTTAAAACTATTTCAAAACATCATCAGAATCAAGAAACTACCTAAGATCACAGTGCTTTTCTTTTGTTAACACTAATGTTTCTCTAAATACACCCTTTCTGTAGATTTTCAGCATAATTGTTTCTTATTTGCTTGGTGCTCTAATTTAAAATTCTTCTAGTTGAATTAATTATTCTGTCCTTAACTCAATCTGACTGCTTGTGATTTAAAAAAAAAACAGTGACAAATTTTAACACAAGCTGACATAAGTAAATTCACTCTGAAAGGCTCATGACTCCCACAAGATTAAGTCATGATTGCGGCTTCTTTGTCTGTCAGCTGAAATTATATTTCATGAGTCGCAAGCGGGATAAAAGCACTCAATCAAGTATCAAAAAGAGGCTTCCAACAAGGCAGTGTGGCCACCGTAATAGGTGCCAAAGATATTTTCCGGTACAATTACCATGTTGTTACTGTCAACATGGTGTCAGAAGGCACGATGAAGTCCAAACCCGAGTCGGGGCTGAGCCGTGTCGCGGTCTAAGAGATCTGACAGCGACGATTAGATTAACATGGAAGGTTCCACTCAAGACAGAGAGCTCAAACCGCTGGCAGACAGTTTCAATGAACTCCTCAGAGGAGTTTCCGTCTTTGGTTTGTTTAGTTCTTATTGTGAGGGTTAGGGGTAGTTATGTTTTCATTTGTTTTAGGCTGACCTGAGATTAGACGTGGATTAAAGGTGCGATTTTGTTTGACCTACTGAGATTAAAATGAGTGACTTTTGAACAGAACTGAGCTTTCTGCTACGTGTGCCAAATATTTCGAAAAGACTCTGCGCTTCCTCAGCTTGTCTTTTGGGAAATTTTTGCAATAACCGATAAAACGTTCTAAACTGTGCCAAGCAGTTTAGAACGGAGCTTAATTGTGTCGTTTTGTTTAAGAGTAATGGGCTACTTTGTGCTGCTGTTGCACAAATCTAATTCAATTCATTCACTTGTCCTTTATTACAGTGAGAAAAGTTGCCTCTGGTTTGGCAGTTCTGAATGGATAATAAACATTAAAGTCTGAATTGATTAAATGACACTAATATGGAAGGCACATGCATTTTCCTGCTGCATTTAACCCAAACTGATTAGTTTCTGAATGAAAAACAAAGTTTATGTTGCATGCTAATGATTTGTGAAACATACATTTTATGACTGCTGGCGTTGTTTTGTGAGGCAGATTCGAAAAGTGCCTCCAGTACAATGCGTTAGAATGACTCTATGGTAATTTATTTGTCAAAATAGATTACAGATTGACAGAAAAATAGTTTCTGATCCGGTACTTGATACCCACAATTACCTTTAAAATCCACGATCTTTGAATGTTACATCTGTGATTAGTTTTAATTAATTTGTAACTTATCTAAATGGACGTACAAACCTAATTTAAAATCATATCGATGCCTCCACCAGCTGGTTGCTTACATATGCCAGAGTTTTTTTCTGCTCTATAAAAAGCGTATCTATTAAGGCATCAACTCTATTAATTCACGCCTTTGGCATCAAAGTTGTATTTCGAACTTAATTCAGTTAGAGTAATGTACCTGGTAGAGTATAATTAAACATTTTTAATAAAAACTGCAGATTGTGAAGAAACAAAGTTAACCAAAAAATAATGAAGGTGCGCTGGTACTTTTATTATCGGAAAAATTTTACAAATTCAGTATTATGTTACTTTGGGAAAAAAATGACAAATATCTATGTAAATATATACATACAATTTTTTTTTTTTAATTTAGATTGTGTCAGCATGCTCCTTTCTTTCTTCTTACAGTTGTAATGAATGTAATTTATATTTTTATGTTTTTTTTCTTACCTCAAGATAGAAACGCAATAAATAAGAATCAATAAAGCAAGATTTGAAAATTCACAATGTTTTTCACAATGCTCCCACAGAAGAATCACTCTCTGGCGCACCGCCACACACACACACACACACACACACACACACAAAAAGAGGAATTTGCGAAATCATGTGTTTTTTTTCTTCAGCAACAAACTAAACAGTTTAACTTTTCTGGTTCTTAAATGGAAATTGAAGCACGCCATCAAATCCAAACACGCAATGAGAAGACGGAGACGATCAATCAATGCGAAATTGACGTGCAACAAAGGTGTAACACAGAGCTCTGAGCAAAGATAAAAAATTTTAAAAAGCACTAGAAATTATCAACTTCAATAAAACAAACAAAACATCAACAGGAACTGATGTGTCAGCCGTGGCTGTTGCTCAGATCTGCATACCTTTCTTTACATTGTGTTTCGACGTGATTGCGAGTTGAAACGGGGTGAATGAAAACGAGTATAAACTAAAAAAAATAAATGTGGTATCTTGGGTTGCACTGTGGTTTAACCGGTAGCGTCAACAGTTGCATTTAGGTTGAATAAAACCAGAAATGAAGGTTTGTTTTCATCCTTACGACGTTCAAAAACCTTTAGCAGTGATGCTTTTGTAACACCACTGGATCTAAAAACATCACCGGTAGTTTTCAGGGAAGAAGAAATGATTCTTTGTTCGCGAATACAAAGAATCAAAAACAAAATAAGTAATACAAACCCCGCCCCCCAAAAAACATGAGTAACCTTTTACAGAAAGTCACTCTAAGTTAGTTTTAAAAAAGGAGCCTAAAACTTCAGGACTTGACAGAACTTTAATTCTTTGACAGTCCTGCAGCGGTGTGGATCATTTTCTGAGCCCAGCTGACACTTAAAGTCGTTCCTGACACGTAAAGTGAGACCTAAAGTTTCATTTAATTTACTCAAGTTGATGAAACACGGTGAAATACAACAGAAGATGAGAAAAAAAGAGAACAAAAAAGAAAATTTTGTCAGATAAGATCAAATCTTTAAACGTGCCAAATAAAAATTAATTTACAATTTTAAAATTCCTCAAAGGCTTTGCTTTATGGCAGCTGCAGCATTATTAAAACTTTACAAATTTTTTTTTTTTTTTTTAGTTTTGTTCTTTTTAAATCAAACTTTTGGAGCAGTTGTCTGACCCCTGTGAGCCACTGAAAGGGTCTGTGAATTTCTGTGACAGCAGGGGATCTGAGCGGGAGGGGAGGGAGGACGGCATGGAAAAATGGAATCTGAAAGGAGAGCAGTGTGAGACTGAAGCGTAGGGGATGAAAGAATCTCAGCAACAAATAAAAAAAAAAAAAAAAAAAAAAGAGAAAGAAAAGAAAAACAAGTGAATCAGCGGGGGAGGAGGAGCAAGGTCACCTGAATACGACAGTGCCTGACAACAACACAGAGGAAAAGACGAGACATTTTAAACAGTTCACGCGGGATTTCAGATGGTAAAATGATCTGAAATTACTAGACGTGATTAGACGCGTTTTCGTTTACGTCCCGCCAACGTCGCATACAGTAACGTCTCAGTCGCCCGCTCCTCGCCGTGATCTGATCTTACTTTTTTTTTTTTTTTTATAACCTCCAAGAAAATCCAATCACTTCTATACGTGTCAAACCTCGGGCTTGATCTCTCAAACAAAGGCGGGTGAATTTGATTTGAGAGAATTCAGGAGCTTTTGCGCCGATGAATAAAACATTCCCTCTCCTTGATGTTACCCGGACTTATCAAGTCACACATTCCCCCTTTGAGCTCGGCGGTGACACCGCAGCATAGGAGCCCGTGTGCGGGATGAAACAGAAAGAGATGAAGTTTCTGCTGTATATCTTCAGCCTTCGCGTCGAAGGCGAGGTAACTGCATGAACGCGAAGATATATATACAGGTAGGCGCGGCGCGCGGACGCAGCGGTGGAGATTGACTTTGGATCAGGCCTTTGATGAATGATGCATTGCACACAGGAGCAGGGAAAGTAGGGAAAGAAGAAGAAGAAGGAGGGGAAAAAAAAAAGTAGACAAAAAGTTGATCTTTGATGCAATCTGCCATCTACAACATGTCCAAATCTCTGCGATTGTGCAAAAAGAAAACGGGATATACGGGGATTAGGAAGGCTGTGTGGGAGCAACACAAGATATACATTACCCCATAATCCAATTTTTCTAGGAGGATTACAGTGATAAGTGACTGCTAGTTTGACGTTTAAGTGTGCAGTGTGTAATTTAAGTCGCCAGTCTGAGATTTGCTTATACCAGCTTTGGATGCACAAGTAAAAAGACACTTTATTTTAGATAATCCTGGGAAAACCCAGCGAGGCTTGGTGGTCAGATTTTTGAACACAAATGTACAGAACAGCCCTTTACTATTTGAACAGGCAAAGAAGTGGGAGTTGATTATCCTCGTCGATGTTTCCACTGCAGCAGAGTGAGAAGCAACATTTTTCCTCCCCAGGTTTTACAGCACATTTTATATGTAAAAATTCCAAGACTCAACTTCTCAGAGCTCACAGTATGTCATGTTTATTTTTAAGATAGAAATGTATACCGGTATGTATGTATTAAGGTTCACTGTGAACAGGTACTTTTACAGTAGACCCCATACATAGACATGCTTGGTGCAGAAAGAAAGGAAGGACAAAAGAAAGGAAGGACAGAGGGAAGGATACATGAAAAGAAGAACACAAAAAGTAAAAACAAACAAAAGAGAAGGGTGCATCTGTGTAATGGAGGTGGGAAACAAGAAAGGACTGGAGGTAGGGAACAAGGAATGGAGGACACAAGGAAAGAAGAATACAAGCCAGGAAAGAAGTACGGACAAAGAAAGAAAAGAAGAAAGAAAAAAAAACAAAGAAATGAGGGAAAAAGAAAGAAAACAGGAAGAGAATGGCAAAACCAAGGGCATAAGGAACAAAATATAGGGAAGGAAACAAAGGAAAAAAACAAGAAAAAAGGAAGGAAGGAATCTTAAAATGAAGGTAGGAAATAAAGTATCGAAAAACAGAAGGACTGAGGACACAAAGAAAGCAGGGAAGAAGAACAAAATGAAGAAAAAAAAGGGAAGAACACAAGAGAGGGATTCAGGAGGGCATAAGAAAGGAAACAAAAAAAAGGAAAGATGGTAGACCGCAAGGGCGAAAGATGGAAGGACATGAAGGCCGAATGAAGAAAGAAATGAGTCAAGGAAGGATGGAAGAAGGATACATGGGCTAAAGGGAGAAAAGACGTGAGTGGGAAAAACGAGGAGACGAATAGAAGGAAATAATCCCACTACATTTAGACCAATCCTGAAAAATACCTAAATCAAATTCCAGACTTGTCCAGCCTGTAAAGGAACCGGCCAGCCTCGGTTGTTTTGCTCCCCAAAAGATAAGCCACATAAACGATCAAGAACCGTCAACAGCGGCAGTTGTTCAAAGGGTGGAACAACTTTAGTCTCTGAACACGACGTGGCGTGAAGCGGCCAACCTCTGGAGCCGATGTAGCTGGAAGTGACCCGGCTCACTCTCTGACCCGCTCACACACAGTCGAGTTCCTGTCTGCTGGTCGGACCCGTGACTGATAGGTTCTCTGCAATTTTGTCTGATACTCCTGATCCATCCCCTCAGGATGGCAAAACCTCCCTTTATCTCATACTGCTCTCCTCCTAAAGTCATCAAACAGACACACACACCTTACATGCACACACTCACACACACAGCTCAACAGATCACAAATCTTCACCTAATGAACTGTCACATACACACTGCAAGACTGGGATGAAGGATGAACTTTTATCTGGAGGTCCTTACTGTGCTTCTTTCATCTAAGGCAGCGGTTCTCAATCCGTGGTTCCAGGGACCTCTGGTGGTACCCGGGCTCTTTCTACTCATCCCCAGAATAAATTTTCACATATTTATAAGTTAGAGAAGAAAAACAAAATATTCACTGTAAGCCAAATGGAGAAGTAAAATAAACAGTAGAGATGGACAAAAACAGGAACAGTGCATGTAATTTTGGATTTATTGTTCAACCAGACATAAACCAGACATAAACCTACACACATATGTTTTCAAACTCCACTGAAGTTTATTTCACACTTCAGGTTGCAACAAAACAAACTACAAACCATCTTTACAGTGAAACACTTTTATGTAACTTGTTGTTTTTTTTTTCATCCATACCGCATCCTCCACCCTCCTTGCAATGGCACTGCGCCCCCCCTAGGGGGAGCACCCCACACTTTGGGAATCACTGCATTAAAGTGTCTGTCTTTTCAGGTATATGGATATTTTAAAGAGCAATTTTTGAAAAGCAGAAAAATGGTAAGTAGTATGCAAGAGGGCAAAATGTAGCAAGCTCACAAAAACTCTAAAACGCCACCTCGGACGCCGGAGGTAAATGTGTAAAAAAAAACACACAAAAAAACTAGAAGCTGAAGGAAGAACTGGAGTGTGCAACACAAAAATGATCCAAAACACACCAGAAAATGCACCATGGAAGACAGAGGGCTGAGTCAAAACACATCATTTCGTTTTTTTTTTTTTTCTTAGTCTGGTAGAACAAACCTTCATAAAAATGTGAAAATAACAATTTTGAAGAAGCACGTAGCGCTCCAAAATAAACTATCCGACGCTTTCCATTTTGGCTTGTTAACGCGACGCGATTTGGAGCCAAAAAACACCGACCAGGAAGTGGCGCGATCAGAAACGTGTTGCAGTTGCAGTACCTGCAAAGGCAAAAAGAAAAAAAAAGAAAAGAAAAATGACAGAATGCACAAGGGCAGACTTGTTTACTTTGCTAAAAACTTGTTCAATTTCACAGAAACTGAATTTTTAACACCTCCCTGAGGAACATGAGAACATCCTTATGGAGAAGAGAGGCAGCAGGCAACATGTGCAGGTCTATCTTCTAGAAATGATGTTCTCTGCTTCGTGCAGCAGCAGCAAACTTTAATCAAGCGCCTCGAAGCTGAAAACTGAAGGACAACAACGTTTTGAAATTTAAAAGAGGGCTTGAGCTCAGCGATCAATTTTTTTATTTTTATTTATTTTTCTTATTTTTTCTATCTCTAAGCCCTTCTATCCTCTCAAGAAGCCAACAGTGGAAGGATTAGGTTTTTTTTAAGGTTTGGGCAGATCACAATTCTGAGCTAATAAGCTGTAAAATGTGCGCTTTTGATCTTCTAAACATGACTCAGAAATATTTGTTTACTGTGGCTAAATACAGTGGATGATATCTGTGAAGGAGAGAGTTTACCTTGGGGAATCGAACGCCGGGGCAGAGGTGTCGGAGTCAGTAGATGGCAGACTTGCTCTGTTCTGACTGTCAGGTCCGCACCAACCGGCTCCACCCTCGCATCATTAATGCAGCCGGCGCGCTCTGTCTGCCACATCCATACCACCTGTCTCTGTATGTTAAAAAGAGCATGCAAATTGGAAAAAACCTGCAGAAAAGAGAGGGTTTTTTTTGTTTGTTTTTTCTTTACAGCTCACATTTTTATATATAAATTTAAGGAGGGATGAGAAAGAAAACTGAATTCAGCGAATTAGAGATGGATTAATCTCTTACACTGTCCCCATGGCAAAAAAAAAATCTCACTGGAAACGTTGTAGAATCTTAATTTCGTCCATTTGATTCCATTATTTGAAATCTAGTAAGTATTATAAAATGTGACAGCGTCTATAAAGCGTCTTGCATTTTGATCATGTTTTTTATTTTATTTTTTTAATTAAATAAAACACAATTGTCTTCCCACAGATATAAATAACACCTGGTTAAGTGAAGTTAAGTGAAGATTACATCAGGTTAAGAAAAGTTAGAAGCTTGGCTCAGAAAAAATGACTACAAATGACTACAATACCTTTGGTTATAAAAATGCTGTATTCATAAAAATATGACTTAGAAGAATTTTGACTTTGCAGCATGACACCTTGGAATTGGGCCTCTGACTCTTTAAGAAGCTACTGCTCTTTCTGACACTCTTTCCACCAGCTGTTTGCTAATTGCTGCTGCCGCTAGTCTAGAGGAGTACGGTGAGGAAGGCACGCGGCCGGGAGCACTTTGCAGGGGCCCCGAATGGTTGCCGTGGGACATTCAAGGATTCCTCAAACACGGATGAAAGAATCAAAGCAACACTGCAGGTGTGTTTTTATAACATAGTGAAGAGCTAAAAAAAAAAATCCCTCTTTATTAAATGAAATAATCATCCAAACACTGGCTTTTTCAAAAAAAAAAATTATTATTAGTTAATTATTTTGTTTGATATAAAAATGTGTTTGATGACACTTTCTAGTGTAATAAAACAGCAGACAACAAAGAAATCCACAAGGGGACCAAAGTTTTTTCTGGTTCTGCTTTAATATGTTTGCAGAGGCCCAGGGAACTCCAGATCCAGTTAGGGCCATTTAGCACAATATGAAGCCGCTTTCCCAGATCTCCGGTTTGCAATAAAAATAATAACAGAAATTATCATTAGCATTCAGTTATCTGCTCCACAGTTGTTTACTAACGTTGGACGCATTCGCACATTTTTGTTTTTCCTCAAATCACACGCCTGCTGGATATGATCAGAGCTGTTGAACGTAGGCTGTGAAGCGGGGAAATAAGTAAATAAATAAATAAATAAAAAGTTCTCCTGGCCAGTCGACATGTTTAGCATTTCCTTCGACTGGGCTGTAATCGGGTGCAATGCGAAGAAGAGTTCCACTTTTCATGAACCCACAACGGCGGTCGAGGGATTGGAGTTAGCGGCGTGGGCCCGAGGAATATTTTTTTGAATAATCCCGTGCAAGTGGAACGCTGTGAGTCGCTAAAGCGTGACAGCGACACCACTAGCGGGGGTTCGTGGTTTGATTCCCTCTGTGGACGAGCGTGATGAAAGTGTACACGCACAGGGCGGCGAGGGGTAATAAAAGTGATAAAACCACGCTTTATGCGGGTACGGCTTCGGTGTCCATGTCTCTCGGCTTCTCAGAGCAGCTGCAAATGAGCGTAGGGATGAAGCAGTCTTTGCTCGTAGTCAAGGTAGAACATAAGACTTATTAGTCCTGTCAAAAATACAGCCGCTACACGGTCCATTCGTGTTCCCTTCAGTGAAAACAGACTGAAAAGAGAGGAAAGGCAGGGGGGGAGGGGAAAGCAGCAATAGTTGGTGGAAATTAAAGCAGCGATGAGCTTGAGCAGAAGGTTTCTGGGAAAAAAAAACAAAAAACTGACATGTTTAAGGAAGAAAAGGAAAAACCTGTGACTGATTTTGAGCGCTGAAGTTAAGACGGGAAGGTGTGAATGAATAATGAGACATAAGATGAAGAGGGGGTCTTTTGAGAGAGCCAGACATTAATGAAAACCATTGTAATTGTCAAATTACCTTTTGTCAGACTTAAGAGCCCATTTCAAAAAGTTTAAGCTGAAAAGGCATGAGCCATGGAGAGTGAAAAGCTGCGAAGAATGGGCCTCTGATCAAAGTGTCTGCAAATTACCAGAGGAAATGGTAATGGAACAAAGGTTAAGACGCAGCTCTGCCTCTCAGGTTATTGCGACGCAGCGGTTTGCTCGCCTGTTTGACCGTTTGCCTCTGCAAGGATTCTGACCACGATTATGACCTGTCTGCAGGAGTGGCGGTGGGAAGGACTGTACAGGTTTTGGCATCTGCTGATGTGAATTGTAAATTTTTTTATAATACTCAGAATTTTATGTTTTTAAATTATTTGCGTCATCCAAAATTTTACATAGAAAGTATTACTTCACGAGATGTAGCTTCTAATGGAGGTTACAGGACGAATGAGCTCGTAGGTCAAGCAAACATGTCTTGCTCACTCTGAACTGTCCTTCTGTTAACACAAATACGTTAAAACCTTTTGTATGCGTAATATTTCTGCATCTCGTAGGATTTGCTAATTATCGTGGTGACAAATGATCAAATAGACAGAGAACAATGTATTTTTCAGCATTTTATTTATTCAGACAAAGTGATGGTGGGAACTAGCGATTTGCGATTCTTTTGAACGGTTCTTTGCCCGAACGACAGCACTTGAGTTAGTCAGAGCAATTTTTTTTTGTTCTTTACAGCTTTGCTTGCTTATACTTCTGTGCACACAATGCTGCAGCTATTCAAGATTTTTATTTATTTAATCAGAGAATAAACCCAATTCAAGAAAGCGGTGGATAATTGCCGTATTTAAGGGCGGAGAAGATTTCGCCCCCTTTTTATGATGCGTTAAATGACTCAGAACATGAGTGTTTGTGGACACACTGCTCACTATTCCTTCATCAAATCAAAGGAGTGATGGCAAATATGCTTTTTCTGATGCAAGCGTAAGCCCTAAATAAAACGCACACTGTTTTATTTGTGCATGAACATCCATTCATGAGATTCATTGTACGCGGGTTAGAGCATGCTTTCCAAAAAAAAAAAAAAAAAAAGCACTTAGCTCAGCATCTATTCCTGTGGCTTACAGTGTGTATCCATTTATGAGTTCAGCTATTATGTTTTCCTGCGTCTGTTTATTGTTTGGAGCTTGTTACCCCGCGCGCGCCGTGTTGCCGCACCAGCTCTCCATTATTCCCATAAAGCCGGCCCTTAAATCATTCAGGAAGCCTATTCAATTTCAAAATTGAGCCCCCTTTGAGGTAATTTAGCAGCCGCTGTATCGACCTACCAGGGATTTCTACATCCAGCCGCTTCATGCGCGTCACGTGTCTCTAATCGGATCGGAGGCAAACGCCGAGCTGAATATTCAAAACACATAACAACGATCATTAGGATCTTTGACGAAATGGTGCGGAGCGATGGCAAAAAATAAAAAGAAAGCTTACAAATGGATCCAGTGAAGTGTGTTTATTGTAGTGACATGTTAAATGTGTGGGTTTAAACCAGATCTGACCTTTTCCTGTACATTGTGGAGATTGGCCAGAAGGGGGAAACCCTGAACTGAGGCCGGTTTGCAAATGAGAAACAAAAGATCCACAGCCTCCACAGTCTCAAGTGGACAATTTAAATCTGACCCTCAGCTGTAGAGTCATACATGCAGAGGGAAAGTCATTCAGGCCAGTGGTGCTTTCTCACCTTTTGTCTGTGCAGTGAAGTGTGATTTCTGACACCTCCAGGAGTTTTTTTTTTTTTTTTTTTAATGCACCAAGTGTAACACACTTGTCAGTTAACTCAGATCATTAATGCCTGTTTCTTGAGTCAAAGGCGTTAGCATTGAGTTGTGGAGTCCCACCTCTGCTGTGTGGACACGGTTTTATGTCAAATGTTCATCCTGACCGTCTGTGGTGTGCGCGCGCATCGCTATCGCAGTGTTTTACGGAAGAAGCGCAGCAGAATCTTTCATTTGATGAAAAATCTACTGGAAAAACAAAAGACCAAAAAAAAAAAAAGACACGGCTTGGGTTTTGTAGGTCTCCTGCAGGGTTTCATTGACCCCACTGCTGACTTTTGAACATCAAATAGTGTTGGAGGTTGTGAGATTATCTTCAGTCATGAAAATCCAAGAAAAAAATACATTTTCTCACATTTTCCACAGTTATCAGCATTTCA
The DNA here is from genome assembly GCA_010277075.1 of Poeciliopsis retropinna. Lineage (NCBI taxonomy): Eukaryota > Metazoa > Chordata > Actinopteri > Cyprinodontiformes > Poeciliidae > Poeciliopsis > Poeciliopsis retropinna. The sequence goes on from VMRM01000019.1 coordinate 3,902,586, forward strand.
AACAAAAGTCCAAAATGGATAAAAAGTGTAAAATTGTTAATGTGTGTGTGAATAGTCATTAAAATGTTTATTAGCGTAATTCCATAATTCCAGTGACAGCTGTTCTTACAAGTCTTATCCTTTTGACTGAGGGGGGGGAAAAAAAATACATCTTTGAGAAAAAATCTTTTCATGGAGAAACATCTGAGGGTTTTTCTGCAAAGCAGGATTAGTCTGGTTCGGTCTGTGATTTTTCAGCTTCACAAAGGTGGTTTGTGTCTTACCTGGCCCAATCACCATGGCAACTAATGCAGGATACCAGAGCTTGTGAAAAACCCTGCCTCTAAACTATGCGTCAATGTCTTAGTTTAGAGGCACAAGCTCTGCTGTCCCTTTTTTGTTTTTTCTTGTAACATCTAATTTACAAAGAAAATCATCTTAATGAGACCATTGTTGAAGTTTATGTTTTTTTCTGGAGGTAATTATCTGTCCCACTGGAATCTCCACCGAACAAAGAGTTTATCTGCTCTTTTTCTTTCATATCCCTACAGTAGACACACCGGTCGTGCTGCGCTATCGATCACAAAAACATCCGCCCATGAAGATTTCTGAGCGGACAAGCAGGAGCAAAGGAGAGAGCACAGGTCGAACCGAGGTACGGCGGCCGTGTGATGACAGCAGACAGGTTGGAGCAAATTACACGAAACGGGACACAAGTGATGTATAATCCCCGCGTACTTTTTCGAAAAAGCACTTGTCAAGAGGTAAGGCCTTGAAAAATCTTTTATCATCTATACCAAAATGCAGAGATTAGTCACCGTGCCGGTACGACAAAAAAGGTCTTAGGTGTATTAGATTTTGGATCATCGGTGCCATCAGTCGTCAGCGCGGCCGGCAGGGGAGACAAATGGCGGTTGCTAATCTGGGCCAATACGACGGAATGGGGCGGTTTTCCGTGGCGGCACCTGCTCTTCTTTGTTTCAGGTCTTGGAAAAGTATTCACATCCTCCCTGTACTTTTCTGCCGTTCTTCAAGGCACAACCCCAAACTTCTATGTATTATATTTCATTAGGATGTTAGGTGAAACGCCAGTGTTGAGTTTTGCATCATTTGGGAGGAAAAATACATTTCAAATTACTGATTAGTGAAAATGTGCGGAATCAGTAAAGTTAGTCCTTTGTGGAAACACACTTTCCTGAAATTACAGCTGAAAGTATTTCTCGTCCAGCTCCTCCCACCACTGGCTCTCAATTGCACTTTGATTGGACCATTCTTACACATGTATGTGTCCCCATGTGGGCAGCTTTCTGCACACAAACGTATATAAAATTGTTCATACACACACACACACACACACACACACACATCTGCATTTATGCTTATTTCTTGGCCCCAGGTATTCATGAATTTTAATTCCTGCAAATATCGGGACCCCCTGTATTAAGTTTTGAAATTATGTTTGATTTGATTAACCGCACAACACAATATACAAAACATACAATGCAATTAAAGTTGCATAGTTGTCCGTTACTCCTTTATTTAATCGTCTTGTGTCATTATTTTTAATAAGTTTAAAATACACTCATAGCTCTCTGAGTTCTCCAGGGCCCCCCATTGTGGGAATTTCTAATCTGAACCTCTTCATTTCAGCTCTTGCTGTATATTTAAAGTTGTTGTCCTACTGGAAGCTTTTCTACTGCTGGATTTCCTCATATCTTCATTCGCTCATCTTCCTATCGACTCTGACCAGCCTCCCTGCCCCTACTGAACGAAAGCGTCATACGGTACAGTGACGTTCTATAGTATAAAATGTAATTCTTTTACTTTAATTTAGCGCATTATTTTTAATCACAAATCATATGTTGCGTATTATTGCCCATTCAAACACGCTGGCTCTGCACAGAGTTGGTTCCAATAGGCAAACATTGTCTAACGTATAACAAACAGCCTGTCAGCAAAAAGCGACAGAGTGACTTGTGTGTGTTTTGCAAATCAAGTAGCAAAAGAAACTCCTCTGTGGCTGAAGTGTCTCAGCTAATGCCTATTAGTGCCAAATACAGCTGCTGTGTAACCGAGAACATCAGCATAGAAGGTATTAGAGGGAAACAAAGTGGGGCAGAGATGCTGGAAAACAAACGGGCAAATAGAAATGAATGCAGCTAAGTGGAAGAACCAAAAAAGCGTGAAAAAGCGGGCTCCGTGGCAGATGGAGAGCAATAATACAATCTAGAACAATGCGAAGAAACAGATATATGGAGGAGGTATGGTGACAAAGAGGGACTGGAGCGGCAGTAAAAGAATAATGCTCCTTCGTGCAGAAGGAGAGATGACAACGGGAATGTGCAAGTGTGAGGATAAACAAACATACAGAGGAACACGTTTAGGCTTGCATGACGCTGCTCCTCAGTGAAGCATTGTGTGACCCTGAAGATCCGCCACTGAGCATGACTCTTCTTTTAACAGTTGCACAAGAAAACACAAAAACAAAGACATGTTGGTGTTGGGAAATGCTGGTAGCTAGAAGAGGGGAATTCATCTTGGACTTCGTGTCTGACTTTCATCAGACACTTATCCTATGACCTGTTTGCGTTTGGGTTTTCTCACCGTTGTGGTGTGATTGGTTGGGTGTGGTGCTTCGATTGTTTTATAAAACATCCAGGCATCATTGTTTTAGCTTCTGGAGACCCGAGATCTGCAACCTGCTGTACAAAACAAATGGTTGGACTTTAGTCTCCAAAATGCCACCAGTGGTGGACCTTTGGAGATTTTCACATTACCTCCCTTATCAGCCTTATTATTTCGAATGGTGGCTATATATACACATCTGGACCAGCTGCGCTCGAGTTTAGTTTCTTCATTTTTCTCATTATAGAAAATTGCACGCAGCTGCTTTTTTCCTTCCCTGACTTTTAATAATCAACAACTTTTCAACTTTCACTAAGTGGCTAAGAAAAATGGGCCTCTGCATCACATTTTTAGAAAAAAAAACCCAATATGCATTTGACTTTCAAAAGTCAAATGCAAAGTGAAAAACATAATTTGCGCCCCCAACTGGGTGTTACTTTTCAAACTCCCCTCTTGACACATACTCTAATATTTAAGTGCAGTAAGAGCAACACCCCGCATTTTTTTGTTTTGTTTTGAGAAGCTAAGTGTCACAAATTGTTGTTGTGAAACTCTAGTGTGTGTAACTTTCCAAACTGCGTCCCATTTTGTACCGCTGCCATTAAAAAAAAAAAAAATCTATTTATAGACATGTTTTAATAATTGTGGTAATTTGGTCGGTTGTTCCAACCCTGTAAATTCATAATTGAACATCTGCTGAACACCTGTTTTATGGCATTTTCAATTTAACTCAGCTGATGACCTAAATATCCAAATTTCTTGTCTTTTCTTAACTCCCTTCTTTTAATATCACATTTATCATTTTTTTCCCATTTATGCTGAAGAATTTAAATTCTGCAATATCTGCGTGTCTTGTCACTTGAAAAAATGTGATAAAAAATTTATTTATTTTTTTCCCCCCTTTGTAATTAGGATTGGATTTCCAGGGAGGGAAGAAAAGCAGGGGTGGCCTCTGATGGTCAGAGGAAGCTGTTATTAAACGCCAAGACAAAATGTCAGCGGGAAATTTTGCCTTCTGTTTTTCCCTTCCCTCTGTCAGTTTTATTGCCTCTCATTCCAAATACGTGGCCGCTGGGATCTAATTAAAGGAGCTGCAGAGAGCCTTCACGTTGAATCTGTAACTTTAAAGTAATTGTCGCACACGGAATAAACGCGCCGGCTTCAGATGAGGGGCCGTAACACAACTATTTTCAGTTTAAAGAATAATTCCCTTCGCAATTTTCACTCCTTAGATTGAAAACTTAACACCTCAGATGTGAAAATAAATAATTATTCATCACCCAACTTTTCTCTTGACCGGCGCAAAACCTTTCGTAAAGTGACAACAATCTCTTGACGTCACACCTGATGTATTTTTTTTTACATTTTTCTAGCCACAAAAGATATGAGTCGATGCATCCAGAACATTTTTTTCCTGTCTAGTTTGGTTGCAAATCTTTACTTAATTTTCTGTTTTACGCCATTTTAGCATGAGTTTAATATTTTATATCTCAGGAATAGTCTGTGGGGACTTTTGCTTATTTGGTTTGTTTGCTCAGAGGTGGTTCAGTGTTTTTCTCTTTGTTTTTGTTAGGGTTTAGTTTTTTTTTTTTTGTTAAACCATAAAATAAATTCATGATTATTGCAGAAGCATAACCCCATACTAACAACATTAGAAAAGCACAAACCTTTAAACTGAGTAAATCTGCAATCTGCAAAGAAAGAAAGAAAAATAAATAAATCAATGTTGAGATATATCTGCTTTTAACAAAATCACCAGTTCAAGAACTTCTGGCCCCCGTAGCAATTCATATAAAACGTTTGAATTTGTACAGTTGGATAATTTCTTTGCTCAAATAAAACAACACAAATGTTTAATGTAAAAATATTCAATATACGTCACATATACAAAATCATTTTGTATTAGTCTTTGTAGTTTTGGTCGTTTTGTATCTGACGTTTTCAAGGTGCGAAATGGAGCCACCGAATGTGTGCGAGCCAAGCAATAAATCAATCAAAGCCGTCTCTACGGTAACAGCAAGTTGCTAATCTTACAAGGTAACGCTAGCATATGTTGTTCAGAATGTCTCCTTTTTTTCCATTGTTGTTGAAACAAGAGCTTTACCATTCCTTTATATTCCTCATGAACATCGGTGTCATTCTTGAAGATGCTTCACGAAGCTTTTAATGGAGGTAAAATAGAAATCTCCAATGTTCATTGAATGTGCAAGAACGAGTGACGCCATTGGGTCAGCAAGTTCCCATTCAAGTCAGGATTTTTCTGCACATCTTCAGCAGAGGTGCCAATAAATATGGAGGGTGTGCATCCCTGACACCTGAAAAGTTCTGTCAAAGGCCAACACCAGGCAGATTACCTCAAATATAAAATCCATGTAACCTTTGTCACACATCTTGCTCCCGTTATTGCTCTTGGTACAGAATCAGCGAGCTGCTTTAGTCTGTAAGTACGGACATAATATCCAGCTAATATGATCGATGTTTGTGCACAGGACTTCAGAGTGGAGATGTGTTCTCTGCAGCTTTTACAACTTAGTATTCAGCGAGCCTCCCCATAGTGCCTAAAGTGTATTTTACCTTTCCAGCTTTCTATCCAGTTACTATTCTGCTTATTGCGTTAAAGGAATGCTTTTCAGAAGCCTCGCGCTGTTATATTTCTGATAAAATAAAGAATTTTAGATTATGCTGATTTATCCCCGAAATGGACTTTTCTTGAGAAAGTGTAGCAACGTCAGCGAATGAGTCTCACTTTAAAACAGAGAACCTGGCAAGACCGAGTCCAAATCTTGTTTAGTACAACTACTCAGCTGAGGAATATCAGCCTTTTACTATACAGACTTTACGCAGCTCCAAACGATACACTTTATATACCGCCGGATAACACTGAACACTCTTGAGTTCATCTTTCCCTGTGACATTTTCACACTCTCCTTTAAAAAAAGCCTCATTTTTCCCAGCGATAAGTAGACAACTCCAACCCAACATGTGGGCCAAACATTTGGAGCTGTAATGACTTTTAAGTCTCTTTCTGGCTTTCGCTGCGCCGTCTCATTGTTTGATAGCACTGTTAGCACTCACCCCTTCTTCAAGGCGATGAAGGGCCACGGGGACTCGGCTTGTTTAGTGTGTTTACCAATTCCCACAACCGAGCTCAGACTCTCGGGGGCTTCTCCTGGAAATTACATTCCATAAGGTCCCACAGCCGAGTGTTTGCAGGGCAACCCTCCACACTCACTGTTTGCCATGCTGGGGGATGTAAACAGTATATATTTATGCCGGGAAACAGGACTGTGGAAAAATAATTGTAAAGGTTTTTTGTTTTTTTTTTTAAAAACCACAATTTTGTACTCAAAGAAGACTAAAACAGTTTTTTTTTCTTTTACTAAGTAAATTACTTAGACAGAGTGAAACTAACTTAAATCTTGCCACCATATATTTTTCACTGTGGTGAGACAAGCTACAAACATAATGGCTGCTGGTCATTTTGCCTGTTTTCCATTTCATACTTCAGCAGTTTTGATGGTTATTTATCTTGATAACTCATCAAATATTATTAAATACATTCATCCCTAAATACCAGGAAGGGGCAAAATGGCAAGTTGACAAGGTGACAACTGAATTATTGCTAGAAATCATTAAAAAATACTAATAGTTTAGAAGTTTTAGAGGTGGCAATTTGGAACTACAATTATATAACTTCAATTAACATATATTATTTGTGAATAATCTATTGACCCGGTATAGTAGTTGTGTGGTAATACAGATAAGCCACATTTTTTGTCATCTGTATAGACTCCTATTTTTCTCTCCACTCTTGCTATCAGATATCTAAAAAAATGTAACTTGTTGATTAACAGTAGTAATAAAAAAAGTCAAAAAACCTGGAGAAAAGCTCAGAAGTCAATGCAGACTGAAATAAAACACCCCAAAAAGGCGAAAACAGAGTTAATAACTCTGACGGCAGAGTGTAGTTTGATGTAGGTTTCATTCTGTCAACATGCAAATAAGTTTGAATATTTAGAACTGATTTTACTGTATTTATTGTCATTTTTTCCAGTGTCCTCGTACTGTAGCACCGTCTTGAAACTACATGTTCATAAGATACTAACTACCAAAAACAACTCCACAGAACCTCAACAGAATCTACTTTTATAGCTCTTTGTTAATTTTTTGTGCCTTTTCTTGCTCTAGAAATTTAAGCAGACATTTCATATCACCAGAGCAGCTTTTTGCAACAATCATACTGAAAACTAAAGAATAAAAGAAAATCACAATATTTCCTATTATATTGAAAATGTAAAATCAATTTTATATTTGCTTTTGTATTCTAAAAAGTGCAATAGAAATTGTAAACAGATTACACGTTAACCAACAGACTCTAAGACTGAATGAATGTCTTGGACAACTCTCACATGAATTGTTGAATTCTGCAATAATATGACCACAAATGATTGACGCAGTGATGTGAAATGTTTGAAATCACTTTCATCCTTACAGGTGTCCTAAAATGTCACTGATCAGAGTAGATAACATAATAACAGGATGAAAAAAGTAAAATATTGAGTTAAAATGACTAAACTCACCAAGAAGAATCGCAGGGCTGTGTTGTAATCACCACAAAAAAGAAAAACCCCTCACCTTTAAGCTCTCATTTGATGCCTATCAGTCGACTCAGTTCTACTATAAACTAAAATGAATGTGTGAGTTGGTACCTTTTGGGAGTGACTGCTGTTTTTAAAAAAAAAAAAAAAACTCCACCAGATTTCTTCACATTCAATGTGCAAAACGTTTACCTTCCCCATCTCCCTGCTCCGAAACGTACAATGACCTGCTGATTGAATGACTAACTGTGAGAGCCGTAGTTAAAGAGAGTTTCAAAGCAGGGAGAAGTGAAACTGATGGAGCACAAGCCCATTATCAGAACCATTATTGTGCTTTTTTTTTGTTTTTTTTGGGTCAGGAGTGACACTAGAAATTAGAGTTGTGCAACCAGGCCATGAGGGCCTTTCCACTGAAATGAATGAAGTAAACTTTGTATTTCAGATTGGCCTCAAAATGACCTAAAAACATTTATTAGTGAAATCACTTTGCAACACTTCAGCTCCATTAAACCAAGGAATAAAAACCCTCACAGAATTACTGTGAATTAGGAATTAGTGAGAATTAGGAATCCTCTGTAAAGCTGAAACTTACAAACAGGATTTTGTGTGGGCTATTCTTGACAAATTAATTATTTTCAGCCTTGATATTCACAATAAAAAACAGTAATAGAGATGCACTATTCTCTAGCAATTTTGCCACATTTGTTGTAAAGTAAAAAAATATATATATTTTATTGAAATTCAGTGACATTTTACAGCACAGTCAAGTAACCATCATAATCATAACAGCCTTCAGTTGTCATGGAAATGTTGTACATATCAAAAACAGCTAAATAGATTTGAGAAATAGATATAGTTGTATCTGACACCTTGATTTTGTCACCTGACTCCTTAAAAACGTCCTACACTTTTGTGAGGATTTGCTTATTTTACATCTGCTTCAACATGCTTTCACGTTTTTTTTTTTACTACAGCTCACCTGCAAGTATGAACATATCATATAAGATAACCCCAAGAACTACAAAATGCAGTTTTCAAATTATAATTTCATTTGTTGAAGGAAAAGAGATATCCAAATCAACCAGGCTTTCTGTAAGAAAAGTACATTTCCATTGTTGTTAAATAATTTACCAAAGTAGGTCCTATCAAACAGCATGAGGTAGATTAAAAGATTTTAAAAAATAGAGAAACATATCCTGTGCAGATCCAAAGAAATGCATAAACAGAGTGGAAACAAAGTTATTGACATTTATATGGCAAGAAAGTGATCCGAAACAAATAAACCAGTTTACATCTGACTGGCTTACAAAAAGGTTGTTAATATTCTAACTAGCAGATCTGCAAGAGCGAGACAGAGAGCCAGAACTCCCATTATCCCAAACTCCTGCTTATCAAGGTTAGGAGAACTAGTTATTAGATTTAGGGAACAATAACTTATTCACATAGAGCTACGTTGGGCGTGTTTTGTTCCCCCTTTCTACATGAAATAATTAGAAAGCTACTTTTTTTTATTTAGTCAGTTTTCTGTGGCATTAAGATGTGTTTGTTGGTCTAAATTTGCCTTAGCACAATTTCCATAAGCACCGAGTCGTTACTCTACGGAGGAAAGCTTTGATAAACGGCTTTTGTATAAACCCGGCGTGCTGAAGGGTACTGGGATTAATTTGACCACATAAAGCTGCATCTGCTTCGCTATAATGCAGTCCCATGTGTGACCTTATCACCCTGTCACACTCACCACAACAAGGCAGCGGATGTTATTGTGCGCAGCTGATAGCGTCGGTCCTCTCGGCCTCCTGTCTCCTCCACTCAGACCAGGCCCTAATTAAGGCTGGATTTAGACGGTGGCATTTGGGTTTGTGTGGGCAGAACAATGCTTTCTGGTGAAATGGCCACATCAACGCGATGATTCCTCTCTGTCTCCAACAGACCTCCGCCTCCTCTTTCTGTTTTCCCACCGTTTCTGCGATTCACCCAGTGATCCATGCAGATGTAAGAGCCACCTCCCTCGTCCCCCCCGCCCCCTCCCCGCCCGTTGCTGCGGCTCGTCTAATTGTTATCATATTTTCTCATCTGCAGACTCTTGCTTTAGCTACTCGGGACACACATAAATACCCGCTGACGTTTATTGAATGTCAAAGGCCACTGGGCGGCTGATTGATTCTGACCCCTTTTCAGTGATGTCAGAGTGTGATTTGTTGCCACATCATGGCAGTTTTAAAAAGCTATTTTCTCCACCAGTGGAAATACTAACTATCACTCAGGAAGGAAAGCGAGACTTGAATAACTAAGAAATTAAGATTAATGGGTGTTTTAGGAAGCCTGCCGGAAACCATGAAGATATTCTTGGACATGTTTAAAATGGAAAAGGGAATGTCACCTAGTGGCAATAATTAATGAATTTTTGGCATAGCTTGAGAGAAAGGGCGAGACCTTTATCTTTTGAGCTTGAGTGTTAAGGCATGTGAAAGGGAGGTGCTCTAATAATAATGGGGATAAACATAAAAACTGTCCTAATTAGGGAAGAGTTTAAGTTGAACAATTATCACGATAAATTACACCTTAATACAGGAATAAATAAAGCAATAGTAGCAAAGTCCAACAAGAATTGCTAATGCATATCTTTCGACGTAAACCACTGTTAAGATTTACGTCGACTACTTCAGTCGACTATTAGCTCTTACAAAGCAGTCATTAAACCAAAACCTGCAACAGCCACAAACTAAGAATGTTGTTTCAAGTAAAATGTAATCTTAAGAAATAGTAGCAGCAACAGCACAATGAAGGTTTTGCTTTTTGTCACATCCAATGTTTGTTAGAAAATCAAACAATTGTTACAAGGATAACCAGAGTAAACACAAAAGCAGTTTTCATTTCATTTATTGAGGGTAAAAGCTATTCAAACCAACCCGTCCAAATGTGAAATTGCTTACTTTAGTTTTTTTCCAGCGGTGGACTTGATGCTCGATATTCTCTTTCTCTGAAAAGCTGTGTTGGTTTTGCTGGACCTTACAATAAAGCTCAACTTAGATCTCATCAGTGCGCAGACTATTTTCTCAAAATTCTTGAGGATTATCAAAATGTTGTTTTGTAGGATTTGGGATCCCATTTTTTCCAAGCATGGAAAGTGAGGTCTGCAGTAAACGTTGTTTTGTGCTCTTTTGTGACCTCTTGAGTAGTTTTGGTTGACCTTCCAATCCTGGGACGTTTCACTGCTGTTCCAGGTGTTTTCTGTTTGTGGGTAATGTTTCTAATAATGGGGATAAACATAAAAACTGTCCTAATTAGGGAAGGACAGTTCCCTAATTGAGGTTCACTGGACTCCCAAAGTTTTGTAAATGGTTTTGTAACCCTATTTGTTGTTTTTGCTTTATTCTTCTTTTCATTTTATTGGTCTGGCGCTTATAAGACTTGTGTGTGGCTTGTAAAGTTTTGCAAAGAAATGAGCATATTCAGAACCATATTTCTTTAGCAGAGGTAGCAGAAAAATTCCTGAATCTCACATAAAATCTGAGCTAAAACTTACCAACACATACACATGAAGACGGCAGAGCAACAACATCTGCTTTTTAACACTAACTACTTCAAGCAAACAACCTTAAACGTTACGGCTTCTTGACATAAACATGCTATAAAGGTCTGCTTTACCATAAAAGTTATTTGTTTTTCTGAAAGATTTTTCAACAGTGATTTCAGTAACGTATTCATTCAGACTGAGGAGTTTTCATCAGACTCCACTCAAACAGAAAAGACAAGCCACAAGTGTGCATCCCATTCTGCTTTCCTCCTTCCACAACTGATCGATATTTCCTCTTGTTTTTTTTGTCACCATTTAACTCACAAGACATCACGTTTGAGCGCTGCTGAATTGACTCAATCAAAAACAGCGTGATACCCGTGTTGTGACAGGCTGATCAATTGAAGGACAGAGAGCATGGAAGTTGAAAGAGTCAAAATGAGCTCTGTCACACTGATGAGTTAATGAACTGTGTGACTGCTTCAGTGTGTTCAACAGTAACCCTTCGGCTGGATGTCAGACCCGCTCCGCTGCATGAAGAAGTCCCCTGAAATCTTGTTCGGCGATTTTAGCATTCTGAAACGTACACATCGGATTGGGAGGGGTGTGCAAATTTGAGTTTATTCACCTGCTTGTAGAGTAGCTTTACCAAGCAAACTATTATTCAGCAGATGAACTTTGCTCACGCTTCAATTAGTTGGTGTGTGTGTGTTTTTAAGGTCGCATATTTCACTGCAGTATAGCTTGAGTAACATTGTAAAAGACGAGACCTTTTTGCATCATTTAGAGTGCATAAAAATACCACTTACTGAAAGCCGGAGATGATTTTAGCGTACAAGACGGAAGAGAAAAACAATCATGGACACTAACGACAAAAAGGCACAGAAGTCACAAAAGAGTCAAGTCATCCACTCTTTTGAGATGTTCCTAATATTTAGGGAAATAAATCTGTAATAAAACAAATAGCCAAAGGTATTCTTCAAAATAATTCTTAAAATTCTGGATGTGGAATTTGGGAGACAAATGAGGAGAAGGAGGTGACAAGTTGGAGCACAGGCAGCACAGCACAGTAAATTAACTTTGTGTTTTTTTATTCTTATAAGTACACCAGCAGCTTACTGTAAAGTACACAATCTGACGCACTTTTAAATTCATTTCAATTACTTTTCTGAGGCTGTTTGGAACCAGTCTGATGGAAAAACCCGTATGAACTGACAACCCGAACCAGCCATATTGGAGTACACCACACTGCTTCACCTCTGTTTCCCATCAGCTTCTTGACTTTGAAAATATCATCAAGGCCAATCAATTGTGCCGCTCGCTCGAAAACACAGGACAGCACAAAGCGCGGGGCTCGCCATTACCTGCTCATCCACCCACGTTATCACTTCTTCCTGCGGACGGCAATAAAAGAGGAAGACCAAGTGACATTTTGGAATACAGATTAATGAGCGCGGGATTGTCAAGAAGAGAAGACACACGACAGAGGTCAAGCGTGTAATGACTGACCTTAAATCCAGCAGTGTCCAAAAAGTAAATGCGTGTGTGTGTGCGTGTGTGTGTGTGTGTTGCCAGCCTGAAGAGTGGACTGTTTTTCCCCCTAATCCCATTTCCTATTATTTTGTGTTCATTGGCTTATTTTGTGTGAACTTGTATTATTGTGGTTCAGTGATTTTGTTACCAGTCTCGATAATAACGTTTGTTAAAATTTGAAAATTAATGATCGTTAGCTGAAAAGGGCTTTCAACGTATTTACTTTTCATTAGAGCTTTTATAGACATTAGAAATGCCTGAACCAGTGTAAAAGATGCATTCCCATTATTTAACGAGGGCAGGCGAAGTAATACTTTGGCTCCCTCACTTTTTGTTTTGTGCGTTATGATGAACATCATCATAATGCCAGTGCAATTAGGCGGCCACATTTAAACGGCCTCCTTCGCTCCATGTTTCATGGCTGATATTCATCAGTACATCATATTTGGAGATCATTGACTCATTAACAAAAAATCATCATAATATGACACAATGCAACGTTGCATCAAAACAAGTTCACACAGTAGTACTTTTAGATAGAATTGACTGTTTAACATAATTGGTTCATTTGTGTCACATGACTTAAAAACGTGACAGTCGGTCGCTGTATATTTCAGCTTGAAACAAAAACAATTTTTTTTTGTCATATCATGAACAAAATTGTTCAGCACGAACCATCATTTCCAGCACCGTTGTTCGACTGCTGGCTGAAGACGAAGATGAAAACCGCTCAGTGGTCCCCGCGAAGCAATCAATGCGAGTGTTGACCGTGAGAGTCAGACCGCTGAATCTTTTCACATAATTTCAGATCGCATTTTCCTTCAGCAGCAGAAAATAAATGCACATCTGATGGTGTTGCCGCGCGGAGAGAGAGGGAAGACTGACGGCACACACAGAGCTGTGCTTAAGGGTCCGTGGCTCAAACTTTCTCACTTGTGGTTTGAAAAAAAAATAAAAAATGTCATAGACGAGTTCTTAATCATATCACAACTAGGCCAAGTAGTGCTTCTTTTGGGTGCTGCTGTTACGACTACTACAAAAAAGACTTGTTCTAAAAAAATCAAGTAGGAGTAAAATAGAACATGTGCGGTAAAGTAATTTAATCTATATTACATTATGCTAAATCTTAGAATAATGACTGTAGAGAATTGTAATCCTGGTTTAACTAAAATTAAAAGCCCAGGTTTTATAGTAATGTGTTGTGTGTGAGCTTTGTTGCCAGTTCATCACAAGGTCAACGTGATTACACTCCCACCATCACGCATAATGGCACTTCACACATTTAGAGGAAAACCTTGTGAGGCGGCTTAAAGACAATTAACGATAATTATAACTCCTCATAGAAAAGCCCCCAGATGAGACCTAAAGATATTTTTTGATGTTCATTGTAAGCTACTTCCCCACCAAGGAGCCACGTTGGTTTCTTTTACTGTCTTCTCCTCATTTAATCTTAAAGTATCTTTTTTTTTTACAACCCAAAATCATGCAGACACAAAAGGTTCTGGGCGGTACTTAATAGGAATACCTGTATGGTCTTTGTTTTAGAGCAGATTCCAGAAATTGGAGTGCCTTTCAAAAAATATTTATACCAGTTTAACTGTTCTCACACTTTCAATCTAAAAACCTCAAAAGTCAATTAATTTTACCCGGTTTTTGTAGCTTTTCTTTTTTCTTTGATGGAGCAACAACAATGCTACACACCTGAGAAGTGAAAGGAAAGAAATTACCTGAAAACTGCATTTTTATTAAGTTTCTTCAACTCCAACGCCCTTGAGTTTTCCTTTCGACTCCGGCTGTGCGTAATCCAATGCTTAGTACAAATCCATCTGTTCTTTGAAGACCTCAGAGCTTTGCTAGAGAATATTAGTGACCAAACAGTGTCAAGCTGAAGATCTCAGGTAAGGGGAGTTTAATAACATCCTCCTTAAATAGAAAATGTGCAGCACAGTTGCAAACCTGCAAGACATACATGGTAATCAGTGAAGCAGGTCGTTGGGAACTCTGGAGAAATCCACAGCTCTGGTGGGAGAATCTGTTGACAGAGCTGCAATTAGTTGTACAGCGCGCTGTATTTGCTTAAAAAAAAAGGCAGTTTTTAAAATAAAACTTTACTAAGAAGATTCAAAGTGGGGAAACAACAACCCATTTGAAGAAAGGAGTAGTGGTCCAATGTGACCAAAATTGAACTTTTTTGTCTACATGCAAATCATCGTAGTTGCAAACACATGATGAACAAAGGGAAACACAGTGGCAGCAGTATTATGCTGTGGGGATGCTTTTTTTTTTTTTTTAGCAGAAAGTGGTCAGAGTTGATGAGAATATGGATTGAGCATAATCCAGGACAATTCTGAAAAAATAAATTGCAAGAAGACATAAAACACTTCAGACTTCGGATAAAGTTCATCTTTTGGCAGAACCGTGAACATCCAACCAGAGTTAGAGTGAAATGGTCTGGATCAGGGGCTTTTAGAGTGTGTGGCGCCAGAGCTGTTCATGGTTGGGGTGTGAAATAAATAAAACAGAAAAAAGCAATTGTGGACATTTAGCCAACTTCAACAGAGACAAAACTGACAGGTCTGTAATACCTGAAGCTACGGTGAGTAAGAACTCTGGGCCAACAGAAATAAGTAAATAATAATAGAAAAGCCCTCGGTTATGAGATGCACCGCTGTCACATCGCTGTCTGCAAATCGCCAGGAGTTTTTCCCAACTGTAAGAAACTGGACTGGCTCTCCCAAAATTTGAAAACTCCTGATTTTGGACTAAAAAAAAAAATCCAAAATCTTATTTAGTTTTTAATCAACCAAGAGTTCTGCCTTTGTCAAATGTCAAGCCCCTCATTAAAAAAACAAAACAAAACAAAAAAACGAAACAAAACAAAACAAAACAAAAACAAATTATGCATGACAGATAATACTTGCTATGAAAATTAGAAGGATTAAATAAGGACGCTAAGTAACTTATCCTATGCTGAAAAACATTCTCCTCCAAACTGTGCTGCTCTTGAGGACAGCGTTGTGTTTGTGGCTCGGGAAGTAATGGTCCCCAGCCAGTTACACTGAAGATCTCCGTGTCTTCAGTGTAGGTATATGCATATAACTATAATGTGAGAACCTTCTCTGGGGTGCATGGGAATACGAGAGGCAGCCCAGTTGTACTGGGGAGTCTGCTCCCTCTTTTAACCGTAATGAGACAGAGGCTCTTATACTCTGCGGAGCAGGATGAAAATAGACACGTGTTCCACTGGAACACTTTAATCTTCCCCCCTCCTCTTCTCTCTTTCTCTCTCTCTTTCTGCCACAGCTGAACAACATCTTGGGATATGGAACTATGGGATTTGAAAACCTATATCTGCTCTGCGAGACAGAACTGGATCCCCGCTCTTCTTCTTCTTCTGTGCCCGTGCTGCAGTCATAAATTTTGCATGTGAGCGAACGGAGCGGAGGGGAGGGAGGGGGCGCTGCTTACAGACTCTGTAGCGAAACAGAGGGGGAGAGAGAGGAGGGCCATGGCTGCTATTAAACAGCACAATGGTTGGCTTTTTGGGGCTGTGCAGAAGTGTGTGTGTGTTTGTGTTTGTGTGGGGACGGGGGGCAAAAAAAAGGCACTTCTGTGGGAGGCAATTTGAGTGTAGCAAAGCGAGTGACCACATGCAATCTGTTCAGCACAGCGGTGCTGGAGGTGCAACCCAGAGGCTTGTTTGGTATTCAAAGTGGGCTTTAATGCATTGATCCATGAAGGAAGGGATAGGATACACAGGCGGAGTCACGCATGACTATAAATCCACAGCCTGTCAACTATTAGGGGGTAATAACACTGACCAAAGGGGTGCATATGTCTACATGCAGAGAACAGGGTGGTGTGTTTGTGTTATTAGCCTTAAACTTGGGTGCAAACATGCACAGCTGCATGGGCATTAGCTCCCGACCGCACACAAACACAGTGGCTTGAAAAACTATTTGTTCCCCTTGAGATTTCGCCTTCTGACAAAGTTTCTGGTCAAACGCAGCCAGATACAAAATGCAGCTTTCTTCAAAAGCTATCTGAACCAACGCAGCCCAGTGTGAAAATACTGTATAATTGCCCCCTCTTTTTGCTTATGAGTCACAATAAAGCCTCATTTGTAACAAATGAGAAATGAGATAGAACCTGTAAGCTAAAAAAAAAAAATCCAGGAAGATCCAAAGTGAGAGCCACTGTCCACAGGTGGAGAAACATGGAAGAGTCGTGAACCTTCCCATTTCACCCCTCAAAAATAATAACAAGTGCATCGGCTCAAATTCAAATTCAAAAATGTTTTATTGACTCCAAAGGGAAATTAAATGTTGCCGTAACTCATTTAGTTAGTTATTTTAAATGGTGGTGGCCGTGAGCAGGGTCTATTACAGCAAATTTGAAGAAAACCTCCAACCGTTTTTCTATGACAGTCTCATGAACAGAACCAACAACCTGCAACTCGTCCAGGACTTAGAACCCCAAACAATATCTAAAGCATTGCAGACCTAACTTTCCTCATATATGATCATTGTCTCATAATAACTACAAGATTATTTGAGTCTTTCCTCAAAATGTGTCAGTCTGATGATCTCCAAAACTGTGATGGACACGAGACCAAGCAAGAACAGCATAGACAACAAATGATCTTAAGTTTTTGTGAAGGTGAAGGGAGAACCACTGCAACCCTAACATACCTTCACGTTTATCACTGCCGTAAAGTTAACACAAAATAAATTTAAAAAAAAAAACAACAAAAAAGGATAATTCTGACAGTCAAACATAGTAGTGGTGGTGTGATGGTCTGGGCCTGCTTCACTGCTTGTGAGCCAGGAAGATTCGCCGTAAATGGTAGAACCATTAATTCTGTTCTAAAACATAAAATTGTTTGAGAGAATATCTCGTCATTCGTTTGAGACTTTCAGCACAAGACTTTTTTTTTTTTTTATAACTAAGAAGATATCTTTTTTTCCCTTATTAAGTGAAAACTGAGTTTTGAATTTACTCAGATTATCTTCGACTGTTATTACAATTTCACAGGAATCAGATAGGGAGAACCACTGCAACCCTAACATACCTTCACGTTTCTTTCTCACAACAATCTGCCTTCACCCGCCATTAAAACGACAGAAGAAAATCATAAGAAGAAGTGAGGGGAATCCACCATGTCTCCAGGCGGATTCTGACTGGATCGTGGGGGAATATGAGACTTTTTTTTTACTCCTTCTGCAGTTTGCAGATGATCGAAGCTGATGTCGACCCGTCGACTGGTGTGGCCGGCGTTTGGTGGGCCGTGGATTACTGTGCCAGGCCGCCTGTCTTAGTTTATGACCGTCAAAGAAAATAATTCTCCTTTTTTTCCCCCTTTTGCTCACAAATTACCTCTTGGTTCCCATCTCCTCCCACCCGTGCTGGATTTATTACACCCAGCCAACACCTGACAGTGAGAATTTACTTAAGGGGGGGGTTTAGTTTCTCTCTGTGGCTGATTAATGTGTGTGTGGAGAAAGACCAAGGTATTCAATAGCCATATATATATGAAGATAATTCAGAGGAAGCTTAAATCCCTTGAAGTCTTTTTTTTTTACATATACAGAAATATGACTTTAAATATCGACAATAAGGTTAAAAGTAGATGAAAGAATCTTACAAGTAAACTGATGGGATTTAGTAAGTTTAGAAATATAATGCTAATTACATAGCTAAGATAAGATGCCAAAGAGAGTAAAAGTTAAAACATTAAAATAAATTGCCAAGATATCAAATTTTGCTGGATGACAAAATGTCCCAGGTGTTATAAACAATAATATTGTTGTTTTGAGATCCACTTTACAGTAACATATCGATTGCAGCATAGCAGGGTTTGCTCTCTCAAAAAGTAACAAACTTTAATTTTGTACATGGCACTTAACTCTGGAATTTGATGATATTTTAAATCTCCGACATAAATCGCAACAACTGAAAACCTAAATGAAAAGGAAATAAAAGGCACACACAACCAAAATCATAAAAAAAAAGAATTGCGAAGTTTCTCTATACAAACTTGCCCTTAAAAAAGTGTTGATCATCAAAATGGAAATGATGAAGGTCATTTTAATTTATCCTGTGATTCAATTGCTTAATTGCTTATTGTAACAGGCTTAGCTCTTTGGTTAAATTCAAAGGCATTTTCTAGCAATTCTCATTCCAAAGGAATTCACATGACAAACATATCCAACTCATATCCATAAAAATCCATACGCAACTCAGTCAGTACTAATCGCATAAACAGATTCCAATTCAGTCTTGTTATTATGCGATGCAGTCCAATTCAGTCAACAGATGGCTTGTTGTTTTGTTTCTGTGGAAGCACGGCTGATTGAGTTCAGTCATTGTCTTTGCAACAGTCCTTCCTCAAAAACAAGCAAATTCTTCCTATACCAGCGTTTTTTTACGCTTCTTAAAGGGAAATCCAAATTCTACAAATAAGTTTCAACGGGAAAAAACTCTATACAAGATCAGAGACTGCACGGAAAAATCAGATCAGTAGGGCTTTATTTAACATTTTGGTGCAGGAACGGAAAACAGACAGCTCCTTTATGTCAGAATGTCCACAAAGCCGGACGGGAGTCTTCCTAAATGTTGTAGCAATTAGCTGTGGACTTTGCTAGACTCTTATTTCATAAAAGTCGGCTTTAACGAAGCTTTCAGTTTCAAACGAGGCAGATCAACATCGTGGGAGTGAATAAATTAACCAAAGCTGCATTCTAGCTATAAGCAATCAGATGTAGTTTGCTGCTTTATCCCTTGACAGTAACTGGCAAGTGCTACTGTGGATTTCTCAGCCACAGACTGAAATCAATCAGATCTATTGTCAGATGAAGGTTGATGCTTTGTAGATGGTGTTTGCTTTGCTGTCTGAAAAGCCAGCTCAAATAATACCACTTGGACTACAAAGAGACAGATTTCTGTTCTTGGAGATCAGTGTCAGAAAGTCCAAAACATACATTCACAGACTCAGATTGTTGTTTTTTTTTTCTTCTTTTGTGCATTTGGTTTACTTTAGCAAAAATTCATTCCAGTCTTTGGCGTGTTTGATATGAAGGTTTACTGATAATAATACTGCAACTGTGGTCCTTTGTGTTTCATGCTCAAAAGCGCATTTAGCAGTAGTTAAGGCACACCTTTTAAACTCTTCCAGGCGGCCGCAGCATTTAGCGGGAGAACAGGCTCTGCTACTTTGTGGTGCATTCGCAACGACCGGAGCAGCACTTTGTGCGAAGGAAAGATCACAGCAATGCACACGCAGACACAGGCACAGATACCAGCCGGGGGAAGTCAGAATCCCACAGGTGTCTGTTTGCTATCTCCTCCGCTGTCAACACAAAGGCAATGGTCCATTGCTTTTTTTTAGTCACGCACGCTGACCCCTCTCTGTCTTCCCCAGAGCCTCACAGGGAGTCCTGTATAGACAGAGAGGCAACGCTGTGTTTGTTTCATCCAGTTCTCAAGCGCTCGCGCAGGCGCCACTTTTAAACATGCTGAACCTAAATAAATGTTGCATTAGAGGGTGCTGTCTGGCTATTGGAGCTACCGATGTTTTTGCACAAGTTCGATGAAATAATTAAGAAAGACTCTTCAGCCGTACCTCAAATCAGGACCCAAAATCATTGTTTGTTCCAACCAAACAATGATTAAAAACACGTCAACGCTGGCTTTGAGTGGAATAAATTGGACCGCCGTTAAGCTTCTGAAAGACATTAGACGTCAACCTTATTGTAACTTTTTGTGGACTCAAAGAAACATCACTCAAAGCTTGACGAAGGGGGTTAGAAAAGCTGACGATGTGGTGCGGAGGCCCGCAACACACCTGCAACCATCCCTTTCTTTCTGCCTTGCTGCCTTGAATCAAACAACACAAAAAGCAGACAGCAAAAAGGATAAAGTCAGGGATGGGAATCCATTCTCCGTCTGCTGCCCGTAGACAGAGGAGGTGCTCAATTCAAGCTCAAAGATTCTCTGCAGGCGGGAAGGCTTGTGACTGAGTTGCTCCATCTTCCGTCCCTAATCCCCCGTCCTCGTATTTCTATTAGGAGTTGAACAATTTATTAAGATTAGATGTAAGTTTAATGATGCCTGTCGGGAAAATGGGTCATTGCACATCACTCTGAGTATTAATAGAAATTAGAAACAATGTCTGATTGCAATGTATGGGCCGACACAAGGTTTAAGCCTCTTCAAAATAAATGGTTCTGAATCGATAATGACTCTAAAGGCTCTCTGTCACAGTTTTACATGCTTGAAGTTCAAGTTCGGAAAGCAATTTCAATTTATTTGACTTAACCTGATCCCTTCAATAGCTCGCAACCCAGATTCTGTGCGGTAATGTGGCTTTGCTAGGAAAACCAGGCAGTCGGTAACTGGGGATGGTTTTGGGTTTGCAGCTGGGGATGAGTCAGGGTTCCCTCTGGAGTTCGCAGCCTAGCTTTTGAAGAATTACCTCCTTCTATGGTTCGTCTGGCTATTGATGATCTCAAAGACTTTCTTCCATTCAAAGCTTTTGAAAGGAGGAAGCATGCTAATCTTACCTTCTGGATAAAAGCCCCTGTCTTAACTACAAACTAGTTTGTGCCAAGAAACCTGCTCAAACAAAGTGGTAAATATTCAATTGGAATAATGCTAGGAGCTAATTGGTGGCTACAAAATGGGCTTGGGTTCTCTGCAGTTTGCAAAGGGAGATTTAGCCACATCACACTGGACAGCTGTTTTTTTTTTTGACACAGAATGAGTAATTTCCACTCCTCTTTTGATGAAAGAAAACCGGAGCAAAAAGTTAAACTTGTTTGAGTTTATCTTACGGTGCGGAAAATTGTGTAGATTAATGATTTTCTTTACTGTAAGGCAACGGTGAAAGAAGAATCCCTGCTTAAAGATATAAAGCTGGTCTGTTGTTTTTCTGTGGTTTAATTATAAACAACCAATAATTGATCGGCATTGTGGTTGGTTGTTATCTTAAAGACATATCAATAAAGGTTTTTCAAAACCATGGAGTTTTTATACAAAATAAACTTATGAATAAGACAAAGATTTCAGACCCTATTAAGTTATTCTCCTTTCATGTTTCTTATTCATCTATCTGTTGGGTTTGTTCATTCCTACATAAATAAAATCTCTTTTAGTCTCAGTGAGAACCAGCCCACGAGCTTGGCTCGGCTCTCTTTTGGACGTCTCTTCGGTTTTGTTGCAGAAACATTAAACTTCATCCAGGATGGATGGGAAGTGTTATTGCATCGCCAGTTTTAGCTCACTCCAAACACGCTCTCCTGTCTCGTGGCCAGAATCTGGCTGTGTCATGCTGCAACTTTTGCAGAGCTCTTCTGAAGACACTCTTGTATTTATCCAGTAGTGCTTTTTAAGTTTTTGGTTTGTAGAGACGTAAGCCTTTAATTCAGATGAAGCTCATGAGGGTTCTAAATTAAAAAGTCCAGATAGCTTTTTATTTTAATTATTGCATCCAGCATCTATATTTATAATAATTTGTCCACCAGTAGCTTACACAAAAGCTCCCAAAGCCTCACACTAACAGCGCCATGCAATAAACAGTCATTCATGGAGGTGCTTAAAGTGTGGCATCTTCTTCAGATTGGAAAGAAAACTGGATCTAGAAAGTGTTTTAATGGTGGTTTGATT
This sequence comes from Poeciliopsis retropinna, assembly GCA_010277075.1. Lineage (NCBI taxonomy): Eukaryota > Metazoa > Chordata > Actinopteri > Cyprinodontiformes > Poeciliidae > Poeciliopsis > Poeciliopsis retropinna. The sequence continues at coordinate 3,924,501 of VMRM01000019.1, forward strand.
AAAAAACAACAAAAAAACAGACAATATATAAACAAATGAATCAAAAATAATAAAGGCCCTAATACACATCCCTGTGCTATCCCATTTTCTTGTACCGACAAACGTCTTTTAAAAACATATGCTATGGTACTTTCATTTAACATTTAACCAGTATTTTGATGTACCACAAAGTAATTAATATATATATATATATATATATATATATATATATATATATATATATATATATATTGAAGGCAGAGTCACACACAACGTCAATGTTTGGGTCTAAAAACATTATCAAGTGATGCTAACGTGTGTTGATTTGGCCAGTTGTGTCAAATGTGAAAGGCTGTTGGGTCACAAGTCAAGGTTATACGTGAGGCCATCAAATGTTTTTTTTGAGTACAGAAGAAACAAGAGAAAAAGTCCAGTTGCTTTTTATTTAAAAATTTAAGCACATTTTTCACGTTTTTCAAACTGTGAAAAATGTGAAAACCCTTTGTGAGGCACTATATTAAGCTAAAGTTGATTGTGGGCTGGAACAGTTTTCACCAATAACGCAAGAAAGCAGCCTCTTTTTAAAAAACATCTTGATTGATGAGGAAATAAAATGAATTTATTTTAAGATAAATTGGCAAAACTACAGGACGCGAACGTTTCTGTCTGCTCGACTCGTGACTTATTATATGCTAATTAAAAACAAACGTGCCAAAGTACAGACATAAAATCATATCTGTCTCTTCAATCTGCACCCATCTGTCCCACCGTTCAGAATGCTCTTCATTGCCAGCTCATCCCTATCATGGCTCCATCAGATGTCTCCCACCGCTCCAGCGAGAAGCCACGCAGCTATCCAAGTGAACTTAATCAATTCCTCCTTCAGCGGAGCACAATTCCAGTGTTACAGGACCTCACACTGCCATCCATCCTGCCGCTGCTCACCGCGGCGGCAGCAGCCGGCTGCGCCACACAGATGGGCTTCTGCTCTGCCATGAAATAAGCTCAGTTTGTCCTCACGGATGTGTGCTCCGTGTGTTGGGCGTCCGCGAGCGTGTGAGGAGGGGGCGCGCGCAGCAGCGGCAGGCCGCGAGCTTCTGATAAATTCTGGTGCACTACACCTGACCGTCACCGAGAGACGAATCGGAGTGGTTTGGCATTCTAGTCTGTTGGGCTGAAGGTTAGTCCTATTGTGTAGGTCCCTTGCATTCCCGTTAAAGATAACAAAGACAATATTGATGCTCTTCACATGTTGTTGTGCTCTTCTCGTTGACAGCTTAGCTGGAAAAATCTGAAGCATTTTTTCCTCTCAGTGGGAAAACAGTTTGATGCTATATTATGTTTTTTTATTTTTTATTTTTTTGTTTTGCCACTAACATTTTCAGACAGCATAGTTTTTCTCTTTTCAAACTCGGTCAAAGTTCATTTTTATTTTCAAGTTCTAACGAACAAATACACACACACACACATATATATACATATACAAAATGCTTCTTTGAAAAAAATACTTTATAATAGTCATCCTGCGTGTAACTGGTCTATAGCTTAGTTTTACTATTAAATTAAATCTCTGCTTGAATCACATATGAATTTATTCAGACAAGTGTAGATATTTTGTGTTTAATAATAATCTGTCTAAAACATAATTTGTCAATGCTTCCGGGGCCAAATTTGAAGAAAAGGTATGTATCTCTGCTCCATCTCTTTTCCTCATTATTTTATATTTGTCATCTGTTGGAAGGAAAACACATGGACATCCCAAGTTAAGTGAAAAACCAGTTTGACATGCAGTTCTCTGAAGGTCATGAGGGGTCAGGTGTCAGAGTGACTGTTTAACCCTTTTATAAGCAATTCACAATCAGATCATTACTCAGATATTAAGGAATGAAGCTAAGGTTTAACTTTTCTATAAATGTGTAAATCCATTGTTTTGAACTGATTTAGTATATATATATATGTATTGAAGTAAGTTATCGTTTTGTTATGCACAGTCTGTTCTCTTCAGTCTGACTCCCATCTTCACTGAGACCAGAGCAGAGCTGCTCATTCCAGTCGTCGTCTCTGCAGACTTCTGAAAGCGAGTTCTGACAAAAAAAAAAGAAAAAAAAAGAAGAAGAGATCCAACCACTTGCATCACATCTGATGCCTGTCACTTCAGCAGCAGACATGTTTTCCTCCTAAATCAGTCGTATAGCTGAGCATTAACTCCCCGCAGCCTCAGGAAGATGCTCCACTCCAAGGAGAAGAGCACACTGCCACTGTTTTTCCGAGGAGCAGCGAACTCGGCGGTAGTTATTTCTCTGTCCGAAAACCGATAACCTGTAATTATTGTGGAGGAACTCGGAGGGGGAAATGCTGGGGTTGGCTGACATCTCCATGTTTACCGCCGAACAGCTGCTGTCAGAGACCGGGGGTGTAAGGGAAGGCGTAAATACGTACAGTGAGAATTAGCTGCTGCACTGCACTTTTTTTTTTGGGTGTTTGGAGGCTGAGGAACAGATAGGCGTGTGAGAGGAATTTAATGAAAGCTCAGAGTTGTTGGGTCTGAAAAAACAACAACAACAAAAAAAATATTTCAGAAGAAACACAGATGTAGAAAAACAGGCCAACTACAGAACGCCGCAAAAGGTATTCAAACCTGTTGAACACTTATCCATTTTGTCATGTTAAAACTAAAAACCTGAAAGTTTTTGAAATTTAACATGACAAGCCAGTAATAAGCAGTAACGAACCAAAAAAGTGTTAGGAAGAAAATGCTTGTGAGTGAAAAGTTTCTTTAAAAATAACATTTTATTTGCTTGTATCAAAACCTCTCTATGCTGAGACGCCTAAAAAAGCAATTAAGTCACTTACATAGAGTCAACCAGTGTGTAGCTTGAAGTGGGGTGAGTATAATAAACACTTAATATCTGACTGAGAATATAGTTTCATACATGGAAATCCAAAGAAATCAAATAATCAGTTTTCTGTAAAGCTTTTTTTGTTATGTAACTCTTACGCTTTCTTCTTCTTCTTTTTTTTTTTTATCAGCTAATGCTTAAAAAGATGTATATTTTCCTTGTTGCTGCCTAAGTTGTTTCATGGTCCCACTGCACTCACTGTCTGACCTCAGTTTTCTCCTGCATCCCTATTTGCCCTCAGGTTGTAAACTGGCAGCTTTCAGATAAAGTCAGGTGGGTGGAATAAAACCAAAAAAAAAAAAAAGGAAGAAATTTGCAAGCAGCATCTCTAGAATATCCCGAACATGATTAGGGAAGCAAATTCTGTGGACACCGAAAAAATTTGAGCTCATAATTTATCTATTCTAACCCTTTTTGACAGGAGTAGTTTTTTTTTGTTTTTTTTTGTTAACGGATTTTTTTTTCCTCCCATATTTTCTCAGCAGCATTAATGTGGAAAACTTTCAGCTGGGAGCTCAGAAAGAGCTGCTTGCCTCCTGGATCCTGCAGCTCGACACTCCCCGCCTGCTGCTGCTGTCTGGGAAGCTGAATATATTTGTTCAGATGGAAGTTTTGTGGGTGCATATGTTGGCTTGCTCGTTTTTTTTTTTTTTTCTGGCCTCCTGTAATTATACTGGCAGTACATATAGATTTTTGAGTCACTAGACCCCCACCTGCACCCAGTGCTTATTGACTCCTCTCTTTTGCGTGTGCATTTTAATTCCCCGGTTTTCATCCGCCCAAGGTTTGAAATTTTCTGGAGTTTTGTAGTGTAATCCTGTTTAAAATCAGTCTGTCTGCTTCATTTAAGGTCATGGGTCGCTCTCTATCTTGGTCATCCTCCTTTTTTAATTAATTAGTCAATTAATTAATTAATATTAGCCCATCAAGAGGAGCTTGATTTTTTTCATAGATTATCTGCCTCACTTTATACTGTCACAACTCACAACATGGTTACAGTATAAAATAAATACATAAACAAATAAATTAATGAATAAATGAATAAAGCATGAATAAAAAAACATACTGCAACTTTAAGGTTTTCTAATTACATATCTTTGTTTATGCAATGTATATGTTAAATACATGTATTTCATACACTTTCCTAAAGTCAATACTTTAACTGTCTTGAATGTGAACCAAAGACAAAAAATATGTTTTTACTGTAAAGGTAAACTTTATTTTGATTATTGGTAATGTTTTTGAACAAGTTGTGTAACCATGTTCTGGTTTGTGCAAAATTATATGAAAACATAATTAGACTATTTCAACCCTAATAAGAAACACAGATGTCATGCCAAAGGCATCTATTATTCTGAACATTATTTGGTGCATCAGTTGTCTGCGGCTTCATGTTTTATTTTTTTGCCCCACTGTAAAACGGAGGCTGATGCAAATGTTGCATTTTCTTCTCCATCATATCGTGCTGACATTTCCAGTTACTTGCTTCTTCTCGGGTCTCTGTTTTCATTTCCTTCCTGTCCAGTAAAACTCACCAATTTCCCACACTAACAATTTTAACTGTTACTCTGAAAGGCAGAATGCTGACTGGAAGAAACATCACAATTCATTTAGGGGAATAACCTGTCAAAGTATTAAAATAAATTCTTTTTTTTTTGTGGCGACGCGTCTAGAAAAACGTATCAAACAGTATCAACAATATTCTGGTTGGTATTACCGTTAGAAGAGGGTTCCAATCAATGCTTACAGCTTTGATATTCTTTTGTTGCAGATGCAAAAACAACTGTGATCTCCTGCAACTGAGGAGATCACACCAAGTTGAAGGGCTCTGGGAAAATGGGAATATACCCTATTTTACTAACATATATACTAACAATATACCCTATTCTACTGCTTCCTGTTGTTCTTTGAGGACAGATGCTTGTTAAGGAGTTCATAAAAACAAGTCCTTGTGAGTTTGTAGATGAGGAGATATTTGACATTTACAACGTTGTACCGTTTAATTGTTTTCAGTTTTGTGCCTCCATCTTTTTGGGTGTCCGCGTTTCTGCTGGAGTCAGAGAACCCATCATTGTTTTGATTGGTTATGGCTGCCAGGTGGCTTACAATAGGCCGAAAAATGCACAGGTCCTGAAGCTTCCTTCGTTAGTATTTCCACCACACTTCTTTACTCTTACCAGAAAACTGTAAAGAATGTGCAAAATGCACCAATATGTAGCAGAAGCTAGCTGAAAATAATTCATGAAGTGGGCCTCATTTGATTAGTGGGAATCGCCGTGTTGTGGCCAAATTTAAGCCAGCTTTGAGGCAGAGGCGTGATAAGGCGTAAGGAAGAATTGATTTGAGTGTGCGACCGCTGCCGCCTGTCATTAATTTCTTCCGGTCCTCCTGTGCTAAAGGTAAGTATTAAAGATAAGTGGCTTAGCCTGATTACCGTTTAATAACTAAGAGGTGTCATAATTAAATTTCCATCAATCAGGGTACTCCGCCTCTAACAAATGTCTGAATCATCTGAATCATTATGCAAATTAATAAGTAATATTCTCAGAATAAATTGGGCTTACATGTTCTATTTGGTGCAGCTCGTTGGTGCCAGCCCGTGTGTGTGGTCTGCATGTAAATGTTCGACACTTATACGGAGAGCGCTTCTGCCTCGCCTGAGCATGCTTTACTTCTCATCACGCTGTTATTTTCAAGAAAGCGAAGGCGTTTACAGACACATCCCCAAATCATATCAACTACCTTTGCAATGCATTCATTTTTTTGTTGAGTTTTTAATTGTACGGCCCTAAGAAAAAACAACTTTTTCAACAGTACGAGTTTGAAGTGTTATTGAAGAAAAGTGACCATTCTCTGAGCCGTCTGCAGGGTTCCCATTTAAATTATACACAGAATGTTTATGTGGAGAAATGTGAGACTTACGAAAGGCTAAGATCAAGTAGGCTACTCATAGACAGAGATGTTGTGAGGAACATGCTTTTGTATGCCAATGCAAATTAGTTACAATGCTCGTTACACCTAAAGCAGAAGTTACTCCACTCACCAGTGCAGAAAGAAATTTCATCAAAATTTGTTTGTATTTTAACTACAGTTAACTACCTCAGAGAATAGGCTGGTAGAAATAAGAGGCGAAGAGGCAAACAGAGTAAAAGTAAAAGGGTGATTAAGTAGAACTCTATTATTTAGCACCTGTTAAAATGTGAAGCCGAGTGTCACCAGAGTAGAACGATGAGCAATCACTTTGTGCAGTCTGTAGATTTGCTTTGATTTTTCTTCCATGTTGGAGACTGCAGATTTTAAAGAATGGTTTATAAACTTACGTAATTTTTACTAATTTGAAGCTGGACATTGGTTTTGAGCACAGATGGAAGTATTTCAGGCAACCTCGGTTTTGAAACGAAGTCTGAGAATGTGGTTGATAGAGTTAACCACATTAACTCTATTAATGTGGTTAATAGAGATAACCACATTAACTCTATCATCTCAATTTCTTAGAGAAGAAATTGCTACTTCTCTAAGTAGCAATTTAGAGAAAAAAAATATGTCTTCACAACTGAGGAAAACTGAATGAAGCTGACTGTGCTGTGCTCATAAATTCTGGGGAGGAGTGCTAGTTGGCTAGGTCAACAACTTTCAAGAAAACTTTTTCCTGTTTTCCTCCTGACTCAGTAAATCTTCACTTCATGAACTCGAGCTTTTAGCTGGAGAATTCTCCACTACTATTTTTGTCCTAAGTAACAACCTGCTTTTGATTTGATGCTTGTGTTCCTTGTTCCACATATAACATCAAGACTCTGCTACAACTATCTGTTGCTTTTTTTTTTTTTTTTGTACACATCTTGATTTTTGTGCACAGACAACAAATTAGCTTTATAAAAATCACTGCCCACCTCTGCAGCTCACCATGCAACCCGCTGCTAGAAACATCCTGTGCATCAAGGCTGCATTCAAATTGGCATTTTATGGCCTTTTCAATTTTTACACGAAATGTAAAGGAACTGTAACTGCAGTTTTCCTTTTTTCCCCCCCCTCCCTTCTTTTAGCAACAAATCTTGGACGTCTGGCTTCAGGCTTGTTGCATCTCACATGAAAACAAACAAACAAACAAACAAAAAAGTAAAATGAAATGGAGGCCGAGCAAATAATAATGGTGAGCAACACAGGCTTCTGCAACCTTTTCATTAGGAAAAAAACAGAGCAAAACACCTGCAGTCATTACAGCTGGAAAGTTACGAGCAGTTATTAGAGCGGAGAAACTTTTCACTCTGCTGACAGAGGCTTCAGGAGCATGAAGGAAGGAAGAGCAGAGAGAGGGGGGGAAAATAGGGCAAGAAAATATCAATATGAGAAATGAACGATGGTGGGTGCTCTCTCTCTCTCTCTCTCTCTCTCTTTAAAACGCTGGTGGCGGGAGACACTCAATATTCATCGATTAGAGACGATGCGTCGGCTAGAGAGAGAGGGGGGGGGGGAGTGATGACGTGCAGGGCGAGAGCTCCTCATTGAGTTCTCCTTGTTTTTCTAACCCCGCGAATCAGTTCTTTTTGTCTACAAGGCAATTTGCTCGGGAGATAAAACAGCCAGGGTTAATCCGGAGCACCGGCAGCGCCTTTTCTGTTTTGATTTTTGTCTGCGTTTTTTTGCATGGGGTGTAAATTAAGGTTCAGCCTGACCCTGATTTGTTTCGCTCCTGAGGAAGAGCGGCGGTTGCTTAAAAACAAAACATAAAGGAGGGTGGGAGGGGGATGGATGGAAGGGAATGTTTATCTCTACATGTAATTTTGGTAAAGGTACTTCCCTCATCTTACATGCTCTTTCACCTTCATGCATCATTGACTGCAAGTCCTCTCGTCTTCTATTATCTGTTTAGAGTTCCTTTATGTTCCACTCAAATGTTTGTGGAAATCGCCGAAGATAAAAAATCAACATGGGCGGAGGAAGCGAGACGGGGGGATGTGGGATGTGGGGGGACCCTGGGAGAACGGATTTGCCCGGCTGGTAGCTTCTGCAAGAGCGACAAAACGTAGCTTCGCCTTCCTTTGATTATCTCTGGATGTTAGTCGTCCATCGACGGCCGCCAGCCAAGCTCCTCAGCTGGCTTTTCTTTAGCAATCTGCTAAACAATCGAATGAGCACCTATTACCAGAATGTGCATTCGTGTGGGTGTTGGGGGGGGGGGGGGGATCACACGTTGCTTATGACTGTCTGTCTTTTTACGTTTTCCTTCTGTCTTATCGTTTCAAAGTAAAATAATAATAAAAAAATAAAAAAATAAAAAAAAAACTAAGCTTTCAGATGAAAGGATGAAACTTTCACACCTTACACCTGCTTCACTCCTTCTCTTCGGGCTCGCTCATTCGGCATTATCTCCACTCACTGCGCCCATGCCATCTGCTAGATTAATTGATCAAAAAGACTAGGAATGCTCTTCGACGTTTGCTTGATTTAATTTGGGACAGCCGGCGCCTTCATATTTTTCACCCCGGCTTCCCGCGCTCCTCCGCCGCTTCTTTTGCACCCTCCTTTTGTCTGTCTCTTCTTTACTCTCGGTCTGCCTCTTTTCATTGTCACTCCTTTTTTTTCTCTCTTCATATTCCTCTTCATTTTAACACGCACACGCTTGGTAATAACCCAGATAGTATATCACACATGAGGAAAAATGACATTTATGCGCTCCTTTGGATATTTTTTTTCTTTTTTTTTTGGTGTAGAGGTAACAGAAAAATGTAAAAAACGAAAAGCTCAGCCAAAGGAAGTCTGGAAGAAGTTGAAGATCTTAAAAAAGAGAGTCCTCTGAGATCTAACATTTTTTGTTTTGTTGTTTTGTTTTGTTTTGTTTTATGGAAAAGTTGCTATGGAGCATGGCGCGTAGCCATAGGGAGCAACTCTGACCAATCAAAATGCCCACTAAAAGAAACCCCCAACACAAATCAAGCAAAGGGTTAGGACATCCAGGCGTTTGTGTATCGGCATGTGCATTTGAGCATGCACTGCACTCATCTTAAACAAGCAGGCCGTGTCAAACGAGTGTGTGTGTGTGTGTGTGCGCGTGTGCTCGACTTCATAATGGTCAAACTTTGTTAAATATTGCTTTCCAGCCAAACAACCCCGCTGCGATCATCCATGTAGCACAAGGCTCTGTTATCAGCAGGGTCTGAGGAAGAACACCATGCTGGGCTGGCAGAGTGTCAGGCTGAGCGTGACCGCACAGTGAGGCACGTATAGATCATTTGCGTCATGTCATCCAGAAGGCAGCAGATGGCGATTCTGACACTCAATCAAGGCAACCAAGGGGTTAATGGAACCCGAGGACTCGACGCGACCTCATTCTGATGTTTTCCGTATGTTTGAATTCACCAGTCGTTCAGAAACGTACCAGGAAAATAATGATCGTTTAGCTTGATTTTTCAAATCACAGCTGTCTGCACTACAGAGAAAGAAAAGACTCTGCTCTTCATGACTTTAATCATTAAAGGACCACAGTGGACACTGCATGTTATGCAAAGGCCCTCAGTGGATACAAACTCAGTGAAGGATTTATGGACTTATTTTGTTAAGCTTTTGAAAGACAAACCGGATTGTCCAGCAATATGGCCATAAATATGAGTTTAAATTTGGTGGACAAAACACTAGTAATCTGAAACGGCACCTGACGGTTTGCCATGCTGATATTTTTTCAGAGGGAAGTTCCTACTCATCGACATACAACATCCTTGAAAATTGGCTTGTGATAAATTTCATTGTAGGTTCGTTATGTGTATCATTACTGCCCTGCCGTCTACTCTGACCATCACCACAATGTTCATAGCTATTCTTGCCTTTACTCAACGTTTCTCTGCACTATGTCTGCCACTTCATTTTGCGGTTCTGAGCCCATCTGCATGTTTGATCGCATTGTTTTGTGCTGGTCTGTCTTTGAACCATCTGGATCTTAAGTTCGGTTGGCTTGTTTCCCTGACTAATGTTTAGCTTGACCTCCCCCCAATCGGAATCGCTCTGTTCTTTCTGATTCTCTACACCAAGATCACATGTATCTAAAAAGAAAACCATTTAAAATGTCCAAAAATATCCTTTTAAAAGTTAACACTGACAGCGTTTTCTTTAATTCAACTTCCTGGGAAAAAAAAAACTTTGTTCCTTTCACGTCGGGCTGTCGAGCATCCATTGAATAATGTATGCAAATGTAGATTTGGTTTGCTTTTTCCTTTCAAGTCGTGCCAATGGAAGTGCCACATTGGTGACAGAACAAACAAAAAATATGGGGTGTATCAAAGAAAGCAAAAAAACAAGAAAAAAGAAAACGTATGTAGTCAGGGTGTCAATTTGCAAGTGACAGTCTATGCACGGTAATCAAAACTCATTTGTAGACATGGCTGTAAGAAAAGTTTCTATCAAGGAGTTTGATGGTGCCACTGAAGAGGGAACGAAAAAAATAAAAAAATAAAGTCTTATCTTCATGAACATGCCAACCCAGCTTGACTGTGATTAGCAGAAAGACAGACAATGGTGGACAGTGACAGAAATTATGTCTGAAAGGAGCCTCTAGGTTTGCTGCTGATATCCAAACCACAACACTGAGAGCTATGGATGCTGAGAGTGGTCTCTTTTTAATCTTTTTTTAAAAAAAAAGACGTGCATCCTTAGATCGATAAAAAAGTAAACATTTGCGTATGTTGAAGTGGATGAGAAGGATTGCCAGACAGAAGGGGAATCAGTGCAATTGGAGTGCGCGGTTTCTCAAGACTGCAGGATTTGGGTCATTTAAAAGAATACGGCTGAATCAGCAACACCGCCGCCACTGCTGAAGTTAATCTATCGAATAGTCCTGCAGGCGGAGACTGAGTGAGAAGGAGAGGGAAAAAGGAAGTGAACGAAGGGGCGAAGATGTCAAATGGGAAGAAAGGGAGAAGCGAGAGATGAAACAAAAGGAGAAGGAAGAGGGAGCGGAGGGGGGGATAAAGCAATAGATACAGTCCTGACAGGAACGGCCAGGAGGGAAAGAAGAGAGATGGGGAGAGACAGAGGAAGCGAAAAGCAGTGGGTGAGAGATTTATCAGAGGAGACGGCAGGAGCGAGAGAGGAGATGGAAAGAGGAGAGGGGCGAAGCTAAAAGAGATAGAGGGAGAGAAGGGTAGAAGGGAGAGAGAGAGCGAGCGTGGGGGAGGGAAAGAGATATGGGCAGCAAACAAGAGAGAGATAGAGAAAACTCAACCAGTCTGCTGGCAGCCTGCCGCTTCTCACTCGTGGATTGTTCTCTCCATCAGATTAACAAGAAAAGGGGTTGAGAAGTCTGCACCCCTCCACTTCTTCTTCCCCACCGCCAGCACTCCTCCTCTACAAGACCTGGAGGGGGGCAAGATGGGGGGGGGGGGGGGGGGAAACATGCTGCTTATTTCTTTATCTTTTGACATTAACACAGATTTATCCTTCTGTGTTGCTCACTCACATTCGCGTCTGGCTTTTTCCTTTCTGGTTGAACACATGGTGGACATAAATTGTTGCTATTTAAAGATAGCTTGGAGGAGTGGAGAGGAACAGAGACAACATGTCCGACAGTGTTTCATGTCAAGACCGCTCCATGTAAGCAGAGATGTAAAGCTGTTGAGTTAATGTAAAAATACTTTAAAAGATATGAAATTTCACGCGTTGCTGTAAAGTCGTGTACGGGGAGTTCCAACAGTGGCAGGTGTTGCTCGTAAGGCGCTATTTTCGGTACAGAGTTGCTTTAAATATGAACACATGGAGGAGAACTAATGGGCACCATTCTATTTGCCTTGTGACTTTATAAAGCGTCAGCTATTACAGTCGTCCATTTGGGAATATTAAGGTTTCCCATTCAGCTACAGTGACGGCAGAGAAAGAAAGGTAGACTGAAGCAAAGCTTTGTGTCTGTATTTTTCTCACGCTACACTGGACTTAATTACTCACCTGAAACATTTTCAAACCGAGTGTAATCATCACCGTAATGGAGAAAAATAGGCTGAAGAGCAAATCCAGCTCCTTGCAGCATACAGCCGGCCCAAATGCCATGTGAGTATTTATAGCAGCAGACGTGGAACCAAACACTGGTACTATTTCAGAAGGACTCTGTCCAATCGGAGCTATTTTCCCCACAAGGTGCATCTGTATGGTGCTTTCAGGTACAGTTATTTCACTGGACAAGCCACATGTCCAAAACAACTCCAAACGTTTTCAAGTCTAAAATGCTGACATACTATTTTTTCAGAAGATGCTTACAAAATAACACAAACTTTTTTTGTTTTTTTTCGTTGCATAAGAATTTCACCGATTGGCAAAGTCAAAGGAAATCTCTACTTTGTTTTATGCCGGGATCTTTTTGGGAAATCTAATTATTGAGAGGAAATGCTAACATTCTTTGTTCACTCCTGGCTAAACTTAAAAAGAAAAGAAAAATGCTTGTGGTTCTTGAATGACAGGGGTTTTGTGCACAATTACTGACAGGGTCTGGGCCAACCCTGACAGGCCAGGAAAATGCAACCTGGGAAGCTAAGAAATACCTAGACTTATTGCTACTTCACGTTCAAATGGCAGCAAAGCAGCCAATCATGGAGAGCCATTTCTTTTGCTTGCTTTTAATTGGCTGTACTCCCAAGAGCGACTGTGCACAGGCGTCTGCAGTCTTGCCAAGATGGCTTCCACTGTGTGTAGTCATGCATGTGAAGATATATGTAGTGTTTTAACTATTAAAGTAGGCAAAGGTAAGGGTTTTCACTTCCACTACATCAAGAAGGTGATTCATGGATAGGATTCATGGGTAAGTTCACTACTCTGATAGTGGGACATTGAAATATAAAATGGCATTTAGATAAATTTGCATGACATTTTTAGAGAGTGAGGTTGCTTTAATGTGACTGAAATTCCATTTTATCTTGATCCTGTTGAACTAGTTTTCAGCTGGGAAGAAAAAACAAAAAAAAGGATTTAAGGTGGTAGAAAAGGTGAGTAAGATAATTAATGCTCATGACAACTTAAGAAAACCGAAATTAAACAAATTAATCTGAGCTATATCTTAAAGTGTTGAATGCGTATCGGAGTCCCGTTTTCCTTGTGATCCAGTTTGACATTTGCATACCAACTCCTAATAAGCACAATGACCTCAGTAGCCTTTTTTTTTTGCATTTCGGACTCACTTTTTATGCAACATCTAATGAGACCTGGCCGTTCTTCATGTAATAAATAAATCTTTTGTTCCCAGCAGACATTGTGCCACAATGTGCATCATTAATAGTTGTTCCTTCTATGCAGCTGAGCCTTCTATTTTTCTAACTTTGTTAGAAATATTCTCAGATTGTGCATCTCAGCGTTGGATAATTGTCCAATTTATTTGGGAACTTTTGTTTGCAGCAGGGAGCGGCAGTCTGCAGGAAGTTATTCCGAGAGCAAAGCAAGAAATCTTACTTCAGCTCAAAAGCAATAACTGAATCAATAATTATTAGCTGTTATTTCCGTGAAGCTATTTTTAAGAACATGATGGAAAAAATTGGACTTAATAAATCCGTCTTTTAAAACAACTGTCTTCATGAGTTTGGAAAACTTAACTGAAGATTTAATGTCATTAAAATGTTTGTGTCTTAATCACAATCTACATGGGGATATCTTTCATTTTGAGGAACACCCCCCAAAAAATCTACAGCGGACAGGTGTCTCTCTGCAGTAATTACATCCGTGATCTATTAAAAAACTAAAAAGCAAAATTAAATTTGAAATTGCAGACATGTAAATAGTATGACATGCAGCACCGTTCAACAACAAAAAAAAGACAAAAAAAAAAAATTTTGTCCGTCATCTGCCATGCAGAACATGCATGAACCTGCCTTATTTATTTATTTATTTATTGCTGTAGCGTTTAGTACTCTCCTGCCACCACTAGATGGCAGACATGGTGTGCTCCAGCACCGCCACTGAACTCTCCCATCTCTCTGCTGAGCCTAATGGCATGTGGCGGCTGGTGCCTGTGAGTAATGCCGCAGGAAAATGCGCTCCATAACCTATTGTTCTTATTGCAACATAGGAAGAGGAGACAAGAGGGACACCAACGAAACAAACAGGGGAGAAAGAGAGGATTTGAAGAGGATGCTCGGGCAGAAAAGAAAGACAAACCAGTGACACCAGATAAGTTGTGCGCAGGGAGGCTTGTGTGGTCTTCTGACAGGAGGGCGGGGAAGGTTAGTGAGATACAGAGGTTAGATCCATTGACGTGCTTAGGTGTGTTTAACACTTGCCTAAACACAAAAAGCTGCTGTGTGTTGAAACCAAAACAAAGCACAGCAACACAGAGATGCATTCATCTTCAAATGGTGCAAATACATGAACTGTGCTCTTTCTTTGGAACCTCAGCGTCAGCAACCTTAGCCATTTTTGCAAAATGGAAATATTTGATTTGAACAGTGGTAGCCTGAGATTTAAGTTGGCACACCATGAGTCACAGTATTAGTTTGGTGAGTGTGTGACTACAGAGTTACAAACACCTTTGTAACCTGTAGTCTCTGCATAATTTAGTATAGAAAATGCTCAAAATGAGTCAGACTTTCCTGTAATCCTCTAAACTTGTGGTCCTATGGCCAACCATAAGCTTTTTTAATAAGAAGTTCTGTAGGTTTTGGTTGCGTTACATCCAAATCTGCTTCTGCGCCTGAATTGTATGTTTGTTGTAGTATTATGGAGTTGGCTCATAACAAACAACTTAACAAATTACCAATTATAATTTTTACCTCTAGGCACTGAAATTGGAGCTCAGATCTGGGAACGACCCAAAGTGTCTTGCTTGGTTCAGTTAAGTGCCAGAAAAAAATTATATATTATATGACACCAACTTTTAGGAATAGAAGCAAAAACAAACTATTCATGTCCATTCTAAGCATTGTAACACTTGACAGCTTGCTTCCAGGGATCCAAACTTTCTTGTAATCTTTTAGAGTGCATTTTACAAATGGCTCTGAAGGCTTTCTGGAGGATGTTCAAAAGTTTGATTTGTTTTTGGACTTTGACTGCTCTACAGTCATTTTCTGTCATTTAACTCTGATCTATGAATTATTCAAGAATAAAACGACTACTAAGCCGAAGCGATTAGGCACTGTTGGGTTGACAAACAACAGTCAACTCAACAAACAATTTTTAAAATAGATCTTCAGGCACATTGTTATGAGCAACCTCAATGTAAAACTTGAATCTCAGACAAATCAAAACAAAGTCTTTTCATTCAGTCAAAGCATGGAGGTAGTATGTGTGGATGCTTTGCGGCAGTAAGACTTGGCCAACTCACCGTCGCAGAATCAGAACCGATAAGAAATGAATGACTAAAGCACAGCTTGACTCTACACCAATCACATTTATCCTCCAGTGAATCAATCAAAGACTGGCTAACAAGTAATAAATAGAAGCTGTTAAAATCTAGTAAAAGCCAAGATCTTGATGACTCTGAGATAAGGTTGACTTAAAATGCTATGCGAAAATACCTTGATGTTTCACAGCTGAAGTTGTTGAATTTTTGTTGCTCGCTTGCAATCAAATAACCCTTTCCCTCAGTTTTGAATAAAAAACAAGATTAGATATCAATTTGTGAACATTTCAGAATTAATAGCTGAATATTCAATAGAGTGCTCTAGTTTTCTTTCATCGATTATTGGGCGGATCCTGTTTAGAAGCAACACTGCCCTTGGGCAACTCTTGTGCCTTAAGTTCTTGAAACTTTTTTCTGATTCAGTGGCTCTATAACAGCGAAGTAGATCCTACAATGTGTAATATTAGGCAGCTACGAACTCTTTTAGTCTTAATCCCTCTTGGTATTCTCTAATGCTTTACAAAGTCTCAACCCATCTTCTTCACTTTGGGGACACACTACGGCATGTTGTCAGGATCTGTTACAGGTGGACAGAAAGTGAGTAAAAAGCAGATAAAATGTTGAAAACCCTCCAGAAGGCCTGAAAACTATTGATCAAAACAACTTTAAAAGTCTACAAGAATTATTGTCGCTGTGCAAAACGTGTCCTCCAACCAGTCAGCCGTTCTACTCATTAATAAGTGACTCCTACCAAAAGAGCAGCTCTGAGCTGTTCACTTGTTTTAGTAAATGTTTGCTACTTGAACATTTTAGGGATAGATTAGAGGTTACACCTCTGTTGTTTACCAAAATAAGACAAGTCTCCTATGCAGCTAATTACCCCGTAATTAATGACAGAGAGCCACAAATATATTTCACACATCCTAACAAATATACTCACAAAAGCACAAATGAACACAAGCGGGCTGGCTGCAAAAGTAAATAAAGCAGAATTTGCTGTAATTAGATTCCTACTGACGAATTCTTCCCATCATGCTGGACTGGAGCGAGGCCTACGGGAAGCAAGTGGATCAATCAACCTGGATCCTGCATGGTGCGTCGAAACGTCTCCGGCTGGAGTCGCAGTCGCCCGGCCAGGGAGGGAGCGGCTGGCGCTTTTTGGGTCGGTGTAACTCGCCAGCGCCACGAAGAACACGCAGCGGAAGAAATGTTTGACTGACCTGCGCGGTTGTTTTCCGCTTTCATATTCACGTTCCCACGCTCAGAGCGAAGCTTTCATCGCCTAATCGAAGTTTTTCATCATCTTCAACTTTATACCGTTTCCAGGTCTCTCATTGGAGGATCTTCTCTCAAATCAAATATTTACAAAAAGCCCACTACTGTTTTGATCTCATGCGCATTTAAAACACAGATATAAGCAGCCATCACCTTGACACCCACCCACATGCTGTACAAACTAAGCTGTCTTCATGCAGAAGAGAAGCGAGAGACAATTTTTTTTTTTTAATCCAACTCACCCTGCCCCACCTACCCGAACCCCCCCCCACACACACACACCTCCCACACCCACCCATTGTCTTATTTACACATCCACTTCTCCTCTTCTTGCCTTTCTCCCGTTCTTTATTCCCTAATGTCGACGGAGATAAAAAGCAAAACACCTTTGTTTGCTCAAAAAAAAAAGAGGAGGGAAAAAGAACGGTGGCGGTGGGTGTGCGGGCGGTGCGGATGGTGGTATGACTCATGTGCGAGGCTTGATTTCCAGATCGTTATATCTTCCCGAGAAGCCCCTGAATGTAGCAGAGGAAGAGGCAGGGAGCCGGCTCTCTGGAATCTACTCTCCCTCATATCCCCGCTGCTCGCTGAATGCTGCTTCCTCACTGAAGTGCTTGTGACCTTTGGAAGAGAGGGGCAGGGGTTTGATATATATATATTTTTTTGTCAAATTGGGCACACAACAAGCAGAAGCACAGTGAGGACCCATTTACTGGGCTCCTCAATGAGGGACAGTGCTGTGGTGTTCAAAGATTGTTTATGCCACAATTTCTCAACTTTAAATCTGAAATGTTGTTGATCCATCTTGTGATCTTTTTTAGGGCAGGGCATTTAATTTGTTTAATTCAAACAGTTAAATGTCCCAATAATAAGCTCGCAATTGAAACATCAGAGATTTAGAAGCATTATTAAAGTTTTGAAAATTACAGAAACTTTAGCTTCTTAATTATAACGGTCAATTGCTGATGTTAATTCAGCTTTGTAGATGTCTACACAAATATGCTGTGCTTGTAATTCTATCAGCTCTCTATTTTAAGTGCAGACCTGCCTTTTTAGACACACAAGCTCAGGTTTGAACACATGTGATTCTACACGCTTAACGTCATAAATTCGCTTTCTTGAGACATTTCTGTAGTTTTGTTTCTTCCCCCCCCCACACGTCTTGCTTTATCATGACTGTTCTTCCATTCAATTTCCTATCTTTCAAATGGAAGATAGGAATGATTTTACTGGGATTGTAAGCAGATTATTATCTTGAGACCCACAGAATTCGTAGCCACATACAGCCGGGCTTTAGAAACGGCCACGAGTTTATCTCCGCTACACTTAAAGTCTTGAATGACCTCATAACTGCCATTGATAAAGAAGAACTCTGTGCGGCTGTGTATTTAAAGGTATTTGATTCTGTGGACCACAACCTCCTACTTGGCAGACTCCAAGAGAAAGGTCTCTCAGAGAAATGTCTGGATTGGTTTAAAACCTACGTCTCAGGTCGCTTTGAGTCGGTTCAGGCTGAAAGTCACCAGTCCGACTCCATTCCTCTGTCTATGTGTGTTTTCCTCAGGGGGCTATTTTAGAACTCTCTTCAAAATCCATATCAATGAAATAGTTCTCTGGGTTCACGATACCATCCTGTACACCTCCAGTTCATTCTTGAGCACGGCTGTGTGTCCACCTTGGCCTTCGAGAGGCTTTTTCCTCCCTTCAAATTCTTTTACACACAACAACAAGAAAAAACACAATCTTACACATGAATTGATCTCAGACCTCCTCCCACGTTAACATCTCATTCCAGCTCATCGCCTGTTATAAATACCAAAATATATTGCAAGACAATATCCTCTCTTTTGACTTTCAACATTCAAGACTCAGTTTTTTGTATCGCAGCAAGACATTTTTCAGTCAATCTGCAAAGCACAGTTTGGCCAAAATGACAATCTTCCCAATCCTTGACGACGGTGACGTCATCAACAAATCTGTCTCTAAAACTGTGCATCAGCTAGATCTTATTTATCACTTTGTAATCCATTGTTGTTGTTTTTTTCCTGTTTTCTTCCATAGCTGCATGATGCTTAGTTACTTCCTGTTTTTTGAAATGTGTTCTCAACCATTTCACCAGGTTATTTCTGAAAGAAAAGTGTAAAAAAAAATAACAGATTAAAATTGTTTCAACATTTCACTTCTTTTACTGTATTCAGGGATTTTTGATTTTGAATTTTTTGCCAGGTTAGTAGCCTGCTGGTGTTTGATTTTGGTTTTTTTGGACATAATTCTAGAGAGGTTTCTTCATAAAGGAGTCAACATTTATCTGTTTATATAAATAGCCAGAGCGGATTAGCTTGTTTCCATATGATTTGACATAAATTTTACTTCACAGTGACATTTAAAGACAGCTGGTAAGATTATGCTCAAAATATCACATTCATTCCATGTAGTCCAACGACTGGATATGATGTATTTTCTTCTCTCCTGCTCTCCTGATATTTCCAAATTACTTTCTCCATTTATATGTGCATAATCCCTTTCTCTCATTTTATCTTTCATTCACAAGACCTGTCATCTCGAAAGCCACTTAAAGCAGTATCTTGTCAGAGGCAATCAGACAAATTGACATGAAAAAAGTACTCATCCACATTGTATCCATCTGCTTTCTTATCATTTGTACTTTTCACTTCCTCTTCCTCGTGTTTTCCATCTTATCTTTCCTTATTG
This sequence comes from Poeciliopsis retropinna, assembly GCA_010277075.1. Lineage (NCBI taxonomy): Eukaryota > Metazoa > Chordata > Actinopteri > Cyprinodontiformes > Poeciliidae > Poeciliopsis > Poeciliopsis retropinna. The sequence continues at coordinate 3,943,668 of VMRM01000019.1, forward strand.
CTATGGATTCATGGGGGTTTCAAGCCACCACATCCAGATGTGGATTCTTGTCTTCACATCTGTTTTTTTTTTTTTTTTTTTAGCACCGATAGTCTTTTTACTTTCACAACATTTCTCAGCCATCTACATGTGGCTGACTATCTCATGTTGTATGTTCACGTTTGCCTCAGAGCGGTGTTTACTGCGGTTCGCTCTTGGCGACAGGAATTTGATGACTTTTCGAACCAAAGTTCCTGATGTATTTGTTTCATTTAGATAACTGCACGGAGAACAGCCTGACATAATGAGAATGTAAGCAATAAAAAGTGCCTGGAGACGGTGAATAGACCGCAGGATGTGTCAGGCTCCATACAAAAAGGCACTTGGAACATATGCTTGACGTAAAATTGACTTACGCCGATTAAAGTTTGACAAACAAGAGAAAAAGGAAGAGAGAATTTGGAAGAAACACTAAGACATCAAGGCAACAGATCTGCTTTGATAAAGAGCACTCATATTCTTCTTGGTAGACTTACTGCAGCGTTTGCTTCTTTGTAACTTGTTTCTTTGTTTAGGCTGCCAGCCGACGTGCCCGGCATGAAATAACTAAATTCCTTCACTTTCTGCATCTCTATCCCTACATTTGGATCAGGCCAGGAAGATTTGAATCTAACACATCAAGGCAGAGAACAGATGTTTAAAAAGCATTTGCGTCATTATTAGTTTCTTAGCCGAAATGTTTCAGAGCAAGATAACCCCCACCTCTCTATCTAAACCAACCGGTCCCACCATCAACCACATTTGTGAAAACTGGAAATGAGTACAGAATTATTTTAACCCCTTAGCTGTCATGATGACGCCGGTGTCCTCATGGATCTATTGACTTACTGTAAACATTTTGAGGGGAACAGCGAAGGGGTTAATTTAGCCACATTGGAGGATTTTCGAGCCTCAACCCTCCTGCTGCCTTTGCGTGACGCTCAGGAAGTGTGAGGCAAATGTCACAGTTGGACAGTGGGGAAGCGTGAATGGGGGTTGTCCCGTCATACTGTCAATTTCTGAAGCCACGTAAAAAAACCTCGTAAAAGCGCACACAGGGTCAGTGCGACCCCACTAGTCTACAAAAGTGTAAAAAATCTTGTGGTGTCTAAATGACCCCATCTCTCAACACCACAGGAGGATCCATAAACTTTTTAATGCCATGCCAAAGCATCTTAAATGGGTTTAATTGTGGAGTTTGACAAGGCTAGTTCAGAATCTTCAGATCAATATTCTAGTCCATAATCCAAGTGTGTTGGTGTTAATATTGTATGATAGGATTGTGGCCAGACATTCTCTTTTCGGGTTTTTTGGGAGGGAACAGAGTTCATGGTTAAATTAATAACAGTGAGTCATCCAGGTGCAGAATCAGGAGCACCAGATCATCACACTGCCACCACCGTGTTTGACTTGGTCTGATTTGATTTTATGAAAGGCTGTTGAGTTTTGCCACATATTTAACAGCACTGGCACCTTCTAAAAAATCTACTTTTGCTTTGTCACTTCACAAAATAGCGACATAAAGTCTCTGGGAACAACAAGAAGTTGTTTTAGGATGTCAGCAACAGGAATTTTTGTCCAGTCTTTTTTACTGTTGCAATACGAATACTAATCCTAACTGTGGGCAGGAGAGTCCTGCTGTGCTTCAGATGTTGTTGTGGATTCTTTTTTTTCTATTTGGAAACCTTTTTCCCATAAACATATGAACTCACCATTTCAAAACATGTTTATTTTCACCATAATTGTGTGATTTTTCTGATGATCTGAAACAATTTAATGTTCCAAAAAAGCAAAAACAGAAGGAATGTGACAGGAGGAAAAAATGTTTCTCATCACTGTATAAACAAAAGTTCTAATGAGCAACTAATTTGCACTCCAGCGTTACAATAATTTATGTATTTATACATTTACATATAGAGCCTGTGGCAAATGTGCTACTTCTCAGGTAAAACATTTACAGCTAACCTTTAAATTTGCCATTTTGAATCAATCAACAGTCTGGTAACAGCAGGGTGGATCACCCAGATAAGAGTCTTAAAGAGGCAGGAGGTAAAGTGGAGTATTTTACTAGAACAAGATCCAATTTGGACTATTGGCTCCTGAGCAAACCAACATTTTCAACTCAGAAATTATACAAGATAACATTGACAACCAATGGTGAATTATTAATACTCTATAAGCTTGTCAATGACAAATGGTCTTATAAAGGAAAGTGGTAAGTCTGCTGGAGACAGACCAGCAGGTCCACTGATGCTGTGGAAACTATCCAGAGCTTAACCTGCTCACAACTAATGTGAACTTCCAGAAAACACCTCACACACTTCCTCCTCCCGCTTTCCTCAGCAACACTGACTTCTGGGGATCACTTCCTGTCCCCAGAAGCCACAAATGTTTTTAGGACCTGTTGGTCCTCACGTATGTTCAAAAGAAGGCCCAGCAGAGATTGTGCTTCCTGCAGCATCTGAAGAAGTACAGAACCACACAAAGGAGCATCTGGTCATCTTATAAACTGACATTATGCAGTCAGTCCCGTGTTCGTCCATCACTGTGTGGTTTTGCTCATCCTCAAAACATGTCTGGAACAGACTGGAACAAACAGGTCGAGAGAGAGAATCGGCAAGGCTGACTTTTTTGTCCATCCAGAACTTGTACGGGTCAAGGGTCAGGAAAAGGCCACTGAAATCTGCCCAGAGTCCACATATATTGGACAAAAACTTCTTAGACTTTTACCTTCAGGTCAGCGCTATAGAGCGCTTCTTGCAAAACCAGCTGGCACAGAGACAATTTCTTGCCCCAGGCTGTCTCTCTGATGAACACAGACAGTCAGTATCCAGATCGAAACCTTACATGTTAGCAATAAGCCTTGTCTTCTTTTGGAAAAAACACTGGATACAAAGCAGAAATTATTATTTCCTAAACAATTTTTAACAAAATGTTTTCATTTAAAATGTCTTCAGACAGCGAAGTGACTCTCTTTGTGTGAGCAAACATGATGAATAAAACTGATTGTAAGTTACTAGCAGGTGGAAATAATGCGGTTAAGGGGAAAATAGATATGTAAAATGGACAGTAGGTTTTAAATAAAGATTGCAGATCTTATTTGGGAAAATAAAAGCAATGTTGTTTTCTCTGCGGGATTAAAGCATGCCTTCATAAACTGACATCGTAATTCAGTGTTAAAAACCGGGGAGTATTACATCATTCAGCAGCCGTGTGCTTTGCCACGATTCATGTTTACCTCTTGACTGACTGACTGGCTGCTTGTTTCGCTCCTCCCGCCAGACTTGTCGTACAGATCTCGGCGGTAACTTTCGGGAAAACAGTGTCATCCTAATTGACGTCAGCGACAGCCGGAAACTTTGAGAACGAGATCAAAGTCACAGCAAAATGAATCATTTAACATGTGGAATCAATCCCGAGGAATAACAGGTGACAACCGATCTTTGAAAAAATAATCTGAAGTTCCAGGTTTTTGATGGTTAAAAAACGTTGTGTGTAAAGAAGGTGCAATATGTCTGCGCACACTGAAGCACATAACTTTGAGATTAGCCTAACCTTACTCCAGAAACATACCAGACACTCTGCGCCAGCTAACAAGCTATGAACGTTGTCAGCGCCAGGTCTTGAGCTAATTTATACTATTAGTTCTCAGGAGATTTGTTTCCCCTCTGATTTCATCTTCTGAACTCTTAAAGAGCTCCACCGACTCACTGCAAAGCAGTCGGACGCACGCGGTGCCTTGCAAAAGAGTTAATGTCCCCTGAACGTTTACCCATTTTGTACGATTTCATGTGACAGAGCAATTTTAAAACACAGGCCCAAAAGTGTGTGTTTTGAAAACATTTTTTACAGATAAAAGTCTAAAAAGTGTGGCGTGTATTTGTATTCAGCCCCCTTTACTCTTGTACTCTTAATAAAAGAGATTTTTTTTAAAAAACCTTGAAAATTATGTGCAGTTTTTCTTCAATTTCTCGTTTTATGAGTTATTCTCTTTGTGCATCACGCAAAATTTCAGTGGAATGCACTGAGGTGGTTTCAGTGTGCGGCAAAATGTTCAGGGAGCGTGAATACTTTTGCAGGATAATGTATGCACCATTTAAAATAGACCTGCGAAGAGAGAAGAAGCATTCGCTTTCATAACCTGATTATGACATGTAAAATCTTCCATGAAGGTTACAATTATACCAGGACACACCCTTATCTTTATGGTACTCCAGAACCACAACGGGATGTTCTCGTAAAACATATTTATAAACAGCAAAATTACTTCTCGTTTCTAAACGGGGGGAAAGACGATTACCCCCACTGTGTTACAAGCAAGTGTTGAGAAATCTCAGACGCATCCTGTGGACTTATCAGCTTCGAAATGACATGATGCTACCACTGCTGGGGCTTGAATATTAATTCCCAGGCTCGACGAATATAAAAATAAATCCTTCTGCTAATCGTGCCTGAAGATGCTTGCCGGCAGTAAAAAAAAAAAAAAAAAAAGAAAAAAAAAGAAGATAAAAAAATAGAGAGGGTTTTTGTGTAAATTACTAGAAGATTAGTTCCTTTGCCGGTTTATCTCCAGGTCCAAACCACAGAGGTGTATTGCTCAATCACCAAAAACGTTCCTCCCTAACTTCCTGGAAGGAATGGAAGGATTTTGCGGCTGCTTCCGAAATCCTGCAATTGTCTCTGGCGCAACAAGATAGTGGTGGCGCTTTGAAGTTGTAAATCTGTGACAGGGACGAGCATTACCTGTTTCCGACAGGAAGTTTCCGGACAGCCGGACGTTCCGTCGCACGTTATGGGCCGACGTGGCGTTCTCATAGGATTACCGTGGATTAGCCAAGGTGGCTACCGGTCAGAACACACCTCGCTCTATTTTGCTTATTTATGTTTAATCCTTTTGGTAGGAAGTAAACATTTATAGCTAAAAGTGTGTTAATCTTCCCTCGCTATTAGGCCTCTACATCTCATAAACACTTATCACTGGCCTATTTAGCCGGTGATAAGTGGCTAAATAGGCAAAACGTATTTAGCGCACGCTTTGCCTTGAACATGGCTGGAGAAGAAACGGGAGAGGTGTTTGTCGTTTCACACACTCAGCGGGAAAAAAAAAAAAAAAAAAAAAAAAAGCACCATTCTTAAAAACTCCCTTGGATGTGATCATATTGCCAAAAGGCCAGTGAAAAGAGCGCTTAATGGGGAAACGGCCAAGTACCCGAGATGAGACAGGTATATTACCCCAATAAAAAAATAAAATTGAATCCTGACACCTTCATAACTGAGCGGGATCAGGACTGTTCTGGGTAGAAAAAAGAAGAAAAAACAAAAAGGATATTAAATTTTATGGATTTGCTTCTCTTTCATCATTAATGTTTATGAAAAGCTTTCACTCCTGCCACACTTTGGGTATGCACCTAACTAGAATCTCTTTCCCTTTGAAACCTTGAGCCTGGCTTCCCGCTTGTGTTTAGGCCGATCAATTAAAATCTTAAGGAGATGAGAGAAACATGAGCAAGAGGAGGAAAACCACTTGGTTATTTTAGGAGTTTTCTCAATTTCACCTCCTACAGTTCTTTGCTAAAGAGTTGATACCCTTTAGCCTTTTCACATGCTTGTCACGTTGCAGCCACATGCTTAAATGCGTTTTATTGGGAGTTCAGGTGACAACCCACCACAAATAGCACCATGTTTTTGTGCACCTTGAATCCAAAGGATGTTTGGATTGCGTTTTTTGTTGTTGTTGTTGTTCAAATTATTATTTTTGGTAAGTGTAGTGTCCTCCTCCAGTTTGGGCCTATGCTGTTAGTTGATGACAATGCAAAACAACTTATTAAAATCCTCCCAGTGAGGTCAAGTAATAGGATGAGATTGATTATCAGATAGTTCTAAAGGAAAGGCAAACCAAGGACCAACATGTCAGCAAGTTTGCTCCAGGATCAAGCGACACTCGGGCACAGGTTTCAAATAAAGGCTTCAGTCTCCCATGTTAATCAAAGAAGCAACAGAGAGGCACATGGAAACTTTGGAAGAACTGGAGAAATCCACCGTTTAGAGTCAAATGAAAGAAGAATGATGATTTTCTGCACTTACGACTCTGAATACTGCAAAAACACAAAATCTTTCCATGTATTTTTGGTCTAGTTTCTAATGCAAATATCTTAGTAAACTTGAAGTAAGACAAAACTATATTACAAGTAACTTTTTAGTAAAATCTAAAGGTTTGTTTTAAGTAAATAGTTACTTAATATTGATAAAAAAAACAAAAAAACTTGCTCCATAGGCAGACGGTTTAACTTATAACAAGATGTTTTTCCCATGTTATAAGTTATAATTATTCTGCCTGTAGAACAAGTACTTTCTCATCAATATTAAGGAATTATTTACTTAAACCTTTGCTGGAAAGTTACTAGAAACTAGACCAAAAATACTTGGCAAGATTTTGTGTTTTTGCAGAAAAAGAGTGGCCAGAAGAAAGTCAGTGAAAATAACAATTAAAAAACAGGATAAGTTATGTTTGCAAAGTTGTAGAAGAAGGTACTCTGGTGAGAAAAAAAAACCCCTGTAATGTCTGGCCTCCATGCCGAAACTTATCTGTGGTGGGAAACCTCATCTTGGACACGGGAGAGACATTGAAGTTTATCAGAGTTGAGAGAAGGGTGGAAGGAGCTAAACACAGGACAGTCTTGATAGTAAACCTATTAGAGGCTGCAACAGACTTGAGACTGGGGTAAAGGTTCACCTTCAAGTCAGACGATTGCCCTAAATGCGCAGCGAGAGCTGCAATCGAATGGCTTCGATCAAAACATGGTCATGCATTAAAATGCTCGGTGAAAGTCCAGACCCAAAAAAATCCAATTCACAATCTGCGGCGAGACTTTGAAAATTTATGCTCACAGGTGCTCTCTGTCCAAACCGACTGAGCTTGAAATGTTTTGCAGAGAGCAAATCTGTCCCTACAAAAAAATTAGGGTGGGTGAACACATTTATGTCGTTATCTGTAAAAAAGAAGAAGAAGAAGAAAAAAAAGGGTCACCGTTACATGTTGTGTTGGTCTAACGCGTAAATTAGACCATGAGGATTTGTGATTGTGACACAACAAAACGTGAAATTGTTCAAAATTTATGTTTTTACAAACCCCCTGTACGAAACATGATTTCATAATTACTAAAGAATCTCAGTACATTTTCAGAACAATCAGTGCTTTAAAGCAGCACAGTGAATATATATTTCGATACGAGTGTATGGTCAGTAATGAACAGATAACCTTATCTTTGCCACATCTCCATGCCAAAGGCTTTTCACGGCGAAATCTCCCAGTCTTGTCTTTAGAACTCGCCATCAAAGTCCTAAACATCTTTACTATCTTAAAGAGATTTAGGCACCACTATCCAAGGGTCCACACTCATAGATCCTTTGGATGTAGATAAAGAGGCTTAGGTCTACACACACCTTTTCTTTCTACCTCTTCATCCCCTGATTTTTCTTTTCTCCTTTGCCACCTTCTCATCCCACGCGGCCGTGCATGCATACACACTCTCAAGCACCCCCGGAGCTTAATTTGCAATAGAAGACTACTTCATTTGAATGTCTTTGATGTAGCGTGGCTTTGCTCAAATGAAGTATCTGATCCCAATCCCCCGGACAGATCCACGTGGGTGTATCGGTGTAACCAACCACCACCAGAACCAGCCCCCCTCCCCCGTCCTGCTGCCAGCTCCTCTCTCATTGTGTTCCTCGTCTATAAAACACCATCCATCATTATACTCATCATGCCGTCGATCCCCTCCCAATTTAATTCATTTACACTTTTAACAACCGTGCTTACGTGTGCCATCATCCGGGTAATTTATGGAGATGGAGTCTTGTGTTAAGTCCCTCGGTGGGCCACATGGCCTGTTGGTAAATCTGGCTTAAGCAGAACGGCAAAAAGTAGAAAGACACACTCTTAAGAAGTCTTGGAGAATGCTTGCGGGTTTACAGAAAAGAAATCTCAATCATTTTTCACTGTGCATGACTGTTGCTTTTGTCAATTTAACATCGCGGCTGCAGCACCGAAAAGAATCCTGTAATTTTTCCATGCTTTACTTGCTGATTCACATACATACAAGACTCAAAATATATATATGGTATAAAAACGGAGATGGGTAAGACTCCAGAGGAGATGCAAACAATCCCGAGCAGAAGCACAAGGTGAGGCTTCAGAGGCAGGTTTGAGTTTCAAGGAGATTCTGAGCAGAGCTTTGGAGCGGCTGTTCCCAGGCTAACTCCTGATCCACAGCTGCAGGAGAACGCCATGGCAACTGGGGCAACTGGGAGGTCCTTCTGTGGGGACAGACTTAAGGGAGTTGAAGGCTACATGGATCCAACTATGGACTATGGAAACAGCAATAAGTATCAAATGGAAGTACACATAGAGACACTAGAAGACTTGATTCTACCACATAAGCTAAGCATCAGCCAAAACTTGATGTCCAACAGCTCTTTAAATCCACCAGGTTATGAGTATTTGTAGTAAGAAGAGGAATAACAAATAACTTGAGAAATTTAGGGAAACAAATGGAAAACTTTTGGCATTTAGGTCTCAAATGTTGTAAACTATTAACTTTGTTCTTTGTTATTTTATGTGGCTCATTTGCATCTTTGGAGGCCAGTTGTCAACTTTATTTGAAACCGTATTTTCTGGACTATAGAACACACCTCACTATAAGCCGCACCTACAAAGTAAAAAAAAAAAACCCAAAAAACAAAAAAAAACTGGAAACGTACATATTTAAGCCGCACCAGGCTATAAGCCGCTGGCATCTCTGCCGCTCTCGGTTTTCCACAACGACGCAGCAGAGGGCTGAAACTTAATTGCAAGTGTCTGCCTATGACTAAGACACTGAAACAAGCTGGCAGCCAGCAGCCAGAGACTTAGTAATCATGATAATGGAGCATGCAAAAGCCACTCTGCCATCATTTGTCAGGCAGGAATAAATCTTAAACCGGCGGGGCTCAGATTATACTTGGTATTCCTGACTGTTTAGTCAAGCATAGAGTGCACTCAGTCTTAACTCAGTACACTGACTACATTGGTCTGTTTCAGATTTGTGGTTAACACTGTTGCATGTTTTACCAAGTATGAGCAAACTGCAAGAGTACATAATATCTGACTAATGCATACACCCAACATTAACTGCAGGTGGAGGAAATAAGAAGAGCACTTCACTCACGCAGCGTTCTTTCTTTTTTAAAGGTTGAGAAAAATATATGCAGTATGTCTGACGCCAGGTAAAAATTTTGTTGATTCTGGAGAAAAAATGTAGTCTCAGAAATTAGAGGTGGGTATTGGAACACCAGGCACACAACTCCACTGAATATTGTCAGTCCTTTTATGTAAGATGTACTTTGTTTTACCACTAGCATTTAGCATTTTTTCTGTCTCTAAAGCCTACTGTGTCATTCAGAGGACAAATAAATATGAACTTGTCACTGAGAGTAACATACATAGTTCAAACACACTTATGTTACCTGCTCCATGGTTTTCATGGAGAAAAAGTGAGATGAAGAAATTCTTGTGCCCTAATGTGTTGCTTTGTAGAGAAATTATCTGACAAATACTGCATTTCATTATCTATAAAACTGTCCAAACTGTCTGCATTATATTAGACCTTTGTCAATCTGTTCAATAATTTCTAAAAATAAATTAGACATCATGATTAGTCACACATTACTTACCCTTTTTGCACTTACTTAACTTTTTTTTTTTTGTTTGTTTTGAATAGTAACATTTTTACTTCTAATTGAGTATTTTTGGCTCCCATCTCTGTTCAAGATCAAGAGCAATCACAGGACTAATGAAAGGCAGGGCTGCTGGCTCTGCACAAAATATACAACAGCAAACACCGCTGTATAGTTTTAAATACAGTCTTTTGTTTGAAAGGTATTACAAAGTTTATTCAGCTGCAAATGCAAATCTCTTCTGAAGACTCTAAGCTGCATATAAGAAGTAGTAGATATTAAAAAAGCACGCTGCGCTCGATACAAAGGACTCAGTGCGGGTTCAGTGAAGACAACAGGCTAAAAAAGATTAAGAGTTAATCCATTAGGAACTGACCAATAAAAGTTTTCAGTCAAAAAAGCCCTGCTTGTGCTTTGGAGACCTGCAAAATAAAAATTCAGCTAACCTTCATGCCAGAGATGAACACTCATAAGGTGCCCTTTGCAAAGTGTTCTCTGAAGCATTCTTTAAATGGGTTTTGTGATTGAAGTGCACATAACATCATTTGAAGTTAACAGAGGGACGAAGCGGTCATGATCAAGTAAGCTTTGAAACATTATGCTGAGCTTAAGTGTCCCATCCAAAAACACTGTTTGTAGCTTTATTATTTCACAGAGCCACTTATAGATCAATTGTATAAACTTATCTGAATGGCTTCAGCTTTGCAGGTGGATTTTTTTTTTACCCTTCTTTAAAGTCAGGTGTATTTGTTAGACCATAGTGCTTCCTCTGTTTAAGCCAAACCGAGTGCAAGCAGAAAGTGCTTCCATCGCAGCAGCCATTTTATCTGCCTCAATTTGTTGTTTGCTTCTAAATGACTCCGTTTGCATACCTGATGGGAAGAAGTCGCCCTCTGGCTCTCCATTCGTTAGAGGCAGGGATTTGCGGAGTTTAAATTTGATGTTGTCTGGCCTCAGCGTGCTTGCTTACCTCTGAGGACAAGCCGAGGCTGATAATGTGGCAGTAGAGTCACGGCCGCTGGCCTTTTTTGATGAGAAGAAAGGTCTGTTTGACTAATTACCCTGGCGGTCGCACCACTTGTTTTGCCAGTGCCAGGATTTCACATCTTTCTCTTTTTTTTTTTTTTTTTTTCTCACACACTCTGGTTTGTTTCTGTCCTTGTTCCGCGAGCGCACACGCACTGATCTGTGAACGTCTGATGTGAAAATTAGCATTCAAATTAACACTCCAAATCAGTGGGTATTGATTAGCTTTCTCTTCTTCGAAACTTTTGTTTAAGAGCATTTTACCTCCCTCACTGGGCCGTTTCTCCCCTTTTCCCACATCTAGCACCTTATTTCCTTCTTTGATTACACTTACACATTTTTTTTTTTTTTTTTTTTGCACAGAGCGAAAGGTTTACAGAGTGGGGATGGGCTAATGAACAGAGCTCTGTTTGAGGTTAAATCAATAATTTCAAAAGTGAATAAAAGAACTCAGGAGTCGCCAGGTAGCTTATTGGCTGCTCCATCGATCTGCAGGCAAGGGAGGGACTAGAGATGAGAAAAGATTATGGGAATTGTGAGCTCGTTAATCAAGAGTTACCATTTACAGTATGTTGCCGCACATTTTCTCAACATTTACTGGGTGAAGAGGTAATTGGACATTAAATCACAGATTACTCAGAGTCCTTCATCTAGTCTGCTCTGCTGAACTAGAACGGAGGGGTTGTTTAAGATATTTTCGGATGTATGTATTCGGATGTAAATACTCACATATTTATGCACCAGGTGTTTGTGCGATTATTGCCGTCACAGTCAACCGTGTCACAGAAAAATACAGCATTAATTAATCTGATTTTAGAGTTTGATTTGGCGTATTTTAGCGAAAACATGCAACAAACTGTGTTTGAATATGAAGCTTTTCTTTGTGCGAGACAGTCGCATTTTAGGCCGGAAATTGAAGTGGCTGCTGCTGTTCTTGATGCAGATAAACTCATTTTGTGGGAAACGTCTCCTTTTTATCTTCAGTTTGGGTTTCGCCATGTCCCCTGATTGAGAGCTTTGTTTGGGCCACCTGCTCTCAGGGTCTTGTTGCGAGGTGGACAGAGCACATGTGCCTCAGGAGATTAAGTGACACGTTGACATGTAACAAATCTTTTGTGGTTTAGGATATAAGCCCTGACTGTGTCTAAATCTATCATTTAAGAAACTGGACAATGCACTAGATCAACCAGGTGCACTCAGTACTCAATTATGAGACCTGGAACAAGACAAATATGAAGCGTCTCGGACGGCAGCCATCAGAAAATCCAACCGTCATTCTCTTAATCGAACCGCTGAGTTGCAGCTGATCAGGTGAACTGACAAAGTCAGGGTCATGGTCATGCAGGAGTTGTTGAGCAGAGAAACCAAACAGTCTGAGGTTTTGTTTGTGAGCAGAAATGCACTGAAAATCAGACAAACCTTGACGTCTGTGTTTTCAGAAGTAAGTCTGAATGATTTCTGCGGTGTGATAGGGACAGACTTTTTGTTGGTCTCTCAGAGGTTCTGGCAAGCTGTTTGAGATATCAGAAAGAGAGAGAAAAAAAGGGTTCAAACAAAGTATACTTCACACCGATATATCAATAGGGCATTGGCTGGAAGTGCTGAACCCACTTCATAATATATTTACCTATTAATCTGCTGACTAATAGCTCTTGGCTTCTCGCAGACGACGGTCATCTGCTGATGAGCTTTCTCTCATCCTGTTCCACGTTCTCAGGCTTTGTGTCTTGCTTTTTCCGTGTTCCAAAAACATGAGTGCTGTGATCATTCTCTTAAAGAGATGGGGCAGCTTTATTGATCTGACATAACAAGTGGACTTTGGACTGACCTGGAGTTTGGTAAATGATGAAATAAATTGTAAAACAGCTGACTAACAGAGTGGAGTAGCAGCTCTCTGGGAGGATTGCCAAATGTGAGAGTGCTCCATCTCCCTTAAGTCTGGTCCGATAATCATGTTTGAAGAAAACCTCTTGAACGGTGCGGAAATAAAGTTTAATACTCGGTTCAGTGCTTCTGCTGACTAATAGTCAAATAAGGACTTTGAACCAGTTAAAATTTCAAACTTCAATTGATTGCATAACTAAGAGGTCAGATGCGATATTAGAGACTCAACTGAATGTTACCTTTCAATCAAAAAGCAAAGCACAAATTTGTCCCCTGCAATGGAGTGTCAGGCTGTCATGACCTGATCAAAAACGCACCGATGCTCTTTTATAGGAAAAATACACCAGAATGCTTTAAGCCTATTGCCAAAAGATAATTACCGCCGCTGACAAGAACTGAACTGACACGACGGCCTTCTAAATGCGAGCGCTCAGTACGTTCACGACTGAATTTAAGCAAATTTGCCCTCTTGCTGTCAAACCGCTGATGATGGCTTCAGGTGTATTGTGAAAATCATCTGGTTTGTGTGCAGGCAATTTGCTTCGGGAGTACACGAGTGGGAGTGAATTAAAGAAATGTCCAATCAATATTATGAGGCCGAGAGAAGAGAAGAGAGCGAGCGGGAGAGAAAATGAATTGGCCCATGGACAAAGTAACCAGATGCCCGAGAAAGTAGACGTCGGAAGGCACATTTACATAACCCGGGCGGAAAATAGATACAGTGGTGGGGTAGAGGGAGGGAGCGGAGGGGGAGCGAAGAGAGAAGATTAAGTAATTATCCTTTCAAGCCTAATTTGAGGTGCTGTTTGAAATTAACCTATGCAAATGAAGTGGCTAAATCACGCCGAGGACAGCAGTGACTAAGACTGTACAGAAGGCGAGCGCTCGTTTTATCACAACGCTGTCCAACGCGAGCGCTCACGTACGGGGAAGTTTCAGCGCACTTCATGCGGTGCCTATTTTCCGTACCACTTGAGAGGGTTACAGTGCACGTTAGTGCATTGTTCTGTCTAAACATTCAAAGTACAGCGCGGTTATATAAAGGGAATCAGTATTCAGGTAATAGCTGGGGGTATGGCTGTTCAGAGAGCGCCTCTTCTTTTTCATGTGACGCTGCTCGCTTTAGAGAAATGAAAATACTAAACTTTTAATCTTTATATCAGACGAACATTGCTGTTCAGAGGATGTGAGCAACTCAGCTGCGACTATAGGGGACATAAGAAACCAGGAGTTTAAGCAAGAGTCTCCGTGTTTTGGTGCTACATGATCCCGGATGTGCATAAAGGAGTTATATTTACATGAATTGAAGTGTTTTATGTACAACCTTAGAATATCGTTCTTGAATGTGGTTGAGTGGCAACAACAGATCAGGATGACGCTCCTAATTCTTCTGCTGTGAGTCCGAACAGCCACACAGTGAGAACTGACCTGAACGTTTAGACACGTATGAAATACATTCTTCATATGCAGCGTTTCACCTCCTCGTCATGCAATTTTCAAGGCTGTGTACCTTGAAAATACAACACTTATTGCCGATTCCAGCAACACTGTTGCTAAAATACTACTGTCACTAATGCTGCCTTTATGCAGACTTTCTGGCTGATCGCCTTCAAATTGTGCAGTTGATCTATTAATGTCATAGTTGTTCTGACACCCACACCTCCGTGCCAGCCTCTGGAGAAAACGTGAAACTTGCTGCTAATTAATGTGAGAAGCGCTTCAGAAATGGATTCCTTGTAGAGTAGATGCATTTATCCAGCCAGTTTTCCTCGCTGTAAAGACGCATCACTTTTGAGGGAGAGAAGAACAAACTGATCATCTACTTTCTCTACTTACAAAAAAATACCTTGAAGAATGTATTACCCAACGATACACGAGAGCTAACCTTCCATGACATTCTAGTAACACTATGAACATCACCAAACAGCAGGATTTCAGATTATGTTCACCTATCCCTCCCAATCGACCGCTTAGCTGTTGATTACTTGTCATTATGTTAAGCTTCCCGTCATTCAGTGCATTTTTTTTATTCTTTTTTTTTTAGTCTTTTGCATTTTCTCCCACAGCGATTCCTCCTTTTAATCCAGTCTCTCCTTCTCCTAGATTTTGTTTGCAAAGGTCCCCCCTTCCCTCCATTACTAACCAATAAATTGCTCTCCATCTTCCCTGCTGTCACGACAGATTCCTCTTTCTGCATGGGATGAATCCCGTAATGGCTGGTGCAAATCAATTGGCATTTAGATACTTACTTTTGTATCACACTATGTGTCCACACAGCATGGCAAGCTGCATGACTGCCTCTTCAGAATAGGGCTGACTGGATATTATAAGGAGCCGGCTTGGAATTGTCTTGCGATCTAAATGCAAATCTAAGGAGGGCGTTAAGGAAGTCATTACCTACATGGCTGGCTTTGATGAACCGCTCACGGCGGTTTGAAGCAAATACCAAAGCGGAGCGTCACATACATGTGATTAAGATGATTAATTACTCTTTTGAATGTATTCCTCATTTTCAGCCGCCTTTTGTAACCCGAAGCAATCGCAGGATGTGTGTTAAGATCTTGTGATGTTTCTGGTTTCAGAGGGCTCAGGGGAATTCGAATGCAGTGGTTGGCACAGGCACTTGGGGAGCCAGCCTCTAATCAGCGAAGATGTTTTGAAGCTAAACAGTGAGCTGATGTACAGAGTTGTCTACAGAGGACAGAGTTGACATATTGTGTCTTGTAAAAGTATTCAAACCCTTTGAAACCTCAAATATCAATGTAATAAAGTAGACTGTGAACATGAAAGAAGGAGGTAAAAGGATAGACGGTTTTCAGTATTTTCATACAAACAAATCTAAAAAGTAAAGCATCTACTCATTATTCCCATTAAAGGTGCAGTATGCAGCTTTTACAAAAACATGTTTTTTTAGGTGTTTGTTGAAACTGTCACCATGTCCTGACATTATTATGCAGATAATCTGTGAAAAGTTTGAGCTAAGCCAACCTCCCCCAAGTGCTACGATTGCTGTTTGCAAAAATGCACCGCTCCAAAAGCAACCAGAGGTAGGAGGAAGGTCACAGCACTGTCAATCATGTATCATGTATATACTGTTCAATGTGCTACTGGTGGAAAAACAACTTACCATTGCAGGAAATGCATTAATCCGCCATGCTAACTAGCCTGAGCGTTAACGGGAGGCTCCGTTGTGATCAACCAAATTAAATGTAGCAGAGAGCAAATTGAAGGGTGTGAGCAGCAGGTACACAAGATTAATAGACAATGGTAAGACCCTCCTCCTGGCTCTGATTAGTTGTTTCTGTTGTGTATTTGTGCAGATCCACAAATACACAATAAATGTTGCAAAGGTTTTCCCCCATTACTAAAAAATCTCCAGAAAAATATCAGTTGGAGCTCGATTTTTTTTTCACAGGTTATCTGTCTCATATTATACTATCACAACATAGTGATAGTTCTATTTGGTAAAAGAAAAAAAATTAAAACAGTGTGTCCTTCCACTTCACAGTTGTGCACTACTTTGTGTTAGTCTGTCACAGAAAACCCAATGAAGCAGCAAACTGATCAATTCACAAACTCCAAAATGGTAGCACTAAAACCTGCTACTTTTAAAATATCAGCTCATGTCTCTCTGTGAAACTCACTCCCTCTGGCAATAAAAAAAAAAAAAAAAAGAAATAAATGTTTGCGCCGATCCTCTTTTATGTAAAAACCCACCAATTTGTGTCACTACTTTTGCTATGATTCCCAAGGACATTTCCAGAGACAGTCCTAAACATATGCTGATGTGACATCACTCGCTGACAAACCCACATTAAAGGTAAACTCTTAAAAAACACTCTTTGAGAAATAAAAGTCACCTTTAGAAGAGGGAAATACTGAGAGTGAAATGAAAGCAATTTTTCCTCCTTTTGAAATGGAAATGCACTGTGATTTGCTGAATGCCTTTGAAGAAATCGTGTTATTAAGAATCAGGTGTCGCCGTGCAGCCACCATTGATACGGGGTTCATAATCTTAAATGAAATAGTTTTCTTCCCCTTGCAATTTCTTCACCCTTTTCACTCCGTTCTAAGTGGAGAGCGGGCTTTTGTGTGAAAAGGTCATGTGGCTTTCATGGAGCTCACACTCACCTGCTGACAGTCGAATGTCACCTTTTTTTTTGGCTTTAAGCTAAGTAATGATTCTTTTTCTACAAGCCTTCATGCACTGCAACATGTCTGTGTGGCTCCTCCTCTCCTTATTAATCTTTTCAGAATATTCATGCCAAATGGTTGACTCGTTGAACCGTACAGATCGTTTTGACGAGCGGGGAGTGTTTAACGGAGCAACCTTCAAAAAAATCGCAATTTTTATGAATGAAATATTTAGTTTCCTTTCGCTTTTTTGCGAAATCTTGAACTAAAACCAAGAAACTTTTCAAAGTGTTTAAAGCAGAGAATATGCCTGCTGAACACCTCAAATTGAGTTTTGTTGCAGCATTAAAAGATGTCCAATGAGTTTGTTACAGTTCAGTTATAGTTTAAAAATAATAATTACATTTAAAACCCGGTTATGTTTGGTTGAATTCAACAGGATAATGATTCTAAACATGTGATCAAATCAACAAAGTTTTGGATCAAGCTTGATCTATTTTGGATCAAGCACGTCCCTCCCATCCCTGTATTCTTCTCTGTTAACCGTTTTCTAATAGATGACAGTGTTTTTTTTTTTTAAAACTCAATTGTTTGTAAAAGTTTTGTGTTTCTTTTTCTTTTTAAGTGAGGGTAGAAAACATCCACAGTGAAAATTGAGCCTAAAACATTTTATAAATTTTTATCAAAAGGACTTAGAAACGAGAAACCTTTGCTGATAATTACAGTTTTTGTTTAGTTACTGCTCCCATTTTGACATTTTTTTTTTGGCTCTGTTCTGCAGGTGCTCAATAGTTTCAAAGGCTTCGTTTCTTCAAAACCAAATTCCAGGCGTCATTGTGAGTATTATATGTAACGAGTTAACTTTCTGAGCTTAAGCTCCATTCTGTGTCCTCGTTGCAGCAGAAAGTGGTTTTCTGCCTTCAGTTTTAATGGGCACATTTGAAACCAATCAAAAGTAGAACACTCAACCTTGAACACTCAACGCGATCCGCAAAGAAGCAGACACAGAGATCCCAGCTCCTCTCACACAGGTTTGCATCACAAGTTTTTCCAACTGTTTATATTGACAATTTGGTGATACGGAGGAAAGAAAAATTGTCGCTTTGCTGGAATCTCTATTCTAGCTTTTTGTCTTGTATGTATCCACTTTAACTCGGTGAGAATTCCCCCACCTGAAGCAGCTTCTCCTCTACTTATCCCCTCTGGAAACAATCCTCCACAGTATTTTATTTTATTTTTTCCAAGAAAAAAGCCGTGTGTGCTGCAACCTGCTGAGACAAAGCAGTTGGTTCGGTACGCTCCGTACTTGTTCAGCACGGCTGCCATTTGGCACCGAAGGCAGCCATCACAACCGGCGAATAATTTCCTTCGGGGAGTCTTTCAAACTTTGTTGTCATGTACTCCGTATGCCTTTGTAAACTCATAAACGGAAGACAACTGATCTGAAAAGACAAAGACATAAAAATGACACTTTCTCTTAGCAGCCAGGATTTTAACAAACTTCTCAGTGGTAGTTTAAAAGCTCTACACCAGCTTGGATTCTGATGAAAATTTATAAACTTTGTTTATATAGACGCACCCAGTGTGAGGGAATGAAGTAAAAGCATTTTGCCTCGTAAAAAAAAAATAAAAATAAAAAAAATCAAACACGTGGGCTCTCTACCTGCGACTGAGCATCAAGTTGAAAGCTATAAGGGAGCGTCTGCTTGCCTTTATCACTAATGGGCCCCCAAATTGCTGCGCTTAGATGGAATATGAATGCACCTCCGGTGAATTATTAATGCGGTGATGCAGCTCGCATTCTGCCTGGCACTTCCAGAGGTGATCCACCTCCCACGCGGATTGGGAGCTGTCACCCATAATTGGAGAAATCACAACTGCATGGAGTTAAGTGCAGCTCATTCCCCTCCGGTGAAGAATCCCGACGCCGCAACACCGAGAGGTAAGAACATTCGCCTTTATGTTTCTTTTTTTTATTTTTATTGCCGTTTTCACTTCGTGTTCTAATATTTTCCTTTCTCTTTTTCCTTCCTGTGTATCTGGGACTTTTATGGCCGACGTTGTGCTGCAGGTACGGCTGAGGGAAACTGACCGGAAAATCATTTCTGAGGATTTCATCCTCAGTGAGCAATGATCAAAAACGTGACAGTGCTCGCTCAAGGTTTGAGACGCGCTGCAGCGAGTTCTCAGTGTGACCTCTGACCTGGATGACAACCCGCGTTTCCATTAAGCGTATTCCGCTGGCTGCGGCGAGGTGAACCGCGTCTGATGGAAAAACATGGTAGCGTTCACGGGGGCAGACGTTCATGAAGGCTTTGCGGCACATTTTTCTGACAGAGTGACAACTCCATGCAGAGCTCGTGGATCTCGGGGTCCCACGGAGTGGCCCCGGGGGTGTTGTCAAATCGACAGCTCAAAGCACGGGGACCACACCCCCACAGCCCCCCGCGCCCCCGTGTCCCAGAGACACAGGCAGAGTTATAGGCGAACCGAGGAGGTTTTGTAGTTCGATTATCCCTGAAAGAAAGAGAACTGTCATTTCTCTCGACAGGGGCGAGATTCTTGTGTTTTTCATCGTGGACGAACCAACCACAGTATACATGGTCAAATTGTGGCAAGTTATTCTCAACGGTGCATTCTTTGGAGAGCCATCTGGCTGTCAAAATAAATATTGTTTGGGTGCGATAACTCGTGCGCTGACATGTTGTGACAGCTGTCCCTACTGTCACCCAAAGACCTGAATGGTGATCGTTTTCTGTTCATCCTTAAAATTAGTTTACATATTGATTAGTGAATAGTTTAGAGTTTTATCTTTAAAATTATTTTCATTTGCCTGACTCTTTAGTTAACTATATGCAGTGCACACATTTAGTTAACTTTATCTGTTTGAGTTACCAGTTTCCTTTGGAGCTGCTGCTGGAATCACAGAGAAGAGCTCCAGCTAATTGCTGCCCTTATATGGCTGGCAAACCTCCTCAGTGGGTTGTTCTATTTGTTTGCCAGGGGAAATTTGGTCTTCTTTAATTTTATTTTACCATTTCTTTAATCTTTCTTCTTTTTGGAAGTTAGTTCAGTTGTAATATTTATTTAATTTGAAGATTTAGTAATGTGTTGACCAGTATCTGTATATGTTCTTGTCTGTTTAATTACGTTAAATAGTGGCTGATCAGACCAATTCTAAGTTCAATGATAAAGCTAAGTTAGGTCAGTTTCCATTCAAAGTCGAGTCTGTGACATCTAACTGCTGTTAATGGATCTGAACACTTTTTTTTTTTTTTTTTTTTTTTTTTACAATACCTCACAGAAGCCATGGCCTTTGTCAAGAGGAATCGTGCAATTTGATTTTAGCCCCCAAAAGTGGAATCTAATTACTTTAATCAAGCCATTTAATTATTCCACTGCTGCTTTGTGATCAAGTAGTGAAGAGTTAATTTATTTCGGTAATTTAATAATAATAAAAAAAAAAGTAACTCAGATATTGCTGCGAATAATTACTTCCCACATTGGGGATTTTAGTTTTATTTTTTATGTCCCATATTTCAGATCATCAAATAAAGTTTGATATGAAAGACAGACTTACCGAAATAAGTTTCTGCTTTAAAGAAACTTTAAAGCATTTAAAATTTAAAGCACCAGTATGTAATGTTTATTAAAAAAAAAGTTTTTTACATACATTTTTACATTGTCAGTGTATTGTGACAGTGTGCTATAAGACAGATACTCTATAAAAACAATCAGTCTCCTCTCTCTGCTACCTAGTTCTTCCAAGAAACAACCAATCAGAACCAGGAGGTGGGTCTTCTAGCAAAGAATGTCGTGAACACTAATCACATTGCATAATCACAGATGATGACGACAAAGAGGCGGTTTTCCTGTAACGGTTAGTTGTTTCGCCTCCATTAGCACATTTAGCGTCATTGATGGACAGCGCTAAGACCCTCCTCCTGATTCTGATTGGTTGCATTAGGTGGAGTGTGATGCGTTTCATCAGAAGGCAACAGCATCTCGGAGAGGAGGTGGAGGAAATCAACTATCAGTTTCATACAGTACTCACTCTGTCACAACATGGTGACGGTTTTAAACAACTACACAAAACACATATCCTTTGCAAAAGTTACATACTGCAGCTTTACTCGTCGACACTATGTGGAACTGAATGGTGCCTTCCTCACTCGCAGAATCAAGAAACAACATAAAAGATGTGAGGAAGTAGCACATCTATCAGTCTATAACAGGTTTCCAAACCATTTCTAAAGCTGTGGGGATCCGGTGAACCACACTGGGAGTCATTATCCACTATTGGAGATGACATAGAATAGTTCTGAACCTTTCCAAGAATGGCCGGCCGATCAAAAATTCTCCGAAACTGTGTCAACCACTCATCCAGGAGTGGAACAGAACAGAGAACAGAACAATGCAGGCTTCATTTACTGAATCTAGTTCAGAGTTTATGGGCAAAACGATACTTATAAAGTGTAAAAACACTTCCAAAGTACATTTTGCATTCTATTTGACAACAAAAAATGCAGAGGTTACGTTTCTTTTTTTCGATTTTAGGAAAGAGTAGGGGTAAAATGTAAAAACAGATATTTGTAATGTAACTGAATAAACTGATAGAAAAAGGATGTGTTCCACAGATTTTTTCAGAATATTGAGGAAACCATATGATACTTCCTTAAATGTTGTCTAAAATGACAAGTGCAACAGATTGGTATGTAAAGCATGCTTTCATTTTTTAATATTTCACTCTTGTTAATATGAATTAGCACAACGTCGAATCCCTATGACTGCCATAAAATATGCAAATTTGTATCGTTTCAAAACATTTTTTGCACACCTTGAAAAACCTTGAAAAATGAATGTAGCTGGTGGCAGAATATTGAATAATTAATGGTAATTTTACAATTGCTGGGATATATGTATGAAAGTGAGGTTTTAATGTCGCATCACAGAGCTCTAATCATGCATCTAAACTTGCTGCTTTGAATTCAATTACCTTTTTGCAACTTCAAAGAAGAGTAATTCGTTATGTGGACTTGTTTTTTCCTCTCACAGCGTTTCTGACCAGTCTTCTTCTTTTGATGCTATTGCCGTTTCTCACTGTTTCTCCCTCTGCACGTCAATTCACACTCACTCGACAGCCGCAGCACATTCAGGAAATTGCACTCGCCTGTTGTTCACTCCAGTCGTCATTGTCCCAGTACTTAAGTGATCAGTTTGCAGGAACTCTTCCCTGGGCTCTCCCGTTGTTCCCATTAAGGTTCCTGTTGTTATTGTCACACAGCTACACTTGTGTACTGTGCGAGGCTTACGCGTTATCTTTATGTTTTTGGACTTCTTTTGGAGAAACTATGCTTTTCATTATGATCCTTTGCACTTCAATCCATGATAAAAACTTCTGGGATTGTTCCAGACAAACCCCACTCAGAAGATAGACTTCAAGAGATTTAAGTTAGCTTTTTAGCAAACGTGTATTGGAATAACATCAAAACAAACTTTATCCGCTTCAGCGAAAAGCTTTGAAAACCTTTGGAAATTGAGGACGCACAATCCAATTGACAGTTTTGTCAAGAGACTAACATTGGATTGTGAGCTGCAAGCTGTTTTAAAATGTCTGCCAGTGTGGCGGTACTCTGAAGCCTCAAAATATTCTTTGGTGCCTTTTTGTTATGAAACGTTTGACAGCCACCGAATTTCAATATTTAGAGTGTTTGAGAACAATCCTTAGTGTAAATGTGAATTAGATCTCTATAACTTTAAAATGGTCCTTGAAGCGAATGTGCTCCACAGCAATTTCTAGAAATTTGCTCTGATTTGACTACATCAACATGATTTTCCTTCATCCAACTTGCTAATTGTGCTGATTAAGAACAATTAGCAGATTAAGAACAAAAATGAGGTACATTTTTGTTCTTAATCTGATATCAAAACTTGCCTTTTGCTTTTCTTTTTTATGCACGCCGGTTGACATGAACAGCATCCTGCTTTGGCAGAGACCAGTTCTGTGTCAAAAAGTTTATTACTTTCAAAAGTGGGAAATGTAGTTTACAAAAGGATGGAATTCGGACATGGAAAAAAATATATAGGAACCTTTGAATTTCCTGCCCTTTAACTTCACCACAACAAAGTAAGAAATTGTCTTTCATATCCAGTTCTAAACCCTGTACATAAAATGGTTAAAACAAATTGTAAAGTACATTAAATGTTAGCCTCTGACCAGTCTCTGGCTTCTATGGATAACCTTTTAATGTTCCTCCTTTAGCATTACGGATTAGGAAAGTAATCTACCATCACCTTCTGATGGATGGAAAGAGAAAATAATCTGTCGAGTCTTTAATTGGACTTATAACAAAACATCATCAATGACTGGGAAAGCTATTATGAACTGTTATAATGTTACTCCCTCAACAAAATCTTAACTGGAGTGTTGCTTTGATATGGCTGTCATCCAATCGTTCACAGTCAATCTGCAAAAAGGGAAATGCAAATATTTAAAGAAGCAAATTGCGTACCAGGTCCTTGTTCTGTTTACTCTACGCCTCCTCACACAGTAATAATGCTTGAAGGCTTCCTTAGTGCTGCTGATCCCAAAAGAGGAAGATGCTTCAGAAGAAATGGATGTATTGACTCGACCCACGCCATCAAGATGGACCACTTTGAAATGAGATGTACATTTTAATTATTTTTTTATCCGAGTCTTTGGTAAATTAGACCAAATCATATTACATTATTATAAAATGTCATAATTGACATTTTATTCAATTGTGACTTTTTACTTGAGAGAGAAAAAGACCGCAATAGATAGTCATGTGAAAAACAATTAGGATAGGCCATGAAGTCTAAAATTCTCAATCATGACATT
This sequence comes from Poeciliopsis retropinna, assembly GCA_010277075.1. Classification (NCBI taxonomy): domain Eukaryota; kingdom Metazoa; phylum Chordata; class Actinopteri; order Cyprinodontiformes; family Poeciliidae; genus Poeciliopsis; species Poeciliopsis retropinna. The sequence continues at coordinate 3,967,306 of VMRM01000019.1, forward strand.
TTAAAATAGATTTATAATCTCAATATTTGTTTGTCTCTGGAAAAGTTGGTTTTAATTGCACTTGAAAAATTGTAATTTAACATTGTTTTACACATTGAACAAATTATCACTTTGTTTAACGTTTAATTGCATTTTCCTGGAGATCAAAAGTTTCCGTTTGCTCATCTGCTGTCAAATTGTATTGTTTCATTGTCTTGTTGAATGCAGTTCAACAGTCTGCTGTCGGTCCCATCGTCACATTTTGGGGCTTTAGGAGAATTGTTTTGGTATCTTGCTGTCTGGTCTCAGTATGAACTTGCTTGGGCAGCCCGACCTTTGCATGTTGGCAGTTGTTTCTTGTATCCTCACCTTGCAGAAAACATCTCAGGAAGTGAAATGGCAGATTTCAAAAATTATTTTGGAACCTCTTTAAATCCATTTCCAGACTCATTAGTTGATGCTTTCTGAAGACCTCGTCACGGTGCGTGAATCTCACTTCAGGAATCAAGAACAGAACCAGTTGTTTGAGGTCTAATCTTCAGTAAAAAGCTAAGTTTTAGTGTTTTTATTTTCTTCATCTGATGTGTGGACTTGACAGTGGTCAGACTAGAAGGTACTTCCAGGCAGGGGGAAAACATGTGGCGAAGGTCAATGGGTCAGAACTTATTAACCTTCGCCATGCCCGAATTGAGTTATTTTATTGGGAATAAATAAGTAATGTTCTTTGTTTCCTCTCACAACAAATGGTGTTTTTAAGTTTACAAACGGTATGGGACACATTTATAAGATTGCAGTGAGACTTGTAATGACATATGGTTTAGCGAGGATTAGATAAATGATGCTGTTCTGATACACTCCTGAATTTGAGAAGGTCTTTCAGAAGTTCTTCCTCTAGGAACGGTAAATAACTTTATTTCCCTGTGTGATCACTCTCATTCCTTCTTAAAAGATTAAAATAAATTGTACCTAGGCTAGAGCAACTCACTGAGTTATGTGCCCTTATTCCAGCGCCCCCTCCACCTTTTTTTTTGTTGCTTATTATGAATTTAATTTGAGTTTGAGAAGTGGACTCACTGCTGTTGCACATTTGTCAAAACATCAGCAACGGCAGCATGGATGGGTTGAATGGGGGAGGGTCTGGAACGCCACCTTGGCTCTTTTCCCTGGAGAAAATCAGATCAGGCCATTGTGACGCCATCGCCCACCCCCGCCGCACACACCTTTGAGTTTTGGAGCTCAGTATTAATTCCTTCAAACTGTGGTGACAACAAAAGCTTGCGACAATAGCCTGAATCTATATTTACACTGCTCTAGTTTGTTGTAAAGTGGGTGTGGATCAACAAGGTTTATATTCCTTTCTTCCTTAAGCCATATGACAGTCAGTTCTTTGTATTTTACTCTACATTGTCAATGAGTCTTCAAACTTTTTTTTTTTTTTTTTGCCACCCCAACAGAGCACGAGCAGGAACCCTTCGTTTTATATTAGGAGCAACAACAGATTTGCATTACAGTCACAGTAAACTGTTAAAACGCATTCAAGATACAAAGCAGCAGCTGACAGGGAATATTTGAGGGAGCTGGCGGTGTAGGAGGACACTTTGAGGGCCCGTTGTACAGCAGAAGTTTGAAGGTGAGACTAAGTAAACTTGGAAAAGTGATTTCTCAGAAATGTGGGGGCCTTGCTGTTCCTCATCTCAAGGTGGGCATACCACAAAGGATGTCGGGGAGACAAAGTGTTTATGAGTTGTTTGAGGCTGCAGTTTAATCTTTTTTTTTTTTTTTTTTTGGATCCAGTGCAAATAAAGATGCTGGAATTGCCAAAACAACTGTTTGTCAGCATTTTTGGCTTGCTGGCAAACGTCAGATGAAGAAAGACTTGACAGAGTAAAAAAGAGGGAAAAAAAGATAGTGAATGCATAAAAGAAGGATAGTAAAGAGTGAAACATCAGCAGAGGGTTTTGATGCACTTATTGATCTTGGCAGACTGACACTCCCTCTCATCCCTGGCAGTCTCCTTCTCCCTCCCAGCAGAAATCTATTTTTTGCGCACATCAGCAGAAACGGGGAGGTAAAAATGGCTTTGGGTTGTTAATGAACTCAACCCTGGGTCATGTGATATAACTTTGTTGGGAGGAATTGGAATATCATTAGATTTTATAAAGACCTTTAGTGGGACCCAAAACTTTATTATTGGTTTTCATTAATAGAATAAATGTTTGTACTTCCTGTTGTAGAAGAGTTTCTCCTAAAAGTTTGCAAAGAATAATCCATAAGGAACCGTGGACATCAATACATTTGAACAACAATGGAAAGTATATCCATCCATTGTTTCCTGGTTTCTCCCTGACGGGTTGTGGAGGCCATTACAAAAACGTGGAGAGTGATATTGCAGCAGTGTATTTATTAAACATTATGGCTCGGAGAACATTAGATAATAAAAAAAACTATTCAGAACAAATCTTTTAGGATGCATTTGAATACAAATTTAATACAAAGTTGGTAGCACTTTTCCCTTTGCTGCAGAAAAGATCCTTGGTTCCAGTCCTGGTCTGGGGCATGTTTGTATTTCTGCGTGGAGTTTGTATTTGTGAGTTCTCTGGTACTTTCTCTCTGCTTTCAGTCCAAAAATATGCCTGTTTGATTAATTGGTGTCTTTAAATTGTCTTCAGGTGTGAAAGTGGTGCTGTGTGTCCCTGGTGACCTGTACTCTCGCCCGGTGACCCCTGGAGATAGGCATTGTCACCTCTGTTACCCGGCAGGGTTAAGTGGGTACAGACAGTGTATGGATGGATAATTATAAATATATATGCTAAGTTTTTGTGAAGTACCTTTAAATAACTTTTGCCATCTTTAATGATGCCATATATAAAGAATATGTGTAGGTGGTGTCCAGCACATTGGTAATACCAGTTTCCATACATAGACCTCAGCGAAACAATATGTTAGAAATCATCTACATTCAATTGGAAGTTTCTGTTGCGTCTGTAAATTATGAATATTTTCATCTGTTCTTGACAAAGTAACACAAGCATCACAAGCAGATATCAGCTGGTTAATTAGTCTATCTGCCCAGGTGGACAGTCTGCTACTCGTCGGTTACTTTAATCAATGTTTAAAAGTGGCTAATGGTGCTCTTCTGGTTTCCACACCATGACTTGTCTTTTTGTGACTGGAAGTGTTTCCAAATGTCCAAATTTGTTTGGATTTGAAGCAAAAAATAAATTTACTGGCTGTTGTGTGGGGAAGAAGACTCGGGTCAACCTGTACACTTGCTGAGATGGTGGACAATGTTTAGCAGCGCTGAAACTTTTAAAAAACCTTGGTATACCTTGACCCAGTGACCAGACCGGTGTCTCATTTGAAAGTCAGGGTTTGTGGCAATTTGTTATGTTGGTGACCTGGCTCTATCCCCAGCATAGCATGGCCAGGGCCAAAAGTGTAAACAAATTAATTAACAAAAAATAAATACCAATTTTTAATTTATTTATTTTGCCTACTTGCATGTCCTGCTGAAGGTCCCTTTTGCAGAAATATGGACAATATGGCTACATACGCCACAAGTGTATATTTTTAACATCGGTAATGACGTTAAAAATCTACTCATACCATTATTCAATTCAATTCAATTTTAAATGTTTCCAGTTTGAAATTGAGTTCAAAAGGTCGGCCTGTTCGTCGGTAAATGTAGACGCAGACAAAAAAGGAGAGAAATAAAAAAATCCCCCCATATCTGGTAAATTGGCTTTTAACTCCTACACAATTTCTTGTACTTACAATGGATTTCATGATGTTCTAATCTGCCACTGCTGAGCATTTATGCAAAAAAAACAAAAAAAAAAACACTTAAGGCTTAAGGAACCCGAATACTCTTAAGCAGTCTCACGGCGCCAGACGGCATTTAAAGTCATGACTCATGATCACTGTTGTTTTATGTTGTTGTAAACACATTCTTTTTCTCCTATTCTCTGTCTTGCTGAACAACTTAGAAATTCGTTGCAATAGCTAAATTGCTGAAATTACGCCGCGCAGGCTGGTCATTTGTTTAATGCAGGACATCAACACGGTTCAATTGTACACAGACCAGTTAGCCGTCTGTTGCTATTCCACCCCAAAAAAGCAGCAAAATGTGTTGAGGGATGTATAATTTTAGAAAGTAAAAATTCTTTGTTCACCTTTCTCTGTGACAGCTTGAAGCCTGTCCAGTAATTTGCGTTTACTACCAGAAGTATGAAGCTGGGTTTACAGCTGCATAGAAGAAATTCCATGTCATCTCTTTCATTCAACCCGTCACAATATCCAAATCCGAAAACCTCTTCCTGTTACAGAAGCTGTTTTTTAGCCATTTGAGCGTTTTTGTGTTTTCCCACATAGTATTAAAACAAGGGATTTTATGGAATGGATCAAGACAAAGGATCGCTTGATTGCTAAGTGAAGGGAAAATAATATCTGGTTTTCAAATTGTTTTTACATCCTGAATCTGTCTTACTGCTGTCTGTTCACTAATGTGCTTTAGTGAACCTCTCAGGCCTTTACAGAACAGCTGGAGTCATACTTAGAGATTAAATTACATACAAGTGTAATTACAGTGCTGTAAAAAAAAGCTCTGTACCGATTTCTACTCTTTCTGCTTTTTCTTCCACACTAAGATATTCAAAACAGTCTAACAAACTTTGATTACCAAACAATTGCAAAATAATTTTGGTTCACGTACAAATCACCTGGGCCCGATTACTCCCACACTTAGCAGCAAGAAATAATTTTGTCCTGTTTGACTGGCATCAGTATGAACATGTCACACCAAAGAATTTTAATTTATTCCCTGGTAGCACTACTTGACTTATGAGGCCTGTCCAATGGAGCGCGTGCCTTGTTAGCAAAATCATGTGGGTCTTGTGTTTGCTAGCATGCTAGCATGCGGCTCCAGGATTTCGCTCATGAAGCGTTTTTAGTCCGCTAAAAACGCTTGACAGAAACCTGGGCTGTTTAAAACTTAAAAAGGAATTAAAATGAAAATGGTTAAAAATAGAAATTAAAAAAGGTGACAAGAGAGAAACTCCATAACTAGCTTGAAACACAGCCGTAAACAAAGCAGAGCTCTGTCTATGATAGAAAACTATGCTGTGACCTCAAAAAGCATTATACATCACACTGCATTAAAAAGGGACAGTAGATTGATTTTCTCGCATCCCTGAAAGGTTTATAGTTTAATGATTAACTGTGACTTGACAAAACCTTCATGTGCTTTGGCTTAGGATTCATTTTTCAATAATGATAGAACAAAAGCTCAGTAAAGCTCCTGAGACCTTCTTTAAAACCAAGAATGCAAACACTTAATATGTCTTAATATTCTGGAGGTATACAAAGAGAAAAGGGTCTGGGTAATTTAATTGAAGGATCAATAGGTAATTGACAACGTTCTAAAAAAGATATTTCCTCTTGCCGCAAGCGAGAATTAGTACTGTAACCTCTGATTTAGTGTTTGGATCTAGTTGTTTTGTTTTTTCATGCGCCCCCAGTTCATCTTCTCCTTGCTTCAAGCATCGATTTCATCCCACCAGTCTGGATTTTTCTTTTCCAAATAAATAGCACCCACTGTGCTTCAGTGAAACCAGATTTTATTTTTCATCTTAATTTATGGAGGTTTGATTATGTTCACATACCAGTTGTAAAATATATATATATATATATATTTTTTTTTTTAATTTCAACTCATGAGTCGGTAGGATCCTTTCCATCAGATTTAATCGGTTATGGAAGGAGAGAAGAAAATCAACAACATTTTCTCCAACAGCTGGTGGAGATTAATTTTCATCCCTGCATGGCTGCAGAAGGCGTAAAGTTCTAAAATCAAAGTCTTGCAGGTGCAAAATTGAATCTTAAATGTAAATTGATTTGGAGATCAAACATTCTCCAGTCCCTCTATCATTTTAATCAGGAAAAGTAGAGACACTGGTAGAGTGGAGAGGTGCTTGAAATTTTTAATTCACGAAATGCATCTCCCAACCTTGATTAAGGGTACATGTGTGTTAGTGTGTGTGTGTGTATGTGTGTGTGCGTGTGGGAGGAGGAAGGGCCACAAGCTGCTGGTGTTGCACTGTTTGGACTTGTTGGATCATGTGATTGGTGTTGGTTTCTGCATTTCTAGTGCTAATTTTACTCACCTGAGGAGTAAAATTAAAATAATACTTTGGAGAGGCCCCCAGGGCTTTGTGTGGGACTGCTGGTGGTAGCAGCGACTCATTTCAGCTGGTTGAAACGATAAAGGAAGCACATTGACCTTCAGGCATTCACACTGTCCCCCATAACGGTAGACATTGCAGGAATAATGAAGAAAAATGTGGCCATAAACCTAATTTGCTTTTTGTTCTCTTACAAGCTGTTTTGGTAACCTGAATGTCAGAATTCCTGAGAGTGGATTGTTGCTAAATCAGTTTTTCCTGGTCGGTATAATGAAGTAGAATATTATTAGGGACTCAAGGAGCTAAATCTTCACTGACATCTAAAATGAAAGACACAGGGACAGGCGTGAGGCGGAGGTTGCTCCAATATATCTTGTTGAGCTTTGGAATTGTGATGTACCTAAAAAAACAAAAACAAAAAAACAACCTATTTTACGCAAAAAAAGTTCCTGTTTTTTCTCACGTGGTTATATTCCTGTCATATTCAACATTAACCAAGGCAAACGTTGATGTCTCAAGGTTTGAAATAAGTGCAAACAAACTAGGAGTTGTAATCCTTTCCTTAGCCATGAGCAGATCTAGAGCAGAACTCAAATTGTGAGCCAACACATGAGGCAGATGGAGATTTTTTTTATTAAGATCTTTTTTTTTAAATCCGAAATGTTTGATGCGACACAAAGCATTTGTCTATTATTGATCCTTTTTGCTTCGTTTTAAGTTCATGCTAAAATACAACAGCACAGAAGAAAATACTTTTACTATAGTAGACAACATTACACTAAACAGTTTCTTCCAGACCAACAAAATATAAAACAATCAACCTAAAAAAAATGAAGGAAATTTGTGATATTCTGATTTATACATCCCTTTGCATTACAGTCCAGACTACTTTGCACTTTTCTCTGTAAGTATTGCATACTTTATTTATGTTGTGATTTGAGTTTTTCTGTGTGTTTATTTTGGTTTCTGTGTTTTCTACCCCTTAATTAGTGACACCTCTGTCTCCTCTGATTGTCTCCCTGCGTATTTAAACCCACCTGTGTTCCTTGTCTGGTCTTGTCTTCTGGCACGTCTGTCATCTGTGTGCTGTTTTTGAATATTACCAGTTGCTAAGTGTTGAGCTTAGCCTCCTGCTATATCTGTGCTGCCTGGACGTTTGGATTGTTTGCATGCTATTCATCATTAAAGTCATCATCCTTCATCATTTCAACCTGGGTCCGCTGTGTTCTGCCTCGCCACCTCAACCACATATCATGACAATTTATCATTGATCATGTTAAAGAAAAAAAAAAAATCACAATTAGTTTTCTCTTTAGAGTTTTAAATGTAAAAGATAATCATCATGACATCATGACTTAATGTTTTGTGAGAGTTTCTCACAAGAAATGACAATAAACTCAAGTTTCTGATCTGGAAATCAAACTTAGTTAATTATAAATCAAACTCAAAAGCCTCTTAATTCACAGAATTTCTGATTTCTGTCTTTTTATACAATAAAAGAAATTTGTAAACATTTTTTTTTTCCCCTCAAACTTCTTAGTCATTTGATTGGAAAAATATTTAAGCTCTATAGAGCCGAAGCTTTTGGTGTGAAAGCCTTATTGGGGTTCCTGGATATGTCTTTTTTTGTCCTTCCTGTAACAGTCCAACACAATTTGAAGTGCAGACTTTCAAGTTACCCACGTGAAAACTCTAAAATGAGAACATTAAGGATGTATTTATTTAAAATGATGATTTCACCTCTGAATCTGTGTGGCGCTTCAGAAGACGTGCGATTCTTCGGCGATAAAAGGTCAGGCCCAGACAGCCGCAAAGACGAGTTTTGCGACGTTTGAAAAGCAGTTTAAGTGTTAAAAACCAGGCGTGGACTCGAAGATGCACGCTGATATAATGCGTCTGTTATCCCGGATCAAAACCGTAACATTTGGACTGTGATATACGCGGGAACAGACTTCACACATTTGTTCCTTGAAGGCTGCAGGACTCCTTTGGTCTTCTGAGAGCGTCTCATCTTCTGTTGCCATTCGCCCCTCTCACGTTGTCTCGCCCCTCGCGCATTCTCGCCTCTTTTATTTTTCATCTCTATTTCCCAACATGGCACACGGACGCTTTGTTCTCGCTAAGCTCATTATGAGGGGCCCGCACGGAAGAATGGGATAGGGGAGTTGAAGGTGTTAGCACGCCGGAGCACAGCCTCTCATCCGCGATACGCCCAGCTAATTACGACGCTTGGCTACTGTCGCCACTTTCCCTCCTCTCATAGCCAGGGATGGATTAAACTCCTGGGAATGACCTGCCCTAGATTTTATGCTACATTGAACTCTTAGCAAATTAGAAGAGGGTCATCCTCGGACAGCTAATTGCCAGAAGCGTATGGTGCATTAACTCATAATCAAGATTAAATCGCACAACTCCTGCTTGGACTGATTGACATTACTTTAAGCTCGACTAAAATGAGGGGGAAAAAAAAGAAAAAGAAGAGGAAAAATCTGCTTTGGTGTGAATCACGGCTCAGATCACTGCAGATGTGCAGAAAATAAACATCATTTAGCTTTTATACCAACAGCAAGGCATTCAAAGCCCTAATCAGAATTTAAAAGCACGAGGAAAACATGTCAATCAAACCGTCATCAGAAATCCTTCATTTGACAAAACGAGAGATGAGCTAATCCAGTGTTTCAAATCGCTTTGTGATTCTTCTCCGTTAGCTTTGGCTAATCATTTTTTTATTCTTTAAATTTTTTTTTTTTTTACAAGAAAGGATCTTGAAAGCAACTGTTGACAAAACGAATAGATGAGCAATTATTGGTTTCAGGGGAATGACAGATGGAGGCAGAATCAAAGCGAGAGCAAACTGCGTGAGAGCTCAGCAGAATTTAAAAGGGAAGGAGGGGGGAAAAAACAACAATGCAAATATGCTACACCAAAAGAGAAGTTTCTCTTTCAAGTCTTCTGTTAAGCCAAAAATATACAAATAATTCATTGCGATAACTGGGGAATCGGATGATAAACACAATCTGTTTTGAGACTTTTACAACCTGTAAAGTTAGTAAAAAAAAAAAAGAGATGCTCCTGCAGTGCCTCATGCAGGCTTTCATCACCCCTGAACTTTGGCACATTCTAGCGTTTTGCAACCAACACAAAGTGGTGGGTAAATTTATAATGTTTTTTTTTTTTTTTGCTAGTTTTCTACAACAATAAAAACAATCTTATAAGTGCTTATTTATTCACCCACCTCGAGAGCATACTTCACACCTTTTGCGTTAAAAGCGTCAAGTCTTTTAGTGTTGCGCAACTGACAACTTTTTAAGCACAGAACTTTATTCACGTGGCATCTTCCAATATACAAATCACAAGGTGTGTAACAAATACACAGAACAAAATTAAACAAAAGCAGATTTAAAATAAAAATTTTAAAAATTTCCATACAGATATATTAATTGAAAAAACTTTAATTTTATTTCAACTTCTTTGCGTTGCTTTATCTCTTAAAAGCTAAAAAGGTGGATGTAACGTGGGAAAAGGTGAAAAAAAAAAAAAAAAAAAAGTAATGAAATATTTACAATCTCCTTCACCCCCATTCGAGTCTGTCGGGGTTTTGAAGTTTGCAGATAAAATTGATTACCGCTCCGCACGAGGTCTGTTGGTCAGGCTATCAATGGCGGAAGCAAAGGCCTCGCGTCATTGAGCGGCGGGTGACCTCTCTGAAACGTCGCACTTATCTGTCTCACAGTTCTGAGCCTGACCTCTTTTTGTGAAGCACAAAGCTGATACTCAAAAGGCCCTGCCATTCACACTGGCCTTTAAAATGGCCTTTAACTCCTTTTCTTATTTTCTTTAGAGAACACTCAGAAATAAACTCGGCCAAGTTACGACAGTACGACTTGTGCGACTGTGTGTGTTGTGTCCTTCGGGGTATGGAGAGTTGTCTCGTCGGAGAAAGTTTTGGTGGCAGATCGGATGAGGCGAGGGACGACGGCGACTCTCTCAAGCGACGCACGAGAAAGACGATCTGGAGGACCAAGATTCCCCCCTTTCTGCAAATAACTCTGACATTTGTCCCCTCCACATTCCAATCGCTCACCAATAACAATTAGCTGAGCGATTGTTGTGCTAATTACTGCGTGATTGAATATCTGGTGCGGTGCCAGCGAAGCAATCTGAGCCGCAGCTTGTGTATATTTACCTTCAGAAGAACAAATGTCAAAAGAGTCACGTTGTTGGTTTAGAGCAAAGGAACCAACGTAAATGCATGGAACTTTGTTATCATCCGTGTCAACATGAATAAATCTGTACAGGAGAACGCTACGGTTTTTTTTTTTTTTACCTGACCTCAATTTGTATCCAGCGCTCTGATTTATTATTTATTTCCCTCCACCTGTAGACTGCTGCTTATCAACACTTCCTGAAATGACACGGAGATAGCTTGAGTGAACAGAGAAACAGGACGGGAAGGGCTCTTCACATGCAAATTTCGAAGGAAGTCTTGAGGCGTGACGCCATGGGTGTTTGCTATGAAGTGAGATTAATGAGTTAGCGAGCTAGGCTAAGCCTAAAGCCAGTGTCGAAGGTCATGGAGGAAGCCCTCTTTTAAGATGGCAATATCACAATGGGTCACTGTGCTGCAAAGGAAGCTGCTGCCATATGAAAGTGGCTTAAAAAAAAAAAGGCTTATTTCTATGTTGATAATTTCTTTCTTTGAGTTAAGCCTCAGCCTGGCTTGGTTTGCAGTGAAATATGATGCTGTTATATTCCTGTTTAGGACCTGAATTGCTTATCTTTGTTTTGGTAAAGTATTTACCAAAGTACTTTACCAAATACTTTGGATCTGGATTCACGACAGGTGGCAGAAGAGCCCCGGTTTACTGTCTCTTTATTTCTCTGCAATGTATATTTTGCTTGTGTTCCCATACACTTTGCTTCTTGCACGTGATAACAGCAACTTGCGTATTTTTAATGGTTTCTGCTTTATTGTCCATTAGAAGTTGGTTAGCAGTGCTTTTTGATGTGGCCATCTTGCCAGTTACCCCAGTGGCATTAGAAAGATGGCAAAAGAAATTACTAAATTTGTTTCAGTTGCAAAAAGTCAGAATAGTGAGTAAATTGTTTTAAATAGAGTGTAAACTTCAAAGTTCGAAGGTTAACATATATTTTTTTAATATTTGGTAGATATTAGCCAAAGAAACTTTCTCTGGGAGTGAGATCAGGTGATTGCATATACTCAAAATCATGAATTTTGTTGTCCTTGTTGCAATTAAAATGGCTCCTTCTAAAGCCCATTGTGCATTAGAGTGATCAATTTGTGGCCAAACTCACTGATTTATTGCAATCTTCCTTCAATGTTTCCTCATGATGTCATCTATTTTACATGGTGCACCAGTTCCTCCAGTAACAAAACAATAACAACACAACATAACGCTGCCAACTTTGCGATGGGATGGTGTTCTCAAAGTGATAATCTTTCCTTATTTTTAATTTTAAATGAGGTTCAAAGTATTGCACATTAAGAAGGACAGAAAAAAAACAGCTGGACATGTAATGGTTACATAGTTGCATTCAATAAATTAATAAATGTATTCTAATAAGTATTGTTTGTCAGATTAAGTCACTTTTTAAAAAATAAGCCTTAAGGCAAAGAATTAAACATATTTTTTTGTGAAAATTTGTTTTTTATTGGTCTGTAATAGTATAATCTTAAGTGTCATGTTCTCTTTAGTTGCAAGTTGACAAATCTTCACAATTTCTAGAAATGAAGGTGTTAAAATATCAGTCTGTAAGTAATTATTTGATGTTTTTCACTTAGTGCAAAGGTGTGAAACACATTTTCATTTCTTCCCATTTAGACTTGCACATTATTATTTTCTTTTTGTGGAAAAAAATCCCCAACACAACACAGATAAATGACAAGATAGGAAACAGTGTGGCAGCAACTTCAAATGAAACAGATCACAGGAGAGGATTCCAAAATAAAAGTCTTAATAAAAGTCTGCACAAGGTCTTTTTTCTGTGAATTAATACACTAATTACACTAAAACACGCTCATCTCTGGGACGCCTGACGTCTTTTGATGCACCACAAAAAATATCAAACAATATGAATCCGATCAACTCAGATGCAACGAATTGACATATTGTTAATGGTTTAACGGCGTTCATGAAAAAACTCTGAATTTGGAAATTGTATTAAACAAATTCTGTCAGAATTCTGGTATCTAGAAATAAACAAATAAGAAAAAAGTTGTGTTTTTAAACAGTATGTGTGAATAACTGGGTTAAATTTGACACGCGTGCTTATATGCAAACAAACAATATTGTAGTTTATTTACTGTGCAACAATTATTGAACAGAAATTTCCAGGGTGGTATCAACATAGGGACATACAGAGTCTAGATTGATAGCCTTTGTCTGGACCTTAGTTTGCTCCTAACTCTAATTCTTATTGGACACTAGGATAGTTTATAATGAGATGAACCGCCCAACCTGAAAAACTAAAATTAGATGTCTGAGAAGCTGACTGCAGCATGCAACAGATGAAAGTTAAATGTCAAAATAAAACAATGCAACTTTTCCACTATCTAAATAAACAGAGCCCACTTTTAAATGCTACGTTTTTCCAGTTACATACACAATAAGCAGTAAATCGATTAAATAAAATTAAAATATGACCGCATTTTTTTTTTCTTTCTATACAGGTAACAGTTATTTAAAATGTCGTGTACCTTATTAAACACACAGCAGCAACTTTAGATAAACCGATTCAGCATTCATTTCATCCTTTCTCCGCTGCCTCTGCTGGCAACCGCAAAAATGGGACAGGCGAGAGGAGCGTTGCTGCTTCACCAACTCCTTAACCTGCAGAGATGCTGCTGTCGTTCCACTCCGAGTGCTACCTCCGTCTCCGCCCTTCTCTCCGTGCCTCCCTTTTTTTTTTTTTGCTCCGAGCCGCTCTCCTGTCAGGTCCTTGTTGCCTGGCAACTGCTGTCTTAAGATTTTCCCGGCAGAGTTTGGAAGGTAATAAAACAATGCCCCAAGACAAACAGAAGCTGGAACCGGAAAGGCCTCGGGGATGAAAATGGAGGGGAGAGGAAGAAAGTGAGTGAGGACGACGGTTCCCTTATAGGACAATCAAAACTCTCTTCTAGGCTTAGCTGTAACAAGAAAGGAGACTAACGGCATCAAATTCAGCTCTGGATTTGTGACTCTGACAGGATATTGAGAGAAAACTTGGGGGCGGGGGGGGGAAGAGAATGCAAATTGAAATGTTACTCCAAGGTGACTGAGCATCCACGCAGAGAAACAGATGTCTTCTTCAAGGTTTCTGAGTCCCAAGGTTATGCAAACATATGGTAATACATTACAACACTCTTCATCTATTGAAAGAAACCCATATTCACCTTGAGTGTGGTTTTTACAGTAGGAAGCCTGTATGGGGGTTATGATTGACATACTCAAGATGTTTGTTTGCGCAACAGCCGGTCAGCTTTTTATCCGTCCCGGCCCTCCATCAGGATGTGTCAGTTTTCACAACTTCTGTGGAGAGAAATGTTTGTAAAAAAAAAAAAAAATCAACCCATTGAAAATCTAATCCGTCAAGCAGATTTAATATTATTGAAATTTTACCTCTTTTTTTGTAACATGTCACTTTGAGATATTAATCCTGGAGAAAATAAAACCTTTGGAGCCAATGCCGATTTTTCATCTCAGAAAATGTATGAACGCAAAAAAGGGTATGGTGTCACTGATAAAACCAATGAACTGCTTCCACAATGTTTGATTTGAACTCTTCTGGATTATTCAAAGTGTGTGATTTGGTCGCATCTCAGTGAAACAGAATCTCATTGATAGTTCAACAGTTCAGTTTTAAAAGTGAATCTCCTACAGATTTCTTGCACACACATGGAAACATTTTAAGTGTTTATTTTCTGTGGCTTTGATAATTAGTGCTTAGAACTAACGAAAACCCTCATTTCAGTTTCTCGGGATATTTAAAATAAAATCAAATAGGCAGTTCAAATCATGAAATCTGTCTATCTAAAATCATTTTTTTGTCACCAAATCATGCGAAAGACTAGCAACTTAACATCTGTCCAGCAGGCAGTCAGTGATGGCCTTCGAGAGAACGGCACGGCACAAGAGGTCGATCCTGAAGAAGCTGGTTAGTGCTTTCTGACCTAAAGCCCGTACATCACGTTAAATGAGTGAGAAGACATGTCAGAAAGCCAAAAGTGCATCATTGGAGTCTACCCAAGTCTACTCTGTTTGGTGACAGACAGTTTGTCTACTTAAAGTTGATATGGTGATAAATTAATGAATCCCACATGGTTCATGCTGTTCTAAGAATTGCAGAAGAAAGAAATACCTTGGAAGTGTAAGAACAAACAGAGTTTAAATATAATTTGTTTTAGCAACTTACCAGATTGTGTTTCTATAGAAATAATGTCCACTTCTAAAAAAAAAAAAAAAAAAAAAAAAAAAAATCAACAAAAGGAATTCAAATTAATTTAAGCCATCATGCATAAATACATCTTTTAGTCTGGACATTGCCACCCACAAATCAACTGTCCTTCTGTATCAGAAGTCCTTTATTGGCTTTATATAATCTCCATATATAGATTATATATGCTTACATCATACTTACACCATCATGATGTAAGTATGTAATTTTTATTTTTTTTAAAAAAGCACTTTTTTTCCCCATATCTGTTGAAACTGTCACTTTGTCCTGACAGTATAAGAGACAGATAATTTGTGAAACAAATCAAGCTCCTCTGTCTTCTCCCAGTGCTAATTTTTAAAAAATTCATTTTTAGTTTTTTAATTTATAAAGATAGAGCCTATTACAACTATAAGTTGTGAGATAGTTGAACCTGGACTGACTGTTTTTTTTTTCCTTTTTGTTTTTGCACCAAACAACAAAGTAATCATCAAACATGGCACAGGGCCCTCTCCGCTGTAGCTCAACTCTCATATTCAATTAATTATTTTATTGTATAGTTTCAATCTGTGTGTTCGCTGTCGGAGATGTCAGGTGGAATCGAAGACGAGAAAGATGAAAGACACTCTCCTCCCCTCCCTCACTAATCAAAATGCAAATATCCGTCTTCCTATCGGGGTATTAGTGCATCGCTGAGGGTGCACACCAAGGCTCTAAATTGAAACATGATGAATACGCAGGTTTTATGGCTGCTCCGAAATAAATAAAAGATCGCCGTTGGAAAATAAATTGCTTAAAAATAGCAAATGGTAAGAGTCACTCTGAAGTAGCAAAAGAAATCAGGAAGAAGCCAAGCACAAGAGTCAGGGGCTTTTAGTGAGAGTGTAGAGGCAATAACTACAGAACACTTCAGGTGTCTGTCACTCAGAAACGCCTCAGAGCTCCAGGGTTTGTAACGAACGTATGCAGCAATGTGCTGAAATCAGAGTCAATTTATAACTTATGCCACAATGTCTACTGTTACAATTAAAAATCTAAAGAAGTGACGAGAACCATCATATTATACTTAGCTTCCTTCAATGTGTTACCCCTAAATAGAATACCTTTCTCACTATAAAGCCTGATTAGAGGATTAATCAGAGAAGTAGCCAAAAGGGTCATGTTGACTGCAGAGTTAGGGCTGATCAATCTGAACAGACCATCATTTCTGGGAAATGGGTGATGAGAAACCACCGCTAAGAAGGTACAGGGACGTCGGCCAGAGTCAATAGGAAAATGGATGAAGCTGAATACAGCATAAAACTGGAAGGAAACACGGTGGAGGCTTTAAAAGACAAAACTGGAACTTAAAGGCAAAGAAATGGCTAAGACTGAAGCATCTCCATCTTTAGAGAGCAGACAAAGTCCAGACGTATCGAGACTTGAGAAGTGATGTTCATAGATGCTCTCCATGCAGTCATACTAAGCATAAGCTGTTTTTTTTTTTTTTTTTACATAAGATTAAATGTTGATTACTTTCTCAAGCTGATACACACACACACACACCCATGCCATCCTTTCCATTTTTTTTGTCTAGTATGGATCTTGGGAGCCCAAATACAAAAACTGAAAGCTACATTTTTTCATTTTTATCTCCATAAAAGATCGCCTTTGGAACAGGATTTCAGCTGGATTGAAGAATATAGGCAAAAAGTATGACATTAATTACTGAAACACAGTCATCACAGCATGCTACTGATGATTTATTAGGATGTTGTGGAGGTTTATGTTTAAAGTTCTGAAACTGTGTAAAATCTTCGTGTGATCAGTGCGTTTATTACAGACATCGATTCCACGCACCACTGTTGCATGTGTGCAATTACTTTCATTTTCTGGTGTTCTGATATTTCCACGCTCTGGCTGAGATCTGAGGTCATTCCCGAAACATGATCCCTGCCCAGTCCAATCCGTGGAGCTTTAATCACTCACTGTCATCCGTTGCCTTGAGCATTATTCCTCTCCCTCTTTGTTTCTTGTCCACTTTCTCCTCTGCTGTAGAAGCCGTCGACGCTTTGAAAGTCTCCAACTTTCCCTAACTGCATCTTCTCTCCTCAAGGAGCCTGGATGCTTTGTGAATAACTTTTTTTTTATTTTTACAAGAATCTTTCATTTTCATGCAAAACACCTACCATTTCAATACATTTTGCAGGCGTTCTTGACTTGGGGCGACTCTTTGCAGCAGGAAGTTTTATAGATACAGCTGGACACGATTATCCAAGAGAGCCGGTTTCATCCTGAGCACCGTGGACCTCTGTGCCGTATCTCAATGATATTCGTAATTACAAATGCCCACCTCATGATGGTGCCACAGGAGAAGCCGCAGGCGCCTTTGTAATCATTTCGATTAAGATCCGTCCTCTCGGGCACACGAATGGCAGGAAAAAAATTACATGGCACTATATTGGTTTGGACCAATGCAGTGGATTGGATGACACACTGATTGACACCATGGGCCCCGGAGCTGAATCGCAAGCACTTCAAAGAATACTAATACTGTGGAGTGGTAAATCACATGCGGACATCTTTACCAAAGCAAAAAATATATATATATATAAAAATCTTGAGCACGTATCAAGAGTTTTTTCAGACATTAATGCCAACTCAAAATAAAACCCAACAAGTGAATAATTAGAATTTTAGGAGTCTAAGATAAGAGAACAAGACAGGACAATCAGAGACATATTACCTTGAAAAAGTAGTGTGGACATTTGACAAATTTTGTCTTGGACAATGTCATCCTCAGCAGAATTTAATTGAAATCGCCTGTGATGAATAGAAGTTGGAAAAATCTGCATGAATTTTAAAAACTGTTTTATGACTTTAATACAAGCAAAAATGCGAGAAATTCATCATACATTTGCAGCCAACCCTCTTGTGTGAATATATTGTAAAACCACCTTTCATTGCATCTGCCAGTCCCAAGACTGTCTTTACCTGCACTGCGCATGAAGTGACTTAAATCTTTGTTCATTTTTCTTTCGCCAAATAGCATAAACTCAGTCAGATTTCTGTAAATGTAAGTTTTCCAAGTCCTGTAAGTTTTTCAATTGAATTTAGGTCTGAACTTTGACTTGGCCATTCTAATATACATTTCAGACACCATTACATAACAGATCTGACCCTTTATTACAACCCCTGGACGGAAGAGATAATACTAAATCAATCTCTTATAATGATTTGCACCAGCTAATTGGTCTCTTTTGCATATATATATACATATATATATATATATACATATATTTTTTTACCTTATTAGTTTTATTTTAATAATAAATTGAAAATTAAGTTGTTACAATTTTAGCTTCAATCATATTGAGAATCACCAACGTGAGCTGTGGATCTCTGCAGCTCCTCCAGAGACACCATGGGCCTCATCGCTGTTTCTCTGATTAATTCTCTACTTCTGCTTCATTGTCAGTGTAGCTGGATGCTCACAGGTTAGCGGGTTTGCAGTCGTGATACGCTCTCTGTTTTCCAAGCTATTCAAACCTTGGGATGTTGTATAACCTAACTGCTTTAAACTTCTCTGCATTCATTGGCATTCTTAAGTTCGTGTCGTTTGTTTGTTATTGCTCTTTGACAAACCTCACAGGCCTTCACAGAAAACATACTGAAATCAAAATAAACAAAGGCGCGCTCTCTCCCAACAATTAGAGCCAGCTGGTTGCATTGCATTTCACTGAGGGGTATCAGAGTAAAGTGGGCTAAACTCAAATGAATCACTGAGTGATGCTTTACAGATTTAGTTTCAATTTCTATTGTGGTTTTCTTCTCTTTTTTTTTTTGCCACATCGATTTTTTTAATTATCCGAGTCTGGAAGCTTCTCGTTTCGGAGAGCAACACAAAGAAGTTAATGGAAAAAGCTTCAGCGCGAATGCATTGTTGTTTCAACTGAGTGACAATGAGACACGGGAATGCACGCTGTCACATGTGACGCACTGGTGGGTCGCAGGTACACCTCGTCTGCTAATATTAGAATGGATTGGACGGATGCTGCTCATGTATGATAATGTGCGACTGTCATATTCCGACACGCTTGTGTTTGTGCAGCAGCAGCTTTATAAATGCCCCTCTTGAGAACATCTTGCCAAAGGTTGAGCACCCAGTATTCTCCTAAAGAAGTGGAAGGTAAATAACGGAGCAGCTAAATGCTGCTGTTCAGAATGGAGACTTTGCACCTCAGGTGGTAATTTAAAGGAAAAAAAAAAAAAAGTCTCCCTTTTCAAACCACCCCCCGCCCTCCCGTGCCTTGGTTGAATTAATCGTGTGAAGTGCCATGAATGAAATAAAAAATTCTGGAGCATCAATTTAAGAAGAGGTCGTCCTTATCCTTCATTCTGCCTGAAAGGCAGAGACCCTTTAGATCAAGACGGGCTTTGTTCTCTCCCGGCTTCTCTGTCTAATTCTGGCGGATCATTTGTTTAGGCTCTCTCTTGACCTTCAGTAATGTATCCACGCAGTGTTTGAATAGCAGTTACAGTGGGGCTGAGCTGTGACTCAAATTGAATTCTTAAGATGAATATGTTCTTATTTTCAACAAGGATCTGGAGTGCAGGCGTAAGTGGCACTTATAAAATTGTATTATTCCAATAATATACCTTTTCTAAAAAAAATTATATTAATACAGTGAATGGCAAAGGAAGTTACATCCATTCAAAAATGTCACATCTAATCACATTAGGAACTGTTTGAAATATTTTATCTTGATTTACTGGATAAACATGTAGCGCTTTCTGGTATCTAATGCTAGATTTAGTGCTCTGGGTTCTAGTTAATTAATGTTACACCCCAAGAAACTGGTTTCACTACATTTACCAGTACCACCAGGTACTGAGTTGTCATAGAGAATTAAACTTAGTTGAACTGCCTATGTCTGACCCATAAATGATGAGACTTTATACAGGTAAAGTATTTATTTACCAAACTTTAGAATGAAAAGTAAAGTAGCACACATGTGAAAATATACCCTCACATTGAATACGGTCACCAGCAGACTCTATGTCGGGCTAAATGCATAAAACTTAAATAATACAGGTATTATCCCTTTGTTGGTTTTTAACCTTCCAATAACCATAAAATATAAAAACAAATAAATAAAAATACAACAGGCTTCCACGACCACCTGATTTATAAATAGGGACTTTTCCTGTCTTTTCAATGTTCATGGAGTCCTAAATTAGATGTTTTTGAAAGGTCCCGAACACATTAGAGTCCTTTCGTCTTAACACCATAACATAAAATAATTGACAGTTTTTAATTAGTGGGCCCACCAAAAATAAAACAAATTAAAGCCGGCAAAATAGTCAATAAACCCCCGTTGCAGGCCTGATACTGAAGACACTCACCACTGGTCCTCAATCCACAGTGAAGGGTTTATATAAGGTCCTGACGACTCATCTCACCAGATATCAGCCAGTTAATCCGCGCCTTTTTAGGTGAAGGCGGAGGAAACTACAGCCAAATCCGAAAACAGCGGGTCCGACGCAGGCGTAGCGGGTCTCCTCTCCACCGCTCCGGTGCAGACCTCCAGCATCCAGCTCACCTCTCGCTTCTTCCTCGGTCCGTCAGCTTTTCCTTTGGCGCTAGTGCACAGCTAAGTTGTCGCACTTTCCAGCCGGTTTTACACCAAAACGGCTCACAAAAGTTCCAGCTAACTCCACCGAGTCTCCTCGTCGTCTCTCCCGCTCCTCACTCGCGGTACTCCGGTTAGTCCCGCCCCCCAGTCAATCAGAATTCAGGAAAAGTGTAATCACCCAATAGCAACTGACTTTAGGCAGAACAACTAAAATAAAAAAAACCATAAACACAGCATTCTTGTCTGTCACACCTCGTGTTGAGCTGTACTATACATACAAACTACCCAATATTGTTCGTTCTTAAGGTGACAGAACACAATAGTTTAATAGACTTTGTACTTCAACTGTTTTTCTTTTTAATGAACTCTTGCTTATTTCAAACTACTATCAAACAACTTTAAAATTATTATATCTTATTTTAAGATATTAAGTTGCATACATTACATTTGTTATTTTTTAAAACAACAATAATATATACACATTTCTGGGAACCCAGGGGGTTACACCCTCCCTGTCCTAAATGTCTAGATGTCCCCATCAGACAATTCTCTATGTGGTAAAAGAGTTGACAAACTCCTAGCTAGGAACCCAACGGGTTCCAAACATGAGGGAAAAAATATTAAAAATACTTTTAATTAGTTTTTTTTGACAAGCACAAATATGAAAATTTGTACTTGGAGTGCGGCGGAGGAAGCTGGATGCACACTTCAGATTTTTACTTATCCACCATATTCCTACAACCCAGGATACTGTTTGGGAAATTCATACCAGCATTCATGAACTTGACCAAATTGTCTCTTCCAGGGCAAATACAGATAAAAAAAATTGCAAATATCAGCGTTTGATTACTGCAACAGGAAAAAAAAAGCAAAACTGCAAGCGAGTTAGCTTAAAAAAAGGTAGTTCATCACAGTGATAGGTATGAGAACAAGCAACTTTAGCGTAACTGAAGTTGCGAATAAAACTAATATGAGACGGATATAAAAAGATTATACTTCACAACTGTGTTTTACTTCATCGTATCAAATCGCAATGAAATGCATTGAAACCTACAGCGAGAGCGTAACATTTGAAAAAGTTCAAGGGATGTGAACACTTTCGCAAGGCAGTAATTATTCTCAGTTGTCAGAGCAACGTTTGGACTACAAAATGCCGGATCAAAGGATCGGAGCGGCTCCTGGCACAGTTGCAGGTCAGATGGCGGGTCCTCTCCTCTGTCCGACCACCGAGCTGCTGCGGGAGGGTCATTAGACTCAGAAACATATGCCATTCTGCATGCATGGTCTGCTGTCCAATTAGTGGTCTGGGAGCAGCAGTCGAAGAGCTGAACAGGGAGCGTGGCAAAATGCATGCAAACATGAGTTCTGGATTAATCTCAGACACATTGTGCACACGTGTTTGTAGCATTTGCAATTCTGAGCTCCCCAGTTTTGCATAATAGTTTAAGTGTAGTTTGTGAAGGAGAAAGATTAGTATTTTCTCACCCTCTACAGGAGTGTTCGGATACAGGAACACAGCCACTCACTGTGGGTATCATAAATCTTTTAAACTCCTGTCAAGTTACACCAATATCCCCCCACATACAAAGAAAGTGTGTCGCCTCTCTGAGACACATAAAATCTTAGAAGAAAATATCTTTTCCAAGTTATTTATTTATCCCTTTCCTCGCCCACACGTTTCTGGCAGTTTTCATCTGCTTCACCGGTACTGATATCCAGGATTCGAGGTTGTTTGACATTTTTTATTTGCTTTCAGAAGAAGGAGGCAAGGACGTAGCTTAGCGACTTCCACTGCCGTATACAGCCAATTCTGCAGTTTGCTATACATCACAGACAAACAATTTTTGTGCACTACAGCAATGACAAATAAATAAGAATCCCGACCAACTGATGTTTCACCACTCTATAACTGAAAGCAGCTGAACAAGTGAGCAAAGCTCTGCACAGTAAGCAAAGAGTAAAAGATGGTCTGCCTTCCGAAGCGCACAGTGTTTAACATAATATATTTCCTCAAGGTCCTTCTGCCTTTCATTTCTGTAACAAGTAAAATTCACATTGCGTGTTTGTTTATGTTAACCCCGTCAAACGGCAGCTTGCTAACGCTTTTTGAACGCCTCAGGAAGCCGTCAAGCAAACCATTCTGTAGCTCGTTGGAACTGCAGGTGTCGCAATGCATTGAGGGAAAGTTTGAAGCTTTTGAAGCCAGTTTTTTAAGAGTACACCATTTGAGCGAAACATAATGTCGTCATACTTGAAAAACTGGCATAGATGGACAGCGCTGCAAAGGCGGTTGAAACACAAAACCCATTGGTAATCTTCCTGATGTTAGTCTTTAAAGACATATTTTTAATTTGTTCCTTTTAGGGAGAAAAGCGACATTTCACCAGGGTGACTTGTTGCCTGTGTGGAAATTTGCACCGCTGCTTGTGGAGTGTTTTGAATGTTGCAGCAATGAGGCAGTTTTCGGTCTTGGTCTGGTCACTCTTGAAACTGTTTCAGGTTCTCGCATGTCGCTCTTCCTTCATGACATTCAACATGTAATTGAAAGAAATGGCCCAAACTGTGTGTGCATCAGGTTAGAATATTTCAGAGACTGAATAATAACATCTCTCTTTCTTGTGTTTGCTCAGAATAAATCTTGTGGTATTGAGGGTGTTTCAGTTATAGCAGCTTTGCATGTGGGTGAACATTTCCTTTTGTTAAAACTATAAGCCCATATGCAGCACAAGATATCCTTACACCCCATACTTATCTTTGTCAGAAGCTCCACCTCTGCAGCTTTCACTACAGAGCTCCCCAACTTTTTTTTTTTTTTCCCAGAAAGCAAAGCAGAAATGAAAACAGCGTGTAACAAGAAAACAAAAATACACACACTGTCTGGGGGCAATTCAGTTCAGTTTGGGCACTGATGACCTCAGCAAAGCCAAGGACTAGTGGGGTCCAACACCTCAAGAAAGATGGATTTTGTTGCCCCTGAATGGGCCGGGATTATCTCTACTGCACAGGAGTCGGAAGAAAGGGTGCTTCTGAACATCTCTGCGTGGTGAAAAATGAGGGACCGAGATACGATTTCTTCTTTAATTCACAAGGGGTAGTAGCCTGGCTCTGATAAGACACAAGTGATCAACTTCCTTTGATTTGGTGGGTCCTCTCTCTTCTGCTCTGCAGATATGCTGGATATACTTTTCCTCAACAGGTTACCGCATCGCTACAAAAGGGAAAAGGAAAGTGAAGGAAGATGGAGAAGACTCACCTGCAGGTTGAAGAGACGCAATGTAAGTGCAGAGCAAAGATCTGGATTTATGATATGAGTGATGCTGTGAGCGCCATCAGACTGGGAGCCTGATTTTCTAAAGGTTTTGTGTGTACAAACACGGGTGCAAACCTGATAGGATGTGCAAATGCAATCTACAAATAACACCCAAACAGGAGCGCATCAGCAATATGAGGACATAACTCAAGTGTTTCATCTTGATGGAGTTCATCTATGTAGCCCAGAAAAAGATTAATTTTATTCCAAAAATTGTGCCTGAAAGAGTTGTTTGTGTGGAATTTTCTGACAATATATATGCAATTAAATCAAAATTAAAAACACAACGACTGAACTTAAATGTTGTGCCACGTTACTTGACAAATTGAACACTAACAGCCACCAGAGACCAGAAAACCATCATGGAGCCAAAATGGTACTGCAGGTGTATCAGATAGAAATAAACTTACTGCGCACTTTTTTCTTTGCTCAAGCAATTTGGCACTCCTTATTTAGATTCTTTGTCAATCAGGTTCATAGTTTATAGCATTCTCATTTCTATTGCTGTTCATGGGTAAATAAATAACCGCATGTACGTCGTCAAATGTTTTGAATCCCTAAAATCCTGAGGAAAATGTAGAGCTCGATTATTCATTCTGATGGCAACGACGGCTCACACGCTCGTTTTGCTTCAGAAACTATAAGATAACAGAGGCAAGCAACATTGCTAAATGAAACGTGCCTGTTAAATTTACCATTTTGCTGCAGCAAAGAATACATGATGGATAAGTAACATCTTCAGTCTTTTGAACCACAAGCCCTCCCTTAATTTCATCCGACAAGCTTTGATCAAATGAACCATTATCAGCTGGCTTTAGGACACAAATACAAGCCTGTCTTCACGTCAGAGAAAGCCACAGTCTGAAAATGAAGCACAATGTTTTAATCAAAGATGATCATTTGATTTAAAGAAACATTACTTTGACGAGGTGGTGGCGTTTACATCATCTTGGTTGGGATCAAATGCACATCAGGCACATGAAGTCGTTTTTACTAATGTCAACTGGCAGCGTGAGAATTACCAAAACCTTAAAGGTTTTAAGAAAGTTTCCGACACATCGTCATTCTTTTGACTGTCACAGTCAATGTTTAGAGTTAAGGCTGATGATGTATCATTGAAAGGGCTTCTTCTCTAAATTTCCAACTTTGAAAATTACTCATAAAACATTTTGTTTGAAATATTCAAAACAAGACAGTTTTACACTTCAGCCATGAACAGGCACTCTGACACCGAACTGCAACTCCACAGCTTCTGTTGTTCCTTCCATCCTACTTGGCCCCTCTGTCCTCCCAACAGGCCCCTGGTTGTCACAAACAGTGTCAGCAATGGTCCCTCAAACCACCCGAGCCATAATTAAATCTCCAGATCTGAAATGCCAGCGTTTCTGCTGACATCTAGTCAATATAGGCTGGTAATTACGTTCTTCTAATTTATTCATCTCAAAATGATAATTGTTCACCTTGACAAAATTCGACTATGTCTGATCCATTGCTGCGGAGGGTTCTAATTGCATTTACCAAGAGGGCTGGGGAAAAGAAAAAGCTCATTTCCAAACAAATAGGAAACCGAAAACAAGACGAAGTTGGAAACGGCCTCTTGACAACTTCTGGTAATGGGATATTTATATCTTATTGTCTGTTTCCAGGGTTTCTCATATATTATCATCATGATGTGGCACAATGATTTACTGCCAGTGCAGCAAGTTCTTACTGATGTCAAATTGCTGACATAGTCGTAATACACTTCTGAAAAGGTCACTTGTGTCTGGGCTATCAGTGTTTGGATGATTTTGTCACAGCTCAGGATTCCAGTGAAACCCAATGGGCATGAGGAAAATTCACCAAGTCTGTTGGTAACAGAGAGCGTCGATTTCCGACTAAACTCTTTCTTCAACAAGACTGACTACAGCAACCCCTTAGAAATCCTGCTGCTTGTGATCCTTTGTGCCAAGGATGCAAATAAAAGGTGCCTGCTTACAGAGGCTGGAGAGAAATGTATACATATTGTATAGCTATTATTTTTTTGCAGTAAAATCACTCTCAACATTTTCCCAGACAAAAAAGGGTTGTTAAGAAATAGTATACTGCAAAATTTAGACGAAAGAAGATTTCAGAACATGCTTGAATCAGTTTGTGTAGTTTTGCCAAATTCTGTTAATCACAATACAGCACATGTGTCAATTATCTTTCAATTAGGCAGTTGGTAATATACTCAAGGATGTTACTGAGAAGGATTTAATAAAGTCGTGTCTCATCAACTGTCTTGAAGTCATAAAATTTGTACATCTGACTTCTCATGTAGTCGGATGCATTATTGTTTCCTGGTTCTCGTAGCTACTGTAAGCTAAAGACTGCGCCATTTCCCCATCTTGTAAGGACAGAATCTCTTTGAAGCAGCTTTCATCACATTGTCATGAAGTTCTTCATACAACCACATTGTACAGATACTTGATGGTCGAAACATCTTTGGTTTACTGTCTCTGCGTACGTCTTGCATCTGAAAAGATGCGACAGAAAACTGAAGTTTTTGATTGGTGTCGTAGCCAAATATAATTTTCACTTTAATTTCATTTCAAAACAGGAACACACTCATTACTGATATAAGATTTTACCATTGTCCACTTTGAAAAAATGGAAATGGTTTTTATCCCTGCTACTTGAGAACATAATCATAAAACACAAGGAAGTGGAGGAAAACAAAATCATGTTCCTAAGCAAGACTATAAAATATCTTCTAATCCTTTATCATCTACCGCTTCACCGCACACACACAAGCTAATTGCACATTATATGGTGTGAAAGCTTGCTTTAAGTCCATTGCTTTCTCTCAAGCCTACCTAAATACTTTTGCATGTCTGCATGCAAAAATCCTTGCAGCAACAGAAATAAGAATACAAATATAGAAAATACGAAAACTACATCGCGTTATAGATCATGACCCACCGCACACTCATGGTGAATTTTTCTCGGCTTGTTACAGCCCGGTCCCCAGCTGCTGCTTCCGTTTGCCTGCTGACTTATAATCCAAAGCAGACTGACTACATAAGCTTACTGGAATGTGCAATGAATAATTCAATGTTTGCTCTGTTGTCATCTAAGTAGCAAACACGTTTTCACTGCTTCCTCCAAAGCATGTGAAATTATGAAAGATTTAGGACGAAGAGCCCAAAATGTCAATTGATGTACAATTATTAGAAGCGTAAAAGACTACAGATGCTGTGGTTTAGAGGTAGACGGGACTTTTTTCGTTTCTTTATAGATAATTTGAAGATTCTGAAGGAAGAAAATGTGACCGAGGTTCAGGAAAAGTAGAGAAGCAGCTCACGATCCACTGTCCAACTTCCAGAAATAACGTAGAATAATTATGTAATGACATTTTGAAAAATCACCAAAGTATGTCTTCATGCTATTTCAGAAGTGTTTCTGCATCTCATCCCATTGTTTTGCAATAAAAGCTCACTGTTCATTTGACAGATTCCCAGTCTTGGGAGTTAAAGTGGATCTGCAATGGTGCATCTCCTAATGACATCCTATTTCCCACAACAGTCCTGACATTTTGGCTGCCTTATTTGTTTTGCACTCTTTGGCGTCTCTTTGAAGGTCACTCCCAAATTACTTTAAAGCATGCAAATCACTATGTCCACAATCCACCTTTAGTACTCAATGAGCTGAAGCAAATGGAGGAGACAGCCAAACGGCACGAAAGTGGTGAAATTACGGATAATCTTTTAATATAGTTCTGTTTTCAGCAAAATCCCGCTGCAAGTAGAGGTATACTATAATCCGTAGCTTCGGGTAGAGGCATCGACATCATGAACAAGGATGCTGAACAGTTTCATGATGCTATTGTGTGGAGAAATAATTAATATTGTATTGCGCAATTTTTTTTTCATTTTTGGTGAAACAATCATGCAAACATAAACTCTCACTCCTTCATACAGGAAGAAGGCCGTGTCATATGGAGCATGTGCATAAATTTGTTAGTGCATACTAACCTTGTAGGTGACTTTCTAATATGAGACAGATTATGTGAGTTTCCTTTTTATTCTGAATATGAACAAAAGGTCAGTTTCAATGTTGTAGTAGTCTGCTGGATAACACTCAAATATTGTATTTGTGGGGTGAATCCTACGACCAGTTCGCTCTGTGGACACCGGTAAATTTAACGCCACGCCGGGCCCACTCGCACATAGAAACCTGCTCACTTCAGAAGCTGCACTCCTGTTTGCTAAAACGGGGACACGAATAACACAAAGGCTGTGGCATTTTATCTACCAATGAAGAGAGAGTGTGAGAAGCCGGTCGTAAAAGTTAATCAAGGCAGCCTAACAGGCCCTGTGCCAGGGCTCAAATGATTTTACCTGGAGCACAGTGGACAGGACGTCTTGCTAACTTAGCGTCCCTTTTCGTGGACAACTGCTTTAATGGCAACCTCTCAAATCAATAAAACTACGAGGGATACTTGTTGCCCCACATCAAGGATGTGGCCAATGATGAAGCTGCAGAAAGTTTGTGAATGCAGAGGGAATTTTCAAAGATTGTTTCTAGCTCACAGAAGCAACATTGCAGATGTTGTAATTATTGCGTCTCTGTTGTCGGATGGCATAATCGTCTCGGTTGTAGCTGCATCTGAACGCGGTCTGAAAGAGCCACGCAAAGGGCATGACTCTTGCATGCCCGTTTGCAGTTCTGACTTCCTGCGGAATCACGGGACCAACAGAAAAGCCTTAAAGCTGTTTCTGTTCTTGCCATGTGTATCGGAGTATCGGAAAACACATTACATAGATATAAATGTGTGGGAATTAAATGTACGTTGCGGAGCATCATGTTCTGTTAAATCTTTTGATGAGTGTCTTGTTTAGTATGGAGGTGAAGAAATATATATACTACATTGGGACATACTGACAAAGTTCATTTTGCTGCTTATGCAGCAGCAAAATGAACTTTTTCTTTTCTGAAAAGAACTTTTTGATACCTAACAAATAGCTCTGCATGTGGTCTCAAGTGTTCAGAAATTGGGTTTTATTGCAGCAGTCAGGTTGTCAGTTGGAACCACTTGAAGTATTGGATAAGGGGAATCTTTATCAGCTCAAACAGAGCGCCTCCATCAGAGAGTCTTGGTGTTGCGTCAGAGTTTTTGACAAGTCCAAGACTCATGTCGTTCAGTCTGAGGTTTTCATTACGTGAACTGTTTTTTTTTTTTTTTTTCTGGTGGAAAAGGAAGTTGATTCTGAAGTGTGTTCTCACATGTTTTTACTCCGCTGAAATCCAAAGCAGACACCAAATAGTGCGACAGATGTTTGACCAGTATTCTCAACAGATTATTTCGTCTGGTTGATTGAAGTTAATGCAAATTTAACAATATGAGCTCATGTTACATGCCCTATTTTTCTTTTCCTAATTTCTTTTTTTCTGTTGAGAGACGTCACTGCAAAACAGTTCTTCGTGTTTCAATTCATTAGATATGCATTTGACTTAGTGTGCACGCTGTACCTGGAGTACATGAATATAATATAATAATGATGTGAGAAGCCTGGCACAAAACAAAGAGATTTTGCTTATTACTAATTGTTTAAAACTGTGCTTAAGCAACCTGTAGTTTTGCAAGAATATGTAGTATAAATAAAAAAACACATCAACTTGCCTCTAAACTTCTGTGAATCAGAATTTCACCAGTTTTTGTGTCTGTGTGAGACCCTGCTGGGTCTCTCTCATCACATTTCCCCCCCGCTCCATGTCAAGATACGAGATCTGCAGTGGAGATTATTAGCAAGAGCTTTCAGCAGTTTTTTGCCCTGAGTCTCCAGAGACTTATCTACAGTAGCAACTCAGCATTTGGGGGAGAGCTTAAATTAGACAGTCGTCGAATTTGGGTGAAATACAGAGAACATTTGTGCCGTGTGTGGATGTGCTGCGGGAACCAAGACAACAGGCCAGATTAATGATGTTGCCCAGAAGTCAAAAAAATAAAAAAAATAAAAAAACAAACTGAGAAGAATCTCTGCAATCTGGCACACGGCTGTGTTCGAAGAGCTGAAGAATGTCCTAAGAACTGTTTCTATCTTGGACAACTCTGCACCTCATTATGTGGTTCCAAACCATAACATTTGTGCCAAAAAAAAAAAAAGAAAAAAGAATTGTGTGGTTTACGTAGTCAGCAAAGGGAGAGGAAAAATAAAATTGCTGCCCAAAAACTACCATCTTGAGTCTGGGGATAAGGAAGGAGACTGCTGTGGATGTGAGAGTTGGAAATGTTGCTACAAAAGAAAAATCAACATAAAGACAAATGTTTGAGCATTTTTCATGTTTTTTTTAATTATCTATAACACATTTTATAACATTAAAGATAGCAATAAACCTTTTTTCAAAAATATTTGCAAAGTTACAACCACAATCGTCATGCATTTTATTAGGATTTCAAATGATGGATCAACCCTAACATGGTTCTGAGAAAGAAAGAATACATGGTTTTCATTTTTTCATATAAAAATATAACTAACAGTTCTCATATATTATATTATCATTTTAGAGATCCCTGTTCATTTCTGATCAAAAATAAGTTTCTTGGCTGAATTTCAATAATTGCAAATCTAAAACTGCTACGGGCCTGAATAATTTTGGGTTTAACTTTACATGTTTTGGCTCATAAAATCGAATATATCCCAGGTACAAAGTCAGTAAATCATGGTTTCCTTTATTTATAATCAACTCCAGACACCTTCTGCAGCGAACTTTCAAGCTCTTGAGTTTGTGCTCCGTCCTTGCAAATTAAACAGCACACATGTCTCAGGAGCATATGAGCTCTTTCTTTACAAGCTAAATAACAGCCTGGGTGAGCGCTGACCCTTCTGGATGTAAAGAGCCTGTCATTGTTTCACACATTCTCCACATCCATCCTTTTAGTAATATGCCTCCTCCTGCCAGCGTGTATTTGAATATTTCATTCAAGACAGATGGAATCCTAATCTTAGCTCCAAGCTGTGGCGTTTTGTCACAGATCCATTTTCCAATCAAGCCGTCTACATCTACTCCGCCATTTTTCCTCGCCCGCTGCTGTGTTTTGTCCTCCCTCTGGCTTTGCCAGCCATCACTCACCGAGCAGACTTTCTTCTCCTCAGCCTCTTTCCTTCCTGCTGACTTTCTTTACTGAGGTGCTTCAGATTGAAATGCCTGAATATTTAATATATTTAATTTTCACCATCATACATTATGTTAGGTCTAATACGCAAGGACTAATTTGATGTCTTGACGTAAGATTAACATAATGGAGTACGTGGAGAAGGTCTAGTGGTGACTGATGTTGAAAGGAATTGAAGCGTTGTTGTTGAAAACACTTTTATTCTTCATGAAAAAAAAAACTATGCTTTACTTCGACCCTTTGTTTTCGTCAAACAAGAAAAAGTAGGAAAACAGTCGGAAATACCGCAGAAAGCGACATTAGCTCATCACGATGAGGCCGCAGACCAGAAAATTTGTTTCTTTATTACAGTAGCTTCACATTTGATAAAGAGTAGTCCAGATTCCTTTGTGAATTCATGTTAAATCCATAATAAATAATGCGTGTCTTAGATAAGTGCGACCTTAGATACAGTGACTGGCATCACTGAATAAAATGACACGAGAGAATAGACTGAAGTTAAAAACACATTTTTAATTTAAAACATTATCAGGTCGAAATGTTGAGAATGATGGAACTCCAAGCGTCATGTAGCTTTTATCTTTCTATTAGATTGTTTCTTGAGATTTCCAGAATAAATAAGGACCTGGTCAGTGCTTTGCTGCATCTTATCTATCATATTTTTGTTCTTTCTCCTCCTCAACATTATCTGTGAATTTAATGTTTGTTCTTTGACAGTCTGACAGATTCACACTGAATTCTGACAGAAACCGTGACTCTTCCTTTGGACTCCCAGCAACCAGCACAATAGTTCCCAGATGCAGCTTTGTGATATGAACCCAGTTTAGGTTTGTTTTTTAAAGTAGTGCAGAGTGCTTACTCTGTGCCTTGCTTGCATAAAGTGTCACAGTCTGGAAAAAGTTGTGAGTATTTGATATTGTCCAGCTACCAGATAACATTGATTTTCATGAGATGTTTGTCTACAATAGCAGTGTATTCAAAGCTAAACAATATAAGTTAAGTATGATATCTGCTGAATATATTGTGTAATATTGAATGCATCATTTCTAGATGGAGCGGATGATACGTTCGTCTACCTGCTAATAATTCTCTGTAGTTATTTCAGAAAGCGAATTGGCATTTAAAAGAGATTCATTACATATAGAGTAAAATAAGTCAAGTTTACATATATATATTTTTTATGTTATTTTTTTTTAAATAGCTTATAGGTAATTAGTTTTTATCAAATAGATGATGCCTTGGAAAATTTAAAAATCAGTACAAATGTCAAGTTACCGAAGGAGGACATTTTTTGAAGGAGCGAATTTTTGAGCTGTAATTATTTTGGATTCCACTTTAGAACCCGTACCTCATTCCCAACCCTAAGAAAAATCATTGTCACCTTATTGTGAAGGTACAATAGCAATGACTGGTAAATACTCCTGATGTCCCCGCAATAACAAAAAAAAAAAAACAACTAACAAACAATACAAAAAACCCCTATCATTTTCATATTATTGTAGAGATCAAGTATGCTCAACAACAGAACACCTTAACATGAGGCAAGGCTGGTCAATAAAAGCAAAAATCTATAGCTTCTTCGTGGACAGAAAAAAAAACCCCTAATGTGACAGCATTATCGAGATTTAATTTGAGTAATAAAGCACAGTTTAACCTTGTGGCAGAAACTCCTCATCTGAACAGGGTGTTAAAAAAAAGTTCTTGTTTGAAAATCAAACTTTTCTCATCAATCCTTATCAGCTGCTCACCCATAAAAGATAAAGGTTTGTTTACCTAACTTTGATGGTTCATCTCCCTGATGAGAGTTTCTGCTTCGCCACAATTAATGATCACTGCAAAATTTTCTGAGCAGAACAGCGACGCAACAATAATAGGTTTCATTTGTTGATACGGCCATGCATCATTCTGATGGAATAGATGTTCTGGTGGGAGGTTTCTCACCTTTTGTATTAATGACATTTTAAACATCATCAGACTGAGATCTGAGCATTTTTTCTTCTTCTGTTTTTTTTTTTTTTCACTGAAAAATATTTTGTTAATTTCGTCACACTCCATGCAAATAGCCTCTAATTAATTTGTGGGTCCAAAGTTTGTTCGTATGGAAATATATCTGAGTCCGCATTGAGCTTCTGAGAGCGCTTTTATGTCCCTCCGGATTGTCAGGTTCCATTAATTGCTGTTTCCCTTGTGCTTTAGGAAGTTGACTGGCCCACCACCCGACTGTCACTCGTCTTTCATTATTTACTCATTCAAATGAGAGAAAAATGTTCATGTCGACATTAATGACTCCACCAGAGAGGTAGAAGAAGGACTGAACTAATTAAGGAGACTGACTCACCTCACCATTAGAGGGAATTTAGTGTGGATATTGCAGTGCACTATTTCCCCCTCACCACCACTACCACCACATTGAAACCATCTCCGTTTTTTAATTGCCGCTAACTCAAAAAAGTTTCGAGCAGTGACGCACGGACAAACAGAGAGGGGCAGGAAATCATTTAGGCCGTTCGCACCAAGAGTACGTTTACTGCAACAATGAAACAAAATGGGACTTTGTTTTTAATTCAAAATATTTAGACTACAGATGCATCTAAAATGATATTTTCCTTCTAAGTCAAGAACAATTCTGGTTTGTACTCAAGAACACATGAAGTTTCAAAGTAACAGAGATGTTCATGTTGGGCCAGGAAACAGTAAAAGCATCCACAAGAAAAAGAAAACAACAACAACAAAAAAAAAAAACAACAACAATTTGAAACCCACTATACCTAGTGTTTTGAAAAAAAAAAAAGAAGAAACAAAAAAACCCAACTATTAATAATCATTTTTGAAACATTTCATCATCATAGAATTGGCGTTTAATGGGAGGATCAAGAAATTCTTCCCTCACATAGGGAATATTACATACAACAAGCTTGAGGTGTTCATCATGTGTTTAGCGCACAAAGCTATATTCCATACGTACAAAATGAGGTTGTGACGTCATCGTTTTACCCAAATCTACATTTGTGAACTACAAATACAATGTGGTGCAGTGTTAAGCCCAAATATATTCATAAACCCTGGCAGATTTAGATTTAAAATCACATTTATTAAAAATTTTGATGATTTATACTCTGTAACGCTCTACAAGTTTTTGAAATTTGACTTATTTCTGAAGCCAAACTTTGAAATAATTTAGCTTTGTGTGGAAGGGTCAGGGTCTCACAAAGCACCAATGAACGCTACATGTATTAGTGTTCCAGCGACATAATAACTGCAACATTAAACAAAGGTCTGAAAACATTTGAACACCCATCAATGGCAGACAATCAGGTTCCTGAAATAAAATCTGTAGAGAGATATTTGAAGACGCTGCGGTTTTAAGCTGGTGGCTGCTTATAACTTCTGCATCTCCCTGAATCATGGTAATGTGAAAAGGCTCTGAAGAAACAGGAGACAGTGGCTGTTTCCTTCCACCGTCTCTGTCTCAAACACTTTCCTCCTTTAAACAATATCCTCCTGTTTACAAACCCCTACACTTTTCGTCAAAGGCAGGCTTTTTGATAAATTAACTTGGATATTGAGAAACACCGCTGCAAATGCCTGCACACACACCAAGAAAGCGAGCACGGCTATTGAGTGGGTGGTAAATTGCCAATTAGAGGATGGCATTGTACTGCAAGACCTATATACATCTAAGGATTTGGGTGGAGGTGGCGGCGGAGTAGAATGGGTTTCCTCTGTTGAAGCACTACCTGTCAGTCAAAAACCACCTGGGGAGATGTTGTGTTTACATAAAACTCCAATTAATAATAGTTTTAATAATAAAACATTGTCTCCAGGGGATGAAAAGATGCTGGGTTTCAGTTGTAACACCTCAATCATTACAGAGCCTTCATTTAAAAGGAAATGTTGGGCAGATATTTGAAAACAGCCTTTCTGTGCACACCACACTAATTTGGTCATGTGGTAAAAAATGTAGAGTGTGATGCAATAAATGTGCTGTGTATTAGTTTGCAGTGGTTGCAAAGTCCAAAAGGCCACAAGTCAGAGGAAAATATCAGTAGGTAAGACTCTGGAATGACCTGTTTCATGTTCTGTATTGTAATAAGACCAAATGTTTAATTCACTCTCATTTATTCACACACTTA
The DNA here is from genome assembly GCA_010277075.1 of Poeciliopsis retropinna. Lineage (NCBI taxonomy): Eukaryota > Metazoa > Chordata > Actinopteri > Cyprinodontiformes > Poeciliidae > Poeciliopsis > Poeciliopsis retropinna. The sequence continues at coordinate 4,002,093 of VMRM01000019.1, forward strand.
ATATATATGTATATATAAAACTTCCCAAACAATAGATATAATCTGTGAACTGTTTCTGGTTCCACCATCTAGTTTATTGGAAAGTCTGATTCTACATCTTCTCTGTTGGTGTAATATTATGATACTCGCTGTATCGTATTCACTTGTGCATTTTGAACATAAGTATATCTATTGATGGTTACCACAACCACAGAAGCCAATATTTACAGTATACCTTATTTCCATCCTTGGAAGTAGAGCACAGAGGGAAATTAATGGCACTTCTGGATTGGCTGCTTTGCTAATGCTAGCCAACAGCATGTGAAGTTGTGACTACCTTCAGACTCATTGTTTGAACAGAAATACTCTTAGCATCAGCATCATCATATCCACTTCTACCTTTGCAGAGCACCAAGTACAGGAAATTTAGCCATCTGTTCAGGACATAGAAATGGTGACTTCAATTTGAGTTGAACTGGGACAAACATTTAGATGATTGGTGACATAACTCCTGAACTTTATGAACTTTTCCAGCCTGATCAACCTGAATTGCAGATGCATTTGATCTCGTAAGAAATCTTGTCAGAAATACTAAAATGACAGAAACAGACTTAAAGTTGGTGAATATTTCTTATTAAAACCCAATCTCACGTCAGATAGTCACAAAATCTCATGAAATCTGTCAAACTAACTTATTTATTACTTTCATTTGGATTTTCTGTCACTCTGTGTGACAATGAGGTTGGTGAACGGTTGTTTCTGATTTAAAAAACAAACAAACAAAAAAAACTAAATTAAATTTTCTCAACACGTTTTTCCATACAAAAGTGAAAAATTATCATTTCTTCCCACACCAAAATAGCTTACTCTGCACAGCCTGCTCATAATGATATTGGATATTGGATACACTTTTTAGCAAGCAATGTATGAGGAGAGCTTAAAATATCAACATTTACCCAGTAAAATGTGCCCATTACGCAGGGCTGACAGCCCAAAGTATACAGAATTCAGTAGTTTATGCTTTTGGGCCGATTGTCTGAGACCTGAACCGAAGCTGCCACCACGTTGCATCACTAATGGTAATTTGTTCTCCCACAATGAAGACAGAACTGTGAATAATGTTAAAATAAACTTTAAGAATAAATGTAAAAAAAAAAAAAAAACACCCTCCCACTTTCACATAAGCTAGGTGGTGAAAAGAGATTTTGTTGAAAATTCATCCATCCACCAAAATGAAGCAGCAAACACATATATATTGCATAGAGTTACCAACACACATAGGGGTAAATTTGTATTCCAACAGAACAAAAGAGAATAAATAAGTACAATAAGCACGATCAAAACACTATAGACTGAATGGGCTACAAACACCCAATGCCTTACTGCGTGGACAGCTTAACAGCTTCTTGGACTCTGCCTTCACTCTTGAGCGATTAAAGATTTATTTTACGCTTTCTGCTGCCCGACTCAAGATATTGGATACAGTATTTTCCCACCAATCGCATTCATAACTTCCCATCACAGCGACCGTGAATGACACTTGCATGCGTGTGAAACCTTTTCAAATCATCTTTTGTTATATAACAGTATATTAAAATACAGTAAACCTGCTTCCTGGCAGAGGGCCAGACAAGATGTCAGTCATCAGAGCTCTCAATGGTGCTGACATACTCAGCCTCACCTGCCAGGCGTTGCTCTTTGCCATGGCACTTCCAGAATTTTCTGTGATAGCAACTATAATACAGCACAAACACTCAAACCAAACATGCAAGGTAAGATGCACGGGAAGCTTCTGCAGTGTGAGACGCATCACTGTGGGAGGGGAAAAAGAAAAGAAAAGGAGATGTTACACAAGTTAATCAAGGTTTGCTTGTTTTCCCTCCAGCTCCGTCACGGCTGCCTCCAAGGTTTAAATATAACACAAAGCCCAATATTAACAGGGGGTGGGGGGAAGATGTTTAGAGGTTCTGTCAAGGGGTAGTGCGTTTTCTCAACATTTTGAAAGGAGAGACCGGAGGTGATAAGATTTTACAAGACAGAAAAACAACCACTGAGCTACTAGTGAGTGGGAGAAATTGAGACGAAAAGCACAAGTCGTGCATGCGCTGTCACTTGTCAGCAAAAAAAAGTAATAACGATGAATGTCTGCTGCAGCAGAACGTGGTCAGATGCAAACAAATGCGGTGCCTATCTCATATAGAAGGTATACAAAGCCTAAGCAGTTTCGACTTGTTTTTAAGGCATGATGACATCTTTTTTGGAGGGAAATTTGAAAGGAACCAAGTCAGGCTCTGTCCATCCATTCACTTGTTCATGGAAAACTGAAAACCTGCTAATTTGTTTCCATAGAGCATATCTAAAATATTCTAAAGAAAACATAGATTGGTAATCTGTAACGCTGAGATGTAATATTACATCTCATTTCAAACTGGCCAATCCAGGAGCAGTATTTCCATAGCACTGATTGGCTGTCCCCCAAAGACAGCAGATTTGGGATCTGGTAGACTCAATACCCAACAAAGACAAAGATTTAGTAAAATAATTTTTGAAATTAGGATATGTTAACAAGTTGGAAAAAAAAAAAGACTATTCTCTTGATATTTTCAATTTGTCAAAATCAATATTAGTAACTTCTGAAGGATTAAGCTAACGGCTATCCGGAGCGAGGCGAAGTTCTTCTGACTTTTTAAAGAACTCAAAATGATTGTGGAAATTAATCTGAATGCTTTCTTAAAAACCACCAAACTGCTATTCTGTTTGCAGGGGACATCCAATATTGTTCTGTGTGAAACCTGCTGAGAATGCACCAAACAGTGTTAGCAAAGTAAAGCAGCACATAGATAAATAAACCCCACCCTCCCTTAAAGCAACAGGTTGATTCACTCAAGAGGAAAACCTGTATTTTTGACCCCGTTATGAGTCTTCTTCCATCTACCATTAACCTCATAAGACTTGTCCTGTACTGCTTGAGAGGGATGTAATATCCTCTTTTCATTTATAAAGGCAGTATGATCCGATGGTAATACTCGCATTAAGTACGAAGGCTCCGTGTTAATGCGAGGCTCAGATTATGATCAAAGCGATATCATGAAACAACCATTGTCCAGGACGTGCGTCGTAACGGACCGCAGACGTTCCTTTTATCCTCGAGAGCTCTCGGAGAAAGGACCTCTCATCTGTATTACAACCATGTTTCCAAATTCAGCACAAATACCACCGTTTGCTGTCATGTTACATGAGGCTGTGCGAGACAAAAGCGATCGAACAACATGTAACAGTATCTCCCAGGTCCAGACCGGAGCTCAGCCTTTCATGTTGTCACTTTATTAGGTGCCAGATTCTCGTCCTGGAGTTTTTTTTTTTTTTCTGCTAGGGTTCCAGACAGAGGAACAATGATCTTCATCAAAAAAAAAACAACAACAAAAAAAACGTGTTGTCAGAAAAATTTTAAAGTGTGAAAAACAAATCAAAGGCAGAAGTTACTTTTCAACGCCTTCTTCCAAACCAAGAATGTCTAAATATGTATTCTTTCTTATTTTAAGAAACAATAAAACATGTCAGTTAAACATGCTGTTAAATCCCAATTTTAATTTTACAAATGTACAGAAATTTAGTGTTTTTAATCATCTGAAAATCATTGTACTCCCTTTTCTCTGTGTTTCTTGGCTGTCCTTCATAAGATAAGCAAAAGTGACTGACGAAAGGAGATATTTTCTGTTGAGGGAGACTAAACTATGACGACACAAGAATGCTATTTTGGGGCATTTTTTTTTTTTTATGTGCAGAAATTTTCATGTACGTTTATGTCAAAGAAAAACATTTATTCAAATATGAAGAGGAATTCATGTTTGCATTTAACACACCGACACAAATGAGATCCTGAATAAAATATATGCATATTTGTTTCAAATGAAAATCCCAAACAAACACTCTGAGGGCGATCAAAGTCGACCATTATTTCAAAGGAAGCAGCGCCAGGGACGCTTTGACGCTGCTAATAATTTGACGGCCCGCATCGAGCTGGTTTCGGCTGTTGCATGGTAAGTCACGGGCGTTCTCTCATTTCCTTCTGTCTTCAAAATCACGTCTGTGTGAATCAATTCCAGCAATGCGATCCTGCCACAATAAGCAACAAATAAAAAGTGACTGGCACCAAATTATTTTTCATGGAGCTGATAGATGTTAGAGCAGCTTTGTTAGTGTTGTCACTTTATTTATTTATTTTTTTGGAAAGATCTTTCTTGTGTGGTTCAGAATAATTGAAAGAGGAGCTGACTTTGGGATGAAATAAGGATTATAGGAAGGGGTTTCACCCTTGCAGTGTTTCTTTTATAAAATATATATATATATATATATATATATATATATATATATATATATATATATATATATATATATATATATATATATATATTATATATATATTATATTATGCTTCTTTTATTATCATCATCATTTCATTCTCTTACATTTACTGGGAATATATTGACACCGGACCGCCATGGGCAGATAAATAAATTAATAAGTCTGAAAAGCAGAAGATGAGCATTGTGACTTCAAAGTCATGACACTGACAAGGCAACAAAGTCGCACAGATCGGAGTACTACACACCTGAGGTTAGGGTATTCATCATTAAAGAAGAGAGATGAAAAACAGGGGGGAAAAAAGAGGCAGAGCTGAAGAAAAGCGACAGTATGATGTGTTGACTGTTTTCTGTTATTGCCCCGGATTCCCTGGAGTCAGCTGCCAAAAGAGTTGTTTTGATGAAGAATATGAGTGATACTTTTTCAAGGGCACTCCTCTGTGTCGGATCCAATGCTGAGCATGCATTTAGGCTGCAGGAACAAAGGTCACGTTGTAAAGCAAATTCAAGAGTATAAAGCTGCGGTTTGGGGGCCCAGTGGCTGTTTTGTAGCCTTGCACTTTTGACCAGACAGCCGGGACACTTCAAACACACGTCTTTTAAAAATGCCAGTGAAACATTCATTTTGTGTATATGATTTGCACAAAAAAGAGGTAAAAAAAAAGAAAAATAGATAACACTGAATCAGAATTACATTGTGCAACGAAGCTCAATGTTTTATTGGAATTCAATGGGACAGATCAACACAAATTAGTGAATTGTTGTGATGTGAAAGAACCTCGTTAACATAAGGTTTATTTTTCTAGCTTGTTATTTTGCAAATACGTCTCAAAAGTGTGGTGTGTATTTATGTTCAGCTTTGGTTGTATGCTTAGGGTTGCTGTCTTGCTGGAAGGTGAACCTCTCCAGCCTCAGCAGCCTTCCAGTCCTTGTTGAAGAACATTCTCCCCTCATCATGACGCTGCCAGCCTCCATTATTCAGGGTGATCTGTGGTGTTAGTTTTCCTCCAGAGACAGATTTTTATGAAAAGTTCAATCCTGGTTTCATCATCCAGGTGTTGGTTTCATCATCATCTGGTTTCTCACCAGTACACTGTCTTCTGCACATTTGCGTTGCCTCAATCCTACATCTGATTCTTAAATTTCCTTTTGCCATTCCATCGTAACTGCACAATTTGTGGTGTCAGCTTCAAACAGCTGTAATGTTACCAGATCCTCCCACCTGAAGCTATGAATCTCTGCGGCTCCTCAAGAGTCACAATGCTGCTGCTTCCGTTAATATAACAACCCTGTCGGTGAAGGAGGACCTCCATGTATTGGTAGGTTTGGAGCAGAGCCACAGTCATTGCATTTTTGGATGATGGATTGTGCGTTGCTCAATGAGATGCTTAAAATATGGAATAATGCTTTACAGTCCCTCTATGACCCTACAATGTCCCAAATGACCTACCTGCCTTTTGTCTCCATGATCTATTTTGTTCATTAACGTTCTCTAAGAGCCACATCTCTTTCAGTTACGTTATGTCACAGTGGTGCATCACTTTACGTTGATGTATCGCATTAAATGACAATGAAATACACTAAAGTTTGTGGGTTTAATGTCATAAAGTAGAAAAACGTTTACTGATATATGAATGTCTGCAAGGGACTGCATCGTTTTGCTAATTTCTGGTTACAATGCCCTTCCTTCTCCACAAATCTATAAGAACGCATAAGCAAAAAAGTAAAAGTGCATATTTTGCTGGAGAGTTTTATGACATTTTTTTTCTTTCTTTTAAAGGCTTTCAGTTCAGTCGAATGTTTTGGATGATTATGCAGTCATTGCTTCTTCTTTTTTTATTTTTTTTATTTAGTTTTTATCAAAAGATCTTTGAGAAGACTAAGGTTGGGACATTATCAGAGCCTTTTCTAAATTTTTCAACTTGCACCCCTGAAGGTAGACCACAGTGGGCTTTGAAGTGTTTTTGGCCTTTTCTTCAATTCGGAGGAGAGACCCTCTTTTGAATATTCAGAAGAAAGCCCACAGCATGACCAATCTGCCGCTTTCCACGGTTAGTGTTTGATGGAGGCGTTCTTTGCATAAAACTTTCGCACCTTCTTCCCCAAATATAAGTTGGATCATTATGGTTAACAGTAATGTTTCAACTTGAACAATTTAACATTATTTCTGTCATCCTCGCAAACTGTTGGTCAGTTCAGCTACAACGAACTTCTAAAGCAAATTATTTGGTTGTAACTTTCCTGAAATAATAGCCTAAGTCATTTTTGGCCAAAAGTGTTTTTTTTTTTGTTGTCTAAAACATTTTTTTGGAAAGAAAGAGGAGGTTGCTTTTATTTATTTATTTTTATGTTTTTAACCAAAATTTGTTTGGCCATTGACTTCGGCCATTATTTTAGAAAAGTGTCGAGATGTGAAAATATTTTTTTTCGCTATTCACACCGGAGAGCCCTCTATTTACAAGTTTTTCTAAAGGATTTTTTGGTAGCAAGCAGCATGATATAGTTTTGTTGTTCTGGCTGTTCCATGTTCCAGTTTCTCACACAAAATGCTTGCTGCTTCAGGAAGCAGTAATGCCTCTAGCAAGTAAAATGAAAAAATAAAAGATACATTTTGAACCCTCGTTGTTTTAAAACGAGACCAAGCAGATGCAAACACTGAGCTGTGACAATCATTAAGCCAGTTCAAACTCTCCCATATTTAAGTTTCCCCACATATGAATTCAATTAGTTTTTACTTCAATGCACAAAGCAAAGAGAATTTCCAGCTACTATACATACGTACAGGTAAAGTCTGTGCGTTCTAATGTTTATTTTCTTTTTAACTGAATTGTAATCTGTAATATTTGTTGCCCCAGTGATTGTGAAGCACTAGCTAATGTTAAACATCACAGAACGTCGCACAGTGATTTCGTATACCTTTTAGGCATTGTAGAAAAAAATAAATAAATTCTTCCTCTCTGTTTGCAACAGCCACCAAACCAATATTTACTAGAGCGTTCACACTCTCAGGAATCCCATCATGCCCTCAGATGTAACTGTGGTACTCCGTAATGTTTGTGTGCGCGCGTGTGTGTGTGCATTTTGCTTCATTAAGCATGTATCCAATCAGTCACACTCACAGCGGCTCGCCACGTGGCTCGGCAGCTCACACCCGGCCTGCAACCCATCCGTCACTCAAACGGCGGGAGTTCATTAGAGACACAGAGAGCCGGCGACAACTCCCTGCCGGTCTGACCTGTGTGTACAAACGCAGGTGATCTGACCCTCCAGGAGGATTTCGCCACATAAACAAAGATGTTGTGTCACTTGAAAGGAGGCGAGAAAAATGAGTGAAAACACTAAGAGGCGTGAGAAAAAAGCCCGTGGCACGAGGAAGCTCTTTAAAGAGAGGGCACACTGTGGGAACTCGAAGAGAGAGAGGGAGCACAGCAGTTTCTGTTTCTGCTGCAGGTTATGGGGAATTAATAAAACACTATAAATGGAGCTCGGGTGCTAGTTAGCAGTGACACATAAAATGTCCTGAGTGCGTTGGGAGCTAGCTAGACATTTGGTTCAAGAGAAGTAGAGTAGTAAAAAAAATATTAAGCACTCTAGTTCTTCCACTCTCAAGATATTTTCCTGTTTGTCAACCTTAAATGTTTCAGATGACCAAACTAAGTTATATGAGAAAATATGAAATCATTTTTGAATTTATTATTTCATTCATCAACTAAAAAAGATTCTCAAACCAGTCTGGCAATATGGGAATAAAAGTAATTGACGCCTAAACCAAATAACTCACTTGATAGCAACAACTGCTCTAAAGTATTTGTGATAACTAATATCTCTATCACAAGTTTTACTTATCTGTGGAGTTACATCATCCCAAACTCCCCAATTCTCCGTTTGAAATTTGACTAGGCCACTCAGGTTTCATAGATATTCCTGGAACCATTCAGGTGGATGTCCTGGTGTGTGCTCTACTATGTACTATTGGTCTACAAGGATTTTCACCTTGAAACTTTCTAATGTCACTTTCACCAGGTTTCTTATTGTTGAATCATGAGCAACAATAATTGACCTTAACTGAGACAAGTGAGGCCTGCGGACCTTTAGATGTTGGTTCTGTTAATGAGTTCTTAGATGAGTCCTTAGTGAAAAAGTCCTCTGTGGGTAACTGTAGTAGGCCCACTACTCCTGGGACGAGTTATCACTGTTAATTATTTAAAGATATAAAAATTTCCAATTGTGCACTATGTTTAACTGGAAACTCAAACCTTGGAAATGACTTTGTAACCCTTCGCAGACAGATAGATATAAAATATCTATAGTTTGAAATACTGTGCCGACATTTGAAACGGCTGTTTTCCTCTGCACTTTGCTTCCAGCCAGACTTCATTCGATCTTTTTTTAATCTCCATCTCATTTTTGGCCTCTACAGATACCACAGTTGGTGGCTAGTCTCTGAATACGAAACCTGAACGAAAAGGGGGAAACAAAAAAAAAGAAAACATACCGTGAGGAACAGGAAAAAAAGAACGGATAGGTAGATTGATAACATACTAATAATTTTCCATATGGTATTGTACTTTTTCCAGATTTATCCAGACCTGAAAAACAGACAGATACATTTTTTTTTTTGTAACTGTATAGGGACTCTGTTGGAGGGAAAATATACATTAACAAGAAGACTCAAGACTTTTTCACAGTACTGCATGTTTGCTATAGTAAAGGTCAAACATAAGCTCAGATATTGCACACTGCAAATAGCAGGATTTTCTATAAAACAACGTACAGTCAAACAAACAACAGCACATTGATAATAAACAGTGCAGTCTTTTTGACTGGTCCGATTCCCTGCGCTGAAGCAGGTCCGTTGTGGTAAACACACACGTATGTATATATATATATATATATATATATATATATATATATATATATATATGTTGGGCAACAAATAAAGTCGTCAGAAACCTTCGCATTAGTAAGATCAGATTCTGAAATATTCATTGGAGCAAGCTCAATAATAAATGCAGGTGGTTAAACATTTAATTAATTCAAATCCAGCCCATGCATTTTTAATTGTACTTTATTAAGAGAGCACCAACAAGCTATCCTACTGATATGGCGCCGTGACGACGGCGACGACGACTCTGAAGTTCCGCGCAGCCTTCTGCGTCCCTTCGTTTCTCACACGCAAAACAAAAAGTCTTACTGGAAGACCAACGAGGTGAGGAGAAGTGCCGCCACTCCTCCCTCCGTGACTCCTTTTAGCGTCAGCGTGCATGTGTCTCCGCGAAAAAAAAACTGATTGCGGGTAGAAGGCGGAAAATGGGGCCAGGTGCAATAATTTAAGGAAGTTGAAGCTAATTTTAACGTATTACCCTGCAATGTGCATACAGCGTGTCAAAGGTAAGGCCGGGCAGCGATCTGTCGTGTGATTCATTCTCCGCAGGGGGAATTATTTTCATGACGCATCATAGTTTAATACATTTTGAGGAACTCAGCATGACATTGCCGGGCTGATAGAGGGAGGGCGAGGGAAAGGAGGGAGATGAAGAACGAGAGGGATATTAAATTATGGAGCACCTTAACAGAGCAATCTGTCTTAGAGAGGCATGATTGCCCTACCTCTGTGGATTGATGATAATCTGTTTGTAAGGGGGCCTTGTAAAGGCTGCACAGGCTTTAATGGGTGGAAACTCAGCGCTTTGGCCTGGACAAAAACAGCCTGATGAATGGATCACCTCCAAGCCGTATTATGAAAAAGAGTTTCTTGCATTAAAAGACTACTTTATAAAAGGCTTATGATTAAAAAACATATATATTCATACTGTTACAGATTATAAGATGCGCAAACCGATGTTTAATATATGTTATAGATAAGTGATAGTTTGCATCCCATTGGAGACAATACCTGGAATACCTGTTGATGCGCATTCTACACATAGGATCACATTTATGCCCAATTTTACTCAATCAAGCTAGTTTGGAAACACTTCAATTTAAATAGTTTTTGTGGGCGATATTTAAATTTGACAGTTTTTTTTCTTTTTTTTCTGTAAAGATGAACTTTTAAGGAATGTTTGATAATGACAACTCCGATCTTTGAAGAATAGTCCAGCGTTCTGGAGAAATCAAAAATAGAAAGTATTGATAATCTGGTACGTTTACGTTTCTTTTAGAGTAACAGCTTCTTGCAAAGTGAGTACAAGAAGAAAATGGCTGGACATCCACATACTCTTCATACGCGCACATAATCTCCCTGAACAGAAAACTGTGCCATGTTCAGTCATTTGGCACCAGGTAGAAGAATATCTCCTCTTAATTTCCCCATGATGTTACACAGGAAAGAAGTATCCTAAACTTAAAAGTTATGGATGTTATTGCATGTTGTATGTAAAGATCTGGTTTCAACAGATGGGCCAGGATTTGACATTTTATACACAGCAATAAATTATTCACCAACTTCTTCCAAAAGCTTTTTATGAAATGGGATTTGCTTGGAAGTTACAGGAACTCTTTTTATTTTATTTTTTTAAATATTTTTTTGAAAGCTAAGACTTTTTATTTTACCTTCCCTGCTTCGAAGCCTCAATAGGAGAAAAGCAAAAAAGCAAAAAAACCAAAAAAAAAACATGTCTCTCCCCTTAAGTACTCTTAACGGAGCAGGCAGGTGAGGTCAAGCAGTCTTTTTGCTTTCCTCTTGTTTCTCAGCACTTTCTATCCACCGCAGTCACATTGTCTTCCTCTTTCCCTTGTCCATGCCTTGCAGCTCCAGCTCGAGAAGGGAATTGTAAACTAGCCTATTGCTACCAGGGTTTACTTCAGAGAGCAGGAGGACTTTGGCTGTCATAGGTTCTCGGGATCAGAGCCGAGAGCGAGGACACTTCATTTGCCGGTGCTAAGGAGGTGAAGGAGAAGAGGGGGAGGTAGAGGTGGAGGTGAGGAGGTGATGAGTGTGTGCCAGGGTGAAGTGCTGGAGAGAAAGCCAGGCAGTTATCCAATGCAGCTTCATTCCGCTCGCTGTTAGCAGCCCACTCTGTCCCGAGGCCTTTTCCAGTTTCTTCTCCTTTTTTTTTTCACAGGTTGTGTTGTGGCAAGGGCATCCCGGATCAGCATTTGAAAGGCATTATAAGAGGAAACCTGGAGCCTGGTCTGTTAAACCTCCAAAAGCATCAGCAATTCATGAGGTGTAGGAGGTCCATTTGAGGAAGCAAGGCGCGCAGATCAGATAACTTTCCGTGACTTTCTTGGAAATAAAGAGACGCTAAAGAGTTTTTCAGGCACAATATCTGGAAATGTGTTTGTTTTTTAATGCGTTCCTCGACTGTAAAGGAAACGAGGAAGAATCTTGTCTCACAGACGCGGCTTAATTGCTTGCGCTTGCCCTCCCTCCCACGCCTGGTCATTGGAAAAACAGAAGGCAGCATGCTACGGCGCTGCGCTGAGCAGATGCTGGGAGAAAACTGTATCAGTAAACACAAATGTTTTCGCGCTTTCAGGTAATGTGTTTCTGAGCTGAGAGATTGCACCTTTGCTGTTGTGTGATAACACAGAAAAATGCAAATGGGAATGAAGGAGACCGGCGGAAAGTGGGACTTTTTGTTTGTTTCCACAAGTAAAATGTTGAGTGGGTGGGTGGATTCACACACTGTTTTTTTTTTTTTTTTTTGGTTGTTTTTTTTTTACATAGCCTGCCCCTTGTGGAATTAATTATTACTGCAAATTTGTCTCAATGTGGAAGCAGAAACAAAATATGTTTCCACGCTGCCTGCCCTCACGTTTTCTGTTGTTTTTTTTCTTTTTTTTTTTCGTCCAATCCTACGTTCTGTATTGACCGGCTTGATCCATTCACACAAAGATGCAGGGCTGGAAATTGGAGCTGAGGGGTAAACCTGTGGGAGGAGGAGGACGGCGGGAAGACAGGAGATCAAAGAGAGGAGAGCTGAGGGCAGAGAGGGGAGAGGAAGGTAAATTATATCAGTGGGAAAGACAGCATGGGGGAACTGGATAAGACATAACTTACTCAGTCCGCTAGTCCAGTCCAGTCAGACATTTACATCCACTGCTCTTGGGCATGAAAGTAGCAAGAATTTTGAGTATAAGCTTGAAACAAAAGAGAGCTGTACAAAAATATACAGAGCTCTGGAAAAAAAATAAAAGAGCCCGCTGCACTGAACCCCAAGGAAAGCCTCATGGTTGTTCCACCAAATATTGATTTGTGATCTCTTCCCGAGTTCAAACATTAGCATTGTTGATTTTAAAAGAATTTCAAATTGTTTTATTTTGTTATTTTGACCGTTTTTCATTTTCTGCAAAGAAATACGAAATTCGTGGTTGAAATCTTCGGAGACACACAGTCATTAGTTCATAGAATAAAGGAACAATGTCCATTTTACGCAAACGTAAAGCTATAAAGAGTAAAATCACACAATTGAAAACTTCACAGTGGTCTCTTAATTTTTTCCAGAGCTGTTTATTATTTCAAGTGCTTATTAGATGCTTCCAAGAAAACCCAATTTTTTAAAAACGTCATAAAATTCTCTACTTTTTTTTTTTACTTTAATACGGTAGGGGTAGGGTTGCAGTGCAAGGAATTATTATTTGCAGTAATTTCTCTGATACTGACGAGCTGAGCGTGAGTGCAACAACCCTGAAGCGTCCATTTACTCGTGTCGGTGCATTTGAGAACTATTAGGACATGAAGTGAAAAGAAGTTGGTAATTAAATGTGTGTTGGACATGAATATACTCCCGATAGTTAACGGGCAGAGAGGCATCATACGCACTGGAGAGTTCACCATTCGATCTCAGGGTTAATGAACACAAATATGAGAAAAACAACCGCTCACTTAGGCGTAGAATTTAACCTCCAGTTAAACAACATGCACTTTCATTCGGACTGTGTAAAGAAACCCAGAAAAATTAGCCAGTGGATGATGCTACAGTTGTTCCGAAAACAGCTATGGCAAAAATGCAAAATGGAAAAGAAAATGACTTGGTATATTTACACCAAATATAAGTACTTGGTGTATTTGGAGTCATTTTTGTGTCAGATCAACCAACTGTTTTCAATTTTCAAATTGCTGCCTTGGCTGCAATTTGAGGCAAAGCTGAAGGAAAGAGAAACGCATCACATCAGTAGAACCGACAGGAAGAACAATCCCACAGCATGACGCTGCCACCATCACACACTTAGCAAACGGGACAGTAGCCTTTGATCTGGAAGCCTTACCTCAACTCTTTCAAGTAATAGTTCTTGTAATTGTGGGCAAGTCGCCCACAGATCATTGTCTGATCTGACCTGTTTGAAGGTCGTCATAGTAACCTTTATCCAGAGGACATGCGGCTTGTCCGTGTGAGGGGTTGAAAATGTCAGCTAAATTTTAAGGTGATGATTTTAGAGAAGGGGCTTCTTTCTCTCCAGTCACTCGCAAGGTAAATCCTCTTCCTTTGTATTTGGTGGTTTAGTTGTTGTTTCTTGTACTTGAAAACTTGTACTTGTGCTTATGGGTAACCTATTACTCCCAAATGTATGTATTTTGGGTTCTCTTGATTTTAATTGTGAAAACTCATGTAGCGTTTGTCAGGACCCTCAAAGACAATTTTCAATAAAATCAGCCATTTCCATTCTCACACACATTCATTGCTACTTCCTGTCTACTGTGCACTACATAGATTCAGTTTACCAACTTTTCTTTTGCATCAGTGTTAGAAAAATGCTTGCTAAACTATGTCCTTTCATGTGTTGCAACTGAAAAAACAATCGCAGAGAGCTGGCGAATAAAGTTTATCAACATAAAACTTCATATAATTTAGTTATTCCGTGATCGAGTCTGCAGTACTTGATATTATTAAAAGATTATGCAAATCCAGAGTAATCTCTGGACACAGGGGACGAGGCTGTAAAACCAGTGCTCATTGCGAGTGATTTTCAGGCCTTTAGACAGAACTGCTCACACAATCCTGCTGTAAAAATCTCTGCATGGGCACTTAGTTAAATTCCCTGTCCTGAGTATGCACAGTGCAGCGGGGGGTAAGAACAGACCTCCGGCAGAAACACATTCAGAAATAGGGTGAAATTGGGAGACTGAGAGGACTAGAAAAAAATACAAAGGGAGACAAAAATAACCAGGCCAGGGACCCCTGCTGTGGTAAAGAAAAAAGAAATTAATGAAAACATAGTTAATAAAAAAAAAAAACTGAGTAAAGAGAGTAGAGTAATGGGAGGGGACGAGTACGCCATCCATTCATTGGCTAAACCCGTTTCTTTTTGCAGCAGGCCTGTGCCCATCTCCAGAGGTTATTGGATGAGAGGCAGGGTTCACTGGACAGGTCATCCAGTCAACATAGGGCATCACAGGACAAACAACCACATACACACGCACTCATACCTCCATAACTTAGAGCAGCCAATGAAACTGCTTTTGGACTTTGGAAGACACAGTACCTGGAGAGAACCGATCTAAGCACATGCAGAACATGCAAACTTCAGGCTGGTTTCAAACCTAGAAAAAATAGGTTTCAAAAGGAGTAAGGGAGTCATTTACGTTGAAATGACTTACGCAGAGAGAGTCGGGCCTGGATTTCCATATGATCATAAACGTTGACCTGTTATTAATTGTGGAATAATATCATGTCCACCTTTTGCCCTTGTCAGTGTTGCTAAAAGTCGCTGATGTGCAACACTGCTAATGCTAATGCAGCTTTATATATTAGCTGTAGTAGCTAACGCATAAATTGGTGCCCAGGTCTTCCAAAACACTTTGTCCCCATAACTTGAAAATTCACCATTAGCTGAAGGTTCTGTGTCTTATTCTATTTCAGGATACTGGGAAAACCACCAACCATTACGACACAGGGACATATCGGGTACTATTAGAGCTTTTCAACAGCAGAATATTAATGTTACAAAACATAGAAACAATAGCTTCAGGTATCGTTCAGCTTTTTTTCATAAGTGACTTTTTTTCAGCCACGTTTGTCCTTTGAAGAAAAAATAGCAACATAATTACTTTCACCTAAAAAAAAAAAAAAAAAGAAAATTTGTCTCGCTGTGTAATTAGCTCTATTTTACACCTTTTAAGCTCTTCCTCTAAGTGCACAGATGTGTCAGGTGATTTTTACTGAGACATTTTTCTTTTGTAATTGGACAAGCTACACTTTGCACCTCTAAGCAGACAGACACAGATTCTTATTAACCCACTCATAAAGTTCCCTTGTTTTCCCTCCGTTGTGTTTCTGGCATGATTACTGAAAGACAATTTCTTGATTAAACTTTCCTTTTAGAGGCAAAGAGAGGAAATTAAAATTTTTAACTACTTAGTTCACTTAATATTTTAAAATTATTCAGTGTCTTTTTTTTTTTTTTTCCCTCGTCCTAAGTTAATCATTCATGTTTTTTATTTAAAATGGGCGGTTTTACTGACAGAAAAGAAAGCACCATTTGAGTGTCTGGGAACATTATGTTAGGATGAGTGCTCAAATTAACAACAGCAATGTGTAGAAACATCCTTTTATAAAATGAGGAGTTTTTCAAAGTACCTCTATCATCCTCTAAGGGGAGTTTACAAACAGCACGGTTTCCTAATAGTTTATTTTCTATTAAAATTAGGCATGAGTTTTTACAATAATGAAAAACCAACTGACTGTAGATCGCTAAATAGTGCCCAGTTTAGCATAATTATTGCACGACATTTCAACTTTCTTCCTTTAGAAAAGGAAATGATCTTGACGCTTCCTCTGGCTTGATTTTTAAACAGCACTGGTTGGGTGGTTTTAAGCGTTAGCTCATAGCATTAGCGCAGCTAGCATCCATTGGCGTTGTAGGTAGAGTTCTCAGATGTTTGAAGATTTTCAAACTTACAGCACCTCTTTCTTTTGATCAGGTGCTATAACAGTGATATAATTAACACTGAGTTAATTTATATAAATTTTGATGCAAATAAGTGTCTTTAAATGATTTTTAGACATCAATTATTTTGACAACTCTAGTTCATATTGACTGTGCGCGCTCTGGGCATTCAGTTGACACAAACCCCTGTTTATAAAAGCGACATTCCTAATAAACCCCAGCGGTGTGGAGGAGAGAAATAAACAGGTCCCACTAATGATTACGACGGTACAAATATAAGCTGCGTGTGCTTTATGACTCCTCACTAACAAGCAGATCATTTTAAAAAGTGCACAATGGTGTCAAGTCGCCTGGGATGATCCCCCCTTCAACGAGTGGATGGATTACTATAAGCTGATTTTCCATAATTTACCCTCACCGAGTGGAAAAGCACAATCCGGATTTGCCTTCCTAACTCCCTCTCCTTATCTTGTTCCCCTCACGTCACTGTTGTCCTTAGAACAAATATGAGTTATGTCTGCAAGCCTGGGGCTTTAAACGGGTTAGTTTTGAAGTTGGCAAATTTACATTATAGGTCAATGTTATCTGTTTGGTTGTTTTAATAGTAGATGGTTTTTATGTCTTTTGTATTTTCCTTTTAGCTTTTCAGGAAAGACACACTGTAGCTGCGCAGCATTTACATATTTTTACATCCTGTTTAACGTCTCGAAGAGGACAGCTGGAGATCCCCATTATTTTCTTGCTGAGTGGATTCTTTCCTGAATCCACACCCAGCTCACACACACATGTGCTAATAAGACAGATGACGCCAACATATCTGAGGGACTTGCAATGAAAATGGAGCTGCGGTTCCATACAATCACAACCTCCCACAGATTACACTCTGTTGAGAAACATGTCGCTTTCTGCAGGAGCTGAGCTTCATATTGTTCCGGTTATGACAATCGGTTTGTCAGAAAAGTAACACATGGTGTCAGAGAAGCTGCTTCTAGCGTGACCGAGGCATTGTTGATTCCTCATTGGAATCTTCACTTTGTGAACTGAAAATGGAAACTGCAAATTCAACACTGTTGAGAGCAAAGTCAAAACATCAGCAAGTCAAGGAATAATTCTCCTCTTTTGCACAAAATGCATTGATCCCAGTGCAGCATCTCTTGGACTATTTCAGATTTTGCCTCCTACATTGCCCAGATTTTTCAGGTTTGCCTCAGTATCGCTTTTGACTTCCTACCACATCCGTAGATTTTCCACAGTGTGGAACCTCTTCAATCTTTTTTTTAAGTATTTTGCACTGTAACGACTGGCATATGAAGGTGTTCAAATATGGCTTCCTAGCCCTTTCCTCAGGTTCTTAGTAAGCTCTTTTGTTTAAGCCATGACACAAACAGCTGCATGGAGCTGCTGTTTTTCACCTATTAAGATGATGAAAGCAGCTGTTCCCAATCAATCAGGGTAATTAGGATGCTTAAGAACAGCCTGGACTATATGATATTCTATAAAACCTTGAATTTAAGCAGTGGATATGTGAACATTGTCAGCCCTGCTGTTAAATGCCAGGCAAGCGAAATACAGAAATTCCTTCTTTTAGCTGACACGTCTTACCATGTTATTTTGAGAGATCTTCGTTTCTTCATTGTCACATGAAGAAACAAACAAAACCTATCGGTATATCACAGAAGATCTTTCAGGCATAAGATAGGAACATTCAGGTTGTTTCATACAAAAACAAGGAGAAAATGTTCAAATTAAGTGACTCAAATATGAACAGATTTAGTGAGATTTTTATGTTAAGAAATTTAAACATTCAGGGAAGATGAAAAAGGGGACAGAAATGTGAAATCATAGGATTTTTAGTTACTTTTAGCTTTTTAGTACACTCCTAGACTTATTTACTTTCTGCCCCCAAGAAAAAACAAAAACATATATACGCAACACGGGCCTATAACAATTAGAAATAAATGGTATAATTGTGGGGCTATGCTGTTCTGAAAACAACAGAGCAAACTTTTAAAGAACACAATGAAATGCAAAGTGTTTCCTTCAGTTTTCATATTCTCCTCTGAATGCATCTTAAACCTACATATAGATTGAGAGTATTGGTGTGTTTTTAACATAGGCACAAAACTGAGAAATCCAATCCCTTTGCAATCACCATGCTTTATTTTGAATAGATCAGAGTTGTAAAAATGTCCTTAACAAAACACACATACACACGAAGAAGTTCTACTTCAATCTGTCCTGAACATAAAAACTAACAAATGCAGGGGTGTGTTTGTTCTGTGTCTTCTGAGCGCCAAGAAAAGACCTGCACCAGGTTCTCATAACGGTTCAGATGTGTAACTGCGTTCCCTAATTAAGTTACAGAACAAGCAACACATGCTTTTGGTCTTCGGGATGAGAGAGCGGGAGAAAATTAGCATCCTGATTCGAAGTAACCCGACAACGCCACTATCAGAATGCGACGATCTCGACAACTGTTTACATGCATGCTGTTCGGATTATTAATTGGCATAAACCAATCCCTTTACCGAGATTAGAATTTCATTCTGATGGAGTGGAATCCAATCAGAATATTCTGATCGGTGCGTTAACATGACGCATTTTTATCTCGGTCGACTGTTTACTCAGATTAAACATGGGTATCTCTATGTATTAAATAGACACCTGTCACTTTCCCAGGCTGCGGTTACCTGACAGCTTGAGGACATCAGAAGTGGTGAAAATTAACACAATTTCTTTCTGACATTTTGACATTCTTGTGTGAACACATTTAGTTAAACAACATTTCTACAAATATACACATTTTAACACTTTACTATACTTTTTCCTTCTGGGATTGACTTTAAATCTCGTTACTCTGCATAACTGTAAATATTTTGTTCTGATTTGTCTCCAAAGTGTTCTTCAGGAACTGAGGTTTTTTTTTAACAAGTGTGCTACCCTGAAGTACCCCCCGGATTAAATACATTAGGGTTTTTCCATAACTCATCAGACGCTTTATTTTGACAAGTTGCAAAGCTTAATTTACAAGCACACAATACATATGAGTGCAAATTGCATCAATAAATGTTTGTCTCCTTGAAGCTGTTAGCTGGGCAATTAAATCATGTAAAAAATTTATTGACGCCAGAGGGAGCTCAATTATCACTGTTGTGTACGTGAACCAAATTGACTACACTATCATGAGTGACATTCCCCTATTTGCACACAAGGAATCCACAGATTTGTGGGAAATGTGATGTTAGCCAAGGACACTCAAGACATGAGACGGTGGGAGGAAGCTGGAATCTTGATGACCCACAAAATGGAGTTTTCGAATGAGCTTCCGTATTTTCCTGTAACAGCACTTAAATGCAACACACCAATTGCTACGTTCTGATAGTTCATGATCTCAAGCACAAATTAATGCAGCGACAGAAAAACCAACGGCAAGTAATGATGATAAAACCCTTAAGAACTTGATTTCTTTTGGTCTTGCAGATATAAATTTCACTCCTAAGCACCAATTAATTTACGGCACCTGTAAAGTCAACGCCTGTTGTGTCACTGCTAGCTTGCTAGTTTGTGGTGCCAAGCACCAGGTTTTAGTCTCTGTTTCACACTCCCACTCTGCACAAAAACATTTCATGATCTCATGCTAATTAATGTGACTCTCAAAAGAAAAATATTTGCAAAGCCCCCCAACCCCCACATTAATCCTTACAGCTGCAGCATATAACTTTTCTTAAAAAAAAAAAAAATTATTTTGCATATTTCTTAGAACTGTCACTATGCTGTTACAATATATTATAAGACAAATAATCTGAAAAATGCTACCTCCTCCTTGTGGTCCTACAGCCATCTGCAGAAATGCAACTCACCCATTCAGAAGCAACCAAACAGAGCCAGAAGGAGGTGCTGCCAGTCACAGTTGTTCAAATGCTGCAACTATGCTAATGGAGAAACACCTTACTGTTACAGGAAATTTGTTTATCCAGCATCATCTGTGGCTACACTAACTATCCTTTACATTCCTTCCTCACAGCAGAGAACCTCTTAATTTACTACTTAAATAACAACCAAAGAATTACTAAGCGTAAACTAAAAGAAACGCTTTTATAGTAAATATTTTTCTGTACTAAAAGCTTACTTCCCTGGTCCCAGCAAAATGATGAAGCTAGTACTAGCATTAGCAAAAGGAAGCATTTTTCGGACTAGTCCGGAGAACAATTACCTGCATAATTCGAAATCTTCCGCTTTAGTCACTTCAAAATGAAAGCACAAAGGTATATGTGTGTTTTCACACAAAGTAGCAAGATGAAACATCCCAATGCTAAACTCATGTTCTTAATGGGTAGTCCAAAGATATCCTGACGTGTGTCTGACAACATGGGCTGACAGTCCCTCGGCGGAAGCTATCTTTAGCAAAATGGATGAAGTACTTCAAGCTCGTCACTTTTCGCAGGCCAATTGTGCATACTTGTCAGCTGATAATGCCTGTGTCAGCTTGGTTTCCATAAATTCTGTGATGTGAAGAGATTTGGGCCAGAAGCCTCCTGTGTTAATCTTTTCCTTCTCCTGCCATGGTTTGCATAATTGGCAACGTACGGCAAGAGGATAATAACACGTTCAATGTTTACCTTTCTTTAGTGCATCACTATTTTTTTGCCATTTTGGAGAGCTCAGTTTTACTTTGTGAAATAAGTTTGCAGTTATATGAAACAAAGATTCTTAAAACCTAGTCTGTTGTGTCTTCTTTTTGGTGTAAAAGGCCAATACAAACCCCAAAATGACATCACTGATGTTCTTTCTGCATGTTTTCTTGCAGATTCATTAAAAAAAATCATATTGATAAAGCAGCATAAAGGAAAGACAGCATGATATCTGCACTTGCTGTGAGTTTGTGACATTGAACAATGCTTTACTGAAGCTTGTTCGATACTTGTGTGTGTCTGCCAAGCTGTGGGCGACCAGGTTCCTGTCAATTAAAATGCTTAAAATCATACATGGTAGTTGTACCTGTGTCAGATATTTGCAGTGTTATACATCCTAGAACAAAAGAACAGCCCTCTCACTTACACATTTTTTAGATTTACAATTTTTATTTGACCAGTTTCTTAATTTTAAATTCCAATAACGTCATGATGATTTATACATGCATTGGACATACAGCCACGAAAGACTGAATGCAAGGGCTGGCACAATAACTATTGATTTAAAATCTATACTCTTTTAACTCTGGTTCCAGTAGCAGGAAGAGGAAGGAAACTCTGTGATGTCATGGATACCTCTGCCTCTTCTGATCAGCCACCCTGGAGAGCGACATCATGCTCACTTATCCTGTCGGCAAAGAGAAACTGAAGGAGCTTTGGATCCAATAAGATACATGGGTTTCTATTAGTGCGTCCAGAACCTTTCCTTGGCCAAAGAATAAAACTCAATCTTCAGAATTCTGCAGAAGGAACCTTGGAACTTCAGGTTTCTCAACATTGTGGCCGGTCGCACTCCAGAGCACGGGAAAAGCAACTTTCCAAGGCGATCTGGTATTGATACACGCTTAGCTGCGGCCAACTGTTCCACCTGGGTCCATTTTGTTTGTGGTTAAAGCCGTGACAAGCTTCAGAGCCATAACAAAATTATTTTATTTAGTTAATGTGTATTGTGGAACACTTATGGCCACACATTTCTATTTTGGAGGACTCTTTGTATTACCAAAAGTGTTTAAAAATTACTTATCCACATTGAAGACAAATAGAAGGATCAATGAGACTCTGTAACATTTCATATTTTCGAAAAGTTTCCGTATTCTTACAACTGAAATTTGATATCGCGCCTTCAAAACTCTGGCGTTACCAGGGAGGAGCGCTGCACAAACTAATTAGAATTGTCCTTGAACACTTGCAGGCTACAGAGTTAACATGGTAACAGATTTGTTTGTACACAGTTTGAGCTGCAGCATGATAAAAGTAAGGTGTCACCAACACCTTCTGTGTGCTGATCCGTATTTGGGCGAATGTAAAACAACTCAAATTGTTTTACAAGCTCGCCATATTTGCAGATAAACAGGGACGTGCTTAATCATCAAAACCTGGCAAAAAGTTTGATAAGATATTCTTCCTCAAACACAGAGAGGCAAAAAAACCCAACAAAACAAAACAGAAAATGCTGGCAGGAAGACCACCCAGACCCATAAGCAAATGGAAGTTGGCTGCAAGTCTCTATTACCTTCCAGCATGTGTTATTGTTGCTTATTATTGCGCATATTTTTCATCGCCTCTCCCTCTCCTAGCTGGCACTTTCTGTTCAAACACCCCCCCTCCCATCCCCCAACTCCCCCAACCCTTTCTCACTACACCAGAGCATTGTTATGTGAATGTGATTGAATGAGTGAATACCTGCATGGCACTGAGGCATATCTGAGCTTCATTTGGCCTTACCAACAGCATGGTGGAAAAAAAAGACAAAAGACAAAAATGAATTAATTCACTCTTGCATATTGCAAGAATGAGTGTTAGTTTAGCTAAAAACCCCCCCCAAAACACCAAAAAAACGTTTCTCTGCACATTGGTCATTGCCTTCCGGTATTGTTCAATTTAACTTTATGGCGTGCTTTCTTGGCTGTCAAGGAATGAATTAATGGATTGGCAGCTTCACAGTGTCTTTAGTCAGAGCGCCATGATGTTTTTGACCACTGTATTAGCTTTGCCGTTCCAGCTGTTCCAGTTCTCCTCCACTGCTTTCTCTCCTTTCTAAATTAGCCCGATCTTAAACCATGGCCAACATCTGGCGAACAATTCAGCAGAGGCAAGCAATCAGCCAATTACACCAGTGTGCTCTTAAAGAGGACGCTTTTAGCCCAATACAATCTTTACCGACTGTAAAGAGTGATGAAGTGAGGAAATAAGCTGTCATACAATTGCAGTGCCAGCAGATATTCAAGTACTGGATCAATCTCTGAATGATTGCTTTGTTTCTAGACTGAAACAAATGCATCTTGTTCCATTTTATCCCTGCTGGATGCAGTGGAGGGTCTGGCTGATGTTGAAGCAAGTTTTTTTTTTTTTTTTTTCATTTTATTTGAATCTAAAAAGTCATAGTGATTTTGAGAAATTAGAATTTCTATTTGGAGTATTACTACATATTATCTTTCTCCTCTGGGATACAAATATTTGATTCAGGGTCCGTTTTGGGTCATTTTACAGTACTGCAACAGAACTTAATCCTGAAACTACATTTTTAAATGATATACATTTTCACAAAACATCTTTTTATTAATGTAGTTACATTATCAGCAACAACTTCAAGACATACAAACGTTCACAACAGTTACACTTCTCCACATTTTTGTCATTTCGCAGAGAGAAAGCTCATGTGATACTCTAACAAATGTAGTATACAATGGGGTAGTGGGAGGGAAAAGAAAGATTTTTTTATTATTAAGAATTGGTGAATTATTTTAATCATACAAAAATAAACAAAAATTGTCTCCTTTACGCTGACACAAATCAATAAAATCAATTTCTAAATGAAATACAGTGCCACTAATTACTTAATTAGCATCTATTTGTATTCAACCTCTCTTTACTTAGATACTTGTAAATAAAATCCAGCATGATCATTTCCCTTCAAAATAACCACCTATTTTTTAATTTACTCTTAGGTTAAATAAAATGGCTCCACAATTGAAGATTTTGATTGTCGTGGGCGCCAATGTGTCAAGGTTCAAGGGGCTGTGAACACTTTTGCAGCACACTTCACTTCACGTGAACTAAAGTTGCAACAGAGCAGCTTTTAGCTAGAGCCATTAATTGCCAGTAAAGTCTCAGGGAGAGCACGTGATTGGCATTTATGCCATCGACGACAGCATGTGCTGGAATGTGTCTGTCAGGCCACAAACAGAACATGCAGAGTCAAAAATTGTCAGTGGAGTGTGGAGCCAAATCGTACTGGGGTGTAAGCATTGCTCAGTGTGATTAGACTGGGCTGCCGTCTCGGTGCCAAGCGGAGAGGTCTGCAAGGTCAGATGTGGCACAACAAACAAACGGCTGACAAAGAAGCACGAGATTAAAAAGTTTACAGTGCTGCGGGTGTCAATGGAAACAAGACCAAGGCAAATGCAAAAGGACTCACAAAGTGAGCTCGTGTGTCAAGATGGCTGCACCTTTAATAGTTTTACACAATTGTAGTATTTATTTTCTGTGCAGCAAAATGTTTCTGTCCGACTGGTTGGCATGAATGATAATTTTTTATAAATATTTATCTAGATAAATTGAACAACTTTTCACATAAACAAATTAATGTGCTACATATTTCTCTCAACAATATAGGTATTTTTTTCTTGTTTTGTGGTCACATGGTGTGTTTCCCTGATACATAGAAACAACAGCATATGTTTTAGCACTTTGCTGTGTCAGTGGTTGGGCGCTAGCTGTTAGTTGCTTGTTGCATCCCAAGGAGTAGCAATGTACGTTGGGAAAAGAAGAAACTCACAGCAGACTGGAACTGGTGATTGTACATGCCGATTGCGTGTGCCGCTATAATTATCGCCATCTAAAAATAGTTGCGGTTGAGTTCTTTCATGCAGGTAAGCCACAAACTGTTCTCAGTTAACAGATCTGCTGCAGAGTTTCCGTCTGTAAGCACATCGCGTTTTGTTCGTCCTCGCTCAGTCAACTTAGTCAACTGGCTGCCTCCGCAGCAGTTTGCCATGCTGTTCTTCTTCAACAATAAGCTCCTTTTTTCAGGTTTTCTGTATCAGCATCAAAATGATGGGGTGAAAAAAAAAGCCTGATGGTGGAGCCAGAAATAGACGTATCGTTTCCGCAGCAGGTGTGGATGTTCTTGTGGCTTCTGTTAGATATCATGATATGTGGCGATTTTGTCTAATACTACGTTAAAAATAATTGGCACAAACCTTACTCTACAGCTGTTAAAATAGACCCAAATATAATCCTTCCTGTGCTAATCCAGTAAGCTAACACTAATGTTAGCATGCTAACACTATACCAATCAGCTAACTATTGGGATTTCCAGACTCAATCCACGAGTGTGCCGCATTTCTGTCAAAAACCAAATCTGGCAAAAGTATGCATTGAATTACATTTAAAATATTGGTTAAATGTAAACTGTTGGAATCATATTTTAAACGACAGTTAAAGGAAGTTACTTTTTAATTGATTTTGTTTTCTAATTGTTTACAAGATACAACCAGTGGGAGGGAGTAACTAATTATATTTATATTCACATTTAGTTATGAGGCTTTTTGAAAAAAAAAAAAAAAAAAAAAAAGGAATAGTTTTATTTTGCTGTACATTTTACTTTTACTTGAGGAGATGCAATAAATAACAGATGATGCAAAACATACCAGTCTATCAGCTTTGCTCTACTTATTTTTTGGATAAAAAGTTTACTTCCCTCTGCCCTCAATCTAAATTTATCTGACTTGTCGCGTTTCATGACTTTCTGTAAATCTCCTATTTTCCACATCAAATGGAATAACACATTTTTTATAATGGATTTTTATTCCAAATGATTATCCAAAGTGGTTGCAGCATAAAAATAATAGTTGTAAAAAGTCAGACTATTTTCCTGAGTGAGATGGTGCAACTATTCTTAATACCGTATTTTCCAGACTATAAATCGCTCCGGATTATAAATCGCAGTTTTTGGGGGAAATTTATTTCATAAAGTCCAACACCAAGAACCGACATGTCATCTTGAAAGGCAATAAAAATAGAATAGAGGCAACAACAGGCTGAATAATTGTACGGTATGCTAACGTTACATGACAAACAACGAACTGAGAACGTGCCTGGTGTGTTAACATATTAAGAGTTATTTATATAACTATAGCATAAATAACATGCTAACAAGTTTACCAAGCCATCCGTGTCGCTGCAAATCGCCAAATCTTCATCTTCGGTGTCGCTTGTAAACAACTCGGCTAACTCCGGACGTAGCTTCTACCGCACACATTATCAACACAGGCCTCTAGCGCCCTCTGGCGGTTTAGTGTGAAAATAACATGTAATACGATATAATAATGTGTTAAAATCTCACACATAAGTCGCTCCGGAGTATAAGTCGCACCCCCAGCCAAACTATGAAAAAAACTGCAACTTATAGTCCGGAAAATACTGTACTATCTAGGTCTCTGCATATACAAGCAACATGGAAATAACACAACAATTGTTCTGCACCAACAAACTGTTGAAACTGCAAAGGTTCACATACCAAGATTATATTTATGTGTTCAAACAAATTTTAAACTCAAAACAAGATGGATATGTGTGTATGTCGGCCACAACATCCAAATGCAGTCTTGAAAGTGATCCATAAACAGTAATGATGTATGCTTGTGAGCACCAATTTGTCAGTCACAATCAGCATCTGAGCTAAAATAAGAGATAAAAATAAAGAAGAGTTGAGAAAGATCATGGATTTCCCAGAAAGACCTTCGGATCAGTATGTTTTGTTTTCCATAGAAAAAAAAAATGCTGAATCCTAAATTAAATAAAACCGAGAGTGAAACACTAATTTTTTTATTTCTCCCTCGGAGTGATGAAATAGAGAAGGAGAACTCTGGAAGTTGATTTGCCGCCAGAGCACTTTTGGAGAAATCAATACAGCAAATATAAACGACCCATTTGTTTTCCTCCAAGCTGCCACTGATTTGAATATATATAGTTACGTGAACAGCATGTGTAATCTGCTTTTCGAACTGGAATATAGTGTGCTATTAAGGTCACTACCCAGCGCTCTTAGGAGATTACAAGTTGGGGCGCATTTCTATGTGCATAAAGTGCAGCAGCAAAGTCAGCGAACCCTGGAAATTAATTTAAAAGTGAGAGCCTATGCTGTCATTTAGAAATGATGAAAACTCCAGATGCTAGAGGTGGAGGATTAAAAAAAAAAAAAAACAAAACAAAAAAAAAAGTGTTTCATTTATTTATATAATTTTTGCTTGAAAGAGACTCTGGGAATACAATTTTGAATTAGGAAAAACAGTATTTTCTCAATAACAACTCTAGAATTAATATACTTAGTATGCCTCACCTCACAATTGGCAAGTCTCTAGTTTTTAAATGTGTTTTGCGACAGATTTAGGCTCTCAAGGGAAGCGCCATGCTGTGTGCTTCCCAAAATCACAGTAGGGAGCTGCTGGCTTGAAAAGACTGGTGCACTTAGCTTCTTATTCACTTTAACACTCATTCTTTTTTATTAAACTGCCCATGCCCATTATCGCCGCATTTTAGATGAGAGTTTAAGATGCCTTTAAGATGTGGAAAGAGTGGAGAAAAACTTTACTTGTCAAAACTGAGGAGCTTCATACGTATCTATCATGCTAGTGACAGAGATGCAACATATGCATATATGCATAACATATGATCAGTGGAGGAAAAACCTTATTTTGGTGCAGAGTGGCTGTGGACCAGCAGGCAAAAATTTTTCATAAAATTATAACAGAAACCAATCTTTTAAGAGAAAGACATGTTGATAAAATCAATATTGCTTATAAACAAAATATTTCCAATGTTGCAAATAATTTTTGGACTAGCTAGTTCTGACTAGAATATTTTGGTGAAGCCATGCTTTATTTATTGGAATGGTGCTTTAATAATAAAATACTTCTACATGTTCAGCTTTCAAATGAACACATGCAGGTTTTCAGTTCAATCTCATTGGCACCACCTTAGGAAGGGAAGTAAATCCACAATATGATGTGCCCACCTCCAAATTTGGCAATTCACAGTGACGCTTTTGTACGAAACATACCAAAATAATGGTCAACGAGTTTGGCTTTGGATTTAGAAGTCAAAAACGCATTCTTTCACAAGATTTTATGAATATTTTAGCCAGGCCTCGATGTTTTCTGTGATAAATGCCTCTGTACATCGTAATCCACACAAAACGAAAATAAAGGAGATTGGTTTCATGTGTTATATTGTTGCGAGGCCTTTGACAGCACCCACCTGAGCAGATTTTGCCTTCACATTTCATCATTCTTCATCATACATTGCAATGTCACTATTTTCCCAAAATTTCTTTAAATATTGATGACTGCCTTCGCTGTGCTCTCGCGTACCTCTATTGAATGCTGGGATTTGGAGGTTTTTTTGTTTGTGCCTAGTAAACCTTTTGATCCTTTGTGTAAACTACGGCTTCAGCTAAAAGACGCAAATGAGCAAAAAAATAATCAGAGAAATTCCACTTTTTATTCTTTATATTTTGCCCTTGGATGTGATTTCTAGATAAAATGTACTGGATGTAAGTCAGGTTGAAGTTTTGAAATGATTTATTATAGCCTAATCTTTTAAATCACATAAAACTGGAATACTTTTTAAATCTTCTGAAAGTAGGTCCACTTAGGCGGTTGCTGTGTTTATTTAATATTTTAAATTTCAGAGCTGAACTGTTTGGGTACCTGCAGCTCTCGTGTTGTGAAAAGGTCTGAGGGCTATACGTATTGAGCGGTGTGCTACTGTCATCTATTAAACTATAATCTGTTATTTGTCAACATATTATTCATCGTTTAAAACAGCAACCTAGATTTTTCCAAGACAAAACAAAGCTATTTTTGGCTTGAAATGTAGGTACATAACGCTTGAGACGGTCCACTGCGAGGACTGTTTCCGATACTGGGGTACTCTCACATCTATACTTTCCACATGTTGGCCAACTAGAAGATACCACCAATCAGTCTCTTGAAAATCAGTGATGTGACCTCTCTCAACCTCCAATGTTGTGTGTAAGAAGTCTGTGAGGTGTCCATCTTCAATGATAATGAACGCGTCCCACAGCTAAGAGTCCAACTCACTAAAACTAAAAGTGATTGATCTGTTTGAGGTCTTTAAACCTTAAACAGACCAATCTGTTTGAGACCAATCTGGCACCTTTGTCTTTGCCCGTCCACCTTGACCTGGGAGAAGACCCTAATCTCCACTTCTCTCTTTCCATCCCTAGTTTCTTGTCTGTCCTTCCCAGTGTTGTGCAGTATATGGACCTTTCTGAGCCCCACTCCAAAGCAACTGGGAGAGGGGCCATATTTATGAAAAAAGACTAACCAGTATGATTCACTTGACTTGTTGGCGGTCATAATGTTATGCCTGATCTGTTTTGTCAGCAAACATTTGCTGTTTACCACAATATGGTATAACAACAGGGATATCAGAGTACCTAACTAAGTAAACCGCTGAGGTCAATGATGCTGAAATTGTCAAAACTCTCACCTGAAAGAAAATGACGCGTCAGTGCTTCTTACGTTTCAGACGAGCACATCAATCCTTTAGACTAATTGTCATTTGCTGACAAAATGCACCAACCAGAACTCATTCTGACATATTTCCTTTGCTTTCTGATCCCTCCTTGTCACAACAAAGCATTTTGTTGCTTTTATTATTTTTAACCTCCAGATGACTGCTGAGCCCACTTCATTCCAAGCTCATCCCCTCAGTATGGAGCTCTTTGTAGAATAATACTGCCTTCTGGATCCTTCTAAACTTTGACTGTTCATGCATCTTTGAGGGCCAGAGCTGCTCTGTGTCTCTCCATTTCAATCAACACCGATCCTAAACTAGGATGTTTGGAGAAATCAAAACGAACAGCTGGATTTTATGATTCAAAGCTCTGCCAACTGCAGAACTGATTCCTTTCTTGGTTCATTTTGTAAGTCATTAGTTTAGTATAGGTTTGCGTACATTTCATTGTGCAATATGCTTCCCTCTTCCTCCCGCCTTGCATCTTACACCAGCTTCGCTCGACTCTTTGTTTAGCACGTTGTGTTCCCAGAGAACTCATGGTTTTAGGTACAAAGCATAGAGAAGCCTTGTCACAGATGGCACATTTGTGCTGATGGCTGCTACCCCTGTGGTCTGCAGTCAGGATTTTGCTTTTGCTGGGGAGAGGATTGGGAGGGAAAGGGTATTGTGTGGCGTATGA
Organism: Poeciliopsis retropinna; assembly: GCA_010277075.1. NCBI lineage: Eukaryota > Metazoa > Chordata > Actinopteri > Cyprinodontiformes > Poeciliidae > Poeciliopsis > Poeciliopsis retropinna. Next base: position 4,032,188 of record VMRM01000019.1, read on the forward strand.
ATAAACGCTCCTCCTAATCTTCCATCCAATCTGCAGAAAATCAAGATAAGAGCCACTGAACCAAGTCTTTGTTTTCTCTCCCTCCTCCTCCCCCCCGATGCTCCCCAGGAGCAGAGCTGTCAGTGACAGGAAGCGAGATGAGGGAACAAGCGAGGGAGGAGGAGGAGGAATACTCTGGTACAGGCATGTAGTGAAAGTATGTGGAAGAAAGTGGGAAAAGGCGAAAGAGCCACAGATGGTTGTGGAACCCACTGACAAGAAGTTGAAAAAGTCAAGGAATTAATGAAGGAGAAGAAGTCCCCCAATTAATAAACAACAGTGGCAAGCAGTCTGGGCCTGTAGGGTATTCAGACAAGGCCCAGAAACAGAAATAATACTAAAAGTAAGAAAAAAAATAAAAGTAAAATTATTTTTTGACACCACTTGTTCAAATTAAACAACAAAAATGGAAAACTTACTTGCATCATACCAACGCAGACAGTGCTGGATTGTTAGGTTGTCCTCCAAGATCTGCATCTTGGAGGAATTTTGTTTCAGCAAAAATATAATTTTTTTTGCTATCATATTACATAGAAGTTCTTCGATGTGGTCACTGGTCAATGTCTATTTTTCCAGGCATGTTCTGCTTTCCTGTCTGAACTGAATAGCGATGTAAAGTCTGACTGACAGTTTGACCAAGCGATTGAAATATGCATCTTATAGAGCAAAACTGCCATGACACATCAGTTTTTCTATCAAATGTATAGATGGGGGCGGACTGAAATAAACTTTATGTTCACACTATCAATCCAATCTAACTGAGGTTGAGATATTCTGCAAACCGAGCAAGACAATCTGCAGCTTTTTATTTGAAAAAATATTTTGGACTACCAAATATCCTTCTCCTTCCATATTACAATTATACATTAAAGTGTTAGTCTATTTTTGCAAACCTTCGTAAAATACATTATTGCACTTGTTCCATGAGAAAATGTGAAAAAAAACACATGTATGCAGGTGTATAAATACAGAAAATAGAGTCATATGTGCTTCTGTAATTACAAACAAGGGGAAAAAAGAAAGAAAGGGAAGAGAGATGAAAAATAATGGACCTTAACAGCAAATCCTCTGCTGTCAGGAGCGAGCGGCGAAAAATTAGCTGACAACTAGAAAATGAAACAAATGAGTCAGGAAGTCACACTAAATGCTCAACTCAGACTGAAGACACTAAAACTAATCATTCTTGCTCATCACTGTAGTTCCGCATACAATTTATCTTGGACTTTACTGAATTCACAAGAAGAAAAGCCTAAAAACTGACTATAAAGGTCTAGTTATTATTTTATATCACATAGCTTCACCCAAGTTCCTGAGATAGGGAGAATGCCCAGCTCAGACCACCTTCATGACATAAAGCCACATTATTAAAGAAAGTCTTAAAAATAGGCAGAAAAAAAGAAAAAACAGATACTTTTTATGTGGAAGTAGACAGATCTCAACCTGTGTGTGTAGTAGCCTTTAAAACAACATTTAATGTGGTCTGACACAGTAGTCTAACATGTATGACTATACAAGATGCATGTTGCTTGTTCAGTTTTGCGTTACATAACCTTTAATTTATGGCATAACACCAGTGCCTTTATAAAAGCAGCCTCTGTCCACTTTACATTCATGATTCAGTTACATATTTGGAAAATTCAAACCCATAGAACAAAATAGTCTAATAAAATTAAGGGATTTGGATGGATTTAGGGAAGATACAAACAATGCCATAAGTGTGAGTATTGTACTTTCAGTGCCAATATGCAACACGTTATTGTGCACCTTTGTAAAAATGCTTTTGTACAGTAAAAGGGACCTAACCACGAGATCCAAATTTGCGTTTTATAAAAAAGTAGATAAAAATTGCTTTTTTTATTAAAAATAATAATAATAATAAAAAGAGCATACACAGAATTACAAGCGGTGCTGAAACTGCGTCCACGTCTGTGGAAACACTTCACAGATAAGCAAGTCTTTTCTTACCTAAAGACATGAAAGTAATTTTTAAAGTTTGTCATTGAAGCTGTGCTGATTGTTATTTTTTTTATTTTTTTTTGTTGTTTTGTTTTTCTCAACTTAATTGGACTTTCTTGAATAGCAAAATAGCGTCTGTGCTCGACTAAAGATGCTGCTGGCTACACATGCTTTCTCAAAAAAACCTTCCTTTTAAGTTTAACAAATACAGAACAACTGACGTGATTTCATACCCACAAACTGACAACTGGGTTTCTCATCACAGCTTCTGCACTACAATATTTACACATTGTGAGAGAAAAATGATGAAAGTCGGAGGCTCTCTCACGTTTGTCAAAGTTACATCATAGAGTTAAACATAAATCTGTGCTTAATTTAACAGCAGCCAGAAGGTTTACACATAAACGTAACAATGATGCAAGTGTACCCATTTACAGTGGGTAAGAGGAGCAATAAACGCAACAACATTTTCTCTGTTAATATATTTCTGTTTTTTTAACATTAGGTTCACACAACATATCATTAATAATAAATTAATAATAAATGATGACTAAGTACAAAGAAATACTCCACAAATGAAGTTAGTAATTACACAGAAACAATGTAAATTCGATTAACTATTTTGTGAAAAAATAAGAAAATCTTGTAACTAGTCACATGCTCTACTCAAGTGTAATTTTTACCCATTATTTCAGGTTATGTGAATTTTGATGTTAATTTTTTTCAATTGGACATAAATATTGTTGTTGCCTGGTCTATTCTAGCAATTTTAATTTCCTTCTCTGAAAACAAATAACAGATTCTTTTATTTGTTAAAAAGGAACTGACCTGGAGTCAATATATCGAAAACTGCTGACTGCTGACACACATAATTTTGGTGTGTTTGCTTTTTTTTTTTTTCTTCTGTGAGAGTGTGAGTCTTACAGAGGATCTCTGTGGCTGCGCATGCAGAGAGGATTTCAATTCGGATGACTAACCGAATTGAAATCCGTCTCCTCGTCTCAAATCCTCACAAATCTTCAGCGTCGAGGACGATTCTAGAATCATACCGTCCGCATCTGTCCTCTGCATCTTCAGCGCCCTTGGATCGTCACCTGCCTCCTCGCTGTGTATTGCCATCCTCAACTCTAATCAAAGACTTGCCAGGATCAGATTCACCTCCTCAACTCAACCTCACCGCCTCTAAGCTTGCCATCATATTACTGCTTCTCAGACTTATTATTCTCTCTAAGACTTTTCCACCTAGCTTTCTCTCCTTTCAGACACCTGTAATTGCCTAAAGTTGTAAATAAACCTGTTTGCCTTTATCTTCTGTTTCCCCAGTTCATGCTGCATGAGGGTCAGAAGGATAAACTCAAACATGATAGTTTCCTTGTCTCTGTGTTTTGGACTAATATCTTGAAAAATTAATATCATCTTCTGTTTCTGGTACTTTTCTCCATTAATCTTTCCTTCTGTTATGTAAAGTCTACTCATATTCTTGTCTCACTCATCACCAGGTCTCCCTTCCCCATCATTATTAAATCTAAGATTGACTTTCTTAGGTTTTTTTCCAGTTCAGTTTCACCCAACCCCAGGATTGATCGCATGCAGAGTGAAGAAATAACCTGTTGGTTTGGATTGATTTTTTTCGACCTTAAATAAATAAATCGTAATTTGAAAACTGCTTTTTGTATTTGCTCCCATCACCTTGGTCCAGCTATTAAAAGTCGGTGGATCTGAAGCGGTTGCGTGCCAGAAAAAAGGGGAAAACAAAATAAGAGGGAAAGTGCTAATCGACATGCTTGTGCACAGATCCACAGAATATTTTGCCCAAGTGCCCTCGGTAATTCTGGAATAATTTCACCACAAATGGTAACACACTCTTCTTCTTCTTCTTCTCTTCTTCTTCTTCTTGCTTCTTCTTCTTCTTCTTCGTCTTCGTGTGAGAGGAGGGTGTGTGCGGAAGAGTGGAGGAAGAGAGAGTGAGCGAGCGATTGTGTATCTTTCTATCTTTGTTTTTTTTCTTACTGTTTTTTCACTTGGTGTTTAGTTTTACTTGTTTAATTGTTATCTTGTTTAGTTTGTCACATTTTAAGGGGTTTTTGTGGGGTTGGGTGTGGCCGGCAGGCCGGCGTCTCAGGACGCCATGGTGGTTGGTGTTGGTGGCGGGGTTTTCTCCACGCTGACGCGGAAGAACGGCATCAAGGTGGGTGCTGGTTCTCCGTGCAGCGTGGAGGAAGTTTGTTTGGCAGTGGGTGAGGTGATTGGACACGGGAATATTAGGTCAGCGGCACGAATGAATGGAGCGGTTGTGTTGTTTGTGGAGAAAGTTGAGCTAGCTCAACAGTTGGTGGAGGTGGGCGTTTGAGTCAATGGATTATTTTTGCAAGTGTCATCTCTAACTTCACCTGCAGCAAAAGTGACACTATGGAACGTGCCTCCGTTCATTAGTGATGAATTTCTGATTAAAGAATTGTCGAGGCACGGTAACGAAAGTTCCATCTGGGTGCAAGTCACCATTGCTAAAACATGTAGTTTCGCACAGGAGACAACTGTTTATGTTGTTAAACAAAAGAGAGGAGGAACTGAACTTACGTTTTCATGTTCGACTTGACAACTTTGATTATATTTTGTTTGCAACAACTTCTAATATGAAGTGTTTTGGTTGCGGTCAGGAGGGGCACATCATAAAAACTAACATAAAAGAACTAAAGTACCCTGTAGAATCTTTTAGAACATTTTTAACACAAACTAAAGGTTTTAGAGGTTTGAAGATTGAAAGCTTTTTTTCTAATTTAAGATATTTTTATTTCTCAGCAAGACATCACATTAGGAACAAAGAGGCATCAGGTTTCTCAGATCAGGAGGTGTTTAGGTTGAAGAAAATCATGTCCAAAGTCTGATTGAAAATGATGCACAGTAATACTTTTTTATTCTTATTATTTTTTATTTGGTTTTTGTGTGTTAGTTTTAGCTTCTTACCTATTATGGATTCTTTTAAAATTGCATCATTGAATCTTAACGGGGCAAGAGAAGCTGAAAAACAGGCTTTGATTTATCAGACACTGAACCAAAAGAAAATCGATGTCATATATCTACAAGAAACTCAGTGATTGTTTAATAGAAACAGACTGGGGCAGAGAGTGGAGGGGGGAGGTCGTTTTAAGCCACGGCGCCTCCCAGAGTGCAGTGTTCGTGGTTTGGTTTTACCTGGTTTTAATAACAATATGGTTTTATCTGCCTACGCCGACGATGTTGTTGTTTTTATCAAAGATCAACAAGATGTCAGTGTCTTAACCGAGATCACAGAGAAATTCTCTATCTTGTCTGCCGCGAGGGTGAACTGGGGGAAGAGCGAAGCCCTGGCCATCGGCGAGTGGTCTGGCGGGCTCCCAGTTCTCCCTCAAGGACTTCTGTGGAAGAGAGATGGTTTTAAGTACCTTGGTGTGTTTTTAGGCGGTGAAAATATTGTGAAAAAGAACTGGGAAGACATTGAACAAAAAATAAAAAGCAAACTGGCCAAATGGAAATGGCTACACACTCAAATGTCCTACCGGGGCAGAGTGTTGGTTTTAAATAAACCTCGTCGCTTCACAGCTGTGGTACAAACTTTCTGTCTTAGACCCACCATCTGGCCTATTAATGAAGATACAGTCAGAAATGGTAAATTTTTTTTGGAACGGTCATCACTGGGTGCCACAGTCTGTTTTGTTTTTAGCAAGAGAGGAGGGGGGCCAGGGCCTTATTCACCTGGCTAGTAGAACAGCCACTTTTAGATTACAGTTTCTTCAAAAGTATCTTAACAGGATCCCCTGTGTGGAGGGATGTGGCCAGCTGCATTCTGAGACGTGTTAATTTTCTGGGGCTGGATGCTGCTCTGTTTCTAACAGATTTTAGTTTATTAAAGTTAAAAGGAATTCTCAGTTTTACCAAAGCGTTTTTAAATCGTGTGCTCTTTTTAAATTGCACAGATCAAAACAAAATATCTGCATTGAATTTTAGAAGAACCGTTGGTGTGCGGAGCAAGACTAGATGTCCGCGACGACATCGTTCCAGGCCTTTATGAAGTGCTGTCTGGGTCTGGGACGGTGACTCTGCGGCAGCTGATCCGAGAGTCCGGACCGAATTTTGGTAACGTCCAGGAGGTCGCCTCATCAATTGGAGTCCGGTCCACCAGAATGACAAGGCGCTTCCTGGAGAGGGTGAGGGACCGACTGACTGCTGAGGAGAGGAGGCTACTACAGCTATACGCAAAAGAAGAGTGCCTGCCGGATTCCACTGACCCGTTCCCAGAGGTGCTCCTGGACCCGGATTTTGAGGAGGACAGCGGTCCCCTCCTACAGGGCATAGACTCAAGAATGGACCTGTGTAAAGCAGGTCCAAAAGTACTGTATAGATGCTGCACAAAAATTTTGAACAAAAGGACTCTCCAAAAAAGAGCCATCAGTGTCTGGGAGAACAAGTTCAAAGGACAGAAACCTCAACTTTGCGACTTTGTACAAGCCGCCAATCAAGAAAAGGACTGGTGACCTCCAGTGGAGGATCCTTCACGGTGCCATAGCCACAAATTCGTTTTTATCGGTCATCAGTCCTGGGGTTTTAAATGAGTGTCCTTTCTGCAAGTTGTCTGAGAGTGTTTTTTATGTTTTTACAGATTTTGTATGGCTGACTAGGTTTTTTAATCTTTTATCGATTTTTTTAAGCGTGGTTTTTACCCATTCCGTTTTTATAAATGGTGTCTATCACAGTAAAACCACTAGTTTTAAGTCCTGGGTTTTAAATTATTTATTATCCAAAGCAAAAATGGCTATTTATATTACTCGACGTGACAAGATGCAGGCTGGACCTCAGTTGAATGCAGTGGATCTGTGGAAGATCAACATAAGAGCCAGGTTGAAACTAGAATTTTGTTTCCACAGATCCACCGGAAATTTAAAGGGGTTTTTAGAACTGTGGGGTTTTAAAAATGTATTGTGCACCATTTCAGATCAAAAAGAACTAATTTATAACAAATTATTATTGTAAATATTTATTTATTGATTTATTTATTTAGTGCCTTTTATCTGAGAATGTAATGTTTTAATTGGATTTATTGTGCAATAAATGTTTTGTTAAAAATCAAAATCTTCTTCTTCTTCATTAGAGTGCATGTGCTTTCTGGACGCGAGTTAAACAGGTGCTTCAGTGCCAGCAATGCGCCACTCTGTGTCCTACAGAGAGGTTAAACGGTTCTCAGAACATCAATGACTATACAGTTGGCATACTTGTGCGTGTGTGTGTCGGCGTGCGTGGGCGTGTGTGTGATTTGCTGTTGACAGGGGTGTTTTTCCACTGACAGCAGTGATCAACGGTGAGCACCCCTGGCTTGGCACCAAGCTATTACTTAATTCATTGACATTTTGTGTAATTGCCTCAGGGCAGTTTGCAGGAGAGGCACGAGGGGTTCTAATGGGATTAGATTAGAGAAATACAATTACCATTTCACGTAGAAAGAGAACACTCTGAGAATCTCATCAACTCAGGGGAGCTGAACGAGAAGGCGAGTTATTTATGTGTTTATCTGCATGTGCACATAAGTTCAAGAATAACTAGGGAGACAGAAATTTGTTCACAATGTGCCCATGTTCCAGAGCAGTGAAAGCAAGTGAGGAAGCATAAACCTTAAGAGACTTATGAGTATTACTAGCTTTTTTATTTTTATTTTTTATTTTTTGCTTTACCCAGGTTTATCAGGGTGGATCGCAATGGCAGCCTCAGAAATGGCCCTGTCAGAGCTCTTGGAAATGTCGATGTGCAGATAATGACATGCTGAAAGCTCTAAACCACCAGCTTGTCACCTGCTGGTAATTGGTTCTTTTACCAGTTTATTGTCCCCAGCTGCACAGCTCATCACAGATATTCCCATTTTAGAAAGTGAGGAAGGGACACCGGGAAGAGATGAGAAGACAGAGACAAATATGAACAATTTCATGTGCAAGAGTGTGCTGTGTGTGCAGAAGCTGCAGGTGCACATTGGCTTCAAACCATATGTGTCTTTGTGCTTATTATTAATTAGTTGGCATGCCCTTTGGAGTAGCTGTGAGTGTTAGATTAAAAAAATAAATAAATAAATTGCAAAAAGCTGCTGTTTACTAAATTTAAACGAGAATTGACAGTAACTTGATTTATCTTATCTCATCAAGTGACGTTAGCAACACTGCAGGTGCTGAGCAAAAGGGGGAAAAAAAGCTTTTGGTATCATTGAGCTATTTTAATATTTTAAACCACAGTCAAACCTCATGCAGAACAGAGTAGATTATAGTGAGACTAGGTTTTGCATAAACACAGTTAACATTTAATCTGCTGTAGAAAAGCCTCTGTGTCAAGATATTTTTCTTTATTTCACAAACAGGGAAATTTGAGCTCTAGAGGTTTCTATTAGAAAGTTTTTCTAATTCAATGTGTTCTATTCGTGCAACAACAAAACATTATCTAACTACCTCATTTTCATAACTTCATGGTTCTCGCATGTATGACGGACAGTTACTTAAAGCTGCAGGTTCTTTATAAAAATAAATAAATAAATAAAAACAATTTACCTAGGAAATAATCAAGCTCCTCTGCCTCCTTCCTGTAATTCTGCTACCAGCTGCAGAAATACACCGCCTGGTCAGAAACAACCAATCACAGCGAGGAAGAAAGTTTTAGTGCTGCCAGTCAAGCTCGTGTACACACTGCTTACACCCTCCCCCCTGCTTTCTGTGCCGCTACAGCTCCGAATGAGCAGTCCGGTTGACATGGCCATCAATTATGGCAGATAAACAGTTTTCCTGTAATGGTAAGTTATTTCTCCACCATTAGCACAGCTTCAGCGCACACATAGGTGTGATTGACAGTGCTAAGACCCTCCTTCTGGCTGCGATTGGCTTCTTCTGACTGGGAGTGGTGCACATTTTGCAGATGGCAGTAGGACCGTATGTTGAAACAGTTTCCTTTACATATGAATAAAATCCATGCTAATTTCAACTAGTGTTAATGCTTTTTGATCCATGTTTTAATTTAATCCTTAACTAGAAAATAAACATGCAGTTAAAAATTCTTTCATTTTTTTGTGAAACTTTCTCAGTCTCGGCTTGTCAACTCCAATAACATGTTGGCCAGGTGCATAGTATCAACTCAATACATTTAGGCATCCAGGTTTGGTGAAGATGGCACGTTGAAGGTCAGCCGTGCCTCAGAATTGGGGAGAAAGGAGTTTTAAATGACACCGCATGTGACATGGTTGTAAAAAGCTGACGGGACCAAACATAACAACAAAATGCTGATCTGCTGAATGTTTCATTCATAGCAACCTGTCAGGTTTGCTGTGAATGGTTAAAAAAAGAGATAATAGACTGAAATAAACATTTTAAAACAATTAACATCTTATCTGCACTTATTTGAGAAAATAAGACAAGGGCGGCTTAAAAAAAATACTTTGCTCCAACCGAGGAATGTGGAGAATGTTCTCTGAATGTACCTGGAAGCAGATGAGCAACAGCAACAAGAGACAATATAAAAACAAGGATCCATCTTACCTCGTATGAACAAGTTAAGGCTGGTGGTCGTGATGTAATGGTGTGGGGAAATTTCTTTTGATAAATTTTCATCCCTTTGGTATAGCTCAGCTGGGTTTCATATTGTGTACCCCGATGGCCTCCACTTTGAGATGTAATGGAGAAAAAGCTTTGCATCATTGAGGCGGAGCCAACAAATCCAGAGAAATCGTATGATGCCATATTGTAAAATTGACCAAAAATAGCTGAGGGATGTTTCTGACACCCACTTGAACCTATACTATGAAGAATGAAAATAGCTCGTAAGTCAAACAGGGTGCCTTGATGCTACACCAAAGTGCATCTTGAAACCAGGGTAATTTTTTTCTTTTCCATACAATATTTACTTTTATTAATTTAAATATTTATTTCTGTTCTTTTTTTAAATCCTCCTTTCCTTAATTTCTTTTAAGCACAAAAATAAACCAAACGAGAACAAACACCATTAAGTGTTCTCGTGTGGTTTTAGTGTCACATGACCAGCCGCTGCTCTTATGGCTGCTGCTCACCGGGCTAGGATTCAGTGCATTTATAAGCCTCGATCATATGCTCATGTTGCTGTCTCTCACCGATATGCTTCTCAACTTTTAGACGTGTGATCGTGGATCAAAAAGTTGGAACCGGTGAGTATTTGCATGTTCGGGCGCTGCCATGCAAGCACTAGTGATTAAATCCATCAAAAATAATATTTTGAGTTTTTAAATGCATTAATAGACCAGGTTTGAATTTAATCATCTGTAGAGTTTAGCGAAAGTCAGATTTAGGTTAGGGAGACAGGCTTTGGTTTCCTAATGGAAAGAATGTTGTGATTTCTTATTCTGTTTTTGAAACCACTACCATTTCAAAGAGACTGGTCTATATTTGCATTGTAGACCATATAAATCAATAATAATAATGATAAAAAAAAATCTAATTGATCAAAATTAGAACTAGCAAATAAGATCTTAAGGCCAAGTGGTAATTGGTATTTTTGGTCATTTTAAACATCTCTACTGAAATACAGATGTAAGACAAAATAGTTGTATGTTTTTTTTATATCACACGAGCAAAAGATAAAGCAAATAGAAAGTCATTATTGCAATAGAGCAAAAACCCTTTCTGCTTGAAGTCATTTTTTGTGTGTATATTAATTTGAAATCATAACATAACAAACATGCTGCCTTTATATTTAGGTATTTAGAATTCTCATTAGCAAAGTTAATTAATCTAAAAGGTTATCAAAGATAGAATAGCTGTGCGATGTTTTGACTGATTAGGGTTTTATTCCATCATTAATCACATTTTTAAATGTATTTGCACTTCAAATTAAAGAGGATTAGCAATGGGATTTTCTTTCATTGTGGTTAAGCTAAAACCACATCATTCTTTGGGATACAAATAATCTATTTAGATCAGTAAATGGTAATCTGGATTAGACAGTGTCATTGTCTGGTGGCTATCCTAAAAGCATGACTTTTAGTCGGTGAATCTTGAAGTTTCTCTTGTCTATCCTGACCTTGCTTTCAGCTGTGCTTCTATAACATGAGGGTAGTTCAGTAATTTTTGTCAAAGGATAGCCCAGGTGATGATTTATACCTCCATTAGGTTCTTAAAACACAAATGATGGTCATGAATCATGCCACACTCTGACCAGCCTCCTTCTAACAAATGTTGACCTTTGCATAGTTTCCCTGGCTATTTCTTTCAAAGCATTACCTGTGCTAACATGGTGCCTTTGTTAAGTTTTAAGAGTTGCTGAAATTCATGCACATACACTGATGACATACGATGCACTCTAATAACCAAGTTTTCCAACCCGGTTACTACAGAACACATTTGTGGTACCAACCATTCCAGCTTTCTTTCTTTCATGGCGGTAACTTTGCCTACATGACACTGATGATTACATCCTGAAGCTGTTCTTGACCTTTTGTTGCAAGACCAAGCAACACAATGCACATAGTTTGGGAGATGGGGAATGAAAAATTCTTGAGGACATTACCGGGGGCATGGACTTCTCAAAGCGGTTATTTGTCTCAGACTAACTCTTGACAGATTGTTCCAACAGTGTTATAGCAGCAAGACAGTGGCTGTATTTCACGTAGTTTCATCTGTCATGTAGGGATATCAGAAGTTTAATGGGCACTGCTCTAAGCCATTGATGTTTAACCAGCTCCTATTATTAGAGCTGTTTCACTGTCTGATTTATCTCTTCATTTTGACCATTGGATTTTTTTCCCCCCACAGCCTCACCAATTTCCTTCTCCTGGAGGGGATTGAATGTGGTGAATCTTGAGACACGATCTTGTCAGGTGTTGCGAAAATCCACTTGGCTGTGCAATTCATCAGTATCTACATTGTGCACACACACCCATTCATTTATCTCTCTGGTACCATAAAAATGAATTGATTTGGCCAGTGAACTCCATGGCTGCTTCTTTATTTCCCCTCAACGTGGTTTCTTATGATGGCCATTGAAAAAAATCCACAGAAGGAGGCACCCTCAGTTTTCAAAATTGTTGTGCTACTGTTGTTTTACAGTATCGGTTAGGGTTAGAGTGGTAAAACCTTTTCACGCTGCACCCAAGTTGATGTGGATTGCTTTTACCTCCCTTAATAAATTCAGTCACAATTTGAAAACTGCAGGTTGCACTTCCTGTGTTGTCTTTCTCTGATTAAGGGGCAAATGCTTTTTCACAGCACTGCGGTGAGACGACACTTCTTGTTAAAATTTCCTCGTATTTCTTATCTACTGGTTTGTGAACTAGAAAACTGTCACATGGTGCCACAAAAACAGGCCTCTGCGTATTGTGGATTATCAAAATTAAATCCCTTATTAATTAGTCAGCCTGTAAAACGGAGTAACCAACCCCTTCCCACTGAATTGGAAGACCTGTTTATTTACAATTTTACCTCTCTATAAAGAACATAGCCTCTTTCATTTATTTTTTTTCTACTTACTTACCGATTTCCTGTTGCTATCAGATAAATTTGTTCCTCAATTTTCATTTTACTACCTTTTATTTTGCAATCATTTTACCTCCTTTCTGAGCCACTAAGCCCACAGTCTATTTTTCACTACTGTATCTTAGAGACTTTTTTGTATTCCCACTATAATAACCATCTCCTAATTTCACTAATGTCAATAAATGTGTGACATCCAGGTATCATATGAGCAATTTGATATGCCTGGTTTTTGTATTGGACTGTAATTTATACTCAGAATTAGGGATAGTGTAGTGCTTTTATAAAGCTTTAGTAATGTAGTAAGCTGAAATTGTAGAATTGTCTTATTTCAGGACTAACAGTAAGAAATTGCTGGAGATTGTAGTTTTGTGCGACATTCAGCAATAACATCGTTCACACTACATGTTATCGACATAAAACACCTCCTGTCAGTATGTCAGTGGCTAAGACAACTGAGGCCTTATTTTCACAATTTGGAAAGTATTTTCAGCATTTTGCTTACTCAGCATTTGATTATGGTGCTGGCTTACTCCAAAATGCATTAAATTTACCTCTACCACTAATACTGAAAATTTCAGAACACATTAACTAAAATGGCCTTCTGCTTTATGAAAAAACAGACAAAAATATAAACTGTTTGTGAATAATCAACAAACAAGAGTAATTTAATACAAGTTTGAAAGTGACACTCTTCTTATGTCCCGTAGCAGCTAACTGTGCCCACATGCTAAAGTTAGCTTGCACAAAAACAACAAGAGGATGTTTGGTTTTAGCTGTTACATTAATATTTGTCTCATTTATGAAAGTGCTAAATTTAGGAACTTTTTGAAAATTATTTTAATCACCAAAGACATACGATATCCTCTGTTGCTGTTTGGTGAAGTTACGAGATGAAGACGCAACAGCTTAAAGCTCCTTTACTTGCAAATGCCTCTAGTTGCATCGTTGCTTCTGTTGTCGTAGATACAGTACAACAACATTCGCTTTAAAAGTGGCCAAAACTAATATATTGTCAGCAGAGAAACATGTTTCTTTTACCTCATCTGGATTTCACTTGAGTGATGTTCTTCTTTCTTTTGCTCTGCTTTGGTCTAGAACACCAGAGGAAAAAAAAAAAAAATCCTCTTTAGCTGCTAACTTGCACCATTGCCACCCCCGTTTCACTGAAAGCTTGGCTGATTGCTCTGCTGAATATGGGACTAATAAGAATGTAATATTCATGTGTCGATTCATCAGTGTGAGTAACCCAGTGCTTGTCATTACTGGTGCCACACATCAAACATTATTCACACCCTTTATCCTGTCATTTGCTACTTGATAAAGATGCTTAAAGATGCAGAAAAGTTTGCATATCAATCCCTCTTTCAGTGCAAAACCAGGCAGCTGAGTTCAACTCATTCTTTTGTCTAAATGTAAAATTTGATCTTTTCAGTGACACCCGTTGTCAGTGTTGATTTGGCATGAGTGAACTTAATAACACTCCTAATTATCAGTTTGACACCACGCTTAAGTTAAGGTAAAGACGATAAATAACAGCAGTGCAAAAAAAAACATAAAATAAAATAAAAAATAGAGCAACATTTGCCTTCACTGTCTTTGTTGTTATTTGCAGGTACCTCAGAATAGCATGAAAGAATGTTTACAGTGGCGCTGCTCATTAAAGTTTGCACATCACTGTCTCGTTTCACAGACATACTGGTCACCTTATAATTAGGGTTTGGTGACATGGAATGTTGTCTAAAGACGAGCCCACTGTCTCAGACCTGTCTTGGTCAATGCCTATTCTTAGCTATGGACAATTACTGAAATACTGACTCATTAGTTTCCCCTCACATCTCCTTCCACAAAGTGTAATCTATCTCCCCTGCATGCACATCCTGTCTGGGATGTTTTCAATTACTCACCGTGTCCTCTGCTTTGCTTTACCGTTTCAGCAAAATTCTCACCCTGCTTTCAGCTGCCAGTAGACGCCCAACAGTAGCTGCTTGTCTCTGAGCATCGTAGTCTTTTGAGAGTTCATCAATCTGCTTATAACTCCTGCAGTTTTGGAGAAGAAGTAACACCGGTCTGTGCAAGCAAATGAAATGAGACCTTTTCATTTCATTAGGCAATTAAAGAGAAATAATAAATACTTGTAAAGGTATTCATACTTCACAGAAGGATTTATACTGGTATTAAATTACACTTAAGCAAGCTAACTAGAGCACATTTCTATAAACTGCACAAGTATAAATATTAAAATCAAATTCCAATAACATACATTAAAGTTTATGGTTGCAGCATGAGAAAATGTGAAACAGTTCAAGGGCCGTGAGTCATGTTGAAAGGTGTATACATATAGATTTTATTTTGGCTATTTACATCCCATTTAGTCATCCATTTTCACAGTGCCATCATCTGCCCAACGGCAAAGTTCCCATTTCTAAATGTATGTGCTTGTGGTTGCAGCGCTGCAGGGCTGCAATGATATCTGCCACTCTCAGCATCACTGTGGGGCTTTTGTGTGGCCCGTCAGAAAGGTGTTGTATCCCTGAGACTCTACACCTCACGAAGCTAGACAGATTCCCAGCCAGTCCGCCTCCTGATAAGCCCCTGTGAAATCCCAGAGCCGAGAAGCGGTTCGATTAAAATAATTGACCAAAAATGGGGGAATATGTTCATATTTCCTATTTCTGTCTGTTGACGTAGAGCTAGAAAGAGGTAATTAAGTGTCTTGTTTAGCCAAGAGAGATGGTGAGTAAACTACATCAGCAGCCTTTAAGTCTGCTATATTGCTAATATAGTGTTCACAGTTAACCCTACTGGTCTTTTCACCTTTGCATGCACCTCATGCATTTGTCCCCGTTTCTGATAACTTGGTGAAGTGAAAGAAGAACCATGCCTGATTAGCAGTCTCTAAAATGTATCCCTGTTATAAATTGTCTTTTCAGAGCGTGTAGTTATTTTGAATTGTCCAGAACCGAATCAAGCTGTTTAGCATATTCTTAGAAGAACAAGTCCCACAACTACTTTAGGATGCACCGGGCACAGCACCAAGGTTAATATCTCTTCCTTTACAAATCTCATTGCAATGCTTTGACTTGCTTTAACAGTGGCTAAAGACCACTGCAAAAATACCAGACCTGAAATGGAAAAATGATACAAATCAATATTATACATTAGCACTTAGCACAAAGTGCTGCTGCAGCTGTTGGCAGAAAGAGAGGAAGCCCGAAATAGATAACAGCTTCAGTTAACAGCATTTAAATTAACACAGAGACTCGGTTGACAATGAAAATGGAAGGCACATTGAAACATTTTATAAATAAACCCTACCTCAGTTCAGGTGTAAATGAGTGTGAAGACATCATGGCGTTTTAAAATGCAGAACAGACTGATGTCTGCTAACAATGGAAAGTGAAATTCAGAGCTGTCAGCATGATGTGCCGTGATTGAAGACATATGGAGACATAAGAAGTTAAACTTTGCAGATAAACTTTTTTGTTGCTGTTCATAATATCTCAATCAGCCCTTTTCTAATAGGGCTTTCCACTGTTTTTAGGACAGAATTTAGATGAACTCGTAAATAATCACCAGTAGTTGCTTTATATATCCGTATCACCCAATGTCTACTTAACGGTCAAATCTGTTTAAATCTAAAGCATGTCACAGGCAAGGGAGAATGTCATCTATCAGCTAGCTACTATGCTCAGTTGGATTCTTATTTTATGTAGGTGGTGGAAAAAAAAAAAAAAAAAAATCTCTAACGTGCGCGTCTAAATATTGTGTGTGTCTGTTGGATTTTCACACAAGTCGGGACAAAGCCATGCCCAGCAACCAGCTCTGCTCCTCCAGGCATTCTATGGAAGTCAAAGAAAAAAAGAAAACAAAGTCTGACCTCGGTTTACCCTTTAAATTGATGTTGATGGTAAAGAAGCTTGGAAAAGAGAAATGCTGTCAGTACCAGGAAAGCTGAGGCTTCTTCCTCGCACTGACAATAGTTTCTGTTGGGCCACTCCATTACAGCTAATAGTGTTTTTTATGTGTGAATTAAGACTGAAAAGGGAGCTTCTATACCCCCAGTGCTGCATGTGCCATTTTAAACTCTCTTGAGATGTCTTTCTCTTTTTTTTCTAATCAACAGAACACAAAAACACTGATAAGTAGCTAATTAAAAAGTATGAACCCTGACTCGTAGTCCAACAACAGTCACAACTTCCTGGCCCACCGTAGGGAGGCTTACTCTGACCGGTCTGTGATATCATCTCTGGTAAACATTATTAGCCAGTGATGGCTGCAATATATGTTGGAGGAGAGATGAACAACAGAGGAGAGACAGATCCCTCGTTGCCCAGATGTTTTTGTCGAGGCAGTTTTCAGATCACGAGATACACTCACCTTTCAAGGTTCCGCACACTAGATCAGATGCAAGCGGTGAGCGTTTAGTTCGCAGTGAAAGGCACTGAGTATTGCCGTTGGCTTTTATTTACCTGATAATGAGGCTGACGAAAGAATAAGTGAACAGAAATATAAACAGCAGAGTGTGACACATCTCCCACTTTGCTTCTTTCATTCCTGTGATTGGTATGAGGCGACATTTAAGATGCAATATCATGACTGCTATGAATAAATCAGTATTAATCAGCGCTGAATCTATTTGAGAGCCTTTTTCACATTTATCAGCCTTTTAATATTAACATTGATTAAAGACATGTCTCAAGCTTTAAGTCGCAGTGCTGTTCAGCGTAGCAGTTCAGGCCATCTCATGAAGCCGACAGGTGTCACATGAGAGCTTTTTCCATCCAATCGGTTCCAACACTGAATCAGGGCCAAGGGGCATCGTTTGTTTTTTTTTGGAGACAGAGGTTAGAGGTCTATAGCCCAAAGAACATTGCCCCCAGCAGCGAACACCTTTGTCCTCAAAGTTGTTCTGGATCTTGGAATCTTGTCCAGGTAAAAGTAATTATGAAAAAGTAGGCAGAAGTGAAGACAAAGACAGCTTTGTCTTCTAACACAACAATGACTCAAAACACACGCCACTGCTAGAAGCAGGCCTGCACAAAGCAATGAATTGTTTCAAATTCACAAGTTTGGGTTGAACTGAAGACAAAGATGTTTGCCTGAACGTCAGTGACATTGAAGAAAACAGAGAGATTTGCCTAAGAGATATGAGCTGAGTTTACTCAGTAAATATTTCAGAGACTTTGAGAAACTGAAGCAAAACAACTGCAGGTTGTTAACCAGCCAAAAGGATGAGTGCCTTTAGGGACCCCACGATTCGATTATGTTTCAGAAGGCTACCATGCAATTATGAATCTATTCTTGTCATAACATGGTGCACTCCACCACCAACGCTAAACACATAGCTTTTAAGTTTTTTTTTAGCAACACAAAAAAATAGAGACTAATTGCCCCAGACAAAAAAGTTTATGCAACAAACATACAAAAAAGAAGCTAATAAACTAACAGCAAATTATGAGATGTAGCAAATACACTTTCATTTAATCTGTGGCAACAGTAATCAGTATGCATCACTAATTCTGACTCATTCATTGTGCAGTCGTACATTTTTATTTAGTAGCACCTTGACATATAGTTACCCTCCATTATGGGCCTAATTTTTGTTCTCATGTCATGTTTCCTTGATTCTTCTATACGCAGTACACTTTTTCTTGTTCCTCCCTCCCGTTAACTTTCCTGTCAGGGACACGCTGTCCAATCACATCCCTATTCCACTCACTGCCCTTGGCAAGCACCTTACAAAAGTGAGGGCAGGTGCATGTTCATGTTGCTGCTTAACATTGTGTTCCTGATGCAGCTAAAGTGGTTCCATTTTAGATGAAGCCCACATGATAATGAGCAGGTGTGAGGATGTGTTTATGTGTGAATGTCTGTGGCTGCCTTTGTGCATTTCACAATAGTCTTTGATTAAGGCGATTCAGCCATAATGGGAGATGAAAGTTTGAGCTGGAAAATGGGGTGAAAATTTAGCGCATACAGCACCTGCAAAAGGAATACAGTTCTACTTTCTCTTTTCTGCACACACAGATATATTCATTCATGTTGTACATATACTAGCACGTCTCAAAAATTAAGAATGTTGCGTAAAGGTGAAATATATTTGCCAATCATCTCAGACGGTGAAATTGCAAATTTATAGAGATTCATTACACAAATGGTTAACTAGTTCAAGCTTTTATATTTTGCACCTTTAATGATTAAAAGGTGCAGAAAACCCAAAACTCATGTGTCAAGAATTTACAATACAACATTAGACCAATCAGAAACTGATGTTTTAAGTACAAATGTCAGGATTCTGAAAAGTGTGTGCATTAATACATTCACAGAATAATTGGTTGGGGCTCCTCTTGCATGAATTCCTGCATCAATGTGACATGCCATAGAGGCGATTAGCCTGTGGCACTGCATAGGTGCCATGGAAGCCCAGATTGCTTTGATAGCTGCCTTCAGCTCATCTGCCTTGTTGAATCTGGTGTCTCTCACATTCCTCTTGACAACAACCCACAGATTTTCTATGGAGTTCAGGTCACAGGAGTTTTCTGGCCAGTCAAGAACAGCCTGGTTGCTGAACTAGCTTTTGGAACCTTTGGCAGTGTGGACAGATGCCAAGTCCTGCCGGAAAATGAAAACAGCATCTCTGGCTAGATGGCTGTGTTGACCTTGCATTTCAGAAAACCCAAGGGACCAACACCACAACAGATGACATGTCACCCCAAACCATCGCTGGCTTCATGGTGGAAACTTCAATCTGGACTTCAAGTAAGATGGATTCTGTGCTTCTACACTTTTTAACCCTGGAATCTTCCAAATGAAATGCAGAATTTACATTAACCTGAAAAACGGCTCGCTGGTCCATTGGGCAACAGTTCAAATTATTTTTTAATTTATAGTATTATTATTGTTGGCTATTTTTTTGTACATCTGAAATACATGTTTCTCAAATAAAAACTTATTCAGTAGTGCCAAAGATTTGTGTAAAAAACAGAGTCAACATAATTTAGAAATTTGAAAAGTAGATTTTATAAAAGCTTCTATATAAAATACAGTGCATTTTCAGCAAAGAGACTACAACATTGAGCCAAAAAACAGGGTACAAAAGCTGAGGATGTTTTCTGGAAGAATCAATAGAAACGATCAAATGTTTTAAGGGATGTAGCGAGAATATGATTTTTTCCTTTCCGGACTTCTGCTCTCCTTGGGTGATACATTTCCCTCATAGTGGCCTTTGAGCAACACGCACACAGCACCTCCTTTTGGTTTACAGGGAATTCTCCTAAAGGTCACGTTAGGATGGCAAGCCAAACAGAGTGGAAGAGGATAATCCTTCTCTCGCACTTCAAGCCTCCCCTCTTGACACTTAAGCCCACATCGAACTGTACACCTACACACCTTTGTAGAACTCCAAACCCGGAAAGTCTACCACCTCATACACAGAATACATATTAAAGATATAGAGATGCAGCTCCACACATCAGTTCTTCTACTTTTTTTTTTTTAGTAGAGTAAGCATTGGGAAAGTGTAAGCTTTTTTGTTGTAGCACAACCAAATACAACCCCATGCATCCTAAACTAAACCCGTATCACATGAGTAGAAGATGCTTTTAAAAACAAGCAAAAAATTAAGAAGTTCCTAGAATTTATGATCTCATCCACCATCAGGAAGCATTAGGTACACACTGGGTTTTGTGTACGATAAGTTTGAAAATGTCTCATTACGATTGCTTCTACATTTGTCAAACCAGAAATTAGGTTTAAGCCTTAAGCCCTTTCACATCATAGCTGCCCCATGTACATGCAACAACAAACAAGAGTAACCCCCCACTATGTCCTTTCAGACCATTACAGGGTCCTGGCTTAAAGTTGAAGTCACCTCAGCCATATACAGAATGTAGGTTTTCAAATGCGCTTAGTGCTTTCAGTACCACCAAAGTTGGTGTGCACCATCCTCAACAGTTGTATCACACGCAACAGATTCTGCTGATCAACATTATTTCTCAGATCAGAGGGACACTGGAAGCCCACTCTCAGTCTCTGATCACAGTCCACCTGCAATCCAAAGCAAAAAGCAAGAGTTTTTACTTTGTTTTCTATTTGCATCCACTCCTTTTACAGTCATGTATTACCCCCTAAAATATCATAGTGGTTACGAGTTTGTGAGTACCTCAAGTTCAAGTTGCCCAATTATGCCTTATGGCTGTGAAAATGCAAGAACTTTCCTTTGTTTACCTTTTGTGTGATCTCATTGCTCTCCACTCAGAAATTACTACTACACATATATATATGTCCTCCTGGAAATTTCCTTTAAGAGAGGACCTGTTGGCCTAACTTATATTAACATATCTACATCTTTTTAACCCCTTCACTGCTCCACCTAGAGATGCTGCAAAGTTGCAGTTGAGAGACATTGCAGTTTATATTTATCTGCCATAACTTTCCTGTCTTCCATTGGTCTTGTCCACTTTACTGCCACTCTTCAAGGAAAATAACAGCAGCCATACTCACCATCCTCAATATCTGATACACTGATATTAACCTGTCAATGTTCATAATCCATACTTTTCAACAGCTAAATAAGACTCGAGAAATAATTGTGGTTATCATCAACTTGAGTGTCACTAATTCATTCTGTCTTCCAGAGAATGCCTATTGTCATATACTGTGAAACTCAGGACCTGCCATACTTCATTAGTTTACAATAAACTGTTAAAACTTATTGTAGGTTTCCTGTTTTTAGTGTGCCTTGTGAGCATAGGAAAGTAGAAAACTACAGCTCTGTTTTAATAAAAGCTCAAAACCTAAAAGGGGTGTGACAGTTTCATGGAAATGGCGCTTTTGACCCTTATCCATGTTTTTATTCTGAAACCTTTTCTTAATGTTGCTCCCTTTCAGTGCCACAGAAAATGTATGCTCTTTAGATTTTTTGTCTCAACTCATGTGACACTGAAGCATACATAATTTGATAACCGCATGAACCAGACAGCCATGGATTGACATCACTTAATCTCATGCTATGCAGACGTTTTACTCGTCATGGAGTCCTGGGTGCTTGAGAGTGAGTGTGATTAATTTGGCTAATAATTACTGTGTGTAAACATAAGAGAGCACCCTTAGAGCTTTGAAATTCAAATCACAAGTAGACATTTGATTATCATGAAAATGTAAAAATAAACTTAAGATGGCATTCTATATAACATGCCCAGTTATAAAGTGGCATAACATTGTATGTTTTACACCACTGATCCCAGTGTACACACATTAGTCAAAGCTCATCAAATGTGACATGTTTCAAAGACGTGAAATGTTCCACAAAATGTCTTTTTATTTCTTCATAAGACACACATATCATGCTTTTTATGACACCAGTATGCATAGGGCAATATAGGGACCAGTATGTCAGCAGCTTGGGTCTTTGTTTTCAATGATCTTACCAACACATTGTTAAACAAGCCTAAAAAAAAAAAAAGCTATCTCAAATTTGCTACAATTTTTAGAGGCTTCTTGAGAAAGATATCTGGTGTGTTGCAAAAGAGTTAAAATATGGGAAGAAAAATATCATGCACCCCAGAAACTTTAGTCCTTGATGCATACTATATGGAGGCATCAATTCAACCAAGGGTCCCAAGGGCTCACTTTTAAGTCCTTTCTTTCTCAGTCGTTACGACTTTATGCATGAAGTTACTTGGAAATGTCAGAAGAGACCTATTAGCTTATGATAATGTCTTCCACTATACAGTATGTAACTTCACACTCATATTCCTGTTCTGGGTGCTAATGAGACAACTCAAGAGACCAGCACCTCTTGATCCGCAGGTGAGGAAATGACACCATTGTAAAACTGGCACACATGTTAATTCAATACAGATATTTCTTTGTAATGCTTTTTTTAAAGTTTAAGCACCAAAATAGTTAGCACTGTAGGCTATTCTTTATACATTGCATTTCAAAATCAAATCTTTAAATGGTCTGTCATGTTGTATTACATATCTCACTTTATATTGGATTTCTTGGTGGTTGTTTGTATTATTTCATTGCTTTGTTGAGGCCGTGGTCAGTGAAATGTGTGAGTTTACTGATATGACCCCTGTAATTGCTGGCAGTAGTCTTTCTGTTGCCACCAAGCATCCTGGGAGATTCACAGCTTGTGCCTTGGG
Organism: Poeciliopsis retropinna; assembly: GCA_010277075.1. Classification (NCBI taxonomy): domain Eukaryota; kingdom Metazoa; phylum Chordata; class Actinopteri; order Cyprinodontiformes; family Poeciliidae; genus Poeciliopsis; species Poeciliopsis retropinna. Next base: position 4,054,836 of record VMRM01000019.1, read on the forward strand.
ACCACTGCCAAACTAGTTCAAGGTCACCTTGGTGAACAAACTGGCTGAAAGCAGAACCCCCACCCCTCCTATAGCTGCTCATCCAAAAAGAAAAAAAAAAAAAAAAGAAAATCTCTCCCCGACATATCTTACGAAAGGGAAGGGGTTGGCTGGCAATCATCTGTCTCGCAATACTGGCCACTCATCAGCTGCATCAGCTGCACTCCCACACCTTCCGTAAAGCACTTTCATATTTCACATTCCCTGAGTACAACAGCACCAGCCTACTCACTCTGCCCCTTCTCTGAACCCTACAAACCATTTCCCATCGCTGTTATGTCAAGTCCATGCTCCACCTAACAAGGTCCTGCTGACCTCAAGCTCGTGTCCTCTTCGGCCTTGGCCTCAGAAAGCCGGTCCCCGCCGCAGGGTTTGCAAGTTTAATTAACCCCAAACCTGGATCAAGCCAGTTTTGACAGCTTACGAGCATCTGGGCTTCTGGCAAGTGGCGGTGCAGGGACGTCCATTGTCAAACATTTGCCTGTCTTTGCTGAATAAAGAGGATACATGAAAGGTAACAGTTCATTCTAAGATTTATCTCAATACCAGAGAAATTATCTTCTGCATTAATAATACAGCAAAATGTTGAAGGAAAGTCGAGAGAAACTGTGGAAAAAGTTGACATATTGACATGTTCTTCAAAGACAGACTTTGTAGCTGTACTAAATAAACTTGCTATTTTTTTGTTTAACTTTATTGCCACTCTTTAGCTGGTGCTTTCATTTGCACAGCGTTTTGGTCAACATTTTTTGTTTTTAGACTTGGTGACAACAACATTTGACTTTGACTTTTTGCTGAAGTTGTCATACACTGAGCCTCTGAGATTCAGTTTTACCTATCTTGTCCTGAGTATGTGCTGTGTAAAATGTTTTAAACCCATTTTCATTGCATGGGCATCTTTCATAATGGGGCACAGTCACATACAGCTACACTGTGTTCCAAATAATGATGCAAATTGTATTTAAGTGTCATAAAGAAGGAAATAAAATTGTAACATGGTATAAAGCTCAGAAAGGTCAATTTTACATAATACCCTCTCTTTAAATCCATTTTTACCATCTTTTAAAAACAATTGAAGCATTTCTAGCCACATAAATGTGAGTCTAAAAATACTAGGCACCATAGTGAAGTTATGTTTATCACTGTTGTAGCAAAAAAGGGGTCTGGAGACACCTGGTATGGAAACTTCTGTTCAGATCCTATTACTCTTAGGAGCTGAATACAATTTTATTGTCCCTTTATAATACAATTTCCCACCACACAGAGCGCTGTTCAATCCACCATTTAAAGATGGTGTATGCCACATCTGTTAAACTAAACATTAAATTTAGGTTAACTTAAAATGGCAGATGAGAAGAACATTTTCTAGAGAAGTAAATAACATCTAACTGTAGAGTAGGGTCAGAATCCTGTAGGATTTAGATGTGTCTCTGCTTCAACACACCTGAATCAAATTATCGGGTCATTAGCAGGACTCTGGACCATTTGATTGAGGAATGTTTAAAACTGCTGGAGTTCCTTATTCGGAGTAGAAATGAATGCTACATTAATTTAGAAGTATAAACTACTCTGTGTTGGTTTGTCACATATCTGTGAAGTACATTGAAGTCTGCGGTTGTGGTGTGGGACAATGTGAGAAAGTTCAGTGGCTGTAAAGTCCTGCAATGTGAAAAAGAAATCTAAGGCAGGCCTTTCTGTTCCTCTAACTATTTACAAATATTTGACGTCAGGAGCTGGAGTATGAGTAGTTGATGGAAAAAACCGCCAGGTGTTTGCATTTGATAATAAGAAGATTATGTTACAGTAAATAATAAATGGATGAAACAATGGCTTGTTAGCTGTAACACCAGTCTCCTTGCTTCTCCTTCGAAACTTTGAGAACTTCCTCTCCTCCACAAAAATGACCCGTGTGAATTTTTTCTTTTTTTTTAGCTGCCGGACGCGAATGACAGCTGGAATCTAATTTGTGACAGCTGTTTCGAACAAAGTGAAGAAAAGGGAAAAAGCGGGGGTAAAGCGAAACCCAACAGCTATGTCAGCATAGCTGTGTGAATACCTGGGCAGTGTGGAGCCTTGGAGTTTTTGTCAGCTCTGTCACGCATCACTGTCTCATGAAATTAGAAACAGAGGAACACAAATCTTGACATTGCTGGATATCTGTGTGACATTGGCCAACGTTAAGCCCGCTGTCGCAGTGTGGCGCGAGCGGCGACTGGTGTGCGATGCGACCAATGGCTCCTTTGTCAAGAAGTGCATTACAACTGGGACAAATATCAGCCAGAACTTTTTGTCCTCTTGACAATCATATCTAAAGATTCAAATTTGAACTAAGCCTATGCATTAATTATGTGCTCTTTGCCAGGTCAACAGCAGGTCCAGAGGACAGTGGGAATTATTCATTTGTCAGGGTGGATTCGTCGGACCCCGGTTGGTAAAGAGTCCTGTTGATGAGGGCACAGGGCACACAACCCTCCTCCCCAAGCTACTCCTATACTTGGAGAGCCTCTGGCTTCCTCCTCATTTTGCCCTCCCCTTGGCCTCGGTTCCCCCCCGCTCGTACTTCATCAACTCATGGATGTCAAAAGGCTGCAAGGTAGAAGAGAACGGGGTCTTTTTCTTTCACTCTTTTCTCAGTTGGAAGCCCTTTTAGACACAGCAGCCTCTCATGATTATTATTCCCACCCTCCCTTCTCCTTCCTTAAGGCCTGCTTTAGCGTCTCTCCTTCCCCACAGAAGACACCTTATTCCCCAGGTCTAAAGACGTCTCGCCAGGGAGCTGGGGGTGGGGGAGGGGAAGTAGCATGGATGGAACTGGAAAAACACCAGATTTCTGTAGCAGCTCAGTCTTAATGGGATCTGTAAGATCTTAAGTCATTTCTCCCCTAACCGCACAGCACATATCATGTAATTTACATTTAAATTAAAATTGAAAGAAAGAAATTTAATTTTGACCATTCTGAGGGCTTCAGACAAAGAGAGGGGAAAAAAAAAAAAAAAAAAAGAAAACAAAAAGGCAACATGGCTGGATTCAACTTGGAGTGCTAAATGTGTCTCGCCCAGTGTGTTTCAGGCTAAACAAAAGATCTGGATCAGACACGGGGAGGCCAGCGGATCAACGCAATCAGAGAATTCGGCTAATGACGATAGTGCCAGGTGTATCGCCAGATGTGGTTGATTAGAAGGAATGAAACAGACAGTGAAGGTGACAACTGGCGCTGGGTTCCAGCTGAGAGTAGACGGAGATTTTCAGATCAATGAGCCGCCAAGGACAAAAATCTGAATCACCTAAGAAACTTCCCTCTTTGATTGCAAGTGATTTGATTCGTCCTGACATGACAGAAACGATGAACAAGATGGCTTCACTGCTGGACGATTTTAGACAGGTAAATCAATTTGTCGACTCCATGCATCACATTCAAAGGTGGGTGAAACTAGTTTCCCATTCAGGACCACTGACAGAGACTTGGAGTATTCACACCCTTTTTAGTGTCACACAAATTGTCACGTTATAACCGCAAGCTTCAATTTATTTCAGACCACACAAACTCTCGCACAATTGTCAAGTAAAAATGAAAGTTTGCCATCATGTACTGCAGTGAAAATGTTCCTTCCATTTGATGCGTTGGCCGGTCACAATAAATGCTAAAAAGAAATGAGAAAACTTGCTGTTTCTAATTTGACAAAATTTGCTATGTCTTATTAATGCCCTTAAAATATGCAACCCATTAAAACCCAGATTCTTTCATCACTCCAGCTGTAAGATGCAACCTAACTCACCAGTCAAAGGGAGGAAAAGTAACGTTGACCCCAACAATACATGACGGAGTGGGGACGACAGATGCATCAGTCTACTAAATTACTCTGCACAGGCCTTTTTCATTTCTGAATTGGTGCACAGCTGAAGAAAGAGGAGGAAAACAAATCAAAGTGAAATGCCAAGCATTTAGGTGAAGTTTGAACACCTGCGACTTTGCGTCCCAGCAGGCAGACATACGTGCTGGTGGTTTTCGTGCTTTTCGACTAAATATGCTATTTCTAGGAGGAAAATGATAAATATTGATCTCAGAAGTTTGGGGTTGTATAGGTGCTTGATATTACTTTTTATGATGGTACTTTAAGTTTATGATGACTATATTGATTGAAGTTCTTGGACAGAACTTTCTGTTTCATATGTGCAAACACAAAAGTAATTACCTAAAGTAAAATTTACAAATGCAAGTTTGGGGATCAGATGAGGCTTTGGAGGACTGAGAGCTACTCAATTGGACTTTATATTTTTTTATCCAATGTGCACTTTTTGGATTAAATATGTTACAACAGGCTAAAGATTTTTGTGGCCAATTAGTTTTATAAGATATTTCCCTTTACTACATTATCTCATATCATCTACCATTTGTTAGATTTCCCTGTTATAAACAGCCATGTGAAAGATTAGGACATGCCACTGAATATTCATTTCTTTTCTCTAAAATGTTGCTATAATCAATCTGCACTGTCACTCATGATACTTTCATCCATTACCACACCAAACTCTATAATCTAGTTCCTTAAATTTGTTGCAGAAAGTAAAGATCGCATAAGAATTTGGGACTGAAAAACAAAAGAGGTCTACACAGAATTTAGAACTTGGTCCTTATATCCTGAAAGAGGGATGGAAATGTGTAAATAACTAAAAAGAAAAGACTCAGTTTGTCTCAAGTGTTTTATTCAAAGTGCGACATCTCTTTAGAGTCTATCAAAGTTGTCATAAAAGCATACATGGATATAAATAAGAATCCTTTTTTTCCCTTTCACAACATCGAGAAATCACGTATTTTTCTCAAGCACATGATCTGAAGACAACATTTGGAATTAATTACATCACTTGACATTATTCTTCACTGCATAATCGACTAAGCTAAATTGTTTTGCTGTTCGATGAAACTGTTACAACACGAAACAACAACTGCCAGAACCTCTTTCGAGGGTGGAGATCCTACAGTTTTCTGCCTGAGGTTGGAGATGAAACTCACAAAACTGCCTGTCGAAAATTCCAGGCTTCATTTTCAGTCCTCAGTTAATATTTGATCAGAGCTGATGCTGTAATCTCTAAAAAACTGTTGATGAGGCCATTCCATAGCTAAAATATCCACCCTGCATTAATACTAATGTGGACAAAGGATACTGATTTCTTACTGCTGTGTCTGATATTTGGCTGATTTTTAAAAACTAATCAAACTTTTGCTCTGTTTCTTAAAGCCAGAGGTGTTATTACCCGTTTCTTTTTTTTTTTCCTTCCCCTTTTTACTTTCACTGAGTCGGACAGAAATAATGGCTCTCATTCATCACAATTTGCATGCATAAATTAAAACAAAGGGCTTTTACAATAATTTTATTTTGAAGCTTGCTTGCTTGGTATTTACTTTTTCCATATCAGGCTAGAAAAACCTGATTATTTTTTATTTTGTTTTTTTTAAAGACGAACGTGAGTCAATTGCAGTCCTCTCATATTTTATTTGAGTCCCACTTATTGTGTCAGAATTAAGAAGTGTTGGTGCTTCATTTTGTAGTTCATTTCAGTAGCTAGTAGTGAAAATAAAACCTGAAAACTTTTAACAAAAATGACATTTTATGTTGAATAAAATGATCCATGAGAACAAACATTAAAACAACTTTTTATGTGCTCATATTTGGATCTGTGTATGTTGTCTATCTTATTATGACTGTGGATATGTCATATTTTGGTATATTCCTGATTAACTTTTTACTGCAAGATTTTATTTCATATGACACAAATTGTTTGGGTTTTGGTCGGCAAGTAGATGTTAGTCTATGCTGGCATTGCTACTTGAATACAGAACATAGAATAAAGAAGGTTGTTTGTATTTCGCGCCAAATGTTTTTGCATTAGTCGTATTGTATTGATACAAATATAGTTATTGTTCAGAATGAATATCGTTTTTTACAATCATTGTTTCAATAAAAAGAAACAGCTATTTTTATCACATTTTGAACATCCATTGTCTATTCCAGTTTGTCCTTGCAGGATCAATGGGGAGTTGGTGTCTGTCTCCAGTAGTCAATGGGTGGGAGTCGCCAGTCTATCAGACCAACACAGAGAGAGACACACAAGATAGAAAACCATGCACACACACCCAGACCTGGCTGAGGGCAATGCAGAGAGAGGTCTCCAAAGATTAAGGGCTTTGTCCCTGTTGCATTTTCAAACAGCATCTTTTGCTCTCATTACCTTGCTAATACCATCTGGGCTTTTCTTCGTTGTTTAAAGACATAGTAAACTTTCTGGATGTAAAGTTCTGATTTTGAAGACATTAATAAATACATCTGACAGTTTCAGTCACTGTGATATTTAGCAAATGAAAATGATTTTGGCAATTCTAACTGACTTAAAACAGGAGAAGCTTGCTATGATTAAGCTTTTTTTTTTTAAAATGTATGTAAACTTTTCGTTTCAACTGAAAACTGAATGTGCTGCGCCAGTCGGTTCCTGAACACATTGAATTTGCTTCCGATTTCACTTTGAATATTTAATGTAGTAAGACTCCTCCAAGTGAGATCAATCCATTTAAAAAAAAAAAAAAAAATCATACTTCAAGTTTAGCTTTGCATCTATATTCTTCACACTGCCTAAACTTACTGTCCTTTAAATAAAACGCGTTCCATGTCGGATTTTGGTTTGTTTTCGTGGTGTGATGCTGCAGGTCATTGAGACATACATGTCTGGCCCAGTCAACATTGGCATAAATACAAGTGGAAATGGATAATATCCTTGAGGGCATAAAAATTACCCTCAAGGAGGGTAACACCATCAAGTTGTATTAGGGAATTAGGTTTCTCTAACCACTTTTCCTGCAATGTGAAAACCGATTTTCCCGCTAGGCATCCGAGCTGATGCAAGGACATGGAAAGTTGGACTCTTCTGTCTAAAATGTGGCAGGAAAAAAAACAAAACAAAAAAAAAACAAAATCAAGATTCCTAAAGATATCCAATGATTTCCAGAAACGTCCTTCTCCGAAATCAAACCAGAAGAGAAATTGTTAAATGTCTCTGTCAGGGAATAATTAGAGAAATGGCACACAATATTCTGTTGCTTTAATGAAATTCTTCCAAGCACAACACTGCAAAAATAAAATCTTACCAAGAACAACTAGAGACTACCAGTCAGGTAAATCAGCCAGTAGAGAGAGAACGTTTTGCAGCTCCTCAAATTCCCAGTCCACTGATGAGGCTGATGAACATCAGCTGTCCAGACAGGAACGATCCTCTCTGAAACAGATGTCTCACTCGACAAAACACAAACACCAGAATCCTGACAGGAACACAGATTTTTTTTGGGGGGGGATCCAGAGGGGTTTGTTCATAGTAAAGCCAATGTAACTTTAACTGAGAGGGAGTTAATGAAGCCCATCTTGATGTTCAGTTAAAAATACTTATGACGAAGAGACAACAAAAAAGTTTTATTTAGCACTAGTGATGGTATATTAATTGCAATTTTTTTAAAATAATAGTTGTACATTGCTAATGTCTCTTTAAAAAAAAAATCCAGATAAAAATGTCAGTTAATCTCAATTGCAAAAACATATCAAAAAGTGAAATTCATTTATGAAAAATTCCAAATAAATTTTAGAATGTTAGATGTTCTAACATCTTTTATTAATTTTCTTTGACTCCATAGGTAGAACAAGAAAAGCTAAAAGCCCAATTTAAGCAAGAGATTTGTGCTGTTATTGTTGATGAGTGTATGTAAACTTCTGAACACATCAAACATTTTAACTTTTCCCTCTCCTCCTTCCTTTGGTCTCTTCCGTCACCTTATCAACGTGCACATCATAACTGGGTGTTTCCCCATTAGCTGTCAAAGAGGCATACTCACCCATCAATAAGCATGTAAAATATTAAGCAGTGCCAAAATTGGTTAGGAGATTTAAACTGCTTTGTACAGACGCTCCCATGCTTTTAAGTGCTGAATAATATATTTCTGTTCAATGTCTCAGTCTCCATTAAAGCTCCTGCTAAACGCTGCTGGGATTTCACCTCGCCTTTATTTCTCATAAACACTAACCCCGCCCCTGGCAATCGTAACAGTTTTAGCGATCGTGGTTGCAGAAAGGTTTGGTCTCACACACACACGCGCACGGACACGTGCTCGTTCTCACTTATGTCAGTCACTCTGATAGTTTCTGTTGCAGAGCTAGTGAGGCGTATGTTCTGATGGTTCAAATCACCTGCTGCTCAAAGCAATGTTTGACTTAATTTTAAATGTAATGGATCTCATCCGTCAGTGAACCCGAAGCATTATATTTCGACATGCATGAGCACACGGTTATTAATTCAGGTCTGGTGATATTTTGTCACTATCATTTACTACCTGTGATTATGTTACTGAATTTAGGAAAGCCTTAAAGTTCTCTAGTTTGGAAGAATCAGACTTTTTTTGTTTTGTTTTTTGGAACCAAAGATTTCATTGTATTTTAGCCTGATTTTATTGAATAGACCAACAAAAGTCAGTTCACTGAGCTCATAAATAAAATCCAGACCGATCACTTCAGCATTCACAAGTGGACTGATTTGTAAATCTTTCACAAATTTGTTGGACTTTGGTTTTAGTTTGCTTGTTTTGACTATTTTGTTTCATCTTGTGTTTCATTTATTTCTGCGATCCTGATCTTTAGTGTTAATTTTCTCTCACTGCCTACGTGGTGGGACAGCTTGGTGACCAGACAACTGTTGGTTGTGCACTCCATAAAGCTAGTCTTCAAAGAAGAGTGGCCAAGAAGAAAAACAGGAAAAAAACCCCATCAAGTTTGCCACTTAAATTTACATTAATGGACTTGGCAAAAGACAGCACACCACAGGGCCGCTGGCGCCTGTCTCCAACAGTCTTTGGGTAAAAAGTGGCGTACATCCTGGACAGGTTGCCAGTTCATCACAGCGTATCAAAGAGACAAATGGAACGATAAACATGCACATGAACACGCATTCCTAAGGGAAGTTTACAGAAAGAAAGAAAAAAAATAAACTGGATAGTTTTTTTTAACTGTAGGAGGAAGCAAAAGTACCAAAGGAGAATCATCACACTGATTCAAACTGGTCTTCCTCTTTGGTAAGCACTGTATAGATACATATTAAAAAAAAAAACAAATAAAAAATCCAAGTTTTTTTATAGCCTTTTTTACATATAAACATTTCTATTCAATCTGAACCAAAGTCAAATTTCTTATACGAGTGCACAAACTCGACAAATCAGTCTGATTCAGCTTTTGGAATGCACAGTGAGAACATGCAAACTTCATGCAAAACGACCCTAGGCCAGAATTTGAACTTCAGACCTTTGTGCTGTGAGGTAACAGTGCTAAACATTGCACCTCTGTGAAGCACACATTCCACTGCAGTGTGAATAGATTGGGAAAGGCTCTGTACTGCCTCCTTTTCAGAATGCTACATTGTTACTGCAGTGACACATAAACCTTGAGGTAAGCAATGCGGAATTAGGTTCATATATGTTTTATCCAATTGTTTCTTGTCATATAAGCTTTAGCACAAATCTCATCTTACAAGCTGGGTGTTTCTTCTCATAGGTCACCATCTGCAGCACCTTATAGCTCCACTCTCTGAAAACATTTTGGGGGAATCATTTATCATCTAACTGAATTGACAGAGGAGAGAACACCTCTCTTGAGCCTTGCTGATGTAGCCGCCTCATGGTTATTTAATTACAGCACATTTTGCTTCCTGGAGACTGCAGAAGGCGATACACATCTTATTCCAAGAAGTGGATCGTAGATGTTGCATAGTTAGGTCAGGTTACAGAGAAATCGACTCTAAAATGCTAAACCACGCTACCCCACATTCCCACAATGAGTCTAAACCTTCAACAAATGGGTCAATCCTGGGCTTGCAGATTAATGGCTATTGACATCCTTAATTGATTTCTGTGGGAAACAGTTTCAGGCTCATCCTACTGAACGCTCAGAACCATCACAGACGCCAAGCCTTTTTATAAATTGGAACATGTTTCTGGTGTGGCTTGTGCCCCAGATCAGATGCAAGCCTGATCTACCCATTGAACTCCAACAGGTTCATTAGAGTTCAAAACTTGTAGAACTTGAGTTGTGGACGTAGGCTGTGTTTAAGTTGCCTTAAACAAAACTCAAAGCTGGGTTTTATGTCAGACCGAGGTGACGCTGTTCAAGCCAAGTCGACATCTCATCATGTCATTTTAAAGCACTAAAGCAACATTTGAAGTTTTACTTTTCATAAGCAAACACCATTTTCAATTTGTTCAGTTTATAGATCCAAGTGCTACATGTATTATTGAATTCAGACCCCTTCTTACATTGTAATTTAATCATATTTCCACATCTACCTACTGTTGATGCAAGGAGTGTCCATTTTGAAATACAAAGTCAGCTGCACAATCTGTAACTGAGGTTAAGCAAGTTGCTCCCAGGTTCCCAATGGGAACTTCGGCGGGCGTTCCAGTTGTTTTGTATTTTTTTTCTTGCCTGGGAGGTGAGAATTTCAGACTACAACTAGACTCTGTTAAGTAAGCAACATAATTATCAGCTGGTACCTAAAGATGGTGCTGTCTGTGTAACAGCTATTTGTCTGTTATGCAGACAGATAGCGAACACAATAGAAGACCCAGAAGATTAGATTAAGGTACTGATTAAGGTCTTTTTTGTAAAACTACAAAACAAATGAAATATTCATTTACATTCCGGAAAAATAAACTACGCTTAATAATATTGACATTCCAGTAAAAACTCACCATCATTATTTGAATGCAAGCACAGGAAATATTTATATTACAAAATGCACTCTCATCAATACATAAGAAACCTTAGCATTCTGACTAGGCTTATGTTGGCAATTAACTTTAGTATCGTTGGCACAGTTTTATAAGCTCACTAAAACGCCTTAGCTAAACACAGAGTGGCATAAAACTGCTAAGGTGGATAACTTTATTCAACCTCACTGTTGGTTCTGCTCCAAGACTCAGACAATTGACTCTTTGTTTTGTAGCATGTTTTGTAGTTAAAATTACAGGCCTGCTCAGGCCTGCAGCCTACAGGCTACTGTTCAAGCTGTAGCTCCAGCTTTAAACAGTAACTCAAAACCACCTCCAAAGGGCAGGTTACATTTACAAACTGACAGAGTCAATGGGCACTTTTTTTATTTTTTATTCAGAATTTAATTTTCCAACTTTAGTTGTTCAAAATTGAACTGAAATACATCAAAGGCAGACTTGAGAAATTTGAAATTATGAAAATGAAAAATGCAATTGTGCCATCTGTGTGAAAAACTAAATTCAGGATTTGCACTCACAAGATTGTCTAAATAAAAAGTGAGGATCATTGGTCCTATTATGGAGCCCTGAGGAACTCCTTTGTAAATTTCGGGGAAACTCAAACCACACATATGGTACAAGAAATTCTCTGAAAAGGCACCAGCCAAAATGGAAATTGGAGACCCACTCTCTCTATATTTTACTACATTTGCTAAGTTTGTTTACAAGTCTGGTGTTGTGCCATAAAAAAAAACACTTTAATGAGAGAAATGGCTCTCTTAATTAGAGTTTGCAAATTGGACTGAGTTTAGAGATTCAGCCCTCTCTGCGTCTTTTAAATTTTGTACAAGAAGAAAATGTACATGAAGTGCATCTGTTCCCTATCTTCTATCTTTGCGCATAATATGATGTTCTGTTCAATAAAATGAAGACAGCTTGTGTTACGATGTATTGTGAAGTCAGTGGTGTTATCTGGATCAAACCAGTCAGTGTTCAAAAGATGGATCAGTTCTCTGATCAAGAACCAAGCCAAACAACAACAAAAATGATTGAATGCACTGTGTTTGTTAAGCTCAGCAAATTTAAAAGATTTCTTGGCCCCTCAGAAGCTTCAGCTTCTTTAATTATCCCTTAAAAGTTGGACACATAAATTACAAAACATGTTTTTATTACTTGAGAGTGTGTTATTTCTTTAAAGCCATCCCAGGTTTTACAGACCAATCAAGAGTTTTGCACTGTCTTATTAGACTTAAGAAGTTCTTTTTTTTTTTTTTTTTGTTAAGATTTTGTGTTTTCTTTTGGAAAAGACAAAATATTGCAACTCTTTGATCAATGCTGATCAAAGAGTTGCACATTTCTTTTATCTCAGTAAACAGAAGAAAAAGACCTGCTTTAGCCTGTTAGTACAAAATATATGGTAAAATCTACAAATCGGTTTTTAGTAAAAAATAAGCAATCAAATTAATGATGTGTAATGTTATTTAAGAAAACATAAACTCTTTTGAAATGCTGCTTCTCTGCTTGGACAGAAATGTACAGATAGTAAATACGTTTGTCTCTTAGCAACCAGTTAACAACAAATATTGTTCATAAAACGTAAGATTTCTTCTGCTATTTTGAAGTACTACTTATTGTATTTTACTTACAAGTTGACAAGAATTGCACAGCTGGTGAAATTTGGATAGAGTAAATTTTTTTTCTTTGTTATTGGTGGTAGACATATTATAAAACAGACATTCAACACAAAAGTAAAAATCTGACAGATACTTCGTTGCCAGAAAACTCGTCTCTTAGCAACCATTTAACAACAGATATTGTTATTGTTCATAAAACATGTTTTCTTCTGCTGCTTTGCAATACTAATACTTACAATTTAATTTATTTAGTGAAATTTGCTTAAAGTGAAAATGTTTTCCTTGGCATTGGTGGTAAATATATGAAACAGACATTCAACACGAAAATAAAAAAATGATGTTTTTTCTTTGTTGCAGTTTGTTATCAGACGACGCCATCATCTCTTAACACCAAAATAAAAACACGTAATTTTATTGTTTAGTAAACATAAATGCTGTTGAAATATTGCATATCTGCTTATAAGTACAGATAAAATTCACAGTTGTTAAATTTTGCAAAATCAGACGTATACTTCGTGGCACTTCGTTACCAGATAACATGCTCGTCTCTTAGCAACCAGTTAAATGCTTGAATCTCAAAGCATCAGTCAGATCCAGACGGTTCCTGGTGATTGAGATTTGTGGATAGCAGTGATGTTTAGTTTATCAAAAGCGCTTGTTCCGTTTTACATCCCCCTTGGTTGTGAGCCTAGGATACGCCGTGACGACTGGGTTAAAAAAAATGTGCGACCATTTCTTTCCAGGGAAAGATACTGGGAAAGACCATCAAGGTGAGGAGAATGATTTGTTTTGGACGGGCCTTCAATCCAAATCAACCGACCAAGGTGGGTCGGTTTGTTCTAAAATGGCGATGGATGTCAGTGGGACCAAACTCGGATTACAACGGTACTGTCTCTCCACAAATTAACCCGACTGGGGAGGTTTGTCCAGAGACGTCGGTACAAAGACGTCGACCCCCGGACATTAATTCAGAGGACAGAATTGGCTCGAATCACCCAGATGTACGGAGGACAGCAGCTGCAGGACACGGACAAGAGGAGGAGAACTACTTTAAGTTCTCCAACGAGCTCCACAACAGCTGGGTGGACGCTGCACTCCAGAGTGTCCTGAACCTGAACGTCACCACGAGGTGTCTTGCTCAGGACAGGGTTTCTCTGGAGGCATCGTCCATCCCCTGCTGTGCGAGCCTCATCCTCTCCGCTGTCCGCCAGCCCGGCAGACATTTTTGTCAGAAAAACCTTTCCCCAGTTCTGATGGAGCTGAGGGAGAGGAAGCTGCAGTTGGATGTGGGGAGGGACAACGACATTGAATGTTTGCTGGAGGTGTACTTGGATTCTCTTGTCGGAGACACAGACAGGGAGCTTTACAACAAAAACTATTGCTCCAACTGTCAGACTTTGTTCCGAGAGCAACTGAACAACGGCCCTCTGATTGCCCTTCCACCGGCAATGTTTTCAACCAGCCTAAGTTCCCATTTTTACTACTGGTTGGATTTGGGGGCAAACGACGCTGTTCAAGCTGTGGGTCAGCCTTAAAGAGAAGACACTGCCTGGCTAATAACAACGCCCTGGTGTTTTTTCGACATAGGTTGACCAGGAGACACCAAGTTGTGGCCAACTGGACCCTGGATGTTCCTGCAGACTGTGAAGGTGGAACGGAGACGTACCACCTGTATTTTATCTGTGGAGATTCAACCAATTTCTATTTGTATCTAATAAAAGGAGAACAAACTGTGAAGGCAGAGACATTCAACACAAAAATAAAAATGTGGTTACTTCGTGACCAGAAAACGGGCTTGTCTCTTAGCAACCACTTAACAACAAATATTGTTATTGTTCATAAAACATAAGATTTCGTATGCTCTTTTGAAATACTACTTATTGGTGATAAATGTATTATAAAACAGATATTCAACACAAAAGTAAAAATTTGATTTTTCTTTCTTTGTTACAGTTTGTTATAAGAAGACGCTGTCATCTCTTAACACCAAATTAATAACACGTAATTTTATTGTTTAATAAACATAAGCTCTGCTGAAATACTGCATATCTGCTTATAAGTACAGATGAAATTCACAGTTGCTAAATTTTGCAAAATTTAACAACTGTTAAAATTGTGGCACTTCGTTACCAGAAAACACGCTCATCTCTTAGCAACCAGTTAACAGCAAATATTGTTATTGTTCATAAAACATAAGATTTCTTCTGTTCTTAGGAATACTACTTATCTCCGATACTTACAACTGAACAAGATTTGTGCTGATGGTGAATTTTGCAGAAAAGTACCACAAAAGACCTCCAACTGTTGGTGGTAGCAGCCAATGAGCTTTCCGTTTTCACAGAGAGAAATGGACTAAATGTCAGAATTCAAAAACATACGCCTTCTGGTTACCATGACAACATACAAACAATTCACCTAAGTGAGCAACAATTGATGTTGTTTCTTTAGCAAAGGTCACAAAATTGATCTATATTGTATTAATGTTAATTAGTATTAATTTTATGTATTAATTGGTTTCATTCTGTAACCAGGTTGCTGTGTATTGCAGACTTCTGCCCAGGCCCCTCTTGAAAATGAGATCCAGATCTCAACAGGGTTTACCTGGTTAAAAAAAAAGAATATAGGGCTCAATTTAAGATAATCAGAGAGTCAAACTAACCCCCTGCTGGTTCTGGTATGAAAATTTCAGAAATTTCCACTAAAACTGGTGCTTCTCTGACTAGCATAAGTCTGACTCTGGCCAGAACTTCTTTTTGCTTCTCTTCAGAGAGTCGTCTCTACTGCGCATAAAATGTTTAACTGGTCCGTTCCATCACAGGAGCACGCCTCTGAGTTAAAACACTTGACACTTCAAACTTTTATGTCAACAAATAAAATGTAAAAGTCTGAGCAAGCTGGCCAATTAGCTTCAATTTTGCCCAACAGCCTTCAAAGAAGTGATAAGAGGGGATATAAATATCTGATTAATAAACTAATCAGGTTAAAAAGAATCATTATAAAACTTCCTTCCATTCCTCGTTGTGTCTAAACAGTCACAACCAAATTAGGGAAATGCTTGAAAACAAAGAAAATGTCCCTCTATTAATACTGGAATGATTTCTAATCCAACTTTAAGTGGGAGTCTGGAACAAACATTTCACTTCCTTTGTGCAATTGCCTTATTATTTATACCCTTAAACGCTTGGCTGCATGAGTTGCTCATTTAAAAAACACAAAACATGCTCCTTTAATTAATTAATATAAAAAATCCCTGGCTGTTAATTGTTTAATCAAAGCACAAATGTCTGCACGAATCAGTTCCTCATGTTTAAGATGTCATGCAAAAGCAGAGCGGTCTTAAGTGGTTATGTCTGAAAAATAGCACGCAAGTCTCAGTACAAATTAATTAACATTAAATATATGTATTTAAAAGTGCCAAGAAGTCATTTGAGCGGCTTTCACTCAGTCTCTGCATGCCACATTCGACTATTTGTCACATTAGCAACCTATAAATTTACCTCAGCTTAAATTAGACAGAATCTCTGTGAAGAAATTCTCAGTGGAAGTGGTTCCTGCCATCCAGTTCATATTTCATATCACACCCACTGGCATTAATTGCATTCACATACCCAGACATTCCGATGGAAACTGCTTTTAATACAAATTACTTCAGACAGCGAGTAATAACTTTTCTCTCTTTCTCAACAGTTGCAGTCTCGCACATCTTTCATATTCAGGGCTCATGAGAATCCACCCACAGCCCTTTAATCAGAGCTCGTTTCTCCACATCTCTGCTTCACGCCTGTGTTTTTCCAAATGTCACTTGTCTTGACACCAGTTGAGGCTGCATATTGGATCAGATGCATATTGGATCAGATGCATTACCAAAGAAATTATCTGTGAGATTTAGTTCAGAACTTCATCAGCACAACTCCCCGCCCCCCCAAAAAATGACATGTTGTGGTAGATTGAGTATCTTTGGTAACTAGATAAAATGACAAAGAAGGGCCATCAGCTTCCAAACTTTTCCTCTCCTTTTAAATGACTTTTTCCAGGATATCTTTAAATTTAGATATAAAGTGGAAAAGCATACATCTCTTCAAATATCTTTTTCCTGTTCACCCACAGTTCAGGCCATGTAGTTTGTATTTTTGTTGTATTTGTGCTGTATTGAGGTGAACAAGAGGTGACCTCGCTCACCTCTTGTTCCGCTCATTGAAGCTGCTTCTTGTGCCTGCTGATACGGTGTTTTGGGAAAGGTCCAGTCGGCACGATCGAGAGCTTCTGCTACCTTTGCGCAGTTTTGCCAAAAGGTTTGAATGAACCAACAAAACAACTTTCACCACCATAAATAAGCTGAAAGTGAACACTGGGAAGACACAAAAAGCACTGTTTGACAATAACAACCACCATACCTAACACAAAAAATACTAAATTATGTTTTCTAAAAGAAAAAAACAAACAAACTGGTGTTAACCTGATAGTCAGCATTGTTCTCTAAGGTAGACATAAAGCTTGGCATTTGGGAAGGTCATTCTTATGCTTTTTGACAAATTTCTTCATTTGCCAGATTTATGTAGAAAATATGCCTATCCAATTTCAAAGACCAAAGAAATGGGGGGCACTTTTGCTTTACCAAAAAAGCAACACAATTCAGTTTTAAAAAAAACTCCAAAAATTTTTTTGCTTGCCATGATCTTGATCTTCAGCTCCCTCCACATATCCTCTCGGATTCAAGCCAGGATCTGAGCAACAGCAAAGCATTAGCATTGCTTCCAGACAGAATAATCATGGTGGTCCAATTAAAAGATTTTTTTAATCCCACATAAGTTGAACATAACGTTGGGCAAAAGTGTATGTTCATAGACCATGGAAAGCCATTTCACCTGGAGAAGTGGAGAATTCTTTCAGTGAGTAAACTAGAAAAGAACAGAATTAGTCTGCTCTGTGAATATATAAAACATTCTCTGACACTAAGTGCCTTGCTTTGAAAAAGTTAAATATGGCCAGGAATTATTTCATGTGTGGAATTTCAAAATTTTGGTCACACAATTTTCAGGTTAGGACCTATAAACATTAGTGGATTCGGTTTTAATTTGTGTGAGCTTGACTTTAAATCAATTCTTATGTAGTTTGAACTTGAAGCCTTCAAAGATCCCTTACATATGCAGAACTTTGGAGACGTGTTCATACTTTTTCCACATTTTGTCACGTTCTAGTCACACACTTTGAGTTTTATGCAGGAAACCAAGACAAAGTGGCGCATAACTGAAAAGGAGAACTTTATATGGCTGTCAACACATTTTACAGATAAAAATATGGTCTGTAATTAGTTAGCTCCCATTGTTCAAATTTCCCTAAAGACAAATTCCGTGGCAAAAAAACTATTTTCAGAATATTCTACTCTTCAACCATTTCATGGGGCACAAGTACAATCCTACCAAGACATGGTCAACCGCACAGATTTTCAGGACGGGCAAGGAGAGCATTAATCAAAGAGGCAGCCAAGAGACCCATGGTAACTTTAGAAGACCTGCTATGCAGGGTTCATTTCAGGTGGCACAATCTGTGGAGAGGACAACTATTAGTTGTACGCTCTACAAATCTTGTGAAAGAGTGAAGGAAAAAGGTTTTTGTAAGAAGGTTATATATAAAATCCAGTTTGCCAAAAAGCCCAAGTAGGAGAAACATCAATCATGAATGAAGGCACTCTGGTCACCCACAAACAAAAGTGAACTGTTTGACCTAGATTCAAAATACATTACACTTGTGATAGCATCATGCTGTGGATATGCAGCTGTGCAGTTGTGTCAGGAAAACTTGTCAGAAAAACACCAGCAGCATGTAACATTTCTGAACAAAAACTATTAGAGGATATACAAGCAACTTATGACAGATGCAGAGATCAGCTATTTTGCAAGACAAAAACCATAAAAATACAGCATGGTCGTGGTTTAGAATAGTCAAGTCAAAGTCCACACCAAAAACAATCTGGAATCTACTTCAAAACTTGAAAACTGGTGTTTTCAAGTAGATGAAAGAGTTTAAGCTCTGTCTTCTAATCTGACAGAGCTTGAGCAACTTTGCAACAAACACGTTGCAAAAATATTATTCTTCAAATGAACAAAGCTGGACATACTGCAAAACACTGGAAGTTGTAACTACTGCAAACAAGTCCTGGGTTAGTGCAAATTAACAAATGCATGCCACACTTTTCAGATATTATTCATTGAAAAATCTTCGTGCTGCACTTACTTTGATTGGGATGTGCCTAAAACTTCCAACAGAACAAAAACACAATGAAGTCAGTGGCTGACAGTGGCAAAACGCAGAACATAAACAATCGACACGTTATTTAATTTGAACAATTAACAGATTATATGGAATTAGAAAAGTAAAACATAATCCTTTCGCCTGTTCTTTTTAAAAAACAGATCTTCATGTAAGAGTACGGAATAGTGATATCTGCTACATGCAACCAAAACAAAGGAAAGAGGTTTTGTTTCTTAAAGCCTATTTAGATGTTATTTAGGCCTATGAAATGTCTTATCTGAATGATTATGGCACAGTTAGAAGTCTGTCTTCCTGAAGGGAGGGATTGTTTCAAACAAAAGAGGTCACCAGCAGTGCAACAGCAGCCTTTCCTTCTTAACGACGCCTTAGAATCAGAGCCTATCATTCCCCCTAATTATTGTTGATTGCATTCATTAAGTCATGTCCCGATATCTTGGAGGCGCTGTTGGTGGTTTAGACTAAATGGCAGCTATGGGTTAGCTTGTTTCTCAGTGCTAATTGGACGTCAGGCCAACACAGAGAGAAGAAAGCGCAGCTCATCAGCAGACTGTCCATTGTCGGATGTAATTCCTCCAAGCTGGCAGACCCCTCGGAGAGCAGACTGAAGCCCAGGGTTGTGATACTCGCGAGGTGTCAAGCACCTCTCCACAGAAATCCCTCAAGCTCTGTTTTAATGAAATTAACAAGCCTATTAAAAAATCCATTGCGCTGACATCTGACACAGCAGTAGGCTATAAGTCTTAAATAAACTTTTCATCGAGTTGCTGGAAGTCTTCAAAACTTAATAAAAGAAAGAAACAGACACTTTCTTTTTCTTTTTTTTTGAATACATTCTGTAAGAAATTGTGCTCTGGACAAGCTTCTTCGACTATTCTTTTTTTTTTTTTTAAAGCACTGAGATAAAAGAAACAGTAAATGCACTGAAGGCACCAAAGGGAAATATTTTCGTCTGTGGGATACATTTCCCCTGAAAAGAGCGAGAGGAAAGATTAGAAAAGCACTCTGGGAGCAATTCTAAATCTCACAGATCAGCAGTGAAGGGACAGCCAAGCTGGCAACAGAGATATGGAGGCACAATGGTGAATCACTCCCACGCCTTCCCCTGAACAATACAAGTAACTCAGAAATACCAGGGCACCTATGTGCTCACTGTATATCTGCCCAAGCTTATATATTCATAGACAAGCACCCCACAGGGACGCCAAGATTATTACCATCCTGTATATGCTTTCACTTTTAGAAATTTTTTATACTTCTGCTGGGCATGAAATTTGCTTCTGCACTAAACAACTCTAATACAGGTAAATTGGTGTTTAAAAAGTGTAAATTTAGGTGAGCCAGCATCAGTCAATACGCAGCGCTTGCAAATCCACTTTCCGGAGGTGAAGTGGAGACATTATCCCCCCTCCGCCCTCCTCCCCTGGTTCATTCCCTCCCCAGTTTTTCCTCTGCCCTGGTTTTCCTCATCAGCTCCAATAAAATCTCCTCTCTGTCCTCTTAATGCAGCTTTTTGCTGGTGTCGGCACATAAAAGATCTTGGGGCTCTTCTCTGCATTACCGCGAGTGAAAAGCGAGAGAGAGGCTAAAGAGTGATCCCATTCCTCAGGAGCTTGCCGTGTGAAGACCCACGCAAAAACTTTTTATACGTGTGTGCACTTTCCCACTTTCAGAGTGTGCGGCTGTGGATCAGAAGGTAAACATTTTTTTTCCTCCCTTAATACTCCCTCAAATGCTATCCTGTTACATATATCAGAGTTCTTAAAGAAAGTTAACCTATAATTATTTTTGAAATATGAAGCCTAAAAATAGAAACTTCAACTATAAACAACTACTTTTGTGCATTTGTACATTAATTATATTTGATATAATATCTAAATAGATTATCTTTTTATAACTCGCCTATCTATATAAGTGCCTGAACAATGGAAGAAGTGGAACTACTTCCCCATTTTCAAAATGATGGGCTGCAAACGTACATTTGACAACTGCATATATATATATATATATATATATATATATATATATATATATATATATATTATATATATATATATACATAGATAGATAGATAGATAGATAGATAGATATATCTGGTGCACACATCGGTTTATTAGCATATTGAAAAAATGCAGGCTGGCTGCAACAACAACAATCGAAACAAGCAAGTACGGAAAGCAATCCACGCAAACACACATCTTCAACCCTGATAACAAACAGAAAACTTGGTTATAAAATTAAGGATGTGCTGGACCCCATAAGGAATATGGCTTTCAGATCAGGGGCACACACACCTCCAAGTTGCACATGACAGCTGGTCGCTAAAGCAAAATCCAACAAAAAAAAAAAAAATGAGTCATTAAAACTGAAGACAGTTTTAATGTCTTCAGTTTTAAATCAACAAAACTCGGAAAATACTTATAAAATCTATGAAAGACAAGTGTATGCTCTGGTCAAAATGAACAAAAGATGCTTGAGAAGCTTATGTCGCCAGTTCTACTACTAAATAAACACCTAGCTTAGCCCTTTACAAAGCAGACAACCACAGTGAAAGTGCTGCACAAAATCCTTCAAAAACAGACAATTAAGAAAACAGGCATACAGAATAAATAACAGTTAGGAATCTGAAATAAAATGTCACAGTTGCAACTACGTATGAAAAGCCTTCCTGAATAAAAAGTTCTTAGGCTTGGATTTTAAAATGCCCCAAGGTCTGTTATTGAGGAAGCTGGTTTCACAGTCTGCAGGCCGTGGCCACGAAAAGAATATTATGCAAATTTGCATTTAAAATAGGTCAAACTGTTTTAAAGGTCACAGCAGTAAATTAAATTGGTAAATTAACATTCATAATATTATGCAATAGTAAATACAGTTTTATGCGGAAAGTAAAATCAACCACAATGGTAATTTAAAGAATTAAACAACTTCAGCTTTTATGGACTGCTCAGACTTCCTTGATTTATTTCGTAGCCTTATTAGCTTTTTTACTTACATAACGTTAAACAAGTAAATGTAAAATCTTAAAAAAAAACAACAAAAAAACAAGCAATAGCTCATCATATATTTACTTCATATAAAAGAGCTATGTTAAAAATACATGTGGTTAATTACAATCAAACGACTGAAGGCTGCAAGTCTCTCACAAGAAAATATAAATTGTTCAATCACCAGGCAACAGCCAGTAGAGTCAATTTAAACAAATCAAGCTCTTTTTAACTTCTTGGTTTCTTCTCCCTTCTCTTGGCGAGAAAATACTTTCAAATACCGAGGATACCAATATACGAGTCGACATTTTAAGGGAAACACCATCATTGTGTGAATGGCGGCTGTCGAATCTAAAATCAAACCCATCTCTGTTCAGCTCGCTGAAAGGTTAAAAAACAGTTGGGTATTAGCCTCAGGTGCATAGTTTGATATCCTGTCAGAGCCAAGCTGCCTCTCACCTCAAAAGAAGAATTACTTCCATTGTAAGAGTCTAAATCTGACAGTAAATGTAGCTATTATTTATAGGAGAAATGTGAAAGGATGTCTTTCATCTGACATAGCTGTCTTTCATAACAGCAATGTTTATTTTTGGAATTTCCATTTTATGATTGTGGAAATGTCAAAGCAGGAACTTTTTGTAACAATACATCCAGAGGACAAGAAAAACACATTTCAAGGCTGTGCAATTATTTCCTTAGCACTAAACACAGCCATTAACGTTCCACTTCAGTGAGGCTATTTTCTCACATGGAGAGGCTGCCATCAACACCAATAACCAACAGATTTGTAAATGAAATAAAAAAAAATAAAAAAAAACTAAAAAAAGCATATACACATTCATTTGTATGTTAGCAGTACAGATTTCTTTAAAAAGTTTGTATAAATATCCAGTTATATTAGGGACACCTGCTGCTTATATACTGTATCTGTACACTTTTTTTTTTTCTTTCAGCTTAAATGCAGGTATGCTAAAAAAGTCTGGAGATTGCAATTTTTCTTTCCCAAAGGTCGTTGTCTTATTTACTTTATTGTTACTTTACATTTTAATATATTTCAAGGGTGGCTAATAGTGAGCTTTCTCTTATTTGCTCAGTAAAATAAATCTCAACCCTATCATTCAAAATGAGCATACACAGCAGCGCTTGCAAAACAATCATGGCACCTTTATTGACGGAATACTGCAGCTCTTTCTCCTCCTTAAAATATAATGTCTAGAAAGTAAAACCTGTGTGAGTCACTCCTACTGGCAGCTAAAATATTGACTGATTTGACTGCCCAGAGTTGCGCTGTACTCTTAACTTGATGGCTCATCGTGCCTCAGGCTCTTTTCAGACAAACGCGCACGCACACACAGCGTACCAGATATCCTCCGCTCATATACTGACAAACACGCTTCAGTGCGTTCCAACACACACCGCAGCTCTGACAACAGAACAAAAGTTAAAATTGTAGCAAAAAGTGAGGGACGTATCAGAATCGGTCCGTTATTAGAGGTCCAGCAGACAAATGCGGCATACTGTTCCAGCGCTATCTCAAGGTTTTATATGTTTAAAAATATAAATATGCGGAAACCTTGGCTTCTGCTATGTGTGGTGCTTGGTGAGGGGAGGCCAATTTGAGGCAGGCTCGCTTTGCTCCACATGATACCTGCCAGTGCCCGCGGTGACACAGAAGGGCTGAGGGGCTCCTCCCTCTGACAGGATAGCCAGATACACACGGTGCTGATGAAAGTAAAAGTATATCATGGACATAAATGATTGATTTCTGAAGACTGCATTGATGGGGCCCACCATGGAAACCGAGGACAAAAATAACTGAGTCTCAGGTGGGTCTCGTGTCCGGGCCTGGTTTAAGGGAAATCTGCATTTTGCTCAGGCCTAGATATTGTTGCCATGCTCTGCTTACATTTGTGAATAATTTCAAACAGGAATAAATAAATTCTCCCTTTTCTGTCAAATATATTCATCTTGGATGTCTTGATTCATAGCTGCAAGCTTACTTTAATATGGAGTCGTGTCCTACAAACCAAAACTAATCCAGAGACATTGTGCTGGTAAAAGTTAAAATATGTGCACACGTGGCCACACATTCAACCTATGTTATGAAACATGAATACATCTAAAACCTGATAATTGTTCACACATGAAAACACGACATTTTATGGTTTAAAAGAAAAATGGGATTTTAATGTTTTCACAGTGGTTTTAGAAAACCTCTTTTGAGGGATAGTTTGGTTCATTGACCCATTGGAGCACATAATTGTGTCCAAACATATATAATCTGACTTAAACTAATGTTGCTATGGACTGAAAGGGCACCAACCAAGAAAAATAAGCACATAACTTTGTATCATTTGTCTGTCTGTCTCATCGCCTGCCTTTCCTCTCATTCCATCCATGTACGATGGAACAATTCTTACTGTTCTCCTGAAGGACAGAAAACTCTTGGTCTGGGCTCTTACTGAGTGAAGTTTCCTTTTCATCTTGAAGGCTTTAGTTCTGTCAAGGTTCCCGGAGGTTCCTTCATTGTCCATAAAAATGACTTTCAGATTTAGCAGTTACTTTAAATTTACATCAGGAATGAATGCGTTCAAAAAATTTTTGTTGTTGTTGCGTTGCCCTGTGATGGACTCACAACCTTTCTAGGCTGTACCTGGCTTCTTGCTCAGAGATTGCTGACGTGAGGCAAAAGCTGTCCAAAACCCTGCAAGTATATGCGGTTCTAAGAAAATTTTATAATATTAATAATGTTGGTGTAATTCTCACCCTGTATGAATTACAGAAAATGTACTGTAAATTCAGCTTGTGCAACTAATTGTTGGTTTTAAAATCAAATACCTGTCTTCTATCATTTCACCTTCAAAAGAAAATGGTTTAAGAGCATTACTCCAGAGCCCCAAATGAATGTATATGCATACCCATGATGCATACATATGGAAATTTCTCACTGGGACTGTAAATGTAGAGCAGGTAGCCTTAAAAACTCTGGCACTTGGCACCGCTGCATCGTTTAATGCCCTGACTTGGCCTGTTTCCAAGAAAGAGCGAGGTAGTGCTTTCACTCCTCGCCATCCTTTCCTCCTTCATACATACTCTGTCTTTAGAGTACTGTGCAAAGTCAGCAGTCTCCAACCATCCACCTTTAACACATCAAACGGATGCCCTCCAGCGTCTTCTTGAAACTGAGCTTTATAAACGAAGGGAACAGGGGATTTTTAGGAAGAGGAGACAGAGTAACCATTTGCATGGCCACCTGGTGGCTGGTGCTGTCATTTGTACCCATCCTCTTCTGTTCCCACAGCTACTCTGGGACCTTCTAAAACCCCCGAGTTTAAATCCACATCTCGAGTTTAGATCAAGTGGCTTTTCCCTAATACAATCCAATTCTCCGTAAAATACCAATTACTGCAGAAAAAAAAAAAGAAACGAGGCTCCTATCCCCCTGAAAGTGAAAGCAGCATTATTAGACTAGTAAGTGGTGTCTTTATGAGAATGCAAGCGTAGCAGAACATAAGTAGGGAGGCAGCCGAAGCAAAGGACATCAAAGGGGCTTACCTCGAGGAAATGCATGAGTGGGCTCAAATCACTTATCGTGATTAGCATCGCTCCCTCCACACCTCGGGGGCCTCGGATCCACGCGGGAGAAAGGAGGAAGCAGCCGTGATTTAA
Organism: Poeciliopsis retropinna; assembly: GCA_010277075.1. Lineage (NCBI taxonomy): Eukaryota > Metazoa > Chordata > Actinopteri > Cyprinodontiformes > Poeciliidae > Poeciliopsis > Poeciliopsis retropinna. The sequence goes on from VMRM01000019.1 coordinate 4,080,222, forward strand.
AACCACGCTGAAAATGCCACATTCATGGGATTGTAGTCAAATTAATGAGGTTTCACGGCCCAAACATGATGAGGAATGAATAGTTTGTGTGGGGAGGGAAAAAAAAAACAAAAAACTAAACAAAACAAAACCTTAAAGGTTAGGTGTGTGATGCTGCACATGATCATCCAGAAGAAGCTCTAATGAGATGCAGTAAGCAGTCAAAGAGAAAAGACAATAAAGAATCGTGGTGGGGAGTGTTTATGGCGGAGCAGGGGATAGGTGGGTGGGCTATGTGATGAACCATGGCCTTTACCGCTCAGATTTATGGCGTTTTCACATGAGCAGCGAGTGGAAAGGTGTGCTGCGTGGATTTGATGTGTTTTACGAGCCGTGCACGCGGCGCACTCAGTAACCATTACACCTGTGTCAGAAAGCCTTCCATGAAGTTGACACCTTCCATTAATGAATCTCTGAGAGCAGCTAGGTGCTCTTCAACTGAGCCTGAGACGTGCTAGGATAGCTCATTAATTTCTGTATTTGTTTTTGCCTGTGGGTATATGTGTGTAATTTCCTTGAAGTAGTCTGTAGCTACTTCTTGGTCTCCTTTTACTTTTTCATCATTGTGTTTGTTTAATACTCCTGCCATGTTCTCCATATCACAGTTATGTCAGTAGTATTGATTATATTAGTCGTTCTGACTGTTCCACACAGCTCTCTATATTTTGTGTAAACCACTACTGCTTTGTGTTTATGTTGTTTTCAAAGAATTTATTCATGGAAAAGACCTTAGCATGCCATGCCTAGATGATCGTCTGACTTTCCTTAAGTAAATAGGCTTGGACCCATTTGCTCTATGGATTGAATTAAACTGTACTTTTAGGAATTTCCTTCACAGAGCCCAATCTGCCTCTAATTTAACCAGGTGACTCTTGTATTTCTATAACATTTAAAGTTCCTTTTCTTATTTTAAAATGTCTTGAGAATTTGTGAATTTGTGGTGTAAATAAACAAAACATAATTCCAGATGCTATAAAGTCTGAAGTAATAATCAAAAGATCTTGGTTAAACTCGATATTCTATCAAGATCCCACCCAAACGTAACCGCCAAAGAAACAAAACTCATTTTTATAAATTCAACATGAGAGACTAATTTTTTTTTTTATAATGCGGCGAGTCAGAAAAAGTTTAGTGCCATTTTGTAATAGCAAAATCAGGAATCCATGCAACCTTCAGTTGCTATAAAAATACAATGAAATCCCAAATTTCTATGTTACATCTGAGTCTAATTGATAATTGTAAATAGAAACCGTTACATCACAATTGCTCAGTGACAAAGTGATCCTTATCCCCTCAGTTGCTGTGCGAGATCTAGCAAGGTGGGGTGTTGAGCAGCTGAAATTGTAGCATCCGTGCCAATTATTTCACATCCCTATGATGGGTAAAATACCCAAAAAGAACGCCCATCCCACCCCCAAACTCAGCACTAACTCCTTCTCCCTGTCTCACTCCAGCTGCCATGCTTGGCTTCCTCCTCAGCTATCCGTATACATTGATCAGCGCAGAGCAGACTTGCTAACAGAGCTTCATCCATGTGTTAAGGCTAACAAGGCGAAGAAATAATAATGAGGAAACCCACAAAAGTACTCTCTGGCTTCTTCCTGACCTGAGCACACTGTTAGTATTCCCCTCATTCCCCGAATCATCCAATGTATTACTCCCGCAGGAAAAGAGAGACACCAAGTGTGTGAACCTGCGTCGGCTGAACCTGCACTGTAAATTATAAAAATTATAAAGAGCTCTTGAAAAGCTGTTGTACTTTGCAACGTGAATCATCGTAGACCGAGTGCAAAGGCAGAACATCGAAACATGACAAGTTAACTGAAGTATCACACTCAGCCGGGCAGCATATGGTGGCCATCATCTGTTTGGTTAAAGTGTATCGGAGGTCACTTTAACCAAACAGAGACCTAGGTTTTTCGGCGGACCAGTTTGCTGTTTTGTTCCCCTCACAGTTTGATTACATATTCACACCTCCCCAAACAAGCTGGATGTTCTAGGCAAACAGACTAGACTTTGATTAAAGCAAATTAACCAGGATTGGTTTGAATGTACTTCGTCTAGATCGTAGTTATAGTTCCTACAAACTGTAAAATGCATATTGAATACGCCCTTTAGTTATCCTACGAATTACGCAGAAGATACATAATTTTTATATGTATATAAAATATGCGGAAACCTTGGCTTCTGCTATGTGTGGTGCTTGGTGAGGGGAGGCCAATTTGAGGCAGGCTCACTTTGCTCCACATGATACCTGTCAGTGCCCGCGGTGACACAGAAGGGCTGAGGGGCTCCTCCCTCCAACAGGATAGCCAGATACACACGGTGCAGATGAAAGTAAAGGTATGCCTATACATATCATGGACATAAATGATGGATTTCTGAAGACTGCATTGATGGGGCCCACCATGGAAACTGAGGACAAAAATAACTGAGTCTCAGGTGGGTCTCATGCCCTGGGCGATTGCCCGTATCAGAAACCGCCACTGTGTCCGGTCCTGGTTTGAGGCAAATCTGCATTTTGCCTAGCCTAGATGTTGTTGCCATGCTCTGTTTACATTCAATTCTTTTTGTGACAGGAATAAATATTATTACAGTTCCTAAAAACTATGAATTGCAAATTGAATAAACCCTTTAGTTATCTTACAAATTATACATAACATATATGAAATTGGTCTAAACTTTTTTCTGACTCTTTTACCCCCCTCTAATTTTAGGCCCAATAAGAATTACTTTGGATATTTTTTAACCTGATATATTTGTTATTGTAGAAAACTGTTACTCATACTGCACCAGCTGGAGGCAAAAACCACAATTTAACATCAATAAAATTCCAAAGAACATTCTGTGCATGACCAAAGCAGGTAATGATTCTCCCAAAACAGTTACAGCTGGTGTTTTCTGATGCAGGTTACCTATTTCCCTCTGTTGTTCACTTCATCAGGTTGCATTTGAACCTTAATGGAAAAAGAGCCAGGACAAACCGAGACAGACGAGAAAAGAAACCCTTCAATGATATATACTTTCAGTGTTGTGGATTTCAGCACTGGCTCTTTAAAAAATGTTAAACGTTTTAACAGAAAAGCAGATATCTGTTTTGTTTTAAACATAGAGCCCCCTGTGCTTTCAGTGTAGGTCTATTTCTATTTTCTCCACACGTTCGCGATTGACCTCATGTGGGTTCAGCAGAATGTACAGCCTTTACAAACAATATGAGAGATCATGATTCAGCTTCAAAGACTCGCCTATCCCAGAAATAGTAGTGGCATTAGCATTCCAGTCTTTTATATAAAATCAACATCCTGAACAGTGTTGAAAGCCACTGAAAACACTCTTCATTATAGGCTAATTATATGACTGAAAAGTTGTTGGGGGGTTTGGGGGGAAACCTTGTAACTGGATGATAAACATTTCTGACTGGAGTTGCATAGAATCTTTTTTTTTCAGGCTAACGATCCCTAACCTGTAAATTGCATATTCATGCCAGCTAATCGGGCCGTCCCGATGCGTTTTGGGGTTTTTTGTGATATGGCGACAGGGTGATGTAACGAGGCTAATTGGATCTTCAAATGAAGAAACTCTCAGAAGAAAGTCACAAACGCATCTGCTCTGTTTGCAAAAAACTATTTTGTGTCACAGCAACCATTCTGATATCTAGCTTGATGCATAAATAACTATAATATTTTGTCACTTTTAATTTATCTTAGCTGTATGTTAGCAGGGTTGTTTGTTCTGTGTGACTGTTGACTAGTCCAGAGTGTATCCTGCCTCTTGCTGATTTACTCGTGGAGAAACACATCAGCCCCTCGTGTTTGTGCAAGTGGGATGGGCGTTCTTTTTGTGGAAGCTGTAGAAAATGTATAAATGCATAGATATTTGGTGCCAGACCAAATATCTATCTATATCTATATGTAGCCAACGTATGTGGGCTACATATGGATTTTGCTTCAAAGCAATGCTAAGCTGGTCTGGACTCACAAAGGGCTTTTCATGTGGAATTCACTCAGGTTGATTAAAGGTCCTAAGTCGTCAAAAATCTGAAGTAAGATTGGCCAAATCATAAAGATTCATTGGTGTGTGATCTCTTGGTTCTAGCACTGCCAACCTTATTATTTTGGAGATATTGACAGTCTGAAGTATTTCTAGATCCTCCCTGTCTGTAAGTTTTCACAGCTGACTGATTACCCGCTTGTGACCTCAGAATTGTTTAATTAACCCCACCTTTGGGAGTATTTATGTATCTTCCGCTTCTGGGTCTCTGCCTCATCACTCATCATAAGAAGCACAAACATTCGAAAGTCATATCAGAGACAGACACTACTGTGCATCTGACATTATGTAGGGAGTGCTAATATTGGCCTTGGTACTTAAATGTCAAGTGTACTGAAAGGAACATGGGTTGGTTTTATTGCGTTTCTATTGTGGAACGTTAGTTTCTGAAGTTTTCGTCTCATTTTAAATAACTGAAATTCAGAGAAGTTGATTAATTAGTTTTGAGAAACAGTAACTTGAAGGAAATAAAGCAAGTAAAGTGCTTTGCATTTTAAAAATAAAAGGGTGAGATTAGAGCAGTGTTTCCCAACCCTGGTCCTCAAGGCACACTGTCCTGCATATTTTAGATATTTTCTTGCTTCAGTCCAGCTGATTTCAATTGATGACTGTTTAACAGGCGTTTGTTGAACTGCAATCAGTTGACTCAGGCACATTAAAGCAGGGAAACCTCTAAAACATGTAGGGCAGCGTGCCTTGAGGACCAGGGTTGGGAAACACTGGATTAGAGAATTAAATGAATCTTAAAGCACCAGCTGACGTATTTCACTTCACGTTACTGGGATAAAGTTTGAAAACCACAGTTGTGGGTTTGATTGAAATGGCAAGTTTATCTGAAAGTGCTGCTGCTGTTAGGGAACCTTCACACTGCAATTACTAAAGTTGTACAAAAAAAATAAAAATAAAATAACAATGGTGTTGGAGATGTTAGAGGGCAATGCATTTGCTCTGAAAAACAGGAATTTACAAAATATCGCCAGATTATTGCACTTCAGACAATTTCTCTCAACCCATTCCTGTGCGACTTTCATAGATCTTTACAGGTTTTCTGCAGATACTGACAAGAGTAAGATAGGATGCCTTTTTCTGCTAATCAAGCCTTGTTCCTTCCCACTTCCATTTATTACCGCTTCATCAACGGTACTTTTGCAGGAGCAGCTTGATAGATTGCTAGTGGTTACCGTACAGATTAAATGCAGCCGAAAAAGTGTTTTTGTGTTTGAAAAAAGATTATTTTTTTTAAAACGATATTGATCAGGAGGAATGGGCTAAATTATGTGCAGTCTGTTGTGAGACAACCATTGAAAGATACTTCAGTGAGACACATCATACAGTTTAGGAGGCATGTCTGAAAATGAATGTAAACAGAACTATTTGACAGTAGGCAAACACGCACATATTGGTAACCCTACATTTACTGAATGTAAACTCTAATTTATGTCGAAGAATGAAGAGAAAAGAGTTGGGTGCCTCTTCAAACAGCATATGTAAATGTCTGGTTATGACTGCCTTTCTATATAATTAGACATGAAGTGGGTCTGTTTGTCTTATAAGTCTCTTGATCACACTGGGTGTGAATTGGTAATATATCTATAAAGTGAATCAAGAAATAGATTATGAAATCTTCACTAGAAGGAGGATTTATGGTCTGTTATTAAATTTATCATATTTAAAACACTTTTAGGCACTGAGTCAGAGTAGAAAGAGTAGGTTGACTTTTTATTAGCTCGCATAGAAGAAAATTGGTCAGATTAGTGGGTGTATTTACTCTTACCTTTAATGGCACTCTTATCAAAAGGGAGCATTTGCATTAAAAAAGGGAATAAACAGGTTTTGAAGGCATTAAAAAGACATAATTAAAATATAATATACCACGAGGAATCAAATTCATTTAGTCAGAAAATTATTCTGATTGAATAGAAGAAGAAGAAGAAGGGAGCGGGAGTAGCTTTGAAGTAAAGGTCATGCATCAACAAACCAAATACTTAAGGGGTTTTATGTTATTTTTCATGATTGGGTGTATTTGAAATGGATCCTAGAAAAATGAGCTCATATCTATTAGATGTCATACATCTTTCTGGGCAGCACTGCCGTGACGTTCAGAGGGCTGAGTGACAAATATTTATAAGTTTAATTTAAGACGGAGCCGTGCCCTCCACGGCGGGGGTACATTTTGATAAATAAGTCTGATGCTGGCTCGAACACAGGGGGATACGGCAATTCATGATTAGAAATTGATTTCTTTTTCTTTGACCCTAGGTTCAATTACTGGGGTTTTGCGTTTGGTCAGGACTGTATCTGCAAACATAGTCACTCGCGACTCATGCTCGTTTGTTTTCTCTTCCGTCAGGTTTGATCAAGCTGTAATAGATTGCCTAATTGTCTTTAATTATGGAATAAATGGCTTGTTTCAGCTATCAAAGTTGGATTATCTGTTTTGAGGGGGCTATCAAAAGAAGATCAGATAATACACTGGATGCTGGGGTTAATGATCACATTCAGTGCTGTAATTCTCATTAGATCCCAATAAGTTTTCAGAAATTGAATTATACGACGAAAACATAATTATGTTGTGTAACATCCTTTGCAATCTTCTTAACAATTATACCAAAGCGTTTGCATGATTAAACCTAAATCAATCATCTGTTACCTTGGATCTTGTCAGGGGACATTGCGTTTTCTGAAACATCGTCCCTTCCTTTGAGTTTGCTCTCAGGTGGAGTGCTCAGCACAGCAGGCGCCGCTAAGCTGTTAGCGGCTTATTGAGAAAAACAAATCACATGACAGTCATTTTCCCAGCACCTCTTTCACCGGGGAGGCAACACACACACACAAAAAAGAAAAGAAGCAGAGGTTTTTGATGACGTTAAGTTAAACGCGCCTGCGGTATCCTCGCTAAATAAAACATCGCAACGCTTCGGGAGGAAAAGGTGCCCCCCTTCCTGCATCAAACTTGCGATAACGACATTATGTACACCACTTCGATATCATGTGCTGACACATAAACATGCTCCCTCCCCAACAAATTTTTGTAACCCTACCTGAAAATATTCAGATTTATTCTAAAACACCAGCTTGTGATCTCCCCAGAGCATGTGCAGCATTATGTGTCACACAGCATTGTATAATTTGTGACAATCCACCTTTATTTACACAGTGTCTTTAAAAGCAAAGCTAAGATCCAAGGGAGTGGTAGTTTTGGTGCACACTGAGCTTTAATGTTTGAATAACCTCAAACATTTATAGAGTTGCTTCTGGGGAGCATGATGTGTTTTTCTTAAGGACAATTCAATACAATTGCAGAAATATCTTGGGTTTTCTATGACATATAAACCTTCTGATTGGGATCTCGATAATCTCAAGTGTTTTAATAATTCCAACATGAAGAAATCTGGTTGTCGAACACAGTCAGTTTTTTTTTTTGTTGCCTCTAAAATCAGAAATTGTTTGTTGAGAGCACTTGAGTCTAAACTTTTAATTTTTAATTATGTGCCTCTTGACCAGAATTTTGCATTTGATAAAATATATGATAATATTCCTCTAGGGAGATTAAAATCAGTTAGAACTAATAGGCTTTTTGACATGCCTGGTTTAAATGGAACCCCTCAGATGGTAATCAATATGTACTGTAAAAAACATTCAAATTATTTTTACAGTTCAAGTGAATTTACTGTAAAAACACAATGATAGCTCAATCAGCTGTCATTGGTGTTCCTCAGGGTTTATGTTTGTTCTCTGTGTTGTACACCTTGGCCAGTTTTTTATAAAATGCACCAAACGTTAAACATGGAGGACAACACCCAGCACTACTTACGTAATAAGTGCTGGTGGGTGTCCAATGTCGAAAACCAAGTCCAGGTTGTCAATTTTCTGAAGTTCAACAGTGTGAAACTAGAGCCAAATATGTTAAGATCAATTAGTTATGGAAAAGGATGAGTGGTTTTATAAAAAAAAAAAAAACTGTAGTCTTCAACTTCCAAAATAATTTTTTCTGCCCATTGCTTTCTCACTGCGTCTGCCTTGACTGACAGATGCAGTCTTCATAGCTTGGTTTTTTTGTGTGCAAATGTAGTGAATCTTGGTGAATTACTTTTCAAAATATGGATGTTGCGCTGGTGCATTTTCCTGTTGGAGTGGTGTGTTCTTTGAAAGTCGACTCGGCACTTGTGTATCGGACGTCTGGCAAAAAATAGAATTGGTTCTAGTTTTGATGGATGCCGATGCGAAGCGGTTCGCCATCCTGCAGAGGAAGTGTAAATGCTCTCATTGACTTTTGAGTGCTTGTTTACTGCAGAGTCTATTCAGTGACTGAGCAGAGTGCAGTGGGACGGAGACAAAAACAGTATTATTCGGGGGTAATAAATTCTTTCTGTGGTGTCAATTTTCTAATCTCTCATTTTTTCCCCCCAAACTACAACTTTAGGTGTCACTTTCTAAACCGTCTACAATTCTAAAAAGAAGATCACAGCCTCACAGCAGTCCAGGTAATGGCAAGCACTGATTTTGTTGATTATATTACTTTGGTACTTGAGCACCTTCGCTGGCAAAATTCTGAATTGATTTCAAGGATCTTCTGCTTAATTTGGAAAATTTCCATAACCTTGTACCTCCATATCTCTCTGATCTTCAGTGCATCGACATTCCTTCACGCACTCTAAGATCGACCACCCCTCCTCTCGCCATCTGTGCGCCTGGCTAACACGGGCTTTTGAGTTTTCGGTCAACAGGCCCCTCTTCTCTGGAACCTTTCCCCATGTCACCAGGGCCGGCCCAAGGCGTGAGCAAACTGAGCACCCGCTAAGGGCCCCAAGGCCACCAAGGGGGGCCCCTCAGTGGAGCTAATTTTTTTTTTTTTTTTTGTCATTATAATATCAAAAACACACAATTTCACTATGAAGGGATTTGTTTTTACAATAATATATATGTGATAATGTATGTAGAAATAATTATTTTACGGATAAAAAGGAAAAAAAAAATGCTCTTGGAGATGGCTGCGGTAGGTCATGTACGCTTTGCCGGTAATTTGAGCTGCCGTGCAGTGAGCATCCAAGCGTCCAAAGCTCTGGTAGAAGATGAGTTAGCAAAACAATGTCTCAAAAAACCACTTATCCATCAGGGAGAAAGTAAGGAGGAAGAATAGAAAAAAGCCAAGATAAAGGTCCTTAGCAACAGATGTAAAGGTTTTGTCAGCATGTTTGTGTAATGAAAAACAAATTACAATGTTCTTTGCTTGATACACCGTTGAGTTTATATCTTTCATCCACATCTGGTGGTGGGTACAAAGGTTGCTGGTGCCTAACTTCCAAACTAATTGAACATTAATACTCCAGCATGACTTGCTTTGTCCACCCTCCTTGTTGCATAATACACTGAAGTGCTATAGACGGAAAGGACCTTCGTTTTTACAGTGAACTATCCATGAATACATGAATAGTGTCACCACATGGCCATTAAATGCCTTCGACCTTCTAACTTTGTACATCTTCAGTTGTGACAGGAATCATATTTTAAAGCACCAGCTCATGATTTCGCCACAGTATGCACATACTAGTACATTTACATCCATGCCTTCAAGACCTACAAAAGCAAACTTCAGATCCCAAATGCTGAGAGTTCTGCTGTATTAGTTGAACACTTTAATATTCTCCTCAAACATTTGTAGTATTCTGATGGTACGATTAATAAATCCCGGATGTGAACGAAAAGAGTTTTTACTTTCCAACTTGTGGACCATATCGTGAACATGTTACACACAGTCAGCAGCTGTGTGCTCCCAAACCTCGAACCATGTCTCCGCAAACAGTCGATGAGTGCTTTCTGCACAGTCAAACATTCACTGATAAGAACCACATGCATAATTGAAACTACCACAGTGAACAGGCAGAAGGACAAAAAAAAAAACCAAAACATATTAACACGGCTAGGTCTAGGCACTTCCTTTTCCGGTCTCAAAAATAAACAACAACATGAACAAAGTGACAACCCGGAAAAGACTGCTATAAAAAATTAATCAGCAGATACCATTTTACCTCACTGAATGAGTGCACAAAAAAGATTTTTTTTTTCTTTTCTGGTTGCACATTCACTTCGTTGGAAGTAGGCTGGACTGCTTCTCAGTTTATTTATTTATTTTTTTGAAGACACTGAACATAAAGCAAAAAGTAAACAAAAATATCAGCAAAATGCTAATTTAATAGAAAGTGCAAACATAGTAAGTAGAGTGGAGAAAGTTACATAAATAAATAACAGTGTTTCAATGTAAATAAGGCAACAAACTTTATATAATACTTTGATTAATTCACATAGTGGTATGAGCTTATTAATTTGTATACAACCTTTAACACCCTTGAATCAGGCGATTTGTAATTCCCCAACCTGCAAGGAGCTGTGAACAAAACTGTGACAAACACTATGATTATGTTACACCTTAATGCTGTGCAGTAGTCTTCTTACACCTCAGACGACTGAGGAGCAATGATATCATTAAATCAAGGCAGTGTGTGTATCTGTATTGGTATCATCACTTGTGTTCTTTTGCTGCAAACACAGGCCTGCTGAGAACAAAGCATGTTAAAATTAACAGCAAAGGATGCATACAAAACCAAAGTAACTATGCACACTAATTCAGTTCAAAGAAATCAGAAAAACACAATTGTTACGATTTGAGTGGAATTAACATATCCAGTCTTTCACTGGGTTATAATATGATGCGCTAAACCGCAGATTTTTCCTTGCTGTCTTTGGCCTCTTCTTTAGGACGTTTTTCTGGAATATCTGGGTGAAAATCCAGATGCAGACAGTCTTTCTCTCTCACCTCACACCTGCAATCTGCCCAGGTCCATTGTTTCGGCATTCAACCTCCCAGTTCTTTAGCACCTTTTCCTCAGTCACTCCTTGCTGGTTTCTTCCGTTACTTCCCCATTATTTCCCCGCATTCTCCCCATGTCTTTGCTCGACTGTGGCTTTTGTAAGTTTCATAATTGTTTTATTAAATAACCTGCTGCCTTCTCCTCTCTGCACTTGGGTCCACTGAAAAAAAAAAAAAAAAAAAAAAGAACACACAACATGACAATTTACTTATTAAATCCCTTTAGATCGGGGAGTGTCTTAGAATCCTCCAAAATGAACTCTAGAGGATCACCAGGGATAAAAAATCTCTGCATTTTGCTTGGAAACTTGTTACCCTGGCAGATCAATCTCTTATAAGCAAAAGACAATGAACAGACCAACTGAATTTTATCAGATCACAAACCATGTACAAAAATTGCATTTTTATTTATTTTTTAGTCTTTGTCTGGTTTTACAAATGCTCTATGTGTGATTTTTACAAATATAACGGTTTCACAAACCCTAATCTCAAATTGTAGCATAAAATAATTCAGTTCAGGTTTTAAGTGTTTTATTTCTAGCAACCTTTCTCTTTCTTTTATCGTAGTGTTACTTTATTAAAATTCCACTGAGTCGCAGCCTCTGCCTGTTCTGCATTCAGTTCCATCTACATATGACACCATGTTATTGTTGACTATCCTCACCATGCAAACATTATCTGCTGATCAACATATTTCTTACTGGGGAAAATACTGGAGGGTTATATGATGTCTTCACTCTGCGCATTGTTGACGATGAGGCTGCAGCTGTTAGTGTTATATTACTACATCACATGCATTCCACAGTCCTATATTACCCCTTACAGCTCTTTGTACCTATGGGTTTAATGACTACCTTCCAAGTTTGACGAGGATTATAATACTGGTGCCTCAGCGTCGGTAGTGATAAAGAGCATGTGTCGATCTGATCACCAACGGAACCGCAGCATGGAGCGTTTCCCAGCAAACTGATTCCGTGGTAATTGCTTTCCTTGCAGATGTGCCTTGATTAGAAATGGACAAACATTGCTAGGGCTGCTTTAATAGGCAGATGAAGTTACCCTCACTGTGCATCTCACAGCATGCATCAGTAATTTGCTACCTGAAGATAGGTGTGTTCAAAAGTGATAAAAATGCCATCTGTTACATCCCTAAAATGGGTAAATTGACATATTGCATATTAATTATATACTATATAAATTAATGCTTTCCTAAGACTTAGTTCCAAGCTATATATTGGATAATATTTTAGTCTTCTCAGCTTGTTTGATACTTCCTGAAGAACAGTATGTGTACTGAATTATTAGTTCAGTTTTTAATGCAGAGATTTAAGAAAGAAAAAAAAGTCTTGGAAGAATCTTTGTATGGTGTCAGTTTTAAGAGTCTGTGTACAGACTCTGACACAAGCAACTCCTGTAAAGATAACCACTATCCATAACTGTCAAAATGTTGGTCTTCATTTTTGCCACTGTGAATTCAACAACTGCAGCTCCAACAAACGGTGATAAACAAACAAAAGGAATGATGCCACACAGGCTGAATCCACATCTGACTCACTGTTTGTTCCTTTGCAATATTAATGACATGTAGTTGCTGCTTAAATATTGCAGGCCCAATGAGCCGCGTGCCAGTGATTACATAATCCTATCTAGATGGTCCACCAGTTTATTTTTTTTCCATCTCTCTGTTTGGTGGATTTGCCTTCTTGAGTAGAAGGTTGTTTGCACCGAGAGACGGATGCCATCTGCTCAGTAACCACCAAGGACATCCATTTGATCACCAGCATCGCAGGCACAATAATGACGGATTGGCTGATTAAAGTTGTATAACCGGAAAACACTTAACGCTTTAACCTAGTTAAAATAAAGTCGAACGATTTTTGGGGATGCGTTTCGATTTGTTGTTGTCCATGCATTTGGCTTTGTTTAAATTGTGTTTGAGCTCTACGTGTGAATGAAGACATTGCTCTCTTTGAATCATTTGAATTAATATGATTTGCAACATTTAATTTCCCTTTGGAATTAGTAAAGCATTTTTGAATTTGAATTTAGTTAGTTGCCGGATCAAAAGCAATCACACAGGTTGTTGGATCTAAGCGGCGCCTCATCAATCTTCGCAGCCCACCATTTAAAATATAGTGTACAATGACTTAACCATACTTCACTGAATTTCTTCTATCAAAAGAGAAACTGTAAGAGTTAAACCTGAACTCCATAATAATTTTAATGCCGATGTGTTGTTTTAGTCAGTTTAGTAAAGTAGCGAGCTAGTTTAACTTAAGATTTCAGTAGCATTTAGCTAAGTAGCTACTTATATTCAAGATTCACACTTTGTTCAAATAAGTGGTCAAACAGCGAACATAGAGAGACAATATATTACTAACCACCAAGGTTGAGTTTTGCTACTCAAACTCATGTTTTTATCAATAAAATTCTGATCGTTGTTCTAAGGAAAATACAGATATCCCTCAGTTCTTTTCATTATAGCTGCATTTTCCACTTCTAACCCTGGTTCAGCACTAGCATTGTCTGCAGACATAACTGGGAAGAACTATAAAGGAATTGTTTTGAATTTGGTCGTGATGATCTAGTCGCATTTCCTTTTTAAACACTTAGCCATTCTTTTTGTGCACGATCAATGAATGATCAAGCACCAGAGGAAGATTCTCAGTATCTCATTGTTACCAGAAAAGCATTTTGTTATGTAATTTGATCTTTGTTTCAAAGCATTTTTTTTTTTTTGTAATTCTTTTTAAAACAAAACACGCAGCAAAACATTTCCTATAGCTTTGTGTAAAAATCCCCCCTACCTCTCCATTTTAGTGTACTGTGTGTCAAAGCACTCCAGCGTGTAGAGGATGGGGTTTATTTGAGATTTAAGGCCAATTTAAAGTGCTGCAGGGAACAAGTGATGTCAGTGTTTTTAGAGTGGCAGGGAAGAAGGAGCAGCTCTGAATGTGAGTGCAGGAGATGACCCTTTTTAATTAATTACAAGATGGCACACACTTTTTTGGCACCCCCAGTGAAGACAAGTAAAAGGTCTTCAAATAAATTAATCTTTTCTGACACTGGGGCCAGATTCTTTTTGTTATATTCTGTAAGACCAAGTTTTGTTGTAATCTTGGTGTTTTATTTATTTATACATTGTTTTTAGTTTTCATATTCTCATTTTCGGCGAATTCACATGTTACTTTAGTTTTTAGTCATGTTCTGTTCAGTTGCAGTTTTTTTTTTTTTTTTTTTGCCTGTGTTTCCCTTGCGTCGGTTAAAGTCTTTACAACCTTCATTGTTTCATTAAATTGAACTGAATCAAGGATTTATTCCACAGATTGTGTTACTGAGATTGTTGAAACCACAAAAACATTTTGAAGTGTTATGATCAAAACATGCTTATGAGCTCAAATCCAAGTAACTAAGTTAGGTCAAGTATTTATTACCCCAAATTATCGCCAATGCCTCTTAATTTTTTTGAGACATTAATGTACTTTTCATAATTTCTCCAGAAGCACCATCATGTGAAATACCGAATTTCATCATGGATCAGAATATCAAAGCACAAATTATGCATAACCATACGGTTACTTCAAAGTTGTATGTTCAAGAAATCTTTCACGCATTTCACAGCGGACGTTAACCCCATTCTTTCTCCACACCAATAGCAGAGAATTGCAGGTGACTACAAAAACATGTCTGCCAGAGGAGGTGGCTCCAGCTTTCAGAGGGTTTCATTAAACACTTGATTTAAGATATCTCAATAGTTTTTTTTTTTTTTTTGGCTTACAAGAGGCAAAATAAATGTATGAATGCAAGTTAAAGATGAAACCAGTGAATTGTATGTATTCCTAATAAAAATAGTTAAAATGATGGTTCCTTTACTCTTTAAAACTTTTCCGTTAAGTAAGGATGCTAATATACCCAAGCTGCATACCGGAGCATACAGCCCAGAGTTTCCCAGTCAATCTTTTCCTACTTTTTGTCTCCATCTACCCTGTCAGCTGTCTAATATAACTCCTCATTCAGCAGCTGATTGACTCAGACCCACTGACAGACTGGCTGCTGCACTGCAGGGCTAGATTATTCCCTGAATTGGAGCATTTTGCCACCGTGGTAAAAGCTTCCGGCCACTGAATGTGATGCATGCTAAACACTATGCAGAGTAGCTTGTACTTGTCGGTGTAATGCCATCGTAAATATCTCTAGTGAAAATGATAAACAGCAAAAATAAATTGTAGATGTGGTTTGCATTAAGCTACATGCATAATAATAAAAAAAGGGAAAAGTAGCAATGACACAATGTGAGGGAAAATAAATTTCGAAAGCGAGTCAGCTGCCAGAATGTTGTCTTCTCGGTTGTTTTCTGTTTCCTGACATTGCGATGCTGAGAATGTATTGCAAGGTATAACATTTAATCCATTGAGAGGATGTCTTGGACTACTGTGAAGGGAGGAAAAAGCTGCTTCAGCAAACAGCAAAGTACAAGGGCCTTGACAAGTCACCCCCTTCCAACACACTTTACATAGAAATAGCTGTCAAAATATAATTGCCTATTATGAATGGGAATATGCCCAGGACAAAAACACAAACATATGGAAGGACAAAGCAGCCCAGTGGAACAGACAGAGAAAGCATGAAATAAGATATTAATGTGAATGTAAATTGAAAGACACCGTATTGTGATTTTGCAAATCGAGAAAACTCATGTCAGTTTCATCAGCTTTTAATATAAATGCAGTTATTGTTGATTGTTTCTTTCCTGGGTGGCGTCCGTGATAATGTTCTTTATTTATAGAGGTCACGGTGTTCTCTTGAAAGAGTTCTGTCAGAAACTGATGTGTTGGGGGCGGGGGGGAGAAACCCCCACGATTATCACCGATGTTAATGCTTTTGAAATTTGAATATTTTGTTCTGGGAGAATACCCTTTGGTTTTCACAGGGTTGTGCACAGTGTTTTGATATTTTTAACTTTTTGTTACTTCACTTTTTGGCCTTCGAAAGTCTTTAAGAAAAAGCTGTTTTTTTTTTTTTTTTTTTTTTTATTAACTTGCTAGTTTTTTCATTAACTTACTTTTTCTACATTTTGGAGAAATACTGTAAACTGTTAAATTTTCTGTTGTTCTAGCTGAGGAATTAGAGTAATATTAGTCCTTGAAAAAACATCAAAGTTCTATGTTAAACAGCTCTGTAGTATACTTTGTAAAATTGGTCCATTTTAACATATGTAGGTACATAGTGTCTATTGCAAATATTTAGCTATTATGTATTTTATCCATTTGATATACTATTTTATGAACATTTTAAATAAAATTATTACAATTACAAAATACTTCAAAATTCAGTGACATAGATATTCAGTGGTACCTTATGCCTCTTTCTGGAAGCAACCTGCTTTTCTTGCTGGTGAACTGTTCTAATGCATTTTTGTGTGATACCGGCTTTAAATATTGTGCAGAAAGCCTGAAGAGAGCGTTACAATTTAACATAAGAGAAAGGTCATAACCTCCATTGTTCTATTCAGTAACCGTCATTTTGTTTCGTTGATCCAAAGAACATAAATCTGTGGTACGATGAACTTTATTCATGGTACACTCACAAAGTTAGTGGTACTACATATAAATCACTTACTGAGTGAGTAGCACATAAACATCACAGGAATTGTAGAAAACGTCCACAAATATTAAAGTTACAGTCCAGGAACTTTCTCCAACAACTCCTTTTACATGGCAACATGAATAATCAGTCATTTTATACAAAATTTCATATTCCCCTTGATGACTTGGGTAAATGTGCCAATAAACATAAAATTGAAGTAACCGATTAAACTTGAGACTTCGCAGTAACAGCTAGAGAGAGCTGATGTATATTCGCATTCAGACTAAGGGTAGATCTCTGGTTAGCTTAGGACAGATGTGGGTCTGGATTTTGTGACAGACAGAATTAGACAGTGGCCTGTCATCAGAAAAGATTGACACAGCTTAATATGCGTTCCATTATTGCTAATAACAAAGTCTTCAAGCAACCATTTCTGGTGAACACTTGGTAAAGCTCATAGACTTGCTACGGCTGTGCACGGTAGTAAAATCATTATGCTGGATGGATCCTCAAGAATCAAGAAGGCTCATTCCGGTTGATTGAAGCATTAAGGACCGGGTAATTTTATTTGTCATTTCATTAAATATATAACAAAACAAGATGATATTGCAGTTGCCCAGACAAGTTGATGAAGTAATTATCTTCCATCACGAGTCAGGAGATTAAAAACACTTGGAAGGGGAGAGACATTCATGGTATCTCTTGAAACCCAAGTAGGGGAACTTGCTTTGTTTAGCAATGCTATCATTTCTTTGCGTCTGGCCTTTTCTCACACCTCCTATCACCATTTTATTGTTTAGATGTGCTGCAGATCCAGGACAATCATGTTCAGAAGTCGGAGACATTGATGTAAAGGCCAGTTTATGTCAAAACAATCAAACAAAATGTCTTTCTTTTGTGCTACGTATGTCGGGGTAATTAGCCAACCCATATTGGAGAGATGAACATATAAACATATAGATGCTCACTGCGAGTTAGCTTTAAACCTCTGCTTTTACCCCAAGTCATACACTCTCAGCACATTAAGTATTGTTTTTAAGAACATTGTTCTTTTCCAATTGTATGTCTATACTATACATCTAATTAATTTTCTTCCCATTTCTCCATCTAACAATTTAAGTTGCAATGACATTGTTTAATGTTGACTGACATGCTTCTCCTCTAATCTAACCTGTAATGGCAAAAATATTGCAATGACCAAAAAAAAAAACAAAAAACAAAAAAAAAAGATTGAAAACTGCAACGTATTAGGTATAATATAAAAGTAAAGGGTAAATTTATGCCAAAACACTCAGAATATTTAGAATAATCTCAGGAAGTTTCTAGAAAAACACTGAATTTCTCATCTCTAAGTCAAAAAGTTGTACATTTTTGACTTTTGAAACGCATAAATTTCTAATTTGTTCCCTAGAAAACTTCTGAGATCAATGTCAACATTTTTGAGTGAAAGGTCATCACCAGCTCGCTAATTTTGTTGTCCAGAGTGTGACTGAGGGTGTATGTTGGGGTGTGTTTGTGTATGTGATTCATTACTATTGTGTGACTGAGTTTATTAATTTTTTTTTAATTTAGTCTCATTTAGTTTTATACACCACCTAGCTCACTGCATTTTCTACTTGATGTGTTCAAGAACAACCCAAGGACAACATGACACAAAAACAGAATAACTTTCTGAATACACTGCTCAAGTGTAATGTACTCAAACTACACTTGAGTAGTTTCATTACTAAAGTGTGTATTGAGTACTACACTGATTAAACTTTTTTTTAAGTACTGTACATCTAACGTGGCCTCCAGATTTTGTTTTTTCAAAAACAAAATCTGAAAAGTCAGACAACCATTTGAGTCACTGCTTGGTTCTATTGCTACATATTTCTTCAAGCACTAGTTTTTATTTATTCAGCATGATCTGTTAAGATTGCTGTTGGCCTAAAGGTTTTGTCCCAAGAGCAAGAGCAGTTTTAAAAGTGATTCATAGCCTTGTCCTTATTTATTCCTCACCATAAATTTAGTGCTGATATGCACTGCGACAGATCGTTGAATTGCGTTCCTTGTCTTGTTTTTGGCCTTGATATACAGTTTGAATAGAAGATATTCAGAGGTGTGTGTTCGTCTCATCGCTCTCCAGTCAAATCATTTTGCCACATGGATACAATTCAAGTTCAAGACACATTCCTGTAGCAGATAGGGGACAAAAAAAAAAAAATCAATAGAACAGTCAAAATGTTGTTGCATATAAAAATTGTGGTGTATTATTTAAAGTTGAGCTATTTTTGAGCTTTTTGTAGTTCATTAACACTGTCACTTCCACTCACTGAAATTCATTTTGAGCGAGTTCAAATCAAGGACTATGGTTCGAACGAAAACTAAACGCTTTTTTTTTTTAGAAAAGGGATAAGAAGTCACGTTTGAAGCTTGCCGTTGCCATGGGACTCAACAAACAGGCAGAAGGAGGCGCTCTGTTAAGATGAGACCAAAATGCAACTTTTTGGCTAGAATGCAAAATGTTAGGAGTGAAGGAAAACGGATAAGACAGAGGCAGTCAAAATCCAGTTATGACTCGGAAAACTGACTGATCTACAACGCTCTCCAGTGCAGGTGAGCTTCAGGTAATTTGATTTCATTCTTTGATTCCAAGACACTGTATAAATGCTGAAGGTACCTTAAGACAGAGGTGCCAAAGTCCAGTTTTTGGGAGCGACTATCCTGCAAGTTTTGCTTTCCTTCTCCAATACACCTTAACCAAATGAGCTCAGAGATGGAACCAGCTTTTATTTTGGGTTCACCGAGCGCCTATCCGCTTTAATTAAGCAGCCGATTCCAGTACCAAAGCTGACTGTAGTCACATTTGAGCTCTCGTCACATTTTTGCGAAATCCGCCGCAGTTCAAAGCCAAATAGTCCCACAGCCTCTATAAGCTGCCACTTAATTTAAAATGCGAAACGTCGTTATCACTAACCATTATTAACTTTATCACATAAGCTAAGATGTATGAGGCAGGAATGGCCAGGGCATTATGTTTGTGATATTCATTTTGATTTTAGGCAACAGCCATATAGATAGAATAATCAAGAAAAATGAGCCGATTATCCATCAAGGGCATTACAAGAGGCAGGAGCCAATTTATCCCTGACGAGAATCCTCGAAATGGGCTTAATAAATCATCACGAGGGGATATCATTTGGCCTCACCAAGAAAAAAAAAAACTGTAGTGCAAGCATATCTCAAACCATTAAGGGCTAAAGTTAGCTCTAGCCCCGTCCCGCCAATCTATCAAAAGGGTGCGCAGTGTTCAGTGTGAGCCAAAACAGCAGGCTGAGCCATGGGCCTGTAAGGTGCCCCCAAGAACCAATGTTTCATTTTCATTAGCTACCTGATAGTGTGAGCCTGCGGGGCCTGCAAAGCTGGCTTTCTCACAGTCTGAGTGCTAAGCTCTCCTGGGAAGTTAACGGATGGAGAGAAGTTTTCAATCACGTTTGAAGCAGGATCAGAACTTATCAGGGGAAACCTGAGAGCAGGTTCGTCTTGTTTTAAACTGTTTCAGCTCGTTTGAAAATGATCAAGAAACTGCTTTCCTCTTAACATGTTCCTTCCATCTGTTTTTATTTAGAACTAAAATTTGTCTAACGGTACTTTAATATAAAGAAGTCTTAAGAATTTAGCTGTTCTCTCTGATGAAGGCAGTGGGTGCTTTAGATACTGTTGTAGAAGAAAACAGACATTTACGTTTTTAAAAATTCAAATATTTTTGCTGTGTCCAGCATCAAGCACAGCATATTTAAGTGTTGAGTTTTTGTTTTTTGTTTTTTTTTATTTTATGTTGTCCATTGCTTTTACAGCATCCAGAAATTCCTTCTCCTCCCTGCTGTGCGAGATGCAAAGTCACATGGGAAACATAATCCCAAAGCTGATACTTTCCTGGTTGCAGAGAAGTTTCCAGACTTCTGTAAAGGCTGCTCAAGAATGGACCGCGACAGTTGTGAAATCCAAGAATGTGCGCAATGAGCTTTCCATTGAACAACAGCGGAGCTTGGTTTCTGACCCAAAAACAGCACCTACAAAACACAAACCACCTATTTTACATTTAAAATCTCTGAGAGCATTGTTCCATGTTCGGAGCATATCAAGCAACCAGACCTTTAATTTAAGAGTGAGTCTCTCTGTTTTGCTACAAGCTATTACTATTGTTGATATCTACATTTCCTATTTTGAATATGTGCTGTATAAGATAGTGAACATTTCATCTTCGGATGTCAGATTTCAGCCATGTGGTAATGGCATGTAAAACCAGACGATTGGTAGATAAGACTGTAAATGAGATCAAAAAGTTGAATACAGAGGCCTTACAGAAAACTGCTGTTAGATTCCTAATTGGGAAATGTGGTTCGGTGGTGAAAGATTTCCTAATCCCCGCCAGTCTGTTGCTTATTATCTTGTGAAACAATTTTACCTTGGTCGGCTGTGTGATTGCAAGCACTCCCAAGATCACCCCTGTGGTACTTCTTCCTCTCCCTTTCCCTCCTTCAGCCTTTCAGATAAATCTGTGTGCACAGCTCGCGTCATCATCTCCTCACGGTCAGGGCCACATTTAGACGAAACAAATAAAAGGAATTTAGACAAATCACAGATGAGACAAACAGCCTTTAACTGCCTGAGGGCCCCCGCGTTGGTTTGTTGTTACTGAAAGTAATAACTTTATCTCAGGGAGACTTATGAAAAAGAAAACCTCTGGTGGTGGATTATGACAACTCTGCTGGAATGAGGCTGTATGTGTGTCCCTTTCATTTTCACTGCACTTGTCCTTGCAGCCGTCACCAAATTCATTGTGTAAATGTGCCATCTGGGTGACACACTGAGGAGATGTAGTCGGTTTTCCTTGAAGTTGGGGTAAAGCTTCGCGAGGCTGGCACAGTTGTATTTTTAGGGGTCATTTGCACGTCCAGCAATTTTTATTATTTATTTAAACGCCATCTTTTTCTGATAACGCAAACAAAACAAAAAGCAGAAGGCAACTGTCAAATAGTCACGTCCCCACTGAAATGTGCACTTTGTAAGTGTTTGTTCTGCAAAATTGCCGGTTTCGGTCAAGCCGAACAATTAGAACGGCTCGTGGTGTCAGACAAAAGTGCTGTGTCCTTATTGCTGACAAATTGCTGTTTAGTCAAAACAGCTGATTGGGTTTTTTAACAAGCGACTGAACCTGAAATGACAGGTGCGGGGAGACAATTTACAAATCGAAACCAAGTGACAGCTCTGCAATCATTCCACTCTCAACTCGTTTGCAGCCATTCATGGGCGCCGCCCGCCCCGACTGCCGTTTGCACGAAAACAAAAATCCCAGACGGCAAAAACAAACAAAAACGCTCGTGTAATTTAGGAGCCCGTTGACGGATCCCTTTTCACATAACAAGCAATTATTAACAAGAGATTATAGATTATGCTTGCTTTGTGCTCAGAGTTCAGAAAGTTCCTTGAAATTTTGTTGAATAGTATTGTTAAAAGGCATACTAAAAAAAGAAAAAAATCTCCAGGAGAACTTTCTCTAAGAATCATGCTGCCTTTTTCAAAGTGCAATTTTCATTAAGAATCATCACAATTGACTTAAGATGTTTTTGAGATGTTTATATGTCATGTTGGTTTGGAAAAAACAAACAAACAAAAAAAAAGCTTAGTAGAAAATTTGTCATCAAACCTAAACCTAACCTATAAGTGGAAACACTGGAGATTTTGTCTTTTTTTCCTGCTTTTTCTTCTTTTTCTTTTCCCACATTGAATAAATGTAGTAAAATTAAAACTTGGATTTTTTTTTTTTTTTAAGATTTCCACAGTAAGATTACGCTTCTACCAAAACAGATGGATTTATTTTAGGGTGTTTTACATATCTCTACCAATAAGTGTGGCTGGCACTGTAAGTTTTAAATGGGCTATTTTAATTCCAGCTTGGTATTTGTAGCATGAAGGATTTCTCTGTTGAATTGAACTAAACGAACAAATAGAGTATCTTCCCTGGACAAATACACGATCATACAAAAAGGAAAGGCTGTGAGTGACAGATAAAGCAGAATTTGATTCATTTGGCAAAAATCGCCTTTTGGAACATGGAGATGAGCAATATGATTAAATCATTTTATCACATTCATGTATGCGGGGAGCCAGTAGAAATTCGGCCAGGCATGAATACAAATTTTTGAGGTCCAGCACCGACTGTTCTGCTCATTTGGAAAGGCTGTACATTATTAAGTATGCACATGAGGATAAATTACATGCAATGTGTGGATTTGCCAGTTAGTGTGAATGAATTCCAACCTCTTTTTAAAAAAATTTATTTATTTATTTTCTTGATTATTCTGTGTGAATCCATTGTGCGCAGCAGAGCCATCCACTGTGGGGAAGACTCGGCCAACAACAACACAGAACTTCACAGAAACTTCACTGAATAAACTGAACATGTTTATTAACTACAGCAGAAAAAGAAACTGCCACTGTATAGAATCAGTCAACCTAAATTCATACACCTGTTTAATTTGGCAGACAAATGTTTATCTTATAAAAACATAGGTCCTTAACCACAGTTAAGGACCTAGTGGTTCCCAAAAATAACGGATGATCCGCCTGGTAACTTCTCCACCTCTCCAGCAGAATTAACACCCTCAGTCCTCTCACAAATCAAAATCCGAGGCTGTCAGTGTCATTTTCACTCCCAGCCTGTTGCAGGAAACCACATGAGATGCAAAGCAACTTCTTTCTCAAAAACAAATAAGCTGCACAACACTTCACAACGTCCCTGTGGGGAAGCCTTGAAATGGATTATCTGTCTTTAAACACCCACACTCCTTTCTCTGTTTCTCTCCTCAGTTCTCGAGATCCTGTTCTCTGATCCAAATTATAAATCTCAACTGGAGGGTGAAAGATAAAAGTTCCCCCAGGAAAACAGCTTTCATGTAAAGAAGAGGGCGGTATGTGCTATTAGAGCTGCATCTAGCCACCAAACTGGATCGCAGACTTAAACGTCTTAACTTTTGCGCCATAGATGCAGCAGAAAGCGTTTCAAAGCCGCCTAAATTCTTGCTGGTGCCCCGGTGAGTTGCAGCTGCAAAACGGAGGCTGAAAAACTAAAGAATATTCAAATGTGAAACCTAAGACGGCAAGTTAAAAACTTGAAACAATTGGTTTGTCTGTAATTGGTCTTTGTAACGTACTTTATAAAGTGAGTTAGACATAAATGAATCTTTATTTTATGTTCAAATTTGCTGAATGTGAAAAGTAGTTTGAAAAAAATACATCGCTTGAATTATCTGGGATTTGGCCACATTACAACTACATACTTCAATGTATTTTATACTGATCAAAGCAAAACATGCCTGCACATTTAAAAAAAACAAATCATTTTCAAATTTAGAAATAAGCTACGCATCTCAAAAGTGAAAATCATTCATATCCACCCCCTTCTACTCTAGTGCCTCTAAATAAAATCCAGCAGAACCAAGCATATGGTGAGGTTTCAAGCAGAGTTTGATTGTAAAAGAACTTCCCACGCTCTGAATAACGCTCTTTTTATTGCAAAAGGCAATTAGCGAGCTTCTTTATTCAAAGAAAATACACAAACTCTAAAAATGTGCCAAGTCTACCTACTAATTGCTCCTCCTAATTTCAGCGGGGAGATTGCTCTGCAGCCCTCGCAGGCTTCCACAGGAATAAAGAATCGACTCACAGCAGCCTGGTCCCATTAACAGGATCGCCGTGAAGGGAACAAGACTCGGTACTATAGTAGTGTAACAGTCACTAAACGGATGGATTCAGGCGCATAAATATATATCACTTTAAAATATGACACCTGTATGAGAGGCTAATGCCTCATCATGTGCGAACAAATCCTTGAGCCTTAACAGAAGTGAAATCCACCCCAAGATGAATCTTATTCTTGACGGGTTTATATTTGAAAATAAATTTAAATCAACCGAGAAGTTTGTTGCTGACAGGAAACAAGACAGTTGAGAAGCAACTGAGATGTAACTTTTGCAAAAATCAGTTTTTGTTCCTGTGGTCCTTGCTGTCATCTGCAAAAAAATATACCTCTCCTGGTCAGAAGCAGCCAGTCAGAAGCCTTGTTGTTTATGTCCACGCTGCTCAAATTGCTGGTTTTCTGCATGTGCTAATGCAGAAGAAACAACTGATAAAGGTAATCTATTTACCCCCCATTGTCGGTGGCTATACTTGCTAGCTTGCGCATAAACAGCAGGCCCTGCTGCTAGATGTTTTTGTGTCTGCCTATCACTTAGCACAGTGGCTTTTGCTCACCTAACTTTGCTCAAACGTACAGCTAAAATCTATCTTCAGCCTTGACTGAATATAATAATCCAGATTTTTTTGGCTCTTCTCTTCAATTACAAGAGCTTCATGTCCAGCCTCGGTCGGCATTACCCAATGTTTAACATTCTTCACATGAAATCTCGACTCTTGCTCAAAAGTCTGTTCCTGCTTGTTTGTTTCCTCGGTGACCTCTATTACCACTTGGCAACGAGAACACTTTCATTTTGCACGATGCTTGTCCATGGCTACCGGCTGAAATATATGCTTGGGCTTCGGCAGCCAGGTCAAACAATTTGCTGACTTCATATCTATCCATAAGTGCCAAGAACTAAGGAAAAAAATATATATCCAAATGTCATCGCAGTGGTATCAGAAACCCTTATGGAGCAGAAGTGGATCCAAACTTTCTTCCCTTTAAAAGTCCACTCCTGGCAGATATGCAGATATGTAGCAGATGACCTATCTTAATTGGTTTCATTGGAGACCATAGGAGATTTATTTATTTATTTATTTATTTTTTTACATACATACTTCAATACGACTAATTTAAGGAGACATTTAGAATACCAGAAACTTTTTAAATACAGACAGGATGAGTTAAATTGTTGTGATCACATGCTGAAATCAGAGTGTCAGTAAAAGCACTTAAAGAGATATAGCCCCAATTTCAAGGTGTTAAATTGCAATGTCAAATTCCTTTTAATTCATGTTTGATATGGCATTTTTTAATGAGAACTAAATGTGCCGTTGAAACACGTAACACTGGCCCCTAAGAAGAAGAAGAACAAGAAAAAAAAAAACATATAAAATGTTTGTTGATGTAGACAAATGAAAATCTTTAAATAGAAAATATGAGGTACACCTTAAAGTTTGGTTTGGTTGGTTGTATTACTTTTTTTTACTTTCATTTTAATTTAACATTAAATAGGAACACGAAACAAATTCATCAAATTTTTTGACCCTCATTCTGTTCTTGTTGCTTAGAATGGGAAAATAATTAAACCAAAAGAAAAGAAAGATTTACAGCCCCCGCCCCCTGCAAAACGCTCCCCCAAAAGACTTTGTCTTATTAAATTGTTTTGTGTTTGGATTTCTATTGAACAGGCAACAAATATGGAGCACAGAAAGATGTGAAAGTCGGAGCTATGATCAGATTAGATCAATATTCCTGGGGTACCTTTTCAAGGCACCACATATTTAGAGAATCTAGCTCAGACATCAAAGTTTACCAGTGAAATGAATGAAGATATTGCGTGTGATCCCAAGTCGCAGGAAATGTAATCATGTGCATGGTATTTCTCGCTGAGCTGTATCTGAACATAAAACATGCACAACATACTTTTAACCTTTTCAGAGAGCTTACGCTTATCCAGCGCCATCCCATTATTTTGCTCTGTGCCAGCAAAAAACCCTCTCCTCCTCATGCCTTCATAACTCTGTGGGAGTTGATTAATGAAGCAGATTTCCAGCTATCAAGCTGGGTGCAAACTGTTCAATTATGCATCTTGGAATCTCCTTATATCATGTTTTAGTAGCCTTGGTAGCTCAGTGGGGCCTGTCTGGGTGTGCGTGGGAGATCTAGCCAGAGGCAAGCCTCCGTAGCGTGAGGCGTATTTGTTGAAGCGATGACCTTTGCCACACAACAAATTAAAGTGGAGTGATTGGAAGAGTAGTGTCAGCGTGGCTTCTTCATGAGGTCTCCGCTAGGGTTGTCACAACTGTCCTGGCAGGGCTCAATTCGCATTCAGAGTTAATCAAAATGCATGGCTGGGGAGAGAGCGAGGAAGGCAGCAGGCTCAAGCTGTAAACACTAAAGAAGCCTTTTTACAACCCAACGCAGACATCTGTCCTCATCAGGCACAGCTGCTCAGAGACTGCCTTATGATTGTTTGGTTGCTTTTCACAGACACTTTCATATTTATTTTATTGTTTTTATACAGGAGTACAGTGTTGATTGGGTAGAAATCTCTTTTATCTGATGTAATTCCTGGCAGATAAAAAGGCTGGTGGGCTTTGAGAAACAAAACATTTACATCTTGATGGGTGAAAGTTAGGATTATTATGCACCTTGTAAACACGGGGCTGTGAAGTTCTTATTCAGCACTTCTGAACATTAGGCTTCAAACGAAAAACAACAAAGAGCAGCATCACAGCTCTGCTTCTGTTTTATCAGCCTAAGCACCTGCTTCTGTCACATGCAAAATCATCTGCAAGATCAGGGGTTTAATATTGAATTTTCTGCTGTTTTAATATGTTTTTTTTCTGCTGTTTTATTAATCACTGTCCTATTTTGCATGTGCGTGTGTATGTGTTTTGAATTTTGTGCCTGTATTTTTTTCTCCACTACACTAATTGTTTCTTTTCATGCTATGTATCCGTGCAGATCTGTTGTGCATACAAATAGACTTTTCATGTGCTATTTTGTTATGCTCTATACAAATGTAGCACATTATGAATGTTAACTTTGACGGGACATTACAGTTTTGTCCTTTTAAAGTTTTGGCCAAGAACAATTAGATGTGTCCAGGTCATTTTAGTCTATGACTTAAACCACAGATTTGTTCAAAATCTATGCTATGTTGCATATGCATTTTTCAAGATCTCTTAAATCTTTAGAGAAAATCCTTTCATCGCAGTTTTGTGTGTACTTTGCTCTTATTTTAATAACATAGCTGCTCTTTAGATTATATTAAAGTTTGACCAAGAGTCAAACTCAGACTCAGAGTTGGAGTAATTGCCTTGTTGCTACCGTCTGTCATTTCAGAAAAGTTCACATCCAAATCCTTTGGTTCTGAAACAAACCCAAATCGTCCTAATGATCGGGTACATGGTGATCAAGCTGATAGGTTATATTTGGTTTTGCCCACATGACATGTACCTGAAAGACATGGCTCCAAAAATAGTGTCGTTCAGACAACTGCAATGTTGCAAAAATCACTTGTGCTTCTGTATGTTCTTTGGAGAGAGGATCTACTTGGTAATGGTCCTAAACAATACCTACCGAGTGTTTTTCTAGTTGTACTGCGAAAAATTGTTACACTGCTGGAAAGGCCACTTCTGAAACAGTCCGAAATGTTTCTCCCGGGGGCTTGATCTTTTGCTATCGCAAATGAAATTGTCTGGAAGAGGGCCTTTTAATCTTCTCAAATTGAGGAACTGTCTCAATAGCATCGCTAAAATCACCTGTAAGCTTCAGATAAGCAAACGGTCAATTTAATCTTGAATGAATACACTTCATTAATAGCACCTGGCTCCTATTTTTCTTTTAACTCACAATCCGTAAATGTGTAGGCATTCATATTACTGTACTGATAGACATATGTTTTTTTTTAATGATTGTATATTGCACCAAAGCATGTAAGAATTGGCTTGAGGAAGAAAAAGAGAGTACAGAAGAACTTGAGCGAGGCTAAAAGCAAAAGTATAAAACTATGAACATGCTTTTTTTCCCTTTTTTTTAAATCCACAGAGGTTCTCTATGAGCCTCTTTGTTTGTGGCTGGTGATGGTTCTCCCATGAGTAATGTAACAGGTGGGTGGATAGACAAAACAAAAGATCAAATCAATAGTTTCAACTGCTGCTTAATTGCACATCGGGAGCCAAAGGGTTTTTCTTTTTTTTTATTATTATTTTTTTTTTATTACTGCCCTGGTCAAACTTTTAATATACCTTGGGTCTCTGGAGAACAGTGCTCCCACACACCCTGCACCGTCAAAGAAACAAAAGGCTTTTTCACAAGTTTTTTTTATGCACCCGACACTCCAGTCAACTCCAGCAGCTTCCAGTTATCACAGAAATAGTTCACAAACAACACCGAATGTAATGAAGTCACAGCATCTGAATTAAGCAGCTTATGAGATTAAAGTATCCAACCCACCTACTTTGTTCTGGAAATTATTAGGAAACAAAGGCTTTAGCTAGAAAGGAGGTTTAAACTGAACTGAAGATTTTCCTTCTCACTTTAATCAAAATACCACTGAAATTGGTGATGCTGTGTAATTTCTAATCATTTTGCAGAGCAATTTTTAGGAAAAGAAATCAAGCGCATCCAAAAATATTACCGGTTCAGTCTACCTCCGCATTAGTTTGACAGTTTAGTGTTATGGGTTTATGGGATTTGGAGCCTTGGATAATTTGACAGAAACAATCAACGTTAAGAACATCATTAAAAGGTGTTTAGGATGTTTACCGAGGCAACCTCACCCCATCTAATCAAAGGACTAAAAGTGATTGTGCTCTAAATGCGACAGAAATGATCCAGGATCTGTGACTGAAGATTGCATCCAGTGAATTTATATAATACCTGTCACATAGCTTCACTGAAAGAACTGATGCAAAGTCCAAGTGTTGTTATTCAAGCCTCCAATGCTGAATTCATCTCATCAGCTGAAATTTGTCTAAAAATTGTTTTATGTATTGTTTTATCTGTTTACCGTTTTGAAGATTTTTCACCACCTTTAAATGTGATTTATACATTGTTAAAAGTGAAATTCATTGCTTGCCCTTTTGTTCCTAGCACACTGACTAACTTCCTTCACACATACAATGTGAGCATTCCCTGCATAGCAGCAGGCTACCTTAATTTGATTGATGCAATTTTTATGAGCACATGCTCAGAAACGTTTTTGCATTTCTCAAGTGTTTGGGGAGTAAACGTTATTAATTTGACGATATCATTGCGGTGCAAAGAATGACTGAAAAATGGAATGTCTGCGTCCTGTTCATTGCCAACTCAAATAAAGATATAGTGAAGTGCAGCACTTTAGAATTACAGCTGACAAAGCCCAAAAAGAAGTGGGTAGACTTTCACTGACAAAGAGGACTCGGTGGAGTTCATACCATAAAAATTGTGAATATCTGTTACGACTGGCTCAAGGTCATAACAAAACGGGAGACCATGCAGTGGTTAAAGTGCAATAAAAGAAATATTTATTAACAAAAACAACAATGGATTTTGAATGTCAGAATCAGTGGTGTAGTGCAAATGATTGGATGCGAGGTATAAGTGCATATGGAAGTGTTGAGGTGCAAAAACAAAGACAAACTCAAATGTGCAAAAAGGAGGGGAGCCGAGGCCTGGCAGCGGATCACCACAAACATCAAGCGGCAGAGTGGACACCAAAGGCGACCCAGGAGGTGGAGACTGCTAGGCTTAAATACTCCGTGTTCCAAATGAACAAATCAGCAGCACCTGTAAAGGGAAGGAGCACAAAAACAGACAAGACACCTGCAACCCAGCCCTTAAGGCCCAGGGCCGTAACAATATCTGCATCTTATTCTGCTATCCCTCTAAATTGTTATTGGTCATAGAAAAGCTTTCATATTACTGATGAGACCGGGGATATATGTCGTAAATATTGACTTATTTTACAAAGCGGTATTAGCAGGTGTAAAACATAACAGTGCAAGTTTACACAGTAGAGCTCACATATGTCTCCAACTGTCTCCTCTGTCTCGACTATTTCTACCAAGCACCAAAACATTTTTTGCAAGATTACAGAGGTTTTTGGCATGTCAGTGGTGTCAAGGGTTGATCTCAGCCATTTACACACACCTGTGACTTTCTACTGGCATTTTCAAGTGCAAATATTTGTGGTGTACAGGACATGCAGATGTTGTCAACTTGTCAGCTTGGCACTTGAAACTTAGGCTGCAATTCACACAAGTTATTCAAACTGGGAAACAACAGTTGTAACAGGCTGTCTGGTTTTATGAATTTCAATTTCAGCTGTGATTTGTAAACGGTAGAAAAGCATGGGTTAAACTCTGCACTGACCTGGAGGATAGATTCTTGGCACACTTTCATACAAACCAAACTTCACATGATGCTGGTCATGTCCCAGCATTTAGGACCACAGTGTATCAATCTTCTGCTTCTTCCAGAAGAATAATGCACTATTTCCTTTAGATGAAATAATCTCAAACTGGTTTCTTGAGTTTGCAGTTGAGTTCACAGCCTCCACAGTCGCCATATCTCAATCAAATCGACCACGGGTGTTCAATCCTGGTCCTCGAATGCCGGTGTCCTTCAACTCTTAGATGTACAACACACTTCAATCAAATAGATGAATCGCCTCCTAAGTGCAGCACAGTTCTCTAGATCCCTGGTAATGACCTCCTTAACTGACTCAGGTGTGTTGAAGTAGAGACACATCTAAAGGTTGCAGAATACCGGCCCTTGAGGCTTGGTGTCGCCCACCCCTAAAATAGACCAAACTTTATTAATGAATGGGAGGCTCCCATCAGGAGTGTGCTGTACCCAAAATGTGCAGCACCCAAATATATGCTTCCATCACCTTGTTGAAGCTATACCACCAAGAAAGTTAAAACGGGAGGGAGTTCCAATACAGTACCTAAGAAAGTTTTTGTATTTCTACATGTTTTCTCCTCATATTCTTTCTGCCAGATGCTCCATTGTAGATTTAAATTGCTGAAACAGCTACTGTTTTTTCCTTGTGAAACTTTTCACACATCAAAAGCACTGACAGACAGCAAAAAATAAAGAAGTAGTAATTAAATTCCTCAAAGAGATATTGTGCCGATGCTAGTGCGGTCTGTGGCTTTTAGCTCGACAGATGGCTAACCGGTTCCCACAGTAAACATTGGTCTGTCAGTTTAGTATGCTTAAAGTAAAACTGCAGATCAAAAACAAAGAGAAGATAAAATAAAGAAGTTCATTTTCTAAACAAACATCGCCAAATCCATAAACATCTATGGTTTTAGGATGTTTTTAGGGTGCTCTTGTCTCCATGTGCAAAACTAGCTGGAGTCAGAAAACAAAAGATTGATTGTTTTACCTTTAAAGGAAGAGTACATCGATCGGTGCATAGTTCACAATATTAACCTTTTTTGGAATAAGAGAGAACACACATATTTGTTTCCCCTTTAACTCTCAGTGCTGAAACAAGTTCACTAATAACGGCTCTCATCCAACCTACACATTCTCTCTGAAGACAAAGATCTTCTCAAGTTTAGAAAAAAAAAAAGAGAAAGAAATCAGAACAGAGGACCTGCTGCTCCACATCAACTCACTTTACATAACTCTGGTTTCCTGCTTGATTTGGATTCATTTCGTGCCAGCCCCCTTTTTTTTGAGTAATGTTGGATTCAGAGGTGCTCAGTGTCCAGCCCTTTTTTTTTTCTTTTCCCCCTCCAGCTAACAGATGTGTGGGCAAGGCGCAAACAAGCTCCTGACGCTTTGCTTGGTCCATAAATAACCTGTTTCTCTTAATCCATCAAGTTTGTGGATGTGGGAACCGGTTACTCTGCAGCAGGGAGGGAGTGCAGTGCCTGCAGATGCCTGCAGTAGCATGATGTATAAGCTTGTTCGATGCATAGGGGTCCAGCCTTCTTCAGGGACCGGACATTATGCCAAGCTAGTGCTACACATCGATCATGCTTAAGGACTGTACAGCCTATTTCACTTGGCAGTGAGCCATAGCCACCCTGTGTGTACTTATTTCCATACATAAAACTATGGATGTGATTTATTCATAAGGTCGAGTTATTCGAAGGAGCAGTTAAAGCCTCAAAGGGATTTTCTTTTTTTTTTTTTTTTGCTTGACAGTGTGAAAAACTCAATCCTACATTTAAATTGGCACCATGAGGTAGTATTTGTCTCCTTGTGTGTTTCTTGTGTCTTTGTTTCATTATAATATCAAAGATAACCAGAGTGAGCAAAGGTTGCAGTTTTCAAAATATTGCTTCTTTAATTTAGGGAAACGAGCTGTCCATCTAGCCTACCTTAGAGTCTAACTGTAATGGCACCTACAATTACAGTCTAAATGAACAGTTTGTAAAATCATTAGTTCAAGTTTACAAGCAAAAGCCAAACCTGATTAAAATGCAAAAAGTAAGGAAGTCCGCCTGGAGCCGATGCTGTAAGTTTTCTTTGCGCTATGTAGAAGTCCCATTATGGGGGTAACATTTTTCAAAATGTTCTTTTTATTTAAATAAAAGTACTATGGCGGCAATAAAAAAAACCCCCAGCAAATTACAAAAAAGCCTAACAAACAAAATCTGCCTCGAGAGACAAATTATTCAGGTCTCGCCTTGAACGAGAGGTGGCTGACCATTTTCATTTATGTGTCTGTGTGTTCGAGACCCGTGTGAAAGTACCAGCCAAATCTAATGAAACTTGGTGCAGAAGTGGAGCGGAGGCAAAAGAAAAACCAATTAGATCCTGGCAGGTCTGGTTCTACACAAACTGCAGAGTTAGGGCATTGGTCTTGGCAGAAACCGTGTGCTCAGGCTGCCTTTCTAGTTAGCAAAATGAAGTTTGAGTCAGCAAATTAGCCCCAGTAACTTTTTGGCTTATGCTCATTGTTTACATGCTAAGACTGCTACACTTGGTGTGTAGGTGAACAAAAAAAAAAAAAAAAAAAAAAAGCATATTACAATGATCTAGAATGCGAATAATTTGACCTGTTTATTATTCATTTTCTTTTAATGATGAGAAAATAAGCTCCTTGAAGCAGCCTCCAACCAGTAATGCTTTTTTTTAGAGCTGTTAAGAAACCAAGAATAACAAGTTAGTTAAAAAAAAAAGAAACTCTAAATAAAACAAGTATATAAATGACAAGTATCCAACTTTCAGATCTTCATTGTACATAAAAGATAAGCTGAGGGGAAGATATGTGGAGAACATACAGATCAGGAATCAAACCCTGGAGTTTATTTATTAAGAGCTTCAGGAAAACAAAGTGCAGTCTTATAATGAGTGTTCCACAGTTTCTATAACGCCAAGTAATTTCAGTTTTCTTTTAATCCGGTTGTTGTTTTCATATTGCATGAACTGTAGTGGTTCACAAGCCTTTTAGGGGTTTTATAAGGTCTTCTTTAGCCCCTTATTCAAGGGGTTAGCTTTCATAGCATGACAGAAACCCATAAATGTCAAAGAGAGGGGATATTTTTATTTATGGAGCCTCATAAATGATTCATAACTCTTGAACTTTTTGAAATGTGTCACATTCCTCTGACAAACTTAATTCTATTAATCTGAAATGAAGTCAAAGGAGTGCATGATTCTGAAGTGAAGCAGAATTATGCATTAGGAGTGCATAATTCTAGAAAAAGTGCTAGATGGTGAACCATCCGGTGACTGTGGAGGTTTTTGGAGTACAGTGGATTTATGGGCATGTTCAAAACCAGCTTGAGATGACACGAGCTTTGCAAAGTAATGGCACATGGTCCTCCTAGAAGTAACAATAACAAGATGGGACATGTTTATAAAGGGATGGCGATGCTTAGCGACCGAATGCAGATACTACTGAGGACCAAAGGTGTGGCAAGAAAATATCCTCCACATCTTTAGAGTTGCTGGATTACATGAACATCCATAAACAAAGCATCAACAGAAAAGGGTAAAAGCCTTTCTTACCTGGTTAGTTGAAAACCATCTTTAGTGACATGTCACACACCTAAGACAAGGAGACAACTTGCTTTCTTCCTCTCCTAAAACGAACCATCACAAGGCATTTCACACTCTGAGCAGGAGTTTTATTTTTCTGGTTTCTAATTGTATCCTTTTGTCAGGTCACAGTGTGATTGGTTTTTTGCGATAAAGCGAGGAGTTAACCCCCCAAAAAAGCGGAACAGAAAACAAAAATAAGCAATCATGATGTTGAGAATTAGGAGAAAACCTTTTTTTTTATTTTTTATTTTGTTATCTTACTTGGGAGTCAAAGTCAAACTTTAAAATTTTTCCTTTCCTAAAAGGAACAGCAATCAGCACCTTGTCCTTTCAGGAGCTTTGCATCCACCTCCATTAAACTCTGCAAATGTTGTCTTTCGTTGGGAAGTGTTTCTTCCCTCGAATGTACGAGGAACTTTTTTTTTTTTTTTTTTTTTTTTTTAGAAACTGAAATTAATAGTTTTTAGAAACTTAACTGTGAAGTTTGCACTCTCTTATGTAAATCTCTTTGTCGATAAAGCTGCTGAAGATCAAGACTTCCAGGTTTCACAGGTGTGTCGTCGTACCGGCAACCCCCTCTCATGGGGGTAAATTTCTGTACAAGTGCTCTCTTTATGAAAATTCACAGAGGATTAGGTGGGCGAATGGGAGCAGGAGTGTAAATTTCAAGTGAAACTTTTTCTCTCATACGTCGCTTGGGGCCTCATTTGCATTGCTAATAGGTTGAGCTGTATTGCAAGACTATATCCTGGTGACTTACTTCTCTGTTTCCGCTGTAGGTTTTAGCCTTTTTGATGCATTACTCTGCTTCAAGTAAACAAAAATGTCTGCGTTCAAGGTCTTCTGTGGAATATGAACATCCACCCGAATCTGTAGTCTTTCCTGTTCCTTTGCAGTCTGGGTTATTTTTAATTCTTTTAATGCATTCTTTAAATGTGAGCTCAAGTGTGTTTCTCATATTTGTCATTCAGGGATTGGTTACATTTCTTTTCTACAACTTGAATGCAGATGGATTTTTATTTCAAAAACATATCGAAAGCCATTTATGCTATTTACTGTGGGTTTATCACATAAAATCTTGAGCAATACAGTGAAAGTTTTGATTACGATATGAGAAAATGTGTAAGAATTAATTGGGTATGAACACTTTGGCAAAATTAAACACTTTACATAAAGGTTTTTGGTTTTTTGGCTTTATATAAAGACTTTTTAGCAATGCTAAGCGTTATACTGAATGTATTTCACATTCAGCATGATTTTCAACCAGAACTGCAGAAAGAGAATCTAAATTGGCTCTGCGAAACCTGCACAATTTCTGGAATGGTCCTAATATTTTGTTTTTGGATGCCTAAAAGGAACTCCAGATGCTCCGTCTCAGTACAGAATGAGACGCACACACACATTTGTTTTTTTGGGTTTTTTTTTTTTTCAGCTCCCAGATAGTTGTAAATGACTTTACAATGCCAAGGAACATTGTTAGAAAGCTGATGGATGCCAACTGTTTTTGAAAATTGGCTTGGAAATGACTTAGGCAAACATCTGAAGCTGTGTATATAACAAGTCTGTCTGCATATCAAAGACACACCAAGTAAGTGTAATGAGAACAAAATGGAAATTAAAATGTAATCTCTTGACTTGTGTTTTTCACAGGTTTGTTAGGTACCACGTCGCAATCCAGTTGGTGTTGCTTCACCTTGTTATCCAGCCTTCAGTTTCAAAATCTAGCAGACCGTGAAGAGATGCATACAAATAAACAGGTTTTCTCCAGTGAGTGAAATTAAAGGGGTTTATATTTTGAGACAGTGCATAGGGAGGTGCTCTGCTTGGTTTCTCTAAAGCTGTATCCTAAAGTTATAGAACCATGAAAATCCATAGATTTTGGGTGTGAAACTAATGAAATTCAAGCTTTAGCAATGATGGGAATCGAATTTACAGGCTTTTTAAGGGAACAAAAGAACATGCTGTTTGTGGTGTACTTTACGATTGCAAATTTTTGGCTGTGAATCTGGCTTTCAAAATATACTAAATTGACAGAAAACTTTGCCTACAATATGAGTACAGAGCTGAAAATGGTATTTATCCATTTTTAATTTTACTTAGTAATATAACTAACCTATCCAAACAAATAAGGATCAAGTGAAAAAGTTATCAACTCTTGCAAAGTCTTCAGCGAACTATGATTGAGACATGATTCAAAAGCAATGTTTTTTTTAAATTATTTTTATTTGCCACAGCTGGACTGATAGCTGCCACATCTGCAGTAGAATCCAGAATTTTCTTAAACAGAACCTGTAGACTGATGAGACAAAATGGGAACTTATTACAGGACGTGCATCTCTGTACACCTGGAATGGATCGACCACGGGATTTAAGGAAAAGAAAACCACGTTGCCGCTGCTTCAAAACCTGGGTTGTTTGCCATTATTGATAAAACCATAAATCTTTATATTTACAAGAGAATCCTGAGTGAAAATGTGCAGATCTATATAAATAAAATCATCACTCGAAAACTGCATCTTGTTTACTGCAGTTATCTCTGACATAAAAAAAAAAATAATAATCTGAAATATCTTAAGTGTGACAGAAAAAGCAAAAGCCAAAGGAATCTAAGAGGAAGCAAATAACTTTAATTTCATGAAAAATTATCTGGAAAATCAAAAATGCAGCTTTTCTCTCATTAAATGTGCAACGTCTACACCAACATGATCCCACAGTCTCTTTTCTTTGTGTAACATTTACTTCTTTTAAGCTATGTATACTATTTTAGACATTTAAACAAATCTCTCAGCACTTTTTGCTTACCCTGTTATTGGAATATCTTCAAGCACTCACAGCAATATAAATACTAAATCCGACAGCTGTTAGAGTTGTTTTCAGAGCTCTCAAGAAATTACAAAGACTTTTTTGAAGGTTCTAGCTATGGAAACAAATTCCCTGAAATCAAAACTAAAAAGCCTCAAATCTTGTTGAGTTAAAAACCAGGCTTCTTTTTTTTATTTTTATTAATACTTATTTTTTAATTCTGCGATTTCACATTCGATGCTGTTCAATTCAGCCTACTTTTCAGAAACAAAATGTCAAATATTTTTAAGTACTGTTATATAAATGCATGTTGTCTTTTATTTTTATTTTCATTTCTTTTCCAACTAGACTAGTAGAACATATTTCAGATGATGTATCCGGACATCAAAAATACTGCAAAAGTTTTTTAAAAAAGGCATAAAGATCGAGTCTAAATGCCCAAGGACAGGTTAGCGTTTCCATGCCATCTGAAAGATTGATAGCAGTAAATTCCTGAATGTTTACCGCGCTATCATCATGGGAGCTCGTTTACACAAACAAATCTGAAAACAGCATTTGATAATATAGTAATGGCTCATCCTTGCAAGGCCCACACGGGTCAAATCGATGGGATGCTTTGGCTTTGAACAGCCTTCTAATGTATTGCCAAAGGTTTTCCCATGTCGCCCAATTTACAAGTTGGGAGATTTGTATATGCCAATAACGCTGAGCTAAAACTTTTCTCTCTCCTTTTAGCTCTCACGTTTCCTAAAATGGGTCTTCATGGAACATGACCGACTGCAAATGCAGTCTTTAAACACGAGCTGTCTGTGTGATGCAAATGTTTGCTAATCTGTCATGGATGTATAATTGGCTTATGTACGAACACATTCACTGTATTTATGGTAAGATGTGAAAACCCACCAACATCTTTTCTACCTCTTTTCTTCTCTCATTTTACCCCGTTGAGACAGACAGCCACCCACCAGCAGACGGATTCTCGAACACGACTGGCGTTCAAGTCTGGCCTCAAGTGTTTGCCCAAGGGGACGCTCTTTGGTTTCGTTCTGTATGTCGAGCTCTTTAACAGACATTATTTCGCACAGAGTGCAAAACTGAACCCTGAATGCGTCCTAACGAAGCTGCTATCACGGTTGTGTTAAAAATGCAAGCAGTTTATAACGTCCACTTTCACACTGGAGGTTATTTTTTAAAAATGTGGATTATTTTAAGTAAATTCAGGTCCAGATATTATAGTTTTGTAGAAAAAAAAAAAATTCCCAAAGTTCTCTTGTGAACATAGAAATCTAATGACGAAATATACAATATATTGTAAAAATTGTGAACATTTCTTTTTGGCACAGGGCCATTTAAAATTGTTGTGATTATTTAAAATTAATAACGATTGTTATTAATCGTGATTAATTTTTATTTAAAATTAATACATTTTAAATTTAATACTGTTAAATGGTTCACGTCTCAATACTCAACAAAGCCACTAGATGCATTCTCTACACATAATGGGGGTTTTATTGGGTACCTTGCCACCATCTAGTATTCAGAGCAATTCTAGATTCTCTGCATTTTCACTAAATTTCTTACTAAAGACCTACATTTATCTATATTATGTGTGCCAGATTCAGGGTACTTAAATTAGCATCGTCTTGACAGCCAAAACACAATTTTAGATGTAATTATACACACAATCTGGCAGTAGGGGGTTAATTACTCCCTCCAACTTTCACTTCAGGGACTATAATTTATCCCTTTAAAAACAGAACTGAACTGCACCAATAGCAACAAATCATTCATTCTTCAGAGGTATTATTTTAAATTTAAATTACGTAGGAACAACTCACACTTTCAGAACGAAAGAGCTGCTACTAACTTTTCTTTTTACATAACCTTTGGCTCGTATGAACCAGAAGTCAAAACCAAAGAGGCACCTCACCTTGACCTAACTGGCAAAGGCTAGGATTTACAAGTTATCGTAAACAAAAAGAGCAGCACAAACTGCAAACTTGTCTTGCTTTTGCCAAAATGAATTGGAGCAAGTTTTCTTTCCAGGTTCACCCCAACTTGAACCCTTGATCCATGGTAGATGGAATAGCTTTAGCAAAAACATCATCCTAAGACAACGTATCCCACCCACAGTATGGCGCTTTTACTACTGTAGCTGTAACATCTTTGCTCCCGACAAAGATTGTAGAATATTTACTGCTCTTGTAAATAATCTGATTTTTTTTTTTCATACAAGTGCAATTTTCATCATTGATGATGAAGGAACATCAGTGAACTTTTGATGTTCACTGTAACGTCTTTTTTTTTTTTTTTTTTTAAAGTCTAACTTTTTTTCTTGATTTGAAATTGCGTGCTTGCACTTCCCTGTCACTTTGTTACTGAATTTCCCCACTGATGGGCCATAAACGATATTTCTCTCCTAATCTCTTCTCCTTTGAGCAATTTCAGGGTAGCTCAAAGTTTGATGGCGATGCTCAGCTGCTTGTTTCTTCACTTTTGGGCCGGTAGCCACGGCAGCTGTAACTCTTTACTATTTTTACAAGATGATCTGGAAGACCCATCATGATCCCACCCACCACGCTTGCAGTTAAGAGCCGCATGAAGCGTACAGGAATGAGCTTCAGGGCTTGTTTTATTGACAGAAGTCTTATGAGTAAGAAAATAAGCATCTGCGGTGCTTCATTTAGTTCTCATTTATTCTGTGTGTGCATCTGCTGCAGTTATTCATGACTCTAAGTGACTTATTCACAGTAGCAGCCAAGATAAGCTAAAATAGAAATAAGATATTTTACATATTTTCAACAATTAAACTGCGATAATGGACCAACTGGATTTGAAATAAATTATGTAGTCTATCTGGAATAGAGATAGTTTTCTTTAAATTAGCAGTTTTTCTTGATTTTGTGCGATGCTGGCACGTTTTGAAAGCCTCTATGTTTAGTTGCTCAAATACTGTGAGCATTTGGCTGACATATGTAATTAGAATGCATTCTTGCCTGTTTTTCTTTTTGTAACCAATGGAAACATTGCTTCACATGGCTTGTTTAGTGGCTATAACAAACAAGTGTTTTGTTGGAAATTACCGGGCTCCTGGTATCAACAGGTCCGTTTGCTTCCGACTCTGCTCTAATTTGCGCCGCTCCTGAGAGAACCCTTTGGTCATTACTGAAACCAGGTGGTTGCGCCTGTGATTGGAGCTATAGGCCCGAGTCTGGAACTGAACTCACAGAATAAGTACTTTTTTTTTTACAAGCAGGTGCTAAATTGCCTGGGCCGCAAATTTGTCCCTTGGTTGTTGAACAATTTAGAAAAAAAAAAAAAAGGCCTAAAATTGTTTTCTCACTGAAAGACTTCCTCTTGCACAATTTGCTCTTTAATTATGCAAACTCTGTGCATCATCCAGTTACTTAAATGGACTATATCATCCATTTTATACTATTCAGGTCGATGTGTTTGACCCGTATTAGTCTATTTTACCTTTGGGCAAGGATAGTATCCTAATATGCACCAGAACCAGTCAGCAGACTGATGACATCGATCCAACTATATCTGCTTGTTCATTCAGGATAACAAATGGGGTGATCGGTGTCTGTCTCCAAGAGACGGGGTTCGCCGTGGACACGTCGCCAGTCCACCACGGGATGCTGAATACATCTCTGTTGTAATGCATCAGTTAATGAACAAATTACTAAAATTGAGCAAATTTGATTAGAATTGGCTCTAGTTGTTAAACCACAGCCAATTACTGAAAAATACTTCTGTCTGTTTATTTGTATTAAATGTATAATCTTCTACTTTATTATATTGATCTTGGATTTTATGTAATAAACAACATAAAGTGGGGTAGAATTTTAAAGTTTCCTACAAATGGAAATCCAACCCCCCTTTGTTAGAAACCATTAGTGAACAACTGACATCACAAGACCAAGAAACAAAAATAATAAGTTATAATAAAAAATAAATAAAGTTGTGACTGAGGCGTGTATATCATTACAGCATGTCAGCAATCCTCAACTCCAACATTTCTGGCGAGAAAAACTTTACTCCCCAACAAAATATTCATATAAATATGGAAAAAAAAAAATCAACTTAGGAACTAATTTTTTGCACTTCATTCCAAGTAGGTATTGAAACTGTCAAGCTTTGAAGTGCTTTTTTTTTTTTTCTCCAGTTTTATGTGTAGATGGAGTGATGGAGCGCAGACACACACACACACCCACACACACGCACACACACATGCAGTACTTGAGGGTCTCTCAACAGCAGCTTTCGCCTCTTGCTGTCACTCATTTCCTTTGCTTTAGGAGTTTCTCTTCCCTCGTGGACTCTAGAGTAGCTAAAAGAACCTGTGGTTTGTGCTGCACTCCATATCTCCGCCACGCGATCGTCTGTGGGGGGACCCGGACTGTTATCCCAGCAGAGAACAACACATCATTTTCTCTTGTCAAGCCTTCTCTCAGGGCTCATCACAGAGAGCAGGCACTCAGGATCCATGATATTATAAGTCTCCCAGGGCAAGCTGTTCATTTGGTTTTCCCTAGAACATTGCGCTGTTTCACGGTTCCTCTGTGTGAGGCTGAAACAAGTGGGGGAGAATATATATATATCTATCTATATATATAGATATATCTATCTATATATATATATATATATATATATAGATATAATATATCTATATTATATATCTATATATATATATCTATATATAGATAGATATATATATATAGATATATCTATATATATATATATATATACGAGAGACTGCTGTTAATCTGTTTCTTTGGTGAGATTTGTTTCTTGAAAATCAGGTGATTCGATATCCACCATCTTTACAGATGATCTGTTCAAAAGGAATGGAAAAATTTCCCCCTGAGTTCCTTCGTTACTCACATATGATGATTTTTACACTTCTGCTTATGGGGTGCTCTTGCTTTCAGGTATGTGCTGCAACCACCGAGATCAATAAAAACCTTTAAGGACTACCCCCGACCCCTTGATACATGTATTTGCACCTCAGTGGATGGAGGACAGGTTGCATGTAAACAGCTTCTTCACAAACAGATAGCCTTAGTTTTTCCCCTACTGCTTACACCCAGTCCAATTTGAAGCATTGGGAACAAACAAAAGAGGAAAGAGGGCCTCGCTGTATTTTCAAAAGTTCTACACAATTCAATCCCCACTCTTATTCTCAGAGCCCGAGGCTTATTTCCCTCACTGGTGAAGGCACTTGTTTGAGGATCGCCCTCACCGCCGGCACCTGCTTCTCCGTCCTTGGTCTGCCCTTCAGAGACGCTCTGGCAGATCTTCACCCTGGAATTCTTTCACATCAAAACTCTTTTCTTTTTCTCAAGAAAAAGTTATAATTTGAAAACTGCATTTTATATTTACTCAGATTACCTTTGATATTGAAATGTGTTTTTTATCGGGGTGGTGCGCGGCGTAGCG
Source organism: Poeciliopsis retropinna (assembly GCA_010277075.1). NCBI lineage: Eukaryota > Metazoa > Chordata > Actinopteri > Cyprinodontiformes > Poeciliidae > Poeciliopsis > Poeciliopsis retropinna. Next base: position 4,122,734 of record VMRM01000019.1, read on the forward strand.
GTACAACGGGGGCCACCCGTACAGATGCTGCCTTTTCTGGACGAAGATGTCCGGGGTACAATTCCAAACATTTTGTACATTTGCTCTATTTCCCACTTGTCTCTCAGTCCATACCTGTATAAAATACGGTAAATAAAGACAAATATTCTGAAAAAAAATATAAAGACCAACTAGCTTGATTACCTGAAACATTTAAGTACTTCCAGAGTAAAACCAGCCGACGTATGACCCCTACGAGGACAGGAATCACATAGAGAACAGCTTCACTTTGACATCTAATAATAAAAAAATGACATCACTATCTGGTTTAATATAGTTATTGGATCAGATGGGTACTGTTTCTGCTACTTATGTAAAATAATTATTGGCCAGTTTCCCTAAACAGAAAGCGTATTTGCTTGTTTCTTCATTATTACAGAATATATTACCATTGACCAGGAAGATTAAGAGCTGTTCATAAGATGGCTCACACAAAAGACACATGCCTACGCCAACAAGCAGATATGATGGCTATCTTTTGAGAAATTCCTCTGCCTAACCAGGCATTAAAACTCCTTCTGCTGCCTTTGGAAAGAAAGTACAGACTCAGAAGGACAAATGATGTCCTTATTCAGATTTTACATGCTTAAAGAAAAAATGCTGACCATTTGGAAGGAAGAGAAGTGGGAAGGGGCCGAGGGATACGCAATCTTACAAATGATTTTCATTCATATTCAGCAATTTCAGAGCAAATGGGTGTTAGACTGGAGGGTTTTTATATTAGATTTTAGCATAGCTTCTCATCAGCCTCCCCAGAGAAATCCCCAGCGGTCTCCGGAATCAGGCAAAGTAATCCAAATCCTTGCATCATTTTTCATCACTTTTCATTTAAAGCAGACATCCAGCGCTGTTTTTTTCTTTTTTTTTTTTCAGCCATGCATTTCAGATAATAAACAGCCCAATGAAGATTCTCCCATCAGCATGCAGATTCCTCCACATTACTAATTATCATTCCGAGAGAAACTTCCAAACTGCAGACGCAGGATTTAGTGATCTGCTCTAATAGAGCTGACCACTTTCTCAAGGTGTTGAACCAGAAGCCAAGTAAACATTTTCTATGTGTTGACAGGCCAGATAATATGAGTTCCTAATTCCTCAAAATGTGGGCTGACTCACACGCGCTATAAACATCGAGCGGCAGAAGGAAGGAGAAGAGCTGCCAGTGATTGATCGCCGAGCTACAGAGCTGAGCTGTGGAAATGAGGACTGCGAAAGCTCGGATTTGCGAATATGCCAATAACTCATCTCCGAGGAAATAAACATCAGTTGCATTTACGGCGAACCAGAAGTTCTCCACAAAGGAAAACGCGTCCATTTGCAGCTACAACTGCCTGACGAGCCGGACATTGAACAAGACAATATGTTGTAAAATCACACTTCTCAAACATGTAATTGAGGTGCCAGTTTGATTGATCTGCCGCTTTTTTACACAATCATCATAATTCAGTGGGAGGATATGACTGATCCATTAACGATTAATAACAGGTCGCACTCTGAAGGCTGACGAAGGCTTGACAGCTGCAGAAAGTTGCCATAACGAAGACCTCCAGGGTTGTAGCATTTATTCATTTTCAACATATAGTCCCAAAGTGGGTTTTCCAGTTCTACAAGGCAGATCCTAGTCGATAGCCGGATTGGCTCTCACATCTTTTGACGCCACTAAGTCACACCAAAACTGATTGGCCATTTCACAGCAGCAAAGGAGAAGTGAAAATTAAATTCAGATTTAGTTGGTTTCCTGCTACGAGGTTATCATTTTAATAAACAAATAGATAACACATAAATGTGATTAAGACATAATGGCTCCCTGACAAATTACACACATGGAGCGGTGATTCCGGGGGCGGCAATAGATGCTAATACTGTTATATCCTGGGGGCGTTTGGGTTGTTTTTGTTTGCATTTTTACTTCCTTGTTCATCGGTGACAAGCCTTAGTTTTGGTTTGAATGTTAATCATTCCCTTAGATTTTTATTAAACATTTCATCAACGACTTCCCACTTCGACCAGACTGCATTTGAAGTTCAACTAGTACAATAAATCATAACAAATATGAAACTGTAATTGCTCTTCATAAATGCTAGATGTTAGCACAGTACTAGTAGGCTCACGACATGTTTTTCACACCATTTCTTCTTGAATCCCTTCCACTGTGGCTAAAATAAAACTTTTTTTGCAATAAAGAGCTGGCCAGTTCCTCTGTAATGATGTAAAAGCCTGATAGCCAGTCATCCAGTATTTAGTCCCAGCTGTTGCTATCAAGGATGGCTCAAATAGTTAGTCGGGTGAAGAGGAAATTACTTTTTCCAATGGGCAAAGTTGCTTAGATTTCCCTTAACAGTGATGACTATAATAATAATAATAATAAAAAAATTGCTTTTTGTATTTACTCAGCTTGTCTTTGGAATAAATCAATACTCAGATACAACAAATTATTGCAAGCTTTCATTGCTTACCAGATGAGAATACAACAAAGCAAAAAGAGAGTACTTCTATCTCCATTTTACTGAAACATCTAAACACCGACCGAATGAAAAGCTCCGAGTGAAATCCCTTGCATTTAAATAACATTCAATGAGCAATTCTTCCCTGGTATACAAGCTTGTTGCTATTTCTTGCATTATCTCACATTAGTAAGTCATGATATTAGAAGCATGTCATAAATAAAAAGCTTTGTTCTTTATTTTTTAATTATTTTTTTTTTCTCCTTTCGCGGTGAGCTAATTGATTGCAGTTGTTTCTCTTGCAGTAAGTACAGGAATGAGTTGGCATTCAGTAAAGCAATTCGGCGCCAGCTCGGTATCAGAGGTTACTGTGTGGCTCAGAGAAACCTTTTTTCACGCAAGAACAGTTTCGTTTATGCCTGGGTAGAGCCTTGACACTACAGTAGAACAGGATACTGCAGTGTTGGTGGCAAAATGTGTTTTTCTGTTTGCTTACCTTGCTGTGCCATGACACTCTTGCACAATAAAAAGCTGTTTTTACTAAGCTTAAGTATATGCTTTAATATATATATATATATATATATATAATTCTGGGTAGAAATATGGGTATTTGTAAAGATTGTAGTTTAGAGTTTTGAAATATGTAAAAAAAAAAAAGAGACAAACACAAGTTTCCTCAAAGCAATGCCAGATTTTTGTTGTATAAAATAGCTTAGTTAACGGGTTATGTGTTGACTTGTTCATATGTTATGAATCATTCCGAAAAGAAGCCAAGCAACATTCAGCAGATGACCGATTTTAAATGGTGTGTCCAGACTCTCCACCTGTGATCTCTTTCACTCATATGTTTATGTATCTCAGTCAAAACGAGATTAATACATGTCGTAGACGTCGTTGCTGCTTTAAAAATTCTGATATCGTCTTATTTATGCAGCATTGATTTAATAATGGCTGTGTTTTGTGTTTCAAATAGAATCAGGCAGTTTGTGTGTTATCATTGTGGGTACGAAACTCTCATAAAAAACAAAACACTGTATTTTACAGCAATATACGTAAAAAAAAATATTAGTACAAAAATGATAAAAAATTTGTTTTTAAAAACTTGCTTAAAAACAGACAGAAACAGTTCTGCATAGCAAATATGCAGCAGCTTGCTTGCATTCCTGAGAGTGAATCACATCAAAGTGGAAATAAATTGTGTTTGACATGAGAGAAGAAAGTTCTGAGCCATAACGCCTCGGAGGAGATGAACATCTGCATTTGATCCATTTCATTTCTCTTTTAAAAGTATCCTCCGCGTCCCTGCGGGCCGAGAACAAAACTCGTCGAGTGCTATTTGTTGATGTGTTCCTTTCAAACCTCGATAGCTCATATGTACATATTTGAACTGACAACCTTGTGAGGATGAGCGCCGTTCAACGGTACAGTTTGGCGAGAGTTTGGCGGATGAGTGTGCGAGTGATTTCCGAGCTTCGATTAATGCAACGGTGCAATACGAGCGTCTGCATCGCCGAGGACATACAGTACGTCTGACTGAGGCCCGGTTTAGTCGCAAGGCTTTTGTCACTGTATCTCCTTCACTCCCACACAGCGTTGCTGCATAAAGCCGATAGTCCTCTGAGTCAGAGTTGATGTAAACAACAAGACAGCTTCATGTCCAGCCAGAGCCGAGCAGGATAATGGATATCAACCCGGCGACATGCGATCTGCATAGACTGCGCAAGGGGATTAGTGTGTGATCTGCAAGTGGCGCTGCTGTAATTCACAGGGAACTGAAGGCCCCCTCGGATTTGTTCGTTTTTTGTTTTTTTTTATGTGATTCCAAGCTGCAAATCCTGATCAGACAGCTATCCTGATAGGAGGAAACAAACATCCCAGGTTTGTATTTAAATATCTGCGCTCGCAACTTTTTATCAACGACAGACAGACAACAGTATGTCAAGCAAGCATCATTTGGCATTATCCACTCCTTCCTTCAATATCCGTTAAAGCACTGTCAACACACAGACAACAGTTTGTTTTTCCCCCCCCCCTTTTTTCTATTATATTTTACTTTATTTTATTTAAATTCAGACTTGGTGCCTTGTGACAGGCCTGCAGGGAAATCATTTTTTTTTGTGATGTCTATCTCCTCGGGTGTATTTTTAAAGGTACGGGGCGAAGCTGCCATCATACCAGCTCTCACTGCGCTTGCTGAAGGGGAATTCCCAATGGCACCTTGTCGAGCGGCCATGTCAACAGTTTGTTTGCATAGCGAATGGCTCCGGGCGTTATGCTGTCGAGCTCAGAGAATAAGCAGCTCATCCCTACCCAAGAATCATCATGGAATTTGAATGTCAACCACAAAATATTCACTGGGACTGACAATAGCACACTACGCGTTGCAGTAGTATTCCCCATCCCTTGAGCTTCTTATACGTTTTGTCATGTTTCAATCAGAAATTTCAAAGTTTGGCGGAAGGATTTTATGCGATAGGTCAGCACCAAATAGCACATAATTATGCAGCGGAAGTAAAAATATACATGGCTTTGCAAATGTTCTACAAGAAAAAAACAAAACAAACAACAAAAAAAACAACAGACAATAGTCTGGAAAGTAAGCATGCACTACTTATCTTCACTCTGATACCACAAAATTCACTTGTAAAAAGTAATAATCTTTGCGTGAAATTCAATCTCATTCTAAATCGAGTTGTTCTGTCAAGATGTTAAAGAACACAGAAGATAAGTAGTTAATTGACAAAGTTATTTTTAATACAGTTTCAACATTTCTAATTTATACTGAAGAGACAATAAATGTCTTTATTAATTTCACCCAAGCACAATGGATGGATGGTGGCCAGTTAGAATCTCAGGTAGCATTCAGTGTTGCAACAAATTTGAAGAGGCCTCTGACTAAAGACAATGGTGCTGTACGTTGACCTCAAGGCCGGAATAAATGCAAGCAGCTCAATATAGTACAGAATAGAAAAAAAAATAGAAACAGCCTATATCGTCCTGCAAGGAGAAATTAAAATAGATATGTAGATTTACAACAAAAGTTCTGAAAGTGTTAAAAACAATATCTGACAAATAAATAACAAAAATAATAATATCCTGTAAAAGATTACAACAGAAAATACCGTGCAGTTATTTGAAACAGGCATGTGTAACCGAGTTGGATCGCTTTGCCAAAGATGGTCATAATGTGCATGTATGCTGAACTTTCAAAAAGGCAGACTACTTACAGTTCAGGATAGAAAAACTCATGTGCAATAACATGGAAATTTTATTTTGAAAAGAATGAGCATAAGCAGAGCAGGTGATTGAACTAACGCCAGCTTGTACCGTAAACACTTGAGTTTGTTGGGAGCAGTGATGATTCGTATCTGGGTAGCAAAGACATTATTCCATGGTCACATGTCGTGGGTGACATCATCAGTTGTTGGAAAGCACTGCAGACTCACTCCTTTTGCCGTTCACTTTACACCTCGATCTACGTGTGAGCCTCGGCCGTTGTGATCGATTGAGGACATGGTTTGAACTTCATCCTTCTCTCTCTCTGCTCTTTGCTCTGGCTCTGCACCGTTGAAGCCTCTTTTTCAACTTCTCTGGGATTTGGGGTCAAAGTTCAGGTATTACTTGAGCTTTTGAGATGCTAATCACCTGCTCCTGGTTGCAAAAAAAAAAAGGAAAAAAAAAACCCTTGTTGCCATGGTTATGCATCACAGAAACTGTGCAAAAGTAAAAAAAAAAAAGTTAGAGCAAAAATATTTCGTGCTGCACATCATTCAAAAGGGAATAATTGTCCAAAAAGGCAAGCCTCAACTAAACAAAATATGAACAAAGATCTACAAAATGAACAAATCAGAATTAGCATAGCAGAACTTCTACATGCTGCTGACATGAGCGGCGCATGAGCTGGATACATTTTTAGAAACGCACTACAATAGTCTCCACCCTTTCCCCACGAGTATCTGCAGTCTCTCTGGGTATTTTTCTGCCAGTTTTGTGCTTCTGGAGGCAAACGTTTTTAATTGGTCTTCTCTGTAAATAGTTCAGGCATCATCAGATTAGATGGAGACATTTTTTTTTATGTCCATCCTTATTCAAAAATGACTGACCAACTTCCTTGGTTCCCACAGCATAATGCTGCTACACCATGTGGATTATGTCCATGCATCATTTTTGCATTTTGGCCCAGAAAATTACATTTGATATCAACTGAGTAGAGCAGCTGCTTCCACTTCTGATAGGCAAGGCAAGTTTATCTTTAGAGCAAATTTTCAGCAACAAGGAATTCAAAGTGCATTACTTTGTGTGGGTATATTAGTTAAGTCTATTGCTTCATTTCAGTAATAAAGCAGTATATATACACACATGCACACGCATGCCCACACACACCCACACACACACACATATATGAATAATATTGTATGTATAATGCTAAGTTAAAATAATGGGACATTTGGATTGAAAGGATATTTCTTCTCCTATTAAAAACTTTGTAAGCTTCTGTAACTGGAGAGAAGTTGCTGCTCAGCTTATTCACGTATATTATTGGCCTTGAACTCCACTGAAAACGGTTGCTAGAGAGATGAAAAGCAACTTATCAAGCTCTTACCTTATTGTCATGGCTGATGAGGTCAGACAGTCCAAAATCCTCAACGTAAAAGTAATTTCTAGCCTTGGCCATAAAGGCTAAAACTCGGAGAGGATTTGAAAAAAATGATGACTGCAAATTGTAGAGTTAGATTTGAGGTCTCGTGACAAATCTATTTCAGTCGGCGTTCAGATTTTCTTAACATTTTGTAGATATGAAGTAGAACAATAATGCATTTTCTACACAAGGTTCTGGTTGTTTTGTTACTTTGGCAGAAAAGTTTCATATTTAACCCACAACAAATGTAGTATTCAAAGATTATCTGTCCCATTGTATGCTGTCCCAACATAGTGACAGTTCCAACAACAAATTCGAAAACAGTAAATAAATTCTTTATAGAGGTTGTATACTGCAGCTTTAATGTCAGTCCCCTTACAACATTTGCATGCGGGGCTGTAAAGTTGTTTGCGAACTACAGGGGATAGCTTAAAACGTTGGCTGAGTTACAACTGTTCAGTCAGGAGAAATGTGCCAAAATTCCAGTAGGCTTTTGTGAAAAGGTTGCAGCACTTTTTCACAAAACTTTTCTCTCTAACTGTAATTGGGAGAATATTACCAAAAACTAAGTCTAAAAAATTCTGACACAAAAACTTTTAATATAACTGACCCTGCAGTTTGCTAAATGAAAGAATAATTTATTTTTCTGTCGGTCCAGTTATATTTAAATTCTTGTAGAATGTTTTGTGTCTTTATTTTAGCTCCCAAAACTCTTTTCTTCAAATGAATATTTTTTGCCGGTATACTCAGCAGGATTCTGCGAGTGATTAAATTACCTGGGGACCCCGTCCACCCCCCTCTAGGACACAATCCAGTGGAAAACTACATTTAGGTAGGTCATACAACTTTATCGATTTTATTTGACTGCTTTAAGATTTATCAATCTGACATGAGGCTTCAAGCAAAACTAGGTCTTGACCTGACATCTAAAGATATCAATGACAAAAAAGAAACTTTGTTTCTCGTAGGAGCCTGGTAGGATCCTATGAGATTTGGCAAATATGTTAGCTTCCACAAATTGTACCACATCCAGATGATAGATGACAAGCAATCCCTTTTGTCCCTTTTCTTTTTTTAGCGACTTGTTGTAAATATGCTCTTTATTAAGTTACACCTATTACATAGTTTCTTCATTTACTTCCTTCACTCCAGGGAGTGTGCTTATGCTGTACAGCTGGTCCTCTGGGCTGCCAGCTACTTTTTCTCTGGGGACAAATTCCAGCATAGCTCGTCTCAAAACGCTACTTGCAGTGGCCCTCTGGGATGTGAGCCTGTGAGGGGCCCCATCTGTGGGAAAAAACACTCGGTTTTTCTTTTGCTTGACTGCATCTATGTATGAGAAAGAAAAATGACAACCTGAATCTTGCGTTATTCTCCAAGCGCACATCTATTTTTTTAAATTTTTTTATTTTATTTTTGTGATTGTAATGGAATATTCAACATTATGAATCGGTCAATTTTCCACTCTCACCCTCTGCAGGACATGATCCCTTTAAGGGTTAAATGAGAAGGACAGCTATATTTATGCACATTTTAAACAAGATGGAACATCACGGTGGGGTTTTTTGGCTTACGCCCTTCAGTTCTTAAGGTTGTTCTGGGCCTGCCGCGTGTTTCAGGACCTGAGTTGAACCCGGGAGTGGACGCTGCCCCTTTGACTTTGGTGGGGAAGATAATTTATATTTTGAGAAATATGGTTTGTTGATACGCAGTAAAGAATTTGACAGTGTTCTTTTCAAATAAATGCAGAAAAAAAACAAAACAAAACAAAACATTTGCTCCTTGTAAAATATTTTTTCTTTCTTTGTTTACTCTGCTGAACCGTTTTTATTGTAACACATTCCATTTTCATTCTGTTATATTTACACTTATGTGCACACTTGCACATTCCAGCTCAACATTCTGTCACCCTTTAGATCTAACTTAGGTTTTCAAACTTCCAAACCCTAAACCAGGTTGCAAAACTTTCACTTGAAAGTACCTTTTATAAGTCGTCTCTTTCAGAACTCTCACAAACTTGTCCCTTATTTATTTATTTTTTTCTCTATTTTCCTGTTCTGCGCTAAACAGGTGTTGCTCCGTGTGTTTTTTAAGAGTTTCTTAGCTGAAAACAGCTGCCTGCTGCGGCTGAAAACAGCTCAGTGAAAGCAGTTGTGTGTTTTAAAGCAGGCTTTAAAACAAAAGCAATAAGTGGAAAAAGAAGCTATAAAGCCTCACTGAGAGGTATGGGAAAACTGCAGGGTTCGGCAATGATTCTCTGGGACTTGATTTGTCTCGTTAGCCTCTGTTGTGGACTTATTTTATCTCCGCAAACTGATTTTTCGGCTCCTTTATGCAATTGCTAATAAAAAAGATCAGAGTATCGTCAATTAAACTTTTACATTGCTCTTTATTTATGTGTTTGCGTTCTCTTTTAAATGCCACCAACATCAGTGCAATTAATCAATGCATCCCCTCCAAATCCCTCCCCCACCCTCTCCTCGCTTGCTTACTGGTGCTCGGCGCTCCTCTCCGCAGTTCAGTTGCCTGAAATATCCCAAGATAATTTGATGGGAGAATTTATTTCATTTACAAATCATACCACAGCAGCTGTAATTAATTGTTTTGCTGCTCAGTGTACAATAGTTCACTGACTCCTTTGTGTGACTTTCGGGGGCCGTTGCTGTTCCGTGATGTGCGGGTGCCGTGCCGAAATTCTGAACAGATGTTGCTGTCATCTGACATGACCACACAGATCACTCCTGGAAAAAAAAAATCCCTGGAATTAACAAACAGAACGCCTGTTGCAATGCACCGCAACTCTTTCTGACAGCGGGTCTCGTTAGTGAAATGTTTGTGCTCTTGTTGTGTTAAGGCAGACATGTAAGGAGAGACGATGTTTGTTTTCCATCTAATGTGACCTTAAGATTTTTGAAATCTTCTCAGACAGAAAAAGGCAAACTTTTTGTACGATTTAAACTTTTGCGCATTGTTTTTGCGTTGCAGTCTCTAAAACGTCAATGTGTCTTGTGATTTTCTTTTTTTTCTGTGACAGACTGTTGCAAAATTAATTTTTATTTGCCATCTTCTACATTGATGACCTCAACAGTGCAAACCATATTCAGAAGCCTTTTGGGGGCAGCAGTGACTCACGATGTAGGGGCTCAATAACCTCACTCCACCCGTCTTTGTGACTCTGTCGTTGTATCCTTGGGCAAGACACTTCACCCTGTTGATGGTGTTTTCACCTGAAATGGTGGTCAGAGGGTCCAGTGGCGCCATTTGAGTCATAGCCTGACTTCGATTAGTCTGACCAAGACTTACCTCTTCGTCAGATATTCAAATTCTAGAGATCCTTGCAGATAACTTAAATATTTTCTTCAGGTGTGTTTAATCAGAGATCTAAAAGTCTTCCAGGTAACATCTTTCTTCCAGTTCACAATCATGCACTGCTCTGCGTTTGATCGATCACGTAAAATCTCAAAACAAGTTTACGGCAGTAAAGTGAAAAACATTGTTAAAACGTTCAAGGAATGTGAATAGTTTTTATAACTTAACATCTCAGTGTTACCGTACACTTACATCATGTTTGACATACTAGGTGTGAAAGTTATCCAAAAAATCAATTTGGAGCTAAGTTTAATTGGAAACAGGTGGAAGCTTCACCTTGACTGCAGTGTTCAGCCAGTCTTAGCACATCAAATATGGCTTCTGCATTGAATACACTTGGAATGTCCTTCTTACTTCATACTTTGCAGCTCCTTTTCTGAACAGGTTGCTGGTTTGTGGAGGTGGAGGTGCTTCACAGCAGAAACACATCTCCTTGTTGCAGGTAAACACACCCCGAGACCATTGCTTTTCTTTGTGGGATTTGTTGAGTTAGGAGCGCTGCGCTGTTCCGTTCATTGTGTCACTTTTCTCCGTTACGTCGAAAAACTTATTCTTGTGTGTCCTCAAGTCATAAAAGACGTTTTGTGTAGTAAAAAAAAAACCTTTTTCTCACCTCTAATGTGACATATATTGTACAATTCACGTAACCAAAGTGTGAAGTGTTCACTTCTTCCTACTCCTTTTCAAACAGAAAAGCAGTAGTAAACAAATTATTTTGTTCTTGGTTATGGATGCACCTGTTTTTCTCCGTCTTAGTGTTTGCTTGTTCTCTTGTTTTATTTTGTAAATCTATTTGAAACAAATAAATGAATACAAATACTTCAGTATTGTTCACATCCAGGCTCTGTTTAACCACATTTTTGCTTCAATTTCAGTATTCAGTGTTCTTCGGAGCTCATGTTCCAACAATTGTACACAATTTCACCTGAAATAACAGGCTGTATAATTTTAGTCAGATTATACAAACACTTGCACAATTCCAAATACAATTTGTGCTAGGTTAGATTGTGGCCTTGATTGTTAATAGACAGATAGGAACCGACAGACAGGTAGCTCACAAAAGAACCCCGCTGAAGAATAAGCTTAACAGAGACTTTAGCAAACAAAAGTAAAACAAGAAATATGTACAAAGCTCTAGTGATTGCAGACGGCGCTGTCTCAAATCACTGATTTTTGCATTGTTTGCTTTGCTACGGAGTTGAGCGTAATTCATTTGAGAAGTTTTCCATGTGTACAAAAAGCTAGCATCCCGCTGTGTCTCTGGCTGTGCTTCGCGGCTCATCACTGCACTGTGCGGTTTGTCTGAACTCAGGCATCTTAAGAAGCAAAGTTTCAGCGCTCTTTGGCAGACACACAAAGTGACTTTGTCACTGCTGTCGCCGAGCGGCGGATTCATTGCTCACTGAAGCAAGTTTGACAAAAAAAGGGAGTGGAGGTCAAGGGAAAGGCGAGCCGTTGTGGGAATGGAGCTTAATACAAGGTCTGTTGGAAACTTATTATGAGGGAAGTGACACAAATTAGTAAGAGGGCCATCTCATCTGTGCGTTCCATTGTAGGCATAGTTCACAACAGGGTTTTGGTCCCCTGCCATTATGGACTGTCATCGGTGCAGGGATGACAAGTAGAGACGGCGCTAATTAGCCCTTGTCATCCAGATGACATTCTAATCACGTGTTTCTGGTAATTACTTCACTTTTACAATTTCCCTACTTATCTTAGGTAGACATGATAACACTTGTCACTAAAATGAACCTTTTAGATCTACGTTGAGCTTGCTGGATAAAGTCGGAAAAGAGGTGGGTAGATGGGAACGCATGAAACTCCACTTAAATAAAATCAAGTGCAAAAATGACTTGAATTTTATTGGAACAGAGAGTCCGTGTGTGTGTGAATCCAGCTGTCCTGTAAAGGCCTCAAATTGTTTTTGTAAATAACTCATGTGAACAAACATGAAGATTAAGGAACGCAGCAGAAAGGTCCAGGAGGAGATTGTGGAGAAGTTTAAAGCAAGGTTATGTTAGGACTAACACCACAAATTTCTACTTTGTGGAAGAGTATCAGGAAGACACTCTTAACAGGACAATTACCCAAACCATACAGGCAGAGCAATAGTGCAGTGTTTGAGATCAAAGTGTATTCATGAGACACAATAAACTAGTCAACATCCATGACTAAATCTAAATTAGAATTAGTAACAAAACATTATGTGCAAAGTTGGTGGAGATATATCCCAAAAGACTTACAGCCGTATATCCAGTGAAAGGTTCTATAAGATATTAACTCAGAGGGATAAATACAATCATTCACTAAGTCTTCAGATTTTTATTTGTAAAATATCCTTTTCATACCAGGACATTAGTCAATTATCAAGTGAAATAAACTTAAGTTATTAATTTAACATGGCAAAATGTGGAGACGTCCAACTGATATGAATATTTTTGCCTTAGAGGAAGAATTTTGCGGAGGGCTAAAAGAGTGTTGGCACTGGCAAGTGAGTGCTTATCAGCCTGCATGCCTTTCTGCTGGCCTCAGTTGATGCCTTCACAAACCTCTACCAACTGGGCTGGTTATATGTGAAATTAAAAAAGGGCAATTATTAAACAGCTGGCTGACAGTAAACTTGGTTCCTGAACACAGTGACCGGAAAACCCATTTACATCCCGTCTCATCCTGCAATCGGATTCAAGCATGTCTCCTTATTCACACCAGACTGAAACAGACCCCCATTTTTTAGTGAGACAGAGAAAAACGATTCCAATTTCCAGATTTTTGTTGACCATCAGATGTTTGAGGGGAATCTTTTTTGAAAATATTACCTGCTGACATACAAAAAGTCCTTGAATTTTCTTCTGAGCAGACCTGCTGTGCCCTATGCAGGAAGACAACTCCCTAACTTTCCCTAAAGCCCCTCCCTGCGGGTAACCATTAGCCGGGACACATGTGACATCATTTGGATCGGCGACCTTGCAGGCCACGGGGGACCTCCGGCTCGGTAGACACATCATTGAATAATACGCACCTCTTTTGCTCCGTGAAGCATCGGGGTTGCCCGCGAAAGCGGCGGGGAGGGTGGAGACACGGAGGAGGATTATGCTAAAATATGTATCCCTTTCCATTGTGGTCCACTGTGCCTGAGCGGCTGCTTTTCGTGCCGCAGAGCCTGTCTTGGCTTCTACGGGGCGCGCACCGTCTCTGCAGCTCTGGCCTCATTATGTGTGACAGCGCTTTGAGGAGGCAGGTGGAATAAAAGGAGAGAAGGGAGGAGGGCTTGCTGAACAGAGATAGGCCTTCTCCTTCTCCTGATATCATGGATGAATCAATTGATGCTGCTTTGTGCACTTTTTCTGCTGACCCGACAAGATGGGGAGGAAAAAAAAAAAAAAAAAATTCGGCCGGTTGCCTGTGGCATGACAGCTAGAGTTTGAGTTTAGCTCGCTCTGTCACTATTAAATCCCCCCTTCCCTCGCTCCCATCCTTATGCTCCTTGCTACTGTGAGCACTCTCACAAAAAAAAAAATCTCTGCGTACATTCCCTCACACACACCCACCCCCTTCTCTCTAAAATGCATTTGTCGCCTGTGGAGTTATGGCATTAGACTGTCTGCTAGATATTAGAGTAGCGGGGGTAAATCTAGTTGATGGATGATTTCTGTTGTGCAGTCAGAACTAGGGCTTGATAAAAGGACAACACACGACTGATGCTGAAACAAACGAATGGTGGGGAGAAAGCAAAACTCCCATCAATATCCGCTTCTAACCAACTGATCCTATTTGAATTGGTGCTCGCAGTATAGGGCGCCACAAGAATGTCACCATGCCAGATACTTTAAAGCGATCTGTTGCTTTAAGCACACTGTTCACTGGTGCATTTGAAAGGCAAACAGTTTTATAGATCCTCAATCAAACGCATCCCAGGCATCTTTAGCTGTGCAAAGAACGAACCCACTACTGTCTTGTCTGTAAGAGGAATAAATACCGATACGCTCGAATGGCCTGGTATGTTAATTAAATACATGCTTATTGAAATTCAGTGACAGCTGGAATTTCACAGTGGGTAGGGGGCTCTTGCTTCTCCCCAAGAGTGTAAAACATAATTGGTTGACAGCAAAAAGTAACACACAATTAGTTAGGAAGGTTTAATTAATATTCGAGCGGAGTCCTGAATGCACCCTACAAGAGGGCTGGCTCTCGGTTTGTACAGATACAACAGATGTTGATGGGTCTGGGTCAATGGTCAAGCCACAATTCATGTCATCAGGAATTATGTTCTGATAACTTGGGCAGCCTGCCTTTCAGCATGTTACCGTGACTTCCTGTTTATAATTTGTCATTGTCATAAAAGCTACATGGTAGCTAAACGAGCTTTCCGGAACTCAGCTTTTTCCTGCTCACGTGGTCAGCTGCAGCAAACTGTTTGTTGTCACAAATAGTTCCTGTTATTGTTTATGTTGCTTTGGGATTAAAAGTGATTTTTTAACAAAATACAACTTTGTAGCCATCAAATGGCCATGAAGCGATGGAAAGAGTGTTCCTGGATTTAATAGATGCATGTTCATTTGTCAGCAAGAAACAAATAAGCAATATATTTTATAGACTAAGAATCAATTGTCCCAAAAGTTATTGACTTTAAATTCTGTAAATTAATGAAGCATAGCTTTCAAAACAAGGTTCTGTTTTCACTTCTGCTTTTTTCAGGGGTTTGGAGACATAACAAATTTTGTTAACTAGTTTGAGATTATCTTGATTAGTTTTGTACTAATGTGGTCTCATAAACAAAATTTCAATACAAACCTTGGCTTAAACACCAAACCTTTCATATATGCATAGAGATATGCATATATACCTTTACACCAGACTTTGAAATTATCATGTATTTTCCCTACATTATTTGGTGCTGCTGTATGAAAATACATCAACACCAAATGCTGTATTTGGTGTTACAAGATTGAGTAAATTCAGATTGAATTCAGATTACAAGATTGAGTAATCTGAATTAGGTGGAAACTGGCCCTAAGTGAAAAAGTAATTGTTTACTATTCATTCAAAATGTGTTTGTTAATCTTAAACATTTAGATGTGACGAAGAAGCTAAAATAGAAATTATTTCCACGAGTTTTTCACACTCAGCTCTGTTTAATATATCTTACAGTATTCATATCCTAGGGAATGTTGATACCCCCTTTGTAATATCTTTCAACAAAGTGTATTCGCAACAAACCTTTATAATACAACAGTCAAATTTTTATTTTGGTTTCTTTCAAATTGAACAGCAGGTTTTATGCAGAGAACAAAACCTTTCTCTCCAGATAGACCAAATTATTACCTGTACCCATGCATCTCTTACATGCCGGAAAAATGCTTTGTCTTGTGCAGAAAAATTGGACAATGAAACTAATTAAGGTCCAGCTGCGTTAGCCAAGCTAATGTCGAAGGGTTTTGCATCAGCATAAATACTTCCTGTGCACTTACCCTTGGATAAGCCAATTCAAGCCACAGACCATGTCTACTTAAAACAAGCTTTGCTCCACCATAACTCTGTTCCTCTTTTCTTCCCTCTGTGACTTTGACACCTGGATACCTCTGAGAGCCATGTATCAAATTCACTTAAATGGCCTCAGATGGCCTATGGACAACAATCCGCTTTGTTTTGGGCTATTGTACAAAGCATTAAAAAGCTATTTGCTGGCAGACCTATTGAGCAGACCTGCAATCGGTCGCCCCGACGTCACTCCCCTGGTGGATGGTTATTGTCGCTGAGTGGTTGGGGGTGGGGGATGAAGGAGAGGGGGGGGCGAGAGACAGTGGGCGGTTGGGAAATTACAAGCTTTATTGAGCTGGGCTCCACATGAGGTAAATGGAAGTGAATTAAAACTGAGTAACGGTGAGCATACAGACACATAAAAAATATTCAGCATTTATTTATGCCTACATCATTAAAATGCAGAAAAAGTGAATGACCAGTCAAATGTTTATACTGAGTAGAACCAATACATCATGTTTGCCCTTTAAAAGTGTTATAGTTCAAATTATAAATGTGGGCAAACAAGTTAAACTTATTAATCCAGACCTTTTCTAACTTTGTATATGGAAGGGACACTTGTCTTTCATTATCCTCAATCCTCATGAGCATACATAGTCAATACCCTGAGACGATACTTTGTCAAAGGGAATTTCACTTCATTTACAGCTACACGTCTTTTCGTGTAGCTGTAACTCCAAACTTTCCACATCCAGATATTGAAACTGAATGTTTGGCCCATTCCTTTATGAAAAGCAGCTTAAGCTCTCAAATGAATTGAGAAGATCAGATTTCATGTTTTGCCACAGATTCTCACTCATGAACCTCCAACTGTACAATGTTTATGTCCCTAAAGAATCAATTGCCCATTCTTAATTCGGTGAATTTAATCATTACGATTTTAAGTGCTGGTGTAATGATTCAAACTCATTCTTAGCAGTAAGATGTTTGCCAGTGAAACTCTAAGCTGAAGGCCCTTAGTGTGCAGTTTTCAGACCATTAAGCAAACAGATGCATCATTTTGTTAAAATTTTTAAATCATCATATCCCAGCTTATATTATGCAATGGAAATGCAGCATAGCTTTAATTAGATGGCTGGCGATTTGATGAAAATGAGTTGAGCAACCACTTGTTGGGCAGGTGGCCACCCTATGCTACATTTGGTCTCCAGCTCATTTAGGAGCAGATGTCAGTGTTTGATTTTGAGCTGCTTGAAAATTAGCGTCCAAGATTATTTGTAATGACAAATATATTGACAATAGGATGGGTCATACAAATTTTTTTATTTTATTTTTTTGTGGCAGACATTGGAAGTATGTTACAGTCTGTTCTCCAGTTTGTTGCATAGTGCCAAGTTAATATTTAAGAACCTTAGGCAAATAGTTGTGAACCAGTGCAGTGGTAATTAGTTGTTCCTGGTGCCAAGGTGTATGGCAGGTGGAAGCAGTAGTCTGCACTGTTAGCGCACATACAGTACTTTATGTTATCTGTGACTGAAATTAACATGATACCTGATGCATCTGGAGGGCTTTTAAAATACTTACTTAATAATTAGGAGGGTATGCCAGGCAGCAAAACAGAAAAAAAGTTCAGTTTTTGTTGGGAAAAAAAAAAGAACTTGTATACAATCTTATCAACAAAGCTCTTTGGGGAGATCCAAAAGTTGTGAAAATTCTATAAAATGGATTTCACCTACCTGCGTCTCAGCAGCTATTTAATTCAGATATTTTTACTCTGTTCAGAGGAAATCCTTTAAACTCACGTCCCATGAAGCGGAGAACGAACCGATGTAGAGTCAAAGTTACTGAAAGGCTCCTAACAAGAGTCTTTCTCTGAAAGTGAGTAGATTATAGGCGTGCGCAATGGAGCATTAGTTGGTCCCGCCAATGACCTGCAAATTAATTTGTTAGCAATTTTGAAATGTGCTGACACATATTATCAGTGCATCGTATTCTGACCTTCCTTTGATTTCATTATAAAGTTTGTATATAGAACTCTAAAATGAGTTTTACATACATGGTATTAAGCTAATTGCTGAAGGAATTTTTTCATCCAGCCTTAATGCTAGTCTGTAAATAAAATTAGGACGTTGGTGTGAGCTAATCTCATTAACCCTACACAAATAACTCCCTTTAAAAATATATAATCCTCAAATCAGAAGCATGTTGTCTTTCTCTAATGAGATATAATGATGTGGAATCCATGACAAATGATTTGATGTCTTCATATGATGATTAATTTCATATCTGCACACAGAAGTGATTTTCTTACTGATGTCGTCAATGCCAATTTTCCACGGATGTAATGGTATCAGTGGTTCTCGGCAAATGATTACATTACTAACCATCAAGCAAACTGAACAAACTGAAACTCTGTCCTGCTAATTGCTTTGTTTTTCTTGTTTTTAAAAACCTGTTTGAAATAAATCAAAACAAATCAAATCAAAATGAAGAAGATTAATATTTGCAGAGGCACCTGAGAAAGTGAAAAATAATATCTCTTTTTCCTTGTAAAACTTTCTTTACCTTCTTTTATCTGTATGATGGAATTGTCAACTCAATATAAGATGTACAGTAAGATGATTAGAAAAAAGAGAGCATATCTTTTGTTTTACCTCAGTTGAGAAGATGATGTTTAACAATTCAGAAAGTAGAAAAAAAATATAGTTAAGACACATCTTGTGTTGCCTTATCTGAAAATACTCACCATTTATTTCAGTTTTTAAAGACAGACAGAGTAAGATAATTTCTCCTAATGTTTTGGGCAATTTCAAGAGAGGAAATGTTGCCAAAGACAACTCTAAGGAGACTGTAGCACAGTGCACTAATTAGCAAACATTTACTCTCGCTTGGCACTTTTTGCCTTGGACAGAGTTGTCACAGAGCTGGGACAGAATGAATTAGGACAATCTCTGAGCCTCGTGTTTCTCGGCACAGATGATAATTTTCCAGGCAATTAAGATGAGCTGCACTTTGGAAAGTGGGGTCAGTGGAAGCTCATTGGTGGTGCGATAAAACCCAGCACGGCGTTGTTTTGGGCAAATGTAAAATGCTGCTTGTCAGCTGTCCTACAAGCTTGGGTAATTGACCGAGCATTTCGATAGATCACCAATATGAAAGAGCCATTAAGCGTTTTGAAGTTGCACTCACTGTTACTGTGTTCTAAATGCATAGAGCAAACGTGGGTCCATTTATTGCAAAGCCACAGTCACATAGACAGTCTCTCACTTGAATGACCAAATGGTTTGTTTAATGTAATTTAAATATTCTGAACTTTGCAAAACATTCTGCGTTTGCAGTTATTTTCTTTCTATCTTTTTTTTTTTATGCTTAATAACATGAATCTGATATCAGCGAAAGGGTAACAATAAATCCAATGTACAGTAAAATACATATTGACTAGATTGGGGTCAGCTGTAGGGTCGAACAGCTGACTCTACAGCTGTTTGATTTAAACTGTCATGTTTAAATTGGGTGAATGTGTCTTGAATTTAAAAGTAGTTAAAATCCTTAACATGCTCCAAAGTAACTTTACTTTGTTTTTTTTTAGATAATGCTTTAACACAATGATCAAAAAGTATAAAGTGTCATGTTGTGAATATATTTAGAAGGTTAGTTTCAAGGATTAGCCTTCTCATAATGCCCAACGGGATATATTTGAATTAATAAATCTAAGTAAATTGTGCCAAAAAAAAAAAAGAAAAAAATGCAAAAAAGGAGAAACTGATAACAGACTTACAATAGGTACATTAAAAGTGCTGGGACAGATGGCTGATGAAACTCAGATCGCTTGGCTACCAGTAGGGGCAACTTCACCTCTAAATCTCTCGAGCTTCAAAACAAAGACTTTTTTTTGTGAAAGTTTATTTGTTTATGCAGTTATTTTTGTGCTCATGTACACAGAAAAGATTTAGGTATTTTCATTCCAGGATGAAAGATCAGCTGTGTCCATGTTACTATAGCTACATGGAAAGTTTTAGACTTACTCTTGCCCTCTTTTCTTATTGTTTGCTTGCCTCTGTTTGTTCCTGGTGAGATTTTACAATGTAAGATTACTTTACTGACTAACATGTTACTGGTGGCACCGTGGTGGCAGGCTGTTTTCTCAGAAATGCGGATTAGGATAATAATAGCAATAATAAAGAAAAGAGATCTAGCTCAACATTATTTTACTTCACCATGTCAAATCTCAACACAATAGTTCAGGGTGCTGTGGTGGCACAGGGGCAAAGCATGCTCCACATACTGACGCTATAATCCTTGTGGCGGTGGCTGTGGGTTCAATTCCCGGCCAGGCGGCATTTGCTGCATGTCTTCCCCCTCTTACCTGTCTAACTGCTTTCAAATAAAGGCCACTAAGAGCCAATAAAATCTTAAAAAAAAAAAAATCTCAACACGAGAGTTGGATTGATCCTAGAAATGCATTCCACTGCTTTTGGAATCGACAAAACATTCTTATGTTTGGCTCACCCTGTTAAATGTTTATTGTTACATTTTGGTCTAAATGAAACATTTTGATGCTGTTTGAGTGAAACCTTTGTGGTTCTATAATTAGGGTTCTCTCTGTATTGTTGAGAGACGGTGCATTTCTGGTTATCAGGTGACATCAGCAACCGCGCTCCACCATGTTTGCGGACATACAATAGAACGATAACCAGCCGTCGTCGCTGGATGCACCAAGCGAATTCTGCGCTATTGTAAGATGAGGGAAATCTGGGACAAAGATATCAGTTTTCATTGTTTACCAACCCCCATCACAAACCAGAGCAAGAAATTCTGCTCAGTATTTGTGTGATCAAAAGGAGAAAATTATTTAAAGATTTTACTCAGCTTGAAGATTTGAGACGAAGAAGAAAATTAAAAAAAAAAGTCTGATTTTGTACACAATACTGGATTATACTGTATTAGATTACTTAGACAATCAGAACTGAGATTTTCTTTGCTTTAAATTTGTCACACTTGCATATTTCACAACATCAAAAAGCTTTTGGGCGTGAGAATAATCCAATAAAAAAAGTGGATTCTGCATATGCAACAAAAATGTTCCGTATTTAAATCAAGTGTAAAATCTTTATGACGAAAGTGCTGAGCAGTGTCATGTGTGTCCCACCTAATTTTGGAAAGCTACTCTTACTGAAATCTGCTTACATTAGTTTTTAGCATTTTATTTTGTGCTCGTGGAGGTTATTGAGAGTTCAGATGTGCATAGTTTGAAAAAAAAAAAAAGAAGCAGACTTACCCTGTCTGTGTTCACAGGAGCAAACTGAATTCCTCCAATTTGGTAGTTTGCCTTTTGAATTAGACTCTGAGGACGAGCTCATGCATAAACTAAGCGTATGGCCCAGAGTTTTCAAGACATAGTTTTCTTAAATGGGAAGGAAAAAAAAAACTCATCTATCCCTGAAGGGGGATTTTCTGATAGACTGTAATAAAATATTGCTTTCTTCAATGCAGTTCATCCCAGATGAGAAGACACAACTTTGTTACTATTATCCCACTATAACAGAACACATTTCACTCATCTTTCACGCTGCATAATTTAACACCATAAACCACATTTATGGGGGCGATCCGTCTCTGGTAGATGAGAGGTGGTTATTTATATGCTGTATTGACTAGGGGGTTTTTGCTCTGCGCTTCAAATGAACACAAGTTGAAAAATAATGGGGATGTGAACAAGGCTGGACTGTGCCTCTATTTTTTTCTTTCGTCAGTGCGCGTTAAAAAATAAGCCGCAAGGATGAAAAAAAAAAAAAAAAATTCGAAACTTAGGCAAGGGAAAAGCTTCAGCCTGTACATGCAGTTTTTTTTTTTATGTAGAAATGTGTTAAAAATAAATATGAATACTTGTGGTGCCTTGTGAAAGTCCTCATACAGTCTTAACCTTTCCACAACCACAAACATTGTTGTTTTTTTTAAATACAGATTTTATGTGCTATGTTAATAAATGTAATATGATGTTGGCAGCATCATTCTGTGGATGCTGCCAATGAAAAGTCCAAAGCTGGTTTGAGTCATAGAAGCAGTTCTATAAGCCAACCTGGACCTTTATGATAAGAATAAGTATTTTTCTTCAAAACCTATTAATTGGTTTTGCCTTTCTGGACAAACACTTTCTGCCATCAAACACTTGGGCTAACTTACTCCTGGATTTCACTGTGGAGAAGTGTCGGCCCATTGTTCTTAGCAGAACTGTTTTAATTCAGACACAATGACGGTTTTTGAAGCATGAACAGTCTGTTAGAGGTCATGACACAGCATCTAAAGTAATTTAAAGTCCAGCCTATATTTCACAAATTAATAAAAAAAAAAGAAAAAAGAACAACAGTCAAAACAATTGCAATCACGAAGATGGATGACCTCAACGTTGTAGCGGAAATTTGCATCCAGCGGGTGTCACGATTTCTGCCCACATGCAGAGCAATAAAACAGCCGGAAGCCTTGGTATTCCAAACACAAAACCCAGTGAGCATCGGCAGCTGTTTCAAATGTGTTTACTGCAAAGTTGGAAGGTCTGCAAAGGAAAAAAAAAAAAAAAAGATACTTTGAACTAGACTCTAAAAATGACCCCTACAAATGAAATGCATTGCATCAGACTCAGGGAGTCCCAGTGTGCACCAGAGTTTCAAGCTCTCCATTAATTCCATTTCTCAAGCAAATCATAATTTGTTTTAAGGTTTGACATTCCCAACAGTGAGCTACTTTATTGGGTCTGGAAGTCAACTACTGTTAGCCTGCTCAACCTAGTTTAAGACTAGTGGGAGTGAAACAAGTCAAAAGAATAAGTCTACAAATGGACTAAACGAGACCAAACTCTGTTTTCAGCTTAACAGACAGAAGCTTCCACCAAAAGAGCAATGGTACAAATTGAAAATGACAAATGACTACGCATCTAAAGCTTCTGTTTCAGTAGTACTGGATGTTTATGTTGTGCTTGGCACAGTTTATCATGGCATGCTCATTGATAGAAGAGGACAGTAAGAAGAAATGTATGGTTCTGTGTTATCTTTCTTGGGAGACAGATAGTGCTTTGCATCATCTGGCCATTATAAATCTGTGTAAACAAAGACAGCATTTCGAGTTTCTGAAGACTCCATTCTCAGGCCTCTTTTACTCAATATCAGTTTGATACATACACTAATGACATGTTTGGCTTACACTATTCGCTGAAAGATAATAGCTGCAAGTGGATGAATCAGAATTATTTTTTGCAAAGTCAGAGATCAGCACTCAGGCGCACTCGATGAGGCCAAAGACTCCAAAGCATTGAGGAAATCTATGCATTGCTATGAATTCAACGTTAAATTTTAACATCCACGTGAAGTCTATTTCTAAATCAGCCATCTAGTCATATTAAAAGTAACTAATGATTGGCTTCCTATTAAATCAGGTCAGAAAAACTGGTGCATGTTTTTATTTAGATTACGGCTGTGATCTAAACTACATCAGTCACACAGCTGCACCTGTACTTTCAGTATGCTGCTGTCAAAGTCCTAAACAAATCCCGGAAACATATCATGTTGGAATGCACTTTGGTAATATTTGACATTATCAGCCTAAGGCCACGTTATGTCCAATTTAGCAGTTTTTCATACTAAATCCCAAATGTAGAGAAATTGCATGCACTGTTGTTTTAACAATTCTGACTCAAACTTCAGTTAGCTTAACAGAAAAAGTGTAGCTGCAAATAAATTCAGGCAGTAAACAGTTGAATCAGGAATGAAACGGTACAGTTGATTACGACTTTCCTCTGCATATTAATCATGCCTCGAAACTTAAATTTGCATTATGAGATTTTCTCTTTCCGTGAGGTGCTTTCCTGATTTAAAATTGCATTATCGTTTCAGCGCATGTCTCGTGCTTCTAATTTTCTTTACCTCTGTCTCTTAGTTTTCCTGGAAACCACTTTGAATTCCTTTGCATGGCACTCATTTAAAACGTCATAAGCGAGGCGATGCAAGCTTATTTGGAATGCACCATTTGTACTCAAATATCCCATAGATGAGTGCAGCTAATTTAGTGTTGTCTGCAGTATACTTTCCCAACTACTCTGAAGTACACTTACAGGTGCCCTGTAGAAGCACTGAGGAGGCACCCTCATTAGAGTCTTTATCAGTAATTAACCTAAGATCCATCATCTCCCTATAATCAAGCTAATAACCAATATAGTGCTACTAAGTGTTTTGTAATGTGCACAGGCCATTAATCATGCAAAGTATCTGGGCTCAACCACAGATGGTCCGACGTAGTCTATCCTGACACTGTTGGCTAGCTCAGTGATTTTTCAATGTTTACACTGTAGTACGTCTGTCTCTTCAGAGGAATGCCTAAAAGAAGCAACTCCAGCTAGCTGCATATCACACTGTGGAAAATCTGTTTGTTTTATTTTCAAAAGCCTATTTTTCTAGTTTTCACCATCTTGTGCTTAGACGTTTACACCAATCATGTATCAAATCTTTTATTACTTCAAATGCAGACCTATTTACCATTGCTTATAGTGATTGGCAGGTAATCACTATACCTGCCAATCACTGTGGGAAAGTGACATGACGATAAAGCAGGGCCACGCAGCTGTTTAGGGCCCCAAGACCTTCACATCCCCCTCATCCTCCAAAAACTGCTTAACATAAACCATTCAGAATAAGAATAATGTTAGATTTTTATGTGACAGTTTGGCATAGAATTGCTTTACATTTAAATGTAAGACTGAATTGGAAAGTTTACCTTGTAAAAGTGCAGAGAATAATCTTTACAATTTGATTGTCGTTTTAATATATAGACATTTTGATGCTAAGAGTTTTATCTTTTCACAATTATATCTCACCAAATAATAACCTATGATCAGTGAAGTGTTTAAGCTAAAAAAAAATAAATGTTGACCCCTCTCCCAGATTTCACCAAATTTGAGTAGGAACGCTGCTGGTATTGGTGATAGTTTTAACAGGAAGTGGGGCCCCTAAATTATATCACTCTCAAGTCCCATTACTGCTTTGGGCCGGCTCTGCATGGCAAGCTAGAGCTATCATGCGTCTCTCTGCTGGATTTTTCCCCTTTACATTAAACTATAGATGTTAAGCAATGTATCTAGAAGAGCAAATTTAGTGGTCATAATTTCTTACAAAACCCCCACTTCACAATTGTGGAGTATCCCTTTAAGACTATCGCATGCGAAAGCTAGAGCAAGACAATTTATTTAGCCAGTCATCACCAAAATGACCCATTAATTTGAAGGTCACTGTCCTACTTGACGGACAAAATGATTGCTTGGTGTTTCTGATTAGCTTTTCACTAGCAATTCAGAGTTTAATTGAGAATATTTTTTTAAATATTTGTGTTAAAACATTCGTTTGAGGTTTAAAAAACAAAAAATTTCAAGGATCAGATTTTTGTAAACACTATGAGGAAAAAAAAGGAAGTTGATCAAGACCAGTGGGTCAAACCTTTTAGACTTTTATCGTTATCCCGTAATCTATTTTAAACAGTTATATTATGGGCTTATATTAATTCCTGGAGCATTATGTTGGTGTACTTGTATGAACAACTGATCTGTGTGATTTTTGAACTTTTATTGTTTTTCTCTTTTTTTGTTTTTTCCAACAAATGTGTTGAAGTTGTTTTTTTTTTTTTTTGCCCACTCTGCTTTGCAAAAGCTTTCCAAACCACTCAGAATGTGAATTTCCAAAATTATGCTTTTCAAATGCCATTGTGAAAAAGTTTATTCAGGTACAGGTATGAAATTATTCTTTTTTTCGTTTTCCAGGTCACGATAAGTATTAAATAAAAACATTGACTTTGCAAAAATGATTGCCTATACAAACTTTTCATGGATCTTGTATACCTACAATATAAAAGTAACACACAATAACTTCCTTGTCACAACAATTTATTGTAAGTCATTGTGTTTTATCTGACAGAAGTAATGCTTAAGTATTTCAGTATCTTACTTGCTGACAGAGTAAAAACCTATTAAAAAAAAATACAAAGAAGCCATTTCATTTCCTAATTTCAAATTGAAGCTGAACTGCAGTTTTAGTTCTCGACGCTTTCTCTCACCACTCTTAACATATCCAGATATAAATAACTGATGTATTTTTGCTTTAGAATATTTTGACACTGTTGAAATGGTCACTGCACTGGTTTTGTCAAAACCGAACAAGAATCTGACAGAGAAAATAAAGCCTGGCATAAGATAGCTTGTCAGAAGCAATGTAGCAGAAGAGAGACCGGCTGTTAGCAGGGCATCACAGTGAATTTCAGCCAGAAAGGTAAAATGAACTGAACTACTCAAACCGTTTTCACTAGTGCCACATTCAAGTATAAACACACACATATTTTTATACTAATACATAGATCAGGAGTTAAAGACCTTTCCCAGAGGAATATCAATATGAAACCAGGGTTGAACAGACACCCTTTCAATTGCAAGACCACAACTTTAACCACTGAGCCAATGAATGAAATGAAATATGGCCAGCATACAGTTTTTTTTTTTCCAGACAGACTTTGAGCAGTTAAGAGAACACTAATGCCGTTGTCTGGACATATGATGGACTGCATTGTCACTAATATAGGCCACAAAACTGGGACTTGGCACCAAACGTTTCCTAACGAATGCTTGGTGCAAAGATAAAGGGATGGATTAAAAATACGCTATTGGATTTATGCCCCTTCTAGCATTGATTTCGAAAACTGAAATCACTGCTCGAAGGGGATAGATGCTGCTTTGACATTAACTTGTAAACACTCCCCCCCTATTTTTTAATCTTCCCAAAAAATTAGGCAGTGTAACGTTTAGACTTATTTGCAAAGAAACAGTTACGCAAGCGAAAAATACAAAACATACATTTTGTGAACAAACCTCACAATCCAATCATTTATAATTTATAATTGTGTTGTAGAGACAAGAAGAAAGTAGCTGGGATAATATTTAGTCCACAAACTACATGTTATTTAATCTCGATTAGGTAGAGGATGTGCTATTCTTAACGAAGATTTACATCCTTAAATAGACCTTATCTGAGGTAGCCTATTCCCCAGCAGTAAAATGTGTACTGCTATTTTTACTCAAAGGTCAAAAGGTTAAAATCTGAGTCTAATACAGTGTTTCTGATGGGTTCAGTAGTATTGATAAATTGCTGTAAAACCGAATCGGTTCTTGAGAACCAATGAGACTAAAGTCCCTGATGCAGTCCGGGCGCTGCAAACAGAATGCAAAAACCCTTTTCGTTGGCAGATAACACAAGTGCGATTCTTTGTGTAAATCCCCCATTTTGCTAAACCTTTTGTTGTCTGTCTCCTATTTTTAGGGTTTTTGACAGAGCTGGCATGTTGGCGAGAGATAAATGAGGTGATTTACCGTGATGTAATAAAGACGGTTTGGAAAAATGTTCTTAACTATGTATGTTAGGCATACAGTAATAAAACGTCTCAAAAATAGATGAGTGTGTGGATGCGGACATGACGTTAGTCACGTGCGGCGGGAAAAACTCTGCTTTTGTTAACCTAAAATATGCGGAAAGCCTTATTCTTCAAACAAACTTGCCCTCTTTGATCATTTTGAGGTCCTTGCGAGTACAAAGCAACAATAGAAAACATGCTAATTTATTCTAAAGAAAGGTTGCAGCGTCTATCTACAATTAAATGTGTTTTACCACAGGGAACGCCGGCTTCCTTCAGCTCACAGTTCAATTCGTCTCCCTGATAATGCTGAGGTTTTCGTCGTGGCAGTTAAACAGAGCTCCGAATCTGGAATAAGCCTTGTGTCGCCGTAATGGAACAAACAGACAAAGAGCTCCTTTCGTTTGCCTTTGTGGCCTTATCTGGCTTGGGCCAGTGCACCGCGCATCATGGGAGTCTGCGTGAGAGAGAGATCCGGTGTATCACATCCATGCGACTGTGGGAAGCCTGTATCTTACCTAATCTGCAGGTCATTTACCAGTGTGGGTGGTTTCATTAGTCTTCTTTGCAACAATACTTGCTGATTGCAATCTTGCTTCATGGTGATTTATAATTCCAGCCCCTTGGAGTTTGCAGAAATACCTTAAGCAACTGCTCAAATAAGATAAGAAGGGCTCTTTATGTATGGTGTTGTCTGCCGTGTGCATCAGAAAGAAAAGAGAGAAGCCTCGGGGTGACGCTGTACTTTATTTATTTATTTATTTTTTTTGCAAGCATTTACAGTTCTTGCGGCAGATGCGAGGACGCGAGCGGCTGGTGTGTCTAACTTCTGGAACAAACACGGGCTGCAAATGAATGAGGCAGTTGTCAAGTTCAATTTGGTTCACGCAGGATGCCTGTGCCACCTTTAGAGGATTGCAGAGCATCCCTGAGAATAAAGCAAATCCGCAGACAAAAGGGTGGAATCGTGGCAGTTTTGTCATTTCAGAGGGAAAGATTTTGTCTTTTCATCACAATGCAATTTACATAAAACTGTACGGAACCTTCAAGAAACAACAACAACAAAAAAAAGAACAGACGTGGGGGGAAGGAAAAAGGAGGAGGAAGAGGAAGGCAGAGAAAGATACAGTCGCCATAAATAGACTGTAAAACACAACAATTAAAAGGACAGAAAAAAAGAAACATCTTTGCAGAGGTGTGATGGTGCTAATTGGATAGAAAGAAAAAAAAAGTTTAATCATTCAAGACCTTTTTTTTTCCTGGTGATATTCTGAATAATTAAGTATTTTTTTGCTTCTTTGATGCTTTTTCATTGTGCTTGTTAGAGACATGGGGCTCAAAGATGAGGAAATCAGTCTTTACCTTATTTTTGCTTTAATGGCTAGTTTTACATTTGATATCCAGTTAACTTCAAGCTCCTTTACCTTTACAGCAAGACAGCTGATGAAAGCACAGGGGCTATAAATTATGTAAAAGATTTTTATTACTGCTGCAAAACAGCTAATGGACCTTTTCCTGCTCTTATATTAACACTGGGGCACCTGTGTGTGAATTTGTTTTACTGCACTAGAGGGGTTCTGAAGCATAACGGTTCCACTGAGGTGGGCTTTTGACCCAGTCTTTTTTTTAGATTTGTTTTAAATCAACGAATAAAGAGGTTTTCAAGCATGTATATCTAGATTAAGGTCACGCGCACACACGCATGCGCACAAACGGGCACATATTTCAGAGATGTACTTTCTTTAAGCATAAACTTACTTAAGTTTATGCATAAAGAGGTTTTTTTCAGCTGAAGAAAAATACATGGAAAGATAAAAGTAGATGACAGCAAATTTAGCTTTAAAATCTGCTTTAGTTCTCTTTGCTGTGCTTGGGAGACGGTCAACCTGTGCCGCTTGTCAGAGGAGAATATTCACTACCACCTTAAAGTTTTACTGTACTTAGAAATGTATAAAAATCTTTAAGACAGCAACAATAAACATGTTTAATTCTATATGCCAAATTTGCTGAAATTGAATTATCAATCACCATTTTATTGATATAACAAAGGATACTGACAGCTTGTTTTCTTAAGACTTTTTTTTTTTTTTTTAAATCTGACATCGGGGAATTTCACAGATCTTTGTTTCTCACCTGTGCGGTCTTAGGAATGTCTTTTGCTAAAGAAATGCAGAAAAACGGGTTTTCACATTCGCTGCCTCAAGATCCGACTTCTGTAGTTGCTATCCAAGAGTGTTATCTTAAAGTTTTGTCTGATTTAAAAAAAAAAAAAAAAAAAACATGTAGCAAAAATTCAGACTGTTAATTAAGCGGGAAAAATTTAATTCTTTTTGATCATCTCAACAAGGAAAATAAAGCTACAAGTTTTCTATTTATTTTGTGACTCAATAAACGAAGAAGCTTGTTTCTATTTAACAAGTTGTTTTTTTTGTAATTTTCCATTTTTTATCAGTGGTTCTATAAAACTAGTAGGAGTTAAAAAGTTTAGTGATTACGCTAAGCTGTGTTGGCTCAAGAATTATGGAAATCCAGTATATATATTTTTTCACTTAGATATGGCTCTTATTTAAATATTTGTAGCACTTCATTGAAATGAGTCACACACAGAAATGATAGGCCACAACTCCAGACAGAAGCGCATACCAATTAGCAGTTTTTTATTTACGTTATCCATCAGACTTGGTTTATTCACAACACCAGGCTGGAGAAAAGTTACCCAAATTAAATAGTTTGGTGAATTTAAGGGTAAATACAAAATCTTTAAAAGTTGTCTGGATTAGAACTTCTGTTTTAACCTTCCTAAGTACTACGCATTTGCTAATGGTGAGAAAAAAAAAATCATGGGGTAGTCATTAAACCACGTAGATCTTCATTACTGCCCTTAAATATGCCTGAGGGGCCTTAAACTTCTCCAATTCTTTCACTGTCAGAGCTCTCAAAGCCCATTACCAAAATGCCCATCAATACGCTATAACAAGCCGCTCCCCACATGCATAACTTTGTGGCAACTTGCACTGTCTTCCCTATTAACTTTGCCAAATGTCTCACCATGTTAGCTCTCCGTATGCGTGTGCCCCTCGTTATGGTTATGTAGGCCAGTCCCTCCCGATCCTCTTCCAATCAGAGTGGACAGCCCAGGAAGCAGTCTGGCCCTCAGCTGTGTGTGCAAAGTCCATGTGGATGAGAGGTATAGCCTGAGGCACGACTTAGGAGAGAGTTTCACATGTGACTCGGGCTTTTGCTGACGTCTGGAGAATGGACTGCACGTGATGCCAAGTGCAAAACATCCGGATAACTTTTATGTTATTTCCAAAACGAAACATTCAGAATTTTTTCCCGAGGAATGAAATTATGCAACCGATAAAAAATATTGGGAGTGCTAACGGTAACATATAACATAAATAAATCAAACGAACAACATGGCTATAAATATTTCAGTTACAGACAGTAATATAAATAATATTACAGAAAAAAACCTCACTTTTAAGCTAAAAGGTCTTGGGACAGATTCAATATATTTAAATATGTATATTGTTTGTCTTAGGCTGGGTTGAAACTTCAAGTTTCCAAGAAAAAAAAAAGGAGACAGTGGAATACAAAAGCTGTTGTAATGATGTTTGAAATTCAAATTCTTGATCCAATAAATTAATTACATGACCCATTAAAAGTTGAGGTTTTACACAAAATATGCCAAATAGAAAACAACATAAACCAGCACTGTAGTATCTGATGATGAGCGAAACGATTTGAGGGCATAAGAACGATCTGTGCTGAAACAAAAAAAAAAACATTAAAGAGATGTCGTAAAGTGCAAGCTAAAATGTGAGTCTCAGTTTAATGAAGTGGTAGCGGTTCTCCTTTTCTTCTCTTCTCTATTTTTTCCTTTATTTGTCCCTGATTTACACATTAAAAAAACACTAAATTGTGGACGTCCTCCGAAATGCCAGACAGAAAATTAGGTGACATGCTATTAAAACCTCACAATAAAGGTCATAGCAGGAGTATAGAATCCCCTTCCTCTCCCTGTAAAAAAACAGTCTTTTACAGTTCTGGACTGTAAAATACTGGAAAATCCTTTGCAGGCCTTCACTTTTAGGCTAGACTTGTGTAATGCCTTATCAGGAGGTTTTAATAATTATCTGAAAAGCTGCTAGCTTATCCAAAATGCTACAACCAGAGTACTGACAGAGACTGGCGGAGGAGATCGTATTTCTACCGTATTAGCTTCGCTTCACTCTCTTGCTCCAAAATCCAGAATAGAATTGAAAATCCTCCCTCCTACAAAGCCATTAATCACTCGATCCATCGTATCCTAAAGACCTGATTAGACCACTTCCGCTGTAATGCAAGCTTACTTGTGAGTCCACTATTTTTAACAAGCAGAATTGACGACTGAACCTGTCCTAGTGGAGCAGTCCACAGTCTGATGTAGGGAATCACAAACTGTCTTTAGGATTACACTTAAAAGTATCTGTTTGGATAAAACATCTACGTATTTATAACCAGACCCAGTGACCTTTCACCTCCCTAGATTAAGCTAGTGCTGGCTGAGATTCTTTGGAAACTCTTCCACTCCTACTTTAGATATTAATAGTCCATTGAATAGCCATTAGCACTTGTCATTACTTCCTTCATTATATGTCACAGAGGCCACACTAAAATTAGTAGGCTATAAGAACACAACCTATATAGTCTAGGTAGCCTCCAGTGATGTATATAATCTCAAGGGTTTAGTTGGTTAAGAAATGTTGGCTTGTAAAGTCATAAAATAGTGCATGGCAATTATTATTATTTTCATTGAAAACAATGGAAATTCTTTAACTTTTAACACTGAATTCTTGTGAACATATACAGTTTGAAAATTCTTCCTATGCATATGTCATTTTTTTCCCCAGGTGCAAAGTTATGCATGTTAGGGTGCTTAGAAAAGTCTTGCCAATCTAAAGTTTTCTAACAAGCAAGAAGTGAATATTGATCTCCTTTAAAATTGGTAAAATTGTAAAGTGAGTGGAATCATGTTCTTATAATATAACTTTACACCAAGTAGTGGCTGGCCTTTGATCCAAAGCTCATGAATCAGCTCCTTTTCCGATCAGTGAATGTGTCATGCTGAGTGCAAATAGGTTAGTGTTAGGGTTAGACAACAGCACTTTTTTAGCATGGGAAATGTATTGTCAGGAGAAGACTCAAATGTCGCTATTTTCAGTGGCAATAATGTGATGTTGAGGGAAAATCGTGTGGCCCATGTGTGGGGGGCCTCGGTCTGACTAAGAAGTAAAGGGCATTGGATGTGAAAAATATCTTTAAAAACTCCCCAAAACAAATTAAGTCAGAAAAAGTACAAAAATTTCACAATCTTTTTATTATCACCCCAACAGTGCAGCAGAGATTTAAGATTTTTCTGTTAAGCCTAAATTTACAGCCAAATCAGAGTGATACTAATAATTGACAGAAGGACAATTTATGGACATAAATCTGTCTGCTTGTTCTAATTTTATGAACCATCACTGACCTCATGTTTTCATTGAGTTCATTTAGTCGGTTTGCCTGTTATGCAATCTGGAGGGCTGGGCTATAAACCCCTGAGTTAGCTTCCGAACTCAGAGAGGTACGTTTTAGACAACAGCAATCATGACAATGGAGGAGGATCAAGTTGGATTTGGAAATAGCAGCATTTTGAAAATATCAGAATCAAAACAAACATGTACAGACTTTAGCACACCGAGAAATCTGCTCTAATAACGCTAGCCACACAAACCATAGTCCACAAAGATTCCTCATATGTACCTGATGATTGCTCGTAGAGAATTTAAAAAATGCTTATGTTTTTATGACTTTATAATATTGGTCGTAAAGGGAAATCGGGATTTCCCAAAATTGGCATTGGCAGAGAAAATCTTCACAAAAAACATAAAATTCTTATTGATGCACCTCTAACTGATATATATATTTTTCATTTCTACAGTTGTACAGCCACTAATTCATAGTACTTTGGCCTCTATATGTGATGACAAAAAAAATAGTATAGTATTTGAATGAAAGCGCTGTATTGATGTTTTAAATAACCAGGTATTAACATCTGCTATAGATTGACATGCAGTGCACATGTGTCTTGTTGACACGCTTATCCTCCTCACTGATGCACTCTTAGCCAAATTAGCAAGATCCCCTGGCGTCGAAATGTGCAGGTTCAACTTTACTTTAGAAAGCTGTTTCCCAGCCCCCAGACAATGTCAGCCTCTTTGCTTGTTCCAGAGCTCGAACAGCAGCTCACCCAGTGGAAAAATGCTGTCGCTGTGCGGTTTAAAAAAAGATTCAGCAAGAATGAATGTCTGCTCAAGGTGTGTGCTCTGAGTTCATTAAACGTTATGTGCGAGACTAACAGCATAAGAGAGGTACCCTGCCCTTGCTTTGACCTTTGCTTTTGACTTATATTACAGTAGGAGTTCATGCATCATTTAGTTATTAAAGAATACTTTACGACCAGCCCACTTCAGATTGGATTTTCAGCTTAAAGTATCCTTTTTGTTCAGTCTAGCTAAGCTGCTAACTGAACCTGACAGCCATTTAGCAAGAAAGGCAAGACCTGTCCACAGTGTCGGTTTAAAGGAAAACAGCCGACCTTATTTCACTGTACATTAAACCAATTACGGAGGGGTGGGGAAGAGGATGCGATTAAGTGTTGGAAAGATTTTGCCAAATACTTGTCAGTTCCATGTTTTCAGGGATGGTTCACACGTTCCTAATTCTCTGGAATGAAAACGCAAAGAGTGCTGCACACTGATATTGGTGGCTGCCTGCAGTCTGGATTCCGGGAAAGTCTATTGAAAGAATGCAGACGCTTGCAAAAATAATGATGTTCATGAATAATGATGCCGGTGGTCTCGGAGGTTTCACGTGCATTAACGGTGCCAGGCAGAGGGAAAACTGGCAGGATGAAGCTTATCGGGTGAGTGCCACGAGATTCTTGAGGGAAAAATACTACAAATCCTACTTGGCGGGCAAACAGTCGTGCATGCGTGTGTCCTCGTGTCTCGGCTGTGGAAATTGGGCCTCCCCAACAGCTCGTCCTGAGGGAGGGTGGGTTATGGATGCAAAGTTGTGCATGAGCTTTATCGCACCAAGAGTTTACAGCGGTGCCTGGGTGAATGTGAAAGAAAGATGAGAGGGTTAAGAGGAAAATATGAACTAATCCTGCGGATGCCCTGGCATCGTTGAGACCACAGGGCTTTCTTACCCTAGACGCGGGCGCCTCTGAAGCCCCAGACCATCGGCAGAACCCAAGGCAAAGAATGGAAAGGGCATCGCAGTGAAGCATACCAGAAGCCAAGCGAATCATAAACAAGCGTGGACGACGAGAAAAGAGCAGGAAGGAGAGAAAACAATAAACAACTCCATGCAGTTATGTTCCTCGAGGAGATAGCTAAGGTCACTTCACCTCTGCTGAATCGCTTAGGAGACGACTACTGCTGGAGATTGGGTTATTAACCCCCACGGAAGCTTACTGGCAACACATCAATAGGAACATCACAGCGATGCAAATTGAAGCAGCATGCCATGTTTAGTGGAATACACACTCAACAATTAAAGAGCATATCCCTCTTGACCTCAGCTTGAACCTTTGCATATTAATGGTTACCCTTTGCTTTGCAAAGTTTTTTTTTTTTTTTTTTCCAGTTTGAATTGTAAGGATGAAGTTCAGCAATCATCTTATAAGAACATTTTAGCAGCAGTGCATGGAATTCAAAAACACACACACATATATATATATATATATATGCATTTGTGTCCCAGATTTGACAAATCCTGTAAGGAAAGGGAAGCCGAGTGCACACAGGGGAATCAGATTCCTTTTTTTGTCTCCCTCCCTGTCTCAGGGAGGGCTCTGTCAGTTTGAATTATTAATTTCCTGTCTGCGTTCAATTTGTATGGCTTGTCACTTTTATCAAATTGTTTGTAGGATCTCTCATTCTTTGCCAAGATAAGCTTATTTCAAATTTAATATGTACAGGTATATTTGACCTTGCAGTTCTGCATCTCCTTGCTGTTTTTTGCTATAAAATTTGAATTGATTTGTGCTTCCTTCAGATCAAGCTACATTACATTAGATTACATTAGATGTTGGTGAATATCTAATGTAAAAGTTCTCATTAAAAATTCAGATTGGAGTCTGGGCCAGTAAAGTCCCTTCGCAGATCCGTACCCCTATTTTTGCCTTTCTGGCCCTTCCGACTTTCATTTTTTAGGCATGTACTTAAATCATTGTGTATAATTATAGAGCTAAATAGTGAAGAATATGCTCAAATCTCATGTATGTCAATATTTCTGCTGATAATAACGCAGAACAATTTTTTTTTCTAGACAAGAAAATAGAAAACAATCATTTCAAAGGTCTTTACGAATCGTATGTCATTCAAATGAAGTAAACACTTTTTTTGGTTTAGACCCAGTTTGGCTTTCATATCCTACTTTTTTTTCAAAAAGATGAAACATTCTCATGAATAAGTTTGATGCTGATTGGTTGATAAGCAGAAAAGTCTAACCTGTTGTCGTTCTGTTTTTTCTCTTCCCATTCTTTGGGAAGCCTGACCTCTGACGTATGACTTATCACTGCCCGAGCTGTGAACACCACTATTTTGCAATAAAGTCAAGTGGTAAAATGACTCACCAACTTTCTTTTGTATCATATAGTCTCAGCTGTGGACAGAGTGAAGGCACTTGACCCCTTTTCCCTCCTAGTTATTACATGTTCTGTGAAAGAAAGCCGTCCGTCTCTTATTTTCCCACTCTTATCTGTGGCCTGTATCTCTTAATGGCAGAGTTGGTTTTGCTGCAAGGCAGTCGAAGACTCATATTAAATCCTCTAAGGTGGTTTACGGCTACTGCTAATGCCTCCGCCTCTCCCTGCAGAGGCACGGTTCCGCTAACAGTTCAGTCCAGCACTATTTACCATTAAATCACATTGCAGCGCTTTAATGACCAGGGTTGTAAATAATTACACAGCAAATTGCTCATTAATCTTTGCTGCAATAGCCAGCATTTCTGCTCTACAATAACATTCTGCTGTGCTGGCATCCTATGAGTACTTCCTTTGATCGAATGACGGTCATCTGTTTTCAATTCTTCCTTGCTGACTGTGGGTATTTGGACAGAAGAAAAAAGAAAAGAAAATCCATTCAGCACTCCCGCTAATGCATCTTTGAGGTTGAGGATCAACAGAGGGGATTGAGACATTCCCAGGCTGTACTGCAGGTTGTCTGTTTCACAGCGTGCGCTCTCAGCTTTCCCCTATGATGATGAATACCGAAACTGCATTTTCAATTGTCTTGGCCCCTCTCGTATAGACCCGAGAGAGCAAGGCATACTTAGAGACGTGAAATACTTTTAACAGTAATGTGCTGTTCAGTGAACCATCACAGTGCCAAGATTGACACCATTTTTTACGAGCCCACCCATTAGTGTCAGTCAGCCCCCATTGTGGAACATTAAAATAAACTCAGGTTATTTCTTCACCAAATGTTTTATTGAGTATTAACCAAGAGGATGACTGCTCTGTGCATATTGCCTTTCCTCTGCAAAACAAGTGCGAAAGAAATTCCTGCAATATCAGGGATGTATTGGAGCCGTGCTACATGCCAATGCTGCCGTGAAACTTGTATTAAAGACCGGAGGAGTCATTCTTCAAGGGCACTTCAATATCACTTTTTGATACCATAAAGTGAAAACCTCCCTTTTCTTTAACCTTTGTTCCCCAATGTTGACCGCGGCTGCTTTATTTAGGGTGTGCAGTGAGGCACGGGAGGATCAGTGTCAGCGAGGCAAGCATGGGGCTTAGTTCCAGCCTAAGGCCATCCCGGCTGCTCTACTGGCCTGCATAGACAGCTACTGAGGATCCTTATGCATGGACACCCCCTCTTCCCAACTCTCTTTGGAAACCACTCCGAAACTACTGAAGGAGAAACTGAAATATGCAGCCTTTCTGCAAGGTCAGACATAAGTAGGACTGACACCTGCTGCCAACCATGTTTAACATAGCATCCATTAGACATTTCCCCCATGTTATGCCTTTGTTGTGAAGAGACCGTGGGGAAAAAACCCAAAAAAAACAAACCCAATTATTTATATTTTTTTGTTTTAAGTATCTGTACTGCCACGCCTACCAAGAAGATAGTTATTCAAGGCATCATTGCCATCTGCCTAAACAATGTGAAATGTGATTGAAAAGTGAGTTGATGTCTATTCATGCGTATCTGTGTAGTTGTCAAATGAACTTATCAAGCTTGGCTTTCATAATATTTGGTTAAGCTAAGCATGGGCAGCACCAAGACCACTGGCCGTGAAACAGCCTAATAGCATGATGGTTCCACCACCATGCTATTGGCATTATGTTCTTGGATTTTAAAGTGTTATCCTCCTCCAAACACCGCTTGAAAATTACTCTAGGGGCTTGTTGGTTTGTTCACGTGAGCAGTTGCAAATTTTAGTCAATTTTGATGGAGTTTTTCTTGTTT
Source organism: Poeciliopsis retropinna (assembly GCA_010277075.1). Taxonomy (NCBI): domain Eukaryota; kingdom Metazoa; phylum Chordata; class Actinopteri; order Cyprinodontiformes; family Poeciliidae; genus Poeciliopsis; species Poeciliopsis retropinna. The sequence continues at coordinate 4,160,650 of VMRM01000019.1, forward strand.
GACTCTATCTCAGTCTATGTCAACTGACAGGAACACAGGTTATTAGTTTTTGGTAGTCTTTGTGGTTAAATCATGACTTTTTAAAACTGTGTTGCACCTTCTTATGTTATACTCATGGCTTAAGAAAACACAGAACGCATGCTTTGAACGCGGTGGCGAGAACAGTTGAGGCAGAATGTGGCATGAGTTGTTGGGAAACAGGGCAGGGACCATCGCAACATCAAGTTCAACAAAAGAGTAAAGAAATGTGATTTCTATATCTTGCAATGACAGCAGTTGCCTTGTCTATGATCGGAGGCAACAACAGTGTAGTGATGAGACTTGCGTCATGCAGGCCATTGAATGTCTCATGATAATACATCAAAAGGTATGGGAGGTAACTTTCCAAAGCCAAGACTTATTGCTGGGCATTTAAAAAATGCACATTGAATCTTGAAAAAAGAGAAAGAGAGAGACCCAATGAAATGTGGGTATTAGTTCTATAATGTCTTGGGAGATTAAAAAACGTTCAGGTCCTTGTTGGCTTCAACTACCAGAGAACAACATCCTTCAGGTCATTGAATTGAATCTGGCTTGAGCCCGTTTTAAATACTCAACACAGCAGGTTGTCGTAGCAGGCTGAATAATATGGATGAAAATGACAAACCAACTTAATTTGTTAGGAAAATCTAGAAAATCCAACAAAATTAACAATTTTAGGCACTTTTCTAACCACACTTACTCTTCTAAACCAAGTCATGTGCATTTGTAGTCTTACACCAAACTTAATTTAGTCAAGTACTTTCCTACTCACTCACTTCCCTGACTGAAACGGTTGCTCATCACGGTAAGGAGTAAACATGGCAGCTGCGGAGATTACCTGAATGATTTACTGTTACATGTAGCTTGACTGAATTTCAAGGTAAATTTTTTGGTGTTTTAATAAGAAATCAAGCTGCAGCCAGTCTACACGCATGGACCGCAGCGTGTTATGAATAGCTTGGTTGCCTATACATTACAGGAAGAAATTCAACATGTCTGCCAGGGGTACTTGGGGAAATCACATTCCTTGGTGTGTGGGAGTGTTGCTTTTTATTACCTGCCTCAGAGCTTCAAATCCAATTCCATCTCTTCACTTCTCCCTCGGCCTTCCTCCGTCAGCATTCAGAGAACACTGGATGGGCGACGATGCAGTCGCACAGAGGAGAAAGCCTATAGCCTGCAGGTGACTTTAAATTAACGCCCTTCATTAAGGGCATCCATCATATGTGATCCATGGAGAATCACCACTGAGCACAGACGACAGTGAATCAGAAATGAACATTAGATTTCAATGAAATCCTGACGCCAGTTCCCAAAAGTACACATATAGCTTACTTTCTATGAAGGTGGAACACATCAAGGTATATATATATATATATATATATATATATATATATATGTATATTTTACATTTTTAATTGACTGTAAAACATAGCACAGAGTTAGCTGACTTTTTAAATCTTTCTATGGCAAATCTGTGCTTGAGAGAAGACCTGAACACAAATTTGCATTAGGTGAAAATGTTTTTGTCACCATTATGAAATAGAGAATGCTGAATCAGGATTCCACAGCAAAAGGCATCCCAGGTGAGAGCAAAAAAATTCTTCGTTTACATCCAGAGGAACTTCGGCAAAAATATTCCAACTTATCTGGCTGAAAACAATGGCCACACTTGGCCGACAGAGCTGTGATTTTCCTTTTTTTAAAGGGGCGGTATTATCCAAAATGTACATTTTTGAGTTGCACATTGTGTTATAGTGTTATTTCCTCATGGAAAACATTCGTTCTTTTATGCATGCTTTTATGCATGCTTAAGAAATCCGTTCTCAGCCATTCTGGGTGCAGAAAACAAGTTCTGTATGTTAAAGTCTTAATGGAGGAATGTTGTGTTCATGAAGTACTGAAGGAGGAGTGCCAGAAAAAGCAGGAGCTTCCAAAAGAAACAGAGGCCCAATTTCAAGTCATTAAACTGTAAAGTCAAATTTCATTTAAGTTGTTTGATATATACAGCATAGTTATTCAGCTGTGCTATAAAATGGCACTATGTGCCTGGAAAATACGTAATACTGCCCCTTTAAATTTCCAGTGACTGGGAAGCTTTGAAGCAAAAGTGGAAGCTTTAGCAAAAGGAAAAGGCAAGGAATCTAGACTGCCAAGCACACTGCTGGGCCAGAATCCCTGAGCTGAATTTCTGAAAGGCTCATTATTCTGGATTGGGAAGAAAGTGGCATTGAGGGGTGGAAGGGGTGAACAGGAGCTCGAGGCAAAGTGTCCATCAGAGCTGCTGTGGTGCGTTTAGACACATCACCACTGGGACAAATGGGGATCAGGGGGTTGGAGGAAAATCAGACGACTCACCCAAGTCCGCACCACCCGTTTCTCTTTACAGATGGCTTCGTCATAAACTTGAAGCCCCTCAGAGTGCCAAACATCGGAAACTCCTAATAAATACCACAATTTCCAAGACTGCACGCGCGCCTGTGATGAAGAAATATCTAAGTCATAAAAGTGTAACAGAGCTATCTTATTTTCATTAATTTGACACGGTCCAGCCTTAATGCGGAAGATTACGATCTCATCTTACTGCACTTATAGCTGACATCTCACCAATCTACATTGGAGGGCTTCAAAAGGGAATAAAATTATGAGGAAATTACAAGGCAAGTGAGTTTTGGTCCCACACAGGGAATTAAAACTTATTATCTGTGACAACCTGTCAGCCAGCAAGAACTCAAACATGAGCACAAAGCTCCAAGAGTCGCAGAAGGGAGTCGGGAGAAAAAAAAGAGATGAAAGAAAAAGGAAAGGAAAAGAGAAAGGGGCAGTTTGAGACATGATTTTTTGCACAGGAAAAGCACACCACAGTCGGCTAAGGGATAAATGCTTCCGACAAGTGAGGTATGACAAGTTTGATCTTAATGCACAATGTGGTCATTTGCCTTTTTTTAAATATTTGGTTTACATTTGTAGACTGCTTAAATAGGCACTTAAAGCGTCTTAAACATATATTCACATACCTTTCAGTTGCTTTAATTGTGTTAGATAAACAATGGCAAACTTCAGTATGTTCCATTGAGAAGTGTCTGGAAAGTGTGGCCCACTTCAGTTTGATGTGCCTACATAAAATCAAGTGCAAGAGCTATTATAAAAGTAACTCAAAATAATTTCCGAATTCATGAACATCTCTCCAAAAAACAGTTAAGGTTGTCATCTAAAAATAGAGTTTACATGCAGTGTTTGGCATGGCACTAACATTGAAATAACAAGCCAAGACAAGAAGACGTGATTCAAATAGGCAGGTTGTACCTTGTAAGAAATGGGAAAATTTCTTGACATGAAGCAATTAGTTTCATGTCAAAAAATGTGCCTTTATGGAAGAGTGGCAAAAAGAAAGTTATTGCTAAACAAGAGCCTGTCCAGTCAGTCCAAAACCAAATGTGCAAGAAGGTTTTGACAAAGGTCAAAACTTTATGTTGCACTTTCGGGGATTTTAAGCATACAAAATCCCAATAATGTAAACTGAAGCTTGTTGTTTCAATTTAGCAAAATGTAGAAAAAAAAATCATATGAATACATTTGTGATTCACTGTAAATATGACTTCCAATAACAAAAAAAAAAAGGATTCAAAACCGCACTGGAGTTATTTTATGGATCATCACAATCACTTTAACCAATTCAAGAGAATTACGCTGCTCTCTCTAGAGTCGACAGTCAAATACAATTAGTCCGACTGATGGGAAATTAGAGAAGATGATCACGCCATCTGATTTAATGGGGCTGGAGTAGGGCTCATTTGCACTCATACAGTCATGATGGCATCAAAACGAATCCCGAAAGCCTGAGTCAAACATTTTATTTTAATGTTCCCCAAGAGAATATTCAGCAAGATTCGGTCCACCCACCCCTAACATCCCAGCTGGGAATGCCCAGCGATTTGCATGAAAGTACAGCAAAATGTGAAGAAACTTGAAAGTGATTCTCAGAAGTTGCTCTGCTTATCCAAGTTTCCCCCAAGTTTAGGCAGCCACAAAAAAAAAGCCTTTAAGATCTTGCTCATAGGGAAGGAAAAAAAGTCATTTTGTGAGCAACAGTTGCTTCGCCACACCTCCCACAGATAATGGAAGCTGAGTTAGTACAATGCGCCTCGGCAACCAGAAGCTCCCCAGTAAAAATAATTCAGAGGCTCCAAGAAAGAGGAAGAGGGGGTGAAGTGGAGGATGAGCGGAATTTTGGTCGCTCATTCCTCGGCTTTGTGTCATCCTGCTGACATGTGTTACATTTGCATGGCAGCTGGAGAGCCTTGGATTAAGTGCTTACAAGACTATTGCCATATCTCATTTAACAACATAATCATCTTACGAGGGAAGGGATGTTTCATGCCTGATGCTTCATGTACGGTTTCCCCCCCTTTCCCTCTGTCCCTATCTCTCTCTCTCTTTCTGCCTTCCGTCTTTGTCTGATTCTCTTGGCTTGTCTTTATCTTCCTTTGGGGTTTTTTCTCCCCCAAGCTGTCCATCTTTTGATGAGGTGCCATGCAACTTGGAGTTTTGGACAATCTTTCTTTACAGGACATAAATGTTTATGTGTAACACTGTAGATCGAATTATTTACCAGACGACTATTTTTTTTTCCCCCTCTCTTTTTTTCTCCAAGGCTGTTTCACCAAGGACATTGGACCAACCAACACAAAAATATGTGCCACATCAAAACAAGAGCCTAAAGGATTAATGTGCAGAGAGAATTGCATTTGAGCCCACAGGGACAATGTCTTTAGGCCTGCCATCCTGTATTGACCCTGTTTTGCAGCCAATAAGGAAACTCAACAGTCTTTGGAAGAGATGCAGGCTTCAGGCTTTTTCTGGTCGATTATAGATATGAAATGTTCTTCCCATGTATGCCTCCATATTGGGAAAAAAAGAGCATTTTATGTTTAAATGTGAGGCAATTAACACGGCTTTGTGTAACATCAAGTCCCGTCATGTGTTTGAAGTAATTGCCTCTTTTGAGGGATGCAGAAAGTGTAGGTGTGTTGGGATCAAAGTTGGGGTATTCGCAATTGTCTGCTGCATCAGGATGAGGTATGTTTTTGTTTTATTATTTTACATGTTTAAGGATCAACTGACTAGAAGGGACTTTGGAGGCCTTATCAGAAATCGGGTCACACCAATAAATCACACTTTTAGTTAGAAGCAACCAGCATGCCGAGGTCAGTCAGGTGTCTGCATAATGCCATCTGAAATTAATTGATATTATTTGGTCATTGCTGCAATATTTGTGTCAATCTGTGGCAGTTCCTCACCCATACCCTGTTGCACACAAATTGTGTGTGCTTCAGTTAAAAGAAATTGTAATTTAATAGGAGAGAGTTATTTTCCTATCTTGTCTTCTAATGGCATTAAAAGAAAAACACAATTGCCCGATATCGGTTTGAGCCGATGGTTTGTGCATAGATTACTTTTAATTTGCAAATAGCCATTCTGGAATAGCCATGTTTAGTTTTGATAAGGTGATGATTTTCTTAAATGTAATGCTGCATTTCTTTTGGCCTGGATTTCTTTATTTGGATCTAGGAACTGTTTCACACTTGAGGTGACCACAGCAGGGTTTGCTGAGCTGGTGTTAAGTACTAGTGGCAATACAAGCCAATAACACATTTTTTCTTTTTTTTTTCTCTTCATATGCATTCAAACATTTGAGGAATATGCTAATTAGTACTGTTAAGTGGTATGTGTGAAACTGAGTGACTGTTCCATAATGTCAGTTTAGGCAAAAGATATACACAACATTTTCACCGAATGTGCATGGCGTTTTTCAAGCTGAAATTCAGACTGCAGGGATGCGCTCTTGTTGCTTTTGCAAATAAATAAAGCTTCTGTGTGAGACTGAGATGCTGAATAAATGTTTGTTAATTATTAACAAATGTAGAGTTTGCTCTTTTTTTTGTCTGTAACATGTCATGTAGTCAGGACTGAACCATTACAAACAGTAAAAAAAAAAAAATTCTAACCATTTTTTAAAATGATTTTGTAGCACTGATGGCTTCTGGTTCATAGAGTTTGATCCATAAACAGGCAACAAAGGTACTGTCGTTAGGAAGAGAACCCTGCATGGATATATAAACAACTAATATCCTCTGTTCGTGGCGCACACACTCCTTCTGCCGTCTATCCGACTCCAGCCAGACTTTCAATGCTAGATCCACTGGGATCAAATTTTTGATCCCAGTGGATCAAAAATGTTCCTCATGTTTATTATATTAAGATCAGGACTATTTTCTTGTTAGATGTCTATATTGTTTTCAGACTAAAAGCTGAAGATGCGGAACAGTCTGTACTAACTCCAAAACTATTCTTTTAAAAGTATGCAAAAAAAAAAAAAATAGCCGTACCGAATTTGCAGCATTGACACAGCAATGATATAGTTTACAAGTAAGATTACACCTGAAGCAAAACAGCTAATTTCTCTCTAGCACTTGCTCTGATTGTTCATCCCATGACCTTTATCACTGAGTAGTTTGGGTTGCCTGCTTCAGAAAGGGAGATAAATGACTTTGTGTCCTCAAAGTTTGGCGACACATCGCCAGTTTTTGTCCAATCCAATCCTCTTTGCTTTCTTTTGCTTTTCCTCAAGTGCATGATCAGATCTGTCTGCTCCTGGAATATTCTTCTCCTCCCCCACCAATATGTTTATTTCATAAAGAAACACAATAACAGAATCACCAGATGGAAGGTTGATATGAGATAGCAGCACAGCGCAAGAATGTACTGATGCTGTTGAGCCCTTTTCTGTTTCTCTGTAGTTTCACCCAGTTTTGCCGAACTTCACGGTCATAATTGTCTCAACAAAAAGGAAGCCGCTTTAAACGAACAGTTGGGAATTCATAACTGCATGTAAAACCTGTATTGAAATTCTGGTAAGCGTTGTAAGCTCCATTGCAGATGCTGACTTATGTGGTGATTTTGTCTTTGTTCTTCTTTGTTAAGAAAAACATAAAAAGAAAAGGTTTTTTACCTTTTTAGAAAATTCTTATTTATTAATTTAATTGATCTATTTTGCATGAAGATGTATTTTTCAAGCACCAGTCAAAGGCTTTGGGGGTTTCCAATCTTTGATTTTGAATCATGACTCTCCATGAATGACTTTTACATGATTCTTCCTAAACTGCAGTAGCCTTGTGTGTGCTGAAGAAGTCCTGGTGCAACATTTTAAGCTGCCTTCAAAATGTTATCTCAGCAATTAGAATTGTCGGCATTGCATTAAACCTAAAACTTTAAAAGACAGCCACAATTTTCAAATCTTGCATATTTTGTGACAAAGGTTGAATTAACGCCTAAAGATAAACTCGGCCAATAAGTATATAATCAGGTAGCCCATCTTAAAACTTCAGACAAATTATGAAAAGAGGAGAAATATTGTGGTTTTCATTGTGAAATTAGTATTTTTCTCTATTTTTTAACATTTCAGCTCAGAATAATCCTTAGTTTTAGCTTTTGTTTCCTGAAGATATTAGAAATAATTGTCATGCGATGACAAACATATTGAAAATATAATGAGCATTTCACACAGTATGACTTTGCAATGAAAAGAAAAAAAAATGTCTTTGTTAAGATTAAGAGCAAAATGTCCATCTTTATTGAGGAAAAAAGCCCTTTACTACATAACAGTTTGAAAACATTGTCTGTATAGGTCACAGAAATAAAATAATAATAATAAAAAAAACACATAGGACACCAGAAAACAACAGTCTGCAAGGACAAGGTGATATTAGCCCTTAAATGAAATGTGTATAAAGGACATTGGCCACAGGGCACATTTCTTCCGCTCTATTAGACTACTTTATGTCCAAATTCAGTTGGGGACATTACAGGTCACAATGTCACTGTTTTTGTTCACTTATGTTGCAATTGCTCTTGACACGATTCAGCTAAGGTACTTCAGGGAGCCATCAAAGCAATCTCAACCTCCCCATAAAGGTAGGGGATTTGGTTTCTCTCGGTGCACCTTCTTAAGTACCCCAAGCCTTGTGGGCACATTATTTTATCCTCACTCCAGTGTCTTTGGTGAATGATAGAGAGGGGACTTAACACCCACATGGCTCCTTAACAGGCTCATTTTGTGCTCACTTTGAAGGATTTTGTCTTGCTTTTCATGACTGCTGAGACACTTCTTACTGTATTAAGTCGTCTTCACCATGCAAAGTGCTGTACACAATGCAGCTAAGCAAAAATGATTTTGCAGAATATTGGCCACTTTGAAGCTCGTGGTCACAGTGTTTTTTTTTTTTTTACAATTACAGTATCTTGATAAGTGTACAAAAATTATGGCTTTTTTATTATTTATTTAGAATTGAGTGGCCATTTGCAAATCTAAAATTTCCACAGGTGACATTGTGTGAGTTAGGGGAAGCCTGTCTCAGATATTTCCTGTCCAGAATATACTCTGCCTTTTTCCTGTTGGCTGCTGGGATATGCTTCGGCTCCCCAAACGAGATAAAAATTAACTGACCGGGAGTTGTTAACATTAACTTTTACCAACATCCATTGGTATTATGGTCACATTGCACAAGACTACATACCTCGGAGAGATATAAAGTTAAGCATTGGGTGAGATTAATAAACAGCAAACTGTGCTTTATGCACTTTTTCATCCATTTTAAGCAGGCATTACTGCGGGTTACCACCTACGTCAATGGTAGAGACTCTGATTAAACTGAAATGAAGTTCAATCTTCCACAAGTTTTTCTGATGTTTACGTCTCTTGGAGACGTCACACATGATTAAATGGATGTTGTACAAAGTTATTTGTCAGGAGATAGAAACAAAAAGTTCCATAGCGCTATATGTATCGTTGCACAGTGAAAACAGCCATAAATAAGTGCAAGAAAGAAAAAATAGAAAGACAGAAACTGGTCAGCGAGGCTACGGAGAGCCTGGCAGCAACTCCGAAGGAGCTGAAGGAATTTCTCTCATGCGTTCTTCATACATGGTATCCTTTGTTTGTCCAGACAGAAAAGAATGGTTGAAAACAGAATTCTTTTCTTCTAAAGAAAGAATTCAGTCCAGCCTAAAATATTTTAAAACCCTATATATTATGGTCCAATGAAGCCAAAGAGCTGGTTCACACCGAAGCAGAAATGCACATCGTCACATAGTTTGGACTTAACTTTCGCCTACACAGCTCAGAGTAACCTCAAGGTGCCAGCCAGAAAGCTTGGTGAGTTCAGCATACATCCAACTCAACAGAATAATCTAACAATTAGAGATTTGGAATGGCCTAGCCAAAGTTTTTCATCTTGTTTTTCTTGCTCACAAGAGATGTTCTGAGAATCTGGGGAAGTTTTGCCAGTGAGAGTGGACATATCTCACTAAGTCAAAATGTATGTTTATTTGGATTGCTATCTTGAGAAGATGAAAAAAATTCTCCTGTTTATAATCTAAAGGAGGATTTTCTTTTGCAATATAAAATTATAGGAAAAGAGAGAAAAGTCTGCATGTTATGTGAAACTTTACCAGATCGCAGAATTATTCATAAGATGCACAGCATATGTTTAGTTGCGGCTAAACATATGCTGAGTAAACTGAAGTGGTTGAAAACAACAGGTGGTTTTCCTGTTTTGGTTCCTATGAATTGGGGGGGAAATAAATTAATCGAAGTGTTCCCTTTTTAGTAGATCAAACATAAACCACCTGTAGGGAAATCGATCTATAAATTATAGGCTTCTGATAGTTATTTTGCATTCTAAAGATCAGATACCATAAATATAACATCTTTAAGATTTGATGGGGCATTTATACATAAAGCTGTTAAAAATGCTGTTTTATCTGATCAAAACAAACATAAAGCTCTTCCTAGCATCACCGTATTGACACAAATATTTGAGGAATTCCGAGTGGAAATCACTGAGTTGATTTCACTGTGTAACTTTAACCCAATAAGTAAACACATAACATAGCACATGTAGACTTCAGGTAGACAGGCAGATTTAGTTTTTTAAACAACTTATTTGTGTTCACACTTCATTTCACCTATATCTGAACTCTTTCAGACATCCTAAATGCAGATGTGCACGCTGGAAGCCAAAGGGAAGGACTGTAGCTTGAGGGCACATGTTTTCTTGCCCAACCGTTTTGGAATTTTCTCTCTAGCCTCATAAAACTCAAATGTTTCTACCCCTTGGTACATCATCTCATCTTCTTTGATCCAGAAACTGAACATAATTAATAACCGGATGATGTAAAAGTGAAAAGAAATGGAACACTTTTAGATGGCATTTGGTTTATCAAGAGAAGATAAGCCTGGTTTAAACCAACTGTATGAAGTGTGTGATCAATGCCTTGCTCTGATTGTGAAGTGTTCATCAGGAAGACAGCCTAGGAGGAGAAACTGTCTCTCTGGAGGCTGTTATCTTGCAAATGGTTGCTCCATAGGCCTGAGCTGAGGGTAAAAGTCTAAGCAGGTTCTGTCCAGAATGTCTGGAGGCTTTACCTGCCCTTCCCCTGACCCTTGACCTATACAAGTCCTGGAAGAAGAGAAGGTCATCATTGAACTTTAGAAGTTTCACATACTGGTTCGCTGAGATGTAGTCATTTGCATGTCAGGAGGAGAGGAGTGGGGTCACGGAGATGTTGGATGAAAAGATATTTACTCCTGATCACACATACTCTTACACAGAAATGAAAAAGAAATCAATATTTTTCGATTATTTTTGTGCAATTATCTTCTTCAATTTTCAAAATGTTTCAAGTTTATCAAAAATACAAAATTTTAATCGTACATACACCCACACACATACGCCTACACGCGCACACACACACATATATATGTAAATTTGCACGGACACTATTATAAAACAAAATATTGATTACTAATAATAATCTAAAGACAAAAATAACCCCAGAACACATTGATTCTGGTATGTGTATATTTCTTTACCCACTAAGTGTCTAATTCTGTCACTGATGTGCATAAGAGTTAATATTTCACCTGAAAATGGAGAGCAGGACATAATCAATAGCAACAATTGGAATCTGGTACTTTCATACGTTTCTCATCCAAGGACCAGTGGTTTTGTGTTTTTTTCCCCCACATGTTAGGCTAACACTATAAAAAAAACTACATTGGACTTAATTGAGAAAACAGACCAGGGGCCAATTTCAAAACAACTTCAGATCAAGACCGAATAATTCAGCCTTGGCTCAGACCGAGTCCAGCTGCTAGTCTGCCTGTGCTGGAGGGTTTGGCATTGCACAACTGACATTTTCCAAAACAACTACAAACTACTGTCGGACAGGATGCTGGAACATTTTTCACTTCATTTAAAACTCTAATGTCCTCCTTTTAAAAGCCAAACCGAGAGTGTGTAACAGGCAAACTTAATCCGACAACCTCGCGTCCACCGTCGACGCGGCAACCGTCAACGACGCGACTGCGCAAACGTTCAAACCAAAACACTGAGCATTATGTGGCAAGTGCTGTGCATCAATCACATTGATTTTCCCAGAGCTCGTCAGTCTACATAAAATCCTTAGTATAACAATGGTGTCAGTGGGTTTGGTGTGAGGAGCCCGTGTCAGCTCATTTAGACGCTCCCTCTGAGTCCTGCCAGCTTTCATTGCTCATAACCGCCATGTCAGTCAAAGCAAAACCAAAACCAAAACAAGGATAGCAACATAGCATCATGCCCTTCGGAGGTGCTAATATAATGAAAGAAAGACGCAATGGCAGCCTGAGAGGGGGGCATTAAAAGCTGTTTCTATGAATACCAGACGTGTGACTTGTGCTCTATTGGAAGCAAACTACTTTTGACACTCATGGCTGTCAGTTTGCTTTCATGGTTTACCTATAGACACCAGTGCAACCTTGCTGTCAGGCATTGCTCGCCTCTGGTACCTTCAGCTGTCAGGTGTTGTTTCAAAATGAGCATGTGGGATTTGAGTTTTGATAACGGACTCCCGAACATCAGCTCGTGTCTATCGACACAGGACAACCGGAAGCCTCTCAGAATAACAATGGCAAGAAAGTGAGAATCTTGAAACTGGAAGCAATGAACTGAAATCTGGGAGAGCTTCGGGATGGGGGGATGGGGGACAAGGGGGTTTAATCCAGGTACCGGTCACACACCAGTTTATGAGCTTCTTAAACTATCTTTTAATTCTTATCTTATTTTTCTATGTGCATCCTCTCAGTTCTGTTATCGATTCTTTTGAACCACAAGATCCCATAGTGGATGCATGCACCAGTCTTGCTTTATTTAAAGTGAGAGTTTTATTGCAAACTGCTAACAATGGAAGACTGGAATCTATCCATCAAAATGGATGTACTTATTGTCTAAATATCAGGACATAAAGATGCAGGGAATCAATGAAAAGTTTTGAAGCGGTGTTCATCTTCAAATTTATAGCAGAAGAGTGCCGTCCGCCTTGTTCCGCTGACTTTAGGTCTATATCTATCATCCTTTATCTTATTTAAGTACGTAAGTGCATTTCAATAGCAGATTTAATCACACTTTTGGGACACTTACAACACTGCAACACCACCCAAAAGTAAATTGGTTTTGGAAGGCTGGATTAACTTCTGCTTCATATGAAAAATCTTCCCTTTCAGTTTCAAGTTTAAATCGGGTTAGGAAATTAGTGACAAGTGCCTAATGAGTGAAAAACTTCTCTTTTTTTGTATCCGGCAGTACGGCCAAAGACTGAAACACAATTGATTACACCTAAATCACAACAGACATTGTGATTTAAAATCAAAGGGCTTAATGACGTTTCCATTCCATTTAAATGAAGATCTTCTTTAGCACACATCAAGTAGGATTTAGTGAAAAGGAGGGACGACGACTTTCTAAAACACATAAGCAAGTTCTAATTCAAGTGAAGAGAAAATTTTAAAGCCTGCAAATAACAGTAAACAAATAGGTAGGATGGAAAGAAGAGAATTTAAGTCTCATTTGGAGGCTTTGGTAAATGCTGGATGATTTAAAAATATTGATTCTGAAGCTTTTCCATCTCAACTTACTGACTTTTTCCAGAGGAATAAACCTTGGGTGCACCAGTATATAAGCAAGGTAATACATACCATGTCGAAGTTGCTTGGGAGAATACGACTGACGACCCACAAGCATCAGAGGATGTTCACATGCTGAGGCTTTTATTTATTAGGGTTAAAAGAGGATTAGCAACTAAATAACAGAACAACTGAAAAAAAAAAAAAAAAGTTTTACAGAGGGCAAACTACATGTAACATAAGCGATTTTAAATTCTAGTCAGAATGTTCAAGAAGACGCATTTGAGTCCTAGTCTGAAGTCAGTTCAACATTTATGGCAAAAAAATGTAAGATGTTTTTATACAGAGCTTATGTCCTTTTTACTACTTTGATTAAAAAACAAAAAAAGCACAAAAGTTCCACTCTTCCAGTTTCTCCTAAGTATGATGATTTTCTCTCTCGCGCATATCTTCCCATGTACCACAGCCCAATTAGGCTTGTTCAGAGCAGTGCAAGCCCTGAGCAGCGCGATGGCTTCGAATGCCCAAGGTGTGTTATTATCTTGTATTAGTGCACCACCTGCTTTGCTGTAATGATTAGATAATTGGCTCAGTGCGTGTCTTGAAATAATAAAGAAACGAGACATTTTACTCTGATTAAGGAAAGAAAGTACAATAAAAGAGAGAGAGAGAGAGAGAGAGAGAAACAGTCACCTTGATCTACACAAACCACACTTTTTGGGTTGTCTGCTAACAGAAAACACAGTAAATGCTAAGGTCCTATAGAAATCAATGCCTAGGAAAAGGAATGGTGTTACGAAGGACTAGGGAAACGACAGGGATGAGAAGGAAAAGAGACTCACAGCACTTTATTAGCGAGCAGGCTGACAATCACCAAGATTGTGATATTAAGGAAAAATACCTAAATGGAAGGCAGGTAAGTGGAACATCCTTTTAAAGCCACTCCTTGTGGTAACTTAACCGACTACTTGACAGGTAGCCACTGTTCTGTTCATCACTTCTGTTTTTCTCTTTCTTTGTGTGGATGCTGTGCCTGAAACCCCTAACCACCTGCTTCCAGCTCAGTGCCACTGTTGAAGTGTGGATTGACCAGAGGAAGAAAAAAAAAAGCTAGCAAAAAAAAGCAACCTGGCTTCAATGTACCTCTAAGAACTGTTTTGTTCATCACTGAAATTACATGTCTGCTCTGCATTAGATATTTCGCTCCCATTTGGTGAGAACTGAATCCCAGAGGTAAAATGCATGTCTTGTGCCTTCCTCGGTTTCAATTTTGAATAATGCTGTTTTTAACACATTCAAGTGCGCAAATGTTTCAGCCAAAATGTTCAGCCTCCACATCTGCATTACTTCATTTTATTTTGATATTTTTTCAGCTAACATTTGCTGCAGTGTGAGTCGGCTTGGTAGACTTTTACAAGGCACCTACTTAATTGTGTGCGTGTGTGTGTTTGTGGGTGGGGGGAGTCTGCTCTGTCCCAGCCCTCCTCAGCTAAGGCAAGTAGTTGGGTGGGAGGGGACGCTTATCGCTGGAGCAAACACTAAGGGTGAGATAGCTAATTGCGGATGTTGCTGTGGGGAGTCCCCAGGCAGGGGAGATAACATGAGCGCTCCACCGGGGTCTTATCAATGAGCGATGACCTTGGCTGTCTCCTTTTGCACATGCACTCACACAAGAGATGCATAACGCTGCACAAGCTCCCCGAGCACAGAGAGCTGAGAGAGTGACAGCATATCAAGGTAACCAAAGAGATAAGTGCGAGTGGGTTTGTTGGTAAAGGGGAATGGTTCCATTTTTTTTTTTCTTTTTTTTTTTTTTAGGAGCAGAGTGGTGGTTAAATTGTCCATTAGCTCTTTCTGAAGATGGGCTCCTGGGCTTTGTGGATCTTCCTCAATGGAGGTAAAAGAATATCTCCTCTGTTAAAGTGGGAGAAAACATTTTTACTAAAAGCCCCTTAGCATTTTGTTTTTCTCGAGCTAGTCAAAACCATTGTGTTACAGCCATAAACTATTATGAGTTTTACGTGATAAACCAGCACAAAGCATAAAGTCTTAAAATCGCTCAGCCAATAGCAATCTGAGAAGTGTGGCACACAATTGTAATCAAACCTGTTGACAAAGATACTCCTAAATAAAACCCACTTCAACCGCCCGCCTTCTCAAGTGACCTAATTACTAAAAAGACCTATGTCTTATTCATTTTAATATGAACTTAAAGATGTGAAGACATTTACAGCAGTGTAAATGAGTGTCTAGAAAAATTCAGTGTAGAAGAAAAAAAAAAAAAAAAAACACAGAAAATCAAGAGTTCCTCAAGTCAATACAGCCCATGGTGCAATTTTGTTTCATCTGCATATAGATGACATATAATAACTTCCAGTAGAGGCACTTTACACCATCCGTCCTGTTTCCCTCCATTTTCTCTGTGATTAACAGCACAGCACTCAAACTGCATGAGCAAACTCGACAAATGAGAGATACTGTCTGGAAAAACATTGCGCTGTCTGTTGACTTTTCTGTTGTGCTGGCTGCCAATAATATGTGGCATCCATTGAGACGTGATTTTAGCTTTGATGAGTTTAAATCTTGTATGTTAAAACTGTAAAGCAGGAAAATAAATATAAATTAACATGGCTGAGTATTTATTTATTTTTTTCTCGTTTGGTTATGCAACACTTTGTGCAGCTGCATTTCGTTTCACTAATGGTCCATGTGGAGATTAAACTCGCATGCTAATATTTAATGCGATAAATTAGTTCAAACAGTTTCTGTTTGTCTGCTGTGTCACTGTTACACTTCTCATCAATAATGTCTCTTATATTTCTGCCATACAAGCCCTGATTTCCAGTAAGCCAACATCAACCATGCACGTTTGCTTCAGGAGGAGGTTTGTCAATATCCAATATAATCATGATATTCAGACCAGCAACAGGAATGTGTTTAAACATGATGCATACAAGACATGCACATTTATGGATTTAAGAGGTTATTACATCTGTGGAGGAAGACAAACCATTTTCAAGTGTTTTATTTTTATTTTATTTTTATTTTTTTTGCGTGTGTCATTCTTTGTAATCAGTGTCCTACCTTTAAGGTAATTTTTCTTTGAAGAAAAAAATTGTAAATGTAATGGAGGAATCAGGCTAATATCCTTAATGTTTTCTGATGTTCCACCACTTTCTATTTCCCAGTTCAACTCCAAAATATCAATAATTGTAAACAGTTTAAAAGTGAAGGGAATGTTCACTTCCCCTACGGTGACAAAGTACATCTGCGTGAGTTTAAATAAAGAGCTGTTAAAGCAACGCTGCACAGCTCCTGACAGACCCGCCAGGATTATTTTAAAGCCACTGTGTTGGCAACAAAAACTACAATTGGCTTTGAAAAAAGTCAATCAAAAATCACAGGTGTAAACACACACACACACACAAATATATTTTGACTGACATTTGTACTAATATTTTTATTCGCATAACTTACTGCATTATGACCTCGCATAGAAACAACTGAACAGTCAAAGCAAAGCCCGGGCCGGATCTGTAATTAATAATGCATCCCTTAACAGCATGGATAACTTGCAACGGTCAGATGCAGTGCGTGTGCACTGCATCTGACCGCTGCATCTGGAAGGTGCGGGAGGGAGGAGGGATGGGTTCCTGGGAAGAAGCTTGTCATGCTTTTTACTCACGGTGTTGTTGCAAGTCTACCGTGGCGGTTTTTCTTCTAACCCAGTTTCTAACAGAGTGTGTTCCACCTTGGAGCGAGCAGAGAGGCACTATTCAAATGGGGATAAAGTAGGCTGACAGTTGCTTTTCCCCTGCAGATATGTCCTGCTTCAAAACCTAAACATCTCTCCCTCGCCGCACCCAGAGAATAAATAAAGAAAAAGAAATCGACGACATGCATAAAAAGAAGAAATACTAGTGTGGTTTCATCCTCCGGAGGATAACAAGAATAATGCCTTCATTTGCTGCAGGGGCTTCCACTCCGCGCCGAGCATAGACGCGACTTTTATGGCTGTAGTATTTCTGATTGGCATCCTAGGACAGCCATTTGAATTATTTAACAGGGCTCCCATTCCCTTAGTGGAGAAAGAAAAAGAAATATGTTTGTGTTTGCGTGTTTGTGTTATTGGCTCTTTCTGCAGCTCCTCGCTCCTTATTCTCTTTTTCTTTCGGCTTCCTCCCGGGCTTAACTCGACTCGACCAACACGGTCGGCTGAGAGGTAAAACAAGGCCCTTATAGTTACAGATTAAAAGTAAAGTTAATCAAACGTTGCCACTCTCACTCTTTTATCCAACAGGTGCAGCAGAGGTGAATCGGTCTTATCCGAAATCCCAGCGCAGGACACAAATGGGATATTGAAAGAATCCGACCCTCAGGCTTGCGCCTGCCTGATCTGTACGGTGTGGAGGAAAAAAGGAAAAGGCGAGGAACCGAGAGTGATGAGTTGGTTCCTCTGGTGTATCTGTGTCTCTCCAGAGCATCATGTGGCAAATTGCTCTTGGTTTGTAGCTCCCCCACCTTATTTAGCTTTCTTCGACAGACCTGCTTTCTGGTTCTTTGTCTTTCTTTGACATTCCTCACTGTCTGGAAACATCATATCAGGTCATTTGGACCTTGAAGAGGTTTTCTATTTTATTCTTCTTCTTTTTTAAGGTGCACAGGGTCTGTTAGGATGCGACTTAGGAGAGCTAGAGAGAACTCATTTGACCATGCCGCTGATGCCTTCAAACCAATATCCTCATCTTCGCATTCTGTCTTTATCTCCGCTGATCGCCTCAAGCTTGTCTGACCTTGGAGAGCAGATAAAACAGCAGACAGATAAGAAAGAAGTGGCCAACGAAGGACCAAACAGAGTAAAATTGCAAAAAAAAAAAAAAAAAAGGAGTAGCTTGCAATGATTTACATTTTATTTTCTTTCTAAACTCTGGTCTGCTTGAACAAAACCAATTTACATTGCTGGGGATATCCTCTGGCAACCTTTGTGATAGATGAATAAGAGTGCTCTTTCACTGGGAGGGGAGGAAGGCTGAGATGACCCGCTTTTGCAAATTTGGCCCCAGGGAGACGGAAGAGGAAGTTAGGGAAATGAAAGCTTTTGCAGAAGTGATATAACTGTTCAGACACTATATTGACTTTTAGAGTGTTAAATTAATTAATGTGTCACATTTAGTCTCTTTATTTTGAAACCTATTTTGCTCTGAATCCTTACTTTGTAATCAGGCACACCTACCAAATAAAAATGTAAATGCAGGGTGTTAAATAATTTTCAAGAGTGGCTTCAGGCCTTATCTTAAAAATAAATTATTAATTGTAAATTTGCTTTTGTTGTCTACACACCCATTATCACAAGGTGAAGAAAAAGGCTAAAAACTTATAATGAACACAAATAATACAAATACAAGTAATAATTTGATCATACTGTCAGACTTTGAATGTAAACCAGACGCGCAAAATGCGTTTGGTGTGAACGCACCATTAGAGCTCTCATCAAAAATCTATTCATTTTACCTAATAATTAATGATCACTTCAGGGATTAACACAGTGATTCACCAACCTTCACTCAACTCATGTCTAGTATTCCTTTGTGACAGACACACTCTCTATGTATGCTCATAAATGACTGCTATGAACCTTTTCTATAGTCTGCTTCTGCCTATCAACTCCTTATGCCACATCCTTTGCCCAATTTTACTACAATCCTCTGTCTACCCATGTCCAAACCATCTCAGCCTTGCAAGCTCGTCTCTCCCCGCACTCTCTTTTTCACCTCTCTTGTGCACTGCACATTACCTCAGATAGTTGACCCCAGGTACTTAAACTCATCCATATTCTATACCTGTTCCTTGTAGACTCAATGTTACCCCTATGTCATTCATTTATTGTGCATTGTGTCTAAGAACTTATATTTCTCCATTCTCTAGAGCATCTTTCCAATGTTTCAGGTTGACTTCCACTTGCCCCCTATCTTACCATGGCTGAAACTCCTATGTTCATAGTGCAATTCCTTGTATTTTTAAATAGAACTTTTTTTTGTTCTTTTTTTAAAAAACAAAACACAGAATTCTAAGTAATGGTATATGATTTGCTGGGAGATTTTTTGTGGATTTAATTGCTGAAGTAAGTAATATTTTGAAAGATATTCACTTTCCTGAATATTGTTTTCTCTGATTTGCTTTGTCTTCTAACAAAATCAAATACAGTAGTGCTCTGAAAACAATGACCTTGACTAAACATTTCTAATATATATCAAAGAAACAACCTAAAATATATTCACACAGAGACATAACTCTATGTGTACAAACATGGATCTTTAGCAATCCGTCAATATACTTCTCCACAGCAGGAGGAAAATATGGGTCAAAGGCCAAAATAATCCCCACATTTGATGCAACTGAAATCCAAAACGTTAAATTAATTTAAAAAAATACAAACAGCCGCTCATTAATGAATCTTAAAATGAGTGAAGACAAAGATTAAATAAAGCCTCTTGCTTTGAAAGAAAAAAAATAAAAAAACAGGCTTAATTAGGTATGTAGTTGTGCTGGGAAAACCAAGCAGAACGCGCTTTAAAAGAAGAAAAAAAATAAAATAAATTGTCTTCATTTTTGCCTCATTTCACCATCAGTTGACATCTAAACATTTTCTCGTAGGCCAGTTCACATACCATACATTTGATGGCTCAGGAGAGTACTGCTCTGTTCGAAGACAGTTTTCTGACCCAGAACCAAATATGCTGAAAAAGTTTTGTCATCTCAAGTTTGTAGGCCCCATGAGGAAAAAGTCCTGAAAGTTCATTCTAACATAGTTGTTGGGAAGAATTTTTTTTTTTCCCTTCTTAATGTGTGGATTTTTCATAGCTTGAAACATAATATTTCAAGCTATGAAATATTATAATATTATATAATAATGTAATATTTCTATATAATATTTCTTTTCATGCAGGTACCATGAAAAGAAAGAATACCCTCTTAAAATTTTATCTGATGCCCTTTTTGTGAGATAAGATTTTTCAGCTTTTTTAAATATATATTGGCTTCATTCTTTTTAATAAATATATAGGTTGTAATTTTGTCCATTTAAGCTAGGTATATGTAACGAGTTTACACAATTTTAAAACTGTGTAGTCAATAAATTTCGAAAATAACTGAGTCAATCTGTGTCAGTTTGTTTATCATTTATGTTTTCAAGTGGTTTTTATTTCAGGTACACTAAATTATTACATTTATTACAATAATGTGTTGTTATGTTAATGTTATTACGGGCTACCCAATAACCTGTAATAGCTCGTTATTACGGGTTATTAGGTCATCATCATTTGAATGATTTGAAATATATTGCATCATTTGAATAATTTGCATCATTTGAATGATTTGCATCATTCAAATGTTACAAATTCAAATGATGCAAATTTGAATTTGCATCATTCAAATTCAGAGTTTGAATGATGCAACGTCATTCAAACTCTGAGCCAGAAGGAAAAGTGATAAGACTTCAATGCTAAGAACTGAACTCTGCAGAGAGCTTTATCTAACCATATGTTTGGAACACTTTGTAGAAATCCTCCTTGTAGATGGATAAAGTGCAGTTGAACAAAGTTCTCAAGCAACCGGGATAATTGCAGCACTGAGAGCATTTTGAAGCAAAGTTCATTTAATTTATGAAAGCTAATTTATTGTGATTACTTTCTATATTCAGAATACACTAAATATAATCAAGCTCGATGTAGAATCATTGGATTTGTGCACAGCACAAGGGTTGGTGGCAAAAGGACAAACATTCCTCGATGTTACTGTGTTACTTCACTTTCTGTAGTTCTAAGTTCACGTTTCAATTATATTCATCCAGCTGACGCTAATATTCTTTGTTTACCTGGTACTGATATCTTCCATCAATCAAATATGTCTCATTTATCCCAAAGACGAAAACATTTTGTAGTAACAGTCAAATACGTTTCTTTAAAGTCATTGTAGATGGTGATGGCTGTGGGCAGGAAGGATGTCCCGTAGAGCTCTACATTACAGCGACGTTAAAGAGGCCTCTGAATGATGACAGTCTGTTGCTGTATTGCAGTCTTGAGAAAAGAATGCCCAGGGTTCTCTATCAAGTTCTTGTTTCTTTTCTTTTTGCAAAATTATCTCCACAGGATCCACAGCAGACTCCAGAACAGAGCCTTCTTTCGACTTTTTATACTTCTTACGTCACTTTGTGAGATGCTGCTGCTCCAGCAGATGATGGCAGAACCAGATTAATGGAAGTAATATTTTACATATTCCCATTTCTCCTGAAATCTACAATCGCATCAGATTTTTATTTTTAGTTTTTTCTGCACTGAAGATAAGGTGATTGCTTAACCATCTTGCCGACAAGTCAGTCCAGCAGCTCTCATTTTGTGCTTCGTTGAGTGGACCTAGAGAAATCTCTACTACATTATACGGTTTGTCAGGGAAACATGGTGTGCGTTTCACAGTTTATCCCACAGTGTAATCTCAAAACAACCAACAACAGAGTTTCTTCATCTTTCTAAGACCACCTCATCAATCCAGACAAGATGGACACCAAACACTGTATTGTTTCCATTCCTTTGAGGAATTGCCCACCTGCCCCTCCAGTCCTAGTCACACAGACTTCATAATGTGATTTGAGCCAAATGTGGATCTGTTAAATACTAAGTTGGAGGGGTAAATAATTAAGCAATCGCTTATTATTTTATGTTCAACATACTTTATTGTTATTATTTTGTAGAAATCAATTTTTTTGTTTTAACATTAGATGTTGCTTTGTGCATTTTGTTTGGATAAAAATCAAAATTTTGTTCCTCATGGTTCCACCGTAAAACCAATAAAAGGGGTAAAACATCCAACAGGGTGAATGTAATTTCAATAATATACCTTATTTAGTGTTAGCTTTCGTAGCATGCTTTGACAAAAAAAGAAATATATAAAATTAAAATAGATTACTGACTTAGAAAGATTTTTTTTTAGAAGTTCTGTAATGATTCTGCATAATTCTGCATAATTCTGCTTTTCCAAAGATGCATCTTGGAAAAGCATCTGGAAAACTGTAGTTTTAATAAAACTAAACTGTAGCTTAGCAACACTTTGCATTTCTCTATTCCCTTTAGTGAGATATGTTGACTATTAAAAAACAGCATACTATGCCTGTTTCTCAACAGTCATTTTCTTTCACATAAGTCATTACTTACGAAAGGACTGGAGGTTTTTCTCTCATCATTTTACTCTAAATCACATAAATGAGTGTCTGCCCCGAACAATCATTTCACTCAATGTGTCCACTGATTATGCATTAAAAAAACATGACTGTTATGTTTACTGAGGAAAATTGTTCAATGTAAGCTAAACTCTTCTGAAAACTCATGGAAAGTATTTTTTACTGACTGCAAAACCTAAACAAATTGCTCTTAAATGACACATTTAGAGATGCAGGTGTTATTGCAACAAAGTCTGACAAAAACCAAGCCTTTAAACGTGAATATGGATTTTCACTAATAACCAAACAGTGTGCGTCTCCATGTCCCCTGTCAGATACACACTAATGAGAAGTGACCCTTAATGGTGTTGTTCTGCTATGATGGCACACCTTCAGTAAAAATGACAGGATTAAATAGAAGATGTTTTTGGAAAAAAACAATTGTATTTATTCAGAAAACTAGAAACGATCAGTGGGTTATTAGACTTTCTATGAACCGAGGGATCTTAGTATCACAACTGCATGTAAGTAAAGTTTATTTTCTTTACTGCCATAGCAGTAACCTTATGTGGTTTTGTCACTTATCAAGGGGACAGTGTTCAATATTAATGTACATATGTGCAGATTTAGATAAAATGTTTTGATAAAATTACATTTTTAACTCTTGGAAAAGCTTACTGGGATTTTTGAACATTTCTCCTCGCAGAACCGTTTAATTGAATCACCTTGCACAAAACCTTTTCATCTCTGCCAGCATTTTTTTTTTTTTTTTTGGTGAGATTTAAGTTCACGGCTTTGTGATGGTTTCTCCAAAACAATTGACTTTATTGTCCTTAAGTAACTTTGCATATATGTTGCTTAGAGATATTATCCATGTGGCAGACCCATCTTTGCCGAGGTCTTTTTAGAGATGCCACCAGCTTCAAGCAGTGCACCAGTCCCTCCCACAGAAAAAAAAAACACCCACTATGCCCACTGTAGGGAGGGAGTTCTCTGTGCTGGGGCTGAAATACCCAAAGAAACACACAAATGTCTGGGTTACATCACACTTCTGCTTCCTTCCGTTGTGATAGCTTTCCCAGTTTGCTCCAAATACCGTAAAGACAATCAGCTATCTGAAAGCACAACCCCAATCCCCACAAAAGTTCACGTGTTGAATTTGCTTCAAACTTGCCTCGTGATTGCAACGCTTCAGGAAGTGTTGCCCTGAGGCTCTTCTCTTCGACTCCTCCGTATCCTCCCGTCGTGACAGATGTGTCTCAGCTCTGATTGGGTGGACGCTTTGAGAAGTTCCTGGCCTTTCAGAAAGAGCCCATGTGGCCCGATTCGGTTGGCTGGTTTACATCCTGTCAAACACGAGTCCACGAGGCACAGAAAAACTGCGTCCCATCCAGAAAATGTCAAACTGTTGTGGCAGTTCTCTGCTGGCACTACACTCTGATATTTTACTTTATCTTTATTTTTTTAAGAATCTTGGCTGTGCCTGACACTTGTCTCGCGGTTGACCGGAAGAACTCTGATTTGCATTTACATTTGCAAAGCGCCTGTGCAAATAAACAACATTTGATGTGGTTCAGAAAAGAGCAGACATTTTGAAGGAAGTTTGAGAATAAAGCGCGTAGACTTTGAGGCATAAACACAATGAAAAACATCAAGGCCAAAAAGGAAAAGATCTTTCACCGCAATGAGTCAAAAGAGGGAGGCGTTGTTGCGCAGGACACTCCAATGCCAGCAAAAGCTGTAATTAGTAAGTTAATTACTCTTGTATTAATACTTTATTTGTGATTCATGGAGCTGACTGCAGGCTTGACACATGCATTTCATTATGCTTGACTTCTGGGAATGAAAGGCTTCTGCTGCTGCGTATTTAAAAAGTTTTCGCATTTATGAAACAAACTGGAGTTTGGACTGTACTAAAGGTGAACTCTTTGTTTAATTGAGTGGGAGTCACTGTTTTGAGTTTGGAAATTTGTATCGTTTCTTCTTTTTCTTGACTGGTTGTGCTGTTGTATTAGCTCCAATAAATTGAATGTGGGGTTCTTGTCCATATGGATAGTGATATGTATTATCAAACCTCATGTTTTAGTGAAAATTATCTAAGTGTTTTAGCTGCTTATGATAAATCAGGCGATCCGCAGACCTTTTTTGATCGATTGAATTTGATTTTTTTTTTTAGTTTTCTGATGTTTACTAAATTATTTTGTCTTAAATTTTTAAAATTTTAACAGCACCGAATACAAGTTGTAACATTTCTCAACTATGCCCTCATGCAACACTACTTAGCTCATTTTCCAGCCGTTCAAGATGTTGCATGAATTTTAAATGAACGTAAGAGCAACAACAAACTGCTAGTCACACACAAACTAGCAGTGTGTGACCAGCTTGGTCACACACTGCTGGGGGATGGACCCAGGCACCAAAGTGTTTAACGGGATAAATCTCACTGAGAGGGGCAAGCACTGATTTCTTTGAGCATAGAGCTGGGTTCCTAAAAGTGGAATATGGGATTGCTACTAGTTGCAGAATCTCATCTTGATGACTTTCCAAAATTAGATTGACTCCAACAATGACAAGGTTTATTTTCATGAGGGAAATTGTCCCCCATCCCCATTATACTGTCTCTGCAAAAGGATATTTGCCATTGAGAGTAAGTTTAAAAAAAAAAAAAAAAAAAAAAAAAAAAAACTTGCACACTCATCTCTACTTCTCAACCACAATTTTATTTCCCTTACAAATGTGGCACAATTAAAGGGAGAATAAACATACTTCACCTTGGTACAACAATTTCTAGAAGCAATTTTACAACAAAGAAAGACAAACAAATGTCCTTATTTCTTCTGTTCGGTACAAAAAGTTTCCCAAATTGAATTAAAACGTTGTTATAGTCTTGGCTTTAGAAATGTGAGGTATTAAGGACTTGCATTTATTCATAAATTCTCCTTTTGAGAAAACATTTTGTGTTGATCTAAGTACTGCAAAAAAAATCATAAGAAAGATTAGTGAATTAGTGATTAATATTGGGCAATTATCTTTTTGGAATTTTATAAAAATAATATAAAAAAAAAGAAAAGAAAAAAAACTGTTAAATATAGCAAAATGTTTTTTGCCACATGTTTGCATAACCTGAGGAGAAAGAGTTTTCTCATCCTTGTGTTTCTTCTATTTGCTTATTCAGTCACTGTCACTCAGTGACACATGTAATAATCATTTACCATTTTTTAAAATCCATTATTCACTCCCTGCAGAGCTTAAACACTCTGGTTACCTTCAGTCATTGCACAATTCTCTATGTTTTGAACTTGAATGAAGAATTTGCTCAATTAACAAAGAGGTGACTTTGGATATTAACTTTTTGTAAATTTTCCATTTTATTCTCTCTATCAGCATACTGTCCCCTACATAACTTGGAGATGTATTAGTTGCCTCATTCATGTTGAAATGAGAGAGTTTCAGAGGAGCAGCTTCCAGTCCTCCATTTTTGAGCCAAAATATTTACACCATACATTTGGAAAATCTACCAGATATAAACAAACATTGTACTCTACAGAAACTCAGCATCAACAACAGGTCATGTAATATTGGGTGATTAAATTCTAAACCGATATAGGCAAAGGCCAATGTAGGGAATTAAAACAAACAAAGAAAAAACAAGGTAAAAAGTAAAGAAGAACAATATCAAAACATAGCTTTTTTTCTTCTGCTCCTAGTTGGACCCAATTTCATTTCCAATTTCTGTTCTTGAAATATCAGTGGCAGCATCTGGACAAAAAAAAAGATAGTCAGTTTAGACGTAAATCCTACACATACACACAAGGTTCTCTGCAGGAGAACTGCTAGTCATTCAATGTGACAGAATTTATCTACATTTGTATTCTCCTTTTGGAGCCTTGCTTGTTGACAACTTTTTGTCTCTCCGGAGATCTTTCTACTAAGATCTCCAGAGAGATCTTAGGAGAAATTATTGGGAAATGTTGACAATCAACATAATGCAGCATTTTCTATGCAGATGTTTAGGTTCCAGGAAAAATGTGACTCAATCTAAACCTAATCTAAAGTGTTTGGAATGATTCCATTGATTTAAATAGTTCCCAATCACAGAACATGTTGCTTAAAGTCACTTAGCAATTAAAAATTCAAATAAATCTAATCATACAGACATAAATTAAGTCGATACCGATTGATCCTAGTTATCAAATAAAGTAATCAAATTCAGTTTATTCTTCATATTTGTTAAAAAAGTTTTCTAGGGATTTTGACTCGCAACATTCACTCCTTCTGCATGAGCATGTAGCAACAGTAGACAATTTCTTGAAATGTGTCACCGACTTTGCAGCAACCCTTCGTACCGAGCATGTATGTAGAGACAGCAGAAAAAAGAAAGAAAGAAAGAAAAAAAAAACTCCTTTAACAAGTAGAAACCTCCAGCAGAATCTGGCTCAGCGTCCATCTGCCACAGCCGACAGGGCGTTTGAAAAGACAGACCATTTAGACATATGTACAAAGTGTTAGAGAATGTATACGAATAATATGTGCTTCACCCCTTGGCGATCGGTAAGTGTTAGCAAGAGTCAAGTACATCAAAAACCTGCCACCCACATACTGCAGGTTGGGGAGCCGCCTCACAACATGACTCATGTACTTGTGACTCCTGTACGCAACGTTTTCAGAGCTGCAGTCTGTCGCCTCTTAACCGCAACTACCCACCCGCACCAACAGAACCTGCTGCCTTATTACGGGGGAATCGTTCATTACATCTTTTGTTGGACACCATCCGACGCATATTAAAGAATCAAAACCATCACTTAGATAGCATAATTAGCACGCGCTCTTCTGAAGGGGCGTCTTCCCCGTCTTTGGCTGCGTTACAAAGGCCCAGGCTTCGTCCTCGGCTGGAGGTGTCATGCCTCCACTAATGTCAGCATTAATAACTTGACATGATCTCATCTCCCGCTCCTATGTCCACCAGGAGGTGCCTGGCACCGGCTGTGCCCGTTGCTATGGCAATTAATCTGTCCAGAGATGTAATACAGAAGGTGGGCCAGGGCACAATGAGAGGGGGACCCTATTAGATGAGAGACAAGTGATAATTATCTTTATGTTGCGTGGGAGAAAGGGCAGGGGCAGTCAAGGGTAGGCCAAGGCTAACAGCGGTAAATCTCTCGGCCCGCGTCTCTGCGAGGTAAAGGTGAGCTCGGGAACACGTACCGTGTTTGGCTTGCCTGATTGATCGGATGAGCCCTGTGTTTTCAGTCGGCGCCCGTTTGACTTTGCAGATACATTTTTGTCCCTCAATATGTCGTGTTTGGACAGAACACTGGCCTTGGCATGTTATCTCATCTACAAGATAAACTAAATGCATTTTTCTTGTAAACATCATTTCAGCTTTTCCTATTAAAAGACGAGCAACAGTCGACTCGGGGTTGTTGGATAGTTATCAATTGTTTAGTGGTGAAAAGAGGCAGTGAGAAAGTAACCAAACGCTGTCTTGAGAGTAAGGGAGTCGTTTGATTTCATTTAATTCATTTGAAGCTAAAATTATGTCGATTTGAGACTAATACTGATTTATTTAGTTACTAAGATTCTAATGTTGGTATCATCAAACAGTCCCTGTGTTTTTCTTAGATTCTTAAGTGACTGAATTCTTGAGTTGAGAATCACACTTTGTTAGATTTTTATGATGAAAGCTTAATCTTAGTACTCCAATTTAGGAATGTCCTGATTAGTATCAGGGTCATAATCCCTGGGTTCAGCCCCAAATTAGCCATCCAACAGGCAGATCTAGATTTAAAATTCCTGAATGTGTAATCAGGAATTTTGTTTCTGATCTTTCAAAACGCAATAAAACTAATTAATAGTGGTGTCCATTTAATTAAAACCAAAAAGTGGAATGTGCAAAATTCGATACTCTTCTAAAAAATAATAATAGAAATGTTAATTGGTAAAAGCATCTTCATTGTTTTTGTGTCCATAATTAAATCTGTCTTAAACTGAGAGGCTTTTTTGTTTTTATTTTTTGTTAGTCTTCCCCACAGCATTTGGATCTTCGCATTTGTCACCTTCAAGCACCGTCTTCAGTTTGTAGCTAGGATACAGGTTGCCACGTTAGTAGTAGTTCATTCCCCGGGACCTTGCAGAGAACATAATGGATTCAGTCCCAGCAGAGTCACATTTTAGTACAACTCCAGAGTTTTTATGAGTGGTTTGGATTCATGTCACACAATCTCTTGCATGACTGCTCAGTTTTTGTTCTTTTTCCTTAGACATTTGGGTGTAATAAATAGCATAAATTGGTTCCTCCGATTTCATTCCCTTGTTGTGAATTGGTTGTTATTTACTACATAAAAAGTGCAGCTTTCTTTAAAACCCAGCTTAGCATGTGTTGGGGCACAGAAGGCTTCCCAGAAGCTCCTGGGGAATAAAATATTTATTATAAAAATGAGAAAAAACATTTGTAAAGTTGAAGTTTATTCTCTTGTTCTTTAATGTCATTTGACTATTTATCTTCTTTCATAAAACCACTGCTTTTATGAACGCACCATAGAACAATGGTGCTTTTCTAAAAGCACCATTGCTCTATTACACAGTGTTCTATTACACAGTGGTGAGAACAATAATAAAAAATAAATAAAAATAATAATATTTAATATTTAACATTTGGCATTTATCTTTTTGGAACTTTATAAAAATAGTAAAAAATAATTGATTAAATTGTTAAATTAAATATTACAGCAAAATATTTTTTGCCACATGCTTGAATAACCTGAGCAGAGAGAGTAATATTTCTTCTGTGAAACACAGAAAAATCAAAATAAATAAAATGTACTAATCAAAAACGGACTGCATGGAGCCCGCAGTTAATTTTTGTGATGAATTGTTTTAGTTCTTATGTGGTACAGTTCTTTTGACAGAATCAAGAGTACATGGCAATTGATGTTTCAAAAAACAAATGTAACGTTTGAGCACAGAAAAGTTTCACCATGGCGTGTGAATATGATTTGATCCATTTTCTGTTGCATGTCAAATTTTTACCTTCATGTAATCACCTCCAGCACTTTTTTTTCCTTCCTTCATTTGTCATTAGAAAGAAAACAAAAATGCTACTGGCCATCCAAAAATGATCTCTGCTTAGAACATAACCATCTTGGCTGCAGGAAGCCGTTTAGCAGTAGTGTTTCCCCCTGAGACTGAAACCCTGATGCAACTCCATCAGTTTTCAGCAACCATCAGCTTGTGTTTGGCTAACTCTGTAACAATTTCACTGAGCTGTTATCTTCACCAAAACTACTGCACTCTCAGAATCAAGCGCATGGCTGTATATCACAGCGAGTTACACTTTTATTGTTGTCGTTTTCATTTTCCTTTGGATTCGCCTTTCTCGTAGAAAATCCTCCACTCAATCATTTCATAAATTGCTCCCAGTTATAATTATGCAACAAAAGATGTTAGCCTCCAGATATATGGATGGAAAACATGTTCCACAAGAATCATTTTAATCACTCATTGTTCTGATCTAACTTGCTTAGAAATGCATGACTGGAAGAGTTGACAAGATTTTTAATTATTATTGACGCTTCTAATCAATACGTCCTGCACCTGTTAACGTGTGCATTGGGAAGGGTTCGGTAATGAAAAAAAGAAAGTCTGATGCTGGCAGAGATCGAAGGTATTAACATATGACAGGTAGTCCTAAAATAAAATATAAAAATATAGCTGTGTTTTAAACCTTTATCTTCTTGTTTCTCTGCAATCTTCTGCCAAATAATGTATATATTTGTCTTAAACTACACAATGGGGAGCTATTCTGAAGCGCACATTTTCAGTTATGGTCAGATTTTCACTGGCTCCTTTGGGATCTAGACTGCCTTTTTTTTATTGACTGGCATAAATACTAATCATGTCATTATTATACAGCAAGACCCCATTGGTGGAGCCATTCCCACGCCCGTTTTCCACCGATACTGAAAGACCTGAAATGACACGGATCGGAGGCACGAACCATTAAAAACAATATGTGTTTGCACAACTTGTACGAATGTGCTCCTTTGTAGTAAACGGAAATAATGTGTGCATGTGTCTGTGACTACAAGACCGGGGGAAGAGATGAGCTGCTTCACATCTTGGCTCTTCTCACTCAGGAATTGATCGGCCGCATGCATTAGCAGATTGCCTATTGATGAGGTGGAAGATTTATAATGCTCTGATTGATGGTAGCAATCTAGCAGTATAAATAAATGAATATGTGCCAGACCCGGTTGGTGATGGCGGTAAAGCCTTGATTTGCAAGCTCATTTGCAATCGCAAATGTCACATTTAGTATGCCCTCATCACCAGGCACCACTGACTTATAAAGTGTACAGTGAAATCAGATGTCAAGCATGCTGAAAGGACAACAAGTCTCCTGGTGCTCCTCAGACACAATAGCACAGCAGTATGAGATCTCAAAAACAAACAGCTTGTAGACGACAAAAAAAGGAACGCCGTTTGCTTTATATTGAGTTTTTTTCTTGACTTTTACCAAATGAAACATTTTAAGTAAAAGTAATTATTTTTCCAAATCAGTAAAAATCTTTTTTTTTTTTTTTCTTTGTCATGAGTTAAAGCTGCCTTATTTGGTAATTCTATTTATTTATTTACTTATTTTGAATTAGTGTATCAAACACCAGCTGCAAGATTCTATCATGGAATACATGAGGTACAACTTTCTCTTAAGCTCCTGGTGTAAATAATTCCCAAATAAACTTTTGCTTGTTCATAAACTATACAAAAAGATTATTAAACCATTATCTTGTTTTTTTGCAAATATTTGCATTTCTGTGTAAAGTTCTGCTATATTTTGCCGAAAACCGTCTCAGTGCTGCCCTCCTAGAGTTGAATGGTGGCTACTGCAGGTCACTTCTACAACTGTTTTAAGCAGCACAGCTTTACAACAAGCAAGTTATTAGAGCACATTTAAATGGATTATATTGTAATTCATTATACATCTTCCTTACTTGGTAGCACCTTAACGTTAACCTTTTACCATTTTTAAACACGATTGTCTGATTTATAAATAATGAAATGTGTGAAATTCAAAGTGGTATTTAAACTTCAAGCCTTTCTTATTATTCGTTGGATTAATGACATGTTCTGCTTCTGCTTTCATGTTTGTAACAGCACGTGTTTGTACAGTTTCTCAAAGATACTCATTAAAACCTAAGTGCATGAAATTAAATAAAAGGCCTTTCAATCACAAATGACGTCTCGTTAATTTACAAAACATTAAAGCAGACAAATGATTGAAAACATCTTAAAAGGAACTTAAAAATACACGCAACATAGAAGAATCGCTTATTAATTATCTTTAATGTGGAATGCGAATGCATAATTCATTCTCACTACTTATTTTAGATTTCAACAGAACTGCTTAAATCTATGTTTAATAGCAGTCACTTTACGGTAAATTATCCCAACCTTGTGCCCCTCCGAACACGACGACAAGAACGCTCGGGAGATCTCTGGGAATGTATTCCTAACAGCTACATTATTTAGTGGCACTGCTAGTGGAGAGGCTGCTTAGGCTGCCTGACCTGTTCTCTCTCTCTTCCCTCCCAAACCTGCCTGCCTTCCTCCTCTGGTTCCTCCAACCTCTGACACAGCTCCAACCCATCTGTCAGCCATGCTCAGGGAATCTAATCACATATATTTGAGATCGCAAAACCTGATATGAACTTCCTGCTGCAACCAGAGTAAAAGTGATATGATTTTATCCATTGGTGGCGTGCTGTGAATCCAAAACCAGCGCCCGGGTACATTATTTATCTGCTCAGAAGGACCCCTTTTGCCCTTGATGATTTTCAGCTATCTCCAATCTTCTTTCTTTCTTTTCTTTTTTTTGGTGGTCAATAGAGAGCTACTTACCTGGGGTTAAGCAATGGCTGGCCTCCACACCAATTTTTTATTTTTATTTTTTCTAAACGAAACAAGAAGACATTAACCCCCAGTTGTAGCATATTTCTTTAAATCAATGAGGAATGTAACCTTTATTTTACAAGACAACTCAATTTCCTATGACACTAATGAAATGTGAAACTACATAAAAACAATACATTAAGCTTTAGAGCAAATAATTACCAGTAAATTTGAAGACAGACAATGTTCAGTGGTGGAATGACACTCTTGACCCCTCCTCATCCCTATTTCATAGCCTCTTTTAATACTTACAAAAAAAATCAATAACTTTTAAAGCATGTGCCAAGCCTCAGAGCTCATCATGAAATACACAGCAGACAGACTCAAGCTACCACCAACAAAACCGAAAGTACAAATTATTGTCCAATAATGTAGAATCATCTGTTTTCACAATACTAGGTATGTCTTGTTTGTACTGGGTTAAATACCCTTAATTCTTTGTGGCTTATATTAAACAAGAAACATTCTGCAGAGATTTTGTCCACTTCAGAGTTTTGATATGTAGCCTAAGCCCTATTGGACTCTGAGTTAAGATGACTGCTTTGGTAGTTACATGGGAGATTCTTTAATTGCCAAACACTTGCTGAAAATTTAAGAAAACAAAAAAACAAAAACAAACATATTTGTGGTGCCTACACTTTTCTCCTGTTGCAGTTTTCATGGTCCGGTACTGCAAATAGTCTTTAATGTTTTAATGCTTTTCTAAAACGAACCCACAGTACATTAGTTTTAAAAACGGCAGACTGATGATGTTGAATGTTTGTGCAGTATTTAGTCCTTTTTTCTGTCTTGATAATGTATTTGTGGAGCGATACAGATTAGGGTCATGGCAATGAGGCGTTTCAAATATCAAATATTTGGTGCTCATTACTAAACACAACTGACCAAAATATCAATGGGAACATGTAAAATGCTAGTTAGCAATTATTAGAAGGGTTCCACTCCTATAAAGCCAATAAAGATATTTCCATTCATTATGGGTCAGTATTGCATTTCAGTAAATCATAATTTAGTCAATCGCAGTACAATTAAGTTTTGAAAAAGACCAAAACAGGATACCTCAAATGTCAATCTCTTAATATCAACAAAATATGATCCTTACCCTCAGCATGTATATATGAGATGGCACCGCCATTGAAGAATAAGTGTTTAAGAGGAAGTGTTAAAGCGGCCAAGTTACAGACTTCGACAAGCAACCCCTTCTTATGTTTGAAGGCAAATATTTTTCTTCAATTATAAAGATAAAGATAAAGATAATACGCTTTCAAATTTCATCATGTGTCAATTCATATTCTAAAATGTTCAAAGTAGAGCTTTTCATCCATGCTTTTTGTATTTATACAAAGTTTAAAGATACAGAAAACTAGTTGTAAACTATTAAAGAGAGCAAATATAGAAAAACAAAAATGCGTGTCTTGCATTTAAGAGTTTCTCTCTACTTCATTTTTCTCAACCTTTCCCATTGCAGCCTTTTCAGGTTGTCCAGCTTTTATTTGCTGTCCAATCCTATTTGGAAAGATATTGACCCATGGATTCTTCCAAGAGGACTCCAACATGAACCATCACATCGATCAGCTGTGGGTAGGAGTCACCAAAAGAAGACAAAGAAGACTGAGGAGGATGAAGCCAAACACTGAAAGAAGATGGAGTAAAAATCCAAGAATCAATAAAGCTCATTAGATATATAGGTAATCTTTTTGCATGTGTTATAAATACCATTTTAGAAGAAGCAACGCTGATCCGCTGACCCTCGTGGACTCTGTAGCTACATCTATTGTTGGTGCTAATACCCAACATATTGATTGTTCTCCTCTTGACGCCATCGATCTGGGTTCAAAGGTAAAGGGTGAGATAAAAGAAGAAGGAGAGAGGTGGAGAACTGTATCGAGGGTGGCGAGCTCATTTGGCTTTGTGGTCGGTGTGCCATTTAAGGGAGAGGATCACTTTCACACTTCCGATATGGTGAGAAAAGGGAATTGATTAGTGGACGAATGCAGACCACGTTTACAGTAGCTGTCCGACCGTTTATTAGTGCCAGTAGATGTGCAGCCCTTAGAATTCCTTGTGCATTCCTTTTATCCTGGCAAATACTTGGTGAAAGCTTCAGTAGCTTTTATGTTTCAATTTTGGTCATCATCTCTCCTCATAGTGCCTCGTTTTTTTGTTTCGTTTTTTTCTTTTTACCTCTGCCTTTACAAGTTACCCGTTAGCATTTGCGGTAATGAGCTAAATTGCTAGTAGCAGAAACCATTGCGACGGTAGTTCTGCTTAATCTTTGAAAAGAAAAGATACCAAACAAAGTGTTTGGATACTTTAATGGACAGGTTAACATGTTTGGTTAATGGTTTCGGCTGTATCTAATTAGACGTGCAAAATGTTGAGTGTTAACATCCAGATGACCTTCTGATGCATAGCAGAAAATAACCGGGGGCAAACAACTATTGAAACAAGCAGCTCATTAGCCATTAATGACCTGAGCCAAGCTGAAACATTTTGAAATTCTTTTTCTAAATAAAGCAAATATTGGGACATCTCAAGTGATTTTTTTTTTTCTGGAGATTTGGACCAGAAGTTGTGTTAGCAGGTACTATGCGCTTCACAAAACACTCCTACTCTCTACACAGGTCACTGCATCCAACCGGAAAGATATTTTTTCTCATTATCAATTAAATTGGATCCTTATATAAGCCTTTGTTAATTACTAAATTCACTCCATTTGTGTACCATTTTCCTTCCAATTACAAATATCCTCCCACACACATTTTTTTTTACAGCGTGTGAGGAAAACAGAGAATTTTCTGAAGACAAACATCCTTTACTTTTATTTTTAGCTTTCACTAAAACTCATCACTTGACAGAAACAGAATTAGGTGTCTTATAGATTTCCTTTGCTTTATTTGTCAATCTTTAAATTGACAACAACATTTTTATATCAACCCAAGTAAATGCAAAACACTGTTTAAATTATAATTTAATGTATTACTGAAAAAAGCCATCCAAACCAGCCTGCTCCTATGTGATAAAGCAATTACTGTCTTCGTTAAACCGTGAATTAAGTATAATTAAGTTTTTTAATTTTTTTTGGTCAGTTTTACAAAGCACACCTACCTCTGATTACTGTCTGACCTCTAAATGACCTTTTGACAGTCTATGTTAATGAAATAGCTCAAGCAGATAAAACAGCTATTTCTGAGTATCCTTTTGCTGAAACCATGACAAATCCTGCTTTATAAAAATCTTCCTTCAGCAACAGCCTAATTCATACCCTGAAACTTTTAAAGAAACAGTACATTTAAAAATAGATGATGTAACCTATCCATGCAGAGCATTACACTCCGGGTTATTGCTGTGTTCAGGCTTTATAAATTGTTATGTGAACTCAAAGCAAAAATAAATAAATAGTTAAAATGTTTTGTTCTGAATAATCATAAATCTGAAATTCTTTGAAAGAATCTCTAGTGGACAGGAGGAAGAGCCCAAGACAGAAACAAAGCAGGAAGGACACAGAAGTAAAGATGGAGAGGAAGGACACACGGAAAACAAGGCAAGAAAGAAGCAAAGAAAGTAAGAGACAAAGTACAAAAGCCAGGAGCCAAGTAAAAAAGAAATAAGGCAAGTTTTATGACATAAGGCTGCAGTGAAGGATCGACATGAGGAGAAAAGAAAGAATTGAATGAAGGGCATGAGGAAAGACAAAGGAGAAAACGAAGGAACGCAAGAAGAAAAAAACTCTAAAAGGCCCAAATAGAGATTGGAAGTAAGAGAACATTTAGATAATAGATTCTATTATCTAAATAATAGATTTAGATTTAGACTGTATGAATGCAGTCATATTCAATGAATATTATTGAACTATTATTGAAAGTTCATTTACTTTAGTAACTTTCTGATTTCTTACTCCAAATAATCTCAGAGAACATTGTGTCAAGCTTGAATCACTTCTCCTGACATGCTTTTATATATATATATATATATATATATATATATATATATATATATATATATACCGTGAATTAAGTATATAATATTATATATATATATATATATATATATATATATATATATATATATATATATATATATATAGCAATATATATAGCAAGTCATAAGCCATAAGCAGCTGGAAGGCCCTTCTTGAGTTGTGTACTTCACTTTTGTCATTGTGAGATTGGATAATAAGAGATTCTGACTGTAACCACAGAAGTTACTTAACAAAGGATGCATCATAAATGCAGCGTTCTTACTTTTCTGTTTGCCAGAAGATTGTCAAAATAAAAGAAATTTGCCAGGTGTTCTTTAAACCTCGTTAATTTGAATAATTTAAATGAAGTCATATTATTTTCAGAAGAATTTAAATGCAAGCAGTTGAAACTGTGCACAGTGCAAATCTAATAATAATAAAGTCTAAGCCCTCTAAATCCAAACGAGGTGGAAATAAATTCAGAATGCACTGTTGTTCATCATTATTTAGCAGCCAAAAAAAAGGGTTTCTCTATGAATGTATTACATTTTTGTCCGATTTTTCACACTGATTAGACTTGCCAGAACTATAGGGTGAAATTAGTTTAGCGTATCTCCAACTAGAAGACATTTCACTAAGGAGCTTGCTAGCGATGTGCAGCCTTGAAGTTTTATTTGATTAGCTGCAGCTTCTTTACTTATTTATACTTCATTCATTATTCATTTCAAATTGAATTTGTTTAATTTACCTGCTGTTTAAAGTTATGTAAATTTCATTGTTGTAAACTACACAGTCTGAACTTTATCATGGGGGCTTTGATCTTTTGAGTTTTTTTATTTTTATTTTTTACATGATTAGAATATAATGTGAAAAATTGTTCAAATGGTCCAGACTTAATGTGTCTAAAGGTAAATAAAATGATGCCGTGATGATCCGGCCAAACACAGTTGACTTTCAGTGTCCCTGGAGTATTGTCCAGTTAAATAAAATCCCCCAAATTCCTGTAATAACTGTGCAAAATTACAGACAACTATTAAGGAAGAAAAAGTCATTTTACATTCACCGAGTTTAAAATTACCACAGTATAACTCACAGTTTACAATTCTGCCTCTATCTGCTGTTTCCGACTTCCCTCCTGTGATTTACTGAACATTTGTAAAAGGTGGGAAAGAAACCTGGCAATAGTAAATGCTACATAAGCCCGCTGTGGATTTATTGACAGGATCCATGGAACCCGAGCAAATTCATGAATTATTAAGATGACAGATATGCTCTTTTCTTTAATCGAAAAATAATAGCGTTCACCTGCAGGATGGAACTAAAAA
Organism: Poeciliopsis retropinna; assembly: GCA_010277075.1. Lineage (NCBI taxonomy): Eukaryota > Metazoa > Chordata > Actinopteri > Cyprinodontiformes > Poeciliidae > Poeciliopsis > Poeciliopsis retropinna. The sequence continues at coordinate 4,198,119 of VMRM01000019.1, forward strand.
CCTAAGAAATTGCGCTGTGAGGCTAAAACCTTGAATTAATCCGAGGCTTTCCCCTTAATAATGAAAGTTACTGGTGCATCTCAATAAATTAGAAAACCACTGGGAGGTAAATTCATTTCAGTAATTCGGTTCATAAGGCTAGACTCGTATATTTAACCACCAAGAGGTGCCTTTACTGGCCTGCACCGGTTCCCAGTTCTCTTTGATCCACGTATGTGAATTTGGATCGATTTGGATTATTTTTGCTTAAGATTAAGAAACTTTAAAAAGAAAAAATTAAAAAAAGAAGGTGTTGCATTTGTTGAATTTTCTAAAATAGGTTTCAGGTCAGGTGTGCTTCTCAGTGATATTAAGACATATTATGGTCATTAAACCAATTATTGGTACTTCTGACAGTAAGGCCCTTTCATCCTTGTTTTAAGTTGATCTTTTCTCACTTTTTTCTTCCACTTAATTTACCAATTAAATGCTTAGCTAGATCACACTATGAGCGACTGGATTTCTTAAGCAGTGAGCTTCTGGGGCTTTGTGTGAAGAGTGATGATGATTGTCTACAGAATAACTGTCAAGCTAGCTGTCCTCCCCATTTAGGCCATCACATAACATTCATTTGATGCACATTACTGTATTAAGTATTTAATCATCTAATGCATATTTGAATTTTCCAAAAGAAAAAAAGAAGTCAGTGCTTTTATTGGTTGTAAGCCATGATAATGTTGGTGAAGACGACAATCATCAGCGTCAAAATATGTCACTCCTCATAATGAATCTCCCTAATGTATGAGCTTCGTTTTTCAAGCAGAATTAACTTTTGATGAGATTCAAATTTATTGAGAGTTACAGAGCAACAGCTAAGGAGTCAAAGCAGACTTCTTCTGCTAATAATCTGGCCAATGCACAGACAGGGTGTGAGGTCATAATACTCACTCATTGTGAGTGTGTTTCTGGCCCCGATCCCAGCCTGTGGCAAAGCTGCTACAGCAATTAATTATTGATGAACTCACATGTAAGTCAATAATGCAAATACGCAGACAACCTCAGTGGCTTGTGGCAGTCAGCACAGGAGCAAACAACAGCAGAATGGAGCACAGAAGCACTCACGCATTTGTTTGATTTTACTCTGAGTAAGCTCCTTTATGAGTCTCCGGTGTGCATAAACATGTTTATTTGGGAAATGCAGAAATGGTTACCTCGGTGGTTTATGGCTGTTTATGGCTACTGAGGCCTGGGGAAAGAGGTCATCGGTTGCAGGTTGCACTCTTCTGACATCACAATTAAAATAACGCAGAGCCTGACGGATGGTCGGTGACTTTAGAAGCCAGTAAGCCTGCAAGGACCTGGTTCATTTACATCAAAACACAGCAGAAAGGGTGGAAGGAGTGCAACTGTGTTGCACCGCATGCGAGCTGACAAATCATTTTCCACACAAGCCCACTCCACATTTAATGACCCCCATCCTTTCATTTGAAGCTACGCAAGTCTCGATTGCGTGCGCCGAACTGGCATCTGTAAATTAAGTAAATTACAAATGATTGCATGCTCTTTCCTGGCATACCGCTATCGAGTGTGCAATCAATTCAGCAATTACCCAATCTCGCCCTGTATATAGCTAAAAATCTGAAAGCTAGAACGGGTTCTCGTGGCAACGCTTCGGCTTGTTAGTGTTGTTCCGTCTCAGAAAGGTCTGTGGGGATAATCTCACTTGTCAGGGAGTAATGTACAAAGACGGGGTTGTGGATGCAGGGATGAGTCTTTCAGTGTTTATTTACTGCTGTTTACAGTGCGCATTCCTCCCAGAGGTTCTGGATTTATGGTTTGAGTAAAGCTGAAGGTGTCAATCAAAGTCAGTTTATGCAGTCGGTAGGCATTACTATCCCATCTCTGTAGGTCTGGATATCTTTGTAAATTGGACATATGTGTGACGTCGAGGGGGGGAACAAAAAAACATTCAACAACAGGATTTTCTTGGGGTGTCGTTGGAATAATCATTTCGTGAATTCTCTGTTGTATCACGACGTGTCACTTCCTCCGCAACTGTTTTAGTGATCGTGACCACACGTGCTGGTGAAAGCAATAGGGAACAACAAATCCCCCTCACCCCTGCGCATCACCACCCATTTAACTCGCCGGTACTTCCGGGCATTCACATTTATCTCTGTGTGGCGTGATACATCAACACGTCCCCTTCCTTCCCACCACCACCACCACCCACCGTTTTAGCTCTCGTCCCCTCTTATCTGGCTTCTCACCAAAGGTATCTGTTGGGGGACAGGATTATATCGAGAGTTGTTATTAACTGCGTCTGTGACTTCTTCCTCCTCCTCCACCTTCCCTGAGCCTCTCACGCTGTCTGCTGGGTGCCTTTCTTGTGAGATCCTGAAAACATATAAGAAGGTACGACTAGTGGCGGGGAGCGGAGGGGGTGTCAGGCTCTAATGATCAGTATCTACAGAAACATCCCACATCTGCTTGTGCCAAGTCTGTTTGTGATGCTCACATCAAATACACCCGATGTCATGACCGTAAAAATAATCTGCTGAAGATGGCATTGCTGTGTTATTGACTGAATATTAAAGAAAAAAAAAAACTTATTTTAGAATATGAAACACACACAAGCGTACGTGTATTTACAAAAACACAAAAATACCTCCATCCAACTACATATCAGTCATACTGAGTTGTACTGAATCCCAGTGGCTCTCCTCAAGTCAATAGCTTCCTTATGTGTGTGTAACTTAAACGACCTCCCATTTCTAAAAAAAAACAAAGGTCAAACAACAGCTTTTGTCAGAAAGCTGTTTGCAAGGTTCAGAAGTCAGTTTATGAAAATTCTTGGTCATTCTTCCAGGAGAGTATCCATGAGGTCAAACATTGATGCAGGATGACGCTCTCAGTCTCCACTGAGACTCATCCCAAAAAGGTTCTGTCAGTTTGATATCAGGTTTGTGATGACTTTGATATGCTTCAGCGTGAGCAGCATTGCCTTTTTCTCCCAACCATTGTGTCACCACAGTAAAACTGAGCTTTTGCAAAACATAGCAACAGTGAACAGAAGCAGCTGAAAGTCCCACATGATTAGTTCAGGCTTAACTGTATGACTTAACTGAAAAAGGAACGTAGCTATGAAAAAGCAACTCTGAAGAAACTTGGATATTAATATTTAATTGTTAATATTGTGTAATAGGTCCCCTTCAAAGCCAACATTGAGTTATATTATGTGTTACAGCAAAATAACTTTAAAATATATTTCAAACAACCATTTTTTTATTGGGTATTACAGTGCAACTTTTAAAAACAAACATTTCTTAATGGAACGTAAGCTGTTATTTCTTTTTTTCCCCTCATTCTTTGTAAATAATTACAAGTGGACGACTTTGTGTTTCTTTACTACTAATTGGGTCACTATTTTTAATCAGGTAATTAGCCCTAGTGGGTGCTGTTTTGTAACCAGTGATTTGAAAGGTTCCTGTGATTTCTATAAGGATTTCCACATTTTTTAAAATAGGCATTGTTACTATAAGACATGGACACATGCATGTGGGCACAGTGACAAACCACAATCCGGAGACGTCCGCCTTACTCCTCCATTCAACTCCTGCCAGTATTATACATAGTTCCTTAACTGCACTCTGTTTTTTTTTACTCTGCTGCAAGTAGATCTTGGAGATTGTTCTTGAAATCTGTTTTAGCCACTCACCCAGATTGAGGGTTGGAGCTCAAACAAGTCACACAATGCCTCCGTGTTACCGCTGACAACACAGAAGCATTGACTCTTTGCATATATCTGTTTAGTCTCCGATAGTTCTCAGTAGTTCTCGAGCTGTTCACTTTTACACTCTTTTCAGCTTTGTCCACCACACACTGTCTGACTGGCTATGGCATTCCTTGTGTACTTTACCTACTAAACCCTTTTACCTAGTTGTTACGTGGTGGACTGGTTCTTGGTCAGAAAATTAGCTGTACAGTATAGGGAAGAAAAACATTGCCATGTGTCAGGGTGGGAATGGTGTGTTCAGGGTACTGTGCAGCGATAGTTTTTTTTTTTCACTAATTACTTTCCTCTTAAAGCTTTGTGAAGTGTGGTACTATTCATTTGTCCTCATTATTGCTCCAACTCAGCCATGTCTTGGTGGGTTTGCAGTTGTGCCACGCTCTTTGTAATGTCAAATGATGGATGGGATAACTGTTTTCTAAGCTCACCCTCCACAACATTCTCTCTGCATATCTCTGCTGCATTATTTGGTCTTTATGATGCCGTTTCTGCAATAATGTTCTCCACAAAACCTCCTAAGCCTTCAAAGAACAACTGGATTTAAACAAAGATCAAATTGAACACAGATGGGGCAATATTTACAAGGTGGTTAGTTGACTTTTATTTAATTTTGGCTTGTGGGAGTAAAGGGATTTGGAAATACATACAAGCTCTTTGAGTTAGGAGAACATAAAATCAGTGTGTCATATCATTATTATTTTTTTTAAAATGATGTTTATACAAAATAGTTGTACTGCAAAACTGCTGTTGTTTTCACCTGCATTTTATTTTAGCAATCAGTGAGACAATGTACGATTGAGACAAGTAAAGGAGTCCATGCATGCCTAAGATTAGGACAAATCTCTGCAAAACTCAAGACAACTGAGTTTGTTTAAAGAGTGATGGCTATCTGCTATGAAGTGAAACGCCAATATGAAGAACTACATAAACCTCAGTAATTCCCTCAACAGCGAGTTATATACAGTATCAGGAGTGACGCACGATGCATTTTCTTCCCCCTCCTCAATATACTGTACGAGGAAGGCATTTCATCACACCATAGCAATAAACCGGGATTTATATATTTATTTCAAAACTAATCAGTCAAATTCTGACAACAGCAAAGGGGGAAGTGGATTTCCTGGTAATATTTCTTGGTGAAGATAGCGGAAATGAAAGGCAGAAGGGAATAAATACAATCAAAAAGCAATAACCTGACCCCCTAATGGAGCCTGAGAGGGCATCGAAATAAATACAGACATATGTGTGTTTCCACTGACAGCTTGACAAATTAATATCTCATGATACAGACACCTGAAGTTAACCCACTCGCTCTGGATTTTGCAGCCCAGGCTCAGGCAGATTTGTGTTTTCCTCAACTATTTATCTAAATAACAGATTCAATGTCTCGTTGCACAGCTCTTTGATGCATTTTTTGGAAACTCAAAACATACCGACGTTCACAAGAAAAGGCCGAAACAAGAAAGAGAAATAAGGGAACATTTTGCAAACTTTTCGTTTTCTCCTGCACCTGCACTGAAATATATTCTTGCCGTCAACCGGAACTGCTCTCAAATCTCTACCACCTTGCGTGGATGTGCGTGCGTGCGTGTGCGTGTGTGACTCACATTCTGGATCCGTCGTCCTAACAGATGGAGGGAAGGAAGGAGAGGGAGAGAGACAGTCAAAAAGAAGGGAGGGAATAAAGAGAGGCCTGCTGGGTTAATTCTCCTCAACCGATCCCGTTCCTGTTCTGTCAGGGAGCGCTTCGTCTAGCCAAAGTCCTCTCTCTGGACTTCGCACCTGCTCCCAGGCATGGCAATGAGCCTCCGCATGCACGCGCACGCACGCACGGATGACAGTGAAGAGTTTATGAAAGATAGGAGAGAGAGGTGGGTTGGATACGGAACAAGAAAAGGGAGGCAGAGGAGACTGAAACACAGAGAAGGAGCAAGAGAAAAGGGAAAGATTAGGTAGCTTTGTGATGGTGAAATGAGTTAAGCAGAATGTGTCAGAATGGAGGAAACTAGGTAAAGAAAGACAGTAAGGATCTGGGAGAAAAAGACGGACAGTGAGAGGTGATGAAAACAGCAAGCTGATTAACAAAAGGAAAGGCAACGACAAACAAGAGACAACAAAAGATTAACAGTAAGAACTATGGCACTACCTCACTTTAATTCATGTCAGCCTACACACAGTTCTTTCCAAAACCAGTTTTGAGTTGTGTTTTGTGTTGTTGTCCTGTTGGAACATCCAGTTTCATCAAAGGTTCAGCCAGCTATCAGTTGGGTTATGTTAAGGTTGAACAATTTCCATGTGCTTGCTGTGATTCATCCATAAAATAGTATGCCAACATTTGAGCTGGAACAATTCAAATGTGCACACCCAATTTAAAAATAAATAAATAAATAAATTGCTAAAGTTTTTGTTGTGGGTTAAGTCCACTTTAAATGAACGAAAATGCCCCAAACGCATCATAAATATCTAAAATTAGTAGGGTGTTCACGCCCATGATCAGAGACTATAAACTTTAAATTGGCATTGTAGAAATAAGCAGAGTTAACCACAACATACCCTGCCCAGCACCTTGGAGGTTAAACTTTCAGCTCCAAAATTTGTCTTGAGAGAGATAAGGCCTCCCTGTTCTGTTTAATGCAGAGGCCACTTGTCGCTGCTCTCTTTCAAACAAAGAGCCCTTGCTTTGGCATTTCAAAAGGTCATAAGCTGTTGATGGAAAGATGCAGCGCTATCCGGGAGATATCGGAGGTATGGGTACCGTTCTAAGTTCTAACGTTCCCGGTGAAAGAATTGTTTCAAGTCTTATCTCCAAATGTGTAGCTCACTGTCAGAGGTGTCACCTCAGATGAACAAAGAAGTTGAATCTTCAAACAGATGCAACATTGCATTTCTCGCTGATGAATTACACAGATCTGAGTTCAAAATGACAGCGACGCCTGACAATATGCATTAGATGGACCAAAGAAAGGCTGTCTCAGCTGTCTGTTTACAGAAGCAAATTTAAAGAGTGTATGAAATCTAAAGCTGCTTTAGCATAATCCCGAACTGATGACTGTCTTTCATGTTCCAATACATCAAAACTTACGCCGGAAACTTTTGCGAGAGGAACAAAACCCTCCAACCCCTGACGAAAATAAATAAAATCAAAGTTGTCTTCATACACTGCCAGCCGAAAATTTCTGCAGAATTAGGTGTGAACTAGGTGTGTCCGCATTTTCTTGTTCGCACATCTTCCACGCAGCGGGAGATTCTCTGGCGTGGAGGAATTTTCACAATTGGAAATTCTCCAAAGAAGCGACTTGGAAGACGGCTCATGAAGTGAGACGGGATGCAGAAGCATGTATTATTTCATGATAGTTGTAGTATCACTGCCACAATTTGACAGTATGCTTTACTTTGGGAATGAAAACATCACAATAATCTCTTTAAAAATGTAAACAAAAAAAAACAAAAACATGTTGGCTGATTATTTTTTTAGGTACACACAAAAGGTGTTGGTTTTTACATCAGTAAATTTATTTGCTGTTTCTTGTTTTATAGAGTGCATATGATAGTAACTACAGTACACTGTAAATACTGTAGTTTTTACAGAATGCCTTCAACAATGCATTCTGAGACTTGCATTGTGTCTCCTTACATAAAAATAAAAAACAATTGTGCCGGTTGACTGGTGTCCAACTTTCACCATCCTATTATCACTATTAAGTCTGGCATCTGGAATTTGAATTGAGCTTGAAACTCGCTCCCTCGCACACAAATTGACAATATGTGTACATTTTTTCATAAAGAAAACAGGGTGGATATTTTCTCCAAATGAATACCCTTAGTATGGAATGATATGTGTGTTTGGCTGTCGCTCAAACACCCCATTGCTCTGCAGCTATGAACAAATAATTAGCTCTGACTATTTTGGAAGCATGCAGCAGAAATAATGAGAGTGAAGGACTTTCCAGGGAGACAAACAGGGACACAGAGACGACATCTTCAATCCATAATGGAACCTGTTAATCATTAGGTGTTTCTCACATTAGCTAATCACATTATGTGGGAGTCTAACATGTTTAGTTCTGAGGCATTCTGCAAAGAGAAAAACAACACAATAAATTCAGTAAAAAGATGTATACTTGTCTCTATAGTATATAGGCAAATATATTTGTCTGTGGTTAAAGTTACTTTTTCAGGGGTGAAATCTGCAAAGAAATTCCAAATACTGAAACTGAAGTTTCAAACTTTCCCAAAAGGCATGTCAAAATGTCTCGGCTTAAGTCTACATGCAAAAACAGGATCTGTACACGGGTTTCCCTGCAGTTACAGAGTGACATGAAAATGATTTTCACATGTTTTATTAATGATGTCAATTTAATTTGAAAGACAAAAAAAAAAGTGTTTTCACGATGCAGGAATGCCCACTTTGCATCTTAGAGTGTGCAGGCGTGGGACGTTCGGCGGGCTTGACTGGCAGGTGTGCCAGCAGGAGGGTGGAACGAGGCAAGAAGCTTGCTTGATGATTTTTAACCTGTAGCTGCAGGCTATTCGTTTTAACAGGAAATTTGCAAGTAAAGTTTAGAAAAAAAAAAAGAAACTTTGATTGGCATTTTGTTAATCGTTTGTGTTTTTCTGTCGTGGGCTTGTGCATAACCTAGCTGAGAACCTTTTAATCACAGCCATGTTACCGATGAAAAGATAGCAGGTACATTTAGTAGCATTAATTGGTAAACAATCAGTAAAAGCAAGATTATCAAAAAAAACAAAAAAAAACTTGGTGAGCAAAAAGAAAGAGAACTCTGAATGGTGCAGAGTATTTCCGGCTCCGCTGTGTTCCTGACTAACAAGTGCTGCCGTGTTTCCAGCTGTCATTTCGATGATTATTTCACAAGCTTCTATGGTACCACTTAACCAATTAGACCTGGAAAGCGTTTGCGTCACTAAATGTGTTGCACCACTTGTTTTGTGACTCACTGCTTATTTACTTTAAGGTTTGACATATAGTGTTCCTGCCGTTCTCGAGTGCTGCTGTTTCTGTTGCAGCCTCTTGCAGAAGTTTTAGTTACGTTAAGTTTTTTTGTTTGTTTATTTGTCTCTTAAGGGTTTCTCGTGAGAGCAGTATTTCCTCTTCTGGCTCGGCTGAAATGTTTCACAATAGCGCTTTTCTCACTTTTATTGTGTGCTAATGCAAATCCCTTTTGTTAAGAGGAGCCAGTTATGTGCAGCAGTTGACAAGGTTGGCGAAAAGTATTAACGCCACTTAGACTTTTCCACTTTTTGTATCAAACACAAACGTTTGTTTAATTGAGATTTTTGTTAGTGGATCAAGACACCACAGTGTCCAAAGAAAAAGTTCATAAATTGATAAGGATAAATGAAATTGTGGGAATCATTTCTAGTCATCCACCATGAGTCAGTACTTTTCCAAAACACTTTTTTTTTTCTCCATTTGCAGCTGCAGGTGTTTTGTGATATGAGTATATCCCAGCTTTCATATTTTGAGACCAGAACTTTTTCATATTCCTGTTTGCAAAATAGCTTAACCTCCGTATGATTGAAAAGGTGTTTATATGACTTTGGGCAACATGAAATACTAGCTGACCTGCACCACAGTGAATAACAAACTCATTGATATATTTATCATTGCATATGGGCAGAGAGAGATGTGTTAGGGAGTAAAAACTAAAAGCAGCAGGATTTGTCATGTTTGTGTACAGCAGATGGTGCAAACCCATAATTATGACATAAAAACAGTCTTCAAGTGGACCTCAGAGGCTGAACTTTGAGGGTAACGGCTCGATTTCATGTTGTACAACAGCAAAGTTTAGCTTTATTATGTGCCGCTGATACATGTGGCAATGTGAGTTTAGCTTGTTGCTAAGATACAACTGGACTGACTGCAGTTTTATTCATTCAATTCTCTCCTATAGCTACAGTTTAGCCCAAAATTGTTTTAAGTGCCAGTAGTTGGGAGCAATATTAAAGCGTTGCAGTGGCTCTTTACAAATAGAGATTTTATCATTGATTTTTTTAGTACTTTGAACATTTTTCATGCGATTTGTAAAATACATTTTAATAAAAAAAAACTCTAACGTGTGTATATACTATATATATATTAAAAAAATTCCCTTCTCACCCACCGCGGGTGGTTCTTATCCTCTGAGCTCGGGTCCTCTACCAGAGGCCTGGGAGCTTGAGGGTTCTGTGCAGTATCTTTGCTGTGCCTAGAAGATATATATATATATATATATATATATATATATATATATATATATATATATATATATTCCATATGCAAAATATACATATATATTAATATCCTGTTAAATATGCCTTTTAAATGACTGAGCTTAATCTGAAAATACATTCTAATTTAATTGTACTTTTAGTGCTATTGTATGAACCATCTTCAAGAGGATAAGTTCTCCTTTATCATTGTTTTTTCAGTTACTACGCGAAACAAAGCCTCCATGGCATCTTTTTTGCTTCATATTCTCTCTCTATATATATTTTATATTTTGTCCACCCATTTTATTCAATTCTTCTTTAGGCCTCTTTCTGATGTTGGTCTCTCTATTTCTTTGAAGGGGGGAATCGCTTTTTCCTTTAGAAAACCCTATTTTTCCTCATTTTCCCTGGCAGTCGTGAACATTTTGGTTTGATATTTCCACACTTGTCACTCACATATTCATAGAGGTGTGTGTGCGTACATGCGCTTAGAAGTGTGACAGATCAAATATGCGAATGAGTTTGCCATTTAGACAGTTGGTGTGCCCACAGGTATGCACACATCTGCTTGTGTATATATGCGTGCGCGTGTGTCTGTAGTGTGCATCAGGTGGTGGCATGCAGCAGAGGGGAGGTGAGTGCAGCTACGGTGTCTGTGACAGATGAAGTTGAAGAGTGGAAAGAGAGGAACATGTTTGCCTGGGGAGCTGCTAAACTTGGTTCAGTGGGACCAAAGGGAGCGTGTAGCTGTATTGACAGGGGATACTATGACATTTACATACCTGCTTAATTCGACATATAAGCAGCAGGAGTTCTAATGCTTTCATCAGAAAATGCATGCAATGTCAAATTGTTGCCTCTTTTTTTGGGATGGGACTTTAGCTTTTATGTCAATTAATTAATTGTAGTAAAAATTTTATCGCAGTTAATGTTTATGGTGTTTTTTTTTTTACTTAGAAGGCTGGAACCTTTGTATTCCTGCATTTCTGGTACAACTATACATCTGGCGGCAAAGAGAAATCCACAAACAACATCAATGGATGACAAAGTCACATCTCTTTTCTCACTGGAGAAAAATTTTTGCTTCAAATATTGATGTGACAGGATGCTGGAAATGCTGTTATTGTGTGCACACTGTGCAAAAAGAAGACCACCTGTCCATATTAAAGCCTGAAACTCCTGCTCGATGTAAGTTACAGCAAGCACAGACCAGGGCTTGAAAGCCGAATGGGTACACTAGCACTCTGCACCAATACGATGGTTGAATAACCTTAACAACAGATTAAAAACAAATCGTTGTTGTTGGTTAAGCAACAAAAAGGGTCCATGAACTGAAAATGTTAAAATAATTTTTGTGGCAGCATCACTGCTTTTAATGCTGGAGAGGAGACAGAAAAAAGAATTCCTCTTGTGCCTGGTTTACTCAATGTAAACTTTCTTGCTAGTGAGCTGTACATCTACTGAAAACATTTCTAGTTGCTCTGGCTATGAACAGCGATGAGAATAACAGTGTTGAAATAATTAGCGTTACTCTATTTCTTGCCAACTTTTCCAGTAACAAACAATCTACCAAGTTACTTTTTCCATGGTTACAAGACTGTTTCCGTCACTGACGACAAAATGTGGTGCTTTACTTTAATTCGACACAAAGACGGCTGAAGCAGTCCTCATCTGACCAGGAGCTAAGGGAGCGAAGCGAATCGCACTGAGGAAGTGTAAAGTTCTTGTCCTAAACCAATCAGAGGCAGATGTTCACACACAAGCAGCGAGTAGCAGTGAGCGCACGAAAAATAAAGGCAGAGAGAGACAAGTACTCCCCAGCTGCCGACTGCAGAATGGGCCAGAGAGAGTGCAAGTGAGGTAACGTTTGGAACTGAAAGAACACAGAGAAATTGTTCACTAAACACAAAATCAACCCTCTTTCTATTAGCATAAGAGACTAAGCATGACACTCAAAATAGACAAGAACAAGATGTGTCCTGAGCTATGACTCAGCTAAAATAATCCATTTAGGCATCTCACATATATATATATATATATATATATATATATATATATATATATATATATATATATATATATATATATATCCATCCTTCTGTTTTTGTACAAATCTGTGTGCAAAATACCCAAGATACAAAAGTTCAGTTTAAGCCAGCAGAAGAAGACTTTCCCTCCAACTTCAGTAATGATACAAAGAGCTAAAAATATGTTTCACATTTTTCTGCTCTTATTTGCCTCACAGCTCATCTACCAGCCTTTTGTCTTGGCTGTTGCACACACAAACACTGCATCATCTGCCTGGAACCATGTTCTGGTCGACGCCCACTGCCTCGCCAGCACCTTGTTCTCAATCACTAACAAGAGGCACTTCACCCACAGTGCAACTGTGCATTGCTCATTCATCCTAATGAAGCAGGATACAAACTCCTGCACAAAATGAGCGGGGGGGAAAAAAAAGAGAAAAAGAAAACATACTGTTTGGACCATTTTGAATCATTGTCTCCTTGACCTACCTCACCCTGCATTAGCCAAATCCTGATTCCACAAATAATAAAGCACAGTGTAAACAAAGCATTGTCACAGAGTTCTAGGTGTTTTTTCTTTTTTTTTTTTTTTTAGAATGCAAGTGAATTTTGGATTAGTAAGGAAAGGTAAGAGGTCAGAAAAGAAATATTCTAACACCCAAATCTTCTCATGAACGCCAGTCTGCCTTGCAAATGTGTCAACTTCCCTTTTTCATGATTAAGACATTTTATAACCAGAAATTTAAATGTATTTTAGTTGAGAAGTGGATATAATATGGTAACAAGAATTACACATGGCTGTCAGTTTTCTTTTTGTTGTTGTTGTTTTTTTGAGAGATCCAAAAAGTGTTTGGCACCAATTCCCAAGGTGCGTAGAGAGGGTCAACAATCTGGGATGTGAACACTCTAGCAAAATTTTAAGTACGAAGAAACAACTTTCTTTGCAGACCAATGTGTCATTGATGTCGCAGCTGAAGGTTTTGTCTCTTACAGCTCCTAATAAATAAATAAGAAGATGTCAATGATACTTCCAACACCTGCATATATTTTATTCTCTGTTCATCAACATACCGCATCATACAAAGTTTCTGAAGACTTTTTCCAACAATGTACAAGTTCCAAAGAAAACAAAAAAAGTGCCTAAATCAGAGCACTACTTCTGAAACAGAGATCCACCTCATTATAGTGACCAGCGCCTGACGACTTACTGGTGCAATAATTTCACTTTGTACCATTTCTCTGACCAGAAGATGTTGTTTTTGTGTCTGGGCTTCTCTTGATTTGTCCTGCTTTCCACCAGAAAAAGAGCCAGCAGCTGTTGCAGCCGCCGCAGCTGCCGCAGCAGCAGAAGAAGATGAAGAAGAGTCAGATCACACGGACAAAGTCGTTCTCTGATCGCTGACCCTGTGCTGAACACGCCTCTTAAAAGCCACCTCAAGACACTGAAGATGCAATCAAACATGACCCTCGGATTAAAAAAAATGTGACGGCCTTCGGATGAGTCATGGCTTCATTCAGTGAATTCCCATTCATCGTACTGCTGCCTCCCATGATCCTTGTGGACAAGGTCTGTGCGTGCATACGTCTGCATATGCTCACGTTCTCTTGGGCAACGTGTCACAAGAATTTAGCGTGAGGGATAAGCAAGGGGGATGCAAACATATTTGCAAAATATGAAAATTGGAGGACAACTAATGGCTACGTGCTTTTAAGGGCAGGAAATAATGACTAGACGTGTGCGCCTACTCTCCCCTGTCATTAATATTCACTTTTTGAATAGTCACCTGCCACCGTATTCTCAGGCTTCAGCCTTTTTATGTCCCCTGTGCACAAAAAGGTTAAATAGAGAAGTTGATGAGGTGGAATGTCAAAGAAGATTGCACACGACAGGCCTCGAGTGGAGGAAAGAGAAATCATCAATTTATCTGCTTTTCTTCCCTTCTTTCTTTTCTTTCGTTTTCTCCCCCCTCTGAGCAGCATAACCTGATGTGACAATCGGATCTGAAACCGCTTCACATCCTCCAGGTAAGAGGAGGCATGAACGTGCGGGAGAAGACGGGTTAAAGGAGAATCTATGTTCAAGTCAGCGTGTCTGTCAGGTTTGTGTTTCAGTGTCATTTGAGCGCATGTGGAATGATGAGTTGCTTGGATTCATCTCCCGAGCAGAAGATAAAAGGAATGAGGAGATATGGTGGCTTGCAGCAGAGCAATGAACAGTAGAAAGATTGGAGCGTGACAGGTAGCATGAAATACATCGGGCACAACATCTTAAAATTGTCTTCAGAAAATAAAAGAATGCTGCTCTTGGCTTTGTGTTTGTGGTTTTGTGTGAGTGTTTCAGGGTAACATTGCTCTGAGTCGTCAGCGTGAGCCACAATTGATCAGAATCGGTTTTATTTCCCAAGTTTGTGCACACAAGAAATTTGACTGCGGTTTGGTCTCAATTAAACTGTTTAACACATAAATATATAAAAAGAAAAAAAGAATCTTTGGGATGGATGGATGGTCAAAGACATTTCTTTACTTGAAGTAAGGACATATTTCTTATCTGTCTAGTTTTTGACACTTATTGTATTTTTGCCTCATCCTTGTATCTGCTCGTGAAACTAAAAACAAAACATGGTTTAAACAGCAAGTTATTGTGTTGTCATAGAAATAGATATAAAAAAATTAAGTCAATGTTGTCATTTTAGCAATCTGTTATTGACTGGCATCGTCCTTATTGAAGAAATCTATACAGCTTACCATGTGAAGACCAGTAGCATCTTTGTCTTCAAACACTGCAGTCATCAATAGCTTAAGCCATCTTCCAACAAATTTGACACAATTTGTTGGATATAGTGCGGCTATCAAACTAGCCTGTAACCAAAATGAATGGACACCCTGGTTTGGACTTTTTTCTGGCTAACCGCTTAACAGTCTGGAGAGACGCTAAAATGTCTGCTAACGGAAAAATGGTGACTGAAAGAACACATCTTAGTATTTCATTACAGAAAACTGTATTGACAGATCACATCAGTGAGATAAGAAGATATTTCTTCATACCAAATTATATTCAGCAGCATGAAATGCATAAGTCAGTAAGAACATGCGGCTTTATCACTTGGCCTGCTTTAATGAACCTCCACCTTTGCTGGAGGGTTATAAACGTGGAACCGTGTGCAACATGATTTCACTCCTTGCGTGGTTTTTCAACTTTCTCAACCTGAGGGCAAAAAGTCGCAAAGTACTTTTCCTTCATCTTATCAGCCGCTACAATAAAGCCTTGAAGGGGGCACCCATATCAGATCCCTCACGCTTGTCATCATCAAGCCTCTCATCAAGCTTCTGCACTCCAGACTGCTGCCTTTCCCACTTCCCTCATAACAGCATTTTGTTTGCCTGACGGGGAACACAAAGAGGAACATATTGAACGGAGGGGAGAGACACATCTCCTGGCGTATAATCCGACAGAAGAGACAACAGTCATTCATCTGTGTACCGGTACTGGCAGGGTTGACTTTTCTAACTGAAGAAGGGAGAAATAATTGCGAAGCTCCCGTAAAAACTGATGAATGCAGTCGCGACTGTACCGCCGAAAGCACATCCCAACTCCCCCCTTCTCTGAGGAGCGGTGGAAGATGAAAAGGGAGAATTTGCACAAAGGGGCATTTATGTAACAACACAAGTGTGCAGGTACGTATCAAATAAAGCCGTGCTCCACTTAGCATGGCTCCGAAGCCGGGGTAGGAGGAATCAGTAGACACCTGCAATTTTGGCCTCTTGAGAGACGGAGGCAGCGAGCAAACAAACACGCGAGGGTTTTCAGTCGTGTCTCCACAGACTCAAACACCTTTTCAGCATTTGGAGAGTACCAAATGTATTTACCCGGTTTGTCGTCAGGGAGAATTTACAAGCAGATCACAAGAGCTGGGAGAACTTAAAGTATTTATATTCGACATTTTGTCAAGGTTTTACAAGAAACTTGTTTTCTTGGCGTTTTACTGACCACAAAGTGAGTGAATGTGAAGTAGAATGACAGACGTATATTCTTTGAAAAAATAATTGAAAATTGAAAAATGAGGCCTGCATTTATATTTGAAATGTTTTTGCTGCTGTTACAGATGCTAATCTTTCTGGGTATGTCTCTGTGAGCTTTGCTCCTCTAAACGAAATGTTTCCCCATCATTTTTTGTAAAATAGCACAAGCTTAGTCAGATTGGATGATTGGACTTTAAAGGCAATCCCCACAATCACTGGATTAAGGGAAGATTTGGACTTTGACTGGACCATATAAGTCCAATAAAATGGTTTGTTTTAAACCATTCTAGTGAAGGTCTGGTGGCAAAAGCCTCTTAGATGTTTCTCTCTGGTTGTCTCACCATGACGGTGTGTTTAGGGTGCAATTAACTTTGTCTCAAATATATATATTTTGGAAACGTTTTTGCGCCAATCTCAGATGATAAATTGAGACATGTTCACACATGCAGGCCCACAAGCCATGCCAAACTAAAGAAACCATTTGTAGTTTTTCAGTTCACTTTAAAACAAACCATTTCCCGTTATTATGCTTTCCACTTCTCTCATCTTAGTTTTCCCAACCTTTGTTCTCCTTTTCTCCACTTCCCATTTCTCGCCTTCTAGTCCGCCCCACCCGATCACTCCCACTGCCCCTCAAACTTCTGGCATCGCTTCATTCCCCTCACTTGCAACCTTATCCCGTGCTCGGCAGGCTGGGCGTGGTGCAGAATCCGAAGTAATCTTGTCCGCTTGCTGCCATCAATCCTCTTTCTCACCCGGGTTTTGAGCACCTCAATCAAACCTCCGCTCAAGGTCGCCTTTGTAGCGAGCTTGGCAGAAGAAGGTCTCTCGCACCCCTCTCCCTTCCCCCTCGTCCATGTGCCGTGTGTGCTTTGAACTTGAGACGTCATACAGGACAGATAAGGAAGCAAGGAATTAGGGAGAAGAAAGGAGGATGAGGCAGGGAGAGAGGAGACGTATCCTTTGTGCTGGATGTTAAGGTTTGGGTTTAGATAGAGATTTTAGTAAGTTCAGTAGTCATTTAGATTCAATGTAGTCATATTTCTTGTTGGAATTAGATAATTGTTTGAAAGGGTTAGGATTAGGGTTAGTTGCCGGTGTCTAATTCAAACTTGTGCAATTTCTTCCTGTGCTCCGCCTGTGTTTAAAGCTCACGTATTCCCATCATTCTGGCATTTTAAGGTGCTCTAGTTAAAAAGGCTATGCTGTATTGGAATCAGGCTTTTCTGCTATGACTCATATGTAGCAGCCTTGAAATAAGTTAAACTCTGTTTCTTTTTTTTGTATAACCTCATCTGCTCACTTAAAAACTTAAATATTTATTTTATAGCAACTTTCAACGGCGTTCCTAATATTTAAAGCAATTAATTACACTTTTTTTTTTGCCATAACAATACTGAGATTAAAGGTTCAATTCTTTTCTTTTTTTTTTAAGATCGAATCTTTCAAAATCAGATTAGGGTACTGCAGAAAAGAGTGAACTTGTTGCATGGTTTTGCCATTAGTGGTAAACTATTTCTCTCTTTTTTTTTATTCTTTGTGTTTGCCTTTCACACAGTGGTGCCCTGGATAAAAAGCCATATTCGTTAAAATAAAAAAAATAATAAAAAAGATCTGCTTGCATGCATGTCACAGATCCTTACCAGACAGTCTGTAAATATGGGGGGCACTCCGTGGATGCTTGCAAAATGTAAATTTTTATTTTCGTCTCCAGCCCTTTCATGTATTTACAGAATATAGTTAACATTAATCAAAGTAAAAAATTATTTACTTATGCTTACCGTGTGGCATGTAGGTGATTAGGAAGGATGTCAAGGTCACATCTGCTGTAGGTGGTTTTAATAGATATATAAGAAGTCAAAGAAAGAGAAATGCATAGTCGATTTAAATAAATATAAAGAAATGTATATGCTGCTGCTTATCAATAGGGTGATGTATTGAGCAACAATCGAATGGCAGCGAGATTTTTTCATGACAATAGTACAATATGTAGAAATGAAGTGAATAGGAAAATGAAATGTAATTATTTAAGTGTCCTTGATGGACTTGCATGCAGTTAACGCCTGGCGAGGTAGAAAGGATTATTCTAGTCTGAAGAATAACAGTTTAAATATTCTGTGACCATTTAAGCTAAAAATGGTTGGAAATAATCTTTCATACTTTTTCTCCTTGCGTGGAAACCAATGCAAGTTCTAGATGTGAGTCTATGATCCTCCACTTACACTCGCTTCACCTGCCTGCAGATTTCTTTAGCAAATTAGCAACTTGATCTGAATCATTTTAGGTCATGTTGGTGCTAAATCGCCCAGGTGAACTTCACATGAGGCGTGCTGCAGCTTGGTATGGTGAGGTTTGAGAGCATCACCATAGCAAACTTCATGAAGTCTAAAATTGTCTTCGCAGTCTGTTGGGTGTTTCTCGCTATATAAACTCCTCCAAATTTAATGGTACCTGAACAGAGATGCATGAAAAGCTTAAACTGAATAAATGGCAAATGGTAGTACAGTGATTTTTAATTTTTAAATCTAACCATTAGAAAACTATAAATGATTTTGTTTAAAAAATAACTAACAAAACCCTCTAGCAATTCTAATAAACATACTTAACCTTAGAAAATGAGATTGTCAATAAACTATAAATAATAAACTGACATCCTGTTTCCCTGGGGTATGAATATTATATGGCACAAAGGCCCATTACTCTTAGTCACTGTTCAAAATGGTAAAAAACATAGGAACATGCATTTCAAGTGAGGCAGATGTGTGCTAATCTTTATTTTACAGTACATTTGCTCACAGTAAGGGAAATGTTTACCTTTTAAAACAACAGCAGCTTTGATAAAGATGGCTGGACGAGGACTATAGTTTATCTGAACACCATAAATGTGTCGCGGATGGTAAAGAAATGAAAGAGAAAATGTAAGGTTCACTTATGGAAACTGCTAAGATGCTTTCAAAAAAATAAAAAATACATTTTTTTAAGAGCTTTTTATATGTCTTTACCAGGGCTTAAAAAAACGATCATACTAGGTTAAAGGGCACTTGTGATCCATATCCTTAGTTTATCTGGCTCTTCAAACGTGCGCGGTTCATACTTTATAACTCACACTCAAACAGCGGAAATGTTACTGTACTTTGCTTTACAGTAGCATGTACCTTAGTTTTTTTTCTTCCATTCAACTTTCCATTGATGTGCTTGAATACACCATTGTGAACCTATGGTTCACCCTGCTGCTGCTCTCAGCCACGTGCTCTTCTCTGGTTCCTGCTCCACCCAAGTCCACTAACCAAGCACACATTAAAGGACATCACAGATGTGCCTAAAGCACAAAAGCATCCATCTTAATATGTCTGTGCTTTCTCTTCAGTTTGTAAGAAGAGTAGAATAATCAGGCTAAAGATTTATCATATTTCTCAACCACAACAGAGTCCCTGCATTTCTTATGGAAATCAGCCAAAGTGATACAAAATACTGTTGTGCTGATGTTTGCTCTTATAACCGATACTTACATTTTGAACTGTATTATCTTTTACTCATATATGGACCAAAAATATCCATACAGCGCTCTGTTTCAGGTCTCCCTGTTGTTTGAATTTGATTACATTTGTATCTCTAAATCACTGTAATAATTTATTTCAACCCTTTCCTTCCGCTGTATATAGATCACATATAGCAGGACATCGCAGCAATAAATTAAATTAAAAATCCTGCCAAGACCCCCTGCCCGCCCTGTCTAATTACGTGCGTGGAGGAACTGTTGCCGTAAGCCACAATCCCCATGTGGTTGTTGCCCACTCCTCATCTCCTGTTGTGCACCATTTTCCTGTCTCTCATCTACAAGGCCTACTTCCCTCCAAATGTAGCCTCTGGCTCTCTACCCATCTACCGCTATGATTCAATTAATTAGCGAGAGGCTCGTCCAGCGGTTTAACGTATAATAATACGTTAGCCCCGACGCTGCGAATGTCTTAAATTGGTCTAATCCCAGCAGGCCACTCGAATAACCCCTCAATTCTCTCAAAACTGAAGGGGGGAGGGGGGAGGAAAGGAGGTCACATGATTAGAGAGCATTGGACTGTGTGAAGGGGAGTAAAGATGATGGCGAATGCAAGACAGCTGGGAGAACGAGGTTTGTTAGAATCAATGAAAGCAATCCCCATTGAAAACTCAATTATTTGTGTGCTGTACGAGAGACAAAAACAGCGGGGTCATAAAGAGGTCACTTATTCAAGCAGTCTTTTTGAACCATGAAATGGAAAAAAAATGCTCACGTCAATTTTTAAAAGTGGTCCAACATACCAGATATGAAGGCAACTGCAATCTAAGCAATGTGAAATATGCTGTTTGCTGATAGAAAAAAACAATAAAACGAGTATTATAAATAAGTAAAAGTTGGGCATGAATAGCGCCTTTTAAAGCCTACATGCCACTTGAAACTTTTCTACAAAGTTAAATACAATTGAATGGGATTTATGGGATATTTCAATACAAAGTAATGCATAATTGCTAAATGGAACAAAACTTATAAGTGGTTTAAAAATGCATTTTAATGCAAAGTCTGAAAAGTCTTATAGTAAATATTTAAATGTAAAATCCCTTAAGAAACTCAGTGCAACCAACTCCTTTTGTAAGCAACCACTTCATGTAATAGTTAAATCTTGTTGAAAACTAAAGTCAACCTGAAAATTGATGATTTGAACTTATTGAGCTTCAGCTGCAAGAAAAAAACAAAAAAAAGAGGGGAGATATTTCATTTTGTAAAACTGTGTGCAGCAAGAGAACCATTGACAAAATGACAGAATGTTTAACATCAGGCATTTTTTCAGGCACTGTACCTTCAAAAATGAATGGACGGAAGGAGCAGCATTGTTCAAACATTTGTGCAAACTGTATGAAGTCGCTGGGGAAAAACAGAGTGATAAGGGGAAGGATATTTATACTGATATCACAGCATGTCTCAGGAGAATTGCTGGGCTAGACAACAACATGCATGTGCGCTCTGAGTTACCACATAACATTTACAGGGACTGTGAGCTGTGGTGAGACAAGAGAGGCTCAGTCAATGATGCTGAAAGACCTGTGGAAAGTTGGGTTTGTTGCGGAATCAATTTAACATTAACATACATATTCTAAAAGCATTTCATTTTTAACCTCACAGGGAGGCCCTTATGTAGCAGTTTCACTTAGTATTGATTATAATTCAAGAAATCTGTTGTGCTGGTTTAGGAAAGTTCTGAAGCGTAAGCAGGTGAAAATCTGTTAGAAAGATGGTTGCACAGTCTACTTTTTAAAAGCAGACATTCAGCAGTACTACTGATGAATGTTGCAATGACTGCTATTATTGCATTCTTCACAATGTTCCCAACATTCTTTTTAAGATGTTACTTAGTAAATATTTTTATCTACTTTAGTGACTCCAAGCTTCCTACGGGGGCAGTAGAGAGCTCAATAAGGGGTTTGGTGCTAAGAAACACAGTTTCATTCATTAAAAAAAAAAATACCCCAAGACGAGTGAACTTTTTGTTCATGGCCCTTAAAATTATTGAATTGAGCTCAATGGGTGACAGAAACTGAAGGAGTTGAATGTACTCTTTTGTTTGTTCTGCCCATGTGTTTGGGGGGGGATGAAAAGTGTGATGACCCTCATTAAAGGGTCATCACACCTGTTCAGGTTTTAACCTGAATTTAAAAGCAGCAGTAGTATATTAATTTCTTATAATATACTACATTCTGTACCAAAAAACTGTGTGTTTTCTTGCAGTTAGAGATTGTTTTTTCTTTGAACCATAAACATTTGCCATCGCAAATGTTAGGGCTTAGGGTTGTCTAACCCTTATCTATAACACATTAATATGTTACAGCCAAAATTCAGACCTATTTTCAATTAAGAATCTTGGATATCAATGTTCAAAATATCCATCTTTTAGTACAGAAAAAGTATTTTTTTATAGAAAAGGCAAAAACCTTTTCTGTGTTTGCTTAATTGTTCTTATGATTTAAAAAAATGTAAATGTAAGAAACTTCCATTTTTTGTGTACGAAATAAAAAAAACAAACTCTTGGCCGGTGAATAGGGGGAGGGTGGTTACTAAATGCTAAAAAAACAATTTCAAAGTTAGAACACATATTTTTAATATTTGGGCGAGGGGATGAGAATAACCAAAGGAATGTAAAGAATGTTTTGATGTATTAATAAAGAATGAAATGAGAACCTTAACTTTCCACTTGACAATTTGTATCATTGGACTGTAGAGGTCACTGATCATGATGTTCCGTTTTTCTTTTTGTCCCTCCACAGCATCACAAGCCTTGGTCTCTTGACTTTCAAGTATCCGCAAATTGCCTGACCTGTCATTTTCCTTCGTCTCACAGAGCTATGTCACATTGCTCAAGCCATCCATCATGTTGCCAAACGAAATCATTTGTCTAATGAATGGCCAGGCTGATAAATTGATCACTCAGCAGGAGCTCAAGGTGAATTTTGCATATCTATTCTGGATTCAAGGAAGTGATTAAGTATGTATATTTACATGACCACAAGGAATAAATTTAAAGCTGCATGCAACCTCCTGAGGATTCTTGAACATGGCATCATTTCAGAGAAAACTTTGTTGTAATTTTAAGTATTTCTCCATACCTGAAAAAAATATTTAGAATACCGTTTCTCAACAACAGATATTTCTGCAGATAATTACATGCAACACCAGCTGGTGAGGCTGAGGAAAAGAAAAAAAAAAAAAAGCATTCCTGTAATGAATGCCATCATTTTTGCATCCAGATGAACTGGACACAAATACTGGTAAATTGCACTCCACGCAGCAAATTTATCGGCTCTGTTCCTAACTTCTCAAGAGGAAACGGTAAGAGGTCTCCAAGCTGTTGATTGCCTTCCCTCCTACACACCCCTTCCCACGCTCAACCCCCAGTCCCCCAAAACCCAAAAAGGCAGGGATCCCCATTTCCAACATTGTGCTGGTGAACGAGGGGGGCGGATCGATGCCCAGTTGGCGGAAGCTAATTTTCCACTCGAGGGACACTATCTGCAAAAATAATAATCTACAGTTTTTTGTGTGAGAATGATGATCACTCATCATCCTGCAGGGAGTTGGGTAATGGCACAGCTCTGAAGAGGCCTTCCTGCCACAATGGTGCTTTTCCACAACTGGTTTGATAGCCAAAAAGTCTGTGCCTGTTGCCGTGCGTGCGGGCAAAGCTGAGACTGCATCATCTGCCACGGATCAGCCTGGAGAGCCGATTTGTTTGAGTACTGCCAAACAATTTCTCATCTGTGTCAGAGGAGGAATTTTACGTACATCGAAAACTGAACCAGTTTCTTCTTTGCATGCAACCTCTACCAAATAACCAGTAAAACTGATAAAATATAAAGCACCTAACCCAGATTAGAATGAGTTAATTACCGCTGTCAATCAAATTTATGTAAGTGCTGTTTACAAAATTGCTCACAACCTTCCAAACAATTAATTTAAAAAAGCTGAAAATAACTGACTGTGATGTTTGCTGTGTTTTTCTGAGTGCTAACACCGACAATAATATGATGTTTATGCTCTTGCTAAGTCGATATGAACTTTTACACAGCAGCGTAGGAAAGATGAGATACGCAGGCATATGATTTCGTATAATATCCCACATATAATTCTTCCTCTTTTCATAGTAAGTCCATTACTGTATCCATTTTACCTAAAATGAATGTGTGGAGCAAATTTAATGTGGAGCAACTGAGTGAGACAAAGAGTGCAGGTTTTTCCACTCACTCTGTTTTTGACTTGATATGAGCCCATAAGTGAATTTACAGCAAGAAAAGCATGCAAACACCGTCATTTACTATGATTATCCAAGAGTGGTTTTTAACTACATGGCATCAGGGTAGTTCTTCATCGTCAGACTATGTTAAAATCAAATTGATTTTGTCTTCAGTCTTTACCAGGTAGCAGCATGAAGCTCCTTCCTGCCTGTTAAACAATTTAAAAACCGGGTTAAAGGGTCATCTCTCTTAAAACTTTTAGGTCTGCCCCTTTAAACACTCTACGACTCTTCAACACATGCTTATTTTCAAACTCTTTTAGTGACTCAAAGTGCCCAGTCTGTTTTATTTTTTTATGCAAGCACAAACCAACTTTATCATTTTCCTGTTCGATAAGCCATCAATATTTACATTCTATTAATCATCTGTGCAGTTCCAGGAACGGTCCCCCCACCCTCCACCTGGATGGTACTGACCAAAACACAAAAGTCACAGGACTTACAGGACAATACTGACCTCAACCAATTCCATCAATGGGCTAAAATGTGCCTAATAATGTGCAGACAGCATTCATCATGCAGTGTATGCATGACTGGTTGCATATCATTTTTTTATTTATTTTTTTGCAAAGAGGTGGTGAGTGCTAAAACTGGTTGAACGTCGCAAAAAGGAGGTCAAAGCAGAGAGACAGATGCTGCTTAGAGGCTTGAAGGGAAAACAATTTACGCGGGACAAGCATTTTGGAGCCCATGTCTGCACCACCCACCCGTCTCTCTCTGCAAGAGACTTAAGTGCAAAGACACACACACACACACACACATATATATATAAACACTGAGGAGGAATCTACAGGGACCTGAAGAGCTGTGAAATCATCATGTTTCTAAGCTGAAGTGGGTTTGCAGTAGGGGGTGCTAGTGAGGTTGCGAGGCACGATAGTACCCCTCTGTGCAAGGCCCGGGGGATGTGTGCACTCCACACGCTCACACACACAGTTAAAACCTTTTGACTCCCTCCACCCCGCTTTCTCTATCTGTCTCTATTTCTCTGCATCTCTCTCACACATGCAAATGCATCAGTGACAAACAAACGACTTGCGTTTGCTAATCTGCCGTGTTTGTCCATGCAATAAGATTTGTAAGAGATTAATTCCCTGCTGTCGAAAACATGAAACACGACTCCGTGTTCTGAAAGCACAGGAAGTTACTGTAATATATGGTCTCTGTAGGACAGATAAAGGACTGCTGACTCTCCAGCGTTGACTCTGTCGTGACTCACTGCCTGAGAAATGTTTCGCCGCATAACCTTGTCATGTTTGTTTGGCTTGCCTTCACAAAAGAAAAAAATCTCCCCAAAAATACATCTACACATTGTCATTGTAATAGGATAATTACTTTTTGTTGCCTGTGTTTCCACTGAACAACTTACTGACATTTTCTGTCTTTTTTTTTCAGACTCCCTCACTTTAAAGAGTTCACTGTCATAGTTTCCAAGGTCATTGTTGGAATAATGCTCCACCAAGAGCTGTATAACACATACACATGCTACATATTCATCATAATAATTGTACGAATTGCTGCTACGTGATTCAGATAAGGTCCTAGGATCTACATCGCTTTTAGATGTAAAAATTACATTATCATATTCCTGCAAACACACACGTGCAGATGCAGCCGTGTTGCCTGACGGTATTATGGCTGTGCAAATGAGCTCCCAGGTTTCAAACTGTAAAATGCACATGTGTTAAGTATCTCGCAGTGCCTTTGGTGTGCCTGTTGACTTTTATCACCAGCCGCTCGCCATCATTAAGAGCAGAAGCCGAGTCAAATATCACAGAGCAGCAGAATGAAGATGAAACATCAGAAGCACAAAATGATGGTAATGAGATGGATGGTGTTTCATGGAAATATATATTCTTTTAAAAGTCTGTCCTCTTTCACATTACCTTCAGGGCTCAGATTTAAATAGGTAATTAAAATCATATACAGTGCCTCACAAAACTGTTCATACAGTACTCCATAAAGTTTTTTTTTTTTTACATTTTCACAACCAGAATTTTGATGACACTCCAATACAAAATATCACATAAATCAGAGAGTAGGGAAGAGAATACATTTTTTTAATATATTTTTTTTACCAGTAAAAATCTGAAAAGTTATCTGAAAAGTTCTCTGAAAATCCAACACAAGCATGAGCTTTCAGAAGGTACCTGTTTACCGAACAGTTTGTAATTTATTCTCAGTATAACCACATCTGGTCTGGTATAAATGTAATGCTATCAAAGTCAGGAAAAAAAGATCATATACGGTGCCTTGCAAATTTCCTTAAATATATTATTCTTAAGTTGAGTAATCCCCATTCTGTTTCAGCAAAGCCCAAATATAAGAGGTACATTTTTATTGCGCACCACTAACAAGTACACTTACCCAAGAAAGACTTGCCAACAAGTCCCAAGGTCTAATTAAATTATTTCCAAATTTGCACACTACAATAGAAACGAGTAATTAATTTTTTTCCGTAAGTGTGATTCATTACCAAAGGCAACATCAAGTTTATTAAACATGACACAAATCAGTTTGATTAATTACTATGTTTTGATTAAAGTTGGGAAAATTAAACCTTATGCACTCTTAATTATGCTAAGTGGAGATTTTTTTTCTAATATTATTTTTGTAAAAAATTTGAGAAAACTGTGCTCTTTTTTCCCTCCAGGGTGATTTTGTAGGTTCTCGTGTCCCTTATACAAAAGTGGTATGAGGGGTAAGGAGAGGGTGGAAGATAAGCGGCAAATATGGTCGGGTCTGGAAATCGAACCCGCGGCGGCCACGTCGAGGACTCAAGGTGGGTCACGCTGTCCCTTACGCCACCACAGCACGCTTCGAGAAAACTGTGTTCTAATATTTATTAGTTCAAATTTCACCGTAACTTTCAAATGCATAGTGTGAAATGTGAAGAGAAGTCACTTCCAACCTTCCTACATGGTAACGTCACACATCCACAAGCCATTGACACAAAACAGAAGCTTAATTGTATTTATACTGTCTGAAAGCTTCCTTTTGAAACTCAGCAGATATTGCTGATCTTCTTTTGAATTAATGAGCCAATCAATTCATTCATTGATTGACCTCTTCTGTCCTTATTGCTGAATCTGTAGTAAACAGTATTCAAATTCTTCTTTTTTTTTTTTTTTTTTTGGATGATTGTCACCATTTAAGTTGCTGATGCTTTTACAGTCGATTTTTCAATTTCATTCCCTCAGTATGCTTTCATTACACATCTGAGAAATTTTGTCTGGAAATAAAAAGAAATAGTTAGATTTCCCTTTAAGATTGGTTCATTCTGCCTCTGAGAGAGTGATTGGTTGAGCAAATCTTAATGGATCATTTCATGTTCATTTCAGTGAGCCTTGCACTCTTTACTGATAAATAGGTTCCTAATTTATGAAAACAAACAACAAACCAGAAGCAAGGTCTTAAAAGCACATTTTCATCAAGCCACAGCAGGTTATAAATAGACCTTTCCAAGGTTTTGTCACCATTATTATTATTTTTTTTTGCCAAAAAACTAAAATTACAGGTTGAACATGAATTATGGAGTAAAAAATAATAACGTAGCCCTTGTTTTTTTTTGTCTAACCAGGCTCTAAATTGAATGGAAATATGCTAGAGACAGCTAGTTAATCAAGCAATTCAAGTGATAAATTATAGTAATAATGTTGAAAATAAACAACACCACAGAACACTGGCTTTACAGGTAGTAAATAAGAATATGTAAATGAAATTCAATAGATTTAGAACAAACAAGACATTTGTTTATTTAAATGGTCTTTATAGCAGTTTTAAAAGTTAAAGAGACACATTACCAGATTCAAAAGATGAAGTAGAATCATTCATACAATTTGTCAGTTTCAACTCTCTGTACAGGCTTGTAGCTCACAACAGTAACACTGAAATGCGAAAAATGCAAGCACTCCGCTGTCAAGAACACGACCAAAAGTTGCATAGCGCAATGCAATGACAGAAGGAGTATTAAATTTCATTCATAAAATGAACAAGTATGATGATTTAAGCAGGAACGGGGAAAAAGTCAGGAATGCAGCAGCGTGGTCATCCAACACACCATTTCTCTATGCTGGGATTTAAAAACCAGCTTTACTGAACCCAGTCTGCCTGTAATTTGCAATAATAGATGCAATCTCTACTCCTCCTCTGACCAGCATTGTTATTCTGACACACATGAAGGAACATCATCCTATTTTTCTAAACAACTGCATCACTTTGAAAAAGCATGCTTGTAGTGGTTGCACAAGTCACATATTTTCCCTCTTAATCAGTCTGTGTGTTTTTTTCTGAAGGGCTTCAGAGAATTAACTGTCAAAACATTATTCAAAAGGACAGCATCAGTCTCTCTAATCAATCTCCATGAGAACATTTGCAGGTTCATTTTGCCACACCATGTTGTCTTGACTTTAAAAGTGACTCGTACAAGGTAGTAGGAAGAGAAGGTAAGACTGCCAGTTCTCTCCTTCTTTTGTCTCAGAAACTGTGATAAAATGATTTTGAGACAACAGATTATTGGTAAAAGAAAAGAAATCATTAAAAAACAAATATTCTCCAAAAGAAAATTTGAAATATCCTTAAGCAATCTGTTTTACCTGTGGCATAAACTGTGTTGTGTCCTCTTAGCAATGTGGTTTTTCTTTTCTTAAATTTAACTTTTCTTAAATTTAGTTTCATGATCTAAGAGAAATATCTTTTTTTCCAACAGAGAGATTGTTGTTAGTGAGCACAACTTTTTAACAAAAGTGCTCCCTTTATTCTTTTTTTTTTTTTTTTGTTACCAATAAGTAACAAAAAAAAAAAAAGAATTAAGGGAGTAAAGGCCACGCATCCAGTAAATTATTTTCTTTTGGGTTAAGGGAATGGTGTAATGTATGACAATGCTTTCTAATTTCAGTGGGCGTATTTTAAAAATCCTCTCTTCCATGACAAATGACAGTATGAAAGCTCTTTAGATGCTTTGAAAACCAATGGCAAGACAGATGGCAATTTATCTATTGAACATGTTCATTATTTTTCAACTTTTCTGGTTTTAAATACGCCCTTTAATAATTATTCTCTCCTTTTCAGTTTCAGTCAAGCTTTTATTGCTTTTGAACCCAGTTACAGAACTTTTGCTCAAAGCATTGCACTGGAGGTCAAAAGATCCCTGCATGCAAATGGGTTCTCCTTCACAGTGAAATTGTGTGTGCAATCAGAGAAACTGCTTAGCCTCGCATCTAACATGAAGCTGTCCATTGGCACAGCTGCATGGCCCAGTTGGGTGCAGCCGGATGTACAGGTGGAGTCTACCTCCGAGTCTTCTCCTCCAAGAAGAAATCACTTAACTATACATAGTGTGAAAGCATCAGTTGTAAGTCTTGGACTGTACAGTATAATATATTGATCAATATGTGACTGCTCTGTCTTTGCCCTATTTAAGAGTCGTAATTTTTATGATTTTACGACTTTGCTTACATTACACAGAGGCCTACACCTAACTACAATTGATCTGCTGATGGGCATTAACACGTTTGATACAATTCCTAAAGTCTATTTTTTTTTCTCACTCTCATAATAAATCAGAATGAAGTTCAGAATTTCTATTTGTAAAGATGCCACAATAATAAATTCAGAATTTCTAAAGAATCTCCTTTGAAGTTGTTGACGTACGGTCATTTCTAAACTTTAAGAATTCTACGCTTTGACAATTTGGAAAAACCCAGATGATGCTGACTGATAATTCACAACGTTTAAGTAAACTGGAGGCACGCTTGCAGATGTATTTTAAAGGGAACACCACAAACACAATTTCCTTGGATGAAACCATAGAAAAATAAGACCGACACAAGTCTCGCTCAACCTTCACATCAACTTTTAAATGCCTGAATGTGTAATGTCCCAATGGTCAAACTATTATCTATAAGCGGCACAGTAGTAGTATTGGAATGCCCAGCCACCATGGGGTTCACGAAGAAGATGAGTTTTGTCTCTGAGATAAATATGTTTTCGTACCAATTGACCATCTTACCCCCAAAAAAAGTAAAACACCTTGTGAAGACGCTGCACAAAGTTGCTAAGTGGGTCATTATTCACAGTCTAATAACTAATAAGTTTTGTACCATTAGAGTATTAGAGAGGAAATAGCCATTACTCCAAAGCCTCATAAAAAAAAAAACTTCATTTAATTTGCAAATGTATTCAAGATCTTATCTGTTTTATTTATTTATTTATTTATTACTTGGAGACATCTCCTGTTGTGGTTTAGGCTGTTAAAATAAAATTTAAGAGTTTGACTGCAATAACTACTTAATTTAATTCAACTTCTAACACAAGCCATCTCAAGGCACTTCACAAAAAATTAATGACTAAAAGTTAATTTAGTGCACACAGATTTCAAGCGAATTGCATACATTCAGATTTTAGCCAGGTTTTCAAACAACGCAGTAAAGTTCAGTTTGTAATTTCAATAAGATGACAGAAAGTAGATGTGGAAGCAGTAAAGATGTGGATTGTGAGCAAAAAAATAAATAAAGACGCCAGATTTGAGTCACTAAAATCAACTTTCTCCTGAGGGTGCTGGGTGTTAGAGATCTTAGAGATTTTAAGGAGGTCCAGAAACCAACGGGGAGTACAGTAGGGCTTCTACTCTTTCACATCGAAAGGAGT
The DNA here is from genome assembly GCA_010277075.1 of Poeciliopsis retropinna. Lineage (NCBI taxonomy): Eukaryota > Metazoa > Chordata > Actinopteri > Cyprinodontiformes > Poeciliidae > Poeciliopsis > Poeciliopsis retropinna. Next base: position 4,228,616 of record VMRM01000019.1, read on the forward strand.
CAGATAAGGCTGTTAAACCATCTGTTCAGTACGTCTTTGTCATTTTGTTGAAATGTGCTTGGTGATTTGAAACATTTCGCATTTCTTTGGAGTGTTTCTGGTCATAAACAGAAACACTGGAATAAAATCTTAGAGCAGGAACAGAATTCCTTGTAAGTCCTATATACGCCTTATATCCTTGGAAAGCCTTGGAATCAGCTGAGAAAAGATAATTGGGAAAGAGTTGTGAGTTTTTAACTCCAACCTGTTGCCTGTGCATAAACTCCTATCTTGCATATGAAACATAAAAACATAAAACATAAAAATAAAGCTGACAATATTGCCAAAGGAAGGCAAGCAGTCAAGGTTTTAGTGTACTTTCTGTTGGCTTTATATCTTTAAACAACTGAACAGTTTAGTGTCTTCCAGTGTTCCCTGTGGAAATCAAGATAAAAAACTGTCAGGGAATAATTTTACACTCAACATTCGGATCATTGTTACAAAGATGAATAGCAAAGCCAGTGAAGAAGTATGTGTTAACTTACGATATCAGAGTTTGTAAAGTGCTTTGTGTTTTTACTCCGGTTCGCTTGTTAAAATGTGCTTGGTGATCTGAAACATTTAGTTTTGACATAGAAGCAAAATCAGACAGAATCTGTAAGCGGCCATTACTTCCACCATTCCTGGATAGCTGCATTAGCTTGCACATCAGCACGTCCATAGATATTCATAAATATCTGACTTGCTGCAAAGGTTTAACTTGATGAGACAATAAGGAATAACTCAGGACAAATGCAGTAGAAAAAAATATATCTGCGCTGCATTACAAAATGATTCAACTGGGATTTATTCCGTCACATAGATACAGCCGTGGACAGCTTTTCGGAATCGAATGCTCACTTTATTTTTACTGCAATATCCAGTAAAACCATTTGTACATCATCCTATAACTCAGCATTACCAAATTCCTCTAGCTTTCTTCCTTTTGCTATTAAAAGGTGAATCAAAGAAGCTAAGATGAAGGGGGAAAAAAACATCATGTATCCATCTTCACTATCCCACATCTCTCAGAAGCTTTTTACTCTCTCCAGTAATCATGCACACCTCTCATTTCAATACTGAGCTGAGTGCACTGAGTGAACATTGCAATCTGGTCCTTGTAATAAAAAAGTATATTCCTTTCCTGAAAGAAGGCCCCATTAGGAGACTCGGTCTTATTGATTGAAATGCTTTTAAAGTTACACGTGCATTAATGCAGGAGGGAAGGCTTCTGAGAGGCATAAGTCAATGGTACCATACACAAGCTACTGCTTAAAATGTGATGTTTGAGATGCTGTCTTATTTTTTAAACCAAAAGAATAATGAATATGTCCTAATTCTACTCTAAACTAATTTAATTCCAAATTCTTCTGCTCTGAGAATGATAAAACAAGCAATTAATCCAACAGTTTTGAAGAAACCAGCAAACTACCCTTTGATGCATCATGAAGACTTGGAAAAATGTTTCATGAATTAGTGATGCTAATGAATTAATGATCGACATTAAATAAAAGCAAGACAATTCTGTGGGATTTAGGATGAGTTTTATGAAGAGATCACATTATTTTCCAGGCAATAAGTTTCATCGTTTGGGTTATTTTCTGACACATTTTCTGACTGACGTTAATTCATGCTGACGGGCATGAACCAAGAATTAAACATTAGTATTGGCAAACCTGAAGAAAGCTAACTGATGGTTGAAGAAAGATGGCCCCAGTTTGAGGATTCCACAGTTGGACGCTTAAGAAAGGTGTGAATGGTGTAGTTACATCTCCACACTCTGGCAGTTGCCAAGGAGATGAATATAAATGTTATTGTGTGCGGCGTTATGTCTTCATACACAAAGGCCTCTCTAGCGTCTTTGATTTATACAGCATGCGTCTCTGCTGTGCACTTTGGTTTAGAGCATCAGCTCTGGGGTATCTGGAACTGCCAGATGACTTCCAAGCCAACGCCGGCAGTTTCCATGAGTTTATTGAAAAGCAACTGAACACAAAGTGTCTCTAGATCATATCATTAACATCGGTGAGTTCCCCCTCATATTGGACAGTTTCCAAATAAATGCAATTTATACTCTAGTGCAACTTATGCTGTTATCCTCTTCATGATGCATTTTTTGACTGATCCGACCGATGTCACTTATATTCTAGAGCACAGGTGTCAAACTCCAGTCCCGGAGGCCTACTGCCCTGAAACTTTTAGATGTGCCTCTGCTGCACCACACCCGAGTAAAATAATTAGGTCATTAGCGAGGCTCTGGAGAACTTATCTACTCAAGATGGAGGTAATTAAGCCATTTCATTCCAGCGTTTTGCACCTGTGGCACATCTAAAAGCTGCAGGACAGTGGCCCTTGAGGTCTGGAGTTTGACACCTCTGCTCTAGAGCAACTTAAAGTCTTGAAATTATGGTGCTGCCCTGCCTTTGGCCATCACTGTCCCTAAAAGCTAGATGTCCTGATGCATTCAGAAATATGACATTCCTAATGTTACTTTCATATTTTAGTCTCGCTAGTGTTATTAATGCTATCAGCTACTTTTAACATAATTTTATTGTACTTAGGTAAGCACAACCCAACACATACAAAAAATATCTCTGCCCGTATTACCCCTGCCACATTTAATCACTCAAACTTGATTTGGAGATTGCCTCCTACTCCTTTGCTCTCTCCTCCAGAGGTTATCGTAGCTGTTGAGGGGAAGAACTGCTCGTTTGATCTGACCTCTTAAATTCAATCATGGCCCAATCAGATCTCCCCTGAGATTGACCCCTAAAGCCAGCCAAAGTGGTCTTGTCTCATTTGGAAAGCACAGTCATGGATCCACTTATGCGTTTGTTAAAAGAAGTCTAGGTAGTCTGAAACAAAGTGTTTCAGATGGTTATCACATCCAAAAGTAAGGAGAGAGGAGGAGGATAAAAAAATGCAGCTAGACAGGAGCAGAAATGTACTTGTGAGTAACAATGGTGACAAACTCCTCAAAATAACTCGCACTCTTTCACAGTCACATCCCAGACCAAATTTATTAGCTACTCATGTACCAGCGAGTGTCCGCTGATCAAATTTATTTTCCTAAGAGATTTCCGAGATGTGAGGGAGCCAGAACTGAGTACAGCTTTCTTGGTTTAATTTGCTTTAGTGGAAAGAGAATAAAGTGAGCATTTACTCTAGAACAGTTGCAGGACGCAGATGGATCAAAATTTGTTACTGGTGTGCAGAATGGTCTCAGAGGGGAAGCAATTTGGCTTGCTGCTTTTGTGTCCTGACTAAGCATGGATTGGGTTGTAAAGTGTACCATTGTTTCAAAAAGTTGTGTTTTCGGAATTCCTTTACTTGTCAGATAGCTGTGTCCTAATGCTGAAAGAGGTTCAACCACCTATTCATTACCTTCAAAACGTTCCCCTATTGAAGAGAACTCCACAACAGTTGTTTGGAGAGTTTGCTGTTTTTTTCTTCATCTGAACAAAAAACAACAGATGAAAATGGCTCAACTACCAATTGCTGTTCTTGTTGGCATCCTGGTTGGACAATAAATGGCAACAAACTGAAAGAGTTACTATTAGGGGAGTAGTGGTTCAGTATGTTGCTTGGTCTTAAAGTCACAGTTTGTATCTAGGTTTTGGGGTCAATGTTCAGTACGAACCACATTGGAAGTCTTGGTTTGATGCTTAGCTTAGTTTTAAAGTTATAACAAATGTATGTATAACAATTAAATAATAAATATCTCAATGACACTATTGTGTAGTTGCCTTGTGTTTTAATGGCAAAGACACACTTCTCTAGTCTCATCCTACCGCAGCGATCTCAAACTGCAGTTCTCGAAGGCCAGAGTCCTGTAACTTACAGGTGTGTCTCATGTCCTACATACTCAAATTAAATTGTGAAACCGCTTCACCATAATTCAATTAAGCCCATCAGAGCTCTGCTCAGAAGGTAATAGTGGAGCAAGAATGGCAGAGAGGCATCTAAAATTTGCAGAAGACCAGCTCTTGAAGGCTGGTGTTTAAGATCGCTGTCCTATGGTATGCAGACTCTCTGTCTACATAAATTAAGTTTCACACTTAGAATGCTTGGAGTGGCTTCAACTGAAGGCTGCCCAATCTGCGTTTTGATTAGTTCCATTAATAATTACTGTTTTATAATCCTAGACTGTGGAAGAGGTATTTAACTTTCAGGGTGACATTACAGCAAATGTAACATAACCCATTCAGACGTAGAAGGAAGGGGGGAAATTTACAATCTGCCAATGATGACTCTTGACAGACAGTACACAGCTTAATTGTCCACAAAATGTGTGAAATTTCTTCACATTTTGGCCTACACAGACAGGGGGGAATTTTAGATGAGCCAGTGTAGCTACATGGCAAGGAATGTGACAGATGCTAAAGGTAATGGATCATCATGTATTTTTACACTCTCCCTATAAACTGTAACACCTTGAAACTTAATCATCACACTGTTACAATCTCCTACCAGTCCATGACTTGTCCTGATAGGATGTAATGGAACATTTTTTCACAAATTTCTCAATCTTGAGAAATATTTAGGTTTCTATACAGTACACTTTAAGATTTCAGTTTTTGTTGGAGTAATGTAACATTTTGACAGTAAGCCGCCGTGTGGACCATCCATTTGACTGGCACCGGTCACCCATGAATTATTCAAAGTGCAGTCCAAATATCACGTAATATCATTCCAGCAAATAGAGGAGGGAGATATTCATATTTCATCATTGACTGTTGACCTTTTTCACAGACCTGTCTCTCATTCATTCCCATTGCATCAGTATGAACCAATAAAAATGTGACGGACAAAGCCTTGATCAAATAGCACCACCGGGGGAGGCGTCAGGGGAGAGGAAAACTGCAGATGAGACTGTGTAACACTGGCAAGCACTTGGCAAGTAAAAAAATAGCTGCAATAGCCTCAGGTAAGTTAACTGCCTGAAAGTCCCCAAACTGATTTTAGGCACAGCAGCGAGTGTAGGTGTGAAAATGGCCCCGAGAGTCGTTAAGCCGCTTTAAAGGAGGCAGCTGAGAGGATGGGGTGATAAAATATGAAAAAGCATCATACTTTAAGCAAACATTCTCAGCTGTTTACACAGTTCACGGGGTTTTGACTCTGACATTGTGGCAAGATTAGAAATACTTATGCTGCTTATTTGTATTTACAATAGTTGGCGCGCAAGTTGAATAATTAAACCAAAATCAAAAACGCAATTCAATAAAGTGGATGTAGTGCTCAAAGTAATAGGTTTGATTGAATGCAGTAATTGTGGACATCAGTGAGTGAATGTAAAAACAAAATAAACAACCAAAAATAAATACAGGGTTCCTACACATTTTGCATAAAAACATATGGAACTGGATTTGAGTATTATTCTGGTCTGGAAAAAGAAGTAGTTGTATTTCCAGATTTAATCGCTATCCAATTATCTAAATACTCTGTCCTTGCTCCCTTGTGTCTGCCCCTTCGTTCTTTGTATTGTACACCATCCTTTTTGTCTGTCCTTCCTTTTTTTCTCTTTTATTTGACATGTCAGAGGATTTTATGTTTTCATCATGTACAGCAGTTAGAATTGCCTCGTTGATGAAATGTACCATAGGAAGACTTATGTTCTTCCTTCTTTGTTCTCTCCTAGCTTCTTTCCCTTGCATGTCTTCCCCCCTGATTCCATAGCATTCTTACTTTCTTAACATGTGTTCTTTCTCCTAACTTGGTTGTTTCCTTACTTCTCTTTGACGTAAATCCCTTCTTTCATTTATTTATTTCTTCTTCTGCCATGTATCCCTTCCATTCATGTGCCATTTCTTTCCTTGCATGTTGGCTTCACTCATTCTGGTCTTACCTTCTTCTATTTCCCTTATGTCTTTTTCATTCCTTCTTTCTTCGAGTTCTTCCTCACTCTTTCTTACCTTTGGTCTAGGTATAATATTTAATGTTCCTACTTGTGTCCTTCCTACTTGTGTCCTTCCTTCTTTGCTTCTTTGACTTCTTCCACAGTTTCTTCCTTTCGCTGTGTCCTATGTTATTTAATCAAGATGGCAGCACCGTGTGGTTCTTGGGGCAAGCATTTGTGCCAATAATGTACCTGATGGTACAGCAATACACAATACAGGGCCTGTTTGAACTGAACAATATCCAGAATGTCCAACTTCCTCCAAATCTTAAGGCAATGCTTGGAAAATTGAGACAAGAACAAGTGGTGGTTGGACTTGGGTGAGATGTAAGAGAAAATATTTTATGGTGACACTTCACTTCAAATATGTCTTTTTCTGGTGCATTTCAAACATTTCTGGTAACAAATGAGTGCAATTCCCTTTGAGTGCAAAATTTAATAGATCACACTTTCCTACTAATTAATTAGCCTTGGTCCTTGAACCTCTTTAGAGCATTTTTCAAGTGTTTGTTTTCCAAACCACTCTATTAGGAATTATATTCAATTACAGAAATGAACAGGCTGGAAATTAATGGATTTTACTGTTTAAAATGAGCATTACCTGTGTCTGTAAAGGACATCTGGAGCAAATGTGTGATGCTTGAGTTATTTTGTTTTATTCCCATATCCCTGATTATTATTATTATTTTTATATAATCAGGAATAATTCTTCTTTCAAATTTCCTGCAGAAACTCTTGACCAGCTTTGTGTGGTTTCTGGAGACACAAGGAATGTGCGTGTATTGGAAATTGATGGACAGCCTTGCTCAGGAAAAGCAGATTGGAACAAGAGCAAAACTGCCAGGACCCAAGTTTTTTCCACAGGAGGTCAAGATCTGCAAGGGCTTTACGTGATGGGGATCCACAATTTCCATAATATGTTGCACTGTTTAGTCGCATGTACAGTATTTGTGTGCGTGGGTTGGGAATCAGTGGGAGTGGATGAATGAGCAGGAAGAGGCAGAAGAGAAAATCATTTTTGATCTTATGGAAATTGTAAGGTTTTATGTATTAGACCAAACAAAAACAATGCATAATCAGAAAGAGGACATAAAATAATGCAGTTTTCAACATTTTATTTACATGTTAGACCCTGAAATGTCTGGCGCTTATTTGTATTTACCCTCTCTCAATTCTAATACAATTCTAAATAAAAACAATTTTAATACACTTCCTTAAGTAGTCAAATAGTTTTAATAGTCTGATCTTACTGGCTAGTTTACTTTTGTTAAATAGGCAACTGCCCTGTGAAAAAATATGATAAAACTGAAGAAAAAACGATGTTAAGAAGTGCATTGGATAACAGGGACATCTGACATGAGTCAAGGTTCACTTCAATTAGTGCACAAGATTATTTTGGGACAGTTTCAGCATAAGATAAGAAGTGAACTGTGATCCCTCCAGCCTATAATGAAGTGTTTGTTTCCACATCTGCTGCTCTGTTGCTCTTCCAGACAACCGATGTTGCCTTCAATGAGTTATTCAATGATTGAAGTCTCTTGTTCCCCAGAATCGTCTTTACTCTCCATCACTGCTGATCCCTATTTTCTTTTCATTCAATCATGTCTGCTTTGCATGTTCGGCTGTTTTCTTGTGCTTTTTGAAAATATAGTCCCTTTACTGCTCCCATTAACTATTGCAGCCAAGACGTGTGACAACAGGATGATCTGTAGTCTTGACAATGTATGCAACATTGTCAGGCTAATGTTAGCCTTCTGTAACAAGAAGACTCATGAAGCACATCTTCCAAAGCTTATTTGAGGGTTAAAAATGATCCATAAAGTAGAATGCCAGAGGTTTTAGAAATTATATTCAGCACAATGGCAGGTAATAGTGAGCCACTGGCAGTAGAATAGCAGTTTGGGCAGTAAGACTTAATCACAGCTAGTGACCATGTCAAGAAATGTTTCAATACCAGTTTAGTAAGGAAAGATATTGTTTTCTAAATAAGAAGGAAATAAAGAAGTCAATTAAATGTTGTTTTTTTTTTCTGTTTTTTTTTAAGTAACTCTTAAGATCTTTGGGATCTTTGGTGACATTTAAAGAGGCAGACTGACACTTGAGCCAGAATACCTACTCAGGAGGAAGATAAATTCAAAACAAATAATGTTAATAACAATAATTGTTGCCTGTACTGTGTGAGGAGCCTTCGCTTAATTTTATATTTTGCCCCCACAGAGATTTAGATTAGACTATGTTGATATTTTCTGATCATAATTACATTTAATTACATTGCAGAAGTTCTAAACTGTCAAATATTTTCTTTTGTCATCATGTCAAAGAAGAAAATAAAGTGCAGGACCCATCAACATCTCCTTATGTGTTATCCTAATGACATCAAATGGACAATTGGTCCTATGCATATAAGTGCAACAATGAATTATACCACTTGTATGTAAAGCCTCAGCTGCTTTCTCTGTCTCATAACAGTGTTCATGACCCAGCTTGATTTCAGTCCAGAATTAAATGGTCAGCAAGGAGCTCCTTTATGACCATAAAAGGCAGAGTCTCCACCTTGTAAAAGCTTTTACACTGTATCACTGGCAGACATTTGGTATTTACATCAGTTGCCATCTTGGGTTAATTAAGTTTGACCTGTGCAGCATCTTGATTAGACAATGGTAAATAAAGACAACATATCGTTCTGCAGATGAGAGCGGGTAAGAAGAAAGCAGCCTCAGCTAAAAGCTGTGAAACACACAAAACAAATGAATGTGATTTCTATAAGGATGAATGGAGTGAATATCAAGGACACATTGAGGAAATACATCAAGCGAAAGGATTTGCTTGTCTATTTGACATCTGTAGTTTTCTGTAATTCAAAACAAACACTAATTGTAAAGATTTTAATTAGGTGCCTAGTCTTAAAAAAAATAATAACCTCATATGGGTTATGTTTTGTATTCGGGTTGTTCGTTGCTGTCAAGTGGTGAAAGATTCTCACGGTATGATAACCTTGATTAAAAATACCACAGCTTCATAGAAATATGATACTGCAATCTAAAACAAAACTGTCTTACGTGATCTAATCGCTTTTAGTTCACAGACAAAAGCAGCAAATGCTGTAGATTGTAGAATAGTTACACACCAACTTTTTGCTCAAGAAGGTACTAAAATCTAACCATTCTTGTTTGTTTCGTCTACTACTTGTCATTCTTCTATTCTCATTTACTCCTGTCGCTGTTTTTTTTTCTAACAACAAGCACAAACACAGTCAGTGGACCATTACTGACTCGACTCAAATGACTTCTGAAATTGCTTTGTCCTCCACCAACTCCGCCCCGCTCTTGTACACGTGTCACAGATGTTGTTTGGCTGAGTGGGGCAGGGTGCCAAGACTGAACGTGACGCACTACTAGCAATAGAGCTGACTGTGCATGGCATAAGTCTTTCTTACATCATTCATTTCAGTAGAAGGGGACAAAATACTGTAGGGCTGAGAAGATTGTTGCAGCTGACTTCATCAGGCTTACTCTGAACTTGCACACACGATGTCACACAGAGAGGCGTCTTAGTTTGATTTAGTGCAAGCACAAAGAGCCTTTGGGCTTTTAGCAAATGTACATTGAAGCAGCATTGGAAAAATAATGTAGGCCAGCAGCCAATAGTCTAATAAGGTGATTACAGTAGCCAGTCTTAAAGTCGCAATAGACTGGAATCGTGGCCTAAGCATTCCCCTTATGCCTTCATTTGCACGGGAGACAAAGTGTTGTGAATGAGGGCCACAACCCGAAATTGCAAAGTAATGTGAATTCCATACAGCATCTTTATTACCAGGTGGCAAGGACTCCATCATTGGTAGTTCAGTCATCAAATTTTTCTATTCTGGTTTTAAACAGATCTGACATAAGTTTCCCTCCAGCTGACAGGTCGGCGATCAGTCACACAGGTCAGATATTCATAAATTGTTTTATTTCCTTACAGATTTCTTCCGTTTTTGCTCCTTTTTTTTTTTTTGCCTCGGTTTAAGATAATCAAACAAATCTTACTATTACCAACAAAAATAAGAAAACGTTTAAATGATTAGCAAGGGGAGAAATGCATCCAAAACAGCCTGGCTCTATAAAATAAAGTAATTACCTCTATTGTTTATTATTGAATTAACTGTGCTCAATCATGTTTTACTTTGGAGATGCTAATTACTGCCTGATTTGTAGAATGAAGAACTAATTTGAGCAGCACCTGTATGACAACACGAAGCAGCCATGAACACAAACTAAATTGGTCCGCTTTTGATTTTATTTGAAAAGCATTTTGAAAAGGATGTGGCACGTTATAATCACATGAAATTCCAATGCAATACACCCAAGTTTATGATTGTAATGAGACAAAATGATAAAATGAGCTTTGACATGACAGTATTAAGCTTGGTGCATGATTTGATGTAATGCCGTTTTTCAGATCCTTTTTAAAAGATCAACCTAACATTCACCCCGAATTAGAATGAAATCTAGGTAGACATAATACCTGCTGAGACAACCACATTTTCTCGAGATACTAACTCGTTATGGTTGTAGGTTTGTTTGATATTGTAATACGGTGCCCAAAGCAACTATCTTCCCATATAGACAAAGTTTGTATGAGTGTAATAAACCAGGTTTGTGGCTACGGTTTCAATGATGTGTGGTGGTGAAGTCTCTGTTGCCTCCTTTCCCTTAAGTTGCTCTGAGGTCAACATCAGATTAACTTAAGTGATGCATCCCTGCTGCCAAGACGCATTACCTTTCACATTGCTCTCTAGGTGGACACGTAAGGCGGTTATTTCTTTCAATTACATCCTTAACTTTTCTTTTTAATTAAACCTACAGACAGATTGATTACAGAGCGGCCTAAATGATGGAAAAAAAATTAAAGGTGTCCTGAAATGTTGAGTTTGGTGGGAATCAACTTGCCTCCTCCCTGCCCTCTGCAGCTCCTTAAGCTGTCACACCCCGCTATTCAATAAGCAATCTGGCGGCGGAGGCGTACAAAGAAGTGGAGTCGTGTGGGGCAGTTTGTTTCTGTTTGCCAGACAGGTTCGATTCTTGCAGAGACACGGCCCACAGAACCAGACAGCCGGGTGCTGCAGGCTGGGTAAAAACTAATTACGGCAGTGTTAAAAAGGAGGCTCAATGAGGCACGAAAAAGACGACCAGATTCTCAGCACCTTTTGACACACTCTGCAGGCCAGCAGAGAACCAAATAATGCCTTTTTTTTTCTTTGATTTGAAGATCCACACCTTCCTCTCCTCCCACCCACCAACACCGAACTGCATGTCATCCTGGCACTTGAAAATGGATATTTTTATTCCACCACTCACGTCAAAACATTACGTCCTCAAAAATAGAAAGGTACGGATTTTGGAATGAGAACTATTTGAGTGGGAGATGATCATGCATGTTGTCTTTAATCAATGCCAATTGATTTTCATTCAGGAGGAAGAGGAATGACAGTGATGCAACATCCTGGTTCGTCTTATTTCAGCCTCTCAGATCTCTGTGTGAGACCGAGGAGACAGATATCCATCACACCGTCCAAATGATCATGGTGATGGAGCCGGGCTATATCTGGAAGACACCAGAGGGCCTTTTGAAAAAGGCAGAACAACGGATATGTGGGTATCAGATGAAGGCATTAGGGAGACAGCCAGAGTGACACAAACATGTTGTGAAAGATGAGCAACATCTGGTGCAATGGAACTTATCCTCTGATCTTTTAGTTCATATGCAGAAACACTATTTGCTCCATAATCTTGGCCCTAATTCCCATGTATCCCCCGGCTTAATGCTCTCTTTAGAGCATTACATTTGTTACTTTTGCAATTTGTTCCAAATATACTATTCATGTTTCTCTTTTGCCAAAGCCAGTCCCTCAGCAATTTGTTATTGCCCATTTAGCTCAGAATAGACCATTTCTAAAAGTTTAGCTTGATCACTTGACCATTTGTATGGGACATGAGGGAGAATCTTGGATGAATTTAGGCATCAAATCTACAGTGTCTTGCAATCTCTTGAACTTTGTTTACATTATGTCACATTTCAAATGCAAACTTGGAAAAAAAAAAAACACAAACAAAAAATATATATATATGGCCGTTGTGGGTCTTAGACCAATAAATATGAGTGATTGTTGAGAAATGGAACCAAAAGGTTTCAAATTTTCCCCCAAATTAAAATCTCAAAAGTGATTTTAGCTCTCTGACTTAACAGTTTTTGAAACAACTTTTCTGCAATTACACCCACAAGTCTTTTGGGATATCTCTCGACAAACTATCATCGAGAAACTGACACACTTACCAATTCTTCCTAAAATGTTCTACCATGGTCTTTCAGATTGGAGGAAAAAAAACAACAAAAAACTTTCTGCTGCTACAGAAAGGACACACTTCACCATGATGCTGCCATCACACTGCAGATAGAAATACTTTTTGCCTTTATCCAACAATTTAACAGTTTTCCCATGGAGATCAAATTTTGGAGCACCAGACAGATAATTGTTTGGCAATTTATTCCCCTGCCTGAACAGTGGACCTCGTCAGCTTTTCCAGTTTCCTTGGGCTTCTTGGTTGCCTCTCAAAAGAATCCTTTCCTTTTCATTTTTGGTGGGAAGCCATGTCATTGTAATTTACAGATTCTCTGAGATTTTCATTTTGGGGGAAGATCTAAATGAATGTCCTCTGTGGTGGAATATATTACTAAAACTATACATTAAACAGTTAAAATATTATAGTTCTCTTGCGCATTTGGTGGGTACTTCTTAAAGTTAAATAACATCTATCTATCTATCTATCTATCTATCTATCTATCTATCTATCTATCTATCTATCTATCTATCTATCTATCTATCTATCTATCTATCTATCTATCTATACAGTCTACAGTCTTGTGGGCCATATAAATATGTATAGTAAGCCAAATTTGGCCCTCGGGCCTTGAGTTTGACATCTGGTCTAAAAATAACTAAAATATTAACATTTAGAATAAATAAAATACTTTATGTTTCTTGATGAACAAAAAATGAACACCATTAACCAAACAGGTAGAGAAATGTATTTAATGGGATATCAAATGCTCAGGATTGTGTAGGATGTTTACTATTCTGCACAATACCTCTGCAGATGTATAAAGTATATTATATGGCACCCTTTCAAAACGGTAAAAAATGAGAAGAGAAGGTGGGGAGCAATAGGAGGAGTTAGAGAGGTGGTCAAAGCTCCCTCCAACAAAATGAGCGCAGCCCCTGAACTAAACCCAGGGGATTGAAAGTGGATTGAATTCATCTCACCATACAGAGACGGCAGCGGGCGCAGCAGGGACAACGATAGCCACGGTGGGGGTCAGGGGGAGCTTGGAATCAGTCAACGAGTGCAACGAGGATGAAGAAAAAAGGAGCAGCAAGAAGAGAGAAAAAGGGCAGCGGTGTGTTACTAGCTGACCAGTCGAGCTTTGCAACCCGGTTCTATTATACCATTACTGAGACAGGGGGTCCTGCTTACACCCAGCTGTGTGTGTGTGTGTGTTTTTTTTTTTGGCACTGTGCCAAGCCTGCTGGCTGCTCTGCTGAGTGTCCCACCATTATCACCAGGAAATGGACACAATAGGAGGAGCCAGACTAATTCCTGGATGACGGGAGTAAAAGGGCAGGGGGTTCCCAGGGGTTAAAATGCCTTAATCTTTTTATCCTCTGCTAGAGAGGACTATTCACAGATTTGATACACTCACCCTAAATCCTTAAGTGCCAAGCTGAGGGAAATTCCCAACAAACAGACAAACGCTCGCAGCCAGCTCAGGATGAAGAAAGTATGAAGCAGTGAATGTAAAAAAAAGTTTGGATTACAGCTTGTATCACTTTTTTATTGTACCAGGATATTTGTGTTGCGTCTCTGGATCAGTATCTCGGTTTGTCGTAAAAGCAATCGCAGGGTGGTCAAAGTGTCAAGCAGTATTTTATTCACTGCACATGTTAACCATAATTCTTTATCGACTTAAGAGCTCAGGCAGCCCATGTTGGGGAATTGTTTGATTTATACTGCTTACACATGAGAAGCATGGCAAGATGTTTCATTGCTACTACTTAAAAACTTTGAGTAGATCAGAAGAAAACTGTTTATTTAAGACAAATTTGTTGATCAATTGTATTATCTAAGCGAATGGAGTCAATTTAACAATATAGACATTGCTTTGGAATAAAATTTCATATCAAGCCTATCTGTATGCCTTGGCAAACACCCCAGCTTCTGTCAAAATTTGGAAACAATGACTAATAAAGAGGGCAAAATGGATTGAGATTATCCAGAAAATAAAATGGGACTATTACTCTACGATACCAGGCTATTGTTACGTCGAGGTTTGTCTTTGATGAACCAAAATCGTTCGCTAGAGCAAATGTTAACTGAAGTGATAACAGCAAAATCACCTAAAAATACTAATACCTATGTTTGCATGCATCAGCAAAACCTTATGACTTGCATACTTTTTCCAAATGAGGAGGAAAAAAAGCATCAACCAACTTTTAAGCTGCTCAATTTCCCATGAGTCTTTCCTTGAAACATTTCAGAATAGTATTTGAAATGATCAGACAGCAACTTACATATGTTACTAAAGTGCTCTTCTTAAGTGAACACGGTGTAGTGCACGAGAGATTATATGCAAATAAAATTAAGTTATTGCTCTTTAACCAGACAGACATACTCATCTCCCTCTCAGATGACTGCATTCCTCACTCTATCCTACAATACCCTTTCTTGGTACTCACCAGAAGATTCAAGCAAAGTCTCAGCATCCCCAGTTCCCTAATGAGGCGTGATTACTGTGTTAAACTGCTAATTAAAATCAGATATTGAAGCCTACTACCCATAATCCCACTTGGCTTGCGCTACAAACACCAGCATGGCTGTCGCCTGGCATTATGCTCCAGCAGATCCCAGGCTGTAGCTCCTCTCACCTTCACCGAGCTGCCAGTGCATCAATCAGCAAGTAATCTTTAAACTCTGTAATATGAGGCCGACGTGAGACTGACACAACCCAGGATTTTCACCTCCTCCCTTCTTCATGTGACCCACTTGTGCTTCAGTGGTAGAGTGCGGCAAGCCTAAGTGTGAAATAAAAAATAATAATAATAATAATAATAATAATAATAATAAAAACAGATGTCTGAAAACATGTTTTAAACACTTGCTGTTTAGTAGAACTCGACATGTTTGGAAAAAAAAGGGACTGTAATTTTGAACAAAATGAGCGTGTCATGCCAGCAAATAAAAGGAATCAACTATTTAAGAGGAATCTGCCTTTCACGGAACAGCTGGTGGGCTATTATGGAGCACCCACTAATGATCGGCCATGCAAAATTGAGCGGCCATTGATCTTTGATGTTCATTGGATTTCTGGGCATGAAATGTGTTCTTAATTCAAAATCTGCTGAAAAGGATGATGAAATTATTCTCTTCCTCCATCCCTCTGCTTTTCTTGCTTGCAGAGAAGCAAAAAGAAAAAAAAAAAGTTTAAATAGGAATTGGGGTTAATCTGTTAGATGACATGCAATCCATCGATGTCTTGTTGTTTTTACTTTGTAAGGCCATGCTCTGTCTTGTCTCATTGTGACAAGTATTTCTTGGCCGTGGATTTGATGAGGCATTTCAAGGAAGAGCGTAATTGTGAAGTGGAGAAAATTATGATGAGGATGTTCCAGCTTATTTGCACATGTGTTCAGGTCCGATGTGTGGGACTTAGAAACACATAAATATGATTTGATTCTAAGCCATTCCTCTGTACCTTTGTGTGTATGTTTTAAATCCGCCTTAAACTGGAGGGTTAACTCCCAAATGTAATTCTGTAGCCTTTAGCAGGTTTAACTCCATCCTTCTTGCTATCCACTCTGACGAGCTTCTTTGTCCCTGCTAAAATAACACAACGCAACATGCAGTGGACTCTATCTACAGACCAAATGGATTAGGTGACCTTCTAAAAATCTGTATTTAAATCCAACATGTCACTCATTCTCGAAAACCTTCCAATACGGATGAATTCGACCAATTCCGTAAAGAGAAGCGGGTCAAATTCAACCACAGCAACATAAAAAAAAAGTATTTCAGGTTTTACAAGTTTATGAGGGGATTTTTTGTTTTTGTCACATAAAGTCTGGTTTCAGATTGCCTTTGTCTGATTTCAAAATTAGTTTGGAGATCTGAAACATGATTAAGATCTAACAAAAAAGTAGAAAATTCTAAAGGAGCAAACCTTTTTCTTTCACAGCTTTCTACATCTACATAAAATATTCTTCAGACCTGGGGAAAAAAAAGAAACAAGTTTCAGCACCAATCTCTTATTATTATTCCCTGCTGCAGAATGGCCGAGACCTGCGAGATTATCTGACTCCTATGCTCAGGGTGATGGAGCACTGATGGCATAGCTCCAAACTAACTCAGGTCTGCACGGTGGAGAGCACAGGGGTGAACTCTGAGCCTTACGCTGCTACCTCATTAGCCTGCGTGCACGCTGGCAGCTGTTCCATCACGAACCCTAATATGACTGCATAAAAATCGAGAAATAAGTGCTCTCGCCGGATCGCGGGGGATTATATCAGCAGCAGCCAAAGTTCGCTGACCCTGAGGCACCACTCAAGCTCCCAGTCATTAGGGGAATATTTTTCTTTCTAATCGCAAATGAAAATAAGCAAAGCACTCATTTCAGATCGGGTTGTACTCTGTCGCTTTTGCTAATGCTTTTCGGCTTGAAGAAAGGAGGATTAATGAAATAAGGAGAACAACAGACGGCCATGGGAGGAGGTGGAAGAGAAGAGCATCAGAAGTCCACAGACAGAACGAGCGGGGTCATTGTGCACAATGGGGAGCATGTGACTCTACTCAGCTGGAGGGACTCTGGCGAGGACGAAGCCACCGATGTTTTGGTGACAAGCGGCAAATGGCGACCTATTACGGCACAGAATGCTAATGCCAAACTTTGGGTCCCTGGGGACCGTCCCTGTCCCTGCTCATGGAAAACAACCTGCCAGGGCATGTTGCATGACGGCCCCAGTTCACACTCAGAAGTGCAAGAGATAATAACCGTATAAATCACAAGCCACCGTCTCTCTCTCCACTTCTCAATCCTTGGTGTGTCTCGATGTGAGTCTTTCAACACTTCCTGTTCCTAATTGTCCTCTTGTCAGCTTTTCCTTCTCCCATTCATTGCTGTCTCCCGACAAACCCTTACTGTGGTACTCTCCTAATCTCCTTCAGTGTGACAGATTTCTTTAAAAATGAACACGGTTATTACTCAAAAATCTTAATTTTATTTTTATTTTTATTCATAAAACTGATGCCACCAGTGAAATGTTCATTACGATATGTACAAAAACAGATGGCGGTTATAATTAAGTAAGCAAACAAGCTCTAACAACGCTTGAACATTCACCAGGCTGTGAGTCACAGAAATTTTAAAAAAGCAAAGAATATGTGTTCACGTCTGTCATGTTTATTTAAGCCTGTGTTCTCTTGGCTGAATCTTTTAGTTCTATTTAGTGATGGGTCCGGCAACACCAATGAGTCGGCGCATGCGTCAAGCCCACAGACAAACCCCGTGTTGGTGCCCATATTGCTTTCAGCATGACCGATACAGGAACTGTTTCGAAATGACACTGGCGCGCCAAACTATGTTTATGAGGAAGCAAATCTGTCAACGGAATGCATTTGCCAAAAGAATTCTTGATTTTTTTTACGGTGCAGCGTCAATATGGAGCAGCTTCAAGACAAACAAAAGGTTTTGTAGTTTGGGACCATTTTGATCTTGCAACAGAAAATAAGGTGTTGGTTATCGCTTTGTTGTTGTTTCATCCAGTTCTTTCAGTTTCTACTTGATCTATCTGAATCCAAATTCAGCTGAAATTGACTCTTAGTTTACTTTCATATTATGTTCTGCAGGTTAAGTGTTGCATATGTTTGACACAACTGTCTTATTTAAATTAATCCACCTCCTCAAAGCCGAGGCATCATAGGGCAAGGCTTCAGAATGAAGTCCCAGACACACCGAGGATAAACTCAGCCATTCTACAAATTACTCAGTTGCTTTTTATAAATTATTTCATATAAATGTATTGTTTACTTCATTTTTTTCTACAGAAGGAGAAGTTGTGTCAAAAAAGCATAATAGACAAATTTTCAAAATGTTGGAAAAAACGTATTTTTTTAATGAAAATTTGTGAAAAAATAAACCCAATCCACAAGCACCTCATTCCAAACACATTCACTTAAATTTTCACTTTATGGTACATGTTCACATCATTTATTGACTGTATCGAAGAAAATGAAATATATTTTGAATTTGACTGAAGATATGACATAACACAATATACAATAAAATACAATGACTTAAATCTTATTGTATAGACTAGGTCATCAAATCAGTCTGTCAACTGTGTTGTCTGTAGGGATTTTTAATGTCCAGCAGGTGTCAGTATTCAGTGACACAGTATCGACACAGTGTCAATACAATTTTGCTATGGGTCGAAACGCTTCATGAGGTCTCATTTACCCATCACTAGTTCTAATAATTTCTTCTCAAGTGGTCAAAATGATTATTAAAAATGGGAGCTCCTCAGTAATATTTGGAATGCGGAAAAGGCAAAGAAAAGATGAAGAGTCTCATGCAGAATGGCAGACTTGTCTCTGTGTTCCCTCAGGCCTGTGGTGTGGGCACTGACTCTATTTGACATCAAGATTCTGCACTGAGAGAGTCAGAGTGAGGCAGAGACAGAGACACAGGAAAGGAGACATCACAGCTCTTATGCCTGCAGGGGTTGTGTAAATGTGAGTCATGCCATGATGGGACGACTTGTTCGGGGTAGCATCACCCTTATAACTTTCATTTCGTTTAGGGAGTTCACACAGCTTCCTCGCTCCCACTCTTCTCTGAGTGGCAAAAAAAGAACGGAGATAAAAATACGGAATTGGCAAACTGAGATTAGATGGGAGGGGAACAAGGTGATATCTCGCGGTTTCTGACCGTAAATTGCATCTCCCTTAGAACATGCAAAACTTCCAAGAAGAAGAAGTTCATCTGAGGCTGGTGTTACTTTGTTTCCGTCGCAACCAACGCAGGCAATAAAGCGTGAGCACTTTTTCTTGTTTTGCTTTGGCTTCTTATGGAGGAAGCAGAAAAAATAAAGAAAAAAGAAAAGCATAAACATATGTAACATTTTAAGACTCACTTTTGTTCTGTTTATGTTGCTGCTTAGATTATTTTAGCATCATGAGGGTAATTAGCATTTCCATAGCTAGTGCTGTTATGTTTGCCAAAAAAATGCTCAATGCATTACCATGAACAAGAGACTCAAAACAATATTATTAAGCTAATACTGAATTATTGCTCTCTATATCGTTGCTATTGTTGGTATGTTGTCAGAGACTTCAGCTTACAAGAAGCTTTATCAAGTCAGTGTTTTTAATGCAGTTTTGTTTATGTAAACGCATTAAACCACATTAAACTCAGCTATTGCTGTACCAGCTGTTATCAACATTGGTAATTAGTGTCCATTAGTTTTCTTATGGACACTTAGTCCTATATTTTTGCAGCACTTTGGTGAATTAATGCTGTGTAACAAATGAGATTTGTAAATAAACTTGACTGGACTTAAACATATTATTTTGAAATTTTTTCAAAACATTTTAGTAAAAATTAAATAAAATATTCAGAGATGCATCGAATGCCGCTCATTACTGCACTGTTGAGGTTTGTTTTCATTGCACTCAAGTGTTAGCCACTTATTCATTGTTTAAAAAAATATAATTGACGTGGTGCAGATTTACCATACTACTTCGATATTTTTGATAAATTATGTATTTATGTAATCATAAATATTTAATATAGTAGGGTACTATGACATACAGCATGTATGGTTATTCTCTCCATATGGGCAACCAACTTGTAAATATGAAACTTTATTATTATCCATGATTAAGCACAATTAATTGTGAGTGGCCTTTAGCCACTTGTTACTTAATAGTCACAAATCCAAATGTAATTTCAGTAGATTGTTTGTTTGAAGAAAATATTTACATAAAACACAACTCAAGAGCATGGGAGTGTACATGGGAGCCTGTTAATGAGCTTAAACATGTAAAAGCGTGTCTGTTAATTAGGTCCCGATAACATAATTTATTTCATGTTTGTACTATTAGTCAAGTTACAAAGAAAAGTAAGGACTTTGCAAATGAAATGCCTTGTTGTTTTTGTGTGTGTGTTTTTTTAAAACAATGTTTTCAGCACACCGAGGCTTAGCTCAACGTTGACCCCAGGTAGCTTTTGACTTGAGCGGTAGAAAGTGAAGCCCAAGCAAAACTAGCCACAAACCACTAGAGATGGGAGTAAAACCTTTGGGTAATGCACTCTTCACAATGGCCCTATTTACCGAGGCACCTGAATGAGAGCTTCATGGTGCAAAACAGCACATTACCGTGTAGGAGGACTGCGTGGGATTTCAAGCCAATCATTCGGAATCCTTCATGCAGCCGACAATAAACGTGAAGGGAGTGGATCGTGCCAAGTCTACTATATGTGTGTGCGTGTGTAGGTGTGTGTTGATAAAAGGGAACTTTTTTTGTCATTTAGACAAAACACTGTTTGTGTAGAGGTGCATTTGCAGATGTAAAGGTGCATACATGTGTATGTATGGATTTCTTCCATTGTTTCAGTGTAAATAAAGGGTTTATACTGGTACTTCAGTTTCTCCCACAACCCCAAAACATGCATGTTGCGAGTACAAAAATCTTCTTTATATGCCAGCGGGTTTATGGTAATGATTGCAGAGCGTTGCAGAAGCATTCATATGTTCATTCATTGAACTTCCTCACATTTTGTCATGCCAAACCTGTTGTTTTTTTCTGTATGTCTTGTTTTATCGTTTGTCCCTGATGTCTTAACGGGTTTATAGTTGTGCAAGACTCCATTTTCAGATGCTGGCCAGAAGAATGCCCTGAGAAATGTCCAAAATGTACAAGATTGTTTTATAACATGCATGCCACAAGATTTATGTGACTATGAAGGGAAATAGTGGATTTTTTTTAAGGCTGTCAAAGTTAAGAGTGGTGAACATAAATGCATGCCTCACTTCTCAGACTTCTATTGTTTGAACCAACATCTTTTTTGATTTGATTCACTTCATGGTGATGTAATACTTTGTACAGATTTGTTATATAAAAAAAAAAAATTATATAGAAAAAAACCCCATGTCAGTTTGTGATATTTCTGCAAGGCACAGTAACTATTTTGTGTGTGCCCTGTGTTGCCCCTGTAGTGGACTGATGGCAACCCCCACTCCTCACCTCTTCACAAATTGAGCACCCTTGTGGCTCAAAGTGGATAGATAATGAGAGATGAGATTAGCTAAAGAGAGAGTATAATTTGAAAGAAAAAAAGAAAAAATACATGGATGGATCGAAAGGAAAGTGTTTAACTGAATATTTAAGACAACTTTATTTTAGAAACACAAACCTTTACGCTTGTTGACTCTTGTTACTTGCACTTTTTAGAATTTAGTTTTTGATCACGTAATCTAATTTTTTTTAAAAATCCATTAAATGAAGCTATGGCATATACTTTAAGTAATCCACTGAGCTGTGTTTGTATTTATTTGTCTCTGTACTTGTGAGCCTTTTTGGTGTATACAGTTTGGCCCGACACAGTAGGAAACAGAGTGGTTGGCGTTACAAATCCCAGCCGAATTCCTCAGAAAAAGAGATGAAGTGCCCACCTTCTGACCGTACATTCCAAATAGCAGCAGGATGCCCTCTTTGATATCTGCCCAAAGAACAAAACAGAGCTCCCTTGCCTATAAGGTGGCATTTTCTATCAAAGCAAAGGGCCATAATCCAGACTTATACACTAAACCCTGTGTACACTGACATAATACTCCCTAAGCTGTCTAATTCCTTCTAGAGCCCTCAATGTTTTCTCCTCTGTCTCTTATTTCAGTCTGTTTTACACTTTCCCTCTCTCTGACTCACAGTGAACCCCGTCTTCGCTGCTTTTCTTTTCACATCGTAGTTAGTTCACCCTCTTCATAATATTGTCTTTGTTTTCTGCCTTCGCACTGTTTCCTGTCTACTGAGGCCTTCTCTCCATCTCCTCGGCACATATTGTGATGATGTGTAGCTCCCCTGCCCTCCTTACACACAAACACTAACACGCACGCACACATTCTCCTCTCTATTTATTCCTTTTTTTCCCCTGTCCATACTTCCATCATAATAACAAACAACAGCGGCAATAATAATCCACGCAGTGCCCAAAACAAGCATCCGAGAGCTGAAGGTTGCTAGGATACCCCACGATCGTAATATCATCTCGTTTTAACTGGGATTTGCCGTTTAATCGAGGCTGTGTAATTGGCCTACTCTCTTGTGTTTAGGCAGGCTTAACTCCTCAGACAAACATACATTTAGCAATGTTGCAGAGCTATTGTGTATCAGCAAATAAAGCCAGCTGATATAGCGTGGCAACACGCTCGACTGTTTCTGTCTCAGCCCGCTTTTTCTGGACTCTTCGAGCAAAAGAAGCAGTGATGAAACAACCCGTCCTTTGTTGGCCATCTGGCACATCAGCAGCTGCGGTTAGTGCATGTCACGTGAAATAGAAAACAGTCAGGCTCCTCGTGACATGTGGTCAAAATTCTCTCATGTGTCACTTTATACATGTGGGCAGCATGAGTGGTAGCACATACTGACACCATGTAGATGTGCTGGGTTTTTTTTTTAAAGAGGCGCTGTTGTCTCTGCGATCTCTGACGAAGGAGTTGTCACACGTACATGAACGCGTTACACACTCACTAGCTGACTGCCACTGCAAACTGGTGATGAGGCATTGAATCGTTTGCAAAAATAATTTGAAGGAATGACAGGGAAAAAGAAAGGAAGCAAAGATAGATGATACATGACAGTAAATAGAATATAATATTAAGAAACAATTGTTTCCTGGAGGCAAAGGATTTTGTTGGTGTTTTAATTTTTACCCTATCACTAAAGTTTGCCTGGGATGTACATAATGCACTAGTTCAATGTTATGAAATTCCCAGCACTGTAAACAGCCATCCTCCACTGCGAATAGAAAAACGATGAGTCAAATGAGATGGCTGTTAATTCAATATTTGGAAGAGTGGCAAATGGTTTGGTTGACAATTCAAAAACTGTTGAAAATTTATGTCATTGTTCCCAACATCTCCTTCTTTTCGCTGATTGGCTCGGCTCAAATTCTTCTAGAGAAATCTAGATGAATGGGAGAAAGCACAGACAGCAGTAAAGGGAGATTAGAATGACGTAGAAAGGCAAAGACCAGGGGACTATCGGTACATGGCAGGGAAGAAAATCCAACAATGACAAATGAGTTTCTGATATTTGCTTAAATGCACTTTGATGAAAGGTGAGATTTTTTTCTAAACCCATTAGTGAGAGACTGTGCAACAACAGTAACAAAAGAATGCAATTTTAAGCTAATTGCACATCTACAAAAAATAAATCAAAACATCTTTAGCAGGGAGTGCATAATTAGTATATGTGCATGCTTCCTCACTGTTTAGCCCAGGGTCTATTGATTCCAAATCAATTATTCAGAAGACCTCAGCCTTATGCTTTTATACAATGGTGTGCTGACAAAAAAAGACAAACAAACACCAACATTTCTCCTCACTTTTAATAAATGGCTTCAAGCAGAGGCCTTTACAAAGACTGGACAAGTGACGCTTTCATTTGGGGCTCCCTAAAGTGTTGCAAATTGAATTCGGAAAGCTCACGGCTAGTCATTCACATTTCAGTTCCTCTGTTATCCTGAGTGGCCCAAACTTTTAGTTTGCCATCTTTGATTCGTTAAAGCGTCTCACAGAAACTTCCATTTACCTCTCCTTTTCAAGACAGCGAATTAGATGTGTTGAGGCAAGATTTTGCATAAACACAAATTTGCGTTTATTTTTAGATAGCAAACAGCCTTTTTATAATTTAGTGCATCTAATGGTAAACATTTTTTTCCCCAAAATTTTCAGTAATTTTGGCAGAGATAGACGTGTGGTTTGAGCTCTAACTACCATTGTCAATGTTTGACCTTTAAATGTGACAAAGAGCTTTTGTGTATATGAGACATTTTGGTATGGAGAATGACACGTGGGATGCTACATTGAAAACCATGTGGTGTTGTGTACAGAGGAGAATGTAATGCACAATAAAGTCTCGCTCTAAGCTTGTTTCCTATTCTTTTCTGTTTTCAAAATAAGCAGGGATATTTAATTTTTTCAAAATGCAACAAAAAAGATCCTTTGTGACCAGTGTGTTTTGCATCTTACCATCTGGTTTTTTAGGTTTTTTTTTTTTTTGTTATTATTATTTCATTTTGAAGAGCCTAAAAAGGGAACACTTTGTGACCCCAAGAAAAAGAAGAGGAGCTCAGTGGCACACAGGCCAACTCCCAGACCCAGAAGAATGAAATGGCATGAGTTTAAAGCAGGAGCTAACATGCTCGGCAAACCTTCCCGAGATGTGTGAAGGTTACATTAACCATTGCTGCTGTCCATTCAACTCCCCCGCAGCAGTCTCTTTTCAGCATCGCCCAGTCGACTCGCCCCGTTTTCATGTGTCTGACTTGTGTTGTTGTTGTTTTCTCCTGTGGGCTGAGTTTTACACAGTCTGTCAATCTCCTGAGCGTCACACATTAGAAGGACCAGTGGAGTGAGACACCAAGAGCGATCCCTCTGGGGAACAACTCTTCTTTACCAACCTCCCACCCCAGCCCCTCTTTTGTTTGTCTCTCTTTATCTTCCAGCCGTACTCTTCCTCACAGGCTCTTGGTCGCTTACGTTTTGTTTTTTTTGTTTTTTTTTTCTATCCTTGTATTTCCCTCCAACTCCATCAACAGCTCCCCAGACTCCTGGCCAAGTTTGAGCATGTCAGATCCCCTCTGTTTGGAGAGGCTACACTACATCTGTTGACGCGCTCAGTGCTTGAGTGGCTGGCCAAACCGTGCCAACATCCCCCCAGCATGCATCGCAGCGAGTGTGCGCCTAATGAACACGACTAAAGGAATGCGCCCACGTTCATCCCCTGCCTTTTTGCTTGATAAGTTTCCCCCTCTCACAACAGGGGAACTGTTTACAATGATCCCGACCGGAACACAAAGAGGGAAGTATGGAGTCAGATGACCGTGAAACGTCTGTGGAAACCTTTCAAATGAAACATGGATCACAACACCAACTCTCTTATGACTTCTCTGGGAGAAAGTCGACAAGTCACATGGAGAACCCAAGTCGAAGACTTTCTCAAAGATGCGGGCCCTGGTTAAACTTTAGAACAGTGAGAAACTAGTGACTACTAAATCATCTGACCGGCAGGAATTCAGAAAGGTCAAAAACAGCAGAAGTCATATGTTAAAAATCATCTCTCTCTTTTTTTTTTTTTCCTTTTGCTTCGCAAATTGCTTTATTCAAGGTATTGTGTCCTGGCATGAGTATGCAGATGGAGAAACTGTCGGCTCTGAGAGTTAAGGAAATATATTTTAAAAAAGGTGCTTTTAACTTAAGCTTCTGTGAGAATAGCCTCAGCATTCTTTAGGATTTAATGAAAGCTCCAAAGTGAGTGAAAGCCTGAAATAGCATTAACTGGCACACAATAGTAGCCTTAACTGTAGGTATTAAACCTTGACAGCCAAGACCTAATTGCTTGGCGATTCAATAGGCCAATGGGTGGCCTTGCTCTTTGGCCACAATGTCAGAATGCCTGAGCGCCCAATGGTGTGCCCTTGTCTCCTCCATTCTTCCACAAATGGAAAAAAAAGTCGGACGTTGCTCTTGATTGAACATCCACTTCACCTTCATGTCTTTTGTTTAGAGGATTTTCTTTACTGAAATTTATCATTGAACTTGAAAGGCTTGACTTGACTTTTTTCTTGTTCAATGGGAACCACTGCAATGTTTTTCACAGGTATGTGTGTTTGTTATTAAAGATTAGGTAGCGTAGTGCTCTTTCCTACTGAGCTATCTACACCACGAAAAAGAAAAAAATATATTTATATCTCTCACGATTGTTAGTTGTTTTTTTTTTAGAAACAACAGAAATTGTTCACTTCATTAAACCTACTAATTACTAACTAATTAATAAAGTTTAAATGTAAAATTGAATGCTTACTTATCAAAGGTCGTGACAAGAATGGTGTAGTGTCATTTTATAGCGTGACCAAGTAACAATGTTACATTTGATTGTTATCATAACGCTGTATATATGAATTATAACTTAAAAGAAATATAACTTTACAGTGATGCCTGGAAATTGAAAGATCTGAAAGATGTGAAATAACACCAAGCAAATCAATGTGTCGTCTTTATTATGAATATTCTGGGATGTCACCTGTGTGGGAAAGAAGTTGTTTCGATTAGCTACAAAGTTTCTAGCAAAGGCAGTTTGAAATGACCTAGAGAAAATCAATTGTTGTGGAAG
The DNA here is from genome assembly GCA_010277075.1 of Poeciliopsis retropinna. NCBI lineage: Eukaryota > Metazoa > Chordata > Actinopteri > Cyprinodontiformes > Poeciliidae > Poeciliopsis > Poeciliopsis retropinna. The sequence goes on from VMRM01000019.1 coordinate 4,255,013, forward strand.
AAAGTTCATATCCGCGGATGCGGCTGTGCTCCACAACTGACTCCTCGGTACCCAATTCTTAGTTGCACATTCGTCTTATTTTCATCTGACACGACCTAGAAGAAAGGAACTCAGTCAAACTAAGAAAACACCATCGTCTCGGTGGGTGGGTGGTTCATGATACATCCAATCAAACTCCCAATAAAGTGAAGTACTCCCAGGCCAATCGAGGAACAAGTCTCTGCAATGGTGGGGTACAATCATGTAGTTGAGGCTCCCGTTATCCAGCCAAGTGTGCTAATCAAAACCTTGTGTGCCTGATCAATACCACTGGACAACAGATTGCGCTCCTGGGGAACTGCTAGATGTTAGAGGGGTGTATCAAAGGCCAGGGAGCAGGGGACAGATAAGAGAGAGTGTGGAGGCTTGTGGATGATGCAGTAACCTCAGAGAAGTTGAGTGATTTGAGTGGGTAAAAAGTGAGAAACTGCTATGCTGTGTGAGAGAGACAGAGAGAGAGAGAGAGAGATACAAATCCATAAAGGGTTGCCTTTTTTTAGTAAGGTTCTGTCGAGAGGTTTTGCGCTGTCAGTCTTTAACCTGCAGTAGATTATGCCGTTAGTGTCTTGACTGATGAAACAAAGATCAGCTTTCCAATGCCTCATTAGAAAAGGGCAGAGGCGAAACCAAATTCCCATCACCTTCTATTATTAACTCCAGTCTCAGAAATGGCGTTGTGGTTTGCAGATACTTGCCAGAGGTCTGCAATGTGTTTCTTTAAAATCTGAATCATCGACAAACTCCAATCACTTCAAACCAAAAACTTCTTTAGAGTCTTTTCACAATATCTACTTTTGACAAATGATACTAAACAGAGATATAATTAGAACTTGGTGTCCTGGTTTTGAATCTTAGCCTGGGTGTTTCTGTATGGAGTTAGCAGGCACTTTGCATGCATGGATTTTCTTACAGAGTCTTAACATGACTGCTAGGCTAATTGTTATTTCTAAATTGCTCTTAACTACAGTATACAGTGCAAAAGCAAAAGGAAAGTATTCACAGTGCTTCACTTTTGTCACATTTTTATGCAAAAGCCTCATTCCAAGGTATATTTTTGAGTGTTTTGCAAGTTAAAAAAAAAAAAAAAGAAAAACGTTCCATTTTTGTTCCTTAAAATAAAAAACTTGCTACTGATGCCCTTGTTTGAGCACTCCCTTTAACTGAGGTCAGCAAGTATTTAGATGTTCGTCTTAGTTTTTTCTGACTTTTTTGATGAATTGTCCATGTGCAATTGGAGTAGTTTTGTTAGGCCAACAACTACCGGGAAGGTTGCAACTGTTCCAAGAGTTTTCTATTTATGAATAACACCTTTCACTGTGTTTTGCTGTTTTCTTAGGGCTTTTATGACCCTGTTATGACTACCGGTGAATAAGTTTCTCGTCTATTTATATATTTTTTAAATTGTAACATGTAATGCTTACTTATCAGAGGTTATGACAAAAAGGGTGTAGTGTCATTTTATAGCATGACCAAGTAACTGTGTTACAGTCGATTGTTATGACGATAAAAGTATATATAAATCATAACTTAAAAGAAATATAACTTCTGATTTGTTACTTTTAAATATGTTCTAGTCATGCAAGTTCTGTGTAAGGAATTTCTTCACTCTAGAGATCAAGCAATAATCAGGTGTTGTTAATGAAATCATGATTTGACATGGGAGGCAATTTCTTCCAGGTTGTCTTGGATACATTTTTTCATAAAAAAATAAAAGCGTAATTTGAAAATCTGAAATTTGAATTCACTTCTTTTCTGCTACCATAAAAGCACAACTGCAACATTTAATAGTGCACATGTTGTTCACATCAATCAAACTGTACAGCAGTTTGCAGTAAATGCAAACTGCTGTACAGTTTGCTGTACAGCAGTTTGCATTAAACTGCTGTAATGCATTAAATGCAAACTGCTGTACATCTCCACAAAGGACTGGAAGACATTTTACTCAGTAGTTACTGTACAGCAGTATGTCAATGCAGACAACGGTCTACCAATAACTCTGAATTACACAAAACTGGTAATTGGCCACGACAAGAAATAAATCAGCACTTAAAGTAAGCTAGAAAAGTTTCATTCTAATATTTCTTACTCTTAAGCCTCAAGGAAACACAAAAAGGAATGCTATTTATTAACGACATAAAACGGATCTTGACATTTCACACCACCAGAAAAAGTTAATATTAGTGATGTCACAAATATGAGCCACTGCTCCTATGGAGAGAGAGTAGGAGAAACGTGCTGCAGATGGACCAAGATGGACTTTATATGTTTATCCCCCTATCACAGTCTCGTCGTTCCACCATTCGCTTGACACGATCAACATGCTTTACTTGGAAAAGCATGTTGATAGATTCAATACAAAAGTATAATTTCTGCTTTGGAAAGATATGACTCTTCTGTGTGGCCCCGTAAACAGTCTCCCCATGGTGCCCACACCCCCCAGGGGTTTGTTCGATTATGCCTCAATCTCAAGTTTAGCCAGAGCCGAGCTTCCCGCTCTGAGCTCTGTCTGAGAGCGCTCAGAGCGGGAGCATTGTTTCTGTGCTCTCCAAAGCAGCGCACAGTGTGCCAAGAGTAGACATCTCAGGTTTGACAGGTGTCTGCGGAAGCAAGAGTTGTCAGAGTTGAGCGCATGCCAGAACACTATTGAGAGAGAGCGTGTGTGAGATTTAAATGCGCGCGCCAGAAATAATTGTTTGTTCACTAAGATATATGTGCACAGATCAGTCTTGAAGTGTGCCAGATTGATGAGTGCACATTTTGGTTTGTGGGACAAATGTCACCATAGAGAGGGAAAGAAAAGGAAACAAATCTGAATTATTTTACCATACCATACCAAACAATGCCGTGAAACATAATCGCACATTCACCAGTAAAGCAATAAAAACATTTTTTGACAGAATGAAAAATGACAAGTAAAAAAGCAGTCCATACATACAATTGACAGAGATTGACAAGTTGCTCAACATTTACATTTGTAACGATTCAAATACTGAAATGAGGATAATTAGTTTAAGGGGGAATGCCAATTCAGCAACAATTAGTGCAGTTCATCATGACTGACATGTTACAAGCAAATTCTAATGTTACAAAACAGCAGGGGATCATATGATAGCAATTGACGCAAGTCCTAAACAATATGCCATTTGTTGGAAGAAATAAGAAACTAATACTATGACGATCAGAAAGGACTAACTGTTGTGGAGGTTTAACTGATTGACTATGATTATTTTGATTTGATCAGAGAAACACACCAAAGCAATTCAGAAAAAAACCCAGTAATAAGCTCCTTGTAATTAAAAAACAAAAATTTGATGATATGAATCAGTTTGCATCAAACAAATACAGCATATTAAAGCAGCACAAACATAAATGTTATTTTAACAGCACTATAGCTTTGTAAGACGAGTCCTCTGTGTTACATTTCATTCATTTAACTTTGTCTGGTCATTTTAATTCCACCTAAATTTTGTTTTCTTTGCAATCCTCACTTTCAACCGCCAGCTACATGGAAATGCACTCTCAAATTCACGCATATTTTAAATTTCAAAGCTGGGGTTACCACAAAGTAACGGGTTGCATGAACGGGTTGTATGAACGCTACTCACTTCGTGTTTGATGAGACAGCAGCTGTTTAACTGTGCTTTGTAAGGTTGGTGAAGAGTGTGTTTATTAAAGGACCAGCACTGTGGGATTCCCACTACCAGAGCAGGTTGTGCATCTTTGACTCTCCTGCTCAATGCTTCCGCCGCCTCCTGCTCTCAACCACCGAGCACAACTCGCGTTACAATGCCTGCCTCCATACAAATCGGAAGTGAAGGATGCCGCAAACATCATCTGTCAATGTTAGCCTCTCAAACGAATACATCAAAAACTCACCTCCTTGTTAGCTGTGTGATGGCTGTCGTCGCACGAGCTACCAACCCACATCGGTTTGTTTTGCCACTCCCGGAGCAGAAGACACACTGTGATTTTGACTTGGGGACAGGTCACGCTATTTTTCTTTCTTTCTTTATTTATTTATTTTTTTACTTCAGGTAAAAAAAAAAAAAAAAATGACAGTTTTGGGGTGTTAGTCAAAGAAATCAATATTTTCCATTTCTGAGGATACAGAGTGAATTATTACTGAGATGAGCATTGTGGAGAGATTGAAGGCTTAGTGTGAGGGTTCACTCAGCTGAAGACTCTCACAAGGACATTTACTTCTTTTATATCTTTGGAGTTAACTCTGCAGTACGGATCTACCTTTTTCTCACCAGTGCCAGGCCACACATCACCAGGAGTCCTTAAGGTTGTGTCTAACAGCTGCAAGATGAGAAGCACATTTCCTGAATCTTTTTTTTTTTTTTTTTTTGCAAATGCACACATCTCTCCATCTTTATTTGTCAGTTTGCTTTCTGTGGCGAGTCGTCACGGTTAAGCTCGCAAGATGATGCTAGCTCTGTAAGGCAGAACTGACATTTTTTTAATGAACACGTCTTAAAAAGAATGCCAACTGTGTAATTTTCCAGTGACCCGAAATCCTTCCTAGGAATGATGAGCTCAGCACAGGCTTGCTCTAATTAAAGAGCCACTCACAATAGAGACGAACAAATTATGGAGCCGGTTTGAAATGTCAAGATAACCAATTATCTAACAAAAATCGCCATTAGGCCAGTTCCTTTTGGCCACAGGTGATAGAACCACTCGAAATAATGGACTGAGCACGGACAGGATGGCTTTGCAGATGGTGTCACAGGAGAATTATGATACAAGCCTTAAATGTGAGATGCCACAGAGAGCAAATTTAGTCAGATAGATTTAATGTCCATCTTACGCAATGAATGATCATTATTTCCAACTGAAGGGTCTGCTGCAATTGAAGTTAAATACAGTACAGTTCATATTTCCAATGAAATTAGACTAACACAGTCACCGCTGACTCCGCTTTAATGTCTAACATGTTGATATGGTAGCTAAAAGAAAGTAATATATTAAAACAAATTCCACAAAAAAAAAAAAAACTGTGATCTTTGATAGTTTTTATGAATCGAAGTGATTTATTTCTTCTTTTGGAACTGTGAAGGATGTTAGTAATTGTAACACATTCAGATGGTCAAGCAAAAAGAAAAAAAATATTGACTAGCTTACAGTTGATCAGTTTATGGGATCTACTGTTACCTACTAATCAATGGACCTTGTGATTGATGACCAGTGACCTCAACTCCTATTGATCATTGTCTTATTGTCCCACAGTCTTGGCTTGGCTTCAGTCAATGATAATGTTTTAAGTTTGAAGCATTTTTTAAGTTGGTTGAAGTATAAAAAAATGAGGTAAATCATGTTTTGTTTATAAACTTGAATCCTCCATCAGTACCTCTTCCTGATTCTCCAATTGTGACAGTTACCAATCTCTTCTCAGAGCTGCTGCATACAATCCCTGTAGAGAAAAAACCAAAAAATAAAAAAATCTGAATTATTCCTTTGATTAATTTTACTGTAACACCTCTGAGTCCTCAAATCCAGGCTTTGATGGCCGGTGTCCTGACATTTTTAGATATATCTCTGACTCAACACTCTTGAATCAAATTGCTGAATTACCTCATCAGTAGGCAGTCAAATTCTCCAGAGTCTTGCTAATCACCTCATTATTTGACTCAGATGTGTTGAGCAATGGAAACACTTAAAAGTTGCAGGACACCAACCCTCGAGGGCTGGCTTTAAGGGCCACTGATTTATGGTATTCTTCTCCACAATTCTTACGTTCCCAACCAGGCTCCTACATCTGATTATGTGCATTGCACACATAGAATAGAAATATCCTTTACTGTCCCACTGTGGGGAACAATAATATACTGTACAATAGGCAAGATAACATAAAATACTGTCCCCTATTTCTGACATTTTGCATCTTATAAAATATACAAGTATAAAAAGCTGCTAACACAGCTGGTTGAGTAGCTCCCCTGCAGAGTTGCTTACCAACTTTGACTTCAGAACTGTTTTCTATAAAAAGTGATGGGTGGTCTCCTCCACGACTGTCCGGTTTTTTGGTTACCAATACATTTTTTTCTTTTGGTCTTTCTTGAAAGTAGTGAAAAACTATGGATATGTCAAGTTTATTTATATACCCCTCCTTCATACTCAAGGCAATCTGAAATGCTTAATAAAAGATCAAAGATAAAAGAAGAAGAAAAAAAAAAGACCTTCAAGCTTTGAAAGCAATGCATAAAAAGTGACTAGTTGCATATTTCATCTTCAGTCTCAGTTCAACCATTCATCAGTGATGAGCGAGGCGAACAGTTTATTACTGAAACTCTTTGATCCAAAACTCCAGTAAACAATAACGTTTTCAGCTCTGATTTGTCGAAGCCAAAAGCTTCTGCACATCTCAGGTTTTTCCATTTTCAGTCTGTCCTACAGATAATGAACATAAAAACTAAATGCTACCTCCCCTGCTTCAGTTGTGGTCTGTGGCATACTAGTTAAGTCCATAATCTGGAAAGTTCAAATTTGACAAGCAACTCAGAAATACATTTTGGCCAAAGACCATTCAGTGCACTGGCTCAATTTGCAAACACAAATTGAGCCAGTGCATTCAATTAAGTTTAGGAGCTTTCATTCATCCACTTCTCATTCAGCTGCACAGCAACAAGTTATTGAGGGGCAACGCTTTACTCCTCTATGGAAACTTCACGTTAGCTTGATAACTTCCACAATTATTTGCTGAAATATTTAGATTTCCCAGAGCTTTTGACCATTGATTGTGGCTGTAAAACACTATAATGCCCCCTTCTTTAACGACCTCCATTGATTAGCTTAACTCCCTTTGTGTTCCTCCGCACGGATCAAAATCGATCCTGACAATGGTACCAACACTGGAATTGTTCAACAGACAGGGCCCAAGAGGTAGACATCATGTTTTAGTGAAGAATGGACTTCTGAGTGACTGACAGATACCTCACTGAGACAAAGAGCTCTGGCAGAGCTCCAGTCAGAGAGGTAGAGGAAGAGAGAGTTTTTCTCACAGTAAAGGCAGCATTCACTGAGAGCCTCGCAAGTGAGGGTGAGATGCCCTTTCTGGGAGCGTTGAGGGATGGATGGAGAGGAAGAGAAAAGGAGGGGAAGGAGGCAGAGGGAAAAAGAACAATGGGGTAGAGAGTAGGGAGGAAACTTTTCAGTCTGTGTTTTCCATTCAAAGACATTTTGACAGGGCAGAGCCCACTCTATGGCAGGGAGAGGAGCCATTTTGAAGTCTCCTACCAGCAGCTTGAGGGAAACAGGGAGCTAGAATAGATATATCTCAGGGCTGCCGTGGTGGGTTTTTTTTTCCTTCTCCCCTTCTTCTCCCTCCCACCACCAGCTTCATTCCTGTTTTTGACAGCCAACTCCGAATCAGCAAGCAGGTGTCTTATCATTTTTTTTTTTTTCCCTGCCGAAACAGTGGGACAGTGCACACAGGCACTCAGACGCTGTTCATAAACAGATAAACACACAGGCGGACCAGACAGACAGGCAAACAGCCGCACTCTCACTCGCACATACATATAAACAAGAGCCAGTGGCGTTCAAGAAGTAACCATGCATTGGAAATGACTGGCCCCTCGCCTCACTTTTTCCACCAGGCTACTGAGGCTGAGGGAGGGCATGAGAGTGGCAGTTGTTGGGGGACGCAATCTTTGACTATCCGATCTGTCACAGAAAGCGTGTCACTAAACAGAGCCTCTATTTTTACTTTAATGCATGCAAATAGCAACCTGCCACTGACACAGGAGCAAGATTTACCATACCAGAATGGCGAGTGAAGTTTTATTTTAAGATGTTTTCTTCTGGGCCTGCTTCTGTTTTTGGCTCCATTCGTCCTCTCATTGACTGACCAACCCGCACTCTCTCTGCTGAAGAAATGCATCGACACAGTAGGCTGCTGACACCACCGTGTTTCATTATGGGGATGAAGCGTTCAGGATGTCAAGAAGGGGTGAGAGGGACACTAATGAGACAAAAGAAACAAGAGCTGACCAAATTTAACTGTGTTATTGGGCTGCCATTACCTTTTTAAATTTGACTATTTCTTTACATCAACTTTTCAGTTAGTCATTAAAATGTATGGGAGATAAAACAGAAAAAAGTAGCAGACAGACAACTTGTCTATCTTCAGATTGCAATAGCAAAAATACATTTCACTGAAATCATTGACACTTGGACTACTGCGTCCATGCAGCTTCCCAACTTCTTTTCATCGTTGCCTAACTTGATTTACTTCTCATATTTTAGATGAATTAGACCTTTGGAAACTCTTGAAAACCATAATCTGGCTAACGAGGGAGCAATCAGATGCTATATGTGCTACATTTGTTCGGTAACGGTTGTGCAGATGCCTTTAGTCAAAAGCTAAAAGATTAAAATAATAATAATAATAAAAATGTACTGATAGTAATAGATTTTTATTTTGTTGATCACTTATTACCATGACAAATATTTGGCAGCCCTACTTCAACATGTGCAAAAAGCAGACAACTGCTGACATTGAAAGATTTACTATGTCAAGATAATGGAACAAATCTTCTGCAGCATCTAACATGTCTTCCTTCATGATCGCCCCAGTTTTAAGGCAACCATGAAAACAATGGTAAGATTAATGTACCATCATTGGCACATCAGTTGTACCAATGATGGTATATTGGGAACATGGGTACGATAATGATGAGTGTCAACAAGAAGTCCATCTGCTGAATATAGAATGTGTGTTTTTTTTCCAACTAACAAACTGTAAGTCTATACCCTCTAAAGAAATCCAGACCCAGATCATGATCCTTCCAGCACCATATGTCAACATCAGAATGATGTGCACGGGTTTATGTGAAGATTTGCGGAGGGTTGGCGGGGACACAATCTGTGGCTAACCAGTCTCAGACAGAATGAGTGTCACTACACAGAGCGTCTATTTTCACTTTAATTCATGCAAATAGCAGACTGCCGCTGACACAGGGGGGGAAATTTAGTATGCTGTGCAATTTTAGGTCGCAGAAAAGGGAGGAGTAATTCATCCCTATTATTTCCTCGCCACATTTTAATAGCGTGGCTACTGTTGCATGCTCTAGATTTTTTTTCTTCCCTTTAGTTATGAAGAGTCTGTTTCAGTGGCTCAGAATTAGAAGGGCTATTGTGCTCAACTTTCCATCTTAGCAGCAGATTTACAAGGCTTCTTCTCCTTTGACAAGTGCAGAGTCCATTGAAATGAGGACTATAGAGGGCAGACACTGGAATTATGAAAATATGAGTTGCCTCAAAACAAATTTTCTTCTAATCAATCCGTCCACAGCAGCCGCATCGACCTTCGTGTCGCTGAAAGAAGGCCTGTGAATGGCTGCTTTGAGAAAATCCCCTTTTGAAGTTTGAGGGGCCTTGGTAAAGCAATGTGTCCCTTGTGTCAGTGGTGTCAGTGATTAAGTTGTGACTGAGTGACTGACTGTCTGTGTGGGGATGAGTAATGCCTACACAATGTATCTGCCCCCCTTTTACTGACTGGACTGAAGTGGTGCCAGGACTCGTCAGGGCTCAGACCTTTGAAGAGTTAGGAAACAATGGGAAACATTTCAGCGAAAACTAAAGTAATAATGAAGAACTAACCAAATCATAAATATCAGAAAGTGAAAAGAATGTTGTACCCTATGTGAATGTAATATTTTTTTGATCATCTGTTGGTCACTTGATCTTTTTAGGCATTACGTCCCGGCAAAACAGAGCAGTAAGGTAAAATTTAAAGTTTCAAGAGTCTGTGCCTCCAGCAAGCGTTATTTTCTCAGTTGCTAAAGATCTAGACGTTCTGTGTGAAGCAAAGCGCAGAACAAGGGACACACAATATCCTTAACAATGTTTTTTTTTATATTTCATAAAATCTCTATAGCTAATAATAATGGTCTCTGAGCATGCTAACATTAGCGAACAATATTTTTTGGAAAGAAGCTACTACAAGCTATTAGTTATGTGAAAATAATCAAGATGGAAGTCTGTTGGCTCATTAAACGACCGCTGACTTTTTTCTACACACACACACAAAAAAAAAAGGTTCAAAGAAGTGATTCGGGTATCTAAGGTTTGGATTTCCTTGGCTCTGTCATTTGTGTCTGTAAGTACATTACTATTACTAGTCTAACTCAAGTTATCATCTTAAATATGAAGCTATTGTCTTCACCACTGTTTCAGGTTGCTGATATAGCATTGTGGCAGTTCAAGGGAAGTTTGGTCACAATAATGATGAGTGTCAACAAGAAGTCCATCCGCTGAATAAAGAAAACATGTTAAAAAAAAGACATTAGGAGGTGGTGCCTTAAAACAAGAGGGACCTACTGGTGCAATTATCACACATGAATAGTTTTCCAGTTCTAAAACTATGGCAGCAGAAGGAACTGAGAGAATTTCAGAATCTCTCGTCTTAAGCTCACGAAACTAAAAGACGTTCTGAATAAAGTCAGCTGATTTTAAAAATTCCTGATGTGTCTCAGTCTGTGAAGGAGCTGACTCAATGCTCAGCAAAAACACATCCCTACAACCCCATTGTCTACTTTACTTCTCCCTAAGTTTGCATTCAATATACATGAAAAAATAAAAACTTGAAGTCTTTGGCAGAACGCAACTATTAACTTTTTAATTTCTCAGTAAATGTGAGATCACTGACTGTAAATGAGAGAAATTGATATCCGGTTTGGTCTCAATCAAAACAGACCGTGTGAAACTGTTACTTTCCTTTCTTGCAACAATTTTGCATGAGCAGATTCTGCAGGGATAAACACAATCTGTTAACAGCCACAGAAAATTTTAGCGTATTAACCACAAACCCCCCCCAAAAAAAACGACAACACACATTTAGCCTGAAGCTACCAGTTTCTGTCCATAATCAGTCCGAGAGAACATGTCAAAATCAGTTTATCACTCGAGTGTTAAATTTCATTTATTTACCTTCACTTCCAATTTTTTTTGGACACTATTCTCAGTCTGTTCTTTGCAGTGTGATTTTTGACACTTTTTTTTTTTGGCAGAGACACCTTAAAGTTCAGAGTTTACTCAGAGATATGCTGATGCAAACCAACAAGCTGTAGCTTTCATGGTGTGAAAATTTGTAGTAATATACCTTGCGAATATCAAATGTTCTCCCTGGACTTTATTTTGACTTTTTTTTTTTTTTTTTAAAGAAGAACAGTGACAAGACAAGCTGTCACTTTCTAGATATCAAAAACACCGTCCTGTTTACCCTCGGTGCCAATCTGAATGATCTGTATTGAAATGCTCTGAACCAAGCCTATTGTGTTGTGATCGCTTCAGCATTTCTCACAAAGCCCAGAGGGAGACGGCAGAACAAGGCATTCGGAGTCTCAAAATAGCAACTTGCCAGAGGGAGTTGGGAGTGAAAAGGCTTGCTGAGCTACACCGCCATTGAGCTGGACTTTGCTTTGCTGTGCTGTTGAGTCACACCTCGTTGATGTTTCACTCCGGTGTTCAGAGGAGAAGATGCTGTAACGTGTTACCACTTGAGCGGCACAACAAAGAGTCACCTAAGAGTGGCCTGGCCTGCAGCCTGACTACTTTTTTTTTTTTTTTTGCAAATTCTTGACAAATGCATCTATTTCCCTCCTTTAAGCCGAGCAGTCGGTGTACATGTGCACATTCAGCAAGTGACAATCCCACATCCTCATCAACAAGGGGAAAACCTACACGTATGTAAACAGCGTGAAGAAAAATTTGCTTGCACCCACACAGGAAGGGACAAATGTGGAAAGGAAAATAAAGGCATAATAGAGATTAAGGATGAAGGCAGACTCTTCAAGTTGTTTATTTCTCCTTATGCATGTGAAAATACATTGCATTACCGCCATTTATGACGACGCTTCAAATGCAGTAGCATCGGCTTTGGTACAGTTCTGAAACAGGAAATTATCGGTAGATTATATGAACTCATGCTTCTAATATAAATATGGGCATGTTTAGGTTCATCCATCTCTTTATGGACCCATGGTTTTCGCTCTGCTATGCATTCATTTTGGAACTGAAGGTTACATCTCCAAACTGTTCCACAGTGAGGAGGATGAAACTGGTCCAACTTACACCGGTTGTAATATAGGCACACAAATGCTGCTTTTTTGTTAACTAGAAAACCCTGACGTACATCCTCCATTGGGTTCAAAACAAAGAGGCAAGATTCATCACCTTAGAGAACTCAGAAGTCTAGTGGTGGCAAGCTGTACACCACACCAAACTATATTAACATTTCCAACTATATAAAACCCACCAGGAGTTAAATGTGAAATATCTTGTAGTGCTGAAATTTCACAACTGCCCTTATAAGAGCAGTGGTATCAACTAGCTCCTGAGTGACCCGGTATTTTACAAAGGTTTGTTGGAACAGTCTGAATGCCAAGGTGTGGGAGTTCATATCTGTAACCAATAAGGTGTATTTTTTTTATTTTCAATTGTGTTGCGAATTGCATCAACTAAATAAGTTTTCAAATACAAGGACGAAATACTGAAAACCCATCAAGCAATTGAATAACTCCTGAACACACTGTCAAAAACTGTATTGCAAAAAAAAGAGAGAGAAAATGTTCTTCAGTTCCCATAAAACGCCAAATTTCACAAAAAAGACTATTACTATTATCTTGTGACACAAATTCAGTGAAATTAGTATAAGGTTAACCGATCCATTTTGGAAATATCGGCTTTTGTAAAACTAAAACTCACCCTTCTCCTTCTCTCCCCCTAAAAATAATTTTGAAATACTCTAGCATTTGGTATTTCAAAGCTGCACCTGTAATAGAACTGTCAGTTTTACTAGTGCCATCTAAAATTTCTCCAGTGAGCAGAGAGAAATGCTTTACTATAAAATTGCTAACCTTGTTGTGAGTACATCACTGCTGAATGTCCAATTTCAGCGTTTTTGAAGGCCACAAAAGAGAACTAGCAATCAAACAGTGTCACAGTGTGGTTACAGTAAAGGCAAGACCGTATGCATTTCTGAAGCTGCTTCAAACAGACAAGATTCACATTTCTGCTAACATTTTTTTTAGAACTGTTTAGCAGGGGTAACTGTATAAACAATACAACGCACTTGTACATTTCTCATGGAAGGCTAAGCAATTCAGCGATATGTGAATCAGGATTTCTTTTTGTCCCCAATACCTGATTTAATCGTTTGAGAATTGGAAATCTGCAGATATCATTGTTCGATAATTCATTAAATGCCATAAACCGTAAATTCTTCAAAAATTGGTCAATCTAAAGAGCTGCTTTGCTTTTTTTGTTTTTTCCTCTAAATCTTGTTACATCTAATCACAGCTGCTCTCTACGCAGCCGTTGGCTAAAGCATAATTTATCTATGGATTTTTGTGGACAGCAGGTCAAGTGAGTCAAGAAATATATATATGTACATATATATTTGTTTTTATTCGCAGTTGAGCAATCAACAAGCTTCCAGGTAGCAGAAGTGCTCAAACTAATCAACTTCTTTAAATGAATGAAGCTGACCGTGTTTGCAGTTTAAAGAGGTGGTGTTTTGAACTTTCCAGGCACATATCATCGTTTAATAGCACAATCAAGTAACTTCTACCTTTAGTAGTTGTAAAAATGCTGCATTTATCAACGATAACATAAAAGAAATTCGGCTTCACAATTTGACGCCTTGAAACTTGGGCTGTGCCGCTTCAGGAAGATACGATTTTCTAACAGATAATTATAGCTGGCCCTCATATGTTACAAGTCTTACTTGGCTGCTTCTTAGTCCAAACATTGTTCTGGCTCAACATATATCAGATGATAATTAGCATAGCATTTTGCCTTTGAATAAGCTACTTTTCAGCTCAATTTAAGGTACTCCAACCTGAAACTTGCGCAAAGACAAACCATAGGAACACATTTGCTGCATGTAAGCAGCAAAGCAACATGGTTTGCATTCAAATGGCTCTAAAACTATGTCAAATCAACGGGTTAAATTTGTAATGACAATAAGGCGTATGGCTTTTTTTGTTTTTGTTGGGTTTTTTTTTTGTGGTTCAGCAATGCAGCCAATCATTTGAATCCCAACCGTCCTCACATCACTGGACAACAAAGGTGTAATTTCATGTTGACAGCCAACATAATTGCAAATCTATTGCACGCAGTGTCACAGCAGTACAATAAGCATTAACCAGTGTAAAATGTAAATAAGGACAGGCAGACATCCCCCTGCTTGTGTTGTGTTTATGAAATGGAAAGCATTAATTCAGCAGACCGTGCAATCATCTCAGTTTTTCATTTTCTCTTCCCACATTTCATTAATGCTTCCAGACTGTCCACAGGGGGAACAAGCAAAATAAGCAAAAAAAAAAGAAGAAAAAAAGAGACTCAAACCTTCTAAGATGAGCTTGGAGTCATACTGGATGTCAGCCATGACCCCTCAATTTGCATTGGATGTTATTCAGAAAAAAAATGTATTAGGGAGTAAAGTAGAAAACAAAACAAAATGTAAAATAGCACAACTATACTCTGATCATACCTCCACAAGGCGTAGGAGTGCGACTCAATTTTTTTTTTTTTCTTTGACAATTATTTTGGACCTCTCGTTTCAAAACACCTCATTGTCATTGATGAGGTCTGTGTAAAACAGCAGTGAGTGCTTTCCCTCCCATCATTTCCGACCACTCACCCACTTGAGAGCAAGTTACCCACGACAACGATAATGACTTTCAGCAAGGATTTTAAGCCTTGATCTTCATGGTCCTGACTGTAAATGCTGCCTCAGAATTACCTACATGCTCATTTCCACTTTGTTTCAGCATATTCCAACAGCCTCGGGGTACGCAGTTATTATTTCTTGTGTGTAGTTGTTTGATGCAGTTGGCTTCCACTGGTTGCATAAATGAGATTTCCAATAGTAGCTGGGTAGCAATTTGGTAAGGTTGCATTTTCTTTTTCTTTTTTTTGTCACCAAAACTCTTACTATCTCTAAGTCTCACGGTCCATTTCAATTGAACCTTTCAAGTCTTTGTGCTGTGTTGAATAATGGACTTGAGCTCACAGAAACAGAGATGTGATTTAAAAGTATTCAATTTAAAACTGTAAAAAACAGAATGATTTTAACATGTAAATAATCTTACTTTTCAAAGGTCATAGACACTTCAAATCACCATAAATGCCTCTTTCTCTGTGAAACTGTTTGCAGACAATGACCGCCTAAAGGCTGATGTCCATGAACATGAGTGGCGAATGCATTTATTCTTGGCAAGGCTTTTGCTCTCATTTGTGAATCTTTGTGTCGTTTTGTCTGTCTTTAGTGAGTGGAAGCCAGCTTGACTGAATTGATTGATTCTGCTGAGATATTGCAGTCTCCCACTGATCTACTGTCACATCCTTCCTCTATGGGATTGCCCCGTGACCACACTAACATCTTTCATTTCTCAGATTACCAGATAACTTTTTATATCTGCAGACCTGTTGGCCAAATACCTTTCTTCGTGTTATGTCCCGCAGGTTAATTTTAAGTAGACTAAAATATCAAAATTACATCAACACACATAGACAAAACTGGCAAAAAAAACCTGAACTTTTTGCATACATGTGTACGTCTTCTTTGTTGTTGTTGTTTTAGAAAAAAAACTACATTTTCATCGTTGATGCAGGGTACAGGTGCAAGTCTCAGCCAGTGCAAGCAGATGGATTCCACCCAGATTACTCCCAAAACCATACTTTTTTTTTCTCTATATTTGGTCAATAGAGGGCGCCCGTCAGCAAGGATAAAGACTGTTGGAATTCTGCCGTCAGTTGAAAGGTGCAGCTGCTGAGACAGACTCACTGCTCTCTCCCCTTTCCTCCTTCTCTCAATGCCTTACTCTCCCTCATTCTTTCACTCACTCATTACAGTCGCTCTGTGTATAATTTCACACACACAAACACACAGCACTTGCACGGTCCCTTACAGGAGGAAGGGAGACTCTTTTTTGCCCGATTGAAAAATAGAGTATATGTCCTCAACGCACAGTAAAACGCAGAGACATCTCGTTTTTTTTTTTTTTTAATGTATTTAATTGTTTATTTTTTCTCACTTACAGCTGTACAGGAAAATCTGCACAGTTGCTGTTAAAAACGATGACTCCACCTGAATAGTTTTATCTTAAAAAGAAAGTTGGGGATGTGTGTGATGCGCGAAATTGCAACCTGAATTGTACAGGACGCGCATATCTGAATCGCAGGGAAGTGGGTTTGAGCCGTAGCCACGGAGGAAGACTTTAACGTCATTTTCCACTGTATGTAAATGAATTCATACAATGTGCGGCCACGGTGTCAGATTCCTGATTGCTGAGAGGACTGAGCATCACGCATGCAGGGGGGGGGGGGGGGGGGGGAAGAGAGAGAGAGAGAGAGAGAGCTCACATGCAGCCGCCGGCGACCACACGCATTTCTGGGCTTATATTTCTAGTAGCCACCGGGGGAAGCGCAGCGCTGTCTGTCCTGCTGCTGCTGCGAGTGGCTTTTCTGTAGCCAATATATATATATATATATATATATATATATATATATATATATATATATATATATATGTGCAAAAGTCGCCTGTAAACCTTGCATTGCTTTCTATATGGAACATTAAGAATTATGTACAAGTGCGTTAATAGTGTAATATGATTAAAAATATATATTACGTTTAAGTCACGTTGCTTCATATCTCTCAATGGAGAACGAAGTAAGCATATCTCCAGTGATTCCAAGTGGCGCAAAAAAAAAGAAAGAAAGAAAGAAAACCGAATATAATTAATACATTTTTTCTTTTTGGGTCAAATCTAGTCTGACCCCGACGTTTAAAACCAACTTCGACCCTGTTTACGTGCGTTGCCAGCAAAGAGAGATAGAGAGGGAGAGAGAGAGAGAGGTAAAGAGGGAGAGGCAGAAGAGGGGGTGTGGGGGGAAGAGAGAGAGCGAGAGAAAGAGAGAGAGAGAGAAAGG
This sequence comes from Poeciliopsis retropinna, assembly GCA_010277075.1. Lineage (NCBI taxonomy): Eukaryota > Metazoa > Chordata > Actinopteri > Cyprinodontiformes > Poeciliidae > Poeciliopsis > Poeciliopsis retropinna. Next base: position 4,271,996 of record VMRM01000019.1, read on the forward strand.
GACTGCAATATCATTTGTGAATCCCTCTCACAGTGCTGCAGATAGGGGCTGCCAACACATGCGGCGCGTCTGCAGGTGAGGGAGAGAGAAAGGGTGAGTGGGAGAGTCCACGCTGAACACGCAGAACGTCTGAGAGGAGTTCAACCTAAAAGCTGCGTCTGACATACACTTTTTCCACTTTGCCTGCTTTATTGTTTGTTTTTTTCTATTGAACTCAGCCCTGATTTCTTTCTTTTTTATATATATATATATATTTTTTATTTTATTTCTGCGGACTGGAGTTGGTTCGTTAAAGAAGACGAGAAGGGGGAGGAAAAGAAGGAGTGAGAGAGTGATAGTATCCTGCTTGTTGCGAGTGACTTGGAGGGGCAGAAAGGAAGTAAGGAGGCAGAATAACGAAGCCAGACAGGTGATCTGCTGCATATTACCTTCAAAACATAAAGGAGAGGCGACGAGCTCCGCGCTCAGCCCTGCATAGTGGGATGAGTTTGCAACCTGCGCGGGCATCTCCTTCATACGCGCCTCTCATATATGTGGACTTAATATCAGGACAGACGGAGGAAGAGTTCAGCTCTTCCCCTCTCCTTCCAGACCTCCTCGTCATCAAAAATAAAAGAGAGAGAAGATTCTACAAACTGTGAGTAAAAAAAAAAAAAAAGAAAGAAAGAAAAAAAAAAGCGTGAGCGAACCGGACTGCATTCACTTTCCGCTGATGCTCGGCACTATTGCACTTCGGCACAGTCCGGAGCGCACGGAGTCTCCTCAGCAAAGACAGTATCTCTGTCTTTTTTTTTTTTTTTTTTTTTTTACATTTTTTCCCCCAGAATAAATAAATTAAGGTTGAAGGAAAGCGCCCCCCCTCCTTGCGTGCACTTGCTGCTTTCCACTGCAGCAGAAACGAGAGGATGAAGTCTCACGCATTCTAAAGAAAAAAAGACTGCGCTCCTAATGAGAACGAGATTGCCTTTTTATACGCAGACTGTCAATTAACATCAATTTTGGGACTTTTTTTTTTGTCTTTTAAAACATTTTCCGAGGACATCTTTGCAGGACTGAACAATGGGGACTACTGCAGCAGTGGACTGTTTGTACTATTGCATGCTCATATTGCAGCTTGTGCACCAGCCCGCTGCGAGTAAGCAAGTGCTCCGGTACCGCTTGGCGGAGGAGGGACCTGCCGATGTCAGAGTTGGCAACGTAGCAGGCGACCTGGGCATTGTGGCCGGGTCCGGCGAGGTGACATTCACCCTGGAGTCCGGCTCGGATTTTTTCAAAATAGACAACATAACAGGTGAGCTCACCACCAACGAGAGGCGGATAGACCGTGAGAAATTGCAGCAGTGCCAAATGATATTTGACGAGAACGAGTGCTTCATAGATTTCGAGGTGTCCGTGATTGGACCAGCTCAGAGCTGGGTCGACCTCTTTGAGGGGAAAGTCATCATATTAGATATAAACGACAACACTCCATCTTTCCCCTCGCCTGTCCTGACACTGTCTGTGGAGGAAAACAGACCCATTGGAACCCTTTATCTGCTGCCCACAGCCACAGACAGAGATTTTGGCAGGAATGGAATAGAGAGATATGAGCTAATTCAGGACAATGGGGAAAACTCAAGGCGTTTGGGATCTTCTGGGGATTCCTACTCTGGAAAAAGAAGATTTGAGGAGGGCGCGAGCAGGAGCAGTGTGTTTGAACTGCAAGTTGCTGACACTATTGATGGAGAGAAGCAACCCCAACTCATCATTAAAGGGGCCCTTGACAGAGAACAGAGAGACTCTTATGAGCTCACCTTGCGGGTTAGGGACGGAGGAGATCCCCCACGTTCCTCTCAGGCCATTCTGAGAGTAATGATCACTGATGTAAATGACAACAACCCGCGGTTTGAGAAGAATGTGTATGAAGCTGACCTGCCGGAAAACAGCTCCCCTGGTGCACCAATACTCCAGCTTAAAGCAGCTGATGCAGACGTTGGGGTTAATGGTCAAATTGAATATGTGTTTGGGGCAGCCACAGAGTCTGTGAGAAGGCTGCTGAGGTTGGACGAGAGCACTGGCTGGCTAAGTGTGTTGCACCGCATTGACCGTGAAGAAGTTAGCCAACTGAGGTTCACAGTAATGGCTCGTGACCGAGGCCAGCCCCCCAAAATGGATAAGGCAACAGTGGTGCTGAATATCAAGGATGAGAACGACAATGTCCCAGCAATTGAAATCCGAAAAATCGGGCGCATTTTCCTGAAAGACGGAGTGGCAAACGTAGCTGAGGACGTGATGGTTGACGCACCCATTGCTTTAGTTCAGGTGTCAGACAGAGACCAAGGAGAGAACGGCATAGTGACCTGCACCGTCGTAGGAGATGTACCCTTTCAACTTAAACCAGCCAGTGAGATGGAAGGTGAACAGAATAAAAAAAAGTATTTTCTCCACACATCTGCACCACTGGACTATGAGGCCACACAGGAATACAATGTAGTAATAGTGGCTGTGGACTCTGGAAGCCCTAGTCTGGCAAGTAATAACTCTCTTATCGTCAAAGTGGGTGACACTAACGACAATCCTCCTATCTTCAGCCAGAATGTAGTTGAGGTATCCTTCCCTGAAAGCAATGCCCCTGGCGAGAGGGTGACAACAGTAAAAGCTGTTGATGCTGACAGTGGGAAAAATGCTGAAATAGCATATTCCCTCGATTCATCTGTAAATGGGATTTTCTCTATTGATGCAGACAGTGGAGACATCCGAGTAAACACCATCTTGGATAGAGAGCAAACAGAGCGCTATGAATTTAAAGTGATAGCTAAAGATAAGGGCATAAACACTCTTCAGGGTTCTGCTACCGTGGTTGTTCTTGTGGGGGATAAAAATGACAATGATCCAAAGTTCATGCAGGATGTGTTCACCTTCTATGTTAAAGAGAATCTTGACCCTAACAGCCCTGTTGGTATGGTCACAGTAATTGATGCTGATAAAGGCCAAAATGCAGAGATGGGTCTTTTCATTGAGGAGGAGGAGGAAATTTTTTCTATTGAGAATGAAACTGGGACTATTTTTTCCACCCTCTCCTTCGACCGGGAGCAAAAAACTACATACACATTCCGTGTCAAAGCTGTGGATGGTGGTGATCCACCCAGATCCGCCACCGCCACAGTCTCACTCTTCGTCATGGACGAAAACGACAATGCACCAACAGTCACCTTCCCAATAAACAGCTCCTACACCCTTCTCCCTCCCTCCAGTAACATCAGGACAGTCGTCAGAACTGTCATAGCCAGCGATACGGACACTGGCATCAATGCAGACCTGAACTACAGCATCATTGGGGGCAACCCCTTCAAGTTGTTTGAGATTGATGGGGGCACAGGGGTGATCTCATTGATGGCAAAGCTGGAACCAAAACACAATGGTCTCCACAGACTTGTGGTCCAAGTGAATGACAGTGGTCAGCCTTCACAGAGCACCACCACCCTGGTTCACGTGTATGTTAATGAGACACTTTTCAATTCCACAATTGTGGAGGCACAGGTGGCTAAGAGCCTGATTACCTCCCTGAACACCAATATTGCTGGTGACCCCAACTATGATCTCAGCAAACAACGATTAAGCATTGTAATTGGAGTAGTTTCGGGCATCATGACCGTCATTCTCATCATTCTTGTTGTTGTCATGGCCCGTTATTGCCACCCTAAGAACAAGAATGGTTATGAGGCAGGAAAGAAAGATCATGAGGACTTTTTTACACCTCAGCAGCATGACAAATCCAAGAAGCCCAAGAAAGACAAGAAGAAACAAAAGTCCAAACAGCCTCTCTATAGTAGTATTGTCACAGTAGAGGCCTCCAAACCTAATGGGCAGCGCTATGATGGCGTCAATGAGAAGCTTTCAGACAGCCCCGGCATGGGACGCTACCGTTCAGTCAACGGTGGGCCGGGAAGTCCAGACCTGGCTCGGCACTACAAGTCCAGTTCACCGCTCCCAACTGTCCAGCTTCACCCTCAGTCACCAACAGCTGGAAAAAAGCACCAGGCAGTTCAGGACCTGCCCCCTGCCAACACCTTTGTTGGCACCGGAGATAACATTTCCCTTGGATCTGACCACTGCTCTGACTACAGTACTCAAACCATCAACAAGTACAACAAACAGGTAAGAAGACACATCTCAATGTTTCTTTGTTTCCCTCCACCACTCCTAAATGTCTTCTGCTTCTTCCTCTTAGTGTTCTCTCTGCCATAATGGTTCCTGACAGTGCTAGTCTCAGTAGTCTTGTTGCCTTTATGTAGCTAATGTGTGTCAAGTTAGTAGTATTGATCTGTTTTGGTTTGGAGTGCCATTCACATGTAATATTGAAAGGAAAGAGATCTAAGGAGGATTAGATAAGATTGGGTTAGGGATACTGTTTCACTTTGGCCCAACATGTCCAACTTTTTTTGCTTTCATCACAGCATGTGTCCAAGCCGCCTTTCCTGACAGGGGCGTCACAACTATTAACCTTGAGAATTATGTGTCTGAGTGTTGTGGACAGCTCACATAAGGACTTGGTTTGCAGTTATTCTATTCCAAAGAGAAGTGTGGTCGGGGGACAGCAACACCCCCTCCCTTACTTAACCATGTCGAGCCCTGACTTGCCCTCAGTATGTGACAAGACTTCGTTTTCCTTCTTGTGAATACAGGAGGAAATAGAAAGGTGGTAGATATTGTCTGCATGTATCTGTAAAGCACTTTTGCATCGAGTTGAGTCAGATTTACTCTGTGTAGGAACAGCTAGCCAGGAGATCACATTGAAATTCCTCTTTGCTGTGAGGTCTGCATCAATTCACTGACCGAGCAGAGGGAACAGATTTTATATCACCGTTGTGCACCTCTGTGTCTTGCAGTCCTTTATCTTCTTTTTGCATGTATACCTCCTGTTTGTTTTCCTGTCTTAGGTTTATCGTACCACCTTTCTTCAGGGTATTATTTTCCTCCCTATTTCCCCACTCTTTAAATTTTCTAGTTTTTTTGGTCTTACCAACAAAAAAAAAAAAAAAAGTGAGCCCATTTTCAACAGTCTTTCCACATTCCTTGGGCAATTTTTCACCGTTAGGTGCAAAAATGAAGGAGAAATAAAGTTAAAACCGGATGAAACAAGTTGACTTTCATTTCTTGGGAAAAAAGAACAATATCCTTGTACATTATGCTCTAATGAATTATTGATTTTTTTTCTTTTTCTTGGTTTCAATGCTAGTCTTAGAATTCAGGAGTGTTTCGTGCCCTTTTTGTCATTCTCTCTTTTCCCTTTTCCTTTTTTCTGCTTTGTTCAATTTTTTTATATATAATGTAGACTTTCCTTCTCTAACTCTATTCTAGATGTGCATCGAGCATCTTTGTGTCCCTGCCTATTTTTTTTTTCACTTTTGTGTTGTTTTCTCCACATCACACCCCTTACAATGGTACTCTCTTGCCTCACTTTTTTCATCTGGATGTAGTTTCTTTTTTTAATCTTCACTATCATCTCTCTATAACTCTTCTCCTCTCCCTTCTTCCTTTCACTATTCCTCCTCTTGAATCATTTCAGTCCCTTTTTATGGCTCTCCCTTCTCTCCCCCCACCTCCTGCTTCTGTCTGTTACAGCCTCTAATATGGGGTATTCACTGAACTGCTTCCCAGAGTGTGAGGAGTGCTGTTGCTTTCGGATGTCTCCTGCATAATTAAAAGGGTACTCTATTTGCTGCTTCGGCAGCAGCATGTATTGTGTGTCACTATGCCCATGCATATATTTATATATTTATTCTCGACATTAAAGCTGCGGGGAGCCTTTATGGACTCTGGATTTGTTGGACAACAATGTCTGAAGTCAGTTTGCGACACCCAAATTCATAAAGCTCGTAGTGATCTTCAAGGAAACATCATCCGTCTTGACAACGTGAAACTGCTGGTCTGACATTTAATGTGAGACAGGAAGCAATATATTTAAACTGAATACTGACTCTTGGTATGTTTTTCTGCGGTGAACGGGGCACAGTTTAGGGGCGGCAAATGGGAGCTAATTGAAGAGAAGGTGTTTGTTCATGTGCTCCAATTACAACATTTAACCAGCATCTCTTATATTAGATCCAGACTTGAAGTGGTCATTCTGCTCCAATTTTTTTTCTGTTGTCTTGCAGCAGTCACTTATACTAAAGACATAATAAAGCGCGCAAGGATAGGTATGTCTTAATGTAATCCCTTGATTATAACAGTTCTGGAAGGATCTATAACACTTTGTTAAATAGATTTTGACTTACCTCACAGTGAAGTGTACTTCTTTTTGAGTCTGAGCTGTTATCGACTTAAAGTAGCGGCAGGTGATATTAATTCGTTGGTTATGTCCTCTGGTATAGGTTAACAGACATGCCATGTGTCTTAAAAATAGCAACAATGAGAAGTCCTTAGCCAGCTGGCTATCAGCGAGAAGCAACAAGTGGGGTAAGGTCAGAAATAAAAACAGAGAGATGCCGATTACACTGGATTTTGAGTTCTAAGGACTTTAAAGTTCAAACTGTGTAGAACGTATGATAGAAAGCTTCTTTTTTTTTGGAATTAGTCTAAGCCTCATTCTGAATTGATATAAAAAAAAACAAAAAAACATTGATGTTTAAACATTTGAATGTGATCCATGTTTGAAGCTTTTAGATAAATTGAAGAAGCGGTGATGGAGAATATTCTTCAACGTGTGCGTAGGACGAGATAGAGACAGGCGCAAGAAAGACAGCCCTGTTAGCGGCGTAGAGAATGGCCCCCACTGTTTCACCAGGGACTCAACGTTTGGGTGGAAAAGACAGAAAGGACAGGGAGGGAAGGAAGACAGAGAATAGGCCTGAAACACCAACTGTAATCTCGGAGGTATCGGGTTCTGTCTTTTATTCCCTCCCTCGCCCACCTAATCTCACAATAACTACAGAGGCAACCTGCACGGGCAGGTAACCAAGCAACTGAGGAAGTTTATCAGTGAACCGAACCTTTTCTTTTAAGCCCATCAGACATTTAAACAGTCATTAAGCCAAGCTAAATGTGAGGAGGATGCTGGAGCGTCACCCAGCTGCTGGTGGGTTCCACTAGGCCCAATGTCACTTTAAACCTTTTTTTCTGAAATGGTACTGATTGCACACTAATCAGTACAGTTCCTACTATTATATATATATATATATATATATATATATATATATATATATATATATATATATATATAATAGTAGGAACCTACATTTTTTTTTTTTTTTGTGGCTTGCCTACCCAACATCTCTCTCAATCCATATCCTTACATGCCTGCATTTCAACTTGCTGCGTTCAAAGGATGATGAGTGGTGTTTTCTCTTAACAGAGCACTTAACTTTATTACTTTTGGCAGTAGTTTCTGTTCTGACTAGTGCCAGGAAATAATGCAGTTCAACCGTAATGCATAGAGAAATGAAATCACTTAGCCATTGAATTAGCAAATCCCATCAGTTTTTGTTTTATCATTGCACCTCAAAGCAAAATTTGTGCCCAGGTGGATCACTTTTAATCAGCAGTGAGCAACAGAAACTTGTACTCTGTGCTTCCTGCAGTGTAGCCCCTTAGGGCGGACGGAGACCCCATCCACAGACTTAAACCTGCTTTTCTTGCCTCTGGGTTGAGGCAGAAAACAAGAAGATTTTGCTCACACTTCACCGCAACACCCACCCGCCCCTGCCTTTATGTCCTCTGGCCAGCTGTTACTCCATTGCCACTTTCTCTGGCTAAAAATCAACTCATTTGCAAAAAAGGGCGTACCTTCACCCCCGCCCCACCTCCCCTGACCACACTTGTACAGGACAAATAATATCACCATGCAAATGGAGGTCATTGAGGTGGCGTTTGTAGCCAAAACATAGTATGTGATTGCCCTTGAGGTTCCAGGCGGAGCAGGAAACCAATATGGAAATGTTGTGCTTTGCCTACGACCTAATTTGTTTCAACCTGAGAAATGTAGCTGCTGAAACACCTTAGAAAAAAAAAAGCCACTAATAGAATCGGGTAAGCACCGGCCATTGAGCTAAACCACAAAATACAAACCTATAGTGAAAATACCACTGTCCCATTCTAATTTAGAACAGATAAGCAAAAATAATATTACATAATGTGTGTTACCACCTTTTGCGCTCCCTCTCTGAAGCAAATAGTTGCCAGATGGAAGAAGTTTGGCTGATCATCATAATGATGTAAAACGAAAGAGAAAACTAGAAAATTTGGGTACTCCAAGGTTAATATTTAATATTATTGACATATGTTTTTCTAAAGTTATGCAACCCTAAACAGAAGTATAAAATCTGATATAAGTTGAGCTGTTCACTTTGGTAGTGTACCAACTGCTTGGCAGTCAATAAAAGTGATAGTAGTATCTATTAGGTCTATCTTTATAAAGTAATGCATTTCTATATGAAATTACCAGGGTCATTAGTCAGGCTAACCTGCAGCTGCTTTGCATAAAGTTTTGTGTGACTGTAAATCTCTTCAATCATTTGAATTAGTTATTTTTTTCTTTTAAGTGAAAGTAAAAATGAGTCTGATCTAGTCTTTGTCCTTGCAACTGGTGAAAACTCCTATACTTTTAAATCTTCAATCTTCAATGTACCTCAATACTCGCTAGCAAGGGTGACCACAGAGCTTAATGAAGACATTACCTCTGGTTTCAAAAGCTTTTCAGGGTTTGGTCCCTGAAACAGTTGCCTTCCTTTAACAACACAATAATCACAAGGAGAAACACTCTTTTCTTTTTCTGTCAGCATTATTGAAATTCAGGACAGTGCTCTAAATGTGAAAAAAGACCAGTCTGGAAATCTTGCTTTTAGTGAAAGAGGAAGGAAAAAAAAAAAGCAGTTTGCGGTAAGCTGGTTTGTTTATTGCCACATTATTATTAGCGCTTGTCCTTGCTGCTGCTGACTGTGGCTAACGTTATCAAAATTGTTTTGGATCTATTAGGGCCCTAATTCAATCTGTGGCCGCTCAGGCTTTTTTGTTGTTTATGTTCCGAATGGGAAAATGGAAGGAGTAAGAGAGCACAGTAATACTCATGAAATTGCAGCGGGCAGCGTTTTCCTCGTATAATTTTGTTTGGTGATTTGAATGCATTTGCTCCGAGGCAATTACTAATCTGCGGATTAGACATACCTGATACACAGGCAGAAATGGTGGAGACTGAGAAGTGGGGGAGAAAAACGCTGGAAGATTGCTATAGCGGGTTGCTATAATGTCTAGAATATTACTCTGCATATTTTAATACAGAGCTTTATTTGTTTTACCTATAAGGGAAAGCGTGTAAATTTTTGCTTCGTTCTGCTTCTTCCTCCCCTTCCTTAACGCTCTCCTCACCGCATATGCAGGCCAGTGAGATAGGCTGTCTTCACATGCAAATAAATACTCGTGATTGAAGAACCTGAAGAAGCCTCAGCACTTGTCATGAAAAGGTGGTGAACGGCAGAATGAAAAAAAGGAGCAGCGAGGAAAGGGGGTGCAATAAAAGCATAAAAGACAAGAAATTTAAGCCGTGTGCCACCTTAAATCGCTCTCCATGCTGCTGATTGTAAGTGGCAGTGTCGAGGATGCCACCTTCTTCTCGCCGCTTCTTTCAATTTGATGTCATCCAAAGTGGAATTTCATTTCATACTCGGCAGAGATCACATTAGATAGGGCTCGCCAAGGATAAAGCCGATTCATATTTGCAGATTTGCCTTTCCTGAGGTCCCATCAATCACCGATATTGCGGGACTTGTTTGTCGCGGCGGTTGTTCAGAGGAGTTTGTACAGCAAATTGACTTTTACAAGGCTCCCAAGGTTTATGATGCGCCATGCTAGCCTTGTTGTTTTCTCCGTCGCTGTCCTCTCGTATCGACACTGGGAGCCAGAATCAACTAAATGAGAACATGACTTAGCTCGATTGCTGTGCTACCCCGGGGACTAGTTCTGCGTCGAGGAGTGGGATCACAACACGGATCAAACGTAAGGCTTGTTGTTTTGGGGGACTAATGGGCAAAATAATGGTGCTGTTATTGCTGTGACACTGCAGCTCATCAAAACTGCACGAGTCTCCAGGAAAATTGGGCCAAATAGCGTTTGATTTACTCATTTACTTTTATTGTGTGGTCCTGTATTTCAGTAAAGTTTCCATGTCTATCAAGAAGAAAAAAGGTTGTTTTGTTTTGGTAATGCAGCTCCTTTAAGTCTTGTTTTAGGGAAATGTATTATTGTACAAACGACACCTTTCACATGTACTGACACCTCATCTGCTAAAAGTAAATGGAAATTTTATTGCAGTGGAATGTTATCAAAATGGCATGAAATATTTGCTGCAGTTTTCTTGCTAATTGCTTGCATCCACTTTCCAATTAATAAAGATTAATTGGAGACATTTATGTCTGACATAAATGCTAAGTTTTCTTTTCTTTACCATTTTTCAAGAATAGCCCGGTAATTTGTGTCGTATTTATGTGAAAGTGACACTTCTTCAATATTTTTGGCACCTAATCTGCCAAAGATGGGTACAATCCTTTATTGCAGCAGCATATTCACTAGAGAAAAATAGGGAAAATTTTATCCTTAATGTGTGTGGAAAGACATTCTCATCTCATGAACAAGAAATTAACAAAGAAAGGTTTTTGTTGATTGTTATAAAACAGCCACTTAAAGTCTAAACTTGTCTAAACTTAAACTTACGCTGTTATATGATCAAGACAATAATGAAAACATTTGAAACAGCTGAAGTTGCAACAAACAGCTCTAATGCATAGCTAAATATGCTTTAGATACCTACTTATACACCTGGAGGAAATGTTTTTAATGCATCAGTGTGATATTATTCTGCTGCAATACAAGATGAATGACTATTTTAAGGCTTTCTACATCTTTACCAGGGGTGACGATGAATGTAGAGGGGAGCGTTGTATGTCTGGGCCCAGATTCAGCATGAGTGACAGTTGTTCTCGCTCACTTGCAAGTGAAAGAGCCCATAGTGATAAATAGGATATATCACTTTCTGTCAGCATGGCTTACGCAGGTGTCACGGTGTCAAGGGACCTGTCAGCAGGGCCTGTGGCCCCCTGCTAAGCAGCGGCGATTTAAACTGTCCCCTCCCCTTTCACCATAACCTATATTGCCACATTGGCCTTCGTGAATGAGAAGAACAGAAACCCATTGAAAGCCAGATACGCAGGTCCATAATTTCTTCCTAAGCACTAACTCTAAAATCTTACACATCTCTTTTTTTTTTAGTGTTCTGGAAAAAAAAAAAAAAAAAAAAATCTTTTGTGGGGAGGAGGAAGGAGCATTTCTCCAACTTGGCAAACCAGTCAATAGAAATTGTACAAATTGTTATATGACAGGATTCAGAAGGTTGGAGAAATGGAAAATGATTTGAGCCAGAAAACACACAAGCAATTTTATTGGTGAGGACAGACAGCGTAACTGTAAAAGATATAAACATAAGAAAGGTTTTGGCTTAGACTCTCATACATTAACTTTGTCACAGGTTGGCTGTATTTGTATGGAACTCATATGTTCTAAGTTCAATACCTGAGCGAACATATTCATGTGTAACAAATTTAAGGCGTCCTTGAGCAGTAGCTTTTATTTGGAGGTAATGAAGCTTGTATTGGGTGGATACGAGTGTGAAGGAATACCAAGGTTTAAAGAGGCTCCGGTTTTTAGACCCACGAATATGTTATGTCTTAGAATTTCTATGGTCTAAGGTTCTTCTAATGAGATGCAAGAAAACATGGCACAATGATTGAAGTTGTCTGTAGCTGTAAAAAGTGTGGATTAATGGAGTGTTGCCCCCATTTGTTGCTGAGGATGGTCAGTTAGCTGGCCGAATGAAGACCGATCAGACATTTGGAAATATTTCTGGTTGGAAAAAAGCGCAGGCAGCCATTGTGCAGGAACTAATGTAGCCTCAGTGCCACTCTTAGTAATGTAGTTTTTTGCTGAAGTTACAGTTTGCAAGCTTAGTCTGTTGTGTTTGCTAAGCAGCAGATTGGAGGTCAGCTACATAAAAAGACATCTTGCCTAAGTAAAAAAAGCTAATATCACCATATTTAGGTGGTGTCTTGGCATAAGCCACTTAACATGAACAAAGTTTTGTAAAATTAGGGTTTCAAAAATTGCAAATATTTTCTGTCTTGCCCGCGTGTCCAGCTAAACAGAGTAAAACAACCTTGCCCCTGCCCCACCTGTTGCTGCTCTCTGGTAAGCTCACTGAAAGAAGGCGTCTACGCTTATTTGTTACTCACAAATTTAACTGCTTAAGTTGCCATCAGCAAGCTCTAACAAAAATATTAAATAGGTGGATAAATGCAACATGCAGGGATTCAAAAACAAATTCTGAATTTTGATTGGGAACGATAACTATGTGCTAGAGATGACGTGATTAGAACTGTCATAACTGACTTGTTAGATTATTTCCATAACTAAAGTTTTTCAGTTTTAAATATAAGGTTAGATCATGCTATGCTATTATATATATATATATATATATATATATATATATATATATATATATATATAGATATATATATTAATTTGTACTAGTACTCTGAGATTGTTGTAATTTTAATAACATGAGAACTTTATCCTGGTCAATGTCTAGAATGAAAACAAATGTTTGAGATTAAGAGGTGTTGGAGTACATTCAGGAAAAGATAATAAGTTCAATAGATTTAACAGGTGCAGCCCTCACTCCACCGTCAGGTTTTCTAAGCCTCAGACAAATAAGCCCCTGTTCTCTCTTTCCCTTCACATGCTGCCCCTTTTCTGACTTTTCACTCCTTTATACCGAGAATCCGCTAAAATATTAAGACCGACCAAATTCCCCTGACTAAATTAGATAAAGTATGAATAGCCCCTGATAAATAATGCATCCGAAGGTTTTCCTTTTTCACCCAAAGCATATGGCTTTTTATTAACAGGCTCCAATCATACATATTTGCTAAGCAGCAGAAGATAATAGGAACTACTTGACTTGGAAAAGTGGAGGGGAAAAGGACAGCTTGGCTGCTTCTATTAGCTCCCCCCCACACACCAAAAACGAGATTTAATGCGTAGGAAACAGGAGGCAGAGCGCTCGCTGACTATCCATCAAAGCCTGGGGGGACGTGTGTGAAGGTTTGCGCATGTTGTTCTCGCCGGGTGTGCTCTCTGTGGTGATAGGTGGAGGTGATGAAATATGTGTGTGTGTGCGCATGTTTACAGTTGGAGGTTTGTGTGGTGTTGCCTAAAACGGTAAGGGTTTCAAAAGAGAGCAGTTGGGGAGGGTTTTTTTTTGTGGGTGCAGCTTATGGTTCAGCCTCTCCATCATGCGGCACGCCATGCACACGAGAGCAGCGACATACCTGAGAGTGTTTCAATATCCTGTGCGTGTGTGACCCCGTTTGTGTTTACCCAGGGATTGCCGTTCATTATTTTTGTCTGTTTGTCTGGTTATTACATATTCTCTCTCCAGCACACATGCGTGCTGAGGCGAATGGAGCCGGCGGACCTCGAGGCGCCGCTTTGCCGTCACCTGCTCTAAGAACTCTAAACAAACTCTGGAAGGTCTTAACGCTTGATCTCAAAGTTTGAAAGACTTTTAACGCCGGACGCGGATGTTTGCAATCTGCATTTAAAGTGTGGCTGTGAGCAAGAAAAAGAGCAGAGGTGTTCATTGGCAAAAGGGGCAGCAGAAGCCCCTGTATCGATGAGGCCTTACCTGGCAGAGAGCAGGCTATTAGCAGGGCCCGATAAATCTTGTCAGAGCCTGGAAGGATCTGCCTGCCCGCTGAAGAATGAAGGTCACAGGGCAGCTGGAGTTACGACAGACCTCGGAAGGTAGCTGCTATCAAATCATGTGAAATATGAAGTCCAGCTGGCTTTTTTTGGAAAACACTAATTTTTCACTTTGCCTCTTATCTTCTATCTCCCTCTACTATTGGCAGGATTGTGCAGAAAGTGTTCGTTTATTCATGTAGGTTCACTGATTTTTCTGTGATTTTATTATATTAATGTGTATTTAAATGTTATCCTACCTTTGCTTTCTGCACAAATTCATACAATAAGATGAATTCATTTTCTTCCCTCCAAAGTGTGATACATTCAACCACTAGAACATTGACAACTTTCATTATTATACCTAGTCCTACAGGACTTACATTTTATCCCATTTACTGGATCATTTTCACCAGTTGATCAAGAAATTTGGGTACTGAAAGCTCAGTCTCAGTTCTTTGTATGTCTGGCTTGAAGCCACCATTAAGGCACCAAAACTGAGTTGAATCCCGGTGCCCACCTCCTTATACACCTGTTATGTTTAAAAAAAAAAAAAATATCTAAACAAAAAAACTCAAATGAATCTGTAAACATGAAAGAAAATTGTAATCAGCAGCTCAAACATCCAAGAAAAGTTTAAGTTGGTAGCAGCGAGTAACAGCTAGATCAGTGCATCAAAAGCAAGAGCACATTTTGTTGAAAATGCAATGAAGAAACTCTTGGGCACGTATTGAGCAAATGAATGCCCAAGAGTTTACATGCCCACGATTTAGGGATTGGTGTGAAGAAAGAACTGCAAGTAATTAAGCATTTCTTATATTTAATAAATGCGATGTTTCACTTTGATGTGGGCTTTTTGGCCCGAGACGCATTACGTAACTTCTTTCTTAAGGGAGCCAAGATCCATCACCTCGTTGTCTCAGTTTATTCTTAGACACCTTTGATTAAATCTATAGTCTTGCTTCATGTACTGATGCCCAGACAAACAGAGTTGTTTATAGTCTGCTACCAGTATGAGCTGCACTCTCCCATCGGCCAGCACACTCGAAACTCCAATATACAATGGCCGTTACTATAACGCTGACTTTAGTCAGACGGATTCTACTGCGAATTGAAGAGCTCCAAACATTTAATATGGTTTCGTGTATTGATCTGCGGCGCCTTGCCCTATAGCCTGTTTATTATCTAACTTAGGTTTCAGCTTTTACCCTTTTTTTTTCTCTCCCCACACAAGCCCTGGAGATGGAGTCGTTCTGGTTATTTCTCCTTCTCGCCCGAGAGCCGCCGTGTTCTTTGTAACAGCTACAAACAGTCAATCAAACCGGCCACTGGTGAAGAACCGGTTCCCCCGATTTGATTTGGGAATAGGCAGGCGAGCTCGGGTTGCTTGAATAATAACAGGTTCATAAATGTGGTATTTGGTTTGCTCCACACTCGAGCAAACCAGGCAACCTGACGAAGAGAGGGACCAACTTGAGTTTGGTGTAATCAAGGCTGGAAAAAAAAAAAAAAAGCACGTATTTGACATGGTTCATTTACTTAGACTTGCTCCAATTCAACACTTGGGACACAATAGCCATTTGTAAATTAGAGTGGATTCAGTGGTGAGAAGTGCCTTTTGGGAAAGGTGGGGCGGAAGCTGGGCTGCTGAGACGCAGGGAGAAATGGGGGAATGTTGTTACGTTCGCTGCCGCTTGGCTCCAGCTTGATGAGGTCTGGGATTGGGGGAGAGGCAGGGGTATCAATCAAATTGACACGTCTGGAGGCGGTAAAAATGATTAGAATAATGGTAAACAAAGCTGCTTAAACATGACCGGGGGTTCTTCTTTCTTTCTTTTCTTTCTTTTTTTTTTCCACCTCAACTTCATTTCCAACGCAGGCTTTGCTTAACATGCCTCAATTAGTGTCAGATTCATCACCTTTAATCTGCCTCAAATGATACATTAATAACAGTCTTCAGCGGAAGGGCTGGCAACATAAGTGCACGAAGGAAGTGAAGAGTTTTTATGAACTGGTGACGTGACCATGACAGGCGGTAAAGTGCCTGACTGCGCGACATGGGGTTGTGGGGGATGGTGTGGAGGAGAAGGGGATCCCAACCAGCTGGACGGTGAGCGCAGACAGTTGCTTTTCTGTTTAATCACCATCAGAATTCTGCGGGCTGCCGCGCCGAATGTTTGAGCAGCGCAGATTACTTTCCCCCCGTGAAGCCAATTGCAGGCGATCGTTTGATGTCTAAGCAAATGTGTTTAACATGCATAACCGCTCTTGCCTCCTTTGCCTTCCTCTGCACGTTTGAAAGATTTACGTCTGAGGATGAGTGCGCGTGCGGATGTGTGTGTGTGCGCCTTACTCTTTTGAATCGCTTTGAATGAGCTATTCTTCGCTGCGGCAGACTCTTCTCCCAGCGAATCAGGGACATGACAGGACAATCGAGGTACCTTGTAATTTATGTTTAAGATGCCATGGTTTTGCCAAGAGGAGTTCTGTTTAAAGGTATTTTCTTTACTCTCAGGAATCTGTAAGCTACATATTGATACTATGACAATATAATGCACACTACAAATTCAGTGGAACCTCTTGTGAAGAATTTTAAGGTGAATTCATTATCAATTGCACTTGTATAATCTCACAGATTATACACCGTTAGCTCAACTAATATCTAACGGTGATATTAGTTGATTATTACTATTATTTACATTTCTATGCTCCTCAGTGTTGGCGGAACCGACACTGAAGATTCTAGTCATAATGATGTTTGTTACTGTGGGAAAGTTTGCAAATCTCAGTACATCATCCCAAAAGTGAAGCAGAGAGGTGGCTGCATAATGTGTAGCCAGCTCGTGTTTTGCTACACGAGGGACTGGTGCGCTTTACAAAACTGTATCAATGGGAAAGAAAAACATGTGGAAATATTGAAGCAACATTTATTAAATCATCCAGGAAGTTAAAATGCTGTATTTACGCTCACTGGCCACTTTACTAGGTACACCTGTCCAACTGCTCATTAACACAAATGTCGAATCAGTCAATCACATGGCAGGAACTCAATGCATTGAGACATGTAGACATGGCCGAGACCATCTGCTGAAGTTCAAACCGAGCATCAGAATGGGGGAAGAAAGGTGATTCAAGTGACTTTGAACGTAGCATGGTTGTTGTCCAACCCGGTACTAGCAAGGTGTTCTTAATAAAGTGGCCGGTGAGTGTATATATCTGGTCACAGATCTTGTTTCTTGACCTTTTTTATGATACATGAAACTCAACACAGCCTGACCTCCCTGGAATGGCATGTTTTATTGTATTTACTGTTTTGAACAGTAACTAATAGAAATAAGCCTCTTCTAGATCCGAGGGAAATCAGAAGTGATTTCTGATTAATGTTCCTAGACAATCTGATCAATGTCAAAAAGGGAATGTATTCATATCATAGACTACATTTATTGCATGACAGATGTTTTTCACTCATTGATTAAATGTGCTGAAGTTAAATGCTGGATCAATACCTTGTGCTATAAAATAGGAATTCATTTAGGTTCTTTTTATATATGCCAATAACCGTGGAGGACGCTGTATCTACGCCACACTCTCTCCCTCCTATCACAACTTATTTCATGGCCATAAGCCCAGATTTCTTTTCTTTTCTTTTTTTTTTTTTTTTTAAAAAAAGGGTTTTTCTCTGCTCTCTTATCTTGCTTGTACCCAGTAATTTGAATACTTCAGTGCCAAACTCTGAGCTCAAGGGTGAAATCCTCCCCAGAAAAAAAAAAAAAAAAAAAAGTCACCACCATTGCCTAGCATCGCATTGGCCCAGAGTCGGATGAGGCGCAATGAACGCCGTGTTCCGCTAAACTGTTTTGATAAAGCCATCTGGGCAAAGCAGGGAACATTTCAAAGATGAAGGTCCCCGAATACTAAATTGGCAGCAGTTTCCTTTAACGCTGCGGGCTCATCTCTTCGCTGTGTCACAGCTCCTCGGGGAGCCTTGGGGAGTCGCTGCCCCTCCTCACTTTGAATTCCTGATTCATGAGATCAAATTAAAAAGTCAGAGCTAGATCAGTGGATGCACAAACCTGTGCTCTTTTTTTTTTTCTCTCTCTCTCGAGGCCACGAATTCTGGAAATACCTCAAATGCAGTCAGTTCGCTGGGTAACCTTTTTCTTCACCTATTCCAGTTTGGGAAATGTGCGTAACGTTCTGAATCTCATCAGTGCAAGAAACACCACAACTTCTGAGCCGGGAGGTGAGAATGAGCATCTGCCTGGTTTGACTTAAAAGCTTCCTGTCACTCCTCAAATCCTTTTGAGAAAAGACTTGCATTCTTTAAAAAAAAAAAAAAAAATTAAATTAAAATTAAATATATTTTTGCAAGGTCAAGACTGTCATTGATGCGCTGCATTGAAATCTGTGGTTTTCAATCAAACCAGAGTATCAAACAGCCATGAATCTTAAAGACAGATGAGACGAGGCTTCTGTATTTTACCTCATAACTGAAGGGAAAATGATTGCTGAATGGCAATGAATTCAGTCAGACAGATTAAATGAAGCGGTGTCGGGAGGGGGGGTCAACACGGAAGGATTGCTGAGTACACGTAGTAAATGTGTGAGGAGTGAGCAGAATGCCAAAGTGGTCGTGGACTGGAAAATGTAATGCGCATTCCTCATGTTTGGAGGTGCGGAGGAAACCCTGGACTTATCTCATTGCAGGTCGATGCAAAGTTGCACAAATTTTTCACGGGTAGATAACAGATCAGGTCACCTGTGTATTAACTAATAACATCTTAATTTTGTGAGGCGGAGAAGTCCTGCATGTTCACTCTCATACATAAGGGCTATTCAGATTGTAATGTTGCACACAGTATCTGGAAGTTTGATACAAGACAGTCCTTTTTAGTGTAATTGAATCTGAAGACTCGCATTAAACATAAAGAAATAACTTAATTAGCAGGCTGCTGGTATATTTAATTTAAGTAGGTTCATATTTTTCCCTTTTAATGAGCATTTATTTGTTTTTCCACACAGCAACAGTGGGATTCAGAAGCCACCCAGCTGTGTAATTGCCAATCTTTTCTGTTTTTGAACGTCTTTATCTGTAACTCCACAAATATATTGGACAAATACTCAAGTCGTGATATTATGAACCAAAACTAAATGTCATCATTTAACCTTTAAACCAATCTCATCACATATTTAATATTTTAGAAATTAAAATTACAGTATTTTAGATGATGGATAAGATATAATGTCTGGGAATTCAAACTTGTATTTTTCCAACACTTATATAGACTTTAAATATTAGATTGCACACTTTTCTTGTTACTGACAAAAAAGTTTTAGAAACCCTGTAAATATAAATTTTATACTTTTGTTCTGGCTTGGACATCCTTATGTAATTTCAGAGTCTTAAAACACTCAAAGCAGCCAAACATTTATTTTAAATACATTTTATTAAATGGATAAAGCACTTAAGCCATATTTCTACAGTTATGAAAATGCTGTATATTCCAAAAACAACCATCAACAAAAATTATAGGCACATCCGATGCCTTGAAATTGTCTTCCGTCTCACAAAAAGCCTCTGGCCGTCACTCTGAGCAACCTAGCGAACTCTTGTGCTATCATGCTGTTCTTCATCTTAAAGTAAGAAAAGAAAATACATAGGACCACGTTAGTTTATGTTGCATTGCCAGGAATAGAAGTAGTCTTCTTTAAATACAACATTCACTCCACCTTACTTTAAATATGGCTGGCTTTAGAGGCACCCGGGGCTTCCGTCTGATTACTGGCCTCTGTGTCTTTGTAGACTTTGTGTCAGACCTCGTAATGAGCACTGTGGGCAGTGAGTGACGACGGATGAAGGACGGGGAAGAGGCCTCGGTGTGCATGTCAGCGTCTGTATCTTCGCACTTCATTTTTTTAAATTTATTTTTTTACCTGCCTTTTCTGCAGCACTCTCGTATGTTCTTCCGTGTATGTCACCGAGGGTGAGAACCTGTCAGAAGCTGAGTTGTTTTTATCAGCGTGTAGAAGCTATAGGAAAAAAAAAAAAAAAAAACTATGTTAAGACTGAGAGAAAGACAGTTGGTGAAGGGGAAGAAAAGTGCTTACAATGCAACCCATCTCAACTTTAAACTGTCACGGCAGAACTAGAAAAAGGAAGCGACTCTATTCTCTGCACCTACATAACATTGAATCCTCCTCTGCTTTTTTTTTTTTTTTTTTTTTTTGTGGACAAGTCATATTCGCAGGGTTTTATTGGATTCTCACTGAGAGAGTCTGCAGATCTTGTCAAAACACAAACACTACAATTATGTTGATGTTTATGGGTGCTTGGTAAAAATAGCACGTTTTCAATGTATCAGAGAGTTTACATCAAAATGTACATCAAAATTTTTAACCTCATGCAACTGGTTACCATTCTACTAAAAAAAAATATCGACTTTAATCCATTAAACTCACCTTAATGGATTTTGACGCATAAACATTTTATTTGTTGTCTACTCATGCGTTGCTCATTTAATACATTAACTTATGTGAAAGCGTAAACCTCCACTAAACTTTCCAATTGTTGTCAGGTGCTTATTGCGCTGTCTTAGATTTTTCCACTGTGTTCTTTTGTTAATAAGGCAGTATTGCAGTTTTCTTCTTTCAGCCAGCTGACCGGCAGCGTGCAGCAAAAGCTTAGGAGAGGGGGCTGCCAAGTTTTTGCCCTAAATAGTGCAATAAATCAGTGGTTCCTCCATCGCTTTCTCTGTGATCCCAATAAGAGAACTTTAAACTGTAGACGTGATACGATGCAGGCTTCGATTATTTTTTTTAAATTAAAAAAGCAACCATAATGCTATAGCGTCTTACTTTACTTATTATTTATGTATAGCATTCACCTATTTATTCGTACATAGGCTTAAGCCAAAAACAGAGACGTAAACAGCCTGATTTTTGTTAGCGAGGGAAAAATAAAGCCTTCTCTCTGTCAGTAAGACTGCAGAGTACTCTGTGTTCGGAACAGCAAGGAAGAACTCTGGAAAGTCCGGTGTCTGTGGCCTCCCCTCAGGCGAAACTTATAGTGCTGAAAGGGTATGGCAAAACTTTTTCTTTTATTACCGCTTTCACTGAGGAACTTTTTAAAACCTTGTTATTGTACTTTTAACCAACTGGTTCTTTGGTTTTAATGAGTTATTTGAGAGATGATGCTTGACGGGGGGGAAGCGGACGACCCCGCCTCACCTGTTTACCTTCCATAGGCACAAAGACAACAACAGTTGCCACAGCAGCAGGAGGAGGCTCTTTGTGCGGCACAAGCTGATAGATCGAAAGGGAGTGACAGGCTTGAAAAATTGGCAAACAGTGTTTGCTGGAAGGTTTCCTCAGGGCTTTGGTACCTTTGAAATCATGTGCGAATGCAGAGGACTGTGAATGAAAAATAGCTGTGTGATCGTGCCATGTTGCTTCTGTCAAGAATGCGTGATTTTTTTTTCTCCTCTCTTCCTCCCTCCCACAGTTTGCTGTCATCCTCATCTGCCCCTCAAAGCTTGCTTTTTTTCTCTCCCTGCTTCTCATCATCTCCGTTTTAACACTCCATTCTCTCAGCAACATACCCTCCTCCACCTCTCTTCTGTGTCCCGCTCTCTCTGTCTCTCTCTCTGTCTCTCAGTCTCTCTCATTCTCACACTCCCCCTCCTCTGTTTCTCCAGCTTAGCGGACGTGGTTATTTAAGGCTTAAGATCCATAAAACCCGCCTTAGGTGTGTTTGCTTTTGTTACATTCCCAAAATGGTGCATTGACTGCCACATTGTTAGCTGTTGAGCCCCGCTCAGCCACTGCCCGTCAGAGGGGAGTTTCATGTGGTTTAGCAAGCAACTTGAAACCGAGAAGTAGCCACGCGATGCAATCGGCAGGTTTTTAGCGGGAGATCTGCCGCTGACCCACCTTTGAAAAACGTAGTCGAGAGACGTGCTCATGGCTGTCGCACTACGTGGATGCAAGCATCAACTTTTGTTTTTACTACCATGACATCCACTCCCAGCAATTTAAGCAGTATAGTGCATGACATCATTAGGATTAAGACACGTTAACTAGTTTTACGTGTTTGGTTCCCTAGTAAGACTGCATTAATTTTGCTTTAGATAAACTTCAACAAAATTTTTTTTTTTTTTTTTTTTTTACATATATATCATCAGAGCTGTACCTTTCAAACTTTCACAGACCTTGAACGATTTGCTTGTTCATTTGAGCGCTGATACGCCGAGTTATATTTTCAACAAAACCTTTTACATGTATGACACGTATGGAAACTTTGTCTTGATTCAATAAATTTATCTAACTACCTTTGACCTTGTAATGAAAATTGTGTCGCTAGCTCCTAGATGGATAACTTCAATATAAAATGGAACGATTACGAGCAAATGTGTTATATCTGTTTCATGACAACAGTTGACTGATTGAGTAGTGGGGTCAGCATTCAGGTTGATGTTTGCCATACTTAAAAAATAAAAAAACGTATGAAAAGCCATGCTTGTGTATTTGTAGGGGAGACATTTCATTGCAAAAGTATTTTATTTTCTCAATAAGTGTTGCTCCAAAAGTTTATTGCCATTAAATACTAACTTATGTGTAAGACAGTATGGTAAGTATTCTAGCCTTACGTTTTTTTTTTAACTGTTGTGTGCTTGACACCACTTTTCAAATAAGAATGCTAATGTTTTAGGTGCATAAAATCAGTGTGGGCACAAAAATCTTGGTTGGACATTGACCTCCGTTGTGAGTGCTAGCAGACACTCACCAGGTATGTTAAATTTAAACTTTACGTAACCATGTGAAATCACTTTATTTATGTCTTTATATCTTCAAAATGTAGTCAATAAAATGTTTCATTTTAAACCGCTTTATTAAATCACCTATCAGGCAATCTTATTTTTAAATGTTAGCATTGACCATAAAAAACCCCAAATTGTGTGACTTCTATTGATCAGGATAATCATAATACAATTTCACACGCTTCCCTGATGCTTTTATATGCTTTGTTTTGCGGCATCATAAAAATAGGTTGTTTATTTTAAAGATGTCGACAGCAAAAATGCTACACACCGGTAAATCTAAATAACATCTAAAGAAAGAAACAACCACCGACAAGACCGTGCTCGTTGCCCACGACGCTGTGTGTGTGTTCGCTCTGGAAGCTGTTTGAACCAATTAGTTATCTCTTTCTCTCTAGAGTAGCTGTTTCGTTTCTTTTTTTGGGCCAGACTGCGACACAAACTAAAGACACTCACAGCATGGTTCCTGCTTCTCAACATCTGTCCCAGATTGCTCTAGCCTTCCTAATTAAACCCTGTTTACCTCAACAGTCTTAAAGCAGACGACTGAGAAGTTATTAGGCACAAGCTCCTCAAAGCCCTGTTTAAATCTTGCATGCTTGATGAGCGCGCTCGTGTCGTGGCTGGTGAGCAGAAATTAAGGATTCCAATGGAAGCACACCAAGAGTCTCTCCCCCTCCAGCGTCCCCCATTTTTTGTGTCCACAACTTTTCCCCCTTGATGCCGAGTCTTCGCTAGGGAAGTATCATTCTTTCACGTTTGTAATTACAGTGCTGAACTGTGCTTAAGCACTTTTTTTTTTTTGTTCAGTACGTTTAATGCGAAGAAGTACAGTACAAAAGGAAATTTAGAACCTACGGCAATTTCCAATCATACATTTTTAATGTTTATTGCGCTGCTTCTTAATTAAATCCATGCATCAGGATATAGTGAAAAGTCTTAGATCAGAAGTGGGTTTGGAGAAATAACGGCTGACCGATTTAACATTCATATTTTCTCCTCGCGATTGCCCATGAGGAAGATGAATGGCGACTTCTTTTGTTTTTTTTAGTCCAGTCAAACTAAGCAACTTGCTCTCCGGATTCCACATTAATTTAGCAAAAGGTGCGCAAAATCCCCAATCTGTTTCACTTGCGGCCACATATTTGGGTTTGTGGAGCAATGGTCAGCTCTGAAAGACACATTTTTAATGATGTGAAATCTCCACCATTTCTCTCTGTTGCACACATGCACACGCTCGACGTGTGCCGTATTATCCCGGGCAGCAGCCTGATTCAATTAGGATGAGGTGAGGAGCAACGAGATGAGGGTCACACTTGCCATTGCAGACCAAATGGAGATGCATCCTGGGAGACGCAGCTCGTCTCTAAATTTGGCTGCTCCCGGGTCATTGTCTCATCACGGCCCAGAATGGCTTCTGGGCTCACTGCGACACTGGCTGACTATATATCTAAAATAAACACTTTGGGTTTGAAAACTCCTGCTCCCTTGCTGATGTTGTTTTCGGCCTGTTGTCGTCTGCATCGCCTTCTCTGAACTCCGGGTTCCCCTGATGATACATCAGCGAAGCCATTGTATTTTTTTTTTTTTTTTTGCGCTGAAATCTTGCCTGCATGCCCGTGATTTATTTATTTATTTTTTCTCCGGAGGGTGTGTTTTTCAAAAGAAGTTGGAAGAAAGAAATATGAACAGGAGCAAATAAGCAGTTCTACACAATCGCCTCTCGTTTCCAGCTTCCAAGGATTTAAATGAGCAGCCAACAAGAAAGATATTGAGAATAGATTTCCTGTAATGGTGGCTACTGACAACTGTTGGTCGTGGCGTTGATGGTGTAATGGATGGGGAGGGAATCAATGGCGGATAAACATCTAGCTTTCAAGCTAGACCTCTATTCAAACAAGCGCCATTCTCTAATGGCTGCTTGTATTAAGAGCACCTGCTCCATCACCTTGTCTAGACAGGCTGTTCTCGAACGTCTCAGTTCTTGAATGAACAAAAGTCAAGAAATAAGCATGTTTAAAGTTTTACATCAATCTATATGTGAAGATAACAAGATATACGAGTGCATGTCTTAGAGATCTTAGAGATCTACCTGTACTTACATTGGGTTTCTGACTGATACCATGACTTGTACATAATATGTACTATATTTATAATTAATAATTGAGGGATGCAAAAAATATGTGAGATGACATTACTTGCCTTCATAACTTCAAAATATGTAACAACCCACATGAATGCCGATATGCAAAGACTACTTGTTTACTTACAGGGACGAAATCCAAGTAGGTCTGAAGAACATGGCGGTACAAAGTGGTGAGGGAACACATTGACCTGGAGCCGGCCTTCATATAAATTTTTAATAGAATTTACAAAAGGCATCTGTTCCTTTAGGTTTATGCAGTTTAGTTCAAAACAGATGCTGGAAATGTAATCTTTTTGTCTTGGGTCCTTGTGGGAAAATAGTTTTTATTATTAAGTATGTGCAGAGAAATGTGCATTTATCCCTTTATGTCTTAAATTTAAAATCGCCTGGATATTTTTTGCTTATTTTAATTGTACGCAGTTCTTTAAATGTCCTGTGAGTAAATGTATTTGAGCACTTATCCATAACAACAGGAAATTTCAGTATCTGGCAAGTTATTTTAACAATGTATCATCTATTAAAAGATTGCCCCTCAGATTAGTCTCACTTCCTGCTTCGGTGAGAGTGAAATTACCATAACAACCCGAGACTGGCTGGAAAGTGCAACGTCTCCCCTTTAAGAAACCGTTGGAATTTTTCAGATAGTGCAACATGTGGCGAAATTACAGTACTGCAAATTTGGCTGGA
The DNA here is from genome assembly GCA_010277075.1 of Poeciliopsis retropinna. Classification (NCBI taxonomy): domain Eukaryota; kingdom Metazoa; phylum Chordata; class Actinopteri; order Cyprinodontiformes; family Poeciliidae; genus Poeciliopsis; species Poeciliopsis retropinna. The sequence continues at coordinate 4,297,409 of VMRM01000019.1, forward strand.
CCGTCATTGCTACATTTATGACTTATAGGGTTAATGCGCAATCACTGGGGCTGGCAACATCTTCACCAGGATTGGTTGAGTAACAGCAATTTACGCAGCATAGCGCAGAGAAACAAACATTTAGAGACAGAAGAAATAAACAGTACCACAATCGATTGTGATAAGCAGTTTTCACAGTAACCTAAAATATTTGTGTTGGAAAAAAAATAACGGAGGAAAAAAAACCAAAAAAAAACAGGGTGTACCCCGAAGCACATTTTTCCTGCATTTTTCAGATCACTGCCCCCTCTTTCGAGTTCACCTCCGCTAAGGGTAAAACGTTTCAAACGTTTCAAACGCAGAAAAAGAGAGGAAGGCCTTTGAACACACTGGGAATGCCTCCCGAGTCTTTGCTCCGTTCGAGAATCGACCAGACAAAACACAAAAGCATTCGTAGCGGCCTGCAGGAATCTCAGCATCTCATCCGCTCATCGGCCACGTCTACGTTCATTAACAACGAGGCTTACAAGGCAGCGGTGGATGTGGGCACAAGTCTCTTAGAGCTAGCATGCCAACTGGAATCAAGTTTGTTGAAGAAACGTGCGTGAGAGGCATCCCTCCCCTCCAGGGAGGAAAGGAAAGGGAAGACAAGACGGCGAGAAGCAAGGAGCACAACAAAAACAAGTCTTTCTTGTTTTTTGATTCCACTCAATGATCACTAATTACAGACTGACAAGGCGCTTGTTAAAAAAAAAAAACAGAGAGTGACTACAAAAAGAAAGAAAAACATGAAAAAAAAAACATTAAATACCCAGTGTAATTGCGTTTATTGTGATGAGTTGGAACAAACACACTCCTCTCGTCCTCCGGGGACTTTCAGTGGGTGTGTGTGGATGGAAATGAATCCCTTTTAGTTTGCTAAACAAACTGTGATATCTGAGTAACAAGCTATAGGTCTTTGAAGTAATGAATTATCTTGAAGGAAGTTGCGAGTGTTGCAGTATTAGCATAGTTTGGGAATGACACACCGTTTTTCAAAAGTTTTTTTTCTTTTTTTTTTATAAAAGAAGAAAATAGACAAGAGAGAGAAAGATCAAAGTAAACAAGTGCTTTCATGTCCGCAGCAAGTGCACCGATACCAAACTAGGCCGAGCAGGTTGCAGGGTTGGGAGAAACTCGTTATTTTAACCACAAGACGGCACAGCTCCTGGGACGCAAACCTCAGCATGCCCGGCTTAACAGTGGGGGAGTGGAGACAAAAATAAATAAAAAAATAGGAAGAGCGTCACTCGCGTCTTTCTGTGGTGTTTCCGCCTGAGCCTTAAGGCAGATTTAATTGCAACAGTTGCGGTGAAAATTTGGATTAGTGACACAACAATCAGCTAGATTCTCATGAGTCCTTAGTGAAGCAACGCAGAATGCTCAGGATGTTTTTAGACTTCAGAAAGTGGTGAGACCTGTTTGAGGTTTTTCTTTTTTTCATGTTTCGACTGGGAGTGCCCGTCCTGATCTGTCAAACAGGAACGTGACAACCGCTCCTGTTTGTCATTGAGTCCTAAAAACACGCAGGTGATTAGTACCTGTTGCTGCCTTGGACTTCGTGGAGTCGCGTGTCGTGCATTTGCGGTTGTTGTTTGTTGTGAGTGCACCGAGGTCACAGCACCTCAGAGCTGTGCTATTTTCTATTAATTAGAGTTTAAAGCTGAAGAGACGGAGCAGGCTTATTTTTATTAGTTATTTTAACTTCAGGTATTTCCCTCGTCATTTCCACGGGGTTCTTCTTGCTTTAAATCCTTGACAATGCTTCTTTACAAACACAGTGTTTTCAAGGTCTCAAAGTGTTTGAATTAAAGCCCTCAAAAGTGCTTTGAATAGTAATTAATTTTTGTTTTGAACCACATATGCTGACCTGTGCACATTTTGTGTATCATCTGCAAGTCTGACAGCTGTTGACGTCACGCGTGTGTCTTTTTTTAAAACATGGTTTGGATTTGCTAATGAAGCATGGTGTCTTAACAGGATGATAAAAAAATTTGGAACAGGTTTTGCAGTGGATATTTATGGTCACATACAGAGTAAAATGATTCATATCCCTGAGAGATTTAAATTTTAAGCAATTTTCATTCAACCAAGTTTGCTTCTGACAGAAATTAAGACAATGTTAATGGAGTATCAACTTTGAAAGGAAGGGAATTGCTGAAAATGATTTATACCCTTCTCAAAAGTCCTAACAATATTTGCGAGGATAGCCAGTTGTGATAAGAATTTAGATTTTTGGTAATGAGGTTTAACTTGGTATGGTTGAGTTTATGCCCAGCATTTTTTGCTGTTTTTCCCATAAGCTTCAGTTTTGTTTAAAACTATAATTCAGAACAATTACTTTGTGCTGTTTAGCTTTGCAATTACACAACCTGATGCAATTGGCACATTGAAGCAGCTTATTTGACGATGGTTAAGTTTTATTTTTGATTCTAATTTTTCTCCTTTCATGTCTTTCCCTGTAAACAGTAAGAAATACAAAAAAAACACATTTTATTGCCATAAAAGACATCTAGAATTTTTTAAGTGTTTTCTTTTAATTAGCATATTTAATGTTCAAAAAATAATTTCATGCTATCCACACTTACTGTATACCTTAAAATAGGGCCTTCTTAGTGTTGCTGATTGGTTCTCTGTAGAGGTTTAGTAAGTAGTCCAAGCTTAACCAAAAATGGACAACATAAAGTAGTGCAAATAGAAGAGCCGGTAGTTTATCTTCTTGAGGAAAGAAAGTACGGTGCAGAAGTTGGATGCTAACAGCCCAACGGATGGCAAGGCGTCAAATATGCCTTGAAACTGGCCTATTTGTTTCTTATAAGTTATTTTGACATAAACAACATTTCCATAATAACTAAAGTTACTTGATTGTACTATAAAATGGCAGTCTGTCTGGGTGATACATATTTTCCCCTTTAAAGCAAAGGCCAAAAACCGGAGAAGGTACAATGCTAAGGCGGCAGTGATTCTCAAGATATAATGTGCAACATTTGAAGCCGGATTTTGCTCAACATCTGTATATTGAGTCATCCCAGGTTTCAAACCTGGGATGATTTCACTCTGAAATAAGGGACACTAAAAGGACAGTGAGTAATCCAGTTGTACCCTCTGAGGAACAGAAATCAACAACTTGACTAAGAATGTGCTGTTTAAGAATTCGTTTATACGTCGTCTCCGCTTTGAGGCAGGATGGAAAAACGTAGAAATTTACTGTGAGAATAAACGAAGGGCGCCTAACTTTGAGAGGCAAACTCATGAGTCACCTGGAAATGTCTCTGTTCCACCTTTTAAGGGGAGAAGGAAATGTTGATGTCTGAAATGCAGAGATCATTTCGGATTCTTGGCACTTTGGAGTATGTCGTAAATAAAATTCTTATGAGAAACGACTCCTGTCTCCACTCCATCTTTGGGCTGCTCTTCTTTACCCCACCCACCTTTCCCTTTCTTTTTGTTTTACTAGATTTATGCAGTGTTACAACAATAAGATGTTGGACTCTGTATACAGTAATAATTCAACTCATATCTGAAGCTCGCGGGAGCGATGTCTGTTGCTAACCCCCCGTCATTAAATGCCTCCGGCAATGTACTCCTCATGAAAGTTGTTTCTTGTCTTCCACTTACACTCCAACATCTCATTTTGGCAGAGCACGGCTGGATCGCCTCAGAAAAGTCCAAATTAGATGTTTTCTTCACAAACACCTTTTTTCCCTTTTGCTCCCTTTCTCTCTTTTGCTCTCTTGATCTTTGTGGCCTTCTTTTTTCTGAGCCAGCATGCTCCATTAAAACAAAGGGCCAAAAAAAGGAGCTGTAAACAATGGAAATTCATTAGTCAGTGTGCTGTTTCTGCAAATTAAACTTTAACTTTTACTCTTTCTTATTGCTATTTTTTTCATTATTATTATTATTCCTCATTTCAGTGCCTTCAATGAGACATGGCTGCCTTAGTGTTGTTTGGAGCGGTTTCATTTGCCTGGGGTAATGAGAAAGCTCTCCATATCGATATTGGACAAAGAAATCTCACATTCATTCTGGGATTAGGTCGGTTAATTTGAATTTAGAACATAGCGTCGTTGCGGACGTTTTGTTTTCCGCAAAAGCAGCCAGAAAGACTGAAAGATGAGAAAATCAAGGTACGTTTGAAGAAGGTTATCAATCATGTCTGCACAGTTAATGAGCCTTTTGATAGATTCAGAATGGAGAAAGAAAAACTAGTGAATTTAGAACCAGATTGTGAAAGAAAAAAAAAATCAACCACTTCTGGGTTAATCAAGCCCAAATACAGCTTGTTTTCTTTCTTTTTTCTTTCTTGGCTTAAATACTGATCATAGACCATGATGAAAACCGAGCATAAGCCTAAATTTTGAGCTAGCTCAGGCCACAATTTTTTTTCTCCTTTGCAAAAAAAAAAAAAAAAAAAGTTTATAATAAATGAGTGAGTGAACAAATAAACAAAAATAATCTGGAAGAAATATGCAAAGGTTTCTCATTAGGATGCTTCAGGAGGCTTTCTGCACCAATTAGAAAAGCGAAGAGAAAAAAAAGTTACACTGAGACGCTACTGACAGTCATGAATTATTGCTATGCTACCATCGAGGCAAACTCTGCTTTTGCTGTACATTGCCTTTTGAGTAGTCTCTTTTATGCAGAGAATTGTTGACAATAAAAGCATAAAGGAAAAAAAAACAACTAACTGTATATTGTAAAAAGTACAAGTTTAAGGTCTGCCAGACCTTTGTGATGCTTTAAATTTAATTCTGTGAAGTAGCATAGAATAAAAGAAAGGATGAATAACAGATCTGTTTAATATGTCTTATATACTGGGGTCTAAGTGACATACTGTGCAACAACTAGTTAAAAACCTTCACTTCTAAGGTTCTGATTTCAGACTATTTTATTTGTTTTTAAGTAATGCTTAAGCTGCTAAGAGGGAGGAAAATGAACGGCGAGGAACACACCAGACAGGCCATAAAATTGTAGGTAGGTGCAGCAATTCAAGCAGGAGGATCTATCAGTTGATAGACATGAAGAAAACCCTTGTTGAAAGAAATCCATAAGTATAACAGATTGCCGATTTCCACAGAAACCAGTTAAAGGTGAACAGATGCAAAATGTGTGTGACAAAACACTGAACAACACCCTCGGTTGTATGCATGGTGGTGGCAGCATCATGCTTTGAGGTTGCATTTCTTCAGGATGGACAGGGGTGATGGGCAGAGTGCAAAATGTTGACTCGGAGTGGCTAAGTATGCTTTTCTGCATTTGTTAGCAAATAAACTGCCACTTTCTTTCCACCTTACACATTTACAATTGGATATGAAGAAAAACACATTCAGTTCTGCCGAGGGAACATTAAATGAAGGCCTCGTAAGCCATTAAGTGGGAATGTGCCACAGGCGCTGGTCTTCACTCAAAACCTGATAAAAATCCAAGCCCATTGGTCAGATCTCATTTTCACCTCATTACTGGAGGTAACCGAATACATTAAGTTACCTCTACGTGCCGGAAATGTGCGCGCCTCAGCGTTTTAATCCAGAGAGGGCTCTTTTAATGAGGCGGCATTTTTTTTTTTTTTCTATCTACGCTGCATTATTCAATTAGAAGGATGGGTGAAAGGAGAGTCATAAAAGTTCCCAGCCTCGGACACTCGTCGGCAGGCATCTTCACCGAGGCTTTTACGAGAAAGGGAGGGCGATGGAGGAAGAAGGAGGTGGAGGAAGTGTGAAAGATAGAGGGAAGGAAAAGCAGAGGGAGAGAAAGTAGCTAAGCCAAAGCAATGCAAAAATGTGGGTTGCGAGAATACACTCGGTCCCAGCCAGATTAATAACGTGAGAGAAACTGCACACCCGCAGCTACAGCCTTGCCAGTGGCAGAAGCGCCAACCGGAATATGAAAGCGGAATAATAATATAGTATTTTGGCTAGATCGGGGTGGCATGCATAACTCTAATGACAGTTGTTGAATTGCAAATGTTCTCGAAGACACATTCTCACTTTGGTTGCTTATTAGCCAGGCTGCTTAGCATTTTTCAGTGCTTTTTTTTTTTCTTAACGTGTGTGTTTTGGTTTGACAACAAGTGAAACACTGAACATGTCTCTGGGTTTTTGTTGGGTTTCTCACACAGAGCTTAAAACCGTTTTGGCTTTCTGTGTTTGAGCATGAATTATGAGGTAAATTGAAATATGGAACAGAGTGGCTTTTCATGTGTTGATCTTATTTTTTTTTCCATGTTGCCAAACCATATTTGTGTTGAATGCTGGCAGAAGCGCGTCACAAAACAGGCAGGTACATAAGCATACCGTTATTGCCGCCGCTTCCCACTCTTTTCGCTATTTAAGGCGACATGCTGGCTCTCTCTTGGTCCCTGACCAAATGAGCCCTGATTGACTGTGATGTTTGCAAAATGCCTTGCCACTTTATCTTCTCCTCATGCTTGCACGTGAATCATTGATATGTTGAGCACAAGCAAGACTTCAAACAGTTGGAAACAGAGCGGGTAGAGAAATGGCGGAAGAAGCGGCCATTCGGTTACTGTTTGGGGAGATTTGGTGCGAGTCCCCCCTTGCAAACAATAACCGGGAAGAGGCAAAAAGCTGGGACACGGTCTCGCTCGGCGGGCCAAAGCGGGATAAGAATACAAATGCCCGTTTTGTTATGTGGGAGAGAGAGAGAGAAAAAAGCGAGGCAGGCTGTGGGATTGCTCACAAAAAGTCCTTCAAATCCTCTGAGGCGCTACAGGCCGTCATGAGCCGGGCGGTAAATTGATCGTGACATAGCAGCGCGGGGAAAAAGAAAAAGAACTCCAAATGTACAAGCGTGTCAGAGGCACCAAAAGAGGAAAAAAAAAAGAAAAAAGAAAGACGAGGCAGTGGTTTGCAAAAGGGCCAGAGAGAATAGGGAACACACACAGACCGGATCGCAGGGAAGGGGAGCGTATGTGTCTCCGTCTCTGCATTGACAAACATCGGCGTACACGAGGATGCTCCTCAAGTATTGTGGGCATTTTTTTTATGACTCCTTAGCTACACACACTATTCAGTGAGTTGCCACGTTTTCTAGGTTAAACACAACTTTACTTTGAAGTGAATTCCTCTCTCCCAGGGCATGCAAGTATTATGCTTAGCACCTTAAAATATTAAAAGCAGACTGCTGCAAAGGCATTTAAGGGCGTCCTCTAAATTCAGAGTTTTTCTAACGCACATGTACAGAAGAGTGACCATCTGTGACAGGACCTCGTAGAATGTAGCACTGCTTCCAAGCGGCCGAAGAGCCGAAGTCTGTCAGACGGGGCCTAAACAATCTGTCCTTTCCGAAAGCGAAGACACCGCAAGACGCTGTCTGCATGTGACGCTGAAATATTAATCGCTTGATGTTCCAAATGACAGGCTGCTTTGTTTTTCCATTGAACAAGTGAGCAAACGAGAGCGGAGACCTTGGCAGGATGGCAGCAGGGTTCATATCAGCACCGCCTCGCAAGTTAGTGTTAATAGTTAATGAGGGACCTTGTTCTGGTTAGGGAGGATTGCTTTGTTTGGACGGGGAACGTCAAAGCGATCATGTTGAGGTTTCATGATGAAGATGAGAGCTTTAAATGGAGACAAGCTCTTGCTTTTTGTTCTTGTCCCTGTGCGTGTTTGACTAAAATATGTTTATTTTTCTGTCACTTCACGTCAAGATTGATTGTGATCGCAGAGCAAAAAATGTTGCACCTTTTAAAACAAATGGGCTGTGACCGAGCTTTTTGTTTAAACTTTCTGTTTTATGAGCCTAGTTAAGAAAGCTAAGGCCTCGTCCCACCAGCTTCTATGCAAGCTTTGAAGTGGCTCTTAACCGTAAGTCTGGCCTTTGATCTGCCTCCCTCAGACTCTCGAGTAAGTGAATTCCTGTGCATATCGTAGCAAATTAAAGTACATCTTAGATAAACCTGAATAAATAGAGGCAATCACCATCTTTGTTACTCTAAGAATGCTTTGGAGCATTCTTTAGGATTTATGAGAAGTCCTGGAGTGGGCCATGTCTTTTGAAAACATTTATTTTTTCATTTTTCTTTTTTTTTGGTGCCGCACAAGAGCTTTCTGTTGAGTTTTAGAAGGATTTACTGAAACAGGTGTACTTGGACACAGAAAAAAGCACAAGTAGGAGTATTTCAGTAGCGCTGCTTTTCAATTTCAGCTCCGAAATGGTAGAAAAATCTCAATCAAATTCTTCAAATACTGCAGTGCAAATGATGAAAAGACAAGTTGGAAAAAAAAAAAAAGACCCAAATAGGTTGAGGTAATAAATCCTAGAGTATGGAATTTGCGACTGAATTTACTGAAACTGTTAGAAAATAACATTGGTAAAATATTGGTTTGGCCACTTGGGTGTAAGTGCCTTGCCCCAGGGCACATCAACATGTGGCATGAGTAAGCTGGAACCAACATACAACATTCCGATTGTAAGACTACCCACTGACCTACAATCACCCCGAAAGGTAGCAAAAGTGTCTCAGTTCAAGGAAAAATTATTGGTAAACATTGAACAGAGACTTTCTATGGGACAGAAAGCCATAGAGTTAATGGCACTACTGCCACAATCCAGTAATGACAGGTTGATTAAGCAATACCAGTTGTATTGTCTGTAAAAAGGAAGTGAGAAGGAAGAAAGCAAGTGAATTGTATTATGTGAAGACAAATGTATTTTGCTTGGCATGTCAATGCAGTCAAACCTTCATAATGCTGTACAGATTAGGTTTCCTTCATATTGGTAGCACACAATAATGTCAGAATATTTCTGGCTCTGTCTATGAAACATTAAATAGTGCTGGTTGGAGTAACCACAAAGCAGCTGGTGATGATTCTTCATGACTCATGGTAGCATTGCTTTTGTTTCCTCGTTGCAGTAAGGGCAGACTCATTACTCGCCTTTTATCCACCGGATACGAAGTGCAGTTGAGCTTTATTTCGCCTTTGACAACCGTACTATTTTAGGACAATGGAGCCGAGGTGACGCTATTTTGCGAATGATCTGGCCTCTCTCTGACTGAGGCTACATACGACATGTCCAGCCAATAAACACAGTTGGTTAGCTGGAGAACCTTAGCTTGGCTCTCTTCTTTCTCCACATTCTCTTCTTCCTTACCCACACGGGCAATTACCAATTCCCTTTCAGGGTACAATGACATTGAGTTTTGACAGCTGAGGATTTTTTTTGTTATTGTTATTGAACTTTTCTTTTTTGCCCCCCCACCTCTGTCTTTTTCCCCTTTTTCTCTTTGTCTATTTTTGAAGGTCTTTAATCTTGGCTCAAAGACAGGTGGGTACGGTTTAGCCGAGCACTAAATGAAAGCCTGCGGAATCGTAGTCGCCTCTGCGACCTCAGGTTCTCCTTTCCTCAAGAGCAGGCCTCGTTACTGGCAGGGGGATGTCACCTCAGCATGAGCCAGATCAAAAGGCCTGTGAAGTGTGTGCTTGTGTGCGCGCATCAGCCAGGATCCCATTAGAACCTTCAGATAATGTCAAAAACTGATGGGAAGAGATGTAAAAAGAGAAAAATACTTTCAACAAGGGCACATTTTAACTAACTTTTAAGGATTTAAACTTCTCTGACACACACAATGTTTCAGTCATGTTGCTCGGAATCCATGTTCCTTGCTCAGTTTCGGTTCGTCTCCTGACTACTCTAGTTTACAACTGAAGTGTAAAGTCGGTATGAGGAAAACAGAAGCTGATAACTCTAATACCATATTTTGACAATATTTTATGTCCAGAGATTTAATATTTCAAACTCGCTACATTTTCTTCAAATCAGATTTTCAGAGTTAGAACCTGTTTACCCCCGGAACTGTATTAATCAATTTTAGCATATAATTAACAAGATGTCCAACATTTCTGCAAGATTTTGATCAATAAGGCTAAAATCTTGGTGCAAACAGAACGTGATAACATCCATCTATTGTAAGTGATTTTTCTTTTATGCAAATCTCCCCTTCCACAATTGCTAATGCTGCCTTTATGAACCAGTCTGACCTCAGTAAGGCATTTCCTTCCCTACGGCTAATGCTCGGTAAACGTTTTCTCTTTTTTGAACAATTCTTTCCAAACTGAGAAGTGGTTGAGAAATCCCAGTAGATCAGAAGTTTTTGAAATACTCCATGTAGCCCTTGTACTGGCAATGCCACATTCAAGGTCACTGAAATCCCATTGTCTCATCATTCCGATGCTCAGTTTGAACATTCAGCAAGTCGTCTCTGCAAAATCTAGATGTTTAAGCGTCATTGCGATGTATTGGCTGCTTTGCTATTTGTGTTAACAAACAGCCAATACATGTAATTATTATGCTACAAACACCATGCTTCTTACTTCCTGCTACCCTTTTTTGTCATGTTGTTTAGTTTTCTCTCCAGTCCCCTCTTTCAGCCTTCTTGCAGACTGGTGTTTTTTGTCGCTGGCGCAGGTGCAGGTCAAGGGCAGGAAAATGATAACAGTCACTCATTCTGCTCAAATTAGGAGTGCAGCAACCTGCGCACACAAACACACAGTGAGATGATGGATGAAAGGTCCTACACCAAGGGTGCAAACATGATTCATGCCTCTTTTGTGGTTATTAGTCCTCCCCACATATGTGTGAGTGCTCACAAATCCCCAACCATGCTTGTATTTCAGAAATGCACCTCTTTTGTCAACGTGTGTCTATATAATGCAAGATGGATCCCACCTCTGGCACTTCGCTGGCAACAAAACCTACTCCACTGTTTGAATGTCAACAACAAGAAAGACACAAAGAGCGTTCAACACACTGCCTCCAGTCAGTCGCGGCAGGTGGAGGAAGGTTCAAGGAGGTGTGTTTATACCCAGACACACGCTCGTGCAAACACCTCGACGCTGACAGAAAGTGTCTCTGATAGTATTAGCTTTATTTATGCGTGTGGTGTGACATCAAGTGAAATGACGAGGGAACTCTTTGTTCGCCAGTGTGTGTTAAAACTGCCTTATATCAGTCTTTAGAGAGCTACAAAAGCAGAGTGGGAAGACACAGCAGCAACCAGCGATGGTAAAGGAAGTGTAGGGATGAAAGGAGTACTAGCTGGTTTTAAATACTGTGAAGGGCAAAAATTAAAACAAAAGCAACAAACCTGAGGCCTATTGTAACGTTAAGATAAGCACATTTTGAAAACTGTTCAAGTTGGAAAATGAAACCCCCATCCAACTCCCATTTCTTCTATAGACAATTGTCAGTGAATGCGACAAGAAATGTACAAAATTGGTGCTATTCCTAGGTTCTTGGTATTATTTGAGAGTAACTTTCACAATTGTTAGGTGTAATTGCTCCACTTCTTATGTCCTGGTGGAAGAAAATAAGTAATTAGGTGAACCTTGAGGTAACGTGCTGCTACTAAAATAAAAACATGACCCACAGAGTCTTTAATTGAACATAAACAACTTAAAGTACTCCCAAGCACAAAAATTCAAAATGTCAAACAAAAAAAAAGTATTGAGGTTGATAAAAACAAATAGGAGTAGAAAGAGAAACCAACTGGAAAATGCCCCGAGGAAACGGATGAGGGATGATGAACAAATGAGTGGCAATTGGCCAACATAAGTGATATGTAAAAGGCCAGAAATATCAGATGAACTGGCTTTGCAAGATTGCCGCAGTTCTTGGCATAGAAGCAGTGAAAACAAATGCAAAGCTGTACTGTCTTTTTCTTTTTTCGCCTGAATGGTACTGTCTAACAAGAATTCATCAGTTTAAAGTTTAATTAAAGAAAATGTTTTTTTCTTTAATACCCAACAATTCAGTCGTCTTTTACAATCCACTCATAGTCCACTGTGAGAAAATGTTCTTATATGAATCCAATAAACATTATTTACTGGCTGGAGTTACTTCAGTTTTATTGCGGGTTTAATCTGTTTTATAGGGATCAGATGGCCTAAATGGTTCTCATAAATTTTCCTAATACAGTTCATTAGTTTACATATGAGATTTAAGCTTTTTTTATTTGACTATTTAGGCTCTTAATTCATACAAATCCTCAACTGCAATGAAAGATGAAGGTATAGGATGGTTTTTGGTGGATTGATCCATTAACCATAATATAAGTCATAGATAGAGTCCATCTAAAACTTAGATGCAGAGCATGTTTAAAATATGACTGCATCAGTACAATATGTTTTGTACAGGATTATTAAAGATGCATGATGTTATCTTATGCTTAATTAATAAAGACACTGATTGCAAGGCTGTTTTTGCTATTAATGTTGGCTGACCAGATTAGGTTAAGCCCCAAATGTGCTTGTTGCTGGGGAAATATCTAGGCTCAACCAAGTAACTCTGTTTTGGAAGCTTGTTTTTTAAACAAGGAGCAATGACCAAGCTTCAGTTTGTGACTAGTTGGATTCACACTAGTCACAAACTAAAATTAATTAAAAAGTTTGGTGACTGACAACTCCCCCTCGACTCTCATAAATCACAGATATGTCTCCAAACAATAATGCTTCTTTGTTCTCATCTTTTAGACCCCCTCCACCCCCCCTACTTCTTTCTATTCATCTCCTGTCATCCTGTTCTATCTTATTAATTTCACCTACATTTCTGTGCTGCACTGTATCACTATTTTAACACTGGGCTGCACTCCTCCACTCATACACACACAATTTATTTTTCTTCCCCGTTCATGGTTGTCTGTTTTCTGGGTAGCTTTTTATTCTCACAACAAAGAAGATGTCTGTTTTGTTTTTTTTCTGTGGATGCTAAAATCTGACCTATTTTTCCCGAAAGACTTTCAGTTGGATAATTTTTTTCTCTCTCTTCTTCTTCTTCTTTTTGTGTGTGGCTAGTGTAGCAAAGCTAATTGTATAAAATTCTCACTGCATCATCTTTTGCAAATCCCTCTGAGGGAATTATTCAAGATCCCCCGACCAGGTTGATGTGGATAAATGTCCCTATCACTGCTAAGCGTAAGCCACTACTCATCTCTTATTTTAGACTCCACCAGTGACAAAAATGGCCATTCCTCAAATGGTATTAAATTTGCTTCTCATGTACTTGTAGTTTTTCATCATTTCTCGTCACAGAAGGTGAACTCTCCACACTCCTCTTCCTTCTGAAGCGTACTTCCTCCCAGTCGCTGGCCTGTGTGACCATGGGGAAGGCTCATAGCTCACCCATTGGGTGCCGTCCAACGGATTTGATCTCCTGGTCTGGCCTCAGCCATCTGTGTCTGTTGGCGTTGTAATGAGAGAAAACCGCCCGCTGGCCTTTCCCTCCAATCCTCAGCCCCGGTCCTTGTGCTGGTGCATGAGCACTGGACAGCAGTAATTTGACAAGAGCTGTTCAGTACGGAGCTCTGTCTCAGTTCATGCTTGTGTAACCTTGTTGAAAACCGAACAAAATAATAAATATCTATGTAGTGATGGAGAATGAGCTGGGCACAAACAACCAGCGTTTTGCTGTCTCTCTGCTCAGTTGGGATAAAGAAACGTACTACTTATACGCTCTGCTAATCTCTTTAGACAAACGTCCAGTCCCCCAAAAGGATAATACTTTTTGCAAGCCTAACCAGTGCACTGCATTATCAAACATGATTGTTTACAGACCCGTTTTACTGAGGTTTGGTAAATCCATTTGTTGTTCAATTTTTAGTTTCTAATAGCAGGATCTCTATTTTGAACTTTTTTTTTTCAGAAAATGGAAATGTGAGATGTTAGATTTGAGTAATATGAAAAGTCATGGCTCATTGAGAGGACACGTGTTTTATGATACATCATATCCGCAGCCATCAGTGTTAAGGCTGCGCCAAGCAGATGGTTAGCTAACGCTAGCTTGACCTAAAGACTTGAAATAGTCTATATGTCACAACATAAGAATTACCGGCAGCCGACATACATCTACAAAATCTAATGCTATGAGAAGAAATGTTATGAAGTAGAGCTAGTTTTTAACACATCAATTTGGAACAAACAGCTTTTGATGGGTTGTTAAAATTTGGGTGGCTTTTCGCAACATTTAGTGGGTTTACAGAAAGTGTTTATAGGAAAATTTGATCAAAATCAAATTTTCACTAGTATTAGCCACACTTGTCATAGTGTGGCAGAAAAGTAAAGAAAATACTTACATTTTAATAAAATGCTGTATCCTTGCGCTCATTTTATTGCTTTGTTCATTTTGAAATGTTTGCATCTGTCGACATTATCAATGAATAACAGACAGAGGTTAAAAAGGTGTCACGATGTAGCATGTACTGTAAAACTGTAATCCAAGTGAAACTCCATGATGTAATTTTGCATCAAAAAATAACATAAGTCTTGATGTATTCCAAGAATTAAGTCATTTGCCGTCTCAATAGGATCTGGTCAGTATATAATAAAGGGCAAATAAGAAAGGGCATATGGCATACCTGGCACTGTTACCATAAATTTCAGAAGAGGTTTTATTTTTTTTCAATTGGGTGTGTTTTACATTGGCAACCCTTTGTGGGAAGCCTTTATGCTTTTTGCTGATTGCCTAGGAACTGGTCTATTGCACCAATTGTTTTGTTAATTGTGATAAAGGAAGTAGAAATAAATTCCCTGTATTTAGAGATATTTATGTACTTTTTATGACATTTTATGTACTATTTATGACATATTTAGGTACTTGCGTGCAAAAAAATTGTAAATAAATAAATATTTTGCTATACTAACCAAGATTACACAAAGCAGATGGTTAGCAAATCTTAGCTTAACCTAAAGACTTGAAAAAAAAAAAGAAACTAGCTTAGCTGTCCTCCACATTAACAGTCCCATCATCTATTTGACCTGCACAAAGTATATTTATGGATTATGTTTCCATTTTCATGCTAGAACAGCAGGGGTTGGGACTAGTGAGGTTTACTTTCAATGTAAACAAAAATATTACATAGTGAATTAGTCTTTAGTGTAGAAGAACTGTTTTTTTTATTATTGTTATTATTGTAGTGGTAAAGGTTTTACTAAAAAAACTATTACTACAATAATATTCTAATCAATAATAATTAGGCATAAAGGAATAGCATCTAACAGGGCTGTAATATACCAAAGATTTCAAAGCATTTAAAATATATTTTTAGCTGTATGTGGTTAAAGGACCTTAGTAAATAATATGTAGACGGGTGATTATTCAGAAAAAAAAATGCTATTATAAAATATGACACATTATGTCCTAATACCTGGATGGGTGAGAAATGAATGTAGAGTATGAATGAAATGACAGCTGGTAGATGTGGAATTTGGGTCTAACTGGTGAATGGACAAACTGACCAAGAGCTAAATAAATGTGTGTCAATTCATTGCAAACTTTTCCTCTTTCATCTTAAATTAATGGTCTCAAATATTATCCCTCCAAGCTTATAAATGCACAGTGTGTGCTGTTGCTACCACTTGTAGAGGTGAAAATCTTGGGAAATCTTTAAACTCACTGGTTTACCTTGGTGAAAGCGTGGGTGTGTGTGCGCGTGTGTTTGTGTAGTTTTTTTTACTGTAAATCCCGCAGCGGGTACCTTCCCATAATAATGATGCTATTAAGCCCTGCGCTTAAGCTGACTTTGCTTTTCTTTTTGCTTGTTCTTTACATCCTCTCCACCGCCTCCATTCCATCTCTGTCTTACTGTTTATGCCCACAATTTCTGAACACTCAGTTAAGACCCCCACACCAGCAACATGCCTCCCACCCCACCATCCCTCGTCTTTCCACACCGCCCCCCCCTTGCATTATTAGTGCATATGGCTCTCTCTTGGCTCTGCAGAAGCCATTAGCTGAGATTAGCAGCAGAAGAGCCAGACTTCTCCCTATGTCCTTCCTCTCTCATTCTCTCACTATTTTTTTTTTCTTTCAGTCTAGCTATAGCCGCCACGCTTGCTGAATGATTACCATCCATTATAAAGCTTCATTGTGCTGACAGAGGCAACTTCAGACGATAGTCCTGGTTATAAAGAAAAGGGTGGGGAGAGAGTGAGGCACTCATAACTTTAAACACACTTCCTGTAAGTGTAATGTGTGTGTGTGCCCAGGGAAAGAGGGGGGAGATGGGGTGTTGGATAGGAGTGATTGGCCTTTAGCTCAAAGAGGTAGTCAGAAAAGGAAAGGGAGCATCAGAGGAGAGCAGCCTTGAATGCTAAAGAAAAGCTGGAATTTGACACTGATTGGTTATTGCTAACTGCAGCTTCCCCCGAGGTTTGATCGAAGCCGCAGTGATGCAAGCGTCCTCACACGCCACAGGGAGTGTTGTTAACCTTTTCTGTGTGGCATGGTGCCCCATTCACCCTCCCTCGCTTCCCCCGCTGTGATGTCTCAGCTGAAACGTATCCCCACTCCCACAAGCTGCACTTTTAGTTGCAGGGGCCGCACACGACATTGCACATGCAGTGAAAAGTGCAACATTCATAGAGTTAATGTAGAACACAAAAAAATATACATTTTAAATTAAGCAAAAAAGGTAATTGCAACAGAAAAATGTCCCACTGGGGCTGACTTGGGTTGTTAGAGAGATTGAAAATGACAGTGAGAAGAATTTTGTGGCTTGGCCAGAATCTGACATGGATGGAATATTAATAATTCCCCCTTTATTTTGCAACCCCTCTATCCTCTTTGTCACAATTTCCCCCTTTTATAAAAGCTGGGGATGCTGCCTGTTGACAGCAGTTTTTTGCCCCCTCTAGTCGTACTGTGCATAATATGCTTATTGATTTCCGGTGATATTCAGAACTGTTGTCAAGTGCTAGAAAAAATGTTTTTATCTTTTTGCTAAGTTTTGTTTAAAATCATATAAACAAGTTGGCCCTTTATGAAGCGCATAATAGAATACACTCACAATCTCACCTCCCACTCCCAAATATAGTTTTGGTCCAACTTCACGAGCTACAGCCAGGTCTGATTACTGATAATGTCCTGTTATATAGTATCTATAAAACTACTCAAATAAGTAGAACCTCTCTGACAACATGAAGTAGGCTTAAAGATCTCAAAGATCGGCACGATCTTCTAAATCTCCCCCTGTAGGTAATGATGTTTTGCTTGATAAAAGGGTTGGGTATCAAAATACTGAAAATTTAAATGTGTAGCGTTTGCTGTAGAGAACAAAATTAATTATAAAACGTATATATTTATATTTTCCCAGCCAAGCTGCCATTACCCACAGTCAAAACTCTATAGACACAAACATTGCCTTCTGCTTGAAAAGTATCCATTTTAATTAGGCTATCGCTAAGCAACCCAGATCACATGTTAAAATATGTTGATATTCAGTGATAGCCCCATTGAACTAGCATTGTAAATTTCCGATTAGCAATACAATTTGCAGTTTATCCCGGTTTGTATTGAAAACCTCATTGCCTCTTTCGCTTTTTGGGTCCAAGTTTGCATTTTGCACCCGAGAAAGACAAAAATCTGGAGATTGAAATCCAACCTATTCTGGTCCTGTGTGTGCGACTGGTGTTGTGTGTTTAAGTATCTCCACCCGTGTGCTCATATAAAAGGCGACAGGTTATTTCTACCTTTCACACCACCCTCCCCATTGGAAAACATGAACTTCCTATATTCTCACCAAAGCATTAGCACTTCTGTGATTGCATCCGCCTTAGCTGCACTCTCGATCTCTTCCACAACCACCCCCCCCCCTTTCAGGGGCATCACTCTCAATCACATTTATCTCTTGGATCTCTCTCCCTCCCCAGATCTATCCCCCACCCCCTTTTTTGAGTCTGTGCTTTACTTGTAATCTATTTTCTCTCCTTTTCACTCTCTTTCTGTTGCCAATGCCCCTGCTATCTCTTCTACTTCTCCCTTAATCTCTCTCCACACCACCATGCTATTCTCTTTTTGTTTTCCATCTCCCTCCGCAGCACCCCCCACTCTCTATCTCTCTGTCTCCTTGGCTGTGTTTCTCACCAGTCAATAATGAAAATTGCTTGCTACCTTGAATGGATTATGGGTGTGCGTAGGGGCCTTAGGTAGTTTGTTTGAAGGCGCAGAGGTGTCAAATGAAAAGGCCCGGGTCATTTTCTACCTGCCACAGGCCTTCTGCTCCCCGTCACACATTCACACACTCTGGTGAAAAGACACACGCAGGAAATAAACACTCTCATTCACAAACACACAGCTGATCAATGACAATGAATCAAGCATTACCACTGCTGTCTCTGCACTCAGATGTACCTTTCCTCCCTTTCGCCGTCTCTCTCTGTCTCTCTCCCCCCACCGTCTCCCGTCATGTATTATGAATACTGCCTAATTGCACGGCCCAGAATTCCTCACACGGGCTGGCACATTTACTTGTTTGCTTTGTATCTCTTTGCCTTCCTCTTGTTTGCTAAATCCTTCTGTGATAAGCTTGTTTACTCCCCGGTTCTGGCTTGTCGAGATCAAACAACAAGCAGATTGAACTAGAAGAGCAAGCGCCTGATGGTCAGTTCTCTGGTTTATGTATGCTAAAGAGGTAGACATGTAGAAGAAGAAGACATGTAGGTGCTGTGCATTTGACTCAAAGCATTTCCGAGCATTTTTACTTTCCTCCCATGTTTGTTTTCTCTGGTTTTTTTAATCACTTCTTCCTTCTCGTAGCATATCGCCCTGACTGATGAAGACTCACGTTCTGAATCTCCACCAGTCTCTTATTGACAGCAGTTGCATGTCTGTTGTTGGAAACCAAGTTGCGTGGAGCTTTCCATGTTGCTTCTTTCATCGGCAGTGTGTGAAGTGGCTGCGTTGGTTTGACAAATACATTATGAAGCGGACACGGGGAGAGAGCAAGGCACTTCTGAAGTTCCGTCAGCCGCTGGGCCCCGGATGTGACCGTGTTTAATTTTTTTGTTTTGTTTTCTCTTGTGGGGAAGTTTGTGTGCCAGTATGTGTGGTCTCCTCCAAGATTTGAGTTCCTGAATTGTTTGGTTTGTCACCGCATCCTTTTTGAATCGAGATACCTCTCTTCCATAAAGGCTGGATTTTTGGATTCCAAAAGTTAATCGTTGTAGATTGGGCAGATTGCCCCCAGAGTTATGGATCTCTACATCTCGTCCAAAGACTCTCAAGCTAATCAATCCCTAATTATTTCATTAATTAATTACAGGTTTTATGAAGGAGAGTTGATTTTGTTGGATTTTATTTAGGGGAATGGGAGTAGAGACTAATACATGACACTTCAACTTTTATTTGTGATGAAAATAAAAATCTAAATCTCCAGTAACACTGTTTGATACTAATGTGGTAAAATGTGAGAAAGTACAGAAATACTTTTGTAAACCGTCACCGTTTCCCTCTTCCTCATACTTCATTCAATCTGCTTCTGCTTCTTCAAAGTAAAAATGTAAAAAAAAATTTAAAATCCTCTTGAAGAAAAATAGTAGTGCTTTCTGACGAGACGAGCTTTGGGGCTGAGATTTCACAGCTACTAATAAGCATTCAGTCTCCTCCCCTCCTCTGCCTCGTGGTGACTCGGCTGCTAATGTGTGACTGACAAGCCTCAGCTTTCGTTGATTGGGCCACTTTTGCAGGTTGGCTAAGCACGTAGATGATGGACAGATTTGGGCTGCATGTGCGAACACGATGCAGCCTGAGTCGAGACATTCTCAGATCAAAGCTTTCGCCTCACGTCGACGGCGCTTCGCATTTTGATACCACCTTGGCTGGTCTTCAATACATCTCCACTAACAGAGTGGATTTTTCCCCTTCCCCTGTTATGGCCTTGGTTTTGGATAGCGGTAGCGGGGGAACTCTGTTTTTTTGGGGTTTTTTTTGCCGGATTGCTACACTCGTTCTCTTAAATTAGGCCAGCAGGGACTTTTGGTTGCCAGAGTGATTTTCATCTGTGGTCAAATTTTTACCTTAATTCAAAACCATACCTCATTATCACTCCTTCTTCATATTTCTTGTCCAGCGATCGATCAGAAGACATTTACTCAAAGCCGGCAGTAAGTAAATAAGTAAGCAAAACTTTATTTATAAAGCACCCTATGAAATATAAATTCATGTGGTGCTTCACAAGCGTCAACACTTCATAAAAATAAGGATCATCTCAAAATCGGGCAGACTGACGAGTGGCAAAGCTCAGATTCTCATTTAGTTATTTTGACCTACATCGAAGGCTATTGAAAAGGAGAAGAGAGTTTACAGTGGAGGGGGTAAACAATAATGTCTTTTTCTGTATTCATATAAACTCATTTTGGTTAGCTTTAAGCAGATAAAGGCCTTGCGATTTTTGCAAATCCATTTCAAAGCTGCTCTGGTTTCTCTCACAACAAACACTTCATCGATCTCAAATCTTTTCAGGCCTTTCGCCTGAATAACCCAACAATCAGAGAAGGTAGGAGTCTCTTCCATGTTAGCTGGCATTTTAGGCCACATTCATATTGTCTTTAAGTCAATGTCCTTTCTTTAAGCCTCCTCTGTCTTGTGAGGTATAGACAGCGGGTCAATCAGAGCGCTTGCCTTGGTTAATCCAGTTTTATATTGTATCTAGGATTAACCCACAGAAGCTGGAATGACCCTAAGACCTGCGTGGCACACACTTAATGAGACTGCCCAGATGTCTTACAATCAGTGATAGGAGAACCGACAAAAACAAAAGCCTGATCATGCAAAATTATTTACGACATGACGAACTAGTCAGCTGGACCAGTTTAATTTCAGTCTCTGTATATTTCAGAAAAAGGAAAATTATGCATTTAATATACAATTTCTATGTTGCAAGCACTTGTTTGTGTTTTTGCATGTGTCTTGATCATCTTTGCAAATCTGCAGTCTGGAATGTTTTTCTTAAAAAGAAATAGAAACCTCAAGGCTCAGTCAGACTGGATGGAGAGTGTCTACAAACAACTCCCATGTCCTACAAGCTCTCAGACAAAGATCTGAACTTGGACAGGGATATTCTCATGTCTGATGTGATTTGATCTAAACCATTCCGTTGTAGCACAGGCAGGTTCTCAGTCCATAGAGCATAACGTTCTGTTACAGGTTCAAGATTTGTGCAACTTCTAAAAGGCTTTCTTTCAGTTCTGGTGTATATTTATCTCCATCTGTCTCCTTATAAACTCTAATAAGCTTCCATGTTTGTGTTGAAGAAACACATTCTACATTTATCTCATGAACCAAGGTTGGACACTATTGTGAAAAAGATTCTGTTTCCAGCAATTGATTTTTTTTTTCACTTAACTGTAAAAGGCTTTTTATTTCAATTTGGCTGATTTTTGCTGCTTTCTTCTGAGATTTGGACTTTTTTTCCCACACATTTTTGTCACCTTGCCACACATCTCCCCCCTGCTCTCTTCGCGAGTTTATGAATTCTGCTAAACAGACTCCTGATATGTCCTCAAATTATCCACAACTTGTGTGATTCGATTTGAAAATCTGCACCAAGAACAAGACAAACGTGAGGAGGAGGAGGAATTAAGGCATTTAGCTGTTTGACGTTCTGACATTACCCTAGACGTGAGTGACACATGTGAAATCCCTCACTAGATTAAATAATAACCTGATCCTAGAAGTCAATAGAGATTGTATTCACTGGAAGAAACTGTTGCAGAATGATGGAGATACTGAAAGGCTTTGCAACTCAACGCGCCTTCAGGTTGACGGGGTCATGGAAAGGAATGTGGGAATGAAATGGAACTCATTAGCGAAGAGCAGGAGCCATGACAGGGACCTTTATTCTTGAGCCTGTGCTTTCGCATGTCAGAGCAAAGTATCGGGAAGGTTCCTCCAAGGTCTCC
Organism: Poeciliopsis retropinna; assembly: GCA_010277075.1. Taxonomy (NCBI): domain Eukaryota; kingdom Metazoa; phylum Chordata; class Actinopteri; order Cyprinodontiformes; family Poeciliidae; genus Poeciliopsis; species Poeciliopsis retropinna. Next base: position 4,319,119 of record VMRM01000019.1, read on the forward strand.
CAAGAGAGGAAAAAAAAAAAAAAAACAACAAAAAACTGTAACACGGAACGCACCGCCCACCCTATCTTTGGATTTACGAGCCGACAAGCCATTTGTCTTTCTCTACCTTGTTAGTATTACACCTCGGCTCGAAAGCATTGAGATAAGCAGAGCGAGCGACGTGAGAATTAGAGAGTGGATTGAGTGTGATGGATGACTTGGTGGGTAATATTCCTGACAGATGGATGAGAAATGAAAAGTTGTTGGTGCTGAAAAAACAAACGCACGATTGGTGATGATCACATCTGGATGGGCTGATACCTGACTGCAGCAAGAAGGGGAACAAAAAAAAAATAGAAAAAGAAAAAGAAAGTGACAACTTCTTGACAATAGCTTGACAAGTTTAGCAAAAAGATATCACATGGACTGTTATGGAGGACCAAGAAAGTTCGATTTATACGTGTTTATCTTACAGTGTATGACAAGCATCGTTAGCTGTACCATGAGTGTGACACCACAGAAGTGCTGAGAAGAGTCAGCGAGAGAATCACTGGGAGAGACGCAGTCCCCACACAGCCTGATGTCATCGAACGCACCCTTTTGCAGAGCATGTCAGTGGGGAGAATAACTGCGGAGTCTGTGCACGTGCGGGACCGATCAAAGTTTTTGCCTGATCGCAATTATGTCTGCAGTCTGTGATTAGAACTGTCGGAATCGTTACCAATCACTTAAATGTGAAACAGCTGGGTGAAAGAGAAATGTCACATTTCCATTAGGATTTTTTTTTTGCAATTTTCATTTCTCGTCTTTTGATATTTAACTGCATGTTTTTAACCTCATCATGTGCAATGAGCCTGTGATGGAGGAACGCTTAGACCAAGATGCCACACTTCCAGCATCCAGTCAGCATTTATCTGAAACCTCTGACAAATATAACTGCCCTCATTTGATCTATGGATATGACTGCATAGTTCTTACAGCCAAGAGAACTCTGGAATTTGATTGCATTTTTTTTTTTCCGAGACTGGATAAGAAAAATGAAAAAATACATTTATTTGACTGAAACAGTCATATTTAAGGACACAATTGTTATCTTAAATGTTCTAATTCTGTTGTCTAAAAGACCACATAAAAAAGCGTCGGTAGGCCAGATTTGGCCCACGGGCCTTGAATTTGACATGAACTGAAACATTCAAGTGTGAAGAAATCAAAAGTGAACTCATACTCTTTCACAGAACTCTATTTACTTTATACAAGCACTTCTGAACACAGCCAATGTCAGAATAAATACACAAGCGATTGTTGTTTGAGAACCATGGCGTTGGACAATTTTTAAAAAACCCAACCTTCAAAATTTACATTTATTCAATGGGGCAAAAAAAAAAATCCACTTGAAGAAATAATCAATTTCTAACTTAATCACTAGTGACTTAATTAGTTGTCCCATTAATAATTTAAGCAAACAAATCAATTCACTTTAGCATTATGATGCATATTTTACACTTTAAAAGTGGTGTTTGTAGAAACTTTCACTTAGTAATTCTTGAGCTCAAGATTTTCCAATTTAACAAGGGGGTGCAGGGGTCTTTGCTACTCCTCTAAATGGAAAATATGAGATTCAGAATGGCAGATGTTTCCTGATCCACATAGACCTGAAAAGTGCCAGAAGAAAAATCCAAATGATAAAGTCTTAAATGTATTTATCTGAAATAGATAGAAGCACAATAAAACAACCTCCAAATTTTTTTTTTTTTTTTTTTTTTTTTGGAGTTGCTAAAATGATGCTTCACTTCTGTGAAAATATATATGTGTTTCACTGCTTTTTAAACACTTTAGTAGGGGTTGCAATAATTGCGGAATTCACTGGAATACTATTGAGGTGCAACTTACACCTGCCATTTTGGTTTTGGCCAAAAGAGAGGGCTTAATCACCACAAGTAAAGCAAAGGGAGGGATGCGAATGGCAACATAAACACACAGGGAATGACATACTCCATTGCCTTCTAAATAACTACCCTTCCAATGCATCAAATTCATAATAACAGTCTGCAGGAAAAAAAAAAAAAAGAATAAAATACACCAAATTTCCCTGTTCGTATAATAATGCAGTCCAGGGAGCTGTCTATAGAGAAGAAGTGATTATTGTTTTAAGTTTGAGCTGAATACCAACATCCCCCTTTCCCTCCACACCCTCATGACCTCTACCTCTTAATTTACACCAGGGGTTAAATTAGCCAGTCTGATGAGGGCCATCATTATTTCAGCATGGTGCTGAGCTTGCTAGGCAGCTACCAGTTGGCTTCTGCTTTGTATGTCAGTGAATGAGGGGCGGGGGGTGGAAGGGTAAAAAACCTGTTCTGCAGGAACTGGGTACACAGAGAGAGCGGATGGGTTTGGAAGGAGCCCAGTTTGAGGCAAATCCTGGGCATTGTTCTTAGATCAAAGAGAGAGAGAGAAAACGGCAATGCAACAGAAGCTCAAATTAAATGGATGTTTTGTCTCTTTGTGTGACAGCCTCAGCTCTGGCCTTGAGTTCTGATGTCAGGTTCTTTCAAACAGTTGTGGCTGAATGACTGAGAACGGAGGGCAGTCAAAAAGAGAGGGAGTGGGAAAAAAAGACAGAGAAAGAGGAATGCATCTCTCTTCTGTTGTCTAGAAAATCAACAAGTATGCAAAGCAAGCGCAATCTCAAATGGACATTTTGGACGTGTCGCTAACCCGACCGCATGCTGGCCGAGCGATCCGACATCGCAAATCCACTGAGGGATGGAGCACGTGATGCGCAGCAGCCATTCTTAGTGCCTGTCACTATTATATGTCATGGCCGTGTCACTTTGAATCAATAGCCATCTCTGAGTATCACCCCCACACGCATCCACACCCACCCATCACACAACACAACCTCACCGCTCCCACCCACACCAGCCCCTTTATGGTCTTCATGAGCAAAAAGCTTCAGCAGACAGTGTGTATGTCTGTATGAGTTCAGTCTTGCATGTCCACACAGCAGATATCTTTCCCGTCATTAGCTTAGGTTACTTCAATAGCAGCCATTCATTTTCTGTTCCACCTCAAAGCTCACCGTCCGCTCGTTTCTGCCTGCCTCTTGATTAGATGTAGAAGAAGGATGAGGAGGGGGCTCAGGGAGGGGGTCATGCATGCAGTTAGGTGCTTTCACCTGCAGCATGAAAAGGTGGGGGGGCGGGAAGAGAGAGGAGGCTGAGTAATTTCAACTGAACTCAGGATCTCTTCCATCTGCTACCCCCACCCTTGTGCACCGCCTCGACTCTCCCACCTACCACACTCCTTCATCTTCAGCCTTCGCTGGCTATCTCGCTGACGATTCTTTTTATTCCTTGGATACCAGCTGCCGGTAAGGTGATAGGTGAAACACACACAGATGCACACGCACACCTAGGTTGATGGGGACTGAATGCAAGGGGTTTTGTGGGTTGGGGGAGTCGGTACATCGGTACCGAGCCTGCCGGAGAGCAGGCACAGGTGTTCAGTAATCATACCTGTTTGACCTTTCTGCAGCCTTTGGATGGTATAAAACCAGATATTTTCTGCTTTCTCCCTGTTTACTCGACGCCTTAACAAAGAGCTTCATTGTTAGCAGTCTCCTGTAACTTGACCGGATCTTTTTTTTCTCTCTCTGTTTTCGTTGACAAAGACGAACAGCTTGCAGGTTGGCGAGGGCAAAGCTGAGCTAAGTTTTCTTAGCTTCTCCTTTAAAGTGTTTATGTATTTATGTTTATATATATATATATATATATATATATATATATATATATATATATATATATATATATATATATATATATATATATATATATATATAATATATATATATATATCACAGTATTGTATATAATAAGTTTATATATATATATATATATATATATATATATATATATAATATATATTATATATATAATGATTATATTTATATATTATTATGTTGAAGACACACTTAATTGCACTGAAACTCCACAATGTTTCTGTTCAAAATGAAGTCTGTCTCTAACTAGTTGCAGTGTCAGTTTGCAACTGTTTCAGGTGAAGCAAAGGTAGCTATGTTCATGACTCCAAGGCATGACGTTGTGTCTTAAGGTGATGTATTTATGATTGACAGAGTCAAATGCAGCATTTGCTTACCCTTTTGCCCTGTAGCAAGAGAGTTATGGGTTTGAATTTGTCGATGGCCTTCCTGTATATTCTCTTCATCTGTATGTGGGTTCACTCCAGGTACTCTGGCTTCCTCCTACAGTCCTTTTTAAATCATCCTTAGGAGTGAGTGTTTGCATGCATGGTTGTCAGTCTTGCGTGTTTCTGCATTGCCCTATTATGAACTGGAAATCTGTCAAGAATCTGACTCACCCAATGACTGTTGGTTATAACAACTTACTGTTAGCCACTGATAATGCTGAAGTTGGTGTCTGCTTGGGAGTCTATCATCTCAGGCATCTGTTTGCTGCTAATAATAATAAAATTATTCTCTGCATTAGAGTTTCCTGTCTGGAGCTAAGCATTATCCACTAATGACTGAAGTGTCGGTTCTGGAGCTTGTTCATCATTTTTGTCTCTTCAGTTAAAGGCTTCTTCAGATCTGCTTCAACACAGACTGGTAAATAAGATGGCTGAAGCCATCACTTTAGTTCCAGTTACTACATTTAATTTGACTTAGGGCTCAGTTATTCCAGTTTAAACTGTAATTGTGTCATTTTATTTACCTCTAATTCAAGTTTTAAAATATAAAAAGTCAACTAGATTATTTTGCATCAAGCTGAAATCTGTAAACATCACATTAAAACAAAAACAAAACAAAAACATGCATAATGAGTACTACCTGCGTCCTGCTAATAATAGACAAAGCTTACTGTTGGATAGGACAGCATTTTACCATACTTCAGAAATTAGATTATTTCTTCTGTTTTGATCAGTTGCGGGTAGGGTTGGAGTTCAACTAGGGCTCCATCCGTGGCACCGCTATCTCTGCATAGTACTCCTGCTTAATAATCTTGACTTTGTTTTGGCTTTTATGTTGCCAAACAGATCATATTTCATGCTGGCAGTCCACAACTCCCCAAAACTAATGTCAAAATTCCCTCCACCCAACAAAAATAAATTAAAAAATCTGCTCAGTCTGCAATTGGGTAATGAACTCTGATAAGGTTGCAGACGAAACCACTTTTTTTTTTCTTTTTCTTTCTTTTTTTCTGTTCTCCAGTCACTGGGAATAGTGTCATGGAAGGCAAAAATGTGAAAAGAGCAGCCAGACTCTTAACTAAGTGCACTTAAAGAAGTGCCTCTGAGGAGAGGACTATTTTACATGTGGATTAGTGTGCATATCGCAGTCATCAGACGGTTGATACGAGGCCTTGAAAGACTGATATTCTGTCTTTTATGCCTACTGAGACACAGGGAGCCTTATCCTTTTCTCCTATCTTCCATAACACACTCCTCAAACACACATACGCTCATCTGGTCTCCGTCGAAACTGCTGAGACGAGGAAGATCGGATTCTAAGATGCTAGTGCATGCCTGTGTCTCTTCCTGTAAAGTAGATCATATGCCTTTCAAAGCACATGCAAATATCGGAGAAGGCACATGTTGACATGTAAAGCACGCTACACCTAAGTGAGCCCATGCACCCTGCACATAGCCCCTCTAGTGTCAAAGTTAAAAAATTGGACTTCATCAGACAAAATAACATCTGCAAACTGAAAAAAAAAAGGGCCGCCACCTTTTTCTGCTTTCCCCATTAATATTTTTTGTTGTGTTTTCCACTTTGCTCCCCCCCTGGTGGGAAGAATAACACCCGGGAATTGTCTGGGCACGAGCCGAACACACATAAATTTCAATATTAATTTGGCTGGCACCTCGGCAGCCTCCCCGAGTCTCCTAATCTCCCACCGCATATCTTCATTATCTGAAAGTGTGCTTTCATCTTAATTCCATTTTCATCCATCAAACGTCGGGGAGGTTTGACCTTGCGTGATCCCGACAGAGATAGCGAGTTAGCAGGAGAGTGGGCGAGAGCGGCAGAGACCAAGATAGGGAGGCAAAGTGGAGGAGGAGGGTTGGCAGGGGGGAGAGAGAGGGAAGAAAGAAGATAAGGGGGCAGGGTTGAGAAGATGAATGAGGATGGAGGAAAAGGGGGACATGACAGGAAGGGCATGTGTGTGAGTCTGAAGCCATTTTGGTTTTTGATAATCCTTATGTTGCAGCAGCAGAGTTTACTGTAGCGACTCCACATATCTGCTTCAATTCCCTTTTCCTATCCGCTCGCTTGTTATTCATTCTTCCCCTTCACTCGCCTTGGGCTCTTCCCTTCCTCCTTCATCCTCTCCCTTTGCCACGTCAGTTTATTTATCCCGACATTAGGGTTTAATTACTCATTTGTAGTAATTGTTTCCGTAATTGTTGGAATCATAATTGTTCTATGCTGCTGTTGTCGTGAACAGGTGGTGGATGGGACCTGTAAGGGAATGTGTGTGTGATATGATCAGCATCAGCTCGGTCCTAATTTGATCCAGACAAAGCCGTGCCACCTGGCGGGACTGTCCTCAAGAAACGAGGCGAGTGTTTCTGAGAGAACGCCCGAGGACGCGCTGAAACAGACGTGGGAGCTCGAGATGCACGCCACTTATCCCACATGAAGGATACATGCCTGCATGATCATACACAAACAGAACGCCTCATTAGTGGATAAGCTGGATATGCTCTCTAACCTCTGCCAGTCTTTCCCTTTGTGCTCTCCTTTTTGCCTGTTTGGATGGCAGCCCTGATCCCCTAAATGCAGGTTATCTGTCATCAGCAACTCAGGATGGTAAATAAAGAATCATTTATCAGCCCTATTAAAGCCTCTACAATGTTTCAGCTTCTCTTTCTTATCTTTGGATTTTTCTTTCCTTATCCCTCTCTCCGCAGTCTGTCTTATGCCTTTTGATCATATCATCACAGATTTTTTTTTTTTTCCCCCCTTTCCTTTTGTGGTAACATTCATTTCATAAGATATAGCATTCAGAGGCTTTTAAAAAATCTTCCGCCTGTGCCTCCGTGGGACAGGTAGAAGAAAGCTAAGTGAGCCGCAGTCGATGCTGCCGCTGCTGATGTGTCTTATGTCCTTAACGATGACGGCTGTGGCATTCGGCCGCTTTGTTGATGCTGTGTCATGTTCTGTGCTGACACCCTGACCTGTGTCACAACAAGCTAACGTTAGCGGCAGCCCCCAGGCTGGGGCAGAAAGCTGACAGTAGTAGGCCGTCGGTCTTGATCAACACTTCCATGCAGTTCTAGATCTAATTGTGCAACTTGTTAACTAGCTCGCCTGCCAGGACTAGGAAATCAAAGCTAATGACACTGTTGGTAAAAAAAAAAAAAAAAAAAAGACTTCTTTTCTTAGTGCAGCGATTTTACAGCGTATAGCTGCTATTATTTAAAGATCAATAACTTTTTGCACATGTTTAAGCTTGTTGTGGATATTGTTTATGTAAATTATATCCTGGATTAAATATATGTACTCGCTCCACTTTGATATTGATTATTTTACCAGCTTTTTGTAGCCATCGACAAGCGTCTGTTGTTAGTTTTGTGGCATGTTTGATCTGCACTACATTTCTAAAGTATCCACTTGTCTGTCTTCAGATGCAATTGTGTGGTGACATTAGTCCATCTTTTGCGTACACGACAGCTTCAACTCTTCTGAGAAAGATTTCCACATGGTTTTGGAGTATGTATATTGGTCTGTTTGACCATTTTTTCCCCATCAGTTCTCTTGTGAGGTCACACACTGATGTTGGATGAAAAGCCTTGCTCTTTGTCTCTACTTTGATTCTTTCCAATGGTATTTTATTTTTGTTTTTGAAGTCAGGACTTTGTCAAGATAATCCCAAAATTCGATTGCTTGAACTGTCCATCATGTTTTGTTTTGCTTAGTTTCACTGGTACCAGGCAGCTAAGAGCTGCTCCTGATAAAACTGTTAAAACCAGTCTTGTCCATTGGCTTGTCAGAGGGGCATGATTCATTACTCCAGAGAACACTTCTATTGTGTGTGCTTTACATGCATTTGCTGGCCTGGTTTTGGGGAGTCAAGGACTCAGAAACCCAAAACATGATTTTTTTTTTCTACATGAATTCATAATTACAAGTTCAAACTTAATGATGCGCATCTTCGTGTTGCATGTTTCTAACTGCATGACCAAAACTGCATACACTTTTAATGGGTCTTTCTCACAGGTCAATGAGAAACACTTACACACTCATGTCAGGAATTGAAGAAGAGAAAAAAAAAAACCTGCAAAAAAAAAAAAGAAAAAGGAAAGAAAAGAAAAGAAAAGAAAAAGGAAATGCGATCACAGGATTTGCAGGCTGGTGCTATGTAAGCAACACCAGGGTTGGAGTTTGGTTGCCACTCATTCCCTGGTGCATGCCAGCGCTTGTGTCAGCAGGAGAGGCTCTAAAGTGGAGACACAGGAGAAGCTCCTATCCATTCCCAATCAGAGAATGTAACATAAGTCATGAATAAGTGTGGGGGGGGGGGGGTAGTGGGGGAGGGGAGTTGTTGCTGTGAATGTCCACGAAAATTTACCACAGCATAAAATGACCATGCTACATATTTAGCTGATGTTGACAAGACTGCCTCCATGAAACATGAAGCTTTCATTCTGCCCACTTCATCACGGCCCACTATCAGCCCGTTTTATTATGCCTGTGTTCTTGAAGAACTACAAAGGGGGTTACTTGTCAGTTTGAAGTAAAACCACTGCCACTCTTAGCTAATGCCCCCTCTACATATCTTGGTCCCCACTTCATAAATATAAGAGAAGAAAAAAAAAAAAACACACAACAAAAGCTCTTCTTCTGCTTTCAGAATAGGTCAGGGACTGGGTTAAGCTTCTGTCAATGTTCAAACACATCCCAGCAGAATAGTATCTCTGTTACACCAGTGGCCTAATCCGCCACTTGAAGAGCAATTAAAAGTTTAGCCCTGACTTTAAAAAAGTAACCATGTGTGATCTTTTTCTTCTTCTTCTTTTTTCCTGCGGGGCTGTTTTTTGGCTCCGTTCATGGGTTGAATGCTAATAGGAAAGTGCTATCGGTGGCTCTCTTCCAAAGACATCCCTAAAAACATTGAGGAGCAAAAGACAACAGGAGAGTTGACAAAGTAAGAAAATCTAACTTTGAAAGGAAGTTTTATAACAGCATTTTTTTTTTTTTTGTCTGGTAACAGTTTTCTTTTATGGCAAAACAGTGAAATCATCATATGGTTTGTGTTTAGGATTTTCCTCTCGTTAGCGTAGCCCCACTGAAACATATGCATTTCAACTGTTTCTCCTGCCAAACATGCCAATAAAGGGTCGATAAGACTGAAGAAAAGCAGCGGAGAAGCATTGAAGGACATTCAATTGATCTGTGTTCTGTCAGTCCATAAAACCACCACACGGTAAAATGGAAGGGTAAGATCGACAAGGGAGTGCTAATAGCATCATCAACTCTGACAGATGGCGTGTTACCCATCACGATTGTCATTAAAGTATTTTTAAAGGTGCTTAAAAATTATACTATCTGGCTCTGTGCCAGTCTTTATTGCATGACCTCGCACCTCGCTGACATAATTTCAATTGAGAGAGTATGGCAATCAGGTTTACCAATCCTTCTGTCTCTGTTTCTGTTATTGTGTAAACTGTTACTGTGATGAGCAGTCACTCTGCAAGGCTGAAAGCAGTTTTGAAACTCAGCAGGCAAAGACAGTCATTTCAGATTTTTTTCCCTCAGTTTTTGTCCTTTTTCTTTTGTTTCTGCTGGAGTCTCTTGGTATGTTGTTCCTGTTTCCCCTCATTATGGTGTCAGGTTCCAGCTTAGGGAGGAACGACCTGCGAGGAATGTTGCACAGAGGAGTTGAAGGTTGAAGAAAAACGGGGAACATTAAGACGTGCACCGGAGCTTGACAGGGCCAGAGCTATTGGCCGGGCTAAAACACGATACCTTAGACTTAGCTGGCAGTTCCCCCTAACAAAGCTAAAGTAAGCTCCTCCACCGACAATATCACAACTTACCAAACCATACATTATAAAAATAAAATAAAAATATCTGTGGTCATGCTAAGCGTTCCAGGGCACATGAGAAGCCATCTACAATGCCTCCTAAGAAGCATATACACTCCTAAGAGTGTATATGTCTTGAACATTACTACATTTGATCAAGTTTTAACCATAAATATATTATTTCAAAAGGATGTTATGTGTTAGACCAAGATAACTCACCACTGTAATGTGAAAATGGACGGCAGCATTGTGCTGTGGGATTGTTTACTTTTGATATTGGTAGGTAAGCTGCTCAGAGGTCATGGAACTAAAAGAAAATCTTTAAATGGGTAAAAAAAAAGACTTGAAAAAAGACTTGGGATACAATACAACCACTGGGCCTAAATTTATATTTCATTGGAATCTGTGGCAAGTATTTAAAAACTTGTGCTCACAGAACCTCTCCATAAGGGAATGTAATTGATAAGTTTTCATTTTACGTCACAATTATTCAATATTTTTGTCTGTCAAAACAATTTCAAAGATAATGTTGTCTTGGTAAGAAGGCATAGAATAACGAGCCCTTACACTCGTTTTTTTTTTTGGCTGCTCAGGGTCCACAAGAATCAACATTCTGTTCTGTAACACCCTAATTTACTACAGCTGGGCAGAACCCAAATCGAACTTGAATCCACCTTGATCAGATTCCAATTGATTAACCATCAGTTCAGCCTGAGGGCATTTGTCTCATTTATCACTTCAGTAACAATATACCTCAATATCTTTTGCAACTCCCAGCCCTGGAATTGCACCAAGTTCCTCTTGCACTTAAACAGGCAAAAGCAATTAGATTTAGCCAATTTAAGATCCCTGCAAGTATGTTGTTTTTGTATGTCATGGCTATTTGGCTCTCTCTTACTGTGTCTCAGGTGGTGTATCAGGTCACCGCCTGGTTGCCCATTAAAAATGAAACACGGGTTCTTAATTACCGACTGGCACTTTTGGCAATCATGCCGGCACTCGTGTGTCGCTGCCCTCCGTCACTCTCTCCATCTCTCTTTGGCTCCCCTCGTTTTCAATTGGCCTCTTTATCTCCCGGTCTATCTTGCTTGCTCAAGCTCCCCTCCTCCGCTTCCCTTCATTTCTCTGGGTTGACTGCAATAACACACTGGACCTGCAGTTTATGTTTGCTCCTCTTGCCCCAAGTCCAACCCAGCCACAATTACTTCCTGTGGTTCACGGTAGTGGGTCACTGCCATCTGCCAGAGGTATTTACAGCTGAAATTACACACACGGTGTTTTCATACCAGTTCCATTATCCTTCATTTCATCCGGAGGGTTTGTTGAAGGTAGGCCTAATTATAAACCCATGCATCAAGTGAGAATGGATGACAGGCCGCCTAGTGCACAAACACAGTTACTTTAGCCCACAAACTCTTGTTTCATTGAGATTCTGTGCTACATACGCAATGTAGCACATAACTGTAATGTGAAGGGGTGAGATAAATAATCTTCAGCATTTTTTCAGACTTAAAAATCTTAAAAGTACAGTACTTTGGAAAAACAGCTTTCACTGCAATTAGAGCTGAAAGTCGTTTAGTGTATCCATCTCCCAGCTTTTCACATCTAGATGATGCCGTTTTTCTCAATTTACTTTGCAAAATAACTCTGCCTCGGTTTGACTGGGTGAAGAGCATCTGTGAACATCAATTTCCATTTTTTGCCACCGATTGTAAATTGTGAAAATTTGTTCTTTTCAGCAACTTTGCTTCTTGTCATTTCAAAAATCCTTATATTTACACGCCATAAGGAGATGTGTGTGAAGTTTCAATAAAACATCCTGAAGCTTCGGATTGTGCAAAAAGGTGTAAATGGTGTGAATACTTTTGTAAAAGCACTGTACAGTAATGATGAGCAATGGCTGACATGCTTCAAGACATACTTGACCTCAGACATGTTATGTAGACCAAATAATCATCATAACTAGCGTCATAAAGAGACAGAGTACTTCATGCGTGAGCGGTGTGTCAGCCTTTCAAGGTTCACCAGCAGATAAAAAAAGAAGCTGTGGTTAAAAACAGATAGCTGCTGAAAGAGGACAAACATTTTGTTAGGATGGGAGGGAAATGAAAATTAAATCCAAGAGGTCATTCACTGTTGACACGACTGGCGCGGTGCTGTTTTTATTGGCTTCGGGTACCTGTGAGACAGGCAGCACATGTGTTTTGCCTCAAGCGTCCAGGAAATAGGCTGGTTTCAGATTCGGCCACAGCTCCCTGTAAACCTGTGGCTAGTTTACATTGTTCAGTTTTGATGAATTTGCCCAACCTCTCCTGGTCGTCACAGCTGGATGTCAGTCTGAAGAAAATTTTGTGACCCGTCAGAAGTGCTCTGGCACCTGGCAAACATAAAACGGCATGGCGCTTATAAGTAATGAAAGCTGTACATTAAAAAAAATGCTGGCTTGTCAATGAAAGGAAACAACATCAGGTCCAGGTGGAAAAGTAAAAATTCCCAAATCTGTGGCTATTTATTTTTAACAGAAATGTAATCAGATAGAGTCAGGATGCTTCAGTTTGTCCAGATGTGCTTGTATTTTGGTCTGGGTCGTTGCTTAAATATGCAAACACTTCTGGTGGGAAGAAGGACAGGAAACTTAAAATAAAAACTCAGAAACTGCAAAAAGGACCTTTACATTCTGAGTTGTCAGCAACTATGTGCAAAATAACACAATAATTGCTCATCAGTTAACCCAGTCTGTTAATCTTTGGACTCTGTGCATTTGAACATCCTTAGGGCAGCAAAACTCCTGTTGCCAGGTCTCATTCTGCCTGGCAGAATAAGATTTTTTCATGACTTGAGTGTGACATTTCCTAATTGTCTCTTACCGTTAATATTCAAGAGAAAGACTGAAAGAATAAAAATGGTCACGACAACCTGACAGTTGCATGTGAATTCATAGGGCTTGCCAAGCAACATAATTTAGCATTTCCCTTTATTTCTAATCTTAGTTCCACATCGTCAGACATTCACATAAAATCTCAAATCAAAATAAAGTGTCTTTTTATGTTATTCCTTTATCTAAAAGAGCAAGAAGAGAAGGATCAAAGGTTGCTTTGCAGTTGATCGAGGCTGCAGATTCTAATCCAAAGCCTTTGGCAATCTCTGCGTGAACCCTATTTCTGGTCTGCAAACAAATTAGCTTTTTTTTCCCGCTTTTATTCTGTTCTCTCTTGCTCTCCCTTTGGAGAAAGCAAGTGAGGAAATTCAGGTGAATAAAATCTGTTTGTTCATTCCTTCTTTTTCCCCCCTTCTTGTCAGGTTCTTTTTCCTTTTTCCCAAACTCAATTTTCCCTCATTGTGCTCCACCTCAAGTACTTTTCTTTCATTGCAACTTACTGGCATTTCACTGGGTGACATTTTTGAAATTTGTTTAATTAAAAATTGGCCTTTCCTATAAAGCGATTGAATCATAGAGAAAAAGCCCAATTTTTTCTGCTTGGACAAGCTGACAGATTTGTTAGAAAACATCTAACAAATGTTTTGGAGAAATATAGTACAACCAAACAAAAACAAACAAAATGTTTCCGTGTCATCACAACTCTTTTTTTTTTCTTCAGTGTTATTACACCTATAGTGATCGGTTTTTCATACTGGCCTCCGCTTCTATTATACAACAAATGTTTGACTAGCCAAGTGAAATCTGCATGAATATTTATACCAATTCATTTGTCGAGTGTTGATTGTAATTACATGGAAACATGATTTATTGCCAAGATTGCCGTGTTAGCCAGCCAGCCAGAGAAACAGAACTGGGGAGAAATAGATAAATAAATGAAAAATTTTACACACACACAAAGCAAAAAAAAAAAAAACATTTCCCACTGGACTGAGGCAAAAAATCATTAACGAGCTCACACAGTATTAACTGAGTACTTTTACAGTAAATATCCCAAGGTGGTAAAAAAACAAAAAAACATCCAACCTTAGTCACATGTCAGCAGTTGATGTTCCTATATCTGTTTATATTAACTACATGTAGAAGGAGACTGTCGTTTGATCTTTTCATACCAGCCTCCATGTCACTATGCAAGTGGGGTTGTCTCAAGGTGACTGAGCAATGTATGCCACCAGTGTTTTACTTGTGCAGCCACAACATGGATCTACTGCTTTCTGCCAGTTAGATCATGAGATCTTTGGGTCGAACTTTATGTTTCAGGCCCCCTTTAACAAAGTCCCTTCAAACTGTAAAATCTAGTGAACGGCAAAGAAAACCTATCTACCGTGTACCAATTTAAATTGCAATCACTGGAGGCTAACAGTTTCATCTTCTTCAGGTGAGCGAATTAAGGGAACAAATGTGCAATGGTGCTGGGGAGAGCATTTTTGAGTAATGAGCCTCTGCCCCATGTAATACTCTCATGACTGAACAAGGAAACACGGATGACGGTGGGAAGAGAAGGATTGTGAGCGGAAGGATCTGCAGTCCAGCAAGGTGCATGCACATTTGCGGCAGCAGAGGCGAGCTCTGACAGTGTTTGTATCTAATTAATGAATGGCAGTAACAATTTGTTATGCCATTTACTGTTATAATGACCAAACCGGTTCTTTCATTCCTCACTTCATGCTTATTCTCCAGCTATCATTCCTCCGTGCCATTGCCTTTGTGCTGCTTCTGACAGGGAATGAGAGACATAGGAAGAAAACTAAGCAGGTTGAGACAGTGAGAAACAGGCCTCGGTCTTGATGATATGCCGTTAGTGCCTAACAGCGGATGTTGTTCAGTAATGTGCTCAAGCAGACTGCATGTAATGACAGCTTGAACTTACCTATTACCTAGCTGCACCTTTTGTGCGGTAACGTGGCAACAAGTGGCTCTGTCTGTTTGTATGCGTCCGGGGTTAGCCTTGTAGTTTTGCTTTCTGGTTTCAAATCAGGTCTTTCTTCTTACTTCCAGTGGGTTTGATAAAAACAATGAGATCATTAGCCTTCATGTCTTCTTGGTTGCCTAGGTTTGATGGCATCGTTTGGGGGAGAAAAAAAAAAAAGATTGCTAAGGTTTTTGGCTAAAAGTCAGCTGTCTTAGTCAATTCCTGTGGAAATCAGGACATTTGTTATTATTTTTAGGTCAACTTATCTATACTTTTAATCAATAATGGCCTCCCGTTAAAATCTAGCCTATACATTTTTGCGCCTCTTTTGACCCCTTTTTTTCCTAGATTCCTGGCATCCCCTCCTGAAAGCCCATGTCTGATTTTCAGCGGCCCCAGCTCCCCAAAATCACATCTCACTAAAAAGACAAACACAGCTAAAGCAGTCCCTTTTATAGTGACCCCCGGACGTTTGGTTTCTCTTGTAGCCGTTTCGTCGAGTGACCTTCTCGGTGGTGAGCCAGCCCCAGGACCCTCACCAGCAGGGATCGCTGCAGAGCTGCTACGACAGCGGCCTGGATGAATCCGAGACACCCAGCAGCAAGAGTTCTTCGGGCCCCCGGCTGGGCGCCCTCCCCCTGCCCGAGGACAGCTACGAGAGGACAACGCCGGATGGCAGTGTCGGTGAGGCAGAGCACATGGAAAATGGTAGGGGCAAACACTGAAAGGAGGTTAAGAACCCGCTAAGTCATAGGAAGCACACACGCACACACTGGCTACAGGTTTCCCATAGGGCGTTGGATGGTAGTCAGCACCATAAACAGACAGAAATGTCTCTAATTCACGTTTATCGTTGCATCAGGTGAGGTGCGCTTTTTGACGTTGGGATCTAGCAGCAGAGAACGTAGCAGATTTTTTTTATTTTTTATTTTTTTATTGAGAAACATCAGACTTGTCTGATCAAAGGAGCAACATAAGGCATCCTGTATTAAACTAACCCCCGTTCTCGTCATTTTTGATCCTTTTATCCCATTGTAAATTATCCAGCGCTGCATCATGAAGAATTTACAATTCCCATTTAAGTCCCTTTCTCATGTAGATGAGTTTTTCTATAAGATATCTCCATCTTGCCCTGCGTTCTTTAAGGGAAGCGGAAAAGGGGCACAGCAGGGAGCCAGAACTCATCCGGAATTGTTTAGAAGCTATACAGACAACTGGCGCACTGATTCGCAATGCGCGTTTGGCTCGCAGCTCTTCTGAAAGCATTCAGTTTGCCCCAGTTGAGAGAAAGATATCCATAGATGCATATGTGTGTTCATATGTGTGTGTATGTGTGAGTGGTTGTGCAGTAAGCGATGAGGGTAATGGTCCCATTCACAGTGGAGGAGTCTGAGGCGACTCTTAACAAGGAGTAGCTGTCTTGAGAGTGCTAAGCCTAAGTGCAGAGGCTTTTCCACCAGAGCTTAGCGAGTGATATTCAAATGGCTTAAAGATTCATATCCTCCCTTGGAAAAGATTGAGATGTCACACTTGTAATGGCAGATCTGCATGGTTGTCACAAGTCAAACATATTCTCAAGACCAAAAAAGATTGCTTTGCCCTTAGGGAATAACTGAGTGACTTATTGGCCAGGAACTTGGGAGACACTGACCCTGTGCTCAAGATTTGGCTTTGATGGGTACTTGTGGATGCTATTTATTTATTTATTTGGGGGTTTATTTTTCAAGTGGTATGTAAAATTTCAAGTCTACAGTAGGCTTGGAAATATGAAAAACACTTTTTATTATAGTTATCCTTTTAAGTGACTCAACAGAGACAGGCCCTAGCAGTGGTAAGACTGTCAGATTGCAATCAGGATCAGCCTGTCAGTCAAATCTGCTCTCAGAATTAAAATAGCATAAACTAGAAAACAAACAGATCCAAAAATAGGATACTGTACATAGAATAGCCTTGTACATTGTATATACAAAGCAAAATCTAATGACATAAATATATCCTAAAGTTGAAGTCACAACACCTTCCTCAAGCATTCACCCTCCTTGAATATTTATGTATTTTGTCACACAACAACCACAAACCTCAGTGGTGTGTTTTTTTTTAGAATATTAGGTGAAAGGCCAACACAAAAAGCATCAGGAAATTGTAAAACCTTGCCTTAAACCATGTCAGATTTGGACTTCCACCTAAAGTTTTAAGTCTGGCAAACAAACAATCAGTCCAGAGTCCTATGACAACCCTGAAGGAGATGCAAATAACCACAGCTCAGGTGGGATCTCTGTTGGCAAGACATTTGTTTGTCTTGCTCTACATAATACCATCAAGAATACCATCCCCATTGTGACACATGTTGGTCACAATGGGGATTTTTCTCTTCAGCTTGTTAGATTTCGTGGGAAGTTGGGTGGAGTTAAATACAGAGGAAAACAGGGAGAAAATCTGCGAGAGGAAGCAAAAGACTTGAGGATGGGCAAGAGGATAGTCTTGTAGTGACAACATCACACCTAAACATGCAGCTGGTAAAACGGTCCAGTCAAAGCGCAAACCTAAGTCTGAGATCCAGAGAATCTTCAAAGTTATGGATTAATTTGTGTTGGTTTGTTACACATTGTGACAAGTTGTGAGAAAGGTCAAAGGACAGGCATACTTCTGTATGTAATGGAAAAAAAAAAAAAATCCCCCACCATTTTTTGCCTTTGCTCACCAGAGATGTACCACAATGTCATTTTCAAAATGTTCTGAGGGAAATGGTGAAGAATCCTGAAGAAGCAGATGAGATTTGCTGGAGAAAATAATTTAGGTCAGTTTGAGAAGCTGCTCTCCATCCAAGAGAAACAGCATTCTCCACTGGAGCTCGGTATCTGCACAGAGATCAGCTCAAAATGCTCCCTCCATGTAGGTCCTTGCGGTTGCAGATGTGAAACAGTAAAAGTTTGTTTGGAAGTCATGGACGGTATGTATTTTTTCCAGAAAGCAACGTTATCTGTAATCTGGTAGCCAGCAGGGTGGCTTTTTACCACGGCTATAAATATTTTCAAAAATCATGAATCATGGTAATAAAGTCTTTGCGTTCACCAAGAAAGTGTACGCTTAGTCTCAGAAAAATAAAATCATTGAAGATTAGGGCAAATATTGGCAAATTGCTACAGCCTCACACACAAAGCTAACTGTAGTCATTAGCGCTCCCCTACATGTGCTGTAGTCAGAGTTCACACTGCGCTGCTTTGCTCTGTGTGAGGCCTCCTTTATGAAATTAGAAAACTATGGGGAAACGAAGTAGAACAAAAGTTAGCAGACAGCTTGCTGTGGTGCTTATTGCTAACACAGGGATCATTAGTGACACAGAAATGTAAGAGCCAGTTCCAGCTGCAACTGTTTTCAGAGGACGGTGAATTCCGTATGTGTTGGCTTGATCTGTAGTGCGTTCGATTTTTTTCTTCTTTTTGTCGATCTCAAACCTTTAAAACTTTTTAGCCGTCACAGAAGTTGAATCCAATATGTGTTTTCTGTTGTTGTTTATCTGCTTCAATACGTTTGACGGCCGTTGCTTTGCATGCAAACAAAGGCGAAGGTCCCTTTCCTTTTATCTTTTCTATTTTGTTTTAGTTTTGCCTTTTTCTGCCTCCGACTCGCTTCCTGTTGACTGATGTTCAGAGAGTGTCCTCGAACAGTCGCCCTCCAGTGCTGCTGCACATAGATGCTCGCTCGCGAGTATCCACCTTTGCCTTTTCCCTTCCTGGGGGACGAACACACACAAAGACAACATAGGCATACTGTTTGCCTCCCCCTTCCTGATCCTTCTATTCTTTCAACCTTTTCACAAACGCACCCAGGGAGTGTTCTTTTTTTTTTTTTTCTCTCCTTACCGCATTTACCAAGGTCAGGCTGAAAATGTATAATTACGTCTGTCAATAAAATCCAAACCTTTGATTTTTAGGACTTGCTTTGTTTGCTTTAGAAATGTTGCAGAGATAAAAGAAAATGGATTTTATTTCAGTAGGTATAAAAGACAGTCAACAGCTGTAACTCATACTGTTACAGTATGAGTTACTGTAACAGTAACATGCTGTTACATGCTGAACAAATATATTTAGTGTAGTAACACAAAATGTGCACATGCTCATCTCAATAGAGTAGATCAGACTTTTACATATCATATCACTACATGGATAGTTTTACATTTCATTTGTTTCCTGGTTAATTTTGATGACAATTCAGATAATATGTGCTCAATGCAATACGACAATTTTCCTGTTGTGAAATTTGTTGTCGATCGTTTGAATTAAATGGGCTTTGCTTCACACTGAAGGATTTCCATTTCCATTTGCATGCTTTTGTGACAGTTTTTCCTTTCGCTCAACTTTCCATAGACATGCTTTGAAGTGTCACTTTTGAATAGCCAGCCTCTGAATTGAGAGTTCGTGGCTCAACCTTGTGGACTGTGTCAATGTCTACTAGACAACTGCCGTGCCGTCGGTCTTCTCCATTTCCAGCATATTTAAGTGGTCAGAATATGTATTTCTGTGTGTTTCGTTTAAGTTTATGAAATGGGATTACTGAAATAAATGTTTCTAATTCTAACTGATTGAGGTGCACCTGCATGGGTTGTGTTGATCTTTTCTTACATATGTTCCTCAGTGATGGTATCTTCATTGAAGTCTTGATTGTTTATATATATATATATATATATATATATATATATATATATATATATATATATATATATATATATATTGTTTCACAGCTGGTACCCCTCACTTATTCATAAGCTCACCCCAGAGCTCATCAGATATTCATAAACGCTGAGCGTTTGGAGTCAAACACCTCGATTAGGACGTTCTGGAAGTCAAAAAGCCCTTCCAGATGTACACCGTTATCGACGGGTCAAAGGCTCCTGCTCTGTTATTGATCTATGCATCGCCGCAGGGGCGGGGTGCGGAGTGCAGGGCTGGGCGGTGGATTTTTCAATTTCTACCGTGTTAGTTCAAGCACACCTCAAAAATAACACACCGCCACGTCGCTCTTTCATGATGAGTGAGGCGTGTGAAGCGCTTCCATGCGCGAAGCATGCGTGAAAACCGAGCTGCTCCTGGCACTGAAGATGTAATATAATTTCTCAGCACATCAGTGCAGATATGCGGTGTGCGCTATGACAGTTGCCGTAGGTCACACTGTCAAGGATTCTTTGCATTTGATCCATGGCATGCATCATTACATTGTGGGCTGCTTCCCTTGCTGCAAAGAAAAAAAATGGAAATACATATCGGTGTATCCTTCCACTTTGGCTACAAATGCTTGTGCTCAAACCTGAGTTAATATGGCAGTGTTTGCTGGGCTGCCACTGGCTATGCCAAGATGAGCAAAGCTAATGCATCCCATGTGGACATGTGCAAATCAGTTTCTTACTGAACTTCAGCCTAAGAAGGAAAACTTTCTTGAAAAATGTACTACCTAGGTTATATGTGGCTCCTTCTGATGATGGTGTGGTGTGCACAGGTTGGTGTGAGCTTCTCTCAGTATCATAACGTGGAGTGCCACAGTTTCATAATGTTTAAGCCTTACAACATAAAAGCCTAAGTATTTACAACAGAAAAACAACACATAAGCCTACTCTTACTAAGATGTTATCTTATGATAACATATGAATGATTGGATATATTTATGATATCATTTGCAACAGAATTTTTTGTTACTGCAAATTACACAAATCTGTTGTGTGTTAAAAAAAAAAGCATAGTTGTCATGTTTCATTCTTTGGCATCTCATTAAAACAATTTCAAATTGTAGGAACACGGGGATTTAAATGTTTGCTGATCTTAAAACCACAATTTGTAAAACATTATTCTCTCTTAAAGTGTTAGTTTTGATTCTGTAATCAGGGAACAGATAGGCAAGATAATAGTTCCCTTACCTGTAGTGGAGAGATATATCAGTCAAAGGGATCATGTCATTCTAGCTTGATAGCTTTCATTATGGCAAGAGTTTATTTTAATTCAGAAAGCTCATGGTGAAATTATATATTTTTTGCATTTCAGATAACGGAAGTACTACAAATACTAGTCCAAACTAAACTTGTAATACTGAAAACCAGCCAATCAATGAATTCCCTCAATTTGCACGTTACCTAATCACACTTACTTCCAGATCTTGCTTCATCGAACTTCTAACACAAACGTGTGGTATAAATATTGTAGCCTCTAAAAGACTGATGGCATGCTGTGCTGGTTGCTAATCTTAGGATGCCTCCCACATCTCTGCACTGTTACCCCTCTGCACACACACACACACACACAAACACAAACACATACACAAGACACACTCTGTCTCCTTCCCACCTCTCCTGCTGAGAAAACTTGGGGTACCACAGGTGGATTACCAACAACATGATTTAGTGCTGCTGGCTAGCCAGTTCAGCAGAGTAGGACAGAGAAGAGGCGCATCACAGCAGTTATCATCCCGGCAGTCGAGCACTAAGCATTTTTTTCCCCGACATACTTGCTGGAAACTGAGAGTGGAATGAACTCGCTAGAAAAAAAAAAAAACATACATGTGAGGCAAGAACACACATGCTCCGTCACATGGAAACAAATGAGCTCTCGCTGTCGTTCGCACCCTTCATTCGGCACAACAAGGCACTCAATCATGTCGCAACTCCTTCAAGCACCTCGCTAGATTACTACATTGTTGTTGTTCCTCTGTTTCCAAAGCCGCGGCCGCTGGAAGGCTTCTTAGTCTGGTTAATAATGCACGTGCGTGTGCTGCGTGTTTGTGTGCAAGTCTGTTCATTAGGCAGGCCCAATTGTAGGGCCAGATGGCAAAGCGAGTCTGTTTAATTAAAACCATTCATATTTCAAGAGCGGAGCGGCAGCGAGCGCTGGTCTTAGGTCTGATTTCCCTCAAGTTTGGTGCAGGGATGAGGGGCCTGTTGGTACGCCATCGCCCCTCAAACGGAGAGAAGCGGCGTAGCGAGAAATCACCCAGCGGAAGGCGCAAACGTGCACGCCATCAATCAGTATGTTGCACACAACTCCGCTCACCCGTCGCCTTCCCCAAGGTTAGAGCCCGTGGCCGCGGCTAGGAGTAAAAACACTACATTGTTAATCGAGAAATTAAAAGCGGCGCAGGAATGAA
The DNA here is from genome assembly GCA_010277075.1 of Poeciliopsis retropinna. Lineage (NCBI taxonomy): Eukaryota > Metazoa > Chordata > Actinopteri > Cyprinodontiformes > Poeciliidae > Poeciliopsis > Poeciliopsis retropinna. The sequence continues at coordinate 4,341,126 of VMRM01000019.1, forward strand.
AGAGCCGATAATCAGCTCGGTGCGCTGTGAAAGGTTCAGAGGCTCGTGCATTTTGCAGCAGGGCTTGCATTCTGCGCGTGTGCCTGCAGTCATGGTTTTTGTCTCTCATTCATTTCCATCTGTCCCCTTAGCCCTCACCCTTTATTTCTCTTTGTGATATCCTTCGGCAAGGCAACAGCAAGGGAGATAGAAATAACAAGAAAACCTGGAGAGACGATGTGAGAGAAAGCACTAGGGGGAACGTAAAAAGGGAAACTGAGGGAAAAAAAAGAGTGTGAAAGGGAACACACTGCACAGGAACCCAGGAAATGGATTGAAAGATAGGAGGCTGGGAAGAGACCAGGAGATAGAGAGGACATTAATAGAAAAAGGAGTGAAATAGAGAATGGGATGCAAGAAAAAAACCAAAAAAAACCCTGAGGTATGGAGGTTACATGAGCGAAGAAGTTGCCAGCAGGGAGTGGTGGTTGACACAGGAGTGATTGATCACTGCTCAGCCGGAGCAGGCAGGTATTCAAATTATCCCCCAGTGTCACATCCACGGTCTCATCTTCCTCTCAGTCTCCCCACACGGGCACTGTGAAGTCCCATCATTGCAATCTTAACCCCGTAGCATGGCACATTTGCAGAATGAAGCCGGAGAAAAGCACTGCGGCATTATTTATGCTTCCATTAAAGTGTAACACAAGCTACCTGCTCATTTACCTCACCCTGGTACGTTGTGGTGTCCGGGGGTCTAGAGAGGAGCTCTCTGATGACTTCAACACAACATGCAGGAGGAAAGAGAATGAATCTTGGTTTGATTTGCCAGAGGAAAACACTTGAACAGAATGCTTTGCCTGCTTTTGAAATCACACAGTTGTTTAACCTTCTGCCAACCTTGAAACTTGGGAACACTACAGAACCATGGATCTGCTTGGATGTTTAGATTATTTGAACATCTACTTTTGAATTTTTATGTTCATGTCATAAATATATACATTTTTCTATGTACCTTTTTTTTTCATCCAATCAGCTAAACTGACTTTCCAAACAAATAAAAAAAGCTGTGGGTTTAGATGAAAGAAACACATTTGTGTTTTGTCCCTTTGAATCTTTATCTTGTTGAGCCATGTTTATCTGCAGTATTAGTCTTTGACTGTGCCAGACTAATAGATGAATATAGATTAACCATTCCCTTACAGCTTTGGCAGCATGTTTAGAGTTTTTATGTTGTTGTTGGTTTGTTTTTTGACATGTTGTTTTCCCTTCAGAAAGGGCAACTTCCATTACAGTTTTAAACCTTTGGTATCTTTTAGCAGTTTTCATTCAGGGTTTGAACACAACATTTCCTGTGATGATATATGGGAAATGTTGTGTTCGAAATGACATGCTACTTTGGTTTTACACCAAAAATCATGCTTTGCATAGACATGAAAGTGAAACTCTTCATATCAATTTTCATAACATCATAGTTTTCCTCCTGAAACATTTGTTTTGCTCGATGGTCTTCATAATGCTGTGTGTTCAATAATGTTGTCTTTCTAACCTCTGAGGCCCTCACTGAACAGCTGTATTCATACTCAGATTAAATTGCACAGACAAACTCTTTATTCAGAACATTTCTAAAGGGAATTATTTGCACTACATTGCATTTAGGAATATCACAAGTAATAGAAAAGGGGATATTATTTGTAAGAAATACTGATAATCATGTTCTGCTTGAAAAAAACTGATTGCTTTGCGTTTGTCTATTATGTAAAATCATAATAACGCACATGCACTTTAGTAATAGCTAAGTTTCACATTGGGAGAAAATAGTCAAATCCACAGAGATAAAAGTTGGTCATTCCATTTATTTCCTCAATAAAACCCTATTTTACGCTCATTTATAGGTTTGTAGTAATCTTTTGGAAGTCTCTCCTAGAGGTCTATATGCTTTAATGTTCAAAAGGGGTTTATTTTTATCATGCTGCATAACGACTCCACCTCTTGCCACCTGCTGTCTGAAACGCTCCATTTAAGCTTCTGTCTCTTTAAGGACACCTGACAGAGATTATAAAAGCCATCAAGCTGCTTTGCAAACGCCGACTGTGAGAAAAGCATTACATCAACACAATCGCTTTTATGGACTCTGTGCAAAAAGTAAATGTTGGTTCTGCTACTACGAAGCAGCCAAATTGTTTTAGAAAATAGTTTTGTTTGTTGTTGTTTTTTGGGGGCGGTTCAACAAAGGTTGACAGTGGCATTTCTGTGTGGATGCTCAAATGAGCATTTTGTACCGGAGTGGATTCTCAGGCCACTGTAGAGACATGACTGTATTTTCGATGAGGTTCTGCAGTCGTTCACACAGGCATGTGTGTTTTTGAGCCTTTTTCTTTTTTTTTTGGTGCAACGAAGCGGCAACTTGCAATTTGGCTCGTTTCCAAATGACGTGGGCATTGCTTCGATAAACCAAATGAAATCTTTTAGTTTTTCTGTTTTTTTGGTTGTTTTTTTTTTTTTTGCTATAGCTAAAATTTTGTGCACCCGAGCTTTTTTCTTCTCGCCACTTGCTCTTTAGCAACGGTATGCTGGTCAGGTGTAGTGCTAGTGTCTGAACTAGTGGGGTGGTCTTCGTCAAAGGTTACTCAACCCTCCCCACTGTCCCAACCCGCCTCTCAGCTTTTTTTTTTTCCTCTCCAGGCCTCTCCCTCTTTCGCTGACTTCCTCTCTGGAATCTTCCTGGTTGTCATTAAGTTTCTTCTCTTTTGCTACAAAATCCAGTTAGGATTCCGTGCATGACCAGGACACGGAGTGGCGGGGAGGAGGGAGTCACATTTGCTTGAGCATGTTGGAACATCAGGTGTGCAGCACTGGGACGCAGCGGGTGCCCGTGTCTCTCCCTGTGTGTGGTCTATTGCATGGGAAAGGAATGCCAATAATCCTTCTTTTTTTTTCTCACTAGCCTCAAGGACGTATTTGTTTATCGGAATGTGGGCCAAGCTTCCATAATTTTTTATGTTTTTTTTTTTTTTGTTAAAGGAAAGCATGTGTACGTGTGCGCATGTATATCCCGTGTAGTGACTTCGCACCACATACGTGTCTGTACAATGACGGTTTGCGCCCTTGTTTTGACTTACTGTTGTTTTTCTCACTACAGAAAATTTAAAATCACAAACAGAATTCAGGAAACAAAATAAAATAAAACACATTCAGGTGCAGACATGCTCTACAGGCCAATGCCAAGCCACGTCCGTTCATACATTCATTCATGCATTTGCCAAACATACCGCACTTTATGTGCAAACATTGTCTCTCGCTGCCCTTTCTTTGTCTCTCTCTCTCTCTCTTGCACACACACTTGGCCAGAGTATCCCTGCTGGAACAAATTCTCCTCTCACTTCTGAAAACTTGTACACGAGTCTGCACTGATCATAAAACACGGAACATTTACATGACCTACAGAACTTTCCGCGTCCTATGAAGCAAACAGAGCTGAGCTAGCTGGCGCTAGATCTGACCGATGCACATTAATGTGGCTTTATTTTAGTCTACATTTTCCAAGTTTTGTAAAAGAAAAAAGGTCTTGTAATTGTGGACGTGAGAATGAGTTTGAGTGCCTTTATGACCTTTAAAGTTGAAGTTGCAAATCGTGTCCGTGTGTGTGTGAATATGCATGAGTCGACTTCTTCATGTTATATCTTCTTCTGTTCTTCTCTGATACATAATGTTTTACTGGCTTTACAACTTTCATGGTTAAGAATCTTCCTGTAACATACTTGAACCCCCTCCGCCCCCCCACACACACACATACTTGCACAAATACAAATGTCTAACATATTTACATCTTTTTTTTTTTTTTTTTTTCTTTTTTATTGTGGATTATCCCACATGTCCCTGTTTACAGAACAGCTTGCACACCCTATCTCCATCAGACTGTAGACTGGCATTCCTTCTGGGGAACTGGATATTTATTTATTTATTTTTTATATTTTTTCAGAAAGCCCTTTACTTTGCCAACAGCGTCGGCTGCTACTGCTAATTGACAGCAATTACGTGGCATTATTTGGGAATTTGACATCATGTTTTTCTTTAATCGGACCGGTTTGATGACTCAAAGACACAGCTAAGCGCTGTAAAACTGTCAAAACACAGGCAACCAAATGCTGCCGGCTTTATGTGAAAAGCTAATGACTTGTGTGTGTGCGTGCGTGTGTGTGTGTTTGCATTTTTGAGTGAAAGAATTTTCTTGGTGTGTCTTTTGGAGTATAAGACAGAAGTAGCACTCGACATTCCTCTGCTACAGGCAGAGTATGCCTAATTTTCACCTGATAATGGACAAAATAGAGTAAATTAAAAGGAAAAGAAGTAATTTATAAACAACAATTAAAATAGGTTAAATGGCCATAAAACTGGCAACCTAAAATTTTGAATACATTTCATTTAAAATGTATTCAAAATTTTAAATGAGATTTAAAATTTCATTTAAAACAGGTGTCCAAACTAACTTGACCCCATTTGAAAAATGAATCGTCTCTAAACTGGTTATGCCTGCCTTTGATTACAACTGCTATAATTATTGTAGTAACCGGCAATGTTAAGGATCTTCTCCCCTACTTCTCAGCAGAAGTGTTTAAATTCAATCAAACTGAAGGGCTTTAAAGCATCTTGTCATTACATTTCAGTCAGATTTTTTGGATTTGACTAGGCCACTCCAAGTGTATTCTTTTTTAAGCTAGACATTGGTGGACTTGCCGGTGTGTCTCAGATCATTATCCTGTTACATACCCAGAGTCTCCTTAACTCTAAGGTTACTCAACTAGTGGCCAAATATCCTACCTTCAGGCATGAATAGTCAATAAATTACAGTAAACAACTCAGATCTTGAAACAGGAAAACATATGGCTCCACGTGTGACTGTCGGCTCTGTTTCTGACATGCATTGTTTTACGCCGGAGGCAACTGGAGGTAACACCTTTCAAAAACACAATTTTGTTTAATCAACCTACAAACAGATTAACCATCTTGGAAATCACCAGGAGGTTTTTTTTTTTTTTTTTTTTTTTTTTTTTTACAAATTGGTAAATGAGCCCTTGTGTTCTTTTTTTGGTTCGAAGTGGTTTTTGCATAGAAAATCTCCCACGAATGTAATTTCCGCCCAGACTTTGTGTTAGTAGAGAAGGACCAACACCCATACTCTACAAATGAGAAGTGCGACCTGTTGTGCTTTAGTCACAGCTCTGTGTTCTTTTATGACCTGTTACGCTGGTTGTCACTGGGCTTTTTGGAGTAATTTCATTGTGCAGGCCACTTCTACGGAGGTTTACAAACTTGTTTCACGTTTTCTTAATTGACTCTGTGGTTCACTAGTCCCAGTGGCTCAGAAATGGTTTAGTAATTAATTATTTAACAACCTGGGTGATAAATGTTTTACAAGGGCCCCAACTGATTTAGACATATTTTTTCCTTAATACATGCAATCATTAGAAAAAAAACAAACAAACATCTGATTAGCTAAGTTTATCTTTGACAATTGAATTGCTATGACAATCTTAAAACATTTAGCAAAACAAAAGAAATATAAAGGGAGATTATCAGGTCTCTGGGTTTTTGGGTTGGATTTGCTTTTCATTTTATTTAGCTTCATGTTTTAGTTCACTTTAGTTTAGCCTATCATGGTCCTTTTGATATTATTATCTGAGGTATTTAGTGTAATTAGAATTGTCTTATTGCTTCCCTTATTTTCAGTCCTATATAGTGCTTCTAGTTAGGTTATTTCTTTGTTTAGATCTTTTGTTTCTTTAGCTCTATTTTCCTTGGTTCATTTTGTTAGATCAGCCTTGTTTCAATTTAGGTTCGGTTATGGTTTCCCTCATATCTTTCTCTCCTAGTTTATCAGGTTTTCTTTACTCTTAGTGTCTTTTGTTTTAGAAGTATTTTTCAGCTCCCTGTTTCCTCCCTTTTTTGTTCCCCAGCAGATCTCCTTAGTTTCCCTGTGCCACCAGCTCCTATGCCAACTACTCACACCTGCAATCGAGTTGGCCATTGTTCCAATTAATACCTCCCAGTACTTAAGCTCCTCTTTTCCAGTCACAACTCGCCAATCCGTCTTGTTACCCTGCTTGTCTCTATGCTTTTTTTTTTTTTTACAGCTTTTCACGCAACAGATTTTTTTTATCCTTTGGTATTGCAAACATAAACGACAGCTGACCCTGCTTTGTTATGGCCCCAAACACTGTTTACGTCTCGCACATAAGGAGAAACTTACCAACAATATTCTCTTTAATCCCTCAGCAGGTGCACACTTAAAACTTTGAAATTATTGGCCCGAAGCACACAGGATTAGGGAGCCAAAAAGGAGCAATTGGTCCAGAACTGCTTCTTCTGATTCCATCATAAGAGTTTAAAAAAAAATGCAGATTTACAGTGGGATAGGTTTGATAAAATTTTAAATGAGAACACGGATTAGACAAAAGCCACAATGCAGAACGCAATGGTTATATTCTTTCCAGATTTGAAAAAAAAAAAAAAAATTCACTAGACCCTGCATTTCAGCATTGAATACTTTGCTATAAAACAGTCAGTATTTTAACATTTCTTCTTTAAATTTAAGATACTTTATGCAATGTCATCAGCTTTAAATGTTTTAACTGTTGTTTTAAAAACGGCAAGAAACAATGTGATGTGACTTTTTAAAATTTGTATTATCTTGTTCTAATGAGGAAACGATAATACAAGTCACTGTATTTTTATTTTATTGTATATATATATATATATATAAGTAATTTTTAATAAGATTATATTTATACTTACTGCGTGCAACCAAATCTACCTAAGGGTATAAATAAGGTTGACAGTCTTTTACTGTGATTCATCAGCTTATTAACAATCCTGTCCCTTCATCAGTTTGTCCTGGCTACACATTGGCATTTTGTTCCAACTTTCTTCCGTCACATACTCTGTAGCAACCCATTTATTACCCTGTTTACTAATTGTGTATCGTTGCGCTTTTTAAAAATGCATTTAGGTGGATATTCCAGGCAAAACACCATCCAATAACCACCCCGATTTGAACCTTAAATATGGGAATCTCCTTAGTTTCCCTGTGCCACCAGCTCCTGTGCCAACTACTCACACCATGTGTTAGTCTCTGAAAGAATTAGAGAGAGCAGTTTGATTTCCCCGTGTAAAGTTCCTAGATCATAACGAGCATTCGGAAAAGCTGGTGAGTGAAAGTTGGAAGCGGTGTCTTCGTCAGCAGATATGCTATTAATCCTTAATTAAGTGCTCATAGACCGAATATTGGATGGTTAAGAGGTTTGCAGAAAGGGAGATATGCGTGTTTGCTCAAGCATGAAGGCATAGTGAAATTCCACGTGCAATTTACCCCCCACCACACACACACATGAATGTGACTCCGAGCAGGGATGCACCTATTCTCAGTGGTCCAAAAAAGTACAACCACAGCCCCACCAGAACCCGTTCCTTCTCCCTTACTCGTCTTGCCTCTCAGCTCCTCCCCACTCTTCGCCTTATAAAAATAGATGAAAGCATGTAACAATGGAGGGAAAGGGGATTATCCTCCTGTGTTCTCCCCTCTCTCTGCCTCTCTCTCTCACCTTCCATCTTTGAGGACACTGCTTAATGTGTCTCATATGTTTTGGAGCAGTGGGGAGGGAAGACGCGGGAGTAGGAAGTGGGTTAAAGGGAAGTACATGGTGAAGGATTAAAGTAAAGAGCAAACACAAAGAGGTGAGACTCTCCGGCATGGCCCATGGCAGTTGCTTTCACGGTCTCCCTGCAACGTACGCTGTAACCTTTGACACCACTAGTGCTTGAGGGCTTCATAACAGCATGTGCAGGCATCTCTATGTGCAAAGAGACACGCAGGAAGCTTAGCACACACACAAAAAGATCTCACTAATATGTTGGCATTAAGATTTTGCAAGTGCACCCACCTGGAGGGGCAATATCTCCCTGAAAAATCTACTTGTGAAGGAATGTTATATTGACTTCCCTTAAGCTGGAATTTTTCAGGCGATTATGCTCAGGGATATAGTGAGTCACCAAGAGTCACACTGTGCGTGTATCAAAGAATAAATCTTTGCCCCCTTTCCTAATCCAATACAGCACTTTTTTTTTTTTTTTCAAATTTAAAAGGAAAAAGCATGCTCTGTATTTTTTTCATAACCCTGAACAATCCTTCTCAGTCACAGAGTGACTTAATGCGCTTTTTGAGAGACCTCTGACTAAGGCCTTTCCATTTATTCTGTCCATTGTAACAGTTTCCCTGGCGACTGCGAGGCATGAAATCCTCGTAGCTGTAGGCATTAGCAGCATGCATGTTTTATAGGACTCCGGTCGATATTGCTTAGGTTTGCTTTTTGCGTCGAGAGGCCGAAAAAGAGATGAGATGCGTCGACATGCATTGTTGAGCTATTTAAAGCATGGTTTACGGCTGAACCACCTGCAAAATTAAAAAAAGGAAGAAAAAAAGCAATGGAGCATTTTTATTGTCTGACAGATGCAGGATGTTATTTGCAGTAACTTCTTTGCTAATAAAAAAATACATTTTGCTGCTTGATAAAAATCCTTAAAAAGTTTTGGAGCACCTACTAGAAAAAAAATCACAAGTCAAAGCTTAAAGTCAAATTAGAGCAAAGTCAAAAATAATAAAGCACTATGGTTTAAACAGAAGAAAGAAAGAGAACAGGTCTCGTTTGATGCAGTAATAGTTTTTTTTTTCCCAACCACAATTGACTGACAAAACGCAAGGTGTTCTCCTAAAAGGCTGGTTTTGTAATGCTATGAACTCTCTTTGATCCTTAGAAAATCTTCACCAAGCAGTTTTATAAAAAAAAAGACACATTCTGACATATTTAAAAAGCTGCTTTGGATCCGCCCCTGAAATACAGATGAGCTGAGCACAAACCACCGCAACTTTACGTTAATGAGCCAATAATTTTGCTTTAGTAGCCCGGTTACAATATTATGAAATTAATCATATACAGTAAACTTTACATTTATCTTTGAAGTCGATTATGGAATCGACTAATTGTTAAGGATTTATTGGATTTTCCACAATTCTCAGCATAAAGCTAACGCTTAGCACTTCAACGCTTAGTTGCAATCGTGCTAGCTGTGTTGTGATCGATATCATTCTGCGACTTATAGTTGTCCCTATATGGATAATTATTCTAAAACAAGTTAGACATTTTGCTTTATTTTTGTCTTTATAGTTTCATTTGTTCTGACATGAAAAATATTGAGTTAACATCCAGAAGCAGAGATCTTTTACCTTGTGGTTTATCTGTCAACTAAATTTGATGCATTTTCTTAAGCAGCTATCTTTCTTATAGATATTTCTTACCTTCATGTTAATAGTTCCTTTTCTTTCTGCCTTGAGGGTTTTTTTTTCCAATCTTTTTTTTAAGTCTAAAATGAAATGTCACCAATAGAACCCCTATAGTAGAGAGGGAAAAAAAAATGGGCCTGCTGACAGCTAGGGAATTATTTTGGGGGGAACCACGCACCATTTCACTCTCCTGCTGGGATGAAAATGCGTTTACATCCAGTTATAGAAGTCCTGAGTCAGCTTTGAGCGCCAGAACTTGACAGTTTTTTTTTTCCTCCTTCGAATGAAAGTTAACTCCACCACATGCCTCCTTGTAATCTCACCTCCCCCACGATGCCTCCAGGTGCGACTTTACCCTCCCTCCTTTCTTTCCACCAGGTCAAAGAATGAGAAACAAACAGAACAAAAAAAAGAGATTCCTTCCACCTCAGAGTGCCACTTGCCGTGGCAGCTGGCCTTTATATCTGCAGTCACCTTACAAAGCAAACACTCTTTAATGACCGCATTGCTGTCAGTGACGACGAGGAAGGCCCAAAGTGGCACCCAAAAGCCTACATTTGAACCACAATAGAAAAAGCGCCCGAGAGCCAAACCGCATCATCAGCGGACACAATCAAACAGAAGTAACGCGACACCGAGTGAAAACAATGGCAGTAAATGCAGTGTGGGTTTGGTGAGGGAAGGCCAGGTGAGTTGTTTTTCCCCCGTGCCTCAACCCAGGAGTTTACAAAAGATTAACCCTTTACACAAAAGCAGTCAGGGCACACCTGTTTTCGTACACTTGTGGCAAAGGGTGTGATTCTTTGCCTCTTTCCTGGCCTTTTTTGTTTGTAATCCTGCCAGGAGACTAATGGCTACCTCGAAGGTTAAAACCACAGCATTTATCTTGTCTGTAGCCCAAGATAACCCTGAGGCAATCACCTTAGCATGGATTGTTGGACTAGTCACAAAAAAAACCGCCTCCACCAGGCACAGGAGTGGATATGTGGTAAAAAAAAAAAAAAATAGCAACATTGAGATAGGAAATGCTGATAAAAGGAAGTGCTTCACAAGCTATGCACCTTCCTTATCAAGTTGCGCTGCCATATCGCGTTGATTCATTTTGGCAATTTATTTTTACTTCTTCAATTTAAGAAAAAAAAGAACTTCAACTTTTGTCAAGCGAGAGAGGAGACTGACACGGCGACAAAAGATCGGATGCGCCCCCGCTACCGATGAACCGCCGAAACAGAGCGTCCTAATCCGCCGGTGATGTGCCAGCAAATCCTTTCACAATGCCCACAAACATGGCACGCACAAAACGCAATTCACGAGCGCAAACATCAATACATATGTGCCGGACCAAATTTAAACACAGGCAGGGGAAAAACAACAAAACATCTCTCTTCATCTTCCTTCAAGTGAATGCCCTGAGATCAGCTCTTGGCAGCCTTTCCAACACGCACCGTATTTGGAAGTCTCTATGAGAGGTGCGCGCTGTTGAGTTTGCAGGGATGCTGCTGGGAAGAAGCTTACCTCGGGCATACCGGCGAAGCAGGAGACTTCCAGCATATGTAGGTATACACGTTGCATGACAAAAAGAAAAATAAATAAATAAATGGTGACGATAGAGGAAAAAAAAAAGAGGATTTGTGTTCAATTTAAACATGCTTAGGAGTTTTTTCCGGTTGTGAAAGGCTCCTGAGTCCCTTCCGTTCATGTAAACATGGGCTGCAGGAAGCAGAGGAGAGTTGTTTAGCCTGCCACCCACGTGCTATGTAATGCTTGAATTTGAAATTCTTCTGGAAGTGACAGATTGAGTTCACACACTGTGCTGGGAAACAAGTTACAGTCATTATCTAGTTATACAGAAGCCGTGGTGATAAACTCAAACTGCTCTTTGGGTAGTTCCTCTCGTTTCAAGACTGCAGCACACACACACACACAAGCACATACTGGAGTCTGTTTGCCCTTTCGTGGCATTTTTGTTAACACATTTCTGAAATGCATCTATAAATATTTAAAGTCAAAAACCCACAATAAAGTCATTTGGCTTATTTTGAGGATGGCATGTGTGGAAAGGGCGGGGGGCGGGGGATATTTAGAGTGGTTTCTGACTCAAAAGGTTGCCGAAGGTAATCTGATATATTGCCTTAAGTGATGAGGTCTCAGAGGTTAAACACTAAGCTTTTAAAATAAGAAAACGGTTGGCGAGTCTCTGTGTCCAGACCTCAGCTTAAGGTTTTCACCAGCTTTTTTGACCTGTTGGCAGCTTCCACCACAGGGAGTGTAGATGCACAGCTTCAAGATGAAAAAAGTATGCTGTAGGTGATTTTTGAAGTATTGATAACGGTATTTGATAGTAGCAGTATGGGGATGTAAGATATATTTCCAGTATTTTTACTGTATGTTTTATGAAGTAAGGGACATGTTTCACCCTTTTGTTTTACCGTGCTGTGAAAAAGTATTTTCCCCCATGTAGATTTCACCTCAATCCGTCGATCCATATGTTGGCACTTCCTGCTTATCCTTGTTGGGTCAAAGCGCGGTAGTGCGTGCGTGTGCGTGAGATGGGGTAAGTGAGGGCGAGGGGGGATTTCTTCTGTTTATGCTTTCTTGTGAGATATTATAGATTATCAAAAACAATCAATTGCCTGATTAGATACACAGTGCTGTTTTTCTTTTCTTACAAAAAAAAAAAGCTATGGAGTTGATACGATACGGTTAGTAATTTGCTTTAACTGGCGGCGAGCGGAAAAGCGGGGAAGAGACGGAGAGATGAACGATGGTCCCATCACGTCACAAGTTGTGAATCTGAAGTCGAGCCGTGGCGGCATAAATCATCTTAATCCCTGAGTGACTGCAGATGGAGCAAGGACACGCATGCACGCATGCATCTCACCTTGTTCTGCACTCCCCAAACTGCCGCTGAAATCACTCATCTTTATATGAAAAAAGAAATATAATAATAATAATAATAATAATAATAAAGCTGCTGCCCTGCTTTGACCACCCACAGGGCTTTGAGTTTAATCTTAATCAAGAGCAGCTGCAGATTATACGCATTAACAACAGATGGATTTTTTTTTTTTTTTTTTGCACCGAAAATTGTGTTTTAAGACATTTCTTGATTGTTTGCACTTTTCCTCCCTGCCACTTCCAGTGATTTTCTGATTATTACTACACCGGCTTCTGGTGATTTCATTTTGGTCTTACACGCATTATCTGGGCTTAAGACTCGCTGACCAGTTTGGAAAAGAAAAAAAAAAAAAAAAAAAAAGCCCCTGTCAAAACCTTTCATTAGCATCAAAGTCCTAATCCACCTTAATACAACCATGCAGTAATCCCCCCACCCCACCTCTCCTCTTGAAAAGACTATAGCTGTCGACGCTCATGTGCTCTGGCTGAACTCTGTGTGTGGACAAAGCAATTTGTTTCTAGAGCATCAAGGGAGAGTTGGCATGTGGAGGGCGGGGTGTTGTTAGAGGATGCAAAAGGGTGAAAGACTATAGAGCATAAACAGATTGCAAAAATGAAGACAGCATGCCTTTTTTTTTTAGGCAGTTTGGAGCTTTGACAGAAATTCCCCGAGTCAGAGTGTTTATTCTTTGGCAAAGGTGATAATAGGAAAGCGGAAGACAGAGGACGTGTGTGTGAGTGCACAGACGCCATTGTATCCTCCGCTGGATGTTACACAACCCAAGGAACACAGTCTTCCCTTTTTTTTTTTTTCTTGCGATGCACGCGTGTGCGCGCACATCGGTCCGTGCATGCAGGAGATCATTTAAATTTAATCTAATGTACCAATTGTGTGAATAGGGCAAGAAAAGAGAGAATAATGAGAGAGGGAGAGAAGAAAAAGCATAGTTACCATCCAGATGGCAGTTTTCCTAATGAAATGCAATGCTTACACATTTTCCTCTGCACATGCAGACACACAACACGCATGGGAGCTGAAGAAAAAAAGACAAACTGCTAAAGAAATCTGTTGCTGCTGATGAATTGCATTTCTTTTAAATCGCATCGGCAAAACTAATACCAAGAGCAAAGGCAGAATCATTGGAGCAATATGAACATTTCCCACCATTGCAGAGATTAAATCACTTGTTTATATTGGAGTGAAGACGAGGGTCGCACACTAATGTCTTCCCTGGGAGAAACTGCAAAAAAATAAATAAATTTAAAAAAAAATATCGGTGATGCAGGAACTACTGACAAACAAGTTGTTTTAAATCAGACGAAAAAGGCAAATGTTCACAACCCACTCAGTGACACCAGAGCGAGATGCGTGTGTGGACTGCAAAGGTCTGCTGGACAGGGGTCTCTTTACTCACCCTGACAGGCACGGAGGTGTAAAAAATTGCACCATATTTCCACTCAAGTCTCGTCTGATACTGGGAAGCTATGTTTTTACAGCTGCCTCACTGTCTCCTCTCTCTCCCATTTCCCTTCCCCCCTCCAACTATATACATGTACATGCCTGTATTTATGTATTTATATAGTGTGAGTCCTTATGCTGGGTGTTGGCATACTGTTTTTCTTCCACTCGTCAGCAAAAACAGCTAAATCATTGTTTTTTTTTCTTTCGAGGAGACGGAAAAGACAGGTGCCCCAACACCACCCCCATTTTCTGTTCCAGATCGGTCCACACCCCATTCAGTGCTCTCGCTGCCGTTGCTTCTCCTCAGTCATCTTGTTGTAATCAGTTTATGCAAAAAAGAAAAAAAGAAAAAAAAAAAGCTCCCCTCAGATGTGATTCGCAGAGTAATCAGCTTGGCTTCTCACTGAGAAACGTTAGCTCTGGCATTTTGGGGCTCGCTTAATTGAAAATTTGATTCCGCGGCACTCGATGGCCGTTCCCAGCACGCGGAGCTCGGATGCGGCCTCCACTGTATCCAATTAGAAGCCAGTCATCTATGATGACAGTCCTGTGTCGCCGGGGTGGGAATGGGGTGAGCGCGGCGAGGGGAAGCTGCAGCCGCCTCAGCAGCTAATAATAGATTAATAACTCCGACGGTGTCTGTGAGCGGTGTTGTATTGCCATGAGATCTGGTGGGAAAGTTTCAGCCTCTTATTGAAAGGGTAAGTTTGTGTCTAAGTTACAGCAAGGCTATTTTCCATGGCTAACCGATTTTGTCCACCACAGCACTCATAGTGCTAGATCCATTTTTTATTTATTTATTTTTTGCTAGTTTTATACAACAAACACAAAAAGGGACAGCCTAATAATATAATAATATTAATAGCCTAACAACCATCTTAGCGCTACATTGTTTTTACTTTTTTCCAGCAATTATTTAAAACTCACTCTGTGGTATTTTAAACTCTTTTGGAAAGGTATCTGTATTATATTTGCAAACAGTTTAAATATTACCATTGTAATTGTTATGAAATATTAACATTTTAATTGATGTTCTTGAATACCCTTCATTTCCTACCTTGGAGTGTTATTTACCAAACCGGCTGCAAACAGGAGTTGCACAAGCACAGGTTCCCCGCAGCGTTGAGAAATACAAGCTAATGACTATAAAAGAGTTTATGGACACGGTGGCAAAAGATGCTTATGAATTCAGCTGAAAGCCGGTGATGTTCGGGAACCAAGCTGAACAGAATTTTGTGCTCCAGAGTGCTGGCTACAAACAACGCTGCCAACTACGCAAGCTGTTTCCTGCAGGATCTACAAACAATAACGACTGCTATTTTTGCAGTAACTGTGTTTATTAATATTGTTGCAAATTTATTTTGAGCTCAGTAGAAATGTCAATTTCTGTCAACTAGCAGGACAATAAAAAAGATGAGGTCATTATTTGGAGAATATTTAATTTTGGATTATATTCAGATCACATGCTTTATGGAAAATTAAAAAAAAAAAAAAATACTATTTGTTTGTAGAAGAACTCAGAATTCAATTGAAGATAGAAATCATGACCAAACTATAGGCTGACCACTATTTATGATATAAAAACTGACAGTGAATGGTTTTCACCACAAAACAAAATTATTGAATCAATAAATTTCCTTAGTTACGGGTTAGTATTTGTAAATGCTTTATCTACGGCCGAACAGTTCTTCACCTAAAATTGTCATTTAATGCTGCAAACAGAAGTCACAGAAGTTGTTTCATTCAAGACTTAGAAATGCATGCCGGTCATATTTTAATTAACTCTTTTCATAATGCCGCAAAGTTTGTGGCGTCTGTATTCCCACTAATGCCAGTTCATGCGTTTCCCAGACACACTCGAACACAAAATCCAACATAATCTCAATGTCTCCCTCATTCTTGGTCAATTTTTTTTTTTTTTTTTTTTTTGCCTCAGCCGGTAAACTACAAAGTGTGTTTTACACCCAGCACTATAGGAGCAAAATCAGTCTGGACCGAGCAGACAACCTTGGACGTCTAAGGACAGATATTTGCACTGAATATAGCTTAATCTAAAGCTGTCTGGCAAGAAGTGACAAAAAAGAAAGAAAAAAAAAGCTCTTAATGATGTACTTTTCTACCGCAGGAGCAAACAGACCTCAACAGGTCTAGATGTCTGAGAGCCGACTAATTGCATGTCCCTGCTAGAGCGAATTCTGCTGGCGAGGCCGTCACACCTGCTCACAGGAGCCGCCACCAGTGACAATCAAAAGGAGCCTGTGCTAGAGAGCCCCTGACTAATATTGAAAGTTAAGGTCTGAGGGAAGGCTCATAGCATGAGAGATGTTTGCATAATGGAAAACGGACTGTGTGTCAAAGTGTTAATGTGTGGAGTTTTTTTTTTTTTTTTGTCTTGATATATTCTCAACCAAATACTGCACCCTCACATCGTCTTAAATGGCACCCATATGCCACGGCAAGAGTAGCAGGGCGCAGGGTGGCTGAGTGACTGCTGTGAGGCCAAATAGCTTAGTGTACTCTGGGTAAATGTCAGCCCTTCTTAAAAAAAGTCTCAATCCTCTGGCTGCAGTTCAGGCCAACTGTGCCTTTATCCACGTAGCACAAGGCCAGTGGAATAAAGCTGAACTGTGAGATGAGTGGGCATGCTTGAAAAGCACCAAGTCTCTTGAGGCTGTGTGTGTCCGTCATATTTATTATTTAGGTTTTATCCGAGGTAAATCAGCTTCCTGAAAATCTTGGTGAAATTTGAATGGGAAACTTTCACGTTCGACGCCCCTTTTCTGTATTTATTTATTTATTATTGTCCTTTATATCATTGACAAAGTGCTACAGTACAACGAATCTGTTTAAGTAGAGGTGTCAGGTCAAGAAAATGGCAGCACTGCCCATTAGATACGGTGATTACCTACACTGAGGCAAATCATTCTTTTATTGCTTTTCTGTGAAATTAGGTTTAACTATTCAAATTAGATGCTATTTATGGAAAACAACAACAACAAGAAAACATCGATTTGCATGCATTTTAAGCACAAAAATCTAAGCACTTTATGATGAGGCAACCATTTAAATTCTTTTCAGATTTTATTTGCAAATTAAAGTAAAAGGTTTTTGTTGTCAGGGTTTTGAACCGCTCTTCCTCTCACTACATAAATTGAAAAAGAAAATACACTTAAAAGCCTGCTAGCTACAGGTTTCACTCTGGTTTCAATAGTAAAGTACTGTATGAATCAAGATATGAATGGGATACCAGCAAACTTTGGTAATATAATAAAATAGATGCAATTAAGCTTCAACCTTTCTATAAATGGCTAAGATTGACGTACTCAGATCTCACATGATATTTTTATTGTGGATATATTAAGAATATGTTAAACATAAAGTTAAGAGTTTCTTATCAAAGTTGATGTGTAGAAGCAGGAAAAATCAGCAAATGCAAGGATTTCATCAAGTTTGGCAAAGGGGCCAAATCATAACAGGTCAGAGCATCTCCATAGCTGCAACTCTTGTTATTCTGCACTGGTCCGTATCAGTGATGTGCGGTCAGGGGAGGCAAGTGAGGCAGAGCCTCACCTGTCATAACGGAAAAATATAATGATAAAATAATTTAGATTGCTATTTTCACCCTGTGGTTTGTACTGTAAAATATATATATATTTTTTTAGCTTAACCAATTTTGATTATTTTTTCTTCAAAAATCGCAGAATATTTACATTTTCCCATTCAAATGCTCAGAAACGCAGCTGGTGAGGCAGCAGAGAGCTGAGCCTCACCTGGGATTGATCAACCTCTCACTAACTGCACTGGCTGCCATTCTATGAGAGCATGTTCCTCCTGTCTGTACGGCGCCAATAAAATGGTTAAAAAACATTTAATATGTGAACTGATTTTCCATAATTTAGCTTATGTATATAATGTACAGTGCTTTTTGTCACCTACTGTGTGTGTAACTTGTTTGGTGGGTGGAGAAGCGATCATAAAGGGGCCAAGGGGATTTGAGGTGAGGCAGGCAGTTCTCTTGCCTCATGGCAGGGGGCGCTCATGATCCCAGACGTTGTGACTCCACAACTGCAGAGTAAGAGACAGTGACAGCAAGTTAGCCATGGAGCTAGCCATACAGTAAACTGTATATAACTGTAAACTGTTTTATAACTATAAAACTATATATTTATAGTTTTCTCCTCATACTACAGCAATCACGTATTAATTACCTCTAAATAAACATTAAGCCTAAAACCATACTACTGCAACAGACTGAATGTTCTGCTCTTTGTATGGGAAATATGTCAGTGTTTCTTTTAGGGATGTTGTTGTCAGTTGCTATGGCAACGAGTCTGTGTGTAGCCTGGCCAATGCAGAGAGCGAGAAAGACGTGGTTTTATCGCTTTCTGCGAGAAAACCACGCAGAGTGAGGTTTTCCCACAGAGGTTTTGCTCCACAGCAAAACCGTTTTCTCTCTGCGAGAAAACCATGCATAGAGCAAGGTTTTCTCGCAGATGTTTCCTCACTCTCTGCGTGGTTTTCTTGCAGAGAGAAAACAGTTTTGCTGTGGAGCAAAACCGTCTGCTCGAAATTAATAATACACGAAAGCACGTGTATATAATACACGAAAGCACGGAATTAATAATACCTAAATTTCGAAGTTTCATTGAGTTAACGGAATTATGCTACGGCGGCAGCGCAGTTATGGATGACATGTAGAAGAATAGTCTTTTTACCCTCCAGCATTGTCTGCATGCACAGAATTTTCTTACGTAAACAATAACATGCAGGTGGTCTATATTTTTATATCTGATTATGATTAAATCAGTGCCTCACCAGCTTTGCACCTCACCGCACGTCACTGGTCCGCATCTATTCAAAGTGTTCCACTGAAGGAGCAGAAGTGAGCCGATATCAGAGGCTTCAGTGGCCAAGGCTCATTGATGCTGTTGATGTTGACCTGGCATCCGATTCCCCCAGACTTCAATCCAGTCGAACATCCTAGCGACTGCTGGACAAACAGCTCAGAATCTGTTGAGGCGCCAACTCACAACTTGCAGGTATTGATGAATCTACTGCTAACACCTTGTTACAAGATACTGCAGTGAATCTTTACAAATCTTTTATGGTCCATGAGTCTGCAGGCTGTTTTGGCTCTAAGGAAGGGGGGTAAAATAGTATTAGGGATATAATCATGTTATACCTGATTGATGCATTGTGTATGAGAAAACAAAAACACATTAAATGACATCAGCCCCTGAAGACATGGATTTCTTTTTTTTTTTTTTTGTCACAGATATTGGCCATTTAGATTAACAATTGCAACTGTTATATTTGTAATTCTCTTTATTATGCATTTTGATATTCACTGTTTTGCATGAACACCCAGAAGTAAAATAAAATGCATTAATAGGTCAGCCTTATTTTGATTTAATCAGATTTAATCTTCCAAAAATCGTGGGTTTGATTTAAAAAAGAAAAGAAAGAAACCGTGCTCATCAGTAACTACAGTCTTTTAATAAAGTCAGATGAAAAATCCAAGTTTTAAAAGTGTTCCTAACTCAACCCTGTAGCTGGAACCGTTTCAGGCAGGGAATGTGTACGCTGCTGACAGGGGAGATGATATAGCGTCTGTGGCAAGTGCTGCCTGACAGTAAATGTCTTCCCCCTCCTCCAGGTTTACAGTCGTAAATGGATTATGGACCACGGGCCGCTCCTCAGCAGCCTACACACACACGTCTGCTCCCAGGTTCACATGTGTCGCTGTGGAGTGAAGAAGAGCCCATAACCGGCATCCTCAGGAGAGCTGCTGAAGCGTCTGGTTGAATGCTAGCGCGTCACTAATCGTGTTAGAATCGATCATATGACTGCCCCAGCTCTGACCTTGCTGCTCTCCTTTTTCTCTTAGATCAGAGGTGCAGCCGGCGTTCACGTGAAAGACTTAAAGCTAATGGTGTCAGCACATTAAAGTGGCGCTAATATGTGGAAGCCGCGTTGAAGCTATCGCTCAGCAGACTCCTCAGTGCGTCTGTAACCATGGGGTCGTTGAAGCTTACATGTTTTATCCCACAAGTCGGCTCGATACATGCCGGGCGCCGTCGTAGTTGCCATCCCCAACCCTCACTCCCCCTCCCCGCTTCCTTCCTTGTAATACGCTAATATGCATCAGAATTAAGCCCGAGCCTCTGTAATGAAAACACCGGAATTAGCCGTCAAAATGAGGGCCTCAGTGAAGGGAGCTGCAGAGAATGGCAGGAAGAGGTGGGGGGGGGTTGCTGATATTATGAATGTAATGTTTCTTTTCATAAAGGCAGGGATGAGGTCGCCACAAATGATTCCCCTCGACATAAGTCCGGGAAATGAAGCTTGCTCTTTTCAGAGTGGATAATTAGCTAGGCTGACAGTCGATCCCCATTTGTGACACTGATTTTTTTTCTCTCCTTTCCCCTTTCGCTCTCTCTCAGTCTCTCTCTAGTGTTGAACTATAATCCCTCCTTTGAGGACATGGAAGTGACTGAAGTATTTTTGTCCTCCTAGAATATTCCAGCGACTTTACACATCGGCCCCCTTGTAATTAGCAAGCATCTGATGATGAAACCGAGAGCCCCTTTGACCTCGGACCGGGATACTTTTCCGTGCCGTGCCTCCTCGCGTTTGCCTCCGCGTACACAAGGGAGTCAAGTTAGGATGAGTAAGCAGTGTGGGCTCATCAGAGCACAGAGTGTACCCTCGTCACCCTTCACCGAAACGAGATGATTCAGCGTTAAAGCCTGAGTTCGAGTAGTGCCTCCGCATTTGATTCGCAAATTCGACCGCCTTTGAAAAGTTATCCTCACCTCTGTTGCTTTTTATTTTGTATTTTGATTTTTTTATAAACTGCCAACTTGTTGACTGTCTGTGTCCACCGATGGTTATCACAGCTGATAATGCCCTTACCTGTCAGGCCGTGACCCCTTCTACTCCCACTGAATTATCATCTGTCAGGGGCAGCGTGAGTAGAGGGTAGATGGAAGAGGGAGGGGAGAATACACAGAAGCAAGGGACAGAGAGAAGACTTGGCTGAGTGCCTCCGAGGTGTTTAATTGTCTTCATTGATGACTGCCCCACCTGCTCGCTTGACACAAATTTCCCAGCCGAGGCATGTCATGCATACACAATAACTCATACACTCGAGAATGTGGGGGGAGATTTATAAAGACCCGACGAGCCTGAGTTTTTAGCAGAAATTACACTCATAAACACTGAACAGGGTCCTATTGTCACGCTGGCAAGAACAATGAAAAACCACTTAACAGCTTTTTGCTTCGTGGCATAAAAATTTGATCAAAATAAAATTACAGCACATACGACACACCATAAACACTAATTAATTCAGGAAATTGGGGTGGGGAACTGTTGTGTCTTCATCAAGGGATGAGGAAGAAAGGTGAGTGTCCATTGAATGATGCTACTGGCCTCCTGCTGGAATGCACAGCTGTAAATGTCCCTAAGGGGAGGTAGTGTGAGCTCATTTGATTTTTCTGCTTCCCGACAACTCATTGCAGGTTCTCTCTTTTCTTAACAGAGGAGCAGCTGATCTCCAGCAGTAGTTATGGAGACATGATAGTGGAGCAGTACAAGTTAATGAGCAGAGTTGAAGAAGGTGGGCCTGGCAGAAACATCTGGCAGTGAACCATCCTCAACTAGTGAGAGATGTTTGCAGATTGTTTGAGGTCAGTTGAGATATGGTCCCCGAGAAACACGGAGGTCTTCATCCTCACTGCCATGTCCATATTAGTGTAGAAGGTGAAGACTGCTTAGTTTTTCTAAACTCCATTACCACCTCCTGTGTTTAAATGCTTGCCCTTCTTTAAGACGCTGGCATCATCTGCAAACTTGACAATGGTGTTGCTGTTGTGAATGCTTCAACTTTCATTTGCGTAGATGGAGGAGAGGAGAGGGCTGATGATACACCCCGTGGTATGCTTGTGATTTGCATGTGAGTGGAGGCGAGCTATTTATTCACCCCGACGTTTTGGAGTTGTGTTGCAGAGGAAGTCCAGTTTCCAGGTGCAGCCTGAGCAGCTGAGAGGCCCAGGTGGGCTTGTTCTTAAATAGAGGCAAAGCTAAAGTGTGCAAACACTTGTAAGCACATGGCGATGCTACTCTATGGATTGTGCTCAGATGAGCACTGAGGGACAGAAAAAGGTTAACGCCAGAAAAAAACTGGATAAAATGTCTATCAGCTCTAACCTGCAGTCCTCCTTTTTCTTGTTTTCCATATCTCGGGTTAATTTCAGATTCTTTAGAGTGACTGAATAAACTAGTTCTATTGGGGGTCAAACAAATGATGTAGTGAGAGATATGGCATCTCATGCCTTTGACCTTGGCCTTTCACTAGTCCCCTTCACCATAGAAAACGACTTCAAACAATTCCGATAGGTGCTCAGGTCGTTAAATTTAATTGTAGGTTGCAAACGGAAATGCCCCCTATCTCCATACACTACCATTCTAACACCCCTTCTCTTTTTGTAACCTAGATTTGAACATAAAGACAATGCCAAAAAAAAAAAAAAAATAGGAATTTTGCTGAGGGAAAAAGGGAAGAAAATAGCACGTCAACACATCAAGATCCTTCCTACGTCTTTTCTTTCTCTCCAAGGGATTTGGCTCTGCTGCAAAACCAGAAAAAAAAGAGAAAAGTTTCAATCAGGACTTTAAACTATTCAGGTCTGGCACTCTATCTCTTCCCCCTTTCATCCTCTTTGCTGCAGAAAAGGTCAGCACTGTCTGTTGACTTTATTTGAGGGTGTCTGAAGACCCATTTAGGAATGATTTTAACTTCAAATGTGCTGACCTAGACGCCTCTGGTCTGCCTGAGTCCAGGGTAGCAAGCTGTGATTCTCCCTGCTCACTCAGGCCATCTCGCTGCATTAGGCTCTCACCCTGCTTGATTCATTTGGATCACTTTCACAGAGAACTCTGAAAGCCCCAGTAAAATGCTTAAGCAGGCTAAACACCACATATAAAATTTAAATAGGCCTTTAGCTCTCATGTGGCCACTCTTTTGTGTGTTTTATTGGTGCAAATTCAGTATCATAAAATTCTTTTGGTATTAAAGCTCAAATGGAAAAAAAAATTATAGCAAGTGTTTGCAAAGGTGTTCGAGCAAATAGACCTTTGATGAAAATTGTCTTTGGCTACAGAAGATGGAAAACGTTTGTATTTTCCTTTAAAGCTTGCGTTGTATGTTCAAAGTTTGGATATATTTCAATTTAAAAATATGTTAAAATGGATTATTTATAGGTTTTTGGCTAAGAAGCTAAAATTAGTCCCCCTGCATAGTCAGTTTTAATTCACAACCTTCCAATTTCCCATTGAATAATATATTGTATGTTAAGCATTTTTATTCAATCTCCTTATTCTTTAAGAATATGTAATCTATAAGAGTTTACATGATATCCAACATTTTGGAGAGACAGAAAGCTAGATATGTTACCAATCGCAAGAATTTTTGTTAAAGCTCAAATCATTAAAAAAATAGAATTTGTCTTCTTGTTACATGATGATATGCTTAAGGGGGAGTGTCTGAAAGAGATTTCATCTTTGCATCAAATTGCAAAGTCATTTCTAGCATTTTCATAACAATGGAAAGTAGCCTAATTACTTAATTGTGTGAAATGGCACTATGTAAAATACATAATACTGGCTCTTTAAGTTTTCCAACATATGTCCAGTAATCTTAAGGAGATTGGAATAGGGAATTATTGAGAGCACAGAGCTCATTTAAATTTAAGTTTTTCAATTTCAATTCCATTGAAGTTTCAAACCATGTGAAATGACGATTTCAGAAATAAACTTCATGCTTTCAGCATCATGTGAATCATTTATCGTATTTAGGCTTCTCTGTATTTTATTCACAAAAAGCCGTCTCGCCTGGGATCTTATATATAAAATTCCTCATAGTGCACCACAAATCTCACCTCCTTGATGTCTCAACTTGATAGCCAGGTACGACACTAACATTGAGACACAGACAGCATTGAGACACAGACAGAGAGCAAAGACGTGACAGAGGGGTCTGCAACAGAGGGTGGGGGGAGTTGTAATGAAAGGAAACGAGTCAAAGGGAGAAAGTCATAAAATAGCTAGAGGTGATCCCGTTGGCCAAAGTGGGCCATTTGTGTGTGCATGTGCATGTTTGTGTGGCGGCGGTAAATAGATGTCAAGCCCTATCATCTTTGCCAGCTTAACGAACCATGGCACCCTTGCTAGGCAAGGCCGTGAGGGCACATAGGTTAGAGCTTGTTACAGGAGCCCCACAAACACTCACGGATTCCCACACAGATGCCCCTCCCTCATGCCGAGAAGCTCTCAATATCAGTAAAAATAAATAAATATGTCTGTTGTCCACGGTAGATGCTACTATTGCCTGATGCAATATTCTTGCTTGAAGCCCTTTCCAGTTTCAGTGACAGGAAGTGCAAAACTCCCACACTTGTGTTTTGGCTCATGACCTCAAGCCCACGGGTATGATTAAGCGGCGGTAAGAACACGACCAGTGCCTTCTCTTTAAATGTAAAGTGTCCTTAGAAAAAGGGAAAAAAAAAAAAAAAAGAGAGAGAGAGAGTTCAGATGAAGCTTGAGCACATTTGGCTGAAGCATACTGTAAGTGAGCGCGTGTGTGTGTGTCTGCTTTTGGGTGGAGGACGCAAGAAGTGTCCTGCCCCACTTCTCTCCTCTTGTATCTGAGTGGGAGTAGAGAGGAAGTCTGCTGTCTGTCCCTGGCTTTAAATAGCCGCTCCCACCCCATGGGGGGCCCCACCACTGTACGCAAGCAAAGTCAAACTGTGTGAAACAGTGCACATTCTTCGGCTCATTTACCCTTCAAAACACTGAAAGGGAGAGAGAGTTGGAGGTGAGGGGGGAAGCCCCATTTCAGAAGTCATTTGTGTGAAACATCCAGAGTTCCAGTTTCTGAAATGGTCAAATCGATACCAAATCAGTACTTCCTTCATGTCCCTCCCTCACAAATTCTCTCACTCATCCTCGAAACCTACAACTACTCGATCAAATCCTTCCACTATTTGCTCAGTCGCTCAATCTAACTTTTTCTTTCTATTTTTGCGCTCTCGCTCTGCTCTTTCTGTAGAGCACAGCCAATTTGCAGGGAGTAAGTTAGAGAGGACGATATGAATCTTATCTCCCTTCAGCTTTAATTATTTCATTTTCAAGGTGCGTTCCATGTGCTTTTTTTTTTCTTCTTCTTTTTTCAGATTGGGGCTGGGGTTATTAAATAGTGTCCATTTTAATCAAGGCATGCAATAGCCCCCAAATTGGACAAGTAATTAAAGCTGGAATAATGAAATTGAATCAGAAGTGTGGATTTTTTTTTTTTTCTCTTTTTCTGAGCAGGGTTTAGTTAAATTTGCTGTTGTTGATTGCTGCTCACTGACACGTCCAGTACAGCTAAGATTGGATCTGTGTCTGAGGGGCTTTATTTTTTGTGTTTAAAGAGAAAAAACCCTAAATGACAGGCCTTAGTTGCTCTTTTTTCCTTCAGTTCTCTTCCTCTAAGTATCTTCAGTCTTCCCTGCACTTTGTAATGTAGCATTAATGTCTTTGCCTCCCCAGCAGAGTCTGATAATTACCAGCAAACTGAAGAGAACCGCTGAGCAGTGGTTTCATATACCACAAAGACACCTTTTTATGGGATTAGAGTGGCTCTTTTTTTTACCGAGTGGAACAAGTGTGAGTTTGTGGATGGGTTTCCTGAGCAACAGGGTACATCAGTTTAATGTTATTTGGCATCACTCTTCAAGTATTTGTGTGCTACTTAGCTAAGATAAAACCTTTTAGATGGACCCTGCAGGTTACCGTCTAGCAGTAGACTGTTTTTTGATATGTAGCTTCACAGGCTAAGACAGATGCAATATTTTGAAGCTAATAGCAATTGGATCTACCAAAATAAAAACAAATAACAAAAAAAACATAGATGGCTTTCTTCATTTATAACAGGAGACATTTGGTAAAAGGTTAGAACACTTTGAAAAGAAACTGCTTCTGAACTAGTGTTTTTTTAATTCCTTTGTATTTGTGTTCAAGATTGGAAAATCAATTCTTAATTGTGAAATTATTCTGTAAATTTATGGTCCTCAGTCTCTTTATAACAAGCATGACTTCAG
Source organism: Poeciliopsis retropinna (assembly GCA_010277075.1). Classification (NCBI taxonomy): domain Eukaryota; kingdom Metazoa; phylum Chordata; class Actinopteri; order Cyprinodontiformes; family Poeciliidae; genus Poeciliopsis; species Poeciliopsis retropinna. Next base: position 4,366,945 of record VMRM01000019.1, read on the forward strand.
TAAACATTAAGTACCACCACACTTAAAAATATTTCAAACCAGCATTTCTATAGGACATTTGCTTTTTCCTATGCGATGAAATGAAAAATCCTAAAATCACAACACACTTCATGCATATTCTAATACAAATACAAGTCCAATATGGCAAACTTGAATTAAAAAAAAGTAGCAGTAGTGGCAGTAAAAAGAAGAAAAAAAAGTTCATTTGCAACTTTTAAGATTTTGGAGGTATGGAAGAGGTTTTCAAACACCAATTTTTGAAATACCGTAATGCCATGTGTGTGTCAGTATGTGTGTATGAGCGGTCCCTGTAAAAAAAAAAAAGTTTTAATATTAGCTGAAAACAAAAAAAAGAAAAAGAAAAAAAATATGACAGTAGCATCTTACTGACTCATTTTCTTTTTGGCTTTTTATGCTTCTTCATCTTAATTCACTTTTAATTACCTCACAGATATTCAATTTTAAAATGTGTTCTTAATACCACTGGCAGTCCAGGTGCCACTAGTGGTGCTTGGACTGCAGTTTGAGGACAATTTCTGTTGGTCACTCTTTTAGACTGTGTCTAGGTGAGTGTGACTTTCTCTCTCCAAAGTTCTCCTCATATCATCTAAATCATCATTCTCGTCTCCTTGCTTCCCTTTACCTCTTCGCTTCTGCCTCGAGGAACTCGTGCTCCCTTTCAGCTTCACTCCAAACAAACAGCCGGTGGATCACTGAGGTTCTCCGGGATATGCCTTAGGGATACAGCGGAAAAACCAAAAGTAGGGAGGAGGAGAAGAGAGACTCACACTAGGAGGAATTGCAAAAATGATGAAAGGTGTGTTAGATTTAGGTGGAGGGCTGAGCCCATCCTTGGTGTGCTGTATGCTTCTCTCCACAAAGAAAAGTATGGTTGATGGTGGAAAACACTTTGACTACTGGTCAAAGTGTTTTTGCATAAGTCTATCTCTTGCTGTTTAATATTCAGGTTAACTCTTGAATGCATATGATGTCATGTCAGCAGTAGCCATTGTGTGCTTGTCTAGAGCCAACAATGTGGCTCTATGGGGTTTGTTTATTTGTTTGTATTTGTGTGTTTATATGTGTCATGCTCTGTAAGACATTCGTCACCAAAGCCAAAACTACATAAACTCTCTCTAGCGTTGCTCTATTTCTGCTGTGTCCTGGCAGGCCTGTTGCACAGCTTCTGCAAGCAGGTAATTAATGGCAATACACTTCACTGCTAAGGATGGAGAGCAGAGGAAAGAGGGCTTAGTTTAGAAGAAAGCCTAAGGGAAGGAAAAAAAAAAACGGAATCTGAGCATTGGAGAGATTTTCTCTCTGTTGAGGGGAAAATAATGCCAGACTCGACTTGTGCTTGTGAAATCAAAATGGCTGCCGTGGAGAAAAGCTTTTATCCTCGGTGAATGTGCTGTTCGCTGAGTCACAGCTTATCTCTTTAGCAACGCTTTATTACTCATTTGAGTTTTCCATATGTCAAAGGCAGCACAGAGAAGAATCGGGTCCGTAGGGGAGAAAGATAACCAGGCGAAGTTGATCGACATTTAGAAGTGATGAGCAATCCCTCGCTTAAAAATCACAGACCCTTCTGCTCTTTTAATGCCGGCAGCTGCACAATCAGCCCCAAGGAGGAATAGGACGCCAAGGCGGGGTGAAACTTCTTTGTCATCAATTGGCCGTTTAAGCCTAATGAAGGAGTGGGGAGCTACGCAGGCCGGATTGAGTCCAACTTCGAAAGCCGGACCAGACTCTGGTCCCCACATACTGGCATTGCTTCTGTCCACTTCCTGTGTCAAAGGTCGCAATGACAATTCGCCAGTACCGTATTTAGGAACATTACCACCATCACTCACGGCAGTAATGAGGGGGCAGCAGATGGATGCCATTCTAGAAACCGTTTTTAATGACTGTACAGGGGACTGGACTCCTCTCCCCTCCCCAACTGGACACTGCAGATTCTCCTTCTTAAAGGGCAACTGCCAGTTTTCAAAGCCAAATGGAGGCAGGAGAACTCATTTCTAACACTTTTTTTTCCTCTCCTGTTTTAGCTCTACTGAATAATCCCCCCTTGCCATTGTGACCAGTTGAAACAGTAGATGAGAGGAAGAGCATTATCCTTTGGTTATTCTATTTTCATTCTCTGCAAGCTGAGCAAAACAGGCTTTGATTTTATCCAGTGTTTTTTTTTTTGGGGGGGGGGGTTGTCATTTGGGATCGCCTTGTCTCGCTTTGTCCATCCTCTACACCCATACACCAAATCCAGATTTGCCCCCCTTGCAATCCTCGGTTTTTGTGAATAGATACGTTTGATGGACAATCAGTTCTGGCAGATTTAGAATGGGATTTAGCATTACAAAGGTGGTCCCACAACATTGTAATTCCCCACCTCCATTCTTTCCTCCTTGCTGCTTTTTGTTAGGAAATAGAGAAATACTGTACATAAACCACCTTATGGAAAAGCTTAAGGCTCTTTTCTATCTCAGTTTTGTTTTGTGTGTGTGTTTGTGTGCTATTCCAGTTATTAAAGTTAACTAATCTCAAACTATTATATTTCAACTTTTAATTGCTCCGTTAAAAAGCTGAGGGTTGTTTTCTTCCTCTTTTTGTGCACCTCTGTGTGTTCTCGACTAGAGAACAACAAAAAGAAAAGAATCACTGCTTAGAAACTTGCTAGAAATCGCCAGGGAGGAAGAGTCTGAGGTTACACCAGGGAGGTTGCATATCACGACCCCGTGCGGCTGTTCTGCTATTACCTCATTTCCCCCGTCGGTAATTATTGGTGTGTATTAGCCCGTTAGCCAGCTCAGATGAAGGCCTTTCAGGACACAGAGTAGGCCACGGGAGGCACGATGCAACAGGATACCGGGCCCATCTTCCCTCCGGTCCCACAGGGTAAACCAGGAAAAACAGCTTAAGCAAACAGCCTCCCAGGTAGTGTCCTCATTAGCGCTATCCTCGCTATTAACAGCATTAGTGCCAATGTTTTGATTGCTGTCATTATCATTAGCAGCTTGAGCTACCAGAGAGGGTTTGGCAGTTGGGGTATGACAGGTGTTTTGTACTTGTTGACAGCCCAAAGCAGGCGGGTTGTTGTCTGGTATCAAGTCAGGGAAGTCTTTTTTTTCCAGATTGATATTCTTAGAGGACAGAGATCATTTTTCAGATGTACTACAGTTTTACCGGTGGGCCTATCTCAAAATTTCCAGCCAAGATCAGTTGTTTAAAGCTGGTGAAAATACAGTGGCACGTTATTATGTGTAAATCAGTTACATGTACCGACCACTTATTAGATACTTGTTTTGGCTTCAGAACTCCTGTAAGTCTTTGTGACATTGATTCGACTATGTTTCGAAAACATTCCTGAGAGAGTTCGGACCATTTTGACATCATAGCATCGCAATAGATTTGTTGGCTGCAGATCAGTGCTGCAAATTTCACAAATGTCCACCATATCACAAGAGCACACTCTGCTAGTTTGAAATCTGTCATGTTCAATAAATTAAAGCCTTAGTTTCCTGTTATGTGTTGATAAGAGTGTTACCATTCTTCTATTGCTGTAGCCCATTGGCTTTAAGGTTTGGCTTTGCGTATAGTCAGAAATGAAATTTTGACTGGTCTATCTAGCCTGGTAGGCTGGTAACTCTCTCACTTCAGAGCAGAAGAGGAAAGTGGCTGATTTTTAGACCTTTGCTGAAGAAGAAAAGATCAGAGGATGAGATTGGCTTCATGTAAATATCGACCGATCACCAATCTCCTAAAATTGAGAAAATTGGCACGAAATTGTCAGGATTTTGTGTTGGTAGTAAAAATATTGTAGAGGTAATAAAAAAGGTAGTAAAAAGCAGTAAATTCAACTCTGGGATTCCGGTATAAACTCTATTTTACGTCTGACACAACCTTTGCTCTGCAGATGTTCTAAGTTCCTAGTTTTCTAAATACTCAGATCAGTATATCTTGCACTTACAACTACTATTATTTCTTCTCCATTTTAGCTTTCAGTTTGAACTTCATCAAGTTGGATGAACATGTCTACATGGCTAATGGCACTGATTTACTTCTGTTTGATTGGATGATTTAATTCTTGAGTTTGCAAGCAACTGAACAGGTATACCTAATAAAGTAGAGGGTGACTGTATGTAGTTAGTTAGTAACTGGAAGTCCATTAAGTGAATCTCCAGGCAGCTTGCGCTGGTCTCCCCACTGCTCTCGGCTTGTTTATATGGGCGTGATTCATGAGGTCATTGAGATTTACCGCAGCAAATTGCTTTTTCTCCCATAATGCCCTTCCCGTAACAGCATGACACTACGGTCAGTAAAAACTCATGCAGCCCTGATCTTAAAATTCATCTTATGAGCCTGGGACTGCACACATCTCTGGTTTGCCTCTCAACCTCCTTCGCACAAGTTTTAAATCAGCAAAGTTACTTTGAGATAATTATGCACTGGCAGACTGAAATGTTGCCTCAACGAAGCAAACAATTATGTGATGTTCCAAAAAAGCAGAAAAGTCTGAGCAGAATCAGAGGAGGGATTAGGAGGGGTTTACAGTAGCACAGATTTTTGTCATCTTGTTGCACCGGCGATGCACACATTTCTCAGACCAGGTCCATGATTGACAGCCCAGGTATCGGCAAGGGAATGTGTTCACGGGGGAGTGGTTGTGTGGTCACCCAAGTGTGCATTCCGTATTAATGTCATCCATGTTGTTGGTGACCCCAATGTGCCGGGTGCACGCTTCGACGGAAACAGACAGCTGGGAGGTAGAGGGAAATAAGGAGAGGAAAGAGGGGAGAAATATCAAGTTGAGAAGGGACTGAGGGCCGACTTGAATTGGACAATGCGATGATGTTTTATGGGTGTCATCTTATGTGGTGGTGTTTCTTGCCTGTCTCTCATCACTGCTTGGTGTCATAAAAGTATAAATTATGCAGAAAAATGAATCATAGCTACGGGTTTTGGTATTTACAGTCCCTTGCAAAACTATTGACGCACATGTGAACTTTACCCTTTTTTTGTCATATACCTGAATGTCCTTTTTTGGCTATTATAGATCAACTCAACTTATTAAGTTGAAAGTCAATGGTTAAACCTACCAAGACAAGGCCATCTACCTAAACTGACTGGCTGGACAAAAATCCAGATCATTAACCAAAGAAGCAGCTAAGGTACCCATGTTAACTGGATAAGCTGAAGAAGTCCAGAGGTTAAGTTGGAGAATTTGTGGCAACTCGAAAGCCACTTTTAAATTCAAAAGCACCATGTCCACACTGAAACATGTTGGTGGCAAGAAACAAGATGGCTTATGTCCAAGCTTTAAAATAAATGTCCGTGTCAACTTAAGTCCCCTTAATTCCATAATTATTCACTACTTTGTGTTGGTCTATCGCATAAAATCCCAATAAAAGTGTACTGTAGGATAACGTTTTTCAAGCTCATCTTTAAATCTCATTTTAAAGCATCTCCCATTCCTGACCTCCTACATTACTGCTGGCAATCATTTGACAGGTAGGACATTAAACGCTCAACTGCCAGTTGCCTTTAAATTGCAGCTCCTTACATGTGACATTAAGAAACCTGGTCGTGCAAGACACAAAAGGAGGACAGAGTGTGAAAGCGAGGGGAGGAAGATCAGCACTGGATGTGATGTCAGAGGAAATTAGAGCCTTTCAACTACTTATTGACTATTATTCATGACATAAAGAAGGGAATTGGAGAAAAAAAACATGGATAAAAGAGTTGCTGCCTTCGACCTTTTTACTGAAATTAAACCCCCCCACTGAGCAAGTCTTGAGTCAGTATGGTAATTTAAGTCAGTTTAAGAAGCTCATCATTGCCAGTCATTTTATATTGTTTTTCCATCAACGGTGATACAATGAGGAAAAGCTTGTCATATTGGTGCATGGTGGAGACACTCATCATATGCTGCTGCCTAACAATTTAACATCATCTAATTGGAGCAGCCTCGGCCTTTGTAGGGTATAATACCAACCGCTGCCTGATTGTTTCCATCTTTTCAGGGGAGCGGGTGTTGACATTTGGACATTGCGCTTTCTGTGAGCGGGTATGAACATAACTATTGGCATCAACCCGGGATGCCAACATCTTTACGGTCTAATCCTTCATTAAGCCCATTGTCAAAGCCATGGGAGGGAGGGTATTGATTGGAATCTGAAAAGAGAAATCTATGGTTTTCACACATTGAACAACTGCCTCGCTGTCGCTGCACACTGGAGATGAATCACGCATCTCTTAAGGCCCATTATTCACCCATTATTGGCAAGTTCTTGTGCTCACTTAATTGGACAAGTTGTCCACAGGTGCCAGCCCCCTGGGCTGGCCAAGATGGAGTCTCAGCCAATCAGCCTAATTGATCCCAGCAAATGGTGTTAGTTTTCACTTATGGTTTGCTATGTTGGAGGAAATTTTGGGAGGTAATAATAGTTTGAATTTCCCACAGAAAAAATAAATAAATAAAAAATTGAGGGACGAGGAAATACAATAGCTTTCCACTAAAACAGTCAACCGTTTGATTAATTATTTACTTAGCAGCCATGTTTAAGTCTACATTGGCAGTGCTTGGCTTCGGGTTTTGTGCCAACCTCTGCTCACTTTCTATCTAGAAATGCTAAAACATGAGAACATTACCGCTAAGTAATAGTTCAGCATTTTCTTTTTTTGTCTTGGAAGGTGCACTTAGGACCACCCAAAAAGAGGTGTCCTCTTCCTGTCAGGACGGAAGACAAAAGAAGAGCTCCTTCTAAGTGATTTAGTGCGGTTTCTGTCAGCAAGCATCATTCCACGTCAGTAGCCTTCAAAGGAAGCATGTCTCAGGCGTTCTGATTCGCTGCCAGAAACGTTTCCAACCCGTTTTTTATCTGTCGTGTGAAAAAGAAACAAAGAAAAAAGAAAGAGAATAGAGTTGGTACTACAAGGGTGAAGGGCGGGGCACACACAAAGAGACCTGCCCTAGAGTAAAAACATCCAATAGAGTAAAGACATCTAAATGCTCACGGTCATGATTGATGGATTGTTGTTGGTGTCCTCAAGGAGCAAAAGGGCTTTGGCTCAAATGAAGAAACTAAACAAGGATAATATCTATTAGGATAGGTGAATTCAGATCAAATAGGATCACCTTCTTTGCTAAGATGACAGAGAGGTGCAAGAGGCCTGCTTGCAATATTTCAATTTTCAATAGGTTTCGGACTAGCACTGCATCAGACGGTCTCAATTAGTCAGAAATGCTGCCGTAAACGCTGGGTCTTCTGCACACGCGTCAATAGCAGAGGAAAACGAGGAGACGATTCCAAAGGAGGGAGGGCTTAACACACAGGGGCTCTCAGCGGGCATTTTAAACACGGCGCTGTTAAGCAGACACATACTGATTCTCTCCGGCGAGAACCAAAAGGAGACATTTACATTCAGCGGCTTTTCAGAAACATAAAGGGAGCAGCGCTTGGAAAACCTGGTGCACCTCTTCTGTGTAATAAAAGGTGTATCTTTGAACTAAATGTCTGTTTGATCTCACTGGAAAACTACCAAGTACATGGGAAATAAATAAAACCATGAATAAATAAATAGGGGAGGTTGAGGAGGGGAGGGGGCCTGACTGTTGTGTGTGGACTCCTGTTGTCAGGTCCTTCTGTCGGTGTGAATTATTGCTGATCCCGCCACACTTCCAGTGGGGAGGTGCTTGTAGTGATTCAGTCTTTGCAGGAGTTCAGAATGTCATCCGTCTCGCCCTCCTCTGAGTGTCCTTTGCATGGTCTTCTGCAAAGTAAGGACATTTTGGCAATACTGCTCAGTCGCTGCAATGCTGCATTCTGGTCATAAAGACTGATCTGCCGGTACCAACAGTGACAGTGATCATCTGCGTAATTATGCAGTGCACTCCACTTGATTGATTCTGCAGCATGCGGCCATTGTTATAGCAACTGGAAGTAGGGGCATTGTTGGTTATTACATTATCACACCTTTCCACTTCTTTTGTAAGCTTACGTTGTTGGATTTTTATTTATGAAATAAATCTTCCAGCAACCATTTTATATTGATGTATTGATACGACCTCCCTCAGATGGTTGGATAGACTGGTAGCTTATTCAGGGGACTAAACAGATAACAAGAAGGCTTAGTAAATTGCAACAACGTTGGCTTGCTCCTTTTGAGCTGTTTTTCCTGGAAAAACCGTTGAACCGCAAAACTCGGCAGTTTAATGACTATTGTTACAGTTGTAGGTTTTGCAGTGCATCTCTCTGTGAAATGCACGTCAGGAATAGATGTCAATGCAACCATTCTTTTCCATCCTTGGGAGAAACCGACTGCATTTTACACATTTATTATCAATGTCAGGGAGCATGGCTGCACTCTTGCCTTTCCGTTGAGCTGCATGCCAGCTATTTTTTGGCTTACACGCTTGACCCCTTTCGCTCCCTCCTGCTGCTCCTCTCCAGCTGATCGATAAACCTGGCCTGATGAGTGGAGACTCCTTGTCACCGTCTCCTAAGCCAAAGATAATCAATAAAAACACAATACCCCCACTCCCTCCATAAACTCCAAGCCCCATTTGTTTTTGTCGTTTGTTAGTGACAAACCCGTTTTCTATCAAAATGCATTCTGACAGCAATGTGGACACATGTAACAAACAGAAAAAGGTATTCTCAATTGGTCAGCATCTGTTGAGTGCAGTGAGCCAAAGCTTGTCTTTTAATATTAAGCTTTGCATGTTGAAATACTCAAGTATATATATTTATATATGTGAACATCTGTAGTAGTCACATCGATGACAACTCTGAAAAAATCCAAATATCTCTAAGTAAAATTTCACATTCTTCCATTCTGTAGCAAACACAGGCATCCTGCATACCCGTTTAGCCTCATTTATACGCTGGCATGCACCAATGCAAATCTTGGTAATATTCTCCCTCGCTTGTTTGTGTAAGTAAATATGTGCTCACTTTCAGGAAGATGGCCTAATCTGTGCTGAGCTGTTAGCAGCTGATATGTTTGTTGTGTATTTAATATTTGCCGGGTTTCCCTGCCTCGTTGTGATATCCACAGCTCAGATCGATTGCTCGGAGATTTAGAGAATGTATTCAAATACCAAAATCTGCTCACAGTGTTGCAGATGAATTCCCTCGTTTTTGCTGCGGCACAAATCCAACCCCGCATGCAGGGACAAAACAAAAAAAAAAAAAAAAAAATGCTTTCTCTTAGGGATTGTGAAGGAACTGCACAATAAGCTGTCTATAAAGATAATAAAGACGCGCATAATGAGCTACCATTCCAATGACACGTGTAAGAGTAGATGGTAGGTGGTGCTTTGTTGCCTATATATTTACGTTTGCTCAACTTTTTCCTGCAGCTTTTCTCATGTTCACCCTTTCTAATTTTAGTTCATAAGTGCTCTTACTGTACTCCGCCACAGTGGCTTGGCTATCTCTGAGCGATGTATGAGAGATGAAAATCAACTTGCATGAGATATTTAGTGACAAGGGAGGAAAAATTGTTTTGACACATCAATAGCTGCTCCTCCTGAGAAATGGCCAGGCCGACCCGCAAGAAATAAGCCTTGCAGTTATTATCTCTGGAGACTACAGTCTGCTCTTTTCCCTCCTTAGACTGTGTCGGATACGCATCAACTTAATACACCACCGCAGGCACTCGCGTGGTATCCTGGTTTCCTCTGGACACATCTGAAGACTAATCTCATACTTTAAGGCCTAATACAATTAGGCTGTATTGAGCTAATGTGTTGTTCCATACATAGGTTCCTATCCAGTAAGTGATGGAGGCTGCTGCTTGCCTCGGGCCTGAGAGAGACACATATGAGATTGGGTGAAAAGGTTATAGTTGTGGGAGAGTGTATGACCAAGAAATAAAACCTTCAGTATTGCAATTTAAGAAACCCAGGACTCTGGGAGATAATTCATTAATTCATCATGGACTGGTAGCTCTTTTCATTTCTTAATTTGCTTTGTAAATATGGGAATGATGTCATAGATTTAGGAGACTGTGTAAAATGTCTTAAGAAGCACATGGATTGCATGTTTCAGCAGCCATATGCGATATAGTGCTTTCTTTGAAATTACATAAGCTGCAGGCTTGCAAGTTTTATGAAAGTTCCATATCGTAGCATGTCAGTTTCAGTTGTGAATTCATGGGACGTTTATAGTAAGATTAAGACAATAACCTGTAAATTCATGAATGTAGCTATTGTTCCAGGAAATAACATAACATATAAATATATGCAAATATAAATTTTCAATAAGTACCAGAAAAAGGAAACTGAAAGATTAAGGTTACTAGGATGGTTTCCAGAATCTAACCTGAACGTTGTATGTTTGTTCTGGAAACTGATAATCAAAGCAAAGTAAATCTGTGTATCTTGTGGTATTTTTAAGCTAAAGTGTAAACTCTGGGTTAGTTTTATACTCTGGAAAATAAGATTTAAGTTCTTGAAAATGAAACGAAAGGTGTCTCAATTCTGACTACCATTTATGAGCAATTTCGTCTCATTAGAAATTTAAAAGTAAACACCAGAAGGGTTTTACATTTTCTTTTGCGCTCTGACCAGGTGATTTTTGGCGATTGACAGCGCTAAGCACGACTCTTCCATCATTTACTGCTTGCAGTCAGTGAGGGGCAGCACACTGACTGCAAGATGGAGAACATCCATAAAAGTCCTGCAACGTCTTACCAACCTTGACAGAAAACGGTGCGTGTGTGTGTTTTTCCCCCTCAACTCAAAAAAATAAAAAAATCCCTCACCGCAGGGATGGAAGGAGGAGCTCTGGGGGAGCTGTGAAGTTCAAATGTAGCTTAAGAGCACCTGCCACATTCACGGGGCAAAGATGTCAATAAATCTGGTTGCTAATGTACTGCAGAATATTTTTTTTCCTTCTGTCTCTTCCTGTCCTTCTAATATTAATGAATGCTGCCATGGTCAAAGATAGAAACATGCTCTTTCCACAGAGTTAACACGAACAGTGTCTGGGAAAAGTACTTAAAGCCATTAAACTTTTCCACATTTTACCACATTAACAACCACTGCATTGTGCTTTGTGAAGATATGATGTCCGATACAAGCACTGCTTTGTATTGGTAAAAGCATAATGATGAATTTTGTTCTACAGTTAAAAACAATAAAAATCTTTATTCAGCCCCTTTTACTATTAAACCTCTACCAATAATCCAGTGTGAAGTGCAGCTGCTCTTTGAGGACCTCATGGGTCTGTTAGAGAACATTCATGAACAAGCAGCACCACGAACCCCAACGAACAGAGCAGATGGGTGAGGTCAAAACACATAATACTAAAGGTTCCCCTTCCAGTTGGACAACAACCTTGAAATGAAATGGATCATTTAGACCCAATCACGTTCATGTGCTACAGTAGCTAAAACACTAAAGTCCAACTGAGAAGCGGTGGCAAGACATGAAAATTGATTTTTCACAGATGGCACTCCAAGCAGTCTGACTTAGTTTGAGCTATTTTGCAAAGAATAATAGGCCCCCCAAAAATGAAGCTCTTATAGATATACACCAAAAAAGAGCACATGTAGTTGCAGTAAAAAAAATACATACAAAAATAAATAATAATAATACAAAAAATAAAATAAGGTATTGTCTCAGATAGTCTTAATGTAAGTGGACACCATACTTTTCAGACTTTCAGTTTTTAAAAATGTTTATCACCACAAATCCTTTTCTTTCCATTGTTCACGTCCAATACAAGACAGTGGAGATAGTGACTATAATGCAAGGGAATGTGTAAATGTTCAAGGCTTAGAAATGCTTTTGCATCTTATTGTAACTGGATGTTAAATGGAAGCGGAGTACAATTGGCCGGAAAGCTATTATTACACACCCAACTTCTGTATGAGCATTATGACTGGCAGGTAGGAATTAGCAAGTTAATTCATTCAGAATGGTTATTATTGCAAAGGCTGGACAGTGAACAACCAGATGGCAGGAAAAAAAAAAATCACAGTTTGGTGATTAAGAGAAATAGAACATATATTGAATAAACAATGTGAAAAACCAAGGATGAAAATATGTGTTCCCACTCTACCTACCTGGAATTAATGAGTGGAAAGGGGGCTTGCAGTACATGAAGCACCACGGCTATTTTTAGAGGCCTGCCTTTGCCTGAAAGTCAGCAGTTGTGGGAATGAAAAGAAACTCTCTATTCTGTATTCTTCTCCTAAAGGAAATTGTGATAATGAGGCTTCACCAACGACCACGTGCACATTAAGATTTGATGCATCTGCACACACTTATGTCACACCCTAGTTTTCCTAAAATCCTCCACAGAAGAAATATATTATCAGGAAGAAAAAAAACAGATATAAGATGATAATGGTGAGTCTTCTCTGCTTCCTTTCTTTTCTTGTGTTCCCATCACTCCATCTCTTCATGAGGAGTAAAGTCAAATCATTCCAGGACGTGCGTGTGTGTGAGTGTGCGTGCGTGTCGATACACTTGGCCTATATCCTGTTGTGATAGTCACATGACTCCCGTCAGACAGCAGCCATTTGTTACTGTCTTTTTAATCATGCTAATGCAGCCCCTTGCTCTCTTTCCTATCACCAAAGCAGACCACCGCACACATATAGAAATATGTGTTCATACATGCTTCTCAGGCACATGGATGCTGAAGAAAAATGAGTGAGAACGGAGTGCCCAAAAATACCCCAGAGGCATATGAATCTGTCAGTGGGGAGTTCTTTATATGCCTATGGCCACGCTGTGCACACATACATATATATATATATATATATATATATGCCTATATGTTCCTGTAATGCGACCCATGCAGTCACACACGCAAACGGAAGAAGGCCAAGGAATCTACGACGAATCAAATTAAGTGTTAAATTTTGTCACTGCTCCTTGTCTTTTCTTCCCCCCCCTTTTTTTTTTCCTGCAAGTGCTTAACCTTATTAGTATTCTGCTCAGAGGTCTGCTTTCTTCTTCTGCTCTCCCATAGCCTCCCTCTACCCCTCCTGGGAGTTGAGCCCAGTGCATGTTAAGTGATATGGCTATGGAGTTTTACCAGCAGGGTTGTGGGTCCCACGTAATGCGGCGTGCAAGAGGGATGCTCTTAGTAAATCCACCCAGCCGTGAAAAATGATCAATCTCATGAATTTGTCAATTGGGAGTCGTATAGCATAGACATAAGGGAGATAATAGGAGGGAGGGCCAGTGGGATGGTGGAAGGCGTCTGCAGAGACGACAACCTTATTGGAAGTAAAATAACTAAAGAGCCATTGTAATCGGTCTGAACAGAAAAGAAAAAGACAAAAAGTGTAGGTGAGCTCAGGCAGACCAAACTGGGAGACCAAGGAGAGAATATGAACCTCAGCTGCTCAGAATACCGGTTGGTTGGGGGTGAGAAATGGTCCACATTTTTCCACTCCCTCACTCTTTCTCCTTCTCTCTTTTTTTTCCCCTTTTACCCTTTTACGCTTTGCATCCTCGATCTGAAAGCCAGCAGGCCGACTTGGTTGCAGTCAAGCAAAGATACACGTTTGGTGTTTCTTTTAGTGAAGCGTGAGCGGATCTCACCTAGGTAGTGACAAGAAAGTGGATTGGGTAGGAGACTGGAAAAAAGTGCCTGTCCTAAATTCGAGGACTGATCTAGCCCATGGGTGATTCCAGCACTACCAGGCAGTGTGGTATGTAAATGTCATGGGACTCGACAGAGCGAGAGGCTGTCTCTCTCTGTTCATTTGACAGGACATGACAGGTCGGGGAGGTGCATTTCTCGGTTGTGTTGGTGTCAACAGGAGCACATCGAGTTTGACATACCTGAAGAGGGGGTTGCTCTGAGATGTTACTCTGGGATAGTCACGAGAAAAACTGAGTAGAAATATTACTCACAAATAAATCTTGAAGAAATTTGTACCACTTTCTGTGTGGATTTTGCAACGGACATCAAGTCTAAAGGAAATTCTCTCCTCTATGAAGTTATATAATCTGAGCAAGCAGAGCTTTAGTCATTTGAACAGATTTTCTTCACATTTGGCTTTAATTCACCCTTACCCTTAGGTTTATTGCCAACATGGGCATTTTACAACCAGTGGATCTCTTCCAGCCCTTTACATGTCCCCCACTGCCCCACATTAAAATGTGAAAATCATTTCTATGGGCAAACTTGAATATTCAAGCAGATGCGAGTTACAGTAAGTAACTTCAGTTCATTAAACAAGACAACTTAATACGAAATGTAGAGTTTTAGTTAAAATGATGTGCAGATGAGATGTAAGTGATTTGGAAGGACTGTGAGACAAACAGTGGATAATGGTTAGCCACTGGCTAGCTGCTAACAAAGTTGGCATTTGCTTTAGAGCTTCCTGTGGGCTCTAAAGATGTGTTTCCAAGTTTTCAATGAGTCTAGACTATCCATTGTCATCTCTTGCCCAAAGTTTATCATAGTGTTGCTCATGACTTTATTTCTACACTCAATAGATTCTTTGTGCACTATATAATATTTATAAAAAGGGGGGAATTTCAATGCCGTTTTGAGATTTGATATTAATGCCAATCCAATCCCTCAAATTTGCATAAATATTCCCTGAGCTGAAAAATTCCACACTAATTAGATTAATTGAAACATGGTTTGGGATTTGTAAAACATTTGTTTCATTTTGAAAACACATTTTTAAATGTATTATTATTATTATTATTATTATTAATAGAGTTGATCTGAAGATTTTGTAAAACGCTTGTCTGGTTCATTATTTTCTTTAAGTTTGTGAGCTAATAATACACTGTACAGTGTATTTTTAGGAATGTAATAGCACTGTACAGTGAGACAGAAATTTTGTAATGGTGTTTGAAATGACTGATTTTCCATTCACTTTAAAATGCACTATTATCTTTTAGCGTGATACAGTACATGAAATGCAATGTACGTTTATTTACTACAGTCGGCAAAACAGTCCAAATTGTTTGAAACCTAATGCAATTTTTATGTAAAGATTATGAGTTTGAAAATTGCTATAAATGCTCTTACTCATTAATTCTTCAGACATGCTAAGAACCAGATCATATAATCTGCCTTATCCTGAACATTTTACTTTTGATGAAATTGACAAAAATAAATCAATGAAATCCTCTAACAATGTTAGACAAGTCTTGAGTTTTACATATCATATCCTATCTTATGTTTTTTTGTGTTTTTTTTAATTAACCACCCTTTCTTGTCTTTAATGCTTAATTCCCAAGAGATTACCCTATTTATTGCGAACTAAAGTAAAAGCAAATGAGCCGTACAACAAAAAAAACTAGAGAAATAATGCTGCCGCCTATTTGGAAATGATGCCTAATAATCTGTAACCCTTGACGGACCCTGTAATTTATGATTAATGAGCAACAAGCTGCTGGTGAGGAAGTTTCTGTACATCAAACCAACAAACAAACCAACAGGCCTTCTCATGCCTATTCAGCAAAGTGTGTGACCTTAAAAAGAGGGACTTTTGGAGAACAACGCAGCATTAGTAGAAGAAAAGAATGAATAAAAGTTTTAAAATGTAGCCAGCACAACAACGATAGCTATGACAGTAACATGTTGATGTCTTCTACTTTTTTTCTCTCTATATTTTTTATTTCTAGAGTGCTCTTTTCAGGACAGCATCATCCTTTATCGCCATATTTCATGTTTCCCAGAAGACTCAGTGAGGGGGGAGAGTGGGCTTGATGTTATTGAGGAGTTCTGAGCCTTATTAAATTTGCTGACGTATTACCAGTCCTTCTCGTCCTCTCTCGTACACACTTCACGCTGATTACGTTTCTCCCTGCTCTTAATTTGGCTGCACACTTTGCTGTAGCTCAACAACCTCCCTCCAATCCTGGCCTCAAGAGGAAACAAAAGAAGTACATACATATTACTTCTAGTTAAAGACACTGATCAGGTAGATGCACAGCATGCTTTTTGATGGCTTCTGACACTCATGACTCACTCAGTCTCAGCTATTGTATATTATCTGGCATATTCTCTTCTTTTCTGTCCTATTCTTGGTTCTTTCTTTCATCAGAGGTCAGAGACAATGCTAATCTTCCAGCGGGCGAGACGGGTAGACGGGAAAAAAAAAAAGTCTGTCAGCCTCTTTAGCTGGCAGTAATCAAAAAGGATTTTTTTTTTTGCTTTCTATCTCTGTGGATAGAAAGTAATAATTCTAAAGCACTAGTAGTCTGATATCACTTTACAAGGCCCTTTACCGTCCTTCCGTAAAGCTTTTCTCGGTGATAACAATTTTAATGGGGCTCAAAATGCGGACCTTCTTCTGGTCTCTGCACATGACAGGAGAGCACAGGAGGGATGTACTACGAGAGCGATAATGAGGCCAAAGTGAGAATGGATCTTCAGCGGCCAGGCACACAGATGAAACTTTCAGAGCTCTCTGTTTGCCACATAATGCATGTGTCTGTACAGCAGGAATATTTATATCCAGTATTTTTTTTTTTTCTCCATCACAGCCTTCCCTGCTGCAAAGGAAGTGTATTTACATATGACCTTGCACACAGTAATCGGTGGAAAGAGGGAAGTTTTATTTAGCCGGAATGATGTGCTCTGGCTGGGACGTGACAGCGGAATGTGAATGTAGGAAAAGGTAAAAAGGAAAAAGAATTTGAGTCAGCAAAGGTTGGGAAAGGAATGGGGATTATCAGTAATGTGTTTTGGCTGCTGACTATACAGTATATTATGTCAGAGGGTGGTTCAGCGTGTAGGGGTTGTTGATTTTTTACTTTTTTTAGAATGCACATACATGTTGCTCAACGTACATGAGACATAATCAGAATAATTCAACCTCGGTGCAGAAGAATTCATGGTCTTGGTGGTTCTGTATGTGCAGTGCATTGCAAACGAGCTTAAACCCCTTGAAATTCTCAATATGAATTTCAAGGGAAGTCGAAGGAAAATGATTTTCAAAGAATTTTAGTAAAAATGGGTGGTGAGGTTTTGCCCTCCTCAGGCAATATTTTGTGGAAATAGTCTCTACATGCACAAAGTCTCCCAGCTTTGTGCATGTAGAGGGCTGACATTTTGCCTGTTCATCAGGGATGCATGATATTAGGAAAGCATACCCTATTTATTAATTTTTTTTGTTTAAATATTCTAATATTATCAATACATTCATTAGTATTTCATTTGTTTTCTGTTTTTGTCTTGACTTCACCACTCTCTGTGAGCTGTAACATTTCTGCTACAAAATCTATACACACCGTTGGTAATTAGGACAGTAAGAAGAGCATAATGGACACTGGACAACAGGATAATTGTAAATGACGCAATGACCTCTTTTTTTTTTTAAAACCCTATTTCAGACAACTAATCATCAATAAACAAGAACTAGTTCAAGTTTGAGCTTTGAAGTTGGTTCAAAATGTTTAGGTGGCGACTTATGAACATGGATCGGTTCATTTTAAACCGGGTGGACTAAGTTAAGAACTGGTTCTTGCTAGGGATGAACTGGTACAGCTCTATCAAATGTCCTATATCTATTAAGCGCTTGCCTGAGGAACTTCATCGTTCTTACGTGAGAGTCTCTCTTTTTCTCTCTGTGTGTGTTAGACAGAGCTGTCGAGACTGCTTGATGCTATGAAAATTTGATGCAGAAAATATTCTGTCGGTGCTGCATTTTTAATGGCAACCACACAGATTCAGGAATTATCATCAGAATGCTCCCTCCGGGTTCTCGACTGCACATCGTGCGTGGAATCCAATCGATTCTGCAACTCCGGGTCAGACACGTCTCCATCTGCTTTGGGTGCTTAAATAATTTGTGGGGAATTTTATCTCTTTAACCATTGTTTTGACCACCGACAGCATGCGAGAGTCAAAGCGGAATCTGCAAACTCTCCTCAGATTGTGGCAGTCTGGTGTATATTATTTTTCTCTCTCCTTTTTATGGAGTCTTGTTGTCAGAAGATGAGTCTGGCCTTTGGGGCTTGATTGCCCTAATCTGCAGTCCAATGAGCCCTTCTCCCACTGGTGATTGATATTTGGAGACATTGGTGGGACAAAAACAGTTTGAGATCTGACGCTCGTGAAAGACC
The DNA here is from genome assembly GCA_010277075.1 of Poeciliopsis retropinna. Taxonomy (NCBI): domain Eukaryota; kingdom Metazoa; phylum Chordata; class Actinopteri; order Cyprinodontiformes; family Poeciliidae; genus Poeciliopsis; species Poeciliopsis retropinna. The sequence continues at coordinate 4,385,000 of VMRM01000019.1, forward strand.
CATCAGCTCAGTTGTCGATCAATGTGAATAAATATTTCCCACAACCCTGAAGCATTAGAATCAAGGGCAAAAGGGAAAAAAAAAATTAAAGAGGAAAAAGAGAGGGGAAAAAAAAAAAAAAATCAATTGGTTGAGAGCTTTACTAAAATGGGGATGGGGTTGTAATGGTGGTGGTGGAGCTGAGGGGGAAGAAGGAGCAGAGGTGGGGAAAAATAGGCCTGTCAAGCTGGGTGAGTAATGAAGCATGTTTTCTGCTCTTCAAAGGATGGGGTGGAAGATGCAGTGATGCTGTGTTACATGCAATGTGCCATCCGACGTCATGTGAACTTGAGCTGCACATAAAAAAAAGAAAGAAAAATGTGCCTGGGAATATATACCGAGGTGAACGTGCAGCTTTTGAGCTCCCCGCGTATCGATTTGACAGTCTCATGTGTCTCTTTAGGGTTGAATCAGTGTTGGGACAAAATATCCGCAGAAGTTCTCAGAATCACATGTCAATGTCAGATTAGTGCTTCTTAAAAAGAAAAACAAACCGATGCATGGCTAGATAAAACAGATTTAATCTGGTCAGGGGTTGCTTCCATCTCCTCATCTGTGTAATAGTTAGAAGTGATGCTTTAAACTCTGTATATTTTTACTTGATACCATTTTAAAAACAGCCTGTAAAGAACCAATTTCAAATTTATGAGTTATGCTATGTGGTTAAGTGTAGCTAAAATCTCATGTTGGTTATTGATAGATTATATACAACATATCATGGGGATTAACAATGGTATTTACCATTATTATCCATGGTTGTTGCTGTTCTTCCTGCTTATGAGTATGAGGATGCACAGTAGAGACGTGTCAACGACTTAACGGTCAAATGGATGCGACCTGGCCGTAGAAACATGGGCCACATTTGAAAAGATCAGATACATACTGGATTTAGGGCCACATTTCCAAGTGGCCTGAGTCACATATGTAAAAATCTGATTTGTGTTGTTCAGACTGTCAGGGCAAAAAAACTAAAACAAACAAACAAACAAAAAAATCTGATTTGGGTCACTTCAGGTGTCAGTGTGAACATATTTTATTGTCCCACATTGGGGAAATTTCTGTAGATTGCGATATTTAAATGGAGAAAGTAGAATTGCACAAAGGATCTAAAATATATAAAAACAGAATAAGATACTTTATAGTAAGGACAAAATTTTAACATAAATGCCAGGTAGTTATAATATAGTGTACTCCAGTCCAAAGGAATGTGTAACTGAGTTGGTTAATTTAAAGTTTTATTAAGTTTTATTGTCCCTATTGTTTGCATACAATTAGTGACAATAAAACTTGTGCAACACCAGGTTTTGTGCAGATATCAGCAGAAACTTTATTCAGAATGAGTAACGTTGCATAGATATCAGCACAGATGTAAAACCTTACTGAGTTTTTTGGGACCAGTGGCGGTTATAGAGTCTTACAGCAGCTGCGAGGAAGGATCTACAATAACACTCATCAGTGAACCTAGGATGCAGCAATCTGTCGCAGAAAGTCACAGAAAATCACAAAAATGTCCAACAAAGTTTGTGGTGGTTATTTGTCAAAATGTAGAAAATTTGAATGGGTTTGAATACTCTACCGTAGAGCTGAACAACTCTTTTTGAAATGAAAAAAGCTTTCACCCTATCCGTGGGGTATATGCTTTCTCTGATTTTACCCTTATAATGTGACAATCTGTTGGATGTACCAGAAAGGCTTAACTCCAATAATGACCTTTTCCATTGTATCTCCTGTAGCTTCTTTTCTCTACATGTTGTAAAAGAAACTCAGTGTCCATGTACCCTCATTACTGCCCACCTCCCCAAACTTCAACCACTCACAATATGAATCTATTTCCCCCTGCCTCCCTCTCTCTGTCTCGCTCCCCCTCACCGCTCTCCTCTTTTTGATAGGGGATCCATTTGGTTTAAATTGACTCATTTTGTCAGTGGGAATCGGAGCAGAGAGACTGAGGAGGGAGAAACGGGCAAGGCTTGAGCTAATACTTTGATCCCTCCGACAGGCAGCGTGAAAAGTGCATTTCATAAAGGATGTTCATCTGTGATGAGCCCGCCAGAGTGACAAATTGGGCCCCTGGTGCTTTAAATAATACACTGTGTATGGCTACAGCTGTGGTGCTGTATTTCCTTTTTTTTCCTACTGCTAAACTTGCCTGTTAAATAAATAAAGGCCAGCGTTTCAGCTTGAAAGACTTCATCGTGACTTCAATCCAGAGCAGGTTTCACTTCAAATCACCTCCCTTTTCTTATTCATCCTGTGTGATACATGTAAAGGTTAATAGAGGGCTTTGCTTTCAACTGTCCACTTGTATTCAGATTTGGATGTGGCCCTAAGTGTCGTGGAAAGGCTTTGGAGTTATGACCGAGGCAAGCCTTGCTGTCTCCCTGTGGCATTTGTTGCTCTCAGGAATTGTGCTATGATGAAAGTGTAAGACGTGGTCTACACTGTTGCTGTGGAGAAAAACTTTGCTACAGAAGCAAAAGCAGTGGTGTAAGATGATGACAAGCCTAACTTGATCTTTTACCTTCTTTGTTCTGAATAATTTGACGCAATATGAAAAAAGTCAGGGATTGTATTTGGAGCATGTATGTGCACCATGCACCGTTTTGATTGGACCCAAGTAGCACAAAAATCTAAAGCCACAAGGTTGTACAGTGAGCTTATGGGGCTGCAGATGTTTTGTGATTTGAATGGACAGTCTACCTGTCATACACAATAATGGTAAAAAAGAAACATTCATGACTTTCTGCAGTTACTTAAAAAAATAGTCAAAGTTCATGAGTTGATCTTACAGAACCACTTTTAGTGGCAATAATTCAAAGTATGTATCCTGTATGACTTTATTAGTTACATGTTGTTACAGTTTCACAAAATCTGAGTTCCAAAAGAGGCTCAATTGATTGAGATTATTGGGCTTTGGTTTATGAACATTTCCACAGCGCCTTGATCTAGTTGAATCTACTTTGGTCAGTAGATTGGTCTCAATATTGTGTGAAATGTGTTTAACTTTGACATAGATTAGTAGATTGACTGACTTCAAATTGTTTGACCTCAAAGTCGCTTGAAGATGTCCCTTCACGACCCTTCTTGTTCCTATGGTATCAAATGTCTGCCTGCTACATTCCCTTCATAAAAGCAATGGAAACTGCAAAGAAAGAAGATGGAAAGTAAAGAAAACTTTCTTCTTTTTTTTCTGTAGTTGTCTTATAGAACGGCTTCACCCTGTCATATCTCGAATCACCTAGACTGGATGGAAGTTTGAAGTTAATCAAACTTCCAGCCCCGTTATACGCCGCTGAACGATCAAAGAAGGTAGTTACAAATTTGATCAGCAGCTTGGAGCCTGCTCCTAAATCTCACGACACCTGACTTGAACGGACGAATTTTCAAAAGGTAAAAGAGCTGACAAGGACTTTTCTGTTTATTGACTAGAAACACATGGAAAGGGAAATGATTAGGATCACGCAAGAAAGCACTAAAAATCACATTACATGTTCCAACTTGTCTTATTCCTCCCTCCATGTCTATATCTTTCCAGTGCTCATGTGCAGATGGTCCACCCTTATCCCAGACTCATACACACCTGCTCCTTAATTTTGAGGTGTTACATAATAGTGGAATTGTCTGCAGCAGTCCGGTGGCGGGGTCAACCACAGCTGAGGTTGAATTAGTCACAGATTGAGTAAAAAGGATGACAGCTAAATGCCTCTCCACAGCAACAAATCCTGTATGTCACTCCAGAAGGCAACAAACAGCGGGTTATGTGTGAGAGAGTTTATAATCCGGGACACCTTGGTGCTATCGGGCTATATCTCACTAAGCTTCAGTCCACACAAGAGTGGCTGGAGAGTGTTTAAGCCACTTGACTTTTTGTCATGTTCTGTGTAAACACGATATAACTGGTTTTGTTTTTTTGGGGGGTTTTTTTACCACTAAATATATAAAAAATATATATATATATATGCCTGCTCCTGGCTTACGGCTTGGACTAAAATGCAAATTAGTCCATTTGAGACTTTCCCCACCAGGGGACGACCATAGTCTGACTTTCATTGAAGAACCCTTGCTTTCAATCTTGAACACTCAGACGCTGCGGGAGGTTTCACACAGCTGAGGCTCCCCGGCCAGACTCAAGGATACATTAAAAAAAGGCCTGGAGAACCTGCTTGATGACTGGCACGTCCTTTTAGCACTTTCATCATGGCTGAACTCAGCACAGCCACTTAAAGCAGTTTGCTTTAGCCTTCCCAGTAGGTGTTCAAACTATCCTGGAGGAATTCACCAAAATCCCTCACATTTGCTTTCCCAAAACAATACACTACAACACTTCAATTGGTTGACTTTTATATATTTATATATCTACTTATAATTAAGTCATCATAAATTCAGGACATTGGAAGTGTCGTGTCACACAGAATTGCAATTCTTTCAGTATTAAGAACATTTTAAACCAACCACGAGGTGTACTATATTTTCATAGGGATAAAAATGTAGAAACTAAAATAAGGTACCTCCTTTAAAAAAAAAAAAAGACTTGTTTTTTCCCCCTGCAGTCCTCAGAACACAATAGCCCATCGTGTTTTAAGGAACCTGCTGAGACACAGCAAAACAAATCCCTCAGGGAAACACAAGCTCCTGATAATTTGCCTTCTCTGCTTCAGAGTGAAGCTTACTTTGCCTGTTTATGAGTCTACCTCCTGGAAAAAAAGAAAACAAACTGAGAGCCAGTCACTTCAGGTCAATATAATTACCCCTAACACATTTGCACCACTAGCTTTCAATTAAGGTCATGACTCACCATGCCCGACTCACTCTGGCCATGAATGTGTTTCAACACTAAGGATGGAAATAATGTTGATTTCATACTGAACTCCTACCTAACTATATAAAATATATAGTACTTACTGCAATACAAACAACATTCATTGTTACATTTATTCTGGTTTAGATTTGCTGCAGCGTTTGGGATTCTCGTTGACCAAGTTTTGGAGAGCGTTAGCTGAATTGACATTTGACTCTAGAGCCCTTAGAAACGTATGGTTGTGTCATTGACTCCAATATACCCAGATCATGGGGATGTAACACAAGCCCAGAATGCATTCTTGGATTGGCGGTCAGCAACAGTTGCTTGTCTTTGATCATTGCTTCTGTCTTTGAACCCTGACATTGGGTGGGTATACCGCTCGCTGTCAGTTAAAGCCATGGCTGGCTCTTTCTGGCCCCGAATGTGTTTCCAAAATGTGGCTAAAAAAAATACATATTTACTATTACCTTGAGAAATATGGAGCATTTGTTACGTAACAAATTGAGCAATTTATGTCATCCAAGGTTTTTTTCTTTTTTTTTTGCTCCAGGTTGACAATACACAAAATCTAACGTGTCCTTTCTGCTCCAGTTTCGGCCAAGTGGGTGAATGCTGTACTTATGCTGGTTTGAATGTACGAGTATAATGTTCTTTGCAGCTTCTATGTGTTTTAGCTGCATAACACGAAATAACAACTAGACACATTATGGGTGTTTTTACATTTTATGCAATAACCCCATTTTCAGACATGCACCCATCACTTCTCCCTCTCGCCACGCAGATACCTATAGTATACCAAGAATTTAGATATTTTCTCCTACTTATATGTTAATGAAAACCACAAACCACCAATTTTTATTTTTTTTTATTTTTTTTCTTCTGGGAGGATTTAATTGAAATTTTATTTTGACAAATAACCATTTAATGGTGTAAAACAGGCCATTGTGAGACTGTGCCTGGGAGTGTGCGATAAGAGTAACAGTGGAGGAGAAGCAATGACACTTCTTTTCTAAAGAATGGCTGGCGAAATAAGAGAGAGATGCTGTGTACGTGTCACAGAGAGAGGGGAGAAAGATTTTAGAGAAATAGTAAACATTTCAATAATAATCATAATAATAAACATGTTTGAAAAACTGAGTTAACCCCCTCAGAGTAGCACAGTGAGCCCTACCATTTTCCACATACTGCTCCATCATATATTCCATGTCTGCCTTATCAGTTAACACTCTGGGTTTGCCTTCTTGTCTGCGGTTGAAAATAGCAAGCTCAGACACAACAAACGGAAGCTTCTTCACACAGTCTGCGTCCTTAATGTAAGGTTTGCTACAGTGCAAAAACATGCATTTGGTGTGGCTGCGTGCATGCATATGTGGGGCGGGGGGTAAAACTGAGTGGAGACCTCCATATTGTTTTATCGGTTACGAGCAGCAGCATTGCATGCGTGCACCACAGCAGAGCTGTTAATTCTAATCCTCATGGCGCTTCCAGAGTAAAAGGCTCAGCTCTTCTGTAGGAAACACACATAAGCATGTGAGTGAGGGGGTGACACAGTGCCATGTTCAGGAGGTGTTTTTTTGGGTTTTTTTCACTCAAGCTCAATGCATTACACATCCAATGATGTAAGCAGCAGTTGATTAAGAAAAGAATGCTAAAATACTCTTAGAGCTTAAAAAGAAAATGCATTTGTTGTATGGTTTTGTTGTTTGCTCCACAGAACGCAGGATGTGAATAAGGTTTTTTTATTGTGTGTGTGGTTTTGCTTAGTTTCAGTTGCCTTGTGAATGTGTGGCAGGAAGCCAGCACCATCCCATCACTCTGTTCAGGAGGGCTGGATGAGTCACTCTGCTCTCAAAATCATCCCGTTATTCCTTCCTTTTATATATGACAGTGGGTCACAAGAGCTCTATGGAGGCATCCTCTTGTGTCTGTGCTCATATATCTATATATACACACACACGCATGACAAAGATAATGAAAATATTCCTGGCAAAGAAGACAACATCCTACTAAGTATTCCAACCACTTGTTGGTTGGAATACTTAGTAGGATGTTAGTTACATTTGTAACTACCATTGTAATGGTAGTTACAAATGTAACTACCATTTGTAACTGGTAGTTACAAATGTAACTGGTAGTTACATTTGTGCTACCAGTAAATGTAGCACAAATGTAACAAAGATACTATTTATTTATTTATTTATTTGTTTTGCAATAGAAACTGCCTTAAAAATACCTAATAGGTAGAATGAGTCCATCTAAGAGTAATTCAGTCTTTGTAAATCTAGCTTTTCTGTAAAGACCTTTGAGTTTTGTTTGAAAATACTAGTGAACAAACAGCACAAAGACCAAGGAAATCATCAAACATGCCAGGTATAAAATTCTACAAAAGTTCAAAGCTGGATTGTGTCATAATACAATATCCTAAACTTTCTAGTAGGTTTTCTGGTCCTATATATGTAGCCTACATGCAACACAAACTGTGTGGCAGAAAGCTAACAACCCCAACAAACTGGGTCCGCTATAAAAATTGATGGCGGCAGCGTCCTTTTGTGAGTAGGTTGTTCTTTGGCATCGAGGCCGAATGTGGTTAGAGTTTCTCTAACAGATGGATAGGTTTACCATCCAGCAGGGCAACCCTAAACACAGACATAGAGCTTTGTAGAAATAGTTTAAAAACAAAGCAAATTTGTGTTTAAATGTCCCAGACATAAATTTAGCTAAGAATATTTGGCAAGACCTAAATTAGATGTTCACAAATACTTCAGTTTCAGATGTGCAAAGCTGGTAATAACATACTAGCTGGTTGCATTGTGTAACTGGAGAGTATCATGAACCAAAAAAGCTGAGCATACAGTCAGTTTAATTTGTAAGAAAATATAATAATAAAATTATGTATTCTCTTAGGATGTACGCTTTGTGTTGGTATATCATATAAAGTGCTCTGAATGTTGTAACATGACAATGAGAGAAAGTTCAAAGCGTACGAATGCTTTTGCAAACCACTCTATATGAGAGCCATTGTCCGCACATGTCCGTGGTCTTCTCCTGCTTCGGCGGCTCATTGCTCAAAATGGAGCAAGGAGACGTAGAGGCCCCCCGGAGTCTGAAGACATGTGCAGAGGCTAAGAAGAGTGCAAGCTCAATTTGATAATTGGCTGAGAGATTGTCACCAGAATGAAATTATGCTAGTTAATTCCTCCTCAATTAATTACCTCAGGACCAGGCCGCAGTACATTCATTATGCCAGGAAGAGTATTGACCCCGCTGAAATGGAAAAGCAGCCATATCATACCCATAATGCCTGCTTGAAGTGTCATTGCAATGCTTGTTAGCGTATAGCCTGCAGGCAAAGGAAAAAATAACCCTAAAAAAGGACTAAAATGGAAGTGACGTCATAACCCCAGTCTGTCTGAATGTAGCCCTGAAAACTGTGCAGCCTCGCGCGTATATCGTTTTGTTCCACGCACGACATTGTGGAAAGTGAGACAAAAGGAGGTGACAGGTCATTACAAAACTCGATCAGGGCTCTGTATCTTTCTCCTCTCTTTCTCTCGTCTCCGTTTTTCCACCGCACCCGTCTCGCGGCTCTCAAGGCGTGGTGGTGGGGGTTCCAGATTATTCCCTTAGTTGCCCTTGCCAGGTAGTAAATACTTCAAGAAGCTCAGGAGGCAGGGAATAGATCAACTGCTGCCACACTCAACAGCATCCTGCCAGCTGGCCCATAAGACGCATTGCTGAAGCTAAAAAAAAAAGGGGGGGGGGTGATTGCGGCATGGGAAGATGTTTATTGAAGAATAGCAAATGTGGGTCAAGTAGGTTCATCAGCAGAGTATGATTTGCATGAAAGATAAATGCAGTTTGGAGATACAGAAAATTAGCTGTTTCATGTCTATAACATCTAAATGCCCTTGTACTTCCAACATTTGAACTGGGATTAACAGAAGTTAAAATGCTGCTTCTGTTCAAAACTGCTGCTGATACATTTTCCAACTGCTGATGCTAATGCTATCAATAAATGCTTTTTCTAGCCGGGCGATCTGTTTTCAAAGGCCATTGCTCCTCAGCGCTCTCCTTTTTGTTCCATATCCCCACCCACCAAGCCACACTATCACCGCTGCATCTCTTCCATCCTTTCCTAATTGTCTGGCAAGCATCTCGGCTAGAGAAAGACAAATATCGCTTTTTCCTGTGGATATTGTTCTGTCTGAACCCGCCGTGACCGCGTTAATAATTTAGCACCTATTCTGTTTCTTGCTGCTCTTTTCTCCCAGGAACACTTCCTCCCTTGCCTTTATTTTCTCTTCTTAGCATGTTTTTTTTTCTCCTTCCCTATCCTCTTCTTCCCTTTAAATTTCACCACAACCTCCTGCAGTAATATTTAGAAAAGCATTAGCCTGCCTGTTGGTTCTCTGATGCGCTGGACCTTTTAGCTCTGAGGCATTGCCACAGGGGTCCTTCGAAAGTGAGGAAGAAGACATTCTTTCACACTTAAATGAATTAGCTGGTTTTAACTAATTGTTATTTCAGCAAGCCTATTACAATTAGGAGTTGCCTTACCTGCACAAAAGATATCTCGCCACCATGAGTTTGGGTAAAAGTAAATAAAAATGTACTGTGACAAAAGAAAAAGGCCACAGGCAAGCATTGACAATGCTTAGTCCTTCTCGGCTCTGATTGGTTGTTTTGGACCAGGAGTGGTGCTTTTTTTTTTTTTTTCTTGTAGTAGCTCCTGGTTGTGACACCATACTGTCACAACATGGTGACAGCTTTAATAAGTATTAGGTTATGTGAAGATACTGTCAGAAATAATTCTCTAAACTATTAGAAAAGATGTCATTTTCTGGTGAGTTTATCAAATAGCCTTTACACGTGTTAAAGGCCAACTGCTGGCTGAATTAGACCTCTCAGTTCAGTTAAAACAGCTCAAACTGAAATGGATGAATCCATTAAATACAATTATGTATTACTGAACATTAAATATCCATAAAGAAACTGCTTTATGGTTTGTTGCCACTTTGTCGAACATCGATTTGTAGCATTTATCGTGTGCGGCAGAAGTTCTTCATTAAATTTGTGGTATTTTATTTGGAGTTTTAGTTCCCTCACTAAACTCGAGTTATTTAAAAAAGTTGGAACACGTACTTTCAATCCTAATTTTTCCTACCTCATTTGGAGTTACTGCCTGGACGGAAACTTATCTGTTCGCAGTATCTGGCAAATTGACTCCTCTCACAAAGAATACTCTCATGTGTCTTCTTCCAGGTCGAAAAAACTATTTCTATTTTCATCTCGATGGAGAATGTGCTCCATTATGGTTTCAAATTGAAATCATGCGGATGGGTGTAAATGGAATTTGAAGGTTAAAGTGTTTTCTTTAGCCTTCTTAATATAGCTAATATGATAGAAGCTTATTAGATTGAGTTGGAGGAGAGGTGAGCGGCGCCTCGTATCTGGCTGCACACAGGAACTCTCTGTTTGAGAGATAATTTGAAGCTTTAAGCAAGCTAAATCAAGGTCTCCAGACCCATGATGTGAGTGTGCACGTGTCCGAGCACATGCTGTCAAGCCTTTTCTGAAAAACACAGAGCATTCTCTTTTATTGGAGTTATCATAATTGCCACCCTCACATTTTCTTCTCCCATGTTTCTTGTGTTTGTTTGTGTCCCCATTTCGTCTCTCTTCTCCTCTACTTTTCGCTGTTCTCTTTGGCAATGTGTTTGGCCTATGACGGCCCAGAGGCAGCCATGCTGTCTTCTTCACTCAGTCTGCTGTTTCTGCCCTGACCCTGCTCTACTCAGAACACACACGCTCCGTCCTCTATCTCTTGTCTTTTATCCTGTCCCTTGTTTTTCACATCACTCCTGTCTTCAACCCTCCTCCTTTTTTATTTTTTTTGCTCTGACCCCTATCTGCTGTCCAGTCAAGAACAATGTCTATCAAAGAAACTCGATGCAGACAAATACATAAAGACGCAAACTGGCAAGTCATCTCTCTGTTCTCTCTTTGCTCTCGTTTTTCGCTCTCTTTTTTTCTTTTAAATTCCCAATCGCTCCATCTTTCTGTAATGAACATTCCCTTGGTTTTTGTGTGGAACTGCTGGCAGGAAAATGAGAGCAGTCATGGATCAAAAATCAGCGTTTTAGAAACTAGACTGCCAGTGATGGAGCTCAAACGCAGAAAGATGAACTTTGCTGACATGTGGCAGTGAAAAAAAAAAACATAGCTTGCTTCTGTGACATAAAAGCACACAATCAACTGTTACCGCTTAGAAATGTTTGAACAATTACAAGAACTTTCTTGAGGTGCGATAAAATTTTTAAGTGAGGGGATAGTAAAACAGAATCTTTCCGTACAGTAAAGTCGGAGTGTTTGTCTTGTGTTTTTATTTAACAATCATCATTTTTCTTTCTCTGTGCTAATGTAAGTGACTTTAAAGTACCGGTAGTTGTTCTTTCAGGAATGACAATAATATTCCTATGGCTCCAACATGATCTTTTTTTTTTTTCTTTTTGAAACCCCAGTCTTCCTAAAAACAAGACTGGAGCATTGGGAATTTAACTTGGGACAGAGAGTGGCTTCCTGATTGTTTTGCTTGCAGCATTATTGCTAGGCTTTTTAAGCATGGCAGAGTGACCCGCTTATATTGTACGGAGTCGCGGTTGGTATTGTGGGCTTGCAAAGACCTTTATGAACACCCAACAAAAGCCAGATACAGGGCTGTGAGTGCTCTGGTGGCTTTTCTTTCAAGACATTTTCTACTGTCCTGATTTCAGAATTGGGTGCTCCAAGGGCCCGAGGATACATATGGAAACTAACTTACACATATCCTCTTTAAAGAAATCTGGTAGCTTCATTTTGTTGATCGCAACAGTGGTAAGAATCTAGACGGTAATAATTGTGGATTTTTGTAGTGAGGTCCTTCTAAAAGACTACTAGGAATTTAATAATAATCTGCACTAGATAAATCTCTTGGCTTCTTCAGATTACCTGGTCCTAACGGATAGTGAACAGAAAATTAAACAGGTTTCATTTTCATATTTAGAATAAATAAATTCATTAAGGATGTACGATCTTTTCATCTTGCACACGTACAACAAGTTTTTCCATAGCAGTTTTTCACCTGAAAACAAACGGAGAAAAAAAAATACATTTACTCATATCAAATATTTTGATCAGGATAGATGGCGATAAGTATTTAAAAATAATTATTAGTTGTTTCGATCATTTCGTGAGCATAGTATCTGAAATGTGGCGATATCATTGGGTGGGGTATGCTTTGCTTTTGTAGTTTTAGTTTTAAATATTAAAAAATAGAATGGAACAAATCTGTTCATCCTTTAGTATTTTTTCTGCATTTTCAGTATTTTTGAATAAAAATCTAATAAGCACATTTTTGCAACTGTCACCATTCAAGGAACCTCCTGAACCAACTAAACTGTATTTACAATATATAAAGAGAGTTATCTGATGCATGCATGATATCACTTATAACCTTCAAAGCTGACGGCTGGGAAGTTTGATTACATCAACATTACTTCAGCCCTTAAATCAAAGACTGTGTTCATTCCAAGCACGGTCTTCGATTGTGCTTACAATGAGCGCATTCTAAGCACAATCAGAGCAGAGTCTGAGTGTTCAAAATATTGAACCAACCTCAGATGGACTAAACAATATTAAACATAAAGAGACAAAGTAAAAAAGAAAAAAATACATTTTTTCTCTGGAATAGCTGCCCAATTCATTTACCCGGTGGGGAATGTCCTTGATTTTAGCAGTCCTGCTGAGTCAGTGAAGCATGGCTTGGAAATCACTTTTCTATCAGAGTGCACAACATGCAGAGCGCTAGTTACCTTACCTCTCCTCATAACTGTGGAAGCAAGCGTAGATGGGGGTGCTAAAGTTTGCTTGCCTAAGCGTGCTCCCTTCTTTGTCTGAATACGATTAGAGGTGTGCAGCAAAATCATAGGAGCGTTTCAGGAGCAGGGCACAGATGCCCCCCCAAGAGAGATGCTGTGCATTGTGGGTAGCCTGATGGCTCAATCTTTGGAGTAAAAACAAACAAACAAAAAAAAGAGAAGCGAGGCAGTCCGTACCTGCTATCCGCCTGTCTTGTTGAAGGCCCGGCTTGTCAAGCTGAAGCAGAGAGAAAAAGGAGGGAGAGACATGCTGTGATCCAAAGCCACACTTGTCATTCTCATCACATCAGCTGCCATGTTAATTGTGATTGCAGTCGCATCTCCTTTTTGGTTTTTTTTTTATGTTTGTTTCATTTTTCTCCCTTTTTATGTATTTGTATATTTGAGGTTTTGGGTTAGCTAATCAGCCAAACATTAAGAGTCACAGTAATTAGTGGTTGTTGTATTCCAGTAGAAGGCAAAGATTCCTATTAGCACAAAGACGGAATGGCACTCTTAACGCAACATTCACATTCTGTTTATAAAATAGGAATTCAGTTCTAAATCTGTAGGACCCCAGCTGAATTTATTTGTGTTTTTCCTTTCTCCTGTCTCCTCCTACTGTCCTTGTCTTGGCTGCATTGTGTCCTCAAGTCATGTGTCTGTTCTGCAAAACCTTTTTTTCTTTTTTGTGGTGTTAAACATATTTTTCCTGCACACTTAATACTGCAGAAATAAAGAATTTAAAAGTGATTTCTGTTCTACTTTTTGTTTCTTTTGCAGGAGATAAAGAGCATTAAACGTAAGCTATGGTCCAAACTGTTGTTTTTTTGCTTTTGTTTTGTTTTGTTTTCTGAGCAAAGGCATGCCTGGCTTGATTTGCAATCACCCTCACTTTTGCTTGATTTTGGTTTCCCATAGTTTGCTTCATGAAACAGCATCTAACACAGCACAACCCGTAACAATGACTCCTCCGGCTCTATCTCATTCGAAAGCATTAAGGCTTTGGCAAAGACCCCTTTGTTTCTTCCTTCCATTTTTTTTTTATTTATTATTTTTTTAAACGTACGATCTTATGTTCGGTCAACTCATCAGTTTGAAGTATCTATCACATGTTCTATTGTCTGACAGTGAGGCTAGCGTGTTGTCCCAGCAGTGGCATTGTAAGCGCATAATTTGCTTGCGGCAATAATGCAGAAGATGTTGCTAATCTGAGACTAGCGCTCAGATAGGTAATTGGTTAAGGCCACTTAATAGTGGATTTAAGAGGATATTTGAGCGCTTGAGCCCCGCAAAGCTATTAAGCTACTTAGATGAGCGTGTGATTGTTGTCTGTCAATCAGCTAAAACACAAGCCAAGGAAAAAAAAAAGAAAAAAAGGAGGGTGTCAGTGGTGTTTCCATTTTGCACAGACAGAGCGACCCCGGCACATCTTAAATCTTACATGAGAAACGCAAACTGACCTCTCCTTCCCCTTTTCACCACTGCGGCTCCAACCCCTTCCCGTCTCAGCACAAAATGTGTTTTGAAGCATGACATTATTTCAACTCTGATTCACGCCAATTTTTTCTGTTGTTTATTTTTAGTTTGAGGCTGTCGTCGTAGCCAGTAGTGTCTTCTTTTCGTTGTGGGTCTTTTTGTTATTCTTGCTGTCATGAGGTATGCGTTCTGCATGAAAATAAATGCAGCTTTGTTAGTGAGAGCTGTATTGTACTCACTGGTACACAAAGAGCTCTGAACATGGGTCCCTAACCATTGTGGCCTGTTTTTTTTTTATTGCTTTTTTATCTTCTTCATTAACATTTAGATGTGGTAATGACCTCATTATGGGATGAAAACATACAGACTAATGTATTTTTAATAGCTATGTCTTGAAACATGCCACAACAGTAGCGCTAGCTGTAAGCTTATGAGAAATTTTCTCACTTTGTTGAAATAAATTACGGTTATTGACACTTTTGTTTTCCCCCCTCCCCGCTCTCTTTTGCTTCCTCCAGACTCCCGGCCCTTGCCTGACGTAGCCATGACTGGCAAGTGCACCCGGGAGTGCAACGAGTACGGCCACTCGGACTCCTGCTGGATGCCTGTGCGCACGTCGCCCGAGCGACGGCCGTCCAAGTCAACCACCAACCCCCAACAACAACCAAAGCTTTCCACTTTCATGACCGGTAATGGCAGCAGCGGGAGCAGTAGCAGCAGCGGCAGCGCGGAGCAGCCAGGTAGCCAAGAAACCCTCGCCATGGCCGCCATGGCCAACGGAGACCCCACCACCACGCACATGATGGGAGACCGCAACCGCAACTTGCTCAACAAGAAGATGGCCTCCTCCTCTTCTTCCTACGAGGCCTTTGGCTCGCCTTCCTACGGCTCGCCAGGAGGTGGCGAGGAGACGCTGGGCCACCCAACTGAGGAGATCCCCCTCGCGCCAACCGGAGAGTACAAGCCCACGTCATGTGGTACTCTGACGCGACGGGAGGTGTACCTGTAAGCTTGGAGTTTTACCATAAAACCGGTGGCATTCAAAACCCATTGCGAACGATACTCACCCATAATTGTTGCAGTTACAGAAGTTCTTTTCCAAACGCCAACTAAAACTTCCCCAGAGACTCTTTAATGAAACATCGAAGTGGACATGTAAACACAACAGTTTTACAAAGTGCTATTTCTGGCCATGACCTGGCAGAGAAGAGGAGGAGGAACTAATGGCAAGTCTCGCTGTTTGGAGACAGTCTGCTGCCTGATAGTCAATCTGTAAAGTCAAACAACTCATTTTAGATAAACAGCACACGCATGTCCCCTACAGAAGTAACTGTTGTTTTTAAAGATAACACTGTAAAGATACACCCATTTCTTTCATTGCCCTTGTCTGTTCTTTTCTGGAATCAGAACTGTTCTCGCAGACTGTTTTGACTTTGGAATCTGCCTTGATTTGGCCGTTTTTTTTACAGTCCATAATCGTCTGGCCAAGACGCCATTTTGTCTAAAGAAAGCGACTGGACTCTTTCACCATCAGCCATCTTTTGAGTTTGTACTGAACTTCCAAGCCAAGTCATGGCTGAATTTGAATATTAGAAGGGACTGAAAAGACTTAGCTTTAAAAACTGACCTCTTCAGGATATGGAAACCTGGTTTAGAAGCCAATAGACTTTCCTGGCTTGGACTGCAACTCCATTTAAGAGACAAATGATGAACTTTTGATGACCAACCGCGTGAGAACCTTACGCAAGTGTCACTCATTGTAAATAAGCATCGCAACAGAGCTCGTGGCTCTGGTGCCCGACTTTTGCCCTGCTACCTTTAGTAAGTCTCTGTTATTTTGTCTTTTGATTGGCAAGATTGAGACAAAATTCCACCCTGAGAAATGCAAGATACTTTACGTCTACAATCACATTCCCCGGAGAAGCATGGCTTATTATCTGATCACCTTAGTAAGAAGAGCATACGAATCAGTGTTTAACTGTGTTTCCACGTGGCAACTTGGGTTAAGCACGGTTTTCTGGCGAGATATTAAAATTCTTCAGGTGCAGTTAAAATCTGTCGACTTTGGGAGATTGACAAGCATACCCATGGCTGAGTTGTTATCGGAACAGTTGCAATGAAAGACATGTCTTACTTTCATTTGTGTGCGTGAATGCGTGTGTGTGTATGCGTGTTCGGACTGAGCAATAAATACCATAACATAAGTGTGACCAATACCTTATTTTTCACTCTTCTCTCAAAAGCCTTCAAGATGACATCGACACCCATATACTGGAATCCTTTAAGCACTTATAGCTGTTGCTTTTTTTTTTCTTTACTTTTAACCATGAATGTAAGAATCAGCTCAGTTGGGGAACAATCAAACAAAAAAAAGCAACAGTTTAGGACACACATGGACAAATGTTTCTGTCGAAGTCAAACCAAAGCTTCGCGAATAGGATGAAGCATTACCCATAGACAAAAAGCTTTTTCCGAGAACTTTGCTTTAAGTATGCATTACCTGTTTTGTGAAGGAACGAGCGATAAGAATGTCACGTCTCAACTAAACCACCCATATAATCATTACACCAACTCTTTCTACACACAAACGTTATTGTTTAGATTTTGTGCCTCCTTGTGTACATTGTTTTTCTTTTTTTTTTTCTTTGTTTTGCAGCTTCAGAGGCACAAATCTTACTGTAATTAAAAAGAGATGCAATGAAACTTTTTTTTTTTTTTTTTGTATTTTAGCAAAAAAACCCTTTTGGCTCAACCGGAGGTGCTTTTTCAGTTTTTCTAAACACCCACTCCGGCAATCTATAGTCTGTAAGTACTACTCGTTGTTTGAAAGAAAGTGCTCCTAATACTTATCAACTGTATACATGAATATTTACTTTTTACTGCACGTTTAATGGCAACTTACTTCACTTACAGAGAAGGACAGATGATGAAAAAAAAAATAAATAAAAACTGTAAAAGAAATTGTATAAAAATAAACAAACAAAAAAAAAGTTTCTCTTGTAAACAGAAGCCCATCTTGTTGCTTGCATTTTACCCATGTAATGCGACTTTGAACACTAATCAAGACTGAACTGTTGATTTTGTTTTTTTTTTCACCCATTACCAAATTTTCTCATTGCCTCATGTCACATATACTTTAAATGATTTGTTTTCTTTTGTATTGGCTGTATACCATTAGGATAGACAATTTCTCATGTATTTTTATTGTTTTAGTCACTTCCAATGTCACACAGTTGCAGATAAAATTGTGGAAATGATCATGACGATGTACTGTGTTTCACTTTTTTGTTTTCCTCCATTATTTGGTGCCACTTTGTATATTTAGAGTGCTTCTGAAAAAAACGGGACAAGAAAAACCTAAACAAAACAAACAAACAAAAAAAAACTGAGTGAATGCAAATATGCAATTGTGCCTTTTTATACCAATTGGTATGATTAAATGTTGGTCTGAAACGGTGCAGAAATGATCACACTGACTAGTAGATGGGGTTGGGATTTAAGCACTGAAAGTCATCTGCATATTAGATGAAATCCCATGATGTCAAAGATTTATTTTTCTTTTTTTTTTGTTGCTTCTGAAAGGATGACTAGTCAAATGTCAGTGAGCCTGTAAGGTCTAATAATTTAAATTTCCCCTCACTGGGAGTCAGTTATCTTGTTGAAATACCAATTTCCTAGAGCATCCTTTGTGCATTACTGAATGAATACAGGTACAGGCGAAAAGTTGGTGGAAATTATCTATTGGATTATTATTATTTTTTTTTTTTTTGGTAGTGTTCCGCTCATGTACATGTGTGACAACAGAGGTCAAGTAACCTTTTTTGTGCATGAAACAAAAGCTCTGAAAGATAGAGATAGCGGGGAAGGGAAAAAAAAGGAAAGAAAAAAACCGCTTGGAGACATTTGACTGCTCGAAAGTCGTCGGAAGATAAAAATGCAAATGTGACAGTTTACTAGGAGGGATAGATAAGAAAAGGGGGGGGAAGAATTGCCCTGCCAGAATGCACACCTCAGGATGTGTTGTGAGGAAAAAGTACAGGCACAGAGTTACAGAGTTACAGAGTTTGCATATCTAGAGATTATGGTAAGGAAACCCTGTTCTACAAATGAGTATGCTGCAGGGTTCCCTATGATGTTGCAAAGTGATGCCTTTCTTTTTTTTATTTCAACATCAGATAAAGTGGGAACAGGGACTCTTACAGGGTGTAAACGAAAAGACATGAAAGAAAGATTGCCTTACAAGAACAACGACATCGAACACAATCTACTCTACATCTTTTCTGAGAAATGATAGGCTCAACGGGTTGTTTCTTTTCTTTTTTTTTTTTTTTCTGATACACCAAGGCGACGGACACCGAACCCCAGATGAGAGCAGGTGTTGAAATTCTTTAACATGTGACAGAAAGTGTGAAACTTGCCTTCCTGAGGTGTGCGTTCGGCGGGGGCTCTCAGCTCTACTGGGAAAAAAAAAAACAACAACAAAAAAAACATTTACATGCGTGTAATGAGATTTGTAATATTACCCATTGCTATTTGTCCTGCGACATGGATGTTGATATAGAGAAATTTGAGGAACAAATTTATCATCGTTTAATATGAGTCACTATGCACGCAGCTTAGCTGAACATTGCAAAGTGTATTGAACGCAAGTCCACTTCTATTTATGATATATTTTACATAATTTAATTTGCTTTTGTACAGGTTTGTGTAAATAAATTGCTTGTCATTTTTGTCTCTGCAGAAATTAAAATATAATATGTTAAAATTGTTGCGTTCAATTCTTTCGCTACTTCGGTGTCTTGCTGTTTTTTTAATGCAACTTCTCAGCATTTTTGTAATCTTTTAGTTTTGTTGTTAATTAATATCTGACCACCATATGACAATTCCCAAGACATGAAATTGCTCCCAAATTAAATTACTAAGTATTTTTGATTAATTTTGAATGAGTTTTACTAGCCACACCCAGGCATTATTACTGTTGGACCTGCATAATCAAAAACATACATTAAACAGAATGTCTAACATGAAATAGGCTAAAAGATATGAAAAAGAAACTTGTCAAGTCCCTATAAAAGTTAAAATTCATTGACATCTATAAGCCTTTGAAAAGGTCGACTAAGACATTTCCAAAAAAGCACAGTGAGATCCATTATCCACAAATACATAAAACATGGAGCGGTGTTGTACCTCTTCAGTAATGATAAGCCTTTCAAAATTACTCCAACAGGACTTCAACAACTTATGTATGTCACAAGAAGCTCAGAAAAACATCTACAGCACTCAGGTCCACTTGCCTTGTGTCAGTATTTTTTGATTCAATAAAGCGAAAGAGACATGGAAAAACTGGCATCCGAGACAAAACCACTGATTAAAAATATACATTTGGGAAAATATTATATGGAGTGGCCCAATCAAAATCTGGACTTAAATTTGACTGAGATTCTGTGGCATGACCTTCAAAAGGTCATTCATTGTGAAAACTGTCCAGAGTGGAAGACTTAAAACTGCTCTACATAAAGGAGTGCGCTGGCTGACTTCGCAAAAATCCCACCTCTTGAAAATGGGTCTGGCATGAAACGAAGCAAGTCATCTTTTAAATGGACATTGGAAGTTAGTGCCTTTTTGGAGCACGGACAAGTAATTATGTTACCTTTAGTTGTTATAAAAACGTATATAACAAACATGACTTTGTAATTTGACACTTCTCGACACCTCTAGTCTTTCTGACACTCCACCTTTTACCACGTTGTCACAACAATGCGTCTCAGTGTGCCGTCAACAGCCGTTCTCAGGAGTATTGGACTGAAGCACACAGTTCTACCAGGTGTCGGATGCTAATTGCTGCTGCCACTAGACTGGAAGAGGTGAGTGGGGAAGACGCAGCATGGGGTGTTTTGTGAAGCAGAAGACAGCCCGGCTTACCTCAGTATCATTGCTGACCAGATCCAGCTTTTTATGTCCACAGCGTATAACCGACTTCTGATGGCTACTTCCATCAGTAAAGACATTTGACACTCTTAGGATCCAGTGATCCAAAGAGTGTTCTCCAGCCACGTGTGTGGGTGTAGTGGATTCCTCTAGAATTGTATTTCTTGCTGTCAGTTTTGTCTGGAAATAATAAGGATCTGAATTCAGTTAGAAGCACACATGAACAGAAAAAAAAAAGATACAACTGGTAATGTGACAGAGTAAATATTGGTTACGTAGAAAATGTGCAGTACTGCTGTGTTTCGATATTACATATTTTGTAACGACTTTTGAAAATAGTTCTCATAAATCAAGGAGGCTGATTTAAATGCTGCAATAGAAATCAGACAGTTTTTCTCTCTGCTATTCAGGGAACCCTGTTGAAAGGTAATTCCCAAACTCATCTTCCTCTGTGTGATATGTATGTTTATCATACTGTGTTTGCTGTGTGCTCTTGTTGGGGTGAATGCAAAAAAAAGAAAAAAAAAAAAAAGTCTGCCCTCATCTATATTTTAGTATCGATTTCCAATTTTCCATGTGGGTCTGAGTTGATGTATGAGGTGATTACCAGCAAGGTAATTACAGAGTCATTCTAATCAATTCCACATACTCTGGTTCACAGCATACTGCAGTGTCTCCCACAGCTTAAGACTAATAATGGTATCATATATATATGCTATATATTTTTAATTTGGGGGGAATAAGTTTCTTTTTTTTTTTTTTAGCACAAATCAGGAACTGCTGCTTACATCTAGATTGAACAAAAAATGCAAAAGTGTGACAGTTATTTGTTCTCTCACATTTAATCCGGAATAGATGTCACTTCTCAGCAAGATTGCATCCTGTTGATATGCAAATGGTTTTGCTCATCTTCAGGTTCATTTTGGAGAATTCTAAATTTGCTTGCTGCGAAATAATCAGTGGGTTGCATTCTTTTTTTTTTTTTTTGGTGGAAAGAGGGGGAATTAAGACAAATTAGAATGAATGTGAATGTAATTAATGTTTAGGCAATGCATACCAATCAACTGTTGTGAGCTTTTATATATATATATATATATAAATAAAACAACAGCTAACTATAATGAATGCTGGATAATGAGAATACGAAGCGGGATGCAAATATGACTTGATGCACTCATTAACGAGTGTGTGTGTGCTTTTCTGGAGTGGGACGGTTCAGTCCTAGTGGTGACAGGAGAATATAACAGGATGGAGAAAGATTCTCAGCTGTTGGAATAGGACAAGTCACTTTTTTAATTATCATTTTTAAAGGCTTCTAATTTCTTAGGAAGTCACTTCCACATTTATAAAAAATAATTAAAAAATGTAATGACCACCTAAATTAAAGTTTCTGGGGCACTACGTGATCCCAATTTGTGTAAGTTAACATGCAAATATCCTCATATTTAAGGGCCATAAAAACGATAAACATTGAAAGCTCCAAACTTAAATAGATGGTAATTAAATGTTCAATCGTTTTTCAGAGCAGGCGAGTAATTTTGAGAGCACCATTTGATAAAAACTTTCCAGCCATGCCGCTCTAACATAAAGTGATGACGATATTTGTAAAACGATGTGCCACCTTGATTCCAGTGTAATGGAAATATGGGATAAATTATAAGCAAATTGAGCTCACCACAAGGAGCCCTTGGTTTTTTGCCCAGGTGTTGCTTTGTTAGGTTTCCAAGCTCCTGCTTTTAGAATGCCAAGAAAATCGGCACTCAGTGATTCTTAATTTGAGTTTCCATCACTACTTCTGCCTTTAGGTAGTCACATTGTTACTTATTTGAATAATATTCAAATGTTGAATTATAGTAAACATCTGCTGTAAGAACCAATCAGCCAGTACAATGTGTGCACAGTTGGAGTCGTCCTATTAAGTTTTATCTTTTTTTTTTAGAAACTAATTGTCTGGGGCACAAAATTGACAAAGAAAAATGAGTTGATCAGTTGTGCATCCGTTTTGTTAGATGCTAGACATGCGCACCTACTGCAATTAAGTCCCATGAGTAATCTTTTGCAGGGTCTGAAATATTTGGTTTACACTGCCAGACAATGAGAGGCTCTGGATTTAGTGATAGCTATGATTAATGCTACTGACAATAGGCAAAGCAGAAATACCCTGTTATTTATTTATTACCATCCTGCTGAACAACAAGTCAAAAAAGTAAATTAAGAAAAAGCTATGTGGAAATATTTCTTTCATAAAACTTGTATGTCATTTAAAAAAGTTATGTCGTTTCACTGGATGTTTTTGTGGTTTTCCCATCCATTTTTTCGGTTATAGATTATTTTTAAAGTTGTGTCTAATCCAAAACAAATGTAGAAGGTTAGTTATAAACCACTATATATAAGCCAAAAATGCTTGGCACTTGAAATGCTGTTGGTGCAGCACATGCAACTGTATCTATTATTATGATATTTCAGATGATTGTCCTTCCTGTTAAACAACTGACAGCATTTCAATTATTACTCAGTGTTCTGACCTTCTCTTGAGCACTGAGCAACCAATGCACATTTTGAGCATTTTAGAAAAAGTATTCCACATATTTGGGCAACTGTAGCTATAAACATGGAAAAATCTATTTGATAGGAAGAAATTCATCAATAGAGGTCAGTGTTGTCATTGAATTTTGAAAGACCGTGTTACAGACAGACAGTCAGTCAGTTGACCTCATAATGTTGCAGGACATACACTTGACCAACTGCAGCAACCCCAGATCATGTTATGTCTTCTTAGCATAATGTACCAATCACTCTGGTAGAACGGTGTAAATCTGGACTCATCAGACCACGTTGCCTCCTTCAATTGCTCCAGACTTCAATCATCTCGCTAACTAAATTGTAAATTGAAGGCTTTTTTTCCCAGTTAGCCTGACTGATTAGTGGTTTTCTTATAGCTACACAGCTGTTCAATCCCTATCCCTTGACTTACCTTCACGCTGTCTTACTCTTTTTACTAGTAAACCCAGCCTTGAGTTCCACAGTTGTTGTTTTTTTATTCTTTGATTATTTAAATGTATAAGTGATCAGGATTTTTTTTTTCTGGCTACATTTTTTTATTGAAGATGATGGCTGCCCGGTTTAGGTCCCAGTGTCAATGATGTGTTGGACGTACCTCCTTGCAGAAAGCACTGCCAGGAGTTTGCAGAACGGAATTAGGGCTAAAGACATCTTATCCACAACCATGGGATGTGGTTGTCAAGATGATTGTTAAACAAATGAGAAACTAGTGCATAAATATCTGAAAGAAGGATTCGGTTTCTCTGCAAGTTGCAATGACCATGTATCCAAATACTAGTGGAAGTGTCTTTATGTATTTGTATGTCCTACTGAGCCTGTATGAATAGTTACGTCCCTCTGTGGACTGGAGAAAAAGATACATTACCTTTTAAAGCGGGTTGTCGAATTATAAAAAAAGAACAGTCCAAAAAAAAATTCACACATTCAAATTATTATGATAGTCATACTAAGGATGAGTGTTGGCAAACTTTTAGTCTGACCTGTATCTGATAGATTGGGACTGACAGGCTTATAAAACTTAAAGGGTAGGACGGTAAGATGAAAACAGCTTCGATAGAGAACAGAGCACATGGTGGGTAGAAAGGACATAAAAAAATACGGCTCCCAAAGCTCAAATATGTGGAGCTAATTAATGAAATCATTGATCACCTCTATAGTATCAAACATAAAGCATGCCACTGTAATATAAATTCTAATTCCTTTTCATGCTCAGTGGTGTGAAATAACGATTTAAAATCAAATCAGCGAGGGGAATTCGACCATAAACCTTGGAGGAAACTGTTTGATATCCACAATTTATGACGTTTTTATTGTCTTTAAATTTTATTTTCCCGCACAACCGTGGGAAATGGCATCCGAGGAATAGCAGTTAGGGCTTTGTTAAATTGATTTCTATTTCATGTTTATTTTATGAATGCACAAAGGGAGTGAGAGCCAAGTTTTTTTTTGTGTGTGTTAGGGTAGGAACAAATAAACAAGTTCATGAGGAAACTCCTGCAATAACGCTGATTTAATTGTGATCACATAAATTCTCTCTGCGGTTTATTTTTTCAGGGATTGCACCCCCGAGGCCGCTGTCGTTACAGGTAATTTTATTGCCTTTGTGGTGGAAATGGACACACATACCGTAAAGATTCTACCTTTATTGATGTTATAACCCAACGTCAACATTTCCAGATAGTATTTCAGAATACATTTTTATTGGATTACAGTTGTTGCAGTTATATGGAATTTACTGAGCTTATCTAATTAAGTAATTATTACATTGCAGGTCCAGCTGTGGATATAATAGGACATATTTGTTAAGTGGATATGGAAGTAAATCAAACCATAAAAATATGCTTTTATTTTTTTTTTATTATGCTTAGTATTTATATCAAAAGAAGACCTCTTCCTGTCTCATTCAAACAACTCAAGTGATGATCAAAAGAAAAACAAGGCTTGTTTCTGGACGACTTCATCTTGATCGTCATCCATGGAAACAGACTTGAGACTCCTTGAGGGTCCTCCTTAATGTCAGCGTATCAGGTTCGCTGTGTCTTCAGGATTAATTTTCTTCGGCACTAGCATTCCCTTAAAATGATGATTGATTTTCGGCCTTCTTGCTCGTGATTTCATTGTGTGCAGCTCATTTTATTTCTGCAAACCCATTTGATAAATTTAAACAGTATTGGCGAGCCTACTTTTGTCAATAACTCCATTACCAAATGAAAAACACAATACAGGTTAAGTTGACAAAGACTGATGTTTTAACATCTTTGTTTCTTTTAATCGGGAGGTTCTAACAAATAATTAACATGCAACATTTAAATTTACATCAAACCAATAAAAAAAACAAAACAAAACAAAAGAAACCCTCCTTGATAAACCCAGTAATTTACAGCTCTCCAATCATTGTCAACATGCTGTTTGTGAACATAGCACAATGTAAATAGATACTGTATCTGAGCAGCCCTATGAATTCATAAAATTGTCTTATCCAAACTTGTCAATGAAGAGAAAATCAATGAGTGGATTCACAGAGTGGAGGTTTGACTGATCTATTTTCAGTTTACCCAGGTCGGCTGTTATTAACCACCAGACTCCCCATGACCCCTGCTGCTGTATGATAGATTTCCCACAATGACTTGCAGCAACAAATAAGCCAATGACGTGATCCTTCGCCAAGCATGAGGTATGAACACTCGCTAGTTGTGAGGCCAAACAAACTGCAGTGGAACGGGCGAATGTACTCGCAACCATTAATCACACATCAGTTGAGAGTTGAATGCACACAAATTTATATGTACTAGATTTATGTGGCAGAAGCAATTTGACAAAAATCCATACAGGTCTTAGTAGTTGGAGCCAGGCTGTGATTAATGAGAAGTACTTACATAAGAGAAAGTGAGCGTGTGAGAAGAAAATGGAGGGACAGAGCTGGAGGAGGCAGAGGAATGACAAATGTATGGCGGCAAACTGTAAGGGGAAGAGATTGAGAAAAAGGTGACTTGTTGATTGACTATCAAACACCCGAGGCCCCTCTAGCACCCTACATCCAGACTTTTTGCTCTAAGAGAAAAACAACTACTGACATATAATGTTTTTACTCGTTGTGGCTTAAGTCTCTGTCACAAAGGTTTTGAAAAAAATAAACCTAAAAAGCAAAATTCGTGG
Source organism: Poeciliopsis retropinna (assembly GCA_010277075.1). Classification (NCBI taxonomy): domain Eukaryota; kingdom Metazoa; phylum Chordata; class Actinopteri; order Cyprinodontiformes; family Poeciliidae; genus Poeciliopsis; species Poeciliopsis retropinna. The sequence continues at coordinate 4,410,860 of VMRM01000019.1, forward strand.
AAGAGATATTGGCGTAAGTCTTTGCAAATGTCTGTTTCTCAAAACTGACACACGCAAAACTATTTGTGATGCAGAATCTTTCAATATTAGAAGGTTGTACAATTGAATATTCTCCCAATGTGTGCTCAATATTCTCAAAAGGAAAATGATACGATAGATTCAGGCCTTATGAGACTGCTGGTTCTTCTGAAAAGCTCTGATTTTTCTAAAAAAGAATCATTTCAGCTCTCCAAATTAAGTGGCGAGTGCAATTTGCAGGAGTCTCTTTTGATCCCCCGGAGTTGGGTCTTTTGTTCACATGGATACAAACGGTTTGGTGCCGTCACTGTCCCCTGCACCGCTTACAAAGTTCATTCACAGCATGAAAGAATAAAACAGTTAATAACAAAATAAAAGCCTAACTGGTTAAGCAATTACTTTCATACTCACCTTAAACCGCCACAGTATGTTTCGGTCTGGCCTCATTCACAAAAATAAATAAAAATGTATTTGTGTATGCAATGAAGAGTCAACAATTTCCATGGAGTATTTACCAGCCTAGTGAAGCCTTAAATGTCTCCAAATTTTTGGGAGTACGTTGATTAACTGCTCTTTAGATTGTGTCTGTCAATTCACTGGTTAACACAAAATTCATATTTGACATTTAGAGTAATTACAATATCAAAAACTATCTTTCACCTTTCTACAAAACATTTATTCTGTGTTAGGCTGCTAAACATTTTAATATCCTGAATGTATGTACACTTATAGGTAATGTATTCATTAATGAAACACAGTAACAATGGCAGTGTCAATCAATAAAGGGTTTTATAGTTTAAAAAAAAAAAAAAAAATGTGATATTGATACAAAACCACACAGAAATGGTTCTCCAAACACACAATCAGCCTCCTCTTGAGGCATTCCCAGTTTCCAGACTTAAGTCCTATAGAAAAGGGTGAGAAGGCATACATTTTGTTTAAAATCAAGAACTGCAACTATCAGTAATTGTACTGTTAAATCGTTGATTTCCAGATGGAAATGAGAGGCGAGGCTCTGTAAAACATGTTTTATTTCCACACGTCTGCATTTATTTTTTTGTTTGTTTGTGCTACGAGGCAAAGAATCCAATTTTTCTTTTTTCCCTTTTCATGACACGGACACTCAGATGTGTATCAGTTTTTGCATTTGCTTTGCGCTGAAAGTTTCCTTATGGTAAACATCCTGATACTGATCATAGATGGCATATGAGTCATAAAGTGATTAAACACCAAACCAGGCTGGGCGGCACTGTTTCGCTACTAACACATTGGTAGTGGGAGTCGTATCTCATCTCTGCCCTTTTTCACATGCGCATTTATGGTTTTGAAATTGCTTTTATTCACTTGTGTGCTCTTTCTCCAATGAAACATTTACCAGCAGAATAAAAAAAAGAAAAAGAAAAAAAAAGGTGCATCACCTCACCAAGTGCCCCAGACTACATGACTGAACACAAACCCTGCTGTCTTACAGGTCACACCAGCCTCACATCTGGTCTTGCTCTTCTTGGTTTTTCCTTTTTATTTTCCGTCTTAAGATTTTCTTTTTCAGCAAATTTTTTTTTGTACTGACAAAAGGAAGACAGAAAAAGAGCAAAAGGCAGCACGCGGAAGGAGAGTTGGTTTTGCTCCACCCCTCACACTGGAAGCATGAACATGGTAACAGCCATAAAAGAGGAACATTTCTTTATAACTAATTATCATTTTCAAATAAACATTTTCCATATAAGCATATAATGTGTAGAGCAGCTGTACGTGATTGCTGAAAACACAATTATAATTGCTGCCTCCTTTGTATGTTACAAAAAAAAAAAAAACTTGTAAAAATAAAATTAACAACAGTGAATTAACCCAACTTGTTATTTCACTTACTCTCACTTCAATGGCAGATCACGAATGCATGCTTTGACTCAACTGTGGTTGTTTTATATTGACTTTACACTACAGTGTAGGGGTATGTGCGTGTACGTGTGTGTGGGTGTGTGTGTGTGTGTGTGTGTGTGTGTGTAATCGCCTGACTCACCCTGTGGCTCAAGGCCAGAGTGCATCACAGCTTTATTCCATTCTGACACAGTGATGGACACCAAGCCATTTCCATCCCGCTGTGCCCAGCAAGTTCTGCCATTAAAACAAAGGAAATCACCAAGCAGCCAAAATGAATTGTGGTAATTTAGAACTTTTTAGTAAGTTTTGCTCAGAGGCAGCACAGAGTACTCTAAGGCCTTTTTCTGAGCACATAGAAGAACATAGGGAGACTGAAAATAAATAAAGCAATTTGATGTTAGGGGAAGGCAATCTTTGATCCAGAAATTCATTGAAAACTTAGCTAGAGACTGAAATTGCATAACTTCCTTCTATTCCCTCAAACTCAGAACTCTAAGATAGATTAGAATAGAATAGAATAGAAATATTCTGCCACAGCGTGAAATTCAAGTGTAATAGCATTAAGATCACAGGACATGGGCCGTAGTGTCACAAAAAGATAAAAGTATTAAGTACTATGGTTTAGTTTAAACACAGACTAAATCGGCCACAAATTGTATTTTTCTTTTTTATTTACAAATCTATTAAAAAGCAATAATCTCAAAAGCATCTTAGTAGAAAATTACTTTAGATTTTCTTTTTTTTTTTTGGTTTGTGTTCTAACAAAACCTGAAAAGATAAAGCGTTGTCTTTCTTTGCATGCTGCTTCTCCTCACAAAGTAATTCATGTGCACATTTAAAGTGACCCAAACAGGTTGACCCAAATTAGCAAATGAATTGAGCCCTATACATTCATGTATTGATCCTCACAGTGATCTTTTAAGTGTCCAACCTGGTCCAAGCTGGGCCAACCAGCAGCTTTTAGTTTACATGTCACCTTAGCATACCAAAGTAACACAGCTCACGATTCTTGCCCATTAATAATTTATTGTACTTATATTTAATAAAGGGCGCTGACCTATGCCTCAGTTGATCGTCTCAGTCAACAAAGGAGTGATTTTTAAGAACATTCTTTGTTTTGTCTTTGTCTGGTCAGCCATCCCCACTGCTGTCCAAGCTAAATAATTATCTAATTTCAGCCTGTGCTAAGATCAATAGAATTGGCTATCCACACAGTCGAATGCAATTAACAGAATGAAGAAACAAAAATCTAGAAGCAACATTTCCTTCAGAAAGAAGGTTCCTTCATGTCGTTTGTTTCTTTTAGTTGTACATTTTTTATGTATCACTTTTCGCACCAGAAAAGAAAAAATATTGCAACATAGAATGAAACAGTTATTTCTGCAGTCATTATGACAAAGTTCGCACTTCAAAGTTTCATGGTACACTAGGTTCTCTGCATACTCATTCAGCATGCATGTATTTACATAAAATCCACATCTGATCGTTCTGGTTGCAAAAATAGTATGCTAAATGTTGTAAAGGTTGTTAAATGTAATATGATTACATTTCTTTTTTTTTTTTTTTGTAAACCTGTGGCACATTCAGGCAAAGCAACAGAAACTAGATTTTGTCTTTGCAGAAATCCCTGCAGTCTGTTTTTAAAATAAAAGAGGTTTGAGTGAATGCCAGTAATGGCTGTGCCCATGATTATCAGTTGTACTTTTTCAAGAGCACCGTTTGACTATCCTGTAATCATGACTTGAAAAGCTTGCTCTGACTCACTGTTGCAAGAAATTGATGTGTTGTTTTATCAATTTAACTACAAGGAATCTAACAGTTTTCTTGGAATAATGACACGATGGTAGTTCAAGACAAGGAAAACGTAGGTCAGTATCAAGGTGTATTTTTTTCACATCGTCATTCCCACTGTTGTTTTAATTAGATGCAACAGAAAGGACTGAAGTGTCTGGTGTATTGTCTTGTATGGGATAGTGTAGGGCACCCTCCCCACCTGATACTGTGCACTACTGATCAGCTGCCTGAAAGAGTGCATACAAGAGAAAACCTATAAGAAAACAAAATTGTGGCAAAAAGGTGCCAAAGCCTTGTGAAACAATATGTTGTGGTCTAATAACATGAACTTTAACTTGTTACATTTCAAAACAGTAAGTTTGGGGGTGGGGTGAGAGAAAATAGGGCACCGTCGAAAGAAAACCATAGCCTGGTGGCACTTTCTCTCAAGTTAGCTCTCTTCAACATTTGATTAAAATGAATTGAATTTTGTTAGGAATTTTAAACAATGTGAAATAACTGAGTATCTTCACCTGTAATCCTGAGAAAATGAATTTGATCTCGAGATGATGCCGTGAAAATAAATTGTTAGCCTCTCTGATTCACCAATGAGCTCAACAGTTCCCTATCAGCTCACATAAGAACATGTGGGTGTGTCAATCTTTTTTTTATTTTTTTATACATGTGTATATTTTTATCAATGACTCATTAAAACTAATGGATATTTTAATAAGCCTCATGCAGGCTAACTGTAAGCTGCGAGAATCATAAGGCCACCTTGATTACTTCCCCTTGTGTCTGTGTTACGGGATGAGAGAGGAGCTGGGTTTGTATGGTACAGGATGTAATCTCATGGGGGATGTGAACCCTTTTTTATAAAACCTCTATTGACTGCCTCCCTGAAGAAGAGAGAATGTGTAGCGAAATGTTTAGCCCATCTTACACAAACACACAACTACACAAGAACCCTAATTTTCCAGACACATTCATTCTTGCATGTATGGTAATGCAACAAACATAATAAGCAAACACACACAGAGCAAATCCCACAAGGATTTGACGATGTTGAGCAGCAGAAACCCCTGGGAGAGATCTGTCTCCGCGAAACAAAACAGATGTTGATGTGCACAATGTCACCTAAATGTCAGTAGTCGCACTTCTATCCTCTTTATTAATCAAATCATTCTACCGCACAGGCTGTAGTTTCTGTTTTCATTTAATACCCACATGCCTCTCTTTCTCTCTCTTGAGTAATCTGTGAGAAAACGTGTGACAAAACCACCTGTGTCACCTAAAGGGATATTCAGGATTCATGCTGTCAGCTTTCATCATCTACTTTAAATGCTTGTTCATATAGCAGGGTAATCCGCCGCTCAATACACAGCTGCTGATAGGGTGCCTTTGAGCCAGACCTTTGCCCTCTTTTGCTGCCTGATTGCTGTGAGAATAAAAGGTGGAATTTGAGTCAGTTCGTTCCGTTGCCTCAATATCTGAGCTGTGGTAGTTATTACAAACCATATACTATGCTGAATAACAAATGTCCTGTCATGCTTTCGACTTATTTGACACAAAGTAATATAAACGGTTAGAGTGAAAAATATCCCTATAAAAGATACAAATATCCCTGTTAGTAGTGATTTGAAGTAAAATAGTAGCGAGTCAAACATCAAAAGTGGTTCTATGCTTTCCTATTTTTTCATTAGTTTTTGGTTTATTTTTGCCATTTTTTGCTTCGATAGTGTTAATTGGCAGAAAGCTGTATCATATGAGAATTAAAACAAGAAAATATATCTGTGGCCTCGCCTTAATCTGAACACCTACTGTTGCCATATCTTAACTCTTTACCTAGGCCCACCCCTATTAACATTCGCACTTAACTGACCATAAATATAGAGTAAAATATTACTTTATGACCTTAATCCCCTGCTTGCATGCCTTGTTTTCCAGGAATCACAATATTTGTCCTTGATTTTTTTTAAAAAGGGTGGGGTCAGACAGCCTGAGATCAACTAGTTTGTTGATTTGAAACCTGGGTTTTTGAAACTCAGACTGTCTTGTAACTTTGCTGTTATTCAGGACTTTTTCATGGTCCCAATAATTTTATAAACACGGCATACTTTTCGATTCTAATTGTGGGGGCTTTTCTGAATGTGCTTTAATTAGGCTTGCAAGATGTGCTCACTGAATACAATGGGTTGGCAATGCCACTCATATCAGGGACACCTCTCCAACTAGCTGTCCAAAGACGTGTTTTTATATCTTATGTTACCAACGCTGTTCAAACGTAGCATAAGCAAAGATTTTAAAGGCCAGGCTTTGTTTGCACATTTGATCAACTGTAATACATTTTCTACCACATTTAAAGATTGATAGACATTTTTCTGGAAACCGCTTTTCACATTTCACTCTTCACAAATGGTGCCATATGTTTTCAATGGAAATTTTGTGGAGGGATCTGTAAAAGTTTATATGACTGCACTGTCCAATAACCACAGTCAAGCTACATGGATAAATGGTTAATAGCCAAATGATGGTTATTACAAGCTTGCACAGGACCTTGCAGATGTTAGCACTCACTAGAGGAGCTGTGAATCCTTATAGGTGGTACAAGGGCTGGCATTTCACAAACACATGCTGCAACAGTTGTGAAGAGTGAGGTGTCACAGGTTCACCTTTGCAACACGACTCTCTCTTGACGTACATAGACCCCACCACTTCAGGTGTTATATGGTGCTCTGAACTTCTCTGTCGCCATGAAAAGATCCAAAGACTGACATTAATTTTGTCAGAGATGCTGCTGTAAAGCAACATCTCTGAATGAGTTTAGTTCAAACTCATTTTATGCTTTCTCTCCAAATGCTCCCAAAAAGAAACAAAAAGACAAGAAACAAAGACACCATGCTTGGTCACTGCACAGTTTCCATAAATGTTCTGTTTAAAGGTTCCACACATTTCTGGTCTCGATTACTTAATTTACTTTATTGTCTGGATGACCATCTGATGCTTATTGATCTACAATGGTTTTTGATGTTTTAGGTGATTGTAGTTCAATATTCCCTGTTTATTTAAATTGTTGGTATTTCTTTTGGCTTATTTTTCTATTTTAGGCTACTGGTACCTGGAAAACAGTTGAATCTTTTCAATATCTGGAGAAAAGAACATGTTTTGACTGTTTGATTGTTTTGTTACTGGAAGATGCAAGGTGTAAATGGGTGTTGGACATGTGAAAATATTTCTTATTTCTCAAGAGAGACATTTTCATAGACTTTTGGATGAAATTCTGCTATTAATTTTATTCAAAGGGGACAGATTTACTTTTAGAATACTTTAAGATTAAAAAAGTTTCTTGCCTTTTATTTCTTTTACAGCTTCGTGTCTTTATCTATTCAATATTATTGTTTTTTTGTCTCCCATTTTATGACACATTATTTAAAATACAGCTTAATTTCTGTTGATTTCCATTTATAAATAGCTGACAAGATCAGATGCAAATTTTATGTCAACAGGATTATTAGAAGTATACATAGGAGATAAAAACTGGATTCAATATTCGTTTACCTTGCCATAGAAAAGTTTGAGTTATTAAGACAGCATGTTAATAATATCTAATAAAATTAAAACTTTACTTTTACTCAAAATTGGAAAACTCAGATTTTATTTGAATTGAAATTAATTGGTTTTATTGTTATGCTTTCCAGAATTTCATAGCTCATATTTGCCACATCTATGGGGTTTTTTTTTGGTTTATTTTATGGTCATTCTCTCCAAGGTAGTTTATAGTTTATTTTTTGTTGTTGTAATTTTTTTTTTTTTTTTTACAGTTGCTTATTTCAAGCATTTTCTGCTGAGGTTACTGTTTGAAAAGTGCTATTTAAATGTTGTCTGACTTTTCTCTTTAAAAAGTACTTATACATTTGGTTAAAAAAAAAACAAGAAAAGTACATTAAAACTAATCACATTAGGTACAGCTGATTTGAACCGGAACACATAACCTGTCTTAAATTTACCCTCTTTAATCAAACTCCTGCACAATGGGGTTCAAAACTTTAAGTCCTTACACACCTTGGTCATTTTGCCACTGCACCGACTTAATGTGGCAGCATTGCTTCTCTAATAGTAACTTGTTTATTTGTGGAAGTGATGGCAAACCCGTACAGTCCCGTCAACCTGGCACATTACATTAGTGTCTGCCCTCCCTGCTGCCATGCCAGTCAGTTCAACAGAAGCAGAGGGATCGGCGCCCACCCACAAACACACATGTAAACACCACGAGCGACAGACAGAGCCACAGCCGCTCCTCTCTAAAGAGACCCAGATGATGACACAGGACGAGAGCGCTGGTGACAGTTTTTCCAGCGACTCAACATGAGCAATACAATGGAGTGTGTTCAGCCAGAGGGCTGAGAGGACAGATGCGAGAGAAAATGAGATATATTTTACACAAAGTGCCCGATGCAGATTTCTGCTCTATCTGCTGGGATGTAAAAGAGATAGAACCCTTCTCTGCACTGCTGGTCAGGATGTATGAGAGGAAGTATTTGGATGACTGATTCGCAACATGGTTAGGGTAGAAGGTGGCAACAGTGCATGATACACAGCTATTTTCATGCCATGACGCTCATCTGCTTTATGTATGAAGTAGAGGCTTGATGTAGATCTTGACAAGCTACAATCTTACTAAACTATTGGGATATTTCACCAAATTTCAAGAGCCAGATGTAGAATGTTTGTCTGAGTCTTTATCTTCTGCAAAGGTTAAAATGGAATTCAAACCAAAACTGTTCTGTTCAATTACTACTAAAAAAAACTTTATCTTTTAAGGTGAGAAATAAAAAATAAATAAACAAACTATGTACATAGACTACTCCACAGTAGTGAATGTTCAATGGCATGTGTGAGGCCAGCACAGACACCCTTACCCCTCACCCATAACACTCAGTGTCAATATGCAACTTAGTATTTGGAAGTGGACAGAGGCCCCAGAGGTGAAGCTGCTAAGACAGATCACCATCTGGATGCCATAGGATGTGGCCATCTCCTACAATGTTATAAGTTGTACAATAAAATTGGGGCCCGTGTTGCCATGAGACCACAGAGATGAAGAACCCTATTTAAACCACCTCTCGCTGCATGAGTGATGGTATAATGGAAAGGACAAAGGGAAATATTCAAAGATGTGGAGAGAAGGACTGACTTTAAAGATCCCAAATGCTATGATTGATTGATATGACAAAGTCTCAGTTTTTAGATGAAAAACCTGGCAAGGATCTTGAACTTGGTACTCCAAAACTCTGTATGGCTAATAGATATTATGTGTATAAATGACACAAATTGTGTGTGCAGTTACAGAATAGAATTAACTGCTTAGGATTTCAATGACAGAGGAAAGCAGTGCTGCATAGTATTTCCTTGCACAACTCACCATATTTGGTTCCATAACCAGAAGAATTATTCTTTTACATGCTTTCACTTTTGTCCAACAGGTAAACAAAGCATCATAGAAAAAACTGAGTTAATCTCTGCATTGTATTGTCACCATCATTTCCTTAAAAATTGTTTAAGCTTCTAAATTATCTTAAAATACTAAATCAAATATTGATAATGAACCCAGAACCTCTTTTTTTTTTTTTTTTTTTTATCTGTGTAAACATGTTGCTGTTAGACCCAAATGATGCACACAAAAGACATATGGGTCAAATTGGGTCTCTCTCTCTCTCTCTCTCTCTCTGTCTACATATATAAGACAATTGTTAAAAAAGAAACTCCAAATGTTTTACCATTTGGCATGCTTTCGTTATAATGTAATGGACTTCGAACTCCCTTGAACTGAAAAGCTCTGCACAAATAAACTTGATTAACATACCATTAAAAGTTTAGACAATTTTATACCCCCATACTATTTGCAAAAAGTTGGGGATGCTTCCTTCCTGTCCTAACATTATTGCACGGCAGTGCATAAAGTGAGTTCCATAAGGAGATGAACGTACAGAGTTCAGACCTCAATATGACAGAATCTTTGGAATTAAATATTTTGGCAATGTAATATATGTGACAAAATACTTATTTGTGTTTGGAAAATATTGTTTGAATAAACTACAATTATCAGAGTGTAAATACTTTTTTTCCAATGTTTATCGTCCAAGATATGGTAATAGTCTCAAAGTGATGAATGTGATGTCCCATACGAAACAGTAGTAATAAAGTTATTTTATACCTTTGCTGAGTGAGCCCGCAAACATGATTTAACTTCGTAATTAGCTGTTTGCTGACATACCTAAGCTCAAGAGTCAAGAGCATCGAGGATGAAGAGCTGCAATCACAGAGTGCTTGAGGTAGAGGCAAGACTGATTTACATTTCCTGCCCTTCATCTCCCCTTTGTTTCTCAGAATGTACACCCATGACAGCTGTTGTTTGGACTGAACTTTTTCCAGCATGCGCTTTTAAAAGCGATAGAAGAATGATTGGACAGTCCAGAGCTTTTGTATTGCTCACCATCAGCATTCTCACCAGAACTTAATGGTTTATTTGTCATCCCACTGACATCTCAGACCTCGGAGAAAGGTCGGCAGTCTATCATATCATATTATATCTCTGCCTTCTCAGTATTGACACCGGTGTTTTGGAGGAGGGGCATGCTGGTTTCTTGCTTGCAAGGCAGCTGAAAGTGGAAAGCATTTTTCACTCATCTCCAACAGTTAGTCACTAGGGAGATGAAATAATGATAAAACAACACAGCAAGACGTGATGATTTTTACGAACCATGGATACATAGGGAAATTGGTTCATCTTTTCCCTTTTTTTTTTTTTTTTCCTTTTCCTTCTGAGGTCCTGCGCGCTTCCTCTCCTCGAATAATATGATGTATTTCAACAGAAGTGTAAATGTTTGGTTTTGGTCTCAGCCACGTTCAATCCCTTTTCACTGTCAGTTTGAGGCTATGAGATATTTCCACAGGAGTTCTGTAATCTACTCTGAGTCCTGCCGCGCGTGTGACGGACTCCTCTCGTTCTGACTCGCTTCTCCATAAGCCCGCGTGTGTTTGAGTGTGCCCTTCCCTCTTCTCCTCAGCAGCAAACTGTGCATGCTAAAGTGTTGACAAGAGAAGAAAAAAGTGAGGAGGGGCCGGGGAGAGAAACTCTCCTTAGGCCAGGACCTTCCTGTGTTTTGAGATACTGATGAGACGAGAGTTTGAGGTTGAGCCTGCAATTAAGATTCGACTCGACCGACTGACTCTGACGGCTCAATGGAGTAAGAATAAGACTGCCGGTGATAAATAGCCCGCATCACCGTCCACATCCTTCCAGTGTAACCTGGACATTAATTACACCACTTGGTATTGTGCTGTCATCAATATCCATCTGAGCTGCAGCACAAATGAATGAGAGTGTACATGTGCATGTGAATTTGCCGAATGCATCAATCACAGCAAGTAAACAGGGAAGTGCTTGCACTGCAAAAAGTAGAAGGATTTCATCATTTAAAGAAACCACAAGCACACTAGTGTCCAAAGTTTTTCCTGCAGACTCAAAATCAGCATGTTTACGGTACCATAGGCCACAGTTTGTTTGTTTCCTTTTTTCATAAAAAATACAAATACAAAATTCATTTTGATTTAATTTGATTCTTAGCTGCTCATTAATGAACTATACATTGCTTGCTCAGAATAAAATTATTTTTTTGGAGGACCAGTGAGTTTCCATGGTATTTTTCTAGAAAACTTTATCAATCAAAACTCAGCAACAAGACTATTTGGTATCAGTATATTCAATCATATATCTGAATCAGCAAAGCACCATAATACCAATAATGTATGGATGGGAAGATAAACAGATGTTTAGCTATCTGGAACACGTCTTATTAAGTCTCAAGAGGATAAGGATACCACGTATCGTTTTGTATCGTGAGATTAGTGTATCGCTACAGCCCTACTACATTCTGTGTTTAAAAAAGAACTAATAAAATGTGGAATTTAATAGATGAATCTATTTAATCTGACTGCCAGTTTTTACAGTGCACTAGTTTGTCATACAACACAGAAACTACAGCATGTGCTACTTTTACAAGTTCAGAAAAAACAATCCCACAAGCTATACCATAACTTAGCAACCTTCCCAAAGTTGACAGTGAGAAGGAAGAGAGCACCTAAAGTGACTTTGGTTGGAAAACTCACACCAGCTGGCCTGTCAGTTAACCTGCACCTTTATCTTTGCTCCTTGTCCCTGAAACCTTTACTGTACAAACTCTGATGTATGTTTTTCTCTTAATTAATTTCAAGATCAGTTTAGAGCCAGCACTGGTGTGTCTCAATAAATAAAATGGCTGTCAGAACTGCACACACCAATGTTATTTATGCTCTGGAGATTATGATAAATGAATTCCAAACTTTTTATCACTGTCATATAGTCATATCTGTTTTAATATTCAAATTACAAAAAAATCAAGCAAGGTGCAATTACATTTTGTATGTGTCCATAAATCATATCATCACCTTTTTAACATATTGGCCCAAGTCATTTTTTGGCAAAAGGGACTTTATTTTTAAAAATCATCTTTCATATGATGTTGAAACAAACTCTTGACTTGCTAATGTTTGCCCTCTGCGCCTTACAAACGCTTCCTTGATCTTTCCCCTTGCGGAAAATTTTCTCGTCCAGAGCCCACTTCAGGTCACTTCTGGTCATTGTATGGATTTTCTCCTCAAACTCAATAAAACCATTCCAAAACTTGTGTCCAGTGAAAAGATTATTTTGTACATTTAAACGTACTATGCGCACTGCCAAGTTCAGTCTGACAAAAAGAATCCACAGATCACAACTTTGCTTTTGTTATTTTTGTGATTATTTTTTTCTGTGTTGAACAAACTTTTAGTATTTCATTCCAGCTCCAACTGTATGCTTTCAAATTATTGCACATTCTTCATGAAGATTTCAAGAGATTTAAGTCTTTCAGAGTTACAATTGAACTCTTTGTATCCTCTCTAACCGAATGTCATTTTGCACTCCATGCTGACATTGTGTACTGTATTTCGATTTCTGTATTCTATTAAATTTGGACAACATTTCACCTATGATTTGGATTACTGCATGTGTTGTAAGTTGAAAAAATGTTTGGAAAATCTACTAGAACTATCAAAGCTATATTTGAGTTTAATTTTGGGTGCCACGAGAAATTGAAGTGTTACAGTACAATTAAAGTAAGTGTCTTGAGGACACTTTAGACGTGCTATTTATTTTAGTTTGGAGTCCTAATTTAAAAAGCTAACCAGTGAACCATTATTAAGCGTTCCTCAGTTTTATGTTTATGACTTGAGTATAACTGATGTTGACCTGTCTACAAAGGAAAATACCCCAGCTAAAAAAGAAATTATTTAATTTGACTTTCTTTTAACTGCTAGAAAGCAATGGTTTCCTGATGTTATTCAATTATATTCTCAATTTGTGGTTATTTTAATATTTTAATTTGGCTTGTCATTCAACTCTGATGTTTCCCCACAAGTAATGCCATTGCAGCCTATTTATTGAGCTTGGAGTACCCAGAGGCAAAAACAAAAAAAAAAAAAAAAAGTGTGTTTGTGCATGACTGGACGTTTGCATGTGCGTGTACTTGCATGTGTTTTTCAGGGTGAGCCAAGATGCTATTTGTCAAGATTTAAACATGACAGAAATGCTCACAAAAGCACAAGCTTAGCAAAGTGCTAATCAACCTTAATAAGGTTTTAGAGTTATGAGGCATCAAGATCAAGCAAAACACAATCCCCTGACATCATCAACTTTCACTGGCTGGCCTGACAAACAGCAAGAAGTCATTAAATATAGCTAGAAGTCATCGGGAAGGGCAAATGTTTCTGGAAGCAAATTAATATCACTTAGGGTATTAATTACGGGGATTATTTGATTAAAAAAGGTGAAATTCTTACATTAAATTCAATTTAAAGTAATGGGTTATTTTTTGAGTTTGTCAGGTGGTTTCTTAGACTTGGACATAATCAGTCCAATAAAATAGTTAAGGTCATCTAATGATCCTTCAATGCATATATAAAACTTTTAAATAATTTTTTCAGCCTTTGTTTTGATGTCTTGCTCTCTTGGTATTATGCATCACAATCTTTTAATATTACTGGCAGCTGGCAAAATGTAAGAATGCATCTGGAAACACTTTTATAAGACATAGTCCAACACTGGTCATTTCCGTGATTGGAATCCAAGAAAAAGATAGTTTACATTTTATCTCTTCACCTTAGGAGGTACTGCTTTAGACAGAAATAACCAGATCAGTTGGACCATCAAATAGTTAAACAAGACAACACAAAGTCTGCTTTTACCTCAAACTAAAACATATCCTTATGCTTTTGCTTTTTTAACAAGCCAACGCAGGTCACTGAAATAAAGGTCCAGGGACAGGAATATGCCCTTTTGTCAGAGAAGCAGCAAATGCTTTGTCTTCCTGGCTATATTTATGAGATCTCATTATTTTCTTTTCCTATCCTGTCACTTAGTATTAGGTTTCTTCCGCTCAGTACACACAGGAACAGCTCCAGTCTTGAAACCAAGCCAGGCTCCTCTGAAAGAAATGCATTTCAATAACAAAAGGGATATATCGTTATAGATTGGCGGTTTAGTATCGTAAAAATATAATTGATTTTGCTCAGACTCCTAAATCTTTTTACTGTTGCTGAACTGGAATGGAAATCCAGATAAAATGGGCCACTTATAACAACCCAAATGGCTCTGGGTTTTTTTCTTTTTTTTTCTTTCTTTTTGAGTCCCTCCCCTCATAATTTTGCAAAATTAAATTACAAAGCGTTGTGCTCCCCTGCATCACGTGGAGCTGGATACGTGCTGCATTAATTCATGCATGAAAGCATTGCTGGTGCTGTTGAAAAATTCCACTGATTCCAGACGCCAGAATCCACCGTGGTATTATTCATTAAGACAAGTGAAACGTTGGGAGTCTGCAAGTGTATCTCAAAACAGGGCCGACCATATGTTTAGTGTCAATATGACTTCACGGTTGCCCATGTGGAAAATAGCTTGGGGCCACAGAATGCTTACTTGCACAGTGCTGTATTTAGATAAATAATCTTGAACTGTGAAATAGGAAATGAGGCCCATGTCTAAAAAAAAAAATTCCATCTTGCGTTTGACTAATTGCAACAGAGAATAAGGATAGTAAATGGCTGATTATTAGGAACTTTTCTTCTTTTTTTTTTTTTTTGGAAAGGGAATAGTTGTCTGATTGTTTTCAATGCCCTTGGTGATTCTCCAATGACTGGCCTGGCATGAAATTGGCAGACACACAGAGCTGAGCAGAGACTGAAGAAGAAGGCAAGAAAATAATGTGAGAACGAGAACAGATATAACTGTGGGTAAAATGTCCAACAGTAAAGGAATGGTGTGCAAGAGAGCTGAAATGATGAAAAGAGGAGGTAGATAATTTGAGGTCCGCTGGGTTTCCTTCCAGCCAAATACACTCTAGAAAGTCTTGTAAGAAAAAAAAAGAAGAAAGAAAAACAACAAAAAAACCTGAAGTATAATGTGAGTCACCTGGAGCCTTTTAGTTGAAGTTGGGTACGGTGAAGTTTCTCATTAATAATTTTGCACCAAGCATATGTTATAAGATAATAAAAGTATTACATTTTTACTCCTGGCTCTTTGATGGTGCCGCCATTAATTAAAAAAGTGAATTGTAGTTTTGCAATTGGGATCTTATTTTCATGTCTTTCAGATAACTTAAATTATAATAAGCTTACCAAATAAGTATTTTATAAGTTCTGTTTAATTTCCACTTTAGGGCCTATGAAGACTCATTCATGATATCACCCACTACTCCTCACTAAGACTATGAGAAAAATTGGGAAAGCTTTTCACTTCAAGATGGAGAAAAACTTCAAGAAACCATGAAGGTCACCATGTCTGTTTTTCAGTTTGCACTCATCGGACAATTTGCTGGTATCGGGTCAGACCCCAAGTTGCCGTCAGAACTGCTGTAATTTTTGGTGACATTGATTCGGCAAGATGTCAGAAACATTCATCAGTGTGTGGTCCGTATTGAAATGATAACATTGTGCAACTTCCATGATGCTAATCTCCCGCTCCGCCACGTCCCAAAGGTGTTCCACTCGATTGATTGTTTCAGAAACCCATTTAAGGTGATCTCGCTTTGTGATAAGATGCGTTATCTTTCTGGAAGTATCCATCAGAAGGCAGGTACACTGTGGTCAGAAAGGGATAGACATGAACAGCAGCAACACTCGGATGGGTAGTGGCTGGATACTCAAGAAAAAATATCATCCATGCCACATGACCGCTCTGCTGAACTCTTAATAGAAGGCAAGATAAATCATGTTTTCGCCAAATTACACTGTCTCAATATAGCAATTGGAGTTCAAAGTAACTCAATTGTATTTTCCTCCTCACTTTGAGGCCCAATTTGGACTCAGCATATCTAATTGTCTTCAGCATATCTACTTGTTGAAATGATTTACATTACTGACATATGATTGGCACTTTTCACTATGTATTTTAACAAGCTACTAAACAGGTATAACTATCGGAGTAACCGTTGAGTGTTTGTGACAGAAGTGTGCCTCTTGTAGTCGCTGACGTGTATAGCAACTAAGCTAAAAAGAAAGGTTTCACTTCAAAAGCAACGTTTGCCTTAATGTTATTGTCGAAGAGGGCAAAAAACAAAATTACATAACCGACATTTGAGCTGGCGTTACTTTTTATCTACAACCTCGCTTTAGCTCTGTAACTGTATTTATTATAGGAATTTAGAAGCATAACGAGCTGATAATCATTGCTTTAAAAAGACAGTCATGTTTGTTCCACATTTACAGTTTAGCGTTATTGTAGTCATTATCTAGTACAGAAGGGAGGGCATTTGTTTGGTTTTGCTGAAGAATTTATTTTCAGATTGGCAAACAAAAGCCATTATAATAAAAGTTTCCTCCAGTTTATTCAAAAGACTATTACAACTGTGAATGAGCATGTACTGCGTACTTGCAAAATGCAAAAGTGAGCTCCACTGGAGAGTTCGTTTGCAGTCCCTACTGCAGAATTTGTGTTTCTGACCCTGTTAGATGGCTTTAATCATTTGTGCTCCCCATAATCCTGATTTTTATGGAAATTGTAGAGACAGGAACTTAGGGGTAAAATTAGATTTGGCCTTAGCAGCAATTACACAGATCCTGTCCTATAAACTAACTGGTATAAAACTTGAAACTCAAGGATGCCTCCATTTAGAGGGGATCGATGTGGGCAAAGTAGCGATTGATTTTCTACGGTGAAAGAATATTTTAACCATTAATTCTCAGATGAACGGTTTTTATGTAAAAATATAACTACAAAATGCCTTTAGAGCATTTCCTGTTAGTTTTAGTGGCACACTAAATCGCTCTTCTGGAGTGAGTCTCACGGTGAAAGTCCTCCTAACCTTGACTCTGTGTTGTTTATATTTATTCAGTGATTGTTTGGGAGCATCAATATATTTGTACCTAAAGGTGAAGAAGAAGAAGAACATCAGTTAGACGCAGCAAATCAGTGAAAGTAACGTCTGATCTTGCGGGACATAAATCCTGTAATCCGACTGTTTTAAGAAAGGAATTGTAAGCAGAAAATTGAAGGTGCTTACAAATGTGCAAGAATCACAACTTCAGTGTAAAAGTATTACAATTTGCATCTATGCATTTTTTCCGTCAGTTTATAGTGGTGGGAACTACGGCTCTTTTCAGAGAGCCCAGATATTATCATATATAATAATAAACCTCTTTGTGCAGCATTCACTCGACCCCTCCTGGGACTTCGGGAGGGTTACATCTCAGATATTTAATTTGATGTACTTCTGTCTACTACAGTGAAACTAAACACTATGGTGAGATCTAAACAGCTCTCTGAGACCTTTGGGAAGAAGACTGAAGCAGCTTGTGATTGTCTTCAGAGTTTCAAAGAGTTTTCAGGAGAATTTGAAATCAGACATTCCACTGTATGGAAAACCATCTACAAATGGTGAACAACTGCCAACATGCAAAGGTTTGGCTGTCCCAGCAAATTTATCACAAGATGATAAAAGAAATCTCCAAAGTTGATTAGGCGGTAGGATGTCCCTATGTATTCCTAAGCTAGAAAAGTCATATACTGCCTTTTGTTTAAAGAGTAAGCCCATGTTTTTTTCATTTAAGTGCAAAGAAGTTGCTCTTCTTTGATATTATTTTGTTGCAAAATTTACTAATAGTCATTAGTAGTAATCATAACCTGTAACAAATGCTCCATTAGTTAATGCAGCTTGATTAAAAGCCTCAAATTTTCCACATTTTACTTTTTTTTTTTTTTTTATCATTTCCTTTATTTTTTTCCTTTTTGGCAGACATTATTTAATTTCTTGAATAATATATTAGACTGTAGAACTATACATTATTTCAGTTGAACTACCACATATCGCAGTAAAATTGTGGATTTGCTTTTCTCCATTTCATTACCAGCTATAATACTCATCAATAATCAATATAGTTAAGTCTTTCGAGCAACAAAATTTCCACTGACAAGGATTGTCTCATTTTTTGACTTCCCAGGAGACCCCTTACCACAGTGGGCTCATGTTCCGCTCTGAGTTTCATGGGATGCCCGGCGGATTTTATAGATCCATTTCATTAGCCACCCAGTTCAAATAATCCCATAGGAAAGCCAGAGGGCCTCACAGTTTACTAAATGTGCCTTTTTTTACTGCACATCATCCTTGTAAAAGATGCAAAAGCCTCTTTTAGGAAAAACGAGCTGAACGGGGACGTGCTAATTGGATTGGCATTTCACAAAAGGCAGATTTGACTTTATGCTAATGTGATTGTGTCCCCCTCCCCTCTTATTTCCTCTCACAGCTCAGAGACCAGAATGCCGTGGGTGAGATTCAAAAGACAACCAGTATGTGGAATCTAGAGGGAAGAGAGTCAAAGACGTATTTTTATGGACAGATTTGTTAAAGTATATTTATTTTTGTTTTTATTTTGGCCCAGACTTTTAAAATATTCTTATGTAAATCTTTTGAAATAAGTTTGAATAATTTGATAACTTTCTCGTGAGTTTTTAAAATAATTTGCCCAATTTGCAATTCTGATAACTCAATAAATTAAGATATCAAAAAGGGTTTTATTTTTGTTCATTTGGTAATTCTATTAAAAAATTTATACTCATTGCAGACAGCATTTTAAGCATTTTTCTTGTACATTATAACTATAGCCTACAGCTTATGAAAATATTAAATTCAGACTCCTGAAAAATTATAATATTATTTGAGAGCAATAAAAACATATTTTTAAAATATTAGGGTCTGTGCACTGGAAAAAATGCACCATTAATCCTATGCAGGACAACCACCATACATGTCCCACCATACATGTCACGGCAGGAAATAACTATGAAATAAACATACTATGTTTAATCTGTGTGTTCTAAGCTGTATAAGTAAGATCTGAATATTACACATCGCTGAATATTTACCCCCCTTTTATTGGTCATTGTTTGAACCTAGACCACCTGCCCAAATGTCACGAATAAAATATCCGGAGATGAATCAGCCAACTCACGTCTCATTAATCAGAGAAGAGCACAAAGTTTTTTAAACTCTTACAGTATGCAAATCAACCTCTCCAGAGTCCTCCTGGTGACCTTTTACTTGACTCAGGTGTGTTAAAGCCGGGGCCGTATCTAAAAATCAGAGAACTGACCCTAAAGGCCTGGATTTGTAGGACCCTGCTGTAGGGAATAGGTCTTAAACTGTTGGAGTATTTGCTCAAGCAGTGTGTTCACAAAGCGGTAAATGAGGGAATATTTGCAAAAACACAAAGTTTATTCATTTGTAAAATAAATATCTTATCACTGTTGCGAATCAAACTGAATATAGGCTAAAAAGGATGTGCAGCTCATTGTAATCTGTTTTCATTTGTTTTGCACATTATCTTTATTTAGGTTGGTTTGAATATTCGCCATTATATATATATATATATATATATATATATATATATATATATATATATATATATATATATATATATAATATTCTTTTAAAAACTGCTTTTGAGTTTCTCCTCCACTTATTTTTTATTTTTAAACTTTGTTGATCTGCAACATTTAACTATAAAAAAACCTGGCAAAAATAAAAAAAAAATCTTTTTTTCTTTACAGCACTACATGTTTCAATATTTCTTTTTCACATCTGTTGAGATGCAATTGTACTACAGACTGACAAAAAAATTTAACAAATTCTCCACATTTGCAGATATTCATATTTTATTTCTCGTCCGTTTTTTGCTTTGGGATTAAGTTTTATATACATAATGGCATATATTTTTGATTGCATGACTATTTTGTAAACACTCCCAATGAACTGGGCACAAACTTTTTCAGTCTAATGAACTTCTATTCCCCTTTAGAAGTTCATCTCATTTCTGCCTGCTCCTTATAGAGCTCTGCAGTGTCCTCCATTGCTGTTAGACTAATCAACCTTATCAGTTGTTGGAGCCTCGAGCACTACCCAATTACAACCTCACTGGATCTGAAGACACTGATGAGTGTGAGGGTATTACTGTCCAATCTCATACCCGGCAGTGACACTCAGCATCAGGCTCATTGACTTGCCATCCTAATCCTGCTTGGCGAATCACTGCGAGATGCAGATGGATTTGATTCCGATTGTCTTCATTTGTTTTTTCATGTTGCTGCTGATGTATGGAGCCGGCTGCTCTCGGCTGGCTTCTCGCTGCTGATTAAGACGGATCCTCCGGCAGACTACACCAAAACTAAATTAATCATATCAGAAATAGGTTATGTGTCAATTTTGCGCTGATAAGTGCTGAGCTGGATCACGGTCCTCACACTGTGTTCAGTGAGGAGGAAACAATAGTGAAGGTAAGACGGGACTTTTCTGCTGACACAACTGAGACTGTGCAATATTCTACTGATATTGTATATTCCATTTGAGAATTATCATTCTTATGGATTTACAAAAAAACTGTAATTTAATAAGACATATTTACTGAAGAGCAAACATTCAAAAGTTATGTACAAATTGGAATGTCTTTTTGAACTGGTTCTTGGCAACCGATTCGCAACCGGAGCAGTCAAGAAAATGTGTTTTTCTCTTTTTTTTGCACATAAACAAACCCCAAAAGGAGAGCGAGGGCAAGAAAGTTGTTTTCATCTTGTTGTAAACAAAACATTCCCCTGCGGGGTGAAATCTCCTCGAACATCTGGCTCCATTATAGACCCCTGTCCAGTCTGCACTCGCTGTAGAAGCTAATTAGAAGAGAGAGCAGATGAGGGGGAAAGAGCGAGGGCAGCGAGAAGACGACCCAAGATAGAGCTGCAGATTTTTTGGGCCAGCAATACACGACCTAATTTTTCTCCCTTTTAATTCACTTATATCTTAGGGGCTTCTTGTAAGCTACAGGGCAAGACATGTGAGAAATGAAAGGACAGGTTTTCTACCATCTTGGTCTTTGATCGTTTCGATATTTATTATGTAGTTCTGGCATTAACGCTCAAATATAATTTTTTCTTATTATGCTACTGTTGACATTGCTTAACCAAAATTAGGGCCTTCCCTTCACTGACAGCTGCTGGATTGTGGGAACAAAAGTCATAATCATAATTATTTTGGACAGATCTGAAATCATGATTATCGGCGTTGTTTCAGAAACTAAACTGAATTCTGTTTTAAGCTATTGTTGTTGTGATGCATATTTGGAACACGCAAAGGATAACATCAAAGCACTTTGCTGAAAACTAGTGTTTGGAACCTCAGCATGCCTAATTCTGATATTCGGCTGACTAAGTACTTACATCCTTACCTATTTTGTGCACCATGTTCAAATGACCAATTCTTATAAAATCTGAAATCTTTTTAATTGCAAATTAGAGAGCAGAATTTACAGTTCCATCAGCCAGAGCTGATATTTAGCGAATCAGCTGCTAAATATTTACTTAAAAGTCTTAGGGACCTAGTTGTTTTGTACCAAATATAACACTGATATTTATGTTTTTTTGTCTTGGATCTCTCCCATAGATGCTATTTTTAATGTGATTGAATCATAAACACAGATTTTAACCGAGGTGCGTGAGAACTATGGTGCTTTAGATGTTAATCTGGGTTTTTTTCTTTTACCTCCTGGATGAGTTGTAAAAGTTCTTTTAGAGTAGTTTTGTTCAGATAATGACTCTCACTGGTTACAAATGACTAATAATTGGGAGCGACTTGTAGAAATTTGGTTAATTACAGTTTAATGTCCTAGATACTGCAGTTTCAGCTTGAGCCCAGTTTGTTTGAATAGCTTGTCTCTATTGATGTCTAAAATTATTGTTTGAAAAATGCTATTTGTATTTATGCAGGTTATCTCTCTCTGATAAATACAATTATTTAATGTTCCAAAACATTTAGGATTGACAAATAGGCAAAAACAAACAATTTTTTTAGAAGGCACATACTTGGCTGCACCCTGTAATTAAATTCACTTCCATATTGGCTGGAAGGGCGGTATGGGTGTGTCTTTAAGTATTTTTTCTTCAAAAATGCAAATAATGATAATTTTAAAGGTTTTATTGTCAACACTGTCCCTGATATCTAGTACCATCACGAATAAAGTGATAATATTCATTTTCTGCTGCAGTAAATTTGTATAAGTGTGTTATGAGAGTTTGCAAGGCTGATTCAGTCATTATTAACTATTTCAAGAGTGATAATGTCTAGTTTACAGTTTTCACTTTGTGAATGTAAACAAATTTATAATTTATTTCTTATTGTCTGAGAAACAGAAAATTAACTCAGGATTCTCATGCAGTCTGAAAAATTTAGCTCTACATTTTCAGGTTTAATATATACATAAAAAAGGAAAATAGAATATGGTTGTAATATTTGTACTTATTTGTATCATCAAACTTTAATACCAATAACGTAATCAAAAGGCTATGTTCATCCACACATTTATGCATCCATTATTCCATCTGCTTGGCAACAGTCTGTAACTTTTTGTCTTTCAAAAAAGGCCAAAAAAAGCCTCTTGGACCAGGGGTGCAACTTTGTGTTGCAAGTTGGTGGGGACGAGGAGGAGCCGGGGGGACGCTGATGGATCCACATTTACTGGAATGCCTTTTCTTTTTTAGTGCTAAGAATAATGCCAAAACTTGCATGTGAATGCCAGAACGTCTTATTCAATAAATTAAGACTGTTCAGGCTTGTCAGATTAATAGTACCTTTAGAGAGTAACCTTTTAGCAGTTATTAAACATAGTACGAAATATAAATATGTAAAAACATGTAATTGATCTATGTAATGTCTTTTTGGAGATGGAATTACAAACAAAGGGAACTTTCAGTCATATTCTATTCTTTTACTTGTGCAAGTTATGGGTGGCAAGTGTGACTTTGTAATAACTTGTGTACGGAGACTTAATTTTTGCGTATTAAACTGCCGTGGTCTGATACAAGTAAAAGTACCCATTCTAAAACAAAGTTAATGCTTTTAAAAGCTGAGGTGATACAAGGAGAGATGCATGGCTTGTTATGTCTTTCAAACTAAGAGATGTAAAACTGAAAGAAATGGAAATTTAGAGCAAATGTTAATTGCAACTCTACTTGAACATATAACAGAGCAAATGCGCATTGTTTAAGAAAGTGTAGTTTCCTTACACCTTCAATTAGCTCAAGAAGAATGTGCAATGCTGTGCTGAACAGGTATGTCCAAAATAGAAATGGGACGCAGCTATCTTTGTTGGAGGTGCTTATTAGGAAATTTCCTAATGCCAGTGCATTGCTAAGGGGTGTCATTAATCTGCCAATTACTTCATGCTCAGTGGAGAGACTCTTCTCGATCGCAAATGGAATCAAATCAGACTTCTTCAGTCACAACATTTCACCTGCACAGTCTCACCACACTGTCTTTTTATCAGAACTTGACATGTCAAGGATGATATGTCAGCAATGCTGATTCAAATGTTTGCTGACATAATTTATTTTATTTTTTTAAGCATGTGGATTAATGCATGTTTTTCACAAAATTCTCCTCTTTGCCAAATTTGAATGTCCAGAGCATAAGCGTAACTTCCTGAAGGACTGGTGTGGACATGTCTCCACCAATAACCCTAACATAACCCTCTAGCCCTTACCCTACTTCTCTGCACCAATATTTTCTACTCCTTTTTTCTGTTTATATGCCTGCATCCATGTGCAGACAGTAACTCGGCAGCAGCTGCACGTTGTATTCAAAGCATTAACAGTTAATGCTTTGTAAAATTCCTTTGTAAAATGTAAATGGCAAGACTGCTCAGTGATCTAGTGGATTGGACATCACATGACTCATTGCGCCATTGCTTTGCATTGAGTCAGGAATATTGGCGTTCAGGAAAATTACGCAATCAAGCAAAGAATCTGAAATAGGGACGCAAAGTTTTTATATTAATTGAAAACGCTACGACGGCAAGATAACAAGGTCCAAGTGAATCACTTCACAGGTCAGTCAATATAAAAGAGAAATTTGTTTAGTTCTCTCTTGTATCTTTACAGAACTGACAGAAGCCAAACTACAGACTGTTGTCTTTCTGAGAGTCAAACTCAATCCAGAAGATAATGAAACATATTAATTTCATCATGGAAATTCCAACAGATGAAAAGTTTACAGGAAACAAATGCTACAAAGATAGTCTGCAGTATATGGAGCTTTTTGTGTCTGAATTAAAGTTTTAAAGTGCCTTTTCTGTAAATACTATTTGCAATATTCAACATGAGTTGAAAAAATTTAATGACTACAGCATTACATTTTTTAATATAATAAATCATCATAATACTTTTAAATCACTGTAAGTTTTGTATTTTATTTCAAACTACTCCTGTGCTTGTTTATCTTTCTATAAAAGTAAATCTAGTTTTTTGTGTAAGCTCAGAATTTAATTTCAGACCATCTTGCCTTTGGCAACAATATATTCTTAAAAAATATATATTTTTTAACAAAGACTGTTTTGATTAAAATAACCTTTTACATTCATTTGAATAGCATTTTGCAGGGAATTATTTTGACGTTAGCCTTGGTGCTGAGCAACTACAAAAACTTTTTATTCTTTCGGCGCCTAAAGGTGTTCAATGTGGACTTGAAGTTGAGTTGTTACATTTTAAATTCACAGATTGATTTTCTGATTGAAACTACCTCCAAAATAAATAAATAAATAAAAAATACCCTTGAGCATGCCTGGCTGTCATAAGGGAAACGGGAGAAAACTCTGTGGAAGATCAGCATTTCAACCATCTTTGATTACACGGAGCTCTATACCTGCTCAAACCGAGCATGAGCAATGTAATCCTGTGGCTACAGGGGTTTACTTTCTCAGTGTAACAGACTGCATGTTTCTGTGTGTGTGATGCAGCTACAACTTACCAATGATACAGCAATGTATATCAGCACGCTGATATACATTGCTCTTCCTTGCCTTAAAAATCTAAGATGCGATGCCTGCGGGCTCACTGTTGTGGTTTTCTAAAGCGCTTGCAGGAATTGAGTTGTCAACAAAATATGTTACTCTACTCTTATGCTTTTTCCTGAAATGACACAGGGAAATGCATACTGTAAAAAGAAACCCCCCTCAAAAAAACACCTCAAGTAGAAAAATATGATTGCAGGTCCAGCTTTCAAATTCTTTCAAATTCCTCCTCATAAAAATGTTGCTCACATTGACCAAATGAATGTGTGAAAAATTATATAGTAATCATAATAACACCATATTGAAAATAAAAGTATGTAAAGTTAGATAAGATTCAATACAAACATTCTTACTCAAGGAAAGAATGACTCTCCTGTGCGGCCCCGTCTTTTAAATCGACATACCTAAAATTGGTCAATTTGTCGATCACATTATGTGCATTTAGACCAGTCTCACTGCATACACAGATAACCGATATAAGCGTCTCTTCTTAACTGCATGGTCAAGTCGGTGGCTCAAATAACGCCACTAAGAAGGAAAGAAATATTTTACTGCTGGAGTCAAAAGATGCAGCGAAACATCATCATACATGAACTACTGAAGCAACACTAAACTGCTTTGAACGACTGAAAACCATGTACAATTCTGAATAGAAAAGCAGTAAAAACATGAGAATGATCATATGTTCACCTTGTTACATTAAAAACGTAAAGTCTGCTAAACTAAAACAATAAGATACTTAATGTGAAGAAGTTCTGCAGGGGTTTTTGATTCTATAGTTTCCTTGGCAAAATCCATCCCTTTTTCTAATTTTGGTGGATTTACGTCAAATACAAGGTCAAAAATAAGTGTTACTTTACCAGCACTCGATAGCACGAAACTTAATTGACAAAATGGTGATCTGTCCAGTGGGAAGAAAACTCTCTTTCAAATGTGGCCTTTGATTGAATCACTAGGTGTCAATATGCCGCAGCCAAAAAACACACCTTGGCTGCACTGTTTGGAAACATTTCTGGCAAAGATTTCTTCCTAAAGCTCAGATTGCTGACACATGCACTTTGATACCTGAAAGTTACACACAGAGTATGCAGGTGAGCGGACTGACAAACCCACCTCTTCATACAGGTCCAAATTCACACACAGTGGAATTATGACAATTATTAGAAGCAGAGTTTTCTCTGGGACTCAAATTTCATTCATTTATTTATTGAACAAACAAACAAACAAACAAAAAAAAAAAACATTGATTGGAACCATTACCCTGAAATAGGATTGGGACATCTCAGGTAAGAATTGCTAAGGTTCTGAACCAAGAGCAAAAGCACCGCATTTGAAATCAGAATTTATTTTATTTAAATTTATGCAAACACTTTTTTTCCAGGCTGTAATCCCAAATGTTTAAAGGCAAAGAGAGAAAACTTTTTTCCGTGAAACTTTATTTGCTGATGCCACCATTAAGTTGAAATTATCTGCTCAAACTGAAGCAAGGAATTAATATGTAACACAATTTCTAACTGTGATTTTTGGAAGCAGTCATTAACCAACCCACTCAGGTGAAAACACTCTTAAAGCTTTTATTACATGCAATATTTATAAAGGAGTCGACCGATTAGTAACACATTTCTAAAAGAGGACCCAGAGAAACCATGAAGTGAAGAATTCAAAGGTTTCAAAGGTGTCAATGTGCATGTCAGGAAAAAAATGACAAAAAGCTTACTGGCTGAAAACAAGCTTGTTTTTGTGAAGTGAAGAAAATATTTAGTTGCACATCTGACAAATAAAATAACAAAAAAGATCATTTCCAGAATTTTATGAAAAATGAAATTCTACTTTTATTTGTATGTGTTTTGGAACAAAAGTAATTAAAATGGGTCATTCAGAACTTGTACAACCCTAACACCTTTTTTTTATTTTTTCTTAAAGAGATTAAGATGAGACGTGACATATTATCGATACCAAAATTTAACATTCAGCAGGCCATTGTCTGCTTGAAAGATAAGAACATTACTAGTAATTATACATATCCAAATAATTTAGACTGCAAAACTATAAAAGCTGTAAGATCATCTTCAAGCATCTGCTTGCTCAATTCTTTTTAATTATGTGAGGTGCCAGAAACGGTGGGAGGTCAAATAAAGGTCCACGAGACTTTTCATAGAGCTGAGATGTACTTGGCTGCCAACAACCTTCAGAAAAAAAACTCCAAACACTGGAGTGGTCATATATTGTTTTCCTATGAAGCAACACCTCCACAAATAAGACCCACATGGGAGTGATTTAAAGCTTTTTCTGCATTCTCCTCTTAAAATTTATTTTTAAAAAGTCACCAAAAATAAGTTGAAAAACCTTTAGGAGATATTTAATCTCTGCGCTGCTCAAAAAAAACCAAAAAAAAAAAAAAAAAGTTAATATTTCATACAATGAGCTACTGAAATCCTACAGTAGGAAAGGAAGACATGATGCAACACGTTGGAGTCTGAAGTTTGTTGACCTGAAATCAAAGGTGACTTTGGGAAAAAAAAAAAAAAAAAAAAACAGTATGTTTGCATCACAGAAAAATATAGATTTAAATTTGATCATATATAATTTTTTTAATTCTTTGATATTAAAGGTAGAACATGATTAGAGTGCTAATGCGCTGTAATTTTCTAACCAAAAATAGGGCAGAATATGCGATTTTATTGGGATACTTTGATCTGTTATCAAGAAATGCGACATGGTTCAACAAGCGTTCACTATGTACTATATATACATTATAATAACGTTTCAAAATCTCCCTGTCCAATGTTTTGGGACAGCTTTGAAGCTGTGTGCTCTCCAGAAAAACTCAGTGGGTCACAGTGAATAGCCTACACTGTCCAATCCAAAAGTGAAAAAAACATGTCATAAACTGGCTTAATTTGAGCCAGATGAATTCTCCCTTTGTGAGAGGTATGTAAAAGGTTGTGAAATATGGCTGTTTATACTGGTTTCTTTCTCCACAATCAATAACTGGTTTCCTTAGGACTGGTTTCCAGTTGGCATTACATGAGATAAAATTTTGACTGTAATGCTTAATAATTTGGATTGATTGAAAATTTGTTCATGTGGATCTAAATAGCTTAGGGCTGGAATAATTTGGATTTGAGATTAATTAGTGCCAAATGAGTTAAATAATGTCATAAAGAGCTTGTAGAAAACATTTGTTTTGACTTGATGCATCATTTTTTTTTTGGGAATCATTTGGCTAGAATCCTGGGTTTGATTATGAAGAGATGTTGCAAAAGCACATAATCATTATTAAGTTACATTAATAAGTGCAAAAAGTGGTGCAAAAATGTTACTAGTAGCCCTTGCATATTGGACTCTTATGTCAGTTCTATATCCATTCATGTCTTTGCCAAGTACAGCTAATGGGCCTCATGTAAGCTCGTAGCCACAGACTGTACTTCAGTCTGCTTCTTGCAATGCAGCCTGGAATAATCTCACATCCTAACCTTTTCCTCTCGCTGAGGAGAGAGCAATTTGCCGGATTCTGTCGCCACTGTGGGTGGCTCTCTACCCGATGACATCTCCTGCTGTGTGCCCTGCATTGGAGGCCAGATCACTCCCTGCGGGGTGATCAAGATGCCAGAAAAAAGCTCACTAACACCTGCCACGGAGAGCATTGTGCTGATTAAGGGAGAACTTTGACTCTCAGCCGGAGAGAGCAGAAGGAGAGGGGGAGTGTGCAGGGAAGACGACTGAGGGACGGAGGAAGCTCGCTGGCACTTTACAGTGGGGTCAGGGTCAACTGTCTTGTTATGCTGAAATGATGGGAAAAGTCACGACTTTCTGTTGTTTCATTCAAGCGTTTCTTTCTGCTTTAAAAAAGAAAAAATCTGTCAGTCGACGTAGATGAGGACTGGACGTAGTATGCATGAGCCTGTTCTTGTTCACACTCTGTAAATTGGCCCGTAATCCCAGAGAGAACACGCTTCTGCTGCTTGTACATTCAGACAGTGTCTTTTATGTGCTTTCAAGGGGGTCTCCTCTGGATGATATAGTTAATGATCCCTTTAGGAAGCCCCTGTCATCATTATAAGGCCCCATGGGAATAAGCCGCTGCTCGGCCCCGCCTTTTCTGTTGAGTCGGACAGTGGGGATAAAACCACTGACGGTGCAGACACCTGTTGCCTTTTTGGGGGGATGATCCTGTCAGCTGAGGCCAAAGAGTGCCACTGGATACTGGCATCTATTACAATTTAAATTACAATATTGGTTCAAGGCTTCCCATTTGCTTGGCTTCAGTTTTCCCCTTAACATTCATTCGCGTTTCTCAGGTTGCATACAGATTAATATATGTCTTTCTTAAGCACTTATCAGTGGTTCTGTTAATACAAAATAATTGAATTTGTTTGATTCTTTGAACACATCTGAACATGAAAACTAGTTAACGCAATTTAAAAAGACCATGGATTGAAAGTGGAAAACTTGCTGTACTTCAAAGACCATTTTGTAACCTCCTGTACTCTCCTGCTGGTAATTAACCCCTTCCTTGACTGATTTTTAACAATAGCAATTCCCCCTTTCTTTCACAGGATTACAATTACATCCTAATCACTGTTTGCTGCCATTTTCTGTGTTTGTGTAAGCTTCTAATCACTGTGTTCTGCTTTTCTTTTGCAGGACTGCACGCTGGGTTTCATTAAGGCAAAGCACTCCCCTCCACCTCGAACCACTGAACAAAACGCACTCCAGGACGCCACCGGGAGAATGCAAGCAAGAGCCGTTGATTGTAACTCATTAAGCTGAGGCAATTAAGTTCTGTGAGATAAGTTTAGCAAGATTTGGTGACATCTTTTTTTTCTTTTTTCTCTCACATTACTGCCGTAAAATACACCATTTAAAATCACAATTAGCTGTAATTACACTTTTGGTGCAAAACACAACGGCCTTATGAAAACTTTGTACAGTCAGCTTAAGGACTTGGAGTCAAGTCCTGTTTTTCATTGTTCAGATACTGAAAGTGCAAAATGGTTTTGGTGGACAGCCAGACACACAATTACGTATGAAGTCCGGGGCAAGTAGCATGTCGCCAAAGACCCACACTGATTCGGAAGGAAGTCAAGATGCACGTAAAATCAGCAATGGATTGTAAAGGATTTCTGGTGGTTGGCATGATGACTTTAAGCATTCTTACATGCCTATCTATTGCTTCCAACATTGAACATACATGCCATACATGTATATTCTCAAACAATTGTGTTTATACAATTTCCTGGATTCATCCAATCCACAGTGCATTTCAGATCAAAGACAGTCAAGTGCTGGTAATTCTGTTTAAAGCATCTGTGAGTCATCCTCTGTGTTAGATGAGCTTCACTCAAATATTGATTTCAATTCCTCAAATGATGAAAGTTAAGCTTAGTAGAAAGTTTTGTCTCACTTTGTACCTGTTTGGTACACGAGGACCAGCAATAGAAAAAGGATTAGACTTACTAAGAGCTAGCACTTCACAAACACTAATGTGCATACTGTTACCGGAAGCTTCATGACTATAAAAGCTTTCAAAAATCCCAAACAGTGTTTGGCCCATCAGGGTGACAAATATGTATATATGTATAATATATAAAGTGGTTTTGACACTTCTTTCATACTAAAAATAGTAGAAATTGTTCTTTTTGCATTTTGAAAAGTAGAATAAAGGTATTATAAGTCCCACTCTGCTTTAGGGTACATCAATCTAGATCTCCAGATCAAAACATGTGAAGTTATCAAATGAAGTTAAGATTTTATTAGAATGAAATCGGAACAGAATTTTGCATAGAAATTATTCATACTTAGTCTGTCAGAGCATTTCTGGTCACCCAAATTGCTGCAATACAAAAGTTTTAATGGAG
This sequence comes from Poeciliopsis retropinna, assembly GCA_010277075.1. Classification (NCBI taxonomy): domain Eukaryota; kingdom Metazoa; phylum Chordata; class Actinopteri; order Cyprinodontiformes; family Poeciliidae; genus Poeciliopsis; species Poeciliopsis retropinna. Next base: position 4,441,846 of record VMRM01000019.1, read on the forward strand.
TATTCTCGTGTTTGTAGTAATTAGGAGTTTTCTTTTTTTTTTTCTACAAAAAACAAAAAAACAAACAAACTTGAAAACATTATAAGATATGCATTGTTTCGGGAGGTAGGACACATTTGCCATCAGGTTATAATGACTTAAAAATGACTTTGTAATTCCTTTTTATGTGGCTGACCATCTGACTTTCTTCCACTCTTAAAGCAATTGGGGCAGTTAAAAAAGTTTCTAAACCATTTAGTTATGTGCATAAATGACCAATGCGTGAAATGAAACAAAGTCTTTTTAAATTAGACTCGGCTGTGATTGCGGAGCAAAGTGGAATGCATTTTATACCTCAGTAGTTTGAATTCTGCAGTTCTGGGCCACGGTCAGGGGGAGGTTGCGGGGCGAACATAATTACAAAAGCTAGTCAAGCCTAACAAAACAGCGCTTAGAGCCTGTACGACTAATGCTACTGAGTGACCCTTTTTTTGTCACTCCCATAATTCAGGGCCTACCACAAATGGGCAGGAATTAGTTTATTGTAAACAGGAGGGATAGCTATAGGAGGGCAAAAACAGTGATGGGGACAAAGGCATTGTGCCTTAAATGAGAATGAAAACAGTTTTAATCTGCTCCATTCTCTGTTTCAGTAAGCCGTGAGCATAAAACAGTCATCCATTGAAAAGGAAAAAGAACTATGTTGGGAGAGAAGAGGCGTAGTGCAGCCATAATCCTACTGGAGACAATATACCATTTTAATAAATGCTGCTCCTAGTGGGAATGGCTCCTGCTAAGGTGACATTCAATTTGAATAACTGCCACAACTTAAGCGATCTGTTTAATCCATGGCGTGCAGTTCTGATTGCCAAAGGTGATATTGGATGGATGTAATTTAGATCCTCTAATGCATTTACTGACCTGATTTCCAAGATAAGAAAAGTGTTGAGGACTCCAGAAGGAACACCTATACCAGCTGGATAGGTAAGGCTTATGACCAGATAAACATGCAGGCACTGACATGGGCTTGTTCAACCACACATTCGTACTCAACACAAAAACTTTAGCAAGAGCCAACAGATTTCAAATTGTAATATGATGTAACACTGCAGAAAAGCTCACTACATTATTGAATTGAAGTATTAATGACCATCTTGGGCACATACCATCTGTCACTCGGAATCAATCTGTCACATCCGCCCTATTACAGAGTATAAATGAACAGGAGCCAGAAAGGAGGAAGTGGGGGGATGCATAGTCCCTGCCTGACAGGCTTATCACTGCTTAAGATTAGATTTAGTATGTAATGCCTGCCACCCTGTTCTAGCATCCACTCAAAGTTATTGTGAGACTTAAACAGATGAACTCAAAACAGGAATGAAGATGCCTTCATTTGTCCCTGAATGTAACAACAGATGCACTGAGAAATGTCAGTTAACCCAAACCACAAAAAAAAAAAAAAGAGGACATGCTGGATGCCTACTCAAAGTAAACATCTGGTCAGATTTGAATTGTATTAGCTGTACATATTATTGGGGGAAAAAAATATGCTATCTGATTCAAGCTAATTCAACTCAACCTAAAAAAAGACTTAATATCTTAATCTCTGCGCAGTTTAAGTTTGTAGTAGAAAAAAATGCTTCATAGATTTCAGTTATAAGCTGTTGTGTCGAAATATTTTCCTCTGTTTAAACTGTTTTTCTTTGAGTAATTTCATATTCCACTTATTCCACCCCTTATCAGTGGAATATGATGGATGGATGGATGGATGGATGGATGGATGGATGGATGGATGGATGGATGGATGGATGGATGGATGGATGGATGGATGGATGGATGGATGGATGTAGTGGTAAACTACATAAAAAAGAAAATACCGCCAATGTGAGAATAGAATAGAATTTAAGAAGAATTAGAGTGTGTCCTTCTCAGGACTAGTTTTGTTAGCTTTTTGAAACCCATGCTCACAGTATGCAAACTGGAATAACACAGATTATTTGCATAATGTCTCAACATGTTTATAAAAAAAACTGTTTTGTGCATAATAACAGTTAAGGACAATTTTATGCAAAAGACGCTTATTTTACAGTAGAAGTAACTTTCTAAGGACTAGGCTTGTTGCTAGTTAATTTGTGTTAAGAAAGTGCACATAAACAAGCTACTTTATGAATGAATAAGCTTATACATACAAATATTTAACTTCATGGTTGGCAGCAGAATATTGTAAAGTAGATCATCAGTAAAGTGATTTAGAGAGTTGGCAAATTTAAGACAAGAACAAAGACACCAGTGGTTGGATCACTCCAGCTTGGCATTATAATTAGCAACATTCACTAGACCTGAGTTTGCAAAGGCTTTTTATGAATTTTTATTTTTTTTTGTTCACATTTATATTTGTATTGATTTTCTTTCTGCTCATAACTTTGTATGAGCAAGCTTTTTTTGATTATTACTACATAATAATAAAAAGGATAAACTGAATGGATTCAATTCCGGTGTGGCTCATTAAATCACAGTCTCTGTCATTACAATCAAATCAGTTTTATTTTAACATTTAAAGCAAAGTGATAAAGTTCCAAAATTAATATATGTACTATATGCAATACAAAAACCAAGCAAATACTGTTAAGTTTTCAAAGCACTTGTGGTGTGACTTTGAGCTTCTCTCAGAACAAAGAAAATAATCAGAAACGAAAAATGGTAGAGTGAAACAACACTCATATTGATCAATAAGACACTCTCCAAACATCAGTTCGCTCACAGAGCTAACTGTTGAAAATAAAAATGCCTTTCAGCTTATGAAACATACCAATATTTGTCTCGCCATTTCATTTCTGTCTTCTGTATTTTGTTTTTTTCCCCATTTCCATATAATCATACTTTTCTCACTATTCATTTAGATTTACCACAGCTAAACCTGTTTTCTTTACTTCCTTCAGGCCTAAAAATCTCCATGGGGGAGGCCAGCAACGTCTGACCACATTTGTTATCTAAATGTTACAAATAACTGTAATTTACTATGCCACTGCACTGACCTTATTAGGCTGGATACAATGGCACTGCCACATTTTTCGACTTCCTTTGGGCCAACGTCAAGCCTTTGATGATATATAATGCCACTTGGCAGGCAAGTTAATTATAAGCTGGCCCCCAACCCTCATCATCGGAGGAGCCCAACATGTGAGAGCAACGCACAGTGGTTCTGTGTGTGTGTGTGTGCGTGTGTGTCTGCAGCGTAGGCAAAGCACTGTTATCCAAACTGTCAGAGTCACTTTCAAAAGACTTGGTGAGACACAATCAGTGTTCACATCTTTTATGCACACACATTTAAAAGAAGAGTACGCGCTGTACACACTGCTGCAGATGCTACCACGCAATTGCTGTGAAAAGGCAAATAGTGACAGGATGTCACATATAGTACACCACCTCACTGGCAAAATGTGCCTCTGCAAGACAATACATGAAATGTCCACATATACACTGTAGTCTATTATAATAACTTGATTTCTCTGCCACACTGACCCAATCTGTAAAATTGTCGAAACACGTCTCCTTCACATACATATGAGACCACCAGGTTTACAGTTAAAAAACGAAGATGATCTTTTGTTCCACTGTCTGGCAATAAATCATTCAAAACTTTCTTATTTTCAGGTGATGGGATTACCTAAATTATTTCCAACAATAATTTTTATTTTATTTACCGTTTCAAATGCAAAAACTTACTTGCATCAAAATTGCTTAATCTTTCAGCAATTTGGAAACAATCTGGTAATTATTTTATGGCTTTGCAAAGTTTTCACAGATTAAATCACAACTTTTTTGCTGACCTGGGAATTTACAGAGGTTCTGAATTCAAGAGTGCATTTCCCAATGTTAAAATTGGTTTACTATCCATTTCTGGACTGAGTGACTTTGTGAGATTTTTTTAAATCCTTTATGTTGTCAGACAGGTTAAGTGATGCCATCGCGTTGTCTTTGCCTAATCCTTAAAACTGATGTAAGAATACTTAAGAGAGACAGAAAATGAAACAGTGGCTGGGGAAGTATTTTATCATTGCACTGTGCATCATGTTTTAACAGAATGCATCAAATCAACCAGTGTGAGTCCACTTTGACTTTGAAGAATATTTGGTTCATAGCCACTGTTAATTTTTTGCCAAAATAGCTAGAAATAATTACATAATTGCATTGATTACATGAAGTTATGTATTTTGGAAAAAGTGTTCTTGGAAAAAGCTAGTGGAAATAAAGCAAGTGTTTAAAAAAAAAAACACCCACAAAGCAGATTTTCAATGTAAAAACAACAATTTGAACCAGTAAACTAACAGGAGTGTCTAGTTGGTTTAAGTCAGTCCCTATGTTTATGTTGCCCTAGCCAACTTCAATTTAAAGCTAACACTGTGTTTATGTCCCCAGAATTACAACTAATCTCCCTATCAAACAGATAAGATTTACAGCAGCTTACAGCAAGAGAATCCAGTTTGGCTGTGCCTGTAACAACCCGAGCCATCTCCCTCTTGTCTTCCATCAATCTGACAGTCGACATCGCTTCAATAAACCTGGCCCCGTCTAGACTCACTCTTGCAGATTTAATTCAAACAGCTGTTCAATCCTTACTCTAGACGCCCAGAGCTCTTCCGCTGAGAAATAGGAAGCAGAGTTGGGGAGGGCGGCTTAGGCTGTGGAGCAGACGGGGGGGGTCGTGCGTATATATGGAGAATGCCTTTGGAAGCATTGGGAGAAAGTGACCTCAAGGGATATCAACCTCTCAACCTCTAGTTAGTGACACATTTAGTACCGTTTTGTTTCTCGCTGTTGTACAAAGGTCTGTGGCCTGAACAGCTGTTGCATATGTTTTATGGACAACCAAAAGATGGAGGGAAGTCAGAGAAACTGTTAGGGGAGAATGGAAATATGAGTTTGCAACACAGTGTGAAAAATATGTTACCAATTACCTATGTTTATATATATAAACATAGGTTATATGTTTATATAACCTATGTTTATATATATAAACAATTACCTATGTTTATGTATATAAACATAGGTTATTATATATATAGGCTCAAGTGGTCGTTGTTGACAAGTAAATATAAATTAAAATTGGTGGATAGGAAAGAGGAAAACATGCTGGGATAGATAGAGCGGAGGACTACAGATTCTGGACATGTTGCACGCACTATTCCAATAAGGCAATCCAGCACCCATGTATATGTGTTTTATGAATTGAAATGGGTCGATATTGAATAAGCAGAAAACATGGAAATTTGAAATCTTTTAAGTATAGCATCTAGTTAAACGTTTAATGACAATTATCTAAATTACTGTGAATATTTTGTTGCCCAATGTAAAAATTATAAAATATCTCCCTTTAAAGATTTTTTAAACACATCAGACTACTTTTGCCCCTATCCTCTATGACAACTCTGAAAGTCCCCCCTGTGGTCTCAGCCTCCCCTGATTGGGAATTTCTGCTGTGTCAGTTCATCAACGAGTAAAGGCTCCATGTGGGCATGTGTGTGTTGTGCCTCATCTACCATCTTGCCTCAGTGATGACCATGCTCCGCAGTGGGTGGCAGGCGCGTTTTGTGTGCGAGCGTGTGAGTGTGTCCTCCTCATTCCAACAGGCAGGGCCCGGGGCTCACGAAGCAGATTGCCTGGCTGCTAAAGAGGTGCGAGGCCTGTGGTGCTCCCCCACCCACCTAGCGGAGCTCCACAGATGCCCAGGTACAGTAGGCGCTCTTGTGTGCATAAGCCTATTGCCAGTAGATGCGATGGGTGGAAGGAGAAATGACAAGCATGGCCTCATGCTGCTCTCCAAGCTGTCCTGCAGTTCTGCTCCCTTTGCCTCTTTCTTTCGTTTCCTCCTTTCTCACTGTCACTTTAATACACAGTTGGTCTGTCTTCACCCAGAACTAGACTGAAACATTTGTGGAGGGTAGAGAAGCACCAGGCATAGTGGATATTGCAAAAATCAGAGAGAGAAGTCTTGTTTCAAAATCCTGCTGTAAGCTCCCGCTTTTGTATAGCAGTAAGCAGACGTTTGGATGCCGAATGTCAGAAGGTACATAGAGAGAGGATATTTTTTATTCAGGACAAAGGGTCATGGTAGGAGCTTATTAATGTGTTAAGTTACTTCCATGATGTGTCAGTTTTGACTTTTCCCATGTTAAAGTATTTTGAAAATGAATTCTGGTTTTATTTAGTGTTTTTAGTTATCCATCTTAGCATAAGATAACTAACCATGTGCCCCATGTTTGTCTATAGAGTTAAATGTTTTGGTCAAGAATTTTAGGTCAGAAATATAACTAAATTAATAAATATGTGGTCACAATGTATCCTTATATGATGACAAGGGATCAAGGGTTTGAAATATGTTTGGTTTGTTTGCTGGTGTTTTTTTTTTTTTTTTCCAGCTGTCTTTTCTTACTAACCACGTATGTAACAGGACATTTGATTTTGCTTTGTGATTAGGAAAAGCTGTTCTTAACAAAGCCAAAACTCTAAAAAAACTAAATATTGTTCTCATTCCTGGGAAACCCTGGATAAGATTTTTTTTGAAGCCTTGTAATAAGTCCTTCTTTCATTTCAGTTACATGATCTCCCAATAAAAAACATTGCAACTTCTTTTTACCAGTGCGTGAGCATTGCAGATTTATAAGTGTCTCTTCCCATCCTCCTGATTGCTGGCATAGAGATGTCAATGGGTCCAATTTTAAACTTTTAAACTTTCTGAAAGATGGCCACATAAACCTTCTGCCGCCCTGAAAATATATATATATTTTTTTACTTTTCTGTAGGGGAATATTGGCTAACTCCTTTCTTTTACATAATTGTTTTCACTTTGGCACACTGCAAGGTTTTCAGGATGAACAATGCATGATTTTAATCTCATAGTTCTTTTATGTCGCTATCTCTAAACTTGAACATAGGCTTGCTCACTGGACACTCAGAGGATTTGGCTTTTGGAATAGAATTTAAGCAAAAAAAAAAGAAGAAGTAACAAAGGGAAATGCATCACCAGAAGGTCTGATGCTTACTGCAAGTTTAACCCTCTCTATGTCCTGTTTGATGGAGAGTCAATAAATAAAGTGGAGAGTGAGAACACTAATGGAACACTTCATTTGCTCAATGAGATAATTGAATCTAACTAAAATAAAGTGTGATCCATATCAACCTTCTCTGTGGAAAAGAGGGAACGGTACAAAATGATGTCCTCTTCAAATGGATCTGTGAGGATGGGTCGTTGCCCAATTCAGGAAACATGTTCAGTATGGTTATAACAAAATAGACAGCTGAGCTAAAATTGTCTCGGACAAGGATACAAAAGGATGCGCTCACACACGCTGGGATCAGGTATGGAAATGCCCAGCACACTTTGCATCCTCTTGACCTCTCTGGAGGCACTTAAAAGGCTTGAAGACAATCTCCCCCGCCTACTTTCTGTACCTCCTACCCTCTCCTCTCTCCTGCTTCCCATTCTCTCCTCCTCCCACCTTCTGTCCTATCTTTGGCCTCTGTCCAGACAACCAATCATATTGATGGCTTTGTTTTCAACTCTCTCAACCTCTTTTCCTATACCAACGCATAATTTCCTCCTTCAGAGTGGGTAACATCCAGGAATCAGAGGCTGACGAGCCTAAAGAGATGTTCTGGGAGATCGCCAGAACTGCTACGTCAAACTGAAAACCAACTTTACACCGACACTTATACAGGAAGGATAAACTACGATTAGATGGTGCTGCTTTTCACATTGCAAATACATATACTACAAATACTGAGTGTGAATTATATATTTGTAGCTATTGGCAAATGATAGGTATTAGCCAGGCAGCAGAAAGGTCTGGCTGTGGTATATTTTTGAATTGCAGGTGAAAGCAATAATACACAGTATATCTGAGAAAAAGCTTTAATGCAAAATGGAAATGTCTTTTGTAAAAAAAAAAAAAAAAAAAAAGTTAAAGATTTTTGACCCTTTAGTCAGAATATAATTACTTTAAAATGCTCTATAGCTTTAAAAACCAGAATGTTTCATATAGAATTCAAGTGGTAAATGAATTAAATATGCTACTTTACTTGCTTGTTTTGACAAGGACTATATATAAATGTGTTGAATACACTTAAGTAACACTTTATTGTGTAAATGCAAAAGTATATTTACTTTAACCTGATGCTCTGCAACCATCTTGTCTCTGGGTGATATGCTGTTTCTCCAATCAAAGTTGGCTATGAAATGTATAAACCAATGATTTAGCCCACATGCCATCAATATTGTGTACTGCTTAATTTGATGTCTTCCTCCTTGGAACAGCATTTGAAACATTTTTGGTCAATCAGAAAGCATTTTAAATTAAACTCTGGTGCCTTGTTCCAGTTTGAAAATCATGAAACTTTCCTTTTCTATGCTAAAATTCTCAGCTAACAATGCAGAAGAATTTAACACATTACAAGCCTTTTTCACTTGTTTCTGATGCTTTATATATAGTTTAATACCAATTAAGTCTGCTAAGTAGCCAGTTGATAGTTGTCGTCGTTAAGGAAATTATACTTCTTACTATGTGGTTATCCGCCCACATGTGCAACATGTCTTTTTCCTTTTGTGGATGTATTTTTGCACTTTAGTAATCCCTTCTTCTAGTGTAGTTGTCTCAGTTTTAGATACTACAAATGTTCCTGAAAAAAATATCTTACAATTCCAAAGAACGCCTAAATACTCTCAGATGTGCTCCATTAGGCCTGTTATTGTGTGTGCATATTAGTGCTAAACATATGCACTGCATAAAACATAAACCATGAAAGACAGTCTACTGACTATTAATGGAAAGATATATTTTTTCTGTGATTGCAAGCATGCTCTTCAGTTGGGGCAATAAAAGGAAAAATTATAAAATAAACCCATTTCTCTGATAGAGGTTCATTTGGGATTAACACTTCCTTTATGAGGGCGAATATGCAAATGGAACACTAATGAACTTAAAGTATTCTCTTTGTGAGAACTGATTAACCAAGGGGCTCCTCTGCTGCACATTTACATTTTTCTCAAGTCAAGTCAGGGTTCTCCAGTTACAAATTACAGCGCTTTTCCAGGCCAATTACATTAAACAAGTGCACCATTATCCAGTCCTGAACATATCACATGTATATTTGCCCCCTTCATTTTCTCAAGAGTGCTTCAAGCCAAGAGCTTCTCCTGAGAATGGGGGACAAGAGGAAACAGGGGAAGTCAGGGGAGCGAGGCTGGCAGGAAACTGATTCAGAAGAGGAAGTGGAGCAGATAGAAAGCCCTACTGAGGTGAAATACAGTTGTACTCAAAATAAAAATTATTTTGGTGAAATAAGTATATTTACACATAAATAAGTTGCATCAAGTTAGGGTAAAGCAGAGTTTCTGTACATGTCAGTTTTTTAGAAAGTCGGCTTCAAAGTTGGCAACTAAAGCCCCTTCTCTATTGTCAAATCTTACTCTAGCTAAATTCTGGTTTGGTTCTAGCCAAGTTATGCGTGTCTTCATTAGCAGTGTGTTCCTCACTATTGTTGTAATAAACATAGTCAGGAACTTGACAACTTAGACACACAGGAACTGTAGTCGATGTTCAGCAATTGAGCAGCTATGCCATTGTATGCAATAAATAAATAAATGTGTTCTTAAGCTGATACTAAAATTAAAATTGTATATCAGCATACATTTGACTAACAAATATTGTAATACTCAACATATACTCAAAACATTTAGCTTGCTTGGGCATGGAAATGATAAAGAAAAGTTACCTTTATGAGTCCAGTAATATTATATGCATTGGTATTTGGTTGTGTAATTTAAAATGTTTGATTACAGTCATGACGCAACGATCAACAAATTTGACTGAAAATCACAGAGATTTGTTTTTTTTATCTAAAGAAAAAAAAAACAACAAATTGTCTTGCCAATGATCGTTGCCAAAAACTTTAGGTCAGATATGGGCTTGAATTGCTTATTGTTCATCTATCCAGATTAGGCTTCTTAAAAAGAGCTTCAGGGCCTTGCAGATTTCATGCCTTGGGATATTTTTTTTTTCAGGGCTTTTGGAAAATGACCTAAGCAAAAACAATAATTTACTTTCAGCAATATTTCACCTGTTTCTCAGAGGACATTGTTCCAAAATCTGTAAGCAACCAGAAATGAGCAGAATTGAGCAGAACTGCAAATATGCCCTTTGGAAGGACTCTTCTTAGCTTGATATTTTTCCAATATGACTGTTAGATGTTATGGTCTGAGACTATTTGAATGAGCAAGGCCAGTCACATTGGATTGAAGTGCTACAACTTGATGTGCCAACAGTCACCAATTCTGCCTATTTCTATTCCCTGAGGAACAATAAGGTAGCGTGACAGCACCGTGGCCTCCCCACAGAATAGCCTGTAGGATTAGATTGCTTTTTGTTCTCTGCTCATGCATGAGGCAAGCAAAGGGCATGAATTGCATATTATTTCCAGAATCCCATAGGATACAGTCTGAGGTGAGAAGCCTCTTTCTATATTTCCATCTAAAACAATGTACCTAAACTGACATGAGGCATTGCTGGAATTTAAGAACAGAACAACGCCCTCTTTTTGCAAAACAACAATAAACCAAAAATCCAATATCACAACAAAGAGAACTCCTATTGGAGTGACAAATGTTCAGAGGCCATCTCCAGCTAGTTTTCCAACTGTTCTATTCATTACCTTTCCCTCTCTCACTTATTCTACTCAGCTGCAGCCACCGTTTCCTCTCCTCTTGGCATGAAATAGACACTCCGGGAAGTACATTTTGTGCCGGCTCTCTTCCTGCTGCTACAGCTGATTTCACAAATGATGGTGAAATGGCCAGGAGAGTGAAGGGGTAAATGGAAAAAGATGGCTGTTGCATGCTACAACTGTATTCCCCGCGTTCTCCTTTGTCATAGATAACAGGAGATGATTAGAAACAGCAGATGGGAGGGCAAACATTAACCTCCACTCGGGCCATTGTAAATTTAGTTTGAAGACTCCCACTGCATGAACTCAATTCGAAGGTCACCACATACTCAAGCATATTTTCCTGAATTTCATCTTATTTGATGTAAAGCTATTTGGTGCAACATTACTGCCAGGAAATAATAGGACTGCTATTTCACATGGGTATTTTATCTTTTTTGGGTGCATGCTTTTTTGTAAGAGCGTTGCCTTTTCCATGTAATCTATTTGTGGCATATTTTCCCCAGGAGCTTTGCTTCAGGCTTACATGTTATTGAAGGAAGATGAGCTAATTTTTCAATAAAATTTCCACACATGTCCTTGTCAACTCTTAGTGTCTGTTCATTTTCCATCCCTCCGTATTGGTGAAGGTGTATCATAATAAAATAACCTTGCCAGGTCATCTACTTCAAGGCTGACATCTTAAAAGATTTGTCCAAAATTTAGGCTTTTTAAGATGTAACCTGTCAATCAGTAAGGGTAGTTCATCAATAACTGTGAATGTTCTTGTGTGATGACCCAACAACTAGAAACCAGTCTGGTCCAGTTTGGGTAGGAGAGTGGTCAAGGCTAAGGTTTGTACCTTGTAAAATTTAAGTTTCATTCTTATTTAATGATTTGAAAAATCATCTTCTGTGCAAAACTTTGGCAAAAAAATTTAAAAAAAAAATTTACCACTGCTTTCTGTATTATTATGGATGTTTTGCTGAAAAGCAACCTTTTAATATCTATTTATATCTATTTATGACTAATCAAATGGGTTAAAGAATCCTGTGTTTCAACATCTTTGGGCAAAATGTGGACTGGACTTAAAATTGAAGCTCAATATTTCTATTTGTGGTTTGGACTAAATCCTGCAAGGAAGTTCAGCGCTTGAATTGTATATGACATCCAAACATCTGTGACAAATTGCCTTTAAATGTAACATTAAACATATTTCCACTATCACAGTAGAAACTACCCCGCCTCTCCCCTCCGGGACCTACACACATGCATGCTCATCTGTATTGTTGAACCTGATGATCTTCTTCTTGACAATGCCCCTTTGACTCTGTTTGGAGTAAAGGGCATTGTAGTGGGCAATTGTGGCATTTTCACTTTCATGTCTCCAACTTTTCAACAGAAACATCCATTTCTTATTGGCTGTTTGATCCACATTTTTCTGTATTAACCTCTACTGCTGCCTTTATCTCCCCGTTAGTTTTATTCTATGCTCCTGGACTGTAGTTTTATATTGGTTGTGCATTCACATTTAATTTTTTATTGATGTACGCACAAAAAGAAAAACAAACAATTCTTGTTTGATATAACACCTGTGTCTTATTTCCTTGTGTTGACAGGAAAGAAATTGATCAATTATATTAGAGCGTTATGCCCGAGTAACATTCTTTTGATGAAACAACAAATGAAAAGCTAGAGCTACAACGACTAATTATTAGGACTTATCAATGTATCTGAAGAACAATTTAATAAGAATAATCCATCTCTAACAGTGGCACAAAATTAAACATATGTTCTTGATTTGAGTCATTGCACTGTTTCTGTTAAAAAAGACCAACAAAAACAAAACATTTTTTTAATGTAGCATTCGCAGGAATCTTTTCAGTCTAGTCCACAGGTAAATAAATGTGATTTGAAATGAGGTTTTTGATTTTGACAACCACACAAATATTAAATAACCGCTCTTACTTTGAACCCACAAACTCAGAAACAAACTACATTTCCAGTCCTTTTTAATGAATTCTTATCTTCAGCAAGATATTCTAAAAATCTGCTGAATAAATGTGAGTGGCATAGACTAAACATACATATAATTTAAAAAAGTCCTAACAGAAAATGCTTTTGTTGCATTCATTTGTTCTTGTTTTCAGTAATTGTGCCACCAGAAATGTTGCAATGAACACATATTCCTTATTAAGGGATCTTTTACTTAAATGAAAACTTGGATAAAAAATGTGGGTGTTATACAGACCTTGACGCTGCCATCCCAAGTTCGACTCCCGTCCTCGGTTCCTCTGCCGCATGGCTTTCCCTTTTTCTTTCCCCCATTATAAAAAAAAGTATATATTTAATTAGAATATTATTTAGAATATTTCCTTTTTTAAAACGTATTGGTGGCAGGGTCAAAGTGTGCAGAGGTGTCGTTCTTCAACTTGGCCCTCACAGGTTCAAGTCCCAGCCCAATGACCTTTGCTGCATATTTTTTCCCCTGTCTCATAACCCACTTTCCTGTCTGACAAATGTTAAATAAAGGCTTGCTACAGCTGAAAAAAAAAAAAAAGAAAATTGTAAAAAAGTGTGATATTATGCTTCTTCAATAAAATATATGGTTGTTTTTATGTTATTTACACATTTTATTGAGGGGTGTCGTTGTATGGAGGGTTTTTGTAATCGTTTTGACCATACACACAAAATATTTAGAGATAAGATAATGTAATATATCTTATTAAAAATAACATGCTAATATAAATTTATATAATAAAAAAAACTGATACAATATAACTCATGCGATTATTCTAAAACTACTTTTTACATTTCTGTTTAAAAACCTTAGAGAACTGACCCAAAAAAAAAGAAAAATTGAAACTGATGTCTTCAGCTGAAATTATAAATACCATTTATGATTTAGTTTATAAACATTTCAGATCTTTGCTTCAGATCCTATTATTAAATGCCGTGTGTGACTCTGATTCATCAAAAAAAAAAAGTCAGTCAGCGCTGCACAAACCGGTCAAAAACACAAATTGTTTAGAAAAGTAATCAGAAACTATAATGATGATTTTACATAATCTGTTTGCAGGTCTAGCGGCATATCATAAAAGGAAATTTGTTAAACTGTGCTACTGCACAAAGATTCAATTCACAGTTCAATAAGGGGACAATAAAACAACAAGGGCAGGGGATGTTGTGGCTGACAGAATGAAGTGGTATCAAGATGGCATTAAGTCTGTGGAAAACCTTTTTGTGGAACCTGTAATGAACTGGTTCTAGGACAAGTCTTAGTTTCACAAGAAAGAAAATAAATAAATATGGTTTACTTCAAGCCGGTTTACATTAAAGAAAGCACATAAAAAATAACATCTAATCTGTTTGACATAGTTCATTTTTCCACTGCAAATATTGCTGCAGGAAAGAGCACTTTATTCACTGTGTACAGGAATGAAAGAAGTGCATACTTTTCCAGGAAGGCAGCGAGTGTGGTCAAAGTCCCCAGAGTGAAAGAAGACAAAGCAGCAATGCACTGTACATTATTTGCTGAATCAATACATACCAGGTTAGGTGAAATATCAACCCTCAAGAGATGTGTGGCAGGGAATACACAATTACAAATATACAACTTTTATTTAGTTGCTGCTGCTGTGTGAATAAATTGAAATTATGCTAAAACTTGAGTCCTCATACTAAATAGTTTTAATGATCTTATAATTTCAAACTAATAGGCTGAGTTGACGCTTCATGTGGCAAATATTTGGTAGTTAATGTTTCCTTAAGATTTTTACTGCCAAATAACTTAATGGCTTAATGTCAAGGCTGTTATGTAGTAAGAGAACACAGTCAAATCTCTCCCAGAATAACAATAAACCAAAAGAGAGTTGGATCCGAAATGTCAAATTCTGTTAAAGTCAGAAGGGTCTTAATAATGTGCAATTCTCCTCAAAATTATGGCATATGAAGCTATTAAATAACTCCGCATGAAAAGGAGATGTGCCTCACAAGCATATTTCAGAGCAAATTGTTTGCTAAGGCTGATTAATTTACGGGGTACTTCGCCTGTTGGGTCCCTTATAGTGTGGTGGGAAACTCAGTAAATCTAAAGGCTTTACTCTTGTCCAGAGGAAAATAATTATTAACTTAAAAACAGCCCTTGCTGCGCACAGTTTAATTAAGCACCTCCGAGAGTTATAATCAACTCCAAAAGAGACACCGCAGTGACTAAGCATAAATCTATATCTGCGGAGCAGACGGTAAAACCAATCTATTGCATTGGCACGGTTGTAAATAAGTGTGCTTAAACACAAGCGAGTGTCTTTGTGCAAGTGCTTTTGAGAGTATTCAAAAAGAGAAAATTTTTTAGTGGTTTAAAAAAAGAAAACTTCTTTTCTCTGCTCTTCCTATGTCTTTTTTTTTTCTTACACATATGTTTATGGGTGACTAAACAATGTCCTTATCAAGGCCTGTCAGTGTTAGAAACTTTGACTAAGCTCAATCACAGGTGTTCCTGGTGGAGTTTGTGTGATTTTTATGTCACCAGGCTGTTGCTCAAAAAATCCTCCACAAATCCCTTTTAATGGAACTGTACATAATAAATTTAAAAAAGCTGCGAACGTCTTTGGTGATCCATTATCAAACATTATTGCCATTTTTTTTTTTTTAACCAGGGTGATGTATTTTGGTACTGTAAAATCGCTTGTTGCAAAAAATATCCATCACTTTCAAGAAGAACAGAAAAGAGAGGCTGCAGAGCCAGGTTGGAATTTTGTTAAGTGCTTCCTGGTAAATAACTCAAATTTGTATTAGAAATGGAAAAACTTTATCAAGTCACTACGCAACATTTCTAATCAAATCGTCTCTTACTTATATTGTTTCTATTGTGTAATTTGTAAAATTAATCGTAAATTTCTACAATTATTAAATATAATCTATGGTGTTTGTGTTCAGTTGACATAAATGTATGGTGTTAAATAAAAAATGTTTTACATGCATACCAAAGTTTAGTCAATCAGAATTACTTTGCTAATATTTGATATTGATGTTTTAATTATTGTGTTATCTGAACAGTAACCTACCTTAAGCTGAACAGCAATTTCCTGATTTGACAGCTAAACTTATGTAGGTTTCTGGAAGGAAATGCAAAATAGAAAGTGGCAACTACCCGAATTAGGTTTCATTTGCCTCGATTACTCCGTAGAGTCCAAAGTTTGTTGAGCCAGCTTAGCTTGCAAAATATTTTGAAAGACCAGTAGTCAAGCAATCACAGAAGTGAAGGTGGACACAAGTGAAAGCTCCTTAAAGCTGCTGATCCTGCAGTATTTTCTAGATAGAATGCAAGGGCCGGCAATGGATGAAAATACTCAGCTGCCACTGAAAATAAAACTCATCAACCCAGGGGCTCACATGCTGCACTGAACTGCTAAAAGGTGATCATAGATCTTAAGAAGTTTGCAGTTTTCCCACAAAAGAAAAAAACAAACTTTGACCACTCCAAAAGTTTCTTTAAATCTTTTATTACAAATCAGCTGCTTTGGATTTATAATGAAAGAAAACTTTATGTTCTATGAATCTAACACATTTAGCTCAGTAGCAGGAGAAGACTTGCTAGGTAGCTAATAAACAAGTCTTCCATAAAAGAGATATGTTATACACAGACATGTTAACACATAAGTATAACACAGGTTATGCAATAAATATACTTGTCGTTTATGCACCCGGATGAATTACGTGAACACTGATGAACAATAATTAAATAAATATAAGCCATAACTGAGTAGTGTAAAGTACTGACTCTGGACCTTTCCTATAAAGCTAGTTAGGCTGACAGGGTTACAAATTGACAGCCATTCTTTTGTCTTTCTTCTTTTATTTTTTGAAAGCCTGACTTTATTATTTTTTGAAGTAGCATGGTTATCACCACTGTCATTCCCATCCTCTACTGAGACTGAACAACACCATCAACATCAAGTGTGCTAAAGCAGAAAAAAAACAAAAAACATTCTGTGCATTATATGGCTGTTATTCATACGTAGGAGAGTCTGCCTTTGGGAACAATATTTGTGTATTTTCTTTCTCAGATGTCTCCAGTCATCTCCTTTCCTGTGAATTGAAATGCAGCCAGTGGATCCACCAACATGAAGAAAGCAATCATTTGTGCCACAAAGTGGATTTACTAATGAAATGCTGAACAAATATACACACCTTCCCAAGGCAATTACTGTGAAGATTAAAACATTACTGCATCTGGAAATCGGCACACTCATTCTTACATTTGTAGTGCATGCTGTCAGCTCTTATGGATTTTTTAAGCTTTTTTAATTATGGAGGGAATACAAATGGTAAATATGCAATAAACGTTAAACAGACCTTTGAAATACAACCTTTAATGAAAAAAGAGATTCAGCCGATATTTTTAAAAATCCTATTAATCAAGAGATTTTGTTAAAGTCAAAATGTACATCTTTAATAAGTGGGTTTCATTCTTTATTAAAAGCTTTCAAGATTCTTCAAAATCAAATCTTAATATTTTATAGGACACAATTCTCCTTTCATATCAACTAAGGGCATTCAGTAAGACACTAAAGTCGACAAGAATTGCTTGCTATACAGAGTCATTACAAACTCTCTGAGAACTCTAGTAAATTATACCATTATTAAATTAGACTATGACTTTATTAATAGACAAATCCACATTAGCAGTTTATTTATTACTATCTGTTCTACACCATAAACATGCTGGTTTTACCACTTGTTGCTGCCATAAAGCATATGTTCTGGAGCTGCATAACAGCTCTGAAATTATTTCCCATGTAGGCTATAAACTCAAAAAAATTAATTTAACTTCACAATTTAAATAAGTTACCTATTTGATCATAATTTGTGCATTTCCATAAGTTGTACACTGTCAATTATAAACGTTTGTAGAAGTGAGAATAATTTCTGCATTTATGTAAGTTGCCATTTGTCAACATAGGAAATGTTTGATTGTTCTTATAGGAGCACATCTCAATACAGCGGCATCTTAGCCAAATGTAAATACATTTCAGAATTTCAATTAAAACAGTTAGACTCCAATAAATAGTGATATACTAACTGCTGATTTTATTGATTTAGCTTGACAGCTAGCAATAACCAGAAGTTAAGTTTTGTGGAAATAAAAAAACAACATTACAACTATTGGCCTAATTGTTTTACTCTCAAGCCCAAGTAATCTGGTTCAGGATTGCTTAACACAAAGAATGCAGCTAATGTAGCTTATCTGATGTGTATGGTGGCTTCTGAAGCATTGATTTTAGTGGCCACAGTCAACTCAGAAATCGGATGATGGATCTCCTGTTCTATGTAACTGTGTCTGTTTTCAGATGTAGCTGAATAACAGTTTTGTGAGGATGAGTAGAGGTTTCCCATTATCTTCTTCATCTTATCAAGCATCCTTATTAGTCTAATCATTTTCATAGCGACCCCCGCCACCCCAACAGATAAAGACAGAAGAGATCGCATCCTCCATGTTATAGAAAACATGCCGCATTTTGCTGTTACCACTGCAAGACCTCCTGCAAAGAGCAGTCTGCACAGTCCCTCCTTGTTAACATCTTTACTGTTGCATTTCCAGCCGTTCTGCTGGGTAGCTGAATACGGAGTTATTTATAGTCTCTGTTAACTACAATTCTTCCCCTGTAAAGGAAGTAGTCATCGACATTTTGCCTTTTATCCTGAAATATTCAATTATTTCATTTGTTCTGTTCATTTATCTCGATATGATTCTCTCAACACTTTGTCACAAAACAGTCCAGGAACAGGAACAGGAACAGTCCACAAAACAGGACTCTGTGCTCGGCATCTTGTCCATCTCTGATACACCTGACAACTGCGCAGCAGTCTGAGTGGTTATTCAAATGACATGGCCGCAACATATTTATATAACAAAAATCTAAACACGGGTCATTAGCTTCAACGCATAGTATTCAAAGTAAACGAAAGATGAACACTTAAATTATTGCTCTACGTAATAATTCTACATAATACATGTTTCATTTTTTGAACTAACATCCATCCATCCATTTTCTTACACCCTTGTTCCTAGTGGGGTAGGGAGGTGCTGGTGCCTGTCTCCAGCTGATGTTCCGGGTGAGAGGCCGGGTACACCCTGGATAGGTCGCCTGTACAGGGGGTACCTGTCGCAGGACAGACAGGACAAACAACCATGCACACACACATTTGGACTGTGGGAGGATGTGTGCACATATTAACTAAACTATCTATGGCTTTCAAATGAAAACACTGAATTTTACCATTGTGGTAATTAATCAACAACATTAAGCCCACTAACTAAACACTACACTATGTGTATTACTACATGGTTTCTGACAATAAAATGATCATATACAAAATCTCATGAATTTTGATATAAAGCTAATGGAAAGCTTGACCTGATGCTTTTCATACTTCCTGGAGCAAGTATGTGTGCTGCACTGCTAATGCTGGCTAGCACTTACCAATGGAGACTATGGAAAAAAGCCTGTTGTTTTCTATTACAGTACAACAGCTGACAACATTTTTGTTTTGTATATATTGTTGTTGAGCCCCAAGATGACAAATACCAGGTCATAACATGGTAATTGTTTTTAGCATGCTAATTAAACAGAAACAGAAAAGGCTGAGACCTGCAAAAAGGTTTGTCCTTCCAGTATTTAATCATTTCTCCTATTTCTATATGCATACAGCAGGAGGAAATTAATTGTCAAAGTGAATGTCATCTCATTTAGTTGAATGTAATCCTGCAATGCTGATACAATCTTCCCAGCTGGCCTGAACCTCTGCCCAGATATATTGTTCACCAGCTTCCCTTTTTAAGATCGCAATCTATAGAAAGCGCCTTGCCTTGCCCCCCTACCGTCTTTCCTTCCACTGCATTTTATTACACTCAAGGCATCTAACTAATGCAATGCACCGCTGGCCTGCTGCCACATGCCAATTTATGACACGATAGCTTTGGCCACTCCATGCATACAAAATAATGTTGATTTGTTTTGCAGGCTGTAGTGCATCTCACTCCAACACTGATTTTTTCTCTCTCCTTTTCCCCCTTGCATCCATCCATTACCTCTTTCCAGAATAGTAATAAGTGTGGTAAAACACAGCACTTAGAAATGGCCAAGCGGTGATGAAGTGGATGATGATTATAAAATGCCCAAAATAACATAAACACATTAGAGACACAGTACTTAAGCAAAACATGGAATATTTGATGCTAGCTTATATATATATATATATATATATATATATATATATATATATATATATATATATATATATATATATATATATACTCTTCTCAAAATGTATATATTTTTGAGTATCATTTTGAGTATCTTCTCAAAATGTTCCCATATATATATATATTATATATATATATATATATATATATATATATATATATATATATATATATATATATATATATATATATATATATATATATATATATACATCTTCTCAAAATGTATATATTTTTGAGTATCATTTTGAGTATCTTCTCAAATGTTCCCATATATATATATATATATATATATATATATATATATATATATATATATATATATATATTATATATATATATATATATATATATATATATATATATATATATATATATATGGGAACATTTTGAGAAGATACTTTATGTGCAAGTGTAAAACAGTTTATTTCACACTGTTTCAATAAACATAATTGGTCCTCAGATAAACTTGTTTCTGTAAACATTACAATGTAAATCTACACCAAGGGTAGATCATCTATTTCCACTATCTTTTTCAGAATTATTGAAAACTGCAGTTTTAGAGAAGAAGAAAAGGTAATAAGTGTTCTATCCAATAACTTTAGAATAAATAATGAAGACTGCTTAAGGGAGTGCTCAAACATCTGTCTAAAAAAAAATGTTTTTTTAACATCTAAACATTGGTGAGAAGCCAATAAATATTTGCTATGCTCTCCATTTTTCTGATTAATAATATTGGTCTCATACAACTTTTTTTTTTTTTTACATGACAACATAGAACACAATTACTTAACATACTACTGTGTTATTTTAATAGCTGAAGATTTCTGTCTGAATTTAACGGTAGCAACAAGACGTAAAAGTCTTTTTTTTTTTTTTTTTTTACAAAATAATATAGTAGAAGTGTTTTTTCAGTTGTCTTCATCACTAATTTTGATGAAGATTTTCATTTAATATTTACAAGTAATCATTATTACCTGATGCTGATAATCTCAATGACCTGGTCCTTAGACTCAACGCTGATCAGTTGGGGAGTATTTCCCAATCTCTGTTCCAGATTTCCATCATTAGTCGCCATTAGTTTCTCCTGCTTCCTCAGCACTGCAGTCAGTCTTACACAGCCATCTGTTCAACACCATACCTTCACCAACAGTCAGAGCAGAAGAAACCCATTCTACTTCATGTCCATATTGCAAATAAATCACACGTTCGTAAAGCTGAGTAAACATATTGATATCAATGCTTGCTTTGCTGCAGCTGATTGTCAGTAAACTGAAAGAAATGTGAACTCTCTTTCGAGCAGCTAAAGGTTACTGGCGGTGGCTGTCACCAAGGTGATTTCTGGTTGAGGTAGCTGAGTAATTCATTTAGTCACCTCGTCCGATTACAAACTGAGGTTCTCCGACACTTAGGGAATCCTGAAGCAGTCTTGTCAGTGGATGTATCATTTTAGGAAACTGAACTCTTTCTCTGGCAGCAGGAAGACAGAGAAAGATAGGAATAAGAACATAGGAAAATTATAGGGTTCCACTGTTAATATGACTCCAGTATGAATCCTTTTCTTCCAGTTGAAGAATGACCACTCTTCTTTTTGAACTGCTGTAACCTGATGTAATTCTGACACATGTTAACACTGGAAAATGCTGCAGATTATTTAACATCTTTGTACAACGTGCTAATCTGCACACTGTGGCAGACTCATGGAAAGGGATTAAATCTGAGCTTTTCTCTTTTTGGGAGAACAGTTCAAATGACAGAAATGAGCCAAAATTGAAATTTTCTCTCCAAGCTAAGCGAAGGTTATCAATTGTGACCAAGTGTTTGAAAAGAGAATCTCTGCATGAAACAAATGGAGTCAAACAAACACTAAAACACATTCAAGTTGCCGAGGCTGTTTTTTTTTTTTCTCAAGGAAAAGCCGATTATCTTCCATCTGTAAGAGAAAAAGGAAAAACTGCTGTTAAATTTCACAATGATATTGACAAAAATCTAACATTTTAAAACAGATAGATAACAGATATTTTCAGATGCACATACTTTTTGAAATGTACATGTTACACGACAACCTTGAATGGGCTGACAGTAATGTGGTAATTTTGTTCACACGACGTGTGAGACACACATGTTGAGCGTCCATTAGCATCTACAGAAAGATATATTCTTGAACAAATTCCATATAAAGTACTTCATAGGCAATACTTCAGGTATCTCCGAGTAACTTCAATAGCTGGCCCTTAGTTTGAGAACATCACCAATGGCTATAATATAATTTGTCCCATTTTCAACACAACACTAGTCAAAAATTGCATAACATAACCCAGTAGTTGACTCTCAATTCAATAAATTCTTCACATCTTAACCAATATATATGTATCAAGATACATTTTTACTGACTTGTAATATGGAAAAGATGAGACACATAAGATGAGCTTCCATTAGCATTTAACAGGAAAGTTTATTCTTCTTCTGTGTTCCCAACCTTCTCTATCCCACCAATACAGCAAGTCCCCCTAGCGGTTGCATGCGAAATCGCACTGATTAATTTAAAAAACACTAAAGAACTTGGCAAAACGAGAAATTAAGAAGAAAAGAAGAAAAAGAATGTTGGGGAGACTTTTTGTGTTTAGTGTTGTCATTACTTATATCAACTTGTTTTCATCTCTCTACATACACCTAATGTATATATATATATATATATATATATATATATATATATATATATATTTTTTTTTTTTTTTTTTTTTTTTTTTTTTATGGGAGAGTATTTACGACGTCAAATAGCAACTACACAACCTCATGAATCCAGTGTCACCAACCACGTGCCATTGCCTCCACATTTCTGGCATTTCCAGTTGGAATTTAAGGAGCCACAAGAGAGATTGTGCGATGAGAAATAGATGTCATCGTAATTTGCAAAATCAGGTTTAAATAAATGTATATGCTTTATACATTTATTTAAATGTATAAAGGTATAAAATGTATAAAGGTATAAAATGTATAAAGGTTTTAAAATATTCCACAGGCGGAATATTTTAAAACCTTTCCGAGTATGATTGAGGTATTTTTTCTAAAACTTAAGTTGTTTTTTTTTTTTACATATGTTTACCAGGGGCACCATTAGATTTGTAGGGTGCTCTATTTCTCCTAATGAATATGGACTTAGAAGAACAAAGTCCTTCACACAAAGACAGAAATTATAAGGAACATAAAATAACTTTTCCAACTATAAGCCACTGCATCCCTGCTTTGGTGACATGCGCTAATTAGTTTTGCAGATGACAAAAAAGATCAGTGAGAAAGATGGGATTTCAAATGTCACCAATTCTTAGTTTGCATCTGCCGCAGCAAAGAGTTTCAGCGAGCAGACAGGCTTCTATTTTTACCATGTCTGTTTTCCCTTCCTGCAAAAATGTCAGCAGCTTACAATGTGCCTATTTGGAACACAACTGCCTCCTTCCAACAGATGCATTTAAATACTGGTCTATTAGTTAAATGGATCATCCACTGAGTGCAGCTGTCATGAGGCAAGAGGCATCTGGACATGGATCGAGCCAGAAACATTTAATTTTCTGCTTCTCCAATACTTCTATACACCTGACTGTTTTGATCAGTAAATCAGAAATAGTTAACGTTTCATCAGTGAAATAAGGCTACTTTTCTTTTACTTTTAGTTTTTTCAACCATGAAATTATACACTTCTCACCTGACTTCAGGTGCTGTTACAAAGCTCCTTCAGAGTTAGCTTCAAATACAGCATTGTGAAAAGGAAAACTTTTATCTTTTCTTTTCATATTTACATTCTGCCTGAAATCAGAACACAGGCCCCAGAAGGGTCAATGGTGGAGAGTTCGGAATTGAGGAGTCGGCATAATTATCCCTTCCAGTTCCAGATGAGAAGGGGATGTGGCAATCTGGAGGCCATTTAGTGGCAGAGCCAGAGAGGGAGAGTGCTTGGACAGAGGCCCAGCGACAAAAGGTTAGCGCACTATAAATAGTCCTGACAGAGTTAATGTTAATGACAGAAAAAGCCAGAAAGAGGACAATCCACATGCAGCACCACACAGAGGGGTCAGTCTTGCTTTTACTTGTTTCCTTCCTCATCTCACTAGCTGCATTTCCATCAATCATAGAATTGGGCAAAAATGAAATTCTGAAAAAGGAATTTGCTAAATGGAAACATTGCAAATTTGAAAAGGCTTCATTTTTGCCAAAAATGTTTTTGTGTTCGGAGCAAAATAGATGTAGTTCGCAAAACTGCAATGGAAACAATGTTTTTTGCATTGCACGTGTCAATAGACCACAGCCTGACGTCACTGTTGGTAAAAACACCAAAGAAAACGACAGGAAGTACAAGGAGGACAATTATTTGTTTTTGTTTTTTCCAGACTGTGTGCAGAGCTCCACCAGAGCTTCACTGCATAGCACAGCTCATAAGAAGTCGTGTATCATTCAAATGTGTTGAATCCATAGGACCTTTGTGTAATCAAAAACTATTGTTTTCCCATAACACAGCATCCGTAGCTGCTCCGAAGTCTAAGGCGATTGTCGCATCAACGCCTTGTCTGATTACAACACTTCTGCCATATGTGTCATCTCCTACTTTTTTTTTTTATTGCAAACTGTACATAGGAAGTGTTTTTCTGCTCTTTCTAGTATGGATTTCTTTCGCTACTAATTAAAGCCAGATTACGATATCTGGTGCGCAAAGATAATTTAGCTGGACCAACTAATTGTGTCACTGAGTTCTTCAACCGGAGCTGTGTTTCTGTGCAGCTCCTTCAGAGTTACAGTAGGTCTGAATGATTGCTTTCATTCTCTAGTCTGTCAGTTTAGGTGGATCTCCACAGCTGGTAAATTTGTAGTTGTGCTATATTCTTTTCATTTTCAGATGAGAGATTGAACAGAGTTCTATGACATGTTTAAAGCTTGGGAACATGAATTCATGATTCAACCCTTGTCTACCGTGTTTGTTGCTCTGATCCTGTTAGCACACAAACCTGTGAGGGTTTCACAGAACAGATGGGTTAATGTAAGCTTAAAATAAGCACAGATTGACTCTGCCAATTAGGTTACTTCTGAATATGAAAAATGAGATTATTTCTGTTGACAGTTGGCTGTGCTGGATTTGATTTATTGGCGTCAGAAAAAAAAACAGAGCTGATACAAGGACCAGTCACACTTTACAGATTTGTGTTTGTTAAAAAAAAAAGAAGCATCGATTATTTTACTTTCACCTCACAATTTAGCAATACTCTTTGTCGTTCTATTGTAGCAGAACAAAATCTTCATGTGGGAAAAATAGTGTTTAAAAACAGGTACCATACATTGGATAAGCAGCCAATGCATCTTTTCAGAACTGTGACACTAAACAACGGTTCAGATGTCCGAGTAAGGGCTGATATTCTGTCGTATTTTGCGTTTATGTGTTCTAAAGTGCAATAATTCAATTGGATTTAGCAAAACTCATTGGATGCCTGCTCTGATACACCCATGACTGCCCATGAAGGCTGTTCACATCTGTCCGATAATGTGAACAGCAGCTTGCGCTCACACTCACACATGAACAAACACGCAATAAAAGAGATAGCAGGGGAGCTCTGAATCAGGAAATCTCCAATATCCTTCCTGAATTGAGCCACTGATAAGGACTCAAAGGTAATTTTATTTCCATTCAGAAATGGCTTTCTTTGTGAATCGTACATTTTCTTCAAATTGCGCTGAGATCCGTCTCCTTGTATGCAAATGAAATTGCTCTGAAAGTGGAAGTAGCATTAGATGTTGCTCGGGCACCCAGGCCTAAGTGTGTAGATAACCTTTCAGCCGTGCAAAAACAAGAGGGGGGGAGTGGGTGGCATCCTGGTGTTAACTGCAAAGGGATGCAGAAGCGATCTCTAAAGCATGCCTCCTCAGTTTGGTAATCGTTACCATTATGGCTCGACACCGCCACTCACTGCATTTCAAGTGATTTTGAGGCGCTGCTCAGTGGCACGGATATTCCACCTCGCTGTTCTCACCAAGCTGTCTCCGGAGAGCTGACGCTCATCAACCCTAAATGGGGGTGTCTGCATGTGTGTGTGTGCGTGTGTGTGTGTGTGTGTGTGTGTGTGCCCTAAACCAGCATAGCTGAGGGCCATCACACTGAAATGTGCTGAAGTGCTAGACTTTAAACTGGGTGGGCTTTCACTTTAGGAATAAACCAGCTATTGTAGCATGAAGGAAGCACACAGAGTGGAGAGAAGCCCACTGCTGAAGGTTCACTTAAACTGTTATGATGCCATTTCACGCAGTGAGGTTGTCTGAGTCGATGACATCCTTACAAGTGATTCCCAAACCAGTAAAGGGGCTCTAAAGAGGTCAAGGGGCTTCCTTAGCTAAACTTGGCTCTGCATCAACCCCTGATAAGATGTGAAAGCATGGGTTAGGGTGAGGTTTTTTTGAAGAGTACCAAGCAGAAATGGCTTTGTATGTTTCACAAGATCAAACAAGTTCCGCATCTTCTGAAAATGTATGTTAGCTGTATGTGGTTATTAAAATATTAAATAATAACATTTATAACTCTTATTCCAAAAGTCTTGTGACAGTGTACATGGGATTTCCATGCAAAGTTTTTTGTTTTATTTTATTATCTCTTTTTGAAGCAGTGAAGTTTTAAAAATTTAGACCAACTCTGGATGTCATCGGGTGTGACGTGCTCTTGCAGCATTCTTAAAGGCAAGCATTAACCCTTTCTCTAGAGTCCACTAATAGCCCATCCATCTGTATCCTGACGCAGGAGCACAAAGAGCACCATTTCCCCTGTTCTCTCCTCTTGTTTCCAGGGCCCCTTTTCGCTCCTTACATTGTGAGTGATAGCACCCCAGTGGCATTGTGGGTGATAAATAAATTCTGCAGGAATTAGGGACTGAATCCTGAGAAGGAGAACCCCATGCGATGAGGGCGTGTGAGGGGGGGGTAATCAATGCGTCTTTTAATTATCCGTGCGGCTAAGGCAGACTATTGGGTTCGGTGGAGGCTGCTTAAGGCAGTAGATCTATTTCACTGCCTTTAGGTAGATCATTTGGCGGGAGGAAATGTGTTTTAGATCTAAATTGTTGTCAGACATGCCAAAATGTATCAGTAGCTATCTTTTTAGAGTTGATAAACTGGAAAAATAATTGTTCTTCATTTTTTCTTCTTATAAATCTAACAGGGCAAAAAAAAAAAATAAATAAATTAAAGCTTTCAGGGCACAACGTTTAAAACAAAACCATAAAACCAGCACCATGGATGGGTGATGACATGCCATCTGGAAGCACAAGTTCTAGATGTGTAAAAAACAATGAAAGTGTAGCATTAGTAGGGGTGCCTGGTAAATCGGTCCTGATTTTCCTTAACTTTTGGACATGAGTGATCAGCCGATGCTTAAATGTGAATCTGATCTTATCCACTGATCTTATCTACTTTGAGAAAGGTCTAAAAATCAACCACTGTCCTCTATTGCTCTGTTGTGAGAGAGACCAGGTCATGTCTGCAGGTTCACTGTTAGTAATAGCCACCCCACTATTTCTCAACGACTTTCTTGCTATACTTAATAACATTTCAGACAAAAACAAAAATGCATCAGCCAAAATTGGAATTGGCAGGTGGTGGTTTTTTAAAGTTTGGTGATCAACAATGGGTAGAAAATCTGCAATTGGTGCATCCCTAAGCTTTAGCTTAAAGGTTTGGGACCAAAATGACAGTGCAAGAAAACTTAGATACACTTATAGAGTTTTAATGGAGTGACAAACAATGTCACCAGAATCATGTTTTGAGAGTTCCATGACTCTAGTATAATTAATCCATCAGCTAATTCATAAAACACATTATGTTTGGGAAAAAGATACTTCCTCTTGCTTGTTAATTGATCATTTTTTTGTGAAAAGAGTGGTGATGGTACGTACACATTACTGTGATGGTCAGAACAGGAGCAGAAACTATGTACAAATGCTGTCGAAATTTTGGAATTCAAATCATTCACCATTCAAATCAAGGATCACAAGTAGGAAACTGGACTATTGAATATCAAAGTAGCACACCAATGTGTTTTGTCTTCAAGCCACTGCTGACAGAACGTTGTTCTGACTCGTACCTGTTTACTCAACAGACCACTATATAATGCTTCACTTTGTTAATTCACATTCTATCTGGAGACTTTGCCACACTTACTTTCTTCTTGGATAGCCATTTTGGTACATGCATCATCATTCTTTTACAACTTTCATAAAGTACTCTGCTGCCTTTTGCTTTCTTTTACATCTTTCAAATATTTCTTGCTTCCAGAAATGGAAAGTACTACAAAACTAATGCCAAAATAGTTTTGTAAAAAAAAAAAAAAAACAACAACAACAAATTTATGCATCTTAGCTTTATGAGAACGTATCTGTGAAACACTATTGTATACCTGTAACATGAACAAAGATGCTGTTAGATTTATTTTTACATACTGCATGTTTTTTAAAGATACATGCAAAAAACACAAACATGTAAAACAACACACGTATCAGATGGAGTGGAGTCAAGGTAGTGAGTGAGGATTAGGAGGTTGCCATAGATTAGCAGTGACGACTAGATGGGGATTGTGGATTTAGCTGCATTTCACCCTTGACCATTAATCCCTCCTGTAACTGAATGAAGCAGATGGCAGCCAACAAATTCTGGTGACACTGATGGAATCTCAGCTAATGATGCCCCCAATCCGCAAAGCGTGACAAACAGGAGAAATAGATGGAGGGGAGAGAAAAGAAAAAGGGTCTACAACCAAAATAACTGTAATGCAATGTCCAACTTCCAATATGGACACAAGCTCTTTTAATGTTTCCTTCATCAGTTTGATCATATTCCAAATAACTTAAAGACACTAGTTGGAGCAAATTAATGGCTTGAAAATTAACTGGTTCTAATGCTCAACGAGGCACATCTGACTAATCCATCTGATTTCCTAGCATTGTTTTTGGTTAAATGGACTGCATACCAGCTATATCATTTTCTCAGATTGCTTCCCCCTCTCTCTGTCATCCCTCACTCTCTCTTAGCTATGTGCAGTTCGTCGGCTGAAGAGGAATCAGCTCGTGTTAAGACCTCACAGCTATGATGAAAAGGGCAATCATCCTGTCACTGCATGCAGCCAGAGGAGAGCTTTCAGATTTTTTGGGAGTTACAGCCGACACCACTGACAGGTCAAGTCACGGCGCCGCTGCAGTCAAGAGAAGAAGAAGAAGAGAAGAAGAAGAAGAAGTCAGGAGAGCAGTAAAATAAAATGGAGGGATATGAGAGGAGAAATGGAAAGCCAGGAAAAAGAGAAAAAAAAAGAGAGTCAAGAAGCAGGTAGTATTTATTTCCCCATATCTAGCTAACTTTGCTGCCATACATTAATTTGATTCTGTTTTTTTGTTTGTTTGTTTGTTTTGTTCTTTTTTTTTTTTTTTTTTTTTTTTTTTTTGGTAATTGTTAGAATAATTTAAGCAGCTCTGTAACAAAAAATGTACACTATAGTGAAAAGATATTTGGAGTTTTTTAACAGTAAAAAATGAAAACATCATCAGTACCTAATGTGTATATCAGGGGGTCATTATTAGTTCTCTTAGGGTTTTTATGTGATTCTCTAACTGCAATTTAAGAATAATGCAGCATCAAGTTTTGATTAATGTAACTTTTTTTTGGCAAAAGAGTCTGCGATTGCTTGTGAAAATAGACAAAAAAAATAAATAAATAAAACAGGAAAATATAAAACAATTATTCCATGTAATTTGGAAATTTCTATGTCAGCAGCGACATTCCCTTTCTTATATTCTGGGCGGCCATCACCTTAAAGATCCCTGTGGCAAAAGGTTTGGATAGTGCTGCTGTAAATATATTTGTAAACCCTGATGGAAGTGATAGAAGAACAGCCCCCTGAAATCAATAGCATTTATGTTATGTGAAAAATTCTGGAATTTTATTTGCTATCCAAAAAAGTTAGCAAATAACACAACAAAAGCAAATAAATAATTGTTGTAATAAAACCATTATTTACTTTGCAATCAATTGAAACTTTGCCACCTTTGCAACCACAGTTGCTGATTTAGTATGCTTTAAAAAAACCATTCGACAAAGTTAGCAAGAGCAGCAATTCCCTACCTCAGAGTTATAATCAACTACCAATTTTTTTGATTTTTTTTTTTTCAGCACCATGGACAGCTTCATACCCTTTGGATGACACTGAAAACAAGATTTGAGGTCATCCTAAGTAATATAGTTACTGGCTGTCCTAAAGGTGGCAAGAATAGACTTCATCAAATCATCATCTGATGTGGGTACATGCCCATCAGCATATAACTGTAACATGAACAACAAGGGAAGTACAAGAGACCAAAGTTTAAAACTATGTCAATTATTGTTTTTTAGGACACATTTCCAGGACTCTGTTTGTATCAATACCTTTTGTTTTTTTGGTAAATAGAGACAGCATTACATAGTTATCTCTCATTTCAGGGACAATGCCAAACCTCCCTCCCCCAAAAAACATGGGTCTTTTGAGTGGCGACATATGGTACAATGCAGGGGACTCACTGAGAACATGACAAAACGCGATCAGCTTTTCTACCGCTAACTGCTGGCATTAGGCATGTGTGGTTAAACGTCCCACTGCTTTTAGGCCCAACAAGGGCTTTGCTTTCCACCTGGATGTCTGTGTGTTTTTTATGTGTGTGCAGGATTACATATGGGCTCACACAGCTGGAGAAAAGAGGGATGCCTGTTAGTGACCTACTTTCTTTTTTCCTGTGCATCACTTCATCTCAGCACATTGATTTTCTTTTTTTTTTTTTTTTCCACCAAACAACCTTGCAATTAATGTCCAGCAAACAGACTGAAAGCAATGTACCTTCTATATGTTGCTAATAGGCTGAAATTGAGCTGCTGGTTTATCTACCATAAATAGTCAGGTAAGTGAGCTAAGGTTTGGTGGACCAGAAAAAGTAAAGATAGTTATTTAAAAATGTTTTTAGATTTTCATTTTGTCCAGCTGTCAACGTGTGCATTTCTGTGTTGAACTGTGCATGTTAACATAAATGTCATGTTAGATTGTGACTGTTAGCTTTGCAAATGAAGCATTCTTTGTCGAAGATGGAACAATCACACAAAACAACCTTTTTGGAAACACGTGATCTGAATTAAAGATTCAGGGAAAAGAAAAAAGAACATACCAGTCTCCCCACCTGCTCTTTGGTACAATGTCTGTTGTCAGGCTGCACCTGGAGCAAATTTTTTAATAGCAATTGTCAAGTTTTGGCAAAAATGTTAGCCTTACAGTTTATCTAAGCAGAGTGGTTGTCTGCTCTAACTGTAGTTACCTAGAATAGTCTAAAGTGTTTTTTTTTAATAGGAAGGAGGTGGATACAATGGAAGTGGGGTCATTTGTAAATACGAAAATCTATGTGTAGTTTTGCCAATGGCGGGAAAGGTGCTTTTCAAAAAAGTGAAATAATGAAGAAGAACACCAACCTCTAGGGTGCTTAAATTTAATGAAAATCAACATCTGGATTGAACACAACTAGGTTTTAACACAGAGCCAACACAATTTGCTTCAATCACTGCAAAAGAGCAATTGTCATTATGTAACTGACTTTGATCAAATATTCAGCCTTTATGTTTCATTTTGACTGTATATGGATAAGGGACAATTCACAAAAAATGTTTACTTCTGCCAAAGGTAAATACCGATTAGAAATGAATCAGTAAAGGCCTACATTATTTTGATATCCACGTGCATAATGAATTCAAGGTAAATTCTACATGATTATATTTGGGCGATTTTCCTTTAAAATATTTTGTTTAGTGTCTACAGAACTACTTATATATATATATATATATATATATATATATATATATATATATATATATATATATATATATATATATATAATATATATATATATATATATATATATATATATATATATATATTATATTATATATATAATCCTGTTTTGTATTGAACTGGAGGCTATTTGAATAGTTTCACATTGGAATGTATTGGTTGAAAAAGTGGAACTGGCAGCCATGGCAGGTTAAACTGCAAAAAGACTTGCATAAGCAAAGAGTCTGAGAATATACACAATGCTTCCTGCCAATAGTAACAAGATATAACCCTACAGTAGTTAAAAAGAAAAACAGCAGTTACTATCGACTAATCTATAAAGATTGTGTTTGCACATTTCACTTTCCCCTCTCTATTCCAACAGTACTATTTATTCTCTTATTGAAGTGGAAAAATACCATAATGCAAATGAATATTGAATGTGAGTATAACTCTAAAGAAACAGAAAGAAAATGAATGTACCGAGATGAGTTTTATTTCAAAGCTCGAGGTCAGCGCTTGATAAAGTGGGGGTGGGGGGGAGTCCCAGTGGGCTGAACTATTGTTATTCATTTGGGAGGCCAAATCATAAACTTCAAAAATGCAATCTAGTCCAAGAAGGTTTAGGAGAGGAATAATGAGCAAACATATTTCTACTTAAATGCCACACATTATAGGAAACTGTTTACACACAATAAAAAAATATATATATGTACTTTCGGACGGCTCTTTATCTCAAGCTCTGGTCTTCTACCAGTGGCCTGGGAGCTTGAGATTCTTCACAGTATCTTAGCTGTTTCTACGACAGATCTCTGCTGGATTGAGGTATCTAATGTTTCTCCAAGTATTTGCTAGATTTCTCCAGGTTGGGGTTCACTGACCCAGGTGCTCTGATGACCACAGGTACTACAGTTGCCTTCTTTGGAAGGTGGTGGAGACCAAGGGGTCTCCGGTTTGTGTTTTACACAGATGTTTCTGCACACCAGCAAGTATCTTCTACCTTGCTGTGAGATGCTGGATTGTTTCAGGTTCGTCTTCGCACAGCCTGGGATTTCAGCTGATGTGGTAGATCTGGGCCTCTGATGAACTGAACTCTCCTGTATATTCCACATTCAATGGACATTTTTGCGATTAGCTTGAGATTGGCCTCAAGTGTGCTCAATTACAACCTCAGTTTAAGTCTGTGGAAAAAAAACACAAAAATCAAACACCCATATACACAGAATTGTAGAATAAATTTTGTTAATTGGAAAACTTACATTGCATTGACTTGAACTGTTTTTATAAATGCTTTATTATATGTGTTCTTATCTTGATTAAACTTTAATGTAATTTGATTTTCTGTCTATGAATATTTGTTTCTGTCTTCAACAACAGTGAAACAATTATCTTTTCTCCTACTACCGCACATCCCCAGC
This sequence comes from Poeciliopsis retropinna, assembly GCA_010277075.1. Classification (NCBI taxonomy): domain Eukaryota; kingdom Metazoa; phylum Chordata; class Actinopteri; order Cyprinodontiformes; family Poeciliidae; genus Poeciliopsis; species Poeciliopsis retropinna. The sequence goes on from VMRM01000019.1 coordinate 4,475,066, forward strand.
TTAAATTTACTCATCAGTTTAACAGTGAGGCTAAAGTGTGTAGCTCAGTTCGAGTTTCAGAATATATATCTTTTACAAACTTTTAAAAGTAATTTCTCTGAAATGTTCTTTCTGTTCCCCAAATCCAAGTCTCAGCACTATACAATCCTCTCTAAATTACACCTGCTGGTGCCAAGAAACTTCCTCCTCTTGAAAAGTCGTCTTATTGCGACGAGTATCCTCTCCTACTACACTTGTGGTTCTCTCTTGTATATTTATCTATGAATTTTTTCCTGGACCACAGATGTGCTTCCTTTTGGCAGCTGCACCCTCCGCTGCATCTGCACTGTTCCTTGGCGCTCGAGGATTAACGGGGGCAAGTGAGAATAATTAGGGATGTAACAACCCAGCATAACTCGCCATTCCACCTGCCTAAAAGGAGGGGTAAGTAAAGTGATGGCCCTGACTAATGCTGACGCTGGAGCTTCTTCAGCTCCAATTTTAAAAGGGGTTGATGGGAGAGCTTTACCATACCAAACACATAAGTGGAAAACTTCAATGGGAGGACATGCACACTCAGAAATGGCAGCCTCTCTCATCGTTTCCAAACACGAGCTTAGAGATGAATCGGGGAAAGGCCTAATTTGCAGAGCAGCACCCGTTCATTCGCACACTTGCTGCTTCCATCGATCTTCACCGAACGAACCCTATAGCGAGAGCCAAACTGCCGCATACAAATGAGAGCACACTTGCCACAGATGTGTAGTTAATCTGGGAACCGTGCTACGATATCCCAAAGTTTTAGAGCTTTTGAAGAGCTAATACAAGGGTTCACACAGTAAATGCGTTTAGCTTTTTAAAGAAAAAAGAAAAAAAACACCCATTGATTTGCCTTTCTTTGAACATGTGAGATCACATGTAACATTTCTCCCACACGGGAAGGATGCCATTAAGAGGATTACATTTATAGATCTCACCACGTCCCCCCTGTGCAAATGGGATCACTGAGACGACGGTTCACACACATTTGGAGAGAGACGACTTCATATGGTGGAGTAATAGGATCATGTGCAAAGGTATTATGTGTCATTTTAGTACGCCTCTTCACTTGTTTATGTGTATGCAAGAAAAAAAAGAAATTCAGGTGATCAACTAGTGCAAAGTGAGTGGCTATTCATGACAATGATGTCCTGAATAACATGGCCCACTGCCAAGGAGATGCCCAACATGACTTAGCTTCATGTATGAGAAGGAACAGAAATGGTTCAGCATAACTTACTGACGCATAGATAGAAGAGTGAAGCAATGCATCCATGTCATGAAATGAGCAGATACATTATATTAGGCTCACAACAATGACATAAGATTAGCTCAGCAAGTGTTTCTTGGAACGGTTTAAAACTAAATTTCCACAAATATGTGCCACACTCCGAGGGTTTTATGCTTACTGAGTTGTTCTGAAGGACGATAAAAGCTGTGAAAATGCTCCCTCTTTGTGTTTTTATACAGTAAATAAAATTTATCCGCCTAAAAATGTTCTTTCTTTTTAACCAAGTGTCATCCAGCCAGACAAGCAGTGTGTGAGCGGACTCTCTCAACACGCTGGGGCCAACTCAAAAGGTACCTCCTTTCTTACTTCAAAAACAGGACACCCAAAGATAGCAGCAGCAGGGTGTCAGAAAAACTAAACACATCTTCATATTCAGGTGATCATAACAATCGTTTTACAGTTACCTCTCCAGACAGAGTGCTGAAAACAAAAACAAATCTGTGTAATTTTACACTGTTTTCTTTGCTGTTTTATTAGTCATTTCATTTTGCTTCATCTCAATCTTTGACACTGCAAGGAAACCAGACGAGACACTTCTTGCCTGATCTGCCAGGATTTAAAAAAAGTGATCTTCATCATTAAGCAATTAATCAATTGCCATTTTTTATTTTTTTATTTTTTTTGTTTTTTTGTTTTGCTTCAAAATAGTCATTCTATCAGAATAAAGAGTGTACATAAAATGCCACCTGAGCCTCAGGGAAGGCAGAGTGTTGCGCTGTGGAGGGACGGCGTTGCCTTATAATGCTATTTCCAAATGACAGAATAATATGTTATGGATCATTTGACTCCTTTCTTGTCATTTCTCTTGCTCTCTCTCTTTCTTTCTCTTTCCCTCTCTCTGTCTCTCCTTCTCTTCCTCTCTTTTTCTCAGATGAAGGCGCGTGTTGCTCTCAGGGTGAACAACATTGCCTGCTCTAATGTGGCATCTGGCAATAGTGAAATATCAGAGCATGGAAGGCAGCCAGAAGGAAGGTGCAGGAAGCAGTGAGGGTGAGTGGGTCCTGAGATAAGTGAAGATAGGGAGCTGCAGCCAATAAAATTGTCTGAACATGCAGCATGTGTAAGCCAGACCTTTCCTCTGAAACTAGAGGGCTTTTTGTTTCTGTTTTGCTCTTTTCTTCTGACTGTATCCAGAGTTCCTAGAAATTTTTCAATCATAACTAAGCACTTTTCCCATACCTAAACTTTCAGAGGTATAAATACAAAACTTTGATTTGACATTGTTGTTGAAAATGAGTTGTCATGATTTAAGTGGCACACATGTGTGCCACTTAAATGCAAAATGTGCACATTTTGCATGTGAAAGTAGTGGAAGGAAAGCCACATAAACAAAAAAAAAAGTACTTTTATGTAACTGATTTGGGAATCTAGTTCCAGTCATTTTGAGAAATGCTCCAGTGAAACTGCAACTTTTCAATAAAGATGCGGGGCCCCTACAGCTTTCATGACCTTTGACATTTTTCTGTTTTGTCATGTTGAAATCGCAAACTCTGTTTTTTGGAATGGTATGTGATTGACTAATATAAAGTAAAGCTTGGTCGAGAAGTGGAAGAGGAATGATGAGTAGCTTTAATTCTTTTTTAATAAATAAAAATCTGCAAAGTGTTGAGTGTTCCTGCATTCAGACAATATCCTCTGGAATCCATTTTTGTGTAAATGACAGCTGCTGGGACAAAACTGACATTTTTAACCACTTGTCTTTGCAAAATACTCCAAACTCAGAGTTTATATAGGGTCTTGGCACACAATCTTAATTATATTTTTGGCACAGATTTCAACCGTACAACTGTAACATATTTAGGGTTGTTGTCTATCTTTAGTCTCATGTCTTACATGTTTCCTTCTAGATGCCCTGAATTTGGACAGTTTTCCCGGCCTTATTGACGACAAGCATTCTCACAGCATTATGTTGTCATTACATCATCATGTCATCACCATGGGGAGGATGTGTTTGAAGTGATGTGCAGTGTTATGTAGCCACAATCAATAGCCATTGGCACAGAAGGTAAAAAAAAGTTCAACTTCAATGTCATTTTGATCAGATCACATTCTTCCACGTTTAATGACACTTGTTTCTTTCACCAATGACTTTCTTATCGTAACTCTTGCATTTTTTAATTTTTATTTTTTGCTGTGCATGACTGGTGTCTGTGTTGCTTAGGCTATATAAAAGCCCCAATATGACATATATTCAAGTTGGCTGTTGTGATGTAGCAAAAAGCGAAAATATCAGCGGCACAACTACTTGTGCAGGGCAACGCACTGCAGGAGGAGGTGCTCAGTGTGTGTACTAGCAAACTACCACAAGTGAATACTGCCTGCGTTGTGTACATGTCACAAATGGTGGGTGGGAAATCAATAATGGAAGTGGGAACAGGTTAACAGGTAAAAGCAGAGGGGAGAGTCTGTGTTGTGAGCAAGCAGTGACGAAAAGATGAGAACAGAAGACTGAGGCAAAATGCTCACCCCGACATTTGCCTGAGGCGCTGCTTGTATTGACCTTTATATCTAATTTTTAATTTCTATCCTAATATGACACTTAAAAATAGCAGCAGGTTTCGGGCCGAGCAGAAATACAGAGAGAAAAAAAGCAGCACATGTTTAATGTTCTTCCACTTGATTTCCCCCCTCTGTTGTAACATTTGGTTTCAGCAGCCTCGCGACTGTCTGTCTGCACATTTGAGGTGTCAATGAAAGAGAGCTGAGCATGAAAAATTCAGACAGACTGGAAGAGGAGGAGGGGAAAAAAAAAAGAAAAGAAAAGTGAGAGGCAGAGCTGATAAAGGCAAGATGGAAAATGGAAGAAAATTAGCATTAGTGAAGTAGGCAATGATTAATATCTAACGTGTGAAGAAAATGTACTGTGGCATGAATGGCACACTGGCACTGGTCCGGGATTCACTGTACTGGGAGCTGCCCAGGGCCGTGATTACTCATCTTCTCACTGCATTAGGAGCGCTTCTGTTCGTCGCAATAAATTATATACATGCTTGGCGTATTTTTAAGATGCCGAGCTAGCACATAATTGACACATAAACATGTTTTTTTTTTTTTTTTCCTCTTTCCTCTTCACTCCTTCCCATTTATCCCCCTCCACTTTGCCGCTTGTTGGCGGTTCATCAAAACTAACAGGAAATACATAAAACACTCAAACTAATTAATGATTATGGAAGACTGTGGGGTAATGAAAAGTATATGGATGGTTTAGGAGTGCTAAAATCCATTTAATTTCATTTAGGGATGAGAATTAATTAGCTGGTGGAAATGCCGCCAATAAGGAAGGGATTTGAACAAGTGAGGAGTTCAGCACTCATCGTGGTAAGCCATGCTGACAAAAGAATGCAGGGAGTCATCAAAAGGTGACACATGTGACTGTCTTCCAGACTGTTTAGAATTAGCTATTGGTGTTAAGTTACATGTCTAGTTTTTACATTTTGCCTTGTTTTTGGGTTTTCACAGTGGCAGCAGTTGCCTTTGTTTCATCTTTACATACTTGTGTTGAAAAATTGGAATGATTTGAAGTGAGGTTTTTGTGCTTTTCCAGGACCTTAACTGCAGGTGAGACACCAAGTAGAGGATGTACAGGCAGAGAGAAAAAAAAATGTATCCATTTTTCACATTTTGTCCATGAATTAATCTCATTATGATAAGTTTTTTATCCTAAAATAGTGCAATTCTTGACACTATTAGAAATAGATGTGCTAGCATCACCTTACAACACAATCCGGCGTCTAGCATTCGCAGTCGGATCACAAGATCAACCACGCTGACACAATTTTTGTTAAAAATATTCACCAGTGCTGCAGGTGGATATTCCAAGCACAAGTACATAACATGTGCTTGGAGCCACAGAGTCGGCACAACTGCCACTCTGGCGCTGCAATTATGACGCTGCAATTATGACTCGGTTACATTAAATAATCCTAACTGGAGATATTTTAGCTGCGCTTATGAAGATTCAGTCATCTCAGTATAACACATGCAAAAAGTGAAAGCAATGGTTTGGACTTTTTCTAATTAATTCAGCTTATAATTATTTGACCACTTGGGTATATTTTTTGTATTTCTTTCAAAAAAAAAAAACAGGACTACAATGCTGTCTTGCAGTAGAATCCCAGCAATAGGAGCATATAAAAACAACACACATGCTTCAAAAACCAGGGAGAAATTAATGTATTAAATACATTTTTTTCTACACACCAAGTTACATAAACAGAGCACACAAAAATTGTGTTCAAGTAAGAATAGCAATGCCTCAACACATTTTAAGCAAGAATTATGGAGAAATTGCTCAATATTAAAAAACTAAATTTGCATAAAGGCTTTGAAGGACTGAGTGGTTGATCACAATATCTTATTTGGTGTGTAAAATTAATGGAAAACAGACAAAGACATAAATAAATATGGAAATAGTTCTTAATGTATAAGTAAGACAATAATATATTAAAGAAAACAAATGTTCAACAAGCAAAAGACAAGGGAATGTTTTATGCTTTATGTTATTTTTGCCATGCTAATTCTTACATTTAACTGCGCGTAGCCTGTGCTTTATATTTACCAAAGATGAGTCTGTCCACAAGCTGCCATTGCTGCACTAAGGTTTGTTTTGTAGTTTAGAGCTATTAGACAATGGATGCCACCAAATCTACAGACGTCCTAGTCGGGGTAGTTTTTCAACTTTCCAAGCGTGCTGTGTACTGGATATGTACCACTTAGACTTGACAAGTGTAAGGTTACTCAGAGAGACTTTCTGAAATTTATCGGCACTTTGAGACAAGCGCTGACAACACTTTTTTTTTTTTTTTTTTTCCTCGAGAGTAGTGAAAGTGACACCGTTCTTGAGATGGGAAGGCAATGTGTGAGGAGAGAAAGGAGAGAAGGAGACAGCGAGAGGGAGGGAGAGGTGATGTGAGGGAGAGCAGATTTAGGGGGGGAAACTTTGCTTTTGCGTTTCATCTCTTGAGAGCGCTGACTTCAGCATGGATTAGGCAATGTGTTTGTTCTCGCTGCTCTGTTTTCCTGTTGGGAAGACGAGACGAGTGAAGCTGTATTTTGTACACAGTCAAGGTCAGCAAATGCTTTCAGATAATGATATCTCTCTGTAATATTACTGTGTTGTGAAGCAAGCTATCGGCATGACTAGATGAGGACCCAAAGCACACTGCGAGATGCAGTCGGATTGTTTTGTTTTGTACGCATTTGTTGTTATTTGTGATAAAATTCACGGTTGTTTAAGTTTCTGTGTACAGTACGGCCTACGCGCTCTGCTCGAGGGCAAATACCAATTTAAAGCGTGATCTCAATTTTACTTATTTGCTGCGACATCTTTTCCTTTGAGGGAAATGACAAAGTGCCTTAAGATTCTCCCCTGGAATTTGGCAAATGAGCTCAGGAAGCAAAAGCAAGAAAATCCCCTTTGAGTGAAGGATACAGGGAGTTGAATCATGGCCATGATAACTTTTCTTCTGGTTCAGAATGTGCTGGCTACTGGAGCTCGTGTTTCTATAATGAACCTCATGGGCTTTTTGCAGGAGACACAGTGAGCCCCCTTAGCTGTGTGCGGTAGCCTTTTCCCATAGCCTCTGGCAACCTAGAACGCTAATGATGCTGTGCTGGTTCAAAGTGTTCCACTGTGCACATCCCCGTGTGAACAGGATACCCAATGTACAATTGTGCGTGTGCATGTGTGTATGTGTGTGTGAGAACTGCTGTACATGTTCGTTTTCCCTTTCAAGTGTCTGTGATAGAACATGGTACCACAAGTAGCTTCATATGAGTATTGTTTTTTGTTTGTTTGTTTTTATGGAAGCACACAGTGGATTATGTTCTAATGAAAGAAAATTTGCTTTGAAGGTTACTGAAATAGCTGACCCATATTTGAAAGGGAAGCTGACCGAGTCATAACGGAGCGGAGTCCGAGAAGCTACTCAGTGCAATTGTGTAAAGTTACTGTATAAACTTCTACTTCCTGCTTTAATTAACTGCATCCACAATATATTAGTCAATCAACATAAATAAAGATAGACAGAGTGACAGCTGGACAGACAGACAGATTATACAAAGTTGTCAGAAATCCAAATTAAACACAAATCGTGACTTCTACTCAACTATAACTAACCACAATATTTGTGGTTAGTTATTCATACACATATGAATGTTTATTTCAACTGAAAAAGAATACATAAGGATTTCTTTAAATGCTTTTTTTTTTTTATCTTTAATCTATTCAAAAATGACTTTATATATAGTTATGTAAAACTGTAAACAAGTACACGAAAGGCCAGATTTTGTTTCGAATGATTTTCTAATTTAGAACACACAAGAATTATTTGTGTCCTCCTATTTAAAAAAAAACAAAAAAAACAGAATGAGCAATTACAATATTAGCTTATGTTTGAATGAGTATTCAGTTGTAACCAAAGCTATGTGCATAATATCAAAGCGTTGTAATTTAAAATGAAACATATTATCAGTGCCCTTAAGGGACAAAACTGAACAATATAGTCTTCCACAAATTAATGTTATAAATAAGGAGAGCACATTTTAGCAGAACTTATTCCTATAAAAGATTTAAAAGATTTTTCTTACTGTTCACCAAGATTACTGCCGTTGTGTGTAGTTCACAGTCCACTGCTTTCTCTCAGTGGGTATCTAACCTTTTTATCTGGAGTGAAACAGACAGTGCAGGAGCTCTGGAATTATCCTGACCTCCACGGCCTGTGCTATACACTTAAGAACTTCTGCTGACGTGCTCCTTAGCTAAAAGTCTTTATACCACATCACCTTCACCGTTTCAATCCCAGCAGCTTCTCTTTCCTTAATGTCAAGGCACTTTTGTGAATTCAGCAGCCGGCTGTTCCACAGAGGAAAAAGGTTAAGATGCTATGCTTGAGGGTTTTAGGGCAGAAAGCTTCCAGTGGTTCCGCCCAAAATAGTCCCAAAGGGAGCAGAGACTGCAGCTAAAACCGGCTGACCGGGCCACTTTCCAGTAGGTCATTGTCTAAATGTGAACCAATTAATTTGAGATGCAAGCAGCCGGTCCCACTGATCCCGATGTCTCGCACAAACTGCCACACTGCGAGTTGTGTGTCAGGGCAAAAATATGCTGAGTTAGATGCTGCTGAGCCTCTTGCCCTCAGGGCTGCAGATTCACAAAGCTGATCCCCGAGGTGACAGTTGGTGGTAAACTAGTGGGGCTGCTGCTTCATGATGTTTGGTTAGTGCAACTAAAAGTCCATGGACTGATAACCAATGATTAGCTATGATAATGAATCAAGCTTAGGGATTATTTGTTCCAAATAATAGCTAATTTGGTGTTGATCTACTGTATAATCCATCATTTTATTATGCATTTGCAGAGAAATTCCCCACAAGGCCTATTAGCTGCTGTATACTGTTTCAGTTTGCAGAGTGGAAATGAGCTGTATCTCAAATAAGGTGGCCGTGACGCAGAGGCTCTAGGTTCTGGCCTAAGGTGGCAACTTTCTGTGCTGAACTGGCATGTTCTGATTTTCGACAAGACCTTGGGTATGAAAGCATTATCTATTAGCAGAGCCAAGGATTTTAAAGTAACTATTTTGTGTGTCATGCCTGTTGACACAGGCTTGAACCTCTGCAACACTGAGAGGAACACATATCTGAAAATCAGTAAAAAGAGAGAAAAAATTAAAACAGGCATGAAGATAATTTTGAGCCTAAGGGAATTTATTGCACTGATGATAGTTGTTTGTTTATTCTTTTCTATTATTTAGAGAACTGTCAATTTTTCAATCTTTCTGACACATGTAAAAATATTTAATGCACTTAATTCTCTGCTAATGGCAAAGAAACAACTAACTGTTACAGAAAAAAACTCTTTATCCACAGTCATTGGTGACCATGCTTACTAGCCTCCACATTTATAGTAGACACCATTATGAGGAAGGAGTTGTAGTCTACCAGCAAGCAAGGGGAAGGGTCTGCGCAGCGCATACACAACGATAAAAGTCAGCTCTAAGACCTTCCTGTTGGCTCTAATTTCCATTTCTGACCAAGCAGTGTATTTCAGCAGATGATGGATTATCTGTCTCATAGAATACTGTCAAAACATAGTGACATTTTAAAAAAAATATGTAAAAAAAAGCAAAAACAACATTTAACAAAATCAATGAATCTAGGAAACAAATCATGAAATACACAGAAAACTTGTCTTGGTCACAGGATGTATTTTTTACACTTTAGCCATTTAGAGGGTTAGGAGATTAATCTTGTTTTCTTCTTTGGTTGCACTATGATTTATATTTGAGCTTTCAGTGTATAAACCGTCCACTGTTGAACAATCCGGCAGATGCAATTACTGCATATGCAACCTATGTTTGTCATTTTTAATCAGTATCTAATGCCACTTTTACAGGAAGCCTGGTCTCAGAGTACTGATTCTTTTCATGGTATTTTTTTTCTCTTTTTGTCAAAATCACAGCAGGAATCTGGTACATCCAGTTCATTACATGCTGCCACACAGCAGGAACAATTTTTCATCATTTATTGTTGATTTCTAATTGCTGCAAAAACCAACATGTGCCAACGAAGTTCTAGCACCTGATCATTATGCAAGGTGTCCTTGCTCAGGGAGCAGCTGCTGCTGGTGAACTCTTAGCAGGTTGCTTCATTGGGAAGGTAGAAATAGGAAATAAAATCAGCCATCGGACGGACATGACTCTGAGGTAGGGTTACATCACAGCTAATTTGAAAAGACAAGCAGGCTGAAGATCAATGGCATAACAAATGCAGAGATGTACGCACACTGGTGTTTTAATTCAAACATGCCGCGAACTGAGTTCATCATTTTTCCTGACAGATGCTTTCATCCTGCATTAACACATGTGGCTCAGTGACCAATGTATTGATAATTTCTTTGAATTTCAAATAGACTGTGCTGTTGTTCTTGTGAGTCAGAGCTAATGATGAGAGCAGGAGGTACATTTAGCTTTAGTAAAAGTGTTACAGTCGTCATTAAATAAAAAGGGGAAAACCTCAAGGGTCAAGTCACCACATCCAGCCAACTCTAAATTAAAAGAATGTTTGTTTATCTGTTTTCATTTCCACTTGTAAATTTCTGTAACTATTTAAGAATGCTTTGAAGACATTCTTAAGTAGTTTTAAAAATGTCTTCTTAAAATGGTTAGCGGTCCAGTATTGGAACGTTAACCGCTATTGGACGACTTTCATTTTATAGGATCCGATCAGTCACCAGTTGGTCAGACATTCAAATCTATTTATATTTATTTGATCAGTGAATGTGTCACGCCGGACATCACCAGGTGACTCCGACAACAACAATTAAGAGTGGACTTTTTTAGCAAGGAAAGATCAGTTAAATAATGTTAACCTTCACTAAGTTTTTAGAATTGGTAAGGTATTTAAAATTGAGGTCGAAAAGTGAACGCAGATGTTAAAAGTTGCTCAAAAGAATCTTGAATTTTCTATTTCATTCCTAGCAATATAGGGTTTGTTCAGGCTGACAGAGCAAGGCGTTGTTCACAGCCTTGGGAAACCCTACAGTTACTGTAACTATGATAACAGTTTTAAGATGAAGATTTAAAACAACCTTCCTCTACGTGTTCACAAACAGTTAGTTTGGATCTTTTGTAGTCAGATTCTACCTAACCTGCATTCGATGCTGCTGCAGAACTGAAAGTCAGACAATTCAGAGTGGATCTTAATTGTCAATACAAATGTTTACTTCATGTTGGGCAGAGCTAGAATCGACTGACAAGTAATTGCTGATCTGGCAGACTGTACAACTGGCAGCCTCAACCCAAGGCCACTTTTACATGACATGGATATTGTTCAGCTGAGAAATAGCAAATAAACTAGTAACCAAATGGTTTGTTGAGTAACTGTAGTAGTTTCACTGTGACATTGCCTCTTTCTACAACTAAGGGAATTATCACTAATAGATATGAATTTCCTGGATAACAACTTTTAAAAGAAAACATGACAAAATTCAGATGAGCTGTCATTTGGTGGTAATCGGTATATCCAAAAGTCAGACGTTTAAACAATCTGATCAAATATTATGTCTCATAAAGAAGCTGTCTGTTGTGTGAAATGTTTTCCATCAGTGCCCCCTACAATTCGAATGCAATAATTCAGTCACGACACTGAAACTAGTGAGTCACCAATAGTGAGTAATTTAGTCACACATCCTATCTTAACAATGAGAGGATTTGCTCATCACAATAGATTTGTATATAAAAAGAAAATCTTAACGTTTACACACACCTGAACAGAAAAAAAATACCTGTCCGGGTTTATTTACTCTGTAATTAAATTGAATAAATTGAAAACAATAGCATAGATGGTCAAAACGTCAGAGCATTTTCTCCAAAACAACTAGGAGAGTTCATGCATGTCGAAAGTCAGAATTGATCCTTTGCAAGCTCATCCAAGATTTATTTTTAATTCCTTGGGCTGATCGACGTGTATTTATGTTCATGCTTGGATTTATTAAAAAAAAAAAAAAAAAAAATGCCTACCTTCCCCAGGAAGGAATGGATTATAAATATTCACAGCAGGACCCGAGCGTGTTTGTGCAGTGTTCTGGGGGGAAGTGCCACTTGCTTTTCAAAACTGTGACAAGATCAACTTTTATGAAGTGAGTGTAGGTTGGCTGGGTGGGTGGGAGGTCCATCTGGCACGATGGGATGCCCTTGTCATTGAGGGGGGACACAGCATGGACGTGAGCAAGGAGCAAGGCGACAGATGCTAAATCCCCCCCCCAAAAAAAAGAAAAAAAGGAAAGAACAACAAACAAAAGTAAAGTACATGCAACGACAGGAGCTACAGCTGGCACCTGAGGGTGGCATATCCTTGACATGTACCCTGTTTGCTTGATAAGAAAGTGAAAGACAAGAGTGTAAGAAGCAAAGATGTGGGTACGGGCGACTGTGTGTTTTTGGCATTTGTGTGGTAGACTTTTTTTTTTTTTTTTTCTGCTGCCTCAGCTCCTTGGCTGTGTCTGCCTGTCGCCGAGGGGCCCCTGCCCTGGCCCCAAATCAGCTGCCGAGCTGTGTCCACTCAGCACTTCCCCAAGCTGCTGGTAAATTAGTCGCAGCAATATGCCACAAAGTTCCTCGCAACCTTCTCTCTTGTGGGCAATTGTTCATGTCCTTGAGGAAAGCAACTGTGTGTACACTTTGTTTTGTCTGTGTGTGTGCTCACTGTTGTGAACTTATCCAATGTACACTATTAATGAAGCAAAAAAAGAAAACCAGGTATTAATTTAAACTCCAACTTAGTGCAAATACAAAAAAAAATACAGCTGAGATTTCTTTCCCAACTTATGTTTTTGTAGATAGATTTTTCTTGTATTATGTTTACACCTTTTCTTGAAAGTACTTTTTGTCACTTTTAATCTGTTATGTTTTGTTATGCTCTGCAAAGTTATTTGTGTGTCTGCTTTTTAATCATTTCATCAGCAACTCAAAGTTTCCTTTACCTATATGGCTTCCCTCACAGCTGCAGTCTGTCAAACATGTTGCTTTTTATTGTTCTCAAATCATCTGCCCAATACATAAAACGTTCAGTTACCTGTTCGTTGTCCTTCCAGGTTTCAACTTAGATGCAGCCATAGCTGTCATTGCACTTTGCTTCCTGTTGTGAGTTTTAATACTAAAGTTCACTTTTAACGACAAATTCCACCTGAACTTTACGGTTTTATTCAATAATGTTAATAAATCATGGCAATATCGAAAAGGAAAGCTGGTTTGCAACCAATATTACAAACCAGCTTGAAACTTTTGAAGGTTAGTGGTCCTAGAGATCCGTGTGGGCAGAGCAGGCTTAAGACCGTAAGCTTTTCAGCTGAAAACCCAAACAAAAGTGCTCTTACAGGATGCTGGGAGATACATGTGTTGTATTTCCATTATATTAATGGTTCACAGACTCTTTACAATATTCAGTCAGCTCTGCTTTATCCCACTTTTTCAGTTGTGTGTCCTGCTGCCTTTGTAAGAGAAAGACGCTATTTTAAAACTTTTCAGCCTGTTTGAGCTTCTTTTTTTTTTCAACCTCCTTCAACCGGGACAAACTGTAAAATACTCCGGTAAAAGGACCGATTCGGTCTGTTGTAAGATATTTAACAGTCGATAGCAGTTCTGACATGAAATAAACAGGCCCCTGCTAAAATTTTCACTCGTACATAATAAAAGTTATCATGTGCATATGTGCTACACTCTCTGCTGTTCTCCCGTTAATCAGCAGGTGTCGCTACATAATTAAAATGGCAGCAGAAAATAAGACATTCCAGCTTGCTACAAAACTACACAATCTTGTACAAGAAGCTTCATAATTACAGAAGCAGAGCAGCCTATGATGACAGTTAAAACAAATACCAATCTTGCTCTTTTATATCCTAAATATGGTCTAAGCATATGCACCGAATCTTTTAAGTAAGGCAGATTAGAATGCTCAGTTTTTATTTATTCATAGTCATTTCTTTAGAGAGTACAGTTATTGCTGTAGGTCACAACTATTTTTTTTAGTAGAGAAACACCTTAGTACTGTAGCAAAGTTGCTTTTGGTAACCGCTGAAGGAGCCCAGGCTTGGTACATGAGACGCTATCTAGATAAAGCACAAGGCAGTAGGTCTCCACTGCTTCACTACATCTCAGGGGTTCTAAAGTCAAAAGTATAAAACTAATAATTGTACAAGTAGTTTCAAGATATTGCAGCCCAGACACGAGAATGTTTACTTATCCGTGTCATAATTGCATTTTAAGTATTGAGCATGAAGTATGGAGATCATGTTAATGTGCATAAATAAAAATATGAACCTTAAATGGACCCAGTTTCCTGACTGTGGCGGTACAGCCTCTCGCAGCGGGTGGTGGAATTAACAAGGCTCCTGGCTCCAAAAGCACACTAGGGGGGCAACCCCTTGTGACTGCAGTGCCACTTTCAGGGCTTGGCTGCCTTTACTGTCTTAACCACCAGCAGATCAGGGAGAGGGAAAAAAAAGACAGAAAGAGAGAGAAGCATGGATTCTATGATCTGTAACTCCCAGTGGTGCATCAGATCACTAAAGTAGACCTCCGGCCTGAGGCTTATGGTAGGTGTGCAGGTTCCATGTTTTTTTTATATTCCTGTTTCAAGGCTTTATCATGCTAATTATTGCCTATATAATCCATGCAGCGGCACATTTTTTTAAAGTCCTACTGCACTTTTAAAAAAATGCAGCAGCATTTATTTAAGTTTCCCTGCACGATCAACATAAAAATATTGCAAAAATTGTTGTTGATGTTTTGCGATAGCGGCATAAGGATGTTCATAAATTTGAGCAACATAATAAGCTTTCATTACTTGACAGAATTGGTTCCAAAAGTTAAAATCATGCATTATATAGATGTATATACTGAGTATGAAGAGTACATTTCTCAGAAAACTTAAAAATAAAAAAAAAACATTTTGTTTCCTTAACCATGAAGCTTCTTGTACAAGTCGAAGTTGTATAATTTTGTAGTGTACCAGCTGGAACGTCGTGTTTTCTGCAGGTTTTTAATTATGTAGCGACACCTGCTGATTAACAGGAGAACAGCAGGGAGGGTAGCACTGTCATTACAATCACATAATTAAAAAAGAATATCTAATACAGATATGTCGGCCTATTGAAAAGTATGTATATGAACCGAATGAATGAATAATTTGATTTCAGTTTTGAGATGTATTAATAAAAAACAGTTAACATGTTGACGATATCCTGTTATCTGAGTTGCATATCTAAATGTTTTTGGGTTTTTTTGGGTTTTTTTTACAGTTATATTCAATAAACTAAAATATATGTTCAGTCGAGGCTTGTTTATCAAAGGACTTGTTGAAAATAATCATTAGTCAGGTATTCAACATGCTTTTCATTAAACCCACATTTCCGTATTACAAAATATTTTCTATTGGTTTGAGGGAATTTTCTGTTCTTAAATGTCCTGTTTTCAACAGTTAGAAGTGGAAAAATAATTAGGATTAACAGAAATGATGGTCTATGTGATTAATTTATTGTGTTTTACTTGGTGAATTGAGTTACTGAAAGAAATGAGCATTCACCAATGAATATTATTAAACCCCAATTCTAATGAAGGCTGGGCCCTGCACAAAACAGAAAATAAAACAGAATGTAATCATTTTCAATCTACATTAAAAATGATTTGCAAACCATTGCAAATCTCCATAGTGAACACAATCCGTTGCTACATCTAAAAGTGCAAGTTTAAACTCTACCATGCAAGGTGAGATCCATATATACCAATAACACCCAGAATCTCAGCAGGTTTCTCTGGGCCCAAGTTCATCTAAGATAGACTGATTCAAAGTGGATATTGTTTTGGGAAGTCATGTACGTCGTGGCCAAGGAAGAAAAAGAGTGTCTACATTGTTATGAACGCAAAGCTATATAGTGTCCATGGCATCGGTAACTTGCCCACCATCACTGTTGAAAGGTGCATAGAGGTTTTGGAGCAACATATACTGCCATCCAAGCAATGGCTTTCTCTGGGACCTCGCTGCTTATTCCAGCAAGACACTGTCGAACCACATTTCGCGGGTGTAACTTTGGTGAAAAAGAGAGCAATAACTACACTGGTTGGCCTGCAATTCAGTTCCGTCTGTTATGAAGCCCAAAATAAGACAACAGAGACCCTGGACTGTTGAGTAACTGAAGTTGTACATCAAGATAAAAAAATGGGAAACAACTTCACCTGCAAAACTCCAACAATTAGAGTCCTCAGTTACCGGGACACCTATCGAGTGTTGTTAAAAGGAATAGTTATGTAACACAGTGGCATCCATGGTTTTTTGGAATGTCTTGCAGACATCAAAATCCAAATGCCATGAATAATGGCAAGACAACAATGGAGTTTATCCATTTTATCATTAAATATTGTTTATTTGTAGAAAATTTAATTCAATATAGGTTGAAAAGGGACTTACAAATCATCGTATTTTTTATTTATGTTTTGCCATCCATCTTTTTTGCTCATTGTTCAAGACTTGTTCACATATATTGATGATCAGAAAAGAAAATATTGCCAATTAATTGGTCGTAGAACCCCTGAGAACATTTTGGTCAATGGGGCCGGAATGCTCTTGTGGACAAAAGAAGCTGACAAGACAGAAAAGTATAAAGTATATCTCACTTCAGGCATGTAAAATTGATACATTTGTCATGAGAGACCGAACGGGGGTAAGCAAAGAAATCTGAATGGCACACTGCTGGAATCCAACCCGTCGCTTCTCAGCTTTCAACACATTAAAACGGAAATGTAGTCGAAATCTGAAAGTGCTGAGCATTTTGAGGTTGCACTATTGATGTAGGCCTTGGATCAATTGCCCCTCCTGCCCCGCCTCTGCCAAACTGAGAGTGGTAAGTTTGCATTTAAGGTTTATGTGTAAAGACATTGATCCGCACACAATTTTATATCACAAGGGATTGTGTGCATTGAGCAACAAACAACAACTGTAGGCCGAAGTAGTGGAATGTACAGGCCTACATGCAATTGATTTTAATTCAAGGAAAACCATATTTATTGCCCCATTCTGAAGGTAATCCTTTGTATATACAGCATTCAATGTTTAATTCCCTCAACACATTGTTAGGGCATAAATTTTAGAATCCAACCAGCATTCCTGGGGAGTTGTAAGTGAAGTAAGAACACATTGGCTCTGCTTGAAATAGCCTGGGGAGATGTAATGTTACATTTTTATGCAGATAAAGCACCCCTGACTCCCGCATATAGAAGCCTGAGAGATGAACTGCTGATATCATGAGTTCTGTGGATTTTTCTTTGTTTAATTTGGCTGCATGCAATTCTCTCAGCTCACCTGGGCTCTTTTCACCTTTCCTCTTGGCTACTGAATATTGTTTCCCTCGGATCTCTTCTATTTGTATGCTGGGAAGCACCTGGTCAAGTTAATACCATTCATCAGGAACCTTTAGCATATCAAATGCCTTCTGTCAAGGGTTGTTTGCATATCCTCTTGTCTTTCCGAAAAGGGGAAAAAAAAACCTTCGATGGTAGATGCAAGAAAATTAACAACGTGTTCTGCATGCAGAAGCAAATTCGAAAGACTACAGGTGTTATGGACTTGGACGATCTGTTGTGTCCTTGCATTGTTGGCGCTCTGTACCAGAGCCAGTAACCTGCAGCATGAAAAGTTGATTCACTGTTGTGCTCAAAGTTGTTTTCCCTACTGGCTCAGATACTGTTGGAATCTCATTAGTGTGTCCTTATAAATTCACTACACTTTTCCTGTTGTCAGTAACTGTCATGGAATTTTAAATGCACTGCTACTTAAGAAAAATGCCTCACACTGTGCCATCATTTTATCCAAGCCAATTAACTAATATGGTGTTAAAAATGTTGCTAGGTTTTACAGATTTATATTTGAATGTGTTGGAACTGCGGTGACATCTGATTGAAGACAGTAAGGCAATCCATGAAAGCTGTTATGCTTGCTGCAGTTTTCATTTTCATGCAGTAAGGCACTTGTGCCAACAGAACGGCAGAAATGGATTCTTTTTAATGTCACAGCTGGTGCAGTCTTCTTGAGTCACTGTGGTGCACACATTCTTTATCAGAATGAGCTGTACAAAAAGATTAATGCAGCCGAAGATTGTACTTTTTTCAAAGGTTCAAGCAAAACTTTTTCAAACGTATAAGGGTGTGCTACCTCCATTAATTTGTATTGCAAGACAGCTGAGCATACAGGAATGTTTCATCAGACTTAACTTTTCGCACATGGTTAGAAGATGGCACTGGACTGGAAGGGCCTTAAAGCATTTTCTGTTTTTTCTAAGGTTAATAAGGAGTTCATGGTTGATGCTGTTTTGTTCTGTGCTGAACACATTTGCCCACTTCCCTTCTTGCTAGTGGTAGATGGAGGAAGATGTTGAAATTGATGGTGGAGGTGGAGGAATCTGACATATGGAGACAAACTGCATAGTCTGATTGGATTGATACGTCCTACAAATGTGGCAGTGTTGAGATTTCCTCCACTTAAATAGTCACTTAAACTGTTATAAAAGGGAGCCTGATCTAAGGTGCCATGTGACAAGTTACAAAGTCAGAAATTAACAGTAATAATTTGTCAAATTAAAAATAATAATAATAATTTTTCAGTGTCATATTATTAGTTATCCTTACAATAACAAAATGAGTGAAATCAGCTAAAAACTTAGGTTTATCTAACTACTCAAAACTTCCAATGCAGTTCACATTGACTAAAAAATAAAGTTTGTTCCCATAAAGTGCAAGTTGTTGGTCAATGAAAAACAGGCTCTGTAATCCAACAGTGAGCTAAAATGGAAACAGAGGAAAGTACAGAAAGAGAAAATTATAGCGCTATAAATAAACTGTTGTCTAGACGAGTGAGTCACATTATGTGTTTATCGTTTTTTACCCCTTTTCTGGGGCTCACCTCTGTTTCCATTATCACTGGGGAGGAAAACAGAGAAAGGCATCTTCTTTTTGTCAAATACATTGTCATTATTTGTTAAATGACTCATAATTACTTTAGGTGAATATGAAACTTTTTGATGTTGCTGTAAAGTAGGGTCATTCTTACAAAGTATCCTTTTCTTTGAACTGACAGGAAGGGCATTCAAAAAAGGTTTCATTAAAAACTCTGAGCGATTACTTGGGGACACACATGAGTAATGGTGATGATGTAAGCCACAAGGGTTGCAAAAGTCAAGGTATGAATTGGTGTTAAGCTGCCATTAGAAGATACAGTATACGAGGAAAACATGACTGCAGCACTTTATTCAGTGCATGTCTAAACATCCAACTTTCTCTCTGGCTTCCTCCAGTCCAACAAATAATGTTGACTTATAAAATATAAAATATTCATGTGTGGCTTCGCCAACAGGATGATAAAACCGCTATTTGATCGGGATCTTGCTGCGAAGGCATAATGTTTGGAATATACATTTGCAGGGTCTGATGAGCGCAATAACAATGCAAGGCAAAACTGCTGGTTCGGCAGCCACAACAGACGCTGCAGATTGCATTGCACCGTCTAGTATATTTTACTTTTAATCAGGCAAGGCCCAGAGTCTAACGACGAAAACAAAGTGCAACATCAACGATAATGATAATAGCTCTCATGATTAAGAAAGCAACGTGCTAGTAAAGAGTGAAAGAGTTTTGCAGTGACAAGAAACACATTTACTATCCATATGGTAGCCTGTTGAACCCCATAACTCACGCAGCAAAGCGTAGCAGGGAGAAACCTGGGAGGAGCACTAAACAAGCAAGCAGAACAATAAAAATGCTCAAGTAAGACTTACAATTACCTCTTTATAAATCAAAGATACAGCATCCAACTCAAATCTTACACAAATCATGGAAGTACCTCTTGGCACTAAAAGCCTCAGCACAATCAGTGAGTAATTAGTCCACTCGCAATTTCAACAGTGACACTATATGGAGACACTAAAATAGCGCATCACAAATTAGAGGTGATGGTAATCTCAACAGAAATGTGCTGAGAAGTGGAAAAGCAGGGCAGATGGCAGAGACTTCATCGCTGCCCTGTTCAGTTGCACACCAAGTAGTTATGCCAGAACAAAATCAACCCCCACCCCCTTCCCCATGTGACCAATTATCAGGGTTTCACCTAGGGCTGATAGTAATGCTACTGATGGTGGGCGGATGGAAGGACGAGGGAGAGGGAACGAGGGAGGGTGAAGACGGTAGCACCTGTTACTGAAGTGAAATAGATTCTTTTGTATTGTTGTCTTGAGAATGTGTCTGTTCTCTCGTTTTACCCGATTGTTACTTCTTAGGTGTCAAGCAGCGCCTACAACAAAGGGTGACTCGGCAAACAGATAAATGCGCTATTAGCAGGCGAGGGATGGTTGGAGATTGTTTGTAGGAAGTGTGATCAGCAAATGCTTGGCCTTTGATGCCAACGGCTTCAACCTCCTCTTTTTGAAATGATTGTTAGACCCTTTAGTCGCCTCACAAAGCCAATTGCTGTCTGAGCTCAACAGGGACTCGCACCTTCAAAAGCCAATGGGGAACTGTTTATTGGATTTGGAAGGAACCTGGCCGAAAATAAGGCGAATTATCCAATTGTGTCGTGTGTCAGAAGGGAAACTGAGTGTGAAATACAACCACTTTGATAAGAGGAAACTAAAGCAAATCACCAGCACCGATTAGTGTTGAATTACTGGAATGGGTTAATGCCTAAAGGCTTACCATAAAATATTTATCTTCCTCATTGCTAAGCGTACTCACTGATTACCTTTGACAGTGAAAGATACATTTTATTAAGATCAAATTTCCATTTAAAATAAGACATTTTAGTGAATAAATCCATAAGGAAAATGACTGCTTATCTAAATTGCAACTTGAATGCTTTATCTGCCATTCTGTCACAAAAACAACCCTAATATCTGCCACAACTATCTTTACTAGGCATCAGCTAGCTTTGGCTGATAAGTAGTTAGTAAAACTCAGGATGTCAGAATATTCTTCTCCATTTAGAATAGAAGAAAATAGCCTAAGAGGATTTGGGATGTGGACCAAAATTCAAGATTAGTGCCTAGTGATCGCTTTCAACAATTTGTCATAAAATTGTTGAAAGAGTTTTTTTTTTTTACTAGATCATCTTTTTAATCAGCACTGAAAAAATAACCTGTACCAAAGCTTCTTTCTCTTAGAGCAAAAGAGATTTTAGGTGCACTAAAATGCACCTAAAATTTGAACATTTTTCTCTGTCAATAAAATAAATATTGAGAATTTTGAAATTCCAGTCCAAATGACTAAATTCTAGTCATGGAATGTCTACTGGAATGTGTATAATATGTTTTATACACATAAAATGACACACGAAAGAAAAAAGCACAAGCAAAGCAGACAAGGACACAGCCAAACGTTGACAGAGTGATCATCATTTCTCTGGAATCCACACACAACACAATATATAAAATTTAGATCTTGATTTCTTCCAGTGAGTGGAAGAAAACTAATAATTTTTTTTTTAATGTAAAAAAAAGTCAACATTTTTCAATAAAAAAACTATTCTATGTTATTTTATGTTTCATACTCTTCTCTTTTTACTTTTTTTTTTTTTTTTTTAACATTTTAAGGGTCTAAGGTATATTTTCCCTTTAATTAGCAATTAACTAGAACAGGTCAGACCTTTTTTTTTTTCTCCTACCGAGAGCTGACAAATGTACTATTTAAAATATGTATCAGCTGTAGAGTGAATGACAAATATAACTCCTCAGACTTGTATTCAAAGCGGGAAGCCTGACACCAGTGTCACTGCTCCACCTGGCCTGTGCGTCTGCTGTCACCTTTGGGAGCGAGCTGAAGTGTCGATCAGCCAAACTGTCATTAGGCCACAGAACAGTTCCGCTCTGCCAACCTTAAATCACTGCCAAGACCATTTTATATATATATATATATATATATATATATATATATATATATATATATATATATATATATATATATATGCATACATCTCCTTCTCTTCAGTTGCTCCTTCTCCTCTCTCTCTCTTTGTCTCTCCTCCTTTCTTTCTTTCTCATCTCAGGTTCCTCTGTCCTCCATGCCACCTGTCTCACCTCCGCAGAGATCAAGTGTGAAGTTTCACTAGGACAAGAGTACATAAATGGCGTACGTATAGAGGCAAGCGATGCCAGAGACTTGTGGGGTCTTCAGTCCTGCTGGACCTCCCATTTTTTTCCCCCCACACCAGTCCACCCGTTGCTGGGCTGAAGAGGGGCCATCTGTTGAGTGTCTGAGCGTCTGCCTTCCCAACCCACACAAGGACCTCTCTCTATGGCACAAGTTCATCTAGAGTACAAACCAAATGCAACCCATCTTGTATTTGACAGATGGACAGTCTTAATAAAAAAAATAAAATAAAAAAAAAAAAATGGGGTTGCGATTTAGTCGTGCTGCTACGTGATTTGGCTGTAGAGAAGCCGTTAATGAATGCATTGTTTCTTCCCTTCTTCTCTTTTCGAGTGGGGGGAGGTGGAGATGAACTTCCCCCGAAAATCTATTATTAAAGATTTAATACAATGTACCACAGCAAATAATGTGTGAGGCAACAGACAGCAGTCACCTTTCGCTGCGCACCGAAGACAGAATAAGGCATTGTCATCTGTTCTGCTACAACAAGTACACTTTTGCCATATTGACTCCGAACTTGATCTGCGTGTGCGTGTGTGTGTGTTAGATGAGAGCCGGAGGACAGGAATGAGGGACCAGCATCTAAACAGCATTAACTCCTCATGTGTTATCATGCAGCACATTGTTTAGTCTGCCGTTGGAGCCAAGGGGAAGATAACCAGAAGTGACTGTTTTTTTTTTTTTTTTTTTAATGAGTCCAAGTAGTGAGTAATATGCTGGATTATTGAGCAATTTTTTTTTTTTTTACAAATGGTGATATAACTATGGTTGGTAAAGAGCCTTTGCAATATTGCATGCAGTTCCATAAAGACATTTAGAGGTGTAAAATATTCAAAGGGGCCCCTGAAAGCTTTGATGATGAAGAAAGGAAAGAGGGGTGATGAAACTGCTTGTTTGCTGCTGAACACATATCTGAGTTCATTTGGAGGTATTGATTGGTTTGCTGTGGCTTTCATGCACATTTGGCATTGCTCATGTAAAGAAAATCCTCCCCTTCCTCCAAGATGTCTGCTCTCATGAGTGCCACGTCGAGGCGTGTTATTACAATCCTTTTTTCTAGTTTGGGTGTTTGTGTCAATTTATCATTTTACACTTTGTGAGCTGCCAAGAATATATGTTCTGCTACAAACTTTTAAACTCCCCATAATCATTTCATTTTGCGGCGTTAAATTGCACTCTGAAAGCCTAAAACGCAGAGAAATGACACCCAACGAGGCTGTGAAGTCGGTGTCATAAAAGTCTAGTGTTGTGAGGTTATCCTATTTTACAAAAAAAATTATAAAAAAGAAAAAATCTACAGCCCATTCCAATCACACAGTTTTACCTTGATGCAATGTGAAATAGATGTCTCCTTTTTGTTGTTTGACTTAAATGTTTTACTTTGTTGCCTTGCTTACCACACCCGAATCAAACGCTGGTTCATTAACATGTTTCTACAGAATTTTGCCAGGCTGACAAAATAGTTGAACTATTTGAATCAGCTATGTTGGAGCACTGACACATCTAAAAACGGATGGCTTTGGATGCCGGTTTTAGTGCTCCAAGATAGCTTAGTTTCTACTAATTTCAGGAAATGGATGCCAATTGGTTAATTTTATTCTGAAAATCTATGTCTATGTCATGATAAATGGTTTGTATATAGACCCGAATGCAGATAGATGGATTCAGCCAGTGAATTTGAAGGTTTAGTGATAAAACAAACTTACAAAAAACAAAAACAAAAAAAAAATCACAGGACACCGGGGCAGAAACAACCATGAGAACACAGGATGGAATAAGGAAGTAACCAGAGGAAACAACAAGGAGTGACTAAGAAAGAGGTGCTTACGTACTGGGAGGTTGAATGCTGAAACAACGGACTTGAGTTGATGGGTTAATGGTTTGGGGAGTTGTGGAGAGAAAGCAGGAGGCAGGGTGAGGTGAGAGAGAAAGATGGTACACTGGGAACTAGGAAATGAATCTAACAAAAATAACTGAAGAAACTTAAATGAACTAGAGTAGCTTAAAAAAAAGGACTAGATACAAGAAATAAACACAACTAGAATCACTAAGAAGGAGCGGAAGTGAAAGTTGAAAAAAGGCAGATTTAATTGAGATAAGAAACAAGGGAGTAATAGAGAAACCACTAACTATTCATTTTTATCCTCAAACACCTCAGGCTCATTCACTGCTCACACATCATAAACCTTCAAAACCAGTAACTTATTTACCACCATACTTCATTGGCCTGACAATCCTGGTCTGTCTATCTCCAGTTAATCTCCTGCTCTGCTTTAAGAGTCACCAGCTTTTTTTGGACATTCAAATGTCTCACAATTTTTACAATGTACCTTCTGCATTTGGACCATGTTGCAAAGCAGACTTAACTTGAAGTTGGCGATGAATGTTTCCTCAAATTTGTTTGGGCAAACTTCCGACTGGGTGTGGAAATGATCTGTGCAATTATGCAAAGTAACTGTGATTGTTTAGTAAATATAAAGAAAATAAGCGGTGTTGTTTTTCTTGACGGGAAAATCAAACTGTCTCATAACTGCAAGTAATCTTGCAGTTGCAAAGCTGTCATTTGCAACTCAGCACGGAGAGGACTGTGTGCGTGTGTGTATGTGTCTTTTCCAAAATTCGGAGACTAAAAACCAGAGCTAACTGTTATATTCAGAGGAATCTGTTCATTCCACTGTGCCATTAAACTTAATGCTAGAATCCTCCAAAGCACTTTGTGAACTCTAATTAGAAAGCACACAACATGGCTATAAATAAAAGGAGGCAACATACATCTTTTTAGCACACATAAGTTCAGTATCTTTACATATCTAAGTCATTTAGTACACCAACATGGCTCGTTTTAATCCTCTTATAATCATCCAGCAAGGTCACCCCTCCATATTCTCTCGCTGTTGTAGAAAATAGGTTTCCGAGGTCTACTAATTGCATTTTCTTTCTTCAGAAATCCATCTTATGCTGATTATTTCCAAAATAAGTATGTGGCTGGTAAGGACATGATATTTTTCTGCTTAAAGCCTGCACAAAAAGAGAACTATTGCTAGTCCAAAGGATTAACTGTGATTAGACACCATAATTAAACAAGGTTGTTGTTTCCTATAATCAATTGGCTCATGTATTTGTTTTAATTGGCTCCAAAATTTCAGCAAGATGATGCACATTACTTGTACTAGAATTTGTTAGCTCAGGTAAATAGTGTATTTAGCATGAGGAGCCTGACATGCCCCAGTTCAGAGAAGCAGCCAGGGAGTACTTGCACAGACAAAAAATGCAGGATATTGCTCTGATTTGGAAAAGAGGCAAAACACCATTCATCCACTTTAATCAAGGCCTGCTTAAAAAAAAAAAAAAAAAAAAAGAGAGAGATGTTCTGTTAAGTAGAAAATTTCTTTGAAAGCAATTGGTGAAATTGTTGTTTCTGGAATGTCATGGGCTGTGCTAGGTAAGAGTTTTGTCCAATAATGTCCATTTCACAACGGATATAAGAAAAAAGACAAATTGTATACTTAAAATTATGAATTCAGATAACATTTTAAAAAAAAAATGTTTACCACATTGTGTCACTCAGCAGTGATCTCACAGACACTATATATATATATATATATATATATATATATATATATATATATATATATATATATATATATATATAAATATAAAATGTAAAATGACACTCATTAAGCCAGATTACCAAACTGTTCTAAATTGTGTGCCTCTTCCTCTATGGTGAGCTTTCTAATATCTGCAGCATATCATCAATAATTTTAGTGTTCATTAAAAACACAAAAACCTGCATTGTAATTGTTCTTAAGAGAAGTGACAATTTAAGAGCACAGGTGCAACTGAATATCTTCACCAACCAAACAGTCTTTGAATCATTGCAAATGATAAAATAATTTCACACACAGGCCTTCATGTCAAAGGCGTGTTTGTTTTTTTTGTTTGTTTGTTTTTTATTGGCTGCACAGGAACTATGTTTATTTTTTACTGGAGAGATTCTCTTTTGAGGATATTCTCTCCACCAGCTTTGACCATATAGATTGAAATGTTTACCCTTTATTTGCTTACTTTATTTAAAGTCATAACCAAAATGTTGTGCTTTCTGTATGGGGCGCTATATATGTATCACATGATTGAGCTACTTTGTTATAAATATTAATTATGGGTGTGAATTTGTGCTGATCATGTGCTGCGTCTAAGTGTAATATTTCCTTGCTTTTCAACAAAAAGAGCAAAAGCCTTTAGTCTCCTTTTCAAATTGAAAATTTCTAGTTTCATCTCAAAACATGACACAAAGGACAACAATTAATTTGAAGGCCTTTTCTTAGCCGTGGTCAATTTCAAATTAGTCTCCGGGGACAGAAATCTTACGATCTCATTGCTTCGTCTGATTGCGTTTCCTTGCTGTGTCTGCTCAGTGCACAAGTTTATGTTTGTTTGCTTAAACCGATATGGTCCACAATGGCTGTAATGAAGATGAGAATGCATGCTTGAGAGGAGGGATCTGCGAAGAAGACCCTGTCAGCTTTGATTAGCACCGAAGCACTGCACGCAGGCTGTCTAAGATAGCGAAAAACAAGGATTAGACAAACCTCCTTGAATGGAAATCCTCACCTATATTCTCTGTACATGTCTTTATTCACCTTCAGTGTATGCCCTCCTTGGGAATAAGGGAAGTTTTTGACTTGGTTTAAAGCCATCAGGTTTAATCTTTGTGACAGAAATGCTACCAGACATATAGGGTGATTCTTAGTTTCACATTTTAGTTTCAATGACTAGATTAGGTTAATACATTTTTCTTTATGTAAAAATAAATAAATAAATAAATAAATAAAACCACAATCAGCAAATGTAATAGTCCTGTTTGTAGACGGTAACATTTTAACAAAATCACATTTCTATAGAACATTACTTAGTTATGTTTTTGATTGACATGCATCCAGTTTATTTGTATGTCAACTGCAACTTTCGCTATAATTTAACCAGGTGATAAAGGATGTGTAGAAAATTTGTATTATAAAAGTATTATGTTATTTCAACAGGACAAACACATACTCAAATATTTAAAAAAAAGAAAAAAACATCTGCTTAGTGGTTATACCACTTAAAAATAACTAATAATTTTGAGTGTTATTTCTTTGCTGATACTTGTAAGCCTCTGTTCTCAGTTGAAAAGCATATAGACTGCTGTAATTAAAGTTGAAACACACAGCAAGAGGGGTCAGTCTGTGTAGATCATCTCCAGCCTCATGTTTTCTTTCTAACTTATGCCACTCGTTTGGTTATTTAGGTCTGTGGATTAAGATGGCTATGGAGGAGGGGTATTTTCTGTCCGATGAATCATTTTTGTACTTATTTGGTCATAAATTGGATCATTATCCAGCAGATGAGCACTTTATTTAAAATGTCTCAGTAGCTCAAAGAGATCATAATGCTGGGCCCCATAACAAGATTCATAGAGCTTTGAAGAAGATATAGGCAAACATCAATAAATGCTCCCCACAATTATTAGCAATAGACATACATTGTTTCACTCCAGAATCAATGCCCAATGTGTGTTGCTGACAATCTTCAGACCACGTGTTTCCGGGTGAGGTCCCAGACCTGCCTCCTAAAGAGCTAGTAAGGATGTAAAAAACTTTCAACGGGGATTGTGGATATTTGGTGACTCCAGGCGCTATCCTGCAGTTTTAAACCAGTTAGCGTTGACATTTCATTTACTTGTTTTACCATCCCTCTCATTGTGCATGGTTGAGTTAAGATGTGTTTCTACTGCAGGAACCGTTTCAGGAATCCAGATAGTTTTTTGGGGTAGTTTTTCTCCCCTTACCACATTCTGGATGCCTCTGTTTCTTGAACTCAGGGAGAAATAATCTACATAAAGGGGTCTGCTTTCAGACCCTACAATGGAAAAATGGTCACAAAACAAAATCGTTTCATATTAGGTGTTTTTTCTGATAGTCAAGGGAAGGTAATTATTTATTTTATTTTAACCATTTTTTGACTAAACTAGACCAGCAGCAATTTAATGTACTTGGATTTTCTTATTTTTCTTATCTTTCCAATTTTGAAGAGCGATGAAGCAAATTGGGTCTCTGTGTCACATCCTGTTTATACCTTCTGGGAAACATGAAGTCATGGATTACTAAATGAACTCTGATCAAACCTAAAACAAACTACAGCATGAATAAAAAAATTCTCAGTTACTTAAAATTATAAGAAACATTATTTATTTGATCTTCTAGGGTGTCTGAATATTCTACCGTAATTAAGGATGAAATTACCTAAAGGGTTTTCACATATCTTTTATCAGGTGAGCTAATAATTATGAGGATCTTATCTTTGCTCTGCACGTGTAATACCCTTTTCATTATACTCAAACCATAGTACTGCTCAAAATCACTGTGGATTTAAACACTTAAATACTTGAGCCAAGGTTGTGAGTGTACACTAGAGATTATAGCATAAGGACTCCTCCATCCCTTCAAAACATACAATCTCAATTGTTAAAAAATTGATTAAAAAACTGTATCAACATTTTCAGCATGGTTTTTCATAACTTCCCAATTTTATTGCCTGTGCATACAGCAATGTGCAGTTAAACAGAAAATATAGCACACACACTTTTACTGCTTTTACCCTGGGTTGCTTCAAAGAAGAAAGAGGCAGAGCAAGAGCAAATGCAGCTTGAGCACGAGTCCCTTCGACTATACCTATTAAGCTTGATGAATTGAAACTGAAATGACTGGAATTCCCGCAGTGAACATACAAATAAGTTTCTCCAGAGGGACAACTGCAGCAGCAGAATGGGTAGGAGATTTATTGAAAAGCTTCGGAAAGGTCGCAAAGGGAGGAAGTCCTCAAGAAGGAAGATTTTTTATTTTACTTGTTTGTTTTACAGCGGTTTGTCTGTTATGCACCAGAAATATTATGTACCAAGTGAGCTGAGCAACCGCAACAAAGTATTAAGATTTAGATGCTTTATGTGTGAATCATTATGTAAGTAGCCTACTCTCAGACCAATACATGGACTGTTAAGTTTATGTAAAGTTTTTTTTTGTTTTTCTTTCCCAAAATTAGATCTCATTGAAAGCTTTTTCTCTCCATGGAGATTCTCTGATATCTATCTCATTTACATTTACAAAAGAAAGCCATTCTGTCAATTCCACATGCTGTTTTAATTGACAATTTAGCTGTCGGAAACTTGCCCGAGTTGGTTTGGAAACTTTCACGTGAACTCCTAGCCATTTAGAAAACACCTCTATTAATTCCGAGCAACTCAATAACTCATTCTTAACATGAGCAAGACTTACTTAACTGATAAGCCAGAGAAGATTCCACTCCATTACAGCTGTAATTAATTAATTAACTTTATATGAGGACAATTAATGGAGGATATTAAACTCTTTTGTGGAGGCAATTCTACCTTTGGCTCAGGTAATGAGTTTGTGGACCTCTTGCCACCAGCTGTTAGTCTCTTGTCTACAAAAGACTTTTATAAGACTTCCCAAGGTAATCCGACTTAGTTAAAATGCAGAAGACTTTGATTATGAAGAACAAAAAGGGGAAGGGACAGGTGTGGGGGTAGGGCTGTAGAGTGGTGGTATTGTTGTACGGTTCCCCTTCAATTAGATTTAGCTGTAATTGAACCCCTAGGGAAGCACTGATCGTCACAATAAAGTGCGGCATTACTTCAAACCGGATTTAGTGGCAACATGATCCTCCGCTGCTCTAGGTGAGACATTTAATTAAGTCCCATTGCTTTTGCATAGCAGCCATATAACTGAATTAACAGTGGAGAGACCCACCAGGCAAGTACACGCTCACCTCATTCGGCATTCTCATATGCAGCGCTATCTTTCTCTGCTGAGCATTTACAACAATAGGATTTAAAAGCATTCTTTGTGTGAGGCAAGGGCAAAAGCGTAATTGCACTAAAAACTTTTCAGTGCGCTACAAACATGTCAGTGTCTTGCGACAGTGTTTGAACATGTCTGTTGTGGCTTGTCCCTAATAACCTGACAAACGCAGCCGCACCTTTCCTGCAGAGTCAAAACTCATTGAAGTTTTGCAGAGATGTTCTCTTGCAGTAATGAAGGGCATCTCCGGTTGAAGTGGCTGCAGAGCTGTTTGTGCGTATTTATGTGTCTGCTGGAGGTGTGTGAAACAGGGCACGCCTGATAACACTCTTGGCCTCCCTTTCCTCATTACTGCCAGACAAACAAATGCTGCACATCTCCCTGGAAGATTGGCTGAGGCGGAGGACCCTGGTGACTTCAGTCTGAAGAAGTTGACTCCAAGCTTGGTATGTACAGCCAGACACTAGCTCAGCACACACACACTCACACAAAGGAGAGGATAAGAGAATTTGTGAATATGGGAACAAGGGTTGAGTGGCATAAAATACATTTCATCACGTAAGATGTGGAGTGACATAATGTTCCTATTTCTAATAGGTGCACACTGATCTTGAGTTATTTGAAGGTTATGGTCAAGGTTAGCCAAACAGGAATTTCATGTCACATTCACACTATTGCAGTGTCTTACAAATATAATTTAAGCACTTTAACTTTTACTTTGCAAAATAGCTCAAGCTAAGTCAAGCAGGATGGATGGAGAGCACTTCATGAAAATAAATTAGTAAATGATCAGTTGGATGTAAGTTGGATGTTTACTGGAAAGTGAACCTCTGAATCAGTTTCAAAACCTCATACAGGTTTTCTATGTGTATTCCTCTGTATTTTATGCTCCATCCACCATACTGTTCTAACAGTGTTGGTGAAAACACAAACGCTACTGATGTATTTCAACATTGTTTGACGAAAACGACATACTTCTCCACTAACCCTGAGATGTTCAAAGCTTGGAAATTGATTTATAACCTCATCCCATTTTAACTTCTCCTAAACGTTATCCCTAGCTTCTCTGGTGTTTTTCTCAGACATGTGTAAAAAACTGTCTGAGGAAATGGTATGTTTCTTACTGGAGCACCTGTTTTTATACTGAGACTAAATCATACGTTGGTGGCTTTTCATGGCAGTAGTTTGCGTTTCATTTGGAGTTCCAAAATACGAAAGCAGTAAATGCTGAAATAAATAATCACTGTTTTGTCCTTACTCAATAAGTTGTGTGTTAAAACTGTTGTCCTTACTCAATAAGTTGTGTGTTAAAACTGTTGGTTTGCTTTTCATGAATGCTAGTTGTTATACCCATATATTTTATTTTTTATTTTTTTCAAAATTCAAAGATATGTACAGCTCTGATTAGACGTTTAAATACATGCATCATATAAAAATATCTTTAACTTTTGCTTTAAAAAAATCCTTTTACAGTGTGGTATGTTTGTACAACAAAAATGACTTCAAAAAATGTTGAATTTGGATTTCTCTCTTTCCAAGTGTCATACTAAAAGAAAGCCACAAATATATAGATCCATTTACTCTGGAAAATGTGTGGTATTTTTACTGTTGTCTACATCCAAAAGTTAATGAGATTAAAGCACTTGATGTAAGTGTTGGGGCACCTGGGGAATCTAACTCTGCAACAGTTGTGACTGCGCGTCGTCCCCGGTGCTTTGTGTTAGCCTTCGGACATCTTGACTTCATGCCCAGTTTATATCCTTACTCTGTTAAATTCTGAATAGGCTCCAGATTCTTAAAATGCTAAATTAGTAGGTAGGGACAGGGGTGTATCTCTTGATGATATAACTCTTTAGGATTCACATTTTAACAGCTCCGCCAGATGGAAAGAAATTGACCCTGGTTCTGTTTTTTCCACATGTGCCACAAGATGTCATCTGTCATGGTAGCCCTCGGGCTTACTCTGACTGAGAGTGTGGGGTCAATATATCTAAACTGACCAGAATCTCACAGGCCAGCTTTATGGTTCACTGTAGCAAAGGGATGATGGAGAATAGTCTGAAATGAGATTGTTTTCTTCTTTTTCAGGCAAGGCCGCAGTCTCTTGCTTACGCGCCTGTCACACAGACAGATGAGACATGTGAAGCTCATGTCAGCCAGGCAGACACTCTAGGGCATGACATTCATTTGTGCGTGTAACTTCATGCCCCAAAACAGCAGACTGAACTGTCAACTATAAACTCTTTCAAATTTATTCCCAGCCAACTTTTTTTTTTTCCTTCATTTACCCTCACAAAATACCCTTCTAAGGCTATTTTCCTTTAAGACACTTCTACTGGCCCAGTAATCTCCAGAGAGAGCCAGTGCAAGGCCATCTGGGGTGAGGCTTTGTAGCCATTGAGCCCCCTCCATTCAATCCCCTCTTTGGAAAGCCAAAGCTTCAGAGCTCCCCTAACCAGTGGGGAAATCTGTCCAAAAACGACATTGGTGTCCTAAACAGATTAACTGCTGAGTCCTTCAAATAGCAATTGTCTTCTGTCTTTAGGAAGGCTCACGGGGGAAAACATCTAATTGGCTGCCCGTGTGTGTGGACATTTACCCCAGTGTGATTGCCAAATAAGATGTACACAGCTAGCAAAGAAAAGTATGTAATCCAGCCTGACAACAAATGAAACCATCTGCTGGAACCACAGACGGCATTTTTTGATGTCAATATACTAATTTTTTTCAGGAAAATGCTGACATGGAAATAGAAACCAAAATTTGAAGTCATATGACTTAAAAAAAAAAAAAAAAAAAAAAAAAAGAAAATTTTTCATCACACAGTTCCAATTTTACTTTTTACGTCAGTTTAATTAGATGCCAGAAAAAGTGCTAAAGTGAAATGAAGAAACTTCTAGATGCCAGTTTACCCTTTGAGGGCTGTAGTCAAAACAAACATATGTCTGATTGGACACAGAGACTATCGCAGAAGATAGAGAGGGGGCAGCAAACTTTATCCAAAGAGCCATTCATAGTAAAATTTTTGTTCGATGGTTAAATCCCTTTCTTATTATTATTTTAGAATAAAGAAGAAAAACCAAACTCTTGCAATATAGGAATAAGTGCATTTTCTTTAATTCTATATTCGCTGAATATAAGCATGAAAAAGCACAGCTTGTGACCTAATTGAAAAATGCCAATTGTATTACTAGCTTAGTTTTGTTGCATAAATACTATGCAGAGATTGCCTAAAAACATAAAAAGGCAAAGGCAAGTCATTTTCATAAGCATTATGTGAAATATTTGTTCAGTTTGTTATTGTTTTGTCAAAAGTGGCTTGTTAAGAGACTTTGTGAAGGCCCTTGAGAGCCGTATGCAGCTCCAGAGCCTCAGGTTGCAGACATTATCTAGGTATAATAGAGGCATTATTTATAACCAGACATGTTTCAGAGCTGGACAGCAGCCAAGCGAATAAACATAGAACACACCCTGACCAACCATCTTTGCTTATGTGTAGTATGTAAAGAACTGATTAATCTCTGACATATTACTCACATTAGTAAGATGTTTAAAGCTGTTTTTGCCAACTTTTTTGACCTTAACAATAATGTTGTTTTGCACTGTGAATTTTTTATGCTAGAGACTTCTGCCATCACACCTTTTTTTTTTTTGTTCTATGGTGTGATTTTGTTGACACAGATCTACAAACTCTAATCACAGGGTCCATTGCTTTGCTATGTTTAATATGCCATTTTCTCAAATGCAAGAAGAAATTTGAATTACTTTTCAGTTGTCTGGTTAATAGTTTGCCTCAAGGTTAAAATCTCGTAATGGAAAGGAGAAAGACCAACAAAAAACACAATCAAGGCCTGTAATTAATTGTTAGAATTAACATGAGTTTCTTTTCTTTTGAATGGCAAAAACGTAGTTGAGGGCATGTGCTCACTACACTTGAACTGAGCAAAAATAATTATTAAATTATGATCCAAGTTTCTCCTGCAACAATGACTTGACATTACGTGTTGGCTGCAGGCTTGCAGCATTTGCTGAAGTGCTAATTAGATTACATTTATTTCCTCAGCCTCAATTCATGTCAGTCTATTGTGGTTCACTTTGTAATGATTTTTTTTTTTTACTTTAGCCATTAAGTTTTATGCAACAGCGTTATGCTCTGGCTATGTTAAAAGGATAGTATTATGAAAAGTCTAGGCACACAGTGCCATTTAACTACAAGTAGCTATGTTACCATCAGTTGTTATAAAAAATTCTGTACATAGTACCATTTAAAAGAAATCTGACTTCCTCTGCCATGGCCAACGTCAACCATCTCTAAACCACCTCCAAGAGTCCTCAGCTGCCAGTCACTTTGGTTGTTTCGCCTTGGCCTCCAGACTGTCTGAGCCAGTCTCCCAAACCTCTGTGTCACCAGTGCTGACATACCAGGTTCCTGTGCCTCAGTACTGTGTCCTCAATAAGCCCCTCTGCTTTTCCAAACCCCTACCAAAAAAATATACTCAGGCAACACAGTCATAGGGCTTCACTAAATGCACAAAGCATGTGTGGATGGACGATAAGACCCACTCATCTGGTCTTCAAAGGGAAAGATTCGACTATTTAATTGGATTTTGATCTGATGTAGACAAAGTTCCATCGTTCCTGTTACAAAGTTACCTCTGGCAACCTCCACGTGTTTAACTGTAAAAAAAACTATCAACCCACGGTAGTGGTATGCTAATCATATTGTCTTTCTCCCCAAATTTTACTATTCAAGTCACCATCGGCTCATAATGGATAATGATTAGATCCCCTAGTCTCTGCAGATTTGTCAGGCCCAAAAGGTTTACCTAATGTCTTTTGGCATTCATTCAGCTTAGCCTTCACTCTTTGCTTCCCGATTGCTTTTTTCTTCACTCATCAGGGAGTTGTCAAACAAGGATAAAAACCTCCTTCTGAAGAGGGAGAGAGTGAGGGAGGCTGCTTAATAAAGATAGTCCATTTACCCGAAATATTTTTGGCCTGCTGAAAAGAGAATGATGCTAGTCTTTTCTAAAAGGACTACTTTTGTCTATAACAATGGTATGTTAAGACAAACAATGACAGAGTCTGAATAATAGAGCGCACATGCCTAATAGCAGCCTAATCCTTTGTTAGTCTGACCAGATATACAACATGGCTAAATTAATTTCAAAATAAAACAAACATG
Organism: Poeciliopsis retropinna; assembly: GCA_010277075.1. Classification (NCBI taxonomy): domain Eukaryota; kingdom Metazoa; phylum Chordata; class Actinopteri; order Cyprinodontiformes; family Poeciliidae; genus Poeciliopsis; species Poeciliopsis retropinna. Next base: position 4,510,100 of record VMRM01000019.1, read on the forward strand.
CATTGTTTCCTGTTACAGCCAAACATAAGTAAGCCAGTGACATAAAAAGGGTTAATCTATGCAAGTATTTGTAAGAAAGGGGTAACCCTTCATTTTTTTCAACTTGCCTTTGTAATTGTGTTCAGGCTGGTATATCATTTTAATACCTGGAAACAAAAAATATTAACATATTTTAAAAAAGAAAAGTGAGAAAAAGTGCCAGTTGAAGAGGCAGCTGATGGTTTTTGAATGAAGATGTAAGATTTAGAAGGCTAAACTTAAAACCTTATCATCACCTTCACATGCCATACTTGGCATACTGTGACATACTCTGCATACATAGTGTATGCAGAGTATGTCTTGTGAAAATCATCACTGTGTAGAGATTCCTGTGTTTATACACTGAAATAACTTACACTGCAACATTTATCAGTACAACCAGTAATAATTTGATGAACTTCACATGCACGTCACCTCACCTCAACTGTTTCATTCATATTTCTTTCAGAATACTGTGCCAGACTTAAATATTGAGGTATTTAAGTCAATATTAGTCAATATAAGTCAATAAACTTGATCAAAGTTTTGATACTTTCCTGCTGCTCGGTTTGTTTTTATATTTTATGTTTTTATTTCTCATAGTGTTTTGCACACACGCTGCTGAACTGCCATAGCTGGAAGGTTTTGGACAGGCTGTAAACAGCGACTGCATGAAAACGACTACCACCCCAGTTCCTCAGAGCAGTGGACTCTTCAGGGTCAAATCTATTTCAGATATGGATGCATGCATGGCGAGAGCACACAGCTCTGTGTATCCACCTCACAAATAGCCATGATTACAGGTGTGTCCACTCTATAATGAATTTTAGACTGTGCATGGACATATAGATAACAGAATTTCCCTCCTGTGGAAATTTGCTGCCTCACAGATGTGAAAATCACAGTTAAACCCCCGGTATAACTTGGGCTTTACTGAGATTTGTGCAAAGCGAGGCACCTCCTTCACATCATTAAGATAAGAAAGCCTGGGCCATCTGGTGGCCCAGTGCTTAAGATGCATGACATACAGTATATCTGCAATGTCCCAGCTGGATTTTGGTTGCAGACCTTAATTGCATGACATACCACTCTCTCAGGTTATTTCCAGCTGGTATATTTTCCATCATTTCTGTGGAAAGTGCAACATTCTGAACATTTCTGTTTTCATATAAGCCTTCCTTCCTGCCGTATGAAAAGCCGTCTTTGTGATGCGATGGTCAAACATTAAAACTGTGTTTGTACCCCAGCTGCCTCCAAGAAAGAGTTCAAATTAATAGTTTGTGGCACAAGTCAGCAAGACTAAAAGGGCTGGCAAAGGGCTTTGGGACATACTTATGTGTAGATTTATTTTTTAATACTGTGTAAAATATAGTCCTATTTCAAAGCAAGTGTTTATTTAAAAGAAAAAAATATATACATACATAAAGAGGACCATATATTCAGCAAAGCATAGTAATAATAGCAGCACAAAATAATGGAATAATGGGATCAAATGAGATGGTACATTCACTCTTTGTAACAATTACCCTCTGGCTGGCCACTTATGCAACCCCAACGGACATTGTCAGTGTCTATGTCACCAGTTGTATGCCTCCCAAGCACGTATGTCTGATTTCACACAAACAAACGCACGAGAAGCAGGGAAAATGCGGACAGAGTCATCCTCTCTGCCATCGCTACAGGGGCTTCTGGAAGAGCTGATGGCAAATTACAGCCAACCAGACCAAGCCAAACGCTGCTTCTGTCCACCGGCCCGCCTCTCCATCCGGCTGCTGCCGACACCATTTCTTCTCTTGCCTGGCTGTGTCGCTTTCCCCTTTGGTCATCGCTGCACAGTGACCAGCCATGTGTCACAAATGGGATAAACTGCAGCGGTTGGGTGATGCGAATGTGTAGAGGTAGGCGTGGGTATGAGCTGGGAAGGCATCGGCAGCCAGCAGGCTGGGGATCGCGGGGGAGGATGATTGTGTATGCATGCACTTATTGTCATGTTACATGCACAAAGCTCGACATCTTTTGCAGTAATCTTATTTGATTGCGCAATACAGAATGGTTCTTAATTTTAAAGTGAGAGAAAATTTCTTTCTTTATTTTTGTTTTTATTTTCCAACATTCTGTATGAGAGACACAACGGACAGTTTATATTGTAATTCTCAATTCTGCCACAGGATGGAGCGGTTTCCCCCACGGGGTGAAAAATTCATAAAATGCTGAATATTATAAAAAGTATGAACGTTATGAATACCAAGAGATATAGAAGGCATTAGGAGAGCGAGCTGAATAGTATAAAAGTTGAATGGTGAAAATAGCGCAAAGTATGCAGGAGAAGAAGCGCAGCGAAATTTATGGAGCAACCAGAAACGTGGAACTCAATCTAAAAAAATTCGCTGTTCCAGCGAAGCTGCGCAGGTCACTTCCAGTTCAGACTTGTGGGAATAATGTATTTAGTGTCCACAGATTCTCTTTTTTTCATAGCGCATGCTCACTGTGTGCTATTACTACCCTTAGCAACAGTTGCCATGCTGCTGACAATGATGTCATCAGCATGACTTCAAAAGATGTCTGTGTCATAAGGCCCTTCTAAGGATGACTTTGTGACGTCATAGAGTCCATGACATCACTGATCAGTTAAATTCTCCGGTCAGTTAACACAAAATTAATTTGGACGTTGTAGCTCAACACAGAAAACTTGGCGGAGGAAGGACCACAGTGTCAAGTTTATGCAAGACCTAAGGTCTCTTTTTGGAGGAGATTTAAAAAGATTTGCTGCAACAGAGTACATCCAGGCCAAATTACACCAGATTACCGTAAGAGAAATTTTCTTAGTCAACTCTTGTGGAATATTATAGAGAAAGCCGCCAACGAACCAACTGTGGATCTTGTAAAGGACTATTTTAGGGAGGAACACAGTAAGGTTTTGATCTTGCTTTCGAGAAGAACAGGGGAACTAAATGTGGATTTACTCTCAGACATGTCAGAAGAGCTCAGTGAAAGAATTTTCCACAGTATCACTAAAGATGACTTGAAAAAATTCAAGCATCACCTGGACAATCCTGTTCCTCCAACGACAATGTTTGCATCAACAAAGAGAAAAATGAGAGACTTTTTTTTTCCGAATGAGGACATGTATGCAGATGAGAATTGTCTGAGTGAAGTTTACACTCGGGCAGGAATGGATCCTGAAAAATCTTTGAGGGACACGAACAAGATGAGCTTCAAAAGTGGAACCAAAGAGGAAAGAAGAAATATGGTGGAAAAAATTATTTGGCAATTGATGTATAAATCCAGTAACAGATCTAAATATGCCTCTTAGAAACTGAAGGACGTTGAACATCTCCACAAAAAGCTGGCTCCCAAACTCTGAGAAGAAGTAAAGGACATCATCGATTTAGTTTTTTTTTTTGACGAGATGGAAAAAACTCTCCCGAAACATCTTTCAGCTTTTCTGTGGAAATGATGATGTGGTGAAAGAATTGCTGTTTAAAATGATAAAAAGTGACAACCCAATAGTTATGTACAAGCTTACACAGTGTTTCAGAAGAACCCTGTCACGTACCAGGAAAAGCCTCACCCAGCCTCCAAGTCGGGACCAGCCTCTGAGTTGGAACGGCCTCTAAGTCCCTCTGAGTCGGGACCGGCCTCCAACTCTGGGCCAAGTTGGGACACGTCCCTCCGACTCGGGACCGGCCTTCGACTCGGGACCGAGTTGGAACAGGTCCCGCTGAGTCAGGATCGGCCTCCCAGTCGGGACAGCCTCCAAGTCCCTGCAAGTCAGAACCAGCTTCCCAGTCTGGACGGCCTTCAAGTCCCTCACAGTCAGGACTGGCCTCCGAGTCGGGATGGCCTCCAAGTCCCTCTGAGGCAGGACCGGCCTCCAAGTCCCTCTGAGTCGGGACCGGCTTCCAACTCTGGACCGGCCTCTGTCTTGGGACAGGCCTCCGACTCGGGACCGGCCTCCAACTCAGGACCGAGTTGGGACACGTCCCTCCGACTCGGGACCGGCCTTCGACTCGGGACAGAGTTGGGACACTTCCCTTCGACTCGGGACCAGCCTCTGACTTGGGACCGGCCTCCGACTTGGGACTGACCTCTGACTTGAGTTGGGACAAGTCTCTCTGAGTCAGGACCGGCCTCCCAGTCGGGATGGCCTCCAAGTCCCTCACAGTCAGGACTGGCCAGCCTCCTAGTTGGAACGGCCTCTAAGTCCCTCTGAGTCGGGACCGGCCTCCAACTCTGGGCCAAGTTGGGACATATCCCTCCGACTCGGGACCGGCCTTCGACTCGGGACCGAGTTGGAACAGGTCCCGCTGAGTCAGGATCGGCCTCCCAGTCGGGACAGCCTCCAAGTCCCTGCAAGTCAGAACCAGCTTCCCAGTCTGGACGGCCTTCAAGTCCCTCACAGTCAGGACTGGCCTCCGAGTCGGGATGGCCTCCAAGTCCCTCTGAGGCAGGACCGGCCTCCAACTCTGGACCGGCCTCTGTCTTGGGACAGGCCTTCGACTCGGGACCGGCCTCCAACTCAGGACCGAGTTGGGACACGTCCCTCCGACTCGGGACCGGCCTTCGACTCGGGACAGAGTTGGGACACTTCCCTTCGACTCGGGACCAGCCTCTGACTTGGGACCGGCCTCCGACTTGGGACTGACCTCTGACTTGAGTTGGGACAAGTCTCTCTGAGTCAGGACCGGCCTCCCAGTCGGGATGGCCTCCAAGTCCCTCACAGTCAGGACTGGCCAGCCTCCTAGTTGGAACGGCCTCCAAGTCCCTCTGAGTCGGGACCGGCCTCCAACTCTGGGCCAAGTTGGGACACGACCCTCCGACTCGGGACCGGCCTTCGACTCGGGACCGAGTTGGAACAGGTCCCGCTGAGTCAGGATCGGCCTCCCAGTCGGGGCAGCCTCCAAGTCCCTGCAAGTCAGAACCAGCTTCCCAGTCTGGACGGCCTTCAAGTCCCTCACAGTCAGGACTGGCCTCCGAGTCGGGATGGCCTCCAAGTCCCTCTGAGGCAGGACCGGCCTCCAACTCTGGACCGGCCTCTGTCTTGGGACAGGCCTTCGACTCGGGACCGGCCTCCAACTCAGGACCGAGTTGGGACACGTCCCTCCGACTCGGGACCGGCCTTCGACTCGGGACAGAGTTGGGACACTTCCCTTCGACTCGGGACCAGCCTCTGACTTGGGACCGGCCTCCGACTTGGGACTGACCTCTGACTTGAGTTGGGACAAGTCTCTTGAGTCAGGACCGGCCTCCCAGTCGGGATGGCCTCCAAGTCCCTCACAGTCAGGACTGGCCAGCCTCCTAGTTGGAACGGCCTCCAAGTCCCTCTGAGTCGGGACCGGCCTCCAACTCTGGGCCAAGTTGGGACACGACCCTCCGACTCGGGACCGGCCTTCGACTCGGGACTGAGTTGGGACAGGTCCCACTGAGTCATGATCGGCCTCCCAGTCGGGATAGACTCCCTGCTTGATCCAAGATGGATCAAGCAGGGACTTGGAGTCGGGACGGCCTCCAAATCCCTCTGAGTCAGGACCGGTTTCCGAGTCAGGACTGTCCTCCGAGTCGGGATGACATCCAAGTCCCTCTGTGTCGAGACCGGCCTCCAAGTCAGGACCAGCCTCTGAGTCGGGACGGCCTCTAAGTACCTCTGCGTCGGGACTGGCCTTCCAGTTGGGACGGCCTCCAAGTCCCTCTGAGTTGGGACCTGCCTCTAAATCTGGACCGGCCTCTGAGTCAGGACCATCCACTGAGTCCCTCTGAATCAGTTTTGGCCTCCGAGTCGGGACCATCCTGAGTCGGAATCATATTTTGATTCGAGACCTGCCTCCGAGTCGAGACCGGCGTCCGACTCGGGACTGGCCTCTGACTCGGGACTGGCCTCTGACTCGGGACAGGCCTCCGACTCGGGACCGGCCCCCGACTTTATCTGCAGTCTTAATCTTGCTCGCAAAAAGTTACATTGGACATCTGGATGTTTTCTTTCTGGATGTTATGCCCCCTGCACGGTGAGTGTCACAACTTATAAAAGTGATGTTGTTAAAGCTCTGACAACCTAACCTTCTTTGAAAGTAATGTTTTCTCTTAAAATCTTTAGGTCTTTACAGAACAGCTGTATTTATAATGAGGTTAAAGTATACTATTTTCTAATTAGGTGACCTCTGAATGCTATTGGCTGCACTGGATTTTTGGATGTAGTGGAATCAGAGTTAGAACAGTGTGATGGAGGGAACATGAAATACAGAGGAATACACATAGACAACCTGTATGAGGTTTTGAAACTGATTCAGTGGTTCACTTTCCAGTAGGAGAACAACCTTAAACATCCAGTCTGAGCAAGAATTGAATAGAAATAGTGACACACTTCTCAGATGTCTTCCGTCAAAATTTTAAAAGCCTATATTAACTGTTCATTCCCATTCATGGGAATGTGGTATTTTCTTTGCCTGGTGCATAAAATCTCAATAAATGACATTGACATTTGTTGTCATAGCCTGACAAGACATGGTAAAGTTCAAATGATATTAATACCATCGTAATTTAGTATTACAACAATTCGGAAAATGTGAATTGGGGGATGGGGGAAATGGGAAATGGGAAACTTTATTGTCTAGCGCTCATCAGATTCCATGTGCTCATCAGCAATGTTTGTTTATTCACAAGATTTTCATTCATTCCCGTGGTCCCAACCCACTTGGCAGGTGGAAGGGGTGGAAACGAGTCATGCTGGTGAGCCAGTACTGGCATAGCACTGGCAGTTCCTGGCTTGAAAGCACATGGCAGATCGGCAGGCGCACTGGGCCACCATATTGACCTGGCACTGACTGACACATGTCGGAAGAGGGAGGTGTGAGATAGAGCGTAAGAGAGGTCACCAATCCCCTCTTCGGTGTCATTTAATGCTTTTCGCAGACCCCTACCAATCCGTCCCTGCAGCCCCCCAATGGATGGACAGGAAACATCTGCTGCAGTACCCTTTCTACCCCCCACCTCCTCACCCCTCACCCTCTAAGTACTGGCCTGAGCATCGCTGTAGCTGTCCACCCCACACACCAGGCCAAAACTTCCACTCACAAATAACCTTCTGTATCATTAACGGCTGAAATGACTGATGTGCAAACAATCACAGATATGTCTGGTGCAATAAATTCCATCTAATTATGAAAAAAAAAAAAGGATTTCATACAAGGACTGGCTTCAAATGCCAAATGGAGCTGGTCAAGTGCAGGGGGGGGGGTCTTGGTTTGAATCCATTATTTTGCCTTGATTAACAATCCCTCCACAAACACCATCCCACATCCACGCAGGGGCTCCATCAAACCATTGGAGTGGAATTGAGGACCTTATGCTGTAATGTGGTACACTGGGAGGATTGATTTGTTTTGCAGTGATGACTAGTGGCTTGTCTCTGGAAGAAAAAAAAACTGTGAATGCAGCAATCTAATTAAACCATTAATCAAGCTGCAGTCAATATCCTCCAGGAGTTGAGGGCTAAAATAGCCAACAGAGGCAAATGTGATAATTTCCACACATGATGTTTATGTCAGATAGCAGTGCTGCGGTGTTCAGAAAACAATGTGATTTCCAGTACAAAGCCATATAAATTTGTGTCATAGCAGTACAGTATATACTTGATTATGCTGTTTTAATATTTACACTTTTCATAGGTGGACAAGTGAGTGGTTATGGGCAGAGGTGAAAAGTCATCACCCAGAAATTAGCCAGTTGAGGAACCAGTTTTTTTTTTTTTTTTTGCAGTGGAGACACATTTTATTATGGGGAATATCAATGGTTTCTAGACCTTGCCAACCTAAAGGCAACACATTGCAAACGCATAAAACAGAAAACCAGAAACAAGAGCCACACCTCCTTTTTGTACACTCAACCATTAATTTTATGCTTTGTTGTTATTTTCAGGTAAAATGGGAGAAAGAAAGAGGAGAGCACATGCTTCAAATCAAGATTTTACTGTGCACAATTCATTAGGTCTAGTCTCAAGTCTGACTTTCTTTGCAGCGCTATTAGATTATTTAGCGCTGCTAAATAATCTAGCAGCGCTAGATTTGAGTGTGTCAAAAAGTAAAGAAATCATGGAATTTTGTTAAATCCTATAACTTAACATTTGATGCATTCCTCTTTTGAATAGTGCATGGGCAGTAGCATCAAGCATAACTTTGCATGATATTAAACAATGTTGTTATTTAAATGCAACTGTAGAATATTATTGAAAAGTTAATTTATTTCATTGACTCAATTCACTAAAAAAGTTTGTCAGTTTTATTTTAAAAAGTTTGTAATGTGTTTGTAAGATAAAAACTAAACAAATACCTCTTTAAAATTCCCACTGGGTTTCGAGCATTATATTTTCTATGTTCTTGCAGAATTTGTCAGTTTTAAGCAAAACTGAATTGCTTCATAAAATTTAGCTTTTTGTTTTGATAACCCTTTGCTTTGAATGTTAAAATTAGTAATTATGGTTTTCAGCAGAAGGCACACATCCACAGTAATGATTTTTTTTCACTGTTAATTTACAGTAAATACTCTTGTGAAAGTACTAAATGGTTTAATGAAATAAAATGCATAGCCTGTCAGTCATGCAAATGATGTAGAAAATTACTTTTGTTTCAGTTTTTTTGTGAAAAATATGCAGAGAGCAAGTGAAAGGGTGTAAGCAGTGCATACATGAGCTTGATTGACAGTGCTAAGATCTTACTCCTTGCTTTAATTGGTTGTTTATGACCAACCTGTGTATATTTGCAGATGCCACTAGAAGCACAGAGGAGCTTGATTTTTTTTCCCCCTACAAATCATCTGTCTCATATTATACTATCAGGAGATAGTGATGTTTTTTAACAAATATGTAACAAACACATTTTTAGAAAAGTTACCTACTTTTATATCCTGTGTCATTTATAAACGTGTGGCACTTTGAAAGTGAAATGAATAAAACATAGTAGCCCCTCTATTTTATTTTGTATCCAAACTACGTTAAAATCTAATATAGGTAAAAGTTTATGAGTTTCGCCACCAGAGGGCGCTCAGCGCCAAATGCACCAGCGGTTGACGCTCTACAGGCAGAAGAAGTTGGCCATTGCTGAGGAAGTAGCTTAGAGCAGGTGTACTTGAGCTGCTATATCACACTGTTTATCTGTTTTGCAGGTAAGCTGAGTGATAAATAATACATGGATGTTAACTGCAGCAATCTCTGATAAGTGCCTTGTGGCATCAATGAGGTGCATGTGTGGGACCCAACTGCTGAGCTGAATGTGGAGCCGGAGTTAGCAGCAGGCTAAGCTAATGATTGGCGTGGTTCGCGCTCTTGGTCGACTGTGGTTCGGGCCTATGTTATCCTTACACCTATTTTTGAGTTAAAGTTGGACTATATTTTCTATTCGAGTTGAGCTAATGAAAGTTTCATGCATAGGAGTATAGAGACAGTGATGCCAAGGGTAATAATGAGAACTGTAAACTGCTATGCTACTCTGATAAATGTGTTTTATGGTGAACATGTATTGTGCTCGTTAAAAAGAAGCGGCTTAGAGCAGACATAACGAGCAGCTGCTATAACCCGCTGTGTAGCGGTTTTCCACAGTTTATTCTAAATAAATGTTACACTGGAAGAATTTTGCGATATTTCTTTAAATTATCTGTATTTCATGAAAAGAGGTGAAACCTGTCATTGCTAAGGCACCACTGTGGTTCTAGTTTCAAAGTCTGTCTTTCTCTTGCCTCAACATGCCCTGACCTACACCCATGTTTTTTTTAGTCTTTTATGAGAATTCTCAGTGTTTATCACAATGCATTTTTAAATGCAAGTCTCTGGAAATTTATGATTCTTGAAGAAAGCAGTCAAACACACCGAGTTTATCTTTAAGAAAAATCTGCATTACCTGCAGTTAAAGCTGGATTATTATTATTTTTTTTAGATGGGTTTGACTGATTAACCATCAAACAAATTGAAACAGAAATGCTGTGTGGAAAGTAATGAATTAATGAGCTGGTTAAGAATGTATATTCAGTGATAACCATTGTGAAAAGATCCAACTCTGATGTCTAGTCAGAAAATGTATTATTTAAAGAAGCCTCTTTTTTTTTTCAATACAACTTTTACCACAGGGCCTTTGCCTGACTGACCAGTCTGATAGCTCCTGTTGTACTCCCAATCTCTTGATCACCCCCCAACACAGATGCTGGCCTTAGGCAAAGATGGCTGATGTTCAATGTTTTATTGAGACAGCTGCCACTTCGTGTACTTCTAAATTAAATTATTTCAGATTGAAGTTAGCAGAGCAGTATTTGCTTCTGCAAGTCCAAAAAATAAGAAGCAAAACCTACAAGCTTTCAATAACAGCTGACAGTATCTCAGTTTTCTCCATCCATTTTATCTGAAAAAGGCAGAATTAAAGAAAAAAAAATAGCTGAGAAAATTAAAACCAGGGCACTGCAGCTTGCTTCTTAACTCTGTTCCTATTAGCTGTGAAATGGTGAGCCAAATCTCTTTTTTTTTTTTTTTTTCCTAATTGGTAAATGACAAATTAGACTTTGCCAATACTTAATTGAAATCCTTGGTAAATGCTCCCACGCTGCTACCATCATGCTGTTGTGAGAATAATTACTAAACTAGTTCAGAGATGTACAGAGAGAGTTAAGAATTACCATTTTTCTTCATTGTTAAGAGTTGTGGGCATATTGCTCTGGGGGTCAATTTAATTTCTCTGTCCATCCATATGGATAAGCAGAAAATACTTCGACATTATTTATTAGCAGTAAAATAAATTTTTGTCAACCAATGTTAAACTACTACTATCTATTTTTGTTAACATAATTTTTTAATACCTTGGTCCACACTCACAGTAAGGATGATCTTCTCTGCTGATCTCATGTTCTAGTAATACTATGTTTTATCTTTTGTTTTCATTGGAGATAAATAAGGAAGATGGCTTGACCTGGAGGAACAGAAAGCTCAGCTGGCTCAGTGAGACAGAATGAAAGTGTTGGACTTGAAGATGAAGACTGGGCATGTTGAAGCAGATTTTTTAGTCAAGTTCTCTTGCTGCCTTGACGTCAAGGAGTCCGGTGTTTTTTGGGGTTTTTTTTCCTATCAAGCGTTATTTAGTTTAAAAATAAAACTAAATGGCATTTTGTTCTCTTCAATTGATATACATTATCTGTTACTTGTTGAGCAGGATGAGTCAAAGTTCATCCTGTTGCTTCATAAAAGGAAAGATTGTTCATTTCTTCCACTTTGTCAGGTTCTGTTTTCCTTGTTGACGAAACCAATGCAGCGCAGTTGTAACATATCTACTTTATTTAAAATAAAAAAAAATCAATGTCTGGCTAGCAGCTGCCAAAAATAAGAAAAAAAAAATTGCCTAGAGCCAAAATTGTAACATCAAAATTTGCTCTCAAACGCACGTAGCAATATGTACTCCCAGCCATACTTTTTATCTTTCTGCAGTGATTGCATAGTTTCTCTTTCTTAACTTATCATCCACCCCATTTTTAAAGTCTACACATACTCATGCAGACACACATGCGCACACACACACACACACACACACACATCTATTTCTATTCTCCCAATGTCTTACTATAGCTTCAAGGTCTGTGACATTGTTCTACAGTTCCAAATGAAATTGAAATAGTCTCCAGCACTCAGATTGTAGATGGTCTGAACTTTAAAAAAAGCATTTGTATTTTATTTCCTTTTGTACATTCTGGAACATATAATAAATCTCAGGATGATAAAACTTGGTATACTAATCTTGGTCCATTTCCATCTTTAACTTGAGAACTAAAGGGACTTCGAGCTGCTGATAATGTTTCTCTCTATCTCCCCCGTTCATCCCTAACCTTTTGTGTTTCTCTTGGGTAGCTATTGTCTGGATTCTGCACAGGCCATTTCAGGACAAAAAATGTGCTGCTAAGTGCAGGCCTTTGCAGCACTTACATAGAAAAATACTGCAGAGCAGAAATTAGTTTTAGGCAGTCCTTTCTGTTTCTCCCCCCCTTCAACATATAACCAAAGTTTTTAGTAAATGCATTCCATGTCCTGTTCTTGTTTTTGTGTTTTGCAGATTGTAAAGTTTTAAATTGATAAATTCATAGTGTTTCTCCAGAATAGTACACTATTTAGTCATTTTGTAAATTAAACAAGTTCCACTGATTCTCCATGGTAATTAACAGGAAGCACAAGTTCCAGATAACATCCTACTTGGCCTTAAGAAACTCCACACATTTATGTTTTCGTTGGAAGGACATCCAAATACCCGGTTGACTTGTGCTTTTAATAATTTTATAATTCATGGCGACCCATGAGAGGCAACTCTGGTTCTCTTACACTGACCCTGAACAATCCTGTATACTTTGTGTTAGGCCAAAATAAACTTGCAGTTCTTCTTGCAAGGTTTGTCACAATTTTTTTTTGTTTAAAACTTTTCCTCTGAATATAATTATAAATAGGAGACAAGCAGACACAAGTCAACTGTTTCCTCTCCAGACATTCAGTAGGAACATCAAAACAGGAGATAGAGCGTCAAGCAAGGGCCAACCTCAGGCTGGAAAAGACTATGATCTAAGTTATTTACCTTACAATGACATCAAACAAGAGAAACATAATGCGTTAAGTCCACAGTTTTTTTTATTTTTACTACAATCAATTTTGAAAATAATCTTTTGTTTCAGTAACATAAGGGATTTGACAAATTTCATGAATATCAATCAGATGTGCAAAAGTAAAGTAGAATTTAGGATTTTAAACCCACTTACTAATGTACTATAGTCACAATACAGCAACTGAACCATGTAATTCTTTTTAACTGGTAAAATTGGCAAGTGAATGGATTTTTTTAGCAAACCTTCACACTGTCCCCAAAACTAGCACTCACAAAACTGTCGGGGACGTCACAAACTGATTTGATTCACTTTGTGTCATTTCAGGACAAACAAGGGAGACGATTTAATGGTTCCTCAGTCCCGGAAGGATAATCTACACTCCAAAAGTTCTACTTCTTCATTTCCCTCTTCTTGTGTTTCTGTGGGTATGCCAACCACCTGGTACACTCTTGGGAAATTATCCTCCTCCATTTTATGGATCTATGTTGTTTCAATTTCCGCCTGAAAAGAGGTTATGCAGGAATAATTATTTGGGCAAATAGTTTTGCCGATCTACAAGAAAAATAATTGGCTTTTAGCTGCACAGGGAGATTTTCTTGGCTGTCTGTACACGGAGACAACTCTAGAGTCACTTGGCGTGCTTACAAACATTAGCAGGGGATCGGCAGTATGCAGAGGCCCCAATGACAAGGAGAAATAATTATGAATGGAAGCAGTGTTCAAGCCAAGAAGCCAATTTGTAATTGTCTCTTGGTTGCTGCTGCTGTTGCTGCTATAAAATGTACGTACCCTCGTGAGTATGTACAATATTTAGGCATCTCTTGCTTTGTACCACACGTGTACAAAGCAGATACTGTGACTCTCCACTTATCACTTTCAGTGACCTTCAGTCCAGAAATGTTTCAGAGATATACAAATAAAGACAATTAAAAAAAACCAATATAATCTTTCCAGTGAATATAGCTATTTTGTGTGAAAAATGCAATAGACGGAATATTACCATTCAACTTTTAAGGTAAAAATATCTATTATGCTATTAGTAATAAAAATCTATTGTAAATGTAGGCTTCCAGTCTGCATAATGACTGAGAAATAAAGTAAATTTTAGTTTTGATATCTATTTGGCTCCTGCAAAAATAATTGTATTGAGCAAAACATAAAAAGTTGTCAAATAGTATTTGTGTGTGCCTACTGTGTTTGTAGAATATAGGCTGAAGGATTACAATATATTTTTAAGGAATTTCAAATAGTTCTTTGCTTAAAATCCTCAACTGTTGTTGAGTACTAAACTGAAATGTTTAATCCAACTTGCATACAAGCTCTCCTACTTCCTGAGCCAGTGATCTTCTTTAAAAGCAAAGAAAAGTAAAAAGTTATTTTTTCCATACGAAAGTTTGTGATTTTGCAGTGAGTTTCTGCTAAGATGCAATAGAAAAGTGGCATATTTCATAGTGAAGAGGAATAGGTGGTGAGGATAGGGGTGTCAGGACTTGGGAGAAAATGAATATGCATGTGCATATTTATCCGGAAAATGATTACTTGCTGGAGCATTCATTAATCGTTTTTTCATAATTCATTCCGCGCATATTCCCCTTTTTTTATTGAATTTAAACAAACCCATTAACGGGGATTAACTTCCCTGAATGAGACTTTGCTTCTCTTCCCAATTGCCTCTAAAAAGGGCCCCTTGTTTCGTCAAGTGGAATTACTTGCGAGCGTCTGCAATCTCCTCTGAAAAGAATTATAGAACACAAGGGTGTGCTACACCGTCCTTCCATCCCGGTTTTGCCACTCTCTCTCTCCAGTCAATTTGTAATCACTTTTCAAAGGATATATTCCCCCATTGTTCGTTTCATTTTTTTCTCCCTCCTCCTTCGCGCTTAGTGGAGGGTCGTGCGCGGAGTGTTTTTGCAGTAATGATGGCATTATTGCATGTTGTTTTTAATAACTGATAATTCGTGCTTGACCATCATCACCATCTCTCCCATGGTTGTCAATTTTTTATTTTTTTATCCCCCCTGGCCTTTGTTGCTGCCTTTTACATGGCACTAATTACCGCCTGGAGAGAATTGCTTTTCTGGACCCTGACCTATTCTTTCTACTTATGGCCATGTGAAGGATAAAAAGGGGACAGAGAAATGAATGGAAAAGCTAAAGGAGAGTATGAGGAGCTTTGTAGCTGATTAACCATAAGGCATACATGAATGATAATTGGATGAGAGGATGTGAGTAGAGCCGTGAGCAAGAAATGCACTCCTTTTCTTCCTTTTCATCTGTGGCATACTCAGGAATCTGTTCATCACAATTCTTTTTTTTTCCTTCCTGTCGTCTTCTGAAGAATGCAAGTGAGCCAACAAAGAGTACCATCAAGTCTGAGTGGAAGATGCGACTACCTTGAGGGGGCGACACTGAAAAGATTGCATTGTATTCCAGTGTGTAGTGCTGCCCTAGATCTGTAATTACAGTGCACATTGCTTACAAGAGTGTGTAGGTCGACTCATGTGCATTTCAAATTAGACTACATCTTTTTAGAATCTAAATTTCCATGTTGTGTTTTTCTGATGAAAGGTAATGTTGCCGTTAGGTATAGGAAAATATACATAAACTGAAAAGAAAACTTGAAGCTCTTAAGATTTATGTTCTTAACTTAGCAAATAATGTGTGTGAAAAAATTCACTTTCGCATCGTGCATTATCTGAAGCTGAATAATGGTAGAGGGAAGCACTGGGATTAGCTGTTGCTTTGTGATCATAGTAAAGCTTGAATTTTATTAATATTCATAGTTCAGTAAAAATCAATAAAAGGTTAACTTGAGCAGTTAATGTTTCCTAAGATAACTCTATCATCTTTTCATAATTGTTGATGTACAAAATAGATAAATTGCATGTTTGCTAATAATGTTTAAAGTCACTCCCTTGTTGAATGGTGTTCCTTGATGTTCAGTTGTTGGTCCCATTTTGTTCCTTTTACACATTCGCCCCCTTGGAAGGACGACCAGCAATTTTAAGGCCTGGCAAGCTAACAACTGTCTTTAGGTAAATTCTTTGAAACTTGATAAATGGAACATTGACCAATATTCAGTGTGTATTGATGCACTCATCAAAATGTAATGTTCATCACTAGTTTCTTAATTGTAGACTATGTTGTTTTTATGACCTTGTTTTTTATTTTTGTTTTTATGATGAAAAGCGATTTGAACTGCCTTGTTGCTTAAATGTTCTATACAATTTCTATACAATTTGATTGACTCTCCTATGTGCTAATGTCAAAAATACAGTGCACACATACGTACATACACATTCAGAATACTTAGTTTTGAATTTATTTTAAAGTGCGAGGTGATTGTTTTGGAGCAGCTAGAGAACAACATGTAAGTGATGCCAGCCAAACCCATTTAATAGAGAAATGAGACCAGACACTGAAAATAAAGATCACGAGAGCTTCAAATAATATCCAAACTAAAACTTTGAGTGGGTAAAACAATAATAATAATAATGAAAAAAAGAATACATGACAGGTTTAAAAAGGATCTTATAAAGGAGAGTCTTTCTGCACCCATTTCTTCATCATTCAGTTTTTCATCTTTTTCCCGTTCCCCCTGCAGCCCTTTGGTGAAGAAATGCCAAATGATCACACTTCTCTGAGCACCATCTGGCAGCTTGTACTCTTACAGCACCCATCACATCTCTCACTTTTCTGCCAACCTATTACACCACAGTCTTACTCTAAAGCTCTTTGCTCAAAAAGATAATAAAACTACTATGAAATTAATAATCACCTTGTGTTGTCAAAAAGCACAATAATACAATATGTACATTTGTTGCTGATGCTTTGCAGCTTATTTTTTTCTAGTTTTATTATGCTGTTATCGCTGTTGTTACAAGGGTTATACTGTCCAGGGAAAATGTATCATCTCACAAACTATCTGCAGTTTTTGCTCTTAGCTCCACACCTAATGTTTGACGTAGTCAAACACGTTAATGTCAAAAATAATGATTTTTTTTTAAATAATGATTTGGTTTATTAAAGAAAAGAGATAGGCAAGTAATCTATTTCACTCTCAGCCCCTTTTGTTAATCATGACTTAATTGTGACTCACTACAATAATCAAAGTGGGCAAAAACCACAACTGACTTAAAAACAACACAATTTGCCCATCTCACACCTGCCAACCAACATCTTGACGATCCGCAACACTTTGGGGGGGAGGATATATTCTGGACTAACAAAAGAAAAGGGGAGCTACACGTCCTGTTAAAGCTGCCCTCATACTGATATATTTTATCATTTAAAAAAAAGAATGTCCTGGTTGTAGTCAAACGTGGTGGGAGTGTCTGGTGTCTGGAGCTAATTTGCTGCTTTAAGATCTGGATAATTTCCAGGTATTGATGAAACCATTAGATCTGTTCTCTACCAGAAAATCCTAAAGGTGAATGTGACCATTTGTTCATGACCTTAAACTTATTTGCAGCAGGTCAATGATCCCAAGTGTATCAGCAATAATACCTCCGAATGGCTTAAAGAAAACGTTTTGCTGTTGCCTAGTACAAGTCTGCTTTGAACAGCAATTGAGATGCTATACCATAACCTTAAACAGGCTATTGAAAGAGACAGGAATAGAAGACCTCAAATCAGCAATCCTTTATTAATGAGCCCTTTAAAGAGTGAGGCAAGATTTCACCACAGCAATGTAAAATACTCATTTCCAGTTTTTATAAACAATTTACGACAGCTAACAAAATAATCGAGACAAAACTGGTTTTATTATTTTGTAAAATGATATGCTATGACGTATAGAAAATTTTTCTTAACCCCTATTATAAGAATAGCAACAACTTTTGACAGATGTGAGAAATGAGAAGCCAAACGCAGTATAAAATAAAGCCTTTTTTTCAAGATATAATATTCCCTGTCTTCAGTATTGTATCTATTACAAGCATGGGATGAAACATTCTTCATCTATTCCTTCTTTGTGGGTAGAATGTCACAGAATATTTACATCACCCTATTAAGTGACCTACAACTTGCTAAAAATACAGCAACAACATAGTGTCTCCAACTAGACACTGTAGACTTTATTTCCACAGCATACAGTAACATGAAAACAGCATTGTGAAGCCAATAATCTATTTTTCTGTGACCCAGACTCAACCCCTCCTTGCCAACAGCAAATGGATGATATATATATATATATATATATATATATATATATATATATATATATATATATATATACGTGTGTGTGTAGTGTACGTATTTATAGACATAGTGTACACTCATATATTTCTCATTTCTCACATCTGTCATATTTTTAAATTCATCGACATCGAAACTTAGTTCCGTTGTACAATGCAAAATACATGTGGAAAAAATATAATTTATTACGGCATTCTTTGTTTTTGCACTATTTTGTCTTCATGTCCTCTCAATCTCCAGTCATTGAGAGTATATGGATGTATACTGAAACTGGTTCTGGGAGAGGACATTTGAATCTGTTCCCATTAATTGTGAAAATACTGAATTGGAAAACAGCTCTAGAACTAGATTGTAAATTAATTGGATTGTCCTCTGAGGTTCCTTAAATGATATTTGCACTAATCAAATGTAGTAAACTGAACTGGAAGTTGAACTGATTTATTCCATACCGGCCGCACACATTGTATTTAATGGAACAGCAATGCGATAAATACAAAAGAAATCACAGTGCTTTCTGGCCCAGTTTTGTCAGCTGCAGAGACATTTGCTGGACTGACAGGTGGAAGGATGAGTAAGCAAAAAAACTATGAAAGTGGTGAGATGGAAATGGTGGGTATAGATGCTGAAGTGGGGGTATGTGAGGCAGGGCAGGAGTGAGTGAGAGGCAGAAACAAAGTGACAAGCGAGTGAGCAAGTGAGACAAATGAAGGGGATGCAGACAAACACAAAAAGAACCAGAGGAAAAAAAAAAAAGAAACTTTTCCTCTGCATCGGTGGAACAGATGTCATTTACAGACTTTAGACTTTTGTCTTTCCACTGATAAAATGGAAAACAACCTGACAGCTAAGCCATAACAGATCATTTGTGCTCTGTGATCCCTATTGGTCAAGCATCAGATTTCCATGATTTATTCTACAAATGTTCTAAATGACGGCATAGGTCAGAAAGGCTCCAGTACAACGTCCCATTGAAGCGACATTGTAAGCCATTATGTTGTTTTTTTCTTCAAGTTGTTTTGGTACAATCAGTTCCATTTTGTCCTGTTGAGAAATGTCTGTTTGTGGGTTTGAGTGGCTTTGGACTCGACACTGATTTTTTATGTAGTTTGTATAAGGCTTTTTACTGGGTCTGAATCTAACTGTCAGCCTTCACTTACAATTCAATATTTTAGAATAAGAACCTATGGGGAGCAGAGTATGCGTTGTATCTGTGTCAATTAACATATTTGTATCATTCTTCATGTGCTGGACTCCATGCACAGTAGGGCGGTTCCATATCCTCTCGTTTACAGTAATAGTAGTAGTGGCATTTTTTGATATCGGTGAAAGAAATTATGTTGCGATATCAAATGATGTCATTAACTGAGTCTGATCTGTGCAGAGCAAGAAAGAAACAATTTGAAGGGAGTTACCAAGTGTTCAGAGACAGAGATGTGACATTGATAGATGAAGCATTTGTTCAAGATATAAAAATATCTCTGGGTCGAGGAGTGGCAAAATGTAAAATGCAGTTTTTCCACTAAGTTTGACACAAGCCTGAATAAGGA
The DNA here is from genome assembly GCA_010277075.1 of Poeciliopsis retropinna. Taxonomy (NCBI): domain Eukaryota; kingdom Metazoa; phylum Chordata; class Actinopteri; order Cyprinodontiformes; family Poeciliidae; genus Poeciliopsis; species Poeciliopsis retropinna. The sequence continues at coordinate 4,529,470 of VMRM01000019.1, forward strand.
AGGACATTTGTAATTTTGACATCACATAGACAAGGATTACTAATAATTGTTTATTTGTTGTTGTGAACATACAATAGCTGTGGTAGTTTTACTCCTTTATGTCTTTTCCACAATGGTATCTTTTTCAGTTTCCCATTATAATCACATGCTCATGAACAATTCTTTAAAAAAAAAAAAAAAAAGGTATTTTTACTTTTAGTGACTTATGATTCCCGATAGCTACTTTCTTCACTCCAAAGTTAGCAAGACTGAACATTATGAACAGTCTGTTTACGTTGAGTGACAACAAATGATCCGTGCCTACAAAAAGTGACACTCTTCTCTTAATTCTGAAAATTGTGAGCAAAATACTTAACCACCAAGCCACAGCATACAACTTTAGGATGGAAGAAAAATATTATAATCTGACCAGGACTATATTTAGTACTAAAAACTGTTTTTGTTTACATGTGTAATTCTGTAAATTTTTCCCAAAAATATTGTATCACTACAGCCAGTCAACCTCTCCACCCAATGGTATTTTTGCTCAGTCGCTTTCTTTTTGATAAAACATGAACATTGACAATAACTGAAAAAGTGAAGCCTCCGCAGCCTTAGATGTTGTTCTGGGAGAGCGCAGAACTTTTCTTTCATATTTTTTCTTGCAAAAGATTCCTCCCGTGCTAATTTTCATGGATCCCACAGTCTTAGAAAAGCCAACGAAGCCCTGTCCAGGTTGATGTATGTGAATTTTTTTTGTTTTATCTTTTCTTTAAATTATCTAGATCAGTACAAAATGTTGTCTTCCATTTGAGAATATTTATCATGGTCAGATAAGCAATTTCTTAATTAGCTAAGTCAAGTAATACTTGAGACTGAGTTGTGCTTTCAAATTGATGCAACATGGAGATGTGTATAATTTGACTTAGGACCTATTGTTTTAGACTGTCATTTTTTTTTTTTGTCTCAAGTGGAATCATTTTAAAATTACTGTTTGTATTTAGCTACTCTTTTGAAAAAAGTCTTAATTTTTACATATATTCGCCAATACTGCTAAAAACCTTTACTGAATATAGAAACATTTGATTTCACTAAGACCATACATGAATTTTGACTTAAAAAAACAAACCTCCAAAGATATTAGACCATATAGCTTCAACTGTTAGAACAATCCAATGCTAGAATTAATGTTTAATGTACCGTTTTGCATATATCTATGTGAAAGGCCTTTATAATTCAATAGTTTAAGTCTCTATTGCATAGAGATCTAAAAACTAAATTCAAACATTTTTGTGCTTGCCCCTTAACAAGTTGCTATATTTTCATTAGTCATTGTATATATTTGTAGTTTTTTATTTATTTATTTTTTGCCATTTTGGGATCAACGGCACCGACAAGCTTGTATGAGTCAGTCCCCAGAATTGCTAGTTGTGGGAGCCAAGTGGAACGTTGTTTGTCTGGGCCTGCAGCCAATACTTCCATTAGGCCTTTGGCCTAGGTGAACAGTAATTAAACAAGGCTGTGCTGACTCTGCACCTCACATTCCCAGTGCCTCTGCTTTCAACTTGTGTTTGTTTATGTCGATCCCCAGTGGTTTTATTTTTTCCTCTATGGAGGTCAAAGCCATATGCCTGCATGCGTACCTATCGTGATTAATGGACACACAAATAGTTTAAGTCGCTGGCCCAGTGAGGGAGAGTTTCACAGGTGTAAAACAAAAAAGAGAGAAGTAATGTGGTGGGAAAGGACACAGCTACTTTATCCTGGTATGGAAATGATGCTAGAGAATCTAGACTGGCTGATTACATGCATTGGTCAACTTTTCAGCAAGGCGTTCAGAGGCTCCAAAGAACTGTAGACCTGTGGCTGACGGGTGCGAACGGGTTGCAAACGGTTAAGCAAAACTGAAACACGTTGCAAACACATGAATGATGCCAACTCCAAAACACAAAACACCTACAACAGAGAAACACAGCAAAAACAAAGAAATACAAACATGGGAAGTAGAAGCAAAAATCTACACTCAGTAAAACAAATGCAATCAAAACATGGTGCAACCACAGAAAATAAAAGCAAAAGGGAAAATGTTTCAAATAGCAAAAAAAAAAAAAAAAAAGGCAAGTATTACATTATGCAAACTTGCTCCCCAAGATGTGGTTCTGGCCACTAGAGGATGTCTGGAGTATGCACTGTTGCCTATATTAATATGACTGTGTTCTGCAACCCTGTGGCTTGGCCATTGCCTTCATCTCCCTTCAGTATTCCAGCTGGGGTTTTACCAAGAGAGCTTGATTTCTCAGGATGGATTTCATCCTGGCTAGTCGGTGAAAAAAAGGAGCAGTTGTGAATGATGGCGTTAAGTTTCTGGGCTGTTTTTGTATTGTTGTCTGTTTGTGATTGTAGTTCGGCAATGGCAGCAAAGGAAGTGAATGATGCTGTCCGCTCCATGTTGGACAGGTTCCCAAATGCTGAGCAATTAAAGTCGCAGTAAGAGGAATGTTTAAGGCAATAAAGTGCCCTTAAAATGTCATGGTCCTTCTCCCCGCAAGATCATAAGTTACACCTATACTAATTGGCCACGTCATCAAGAAGTAAAATATCAGGGGAGCAATCAGGAGGAAATAGAAACATGTAACTGATTTCAAAAATATTTTATTATAAATAAAAAATACAATAAAATACATTAATCTTTTGTCGTTATTGTGATCTGATAAAAATATTGAGAATATCAAGCTGTTTGAAGAATTTTTCAAGGCACTGTTAGTGCCATTAAACAGCATTCAGTGGTCTGGAAAGAGAATTGGTTAAAGTATGAGGAAGTCAAGGCATACAAAAGATATTTCAAAACCGTGAGCAGTATTTCTACAAAGCAGAGCAATAAGACCCAAGAGAGGGCATTTGCTAAAATACTGAGTTGGCAGTTGGACGCTAAAATAGACAATTAGAACTGATAGTTTGTGGCAAGGCTGACAACAAGATTCCCTGCTTCCCTCTTCTTGTTCATCCTTCCTTCTTAGTTATCCTTTTCTTATCCTCCACTCTGAGCTCCATATTGGTTTGAGAGAAGCCCCCGTTGAGGAGAAAGAGCGAGACTTGAGGGTGGGATAGTGCTGAGGCTGCATTCATGGGAGAGATTACAGTGAAGTGTTGGCTGCTGAGGCTCTCTTACCATCTTCTTTCCTTCGCGCAGAGATGGAGCTGTCTGCCTTTGATCCCACGCTCAACCAATAAGATCCCACTGCCAGAGAAAATAATGAGGAGCTCTCCGCCGCACACCCCCTACACACAGCACTGTAACCGAGCTCTGAAATAGGACTGCATGCGTAGTGCGAAGACACAATATTCATATCCCATCCAGGTTTTCACACTGGAGTGAAAGGAAAAGCACACTTGATTTGAAGTTGGCTACGTGTTTGTGTGTGCTTGAAATAGGCAGGGGCGCTAATAAAATGAAAAGAAGAATGTCTGAATCTGTTGATTCACCCCCAGCAGGAACAAGGATCGATACCTCTTTATGAAAGGACTTAGCAAACTAATTAGGCTGTTCAACGCTGTGCATTTCAAATGAGCTGACCGTGCGCACAATGAGAATTAAGAGGTGGATGTGCACCGGCAAACTAAAGGCGACTTAATTGTTGAAGGTCCCCGGGATCCATCATCCGAGCACGGCTGCTCAGATGCGCGTATATTAACAGGAGCTCAGGTGTGTGTGCACAGAGGCGTGTGCGTTTCTGTTTCGCCATCAGAGCAAAGTTATTGTTCGGTGTGCAGATGTTGCGCTTGTTAGGCTGTTGATTTCTATCACATTTGTGTTTGGTGTCGTGACGACAAGTTAAGCATGAAACATCAAAACTAAAGTCTGGAAAATGGAAACCAGGAGGTTATGAGACAGGAATTACAATTAAGGCTAATCTCACTCAGCATTACTTTGCACTCCAGGCAAAACAGTTCCAGAGAAACTCCACTCTGTGTTCTGATAACTCGGCACAGAGGGAAGAGAGAACAATTTGCTTTCTAGGAAGTACAATAATTTCTTGAATCATGAGTTTAACATTGTAATATATCATCATATTGCATTGTCTGAGCTCTTTGAAAAGACCACTAAATATATCTCCTGTGTTTTCTGGCCATATTTTAGAAATATGTTTTGTATCTACTGCATTCTTGTCTTTCTGTATAGCATCCATTATTGAACCCAAATGCATTGGTCACTTTCACACATTTCAAGACCAGTTATAAGGGATGGGGATCACCATTTAGTCATCCTTTCATTATCTCGACCTGCTAATCCTTGCAGGGCTGCAAGGGGCTCCAGTTGTCATTGGGCAAGAGGCGAGATACACGCTGGACAAGTCGTCTGTCCATCACAGAAGATTGGGATTTGTGGCATTTAATTGTTTCCCAGAAATGTTTTAATCAGTCACGAAAGCACATTTATTATTGAAGAGGGCTCTGATCATAGCCACATTTATTTATTTAGAGAGTACAAAGCTATAATTATGGAATTTCAAATTTATTCAGATGCCCATTGATGCGACATGGTGAGTATTAAACACGTTCCCTCTAACCATCTGTACGTTCTCGCCAGAAGATTTTACAGGCATTTCTCTATGCAGGTATTTACTTGTCTGTGTCAGGGTTCATTTGGAACCTTTGTGAAAGGACTAAGCAGTATAAATATGGATAACTTAAGAAAGTGTCGGTTTTGTACTTTGTACTTATTGATCTAGATTAATATTCATAGTCAAACCTTGACTCTAACATTGACACTGTGAATATAACTAGTTGTGTGATTAGTCGATATGTCAGTTTAGGAATAACCTGCAAAATAGAGATGCGACTGGTAGGTTTCCAGCTATATTTTTAAAATGGTATTGCCTTTGTAAGAGTGATGGACGGCGCTCATTTAGTGTCTACGTTGTCTACGCGCTCATTTAATATCATGGCATATTTTCTATGCCATGATATATTTCCAAACATGCAGCTCCAATTGTTGGAAAAGAAAAACTATTTGTTAAAACATTTCTGAAAACATAACTTAAAAACTAGTTACATCTTAAGACAGATATTTGACAAAGGTTAAATAGAACAACAATATGTTTTAGTACTTATTTCTTAATGCAAGATAAATCAGCTATAAGCATTAAATGAATAACCAAATCAGATTCATTGCCATATTTTATATGAACACATTTCTTTGCAAATGAAAATTATCTTCCCAAATGATTTGAGAAGTACAAATCTTAATAAATAAACTTGCATGAAGCAGTTTCTAAAATTCTCTTACTTTTTTTTTTTTTTAATCAAAGTTTTAGCCATGAGAATAAAAGTACACAATAGCCCTCAAACATCACTGCTTTTATGCTTTTATTGTTCTCACTTAGCACTGCACCTGGATGATAAATGCAGTTACTAAAATCTGGAAAAAAGAAAGCCTTCGATGACAGACAATAAATCATTGTCAAACTGCCAAAAAAAAAAAAAAAACTCATCTAGTTTAGGAAATATTGTTGCATTTTTACAGAGACGTATTAAATTCAGGCGGATTTGCATTCGAGGAGGTAAATAGCTAGCTTGAATGTCGCTGGGGATAAATCACATAATTTGTCGAAGACAATGACTAATTTGCAGACCAACTGTCTGTTTTATTAAAGAAGGTACAGGCAGACATTCGTCTTTGTCGGCCCAGGCTACTTATGGTCACATTTTCCAAATGTGCAGTTTACATTTATTTCCCCGTGGCATCTGCTCTTTTCTTCTCTCCTTCACACATCCTCCAAATAGCGGCTGCAATTATCCTCCATACCTTGTAGCATGAAAACACTCCACATATTTCTCACTCTCCTCTAAAGCTTGAGAAATAGACTGCAATTATATTAGAGGTGCTTTAGATCTGGTCAATTTGCATGCAAGCAGCTGCACTTATGGATCATAGAAGCACAATTAAACAAGAAGCACTTCCTCACAGTGCCTGCAGCCTCGTGGAACAACTGATCAACTGTGTTTTACTAATTGTCAAATAAAACCTGTTTAAGATCTTTTTACCCCTGTGAAGGGAAGGACTGTTGAGTTCAAAAGTACTTGCAAATTCCCAATGCTCTACTCCACAGTAGCCTTATAAGAGGAAGTTAGTCAAGGCAACTGTGGTTCACACCATAAGGTGTTGATAGTGTCAACTTTAAATACTTAAGCACCAAAAACGCCTTCATATACCGTAGATCTTTAAAATGTTAAAGAAAAGCTGTGCAAACAAAACTTTTAGCTGCACACAGATAGCGCTCAAGTCATTTACCTCACGCAGAAGAGTCAGTGATGGCTTTCACATTAGTCATAGCGGTTTGGAGAAACGACTATACCTCACTCGTCTCTGAAGACTATGCTGACATATTTATGCAGGTTAATGAGAGGATGAGAGAAGGATGAAAAAGAAAAACACAGAAGATGGGACAAGGTCAAGATGACCAGATTACTAGTCTTCAAAGTACAAAATTTAAACAGAGTTTGCAGCAGTTGATTGTATTGGCGCCTGCTTGTTTTGAGGCCAGCTACGGCCCGAACAATCTAGGCATCAAAACAAAGCAAAACACAATGAAGCAGGCAGTGTTAATTTTCTGTACATCTCACTAAATCACTTAGAAACAGCTTTGTGGTGTCATGGCAGCTTGTCAGCCGCAGAACAGGCAGAGCGGTGCTCTGTGTTGGGCTTTATAACCTTCAAGATGTCACTGGGGATTCAAACTGCTTATGAGTTCCCTCGGCCGGTGGGTTCATTCTCGGTTTTTCCCAGTTCCTTTGTTCTCTGTAGTCTCTCAGAGAACAGTTGCATTCCTTTGTTTTCCGTGTAGCTGAGGAGGTTCCCTGACAATATAGGCTTTGTACAGGTGATGGTAAAATTTCTTCTCTCTATTATAAACCTGCACACCAGAATACACTACTTTAACACTTAAAGCTGGAAGCTTTCATCTGTTTCACAACAAAAAATTATACAATCATTCTCACTGAACTGTTAGTGGTACTTCAAAGCAATATATAGTATTTATATCCAGGAAGACAACAAGTTACCAAAGAAAGTCCCAAATACTTAAAAAAATGTTTGCATGAAATCAGTAAAAAATATGGTAGGACTCAAAGATAAAGAACATTTAATAAGAAACTAGATCTTGTTTTTAGCACTAAGAACATAAATTGAATGATCTGGGACAACTGGCTTGTTCTTTCAATAAATTAAAATTTACAAGAGTGTTTTCAAGGTGAGAGGTGACAAAAATACACAAAATAGGTTTAATCATCGTTGTGCACCAATCAAAGCCAGGACACAATGTTAAAGACCCACACCACTCAATGAAACAATACATGGATATTGCAAATATTGTCAATATACTATATTAATAGTTTTCATCTATTACTGGCAATATTATCGTTATACAAAAGTTTTATCACCCATTGCAAAGCATCAATGACAATGCCACTTAGGTGAATGTGTGCTAGAAAAATTTACAATGCTGAATAATACAGTATTTGTATTAACTGAGGCATTGATCTTCTTGTGTCAAACAGGAAGATCATTGCACAGTAAGTGAAGGGTTCCCGTCACTGCAAGATTGAGATCGCAACAAAAAAAACAAAAAAAAGAAATGGACAGATAAGCAGTAATGTAATATTCCAAGACACTTAGTACATAGGCTACTTTTTTTTTTTATTCTATCCAAAGCTAATGCAGTTCTGAGTTTATTATATGTCTTCGTATGTGTATGTTTTTTGTTTCAGAAATCCAGTCAAAGACTTTTTGGTAATGACTTTTTTGTAGATGTTTTTTTTTTTTTTTTTAATTATGTGAGATAACTAGGTTACAGATTCTGGTAAAGTTGTCATTTAATTATAGGTTATAGACAATTTGTGATTTTCACCAAATATTTCAGTATTTTTAGAAAAAAGTGAAAAAATGTTCCAATTGTCCCCTAAATGTGCTCCAGTCCATTGAGCAGTGATTTAATTAAACCCAGAAAAAACCCATACATTTCAATGTACATTTCTTAATATATTATTTAGCAGTTTAGCTTTTTTCCCCCCCTGCATAGCTTGTAATGAAAATCTCAGATGCTCAACAAAAATAAAAAAAGGCTTCCTGCCACAAATCCCTCTGAGCCAGCCCTTATCGTCAGGCTGTGGCAGTCAGAGATCGAGCACAGTGATTGAAGGGTTCCAGTCACTTGGCAGGATTACTGGTTTTGAGATGATAGCAAGATTTAATAGACCTCCGAATCAGAAGGCAATTCACCCTTTGAGGAAGAGAGGAAACCTTTGCCCCTCCTGTTGACCATCTTCTGCCCACTTACAGACCTTTTAACCTTCCTCTTGAATTGGCATTGCCCATGTCTCTTTGAGGTAAAGCCATCTTTCCAGTTTTGTGAACCTATCGCTTTTTTCATATTGCTTAAATCTTCACAATTTGTTAAATTGCTCAATCTAAAACGCTTGGCCCTGGCTACAGTGAATATTCTTTTAAAACCCTAAAAAAACCAGGCTTAGTCCATGCAAAGGAACTTAAAATAACTCAAGGAATTTGCCTGATATGTTTATAATATAACAGCTCACACTTCTTTGGCCATCTTTTACTTTTTACTTAGTGAAGCAATTCCTAGTATTACCCTTTTTTCAAGTCATCAATTTAAGCTTAATCTTCCCCTCTGACCTTAATCCTTTTAACCCAGCTCCACTTCTCTTTAATCTTTTCCTCCTTTTTATCTTTGGCTTCAGTTACTGTCATGTTCAGTACATCCAGAATGACCATAAAAGGAAGTCCATGCCCTGTATTGACACACATTCTGACTCAAGAAGTAAAATAAGTGGTTTCATGGCTGTAATATCCATTGTACATGAATCATCTTTGATTCTTTGCACAGAATTGTATAATGTTTATTAGATCCTGGTTTACCAATTACTGTAATATCTCAAGGAAAAACAAAAAACAAAAGCAGTTTTGAAATTTTGCAAGCTAAAACTTTGTCATTGTTGATTTAGTTAACTAGTAGTCATAACCATAATTGGCAACAGTGTATAATTTTCTCTAGACAGTAATTTTCTACCCATTTTTTGATTACCATGGTAATCAAAAAGCACAAAAACTATATGCAGTTCTTTTTTTTTTTTTTAAGTTATTAATTTTTCAACTGTTACTTGTACAGTTTACTGTGTCAGCCATGAAACAATAACAAGTGTATATTCATGTTGAGATATAAAAGAAGGCAACTGGACTTTTCTTTTTGTCTTGAAGATGTTTCACCCCTCATCCAAAATGTATGTTTAGTTCTGAAACTTATCAGGCTTACAAGTTGTAGTCAGCCTTACGATTACCTCATATAGAGTTTATGGAGTATTGTTGAGAAGACGATGTGAGGTTCAAAGCCCAACACATCCTAAGGCCACTATCAGAGTAACCTCAGCTTCCATCAGACCTCATGACTACATGCTGATGAGGTAATTTGATGCAGGTGTGTTGAACCAGGGATACCTTTAAAAGTTGCAGGACACTGGACCAAGAAGAACAGAGTTCAACTTGTGTTATAAACCGAGATTGATTTCCCTCAGCATGCTAAATGCTTGGAATTGTGCAACATATGACCTTCACCTTAAAGCATGAATAAAATGGGACCTGTTCTGAAACTGTACACAGCAGTGAATTTTACAATCTCCAGTCTGATACACACACAGAGTACAAAATAGGGAAAATCAAATGTGATAAGACAACTTATAACACATACAAATTTTTTTACATTTAGATTATGGTAAAATATGATGGCAGACAACATAAACTATAATAACTGCTTTACCAAGACAGTAATGGAGCACTGAAGATCTTTCCTTTGCATTTTAAAGAAGATGAACAGCCGTTATCACAGTTGCTGCTTGGATACCAGAGAGTAATTTTCTTCAATAATATTTCTGTAAAAAAAAAAAAAAAAAAAAAAAGCAATTCAACCAGATCTTTCGTGTAGTGTGAGTTTTTGTACCACATCACAGGAAAATAAAAAATACTCCAGATAACATTTCAGGTATGAAAATGCAAAGATATTTATACAACCTGTGGTGTTTTTTGAAGCAAAAGGAATTAATGTGACAACCCCCCAAAATTGGATATCTACTCAACAGGACACTTGAATTTGATAGAAAAATAATAATGATTTGAGGCTGTGAGACACTGTTGATCTGCACTTCAGCTACAAAAAAGATTTCTTGCTAATAAAGGTGCTGCAATCTTATTGTTTTGGAATTGGACGAAGCAAGAGGATGATACCATGGTCATGGTTTTTAAGTTGAGCCTTCGGGTTAAGTTTGATCCGATTTACACTTTTGATGTTGTTTATTAAAGCTGCCTTTATCACATCAGTACTTTGGATTAACCGTTTCACTGTGCTTAAATACCAAGGTTTTCTGCAACCTGCAAAATTTCCAATCTGCTCTAACACAGAATAAGTGCAATTACGGAGGAACTGAGGCAGTCGATTTCTTATGATTCTGAGACACACTGCCTGAAATTAATTTTCTTTATCAGATAAAACTTCAAAACATCAGACGTCTGCTGTACCCTTTGGGAGAAGCAAATAGGGATCCAGCAAAGGTTTGACTTCTGCGAGAAAATATGCAGCACATCTAAATAAATTTTTAAAAGATTGGGAACAAATAAAATTTGTTCATGCCCATTGCAAAACATGCAATGGGCAAAACATGCCATTGCCATAATTCAGTGTACACTAACAGTATCAATTATTAGGGTCATTCAATATGAGACCATTTTGATGTTAGAAAATTACAGCATATAGCTGTAAATTGTCTAAAAATGCAAAGGGTGTGATGTCTTATTAATTTAGCAAATGCTCACAATGACAAAATAGCCTAAAGTAAAATTAATCTAAATTAAAAATGAAGAGGCCATGTTCCAGATTATTTTGATAAGTTGCAAGATAAGCATCCCTTTTATGAAGGGTTGGATCTGATTTCCAACTTGTGCATGTAAACCAAGTGACCGTTAAACAAAAGAAGCTTTCCCAAGGCTTAAACTCATTGATTTCAGATAAGTGTACTGTTTATAAACCAAATTACTGAATCCCATTTCTGCACCTCTCACCTTCCTCCTTAAAAAATGTCTTGCATCAAAGCCAGGGTAAAACTGTAATTAGTCACTTTTTGTTTTCCCGCCCGAAGCAGCTGTAGACAAGCAAATTCAAATCGAGTGGCAATGATGACCTCGTAAAAATTTCAATTAACATAAAAATGATGCACTTTGTCAGGGGGAAAAAAATCCACTTAACATTGATGAAACTTAAGCCAAAGACATCTTTAAAAATGTGCAGTAGCTTGAGTTTTAGTGACCTGATTGTGAGTTGCTAAACAAGATAAAAGCTTTAAATATGTATCAAACTAACCATTTTAAAAAGACTAGTAATAAAAGTAATCAAGTTTGGGATTTTTTAAATGTTCGCAGAGGCTTCATTCATTTTCTTAAAACTTGTCATTGGTTATAAATAGTGATGGTAGAACAGAATGAATCAAACTTTAGCCATCAAAAGACTCTTTCTCCTGACCACTCAAGCTGCTCACTGGATTTCAAGATTTAGACAAAAATCAAGTTTTAGTTTAGCCTTTAAAGGCTATTCAAATAAATACCATTGGCTTGTATAAAAAAATGCCATTCATAAAACCAGGTCAGCTTTAATACTTCGCTCAGAAAAAGTTCTGTCTCTCAAATGCCATGAAAATACATCCAAATATAGTGATATACTTTCCTCCCCCAGCAACCTGATGCCATCTTTGCGCCATAATCCACTACTGATCAATACCTAGGAAAAAAATTTATTTCAACTGTGCTAAACTGGAAATCACAAACAGAACCAAACTCTACAGGCTGACTCTAAACCAGGGCTGAAGTTGCATTGCCTTTTTCCCGTTTTGAGTAAAGCTCATTGTTATTTCTCATGTCTTGGACATGTGTTGGAGCTTTTTAAATATGCCCAGTATGCAATTATACATTCCAAACACCTTCCAAAAACAAAGCAACAGAAAAATTGCTGTTGCTATCCTATCCCAAAATGACCTCTATAGCAGACAGAAGCAGCATATCCTCTTACTACAGTGATCTTTAAACCGAAGACATGGTCTTAAGAGAAAGGCATATTGGTGGGGATGTAGTCAATTTTGTAAGGAATCAAAGCAATCAGCTCGTGTTGAACCCAAATAGGCACTTTCTCCTTATCCTGAGGGGATTCTGATGTGAATGCTGGCAGATTCTCTAAAGGTTCACATCATTGCAACTTTTTTTTTTTTCCCCCACTCCCATTTTCAGCCAAGTCCAAATTAGATCATTAAAATAACCTTTCTCTTGACATTTAAAAGTCAAAACAGATTCTTGAAAACTTGTAGGTCTACAATCAGCTTTAACTCCTACAGCAAGGAGTGTTTGCCTTAAAAAAGAAAATTAAAAAAATTCTAATTAATTTGTTAGGAGGATAGTTTTTCATGTTACAATTGTCTGTGTCTACAAGTAGTTTATGTAAGTAGCTCTCATTGAAAAGGTGCAAATTTTGTATGTATTTGACAAGTTACAGGACTAATCTGATCAAATGAGTTACTAACACAAATATATTTTAATATTTGTTACGTCATCGGTAACAGTGTGTCCTTACATTTGGTGAGAACTGTGTATGTAGTTGAGTTATTTTTTTTGAAAGATAAGCGCTTGCATTATTTTGGATTAAATTTTTAACATGAAGGACAACACTATGAATTAAAGAGTTATAATAGAATACCAAGGAATATTCAAGATGTTGTCCTCCATCCCAATTGGAAGTTGACAAAAATATGAAAAATTCTTAAAATGTTATGACTTTTTGACTTATTTATCACTAACCCTGAAATCAAGCTTTCAGAAAAAGGTTGGGGTTTTGTTTCTTCAGTCTATATATATATATATATACATATATATACATATATATATATATATAAATATGTGTGTGTGTGTTGTTTTGAAAATACTAGAAACATACCTACTTTCTGCAGTTTATAAGAGAAGCAATGCAATTTTCTTTTTTGTTAGTGTGAATTCCATTCTGTTTAATTGTGGAGTTGTGCATAAATGAACTGAAATAAGGGCATTTAGAAATGTTTTCTTTTTTAAATGGGAACAGGTGTTTGATATTCTTGCACACATTGTTTTTATTCTTTTTCTAGGACTTGTTATTGACAAATTACATGCTTCCTGCCTTACTTCAAACATGACTGTAAAACCTGAAGCCCTATGTTGCTCATTAAACTCGGCAGGCACCCTGGGGATTGTGCATAGTCTCTGCTTGAAACTTTATTAGAACAGAGCAGGAAGACATAATAGACAGTGGTCAAAACCAAAAACATTTGCCTTAATGGGTTGCTGTACACTCTTAACTTATTCTTTTTTTAAGTTGTAGTGTAAGTAAAAGTTGAGTACATAAGAGAAATTACTACTATATATATATATATATATATATATATATATAATATATATATATATATATATATATATATATATATATAAAGCTATCAAGAACTTAAATAAAATAATACTTTTACCATTATCTATCAAAATTTTGCATGTAGTTTTAGAAAATTATGTAAGAATTTTCGAAAATTATTACATAATTTTAGAAAAAATATGTGTTTATTATTTTGTGATAATAAACACAAAATGTTTCCTGTTGGACAACATTTTCAAATAGTAAAATATGACTTGTGAATGGATGTGAATACAAGCAGGTCATGCAGCAAGTCATTACTTGCTGCATGACCTGCTCGTATTCACATTACGAGCAGGTCATGCAGCAACCTTTTGTACGTAATTTATGTATGGTAATACATAAATTACCATAAACTAGTTTGAATTTAGTGTAGAAATTTTAAATATTAAAAAATTGTAACTACTTATATAAACTTTAATTTAAATCTGAATACAACCTGATCATTGAGTTGATACAGCCATTTAGCATTGTTTTAACACGAGCACGGTTTTACTTAGTACTGCAAAACTATGTTTTGTGGATCAATATTACAACTACACATTTGGGATTAGAGAAGAGTTCACATTTTTGTGCTGTTTAAAGGAGTTAGAGAGCCGATACTAAAAACTAGGAATATGTTTTTACAGTCTCTTTCTTTGCCTTTACATTTTGCAACAGTAGTTTTCATGTTTCTTTGTGAAAGAATGCATTTCTTTCCTTGCATTTCCTTTAGGTTTATTCAGATGGCTGTCAGGGCAAAGACAAACATCCTAGTAATACCTAGCCAGAATTTTTTAATCATGAACAACCATTGCTTTCTCTTGCCTCTTTCAGAAATCAATTTCAATCTACTTCTGAATATTTTTGGCTACATTCCGGAACCCAACCCATATAGGGGAGTTTTAAATAACTCTGCAAGACATGGAGAAACAGTTGAAAGTATTCCAGGAAAACTGCTTTGCTTTTCTGCTTTGTATAGAAAATTTGTTCATTTGTTTTTTTTTGCTTCGTAAAATTATTTTCTTCACTAAACAAGCTAAAACTCAAAAACAACTTCAGTGCATCCAATGCCAAAGCAGAATGCTGGATTTAAATGTTCACGCTGGCCCAAGGGTAACATTTTATTCTAACATCACGGCGCTATTCAAACGCAAATAATTTCCCCAACTGATATTTTCTTCTTCCACTGCCGTTCACTAAGCACTGGCTGTGACAGCAATTTTCTCTGGCTGACTCGTCTACGTTTCTGCCAATCCTCAATATCTCTTTCACCGCTACTGTATACTGATTCCTGCCACATGACTTTAATTTGCAGTTCCGTTGTTTGTGGGGGTACGAATAAACATCCAGCAGGTTGCCAGGCTGGCATGCAGCTCTGTAAAGTTAAAATATTGTTGGCATTTAATATTCACTGTGAGAACTGATGCATTTGTTTACAGCGTTATAACTTCTGTTTTCTTCTCGTTTTTTTATTTTGTTCAATCCACAAGAAGCCAAAGTAAGTGCAACAGACAGAGGAAGAGACAGAGAGAGAGGGTTTCTGCCTCTGAAAATGTCAAGGGTAGGTCAGAATTAAACCTGAATAGATTTTGCTGCAGCTTTGTTCATCACTACCTGGCGAGTTGAAACCTCTGTTGTTAAACGTTGTTCATTTTCTTCCTTGGTTACGAGTTTCTATAACTCATCTAGAACAGCTTTCTGATGTGCTGTCAGGGAATTTACTTCTCTATACAATATTGGGTGTAGACCTTCAGCTTTATTTCTTTGGAAAAAAAAAAAAATCACAGTATTCTTAGCTTTCCACTAAATTATTCAGTTGATGAAATAATTTATTACATACCGCCTTTTCCTTTCTCGCTAGGAGACATTAATTGCATTAATTTTAAGCACAGAACTGAATTGTCTTTTTTTTTTTTAAGGTGTTATAATATGTCAGGCCATAAGTAGTACTCAAGGAAACTTTGGACAAATCCATTTCAATTACCTAAGAGAATCAAAAATTCCTACAAAAATTAATTCCTACTAGAGTCACTGCATTTGAAAAAGCACATAAAATAGTACTGCTTTTTTAAGATGTTTGGTTTGTAAAGCCTTTCTATTGTTTATGCCCTTTCAAATAATAGAAATAAGACAAATAATGCCTTTACTTACCTCGACAACGGTAGCGTCTCCATTCCACATGCCGTCCGAAAATTGCAATTTAGATTATTGGAGATTGCAAAGTATGTCAAGGAGAATTTATAATGAAGCGGTACAATAACAGCAAAGAAAAGAAAAAGAACAAGAAGCGCGAGTGGAGATTGCGAAGCAAAATAATTGAACCATGCCACATAGCAGACTAGTAAAAAAAACACCAGGATAGTTTAATTTCCCTATCAGTTCATAAAATTATGAACAATTTTCTTTATCTAAGCATTCATGTTAGCCTTCTCTTACTTTTTGTTAGCATTTTCTTCCAGGTGACATGTCTTCAGTCTCTTTTTTACCCCCTCCCTTTAGAAATTTTGACTGGGAATTATGAGTTTAACATGTTCCTGATCAAGCTGGTGCATGAACGTACAGACATTCATGCACGTATATCTTTGTAACAAAGACACACATGCACCTCCATTAGATCCAGAGTCAGTGACTCGCCATAAGGTGGAGCACAGATAATAGATTTAGGCAACTGTAAGCAGATTTAAGCGTGCCCCTCACTTAGAGGCAGATCATTCGGTGGCTGTAAACAGGCTTTGGAGAAATCAAACCGTTAAATGGAAAATACATTTATTAATTCAATCCGCTTAGTTCAGGTTCAGCTCCTTTCCTTCAAATTAAGTTTGCTGGATTTCACAGGATATTAACAGGCGTGAAGCGAAAGGAGGGCATCAGGATGGCTGTCGTGTTGCTGCAGTCGTGTTAGGTGACCTGATGTTGTGCTAACCAGAGATTGGGTATCCACGCAGAATGCATAAACAGCCTTGTAGACGTTAAACACTTCTGCTGGTGGAAAAATTGTAATATTACTTCTACAGATACTTTCTAAGTACTGGGTGTAGCAAGAAGAAGAAGAGAGCTGCTCGAGTGTGTCAGGCAAAAGGACAAAATAATGTGTTCTCTAAACTAGGCATTTAAACAACCAGATTACAATTCAAACATGATTTTACTGAAATTATGTTGAAAAAAACCCCAATATGCCAAATTAGAAATCAACAAAGTTTTGGAAAGTTGGTTTAAAAAAAAAAATGCATTAATTAGCTATCATAGTTGTTGACTAAATGGGTAATTGCAAAGATAATGGCTTAAAAAAAAGTTGAAGACTCAACTTAACAACAAAGAAAATAGTGACTGTTGCTTTTTGGCAGCCCCTCTAATTCCCACATGTACCTTATAAATGTTGCAAAAATAAAGTGACTCTTTGCCAGTAATGAACTTTACAAAACAAAATTATCATATTAAGCTCAATGGCCTGTAAGGACTAAAGCAGCCCAGTATCACAAACTAACCAAGACACAATTAAATAAACAGTAATATTTAAGTAGTTTTATCTGGTGTTGATTAATTATCGCTGCCCAGACGCAGCCTCTTACTCTGAACTGTTCTGATAAACAGGAGAGCCCTGGAGTTCAGCAGGTTTGCTGAACAGAGATCTGGTGGTTATTTGCAGCCCAGCAGCTGCGGCAGAGCGTCTCATTGAAGTGGATTGTGCCTCAGGTGTGTGGAGCTGCAGTTTCAATGTTGACTTCTCCACAGTAGTGGAGCAGAAACCGCGTTATAAATGAAGGAACCGGTCTTTCCTTGGAGTGTCTGTGAAAAGAATGAGTCTTCAGCCGTGTTTAGGAGGGTAGTCTTGTCTTCAGATGGGTACAGAGGCAGCAGATCAGCGGTTTTTCTGAAGATCGGGACGTTCAGGACGACTGTCCTTCCCGACGCTGCCTGTGGAGAGCCGCATGCACGGAGACACGGCTCCACGGTGTTGTAGCTCTAAGGTCACGAGGATTACAACTGTGAAGCTTCTCCTTAAAGGGAGAAAGAAAATGGGTTAATTCTGTGCATCATGGGGAGTTTTTTTTTAAATTTGTCAATGCACAGTTCAGCCCTTGTTCTCTTCCATCGGTGGACCCAACAGCATCTCAGTAGCAACCCCTTATCCTTTCCTACTCGATGTTTGTTCTGAGGATAAAGTGATGGATTATGTACACCTGTAGATACGCTTGCTCTATGCTTGTTTGCTTAACATAGATTCATTACACATCTCGGAGGTAAAAATGACATCTAGTCTAAAAGTGGAGGGGTGCTGTCTCAGCATTAGTAGATGTGGTAGTGATTATTACATGCTCCCACAGAAGTGGCAATAGACAATGATTGATATATTCCCAGAAAAACAACCTTCTTTGTTGCTACTTATAAAGTCACAAGCTCTTCATAAATATAATATAGTTTTCATGCCCTCGCAACATCATAGGAGAGAACGGTACTAGAAGTTACCTTTGCTCCATTTTTCCTCCGTTTCGTGCTTCATTGATGACAATAATGTTTTTTAGAATTTGTCCGACAAAATTAAACATATCATGAAACATACATTTGAATTTCCTTTAGGCTTGTAAAGTCGGTTCTGCTCTAGAAGATGCTCTGTGTTGAAGGCTACAAAAGCCAAGGTTGTGTGAAATTTCTCGGCTACCGCAGAAAGTTTTGATGCACATCTTTGGAGTGTGCTGTCAGTGTGTGGAGGTCAAACACAGAAGGTGAATTTCAAAGAGCTGTGGACCTCATGAAACATGAAGGACGCCTCACTTTTCCTTTGCTATTTCTCTTTGGTCATCTCACTTTCACCCCTGCGGCACCTCTCTGCTTGTGAAGACTACTTTTAAGGCAATCCTCCTTGAGCTGATGTTATGGAGTAAGACTCTTTGAAAATAGAGATAGATATTTTGTAAATGATAAAATCTGCAGTCTATATTGTTGGAAACTGAAATCTCCAGAATGATTTATGATGGCAGATCATCTGAAATAAATAAATAAATCCACTACACTGGAATTGGAAAAGCTATGTTTTGATGAAGTATTTGACTGCTATATTGATCAGAACTGCAGCAATCATTCATGAATATATCTTCAATGATGTAGTGGAAAAACATGATCGCTCAGGTGGTTGCTCATGACTTGCACTCAATATTAAAAAAAGAAAAATCATTTTCAAAATTAGAGAATGAATTTTTTTTTTATTTTTATTCTTGTCGTTAGGCCACATTTGTCTTTGTAGAACTTTTAAAAGTTCTAATATGAATTTAATTTGTACTTGAGCACACACAGCACTAAGATCCTCCTTTTGGCTCATATTGGTTACGTCTGACCAAGCAGTGTATTTCTGCAGTTAGCACTGGGAGCATTGGGGAAAGTCGAAGGAGCTGGATTGTTTTCACATGATCACAATATTTTCGTGTGAAAAAGATATACTAGAATGTAAAAATTATGCAATACTGTAAAAAGTGTGTGACAATTTTAATAAATAGGCAAAAAACATATTTTTCATAAAATTCATAGAGCAATTTTTAAACCCACTGCTGTAAGTCACCCAGATCCTATTTAACCCAAAAATAGTTAATTTAGGTTTTTGTACCACAGTTTTTCCACTGTACCGTAATGATTATTGTGCTTGCTTGTCTTTAGTCTGTTGAGGTAATTTTCTTTTTAACACAGTAATAATTCAAAGCACATTTCCTCTCAACTTGGGTTGTATATCATTAGAAAATACATGTGGTGGCGATGTTGACAAATATCGCACTATTATAATATCACTTGTGACAAAGTCACATTTTCTCGACTTCTCTCTCTCTCCTCCGCGCTACTTACAGTGTGACCTTTAGCATCTTGTTCACTGTTATCTGTGTCAGTGTTATCTGCGTGGGCATCTATCGCTGTGAGACTCCATCGAAAATGCACACGACACAAAATAAATAAAATTCATTCCAGCATAATACAATCCTAGGGACAGATTAGATTTGACAAGACACAGTCCAGTCTGAATGTAAATGCAACACAAGACAATCTAATCCAGATAATCATTGCTATTGTACTAAAGTTACTTTTGAAAGGAAACTCGGCCAAGCAAATAAGTCTGATCTAATATGCCCTTGTTTGATTTAATTATTGTGTGCACTTTAGTACGCGAACCAGTAGCAACTAATCAACAGTAAAATTGTGAATCAGATCCTGCGAAGTTTGGCAACCACTGATCTAGGTAAGGGCTTCCTCTCTTTCCCTGTACAACTTGGGCAACTTCAGGTTTCT
Source organism: Poeciliopsis retropinna (assembly GCA_010277075.1). Classification (NCBI taxonomy): domain Eukaryota; kingdom Metazoa; phylum Chordata; class Actinopteri; order Cyprinodontiformes; family Poeciliidae; genus Poeciliopsis; species Poeciliopsis retropinna. The sequence continues at coordinate 4,549,242 of VMRM01000019.1, forward strand.
TCATGCGCAGTGTGGATGTTGTAAATGATTGGATGTGCGCTATTAGCCTTTTCTCTCTTTTTTTGATCATTTTAAAAAGCAATTAAATCTGTCTCAAGAGGAAATGAAAAGAAACTGAAAAAATACACGATTTCATATAGAATCAACCTCCATTGCCCTCTTATTAATATGAAAATTGTTTTAGATATCCTAATTCTGAATTGGGACAGAAGTGTTCATTTGTGAAAAAAAAAAAAATATATAAAAACATTTTTAATTAATTTTCATATGTCTTTCTGAAACCTTCCCATTTAGGTTATCAAAGTCAAATGAAAATAATAATAAAAAAAAACAATGAAGTCTGAAAGAATATGCAAAACTGTGAGAGCCTCTGCATATTAAACAGGCACATATATTGACTGACACGCCACGAATGTCTTTCTGACTGCAGTTTAGCCGAGCTAATTTAACCTTTTAAAACTCACTTACAGCAATTTGGAGCTCCATTTACATAATTAACACATGCTTTATTTTATCACACACATTACTGAGTCATTATCATTCAGAATTACTTTCTCTGTCACTGTTTCTTTGGCTCAGAAAGACCCCCTCAAGACATCTTTCACTAGAATGTTGCGATAACGTGTATCAACAAGCACAACATGCTATGGAAGCAGGTGTTCGGGGCAAACATACTAAACCCACTCTGGTAGGTCTTCTGTACCCTGGAGAAGCAGATTGAAGGCTCATATCAATCCACACAACCTTACCCACTTTTTACAGCAACACACTTGCTCCTAAGCAAACGACCTTTTTGGATTTCAATGATTGCTATATTTATTGAATCTTAAAGCAAACACTCCATCAACACTGATACTGGAAGCTGTAGAACATACCATAATGCTCTGCCTGAATTATTATATGTACTTACATGCGCATACTGATCTTGTATACAGTCCAGAACATTTGAAACAATGATTCATAATATTGACCGTTTACTTGTCCAACGTGCAGAAAAATGTAACTTTTTGAATGATCATCAGTAATCAGCAGTTGCAATACTTTTTCAAAGTAACTGTACCAGAGGGAAATTAGAACATGTTCAATTTTTTCATTACATTTAGCCCATAGATGCTAGTTTTCTTTTTGTTTTTTGTTTTTTCCTAGATCAATATTTAAGCAGGGTTAGACTTATAGCAATAGCTCTTTACTTAAGAAAAGCTGTAGTGTTGAAACTCTTTCAATATTAACCGTTTTCCTCCTTCAAACATTAGAAGTGCTTTTTTTTTCTTTTTACTGCTTCTTGCTTAAGAAAACTTGGTTTATGATAAATATGTTGTACCAGAATACAGTGAGTGCACACAGTGGCAAAGGCTAGAAAGGGCTTATGAACAGCTGGTTGAGCTTGTGCAACACTGGAGAACAAAAGAAGACAAGCCATTACATTTTTTTCTTTCCATTTGCATTTCTTTCAGGCCGAGTAGCCAGTGAGGACGTGTGTGTATAGCTGATGCAGCTGTAGTGTTGAAAATCTCTGCTGGCTCACAGAGTCTAGAGTGGCATACTTGATCTGTAATGTAAAGGGCATATTTAATCACTTTTACACCTTTCTCTCTTCAAATTCACCCAGGCTTTTTTTTCCCCCACTCACAATAGCTCTATTCATTTTCATGGCCAAAATTGAGAAACACCTGAAAAACTATGATAAAGAGACTGAGCACAAGTGAGCTGAGCTTACAACCAAAAGTTGTAATACAGAAATTAAATTACATTAAGAACTTTATCTGTGTATAAGTGCACAGTTATACACTTAGCATGGACAGAATGACACTAAAATACGTCGGGTTCATGCAGCGACTTTACAGTTAGAATTTCAGGAAAATTGTTATTTAACAGGGTGAAACTCTGTGACCCAACAAACTTGTGACCTACTAACGAACTTTAAACAAAACAAAAACACTCTCAGAAACAGCCTGGCAGCAATTTGCTACATCATCAATAATGGCAAATATTAGAAATTTAAAGTCCTGTCAGTTATCAGGCAGGTGTAAATTTTTTGCAACGTTTTCCCATGCGGAAATGTATGATCAGAATACTTTATATGAAGATACTGTGGAGTCGTTATGTAAGACATACTAAGTAAAAATAGCTCACAAAGTCTCCCTTTTTTCATTTGATGAATTTATTTGCAATTAATAGAAAGAAAATCCCTTTTGCTTTCATACAGGTTATTTACAGTTTGTTCATTTGAACATAGAAAAATCACAGTCAACAAAATTTAGGTATTAGTGGTATGCGTACATCATCTTAGTTGAGCGGTGCTTTGAGGCATAGTAGTGATATGTCATACAAGGAGTGAACTAGGGCTGCATGGTGGTGGAGTTAGCAGTACTGTTGCCTTGCAACAGGAAGGTCATGGGAATGAATGACTGTCTTCATGTAGTTTTTTTGTATTCTCCCTGTGGGTTCCCTCCAGGTATTCTGGCTTTCTCTCAAGTAAAAGCATGACTGTTGGCTTAATTGATCTCTCTAAATTGCCCTTGGGTATGAATGTGTGTACAAAGTTGTTTGTCCTGTGTGTCTCACACAGAACAGACAGGACCAGTCTGTTCTTTTTCTCCCTTTCTTTCCCTGTGTGGCCTCATGACCACTGGAGATAGAGGAGTGACAGATGCCAAATAAAAGTACTACATAAATTCCATTTTTGTTTAGGATACATGTGCGCCCATCCGTTCTTTTGCACATAGATATTCTCATGTTTTGACCACAAAATGACTATTTTTACTTTTACAACTTTGTTAATAATGAAGGGAGAAAATTAAAAGTCAAGCAGTTGCAATGAAATAATTTTTAAAACAACTCAAAGTACACACATGTACACCTGCAACTCATAGACAAGTGTGGCCTATATAAGTGCAACCTATTTTTGTAATTCTTTGGCTGTTTTGTGGCTTAGATTCAGGCACTCCCAATAGTCAAGAAATTACCGTACTCTACCCGCTACTGTGTTATATACTGTCAGAGGAGGCAGTAAAATAAGTGTTCTTAACTGAGAAGCCTAATGTCTCCTAAGTAACACTCTTGGTGCTTCTCTAGAGCTCTTTGCTTGCACACAGGATGAACAGTCCCTCACCCTTTTCCATTATTCCTTCCCCTACATTCTTTTGATGAATCAATTTGTTCATAATCCTCTTGAATAAAAAAAAAAAAAAAAAAAAAGCATTTCACTCAGAGATACTGTTTTTGCTAAGCAAGTGATGCTTTCTTCTTCTGTTTTCTTTCATGAATCTTATCTCACTTTTCCTGCACAGTGGATCGTTGGGGAAAGAGTGCCCAGTAAATCCTTTTTCTGTATTGCACATCCATCTGGCATAGTCGTTTTAGTCAATGACAAAACAATCTGTTTTCTATTTACAGCAATGGGACATTGCACATGTAAGGTGTAATGATGTATTATTATCACACCATAGGGTAATGCATGTTTCATTTTGTGAATGGATGTCTGTAGAGCTTGTCATTGTTTGAGAAAAGTGCTTTTAAAAATATTCCTTCTTTAATAACAGTGGAAGGGCGACTAGGAAATATTCATGGTAATGCTGTCAAGATTTGCAGAGAAATATGATGAAATGTATTGTTCAAGAAAACATTCACATATTTGGTTTAAAACCAGAATTGGATTTTGCTATTTTTTTTTATGCTTGAGTCTTATTGTTTCTGTTATAATAGAAGTTATTTCTTAGCTGGCTTTGGCCTTCAACTAGTTTTATATCTGTATTAAGAGTAAATAAACATCAAACACAACTGAAAAATCTCTAACAAATGTTTCCTGGAAATGTCAGACATATTATCTATTTAAATACCAAGCACTTTTTTTAAAATAATGCTTAAAACCCTTCAACGTGGCTGCATGGACATAAGTGTGCAAATACAGCTGGGTGAAGCTAGTTGTATAATCTATGTGGAAGCCTGGCTATTTTGCAAGTTATCATGAAAACTTTACAGAGGATTGTGGGTGATTACTCTGCATAGGGCCAGGTGGCTATGGCCCTATGAAATTATTTCAAATCTGAATTTTGTGTTTATTCATATTTGTCTGATATTATAATTTTTCATAGTCAGAAAATGTTTTTTTACAGAAAATGTCTCTCAAGCATTTCCTTTTTCAATTTGAGCTCTTGGGGGTTTATATAGTTTAATGTCGAATAAGTCTATCTAGTTAATCTTTTTGCCTGTGGGGAGGTCTGTGCCTTTTTTGGCTTCTCCTTAGAAATTCCTGTTTTACCTGCAACTATGTTTAAATCCCCTTTTTCATTTTACTTCCTCTCTGTCTTTTTAGTTTGTTTTCTTTAGTTTTCTCCTTTTTTCAGTACTACTTGAAAGCTTAGCCAAAACAGCAATCTGCCAAGGCCATAGGTTACATTTTGCCATCTGTTATAGAAATAAATGATGGGATGCTGTAAATCTCATTGTTTGAGAAGCCTCTGCCCTCAACAATATTTCCCCTCTCATCAGGCATGGCATGCTGAGAGCGTGTAAAAGAGGAAGGGAGCAAAAACAGATATGGAGTGATGACCTGGATGGCGACCAACGTCAAGATGTGCTTTAGTGCCCAATGTGTCCAGTAGTGAGATTAGTTGGCATTTCATTGTGGCATTTTGTTTCATTGGATCAGTGCTGTACTGGAAAATAGTCAAGCCCCACACCTCAGCATTCACTTAGCCATAGTTAATTTATTTCCCAAAACAAGGCCTTGGACAATACCGGTAGTGATTTCAGGATGGAGCGATGTATGAAGTCTTAGTGGAACTCCTTGGCAATCTCCAGAAGGTTTCTGGCCAAACAAATACTGTGGGATGACATCTGTTTTTTAGAGGTGACATCTTCCCAAGCTCAATCATTACTGTCTTGGTCTTGGATAGGGGAGATACAACTGATGGCAGAAATCAGGCATCTTTACCATCTACAGAATTACTTTTCACGACTTGACCTTACATGATTTGAGCTGTAAGCTAACTCGTAGCTTGTTGCTTTGCGTTGGCTTTGAACTATGGCTTAACCAATCTCAAAATGCAACACATCATGGTGAAACCTAGAGAAATTCAAGAACAGATGAGTGAACAAAAAACAATTTTCAAAAACCAGATGACTTTTTGGACTTTAGTCAATCACAATAAAATCCAGTATCCACAAAGGAAACATGGAACACTGTTCAACTTCCCAAGAGCAACTGCACTCCCAAATCAGTGATTCATTTGGGAGACAAAGGTCCCATAAACACTGTGGGTTTCAGTTGCCTCACTTATGGCATCAACCTCATGATTTAGAAATTATAAGGAGACTGGGTAGCAATGATATCCATAGAGAGTACTTACATTTTCAATGACTATGCAGCAGGATGATGCAAAGCTAACCAGTTCTGCAAATTAGGGTGGACTAAAATTAATCCACAGTGACATAAAAAATACTTTCAATATAGTTTTCACAAATAACTGATGTCAGCAGTCACTATCAAGGGCACAACCAGGTCGGCCTTTTTCACACAAGGCCGTGTTGGTTTGGGTAGAATGGCCTGCATAATCAAAGTGCACTTTATTGCTAAAGAGCATAATATTGAAGTCATCATTTGAAAACTGCTTTTTATATTTAGTCTACTTATCTTTTCCACATATTAAAATGTGACCTAGGTGTGAGAAAAACCCATTAAGGTAGCAAACACTTTACACAACACTGTAAACGTATTAAAAGCATTTTGCACAAACCTAGTACTTGTACTGAGTTTCTTCTGCCATGTGCGTTCAGCGAGTGATCACAGCCTTTCACACTTGGGAAGGTGAATTAATAAGTGAAAATTCTGTTTGTTTCTCCCTTCACCTACTCTGGAGGCAACACGATTAAAAGACTTGAGAGAGACTGCAAATTCAATAAGCATTTGTTCCACAGGCCCAGAGCAACAATAAGTCACTAATGGCAGCATTTTACTGTCTAAAGCCACCTTGTCACTACATTTCCCCTGATACACTCAGCCAAAACAAACAAACAAAAACTACATTTAAGGCTGGTCAAAGGGAAACTTACAGCTTCACCTGTGTTTTTTTTAAACTACAAGCATTTTTTTTTTCTTTTAGATACAGTTTAACAATATCAAATATTTAAATTTGATCATTTTCTACGCACTAGCACAATGCCTGCCCATACATGCCATTTTTTTCCTCCCTTTTTAAAATCCAATGTACTCCTCTGATTTTAGTAGATATTATGTGCTTCATCTGCTAAATGATGGGGAAACAAGACTGCTTGAAATCGACTGGCCAAATGGAGCTTGGACCTCTCCCTGTCTGTCCAGGCAATTAGAGAACACATTAGCCCAAGCAAAGAGTATGATACAGTGCTGTATCTCGGCAGCGTCCGATGATGTGGAAAAAGACACATAAACAGGCAGACACAAACACAAGCTACACTGACAAAACACCATTTGTTCACGAGGAATATTTAGATTGTGAAACATTTAGATGTCTCACTAAATAATCAAAATTTACATCACTTAGGAAGTGTTAACACAAGCCATTGCAATCGTTATAACGCTGGGAAATTGGCAACAAAAATAAAAAAATGGTGGCAGAAATTCTAACAAAATACTTTTCGCTGTAGTAAATGAAGAAGAGAAATGCCAGGGTGAGGTGGACTGGGAGGGTGAAAAAAAAATGAGGGGGTCTAAAAGAGAGAATGAGGCAGTAAAACCAGATACACAAATGCACACAGTCTGGCCCACCCCTTCCAGTGACATCTGGACAGAGGTAATAACACGGTGCAGAATGGGATTCTGGAGAAACTGCACATTAACACCCAGCTAGTGGCACGCTAATGGCAGTTATCACGGCCACTCTCCTCAGCTGTCCCAGGAACGGTCCAACAGAAGGGAGGAGAAATAAAGTCGGTATGAAACAGAACACAATGTTGCGAATGATATGCATATCACGGGAGGCATTAGACTCCTGTTATGCACTTTATAGTGGTTCATTACCATATTCATGAGGACTGTGGTGGCATAATTTCTGAAGATATTTTATGACTTATAAAGACATATGCAGCCATGTAAGATGTATATAATGTCTATAAAAGGTTTAAAAATGAAGCATGGAGTGTACGATATGCAGTTTAATGAAAATAAAAAGACCTAAAATGATACCACCTTATAATTACGTGATAAGGTGTTACTGATTTATAATAAATCTTATGTGAAAAACAGGAAAACTTATCTTTTTCTTTTTTAACTTATAATTATCCTTTTTTTGTTTGATTTTTGATTTATAATGAATCTTATTAATATTTGCTATATGGGGAACCATTTGACTAATTTTTAAGTCCTTCACAGACTAGTTTTAGATATCAACTGTCCCATGTTACTGTTACATGCTCTTTCTTATCAGTTTTGATAAACTTCTCTGCTGATAAAGAGCCACCCTGCTTCGCAACAGCAAGATACTGCTAACATGCTCCTACGAGGGCATGTTGAGGGAGGGTTATGTCCCACGACAGTTTTCCATTATACATAACGTTTGGTATGCTGCCTAAAAGGTTCAATTTTGTACATAAAAAGAAAAACAAATCTGGATTCATATTGATACGGAATCAGGGCAAGTAATACTCAAGTGAGACTCATATCTGCAATATTTCAATATACTCATTTTATGTTATGCTGATGCTATGTATACAGTACTGAAGTTTGATGCTTTCGTTCCATTTGTTGGATCACTGTACGTGTCAGTCAACATGGGGAGGAATGAAAGTATGTAGAAGGTCTGCATTTGCATGGTTTACATTTTTCCTACTCTCACAATATTGATAATGTAGAATTATGTGGAAGGTCAGTACATGAGTGCTGGCATGAAATGAAAGTCTTGCAAGCTAGTCTACTTTGAATATTGGATTATTCATGAAGGCCAACTCTTGGACTGAAGTCTGGGGGTAAGAATTTAAAAAGGGATCCTTCATTTCAATAAATGTACAATTCTAATATTACATATTAAACACAATCTTAAATACTTCATGAAACCCTTTAGGTCAAAATATTTGATATTAAACCTGCGTAAAAGCCTTTTCTGAGTCCCGAGAATATGTAGAATGTGCAGAAAGAAGTTGTAAGTGTCTTCTTTGAAAAAGGCACAAAACAGTCATTCAGCAAGAAATTAGAATTAGTAAAATTATTACATAAATTAAAGTGAGAGAGAAAAAGGGCAACTGTGTCAATACACTAACAAAAAGAAAATCTCTTCAAGCCTTTTCCAAGAAAAACAGGACAACTTTACTTTTTTTTTTAGCCTTATAATTATCCTTTAAAATCCAGTTTATTTGTCTTTTCAGAAGCAAGTTTTTGGAATGCCTTCTTTAGTCAAACAGATCAAGAGAAATGAAAGGAAGGGGTGGGGGGGCAAAAGCTAAAAACGAAGAGAATGGGAGGGGAAAAAAAGCAGAAGAAAACCCAGTTGAAGACGTTCAATAAGACACATATGTCATGTCCCTGACAATTTTTCCCAAATTTTGTATTGTACAAATATATCTTTTTTAATATATTTTCTTAATCATCCCAAAAGATTGCGAGTGTAAATTATGTGGAAAAGTGTCTGAATAGAAAACTGTGGGAGGACATCTAATCCACTTGACCAACTTTATTATTCTTGATAACAGGGAAACTGCAGCAGGCTACTTCAACAGCATAGAATTACTCTGATCTGTAAGTACATGGTTGTCTCTTAACCTTAAGGTCAGTGACGCAGACCTGCTCGTCCTCCCCTAACATGCAGGTTGGTGTTTGACTGCAACAAAAAAGTGCAATACACTAGCAGAGCCAATACACAGGATTGTATGATTAAATGGGGGGGGGGGGGGAATAACACCCTCAAAGACATTTGTAGAGGCAAAACAATTTAACTAGGCTATATGTGAAGACTATTAATCTTTGTCGTTGTTGTTTCTTTTATCACTGTGACTGTATTCTGTGCAGTGACAGGCATACCTCAACAATAAATGTGCAAACTTTAGCAGCAGTCTATCTTGCTCCAAAGAAACATTTATATTTTTATTCCATGCACTATGATGCTGAGGTGTTTTTCTTTTGTCTTCAGACAAAGTTACAAATATGACAACTTGTTATAGAAGGGAGGCTGCTGAGGAGGCTGAGCCGGCAGATTGCGAGTGCGCAGGATGCAGTGTGCTTGCACAACTTAGAGCAACCATTTCGGATTCACACTGGGCATACTAGTGGACAGTCAGGCAGCGAGCAGTCTTCCACCCAGATGACAATGTGTTAACTGATAAATAAGTGCTTTTGTTTTGTGGAAGAGACAAATAGCTTTCATTATGGTTGGAGGAAAGGCATCATGGCGTGTTCTCCGTCTCTTTGTTTAGGACAACAACGAAGAATTTGTTATTACTGCTTGAGGTAGTGGCAGAACGTGCAAAAAAGTTCCAGAACATTAATGTTCAATAACATTGTGATTGGACAGTGTCATGTTGCATGACACTGCTTTGTTTGGCTGATGCCGAGCACTAAGGGATTGTCCGTTCTCTCTACAAATCTCTGATCTCCCTGCACATGCTAATGCTAGAAATTAATATATATAAAAAAAAACAGAAAGTGGGTTTTACTCTTCTGGTTTCATCTCTGATTAAATTCAAACATATTGGGACTAAAATTTGTTAAGATGTACTTTTAAAAAGAAATTTTAAAAAATAGAGCTTACCATGATTGGATATGCTTATTTATGTATATTGTACACATTAAAATAGTTGTTTTTTTCCCCTCACCTCTCTCACTGCAGATTAGGCTCATATCCATTCAGAATTCACATCATCATAAACCCTCCAGCCCCAAAAGTTCACATGGAGATTACAATCAGAGGCTTGTCTTGTTCAATTTCAAAGGCGATTTGTCCCAATTGCCATCTCTCCATTTCCTCCTCATTTCATTCACTTATGTCAATGCGATCACGGGAGCTCACCTCAGCTTCCATGTCATAAAGGAAAGAACAGGTATTTACGCTGGCACTTTCAATCAGGCTCTCATGACGGGATCACATCAGCATACCCAGTCCTGGGAACGAAGCAGGGTGCACAATGCGGTTTCTGGCAATTTCTGCATAATTTAAAATCCTCGTCTGAAAAAAAGATTGTTTCAATTTCAAATAGATTAGAATCTGAACGGAGAAGGTACATGTCCTAACGCTAGGTTTGAGGTTTTATGCAGGGGTAAAAAAAAAAAAAAAAAAAATCTCTACTTGATATGTTTAGAGCTCATGTACTGTGCATAGACAAAAGGTCAGCACACAGTTCAGCTGCCTAGAGGCCAAAACGTTGCCTTCAATCAAAACCTATGTCATGCGTAGGGTCATGAACCGTGATTAGAGACTACTCTTGGATATGTGCCTCTCAAGGCACAGCTGAAAGATTGGCAGGAATGTCATCTGATCTGGTCGGTACATAGAGGAAGCTTCTAGAACAAATGGAAACTCTGAATGCACTGTGCAACTATGAAAGGTTTTTCCTTGGCTAAGAACCAGTGAAGTGGCAGGAGACACTCCACTGCAAATGTGATGAATTTATTTCAGTAACTCAATTCACTAAGTGAAACATATAGATTAATCACACAGAAACTGATTTTTTTTTTTTTTCGAGCCTTTACTTCTGTTAATTATGATAATTTTCTTCTTATAGCGAACGAAAAAAACGTGACTTATTAGAATATTGCGTAGGCAAGAAACAGAAATGTGGATCTATTGACAAGTATGGTGAAGACTTCGGATTTAATTTCAAAAAACACTTTTAATAAATTAGTTTATTGGAACACATGTTGTAATTTATCAAATATGATGATGTCCAATACGTTTTAAAGATAATATAGAAATAAAGTATGTAACTGATTTAAATTTGATATACATTAATTTCTTTTGTATACATCAAATGTACATTTAGGTTAAGATCGGGATACTAAATGGGCAAATAGCTACTTTTTGTTCATCCAGACAAATCAGTAGCAGAAAAAGAGAAGCTATAAAAATTAAATATAAAGTTACATATCATCTCAATTTCAAAGGAAAAATAAAGATAAAGAAAGAAATGTTATATTTCCTTAAAGAAATAAAAAAAAAACAGTAAGTCTTGAAATCAGTTTTTGTTTTTAGATCGTTGGCCATTTCGAGTTGGTCTGTATGTTTTAGAACACACAGACCCCAGTAAAAAAGTATTTATTGTTGCCAGCAGCTTCAGTAGATCGTGAGAATAGATCCCAGATGCACAATAGCCATAAGACATATTTTATTGAAGGAAGCCATTTTTTCTTTTTTTTTTTTTTTTTTTTTGTTGTTTTTGTTTTCTAGCTGTATTGCACTTTTCGCCTTGAACCAAAGATTTGAGCTTCTCTACAATAATATTTGGCCAATATATAAAAAGTAATATAAGTTTATATTATGTTTTTTTTTTTTTTTTTAGGGTTTGGAACTTACTTCAGTACATTCACTTGTTTACAGCCATCTTTGACCTCAAGGGTAAAGGACCTTATTGAAAAAATGTTTCAAAATACAATACAACAGGTTGGTCAGTCACTCAGTCAGTGATGGAAAGTCTATTCATAGTTTTTAAGTTGAGAGAAGAACATTACAAGTTAAGGTTCTGCTTCGACCCATTTTGAAATTCATGCAGAGTTTTTGGGGTGTACATTTGTTTCCTCTCACAAATTTCCATTCTGCTATTGTTTAAAAAAATAATCTGATAACAAAATCTCTGATTTTTGACGATTTTACACTTGTGGCTAAAATATACACTGCTCAAAAAAATAAAGGGAACACTTAAACAACACAATATAACTCCAAGTAAATCAAACTTCTGTGAAATCAAACTGTCCATCTAGGATGTGTTATTTGATCCCTTTATTTTTTTGAGCAGTATATATAAATAAATGATTCTTGAAAAGACCACAGCCAATATCTTCAAAGAATCCTAAGACTAAGTGCAGTGGTAGTAAGCAGAGTCTTTGAGAATACAGGCCCAGGGCCCAGATTTTCAAAAATTCCACTTAAGAGACTTGGAGTCCTCACAGAGAGTTTCTAACTTAAGAAAAAAAGAAAAGAAAAGAAAACCTCATGCCAAGGAGTCCTAACTTGAGAGTTTCAGTCAGCTGGTGAGAGCAAGTCTAAGCTGGGAGTAGACAAAAATTCCTATCTTAGTAGGGAGGTGTGGTTGACCCTGTGGCTAGGTGTGACACCCGTCTGGACTGTGATTGATTATTCTTCTACTTCTTGTTTAATGGTGGTTCGCAAACAACTTAATGGAGCATTACCACCTCCAACTGGTAAGGAGTGTGGACCAAATCTAACCCAGAAAAGATTCATCATGTCATATATTTAAGAAGGTGTCTGAAAGATTCTAGTGGACTCCAAACTCCCTGGATGAGGCAACATTTTCCAGTCTGTTATTGTTCAATTTTGGTGTGTCTGTGTGAATTATTGCCTCCATTTCCTGGTTTTAGTCATGAATGACATCTAGTGTAGCTACCGCTGCAGCCCCCCTGCTTTAATTGTCCATGTTTTTTTTACATTCAGAGATGGTATTTTCCACTTTTCAGTTCTAACAAGCAGCTATATGAGCTACCATTACCTTTCTGTCACCTTTAACTGCTTTGCCCACTTTCTTCACACAAATGGCACACCTCAGATACTTGCAGAACAGCCTGTATGCCAACAAAACCCACAGTATGTTTAAATACATTTTACTTTGCTTTCTTCTCTACTATGATGCTCAGTTTGAACTTCAGCAACGTCTAGATCTCATATGACTGATTGCGATACTTTCCTTTTTCACTGTGACTTTTTGAGTCTATAGAGAATAATTGGGCAAATGCTGGGGGCTTCGAGACAAATATGTCTATGGATAAGAAACTCCTGATATTGTGTTTTGGTCCCTTACTAAGCAATCAGTTTCATACACCTGAATCTATTTGCTCTTGTTTAAATATCAAGCATAAGCCTGTGAGCTACTAATCACTGCTATTTGACACTGACCAATGCCGGTGTGTAAATTTGCCTCCTACCTACATAAGACTGCATCAATAATCTCCAAGGAAAAAATGTCAGACAGATCAGCTCACCCTCATTTACCTACGCAGATAATTGCACGCACACAAAATGGACGGCAAATATTAGCATGGGAAACACTGTAAACAATAAGCTGTGCAAGAAATTAATCATTTCTTGTGGCTACAGCACACAAAACACTCCTCGCATTATTTCTCGTCCGTCGTGTGTTTCAATTGCAGATGAAGAAATGTGACTTTCTGTAAATACTGCTGTAACTTAGAGATGCACTGGGCTGTATAATGTTACATGTATCATGTTTTTATCTTGTATTTTATGTTTTTATTGCAAAGCACTTCATTATTTCTGACCTGTAAAAGGTTATGTCAACATAACATTTGCTTTCCCTGTAAACAAAGCATATGCATCACTTCTGCAACATTCATGTACTTGCTGCTTAAATATTACAGCAATCGAGTTGTCATCACACATGATGCTGCAAGCATTGTGTGAGTTTGGAACGCAAAGCTGGTCTTATTCAAAACTGTGCTCGCAAACGTTGCTTCCCCTCAAAGCTATTTTAATTCACCGTTCTCAAGTGTGCTCTACTTGAGAGTCTTTGTTTCACTGTATCAAAGACTGAAAATAGGAATTTTCTTTCACAATTTTAGAACATACGCTACTGGCATTACCTGAAATAAAGCATCAATTTTTATTGCAAAAAGTGACTGTTCTCTCTTTTTTGGGTTGTGTACCAGCTAAAGACAGATTTTTTTCTAGAATATATATCAAACTTTCTGTATGATAGCCAAGAAGAAACACAATTTTATATTCTTCACCAAGAACAGACATATATCGGTTTTTGGCAGTAGTTCTGTTTCTGTCTGATTGTGATATAAATTTAGAGCAAATCTGACTGCAAAATGTCACATAAAAGTGAACTACATGTGTTTCCATTTGGTGGCTTTGAGTGAATCAACTGGGCTACAGAATGAGTAATTTCATTTGGAGTTGCAAACCAGCGTTGGACCAGCAAGACGGTCCATGCAAGTTGAGGAAAATGAACATTTTCAGGAATTTTTACATTCCTGAAAATGGAGAGGGGTTTTCAGGAGTATGTTGCTATCAAGCAAGTTATAATTCTTCTGTCATGTAAGCTAGCATTAGCAATGTTACTTGCTGTATGGAAATGTGGAGAAAGAAATGCAATTCTATTGCACGCCAACCCAAGCTATGTCAGAACTTAATCCACCAAAGTCTTTCCATCTCGTCTTTAGTTTTTAACTCTTTTCGACAAGACAAGTCAAGAGTGCAGCAAAACATTTCATGCAAAGTTGAAGAAGCTATTATGAATTTAGCTGTTTCTATCAACTTTTTCTGAGATGCTTCAAAATGTGCATAAAAAAGGATTGATGCAAACATGGTGTGTCAAGCTCATTAATCTTATAATGCTTCACAAAATAAGAAGTTTGTTTACCAAAAAAAAAAAAAACCTGGTGACAACCGATGGCATAAAATCTTTTTGAAGAAGAGTTTGGTTTTGTAAGGAAACATTTTTGACCTCTCTGTGCTTCAAAGCATGTATTTAAGTGCTTGAAGGCACTACCAACTTGAAAACCCAGAAAACACACAACATTAGCACTTCTGCCTTTTGGGGGAAACCTTCTGGAATTGTAAACATCCCAATCAGCAGGGGGCTTTGAGTGGCGAGAGTCGCATCACATTTTAAGTTCAAAGTGGAATTTCTGAGCTTCCTCATCCATATCTCTGATCATTTTTAAGTTCAAATTATGCAGCATACACACATCTTGAAAATAGGAAATGTAAACCTGCATGTTTTTTTTTTTTTTTTTTTTTGCTTTGATGTAAACTGCAGGTTTATTCCTCTTAACTTAAAAAATACATTACTTCTTACTTATGCCTTCAATGTATTTCTCATGCAGGCTTCCTAACATAAAAGATTTGGTAGGTTAAACATCACGTTTAACTGAGTTTTGTAGGTTAAATATCACATTCAACTGAGCTTTGTAGGTTAAATGTTAAAAATGTTTTATTTGCATTGTTATGGCACTTGACTTAATGTAGTTTTTGATTTTTGATTCTGTGTTGCATGACTTTGTTTTTGTGTTTATTATGTAAAGCACTTTGAAATGCCTTGCTGCTGAAATGTGCTATACAAATAAAATTTGATTGATTGAAAATCTCATTCAATGTTGTACTTGAGTTTGAAAAAAAAATCTTGAAGAACCTATTTTTATTCACTAACATTATCTATAATTTCATACCTTATTACAATGCAATAATTTTAATTTACAGTGCAAGTGCGCACTTCAGGAGAAAAGTCAAATCTCAAACAATGTATGGTATCGCTGCATAACTCAGTGATCCAAAGATCTCTTTGTAATCCCAAGAAAGCAAAGAAATAGTGCACAAAAAGGAAGGAAAACGCTTCATAGTGCAGAGAAAAAGTATTTACCCCCTAGGTGTTTTTCCCCTAACTTAATGTAACCATGGTGTTGAACAAAATGTGACTTTTTTAAATAAAGTAAAATAAAATAAAAGCCTAAAGTGAAAAATATTTCAACAAAATATTGACAAATAAATATGTAGTATAAAATAAGAAATTGCATAAAAATTCACCATCTTCAAGTCATTATTTAATAGATGCACCTTTGACTGCAATCAATCAGGTAATTGCAATCAATTGTGTAATTTTCTGCCATCGTTCCATGCAAAACTGTTTTAGTTCTGTCAGGTTGTGTGGGGATTGGCTGTCAACAGCCCTTTTCAAGTTCTACCACAAATTCTCTGTCGAATGAAGCTCTGGACTTTGACTCTGCAACTACAGAACTTATCTTATCAAACTATATCTTGATACCATTTGTGTGTAGATTTAGCTACATGTCTTGGGTCATTTTCTTGCAGATGGACACAAATTGTCCTCCAAGACTTTGCTATGTTTTGCTGCATTCATTCTTCCTTTGACCCATACAAGCCTTCCGGCCTGCTTCCAAAAAGCATCCCCATAGGCACTGCCCCTGCCATGCTTCACAGCAGGATGGTTTGTTTATGGCGATGTGCAGTATTTGATGTTTGCCAAAGATAGTGTCTTGTCCGATGGCCAAAGAGCTCCATTTTGGTCTCATCCAACTAACAAACCTTCTTCCACTTGACCAAGGAGCCTCCTTCAGACTTGATATGAGTTTTCTTCAACAATGGCCTTAACATTGCCACTCTCCAATTAGGATGTGACTGGTGAAGAACCCAGGCAACAGCTGTTGAAGTAGAGTTTCCTCCAACTTAGCTGCTTAAGCTTGTAACTCATTTGCATAGGCAGAGGTGTCTTAGTGTTGTCTCTCATTATTCTCCTTTTGCACAATGACTCAGTTTGTGACAATGGACAAATTTTGACATGTATCATATTCCTTTCATTGCTTGATGGTGGACTTGATCTGATACTCCATAGATAGATGATATATCTATATATATATATATATATATATATATATATATATATATATATATATATAGATATATATAGATATATATATATATCCCTGAGTAATTCTCATCAACAACCTTTTCTCTATCACCATCTGGCTGCACAGTTAGTATGGTTAGGATTACTAAAATAGAAGCCTGTAAATGTATTCCTCAGATATTCCCTACATCCTCATGATAACTGAGATTTCCAACAGCCTGCCAACATTCCCAAAGTTCTACCACAAACTTTTAATATTCAGTGACACTCAGAGATTAAAAGCTCAAGAGCATAACCAATGAACCAGATCTACTTTGTTTTACTTCCTGTTATCTAGGTAGATAACAAATCTCTTTGTCTCTCAAACCCTGAATGATCTCAAATATGTCTTGGCATTTAGTAGAAAATGCTTATTTTGGTGTTTGCACAAACTGGTTGGTATTTAGAACTCATTAAGCAAAAGTTGGACAATTTCAGTCATCAGTCAATTTGTCTGTCTCTAAAAATATTGGTTGTCATGTTTGTGAGTTGATTAGTTTACATACAGAAAGAAAATACTGAGCTAAACGTAGCATATAGTGAAGCTATACTTAAAAAAAAAAAAAAAAGTAAAATACAATTTCAAAATTCTTGCTCGCAGAAAAGCTAATTACCTTTCTGGTTTGTTCACTTTTTTTTTTAATCTTTACATGCATTTGAACAGTTGGCAAACCAGTGTGTTTGGATAGCTTTTGGGTTTCAATGTAAATAGCCCCATTGGTATGACAGTTTTCATTAGTGACCATATGAACTTATATGATCCATACATAGAAACCAATTACGGACTTGTCATAAAACAACAAGCCCAGGACCGGCTGTTCAGGCTGATAAGCAGAAAATCAGTTAACAGCTTCCAATTATATCCATAGAATAGCAGAATATGGGTTCCCAAACTAATAATTATGCTTTCCCCCCCTCAATTTTCTATACCCCAAAATAGACAAAGAACTTTTAATATAAAGACAATTGACTTATTTTTTTTTAAGAGATTTTGTCTCACAGTCGCAGACAGTATAGCTACATTCTGGCTGTTTTTGTAATTTAAGTCAGAGGAGCTCAGAAACGTGGCAGGGTTATCTATGGGTTTATCTCGTTGTTGTCTGGAAGGCCCAGGGAAAAGCAAGCGGTGTTGGCACTAAGCTTTGTGATGCAGTGACGCATGTCCTGGCAGATCTATTAGTTGCACCTTTCCCTAATTTATTGTTTGTTTGCCTCACTTCTGTCCACCGGGGTTAGCACCTAATTGGAAATAGAAACCTAATGAAAAACTGATGAAAAAGGCTCTTGCCCAAGATATAAAAAAAAAAAAAAAAAGAAAAAAACCAACAACAACAACAAAAAACTGCAGAGCCAGGCTTTCTTAACCATATACAAACCTGACTCTTGGAAAACAACAAGAAGTTGGAATGGATTTTGATTAAATTGGTCAAATCTCTCTCCCATTTACAGCACCTGCCATTCTGTATCTTAATTAAAGCACAGCTGTTGTGAGTTTTTCCCAGAAAACAAATGCTTTGTTCATCAAATACTTTCATAGCACAAGGTCCTGAAAAAATATGAACAAATTATAAATTAATATACAGTACTTTACAAAACTATTCATCACCCTTTAACTTTTTATTTTTCTTTTACATTAATACTAAATATTAATGTAGTACACACATGGACAAAATTGCTAACGCCTCGGTTAATGACCACAAAGCTTGGTTAATGGCCTGATTCTGTTGAACCGCAATTCAAAATTTGTTAACGGGGGGATACTAAGAGTTTGTTTTTTTTACCTATTGCAACTTTAAATCAGAAATAATCTTTCTATTATTTGTTTTAGAATGGCTGGATAAAATGCCAGTGACTGCCCACATTTACCTGTTCCCTTGAAGAGCTGCCATATTGCTCTTCCCCGTTCGCTCTGCCTGTTCAAACATGGACATCGATACGTCCTCATAAGTCTATGCTAACAGAGATGCATAGACGACATAAAGAAACATATGAAACAAACTCATGTCAACACACTTGCTGCCTGTAACCAAAATCCTAAAGTATGTTGGCATTTATAGCCCTCGGTGTTTTGTTTTGATTATTTTTCTGGCACCCCCAGCCGGCAAGAATATGAGGGGAGTGAAAAGGCATGACATGAGTTGACACGTAATTCCTTGCAGCCTCTTTTGGCTATAGGGCTTTCCTCTTTCACCAGAGCGCGCTAATCAGCAGAAAATACGTATTTGTTTGTTGGTGTGGACGTTATCTGAAGAATCTTTCTGGAGTGCTGTGAAGGAACTACCCACGACTCAAGGGGAATAACAGAGAGGGGGTTTAACCCAGTCTCCTCCAGCGAGCAGGCTGCCTTCACACCTCCCCATCACTGCCTCGCTTGTGTCGCCACATTGCTCTTCCCCGTTCGCTCTGCCTGGGCAAAAATGCTGTGACACACTCTTGACCCAATTTCAAGTCCTAATTCTGTGGCTGGGTTGAGCCTAATTTAAGCAAGCTGGTACACATAATTACAAGGAAACAGATTGTTACTTAATTGGAGTTCTGTCTTTAGGCTTAATGGCAGCCAATGTTTTTTGACTTGTGTGGGAGTCGGATGTGTTGTGCAGTAGAGTTAACTTGTAGAACTGTTCACGTGATTGATATTTCCTAGAGCAAGAAAAGTGCTTTAGGGGACACGATTTATGTCACACGCAGTCATCTTAGAAACTGCGAGACATTGTTCTGCTCTAACGTGGAACATTTTAAAATAAAATTATAATTGTCATTACAATTTAACCATCTTTAAATTAAAGACTCAGTCTCTTACAAGAACCCATGAGTTGTTTTACTTGCACTTGGTTTGGTAAAACTTTCACTTCAGTACAGAAAGGGAGCCACAATTCTATCCATTTCCATTCTCCCTTTTATTAAAAAAATAATGTTTTCAGCCACAGTGAAAAGAAATTTATGGCATAAAAATAATGAAAGATATATCAATAACTTATCATTTAACCTAAAATCTTAGATCCAGAGTTATTGCAACCCACAACAACATAACATAATAGAGACTTTAAAACTGTGAATTCAAGTTATAAGCTTTATTTACGAAATATCTATTGTAGATATTGCAGTTTCTCCTCGAAGACGTGTTTTTCGGAACACATGTGTGAGGGTTATACCCCATGAGTGTTTTACTCTATGCACAATGCAGCAGAGTCACACTGACCCTCTGTTTATATTTTTATGGGGGTTTGTTTTTGTGTGGTTTCTGAAACTGATGGTCTGACAGGAAAAGGCATCTCCACCCTCCACTTCCCGGCTGTCCAACTATGACATTTGCAGCGCACAGTAGTACAGTATGACATTTTCTTGTTCAAAAAATAGTTTTCATCATTACTTTGTAAGGACATGTCACATTGGAGTTTGAATATTTGCTAATTTTCCATCTTTAAGAGCACATCAGAAGTTCTGAAAGTTTTATTCTTTTAAATTTTGACTTGATGTCAGTGAAGACTTTGAACTACTCACTTTTATTGGCTTCCTGATAGAACCCAATGCAGTTTGCAGAGTTGAATATTTATTTAGCCTAAAACTTAAATATTATCATCACTCACATTTTTAAAAAGCCATACGTTTCTGTTAATGTATGTGTCTACAGGTAAATCATCATTTACAAATTTCCCACTTTCTATTGTAATTTTAGGCAAAACTACAATAGAATTTTGTAATAGAATTGTAAAATTACAGTGCTATGTCTAGTTTACATTGAGAGGGGGAAAAATGTCTTCAGACATGAATCTCTCATGAATAAAAAAGAAATCAATACTATTCTTAGAGAAAGTAGTTTGACCCCAGGCTTGCTGAGACCGTCTTGGTATCAAACCAATCTGTCAAAACACTGTCCTCTCCCCCAGTCACACTAGCATCAGTCTTAATCTTCCTCAAAACCACACACAGGGCTGACAAGACTCTATATTTTTCTGGTGAACAAGCCAAGGCCCTGAAACATCATGACAGGAAGAGAACTGGCTCAATGAGAGGTGGGATATTGGCTATGTGCAACAAAATGACTAACAATTTATTCAAGATCTTGACACACCTGAGCCTTACAGTCTGAACAAGGGGGTGAAATTTTCAAAAAGGAATATGTAGCTTTTATATCTGTGACAGATGTACTAGATTTCAGAACATGGATGTTGTGCAGATCAATTACACTTTTATATACACTCAGTTGAAGCTGCAAGTCTTTTGCACATCAAGAAAATATACATTTCGTCCATTCTCCATTGGCAAATGGCTAAAAGTCAGTCAGACTGGATGAAGAATGCATTTAGAAGTCTTGCAACAAATCCTCAATTGAATTTAGGTCTAAGCATTCAACCATAGGTAAATGATTTACACCAGCCCATTGTAGATCTGGCAGTGTGTAAAGGGGCATAGTGCTGGTGGAAGGTGAACCCCAGCCCAGGGTTGCCGTTTCACATAGGTTTTCCACCCAACTCTGATCAGCTTCCCAGTCCCTGCTTGGAAGCATACCACAATATTTCATAGAAATATTAAAACATTGCAAGTGCTGTAATCACTTCTGATTTAGGAATTCAATAAATGCTCAAAACAAGATGTTCTAAGATGTTCCAAATCTTTAATTCTGTTTTAAAGCACCTTTTCAGAAGCTTTAGCAATGATGAGCTAATTTCCAAGTGAGTTTTAGAAACATTTGACAACATAAAAAAATGGTGTTTTGGATGTTAGAAAGGTCAACATGTATTTATAGAATTGGCGCGTTAAAGGAATAGTGCAAGTCTTTTTTTTTACTTTTATTTTTTATCATATAATGTATTTTTTGTTGAAATGTTACAATCACCAATACTTTGCCTGCAGTGAGTATTTCTTGTGCACCTCTACGTTTTTCACATTAATCCCAATAAGTACAATGAAGTTTGAGAATATAGCATGACAAGATGGGGAAAAAGTTCAAATAATGCAAATACCTTTGCAAACACTTTGCATTTTAGTTAATTTAAATGGAAAGAAGTGTAAAAAAACTTCACAAAATGATTTAAACTTTTAAACTTAACTTTTTTCTTTTGTTTCAAATGATGAATCATGCAAATGCACACATATGACATCACTACAGACTTATTTGGGTTTTATCATCTCTAAAGGTGCAGCCATGTCGGCTGATACTTTCCACATAAAAACCAGCCACTTTAACCATTCTACAAAACCACAGAGACGCAGCCTTCGCGACTGTTCGGTGGCAATTTGTGCCTGAAGCTACTGCAGCCTGCAAGCCATCACATTCTCCTTCTGTCATCTTTAAATAATCAAAAATGAAATGCAAAAGCAATCGCAGATATGAGGCATTTTCACTTCCAAAAAATAATTGAAAAACTGTGGTGCTTTTGCCTATGTTGTGACTGCAACTGAGCCAAACACTGAGCTCCTTTTGTTATATCATTAATGACATGTTTCAGAGTCGGTGCTGACTAATTTGAATAACAATATGGCCCATTTAATTTTCCCCCTTTCTTTATTTCCAGAAAATATGGTCTAAACTTTGTTCAAATGTGTTTTGCAGCCAATTAGCGGTGAGGTTGTAGTAGTAGGATCTGTCATTTCATTTTCAATACTTCCTCTGGGGAACTTTAAAAACAGGCAAATGTTCTGCTAAACACACCTAAAGTATGGTAGAGGGGTAGCATGATTTGTGAATGTGTTGCCTATTAGGTTGTAAAGACAAAACCTGTTTCATCTCTCTTCATCTCACCTTGCTACTCCTGGGAAAATTAACAGAAAACATTTCTATAAAATTTGTTTTGAAGTTTCAGTTTTCTCATGTTAAAAAAACAAAACAAAAAAAACACACACACACACACACACACACAAGCCAACAAAAAAGTTCAGTTATAATGATTTTTCACAAACCCATCCCTGAATGAAACAGTCATTGAAAAGTTCCAACTTCTGAGGCAATCGCATGTATGAAAATAGGAGACATCTAATGAGTCTAGTAGTGATCTCTAACTAGCCATAAAACATTTAAAACATGTATTTAAATAGAGCTATTCCACAAGACTTGTAGATTCAAGGTCGTTCTATATGCTTACATGCATAACAATTTTCAAATGTGTTTAAAAAAAAAAAAACAACCGAAAACCATTTAATATTGTCCTTATATTTCACAATAATGTGGTAGGACTAATATATGTTAGTCTGTCATGTAAACAGACACTCATATATATTTATTAAATTACAATGAAGTTTGTAAATGTAACCTGAAAAGAACAAGATCAAGAAACCTCTTGCAAAATTTAATCAGTACAATTGTTTTGTAGTCTGAAGTATTCTCCTAACTTAAACTAGAGGCTGTGTGCACCAAATCCTCTTTTGTAATTATAGAAAATTAGCAAAACGCTAAATTAAGCATGCAAGAGGAGTATTGAAAGTCCTTGCCAAAATGTTAAGTAATTGGGAAAGAAAACATAATTTCACTATTAGGTAGGGAAACCGTGAACTTCAATCAAAGGCTGAATTTGGTACACTGCTGCTGGAGATAGAAAATACTGTTTTTACTGTCGTTTACCCTGATATTTTTATTACTTACTTTTTTTATTATAATATTTTCTACCATCTTTCTTTACTTTTTGAGATTCTTCTTCTTTATATTCTTTAAAGGACTGGGAACTTGGCCAGGGAGGCAGCCAACTTTGTGGAACTGATTATTCAGCCAGCTCAAACTCTTCTACACCTCATATGCTGTGCTGCCTCCATGTGTGTGCCCCATCTCTGAAGGCAAGGGACCCTTCTCCATTATTTCCCCATCTGATCTCCCCCAATGCACTTGCAGTGCTCATCACAGCGCAACCCCTGTTCTGTTAATCCTGCCTTTCATCTGGCACCACAAGACCTTTCAGCCTGCGCTTCACTTATGATATCAATCAGTTGCACAGCTACCAATATGGCCTTACACATACTTATATACAGACGCACACACTCACTCCCAAACACGCAAACACACACAGGTGATCCTGTGAGCCTCACCTCCTTTTCTTGATCATCTCAGAGGTGAGGCGTCCAGTGTTGTAAAAAAATATATTTATATTTTTTGCTTAAGGATTTCTTTTGCTGCTACTTTTATAACACACTTAAATGCTTCAGATTACCAAACAAGTTTGAGTATCAGACAATCATAACCTGAGTAGATATTTGAATAAAGGAAAAAAAAGCTATCTGAAGAAACTTGAAAAAAAAAACAAAAAAACAACAAAAACTAATATCTATACCAAACATGTTTTCACAGCAGTAAGCAGAAACTATAGATGGACAGCATTGCTCTTTGCTTGTGAACAACACACTGATGTGATCAAGAAAAAATGAAGAAAATGAGAATCCTACTGAGACTGTCAGATAAAAAGCACTAAAATCCCAAATTTTCTAAATAAAACCATGGCACGCCGAACTTCCCGGTTGCACAACAAAACATGGGCCTGCTGGGATTGTTTATGTTTACAAATGCTCAATATTGGCCCAATCAAATATTCTCTGAGATCAGCTAAATAACATGAACAGCTATTTGTCATTCTTTTTTTTTTGTTTTGTTTTGGGTTTTTTTTTTTGCTGTAGCCATTCACTCTTGGGTTTTTCAGCGTGTCAGGAGAAGTTGTTTTCTCATTTTGTAATCCTTGCAGAAGCGCTGCCTGAACAAAGCGTTTGCGCGTGGTCATTTAAAATTCCCTTTCCTTGCGAAAGCTACAAAACAGTGCAGTTGCGAGCATTTTTTAGAGCATCGCCCCCAACATGGCTATGAAGCTTGTCCTGTCATGTTTCATCAGGGCATTGTCGAACTGGTAAAGGCTAACAAGGGTGAATGCTGGAAGCGTACAGAGCCATAACCTAACCCCTTCCTCCCCCCCTTTTAGCATGCTTCTGAGGCCCGCTCCTACCGCAGCCTTCACATCGTATGAACGTCACGCAGATAGTGGCTGGAACTGAAAAGTTTATCCTTTAGAGAATGGGAAGAGAGGCAGTCTAAAACATGAGCTGACAATGAGGATGGAAAACAATCTGAGGTAAGCAGGAGGAGACAATTCTGTTGGTGTCATAAAAAAGGGGTTATCGTGCAATTCAGAAGCTGAAAAGGTTTGCAAATAGTCATGTTTATCACTCGGCTTTAATTAATTCTGCTTTAATCAATGTTCTGCATTAACTAAGAATGGTTTAATTACAACAGTTTTAAGACAAAGCAATAGACAATTCCCTCTGCCTATATATTTTAGTGTTTTATTAACCTTTTGTTTTATTTGCTGTAGTTGAGGCTCAACATTATCATCATGACTGTTCCACAACTGGGAGTTTGTGTTAGTTTTATATAAGACCCACTTTGTCAGCTAGTAAAGAGCAAGCAAAGTCATTGTGGCCCCATCTTGCTCCAGATCAACTGTCTTGGAAATAACTCTAGGCTGTTACTTTGCTTCCCCAAACTCCTGCAAAAACTTAAATGTCATATAAAATATGCTGACTTTGCCCTGAAATAAGATACATAGATCCACTCACACTATTCTACTTCTTGGAGCCATGGGCTACCCTAAGTTTTCATCAACTTCAATGATTTTATGGAGAGTTTCACTCACTGACCACTTTATTGGGTACACATGTTCACTTGCTTAACACAAATAACAACTTAGCCCCTCAATTGGCAACAAATCAGTGCACTGAAATATCCCCCCCCCAAAAAAGTACTTGCTTAAGTCCAAACCGAGCATCAGAATGGGGAAGAAAGTGACTGAACCTGGCATAATTATTGCTCCGGGTTTTTGAGAAACTGCTGATCAGCAGATATTTTCATACATCTTTTAGGGTATTGCAGACATGTAAAATATTGGAATAGTTCAAGATGGAAAAAGAAGTTCACATAAACAAAGATGTTGCAACTACTGTTTGCCGAGACAAAAGGCAAAAACATGAAAAACGTTACAGCAGATGAACTCCATCTGCACACTGGGTGTCACTTTTTACAAGAAAGGATTGTGTCCAGACAGAGCTAGCTAAATAATTCATAAATTTAGCTGGCTCTGTCTGAACACAATTTTTTTTGTTGTTGTACTTAGGATCTAACAAACCACTTTACCCTCAATTCAACTGCATGAATAACAATAATTATCATCATAATAATAAAAAAACAGAGCTGGTAAAGTGTTAGTACTGGGAAGAAATACCTACAGTAGTCTGCAGTGGTCAAGTTTGCCCAAAATTGTCAGAAGGAAATAAATCCATTAATCCACAGAGTCACTGACAATGAAGATTCATTGGTCCATGACACCAATAATGAGAACCATTGTAGCTCAAAGTGATTTTAAAATTAACTTTGACCAATTTGGCAAATTTCAAAGTGAATTTACAGTGATCAGACTGTTCCCTTTTCTTAGCCAAGACACAAGAATTACAAACAAAACTGGACAATAGATATTTTACATCCATTGTAAAAAGATCTATTGGCTTTCTTTAGTCCAGTGCAGTAGTCTCACACATGCAGACTTGAAGGGCCAGTGTCCTTCCACCTAACCACAATTATGTCAGTAGTAGAGATCTGCCGAGCTTGACTTCATCCTATTGAGACCGTTTAGCCGTTTAATTCATATCTAGAC
Source organism: Poeciliopsis retropinna (assembly GCA_010277075.1). Taxonomy (NCBI): domain Eukaryota; kingdom Metazoa; phylum Chordata; class Actinopteri; order Cyprinodontiformes; family Poeciliidae; genus Poeciliopsis; species Poeciliopsis retropinna. Next base: position 4,575,425 of record VMRM01000019.1, read on the forward strand.
GTTGCTGGACTCTGGGGCTCGAGGACTGTAGTTTGAGACCACCACTCAACTGTGACAAATTTTTCTTTTTATTCCATCTAGATGCCTTTTTGTGTGCATACAGTTTAGCTGTGGAGAAACTTCTTGAAAAAAAATCTCATTATTGGGGGCAGTAAGATTCTCGGGACAATGTTCACCTCGAAAGTCTGAATTAGGTTTTGACTGAGAACAAAACCTCTTAGAAAGTATATTGCTACATTGCAGTAGCTTTGTTCAGGGGAGGAACATGGTGTATAGTGCCAGAAGCACTGAGCTAAAGTGATTTTAGAAACACAACAAGGTTTTTCAGGGATGAATTTTGCCTCAAATCCCCCCAATCTCAATCCAGTTGAGCATTTGTCAGATATGCGCGACAAACGAGTCCGATCAAACTTGTGTGCATCACGCAGGCATTACATGTACAAAATGATGTTAATTCCTCTGGATAGCAGGAAAAAAGAACCCGATACCCCATGCATATGCCCACTACTGCCCACCAGCTAACCAAGCTTCAAATAGACAATACAACTGGGTAAAGCTGAGATCTTTTTCCTTCCTGGATTTAACAAAAGCCCTTACCAGCTTTGTGTTTGGCACTGAATGAAACACAGCCACAGGCTTGTGATAAAAGATTAATTGAATAAAAATGGTGCTTCAGTCTATGGGAGAGAATTCAGCAGCATGTGGGAGATGGAAGATTATAAGGTTAGAGCAATGTTACTTCACTACCCTGGCATGCTGACCGGCCCCAGCAGATTCTTTTTCAGTGAGCTGGGTCTACTCCTAACATCCACATCCAGATAAATAGTTGTGTGTTTTTAACTTTTCATTTTCTTTTTGTTACCGCTTCCACCATCGGTCTCTAACAGATTCACTTCCAGCCTGTGTTTTAAAGTGAGATAACTTGAACTGGCCTGTTAAAACTGTTTTTCACAGGAGCAAAGGCAGATATATACTGCATACCCACTGTGCACCTGAACCCACACAAACAATAAAAGTATTTTTTTTTTACAAGCCATTGTGTTCTTTGTAACACTGTTGGCACATTAAAAGTTTACTGCTATTTTTTTTTTTGCAACCTCTGAAACAGGTAAAATGACTCCAGCAGATATGCACCCTTTGGAACATATAAATAAAACGATAAATAAAATATAGGCTACAATTTGTTTATTTTAAAGTATGACACCAAATTATTTAAGTGGTCTATTGACAGTGATACTTTAGTGGGTTAAAAAAAAAAACAAGATTTAATGTTTTTGGTATTGTTAATTGAATTTTTACTACTGCAGCAGAGAATATCTTACATTTGCTTTACAACTGCTACTCGCATAGGTAAAAAAATAAAACTGTATAATACAGTGCTTATCAAAATTACTTCTTCCTTTGTGATGTTTAACTTGCTTCTTTTACAAAGTAATTGTGATCAACATTTTTTGTTTGACAAAAAAAAAAAAACATCAAAGTGTAAACCGTTTGTAACAAAACCATAGATAAAAACAAGTCATAAAAGATTGCATAGATATTCAGCCCCTTTAAAGTAACTAATCTAATTCAATGGACGTGATGTCTGCTGATGGTAGAAACCTCTGATAAATGGAATTGTGATCTCCTAAGTGCAGTGACTGAGACTTAGATGATTATATTATGATCACACCTGTTCCTGGGATGTCCATGCATTAATCAGCATTCTTGGCTGCCATTAAAGCATAAAGACAAAAAAAAAAAAAAAACTACAAGAAAATCTCTGAAAAGATTATTAAAAAGTAAAGGTCAGGGGATGGATACAAAAAAAAAAAAAAAAACCTAAAGCATTGACCACTCCCTGGAGTTGTGGCCTTGATTATAGGTGTAGTATTCATGCATTTCTAAAAATTAAACTCTGTAAAACAGTAACAACAGCAAGCAGCATCAACATCTAATATGTTCCCTTTGTTGTTTTGTAAATACTGGTTTTTTATATATATATATATATATATATATTTACATTTATAGCATAAATATGGTCCGTGAACTTTTGCACAAACTGGATACCCAACACATTGATGCACAACCGTAGCTTGGAAAACCATAGACTGAGAGATAAACGCCATCCTAATTTGAAGAAAAATAATAACTTCCTTAATTAGGGAGGGATTAAAACATAAAGCAGTAGTGTTAGCTCCCTACAGATGCACTTTAGTCCAAAATTTAACTAGCAGAAATGCAACTTTTAATACAAACAAATGTTTGTATTTCAAGTTGTGACTTTGACACTACTGAACAAAGTCACAAACCGAGTTAAGCATACAAGAGGTGATGGCGTTTGTGGCCAGCTGCTCATAAAATATCCTTCATAAAGGGGGTGCTCACATCCTATCCTGTTTTTAGCTATGAACCAACCCTTCACCTGCCTTTCTGTCATCCGATAAAAAGTATGGTGAGTATTAAAATGTGCACTCATCTGCACCTTTGCTCATCAGAACAAGGAGCCTCAAACATATTGAAGTGCTACATGCAAGCACAATTACACACGCCGACCTTTTGATGTGGTGAAACCAAGAGGCAGCTGTTAATTAAAAATTTGAAAGGACAATGTTGGTCTTAATGTATGTTTGTTACTGTTATAAAAGGAAACTAATTAAAATTTGAAATGAATCCTTTTTATGTCACCCCTTCCTACAGAGGAAGCCCAGGAGATAAAGTCAAAGCTGTAACTAAGAGGAGGTTGGACTGTATTCCCCAGTCAAATGGCTGAAGTGACAAACATCAGCCTTGTTGTCTGTGGGCTAGGAGTTCAGTTTTTGACGGTCAAAGGCAGACTAGGGGTGGTCCATCTCAAAAACCATAGAGTTGCCACATTTGTTTTGAAAGTTAATTTATCTTGAGGAATTGTCATTATTGTACTTGTATACAGTTTTTATAAGCTTTAAATGCAAAATGATAAAATTCTGTTATCGCCAAGTTCATATATATATATATATATATATATGTATATATATGTGTGTGTGTGTAAAATTGACTTTTTTTTTAGCTTTACATCATGTTATTGTGTTTTTCCTTCATCAAAGCTATACCTGGAGTGTTGCCTTTATTCTTTCATCTATGTTTGACAAATTGTTTAATCTCCTGTGGAAACTATTCAACTGTGTAAAATGCCTGGGTGGACCGAGTTTCCAAGCTTCTGCCTCACAGAGCACCCCTCCCCTGCGACTCCCCTCTCCGCTTCCCTGCTTAATTCCCTCAGACTAGCCAGCAGAAATTGGCAAACACCTGGTGGAGCTGCAAATCAGCTGAGCTTATTATTAGAGCTACAACTAAGTGAAATGCTGGGTAAAAATAAAAATATTAAAGGATTAATAAAGGAGCACTGTTGTGATGACTTCCTGAAGGCAGAGTTTCAGAAAGAACAGGAATTTTTAAAGAGACAGAAGCCCATTTTCAAGGGGTTAAATTACAAAGTCAAATTTCTTTTAAGACTTTTTTAACATGTAGCATTTTTATAACAAACCAAGGTATGTAGCCTATAAAATACATAATACTGAAATGTTAACTGATAGTCTACATTGTAACTGCACAGATAGAATCATAATGCATTTATTTGAGCTAATGTTTTATGCATAATATAAATGGATCTAAATAGTAGACTTTATCAAGGAAGGATGATTGCCACAAAACAAAAGGAAACATTGTCTGGCACTGATTTAAAAAAAAAACACCATCCAGTCTCACAATTGTGCTTGTTTCCAGCTGCTTCCTTATGTGGAAGCTGATGTTTCTCTAAGCCAAAAGCTGATGCTTCTTCTCATATTTAAAATGCGATTCATTGAATCAATATTGAACTCTGCGGGTGCTGCTAAGAGTCCCATTTACTGTAAACATCTCATTTCCTCCAGATCTGAGAGGTTAGAATTGGCACGTTGCACGCTCCAGCTCGTCTGCAGCTTTTGCTGTTCAAGCTAATGCCTCGGCTCTGTCAATGGACTGTTCAGATAAATCCGTGTAGCTCTGGAGCAGGTGCCATTTACTCAGGGCAGACTGCTCTTGAAGGATGCAAACATTCAAGGGTTGTGGTATTGGGTCACATCCAGCAATGTAGATGAGGTAAAGGGCAAAGACTAAGTCAAAGGAAATTAGATTTGTCTGACCTTAATTAGGTTTGAAAGATAAAGAAGGAGTTTTCTTACATCTGTGGGTAATTTAAGATCAACTGTCTGTCTAATCACAAGTGAAACTTTTAAAAAATCTTTTTGGCCTTGTGAGCACAATGGAAATATGTTTTGCAAGCTTATTAAACTGGATTGTCCATTTATGAAGTTAACAGTAACATTTCCCAACTTCATTTTGATTTCAGTTTGTCCATGAATTTTATCCCCTTATTTAGTCATGTATGATTCTAAGTTGTTGCTTTTAATGATGAATTAGAGGAATAGACTCGGTGGGTTTCTTGTTCATATCCAGTAACCATTGCATACCTCTAATTACAGCTTCCCTTTTCAATTTTGATATCTTTTTCATCACTTATAATCTGAGTTTAATGCAATATAGGTTGTTCATGACACATGTCAACTGTTAACATAGTTCTTTGACAAGCATAATATTAAAGTTTTTTCACAAAGTTTTTGCTTTTTAGATTATATGCACAGTTTGTACCAAAATATGAGACAACTTAGAGCCCTTTACCCTCTTGAGCTGTATGATGACTTCACATTCCTATGGTGTTTATGTTAACATGTAATTGCTTGAACAAATGAATAAGGCACGTTTAGGCACTGGAAACTATCCAAAGATGAACCAGACTTCAAGAGGTTCCATTTCAGAACAGAAAATGTAATATGATTTAATGTCAGAGATTGAGAAAAGAAAATATGGGTTTTTCCACAGATCAACTTCTGCTTTCAGTTGCATGCTTTTTGGTTGTGGAAGGACAGGGAAGTATCCATACATCTGTCTTTTGTCAATAATCCGTTTCACCTTGAAGGGTCGCAGAGGAGCTGCTGCCGGTCCCTATGGGTCATTGGGTGTGAGTCCATCACAGGGCAACAACCATGCAGCTGTACATTGACAAATGAGGGCAGTGGAGAGTGACAAATTAACCTGAGAATTATGTTTTTAGACAACGTGACGAAACTAGAAATCCCACTGGGAATGCAAAGGGAGAAAATGCAAACTCTATGCAGAAAGACCACGGCTTTGAACCTTGGCTTCTTTTTGCAAAGCAGCAGTGCTACCAACTGCACTTCCATTCGGCCCTGTGATACCTGGAGGGAAAAAAAGACATTAAAAATCCCTGTAAAACAGTCTTCACTAGAATTATGCCATTAAAATCAATTTGTAGCAAAGCCTCCATTGCTGAAGTGCAATTTTGTGATACAGACAAAGCATGGAACCAATTAAAAACAAACTAAACATCCTTGAGCACCCATATGTGTAGCTCCAGGTCACACTTCCAGTAATTAATGGGTACCAATAACTCAATACTGCAGCCAGGGGACTAGGGGCCATTTAGAACCTTCACATTACAGACACATTGATTTCTCAGAGGACACCGAGGTCCATCCACACGGACCATGTGGTTGGTGTTGCCATAGATACAGTGGCGTTTGCAGAAAGAGTCTTTAATTGCTTGATTAGTCTTTGAAAGGGCAGTAATAACAGCATGGTGTAACATTATGAACACATGACTTGTCTGCCAAGAACACCAGCGATATTCAAAGTCAGGCTATATCAGTACTAATCTCCAACTCGAAGCTGTTGGCAGGCTACCAATTTACTTGCCATGTGTGTTTGTCAGGTTTGTCACGTCATGCATGTATGAATGTTCAGTGAACCGATTTGCTGCAGTGATGTGGAATTATATGCATTTTCGGGAAGAGCCTGCATGAATGTGAACAGCAAGACTTTGCTACCGTGCATTTTATTTCTCCTGTCACTATGTGGCCTTGTTTGCTCTCTGATATCTGTTGATATATAAAATGCCAAAAGCAAACTCTAATTAATGCGTTTAAAATGCTGTCTGTGACATTATTTCTTCCTAGCCAGTGTTCCTTCTGGCTGTCACTTCAGTTGCTCAGAGAGCTTTGATGTCTGTTTTCTTTCCTCTGACCCACATCAGCACCATATTTTTTATGTTGCATTAACTTATTATTTATTAGGGAAAACATCATTCCTTGTCTTAAAATAGATCTGCTTGCATAGTTCACCAGATCTTCTTCTTTCTGGCTAACTGGTTGACATGTTCAACCTAAGTCAGTCTGTTGATATTCAACAATTAAAATATTCAAAGACCAAAACTTTTTAGTTCAAGTTATCATTTCAAGATAAACTTCATTAAACTCAAGAGTTGATTTGTTTTGAGAAGAACCTCCCACCATGTACACTTGCATGTGCTCCAGAAAACTGACTTGTAACAAAGGCATTGCAGATATGATAAGCAAAGAATGCACTTTTATTTTGTAATAAGTAGATTACAACAGGATCTATGTGAATATATATGGTTAAATTATTGCCTCTTTAGTTACTGATGTCTGAAATTGATTTTGAACTAATTGCAGTAGAAATTCTGAACATGCACTATACTATTATTTCTTCAATATATCTTGAATGTTATTACAGCGAAAAAAGACGTGTGAACATTTCTGTAATTTGCTTTCCATTTGAGTTGTATAGAACATTGTAAAAAAAAAAAAAAAAAAGAGAAAAAAGAAAAAAATTTTAATGTACTTTTTAACACTGGCTTGTACACTTAAGTTTGTGTTTACTTGATGTTCTGTCCTCAGTAAAACTGTCTCTTCTTCCTGTCCCTGAACAGACAGGGACTACATCATCTAATAATTATTAATTCCTGACAATTAGATCTAAAAAAAACCCATCAAACACAGCATATCTATCCATTTCGCCTGTAGACCGAAAACCATCCTTCTCAAAGACGTTTCTTAACCTGGTGAGGCCGAAGATATGCTTACGGAGTACAGTAGATGCCTCGTCTGTTGATCTGCCATCCTGACCTCTTTCAATAAATAACATTTGGATGTATCTCCCTGCGCTTGAAGAAAGAAACAACGACAACCTGTCGACGGGGGAATAGAGAGCTCCATTCAGCTGAATGAATGCATCCCCACAGAGCATTTTGCTGCGGAGACACGGCAAAAATCTGAAGTGGCTGCAGCCCTACTGTAAATCATGATGCCTCCCAGTGCTCTCTGCCTGCCTCTATTGTGTCGGCCCTTTTCGCTTTGCTGCCCATGTGTCAGAACGGCTCACGTCCCCAGCATGAAACATCTCTCCCCTGGCTGCTGCCTCTTTCTGTGAGCTTCACGCAGCTGTCTGTTTCGCTTCCTCTAACATAGCGCCCAAACCCTTCTCCCCCTTTCTTTCTCACTTTGTCTTTAACCATCAACCTCTTGCTTTCTCTCCCATGCATCTCTCTTTCTTTCTGTTTTGTCAGTGCTCTTGCTCTCTTTCTTCCCCTCTCGACCTCTACCTCACTCTGATTTTTCTGCCTGCTGAATAAGCAGTGCAGAGAAAGACACGCTGTTGTAATAATGTCTAAGTCTGTGGTAGGCTCCAGACTTTAAATAAATCCAAAAACGGGAAAGAACCTATAGTGTAAATACAAAGCAGATTTCAGAACCGAAACCCTAAAAATATCTAAATTATGAAACATAAACAAATTCTAATTAGAATCTTTACAGTTTTACAACGATCGGTCGTATTTACATTTTGAAAACAAGTAAATTGTTTGTAGCCACACCACTGGAAAAGAAAGTAAGTAAATACCATAAATAGATTATGTCCCTATATGCCTAATGAAGTCACGTTTCACATAACACACAGAATGAGTTCTTGAAAAAAGAAGTTCATAAGCTAAAAAGTTATATTCCTTCAAATCCCTTTTACGTTAACAAGTGGTGTAAATGTTATTACAGGCTAATGTATTATAACTTTATTTTTAACCCGATGGCCATTTTCTGTATTCATTTTGTATGCCTTAAAATTTAATAGAATTGTAGACTTATATGAGTCATCAAACTGAAGGTTATTTCTCAGAGACAATGTTTTGCACGTAGAAGGAAAGTTAGACTGTCTCCCCAATGGTTTTTTGTATATCTTCTGTCCTTGGGTATAAAACTCATGTGTTGACTCTGTCTGGTAGAGCTTATTACTTTGACCCGAACAACAGTGTGTGAGGTGTGAAGCTCTCATATCCTGTGCAGTATATGAATAAGTTTGAGTAAGTGCTTTTCATTTCACCTAGCACTTTTAAAGTGCTTTTCACCTTAACAGTGCTTATTTTTTCCTCCCTACAACATGCGTCATTTGTCAGCACGAAAACATCTATTGATGTCCAAAAGTTGTGCTAAATCCCCCAGCTTCCCACAATCCATGTATCAATCCACAAAACCTGTGATCAGAATCAGAGTTTTGTCAACTTGAATGCTGGTGAAATTTTAGTTTTTTGGGTTTTTTTTGTATTTTTATATTTTATTTACAATTTTAGCTACATGACGTCATTAGGCACAGTGGTAATTGATAGATGAACCATATTCATCAGAGAGAGCTTTTAAATCCATGGATATGGTGCCAGTTAGGTATGTTTCAAAGCTACTACACTCAGACATAATTGATTATGTCCTACTGCTGACTGGGTAAATCGCTTTTGTAAAGTTTTATATGATGAACTGAAATTAAAGGCAAAGTTTTTTTGTTTTTTAAAATTTTTTTATTTTTTTTAAATCTTTGCCCTGATTTCATACATTGATGCCCAAGACTGATATGCCAAATGTAGCATTGTCTGTCTTTTACAGCTTTCAGTTGTGTTTTGTCTGGGATGTGCATTTCTTAACTACAAGAACTACAAGAACTACTATATATATATATATATATATATATATATATATATATATATATATATATATATATATATATACAGGAAGCAGATTATTCTGTCTCAGGACCACTCTCAGAAATGACCGAGTTTACAGAACCATGTGTGTATCTGAAACATTAAATGACTAAAAAAATAAAAACTGAATGAAATTACATAGAACATAAAACAGTAAGACTTCCACAATTCTTATATCTGCCCTAGAAACTAAATAGCTTCCTTCTACAATCTCCCCTCCCTGGAGATCACATGTTCCACAGTGTCCTCTTTTGGAGAATCGGCAAACTGCATGCTCTGAGCTGAGCAGTCAAACCCACAGTCGTGCAAGAAAAAGAGGAAGAGAGGGGAAAGCAGTGATGGACAGACAACCAAAAGAACAGATACTGTTTCTTGTCTGCAGAACAAAATCCTTGGAATATTGTGTTTATCTGTAGATTAAGTAGCAATCCAATATCAGTATGTGTGACAATGAAAATCAAATCTGTTTTTCAAACAGATTCTTTTCCCCCCCAACTTCCCAAAAAACATGGTACAAAAATCCTGGTTTGTTTAGTTGGCAGTAAACAGATGGATGTTTGTAGTCTGGATTTAAACACACTGACTGTCTCTGCTTCTCAATAGTACACTGCTCTGCAAGATTGATGCTCTGAATAAGCTGTGACGTCTCCTCCTCACCCTGTGTCCATGTGTGTTTTCAATGGATTGACCATAATGTTAATATCCTCAGTGTTTGTGTAGTCCAGCTTTGTGAGTTGAAAGTAATAATCAGTGTCCGCCGAGACCATGTAGCAGAGGCTTCCCATCAGAGCAAAGCCCCTACCTTGCATCAAGGCGACACGAACTCTGTCTTGGCAGAATGATAAATGGCTCTTCTGGGAATAAGAAGTCACATCTTAGTCTTTTTGCTTTTTTTTTTTTTTTTTTTACCACACAAGGATCTAAAACAGAACGGTATCTTTTTATGATGTACTGCACCGACTTGTAGAGTGCCACACAGGTAACTGTGCTGGCTGATGATGTTACATAACAGACGCAGGTGGAAAGCAAATACATTTAGACAACCAGTCCAACATGCACACATCTGATGTATTTATAATTTACATGATTTTTTTTTTTTTTTGCAAAACCTCATACATCTTCTGTTAAAAGGAAAAGTGTGTACTTTTCATCATGCATTTAATCAACTTCTATATTTCAAGTTTAATGCAGTGCTCAATCAAGTAGCTCTATCTTTGTTTTAACTTGAAAAAGATACCTTTTTATCCAAAGTTATGCTTTGTGGCAAAACCTTCAAAACAGATCCTGGTATGAATATATATGCCAGGTCTGAATATTGATATATAATCACTGAAAATGAAAATAGAAACAGAAATGACCAGTCTGTGCTGTGCCTATCATTGTCTCATGTGGAGGCCAAAACAGAATAATTCTGATTAAAAGCAGAAATATGTGAATGGCCCAATAAATAAATCGATACACCTAAAAATGCACCAGTTAGTTTTAAAAAAGGAGAAAATTATTTAATTTTTTATAATTTAATTAGCATTCATATTTGTTTTTTAAGCTTAGTTCTAACAAATTATATATTTAAACACGTGTGCACACTTTGACTGTTTTTAAATGTTTTTCCATTGCATTAAAGTCCCTTTAAATCCTCCCCTTTATTTTTATCTGGATTTTTCACACAAGTAATTTTATTTCCACTTGTATGTTTTTTTTTATTTTTTCTGTCTCCCATTTATGCTTTACCTTATGCTTTTCTGCCTCCCTACACTAAAACGCAGGGCAGATGTGTCACAGCGTCAACTTCTCCCTATTTGTGGGTTAGCATTACAGCTAGCCCATTAGCTCAAATGTAAATGCTACCCGGACAACGGTCACAGCGGAGATGGTGACCTACGATGGGTTTGTCAGTGAAAACGCATCGTAGTCAATGCCAATTCAGAAGTTTATGTTGATTCCATAGTTGGCACATTCTCAATAGCACGACTTGAGTTAAGCATTTTAGTTTTCCGTAAGCTTCTCATATTGGATGCAGACAGAATTGGTGTATTGACCTGTGCTCACAAATTTTTTTAATGTGACACTGAGATAGGAGTTTAGTGGCAATTATCCTCTTTAATTTCAAATTTGACAATGATCTTCACAGCCATGCTATCGTGTTGTTTCATTAGACTAAAAAACATGCCCAGAAATTAAGCTTTTTGCCCCTATTTACATTACAAACAGTAATCTGGTTTTTATGTAGCATTTAGGATAGCGGATTCTTTCTCGGTGAGAGGCCATCTGACACAGATTCCTTTATGGAGGTCATGAAATTGTCTTAGCAGTTATGAGCGCTAAACAATGAACAAATCAATCAGTATTTCAAGAAAGTATTAGCTTAAAGTTCCAGTGTGTAACTTTTATGAAAATTTTTATTTTTTACATATTTGTTGAAACTGTCATACACACAAATCTGAGACCCACTGTATATTCCTTTCGCTACTAGTATACTGTGATACAGTTTTTTGGGGTTTTTTTTGTTGTTTTTTAATAGCTGAAAGTTATGTTGTTGTAACACTGATTATCAAGATCTGAAACTTAATTAATATGATAAATCTGAAGCAAGTAATCATCATTTAGAACATCTGTTGTGGAAAATCTCTATGTACAGTAGGTGTGTTCCAACCAGCCAAAATAAACAAAAACTGTATGCAGTAATTATATTGCCCAGCATGCTCCCTGTCCATGTGCCCCTGGCTGGTAATAACCTTTAGCTAATTACCATTTTTTTCCCCCTGCATCTTAATATCAGTTCATAAAGCAAAGCAGTGCTAATTAGGGACAGAGTGTGAGATGATATCCAATTAGGGCTCTGTCTCTCGTCTCTAAACAAGTCAGCTGACTTGATTCATCTTTACCTCATGCTTCCCCACAGCTATATGGTTGGAGGGAGTAGGTTTCATTGAAAGGATGGACAGTGTTCCCTAATGGTGTACATTTTTACAGACCCTATATTTAAAAAAAAAAAAAAAAAAAAATATATATATATATATATTATATATATATATATATATAATAAAAAATCAGGGCTGTGATGCCAGCAGGGGTAGAGGCCAATAAAAGTGCAGGCTTTTTAATTAATGTCACCAATCCATTTTTTTTTTTTTTTTTACAAAGCATCAAACCAGATTGAATGTATATTTAGTGATGATCTGCAAAGTAGGTTTTTTTTATGTGTGTCTAAACATGACCCCAGATCACATTCCTCCGCAATACCTGCAAGTAACACAAGAATGCCCCTGGCCTGTTGGTCATTTCCTTTTTTAGAAGAAACCTGGAAGGCACCAAACAGGGTTCTTTACAGACTAGAATCAGATTAGTGTCATGGGGCCAGCTGCCGTGAATGGGTGTCATGTTGGTGGGTGTCGGAGAGTAGGGTCTGCCTGTCACCACCCCGTGTCATTTCAGTCTGATTGCCACGTCCCTGCAGACATCAGAGACTTGCCGATGTAATCTGCAGTCATTCAGCAGTGACCTGCGGAAATGGAGACCGATGCCGGCGCCGAGACTGAAAGAGACTGAACGAATTGGTTGGCCCTTATATTTATCTACCTGACACTCTGAACTCTGAAGAACCTGCAGAAAGCCATCATTCCTCCGCTGTATTCACACTGAATCCTGACACATTTAAGAGCACTGGCAGCAACAGTGGCACATTAAAAGCTTGAGATGGAGGAGCACTTGGCTAATTGGTGAAGTGATGCATTAAGACATAAGCTTGACTAACTGCAAGAACTGTATTCTGTATCGCAGCACAAGGCCTTGAGGTTCTTGTAAGTAACCATGCAGATTTTGTCTGCTTCTGGTCTGAATGGTGATGAATTGATCATAACTGTATTGTAATCGGACCTCATGATTTATTATTAGAATCTCCAAAACACAATCATGGCATTGTGTGTTGGATGCTATGGATGCTACCATTAAACAGAATAATGAGGACATCACGCTATACCTATCCAAGAAAACAGCAACTGGATCTGTTCTGCAGACGACCTGAAATGTATTTTTGTATAATAAATACAAGATCACAATTATATTGCAAGTAAACTTTTACAATATCATAGAGATGCATATAAATAAATCAAAATGTTTTTAAGGCTTTCATTAACTGTAGGCTATAGTCATTGAAATGAGCAGAATCTATCACTTGGAGTATGTCGATGTGTGTTACATATGTTTTACTTTTTGAACTGAATTACTAGGTTAAGTTTAGTTGCCTTCTACTTACCTTGTTTAAGATCTATGTCAGTCCTTCAGAATAGCTTTAACATCCCTCCCCAACAAGCCCATGGAGAGAACATGTCTTATCGACTGACAATATTATTGTATTCCAGAGCATTTTATTATTAGAGCAAACATTAGCATAATTCTTTGCTTGGCTATATTCCAGCCATCCCCAGTATCTGTAGTGATGGCAGCCTGGCTTTCTTTACTTCCCTGACCTGCATTCTCAATGGCTTCCTAAAATAGAGCTGCAGGGCCTTGTCGACACAGAGGGAATTAGCCATGCAAGCACATCTTCTATTTTGGAGATTTTGTTATGGAGTTGCACTTTGCCAATGCTAATTGTCCAAGCTTGTGCAGGGTCAAAAAGGGCTACATCTCTTTTGGGAGGGTATGTTTCCTCTTCATCTGGACATTATGTTACCTCCGGCCATGATTTGCGTCAGCAAGGCTCGAGTTTAAATCCCCTTAATCACATCCAGGCACCCTAGGAGAATCAATAATGGTCAGGCCCTTTTTTCCGCTGTGCTCCATGAGGAATCCGAAAATCTTAAGTCTGCTAGAGAAATTGGGAACTGCTATGTTGTCAAAAACAAATCTAAAATATGTAAAGACCACAAAGGTGTAAAGCCTTAAAATGACATATGAAAAAAGGGGTTGTCTCTGAAGAATAAACCAATTTTATTATATATGCAGTCATATTCATCAAATTAGAGTATTATTGAAAAGTTAATTCTATTAACTCACTACTAAATACAGTGAAGTATAGTACTGTGATATACGTTTTTAAAGAAGCATTAATATTTTTGCTAGGCCCTGTATACAGACTGATTTGCTTTACTTCAATAATGTTGCATGCAACTGAGCATTCTGAAATAATAATAAGAAAAACAGATTGTCAATTAAATTACGCTGCCCCATAATGAACAGTTTGTGAACTGAATCATGATGATTATGAGTCTAATTAATTCCATTATGTTGTACATTCAATTTGAGTAAATAATCATAATTTAAAGTACATTTAGATTACTAGTATTTGTCCAAATAAGTCCATTTTTGTTGGAACCATCTATCTGTTCTGGAATCAGTATATTCTTTTTTTATTGATTCACTGTCCCTGCGGTTCACGAGTGCAGCCATACAGGGACCGGAGAGCAAAGCATTTTAATCTGTCAAGATGTCACTGGCAACAGGCAAAAGGGAAAAGAGAAAGAGGGGTAAAGTTTTGATGAAAGAGGGGAGTTGACACCAGCCAGTCAATGCTGGTGTGCACACTTGTGAAAGCCCACACGCATTCTTGCACCTGCACATAAAGAAAAAAACAAAAAAAAAACAAGCGAAACGTGGAGCTTGTCTGTCAGTCAATCAGTCAATGTCCTCTTGAGGGACTTGACTTCTGGTCTTTATGTCCCCACGGACATCTCAACACAGCTCACTGAGCCGTGCAACAGGCCACTGGTGGCGCTCCACTTCATACTTGATATGTTACAAATGGGGACTTGTGACCTCATCGATGTGACGGTTGTGGACAGAATGCCTTTACTTTACAAACTAAGGCAAAGCATACAAAAGCTAATGTACACATCGACGGTTTAAAATAAAGCATGCTTGTTTCTGCCTGTGTTGCCAGCTGAGGTTTTGTAGTAGCAGTTAATTCCCAAGACAGCTGCAGCAGTGTTTGAGAGTATGCTCGTGAGCAGCTTTTATTGGCAAAACATGCTAAAGGTAAGATGATGAATTAGAACATTGTGAGCTGAATCTTCTGTGTGTTTTTGCAGAGCTGTGTACACAACACAAGAGAAAGTTTGCTCCCAGGAATATTCAAGGTGGAATTCCAGAGAGACACCACGTCTACTTCAAATGAACCCAGATAAAGAAGGTGGCTGCCAACAAACCTTGGTTTTGTGCAAAGGCAGAAGGTACATAGATTTTTTTTACATCATAATGTTAATAAATGTGTGTACTACTATTTTGCTCAGAAGTTTACATATTGATTATACTTATAAATATGCCAGATAACTTTTTCGATATTTTTTGATGCATTTGAACTATTCTTTTTCCAAATAAGAATAACAACACAGCTTGCAATTTTGGTGAGTTAAAAAAAAAAATTGGATGAACAAGTTTGACTTTATTGTGGATTTTCTGTAATCCATAAAGGGTCAAATTATCTTTGACTATGAATCACTTACTCTTTCTTTTTTTTTTTTTTGGCATAGTTAGCCTTATTTATCTGTCCCAGAGCCAATTTAGATGTGAGGTCGGTATCACTTTCCTCTTGGATTACTATTTCATTTTTTCAACCTCATTCACCTGCACAATCCAGTGAAAGTGAAGAATCACAGGGTGACCTGGAAATCTTTTCCACAATCTATAATAGTAATCGGTAGAAACAATAGGAATTTGGCTTATGATAGGGATCTGCAGTCTACTGCTCACCGCAGTAATGCTTGTTGATGATGTAATCGGCTGGCGTCAAAACAGAGCAAGCAGGAAACGGCGTGGCTGAGAACGCAAGGGAAGAGATTGTTAAAAAGGCAGGTGCAAAAACATCAATTATGTGGACCTGGTTCGGGTTTAAACTAGGGCTGTCGATGTTGACATGTGCAATTTAATCTAAAAAAGTTTATTATGTTAATATTACATAATGCAGATTAGTCGTATGGCTTATTTTGACCTAAAAGCCTCTCTTACCTATTTCACAGCAGGGCTTTATTTTACTTTGGTGTGGTCAGCAGTGCAGAGTCCCAAACGAGTGAAAAGATGAACAAGGTTTAAAACACCCCAATGAATGTTTGGATAAAACCAAGGTAGTATGTGGCCTACTTACTGCAATGATGAATTATCCTTACACCGAAGCACAAGCAGTTTATAGTTAGCATTTCTAAATTGGAGAAATGCTCACTAAATAACTCCATTCTGTTTCAAATGTAATTAATTAATTAGGAATCTATTATATTTTTGGCTCGCCTTGGTTGTAATGCAGACTTACAACTATTCTCTCCACTTTCTAATTTGCTGAGGAGAAGAAAAAAAGAGACGAGTTCAGGTGAGAAACTGTATGAAAACAAACCAAAACAAAAGTAATAGTGTGAACTATTACTTGTGGATTCAGAGCTTTGCGTACAAGCTCTGAATTGCAACTTTGCAACGGAGCAATTGTTATGTTGCCCTTATGTTCAGTTCCATAAAGTTAATATGGAGCCAACAGAAGAGGGAGACTCTTTGAAGGCAACAGGGGCCACAAGGTAGTGTGAAATGAACTACTTCTAAGAATTTGTAATAGTGGTAGGTGTGGTTTCTAAAGGAGATTTCAGCAGTGCGTAAAAAGTGTAGTGTGTGTGTGTGTTTTGGGTCTGTGTGTATTCTTTGTTGGTGGCCCATCTGTAATGTACAAAGGCGATTAAGTTTGAGCCGCAGTTGGGGCAGCAGGCACTCAGTTGAGTGGCGCGGTACAGATAAGAATGAATGCAAATATACAGCAAGAGTGACACATTAACCTTGGACAAGGTTGGACTTTAATGCTGCAAGCAGGCGAGGAGCACTGGGGTGCCTGCTGAGCTAAACTACACAACCTCAAATCTGAGCACACGTACATTTTCACCTGCACTTCAAAAAGGGTGTAAACATGTAAAAGAGCTCCAAAGCCGCTGATGCACACATACACAAATGACAACTGATTATTATTTAATCACAATATTCAGTGGTAAACTCAAATGTCACACACTTTTATTTGGTCACTCAAAGCTAGACTAAGCACCAGAGAAAGAAAATGAAGTTCTCAGCCTATGTGTGGCATAAAAATGATTTGTATCGTACTTATTGTTTTTCTCTATTTTTAAACAGCCACAATTGTGACTGTAGGTACACAATTGTGGAGGACTCAAGTTTTTGGTGCCAGAGATGAGAACTCGTGCTAAACTAAGCCCACAAAAAGACTTAAAACTTTACTTAGACTTGTGCCCTAAAGACTTGAGACTTAGTCATGCTCTGAAGACTTGTGCCCTTAATATTTGAGTTATGATTTTAGCAAGGAAATTCAACTCCAATCCTCATGGGCCAGTCTTCCTACTTCCCCAGCAGACCTTAATAAAATGGATGAAATACGTCCTCAGGATGCAATCAAGTTCTCCAGAATCCTGCTCATGACCAAATTATTTGACTCAATTGTGTTGAAGCAGACACAGCCAGAAGTTGCAGGACATCGGTCCTTGAGAACTGGAGTTGAATACCACTGACTTAGTCTCACTTTAATGAGTCAAGACTTGAAATAGACATCTACTCTATTAAGACTTTATTGAAACTTATAATACCCAGTTTATCTTAAATCTGCAGTACAACTTTTATTTAAAAATTTTGTTTATATAATTGTTGAAGCTGCATTATGTCAGGAGAGTATAGTGTAAGACTGATATTATGTGAAAAAAGTCAAGCTCCTCTGCCTTCTCCCTCTGTTTTGCAATGACCTGATGAAATACGCCACTCGGCCAGAAATAACCAATCAGAGCCAGGAGGAGGGTCTTAGCGCTGTCAGGTATGCTCATGTATGCAGTTCTCACACTGTCCTCCTTGCTATCTGCCATGCTACAGCTCCTTCTCCACAGCAGAGCCTGCCATGAATGCTCAAGCGAGTTAGCACAGCCACTGATGTCTGTGGATAAACAGTTTTCCTGGAACATTGAGTTGTTTCCCCACTATTTGCACGTTGAGCCACGGGTGCCCTTTATCATAAAAATCACTCTATTAAATTTCCTAGAAAAAGCGCTGCAGAAAGCTAACTAAAGTGATCTCTAATAACACTAGTTAATATCGCCTCTTTCTCTGACAGTCTTTCTTTCCCTATATTCCTCTCAATTGCTTTGACGTCATATGCAGGGAGACAGTATCTAGGAGCAGGTAAAAATAGTGCACCAGAGGTAAGAGACATCAGGTTGAGATGTGCTGAACAGATGGAGAGGGAAAACAGTGGATACCAATAAAGTAGGTGGAAATTGGCCATGGCGGCTCTTACTGTACGGTATTTGCCACGTTGCTTTGTGATGAGTTCTTTTGGGGACCCCAGGATATTAAAACCTGGACCACTATGTGAGCAGGAAGTTGACTTTTTCTTGGTGACTTCATTTTAAATTAACTGTTGGACGGCAGTTTTATCATAAACAATGGAAATGAAAATCTGATAAAACACACTAGTTCAAATGTTATAGCTTTTAATCATCACCCTGTTTAACGTCTATTTCTGTGAAATATGTTTGGTGGGCTGAATGTCTTAGACCGCAGTCCAATGTACTGCAGTTGAAGTTCAAAACTGGAACAGTTTTTTTCAGCTATTTAAGAAGCTTTGACTGCAGGCATTTAGTCTTGGTCTGGTAAAACGTTCAAGTCATTAGAAAATGGGAGCCACTGTTCCACCCATTTCCAATCTCCCTTTCAGCCACAGTGAAAATACCTTTATGGCATAAAAAATAGCACAGGTGAATGAAAGACATATAAATAACTTGTCCTTTAAAATCTTACCCCTGGAGATATTGCAACCCTATGAAATAAACTTGCAAGCTTTATTTAGGACATATTTATTTTATTTCTCCTTGAAAATGTGCTTTCGTGAACACACTGGAGTTAAACATAAATGAGTTAACCCTCCCCTGGTCTTCAGAGACTTTAGACCCCATGCTGGACAGTGACAATGTGACAGGACAACTACCCCACCTCCTCGCTGACAGACCGTCACATTTTCCATGCTCCTCCTTAGCGTTGAAGTAGCACCGCAGGAAGGTTCAGTAATATTAGACACCATGGAATAAATATACCTTTTTTATGTGCAGCGATAGTGTGCCTGTACTGGCAATTATAGCCCTTTTTGTGGGCTCTTTTTCAAAAAGTACTATACCAATGTACAGGTCAAGAATAAAAGCTTCACCACTTGTTCAACTGTCATTGAGCTAAATGTGAACCTCTAAGAGTGTGACTATAACTCACCATATACTATAACTCAACCTGGAGGTTTTTTTTTGTTTTTTTGTTTAATTTCTTTCTCCTAGTTCCCTTTGCTCAATGTATGTGCAGCAGTGAATTTGAATTAAAGTTAAGTTTCTTATGAAGATTATTTTCTATTATTCATACATATTAAACTATTAACTTGTTAAATATCACATACATTAGCAGTTTTCTGAAATCTTAGCCTTTCTAATACAAATTTAGGTCCAAATCAGCAAACTGACAAACATTCGCTAGAAGAAAACAGCCTTAAAGGGCCTCATGTTCAAACATTTGCACTTGAGCCTCTGTAAACACTTAAAATCTCCAGCCAGTGAATTAGTGTCAGAGTATGCGGAGATGCAGCTCATTCATTCAACCACTGTATACAAACTTAGAACAAATTACAGAACATTTCTGAAACTGAGCATTTATCAGATCACTTTGGTCCAGTTCAACTTGAAATCACAGAAGATAAAAGAGTTGTAATGAAGGAAATCCTAGTTTTTCCTTGATTCTCTATCCAGCTTATAGATTCTTTTTCTGAGATAGACATACTATTCATAAGGTTATAATAAATACATCACTCTTGTGATGAAGAAAAAAAATAGACTGTTAGTCCAATCTCACTATTTTTGCTAAAATAAATTATCTATGTAGTCAAACAAGTAAATTATTATAAAAATGACAGAGGCTGACCTTAGTTAGCATCACATCCATGAATTTGGATATTTGAAAATATCCTTTTGAACCTTTTGATGAAAAACTGAAGTTAAATAAACAAGATAAAAAGCTTGCTTACTCAACTTCATTTAAAAAGTGGATGAAAGATGATTGAATTTTGAGAGGACTGCTGAATTGCTTCAGGATAAATAAACTGCAAAATCAAGACTGACGTCTAGATTTTGTCAACAGGTGAATTCAATGGATAGTTTCATCGACGTTTCACATTTAATCTGTTTCAGGCTTATTAACTGGGATGCCCTTTGATTAAATTTGAGTTGTACTTCGGTGAATGTTGAAGAAAGTTGACACTAAATGACACGCTCTGCACATTCACTTTGTAGGATTTCTGGAGACTAAATCACATTAAAAGTAATTAAATAGATTTTGTTCATTTTCAAGGCCTTAAATTGCATAAAAATGATTAAATTTGAATCTCAGTGGCATTCAAAATTTTTCATTAATTTTCAGTTGAAATAAGATGAGTTCAGCATGCCTGAAGTGCTTAGCCAGAGTCGCACGTTGGAGGCGTTGCATTAGCGTAGCACACAGAACCTTTTTGTTAATCGTTTCGATCGAGTTGGTAAGCAACTGTAAGGGGTCCGGGCGTTGGAGGGAAACCCTAAAAACACAACCTTAATCTACTCTCCTATTGAAAATACGTCAGGTAAGCAAGGGTCACAATTTTAGTCTAAGTTTGATCAAGTTTATTAAAGCAGAAAGTTGCTTAAAAAGAATGAAGTCTGTGTGTATACTTTTTTTTTTATGCTTCTTTTTGGCTGTTGTGTAGAATAACAAAAACATAGTCATTTTGGAAAGTAAGAAATAACCTGTCTTTTAGTACAGTGTACTTACAGTACAGTTAAAGCAAAGCCTTCACAGCCTTACAATAGATAAAACGCCAAATAAAAAAGGAAATTGTTAGTGGAATACAGAAAAAGATAGTCATAAAGCCTGGAATAGAGTTGTGCTTGAGTAGGGATTTTTTTTATTTCTAATTTCTTTTGTTCTGGAAGCCCAAAAAATAACTTTTTGGGGTTTGTTTTGGTCTTTTTCATTAAGTCTCTTTTTATCACTAGGATGATTTGATTTGAAGTGATTTGTTTATGCAGAGGTGGTTCCTTTTTTTTTTTTTTTTTAAATAATCACAGAATACATTAGCACTTCTTTACTTTGCTCCATTTTAAGTGTGCATGCTATGAGAGTGTTAAGGCAAACTGTGTAGGTGTATATAATTATGACTCAGAGAAGAAGAGAAGTCCTAGAGATACCATGGCAGACAATATTATTCTCTCTCCAACATCCCTGCTCCCCTTTAGCTAGTCTAGTGAATGAAGGAGAGAAGGAAAGGTTATGCCAGAAAGGTAGAGTATTGAAATTCAGGACCACTTCACCTAGCCCAGGAGTGGCTGTCTGAAGATTAATGAGCTATTTGGGGAGAGTTCAGCTATTTCACATGCACAGGGTCCACATTAGTGATATAATTAATTTTACAACACTGAGGTGTTGTCACCCCTCAGTAGCGTGCCATACGCCTATGATAAGCAAACCCTAATTAAACAACACACAAGAAAAAAAAAAAAAAAAATGACATTCAAAGTCCTGGGAGGAAGAACAAGCCCTTGCTCGAGTCGAGCCCAAGTTTTTCTTTCCTCATAGGACAGCTTCGCATGAGTTTTGAACACTGCAGAACAAAATAATTTAATTGACTTTGATTTCCTCATCAAGGTTTTGAGATATTTTGAATGTGTTGAAAGTATTTGGAGCGTATTGGAAAACCTACATCTTCACATACATCTTAACTGATTAAAAGGAGCAAAAACCTGAAAAGCAAAGTCAGTAATATAAATAATGACATGTTGATGAGAGATGTCCAACTTCACACACACTATCATCCTCAATGTCCATTTGGGAAACAGTGAAAATGAAGACTGAGTTAAACACTTTTTGTAGTTTTTTTAATCAAACAGTTGCAAAATACATCAAACACAAAAATGAGCTCCAAAATAATTTCCATCTAGCTATTAGTTCATGTTCTAAGTTTATTTTTTTTTCATATTATGTAAACATTTTTATTCACTTTTGTAATAAAATTGTGACTGTGAAGAGATATGGTTAATTCTTATAAAGTTCAGAAAAATATAACCAACTACAGCATGACAATAATTTTGTTATACAAATCATTACGTAGGCAATTTTCGACTGCGGTATTTCTATTACTCTAAGATTTTAAAGCATTTTGTTATGTCAGTTTCTAAACGGTTAACAACGACCTAATAGCAAGTGGCAAGCACATGCACAGAGGTGCAGCCCTACAATAAAAGCAAAGCAGTTCCTTTATAACCCTAAAATGCCATGTGAAGCACTGTGCAAATAGAAAACAGAATTATTTATATTCTGTCGGATTGCAGCCTAATGGAACAATGCAGTGTGCTGCCCTGCAGGGAAAATATGTGGTAAAGAAGGATTAATTTGTGTGAATAAAATGCCTTGGTGAGTTTTATGATTTGTTTCCACACATCAAAGCGAAAGTGGAATAACTGCTTATTTTACAAAAAAACCACAACAACTGCTAATCAAACTCTGGGTGACATTGAAACCATGCTGATAAAATGTTTTAAGCTGACTATACAGCCGAGTATTCCGCATCATGCTCTCTGTGGAAGCAAGATGTGGAGATTTATGGATGAAAGACTCTTGTGCTTTAAATAATTTGTTAGCGTTTGTGTGCACAAATGGACTCTTAGGAGTGAAGCTCTTTATTTGAGCTGAAATAGTTTGCTTTTCTTTCCTTTTTACTCGTCATCAAACTACAGCTCCTGAAGAAAACTGTGGGACATTCTTAGCAATTTGAATGTCTTCACGAACAGGATTCACTCAAGCTCTCCTCAGAATTAAGTGAGACATAATTATGAAGTGACAAAGCCATGTTCTTTAGCTATAGGGTTTCAGTTTTGTGCCCTTAACTTGATTTGCAATGCAAACTGAAACCAACTGCCTTCAGAAGTTTGTTTAGTAAAAATAATCCACTTGTGTGCAAATAAGTTCCAGTTATAAGATAAGTGGACGTTTGCGGCTATGACATCACAAAATGTGAAAATGTTCAAGGGATAAGAAAACATTTGCAAAACAGTTTTAATGACTTAAAATTACTTCTTTTAGTTGAATCCCCTTTTTATGCTTGATCCAAAAAAGAAGTTGAGGAATTTGTGCGCTGAATGGACTTCAGAGAGAAATGTTGGTGCTTCTCCTATTTTAAAATGTCATAAACGTATTATTTTTATTAAATCGCCATCTAAATATGAATAAATTCAAATGAAATTGAATGAGTGCCATAGTTTTAAGCATAAATAAATAAAGGGGATTCAAGTTGATTTGATTTAGGAGGTATAAAATTGATTTATCTCAATTACTGCTTGTCAAATCTGCAGCATCACTGGCTAGAGAGACATTAGGAGTTTTAGCTTCCTCAGTGTTTTTACCATGTTAGCATGCTGCAGTTTTTACCTTTTGAAACTCTTGAATCTGCTTTTCTTTATAGTTCTTTAAAGGCTGCATTTATCCCTGTTGCTTGTGGATTAAATCTTGTTCCTCCACAAATGTTCCCGTCAGTCTGTGAATGGTCAAAATCCCTTGCGGTGACTTTTTGTGACTTACTTATAGTGAAGCGAATCAGCAAGCGCCTACTGGATGTCTAAGTCAGAGGTCATGACATGGCTACAACCCAACAATTCTTTATTTTTAAAATCCATCTTTTAATTACCTAATGTAATATTCACATCTCATAAACTGAATAACTACTTAGAATATATCACCCAATGTGTTTTGAATTTATATTATACAGGAATTTCACTTCTTAGAAGTGAATTTTTGAAAATTGATACTTTAATTTACTGAATGAGTATGAATGCATTCAGCTCCAAGTAATGTAAAAAGACAGGACGTAGTCAGAAAATTTGGATCTATTCGTCTTATCAATGTGCACGCATCAAAACCATCTTTCATCACCGGCCCAGAAAGCTAACCAAGCTCCTCCTGACAGGAAAGGCACCATCACTCCAAGTTTCTCGCCTTCCCTCACCGCCTGGGCTGATAGGTAACACAGTTAAAATGGGCAGAAGTAATGGGGGACAACATGAGTGAAGGCAGTGCCAACAGCTCCCGGGTCCTGCATGTGGTGAGCCTTGCCCATGCGACAGATGGATGTAGTCTCTGGACTGATTAATGTGCTCACTGGCCTGCGCTTCAGTGGCTGCAGCAATGAATGAGTCTGCAAAAAAAAAAAAAAAAAGAAAGAAAAAAATCGCATTATTTATTCTGCCTCCAAAACAGGTGTTACACTTGTTCTTCCTCGCTTTCGTTCCACTGCTGTTAGTATAGGTGGATGATCCAACCAAACATATCTGACATGAAGGTCAGCCAGACAGTATTCCCTACCAGAATACATAAATGAATCCGAGGCAAGTCAAACCTTGGGCTTGCATAAATTCATCATGAAACATAATGGAACACCACGGCGGGGCACAAAACAAAAACGCAGTCATAGTCAAGGTCAGTGTTGTTTATGGAGCCTTTCAAAACACATCACTAACTGCTTTACAAAGCAACCCGTAACGTAAAGAATGGGGTTGATTATGATTTAACAAATCACAGGCATGTCCTCCCTGCTTAGTCTGAGCGTTGTACGGGCTGCGGCTCGAATTTATTCCGTGACTCCACTCAAGTGTTTGTCTTTCTCCAGTTTGCTTACCACGGGTCTCTAGGATTTTGCACAGCAAAAAAGCTGAGGCGACTCTTCTATTAAGCCTTAAAAAAAAAAAAGTAAAATAAGTCAATATGTAATCTTACAATGTGATCAGAGAAGCGTCTTTTCGTCGCGATGACACCGGAATTTGGCGAACCGTAATGCCAAGACCGATAGTCGTCAATGCCAAGTGAAGATGAAGCTTATCTACTGCGAGCCATATTTCCTCTGTAATCTGGCTGGACAGTGTGTGCTGTGCCTCTGCTCTGATAAAGCTCATCTCCCTCACGAATACCTTGTGCTACATATTGCTACCCATTTGTGACCTGAAAGTTCTCAGGTGCCCTCCTGTCCCCAAAATGCAGCCACAGCAGTGGTCTTAAGTGCTTGCTGTCCGGCGCCCAACCCAAGACAATCCCTCTCCTCCCCCCACAAACTCACAGCTCGTTCATACACACTTTAAAGATCCCAGCCCCTCCCTAGCCCCTCCCTTGGTGATTACTGTAGGGTGGAAATGAAAAATAGCATTTTCAGCACAGTGACATCTAATCTGTTTGGCGAGCTTTAATTTCCCCCGACGACATAATAGAGTAGGTGGGCCATAAACTCATGTACTTTTGTCACGAGACAAGGACAGCACTTCAGTAGGGCACCTAGACATGTGCTTATTTTTCTTCATCTTCCGTAACTTGCTCACATTAGGTGATATGATGGGTACTTTGTTGACTCATTACACACCCAAAAAAATGACTGCAAGAACATTGTTATGAAACAAACTTTTATATTAGACCAAGCCGTTTTAAAATGGTTTTATTTATTGCAGTAAAAAAAAAGAAAGCTAACTTGCCCTATGTGAAAAGCTAATTGCCCCCTCTATCCTCACAATAATGCATCCACTCTCCTTCTGTAAAACACGTTGAAGATGTCAGAGAAAGTTAGAGTGATGTAAGCGCCTTCGAATTTGATGAGATAACTCTTCATCATCTTGGCCCATCTGTCAGCCAGGTGCAGAATGATGGCTGGTCTCTGATGTGAGCAAAGCATTAGCCATGTCATGTATGTGCTGAAAACGGTTTTCCATCACTTTACTGAGTCCTTACCCCGAGAAGCAGGGGGAGACCCTGCTCACCTGACCCCTGGCGGCTGCGGCTATTAGCGTGATGCACGGCATCTCATTTCTCATCCTGCATCCGAAGGCCAGCGGATCTAGTCTTTCTCCTGGCCTCACACCGGCCTCCTTTTGTGTAGGAGAGAAATGGCTGTTGCATGGTGACACTTGTATGTGTATGATGGCAAGTTATGAAGGTTGAATATGCAGAAAAGGTGAGTGGAAACCTTCCTGCTGTGCAGTAAAGTCAAGGGTTTAATTTCTTCCAAAGGGACAGGGAAAGATTTGGTATTTAAGGGTTGCAGTGTGGAGAAACTGTACTCCCCCAATCTACATTATGAGTAATAGGTGCTGCAATAATGGCACGACTCATTTTTTAATTAAAAAAAATATATATTATTTTATTTTTCATGAAGACGGAAAATAACAGAAACAAGAAACAAAGCGAGTTAAAGCTGACACCTTCTGAATGAAAAAGCTTCCCATGGGTTGTTCAGGAATTAGAATTCGGTAATGAAAGAAAAGCCCTTTATGTTTTCCTGATATTTTTCTGCATTGATAAAACTTTCATCATTTTTGCCTTTGTTAACCTTTCTGCTTTATTTTTAACTGCTTTCTGGTGGAAACATCAAGCATACCCTTTTTTTGTCTGCTGAAATTCAAAATTCAATTTAAAAGAAAAATTCTTAAGAAAGTGAAATTAACGACTGTTTTGCTTGTTAGCAGCAAAAGATGCACCTTTAAGCATAAGTCTTTCCTAATAAGGTAGTATAAAATCCTGATTGTGGTGCAAATGCACTAACACACATCTGTGTATACACACCGTGCACACACCATGCCGGCATAATGAATAATCACAAAGTCATAATTACCTTCTAACAACCTTTTTCTCACTACAGTGCATCTTTGTGATTGAAGTCCACCCACATTGAGTTAATTGCATCTATTCCCTGATGCCACGAAAATGCAATTAAAATGCAGGCGTTACCCACAGTCCTGCGAAATCATCAATATAGTGCGTCGTTAAAAATAGGCCAGGTGTTTGGCTTTTTGGTTGAGCCTGAAATTTTGTTCCAGGGAACTAGACAGCGGTGTTGATAAGAAAGTACTCTTTGGTTTTATTTTTCATTTTCAAATAAATCAGTGACAAACATGTCAAAAACGAAACTGGTCCCTAGAAAATACAGCATGGTGTGTTTTATTGGTCAGTTATTGACAAATTATTTGGTACCAATTTTCAACTACAAATATTTCAACTATTTTTTAACTTAAAACCTGGCACAACACCCTAGATTCTTTTCAGCACTTTGGCATTAATAAACAGCCAAAGTGCCTTGAAAAAGTATCTGAATATTTTAATTTAGCTTTACTACTGTGTTGAATTGGCTTTATCTGCAGTTACTACAGATTTCCAAAGTTTTTCAGGATATGTTTCTACCAGTTTTGCAAATCTAGAAAAATCTTGGTAGTTCTTCTTCGCAAAAAAGTTGAAGCTCAGAGAGTTTATGAGCTTCACTTTTCAAGTACGTCTTACCTCAAGTTCTAAATTGGGTTTAGGCCTGGACTAGAAGCCAATATATATGTTTCGACGCAATCCATGCCTTTGAACACAGCACATACACGCACACATGTTGTACAGCACTGTGTGTGCATCTGATTTAATCAGATACAAATGGGCAGAAATCATCCCTGCTTTTTATTCACAAGGAAACCATGCTGGATTCAATATTGATGAGGAATGGATTACTTTTGAAGAAAAAAAAATCTTAATTTAATGCAGTGTAGTGCCCTTGTAGAACTGGTAAAAATAAAAAAAAAATAAAAATTTTACAGAACATATGATGGATAAAAGCCCATTTATTAATCGCTAGTGTATTTATACACTAGACAAATAAGAATAGTTGGAAAAAAAATGTCTTCAAATGTAACCTAAGGAAAAAGACTGGCTTTGTAACCAAAACATGACAAGGAAAATGTATTGAGGCAACCCTCAAATTACATTAGACCACCGATTTGGCTAAAGAGTCGCCACGTGTTACTTTTCATATTCACTTGTGACATTTATCCTCTAGTGAACGGCGATGTATTTGGCCAGCAGAAAGTTTTAAGCGCCATACCCAAGAGTGTGAACTGAATAATGCCAAACAGAGAATTTTAAAGGTACCACATTTCAGTCCAGTATGATCTAAGTCACTATCAAACATGATTTGTAGATGGCACAATGCATGGTCACAGGAGAACATGATGTAGTATGAGGGCAAGAAAGTTTAATAATGATAAATGGTAACAATATATCAAACTTGTATTGCACTTTTGAGGATACTCAAAGAGACTGGAAAAACAGAGAATATTTGCCCCAGTAATCAGATTTAAAATAACACTGTAAAATGCTATTTTGTTATTGAAGAATTTTTTTTCAATGTTTTATGGGTATTTGTTTAATTAAGTTTTTCTTTTGTTTCCTGAGAGCAATGTTGTGAAATAAGGGTACTTTCTGAGGGACATTTTGCTAACGCCGTGTTTGAATGCAATTAAATGATATATTGTTTGAT
The DNA here is from genome assembly GCA_010277075.1 of Poeciliopsis retropinna. NCBI lineage: Eukaryota > Metazoa > Chordata > Actinopteri > Cyprinodontiformes > Poeciliidae > Poeciliopsis > Poeciliopsis retropinna. The sequence continues at coordinate 4,603,675 of VMRM01000019.1, forward strand.
TTATTTCTGCACAAATAAATGGGGCCTTGGGGGGTTCATTCATTAAAATTATACTAAGACTGAATTCCATCTGCAGTTGGTGCCGAATTGAATTTTGAGTTCAGTTTTGAATCAGACATCAGAGTTTACACTTTAGTTTCTGATAATCAGACTCTGTTCAAGGCTATCATTTTAGAAAAAAACAAAAAAAACAAAACTATTATTATTCATATCTTTAAAAAATATATACTTACATCTTTCTGAACCAATTAAAATCATTTCTTAGCATTACAGAGTCCAAAGCCTTTTACAACTGCAGACTGAATTTTTCCATGTTTGCACTGCTATTTTAACAATTTATCTTAAGTGATGAGCTCAGAGTCTGAGGTTGGAAGACCTCCTGGCAATTACTCTTATCTTTAGTTACCTCCAGAAATTCTCCACTCAAATCAAATTGGGACTTTGGTGATGCCGCTCCAAACGTGTTAATACTTCCAGCTTTAAGAAACATGCTGGTCAAATGAAAACATTAGCTTAAATTAAGATCTGCCAGGAGTAGGGTTCATTTTGAGACTGACTGTGAATACCACTGAAGAAATAACTGGCCCAAAATGTTGACAGTACAGCAGAAAGTGAAAGAGTTCTTATGTTGTCTTCATTAGGCAGCCGTGAAAACCCAGGAAAAGTCTCTGTTTCCGTGTAATGAAAAGACTATGTCAGAAAATTAGGCTGTCCTGTGTAAAGATGGTACTTTCTGAGTAGTTCTTGACTGTGCCTGGTTCTGTACACCAGACACCTTCCATGCAGAGGCAGAAACTCTTAATAATGCAGCTCATCGTGCAGGTTGGCCTCTTCTCTGTTTAGCTCAGGCATGTTGGGAGAAATGCTGATGATGCAATGTGCTGACCCAAATACACAACGCGCTCCCAGCAGACTGTGCCAGCTGGGGCAACTCTGTCTCGTTCTGCCTCTTTTACACATCCTTACCCTGTTTTTTATTTGTCTATTTAAAAACAAAAAAGAATGATATAACTTTTTTTCTTTCTTTTTTTGCTCCCTCCCTTCCTCTGTCAATGTGCAACATGATCAGTCACCAAACGTCAGTGTCCTCTTTTTGGTGCAATGTCTTTCCGTGGTTTGCTCAGAGAAAAAATAAATTGAGTGAAGGATACAGCATTGATTTAACCATGAATCAAAAACAAAGACGCTCATTCATCTAATGCAAAAAAGCACCAGAGCCATAAAGGCTGATGAAACAGCCCACCATTTGTTGACAGGAGGAAATTGTGCAGAGAAATGTATCCCAGATTAAATAAAAGTCGTCTTTTGATCAGCTACACAAGATAGCGACATGCCGCTCAACCGTGCTCTCCCTCTGGTTAACTACAAAAGTACCAGATGACCAATTTCTCGCTCGTTGCTCCTACTAGGCAGACAGATCAGAAATGGACACCTCAAAACATCCAGGGCTTTTAAATCAGCAATGTGTGCCCAAGGGAGCAGCTGTATATGCTGCATCCACATGATGTATGCAGTCAACAAAAAAAGCGGTGTGACATTACATGACAGCCACACAACTGGTTTATACTGCCGGTAACAGACTGTGGAGTCCATTGTTGTAACCCACAAACTGGCCAGGGAAGAATCAAAGCTGCATTTTAGGGCTGAGCATTTGTCACCTGTCAACTTCGATGAGACCGAGTCCGGAGTCAGGTACTCAAAACTGTCAAGTGGCAAGTGGTTGAAGGAGCCTGGCAGGGCAAGGTGAAGTCCAGTGCCACGTCAGTCCGGATACGTCTGAGTTGAGTAAGAAGTCCGTCAACTTGCAAAGAAAAGGAAAGTAAAAATAAAAACAGTCAGACCAAATCCAAGTTAGTTTTGAAGACTAGAGAGAGGACACAGTAGGTTTTGTAAATTACCAGGCTATTCAGAAGAATATCAAAACAGAGTAGATTTCACAAATCCTAAGAATTGTTTTAAAGGACTGTAGTACTTGTGCATGACTCCAGTCCGTATTCAATAAACAAATGTGTTAGAGAATTTATGCTTGTTTCAACCTGAGTTGGTGTTAATACCGACTGATTTACCAAATGCTGTGGAGCTATTTCTCATAATGAACATTGTGTGTTAGACAGCGAAAGCAGTACGACAGGGATCTTGGTCTGCGGTGGCAAAGCAGGAAATATGTTTCGTAATTTGACCATTTAAACCATACACTAGAAATAATTCTGAGCAATTACGACAGCTCTATGGCTACTTGTTGCAGACTTTTGAGTTATCATATTTTCCTTCTATGCATAGGTTTTTCCTGTGTACTTTTTCCTCACAGTCCAAGTGGCCACTGTAAAATCGTTTTGATGTGAGTCTGTGTTGATTTGCTGTGTGTCTGTGTTGATTTGCTGTGTGTGTGTGTGTCTGCCACTGATGGATCTATCCGACGTGTACATTGCCTCCCGCCCACTGACCGCTGGAGATAGACCCTAGTCGTCGTCGCCCCCTCCTGCACCCTAAACACAAATAAATTGGTTCTGAAAATGGATGCATCGATGGATAAAACAGCTCTAAAAACCTGAGGCATTTTTTGGATCGGCTTGGTTTTTAGCATAGGGGCTTATGCGTATAATTACATAGACATAGTTATTTTCTGCATGACAGGTTTCCTCCCCATAATGGCTTCTGTTTTCAGATGGAAAATGAAGAATGAATATCAGGTAAATTGGAATTTCCTTTTTTGTTTTTTTCTGTCCCCAAAATAAGTTTCACCTTTATTTTGAGGTGTATTGTTTAGTAAATCCTAGGACATATAGCAACCTTTACATTTAGTGGAAACCCTGTAAATAAGCTATGAATTACAACCTTTTGTATTTATTTTGAGAAACATTGAGAAATTGTTTTCTACAAAATCACAAATGATGCAGTTATTTCCACCATTATTGCTGTTTAACACACACACAAGCACAAGGAAAAAAAACAAACATTTTAAACGCTGTTAAGTGTTCTTTCTCTAAGTTGATCAGAATGTGTGTGCGCTTTTGATTAGCACTCTTTGGCTTCTGTTTTTTCTTATGTAACCGAAGACAATTTCCCCTGGTCGCTGCTCAAAATTGGAAACGTAAGAGAACATGCTATTCTTGTCAGGCTTACATACTTAGCTTCTGAGGTAAAGTAGCGGCTTCAAGAAAATAGCTCCTCAGCTACCTATTAACAATTACAGGTCTTTATATATAACATCATACTCATCACACACTTATTTTAGGTAAGTTGATACCTTTCCATTTAATAGCAGAGAAAGCACATTTACCATGAAATGGGGACATTTTATGTTTCAAATGATAGGCTGAGAGGAAGAATTGAAGAAACCTGTGAGATAAGATGAACCATCTTATCTCACAAGAAGGAAATAAATACATTTTTCTTTTATTCAAACAGTCTGCTCATCTCAGCAACTAATTCAGAGAGAGTTATTTCAAAATGCTCGTGGCTTAATTCACATATCCAACAGTCTTTATTATCTCAGGACATCTCCGTTTATATTGGCATACTTTCTTTTCTTTACTCTTTCAGGTGGCCTTTCCAAGCTCTAACAGATAATCTAAGGTGTGTAAGGTGTTAATGAATTCCATAAAAAAGGTCAGCAACAGCAAAATGTCTTTCATAACTCGGTCTGCTCATTTCCACGAGGTAAAGGGGCGAGAGGGCAACATTACCACACTCATTAAGAGGTTGTGGTTAACACTTATTATTCCATTATCGACCTCAATTTGAAATTTGCATCATGCTCTATTCTCCATTCAGTGCTAATCGATGTTTGCTTCCTTGCTGAGTTTTGAAACAAGAAATTGACAGTGATAAATGGAGGCGCGAGTTTTTACAACTCGGAAAAACCGGAGCCGAAGAGAAAAGAGGTGCAGAGGGACGAGTCAGAAGCGGGAATCATTAAAGTGAGGAAAGAAAATGACAAGGTGTCCAAAATTTTACAGGGCAAGAAAAAAAAAAAAAAGAGAGAGTTGAGGTTCCAAGTTTTTGAAGAAAAAAAGAAAGCCTTGCACTCAGGTTGATGTGCAGACACCCAATCAGTCAGCCCTTCATCCCTTAACCCCTCAGTCAAGAGTGGTGTAGCAAGATGAGAGGAGAAAGAAAGAAAGGGAAGAAATCAGCTTTAGAAGTGCTGAGACTGGGTTTCTTTGTCCCCTTTTCAGTGAGAGAAAGACCACAGACAGAAGGAAAGGGAGGAGTTGTAAAGCAGACATAAAGCAGGAGAACTAATCTTCTTAAGCAGAGGGGTTGGGGGGGGGGATAGATGAGAGCAGGAGCGAAACCTGAAGGTGAAACTATATGTTTTTCATTCTTGTAAGGTAGAGCTTAAAAGATTCAAGTTGTTGGATGTCAACAAAACTCCCTGCGCCAACTAAAAAAGATTTTATTTGAATTCAGTCTTAACTCATGGAAGAAAATGAAGGTCAGGTGCTGTCCAGTGTACAAGCTTCGTTCTCTGTAGCCATTAGTGCTTACTTATAAAGCCATTAATGTCCATTATCATAATTACTTTTGCTAACTCACAGAAGCAGGGCCATGGAGTGAAATCTACACAAGTTGCGGCTCAGCGCACAGCGTTCGGCCCTAAATTCTCTTCAACAGCCATTAGTGTTTTTCCCGGCCTGGTCATCATCCATTGTCTCCTGATTTTCTGCTTGACTTGTTCTTTGCAAAAATACAACTTGGAGAGCCTCCTCTTGCATATGTTTGCTTGCTGCGAATAGGTGTCCCATTAATATGCAAGTGCGTGTCATGAATTTGTAATGCACCCCGCTGCCCTGCCTTAACCCCACTTGCAGATACAGTGCAAGTCAAGGCAGCTATTCAGTGGATTGAGCCAATGTGCCATTGAGCAAGCAGGGCTGTTGTTTCTCTTAAGGGCCCAACACGTCCCTGTTTTATAAAAGCAACTCAGCTCCCAAAGGTACACAGTTTGCTGCACAGCACATTCTTTCTTGAAGCTGAGGAAGAATCACAAGTACAACTTTTTAAGACCTCGACAAATGTGGACTGTATAAACGGCACATTTTTCATTCCCCTTGCTTATTTTCTTCTGTAGCACAAAAAAAAAAAAAAAAAAGAGAGAACAAATTCTGCTTCTTCACATCCAGCAGCACTATTTTTCCTCTAGCTGCTCCCAGCTGCTGAATTCACCAAACATTGTGGTACTTCAGGGTCAAAGGTTCGTAACAGCTAGCAATCCAATTTCACAGCGCCTGCCTTTGACAGACACTCTGTGATCTTGGGTGGAACCCTTTAGCAATCCCCTCTCTCTGCATATCCTCAAGAACACTTAGAACTTAATCAAACTTTAATTAGCCCTCTGCTTTTGTGGTAATTGTCAGTCCAGGCAGGGTCCAAATGCCTGCTCGTATTAGATGCAGTGTCTGTGTGCTGGGCCGAGCGTGGTGGGAGACTTGAGAACCAAATTTTTACAATCTGTTCAAAAATCTGTTAAAGGGTTATTGTGCTGTAGGAGTTTAGCTTTAGCTATGAATAATTACAATTGCCTTAAGCAATTATTAATAAAAGTAATAATTTAGACTTTTTTTTAAAATACCAAATTGGGGCGCCACTCTATTATTGAGAAAGTAGTCAAACAGTTGAGTTTGTTACTATTTATAAATACCAGCTCATTCAGCACTGGCATTATTTGATCAGCAACATGTTACAAATATATGAAATGAACACAGACAACAAAAATAGAGCCAGTAAAATTATGCAATGATGTCAGAGTTCTGTATGGATTGTGCATATGAGAAACCAGATTTATTTCATGAGGAATTTGGATAATTAGTTTTAAGTAATTTAGTTTTAATTACACAAAAGAAATAGCTGCTTATTCGTTATACTGCGACTGATGAGACATGTAATAATCCATATAATAAGATCACATTGTATTAGGAACGTGCTGAAAGAATAAGGATTTTACTGAGATGTGTGTCAGTGAAGGCAAATAGCTGTCTATTAGTTTAGACAAAGTGACAAACATTGTAATCATTTCACAATGCAAAAATAAAACATAATTTTGAACAAGTAAAATCAATGACCCTTTGAAAAATGTATTCTACACAATTATGATTGAAAATAATATTTCATTTAGCAATTATATCTCGCTAAAGCTAAAAGAAATCTTAATATAAGACCATCTCTTGAGAAACCTGCTGTTCGCCTTTAGAACAACTCGGGTCAACAATATTAATGTAAAAAGTTTGAAGATAACAACAGAGGACATCCCGACTCAACACATAAAATAAGTTTCAGTTTGAAGGGGCCAATTGTTAGAGACAGCAATTAAAGAAAACAATCCCCCACTGACAGTAAAATGAAGCAAAGAATTACATCCTATTACAGTAGGTTTGTGTTGAACGAGAGTTTCATCTGACACAAACAAAAAGAAATAAAATTGAACAAAAAGACAATCAAAACCTTTGACATAAGAGCCTTGATAAAGAAATTCAATTTTATGTGTATTCAAGACATTCAAGAATCTGTATTAAGCCCTCCTTGAATGTGTATTCAAACCCTCCCCTTTATTTATTTTATGTCTTGTGGTCTCTAGAAAAGTGTTGATAGCAATACATTTGCATCCATTACATTTATATATGCCAGTGTTAAAGTCAAATGTTAGTGTTTACCTTTTTTTTTAACTATCGCTGTACTGTGGCAATCACCAGTGTAATCCATCCATCCATTTTCTGTTATGAAGTGATTTTGCTTGAGCCAACCTCAAAAATCAAGTGGGTATTTTCTCAATATTCTGAAGGAATGTATGAATAGGGGAGATTAAAAAAAAACAAACAAACAAAAAAAACTGCACCTCACAACTCGTCACAACTTGAATTTTAGACTTACCACTTTATATACTAAAAGCCACAATAATTGTCAACTTTACCCCATCTGTCTCACCTCATCTTGAGAAAGATTATTAACTGGATAGAAATTATATCAAAAGAAAAAATAAGCTACTCCTTTTTTTCCACTGCTCCTGAAACAAGAAATTAGTTTAAATCTGTAATATCCTAAATGTATATCATTACACTTCACATCCTTAATGTTTTAGGAATTTTTGTGAGCAAAAAAATGGAACATGTTGACCTAAGTAATGGATAGGATTCAAAAAAATAAATACAAATAATATGGGTAGAATTTTGTCGATACAGAATTGATGTGTTCTAGTTTGCTTTCTTGATATTATGTCACTCTCCTTTCTGTTAAACTCGACCTTGTTTTACAATGTTTGGCTTGGTTTGATATCCTACAGCTCTAACTGCCCACCCACTTGTTTTCTAAAGTTGTTTTCTGGATATTTCATCCCTGCCTAAATTCACAATATTTGGATACTGGTGTGCTTTTACCGTGATGGACTGGCGACTTGTCCAGGGTGTACCCCCTCCTCTCTGCCATTGACAGTTGGAGATAGGCCCCTGCCACCCTCCTAACTCCAATGGAATAAGGGTGTAAGACAATGGGTGGATGCATGGTGTACTTTTAATATTGGAGGAATAATGCTACAAACAACATACCAGAACCACACTGAAACCTTTAAGAACCAGTTGTGCAAGTGTCCTTGATATTCTTCTCTGAATAATAGGAAACTGCCAATGCGTAGCCCTTGTCTGGCTCAATGTGTTCCAAGGAAAAACTGATCAAAGACAATGGTGGCATGTTGTTCCTTATTGTCTTGCTTATAAAGTCAAATTCCCCTCTGTGGATGAGCATCGCAAATCATAGGTGCTTTTCTGCATATCATGTTAAATGTATGTATTTGTCCCTATCATAAATGAATACAAATAATTAAAATATATATTTTTCATTTATTTTATGAACTTCTTTGGAAAATCAGTTGTCTCAATGGAATTAGTACATCATGACTCACAGTAGTAGACAAGAAATGCTTCAACTTCAAACTACAAGTTTATGCTTGTTCACATGTTTATGTTATAATACCAAACCACAAGGTCCGGCATTGCATTAATTCCTCTACAGACTAATTTACTACAATATATGGAAGTTACCTTGCACAGAACAGCAAAGTTGCCTCCACAAGACATATCATTAGCATTCAAGGATACCAGTTTAACACGTGCTGTGTGGACTTGTTTCCCTGATGGGTTAGTAAAAAGCAAACTGGAGTAAGGGGAATAGCCTTTGAAGTACATGCTTCATGGTCTCGTCAATAACTGGTATTGACCTTTCCCACTCTTATTTAATAAGGCTTCCATTCGTAAGGCCGGGTTTGGTGGAATCTCATTGCTATGCTCCGTGTGCCGAAGCGTACTGTCATGCTGCTGATGCCAAGTATTTTTGCATTGATTACACATCTGGGATTAACTCGAATGCAAAGGCCACTGTGTGAGTTTGAAGTGTTTGAAGTGTGTTTTAGGAGTAAGGGAAAAGTTTCAAAGGTTTGTTGCAAAAGCCAAAGTTTAACTCATCTGATTATTTTTGAGCATATGTTTGAAGTGATGCTCCTGAAAGAAATAAACATATATTTGTTTTCCCAATATCTGCTCATATGTTATGCCTACAATCATTCCAACACTTTCAAGATCTTCTAATTATTTAGCTATATGTTATGTGAAAGTGCCAGAATGATACTTTCTTGAACCCCTAAAATGATTGCCTGAAAGCCAGCAATTACTTTTTTATTTTATTTATTTTTATTTATGTATTTCGAACATGATATTAGTATAAAATAACATACATGAACGAGGAATGGAAAAAGATGTTTTTGTACCACAATAATCTTAACATGCTCAAAAAGGAGTAGGAAGAAAGAAAATTACAAACTCTTACCCCATAAACAATATTTCGTCATGGATCCTCATTACAAAATCAAATGGAAAAAAAAAATAAATAGAAATGCAGTAACTGAAAATTCCCTTGGTAAATAGTAAGGTCAAAGATTTAACAATGATGAGCTATTCTTCATTAATTCTTCTGCAGAATTTGTCCCTGTATACCATAATTAAATATTTAAAACACATTGCTATAAACTTTTGAATAATTACCATTAAAAAAAAACACTCTTTAAAAAATCCCCACCTCACACCTGCAAGCAAGCATGACTCCGAAGTATAGTGACTCCCGGAAGAGCTGCTGTGAATTGTAATTCAATATGGAGGTGGGAGGTTTTCCTACCAGATGTTGTGCTAAAGCAAATGTTTATATCAGCTTGACATCGTAGAGGTTCATAGGTTCATAACTTTGAAAGCATCCTATCCAATTTTTGTTATTGTTATTTTATAATAAATGGCCTGCTAGTGGACTGAAGAATGTATGTGCACCACAACTTGTTTTGTTTTTTTCTTTTTGTTTATTGTTGAGTAGTCAAAGAAGGATATTCTGTAGCAGACCCAGAAGTAACTGGGGGGATTACATGTTTTGAACCTGGGAACAGTTTGGAAGAATGGATGGATAGATGCATAGACTGCATTTCAACGTCTGCTTTTAATTTAAAATTCTAAGACTGAGTGAGATAATTTTTCAGAAAGTATATCCTGTTTGATGTTCATAAAATACCTCATTCTGTGTTATTCTTTTTATGAAAACAGAAAAAGAATAAAAACTTCTCTTAGCCTAATAATAGCCTTAAAATTAGAGAAGAAATAGTATAATACAAAATAAACTTGTTAAATCCTCAAAGGTTCAGTACTGTTTTTTTTTTTTTTTTTTTTTTTTCAAGCTCAATTTGCAAAACCTTTATTTGTAAAATATACAAAACTTAATTTTCCCCCCAAAATGGCTAAAATCTAGAAATTATTTGCCATTTTGTCTGATGAACTGGCCATTGTATTATACACCTCATGGACAACAAATAAATTACATCTTTTAATTCAAGCTTTTAACTTGTGTGACATTGTCTCTTATATTTTTTGTATGCCTAATTGTCCATATGGAACCAGAGAAAATAATTGGTGTTATGAAAGACTAATTAAAAATGTATCCAAAATGAGCCCGTTCCGTGCATTTGTTTATGCAAGGCAAGGCTAATCATGTATGTAGATGGAGTGTTCGGACTAGTTTCCCATGAATATGGGTTTTATTCCCGTCATATCTGACAGCATGTTCACATGAGTATACTGTCAGGCCTGATAACTCAAATGTGCGGTCACCTTGACTTGTGATTAAAGGTTTTTTGCTCTTTGGTAACTTGAAAAGGGCTTGTTTGTCCTCAAAAAGGAGAAAGGAACACAAAAAAGGGGGGGAAAAAACCCCATATTTTTATCAGTCACAGCCAGAACTCAATATTTAGCTATTATTCCCAGATTAGGCTTATTCGCAAGGTCTGAAGGTGAAAATGCCTTCAAAGATAATGAAGAGATTAGGATCAACTTTGGAAATCCCTAGTAGGCAGAGAAGAAAGCTTTTAGAAACAAACAAAGCTATTCAACTTCTAACAATTTCACACTTTATCTCCCCTTCCCATCGCTGTGTAAAATAGATTTGGCTTATACTTCTTAAACGTTCATGTTAGGATCTGATGATAGAATAGTAAAGATGTTTTCCTTGGTCACCTTTGAAAATATAAAAAAAAAAAAAAAAAAAAGAATTTGACAAGGACAGGAAACTCAAGACCTACACAAACAGAAAGAGAAAATTGTGGTGGGGGGGGAAAAAAAAATCTTTCACTTGTGAGAAAGAAATGAAGAATGAAATTACAAATACCGTTCTTGGAAGAAGGCATTAAACAGTTGAGTATTTGACTGGCAAATGAGTCAAAGTCGTGTATGGCAACACTTGCCTTCAGAGCTGACATTCATTGTCTTGCTGGGGAAGTATTTGGAGGGGCACTGAGTGGCCCCAGGTGTCATTTTAGACATGAAAATGGACATGTCACACTGCCAATGTCTCTCTTGCTGTTTGCTCATGGAAATGACAAGGAAGCATTTAAAATTCCCAAAAAGCCGTTCCAAATGAATCTGCTAGACAATAATTAAATTCCTAATCACTGAAGCCATTATTGGACCGAGCATTGAATGAATATGGGTTTTACCATTCGTAAACTATTTTGGATGTTCCAAATAAAAAGACCTCAAAATCATCCATTCATTCATTTTCTGCACCTATTTGATCCACTTCAGTGTTGCTAATAGGAATAAGGTGTATTTTCAAGAGACAGTGTTTGACAGAGAGGGTACTCCTTACTCCTTAAAATAAGGAAATAGACCAAAAAAAATAAATAAATAAAAACAATGTTGTCTGAATATGAAGAAGAAGAAGGAGTGATTCCTCAGTTTTCTCTGAGGAATCACTTATTGAATGATTTCCTTCACATTTTGATGAGCTGTTTAATGTCATCACCACCTTCTGGAGTTGTATCAGTATTTCAGGGATCATTTAAAAACAAGTCTATCCATCTATTTGAAAATAAATTGCTATATTTTCATAGTTCCTTAAAGCAGGGATTTCGCAATCTACTTATTTGTTTCTCAGTTGCTTATCCACATTTTTTTCTAATCATTTTTGACATTTGCCAAATGTAAGTACATTTATCAAAACAATTTGAACAAACAGCATGGATTACCTGCAATATCCAGTTTCTTTCTCAAAATCCTCCGTTCATCTCTCAAAATGAAATGTCTGTTTCAATGAACACTGCTTCAGAATGCCAAGTCCTTGTTTCATTGTGTACGGAAAAGGCGGTCAGAATTGATCCGTCATGTTGTCAATATGACAGTGTTCTTTGGAGGGATATCTTGTGGTAAACTATGGAGAAAGTTTTGATAAGTACTGAGAGTTGCAATTATGGGAGATCAATGTTAAGAGATTGGACTAACTTCACATGCATGCTTTTTCTGTAATTTGTCAACAGACCACACCATTGTGATACAGAAAGAAAAGGAACAAAATAAAAGACAAATGTAGAAATGTAGAAATGAAGACATATTGACCTCATCCAAACCCATCCCTTCCAGTGTCTGCTATTTCAGAAAACTGGTTGATCATTAGTTGAGCTAATGCGTCACAGGATTACCTACGTTAGAGAAAGTCAGGATTCACTTGTGAGCAATTTACCAGATCAGGACCGATTTGGAAAAAAGTCCAATGGAAATGCATAGAAATATGCTTGACATATGTTGACAACCTGTTCAAGCATTTCCATGTTAAGACTTACAAGATTAACTATTGCTTAAATGTTGTTTAGGTTGAGACAATTCAACAGAGACCCAAAATACATATTGATTAACATGACATCAGAAAATGAAAATGTAGGGAAAAGCAGAGAATTGCAGATAACCATTTGCATGATGTACAAAAGTATTTGAAACCTGCTCAAATGAATGAGAAATTGCTTTTTTTATGTGCACAAGTGACAAAATGATTTGAAGATTCAACAAGTGGTTTTGAGAATTTCTATTCCGTTCCAAGAAATGCTCCAAAGCGACTGACAAAAAGTCTATCTGAAAAACACAAAAAGTTTTTGGAACTCCGCCTGCATAAAACAGGAAGACACGACCAATTACGAATGAAAATGTGCCGCCTGGAACATCACAGGGTGACTTCCGGTTGTAGAAGAAAAAGTGACTTTTTTTTCTGTTACAAGAAATCTTTCCGTAGAAATTTGTCAGATGCATGACTGCTTACAGGTAACACAGAAAAGGAAAAAGCCCCCCTGCTTTTCCTGAAGATAAAAAAAAAAATGAGTGAGATTTTTGAAATTGAAGAGGATTAATTTCTCCTTACCTAATTGGAATCTTTGCTTCAAAGTGAACAAAGAAGTCTGCAAGGGTTGCTGCAAAGTGTAACGTTTCTACAGTTAGAGTTTGAAAATGTGCTTTACTTTTTGAGTACTGAGTCACCACAACTGTTAAAGTTGCGTTAATAATTATATATATAGCCAGTCTCTAAAGGCCCTCTGCATGTTTATTCATAACATTTAGCTGCAGTCGCTTGTCTTTTTCTCAGTGTCTGAGTCAAACCAAACAACAGAATGTATCACGATATTCAAATTCCTTTCCACACACCATACTGTATGTGTAGCTTAAAACTAGGTTTTACTCTGCACTCATGTTGGTGTGACTAAACCGTCGATGTTGATAGAGACTGACTAGTGTGAGAGACAGTGTGCTGAGGATAACGTTTTGTCAGCAAGACTACTGAAGTGCGGGTGTACTCTCATGACTAAAACATGCACCTATTATGTGTTGAAATTATGCCTGGGACTTTAATTTTGATTGATTACACAGATTTTACAAACATTAGCGCAATTAATCCCATTTTATTATTTTCCATACAAGAGTTACAAACCAGACTCGTTCTTTCTGGTATGTCCGTAAATCTGATGCAGAAGTGGCATCCGCAAACAACACCAATGTATGACTAAGTTGCTTCTCTTGGCCCACTGGTGGGCTGTTTGGCTTTAAAAACAACAATCAGATAGGACGCTGGAAACAAATGTTTTTGTTTTCCTAACTTCTCCTTCTCACTCTGCAGATTTCCATAAAATCCTGTTTCTATGAGCTCACATTAAAGCTAAACACTTTGCTTTTGTAACCTTAGTTAGCTTTAATGTGTAAGGACAAGGTGCAGTACAGCACAATTACTCTTCTGCAACTGTTGGCTATGTTCACAGGCGGCATATTTTAAAAATATTTCTCATAAAATGAACAACTTCAAGTTAAAACCCTGAACACAACTAGAAAGAAATAATAAAGATAATTACATGTGCATATTTTATTAAAAAAAAAAATTGCATGTTTTCTGACCAGAATGTTTTTATTTTTCTTTCTTTTTAAATGGAGGTAAAAGCAAAATAATAAAAAAAAGTAGAGAGAGAGAATAATGTCGTCATGGTCAAAAAACAACTTCAGGACACCGAAGAACTCAAGGAGACTGCAGCTTGATTTAGATCTCTGTCTGTAACAACTCGCATATGAATTTGGAAGGAAAGGCTGTTTGTACATATATGCCCAGGAGGATATTGGCTCATAATCCGTCCGGGCTTACTGTCACCTGCCAAAAGGACTTCATTTCCTGTTTTATTTAAATGTTTCATATTCTGCTTTTCATTTCCCAGGGTCAAGTGAGAAAGGTAGCTGGTGTGTCACTGTGCGCAATATGCCCTCTAGTAGTAGCAGAATCACTGCAATAATCAGCACTGTCACAGGGGAGGTCCTGCTCGCATCGAAACATTGACAGCCACTGGTGGAAAGCCACCGTCTTGCCATTAATAAAGAGTCACATTTGCATAAATTGACAGCTACACGGTGCTCCAGTCCTTACCTGCCCACAAGGACTTACTATGCTGATTCATTTCACCCACTGAGCATGATGTGGGTTCGATACAGGACTTTATAAATGAGCTTTTTTGTTAATCAGTCCATCATTTTTTAACCATTTATATTTTATCACACTAACTCGGTAAATTTATAAAATTAGATTAAAAAAAAAAAAAAGTTCAAGAAATCAGAGATTACTGAGAGAAAACTAGTAGGAAGAGGCTGTAATTACACTTCCTTTTGAGATAGATGTTTTAAAAGTGCACAGATGACATTGATACAATTAGAGATTCATCCAGGCAAAAATTCTACGTCTTGTCTTGGTGTGGTAATAAATCTGATTCACCTCTACTCATAAACTCATCTGATTTGGTTTCCATTCCTCTAAGGTTTAATCTTCCAGAATTTCTCATCAGACACGAATCACGCTGTCGCGTAGCATTTATATGACAAAGCACAGACCTTTCCAGAACCAAGGCATTGAAAGTGGAACAGCTCTATGGTAATTTTTTAAAAAAGTCCTTAAATTTCAAGCATAACTGTAAAGTATGCATAATTTAGGTTCAACGATACACCCTCTAATATCTGTAATCCCAGCATTTACCCTGACATTTGAAGGGTTTTTGCAGTACTGACACACAATGTGGCTCACCTTAAGATTGTGGTTACAAATGACACATGTATTTTTCTGCTTTATGTCACTCTGAACACTGTGATGGCAGTGTTATCAAGATGTTATCAATGGATTTGTTGCTTTAATTTGTAAACATAAAGAAGCACTCAATTCAGGTCCAAAAAAGCTGACAGTGAATAAAAAAATCATTAGATAATGTATCATTTAACAAATAAACATTCAAAACAAACTTGGAGAATGCATTTAATATTACACATTTTCAATCTAGAAAAAATACATATTTATACATGTAAGTAATGTGCATCGACATTAATCAGCATTTTTGGAGCTAAATAGCTTGATAGGTTGGAAGATATACCCCTAAAATATTATATGCAGTTGCTATAAGTTGGTTTCATGCTACAAGAGTTTGACAGTTAATAAAAAGATTTACAGTTGATGGCTAAAAAGGTTTCTAACAAATCCTAGTTCATAGTTTATATAAGCCAAGAAACAGTGCAAATACGGTGAATTCTTGAAAAGTCGTTTTTCATGTGTTTATGTTTGTGTCGTTTTACTGAAGACTGGTGTGACCTGAACACCAGCAATCAACTTGTAACCCTATTCCGGGATCGATTGGAAATGTGTATCGCTGAACAAGAAAAGATAGTGCACTATGTTTCTTCAAGCATATAAATGACCTTAATTCCATTAAGCCCAATGCTGCAATAAACTGGGACTCAGTAAAAGCCTCAAAATGGTTATGTGGACAAAAAGAAAAAAACAAAACAAAAAAAAAAACATATTTTAATACAAGGAAGTCATAATATGAAGCAATGAGGGCTGACTCAAAACTGTTGGCCAATGCTTTTAAGTCCTTTCAAACAGAATGAATTGTTCATTTAATATATTTTCTGCTGCACTAATTTTTGCACGGAGGGAGCATTCAAACACTGTCGTTTGGCAGTATTTATACCTAACGGGTCCAAAATACTGCCCGACCTTATTCGCTTGCACTTACTTGCATGCATTTCTTGCTTCTTTCTTTTTAGAGGGCCTGTCTGGTAATAGCTCTGCTGAGACTGAAGGTTTTAATATCTGTTTCCTTTTCAGAGATCCCACAGTAACTGCATTACATGTGGGCATTAGAAAATAAAATTTATACTGAGTAACATCAACAAGATTGGGATGTAAACCTGGGATATATATAAGAACCACTGGAAGCGATTTCACTGAGTGAAAAGGGAATAAGACCGGTAAAAGTTATGTGGTGACGTGAAAGGCTGAATGCAAGTTTTATTTCAATACTGAAGATGTTTACCTTCTACGATACTAGTAAATATGTCAAAAGGTTCCCACTCAATAATTTCAAGTTAACCATATGAAATCCAGCAGTTTCCTATCCTATAATAGTGAATTCCCTGCTGCATTTCTTTTTATTTATTTCACTAATAAACACACAGACGCTCTACATACAGTTTTCACTGTGACTACTTGTCAAACTCATCTTATTCAGCTCTTTGTTAATGTTTTATATATGAATAAAGTTGGCTCCTACCTACCTGCAGTCCAAATGTAAAACCAGCCCAATAAGATGTGCTTTTTAAATAGCCCTGGGAAATACAAAATATCATATACATTTCTCCGTTTAATGGCAGATTCAGCATGAAACTGGAACAGGCTCTATCTCCCTTAATAAGCACGCTGAATAATTCAAAATATACTATGATTGGTACAGCAATAAAACATGTATTTTTCCCCTCTAAATACGTACTCGGCTTGGTAATTAATTCTGAATACATGGTAAATTTGCAGCGCTGAGTATCTGTCGCTAATTTCCTCTGGGAAATTAATCTCTACTGGGTCGAAGATGAACGTTCGAACGCTAACACTGTCCACTTTCTACTTCGTAAATATTGACGAAGGGGGAGGGAGGCACATGCAACAGCTACATCATCCCTGAACATAGTTTTCAAATTCATACAGTCTGATTTTTAAATGGACTTAATGCTGTTTCAACTTCTGGATGTGTGCTGAGTGGGCAAAAAAAAAAAAAAAAGATCAGGTGATTGAGCTATAAGGGTTTTGATGTCGTTATTTAAAACAGTAATGGAAGAGGTTTGGTTTAGCCATCGTAAAGTTTGAAGTAGTCTGGTCTTTCAGCAAACCCAGCATTTAGGTTAAACTCAGCACATGTTTCGATGTCCAGTGTTGCACATTTCCTTTCAACCCTAAAATTATTGGTTTGACTTTGTAGATTTTTTGTAATCGATTTCTGACTGCCACGGTGCACCACTGGTCTAATGGAGCCGGCTGACTCTTCTCTAAAAAGTGAATTTCAATAAAACCCTTAATGCAACATTCAGCTGGAGTTTCACACTCATTTAATTAGATTCTTGTAGTCAAATCTGTCTCTCGAAGGACCGATTTGATGTGAATTAACAAAAGCATTTCTGGAGATTAGCATTCATGTCGATTTAAATTTTGGTTTTGATCAGCCAAGATTTATTACTTTGGAAAAATTGGAAGGAAATTATTGTTGTGTTTTGTAACGCCGGTAATCTGAAGGTAAATTAATTAAGTACGAGACTTTTTTTAACAATTGTTGGTGCAGATCTTCACAAATTTTCCCTTTTTTTTTTTTTTTTTCAATATCAACATTTAAGTAGAGATACAAAACTGTAAAACAAATAAGACAAAATAGTGAGTCTGTAAGGAACGTATAGGTTATGTTCAATTAAATTTACTGAATACAGTTTAACTTGACCTAAAATGTCATTCTATGTTACTTTGAATGAACCTTTGAGCTACATTAAGCTAAATTTGAATACTGATCCTATTTAAACATGATGAACCCTAAAATGAAAGCGGGATAAGTCACAGTGTTCCTCGATAGGCTTTATCAAATCTGAAAAATTGTTTCCTGAATCGTTTCCCAAGAGGCACTCATTGCTCTTGCCCCATTTTGTACTTTTCTGTCTGCTCCTCCCTCAAAACAATAACATTAAGCACTCAGGATTTTCCCTGCACAACACCTGCCACATTATGTGATGATGTGAACCATTCTACCATCGTGGCTCCCATCTGGCAGCTGCCAACATTATAACTGTTTGCTAACACGGGGGTTAATGAAACCCCCGTGTTAGTGAACACACCTTGCCGTTCAGGGCTCAAGCTGCTCGGAGCGGCGCATGCAGCCCTGAAGGATTGGCTCCATTATGGATGCCAGCACGGGGCTATACACGCTTCCTGAATAAAATAATGCTCACACCTGCTACCTGGGCTCAGCTGTTGCCATGCAACACAGAGACAAAGCATTTTGTTTTGTACTCTCATGCTGTGTGCACAATGTGTGCAATTACAACGCAATTAGTGGACTTCCAAAAGAGTTTGCTTGTAGCTACAGTGGCTATTGTTTGTGCTGCCATCCATATTTACTCCCTGGTTTAAAAAAATGTTTACTTACACACTCCCATTTATACATTCTTTGTTTTTCAAGCCATAATAATTTATAGGATTTTTTGTTTTCTATCATCTTGAGTCATTTATAGCTCAATGTGCAAATTTCTGTCATCAGATATCTGAAGTATTGTGCATTGTCTTTATCTAATTAAATCAACACCCACCTTAAAATAGACTTCTAAATTTGCACCTTAGTATTTTCTCTCATCATGGGACCAGAGGTTCCATGATGAGAGAAATTGTCTGTCATTTTGACTGATGGTGTCAAACAAATGGAGTCATAATCTAATCTACCAATCAGTTTTGAAAACACTAATAATAACATATGCAATTGCTTTTATTTGTCATTTTGCTTGATTAATATTCAGTCCAAACATGCTGAACATAGAAACCACATTGTACCATCACACATCAAGCAAATAAATACATGTAGCTTTTTTCTCCACAGTGATAAAACACTGACTGTTGCCCATCTAACAATATATAAACAATGATATAATTTATATATAATTTAATTGTACTTAAAACATGAATAGTTTTAAGACAAATGGACAGGGTCAGGACTTTTTCTAGTTGGCATGGACCTAATTGCACATCCTCTTGCACCGACTCAAATACGGAAGCTACTTATCTATCATGAGGTCCACATAGCGGTTTTGATATTGTTCTGGAGAATGAACCAGGGCTTTGCTGCCACACTGGAGACCGGAATTACAGGCAAGACTTCAGCCAAAGTTTTAAAATCAGGAATATTTCTCCAAATTATGTGATTTGAGTTTGGCAAGACTCTTTTTTTTTTTTTTTTGTTAAATGGTCAAAAACTTAAGGATGTCTGAGATTGGAGGTACTTGAGAAAAAGTATGAGGATTTGAATCTCCATTTAAAGTTGGGTCCCGAGAGGTCGCATCTATCCTGTCACCATCAGTATTGGTGCATGCTCCCTCGTACCTCTTCCTGTCTTTGTACACTTGCTAAAAGCTAGATGAAAGATTCAGACCTTTCCTGTCTGGCTTTTAAAATCCTTTGAGGATGAAACCCGGCATTTATTGCAGGGCAGTGTCTTTGAAACAACATGAAAAGGCAAACTTTCCAATATAGTGTGTGATGGCGTGATGTGGGGATGTGTCTATTAGTGGCTATAAAGGAGGAAAGCTGGCTCATTTACCTCAGAGTCATATGAATGTAAGAGAAGAACAAAATATGCCTAGTATCAGTGTTTCACTGAGGCTTTGTTGACTTGTTGCAGGGGTGTATTTTTCCTTTACAGCCTCACATGTTTTCAGTCTTCATTCAGCATGAGGATCAAAACCTTACTACTTTATTCTGAGATTCATCTTCAAAAAAATTATAATTTGGGGGAATTTTAATGCAAACCCTCTGTGTTACATTGCTGGTGGAAGTGTTTTATGTCGTATCTTTTTGTCTAATTTGTTGTTTTTTTTTACAATTTATTTTACACCCAAATGCTGTTAGATGTTAGTCTTATTTTTTCTTTAGTACTTAACTAGTCAAAAAAGAAAATAATTTTCCCACCTCAAGGTGTGTGAGCATTTAATGCACTTAGCTGTTGAGTGCTGTTAGCTTACATAAAAGAAATACGCGGAGGATAAGGACCTGTGGAATTTTTTTTTTTTTTACTTATTATTGCTCTTATTTTAACCATAAAAATTAAATGGTAAATACCATAAATGTTTTATGAGTTTTTTTGGTATTATTTCTCTTTTCCTTTTCATCAGCTTATTTTATGATTTTTGTACAGCACTTGGGTGCAGTTTTAAACTTGTTTTTAAAGTGCTACATAAATAAATTTGACATTGACATCAAACTTTATTTGTCTTTACTTGTCTGCTTTATTTTAAGCAGAAGGTAAGAGTTGAAAAATGATTGTGTGCTCTAGTTTAGTTAGTTTATTTGAATAAATATCAGTTTACTTACCTGAATTTTAAGTTTCAGTTTCCATCACCAGTCGTTGGCTGGTTTTTGAGAATGGCACTAGTGTGTAGGTCCCATCTCATACAGCTGATGCCGTAGCTGAATAATCTATCCATTAATTTTATTCTACCAAGGGACAAGTCTAAGGAGTGATTTCTCAGACGATTCTTTTCTATGTCTATTATGACATATGAGTAGGACATTGGTATTCCTTCAAATGTTGGTCCAATCTATCTCTTAGTGCCTTACTAAAATTCACGCCCTTACTCAATAAAAAAAAGAAAGGACTGCAATTGTTTAAGAGTCAACTGGAGGGTGGAAAAGACTGCTGCCTTATACAAAGAAGGACCAAGGTTTGAATCCTGGCTTGTGTTTTTCTGCAGAGAGTTTGCATGTTTTCCCTGTGCACATATCGATTCTCTCTGGTTTCTATGGCTTCCTCCCACAGTCCGAAAACATGACTGTGAGGGTCACCGGTCTCTCTAAATTGCCATGGATTTCTGTGTTGCCCTGTAAGAACTGCTCACTAACCCTAAATGTGATAGACAGTAGTTTAAAATTGACCAAATCTGGGGATCTATTACTTATACTCAGGTCACCCTCGCTACCACTGGATTTGTCCCACATAAGTAACATTTAGTGATTAAACTTTTTTCTGTGTATTGGGGGAAAATGCACAGAAAAAACTGTCAAGCAAGTAGAGAAATATACGTATTTGAGTGTGATGAATTTTTACACATTTCTCTCTTTCTGAAGCAACAATTAGAAAGAGTTCTCTGAGATTTAATAGATTTTGAACAGCTTGAATATTTTTAGTCGATGCTTTTGGAGGGAGTCTATAAAGATGGTAACATGCTGAATATCAGTGTGTACGTATAGCTTGAAACAATGGAAAGAAATTGTGTTTTGATTGATAGATATGTGTGATTGAAGCATATTAATACTCTTGCTGATGTCCCAGTCAGTTACCTATGGCTTCAATCTAATTTGCTGATGACATTCCTTTCAGCCACATGGCACCATGCCACTTGAGAACTGCAGAAAGCGTTTGTAGATGCACATAAAAGGATCAACTCTCTACATGAGCAGCTGACATTTGATATAATTGTGATCTAATTTGTCTGGGTTGATCACAAGATTTGATGCGACAATGACAACCTTAAAAACCATCCTTTATAGAGATGGTGCATATGAAAGAGCTCCAAGACCACAGTGTCACACGCATTCAATTATTATTGCTTGTTTTAGAAAAATGTCATTTGATTCAGTCTTTAACACTCATTTGTATTTTAACATCATTTCTCTCTAAACTCAAATAGGTGTTATTGTTACCTCTCAGTTTACTTGTTTGCTGTGTAACTTTTGTAGGGGTCAGTAGAAACAATGGCGCACTTCCTCAGTGGAATCTAGTAACCTGATAAGACTCAGAACACAAAGTCGATTAGAACATTGGAGGTAATGTGATGGATGCTAAAAGCTCCGAAAGGCTTAGCTTTGGACGAAAAATAACTAAAAGGAGCCTGGGCATTGGCAAAGGTCCAGTGGATAAAATGATGAAAGAATCCCGCCACGATGGAAACATCAGGAGGAGAGCAAAATACTTTTTTTCAACTACCTGTGCCAAGGGGTAGAGAAAAACATGTTCCCTCTGTGGGTTACCTGAAGCTATGGCTTCAAGTCTGAAGAACACACTAATCTAGCCTTCTGTCAGAGTAGCATTCTCTCTTCCTTGCCCCCATCTTAACTGAACCTTGTCGTAGCATTCCTTATTTGACATGACCTGTTCCATGAGCATTGTCGGAACCATCATTCTATGTGAGAAATCCTTACCCATGTGTTAATCTGATAAACCAAAACTCTGGGGCAGACCGGTTCAAGCCACTCTAGAAGAGAAGTGGCTATAGATGACCGATCTTTTAAAGACTCTGCATTCTCCAAGGTTGTCACTGGCCAAGTCAAGCATGTATACCATACTCTATAAACAGTGATTCTTAATTTTGGCAGTGTGGACCCTGCCCATTCCATCTGGAAAATGAAGTTGGGATTATCTTAAAGCCTGTCGGCAGCATAAAATACCCTGAAATTTCATAAAATACCTGCAAGATTTCACATTGTGCAATAAATTAATATATCCGAGTTATAACTTTTGAGCCAAAAAACAAACAACTTTTTAATATTCTATTTTGTTCAGATGCACTTGCAAACACATATGATTTCAAAAGCCACAATAGTAGATAACGCTGCATCAAACTTTAGAAGCTGTGACCTTAAAAGCCTGGTCATGTCTGGTTTTAAAATTGAACTGTGGCTAAAGTAAGAGGCCTTGATCTCAGGATCAAAGAGGTCCATGGGTAAAAGAGGAGCTCAGCAGGTCTGCTGTACAGTTCAGGTGGTGTTTCGTGCAGAGTAATAACATGTATGAGTAGTAACAGTTTAAATGTTACCCAGAGTTTGACTGATGGCCAGTGAAAGGAGGAAATGATTGGGAAGATGTGGGACTAAACACAGAGGACCAAGGGAGATGAATATGTGGAGAGTTGCAGGTGGCTAAAGGAGATTTTCTTTATGTTCCAAAGCTGCATGACAAAAAATAAAAAATAAACACAGCTTCCTTGTGAGTGTTTTTTATGCATTCTGTTGATTTGGTTACATATTTGAAATAACCTGTGGAGCTATATTGCAGCACATTAAAGTAACCCACATGGATCTGAACACATTTCTGGGGTGATCATAAAAGAGAGAAAAGTGTTCAGTAGAGAAAACATACATTTTTGATGGCCTACTGTGACTTCATGTCAATTACTGAGAACTTTGTTCAAGATGGTATCTGGAAAAGTAGTAGATAAAAGGCTCCAATGCCAACTACCCACCTGTATCACATAATCAAACCTGCCACGAAACATAATGTTCACAGTTTTTCAATACTCTTGTATGACACTTTATTCTGTATTTTCAGAGAAATTCTCCATTTGAAATCACCAGTTTAGCTGTAAATTTGAAAATATTAGACAGGGAAAAAGGTTAGTGCTCACCCCCTTGTCCACTCCACATGTTGAAGTAATTGTTTTTCCTGCTAATATTCTTAATATTGCCTTTGCTGTGAATCAAAAATCAATTTCAGTAAAAAGAGCATCAGTCGGCCCTGGATGCGATATGATTACTGCACTATTACCAGCTATGTGTCCGGATGCCTTTGGTCATACTGATATTCTTAAATTGGGCTACTGGTGGATGAAGACTCCCATTCCTTAACTTAAACACAACCTGTCTCAATATACACCCTGAGCAAAAGAGTGAGCTAGAAGGAAAAGAAGAAAAAAGAAGGGACGAAAGAAAACCAAGTTTGGCAGTGCATTTAACAAAGAATCATTATGGGACATTATTACTTCAAAACCACAAGATCCTCATCTACCAGGACAAGAATGAAATGTTAATTGTCACTTAGCAGTAAGACTAAAAGAGGCCTCGAAGCCTTAAAATACTGTTTTTATTGAGGACATAATGGCATTTTTGTATTTGTCAGAAACTCAACATAACGATGGATATCTGTATGCTTTTAATATTTTACCTCAAATAATTCAAAGGCAAATAATTAGTCATTCAAAGAGGAGTATTTCTGGAAGCTTGATGACTCATCTTTGTATATATATTATGGTTGTTTCTATCATTGACATGCCTTTGAAGAGTCCTTCAGGCACAGAAGCCTAATTGGATGAAGTTGCAATACAGCTGTTAAGCCCCCAAAGTCTAAGGGGTTTAGGGGCGGTAACATAAATATGTGTCCAGAGAAAATAAGTGGAATGTAAAATGATTTATTACAAAAAAATGGTTTCACTAAACCAAAACCATCCATCCATCCATCCATCCATCCATTATTTGTGCACCCTTGTCCCTAATGGGGTCGGGAGTTGCTGGTGCCGATCTCCAGCTGCGTTCCGGGCGAGAGACGGGGTACACCCTGGACAGGTCGTCAGTCTGTCACAACTAAACCAAAACACAATACAATTTCACCCAATTAACACAAAAGAAGGGTCTAACAAACTGAAGAAGGTTAAGTGCAAATTAAAGTTGCAAAATGTCCAAACAAGTCTAAAGTAAACTTAAATAACCCAAAAGGGACAGAAAAAAAAAAAGAACACACAAAGGGAGCATCAAGCCTCCTAAACATGAGCTTCTAGCGTGTGTCAAAAAAATCTAGAGCAGACACAAAACTGGTTGACTGAACAAGCAGAAACAAAATAGTTCAAAACCACCCAAAGGTGGGGGACAACTGAACAAAACCTCTTCCTACAAGCTGTCCCACTGGAGGAATGCTTTCAGGAGCCTTTTATAGGAGCAGGTGAGCCTCATCAACATCTGATTGGCTTGCAATTCTCTGCTGGTCCAATGAGGTGGCTGCTCTCCTGCAACCTCCAGGCAGCCTATCAGAAAGGTGTGCCCTTTCAGCTGAACCTGCATAACAAGCCTCAATAGGCCAGGGGCCTTCACAACAATCCTCTAAAAACATGGAACAAGAAGCTTACAATTTGAAAAAAAAAAAAAAAAAAATCATAAACATTATTGCACATTCAGTATTTACAAGTTTAAAAAAATGACACACTCATACTAGGGATCTTCCAGTTCTATCTCCGGTGTTACACTATTGATCAAGGCTTCTTTAAAGGTCCAGAAATGGGGGGTATCTATTGCTCCCAGCAATTTATCTGCCAATAAAAAAAACAAAAACAGAACTGGGCCTGTTTTCATCTCCACTGCTTGAAAAACTGTGTTATAGGCTGTGTACTTTGTTGGACTGGCAAATTTGTTTTCACCTCTATAACCCCAGAATGTTTCTCACTCTTTGCAATGATGTTCTTATATAAAGAGACACAGTGTTTGCAATGGAGGAAAATAAGATGAAAATCAGAACAAAAGACGAAACAAAAGAGAAGCAAACATATTCTATGGTAAGCTAAACTTTGCTTAAACAATGTATTTGAGGTTGAAGGTAGTTCAGACTCTTAATTATGCTTCGCAAGAAAAATCTATGCTTATTATTGGAGACTCAGACAAACTATTCTAATCAATCTAAAATACAGAACTGAGTTAGAAAAATGCTAAATGAGATTCTGTGATCAATAGACAAATTGCTCTGAGTATTTTAATACATACATTTTCATCCATCCATCCATCCATTTTCTTACACCTTGTCCCGAGGCGGGACATTTGGGCGAGAGGTAGGGTATACCCTGGATAGGTCGCCAGTCCATCGCAGACCAGTCTAAAAAAACAAGTTAATTCTCGAAATAAATTTAAGTGCACTTTGATACGTAAATACAATATTTTGTTGACTGTCCAAAGGAATCAACAGTAGGAGAATAACTAACAGCAAAGATTAAAAAGTGACGCTTACCATTTGGTATTGTATCTGTGATACAATATTGCACCTGCCTTATATGTGTATACTTGTGATCTATGTGAGAAAGAGAGATGTGTCTGTGGTTTCTGGTCCAATATTAATTTGCTGTCTTCACATGCTTTGGTAAGTAACTAGTTTGAGACTTATGTCAGATCTGAATCTCAGTCTAGTTGATAGTGGCAGTCTGGAAAAAAACGAAAACGAAAAATGTATGCAGCATTGGGCTATCAATGTTGTCCCTATGGGCCAATTTTCCCCTTGTCTGTGGCATGTCATCTGTTTGTGGCCCTCTACACCTGACCCCAGTGAACCTCTGAAACTATGTTTAAGTCAGTGGGTCTTCTTTTCATCCCTTTCAGGCATTCCTGTCAAACATCACGTCTGTTCTACCACTCATTCGCTCTCTCCACACACACAGGCACACGCTGATGCGCACAATCGGGTCAGGGAGTGTGAAGAGAACCCACAGGCAGACTTGTATCCCGGATTCCCTGCCATTTGAGTTCAGCTGTCTCAGCCTTTGAAGTGGGTACAGACAGCTGGATGTTGGAAAGAAGCTGATGCTGAAGTTGAGGAGAGAACTCGGGAATGCGTGCATATTTTTGAAACGTGGCATGGTAAGGAATACATACTGTACACACAGTATCCTGCTAACTATTGCTTGCTGAGTTACAAGAACTGTATGATGTACTAAAAACTTTCCAAAAGGGAAGAATAAGCCACAAGCTCCAGGAGTAAACAAAAACCACCCAAGCCAGAGACACTGACCATAAAGGTCTTGACCTTATCAGTCTAGGAAAGCCCAAAGGTTTAAAAGGAGAGGTGGTTTCCATTAGCAGTAGACGGCTGACACTGAGGAGACATCGCTGCACGGAAAAAGGAGCCTGAAGATTGAAGTGAATAGCAGAGGTGGAAGTTTTTTTTCTTTCTTTCTTAGGTGACTGTTGGAGCATTTGGGGGTTGGTCTGTGATGGATGAAGGAGCAGAGGAGGGAAGAGAAGGATAAAGACTCAGAGAAGAGGGAGAGTGCATGTAAGTCTGAGACAGAGCTGTCACATTTGGGGATGGCTCTGGGGTCAGGAAATGGTGAAGCTGAGTCTTAGAGAGCAGAAGAGTCTCTTCGGTCTGCATGTTAAGATGGGTTGGCCAAAATGGTAGCTGACCAACACTATCATTTGAGAAAAATATCTAAGCTTTTGTTCTTTTCTCTCTTTTCACATTTTTTTTTTTTTTAGCATTCTTCTGTAAGCACTTAATACTGCTGTTCATTCACAGTAAAAAGACTGACTATCTGCAATGCTGTCAAGAATCTTAACAATAAACAAAATAAACAGTTCTTAGAGGAATAAATAAAAAATTGTAATATAATATTCTTGGCTCATGGTTTCAATTTAACTTTTAGTTTAGAAACAGAAACGACTGTGGACGACAAGTTGGAATAAAATTTGGCTGATCAGTTCTTACAACTTCTCTTGTATTTAGGATCTCACCTGTACGAAACTACGAAACATACCTGTGTTCGAAGAGTAAAGCTGACATTGGTCAGCCACCAGAGGTGTTTGTAAGTCATTTATACCAGGCCAAGTCTCTATTGGGTGAAACTGCCATTCTCATGCCAGAAATCCTAACCAGTTTGCAGAAAACATGAGATTGTTGTTGCTTATCAATTCCCTTTCTCCAATTTCCTGTATGGATTTTAAATTCTTTTGAGAACTTGAAGTGCAAAATAGAAAAAAAAAAACTGCAAGCTGCTGTAAATTACCAATCAGAAAATGCTTTTAATTTGAAGAACTGTTAGTGTGTTTGTAATGATGTAATAAACATTTCTGAATCCCAGTGCTGAAATTCTCCAGTCCAATTCTTCTGCTGCAAATGACGAGCAAAATATCTGTGCTGTATGATATTGATATGGCAATTTGTTCTCAATCCACCTGGTTAAATAAAGGGTAAATAAAATAAAATATCATATTCAGTCCTCACTTTTATTCCAATGATTTGACAGATTGCTCGGAAGGAAAATATGACATTTTAAATATATTTTATAGCATGAGTGCCACTTTTAGCCCCTTGTCTGTGCCAGGTCATCCATTTTAGCCTGGATGAATGGTGCAGAAAACATTTGAAACGCATAAACCCTTGCAATTAAATTATTAATTCATCGTTAATGTTGCCTAACATTTATAATGTACTCCATCCAAATCAAGACCTTCCTTTCTTTGGAAGCGTATGTGAGCTGAAAGGACTTGGTTAGGTATTAGGGAGCATGATTGCTGGAACAATGGACTGGGACTAACTGCAAACTGAAAGCAGCTGTGAGGGAAGAGCAGGAGGCAAGCTGAGGGAGAGAGAAGTGGCATCGGGGACAAGGAGAGAAAAAAAAACCTAACATAAAAGGATAGCTGGGAAAACACAAATTGGACTACAAAAAAAGAATAACTAAACACAAGGAATAAATAATAAAGATGATCTAATAGACTGAATTAAAGTAAAAACAAAAACAGAGCTAATCTGGTCAAAACAAAGAATAACAAAGGCAAAACAGACAACAAATAATCAATACTATGAACTTAGAAAACACCAAAAGATTCTGACACCTTTTGCCAGTACACTTCTTTCTCCCTTCCATCCTCCTTCCCATGTGTTAATTACGTTTGACTAGTTGCAGTAGACAAGCAACCATTAATGCATACACTTGTGCTCTCTATTTGATAAAGTCAAACATTTTGGTGGATTTTGTTCCAATTTTTATTCCTTTAATCAGCTGCTCAAATTAGTTTCCTGACCTGGAAAATTTGGTTTCTCGTGTAGCTGTTTCAATTTTATTGTAGGTGGAAAGTCAACAACCACTGAATTTACAGAACATCTACATTATATCTTTTCTCCACAAAGACATATGTGGCACCTCACTTACCTGTTACCATGGATCTTTCTTGCTTAGAATGCAAACCCAAGATGTGACAACCAAAAAGAGGCAGAAAAGTGAAGCTAAAAAATATGTATATTTATTTTATCTGTGAGTTGCATAGGCTCTGACAAGTCTCACTTGTTAACATGGATCCATATACAATATGCCTTCTGGTAATGTAGTATGTTATTTTTATTGATCCTCTATTTACCTCCAGGGGTTGTTTTCTGGGCAACTCTTTCTGTCCGCCTGGGTGTTTGTCTCAGGCCAACACATGAAAACTGGCCTTTCTCGTGATTGTGCTCTCAAGGGGAAGGATGATATTGATTTTGGTGACCCCGAAACCTTTTCTTAAGTTGTATCAGACCAAACTTTTGCCTCTCATCTCCTGACCCCTTATGTATTCCCATGCAACATTTGCTGTGACTTTGCGAACAAACTGTTGATTTTGAAGACCCTGTGACCTATGTTCCACCATCACCAGGGTGAGTTATATTTAGATTTGTACACATTTTATGTGCATATTTTGTGCATCTAGATGCAGTGTACTTGACAGTTGAAGGTATTATCACTTAAATATCAGAACCATAAAATGCAGGGGTGCTTTGTAGAAATTCAACAAATTTTCACATGAAAAACAATCCTGGCAGATGAGTTTTTTTATTTTTTATTTTATTTTTTGTACGTTTCAGTGAGAACGTTAGTAGAACAACATTTGTTCCTGGGGGGTCTTTTTAATCATGGTGATTAATTGTGACCAGTGAAGCAAAGCCTTGAGTAACACATCCTAAAAACTACAGACAAATACAATTATATTCAATAAACTAGAATATTATTTAAAAGTTCCTTTGTTACAGTAACTCAATTCAGAAACTGAACCACAACTTAAATATTGAATACCAACTGATGTTCAAAACCCTTTATTTCTGTTAATTATGATTTTCCACTTACAGCTGATGATACCAAGTGTAGGTGAATCTGACCTCCCTTCCTTTTTCTGTTCTTCTTTCACATTTCTACCCTTCTACTCCTTCGTTCTTTCCTTTCTTAAACTGAAAGTAAACAACAAAGAACTTTGGAAAGCCTCCTGAGAAAAAGTATGGAACATTTGCAATAAAAATGTGCAGGGGCACTGCTGACAGGTTGTTTAATCTTAAAGTTGTTATGAATTTCATTTGGCTTACTCCCGATTCAAAATCCTACACTGGAAGTTTCGCTCAATAATTTGCCACTTGGGGAGAGAAATGGTTACTGCTCAGAAAAAATGCCATAATTGCCTGGTCAGTCCTACTTTACTGTTGGCACTAATCTGTGAAACCTTATGACATGCACTTGCAATCATGTGTAGATCCTTAATTTATATTTTGCAAATCACTGCAACAATCTTTTGGATAAAAAAATAATCTGTTTTGGTTCTATACTCGAAGTTTGTGTCGGAAAATGGCATCCCCATAGGCTTAGAAAAATGTTTTTTACTACCCTATCTGTTGAAATTAGCAAGTAGCGAGTGAGTTCTATGGTCAAAAGCTCAAGACCAAGTGTTAATTGGAAATTCCACTAAGACTATTGCCTCTAAAGATTACTACTGTGAGTGCAAGTGAGTGTAATCAGACTTAGATGGCGATACCATGCCAAATGGAATTACTTTGACAAACATTACACAAACAACCTATTGTAAATGTTCTTGACACACCACTCTATTAACGACAGTCAACATTCTTTTGGAAGTTTCTTTAATTTCTTTGTTAGAAAACAACCGGCTGTAATCATCACTCCAGACCACTCTTTATCCTAAAGGGATCTTTCTTTTCCATTTAAAACACCAGAATTATGAAAAACATTTAAATCCTGGCTTTAATGAAAGGATTAGCTCAATATTGAGACCACAACATGATTCAGGTAAGAACTACAAACAACAGATAAAGGTCATATTATCAACGGGGTGTTTTTTTCTGAGCATAAATTTCCCAGATTAAATTTTTTTTTTCTAATTTGTCATGCCCTCTATCAATACAAAACATGTCCCCAATGATAATCAAGCACGTTTATTCACAATAGACAGTTAAAGCAGTGACTTATTGTGTTCTGTCTTTTAATGAAATTTTAAGCTTTCTACAAACCATCTCATGCTTAGGATTAGTTTGAAGGCCTAGTGGAATTAATTAAAGATAGACTTAGGAATTTGACTGGTGTGATGGACAACGTCCACTGAAAACATTGGTGACCAAATTGGTGACGTTTCACCCACAGTAAAACATGGACTGCTTATGTAAAAGCAGAGAGCTTAAGGTATTTAGCAGTCAGCTATTTGGCTGGTTACATGGAGTACCAGCACACTGTATCCAAAGCACTAATTATTTCTGCCTGAATGCTGCCACAACTTTTGGGGAGTTTTTTTTTTTTTTTTTTTTTGGGGTGGGCTCTTTTTTTTCCACAATTTTTGGCCCAAGCTGTCATATTAGACCAAGTGTAAATTGTTGCTTAGGTAGGCTTTTCTCACCAGAAAATAATTTTAAATCCATAGATAGAGTAAAGGTCTATAAGGTCCTGAAGCTACTGGTCTGACACCAGGTCTTCAGTCTTTTTCTTCTTTACTTCTGTCAGTCTGCCTCAGCACAGCGGTGACTTCACCATCAGTGTGTGAATGTGGATTCCCTGGATTTAATAAAGCACTATCTACAAGTACAGGCCATTTACCATGTACCATAGCTGCTTGATAACATTTCTATTATATGCCTCTCTGTAATTCTAATTATGGTCATCTTTAGAATGGATGGAGTTTTGTTTATTCTTGGTACTGGTATCAAGTCTTTCATTCTACCAATGTTGTCACATACTTAATTTAATTTATATAATTTATTTATTTTGCAAAGTGCCTGGAGATGATGTGTCGTGAATTGACTGAAGTGAAATGGATACTATTTTAGTAACAGAAAATTAGGGAAACTGTATTTTTAATCACGTCTACCAAATATAGCTCCTTTGATGACGCAATAATCATAATTTTCTGTCAGGTTCCTAAAACAAACAAGCCATTCTAAGGTTTGCATTGCTTCTGGTCATGTAGTTTGTCTTAGCATCCTGCTAGTCTGAAGAAATATTTGAGATAGAAGAATAGAGCAACTTTATTTTCTAACACAGTTGTCAAGTCAATGTTTCACGATAAGCATCTTTTGGCAGACCGTCAGAAATGTTTGTTCCATCCTCTTGAATGTCCATCCACATTACCAGTACTTGCTTCCTTGTCTACCTGGCAGGCTTTGTTTTGTCAGAAAACACTGCCAGAGTTGTTTTATTTCATTTTGCATTTTTTTAAAAATCTGAAAAAGTACTGCAGAAAATGGGGTTATCTCATTCACTGGTGAGCTCCTCTTGTTTTGTCTTAATTTCTGTGTGTTCCAGCTTTTTTTTATTTTTTTTTATTTCCACTCAAGAGGACCTGCTCTGTTTTTTTTTTTTTCTAAGACCACTAACAGAAAATAGCCTGTTCTAGCCTTCTGAGGCCATATAAGGCTGAGAGGGACCTCCATTAGAGAGGCTGATAATTACATAGCACTCAAGCTTTTGTACGGCTCGTGGTCTTGAACAGGCATGTATAAAAACCTTCACTGGATTACACGTTGAACTAAAAACAGGAAGTCACACAAAGAAATGTACGTTTTCTTTGCTTTTTCCTTCCAGTTAACATTTAGAATTGCACACATACAGCTTGGCTGTATGATAAGCAAGGGACTGAGAGGTGAAGCAGGTTAGAATTAAAGTTGATAGGCTGTAATTTTAGCCTGCTCCAGGAGTGGACACGAGCACCATAAATGCTATGACTAAGCTGTTTAAATAGTAATTGCCAGGATCGAGAACACCAATTTTCTCCTCATGATTAATTTTTACATCTATGCACAGAAAATGTCAAAACCAAGAAGCCAGAATAAAGAAGACATATCCCTCCATCCCCCAAAAAAGGAAATGTCTTTCAGTGAAATTACAACAGTCTTTTGGCACAGTTCTGCCTTACAGGCTCACCAAGGTTTTATGAAATCGCAAAACCTGTAATGTAAATTGAGGCAGTTCCTCTAAAATAACCCTCAGCTAAAACTAAAATAATGCTTACAGTAGGAAATCCAAATAGTCCACAACCAAGATTTCTTCCTTTCTTCAAAACAAACAAGTCATTCTCAAACACATCTACATTACCTTGGGAGCCAAGCCTCTCTAAATCACAACAAGAAACAATGTATTGATGATTACTTATTGTCTGGAGCGGCAGTCTGTAACTACCTGCAACCAGTTATTTTTCTTGACAAAGAAAAAAGAAAAAAAAAAGACCTCTCTGGTGGGAATATGCTGACTGGATATGTGCCTATTTACGCTATTGGCAACCGGAAATAGGATGAGTACTCTTTCATTCCCCAAATAACTTCAGAAAAAGGAACTCATTAGTGAGAGAAATAGATAAAGAGTGCAGATTTCTTCCCACCCATCAAAACCAGGCACTTTCTGAAATACATCATGAAACAAATAGATCCTTGGCTTCAACAGAGGGACACAGCAGAGTTCATGACACTGCTTTGAGAGATTCCTCTAGTGGATCCAGCAGTTATCAAGTTGAAGAGCCCGTTTGTGAGTTGAGCAGAAAAAAAGAGTCAAATACTTCTAACTGAAGGGAGGCTCTGAGATAGCAGACACTGTGAGACGGCTATATGTTTGTCTACATGTATATTTTTTAAAGATTTAAAAAGTTTTACTGCAAAACTAAATGGTGTATGTCTTATTCTTCTGCTTGACAAGAACTTGTTTCATTCAGTTTGGCCTTGACCCCATGCAGCATAAAGAAAATCTGAAATGAGTAATCTCTCCCAGGAAAAAAAAGAAGTTTGAACTCATCTTTTTGTGATATTATAGATAACGGTGTTGATTGAAAAATAGCAATTTAAAACAAAAAACATATGCATGTCATTATCTGGGTGACAATATAAGCAATCTTAATGTATTATTTATCTTATAAGTACTAGAATGTGGCATCAATTCCCTTATGATCATAATTTCTAGGGTTCCACATGTTGCAATGGCAGCTTTGTCTTAGTTGGGTTAAGGCAATAAAATTAATAGAATTTAAAAATACAATTTGTGGGTCTTGTGAACCATTTTCACAGGCAATTCACTGCATGAACAACTCCATTTTAGTGCCTAAAAACTTCCCAGTTTCTAAAATGATAAAAATATTTTTTCTTTTAATGTTGTTATATTTTGCAAATTAGCCTACCAGAGCTCTCTATTAAATACAAAGGGACATACAAAGGCAAGTTTACGTAGTGCATGTTTTTCAATCAAAGCACATCCCCAAGTCATTTTGAATGTGGTTTGGGTAGCTTCTGATGCTTTCAGCTCATTCATTTGTTTACATGGCGTGAGGCCATTAGATAGGTGAAATAATTAGCTAATTTCCATTCATCTGTATGATAATGGGGCTCATTTGTTGGAATCAGCATCGGAACACTGGAACTAAGGGGAACATGTCTCAATCTAAACAAAGGAGCCCTGCAAACTAAAGGATTTAACACCTAGAGGCTCAACAAAGTAAATGTGGAAGACTGCAAACTTTTTCTTTGTTTCTAATAACATCAGTATTCATTAACCATAATTTGTTGTTGTGTCTTAGAAAATGAGAGATGTGTGTTTTAACTCAATTACTTTATCTCTCCGCGTTCAGCTTCAAAATAAGTAATTCAAACGGAAGGTTTACAGTTTCTGAGGCGTGCGTTGCAGCCACAATTTTGGAATTTATTTCCGACAAATGTTGTTTTTCTTCTTCCGTTTGCTGTGGCAGATGGCTCCAAACATGGAAAATACCCACGAGCTTTGACTGCTGATAAGGAATTGAAGCAAGTCAAGATGCCTGAGTAAGAGCTGTACGGGATTCAGAAAGATTTGCTGTAAACAAACACAATTCGGTTTATCCAAAACTGACCCAGGATCCACAAGTAAACAAAGACTCGCATTGTTTTCTCTGTGGCTTGATCTTTTGCCTTCAGCTACAAGGAAGACAGTTTATGAGCAAGGTTGGTTGGAGCTCTGGGATAAACCTTTTTTGCCAAAATGTGCCTTGGGGGACATACCAGTTTCATTCAAAAACTTGTATGCTTTTGAATGAAAATGAATAAATTTTCGCAGTTCAATTAAATAAACAGTTTCACGGTTTAGACAGATCCATCCTGGCATATTTGAGACTTGAATCATCATACACAATAAATATGGATCGCATTACCAACATGAAAGGCAATTTTCCTCAATAAGCTTCAAATAAATGTAAAAAATAAATAAATAAAAAATAGTATTTAGAGCTGCCACTAGTATCTTATGTCTCACAAAACCACCTGCTAGTGTAAAAAAAAGAAAAAAAAAATCCACAATAAATCAGCAGTTCCCAGTAAGGGACAAGAAATTCTCCTCAGGCTGGGAAAAGCTGAATGTGAGCATTGAACGGCGCTGAGGTCAAGTGGTAAATGTTCTTGACTCTGGGTCTGTATGTGTGTGAAATAGTGACAGAAAGAAGGAACAGCAGACACACTGTCAGAGTAAAGGTTCTCCCCATGCTACAGTAGCTCTGTCAGTATGCTCTCTTCAACTGCCCACACACAGACACACTCACACATCCCTTTCCCTCCCTCATCATTCTCGGCCTGGCACAGTTACCCCACTTTACCTTACTTTAGGAAGCTAAATTAAAAAAGGGCCGATAAGTTGGCTACAATTGTGAAAGATTGTATCGAGCTTTTTTCTACTTGACTCCTCCCGCAAAACTGTTCATAGGCTTTGCACTTTTACACATTTAGAGGCAAATAGACAGCAAACTTCTTCATATTTTATTAGGATTTCATGTGATGGACAAACACAAAATTTTTACTTGGAAATAAAATAATAATAAAACACAATTTTGTGCCGTTTTACCTACAATCCTCGAATGAATGAAAGGTTTTGGTTTTAGCGCAACAAACTGGGACAGATTCAATGTATAGGAATGATTGATAGGTCCTCTCACCCTCTGTCTGCACGTTACCAGGTTGCAGAGGCATTAACCAGAACTTTAATGTGATACCAATCCACATATGAAGCATACTTTGCAAGAAATTAATTTCTACTCTCCATCTGCACATTTGCTCTCATCCCTAATTTGGTTTAGAGGAATAATTTCATTGGTCACCATCTGGATGTTTGGGGTAAAAAGCAATTGAGAACTTAATGATAATGTCATATGTAATTTGCTTGACTGAAAAAAAAAAGCTTGACAACTAAACATTTACAGAAAAAAAAATGCAGATGTTATAATAAACATTTAAAAACGATGTTTAGAAATGTCCTACTTACATAAACAACTTCAGTTTGGGGGAAAAGGGGACCAGAACAACAGATGGACCATGTAATATTAGTTTTAAGAGGTAATAGAGAAGGCTGCTAACAAGTGCTGCACTGCAACCACTTTAGAAGTCATCACAGTCGGTGCCTCCACCAATGGATCCCTTTAGCTGAACACTAGTGTTTAACAGTGTGCTCTGCCAACCATGCAAACAGAAAAACATCCTCTGTTGTCCAACTCTTTCAGAACTGGCGGTGGAAGTTTTTGGAGGCAAGTGGGAATGTGGGACTGAAAGAGTAGAAGAGGCACGGCGCAGCTGCACATGCCTTTGCCATGTATCATTCAAGCCACCCAATTAGAGCCTTCAGTCAGCCAATGGGCAGCACTGGAGCTGAGCTGAAGCCAACTCAGTCTGGGAAACATGGTTTCAGAAATCAAAGGCTGGCCGGCAAACGAGTCTGCATATCAACAAGTAATGCAAAGAAGTGGCTTTGGATTAAACAGATAATTACAAGATAAAGAATGACGTGAAACAGAAAAAAAACAACAACAAAAAAAACAAAAAAAACTATCTTGAGTGAAATGGTTCAAAGCTATAAGTATTTTTTCCACTTTTATAGATTTTTACAACTGTTTTGTATCACATTATGGACAAATGGGTTTAATGCATATTCCTACTTGGGCTTATTATTGTTCTGTGTGGTGTAACTACCTTCTGATTCAGCAGTCAGGTGAACAATCTAGTCGTTTTTGTTGACTTCTAGACGCGAGATCAGTTAAGTCCATAATACTTAGAAAATCTAGATTGATAAATCTGGAATGAAACAGGCTGCTGAAATCAGTTTGTGATCAGTAATACTTTGATTTCCCCAAACTGAAAAAAAAAAAAAAAAAAAATTTAAAACTTTGCATGGGCTCTAAACCAAACAACTCAGGATGATTGACCTATTTTTTGTTTTCACAAAAATAAAATGATCTAAACCCCATAAAAACAGAGTTTTTGTTTGTTTTGGCAAGATTGTGTGTTTTAGCTAGAAGTAAATCAACGTATAAAATGATTGGAAAACTAGAAAACAAGCTAAATTATTATTTTAAAAAAAGACAAAAAGCCATTTTGCTTTACCAGAAATGTAGCCTTTTATGTAATGGAGTACATCTTGAATTTCTAGGAATTCAAACATTTTTCATACTCATTTACGTTTTTCACACTTTTCAACAGGAACGTGCCTAGAAATGTGGCACTGGTGACTTAACAATAACACATTTCTTTTAATGTGGGATTTATTCCACCCTGAACAGATGTACTTTCAGAGTGAAATCATACTACAGCAATCAAAGATTTATTTAACTAACCTTCTGCAAATCTTTACCAGGAGTCAAGAGAGGGCTCTACTAACCGTCCAATCAACCTTCAAGCGTTTCAGACTGATTTTAATAATCTTTGGGGGGAAAAAAACTTTGACATTCAGACTTTAGATGTATAACTTCAAAATGTAAAGCTTATGAGTTGTTTTTTTTTCCAAACCAGTGCATATCAAGTTGATTTAATAAACATAGTTTATTAAACTAAATCGTCTAATGAAGTGATGAGGACAATGCTACACATGAGCAGCATAGCAGTTGCTAAGCAGTAGTTGCTGACCACACATTTTATCTTTGTTTCATACCAAAGCCAGAGCAAAGCTCAGGTTTATGACTTCCATTTCATTGCAGTTTATTATTATTTCATATCCGTGAATATAAAATCTATGTATTTTCAAGAGGCAGATTGTCAAACCGGAAACTCAAATCATGTTTCCACACCTACAAATGTCCCTTGAGCTTTTTCACATTTTGCCACCTTACATCCACAGATTTCAGGGTGTGTTATTGGAAATGTCTATGATAGACTAAAACCTTATTGTTAATATATAAAGAAACAATTTTTTTCTGCAATTGCAACTGGGGTCTTTGGACATCGAGAGTTTTTGCCTTTTCTTCTTTGGAACGAGGACTCGAGCTCAGTCAGATTGCATGGAGAGCATCTTTAACCACAGGTCTGCTCCTTTTTCATCAACCCCTTGACCAACTTCACAGTCCCTGCCAAAAAATTAAAAAAAAAGTTTAAAATGTATGAACACTTTTGCAAGATGCTGTTCTGGCTAAATCTATGCTTGCATTTTCACATAGAGATTATGTCAGTGGACAGCAGCGCAAATCCACAAATTGAAATATTGTCAAAAGTACTTCCCCATCTTATTTATAACTTTACCTTTTTTTCTTTCTTTCTTTTTCTTTTTTTTATTTCATAAGTCCCTGCATCAGCGTTCTTCACCCAGAATGTAGAAATTTGCACCTCCTGCGGCCTCCGGGGAGCTGTGTTTGGAGGCACTCTGTGGAGGAAGTGAGTGAAGGAGCAGCAGCGAAGAGGCAGCAGGGACGAAGGAGGGGAGCACCAGTGAAGCACACATGCTCACGTGCACCTGCAGTGTTTGATGAATGATGAGGATAATGACTGATGATATCTGGGTGGCCTGGGGGAAAACACCTGACTGGTTCCATCAAACACACGCACACACTGAGAGAGATCCGCACTTGTGCATGTCTACTCAGCCCTGTGGCTCCGACACAGCCTTGATAAGACAGTGTAAAGTGTTAAATGGACCTTATCACAGTATTGGCCTTGTTTATCAATCCCAGTAACTCAACTATTACACTCCCAGATGTTGATATCTCCGGGTTTCTTGTGCTCACTTCTTGATCAGTTCGTCTGTTGGCATTTAGAGATGCAGGATGACATTTGAAGACGTTTTCTCCAAAGTTAGTAATGTCTCTTTTAGATCTGCTTTGAGAAGTCTTCTCAATCAGAAAAAGAAGCTACATTTTGTTTCTAGAGATCGCGGTGTGCTTTGCGGTAAGACTGTGTTGATGATAATGCTTATTGAAAAGAAATGTTCAATAAAAGAAACTAACCATATACCTTGCCTTTTGATGTAATTTGTATTCTTTTCTCAGAACTGTAGCAAAACAGAATAAGTTTTTTTGACTTAGGTGGTTTAAAATGAGAAAATTAGTATTTCTTTATTTGCATTCTACAGCCAATGTCACCTTTATAACATTTGCAATAAAACTTAGTGTATATTGTTGCTTGATTTGTTATACTGACATTTATATTATATATTGATATATTTTTAAGGGAGATTACATTTGCAATAACTATTTTGGCAGATCTATTATCTGCCGTTCCATAGTGGGCAGATATTGTCTGTTTTTTTTTTCCTCTGAGAATTACATATAGCAAGGTATAAATAGGTTCTATTTTTGATCAAAACAAGGTGTGCAGTGTGTATTGGTGGTTCTAACAGCTACCTCACACAGCTTTCTTTGTGGAGTTTGCATCTTTCCATGTGCATGCAGTGGTAAAAAGGTAAAGGTAAAGGAAATTTTATCTACAGAGCACATTTTCAGCAACAATGCAATACAAAGTGCTTTACAGGAATTAAAAGGAAATACCATCAAAATAGCAAACCAAAGGAAAGAAGAAAAATAATCTAATGTTGATCTAAAGTAAATAAACTATATCAACTAGATACTCCTATTCAGGGTTGGTAAATAAGTATTAGTATCCTCTGGTCTAATTCCTTTTCTGGTTTGGAAGAATAGGAGTCTAAAACGTAGTTGCTAAAGTAGTTTTTCTGGATTCTAGGTTTGTTCTAATCCCTGTTCTGGGTTGCTAAATAAGTGCAAGAAAGTAAGTATTCTCTGGACTTTCTAAGGATGCTCTAAATTTGAAAAAGTAATGTGTACTCCACACTCACTAAGTAATAATAAAAACAAAATGTTCCTCTTCTGGAAGAATATTTCTGGATTCTAAGTTCATTCTAATTCCTTTTCTGGGTTGCAATACTAGGAGCCTCTCTGCATCTAAATGGTGAGGGCTCTGCAGTTTCTAAAAATGGGCTTCTGATGACTCCCGCAGCCTGTATGTAGGGTGAGAAAACGGCTTGAGTACAGCAAGCAGATACTGCAGGGCAGCCAGCACTCAGTCAGGAGCACCACAGGGGACTGGTAGGTTTTCTCCTAAACGAGACGCGTGCGCCACCTTCAAAGCCACACCTCTCGCGTGACTCGTGTGCTTAACCTGAACTTTCAAAAGCTTTGTAGCCCCCATTTAGGCAAAATGTATCCAATTTTGCTTACCAGACAAAATAGGACACATTTTAATGTGAGTTCAGTGACTGAGTGTAAATTTAGGGACATTCCAAAACTATTTTTATTTGTATTTAAACTCTTTTCTTACAGTGAAGCTATTGAAGAGCAACTTTTCTGTGCAGGCTGGCAAAGAGCAGGAGCCCAAAGTCTCCTGATTTAAGCACCACGGGAAAACATTAGTGTGGCTTTAAATGCTAAATGCTGACCAGAGAGTTATTCAAGTGCGAGTTATTTAAATGAGTGTCACATTTGCCTACAAGTAGCAGAAATGCTGCAGTGTAAATGGCTGTCACAGTAGCTGATAACTTGGGCCGTCTCAGCCGGCGTAATAACTGTAACATAATGATTTTAAAAGATTGTCTGAAGACTTCAGGGTGAAATGATTGGGATCTGTTTGTGCTAAGATACTGCTGTACCTCCACAATTTTCACGTGATACAGATAACCATTTCTGCTTTTTTTTTCATTGTTTGACAAATATGCCCAGCTCTGTGATTAAGCCAGCACTCATCATAAAGAGCCAGAGAAGTGGGTGGGATGCAATAACAGTTAACGTTAAAACCCAGATTGGAGGCAGTAAAGAGAGGACAAAAAGCAATCTTGATTTCCCAGGATTTCATGCATTTAAAGCACTCACTTATCCCACCCCTGACCCTTTACAATGCACCATCAATGCAATCAGCATATCCCGTCGGCTAATTAGACTGCAAGCCATGTGCTAAAGACAATTAATTCCAGTTAGCAAAAACTATGTTTCATGTCATGAGCGTCTCCATAAAAGCATATGCAAAATGTGGAAACATGTGCACTGAATTTTCCCTCATTATCCAGTTCCCTCTGTACAGTTAAATTACATCAGGATGGGAGTTTACTTGCATTTGCATTTTTTGATTGCATCCTCAGGAGAGAAACCCTTTGATATGTTTTTTTTTTTTTCTTTTCTTCCCCAAGAATGATTTGCTGAATATACACACATGATTTCAACTTTTCTTGTTGCTGCATCTTTACATCCAAAGTGAAATATCAACTGGTTTAGCTTTGATTATGGTGTCATTTGTTAAATGTATTATGAGTTTACTCTTATTTTCAGTTTTTGTTAATCACCTGTAGTAAGAAATGCTTTTCAACTGATGTAAAGATATTTAGTCTGCTGTGTTTAGAGACGTTGGTTCTGTTGTCTAAAACAGGATAGCTTTAGCGCCAAGTCAGTCAGAGCCAAAAAGAGGTCAAACAATTTATCATTCCAGACAGCTTGTTCATCCATTGTGATCAGTGACCATGCTTATTAGCTTGTGCATTTATGGCAGTCTTAGTTGTAGGAAAATAGCTGTAGTGCAGC
This sequence comes from Poeciliopsis retropinna, assembly GCA_010277075.1. NCBI lineage: Eukaryota > Metazoa > Chordata > Actinopteri > Cyprinodontiformes > Poeciliidae > Poeciliopsis > Poeciliopsis retropinna. Next base: position 4,645,105 of record VMRM01000019.1, read on the forward strand.
AAAGAACAAGGGGAGGGTGTGAGCAGCATGTACACGAGGATGATTAGTGGTCAAAAACTATGATCGGTTGTTTTTGACCGTGAGGAGGTTTTTGACTTCAAGGATGAGATCGAGAAACTCAGTATTTTCATAGATTATTTGAATCATATGCTGTCAGAAAATAGTGACAATTTTACCAAAAAAACAAAAACAAAACACTTTTTATAAGAAACTGCAGTTTAATGTCTTGGTCATCTCTTATTTTTGTTAGAAATAAAATAAAAATAAATTTCTAAAAATACATTGTGAGCCATGGAGTATTCAGCCATGAGTATTTAACTGTGTGACGATTAAAACATTGCTATAGCAAAAAACAAATAAAAACTTGTTCTCACACTATCAAAGCGAACCTCCCCAATTGACCTCTTACACCTGAGATGTTTGCATCATTTCACTCTCTCTATTTCCGTTCTTTCCTAAATCTGCTGCAATTTTGTTTTACATCTATGGCATTGAATCATTAAAAAAAAAAAGTGCACAAAGGCAAAAGAAAACAAAGACAAAACGCATGACAAGCTGAAGAGGCTGGAATAAAATGTGCAACATTTTCATCGTATTCGCTCTGACCTCCAGGTAGCCTAGCCTGATTAATTATTTATTTTTGAAGATCATCCTCACTTAACATAGCTGCCAGTTAAAAAGGAACGTCCCTGAATCATGTTTGGTGCTAATCTACTTTATTGTTGTTTCCTCTCCAACCAGACTTTAGTTGACACTTGAGAACAGCATCTTAAAAAGTACAACCTATGAGCAATAACTCTTTATGCTGCTCTTATTCTGCTGTGATTGGCACGCACTAAACAGAGGGACTCTGAGTGTTTTTCTTGTAGCAGTGGGCTTTCCTGCTCCCTCCCTTATCCTCATATGCCTGGAATTTTGGCATGCCTAGATGGGAAGGAAATGTTGGGTTTGGGGTGGTGTTAGTGGGGGATCTTATTAAACAAATTCTCCAAAGCATTGAGACCAACTGGTGTGGAGTGCGCTGATAACAGCTGGCCATTTTGGAGTGTCACCTCGCCTGGCAGCTGCACCGGCAGAGGGAGAGCGAGAAAGTGTTTTAATGGCTTTGGCCTGCAGATTTGAGTCCTGTTATTTTGGCAACTTTTTAATTATCTCCAAATGAATGGATTGATAGGAACAGTCATAACGAGGGAGAGATGGGGACTATTTGGAGGTGGCAGTGTTTTTTTTTCTCTCTCCCTCTCTCTCCCTCTCTCTCTCTATCTGTCTCTCTGTGAAATTTTACTAAAAAGAATTGCCATGGTGCTCAACCTAACATAATAATGAATGGAGTAAAAACTATATCACATACAAAAAGCCCTGTCTTTCTTTTAATACAGAAAATTCTTAAATCCAAATATATTTAGAGAGGCTTCCCTTAGATACTAATTTTCTGTTATCATCCCATGTTCAAATTGACCAATTTTACTTAATATTTAAACTCATTTATCAGGAAGAAATAATGTTGCTGCTTTTAAATGAACTAACCATTTTGATTGGTATGTGAGAGAAATAATCACTGTTGAATTATTTCTATTTTGATAGGCATTCTCATTAAAGCATATGCCAATACTTAAACAAAAAAGTGATGATGTTTTAGAAAAATATATATTCAAATAGTCTGGCATTTAGCAAATACAACTAAATGTGCTAACCCTATTTAAACTAAAACAAGAAAAGATTAGTTTAGTTTAGTTTCACACAGTGGAAAATGAAATTCTGTTATTAGTGTAAATAAACATCTTGTTTCGACTATTTTCTTCTTCTTTTGCATCTTACTCAAAATGTTTCCTAATGGATAATTTCCCTCGTCGTTTTTTGGTGGTCACTGATGGTCTTGCTATAATCTTAGTTTTAAAATATGAAATAAAAAATTAATTAATTAATTTAAAAAAAAGATTGTTACTTTGTGATTTCTTTAAAATATATTTAGTATCATCAGTGCTTTTTGGAAGCTCGTTGTGATGAATCCCGCCATCAAAGTAGTTAAAAAACCCCCCACTTTTGTCTGCATTTATGCGACTGAAAATGTCACAATTTTCAGTCAATTTTCAGTTTCAAAAAACTGGCTAATGAGCCAGTTTTCTGCCATCTCAAGTGTCATAGTGAAAAACCTTTCTCACTTGAGTCAAGTGTCTCATGAGACCAAAAATGAAAATGTCATTGTAGTATCTCTTTACAGCTGATGGGTCCATCCATACAACTGAATTTCAGATATATTCTGATAAAATAAATAAATGAAGCCACATTCACAGCAGTTGTTTTCTTTACAAAGACAATAAAATATGTTGGCTGTCTGATCGTAACTGGTAATTAGCCTGTACTTTTCCAGTGCTTTATATATTGCTGAAGACCCAAAAGCAGTGTACACCAACGGCAGTCATTCACCCACCAATGCTGATGAACTTACAGAAAACAAAATATATTCACTTTGTGTTTGTGTTTCAGATATTTTCAGGCATTTAAATGTAATAATTTTTTGTTTCTACAGGATTGCTCTTAGTCAAAGTATTCCTCATTTCTCTTTGCAAACAAGCTCAAGCTCAGCCAGACTTGGGCCATCTGTGAATATCAATTTCCAAGTCTTGCCGGACGTTCTTAATTGGCTTTGGGTCATCCTGAAGAAGATGTTCATGTTACACGTTTACAGTTGTGTCATACTCTTTCCACTTTTCACGATGGCCTGGAAAGTTCTTGATGAGATGTTTCGGGCTTTGTGTTTCACAACTTTCTCCCTGACCTTCTGAACCTAAAGCTGTATCCACACGCATTGTACACACTCTCTTAAGTTCTGGGTGAGCTGGATTTAACTTAAGGCAGCAGGGTAATGTAGGTTGAACACGTATCCATACCACAATGTAAAAATGTCTTGTCATAACCTGTTCTCTTTGTCGTTTTGAAAAGCTGTGGGTCTATATCCCTAATAAAAGCAGATGAAATTATTGCTTTTATATCTTTTCTTATTCCAGTCAGTTTTTTCAACCACAGATATACACCTTGAAACGATGAGTGTTCACCACTTTTCTGTCGAAATTTTATTATTTCTCTAGCTTACTTTTCACTGATTTTCTTGGTTGTTCTATGTGGCCAAAGCAGACAAATAATTTGATCCTTCTGGCAGAGCAATGCGTTTTTTAAAACCAGAATGTCTTCCAATGTTCCAAGAAATATAGATTTTTTCGAACACTTAAAAGATATGCATCTCTGTGTGTAAAACAAGAGATGTTTTTAATGCAGAGTTAACTTCTTTTAGGCCAGATGATGTCCTCATTCAGATATTATGAGTTACACAATAGGTATTGTAAAAAATCAAAATAATTTTAAATTGTCAGATGGAAAGATTTTTTTTTTTTTAACCAAGGTTAAAGTATTCATACCAGGGCATATTTTCACAGCACTTTATCTCCACAGGAGTAAAGGTTTCATGAATCAATGTTAGGTATTCAACTTGGTGCAGTGTTATGAGAGAAAAGAAAATGCTGAATATTGAACAATGCTCTCTGCAGGGGAATATTTCAAATTTATTCAGGTTGTTTGGCTTAACAGTAAAGGTGCAGTTGCACTGCAGCAAATTTATGGAAAAAAAAAAACATACAGTCAAAGGAGTATAACTTAGTTGCAACTATTATATGAATATCTTTGTATTAGACCTTTAGTCTCAAGCCATCTTGTTTTATATGAAGGGATAGAATTGGAAATGTTCATAAGGTTAAAGTGGCAAATAAGTCCTGAAAACTTGATTTATAAGATAATTGTGCAGAGAAGGATATTTATCATGGTCAAAACCAATTAACTGTTTCACACCACTGAATCAAGTGGTGATGGCTACGTTCTGAAAATATTTTTCCATGATACTGAGGGATCTGAATTATTTAGCTGCGGTTTTCTTACATTTTTTTAAAGAACTGTCTTTTGAGTGAGTCTGACTTTATGAGCCATCTTGCTCACACACACCTTTTCAAGTATGCCCTCCTCTGCCTTTTCTATGGGACTGAGAAGAAGGTGGCTTTGTAGCAGCCAATCTAAAATGGAGTACTTTCTTTTTTTTTTTTTTCCTCAAGCCATTTAGTAGCCATTTGGCTGTATGCTCTTAGCTGCATGGGTCATTGTCCATTTGGAAACCTTGTTTGTGTGCAAGCTTTCGCTTAAATAATGTCCACTTAATGTTGTTTCCTCATGATGTCATCTATTATAGCAAGTTTTACCTTCCTTTCTAAAGGAAAACCTTCACAATATGATGCCCCCCCTCTCTTATTAATTAGTTATTGATTAGGAACGTCTACTAATGACGATTAAACAATTACCTTTTAGTTTAATCAAACAATGGACCATGTGTCCATAAGCTAAGATCTTCTTCCTCTCTGAATGGCCTTTAGACCCATGAGAATACAGGGTTTTTTTTCCCCCACTGTCAATAATAATACAGTATTAACTTTTTTTTGTGTAGCTTCAAAACATGTTTATCTTTTCAAAACAGGGCTTGTCGCCTTCTTGAACAGTATGAAGGTTGGATGTCCAAATGCTGTTTATATTTATGCATAATCGTTTGAACAGATAACAGAAAATTGTGTCCAAGAATGAACTATATGGGCTAAAATGCTGTTCCTCAAATCTCAGCTTATTTCTTTAGCGTGTCCTATGATGTAACACGTGGAAGCAGTATATTCTAGGTGTTGCCTTAAAATACACCCTTAGATAGGTGTGCCTCCCCTAAGCTCAGATGTTGTGAATTAACATCAGGAGCTTGCAAAGAATGACATTATCATTTGGAATTTTCTAGTCATATTAGTATTTGCAATTTGTGTAAATGTTACATTTAGTAATATTTTTAAGCTTGCATGGTCACATCAGGTAATCAAAATGAGGTTTGTTTTAGTATCCAAATACAAACCAGCTTCAATCGGATTTCCCTACAAATCAATTTCTGAATAGAACCCACTTCAATCCTTCAGTATCCATCACACTCACACTATTCATCTCCTGCCTAAAGCTTTGGCTCAGGACATTTGGCCATCATGTGTTGAGGCTACAAAGGCCTACACTACAAAATGAAGAAGAGTGTTAAAAAGTCCAGAGATAAACTCCTGCACCTTTTCATCACATTTATTCCAACCACATGTATACCCCGGGGAAGGAAACAGACAAAATTACAAATCTTTCTTTTTCTCCCGCTCTGACAGAGTAATCTGCTTTAAACTCTTTAATCATTAAAACAACAGAGCAATAGACTTCCTCAGTTACCGCCCTCAGATTAGTCCAATCATTGGAGTTTCTAATGTGCCACAGAGGACAAAAACCATTTCATAGTTAAATCAAAAAGGCAATTTTACCGTCAGATTGCTTCAACTTTACAATCACATTGCTTGGGGTTGTTAAAGTAGCTTTTATATGAACTTCTGAGAGTTAATGGTTTGTTTTCCCTGGAGCTTTTCTCTGCTTAGTAATATTTAGTTTGATGTTGTGTGCACCTATGATGAGGTATCAAAAGATGGAGTTTTGTTCCAGGGATTATTACAATGTTGTTGTCCCAACTACGTGAATCATATTTTAAAATTTTGATGTATACATTAAAGATTCAATGATATGCCTCAAAACAGAAACTGACTGAAGTCTAGACTTAAAAGAAAGGCCCACAGTTAGAAGGCTTTTGGCAGTATCAGTGTGATCATCTTATATGTTTCTACTGTACAGATACTACTGTCAACTTTCAGAGGGTGAAGACTTAATAATTTCCTGATTCTGGCCTTTCTAAATTACAATGTGAATTGATTGAAGGAGAATTTAGAGATATAACAACTGTACTTCACAGAAACGGAGCTAGCTTGAATTTCCGAAGAGCCTTTTATTTTTTAGGGTTACATTGGTTTTTTGGTTATTCCACATACGTGAAGCACTAAAAACTCCTCTACATTTAATTTCAAATTAATATTCCAGATTTTTTCATCTTTTTCTTTTAATTCTGTAAATATGAGTACAAAATTACTATCCTTTACTGTTTGGGTTGTGACCAGCTTTTCTAATAATTATGAATTGCCGTACTAAAAATGACTTTTGGACTGTTGGGCCTTTTCACCACCTTTTGGAATCTGAAAAAAAAGAAAAAAAGATGTTTTTTTTCTTGCTTGTTTGTTTCTCCAAGTCAAAAATGCAGATTCTTTAAAGCATAGTTTGTGGAAATTGGTACTTTTCTCCCAGTTATAATCATCTAAAGGCAGCACATTTCATACTTTTGCATTTTAACCAGACTTGTTTTATAACCACCGTTTCACGTGAATTCAAAGTTGTCTACATTTCAAAAAGTAGTGAAATTGAGAATGTTTGAGAATGTGTGCATTTCATCAGTGAATCAAAACAACAAAACTGATGAGTAAAATTGTGGCATGGGTTGTGATTTAAATATAAATTCAATGTAGAATCCATTATTTATAAATGGGTTCTGGTTATGTTTTCAGCCTTAAAAATATAATCTATGGGAGAAAAAAAAAAAGCCTGGAAAAATTTCCAAACATTTTTGTATATTATTTTTTCCATACCCATTCAGCTATAAAATGTAAGTGGGGTGAGTTGAAATGGCAAAAATCATCTGGGTACCATCTTAGTTTTACATGCATCAGATTCAAATGAAATCTGTTTCCTAAAGTTAGAGGGGCTTTAGAGTCTGAATTAAAATCCCTTACATTATAAAAGAAAACAATGCAGTTTGATTTTCTCTTTCTTCTACTTAACATTTATCCACTTTTCTTACTGAAATACCTGCACATAATTTCCACACAGCTCACTAAAAAGTTTGACTCAACTGCAGCTCATTCAGTCACAAGCTATTAGCAGTGGTGCATAATAAATCAGTTTCAGGAAGAGAGGAGTGAAATAGAACTGTCTTCTGTTATGTTATTTTCCTCTACGTCTGCCAAGACATATATGACAAGAGAATGCACAGGTGAGCAAAGCAAGCAAGACGCGCAACAAAAAATGTAAAAAAAGGTTCCTGGCAGATAACTAATCCATAAATGTTCATTCAATTACAGTTGGTGTGACTGATGGCTTGGTAAGTCAAGTCAGTATGAAATAGTTCTAAAAATACAACTATATTTTGAGGTTTTGTTTGTCACACTTGACTTCTGTGTTTTTGGGTGACATTACTGTGCACAAACACAGTGAGTGTGGAAGTACTGAGCAGCGGATATTTTGTTCCGCACGCATATTATCATACATCCACATAAAAATATGATGCAAAGACACACGACTTTGACTTTGCACTTTGGAAAACTCTGTTGTGTGAATATTGTAAGTTAGAGAAATTAGATTCACTGCACATACAGCCAACACTACAAAATTCATGCAAAGGCTGCACAAATGTCGATCTATTAATAATAAATCTCAATCTCACGCAACACCATGCAGGGTCTCCGATTGCACCAGGAAGAGTTACTCACCCTGGGATGTGGATTTCTTTAAGCGGCCAACAGAATAAGGGAGTTGGCCCAACTTCCTGAGCAACTCAGCTAATTATGATTTGACCACTTGGACGTTCAATTCAATGACTGAACAGCGCAGCTAATTTAATAATTTAATACTGGTTTTTTTTTTGTTTGTTTTTTTTTTTTCTTAGAACCAGCTGGCTCAACCATTAAAACTGACATCATGCTCTAATGAATCATAATCGCAAATATGAAGGGGGATGGAATTGAACAAATATCATTTGAAATTTAAAAAAATGCTTTTTTTACTCTTCAGCCCGTCACTAAGGAACCAACAGACCGGTAAAGATTGGAAAATTAACAACAAGATAGCAAAACCCTAGTTTGAAAATTTAATTTTGCGTCTCACTCCCTCTCGTCCCCTGTGTAAAGCTTTGTGTTATTATGTCTTGGATAAATTTTTGTTTGTGCCGTCATCATTTTTAGTCACATTTTGGCAAACTTCACAAAAATCCTTTACGTTTGGCCTTTCCCCCCCCTTTTGTTTTGTCTTCATGTTACAGACTATTGTGAGGCCCCTAAGTGTTAGGCTACCAACACGGTAAACCCCGGTTTAAGTTTGGCATACATACCAACAAAGCTGAAAACATGAGCAACAGTAACATCAGGCAGCTTTGAAAATAAATCTCAGTTTACCGAAATAGATTTTGCCTCTATTCAGTTTGGAAATTTTAGAAAAAAAACAAAAAAAAAACATCTACAACATGCTTAGCTTAACAATACAGTTTTTCCTACAACTATACCTTTGTAAGCTCCCTAAACTTTCAAGTTGACATGCCAGAGCACACACAAGTTTAGAGTGAAAACGTGAGACAAAGCTGCTTTTTTGGAGGGATGAAGTTTTTGAGCAGCAAAGTCATACATGATTCATTGCTCTGCTTAGAGAGCAACTTACTGTTGTGTGAAATTTGACATTAAGCATCTTTTGTGTTATTCCTGTTTTTAGTCTGCAAACCCAAGGGCAAAGAGTGAGCAATGTGTAATTTTGCGCGGCGAAGAAATGCCGGTGCTTGGGCTTATTTAAATAAGCGACAGACTGATTTGCGGAATACAAATCAGCCACTGGTTGTGACACATGGAGCTGAGCCTAAAGGTAAGTTTTTGTCTCGCTCCTTTCCTCGCCTGTGTGAACGTTAATCTTTTTTGTGTGTGTGCGTGTGTTGTCTTTGTACTACAGAGATTTATTCAGACACATATTATCACCTGTGAACTGAGAGCAATTTAAGTAAATAGAGCATCTTTTTATTTACCTCTTTCTGCTATGTGTATGAGTAACCTTTGACCTACATATTACATTCTTATTTAGCTGACATTTACAGTGCATGATTGTTTATGTTGTGGAAGTCAGCAGAAAAAGACGAGACGAAAAAAAAAAAGAATCAGAATATCCTGGTTGGTCAGTTGGTCGGTCTGACCAAGATAGTTCACACCTAAATAGCAACCTTTGCTCTGGACAGACAGTCAGCCACCAAATTATTCTTGCCAGCCACATGCTGAATGTCAGTCGTGAACTCTGAAATGGCAGACAAATGCCGTTGTTGCCGAGCCGACCACGGTTCAGAAACTTTTGCCATTGCAAAAGTGAGAGGCTTGTGGTCAACAGAAGCAGTAAAGTCCCTGCCCTCCAACATGAAGCGGAAATGGCGTGTTGCCAGAAAAAGGGCAAGCAGTTCCCTATCAAAAGTGCTATTTTTTTCGGCATCCCGGAGTTTCACACTAAAAAAAGGCACCATCCACCCATTGCTCACAAACTACCCCAATTGCATAATCAGAGGCATCCGAGCCACAGGAGCCATTGGAGATGGATGGGCCAAAAGCGCAGCATTAGCCATCATCGAATGGCATCATTTAATGCCTGCATTCTCTTGGGGGTCCACTCTATCTGCTGGTCCCCTTTTTTGCCTCTAAGTGCTTCATACAAGGGGCGCATGAGGTGAGCTGCCCATGGGATGAAACGATTATAAAAGTTTACCATCCCCAAAAACTCCTGCAGGGGCTTCACTGAGGAAAGGCGGGGAAAAGTGGAAAATGCTTCAACCTTTGCAGATAGGGGATCCGCCCCTTGAGAAGACACTTTGTGTCCCAGGAACTCAACATCAGGCAGCTCAAACTGGCATTTAGCTGGGTTCACAATCAGGCTATGTTCACTGCGTCTAACTAACAGCTGACAGAGGAGCACCATGTGTTCTTCCGCAGAGGGTCTAGCCACCAATACGTCGTCCAAATAGATGAACAAAAACGGCATACCCTGCAGGATTGAATCTATAAAATGCAGGGAAGTCTGCGCTGTGCCTTTAAAACTGAGGGGCATCTATAAAAACTCATGAAGACCAAAAGGCGCAATAACTGAGGTTTTGGGTACATCCAAAGGATGCACTGGAACCTGATGGTAACCTTGCACCAAGTCCAGAAAATGGTTGCTCCAGCCAGGCGGGCAGAAAAGTCCTGAATGTGAGGAATTGGGTACCTGTCATTACTGGTTGCATTAAGATGCCGAAAATCCCCATTGGGTCGCCAACCCCCGTCTGCTTTTTTCTCCTTCACTCTGAATTGGCGATAGCAGAAGCAGAGAACGTGTTCCTTCTGTCATGCCGTCACCGCAGCCACGGCACCAACAGGCCCCGACGCTCCCCCCGTCACACCTGGCAGAAGTGCATTCAAATTGTAGTGCTTGGAAATCAACAAAATCTGGTTCGCTTCTTCAGCCGGTGAGCGATAATCTGCTGTCCGGATCAGAGCTGGCCGGTGTGGTGCAAACAGGTGGAGGAAGATGGTGTAGAAACAGATGTGTAAGAAGGAAGGAAATATTTCTCGAGCCAAGTAATGCCAGCATGTTCTCCATCAGCTCGGAGGGCTTGCAATCCCCCATGCTATTCAGAGAGAGCAAGCGATCAGCTCACTCTGCATCTGACAGCTTGTAGAGCCGAAGCAGATTCTCCTTGAGCGCACCATATATGTTAGCGGTCGGTGGGTTCCTCAGCAGACCCATCAGACGGCAGGTGGAAACGGAATCCAACGCAGCAACTACATGGAAGCACTTGGTCTCATCTGTGGTGATCCTATGGAGATGGAACTGGGCTTCCACCTGCTGGAACCATGGTTCTGGGTCGTGCTGCCAGAACTCCAGAAGCTTGACAACGGCAGCAAAAACAGAAGCGGCAGTTGGAGTAAAGGCTGCCTGGCAAGAAACTGGGTCCAAAACCACAGCTGGCGGAGAAACGACGACAGCATCTGCTGATTTCTCAGTAAAAAACATGTTCAGATGTTAGCAGATGTTCAGGGTGACCAATGTGGAAGTCAGTAGAAAAAGACGAAAATATAATTTGAGTCTTGTTTTATTCTCATTGTTTTCCAATCAAAACCAAAAATAAAATGAAGTACAACCATTGGTGTCTTCTAACCTCACCTTCTCCCCTTCACAATAAAAGCATACATTAGGGTGTGAAATATATACATTGTATCCGCCACAATGTGCCTTTTTTCTTTTTTTTTGCAACCTTGGAAACAATTGTGACCTGTGTATGAAATTCTGTGTGTGGTAACTGAGCAACATTACCCTGTTCTTACTTGTTGTATGATGGTAATAAAACACAAAATGCAAACAAAAAACATCAAATGTGATTTTACTTTGTTTTCTTCAGACATTTTAACTGGATTATACTAAAATTACTTGTTTTATGCTTAATATTTTTGTTTTCTTTCTTAAATTAAAGTAGGGAAGCTGGCAAGTTTACATTTTCTAGTTGTTTAGAAACCTGCAGTAAGTCCGCAGCAGGTTGTTTATTGGTAGTTCACCTCTGGTAGTCATTCTAATATTGTCTATCTTTCGTGACCTGAAAGTTTTTTTGTTTTTTTTTTTCCCTTCAGTTACACTGCTGACTGCCAACTTGCTGCAACTGGCATTCAGCTGTATAGTGAGTGAGGAGAGTGAGGCCTAGTCCTAGACTAATATTTTCAAAAAAATTAAAAATTAAAAATAGAACTGCTGCAATGTTTCTAGGACTTAAACTTAAAATATGTTTGCTGCAGAACTGGTGTGCATACCTGAAGGACTTTTCACTTATGATTTAAGGCCAGTTCTTGCCCCAATGGTACCAAAAATAATCCTCTAGATCGGGGATTCAACTCCCGTCTTCAGAGGACCAGAGTCCAACACACCTGAGTCAAATGGCTGATTCCCATTCTGAGTGTGCAGTCAAGTTCTCCAGAATCCTCATAATGACCTGATTATTTGAGTTGAGTTGAGTTGAAGCAGAGATGCATCTAAAACTTACACCAGCGCCAGAAGACAACTGAAGACGGACGGACAGAAAACAGAAATTCAAAGCTAAAAATCAATTACAGTTATGGATTTTCAAACATAATAGTTTACAACTTAATACTCCCCAAGGCACTTCAGCATTATTTTCCTGAATATAAACTCTAACAATATTATTGCTGGTATGAAGAACTGGTGTATTTTTTTATTATTATTCTGTCCCATTAGTCTGTGTTATTTTTTTTGCTCAGCCTTGCCCACACACTATTATGGCTTAGAGGTAGATTTAAAAATAATTACTGTCAGCATAATTTAGACCCTAATTTATACCTGCACATATTTAAATGCAGAGGCAGACAGTGCCAAACTTTCACTCTCTGCACTAAAGAGTTGCATGTCATCATCTTCTGCATTTCATATTGCTTAGCCTGCTGAAAAGCACACTGTGTGCCACAGCCATAATCTCAAATCACAATGTCCTAAGCATCTGTTGCACTCCCCTCTCGCTATTAATACAATTTAATTCAGTGTCTTTTGCATTTCATATCCAATTGCCATGGTGACGTGTTTAAAAACAGCATACAGAAGCTGCTTATTGCAACGTTGCAACCATGTCTAAAACATTTATTTTTTTCTTTTTCTACAGCCAAAAAGTTGGTTGTTCTTCAGAATTGATTTTAAATCTGTACTTTTCTTTTTAGTTGACGGAAGATCTACGAATGGATGTCCTTTCTGCAAGCAGTTATCTACTAGAATTAGATGTTTTTGTTCGTTTTACAAACGACTCTGATTAACAAAAATGAATAAGTCGGGTCTGAAGAAGTAAACTTTTTTTTTTCTTTTTTAATTGTGTGATTTGATCATGCAACATTTTGGGAAAAAAACTTGCAAAATAGAAGTCTTAAGCCCAGGTCTGACCAACCAAAGAACAGCTATTCCCCACTGCCTGAGTCCAGCTAAGCTCTCTGTTTGTTCCCAGTTATTGCTCCAGGTATAAGCCTCCACTGGACTCTTTTCTCATCAGGGTGGGCTTATGCAGGACCCTTCAGCTGCCTTTGGGGTTCTGAGGCCAAAACTTCAGCCTGCCAAAACCCCTCAACTCCAGCCAAAACGTGGAAGCAGGACACCTTCGCAAAGCAATAACACACAGACCAAACCTTTATCTGTGACTTTTCAGGAGTCTAAGTAATGAGTTGCCTTTTTCACTACCTATCAAAACAAGGGAAATAAACACAAACATTGTTATTCCATTGATCAGCCATTGAACAACTTTCAACAAAAGAGCTTTGTTGTAATTAAGGCTTTTTTGTTAAATGTCCCAGTATAGAGGCGTGACCCTTAAAATAACCCTCAGTGCAGGAGAAAGTGACTTTTATTAGGAAGTGTAAAATAAACAGGCGCACCTTCCAAAAGTAGCCATATCCCTTAAAGTTTTTCAAATTTTGCTATGGTATAACCACAAACCCAAAGGTCCACAATCTTACAGCTCCAAAGAGCTGGTTTTGAGCCTGCATCAAGTAAGTAACTTTTGTATAAGACCTCAAACAAAAACATGATCAGCAAGATGAACAGCTTTCAATAACCTAATATATATTTTTTAGGGTTTAGGACAAATAGTTACTTTTTGGGGGGATAAAAGCAATTTCTCGTGGACATATGAGCATGAGAAGACGAGTATTGATATTAACAGAGACAAATTCAGAGGAAAAAAAACCTTCCCTGTAGAGCCACTTCTCTCCTCTTTTGCATTTTGCGTTTGTAACACTTGAGTTTGGTGTATTGACTAAAGATAATGTATGATAAACTGCTGTAAATACAGCTGGTGTGTCCTCATGGGAGTTCTTAAGAAAGCTTTCTTTTTCCCCTCGTGTCTCTAGCAAGTGCAAGATTGCAGAAGAGCAAGTGACTCTCCTGCCTCCATCAAGATCCTGAGGACAAAAGGCAAGGATCAGCCACTTTTAACCTGACTCATGTACTCCTGAACTTTACAAACTTCTCGCAGATGGAAAAACGCATGTCCATTTAGTGATGGAAGCACCAAGAGAGTCCTCTCTTTTTTCTTTTTTTTTCTCCAAACTGCCCATCCATCTTGTGGAAGTATTACTGATTGTACATCCGTTCTTATTTGATCAAAATAGGGCAACAGAGTTTCTTTATTTAGTTTCCTCGGTAGTTTGCTGAGAAAGCACAATCAAAGCACGAGTCAAAGGAGGAAAACAATTACAGCTGCCTGTGTGTAGGTGAATGGGAGCAATGAAAAGCTCGTTGTCAGCTTTGTAAACCAGATGTGGCACAGGCAGAAAGCAGAGGAGGGCACAGAGGTGGAAACAGAGTTAGGACACAAAAGGGGGTTACCTGCTCCCACCAAGTCCTTCCCAGGTAGCTCTGACAATTTCCCAGGCCAGACTGGAGAAATGAGTTGCATCATTTAGCCAGAGGTAGGCATTTGCTTGATCCATAATTGGATCTTGTTTTCCTGTGTGGAGATGGAGGGCAGATGGCATATGATTTGGCTGGACTCGCTGAAGGAACGGCTGATTTCTGATCAGTGTCTTCTCGGTTCACGCTCCCGGTGGTGGGAAGAATAGGAAGTGATGTCTCTGAAGTAATCCTGCCCCTCCACTTATCCCCATCTACCATTTCTACACCCACACCCGTGTTTATTCACTGCCATCACCATAATACCAGTCATTTATGTGAAGGAGAGCTCGAAACCTGTAATTTTCCAAGACGTCTGGTCTATCGGAGGAATGAATAGAAACGGTTTTACCCGGAGAAGAATTTTGATGAAGCCAGCACTATGTAAACATAAAAATGAAATAAATCCACTGATTATTTTTTATCAAATAATAAAATTACTGGAGCGACAGTGTCCCTTTCCATTGGTGTAGTCAAATATTTTAAACCTTACATGGACGAGATAGATCATTTGAAGTGAAGCCATCATTCATAGTTATGTAATTTACAACTGTTCTTAGCTCCAAAGAAAAAACTTTGTAGAAATATGTGACTGTTTGTGGGAGCAGGTCGAATGGCTACCACAGGAGGTTCAAGGATTCCTTAAATATACATACATATATATACATAAAAAAAATGAATATAATATATGATATAAAGCCCAAGAGCCCATTTTACATAATACCCACTCTTAGACTTTGGGTCTGCATGATCAAAAATTTTACTGATTTTGAAATATTTAACATTTCAAAACCTCTGTATCAATAAATACCTATTCAGAACTCTTTTTGCAGTGCACTTTACTTATAGAGGTTTGTGTCATTGCTTTGTAAGTTGCAGAGGTGTAATCACTAAGCAAACATGTTATGAAACAAACCCAGATCGGTAAATTGAAATCTCCCTCTCCAGTACGTCTGTGAAGCATGTTTTAGATTCCTAAGGAAGTTCCTCGAGTATCCATGCCAACACCATTACTCTGCTCAACTCTAGCACCTGTTATTTACCGAAATACTGACACAGCCCCAAATAGAATAAAAGAAAATGAATTTTAACAGTGTTTGCTCAGCGAGTGTAGCATATCCTCGGGATGTGACACTTTATTGAAAATATGCGGCAAGAAAAGCTGCAAACTCAGGTGTCAGCTTAATCTTCCTCTTCATTTTTCACTCCACACAATCCCATCTATACTGTAGACGTTCTTCTGCTTGGTGCACCTAATTTACATACATGTTGTTGCAGCACATTTCCAGGTCGGTGAAAAAAAAAAAAACTTCCTCTGCCCCTTTGCGCCCTCTTCAATGTATAGATTTGCATGTGTAAGTTGACAACTAAATCGAGAGGTGATGCGGAGGATGTAGTACTAAGAGAACCTGATTAATCACTCTGAGGGGAAACGAACATGAAAATCAAGTGTAAAAGAGAAAATCTTTTTTTAAGCATCACTGAAGTCAGCCTCCTCAGAAGATATTCATTATACATAAATTACAATTATAGTGGCATCCGTGTTCAACTCTACGTACGTATTCATGAGCACGTGTGTGAGAGTTGCAGATGATTGACGCCGACGCCTCCTCGACGGCGTGTTTTGTCCAACTGTGGAAATGCAGCGGAAAATGTTCTCAACTGCTGGAGGGCCGTGAAATTAAGCACACTCATCAGTTTTAAGCACGTACCACAAGGCGAGCAGCTGTGTTTGTGCACGAGTGTGTCCGCTCGTGTCATCCGATACGTCAGACACACCATACACACACACCTACACGCACCCACACACCCCCACACACACACACCGGAATCGGTCATGGTACAGTAACTGAGATGAGGAATGAACACAATTAAACCGAGAGTGCTGAGTCTGGAAACGGTGACACCGTGGCACACATCAAGACCACTGATGTATTAGGGAGAATTAGATGGCACTTTTCAAGATGTTCCAATTATTCCCTTTGACAGCGCTCCACAGGATTCCTCATTTTGGGGGGGCCCCCTCGCTGCACGCCTGCTGGAGTCCTCCTCCAGCTGAGACGGTGAAAAGAATGTACTTTTGAAAATTTCCTTGAACAGCCCGGGAACCGTTCTGTCTTGAACAACTTGCAAGCTGGAAGGCACTTACCGCTCGCAGTAAATGAAATGTATTTGAACATTTTTTGGGATGCTTGAATTCTTAAATATAAAATGTGTTTTTTTTCCCCTAACTTTATTTTTTTAAACTTTTTGTATTATTGTTTTTCTCTTTAATGCTTGCTTAAGTGTCTTAGTTGGACATAAATTTGTTTAAGTCAATTTGAGGCAACAACATGCAGCAGTTGTTGCCTCAAGGAGAAATTGCATCTTTAGAGAACATGTAAAAAATTTCAATGGGCTGGGAAAAATTTCTGTTCCATACGAGGCTATGGAACAGACTCACATGGCATGTCAGATTTGCCCACACCCAAGAGAGAGAGAGGACATTTGTGTGAATACATAAGAAGAAACAGAGCATCCCAAGAGAATAGGAAAACTTAAAAATGAGAAACTATATTTCAAATGGTACAATATGTGCTCCAAGCTATGTTAAACACTACAGATCCTCAGGTCATATGCTGCATCCATTACACTGTGTAAAGTAAAAGGGTTAACTCCAAAGTCATCTACAGTTTTGGGCCTACAGTACACATCTCCTCTGTGCCTCTCAACAAAGTCGAAAGGCTGAAGCAGGAGATGGAGACACAAAATCCATACTACATGATGGAAACCCCCTTTTTTGCAACTCCTTTGTTTATTTACTTCTATTTTGTACCTGCAAAAAGACAATGTATTACCAGTGTAGCTCAGACGAAGTGGCAAGAACTCAAAATATTTTAGGACTAAAAATAATAAACCGTCAGCATTATTGTTAATGCACTTTGTAATTTAATATGAAATTCATAAAGGTGGACATATTAGGCCAATCTTGTAACTCCTTCATTATCTGTAGAGGTAAAAAGATACATTGCTGCAGTATATATTACGGTACTCTTTTTGTGAAATGGCTTAAAAAGAAAATTGGAATCAGTAGTTTTTGGCCTCAAAGAAAAATCCTTTTTCAATACAAAGTTGTTAAAAAAAAAAAAAAAACAGGATCAACAGCTGACATGGCAAATTATAGCGCCTATAAAAAGTACTCTTCCTTTTTGATGTTTTACCTTTTTTTATTGTTTTCACAAAGTCAATCAGTAAACTAGAGTCAAAATGAAAACAAATTTCTTCAAAAATGATGACAAATAAAAACAACATTACAGAAGTGATTGTATAAATATTCACTTAATAAAAGCGGCTGACCTAATTCAACAGAGGTCAAGCCGACTGGTGCTAATAGTCTCACAGTGAATGGAACGGACCTGAGTGTGGAGTTTGTGTCTCAAGTGATTATGGTATAAATAGCACATCTGTAATGTCCATTCACTGTTTAATCCATATTCTTAGCTACCATTACAGCGTGAAGACAAGAAAAAAACGTTCAAAGCAAATCATTAAAAGATTACTGAAAAGTATAAGAATAGGGTATGGATGCAAATATATATATATATATATATATATATATATATATATATATATATATATATATATATATATACTGTATATGTCCAAAGTACTGATCAACTCCTGGAACATCAGAAGGGATCAATAATTGTTATTCACACTTAAATAGAAGATGTCACTCACCAAAGTTACTAGTAAAATTATCTTCATGTAAAATAAAAATTATTATTCTTTTACATGAATAACTTGATAAAAAATGTGTCAGACATTGCACAAAAGTTCTTAAAAAATGATTACAGGAATATAGAAAATTTTCAACAACAAAAAAAATGGTTTTGTAGTGTTAAACGCTTCAGATGAAAGTACCTTTCTTTCTTTTAAGCAAGGCTTAAAAGAATGTTATTAGACTGTGTTTTAGTCTAATAACACCAAACGGAGCTGTAGTCCTTCAAAACAGCAGCACTACTTTACCTTCTGACTTTAGTGATTAAATATTTAATGTTCATGTCGTGGAAGTCTCTTCACTCAGCTGAAGTTTTTCCTCTTCATAGCACAAAATAATGAAGAAACTCACTTCTCTAAAACATCGATTAGATAAAACCCTGCATTGTTGCTCTACTCAGCATAACAGTGTCCTTGTGAAGTCTGATGTATTTTCATTTAATTTCATTACTGAATGGTTCATTTGGACATGTGAACAATTATAAAATGTCTACAAACCTCTGATTTAGTAAATCAGAGGTTTGAAATGTCGGATATTTATTAAAAACACATGCCTAAAATTCAATCTGATGAGTCTCCTTTTGTATAAATTAGGAATACTGTGCATATAAAACACTGTTTTAACTGTTATCTTTGGTAGTTTCTCGGTCTCAGTCCATGATTGAATTCACCCAGTACCGCCCCACCTTTCCTTTAAAGCACTCAGTCCATTATTCACCGACAGTGGACAACTCATCCACTACACAACATATTTAAAAACCACAACGCCTCCCTATGCGTATAATACCTGCTTTAGTTGGAAGAACAGAGTTGCATTAAAATGTGTCAATATTCTAATAACTTGCAATCTTTCATCTTGAATCCCTTCTTTTTTTTTCCAACCAGGAAAGGTAAAGGGAGGTGGAATAGAGATGTTCCGGTTTGCCTCGAGGGAATGTTTTCTGGTTCCTTAGCTTCTGTTGACAACAATGTGGGCGCTCTTTTTCTTTCATTTCCCGGCCAGGCAAGGTCACCTGCATCATTTGCATTTCGTGGAATTGTTTGAGAGGAGAACATTCTGACTTGTATTAATGTGCGTGTACATGCCACTTTTCCCTGACATGTTCTGAATATTCAATACCGTCCACAGGTAAAGTCAATAAATGAATTCAGATTTTATGAAAATGGATAGGGAATGGGTTACTCTATGGAAATTATGTCTTTGGGAGAATGTGTTGACTCAGATATTATAACATCTACACGTCGTTGTCCTTGAGGCAAGTTTCAGCAAACTTTTTCAAGCACATCAACGTTTGCCTGTGTGTCGCACATTTGTATCAACTTATGCATGCAGGCATGTAAAAGGAAAACAAAGAACACTTTCTGTGCTATCAAAAGCAAAAATAAATAAATAATAAATAAACACTCCACATCTTCCACACAGAAAAGATTCTGTTTAAAAGGCTTAAAGGTTACGTGTCTCCGCTTACAATGCAATGTAAACAAAAATCTATTCACATCGGTATACTAAATGAACCAGACCCTTCCCTACATCATTTGACCTGACATTTTAAGATAGTCTGTCGTCTTTCTTGTTAAACTGAAGTCCGTCTCACCAAGTGCTATTCAATTGCCATAATTATGTGACTTCTTCTGGCAAATACATTCTGACATGAAGACAACTAGAACATGAGGTGAAGCTTTAAGATATAGGCCAAGTGTTCATGTCTGAGACTCTTGATTTGAAGCAAGACGGTAATGTTTGATTTGACATGTTAACTTTAACAAATCAGTATGACTTCAATGGTGTGTAAATATGACAACTCCATCGATCTTGATATCACAAACTTCTCAGGTGACAAAATACTAAAGATTATTAGCATTTCTTAAGACTAGCTACCCAGCGTTGGATTCAACTCTTCATCTTTTGAAATGATTGAGTTTGAAGCACTCTGCATGTCTTGCACCAAATGGTAAATTAATTTAGGGAGCACCAGTTTCAGGTATACTGATCACTCAAAGCACTTTACGCTTACAATACCCATTCACACACACACACACACACACACACACACACACACCCACACGCACCCACACACACATGCACTGAAATGCAGATCAGTAGGTAACCTGGGATTAAGATTCAATTCCAACATGTTGGAATTGAACCTACAGTTTTCTGATTGGAAGGTGATTACAACTGAGCCACAGTTTCCCCATACTGTATGTGTGAGCGGAAACTGACATTGTGCAAAAATATTCTTGTTCTGGTTGTCAAAATGCTCAAAAATAATAAACCTTGTCACTTTTTGCTCAAAAAGAATATGTCTGACCTTTATTTACCTAATAAGCAAAGTCACGCCATTTATCCTTGAATGCAGTACAAACTTGCAGATGTAGAACAATGCGACTGGGGTATTAAAGACCTCTGACACCGCAACACTCCAACTGCAAATCCCTGAAATCTTGTCACTCTCAACACTGCACCTCTGTCCTGGTTTCTTGCATCATCACAGAGCAAGCCCAGGGTAAACTGGTCATTATGATGGAGCAAAAGGATCCCTGGCACCTTTCACTAAACAGAGACCTGCTCAGTGAGGGAAGCCACGTTGACCTCACAGGGCTTGAATCAGCTTCAGATAGATGGACATTTACTCTTCGGAATAAAAATAGGTCTGCCTGTGGCTGGGAAATATTGCATAAGCTTGTCCTTGTGAAGGGCTTTCAACTATATTTTTCCCAACATGTTAAAAGTTTCTTTTCACTCCGTCTTTTTGGTATGTTTATAAAAAAAGTACTGAGGAAAAAAACAAAACAAAAAACGAGCAACTCTTGTTTATGCAATTTAGTCTTCTGACAAAATCATGAACACTAACTTCAAAAATAAAGCACTCTTCATTTCAACAACTAAAAGCATCACTCAGACCATGAATGTCCTTTAAAAGTTATTTTGTATTTACACACAGCAGATAGTGTGCAGTCATAGTTCTACACTAAAACAATTTAATCTGGTATCTTTTTAACCCACAATGCAATTAATAAAATTTGGTTAAATTACATTAGATGTAAAAGTGGTTGCTGATTAAATATTTCTTGGTTTGTTGTTTGAATATCTGCTTGTTACACTCTTTATACAAAAGTACAATTTTACAAAGAACCATGAAACCGTTCACATTTTGTCACATTACAAACAATCTCTATTTTATTGGGAATTATGATGAAAAGACAGTAAATGTAGCAAAGTTGCAAGAAGGCAGTGGAAATGATACATGATGAAGTTTATCATTTATTTATAGGATCAATAAATAAGATCCAGTAAAAAAAACAACACAAAACAAAAAAAAAAGAAAAAAAACACTGTTTTTTAGATGTCACTATTCTATTTATCGGATAATTTTAATTTACATATAAACAGAAAAGTTCTGTAGGAGACAAGTTGACTTGTTCAGCACCACAAACTAATTCAAAATAGATAAAAATGAAAAGAAACTGAGATATAAACACCAAAATAAATCCAAACATAAGAATCACAAAAAAACTTTAAGACTCGGTAGAGAAATCTATAGAAATAGAAAATGTAAAATATCTAAATTAGACCAAACAAATCTGCATGATGGCAATGCTACAGAAATATTTGTGCTTTATCAGAAAGTTGAGGTACACAATAATGTTTACATGCCATGGTTCATATCTGAGCAGCAACACTGAAATGTATGTCAGCCTCAGACTATTTATTGTGAAGAGCAGTGAGATTTTAAATTCTATCCCTTGAAAAACAGGGAGCCAGTGCAGTTATTAAAGGACTAGCGCAATGTGATCCATTTCTGTGGTTGGTCAAGAGTCTGGCGGCGGCATTTCGGATGAGACACCGCCTGATTGATTTTTACAGAGACTTGTAAAGATAATATTACTGTAATATAACCTACTGAAAATAGAGGCACCCACCAATATTTCTGTGTCCTGTGTTAGTAGGAAATGGCAATGTTTTTTGGGGGAGGAGGGGTTTTCTATGCGGTTAGCTGGTTGGTTTATTGATAGAAGTTATCAGGTTGTAAAAGACGAGTTGTGATTTCTGAGCCTATATATTTGGAACCAAAAACAATTACTGTTTTTTCTCGAAATTCAGCTGATGTTAAATCTGACGCCATGACTGTGGCTGTAGTTTACTATTGCCATGTGGTGACAAAAAAAATCAGCATAGATGCTGTAGGAGTCAGTACTCCGTCCTCTGATCTAGCGGCAACATATAGATTTTCAAACAATGTGGCTATAAGCTGGAGCCCTGTGATTTTTGTAGTGGTAGGATTTTCAATCTTCTACATAAGATCAGAATCAATTTAGTACAGTGCCAGAAATCACTTTCTAATCTGTCAGTCGGGATGTTATGATCCACTGTGAATCTACCTAACCTATCGAAACAAGGCTGTTGATCTAAGTTGACTGATAGTGTGCAGTCATAGAGCATTAATCTAGAAACATCACATGTCACTGCAGTAGTACGACACCTAAATGTCATGATTTTTCCTCTAAACCAGATAGGCTCTAATTTATGTTTGTCTATCATGTAAAATCCCAATAAATAAGATGAAGTTAGTGGTTATAAAAATGTGAATACATTTAATAGTACTTATATAAATATGCTGCAGGACTATCACCCGACAGATTTCATACTTTAAGTGGAGCTGTTTTTAATGCCATAAAAACAGACAGAAGGCATCTTTTCCTTTGTAGTTTGTACACAAATATTTTCCATGTGCCACATTCAAAGGTGCCATCAAGTTGGATAAGTCTAAATAATGATCGAGAGATCTTAAACAGCTTTGCACTTTCCACCGAAAAAAAACATCAAAGGGATCAGATCTAAATGATCTGCTGCTTCCTCAGCTGTTTCAGTGTCTGCAGAGTTAATCGCATCGTACAGTTATGATCATTGTCTAGAATTAATGTGGCATCTGCTGGCTTTTTAGCCTGTCAAGTCAGCTTTCTCCAACAGTCTGTTGGTGAAAGTAGCAGACAAGCATTATTAACTTTAAACTACAATCCCTGCCAAAGACATGTGCAAAAATACATCTTAAAAACATCTAAGCTCATTATCTTTGTAGTGTCAGCAGGGAAGAGTGCTGGGAGGGCGATGCCTGGATGAGCTGCAGGTTCACACCCTGCAGACTAAAAGTATGACACTGATGGGCCACGGATTTCAGATGACCCCCCCCCCGTCCCGCAATAATCCCCATTTCAGCTCACAATACTTTTTTTTTTCCCTTCAGATTTATCTTTCCCTTCTTTTCTTCGCATCTCATATCTAAATGTTAATCGGCCGTGCTGCCACACGTTCCACACAAATCTGCTCTGAGCCACGCAAACAGAATAAAGGCTGATGGATTACTTGCATTTCTTTATCAGGTGAAAGCAATCATTAAAAATCAACGTTCTAAAGATAAATTGTTTATAAACCTCAGGACCAAAGACGCGTATTTAGCCAACTACCTCTTTGTTTTTCTAAAGCTTACTTTATGTCCAATTATCAAACAGGAGGACAAAACTTCTGAAGGTAACTTGGTCACACAACACCATCCATTAAATATTTGTCCAGTGAACTGCACAGACTGGGGTCAAATTACAATGAAAGCTCATTAAATTTGCACTTCACTGAAAACTGCTTAATTCCATTGTGAAAGCATTAGTTTATTTTTTAGAGATGTGTTATACTTGAGGTCAAAAGCTTGCCTTTAGATTTCAGGTGCATCAGAGACATCTACTTCTTTTATTTATGTTATCTCACTTTGTATTGCCTTGTTGCTGAAAACGTGCTATATAAACAAAATTACCTTTACCTCACTCTCCATGCAGATTGGCTCCCAGATATAAGTAGCTTATTGTTCGCGTGTTATTCTGTTCTTAATAAACCGGGTGACTTGATCTGGAATCAGCAGCATCATGCACAGGAAACTCAAATTTAATCGCAATTCAAATGTAAGCATATTCCTGATATCAGTCTCGTCTCACTTCACTGCACAGTCTAACTACATATTTACATTCTGAAACATTGATGCACAATTACAGTCCGTCAGTTTGGCAGACAACTCAAACTGATTTTGCCAACACTGCTATTGCCCATATGAAAGTACAAAGTTCAACCAAGCTCAACTTTGACCTCTGCCAGCAAAGCTAGATAGACACCTGTTACACAGTGGCTATGCCCACAATCATCCACTAATTTCTTTTTAATCATTTTTTTTGGAAGAAAGAGACTCTTCCTTTTTTATTAGCACAGATTATAAGTAGCAGTTGTAATATTACCATTATGCGGTGAAAGTCACAGTTTTCTGTTATTGTTTGCTGTTAGATTGTGGCACGACAAAACCAAATCCCTTGAAATCAGATTTATAAGAGGTGTTACTCTGGGACGACTTTGGTGTGATAGAGCCTAAGTGTGACAGCAGAACATTTTTTAAAGAGTTCCAGCCACAGAATACTAATCGCCAAACTTGTCACAATAGTGCCAGAGACGGTGTTGCCACAGAAACACTGGCTGAGAGGCAGGTACTCTGTTTTGCTGCTAGTACAAATGATTGGGTCTAATTTCCTGGAGGAGAATTATTTTTATTTTATTTTATTTTGTTTAGCAAACGGCAATAACACAACTGTGTCCAAATTGTGCTATTGGTGCAAAGTCACCTTAAAAAGCCTGGAAGAAGGCTTTACAAAGGTATAAAGATCAGGTATATGCTAAATATGTTGAATGACATATAATCTTTTAAACTTTTGTGTTGTACCACAATTCTCGCAGTTAGGCGGCAGTAGTTTTTTTTTTTTTTCTTCCAACTTTTTATTTATTTATTTTTTTGTATGGGCTATAAAGGCAGTTGCCAAGAAAGAGCTGGTGGAAGATGGACACCTGCACAACTGTTTGTCAGTTTTGTGCTTTGACAAAAAATACTTTTCATGCATGGTGCAGTCAAAGTTGATTTGGCACTCCTCGTTTGCTGTTGAACAAATTCATCCTGAAATGAAACAGGAAGCAGGAACGTGCCCGGCATATGGCGCTACATTAGTCTCTGTGGTGCGCTTTAGAACCACAAAGAAACACAAAGTGTTTCATGACATAACAGAACTAATTCTAATGCAAATATATGACGGGCCAGCTTCAATGTTTGCCCATAGGTTGACAAGAACAAACGCGATATGGAGATTCTCCCTCATTCTGCTTCACCTAAAAAGCCAAGGGCAAATGGAAATGGTTTAGTGGGGCGGATCGGCCCCAGTGTAACTCTGGCAGGGAACTTTGGTCTGCTCTTTAATTAATGTGTGCCAATGTTTTGGAATGTAAATATGCAGCTAAGCAGACAGGCTGTGCAGTGAAGTGAAAAAAGTCTGACCTCGGGAATATGCATATATTTGACTTTCTATTAAATTTGAATTTTCAGTCATCCCACAGATGATGCTGCTGATTCCAGATCAAGTCACACAGTTTATTAGGCAGATGATGAATTCTGCCTTGATCCGCTCTCAGTCCTCTGCCCTGCATAATTTCTGTCAGTGCCGGGGTGAGTTTCTTGTTCACAGATGGAAAGAAGTCCAATTCACAACATTAAAGCCGTGTAACCTTTGAGACATTGGGCATGTGATGTCAAACTGGGGTTAAGTCAGACCTGCCATTGACCATCAATTGAAGTTTTATTTTAGCATTACTTAGTTAGTGGCCAAAATAAGTTATGAGCAGCTCCATCTTCTGGTTCAAAACATTGCATGGATGTGTATCTACTCTATAGTAGGTACCAAATAAGACAATGCAGGAACTTTATGGTTCTTGTGCTCAAACAATGACTGTAGGAGGATAAAAAAAGGAAACTCTTATTTAGCAGTGTATTAAAATAAATGTAAAACCTTTTTTTTTTTCCAATCAACTTTGCCAGGGTTCCAAGCATGCACATACTGTACAATTTTTTTCTGAGATCAAGAGTATATTAGAAGCCTAATATTAGTCTTTATGTATTCGCAAACCAGTTTTGACATGTATTTGGGATGTGATGTAAAACACGTTTCCTGTTGGAACACCCACATAAAATTCAATAAAGTTGTTCAGTAGAAAACGAACAGTTCAAATGTATTCATAAAGGTCAAAAAACTATCATGACATCACGAATGTATGAAAGTATTTCACCAGAACGCCTTAAAAGCTTGACTGACACTGTCGCTATGCAAAGTATTGACCAACCCTCTTTATTTCCCCCATCTGGCATTGGTTCAGGTCAGCTCAATTCAATTTATTTAATTATTTTTTTATTGCTTGTTTTTTTTTTTTTTTGTATGACATCAATTCACAACAAATGTCTCAATGCACTTTAAGAAAACATGCAAGTTTAGTTCAATCACACAGACACGTCCCAAGTTAATTACATACTTTTCAAATTAATCTTAGTTACTAAAAAATGCAGTAAAGTTCAATTACTCATTCAAGTTGGTGAAAAGATTTTCCATCTGAAAAGACTCAGGAAGTCTGATTTATAGCATTCACTCATCCCGGATGAGAATGTAGCAACGCCGTGTTGTCATTCATATTGTATTGCACAATACAATTACTAGGTTCGATTTAGAAGAACATATAGGTCTGCATTCATTAAAGTCACGAGACAGCACCTATTCAAAAAACAATCTTTCCCTTTTTCACCTCCGAGTTTTTATGCTGCATAAAAAATTACTAAGAAATATCCACTAATATGAAAGAAGCAACTACATGGTGACAGAGTCTTCATGTTTGGGCTGCAGAGCTCAAATTAAAGGTCTTGAACATAATGTGACAAAATGAAACTGAATTATGGATCATCAGTACAAAAGACTTTTATTATGTCGCAGTTTACGTCCAAATGCCAAGGAACACTCAAACACTTTAATGAGTTTACAGTCCACAGTTGGTGGCCTTTGAAGATTTTTAATGGAGCTTATTTGCGATGACAAAAAAAATTTATATTTATAACCATATTCTACAAAAATATGTGTTGGCTGTGATATTTTGCCCCTTGATTGCTCCATGTAAGCGCAATCTGTTCCGCAGTTGCTAAATCATATTTACAAAGTATATTTAAAACCAACTACAGCATTTAAATGAAAAAGTAATAATAATGCTATGAAGTTAGGAGGTAAAGTATAAACCAATTATAAGAAGAACATTATAGTGCAAAGTGAAGCCGAAAAGGGGCAATTGTGACTTTAGAGTAAGTGGTAATAACTGAAAAAAGAGATAAAGTGGCTTTAAAAGCCTGAAATGCTTCAGCTTAGTGATAGTAAAATATTGGAGTGAGCATATTGCTAATGAGACCAAATTTTGTATTGTTTTAATGTTGCAATGAGCGGTTTAAATAAATAATTAAACTTCAAAATTAAATCTCTATCATCATTTTTTTTGTATTATCATCAACATGTAAGTTGGAGAAAATGTTGAATAAATTGTCATAACAGAAAGAAAGGTTAAGACTTAAAATCTTCTTTCAAGGCATTAGCAACATGTGGAGGTTTGATCAAATGATTGCTTGTGGGTGTTTTTTTTTGTTGTTGTTGCATCTATGCAGATAAGCAATATTTCAAAAGAGCTTATGTTTTATAAACAAGCTTTGGCATTAAGAGATGACAATTTCTTTTTCTGGTAACGAACTGCCACGAAGTATAAATCAGATTTTTACTTTTGTGTTGAAAATCTATGTTATGATATATTTTCCACCAATGACACAAATTGTGCAGTTGATGAATTTTGCAGAAAAGTGGAAAGCAGTACAAGATAAGTAGAATTTCAAAAGAGCAGAGGAAATCTTATGTTTTTTGAACAATAATATTTGTTGTTATTCTGTTGCTAAGAGATGAACGTGTTCTCTAGTAACCAAGTGTCACGACGTACACATCTGGTTTTTACTTTTGCGTTGAATGTCTGTTTTATATTTACCACCAGTGACAAAAAAATAAATAAATAAAAATGATCTTTTCTGCAAAATTCACCATCTGTACAATTCTTAGCTATTATAAGATAAGTAGTGTTTCAAAAAGGGTAGAGGAAATATTGTTTTTTTTTTTAACTATAACAATATTTGTTAATCTGTTGCTAAGAGATGAGTCCGTTTTCTGGTAACCAAGTGTCACGAAGTAAACATCTGATTTTTACTTTTGCAAAATTTACCAGTTGTAAATGTTATGTGTCTAAGCAGATAAGCAGTATTTCAAAAGAGCTTACGTTGGTATATACAATATTACTTGTTATTAATTTTGCTTTAAGAGATTAGCATTTTCTTCTGGCAACGAACTGCCACGAAGTATAAATCAAATTTTTACTTTTGTATTGAACGTCTCGTTTATAATGTATTTACCACCAACGAGAAGAAGAAAAAAAATCTCTTTTCTGCAAAATTCACCAACTGCACAATTCTTAGATATTATAAGATAAGTAGTATTTCAGGAAATCTTATGTTGTTTGAACAATGACAACATTTGTAGCAATTCTGTTGCTAAGAGATGAACGTGTTTTCTGGTAACCAAGTGCCATGAAGTAAACATCTGATTATTCCTTTTGCAAAGTTTATACCAACTCTAAATTTTTTGTGTCTAAGCAAATAAGCAGTATTTCAAAAGATCTTATGTTTTATAAACAATATTACTTGTTATTAATTTGACGTTAAGACTTAAACACCTTTTTCTGGTAACAAACTGCCACAAAGTATAAATTAGATTTCTACTTTCGTGTTAAATGTCTGTTTTATATTTACCACCAGTGACAAAAAGAAATAAACTAAAAATGATCTTTTCTGCAAAATTCACCATCTGTACAATTCTTAGCTATTATAAGATAAGTAGTGTTTCAAAAGGGTAGAGGAAATATTGTTTTTTGAACCATAACAATATTTGTTAATCTGTTGCTAAGAGATGAGTCCGTTTTCTGGTAACCAAGTGTCACGAAGTAAACATATGATTTCTACTTTTGCAAAATTTACCAATTTTAAATGTTATGTGTCGAAGCAGATAAGCAGCATTTCAAAAGAGCTTATGTTGTTATAAACAAAGATATTAATTTGGCATTAAGAGAGAAGCTTTTTTTTTTTTTTTTCTGGTAACGAACTGCCACGAAGTATAAATCAAATTTTTACTTTTGTGTTGAATGTCTAGTTTATAATATATTTACCACCAACGACAAGAATTGTACAGTTGATGAATTTTGCAGAAAATTGAAAATGTTTTTTATAAGTTGTATGAGATAACTAGTATTTCAAAAGAGCATAAGCAATTTTCTGTTTTTTGAATAATGACAGTATTTGTTGGTAATCTGTTGCTAAGAGACGAGCGCATTTTCTGGTAACCAAGTGCCACGAAGTAAACATCTGAATTTTACTTTTGCAAAGTTTACCAACTCTAAATTCGTTGTGTCAAATAAGCAGTATTTCAAAAGAACTTATGTTTTCTAAACAATATTAGTTGTTAATACTTTGGCATTAAGAGAAGAGCATTTTTTTCTGGCAACGAACTGCCATGAAGGATGAATCAGATTTTTACTTTTATGTTGACAAAAAAAAAATCTCTTTTCTGCAAAATTCATCAACTTTTTTTTTTATTGATTAGCCATGTTTATCACACTGAATGGAGGAAGTCAATGTAAGACATGTTAGCGAAACTGTGAAGTTCCTTAAAATAAATTGTAATGATGTTTACCACAGGTCCTCAAACATGTGTGCAGAAAACAAAGCCACAGAAATGAAACTTTAATGTGAAAACCTGAAAAATATTAATGACTGCTGTTAAAAAGCTGTAACAGTAAAAGTGTTGTTGTTAAAAAAATTCACAATTACACTTCAAGGTTTTCACGTCTTGATTTTACATTCAGAAATTTGTTTTGGTGAGGAATCGGAACAGATAATGTTCTTAATCTTACTCTAGGCAACATGTTGCTATGAATTTGTTTCTAAAAGAGAAAACTCAATGGGAAATAGAATAAATAGAGAACCCAATTTAATTTGAAAACGAAAAAACGAAATAAAAAAACGAAAAGCTAGGGAAACTGTACACATCTACTCGGACCTCATTGTTTTAAAGACCCACTGTTTCCACATGTAAAAAAATCCCAACATGCGCATAAACAGAAAATAACAATGCCGATTAATTCCCCTCAAAATCCCACACATGCAGGGAGGAACAATTTTACATCATAAGGATCTCTTCCTGTTGGGTTTAGACATGGCTGAGATGTAGCAGCAGCAAGAAGTGCGCCTAATAACAGAGCCTAAAAATACACAGGTGAAAACTCTCTGCACTAACCGCAGGGACCTGGTTTCACCGTCCACCGAGGGAGCACGCTGACTAATGAAGTTGGGAAGCTTAGAGCAATTAGACACATCAAAGCTTGAATCTGAAAATTAATTAGGCTCTCTTCTCTTTCGGAAGGAGCATCCGCTCATGCAGCATCTAATTAGCATCGCACCATCAAAACATGCAGGTGCCTGTGTTGTTGCTGCTAAGACCACTTTGGGAAATGTGTGCTTGTATGTTTTTTTTTTGTTTTGTTTTTTTCAGTTTCTTTTGTTGTTCTGTTTTTCAGATGTGGCGAGGGTTTGGGAGAGGTGTCAATTAACAGAGGGAACTTATCAAAGCAGACAAAACAAGAGCCTATAAGGGATTGGATGAAGATGACATTTATTAAATTGTCAACAGTTCGGCGCAATCAGCGTACACCAAGCACTTTATGGCACAAGTATTCATGTCCCTTAAACCTTTTCGCATTTTGTCACAATACAGCTACACATCTCAACACAAAGTAGTGCTTAACTGTCTAACGTTAAGCACAAAAACAACTTTTTTTGTGGGGTTTTGTATATTGAAAACAGAAACAGTCCAGCACAACTCGCCAGTGTGGATTTATTCTTCCGCATATGAGCACAGAAGTGATTCTAATATAAAGCATGTTGAGCGACTGGTATGACTTGAAAACGTTTTTATATGAAGCTATATCATACCAACCCCCAACACAATCCACATTGACCGTCCATGACATTACACACCATTTATTTCCCAGTGTGTAGCCTAGTTGAGTCTGGGATGAAAATTCGCTGCAACGACCCTAAGAAACACAGCCAGGATTAACACGGTCTGGTTTTGTCCAAGGCATGTTCATAAAGTCCAATAAAAAATCAGACATACAATTGATTATCAAATAAGACTTCAGTGATTGATGTATTAATCCGTCACATAAAATTCCACTAAAAACCATAGAGGTTTGCGTTTGTATCACGATCAAGTCCAATCGGTGTGAGTACCTTTTTTTTTTTTTTTTTTGGTTAGAATTCAAACTTTTATTCATTCACAAACACTACAAATATCAGTATTTAGCCTTCTTCGTGTTTCATTCATCTCAACTTTTTGCACTAAAAGCTTCCCTTAAACTTGGGTGTGTCACATGAAAGGGAGTTAGGTTGTCTCTTGTTCACATTTTTTTAAATGTCAGAAGAAGAGCCGACATGTGCTGAACTCTGCGTTGTTTTTGCAGTACTTCATTAGCCACCCCGATCCGGTTGTTGCCGTGTGAAGTCACATCAAAGCCTGGGCAATCACATGCTCATTCACACTAATGAAGAGCTCCTTCAAACAGAAGCGCTCATTATTAACGACACCTGATTTTAAATGCGATGTGTTTTATGTTAATTTAACCCCCTCCCCCTCCACCCTTTGCTTTTTCTCTCTCCATTTTAGCCCTATGCAGATTAGTCGGGATGAAATCTAGAAAATTATTTATTCCTACTTGCACAATGAGCCGTACGCTGAATGGGTTTTGCATTTCTTCCTTACTACCTGGTTAGGATGACAAAATAGCTAAATACGGTATAAATTTTCATCGATCTATTATGTGACAGTAATCTGAGCTTTTTAACCTGCTTCCTCGTGATAATATATTAATCATTTCCCTCAGCCACTCTGCTGTGAAAATTAATGTAGCCCAGTATGTTTTCCCTTTAGGCTGCACTTTGATTAATGAGCCTCACTCATTTTGTGCTTTTTCTTTTCTCCCTACTTTACTAAGGGGGGGGGAGAAAAAATGCATCCCAACAATGTTGCTCAAGTTTCCAAACAACTGACATCCATCAGTGCAAGTTTTAAGGACACGGCTGTCGAGCAGAATTATGCAGGGCGCACACTGATCAAAGATGAAAATGATCTCTGGTTGCTCAGTAGGTAACAATAACAAAGAGCAGACTCAGATTTTACAAGTCAACACATCGAAGATCCTCGAGGAAAACAAAAGTTCGGACGTGGGGTGAGAGATAAATCCAAGCTACAGACAAAGCCTATATTTCTGTGTCCCAGCAGTTTTGCTCTAATCTGTCTCTCTCAGCCCTGTAAGCTATTAAAGGCCAGACAAAAGGCAGTCCAGAGTTAAGCACCCTGTGGGGAGATCTTATTTACAGTGTAACTGCCATTTTGACTGCCTGCCACCTCTGTCTTGCTCCCGCGCTTCCTCGTCCCCTCCGCCCCCCATCTCCATCTATGATTTTCTTTTTTTTTTTTGTCCCCTTCCTCGTCTCATTCTCTCGTTCTTTTACACTTCCATCTGCTGCTGCAGGCTTTTAATCTCCAGCAGCTGAAATTCCATCTTTCAGCGCGGCTAGCTCAGCCTTGAAAGGCTTTGTGTTCAACTTCTTGTTTCTGACTCGGCATTTAATGGAACTATTGTTCAGTTTGAGGCATATCCCATTAGCCAGGGCCAAGACTGGTAGAGAAACATAAGTAATAGGAGGCTGCTCTGGCCATTTCTTTTGGTCTCTACACCAATAAGATGGAATTACACACCTCTGCAACACACAGCAACAGGTTAAGATGTGGTACATCTTGATTGGAAACTTTCAAGTCTCTGGTTTTCTTTTTTTATTTCCCCTCAGTCCAAGTTAAGTTTTTCTCTCCTCTGTGCTGTTTTCTCAGGAAACATTCCTTGAGCTTTTCACGTTTAGATCTAATGCAGGAAAAATAAAAAATAAATAAATAAAATAGTTCAAACTGAAGCCAAAGGGGAAATAATCAATATCATGACACTCAGTTTTTCTCCAATCTGTCAGCAGGAAAATATACCTGGGGAAGAATTCATCATTTGCATAGTGTAGTAGTACCTTAAAACAGCCTGACACAAGTAATAAAAATGTATTAGCTCAGGACGTAGGGGGGCTGTGTTGTGCTGAGTGTGTTGCCTTGCAGTGCTGAATAAGCTAAGGCTACAAAACCTGCTCCTGGGTTTGTGACACGATTCCACAGAGAAAACGCTCCTGTAATTGTAAAGGCTGACACTTGGAGCATGGTGTTACTACCAACACCCCCAACATGGAGATTACTTGTACTAGGGCTAGCTTTGTTGCTGACTGCCTTAGGGATGCTGGCTCTCTGGCAGTAGAAATTTCCCATTCAGCAGTGCTTTAAAAAAAAAAACAAAAAAAAACAAAAACAAACATTGTGGATGAATTTCTGGAATATGATTTTGGTTACACTTCAAAAATGTCCACAAATGTTAGGCATTAATAATAAATATTGACATTTTTCAAAATGTGTTTAGGTGGAGAAAAGAGCTGAGATTTATAAGGAGAAAAGGCAGTGTTGAGATACGTATTCATTATTATTATGTGTATGATGTGAATCTAGTTTTCTGTTTGTGAAAGAGATTTAATTCCAATATCTAAAGTTGAAACACATTTTTGTATGTGTGTGTTATGAATATACAGGGAAAGAAAGGTAGCATCATGGAATCCTATAGTCCCTTCTACTTTTCTTCAATAAAAAAAAACTGCAAACATAAATCAGGGTGCATGCATAAAGTATGTGCAACTCTGTGAAAAGTATGTGCCCTGTTGCAGATTTTCTCTGCTCACGTGTTGCAGATCATTAAACAAATGTAATCAGACAAAAATAACCATGTAAACACGGTTATTTTTAGGATGTATTCAAAAACATCCTAAAAAACAAATACCAATTCCAGTAACAGAAACATTATAGAGTATAAAAAGACAGCACTGACATCAATCTGGTGTCCAAAGAACACCAAATGTTAGCTGCATCAGCATACAGACAGCCATACTTAACTCATCAAAAGCATTTACCTTACCACCGGCAGTACAAATGTGCCACGTATGAACTAGAGCTTAGTCTGTTTATACAGTACTGGGATAACTGACGCAGGGTACATGTACGACATGTTCCCGCCACTTCCCATATCTGTACCCTCCATCCCACAAACTTTTTTCAGATGTTACAACAGTTTAAAGTTTTGGAAATTATATTACAGCATCTTAACCAATTAAACACATAACCAGGGTACATATGCTGATGCTGGTTGTACCTGTGGATAAGACCACTGCTGCTGAGCTGAGCTGCACGGTCTGAGTCACGTCCAGCAAATAGTCAGAGCCAAAAGGCAACAAATCTTGATATTTTTTCCCCCCAAACAAGTTGTGTAAGTTGAGAATTGCTGCTGCATGCAGATAATATTAGCTAAATGATAATTTGTTTAATCCATGCCAGTATATCATTTTAAGCTAGTTAATAAGACAATACTATTGCTGTTGCCCAGTTTGGTTAATGTCATGAATGAAGCCAGTCCTCTTTAATTTATGCACAGTCATTTTGCTTGCTGCTGCTTTCCACATATTTAGTAGAAATCCTTATTGTTACAATAGAAAGAGCAGAAAGTCAGGGAGGAGACATTGATGCGAAAAAGGGGAGCAACTTCAACTTCAAGAAGTTGAAGTTGCTTCAACTTTTTGAAGCAAACAACTTCAACTTTTTGTAAGACTACCTTAAAAAATGTGCAACTTTGACCGCACCATTTTGAAAAATGTGCCGTAAGTATTGCTACCGAGAATCTCCAGCCTTGTGTGACCACAGCCTGTCCTGTATTCAAGTCGGATAATCCGCCATGTCACAAAGCTCAAGTTTCTTGAACATGACACCCCTGTCCTCCAATGGCTTCCACGGTAGTCATTCGTCTGTCCAAATGTTCCTTGGATCTCACTGACATGAATAAATTACCACAGTTCTGAAGGTAAAAGTGTGTCCAAAGCACCACTAGCAAAAGGGCCCCATTAAGGAGCTTAAACATTTTGAGCTTCAGTGGTTATATTCCTGAATATTTATGCTATACTTTGCCCTGTCATCAATGACACCTTCTAATGATCATGAGTCCTCAAACTAAATTGCATGCATATGCACATCAAATGCCCACGCACAAGGGATAGCTTCTCATTAAGGCTAGAGTGACAACTCCCTACTGTCAAGCACACAGACATTATCGACCTTCTATTTCTCATTGTGAAATCGTCTCTGTGGGACATTGACAGGGGTCAGTGACAGCAGAGAACATGAATGCAGAAAAGGGATGGGCTTGATTGAAAGATAAGAAGAACGACTT
The DNA here is from genome assembly GCA_010277075.1 of Poeciliopsis retropinna. Lineage (NCBI taxonomy): Eukaryota > Metazoa > Chordata > Actinopteri > Cyprinodontiformes > Poeciliidae > Poeciliopsis > Poeciliopsis retropinna. Next base: position 4,680,449 of record VMRM01000019.1, read on the forward strand.
CATAAGCTGTCAAGACGTGAAGGCGTGTGTGGCTATAACATTGGCATAGCTTCATACACCCTTATCATATATGCGACACGGAACCCACTATTGTTCAAACGAGACTGGGAAAAAAAACCACCAAAGATAAGTTGCGACCGCGCTTTCCTCTCTTCATTGTAGTGCGTACAAGAGTAATTACAGTTTTCCAAGCACTGTCCTCTCATAGGAAGATTAAAAAAAAAAAGAAAATAACTCGAGCTTTCTTATCCCAATCCAGGGCTTAACTTAGGACTGATACAAAAACATAAATCAAAGTGTATTACTGATGGGAGTGGTCTGACAAACTTCACATCTAGACTTTTGTCGGTTAATAGGTTACATTAAGCCCGTCAAGTTGTGTGGTGTGTGATAAGGAGTCTCGCGGGCCCAGTAGGGGCCTGCAGAAGCGCCTGTAATGAATGGTTGGAGCAGTGCTGATGCACGGCAATCATTAACAGCCTGATAATTACTCTGGATACCTTGGCGAATATTGTGTGTGCGTGTGCATGTGAGTTTGTGCGAGACACAAATAGAACCATTACAATGTGTGAGGCCTGAGAGAGAAACAGAAAAGCGTTTTTGCGTATTTTTTATTTTTTTTATTTTTTGCTTTGCTAGATAACATATTGTGTGCGTGTGTGGCCTAGAAATGTCCTGCTGCAGCTTGGCATTCATATTCATGCTTACAAGAGCAAATATAAGCGTTTGCTCTGCTGCTCACTGTGAAGAGATTTGAAGCTGTCACAGTCACTAAGAGCCACTGTTAGGGAAAAAAAAAAAAAAAAAAACAGGCCTGGCCCGATTAAGGTACTAAGATGGCAGCTGGCTTTGTAGAAATTTTAAAAAATTCAAAAAGAATCACAAGCAAAATCCTTTCTTCTACATATCAAACAATTCTTACCCATTTAGTTTTAAAATTTTGTCTTTCGGGGAAGTTTTGTTTTGACAAAATTATCCAAAGCTTGAATGAGGAGGACAAATTGATCAAATGTTTACTCAGTGGATACATTATTTTTCTGTCACCGGCAGAATAATCGTATAAATCAAGCTGAGTTTATTTATATAGTACATTTCAGCAACAAGGCAGCTCAAAGTGCCTTCCATTACAAAAAAAACAACATAATGCAGTAACCAATTATGAAACACACAATACACATTATATTTTGTCAAATGCCATCATCAAAAACATCAAGCAAATATATGAAATATACTGAGCCATCTTCCAGATCATATGAATCAAAGGCAGCCTTCAAGAAGGAGGGATTCAGCCTTGATTTAAATTAACTTAGTATTTCAGCACCTTTGTAGTTTTCTAGCATTTTGTTCCAGATATGTGGCGCATAAAAACTAATTGCTGCTTCTCCGTGTTTGGTTCTGATTGTGGGGCTGCACAGCAGACTAGAACCAGAAGACCTGAGAGGTCTGGAAGGTCGATACGAAAACAGCGCACACCTTTAATTCATTTTGGTGCTAAGCTATTCAGTGGTTTTTAAAGAGCTTGATGGAGTTCTACTCAAAAATACTATTTGTATGTGGTTTTCAAAACATGATCTGATCCATTAATGTGACGTAATCATTAAACCCCGAGAACTTCAGCTTATAATCTAAAATTGTATGGTCTATTTACCCAAATGCTTTTCTGGGGCCAGCTGAGACACACCACATGAAATGAAAAAGAAAGAAAAAAAAAAAAAAAATATATATATATATATATATATATATATATATATATATATATATATTTTTTTTTTTTTATTTTTTTTATTTTTTTTTTATTTGTATATAAAAGGTACAAATGAATAAAGAAGGAAAAACAAGCAAAACAACATGGTTATACTTGAGTGTAATAAAGTTGCAGCCTTTCCTTATCCGTGTGTGGGCAGTTGAAAAGGTTTGGTTGAGCAAGGTGGCCCACAAACGTAACTCCGTTACCGTCAGTGGGCCAAAGCCCAGAGAATAGACTTTAAAATAATACTAGTGTAAATCCCTTAGTGAACAGATATGCTGCTACAATCTTTTTTCCTCAAGTCATTATCCAGGTCTTTCCATCTTACCATGCTGTTCACAGTTGCTTCAATGGTCAGGAGAACACCACACTTAATGTCTGGGGTTTGAACAGGTTTCCCACTGCAGCATGGCCAGATGTCGCAGTTAATATCCATGTGAGACTTTCCTCTAACAGTTAGATAAATGCTTATGGAACTGTATTTGATCTATGTATTGATTTCTGCCATAAGTGGAAGACTTGAAGGCAGATAATTATTGTAGTGAGTGTGCTTAATAGTTTTTAGCATTGGGGTTGCTAGGGATGTTTTTTAATGTTTGTGAAAATTAGTCACCATGTTGGGTGTTTTTGTTGTTGTTTTTTCCCTACCAATAGTGGATATGCTGTCAGTATTTACATAATCAGCAACAGTATAAAAAGCTTGCAAGTTGGAAAACTTTTTTTTTTTTTTTTTTTCCCTTTTTAGAATCAACCAGCTTAGTTGTGGTTAAAAAGGTCTTGCCATACCCTGGATTGCAAATATATATTCCTAGATTTAAAACCAAATTTACTGACATTCTTAAAGCCTTAAAATCTCCTAATCTTGGACACATTTTAAAAGAACTTTAAAACATTTAGAATTACATGGGGAGTTACTACCATGTATATGAATGAAGTGTCTTGTGGCTCCTAAAGAGCCATTAATGGAAATGGCATACTGATTTCTGGACACAAAAAGGAAACTACCCTGAATTAATCCCTGGCTTCTTATTGGTGTCTATAAAGATTTTAAGCAAGTGCACTCCAAAGAAGTAAACATATGAATTGGACATATTTCTCCTCAACTAATAAAAACAATTTGTGTTGAGACATATTTTATTCCAGGTTTGCGAAACCATTTTGATCCAAATCTAACATAAGGGGACACATTACAGTTAATGCCATGTTTGGTGATGTTACATTAAAGGGATAAACTCTGACCATATTGTTTAAGTGAGTATAAACAAATTATGTCCTTGGAAGAACGTTTTGAAAACCACTACTATTATATGTTGCAGCTAAAACCTCTCAAGTTAAACATGAACTTGTTATGTGTAAAAAAAAATTAAAAAATGACTCTGGAGCCGTGGAGGAAGACCATGTGGTCTGATGAGTCCAGAGTTGACTTTCTCCAAACAAGGGAAGAATGGAGACAAGTGAAAGGATGTACCCATCATGTTTATTATCTACTGCACAAGCTATGATCTGTGCATTAGGTCAGGTCTAGGTTCAACATTATGAACCCAAAGAATGAGTTCTGACTGCAAGACCAGACCTTAAATCTATCAAGAATCTTGTGCTGGACAAAGGTTTTGCAGAGTAGTCAAACTCACTCATGATCAATAAAAGATCTTGGAGAAAGCTTTAATAATAAGACTATTAATCAAAATATATATGTAGGCACACTCTTTTAGCAGAGTTTGTATATGTAATCAAACAGCAAGGCAAAATGCAGCAAAAACTAAATGAGTTACTGTAGCTTTTCTTTTCCTCCACCTTAAAGTTCAAATTAGAACGTGTATCGTTTTGTTATCGCCGATGTTTGGCCGCTGTCCAGAGAGGTGTTTCAGTGACTGAGAGCCCACACAGTTCTGGTCCGCCTTGCTCAGTTTTGTCTGCGTTGGGGTAATTGAATAGCAAAAGGCTGCTATAGTGTAGGACCGGAGGAATGCTGAGCTGCATGGAATGTGGAGAAGATTTCAGCCAGCAGCAATTAAACAGAGAAATGATGCATGAAATAGAAAGGAGGAGGGGAGTGTAGTAAAGAGAGAATGAAAGTGCAGAAACTGTGTAAAGAGGGAGCAAGAAACAACAAAAATTAAAAGAAAAACAAAAAAAACACTGGAGGTGTAGGAAAAATAAATGTTTTTGGAAAAGAAAGTTTGGGGAAAAAATACGACTTGGGCTTTACAAGAGTACATGGCCATGCTGGGATGCTTTCCGTTAACATGCACACATTTTCACATGCATAGATACCAAATTTTAGGACTTTGAAAGTTATTGCATTGTTGCACATGCAGTTTTCCATACCTGCTGCTGTCCAAAACACTCGCTTTATCTTTCAGGCTTCTGCTAGTGCGACCCGTTTAGATTTGAGCTTCAGATGTCACGGGGCTGCAACTTCCTTTGAGGTTCTACAGCAGGACCCTCATTTCTTTCCTGATTGCTGAGCTCCACACTGGTGGTAACGTCAATCTAAAGCAAGTTACAAAACATTCATCAGCCTCCACATGTTACCCATCAGACCCTTTTTTTGTTATTACTTCCTCAAGCAAAGATACACAATATATCTGTCAGTTTGTAGCACCATTAGATCAGAGGGCACAGAGACGAGAAAAGTCCAGCTGTAGAAGCTATACCCCAGGCTGGTTTTATGGTATCAAATCAGACTTTTATGGTTTTTATACCATGAAAGTATGGTGCAGTAAAACTACTCCTAATTTTTTGTTTTCAAACAGTTTCTCAAGTAAATGTAACAAGTCACTCACCACCTCTCCAAATAATTTAAGTTTTAGTTCAGAAAATGCTATAATTGGTTTTCATACAATATTACTGTGCAAAGTAGCCAAAAAAGCAGAAATCTCTATAATGCAATTAAACAAAGTGCTCATTTTAAAAAAAGAGATTCTAATGACCTTTGTTCACTGATGCACTGTGGCTCAGCCCTGATTGTCTTTTTATCTGTTTTAAATGATCATTTATGTCATCATATTAAAAAAAGAGCTGCACATGTAATTATTTTTGTCCTTTGCTTTTACATTTGACTAGCGATTCAACACAACCCTACATTTAGTCACTAGGACCCTGCCATATTTTTTTATTTTTTTACATTGTCAATTTCAAGCCACAGGCTTCAATGGTTTCTCTTTTAGATGGAGGGGATTTTAAGTGATAGACCAACACAAAGATTATAAATGAGATGGATAGAAAATATTACACTTTTGTTAAAATATCTTGCAAATATCAGAAGAGGGTCAGATGCATTTGAATTGAGCATCTTTTAAGCGGATACTCCTAAAAGTCTGTGCGATTACTTTCAGGTTTCACCTAAATTGGTGAACAGTTGGCTTTTATGTAATTTAATCTCAGTTTAAATCCAGCTGTTCTGTGAAAGCCTCAAAGGTTTGTAAGAGAACATTAAAGAACCAACCACAATGAAAAACAGAAAGCACATGAGACAGGTTGAGGATAAAATGTAGGGCACTGTTAGGTTATAGAAAGCAATAACTAAAAGTCTTATTCAGTTGTTTTTCTTCGTCATCTGCCTAATGCTGTATGGCCATATACCTAGACTGATCAGGCAAATAAATAGAAAGGTGTCCAACGGGCCTATAGAGGAGCTGCAAAGATTTACAACTCAGGTGGGAAATCTGACTACAGAACAACTGCTGTCCTTTTCTCTCAGCTATCCTGCATGAATATGAGGGAAGAAGAAAGACATTATTTGAAAGAGCTCCGTTTTGCCACAAGCCATAGTGGATACAGCCCACATATGGAAGTGCCCTGGTCAAAATTAAACCTTTAAGACCTACATGCAAAATGGTATGTGGGGGGAAAATCGAACACTGCACTTCATCCTGAAAGTAACATCCCCACTGTGAAAAAGGCTGGTGGGAGCACCATGCTGCAGGATTACGTTTTTTCAGCACGCGACAGGGCAGTCGGTCAGAGTTGATGGGAAGATGAATGGAGCCAAGTACTGGGCAATAAAAACAGTAAAAGACATATTTGCACTACAGCCGACGTTTTTGTTGTAAATAAATGGATAGATTACGAATAAAAAAAAGTAGTCTGTATATGCAGATTTGTGTACTTAGTGTTTCTTTAACCCATTATCTTATTTCTTTTAGCGTTTATTTATACTGAAAGTCAGTTGGCGGTGAGTGCATGAAACTAAAATCAAATTCCTTATTTATGCATGCAAGGTTTGCCAATAAAGCCAGTTCTGAAAATATGCATTAAACTTTGTGATTTTAACATGAAAATGTTCAATGGGCGTTATTATTTTTCGCAGAGCTCTGCATACTATCAAACAGCAGCAGAAGTCAATGGATTTAGTATTTGTTACAGGAATTGAAAGCAGAGTAGCGGTTTCTGAATTGCAGCAAAATGTCCAGAGCCATCTTCAGTTCCTGGAGGATTTCTGTCCGGAGTGTGGCTGAGCTGCCACTGCATGTGTGACTTAATGAGAGGAGTTCTGTGAGTCGGTAGTGTGGAGAATCCTTCCAAAATTGGTCCTTACCTTTCGAAATGTGACATGAGTGAGAGGCAACTTAAGCTTCCTCACCAAAATGAGAGTCCAACTGTTCACTTAACGTGCAAAAGGATTGAGGTCCATACTGGCATGTGTACACGTTTAATCTCGCACGAGATAGTTTGGATTGTTGAATTTTTATGAATTCAGTGTAGACAATTGTTTCAAGGGATGTGGAGTGGTGGTGGGGGGGAAGGGTAATAAAATAAAAGCTGAAATGGAGAGGTGCTGAATTACAGAGGATCCATGACCTCTGCAAGCAAGAGCTCTGTAGCCGCCCCACATACTCATCCACCTACCCCCTTCCTCTTCTCTGCCTCTCTCCCTCCTATCTAATCCTGCCAGAGGAGTTTAATTTACTGCCCAGAGTTCCCCCACACAATTCCTTTAAAAGTACATTTTATGAGACTGCAATTCCATTTCATAGGGGGGCCCTGTACAGTAAATCCTATTTGCAGAGCGTTATATGCGGACGCATTAACATGACAAAAGTGCTGGTCTGCAGTCATGTGCTTTGCTCTCGGCCCATATTATCACCTCCCAAAGCGTTTTTACAGGATACAAGAGCACCAACTCGTGTCTGTCTTTGAAAGCTGAAGTGGCCGCCGCCGAAGCACGGGAAGTGTTGATGGAACGGGAGATGAAAGTGGCTACACAAATAGGAGGCAGATATGGGAATGTGAATCAATGATATTACAGTTCTGTCCATGAAAATGTATGTGGAGACTAAATGTTGTTGAGCAGGATCAAAGCATCAAAGAGCAGCGGCAACTGGAGAGAGAGCACATTTATACAAACCCTTTAAGGTAGAAAATGAAGCGGGGGAAAAAAAATGTTTCAAGCAATTTTCTCACAGCGCCAATGTGTAGGGATCCTCTAATGCTGAATTCCTCCCCTGTCAATTATGGCTAAAGTTTTCCAAACTTAAATCAGCACTAACATTTTGTTTGTAGGAAGCAACTGACTTACTTTTTTTTTCTTTTTTTTTTTTCTACCCCCAGTTCTTTTTGCCACTTGGTCAGTCTGCTCATGTTCCACCACAGACAAGCATCCAGTCGCTGTCAACGTTATTGCTAACCTACTTTTGAGAATCTTTTGATGAAGTGTTATTACCATATGGCTACCAAACAGAATCCAGGTGTGGCGAGTTTACGAAGCTTCTTTGTCGCAGTGACTTAGGTGTCAATGCCGTCACACACAGCCATCCTGAAAGTTGCCATTCCAGCAGAAAATGGGTGATGGTTTTGAGTGCAAAAAAATATGTAATAAAAATACAAATTAGGAAGTTAATAAAAGTTGTTGTTGTGTTTCCATTTGTGTAGAAGAAACACCCCAGCAGTTGTTCCTCTGCAGGTTCTGGGCGGGGATGCTGGGACTTCTCTGCCTCAGCCATATGGTCTTGATTCAGGAGCCTTCTTCTTGTCACTAATGAGCTGTGATTGATTGGACTGTGAGCTCTGCTGTGCATGGCACATATACACTGAACAAAAGCTTGACAAAAGTTGCTACAGCTATGAAACTTCCTAACCAGCATGTTTTGAAATTCCCGGTGCCAGCCCTAGTCAATAAGCATCAGCCATTAGCCGTAAATTAGACACAAGGAATCCAGATCTAATACTATGTTGAATTTTGTTACATCAGTTCTACACATATGCTCGAAAACTCAGTAGCGTTAAAGTGCAATGAAAAATATACAATATGTCTTTGGTATTACATGGTTTGTTTAGTATTGTGACTGTGCAGTATTTCAGTCACAACACTGTTCTGGTTGCTAATTTCTTAGATCACAAAAAAATATGCGCAATACCATGACTACTACCAAACAGTATGTAGCTTTGAGGCTATGTTTTATGCTTTTAAGTAATTTAGAATAAAATATCCACTCCTGAATGAAAATAACTTTACATTTCAATACCCAAAAACTCTCGTGAATAGACGCTGTTTGAGTTAATAAACCATGTCAAACCTTTGAATAATGATGGATGCTGTTCATAAATTCTGCTTCAAACTGTGGTCAGACAAACTGATCTGCATTGTAAGGAGCCTTCACAAGAATGCACAACAATTATATATATATATAAAACTTAATGGCATATTTAAAATATAATACAAATTATTAAATTTAAAAAATGTATGAGTTTATGTAGTTGTGCTTCCTTAGGTATTTTTTGGTATACATTATGTTGTTTTCTTCATTTCCTAAGCCTTTGATTAATTAAGCTTTTGATTTCAGTCAGGTTTTTGTCCTTGTGGTTTACTGCCTCACCAGTTCGAGGCAAAAAGGAAAAAAAAAAGATAGCAAAGATAAACACGAATCTCTAAGCTCGCAATCAAAAGTTCACAAAGTGCTGCCTATGCAAGTTTACAATAGTAACCTTCCAACGTGTGACAGTATTTACATAAAGGATTCAGCCTAGGTTGGAATATTAATTATTGATGTGAAGTTTAATGAATGATTTATAAACACAGCCAATCAGAAACCGCCTTTCTCCCACTTCCACCTGACGGATATTATAAATTTATAACTCAAGGACATTCTGTCATTGTTTAGGCCTACCTACTTACTCCCGGGTTGGAGCGGAGCAAAGCTTTGTTTCCCCTCTTCATTGTACTTTGCCTTCAAAGACAATTGCTATTGGCTGTTCAGCAGAAAATGTACTCGGGAGGAAACTTGTGGCCTTCCATTTAAGTGTGCTCTTGTGAGATGCACACATACAAACTGATGTCACAGTCTCTTCTTCAGGCAGCAGCCCTATTGCTGAGGCATTTTAGCCCGGGAAGGAATTACGATCTAAAGTTTACACAGTGCTGACCTTTACTTGTTAGAAATGTGGGCAATTTCTTTTAATTTTTCATTGTCCTCCATTTGCATGCATAATTTAATTTAGATTTGCTCTATTTTATAGAAAAGGCTGTCAGGGGTGTGTTATTTAGAAGTTAATCTGGTGGGGGGGATGATATATTATGTCGAAGCCTCATAAAGGATGATGTGTCACGTTGGGGAACACAAAATTTCACCTAACAAAAAAACCACAAAATAAATTAGGAGAATTTCCATTTGTGTTAATCTAATGGTTTGGAAGCTGCTTGAGAAGGCATTTTAGCAAAGTATCATTAGTGCTGTATTTAGAAGCACAACAATATGCAAAGTGGTTTTGATGAATGTGTTCTATTAACAGAGACAGTAAAACGAGGTAACATGTTGACGCGGGCTGGATGGAAATACATTTACTCACTTCAAAGTGACTCAGTCACCCATGGGAGGGGGAGCAAAAATGATTGGGCCATATTTATCGTCAGCTGAATTAACCCCACTCCGATTGGTTCGGTTCTAAATGGAGGTCAGAAAGGTCACTGTAATACATGACAAAATTGATAATTAGGAAGCCATCCAATATGGGGAGTAAATTAATTTCCAACGAATGAGAGTCTACAATATAGAGATCCATAGGTTGTTAACCTCTTCAGTGCGAGGCCCATTTAAATTTGTTCCTGTCTGAATTGACTTACTCCACCCCCATCAACAACAACAACAAAAAAATACATTAAAAAATCTGCACGTCTTCACTACTACAAGGGTTATCCTACTCTTAAAAGAAAAGCTGAAAACATGGAAGGTTTGTTATGAAAGTCATGAGAATAAGTTCCAAGCACATTCACCTGAAACAGAAAATTAGTTTCACATTTAGATCTCTTTTACTGACAATCAACTTTAAAATTCCAGGATATAGGAATTAGTATAACAACTGAGTATTTATGAAAATGCAGATGCTAAAAGCTGAACCAGAGCAGTTTTGCATGTGTTTTCAGAGGCTTATTCTGGCTGAACCGTCAGACTAGCCATTTAGGTTTATTTTTCACACCATTCGTGTCCTGTAGTCATTTCCACAGAGCAGGCCGGAAAACAAATTTCATTTCACAGTAGTCATTGTGTGTTTTTTTTTTAGTAACTTTACATGAAATGGTTTTATGTATAACTTCAGATTTTTGCTTACTCTGAAATCTTATGGCTGGCTCATGGTTCCTACAGCAGTTTCCTGGAAACATACATAAATCACTCCTAAAAAGCTTTCTTGGTCTTAATCAAGTCAGCCAATGTGTGTCTGCGACTACCTTGCTTGATGAGTCAGGGACAAGCTAACTTGAGGCAGCCATACACCACCAGACCCCATGACCACCAGTAGCAGTTGAAGCATCTTGTACAACGTCACCAGACAGGGCTCCTACAAGTCACCCACCAATTATAGGACAAACTCCACCACAGCCCCAACTAAAATGACTTCCTGTCTGAATTTATCTGAATCAGACAGATGAATTGATTGATGAAAAGACCAACCTTTAAACTGAGAAAGTCTAAATTGATGATTTACTCAGTTTAAAGGTTGGCGAATTAAACAGGTTCCATGTCTTTCATATAGCTGTGGCTCTTAGACACCAAAGTCTTGTGAACAGTGATGAGACACCTGAAAATCTCTGTTAACTTCAGCTTCACTTCAAACTGAGATTATCTGTAAACTGAAAATATTGAAAATATTCTTACCTGATCAGTTGGAGAATATGGCCAGTCAGCAGTCCTCCTGTTCTGACGGTAACAGGAGGACGGCTTGTTGGTGTTGCAGAAAGTCCATGAGTGTGATTTCAATGTTTAAACACAATGTTTCTGCAGTCCAGAAATGAACCTAACAAAACAGCTTGTTCCATGTTCACTATATATTTATCGTGTTAAATTCTTAACACGATAAATATCCTAAATGTGTCAGTATTATCATTAGTTTTGGGATTATGACTTCTGATAATTTAATATTCAACCCTTAAATATTGTTGAGAATACAAAAAAAAACAAAAAACCTTTTTTTCCCCCGGTCTGCCTGTCTGGGAAAGATCAACATGGCTTTGTTTATGCAGGTGATTTCTCAGCACATCCACCATAAAAAGCCCATTCCCTCTAACTACATCACGCTGGTCTGTGACCTGCGAAGGAACACATGACCTACATCAAGATGCTTTAATTTCTTCCTGCAGCAAAACACAAAGTTCCCTTTGATGTCACTTGTTCCTGCAGCAGTTTCCTGGAAACGAAAGAAACATGGAGAAGTCTCTCAAGTGCACTAGAGATCTGCTGGATAATACATACTCATGAAGGTGTCTTAATATAATTTATGTTTTTTGCTTAAGATTTTCTTTAGGAGAGTATTCAAAGTGGGTGATTTATGAAACATATTTAATTTGTAGAACTGAAGAAGAGTTTTGATGAACAAGTATTCCAAACAAGAGTGTTTGTCGATCTACTGTACTTTGAATACATAAACATATATTTTGTGTATATTAATATGACACACCAGATGGCCTTAAGAGCAAATGAGAAGGAGGATAACACAGGGATGATGAACCATGACATTAAACCACAACCTCTCGCATAAGACCTACCTCAAATTCATCAACCAATAAACGTGAAACCTGAATGATTTCCACTTCATAGTGGAGTTCAAAGGCTTTGAATATTTGTGGGAAGCCGACAAGCCGGCCCCTCTACAAGCTTAGCCCCAATCTTGGGATGATGCTCAAACCTGTTCTGAAGGATCCAGTGTGAAGTGGGGACCACTTGAAGTGGCTTTGGCAGCCTCTAGAAGAGCTAGGTACCCACTTGCAAGAGATAGGCAGGCCCATTGTTGGAAGAGTTGGCCAACAGTTCCTGCCCTGTTTGTTTGGACATGCTGCCGACATGATTTGGCACTGCGCTAAGCTTCTCATTTCAGCCGGCTAACAGCATTTGTTCTCCAGAAAAATGAAACACTATTAATGTGGAGGTGACAAGAAGCTGGGCGAAGTGCACATATGAGAAAAGGTATTATTCGTGTGTTTTTCCTTAGGAAGAGAGATTTCAGGACATAAGTAAAATTCTGTAGAGCAACAGTTACAATTAATTCAATATACCAGCATCTAATGTTACTCAAAAACATTATTGCACATTCTAAAGCTTTAGTGGATTGCTACTTGGGGTGGGAGGGGTACCCAGAAATTACCTTTGAGCAAGAACGGCACCACTTTAATGTTTTTACTCAAATAAAGGTTGAAAACTTGTCAAAGAAATTACTCAAGAGCAAAAAAATTTAATGTGATGGCACCTCTTTACTTTTGTTGAAAATTTACAATACACCTTATAATTTAAAGTTGGCAACAAAAGTTTTAAAAGACAGCTTTATTGCACATGCTACTACTATGGGACGATAATCTCTGAATGTTATATAGTGCATTCAAGTGCCTAAGTGGACAATTCAGAGACGGCAAGGAAGTGGGTCCACTTTGCTTCACATTGCCTCACCTTAGAATAATTGTTTAAAAGTTCAAATAAATTTTAGTTTCTTAAATAAAGAGGAAAGTGTTGGTTGCTTTAAGTCTAAAAGCCTCTGTCAGAGGGCAAATATTTGAAAGGACTATGCATCATCAACCCTTTTCATAAATAACTGTATTATCTCAGTTAACAGATCCTGTTTCTGTACCCTTTTCTCTTTTTGTTATCTGTAGTTGCAGATGCATGGCACCACAGAGCATGTTGAATACTACCATTCCTGTCATTCTCCAAACTCCAAATAATGTACTGATTTCAACAGCTCTGGCAATAGCCAAAACCTTTCCAGCTCTGGAGGACCTGCACAAAACCGATGTGCAATAAATTTTGTGTTGACTAGCTGATGATTGCCCCTGTTGCCAACACAGACAGTCAATTTGAAATGCTTTAGTTGGGGTGCCAGGGATCCAACTGTACTTTGAATGGGCATGAGGTTATGCTGCCAAAGGTGCTGGTGGTACCTTTGGCATCAAGGTACCACCTTCTGAAGCGATTATTGAAGATGATGCAGAGTCCAAATTAATAAGATTCACATGACATGCTACAAGCAGCTAACGAACAAACAGCAGAGTCTTTACACAATAAAATTTACGGTACTTTATCTGTTATTTATGTGACAGACCAGCACAAACTTGTATTTAATTCTGAATTGGAATGAAAATTCTTTAAGTATGAAAAATGCGGCACGCTTTGTTTGACTACTTTTTACAATAAATAGAACTGTGCATTGAAGTATGTCCCTACTATCAGACTAAGGAACTGAGATCTTTCCAACAAAATTCATCGTTTTTATATTGGCTCAAACTCAGTCAAAATTAAGTTTTATAACCGCCCAAGCTCAAATTGGATAGCGATTTTTGTTTGCCACTTATTCTCAATTTCATTTCAATCTGGACTTCTATAAATAGCATAAATGAAACAAATGGTGTTGACAGGATCATGACTTTCATTAAACTATTACATTCTTCTTGCCATTCTTAAAAGGTCAGTGTATTGGAGGTCACTACAAAAAGTTGTCCTGTGTACAGATTCTCACACCAGAGAACCTGGATCTCTGCAGATTCAGAGATTCAGAGTTTTCTCTTACCCGTTTCCTTATCTAATGCTTTTATTGTACAGCTTGTCAGAATAGATGGATGCCCATGTCTTGGCAGGTTCGTAGTTGCCATTCTCCTTCCACTTTCAGACTGAATGGTTCTCTGTGAAATGTTCAATGCTTGGGTATTGATTTACAACCCAATTCTGCTTTAGATGTCTCCACAGCTTTATTACTGACCTGTCCCGCTGTATTCCTCTGTCATCATGATGCCGTTTGTCCACTAAAAACTATTTATACTGAGAATAAATTGCACACATTATGTGGACTCACTGTTTGCTATGTAAGCCACTTTTGAAAGAATCTGCTCTGAATTTTAACAGCAGACTAAAACGAAGACAAATGCAAGTGTCTCAAACTTTGTAGATATTATTTAAAATCCAATAAACAAATCAAAACATTTATCAGTCCTCTTTTAATTTATAATTACACTCAGCTTGGTTTTGGTCTGTCACAAATTTCCATTAAATGCATTGTTTGGAGTTGAAATGTGAAAATGTTTAAACTTTTCTATTTTTTACCTGTTCATTGTTACAAATATATGTTCTAAACATGTGCCGTTTACTTCCTGAAACAAACCAAAAAAAATAACTTTGTTCCCAGAAATAAATGTGCAGCGAAGACAAAAAGCCTCCATATGCATGAAACTAAAAGGAACAAGGGGGACCTGTAGTGAAGAGTCCATTCTAGTTCATTCTAGACTAAGGTTGTTTTTGGCGTGTAAGCAGAAAAATATTGATTTATTAAACTTTTTTTAGGCCGGAATAAGGGCGGTGCTTTTGTAGAAAGAGCAGGCGTGGGTCAGGAAAGTGAAAGACAGAGGATGGAAGAGAGAGAATGAGTGAAGTAAAATAACCTAAAGGAGATAGAATCTTAGTGTCTGTGGAGAAACCCAGAGCCTTTGGGGATGTAGTGTGTACAAGGCAGCAATTATACTTGATAAAGTGCCTCCCTCCACAGCCCCTTTCAGCACTCATTTCCCACTAGTGCTCTCCACGCCACAGCAACATACATCTTTCATTGCAGAAGATCTCATTAACAACCAATAGATGGGACGTCACTTATCTTTATCAAACATACGGATAAGTGCCCCCTAATGATTCCCCTCTCCCACTTACATTTCTCGCCTTCTCTCTCTTTGGAGGCATTGTCTTAACGGCGAAATAGTTTCATCCAGCAGCATAAAGGCAGATGGCTGGTTACTCCACTGTAATGGAAGAACTTTTTTTTCCATTACCACATAATGGCAAAGATTTTAATTTATCCAGCAAAAATAGAAAGAGCAGGGGGCCATATGCATTGGGAGTGGCTGAGTGACACTGTAATGAGCATAATTGCCAAAAGTAAGGACAAAGCAAGAGCCTGGCAAATAAATTAAATTCTGATTTTAATAAATTGAAGCGTATCCATTTTATGGGTTGTTAAGTAACAGTTATATGGGTTAAGTGGCACTTATTTTGGCTGCTTTTGTGAGATTAGTAATTCCTATGCCAGAGTTTGATTTAAATACTAATGACATCCTTTCCCCTTAACGCCACATCAAAAAGTCAGATTGTAATACCAAGGAGTGGAAAGCCCAGGTCCTCTGTCATCATCTGCCACCCAACTCGACTTTAACATCTGTAAAGTGGGTCCATGTGGATGTAGCCACCTGTGGCCTTTTCAACTGAGCCCACTCAGGCACCGGGGACCAAAAACTGTGTCCTTTGTAAACTTCCCTTCCATAGTCCTGGTTCCAGGAGGATACTCCAGTTTCTCCAAGCAAGATATGCCTGGAACAGGGATCACTCTGTCTCAGTGACTCACAGATCTTTGAATCTTCCATGGTCCATAATTTTCAAAGCTAGACACTACAAGGCACCAAAGCCTTATATGATTCCACAATCATAATGGGGTGTTGATATTACATCAATATGGTTGTTCTCCAGAGGTAGTATACCCTTCTGTTATTTTAACGCCCTGATTCTCACCCAGAAATGAGGTGAGCAATGGAAGGGTAAAGAGTGAAATGGATTAGCGCCTAGTGTTGTGCAATGTAGGGAATGCTCTGGTCTCTTGTGTTGAAGACAAAAAGCAATACACCAACGTACATTCCAACCCTTACTTAAGGTCAGGATGCCTCTTGGGAGCCTTCTTTTGGAGGCCCTGCTTGAAAGAGACTTTGAGGCAGATTAATAATTAGATGGAGGGCCTATATCTTCAGGATGGTGTCAGAAAAAATTATGATCTCTTAAAATCAGTTGAAGAATAATGCTTTAAAAGGATTTCCCTTGGTGTCCCCCCTGAACATGCCTAAATGGTTTTGCTCCACCATATCTTTATTTTATTTTATTTTATGTTATTTTCCAGCCTAATTTTCCATAGATTAGCCTACGTAGTGCTTTTAAATTGCCCCCAAAATCAGGAAATCATTTTGTTCCACAAAACTTTGGAACAAGTTGCCTTAAAATATTAGACAAGCATCCCTATATTATTTGGTCCATTTGTCTATTATCTGCTTGACATGGGGCTCTGGTGCCTATCTTTAGCAGTCATTGGGTGAGAGGCTAATGGTACATCCATGTACACACTGGGTAGCTTGCCAAAGAGCATAAAAACTCTGCCCTATAGCCTTTGGTGCAGTCAAAGACTCATTTTTGAAAGAGATATCAGTGCAAATCAATGCAGTGAAACATCTATGTGTGCAAAAATTTAGAAGACAAATTAGAGACCAAATATCCTAAACATCATGTTTTTGGACAGTGGGGAGGGTTGCCCTGGCAACTCAGTGCAAAAGAAACCCCACGCCATGATCGGACCCCACAACCTTCTTGCTGCAAGGCAACAACTGTTCCACCATGCAGCTCTGATTTTCAGTCTCCAGGTTTTAAGGCTCTTTTATAAAGAAATCTTTTCCCCAGTGGCCTTTAGAACCGTGTAAGTTGGAATGTTGCTTTTAATGATTCTGTTCCACTTTATGACTTGTTTTTATTTTCATTTTATCTCTTGGTTTTATGTCTTTTAATTAATTTTATAAAGCGCTTTGGTTAAACTTCACTTTAACTTGGAATGGGATAAACAAAACAGTAAATAGTTGCATGAATGCAGATGGGGAAAAGGCCTTTAAACACAGGACAGTACAGTGGAATTACCTCATTCCAATGCAATTTAAACTATCTTCACGTTGTTTCAGTTTCTATGCTTCTGTCCAATTTCAATGCCTGCTTATCTTTGCAGCGAACAAACAACTAAACAAATATTGCTGTAGCTAGTAAATGCATTTGCACTACATTTCAGTTGTGAGTATAAAGTATAAGAAATTAAAAAGAACAGCAGCACATACCACCCGAAAGTACATGTACACAAACTTACCTTTAAATAGTCACACAATGTTTGTAAGAGTAAAAGTGGTAGCAAATATTGCATATTTGTTTAGTCTTGTTTATGATTTTTACATCACATTAGACTAATGATTATATTGAGAGATGAAGACTATGATCTATTTTTTTGTAGGCGTAAGTTGTCTCAGACTTTAGTGTTCAATTTCTATCTGAAAATAAACTGGCTGACCTACCAAAATTACTTCAAGAGGGCAACACCTACTCATTTGGAGGTCACAAAGGAACGTAGAACATTTTATCAAACTCTCAGCTCAGGACAGACTCATAATTTCTTTGTAAATAGGACTTCCTTCAGTCATATTTGGACCATATGTGTATTGAGGTTGTGCAAAGTTCCCGGCACATATGTCACATTTTTTACAGCTGTTACACAGAAGGCACAAATCTAGCCTTTTGAGGGACACCTTCTTTGTTGGGAAGTCGTGATGTCATGTGGTGGAGGTGTGACTCGTCTGTAAAATGTTTAGGTAGGAGTCAGGATTTCAATTAAATCCCAAGTAAATTTCAGTAATGTTTCAACTGATGGTTGTAGATTGTCGACTCTTGTCAGGTGGACTGTCTGGTAAAATAAACTGATTCTACTTTTACTGTACTTTTATTGCTCTGTACTTTTTGGTCCCCTTTCATGTTTCACAAAATTTTGGAAATAGTTCATCATCATCACCTTTTTATAATACCACAAACTGTTCTGAGTGAAAATCTTAATCAAATTGATGGACAGACTGATGGAAAAAATGCTCAGCAGAGAAAGCATCGTCTCACTGAAAAATATGAATACTTTTTTTTAAAGTTAGCACTCAGACCCCACAAAGCTTTAGTGAGATACAACAAGGTTAGTTTGTGGCATCTGTAGCTATATTTACATGAAATGAGAAAGTAGTTTTTGTCTCACCTGACTCATGGAAAAAAAGTGGATAGAAAAACCCCCCAAAAAAACAAGCTTATTCAGGGAGAAAGAGAAACAACCCCCCACCCCCAAAAAAAGAGAGAATATTTTAAATTTACGTCAAGAAAGTATTATAAAAAGAGCCTCGAAATGCAGAGTTCTTCAAATGCATTGGGTGGATGTTTACTTATTTGTATTCAGGTGTTCTAAAATACTGCAGCTGCATGAAGGAGGCTTTTCATCCCCGTACAAAGAACAGTTCCACTTCCTGAGCAAACTTATCATACAGCCTTCATCTCCGTCTGTTCCTACACAGACTCCTTCTCCATCTGCCTGTCTTCTCTTCCCCTCACTTTCCATAACGTCCACCTCTCCTCTCCTTTCTTGTCACTCACATGCTCCTACTACAAAGGTGCCCAGATGCCTCAAATCTTTAGCGTTGATCTCCTGCAGCAAAAGGGGTGACCCATGTGGGATCTGCCTCACTAATCACTGCCTGAAAGCACTCTGGACTCACGGGCGAGGGAGATAAAGACAGCCGCGAGCTTTAGTCAGCTTTAGAAGGCTTCAGCGGCTGTCTCTGTCGGGAATGACAAGGAAGACGGCTGCTGAGGTGAAAAATCGCCGCTGGCCAGCCTACTCCAAGCTACCTTTCCATCTCTCCATGTCGTTGTCAGGAAAAAAAAATTTAAATTAAAAATCACCATCATCTCTGAAACAAACGCTTGGGAATGTCACCTCTGAACAGCAGGTAAACATGCCCCTCAGTTCGCATGCATAATAATTTGTTGTTTCATTGTTTTTAATGTTTATTAGCCCTCTTATCCCCACCACAACCACCAGAACTCTCAAGAGTGATAAACGACGCACAACAAGGCCTAGAGAGTGAGCTTCACATGACTGCACAGAATCCACAATTAGCCATTTCATTAGCATTCATTAACATTTTATTTTATTGTGTACGTGAGAGCAGCAGTGCAGAAGTTGAGTGCAGATGTTGCATTCTGCAACTGACCCGTGAACACACCTAAATGCATTCTGTTGTCAGTCTAATGGCAGTCGATCCTAACGCATGTGATCACTGAATGTAAGCAACCAGGAATTAAGATGCTGACTAAGTTTTAGAAAGCAAAGAGGTTTGAAAAGTTAGATCAGAAGAAAAAAGAAAAAAAAAAAAAAAGATTTTAATGAGCTTTTGCAGTGCTGTTGGTGTAAAACAATAGTCACCAAAACATACATCAACTGGAAGAATGTTGGCAAAGAGTATTTTATCAGTATAAAGCCGCCTGATATATTCAGCCAACTTTCTAAATACATTTAGCATTTACAAAGCAATGTTGGTTGTTTAAATATTAAATAAAATGTGCAGTTTTCAGTGGGTATGACCAATACTATCTTTCATCAAAGTGCTCTGAAGTTTCTACATACCGATATGCCAATTTGTGCCTTCCAGCAACCTCTCAACAAGAGGCAAGATTATACACAGCTCCTAAATCAATATCCAAAAATACCAGATGTTTCCAGGCAGTGGTCTCATGTAAACAAAGCATATTACTGTTTGATAAGTACCACTTGCAGAACCCGAAAGAAATGTTGATATTGACTGAATTCCATTGAGTTGGAGAAAAATATATATTGTAAGCTGAATAAGGATGAAATGACATGGATCAGCCAAAATGTCATATTTGAACTCACTGATCCTCACTTCAAACTGCTCAAAGGACAGTCGCAGTGGGAAATATGCGTCTTATTTTTCAAACCTACCGACGTTAAGTAAGGTTTTTATTTCCTTATGACAAAACACAGAACAGGAAAACTCAATGTTATGCCGCTCTTTTAAAAGCGCAGTAGAAATGGTAGTATTTGGGAAGACAAGTCTTTGCCCACTTTGGTATGAGTCCAAAAACATTTGAAAGCCAATATTTGAGCACTAAAAAATATATATATAATTTATAAATACCAATAATTAATTATTGTAAGTATAATTTTTATGTACTTACAAGTAGAGTGGACATTTGCATGCCATTTCCAACATTTTTCATCTGCACAGTGTCCCTTAAAAAACTAATAATTATATGATGAGACCTATTGGTTTGATTCTGCTCAACACCCCAACTAAGAAAACAAAAAAACATTTAAATGAGATCAACTAGGCGAGAGTGCTTATGTAGACTCATGCATAGATCTAAAAAGTGTGGGTTTGGTGGCGGTTTACAGCGTTTTAAATTTACAGTGTTTTAAGGCGTCTGGTTGTCGCAGAAGAAAAGACACTGAAAGCCATGGCTGAGGATCTATTAATTTTGTTGGAAGCTCGGTCATTACGAAGGTAAATGCTGACATTTCAGACGCTGTGTTATTTTGACTGACTGCCTATTAGAGGGTGTAATGCGGCGCGCAAATGTATACTTCAAGCCTCAGTGCCTTGTCAATGGACAAGGGGAGCGGAGGACTCAATCTAGTGGCTTTTATTTAGCAAGGTCAGTCAGGACATTAGTAGGCTTGGACACAGCTGGTGCACGCACACACACGTAGGGACACCATCAGCAACACAGTTGTCAGCAAGAACTCTGAAGAGCCAACGCTATTAGGGGCTTGTCTCGATTTACAGTGTATTGGTCCTGTTTATTGAAGATAGTGGTTGTAAATCTCTTTGTTATTGCTTCTCGTCAGCCTCTGAAGCTAAAGTAGTCACATGTTCTGATCAGTGCAGTTTTACCACCCACTGACAGCTCGGCAGACAGTTTAGTTGGACAGCCTGGTTGCCAACTGTGTGATTCATCGCTCAGAAATACAAGAATTTTAAATTGTTACCCCAAACAGCTGTAATGACTCTGACATAGTTCACTGGCTTCTCTGACCCTCAAGCAAAACAAATCAGTGTCCATGAAATGATAGAATCGCTTCGAGTGACGGATCATTGATAGATCATCGTTCTAGCTGTTGCGATGCTCCGGTGTGTATAATTTTGAAAGTGGCAGTTCGGTGTATGTCAAAGGGTAAACTTTGGTGAGCCTTCCATTATCATTACTGACAACTCAACGAGTGTATGCGAATTAAAGCTTTGGAGGCTGAACTTTCTTCAAGTTACACAAATTTAGGGAGCAGATGGCTGTAGTACCTTGTAAGCTTTTTAAAAATGTTCATCTGACATATGAGACTTTGCCTGGGTCACGGAAAGACAAATAACATTCTTTGATCAAAACCATCCATCTGGAGTTCTGACTCTAGTTTAAGGGCATTTGTCCTGCTGAAGAGGAATCTCTGTCAGAGTCTTTGGCAGCGCCAGTACCTCACTGATTTTCTTTCAGGTTTGCCTTGTATTTAGCTCCAGCCATCTCCCCATCGACTTTAATCACCTTCTCTGTCCCTCCCAGAGATACTGGATCAAGTTTTTCAAATTTAGATTGCAAAACCAATCAGCTCGGATTTACAACGTATTCTCTTGTTTTGAAGCTGGTTGTGCCATTACACTGCTGGCTTATCAAATTAGAAGCGCTTTCTGTTGCGTTGATTAAGAAATTCAAGATTCTTTTCTAGTTTACTTGCTGTACCTTACATAATTCATAGCATACCTTGAAACATCTTTTCAGTTTGAACTTAACGTTGTTAAAACTGACAATAACATTGTCAATTTTTCATTTGTTTTATTTGGGAGGAGGGGGTCAGTGTTGGTGATCGTTTCAGAGTCAATAATTGTGCCCTACTAGTTTAAAAAGATACATTGTTCTATTTAGGCAACAGAGGCTCATGGAGGACTTGGTACATCCCTCACCAAAGTCTCCACTCAAGAAAACGGGGGACTTTTTTGATGGGTCTAATTGGAACCTGGCATCACATGTGGGCTGCTGGTAGGGATTAGACTGGTGGCTCAGTTGGCTGACTTTTGATGGACCCAGTGCAGACACTTCCCTTGTTACCCCTGGAGGAGAGGGACAGCATGTGTTCACACGTGTTGGCCTGTGTGCACGGGTGAAAAGGGGGGGACGCGGAGGGGGCTGCAGACCTGCTCCAAAGCGATTTGTTTCAGCCAAAAGGTTCCCTTGTCCTTCACAGATGGCTGGGCATGCATCCCTATTAGTGATGGAGGGAGAAGAGCAAAAGAGAACAGAGAAAACAAGAGACACCTGTGTGTGTTGGGGGGGATGATCAACACACAAATTCTGAGCATGAGAAATATTTGCAGTTGAATCATTTCCTATAGAATGTAATTTACACTCCATCACGGACAAGAAGGAAATATATCACAAAATAGAATATATCGAAAGCCAGACTTGGAGTGGAAACTTACTGAGGCAAGCAAAATCCTGAGACCCCTTTGAAGGAATTAGCATTTTCAACCCTCCGGGAACAATGATAGAGTAAGAGAGATAGAAGCTGGACAAGAAAGTGAAGGAAGCAGAGAGGAATGTGTAGACGAACGAGATTTACATTAAAAGCAGGAACACTTTCCTGTATTTAATGTGATTGCTCATTAAAATCAATTTTTCCTCAGTCCTAGGGGAGATTAAATGTCTGTTGACAGGTTCAAAAGTGTTTAGTTTGTGTTCTTCCCAACTCCACTGAGTTTGTAATGAGCTTCCTACATTACCTTAAAAAGTATTCATAGCCCTTGCCATGTTAAAGCCCCAAACCCTCAGTTTCCTCAAGTTTAAGGTATTATTAGGATATAGTCCAATATGAAGACAATTGTGGGATGAAAGCAAAAAAGATACAGGGTCATGAAAATGTTCAAATCTAAACATGGAACAATGTCATGTTCAACTGTATTCCATCAAAATTAAAAACAGATATACTGCTAAAAACAAATTATTCAATTAGTTTCCCTCTGCTTTGCATCTTTGTTTCCATTTTTCCTTCCTCCATCATACTTCTGTCTCCAAGTATTATCCTTCCTTTTTATTTATCCTCAACTCTGTTTTAGTTTCTGCCTTGCTTGCTTCCTGGTGCGCTTCCTTCTCTTGACCCTCATGTCATTTTTCGCATGCGATCTTCCTCCAGTCGATTTCTTCCATTGACTCAGGCTCATTTCTTGATGATTTTTAGCCAACCCACTGTGAAAGTATTGGCTACACTACATGGTGAGCATCAGCATTTTGTTCTAAATGGCATTTTTGTTTTAAATTCCTTCAAAGGAATGAGAGCTCTAGAGAGTTAAATTTAGAAATTCAACACACGAATACCGTATTATGTCAATGTGCTAAGAAAAAAAGGTGTTTTTGCAAATTTTAAAAATTTGCATAAGTATTCACAGGCCTGCTTAATACTTTGCTGATAAAACTCAAAATTAAGCTGTTTTCACAGATCTTTGAGATGTTGCTACAGCTTAAATGGACTCCACCTGGACTTGGTTTGGAAAAGCATGCACCTGTCCATGGGACATTACACAGTCCCATCAACTGTATTGGTATTTGTCAGTGTGCAAATACCAAGAATAAATATCAAAGGAGGTTTCTGTAAACCTCTAAGACAGGAAGGTATTGACAGGTATTCACAAATGATACAAAATGGGAGGGATACAAATAAATACATTTTGGTCGCTTTGAAGGTTCCAATGAGCTCAGTGATTTCCATCATTTATAAATGGAAGAGGTTTATCTCAAATTAGTGGCTTTAGAACCTTTTTTTAATGTCCTGGAATTTTTGCTTTGTGTTGGTCTATCGTTTTTTTAAAGCTTGTGGTTCTGTGATGAAATCTAAAAAAGTTCGCTCAGCCCTTCGCCATCCACTTGCATATGTTGATCTCCCAACAGAACAGGTGCTGTGTGCTCCAGTTCTGTCATTGTTCTTGTCATTGCAGACAAGAACAATGTCTTGTCTTGCAGACAAGACATTGTTCTCTGATTTCCTGCTCAGAGTGGTAAAAAAAAGCAGTTTGGCAGTTTGGGAAGCATCAAACTGAGGAACAGGAAAAAGCAAAGGGATGCATTTATAGACTTTAATGTCCAATTAAAGACTGAGCATAAAAAAGGAATATTATATTGCTTTGATCTTCTTAATTAGCATATTTACTGTTGCAACTTGACAGACTGGACATTCTGGACAATAGACACTGCTCATAATTCAACATTTTTCCTACCCATCTGTTTGGTTTGACTTTTTTTTTCAATTATATTCAAATTATATTTCTTTGGCTGAAGTACAGTCCTCCCCTCTATACTTTGATATCCTTGGGCAGCGTCTTGTAAACTTTATCAACATGGAGGAGCAGATAAAATACCTACTGTCATTTTACAAGACAGCTCTGTGCTAGGAGCATCTCATTTTCACAAGATCACATATATTCCCCACGATTCATCTTTCTGTTATTTTCTCAATGCAAATTTGCTATAACCAAAGCAAGCACATATCTATACCAAATGAAAGAAAATTAGCACCAAATAATTATGGGTCAATGTTTGGCTGAAAAATACAAGCCCTTCAGACAGAGCAAAATGTTCAACATTTAAGTTGTGTTTGAGTTTGAAACTTAGATGATCACATTGTACATGCAGTGGGCTATAAAGCAGAACATACTGAATAACAAAAAAATTTTTTTACAAACTATAAAAACAAGCATAAGTGACAAAATTATCCTAAAAAAAAAGGTTTGTAGTTGCTTTTTAATGATGTCCACAGAGTTTGCGAAACAAAGCTGCTAGGGCAAACTTATACAGTTTTGGAGCCCACTGACTGAAAGGCACTGCCCGCCTTAGTTTCTAGGTCAGGGGTCTTAAACTCCGGTCCTCGAGGGCCGGTGCCCTGCAACTTTTAGATGTGCCTCTGCTGCACCACCTGAATAGAATAATTAGGTCATTAGCCAGGCTCTGGAGAACTTATCTACACAAGAAGGAGGTAATTAAGGCATTTCATTCCAGTGTTTTGTACCTGTGGCACATCTAAAAACTGCAGGAAAGAAGTCTTTGAGGACTGAGTTTTAGACCCCTGTTCTAGGTGCATGCATGGCACAACCAGAAGATTCTGAGTTTGAAAACGAAAGGCCAGGAGCAGCAGAATGTTTGGTTAAAAGCTGACACAAATCATCAGGGGCCATCCAAGGCCCTTAGGGCGAGTACAGGAACTTCTAACAAAATTCTAAAATCCCTGGAGTCATGCGAGCATAAAGCTGAATTGATGAGTGTATTTTCACTGGATTTGGTGAGAATTCTGGTTGCTGTGAGAATGATTTCCTGCTCAGAGTGGTAAAGAAAAGCATTACATTAGTCCAAGCACTAGAGTCTAGATTTTAAAATTTCATTTAAAATCAGAAATAATTATTACTGCTCTGTAAAAAATGATACCCGCCTAAACATTCCAGTTCTCAACATACCGCATCAGCTTCAATAAAAAGGTAACAGGCAAATTTTATGTCGCAACAATTTTGTATTAAACATCCTCTTTTATGATCTTTTAAGATGATATGTACAGTCAAATTTTCTGAGAAATAGATTTTGTTTCTCACTAGAAGTAGGTCAGAGAAATCAAAATTAACAGAGATAAAGGCTTGAAATACTGTGTGAATTGAATCTATAAGAAAAAATCAGAAGAAAACCTAAATTTTTCAAATTTATTAAAATGAATCAGTGTCCATGGAAACCTGTAGATGTAGCTCTTGACAATATTTGCCTGGAAGCAACAATTATTAAATACTTAATAAAACAAAATAAAACATAGTAGTATATTCTGCATTATTACATTGCATCTACCCCACAGGTGTAGATGCAAGGTCTTGAATTGCTCCACATCTTATGCTATACCTAAAGTTAGAAAACAATGTGTAGCACAGAAATAGACATGAAGTCATGGTTGACCTCGTGTTTGACGAACTAATGCAGGTGAAGTGAATGACCAGGAGCCGTGGACAATGATGGTCCTTAAGTAGGTGATAATTGAGAGCTCCCTGGTGGGGCTTTTAAAGACAATCAGCACTGAACCTTAAAGAGAGCAGAGATGTACAATAGCAAATCATAGTTGACACCTCTTAACTGCACAGGTCAGAGCAGCTAATGGCCTTCCCAGAGAGCAAAACAACCACAAACAACCCATACGGGCTAAGTTCACTTTCTATCTTTGGACCACTTGAGCATAGTGTGCTTTTTCGAATTGAGTGGGCCATTCCACTATTTACCAGTCCAGTCAAACTAATTTAATTGTGTTCTCCAACCAAAGTGCTCTGGCAGAAAAAGAAAGGCAAAATGCAGCTTTGTGTGAGAAAGGACGTTCAAAAAAAAAAAAAAAGGTGAATTGCAGAGAGTGGGAGAGAGTACAGAGACCAAAACACGGTAACCCCTAAAAGCCAATTGCACAACCATTAGGCGGTGACAAAGAAAAGAATGCATGCAGTACAAAAAAAAAAAAAAAAAAAGTTGCATTGGACAAGATGAAAGGTACACCCTTTGTTCACCCAATAAATGTGCTTATCATAAAAGAAATAAAAAAAAAGCAAAGTGGCAGCCTCCGATCACGGCTGGTACTCCGTCTGACAAGCAAAGGAGTAAACAAGTGTGTCATTTGAGACGCGCGCTGCCGAAATTCCATTTCAGACTCAATTTTCCTCGAAAACAATGAGAATAATTAGCTTCATAACTCAAATGCTGAACGGAAAAATAATGGCAACGATGAATCATAATGTCACACTGTATCATTACAGCAATGCTGAATGCTTATTAGGAGACCAGCATCACAATCGCACATCCAGCACAACCATCTGTCTGGTTTAAGGATGCTAAAATGGCGAGAGAATATTTATTTATTAATTTATTTATATGTATATTTTTACCCCAATGTTTGTGCAAATGTACAAAAACAGATCATTAAGACGACTGGGACAATAAGACCTAAGAACAGGAATAAACAACATTTTAGAAAACTTGTGTCAAAAATTTCTGGCTTACCTAGTAATGCTAAATTTAAGTATAATGTTTGAAAATCAGTTTAATAAAAAGTCCTTTCAAAGGAACCATACTTTCTTTTCTTGAAGTTAAGTTTTTGTACACCAAAACAAGCATGAGGAGATTTCTCTGAGTGCCCTAGGATTTCAAATCTATTTAGTATTAATACAAAAACTATAAAACTAAGAGAACTTGTGCTTAAAATGAGTAATGTCATTTACATTTCAGAAGGAAACATATATGTACTATTCATCAACTAAAAAAAACAAAAACATCACTAGTTACAAGGAAGACTAATTACCAGGAAACGGACAGTGATCTCCTTCAGGTCGACATGAGAAACATTTCTCTTGTGTGTGGACGCTGAATATTTCAACAAAAGAGCTCGCCTTCAGTTTGAAGTCGATCAACCAATCTGACAGGCTTGAGGACAGCTTTCAGTACATAAGGTCAACCAAAAGCAATACAAAACAGAATATATGCAGTGTCTATTCAGACTTCATGTTATCTATGCTCTTTCTCAGATTGAGTGAATAATATCTTTCACCATGAAGAAAAGTGTTGCCTTTCTTCAGCTGTTGTTGATTTGTGCCAATTTAAACACCTTACTAATGTAAAATGCCTAACCTTAAGTCTTCTTTACTCAGTGAACAGCAAGGGGAAAACTTATTCACAATGCAACAAAGATTAAGTTTTGTTTTTGTTTTTGGTACTCTTGTTGTCCCTCTGGACTATGCTGTCTTTGACAATGGGCCCTGGCGACTCCATCCACAAACATAAATAAAAAAAAAAGAAAAGGGTGATTAAAATGATATATCTACACAGATATATCTGAAACAAACCAAAGCATGAATATATGATTAGCAGAGATGGCTAATTAATTTTCTCCATCAATTTAATTATGTTTATGTATATTAGTTTGATCTGCATAGTTTTCAATTATCTCTGGATGTGTGCTTCATTAATTCAATGTTACACAAAAATTTAATCAATCTATAATAGACTTAATGAAGTGTTTCCATTTCATTTGGGGTGGAATGATTTGACATGTTTATTTCTTTTTATTGGCAGAGTGAGGTCACTCATTATTTGAACCTGTTATTTTTATTTGTGCAGAAGAAATTTGCAGGTTTCCTATTTTTAATTTCCAGGTTAAATTGTCAATAAATAAAATGTTCCCTAAAGCTTTAATTTCTAATTTGCTTTGTGTTATGTAACCCCTATTTCAGTCAAGCCCTAATTAGGAACATAAAATAATTGCCATGTTCTGTTGTTAATTTGGCAACTAATCGGGGTAAAGCACAACCAATCCAATTAGTTGTAACCATTAAGTTTTAAAAACACATATCACCACTACATGCATACATGTCTGTATAAACTGTATCAAGATTTTTTTTTTTTTCCCTGGTAAAGAAAAATGCAACATTTTAAATTCTAGACATACAACATTCACCTTTTCTACCAAGAATTTTAGACGTAAAATGTATCTACTTTGTCATTCAAAACTCTCTTTTTCTTTCTGTAGTTCCAAGCTCTGGCAGGGCATTGCATAATTTTCAGTCATTTTCTTGATTTGCATATATCCCCATTACTCATTGTTTGATCATTGGCTTTCCACGAGAAACCTCAATATTTTCGTTTAAAACTGAACTGCCATTTGGAAGTTTTCAGAATTGTATCCGTCTTGGCAAAAACATTAAAAAAAAAGAATTGCATTTGAGGGAACAAACTCAAGAGCATGATGCTGCCCACACCATGTTACACTGAGGATATGGAGTTCTTGAATATGTTCAGCATCGTGTTGAGCTGAACATGTTTTATGGAATTGTTGCCTCAAATTCTTCTACAAGGTGTCAGTTTCAAACCTATACATTTATCGAGACAGATGGAAAACACAGCAGATTTTTTTTCCCCCACATGTAGAAAACAACTTGGGCTTGTTAGAATATCCTGAATACCTTTGAATATTGCTTTCAGCCTTTTGGTAAGCCTTCTTGATCAGTTTTGGCCTCATCTCTTCATTGGTTTTAGTAAAATGTCACTGTACAATGGCATAAATATTATCTTGTGCATTTTTTCCTTTGTCAGCTCTTTTCAAATTAGCCAAGTGTCAGAAAAGTTTACCAGGACAATTGAATGGTTAATCAGATTCTCAATTGATGGCAGGTGTTAACTTTAAACCACTGAAGCTAAAACTGAATCTAAAAATGCTTTAACATATGCACATTTATACAATCATATTATTGCTGATTTCATTTTGTTTATTCTCCAGTAATTCCTTTTCACCATAACTGCATAAGAATAAGATTGCAAAGTATGAAACTGACAGTCTGTGTACAAATAATGGAAGCCAGTTTACAGATCTAAAGGCGGCTGAGCATCACACAATGAATCTCAGTTCTCCTTGATAAATCCTTTGCAACATTTGTAAAAAAGCAAACAGGAGAAAACATGTCAGCATTGTCAAGATGATTTTGTTGTTGGCTGCAACGAGTCATTTTGCTCAACCTAAACGGAATATGTGATTTATTCCTACAGAAGAAATCTAGTGATTTTAACTTTTCACAAAACATTTAGGGAGTAAAAAGAATGAGGCTCTGAAGAAAATGTCAGATGCCCAATTTCAAGGCTTCAAATTGCAGAGTCAAATTTCTTCTAAGTTATGTTTGATACATCAATGTGTTTATTTGTATACTAACTAAATGTTCTCAAAACATTTTTTGTAATGCTGTGGTTTCCTTTTTCTTTTTTTTACTTCAGCTCAAATGTTCAAAGCTGAATTTCACATAAAAATTACATTTCAAATTATATTTGCATTGGAGAAAATGTCAATAAGTAGGCAAAAAACAAGTCAATTTTGTGTGAGTCAAACTAAATTTCTTCAAAAAAACAAAACAAAACAACAAGAGCAATGATTTGAAGATGTTTTCTATGCCTTCTGGGAGTTTCAGGCTGCATTTGATCTCATAGGTGTGTTGCACGGAAAAGGCTGGGGGGATTGTGCTGATCAATGTCTCCTTTTTCTCCCCTCCCAACATTACGAAGAACTTCCAAGAGATTTTTGAATTACCCTTCCAGTATCAGCAAATCTTCAGGCACCAAGAAACCATGAAAGATAGTAATGAGAAGATGTTCCAGAAAGTTTACTGGTGCCTGCCTCCGTCTAGAGTGGATTTATTTTTACATTACACACAGATTAAAGAGGGTGGTGAGGAAACTCCCCGACTTTGATCTCACGTTGGGATGTAAGGTAGACCAGAGAGCTTGCAAAGAATAGAGTAAAAACCCAAAACCTTTCTTTGCTGATCTGCCATGGAAACCCCCTGTCGACATTGTCCCAGAAGAAAGGACACACGTCCGGTGTTCCAATAGAGTTTGCTTCAGCTGCCCAAAAGAGTCTTCCAAGCAGGATTAAATAGAGAAAGCACGCTGTCCACCTGGCCCCACTTGTCAAGCTGCTGATCATACCTGCTGCTGAAACTTGGCGATATCCATGTTGACCAGATCAGGGCCAATCTGACTGCCTCGAGCGAGGTGGTGATTTTGACAGGATTACCTGCAGGATCAACAAAGCATGCCCTCTTTAACTCCAGACGCTTTGTCACTGCGATGCAGGTGGATAAAGAGCAGGTGTGGAGACCGAGGCAAAAAGACGGATTAGTCTCTGACAGTAGTATAAATGTTCAGTTGAAGTCACAAAAAAAGTTAAAATACAAACTTATCAAGAAATGTGTCATATGATGAATACACATCGACTCCAAACAGTCATTTGAAATAAGCTTATTAATGGCCTTGGTTGTAGGGTATGTTTGACCTTTCCAGGATGTACACAACCTTATTTTAAAGTTACTTTTAATGTGAAAATCTAATAGACAGAAAACAAAAACTGGTGTTACATACATTGAATGTATTACGGTTACCAACAGTATTTGAAAAAGTCTTTACCCTTGGACTTGTGAAGTATTTGTACACAAATATTGATTGAATTTTCAGAGTGGAATGTGGCTTTGTGCACCCAGTTTTTTTTTTTGTTTGTTTGTTTTTTTGTTTTGTTTTTTAAATTCAGCTTTACATTATTTAATTGAACTCAAAATACTCCATACCTGCCAAAGTGATGTTCAGAGTAAACGGGGAAAACGCACAACAAGGTGTCTAGCTGTTTGTTGTACGCTTAAGGCAGACAAATGATATAAATCAGCCTGTTGGCGCTGCCACATTTCAAAGTGACACGCAAACAGCGTGCAGGCCTAGTTGTGCCAGTCACTGCTGTTCTTTTTGCATTCATGCTGCCAGAGCATTTCGACTGATATTAAAATATATATATATATATATATTATATATATTATATATATAATATATATATATATATATATATATATATATATATATATATGAGATTTCAACAGAAATGTGCTGTATATTTTATGCGTGAATACTTGGGTTCTTCCCCAGCAAATATAATCCGCAACCCAATGTTTGTCGGCTTTTGTCCTTTCTGTCCTGCCGCTGTACGGGTTTTCATGCCTCGCTTCCCCTCAAAGACAAGTCAATGGTGGCTCGGTGGTGTGGTATTCCTGGAAAATCTAAACATGGCTGAGAAGATGTCGAGTAATCCGGGGCTAACGTGCCAGGTCATATGGAAATCCTGCTCAGATTGCAAAGCAGCATGGGTGCCCATCCGCCTCCTACGCCGCTTGTCTAACATTAGACGAGCTGCCAGGCTCTGTGTGAGCACCTTCGTATCAAGTCCATTATAAACAACCCAGCAGAGAGTCTGATTATAGACGACAGCTGGGTACAGGTAAGCGCTGGCACAGCTGCGGTGTCAGCCCCGTCCTTCCTTTTTGTTACCTTTTGGAATGTTGACTTGAAAGACGGCTAACCTAAGGCGCACAGCAGCCACACCTGGTAGGAGGTATGAAAGACTTGCGAGTTTTGCAAGCTCAGAGCACTTTGCCAAGTGCGAGGAACACAACGACGGCAAATTATAATTAAGAGAATGACTTTCTTCAATCTTGCACCACACCTGTCTCTAGCCTTGGGACACTTCAGCTGTTCAGCTCAATCACAAGGAAGAGATACACATGGCAGCACAGGGACAGCAAAGCATCCCGAATCAGGTGGTGTGGGTGACCAGGCCACAGCAGTTTGCTTGAGCTATTTGTATTCTTTCCCTCCAATAAATTAATAATACTATTTTTTATTTTTATTTTTTTACCTTCACTGCAGAATACATCGATTAGGATATAAAACTTTGTGGCATCTGATTTAAAGTTCCATTTTGTCTTAAAAGGGTCAACTGTTTTGGATTCTTTTTTTTGTTTGTTTGTTTTTGGTGGGGGTGGGGGGTTCAATGAAGTAGTTATCTAAAGTAAGTATCTTACCTCCAGAACCTTTGTGAGTCACCTCATGTAAGATTATGTCTCACATGAGAGTCTAGCTATTAGATAGATTAAGTCTTAATGATTAAGACTAGCTATAATGATGATGTCTATCATCTTGAAACAATTTTAATCGTGACATTTGTACTGATTTTGGCAAACAGAATGATTCAGTTTGGAATCAACCTTCTGATTATTCTTCCATTTTAGCACTGTCCATTACATTAAACACCCACCCTCCTACATAATAGTTTAACACCTTCATCCACATCCATCATTCCCATTTCCTTCATCCAGTATTCCCACCACCTCCTCTTTCATCCCTCATTCCTTTACTTCAGCCCAACCTAACCTTCTTGAAGATCAGCCTATCCTACCTCCTTCACCCATTTCTCCTACATACCTACTTAATTTTGCATCTCTACTTTACCTTTTACCATCCTTTTTACCTTATCAATCATTTCACCCATTAGCTCTACCTCAATCATACTTCATCTCTCATGCTCATCTTCATCTCCATCTCTCATTCACTTCTCTTCCAAAGCCTCACTTATCCTTCATCTTTTATCCCTGCTCCTTCTATCCTTTGTCTCCATTTTGTTATGCCTTCAGAGGCAAAAATCTGATCTGGACAGTATCTGTAAAATATCATTACTCTAAATTAAACTAAACACACCGTTCCCCAGGAGACATGGCTGCAGCAGATTCATGCTGTGGGGATGCTTGTATAAAAATACATACCAGAGTTTGTATTTTGTAAAATAAATGCACCATATTTTCTTTATCATACAAAGTACCACATTGTGTTTGTAATGAGAACTTTTGCCATTTGATTATTTCCAATGGGGTATTTTGAAAAGATTGTCAGCAAGATTACAATTAAACAGAATAATTTCATAGCACCATATAAAAAAAGTGCAAAGAGAGTTCAAGGGAGAGTAAGTTGATTTCACCAGATGCATTTTTGTCAGTAGACCACAACTTTTCCATCTTTAAAAATGGGAAGGTTTATCCACCTATTATAAATGTAAAAACAAAGACATAGCTCAGGCATGGATGAGTTGAGATTTGTATCTGCCAACCGATGCTCAACTGTAGTGCTCTTTTATTTCTACCCAGCAGTTTGTTTTGAATTGCATCTTTCAAATCTTAGCAATGATAAATTTAATTAAATATTAATTTTGTGCAAACCCCGTTTCCCCTAAAATAAATTCAAAGCACAGAGTTAAAGTTCATTATGTGTTTTCTTCAAAAGAAAATATTGCAAACAAATTTTGCTCAGGCAGTAACCTTGAGAGATTTACTTTCACAGATACAAGGCCGGCTGAAATACCAAAAATAATTCCGGCTCTGCACCTTCGCGAAAATTTATGAGTCATATTAAAATAGAAAGATCCTAAGCAGGGAGAAATCCGTTTCGAGAGGAATCTGAGCTGCACAGGCCAGACCCTTCTGTTGGGAATTCCTTAGCTGGCTGTAGTTCACCTACAGCCAGTGGAGCAAAGTCATAGGGAACACCTGCAAGCGCTTGATGTTCCAAATGACTGGAAAGAACAAGAACAACACGGAGTTGGCCTTGGCAAATCATTCATCATTTTCCACTACCTCCCCCCACGGACCTGGTTCACTGTTTAAAGCCTCCCACAGAAGCTGTGGAGCTCGCAGATGTAAGTTTGAGGCAGATGTGCAGCCGCTGTAGCACAGTGAGGATACTACCTTAAATGTCCTGTTCTTGGTGCTGGCATCACATCACATTTTTGGCAAATGTGCCTATATTTATATACTTTGGGAATTAATAAATAAGCAAATGCTCCCTGTGTCTCTTATACATCTTCTGTGTATAAAATGTTCTCCCACTGCATGTGTCCTAGCTGTGAAACCAGTTAATAATAGTCATACAGTACATGCTTCTTTGGCCCCATTACAGTGGTTATTACTGCTTAAATTAGAGAAAAGAAAGAATGCCTAAACTCATCTTGTACAAAGGAGGCACCTGAAGAAGATGTCACTATTAGCGAACTTAATTACCTCATGCCCTAGGGGTACACAACAACCCCCATCCCCAACATCCCACCCCTTACTTCCACTCCACACAGGAAGAATGAAAACATCCCTCCTACATGATCACAGCATATTTCATGCTAATGCTAATTGCCGCACCACCATTCCCCCCCTTTTCATCCTAGGACATGCAGCCAGGATGCTAATCACAACCACAGCAATAGGGTCCCACAAAAGTTTTTATATCCCCTTTTTCTTCACATTGCTTTTCCACATTACAGCGACTAATTTAAATATGTATTTTTTGCTGGTATTTAAAGTGACAGACCAACATAATGTCATAATTGTTAAGTGGGGAAGGAAAAAAAGAGACTAAGTTTTCAATTTGAAAATATTTAAAGTTTAGGAGTCATTTGTAGTCAGCCCCAACTTTTACGCCAATAGCCTGTCACATTATTAATAAAAAGAGCTCACTTATGTCCAATTTCATTTCAGTGTAGATCTGTTTTGTGAATAGGTTTATTAAACATCAGTGTATAGAGAGCATAATGAAGATTAATGAATACAGGAGACAGGTCGGGGACAAAGTTGTCAAGTAACAAAGAGTTACATAAAATCATATGAAATGACCACCTACACTGACACAGACACTAGGAAGAAGCAGCCAAGAGGCCTATGGAAAGTCTGTAGGAGCTGCAAAACTCAGACTTTTAGGTTTAAGGATCTTTTATGAGAGAACTAAAACAGTGTCTTATAACTGAATACCCACTTGTGACCTTGGGAGGACAAGAAACCTTCCATTCCAGACTTATTTTTTTCTGTTAAAACAAAAAAGAAAAAAGAATGAAGTATATATATATTTTAAAAAAAAAGCAAATTACATTTCCCTTTTATTTCACAACTATACCTGTGTTGGTCTAGACATAAAATCTTAGTGAAATTTAAATTAGAGTTTGAAAGTAACAAAATGTGAATTAGTTTGCATATTTAACAGTAGCGATTTGATTTTGTATTAAGGAAAATAAATGGCTTGTTTATATAAACTCAACAGTACCAGACATGTTTGGCCTGTGTGCCTCCATATATGACGACACTTTTGCCTTTTTCCTCTTGCTCTGGAGATTAAGCAAAACGACTATTTGCATGACACATCGTTGGGGTTAGCCAAGATCTCAAGTCATAAAATAAAGCAGGACCCTTCATGAATATCTTCAATATGCATTTTTCTGACTTGAGGTGAACAAACTATACAGCTACCTAAACATGAGATCAGCCAATAGATTAATCTACACACCAATTTGCTACACACAGTAAATAAATCCTGTATATATATTTTTAACAGCACATTCCAATGAGGTGGACGCAGTAGTAGAGCACCCAGTGGACTATTACAAGATATGCCATGGTTTCATTGAGACTACTTTGCTGAACCGAGGTAAACATATGACAAGCTAAATCAGCCGGAAGAGAAGACAAGAGGGATGAGGGCAGACAGACAAAGGAGGGGGAAAAATGAAATCATGTACCATTGAACAGCTGCGCCGTTTCTGCGGTCACTGCTCTCCAGGACAAGCTGAGAAGGACAGCTTCACTATTTCTCTTCCCATGTTGGTGCAGGAGATCAATAATATGGCTTTGTAAGGGAAGTCACAGAGCTTATATTATGGAAGATGAAGCATTGTGTCTGTAATTGTTACTATTCTATAATGTTGCTTCAGTTAACCATTATACGTAATATGACTTGTAGTGAGCAGTACAATGGAAAATGCTGCATAGCCGTGCTTATTTTTGTTTTTAGACAATAATCTTATTATAAACAAAGAGCAAACGTTGGAGAAACAAAATCTAAATCTGTCCTTATGTGGAAAGATAACTGTGCCCCACATCTGTAATTAACAGTTTGCAATAACTGACAATGAATCTTTCACATCACGGGGACAAATTTTGAGCTCAAGGTCCAAAAATGATGGCCGGACATTCCACAGCATTTTGTGGCAGAGCAGAATTCATTTGTGTTCCAGGACATCATACTACCACCACCATGTTTGACAGCTAGGATGATTTTTTTTAAAATTATTTTATTTTTGTATCAAATGCTGTGTGAGTTTTCCTAAAATTCTTGATCATTGCGTTTTTATGGGGGTCAGTAATTGATTTAACTGTATGGAACATTTTAGTGCCATTTCCTATAACTTTCTTTCTTTTGGTGCATAATGTCTCTTCCTGTGTTTCACTAGGCACCCAAAGCCTTATACCTTTGTGACATTCTCCAAAGAAATAATTGTCAAAAACAGATTTTATTGTTCATCTTATTTATTTAGATTATTCCTTTAGCCTGGTTCATGTCAGGTTGAATTTTACTCTTTTTTTTTCTGGCAAAAGCCCAACCTCTCCATATTTTAGTGAAGCTAAACTATGAGGAGTCAATAAAACATGTGGTTAATAAAAAATTACATTAATGCATTCTCTTTGGCACAGAGCCGGAGATATCTTGATAACCTTTTCCTCCCAATTCCCCGGGGTTATCTTTGATATTGATTATTTTAAACATTTAATTGGGAGAAAGTAAAAACAGAAGTGATGAAGGGACATTTTCCTTTTCACAGCAACAGTAAGAAATTTCTTAAAAATTGTTACAAAGTTTGAGCAAAGGAAAAGTGTGGGCCAAGAGTTCAGTGGCATAAATTAACAGAACAGATTTTACTTCTTTCCTAATATCCAAATATGAAATAATTGGTTTTACCTT
Source organism: Poeciliopsis retropinna (assembly GCA_010277075.1). NCBI lineage: Eukaryota > Metazoa > Chordata > Actinopteri > Cyprinodontiformes > Poeciliidae > Poeciliopsis > Poeciliopsis retropinna. Next base: position 4,717,454 of record VMRM01000019.1, read on the forward strand.
TTTCTGAATATTGTATTTTAAAAGCACATGAGATGGTCTAAGGTTTATTATGAAAACATAATTATGCTGGAAAATTAGGAAAATACTAAGGAAACTATATTATGAACTTGAGGTGAAAAGGTAAGCAGAAAATCTTAGTTTTTTCCAGTTTCCACTTTAAAAAAATATTTAAAGCTTCACAAAAGATAATTTTCAAAAGATATAAAAACAAAGCATTAGCAAAGTTGGCAGAGATGCCTTCAAATTTGATAAAATAATTTGAAGTCAATCCAACATACAGTCGTGCTATGAGTGGTCACCAACATCACATCTGCAAAAATTCACTTCTGAAAAAATAATTAATGGTAAATCTCAGTTACTACTCTAAGGTTACCTTAAAAACCAAACTTTTCTGGTATTTCTCTGATGTTGAAAACCTATTACGTGCCAAGACCCGTTTAAGACAACAGAGTGGAACTGCTGAAAGTAACTTCAAACCAGATTTTTCAAATTCGTTTTTGGATAATGCAAAACACATTATTGATTATGGAACTTGGGGAGCAAGAATATGGAGGAAGAGAAGAGGGATTGGTCCAGTATTATAAACCTAATGATGTTTTAGGTTGTCCTCTGTGTTGATCTACTGTATGTAACGGGAGTTTAATTTTTGTACTTTCTTATATCTAGTACGCAAATTTACTGAATGCTACTTTTACTAAAAACCTTAAACTTCTATTACAATCCAAAGGCATAACACCAGCCCTGAAATAGAAATATCCTGATGGTAGGTAGACAGGAAAGCAGGCGAAGAGATGCCGGGATGACGTGTAGCAAATGGCCACAGGCCAAGACTCAAATCCAGGGCTGGCTGCAACAAGGACTGACAGCTTCCATACATGAGGCACCTGTTCAACACTTAGTCTCCCCAATGGCTTCACGTTTGACAGTGACTGAATAAATAGACGGTCTAAAGGGCCCTCTAACTAAATATGGATATGGAGCTGAGATATCCATTTTCAATCCCACATTGTGCTGAATGTTTTCTGTTAAAGACAAAGACATTGTAAATTAATTTATCTGCCTTCAGCTTTTTTTTAAAATTGACATTACAAGAATTTACCAGCTTTGGACAAAAGATAGGCTGAAACTTTACCCCATTTTTCTCAAGTTGATATTGGTTCTCATCTAAATGAGTGTCGAAACCCACAGCATGATACTGCCACTCATATGCACCTTCTTGGGTGCATGATTTATCTTGGGTGATCAGTGAGATGTTTGGAGCTTGGTAGTTTTACAAGCTACTTTTAACTTATTCACAATATACTTCTTGTTCATTGAAGTTCTGAAGCCGCCACAGAATAGCTGTATGGCCACTAAAATCAAGTCGCACGCAGGTGGACCTCAAAACCCAACCACTGGCCGCTCGAATTGGCAAATTTAAATTTATCATCGGGGTAGGAGGATACTGAATACCAATGTGAATCATGCTTCAGATATTTTATTTGTTAAAGATTTTAACAGCAACATGCATGGTTTTTCTGCCTTGCACTGATCTCCAAACAAATCAGCGACGACAAATTCAGAATTCTGAGCAGATCAGAGGCAGCATCTGGAGGGAGATTGTCTATTTTATGTAGTGTTGTGTGCACATGTTGCAGCTATGGAGTTCCCTCCAGCACTGGTTTGTTTACAGAAAGAGAATGATTTTAACTAGCACATAATTCTGCTTGTCAGGACTGCTGAGCCTGAAGTTCTCATATTTTGATGGTGTTATACTTGCGCGATCAATAAGCAAATACCAAAAACCCCTCGCTGCATGGTTTTCATATATAAAACAAACAAAAAAAATCTGCTTCAAGTAAAACCCAATGTGAGAAAAGTCAGCATGAGGGCTCTGTGTAATATGAATGAGGTATGTAAATTCAGAAAATGCTTTGCGTCTTCCCGTTTTGCTGGATTAATGACTATTAAGCTCGCTTGATGTTGAAAAATCAAAGATGCAGCAAACACAACCAAAGAAACAAACAAGCCTAAAAAGCACCACGAATTTCAACCTCATATGACACAAGAACAGAGGTTTGAAAAAATAAAAAATAAAAACCACAAAGGGCGTGTTTGTTTTCTACTTAAATCCAAATGAGGCATTCCTAAGTGATCTTCCTAGAGTGAGATATCCATAAAGCAAGTCCAACTCTTCAGTGTACCATTACCCCCCTCTGCTGGTGAAGACTAAATTCAAACTCTCTCCGAGCTTCACAAGCGAAGTACATTTAAAACATTTTTACCACCTCATTGTTATGACCCAACACATTCTGGCTTGGTGTTAAACAAGGAGAAACAGTCTAACACATGCTGTAGATTTTATTAGTCGAGCGGAGCACTGTGACTCATTTCCAAGTCAGTGGCTGGAGGAGTTGCTTCAGTATGCAATATGCTCTCTTCTCGCAGGATGACTTGCTCTCCCTCGTTCCCTGCCACCTCTCACTCCTTCATTCACAGTCGAATTCATTAGCTCTGCTTGCCATGTTGGCGATATGGTGAGGAATGAAAATTAAGGTGACAGAAAAGATATTAGCAGACGTCTTGTAATAAAATCAACTGATGTTATCAGGGAAAGAACAATGCACGGAAACTCCCAGTGTTTTTTTTCTTTTTTCTTTTCTTTTCTTCCTGCAGATGTCCTCTGTGTCTTCTTCTCCCTTTCTACACACCATCGCACATGGAATCTTTCAGTTTATTATCGCTTTGCGTCATGGATGCTGTGACAAACATGAAGACGACTTGAAACCAACACAGCCATGAGCTTCTCCATCCCTCCCTCTGTCCTGACAGACAAAGTAAAAATGTTTTTAGAAAAGTTCATGAAAAAAACTAAAGTTAACTAATCATTCAGAAGGGTAAAGAGCCACATTTCGCTATGGTAACTGCTAATTCTCTTCCTACTTGATCACTGTAGGGAAATGCTGTCCCTCTCTTCCTCACAGCCTTGCTTTAACAGATTGAGGTTTGCAGACTTCTATTGGTGTGCACAACGCTCCTAAGATCTCAGTATTGTACTCTAGCCAGGCTGAAAGTTAGACTGAAAAATCTTGATTCTTCTCCTTTCTGGTCATGGTGTAGCTCCACTTCTGTCTTTGGCAGATCATTTCCCGCTGATGGTATACGAAAGAGTTCATGGTCTGCTCAATAGCCACTTTAAGTAAAGGATTCTGCTACAAATCTGCAAAGACAAGCTCCTGTCTGAGTGCTATTTGGTCATTTATACATCACTTATCAAGCCAGTCATGTTCCAAACATGTGTTTTCATCAATGTCCACACAGAGCTTTACACAGATAAACAAGCAGCCATTTCCTATTACTAATGTTGCCTGCTTCCACTCTCCATTCAGCCAAAATCCCTGTTGATGCATATTCGTCTTGTGCTAAAGATCCTATCAAACGCATTTACAGCACTAAGATGCACCTCAACCTATGTCAATGGACTAAAATAGATTCAGTCAGCTTTATACTGCCTGGCCAACAAAAAAAAAAAAAAAAAATCACCATCTGAAGTTAACTGAGCAAATAGATATAAGCCTCCTGTTGGACAGCTACTGCATGGACAACGGTCCTCCAGCTGGCAACAAGTTACTTAACCCCAGTTGATGCAATTAGTGGCTTCTCATTTCTTACTGGGTACTGGGGCGTCGGAGGGAAGTTATATCCAGGTTTGAAAAACAAATTACCCAAATGAGAAGTTTAAGAATCCTAATTAGCCTGTCCTTTGTCTGAACACATTGGCAAAAATATGTGTCAAGAGGACTATCTGTCCACAAAGGTGCAATTTCTTGGAAAGCTTCCTTGTTCTCATACAGTTTTATTCCAGTGTTGCCACTTGACTGATAAGTACCAGTTTATCACAATATGAAAAAAATGGAGAAAAAAAATGCTCCATGCAAAAATACTTGCCATCTTGTTCAGATCTTGTGAATCATTTGAAATAATGGCTGATAAAGGTTTGAACATGATTTAAAGAGATGCATAGTTGTGATGTCTGCGCACTTACAAATGAATAAGAATCAGTTGGAGGATAATTTTGGTCAAAAAAAGGAAAGCTTTATAGAAGATGTGGATGCCTTATCAAGCTCACTTCTGAAACATATAATACTCAAATGAGCTTTACTTATACGATGCCTCCAAAACTTTCCAAAGTACTGTATACAGCTGTGAAATGGAAAGAAACTGTTTTGAATAGTTCTTATATGTGAAAAGAATCACCTTTCACTGCTATTACAGCTGCAAGTCTTTTAGGTTCTGTTTCTACCACCTTTGGACAGCCTGTCAAATTCTCAATTGAATTTCTGTCTGAACTTTGGCTGGAACATTTGAACACAAAATATATAGTCTGACAATCCTACTGTACATTTAATTTTACTTTCAGGGCCATTGTCCTAAAGGAAGAAATTGAAGGAAGACTAGAACAACTTGATCAGTGCCAGGACATCTAGCATACAAAACAATACGAAGTTCAAAATATGTATAAACCTACAATCTAGAATCTTTTAAATACAAACACTGACTGCAGTGAATTGAATGGAATTCCTTAAACAATTCTTCTTGGAAATGTAGAGTTTCGCTTGCTGGTTTTGAACTGCCATTTCTTTTAGATATGGCCCAGTTATCTGATGTGGCCCTGCTCTTCCATCTCGTACTCCTTCACTGCTTGAGCATCTGCTGACCCTGGCTGCTGCAGCTAAGATAAAAAAAAAACTGGAATATCTATAATTTAATTCATGATTCCAAATAATGTACATCATGTCCCTCCCTCCCTACTGTGTGCTCCTTACTATGTTCATGAATTCACTGCTAAGTAGCATTTCTTATCACAATATGAATTTACACATGATTAGACCCTTTACTTCACAAACCTTCATACAATTTAGTTAAATTTGCTCGTACCACATTGTTACAAGCTATGCTTCACCTGTGTGGCTCATGTCAACATCTCCACCTGGCCAGTTTGCTTCTGTCACTTGTGTGAACCGCCAGCACCCTACCATTTGTCACAATGCTCAGCCTCAGGATGAACACGACTTTATTTGTTCATCTGTGAGCCTTTAGTCTGTCCTTTTGTACCTACAATTCCATGTCTATCACCTGAAAAAATTATATTGACATCAGCTTTTGATGGTATGGCTATAACACATTAGTAACTAGAGAGAGTTTGCTGTTTCAATTTGCAGAAGGGATTTCTATTAAGAAAACAGCAACCACACATTGTAATAGTAAGATGAGCTCATTTAAATGGGGGGCGGGGGCATTCTTTATATCACGTTACTACCTCATCATAAACAAAGTATTGCTTTGATTCTTCCATACATGTTTGAGAAATCCTTGAGACACCCACGGCAGCCATCGAGGATGCTAAATGATTGATCCCACAAAACACTGCATTTTCCTATGCAGCTCCTCCTTAGAACTGTAATCACTAGCCGAGCTTCCGCCTCAGTGTAGCTCTCCCAACACCTTCCTTCCCACCGCCTTCCGCAAACGGCTCCATCAGACTAGCAGCAGCAGCAATTGGCTAATACTGGGTGGTACTGCAAGCCTGAGCTTATCATACAAACTACTTCTCAGTCCAACACTCTCAGTGAGAAGCGTGGTTGTGATGACGTGCTCTCGGCGGAGTGTCTGAAAGTGTAAAAGCTGCTTCTTAAAGAGAGTCCAATTTCAAGATCTCAAATTGTGAAGGAAAATTTTCTTTCACGTTGATTGTTATGTAAAGAATTTTTATAGCTGAAAACATTTGATTGTGCCATGTGGCTGAAACATACCTTTGCTTGTTTTTACATCAGCGGAATTTAAAAAAGATAAGTGTTAAGAGTTGGATGTGAACTACTGTAAGCACACTTATAAAATTAAAATATGCATAGTTCTTTTGTAAACACTATTAATCACAAACACTCACTTGTTGACAAGTCTGCCAACTTGTGTTGCCCATTGTCACTTCATAGCAACGAATAGAAAGGGAAAGCAAAAGCACACAATGACAGCCATTATTAGATATGGGGGGGATTCAATTTTGATGACTGTACCTTCTTTTTCCAGAAGCTCGTTGTTCTACTTGTTTAAAGTTCATGGCACAGAAAGGAGATGAGACATAACAGTGTATGGGGCAGAAACACTATCGCCTGCATCACTGCTGTACATCGTTAAATAATGAAACAAGCTCGTGACTAATTGGTGAGTCATGAATCTTCTCTTTGGAAGGACAGATGTGTACATGCATGCTCTCTTATCACCACCATCCCTTCCTTTTGTCAGTACGCAAGGGTTGCTTTTATTTTTTTCCCTCGATCCACCCCCACAAACCCCTTCCATCCCCCAGGGATTTTTAACTCCCCATCCCTTCTCACAGCACCCTGTACATCTTCCTCCTCCTCCTCCTCCCATTGCCTCTCCTGCAAACTCAGGAATCAGACACAGGTTTGCTACTGCTGAGAAAGCAACCATGGTAATCCTTGGGCTCAACTTCAAAAAGAGCCCCTAAAGACTACACTCTGTACGGTTTGTGGAAAGTCAGCCTGCTACCAGTGTTTGTGGATGGAAGGAGGGTTTTTAAAAAAAAAAAAAAAAAAAAAAAAAAAAAGACCTTCTCATTTCTTACTCGTCTCTTACCAAATACCTATTTCACTCAGCTTGCTGACAATAGGAAATTGGTAGCAGTAGTTTAGAAGTCAAAATGAAGAAGCCTGGGAGGTTAAAGGAAAGAAGGAGGAAGATGGACAGCTATCAGTTTGACATTAGATCCCAGGAGGATTGACTGAATCAGCAAGCATACAACTGCAGAGGAACATGAGTAAATGCAGTTGCTACCAAAACACATTTCATAGTATGCATGTCCATGTGTTTGCATGCCGTTCATAAAGATTTTTACAAAAAACAAAAAAACCCAAACAAACAAAAAGAAAAAAAACACTGTTCAGTGATTGAAACATCTGCAATGGTGAAGACTCCAGGAACACTTGAAGTGCTACAAAAATCCTCTGTTGGTAGACCAATGAGGCTTTTTGGCTCTATGTGCACCTGAGGTGGTAGAGTTGTGCCAGAAAACACATTGGTAGCAGATATATCTTCAAAAAAAAGATTTTTTTTTTAACATTGGATCACAATATCTTTTTTCCCCATAATATCATTATGAATAAAAAACCCCTTGCAAACAAATTTAAATAAAATAGCCCCAAACAGATTCCAGTCCTATATGAAACCAAGGTGGCACAAGTATCTAAAAAATTCTGCATATTTCACACATACTAAATATCTTGAAAGTACTTTGCTGTTATCTGACAGTCTAAAATATGATCAGCTTTGCCTGCTCTTGTTCATTTTCATGGTGAATGTCTAAAATTATGTATTTTATGTGCCATTTTCAATCTGAATTGTTAATTTATAAACAGCTTAAGATAAAGTAAAAATATTTTTTTTAATTTGGCAATAAGAGGAAAAATGTTTAAAATATGTATAGATGTTATACTTATTGTTAATGTTTTGTTGAAGCAATTTTTTTCTTCGATATCCGGTTTCAGTCCTGTGTTTGCCTCAGCATCCCACATCTTGACTGGACAATATTTCCTCACAGTCCTAGGTAGAAGTTCTGTAAATCTACCAGATTGTAAAAACATCTCTTGTCTATAATTCTTTTTCAAGAGACTCCACAAATTTAGGGTCTGAACTCTGGCAGGGGCAATATAAAACCAGGCTCAGAATGCCCTCAATTACTTAGCAGTAAGTGTTATGGACAAGCAGAAATCAGAATAATGGACAAAAAGAACAATACCGTTGACTTACGTGCAGGAAAGCCCTTGGAAGTGATCGCAATAGAGCTGGTTTAGGCAGGCATGAGAAAACAATGGAAGGATTAGCTCACCTGGACCTCCATTTTACTTATCCCTCTGGAAAGCAGCTTCTCATCTGGTAGCCCCAGCAGCTCAGTCCAGCCTAGTGGCAGGTTTTCAGTTCGGTTTTGTTTTTAAAATGTGTGTTTTTGTCAAGATAAAAACCCTTAACTTGGCCACAATCGGTTTTCTTCCAAAACACCCAGCTGTGTTCCCCACATGGCTTTCTAAGTTCTTTGTCCTAGTAGTGTATATATCACAGTAACAAGTGAAACTCATCAGCCTGATCAAAGCAGTGTGCACCTATGGTGGTGCATTTGCCGCTGTAGAACATCTGAGTACCTGTTCTGTAAGTTTAGTTTTCACCATTGTTTAACCACCCACGCTATAGTTTGATTTATAACTTAGCCTGGAAAGTTTTGTTTGGATAACCTAAAACCATGTCAAACATGTACTTGATTTTTACTTTTTTAAAAACACATATATCCTTTTAGGACATATATTTGTCTGCAACAAAATGTTTTTAACAAAAAATTTGTCTTGCAGAGAAGAAATGTTTGTCTCTTGCCTCAGTGTGAGGTTTGTAGCTCACACTGAAAGCAGATAGAAGAAGAAGTAGCTCTAAGGAAGGCACTTTTATAACATGTCAAAACCAACAAACTTGCTGGACGCTGATAGCTTCTGAACTCACGGAACAGGTACAGATTCTAAAAGAGCAATCACATACAATTCTGCTGTTGTTTATAGGTAAACAACAGCAGACTACTGCTTAAATATCACTTTTAAGTGTCTGAATCATCTGACAATGTGAACATCAAAACACTGATGCTGATGCTTTGACTTCTTTCACATAGTGTACTGAATGTACGGCTATGTGAAAGAATTAGGACACATAATTGAATTGTAACTTGTTTCAAAAGAAATATTACGTACAGTCTAATTTTATTTACATGTCTCAGCATAAGAAAATGTAATTACACTCATTCAATCAAAAGTGAAAATATCAACAAAAATATTGGGGTTTTGTTGTTTTTTTTCTGTCTAAGTAACCACACAGCATAGGAATGAAATAAAAATATGGCGTTTCATTTGGCCCAGGAATTTTCAGACATTACATGGGGATGTTAATGGACAATCTTACATCTTAGTCATTCTGTAATACACGGTTGAACTCACTGTTCAACCTGATTCTGTGACGATTGGCTAGGTTATGCTGCAGCAAAGCATTCCCAAACCATGACACGTCCCACTTGTGAGACTTAGGATATTAAATTAACTAAGGATTCTAGGGGAATTGACCGATCTATGACATACACGATGCAATGAGAACATCATGGAAGTCTTACCATTAAGATCCCAGTGTTTCCATATAACTACACTGCAGAAATATGAGCCGAATTATATAATTGAAGCAGTGGGATCCCTGCTGAACAACTTATATTGATTCAGTTTTATTCTATGTGCTAACTCTAATTCTGCTAATGTTACCCAAAGGTGCTGTGTTACTGTCCCTGTCTGCTTCCCTTGCTTCACATTCTCCCACAGATGACTTCTCATTAACTTAATCTATCCCTATAGATGGCATGCTCCAACAATAGAAGCTATGAATTATTTCTTTATCCCAGAAGGCGTTTTTGAATGGAAACCTAAGAATAAAGTCTTTTCATTGTGCTGACAAGACAAAGCCGAGTCCTGTCTGACTAGACGAATAGCCACCCAGATGTTGTTGATTCTCCCTGGGAGGGTGGCCTCAGACTCACCGCCGGAAGCACTCCGACAGGCGCTGCTGAAACATTTAACGCAGAGGAGGCCCACTTCAAAAGAATGGCCTCGTACAATCAGTGTACCCCTTTCTCTTTCAATTAGCACACAGTCTGCCAGGCTGGCATGCTCACCCATGGGCCAGGCTGAGGCCGTTAAAATATTGATGGGCCCTTCTCCGGAGTGAATGGAACACTTTGTGCTTCACTCCCCTGGGTGAATTTATGTGTTTTAGTTTTTTTTTTCTTCTTCTTCTTCTTTTTGATCGCAGGCATCTGAGTGTGAGATTATTCATATGGTCCAAGAGGATGTGCAGTGACTAAACCGTGGTCGGGCACGGAAATTTTAATAGAGGCAACTCTTGACTAAACACCACATTAATCTTTTACAACCATCAGAACCAGCTTTTTGTTCCGACAGATAAACCCCATCTCCCTCTAGCTTTCTTCCTCAGTGTGACTGAAACATCCTTATTAACCGCAATGCTTTAAAGTGTTTCTCTTTTGGCTGTGGTATGGAATCTCAGAGAGGGCAACTTTTGTGGGACTCAAAGCTATTTCCTTTTTTTTTTTTTTTTTTTGTCTGCAATCTCCAGTAAACAAGACCTCATTATTTCCAACAGTGTGATCCTGCAATCATCAGGGATGTTGAACAGGCATCTGTGCTAGTAATTGCCATCACTCATGTTCAACAAATGAATAGCACTTAACATCTGAGAGAAATAAAAGCTTAACCGTTTTTTAGGACTTTCAGCCTATGTTTTAATGTTAGTGAGGAGGACAATGGGTACTCTTTCATGGCATCCCTCTATCCAACCGTCCGTCAATTGTCTTTGCCCACTTAGTCGTGCAGGAACACGGGGCGAGGGGCTGGTCATTGGGCAAGAGGCCGGGTGTAACATGCACAGGGAAATAGTTATTGAATAAACAGGCTGAAAAAATTTGCAGCATCTTCAATTGGTCAGTTTTTTGAAGATCCACCTTTCAGTGCAATTACAGAGGGGCTTTTAGGGAATGCATCTTTTTTCCTTGCCACCAATAGAAACTGAAATTTCTGACTTAAATTGTATTTGAATCTGGACTTTGACTGGGTCATTCAAACACAACGGTATGCTTTAATCTAAATGTTACATTGTAGTTCTGGTGGTACGGTTAGTGTTCTTGTCTTCTGGAAGCCCAACCTTTCTTAAATGTAGCCACATCCTCTTGCTTTCAACTGTGACAAGCTTCCCAGTCTCTGCGAAAGAAAATTGTAATGCCATGTCTCAATGGGAACATGCTGTGTTCAAGGTGACGTGTAGTGTTAATTTTATACCAGATATAGATTTCAGGCCAAAAATGATTAGTTTTGGACCAAATGACTGAGCTCATTCTTCAACAGCAAACCTCCTTGTAGTGTCTTTCGCAAAGCTTGTGGCAACTGCAAGTAGATCTCATAGGTTTTTTTTCAGCACTGTTTCTATTTGCCACTCTTCCATAAAAGCTTGTGGAGTGCATGACTAATTGTTATTTTGACAAGAGATTGTCTCATGAGAATTGTGGGTCACTGCTGCTCTTCAAGAGTTACCATGGCCCAGGCACGTGCAGAGGGGGGGCTTGAGCCCCTGCTCCTTTTGTCCTTCCTAAGGATTACTTTGTGATGTCATAGAGTCCATGACATCACTGATCAGTTAAATTCTACGGTCAGTTAACACAAGATTAATTTGGACGTTGTAGCTCAACACAGAAAACTTGACGGAGGAAGGACCACAGTGTCAAGTTTATGCAAGACCTAAGGTCTCTTTTTGGAGGAGATTTAAAAAGATTTGCTGCACAGAGTATATCCAGGCCAAATTACACCAGATTACCAGAAAAGGGATTTTCTTAGTCAAATACTATGGAAAGTTATGGAGAAAGCCGCCAACGAACCAACTGTGGATCTTGTAAAGGACTATTTTAGGGAGGAACACAGTAAGGTTTTGATATTGCTCTCGAGAAGAACAGGGGAACTAAATGTGGATTTACTCTCAGACATGTCAGAAGAACTCAGTGAAAGAATTTTCCACAGTATCACCAAAGATGACTACCAGTTTGCTTCGGCACTAAATTTAATTGCTCAACTCAATCATCCAGAAGGATATTCAGTTACTGCGAAAAAATTCAAGCATCACCTGGACAATCCAGCGACAATATTTGCATCAACAAAGAGAAAGATGAGAAAGACTGTTTTCCCGAATGAGGACATGTATGGAGATGAGAATTGTCTGAGTGAGGAACCTCACTCAGACAATTTACAGTTTACACTCGGGCAGGAATGGATCCCGAACAATTTTTGAGGGACGCGAACAGGATGGGCTTCAAATGTGAGACGGAAGAGGAAAGAAGAGAAATGGTAGAAAAGAATTCTTTATAAGTCCAGTAAAATATCTAGATATGCCTCTTACAAACTGAAGGATGCTGAACATCTCCACAAAAAGCTGGCTCCAAAACTATGGGAAGAAGTAAAGGACATCATCGATTTTGTTTTTTTGACGAGATGGAAAGAAAACTCTTCCGAAACATCTTTCAGCTTCTCTATGGAAATGATTTGCTGTTTAAAATGATAAAAAGTGACAACCCAATAGTTATGTACAAGCTTACACAGTGTTTCAGAAGAACCCTGTCACATCACAGGAAAATTAATCTTCAGAAAAACTGTCTTCGAAAGGCATGGAGGAGTTTCAACATGCTGTCTGTTGTGGATATGATATAGACGTTGTTCAGACTCAGGAACCATCTAAGAGTGGAACAAACGTTGAGCCTCACCCAGCCTCCAAGCCGGGACCGGCCTTCAAGTTGGAACGGCCTCCAAGTCCCTCTGAGTCAGGACCGGCCTCTGACTCGAGCCAGAGTTGGGACTGGCCTCCGAATCAGCACCAACCTCTGAGACGGGACCGTGTTCAGAGTTGGGTCCTGCATCTGAGTGGAGACCGGCCTCTCAGTCCCTCTGAGATGGGACCGGACTCTGAGGAGGAATTGTTTCCCGAGTTGGGACTCATCTTTGAGTCGGAATTGTATTCCAAGTTAAGAAGCATAAAGTCGGGACCGGACTCTGAGTCGGGACTGGCTTTCAAGTCCCTCTGAGTCGGGACCGGCCTTCGAGTTGGAACGGCCTCCAAGTCCTTCTTGGAGGGCTGGTACCAACCCTCTGAGTTGGTACCAGCCTCCAAGTCTGGAAAGGCCTCCAAGTCCCTCTTAGTCACTACCAGTCTGTCAGGACCTGCCTCTGAGTCAGGACCAGCCACTGAGGCCGTCTAAGTTGGGATGGCCTCCAAGTCCCTCTGAGTTGGGACCAGACTCTGAGTCGGGACTGGCTTTCAAGTCCCTCCGAGTCGGGACCGGCCTTCGAGTTGGAACGGCCTCCAAGTCCTTCTGAGTCGGGACCGGCCTCTGACTCTGGACCACCTCCAAGTCCCTCTGAGTCAGGACCGGCCTCTGAGACGGACCGTGCTCTGAGTGGGGACTGTCTTCTGAGTCGGAATCATATTCAGAGTTGGGTCCTGTATCCGAGTGGAGACCGGCCTCTCAGTCCCTCTGAGACGGGACCGGACTCTGAGGAGGAATTGTTTCCCGAGTTGGGACCCATCTTTGAGTCGGAATTGTATTCCGAGTTAAGACCTGCCTCCGAGTCGGGACTGGCCTCCGAGTCGGGATGGCCTCCAAGTTGGGATGGCCTCCAAGTCCCTCTGAGTTGGGACCAGACTCTGAGTCGGGACTCAAGTCCCTCTGAGTCAGGACCGGCATCCAAGTTGGGACCTGCCTGTGAGTCAGGACCAGCCACTGAGTCCCTCTGAGTTGGTACCAGCCTCCAAGTCGGGAAAGCCCTCCAAGTCCCTCTTAGTCACTACCAGTCTGTCAGGACCTGCCTCTGAGTCAGGACCAGCCACTGAGACCGTCTAAGTTGGGCCTGGCCTCCGAGTCAGTCCAGGCCTCAGAGTCGAGACCTGCTTCCAAGTTAGGAAAGGCCTCCGAGTCAGGACAGCCTCAAAGTCTCTCTGACTCGGGAATGGCCTCCAAGTCCCTCTGAGTTGGGACCAGCCTCCAAGTTGGAACCTGCCTCTGAGTCAGGACCAGCCGCTGAGTCCCTCTGAGTCGGTACCGGCCTCCGAGTTGGGACTATCTTGAGTCAGAATCGTATTCTGAGTCGAGACCTGCCTCCAACTCTGGACCGGCCTCCGACTCGGGAATGTCCTCTGAGACGGGACCGGCCTCCAGTCAGGACCAACCTCTGAGATGGGACCGTCCTCCGAGTCAGGACCGTCTTCCATGGGATGGAGCAGTTTCCCCCATGGGGTGAAAAATTCATAAAAAGTGGAATATTATAAAAAGTATGAAGATCATGAATACCAAGAGATATCGCCGGCAGGAGAGAAAGCTGAATAGTATAAAAGTTGAATAGTTAAAATACCACAAAGTATGCAGGAGAAGAAGCGCGGCAAAATTTACGGAGCAACCAGATAAGTGGAATCCCTACAGCATTCACACTAATTACACCAGACACAAATATACCAAATACACCAGACTTTATATATTATGTGAACATATGGAAGCATTGGTGTCCATTTGAAGTTTTTGATAAGAATATTAATTCAGTTCAATATAATTTATTTGAAGCAATGTATAGGCACAATGAAGCAGCACAAACATAAACACAGAAATTAAAATGCAAAAATGGACTCATAAAGAACAAACAGACAATTAGACTATGTTGCTATGTTTAACTTTGAGCCCCTGCACCTCAAAAGGTTTCTGCACGGCCCTGCCGTGGGCCTTTTGGCTGCTTCTCTAGTTGCTGTTCTCCTTTTCTGTCTTGTAAGTTTAGGTTGACGACCATGTCTTAGGTTTTCAGTAGTCCCATACTCCACTAACATTTCTCCATCAATGTTCAGCATTCAATTACATTAAAGGTTGTGGTCATAACATGACAAAGTACAAAAAAGATAAAAGGCATACGGCACCACATTATAAAATGTCTGCCTGATGAATGCAGCTACAGAATGAATATGACTTTTAGGACATAAAGTGATTTGTTGGAAAGAATCTCATGTACGTCATTCGACATACTTTGCCAAAACTAAAAAGAATTTTGTCTAAGAAAAATAAGTCCAGAAGTCTCATTCTCTGCAAAGGTGCAAAGTACAGGCATAGAGCAGGAGCAGCAGATTGGATCTGATATTAGTTAAGGCTCAGGCGGCTACAGGGGTTTTGTACTTAGTCGTATGATGACACGGCTCCTAATGGAGCAGAGAAACGATGCGCTGATATCATTAATTGATGGATTAGAAGCATAAAATTCCCTGCAGAGACAATGATCGAGGGCACGACAAAGGGCGAGAGGAGCTCGAGTAAGCACAGGGACCCAGAGCTTAAACATGACCTGAGTGCGTAATTGAAAAGGGAAAGTCCTGAGATGTTTTATTTAAATGGGGCTGGAAGAACAAATGAAAAATAGCTGAAGAAAAAGAATGGAATAAGAGGAGGGCGAGGTGAAGATATCAAAGGGAAAACAAGGATAAGGACTACCAACAAATGCTAAACCATATTTTAGTAGAGCTAAAAGCCAGCAAACCAAAAACATTTTTGAAAATTCACTTTTTCTGAAACAAATAAAGAGCCTTTGGGGCAACTCCTCTTTAAAATGGAAACACAATTATTACAAATCTATGATTGACCCAGGGTATGCAGCAACAACAGGGTGTGGCTGCCTATTTTGTAAAAATAAAAATGCAAACAGGACAGGTTTTCTACTTACACCAAATTTACCAGTTACATAAAAGAACTAACACCATATTCTCAAGGGACGCTACAACAACCCAAAGATGATGGATGAGAACACCACACAGTTCATGCCAAGGTGTGATGGATGGAAATTTGGTTATTTCAGAGGCTGAGAAGTCTGATTTGGCTGAAGCAGTGGTCAGATTCAACCAGCAGGGACAGTCTCACGCTTGCGCTAGCTATAGTGAAGAGCACCGGAACTTAGATAATGATAATAATCGCTGGAGCAGAAGTACTGTGTCCGGCTCTTTTGTTAAAATACTCCCCTTCTTCAGGGCATTTACAGTGACAGAGAGTCTCTAAAAAAGTCAAAATCTCTTTCTGTCTTTTGTGTATGTGCACATTTTCACAGTTAAGTATGTTGTCTTATCTTGTTTTTGTCAGTATAAAATATGTGTGAATATATACAGGTCACCTGGTTGAATTACATGATGATTTACTCCATCATGTTTAAACAAAATAATGTGCTGGAATGTGTGTCCATATTCCTCTGTGTGTGAGATAAATAGCCTAAAAAATTGTATATCAATACGTTAACCAATCTACCAATCACCACATGTTTAAGGTTAGCCTTAAGTAACCTTTAAGGACTAATCGTGTTTTAGCTTCCCCTACCCCGTCCTGTCATGCACGTACCGGGGGCCAGTTGGTTGAATTTTCTGAGTGGTTAATAACAAACAGCACAGTGAGCTTCCCTACTGGTCCACTAGTGCCCTACTGGTCCACTAGTTCCCTACTGGTCCACTAGTTCCCTACTGATCCACTAGTTCTCTCTGTACTGTAATAAAACTCCACGTTAGTCTTTGAGCACAACTACCATTACTGCTCTTTCAAAATACTAGTTTTCTTATCTACTTAACTAGAACTGTATAGTTGGTGATTTTTTTTTCTTTGTTTTGGTGGTATATGCATTACAACGCAAACATTCTATACAATAGTAAACATCTGATTTATACGTTGTGGTAGTTTGTTACAAACAAAATAAAAAAACTCATCTTTTAACATCGACTTAATTATTGTTTATAAAACACAAGTTATTTTGAAATACTGTTTATCTGCTTAGACAAAAGGAATTTACAGTTGGTAAATTTTGCAAAATTAAAAATCAGACTTGCTTACCAGAAAACCTGCTTGTCTCTTAGCAACAGATTAACAACAAATACTGTTATTGTTCAAAAGACATCAGATTTTTTTCTGAATTATTAGGTATCTTATACTACTTAGCAAGAATTGCGTGTAGATGGTGAATTTTGCAAAAAAGTGATTATTTATTGATTTATTTTTTGTTTGTAAATATATCACAAAACAGACATTCTACACTAAAGTGAAAATCTGATTCATACTTTGTGGCAGTTCATTGCCAGAAAACGTGCTCGTCTCTTAGCAACAGATTAACAACAAATACTATTATTGTTCAAAAGACAACAGATTTTTTCTGAATTACTATTTAGCAAGAATTGTGTGTAGATGGTGAGTTTTGCAAAAAAAAGTGATTATTTATTTATTTTTTGGTTGTAAATATATCACAAAACAGACTTTCACGCAAAAGTAAAAATCTGACTTCTACTTTGTGGCAGTCCGTTACCAGAAAAAAATCTTACCTTAAAATTAATAAGTAATATTAATCTTTAGAAAAACATAAGCCCTTTAGAAATGGTGATTATCTACATGGGCACAAGAAATTTACAGTTGGTAAATTTAGCAAAAGCAAAAATCAAATGTTTACTTTGTACCACTTGATTACCAGAAAACCCTCTCATCTATTAGCAACAGCTAAACAACTAGTAAGACAACATCTTGTTTACTTTCTTTCTTGGTATTCATTTTGTGTTGCAATTATGTTCAGCATGTTCAGTGAACAGTTGACACACTTCTGAAACTTTCTTTAGAATGACACATTTCTTGACTTTGCACATGAAAGTCAGTATTTCCATTGTGAGCTACAAACAACTATAACAAAGTTGTGATAATGATATGTGTCCACCAAAAGGTAGAGCTAATTAGACATGACATTTATGTGTCTATGTCAATGGTAGGTGTATGAGGTACTGCAACATAAAGAGCCTGGGAGAAGGTAAACACCACCACTTACACTTTCAGAAAAAAAAAAAGGTAGATCCCCAACAGAGACAGGAATAGAAGGGTGGAGGCGAGAGGAGGGACCTCCAGAGGAAAGCATCAGAACCCTGTCTAAACTCTGCTTTCATCTGGCCCACACAGTGCCAGATGAATCCAAACGCCCGCCCATCATTAAGCATCAAAGGGTTGTAGGAGGAGGGATCCTGTCTGCACATCACTAATCCCCTTTAAATGTGCCTTCTCAGAGAACAAAGCCACCATTACATCCACAATGCATTTCTGGATGATCTGCACTCTTCTCGTGATGCTCTGCAATAATCAAAGCAAGAGTGGTGGTGTCCAAGTTTCAAGAGGAAGATTGTGAAAAATTGCAAAACGTGATTTTCACATCGACCACTCGGTAAACACAGCTTGAACAAGGCTCGTTTCCTCCAAACACTTGCAAACAGGTACCTCCAGAGAAACAAATTCTAAGTATGAATGTCTCCATTGTCAACCCAGGTTTCTAGTTTTATGCTGATCGATGTTCTGACATTGACTTAAGTGAAATGTAAAACAAAGTTCAGGTACAAGCAAAATCATTTTCATCATAACAGATGACTAATGAAGACCATTTCCTGAAAGGTTCTCCTTCTAGCCCTTTGTGTTCTCTTCACGTGACTCTCCTGGTTCCTCCATTCAAGCCAGTATTTAAATTTTATGACTGCATGTCATACTTACCCCAATCTTAATTTTGAGCGGAGGAGCACATGAAAACAATGAGTCTCAAACAAGACCTGAGAAATTTCAAACATTATTCACCCTCCTGTGACAACCTCTGGATGATCTCTTGTGCTCCAAAATGATTCTTCACCTCTTCTTGAGTTGCTTTGTTTTTACATCAAGTATCCATTCCAACTCTTACCATCCTTCTTCTCCCTCTTATCTCACCCTCTCACGCTGGTGTCGCCCTCCTCCCGGCACCACACCGCCAATCTGTGACAGTGACAAACTCCTACAAGTGAGTGGCCAATCTTGATACCTGTCTGCATCTCAATAATGGAGCAAGTTGATATGAAAGCCCTGTTATCTGAGGCCCTCTTGGCTCGCTGTGTGTGGAGCACCCATCAGTCAACAGGGACACAGAGGAAGGGAAGTGGGGAGACGCAACTGGTTGAGAAAGAGGTTGGCTATCTCTATGACTGGATTAATGAATGCGTTGAGGTTAAATTGGCTCTCAGTGACAGCAGACGCCTAACAGTGTTTCCATCAGTAATTGGTGGGTCCTTCCCCCTCATTTCTCTGTCTCTCTCCCCCCACCATGACATTTCTTCATCTGCATGTGACTACGTGGTACTCCTAAACACCCGTCGTATTTCTGTCTGATCTCCACACACAGAACTCACAGTTGGCCCTGTGTGGTACTCTCTGAACTGATTTTCCAGACAGCGTGGAATCGAAATGAAGGGATTTAAAAGAGAACTATCAAAGCACACAACACAGTCTAAGTCAAGAGTGTAAATATTCTAAATGTGCATATTTAGAGTTTGATGTCTGAGTGCTGGTTAATACAAAGTAGGGCAAAATATATCAAATTAATCTTGTCTTAGTGTCACATTCCCAATGATGTGATTCCTGCACGTTTCTAAAGTCACAAGCATTTGATGGGAATCAACGAGAATTTATTGGAATGAAATTGGAACATGTTAAAGGCTGACCCTTAACTGCAGATTAATTCTAGCGTAATATTGACTTCAACAAACAGATTGTCACCAGTACATTTGAGCGTATTTATGATATTCCTCAGGAAAACTCATAAATCACACCGCTTCCAGCAGGGCTATTGAGGATAAAATACATCCCTTCATATGTATTAAATCTATATAACATTTCACTTTTTTATTAAGAATATTAATTTTTCAATTGTATTGCAGATTATTTCCATGCATATGCATATATCTACATCATTTTCCAGAGTAAAACAAACAGTTTCTGTGGATAAACCTCCTCCGAACAGCACTTGGCAACTACTTAAGAACCAGCTGAAATTCTCCACAATCTTTTCATGCTCTTTAAGGCAACTGCAGCTCTTGTGGTCTAAATATTCTACAATCACGAAATCATTCCTCAAGAGTCTACAGGGCTTTGACAGTGATTAGCTGAATACCAACATCTGAGCAGCACTCTATTATCCCATACGAAACATTTATAACTGAATCAAGACAAAATAGTTTTATGAATGCTGGTGTATCACTTACTGTGAAGGACTTTGTCAGAGTTGTTTATTCACTTGTTACTCTGGCTCAAAGGCCCTTTCAGCAGGAGGAAACTCATACCCTTGGTGGCAGATGGGCCTAGGAAGGAAGAAATGTAACTATAAAGGCAGGAGAAAGCATAATTACTTTTTCAATCTCGCAATGCTCTGTTTTGCATTTAGAAACGGAAGAAGAGGATTGAACGTGGTTTAAAAAAAAAAAAAAAAAAAAAACTAAACTCGATTTAGGTAGGAAAACAAAGGACCCAAATAGGGGCATTTTGCTGCGACTTTGCAGACTTGGCTGGGAGTCACAGTCACTGTGTGACATCCTCAGCCTTCCCGATGTTGATTTGCTAAGTCCCTCTTTTGTAAGCTGTTTTCTTTATGCACCACATCCTCTCTGTCTCAAAGGTCCCCTCCGGGTCCATTATCTCCTGTGAATCCTATCGGCTCCCAAACACAAACAGGCTATTGCTGTGTTGTTTGGAAGCGGCTGAATCGGTTCGGTTGAACGGGGTGCGGCTCGCAGAAGCCACGCGGGCTCACAAACATCTGCTGTCGGTGCTAAGGAAAGAAAGCGCTCAAATTCTTGATGAAAAACTGTGGTAAAAGTCGTCTGCTGAGAGCGATTTGTTGCTGTCAGCTACAGTAGTCATTCCCGGGAAAACGGCTTTATTGTGAGACAAAAAAAAAAAAAAAATATGAGAAAAGAATAAATGAAATAAATTATACAGCTGTTTATGAGACTGTCACAGTATATTGCTGCTGCGCTCTCCCCCGGGACATCTCGCAAAGTCAGAAAGAGAGGAGTCCAATCTGCCAGCCGTTAATTCCTGGAAACAATACACGTGATGCTTTTACTGTAGAGTCTTTTCATCAGCTTCATTTTAGTTTGACGTGTAATGGAGCCGAGTGCAAGGCAGTGGAAACCAATGTTTGCTCCCTTTTTTTGTTATTATGTGTCTGTTGTGGGAAAGAGGGGTACGTCTGTACACATGGCTTCTCCTCCTCAGTCAAGGAGAAGTGAAGGGGAGCCCTCAGGGCAAACACAAAGACTGAAGGATCCGGAAAAGTCTTAGATGAGCATTAACACAAAGGCACGCATGTAAACAACAGGCACTTGAGGAAAAGACGAGCTGAAGTTTTTCAGCACCACAGACAGCTACCACCACTGAATACTGTATACAGGTTGAAATCTGCGTCCCTCTGGACTACCTTCACCTCAGAAAACCTCACATCTGGGCCCCTTTAAAAAATGCTAACAGTTTCAGCAACATTCTTCTTTAATCTTCTGAAACCTGACTGAAGCTCCTCCCAAATGGCCATGGGTTTTCAATCAGTTTTGCAGTTGAGTGAAAATTACTTTACACCCTGGCCTGATTAAATATTTGCTTTAAAGCACAAACGCTATTGGTTGTTGTAATACACTGAGCATGCCATTGTGTTACATTTCAAAAGAAACGTGGATGTTTTCTTTCTTTTCCACTGAAAAATAATAGTCATTGGAAGCTTGCATGTCCTGTCCAAAAGACGTCCTTGACAGTTACCGAATTCCAAAGTCAAACCGAAAATTTAATTAGTTCTGAACAGCATCAAAGGATAGAATTTTCTCATTTTAATGCTAACTACTTTGCATGTATTAGGCCAGGTTTCCATTCTGCTCTCAAAGAATAAAAATCATTCCTATACAAATGATTTAATCTTTTCAGTGAAAATTATAATTCACTCATGCTCGGAAGCAGAAAATGCAGCTTTGTGCTCCACAAAATTCCGCTCTCTCACCTCTTGATCCCTCTCCATAGATATGTTCTTTCAGTTTTGCAAATGAAGACATAAAGATTGCACAGGGAGAATGTGTTTGATTTCTGCATCCAAATATTCTACTCAACCGGTACAGTCAGCTGCCTTCATAGCCCTGTTTTTCCCCATTTATCTTTTTTACTTGCACCGAAAGTCATATTGTCTCATACAGAGACCAGAAAACTCAGTGTCTGGCTAAACGGGAACTTTTATTGCCGTCCCTACGCTGAATGGCAATTAGCTGCAGCAGGCTGGGGAAAAACGTCGGGCAGAGTTGGTATGCAGAGAGCCCTGCAAAGTTAATGGACTTTTAAATCGACACTGTGCTCCAAATTCCCTCATTAATGCAATCCTTGGTCCCTGCCTACACGAACGTTTGATTTCAAAGGTCAGCTCTCAAATGTCAACACAGGAACGGTAAATAGAGTACACTTTTATGATGCAAGCAGTGTGTTTAAAGCATGTGAAGTGAAAGAAGAGGCAGAATGAAGAGACTCTTTTTGTGGCTTTACTTTTTCATGTAATCGGTCCTTTTCTTCCTCTGTTCTAAAGAATTAGACTTTTTTTTTTCTTTCCCTAAACATAAGCACAAATTGTAATGGATAGGAAATCCAGGTCTGTAAACAGAACATAAACATGCATTTCTTTAGCATGGTCGCCTCTAAGCTGTACTTGGGGAGCTGCACAAAACTGCTCTGCTCTCAGTGCAGAACAAACCTGTAAAATAAAATCTAACCTAAACCATAAAAATATAAATACATCGTAATTTATTCTGTACCATTTTGTAATGAAGCTCATTGAGTGTCAGGTGACAACGAGCGAAACTACAGTTACACAACTAACGCTGTCCAGCTAATGATATGATGTGTGTAATTTCATCAAATACTCAGGGGAGTAAAAGAGTGACTTACTTCAACATTTATTCTGTGACACTCTTAGAGTCCCTGTACATTTAAAAGCTCCATTTGTGCCCATGTTTTAAAGTGTACCCATTATGCAAAATTTTATTTTTGCCCATTTTTGTACTTCCATTTTGGTCTCTACTGCTTCTAGAAACAGTCCAAGTATTAAAACAAAAAAAGCACCCAGTCATTTGTTTCTGGAATACGTAAATGTTAAATGTGCCTAGACAACTAGCCGTGTCAAAAACATTAGATTAAGTCGCAATTTCTATTGTTATCTGAGCAATTTTTATTGCAAATCTGCACATTAAAACACTGGCGCTGTGCCAGCCCGATGTTCTGGAAGAGTGAGGGAGATGTCATGCTCAGACAGCAAGGATACGATTGGGTGTCCTGCAAGTTTCTGAAACCAAGATTCAAATAGGATCTAAAACAGAAAATATTTAGAAAAAATATGATATAAGGGGAAATAAGTTCTTCTGGGACAGTTGCTTAAAATTGTGTCAAAAGTCCCAGATAAACTAGTTGTGAATGGAGCAATCTGTAAAAATGTACATGTAAATCTGAAGAAGTTGCTCAGAAAAATTAAGCTTTGGACATAACGACAAAGTGTAATAAAAATGAGAAAACGCACCCAAAAACAGCCCGAAACACAAGAATAATGCAGTTTTGATGAAAAAAAAGTAATAGGACAATGACTGTAGACACTGTCATAAAAGAGGAAACACTGGGAGAAAATCCCAATGAACACCAGAGTGCCTCCAGGTCAGCTTTAGTGAGCCTGGAGCTGGAATCGGGATTATGCTGTACAGAAAATCTTTATGTCCAGCCTTAGGCTGGGCTCTCAAAGTTTTGACCCCCACAACTTTGACCAAAGGCATTGGAAACAATGCCACAGGCCATGGTCGCAGTGAGAGGTATACAGTATAATCGAATCACCAAATCATTTTAGATTGCGCATAAAAAAATAAAAAAATAAAAAATCCTCACATACACTGATCCATTAATCTGTCCAAGAGAAGATGTGCTGTGAAAATGTACCTTGATATTGATTGCACTGATGTTAGCTCTTGGCGCAGAGGGACACGGGAGCAGTTAACAGAGTAGAAAGGAAAAGAAATTGAAAATGAGGCAGAAAAGCAGAATTTAAACATGGCTTGCAGCAATCAGGGAGTATGTGTCTATTTTAATTTGTTTTCCTAATTATTTGATTACTGCTGTGCCTTCTCTAAATATAGACCCAGCATGTTTGAAAGGCACATATTAACATATTCTTTTTTTTTGTTTGTTGATTAAAAAAAAAAAAAAAAAAACCTTGAACATAATGGAGGGGTCCTTGTTAAAGCAAAAAAAAAAAAAAAAATCCCCTTCCTCAATGAAAAATGCATTCTACTAAAATGTGTTCATATGCCTCTGGGGCAGGAGGGATTTCATATCCTGTCCCAGTTGAAAGGCCCTCATCTGAGTCCCCAGATGTTTACCTCTTTCCCTTTCATCCCCTCGCTTTGTTGTCAACAAAACAGAAAAGTTTTGTCTCATTAATTATTGTTTACTCTCCGCCTTTGTGTTGATGTGTCTCAAATGCCGTGTTCAGAGCCTGTAAAAGAAGCGGTGCCTTGCATTCATTCCGGGCTGAGGAGACGCAAACATGGAAGAGGAGTGAAAATTACACAGCACGCTTCCCTGCTTCACCCTAGCCCATCAGAAGGGTGGCCTACACTTACTGGGTATTTGGTGCATTTGTTAAACTGTTTGTTAACGTAACAGGAAATCGGCCAGTCACTGGGACACAACTCAATGCATTGATGTGGTGAAGTTATTGCTTCCTGACCACAGCCCTGCGATTTCCCTCTGCTCACCCCCACTCTCGGTCGTGTCCCTCTATGTCTCTTGGCTCCGCCCACTTTGCTGGATTAAAAAAAAAAAAAAAAATGTCTGGGGCGAGGTTGGTTACACTTTAAGCCACTTTGAAGACATGCTTAGGATCATCATGTATATGGTGATTTTTTAAAAAAAGGCACTCCTACAAAATGATGCTGCCACCTCTGTACTTCAAAACTGGGATGACATTATCTTATTCCCTTAAATAAAACAGTCATTTTGGCCAAACAGTTATGTTTTAATTTCATCAGACCACAACCGTATGTCTCCAAAAAAATAACTCCTTGGTCCTGCATGCATGATTAAACTGCAATGCAGTTTTTTAGGCTATTTTTGCAGTATTTGCTTCTTAATAGCTCAATGGCCTTTCAGTTCATGCTGGTACAGGTTGTACAAGTAGGAGAATGCACCATGTCACAAAAGTCAAATCATCTGGAACTGATTTAATGAACATGATAATTGGATTGCTCCACTCCAATGACCCCAAATGCTAGTAGTGCACCTTTGGGATGTTGTCTAGCAGTAGACACACGTCATACATAGATCTACAGTCAACTAATCTTGATGGAACTCTGTGATGTTATTATGTTGTTATGGAGTAATTCTGAGATAAATCTATACCACAAAAGTGTTGGGTTCTTGAGACAAAAATACAAGCCAGTACTAGCAGGGTATACCTAAAGAATAATAAAAAGAGTGCATGTCTTCTGATCCAAAGTCTTTTCTTGCAAATGCTGCCGTTTTAGTGACGCACACTCTGGATCTAACCATTTGCTTGATTCTCATTTATTTTCTCTTCTTAAGCCTGAGTTCACTCTTGACTGTGTATTTAGTAGCTGGTGGCTAATAGCATGTAAGTTGGTTGATAACTGAACAACGTGAAAAACTACATATCATGTCAGAAATTGTAGTAGGTTGGCTAGTAGTATGTCTTTACACCGGACAATATACTGAAATGCAAGGAGAAAGACAAAAATAATGGCAGTGTCAAGAAAGGCTATTTTGGTGACAGCTAAAATTGGATCATTGCACTGCAATCTCTCAGGGACATCATTGTGGCCATGAAAGGGAAATCCACAACATTCAGATTATATGTGTCAGATTTCTCTGAATGTTCAGCTACTTGCATTGATTTTCTGCTCTTCCTGCTTGACTGATTCTCCGGACTCACTCATCTATTAGTTTTGGTCCTCCAAAGCGTATATTCAAGATGAAAGGAACAGAACACTTTTTTAGTGAGTGTCCCGATGTCGTGTGTGCGTGCATGCGTGTGTGCATACTCCAAAGCAGCTGCCTGTCTACTATTGTCTAGACAGAATCGTGCACTTGCATACTGAGTGAGGGAGTGAAATGCTGAAAGCTGCCTCTGTCGATAATTAAAGCCACAGTCGGAAACGTAAAAGTTAAGTTGCTGCACAACTTCAAAAAATTAAAGCAGTCCAGGGATTTAAGGCAGCGATCGGCTTTTCAGCATAAAACACTCAACAAACATAACAGCGTCGAGTTAAGGGGATTATGTTCATAAGGCTTGCAAAGTTTTCAGTACAATGCTATCAACTGTGCACCACACTGTGCCTTTTCTGGGTGTTTTCCACCACATGAGGCAGAACTGATGTCATAAACTGCTCATTATTCTTTGTATGTAAAACCAGATAGAGAAATACTTCCAGTGTTTCTGCTCCGGAAAGTCTGACACAGTTTTGCCCGGCAACTCCTCAATCCTCTGGTATCTGCTCTCCATCTTTAATGGAATCGTCTAGCGCGCCATCCCCAAATCAGCCCCCATAATGCCTTGCCGTCTACATGCCCACGGGTTATGTCTGTGTCACGCTATAATGGTTCCTCCTTATCTGACACACAGTTATGCAAATATTAGGTTCCACCCATATATCTGGTGACTGGAGCTTCCCTCGCCCGCTCTCTCTCTCCATTTTTTCCACTGATTATACAGTGATAGGCTCACTTGCCCTGGAATAGACTGCTGGCGTAGAAAAGTGATTAGTCATATCTTGTGTTTGCAGCAATGTAAAACCCAACGCTGCCTGGTCTCTATTGTCGTTTCCGTTTGCGTGCATGACAGACTACCGGGCAGTTGAAAGCAGATGAAAAATTCCCTTTTAGCTTAAGTATTATATGCAACATGTGATGTAATAGATTTAACAGAAACAACAAATGGTCTAAACCATAAAGACTGAGGGTGTCTTATCGCAGCAAAAGTCTTATTGCAATTATGATACGGCTTGTAGGTATGGATTCATAGTAATAGAAAGAAAACTAATGCTGTAAACAAGTTTCTCACTAGGCTTTAACGTACCTGACAGCAGCTGAATTTCACAGCACAGCAATATGTCAAGGAGATTGACTGAAACCTAAGTGGAAAATGTCCAAAATTTCAGAAAGTTGCAACCTAAAACTTCATGTGGAAAGGATGGAAAAAAAGTCATGATGCATTTATTGCAAGTTTTACACAGCTAACCAAAGCTCTCACCAGTAATATTAGTCATAATCACTGTTTTGATTATTATGACTTTTTTTTATATAATTAAAATAATTTTTAAATTATTTTTATTGTACTCAACCGTTTTGTCAAATCATTAAAACTTAGTAAATGTAAAATAAATTTAAAATAAATTTTCCATATTATGCATCCTATGCTACACAATTATAAGGTATACTAAATGTCACTATGCGTTGCTGTACAAAGCAAGACAATGTGACATCATCATATCCTGTGTTATATTACATTATGATGTACTTCATGCCATGTCATGTTGCTATGGACCGCTGTGCTGTAAAGCAATGTTGCCATGTTATGCAACAGAACATTCTGATGTACTGTATTACACTGACGTACTGCTGTGCCGTAATCCAATGCAACGCAGGGTTACTCTATGCTATGTTTTACAATGTGACTCCATTCGATCCATGCTGCTTTTACAATATACTGTGACATGCAATGCTATGCTGCTGTGCTTTATGTTTTTTTTTTGTTTGTTTGTTTTTTTTTTTGTTTTTTTTTATGTTATTCGTCCTTTACGTCTCATGCTGGCATTTGTTGCATTATGTGAACAAACAAAAAAAGGGGCTTCTGTCTGGTTCTCATTAAGATGAACCGTTGTGTCTGCCTTGTTTTATTAACACATAAAACCATCTAATCAGCCCTAATCCTAACGTCCTTTAGTTTCAGCTACCACATAGGACTTTGTAAATTGAAACAGCTGAATCTATAAGCATGACAAATCACAAGGCGTGATCAGTGACGTGATCATTACATCAATGCTCTGTGTTGTTACACAGCCGCTGTACTACAGACTTTAATTAGTCAGATAATGGGTTCATGAGAATCCATCTGGTCCGGCAAATCTCTCATGAGGCCTGTTTCGGTCAGGTAATAGTGCAACGCGAGGTTGGTGACAGCATGACTGAAGGATGTAGTAGAGGAGGACGTGAGGAGTAAAATAACAACCTGCCCTTTTTTTTTTTTTTTTTTCCAGTTTCACCCTGCACACACACACCAAACCACTCTCCCTGCTCTCTAAAGCACACAAACTCCATCTCCCTGAGGGGTAGTGATCTGTGACTCCTCAATGTTCTGTGCACATCTGAGATGACAGCACACACAACACGGCCAGCGCTCGAGTCTGGGTTCCACATGATCACCCACAGCAGTACTGTACAGCAAACAAGATACTACCAGAGTGTGTACAGACATGGCAACAGCACTGGAATTCCTCTGAATCCAACTGTGTAATGCTCAGACTGGGCTGCACGGAAAAAAAAAAAAAAAAATGCAAATCCAACTTCTGCTCTTTCTAGGGCAGCAGTGAAGCCAGATGCAGAGCTTTTACTTGTTACAATGCTAATCTTTCTGATAGACATTTGCACATCATTCTCTTTTATTCGGTCATTGAACTTGATCTCCTCATGATGACTTTGCCTTGTAGAGCACCTGGTTACTTTCAAAGCAGAAGACAGAAAGAGTCAGGAGACAGTTTTGTGTCTATTCTGTTGAACGTGGTGCTACTACAAAGCCTTACAAAACTTTAAAAAGAAAAAGTCAAGTTAAAAGCATACAGCATTCCATTGATTTCCATTGGGATTTCAGGTCATAAATCAACATAAAGTAGTGCAAAAAGGTGAAGTGAAAGGAAGTGGTCTTCAAAATTTATATTTCCAAAAGAAAAAAAATCTGCAAAAAGAACAATATTTTACTGGCGTTCCTGTAATTGCGGTTGAAGCCGTCTGCAAACCTTCTGCAAACCTTCAGCTGTTTGCAGAAGGTGACCCAGTCAAAGACCTAAATCTGATTGAGAATCTATAACAAAGCAGCTTTGTTATAGATTCTCAATCAGATTTAGGTCTTTCGGATTCATAAATATGCGAAAATCAAACTGAGGAAACATCATCACACTGCGTTGCCACCACTGTAAATTCTTATGTGGATATAATGTGCAGTGGTTATGTTCTTCATTTACAAGTCATACGAGATACTCAAGTAAAAGTAACTGTTGTACAGTTAAAATAATTTTCTATCACAATTTATTTCTTTCAAATAAATCAGCGCAACCCCTGTTTAAATACGAGAGCAGTACTTTGATGCTAAAACTTCAAAAAGTCATTTTTTCTGGTCCATATTATTCACCCCAATTTCACAGAATAAGTGGGAGAAAATATTCTCCCAAAGACATGAAACATATGTTTTCCCGAAAGCACAGAAAATTGTGTCACCGCTGTAGATGTGCACATTTATATCTGTATAATTTAAAACCTGAGACAGTTTCCCCTCCTTATTATCAGCGGAGGTAGGAGCAGACCAGATTCAATTTAAGGGGAGGTAGTGGATCATGAAGGCATTTCACCATCCGGGAACAAATTTGATATCCGTCTGGAAGTCAGAACCCGGAACGGCGGTGTTGTCAGAAAAAGTAAAATGCTGCTTTATTTGCCATTCCAACTCCAATTTCACATCATTGCCCAAACTTTTTTTTTTTTTTTGATCCTATCATTTTCTTGACTTTTTCTTTTTTTTTTTTGCCCTAAAACTCTTTTTTTTTCTTCTGCCACTCATGATCAAATCCTTATGGTTCTGCCTAAATTGCATCTTATGAAACTCAGACCAATTACATTTAAAAAAAGTATTTTACAGCATTGGAGGGTTTCATGAGAAAACCAAGGAAAAAGGTAAAACTCTGATCCCATTTGATTGTTACCTCTTATAAGATCACACTTTTTGGCATGTCTCCAGTTTTGGAATAGCTGAAGAGATGATGGAGCTGAAATAATACTTCTGCAGGTGTAAAATTGAGAAATTTAATTAAGATTTTGGTTTTATTTCCAGAATCTTTTTGTTGGTATTCTAAGATTAGATTCTTTTTTTTTTTACATGTATAAATAACTAGATATATATTTGCTGTACTGTTTCTGTCTCTTTTTAAAGGCACTTTTGTCAAAAGGGCTGTTTTTAATGATGAGAATGATGGTGCTAATCCAGCCTTACTAAGCAATGTTAAATGCTAACTTTGCATAATATTTACATAGTTATCTAATCAGACATCATAACTTACACAAAAAGTAAACTTACTTCTTTATAAAACTTTTTTTTTTCTTTAACTTTAAATTTGTATTGGATCAGAATTTGCTGATCCCACTTTTATTAGTTTACTGTTTGGTTTTATCGGCTCTTATTCAAGTTAAGGAGGCAGAATTACAGCACCATATTTATGGCTGTTGGGTTTACACCTCTTCATCATCCGTCCAATGTGTTCAGTAAGGGCTCTGTGTTTATGCTCAACACCAGGAGGATGTAAAACGATAACTAAACAGTCCCAGATTGTTTGAATGGCAGGCCTTTTATTAAGACCGTAAGTTCCCTGCACACTTGCTACAAGGTCCAGGATGCACTGCTCCTGATATGAAGATTTTTTGGAGATAAATATATTTTTTTAACTTTTGTTTCCTCACCAAGAAGATACACACACTTCAGGAGTTACAGTGGGAGATTTAAGAATTTCTAAAACATTCTTAAATGTTTTAGAAATAGAAGATTCGAAGCAACACTTCAGGTAGATGAGGGAATAATATTGTAACATACAAGTCAAAAAAGTTGATTTGACACATAACTCCCTTTAAAAGAAGATCCTGAGCATGGCTAAAGGAGTGCTATTAAAGTGGATTAAAGATTCTTTCAAAAACCTTTTCCGATGGTGGGTTATTGGAAAGTGTTTAACTGTGTAGCCATATGTTGCAACTTTACAAACCCACAAGACACTGAGAATCGTTGCTCACAAAAACGAAAGCTCTCTTCTTTTCTGTTTTGATAAAAACTAGCTGATAATTTGGTTCACAAGCTGGATTTATTTTCTTTTAATGCTCAGTTCTGTTTTAGGATGATGTTTCATTATTTGTGTTTTTATTTTATTGAGATTAATGCAGTATATATTCTAGAAATCTGTAAAAGCCAAGGACCACCTCTTCAGCAGTACTCAGCTTGCCAGCTTTCTCGTTGTATTTTAATTTTGTATGTTGTTTTGTTGATATTATGATTGTTATCTAGGCTTATTTAGGACACTATCACTAAAAACATAATGCAAATTTATGAAATTTGCTTGCATTTCCAGTAAAGCCTAAAATCATGTACATTTTTTTTCTCTCTAAATGGATACTTAGTTCTCAGCAAATGTACATTTTAATTGCTGTCTGGCCTTTACTCTTTAGCATTTTAAAACAAACATAAATGGTTTTTAATGCATCCACGTGCATGCAAAAGTTTGTGCATGCCAAGAATGGCAAGTGCCATAGTGAACTATCAAGTTGGCATGACACCTTTTAGAAATCAGGAGGGGGGAAACAGTAGGAAAAAAAAAAGGAGTAGGAGAAGAAAGGAGAGTAAAAGACAATAGAGCTTAGTGACGAGGGAGCCAGGCGATGCGAAATGAGAGCGGAACAACAGAATGGAAATGGAGAAAAGTAGGAAGCAGCCAGTGAGAAAGATGTGTTTAACTGCAGGGGTTTGTGTAGGAGTGATGGGAGACCCTGTGGGGCCCTGAGGTAATCTGCAGGTTTATGCGCTAGCTCTCCAGGACCTTGCAGGTGCACTGCAGTAAGGATGTCAAAACTGTTTTTTTTTTGTTGTTGTTGTTTCACATTTGACACATTAAGTAATATATATATATATATATATATATATATATATATATATATATATATATATATATATATATATATATATATATATATGGTCCTAAAGTCCCCCAGCAGAACTTACTCTGCTCCTTCTGTTGATGTCAGAGGTTAATCCAGGTAATGAAAACAATAATAAAAAAAAAAACTTTTGCTGAAAAAAATTGACGTTTACTCTATTTTTGTTACCTAGCAAAAATATTTACATATTTTCAATGTAAAAAGCACAAGATGACGTCATTGATATCACAACTCTAGGTATTAAAACTCACCACTTTTAACTACTTAGCAGATTTTAACTATATTCGCAATGTTTAAACCTATTCACAAGATCTACTGTCATTTTTGTGCAGTTTTGCAAGGGAATCAGGAAATCATCCTAACAACAAACACACTACTTTTTTTTTTAACTCACTCAGTTGTATAAAATGTTAGGAAATTAATTCATTGACAACCCAGTTAGAGTTCAAAATTTTTTTTAAATCTTAATAAGCTTGATGCTCTTAAAGATTAAATAACATTTCTAATAAACTTTCAGTAGATCATACCACAGCATTTCAGTTTTTAGGTTAACAGAAGACTGGGGCTGTTATTTAACAACAAAGCAAAGCAATTGAACAAAAATACTGTTGGAGCAAATTCACTCTTAATTTCTTCTGCACTGAGCCTGAAAACTCTCCTTATTTGACTCGTCTCACTGACTGATACCAGCAAAAAAAAAAAAAAACATTTGAATGTTACTACAAACTAGATCACCTTCCTCGAATTAAACACAAGGCCACCTTGCCACTGATACTTTTTAAAGAAAAAAATGACTTCTCCAATGCATTTTTAACATGTTTTATTTTTTTCCAGTAGTCAGCAATACAGAGAAACTTTCCCAAATCTGTTTCAGGTTCAGTCTGAGAGAAAACCTGACCTGCAAAAAAAAAAAACGTTCATTGTACCTATCTCTACTTTTCCAGGACAGTTTACATTCATCGGACCCTTTATTGCAGGGGTATCAAACTCCAGTCCTCAAGGACCACTGTCCTGCAGGTTTTAGATGTGCCACAGGTACAAAACACTGGAATGAAATGGCTTAATTATCTCCTCCTTGTGCAGATCAGTTCTCCAGAGTCCTGCTAATGACCTTATTATTCTATTCAGGTGTGGTGCAGCAGAGGCACATCTAAATGTTTCAGGGCAGTGGCCCTCCAGGACTGGAGTTTGACACCTGTGTTTTATTGGGTTCACCTGGTCAAAAGCTTGTTAAGACAAAAAAGCGACTTATTCAATCACATAGTAGCGAGAAAATGCATTTCAGCATCTAGACGAAGTTCAAATCGAACACCAGAACTGTGACCAAAGGGGATTTAAGATATGCTGGTACGATTATTTCAGAAACTGCTCTTTCATATGAAGCAATTTCCTAGGTTTATAAAGAAAAAGCCCAAAGATGGCTTATGTTAGCTTAGGATTAGTAAATGGGACTGAAGTTCACGTATACTCAACAAATCTGGACAGTGTAATAGGTTTGGTGATAATTTCTTAGCAGATTTTGGGCCTCTTAGTACCAAATGAGCATCCTTTAAAAGACTACAAATTAGCAGGGTTTTCCTCCTCAGCAGGTCCATTACTTTATGATCCTCTGATGATCATCTTGAACTGGTTTCTAGAAAATTAAGATGAGTTCACTGTACTTCAATGAGTGCCATGTTCACCAGATACGTTTTGTGTTGTCATCACTGACATTACATACTTTTTCTATAAAAAAAAAAAAAAAAATATATATATATATATATATATATATATATATATATATATATATATATATATATATACATTTACAGTTCCCTGCTGAAGCCATTTTTTTAAACTCTACTTTTGAGAAAAAGAGCTAGAGGTCAGATATAAACACTAACTCTTGTTAAGATAAACAACAGGTGTGTTGCAGGCGGCGTTTCCGAACGTAAATGTCCTTGGCTCTCTGTCTGAATTTGGGCTAGCTTATTTAATCGCATGCCGCTGTTTGAACTGTCTGTTTATGTTTACACCCGCAGTCACGGACAATTCACTCGCAATCTTTGGGAAATTTAAATGGAAAAGACCCATATTTTTATTTAGATTCCACCGCAGCGATAGGTCCCTGTTCACCCTATCTCTTGTCTCTTTCCATTGCCCTGAATGAAATGAGAAACAATGAGATTTAATCATCCCATTCTCCTTTTGCAAACAATTAGATTGGGCCTTTGTTTTCTTTCAATTTGATGAGGGAATCCGACACTATTCTTCCCCCACAGTCCACGGTCATGCATTATGGAGATGGCGGAGTGTGCTCGTGTTAATAGGAATTGACAGGAACCACTGCAGGAAATAACGGAAGCAGCCTTCTCCGGCACCCCACCCAGGACACTGCTCTCCATCATATGCATACATGCCCCTTCAAAGAAAGACAATGGCAGCAGTGCACAACAGGAGACATCCTCATCAATTATGAAGGAGCTCTGAGTACCATCCATTACACCCCAATCAGCCCAAGAAATCACTGTTTTACCTCTGCTAGCATTTCTCTATTCATTAGGAAACCCATACACACATCAGTTAGACGACATGTCCAATAAGCCAGGACCACAGGAACAAGACTGCCATCTGAATGCCGGTTGCATTTCTTAATCAATCTCAGTCTATCAATGACCTCAATAAGCCTTCAGGAATTGAGTAGAAAAGGGGTTTGTCAAAAAAAAAAAAAAAAAAAGTAGGAGAAATTGGTTGACCTGAGGATGAGCAAACAAAAATATTACATTTTTTGTGTGCAGAAAAGTTGGGAATGAAGATGCTTCTACTGAAAGTGTATACAGCAAGAGACACAGTATAATTCTTATTGATATTTTTAACTTTATATTTATGCTCACATTTTCAACTCTGTTTAGACATGAGAAAAATAAATTCAAATACACGACAATATTGAAAACAGTCAGTCATGAGATGGACACCAGCACCAAATAGGTTTTATCTTAATTGATGTAAAGAGTATGCAAGAGTCATTAAGAGTCTGTCATATTAGCAAGACAACTAAATCATTTTTTCCCCCTTTTATAACCAGAAAGAGAATGTCATTTTCTCTAATAGGCTGAGATGTTTAATTATGCCAACAAAGGGCCAAGCAACAGGATTGTGTTTTGGAGCCAGAATTTTGTAATGGCCTTTTCACTTACTGCCAGCATGACTCATCTTAGAGAATGTGATTTAAAAGTTACGCTGATTTACTCATGAAATTTCCAGATTTTCCTAAAGGTGGCACTGTTAAAGTAAACACACAGTATTTGTATTTTCAAACTCATGTTAAGGGGAATGAGAGAAAGTTATCAAGTCGCCATCAACTAGCTGACTAAAGTGCCTTATAGGCTCTCTTACAATGTTTTCTTTTTGCCATGTTGCTCTTTAAACCTTTCATGCAGAGTGGTCACTACAGTGGACAGCTATCTAAAAGCCATTTTCTTGTGCTTCTTGTGGATTTTTATGTTATAAATGCATGGAGACGACTGAAGTGGGCACTAATGCATCATATTTATGTATATATACTTATATAATGCGGACACAAAGGATCATAATTCATTCATGAAATTATTAAAATTACTATTTAGCATTAATTCAGTGCTTGAATGTTATTTATTTTTGTTTTTGTTTTGTAATTACTCTCTATTCCAAACCAAACATGGATTGTAAAATAAATTGAATACAAAAGATGAGGAAGAAAAATCTAGACTATCCCTTCTTTATTGTCCCCAAAACCTGCACAACAGGCTTTATTGACTATTCACACGCTTTTGTTGTCGGTTTTCAAAGGAAAACTTAACATCGCCAATACGTCACCCTCAACTCAGACTTGTAACCGATCCTTAGAAAATAAGACACGTTGGAGATGGCAAAGTGCTATCTTTCACCACAAAGATACCAGAGAAAATAAGATAATGCCAAGACTGCTTGGCATTGTTTTATTTTATGATCGGAGGCAGATTGGAGGCTGTTGAGTCTGCAGGGATATTTTTCAAATCAGAGGTATGCACAGATAGACACGTCCTACAAGCTATTGACGAATTGTTGAAAGGAAACCACAAGCTGTTTGGCACAAACAACGGGACGCACCAAATAGCGGAATATCAGAGATTAGCTGCTCTACACAACACACAAAGAAACGACAAAAGTATTCCATTTTAACCCAGAATGTCTGTAGCCAATGCTGCGGATCAATTCACCCCATGGAATCACCACCAGGTCCTTGCTTCGCAGTTCAGTTAGGTAAATGGAACGTCAATAAAAGAGGCAATGTAAAGCGGGTGCAACAGCAGAGAAAAAAAAAAAAGAAAAAAGAAATATCGAAGAGGAGAGTGTCCATTCTGTGGCTGTTGTCAGGTAACCATCAAAGGTCTGCAAGTGCATGCCGCCTCCCTTGGAGAGCTGTCAGGACTCATTTTTTGATGCGGTTGCATTGTGCTTCATTATGCATGCCATATTGAACCAAACCAATAGGTAATCAAGGTGAATCAAATATTCATTGGGCCACATCGCACTGGTGGCCACAGCGCGACCCCAGTCAGAGCAGCAGGAGACACATCAGAGCCAATAAAGCCTGACAGTGGAGAGGAAGAGGCGCAGAGGCAGAAAATGTATCTCATCCTGAGAAAATATAAATGTTAATTTAGAGCAAAGGAACTTTTGTAGGTGTAAAAATATGCTGGGACTTTTTTCTTTTCTTTAGGATTTTTGTCCAGATTGTACTGAATTAAAGAAATATCACAGAGCTGCTTTACATCACCTAGCAACAGTAAAAAATGTTTCTTTGTCCTGCTTAGTGCTTATGCAGGATTGTGCTTTTGAACAAACGTGCTGCTGCAATGTCAGACGTCCTTCCCGTCTTTGTCCAGACCAAGATCTCCGAGTCAAAGTAAGACTGTTAGAGGAAAAACTGCGACGGGTCAAAACAATGTTGATGAGCACTGCGTCGTCACTGCCTCTGCTATCAGCCGTCCCTTCTATGATGTTTTTTCTTCCCATCATGCCTCGTCGCCAGAGTGCTTGCGCCTTGCCGCGTTCTGTCTTGATCCCCCTTTTATATCCTCTTGTGGGAAATCAACCACATGCGCATAAACAAAGCTGCACTCCGGAGCACGCACCCAGGTGTGCGCACAGAAACACAGACGCATCATTTCCCCGCACCACGGGGCTGACAGTAACTTTTAGCACCGCAGCTTTGTCTTTCAGGTGGTAATTAGCAGCTATTGTTGCCGTTCTGCTAATCAGAAATCTCACACACCGATGAGGGTCATTATCTCACCATCAGGGGGAAAATAGACTAGCCTGGCAGGGGTGTGTGTGCGTGCATGTGTGTGTGTGTGTGGGTGCAGGGGTGTGTGTGTGGGTGTGTGTTTGTGCGTCAAGTGATATGTGCTTTGATATGGTTCATAGGCGTTTCAAATAAAATTACAAAATAGGATTTTTTTTTTTTTTCATCACTTGCATGTGGAAAGCTTAATAGCTTCTTTGATTCTTGCTGTTTGTTGGCCTTTAGATACACGTCCGTTATTTATTCTGAAAAAGCTTTGAGATGAGCTGAATTCTAAACAAAGGCACATTGGAAGAACGGGAATTTCAAGAATTAACTGATCCTGAAAGGGGTTGGTGACGCAAAACACCCAGGAATTAATAAAATGGCCTCCAACAGACAAAGAATGGCTGCGCCTGATTATATTAAATCTAATTAAATGTTTTTAAATAGGTAAAGGAGAAAGGCAAATGTCTGTTATATTCAGTAGAGGAGGAATGAATTTCTTTTCTCACAGTTCGCCCAAGACTGTTTTGGTAATATACGTTTACGCAGACAAACAATTCAAAGAAAACCCATGACACATTTAGTGACTTTTGTCAAACTGACCAATGTAACTTTAAACAGAGAGAAAGAAAAGTTGAGTTCCAACACAAAGATGTTTGACCTCACTTTGTAAAAGGAACATTTGAAAAATTTTGTAATTTTTTTTTTTTCTCCAAGGATTTTGTTGGCTCTCATGGCCCATATTTTTTGAAAGGAGGCTGACAGGAAAGAGATGCAGCAAATGTCGCCGAGGTCGGGAGTTGAGCCCGTGACGGCCACTAAGGCCTCCATGCACGCCCCGTGTATTTAATAGACCATTGGTCTATTAAATAAATGACTAAAATAACCTTAGCGAATTCAACAATGTCTCTTTTAGATACTTTTGCCAGTTCTAAGTCATAATAAAGTGAAGAGCTGGATTTATAAAAAAAAAAAAAAAAAAACTAAAGAAGAAAAAATTAATAATAACAATAACATGACTATTTACAAGGTTGTATGTCAATGAGATAATGAGAAGAAATTTGAAAGTGGAGATCATATATTTGAAAAATGTGACGGATGCCGTCTTATTAGTGCAGAACATGGTAGGTTACAGCTCATTTTGATGTTGCTTTGTATTTATTTATTTATTTTTTTAAGAAAAAAAGCCACAGCCTTTTCTCTCAAGGTTAAGGTTGGTCTCTGCTGCCCACACAGACTTTCAGCAGACACTAAGAGCGTGCCGTCAGCAGACACAGCTTAACTCTGTGAAGACTTA
Source organism: Poeciliopsis retropinna (assembly GCA_010277075.1). Classification (NCBI taxonomy): domain Eukaryota; kingdom Metazoa; phylum Chordata; class Actinopteri; order Cyprinodontiformes; family Poeciliidae; genus Poeciliopsis; species Poeciliopsis retropinna. The sequence continues at coordinate 4,755,548 of VMRM01000019.1, forward strand.
TTTTGGTAATTTAGCCCTGCTGATTTTTTTATTTCTTTTTAAATGGACCAGACAGACTAAAGATAAGCTGAGAAGTCGTTGCTCTGAGCAACCATCATAAGTGTTTAATTTAAATCTTTGAAGATTTTGTCATCTAATGAGCACAGACAAAAAATAATTAACCAGGTTCCTTAACTTCCTCATGGCTGAAATTATGTAAAGATGGCATACATTGACTTTGATTTTACTTTTGAACAACACAAGTCGATGCTAAATACAGAGCTAAAAGCGATCACAATAAGAAACAGAAAGGTTGACATTTCAGGGTGTATTATGTTGGCAAAAAACAGTCCTCGTAAAAGCCCTTATAAAACACAATTTATGTGAAGAAGGACAACAGGAGAGAATAAAATGGGACAATCCATACAGTAATCTGTTTGTGAGGTCATGTCTTATAAGTTTTCAATTTTTACAAGTGTTGGCTTCACTACTCTGGCTCCCATTCCGTTACTGAATTGATTTGAAGAATCTGTTGTTAGATTTTTTTTTTCTATGGAAAATGTTCCTGATTACTCATGGTACATATCTACTGTGTAACCAGTGGTACTCTTCTGCTCAGAGTACCACTGGTATCGGTTCAAGTTCAGAACCAGTTATTCCCAGTACAATTTATTTCAATCACAATGAAACAGAATACCCTTAAGCGTCTGCTTAGACCTTAGTGTTGAGACCAAAGTCTTTTTTTTTTTTTACATGAAGGTTAATTGTTCATTTAAATAAACCATCCAAATCAGAAAGGGATTAATAACTAATGGACTCGGAATGAGGAAGAAAATTGTGCTTATTCTCCTAATTCAAAGCAGTTGTATCCAATCTATATTTATGTCCTTGGGATGGTGTGGTTTGGAAAGCTGCTGGGCTTCATGGTGCACAAGATATTGCTGCCTCTTGTGGAGGGCATCTAGCTACTCCAGGGATTGGCTGTCTGCTTTAATAGGACCTTCAAGGTCCCATACACAAACTGAAAGCCAGAGAAGGGGACCTGTGTTTTAGGGTCGTGGGATGGCCCAGCATTATTCTTCTCTCGCTCTCTCAAACACTGCGGTTCTTCTTGCTGGAATAACTCATATTCTGATTACATTTTTTTCCCCTAGTCCATCTTTATAGATCTTTGTTGTTTGTCCCTGTTTAGGCATTGGGAGGAAAATAAATAAACCTGTCAGATGACACTATGACGAGGTTGGCTTGTCCTTGCGTCTTGCTGGAGCACATTACTGAGTGGAAATGACCAGAGTTTGCATCCCAAACAGGGTCAACTTAAGACTCCCTTTTCTTCTGCCAACACGTGCTTCTTCCTGAGACACCGCAAGTTCAGTCATTTTTCTGTTTCACAGCACGAACAATGAAAAGAACATGAACGCATTGCATGTTTGACATGAAATACCTATTGATGGATTCGGTGGAGTTGTGGTAGATTGGTTCCAGCAGAGTTCTACCCAACTTTCAGCTGATGGGCACGGCGTTTAACTTTCTGTTGAATTCTGCCGCACAGAAGAGTTTATGGTCTGATCCAATCAATGTGTCCAATTCGTATGGCTAGACATTTCACGATAGCGTCCGTGTTTTTATTATTTTGTCGATTGTTCTTTGAATATGACACGCCTTCTTTAAACTCGGAATGCGAGTTTCTCTAACCATTTCTTTGAAACACTCTGTTTTCTTGTTTTAACTCTTAAAGGCAGATTTGATGATCAGAAAATGTGCGTGTTTGTCTTTACAGCTACCAAAGCAGTGTTATCAATGAAGTTCACCCTCTGTTAATGGTACATCCTTTCACTTTTAAGGTAAAAAAAAAAAAAAAAAAAAAAAAAAAACAATCTGAGAGTGATGTGTAGCCCTTTTTTTTCTACCAAAAGGTTAAATTGGGGCGTTATAGATCCCCTCCTTTATTAGCTCTGCTGTGACATGCTCCTTTCTTCAACCCAGAAGGACTGATTGAGGTTTTAAAGACTCAATCCCAGTTGAAATGCAATCGCAGAGGCTTTTAATTAGATAAAGCTTGGCTGGTTTGAACATATACTTTACAGCCGTGTCAGACTAAAAGGGTCCGTGTGCCATAAATATTGCCCGAGACATTAATAGAATTGAGATTAGAGGGCGGAATATGTGGATCAGTGCTAAAAGGCAGCCAGCAGTGTGCCGACTTCATCCACTGAGCTATTTATAGCTAAGAAAATGGACGGCCCCATTAATATAAGGCTTACCCTTTCTGGAAATGTAAATCACCGGGGCCAATAGCTCGATGTGCAGCTATATTGCAAAGCGCCGGAGTGAACTGTACTGTTTGACTGATTTACACTGGCCTGGGAAAAGGCAAAGATAATTGCTTCATTTCTGTGTATTGGCCTTGAGGACAGATGATGTGTTTTTAAGTCAATTTGATGTCTTGGCATTTCCCTTCCAACTTCTGCCTGTAAACATGGGTGAGCGTCTAAGAAGAGTCTTAAAGCTGCAGGGGATGCGTTACTGCTGCATGCTGTTTTCAGCAAGGTTGCGGCGAGGACAGGCCTGTCCTTCTACAACACGGACGGGAAAAAAAAATTTTAAAAAAAAATCTACACATCTAAAGTGGCATTTGATCCATGTTGAGCCCTGTCACTCATCTGCGTCCTATCATTTCTGCCCTCGACGTTTCTATTATAGCCGCACCAAGAGAGGGAAAATGAGTGAACACGAAAGACGTAGTGAGAAAGGAAGAGAGAGAGAATAAGAGATCAGATCACAGCCTCAGTGGACACTTCCACAAGGCTGAGAGCTAATCAATAAGCTCTGCATTTCAAAACTGCATGGGATTAGGCCCAACATGGCTTGTTTTCCAAAAAGCGCAGACTCCTGGTCTAATTGAGAGGCATCTCACGTCCAATCAGGGGCTCTGTGTCTGTTCTTTTGAAATGACTTGTCATCTTTTCTTTCTTTCAGCAGCGTATCAGTTTCTCCTTTGCTCTCTAATCCCCCTCTCCCTCCTCTCTTCTATCAGCTGTCATTACTGTCTGAGTAAAAGCCGTATGCAGCCCCTGTACTCTGCTACTGTACACCTTTCCGATACATGTGCTTGATGACTCAGAGCGCACATTTAAGCTGCACTCATCCAGGTAAATCAGATTTGTGTCTCAAATGCGATCATTTGCAGCGATTGTCTGCACATCAGAGCGGATTTATCTGCGCGGTCGATGCCGGTTTATCTGTGTAGGTTCCTGTGGAACAACATTCTCACCATGGCTTCCCTCATGCACCGTTGAAAGGAACCGTTGCAAAATACCAGCAGGCTGTTTCAGAACCCGTCAAGTGGCTGCTTTTCTGTACTGCTTCTGCAATGCTCTACCTAGAAGCTGGCAGGGACCAAGACAATGGTCCGTGCCAGCAATGAGACAATGAGATGAAATATCAATACGGAGGTCAGTATAGGATCAAATCCAGGGCTGTGGTTACCTGTATTTTGACTATAGGCACTTCGATTTCTATTTGCCTGGATTGTAAGTAATTTCTAATTGTTTTTGACATGAAATCCGACTTAAAATTCCAAATTAGATGTTTTTGTAGCATATATCTAAAGTATTGAAAAGCGAATACGTCTTGGAAAGCTGAAACACCTGGGTTTTTGGATGGCCTGTTGACTCGACCCCCAAGACAGGACATATTGAAACCTGTACATATCAGCTCCTCAGGCCGTGTGACAATGGTTCCCTCTGTGCGTATTATTGCATATTAAGTCATATTTGGTGCTTGAGCTTTTCAAAACGGACAGCTATAAGTGACTTTAGATGGAGTCTCAAGTATTCAGAGATTTCAGCTGTTTGCGAGTGGATGAATACCGCAAAAACCAGTGGTCCACTCTTTTCACAAGTTTACGCATACTAAGGTCACAACACTTTTAAAGCTCAGCCGACGCTGACACGGCTTTCTTAGTGTCTTAGCTCTTTTGAGTGCAGGCGACGTTTAGACTATTGAAAACTTACTGCGGCCTCAAAAATTGCAGAGGAGTGCTATACGGTCAAAGTCAACGCATATCAGAAAAGACTTGTGATCTAGCAGGAGCTTTTTATTTTTTTTTCAAACTCTCCTCCACCATATGGCGACCTCTGAACGGCACAGGCCTCGAAGGGATGAGGAAAACTGCTGGCTGGTAGAGACACAGAGGCCGACAGAGGTAAATATACGTTCAGTCGAATGTACCAGGAAGGACACAAAGTACGTGAAGATAGGACACTCCAGTGCAGTGAGCCTCTGTGGCAACATATAGCTGAAATATCACACATGGGAATAAATTGGCTTCTGTTACCACCGCATGTCTGAGGCGAGCAGGTTTGAAACAAAAAATACGAATAAATACATCTCCTGAGCGAAATAAGCACAGCCATGCAATCACTGTTTTTGAGAGAGCACAGAAAACACACATATTTCTTTTATCTGCTATGAAGCTAAAATGATAAGGACCAGCACTCTAAATGCAATAATGAAGCTCTGTGAGTAGAATATAAGGGCATAAATCGGAGGACAAGCAGCTGGTGGATAAGCATAATGAAAATACATATGAATTTTTCATGCAGAAACCTGTGACAATCGCCTGTGTGTGCATTTTCAAACCACTATACATTATTCAACAAAGGCGTGCAGCATGACATCCACTTTATTCTTTCAGTTTTACTTGAGATGAAGAAGATTTTGTTTTAATTTATGAATAAATCGACATTATAATTACACATTAATCCCACAAGGACGACGGGGTCCTTTCAAAGATGAGCTGAGCAATCTTGCATATGATGCAGATCTTTGAATGTAGGAAAGAAGGTCACCATGAAAGCAAAATGCAAAATCCTTGAGTATTAAAAAAAAGTTATTAGGTGGATAAAAACAACAACAAAAAAAAACAACTAATTTACTCTCTTTTTTTCATAGCCTGGAGAGAAGATTCATTGCAAAAATAAAAAAGAAGAAGAAACCACATGTAAAGCAATAACAGCCGAACTGAGAAAATAGGGGGGGGGAAATCCAATCATGATGCATAATAAACCTGAAAGCAATGTCTGTAATTATCAGTAAACAATTATGTTTATCACCTTTTGAATTCCAACATGCTTTATCATCACATAAGGCTTCGTTCATGCCTCTTCTGATTAATTTCTTCACTCCATCAGTAAATGTAATTATCTCTAACTAGAACTTTATGCACTTGGGAGAAAAAACAGTGAATGACTGCCTCTTTAAAAGAAATAAAATCTCTCTCCCTGCTAAACTCCGCTAGCAACTCTACTGCTCCCACCAGGTGTAATTCCTTGGGAACAAAGGTGGGTTTTGGAATGCTCAAAAGATGCAGAAAAAAAAGATTTGGCGAGTCAAATAGGGAGATGGTCTCAGATTTAATAACATCCATGGCTATTATGTCACCTTTTAGCTTGAATGCATTTGTGGGGGGAGAAGAAAACCCTGATGTCCCTTTGCATCTTCCTTTTGAAAATTTATTAGGTCCCCCCTCATAGTCCTGGTTTGAAAATTGTGACACAAGAACCACTGGTGATACTCCAGTTCCCTTTCGTGATATTCAAATGAAATTTTGGTATTTCTTATTTACAGGGTAAATATTAAATTAAAAAAAAGAAATTGGATGCTGAGTTTAGTAGGACCAGTATCAACATACTTCTTATTAGCTTAGTGCAGCGGAGAATATTTTAAGAACTCCAGTCCAAACTGGAAAAAAACAAGGAATGACAGAACCAGGAGCATAATTTTGTGGCTACTTTATCTGTATGCATCTGTCTGAAGTTGGATCTAGGCATACCATCAAACCCAAAATAAGTCTAAACTTGTGACTTTTAAATTTGAAAATTGGCAATTGCTGTTTTCATTTAATGATGCATTTCACCAAATTTCATACAACACTAAAGAAGTGCCAAGAAATATGGTTGGGATGACAACTAAACATGCAGAGCGATATTTGCTAAAACACACTTAAAGCATGAACTGGGTGGCAAAAGATGTCCATGTGGGTCCACTGGTGTTCTCCTCTTAACACATTTAAACGTCAGATGAAATCACAGCTTGGAGCTTTTATGAATAAGGTGCCAAAATGTATTATTCTGAATACCGATTCCCATAAAATGGTCTCGTCCCTGTTTGATCTTCATGTAGCCTTTGATTCCACGAGAGAAAATGTGCTTTGACAATAAAGAAGTGTTAGCTTCACTCTTTAGATTGTTCCAGGCAGTAGTTACATTGATAAAAATCTGACCAAATCTGGAACACATCAGGGAACAAAAGCGTGGATTCTTAGGTTAAACTGTAAAAGATGCCTCTTAGCCAGAATGAGACCATACAGCAAACTACAAACAGCCCTTTCAAAGTTACAAAAGGCTTCCCAAGAAAGGGCAAAGTGATTTTAGTCTGCTGGGTGCTCACCACCACAATAAATGTCAGACAATACCAAAGGCTGTCAAAAGCAGAAAGCTTTGGCTTTGATTTTGAAGGCAGAAAACGATTTGTGTCTTATTCACATTTAAAGGGAATTTGTAAAATAAGTGCTTTAGAAGAAAAGGTCTAGTATTTTATTTATTTTTTTCACAATGTATGATCTAGAAACAGCTGGCAGGACGATGAGCATAGACATATATGGCCAGTAGGTCTGAACCGTGTTAAACATTAGAACAGAGGTTGCATTCACACTTTACATGAACGGCTCAAAAATGTGCACAATAAATTTGAAAGAAAACAAAAAGAGAAAATGATGTAAATGGGGAATAAAACAAGACCAAAGGCAGCTAGGAGAGCAGGAATGTATTATCTGAAAGTAACAACAGGTCTGAGCATTACTAATTAGCCTGGTCCTTAACACCAACCAATAGGCTTAATATTACCAACATTATCAGAATAGGTACTCAAGTCTGAAAATAAATCTAAATTTCACTTTATGAAAACCATAGCAAAACCTTATTCTGTACTTTAAAAAAAAAACTGTGTTGTAATTACTTGCCTCAGAACCTTCAGCAGAAATATAAGTCCTGACAAGTTCTTCTAATGGTGGGACCACAGAAGCGATTCACAGTGAAAGGACATTTTATATATTAAAGTAATAAAAGAAAACATAAATCAAAGGTTCAGGACTTGTACCAGTTTTGGGACAATCGTTTTCATTTATTTTCTGGCGCAACATTTATCAACGATGCGTCAAAACCTCCTTTTGGCCACTTCCTCAGGAAGAATCCCCTGTAAAACCGAGCTGGAAGTAAAAACTATCTCGCCAGCGAGAAGGTTCTAAGGTAGCGGCCTCCGGCTTATTCCAGGGGTTCCCAAAGGGTTCTCGGGCCAGAAGCTATATGTGGTACTTCCAGTGGGTGTTGTGTCTGCCCTTCTCAGAGGAATACGTCCAGAAAACATCCAAAAGGTGGTGCCCACGAGGTACCCTGGTCAGATGAATCACCTCAGTCGACTCATTTTGGATGCAGAGCAGCAGTGGCTCCGTTGCAAGGCTCCCCTTGATGATGGAGCGCTACACCCTCTCACCATTACAGCGAACACTCATTTTGATATTTGTGAAATATTAACTCTGTTAGACCTTAGTAATGCAACTTCCTTCCCAGAGTGTTCAGACTGTTTTCTCTGCGGAGGAGAACAGCGAGATTAAGGAGACTTTTAAAGAACTCCTTCCACCGCCTGATGATATCCTCACTCCCCCTCTGGAGTTTATCACACACCGCTTTTTCTCCAGTGCCAAAAGAAAAGAAAGCATTTATGTTTTCAGTATCTTGCATGAAGTTGTGGCATTCATGTAGTTCAAATTGACAGTATGCTAAGCAACTTATTTTCTAAGGTGGTTCTTAATGAAACTAGTGCAAAAACATTAGACTTTTCTATTCTCGGTATATGAGCAACAATAAGTATTGTCCCATTACATAAACCACACTAGCATGTGAACCATGATATGCAGTTAGTATTAAACTAACTGCATATATTAGTTTAATACAAATATATGCATCATTACATTTTTTTTCATCAAATGCAGTAGTCAATCAAATAGGTTTACTAGGTACACCAATACTGTAACTTGAAATCAAGCTAGCATTTCACATGAAAATCCTTGAAGGTGAAACAGGAACAAATACTTAGCAGATGAAAATAAGTAATCATTAAAGATTAAATTGTTCACTAAAACACCACCTCAAAGCATTTTTCAGAGTTTATTAATATATTCATGCTGTACATTAAAAATACATTTGAGGGCAGACAGTTTAAAGTGGTTTGCCACTTCATTATAAGCTTAAAACACCTCTACTTGTATAGTTAAAGGTTACAGTAGAAAAGTCACCTATGAAATATAAATACACGTAACGCATTAGTCTTCCCCTTCTGCCAGACGTGTTGCATCGTGTGTTTATAAAAAAGAATCTATTAAAAGTTTCAACTTTTAATAGACATGCAGAAGAAACATTTGAAACTGGTGCTTAAATTAAAATATAAGAAGCACTATGTATTACATATACAGATAAACTTCGTGCAATAAATTCTCCAGCAAAATACAATAGGAAATTGTCAACCAGTAGAGAGTCTTCAATAAAAAGTCCTAAAAATGCTCTTCAGTACTTTGTACTACTACACAATAAAAACAAGCTTCTTAAAGAAACGTTTCTGGCATTAATTGAAGGTGGAAATGTTTATGCTAACTTTTGATTTGCATCCCTGACAGGCGTTTAAATCACATCGTGTAGTGCAGGGGCGGGCAACTCCAGGCCTGGAGGGCCGGTCTCCTGCAACTTTTAGATGTGTCTCTACTTCAACAAACTTGAGTCAAATAATGAGGTCATTAGCAGGACTCTGGAGAACGTGACTGCACTTACGAAGTGATTCAGCTGTTGGATTCAAGTGTGTCAGACCGGGGAGACATCTAAGAGCTGCGGGACACCGGCCCTTGAGGACCAGGATTGCCAGCGCCTGGTGTAGTGCTTGGGTTAGTACCACATCCACTGCATCTCCCACCTTGCGCATCCGCTTCAGCATTCAGAATCAAAGTTCAGCAGCAATGCGCGGAAAAACAACAGCCTGGCTCTTTCCAGCTAACACAGCAGTTATGCTTTTTTCTTCTCTTCAGCCTCTGCACTAGTTGCATTTCAACTACCAAGCTTCTTTTCACGTTTGTCATTCAGTGGTCTTGCGAGCGTTCTTGCTGAGGACCAAGTTCAGCTCGTTGAGCAAGTTAGGGGGCATAACTCCCCCAACACCTGGAATGGGTTTTTTGCCATGCGTCTTATTGCCAGTTTGAGGTAAAACCGGCAGTGGCATGGGCCTGAGGTGTCCTGGCAAGGATGGAGGTGGCAGCCTCTGAGGCTGGCAGATGTCCACAGAGGTTCTGCGCTGAGAAACCTCTGGGGTCTGTGATAGGTAGTCGGGCTTTAAACCTTTGGGTACGGTGTTGGTTTTGAGGTGAAGACCAGAGTCTTTGGTTGTCCTCAAGTCAGCGTCTCCAAGAGAAACTCTCCTATCTGTCAACTACAGGGAAATAAAGAAGATACAGTTGTTCTTTATATATATTTTTTTTAGAAAACACGTAGTGAAATGAAAATAAACTAAGTCTGAGTATTTGGCTTACGTGCTTGCTGAAGCTGTGGTTGTACGATGGAACCTTGCTGCTTTCTGTTATAGCGCCTCCTTTGGACGTTTTGAGATCTGCAGTTTCTTTGTTGGTACTGGTCATCTGGACATCAGACCCATGCTAAAAAAAAAAACAGAAAACTTCAAGAAAAATAAAGACTGTTTTAAAATTAACCAAAAAAATCTCAGTTTTGTTCAAAAAGTTGTTTTTGTTTGTAAGAAGTTTATACACATATATTCACTTAGTATAAGTATGCAGCACAACAATAGTCCTGTGTATCGTGTATTCCAAAGTAAAATACTGACACACAGAAATCTGCAAGTAGATTCGCTGAGCAGAAAGACTTTGTGAATTGTTACAGAGCAATTAAATTGTCACATTGTCAGGGAAAAATGTAAAAAAAAAAACCAAAAAACAAACAAAACAAAACGATATCCTCTCCAACCTGTAGGAACAGAACTGTTATGCTACACTTTGTAGAGTTTGCTAACTACTTCTAGCACACTGGAACAAGTCACAGTTGCAGTCACAGTTGACGCAAATACATACTGATACAGACTGATGTATGGGGATCCAGATGGTCCATCATTCTTTCACAAATCATGTGGTAAGCAATGACAATCGTGACTGGCTGTTTCTGCGAGGTAACCAGGACAAAAACAATCTGAACCACAGCATCTCTTCCTGTACAGAAACACTTCAGAATAAGTTTATTTATCAGAGTTTGATAAATGTTTTCGTGAGCTCAAACTGACTTCTATTTTCACAAAATAATTTGCAATTCCTCAGAGCTCCATTTGATTATACTTTGGTTTAAAGACGTAAGGATCGACACTGATATCCTGGAAGTGAAACTTAGCATTAAGTTTAATCCAGGCGCTAATTTTTCAGAAATGGCCAACAATCAGGTCACAAGAAGAGAAAAACAAAGATGCTGTAGTTAGAACTGACACTTTCAGTTTCGGTGTTTTCTTTATCAGGAGATGCACAGCCTATTGCTGTGGAATAATAAACTCGTCTGGGGAGAAACTAAGAGCAACTGCAAACCCTAACTTCCATTTTTATATCTTTATAGCGAAAAAGAAAGAAAAGAAAGAGCTTTCTTATCCGATTCTGAATCTGGTGATATGGGAGACACCCAGGAGAACAAACGGCCTGTGAACCAGTTTGAACCAGAAAGTTGTAAACAGCTGCATCACTAAAAGAAAGCCTCAGCTAACACTGCTTTAAGAGCGTAACTCAGAGACGTTCATAAATATTAGATGGCATCACTGAATGAATGCAGCATTTAAAAATCTACATGCTAATACATCTGAATAGTTTAAGTCTGCAGTTATCCCGTTTTTTGTTTTTTTTCCTCTTCCATTCAAATTTTCATCAGTATGGCTGGACAGCATTGAGTGAGCAATCAGCTTCTGCAAGAATGCGCTTCGGAGGGTTGCACTCGTTATCAAAACAGGCTGGGGGACAACTGTCAAGTCAGCACTCTTCCCTCTGTCTGTGTCAGCCATGACATGAAACAGAGTTAAACATCTTTTTTTGATTGGTTTTCATATTAAGATCAAATTTTTGGTGGAACTAAACTGAAATCAAAAAGGGTATAAGTTGTATTCATCAAAAATAACAGAAGTCAAAAGCCTGAGAGATATCAGTGTGGAATGAATGTGTAATAAACGAGCTTTACTTTTACATTTGAGTGACTTAAATCATTTTGCTACTCCATGATGTTGTAATTTATTGAGGTGCAGCTGCACTCCCAGCACAGACACAGAGTGATGCATTTATGAAGTCCACCCTAGCTCTGATCTCTGGCTAAACCTCCACTTCGACAACGTCCCCCTTTGGAAACCACGGCGACCCCTCGGACCAGCAAGAGCCGTGGCTCCTTAACAAACCCTCGTTTTATCGCTGCAAGAACCTGTCCTTGGACCTTTCCACCCTCCTCCCAGCCCCTCATCAGCACCAACACTCATTACACCTCACAGTAGAGTGAGATCCAACCGGCGCCGGTTGCTATGGAAACTGTGGCAGTACAACGCTTGCTAACAAGTAATGGGAATCACGAGAAACCTGAAGCCTCTTGTCTTACTTTCTGGTCCACACATTTCTCTTTGCCCTTGGCGCGGGGTCTGGTGTCCTTCCCAGAAAGCTTCCCTGCTGGAAGCTGACAATCCTAATGTTTAGAGGATTTAGGAGGAGAATCCTAATACTTTCAGCCCGCTCCAGTCTGCTATAGATTTAGCTGTTGCCGAGCTAAAAGCATCTCCAGAGAGCAAGAAAAGAGTGCACTGAAATAAACACCTTTAAAACAAATACTGCCTTTCCCTTTAGATCAATCTCCCCCGACAGCACTGCCCTTTTTACTTGCTAACCCAAACTAAAGCACTAAAAGGCTTTTACAGTAAGTACCCATGATAAACAGCACTGTGCCGCAGACAGGTTCCCATAAAGGAGTGCCAATACTGATTAAATGTGCTGAGCAAACACAAAAAAGAAACAACCAACTTCAGTTATTTAGATTAAAAATGACCAGAAAAGGGTTTTGTTTATTTATTTTAATGAGAAAATACGAGTCGCAGCGAGAAACATTAGGAGGAGGGAAGGAAAAAAAAAAAATGTCTGGAGAATATGTGGCATCCATAGCTGCTCTGCCTGTGTTTGCTTTGGCCTGCATTATTTATGTCATATGTGCTGTGTCAGCGGCTGACAGTGACAACACAGCGCTCTGTCTGGGGGCTAAGCACCACAATGTGATTGTTACAGTCGCCTTGACCTTATTTTCACAGCTTTTCCACATAAAGTGATTTATGTCATTGTTGAGTGACCTCGAAAAACTTCACAGTCCTCTCCCTGCTTTATGTGTTTAATGTGCCTAACAGAGCTACAGAAATGACTGATTGGGGAAAACATATGATTCATTTTTTTATACCTTCTACTTCTAATAACTTTAATAGTGAGAGTACATTTATTTTGACAGTAATCAAGGTTTTTTTGTTTGTTTGTTTGTTTGTTTGTTTCAGCCAAATAGGAGAGGGGAAGCACACAGACATGTTCAAAAGCTTTGGTTGGCAAGGGGGATGAATATTGTGTTTTGCAAACTATTCAGCTTTAGTCATGTATGTGATGACATTTCATATTGTACTTATATTATTGTGGCAAATAATCAGATGCACGTTAATTCCTAACTTTTCTGTCTTGAACCCTTTAATTCACAAGGGAAAAAAAATGTTGCTATTCTGCTGTGATCACTAAGCAAAGAGCTGTGAAAGAGTCCAGCTGAAATCACTTCATCAAAATACACTCAGACACGCTATTACGTCCACCCGTCCAGCTGGATGTTAATGCAGACAGAAAATCAGCCAATCATGTTTCAGCAGCTCAAATGCATTTACGCATCAGCACATGCTGAACTTGTTAAAGTTCAAACCGGCAAGCGTGTGTTATACGACTTTGAATGTTTCATGGTCATTGGTGCAAGAAGTGCTGAATATTTTAGAAACCGGTGAATATGCCCAAACATCTGTTGGGGTTGGAGAGAGCCGAAGGGAAAATATGAAGTGAGCGGCACGTTGTGTGGACAGCAGCTCAAACAACTGTTTGTTACGAACAAGATACGTAAAATAAAATCTCTAGGTGGGTAAAATATTCTATTCTATTGAAGCTGATAAGCCGCAGCAGCAGAAAACCACACCAGGTCAATTTCTTTGTCAGGTTAAAAAAAAGTGATATTGAACCGACAACTTATGCAGGCTCAATAAAAAAGGTCAATGTGAGGTTGGAAAGCTTTGTCTGGTCAAATGTAACGATTCTAACTACCACATTCGAATAGTAGGAAAAAGGAAACGAAACAACAGCAAGGATCCATCTGAACTATTCAGGTCAGTGGAAGAGAACTACTTCTAGCAGGATGACGCAACATGCTACAAAGCTCAAATGATCTGAAAGTGGTTATTTGAACACGACGATGGGCCTATAAACAACTACTTTTTATAATCTTACTTGAACAGACATTTTTACTTCTTTTACTTTTACTTCCATGTTAAAAAGCAGAGTGACTTTTTGTTATTTACTTTGAAAGTTTTTTTTGGGACAAAAAAGATTATTTTTTTCCCAAAACCACAGAAACGTATTTAAAGTTGTTCAAATGAATGCTCTTATCTGCTTTTTAAAGCGTTTACGTTAGCAAGGAGCTAAACTGTCCTTGATGTTTTTAGCTGCGATAGATTGTACCTTGAGAGCGATGATGTCTGCCACCCAGCTGATCTGAGTCTCCCTCCTGTCACAGCAGAAGTGCCTGTGGGAGGGGAAACTTGGTCACATCAATCACAGATATTCACCTATTTTCTACATGTCACTGCACATTATGTCTTCAAAGGGAACACCTCGGGTATTATCATAAATGGGCTTGGCAAGAGGGGATTCACTATCATTAGCAGTCACCCAATTGAGTAATTTATCAAACTAACAGCCCAGATGTGAATATATATTTCATACAGTATTTAAATGAGACAACCAATAATATTTTGAAAATGTATGTGTTACATGTTTGCTTGGAACGAATACAAATACATGTTCTATTTATTCTATGAAAGAGGGAAGGACAAAAGCTGAATTCCAATCCAGAGGCAGTAATGGTCTACGTCAGTCTACCTTTCAATTATGTTCATTTCCTCTGGAGGAAAAAAAAAAAATTACATGGAGGAAAAAACTGTGATTCAGTATAGCAAGGCATAGCCATTTGAAATTAGAATGCAGTACTAACAAAAAAAAAAATTAAAACTTATTTTTGGTGTAACCGAGGAAAAAGCTACGAGGGGCCGTTTAGGACAAAAACTATATTTTGTCTCTCAAACACTAATAATGACTCATACACACTCACAAAATATTAAAATTGCACATATATATACTACTAAAATGTCACACACACACATACAATCTTTCTCTCACATGCATACACAAAACACTAAACTTTTGCATATTCACTATTAAAATACCACACGCGTGTACAATGTTTTTTTTCTCACACTTAAAAGACTAAGATTGCACATATAAACTAGTAAAATATTGCATGTGCATGCTTTTTTTTTTCTCTCTCGCACACACACAAGACTAAAAAAGCACATATACACTAAAATATTACACACGCACGCAAAGCATACAGACATGCTATTCTGAATGATACGTCGAAATGTATGTGTGTGTGTGTGTGAACTAACACTAGGCTGAATTAATTAATTAGTTAATTAATTAATGAATGACTGAAATTGAGACTTGTATTTGTGTGAAAGACAAAATTTTCTTTGTGTGAGACGCTCTCATTTTTTTGAATGTATATGCGCAATTTTAGTATTTCGTGTGAGAGAGAAAATTGTGTGTGTGTGATATTTTAATAGTATATATGTGCAATTTCAATATTTTGAGTGTCTCTGAGTCTTTAGTAATGTGTGTGAGGCAAAACATAGTTTTTGTCCTAAAACGGCCCCTCATAATTAGCAGAGAAGCTGCCATACAGCAGAAAGAGGCCTCTTTTATTTTCCCTTGCTGTTTTATGCTAATGTTTTGAGTTTCAGGGAAGATTTTATAAACTTGATTCATATGTTACCTCATAAAATTTTGGACTAATAATCAGTTAGACTCTGCTTTCATGATTCCCATCACCAAACTGAGAGTAAAAATCGCAGCTTTAAGTTAATTAGATTTTGTGCAGGACTCACCACTGATGTTTATCTGTGTAAACTGTGAAACCCCAGCTGTAAAAAGAAAGAAAAAAAATAAGACATGGATCAGATAAAGCAATTTCTGTGCCATTAAATCTAAGAACACATTTGTGAAAATGGTAAATGGTCTCAACTTATATAACGCTCTCCAGTCATACTGACCACTCAAAGAGCTTTATGCTACAGACACATTCACCCATTCACGCTCACAGTCCAATTGCAAGACTAATACTCTACACACTGATTAACACAAATCCCCAAACTTTAAACCTATAAAAATTGTGGAGTAAGTATCGTACGCATAGGAAAAGGTTCGCAAGCGTGTAAAGAACAGATCAGGAAAAACTCATTTTGACTGCCTGCTGCTTAACTGTGCAATTAATTAGAGCAATTCCGATGCATATGTTTATGCATGAGCACCCAATGTCCTCCAGGCAAAACACTATACACACAGCACTTGCTGCTCATCTAAATAAACCCAAAAGTATGGAGAAGCATAACGTGTAGACAAGTTAGGCTAAATGTAAAACCTCTGAAGCCTGGAGTTCACTGTACAACATAGCTGGAACCAGATGCTTACATGCATCAAATAAAGAGACATCTGTTTTTTAGGTCAGAATGACCAAAATTAGGTCCGTTTGCTAAATGCTACACTCATGACAGAAAGAATATGTCAAAGATGTATTTATTACCTTCTTGAAATCTAGAAGTTTACATCATATAGCTCAAGAAGGAGATGTGTTCTGTGTCCTGCAGATTTGGTCCGAAATTGGCAAATCAATGAACAAAAGGTGAGACCTTATGAAAATATTATATTTCAATAAGGTTCTTGCTGGAAACTGTCCAGCAAAGGCAGTTTGCAGCAGGCTGCCTTTGCTGGTAACTGTTGTTTCTTTAGGACTCCTATTTTGAATCAAGAATGGAGGTACTTACAGGGTCGGCCTTGTTGTAGAGACATATTCATCTTTGGAGGCCAAAGTAAAGGGTAGTATTATAATGAGCCTGGATTGCATTTAATATTCTAGTAGTTCACAAAGATAAGACACTGGAAAGGAAGCACTGTGTGCATGTTTTAAAATGTGTGAAAAATAAAAACACAAACATTTTGTCTAAATCTAGTCATGTTCTTCATTTTAACAAACCCCAGCAGTGCGCATTTCATTACATTCTATTTATTAGCAAGATCATTCACTTATTTACCAGCATTTCAAAGTTATATCATTCAATATTTTATCCATTTTTAACAGTGTTATTATGAAAACTTTAACAGCGGATTAATCTGCACACAAGCAGAATAATGTAAAATACCAAATTTCTGTGCTTCAGAAACTTCCACAGCTATAAATTAAAATGGGCAAAAGAGTGAAGGGGAGAACAAAGGGAAAAAAATAAGAGGCAGGGGCCGAGAGCCTGCAGCTCCACTCCTGCGAGTTGAGGCAGCCGATCCAACGTCGCATCACAGTAGGCCGCTTGCAGACAGAACCCTCCCTAATGAGGTACTGAAGCGCTGGCTCTCCTCACCCTCTCAACACAACTCTCTCCATTTTCCTCAGCACTCTGTCTTTATTTCTTTATTCACCGTAATACCGCTCCCACAGCCCACTCAACAGTACCTTTATGATACCACGCTGCACCATCCTCTCTTTTCTGTCCCTCTTTGCCTCCCAGTCCTTCCCTTTATCCAGTTTTTCTCCCTGTGAAGCCCTGAACAATGCACCACCACTCGCTGGACTCATTTTTCACACTTCCCCTGGCTCTGAAAATTCTGACATGGGAAAAAATTATGAGGAATTATGAATACGCAACGTGAGTTATGGGGGTTGGTTTCCGACAGATTCGCTCTTTGATTCAACAACAGAAACTGCTCCGGCTTCGGCATGTGTAACAAATTAACTATTTGCATTTGTGAAAACAGATACGTGTTAAATCGGTTTCATTAAAGTGTAAAATGAACTGGTGTTCCAAGTAGGAGGAAAAACTTGAAAAGAAGTATCATAACAAGTACCGTAAGTGGCACACAGTCAGCTGACAGGAACAGCGGTCCGCCCAAATCAAAACTAAATATATTTTTTTTGATAATGGAAGAAAAGATTTGTTAAGAATGTGTGCATCACGTCTTCCTCAAACAGGTTACTCACTCGTGTTTCCATGGCAAAAATGGAGAAAACTTTGAGTATGGCTGTTCGCAATCAAATCCAGAAACTAAGAAATAAATGTTTCATGTAACAATCACCATAATAACATAATGGTGATTGTTACCTGATTATGTAGCAATCAGGTAACGGTGATTGTTACATTTGGAATGAAAAGCACAGAACCTTGTAAGTCTGAAAATGCCATCCTGAGTATGAAGCGTAGAAGCGCCAGCCTCATGTTCACAGGATGTTCTGCTCCAAGAGGGACAGGTGCACTTCACAAAATAAATGGAATCATGAGCCGAGGACGGGTTTTCGAAAGGGGCAATTAGTGCTAGTGAACATCTGCAGGCAGACTTGAGGTGTGTTGGGGTAAAGCAGGCAACAATCCTGCCTCTGATACTGCAGCTCTTTTAAGAGACATTAACCAAAATTCCAGCTGTTGCAAGAAACCTGTATAAGGAACTACCAAAACAATCAACCCAACTCAGACAGCAAGCACTATAAAAGTGCTTTATGCTGCACGTTACTAAATTCCCGACTGCATCACACAAAGATCAGAAAAACATGAGAATGATTTAAAACTGTTAGTTTTATCTTTATTTGAAAAATTTAGGAGTGAGGGAATGAAAAATAAATATACACAGAAGTGTGTCACAGACTGCTTGCTTATGAGCAAACGACAACCATAATTTGTCCTCGACAAGAAACAGGTGATACTTTCCAACATTAAGTTGCTTTAGACTTTAATTTCACAGCAGCTGCAGTCGCACTTAAATCGAACAAAGTTCATTTTGCCGCATTCAGTTTAAGTTCGTTAGGTGAATGACAATGTTAATGTCTGGGTCCTCAGAAAATCCTAACAGTGTTCATGAATCCTCTCAGTGTGTTCACGCGCTTCATTGTACGTACATCTGGAATTCTAATTCGCTCTGAATTGTTTAAAAAGGCGCGCTGTCTCCGGAAGATAAAACTGTCAAGATCCTATCTATTTCACAACAAGAAGCGTTCGCTTTAAACTGACTGCAAGTCTTTTACAGCATGGTGAACATCGCTTTACTTCAGAAGGACTTTCCCTCTCTTGGATGTTCCTTTTTCTATTCCCAGTCACGTTACTGACACGCTGCAAATTTTCCTAATTATTTGTGTAATGTTCCACTGGGCTTCTTTTGAACCTCACACAGTTTTATCACGCTTTTGCTGGCTTTGTTACAGACTTTTTTTTTTATCTGTGTTGCTGGAATCAAATCCTACATAAGACAAAAGCTCACAGAGGTTCAATGTATTTCTTTTGTAATTTTTTTTTTTTTTTTTTTTTTACCATCTGGAGATGTTTTTTAATTATATTTTTTATGTTTTCAGCACACACAATCTGTTTTTTTTTTTTTTTTTTAACCAAGGTAATTAAAACAATGCTATTAATTTTAAACTGGATAATTTACTTCGCAAGAAATAGAGCCAAGCAAAGGCGAAAATAGGGACATATCGCAACTCATATCAGAGATATTTACCAGTCACCGTCGCAAAATTTTATAATATTGAGCTGCCTTATCCTGCGTGCACAGTATAAGAAATTCTTGCCAATACTGACCGTGTAAAGTGATTTTGCTCTGTTAAATTTGCAATATATTGTGCAGAGTTATTTACAGTGAGAAATATAACTGAAAAGCTGAACTTGAACGGTGATAAACATCTTTAGTACAAAGGACTCCCGGATAATAAAAATTGTAGAAGTTTATTTGTTGTTGCTAACCTTGTGTAAGATTATAGTCGAAAAGGCAAATAAAAGTCAAGCTGACTGCTTTTTATGTAGATGTTAGGCTGTTGCTACTTTTTTCCCTCAGTGTTTTGACTTTAATCATGAAACAAAATTTCTACTTTTTTCTCAGCATTCCAACTTTATTCTTGAAAACATTAGCAATTTTCTGAACAGAAAAAAAAAAAAAAACAGCAACACTATTTTCTTTTCTTTAAGTGATCCCAATAACCTTTTCCTTTGAAAAAGGCCAGGCAGAATTCAAAATTTATTTTGCCACCAGGCAAAAGAAAGAGAAGAAAATGGTAAGGGAGTTAAGAACCATGAAGAAGACCTTGCATTTTATGGATTGCTTAGCAGTCAGTTATAAAGCATGTTGGTCCAATCTATCATTGGACCACAACACTGGATAGGGATTACAACACACAATAAGTGGGGTGATGATGGATGCAATAACTGTTTGAAAATTGCACTAAACTCAGTCACCATATCTCTATGACGACCAGTAGATGCCAACAGTGATGCCAGTAAAGATGGACTTTTTTTCCCCTTACTGTCGCAAAGGTCAACACGAGGAGCTCACTGAACCCAACTGGGACTCTGACGGGAACTCTGTAGTTTGGTCAGATGAGAACAAGATTGAGCTTTTGTAGATGATCCAAACAACACCAACAAATGTGGCCACTGCTTGTCTTCTTCAACACATCAACAACATGGTAACAATTCCTTCCTGCAGAGTACATGTTACCACTTTCCCATCAGTTGTTTACGCACAGATTTGTCAAAGAGGTTCATGTCATTCAAATGCAAACTGGACAATTAATGAAGCGTTTTACCGTGAATCCCTGACATTCATATTCACATTAAAGCTCGTTATTTTACACCTATTTGCTCACATCTTACACCAAATGTTCGATCTACACCGATAATAACTTTAGGTTTTAATTGGATTTCTGTCAAAGTCACTCCACTTCAGCTGTACAAGTTTACCTCACAGGTAAAAGATAAGAGTGAACACACAATGCAACAAATGCCACCGAGATAAAATTCTAGATATATGTTTTTTTATTATTATTATTATTTTCTAGACATTTGTAGACTTCAGAATTCAAAGAAAATTGTACTGCTCACTTGGATGGAGGTTTGAGCTTTTTCTTCAGGCCCAGGTAACATTTTACCATCTTCAACTGAATTTCTTTCTCCGCTTTAGTGTTCTGTACAAAAAAAAAGAGAGAGAGAGAGAGAGAACAGACAAGAGAAATAAGACACGGATGAACATTTTGGCAATAAAAATATATGTAAAAAGAAAACATTACGAGCTAAACTAAAATCACGAGGTAACAATCACAGAAAAGGCAGCAATCAGTTTGAATCATTACCGGCAAACCCAATCCTCCGACTGCCAAAGAACAAAGTGAAGGAGAACAAAGCAAACAAAATCAAAGTTAGAGCTTGCTTCTGACACCTACACATCAAAACCCATACCCCGTTCTCCGTTTCATCCAGCATAATTTGCGCTAAATACAGACCTGGCAATAATTGCAGAGGCCAAAGAATATCAATTAAATTGCAGTAACACTTCTAATTTACCTTGTATTTATGCAGTAATTAGCCACATTCTTCTGCAACCTCATATTTAGAGAAACTCATAGAGCAAGAACTCCCCTCTCACACACACACACGCGCGCGCGCGCGGATATATATATTTATAAATATATCGTTCCTACTCATTTTGCCTCCTACCTACACAACCCCCTCCCACCCTACAGGCAGCCCTTCCATCAATTATTAACACTTCTTCACACTCCTTTACGAATCCCATGTTTCAACTGCAGAAATGTGCTGAGAAGAAAAGCCCTCCAGGGAACTCGATCCTGCTGGTCCTCTCTCCCGCAAATTTTGTATTCTTTCTTTTTGCTTAAAAAAAGAGGGGGGGGGGTTGAAATATGGAGCCTGCTGCCATCAGTATGTTTTATTTTCCTCTGTAATTTAAAAATCTGAGAACTCCAGACTACGCTCAGGGATATATGAAACAGATACACGAGATGTCACAGAGACTGGCTGGGTTTGGGTCTATTAGGTTGCAGTGATGTATGCTCCACTGTAGCGCTTGTGTTTTTTTTGGGGTTTTTTTCTTAAGAAATTTCTAAACCTTTTTTTTTTTTTTTTATATTTCCTTGGTATGTCAGTCCTCTAAAGGACTAGGGATTCACAAGCAAGAAAAAAATAAAATCCCAAATGGTTAAAAGTCTTTACTGGGGGAATGTGACAGTGTATGAAGCCTATACTAAAAAAAGGGGATACTTACTTTGATGTCTCTGTAAAGAAGCAGCTTCTCTGAACGGAGTACAACGTACTTGTCCTGGAATTTGTGACCCGAGAGCAATTTGGAGGATCCATCACTGAACTTCAGATAGTCGCTCTTGAGAAACTGTCGTGGATCTGTTGAAAAAACAGTATTGGAAACCTGCTGCAGAGCATGAGAAAATACAGCATCTATAGATTTCTTGTGCCTCACAAACATAATACTAACCCTTGAATGTCTCCGCATTCAAATGTGTTTTATTGAGATTTTATGGTGCACATCATTGAGAAGTGGAAGTAAAGATACAGACTTTCTTTTTACCATTACTTATTCATAACGTTTAACCAAATTAACCTAGTTAGCATCGCTTTGAATATATACATCTGTAATTTAGTTATAGTTTAGAAATATGATGTATATTGATACTAATTTTATTCTAGTTTAGCATTTATGTCTGTGTTGTAATAGTCAGAACCAGTCCTTTTCGTTCTAACCAACTGTTCCACAAGTTAATATCTGCATACAGTAAAGCTACCTTTAGCTAACGCAAGCAACACGTTTCCACTGCTTATTTGTCACTTTTTGGCGATGCATCATTTTGCTCTTTACTTACAGATGTCAGAGTATTTTACGAACTCTTCATTTCTTCTGGACAAAACATAATGTAAACATTGGACCTCGTGACACTTTCTGGAGGAGTATTTTGTAATGTATTACTGATAGTAAACACAATTCCACAGTTTGTGGTCCCACAGTGAATAATGCCTGGATGTGTGTACACAGAGATTTTACTGTAAAGGCTTCATTGACAGCACACTTTACCTTTTCCTCCAGCCATTCTCTTGGCGCCTGCAAATTTCTTTATTACAAGAAAAGCAGAGCTTGGGCAGTCCAAGGTGCTCCACTCCAGCACCTGCTCAAGAATCTTTTCACTGTGGTGCAGCGGTCGCTCTGTTGAAAGAGAGCAACAAACCTTGTGATCAGTTATTGTGATAGAGGATGTAAAAGATCCCCAAAAAGCAAAAACGATGCCATTCTGTCTTCTGACCTTACTCGAATTCGACATGCAAGGCGCCAATTCACACCCAAGACGAACACATGTAAGCCAAACAACATTATGATCTTGTTGTTCCTCCCACTGTCATTAAAGAGCAGTTTAAATTATCTACATCATATCAGGAGCTGATTATAAAAACACACTCATGTGAAAAATAGACCTATTATCTCCTCCTAATTGGTGAACAGGGTGCATGCTGTCAGCCAAAAAAAAGCTTATAATTTGTGTACTACCTCCTCTGCTCTGATGGTTCCATTTTTACACCCCCGTGTTTTTCAGAACCAAAGGAGGTAAAGAGAGCCACAGTGGCATAACTTATTAATAACACAGAGCTTATCTCAGAGCTGGAATCTCTGCAGACCCGGGCCATGGAATTAGTTCCTCTTTTCCCAACAAATATTAGCTTCCCCCTTTTTCTGTCCATTGTTCTCATTAACCGTGTTTATCTGAAGCTATTCACCGAGATGACTAATTAATGTACTCCCTCTCCCCTCTTTGTGGTTTTACGAGCAAAACCTGCCAAGCCGCAGCCTTTCAAAATACCTTGAGTGTTTATCCTTCCTGAGATGTGCTGGTTTGGCGGGAAATATTCGGATCTGTCAGCAAACATATATATATATATATATTTTATATATATATATATATATATATATATATATTATATATATATATATAATAATATATATATATATATATATATATATAATATATTATATTTATAAATATAAAAAAATTTAAAAAATTCCCTTCTCACCCACCGCGGGTGGTTCTTATCTTCTGAGCTCGGGTCCTCTACCAGAGGCCTGGGAGCTTGAGGGTTCTGCGCAGTATCTTTGCTGTGCCTAGAACTGCACATTTCTGGACTGAGATGTCGTTTCTGGGATCTGTTGTAGCCACTGCTCCAGTTTGGGGGTATATATATATATATATTTAGTATTCAACACGCCTTTGCTGTTAGAAGAGGACGGCATGTCCTCTGGAACTTTTTGAGAAGGAAAATAAACAGAAGAGTGAGGTGTAAACTCCAAGTGAACTGATGAAAAGTGCACGGGGGACGTGTGAGCTAAGCAGCTTTGTGACGAATCTGATGCTCCTCTTTGTGTGGTTCTCTTCTATGATCAAATGGTGTAGTGTGAAGCACCAGGAGCTGTCGTCGCCGATTAATGTGAGACGAGGCGGGTCAGCTCTCTAGGTCGATCATGCAAGAAAGATGAAGGTAATCTATGACATGCGATGGCACCGATGATTAATTAATGTGCATATCATCAGACCAATGATGCTCGGATAATTTCTCAGCGTGCCGCCGCGTTCACGCAGACACTGGTTCATTAAAGAGATAGCATAATCTCCCAATCGCAAGGCCAATGAATGAGGGTCTGTTCTTTCCACGAGCCACGCAACAAAATGCCAACCATAAATGGTAATGTGACACTAATTGGACACAAAGCGGACCACAAGAGAAAGTTTTAAAGCTTAGGCTTTTGTTGTTCAGGGATTCAATGGTTTTAATTGTGGGACATATAATTAATTATTCTTTCAATGTGATGAGGTTATGATGTGATGCATTTAGAAATGTTGGGCTCATGTCATATACATGTTTTATGTCAGGAGTCAGTGATATTACAGAAGCAAGTTTAGAATTAGATATTTCTCTGCTGGCCGTCTTTTAATATGTTACCTGAAAAAAAATAAATAAATCAAAGGCTTGTTAAAAAGCGACCAACTTACAACCAGTTATTTAAAAGAAATTAGTTATGTTGAGAATGGAGCGAGAAATGAAACCTAGAAAGATAGCTCTGATTCCAAACAATATTGTATTTTTTACACGGTTAAAATACAATATTTTTAAATATGGTAAATATCAATATTTAAAAATGTCGATATTTTAAAATATTTTAAATATTTTAAATACTGTCTAAAGTTGATGAGTAGAGAATAGCTGGTCGTCAACTTTTGACACCTTTTCTTCTCTTCCTGTCTGAAGGTGAACTGGACCAAACTTCTCTTTTTGTGACTTTTAACATGAACAAAATACTTTTTTCTTAAATGCCACAATAATGAAATAAAGAATATTTCAAAGATGTGTTTATTAAGGCCTTCAAAATCATATGTATATAGCATACCCAGTGTAAACTATGCAATTTATTTCATTCTATGCATCTATATTTGTATCTACATACAATCTTGAGTTATATATATATATGTTTTCATATTGATCTTCAAGAGAAATAACTACAGTTTCCAACATATCCCACTATACCACATATTTAATCTTTGGTGATTTGTGCACATTAACTAACAGTTTGCTACCCAGTTGCTTACTTGCTTAATAGTTAAATAAAATGAACTTAATGCATGTGTGCTGTAAATCTTGCCCTTGAGTTACAATGCAAGTTTAAGAAACAGTGTGAAGTCCTCAGCATGACTATAGTTCATAGACACAGAATAATATTTAAAAGTCAAACCAGGCATCAGTTTATTGAAGTAGTCGATTTTGCTATAACACCACTTAAATTACAAAATTTAAAACATTGTCCAAAATATTGCAATTCTCTTTTAAACATTATTTCAAAGGAGTTTGGTCTCATAAAGGCACCAGCGGATGAAATCCTCCTGTCCCTGACAACATATCTCAAAACGTTCATACAAAACACTGCAGGACCTGACAAAATTAATCATGAAAGCAATTTTAGTAATTATATTTTAGCAGCAAAAAGCAAAGAGGGCTATTGAAAATCAGATGTGAATGAAAAGCACTTTATAAGACTACAGTGGGAACATTTTGTTTCATGTAATGACTAGCAAAGACAAGACTGACATTGATAAGAACAATAAGAAATTTTTCCTAACCAGAATCCTATTGAATCCTAACCAGTTAAGGTGAACTAATAGCAATCTTAACTGTGGACAGTGTTTTAGATGTTGGTTTTGGATTGTTTTAAAATCTTTTGGAAGAATCGCTGTTGCACTTTTGGGGAACTGGTCAGCCAATCACAGGTTCAGAACTGTTCCATGTTTTCTCCATTAAGTGGAAAAACTTGGAGCCCTTTCCAGAATGATAAACGTCATTGACTATGGTTCTCCTCTTGATTTATTTACTTTTCTTCATATGGGCATAGTGTATTGCTTTTTGACATAGCCTACTTTATGTTGTCAAACATATTCCATTTAAGCAATTTCATTATCCTAAAGGTGACATAATAATGAGGCACGGCTTTGGCGAGTGAAACTGAACTTCACTTTCCAAAACTGTGGATTAACACCATTTCCAAAATAAGACCAGGTTAATTTCAAAACCATTTATACGTTAATGAAAATAAGTAAATCATAATTTGAAAATCATTTTGATACTTGGTCTGGCTATCAAAAACTGAAGAAATCTGTAAATGGGTAAATACTTTTTCACATCACTGCAACTTATGCCTAGCTTAGATTTTCAGTGACATGTATTTAAAGAAAGTATATTTCTTTGTTAATATATGGAATCATATGCAGAAAGGTTTTGGTTAAAATACAGCAATGCGATGCTAAAGTATTATTGTGTTTTTAGATTTTTTATACTTTTAGATGTAAACATGTTTTATAAATGGGTCTGAACTGAACTGTACATAATGTTTGACCTCAATATGACTACAGTATTTCATTCCATACAGTATTTCATTGAAATACTGTCATGGAATGAAATACTGAATGAATTCCACTAATTTGAATTGTAGCTGACCCAATATTTCTGCTTTGTAATTGAAGTCTAATTAGACCCCATTTTCTTGTGAAGTGCCTTGAGAGAAAATTTTTTTTTTTTCTTTGTTCTAAATAAAAAGTATATATTTGTTTTATGCCAAAGTAGTTTTTTCCTGATTTCATGCTTTTCTAAGCCTTTTTTTCCTGGAACTTAACACATAATTTAATTTGACATGCCATATCATGCACCCTTAATATGATGTAACCTGAATTGCACTATTACTGATATTAATGAGCAAAAAATAACAAAATCTTGCATACCTAGTTCTCCATTTTCTATAACTTCAAAGGTGGTCCACAAGTCATCTGCCTTAAAGGTGTCGTTTCTCATACTCAGCGCAGTCGCTGCAAGCTCACAAGACCGCATACTTGGAGAGAGCTACCACAAAGCACAATGGAAAAATGAAGAAAAAAATTGGCACAAGGAGAAAATATCATAAAAAACATAGATTTATGCAAGGTAATTCATTGTACATGACAGAGTGAGGCAAAGGTATGCCTGTCTCAACAACGAGAAAACTGCCACCAAACTTTTCTCTGCAGCTTTTATCTGAACATAAACCCCCTTAAGGATTGCAGCAAACATTAAATCGGGAGTCTGTGACCTTCAACTGTCGGCACCCCACGGAAAACGCAATTACATGCACAATTTAAGCAGATTTCTTTGATTAGTTTGTTTCTGATTCATTTCAGTGGCAGTAGTCCCACCAGGTTAAACCACAGATGTCTCAGCCTTGTTCCATCAACCTTTATTTATTGTTCAACCCACTCTTTCACCCTCAACAACCTCCATCCGCTCTTGCGCTCTCTTACTTTCCCCTCCCCTTTACATCAGGGCTTCCACAAACAAAGGGCCCATGCATAAGCTCACCTTTATTAAACAGCACTGCTCCGGCTCACGCTTTTCCAGATACACCTCAAAGATCAAATCCCCTGCTGGGCAAAACTGGAGAGAAAGGATGAGGGAGGGGGGAAAAAAAATGCATCAGTCAAGTGATTTTTTTGTTTTGTTTACAGAAATTCAGCTCCAACGCGGTAAAGCGAAAAACTAGAGAAGAGTGAGAGAAATTGTTAAAAGTAATTGTAGGAGCCAGAGGGGTTCTCTTCAAAGCAGGAGGCAAAATAAAATGGAGTGTGAATAAAAAGCCAAACTGACTAAGGAGAGAAGAAACAAGAAGGGGCACAGGTCAGAAGCTCCAATCCAAATACAAATCTTTACTCAAGTGTCACATTGAAGCCGGCTGAGTTTGAGGAGATTTAGAGGGCACACCTGAAGACACGTGTAATCGTTCCCCTGTTTTTGTTACGACAGAAAAAGGTTAAGTGTCAGAAAATGGCCCTGTGGTCCAGAAAAACCTTTGGGTCTAAACAAAACCCAGAAAGTCAAATAAATAACAGATAAGGTGTTTAACAATTTGTAGGTTTATGAAAATAAATGGAAGCAAAACAAATTGGGGATGTTCACTACTGAAGACGCCAGGGAAACCTGGAACGCTAAAGCTACTACAGCCAGATCCAGCTCAGCGGGAGAATAAAGCATTCAGACATGTGAATGGCAGAAGAACCACGTTTTGTAACAGTGGGGGAAAGAATCTGGATGTTTAGTTCATGTTAAAGTGGTAGTAAGAATTTCTAATCCTACATTTCACCATGTCGTCGTTTCATCACTGCTACATTAACGCTAGTTTATAAAGCTTAGAGAAAAGGAGGTAAATGAAACTGATACTAGTATCAGAGACCTGCAACACACAGAATGTGCTCAATAGACAATCCCACTATTTCTCACTGTAATGACTCATTGTCATTTACCATTATTTTGCTTCTTTTACCACAGCAAAATATATTCAACCATATAACAGTCTTTCAATATTGTGGTTTAAGGAGTTCTAATGGTTTTGCATGACCCTGTCTATCACTATCTTGGCCACTATCATCTCCCTTTTATTTTTTATTTTTTAAATTACAATCAGGTTTTCAGCTAATGAGAATTTTACTAGATTTTAATAAATGAAAAGTGGGTGAAAGAAGCTCTCATATATTCTGATTTAAATTTAATCTTTTTCAATAACTTGAAATTCTGATTGGTGCTCTCTGCCATTTTGCAAGAAATCGAACAAATCTGAGTCATGTATCTGACAAGTTTTCAATAGTGACCAATATATGTTTTCAAGGAACACAAGTAGCTGATCAAAATAGGTCTGCTTTAAATTTACAAAGATTATTTTCAGACTAAATGTTCAAATGAATCATCTGACTGCATAAAAACTACATTACTCATACTTCCACATCGAATTTACCGCTCAACAGAAGGTTTTTATTATACAAATTAAATGTAACTGATGTGGACTTAATTTCTCCAGCTTGAGATTTGAGACTGCCATTGTTAAACAGTAAAATGTAATTAATTTGCATAAATGCTGACACGCCTTCCTAATGTGTTGGCTTAAAATTCCTTCAAATTAGATAAATATTTTTAATAAAGTTGTATTCTAGACAACAATGTTGTGTTTCCAAGGTTCTGAGGACTTTGGAAATATCTCTCTCTCCAGAAAAATGGAGAACTAAGTGAGCATGAAGAGGTTCCTTTTTCCTGAGCTACCTTGAAATTGCAGTTACATTCCCTTTGTCATTTCAATGGGCAGGTGAACCGAGGTCCATTAATGGCTTGAGCTGTCTCATAATAAGAGGGATAGGGCCCCTCCTGACTCCTGTGGCCCAAAAATGACTCGGAAATTACAGTCATTTAAACCAATGGAGCAAAAAGCTGTAATTGTGAAAATGTCACATGCGGATATGGAGCCACGTTGTCACGCTCCCTTCTCTTTTTCTCTCCTTCTATTCACTTTTTGTGTGAAGGCTGCAAGATCTCTTTGAGACTGCGGAATCAGTGGCGCTGCGAGTGGAGAAAATTAGACAGAATCAAGGCATTTCTGTAGCTAATTAAAGCCAAGCCCGTGCTGGTTGTGAATGCAGGGTATCGATTTTAGAGTCAGTACAAGCTTAAAAGGCATGACACTGCCTTGCTCCTCATTATATCGCTGATTCACTTACTCCTCACTGTACACCGAGCTGTCCTGTCCTAAAGGATGCTAGCCATTCCCTTCCATTAATCAGAACCTCCAGGACCTTGCCTGCAGAATACTGAGCTGTGAAAATGTGTTTGCTTCCTTTCAGATTTGTGCTGTTTTTGCTTTTACTTTGTCACTTTTAATTGTGTTATTACATCAAACTAATTGTTAAATTAGACCAGGGCAATCTGATGAACACAAAAAGAAAATTTTAAGTGATGACAAAACCTTCCCAACTTGGCCCACTGTAAAAAGAAACTGCCCCCTTTGTTAAAACAAATAAAACTAGAGATAAAACTAATCTTGAGTCAAACATGGCAGTGTTACCATTGTGTTCTGGGTCTGCTTTGTTGCTTTTAGTCCGACTGATGAAGTCATGAATTTTGCTCTATATCCCGAAAATACAGGAGGAGGTTTTCTAGCCATTACTTCAGAAATTTAACTACATTTGGGTAGTGCAGCAGGACAACAAACCAACGGATTCATCTCTGACAAACATAAAAAGAAAATCTAGTGGCCAAGTCAAAGTTTGGTGCTGCTAAAAACCCTTCATTTCATACAACCGTGGTAAATAAATGGTATGGGGGGAAATACTTATTCAAAAAAGTCTTGCAACATTGGCTAACTTTTTTCCACCAAAACATTTAATCTACATTTCAAAGCTATTCATTGGATTTACTTGAATGAACTTCTTAACCAAAATTTGTTTGCACAATTTTAGACCAACAAGCAAGCAATCTGCAAAATGGAAAGCAACCTTTCAGTCCGGAGTACGCCTGGGGAGTCCAGACGTACTGCCCAGACGGTCTTCCTAATTGGTGGTTCAGATTCAATATATACACAATTGCCAGTGAATCAACATTTGCACAAGCACTGCTCCAATATTTCTCTTCTGCTGCAATAACACTGAATGGAAGATGAGCATGGCATGTCAGCACTTAGCTGAAACTCTAGCTGTCTTTAAGTACAGCCTAACTGAGCAACCCAAAACAGCTGCAGAGGTAACTAAGCAAAGAAAAAAAGTGACTTAATGTCTCATTTGGATTTTGCTTGTGCTTCTTTTTTTTTCTAAAGAGAATTTGATTGTGACTTTTTGCAACATTTTTGTTGAGAAAATCACTGAAAATCACTCTTCACTTGATAAGTTGAATCCGAAGTAAAAATACAAAGCAGTGTTAGCATCTGGATGCACCACATTGTATGAGGGAGGGAAACGGATGTTGCCTACAATAAGAAATCTGAAGGAGGAATGCTTAAATAAATTAAGTAGGAGTGAGCCAATTATCCAGATTTGTACTTCAGTTGATGTGTTCTTTTTTTATTTCCCAAGATTTTTTTGCAATACACAGTTTGGTAGGAATAATTCCTGGTACTTGTATGAATTTGGCGTAATAATATATTACAGAAGTGGTTAAATATTTAAAAACCAGTGTCCTCCAAATTAAAGGACGCACCTGGAACAAGTGGGTAGAAATAATTTTTAAAAATATTCCCAGTGGCATGATCATGCACTTAAAAACTGCTGCAGTTCAACAATCCGATTCAGATTTATAAAATCAGGTAAACAATGAAGAGATGAAGCAGAAATAACATGTAATTTTATGAGTTTAAAGTAAGTTTCTTGTGGTAGAATTGAAAAAAAATGTGTAGGATCTAGTGGCCTGGAAAGGAAATAGGAATGAGAGAGATTCCCAACACCGGGAATCAAACCCAAAACCACAACCTTTGCACATGCTGCACGGGCTCTACCAACTGAGCCACACAGCGCCCCCTTGCTGCAGATATTTGAATGAATTGGAATTACCCCTAAGCCTAAAGGACAGCAAATACTGTCCCATAGCAATGTAAAGAAGATGAAACATATATAATGATCTGCAATCCATTACTTTATATAACAAAATCAGAATTGGAAACTCGCTGTTTTTGACTCACTGGTAGTCACAAGTGCAGCGTTACATTATTATGATAAATATGTTTATCAAAACATAAGAAAACAACGATTAAGGGCTGCACAGTGGCGCAGTTGGTAGCACCGTTGCATGTTCTCCCTGTGCATGCGTGGGTTCTCTCCGGGTTCTCCAAAAACACGACTGTCAGATTAATTGGCCTCTCTAAATTCTCCCTAGGTGTGAGTGTATGGTTGTATGGTTGTTTGTCCTGTCTGCCTCTGTGTTGCCCTGCGACAGGCTGGCGACCTGTCCAGGGTGTGACCCGCCTCTCGCCCAGAAGGTTAGCTGGAGAGGCACCAGCACCCCCAGTAGGGAAAAGGGCGTTAGAAAATGGATGGATAAAAGAAAGCACAGATTAATGTGATTGTTAAAGTCACATTGGGAATTAAAATGATTTACAACATTTGCTGAAATATTGAGGCAGAAAAACATGTTTTATCCTCAGGAGACAAAATGCCACAAATTTGAAATCTGAGGGCCTTAAATAAAACCTCAACCTCAATAATGGCTCCAATGAAAGATAAATTAAAAAGCTAAAACTGAAACATAACCTTTTATTGTTTTCTGTCCAAAAAACACCTCACAGCCGAGTAAATCAGTGATTAGAAAAGCCAAGTGAAGTTCAATTTATGTGACAGCTTATATAGGCTTCAGACACACTGTAAATAAATAGGAAAGCACTGCGGGTCCAACCTTTATAAACCTGTGGGTGGCAAATTACATTTTCATAAACTTTTATCGCATTTTCAGACGAGAGTGGTGAGGAGACTCTCTGCAGCAAAATGGAAGGATGCAAAAAAAAAAAAAAAAAAAAAAAAAAAGCATTTCAGTCTGTGGCTTTGGTCCCGACCAATATTTAATGTAAAAATTAGATACTTTTATAGACACAAACAAGTTCTACTTTGCTTTCAATGTACATTTAAAATCTAAATATACTTATGTAATTTGTGAGAAGTAAAGTTTTTTTTATTATTATTATTAATGTAGATATGAATATAGAAAGAGTTTTTAAAAAAGAAGAAAGCAAGACTGAATTAAATATGCACAGCATCAGTTTGGGCTCTA
This sequence comes from Poeciliopsis retropinna, assembly GCA_010277075.1. Lineage (NCBI taxonomy): Eukaryota > Metazoa > Chordata > Actinopteri > Cyprinodontiformes > Poeciliidae > Poeciliopsis > Poeciliopsis retropinna. The sequence continues at coordinate 4,787,957 of VMRM01000019.1, forward strand.
TTCACACAAAGTCATGCAAGGAAGGAAGGACCAACAGAAGGAGGGAAGGTAAGAAGGAAGGATTAACGTGTCAGGAAAACCAGAGGGAAACATACAAGGAGGGAAGGATACAAGCAAGGGAGGTAGGAAGCGAGATAAAGGGTGGAAGAAATGAAATAAAGAAACAATGGAAAGAAAGGACCAAAGGAAGTAAGAAAATATACAAGTAAGGAAGCAAAGGAGGGAGGGAAGAAAGGAATGGTGACTCAAGGGAGAATCTGTCCTCAGACAAGGAAGGAAGAACACAAAGAAGGATGCAAATGATGAAGGTGGTAGAAAGAGCAAAGGGGGAAAAAAAGGCAGACATGAGAATATCTTATCTTGTTTCATGTTTTTCCAGGCCTGGAAAATACTGGTCCCTAAAACCAGAACTTTTCAGAATATGCGGGATCCCTGTTTTTAACTTAACACACACATGCTCCTCAACACCAAGGAAGAAACAAAGCCAGCAAGTAATTAAAACTGACAAAGCAAAAAGGAAAATTCAGATGATTAATGTAGCATTAAATTAATCCGAGCTTCACTTTAGAATACCAATTCATCCTTAAAATACGGGCACCAACCTGAAGTAACTTAATGTAGGTGAGACAACTTGTACATTTCCAGAAATCTCAATTGTGTCAAAGAGGAAGCATACATAAAGCTTTTTTTAACCAAAAAAAAATGACTTTCCAATGTTGAAGCCTTTCTACTTTAAATAATGACCTAAACATCCTCTTTCTTTTGTGTTGTTTTTACCTGCAGAAGCTTTCCTCTAAGTAACCCTCAGGCCCAACATGCTCTACAGAACGGACACGTTGGAGGGAAGATTGTGGGGGCAGAAAGCCTTCATAAACAACTCCTTTCTGATTTTTGCAACGGGGGCACCACGGGATTTAATTTTCCACCAACTTATCTAAACCAAGAGATTTTTGTTTCCCCCGTCATTCAGGCATAAAGCACCTGCTGTAAAGGTCAACGAGAACAAAATCCCAGCTCCTGCTCCCTCTGCCCCCCCTGCTCATTTCGGCTAGAAAAAAAAAACACACACACACAACAGAAAAACGAAGCCTGCGTTTGAGTCTCATGATGCATGCAGGCAAATCGATGTGCATGCACACACACACACACACACGCGTGCACACAGAAGCGGCTCTTGCAAACACAGAACTCGCGGTTCTATCTGGACCGTGTGGGTCGACTTACTGCTGTGTCCTTCTTTTCATTCCAGCGTGTGATGAAGCTATTCTCTGTCTCCATCTGTTGCACCTGGTCTTCATTGACCTGTTTGAGGCAAAACAGAAAACACATCAGCGTTCACAATCGGACACAAAACAGCTCCAACTGAAGACACCTGTACTTGTTGATGGGAATTTGGATTTTATGTGATAAATCAACAAAGTAGTATACAATTGTGAAGTGGAAAAATCACAAGACGTGTTTACTGTGAGCTCCGGACTTGACTGAATCTGTCACCAGCCTGTCACCAGCCCGTCCCCCCCCCCCCCCCCCCTTTAACTTTGACACCCCTAAATTAAATCCAGTATGTCTTGTTGCCTTCAGATGTCACCGAGTTAGTAGAGTTCAGCAGTTTGCAAATTAAATCTCATAAAATGCAGCTTTTCCTTGATGGACTAAGAGGCTTGTTAGAGACATTTAGCAGACAAACAGCATCTTGAAGAACACACACAGCAGATAAGTTAGGAATAAAGTTGTTGAGTAGTTTAAATGGTATGTTATCAAACTGAAAGGTCCATAGTAACTGTGAAGGAGCTGCAAAGATCCACAGGTCAGGTGGAAGAATATTTTGACAAAAGAACTGACCGAAACTGTCCTTTTTGCCACACATGAAGTGAGGTGACACACTGACCCGGACACATTGTGAAACATGGAGATGGCAGAATCATGCAGTGGGATGATTTTCATGAGCAGGACGGCTGGTCAGAGTTGAAAAGAAGATGGAAAACTAACTGCAGGGAAATTCACTTCTGCAAAGTACGAGTAGCAGGTGGGCTGAGTGCAGTTGTGTGCCACACTTTTCAGATTTCTTTGTAAAAAAAAAAAAGTATAATAAAAAAATACGTGAATAATTTTTCCTCATCACAATTATGCACTACAGAGACTCGGTGAATCACATAGCCCAAATAAAACATTACACATTTCACAAAATGTGAAAAAATTCAGGGAGTATGAGCACTTTTGCAAGGCACAGTAACAAGAAAACAGAGGAGCAGGTCTAACCCAAAGGAAGGTTTAAAATTCTAGTAGCAGAAGCAGGTCATTCAGGAAAACCTCCGAAAACTAATTTCTGAAGTAAAAGTTGGCTGGAAATGTTTGATACCGCTCAGCTCCAACTGAATAGTCTGCTTTCATGAAGATCTGTTGGGGGAAATTACATTTCTTTTTCCAAGTTTTTCTAATTTTTTTTTTTCTTAAACTTCATTATCATTTTCAAAGAACAATTCGATTTGTTAGAGTCATAGAAATGGTGGAGAAGATGGTGGGAGGGGCGGAGATGGGGGCTGGAGGGGGGGACTCTCAAACTCGTCGTGTGTGTTTGGGCCTGATAATAAAGAGTCTGCCGACGACATCCGGCACAAACCCGAGGCTTAATTACTGAGACGTCTCCTCTCTTTTTATGTCACATCGAGTACATTCACTCTGAGCTTAATGGCTATTTGTCATGTGAACGACGGCGTCTCGAACCGATTTGGAGCGAATGCTTCTCCTGTAACATCTAAACAAGAGAAAGATTGGGAAGCTCCACATGGGAATTAGCAGCTGCTCGGTGCCGCTTATCCCGTAAGCCATGTTAGCTCTGCAAGGGTAAACGTGATCCTGTGCCCCCTCTCTCACTCATCAACACATCAGCAAAAAGTCATGAGAGTCCTGGAAATGTGGCAGCAACAGTTCTGCTCCCCAGATGGTTCGAGTGTAAATAAAGTCATAACTGCAGCTCGTTTTAGTTTTGCAATATGGTCTTATTTAGATATTTGATTTACCTCTGTTTCTGTTGTCAGGACAAACTCTCTTCTGATACATCCGACTGAGTGCGCTTCATGCTTTGTAAAGTTTCTATTTGCTTTAATTTAAAAACAGAACTGCAACTTAGATTACCACAGACGCTAAATTGCTGCATACCATTTCACTGATTACTCATACTGCAGCTGCAATAGGATCATCTGCATTTTTAATTTGAAAATATTTACATTTAGCTGCAGGCATGCATTTAAACATGAGTGCCAAATTATGTTATTAAGGAAGTAAGTGAAATTCACATCATGATTTTATTTATGAGGGGAAAAAAGTTATCAAAATGATTGTGGTCCCATGTGAACTGAGAGAAGTTTGAGTTGAACTGACAGTCCTGCAGCATCAAGAAATCCCTCAAATTGAACCTGCAATCCACACATCAGAATAGACAAAAAGTAAAGTTATCGACATATATCCATCTAGGTAAGGTTACAAAGTCATTTGTAAGGTTTTGGGATCCAGCAAGCTACAACGAGAGTGGTGACCTATGGAAGTTATTCCAAGAGCTCATCAACAATTCAAACAGGAAGCCAGAAAATAACCTAAAATGGCATGTAAAGCACTGTACGCCTCATTTACCTCAGTGAAGGTCGGTGTTCATAATTCAACAAGAAAAGCGATCAGGAGGGACGTGAATCCTTCGTAGAGTTCCAAGGGAGAAAACACAACTAACCAAAAGGAACATAAACACCTCTCTTACATCATATCCTGATGATTCCAAAGCTTTTGGGAAATATTCCGTGAACGTTTGAAAGCTGTTTTAGTTTGTGCAAAAACATACATATCATAAATAGAATATGACACTGACATACTCTATGTCTATGGGGGTGGCAGTGTGATGGTTTGGGGCTGATTTGCTACTTTGGGACCTTAACGTCTCGCCTAAAATGATGGAATCAAGAATTCTGGTCCTTAACAGGAGCAGGAGAATCTCACGCATTTCCCCTAACTTGGACAAGGCAAAACAACACCAGCAGATCCACCAGACAAGCTTTCACCAGACACAAAGTTATTGGCCATCTCAGTACGTAGACATAAACCGTAGAGAAGAGACACTAAAAAGAAACAAAAAAAACAAAAAAAACATGACATTTTAAAATTTCTTCAAAATCTCTCAAACCTTGTGAAATGTTGCAGATGACCAAGAGTTGCCCTGTTGCCAAAAGGACATTGGTCTGTAACTGCGCTGTGATCACTCTTTTTGTTTAAGTTAGGTATTTGTGAAATAAATAGCTTCAAACATGTTGAACATGTAGAGCAATGACACAGGAATGAGAGTTAGATTTTATTATGTAAATTTCTCTTCCCTGATTTTCTTGTTTATGGTAGTTGTTTTTAGTTTTGGAGATGCAGTGCGTGGAGAATAAACTTGGCATACATAGGACACAATGCAAAATAGCAGCTAAGACCGTGAAGGTTTTTTTTTAACAACTTATGCAACGTGTTTATGCAATGAAAAGATGGATGTTACCTAACTTCGCAGGCAGAAAACCCATATCAACTGAGCAAGTAAAACTTAGCTTTCTTGAAGCTTTGGTGAAGTCTTTTTATGTCCATCAATTGTTTAAAATTGCACACACAAAAAAGATGAATTAAAACTCCAAAGCATTTTTGTCTTACACTGAAAAGGGTAACATAGTTGCTGATTAGGTCACGAATCACGCTCATTTCCTGCGGAGTCTGCCCTTGTGTCTGGAACAGGCAGGAGGAGAAGACGGCGGCCAGTTTTTCACTCGGCATTCCATTGAGGTGGGAGCACTGCTGAATCCTGTGCAAACAAAAAAACAAAAAAAACAAAGCAAAAGTGCTTAGGAAAAAAGAAAAGAACCCAAAACCCAGAAGGTAAGCAAACGACCAGAGAGAGCTCAGCACCAGCAGCTTACATCTTTACAGCACACTCGGAATCGAATAAAATGCAAGGCTCTGGGCCAAACTCAGCACCGGGCCAATTAGGCATTCTTGAATCGGTACATATAATTAACAGCTGAGTGACAACAAACCGGTGCAGGTATCTGAGGGAGAGGTGTGTGATGTGAGCATCAGTGAATAAGACATGATGACAGCAGAGTGCTCATGTCTTAATCCAATTAGAGGTGGAAGAACCCAGCAGCTTTGTGCTGTGATGCTACAGCGGGACAAGATCCAGAGAGGAAAGCTGGCTCTCTTAAATTTTGCATCCAGTGTTCGGGTGCACAGTTTGTTTAACACTAACTGCTATTGTTTTATTTTACAACCAACCTGCTGTTTATCATCAGTAAGATGAATAATAAAGCAAAATGTTTTGTATATTCAGGCGATGAGCTGAATGAGATTGAAAATATCAGAAATTTATGCAGTAAACTGAGAAGAATAACCTCTATAGTTAAAAAAAAAAACAACAATTCACACTGAGCTATAAACAGAGACACTCGTACTGAGAAGTTCTGCAATTTGTTTGCTAATTGCCTGCGTTTTCAATAATGTGCCTCACAATCTGTTTGAGACGGAAAATGTGGGCAAACGGTACAAACAATAAGGAATTTATTCAGCGTTTTCAACCCAAGGACACAGTTTTCTCAGTGATGAGCAGCCTTTTCTAATTAAGCTTGCATTTTGAAGAACCTGCCAACATTCCCACTGTACAGTATTTATGACAATGTCTTGGAAACGAAGCAAGACTTGGGGAGAATATAACAAAATATTATACAAAGGAGAGCAGTTTTTTGGGGGAGGGTTTCTTGCTGAAAATAAGGGACAAGAGATGTATTAGAAGTGGACAAATGGCAAACCGAAAGCTCTTTGGATGCAACGGCTCAAATTTCTTTTGCATCTAAAGAGAAACCCAGGCCACTTTTCCCCAGGACAAATTAAAGGGTGATTTTTGTTGTTTCCAACATTGTTTTGTTTGGTATTTTTATTTATTTATTTTTTTTTCCACTGTGGACCAGCTACATTAAAAAACCAGCTAGAACATGCATGTTTTCTGCAGGGTTCAGGAGAGGAGCTTGCAGGCGAAACAAAAACACGATCCACTTCCAATTACAGGTGAAGAGGACTGAGATCCCTGACTGTGACCAAAACCGTGAGTTTGAGTGCACATACCTGTACAGGTGCTGAAGCAAGGCACGAAGAGTTGACCAGTAGATTTTTGGCAAACTCTCTATGAAAGTTGAATACTTCTTCACCCTCTGCTTCTCCTCCGACTCATCTGCGAAACCACACAAAAACACGGCAGTTATCGCAATCATTTTGTCCCGTTAATGATACACTTGTATTAGGATGATGGTGTAATGATTAAACAACATCTCCAATGAAGGTTTTAGAGCCAGATGAGACAAAGACTGACCTATTTACTCTCCATGTCAAGACGAATGTTTGGAGGAGTCAAAGTAATGGCATTGAGACTAAAAACAGGGGCACCAAGCACGGTGGTGGCAGCATCCTGTGGAGCGGCTGTTAAGCTGTCAGTGGTAGCGGTGCATTGCACAAGATGGAGTTAATAAGGAGGAAGACAACCTCCAAAGTCCTCCACTTTATCCAATTTTAACACCTGGCTGGATGGAACTTGGGCACAACTGGGCAGCCCAAATGGTCAACTTACTAAATATGCGTAGCACCTTTCTAGTCATAGCAAACACTCAAAGCGCTTTTAAACTAGCGCCACGTTCACCAGCGTGAACACATTCATACATTGAATTGGGCACCCTGACGAGACAGGAGGAAGCTGGAAAAAAACCCCACAGCTTTCAGATTGCAAGATGACTACTCTCCCCACTGAAACACAGGACAGTGGTGTCAAACACATCTCACACAGGTGTGGATGTGACGCCTGTAAAAATGCAATTTTGAGAAAATCCATGATAAATTCAGGCTTGTGCGCCTATTTGTTGTTGGTGTTTTTATGACTCCACAACGGAAAAAGGACATTTTGACTAAATTTGTTTGCATTTGTTCATAACCATACAAACAAAAGACATCCTTTTGTTTCTTTTCTGTCTTAGACTCTCTTCCATCTGTAGCCGTCACCTCGCTTACCCAGAGCTGACACCCAGTATGGATAGAGCTCCTTGGTCAAAAGTGCATCCTCCAACTGGGATAAGAAGCGCTTCAGGGTGTCTGTTACATCTTCCAGCTGATGCTCCGTGTTCCTCAGCTTCACATTACGGGCATCACGAGTGAACTCTTCCAAGAGGAGGGACACCCGGGCAGGATCCCCCGGAGACTGGTAGACCCCCTTCTGGCACAAACCTGCATCAAGAATGCAGTTATTTCTTGAGAATCTAGCAGAGAACAGATTTTTTTTCCCTTTTCTTAAAAGGAGCTGGATTGTAAAACTGAAGGATAAAAGTATTGCTGTAAGATATCTTGGCCTTGTCATTTTATAGTTTCTTACATCAGTGTTACAACAGCACTGCCAATGTGGCAGTCATCTGTGTAAAATACAGGTTTTGGTAACTGCTTTGAGAAAATATCGACACCCTTGAGCTTTTATATTATTTGTTACAAATTTTAGAGAATTCCTTCAATCACAGCTTTCATTGTACTACGTGCTACTTAACCTGTACAGTTTAACACAACTTCTCCTAAGTTGATATGCGTGTTGCATGAGCACTTGGGCCATTTGAAATGGGTTACTGTTTTCTAAATGAGGTAGAAACTATTGAGAAGTAAGATAAGTGCTAAAATCACAGTGCCATATAGTGGCCTGGCATGACTACTACAGCTGACTCGAGGCGATCTCATCTAAACGTTGAACTTTTTTACCAATCAACATTCGATAACACAGATAGAGTCCAGGCAGCGGCCTCTTCTAAATGAATAGTCTTGTGATAAGACAGGTCCGTTGTTCTCGCACAGACACTCTTACGGAGTCATAAAGCAGCGGGGGATGGGTCCTTAATGCTCGAGACTAATCTTTTTGTTACCTTCCCGACCCAGAGCTCATCAGGATCAAAGCTGTCCTCTTAAGCATCAAAGAGAACCCCCTTTTCTTAACAAAAGGTACATGGCAAGACTAACTCTGCTTTAGCGCCACAAAATCTTTGCATCAACGCATACCAATCCACAACCTCACACCTACAGTTCAATCAACCCTTCCTCCCTTTTTTGGGAAACACCAAGAAACTATGACCAGGAAACCTACTGCCACAAGCTCTACTGACCAGAAACTATAAGAGACAGCCCAAATTAACTTTTAACTCTTTTGACTGTATTGTTGTTCTCATCTAATAAGGTTTTATTAAATGTATTGTAAATGTAATGTATTCTCATTCAGATTTTTGCGAATGTATTTTTTTAAGACGAGACTGAAATCATATTGAGGCAACAATTGCTGTCCACAAACGCTCTCTAATTAATTTCACTTAGTTTGAGCTAATTTGCAAAGTAGAATATGCAAATATTTTACAAATGCTTGCACACTTTTCACATATTTATTTGGAAGAAAATCAACGTGTCCGTCTCCACCCACTCCACAATTGGGCACTAATTTATTTTATTCGATTTTCTAAAGTCCCAAGAAAACAAATTAAAGCTTGTGGCTGTAACATGACAAAACGAGAACACACTGTAAGGGTAAGCAATGCCTTTGCATGGAACTGTATATTTTGTGGGGAGCAGTCCCACAGCGAGAGCATGGTGAAAAGTGGACTGCCTTTTTGACATTTCTAAAAATACTGTGAAAGCGAGGTAGGATAATGTCACCACATTGTACCAGACAACATTAAAAAGCATGAAAATCTCATCTCCGTTGGATGAATAAGCTCCTCAAGGGGGAGAAAACTGAACATTAGTCATACAGAACTCACTGTTTCAGACTCGAGGCTCTGCAGGTAAATATGCAGCAACTCACCGTACTGAGTGACAAAAGCAATGCAGCTGTCGACTATAATAGGGACGCCGTTTTTGGTCAGTTGCTGGTCACCGAGCGCTCTGCCGTCTGTGCCGGCGGCCAGCGTGATTGCGGAGTGCCACAGAGAAAAGTCCATCCTGTTGAACCCGTGGATGTAAATTGTTCTGCTGAAAAGATGATAATATCAGCTAAAAGCCTGAGTGAAGATCACCCGGGGTGCATACGTTTGGAAAAACACTTCTGAATCATTTAACAAACAACTGTCGAGATTAAAGGAATACAAAAGCGCTTCTACGTCTTCCCATGAGGTTTGATGAAATACACACAAACAAACAGCAATTAGTGGCATCAGCACAAAGTCTTGTTGCATTATTTTAAAAAAGGAGCCGGAGATTCTCAGCCGCATTGTGTTACTATCACAATCCCTGTCTCCTTATCTCAAGCATAGCTTTAATTACCACAGATGACTACAAAAGGTGAAGTGGATTTGGACTAACAAGACAAAAAAGAAACAAAAAAACTCAAAGCTAACAACACTGACTAATGAATATACTTTTGGTGAATGGAAAAACATAACACTAATTATCTTCTTTTTTTTTTTTGACAAACAAAAACATACCTTCCGCTTTCCACCATAAGAAGAACTTGGATCTTGTCTTCGCCCTCGATATGTGTAGAGACAGCTGAGGAAAGAAAGGGTTTGTGGGGGATATTTCAGTTGCATGTTGTTCTGTTCATGTACTTTGAAATTGTGAAAGTTCTCAACTACGGCAACACTGACACAAATGTAGATACTGTGTTCATTGAAAGGCAAGCAGAAGCATATCTCATAACATGAAGTTATGCTGATGTAAACAGAAGAGCATTGCACACAGTCGACTGTAGCAGAAGTGGTGCATTGAGATTCAAACAGAAATCACAATGCAACAGGAAATAAGAATAGAACACATATATTTAAATAAAATGTAAAAAGCGATACAGTCTCAGTTTTATAACGTTAATTTGTAATTTTGCAGACAATGGTAAATATTACATGAGGAGATAGCATGGAAGATAGATAAATAAATGCAGTAATTAATTAAAGAATGTGATCATTTAAACATTTCAAGCAACCTAAGGCATTTGGGACTTCATCTAATCCTTTCTTTCCAAGTTTTTGTGCTGCAATGCAGTGTGTAGTTCTCCATCCAGATAAGGGTCTCATAAAATAATATTTTACGGTTGCAACTCTCAAGAGGGAGGGAACAATGCTAGTGTTAAGGTAAAATACGCAACATTTCATGTGACCAATTTTTGTTCTTTTTTTTTTTTTTTTTTTAAATCTTCTGAAAAGATATCTGACCAGACTTTAAAACATATTGAAGACAGGTAGTACGCAAATAAGAATCGTATTTAAAGTCATGCTCTGAGACAACTATTGATCCAATGTCTGGTACCACATCTTCTTGGTAAGATTACATATTAGAGCAAAGAAAGGAAAAAAGTAAAATGAAATTGATCAGCATTCAGTCTATCACATATTTTATAATACTTGGCTTTCTTCATGTCAGATTATGTAGTCAAATCTCATCATTACAACAGTGTCATTCGTACAACCTTGCTGATTAGAAGAAAAAAAAAATGTCACCAAGACATAATAGGTTTGGGAATAGAAAAGGTTTGTTAAAAGGCAATTTAGCCTTCTTTTAACCGGGAAAGGGCTAACAACTTTAAACTTTTAGGTCAGATATGAAATGTTTAGAACGATTTTGATGAGTAAGATCTATTACTATACAATCAATAAAATATTTGGAAGGACGCACAAAAATTGGAAATCTATTTTCATGTGCGGTACATGCATCATCTGAATCCCAATGATGTATTTGACCATTCGTGTAGGGTTCGGTCCACACATGTCCATAGATGATTTGGTATGTGTGCTAAAAAATAAAAACCATGTAGAGTGAAATGACGGGATGGATTTTATTTATCCAAAGTCCAACAATTTTTTAATTACTGCTTTAGTAGTAAAGAAGTATGGACGACAAAACATCAGTGTGAGATTGCACCTTGAGCTCCAGATCCGAGGCCTGACATTGACTTACTCTGAAAATGACTTGATTTTACCCAAACATCCCAATAAGTAAACATGATAAGTAAACATGATATCGTTTAGATCTTTGAGCACTGATCAGACTTTTCAAAATTTCACAGTAAAAGCAAGTTGTAGGTTCCCTGTCATCTCACTGTGAGAAAAGATGGTAAGGGAGGTAAATGGGGAAAAAACATGTCAAAAGCTCACAGTCAGATAACTGCATAGCAGAGGAACATCTCGGGGTCATCAGGTTTCCTCGACAACCATTAATCACATTCTATCAAAAGGCCAATTTGAAGTTTGAGGAAAGTGTGAGAAAATGCCCATCTCGTCTTCCCTCACAAATGCAAACATGTGGAGGGGAATTGGATTTGCATGCTCTGGTCAGAGACTAAAGGGAACGCACATCAGAAGTACGACGCAACAAAACGTCTTTTGACAAATGTCAAATCACACTTTTGGAAACATCAGAACAAATCTGTGGATTATCCATAATTTATCCATTTATGCAAACAGGCGCATAAATAGATAAATGACCTATCGCACTAAAATACATTTTGTATGTCAAAATGTTTCCTTGGTGAATTCTTACATGACTTCACATTATTAAGTTATGGATTCCTTCTTAATATATTCACTTCAAGAATATTTTTTATCAGAAAAGGTAATCTTGGTAAAAATCAATCACAATTCCAGCTTCAAAAACTGAATATTTCCAGCAAAAACTGCAGTGCATCAGCAGAAAAACTGCCAGAGCAGCACGGAAGAAGAATGCTAACAGGAACGTAGTGTTATTTGTGTTTCTAATCATGTTTAGTTAGTAACGTTTACTGTCGTGGTGCCGGTCGTTTTCCAGACACCGCTGGTATGCTCATTTCATTGAAACAAATGAAATGTGGAAAAGCACCAGATGCCCACAGTTAAGCATGGAGGACCTGTGATGACGTGGGTCTGAATAAATCAACATATTAAACACTGGGCTTTTCACTGTAGAAGTATGCTACAACGCTAAATATTTTACAACTGAGTTGCCAACAAATATGCCATCTTTTGCAAAAGCTGTAGCCAAGCGATGCTAACAGGACAGATATTTTAATTGAAATAAATATCTAGACTTCAACTAAGCACCTTTTGACAACTTGTGGGACTCCTTGAAGAACAATACAGTGAACCGATGCTTTCATTTGAGTCCACAGCGGCTCCTTTCCAAATGTCAGCCAACAGTGTATCAAATAGCATTAGAGTGTTGCTGTTCTCTAGAATATTTTAAACACGCTGTACGAATAAATCTGTCACAGAACTGTTACAAATGTAAGCATTTATTTTTACTTCTTTATTACCAGTTATTGTGGGTTCCTAGTGTAGTTGGTATTTTGTTAAAAAATAAAAACAAAAAAAAATAAATAAATAAGTAATGAAGACATAGAGAAATGAAAGGCAGCTGGTAAATTCAGAGAAAAACATAAATGTTGTCTTAAACTTATAGATTTTCTTTATTGTAATGGAAAATATGATTACTTCCAAAATACCACCTTAGCAATGGTAGATTAAAACATAAGTGGGAAGTAGGGCACAAAGAAAATTGTTATTTATACACAATTGTCACAACAGTAATAAAAATAAAAAAAAGGTCTGAATGCAAATAGATTGCCTTGTTGGTGGCATTGAACGCATCAGTAAAACAGACAGAGTTACTGACATTCTTCATCGTCACAATCAGTCTTTTGAAATCGGAATAAGAGAGCGAGATACAGAAGAACCGAGCTGAGAGACTCTGAAGCGCAGCCATAATCTCTTCGGGGGCTTCAAACAGCTGCTTGGATCATGGCAACAATCACACACAACAGAGAAAGAACAAAAAAAAAAAAAGAAAAAAGGAGATGAGGCTGCTCAAATCTCCTAGCAACAACATCTGGCACTTTCATCACTCTCAAGCACTGATTGTGCTCCAGTAGTGGATAGAAGGATGAAAAATACAGAAAAGAAGACACAGGACTTCATCTTAGCAAACCGCCGATTTTATGAGACGGATGGCTGCCTTAATAACTACCTTTATTCTGTAATTACCTTTAAGAATATAAGCTTTCACACACGTGGGTGGATTTGTATGCGGTCTGTATTTTCATAGGATAAATTCATTTGGAGCGCATCATACAAAAACATTAAAAAAAAAAAAATCCAACATATTCAGTGAAGATATGCAGAAGCATATATTTTAATTTGATTCCAAGAAAGGCGACTGTCTAACTCTGATTGACAAGTCTTTTGTACCGGCCAATTGATGTCGATCCAGAAACGAGGAAAAGAAATACAATTAATCCCTTAAAGTGTTTTTTTCTTTTCTTTCTTTTTTTTTCCTTTTTGTAATTTTCTCTGGCACATTTTCAAGGGTGCTGCGTTTTATTTTGATCCAAATAAGAAAAAATTAAACAAAAACTTAAGAGATTGACTTGAGAGAGGTTTATTAGGCGCGTTATCAGGTAAAATGCAAAACATTTGTCATAGCTGTTTTGAACAAACATACAGAAATCCTCATTCATCCAACTACAAGCTCAGTGGCAATGGGTTTGTTTCTTAATCTGTTTGTGTGATAAGTCTGCAGCCTTGTTTTCACCAAAGAATCTATTTTATGGTTGTTCTTTTTACCAAATTCTAAATGTTCAAAGCAGTTATGTTTTTCCAAAGCTTTCTTACTGAGAGAACAAATGCTTCTGGTCAGCAGATGTTTATTTTATGTCAGAAAATAGGAATGGATTTAACTGGACTTATGAACATTCAGCAGCGTTTTGTTCAAACATCCCTGAGTTTATCATGATTTTTCTTTCTTATTTATTTATTTTTTTTACATAATTAGACTGCAAGAGAGATAAACATCTTTTTTGTAAACGCTAATGACATCTGAGTAAATATTAAAATTCATCTTGTATTTTCCAAGAGATAATTTGTTGTTTGTGTGTTATAATTCTCACTGTGGATCAATGGAGACCCAAGCTAAATGAATGCCTTTGTAAACTTTGCCAGTCGTTAATGTATTAGCGTGCGCCGCTGTGTCAGATGGGTTATCTCCAAGTAATTTTTTGATTCCACATGTCAGTTTGGCATCAGGACTGGTGAAAATTTTCTAAACTTTCAAAAAAAAAAAAAAAGTGGAAAAACAAGTCAGACTATAACAGACGGAGGGACTGCTTTTTCAAATAGATGCAGATAGTCTGTAACGTTTCCCTCTGAATAAATGAAATCATTAATTATCTGCTGGTTTTTGCATTTAGTCAGGTAATCTGTGTCCTGTGTTAAAAATTAATTTGATGATCTGAAATGTTTAGCTATTTTAGAAGAGACAAATTTGTTTTCACTACCCTCTACAAATAATAAACTATGTGGACTTTTGCAAAAATGCAAAACATTTGTCATAGCTGGAATTTGACTACAGAATATGCAAGATGGCAATCTTCTGCCAAGATCCATCTTCATTTAGCAGAACAGTTGGACAAAGCGCATTTTAAAATTGTGGCTTTCATATGCAAGACATAACCAGAGAGAATTTTGCAGCTAAATGTTCTTACCATATTTAAAAATCTTTCCTTTTTTAATGTAATGGGTTGTGCACTGTGACATATGATGATTATCCAGCTCGAGCCATCTTTTTTTTCTCCTTATTTTACTTTGATCTTCAGATCTTGACACAAGACACTCTGCTTCAATCTAAAGCCCAGCAGACTTCTAGGACAAGAGACTTCTTTTTTTAAGTCCAACTATTTTTAACCTTTTATAACAACAAAAAAAACATCACCAAATATTAAAATAAGCTGAAGTAAGTATGAAAATTCCCTAAGTATTGGATAAAGTCAAAGCTTAAATTAATTAAAACCATGTAAATAAAAGATCAAGGTTCTTTTTATTAGGTTAGAGATCGGACAGGAAAACATTTCATATTACAACTGAATAAACTGATGATATGTGAAACAGCCAAATACAGCATACCTATGAATCAGAGTGCATGTAAAACAACTGACGGATGTTGGAGTGAAGCTTGTAGGAACTATTTGGTGACTTTAATTGAAAAGTGAGTTTATTTAATCTCTCAGTGTTACACAGAGGCACCTTTCATGTCGCTACAGAGAAAATAACAGTTAATCCCATGTCACAGACCACGAATCCTGAGGAGATCTTTTTTTTTCCCAGCACTCCAAAACCCAATATACCCCTGACAAAACATGTGTCCCCTTCTGGCTACAGGGGCTCTCCGGCTGTGACAAATATGGCTTGTGAAAGCTAGGAATAAAAATGAACACCGCTGCAGTTCTTTATCCCGCCCCAGGTGAGAAGATGGGGCGGCACTTTGCGCGATTTCATCCATGCCGAGCTGTAAGTAGATTAAAAAGATCTATTGATTCTCCCCTCCTTCTGTTCGTGCGTCATGCTGGTGCAATCAATTGAAATGTTCCAAAATCTTCATCATCTGCCAAAGCTCGTGTGAACTTTGGAGCCTTCCATGCTGATGAGTAGAAATAACTCATGTTCAGCTGTAATTTGGACAAACAGCAAAGATAAAACCAGCACATGTTTGCACAATTCCTTCTAAAAAGATGCTGCTGCTAAAGAAACTAAAGCAGGAAAATCCCTTTGACAGATGCTTTTTGTAAGTGCATCACATATGTGCCTTTAATTGCTTCTTTCAAACAGAGAATTTTCTTTTTGCATTCTTGATGTGGAGATGCTTTTATTACGCAGGGGGCAAGTGTTACATGTCGCAATTTGATTTCAATTTGTGCGAGCTCAAATTGAGCTCAAGAGGCAAAAACTTCAGAATAGATTTGTGCAGTGTAGATTTGCACAGAAATGATAAGTACATTGATGTCAGTCAAAGTCATGAGCTCACCTTATATCAAGAGCCAGTATCTAAAAATGTCAGCATATTAAATGTTTTATGATAGCAGTCAAACGGCCCAGAAAGTGAAACTTTTTTTTAAAACCAGTGACAAAACAAATCATCATGCACAGCTCACACCAACTATTAAGCACAGAGGTGATGGAATGATGATTTGGGCTTGCTTTCCGACTTCTGATCTTTGTGGCCCTTTTACACTGCATTTACCTAAATAAAATCAGTAGATTGAAATATGATAAAGAGCTGATACTAAGCCAACAACGTGGAACTTCTATTTAAAATGTAAGCACTTCTAGACATAATACTGCTCAGAAATATCTGTAATCTTTCTGTTTTTGGCATGGTTTCTGTGTTTTCAAACATTTTTGATCAGGCAACTTGTTCTTTCTCCGAGTTTGACATTGCAAAAATAGAAAAGAGTTGCGAAAGCTAACAACAACCACCATACAAATCGGTAAGATACTCACTAAGCTCTTGCAGTTGTTTGAGATGAAGCACTTCCTCCTCTCCCGCCTCATCTCCAGAGCTGAAGTGCAGGACTGAGCCCTGCAGCATGAACCAGCCCGTCCTCCAGTGATACAGGTCATGGCCTTCTTTGTATTGGAGTCTGCCAATCAGTTCGCTTTGTTTCCGCACCAGTCCCTCCACGTTAGACGGGACAAAGCACTGTGGAGAGCACGGGTTTATGAAAAAGAGAGACAAAAAAAGTCTTGCCATGTCCAAATTAAATGCAAAGTAACTGCAGCCATAATAAATGTATATACTTTAGTTTGGATTCACTAACAAAAGTTTCTGCGCCATGTTCTTTCAATTTAAATTGAAACACTGGCCTCTTCTACAGAGGGAGAGGCATATTTAGTGATGCTGCATTGACTCTTTCCTACCAGCGACTAAGTTGTCTAAGCCTGGAAAGATAAGAGAGGTAACAGTGGGAATATTTATACAGGGACTTATTAAAAGGCTCATTCAGCAAGCGGGGGAAGATGGCAAAACCACTTGTCTTACTGTAAGAGGCATTGCAGCGTAAACAAAACAACAACAACAACAAAAAAACCTTCTTCACTTAAACTTTAGGTGAAAAACAAACTTATAGGAGGGTGGAAATGCGCGCTGTATGTGTGGGTGCGCTCTGCTCGAACGGTGTCACCTTTGTCAGCGCCTCGATCCAGTCATGCTGCGTATCCTGCGTCTCGGCTCCGACAGTCAGGGCTCGCTCCGTTCGAAGGTAGAGCTCAACGGTAAACACAGCCCTGCCGGAGACATGAAGGTCAACTTTCAGAGGCTCCGAATGCGAGAAAACGTTCATGTACAGCAGCACGCCTCAAGTTTTCTGCATTTGCAAACATTAAGCGTGAATGCATGGGCTGCATTTTATTCAAGTTACGGTAAGAGCATTTTTACTGTGGCACTTCAGTGTTAAACTGTACATTAGCAGGAGCAAACACCAATTCATTCTGATTTACTGAGGGTTTCCAAATGCATCACAAGCAGGAAATCTGTTGATGTAAAAGATTAATGCGCATACTAATAATCTCCTAGAAAAAAGTTGCACATATCTGAAAGAATCATCTGAAAATGTTGGAAATATGACAACCGTAAGCCTAAACAAACATGGCCTTCCACCTAAACAGACAGACTGAGCAAAGAGAGAGTTGATCGGAGAAGAAGTCATGAAGCTCCTGGTAACTCTGGAGGAACTACATAAGTCCACAGCTCCGGTGGGAGCATTGTTTTTGACAGTACAATTGTCCCACTTCAATAGAAGTGTGGCACCGAGAAAGGCCTTTTGAATCCCTTTTTCAGTTCATCAAAATCAACAAGACACAGAATGCTTGTTGGCGAATTGAGATAAAACCACAATTTTACGTTTTGCAAAACAATTTGTATGTCGTAAAAGTAAAGCTGCACATCACTCCGAAAGACCGTCACGTTGAAACGTAGTGCTGGTGTCATAAAATTGTGTTTGTACTGGGGAGTAATGACGGGAAGACAGATGGAGCTAAATAGAGGGCATATTTAGGAGAAAACCTGGTATTGGCCGCAAAGATACTACAGAGGAGGTTTATCTTCCAGGGAGATTGTAAACAGAACCAACCAAGAAACACTCAGCAACTTTTAATCAAAAACAGTTGCGGGTGCACACATTAATCTTGGCTAAATGCAGCTAGTTTCATTTTTAGAGGCTGAACCACATCCCATTTTTGATGCCAAGATCAGAACACTTTTTAAGGAAAGTAAGACAGGAAGAAAATCTTTGCCTTTCCTTTAACAAGGCAAGCTTAAGAATTGAAATTTCTCTGGCCATGTTTCATTCAGGCCAGAAAACCTTTAATACTACTGGTGTAGATCAAATATAGACATGTTTTAGGATGGCCTAATCAAAGACTAAAACTAAATCCAATAGAAGATCTGTGGCAAGACTTGAAAATTGATGTTCACACATGCTCATCATTAAATCTGTCTGAGCGTGAGCTTTTGTATAAAGACTAGGGGGGAAAGTTGACAGATAAATACCCCAAAAGAGGAACATGTCCAACTGCAGGAAAAGCTCGTTTAAGAACATATCGACTCAGGGAGACCAAATAAAAATGCTCACCACACTAGTCATATTTTTTATTTGGAAAGATTTTTTTTTTCCATTTCCACAACTTTTCATTTTCTCCTGATAATGAATTTATGAAACCGATTATCAATTTCTTCATGTCCCAGCATGCATCAGTTTGTGTTGGCTTGTCACATAAAATGTTGATAAAATATATGATCGCAGTTGTGGGGTAATAAAAAAAAAAAAAATCTTAGGTTTTCCAAGTAAGATTTTTCCAGAAAACACTAGAAAGTCTTGAGAAAAAAATTAATAAAATAAATGTTAAATTCTAAAAACTGCTGTGAAACAAACAGTTGAATATTTCTTGAGCTTTACTGATACTTTTGTCAGACATTAATTCACTGGCTAAAGTATGTTAGAAGTCCCAATTGTTTATGCACTAAAGCTTATTTCAAAGAAAAATAAAATAAAATATGAACACTTCCAAACTCTGACTCCCAGGCAAAACTTTGTGAAAAAAAAAAAAAAAAAAAAAGGAAAAGAAAGGCCACCCTTATTCCCTTAGTCTTTTCACATCCTGTTGTGTTTGTCTCCGCTCTGAAACACCTTTGCTTCCGTCTATCAATGAAAGTGTCACAGGTCAGAGTATCGCTAGCTTAATGGCCTGCAAACAGGATTCCAAGCAGTCGTTACATCTCTGCTGCAAGCCGACGCGGCGGCGCCTCTAAATGCTGCCTCGATGTGTTCAAGGCGACATGTCGCACGGGGTCAAGGCAACAACGAGTCACTTTCTTTTCACAGGTGTCAGGGGAATAGACGAGACATGGGTGTTTGCCCTCGTGTGCCCCCCTCCTCCTTCCCCTTCCCGCCGCCACTGCTTTCTCCTCGTTTCCACCACTCCACGCCTCCTCCTGCCTCTGAACTGGCAGGTGTACAGCCGCTTGTTAGTGGAGGTCCCACAGGGAGAGAGCGGAAGAGTGCATTGTTGTGCTTGGCAAATGCTATGGTAAAGAAAGGACACAGAGGATGAGAGATGAGCACTAAATAATGCGAGTCCCAGGGGGAGGTATTGGCAGAGGAATAGGTATGTAGGGACACGGGGAGAGAGCGAGCTGAAGAGCAGAGGAATGAGAGCGCAGAGCCAGAAAGCACTAAAGGCCACTTTTATGCACTGCACCTGCTTTTCTATTTGAGAGGATTTATCTCAATAATGAGCAAAATGGCTTTTATTTAGCTATATCCAGACATGAAGTGTTTATCTTTTTGTTCTATCATATTTGCCTTTAAATACATCAGAGCAAGCCAAATGCTGACAACAGTGGTCCTGCCTGTACTTCAATTACATTTCAATTTTACATTTGACACAGTAAATAAGTCGCCAGATGCATACTGTAGTTGGGGAGTGGGGGCGGGGGGTGGTTGACTTACGTATTTGAAATATCAATAGATCTCTTTGATTTTGCACTGACCTCAAGTGTCAGATCAGGGTCCCAACCAAAACAAAAAACTCAAATACTCTACATTTATTTACCATCTTATTGAACAGCCTCACATTTAGAGAGCAAACACGTACAGTATAAAAGATATTTCAACTTATTTGGAACCAACAAATCTGAGTTTTTACGGCTGCTGCCGTAAAAAGCTTCTTGTTCATGTTGTGCAACTTGCTCTGCACTGTATTCGGATACAGAAAGGAGTTGAAATACCAGTCAAACCAAAACTCGGTTTATGAAGCAGAACAGCAACTGTTTGAAAAAAGGTTTTTTTGCACACTTTTAATTGATGATCAACAAGTGGTTATGTTGTTGTTTAAATCAACCGTGGGTTGCTCTTTGTGCAATTCTGTTCTGTTCTGTGACGTTCTCACTGGCTTTTTGTGCCAGTGAGAACGTGGCACAAAAAGCCACGTTCTCACTGGCTTTTTGAGTCCGTGTCCCCCCGGAGTTGTTTTCCACCACACGCACCAAAAAATACTAAACCGTTTACTTATTATCGTTACTGAATCCATATTTTTAAGACTTTAAAGTCATCTTGCTTTTTCGTGAAAACAAAATCTAAAGGCCTCAGGGATAACGCGCACAAAACTGTAACCGCTTTCACAAAGTCACTGTTTATACTCACTTTAGGAGTTAATGAAACAGAATAATAGAGTCAGCGAGGGAAGCAAGTTGTAAAACAGGGGACCAACAGAGGGTAAAGTAATATGAAAGGGAGAAGAAGCTTGAAAACGTAAAAAAAAAAACTAAGAATAAATGGATTTGGTGCGTCTTTCAAGGTGCAAATCCTTGTCGTAAAACAAGCAGCTCTGTTAAAAAAAAAAAAAAAAGAAAAAAAAAAGTTAAACTTATTATGAACCGACACACTCATTTTGCATTCATTTCCTAGGAGTGGCTGTGTAATATTCATGCAACTTGAGCAAACGTGTGCCTCTCCTCCGACTCTGTGTCTCGCAGTGTCCTCTGCCACGGTGAAATTACCCCAAAAACGTCGCGTTTAATGGAAACGACTCCCACGGCCTCCTGCAGCGTGCTGATAGGCTGCTGGGGGGAGTGTGTCATCTGCATACATCAATATTTATAAGCAGCGGCAGACAGTCGAGAGGTTGAGACGTCCCTGCTCTCTGTCGCTCTCTCTCTGTGAGCCGACGTGCGCCATGACGGCGCTGGAGGTTTGCAGAAGTGAAAGGAAGCGAGGCAAAGTTTAATCTAGTGAAACTATTAACAGTGTTAGCAACAGGAAAAAAAAATAGTCCCCCACCTCCATCCTCCAACTCGGGGTGACACTGTGACCTGTAACTGGGATGTTTGCGGTGAGCGGCGAAAGAGAGCAGCGCGCGCTTAGTGTGGCGAGCGAGCGCGCACGTACTCACCACCTCATGTGTGGCGTCCGGCTCATTAGGCGGGTCGTCGTGTTACTGAGCCAGATGTGCTTCTTATGGCTGCACAGACAAACAGACACATTGTTTGCTCCTCTCAACATCTGCTGCTATCATTAAAGAGTTAGCTTCGGCTTTAATCATAAGCCATTATCGGAGCACTCGCTTTAGCTGTGCAGCACGAACGCACGCGCGCGCACGCACACGCAGAAAAAGAGGGAGCCAGTGGGAGAGGGAAAAAAAACAACCTGTGAGCAGAAGCAGTTCGAGGCATCTGCTTCTCCTTCGCATTCGTGTCACCTCCAGATGAAATAAAGAGAAAGTTTGCCGTCGGAGCAACTTTTAAACTAAATCATAATCCGGCTGCAGCGACGCGGCTGCTATTCACGTAGGTGAGGGGAGGCAGTGGCAGTAAAATGAACGCAGGAAAGTGGCTGTTCGAGCTGCGCCGTTGATGTCTGCAATGCCACCAAAAGTGAAAAGGGAAATACAGCTCTCATAAAGCCCTGATGGGCTGCGTTAACGCGAGCGACGCCCGATCTGAGATTAACGTTAACAAGACGCATGCGACGAGGAGTTGAGGAGACGGGGAAGTCTGCGGTTACGAGCATCTGCGTGTTTACTGGATGTCAGAGACACACGGCTCGCGCTGTATGAGCAGGTGATTGTTATGGAGCAAATAAAAGACTTTAATCACCAAGTTTAGGCTTCCTTTACGGTTTCTGTCACACAGCGGGGAGAGACGCAAGCAAATCTTTTCGACTGTAAATGTTGAAATAAATACACGTGTGTACTGGATATGGATTTACTACACAGACAGCAGTGAAAACTTCAGCTTTAGGAGTTTTGTGAAAACCCCACTCACGATTTTGCGGGAAATTCACAAGGTGTGGACCATGTCTGGTGTAGGTGCTTCTGGAGCCACCACGACTTTCACATTCCTTGTTTTATGCCACTTTAGAAGCACCTTGAGGTCCTTTGTGAAGTTATGGTGTTTTATAAAGCCCACAGTCAGCACAGACATCTCACAAGAACATCTAGAGAGCTTATCTATATGAATGTCTGGGTAAGGATGCACATGATTGACTGCAGCTGATGGCTTATACTTGCCAGCATTTAAAAAAAGGGCATTTGACAACTCTCACTGAGAAATATTTAAAACAACAGACAAATAAAAGTAGCATTAAGTAAAGACCTAAGGAGGACTGTATGGCTTGAATGGTTTCAGACCAACATTAAGCTTCTGGGATGCCCCAACCTCAACCCCATCGAAAATATGTAGACTACAGCTAAAAGCTTAGTATGTCCAAGGAAAAAAAACAAAAAACAACAACAATCAGATTCAACTGAATGAGTTTTGTCAAGAAGAGTGGTCAAATAGAGTTCTACCAGAAGATTACCACTGGCTCCAAAAAGAAGATAAATGAGGTGAAACTTGCTGAGTGCCATTTAACAAAGTATTAACAAGGATGCACCGTCAGTTTTAACCTTTAGTAGCTAAAGGGTGGTGCTTTGAAAGTCAAAAATAAGGTTTCCTGATTTTCAAACTACTATGTAGGTTTTGGACTTTTTTTTTTCTATTTGTGTGAGTGTGTGTTCATACCCCACTCCAGTCATAGTTTCTGAGTTACTGACAGCCAGGCTGACCACTTCGGTGACATCTACCCTCCCCATGGCCGAGGAGCTTCGCTCGTTCTCGTAATAACTCAGGAAGCCGCCCTCCAATGTACACCAGCGTCGTCCCATGTCTGAAACATAAACACACACACAGTAAGAATATCAATTCGGGCATCATAAACCTTGCTTTAGGGGTATTTTAAATTTTCTCAAATAGATCTTTTTGCCCCCAAAATGAGTAGAAATGAACAGTTTACCTTGATACTGGTAATGTTAACCCACTAGTTTTGATTAAACAATGGATTTTGAATGCAAAGTAATGCAAGGGGGAAAAAAAACAAGGATGGTCATTTTAAGCAAAAGCTGACTGAAAGTTGATGAGACAAAAAAATTTTTAAAAAATACCTGAAAAGTCAACTTTAAATATGGACATCATAAAAGGAGACATAAGCAGACTGAGGCAAAATTGTAAAGTCCAAGCAGCGAGCAGGTTTCAATCTACAAACATCTTCTCAACAGGAAGGCTGGAAAACACACAACTTTGTGTTGTTTTTTTTTTTTTGACTGCCTTACGATGCGATTTACATAGCCAATGAGCATGAAGTTCATGAAAACATACCTAATTTTGGATTTTCAAAGTCACCATGCCATCTGGGTTTTTTTTCTCTCCTTGTTCCACAACAAACACACACATACAAACAGCTTCCCACCCCACAGCCCCCCGTTGCTCACAACTCCAAAGTTTCCAGCGTATTCATCTCATGAATATGCTAATTGTGCGTTCCTCTGCCAACTGCGTGTGATACTTCTGAAGAAACAGATATAGTTCCAATAAAAAAAAGCAAGTGTCGACAACTGGATGTAGAAAGAAAAGGGATGTGATAAACACGGGAAAGGAGGATGTCAGTTTTGCTCTATTCACCCTCACGCTGCATCTCTTTACAGCCGTTTCTCACTTTATCTCTGTGTTCTGTTCATAAGAAAAAAGTTATTTGTACAAGAATTCAGTAAAAAAGAAAAAAAAAAAAGAACAACAATTAACTTTTTTTTCTCTCACTTGGCATTTAAAAAAAAAAAAAACCCTCTCGCTGACCCCACTTCACTTGAAGAAAAAGATACTCCAGGAGCTACAGAGGCATCATCTTCGTTTACCCACTGTGCATGTAGGGGTTTAATGTGCCAATGTGGGACAGACGGAGAGCGACAAAGTGTGGTATTTAAAGCTATTACCACTCGGATCTGTCTGGCAGGATATAGTGTTGTCTTGGTGACAGAAAAGATGAAAATACATTTCACTTTGGTTTAAAATGTGCCCCTAAATCACTGAGGCTTTGCAGAAAATGTCATGTCCATCATTTCCAGGACAACACGGTAAAGTTCTTGTTTTGTACTACATTGTAATTTTGTGTTGCTTCTCATTTTTTACGGCTGCAACGCCTTAATAACTGAAGACAAATCTACTCCGCTGAGTTTCTAGCCATCATTGTGACCTGCCAGATAATATCCAGAAGACTTTCTCTCAAGAAGACTGACTTTCTTTTAATGTTACACAGAAGATTTTAAATATTTGTAAATATCCAACACTTTTTTAGTGGTTGCTATAGAACATTCTATTTGTTTCAATTAAAAAATAACTATAGTTGAAACAGTGTAATGACGAACAGTCTCCCAGGACTGGGTACCTTTAAGTAAAGTAGAAGGTTCCAGTACAAGTAGAGTCATTTTTCTCAGATATATGGCATAAAATGAACAAAAAAACTATCCTGTGTTATTTCTACAGAGTGATGACTGCTGACAGTTGTCCAATAGTCTCTTTACAACTTCACAAGAAGCCCAAGCCACACTAGGTAATTGCTCAAGTTAATGGCTGTTCACATGGGTATACAAAGATATCAATGGAAAGTCGTATGGGTGGACAAAAGACGGTAAAAAGAGTAAAAGCACCAGGGATAACCCCAGCTTTGTGAATGTTTTTTGTAAAGAACTTGAGGGAGATTCAGAAGGGATGGATCACAAAAAGGGTGAGAACTTTAGGAGCCACCACACATAGAAATATCCCAGAACAACAAGAAATACAGCTTGTATTGAGCCACTTCTGGAACGAAGGCAATTTCCAAGCCATCCTACCTGGGCTGAGAAATTGTCTTTTAAGGTCCTGTTGAAGTCAGTTAATAAAACTGCTGCTATCTTTAAGGCCTCAGCTGAGCCAGAGGCTGATCAGCCCCACGCCACGTCGCAGGAGCTCATGAAAGATCTGTTTGCTTTTTTGTCGAGACGAATTTGGAAAGATGACATGAAGTAGAGGGACCTTTCTCTTAGCCACTCTTCAAAATGGTGAAGACGAGAACGTGCCATAATGGAAAGCTAAATGTGCGTGACCTTGATCCGTCAGGTAAACGCTGCTTAAACACATTCATACCTACAAATAAAGCAATAATTTTAAAGTGAAGAGGATTGTGTGAGAGGTGAGAAAAAAAACAAAAAAACATTCCCAACGTTCACGATCAAAAAATTGCCGCCATGTATTTGGTGTGATGTCATGCTACAGCTATGACAAAATAATTAATTTAAAAGCTTTTTATACATCTTTACAAGAGATGCCAATGAATATGGTGTGTTCTCTGTGAAGCTGCTTTTCTAGGAGCAGCGCAAATCTGACAAAGCTTGAATGAATTTCAAACAGTTCAACAAAACCACTTTTAAGTGGCGTTTTAAAAAGAAAATGTGGCAAAAGTCCCTTCCTCTTATGGTGGTTAGTGGGTTTAGATCCCTTCAACACATTCCACCAGGAAACTGGCTTCGTCAGAAAGCCACAGATCTTGAGCATCCTTCTATCGTCCTTTTTCTGGGACTGTTTTCTTTCTTAGCGTGTGGGATATATCAGTAGCTTCTGCACGAGAACCAGCGTAATATGAGGGGAACAATAGTGCTTGATTTACAATCGAGCAGCTGCGTCCATTGCCAGCTGTTCCCCCCCCTCCAATCCATTGCTCCCACACACATACAGTGGCCCCGTGGCCCAGCCGTACTCCACGGGAGTCCACAACCAGCCACAAGAGACGAAAACCAGCCGAGGTACATGACTCCACCAGATAAAATAGGCCAATTAGCTTGTACACCAAGAGCGCTCCCTGCATAGTGTTTTCCAGAGGAAGGAAGGTCTCAGAATGTTAAACCTCTTTTTCCCCCCATTCTTCCCCTTTTTGCACAGATCGTTTTTTTCAACAAAATGCTCTAAATTATCCAAATGTGCAAGGCGAACAGGTTGATTGGATTCAAATTATAACCTTGTATTTCTCTCTTCACTCTCAAAGAAAAAGAGACATATTCCAAGCCTCTTAACTACATCTCCAAGTCTTCCTACTGTCTTAAACTTTTTATCAATGTGGCACGGACATCCAATTCAGTATTCATCAGAATAGAAAGGCTGTGCCCCGTGTCTTCTTTTTCCCCCGCTTTTCATTTTTGTGAATCCTTTTTGACTCTCACTCCCACGTCCGCCCCCTTCCACCAATCTTCTGCCTATCTCACCATCAGACTAAAATATCTGCAAGGAAGACATCTGGTGGACAGCTTGTCAGTGGGGCTCGAAATGGAAATCAGAAAAACGGAAAAGGATCTGAAGGATATGTCTGTGCCAGAATTAGAGCCTACTTCATTACATTGAGGGATGGACAAATATGACAAAAGAAATGGCAAAGAAATAAAAGGAAATCAGTATCTTGTCATGTATTTCAACCTACAATACTACTCACTCAGTTCTCTAAACGTTGCAAAAATGAATGGAAGTTGCACGTATTATGTACATGTTATTATCACAAGCTCTACAGATCAAAACAAAGTAGTTCATAATTATGGAGGGGAAGGCAAATAATGCATGTTCTGGCATTTTTCACAGATTAAAAAAAGTAAGGCACTTGGAATTGGGCCCTTTACTCTTATGCCTCTTGATAGCTCAATGGAACTAAATCCTTTCGGCGACCTAATTAGTAAATAGAGTCTAGTAATATTATTTTTGATTAATAGACTTTATTCATTGAACACAGCTGTGTTCAATGAATGACTAAAACATTAGTGAACAAAAACCATCATAAAAACCAACAAACGCAGCAGACGTGGTCACGGATGTAGCTGTGGAGATGTTTATGCTTATAGACACCCGGAGTCCAGTATGAAAAAATTATACTGCAAAGAAAATTGGGCAAAACTTTCAATCCCTAGACGAGCAATGAGGGTGAAGACGTACCTAAAATGTGCAGCATAAGGTTGAAGGATGATAAATACTTCAACAAGGCAATGTAAAGCAGAATAAAATCCACTCACAGTTTGAAAAGTAAATCTGAATATAAACCACAGAGAAGATTTGTCTCGTTATGGAAGGCCCGGATTCAAAGTTTGCAAATGAACAAAACAATTGAATTGTTCATACGGGCTCAATAAAACATAATTTGACTTTCTATCCACAAGCCCTCCATTCCTCAACGTCTCCACGGAAGCGAGTGAGTTACGGCTGCAGGCGAAGGCAGGGCACCGCTGATGAGGAAAAGACAAAAGCTAATCAGAAATTATGCGTGCCATTTCCTCAGTGCCAGTCACCATATCAGACAGCGACTTCCAAGCCGTCTCTCTTTACCTCCTCAAAATGACTCTGGCACCGAGAAGAAAATGCACAAAAGAGGTGGACCATTTAAATGTGATTCACTTCTTTTTCCTGTCCATTGGGAACGATTCACTGGAGCAGGAATCAACTGTCTGCACTGCTGGAGTCAATGTTGCAAAAGTATTGAGTTTGGAGGAGTACAACATGTTTTTACCACAAGACAAGAAAAATAATTGCTTTCCTCACCCACATCAATTGCATGTCACTTTGGTGCATTTGTAAAGTTTGCACTATAAACAAACAAAACACTAGCTTGAGTTGTCTCCAAATAATAGCTTATGGCGCATTAAAGCAGTGCTTTCATTAAGTCGTATTCACACTATGAATTATTAAGCACTCAGGCACATCTATAGAGCATCAAACCATTAGCCTCTGAAGCCAACAGCATCCTGCAGTACATTCAAAAATACCTTGTCCGTCTGTGCTCACGCAGCCCCGGCTGTTCTCCCCTTTTTTCAATGACGAAGTTGGAACACATTGAGTTTTCTTTTTTTCTTTTGAACCCCGACCCTGCTGAATTTTTCAGCACCAGCAGCTGCAGTTAAAGTGCCAGTAGAGCACAAAAGCAAAGTCTTCTATAATACATGAAATAATAAAATGTTTTATAGGTTGAACCTTCAAAGGAGCTCATGCAGATGCAAGAGGTACTAAAAGTACAATGGTGAACAGAATGGCTTTTAACTAAGCAGATGCAATGCTTTGCGAGTCATTTCAAAAACACTAAATGAAAAGTAAAAGTTAAATACCCACATGGAGTGGTCTATGTTAAGCTTTTGAAGTGTTTCTCAGTTGTTTTCTATCATGCACCCCCAAAGGATCATACTAGTTTTTCCATATATATATATATATATATATATATATATATATATATATATATATATAATGTCATTTGATCAATCTAAAAATCTGTTCTTTAAAGAAACCAAATTTTGTTACATCTGAAATTCCATTGTTGCGTTAGAGTGCAAATTTTTCCTAAAGTAAGTGATGGCTAAAACCTGTAATATAAAGAGTCACATTTCAATAAATTCAAACTACCTTTTAAATAGTAAACTCAAATCGAATTTCATTACCACAGATAATGAGATTTTCGAGAGATACTTGGATAAAATTTATCCCGGGTCCCTGTAAGAAGCAATTTCCAAGACCTCAGCTCTGTTCATTAGTTGGCATGTTCAACCACCAATAAGAGCTGAGGGGCTGTGAGGTGATGGGAATAGAGACGAATGGCTCAATATGAAGGAGACTGTACTCGCTCAAGTGGCAGGTACTGCTTCACCTTCCTTTCATCCTTCAATTCCTTATCCCAGTCTTCAGCTCTCTGAACAGCCACCTTTCCCTGAGGGAGCGCCCAATGCTGCTTCCTTGTGCTAATTACCCATGGGTCCAGCAGTGCTCCAGCTGTTTGGAGATGTGGGAATGTTGCACAGGCAGGGTGTGTACCTGAAGCAGCTGAGAAGTCTGGATAGGAAAATTTTTACTCTGTTTTCCAGGACAAAGGGAAGAGAACTCAAAAGTTGATGGTATCCCCAACCAAAAGTAAATACTTTAAATTTGTTCAAAATCTTATTCTCAGCAGACCATCATTAACCTTGTGCCTATTCTTACATACAGTTGTCAGACAAGACCTCCCAGAAGACCATGCAGCGCACATGTCAAAGACAGATCCATTGATCATTCTGACTTGACTGTTTGCTGAGTAGATTGAACGATTGGCAGTTTGACAGTTGAAACATTGACATTGATTGACCAGCACTTAACAAAAGGAGACCTTTGACAAACGTGCAGCTTAAATTGCTTACAAATGGATTGAAGCATTGATTGGACTTGTCATGTTTTTTTGTTTTTTTTTTTTTTTTGTTAAATGACGTTTGAACTCACCATCTCGACCACGGCGATCCGGCATCGTCTTAGCTGGGCCAGACGACACATAGAGAAAGCCGTCCATGAAGACGGACACATCAGGCAGTGAAGCGTTCTCTGACCACTGATCCAGCCTTGGGAAGTCTACAAGGAGACAAATTTGCTCAATATGTTTGTGTGTAAAAGTAATAGAAATCTTTGTGAAGGAAAAAAAAGTAAACTGGCATATCAAAAATCAATCTTAATAATCAAAGAAACAATATTTGTTGATATTACAACAGTCAAATTCTCCATGTAATGGCAGCGCATTGCATTTTTCCATTTTTGTTTGTGATAAATTCCTGTTTTTTTTGTTTTTTTTTAATCAAAGGCCTATTTGCTCCCTCCACAGGTTTTACGTCAGATTCAATTTGAGACTTTGGCTGGGACACTCTTAAACAACGTTAATATTACTTGAGACAGAAGAAATATGTTTTTCTAAATCTGCTAAGGGTTGACATTTTAAATCTGTGACATGCGGTTTTGTACGCTTGAGGTTAGCTTTAAATCACTTTAGAAACCAGCAAAGACTGGGGGCGGCACATGGAGATTTGGCAGAGCCGTCACCCCATATTCCGAGGTTTTTGGTCCCTGATGCAAATCCTGACCCTGGGAACTGTGGCTGTATTTCTCCCCACTTTGTTTCTGCCCATTTTTTGTCTAATATGAATAAATCGTAGAATAGCACTTTTCTAAATTGTCTGTTTTATGAGTGTTATGTACTCAGACAAAACAAATGTCCTTCAACAGAAAAAAAGCTGAATTTTGCGGACAAGCCTTGTTATGTTTGCCCACTCCTGACTTACCCTTAAGCAAAGCAATTTATCCCCACCAGATTCCTGATTACTGTTCTTGAACCAAAGCTTTGACCTCCATGTGGAGACTTTTTTCTTTTTCCCAGAGGGCCTTGAAAAAAAATCAGCACAGCACTGACTTTTTAATCACAAGAAGCATAAAGGTGATCATACAAGGTTCTGTTTAATTTAGTCATGACTTTGTCACATTATCCTACTTTTGCAAAGGCAAGGATAGGATGTTCAGAGAGCATTTCTCCATGCACTCAATCTTTTAAAAATGACTTTTACTCTCTTCTGTGTCCATCAGAGAAAAGAAGCATTCCGATCTTGCCCTCCTTAATCTGAACTCCCTCCACTCATTCTTTCTCGCTAGTTTTAAGAGCTCCCCACATTCAGTCTTATCATTCTCAAATTCAATTAGCTTTCATTCCAAGGTCCAATTTTCTGCCCAAGCCTTGGTAATATCTTACAGATTTTATCTTGAGCACCTCCAGCTCTCTCATCAGGCAAGGTAAAATAACTTTAATTGAAACCAGTTTTGATTGAATCGACATTTCCCCCCCTTCGACGCCACCTCCAACGCCTCGTTTCATGCCCACACGTCAGTGGAGAAAAACAATCTGTCCGTTTATCGAGACACTATTGTCTTTGTTCTGTATGTGGTTTCATTATGTCAAATTAATTAACAACAATCAAATGAACAAACTCACAGCAAAGCGCTTTTTAATATATGACTAATAATGGATGGATCATTTGGGAGCACCTAGTGGTTTTGCCTTTAATCTAACCACTTACTTTTATGTCATTTTAACTAACTTAAACATTTAAGCATTAAAGAATAACTTAAGAAAGCAGAATTTAGATTCAGAACAATGTCCGTCAATCACAGTCGCAACTTATTGTATATAAAAGTACAGAAGAAATAGTTTTAATGGTTCCACACAGACAAAAATGCTTTGTCAGATCAAATGTAGCTTTGTTACATTTTGGCCTTGGATGTTATTGTGTTAGATTTGATGGAAGCTTCAATTCCGAAAGTCAAACTGGGTAAATATACTTTCACAGACCAGTTTTCGTTGTGTGTGTGTGTGTGTGTCATAAATAGTTGATCAATCTATTACATGGAGAGAGTCACCAAAACTGCACAAGAACATGTTTGTATGGTTTAATGAGTTCATTTCAGACGCAGCATTCAGATGGCTGGGTCAGAATTTTCAGGAAATAACTCGAAAACATAGATCTATCCTGTCACGTATCAACGGATCAGGATGACGGTGCAACAGAGTGAGGGATATTTTATTGGCACACTTTGGGCTCTTTAGTACCAGTTGAGAATCGTTTAAACACCGTAGCCTTCCCGGTAGTGTTGATGACCAGGCTTGTCCCTTTATGACCAGAGTACACCCATCTACTGCCAGCAACTTCCAAAGGATAATGCACCACATTACAAAGCTGACATCATCTCAAACTAATTTGTTGATGTTGATTATGAGTTTAGTGGACTCCAATGGCCTCCACTGCCACCAGATCTCAGTCCGTTAGAGGACTTTTGAGAATTGACAGGAAGGGAGATTTGCATTATGGATGTGCAGATGAAAATCCAGTAACTGTGTGATGCCATCGCGTCAATGTGGAGCAAAATCTCTAAAGAGTGTTTCTGACAACTATTTGGCCAAGTCTTGGGGACAATCAGAGTGTTTGTGAAAATGTAAACTCTTCCCATGGATGCCATTTTGGCCCAGCCTCTTTCTTATTGTTGAGTCACAAACACAAACATTTCACTAAGGGGAAGTGAGGCCTACAGTACTTTGGATGTTGTTGAGGTAATTTTGTGACCTCTTGGAAGACTCGTCTTAGAAGACTTTCTGAAATTTCTTTCTGAGCAATTTCAAAGTCAAGTCCACTTCTGGGACGTTCAGTTATGTTCTATGTTTTCTCCATGTGTAAATAATAGCAACCACGATCACTGTGGTTCATGAGCCTGTTTTCATCTGGAACCTTTTTCATCTGGAAAGGTTGAAAAGCCTTTATCAACCTTTCCAGATGACAAATTCAATTACTGTTTTTCATAAGTTAAATTTATTTAGATTATGGCAAGATGGTTTCCTTTTTAAGAGTGCTTGGCCTACTTTATGTTGTCAGACATGTTCAAATTAGTAGGCATTTTAATTTTACAGCTCAAGCAGTCAACAGAGATGGTGGTGACTGGTGATTCTGAACAAAAACAAATGTGGTTAATCACATTTAACCTTTAATCAGTTTAGCAATTAGATTGTTGTAAAAGCCTAGATTGGCTTGTATAACTTTTTTTTGCATTATGAATGAAATCATTTAAGCTCTGGTTTCAATTATTAAAGTAGCTAAGCATTTACTCAAGCTATCCTTGTGTGTCATATTTTAATTCTGAAACAAGTGTGAAAAAAAATCCCAGAATAACAGAAAAACTCGGAGACCATTTTCTCAGCACTGTAGAATTAGATGCCAGCTTTTAAGAATAAAACAGCAACACAGTGAGTGTAATACACACACACACACACACCCACATGCAAACTGAAGTGTTTCCAACCACTCAGGTTGACAGAATGTAAATAAGCCAGTGGCTTGATGCTGTATCAGTCGTAACAAGCCTCTCTCTGTGAGCCTGCTTAACAACCCCTCTGGGCCCCTAAAGCTGGACTCTGTTAGGATGGGACTGTGTTGTCTGCGGGGGCAGCAGTGGAGGAGTCTGGCCCATGCTGATTGGCTCACTCCCCTGTGAAGGGAGGTGACATGACAGAGTGCTCAATTAGCCATCTGCTTGCCCACGGCTGCAGTTACAAAGCGAGCTTCAACGGGCATTGGACAGCGGGGGTAATCAGAGGAGCTTGTTCGCGCTTGTGCATTTACACCCAGACATGCAGTAAACGACGGCACAAACAGACAACGCATGCAGGAGGGGCAGAGATAATAATGCATGGCAGAGGCAGAAGATGAGTGAAAACGGCAATGTGTGCGTAAGACTGCAAGGAAAGAGGTCTAGGTGTTGAGCTTTTTAGCCTGTGGACATATTAACATTCTTAATTAGTGGATTAAAAGCAGGATTTAGTTGGAAAAAAGTTTTCCAAGGTGACCGTTACCTCCTGAGCTTGTTATTTAGAATTTTCATTTGCCTTCCATTGTAGCAAAACTTATTTTATTAAAATTTGATGCAATGATCCAAGAAACACAGTACAAATTTTTGAAGTTGAAAAACATATTACTTGATTTTCAAAGTTTGACCTTTGACCTTTTTGCTGCAAGGCAACCGTACTAACAACCACACCATTGTTTAGCCCCTCATTCAGATCTAGAAATGCTAAAATAATTAAAATTTCATGTAGAAAGATTTGACGCTTAGTGAATGTTTAGTAGGAAACTAGTTGCAGGGGGAAAAAAAATAATAAAATTCGTTAGGGAAAAGCTCTTAACTGTCAAACTTTCCTAAAGTAAAATTAGCTAGGCATAGCAGCATTAACACAAATAGATCTCGTCTTTTATATATTCTATGTGGCCTCTGCATTTCTACACATGGAAAGACACTGCATACAACAAAATGCAAAAAAGAACCTTAAAATGAAAAGGAAACCACCACAGTGGAAGTCTTTGACAATAAGGGATCGAGCCCATCATAGAGGCTAGCCTCTGGGGTTCCGAAAATGCAAAACCACATAGCCTGAGAGAGCTGCAATTGGCTTTCTTAAATAGAATCTGGGATGGTAATATGCAAATGAACACGCTCCGACCGTCTCCCAGGGCGCTTTCAGGCGAACAGGTGTGGGCGGGTGGTAGGGGGGCCATCGAGGACTGCGTGCATGTACTCACATTTGCTCAGAAAGAAGGAGCTAATGAAGTGGCCACGCTCCGCTGTTTGGTGGAAGTCCTAACTTTGGAGTCACAAATGAGCCGCTGCAGAGGGAAATGGCTGCAGAGTGGCTCCGGAATAAGCAGGCTGACAGCCTTCTTTTTATTCACTGTATCCAAGGGGGACATGGTGAGCCTTTTTTTCCTATTTTTACTTTTCTATTTTTTTTTCTTCTTCTTCTTTCCACAAACTGAAAGTGTGATTCACACTGAGTAGACAGGCGGCTACGATATTTCCCGCATACTAGCCCAATTTGGAGTTTAGTTGAGAAGTGACAATTCTTCATGGTGTCTGATTGTTTATTGCTGGCTTATTCTGCTGTCCCAGGGGCTCATGGGATTGGGAAAAAACCATGTTTGTCATCATT
This sequence comes from Poeciliopsis retropinna, assembly GCA_010277075.1. Classification (NCBI taxonomy): domain Eukaryota; kingdom Metazoa; phylum Chordata; class Actinopteri; order Cyprinodontiformes; family Poeciliidae; genus Poeciliopsis; species Poeciliopsis retropinna. Next base: position 4,822,443 of record VMRM01000019.1, read on the forward strand.
TTGTTTTAAGATAGCGTCTGGTTAACGGCTGTACGCAGAGTTTGAAGGAAGCCCTGAAGAGAGCCCTTGCTGTGAAAACATGTTTTACAAGATAAACCCGAATGGAGGAAAGAACCAAACACGGAGCCATAAACAGCGATACCCCACTGCAAACAACTCAAATATCCATATCTGCCCTTATGTCACCTAGCATGTGTGCAATTGTTATCCGGTTGAAAAAGTCAGCTGTAACCCAAGGCGGAGTTCTTTAAAACTCCAGAACAAGTCTGAACTCTGCTTTGTCCTCAATATTGGCTGCTGTGCGACTACTTTCATTCTATCTTCTTTCTGTCAACACAGAGCTGTGCAGCAGGGATGGCATCATGTGGGTATTGAATTGTTCCCTGATCCTGCCAAATATAACGCTGCAAACACCAATGATGGGAGGGAGAAAAAAAAAAAAAAAAAAAAAGAAAAGAAAAAAAAGTTCAATTTCTGTTTAATGAAAATTTTCAGAAGTCTGTCTGCACGCTCGGGGGGCCCCACATGCACGAGAACAATGCAGACGGCACTTTCCACAGCTCTGCGTCTGATGTGACAATGTGTCCGACAAAACAGTGGAGAAATGTCAACAGGGGGAATCTGGACAGTATTTTCTGGGAAGCTTAATCTTCTCACAGCACCGCTTCTTTCTACAGTGAAATTAAACAGCTTTCTCTTAGCAACCATGCTGCAGAGGACATGGGCTGTATTTCATCTCATGTGTTCCAATGGAGATGTTTTTAAAAGAGGAAAGCATGAATTTGAGTAATTTTACTGCTGACATGTTCTTATATGCTACATTTGGAATCAATGTTAATTATTATTAACATGCAGTGCTTTCCAGTGACTGTCAGGAGGGGATTAAATTACCCTAAAACCGTTATTATAACCCTGGTAAGAAGCTGACATGTTGTTGTATTTATGTTTGGTATGTTTACTTTGAAGTGAAAAAGGGAGCAGTTGTGTTGCAGCAAAAGAGTAAATTAAAATACTAATTGTGAGCTAGATGACAGCATTACAACAGCATTAAAAGTCTCAAAAACTTTTAAATTGTTTGTGTAGCAGCATTTTTGGTTGGAGAAAAGGAACGGTGACAGACGGGACACAACAGCATTTTCAGTACAGGTGCTACGTTTTTGGTACTTTTTTTGCATTTTACAAAATAAAACAAAATGGAAATTTCCACCTCAAAATTGTGGATTATATATGAAAAGTGCCGCCCGAAATACAGGAACATACAAAGCTATTGTTTTGCTGTATCTTTAAATAAAAATGTCATAGTATTCAACATGTATGTTGAAACTCACTTTGGTCATATCACCAACTCCAATTGAAAAATAAAAACATGTGTTCCACCTCTGGTTAAATCCTGACAATGGATAGGAAAACTTTGGAATTATATTTCTTAAGAAATGCTTTTCTTTCAACTTCATTCACTTAGATTTACTGCGTTGTACACAGGATCAAGCAAAATACTTTTTTTTTTTGCTTCAACTCAAAATCTGCACAAGTTAGGCTTTTTTATGTTGTTTTACTTATGGCTTATCAGAAACTCCTGGTTACGTCTGTACTGCTGCAGTTTGTGAGAAACTGACAAAATGTCCAAACTTCCACTTCTACCACTTCAAAGGAGTGATCACCCACCGTCTTAAAGTGGGTTTTTGCTCGATTTTTTAAAATCCAAATCCATTTTTAATTCCTCAGAAAAATTGCATTTAACTATGTATGTACTTATGCATGCAAGCATGCATATATTTACGTATGCATGCCAAGCATACATCTGTGCATACATACTCTTCTCTATATAAATCTTCATCCCAAGAACTTAATCTCAAGCTGCAGATTTTATCATTCGTTCGGCATCCCAAACATAATGCCAGTGTCAAGTCTTGGCTGTGCTCCTTGGCAGTTTTCTGCTCACTTTGTCTGCTCTGCTGTTTTAATAACATCATTCTTAATTCCGGCGATGGGAATGAATATAACTACTACAAGCTGCAAGTCTGAACAAAAATCCATTGGAGAGTTGTGAAATTTGATACATGATCTTCACATCTTTACCTGAAACAAGATGAGGAATCTGACCCTGGGTTAGCATCTATTTTAGGACCACTTGCTAAGTGATGAACGAACAGAAACAACATCTCACTGATGGACAAGAATGGAGTCGGTCCTTCAGTCAACATTTAGGTTTCCTGACCCAGGTACTGCTTCCTTCCTACAGTATGTTAGCTTAGTTGGATGTCCGCCTCCACAGCAAAAGTCTGGTTAGGTCCATAGTCATCTGTATTTTAATGACAAAGTCCAGCAACTTTCAAACATATAACGGGCACACAGACTGTGTGTATCCTACACATTTTACATGAACATGCTCATACACACGAATATGTGTTAGCTTGTTCTCCTTTCTGCATGTGTATCTTTCAGTACACCTCCGATAATTGTCATCTCCTTGGTGACCAGGTGACCCATGCTAGCAATTAGTGGGTCCCTAACAGGCTCGGCGCCGGCGAGTGTACACAGATGCACCACATGAATTATGTAAAATACAGTCCCAGAGAAAGTCTCCCACCCAGCCTCAGCCTCCTTTAATCTGATCTGTTCTTATCACGGGTCCCCGTGTGGAAGTGCGCAAATAAAACACACCCATCAGGAAGAAGCCGCGTCTGTGCCGTGCCTACCGAACAGGAGGTGGGTAATACAAAGGAGTGTTGGGGGAAAAGGTAGGACAGAGACAGCAACATGGAGACAGACCTTTAAACTTAAAACTCCCTCGCTTCAAATTTGTGGGTTTTTATGGCCCTCATTTTCTATTCACAGTGAACATTAAAAAAAAGAATAGTACTGTGAATGTACCAACACAAACTGTAGTGAGAACAAGTTTGCAGCATGACTGCCTTGTTAACAAATCAAGAATACAAAATGCGTGTGCCATCAGAAGTGGTAGACGACAAACTTGAACTTTTACTTCCAAGATCTTTTTACAGATTCATATCACCACATACATACTTTTTTTCTTTCTTTTTTTTCACTTCACAGGTTTTGTCAGGAGAATATATCAGCTCTTCTGCTTCCCAGCTGCGTTTTGTGCCCCAGCGTCTCCACTGAGTTAAATAGTGACCCTGGAAAAACTTTTTTGTGTCAAGATTAACTCTTGGTTTAGCCACTATTTATGGAATCTGTTCATGCCATAAAGTTCTTGTGCTGCGATAATGCCAGCACAGGACCTTTCCTCACCAAACCACAATTCATAAATTTAAAAAAAAAATGGAATAAATAAAGAAAATAAGCAAATAAATAAATAATCAGACCATTTTAAAGTATAAATATTAAGGTTTACTAAGACATAAATGCTGATATCTTTGTAGTGAGAGCGTATAGTAAGGAACACGGAAAGGCCGTCTCTAAGGAGGATGGACGGATAAAGAGGCTTCCTACTTGGTCAGAGCATCTAATTTTTTTGAAATTCCCAAATTTATTAGGCAGACAAATAAAGGTGTGCTATCATTTATGCGTACCCTGTTATCTTTTCCAACAGTCATCAAGTCTATGCTTTTACAGATGAGGTAGAAACCTAAGCCTTTGAGTTTTACTGGAATGTTGATCACAATTTCAAAACAGCAACCTACCAGATAGTTTATTCTGATGCAGGAACTCCATCTGTAGCTTCTGCCCGGCACGCTGAGCCAAGAGGTACGGAGTGGAGTAGACCGGATCTCCGGTGGCGCACATAATGTCCGCCCCACTGAACACCAACTCCATGGTCTGCAGCACGTCAGATGACACCACGGCTGCACACAGTGCCTGTTCGCACGAAAAGAGTTTTGATTAGAAGAAATGATCAATTTACAAGTTCCGCAGCGATACCGATGGAATATTCCTCATTGAAATGTTTTCACAGCTCACCTTGTAGGTGAGCCTAAACAAATTGCACATGAACGCATCCAATAAAACTACACGCATTTCCTTCCACATCTTAATCAGATTTTTGAGACTGATCTTTATTTTGCAATTAAAATATTACATTATTTTCCTACCCGACTTAATGACATAATGATAAATTAGTGGGTTAGCTTGGATTTTAAGAAGCTATCTATGTAAAGGCAAGTATATTCTTGTTCCAGTGTAGGTGGAACAGCTCTCCGTTTTAGTGTGTGGGTCTGCGATGGAACGCCTGGTTGATAGAGGACAAAGAGTCTATAAAGCGGCAACAGAAAACCACATAAAGTTTGAAATTAAGTTTCCTGCACTGATCTCAAAAGAGAAGTAAAAATATGATCAAACTTTAATACAGCCTGTGGGAATCATTAAAGCTCTGATCCCGGTAAAAAGAAGCAATATAGCAAATAAGAACAGTACAAATGAGCCATTTTAACTATAATGAAACGCACAATTTCTGGGAGGAAAAAATACAGAAATAATGATGTGAAAAACAATGAAGTGAGCAACAGGAAAGCAGCAGACTTCATTAAGGAACAGAGTACAAAGCATGTGGCATTCCTTCTGTGTGTGAAAAATATATGGAGCTTGAATCTGAGGAACATACCAACAACAGCAAGGAGGCAAATGAGATGTCTTTTCCCCACTGACCTCCATAAATATGTAATATCAAAAACAATGGACAAATTTACTCTCTCCTAACTCAGCAAACAGGAGAAAATATACAGAATACTTTAAAATACAAAATGTTTGTATTTTGGAAAATGTATAGATCAATCCCAAATCTTTTCATATTTTATCACCATTTAACTTTATGCAGACAATAATATCCTCTCAATTGCAACATTTGTTACATTATCAGCTGGTGCACTTCCCTTTCACACTGCAATGTGTCAAAAAAACCAAACAATTTGAGCAACTTGTTAACCCCTTCACCTGTGGTGGCACTGCACTAAGGACCACTCAAGGAAACATCATAACTACCTCTTAAAGGGACAGCATTAAGTAAAATTTTGTTTTTTGAGCTTTATATAATGTTATGGTCATTATCTCATCAAAGGCGTACCTGGAGTGTTGCTTTGAGTAATCATCTCCCTCATAAAAACTACTTTCCAGTATTTTCCAGTGTTGTTTATGGCTTGGTAGATGAATGTTATTGTGACGACGTACTGAAGGTGGAGCGTTGGAAAGAGCGAGAGCTTCGTAAAGAGACAGAGGCCCAGTTTTGAAGTGTTACATTTCAAAGCAAAATTTCTTGATCAGTATAAGCAGCATTTTAGGTAACAATTGTCTGATTGCTATTGTTGAGAATAAAGAATCCTGTGTTATCCTTCTATGTCTTTTAGCTAGTAGCAAAGCTAAAGGAAATAACATGTTAGGAAACACCCTCCAAGCTAAAGTTAGAAGATATGACACTTTAGGGAAGATAGAGGCCAACAAAGGGGATCACAAACTGTTTTTGGGTGCCTTTTGTTCTGTTAGCCCTTAAGGATAGCATGAACTACGGGCCAGCTGGATTTTGGTACTAATAAATGGAATTCATGAATTCAACTTACTGACTCCTCCTCAACTTCATACATCAATAACTCAACATGGAGAATTGATAATTCTTTGGAATATGCACGATACTGCCACTTTAAGAAGACACTGATTGCAACATCCTTCTTCACAAAATGTAAACAAAAATTGGAGCAGCGTCATATTTTAGGGGATGTAGGATTTTTCTTTTGTTTTTGTTGAAAGACCACAAGTCATTTCTGCTGTACTCGTGTTTGTTTCGGTAGGGTTTAATCGGAAAGCCCACCACAATAGTCCCCTCCCTCTGGACTGACATCCAAAACTTGCCATTCGCATATGCATGCAAATCACATCTGAGTTCATTTCAACTGATCTGGGATCTCGGTTTATAGATGATCCAGAGTTAGCCTTTCAGTCCACATCAGAGTTTGACTACATATCTACATCTCTCCAAAAAGACAAAAACAAAAAAAAAAGGACCGTCAAGGCAAACAAACAAAAGTTTGATTAGAGTGGAGTAAACGGAGCACCTAACACCTTCACAGATATCCGTATATTTTCTGAACATCAAAGTAAGGCGGCTTAAGTGCACAGTAGGTGGAATGTCTGGGCAGGTAGACAGTTTGTTAAAAGGAGTTACTTTTTTCTCACATTGATTGAGCCAAGATTAGCAGATAAAAGGAACAAAAGAATACAGTCTGATCCAGGGAGATATTTTCTGCCTCCATCTGTCTCTTTCCATCTGTGCAGTCAATTGATGTGACATTGTATTCAATGACCTGTGACAAAGTAGATCAACAGAGGAGTCGAGTGGCAAATGGCGGAATTTCAACTAACAACTTCGCCTTTCATCGCGCTCGTGGCCGAGAGGGTGGGCTGAATCGATCTGCCACAAACAAGCAATATCTGTTTGAAAGCGAGGGGGTACGGTGAGGCCGTGCATACAGACATGCAGACAAAAGTCCCCCCGTCAATAAGACCCACCCACCCACGCACACAGGGGCCTCTTCATGGAGATAAAGATGTCTCTGCGCAGTGCTTCTGCAAACACGGATTCATCTTCATCAGTTGGAAAACAACAAGCAAAATTAATTCTGTCTTTATCTCTTTTGCTCACACACAGGACGGGGTCGGATGTTGGCTAACCAGTCCCATGCAGCTCGGCCTTATTCTGTATTGTCTCTGGAAATGACCTTCCATGTCACAGCAATTACTGTAGCCACCAGAGACAGTGAGCATGAGCGAAGGCGTGCGTGTGTGTGTGTGCAAAGTGATATTAGAAGCTCCTCTGACACCCCATCTCTAGGTCATGTGGTCTGCGGAGACTCCGTGGAGGTCAATGGGATAAGAACTCCTAACGGTGAACATGAGACTAAGAAGGACTACAAAAGAATGGGATGAAGAAAGCACGTTTAGAGCTGAACAGGGTATAACACATGACGGTTTCAGAGTATGCAGCTCTTTTTTGTAGGGTTACTCGTGAAAATTCCAGACCCTACCAGACTCGAATTGTTGTTTCTTATATTTATCAGAGTTCACAGTTAATGTATGACACACTTTTATAGAAATCAAGAATACGCAAAAAAAAAACCCAGAGGTAAATATAACTCTCTTTTTTTTTCTTTGTGCATACTGAACCAGACCTGAAAAATGGTTAGAACAAATTAAATTCTTACCTAGACTGTAGGAACCATTACCTTAACAGAGTCAACTTTATGTTTTCACAGCTTTGTGAATTCTGTGACCCTTAAGCATGAAAAAAGAAATCAGTCTTTCTGAACCAATTCTAAAACTGCATGAAAGTCACTGAAGAATTGATGCTATTGTCTCCATCCCCCAGAATCCTCCCAAAGGAGCAGGTTTTATATAGCATTAAGTGTTTCATATTCATGCTAGCAGTAAGTAAATGTGACACGTAAGTGGAACAACTTGTCCAGTGAGATTAGACTCAGTGTCCTTGTTTGTGGTGCTTTTTTTTCTCCCTTTTTTACATAATTGCTGTTTTAAGATGAGTATATGAGTTTTTATATTGTTTATCTAAAAATATGTTAGGTCTAAGTGTTATGCCTGCATCCCATTTCCAAATTGTTACCCTGATTCAGGCCTCTTTCCCTTGGTATTTCATTCAAAGTCACAGAGTATAATCTTAACTATCCCAATGTACTCTTGATACTCAAATAACAGTTTGATATTAAAAGATACAAACTTATTGCATATAAACAAATGTATCTCATCTAAGCAGGCTCTAAGGCTATTCTTTATGTAATGAACAAATAATTTAGAATTTTATCCAAACAGTTTTAGAAACACCATTCTACTAAAATTGCACAAGTTAAGATGGATAACTTGGACAACGGCGGAGAATTAGGGACTGTTTTCCTTCTATAAAAAGAAGCCTTTGATTAACCATAAGAGCGTTATTGTCAAGTTATTCTAATTTAACCCTTTTTTTAAGCCTAATGTGATGAAATGTATAAAAGCATATTCGAGAAATGGAAAATAGCATGTTAATATAGATGATGGATTTTCTTAGATGACTGATATTACACTTGGTGTCCCTCAGGTCTCTGCACTAGGTCTTCTGCTTTTTACTCTGTGTAATGACTTTCTGGAAATGTTCTCATCACGTTACTAGTCAGATGTATGCAGGTGGCAACGGTGTAAAATGACATGCAAAAAAACAAACAAATGCATTTTGACACCATGAAGCGCCAACATGAATGTGCAAAACAAAGGGCTAGTGGTGCAGAGTGATGAAAAAAGGTAGAATCACCAATATGACACACTGATACTTAGCAAATCTGTATGGACTGTATGAGATGCAGCATAGAAAGACAGAAGACAGCAAACATAACCACACACTTTCACCATTTCTCCAATGTCATTGTTGAGTTTGTTCTTCGTCTGACACTCACAGTGTGCAAGAAACTCCTGGGAAGGCAAATTCACACTACTGAAGTGGGGCTGCACAAATGTGCACACACACGCATTCTTCCTCTCAGACACACGCAGTCCTGCAGAAGCTTAAAAATCAAAACATTTTTGTTGAAGAAAGACCCTAATAGACTTTTACACTTAGCTTGCTGGTTAATCTTTTCCCTGCTTTCTTTTTGCTCATTGCCCCACTCCCTTAAACATTTTCATGCCCCGGTCTATAGGAGAAAACAATGCCAGCAGATTGATCTGTGTAGATGTTGAGGCAGGTGGAAACTTCTTTACCGCTTTGTGTACTTTTTAAAAGAAGGCTCGGTTTTCAACAGCTGAACTTTTAGGCCTCAGCACTGACATTCTTATATTTAGAACCCATGACATTTCCTATTCGGATTTTTAAGAATCAAGCCCTTATCTACCGATGGCCACAGGGGTCAAACGAATATGGGTCTCTTCAAGCTAATGCAATATACCCCAGAGGCCAGATTTATAAAACAACAAATTAAAGTATTGCAGCAGGATTGCTGTCTGACTAAATGCTTTGCATTAAAACTAGACAACGAATATTATAAAAAGGCTTTAAAAAGACGATGTCCACCAACAAAGAGCAAAATGTTATCATGTACTATTGGAGAATCGAAAGGCGCAAAACTCTCAAATATATGGGTAACCAAATAATACTCAGAGGCTAGTACTTTTACTGCCAGCCACGACGGGTCGGGAGATTTATTAACACGTCTACCACAGATGCATCTATACAAAAGCATTGTTCCAAAGTCTTTCCTCAAAATCCCCAAAATCTCCAAAAATCTCTCCTTTCTTTGTCAACTGGCATTTTTATAGTTCCTTAATAACATTGATGTGTATATGGGGTTGGTCTGGATTGGTTTTGACCAATCCAGATAACTATGTTGGTTTGTGTCAAGATTCTTGACTGCCCATTGACTGAGTGTGTGTTGGAGTTTCTCTGGAACACTAATGACCTCTTGATCTAAACATCTGCTCCACATCAGAACTGCTGGATAAGCCAATTAATCACAATTGTTGCTCTTATCTATCTAAACAGCTTACTTTCCAACCTGTATTTTGGTCCAACTTTGTGCTTTGCACGCAAGGGAGTCAGGTCAGATCGACCTTACTGGCGCCAACAATCTTTCTGCAAAAACAACTCCTTAAAAAGTATTTCTATGTCAAATATAAACAGTATGTTTATATTTGGCACAGTATCAGATAACACATACTGATACTGTCTCTGTCCAGCGTCTACCATGCTGGCTGACTAAAAAAAAAAAAAGCGGTCTCTCAGACATTTTCATGCAGCCATAGCAACTACAAGTTAAAATTGCTGAAGAATAAGTTTTAATTCATTAATTAAAAAATATAAAAATGGACATACGAAGAAGAACTCTGGTATGTGACCAAGTGTCCTCAAAATTGTCTGCAGATATGTAGAAAGATTTTTAAAAAGTCATTAGTTTTATTTTAGAATCATGTATTCAAAAGAAGGGATTTTCTGTCCAATGACCTGGGTCCAGGTTTTCTTCTATGCTCTCTTCTCTTCAACTCCTCCCACTCCAAAGGTTTTTCTTTTTATGACTTGCATCTGAGGCATGAAGTGACCATTGAATGAGGTCGATTCTTCAATCTGATGAACCATTTCTGTGTTAATTTGTTCTATAATTTATAAAATTTTGCAAGATTTATGGTGGCTGCCATTAGTTATCACTTAACAAAATAAGAAAAACAAAGTAAATTTATCACAGAATGTTTTTTTAAATGCAAACTGAGAAGAAGAATGGGACTTAACTAGAGCATCAGAAAGTACATATAAAATTACATGCTGCTGCTGCCTGGAGTTTGTTGTTTGCTACATTCCCACGAAGCGCTTACCTTATTGAGTTCCTCCAGATCATTAAAGTCCTCCAGGACCTTCCTGTACTTCCTTTCTCTGTACTTCCGACGCATGAACGTGGCACGCTGCTCGGTGGAGGCCCTGCTGTGAAGCTCCTCCTCTAAGGGGAGGTTAGCAGCCCAGAAACTGTTAGCATTCTGGTTTCCCACCTCCAGGAAAAGCTGCAAGATAAATTTGTTTCGATGAGAACTGATGTGTGAACTCTTTATTTAGACAAAATATATATATTTTTTCTGTATTCCTTTTTTTCTGTATTCAGAAGTGTATACACTGCCACAGCAAGGACAAAACTTTTTTCAGCGACAATTTCATGAAATACCTCTACAAGTTCATTGCTCCAGATGCTGCTGTCCAGCTTCAAGCTCCGCACCTTTGACAAACTTGGTCCAAGGGACCGGTGCTGCCCTGGCAAAAATGGCAACACACAATTATTAATGCAAACAGACAGACAAGCTCATAAAATCTTTCATAGGTCTGAAATATGTGCTGAGAATATTGTGCTGCCAGGCTATCCCTTACTTCCTGAGGAGTTCACATAAAAGGACAAAATTATTAGACGCATATATGCACAACAATCTGCTCAGCGCGCACAAATATGCTGCCAGTGATGGAGTAAACAATAAACAGGCAGTTACAAGACGGAGAAAACGGAGCATGACTGCGAGCTCATTCTCTCACTCACAACACAACTTATTTAGTCCCCTCAGCTCCCCTAATTGGAAATGAAAGCAGAGAATGAGGATCATTAATTGCTAATGAATCATGAGTAATTCATTGTGTTTGTTGGTCGGCCTGTTTATTTGGGTGAGCGGGGGGCTTCTGGGGTTGCTTGTGGCCAAAGACGGAGCGGACATGCATAATACATTACGCATGCTGTATGTGTGACTGTGAATTATTGTCCTGTGAGTAACGGTGGATAATTTTAGATTTAGATTTGGCATGATCTCATTACTGTCTCCTATTCAGAAGTGGAGCAGCTGTGAATGAAAATGAGGGCCTGTGAGCTGTGACAGGACATCTTGACACAGTTCTGGATGGTACAGACTGAAAAAGAAGACTTTAAATTATTTGTCACATCACAATTTTAGTCGCGAGACATTTTTGATAACTAGTCCTCAGTGTTGGCATCACTTTCTTTTATTAGACTGAGATGATGTCTAGAGGCAAATTTCTTACGAATGAATGTTGGCGATATAATCTTACATATTGATAAATGAAATACACAATCATTACACCAAGCACAAGTATAAAAAACACACATATCAGAAGTTATATCCTTTTTTTATTATGCCACATCAGGGTGGAAAAACTGATGGATATCTATAAAAACTATCTTAATAGTACTCTAGGTGGTTAAATCTGCAGTAATTAGACACAATCCAGCCAAATGCCTTTTCATGCTATCATCATGACTGTAGCCTAAATCTCATAGAGTAATCAGCTTCTACTCTCAACATTTAGATGGAACATATGGGCTAAGAAGGTCCGGTCTGAATGATCAACCTCAAAAGATAAAATAAATAAGTAAATAAATGTTCGATATCCATTGACATTCAGTGTTTAGAAGTAGTTACATTCAGTGTTTAGAAGTAGTTCCAAGAGGTACAATGATACTAAACACATTAAAATTGGCTTTGGGAAGGATTAGGCGGACATTAAGAATGGCCTTCTCAAAACCCCGGCATCAACACTGGTGAAAATTCATGAGCCGTGTCTGTGCCAGGAAATTAATTTAAATGAATTAATCCGATTCTGCCAAGAAGAGTGCTGAAATGTCCAACCAGAATTATGCCAAAAGTTTATTGATAACTGGGAGTGTGTGACTGAAGTGCTAATTTCTACAAATTACACCCCCACAGATATTAGTGGGGGTGTAATTACAGTTCTGAACTTGAATGTAGAGAGTTTCCCTGTGTGGAGATAAAAGATGAGTGTGCTTCACGTGTAATGTATTAAAACAGAGTAAATAATTATTTCTGAAGATCGCAACATAAACTATAAATAGATGACTTTTGGTTAAATAGGTTGTTCAATACAACTTGAAACGTTGAAATAAAACTGCAAGCGGCTTTCTGATCTGCAGTTTGACAAATAAGCTTTATGCAGTCGGATTTTGTCACTCTAACCTGTGAAGGACTGAAGCCATTTTACTCATGAAGCCGCCTGCACTCCAACATCAGTGCACCATCCACTGGGCCGTGCAACACCACAGGACCATTTTCACTTGTGTAAAGTTAATGAAGCTGAAAAAAGCATGCACAAGCCTCAGGGTAAGCAGTGAGATCTCTCCGTAGAAAAAGCTGAGTGTAAATGTCTTCATCTTTCCCATGGAACCAAAGCAACACAGAGCAGACAACCACCTCCAACTATTTAGAAACTTTCATAGAGATTCGTGCAACAGAACAGAGCAGGGAGCAAGTTCAAGGCTTTTGCACCTTCAGTGGGCGACAAGGGGTAAGTTAGTAATGGATAAAACCCAAGATTATCTTGGCAGCTATTAAGTAAGGACATGTTTATGAGCTACCTCATGGTTTGTTGAAATTACATATCAGTGTAGCAGTGTGAAACTCTTTAATTAGCGCCATCTATATTAGAAAACTTGTTTATAACTGGTGGGTGCAAAAATTAATCTTTAGGGGAGATTGGGGGTTGGCAAAGAAAAAGTCAAGTAATATTTTCACCTTAAATTTAGAGTTCCCTACAATGTAACTTTTTGTCTATTTAATTTTGTACTTAAAAACATTTGAAGGGCTCTGGGGAATTTACTTATGGTTGGTTGGAAAATTGCAAATCCCATTTAAAGGTTTGTGAAAAATGTGTGCATTTAATACTTGTAGACCAAATAAAAAGCAACAACTGACAGAAGTAGCTGTTGAGCCAAATGACCAGGCTGAGCATCAGTGAAGTGGTATCTTGCGTTAAAGAGAACCAGCAGCATTTAAGAGAGTAACACCATGTGTAACATCCTATGGTGTCCAAGCAGCAGCAGAAGTTATCCAAGAAAAGTGTGACTAGCAGGTAGATTTTATACCTGATGACTAAAAGAAGGATAGAAAATATTAGGCTATGTTTACTTCCTAAAAAGTAAGCATCAGGAATAATCACAAATTCACAATTTATAGTAATCTAAATCTGCAAACTATGACAAAATATTCCAGGAGTAAACTCTTCAACATCAACGAGTGAAGTTACGCACCATTAGGATTCACGCCGTCTTTGCACAAAAGGGGAAAGTCAATCTTGTATCATTTTTTCCCAATTAGCTCTCTCATTACTTCTTACCTCTCCCTCTTGTTTAGAGTCTCTCTTTTTTTGTCCATAACAATAAAGTTTAAGAGGCCTAATTAAAAGCATGAGCAGGCATTAGTATTCCAAACAGACCACAGAATAATTTCAGGAGACCGGGGCCGCTTCCTTTAACTGCAAATATTCCCCCCTCTTCCTCCCTGCGTGTCGACAAAATGTAATATTAAACACCTCTGCAAATGAAACCATTTAGACGTGTTTGAAAGAAGATGTTGGCTATCTGATGTGTACCAATTACACGGCCGAGGTGAAGAATTGCATTAAGTATGACAGGAAGAAATCTGGAGGTGGAAAGAGGGATGCGTCCACTCCGTCCATCTCTCTCTCACGCTAATCACGTTTAGCAGGTCAAGTAGCAGTCCCCCAAGTTCTCGCACAAAATCTTTCTTGTCATTTCATCTGAATTATCTGGCATTGCCAAACCGATTAGAGTCCACAGGCCAGACACCAACTCCCATAAGTGGCTTATCACCTGAGATCTTCTTCCCCAAACACCCCCAGGGTCAGATTACATGTCAGCAGAGGCCTAAGACCTCACATTTACAGTGAATAGGTGAGTAAAAGCTTGAATATGTTTCCAGTGTGCCAGGATTTGTTTTGAAACTACTGTGCACAGCATTTTTTAGATTATTGAAATTATTACTTTTCTCAATATTTCTGTAGCACCAATTTAATATTTCTGTAAAATTACCTTGGAAGAGTTTTAATGGACTAAAAACTAGTTTGCTTGACATGCCAAAGGGGGGGGGGGGGGGGGGGAACACTGATTAGCCTTACTAGAAATCATTATTTGAAATGCCCTGCAGAAACTTATAGTGATTACCTTTTTTGTATTTTAACATTTCAGAAGTCCATGTTTCCCAATTTAAGCATTATTTAACCAAAAAAGTGTCTGATCCTGTGATCAGTACATAAAAGTTCAATATGTATTTCTGTGGGATCAATTTATTCATTTTGTAAAGCGCATTTTTATTGTTTTTGCACCTTCCAGAACTATTGGCTTCTTCTGGTAAACATACTTAAAATACAATTATATTTTACACCTCATATAGAAAAAGCCTACCTTAAATTTGAGTATATTTATTAGGTGAGAAGATAAATAATCCTACTCAAAGGAAGAAAATCACATGGCACAATTATTGGAATCCTTAACAATTCCAATTGTTTTTCTTTCTCAATTTGATCATAGTGAGAAGACATAGTTGTCTTTTTCCATGGGTTTTCCATGGTTTTTTAAAAATGACATGACAGAGGCCCATTTCTGCTAGTTACAATACAAAACTAGAAAAAAAAAATGGGGGAAAAAAAAGAAACAGGAGAACATGTTATGCAAGCACTACAAACAGATTGATGCTCATAATTTAGGAAATAACTAAAATAAACTAACTGCTCATGTAAAGCTGTTCAAATTGACAGTCAAAGTACAAAGTTTTAAACTTTTAAAACTTTAAAAACAACCAGGCTGGGGAAGAAAAGTTTATCTTACCAGGTCAAGCACTAAAAAAGAAATTTACATAACCATCTGTGGGAGGACTGCAGCAAAGTGTGTGACCATCTTGGGGTCATCAAGTCTCCATAACTACAAATTATTTTCAGCGCTTTGTTCACATCTTTGCCAACAACCGGGGAGGGCATTATTAAGCACCCCACTCCTTCAATTGCAAGTATTTACTTTGTTGCTTATTATCCCAGTTAAGATGAAGATACGAGGTGGTGCGAGGGGAGGTCTTCACCTACAGGGACCTACATGGTTACACTCAAGTTTTACGTAGGAGGATTTCTGCATAGGAGTCCTTGTTTTATTTTACTGTGTGGACTGTATGTTGTTTCTCAGCATGTGGACCACCAGCCAGCATATGTTTGTCTTCACCTGAGTGCATAAGGAGAAAATGGAAATAAACTTTCTGTCATTAGACAAGAAGTTTCTGTTGACCTCAGAAAAAGTTTGTCAAATTATTTAACAATGAAATAAATTATGAACTCAAAGTGAAAGTTGTTATAATGATAGCTAGTAGTGGGATTGAGATTTTAAACACACAGGACAATCAATCAAGCACTAATCTAGTAACCGAACAGCCATGTTTTGGGCTGTGGGAGGAGCGCAAAGTCCCTGAGGAAAACCCACAGAAAAAAACAAAACAACATAAACTCCGTGCAGAAAGACCCCAGGTCTGGATTTGAACCTTCTTGTTGCAAAGCAACATTGCTACCATTTTCACCAGTCAAGTATTGACACATTACATTTCATTTTATACATTTTTTAAAAGGAAAGTATTATGTAAATGTTTTTTTAATTAAGTTCTATATCATGTTATGATGTTATCATCAAAAATATACCCGGAGTGTTGCTTTGATTCTTGACTGCATGCCTTAGAAATCCTTTCTTCCTACACAAAGCTCAGTCTTACACCAAGCACGCCTTCCTCAATTAGCTCCTCCAGACTAGCAGCAGAAGCTATTAGCAAACACCTGGTGGAACTGTGAGTCTGCTGAGCTCATCATGAGTACTACTTCTCAGTACAAAGTCTCTAAGAATGTTTGTAAAATGGCATAATGGAGAAGGATTGTTGTGATGACGTGCTGAAGGTGGAGTGTCGGAAAGAACCAGAACTTCTTAAAGAGACGGAGGTCAATTTTAGGGCTTCAAATTACCAAGTCAAATCTCTTTTAAGTCAGATATTTTGCATTTTTATAACGACTGTAGGTAAAATGGTGACTTGATCATGCTATAAAATGGCACTATGTCCATGGAAGATATATAAAACCTCCCCTTCTCGTTTACATGAAATATGTCTAGACACATCAGAAAGCTTAATACAAGTAGTTGTGAATATAACAGAGAACATGCTAAAAGTTTGTTCCATAAGTGTGCCTCTTACCTGCACACTTCTTGCAGATGACCACACCCAGATTGACCGACGCCCATTCTGGCTGCGACATGCGACAGTCGGCACAACTCCTATTGGCCTCGTTGAACCAGATCTTCTCCGCCACTTCGTAGTCGTACAGCGTCTCCGCGATTGATTCTTTGATCGCCTCAACCCACTCCTCCTTCTCCCGATCGGAGTCTGCCACAAAGCTGCAACGATCAATTCTTTTCTTTAGCCCTGACCCCAACACATAACCTCACAAATATTGATTTGATTTGAGACAGCAATTAAACAACATAGTAGCCACAAGCAGAATGGCAGGGAGAGGTGTTTGCATATGCTGTGTGTGTGTGTGTGTGTGTGTGTGTGTGTGTGTGTGTGCACAAACACAGTATTTTGGAGCAGCTTCAGAAGGCAGTTGCTAAGTGCAGACGTCTCTGTGTGATTGCGATAGATTAGGTGAAAGTGATAGACGCATTGGAGGGGGGCAAGTAAATCAATCTGTCTCAGTATTTAACTCGACAATCTATAAAGTTCTAATGTAGCACATTTCTCACGTTTCTTTTCGGATATTATTGCAACATGAAGGTGGGCAAAACTGAGAACCGTTAAATAGTTACATTAAATCAAACTGATAGGAAAATGAATAAGCATGCAAACAGAGGAGGTATGAAATCAGTGTTTGATGACTCAGCTTTTAGAGGTCGCAGACAAAGAGACAAACAGTGAGAACAGAGAGAAATGTAAAACTGAGAGAGAAGAGACCGAGCATGAATGAAAGAAACACTTGGGAAAGGAGAAATGGAACCACAGATCTCCATGGTAACCTGGCACCCGGTGCAAAGTAAGATGAAGAATGTGAAGGGGAAGCAGGGGAGTCTGTTTATGCGTGTGGATGGAGAAGCAAGTGGAGGTGGGAGTTTCGCCTGAGGCTGGGGATGTGGAGCTGGGGGTCAACCTCGCCCAAGCAACCCACCAAAGATCGATAGGTTGATTGGGTTCAGCCATCCTGTGCCCACTGGCCTCTACCCAGGAGAAGACTGCTCAACTACAGCAATGTGTGCCTGAAAACCAAAGAGGAGGCACAGAGCTCTAAGAAGTAATTATCTGGGACACTATAAATGCTGAAAGTAATCTAAGAGTTCAGTGAATGCCGACACTTAGCCAGTTAGACACAGAAATCCCTCCCTTACTACAAGAAGGTATCTGTTCCCATCTTAGGAAATCTCCTTGTTCTTTTCGTAATAGAGAATAGCTTTTTTTTTTTTTTGCATTAAAGCTTGTTGAGTTTGCCAAGAATTGTAATGTATAGGTCATTATTATTGCTTTAGTAATATTTTTAGTATTTTTGTCCCTACGTGAACAATGGAGGGATCATCAATTTTAGTTGCAGAAACCTTGATCGGTCAGAAGTGATGTGTTAATATTGAATGTAAAACAAACAAGAATGCTTTACTGAAAAGCTTATAAAACAGATGTGCACATAGGGAATGTATCAGTTTTAATGTACACAGATTATCATGTTATAATTTGTCATCATTCTGTTTATAAAGTAACATCGGAGGCTCATGAATTAACTGGTTTATTCCTTTACTGACATGCTAACTCGCGCAGACTGACGCGGGTTTTTGCTTTAAGACACAGTAAGTGTAGAGATACAAAGTGGTGGAAGAGGTAACAGTTCCAAAATAAACCATCTTTCCCTGCAGAACGAGCCTGACAACAAGCTCATGTTATCTTGCCAATTAACACATTTATTTATATTCCCCCATTTGCTAGCCTGCAGTAGGATGTTTATTTTGCCAACAGACATGCTCACTCTTGTAGCCTGTTGCCACCTTAAGAAGGTGCATGCTACGTATGGGCGGAAGAGGCATCGGTTCTATAGTAAATCTGCTCATTGCACAGATTTTTCTGCCAGTTTGTCTTTAAAAAGTAACACTGTAAACCTGAGAAATGTTTACAGTGCTTGTTAATTAGCCAGAAAACCCGTATCAAACTGTGTATTTTCCCCAACAGACAAGCTGAAGTTTGTAAATTGATGTGAAACATTTCTTTTAAAACTCTGTTAACTTTTAAAATGTAGCGTACACACAGGTGGAACACGTATTTTTAAAGTAAAAATATTACGTGCTCATGCAACAATTGTAAATGCCATCTAAGCTTTAATTGGCTTTACACAAAATGTTGACAGTTCAACTTGTCTTTGCCTTCATACATTGTATTTGGCATTGGCACATGACCAAGAATGAGAACACAACAGCTTTGCCTCACCGCCACGACCTGTCCGACTATTTTAATAACATTTTGGTTTAATCTAATTTACCATTCTGCCCCTAAGAAAAACATATTTCAGAAGCTCTTTATCAGAAAATACTGTAACAACCTTTAAAATAAAATCTACCTTTTTAACCTCACTTCTAATTGCTCATAAACTGATTGCATTTTTAACTGCATAGTAACTTCAGTGGTGTAGTACTAGATGGTGTACAACACCCTCTTCAGAAAAGTAAGGTAATAAATTAAAGGACGTTGGCAATTAACCAATTGCCAACTGTCGCCACGAGCTCAATCAGGAGGAGGGATTGATGCAAATCAGTGACTCAATGCAATTAGTCGAGTCTCCTTAGATAAACTAACGACTAACATCACAAGCCGAATTGACCCTAGTCAGTTAGTCACTTAGTATTATAAATAGAATCATAGTGGAAACTGAATGAATGAAGTTTTGCATTTACGCTTATATTTATGGACAAATAAAAATGTGTAATTTATTCTTGAAAACAGTGGGGCAAGAAAAACCAAATGGAGATTTCACAGCAAAAAATTACAAAGTGGTGAGAGAACAAGGTACACCAAAGCTAACTAAATGTCACATTGCTGTTGGTATTGAGAAGCTAAACAGTTTTCTACTTTCATATTTCTTTTTTCTTTTTTTTTTAAATAATTATATTTATTGGTTTTCAATATTTTGACAAATAAACAATACAAGAACAAGAGAACAATCCAGCTACTATAGTTACGTACATATATATATGCATATGCATAGACATATACACATACATACATACATACATACATACATATACACACCAAATAATAATAATAATAATAATAATAATAATAATGGTCTACACCAGAGCATTTCAAATGTTTCAATTTGGTCCTCCTCAAATTACAAATCCTCTCCAAAGAAGAAGAGAAATTTCAAATCCTACATAAGACATAAAAGGTTCCCAAACTTTATTAAAGTTATTTTCTTTATCGTGTAGTTTGCTCGTTAAATAATCCAGAGATATATAGTCCAGTACTGTATTTAGCCATTGTGATTTACTTGGTGCTTTGTCAGAAGTCTAATTTAGTATCACACATTTTCTTGCACAAAAAGTAAGCATTCTGTAGAGTTGACGCTGATATTTACCAATAATACCGGTGTCAGTTAAACCTAGTAGAAAATACAATGGATTGAATTGTGTGCAAACAGAGAAAATCTTATCTAATTCACATTTTATTATACACCAAAAATTTAGAATTTTCCTACAGGACCAGTAACAATGTGTAAGACTACCAGTATCTGTTTTACATTTTAGACATAGTGGCGAGAGGCTAGCATTGAACTTACTTCGTTGAGAAGGAGAAATGTGCGCACGGTGTAAAATTTTTAATTGTATGGCCTTAACCCGATTGCAAATACTTAAAGACTTTGCATTCTTCCAAGCCTCATCCCATCCCTCCCGATTTATTTCCCACTGCAATTCCCTTTCCCAAACTTCTTTTAAGTGTGTTGTATTTGACAAGGGGTACTCTTTCAGTAAGTTATAAAAGGTTTTAATTTAAATTTTTACCCTAGGGGAAAATAGCTGTTTTTCACACACTGAAATTATTTGGTCTACATCGAGTGTGGTTTTTTTCTGTATGAAATCTCTAATTTGTAAATAGCGAAAGAAATCCTGCTTACCAATGTCGTATCTATCCATTAATTGAGAGAATGATAATAACATTGCACCTTCCATCAAATCAGAAAGTGTACGAATTCCCTTTGTTGACCATATTTTAAAGCCAGAGTCTATAGTGCCTGGTAGTAACATAGGGTTATCACAGATAGGTGTAAGAGGTGATATGATTTGGAACCTGTCCTCAAGTTTTTGAACCATTTGCCATGCCCTCACAGTGTTAATAGTAATGGGATTACTGCAGTACATTTTTATAATTATTATTTTTTCTGGACATAGAGCTTTCTATATCAAGCCACAGAGAGGCAGGACCCCTTATCCAATCAGCGGCAGCACGCAGGTGGGCACTGATACTTTCGTATGTCTGGGAGATCTAGGCCTCCACTTGGGGATGGGAGACACAATGTAGAAATTTTTAAGCGTGCTTTCCTTCCTTCCCATATGAAAGTACTTAGCCACCCATTTAGAGTCTTAATTGTCTTACGGAGAAAAAGAATTGGAATCATTTGTATAAGATATAAAAGTCTGGGCAGGACATTCATTTTTAGGAGAGACACGCGGCCCAACCAAGAGAGAGTCAGTGTTTTTCATCTTTCCAAGTCCAGCCGAATACGTTGAAATAAGGGAGTGAAATTGACCTTATATATTTTGTCAAATGAGGGGGTAATTTTTATTCCCAGGTATGTAAATCCTTCTGGGGACCAAGTGAAAGGAAATGGAGCAGGTATAGATGGTTGATGTTTTAATATGCCTAGTGGCATAACCTCTGATTTGTTAAAATTGATTTTATAACCCGAAAAATCCCCAAACATGTTAATGGTCTCTATGAGATGTGGAATAGAGTCTTCAGGCTGCGATAGAAATATGAGCACGTCGTCAGCATATAAAGTAATCTTGAGTTGCCTCTCTCCAATGGTCAGACTGCCTATCCTCTCATGCGTCCGTACTGCCTCTGCCAGAGGCTCTATAGCTAAAGCAAAAAGCAGGGGCGAAAGGGGGCAGCCTTGGCGTGTTCCCCTCCGCACCTGAAAATTTGGCAATCGTAAACCATTAGTAATAACAGCTGAGCAAGGCTCACTATAAAGCATTCTGATCCAGTTGACAAAATCTTCCCCCAAACCAAACTTTCTCATAGTGTAGAAGAGATATGACCACTCAGCGCGATCACATGCCTTTTCGGCATCTAGGGAGACAACTAGGCCAGGCATTACACTTTGATTGAAAAACTGGATCATGTTGAGCAACCTATGCATGTTATTGAAGGAGCTACGTCCTTTAATAAAGCCAGTTTGATCCTCATTGATAAGTGTTAGGAGTAGAATCTCCAAACGTTTTGCTAATATTTTTGAGAGGATCTTTAAGTCCACATTTAATAAAGAAATTGGCCTGTATGAGGCACAATCTTCCGGTGTTTTTTTTTTTTTTTTTAAGTATTAAGGATATATTGGCTTCCCTCAATGACATGGGCAAATGACCCTTTCGAAAAGAGTTGTTAAACATGTGCAGCAGTGGTTCGACTAGTAGGGTGGCGAACTCTTTGTAAAATTCTACAATAAGAAAGTCAGGCCCTGCTGCTTTTCCAGACTGCAGACCTTTAATGGCCTCCATGACTTCCTTAATAGTTATAAGGCTGTCTAATGTTAATTTTTGGATTTCTGTCAGACAAGGAAGGTTAAAGTTGGAAAAAAAGGTGTTCATTAACTCTGAAGTGTCAATAGAGACCTGGGATTTGTAAAGATTCTCATAAAAGCTTTTGAAGGTGATATTAATACCATTTGAGTCAAAAAGCTGTTTGCCATTCCTGTCATTAATGAATGCAATATTTTGAGAATCTGATTTCTTTTTGATCAGGTATGACAAGTATTTCCCAGGCTTGTCACCGTGTTCGTATAGTTTTTGTTTTGCAAATCTAATTTTTTTCCTCTGCTTCATTTGTTAGCAGGCAGTTCAGAGCTGAGCGGAGAGTCTAAATTTCTTTGAGTTTCTCCGGGGTAGGTCTAACCTGATAGACTTGCTCAGCCTTCTTCAATTTAGATTCCAGAATTAATCTTTGTTCTGCTTGCCTGCGTCTTTTGCCGTTTGTAAAAGTAGTGATGAGGCCTCTGCAATAAGCTTTGGAGGTCTCCCACAGTAATGATGGATCATCAGTGGATGCTGCATTGACTGAAAGAAAATGTTTGAATTCCTCTGCAAAATAGGTTTTAAATTTTTCATCATATAAAATAGAGGAGTCAAAGTACCACCGTCTTGTTCGACTGGCCACAGTTCCAATGTTACATTTAATGTACACAGGCGCATGGTCTGATATTATTATGTTGCCGATTGAGCTAAAAATGACTGATGGTAGAAACTGCCTGGGAACAAAAAAATAATCAATTCTTGTATAACAAGAATGCACTTTGGAGAAAAATGTGAATTCCTTATCTGCTAAATGTTGCGTCCTCCACACCTACATATGCCAACTCCTCACACAGAGTCGAGACCATTTTGGCTTGAGACGAGATACGACATTTACCAGCTGGGGATTTATCAACCAAGGGGGAGAGATGACAATTAAAATATCCGCCCACAATTGTATTCTTAATGTTCAGATCCACAAGTTTTGTAAAAGCAGACATTAGAAATTTACCTGGCTGACCAGGGGGAAAGTATACATTCATAAAGGCAATCCCCAAACAGAATACCCTTCACAATAATATATCTCCCACCAGTATCTTTTATGCAATCTATAAATTTAAATGGTACATTCTTCCGGATCAGAATGATAACACCTCTTCTTCTAGATGTAAAAGAGGAAAAGAAGGCCTGATTGAAAGCACCCTGTTGTAATTTTGCATGTTCTTTAGCATCCATATGGGTTTCTTGTAACAAGGCTACTTGAACATGTTCCCTCTCAAGATATGTTAAGATCTTTCTCCGTTTAAGAGGTGTATGAATGCCATTAACATTCCATGTACAAATATTAAGTACTGACATAATAGCATTTAGTTACACATAAAAAGGCGCATGGATTCTGACATAGTTTCTTTGATGTGATGAAGTCGACGTTTTTTTTTTTTAAATATATATATATATATTTTTAAAAAGAGCTGGAATAACATAACAAGCAGTAGAACTAACTAACTGCCAACAAACATCGCCTAACATTGGCAAAACAGATACACTATTTCTCCTCCAAACGGTGAAGTGCAAGTGTACAGGTTTTCTGGCAACAAACAGTCACTTGTTTAGCTAAATCAAGAGCAACAAAGAAAAAGAAAATAAAGGGGGCTGGCGCTTGGATAATATGACCCATTATTATTTTACAAAAAGTAACATATAACTCATATTTCTTTTTAGTTAAAACTGTGTTCAACATCCTTCAATGACAAGATGACATCCTAACAGACCTATTTAATGCAAATTGTGAAGGCTTTTTGCGTTTCTGCATACAGGTGTTTGTGAACACAGACACGGGCAGGAAAACTTTGATGTATTAAAAAGTCGTCCTTTATCTTTAAAGTTGGCACAAAATCAGCAGAGTAGCAGTAAATTAGTCTTGCCAACAGCAACCGTTAAAAAGATGTTTTCTGGTCCAAACAGAAATTGTTTTTTTTTCCCCTCTATCTAAATTTTAATGTCTTTGGTTCATCAAACTTTCCACCGACTATGAAGTGTTCTTGTTTTGCCCTAAAAAGTCGGCTGCCGCATTCCCCACCTCGGACAGAACACTTTGTCCACTAAAAGGCTGCAAAACAATGGAAAAGCCAAAGTGAGTCTCCACAGCTTAAAGCGATTAGATGAGTTTCTCTCTAATCCCTACCTTGAGCAGGTGGGAGAACGCTCGCAGGGCCACCAATCGATTCGATCCACAAACACAATCGCGTAAAGAGTAAAACCCTTTTAGCAATGACCTTATCAAAACTATTCTGCAGACGCAAGCTAATTGTGTCTTTTTTTCCCCCATCCCTTTTCTTCTGGTACAATTACGACTAGTGTGTTAACGAAGTAACCATACAACGACGGGAGTATTAAGGCAGCCGCCATAAATAGATCGATCAGATACACAATACAGCTAGAAGCACAGGGCCAAAAAGAAAAAAAAAAAAAAATCTTTACATGTGGGGGAAAAAAAAGAAAAAAGAAGGGAGAAACAGTGAACAAGTGCACACAAACAAACAAGCCGCACTTTCTTTTCTGGGCAGCTGTCATGCTTGTATTCTAAACGGGCCATTACAGCACAAACAAGCGGCGTGCCCATTGATTGTGGGCCCTCGGGAAAGGGGGCGGAGACGGGAGTCACCTGAAAGGCTCTGGGCTCTACAGAGGCAGAGATACTTCCACAAAGCTCTCAAAGGACGCTTCGGGAAAAAAACAGCACTGATCAATAATTAGCGGTTTTTGTACAGGACACGGCTCTCGTGTACTGCGGACAACGTGCTGATCGATAAGCTGGGTGTGCGGCACGGTGATTTCACAAGGCGCTTCCTGAGACAGATTTGACAGGAGGAGCTGATCAATAAAGGAAAAGCAAACTTAGGATTCTCTTTTGTCTCACTACAGCAGCGTCTTAACTTTTTGACATGCTTGCTCATTATTTTTACATTTTACACCTCAAAAGGACAGCATATGGAGTGCTTTCTTTTCCCCTTTCTTTCTTTTTGCATTGTCAGTGCATGGATTTGTTTTTAATGATGCTCCTGTTCTGCTCAGATGGCTCTAGAAATAAATCAATGACTTCCTATGTTCATATTCAGGTCTTTTTAAAACAAACAACAAAAGATAAAGTGGGGTTTCGCGGGCGGGAAAGTGACTTACTGATTGGACAGTTCCAGAGCTAATGTGTGAGATTGTTTTCTGGCACAAGGACTACGGACGACGCATGAGCTTCGAGGAACATAAAGAACCAGTAACCGTTGGCTGGGGGAATTAAAACGAGTTGAAAAAGTAATTGGCTTGATCTATTAACTCATTTCATGCCAAATTTCTCACCAAAGTGAGCCTGCCTTACAAAGGTCTACCTTATTGCTGTCAACATTTCTTACTGTTGGATGAAAAAAGCTTTATCATAAAGTAAGGTCAGAGCCTTAAGTGAGACATCATAATCAGCTGAAATATTATATTTTATACATTGTATAAAAAGGTTAATTTTTTTTTCACCGACATTAAATCAGACAAATTTATTCCTGTTTTACGCTTATTGCCAAATTTTTGGCACTCTTTGCAAGGTTCACAATTTTTCCCAAGTTTCTCCATTTGCGGATAACGGCCCTCGCTTTGGGTTTCTGGAGTCCCAAATCCTTAGAAAAGGCTCTATAAACTCCCCAGACTGGTAAATTAGTTTTACTTTAAGAATTCTTTGACGATCGAAGACATTTACATGTGACACAAAAGAAAAGAAAAAAAGAAATCTGCAAGGTGGCAAGTATTTTTTGCACATCCCTCCATCACTTATTGGCGGTCAAAGGAGATAAAGCAAGACGTCACACAGATACAGCGGTCACACACACACACAACTGCAAAGGTGGAGCCAGCCTACCAGAAGTTTTTGAAAGGTGTGTTGATTTCAAAGCCTCTGCGGTCCACTTCTTTAATGTTGGCAGCAGTGAGCTCCACCTCGGATATACCAAGCCCCGCTCGAAAGTCCTGGGAAAACAACAAAAAGAAGGCAAAATATCAGCCATAAAAGGCAGGGCGAGAATTTAGGGGAAATGTTGTAGATTTGCATCATCAGTGAAATGAGTAAAAACAAAAGAATGTAGATGCTAATAGTAAATTAACTATGTAAAAAGAGTTCATTTAAAAAGTTAATGTATGATTGTGGTAAACTCCTAAAAATCATGCTGGATTTTTTTCTCTCTTTTTTCAGTGTTTTTGTATTCCCCATCTTGTCACAGCAGGGACCACAAATGACACTGGAATTATTTATTTTCCCCATTTTAACAAAGGATCTAATGGACTCTGCTTGTTTCTGTAGGATAGGCTCCAAATCTCATTAGTGCCACCATTTTATAAAATACAGTTAAAACCTCGTTTCCATGAGAGCACATGAACTCCAAACCTAAACCTTTACTCGTGTCATTGGGAGAAAACCACCTTGTTGAACCAAAAGTAATTTAAAGCATTTGTTTTCTTTCCGACTGTATTAGTCTCTCTGTTGTGGAAGACTTCTGAACCAACTCTCCTTTACAGCGCGTCATGTTTGTTGACGTTTGCAGGTATTCTTTTTATGAACATCTCTCTTAGGGTCCCACCGCTGCATTTCAAACAGATTCAGCTCTGTACTCTAAATAAAGTTGCACAACTTTAATTATTTTCTGTTGGGTCATTTTGTGGTAGGTTTGCTAATCAATGTCAGATGTAGAGCTTAGTTACAGCTAAGCTCTACATCTGACAGATTTGACACAACTACACCTTGGTAAACATAGGACATTGTGGTTGACTGAGGTTCTGCAAGGTGTCCACATTATGCAGTGGTAAAAACCAGCAAAAGACAATGACACTCTTACCACAATGATAAGCAGTAGAGAGTGTCTTTCCTGAATGTGGTGTACATTATAACCATCTCTACTTTAGGTTATCAGTTCAAAGAGTATTGTTCCAGAGATGTTATTAATTATTCAGGTGATGCTATGCAAATTTCTGCTGCCATTCTTCTTTTCAGAGTATAGTGTTCTCTCATGCACTTTGAAATGATTAGGAAGGCAACTTTTGGAAATGGAGTTCAGCCCAAATAATGTACAATGACAGAAGAGGATGACTTTAAAAAAAAATGTGTGTTGGGTAAGAGATTTCATTTTAAATCTCCTTAAATCTCCTGATCTCTGCTTTCTTGAAATAAGTTTAATTTCTTCAGGGGCGCAGTTGTTTTCTTTAACTTTTTTCTCATCACAGCTCCATTTCCTTGTGAAAAGACATGCCCTTGAATCATCTGACATTTGATTTATATTGAAAAGGAGTGCACTCAATTTTGTTGTTTATGTATTTAAGACCCGAAACAGTCTGTGTTAGCATTCTTTATTAGACGCCATATGAATTCATTTTGTCCAAGAAAGAATCTTTAGCAGCGGAGCAGTCATGAGGTTGGAGTCATAACCTTTTGAAAGGCTATAAGCAAACACAAAGGAAGATTCCCCAAACCAAGTGGGTCATTCTTGTCCAGGGTTGTTTTCTGTTTGTGGCAGCTAATGGAACTGAATATAAAGTGATTTGTAATACTGAAGAAAATATAGTGCATCCTTTCTTCTCCCAGTGACGCACAAACTGAGTCTGTATGTGACTCCTGTGTGGGTTACAGAGAAACAGAAAGGGAGGGGGACTTTATTAAGTGGTTTTGTGCTGAAAAAGTATGCTTGTGCTTTTACCTCTGCAAAACAGCAAATGCTTTGAAAGCCAAACCTGAGCTTTCAGCCTCAAATTTTTCTCACACCGACACAGAAGTTTGATGCGGAAAAAGCTGTTTTACTGAATTCCACGGCAAGTCTGCCTTTCCTCGACTCGACTGTCAACATTCACTGGTGTTTAGAACAGTTTCATAGCCTAAAGCTCTGACAAAGACAAAAAACAGGTTGGAAAGATGGGGAGAGCACCCACCGCATCAAAAGGGAGCTAAAACACACTCAAGTGTGCAAAACACACACTGCAGTCCACTACAGAGGCACAGAGACAAAGATGTGACACAAAAAATTGAGTCGGCAAAAGAGAGCAAAAAAGAAAGAAAGAGAAAAACAAAAAGGTGACAGGATGAGGAAACCAAGAGGTGAAACACGGTTTCAGTAAAATAAAATACAGAGATTTTCTAAAATGGGTCAGCTCAAATACTAGAAGTCTGTGTATAAGAAAATGCAATAAAATGCAAAAAAAAAAAAAAAAAAAAAAAAAAAGCATACACCAAAATATACTGCTCAAAAAAATAAAGGGAACACTCAAATAACACATCCTGGATGGGCAGTTTGATTTCACAGAAGTTTGATTTACTTGGAGTTATATTGTGTTATTTGAGTGTTCCCTTTATTTTTTTGAGCAGTATATATTGCACGGTGCTTTAAAAAGGTATCCTGTGGAGCTTCTGTTTGTTTCCGTTTTCTAACAGTTAAAAGCTTAAGATAGTGCTAGGGGTAGTTTCAGTGGACAAAATCCACTGATCCAAAGAATGCAAATATGCATGCAAAAAGAGCAACATGCTAAACGTGACAGTGTAATATTCTGTGGCTGCTTTGCTACTTCAGGACTTGGCCGACATACTGTAGCCGATAAACTGCAAAAGTCTGGCCTCCACTAGAAAGTGGAGAAGTTAGATACGTTAAGAAATGCTGCATTAAACCCACTAAGAAAAGAGAAGGATTTTTTTTTTTTTTTCAAATGCAATTATACATAGTTCTTAAAGGTAATTGCAAGACAATATTGGATCATGAATCACCAACCAATTCAATTAAAAAGGTGATTATGAACTAAAGATTGATGGCAAATTTGTAGAAAATTCAACTGAAGTGGCAGAGCTGCTAGATGTCTTTGTTCAGTAAATAGCTTCATATCACAAAGTGAAAGGTTTGTGCAAGAAATGAAGGTTAATACAGAACTGCATTAAGTGTAAAATCTAGTTAAAGTTACATTCAGGTCTTCAAGGGTTCAGTATTTCTTTGAGATAGAAACCAGTCCATAAAGAAATTATATCCTAAATTATTATTCCTTTACATGTATAACTAATTCTACACTCGCCTTAGTGATTTTCCATGCTGTAGTCATACCAAAATAAAAAAAAGATGGCGAGCAACTATAAACCAATCAGTGCATTTTCTTTAACATCGAAAAATTCTACTTATTGTAACACAGAGGAGCGGGTCGAGCCGGTTGACATGTTATAGCAAAGGAAACATGCTGGCTCAATAGAGAAATGTATGAACTTATTTTCAACTTAGTTACGGCTGAATCTAGATTTGATTCAGCCGAATCAAATCTGAATTAAAGAACTCCCATAAAGAAGGTTTGCTCCAGGGTCACGTTCAGTTTGAGAAATTTTATATTTATGAAAGGTTGCTTTCCTGGTTGAAAAATAAAGATCTACCTTTTCCTTCTCAATGATTAGTTTGCACATTTCAAATTAGTCACAAACTTTACAACTTTAAAGAAGTGATATGTATCTCCCAGGCAAATTGTACCTTTTTATAGCACAAGCAAGTGATTATGTTATGGTAAATGTCAAACACAACTTTAAAGAAATTGGACTTCGCAGTTTGATGCCTTGAAATTGGGAATCAGTGTCTTCAGGAAGCTCCTGCTTCTTCCGACACGCCGCCTTCAGCACGTCATTATGCCGTTAACAACTGTTGTCGGGAGTGTGAATTAGTTTTTATGATAAACTCAACCGACTTGCAGTTCCACCAGGAATTGCAAATTGCTGCTGCCGCTAGTCAAAGACACTCTGCACAACACAATTTACAATTTTATTGAGGGAATTTTTACTTTTTTTCCCCTTTTATTTTGGAAAGCTACTTCCTTCAGTTCATGGACATTTGAAAACTGCATATTATTATTCAGTAGATCACCTTTGATGACTTTAAAACATGTCGGTATGACAAAAAAAAAGAGGCAAACAAGTGGTAAGCATGTTTCACAGCATTATTTCTGTTGGTTCTTGTTCAGGAAGTTCAGACTGTAGCCCTGTTGTTGCATTTTGAAAAAAAAAAATAAAAATGTGTTTTTCGTGCCGACTGTTCATCACCGGCGAAAACAATCTCTGCTAATTACACCAAACAAAGAGGCAAATGAATCGACACCATCTTTGTTGATTGGGCGCATCTTTGGAAGCGCACGCGGCCTCGGAGAGGAAAGGAAGCATGTGTTCATGTGTAGGAGAGCAACTCGCAGAATAATTAACGGCAAACTTTGCAGAGCAGCCAAATTTTGCAGATTGCAACACAAGATGGCAGTTGCTTAAATATTTGTACAGTGCTGACTACTCCACCCTGAACTTTTGTAGCATTGTGTGGGCTGGTTCAATTAGGGGCTGGGGGCTTTTAAAATCTTGATTTGACCACCATTAGCCTCAATCTTTCCCACAAAATTAGAAAATTGGTGGGAGAATAAAAACCAAACCATTGTTCTAACGACATAGAAAGAAGACCATGGCACTACCTCATGATCATTCATTACGAAACGTTACGGATAATTAAGGCACTCTGATCTGAGAAGAGGATGACAGAGCTCAAGAAAGATAATGTGTGAGAAAGCAGTGACTTTACTGTATGTTTAGCTTTTAATTGAGCAAAAACTTTTGATGTGAGAGCTTCGGGGCAGCCAAAACTTGCCTCTCTCTCTCCTATCAATTATAACTACATAGAGTTATTGCTCTTTTAAGTTCAGCATGTTCAGAGGTTTGAAGATGCATGACGCGATAATGAGAGAGCGCAATGTGACAGAGCGTGACGCACCCCTCGTTCACAGCTCGTTCCAGCAAGTAACCAATCAGTTCAATCACGGTTCTCCACTGTGATTCAAACAGGAGACATCTGACAGTTTATGTTGCCTGTGATTTAAAACATAAAGGTGTGTGTGCATGGTATGTGCCGAGAAGGCAATGCATTTACCTATATCTAATGACCCTCATCCATCTAAGATAGCCAATTAGAGAGCTGGATGTTAGCGGCAGTCCAGCATTCGCCACTCGTTACCTACCCAATGTGTGCTTTGGCCTTCTGCTCCCTTCAATTAATTCACCAAGGATGGCGAGAAGGAGGAAGCAGACAGAAAAGAAAAGAAAGCTGGATAAAAATAACTCGCCCAATTACAACTGGCTATGAGTTAGGTGGCAATCGTGGCGCTGACTAAGGAAGAGAGGAGGAGGGGGAGAAAGGTCAAAAGGTAAATATTTGAACTCCTTTGATTTGCCTGGCTACTGCTTGTCTGCATACAGTATTGACCTTACCACTTCTAAAAAATATGTACAAAAATAAAGACGGGAACTTTAAGAAGTATCCTTAGAACAGTGTGGGCTGTGACAATAAGCTATGCTTTCTACTTACTCCTTTTTGGAATATGCCAGCTATTTATTTACTTATTTTTATTTATTTATTTATTTCAAACATGATAGAAGTTTAAAACCACACACATGAACAAGGAATGCAAAAGACATATTTTTGTACAATAATCTCAACATGTTCATATGCCTTTGGTTATACTGTTCTATAGTTATTGTGGTTCCTAAAGTTTTGATGCTTTGAAAACTTTACCCACTTTTTTTGTAAGTGGGTATCATTTACCTATTTGAAATAAATGCAAAGAAATATATATTAATAATAATTTCTTTCTTCAAATGTTATTCAAAGCTTGCTCTAAATATTTTAGACATTTAAACAGTGAGGAAAATGTAAGTATTTCAATACATTGCTGATTTTTCTACTTTTCACCACTTAAATAAAATGTTTGAGACAAAAAGAAAAATGCAGGAAATCAGATTGGATGATTTCTAAATAACTAAACTTAATTGTGTTGCATGAAATGAGCGTTTTATGCATCAGAAAAACAGAGTTTGACATTTGATGAAAAAACTTCTGCTTTCCATTACAGAGGCCAGACTGAACATCCTGCAGGATAGATTTTGTCTCATTCCTGAATATAGATCTTCAGATCTTCCAGATTTCTGGGTTGTCACTAAAGTTTCAGCTCTCTCCAAAGATTTTCAAATGGGTTTAGGTCTGCAGATTGGCTATGGGAGGCTGGTTTTTAAGAAACAATGACTTAGTTGCTCTGGCTGTGTGTTTCAGATCAATGTCACGCTGGAAGACCAAGTCACGGCAATGACTAAATATCTAATAATATCTAATATCTACATATGATGTTTTCAACTCTATGCCTCATGGTTGGGATGGTGCTCTTGGGATTAAGCTCATCCTTTATCTCTTTCAAAATACATGAACTTTACACCAGAATGTCCTATTTTAGTCTCCTTTGATCATAAAGCCTTCTGGATATGGATCATCCATATTGTCATTGGCAAACCTTGTGGCCTGCTTATGTGCTAGCTTAAGCAGGGGTAGCAGTTTTGAACAACATCCTTATATATACCTTGATATCAGAGACTGGACATTCTCAATTCCTCTTGAATGGGACAAACACATCTGCAAAAATACAAAATGCCAAAGACATAAAATGACCAAGTAATATAAATATCATGGGCGAATAAAAGGGCCCTGATCTGTCCGTTGAGAAATGAAGGGCCCAGTGTAGAAGACATCCATTTCAAAGGAAGCACAATAGCTCTAACTGTGTCTACTGAATGTGTTAACAGCACACATTTTTAGCACACAGACTTTCAATTCTAATGTGTCAGCTCTGTGATTGCAGCTTGTGTTTCCCTAACGTATCAGTTAAGGAAGAAAGATGCACTTGTGAACTTGGCCCTGAAGCAAAAATTATTCTTAATTTGCTGATTATTCTCTTAGAAAAAGAAAGAGGGCATTGATGTGAGAAATTCATTCTCATTAGAAATTCTAAACAACTTTGTTTTTTGTTTTTTTTTAAGCCTTGGGATTATGCCAGTTGTCACAATAAATAGCAGCAAAGAGCTTTTAACCTAAAATAATTTCCACATAACAGACTACAACTGAATGCTTAATGTGTTTTGACAAGCAAATCAGGAATGCAACTAGTAGCGACCTTAAATCCGAAGTGACAAGACGAGAGGCTACACATGTGTCAATTGTTACTTTGTGTATTACAGCAGAGTGAGAATACAACCAGAGCCATGAGGGACGTATGAGAAAAGACACTAAAGTTCTGTAGACATTTCTAATACTAAAGCCCACTGCCGTGAAATCCGTCTGAGAGTAAAAAGGTGATTGCACTTGGAGCACTTTTTTTTTTTTTTCCCCCCGTATCTTTTTAACTTAACTGACTTTCTTTTACCTTAGTGCCTAAATGACCTTAAACACAGCTCCATCACGGCTTACGATCCATGAGAAAATGGGGAAGGGGTGGTGAGGGAGGTGCTGGGTGGATGATGTTTCCAATAGCTCGTTCATCATGTTAGATTAAATACTCCACTTCACTGATCTTGAACGGAGCACAGTATCCCTCTCGTTCTGAGCTCTCGCTCTCCATCACCCTCTCATTCTCTTACAAACCACCAACATTCGATTCTCACTCATGCAAGCCTTTGCGGTGAAGTGGTCTCTCCATCCCCTCTACTTCATCTTTTTTTGCCCCCCCACTCCCCCACCCCCCCACCTTGTCCCGGTCTTCTGATATGCTGTTCTTGCTGTCTTGTCTTCCTTTTTTGCCGCCCGCTTTCCCCCCCTCTGCAAAACGTGTTGCTGCTGCCGCATTTATGTGGCGGATTGAGCTTGTAAGCTGAAATAATACAATTAATTTGCTCTCTCCCTGAACCTCTCCTTCTCCCCGTCGTCTCAGATCAAGGAAGTGGAAATGTGCTGACATGGAGGGATACCCCAAAGAGAATTCTAACAAAGATGTTTGTTCACGCTAATGAAGAAAATAATGAAAGGCAAACAACAAAACTGCAAGAGCGAGCAAAACGAATTCGGCGCCAAGGAGGGATGGAAATGAGCTGAGTGCAAGTGGCATTATCAAATATGCACACAAATCTGAGTGAGGCAACAGTATCACTGCTGTGAGGTATCTTTCAATCTCATTTTGCTCCCGGGAAGGGAGTCGGCAGAAATGATGTACATAAGCAGGGACTATTGGGGCCTAATTGGACAGACATCAAACAAGAATACCTCGAGAGAAACCGTGAACAAGAAGAAAAACATACCCATTTTTTAATCTATAGCTAATCGGGAGATTAGGCCAATAAAATAGGTATATTAATCTGCATTGGTATAATATCAACACAAAAAGTTAACTGTGGGACTCTAGGTAACGGTAGTGATGTCAAACAATAGGGTTTACATTACAGAGTTGCCAGTGAGTACTTTGTTAAAAAAGTTTGGAGTAGTTTAAATGTTATGCTCTGAGATATATGAATCTTACTGTCCATTAAAAACATGCTTCTCTGTTAAAAGAAAATTGTTTTAAATCTAAATCTTCCTACATGCATGAATGACCAATATCAGACTTAACTCCAGATGGGTCAAACTTTGTCTAAATTATTCAACACTGACTTGTTTTAGTTTCAAAATGCAATGCAGGATAATGGGATGACAATACAAGTATTGTACAAGACAATACAAGATGACAACATATCAATCATGTAAGATTGATATGTGATGCATCAAGAGGAGAAATGCTCTCTAAAGCATCTGCAAGGCATGCTGTCTGGTGATGTTCACTCTGTGCTTTGGGTGACTGTCAGGCGCTCTGGCGATTGCCTGATAACTCGTCATTCAACAGCATTCCTCCGTTTGGGCTCTCTGTTTTAAATGCCTTTTACATTTAAAACAGAGAACAAATCTCATCATTTCCACACAAACTTAGTCCAAATTTGACTTTTTCGTGTGGTTTCTTGACTTGCAACTCCTGAATATTTTTTTTTATTGTCGTTTCTCAAAGAAATAAACATTCTGGTTTCTGCAAAACAAGCCGTCTGTGTTTTGCTGTAGTCCTGAACTCTAAAATAAAAAGCAAACTTGTGATTCTTTCATGTATGAGATTCTGTAATCAGTGAAAGCAAATGTACACTTCCAAAGTTTTTAAAAGGTTTCCTAGTTTCCTAGAAATTCAAGAGAAGCTTAGAGGGTCTGTATATCGTCTACAACTCAACTTTGGATTTGCACGCCAAGGTCTTGTGTTTCTGGTTGTCATTTTTCTTACTTCCACCTTCAGAGTATCTGCAGTAAAGAATGAACAGCGCTTCATGGGGCCAAGCAATGAGGTCGCAAACTAGTCTTTTCTGTGTGCTAGCATGTTCTTTTTCTGCAAGCACCCAGTATTTCAGAGGAGACCGAAACATTTTAAAACATATATGTGCACACGTAGATATTTACTTTCTGCATTACACATTCACGAGCCTCTCCAATTCTCCCACCGCCGCTTCAAGGAGGCTTATCATCTTCTATCTTTTAAACACGAAACTGTCATTCTGTACAGAGGAGTTCCCAGTGGTGTTGGAAGTACCTGTTCTGTTTTGCAGAGCCTGACTTTACTCCCCACCAGGGACACCAGCAGCCTGCCTTTGTAACCACGGAGCTCCAGCAAGCCTTGCTTGTTTGTGGAGGAGAGGTGGGAAAGGCTGTCGGTGCGCTTCTGGGAGCTGCTGGCGGGGGGGCGCACGGCCGTCTGAAGAGCTTCCATCCACTCCTGGCGCTCCCCTGTCGACACGTGCATGAGTGAGAGACAGAAGCGGAGGAAGAAGGGAAGCAGATGGCGGATGAGGACACATATGTGAGAGTGAATACAAAGGGGGAACAGAATTAAGAACATAAGAAGAAAGAAGAAAAAAAAGACATTGAGAGTTCAGGATCTCCGAGAGTCTTTACATCACACTGTTAGTTCATCATTTTTCAATTTCTTCACTGAGTTATATTGGTTCTTTGACTGCTCAAGCGCAACTGAATGTGATACAGAATATTCCAGGCTGAAAGAAAAGTTATTGAAACACAGGATGAGGCACAATTGCTAAAATGATCCCGGCTCGCAGAAAAGTAAATCCTACAACGCTGAAAGAAAGTAGCGAATATCTCCACTAAAGACACAGACGCAAGTGCCACTTTTACATTCTGAGGCTTCGGGGCAAGAAGCGACGAGGGTAATTTCAGACTAACACATAAATATAGGAATGTACCAATATGACTGATCTTCTAATGATCAAAATAGAAAACAAGTGAGCAAAGTCACAGAAAGGTGTGAGCACATTTCACAGATAAAATCATTTGACTGTTTAACGAGTTTATAAATATATATTCAGCTGAGAGTCTTATTTAATCAAAGAGTCTGCCTGATAAGGCTTTTAGCCAGTTAAATCCAAAAAGATTTTCTGCAAAATAAGTGCATGCATTTCAATCCTTGTACCTCCCTAACACATGATATTTATGAATGGTGGTAACAACTGCCATAAATTGCTTCTGATTCGAGGCAATGAACTTTCTACCATTACTTCGTACAACTCTGGTGTCACAGACTTTTGACTTTGATTTGCTTAGACAAGACCAACACATCCATTTGGATCACTCTCCTGTTTTAAAGCCCAGGTCTACCTGAGTACACTTGAGTTTGTGGTCACAAATGACAGCCAGATGTCATCCATAAGGATTTTCTAAAAGAGACCAGAAGCCATGGTTCCAATAAATGTCTTCATCTTGGCCAGCAGGTAGTTTTCTGCTTTATACCTTTTCTGTGGATACAGTTTTGGAAATCTCTTTCTTATAAACTGTGGCGTAAGATAATTGGAGTGCTTCAAAAATCATTTTGAGTTATTTTATGACCTGCTGGACGAGTAATTGATTAACTTTAAGTAACTGTGGTTCACCACTTCCTTGGAAGGTTAATGTTTGCTTCATCTGTGGAAGACGGGTTTCATTGTAGTTTGTTGGAAACCCAAAACCTTAAAAGTGTCTTAGAAATGTAACCCTTTCCACATTGATTTTTTTTTTTCTGAGATATTTATCCATTTCTTTGGGCAAGAGGTATTGCTTTTCGAGATCTTTCAGCCTTCTTCATGTTGTCAAACAGGTCCTAGTAAGGTGAATTCTTGCCTCTTGATAATCAGTCTTGACTGTGGCTGGTGAAACTCAACACAGCTGTCCAAAAATGTTGGTTATTTACAGTCCGTCCTTAATTTAGCAGAGAACGTAGATTGGTCTGAATAATATTGCTTCCTCCTTAATTAACAGTGTATACAGAGAGTTGTAGTTAAGATGACATAGCCTTTAAAAGTCTGAGTGATCAAGCAAAAAAAGTAGCTTCTTTAATCCAGCTTCATGGTCCCAAACATTCTTGTGTCCTTAAACAAAACACAGAATTTGAAAAAAAAATGGAAACTTCCTGAAAATCCCTCTCTGGATCCACAGCTCAGCTAAATGGACCAACACAGAGCAAAGGCGTCATGTTCCAGCCAGGGTTTTACATTCAAACAATGTACACTCAAAAGGGCTTGTCAGACATCTTCCTCTGCAACTTTTCAAACAGACTTAAAAGGAGACACGAAGCCGACACTGTAAAGCCCATTCCCCCACCGCCCGAGACACTGAGCTATCAAAGCCAGCAAAGTGGAAACACAAGAATTACCAAAGGATTGCAAACACACACAGTCTAACATCACAGGTCCAGAGCTGAGCCCACAGAGGCAAGTGTTCAACACAAAGACAGAAAAACAAGTATCAAATAAAATCTGCAAAGTAGTATCAAACTCCGGAATCAGTTGGGAAAGTCTTGCAAATTTGAAAAAGTCAAAGGAATCCACTTTTTCCCCTCCACCATTCTTTTATTGCCATAAAAAAGGACATTTGAAGGTTTCTAAAGACTGAAAAGTCAACAAAGCTATGTGCAAAATTCATGCATCTTCGGAGCCAAGAGCCAACAACAAACACCAGCGAAGGGACCGAACGAGAGGCGCTCATCGGGAAAACACAAGACGCCAAAGTAAAGCTAGAGGAACAGGAGGTTGCATTTGTCACCAACTGTTTTAAACATTGATGTTTTTACCTCGAGTAATCACTGCTCTGCTGGCTTTTGGTGTCCAATTACGTTCATTATGTGCCTGTTCTTTGATATGCACAAATCATGTCAGCACAACAAAAGCGGTTGCCATCCAGGAAATGTCAAGAAATTTGTGCAAATCACACTGCCACAGCCCATCCATGAAAGGAATAAAGAAAATAATGCTTTCAGTTATGGCTTATTGATCTCTTTTTACTTTTTCCCCTTCAGGTTATTTTGAGAACAGAAGTTCCCAGAGCTGACAGGTACTCTGTGTCTCCTTCAATGTATTGCAGAATGAAAAGAAATCTAGTAAGGAACAACATGTACCGGACTGGTAAGGATGAAGAGGCACACTGACATCTTATTGTCTACATGAAGAACCCAATCTGAACAAAGTTTTGCTGTGCATCCTTTCTACAAGTGCAGGAGATGCACTGCGTCTGCCTTCAATAGGCAACATAACTGAGATTATTTATATGAATATATATTTCTGAGTCCAATTTTAAGCTTTTAAAGGCGCCGAACAATTTATGCATGTTCTTAGCCATTTCCAAAATGTGCAAAAATTCTTTCAAATTGCATCTATGGGCTGCAAAACATAGAGATCTTAAAGGAGAAAGTGAGTTTTATCCACTTTGAAATAAAACTATAGCACAAAAGTGTATTGCATATTTTGATGATTAGACTTATTATTTTAGCTTAGAGTGAGTAAAAGCCAACATATGGCTTCTGGGAAAGCCAGAAAATGACCTAAGAACAAGATAATTTTTTTCCCCCAATACAGAAATCTCATCGTAATAGTTTCAGGCATCGTAATAGTTTCAGGCACTCCAAGAGTTTTAGAAACTGGCCTCCCAATTCCACTGACCTCAATACAGCAATCTATGAGACGTCCTATGCATGAAGGCTCCACCTCTCAAACTCCAGGACAGTTCTTGTGCTAAGACCTTAGCTACAGATTCCACAGCAAATCTTTAGAGGTCTTGTGGTGACGGCTGTTCTGGCAGCAAAAAGAGGAACCAACACACATTTGGTAGATGCCCTTTAAATGAACACGTTTTTGCTCTTAAACCAAAGATCCAACATCAAGTATTCAACATGATGTTGAATACTTTGCTTTTCTGGTTTGATTAAAACACACCTGGAACATGTTTTGTTGTCATAAAGTTGACTTTCTCTGCAGAATGACAGCGTTTCTTAATCAATTCCTAGTCATACAGACAGTCTATCCCTAGACTTTGGTTATAAACATCCCATGGAGAAGTTTCTCATCTCCGCAGGCCTTCCCGCCCAGCTGAGGACCCACACAGTGCATCTGCTTCCTGTACCTGAGCTCTTCTGTGGTCCAGCAGCCCATGAGGTTCTTATGAATTCACAAAGAGCTGGTGTATCAATAATAAACAGCCTTCTCAATTATTGACAGCTCTGTACATCACTACTCTTTACTGTTCGTCCCCACCTTGCTTTCTGAGGTCCATTACCTGCCATGCACTCACTTATTTGCCTGTTTATTTATTCAGGGGCCTTCTCCTTTTCTCCTTCTGCTCATCTCTCGTTTTCGACAAAGCTGTCAGCCTGACTGCAGATGGAGGGATGGAGCGAGGAAGAAAGGTGGGAGAATTAGGAGAAATTTACACCTGCATGTGCCTATCTGATTTGCGTTCTTGAATGTTTTTTTTTTTTTTTTTTTTTTTTGCATATGTTATGGAGTATGTCTCTCTTCAAAAGAAAATCAAATTTCTACATTGCTTGCCAAAAATCAGCTGGTTTTTTTTTAAACTCTGCCTTCACCTCTGCATGCATAGAAAAAAATAAAGCTCACCGCTCCATCCAGCATTCGGCACTTATTACAGGAAATATGCATGTGCAGCCAGCTATCTGAAAGACTGTTCCACTCTCCACCGAGAGAGACGAGGAGAGAGGCATATAATCCTCACAGAAAGTGGATGAGATGAGAGCCAGGTCCACTCTGCGCTCAACAGGGATCTTAAAAGCCACCCACACAGTCTCCATCAGCAGGAATAACAAAAGAAAGAGGAAAAAAATAAACAAAAGAATATGGGGGCGGGGGGGCAGGGGGGGTTTGTCCGGTTCCATTAAATTCTCTCATTTCAATCATTTCATGCCAAAATCTACAAATACTGAATTAAACATTCACATTAGTGTCTATTTGTTGAATGTTGGTGGTTCTTATGCAGCTGACATTATGAGCCATACGAAACACATTTCCATTATAGCCCATTTGTGTTGCATCATCTAAATAACTTGCATTTGCAGAAAACAGTTTGATGACCTTTAAGAAGATGCAGAGCTTTTACACAGAAATAGACGGACTCCGTCTGAAGCACTGTTTCCACTGACAGTACGGCTCGGGTTGGTGTGGTTCAGTTGCTGTGTTTTTATTACTATTAAAGGCATTTTATGGTCAGATGAGACAAAGAATGAGTCTATTTAACCATGAATGCCAAGAAGCATGTTTAGAGAGCTCAAAGTGATTGTCTAAAAAGAACAATAAAAAGAGTAATTAAACCCCAAGTCAATTCTTTTTTGCAGATAATCTGTGTAAACTGGGCTCCAACTGTGCCACCTTTACCTACTGTGCAAATGTTGACATTTTTGAGTAAAACTTCTCAGTGCTGCCCTCTTTGGACTAAAGAGTGGCTACTGCAATTGGTTTTTCCTATTGGCTACAAATGGTATAGCTTAGTTGCTTAGTTTTTATGATGCTGCTTGTTCTTTATGTTCTCTAACAAACCCATGGGATCCACCACAAAACCAATGGATGAATTCACTGAGATTAATTTACACGCAAGCGGACAGTATCTATTGATTTGGTGACTTGTGAATTGGTTTGACCTGAGTTTTATTCAGGGAAATCTGCCAAGGGGGAGGAATACAAATCTACTTCACACTTTTCAAATTTGTATTTCTAAGAAAAATAAAAATAAGATTAAACGATGTGCAAGACCTGCAAATACGTTCACAGAAACTAAATAAAGTCAAACTAGAGGTCTTATAATTCTAGATGTGTTCTCTCTCTCTGACCCGCTCCCACTGTGTTTATTTTTATTTACTTACTCTCTACATCTCTCTGGCCCGCTTCCCTGTCAACTCAAACCAAAACCAACATGTTTTACAAGCACTTGTGGAAAGCAAATGCCAAGACATGAGAATACAAATCGCTTGCCTTTATATTTCTTTTTAACACAATAAATCTTGTCCTCTGTCAAATAGCATGTTTGTCTGAAGCCCATCTGCAGATCGCCAACCCCAAAGTTACTGCCTGCTTTCCACCACTCTATCCCAGTCTTCCATCTTTCCTTCCTTCTTCCTATCTTTCCTCTCTCAAGCTTACAGTACCTGAGGGAAGAGGCCACCTGCGGACCAAGTGGGGAATCAGCCGACAGCTGTGTGCACACTCTCTCCGGTGGCCTTCAATTATTCACTCACTTCTCCCTCCTCCTCTCTATCTTCACTCTGCTCTTTTCATCTCTCCCCACCGTTGCTGCCTTAACCTCTCTCTGTCTCTTTTTCACACAGATTGCATGTGGCATTATCCCCTCCTGTTCTTCTCTGGTTTAATCCCCTCCCTTTCTCGTTGCTCCCCTTTTTCTTCTCCACCTCTTGGACTTCTCTGACTGTCACTCCATCACTTTGTTCACCGTCCTCCTTACCTCGACTGCATCAGCTCCTTACCTTCACTCCACTAACCTACTCTCTCTTTCCCTCCATCCAGCGTCTCCTCCTTCCTCACGTGCTTCCCCAAAGATTGATGACTCTTCAGCACCAGGCAAACAGGCCTGTTTAAAGTTGCATGAGGTGATGAGACCAACTTCTCTCCTCCTGTACTTCTCCTGCTCCAATTTTCCTCCTGCCTTCCCTCCTTAAATCTGATGGCGGTGTCCACTTCTACAGGAGAGGCATCATGCCGTTCCAGGCAGGTCAGAGGACTCCCAATCAGACTGCTCCCACTCGCTCTCAGCTCAAGTCAAGATGTGCTAGTTTGACGTGTGGCAATGAGCAGTGAACTGACTTTATGATGAATGATCCCCCTAAGGACACAACTCATGAACAGACAAAAACAAGCTGATTGTCGTTGATATGACGACAGTGCAATGACAGCGGTAGCAGGGAAGACTGCCTTATGCTTGGCTTGTTGAATATACTGCTTTTTATATTGAACAAGTAGATGCAAAATTTTCAAAAAGATTTAGTGCAAATATTCCTTACATTGGCAATATTTATTAAACAACCACTGTGCCCTCTTGTCTGGCCTGCTGGCACTCCTGGTTGGTGAGCTGTTGCCTGCTCTGGCTTCCTGTGGGGTGGCTGCCTGTGTGAGGGTTGGAGGTTGTCTCTCCACTGTCCCTGGCCTGATGGGTGAGCCAAAGGCTGTGGTGGCTGGAGCTGGGAAGAATAGGTGGGGCAGAATAGAGTCTGAGAACAGGAGGGTGATTAAGACATTTGGGCCATGCTTGGGCAGACAGTGAGGGTTTGGAGGTTGGGTGTACCATATGGGGCCTGGGGTCCTGAGTGGTTTGACAGGTCTCTGGGTCCTGGGCTACTCTTCAATGGCCTTGGTCAGTGATGTTGGTAAGGCCAGGGGTGGGACAGGAGCGGACTAATTTGGGTACTGCCCCACACGTGGATTCATACCAGTGCCTTGGCAGTGTCTTGACCTCTGATAGGAAAGCTCACCAGATGGGATAGTTAGGCGTCTTCCACACTTTGGTCCTTCTGAGTTCTTGCTAACGCTGTGGGCTGGTGTTTAAACTCTGGGTGGATGTCACCCCTACTTTTTGCTTGGTCTTACTGCAAGGGGTTGGAACAGGCCCTTAGCCACAGAGTCACGGACTTGGCC
Source organism: Poeciliopsis retropinna (assembly GCA_010277075.1). Taxonomy (NCBI): domain Eukaryota; kingdom Metazoa; phylum Chordata; class Actinopteri; order Cyprinodontiformes; family Poeciliidae; genus Poeciliopsis; species Poeciliopsis retropinna. Next base: position 4,865,325 of record VMRM01000019.1, read on the forward strand.
TGCACAGTGGCAGATGAATGAGGCTGGATTCAGGGGGCTCTGTGCACTACGTGGCCCGTGGCTGCTGCCCCTGTGCTTCATTGTCCATCTACCTCTGAGAGGCATTTGGCTGCACTGCTGTGTTGTGTCTGTCTGCCTGGGGCTTCTGCAGTCTTAAAGAGCAGAGTTCAGCTGTTCTTTACTGCTCTTGGGTGCTATGTGTTGCAGGTTTTCTACCATTCTCACCACTGTAACTGTGCATCTCAAGGTGACAAACTCACAAACATTCAACACAAGCACAAAAATATAAGCAATCCAAAGGGTTGAAAGGTTACTATTAAGACAATATGGCACGCCTACAATAATACTGAATACAGTTTTGATTTAATAAAGCAATCATACAATTAGGATTCCATCTTGAGATATCATTTTTGCAGAGCAAAACTTTCCTGCCACATGTAGTCAACTAGCTTCTTTATATAGTATTCCTGAAATGCTACCAAAGGGCACATGAAAAAAGAAGCAACTTGAACTTGACTGGTTGAGAAATATTAATGTTTTTGTCAAAAATAGCAGAACTGTGTATGTAGAAAGTTAAAGGTAGAAATTAAATTTTCTTCCAGAGGAGAAAATTTAAACAAATACTCAAGCTCCCCTGCCTATAAGATATATATGTATAAGAAATTTTATTTTGTTTTAGCTTTCTAATAAAAAAACATGGCTTCCTAGGCAAGAATTGTGTGGCAGTATCAATCCTTTCTTGTCCACATTATGCTCAAAGTCTGTTTCATCAAACAAGTGACGTTCAGGGCATAACTTTAACAATAATGGGTTATTTAGTTGTAAATAACCCATTTAAAATGAAAAGAGCTGCAGTGACATGCAGTGTAGGATGTGGGTCAGTTTCCACAATGTCCCAGCTGTAAAAAAGGAAAGATCCTTCCTAAAGGCATCAAACAGTGACTTCCTCCATTGACTTTGAGGGACTCTTTCCATTCGACATATCAACATTGTGACTGAATCTGAAGCAAATAATTGGTAACCTTTTAACTCCAGTCTTTATCCAATTGAAAAATGATCTCTTTAGCTGGGATACAATCCAGAATATAAAGAACTGTTTACGGTGGATTTGTTTTGGTGCTACATGAACAGTCACCATGCACAAAAAGATGCCTGCTGTTTGAGGAGTAAATGTTGGACTCTTGCCTGCGATAGAACTGAATCAGAACACAAAGGTGCAATAAGCAATGTGCCATAATTAATAAACAAGAAAGCTTTTAAAGTAATCAATGTGTGCGCTTTTGTTTTCGTTCATTCTCTTCTTACAATGTGCCACACAATGAGTTGAAGCTTCTCAGAGCCATTATTATGCAAACCTCAATTTCACCAATCTTACTTGTTCGGGGGAATCAAAGGGCGGACGATATCTGACCCGAGACACAGACGGACGATTAGCGAACAAGCTGTTTGACCTGAGCTGCTTAACTGACTGCCATCAAACAGGCAGGGGGCTGATGGGAGAAGGCAAGGATCAGAAAGCATCTCTTCCTTTTGTTTTATTCAGGCCTCGATACAAACCCTCCACCAAAGAGACAAGAAACTAACTGATTGACTGATTTAACAAAAATTTGATAATTAAAAAGACAATTATTTCCCTTTGATTTGTCACATGCTCTGAACATAAAGTAGCACTATGACTTACAGGATAAATAAAGGAATCAAACACACAACATTAAAATTGTCTTCTGTCTTCCTCGGCTTTATGGGTGTAACTGCCTAATTTTCAATTTGATCATCCCTGACTAGTGACTGGTCAGCGGGAATCTCAAAAATCAATTTTTCTTTTTTTTTTTTTAATCGTCACTTGATGTGCCATACATAGCCAAACCAAGGTGTGCTAATCTAACAGCGTCAATCACATCCAGTGAGAAATTTTAAAAGTCAAGTCATGATAGAATTTTGCTCTAATCTATATTTTTGAGTGTTCAATTTCTATCATGGAACAGGAAGGATTTATAATTCTTACACTTAGGGGAAAGATGTAGATTGTCTTTAAACACAAAAACAATTTTCTTAGCTAACTGCGCTAATGGGTGCAAATGCCATTATTGTATTAAAGTAGGGGTGTCAAAGTCCAGTCCTGGAGATGTATCACCTGCAACTTTTCGATGCGTCCCTGGTCCAGCACACCTGAACAAAGCTATTTGCACATGAAATGTGAATTTTCTTCCAACAACTGTATTTCTGGGTTGAAGTTTTTTAAAACAAAACAAACAAAAAAAAAAACAATAGCCATGATTGTCATCGTCACCCCTTTCTCTTGATCGTACCAGTCTCCTTAGCTCTGCTTAACGCAGACACACACACACACAAAAAATTGTTATTGATCTTTTTATATGGACTCTGAAAGGCAGAAAACCTTGCCCAAACAAACACCTCTTTCTTTGCAAAGTGATACTTTGCGAAAAAGATTCAGAGTCATGGAAAATCTCTGGTGAAATTAGCTGCCGGAGAAAAATAAGCTGAAGAGAGCGAGGGAGAGAGAGAAGAGCATTTATAGAAAGACAGGGAAAATAGGTGAAAGACAGAAGATTGCCACAGAGGCATTTAGAAAGAGAGGCGACTCTGGGAGAGAGTGAGGAGACTGTAAAAAGGAGAGAGTGAGGAAAAACAAAGGTAGACAGCGAATCAGGTGGTCAGAGTGACAAAGGCAGACTGACGAGCAGCAAGAACACGTTGAGAAGCTGAAAGATGACTGAAAAATGCAGGAAAAGAAAGAGAGAGAAAAAAAAAAAAAAAAAAAACAAGGACTTGATGTACCTTCTTTCTCAGCCCGGAACGTGAAAGTCCGGAGGCCCGTGATGACCTCAAACTTATTTTCGCCCAATCCTTTCACCTGTCTGATGGCACTGACCAGGATCAGACCTTTGGAGTACATCTCCTAAACAGAGAAACACATAATAAGTGCTCCAAACACACACACACAAACTGAGCTACATTCATGCAAATATTGCTATCGAATTCCTGTTTATTCCTATTATCTGCATCTGTAAACACACAATGACTTTCTCCCCCCAGCGCATTGTTTGCATCAATAGATGTGTAAATCGGACTTGTATTACCGTCAGCTGGGATTGAGTTCGGTTTGAAACAGCACTGACAGACATCCGCATCAAAGCGGAACCATATCCCATCAAATGCAGCGTCAGATTTGTTCGCACAAATGGCTGCCTCTGTTCTTTTTTCGAGCGTCAACTTCAATAAACGACACTAAGCTCTCGGACAAGCAGAGTGGGTAAAACCGCTGCGGATGCTGCTGGAGTAAAAATAAAAGATCTGCCATACATTCAGAGTGAGAAAGTCAAGTTTGATCGGCAGCAGTTGATGTCTCTATTGGGGACAGGTAGTGGCTGATTTTCAGTTGGACCAGCACCAACCCGTGATTGCTCACAACCTACTCTTTCTCTGATTTGTGCACAACATAAAAACACCACTGGCACTCTAGTACAGAAGTTGTTACTGTGGGAAGTAAAGCGCTCCCCTGCCTGTTTGTGGTAACTATCATGGATTTTTCTACAAAAAAATAAATAAATAAATAAAAAACCCTAATCAGTCGCAGAAAATCTGCCAGGTCGCAGATCCTTTCATAGAGCACATCTAAAATTTTCAGAAGAAAAAACAGCTTGGGGAGCTTAAACATCTAAATGCTACTTGACACACAGCCATTCAAGGGGCACCGTTCATTTTCCTTGACATTCATTGATTTCAACTCCAATCCGATAAGAAAGACTGTAGATATTAGCTTTTGTAGTAGTTCTGAAGCAGCTAGCAACAAGTATAAATGCATATTGAAAAATATTTGTTGTTCAAACTATTAAAATGGTTAGTCACAAGTCGTGGGAAGCTGCAGAGCCCAACCGCCCCAAATACCCGTGTCCACCAAATACATACAATGTTCATTTTCAGAGGGGTGTTTCAAATGAAGTCAGAGAAGACAGAGTGTTATAAAAATCTGTTTAATAAAGATTAATTTCAACCAAATGTTGAGGAATGTCTGAGATTCAATTAGGCGAGAGAGCAAAAGTCTTAAAAAAAAAGATTACAAGAAGGCTTAAATCACAGCCAAGTTTTTTCTATCGTTTCAAACCTTAACATCTGTCATGGTCTTTTGATACCGTTGGAGTTAAAAGGTAAAAATCTCCACTCTATTGTTCACTGTCTACTTAGCAATACAAGGGAATATATTTCTGTCAATTTTATCAAGTGCAACACAATTTATAGTCATATGTGTGTCACTGGTTTAATGAGACGGAAAGTCTTAGTAGTTTATACCAGCGATATTCAACTTTCTACGTATGTGAAGCCACATTTGGATAGAAATCACAATGATGCTTGATGAGCTCCCGCTTTCCCAGTTGTCATCTTGACTTCAGGTAGCGTTCTTGTTTTTGTGGTCGGTTTGTTTCTGGCAACTGGGAATTTGGAAGAGTACAAAGAGAATACAATATGCTCTGTGTAGCACCTTTATGCTACACAGAGACATAAAGATGTCAAATCTGTGAAAGTTTTGTCTTGGTATTATTAGTGAACCCCTATCTCACACAGGTATTCTGACATATATTTCTTATATGTTCTACAAATGCCCTTGATGGGAAATTAGCAAAAATCTAGTAAGTGTTTTCCAAACAACATGGAAATTTTTGCAAATTGTGATTAGTGCAGCTCTAATTAGGGCCAAAATTCATCCTACCATCATTATCTGCATCTGTAAGCCCACAAGTACTCCCCCTATTAGCACACTGCTTTCATCAATATCTCATCAAATGTTGCGGCTAGTTCATTCCTACAAATGGCTTCTGCTGTTTTTTTTTTTTTTTTTAATACAATCATCAACTTAGATAAATGGCACCAAGCCCTTGGACAAGCAGAATCAGAGTGAAAGAGCAAAATGAAATCAGTATTAGTGTAATCTTTTCACCTCAGATTCCGAAACGGCAGGAAACGACTCAAAATTAGAGAAATGCGAGACCTCAGAGAATAAAAATAAAACAAATAATGTTACTTTAGATGCAAAGGGACATGTTAAAACAAATATAGAGGCTAAAAACAAACTTCACAGATGTTAAAGACAAAAGAAAACGGGGACGCACACTGTTCTGGGATTTGGACCACCGTGCGTTACGGGTACAGGTAAAGAAGAGTTTGATTGTGTGCAATGTTTTATTACCGTCATATTTTTCCCCAAAGCAGCATTAAAATAAGGAAGGATGTTGCACAAGGGGCTTTCTGGCCCTCTTTACAATCTCCCAAGATAATGGCAATTAAAGTTCTGGGTCAATGTGGGTGTGAAAAGAAAAAGTATTAAACCTTAATGTTATGACTTCTACTAGAGGCAAAGACAGAATGGTATCGCTGTCAAAATCAGAATTCAAAACCTTCTGTGATAAGCGCAGCACTGAATTTCCTTTAAAGTCGGTGGAAAAATTCAAAAAGATCTCAAAATGTGATGTTCTTGCGACAGCGTGAACTCTGGAACAGTACATTACATTTCTGTAACGATGTAAAAATCCCTTGGTTCGCATTTAAGGAAAAAAAAAAAAAGGTCATGGCAGACATTGCATTATTCATGTTGATAATGTCATTATCATTGCAAAGTAAGAAAAAAGAGAGAGAGAGAGCGACATGACTCATTCATTTCCTCTGTTGCTCTTTAGTGGTATTGACCTGAATTTTGATTCTCAGCCGACAAAAAAAAAAAAAAAAAAGGCTTGTGTTGATTGGCATGCATGATGCTGTTTGTTTGCTCTACTGTCCTATCTCGGGGTCACGTTCTGCAAAGGCAGAGTGCAAAAGCAAGTGATGGGAAGGATGAATGAGGGAAGAAAGCAGAGGTGAACTCCTGACTCCCTCTTGCCATTCTTAATTAAGCTAGTGACCTTGACGTTTGCAAAGAAAGAAAGAAAGAAAAAAAAAGAGTACGTCCTAAAATATGCCAACTAGCACAGTAACTCAGGGAGAGTGGGGGCGGTGGGGGAATACACACGGATGGAAAGAGCTCGAAATAGAAAAAAAATATAGAAATTAGGTTCATGTGAAAAGGCCAAGGAGAGAAGTAAAAGAAAGGAAATGGAAGGAGCACAGGAAACGCTACAAACCGAGTGATACGGGGGATCTAAAAGTGGCGCACGAGGAAAAGAAAAAAAATAATACATGTGGGAAAGGGAGACATAATGTAAAAATGAAGATGCCTAAGGGGGTCATGTAGGGGTCTTCCTCATATTGAAGCAGGATGTTAACAATGGCAAGAAGTAGCTCAACCTAATTACCGACCCGCAGCCTTGCGCGTCTCTCTCCCTGGGAGTTTCACTGTGGTATCTGCCTCTTTTTCCCTCTAAATTTAGAAAGAAGTCAAAGAAAGGTGAAGAAGAGGAGAAAATGAAGTACGTGTCTACATTTGTGTGTGCGTGCGTGCATGCGTGTGCGCGCGCATGAATTATCTCCACGGTTGTTATGCTGATAATTACTGTACACCCCCAGAATGGGTTAACAGTAATTAATTGTTTTAATTCTGGTTTTGGGGTCACAACGGAGAGAGTTTGCTTAATTGGTTATTGTGCGGCCTGTAAACACCGCGGCAGCAGAAGAGAAGAAAGAAAAGGAGGATATTTCCTATCGGAAATCGCAGCTACATACTTTTAAATTCTGCTTACAATCTGATCGGAAGAGGGGGAAACGCAAAGAGGCCTTCCCGTTTCCTCACACGCACACGTGGGTCTACATTCCAGCTCAAAACAGCAAATTGTGTTTTACACACACGTGTCTAAATCTGTCCCATCACAGGGTTCTGTCAGCTTCTTTTTGTTTTTTTATTTGTTTTTTTGTTTTTTTTTAATGAATAAAAGTGCCTCTGCTGCCAAGGGTAACCGTGTCTCTTCAAAAGCAAACTAGTAAACTTCAGGAAACAATTAAAGCAAAGCAATGGAGCTAAAGCCTACAATAATAGGGGCACCATGAGGAGAAAACAGGGAGGAAGGCAAAATAAATAAATAAAAACACTGAAGAAAAAAAAAATGGTTGGAGGATGCCTCCACCAAAATGGAGTTTAAGTTGTTGCGTCTCCAAAGATCCAGGTTTGCAGTGGAGGTACGAGGACACCAGCTGGTTGAAGCAGAAAATTGCAATTTTTTTTTCTTTTTTTTCAGGGGAGAAAATGACTGAGAAATTTTAAATATATAGGCTTGAAGCTTTTGTGCTTTCAGCTGCAACCTTGTATTGATTCCACAGGGTTTCTATAAGGTCTTAGAAAGTCATTAAAATTTCCAACAGATTCTCAATACTCTTTAAAAGACATTATGTTATTCGTGTTTCTCCTTTGGGAAATGCGCCCACAGGGGGAATTTTTGGGTCAAGAATTTGGGTGTTTTTATGCTGTGACAAAACAATAAGTTCCATGTTGCATGGAGGCAATTGGAAATAATTGCTTTAACGTGTACTGCATAATTTAGATGTCAAAGATAGGACTTGGGTAAAAAAATAAATAAATAAATAAAAATTACAGAAGTTAGAGGTGTTTATATTTGTTTTCCTAATTTGCTGCAACATTACTTCAAGATAAAAAATATACTTTCCCAATATCAGGTTTCCACTCTTCTATTCTTTGAAGAACTTCACATTCAGTTGGGAGGGCAATTTATCTAAGCATTCTTTTGTACATTTTCTTTATTTGCATGTCTTAATCAAATTATTTAAAATGTGCTTACTTGCATTGCAAGAAAACGTCTGTTCTCCACAATGCAACCAGAAAGTATTCAAACCTCTTCAGTTTAGTTTTGTTACAAAACTGATTGTTAAAACACTTTTTTTTTTTAATCCACACGTTACATCTCAAAATGAAAAATAAAAAAAATAAATAAAATACATGGTGTCAATCAATTTATGAAGTGGACATAGTTTGGAGTGGAACATCCTTCTGCATGTGTTGACCTAACATATAGGTTAACTTTGTTGTTAACAAATAAAGTCCTGGAAATTGTGTGTGAACCGCGATCCCACTGGAAAGTGTTAAATCTGGAGAAAGTTAACAACTAGCCATCTGGAAAAGCTGTGTGGTCTCTATTATCAGAAGATAAGAGAAGAAGATCAGCCATTTTCTTTTTAAACCAAAAACATCTGAATTTGTCACACCAGGAGAAGCAAACTCCTCTCTTCCGTGAAAACACCAACACTAAAATAGATTTTAGAAGAAGTCTCTAGTGTGAAAATGAAAAAAGAAAAAAAGCAAAAGGATGTGAATGACTTTCATTGTGCAGGAGATCACTGCAGACAAATCTGTACATTGCATTCAAAAATGATCACCAGCCACAGAGACTACAAAAGAGCAGGAACCACCACCGTTCTTCCAGCCAACACCGGAGAGAAGCGGTTCAAGAAGGCTAGAAATCAAGACAGCTTACACTGACAATTCCTACAACTACTCATGGTGATAAAAAGGACAATGTAGCATTTTCTCATTTCATGAGTGGTTAGTATGCACGCAAACCAACTGTAAAAGTGGAGAAATATGGACAGATTCACACCAGTTAATGACCTGAAGATAATGACCGTCATCATCATGGTTTGTTTCACTGCTCAGGGGTCATTTGAGTAAAACTCTGGCTCTAACATCTCAGGCTGAACCCTTTGCAACTGAAAAGCTTTCAAACCCATTACAGAATCTATCAAAACAAACTTGTCTGATATGATGTTTACAGACTTAATAGCAGCCGATCAAACGCAAAAGCAGAACATGTTTTTGTGAGATCCTTCAGTAGAAATCCATCACTCATTGCCCAGCAGGGCTTTTAGTTTCATTTGTTAGAGATAAAAAGATAAACCAATGGATAGTATCTTTAAATCTTAAATTCAAGACTTGGATATCCTTTTATTGTTTAGTTTGCGAGATTCACACGCTATAATCTGACGTCCAAACTCAAGTGTTTTAGAAGGAATATAATTTTTATTTCTTGCTATTTGGAGAAGAGAATATGTTTACAAAAAAAAAAAAAAACATCTCCTCCAATGCTGGCGAGGAGTTTTCATTTGCTTTCATTCAACCAGGATTATGCTCTAGTCCATCAATATCCATATTTTACTTTATTGCCGCCGTCATTTTTCATGTAATGCAGTGAGAATAAATACCTGGCTCTATATTCTCCAGAGGCATCATCTATCCACTAACGTTATCTGACATGTGGAGCTCAGAGGTGACAAGCACAGAGAGCTCCCGCTGAGATGAAACAAAACCAGTGAGAGAAGTCAGAATGAATCAAAACAGTTATTTTGTGGATCATGTAACTAAAATCTAGAGCTGACCAGTAATAACAACTGTTAGGATGTCGGGGGGAGAAACCCTTCAGAGATGGCCAATGTGTCTGTTCAAAAACAGTGACCTCTTTCATAACAAGTATAATCTGGTCCATCACTAAACTAATCAATTCAGTTTTAAGGTTACCACTCCAAATCCCTTTTTTTTTGTAGCGATTCTTTCGAAAGTTCGGATTGAATTTAAGATGGCAATGCCACATGGTGAGTACGGAATCACAGTAGTGCATTAAGACGACCTTCTGAATTTCAAACAGCATCGGAGTAGGAAAGACAAGAGACTGAAGTGACTTTGAACATGGCTTTTCTGTTTGCGCCACATAGACTTGTCTGAGCAGAAACTGCTGATTTTCAAAGATTTTCATGCACAACCATCCTACAGGCTGAAAACCAAACAGAAAGTAACTCAGAGTACCTACTATACAGTGACTGGTTAGTCTTTACTCTGCGTAGATTGCGTATTTGTGTGTTTAAGTCGTGCTCCAGTAAAAACAAGTTAATGCCTTTGGTTTGTGCATCTGGTCTGAATGAAGCTAGCATATCACAGGCTTTGCTGGCAGGTCTGTTATTCAACATTTTCTATCAACAGTGCTCCACTTTACTACTTTAGACCAGTTTTCAATTACTTAAGAGTATAGCAGAGGAAATATCACCTCAGATTAATATGGGTGTTCTTGTGAAGAATTTGGATGGGTTTGAGTCTCTCCGATGAAGAATGATTGCAGTTTGTCTCAATGTAGACACTGTATATCCGAAAACATCCTGTATGGATATGATTTGTGGAAATAATATGATCCCATTGACAAACAACCCAAATCACAAAAAGATATTTTCATATTAAACAAAGAAATTGTCACAAATAGTCAATATTAATGGTTTAATGTCTTTCACATATTGCCAAGTAGTTTTATTTGTAACATTTTCTTCTTTGTTGAACATGAAAATCTTCTTTTGTTCAAAAAAAAAATAATAAAAGTTTTGATTAAGATGCTACAGAAAGTCAAAGGACAGATCCAGGCAACATACTAGAGGTGGTACTGTAAGCAGATAAGCTTTCTTAGCTTTGTAAGAAACTATTCGGCCGCAGACGCACAGCCAGACAGACTGACACTAAGAGCCTGATCCCTGATCCTAAAACCTCATCTCCCCTTTGGCCTTCTGGCCACCCTTATCTCTATCCCCATCTCCATTTCACTTTCTTATTCCACAGCCCTAAAGCCCAGCTTTCCCTCCACACACACATACACACACACGCACGCATGCAGACGTTCACACGACAGTACACCAGGACCCCAAAGACTACATCTCAAGCCCAAAGCATTCTCTAAAGCCAATCCCTGAGTTGACGAAATCGAGCGTAAGGCGTGATTGATGAGACGGATTGGAGGCAATGCTGCAGAGAGGAGAAGTGAGACCGAAGATCTCGCTACTCTCCCACGCCACCGCTGCTACCCCTATGATGACATCACAACGGACAGAGACCTTCAAGCTGGGACTGCGATTAAGTATGATTAGTTTTGTCTGCGGTTGACAGATCCCGGTGGATTTTCAACTACAGAAGAGCTTCTTTTGGGTGTTGTAAGTTGGAGAAAGAAAAAAAAAAGAGAGAAATAATCAGAGAATAGATTTTTTGTTGTTTTGTTTTGTTTTTATGGACAGTAGGACAACCAATCTGTTGATTATGCCAGCATGAGCTAGGGGTATTTTTGTTCACGTCGCCCTTTGTATTCTTGGTGATAAAAAGATTATGTTCTCTGAGATTGCACATTTAGCAGAGCCTAAAACACCTCAACACATTTTCCACTACTTTTACCAAAATGCTACAGCTGTAAAACCTGACAGAAACCAACAGTTAAATATCGACATTTAGTGGTTTAAATCATTAGAATTGGCTTGTGAGATCATTTATGCTAAAAGTTTGTATTTTTTTTTACAACCCAATCTTCAAGGCAAAGTAGCTGTCCTAACCTTTTACTTTAGTTCACCCAGTTAAATTTTTAAAGCAGATTAAAGAGACAGACAAACCATGATCAAAGTGGTTACTTATATTTACTGCTGTGTAAAGACGTAAATGCAGAAATAAGGCACAAAGGCTCTGTCAAATTAAGGGCGTGAACAGGGAAGTAATATGTTCTGGTTTTTCAAAGGCCTTATCAAGTTCCTAGCTGAAGGGCTGCAACACAACTGGTTTGGAATTGTACAAGATGTTCTGTGCATGCAGCTCATAAAATAAGCAACTGTTAGCCAAACAAACAGCAAATTCAAAGTGTTACTAAAATGGAGATACATTTCAGTAAGTGGTTAAATGTTAAACTGTGTTGAATTGATAAATGTCAGTTTGTTTCATCATGCAAAATAGATTTTGGATTTAAAATTCAATTAATTTGCTTTATTTTGGGGCTTTTGTTAGGGCGGGTCATTTTTAACCCGTAGGACAAGGGGAGTAAACAGAATATTAGGATCGCGCTGAAGCTAGCATAACATCTCTGGTACAAAGAAAGGGAAGATATACACTTAGAGATAGTTTGATTATTTATTTATTTTTTTTTAATTTTAATCTTAATTTTGTTAAATACTGAAAGTGTCTTGATTTGAACTCCACAATAAATGCCTTAATTTGATGATATTATGAGAGTGAAGTTAGAAAACTTATTAAAAATCTAACAAACTTTCGGGTAAAGGACAAGGAGAAACTGGCCCTCAGACAGCGCTCTCTTATTTTTTTGTTTATTTTATTTTATTTTATTGAAATATCAATAAATGGCTTAATTCTGTGTTCTGTAGCCCAGAGTCAACAAGACATCAATATGAGACCATGAGCAGACTAGCAATTTCTACAGCTGGCACTGTGGGGGAATGAACAACAAATTCCAATTTCTCTGTTTCTGACACACTGCAAAGCAGTTCTGGGAGATTTCCCTGCAATCGTTTTCCTACCACCACACTCAAACTGCTGGAGGTGGTTGAAAGTGGAGGCAGGTGGTGCAGAGCTCCGGCTGGCCACACAAATCAAGGATAACAGAGAGACTGTACTCAACCTTTCTGTTCACCCAAAACATGATGAGGTTTTCCACTGTCTCGGTGGTCAGAAGCACAGTGGATATCTTTAGAAGTTTTCTTTTTTTTTTTTTTTAAAGTCTGAACAACAAACCCTGCTTTCCCTTCCACGCAACCACATAAAGAGAGACTTTCATCTCTCTTAACACTGCAGCAACTGTGCCGACAGAGTCAAAGTGCTGACTCGTTGGCCTCCTCCGCCAATGCCGCCCCGCTGTCGACCAAGCATGTCCTGATAAATAAAGCAACAAATGTAATGGAAAGAGAAAACAAGGGAAAGGCAGGAGGACAGAGGCAGCGAGAGAGCTATAATTAGTAGGTGATTAACGAGCAGGCATTAGACAAGTCCCACACCATTGATCGTGATGTTGTGCAATGCTGCTGTAGTGAAAACAAGCTGGCCCTAGGAGAAAGGGGTACAAGTTCACAACTCCACACCCACACACATCCAACCACACAGGCAAACAAAAGGGTTTGATGTGTTCTGCAGCAAGAACAACTGGTCATTATTGAAACTGATGAAGATGTAAAGTGCATTATGAGAAACCCGGCAACCACTCAGAAACTCAAAAGATTTTGTTTTTGAAAGGACACTAAAATGTGGTAAAATCTTTTATGTTCCCTTGCACACATATTTATAGCCCCTGGTGCTTTTTTTTTACCTCACAACCACAAGCCTCAAAGTGTCTTGAGATTTTATGCGATGCGTCAACAAAAATTAGTGCATTACTGAGAAAGGGAAAGACAATGTTTCGTGGCTTTCATCAGTTTTTACAAACAAAAATCTGAAAATGAGGCCATCATTTGTAAGCAGCAAAGGGTCTCCAACCCACTTTCTGTATCTAGAGACTCTGACAAGACGAAAAGCCGAAAGCTGGCGTTCTGTGTTGTTGGACAAATTATGTCACCAGAACTTTTTTCTTCTCCGTCCCCTTAGAAATATGTGAGATTGAGCTGGAAACAATAGGATGTTACTGTAGGCTGGCATTTTTCAAAACAATAATCATTGAGATTAGATGGACATCATATGTGAACAAATGCTCAAATAAGTGCAACAATAAAAATAACATGTGAGACGATGTTTTTTCAGCCCAATGAAAAACCAAATAAAATAGTTATTTTATTTTAGGTGCTTCATCTACTAGATGCAGTTAATCAGCGCAGAGCTCACCACCGCTCACCACCTTGTCATCATCATATTGCAGCAGCAGTGCAGCCTCAGGCCAAGCAGGCCTCGATCTTAATGCCGGTGGTATGCTATGTATTACAATAGTTTTATAAAAACAATCAATTATCTGCATCTCACTCCAAGAAACTGAAAAAATAAAAAAATTCTTGCAGACATGCAGGAATTCCTCCGATCATGTAAGTAGTCCTGCATTGTTTTCTTACCACTGGCATCTGTAGGGTTAATGTTGTATAAATGAAGTATCTTTCTTTTCTAATGCCTGTAGGCGTGGGTTGAATGATGTGTTGGAGATGTTAATGAGCCATGTGTTTGCTTCAAACCTGCAACTCGATGGCAGAAACCAAAACCAAAGAGCAAAATACTGCATTCTCACTATTTTCTGAGTTTCTATATTTTTTTTCTCCTTTGTTGCTCTGCCAACCTGCTCATACATTCACCTTGGAGCGTCAGAAATACATTGAGTTTTGTGGTTGCAAAATGCTGATATGTGAAAAGTCCAAGCAGATGTGAGTGCTTTTTGCAAAGAACTCGACATATTACTAAAAATAGCCTGTCATTAATATTCTGATACATTTCAGGCATGTAACTACAACACCCTCCGTTTTATATTTGAATCTAAATTTCAATTCTGTCCATGCTACACTCATGTCTGCAACCCCTACAGCTTCCTCTCCTCTCACGCCATTCTGACTCATCGCTGCCTTCCACTCGACATGACCCAAACCTCAAACTCTACTGTCACAAAGGGGCCGAAGGAGAGGTACAGCCAGGGGAAAAATGCTGATGAAGGCAATAAGAGGTGAGAGCCTCCCGTTCTGTCATTCTTTCACACTTCAGAGCTGGTCAGCTGCCAACCCCAGTGTACTCTACAGTACGGTTGGGCAGGCACAGAGTGTTGGTCCGTCACGCATCTTACTCCGTCCTTGCCCCTTTTCTCACTCTGCCAAGCTAATGATGATGACAATAGGGGAGCACTTAAGAATTTGGTACAGAGTTAGCCGAGTAAAGAAATAGGTTTTCACCGAATGACCTAAGGTCCAGATAGCTGCAGAAAAGTTTGAGAGACGACATTTTAGCAGCTGCTAACATGTTGAGCAGTGTACGTCCCACTAACTCCCCACCTACCTTGTCATTATTGTAGTAGCCCAGACTCTCACCATCAAATCTCACCCATCTTCTTTGGAAAACACGATTTCTGCAAAGAGAGATGCAAAGGTTAAGTGGGGGTGGGGGGGGGGGGTTAAACCCAATTTGAGAGAATCACGAAACGTGAAAGCTAACCCTTTGGTGTGAAGACAGTAAGCTACTAATCTCCTCTGCACAGGTACTCATATTTTATCATGACTGCCACTGATCCATTAGTGTCAAAAGTCGTATCAACAGCTGTCAATTATCTTAATCAAAATAAATGGCTCCACTGAGTCTGAATATTCAACAGCCCAAGGGCAGTGTGCCAAAGCCATGCAAATCATGTGCTGAAGGAGACTATAAGAGGCAAATAAATGATTGATAGCTTGGCTTCACAGTAACACTGATGTATGCAGTGCCAGAAGAATGAAAATGAAATCTCGTTTTGCCAAAAAAAACCAAACTGAGTAAAAGCAAAAGAAGGTCTGCATCTCAAAACCACAAGGTGTGCTCCCACCTTCCTTCCTTTGTCTAATATTAGACTCATGCAAATTTGATAGAGCAGCTTCACATGTCTGTCCGTGGAGCCATTTGTCAGTTCAGCATATTTAAAGGATCAAGACACATGGAGTATAAGAGACCCAGAGGAGGATGAACACTCAATCTTTCATCTGAGACTTACAGAGGCATCAGGAGAAATAAACTGTCAAGCTGCTATGCTTGAGCTAGCACTGCAAAAATCAGAGGCATGTGAGGACAGTCACCAACAGTGTGCCTAAATACAATAAATACAATATTTCGACATACTCTGGCTTTTCAATTATAGCATACAACAACAAGATCATTGTAAACCATTTATTTAGAATCAAACTTGGTCTATGTCTTGATCTAGGGTCCTGGGGCCTCATGCATAAAGTGTGCATGCAAACAAAAAATGTGCTGCACCATATGTCACACACAAGTCGGCATGTATAAAAGTTAACTTTGCGTCAAAGTTTGCGTATACACACACTTTTTTGGTGATGTGAACATGTGTGGCAGCCACGCAAACTTTTCCTGTGGACAATATCAAACTACAAAGCGTCAAAACTCACCTAAGTACGCTGAAATCCGACTACATTCAATGTTATATAGACCAAGAAGTTTTAAACCCGATGTTTTTTTATCATTTTAATATTTTATTGTTTAAATGTAGACAATAAAATTGAACCGCATTTTAACTCTGACAATAACCTAACATGCACACAAAATAAAGAAATGACTCTGACTGTCTTTAAATCCCGCCTGAAAGTGCCACTGTTCAAACAGGCATTTGCACAATCTCTTAATTAAGTTTTTTTTTTTTTTTTGTTGGATGTTTTTTTTCTCTTTTTAAAATGCATTATTTTTATTTTTGTGAGGTGACCTTATGTGTCCTGAAAGCACCTTTTAAATAAAAAGATATAGTTATTATTATTATAAATACTTACACTGCTACAAACAAGGACGTCGCCGTGGTTATTGCTTAATGTGGTGGCAGACTTCTGGTATTTAGACTAATTTACATATGTATTTATGGGTAGCAACAGGGCGGACCAGCAGCTGCACATTGTGAGGCTCTCCATATTAGTTCTCCTTTTCATGAAACTTCTCTGTTAAGCCTCAGATAGACATGACGGATATTTCTGCAGAATTAGTCTTAATGTCTATGTAGTCACTAAGCAGTCCAGTTCTACCATGCTCTTCTTTACAGGATGTGAGTTGAGGTCATAGGCTTACCACCGATTTCTATTGTTTTCTTTGTTGTTGCTAAGTAATAGCTATTCTCATAATAGACTGTTTATTAAGGATTACTGTTTTCATTTAGGTCAAAATTAATCACAGTCAGACTTGTTGAACTATTTAGTCACATAGAAAAAAATATATTTTTCTGTAGTCCTATCCCCCACATTAATCTTTGCAAGGAGTAAGGGTATTTGAGAATGCAAACAAACAAAATAAAAAAACAAACATTTTTTGCATTCTGCCCTGTTAGTGTGCAACAAATAAACAGGCATGAATAAAGAGCAGGAGCTCATAGCACATGCTCATGATTAAAGGCTGTAATTTGTCACAGGGACAGTGTCAAACACATAAAAAATTGAGGGAGGCAAAACATTCTAAACGGATAAGAAGCGCTTTAAAACTCAGGGCAAAACATCATTCATAAATACAAATTGATTCTGGAGTAGGTTATAGCGAGTTCCCGCTTCATACCATTCATTGCTGTTGTGTCTTTTGTGCGTCACGTTAGAAAGAGCTGCTCAGGTAAGCTAATAGACGTTTGGTTATATAGAAACATGAACAAATTTCCCCCATTACATCTATAAATGTGTCAGTTGGGACTTTTTGCCCAATTCCTATTTGAAATGTACAGTATTTGAAAAGTATTAAAAAATGCTCAGCTTTTGTGTCGGTTTATTGCATCTGTAAAACTTTGATAATATTGACTTTTATCTTTGCACATATGTCTCACAGAATAAGATCCATCATATGTTCCAATGGTATTTGTACTGTATATAAAGAAGAACTTGTAAAGTGAGCTGGGAAGGATCTACAGGGGCAGCAAAAAAAAAAAGAAACAGAAGAAAAAGCGTTGCCTTTCAGTAACTTTCTACACCCACGCGAGTCAACTTAATGTGTTTTTTAAAGGCTTCACACATATCTTCTCAGTGATAAAAGCTTTCAATCCAAAGAACCATTGTGGCTTGAACTAAAAAAAAAAAAAGAAAAAAAAACATTCAAGTAAAGATCAAATTTGTCTTATCAGTTGGTTTATCCTTATTTAAAAGCCTGTGGCGAAATGGCCAAATCCTTCCCTGTTTCACTTTGAACAAGAGGGAGTGAGGGAAGCTCCAGGGCAACGGGGCAGAAGCTAGCAGGCTAACTCACCCCTGAGGTGACAACTTGTCCAGCCAGCCCACTTTGATGGCCTGTTTGGGAGCTCCGTAGAAGCAAGCGTATGGCGAGATTTCGGGATCTGTGCTTTCTGTGACAATCCCTCGAGAGTTTGAAGACTCTGTGTAGAGGTCGCACTCCACCATGATCATGGACTCGCCTTCGGGGCCAGGGGTCGCCGAACCAACCGGGGCAGTGTCAGGGGTCATGGAAAAAGCTGTGTCCAGACTGGCCCGAGGTAGCATGCCGGCACACATCCTCACGGTCGAGTAGCCGTCTGGGTCTGGGACAGCTGGAGCTGGAGGACTTTCTCTTTCTTTGGATTTTTTTCTGCAAGAGCACATATGACATGATGTAACCTGACTTTATAGCGCTCTCTGTCTATGTAATCTCTCAAAGCATAGGAAATGATCTAATCACAACACATGAAATACATTAGAACTGGTGATGTTGGTCTATGTTGGTCTCATGGACAAAAGAAAACAGTAATATGCAAGTGTAAACATTTAGTGACTGGCTGCTTTTCAAAACAAAATTAATTTCTTACCTGAAGATTCAGAAAGTTTATGGCTCAACAAAAATAAAAGATAATTACCTCTTATCCTTGCTGTAGAGCTACATAATTAGCGAACAAGCACAGTGAATGCAACATTGATCCTCACATCTAAATTTCTGTAAGGTTAATCATTGAATTTCCCAAAATGTTGAAATAATCATTTACTAAGCATTAATGAGAGGCAGGAAGTGATGTATACCCCACTTACCACTGACTATTTTTTTATTCATATTAAAAATATGGTGAAATTAATGTTTTAGCTGCTCATGCACACAGTTCCTCACAGAGGCACTGAAACAGCTGGTACTTTTTCCACATTAAAACGACAAACTTCAGTGTATTTTATCAGGAAGCAAACAATTGTACAGCTGAAGGAAAATGTGTTTTATAACTAAAAATCTTAAATACCTGGCATGGATTTGTATTCATGTGTACCCGCTGAAGAACGGCCATGTTTTGGTAGGTTTTTACACTGAGATAAAGGAACCTGCATGTTGATTCTCCGTTTGCTCATTAGGTGGCAGGAAATGTTTGCACTGGATTCTGATTCACGCTACACTTTTCAGCTGCAGATTTCATAGATCATTTTTATTGACGCTACCATTACATATTGCTTAAGCAGTACATAAGGTCTAAATGAAAGACGCTGAACTTCGTGGCTGTGAAGTGCAGAACAATGTGAAAATGTCATGTGGTGTGAATTCAAGGCATTTTAACAGCATTCTCAGGCTAGAAGCAGGGAAGGCAGCTTCTCCTTTTCACAGCTTGCAGCTTGTGAAAGCAGCATCACATCAGCATACACACCTCTTTTTCTTCTGTTTCATCCTGGCTTTAAAGCCCTTCTGCAGCCCGTCTTTGGCCCCTTTTTCCTACAGAGAGCAGCAGAGATTAGCATCGGACGAAAAGGACGCGTCCATCTTTCAGCAGGACACCCTTATCAAGTCGGTGCCCTAAACTATGTTAACTTTAGTAGCAGGGTGACATTTCAATTAACCTCAGGGGGCACACTGAAACTAGCACATTTTCCACTCTGCAATGTGTTCACGGGTGACATCATTAACACTGTGAAGGGAAGTTCGGTGTGAGTGTGGCTGAAACAGCAGAGATGCTGCTGAAGATCTGAGAAACGCTGGTTCCTCTTTGCTGGGCTGCTCGTCTCTCGTCCACAAGAGGGAGTGTGCGTCGTCTTACCGGAGCCGAGCCGGGCTTGTTGTACAGGAATATTTCTCCGTAGGGAGCGATGGGTGTCAAGGTTCTTTGAAGTGGAGCTAAAAAGGAGACAGAAACAACACAAAGGTGGCTTTGTCGAAGAGTTGGAACTTAGAAAAAAAGAAAAAGAAAAAAAAAACATGGTGTGAAGGCCTAAAATGTGGAGCTTGAAAGTGAAGAGCTTAACCGGATTGTTCCGGTTGAATTTCAAATCACTTAGATGTTATAGGGCTCTTTCATTTAACCAACTCATTGATCTGAGTAAACGTCTTAGCCCTTGATCCATCCAGGCACAAACCAATTAATTTTTTTTTTTTTTTCCCTTTATGCCTCAGCGTGCCTATCTCTCTGCCTCGGCCCTCTTCTTTGCACTAATGGGAGTCTGATCCTCCTCGGACTGTCTCAAACGAACAGCATCGCTGCCAAGACTGTCTTCTCCGCCTTTTGTTCATGCAGGAACTGTGGTCGGCGGAAAGCGAGGATGAAGAAGAAGAGAGAGAGAGAGACTCAAACCAGACACTATTAGTCTGGAGACCTGGAGCTACAGCGCGTAGGCCGCTTCCCGTCACCATGAAAAATGACACTACTCCCTCCTGAGGATTGCGAAGGCCAGAAGTTGTCGCCACAGGGCCAGACACACACACACACACACACACACAGAGAGAGACATCGGCGGATGGACAGATACGCTTTGAGACTTCACAAAGATTGAATCACCCTCACACACTTAAAGACGCCTTGAGACAAAACAAAGATATAAAAGGGTAGAGGGCCAAATGAAAAGACTGCCACATAAATGTTGATGTTTTTAACATCTAGCAGAAAGTTTCTTTCTACAATTATTCTCGCCATTACAGAAGAGCACATGGGGCAAGTAGCGCTTTTTGTAAGCTGTATGAAGAGGTCAGAATGCTGGATGATGGACTGCACTCCGATACTGCAACCCTCTCCACGGAGAAGCTTGGTGGGCAGATAGCGACCATCAATCACCTTCTATCAGCCGACCTTCAGGCCACTCGTGGGTCTCTCTGAGGGGCCCCGCAGACGCCACTGCACTCTATTGCTGTCTGTTCCCCTCTACTGTTTTCTCAGAGGCTCTGTGTCTGCTATGTGCCGTTGTTTCTCTCAGAGGCTTCTTTATCTGCTTTTGACCAGACTTTGTTCAGCAGCAGCCTGGCAAACCTCGACGCCGCTATCAGGCTCGGAGTTAGTAAAAAGATGAGTCAACTCAGGGACACGCAGGTCACGTTGCAATCAACACTTTTTTTTTTTTGACGCCCCCTATGCTGAGAGAGGAGGTTAGAGAATTAAATAAAGTACATATTTTTTATTGTTTAGTTGTTTGCTGCAACATGTTAACTGCACCAGAGCTATCATAGCAGCTACAGCATCCTGGCACATTGGTAAAGCTATTACATGGGTCTAAATTGGATCAAAATGAAAGGAATTTTGCAGACCACAATGTCCTTGTCCAGTTCTTAATAGGTGAACAAGTTTACTGGGATCAAGGGCGTGGATTTCAGCATTCTGCTGCATTGGGTCTGGGTAAATTAGTAAATTAGCTTAGCTGCGAAGTCATTCTCATTTTAGTTCCGTTTCCAAATCAATTTTTTTTTCTTTTTTTTTTTTTACGTGGCAGAGAAATTTCTGTCATTTCTAACTCTCACCTGTGATCATGACCGAAAGAACAAGCTGTCACCCGGAGCTGACTGTAACTATCCTGCATCAAAAGAAGTTAGTTGTGATGTTTTCAGGCATAGTCAGTTAGTTTTTAATAGATCTGAACACGTATTTTTCTTGGCAAAAAATGTGTTTTTCTTTTTATTTGATCTTGGATTATCTAAGAAAGAAAACCAACATAAATTCCTCCGACGTGTCTACTTTCATCTTTACCTCAAATTCTTAGTCTTCCTTTTTCAACTTAGGTTAATAATTTTAAAATGTTTTTAATGACAACACTGTTTGTTTTTTTTATGTACGAAAAAGATACTCTTGTAAATCTGTAGTTTTCGAATTGTATCCATTTGTGTTCAGTACTACCACGTCTATCAGCACATCATAGTTCTTTTTAAAAAATTAAACCTTTTATACCAGTGATCCATTATACTTTTGTTTTTTCGTTTTTGTTTTAATAATATTTTAACATCTAATATTTTAACATCAGTGATTAAATTTTGTTCTTCCTTTCGGCACGCCATACCCAGCTTCCCCAAAAGAAAACAAGAAACAAAAAAATAAATTTAAAAAAAAATAAAAAAAAGCGGACCACCTAATCTGCCTGGCAACGATCTGACACAAAGCCATTGGAATTTAATTCACAGCGTTATCCGTGAATTAACGGATTGCACTGACGACAGATTTCCTTTCATCTCCAGGATAAACATTCATTAGTGATCTCCTAGAAATTCTCAGCACAGAAATTCCAAGAGACTAGCTTCAGATACTCCTGAAATTAATGAGAATTTCTGTCTAGATTTGCAACCTTGTTTTAAATAGTCTTTCGGTAGTACTGGCGAGAATCAGAATAGATGGAATGAAACGATCTTGACAGCGTGACTCTTGATGTTTTCTCATTTTCTCTTGTACTTACACGCTATGATCGATTGAAAGTGGAAATGCAACACAATGCACTCTTTGAACAAAACACTGATACCGCTCTGTGCCGACAGCTTTAAAAGCAGTTCACTTTTCTTTCAAGCCCCTGGAAAACGTGACTTTCTTATGGTTTCCTTTGTTATGACTTCCTTCCTTGCTATGATATGTTTGCACCACAAATATACTTCAGATTTATAGTACTTTCAGAAAACTAACCAAGCTGTAAATATAAATGTAGTCAGACGTTTTGCGATTTTGTATGTGTGCCACTTATAAAATCGCACAAGGACTTAAGTTGGGCTGAGGGGCATAAGGGATGCCGGAGAAAAACACTAAACAGAACATGTGCTGTTTTTGGAGCGGTGTCGAAGGACAAGGTGCAAAAATTAAATACCTGCACGCCTCCAGCAATGCATTTTTACTGAATATACCCTTCTCTGAGACAGTACTGCACTTCTTTTTCTTTTTTTTTTTTTTTTATGCATCCCAAATCTCATCATGGAATAAACTCTTCAAATGTGCTCCACGAGAATCATATGTCAAATAACGTCTTCCTTGCTTGACTATAAGTTAGGGGAATTTTTACTTGCTAGTTGAGACTCGGGCTCCCCAGGTCCCTGCTCTGGGACATATTTGGCTTCTTCTCCTCCTCGGTCTCTCTCAGCCTGCTTTGCATCCATCTCGTCCTTGTTTCTCCCAACCCTCTCCACTGTCTCGCCTTCCTGTCTATTCTCACTGCCTATTTTGTTCCACATGGACAAAAGTTGGCAAAACATCTCCTGCCAAGAGACCACAGAGTTACAGTAAAAGTTACCAATAACAAGAAAGTAGATAGAGCAGATGAAATCTGTGTCAGAGCGCAGATTGGGTGGGGGAAAAAATGATCAGGAGAGTGACAGATATTGTTAAATAATACCCTATGAAGGCTTACATGTTTAAAGCCGTTGTGTGATAAGATCCTGTGAAAGAAAAGCATTATTCAGTCCAGTCTTTCCCCGGCTGGGGGATTGCTGAGCAAGCCGGATAAAGTCGGCACGGAAGAGACTCGAAAACATATGTACTCCGGTTGCACGACGAGCCTGTGTGTTGCTACCAAAGTTAAACAACTTCTGATAAACTTCGGAGAGTCGTGCGACAGGAATATATACCAAGGCCTCCCCGAGGAAGGAGATATGAGAGAGCATATGCCCGGCGAGATGAGCGCTTGAAACCGGGGTGTCGGCTTCTCCCGCGACACAGCCTTCGAACACCCCCGCCGCACCCACGCTCTACCCTTGGCTCTTCTCCCCCGCTTTCATTCGGGCAAACAACAGCACCGCTGACTCCGCCGCCGTATGAAATATTCATAGCCGAGATAAAGGGGATGTAGTCGAAAGTCTGTGGATACCTTTCTGTATGCCGTTTGCACCAGTGGGACGCTCTGAGCCGGTTAGGTGTTCAGGGCTGGTTGTTTGTGCGCTCCTGAGGAGGAAGCAGAATCAGTGGATTAGAACCAACAGTGGAGCACGTGGGAGAAATAGTTAACGCCGTGTAAGCATAAAGACCTTCAGAGCTGAGGAAAGTTTCACAATTCAAAGGTCCAAATAAAGTACAGAGTGAAGGGCGTTCGTTTCTGTGGAATACGTAATTGTACTCCTCGGGTTCCCCGTTAGTGTACGTCTGAAAGCAATGGCAACGTTATCAAGTAACAAGTACTTAACGCTCACCTATTTCAGCTATTTTTATTTTTCTTAGTCAGGGTTAAACCTAGTCAAAAAAGGTTTTAAATAGCGTGACTTCACCTAAAAACAAGCATCTAATTCTGAAGAACCCTTCAATGTGGCCTGATTAAAGCAATTTTTGTGCAAATTACAGAACAAAGTTCTTTCAGATAGAAGTAAAACACAACCCAGCCTGTTATTAGAAATACCCGATACATTTGCTGCTGCCAGAAGTAGCATGACAAGTTATTAGGTTTTGGGTATATAATTTTATTCCCATATCACTATTCCCTCCTAAATTAAACCATCATTTAAAAAAGAGGTACTGTATGTTTACTCAGATTATCTTTGATTAAAATGTAACTTTGTCATCTAAAGTACTTTTGCTCAGTGACCGTTCCTGGGCTTGTAGCAACAAAGGAAGCCATGATACTTTGATTTCAATCACCGTGACTTGTAGTTCATTCGAGGCATTTCTGCTGGCACACTGTCTCGGGTAAAGAGACATATTCAAACGTGTTCCCTGAAGAAATATACTGTTTGTTGTAAAGCCAATCTATTAGCAGGGGACAGCAAGAGATTGTCATTGTACTGTAAAATTGTAAAAAGGAAAAGCATAGGTTTTATTTTTTGGTATCTTTTTTTTTTTTACGTGTGCATATGCATACACACACACACACAATATGCAAACTGATATTTTCAACGTTAGCACTTACAAATCTTAATTCTAAAACAAACCTTGTTTCTGTTCATTAACATATGCGTCAAAGGTCTAGTAATGGAAGAAAAGGATGCATATCAATTAAAAGGGAAGACTGATTATGCAGTAAGTATCTCTTAAATATTAAAGAACTTGATTGTTGCAAAGAAAAAGATCTAATAGAATCCTCAAGTTGCTTCAAAATGTCTGGCTCTTCTGGTTTTGCTCTCAGACTTCTGGTCTGCAGTTTGTCTTGATACTCCTGATCAGCCTTTGCCTACTAAGCTGTGCTCCAATCCTCTGTCTTAAACAGCAGGGTTCTTTTATTGCAATACCTGAATTAGCTTTCATATGTCAGTCTTTTCACATATTGTACGGCTATGAACTTTAAGGTTTACATGCCAAATGAGACCTCAAGAGGCTGAGATGCAACTCTGAGCTCACGAGGCGTAAGATTGTTGCTTTTACGGGATCAGCAACAGGAAAAGTTGCAGCTTCAATCTGAACTCGATGCCGTTCTTTGCTGGAATTACTGGGCAAAAGCCACCGCGTGGGTAAGGTTAGTATCAGATTCTAATGGGACGATAAGCTTGGGTAAAACCATCACAGTTTAAAATGTGTTGAGATATTTGTGCAGAAATGCAAAACAAAAATATCTTATACTTAAAAAGCACAAAAGCAACAGCTATGTCTACTGCTGCTAAAAAAACATTTTGGTTATTTGTATATCGTCTTTTTGATTTTTATACACAGACCAAAGCAAAAATAAAGAACAAAACCACATGAAATTTAACAGCATTTTGTTTAGTCTCTGTTTTGCAGAATATTACATCTTTTTGCTTGATCTGATCTTTAGAGAGCAGCACAAGCATCCTTTGCTGGTTAGTGTCATTTTAGTCATGCTCCTCCTTCAGGTGAGACAATTGGGGTGGGAGATGAGAACTAAAAATAATGATGATAAAAACTATTTGTAGGTCGTTTTTCCCCATCAATGTGATAATCATTAAGTTTTGAGATTTGGTGCTGCAACTCTGCTGCTATACAGTATAAAATAACTGCATTCAATTGTATGTCAAGCATGTTTTTGTGTCTTGCACAGATAGTATAGAGATTATCAGAGTTCTCATGGGTTCGCAAATTCTTTTTTTTTTCTGATAGCAATAAAATAAGGAAAACTGATCATCCCTACTTGCTAATCTGCGGCTCAACGGACATATTACCTTAAGGAGAATGATGAGTGGAGCCGGTTTAACTCAATACCGTTACTGGTTATGTTTTTCTCAACCATAGTATGGCACTTTATAGTAACAGGTCAACACTGCACTTCTCTATGCTTGATACAGCTGAGGAAAATCCTGGCACCTTTACCTTTTTATGCATCAGTCTAGTAATCATCCCTTACACTCTGCCAAAATCCATATTTTCTGAGCTGGGACTCATGCATTTGTGCATATTTTAATTTTAAACATATTTTTACGGTGGGTGGACTGCCATAACTGGTTTAGTAGAGCCATTGAGGTTCTCCCATTGGTAGTAATAATTTTCAGGAATGCAGCAGATGATTCTCAACTAATTAATGCTGCGGCTGCAATTAATTTCTTAAACCCCCTCTGTGAAAATGTGTACACTGAGTAGAGCAAAAATGTTCTAGATGACTCGTCTAATGAGCACAATGTGTGTGTAAATGCTACAGTGAGTCTATGAAAAGAGAATCAAGCTTTATTAACCCTGCAGCTATGCTTTTTAACTTAAAAAGCAGTACCTGTCCATTGGCGCAGCAGCAGGTTCACTGGGGATCTCAGGAACAGGCCGGTGCCTTAACCGGTAGGAGCGGGTGAGTCGAGGACCTGCTGGTTGTGCCTCGTAAATTGAGTTTTCCACCATTTCGCTATAAAAATCCTCTTGGTCTTCAGCTAGCACTGGAAGGAGAGCATCGGTAGCAGAGGGCATGGAGTCAAAGTTCGACTGACACTGTTCTTCAGAAGAGGCCTCGAAATCAGACGGCGTCTCCGAGGTGGGAAGCGATTCATTGCTGCTGCTCAAGAGCATGGAGGTAAGAACGCAGGGACGTGAGGACACAAACGTCTGTGTAAGTTGGAGGTTACGTGGAGCAGCTACCGGTGGAATAATATGTCGGCAATCTGGCTGGGTCTCATAATCTGGTGTCAGTCCTGCACCTGCAGGCAAAGTCTGACTCCCTTCCACATTATAGTCCCGATTCTCCTTTGGTTGGTTATGTTGATGGGACACCCCCCTGCTTCGGTCCTTACGGAAAATGTGTCTTGGGAATAACGGTGGCTTCTTTTGATTTCCATCACTCTCCGGAGCATCCTGCTCACTTTCGCCTTTCTCTCCACCCTCCTGCTTCAACCCTTGCGCCTCCAAACTCCAGAGGATTCGTTTACGGTGGCCGGTTGGTAGCACTTGAAGCTCCAGCAGTCGCTCATCTGTGAGTCCTCTGCAGTCTTCCACAACCTGATATCCAGCCTTCTGGAAAACGGAGATGTACTGCGACAAGCGAAGTGTCATCAGCCACTCCTCAATATTGTATCGAGACTCTCGAGGCTCCAACATGGTGCTCTAGTCTCACGTCTGAAGCTTTAGCCAGCTTCCAGTCAGAACAAGGAGTCTACCTTCATACTGTGGAGACACACAAGGCAACATCAACAGTTAGGTGACACATTTTTATTTTATTTTTTGTCTTGTTAATGTGTAATTAAAATAAAAGGCACCACAAAGGGGATATACTTAACACTAAATGACCAAACCAGGTTTTATGGTGCACGGAAGTTCTGCAGCTGTAAATTAAATTGTGGGGCTTGTAAAAGGTATTTTTCTGCAAGAACAAAATTTTATCTAAACCAACATAAAAAGTCTGAGACAAACCAACGGTTCAATTTCTTGCCATGCTTAATCAGTCTGTGACCAGAGCTAAGAGGTTTTCTGCTTGACAATCTTAACAAGGGAACGACCACAGACGTTTGGTAGTCAATTTGTTTTGATTATGGCTTCCATCATACCATCAGTCCATTTCCCCCACTGATGGCAGTAACATAGCTTAGGCTAATCTCAAAGTTTTAGGTTACAATAAATAAGTTGAAAGAAAGTAAAAAAGGAACCCAATGAACACATACAGATTGTGATGCATGCATTTTTGTTTTACAATGCATATTTGAAAAAAGTCTGCCAAATGTTTCCAGGGTGGAACTAATGTTTGATCTGATGTTTTGGTTAGATTGGAATTTTCAGGAACACACAACACAGCGGAGAAAAAAAATCAAATTTTCAATCCTCCTGTTCAACATTTTTAGCTGAACAGGTTCATGAAATTCAGCTGTTTAGTGTAAATAATTCCAAGTCTAGCTTACTTTGAAAGCAAAGGGACTTCAGCAGAAGACTGAATGAATAAATCTGATTCTTTTGAACTTTCACCCTTAACATATGTGTTGTGTTTTACTTAATTCCATTGGAAAAATACAGTGATGTAGCCAGCATTTTGCTTTTAGAGGACAATAGAAAAACTGTCAAAAACTTGTTTTTCTTTTTTCATTTTAATTTTGCACTAACTGAGTCGACGGTTCAAAAATATTAGTCGTCTGAATATTTTTCTACATATATTCTAATTAAGGAGCTAAACTATATGGAATAAATATGTATTAAAATCCATACAAGTTTTATTTGGATATCTTCTGCTGTTCAACAACAAAGAGAATACATACAGATTTTCCAGCATATAATATAATAGTTCTAAGCGTGAAATTGGCACTAGTCTAAAACCACTCTTGACAAGTCAGAGAACTCAGCAATAACTGGAGAGAGGTATAAAGTCACACTGAGGTTTTAACATGTGACAAAAACCATTAAACAAGGGAACGACCACCGACATTAAAGTTGCCCCTTGTACCGTCATATAAAACGAAATGACAGAAAAAGTAACCAATGTTTTGTCTAGCTATACGGATCTAGGAGCAGAAGGTGGAACAACACCGACACGTCGCTGCTAAACTGGCAGAAAGATAGCACTTATATGTTCCCCCGCACAAACGAATTTGGCTGCATGACAAAGTTCTTGGTCACTGAAAACGCTACCCCTTACTGCTAATACCAAAACTGTTTTAAAACTAAAAACTGGCAGGTTGCAGGTTGGTTGGCAAGCTGTTGAAATAAAGGCATAATCATGTTGTAAAAAGGAACTTTGTATCATTACAAAAGGGTAAGCTGTGAAAAACTCATGCAGACCAAGTCAAAACACAAAGAATGAAAACGCCTCGGTTCTCGCATCTCAACTTTTAGGTTCTGTGGAAACAAACAACTTTTATGTCAAAAATAAAATGACAATGTCAAAGTTGGTTTCACACTTTATTCTGACTCGAGGCAGTTGGCACAAAAAATAGTTTGGAGCATCACTGCGTCCAACCACAAAAGAGTATGTCACGGGCAGAGTGTAAACTGTTGACTTGTTTCTGTTTTTATTTTTCTTCTCAGTTTTTAATCAGATATTTTCAAGTCATGTTCAGTATTATTCAACAATGACAAATAAAGCCAAGTCAGAGTCATGTACAACTAGCAAACAGACCTACATTTACAACACCTTCAGAGGTGGCAGCAGGAAACAGCAATAACTCTGATGAAACAGCAGCTGACATCAAAACTTAAACTTTACCAGAATGAACGGGCATGTTTTTCTTCTTCTTTGCTGATACGCTAACCGCTGTGGAAAAAAAAAAAAAAACACAAAAAAAAACAGCTAAACTTTGCAGCAGAACTGTGGCCTCTCACCATCTAGATTTTACACACATACACTTGATACTCACAGGGAGATGCATAAGTATCAGCTTTATAATATATCCACTTCTCTTTTAGGTTACAGAGCTGCCACTCACAATGGATCTGTACCGCTACTTCTGCTTTTAACAAACATTCTTCGGGCGCTCATGAATTCTCTCTAAAAGGATGTCTCAAACAGTGAACAGAAACTTGCTTCCAGTTAGCTTCCTTGTGAAAGCAAAGTAAGATTTTTACAATCGTACGATTTGCAGTTGCACTGTAAACTGCAACAGCAAAAAGTTGCATGGATGCAACTGCAATGAGAGCTGCAAGTGACTGTGTGAGAATAAGCTGGATTCAAGTCTTTGGAGGTAGCCTAGTATTGTAGCAGTTTTACCAGTAAGGGACACACCAGTCCAATTTGAGCGTCTAGAGAGACAACTACCCACAGAAGGTACTAAACCGCATTAATAAGGATCAGGCAGAGAAGACTCAATCTACAGAGACACTGCCTTGTTATCAAAGCCACACATCAGCTGCAGAGAGAAGAAAAGGGAGAAAAAGAGAACTCAATCAGCGAGGCTTGCACATACCTCGTCGAGTATGAAGACATATTTAGTGCACAAAAAAACAGACACAACAGGGGTATTAAAAAAATGGCCTGCATCCAGAAAACAAGCTACAGTGCTTTCAGATCAAGTAACACATTTTGAATTCAGATAACCTGAGTAAATAAAAAAACCTTGTTTTAAAATTAGGATTTCTTTTTCTAAGAGGAAAAAAAAAATGCTTCAATTCTGGCACCTTTGGATGATTTCTGTGCATGGTAAGGTGATGCTATAGCATTTTACTTCCAGACTTTGACGTCAATCCAAAACACTGATTTATTATTATTTTTTTAAAGCCATTCAGATGTGGATGTGGTAATGTGCTTTGCATCATATTCCTGCTGCACGACCAAGCTTAAGGCCCCAAACCAATGATCAGGCTGGGTTTTTTTTTTCTGAAATGTTTCAGCAGAGAACAGAATTCATGATTCAGTCCATCATGGCAAGTCATACAGGTTCTGCAGATTTTGGTCCGCAAGGTTATTTTTGCCTAATCTCAGTCTTATCGTTGAACACAAGCGGTGTAAGGGCACGCGTTGTGTCTTGGCTGTAGGCTCTTAAACGCATTATGTTTACAGAATGAATATAACTTAAATGTATAATTCTCGATCTGGGCTCACAACTTCAAAAAGCAAATGCAATTCTAAGCAGAGTTCGAGGTACTCACTGGTAACATCACTCTGGTTTCCCAGAGTGATGATGAGGAAAGCAGACCGCACAAAAACTTTGTATCTGCAGCGATAGCTTTCACTGAGTCTAATAACTCATCTGACATGAAGATGAGATGAAGCTTTACAATGAAAAGGGGGAAATCAGCTAAAGCAAAGTAAATAGTCAAACCAGCTGCACGTAGCGTTCAGTCAGCCCCAAACAACAACGAAATCTTTACAGCAGTACACACTGACATTGTGTCGGCGTCAATAATCCCACAAGATGCTCTACCCAACATGGGCATTCAAGTACAACCTGTGCACTGTATACACTATGCGAAACACCATAAAAATCTTAACTTTTTCCTTATCTGCAATCAAATGCCTGTAAACTCTTTTCAAAAAACAAGTAGTTTCATTGCTATATCAAAATGTATTTTATTGACTAGATCAAACCAGACCTCCAGGAAGTTGTAGACTAGCTAAGTTTAAAATTCTAGATCATACTTCTAAAACAAAAAAAACGATATTTAAATGATATTTAAATGTTGTTTTTTTTGTTTTACATCCATTTAAATAAAAAGAAAAAGAAAAAGAAAAAAGTACTGACCTGAGATGTCCATGGTATAAAGATTGACCTTAACTGAGGCAAGTGAGGCCTGCAGAATTGTTCTGGGGTCTCTCGCGAGAGACGTCCCAAAAGAGCAGTTGATGAGCTCTCGGCGTACGGCCGGCTGCTTCTAGGCAGGCTTACCGTCACTTCTTGTTTTCTCCATTTCTGAATAGTTCTCAGTGTGCACCAAAATCTCTAAAAACGCCTCAATAACCCTCTCCAGATTGATAAATGTTAAAAGCTTTGTTCGCTTTTCGAGATCGTTTTGCCTACTTCATGCTGTCAAACAGCTTTCATTTAACTGCTTTCTTGATTCTGCTGACTTGAGGAGTAAAGTTCAGACCTGGATATGGCTGATGAAACTGAAACAAGCATTTCAAATAAACTGGTTAATCACAGACAACTGATGGACAAGGGATTACTTTTTTTTTATATATAACAAGTTAGTAGGGATTATGCTATTATCATGCTATTAGAATATAGCATATTGTATTTACTTTGGCAACCTGAAACACAACTATCCAAAACAAAGCTGCGGGTACGGTTCAGAACAAAGCTGCGGGTACGGGTCAGTCCCTGCATGAGTCACTGCAGGTTTGTGTGCACGCCCATGCATGCACACAAACACAAAACTGTACAATAGCACTACTTTCTGTGCATCCCTTTGAACAAAGTCCACCCTGTGTTTTCTTCCTCGTTTGAAAGGAACATTACCCGTGTGTGTTTCACATCAAGCTCAGGCGACCCCAAAACCTTAAGACATTCTCCAAACGGTTCTCTGGATATCCCGTGCTGCTTAAAACTCAAGTAAAATAGATTATTAATTAGATTAATAGCCCTGGAGGAACGCTCAGGTTTTTTTTTTAATGGGAGTGTTTTTATTGAGCAACCCACGTGTGGTGCTGCTAAGCCCTGGTTTCACTTCAGGATGAACGGTCTTTACACCGAAATATGTAACGTAAAAGTCACCTATTTAAAAAGCCGCTAAACGCAACCTGGGTGCAGAATTCATATCATACGTCACTACTTGCGTCCTCTCTTCCAACGTGTACGTAAAGAAGCTAATCTTTTTCTGCTAAAGGTGGCGTATTCAGCCCGGTCTTGAGTCTTTTTTTTAACACAGATAAAGGTGAACCTGCGTGCGCGTGAGAGTGTGTGTGTGTGCAGCTGGGTTAGAAAAGCTTACCTGCAACTTAAAAACAGAAAGTAACTTCCGGCATTTTATCCGCACACCTTTACTTCCCTCGAGTCTTTTTTTCTAATAACGTCGCGTTTCAACCCCAGTGTACAAGTCACTCGGCTGTTTCCGTCATTGAGTAAAACGAGCTCCACGCCCACCAGGGAACCTGCCCCCTTAACTTCTAATAATAATAAAAAATAATAATAAGAAGAAGAAG
This sequence comes from Poeciliopsis retropinna, assembly GCA_010277075.1. Taxonomy (NCBI): domain Eukaryota; kingdom Metazoa; phylum Chordata; class Actinopteri; order Cyprinodontiformes; family Poeciliidae; genus Poeciliopsis; species Poeciliopsis retropinna. The sequence goes on from VMRM01000019.1 coordinate 4,897,749, forward strand.
AAGTCATCAGTGTTTATTGTGACGCTTGCCAGCTGTTAAGATGAGCCAGTATAAGGACGTGATAAATGTTCTTTATAGTTAAAGAAAATGGTGAAATCTCGTTGTTCAGAGCTGCACAGGAATGTGTGAGGTTTTCTCTGGGTACAACTGGCATGCCTCTGCTTGATCCCGATGCTGCAGGCTATGGATTCAGCACAGACAGGAATGCAGCCGGCAACACGTCCTACTGACACATCAGGTTTTATTTCCATCCTGTACAGCAAATGAAAAGTCATTAAAGCACAGCTACTTCCCATGTAAAACTCTGAAATGTAGGAAAATCTGATATTTACTTTTTTGTTGTTGTTGTTTTGTTCATTTATTCCATGGGCAAAGAAATCTGCTGCCAAGAGAAAAAAAACGTTTTGCTTTTTCGGTTGATCAGAGGGTTAACCAATAATCCATGACTTCCTATAGCCACTGTTCAGGTCTCATAATTCAAGTGGAACAGGAAATAGTTATAAGTGAGCAGGAAGTTTCTCTAAAGGAATTTGAATCTGTTAAAATCAGAAACAGCATGTTAGAGTTACAGAGAAATTAGAAGTCTGGATCAGACTTTGGTGAGCAGCAGAACAAAAAATAAATCAATTTTTAGTTTCTTCTGACATGCATACTATGAATATGTCTACACCATTATCATTTGTCTTGATTGTTTCATTTCTGTCTTTTGAATCCAAAGTGGGTCTTTATCCTTTGCAGCATTTTTAAATGTTCCCAGTTAAATCTAAGAACTAAACTTTAAAAATTGGGACGTTAGAGAATGTTTTTAAGATGTGCCCCAGTATATCTTGCTAAGCTGATCATATGCTCAGAAAACAGAGGACAAAGGGGAAGCACATTTCAACACGACCTTATGTGAAACTAAATGCTGTGGTGTTTTATCAGGAATGAGTGGAATAAAAGGACCATGCAGTGGATCGTGTTGGGAATATGTGGTGTGTGAAGAACTGTTCTTGTTTGGCTTGTCCAGGATCAGCCACATGGTGGAGACAAAATACTGCAGGTTCTATGAGACATAGAAACAAATAATAAGAATATCTAATGTTTACTACCCTGCATCAAAACAAGACCAACCCAAGAAGGATGCATAAAAGTTTTTTTATTTTTATTATTATTATACTTGCTTTTTTTTAAAGATTATTTTTTATTTATTATTGTGATATGGAGAACTCCAAAACCATCATTCATGAGGGAACTTAAATATCTTGCATTGCTACATATCAGAGTACAATTTCAGTACCTGATGGATGCTTTAACTACTTTTAAAAATGTAGGTGAAACTTGGTCTGAAGAAACATTTTTAGAGTAGGTCACTGAGATATTCACATACAAATTTAAAAAAAATATTCACACTCCTTGATTTGTTTTCGTTGCGTGAAGCCACCAGATTCAGTGTGTCGTATTTGGAAACGTGTTATTTGATGAGCGTAAAGAAGCGCACAGAGATAAAGTGAAGACGAAATAATCCCACAGGGATTTCAAAACGTTTTACAAAATACAAAGTGTGGAATGCGTTTTTTATTATCCTAATACCCCTAAATAAAATCCAAGAAAATCGATCTCAGTGTGGATCCAGCACTTTTGTGAAGGCCTCAGAGGTTTGTTAGAAAACCAGAGAATGGCCAGGAATAAAGTGATGGAAAACTTTAAAGCTCTTTTCAGATTTTTCTTTTGGGGAAGAAAACTTGGAAAACTGTGTATCTTTTCTTTTCATGTCAAAGACAACCACTGCCTTGTGATGGTTGGTTTATCACATATAATGCCAGTGCTTTGCATACGTTCGCAAGGTATTGCATGTGTACTGACAATAGAAACTCCTAAAACTCCACTGGAAACCTCAAAAATGATGCCCGGCACAGTGACAGGACAGCTCAAGACTTCGCATTGCAATGAAACCTTCTAAAGATACAATTTACAGCACGTTTAACACACGTGAATTCCTTGTAAACTAGCAACATTGTGATTATTCAGCATAGAAACACTCCTAAAATTGTGTTCGAATTCCTGAGCAGCTCCAGGTTGCATCTCCTTTCTGCTCACTCGTGCAGTAAACTGTGGAGCAGAAAAGTGGAAGATGACAGTAGAAACAAGTTTTTCCTCTCGTAAAGTTTTTCGTTGTGTGGCTTCTCTTTTGTCCAGCCCTGTCCCGCCCTTTAAGGAGGGGGTCACCTTAACAACACTTTTTACTGCCGGCAGCAGTGTGAATGCAGCTTTTGGCTCCCGCTGGGACAACGAGAGACACGCCAACATTCGCTGCTGGTGGCGCCAAAACCACACACAGCTGGGCTTATATTCATGTCAAGGGAATTGAAAGAAGATTAAAAGGGAAGACTAAAAAAAGGGGCTCCCTGAGAGAATTTCTGGCTGTCATCTTTGTCATTTTCCACTTTAGCATGGATACAGACCAACCTGAAAGTCATCAGATCAATGGAGCAAACTGTCCCCTCAGCACAAACACCGGGGACAGTCTCCTCATCACTTTGGAAAAGGGTTCCCAGGAAAAAGGGGGCTGCAGAAATCACCACGGTGGATTAGCATTTGGCGACAGAGAAGAAAGGAAATGCAGGCCAGAAAAAATCAAGGAGGACAAAAAAGGGAACAGAAGTGGCATTAGAGAGCAGAAGGAGAAGGATGTGGAAGTACTGAAAGAGCTGAATGAGTTTGATGCGGAGATATTAACAGATCGGAGGGAGGTTATTGGTGAATGCGTCTGCATGCTCGAAAAGTTTCCACAAGGGGGCGATGAAGATCACGATGCCTCTACAAAAGGTATCGTCTGCGGGTCTTGAATCTTATAAACAAGATTCTTGTTTATAATCTTGAAATATCATAAACATACTTATTTTTAAGTAATTGATTGCACCCTTGAAGTTGTTTTTATTTTATTAAGGTACAGAAAGTCCAGCGATCGTGAGAGGTGAAAGGTGACGCCCTTAACAGGTTGCCAGTCCAACCCCGGGCAGTACTAGTACTGGCACTATTGTATTAAAAGATGTTTTTATTTTGAGACTTTTCCCCCATCTTCAGGAAAGATGCCAGTGAAAGTACTTAGTCTCAAAATTGTGCAAATAAACCCCACTGGTCATTTTCTGGTCCAAACCAGAAAAGCATGAGTAAAACAGGAGAGAAGAAATGCCGACTTAGTTACAATAAATTAATCCTTCTGTCAAAAGGCTAAGCTGAGATTTCAAATACAGCGAATTGTATATTTTGACCCTTCAGAGTCTGGGGACAATAAAGGCACTATGTTAATCTCCAGTGAATTTGTTTGCACATTTACAAACTGGTTTTTATTTCATTTCAGATGTTTCAGAGTATAAAACTAGATCCTGTTCAGAATCCGATGGCATTTTCTTGAGTGTTGGGGAAAACATGGAGGACCTCATGGACAGAGTGACCAAAATCATTCCAAAGCCGGATGCCGCAGTGCTCCGGTTGTCCACGCACGAGGAGTCAGCTGCCGTCTTTCAGAAACCCAGAGACAAGGATGATCCAGATCAAACGGAAGACATCAGGAATCAGCAATCTGAACATAATCTGGAGGTTAGAGAAGAAGTTCGAGACGCTCAAGGTCAGAAAAACACCCTGGACTCTGGATTCAACAGTTCAAACTGCAGCACGGAGAAAGAGACAGAGGAGAAAACCAACATCGCAGGTCAAGAGAAGGATTTTTACAATCAGGCTACTTCACTGGAAGCAGAGGAGAAAGACGGAGAGAATAAAACTAAGTGGAGAACAGAAGATAAATGGATTACAACATGGTAAGCTGCCACAACCATCACAGTGTGTTTATTCTAATTTCTTTGACTGGGCAATTCTGATACACGAATATGCTTTAGCAGGTCTGGCTGCATATTTAAGGTTGTTGTCCTTTCAGAATATGACCTTCTGCTCTGCCTTCACGTATTTGTGCGCCCTAATTTGATTCAGTGACATTTTGTCATGACAGCCTACTTTAAACGTTTCCACCACCTTCTCCTTGGCCTGTGTGCAGCGCTCGTTGGTCTTCACGATACACTTTGTTTCTCTGATGTTCTTTAAAAAAAAACCTCTGAAGCAGAAAAAAAGATGAAATTATACTGAGATTAAAAACCGCAGGTGGTTAGAAATTACAATATGTGACTTCTCAAGGCTGTTAATTGCTTTAGATTTGAGTTAGCAAAATTACAATAAAATGAGTTTTAATTTTACTTCACAAAATATGACAAACTTTTCATATTTTTAATTAGAGAAAAAAGAACAAAAAATAACAGCTTATTCTTGTTCCTCAGCTATGCACTACTTTGCTTCGGTTTTTTATATAAAATACCAACTTTGTGGTCGTTTTGTGAAAATGCAAATAATGTTAAAAGGGTGTGGACACTTTTTTTCTACGTTGGCTTTTGTAAAAGTTTACTTTTTATAACTGGAGTTATGTTGGAAAATAATAAAATTTCCAAGTGTCTTTATATTGAATAACTTTATCATTATTATTATTATAGAACAAAGGAGGATTCTGATGACAGAAATATTTAGCATCTTATTCTCAGAAGAGAAAAAAAAAACAGGCAGCTTGCTTTTTTTTTTTTCTATAAATAAATGGGAACTTGCTTCTCATTTCTTCTGCTCACTGATTCAGACAGAAGCTCAGCAACTCGTTATCGCGCAGCCCCTGCATGTTGACCCCCTTTGCTCCACACAGCCAGATAGTTTTTGTACAGTTCACTGTCAGGTCAGTGGCTGCATTTGTGCAAAAAATGCCAAACAAATCATGAGAATTCGGTTCAGACGGGCAGACCGCGGCTGGCAGAAGCTGATATGGGTGAAGTGTCCACTCTCCCTCCAAATAGCTCCCAAAAATGCTGCCCGAAGACGAGTGCAGGCAGTCACCCATGTATTTTACTGAAACTTGTGCTTAAAAGCGTTTAAGTGCTCCATCTCTGTGGGTGTGTTGCAAATCTTGCTTTTGTGTGTTCTAAAACAACGCTCAGGCTCACAGGTGGGACGGACGGCTCTGACAGAGCAACAAATGCGTGTTTTATCAGAGCGCCCGCCGGGGCCCTGGCGTGTGAGGCGGCCGACACCCTGAGCTGCCTGATGGCGAGCGGCTCGGAGGAGCTCGTCAGCAGAGTGATTCGTGTGAAAGTTCAGGACCGAGACGCCCTCCGCTACCCCGTAACCGTGGCCGTGCCCTTCCGTGTGCGCCATCACAGCGGCCACAGAGAGGTTGCTGTAAAGATCGTCGGAGAGGAGAGGAGAGTAAGCTACATCACCCCGGTGACGACGGAGGAAGTGCACGGAGGCCAAAAGGTGATGGTTTCTTCTGGCGTAGAAAGTTTGGTAACACTCTATTCGACGGGTTGTGAATAAGACTGTCATAAACACGCTTCATCAACATGAGTAAGTCTTCACGAATATTTATGACTGTTGTCATAAAGTGTCATTCGGTAAATCGTGACACTTTTAATACAAAGTCGACATTATTCAAAATGTCTTTGTTATGACAGCTTGTCATGAAACCAAGAAATCAGGATCTGACATAAATGTGTTATAAAAGTGTTACTGATTGAACTTTAGCTTTAATAACATAAAGCCATATCATTTTTAAACTTTTTGTAAAAACATTTATGTCAGAAAAAGTTATGACATATTTAGCAAAGTTACAGCTAATTTACAATTCTCAGCACCAGCTAAGGTAACTACTTCACAGGGCCCCAACCAAGGTTTACAAAGATTTATCTTAAAAAATACACAAAACGGACATATGTAAGTTAATTGATAGACAACTTAATCAATATACTATTTCATGAAATGCAAATTGAATATAATGCCTTTCCTCTGCAGTGATATATTATGTTTATGTTGTAATTTCCCTATAGGTGTGTACCTTTTTTTTTTTTTTACTTTATCTCACTACTTAATGCAAAGAAAATAATCAAAATCAATACATATATATATTTGTGTGTTTTATATACTTTACAGGGTCGTTTTGCCGAGGTGAAAGTGTTCTCCTTGGGCATATTTGCTGTAGTTTCACGTCCAAAAAGAGAAATGTACAACGTTCCCAGGAAGGGTTTGTCACTAAAAATCCCCATGGACCCTCGGATCTGTCTGAACTACCTCCCAGGATCCTTCACTGCTCCAGTAATGGCCCAAACAATGGTATGGAGAGATAAGCTGATCACCAAACCTTCTCTTGTTGAGTGGGAGGTGAGACCAAGTGTATTAACATATAAACAGATTGTTCTGAAAGGGTTGAAACATTTGAAATTCAGAGTAGAGAAGGAAAAAGACAGACAGCTTGTAGTTCAGAGATGTGCTGTCACAGATGTTTGCTGTGTAGAAAGAGAACAAGAACAGCTGCATGGTGCATTTCAGTGTACATGAGAGTCCAGACATTTCTGAACTGACTTCACTGCAGCAGTTTGCTGCTTGATCTCACGTCAAGAAACATCAGCTCCCACTCTGCTCGGCTCTGCTTTGATTAAACAACCTGCTGTCGGCGAAATTAAAGCGTCGGGAGAAACATGTCCTCATATCATTCTGCATCTCCATCCGAATCGTGCCAGACAGATGTTTGCTCATCTGTTTCAGGTCCAGCCGGTGGACGCCGTCCTTCTGGCTGCCGTCAAGTCCGGGAATGATGCCTATGAGTCGGTGGTGTCAGCCAGCCCGCTGCTCCACCTCACCCACCCTAACTCTCAGCCGCTTAGGAGACCCCTCACAATTATGCTTCCATGTCCACCAAACTCTGAGAAAAAGGAGGAAGAAAGGAGGAAGGAAAGCAAAGCACACCAGGTTGGGGCTCCTAGTGATCCCTTGATTCCCTCAGGCAAAGTAAGGTGGGTCAAAAGTGTAGGAACAGTAAATGGTCTTTGTCATTTCTTAGTCTTGTTGCTAAGCTGGTTTTTCTTCTGTGTCTCTATCAGAATCCTTGGTGCTTATGTGAGATCTGACGAGACGTCCAACGAGTTGCTGATTGTTCTAGGCTCAAGAGACAAACAGTGGACTGTTCTTGACAAAATAGTCATCAGGAACCAGAAGAACGGACTGGTGTCCTTTGATCTGATGGAAAACTTTGACAGGTTAGTAAACCCACTGGCATCCAAAAAAGCCCATCAGCATGATGCCATCACCACCGTGTTTGAAAGTCACAGCAGTTTTCTTGAATCCTCCAAACACTTTACTGATTGTTGCCAAGTCAACAGCACAAATCAGTAAAGGTCCTGCTGTCATTGGGCAAGATGTGGACAAGCTTCACCATGGACACAGTTTCATGTTATCTTCATCCACCCACGCAGCAAATACTGTTTGCTAAAACAGTGTAGGGAAATGCTTTAGAAAGCCGAAATAATCTCTTATCTTTCGCCACATCTCTCTGTGTGTTTCTGCAGAAGTTGTTCAGCGGTACTAGCTGATTTATACAGTCATGCTCTCATCTTGCTTCCCCTTCCTCACTTTAACAGTGTCCGTATGAAGTTATGCTCACTGCAAAGGAAGATGATGTAGCTTCTTGCACCTGAACTGAGACTAGAGTACCAGAACATGTTTGCATGCTCTGGTACTCAAAAAAAAACAGAAGTGAAACCACGGTGGGCGTAACAGTGAAGTTGATTGTACGTCAGTTAGTTTTCAGTCCTGTTCTTTAGTGGGAGAATTTTTCACCAATTGCAAAAGTATTATTTGAATGAACTGCAGGACTTTACAGCTATTTGTCTTTTGGACAGATCGCACTAAACTAGAGATGTCCACCCACAAAGCATCATAATAAATGGGAAACCAAACAGAAATCAACACAAGCTGCTCATAAAAGCGTGTCAAGCATGGTTGTGGTAGGGCGGTGATCATTGGGTTGTGCAACCACTGGACCTGGGCCCGATCAAAAGTGGATGCAGTAAAATGTCTACAACACAGTGGCTGAAAAATGAAATGTTGAGCTGTTTCAGTGGTCCAGACATTTACCTGATTATTTGTTTTAGTGCTGCTATCAGATGCATAAATTAATGCCCCAAACTCAACTTAACTGATGTGTAAGTAAGAGCTGATAATATGAGGAAATACCAGAGAGGAACTACTTCAAGCTGTCTCTGTTGTACTAAAGCTACTCAGTCATAAATATCCTTAACAAGTAACGCTGTCCAAATCCAGCAAGACTTTAAACACTGGTCTGATATTGGTTCAAAATGTCCTGTGTAGTTATCAAAACTTCAATTTTAAAACTGCAGCAGAATACTTCACAGTATTTGCAGACAGAAGTGGATGAATCAGAAAAAAAAATAAAAATGCACATGATCTTCCGCAGCTGGACAATGTGGCTTAAAACATTGTCACTCATATTTCACCACAAATTAAAATAGCGCATCATAATAAACATCATCATTAACTAATGTGGCTTATTTTTAAATCCTGTAAACGTTTACACGCAAAGCAAATTGCATTGTTTAAGAGTTAAGAGAATATGTTTCAGTACAACATAAAATAATACAAATCAAACTTACATAGTGTATTGTCTGTAGATTAAATTACAATTGCCAGCTTTATTATTGCTTCGTTCCTCATTCTGTTCCTCAATTAAATTGTGTAATGTTTCATTGCCCAGCACTACTTCCACTTCATTATGGTTTTGTTGTTCTGATCATGTTTAGTCATGAACATTACAGTTTAATAAAGCTTCTATGTTGGATTTGTATTGTTTGGATTCCTTTGGGAAGTACTTGAAAAAACAGAAAAAATGAAACCTGTCTTCTCTAGCTGATTGTTGAAAACGACATTACACGTGACAAAAACAAAAAAACAGCTTTAAGAAGTGATTTTAATTATTCCCCCCTAAAACTGTATTACTCTTCGTTCTTCTTATCTAAATCAAGCTTAGTGGGGAGTAATGTATGCACGTTAAGATTTATAATTTCCTTAATTTCCCATGAATACATTATTTCTGACTTCTAGCTCCTGATAACAAGCCCTTTTCAGTAATCCAGTCTCTTTTAATGAAGTAAAACTTCTCAAGTTTCTCTCTTTCCCTCTTCATACCAGACTCCTCGTAGTTCGTCTCCTATCACCACTGCAGCCTTGTCACCTTATCGCGCTGGCCGACGAGCTGGAGGCCTCGGCCTGCCGCCACTCGGTGACCGTCGTCCTCCGGCATGGACGGGATGACCCTCACAGCGTCCTCCTGGCCGCGTTGCCTAGCAGAGACCTCAGCTGGGAGCTGAACAGACTGAGGGCTGGTGGGGCCGTGGAGACCTCCGCTGAGATCTCCCTGTGTGAAGGAGATCAGCTTCTCCTGCGCTTCAGTGGAAACATCACATCCACAGGTGGGAGCTCAGCCAGAATCACATGTCTGCTGGCCTTTATGTGTCAAATAACAGAAGGACTGTTCAGAGTGCTTCAAATCGGGTACGATCATGGAATGTTTAGGAGACATTAACGTCTAGGCGCTGTTCTTACTGGTCTCTGGAAACGAAATTGATATGATTAAACTTATTTTACTCACTAAACAAAAGATGTAACGATAGTGGAAAGGATACCCTACACTCTGAATAGCTAGTATTAAATTCATTAGCTAGAAAAATACTTCACAGATGCTTCCTGTATCTACCAGTCTTTGATATCGCTGTGAGTAAGTTTGCCCCCATCTAAACAACATTATTCCAGAAGGCTTCAACACTGGGAATGTGACGTTTTGATTTTGGGTGAGAGAAGTTGCTTTATGTCCCACGACCTAAAGATGCAGTTAAGAGTGGTTATATTCCCTTTTAGTCATATTGTTTTATGTATCAAGGCAATATGAAAAGGTCCTCCAGTGGTGAAAATCTCTTCAAATGTGAACAAAAGTTGTAGCAGAGCTTGGCTAAATCAACATCGGTACGCAGGAAGTGAAAGCTTTCAGAAACCTTTATTACCAAAACTAAAAGGGGTGAAGGCACAGGAAGTTCAACTTAAAAAAGTAACAACCTAAAGGCAGAGAAGCAACATAGATCCCCAGACGAACAAGGAACTGAAAATGGGCTAAACCTAACACAGGCTATTTGTCAAGTAATGATGGGTGATGGTGGAAGATGAGTGGTAATTTATAGACAAGCCTTCACAGGCCACAGATATCTAGAAACAAATGTTAAAAAACAGAAAACTAACTGGTAAAGTGAGATTAAAAGAAATCCTTTGCTTTATAGGAGAGGTTTTGAAATGCAACATTTCACAGGGGAAGAATGCTTGTACGATTTTGTGATTTTTTGCATATGTGCACTTTGCAGCCTTCACACAGAGCAACACAAGTGAGGAGTCACACGAGCGGCTGACCTTTCACTGTCAGCGGAGGAATGAGCTGTTAGTGCGCCTAACTGAAGTGGACCCGTTTGGGAATTACAGCTCGCCTTGCTACAAGGGCACAGCCCTGTTTTATAGAGTCACCAGCGCTGAGCTGGATTGGAGAGGGGACAAAGCTGTTCTGAGGGATGCAAAGCTCCTGGCAAACCCAGTTTGTAAACTGCCTCTGAGTTTGCCAAAGGTGCAGAAGTCTTGGTAAACATCATTTTAATTTAGGTAATAGACCTTTAAGAGCTTTTAACATGTTAAATTTGTGTGATTCCAGAAAGTGAGAGTCATTCATCGGCCGATTGCCGCCAGAGTGAAGATATCTGAGGATGCAGGTGGGTGACTCAGTCAGCTGTTGGTGCTGCTCTCAGGTGCATTGCTGAAGTACTTTTTACCAAACTAAGGGGCCGCTTAGGGCTTATTATATTAACAAAAACACATAAATCCATTATTAAATTGTGATATTTTTTTACAATAATATATTTGGTAATGCATGTAGAAATCCTTCTTATCCACCTTATTCCTAGCCCCCATGAGGCTTTGCGTGATTTATGGGCACGACTTCTGCCCTAAACCAGAACTGCCATATTTTCACATGTTAGCAACTCGCTAACCGGCATTGGTCAGACTTTTTAGGCTATAAAATATGTGGGAGCATCAAATATTAAATGCGGAAATATTGTTTTACCGCAACCTACAGCTATTGCGGGGAGGGATGGTGACTTGAAGAAATGGTCGCAAATAACCCGCACTATCATATTTAGCTACTTCACTGATCAGTTTCATAGTTCAAACTATGAACTAGTTCAAACTAGCTCATAGTTTGTGTCTGACTGTAGAATATGAAACAGAGAATCTGTGAAAATTCATCTGGCTGAGCTACTGTTCAAAAACAACCAATCAGAACCAAAGGGAAAACTTTTGGTTCTGATTGGTTTCTAATGTGTTGAATGTGTCTCAGCACATTCAACACATTAGACTGAAAGAGTTGCTTCAGAATTAGACATTATTCTTTAATTAGACTTTATTCATTCTAATTCATTAGACTGAATTATAATGTACTGTAGCTATGCAATTGGCAGAAATATAACCGATTTTGCCTAACCCAAACATTTTTCCTAACCCTAACCAATACTAGTTTATTCCTAACATTAATTAAAACTCAATTTTTATCTTACCTCTAAATGTTACCCCCTGACCCAAAGCAATGAGTCCATCATATTAGGACCGGGCTTTGGTCCTAATATGATGGCCCTACTGTGGCACCATTGTATGCAATGGTGCGTTCACACCAAATGCTTTTTGAGCGTCAGGCGCGTCTTGTTTGCATTCAAAGTCTATGTGGTCTATTGCGGCACACTTGAAGCGTCAAGATGATTTGAACCGTTTGGAGTGTTTGACACATCTAGCGCATCAAATACTCCACATAGACTTTGAATATGAACCAGATTCGCCTGACGCTCTAAACGTGTTTGGTGTGAATGCAGCATTAGAATGTCCAGTTTCACTGGTAACGATGACATCAGCAGTGATGACATCACTCTTTGATGCATCAAATTAATCTCTCTCTTGAATGTAGCACACACACTCTTTTTTTAGGCCTGTTCCTGTTTCAGACTTTTAGTTATAAGTTATGAATCTTCTATAGGAGCATTGTTAAACTTATTTGAAGGCACAGAATCAGGCCAGTACAGGTTCACATTCTCAGGTGAGAGAGACTAGCCTGGTATAAAGTTTATTTTTCGGCACTGGAATTACACCGACGATAAATTAATTTAATCAAAGCATGTCATGAATATGTGTGCATGTACTCCATCTTAAGTGCAGAGCATATTAGTTTTTTTGTTTTTGCCACAACTAGATGATATGCATATAAGAAGTAAAATAAAGAGCACTATTCAGGCAAAAAGATATTAATAAAAACATTTTTAATGGTGTTTATTACTGTTTTAAAACCTATCAGAGCCTCTTTCAGACGTCCTTCTCCTCTGGCTGTCTGGGGAGCTGTCTCCGGAGGAGACGTCTCTGCTGGCGTCCTCCCTGCGTCTCAGTCGCAGCGCAGCTCAGCTGGTGAAGCTCCGCTCCAGGGACAGTCCGTCAGAACAGGCCTTTCACGTCCTGGCCATGTGGAGACGAGCGCTGCCTGCCGTCACACGCCACCCGAAGGCCTCGCAACTCGCTCAGAGCCTGGGCAGAATAGGCAGACCAGAGCTGGCCCGAGAGGTACTGCTGCGAGAGGCAGAACTTTCTGAAGCAAGGAGTTTTAGAAAGTAAAAAAAAAAAAAAAATCACACCAGCTTAATTTAAGGAGCATGATGTAGTAATCTGTTTATTCCACAAGAGGACAGTATTGTACAGAGAGACAATATTGTGGAAAGAGGAAAGAGGTTCCTTTTTGATTTGGAGAGCAGCATGTGTAGTAAATGCAATCTAGATATTTAATTTCTAATTAACAAAAGAAACAATTGAGAGATTATAGCTACTTATGAAACTAAGTATAGTCTTTGGAAGGTAGCTAACATTTTTTTTTTACTTTATGTTTATAGAGCAAACAATTTCAGATGGATTGAAGTCTGACCAAGCTGATTTTTTTAATTCTCTTTAGCAGCGCTGTCTTAAGTGAGCAACTGTGCTGGGGCATATTGTTTTGTTTTATATGTCAGACTCTGCAAAGCTAAGGGTTCAATGGTTTTTTGGAAAAAAAAAAAAAGAAAGAAAAAAAAGCATGTTTTGCATCTTTCTTAAGCATCAACACTGGACAGATAGTGTCGGGGGAGTAGGATCTAATGACATGCACCATGTAACATAAAGGTCGTACAAGGATTTTTTTGTTGCTGTTGTAATTTTAAGACCACCAGCAGATTTTTAAGTCCTAGTATGTAAAACTGTCTGTATGAAAGTCAGTGTTCTTTCATCCCAACTTGAAGTAATCCACTGTCTTTTAGCATAACTCATATCTATAAAATAATTTATGATTCTGTTATTTATTCGTCACAAATCCTTTTTGTTTTTTTATTCAAAACTTTTTATTTTTTATCTGTGAAACAGACTAACATTCTCACTTTGCTCAGAAGTCTGTCTTTGGCGACAGAAGAGAGATTTAGTGGACCAGTCGTCCATCGTCTCTCTCATAAACAAACACTGAGTCTGACCTCCTCTCAGCTCCTTGACACAGAGTCATTTTTTAAAACTTGACAGCACTTGTTGAGATGTGATTAGAAAACAAAGGCCTATTCCTCAGCTTACTGTTTTCACATACGTGTAATTGACTATATTTGACTATATTTACCCTGTTGATTGAGTGACATTTTCGCAAATCCTGTTACTGTGTAATCAATTGAACTTGGGTGCATCACTCTGTACAGATGCGTTGGTGCATGCTACCAGAAGGAGCCATGCATGCAAAATCTGTAATGTGTTTTTTTTGTTGTTGTTGTTGTTGTTTCTTTTTTTCACTTAAATTTGTGGGCCCATCACATTGAAGTTAAAAGCCTAATATGTTTTGATGTCTGTGAGCTGATGTGTTTCTGATAAACAAGCCTCAGTATTTGATCAGGCTGATTATACGTAGGATGAAAATAAACAAGTAATCCTGATAAAAGTTGATCTAAAAGCACCTATCAATGCTTTTCATGTTTTACTTGATCAAAGTGGCGTAAGCTGGGTCATCATCTATGGATTTTACGACGTAGCATAATACTGTCACTGACGTAGAATAGGATTGTATTGTATGATATGTGGACTAAATTTAAATTTATGCAAAACAATCCTAATTGTTTTGCACAAACTTGGGTTTTATGCATAAATCATTAGTACTGTTTGTCGTCTAAAGTGTATTGAGATGACATTTAGTGTGAGATGACACTGTTTAGATAAAATGAGTTATATCAAAACTGGACTGACAACTGGACAGCTCTTAAGTTGTCTAATTGTTTATCCAGTCAAGTATGTTGGCCTCCTTAAAAAGTATTTAACATGGAGAAATGGAGACCTTAATGTTTCTTGTTACATTTTTGAAGTAAGTAGCTTATTTTATTATGTTTTCTACAATGCTTGTGTTTTGGTAGGAAGAGTGTAAAATGTAGAATGTCTTTTTTTTTTTTTTTTACTGGTTCCATATTTATTGATCATCTGATCTTCCAATGATGAAATTTCAATGTTCTATTCACATTCTATGGGTGCCTGCTGGTGGCCTACACCTAAATTACTCAGAAATAGGTCAGTCTTCTCTTTTGTTTGAGCCACTTCAAGCATTTAACATGCTGAGGCAGTTAAATGTTCATCAGGGCAGATAGAGCTACTGCTTACTGTGACATGAGGTTACTATGACCACAAATTCACAACAAGTGTCTGGAGGCACTTTACAAAAACATTATTTCAATTCAATTGCACATGCATTCCAACTGATCTGAGATATCAAACAGTGGATTATGCTCAACTACTTATTCAGATTAGCTGTGGTTTAGTTAAACTTTAAGTGGCACAGACAAAACAAATCCATGTTTTTACTTTTATCGAGTGGCTGGATCACAACATGATTACGGTTTTACTAAAGAAAAAATCCAGATGTGTTTGAGACGAGAATGACATCATAATTACATAACTGACATCAACAATTATGGATAATACTCCAACCCCTTTTGACTAAAATCTACATATTTCCAAGAAAAATACAAACTGGTGCAACAGGGTTAATGTAGAAAAATTTATTTCAGATTTATAGTCTAAGAACGCGTCTTTCTTAACTAACACTTTAAAACAAACACCAGTCGCACAGAAATAGCAGCGTTTTGTAAACGAATTCCACAAACACAAATATCCGATAATCTTTTATGTGTGCCATCACACAGCTGGGAAATGGACCTTGTAATGAGATATTTACTTGTGTTTTAAATGAAAACGCAATTGTCAGTTGCAGCCGGTTTCCACAGGGTCCCAGCGAACGCCTGCAGTATCTACAACTGCTATAGCTTCAGCTTTGTCAAGGCGCTCACAGGAGTTTTTCCGTTTCATCTGCCTTCAGAGCCTCACAGTCCAGCTGTGTGGCCCCGAGCTTAAGGCAGGGAGCTAATGATAGACGCTGGGAGCCCAGGTGGGGGTTACCGGGGTTCTCTAGAGGAGAGACGAGACCACCCCAAGCCGCCGACAGGGGGTGAGGGGGGGTTAACGACGTATAAAAGAGTAAAGGAGGAGCTGATGGATTAAACATATCGACCCCTTCTTTTTAATTATTAAGGCTTTTTTTTCTCCTTGTATAGCTGTTGTGCTGTTTCTCAACTTCCCATGTACTCTAAGTGATAATATTTCTGTAGTAGTTCGTTGCACAACTCCTTTTTCCTCCTTTCCCTCCGTTCAGTGAGATTCTAAACGACATGACCGGCAGGAGAGTTTTGTCCTCGGAGTCAGTGAGCTGGAGGGAGGCATCATTAGTCTGGCTTTGGGGCAGTGTAACATGCACAGAGAGACGCACACGCTGACAACCCAAGAGGTAAATGTCACACCGGGGGCCTGGGGGGTGCGGCTCCTGCTGGGCCAAGAAATCGTTTCCTCCCTCATTTAATCTCTCTTCTCTTCCCTCCTCCTACATTATTGAAAAGGCCACGCAGCCAGTCACTCTGGGAGGGTACAGCCGCTGTCCAGCAGCGCCGGAAACAGAGGGTTGATGAGGCAATGGAGAAGGGTGCAATCAGAAGGAGATGCTGAAAGATACCTCATCTGTTTCATCATGCATTTCATCACCTTCTTCAGTAAAGAGCTTCACTCTGTGTTCCTTTTTGTGGGGTGGGGGGAGAGAGAAAGGCCAGAGTCAATATCCCTTCGATCAGCCGCTGATCTCAGAGTAACGCAATTTAATGTGATCCAGATTCAGAGTACTTAGCTAGGAATGATGATGTGCACTGTAATAGTCTGCAACGAGAACAAACAGACCGCAGCACATTTTTGGAAATAATACTGTATTTCTTGTCAGTCGTTAATGGGTGAAATATGCTTTACTCTCTAAGGCTTGTTTAATTATCCAGGCTTTTGAAAACTCACTAAATTTAGCACAATGTATCCTAAACGGAGGTCTCAAGCCTGGTCGCTTTTGTTAACAGTTTCTAAGCAACACGCTCAAAAGTTTCTCCAAAAAACAAGGCATGCTGCAGTTCTCTACTTTAACGTGTCCAATTTTAAATGAACATTTTGCATTTAAAATTCTAGAACATAGAAGGAAATATCAAAACAGGAAAAAAAAAAGGTGAGCTAGTAAATATTAGCATAGCTTAGCTTAGCATAAAGCTAGAAGACAAAAATAGATTCGACGTAAAACATATTAAAATAAATACAGTACATAATATGTTTTCTGGTTTAGAAATATAATTTTACCTTTACCGTTCGCAACATCGTTTTGCAAAGTCCTGCATTGGCATTCACGTGTGGAAGTCCAGGTCTACTGTCTCGACTCACGTTTTTTTGTTGGTTTTTGCAGCTCAGTGACACAGTAACTTGCTAAATTATTTAGAACCATTTGGGGTACATCCCTACCACATTTTCTCGTCTAGAAACAGAATATTTTTTACCCATTCTTTTCCGCAAAATAGGTCAAGATCAGACTGGATGTAGAACATCAATTTTTAAGTCTTGCCACAAATATTGGGAGTTTTATTTCGTCTCAAGTCTTTCGCAGCTTCTAACAGATTTTATTTTTCTTCAGGGAGTGCCTTGTATTTAGCAACCTTCATTTTCCCTGTCATGTTTATCTATCCTTGCTAATGTGAAGGATTCCTACAGTCTGATGCTTGATGCTGCTGCCTCCAATTTTTTATTTTTATTTTTTTTCCTAGCTGACAACGCATTTGACCTAATGTCTTTAGAAAGAGGAAGCAGTAGATTCTTTTCTACCAATTTTAAAATATGTGTCCAAAGTTTAAAGAGCTGCACCTTGTCTGGGAAATAAGTGAGAAAATACCAGTGTAACAAACCAGAAATGCATTTATTTACATGCTTGTTTTGAAATGATAATGTCTGGCGTTCACAAAAATCCCACAGCGTACCGTTTGGAAAACACTGACCTAATTAGTTCGAGTTGAGGAGTGAACTTTACTCTGAACTAGATGCAAACCAGAAAGTAGCTGCAGAGATTTTTATTTTATTTTATTTTTTTCTTTTCTGGGGGAATTTAGGCCACAGTCCTGAACAAGTTGCAGGAGATTGACGCATGTCAGCAGCGCCACGGCCTCCTTCCAGATCTAAGCTAATTGAAAGCCATTCATGCAGCATGAATGACACAAATGAAACTAAGTGGGCAAAGCTTTTGGAGTTTGGAACCAGTACAGAAAGGAAGTTGTGTACGATTTGAGGCAGTGCCAAGCCTATTGGATGGAGGTTTTAAAACTCAGCCAATGATTTTTAAAGGGATTTTTTTTTTCAGGGGTTTTGAGCAGAGGCATTGCTGCAGGGGTTTAACAGAAGCTTAAAAAACATGCCTCATACTTATCCATGCTAAATCATCAAATGTTAAAGGCACAAATCATCAATTCCAGCTGTGCCTCCTTGTCCTTTTTGACCATTTTCTGGTAAAAAAAAAAAAAGAATAAATAAGTTGGTATTGTTTACTGTGTAAATTATCCACATCATATTTGTGATGTTGTGATATGGAGCAATAAAAAAAATAAAAAAAAACAAGGTGAAAAAAAGAGTGGGATGATGGAGAGAGAGAGAAGCAGGGGTCGAAGAGGAGCCAGGAGAGTGATGGAGGAGCGAATAAGCAGGAGAAAAGCCACGAGGGAATGAAGGAGGAAGGTGTGACACGACGGGAAATGGTGAAGCGTGTGGGTTAGAGGGAGTAGTAACACTGTGCCCGCCGGCGTGTGAAGCTGCCGGACGGACGTTAGCGGTGTCTACGTGTTCTGCGAGAGTAAGCACAAGATGGGGAGAGACGAGGAAACCCGGCTTAATTTCCTTCTCTCACACTCAAAGACGTGTCTGGTTTCACCGAGAGGATCCTCCAAGGCTGAGAGGGTCAGAACGAGGGCACAGCCCCGCTGCCAATGATGGTTACAGCCGAAGCCCGACATTTACGCAAACTCTAAAATCTTTAAAATCAGACTGAACTTGTCGCACTTTGCAAGAGTTGTGTCAAATTCCTGAATACCAGAATAAAAATGGAGAGATGTTCCATTGACATAGTTTAAAGTCAGTCATTTGCATGTACTGATGTTATACTTTTAAGCAATTTGGGGAAGTCGACATCATGATGCAATGGCTTTGTAGCTCCAGTGGATGTATTTTAAAGTGACACTTCAAATTCACTGTTTTTATACATCATAGACAATACCAGGAAGAGAAGTGAGGACCCAGTCCGGTTTATCTATGGGTAAAATTTCCAGATGGCTGAAGGTCCCCGTTTATCTGCTCAAAGAATCAATATAACAGTTTGAGATAATAGGAATGTCTTGGCACATATTTGTGGCACCAAATATTTAATTCAAGTCATACAGAGCAAAGTAACAACACACCAAACTCATTTCTTGACAATAAAGCTAGGATTTTTTTTTTTTTTTATGACCTCAGTTTCATGAAATGACTGTGTGAACTACTATTGACAGATAAAGTGTATAGTATTATCTTCTCAAAATGTCAGTAATCGCTTCCTTCTAAACATTTCAAAGAGATGATAAAAGGAGAAGTGTGTCTGAAACCAAATGATTCCCACTTCCTGGGAAGCAGGAAGTGGGAATCACCACCAGGAGTAGTTTAACTTGAAGGAGGCAGTTTATTTTTTAAAGGAAACAGTTTTGGGGCAAAATTCACTCAATGACAGAATAAAAAACTATATAGCCAGTAAGAATGTTTGGATATTGACCACACTGGTGTAATTTTGCAATTGATTTTGAGCCTTCCAGATGTCATTTCAGTATTTACTTCTTCAAAAATAAATGGTCGTGCTGTTTCTTGGTCACAGAAGCAGGAGAGTGAAGGAAACACAGGAGTGAAAGTAGTAAAATATGTTGCCTTTAACTCGGGGAAACAACACAGTATAAATCAAGATTTCAGAACAAAATTAAATATTCAGAATCATATTTTATTGTCCCTTTTATCCCTAAAACCAAGGGGAAGTAAAAATCGAAGCGAAGTCTACGGAGATGGCAGTATAAATGGATAGTGAAGAGGTAGATAGTTAATCTATACAACTATAAAAAAAAAAAGGACAATATTAGTCTATGAAATACCTAAGTTCGGGGATTATTTTATTTCCATTTTAGCCTCTAATTATTTTTTGAATGACGTTATTTGGCAACGTTCTTCTGCCTCTTTAATAACCATCTGTCTGCTTTCCTCTCCGATTCCACAAATCCTTGTTAGACACTGCACTGCAGATGACCTTGCACTCAAGTGGTTTCATTTGCTTCAATATCTGACCGGCTGAGAGGGGCCGATGTGGGAGCATGTCGGAAACTTTAAAGACTGATTACGTTGTTCCACTTGAAAATGAGTGAATCTACTCTTATTTTTTGATTTGGTCACTGGTAAAGAGAGAGTAAACCACAACGTACTCCAGTGAGATTCCAATTATGTTTTCATTTAATTCCTTTAGTTAACAGGAGGCTTCTTCTTATTGCCTGAACTGTTTTTGATGTCAGTCAGATGCTAAATGAAGCAGATATTGCTAAATCATTCATAGCAATTTGGGTGTTTGGTTTGAAAAATCAGTGAAATTGGGAATAATTAGGTTTAACTGACTGACAGAAGGAGGCAATGTTCTTCTCAGGTGGAATTAAAATGCCAAAATATCAAGATCTTTGATTGGCTAAGAGTTTGAGCCAATCACGATCACTTTAAGAAAAATCCAAAAGAGACCCAAACTGATATTAAATTCTTCTTGTTATAATTCATTTAAGTTACGCATGGTGTCATCATTCAATCCTGGAAGAAAAAAAAAAGAAAAATTGAAATGCAAAAATAAATTACATTCATTTTGATGGTGACTGCATGCAACCTTCACGTCAGCACTGTGTTAAAAATAATCCTGTGTTTAAAATCCAACGTTTTTCCAGCTAAGTAAAGCTTGAACGCCTTTGGTCACTAAACTATCTGGCATAGATTCACCTTATTTGGCCTCATGCAGTGTTGCATTTTAAATCCTGGGTTCACTGGGGCACTGGTTTCTTGTAGCCATTTACATTACATAAGCATCCTGTTAGTCTCTCAGTGGACAGCCAGCAGTCTGTCTGCTTGGCCAACCTTTCTCTGGCCTCTGATCTTTGCTCCTCAGCCAGCGCGACACGGCGGATTCACCGGGAGAGCAAACGAGTCTGCTGATATTCACATTCAGAGGGGGCAGCGGACACAGTACGAGATGATCTGAACGGATTTACTGTCGGGTCTGCGCTAGAATCAGACTCAACACAGGGTCAGGTGCGTAGGATCTGATAAGATTTTATTGCTAAAAAAAAATGTTCAATGACAGAAAAATACTTTTAAAACTCTCATGTTGACGTCTACCTAGTAATACTGATAATGATATTTCACCTTTTATACAGCTGACGTACATAAAAGCAATAGACAACCTTTTTTTTTTTTTTTTTTTTTAATTACTTGAGATAACTGGAGAGACATCTGGATTTTAGGCAGTGCCTCAAATTTTTCCCCGTGTGTCACTGTGGGAAAAAATCTATTATATTCAGCCAAGATGTCAGGGAGAGAATTATGTATGTTAGCAAGCCCAGTAAATCATTTGTCTAAAAATTGCATGTTTAAATAATTATATGTCAGCATATATATTCAATTAGTAAATGAGATCTGTCTTTTGTTGCAAAATGAACCTCTAAGCCCCAGAAATAAGTTAGTAATAGAGAATCATTGTGTGAAATAAGAACTATTATGGGCTGAAATCCTAATCAAAAGGAAGAAGCAGCAACACAAAAACTCCCATTGCAGTGTGTAAATGCACTTTGGGTGAAAGATCTTAAATTCAGGGTGCATGTCATGAGGTCAGCTAAAATAAAAATGCTGGTTTTAACCATAATACCCATCTTTACATCAACCTAAACACCTGAACCTGACATATGGGCCAAAATGTTGTATGGTTATCTTATTGCACAAAAAGCTGCACTTCACAAAAACATGGCATCATCAGGAAAGAGCATCATGTGGAAATATTGGTGCAAAATCTCAAGACATCAGCCAGGAGGTTAACTAATGGGTTTTTTGAGGAGACAATGACCCTGATCGTATCATATCATATCAAATTAGTTCAAACATGGCTTAGGGACAACAAAGTCAGTGGTTTGAAAGAGCTATCACGAAGATCTGATCTAATTTTGTTTTTAAAGGGGGGGTTTTTTGTTGTTTTTTTCTCCAGCTCTGCTAGCCTTTATTTGAAAGTGGTCAGACAGGAAAATGGATTGTGAGATAGGCAAAGGTCAATAGACTGGGACCCAAACCCGTGATGCGCTCAATCTAATCGACCAGAAATCTGATCTAATTTGACTCAATGCTATAGGAAATACATGAGAAAGGTGGCGTACAGACCTGACTTGGTTACAACAGTTTGGTTGAGACAAATGGGCCAAAAGTCATGTAAAGTATAGCGAGAACCTCATGGAAGGACCCTAAAACCTTTGAGTCAAGTTATACAGTTTAAAAGGCAACACAACCAAATATTTAAATTAAAATTTTTACATTTTAAGAAAGTTAAACAGTTGCTTAAAAAAAAAGATATAAATTTGGGATTTAGCAAATATATATAACCTTCAATTAGGTTCACGGTATGGCTTTGACATTAAGATGCTCCAACACTGGTATGTTTGATCATTTACCTCAGAATCCGGAATCAGAACTGCCGATAGTCGACATGTCGGCTAAATAGCCATGCTAACTTAATAAACACATTAAAAAGCATGGCGGAAATGATTCCCGACAGCGTTAAAAAGCAGGGCCATTTGCCTGCAAAAAGAGAGCATACATGGATCTTTATGCAAACTTCGTGGTGGGTCTGGTTACCTCACAGCTTGAGCGCATACTAACTTTTTTGAGACAGTGAGTGCTAAGTTTCACATTTAATCTATGTTGCAGGGCAGAAAAATATTTTATTATTATTATTATTATTATTATTATTATTATTATTATTATTATTATTATTTTAAGAATCTGCAAATCCAAACTTTTTTTTTTAGACTAATGTCTGAATTCATTTAGGTTTCTTTCTCCTCGCAAAAAGCCTTATCTGAGAATTTACTTTGAGTAGAGCTAAAAATTATGTTAACCCATGATGGATGTAATGTGGTCAGTTGCAGGCTGGCTACATGCTGCTTGATGCACTCAGTAGCGTTCGCTTGTGGCTTATGTGAGGTGATTTTCTTTCAGGCGAGCGTCAAAGTAAGCATGTGTGTGTGTGTCTGTTATTGAGATTAAATAGTGCTGCTGTGTTAATAGTAGCTGCAGGCTATTACAACAGCAAGTTCAGTAAATGTAGTAGCAGGAGTAAGATAAACATTCACATCATAATCATTGTAACGAGCAGCTGCATCAGAGCAAAGTGCTGTGAGATTCTTCCTCTCTGATTAGATTATCAGACTCATTTGAATATGTTTATGGATCTTAATGGCGCAATATTCCCAAATCCAGAAACTGTCTGAATCATTTTCCCAACCAATGGAAGGCTTCAGTAAGATTAAAGTTCAAACCAGATATTAACACACACTGAATATAGGAAAGCTAGGAGAATCGACCCAAAGTCGTTCGGTTGAAAGGTTGTTTATTGCCAAATGTACATAAGCTTCTGAATTTGAAGAAAGTTGTCTGAAAACTTTTCCAATTACATTTTATAGCATTTAGCAGCCTCAATTGATTTAGGTTGCTTTAACTATCCTAAAACAAGATACGTTTGATTTCACTAGATTTTCCACCAGCTCGCTCCAAAATGCAGCAGCTCGGTTTCGATTTTCTGTTTGAGATTCTTATGCTTTATATTGTTCAAAGACACAAAGATTTTAAAACCAAAGCCGAAAAGATGATTAACCGTGCTTTAATGGCATGGCTCTCAGACAGAGTCTATCTGGTGCAAACAGAGTTAAGAAAAAATAAATAAAATCTTCTAAAAGCCTCAAAATCCATGATCAAGGCTGATTCCCACGACTGCAAAACATCTTTAAGCTTCTTTGAAAGAAATTTTCAAAGAATTTGCTCAGGAACATTTGCTCATTTAAAACATTTTCTTATTTTTTCTTAAATTGACTTTGATCCCGTTGTGTTATTAGGTGCTACAAACAGCGCGCGCACACACACGCAAACTTCCAGCACACACACACACACACAAAATAGTAGCTGCTAATAAGCAACAGCTTGGTGTGGCCTGCTCGTTAGGGTTGCCATGGCGAGGAAACCTACTGTAATTTCTTTGAAAGCCAGAAGAAATTTGCTGAAAGAAAGACGCCTCTGTGCGCCTCCTGCGTCTCGGTTTTCTAATAAAAGCCCATAAATCCCATCAGGTTTGCCCAACTTTAGAACAGCTGCGAGTAAACAAACACATCCGTATGTTTATTTTGTCCCGGTTAGGAAAAAATATGGAAATATAAGCTAACTTCTATGCAGCAAACACATTTTCTCATTGAGAAGCTGTGATCGAGAGGCAAAAGTGTTAAAAGAAAAGCTCTTGATTTTTTTCTTAAATAGCCTCATATTCATATGTGTACAATTAACATTTAATCTTCTAAAATATCTATCACAATATTGCGTGACAAAAAGTACAAGTTATAGTACAAAGCAATGGTGAGTCTGTTTTTTTTTTTTTTTTTAGCTTCAAGTATATTTCTTCACATTCAAAAATGTTCAACAAAATACACCAAACTTAAGCTTGCCATGAGAAAAACCATTAAAATTAGATGTTGCTGCTCAAACAATATAAACACATGAAAGGTAAACAGACGTTCTCTCTGCAGTGGCCTAGTTGGATGATGAAACTACCTGCTCCGATTCAGAAAAAGTCCTGTCTGCTCAGTGTCTCCTGGAACCACATATGCTTCCTCACATGCAACTGGCAGAGGTAATTACTCTGTTTGTGCGCGCCGTCATGTGTTTGCACATGCGGAATAAACGGCACCGCTACAAAAACGCGGCACTTGTAATCACATTTGTCTGCGTACGGACGTGCGAACGAAACTGAGGTTCAATGCGAGGATGTGGGAGAGAATGGACGCCCTGTGCGAGAGCGCCTGTACTCTGGCAGCACCATTTGGCATTGCTCAAACAGCTGTCAGCCTCAGTCAGGGTGTTTCAGATGACTGATCTCCAAACTGGGCCAATAAGTTCCCACACAGAACCCCCCGAATCCCTGCACATCTATCTGAACATGTCACTTTGTCTCTTGCTTTCCATTACTCTGTCCAGCCATCTTCCTTCACTCCTCTCAGCTTATCAGACTTTTTAAGAAGATTTTTTTTTTTTTTTTTTTTACAAAACGTCAACAAACTGCTTTTTGCTTTCGCGTTCAAATGAAATGTTTATTGAGATGTTGTAAGGAACCTTTGGGAAGAATGCAAAACTACCGTCAAATATTACAGTGACAGGCTCAGGACAGTTTCGAGGTTTATCAGGGGTTCAAATTGTTCCAGTTATAAAGTCTCACACAGTGTGTCGGATGTGTGCAATGGTCAAACACAGAAAGCACCCTCTAAACTTTACTTGTTAAATAAAGAGAAATTAAGCTGATAGAACATTTTCTGGCAAACTAGCAAGAAAAATAAAAACAAAAAGCAGCAAACTACTTATTAAAGTTGTAGAGTCTCCCAAGGAAATCTAGGCAAAACGCCACGACTAATTAACTAGCTGAGCTCAACTCTCAGGCTCCCAACATTACAAAGAGCAGAACGGGTGAAAATCTATAATAAGCAACAGAGTATTTAGCTAGTTCAAAACTTTTATTTGTAAACCACTTTTGTGAAAGTTTGTATAAGTTTTAAAAATAAACTTTTACATGTAGTTTATTTGTAAAAGTCTATTAACTTGGTATCTTTCTGTTGTCCTATTATGTAAAATTTATTCTGGACTTGAAGTTATTTTTCTCCCCAAGATTACCTTGCATTATATAAAAGCCCTCTCTTTAAATTTTTTATTTATTTATTTATTTTATTTATTTATTTTTTTACATGAACGTCACCCTGGGTGACTCATGTAACCATTAAAGAACAATTGACCTGTACGTTCACTCTTCTCTCTCTATTAAAGACCAAAAAGCTTCAACCTCTAGTATTGGAATAAAGGTTTCTTTCTTTCTACAGCTTCAGTTAAACTGTTCCAGAACGCAGTCCAATCAGAAATTGTGAGTCCGTCACCTTTGCACACTTTGGCCAAAACAACGGGGCAACCACTCCCTGTTTACATGCATAAAATCAGAAAACAAGGCTTAGTGCCCGATCTATACTCCTATGAACTCTTACCATCCCACTTGCAGTGGCCTCCCTGGGTGGTGAGCCATATTTCCTGAATAGAAGTGAAACCCACGTCAAATCATTTGCACCGTCTCAACGAACAACTTTATGAATGAAGCTGCAAGTGTAAGCGGGGCAACTTTTGTGTGCTGGAGGCGAGAAGCTGAACCACAAAGCATCTCCTCCAGGCACCCTCCCACCCCCCCACTCTGCACCCAAGGACAGCGAGCCCATTACAGTAATTAACTAGAGAAGGAGCTGATGGGATGCAGAGAGGGAATGAGGGAAGTCTGGTAGAAGGAAGGAGGCATGAGGGACAGAGGAAAAGAATTTGAGTGAGAGAGGAAAGAAGGATGGAGGTTTGTTTTGCATGGGAAGGCAGAGAGAGAGAGAAAAAAAAGGGGGGGGAGTCAAAGGAGTGTGTGGGGTGGCAGGGGGGAGGCGATTTTTCTGCCGAGGCAGCAGGAGGGTGGGGGCGGCTGCCTTCCTGGCCGCTGTTAATCCCTGAGTGACTTTCACTGCGTACAGTAAGCAGCGCAGTGCAGCCCGGTGCGCCCACAAATTAATCTAGCAAAGAGCCTGGGATGTGGCCATACTGAACCCACTCCTTCCCTCCCACCCCACCCCACCCCAACCCCCTGCTTTACAACTCACTCCCTGCTAAAAGACTTGGGGAAGAAAAAGATAGGAAGGGGGCACACAAAGATTAAGCTGCTGCTGCGATTTCCAATGAGAGAGGAGAAAATGTGGCACACAGAAGGCGGAGGGGACAAATGAGTTGAGGAGAGACCGACAGTGGGGAGAGGGGGAGAGATAAGGAAGGCAGCGGACTATATATATATATATATATATATATATAAAACATGGCAAAGGATGACCGAGTGCCCTCGCTTCAATGACATCACTTAGGGACATCGTAGGGATGATGTCACCGGGTGCCACGCCATCGTGATGTGATTTTCTTCCAGCGCCAGCATCACAGCTCAAGGGCCTCACATGACTCACGTTGAACAAATTAGCTCCATTGTGTTCGCCGTGCCTTTTAAGCTTTCTCGCTATCATGTTGTTTTTGTTTTGTTTTGTTTTGTTTTTTGCAGGACAAACTTTATATCAAATACTGTACATGTTCTTTTTTTCTAGGAGGACTGATTAAAAAACCTGAGTTGGAACCAAATATAATCAATATTTGTGCGAGTAGAATAGGAAGAACAAGCAGGCCAAACTATGGACAGTGAAATATAGGCCTGGTGAAAATTCTGAAGGTTGCAGAATAATAAAAAAGAGGAAGGGATTTAAAGCATTCGGGAAACAACCCAGGATTTAAGAATGTGACACTCCTCACACTATCCAGTAGGTGGCGATAATGCCCTGGTGTGTTACCTGTTCATTGAAAAGATTTTTTTCTTTTACACATTAACAAACGTGTTTGGAGGGAAAAGGCGTTGCTTGGTTTCTAAGCTAACCGTTCCCAACTTTTGTGAAACCCACTGTCTACGAGCCCCAACCACTGGCGTTGCTACTTCCACAGACATATCAGCTCGACTTGAACCAGTACAAGCCACAGCTATATTAGCAGAAATAACTTGGGAAAACAATTGTTCGATGCCGACGTCCGTCATGGCGCCTCGCCTGATTAAGTGACATAGTGGCAAAAGGTTGATACAAGATTCGCTCCGTGTGCATCTCCACCAATATGAAGTTAGCTGATCTGATGAAGACTATGTGTTACCTCTAGGTTCAAAATATCTGCCCATTTGAACCCGTTGTCTGGGACATTCTTGGTTTTGCCCTTGGGAACGAATCCCGTTGTAAAGAGCTTTGTTTGCTGTTAGTCAGATGTTAATCTCTTGACAGTGACAGCAAAGCAAACTGTCACTGATGCAACCAAAGGCTTTGTGCAGCAAAATGCCACAAGGGTTGCATCATTTTGAAGAATAAGGCTGTGGCTGCAGTCCTTTTCTGGCCGTATGAGCTCACTAAGGAGAGAGTGGGATGGAGTTAAGTTTAATCAGCACACTCTTTTCTGGTGCCTTCGAGGTGTCCAGGCAGAAACCTCTCTCTCTCTCTCTCCATACACACACACACACTTCATCCCTTTTTCTTTTTTAATCCTCTCAATCCCACTGCTTTTACTGAGCATCGACCATCTAGTGCTGCTTGAACTGCAAGGAGAAGCCAAAAGTAGTTGGTCGGATGTGTACAATGGAATACGGAAAACGCCTCTTGTTTTTGCACTGCATGCTTGTTTTTTTCATCTGTTCCTCTCGTCTTGGGATAACGAGAGCTTTTGCTCTACCCAAAAACAATAGTGGAAAAGACTGTACTCGACAAGCTGAAAGAAATCAGCTGAAAAATCATCCAGATAAATCAGGACACGCAGCTTGCAGACGCCTATGGGCTCATGTTTTCAGGCAGTGAACTGTGCACGAGGGAGAAAGAGTCGCCTGTAGCTAGGAGTGCAATGACCGGCATCAACATCGTCGTTACGCCACTGCTAATGTTGCATTTCTCTTTTGTCTTGCAGTCGTTTGCACTAGCATTTATACAAGACCTTTACATTAGCAATGCACTGATACCAGCTTTCTCCCAACCGAGTCCAAGTCCAAGTACCCACATAAATACTCGTCAAATCTCAGCAGCGTTATGATTACTAAATAATGCCAGTCCACTACCACTTTCCTCAATTTTGCTACTTCAAAATGTCTGTTTTTGGTAGCATCTTTCTTAAACTACACATTTAGTACTTGAAATGTATTTATTTAATGCAACAAATGACTGGTTTGGAAGCAGAGTGCCACGTATGCACTTTCTAATGCAAAAGCATCTTAGAGATGCTGATCAAAGGAGCTCATATTTAGTGTGCATCTGTTACCGTGGTGTCTATCACTTGTATGATTCTGCGACGCCGCTAAAGTTTTTATAATGTAAATTTTCTCTTCGTAACTGATTGAATGTTACACATTTTGTGATGACAGGCAAACATTTAGAATGACACATAATCAGGCCACCAAGCTAATAATTGCAAATACTCTGATGTGATTGCAAGCTAATACGTTTCATTAAAGGATAGTACATTACATTGTAGACATACTTAATAAAAATAAATTTAAAAAAGTACACACAACTGTCTGAAGAAAAAAAATCCAAATCAACATGTTACAACCTTTGGTAAATGAGAGTAATGAGCCTAAACTGAGCAGCAAGACCTGAAGCTGAATCCAGGGGGAAAGAAGGAAATGTGGACTGAGTGACAGCACTTCCCCCCCCTGAGCTCTGCCCGACAGTAGCTACTGGTTCCATCATCTCACCCGGCGCGCCTCTTCTTAAAAGATTCTCAGGTGTGTTGGATGGGCTGAGGAAACGGCACAAATCATTCATTCATTCATTTGAATATTCAACAGAGTGTAATATTAAACAAGTTCCCAGGAAAGCTTTCAGAGCAGAGTCCAGAAGGGGGGATGCGGGTGGGGAGAGAAGAATTGGATTCTCGTTGGCTTTGCGAGCTCTAATTGGCTCCTCTGGCTTCCACCTTCACAGACCACTGAGTCTGAGCCCGGCACAATGCGCATCGGTGGGGTCAGAAGGTTGTATGCTCACTACCTTTGTGTTTGCGACTATATCTCATACGTGCTGGTACGAGTGAGGTATAAAACGGAATTTTCTTTTAGTTAACTCTGATTTAAAGCAAAAAAAAAAAAAAAGAAGAGAGCGTAAGAGAGAAATAAATGAAGGAGAGAAGGGAGGAGAAACTGGCTGCTTTGCTAATTAAGCTGCAGCAGCACTTCTCAAGAGGCTGGTTGGCATGGAGATGGGGTAGATTGATACTGACGCTCGCTCGTTCACAAACACACCACATCACCCAGGCGTGCACACAGATAGGAGCCCAGACGGGCTTTCATCTATTGTTTTCTTGACCAAATTCAATTAAGTCCTGCACAGGCAAAACAGAGAAGAAGGTGGCCCCCTCGACAAACAAAGCCGTGCCTCGCCGAGTGTGCTTTTATTACTCCATCCCAACAACAGTTCATTAGACATCACGGAGGCATTTGCTTCCTGAGTTGGACAGATTTTGCAGCGTTTTGAAAGCACATCAAAGTCGTTGAATAAAGAGGCGCGAGTTCAGGGAAAGTCACAACATGTGTTCGGTCTGCTGAATTCCTCCCGTCTTCCGCCCGAGCGACGTGCAGGAATTAGTCAAAGTGCAGAAACGACTAACGACAGGCGGGGCGAGGAGGACCGCGAGCTCGACGCAAGTGAATAAATCTCCGCATTGTTGGTGTTAATCCAGTGTCAAACAGGAGACTCGCAGCTTCATCCCCGAGTGGGGAAAAAAAAAAAAAGACAGACGTTTCCCACTGCAGCTTTGCATCTCAATGCAGACGATCCCTAAGCAGCGCGCTCCCCTCAGATTAAAACATCATTTAGGATTTTTAATGATACCCTAAAGCAGTACCATCACTTTTATATGACCGTGAGGATTACACTTTACATGTGCCTCTACGGTGTGCCTTTTACAAGAAATAAAGTGAAAGTCTCTAAAATATGCAGGTTTACTGTTTCAGCTGTGATTTCTAATATAATTTAAGTGGTACAGTTTAAGTAATAACTTCAGTGCACTGTTCTTCAAAAGAGCATTTAAGTTATATCCCCTTACAGATTTCTTCTTCTGTTGATTTGTCACATTTAAGTGTTTCAGATCATACTCATTTTTAAATTGGTCAGAGACAGTAAATTCAATGAACTTTTTTCAAACTTACATGGTGGTAAGTGAAAACAGAATTTCTCCCTTGTTTAATCATGAGTTAACTGTTATTAGCCACGTTTCTTGACAAACTGAGTTCAATTTCCCAAGCCTAATAACTGTGTGACATGGAGAATTGGGGATGAACTCAATACGAGCTTGTCTGACAACAGGAAGTAGGCAAAAAGATATTTAAAACGCAACGCTGCTTCAGCTTGCATGGGGAGAAAACCTCTGATTAACAGAGCACAAAGACGCATCTCAAATTTATCAGAAAATATGTTCATGCCATGGACGCCCTATCCCAGCTGACCTCCCCTTGGGGGCGCCACTGAGTGCACTTCATGGTATGTAAAAGACTTCACATGGGAATGTAGGACTAAAATGGGGTGAATTATTCTGTGCTGATTGCAGTTTTTTTTTTTTTTTTGACAAGTTGCAACATTTCTTCTAAGATGTTTAATCGTGAGATTTAAAATTCTGTTCAGTCTCACCTGCTGACTTTATGACAGTCATGATACTAGGGTAACAAGCATCATTATGGCTAAGAGGGGTATTCTACCATAAAGTTATTTAAATGTTTTCCTGGTCCTACTAAACCGTTGGGGAAGAAATTTTCAATCTTTGTCCCAACTTCTATGTTAATTTAACAACTAAAACTTGATTGTGCATAAAAAGTCTGGTGAGGACCTTGAGACACAAACCTCCAAACTAATTTTGCAAAAAAAAGTTCAACTTAAGTCCACGCATCGCTTGATGTCTCCTACGACCACATTAGCAAACAATCAATGAGGCGTTGTGCAATTAGCCATGACAATGTGCTGCACGTTGCACAACAGGAGAACATTAAGTTGGCTGGTAAATGGTTTAAGAAGTAATTAGCACAGCTACCAGGCGGCAATTCATTTCTGAATAAGCTGAATTGAAAGCAAGCCCGTCAGACATTCAATAGCAGTTGGTGATTGTCAGAAAAAAAATATCAGGCTGACAAAGAAACTGCGTTTGCCTTCATTTAAGCGTCTCTCCGAGATTCTGCTGCCAGGCTCACTCCTTTTCGTGATGCCACATGCGCTGCATCAGGTTTCCCCCAACAGGGTTTTGTGACATTTTGCACCGTTTGACCAAAATCCAGTGGGGGAATGAAAGTTTAATGAGGGCTGCAGTCTCTTCAGGCGCCACAGCAGTCAAATCTCCAGCAAGGACCTAATGTACAAGGAATTATAACACAAGGGCCAGCACCAAGATATGTTCTTTAATTTGATTTGTAAATGAGATTCTCCATTTTAATCACTTTTTACATTTAGCAAAAAATAATAATGAATAAATCTTCTCGCCACATTAAAGCACTCATTTTTATTCACCAGGGCACATTAGCAATACCAGGCATGAAGAAGGCAGCAATCCAAGCGTATCTTTATGTCGGTGAAAGCAAAACGCAAATGTAAACAAGTCGGATTTGCACGTCGGCTGTACCGCTGGACTAAGGCTTAATCAGAGGAAATTATTTCCTTTTCCTGTATAAACGTTTTGGAAAGTGTTCCAAAAGAAAGCACAGCAGAGTGGAATGAGAAAATGCGAGTTTCATGCAAATTTGTATTAGATTCTACGACAGTTGGCAAAAAGAAATGTGTTGAAATCCAATTGGTTCTGGAAAGTAGGAAAAACAACGGTATAGCAAAACCATTTTTATATTGCAGTGACGCCATCAATTGAGATCAACATATTGCGCATTTAAAATCGACATGAGGGATAAATTTGTGAAAACATCCACACATGGAAAGGCTGACGACTTTTCTAAATCGTTCCACAATTGCAAATCATCATTGAAGTTTGGCAGATTTCAAATTGTTTGGAAAAGGCCTTGTAGCTCTTCCAGGATTGATGAACACGATGTGAACTCCTGCATGCCGAAGTAGTAAATTAAGATTCATCACAGCTTCACTTGTTGAACATCAGAACCTGAGCTGAAGCAATGCTGAGATGTAAGTTCTAAATTTGTCAGAAGTTCTGCGGTTTTTATTGTGTTTGCTAACAAATCGTCTATTGGATTTCTAATGTTCAGTCTTCTTCGCGAAAAGGCTGATCCGCTTGTTAAGCAGGACGAGGCAGGTTCCAGCAGATTGAAGGCTTCAAAAAGAATAAGGTGCAAAATAATTTCCTAACGCATCAAACATCATGTCCTGCTTATGAGACTCTATGTTCTTCAATCCCTTTAATTGTTTCTAACAAGGCGGCCTTTCATCATTCTTCCAGCCAAGATGGCTGCAGAAACCAACCTCTGGGAGCCATTAGGGGTTTATGTTCAAAGTCAAAGTGAATAAAGGATGTTTTTCTAGACACATAAAAGGGGAAGAAATTATGTAAAAGGGGGGGGAAAAAATAGATCTTCTCTTTATAGACTCAAATGTCTCTCGTTTGTGTGTAAGCACTTTGGACGTGTATTTAAAGCGTATTGCAAGCCGAGGGGCTGATTCATTCATTACAGTAATCCAGGTGTTGCAGATAATTGATATTGAGATATCGTTATCAAACAATTGTTTGTCTCTGCTGTGGTGCAGAGGGGTTTGTCTGCTTTCTTCTTTTTCCACACCATGTTTTCATTTAAAAACACATTTCAAGTTGTCAGCTTCACTAATTTGCTAAAAAACCAAAACCTGTCAGGCTTCCACAAAGGTCTGAACAGTAACGCATAGCAGCATACACAAACTAATAAGCCACCGGAAGAAACAAGTTAGTGGATTTCATTAAATACATGTAGGTGATGGAGAGTGTTATGGAAACGCATTTTAACTATTATTGTTCGCACAAAGCTAGGAGTACATTTTCTGACGCAGCAGGTTATGGCAGTACATTTATTTTTGGGTTGCAGTAACTCAAGAATGACATAATTATGACGATTAGCCTGTTGCACATTCATAGCCTAAGAATCAGCTTGACTCTGAAGGTTGGACTTTTAATTTGAAGCCATTTTCTTCTATCGCGGTCACACTTCCTTGGGGAAAAGCTCCGCACATCACTGACTCGCAACCTGTTTTTCATCTGCTGAGAAATAAACACTTTTTCTCTCACAGACCGTGCTTCAGAGAGAGAGAATGAAACATCCCTCTCTTCCAAAGACCCACTCTCCTCTCTAACATGTGAGGAACATGATCTGACCCAATGCCTGTCCACCATCTTCCTTTGATGCAGCCGTAGCAGCCAAGTTGTCGCGCGACTAAACTGATGACATGTTAAAGACAGACATTTGGGAAATCCTTACGTTTCTTTTGTTTGTCTTTCACACCTACCATGATATACAGATATATATAAACTCCAACATGCTTACACTGATGACCATCAGATGTCAGACTTATAGACTGAGCAGTAGTTAGTAAGTAATGTTTATTTAGCTCAGTGTTCCTTGTTTTTTATTATTACTATTATTTATTTATTTAAAAGCTTCTATTGGAATTTTGGAGGTGGGGAATTGCTTGACATTATCTATGTATATGGTGATGGTTGCTGGTTGGAAGGTTTTGTAATACATGCTTTTGACAGTCTGCACATGTCAGACTGAGACACTAAGCTCAACAGGCATTTAAACACATAAGTATTATTAGTTCCCTGTTTCCAGGTGGTTGTGCAATAAATTATTAATTTTATCAATAATTAATGGCCACCTTCTGCAGGATACTCTTGATGCGGTAATTGCATAATTCTCCTTTCGGAATGTTATTTGTTCTTGCCCATGTTGGTGATTTGGGTTACTCTGAGTTGAAGGCCATTTAAAGAGAGTCTGATGTTTCCTGGTTCGGCAGTAAAAACAGTTGTAGATGTTAAGGTGTTCTGAGATTAAATGGCGTTTCTTTTTGCCATTTTTTTCTGATTATATCCTGATATGTTTCTTAAATGTACATCAGAAAGCAGCACCGTAAGAGTTGTTTTCTTCCATTGTTGTCGCCATAGAGGCATTTCTTCATGAACCAGGTAAAAAAAAAAAAAAAAAAAGCAAATATATTAAACGGCTATTTCAAGAGATAAGTAGTTCAGCTGAGAGCCATGCAACAATAGTTGGAAATTTGTAAGTACAACAAATGCTATTTGGATAAAGAACTAAGACAGTAAATTTGGATGTTATTCATATTTCTCTGTGATCCACTCAACAAACGAGACATTTGAAGAACTACTTGGACAACTCTCCAGACTCTGAAAATCCCAGTAATTTGCCAAGACTGTTGCAGTTAGTATTAATTAATTGTTGGCACAATGCTTTTAAGCATTACTTTTGTAACTCTTGTCCATATGCTAATAAAACGTTTTTAATTTTTACTTTTTAATACATATATATTTTTCCTGGATATCAAATCCATACGATTAGTTAAGACTCTCATAATAAGATGAAGAACTGAACTGAATGGACTTGAGAGGTTCCAACACATCATTTCAGTTTTCGTAGACTGCATTTACAACCTTCTTATTGAGATCACATGAACTGATTTTTTTTATTTCTCTTTCATTGGAAGCAGAAACGTTAATGATCTGCCATTTCAAGAAATAATTTTGTCAATTCAAAGGTTTTGCAGATTAGACAAAAAAATAAAAGTGACCTGATGAGGACATTGTGTTTAAACTTTCAAACTGATAACCTTTGACCACGAATGCATGCCCACACGAGAAGATGTATTGGATTTGGAGTTTGGTTTATCTACAGAGAGAAAAGCCATTCGGCACTATTTCAGTGTGACTGTCTGCTGCTATATTGGATTTGCCCAAGAATCCCCAGTGATCGAGTCCAGCTCACCAGCCAGACCGTAATAGGCTCTGCACATCAAGGCATTTCCTCTTTCCTCTCGCTCTCATCCTTCCGTCCTGCCTTTGACTGCCACCCATTAACCAACAAAGACCACACAATAGAACTCAATCACATCTGGCAGTTTAAATTTCCTCCATTTTCTATTTCCCTTGTGCTTCAAAACACCTCTCGAATAAATAGTGCTTCCGCTGCATCCAGATTATCCATGAGCGCATGTGTGTGTATGTGTCGTTATTTATGTGCAGCTATGTTTGAATGTTGCTCTGAGCAGAATAGAATGAAATTGGAGTCCAGCAGCACACTCATTACACTTCCTAAAAAGAATAATGAAATTCTAGGACTGTTGTATTTAGAAAAATTAAAGCTTACATTATGTAAACGTAAAGAGAGAACACATTACACAGCCTGTCAATTACAGAGGCCATTGTCAGCATTAATTCATTTTGAGTTGACTTTGCGTGCCGCCCTCCTCTCATCACTTCATAATTCTGTGGCTAAGATTTCTTCATAAGAAAGGGGCAAAGGAATCTTGCTCGCCACTAAAGGGCTTTTCAGGGACCCGCTACCAACAAAAAGCTTTGAGCTGCACTAGAAAATCTTTTCTCTTTAGCAGAAAATATTGTAAAAACAGAGTAGTGTTGCATTAATAACAGAATTTTACTTAGTCCTACAACTATTGTTTATTGTCTGTTGTATTGTCTACTTTGGCAATTTGTGATGTTTGGAATCAGTTGTGTGTCCACAGCAGAAACTTTTTTTCCAGGAACTGCAATTTCCAGAGACCATTCTTATAGCTCTGTTTTGTTTAGTTTTTTCCTCTCCCAGTAAACGATCTAGTGCCAAAAAAATGGGGGGAAAAACTTCAGGATCTATCCTAAAGTCTGGACGTTTATGGTAGAAGAGTTGCTTACATATTTTACTCCTTCTGCCACAAAAAGGAAAATAAATGAACACAAAGAAAAGTTAATGTTCCAAAGAAATCAATCGTAGTGTTTTTCGTACAGAAGAAGAAATAGTCGTTTTAATGCATATAATCACATATGGCCACATGCTTCTGTACAGCACGTGTTAAATAAATGCACGATATCACTATATAGCAGATATCAAAATATGAATTTTAAAACACATCCTCAACAAAATATATGGCCAGATTCTATTATGAGTTTTATTAATAATCCAGTGGCCTATGAGTCATCCCATTTTATGCGTGCTTGTGTTTTCTACAAAAATTCAATTACCTGTATTCACAGATCTAATTTATATTAATGGTAGTCTGTTCAAACTATCCAGTTGGACTTTTAATGGCTGGTTTGGATCATTTTCATTCTCAGCAGGCCCTGAAATATACGCTGCTCGAACGGACAAAAGCATTCAAGGAAAGGGAGGAATTGCTTCATGCAGCTGTGCTTTGAATTGTATAAAACTGAAACGTTGAGCCCGGTGATTTAACAATTTTCTTCTCAACATGGCGTTCTTTTACCGTCTGTAATAAAGTGATTATCCCCCTTAGCTTTCTCCTGTAGACACATTTGTATGCTTTTCTGGAATAAAGTCTATTTCAGATGTTGAAGTTTAAAAAAATGTAAAAGCTGCTGGAACTGTTCCCCTCCCTCGCATGATGGCATTCAAAACTTGGTATGATGGTGTGAATATGAGGAAATAAGAAA
The DNA here is from genome assembly GCA_010277075.1 of Poeciliopsis retropinna. Taxonomy (NCBI): domain Eukaryota; kingdom Metazoa; phylum Chordata; class Actinopteri; order Cyprinodontiformes; family Poeciliidae; genus Poeciliopsis; species Poeciliopsis retropinna. Next base: position 4,934,691 of record VMRM01000019.1, read on the forward strand.
GTCAAGTCCTGTCGTGTGATTTAGTGTTACTTTTGATGCACTCCTGTTATCTGGTGATCAAATAGTTTCTGCTTTTTAGTGAATGTTATATTTTTTTCCTTTGTATTTAGCATTTTAAACCATGTATATCAGTCTTATGGAGTTGAAAGTCAATCTAGAACCAGGCTCTGCGAATTAGCTCAGGCTTTAAATGTTGAAATGTTTGTATAAAAGGTCAAAGCAGCTCTATTTGGACGAAAACCTCCTAGAAGGTAAGTAGTAGTAAATCTTGTCTCTATTTCTATTTTTGGTGGTGATTTGATAATTTATCGGACGTGTACCGGTCCTCTTGTCTGTTAATTTATTGCCTTTATTGTGTTTTCCTTCATCAAATGTTTTGTCCCCTGTAAATGTACGTATATACAATATATCACTTGGTTATCCTCCTGCCCGTTGATTAATCAGCTCTGCTGAGCAGCTGGGGAGATGCAGCGTTCAGTGATAAGATCCCCTCAGGTGGAACTCTGTCAACACCTGCCATCCCCACTGCGCTCTCAGCGGTTGTGGCCAGGCCCCGGGACGGTCGGCGAGGGGAGCAGCGCGGGGGCGATGGCACGTCTGCCGTCTGGTGCAGCGCGAGAGCCAAGGACGGGTCGAGTTTGTGCACGTTTTGGGTTTGACGTGGACAAATCGCTGGGTCGTGTCGATAAGAGACGAAACTTCTCCCTGAAAACAGATGCCGATCTGCCTTCCTCTCTCCGACAGGCCTGGCCTTTTGTCAGAATCAGTCATTTCTGCCGGACGATGCCTTTTCTCAGCTTGCCGGCATCCTCTTTGCGTCCCTCTTCTTTTTCAATCACCCATTTGAAGAGGAAGTCATTTCCTGTCCTCTTCCTCTCGTGACAGCCCGCTCTTGTCCCTCTCCCTCAATAAATGATGGTCCACGTCTGCCGCCCAATAGACACTAACAGCTGCATATATATGGATCCAAATGAGGCTGAGGCGAGCTTTTTATAGCTCTTTATGATGTATTAATATTTATGCCCTGCCAGCCAAGATAACGATAGTGTTTGAATTTAGCGCTCGCAATTAGCAAGTTCCAGCTGCCACTCTCGGGGAGTTTGTGCAAACGGGCTGTGCATACGTAAGACGCACCGAGTGTGTTTGTGTGTGGCTAAGTGCTCAGATGAGAGAGCGTCAAGAAGGGAGGTTAAATGTCCCATTTAAATGTTATGTCACGAACTAAAGGGCAGATTGAATCAATCTTGTTGAAACCCAATTAGGACATCCCGTAATAAACATGACGCTACCTCTTGCACGCACACATAACGGAGGTAATGACTCTGAGCAGAACAGCAATGGGGTTTATGATTGCCCTGTTAACATTAGCTTATAAGGAAGCAGCAGACTGAAGATTGAGATGATGTGGACGCAGCTCTAATCGTTATTTTCCGTTCAGGATTTATTGCATCCACCTTCTTTTCCTAGCCCACTTTTCTGCTGATATCCACAGGAAATTTATGCTGAAATTGAATGAACTGTAGATATGTATTCCACCGTCAGTGGAGCAGAACATGCTTGATGGTAGGCAAGTCCTCGTTTGTGAAGTGTGTGTAGCAGGCCGAGAAAAGGACAGCAACACATATCGCAGATTTTAAAAAGAAGAGGTGTGCAGACCAGCAGACCTTAGCATGCCAAACTCTTGCGAATACGAGACTTTAGAAGAAGACAAAATGGACCCCTCATGTTTTTGGTAGGTGAGGACCTCAGCTGCCCATTAATATTTAAAAATCCACAAATTCTTGAGACCCCTTCTAAAACCACTTAAAACTGCCTGTTTTAATAGTTCTCACACCGAGTACATCTCGACATAAATTTTTTAAATATATGTTATGTCTTTATTTAACCACTGAGATTAAAAACCTCTTTTCCATAGGACTGTGGCATAAAACACACTACAAATCAAAAATAGAAGAGTAGAAAATGCATAACCCAGAGAGATTTATAAAGGAACCAATGTGATTGAGGTTGAGAGGTTAGAAGTCAATCCACTTGTTATGCTCCCGACTCAACAAGTGAGGAAGCTGCAGACTCACATTGGTTCATCTGTATAGAAGGAAGCTACTGTATCTTTCCAAATGGACGAAGTGATGTAGAGATGATGCATCTTTGCATGACCAGACAGCTGCAGGACTTACTATCACAAAGGAGACACAGAACTAATGTCTGATGATGAGAGTAAAAAGGAGACATTTAAATTTGAAGCATTTCCTTAGGGAAAAACAGGAGCACTGCAAAGTTCGACTTGCCGTCAGCGTTGGAAATAATGCAGATTTTATGCGTACCACTGACGGCCATGTTGCATGACACCTCCTTTATTTCCCATAATGCTGACTAGATTCTTGAAAGCTGAAAAGTGGTGTGGTGAAACACCATTCTCATCAGGGACATACGGAAGCCCAGAGGGCTCGCTGACGCATTTCGTCTTTGTGGTTTTATGATTATCATGTCTTGTGAAACAGACTATTCACCATAATAATTTAAAAGTGAGGCGTTCTCTAAGAGTAACATTAGTTTACATTCCTTTAGCTGAATCAAGGTTATGTTCTGAAGCAAGAAAAACAAAATAAATGGCAGCTAAGAAAATAAGTACAAAAGATAATTGTAGAAATGTTCTTAAGAAAACTGTTTAAAAGCTTTTCTTATTAACTTGGATAAGCAAAAGGTGGTGGATAGATGGGTAAGCTCCAACGTAACAGTCTGGATTTTAATGTTTCAGTAATTTTTTCAACTACATGTCCGTGTAACAAAACTGTTCTGTTTTACTTTTTCCTGACAGGTTAGAAAAGCTTAATGCAAATAATCAATAATGTTTTATACTTCCTTTTTGCACTCTCTTGAATATATTAAATTATCATTGTGACCACTTCCACCGACAATCCAGGAAGAGCCAGTCTGTAACACATGTAACAGCTCCACATAGCCACTGGTTGCCTGGTAACTGGTCTCAGCCAAGAGATAGTTCAGCACACAACATATGTGACAAGAGTTTGATTTGCAAACTAATTGATTCTGACTTTGTCAGAACGAGCTCCAGAAATCAAATTGAAATATGTTTAGAATTGATCATATTTATGTTTTACCAAAAAAAAAAAAAAAAAAAATGTTTTTAGTTCTCCCAGTATTCAGCTCTTGAATGTAAGAATGATGATGGTCTGGTGTGCTGGTCGTGGAGGGATATGACTGACAATGTGTCAACTTTGCTGGATGTCCTACTACACAAAAATACATCGTTTATTACAAAAAGCTGTCTAAATAAAAAGCCCTGATATCAGTTTACTGATGATGAAGCAACAGTAATAAATAGCTTACAAAACTGGAACGTTAAAATGAGGGGAGGGTTTTTCATCAATAAGTTGAGGTTAGTCTGACCAGCAAGATGTTAAAATGTAGAACCAATAGCTACTAAGACATTTTTACATGAGGGCACAAGTTTAAGCTAATGCATGGTTAGAGTTCCTTTTTATTTAAAAATAATATAATGCAGTCTCATTTAGGAGTCAGTCAACTTAATCTATTCATTTTGACACAAAACCTAGTTTGAGTTGGAAAACAGTAAGCCCAAAGCATGATACTGCCACCACCATGATGTACTATGGGTATAGACTTCTGGTTGGCATGGTATTGTGACCCAAAGCTTCTGGTTTCAATTCAATTGAAAAATACTTTATTTATTCCAAAAGGAAATGAGATATTGAAATCATCCAGGTATCTTCAGGGTCCTTGTGGATGAAATCTAGTGGACCATAAATTATTCTCCAAGTAGGCCGAATGTTAAAAGTGGTTTTAAAAGTGGCTTTGAAAAAGGTTCAAATATATTCACGCATATGCAGCTCAATTACTGCAGATTTTCTCTTGTTTTGTTGTTGTTGTTGTTTACAACAGATTTGCTTGTGATCCTGTAATTATACATTATATTCATGGAAACAGCAGATAAAAAAATATGCTGTTTTTATACGTTATCCTCACTTTGGCACTTATGCTGGTATGTGCACACTTCTCAGAACCACTGTTTAATTTTATCCTCCCATCCACAGACAAACCCCAAAATGGTAAAAAAAAAAAAAAAAAAGAAAAAAAAAACAACAGGAGGTCTCCAGTTTTAAAGCATTTTCCGTTTCATTGTATTTCTATCTCCCTTGAAAATTTTGGTGCACATCCTCTGTGCCATCAACAATAGATCTTTGAAGGTTATTTTCAACCTTAAAGAGCCCAAGTTGGTATTGACTTTTGAACAAGATGTTGCTGCTGCAGCATTAGTCTTAAATGTTTTAAGTGGGGAAGAAAGCTGATGAATAATAAAGTTATAGTAGCATAATAAATCTATCAAAAGAAAAAAAACCCACCATAATAGCTGGCGGGAAGAATAATTTTGTGTTTCATTGCTAAAGAGTGTTAGTTATTAATGGCACTGCTCATTAAGGCACTTCCATATAACACCCAACAAAGTCTGCTTTTGCTGGAGGTATGTTTTAAAAAGCATCATGATTTAATGTAAAGCATTAAAGCCATAAACTCTTTATTTGATAAAGTGATAAGGTATCAAATCTTAAGAGTTGTACCTGAATGACATTCTAACAATTAAAATAGTATCTTCTGGTCATTCTATGTGTCAATTTTCATAATTTATATGAAGATTTGGAAAAATTGATATAATTATATTGCTCTCTTTTTTTTTTTTTTTTTTCCTTGTTTTGCCTGTAACATGGTCTTTTCAAGCATTTAGTTTGGACACTTTACGCAGACAACACAGAAAAGCACTTTACAATTTGCAATTTGTTCCCATTTCTTTGGTTGCATTTCTTCAGCTACAAGTTTAGTTTATGTGCTTGGATGATTCATAGGTCAGTGTAACATGTACAGAAATAATAAAAAAAAAAAAAGAATAAACGGAGAAAAAAAAAACTGGTTTCATCTGAAAATTGTAAGGTGAAAGAACTGGACCGAGGAAAGTAAAGCTATCAGACTTGTAAGGAAAAGGTTTTAAAGCACTTATGAAAGCCTGAGGAAGGCTTTGCTCAAAGTTGCTTTTAAACATGACAAAAGTCTTGTCTCTGGTATGTGGAATATAAAAAAAAAAAGTATTCATGGGATGTGGGGATAGATGGACCTAAAAGCAGCACTGACAGGCAGGAGGCAACAGGTGAAGAGCGCCTCAATAATTTAACATGAACTGGGAAGAAACAAATCTAACAGCAGCTAAAAGGCCAGATGGGCTTAAGACAAGTAAGAGACTCCGTACCAAGGCTGGTTTCACAAGAGAGGGAGCCAGACTAAATAAACTCTGAGGAAAGTAATAAATGTGATGGGGAGTGGAAATTAGCAAGCAAAAGTCAGATTTGTTGAGGCCAGGACTAAAAATCAGTGATGTAACCCAGATAGAGAAAAAGTCCCACAAGAAAAGCTAAGTTGGAAACACAAATTCAATGTTGAAGTAGTTCTGGTTTTGCTTGAGTATAATTTCTGGATAGTGTCTACTCTACCCGCCTCTGGCAGTAGGTAGAGGGCAGTACACCAGTAAATTGTAAGGTATTGCTGGTTGTCCAAGAACAGATAGGCAAATGTTCACTAGAATTCTGATCCTGAATCCCAGGTGTTTTATGAAATTCAGTAATTCATTTAGCTCAGTTTTCTAAATTCCTTCTGGATTTGTCATTCTTCAGATATCCTGAATTTCATTTCTTTTGTCTTGAAGGCCACCAATACCCTTCACTATACTTTTCAGGACTCTGCCTTTGGGTAACTCACCACCCCTCAATATTTTGAGACGTGTGCGATGACATGAGTTTGATCTCTAAAAGGACCGAGCAGTTTGTCTGCAGCACTTTCCTGCAGCATTAGAAGCATCCTCCATTTTTGGCACGCCTGGTAAAGAAGTGTGTAGAGCCTTTACTCTCCCACAATCGTAGCGCGATGCTGGGTGAGGATCAGACAAAGAGGAAGTTAGGGAGTTGTGAGACTATCCAAATGACCCCATCTCTTGAGATAAATAGTATAGCAAGTAACCCTTCATTTCAGTAACATATTGCACACACAGAACACTTCAGAAATGTCCAACAGATCCAACGTAAGGATAATTTTGTTGAAACCATTTGTTTCCTAATGAATTCAATAAAATAATTCAGTACAGCATAGAGACTCATTTCTCTTAGAAACTCTTTAACATGGGAATAACAAGTGAACGTCCCATTTACATAACACAGCTGCTAAATCAAGACTGACACTATTTCATATAATTTTTAACTTGTTTTTGTAGATTAACTCAGAAAAACATTTGTGTAACACTGAAAAAAACAGTACTGAAAGCAATAAAATGAAAGGTTATACAAAGTCTTAGGTCGAGTCAACATTCTACGTTTGGTCAGTGCTTTAAAAATGTGTTAGCGAATGCTGGGTAAATCTTAGAAATGCCTGAAAATAGTGCGACCCTTGACTATTGGCCACCGAAGACATCCAATCAGCCATTGCAGGAGATGGACTCAGCTGGTTGTGTCCAGCAGCTCATTAGTGAATATGTCAAGTAATCCTTCCTGACAGGTCGGACATGTCCAACCACACCACAGCGTAGCATTATTCCAGACATTTCTCAGGCAGTTAGGCACAGCAAAGAGCCATGGGAGCCTCTGAAAGCCATGAATATTTCACGAAAACATGCCTCCAGCTCTTGAATTATCTACTTGTGCTTTAAAATGCATTTGGAAAGTACTTATAACAGTGTCAGGGTAATCTGTCAGCAAGGAAATCCTTCCGAATAAATGTTTACTACAGCGTAATATAAAAGAGGTACAAACATGCTGTTGCGTGTTCGAGGTTAAACTCAAACACTTCAATACAAGCTTCTTAAATTTTGCTATTTAAATCTTTCTGATTAGCGTACTTGAAAGACGCCCAATGTCTCCCGGTGATAAAATACAATTTCCACACAACAAACAATCTGAAACTTGGATCACAGATTAGACTTGACACAGCTTGAGGTTTGTCAAAAGTGGCGCCTTCGACACACACAAAGTACCAATAACACCATATAATAGTGTATGTTGTGGAAAAACAAAGTGTGGAATTATATTTCTGTACAATGAAAACAGTAACTCCGTCTGATATTTATCTTTTTTTTTCATATTCAACTACACTGCTCAAAAAAATAAAGGGAACACTTAAACAACACAATATAAGTCCAAGTAAATCAAACTTCTGTGAAATCAAACTGTCCATCTAGGATGTGTTATTTGAGTGTTCCCTTTATTTTTTTGAGCAGTGTATTTTCCTATGTATCAATTTATGTTGCACACTTAAGAGGCTCAACTTTGTAAATTATTTCGGAGTGCTTTCTTCTATTTTTGACTGCAGATACTTTGTTATGACAATAAGTCTCTTGTAAGTGGAAGATCACTATTGTCCAAATGTATATTGAAGTTCCCCACTAATGTCACATTTGACAGAGTGGAAAGATGATTGAGTAAGAATGCAAAATCATTTACAAAGTAACGGTGAGGCAGCGATGACAGAGGAGTTTACGTACTAAAGGTAGGGCACAGATACCTTCAATACACCTTCAGGTACAGGAACAACTTTCCAGTTCCAGCAGTGAACTGTCGCAAGACTTCCGACCTCTGTGACTGACGCACGTAAAAATACATTAGTGGAGTGGAGACGTTGCCGGAACGAGATGTCCCATGAGTGAGTGAACACTCACTCACTCATGCAAACATGCAAACTACCATTTACAACATGCAAACTACCATTTACAACTGTGCTAAGCTTTTGTAGTAAAAATAAAAAAAAAAAAGTATTCAAAATCATCTAAAGAATGAAATTTATAACTATTTGGGGACGGCATTTTCAAATGACTAAAATGATTTTGCTTTCTATGTTAGAAAGTGAAAAGAGCCTCAAGGCTTCAGCTCCCTCCGTCATTCGAACTAACTGCTCCCTGAAGCTGAAATTGGAAATGACTCTGGGTGAACTGAGGAAAAAATAAAAAGGATAAAAAGAAATTCACATATCTGGGCCTAACATAATGCTACAATAGCTTCCAACATCCAATGGCACCAACATCAGCATATTAGTTACAGGGCCTGTGCATTTGTATGCGATACAGGAGTTGGTGAGGGAAGGAAAACAGAAAAGGAGTTACTTTTAGTTTCAGCTTTAGATTTAGAGGGTTACATTTATCACTTGGAAAGAGAAGAACATTAACTTCATCACCTGTGGCAAGAGGAAAGAAAGCTATTGATGGGCGCATTTTACTCACTCAGTCAATATGGCCTCAGAAGCCAGAGATAAAATGGCTGCCAGTCTGACACTGACTTATGAGCATATAATTGAATGAAATTCACAATCCAAGACTTCAAAATTTGCAAAGAAAGGAACAGCCAAAAGTTGCAGCGATTAAGAACAAGAACAAACAACTGATAAAGGAAAACACACTGATGAAGTGCAGCAGCACAGCAAACAGAGCAGGATGGGCAGTAAGAAACGCTGGAGATTTCATTCTCATTTGCTAATTGAGGAGATAATGTAAATCATTCCTAGAGTCAGTGGAATAAACAGGCCTTTTAAAAATCAATGAAGGTTCCAAAGCGCCTTCTTAGGTATTTTAGAGTGAATCAGCATCTCTTAGATCTCATCCAGGGCTTCGGTTTGCCTCAAGCCCTACAAGATTTAAATGCTTTAGATGTGATAGAGGTTAACAACATATTTGTAGAAGGACAGGGACTTGGGGAATGAGCTTGTGTTGAAAATCTCATCATTTGCAATTTTAGGATAGTCGTACAAGTCAGATAAAGAGTAAGAAAATAACAGGGAAAAGTTTAAAGAGCAATTCATGTTTACACCTGACACAGACTCCAATCACCCTGTGAGCACGAATATGACTTAAGTGAGATTTCCGAAACATAATCACCATTTTGTAGATCAAAAAACTTCATTTTTTATTTAATTGAATACCATCCTAACTAATATGCAATATTTCACTTCTTACCACTCCGAATCAGTATGTCACAGATACATCTGGTCATACAGGCACTGCTTAAAACAATACTATTGTCGTCTAAAAACGGTAAACTGATTTTATTCATTAAACAGAAGACAAACAAAAATGTTAATTTACACCGATAAAAATACACAATTTTTTTGTATTATAATGTAAAACGACATATTTTATTTTACTTTATAAACATGCGACAATGTTGATTTAATTGTTCATATAGCACCTGGTCAACAAAGTAAACATTTAGCATAGCTGGGAAAAAAATAATCATATTTACAAAAGAGTAGGAGGACAATGAAACACACAACACATCTAAAAATAGAGTGAAAACACAAAAACTCAGAATTGGTGCCGGGTGATGGCATCATCAGGGACGATCCCGTTAAACAAATGGAACAAGTCAAGAGAGCTACAAAACGGATCTGAAAATATGGAGGCAAATATAAATCTCGAGGAAAAACAAAAATCACGTCCGTGTGTAGATGTGCATAGGTACAGTAGATTTCCCTTAACCATCTTCTAGATGCACATCAGTTTAATCTGGAGCCAACCAGCCTTCAAGTGTCAGCAACTGCGTTAGCATGCGGTAAAGAAGGGTGCAAAAGCCATCTCACAAATAATATAGCAAGACAAGCACAAGATACGCCAGCTGTCAGACACATTACCATCCTACAAACTCCACAGCCAGCACCGTACTCAGCTTTTAATCTGGAGTGATAGAGTGAGAATAAATTAAGCTTCTGTCGACCCCAATTTAATTAGCAGGACACTATTAAAAACTTGCTGCAAACCCTGTCAGTCTTGTCAAATCTTGCGGGTCTAAGAAAACTTCGTCCTCTCAATCTTTGAAAGAGTCAATGCAAAATCTTGATCTAATATTGTAGTCAGACTTTCCTCTGTGATATTGTGCCAGAAAAATAAAATAAAAAAAAAAGCAGGAGGAGAAGCCTTAATGAGAGAGTGGGAGGAAGGCAGCTGAGATCATTTAATTATTGTTCCTCATACATCCACTTATCATGCCACAGCACAACTAGCCTTAATGGCTTGGCGGTGCTGGGCAGGATATTATTTCATACATGGGGGAATTAAATGAATGCATGGCAGGGTTCGGTCTCAGAGAAAAATAATGGGAATCCTAGCAGCCTCAAATATTGGATTTGTTAATGAATGAAAGCAGTTAATCTCTGGCTCGACTTCGAGAATTGTCGCAAAAAAAATACAGCAGACGAAAAGGTAGAGGGAGGGCGGATGAAGAGATGGGAAGCAGAGTTTGTGTGGTAAACATTGCTTTGGGGAAATTATGAAGGCCCCAAGGGGGAAGGGAGCGAGATTCAACTTTTATATATCGCCAAGTTGGCTTGGACAGCTTTCTTACCTTCATAAAACAATCCTTTCATTTAAAAAAAAATGCTTCCTGAGTTCACTTGCGCTAGCTTGGTCTGCTATTGTTTCTTCAAGGGCTCTATATCAACTTCCACAAGCATTGTTCAGGTCTGGACACCACTAACCCAACACGAGGTGCCATTAATCAGAGTTTATTCCCCATTCAGACCTGAGGATTCAATCAATACCTCTTATCTATAGGAAAGACTCAGAAGCCGGGAGCAACAAGAACGCTCCCTACTGCTGTGGTTTCAATGGCCCGACGGGAACAACGGCAGAATATCCAGGAAACCAAAGAAAGCCTTTTAACAAAGAGAAAGAGCACAGGAGTCAGAGCTGAGCAGCAGAGTTACCCTGTCAGTGCAGTCACCTTGGAACTTAGTGTATGTCCTCCAGGGACTATTTTGTAATAAGGTTATGAGGTGCAGCAGCAACGGCCCCGTCCTCACAGATGCTCACCGTTGTCTGTACCTTTTCTCTCCTGGCTGGCTGCTGAGACAGTTGCTGATTAGCGGCAGCTGTGCTGAACGACACGCAGGTGTAGGTCATTAGAGATGATTATCAAAGTGACTGACTGCTGAGTGCTCCTGGAGTTGCGTCTTTGAACCGAAAGCCTGTCAGAAGCAGTGTGTCCAAACAGCTGAAGTTACTTGTCTATTTAAGGACCGAGTAGTCGCTGTAGTGGTTTCAAATGAAGTTGCCACATGGCCCCACAGGCCATCTTAGAGGACAACCAATGAGCATAACCATGGCAATATGCAACAATACCAGAATATCAAGAGCTTTATAGAGGGAAGATTTTAACAAAGAAGTTGAAATCTATCTTGTCAACTTGTGGTTTAGATCGAGGGCGTTTAAAGTGTGAACAGGGAACCAGTGGAATAATTTTGCGTGACCCTTGAGTGCAGGTCAAAGTCGCTTCAAATTTTCATCAAGTGGAGCTGATGTAGGTGGATGGATTTTGTAATTTCTTAGGACATGATTACAAAAATCTTGTCCTAATAAGTCTCCACAGCAACTAGCATGAGCAGAAGAAGAATGTTGACGTCACACAGCAGCATGCTGTTTATGGAGTTGTGATGGATCTACACATCCACACATCAATGCTAAAGGTATTCAGAAATGGAAGCCGAGAGTATCGTCACAAGATCATAACAAGATAAAGACAATAGTATTTTTCGACTCTTTGAAGTGGTGATGATCATCCTGTTAGTTTTAAGGTAAAATCTGCCTAAATGACAGATGTAACTGGTAAAAATGTGAATACAACAAACTGCCCTCGGTCCTCACTTTGTCGGGCTGTTCTGCATTACAAGCTATCCACCATCCCACTCACGTCTTCTCTGGTTTCTCAAACTCATCAACATTCTCCGAACTCACCTCTGGAACGCACACTTGCTCTTTGCTACACACCAGCACCTTGCCCATCCAGGAACCTCCAGTCCTCCTCCAGTCTCAAGCTGCAGTGAACCACCAGTCTCACCACTGACCTACCTCGGTTTCATTCTTCCGAATAACTTACTCCTCTTCCCATTCAGATGATCTCGAATCCCAACCTCTCCAGAGCGACCTCGGCTTTGCACATTTCTCACCATTTTGGAAAAAGTTGTTAATTGAACTTCTTACACTTTCTCTAGTCTTCTTAGGCTGATTCTAGGGCAGGAAATGACCACCCAGCATGGCAGTACGTATGTTAGCTCTTCGAAAAACTGTATTGATCTCGCGTCCAATTGACACAGCAAATCTATGGCGTAATGAAACAAGCATTGGGAAAAACATTCTTCATCCTATTGCCCATGCCTCTGTTTTTGATTTCAAATCACGGTAACAATCTGCCGGTCAACATCAGACAAACAAGTGCTGATAATTGCCAGCAACCCTGACCCACTCCTTGCGTGTAAAGAGAGACTAAAGTGTGAGAGCGTCTCGATCTGGTGGAATTCATTTCACTGTGACCGCTCTTACTCACTTAACAGACTAACTGTGCTGGTCAGAAATCTCCTGTCTTCTTCATATTCATTCAGAATGCAACACATACAAACCAAAGTCTCATTAAGAGCACAGGGTGACACAAGGCAGAGCATTTCAGACCATTAATTCTTGCACATGAGCAGCTATCACACAGCCCGTGAGTATTTGTTTCTAAACACCGTTTCTTCCCTCACTTTAAATCAAATTAAAATATGTGATCTGGGAAAACTGTCACCAATCCACTGACATGCACGCCGCTGTTAATGAGCTGTCGCGCAAGCAACCACAGTACGTTGCTTTCCTCATCTTGGAGCTTTAGTGCGTTTCTGGCTCTTCTGCTCTCTGTCAAAGGATTACTGTCTAGTTTAGAGCTGCTGCTTTGCGTTTTGCCTCTTGAAAGCAACAATGTATTAGCCACACAAACCAAAGATCTAAGAAAAATGATGCGTACCTTATTTTCTCTTCTATATTCGAGGTACTTATCTTGTTTCAGATAACGACCTCTCATTTTGCCGACTGTGAACAACTACTCAAATGTTGATGTGAATTACCTCTTGTGGGCATTGACAAGTGTGTGCGTTAAACCTTAACATACATCAAATCTCTATAAAACAAACGTGCGTTGTACCAATTTTATCATATTACCACCACAAATTTCAATAAACTCATATAAAGCTAATTATTTTTGGTCAGACCCAAGTCGTCTACCAAGTCACTGTTTTTCTGGCTCATGCCATCCATTCCATTGGTTTGAACACTCTAATCCTTCTTCCCTCCCCAATTTCACTTATAGCCTCTTTGATGTCTGTCTATTCTTGCTGCTCTTTTGAACAAATTGAGCGTTTGTTCTGAAAGCGCTTCAAATATCAGGAGAACAGAAGAAAATGTCAGCGGCATGCCCACCGTCTTAACGTTCCTTCAGCAGTACCTGCACACATCATCACCCGACTAAACAAGTTGTAGAGGACCAATGAGAGACGCGCCGATGGAGGGGAACGAGCCAAGGCGAGGGAGGAAGGGGAGGAGGAGGAGGAAGGGCGAGTGTGTGAAAGGTGTAAAAGATGAAAGCGAGAGTGTGAGAGTGGGGAAGAGAAGAGTTTTAATAAGAAGCAAAAGAGCTTTTGCTGCTTTCTTAACAGATGAATTTACCCCCGCTTACTGTCATTTTCTATACGCCCGCTCCTTCCTTCTCATATCCTTTCTCTTATCATCACTCCCACCATTTTTCCTCCCTTTTTTTCCTCCAGTGCCCACGTTGCTCCCTAGTCATTTGAATTCATTTATTTAGGCTTGACAGCTTTGGTAGATAGAGCACTTAGTCCTTATTGAGGAAGTAATTCATCTTTAATTCTCCCACAGCCTTTTGCAAGTTCGTCATGGCAAATACTTTACACAGTACCACCACATACACGCTTTGATGAAAGTAAGTAATAACTTTTAAAAGCTAAGCAACTGTATACTGCAAGTTTTTAAGATCACTAACGATGCTCTACATTATTTAACATGTATTTGTGCTCTTAAGTGTATGCACAGTTTATAATACAATTTCAAGAGTTGGTTTTATTTACATTATTTGTGACTGAGGACGACAGAAATAATGAAAGATTCAGAGAAAAACACAGAGAAGTACATTAAAAAAACAGTGAGCATAATTCGCAGTAAAACAAGTTAGATTTATTTGAGCATTACAATAGTATCACACCAAAACAAACTGGAGCACAGTAAAAGTGAGCAGTACTGTAATAATGCCAGACTCCTGTTGGAACAGCCGAGGCGCGCTGACCGGACCTCTATAAACAGAAATATTTAACAAATTACAACTTTAATTTGCTCAAACAGTTAGCTTATATTCTAAAAAGGTTCTCCATTCTGCAGCATTTTAAAGTGGGCCTGAAACCCAATCTCCTTTTGGCAGTGTTGGCATTCCATACTTTGGGCTTAACATTTGAAAGATATCAGCTCTTAGTTGAACTGTGCTTTGCTTTTGTTTACATGTCAATAAAAATTCCCCAAACAAAACTGTACATGGTTATTCTGCTTGAGACAAACTTTTTTTTAAGGTGGGACGCAAACAGAAACGTTGCATTTTTGCACACACCTCTTCGTTGACTCCGTCTGTGAGCCACAGCTTTAGAAATAGAAAAGGTTTAGTTGTATCGTGCCATACTAACTGATTCGAAGCCTCATGTATTCAGCGTCCCCATGTTGCCGTTCAAGGAAATCCTTCAAAACACTTCTGCAGATTGATGGAAATACAACAAAACTATGAATGGAAATGCTGCGCGAAGCAATAAAACCATCCATGCCCGTTTGCTCACTTCATAGATGCCGATTAAATGCTTTAAGCCATTTAATAACAGAATATTAAATGGTCCCTGATGGTTTCTAGACACACACGAACAGCCATGGAGGGAGAAGATTGGCTGCACCGACTCTCTAGGACGCTTCATTAAAATGCATACAATGTCGCTGCTTTACAAACACACACACACACACAGAGGGATTTCCCAGACACTCACTTATTGGTGCAGACACTCAAACAATAAGAAATAGACTAATGACTGTAATTACCCATGCAGACTAGCAGCAGACCTAAAGTCACTTCGCAACTGACCACAACGTGCCATGTGAGTGGACTTATAAACGGAAGGAGACAAGAGAAGAACTATTCTGCCTTGCTTAAGGGCCCAATGACATCATCTGGGGCCAGCAGTTGACATGACTGATAATATCTAAGAACACACAGTCATACCAGCACAGACTCGTCCTTTCTTGCCCTCTCCAATATTACCGTAGGGGCTAACGCTCTGCTTTGTCGGACCTTGTATGGAGACTCGGTCCAGCTCCCTAAGAGCGAAAAGAAAACAAGAAGAGAAAAGGAGATGGAGGCGATGCAGCGGGGCTCCGGTTTCCATTAAATAACTCGGAGATTCTATAGTCTGACACGTAGCTATGACTGTGTTCATTTCCTCACCGTACACCGCTGTAAGGATACACCTAAACTCATGTAGCAGGCACAGAACAGGAGACAGATTGGGATTTAAAGAGAAGATCAAAAGACGGATTTAGATTTCCAGTGGGAAGAGACTGAAAAACAGATCTTTGTTCTTTCTGACTGCTGATCCATTTTTTACCTGTTTTCTCTTTTTTGTTTTTCATTGGGTTTGTTTTTTTAGGGGCTTTTCTTTGCCAGCAATTGTTTGTATAAAAAACCCTGAGATTGGTCTGCGGAAAGCTGTGCCTGTCTGATCCTTTTTTTACCCTGCAAATATTATGTACACAGACCTATTCAAATTTTGTTTCGTTCAATGTATTTTATTAGAAAAACTAAATAGTGGAAAGTTAAAAGGAGGAAGAAAAACGATACGATTGTAGTTTTTGCAAAAATCAAAAGGGAAATGTTGCCATTAGTATTCCACCCACCATCCACTAGTTGCCCTTAGAAGTCACCTTATTTTGTAAATTTGTAAAGAAGTTTAAGTCATGGTTTGGTTATAAAACAGTGTCCCCTTCAACACTTTTTCTAGTTTCCAAAGGTTTTGTAAAATGATCAATACAGTAAGGAGGGTTTTGGTCAACCTACCTTTGTTGTGCCTTGACTTGCCAATTGACTGATTAAGGTAGCTTTACAGAGTAAGGAAGTGTCGAGGTGATCAGTCATGGATTGTGCAGTCAACTAGAAAAGTCAAGAACAATTTCCAGCAGAAATAAGATAGAAGGTAAAAAATACAGACTCATGTTGAAGCATTTGTTTGGCAAACAATGGGGTAAAGAGGTGTTGTAAATTAATATTTTAGTAATCGAGTAATCCATCGTTTATTCTTATGATTAATCAAGTAATTGGATAAAAAAATATAAAATAAAATATTGATTAATTTGGCATAACACCGGTGTTACTACTGGGGTTATCCTACATAATTTCCGCTTATGTAGGATAAGTGGAGATTAAATATTCACTTATCCTATATAAGCAGTTTCTTTGTTCTGTGGTAGTGCAAGTTAAAAATGTAGATAACATTTAGACTTCAGCCACAAGCACTTTTTTTTCCAAAATGAGAACATTAACATTTCTTTTAAAACATTTCAGACCGGGATGATATGAAATTTATTGAGCAGTTCGTCCGTAAAGTTACACTTACACTGTAAGCATCAACTACTCAGCCGCCCGCTGTGTTCAGTCTGTCCGGTCACCTGTTTAAATCCTCCCGCAGCTCTCTTCCCACCGTTCGCTTTGAACCAGCAGGTCCCGGAGGAGAAAGGCTGCCATACTCCAGGCTTCACACCAGTCATTTTAAGGATGCCTATCGGTCCCCCAAAAACAATGAAAACCCAGGCATTGTCATCAATCAATAAAATCCCCATGGGCCGAACTTGAAAATTGGACGTTATGACGCTAACACCTAGCATTTGTCAACAACTCAGAGGCGAAAGTCGCAGCTACGTGTAACGCAAATAATTTTCCGGCCAGAACACTGTGCGCTAAATAACAAAACATAAATTAACGAAGCTTCGAGGAAAGTAAATTTTCCTCGAGGAATTTTAATAATCGAGGTACTCGAATCATTCGAGGAATCGTTTAAGCCCTAATGGGAGAGCTAAAATGAGTTTTAAGTTATTACTGCTTTGATTCTTCAAACACAAATTATATTGCATTGCATTTGAGATTAATGCAGAGGTTGGCCTTCAAACAGGAGACCAGTCCAAGTCACCTGACCAAAGCTATAACATAGCATAGTCATGTGAGAATGGCCCAGTCAAAGGCCAAACCCAAGTCCAAAAGGGAATCTGTGCCAAGCCTCGAAAGTGGACGTTTAGGAATGTTCTCCATCATATACGACTGAACTTAAGAAAACTGTTTCATTTCTCTTCTATCAAATAAAATCCCCTCCAAAAGCTATCACTGTTGACAATGTGAAAACTTTCCATGGGAATGAATACTCTTGTCAGGCAGTGCATTCGTATACCACTCCTTTTCTCAAAGCAAACCTGATAACTTGAATACTGAATGCAGCCATATCTATGCAGCTTATGTGGATTCTTTTTTTCTCGATTTTAAAAACCATGTGCTGTCTGATTGCTTCCGAGGCCACT
This sequence comes from Poeciliopsis retropinna, assembly GCA_010277075.1. Taxonomy (NCBI): domain Eukaryota; kingdom Metazoa; phylum Chordata; class Actinopteri; order Cyprinodontiformes; family Poeciliidae; genus Poeciliopsis; species Poeciliopsis retropinna. The sequence continues at coordinate 4,952,164 of VMRM01000019.1, forward strand.
CAACCGTGAGTGTACATGTGTTCGATTGCAGCGCGACAGCTCCTAAAGTGGATTCTCAACTACTACCCTTCAACTTACTTTTACCGCCCTCTTTGCTTTTGTAATTTCTCCCCAATATCCAGTTTTGCAGGCTAACAGCATGCTGTCCAGCCTCATGCTGTTTTCTGAATGTCTCGCCTCCTTTTTTTTTTCCTCTCCTCTCATTACTTTTGCCTGATCCATTAGCGTAAAACTTCACCAGCTCAGCTCTCCAGGATTGGTTGGAGGAGATATCCATTTCTCGATGTAAATAAATCTGTTACTTCCCTGACAGCACAATTCATTAGCCCTCGCAGCAATCCACCCGTTCACGCAGAGTGCATCGACACCACGGCGAATGTGTGTGCACAGCTAAAAAAGAGAGACAGAGAGAGAGACAGAGAGAGAGATGCCCAGAAGGGTTAGAAAAACATGTCAGCTTTGCTCTTTGGAGGTTCACGTGTGATTACAGGAGGAAAATGCTTCCAGAGGACGGATCAGCATGTATGCAGAGGTTAACAGTTGGTAGCTGCATTGCTGCCCATTCTGTTACATCACTGCAGGATGCATTTGCTCATCAGTAAATATAGAGAACAGCTGCTGTTCTCCTAAACTCAGTGGCCAGACTCGTCTTAAAAAAAAAGGAAAAAAAAAAAATTGGTCAAACTCATGTTGCAGGGAAATAAAATGCCAGTCAGCATTTTCAATTTGTTTTGCTATTTTGTTTTAAAATAATGTAAAACTATTTCAAATGTATCTCTTCGAAAAAAAATAAATAAAAAAATCTAATGGCTAATCCACTCAAGGTACAATTGTTTGGGTACAATAATCTTTTGCAACACGACGCCAAAGCACAGGTTTCCAGATAATTAGTCAACTATCACACTGAAGGTTTCAGTATGATGACACAAATAAGACTGGAATAGACAGAGTTTATACTGTATTATTTTAATTAAAGTAACCAAAGAAAAGTTATCGGTATGTCTTCTTGTCTGTCAAAAGAAAAGTAGCTACATCATCTTGAATAATAAAGTTTAATCGAATGACCCACAACACACCACTCTCACATGCAGGATGGAAGTCACCTTCCCCTTGTTGCGGCTCACGCATTTACTGCTGGATGCCCTCATGTGTCCCAACAACACAGATACCAATCTGAAATTATTGTTCAGAATGCTAGAAGGAGAGTCTCAAATGCTGTACTCCTTGCAGAATCGCTCACTCAGGCCATTGTGTTTCTGTGTTTTACCTCTGGGTTGCTATGCTACCATCCCTCTTCAACCTTAGGTTGGCTATTTATGCATCCGTTTCATTTTCCCCCCCCGCCCCTCCTGTCCTTTTCCAAAACAAGCACACCAATTGGTTAAAAAGCATAAAAGCCCTATTCTAAGGGCAGTGTTACACAAAACGTTGCAAAGAGGCGCATAGGGGTGAGATCAAACCTTCAGCTGGTTGAGGCGATACCAGGAGAATAAGTTCCTTATAGAGGGGTCGAACGTTCGAAGAAGCAATGAAGTAAAAACCACCAGGATGTCGACAAAGTCTTATCTTTGTTACTTTTTGATAAGTCTTGGCATTCACTAGCTGGTAATGACTTGGGAATGGTCACACTTAACAGCGACCGTCAATGACTCAAACTTTGAGCAGAGTCACTGAGAGAATAGCACCAGTGACTCACCTATCTTAACTGACCCGAAACGCCCGGTCACTGTGATTTTTCTGACTGCAACTTATAAGCCAGTTGCTCCAACTATGTTCAGAACTTTAGAAGCCTTTTGGACGACAACCAGTGCGTCCTGAGGAAAGAAGAGCAGAAGTCCAGGTGCTTTCTTTGAATCGTCATGCCATGGATGTCTGAGAATTTACGCCAGCGTACGACTGATCCTCAGGTTCCGACTAAAAAACTTGTGAAGATCAAACATCAATGCAACTCAAAAAAAGCCAGCATACCATATTGTTTTTGAGATTACCCACCAACAGACTAAACTGGTGAAGCAAAGTGGATTAAGTACATAGTGAAGCCAAGTAATTTAAGTTGGCAGAGACCAGAGAGCTAAAAGTAGTAGACGTACGAATACATCTACTACTTGTTTAAGTCATCTCCCAGTAACTACTGTGGTCTGTCATGTGCTTATTGGTTGAGAGATCCTGCTTTATGTCCTCTTTCCTATTTTGTCTTAACACGCAGTCTGGGCAAATATTGGAAAAGACATAATTCATATGACATATAAAGCCACACTGAAAACCCCTGAGAGGGTTTGTCTGCACTGTCTGTGTGCTATTACATAATAGATAGGCCACGGCAAAGAAGCAAGGCAGCACAAAAGGAAAAAAAAAAAAGAAGAAGAAGAGGAAATCGTTGTGGTTGGTGTGTCAGAGTAAGACTGGTATGGACAGAGGAACAGTGAAAACTAATTAGCGCAGCACTTTAAGCATCACAGGCTACATACTGCTGCGAGAGGGCGACTGCCAGAGACAATCCCAGTCAATTTTCCCACTCAGCAGAGAGAGCTGAGTCTGACATTGTGTTTTATCTCAGCAAAACTCTTCACTCATGTCAAGAGCTGCAGCGATGGGAAGATGGAGAGAAGAGAGAGAGACACGGGAAAGGTTTGTTGGTCAGAGAGGACAGATTTTAGCAGAGGAAGTTTGGGCCAAAAGCGAAGAAGGCAGCAGGGAGACAGCTCAGAGGTAGACCTGAGGACAGCACAGACACAGAAATGGAAAGAACAGAGGAGTCTTAGCACTTAGGCAGTGATGTTTGGGGGGAGATTATTGAAACAGACATTTTTATAAATAGCATAATAGCATAACCCCTGTGCTTGGTTCGAATGTGAAGAACAAAGATGTGCTCAGAGGCATAGTTTTATATATTTTTCATTCAGTCTTCTGTCCTGGATTGTTTTGATTTGTCTGAATCCATGTTTTATAGACTAGAACAGCCTCCCCTCTGATGGTCACTCTCCTCCATCAAAGGTCATAGGAACAGACACCATGACAGTGCGAGTGACAAACTGGAAATGATTGCAGTCATACTTAAAATGGCCTGGTTTGCAGGCAAACCTGTTTTTGTTTTCTTCTCTATAGAAAGAAGTGGGAAAGGGAGGAATCAGTGAATTTCAGACATTTTTCACATTAATCCTTTTTCAGTCGAAAAATTGAAACACGTCTTCTACAGCTAGTTGACACATCAATAACATTACTCATTTACCAATACTTTCATACTGCATAGAGTGTAAAAAAAAAAAAAGGAAATAAAATAAGCAAAAATAAATGAATGATTGTGTGATGGACTGGCAGCTTGTCCCGCAGATGATCCACCGTCTGTCTGGAAGTTTCAAACGTTCCGCTGTCATTGTGGTTCTCAAGAAAGGGACCAGTCACTGTGTGAAATGACTACTGGCTTCTCGCCCTGATGTCTGTGGTTATGAAACATTTTGGAGCAGTGACGTTGAAGCATCTGAAGAACATTACCGGTCCCTGACCTTGACTTTGAAACACATCATCAACTCAAGTTGGAATCTCTGGCCAGTTAACCTTTTAAAGCCATCGGTCGTTTTGTGATTAATTTTTCATACTATTTCTCTGTTTTATGCTTCCACTTCTCCACTATTATTTGGTTCATGTCCAGGTCGGTTTTTTCACTCTCGTCAAGCGCTATTCATGTGTATTTTTCATCCCGTGTCATCATGACTGCCTTCTTCATATTGCGTTTAGTGATGTACAGATATGTTATGTCACCAAACTGCCTCTCAATATCCTAAATACACCTAAAGAGGACAGCTTTACATTGCAGTTACAAATACTTTCTGTTCACGTCTTGGAATATTGTGTCTCCATGTGAGAATTTGGCATATTACCTCTCTTTTGAAGTTTGTTTTTAAGCTTTCATAGATGTCGGGTGTTTGAGAAGGGCAGCATTTTTCCCACATACAAAACATCCCTGCATCTTCTCAATGAAATTTGTCAGAAATGTCGGGTTACTTGAGCTTGTTCAAAAAGAAACAAGCACCCTGCAAGTTATTGATGAATCCAGGCAACTGAAAATAACTCCTTGCACGAGGGATCAACACAACAGGGCTCCAGCGCACTAAATGCTTTCCTTTAGCGCCGCAACTGTTAGCAGGAAATAAAACAAATCAGAATCAGTCTGTGCAAAAAACCACTAAGCCACACAGCCAGAGGCTCTCATCATATATTGGAGCTGGCCTGCCTTGCGTGTAGTCGAAACTAATCTGAAGAAATCACAGTATAGAACAGACTTTGCACGTTAACGGCTCTGTTTTTATGTTCCTTCAATCATTAACGATGAGACACCATCCATATCATTGCCTATGCATAATACAATATGCATCAGACCAAACTGGAGAAGATATGTCACTATGCTGGATTTGATGTGGCCAGAAATGGTCAAGCACTTTTTAAAGAAAATGTTTCGATTGCTCCAAACAGTCCAATTAGATTTGTATAAGTAACATTAGATTAATTTTTAGCTTTGAACCATAAGCTAATTTATATCTGTTTCTAGTATGTTTACATGGATTTTATTTTATTTTTTTAATTTTGGTGTCCTCAGTTCTTTAATTTGCTTATGAACATTGATATGAAACAGAAACAAAAAGCAAAACTACTGCCAACTACTGGCAGATTTATATTTATTTGCATCTCAGTGTGCATGCTTCCAGCTTGATCTCCCACTTCTAGACATTGATCTCTACTCCATGAGTTTGCACTAACCTTCCCTGCGCCAGCTAAGCATTTAAAAGCAAGTCGAAAGACAGTTGTAATCTCAAGCGAAACAGAGTTGTGTTCTCTTCCTTTCTGCTGCTCCGCCGTCTCTTTTCACATAAACACACGGAATCAGTGGGAATTTATCAGCCGAATGCTGATTTAAGGCTCCCTGTTGTCAGCGCATAATTAGCAGCTGAGGATGGCTTGGGATGACTTTGCAAGCAGAGCAGAAAGGATGTCGTGGCAATTGTGGTCCAAGGTTAATGCAGGAGAAAAAAGATGCAGACACATTTAGCAAGTTACAGATGGTAAATTCAACAAAATTCAACAAACACAGAGAAGCAAAATGTTCCCTGCAGAGCCTTTAAAATTTCAGTATGATTACCCCGTAATCACGAGCAAACAATCTTTTCGAAGATGTCAATATAACAAATCAGAGAGCAAACACTCAACGAATGGCCTATATGTACATGTTCTTTTGATCCCAGGTATATCACCGTGTGAGAGCCGGTGTTGAGCTCAACATAATTACATTGTGCTCCCAGAAAAACACAATAAGTAACAATTACCGTTACAGGTCTTCATGAGATGCTGATTTGTTGGCTGAGGCACCCGACTGATTGACTGGGAGAAATGTCAGGCTTCATAGAACAAAAACAGATGTTTCTGCTACCTTCCAACCAATCAAAAGCACAGAGAGTCACCTGAGATTGTGGGTTAAGATTAAATGCGGTGCATTTTCCGTACTAAACATGTAACCTGGTTTCCATGGGTTAAATACATAAATCCCTCATCAACCCTAGTTTAGATCCATGTATTAGAATGGTCCTGTCTTTATAAGTCAGAACCAAGTTTGTGTCATCCTTCAAGCATATTGTACCGCAATCTTGCTGCCTCATAGGCAGGAAATTATTTGCCCTTTATGATTTAGATGCAACCCTCCCTCAACAAACCATCTTTAAGTAGATGAATCCTGCCTGACTGCTAACAAGTCCTCCACAAGCTTTCCAGTGCCGTGTTAATTTAAATTAGGTGTGTTCAAGTGGAGATTAATCTAAAACAAACAAGAAACCAGGGAGCCGTGCCTCGAGTTGCCCACAGTGATGAGAGAGATCAGCAGATTAGTCAAAAGCCCAAACCAGCGAAGCATCAGCGCCATAAGATGTTTCATTTGCCTAATTGTAGCTGAACTGTGTTGCTGCAGATAGAGGAAGTTCTGTGTTTGGAAAGCAACATTAAAGAGAGCAGCTAGCCTCGAGTGAAGAACACTTAAGCAGGGATTATAGTTGTGCGTTGACCCATGAGAAGGTTGTCTAGTCAACAAAGTGAAAATATAATACATTACTGCTGATCTCATAAGCTACCAAACTTGCTCCTGTGATATTAATTACATAGCAGGGTGGCACTCGAAGAAGTACATCGAAGGACATTCAAACCGTACCTTGTGTAAAATTCCAGTTTGAGTTCCATAACACAAATGTCCCCATAACATTTGTGTTATGGGGACGATCTCTGGCTTTGTTCGGCACAGCTGCCTGAAATGACGAAAGATTCAACCCACTTAGACTCAGGCTTCCCACATCAATTTGCGTAAGTAATGTCATTCATAGGAGTGAGCCCTGCAAAATGTGTTTTCATAAACAAGAAATTCAAATTTTTTGTTTTGTTTTTTGTAACAGTGTTACATTTATTGGCAGGAAGCATCATTAAAACAACAGTGATAATGAAAGAAAAATGTACCAAATGCAAACTTCTTTTCTTCTTGTTCCACCACAAAGCTGGTCAAATAGGTAAAGTCAGACAAACAAAAAAAAAAGAATCGACAGGTGATGATGAAATCTTTCAGCTGAGGTGTAAAACAACTTAACGAGCCAAACAATAGAGGTCTGGGTGCCACCAGGTTAAGCCGATACTGTAATTTGGAGTCATATCTAATTAATAATGACTGTACTGAAAGTCGTGTCAAAAAGAGGAATTTATTGATCATATATTGCTTTGCTGAATTGAACACTTACAATGTTTTGCACAGGAAGGTTGGTGGATTGATATTTGTTCACAGGGTGCACCCTGTATGTGTGTGTGGTCTCACAAAGCCAGCTACCTATATGTATCTCACACACACACACCCATTCACTCATGTAAGAACAGGCACACCAGATACATGCTGAAGAATGCAGGGAATCAAAAGCAAAATGTTGTAAAAGAGACTGAATGATTTTCTGACCTGATCTCAGGTCTGCTCATAGTGTGTGCGGGTGTGTGTGTGCTACTATGTTTAGGATCAATACTGAGTTACAGACAGCTTGGCCCCACCTCGCATCGAGCCTTGGCTTCAGGGAATCCGCAGAGGTGCAAACACACAAACAAACAACAACAAAAAAAATCCCAGCTCTGACCATTGTAAATAAGTCCATCTCTCCCCAGTAGGAAAACAGAAAGAGAAGAACTCCGACGACAAAACACTGAAACTGTGCGTGACTCTAAACAACAGACAAAAAGCATGAGAAAACAGAAAAGTATGCAGCCAAAAATGAGAAATTCTGCAAATAAATAAGTTATATTTTAATTATTTCCTCTGGCCCTGGCATCTTGATTATGACACTGTTATGATATGGCGAGTCCAACACTGGAAAAGTAAAAGCAATTCTAAATGGTTCATTCTTATAACATCTTTTTTAACCATTGGTTGGTTTAATGAACCACTTTGAGGAGAATTATGCAAACATTTTTTCATCGGAAGTATTGTTTGTTGCTCTACAGCGATTTGTTTTTAGGGGGAAAGATTTTATTTCCTGGAACCCTAAAGTATCACAATAAGCAGAAATATATGTTCACAATACATCACTATGTGTAATACAGCTATATATCACAAAATGAGGGACTTTTTAAGTAAAAGTAGCAAAATTTGAGATGCAACGATACTGAGGTGTTTAGACCCATTTTTCAAAACAATCCAGAATAAAAACCCCAAAAATTGCACAAACACATATGAGTCTGAGCACAGAAATTTCTAAGACATTGTTAGCAACCATTGAAAATGTCAAATTACTTGAGAGGCTTTCCACAAGCACTTTCCCCTTGCCACTTCTGATCCCACTGGTTTAGATCTGACCTATGCCGCCACCAGAAGCAGCCAGAACTTTTCATTCACCCTGTTCTTGACCCTCCAATTGAGAAAGAAATTGGGCAGATCTGCCAGCCTCAAAATCGTCGTTGCACATTGACTCCGCATATATACATTTAGTTATCTAAGAAAAAAAGAGCTGTACTTTTATTTCTACCCCTGTTCCTTTTCGCACTCAGCAGCTCATCAGAGGGCTGGAGATCTGCTTTGATGCAACATTTTTAACATGTCAGGCATCATAGCTGCACACTGCCTGAAAATATATGACCTCAACTGGCAGAATCAAGGTGAGCTTAGCCTCATTTTAATATAGGCTCAACCGGGACCCGATAGCACTTTGCTGCATGTCATGAAACTCTTGTTATTGTCTCAAAAAGGAGACAATTTTGTTGTTTGCTTTAAGAAGAAAAGAGAAAGCAGAGATTCAGGCATCTGCTTAATCCATTCGCCTAGGCAGGCCTAAACTGAAACAGATGACTTTGAGAACTTGAACTTGTCTGCAATTTGCTTCGTCTTTACCTTTGCTTTAAGAGAGGCGCTTTGCTGTTAAAGTTTTTATAGTAAACTTTAATTTCTTGCTTTCTAGGCAGTTTGGAACATGACCCAGCAGTGGAAATAAAGACAGAGCCTGCAGACGATTTTCGTATCTCACCATAGGGGCTATAAATAGCTAGCCAAGCTTTATCTGTAACAAAAGAATTATACCTAAGAGCCCACAGCAGCTTTTAGAGGCATTCCTTCCCTTAACATACCTGAATCATGAACATGCCATTCAGCTCTGCTGAGGTCTGGTAACAAGTCCTTGAATTGACCTCCAAAGCCCCCTCCCTCAGCTACCACCCATCACACACCGCACCTGACCCCTTTGGCCCCACCCCCAGGTGGTCAGCCTGTTGGAAGGGGGACCCATGTTTCCTCTTTGGGATTAGGCTGGCTGGGCACCATGGGTAAAAGCCCAGCCACCTGGCTCCAGAGTGGGGACCCGGTGACCAGCGTCCGGGCGAGGGAACAATAAGTCCATTTTTTATAACTCATCATAAGGGGTCTTCTCATAAATCTCATAAATCAACAAATAGCTTTGATTCTACTCGAGCACACCATAGCCCTGCCTCATCAAAACCCAAACTTCAGCCGGAGGAACAGAAATAGATCAAAAAGTCAGTTTCTTTGGCGCTTGGCTCAAGATTTATTGATTTCCTTCCTCCTCTGTCTCGCCTGCTTTCTCTCTCTTTTGCTTTTCTCCTCCCCTGAATTTTCTAAAACCGCTGTAATCACTGGCAATTTGCAGGGCGCCTCGCAGCTGGACTCTTGCCCACTGCTGACAAAGTGTGAATGTGTCGGTGTGAAAAAAAAAAAAACCTGTGCGGCTAAGAATAAAAGGAGCAGGCCATGCCTGTTTGTGGGTTTTTATGTTAATTTCTGTCCAAAACGGTCTGTTTGGGAAGAATGGGGAGCGGTGCAGGAACCCAGGAGAAGACTGGGATTTTTATAGATCGCTGATTACCTACGGGGGGGGTCCCTCGGCTCAGAGTCAAGGGCCAAATTCACACGCACCCGCACACACACAGTATGTCTTACTATCTTCACAAGGACATTGCATTGCATTTCTATAGCCTAAATCCATAAATATCTAACCCTAAACCTGACCAGAACTCAATTCGACCTTTAGCCCTAACCCTAACACTTGTTCTTGTGGGGCCCAAGCATTCGGCCCCATAAGGAGCAGTCGGTCCCCGTAACATGGTATGTTTTAGGAAATTTGATCCTTATGATGTGTGAAATAGAAGGTTACGCACACATATATATTTTCAGGACTTCATTAATTGCTTCTGGTTTAATATTATTTTGTATATCATATGTATGACATATATATTGAGACGCTGTATTATAGTATTTCATTATATCTCATGACTATATAATGAAATATAGTATATCGTATAACAATGAATATAATGCTATATCATTGTGTTATATCATTTAACAATGAGATATAATGGGACGTTATCTCATTATATTGAACTAATTATGTCATGATGAGATGCTATAATGAGTAAACTATCTCATCATATTGAGATACTATTCCAGTGTAATTAGATGACCATGTCATTATGATGAGATGTTTTTTATTTATCAGAGTGACAGAAACTGGCTTCCATTCCCATGTCACTGCGAGACATAATGTAATGTAATGATTTAGCTTAATTCTTCACACAGGAATGGTCTTTGAACCAAAACCAGTTCAATATGGCCGCTTTTACTTGTAATGTATTATTCAGGTGTGTGTGTGATGAGTTTGGACCAATGGACAGCAATATTTGGTGTGTGGAAAAACAATCAGACATATCATAAAACCTGGCACACACATGCTGGCATTAGCTATCAAGTGTGGTTTAAGTTTGGACATATGGGAGACAAACTACCTTAAAAGCTATCCATCCATCCACCCACGATCTGATTATGCATATCCTCTCAGGGTACTGAGGGGTGCTGGCGCCCATCTCCAGCAGTCATCAGATAATACGGTTTTTAACCTGGGTTACATTTTGAAAGACTCATTTTTATTTACTTACATATTATTCTAATTTTCAGAGAAACAGAAATTTGGCTGTGAGTCAGAATCATCATAATAAAATATGAGTTTCACCTTTGGGACTAATTATTTTTGGATGTAATTTTCAATGATAATCTAATTCAGTGAGTTGTGCGTGTATTTCCAAAAAGGCCAAACGTCTTTGACTCAGCCTTTGGCTGGTTGTTGAGACAAGTGTCAGGAAGCAAGAACGTTTTTGTTTTTTTTTTAATTACTTTTGGATTTAATAGCGTTTAAAACTCTGCTTTAATTAATAAGTTGAATTGAACAATAGTCTTGTTCAATTCAGCTTCTTTAAACATTAACAAAATGTATTTGTAAATGTGCCGATGTCTGGTTCATGACGGTAAAGCATGTCAAATTATTACAGATATATTCATGAACTACTGTTTCATGTTTTTATATTTGTCGGGGTTTTTTGTTTCTAAATCCCAATGAAAGCTCTAAAATCAAAGTGGGCAGCTTTTCAAGGCTGGTGGAGCACTTTTCAGAGAAACTTTGGCTGGTGATTTCTCCTGGAAAGGCCGTGGATGTCAGCCTACAAGCCATTCAAAATGACTCTCCTGCCTCAGAAATCCGCTGACGTTACATCTGAGAGGAAAATCTCTTAGCACAGCACCGGTTAAAACTTATTCAAGTCCAGCGAATATCCCTGTCTGGAGAAAGAGGTTCCACTTGCTGTTTACAGTACTTCCATCTACATGTTTGAGAGAAAAATTTACCAAAAATCTCTGTAGATTAAAAGGCTTTTCACTGTCACAGAGAACAGAAGCAGCCATATGTTTCTATTCATGTCAGTATTTCTGTCACTCACTGTTGTCATAAACCCATAAAAATAAACAGGGTTTGTTTTTGATTTGCATGAATATGTTAATGCATGTTTGTTCTTTTCTACCTATACAAACATTTATTTTAAAGAATGGGACCGGGACAGTACACACAGGTAAAGACAATAGCTAACGGCAACCCATTTCATTTCAAATAGAAAAACAGTGTCTAACAGATGCAATAATAACGTGCGTCTTGGTAACAGTTTAAATATAAGAAGTTGTGCATTACACTTTCCCAGTGCTGAAAACAGATTTTATTATCTTAAGGTTTAATAACAAAAAAACAAGAATCTTTATGTTGTGATTATTCCTCAATGATGCCATTTCTTTCTTCTCGGCACCTTTTCTCATATTTTTATTCTATAGACCGTAACGACCGGCGAGCCACAACGGGAGTCACGGCACAGCGAGGGCTGAAAACGCATGAACTACACCACAAACACAATCCTTTGTTTCTAACAAGGACATCAACAAGGACTGAAAAGGCTACTTCCTCCTTTCCATTTTTCACGTATGGTCCCAAACACTACGCCGTCACCCTGAGGCTGGCTTTGTAACATCCTCTAATGTGTTCGCCTCAAGATGACAAGGGCATATTGTGTGAGTATTCCTCCCTGAAATGGCATTTGGGAGAACGATTTAATTAGAAAATCATTTACGGCAGGGAGGTGGAGGAAAAATCGAGATGTTTTTTATGAAACACAAAAAGATGAACAATGTCAGTGCTTGTATGCACTTTAACACAGTCTTCTTAGATGTTCTTTGTGTATTATCCTACGTGTGTTATCAGTTTAGGCTGCTGCATCTCACCATCAAGTACTTAAAGCTGTGAAAGTTGTGCTTTCAAGATTGGGGTAATTCCCTCACTTAAAGTTTTGGTACTTAGCAATGTCCCACTTCAGCTAACCCGGCTTTAAGAAGGTAAAAATGTGGGGAAAAAAAAAAATCTATTGAAATTTTATTTAAGTATTATCCGTCACCTTTGTTTTTATGCTTCTCAGACTTCAAAGAAATTCCCAGAAAACCTGAGTGTCATCATGTTTTGGTGTTGTAACTTGTGTTTTCTGTTTGGATCATCCCTTTATTTTGTCATTTTAACAATTCCTTGAGTCAAGCCCTGCTGTTGTTTTGCGATTTGTACATCTGTCAGATTAGAGTTCCCTTCTATTTGTTGCTATCATATCGGGTTTTTCTCTTTGTTTAGTTGTGTCCTGCGTGTCTCCCGTTGCTTGTTGCTGTGAGTTATCGCTGTTAATTATTCATTGCATACTAAAACTGAGATCGGCAGAAGCCGTCGACTCCTTTGCAGAAAATAGACCTGAGTGTTTACTCGAGCTTTTAATCTTAAAGTCTCAATTATGGATCGTTTGCCCAATCGCTGATAATTAACTGAACTAATTGAACTAATTGAATTTAATTGAATTAAAGTTTAAATCAGACATTTAAAAACTGTTTTCTTTTTATGGCATTGATCTGTCGTTTGAGCCCAAAGGTTTTTGTTAGGGTACTAGGTTTACTTGGCTGTTCTGGGAAACACTCAGGTTGGCTTTGTGTTCTACATAAAAATGATTTTGCTTTGCCTTATTAGTGGCCATTTTCAAGGTGGAAAACGACCTTGCCTTAAAGTGTGACATTTTTAAAAAATTAACACATTTGGATGAAAAAAAATGGCAAGGTTCTTACTTATAAAGACCACAACCTCAGAATTATGTCATCAACTAAGCGAAGAAAAGTGAGGAAAAATGTGAACAATACATTGAACTTATATTGTTTTCTCTGTTCGGTCTCCTTCCCAGTTGAAAATGTATTTGTGATCATCTTCAGTCTTCAGAGATGTGCTTGCTATATAAATATGAATAATGCATGAGGACATCAGTTATTGTATTAATTTTCTTATTTTGTTTTTGAGCAAAGAGTGGACTAATAACTAATGTATTCAATGATGTGACTGAATTTTAAGAAACGCCACATATTTAAATATAATTGAATGTGTTCATAAAAACAAGACAGGGCCACAGTTGCTTGAAATATATATATATTTTTTTTTCTAGCATCTGCAACAAGCTCCTGAGTCTCACAGAGGAGCCATTTTTGCCAGTGATAATTTCTCAGCCCTCATGAATAATTATGATGAATCAGTGTGGTAACATGAGACAGCTCGCTCTCTAATTTTAGCTTATTTACTATCACTGTCATTTTCACACAAACCCCTGCGACCGCATCTATTAACACGAACTCCGCCAGGTTGTGTTTGATGCCAGGCATTATTACGGCTCAAACAGTCCATTAGGAAGCAAACAGGTAGAGCAGATCCACGCGATGCCGCTCTTTTTAATCACAGGATTCTGTCAGGTAGGAAGCACAGCCTGAGGTGGCACTTACATTCCAACGCGAGGGCAGATTTTTTTTTTTTGTCCTTTTTTTCTGTTTGTTTTTACTCTGTTGAGCTGTCTGAGACTGACAGGGCTCTCAACACAGCACAACAGTTAATGGGAAAAGAGAGGAGGGCTCGTGACAGGTTGCGGTGGTCATGGTTTATTTGACAGGCTTCACCCCCCCCCACCCCCCTGCATCAGCTCACGGCCCCACCCAGAGACTGAGACCCGGGGAATGACGGCCTTAACAAACTGAACAACAAGATGGCATCACTGCCATGAGAGAGAGAGAAAGATAGGTTTCAGACCACAGCTGGGTCAGCTGAGCACGAAGCTGGTGATTGAAGTCCTGTTGTTGCTGGAACTTTTCTTTCAGAGTGAATAAATGTTCAGATTTTGTGCTTCTTTTACACAAAAATAAAATGTTGATAATTTGATAAGAAATGTGCTTCTGTGGTTGCAGACTTCAGTTAGTCGAGACTCAACATTCTTGTGTCACTTTAGCCGCAGTTGGGATTGCAGTGCAATTTAAGTTGCTAAGAAACTACTTCTGGTGCAAATAGTGACTCCAAACAGCAAGTAGCACCAAAAAGATTTCACTCAAATCAAAACTAAATGAAACTAAGAAAGTGCTAAAAACCAAGGAAAGTAGAAGTCTTGAATTTTTTTTTTAACACAGTAGTGGACTCTCTGAAGCCCATATCCGGCCGATAATAGTCGTGTTCCTGCTCCCAACAGATCTGATTATTTTCTTTCTGAGCCTTTCACAAAAGTTTTATTTGTTGCCTGAAATATGAACCCAACATATACACAACAAAATAAATTTATTTTACAGAAAGATCAAGACCAGAAAGGAATATTAATAAGGGAAAAGACGGCGGGACCTTAAACGGATCCTTGAGGAGCACCACATGTGAGCAGAGCTGCATCTGAAAAATCCCTTATGGGTTTCTTTATTTTACACATATAAACAACACATATAAATGACTTTTTTTAATGTTGAGTATAGAGGCAGGAAGACAAAAAAAAAAATGCTTCCAACAAGATTAGAGTTCTTCGTGTTTATTATTTGTTTTTCACAGAAGCATTGGAAGCAGAGAAGTCAACAAATTCACTGGAGACGATCGGGTAAACAACTCAGGATTGAAATGGTCCTACAATGTTTTTTTTTTATTGTTTTTTTTAACTGCATACCAGAGGCCCCTTTACCAAATAAAAACACTGCCGGAGCCTCTTCAGAATTTAAACGTAGCTTCCATTAAAATACTGATTAATTTGAGAGCACTCCAGAAGTTGCCAGAGCATGAAAGACAAAATTAAATGAGGAGACAGAGAGTGTGTGTCAATGTGTGTGTGTCATGCACACGTTCTGTGGAACAGTGAAGGATAAATAGATTCAACTTTAAAAAAATAAATAAATAAATTGCTTCTCCAGCCTTGCTGAACATCTTGCATCACTTTTTGGTGTATAAAGTTGCTTATAGGAAAAAAGCAGCAATAACAGTCATACCAATTAGTAAATCAGGGTAAACATGAATTGTGCTGTTGCGCCCAAGGATGTTTTTGAACGAGGTGGAGTAGGGGGAGTCGGGATTCCTCTCTCAACCCGGCCACTGTCAAGACGGCTTCCCTTCCTGGAGAGCCACCGCTATTTGAATGCAGTCAGAATCCAAACGCAAACGCTGCATTTAAAAATAAGAAGTAATTGCTTTCCTTCTGAACTGCTGCTCCAGCTGATGCGGCTACGCTTGACGAGCTTTTCATTTCCAGGAAGTTGATACGTAGTCTACAACGGTGTTCGGAAGTGGGATTCCGTGAATTCTCTGACCCGGATTTTTAATTTCAAAAGTAAAACGGCAAAAAGAAACAAATGGGAGTTGCTCCTTCTTTGCAGAGTTTTGTAGTGGCTCAGTCGGAGCCCGGACCTAAATAAAATGTGACATGACCTTGCTCTTTATGCGCGAAAACCCTTCATTGTGACCGAAATAAATCCGAGTGGATTCAAGCTTACACACGGTGACAGAAAGGCCTCGTTGATGGGAGTCCTGATGGGAGTTGTTGCTGCCTTAGGTGACACTAATTATTAAGTTAAGGAAGAAAATCATTTTTCCTAAACTTTTTTTCCTATCTAAAAAACAAAAAATGAACAAAACCATCATTTGAAATCATCAATTTCTTTACTTTTGTTATCTTTGTCTCAACTCAGAATTTGCTTACGACCTGAAACATTTAAATGTAGCAGAAAGGCAAAAGTCAAATAAATCTGTAAAGAGAGGAATACCTTTTCTCACTGACATGTCATTGTTTTCTGATTAAATAACTACATTTCTATTCAAATTACCTTCTAATGCAAACATTACAGTGGGTTTAAAATAGTGCTTTTATGAACCTATGTGATATGAGTTGTTGTAGCATGGAAACACTCAACTTTTCTTTTGATCACAAACTGTAAAAGGCATGAAATAATTGATAGAAAGCAGCTTCTGTTTGACTTTATAATGACTACATTCAAAAGTAAAGAAAAACAAAACAAAAACATTTGATATGTGCAGATAGATGGACGCAAGCACGGCTTTGAGTCTTGGGAGGAGAAAATTAGCCGAGCGCCAGAGACAACGACATGAATTTTGAACGCTGCTGCTCTCCGGGCCAGAGACGGAAAAGACATGTTCTCAGCCTGAATATGTAACAGCAAGAATTTCAAGTAGTTTGACCTTTGGTGAGCTGTCGCTGTCAAAACAACGAGGAATAAAAAGCATTTCTGACTACTGTTCTCCAAGGTTAAGCTCAGTGCACACAAATCTACACTTCTCTGCATTCGCCAGCAACTTAATGCTGATGTGATGTAAAAATCTGCCTTGTTTACTTTGCTCAAGGGCGCGCTTAAAACTTGTTGGGGCATTTTTATTATTCATTTTTTTAAAATCTTTTTTATTATTATTTCCTCCCACTCTGGTTTTACGTAGCTTCTCACTCAGCATAGTGAGCAACATTCCAGTCACAAGCGGCACTGACCTTTAAGTGTCCACTCAAAATAAAGTGCACATCATGGCCTCCCTCCTCCTTGCTCGCACCACCGGGCCAGGCGTTCATTTAGACCCACGGATTGCCGGAGGCACCGACAGCTGACGGTTACGTTCCAGAGGCTTCGATTGGCGGGTCCAGATGTTAAAGCAGTTTGAAAGCCGATCAGTTTCGTGGCAACACGCATGGATGAAATGCGGCGCACACGTCATTAACGATATTTATCCCAGCAGCTCGTTCACAGCAACAAAACGTCTGGGGTCGATCAGTAACTTGCTGAGAGAAATTTCTCCAACTATAGCTGATGGTTTGTGTGTGTGTATATACATAGTCTGTAATTGCATCTGGATTAGAGAACTTCTGCTCTAAATTCAGACTCGTGTGCCTACACAGCTTGCCTGTAAAAATGATTTAATTTGTGCCTGGTATCGTCATTCTGTCTGGGAAAAGAACAGCTGAAAAAATAAACAGCCCAAATCCCAAAACGAGCAAGACAGTCGTGCAGATGATGAATGTGTGCGAACGTCTGAGCCGAAGTGTTAATAATGCAAACAATCGTCCGTCAGACATAAAAACCGCTCAGCCGTGTGAACGTGTGATCATTCTATATACAAAACCCCACAAGCAGACACTGGCTTTTCATAGGAGAGAGCTACCTAAGGCACTATGCCTTTCTCCTCATAGGACATGTTCTCATGGCAACAGGCTGAAGCAGCTGCTAATGGCCTTCTTATCAATTCAATCCAAAGGACTCTCAGAGACTCCTCAGCCTTACATCCCACCGTGGTGCACCAAGTGCCGCTGGCTCTCTCGTTCATTTCAGGCCTGTGAGATTTGAGCAAACACATGTCACAACAATGCACTGATTGAGATTCCACAGCTCTTACTGTTCATACGTGTGCTCGGCTTCATTACGTGCGGACACAGATACGCTTCATCATTTTGACAGCTTCATGAGAGAAGACCTCACTTTCATCTCCATCTCTGCTGGATGCACACAAACAGGCGCGCGCACACACACCCAGCTGTGTCCCTGTGGAATCCATCTTCATTTGCTGTGTTTGAGAGCATCCCTCAGAGTCCCTCCTTGCATTTTAGATGCACCCTGCTCCTTTTATTTGGCTTGGTCTCAACATCAACATCTTCCCGCGCCCGAATCTTCTCTCTGTCTCAACTACCGACCGAAAATAAGATAACCACCTGCTGAGGACTGAGGAAACATGGGGTGTGGTCATTTTCAAACTTTTACAGTTTCATCAGTGTAAAAATGTGCGCCGTCAGTTCATTAAAATGTCGACAAAGCCCAAAAGCAAAGCTCTAACATGTGGGTGCCTACAGGTAATTATTGCACCAAAATATTATTTTATTAAACTAAAATATACCCAGATCCCTCCATAATTATTGGCGCCCTTAGTAAAGATGAGTAAAGGGGCTTAAAAATAGGTTAATCTTTTACTGCAGCAGTACAATCTGACTGAAAATGTTTAGAAAATGCAAACATTAATTTGAGAATATTGAATTAGGCCCACAGCATCACAGGAGCCACCATGCACCGTTACTTCAGAGCAAATCATCTCACCACCAACCCAAATAATTACTACAAACACACATTTATCTGCATGTATCTGCATGGGTTCATGGATTATAATACCTGAAAATGTTTAAACAAAAATCCAGTCAGACCTTGGCAGAAAACTTCAAATTGGTCTTCACTGCATGTTTTAGCAGCGTGATAACCTCAAACACATGGCCAAATCAACTGGTTCAACAACAGACAGAATATCATCATAAATGCTGCTTTAGAGGCATTATGTGTGAATAAAAGTAAAACACTATAAGGCTGGACTTTTCAAAATTCTAAGTGTAAAATGATTCTTTTGCATCGGATCTTGAAACTATCTGGAGAATTTTTACAGGTAAAAGTAATAAACCATAATAAAGACAAACCAAGGAAAGTTTATCTCCCTCAGTTGCAATGAGAGTGCTGCATATGTGACATAAAGGTGATATGACATAAAGACATCTAGGTATTTTTATTCATTTAAGTAGACCTCACTAATTAAACCCATTATCTTTAATTTTCATTAAGCAGGTAGATGGACACAAAGCATAACTGACTATGCAAGGCTCTGTGTTTGCAAAGTGCGTCTCTGTGAGCGAGTTTGCTTGCGTCTGAGCGCAGTTGTTCTGAAAGCGATTAATACGTCGGCTGACAGCAGAGCAGGGGAACAGAATTAGATTAGAAAGACAATTACATTTTGCAGAGCAGAACCTGTGCTTTTTATCCTGCTCGAAGCACAAAACTAAGAAATATATATATATATATATATATATATATATATATATATATATAGCTTAGATATATATATATATATATATAGCTAATTGGCTGGATATATATATATATAACAATGTGGTTGCTGAAATACACCATGGTTGCAGAATGAGGAGGAAGAATTCTGCAGTATTTTGCATTTCAAGTCTACATTAAAAAGTTGTACTCAAAATCATTGGGCGGATTTACAGATTAGAAGATTTCTGATCTGTGTTTGGTGAAGCTAAGCCTAGCTACGGCTAGACTGGGCTGCATGGAGCTGGTTGGTAATAAGAGAGAAATCTGTCAGTGTGCCAAACCAGAACTATCCTGCGGGAGCTCATTAGCTTAGCATTCTTTTTGCTTGGTGGTCCTGCCCTGAATGAATAGGAGCACAAAGGCTGAAACAAGCACTCGTCACGCTGCTTCCCACTGATCATTTCCTCCCATTTCCTCGTTTACCTGCAGGCCTCTTCATCAAGCTATTCTGCCCACATTCCAGACTGTACTTTTACATTCATCATCTGAAACGCAGCGCATGAGTGCCTATCACTGAGCCACTCCACCCCACCTCTTTTTTTTTTTTCACACACTCCCCAACCTGGCTCTCCTTTAAAGACATTCTCTGCAGATTGAAAGCTGCCTCACTCGACTTTCTCTCACTCTTCCCTCCAACTGGTACTGGCAGCTCAAATAGGAAAAACAAAGCCTCCTCTCAGGTGTAGCAATGTTCTCGTTTCGGTCAAAGAGTTTGTGCGCCATCTGCTTCTTCTCTCACAATTAGCCTGTTCTGTATGACAGACGGCGAGACGTCTCCACCGAGCTGCGGCGGAGCTTCACCTTCCCTCTTTGGCTACATTGCGGCAGGTACGGCAGCCGAGGATGAGAGTGGAGGTGAGGGCCATCATTTCTCTGGGAGTGATGCTCTGCCGTGACTCGGTGGCTCTCTTTGACAGCAATGAATCAAACTCACTCGTGGGTCCCAATATCCTCATTTTAATTAGTCTTTTAAACCGACATGCAACAGCATGACGTGGGTTATTAAGATGGGATTGGTCACACTGCCCTAATGATGAGTAATGAGAGCCAAACGTCTGTGGAAACCTTTCTCTTGTATGTAGAGCCAAACGGGTTGCGCATGAAGGGATGCGTGAAGTAATGTTAAACAGCACCTGTGATAACTGTGCGTTGCCATTTTGTACATTCACTTTCCAGCTTCGCTTTTGGAGATGGATGAAGCCGACAGCTCTTATTGTAAAGATTTTTTGCAAAACACGCTCTTAAACCTTTCTGATTGGAAGTGATTTGATATTATAGGGTTGTTTTGATCTTGACCTCTCTCAGGCTAGCTGCCAGCTTCAAGCCTTTGGGACCAACTAGTCTGGATTCAAACAAATTGGTAACACCGGGAGAGATTTCTACTACAAGAAAAACATAAAATACATTAATATTTTCACATACAGAATACTAAATGTATGCTTAAGGCTTAACTTTAACTACATTGTACTGTAACAGCTCATAATATTGCCCTTAGTAGTATGAACTGGTTTTCTGTTGTGTGTGTGGTCAGGCTGTTATACAGCCACATCTAGCAGCTGCCATGGTGACCTGATGCTAATAAAATGGATGGCTTTATGCAAGCTGGAGCCCCGGGATTCAAGCAGCAGGATTGGAAAAGTTGACCCGGTTAGTATTACAGTCCAGGACAAACATGAATCCCACCGGGTACTTTATTCCATTCTTCTAAACTCGTGAACACACAGCTGATATGAACATGCGCACATGTAGATACCCAAGCAGAGCTCACACTGCAAATTGACACATTACATCATCTGTCAAAATCTTTGTAGAAAATCTCATCTCATTCGACACTCAATGTGAACTAGTTGGTGTTGGTGGCTTGAGCTTAGATCAGATTTGTTAATTTCTTCTGCCGTGAACATGAATTAATTCAGTTTTAATCTGTGCTGAGCTGAACTTTGGAGTTATCTAATCCTAAAGTGTGAACTTGTAAACCACAGGAGATGAAGTGAGGGGGAGTGGAAGGTTAAAATGTGTTTAAATATTGATTTTTCTGAGTCCTGTGAATGTACATGTCCATTATTTAGCGGTTCTTGGAGAGTGGAATAAATGATCAAAGCCATCACGTCTCGGCTGTTGGGAATTTTTAGCGTTTCAGGAAGGAAACTTGTCACTGCATTCCTCTTATCATGACACTGCTTTTGATCATTTGCAATTGCGAGATGTCATGCATTATTCTGTACTGCACACATGCACAGTCACACATCCACACACTCCAACTCGTACGAAGCAGGCAGATTGATTTTTAATCAGATCCACCATTTGTGGGTCACTTTTCCAGAGGGGCATGGCTGGGCAAGCTGCTCAAAAAGTACTCAAATTTAAAAGAGAATATCCCCAGACTGTACATTGCATAATAATGTTGTACCATCTAACAATTTTCATACGTTCGCCAAGGACATGACTTTCATTTTACATTGGGCTTGTACAGATACATTTTTCTGGATTTAATGCTAACAAAACAAACTGCAGCAGTTAGTTGTTTTGAAGCAAATAAACAAATAAACAATCAAATAAACAAAGCAAACATTTTATTTTATTATAGATTCAGTATTTTACTTTGATGCTCAAATACATTATAGATATTGACTAGGTCTATATGAGCTACGTCAACACGTTTATACTAGCTAGTGAGGTCCTGTAATCTTTGAGTAAATGTTGCTGAGAAAGTAGCATCGTGATTATGGACTTTTCTAGCCATTACAAGACTTCTGGTATAATTTTGGCTGAAAATTTGACCTCTCTTCTTGCCAGAAATGGTAGAAGTTATTTATTTAAACTGATTTGTTTTCTGAAACAACTCAACTTTTGGCCATTGTTTAGAACTTTTCACATGGCTGAGGTCAGGAAGCACAATTTCAGAATTGGATTTATGTCTGATTGGTATTGCTAGTTGCCACCCCCTGGTTGTGTTCAGCCTTTTGATCTAATCTGTCAACCAACAACAAATCCTGGTTTGCATGCAATTTACTGTAACAACTTTATCTGTCATGTGTCCATAGAACATAATCCTGATCAGGGGCAGAGGAGGAGTATCCCAGCAATATGTAGATGAGGCACACTGGACAGAGTACCAGTTCATTTCAGGGCCAACATAGAGACAGACAGCCATGCAGGCACACACTCACAACAAAGATTGTTTGTTTATTCACAAAGAGACTTTCTTGGACGGTGTGAAGAAAATAACAGAACCTGGAAGAAAAGTAGAAAATCAAGAGTTCAGAACATGCAGTCCCTGAGACTTTATATGGTGACCTTGTTGCTCTGGTGGTTGGAGTACCATCCATCTCCACTTTCATTCTGAAAATCTGAATTGCAACTCAGAGAGTTTTTCATTGTAGTGTAAAAAAATTAATCAACACTTTTGCTAAATATTACAAATATATACAAACTCACAATTGACTTTAAAACAGGACATAAAACAGAAGGTATATCTCTATTTTTTATTGGCTTCAGCTAACATAATAAGGTTTGTGGGCTGTCCATGTGCAGTTAGACACAAGGGAAACCCTATTTCTATATAAAATCGTGGCAGCACAGCTTGGCTTTCCAAAAATCTATCCAGTTCATCTCCAGAAACCACAAAATTTATGTCTTCACAGACATGATGACAATCAATATGATATTAACATGGCCCAGGGGAAACTCTACCTGTGTGCAATTATTCTGTGACCATGCTTTCACAGTTGTGTCTGGACAGGCTGCTGATAATAAAAGTTACTCTTCAAGATAAATGGATGGATGCAAGATTATGGAGGTGTTGCGGCGTGAGAAATGCCATCCGGCTTTATTACGAGATGGCTATGAGAAGCAATCAGACAATATGAATTCAGCTCACGGTTATCCCCACCTCACAGTGGTGAGATAGATGAGATTAAGTGTGTGATAGTGTGTGTGGCGCTCTCCACGGGTTTTCCCTTCAACCAGGTCGGTTCACACTTCTGCTCTGCTGGATTTAGAGCTCAATTTGCCAAGGTTCAGAAATCACATATTCCAATTAAGCATTACAGAACATGATAAAGGCTGGCAAAGGGATGGTTCATGTCGTGAGCATACAAAGAGCTTTAAATTGTATTCTATTACATTTTTATTGAGGAGAACTCATATCGACTTTCATCACAAGAGGCAAATGTATGTCAATAAAACAAGTCTATAATGGAACCTAAAATCTGAATAAAACTTAAAAGCATTTTATCAGACTACAAGTTGTTGAGGAAGTTTAATTTCCATAGTTTGTGATGGTTTGTAGGGACTGATGAGAATCTCATTGAGATAGCCAAAGGTAAGACAAGCTCATAAACTTAAAGCCAACAGACACATACCAATCAGACATTGTATCACAGCATAGCTAAAATAATAAATTACAGATTTAAAAGTTCTGGATGTGATCCATGTAAACATTCAAAATTCTTCAGCAACACCTTGTTATGATTCTTATAACAGATACTATTTCATACTATTGGTTCTACTTGTCATGTGACATCTTGCTCGAGGGTCTTTGTTAATAATTAGCATGCTAACGTGGCTGTTGCTGATCACAAGGTTGTTGACATAATTGACTTCCTGCTTGCAAACAGACAGCAACGTAGCTGGATGCCCATAGACTGGATGATATTACAACTTGTAATGACTTTGATAGAATTCAAATATTTTTTTCTAAGGGAAAATATATGCATAGAATAGGTAATTATTTTTTACATTCAAACTTATAAAAATTAGCCTGTTAAGTCCAAATTGTAAAAAAAATAAATAAATAAAAAACAATAAAATCCAACACAATACACTGAAACTTGCTTTCAGGTTTCGAAATTTAGAATCTGTGCCTACTTGATTCCAAAGATTTTGGAAGATCATTATCTATCTGATAACAGATACATAATACACAAACTGAGCAACTTACATAGAGTAATAATGACTTAAGAACTGCTGGGTTAAACTGACCTTTCGCTCAGTGTCACTGAGCGAAAGGTGGACTATGACTGTCAACAGGTTTCATCACAGAGTAACCCAGAAACACACAGGATCATTAATCATTACACACACAAACCCAACCACACACACGCAACCAAACTCAGGGACGAATTCCCGTTGCGATTTAACTCAACGCACAATGTTTGAAGGAGGGAGGAAGCTGATGTACCTGGAGAGAAGTTGTGTACGCAGTGGCAGAATATGCAAACTCCACAAAGAAAAGGCTCCATTGAGATGCCACAATGGAGAACAATGGCTGCCTCTGGGCTGCAGTAAGTCTACATGTCCCTGCTGCAGACCATTGAGGTTATGTTGCAGGTTCGTAGCCATTATGTCACACATGAATTCTGGATCCCGTTCAAGGTGTTCATGGCGGTCTGCACCCAAGAGATATTGTTCTGGTAAAGGAAAAGAGCCCAGATCTATTATTTCTACTTTGGAAAATATACAGATGCACACCTCATAAATTTACCACTTCTGCAGGACTTCTGTCACTTCTCTTGGCAAATCTGTGACTTTGTAATGTAAGAAAGCTTCAGAGTTTTTTTTTTTTTTTTTTCTCTTACAGCTTTCTAACTTTATGTCAGAGAAGATCCTAATGTTAATATTTTCTATTTATGTCGTTAGTCAAGGAAAACAGGGATTTTTTTCTGGTAAATATACTACTTTTAACATTAAAAAAACATCCAGATTTTTCCTGTAAATAGGTGAAATTAATACTAAAATATCCATGATATTTTTTTTTATGTACAAACATCCTAACACTCAATCAAACAGTTTCTTCTTGTTGTAAAGCAAGAGTGCTAATATCAGTTGTTCGATTCTGTATTGAAAAATTATCAAATAAAGAACAGCTTAAAATATCTGACATAGACTAGTCAAAATATACAATAACTATATTAAATATTGCCTAAAATACCTATAATAATATTGCCTGCAAACCTTAAACTCATTTCAATGTGTTTTATGTACATATGTAGATTGCTGTTTTCTTTTTTGTAATCTTTGCTTTAGGATCTAAAGTGGTTCATCTGAGAAAAAAGAAACTGACACGTCTGAAGAGATGAGTACTAATTGTTCATTTAGGAATCTCAAACAAAAACATACGTCACATTTACTGTCTCTTCCATCCCGGAGGATGGAAATAAATCATTTAACCTGTGACAGCTTGTATGCCTATTACTTTCTTGCCATTTTCTATTCTATCAACAGGGGATTTAAGCACCTGTAATCCACAGTCATTCTTCCTTGAGTCACAGTTTAGGAAACAGCTGACAAAACTAATTAGGAGCAGAAGGACGTTCACATTTCCTGTCCCGACATCATTTTAATCCCGTAAGACAAGAGTGCCGAGTTCGTAGGCCACTCATCATCCTTAGATTAATGTGACAATAGGTTGCAGTCATGCTGCTGTCACGCTGTTTTGTAATGGCTCCACTAAGCTTGTCAAACCAAAGACTCGAGAGATGCAGCTAATAACGTCTGTAGTTTTATGCTACTTTTTTATCGAAAAGATTTTTTTCAAAAAGAGAATCTATAAAGACGGACTCTTGAGTGTTAGAGATCATTTGTTTTTGTCTGTTTAAGCTGTCGCCCACCATCTGTCTCCTTCTCCCTGTTGAATGTGTTTCAGCGTAACCTTTCTGCTGTATCTAATTACTCATTCTTTTTTTGGCAACGTGGTTACAGGTCTCTTGATGCTACAACCACTTTGTATTCAACCCAGAGTGAATTTGTAACCCATTATTTGACGTCAAATGAAAAAGGGGATTATTACTATTTATTTGGGCAACAAGGAGTTTGAAATAATTTTGACTTGTCGTTGATGAAAATGAATGGAAATCACATTGATTTGTTTAATAACTAATATGACTTTGTTTGCCATTTTTCTTAAAGGAAGAGAGTTCGATAATAGATCAAAGGGTCACGACTGTTGTAGTGCTTAAATTAACATTTCACTCACAAAAGAATTACTTTAGCCCAAGTTCCTTCATGGCCCAAATCATGGCAAGAATTTGCTTAAATTAATATTGTAGAGTAAATTTTGTTTGGTTTGTATTTCTTTAGATGAGTTTACTTTTTCCATCTTTCACTGTTCAATTTTTAGGGAGAAGTAAATCTTTAATCTCTGATTAATAATTCATTTAAGTTTTAATTGAATTCAGTATAAGTTCTTGTAAAATATTCTCATTGTTAAATTTTGTAGTTGATTCTAAATAAATTATAATCCAAAGAATATTACAGAAATAGCATCCTTCTATTAGATGTTTTTGTAAAAATGTCTTTTTCACATTTTAAATAGACTTTGAGACTGATGTCACAATGAGTGCCGATGTTGGAGTTAATTTTGAAGATTTAATAAAGAATGAAGAAACCAAAGCATATTACAAAAAAAATGATGTAGAATGTAGGGAGCCAGAGCAGAAATAACAGGAACCAGGAACAACCAGGAGGTAAGAGGGATAGACATAACTAAACAGGAAAGATGGGAGAAACCAGCAAGGAGGAACTGAGAATGAGGTGCTTAAGTACTGGGAAGTGCAATGCCGAACAAAACGCCTGGGCTGATGAGCTAACGGTTTGCAGGTGTGAGAAGAGAGCAGGAGAGAGGAAGTGGCATAGCAGAACAGTAAATAAACCAGATTAACTAGAATTACTAGAAGGGACTGAATCTAAGTAAAACAGAAACATGGCTGATCTAATCAAAGAAAAGGAACACAGAAATTATAAAACCCAAAACCAACTCAAACAACCCAAGGTCTTGACAAATGTATGAATTATTATCAGTAAAAAGTGGTTAATAATTCTACTCTCTCCCACCTGCAGTAGGCATCTGAACAGGTAAAATTGTACTTTTTTAAATAACTAACACTGCATATCTTAATTGTTTCCTCACTTTTTTAACTTATATTTTAATCAGGTAGCAGCTTCTCCAAAGCTTTTAAGCAGAATCTCCTGTACACACAACAAGTATGATTGGTATCACCTTTAGCAAGTCTACACTTGAATGAGAAGATGGCAGCCCAGCCACTCTAATGTTTTAGTAAGCTAGTCTAATAAGTGTCTAATCTACACTCACACCTGCCTTAACTAGCCTGTTCGCATTCAAACTAAAGAAGATCAAGTCAATAAGCAGTGCATTTCATGGCTCCTCTACTGCAAAAAAAAAACAAAAAAAACTCAACATATTGCAAGCGCTTCAATGCAGCATACATACCCTTAAATCTCTGAAATACAGCATAGAGCGGTGTGAATGCCAAAGACTTGTTTTGGCATCTCAGCAGCCGGGTAGAGTGCAGTTTTCAGTGCCAGGTCTGTCTCAGTATGTGTTAAATGCATGATTGATGACATAATCTATTGCTTCTGTTTGAAGCCACAATCTTCCTGGCATATCAGCTGTTTTCCAGTAAAACAGATCAAAGGACGCGTGCAAGATGGTGACATGAGAAGTGGTGCTTAGCTATTAATGAAATAGTGGAAAATGGGAAATTGTGGGCAAAAAACATGTTTCATGTCACTGTTTTTTCCTTCTTTTTTTTTTACCAATGAGAGTGGAGTCAAGAAAAATATTTAAGTGGAATATATATCTTACTGGAACGTTTTGGAGGGTTTTTTCTGTATTTTCTTTACAACAATGCTTCCACTCCTGCATGTTTACGAACCTCTTTCGCACAACTTTCTTATAATCCTGTAAGTGTGTTTATGTCAGACACATATCTGTTGTTTGATTGGCTCATCTCAACATCCTGGTTTTTTCTTCTTAAGCTGTGCTGAAAATTTGGATAGTTCCAGCTGTTGGACACATTATGTGACAATTTACTCTAGAATGCTAAGCCAGACACTTCATCTCCACTCAGATGCTGCAAGATGCCCAGGTCATGTTATTGGTCTGCCACACAAGACTACATCATCACACATTCACCACCGTGGTTAGCAGTTGGTTTGAAGTTTTTTTTGCACCAACATGCTGTGTATTGTTTTCTTCAAACTTTGTATTATGTTTAAACATATCTGTTTCAGTTGTCTCCTCCCTACCTATTAAATTGTACCAATTAAATTGTTCTGATTACGAACAGATTGAAAATCCCACAGTAAGTTTACTCCTGTGTTGGTCCAACAAGCTCCATGTGATTATGCAGTGTTGATTTCCGAAACAGTTTCTCAGAGGTGGTGATTTGTTTTTCTTTTTTTTTTCACTCCGGGTGTTCCTGTTTGTGAATAATCCCATCTCCAAAGCCTGCAGCAACCATCAGTTTGACTGCCAGTCTCACCCACTTGAGAAAAAAAAAATGCAAACACCAATTCAAAGCTGTTGTTTATTAGAAGGCAAGTTTGGACCGCAAAACAAGCTTGAAGAATGAAGAGATTCCCGGTTGATGTGATTGTAAGAGGCTATGAATAACTTCGGTTCGCACCTTGGCTTTGGATTGTTTGAAAAACGAGGGAGCAAATAGCTGATCTCTCTCTAAGTGACCAAATATAACCACAGTATCTTGGCTGATTGCTGTTGTGGTGCAGGATTCACACTCTGTGGGAAGTTAGCAGGAGGAGGAGGAGATTTGGGCATGTTGTATAAAAGTCTGTTTCAGTTTTTCTTCAAATGGAAGAATTTCAAATGTTTGACTTCAGCAATGTGACTGATAATGGTTTTGGGTTTTTTTCTAGAGGGACTAGACATAGAAAGAGGAGAAGGTTACGGCGCCTACAGCTGATGTCTGTCATAGCAGGGCAGTAGACTCTACCTGTGAGAGTCTGTGTACGCAACAATAGACTTTGACATTATTATATATTTTGGACACAAAATACGTAATACTGGTTATATATTACATACTCAATATACATATGTTGGCTGCATGGTTACTCAGTTGGTTTTACTGTTGCCTTGCAGGAGTTCCTGGCCCAGCCCAGGGTCATTTTGCCTGAAGCTTACATGCTCTGCTTGTGGATGTGTGGGTTCCCTCTGGGTACTCTGGCTTCCACAGTATATTTTAATACATGCAATATTTTCTCCTTCTCTAAAAACTGTCCTTGATTGTTTTATATTTCATTTTTAGAACTCTAATGGCCATGTTATCCTATATGTTCATATTTGATTGCTTCACTCCCAACTCGCCAAATCGTCCCCACCACCTCCTAATCCTGTGCAGATGTTTAGAACAGATCAGAATAGTGAAGGAATTAATGATGCTGATCTCCGATCTGCATGCTGGTTTGACTAATAGTGGGATTATGTTTGAGTCCGCCGAAGCCAGAACTGCCAGGATTGATTCTCTTGTTTTCCTTGGGTATCCCCTGGGTTTCATTATGTGAGTGGCGTTAACGGACGTGCAAATGTAAACACGGTCCAGGGAGACAATGAGGAGGAGGACAGATGCGTTTATAGGAAGAAAAAAAAACCCTCATCCTGGGAGTGCTCAAATCATTTCCTTACATCGAAACCAAAGTGGCGAGAACAGCTCCAATTTATTGACGTGGAAAATTTTTCGCTCATGAATAAACCTGGTGATTTGCAAGGTGCTGAACGTTAATCTGCTTAGCATACATAAATTGTTAAGCAGCATCCGTTACTTATGGGAATCTTGAAATTCAAGTCAGGAAATCAGCAAATTGCCTACTCATTCACACAATAGAGATGAACCTGAGCTTACACATGAAATGTAAAAAACAATTAATAAATTACCATTCTGTTTAAGCACAAACAGTATGATATGGGTGAGAAAGGTCATGGTAATAACAGCTGGAAGTGAATTTTAATCATACAACAAATAAATGAAGGTACAGCTCATTAAGAATTCCTTTGATGCCTTTTGGAAATGAACAATGCGGAGAGAAATGAAGCTGGGTCAGAGTGCAACCTCTGGTATGAGAGCGCTTTCATAAGAGCAAGTTTGTGTTCACTCGGCGAAACATCTGCATATATTTGGATTCCTTGTCCCTTACTTTGCTATTTATTACTGTTGATTTATTGTTATTCATGACCGTATTTATCTGGTTGCCAGCGCAACAGGAACCGACCGACAACCTTCAGGCCACAGCTTCTACACTTGGATTTGTGAACATGGTCTATTCATATTCTGTACCCCCCCCCCCCCGCCCTCCCTCCCTCCTTTGGAAATCAGAGAAATGAGTTATTAAAGATCACTCAACCTCTGCCATCCATTGCCAGTTCACCTGCGCCGCGTGTTTGGTTTTACCTAGTCTGTCTAGGAGCTACCTATGCCACCAACCACCAGGTGGTGATTGGTTGAAAGCTCTGCCCTTTTCTTCACCCAAGTATCCAAACCAATGGGATTACAAAATGCAATTACCTGGCCCAAGGTGGACAGGTACCAAGTACACTTCTGAACCTCTTTTTGCTAGTCCATGCTGTTTATTAGACATTCTGTGCCTTGGACAGAACTCCTTTAACAAAGCTGGCGAAGGCTCCCAAACTCCCATCACCCAACTTGCATGGCAAGTGGGCCACATAGGACATGCTTCCTGTATTTTCTTTGGGCTAGGCAAAGGCAAATAACTAAAGCTCGGCCACCAGGGAGGGTCACTGCTGAGCTCTGAAACCTGGTTTGGCTCTATGAGTGTGTCTTTCTAATCCAAGTCAGGTTCACATCTGCTTGTGGTCAACCAGATTATTGGAATCACTGAATCAGACTTAGTCTGACCACTCTCCTGAGGCCAGTTTGACACGGGAGACCCTACCAGGAGCTAAACTCTCCACCAGTTGTGGTAAATGGGGTACCTTTAAATCGCAAGGAACTTGTATAAATTTGACGTAAACACAATAATTTTTTTCTAAGAGAAAAACCCACTGTTTTGTGGATTTCAGAAAGTCTCATTCAACCCAGACATTCACACGCAACCAGCTTTTGGATATCCAGTGAACGCCAGTTGGATGGCCAGAAGCGCCTCGTTGATGACAGAGACTGAAGGAAAATAGACAGACTGGTTTGAAATAATAGAAAGGCAACAGTAGCTCAAATAACCACCCATTACAACCAGTTTATGATATCTCTAGAGATATCAAAATTGGACAATAACAGATTGTCTGTTGAGTATTGATTTCAGCTGCGGTATTCAGATAGTAGGGGAAATGGCATAAATGACATGAAAGTGTGTCAATCGTTCAGACCTGTAGTGGAATGGTGTGTAAGGTATTTTAACAAAATACTTTGGTCTCTTGAGCATTGTTCAAAGGTCGCAGTGTACCTAAAAGTGTTGTTGGTGATCAGGTCCTCCGGACAACATTTGTTATGTAGTAAAACAGAAGATTCACATCATGGATTAAGTGCATATGACGAAAACACATGACGTTAAGTCAATATGAGTGAAAATCTCTCAGGAACTCAGGAAGGTTGCTGAATTTTGTCACCTTGAAGAATGAAGACCGTTCTGGAAACAAACAAAGGTCCATCAAAATCAATATGAACAAGAAATACCTAATAAATTAGCCATTGTTGCTATGACTTTTCATTGCAATTCTTTTTTGTTTTCAAGATAATTTGCTGTCTTTATACTGACAAACTAAAAGTGAATGTGCTATGTATGAACAGCAACCAATTCCACAATCTAGATCTCGCTCTCACCTTGTTAAATCTTCCCACCATGTCAGTGTCTTAAAACTGGGAAGAAAACAAACGTGTGATAAATACGTTTCACCTCTGAGTCAACAAAGTAGTCCTGGGACGACATAACATTACATTACATTAACTCTTCATTATAACTGAAGAGTTAATGTAGTGGTACCAAAGGGTATCACACCAAAATAGACCAGCCCTGCCCCAGTGTCCCTCTTTTCCTCCCACTCTGTTCCTCTCCAGCTGTTTTGAAGAATCAACCATCCATCACCAGCTGTTTGTGCAGTCGTTGTTTCTGTTTGTGTGTATGGATGCCAAGTGAACAGCCAGTGTCTGTTCTTTGTGTTTGTGTGTCTACCAGGTGACACATCAAATCTCATCATCCCAGTGACTCACATTTTGCTTTGGGTGGTCCAATACAGCAGTCCTAGAACATTCAAGATATAACATTTTTTTAACTCGCCATTATTTAACTCCATT
This sequence comes from Poeciliopsis retropinna, assembly GCA_010277075.1. Taxonomy (NCBI): domain Eukaryota; kingdom Metazoa; phylum Chordata; class Actinopteri; order Cyprinodontiformes; family Poeciliidae; genus Poeciliopsis; species Poeciliopsis retropinna. The sequence goes on from VMRM01000019.1 coordinate 4,984,273, forward strand.
AAATCCAAACATAGCTTTGCTTTGGAAAGAGTGAAAGTATACACTTACTCGGCCTGATGACATTAGCCCATCAAAGCGCATGCTTCGGAAAGACTGCAGTGTAATAATCCAGTGCAGGTGCACCCATGATTAACTGGCTGGGTGTTATGAAAGGAAGTGGAACAATCAAATAAGGAAAGGTCATAACACCGTTGGGAACAAGGCTCCGGTCCCCCCGGTGCTCCAGTTGAGCTCTACCGGAGTCTCCGTTTTGTTCTGGTGTGAGCTGGTGGCCCTGCAGGCTGACTTAAATGGGTCGGAGAGAGCCTGCAGAGCCCTAATAATTCTCAAGACCTGCAGCAGTTCTCTGCCGTCTAATCAAGTAAGAGGAATATGTTTATTTAAATTCACCATGGTTAATCTAGATTTCAGTCTACTGATCTAATTAGATTTACATATAGCTGCAGATCAGTGTACTCTACTACTAAAGTGCAGTGTTTTGAATGTTTCTGTTTACATTCTGGATCTAAACGCTAATATGTAACTGTGCAGCCGGTCCAAAGATTTCTTCACATGTGAACCAAAATTTTAAATGTTGAGATGTTAAACTTTGGGTCCACACACTTCTCGCCAGGTTCAGACAGCAGCTGGAACACCGAGGCTGAGAAGTGAGGAAAAATATATGGTTCTGCGTCCCCCACCTCCAACACCACCACCCTCACAAGAACAGCACGGTAATCAATTCCATTTAGTACAAGTCCAATGCACTTAAACTTCCAGCACGAATAACCAGAGGCTGCAGAGCAGAGGTACATTTATCGATAAAGCAATTAATTTAAACCCCTCCTCATCCACTGCTCAACCTGTCTGAGCAAAAGGGACAGTCAGATAAACCCTGATAAAAACAAAAGAGACAGCAAAACTTACATAGTTGTATAAATTAAAAAAAGAGACATGTATTTAGTTATGTTCCTCAGTTTATTTTGCAAAAAGTTATTATGGCGTTATCTTGTTTTTCTGGACTTGGCCAGGCCAAATCTGACCCCCAAAAAAGTAACGTGAAAATGTGGAGAAGTTTTAAATATTAAGATGGCTCAAGATTAAAGCTAGGAAGTTTCAGTTCTTGAGAAAACTTCAGCCAATGTCCATCACAAAAGAAAAAAAAACCTTTCAGGTTGTGTCCAAGAAGTACGATCTCAGTTCTGGAGCATTTTCTGGGATAGATTTTTACCTGCTTTCCTGCTCTGGCCCTGGTTCCTGATGTGAAGATGGAGGAGGGAGAAAGGCTTATGTAGAGAGTAAAAAAATAGATCCAACATTAAATTTAAAAAAGTGAACATATTTATGCTAGGTTTTACTTCTAGGCACAGGGTATACTTTTACATTTCTACTGATGTATTTAACCACCAGAGCTTGGAAATAGTTATTTCGGTATGGTGAGAAAGTTTTTCATTTTAACCAGATGCAATGTCTGGTGATAACGACATTTATATCTCTGTAAAAACCAACATAAATTCTGTTTTAAACAAGAAAGGTCGTAACAGTAATACCTCTTGGGATGTTTGAGTGTCTTCTAGAAGAATCCACGGTGAGATAATGGCGAATGTGTTTTTATATCTCTTAGTGAAAAATGTTCTTTCATCTGCTTCTGTACTTCTTTCCCAGCTCTGGCAGTTAAGGGCTTTTTTAGCTATGGACGCATCAGTTATAAGTTATTTTAGTAAGAGCTTGTTCCTGTTTTGTCTAATTAGGCTATAGCTGCCATAATCTTGGTCTGAAAATGGTGAACTTTTAAACCAATCACAGTAGAACAATACAAAACAAAGAGAGCAAGCTTTTAATTTGTAAAAGATGTTTTTGACCAAAAATTTGCACTTTCTTTTCTCAAGGACTGTATTAATAAGCCAACTCTAATTCAGATTGACAACATGACACAAACCTGGCAATTTTAGACAGAAAATTGCTAACTTTTTTCCTCGTTAGAAAAATGAGCTGTTCAATACCAAGCACGGCATGTACTTTGGTTTTTAACCATCACATTACATCCGTTTGGCTCAGCCATCAGCGGCTGTTGCTCGTTTAGCTAATTGGGCTAGCTGCCGCCATCTTAGAGAGAAACTGAGGAACTTCGTCTCCAGAACAAAAGCCCAGCCAACATCAGAAAGTAAAAAACTTACTTCAAATGTGTGATTATGTCTGATTATACATCAGATTATTACGTCGAGCTTTTGCGCCTTTTATTCACTCGGTGTGGACATAACAGAGGTAACGCCATTTATGACTACACAATGCTGACTTGGCGGGCCGTTACAATTTTAATAGGGCCCGGGGGTTAAGCTCCCCCTTCGCCGAGGAGGAGGGTGACAGGGTGTAGGAGGAGGAGGGACCTCCACAGCATCCGCTGCTTGTTCCGTCAAGCCAGACAGTGAAAGCCAGGAAGCGGCCGGAACTATCAACCTCTTTAACGTAAAAAGCGTAACTTCGGCGGACGTCGTCTCGGTGAGTATGAGGCTAAAAACTTAAATAATAATAACAATAATAACATTCCCGGGTTATCATAAGTGTATTCATTGCTTACTTACGTGATTTCCTTTAGTTAAATAGTAAAAACGAGACGCTTGTAGGACGTTTCTGAGCGCAATGGGGTTTATTTTGAAGGTGTCAACCGGTAGTGGTGTGTTAATGTCTGCGGGCTTTACGCGCGCTCTCTCTCTCTGAGCTCCGAACAGTCGGCTCGCAGAAACACAGCAGGATGCCACGGGGAGCACTCCGACTCTCGGCGCCCGTTCCACCGTCTCCAGACGTCTTGCGTCGGTCACGGCCACTCTGATGGGCGTTTTTGCCCCCTTCTTGTCGCCCTCGACGCTCGGACGGTTTCGGAAGCCGCGAAATGAAGCGAATGAACGTGAGCAACAAGAAGTGCATCCTTGCTGTTGTGCCTGTCTCCAGCATCACTCGTAGAGACCACTACTCTGTGGATGCGGTGCCTCTGTGCTTTCGCTATTCTTAGTCCTTGTTTTTGAGGATTTAATGTAGACTTGGACTTCTTGTTTTCTTGTTTTCTTTTTTTATTACTGTTGTCTTTTTCTCGAGGTTTTCCGTCTGTGAAACAAACAAACAAAAAAAAGATTTCAAGATACAGAAACTCCGGAAAACCAGCGACCACCTCACTTGGCATCTGGAATAACCTTTCTTAGCGGTTATTCGCCTCCACAAGCATCTCCTTTCTCTGGGGTGGGGAGCCCGACTGATGCTTGCCTTTGCTCGTCTGTTCGACTTCTGTCTCGTCTCGTTCTGTTTGTCTGTTTGTCCCCACAGTGGCATGACAATTCATGAATGCGTCCAAGGACATGTTTGCACATTACGCATGCACAGTGGCGGTATAGTAGGCTGTGCGTAAGCTCCTTTTTTTTCTTTTTTCTTTTTATGAATGCCTTAACAGATTCATTCAATATCGTTGATGTGTTTTAGGACAGATTTGGCAGATTCATTCTAACTTGGCGGAGGTGTTTGTGCGTGTGTGTTAATGGGGGTTACATCTGTGGCATATCGCATTGTTTCACCAATAGGTTTTATTAACAAAAAAAAAAAAAAGAGAGAAAAAAAATTACAGTATTGTAATTTGAATTGTTTCCAAAAAGTTAAATAACATGACATGTGAGGTTTGCCACGTTTTAACGCCCCGTTAAATGTGTGTGCGTGGATGGGTCAGAGGGGATCTGCGCGCAAATGTATGTCAAATATTTAAAAAATATAAATAAATAAATACTGGCTGCGCTAACACGAGCCCCTTCGTGCTGTGTCTGTGTGTCTGCAGCCACGCTGGAAGTCGCCTCCCATGTGGCCATCGGGAGTGGGGAGCAGGCAGCCGTGCCCGCGGGACTCGGCGCTGCGCAGGGCGGCCATCAGCGGCAACATCAACGCCCTGCCGCCGCACCACGTTCCGACCGGGCGCAGCGTCCGGGTCTTCATCTGCGCCAACCCCGATGGTAAGACTTGAGAGCGTGACGCCTGCTTGATACAGAGCTCGACCCCGTGGAGTCCACAGACCAGAGCCATCACCCACAGTGCCTTGCAAAACTGTTCGCAGACTTCCTGAAGGCACAGACATGGACCTTTTGAGCAGTCAGTGCTTAATGCAAAGTGAAATATAAAAAGACCAAGCTCCCCGAAAACACCCTCTTTACATCATGAAGACTAAAGATTACAACAGACACATCAGCGGTAAGAAAGAGATAAGCTTAAAACTGGGTTAGCTAATGCAGCAATAGCCAAAACTGAAATAACATCAAAAGTTTTGAATATATCACAGAGAACTGTCCAGGCCTTCGTATAAAAGTGCAAAGAAAAAGACACAAGTCCAAATGTCTGACAACTACAAAAATATGGCATTAATGGAAGACAATTATTGTTCAAAAGAAGTAAACTCCCGACACCATTAGGGAGAAGGGTGAACAGAAAATGGATGGATGGATGGATGAAGAAGTTCAAAGAAGTACTGTTTGCCTCAAATCCAAAACAATTTGATGAAGGTTTGGGTTAAGATGCAGATGAAACTTTTGGCCTATGCACAAAACACAGTGTGTGGCAGAAAACCAGCATTGCACATCATCCTGAATACACCATCCTGAAGCCTTCCCTGTCCCGCCTGATGCTTTTCTTTCTAATTCGTAAATATGCATCGCCTTGCCTTTACTCTCTATTTTCAAGGCACTTTTTTTCGCAAAGGTTTCACGCTGCGGAACTTTGAGGAGCCTTTGCGGTGCGTCATCAAATGTTAACGCAACTAGATCCCGAGCATGTGTCCACTTTTATTTCCTGCATATGTCACAAATGAGGAGACATTATCACCACATTCCGAGCTTATGTGTCTTTGCCTTGCTGCTACAAACGTGGCACTTTGATTTACATGGCACTGAGGTGTTCACTTACACACTTATTCTAATTGTAGCACAGCAAGGGACGCTGGGAAAAAAAAACAAAACAAAAAAAAAAAACATTGTGAGCCTTTTCCAATAAAGCATGTGACACAATAGATTGCTTTCAGCACAGATTGCGTGGTGCGAGCAGAGTGTAAGACAGTCGGGTCGCAGAGGAGACACCCAGTTGCAGCTCTGGATTTGAATATGCCCTCTGGGCAAGGGTGTAAAAATAGTCTCGGTAAAACTGGAGTAAACAAGGCAGGAGAAGTAGAGTAGGCTATGAGAGAGAGCGACGGACAGAACGGAAGGATGGTGGCCGCTGTCATTGATGTGTCTCCGCCACTTCCTTTTCCTTTCTCTAATCAGAACGAAGCCTGCGTCGAAGGAACACGTGGACTCGCCTGAGGCGATTGGGCTGTAAAGAGCCGGGTATTGTTTGGCCACCTGTGGCCTGCTCAGTCGGGGGCAGCTTCCTGTGTCGACGGGATTTTAACGCTCCCGTCTGCGCGTGGATGGAAAAACAATGAGAGGACGAGTGAGCCGTGCTCGGAATGAACCTTTAAACAGCATCAGCACAAATGGAAAGATACACACTTCCAACAAAAACACAAAGACCTCTAATTACCAGCCTGTTTTCAGATTAGTGAGGCACAAGTAACCAGTGCAATGCTGCTCATGGCATTAGCTTAGATTGTATTATTCACTCCCTCAGTTACATAAAAACTCCAAAGAGTGTTCAGAAACTTTACTAAGCAACAAATCTGCCCTGTTGGCAGTAGATTTAATTGATATCTAACAATCACCTCCATCCCTGATTAGTAAAATAACCTTTCTTTGCCCATGAGCCCTGCTGCAGAGCATGTTTCCTTATGTTCACTAGAGGGGGCTATCCATGCACTTATTTAGCACGGTACAGTACGTCTCAGTGAAAAGATGCTCTAATCTAAGGTCAGTGACCTGAATCAGAGGAATCGGTTCACATTCTGAGCAGCTCAGCCTCTTTTCTCCTCATTGCTGCGATTCAAATCCCAAAACCAACAGAAAAGCTATTGATTGTAAAAGTCCTTCACAACAAACAAATCTGAAATCAAAATATTAACAAATATTTGAAATATTTTCCTGAATGATTGAGAGAGTTGGACGCAATTACGAGCAGTGTTCGAGCACATTGGAGCAAAAGAGATCCTCTACATGTGTCATATGTTTATGTATTTAAAACAAATGTTAAAAATTATGCAGCGTTTTCTGTCAGCTTCTCACTTATGTCCAAATTGTGTTGATTTGTCACATAAAATCCCAAACTGTGGTTTGTGTTTGTGATACAAAATGGGAACATTTTCAATGCGTGTTGCTACAAAGAAATTTATGCGACCACAGCTGATCATTTAGAAATCCATTAGGTTTTGTTGCTACAGTACCCAGACAGCAGTAACAAACCAGGAAAAATCCTCGTGTGATTTGTTTTGGCACGTATCAGTGGATAGATTTTACAGCTCGTCTAATCGGTCGATTATCTGCGTGTGCCTGTGGATCCATACGGAGACAGCCGCAGTACCCAGCTCAAGTCACCTCTGGGGATCTGGCGCCAAAGCCGTAGCCTGTTTTCAAACGGCGAGATATCTCTTAAATTTGGTAAAAGCAAGAGACCTCTGAGGCAAGACGCATGAAATCCAGCCTCCAACGCGCCACAATCATTCCCACAGTTTTAATTTACATTTTTTATTTTCATAAGGCTACTTCCCCAGAATTTCCCAAGCTTCTTAGTTATCTGTTTCTTTCCACTGAGCCTGAGGGAAAACTATGTCAAATTGTGGCTGCTTTTTAAAAAAAGTACTTCATTGAGAGAGCGCTGGAAGTTGGACTTGTGGGGCTTTGCACGTCCCCATTCTGTGCTACAAAAATGTCAGTGTTTTCCGGACGATTTCTTCTCTCCTGAAGCTTCTTGCCTCTGCTTGCTCCCTGAGGGGACCGAGGAGGTTCCTTTGATAAGTCTGGCAGCAGCTCCTACTGACCTCTCCCCTAGTTTTGCAAAGCATCACTGCACAATTAGGAACTCGGAGGAGTTGGTCTTTGGTTCTAACTCTCTGAGACTGAGGCTTAAAATGGAACAAGTTAAATTAAAGATATTTAATTAGAGTCAGATATCGCTGCTTTTTGCAAATAATGATGGCCCAATTTTAGATAATCGGAAGACAATGTACTGTCTGTAAAAAGTGATAGTGATGATTACTTCCAGTTATATGTGTAAAAAAAACTCGGAAGTGCAAATATGAATATTTGGATTCATTCAGAAAGCTGTCAATTGGGATCATTTGTCGCTCATGTTACAGCCGGTGTATCCTCTTTCTGTTGAATTTTGCATCTTAAATTATTAGATGCAATAATTTAATTATGCACCAATAACCTCCTCCATACTTTCTCAATCTTAACAATTACCATCCAAGAGTTTCGGTCACGTTTTCAGCCGCAACACAGTTAACAAATCATCAAATGATCAACAGATGTAATTTTACTCCTTGCTTTTAACAACACTTCTTGATCAGAGACCTGCCTTTGATGCAGTTTCTCATCATATTCTCCTCACGAGATTAAAATCTTTTGCCATCAGTGGCATCTCACAAATTCTGTTTTCCAGATCATAATTACTATGTACAGTAACATTTCAGGTTCACCATTTGTCACTGATGTTCCCCAAGGCACTGTCTGATTTCCCCTTCCTTTTATTTATTCTTCTTCTGTACCTTTTGGTCTATGTTTTTTTTTTTTTTTCTTTAAATAGGGCAGGGGGTTTTTGTCTTATGACAATGATACCCAGCTTTATATATCTAAAACAATTCCATACTCCCAGCTTCTTTCTGATTGACTGTCAATCCAAAATTAAATCATGGTTATCTGCTAACTTTATTAACATAACCCAAATATGTTTGGGATAATTTTCTTTCTGTTAAGAATTTTTTTTATGTTATGCATCCACTTTGATTCAGTTCAACTCGGTTTATTTAATTTGTTACAATTTACATCAAATGTTGTCCCAGAACACTTTACAAAAACCTCTAAACAGAGACAAAAAGTGCATTTTATCCAATTATACAGACAGATTCAATATCAGTTTAATGCATTTCTATCCAATCCTAGTCAATGCGGTCAAGTTCAGTTTATTATTGCAGCTGATAAGAGTTTGTAAGAAAAGCCAGCTGACTGCATTGAGTCTTTGACTTTGCAGCAGTTAAGCCTATAACTTATGGCCAACGCTACTCCCTTACTTTGACCCTATAACAATAAAATCTATGTTTTTCTTTGTTTACCAAAGACCGCATGTGCAGAATCTGTTAGATGGCCCTGATTTTTGCGTATAGCTTGTAGCTAGCCAGATTTCCTTGTAAAAATTAAACTGGTCTTCATCGATAGTTCTTAAGTTGCTTTGTTGGTCGCAAACTGGTTCTATGAAATTCGACTTGCTTTTTCAAAGTTTGTTTCTCTCTGATATTTTGATCACATCTGTTCACAATTTGGGGGAATTGAGATGTTTCCTTCAGTTTTGATAGTTTTAAAATGGAAAGCATTTTTTTGGCATATAAACTGAACCTTTTATTGCAGTAGAGGCAGCTGCTAGAACATATGCATATTTCTGTCAGGCCGAGTATTGCATGGCAGCACTGTTCTGACGATCTAATCAAATATGAGGTCAATGGTTGGAGAAGTCAAAAGGTTGTGATGCGGGGGAAACTTCCACAGTTATCCTCAACACCGATCAAGCTGACGCAGTTAGTCTCACTGTAAGCTCCAGTGGGTTTTCTCCATCCTCATTAAATCTTGTTTACATAAGCTCTAAGGTCTCCTCATGATCGTTTAATGCAAGAACATCTCATCCTTTTGACTTCTCCAGGTCACTTGTTATTGATCACCATTCTGTTGACATGCTTCGGTTCAGTTCAGTGGAAGGTGTTGAACGCTACATTAACCCCTTTTGGTGAAACAGCAAGTTCTTTCTCACAAGTTAAATATGTGTGTTGATTATGGGCCTGTTATGCACAGCGTATGTTTTGGGGAAATAGTTGGAAAGTGTGTGACTTGAAACTGGACAGGTAAAGAATGTGTTACTTCTCAGTGGTGTAGACGGATATTTTTTGTTTCTCAGGTGTTTTATTACCTGTCATGCTGTTGGTGTCTTTCAGTGATGTTCTCCGGATGTGTGTCATTTGTCGTGCTTCATTTTGCAATGACGGATGAAGTGGCGTCTTCATTGTTCATCTTAGCAATTTGTATTGCCTAGTTGCTGAAAATGTGCTATATATATAAAATTACCTTTACTTTTACCTTAGCTCCATTTTTATTTTGTTTTGTTTTGTTTTACTTGAGCAGGTGCACTGCATCTTACAACAAGGACACTTTATATTTCCATTCCCATTAACCAACCAACCATCTTGGGCTGAAAGCTCACATATCCATCCATCCATTTTCTTACACCCTTGCCCCTAATGGGGTTAGGGTGCCTATCTCCAGCAAGACATTTTGGGCGAGAGGGGGTGTTCACCTTGGATGGGTTGCCAGTCCATTACAGGGCAACACAGAAACAAACAACCATGCACACACATACTCACATCTAAGGAGAATATAGAGAGACCAATTAACATAACAGTCATGTATTTGAACTGTGGGAGGAAGCCGGAGTACCCGGAGAGAACCCACGCATGCACAGGGAAAGCTCAAATATCAGTACATGGAATATGAGCTTCCCCGAGTGGTCAAATAATGAGTAGCTGAGTAACTCAGCCAAAAGAGCAAACTGCTTTCATTTAAGTTTGTCCCTCTTCACTTGTGCAGACAGAAGAATTCCTCTTTGTAGAGTAAAATAGTTTAAAGTTATTACTATGGCTCTATTAAATAATTATTTGTTGCAAAGGAATACATTTTAGGCAGGATATTCGTATTATGGTATGCTAAACATTTGTGTCAGCCTGCTGTCTCGTTTACATCAGCTGATTCTGTAAAAATGCAACTGAATGTTTGTCCTCTGGATTGTTTTGTCAGTAACTTTATAATAAGACTTGGATAACACTGGAATTACTTCTTATACAATACCTTTTAACCAAACAGGAGAATAGATGTTTTGGGGTTTTTTTTAAATCTGGGTGTATTCTTGGACTCTTGGAGATCTCAGACTATTTTTGGAGTTTAGTCCAAAAATAGTGAATCGGAAGAGAATCGTGAGGGACATGTGGCTTATCTCTGTGTCCATCCATTACTTCTCCAGAATGAAGAGAAAGAAAGAGATGGGGAAAAAAAGACTGTGACAGCACGAATAAAAAGGCCGACAGCACATATAAGAATGGTGTATTGTTCATAGCTAGTCAAACAAACACATAGGAAAACTGAAGAGATGGACACACAGGAAGATGAAGCGGGCGGGTGTAGGATCCAGTCTTTGTTCTTCTGCATGCTGCTGTGTGGACGACGGACCCACACATAACGTCAGGTTGCCATAACTCATCATCATCATCGAAAGAAAAGAGACAGTTCCTTGTTATGAGCACAACACAAATAACAACACAAGTGGAGTGTGTTGAGATAGAGAAGAGCTCCAAACATCCCAAATGCCTTAACAGGGACAATCTGATTCCACAAACACTGTCACTTTTTGCAGATACATTCTCGTTTCTGTCACCGAAATGTTTTGTTTATTGTACTAATGGGATGAGATGAGAGCAACCCCGATGCAGCACCTGCTATATATTTCATGTGCATACAGTTACATGCATTTGGTTTCGGTTTGACATTTTGCCAGGGCTGCTGCGGGCAGATATCTGCTCTGTCACAGCCCCAAAGCCTTACTAAAGATAGACGAGAGATAGATACGTCAGAGTGGATCTCTGGACTCGTCCACTCACGCTGCGTATGACACGGTCAGCAGCTGAAGGGCTGTTTGCTGCGCGCATATGTGTGAGCTTCTCTGCCACACGGGGCAGTCTCTGTGGGGCATGTTCTGTTTTTAACTTTCCATCCACACCCATTGCAGACAGACAGAGAGAAACCAAGACTGGGCCTGTCCAAATTCATCACAGTAACCATTTGGAAGATAGTTTAAAAAAAAAAAAAGTTGGGAAACAGAAAGTGGGACACATAAACAAGCAGTGGAGTTCCCACTTTGTAACATGGTACATAATGAACACTGTAGGGTATAAATGTACATATATGACACTGGCGCTGAGATATTATGATTTTGTTTTCAGACATAAAATTCCAATTATGATAAAGATTTAAGAAAAAAATTTTTTTGAATAAAGCAATTGTGCTTGCTGGTTACAATTTAGAAATTTAAAGAGAAACTTTGGATTTTTCATGTGTTGACTGGCTCGCAGAGCTGTGTTGTAACTGGAAGATTGTAAGTTTGATTCCAGCTCCTTCCTGTCACATGTTGATGTGCTGTCAGTAGGCACTTAACCCCGAGTTGCCTACTGATCTGCATATTGGTGCATAAATGCATGGATGGGTGAATGTGGCTCTATTGTACAGCGTTTTGGATGGTCAAAATGACTGGAAAAGACCATTCATCATTCATTTTTCTAATTTACCTGATGTGTTGGTGAGTAATACGTTGTTTGCTTGTTCGTTTAGTCACAAGCAAAATATTGTGAACATTTTTTTTTGTATCTTGTACAAACATACCAACATACCTCAAAAACCTCTAGGACTGTTTTTGCTCACTTTTATCTTCAAAAAGTCAACGTCCTCTGAAGCCATTAGTGTAACTTATACATTAACTCATCCCTTGCTAATTATGCCCTGGAAGTTCAGAGAGCCCCACATCAACTGTACCCTCCAGTGTACAGTTGCACCTCGCTGTCTCTACTGTTTGCATCAAGTGGCCAGGAAGTTCAGTTTCCCCTTACAGTTACAGCAGACACCCACACCCAACTCTCCTGCAAAGACACAGGAGGAAGAGAGTGATAGGTGTCAGGAGGCAGCGAAGAGAGCATGACGAAAGGTGAAGAAATTGGATTTATCTGCTGGTTCAGAATTCACAAAGAATTTTTCCAGCAGACGGGTTTTCTGCAATACCCTGCTTAAAGCGGTGCAATAAAAAGGTGGAAAGACTAAATATTTGATTTACCATCAGAAAAAAGTAAATGTAACTCTGTCCTTACTAGTCCATGATGCTTTAGATTATTAAAACAAAAGGAGGAACTTTTATGATTAATCCAATTTTCTGATCTTTTCTTGGAAATAAAAAATGTGAGTAGATGTCTCTAAAGTAAGGCAGACATGTGTTGTACGCTGACAAACTTAGTTTGTTCAGCTGCATACAAATGTATTTGACCTGTTTATGGTCATGTGAGAAATAAAGTCAGGAAAGAAGAAATACGGAGAGAAACATCATTTTCAGTTAAATAAACCCACAAGAGTTCAGCTAAAAATTTTTGAATGCTGAGGAACTTGTAATGTTTTCTGTGTTTCAGACACAGAAGCAGAGAGGAATGCACTGAAAGAGCACGTCTACCCTAAACTGCGAGACTTCTGCAGGGAGAACTATGGGATTGAATTCCAGGTAAGATGCCGTCTTTGTCCTTTTTGTAGTTTTTGCCTCCTAAGAATGAGAACATTCAAAGTGTTTTTTTGTCTCCAAGGTGCCTGCAAAGCTAAGCGTACATTATGTCTTTTAGAGCTGTTTGGAGGTGTTACAGGCCCCTCGGGCTGCAAGCACAAGTCGGTTTCTCGTCAAGCGGACACAGAAGGGTAGCAGAGATAAGGCTCCCATTGGTGAAGTTTGGCACCATGTGGATGTGGATAAGGCAGTGCGATGCGAGGGCTTTCCCTTTGTTGTTGTTGTCGTCAGAGAGCAGCCACGTCCTCTCTGCGGCGTCCACTGATCCTGATCATTTGCATTTCAAATCAATGGATGCAAAAGAGATTGCTATCAGAGGCTTGTTTGTTTAGCAAATCCAGGAGAGTCCTGGAGGCAGTGGACGGAAAGGGGGAAGATTTCTGCCATATGGTAATTGGTTCCACACTGTTATTTCCTTGACAGCTTTGTGGCATTTCTGACGAAAGGGGAACCTCTGACTTGTTTCTGATGACAGTGATCACCTGATTCTCCTCTTAATGAGGTTGTTTGGCTCAGGAGCCAAAACTCTGCTCAGAGTTTCATATGGTTGGGGTGGCTCCTGACCTTACAGTTTGTAATAGTTACGGCATCCAGTTTTACACCCTACATGTGTTATTTAATTACCAATTCCAAACAGCTGTTGAGTGAAAAGTTCAGCGAGTATATTAATAAGCAAATTACAAATTGACTTAATCCAGCTGGTTTGAAATCGGAGCAATCGATTCATCCTGATTGTTTTGTTTCAGAACATCTTCGTTGTAACACTCTGTCCTGTAAGGCAGATTAAGCTGTGGCGTTATCCATTCGGCAGCCTCTCGTGATGCCACACACGTCACACATACATGAACAGAAGCATGTGCGATAAAAGAAGATAACAGAAGACTCTGGGCCACGTGTCTGTCTGATGATTCAGCTCCCTGCCATGAAGCGTGAGCTGAAATGATTATGCAGAAGGCCTGGAAGTTAATACCGTGACTCACTTGCATTGCTCTTCCTCCTCCCCCCTTCTTCTTCTTCTCCTCCTCATCTTCACCTTCTCCATATGAGAGTCGCCTCCTTGGCTGGAATCACTTTTTCACTGGAGCTCGCTGATGATGCGTGCCAATATGTGTGACCATGTTTGGCTCATGAATCATTTGCCGTGTGAAATCCTTTATGATTTCTTTTTCGCCGTTCCGTGTTGTGGATTTTTTGCCGAATTACAACTTTTTTTTTTTTTTTTTTTTTTTTTGGATTTGTAATGTACGATCAGTCCTGCCTCCTCCTTCACGTCCACGCACTCCTCTTCCTTCCCCCCCATTTCTCACACACGCTCGTGCACATCCATTGACACACATACGCATGCTAAAGCTGCTGCCAAAAACCAATTCTCCCAAGTCCCTCATCGTTTGACTCGGTTTCCATACGGAGCATTCCCCAAACAGGATGGAGCAGGATTGTGGGAGATGAATCGTCGGGGAAATGGGCCACAGAAATCCAGCCCAGAGGCCGAGGGTCACGTCCTCATTCAGTCAGCGCACAGCTTCCTCAGCCCTCTTTAGCAAATTTATTCCTCTATATCCTGCTCCTTTTTCTCTTTTTAATCGGTCTCTTGCATCCTTACTCTTCTCATCCAATATTAAAAACCAAACCAAGGCAAGAAAATAAGTGGTTACAGTAGAGATGTTCCTGAAACACAACTGTCTGACAAGGTGCGTGTGAATTCTTGAAGAAAAACTTCAATGGACATTAAGAAAAACCTCCATATTCCATATGAGAACTAATGAGGGTCCCATCAAATTGCCACCAATTGAGCTGATGGTGAGGCAGAAGCTGCATTTACATCATCTCAGAGGAAAAAGAAGTGTTTATGACCCCACACAGAGACTGGAGCTGTTATTTGCAGGGCCAGATTACAAGCATTACCGTCTGGTTCCTCCACAACTGCTTGCTATTTTGGAATGAAGCCTAATTGTCGGTCCAGTTTGCTGTCCAACTGTTTAGATCGGATCTTGATTTATTTCAATGTTTACGTATCTGTAGGAAAATTAAGAAAGCAGGTTGATAAAAACTAAACTAATATATACATTTAAATTAAATTAGCAATTTACCAAAAGACTTGCAGTTGCTATTGCTGCAAAAGGTGGTTCTACAAAGATTCAGGTGAGCTACATAAAAACACAAACCATATTTTCTTTGGTAAAAGAAATAGTAAAAAGAAGAAGCTGAAAACATTCAATTTTCTTCCCACTTCTAAGTATTGTTGTACTTTGTGTTGATTTCTCACATTAAGTCACAATACAACTTATTTGAAAATATTTTCAATAAATTACCTGATAAAAAAAAAAGAAAATCAACTAGTCACAGATTATATGAGACAAGGGCATGCATCTTATGTGAGAATGAAGTTACTGTCATCTGATGTTGCCAAAAAAGAATCTTGATTTTCTTATTTTTAATTCAGCTGTAAGACAAAATGAACCCCTCCCTTAACCAGGAGTTCAACAGCATCTGATAGCAGCTAACATTGCTGCCGTCATCCTGTTAATATAGTATACAGTGTTCAGCCATTGTCACTTTTGTGAATTTTAATTCTTGCAAAACAAGTGGGACATTTAAAGACGAACGTAAAACAAAGCTTTCTTAATATATTCCATTTTGCCTGTATTTAAAGGGAGGGGAACTGCCTGTCAATGCTTATTATAAAGGCTGGATTTCTTTAAAAAAAAAAAAAAAAAAAAAACACCCACTCTTAAAGCTACTAAATCTATTTTTTATCTATTTGGGAAGAAACTGAAGAGTCAAATTTAATCATACTTTAGAGCTAGAAAACCTAAATATTATATGATAAAACGGAACATTTTTTAGACCTGAGAAGTAATTTTAAACAGTACTTTTCTGACACTTAAACAGCCTTTAGAGCAACATCTTTTGAAAGACCAATTATTTGGAGGATAGATTGCTGTCGGGAACAGCAGGGCACGAATGCCTGTTTTTAACAAGAAACAGTATCAAATGGGTGTGTAGCTGCTTATTTGCAACAAGAAAAAGGATGAAGTTACATCTCTTACTCTTCTCAAAAACCCTTTGTAAAGAAATTGATGATTCTTTAATTCGGTGAAAATGTCAGATTTTCACCTACCACAATCAATCCTGTCTGCGGATGACCAGCTTAGAAACCAATAAAATGTGAGGAAACTAAGTTCAGACAGATTTGTTGAATGGCTTGATAGAAGGTGCCCTAAGAATGATGTTTTCACGCTTCGATTACTTTGTATGAAAACCTAGTATTTGACCTTTATTCATGCATTTTGTACCACTGATGTCCAAGATCTCATTTACAAGTGAGATCTGTTTTGATAAGACAACCAAAATTACAAACAAAGCAGCAAAATAAGCAAATTAGAAATTTGATAACCTAAAACCTAAAATAAATGACCTAAATAAACGTGAGCTCAAACTAGATTTTTCTTTTTTGTCTTATAAGAAATTTTAATTGTCTCAGTGATTATTTCATCTGCTTCTATTCACTGCTGCTACATTTTATACAGTCTCTACAAGTCTCACTAATATATTAGTTACCAACACATACATGTTGATTAGGTTTTCTGAAAACACAGCTTCTCTGGGAAGCTTTAAAATCCCTGAATATGGTTTGTTAGGTCTAGAAGCTGCTCCACAATGACTGCATTTCTCTTCGATTTTTTTTTTCTCATTAATGGAACAAGCGGCATATAAATGAGTTCACGCTAGAAATGGATACTTATCTATCACTACCTTCTTTCTACCTGGACATTGTCTTACGCTTACTCAATCAAAAAGAAAAGGGTTTTGACCAACAATTTTCCTTAGATTGTTTAAACTTGGGTGTGCCATCCTAATTGTGTTCAGGCTCAAATTATAGAGAAAAAAATCAAATGCACTTGTAGTTTCTCCATCTGTTTACCTGGACTTTATAATTCTCATTTTGTGTCTCATTCTTCTCTCAGTCGGTTGCTTTCCGTCTCTGGCAGCCGGCCATCATTTCTATTCACCGCATGTTTCCTCTGTTTAGTCCCTATTCAGAAAAGCCAGCTGCCTTCTCATAAAAAGATGCTGACAATCGACGGCGATAATCAAAAGTCAAATATGAAACATGCGTGGGGCTTCACTGGCGCTGTATTTATAGATAACCCACAGGAGAGTTATTCATTTGGTAGAGGATGTCTCACTTATCATGTCAGATTGTTTCTGTAAAACCCAGTGAATATATGCACCTTCGGAAACAACAACTGAAAAGACATTGCTCTACAGCTACAGATTTAAGTAGATTTTTTGAGTGACTACATAAATATAAACATATGCTGCCCCACGGATCAAATGTGCTCTCCAAATGCCCTCCAGTAACATCTACACTCTCTCCCACACTTTTTGCCCCGGAGCAAGTTGAGACTACCTCAGCCTTCTTCCAGCCAGCGGCCAATCTGACTAAGAGACAACTTTCTGCTCTGCACTTTACACTTAACCGGTTGGTGGAAAGGCTGATGATACCCAGTGGATCCATTGCCACCAAAGTTTCTCTGAGTAGAGAATTAAATGGACTTTGAGTGCAGGCTTGGTTGACAATGCAACAACATGTGTCTCCTGGGACACATATATATGTATAGATATACTAAAACGCTTCTCATGTAAAAAAAAAAAAAAAAGAGATATTGGTGTCTGGAGAAATTTATATTCTGACTCAACGATTGCTTAGAGATGAAGACGGATCTTTCACTGTACATGTTTGCCCAATCCATTTGAAGAATCGATAGCTATCCTCCCCACTCAAACCAAAGTGTAACGGTGGAGTTCTTACAGCAATCTGTGCAGAAGAGGAGCTGTTTTGTAATCTTTAGATGTTTATATAAGTTATAAAATTCATCCACAGCTTAATTTTCCTGTTTTAATACTTTTAATTGTCTTTATAATGGCGCATCTTCGAGGTTTACACAGTTCTCTGGGGGACTTAATCAGTGCCCGCTCATGCATGGCTCTGAATTATCTCCATCTAAATCCCAAAACCAACAAATTTCCATGAACTGACTCCCTGTCCCAAAAGCTGTGTTACTCTAGCTGATATGCCGTGATAAAGTTAAACAAATGAAATGACAACAGAAATCTTCAGTTGCTTTATATCACTAGGATGTCACTCATCTTTTTGTTTGATGTAAGGTCAGGGTTTTGATACAGTCTAGAAAATCCTGAGAACGTATGAAGCTTAATTTAAGTAAAGTTAGCCTTAATATTATCCATTCCTCTGCTGGGAATTTATAATATTCCTACCAGAGAGTAATTTTTATCAAGTAAAATTACTCTCATAATTTTACCAACATTTTTCTTCTCACTTGAGCAATTTATGACACTTCATTGTAGAAACAAACATTTTTGTTGAAAGAAGTTCACTTCAAATCTAAGTTTTTCTTCCTTCTCTCCTTCCTTCATCACTTTCTGCAGGTTTCATTTAGACCTCTGCGGTAACATTACATGTCTATTTTTAAACCTTAACTATGAAAACGATGACATTTTGTTGGAAAAACTTTGTGTAGGATTCCCGAGAATTCCTTATGTCTTCATTTCTAACAACCACTTAACCCAAGTAGATGGAAAAACAACAAAACGAGCATAACATACATTATTAAAGGTTTTAAAAATGTTCATTCTTGGTACAAATGGTTGAATTTATAATCTCTGAATGCAGAATGGTGTCTACAGAGCAATTGAAGAATCAAAGCCATTCAAAATGGCTGAATTCAGCATTTTTTCTTGTGCAAAACATGTTTGTGGAGTAACACTGGGTCCCTGATAAATTAAAGTTAGATAGCTAATTACATGTAACAATATAATTCTAATTCACATCATTTCTTACTAATGTCAGTTTCAAAAGAGTGGTATCTTAAAAAAGCTACGGATGTAGCTCCTTTTGTACAGAATCTGTGCCACTCTATTATTTTACTTCAGAAAAAATGTCCAGAAAGACACGTTAACCCATAAATAGCAAACATAAAAGTAGCAGCAACCAACTAACTCAAAGGGATATCATTTGAGTCACCGAAAAAAAAAAAATACAGAACGAGTACTAGACATGGTAAGAAGAGTCTTAAATCATTTCTCGTAAAAAGGATTAGCATTACCTGTGAAAAAGAGGTAATTAGAAACGTTTAAAGATTTTATGGTAATCTCAAATTCTCCATCTTATTTGTTTCATATTTAAGGAAAAATACATTTGTCAGTGGATTTGTTTGTAAGGCCTCATTATTTAACAAACAATATGTCTTTAATAAAACTGCTGGCAGTACTGAGCTTAAATAATGTCGGAGCTGTATCTATTTTTACTCGTCTCTTGCCTTTGAGTCTTTCTCATGTTGGGCTTTTTCCCGCCTGATTTCATGCCCTTTCTTCCTGGGCATCTTGGGCTGAATCCCAAACTCTAATAGTGTAACATTCAATAAATAAAAAAAAAAACAAAAAAACAACCAACATTAAAAACCTCTTCTCCTCACTTGACCTGCCATGGGCAAATGCCTCACAAGGGCATCGGAAAGCCGCTTAGCGGAAGCTGCTTCATCGGTTATGTAAGCAACAGCACCCCCGCGACTGTAGTTGAGCAGGAAACGTTGGGGAAAGGGAAGTTATCAGGGAGAGGAGCAGGAAAGTTGCCTGGAAGGAAAACAGAGGAGGAGGAGGGAGGGAGAAGAGACCTGAAGAAACAAATCCAGTCCCGCGGGAGTCTTCTCCTTTGTCAAAAGCGCTCTGAACGTTTCCCTCCTTTCTGCTTCTCTTCGTCCTTCTCTCGTTCGTCGGTCTCTCCATCCAAGCCTGGCAGGTGAACGCGCGATATTTAATCAAAATATCCTCGCCCCATGCACGCAGCGAGTAGGGATGAGTAATGTCTTCATTTAGCTTTTAATTACTGTGCATCCTCCCAATCACCTGCTGCAACCTTTCTGCAATCAGGGGGGCACTCATCTCACTTCATTCCTCTCCCCTCCAGTCCTTGTCAACACAAGTCCCATCACGGCCACCAACACATGCGCTCTGGAAGTAGATTAGTGACACTGATACAGTGTGACGGATGTGCCAAGCAATGAGGTTTTTACAATAAGCCAATATGAGGGATGTTTATCAAGTGTGCACACAACTGAGTGGGAGATATTTCTGTTTTTTCTTTTTCTTTTCAAAGTACCATAACAGTCTTCTGGTGGGGGAGGATAAGAAGTGTATTTAATCAACCAAAGTGTTGTTTTGATCCCACACTCTCATGAATTACTTTCCTGCTGGCTGTGCCAAAGCAATTTGCTTTTTACCAAAAAGTTAATTGCAAACCATTCTTACAAAGATTACAAAGACAAATATGTTGTTTTTTTGGGGGAGGGGGTTCTGTCTAAACTTAGCCACAGTCCCAGCACTTTGAGTATTGTTTGATTTTTTTATTTTTTTTTATTTGTCACTATAATGGATTTTATTCATTGTATTTTAAGCAGGAAAGTGGCAGAAAACCTGCAACAAAGGTCCCGAGTTTCAGAGTGGAACCTCACACTACACCCTCAAAAATTTGATCTTAAAGTATCTCTAACGTTGGGCTAAATCAGTCTAAAAGGGAAGATTTATTGGTTTACGAAACCCAGTTTTAGATGTTAAATACAGCTAAGCTGAAAATATTTATATCAGAGGCAGATTTGCATCAAAATCTTTCATTCAACCAAGTTTGCTTCCGATAACAGTACATTGTAAAGAAAAAATCAGTTTTGCGGAAACAAATTATTGTGTTTGTGTAATTGTACATTTTTATATCCTTGTCCATAATCAGTGGTAAAGTCCTTATTTGCATTACATCAACCAAAGCCTTCTTATAATTACTGACCAGTTTTTGGGTATTTCCACTGGTTTATCTTTGGTGGACTGAAAAACCTTCCGACTATCTCAAGTTCCCTCCATAAAAACTCCATCAGATTCAAGTCAAAAATCTTGCTTGGACACAGCGAAATGTTAATATTCAGAAGAAACTTGTTAGTATATTTCAAACATTAATTTTAGCGTAAATAAGCCCAGAGTCTGAATAACTTTAGCTGAAATAAGTAAAAATAAGAAATAGGAAAGTAACAATAAATCCAGTTTAGAACAAAATATTTATAAGGAAACTAATATTCCTATTGTTTTTGTTTTCAAACATAAGTAAGGTTTCTCAGTTTGTAAACTGTTATTTTTGTTTTACACAAATAAAACAGACATTTAATGAATCATATATTCTGTTAGCCTGCATTATGCCGCAGCAAACCCTTTGTCATCGACAACATATATCTGTAATTTATTATCTGTCCCTGTTATCATTCATTCAACCACTTGAGGATCTATGCATGCCTGAGGTGAGGTAATCTTCATCAGTGCAGATTGAGCACCTGCATAGAACAGCATAAAAGCGATTTATGGTTCTTAAAGATAGCATTTACATAAACAAACATCATAGCACTGACTACTTTGTGCAGTATATGTTATGTTGATTCATGTACATAATACATCAGATATAAAACATCAACGTTGGAGTATTATTTTCAGCGTATCTTTGTATGCAGGCGTAGCTAAGCAATTGTGTCTGCATTGTCATTTTGAAACTTGTAAAGTATGACATTTTAAAATGTCACCTCTTTATTGTTTTTCTCCACCAATAATCTATAAGTTAAGTACGAGTAACGGTGGAGAAAACTTTGTTTTTACAAGCAGACATGTTGAGGTTGAGGTTGCGATAGGTTTTCACTTGTTTTTTGGTTGCATCTAAACTAAGTTTTAAAAACTAAACTTTCTAAGTTGAGTCTAGATTTCCCCCGGAGAATAAATGAAGGCTGTGTCTAGACTCAACTTTCAAATTGCATCTACTGCTTCGAATGAGGAAACCTCCGGAGAGTCGACAGCTGTCTCCCTTTGGCAGTAGCACATCTGCTCGCAGGTGCATGACAACAATCAAGTTTATGAGCAGAGGTGTATTTCCAGCCCTGTGCCAATAATGGCAGAGGCGAGAGTTTCCCTGCCTGTCAAAGTTGAGTCACGCGTTCAATTTCTGGGTAAAGTGGCCTGCCAGTCATCCTCTCCACCAAAACCGGCAGATGTGCCAGTCACTTTGCTGGGCTGAAGTCATTTCAAATAGCTTTTCTTTTGAGCATAGAAGCATAAAGATATGCTCCGGGATCCCACGCGTAGTAAAAGGAGGGAGAGGAAGCATGTGACGGTGATGATGAGGCGCTCCCGTGTTTGCACCTGCATCCTTTATCTTCTCCTTGAAAACTGCAAGGCCATCAGGAATAATGCTGCGAGCCACACGTCAGAACCGGCAGGATTGAAGCTGTCAGAGAGCCAGGAAGCTGCAGCAGGAGGGCTTGTTGTCCCGTTCGATGCAGCTTCACCGTGAAGTTGGCCACACACACACACACACACATTTACAGACATTTCGTCACGATTCTCTCCTCCAGCGGGAGAATCCCCCTGTCGGAATTGTGTTAACTTTGTGATGAATGTGTTGAGAGAGGACGCTTCTGAGTGTGTGTCCCTGCTCCAACCTGGGAATGATGTGTGTGTGTGTGTGTGTATATGTGTGAGGATGTTTCTAGGGCATGAAGCAGGTTGTATGTGTTTATGTGGTCGAGGTTACAATTGGTTTTGCCTCCAAACCTGCTCATTCCAGTTTTATCTGCAAACTTTAGGGCTGATTTCTTTTGTTGAACTGATTCTTAACGTTGTTTTTCATTGGCGGTATGATCACTGATTGTAAGCTGGTTGATTTTTAGGATTATGTGCGGTGTTCTTACATTTAAATTAGAAACACAAACATCTATCAGGTTCTCCAATGCTGTGGTGGTTGATGTTTATCTGTCTTTTTTATTTTAAACATACTTAGTCTAGCAAAAGTATTAATTCAACATTTTCACATCTTGTCACATTAAAACCACAAACTTTGGTCTACTTTAGTGAGATTATATGCAACAGATCTGGGATGCTTGTTTGTACTGGAAAAGTGAAAAGTTTGAAGGTTGTGAATGCTCTTGCTAGTCTAACTAGAGGAAATTAGTCCTGCAGCTTAATTGGACTAACTGTTTGGCTATATTTGCATATGTCCAGGTGGTGGACCTGTACTGGGGAGTTGATCCAGAGGAGTGGGACAATCCAGACCTGCAGAGACTCCGAATGAAACTTCTGGAAGAATGTCTGAAGACATCAGCCGGGCCATGCTTTGTTGTGAGTATTGCAAGCTTCCAACGTACAATTAGACAAACTGAAAAGGATTCTGATTGTTCTGTTTTACCTCGTGAGCATATTAGTCTTTTATTGCAGTTCCACATTGACAAAATTGTAAAATTATGGAGGGGGAAGAAACAACATAAAAAAAACTTGTTTACACAAAATCAGTGTTGCCAAACTTTCTGGCTATTCCTTTAAAATAAAACATCAGGGAAGCTTTTATTTTTATTAATACTTTAACTCTTTATGTTGCGCAGAATTTCAAGGAATTTTATTTTGTATAATCCATTTCCATGATTTCTTGCCTCTGCACAGCCAGTTTGTGTTGATTCTCATAAGTTGTCTGAATCAGCCTTTTTGAAAGTTGCCTTTCTCCGTGGTTCTCTGGCTGTTTTTCATCTGACACTTCTTGGCTTGATACCACAAGTCTGTGGCTAGCTCTTTCAAAAGCTACTCTCAGAGTAAGAACAGGATCTGGAGTAAAGAAAGACTTTGAAAAAAAAAAAATCTTTTTATGCAAGCTTTAAAAATGTCCACCAAAGTTTGTCTCTTTAGAAGTAAACCACAAAGGGCTGAGTGGTGCCTCTAAAGTCTTACATTTTGCTTTTTATCTCTGTACTTTGGTCCGATGTGGCTTGGAAGTCTTTTGTCTCAGTTTGCTTTGGTTCCACTTATGTTCAAAAAGACAAATACAAAATGCAAGTTATTACCGCTGCAGGTTATTTTCTCCATTTGGACTACAAAAAAGTTCACGAAACCATTCAGAACATCCCTTAAACTAAAAAGGGAAAATGCTGAGGTATTCTAATTTATAAAAACCTAATGGTGCATTGAATCTTTACTTCAGGCTTTGAGATCGTTTCTAGCTTTGTTAGAAATAATAAAACAGGGTCAGTGAGGTTGTACAGAGGAAGAGCACGAGAGAGGGGAATGATTGTGAATTATTCAGATGGAACAGATTGAGTGTAAAGGTTGAGACAGTAGTGAGAGTTCACAGGTAAGGCATTATGGGTACAAGAGGAGCTCAATTTCGAAGACACAACCCCTTCTTCTCAGGATGAGTTTGGTTTCTCATCGTCTTCCTGCATGCACGGCTTCCAGATGCTGCTTTCAGTCAGAAGTTCCCTTGAAAAAAATGACAATGATTCTGTCATTTATTTATGCCTCATATTAAGCAGCTGAATCTCCGTTGGAAACAAAGACTGCTCAGCGTCATGTTGTAACCTGGCCTCTAGCACAAGCTAAATTGATAAAAATTATGATTTTTTTCTCTGCAGCTGCCAGGAAAAGTCCTAAATTAGTTCCAGTTACATTTTGTACAAATGTGCAGAGATAATGTTTGTGATATTAAGTAGGTGAACTGAAACGATTGAATGTGAAATCAAATAAATACACCTGCTCCTTTTCTTTTGCTGGCATCTTCTAAATCTGTTTTCATACTTTCTCCACAGTCTCTCTTTGCTCTGGTGTTGCTGCAGTTTCACCAACCCCACCTCTACTGACCCCCAGCTGCATCACACTGATGGGTCAAACACACACATTATCTCAAGTTTTCTGTTCAGTTCATTTTTCTTTCTCATGCTTTCAAACACAACCTCTGTGTCGTGACATTCAGAGTCTGTTAGAAGATACACACACAGATCCTTGGTGCATGTCTTCCCCATCTGGCCGGTTTAATGTTTAATGGCATATTCTAGTGGTCCTACTTCTGTAGTGAATGGGGGATGGAGGGGGGGACTTTATGCTGAGGGTCTCATGATAGCTGCGCAGTCTCATTCAGACATGTCAAAGCCAGCTGCTGCTGTCCCCGGAGCCCCTCGGCGCGGCTCCCCGTCAGCCAGTCGGCCCCGTTTTCAGAACCAGGAAGCTCAAAGCCGGCAGCAGCGACGGCAGTAGTGGTTTCTCTGATCAGATTCTGACAGTTCTAGGTTGTCTAAGGCATCTCTGGAGAGTGGATGTTTATTTTTTATTTTATTTACTGGGTGGTAGCTCTAGATTTGCATGTAAGTACAAGTGAAATTGTCAGAATAATTTATTTCTTCTCTGGGTAAGCGGTTGTGCGTTGGGCTGTCGCCTACAGTTCAGGGAATCCTCGCATTTGCATGCGTTCTCCTAATTCCTCTGATGAAAACACACTCGCAGCCTCTTATTACCGTCTGCTTCACCCACTCAGGTGTCACCTCCGCGCACACACACACATGCACACGCAAGATCCAGACAACTTCCACACAGCGAGGGTCAGGCAACGGAATAGGAATGAGCAGATGAAAAGAACAGAAGATAAAGTGAGGACACACTTTGGAAAGCTAAATTACTATCGATTTCCCCCCACATAGGCACGCTGCCGAGAGAGAGAGAACACAGGAAACGGTGACTGACATGTGTGCTGCAGGGCTGTTTTGCTGCTGCCACAGAAGATGTGTGCAACAACTGGAAACGTCTCTAATCTCCGTGCCACACGTAAAGTGCCCCTCATTCTCGACTCCGCAGAGCCGTCCTGCAGGACCAGAACGAGAGCGTTCCAAGGGAAGATGTTGATGCAGTTTTATTTCTATTTTCACACCTCTTTTGTCTGGACGCTCGAGAATATCATTTTACTACTCGTAATGATCGCCTTGGAAAATCTAGTTTGTGAGTTTTTGGAGGTTTTCTTTACACCCTGATATGATAATCTCCTCTTTGCGTAAATGTGTTGCGTGTCGTTCACATACATACCAAACCACACCTTGGCGAAAGCGGCTTTTCTCCGTACCGTTGATTCAGGGAAAGCTGGTTTCCATGGCGATAGCAAGGGTTGGCATGGTGATAGTGTCATTGACCCGAAGATTAAGCATGACAATGAGCCATGACTTCTTTTCTCTCTTTCTTTCTCCAACAGTTTCAAATTCCCTCGTGGGGAAAAAAAAAAAGAACCTGAAAAATCCAATAAATGCCTGAAGGATTCATTTCAGCAGAAAATTTCAAGCTTCCAGATGTCTGCTGCATTAAAGGGGATGGTAAAAGATTCTGCTTCCCATCTTTTACCTCCTTTTTATCTCCAGTCACATTAATGCGCCTCATTAGGCTATATATATATATATATATATATATATATCTACAAAAACTACTCCAGATTAGATTTGTTTGCATGTTGCTGATGTCTTCGTCTGAGCATCATACAGGGACTAAAGTGACAAATAGAACCAAGCTGTAAATGTTTTCCACCCAGATGTGGAAACAAGAAATTATACTTGTTTCTTTCAAGCGTAATTTTGTACAATGTTTGTCTTGCTGACAGAAAATAATGAACAAAACTAATTCCTCGTCCACACGGGAATGTTTCTTTGTTTTTCCTAAAACGGGTCAGTTTTTAAAAATGTTTTTAAGAGCCAACAACCCATTTTTAGAAAAAGTGCCTGAGCAGTTGTCAAGCATGTTGCTGCTCGCACCATGTTTTCTGGTCATATCCTATTTTTCGAAGCAGTTAGCCTGCAGGAAAGATACAAGCAACTCTAAGGAGTGAATCAGTTTCACATTTCAATAAATTTAGACGTTTCATTAATTAAATACAGCACATTTAAAAAAAAAAATCTGATCCTCCTGTTCTGTTTGGAAACATCATGTTTGCCTCTCCTCTGCTGCAGACATCTACCCAGCTGACTGTGGGCATTGTGGATTAATTGACTGCATGACTGATTGATTTGTTAATTCATACTGTGGCTGTGCGCAATCTTAGCTGCCTCTCTCCCTGCTGGTTCATCAGATAAAGTGCACTTAGCCGGAGTATAAAACCCAGTCCAAGAATGGGGGGAAGAAAAAAAAACCTGAGGAAAGAAGAAGGGAGGAAGAGGAGCGCAATGAACGCTGAAATTGCATTTGTCCCCTCTGTTATCTTCCTTTTACCCTCTTGTGTTTCTCACACCTTCCTCTCCTCAGAGGAGGAATAAGAGCTCCACAAATCCCTCTTAAACATCAGACACGCACGTACTGTACATGGACTGAGACATAAAAGAGTGAAGCTGCAGCATGAGTTAATCCGTTTAAGATGGTTTCAGCTCTCCAGCTAAGACAGATGTGTTAAAGCTCCTAAAAATCAGGACGTTGGGGCATTTTCTTTTAACATCTCTGCCCTTTTTGAAAGTCAAGAGGGTGATTGGCAAACCTTTCTGCTGGAGAGCTGGACTGACAGGTGTGAACACACCCACTTATTTTAGCATTTTTAAACCTGTGTTGTGATTTGAAAAGAAAACTTTAGTTTCCATTTCCTCCCCCACCATCTTACACAGCTATCACCCACTCCATTCGCCCTGCTGTAGCAGTAGAAGACGAACTGACAGAAACCCTGTCAGCAGCATGGAGAGTGACTGTTCCCTCTGTTCTCTCCGCTACATTTCGGTCCCGGTATTGCAGTCGTTTAGCCCAGTGCCTCCATCATTTACTGACACATCGCTGCAGAGCCGTGAGTCAGAAGCATGAGGTGACCTGCAGGGCAGCTCAGTGCTACAAAAGGCCTTTGGTGGTTTGAAAGCACCATTGATACGGTTCAGTGCTGTGAAAAGTTTTAGTCCTGCTTCAGTCATCTGTCCAAGCAAATAACAAGTCTTAAATTCATTTTTAAAAATCTAAGCTATATATATATATATGTATATATATATTCTTTTCAAAGAAACATAAGAGTCTTCCTTTGCTATAAAATTGCTACACCAACTCGGTTTTGGACATTTAGATTAACCTTTCCATTTAATTCAGACTTCATCTCACTGTTTTTTTTCTCACCATCTTTCAGATTAATATTATCTAACACAAAAATGTCTATTGTATCAAAAGTACACTATTAATTCCTGGAGGCGTCCCTTCAAAAAAAGGGGGTGTCACCAATTCCTTTAATGGAAAACTATCTTTGCCGCCCAAATCAACCTTTGCCACTTTGTGCTTGTTGGACAGAAAAGTGCCCAAATGCTAATGAATCTCCAGCGGACATTTGTGGGCTTTAAGAGTAGGCCATCCGACAGACGATGCGGCATGCCGTCATTAGATTTCTGCTTCTTCTCTACATCTGTTCCCACTGAGAATGCCAAGGGAATGAGGACTCCAGCGTGGAGTGGCTTTGAAGCGTCATTGCTGGGGGGGCAAGCCGTCGTTTTCCTGCTCATTGGACCTCACAGTCATTTGGCTCGTCTCCCGCTCAGGCTTTGCCTCCTCCCAAAGGAGTGGCTTAAGGTGCACGAGAGTTATGGCACAGTCAAAAGGAAATCATCCGGTCATGTCATTGTAGCTTTTTTTTTTTTTTTTTGCCTTTCCTCTGCTCACAAATGAGTGGCAGACAATGTTAGACAATAGGGAAACAAACTGCCCTGATTATTTCCAGTGATGTTGGATCTACTGCCACTCATATCCATGGATGAGCAACCGGTTGGAAAGACTACAGCTTGATTTTATGATGTCTCAATGTGCTTCATTTTTCCCACATTCAGACTGCAAATATCATTTCAATAACCCAAACTTGTAGCTCAAAAAACCCCATGAAAATCAGATTTCACAGTTAACCTACAAATCCACATACATCCCTCTAAAATCTTATTTTCCTTTCTCTCCCACAAACAGCCCCATCTGTTGGATATAAAAAGAAAATCTGCTCGTTTTCTTAATGCCGCTGATTACTGGGAATTATAAAATTTGGCCGAGCCTGCGTCGTTTTACGTAACAGTGTGTCATTCAAAAACATTTGCCATGTAGCAGCAGAACAAATCTGCTGCATTCACCAAAACAAGGGTTATTTACAAGGCAGAGATGGCAGGGAGCGAGCTTCCTGTTGTTCTTCTGCTTTGGGACAAATTTATTTATCCTGTGGACAGAGTAAATGTGGCAGAAAATAATAAAAAAAAAAAAAATTGCTTTCTTTCAGAGCAAATTTATTGTGTTTCATAGCATAATTAGTCCGATAAAACATATCTAGAAAGAGAAGTCCAAATTATTCAGGTTTTTAAATTAACATATTACATAAGAACTACTTAATTTGTTATGTAATACTAATATTAAAATTATTTTTATTCAAATTCAGCACAAAATCTTGATTGCAGTGAATACTGCCATCTTAAAATAATTCACCTTTCTAAATAGAACCGTTTTAAAAAGGTCACATCGGTCACTCTGGTGTCTCTTAAACACCTCATTCAGCCAATCAAAGACTTCATTAGTTTTCATCAGCTGTGCTTAAGACAGGACACACCTGCATCCTCTTTTAATCCGGTCAGGCCTGGTGTAAGCGTCTCTCTAGATAGACTTAGGATGTGCAATAACTGTACATAATACGTCAAGTGATTTATTATTTTTTTGTCACATTGCTGCGTTCAGAATCTCCAAATTATCCAGTCGACTTTCTGTTTGTTTCATTGTTACTTGTTGTGGTCCAACTTACCGGTTATCAAAAGAAACAAGGTTTAGCTCATGAGGCTTCACTTGTCTCTTCATCAGGCTGCAAACTTTTCAGATGAAGACTCTCTTTCTCTCTTTTCTCTAAAGATAAGTGAGAAGTATTAAGAAAATCCTCCCTAGAAACTGTGGATTATAGTTAACCCGCTTCTCAGTTCTCTAAAATCTGCATTTGTTTTAAGACATGACGGTAATCTTTGGTAGTTCTTTGGCTGCTATCTGGATTATTTCACTCAAGTTTTCTAGATTTCCCTCCTTATGCTCTGAAGATCTTGGATTTACTTTACCAGATAATGTTTTGTGTTTTATTCAACGGAGAATCTTAACAAATTCAATTGGAGCACTTTCAATATGGTTCTGAACTCCAAGTATTTTGGAAGGCCTCTGTGCCATCACCCTAATTTTTCCTTAGAATCAAGTCAGGACTCTGACTAAAATCACTGCCAATCAGAGGAAACTTGTTGATAAAATTAAAGGATCAATTTAAAGCCAGGGAGATGAATAAATTTGTGTCCATGGTGGATATCAACAGTTAGCTGAAATCAGAAAAAATAAGAAGTATTGACGATCCACCACAGTAACAGAGCTGTCGCAAAGAGCCACATTGGCTCCTGTTCTCGCGTTGTTCATCTTCTGTTGTCTCCGTCTCCATCCTTCCGTCTTCAGGGTCTGGTGGGGGAAAAGTACGGCAGCATCCGAGTGCCGGGCGAGGTGGAGTCGGCGGAGTTTGAGATGATCCTGGACGCGGCTGTGGAGGCGGGGTTGGACACCCACATTCTGGAGGAGTGGTACTGCAGGGATGAAAACTCTGTGCCACCCGCATACTACCTCAAACCCAAAGCCCAAATGCTCAAGAACTACCAGAACTCTGTGAGTCCTATCCGCTGACCATGGTCTGATTACGATGCCTTCCTGTCTGTATGCAAACATATGCAAACGTATTGGATGATTATTTCATTTCCCTCTACTTCACCATTTACCACTGCTCGGAAAAGCAATAAAGTTTGTGGTTGTGATGTGAAAGCTTACAAAAAAAGTTCAAGGGGAATGAACGGTTCAGTTTGACTGAACTTTGGGGGGAAATTTAAGCTTTGTTTTCTGCTGTTATCTTGTAGATCCACAAACAGAATTTGTAACCCGCGGATGAAATTTTTATGGGCATGTCTTTTCTTGTAGATTTGCGTTCTTATATCCATGTTATGAAACACCCCAGCTCTGCCTGATGAACGCATTTTATCTGCTGCTGCAGAAGGGAGGCTTTGCATCAAGTTTGCGAGTGCAGTTGTTTTTGTTCAGGCAGCTCTTAAACCCTTTTCATGTTTTCTGCTTTAATGTTTTCCCAGCCAACAACTGGCCCCATAAAACCCTTTAAAAGCAGTTTTTTGTCAGCGAGGCTTATTTTGAAAAACCTTCTTTAAGGTTTTACGTTAGTGAAACTAAATAAGTGGTTGAGTATACTTTAAAATGTCACAAAAACGCGAGAATATTTTGCACTTATGCTAATGTTAAAGACTCAAGTTTGGAGAACTGTCTGAAAACAGACCAGAAAAACTCTCAAACCGATACAAATTTCAATAACATAGATTCCCCCCCCCCTTCTTATTGTTGACATTTGCTCAGTACTCACTAAGACAAGAATGGCAGCTTTTCTTCAGTACATGACGAGCGTTACAGTCAGCCTTTCCTCTCTCTGGCCCTCATCCCCTTTTAGATAGAGTCGAGCAGCGCAGCAAAGACCAAGAATGACAAGGCCTGGAGGAATGTGTCAGAGGAGATCAAGAGGATCTTCCGGACGGCGGTGCTGCAGCTGCAAGAGAAAGGAACCATGAAGAGTGCGGACGCCAACAAATTCCTTTGCTCTGGTGAGAATCGGTCCTTCTGTTTTCTTGTTTTTGTAGATTCCAAGACAAATGTTTTGAATTGTTCCTATTAAGCCATAGTCTAAGCCTTATAAAAGTCAGAGGTGAGACTTTTACTGTTTTTGTTTTATACAAAACATATTGTATAAACTCTGCATGATAAATCTTTTTTTATTTTGAAATTGAGATATTTTTTCCAATGTTTTCCATGCTTAATAAGTACTAAAACAAATACCGTGCGATAAAATGTGTTTTTAATTCTCTTTTTTCCCCAGGTTCCTATGATGGCAAACAATCTTTTTAATTTTTAAAGCAGGTTTAAAATTAACTCTTAATGCAGTGGTAGCATAATTCACCTTTTGGGATGTTATTTGCGCACTGTGTTCCTTTGCCTTGGGTTCTTCTCAGTTAAAGGGTACTGTCTCTTTAAGAGATTCTAATTTCTCCTGTTTTTTTAAGTTAATGTCTAAAAAATTGTTGTAATTGTTTTTTGGTGCTGCAGAATAATTGAAACACATCCGATGTAGACAAAAGGAGAAAAGAAGCAACAGATTCCTTTCTTTTCCATCCACCACAGGCTTAGATATACACACTCATATTTATTTATATGTCCATTAACATGTTGCACTGCAACCACATGGTCTTCATCAAGGTCCTAATGCAATACTGGAAAAAAATTATAATGGTAACTTAACTTCCACAGATTGTCAATTATGTTAAAGTTGGGGTTGTTTTAGAAGCTGAATGTTTTATCCATTTAAAGGCAGTTTTGATGCATGTTTAGGATAATCTTGTTTGATGAAGGCCTGTCAGGATTTACCAGCTCAAAAGACGAGAGCGAGGGGATGAATTTTGTCTTCTGTTTAACTCGTGCAGCATGTCACAACCCTTTAAAGGACAGTTTTTTGTTATTGAAACAAATGACAGCAACTGTAATGTATTTTCTTGTTTGCTGTTGTCTAGACTCTTTTAGTCATGGCGCGTCTCCTCTCGGATGTGTTTAATTTTATCCAGGTTCTTGTTTTTTCTGTTCGTTGAGAGCAGAAGACCTAAATCTGTCAGAAGCTTTATATCAGAGCAGTGTTGTTACTATACAGCACATGAATAATTTTAACTTTGGAACTGAATTTTATTTCAGTTAAATATAGCTACTAGACAGCAAAAACGTTTGCTTACAGTGGATTGCTGCTGCTTATATTTTTAAATCTTCTTTACATGAATAACCTTGACTGAAGTAGACAACTGAGCACAAACATGCAGTTAAAATGTCAATCCACCTTAAGAGACCTAATAGTTTTTAGTGTAAAATCAACCTAATATTCTGCATTACAGCCCCTAGAAAACACTTCAGTAAAAGTGGAACTATAATAAACCCAGAACAACACATTCATCTGCTTCTTAAGCACCACAAACTGAGTCTTACAGGTTTGTTAGTAATATTTCTAAGTCTGAGCGCCGGTTTGTGTCAATCAGATAAAAGATCAAGGAGTCAGGCTGGTGAGATGAAATGTTTACCGAAAGACAAACAAACTGCTTCCTGAACCATCTTTCTACCACAGGGACGAAGTTACAAGGAAACAAGGCGGTTCAAATGTAAATTTTCATAAAGATGTTTTTTGCAGAGAATTGGTAAACATCAGCCTGTTTCTACTGACAGAGAAGCAGTGACTTTATGCACAATGGCAATAAATGAATCACTATAGAAACGTCGGAAAGATTGATACATAAATGAGTTGTATACGGGTCTCTGCAAGTTGAAGCAGCAGCAAAAATAGTCACTTGCTAGTCGATTTCTCTCTGTTTCCTGTCTTACAACATTTTAACTGAGTCTGAAGTAAAATATGTTGAAAATATGTCCAGTTGTTCTCAGAGTGGAAAACTAATTTAAGCGGTAGTCACTTTTATGCTGATCGGTATTATGTGTTATAGCTGGAGAAGCCCTGAGCAGGGCTTTTCCAGCAGATACAGATTTTTTATTTTCTTTCATTTCTATTTCATTTGAACTATCAAACATAAACAGGAAGATATTTTTGCTTCTAGTTCTAATCCCTATTATTTACGAAATATGTTCTGGACCTTTATTTTATCCTTAATGAACTCATAGAAGAACTTCGATGAATAAAAAAAAGAAGATAAGGAGAAAAATGTCCTATTCTGATCCATTATTGACTGATTGTTTCATCTCTTGTCATGGTTCTTACACCAAAGTGTTTTTCACATAAAAAAAAAAAAAAAAACACCTTGAAAACTCCCATTTTTGCCACTGCAGCTTTGGAGGATGAATTGGACTTTGCCCTCGGGAAACAAACACCCGCCTTCCTCAGGAAATGCGTCTGCTACATACGCAAGATCTCTAACTTCGACCGCTTCGCCAAGCTCCCTGAGATGGCCCGCTACATGGACATCGTAGTGAGCGCCGATCGCGTGATGCGTAACCAGGAGGCCTACGAACGCCTCTTGAAAGTGCGCGACGAGTTCATCCCCACAATCGTGGCCGCCTCCAACCTCCGCGTCTACTCTTCGGTCACTCACTGCGACATGAAGCTGGGCTACTCCCAAGAGGTGGAGAGCCACTACGTGGAAGGTCTCTGCAAGCAGTTCTACGAGGACATGGTGGACATCATCCAGGCCACCGTGCAGCAGAACTTTGACACAGAGACCGACCCACTGTATGATGAGATTTTGCAGCACCTGTCCCTGTGTAAGACCTACGCGACCCTCTATAAGTACAAGTCGGAGACTCTGGATTACGTGCAGGAGTACCTCATGCCGTCTAAAGGGAGCAGGATGAGCCCTCTAGTGGTGTATGGAGGGCCCTGCACCGGAAAGACGCTGCTCCTGTCCGAAGTGGCCAAGCAGGTGAGCCGTAAACAAAAGGATGTCCTCCCTGGCACTTTATACTCCTCAGTTATCTCAGTTTGTTCACGCTTGCTTCCGTCTGTCTGTCTGATCTCAGCATGTGTCCATCTTTGTAAGACAAAGCATGAGGGGGCGTGCAACTGTTCATCTTCTCGCAAGCGCTTGCTCGCTTGGCCATCTGTGCATCTGCCAAGAGGCACTCCATCGCCGTGCATGCATGTGTCGTTCATTTCCCGTGAAGCCAAGCAAGTGTGCACAAGTTGATACGCATTTTTTTTTTACAACTCTGCTTTTTACTTTTTGTCCATGTGCCAACGTTGGCAGGGACACTTTTAATGTTGTACTTTTTATTATTACTGATATTTTAATTTTTATTCTCATCTTTCACCTTTTGCTTGTGTGGCTGCCATCTGCCTGCCCAGCCACATAAAGATCAGCGCACAGATGTCCTCAGTCTATTCCTCCAGGGTCGCACATTAGCTTTATGCACCTTTTCAGGGTAAAGAGACAAATAACATAATTAATGTCAACATTTAATATAGTATCTCAATGGCAACCACATTCTTTGAGCGCTAAATAAAGAAAGGAATTAAACATACAGTTTTAAACTTTAGAGTTATAGAAAATATCCACACATGCATGTAAAATTATCTGATAGAAAGTTATCCACTACAATGATGTAAATGAAAACAAAGTTCTCTATTTTTACTATAAATAAAAGTCTGAAATGTTGCTGTCTTTGAATATTTAGCCGCCTTTGTTCTCATAAAACCCAGTTCAACTGGTAGGGCAAGATTTGATGGGGGAAAGAATCTTTAGTTATTGGGTTCATTTTTGGAATTACAATAATGTTGATGGTAATGATAATTTTTATTTGTAAAACCAGTATCAGAAGTACTGGCAGTTGTATGGTTTTGACGATTGCCCTCCAGGATCTATAAGTAATTCAAAAAAAAGCCTTATAGATACTTGGCGACTTTTTCTAATCAACTTTTCAGTAACTTAATCTTAGTATAAATCAGATGTTTATTAGTGAACAAAATCCGTATCCACAAGCGATTTGTGGATATAGATTCTCTTTTTATATCTGAAATAATCCCATAACTTCACAAATCTGGCTTTTTTTGAAAGAAAGACAAAAAGATGGCCTTTTTTTTAAGACAAAATCCATAAGAAGTCTTATTTACAGCTTGCAGCAATATCTGCAAATGTGGAAGAACCTGGTTAGATTAAAGTTGAGCTTTATGCCCTACATGCAAAATGCTGCAACAAGCAGAAAACTACAGTCACCCTGAGCAAACCAACCCTATGGTGAAACACGGCAATAGCAGCATCATACTGAAGGGATACTTTACTTCAAGATTTACTTAGACTGAATTTTATTTAGAAGTATCTGAGTGGTTGGGAACTAAAACAAATGTGTGTTATATTTTTTATTTATTGTTTTTTAAGTGACAGTTTGGCATATGTTTTCTTCCATTTTATAAGTATCCACTACTTTGTTTTGGTTTATCACATAAATCCCAATAAAGTGCATAAAATTCATGTATTTTATTATATGTATGTCAGAATACATGCAACAGATACATTTAATTAATTTAGACAAATATCACTTCACATCAGCATTATTGCTTTAGTGTAAGTGGATGGGAATAATTTTTTTCTATCCTGATTTCTATCCTGATGTACGTAGACAGAGTAATATTTGAATGTTGTGCACAACGAACTAGAGAGAGAAAAGTGCTCTGAGGTCACTGAGCTTCCACTATAGTCCCAAAGGAGGTAATTTACACTTGATTTGCTTCATCTAAGCCTGCAGAGTGTGGTGTAACATAAGAGAGCAGCTAAATTCTTCCAAGTGATCTGAGCTGTGCATTAAACTGCTATTATTTTCTATTTGCATGATAAAGACTGATTTTCTCAATGTAGATAATTGGTCATAGCACTTTTAGTGGCAAATATTTGGTAATATGCTTGACCTTTATCATTAAAGCAAAAGTCCATCCATCTTTCTCTGCCGTTCTCCTTTTTATGAGGAAAGTGGGAAAATGAACCTGCGATAGTGACCATGTTTATTTACAAATTCATATGATAAATTTGCTGTCTCAAAAAGAGTGTTGCCTTAAAAACGCTCTACTATTGAGACTACCAGAGTGATAGGAAGTACTCTGGTGTTTTATAGTGCCAGGACATGTTCTAACCGGATAACATATTTTCCTATTCCAGCAGGGAAAGTGTTCAGCCTTCATACGCAGCTTGCTGACAGCTCACAAGTAGTACCGTCACTACCCTTTGTTGTACTCAGCCAGAATAAAATACCTACTCTCTGTAGTGTTTTTAATTCCATGACTTTTAAAAATTAAACATTAAACATGAAATAGAATATAGGTTCTGAATAGGTCTAACATCAGGAAAGTTTGATTTTAAAGAATAATTTCAAAGCAAATTTACAATTAAAGGCTGAATGAATTTACTAAAAATATTTTTACAAAGTAGATATATGCGCATGTTTACAAATAATTTATCAGTTAGTCTTTGAAATTCTGGTATATTACAACAATCAGCCATAACGCTTTGGTTAACCTCTAGTAGTTCCCCATTTTGCCTTCAAGGATCTTCAGTTTTATCCTGTCACTGCTGAATACGACTCTTTGAAATACATTTTTTGTTGGGTTTTTTAATTCATAATCAGAACTATTGCTCTTTTATTTTTTTGAAATCCATATATGTGGATGGAACTACATTTTTATTTGTCCAGAAAAAGAAACTGAGAATTTCACTGCAAGGGTAGGAACTCTTCTACATCGTATTTAAACTGTAAATTATCTCCAAGTAGAATATATGCTTCTGGGGGGGTTTCTGCCTCCTTCAAACACAAAGCTTAAAGTGAAAAGCAGAGTCATCTGGGTTGCCCTAAAAATGTCAAACAGCATTAAAATACTTGCTGAAACTCTCAACTGGGCCATTTAATGAATTTATGAATGAAATTATGAAATAATACTAGTCTCAATATCAGAGCAGTTCTTCTCCATAGATACCTCCCATCAATAAAAAAGAAATTAAAAT
Organism: Poeciliopsis retropinna; assembly: GCA_010277075.1. Taxonomy (NCBI): domain Eukaryota; kingdom Metazoa; phylum Chordata; class Actinopteri; order Cyprinodontiformes; family Poeciliidae; genus Poeciliopsis; species Poeciliopsis retropinna. The sequence continues at coordinate 5,021,199 of VMRM01000019.1, forward strand.
ACCACAGTGTGCAGAATATAAGCAAATAATAAGGCTAACGTAAACAAAGTTATCTGAATTAGAATATTGAACGTCTCCTTTTTTGCTGTGGTAAAAACCTCTATTAGAAAAGTATGTTATCAAATTCATTTTTCAGTTTTGGTTTCAGTTTTTCAGTTTTGATTAAGAGAAATTCTACAAGGACCTTTTAATGTCAGAAAAGGTTCAGCTTTCATTTGGTTTTAACCTTTGCATGTCGATTTCTTTTATGAAACCATTTTGACTATGTTGCGCTGTTCCTTATTTTCCCAGGCCTACACATGGCTTCAAAAAGAGATGGGTCCAGAAACGGATCCAGTGGTCATCGTCCGATTTATTGGCTCCAGCCAGCTCTCCACTGATCTACGAACTCTCCTCCAGAGTATCTGTGAGCAGATTGCAATAAACTACCGCTGCCTGATTCACTTCTTGCCTAACAAGATTCAGGAGATGAGGGAGCTTCTAATCAACCTCCTTGCGGAGTCATCCTTCCACAGGCCCCTGGTCATTGTCCTGGATGCCATGGAGCAGCTTTCTGATGCTGACGAGGCCCGTAAGCTGTGGTGGCTTCCCGTACACCTGCCACGCACCGTCCGCATAGTTGTATCAACACTGCCCAACAAACATGGTATTCTGCAGAAGCTGCGTCATCTCATTCATGACGAGAGGTACTATGTGGAGTTAATACAGCGAGACCGAAAGGTCTGCAGCCAAATGTTAAAACAGCAGCTGCTTGGTGTGAAGAGGAAAGTAACGTCAGGCCAACAGATCTATGTCAATGAGGCACTTGCCAAGTGTACTTTGCCCATGTTTGTCAACCTCATCTACAGAGAAGTAGTTCATTGGAGGTCTCACAAGGATGTCGATGATAAATCTCTGTGCTCAACAGTACACGAAAGCATCGAGCAACTCTTCTACTCTGTGGAGAACAAGCTAGGCCAACGATTTGTCTTCAGGGCATTAGGATATGTCACCATGGCAAAGGCAGGGCTAACGGAGGTTGAGTTAGAAGACATCCTATCTCTTGATAACATTGTTCTTGGAGACGTCATAGTACCAAGTTACCTTAAAAATCCACTAAGGATTTCCTACGACCTAGTTGCTAAACTCAAAGAAGAGCTGGAAGGCTATCTGGTTGAGCGGCAGGTAAGAAATGTCACACTGATGGTCTGGGCCAACAGGCACCTACATCTCATTGCCCAGAAGCTCTACCTCAGCAATGAGGAGGATGTACATCAAATGCACAGCCTCTTGGCTGAGTACTTTCTTGGAGCATGGTCAGGAGGCAGGAAGAAGATCTTCACCTATGACAATAACCATTTCACTTCCCTAAATATTTCACATCACAAAAACCCTCATCATCAACAGTCACATGAAAAAACATCCTCTGATAAATACTCATACGACAGACAGACTCCTGAACAGCCTTGGGTGTTCCAGTGCAACCTGCTGGAGCCTGACATCTTCTTCGTCAATCACAGAAAGATGACAGAGCTGGTGTACCACCTGACCAGGAGTGGCCGGACAGACGATCTCATGTTTGGTGTCATTATGAACTTCAGCTGGCTTTACACAATGATCAAGATTGGTCAGTTTGATAAAGCTATAACAGATATTGATCTTGCTTACACTTGCAGCCAAGAAAAGGAGCTAAAATTTCTGGCCACCACTCTCCGTGGCATTAAGGTGAAAGTACTAAAGAATCCTGCATCACTGTCTGCAGAACTGCAGCAAAGGCTTCTGCCAGTTGTCACTTCCCTGCCTAAACTCAGACACCTTCTCCTGGAGTGTGACAAAGATGGTCCCAAGTACTGCTCCATTGTGCCTCTCCACTCCTCCATGGACGTAACCTACAGTCCAGAGAGACTTCCTCTTTGCTCCAGCTACATACAGATTGTGGAGATTTTACCCACTCTGGCCCCAAACATAGTCCTTGTAGCACTGGAAGATGGATCTATCAGCACCTGGGATGTAGAAAGCAGGCAGCTCCTTCGGCAGATTGACACAGCCAGATCTGTTGTGCTGGGAATCAGGCTAACCACTGATGAGAAGTACCTGGTGGTTGCCACAACCAAAAATACTCTGCTCATCTATGATAATCACAAATCCTGCCTCTTATCAGAGGTTGAAATAAAAGGGTCAAAGCACAGTGGTGTTGCTGGGGGAGTTGCTTTCATAAATGGTTTTACTCTTTCTACCCACCATGCACTTGCGTGGCTTGAGGCTAGTAAGGATGTCAGTGTTATTGACCTTGTATACGGATGGCCCCTCTACCAGTTCCATTGCTGGTATGAAGTAACCTGTGTCCAATGCTCACCAGATGGTATGTACGCCTTTTGTGGCCAGTACCTGAACACAACATCAGTCTTTCATCTAGGAAATGGAGAAAAGTTGTCCACTGTGACATCAGAGTTCTCTGGGGGGTTTGTCAAGTCTATTCTAGTACTGGACACTCTTAACCAAATGGTAATGATTGACAATGAGGGAAGTCTGTCAGTGTGGAACACCAAAGAGATCACCAACCCGAAGCTGATGGAGGATTATGATTGCAGGGGGGATGAAAGTGAAGTTGTGGGTATTGAATTATCTGAAGATCAGCGTTCCATTCTCATTTGCAAGGCCAGTAGTATTGAGGTTCTGGATACAAAAGTATGGAAAATGCTGGAGAAATTCAAGGCTAAACGTAGTGAGCGATTTGTTGCTGCTGTTCTCTCCAAAAACGGACAAAGCATTGTTGCCTCAATGGAGAATACTTCATCTATTTTTGTCTGGAGGAGAGACAGCGGGCAGTGCATGGCCAGCCTGATTGAGATCTCAGGAGCTATTGTGAAACTCATAAAATCAGCCCACCACAACCTGCTTCTTTCTGTAGCCAGCAGTGGCGTTTTGTCTGTCTGGGACATTGATATAATCACAGCCATGTCTAACATCGATAAAACAGGCAAGAAGATCCAAACGTTACAGCTGACTGGGCGAGAGGACTATGTATTTACAATGGACGGCTCAGAGGCAGTCCACAAGTGGAACTTTAGCACTGGGTTTATTGAGACGGTCTTCAAACACGAGGGCATGGTGGAGAACTGTGTCCTAACCTCCTCAGGGGATCTCATGGTGACTTCGGACGACAAGTCCAGTCAGTATATCTGGCAAACCAACACCGGAGAAAACATCTTCCGCATAAACGGACAGAGAATCTCACAGCTGCTGATCACCCATAATGACCAGTTTGTGGTTTCTCTCTGTGAGCAGAATGCCTCAAGAGTCTGGAGACTGGCTACTGGGCACAAAGTCTGCAACATTTTAGTCAGCCTCCAGAATGCACTTATCACTACAGCAAACACTTTCCTGGTGGGCACTTCCAAGAATAAACTGCTTGCTGTGAGTTTGTGGTCAGGCAGTGTATCAAAGAAATTTGTCTGCGATGACGGCATTACCATTGTCAACTTCAAGCTCATTCCAGACTGTCCAGATTGTGTGGTCTTTATCACGTCCACAGAAACAGTCTTCATCTGGAGTGTGGCAGATGAGTCAGTCTGCAGGAGAGTCCAGTTGCCGGCAAACTTCCTTAAAAATCTTGAAGATTTTCAAATCTCACCCAATGGAAAGTTGGGAATAGTCTCCAAAGGTGATGAGAACATTAATGTCCTGGATCTTCACAGTGGAAAGCTAAGGCTTGTCCATGCAGCCGGTATTATCTGGCGTCAGAAATTATCAAGAGATGGCCGTTACCTTGTGTATGTTTGTTTCCGCAACTGTGATGAGGATGACGAGGCCGGGGTGGTGTCTAATTTGATCGTAATGCGTCTTGCCGACGGCAAGAGCATCGGCACATGCTCACTTTACAAAACTCCCACCTTCCTGTCCCTGTCCCAACGTGCACTAAACATCATCATCGGCTTCGAGGACGGTAGCATTGGCACATACACGGTCGTAGACCGCGTGGACGCCGCCCTTAAGATAAAGATTGCCACCTCCAACAGCCGACAGATTGTCAACAATGCTTCACAGAAGGTGCGCCCCAAATGTGGCAACCATTCATTCAAGTCTGTTGCCGACTGCATCTGGAGGGAATCGACGGAAGTCTTCTCAAGGGACAGCCCCATTAACGTGTCGGACTCAGGAGAAGGGGAGTCGACCACACCTACGAAGAAGACTGAACTGCTGCAGTGAAAACTTGGGGGGAGTTAAGACAAGAGACGGGGGGATAGAGCTAGGAATCTCTGGGGTTGCAGTTGATTCTTGTTTACAGCCACGTGATTCAGCTGCAGATGTCAGCCCTTTGGGTAGTTATTGGGTTGACAATTTTAACGCTGCACTCAAATGATGTATTACTTACTTCCAACATATGATACACTTTGTTAGTTTCAAACATGAAGACTGTTAGAAAATGTTCTGTTCTACAAAACAAAAAAGTATATTCTGTATTAGTTTACCATTATGTGTCCTTTTGCATTTGAAGAACAAAATTCGTATCAAAATGTCTTGTTTAACCATTTTCCAATCCAGTGATCTTTTGTATCCACTGTTTGTTAGCCACCCTTTTTATTTTATTTTCTTCATAAACATTAAGCCATAATGTTGTTCCTAAAAGCATATATCCATGTTTGTATTAATATCAGGTGGTACTGTACAAAAAGGATGAACAAATGTACAGAACATATCTCATTTTGGCTGCTGCAATTTGTGCAACTCCTTAAAAATGTTACGTTGTGCTTAATGCAATCAAAGTGAGTGCCTGGAAATTAAAAAAAAAAAAATTGCTCATCACGTGCAGATCACAAAATTAATGAAAGTGCAGGGACTTTGTAAACATAGTACACACACTGTTGTATATTAATTGCGTCTGATGCCGATTCTACTGAAACCCAGTCAACATCAGGAGAGAACCGCGGCGCAACTCTGAAGATTGATTGCTTTATAAGTTTTGGAACTGTTTACATAGATTTTAATATAGGTTTACCTGCTGTTCCATCAGTTCACGTGCAGGTCGTTTTTATGGGGAACACCACTATTGAGCATACAGTGTAGCATAGCACCACGCACATTAACGCCTTAACCTGTGTACTTGCTTTAGGTTCTGTGGAGTCTGTTTGTCCATTATAAAAGGAGAGAATGGGTTTTACATTTAAAACTTGGCCAAGTGAGCATATTTAGAGGTTTAGTCAATACGTGGATGCACTTTAGGAGTGGTTTGTGAGACATATTTAGATTTATTCAGCAGAACTATATGAATTACAAAAAAATGATTTAGATTTTTCTTTTAAAACAATTATTGGCTCAGTTTACAGATGTATATAGATTACAATATTACAGAAGAATACCTAAAGAATGGAAGATGGAGACATCAAAACAAGCTTTTTGAGATTAAGTCTCTGTTGTAATATAATTTTGCAAATGTGGGGGACGGGAGGGTTTAGTCCTAGCAAAAAAAAATAAAAATGTGTTTGTGAACATCTGAGCACAGATTAGTACATTTTTAACGAATTGCCTAGATCTATAATTCCTAGTTCAAAAATAAAGAAATCTTCACAGCTTTACAAAAAGTGGCACAGTCTTCATAGTTCTTGTATAAAACATCTAAAAGTTCATAATAACAGGATATGTCATTTTGTTCTGAAATAGATTCCAATTTTTATGTTGTGTCTAGGCATGGGTCGGTCTCTCATTTTAAGGAACGTCATTTTAAAAACCATTCCTCTTCACTTATGTCCAATCTTGTAGCTCACAAAAGTTAGTTATATTTCTATATTTGAAATTGAGAAATATGTAAAATAGTATGTTAAAAAATAATAGCACAAGGCAGAAAAGAATGCAACAGAAAGTTACCTAAAGATAACCTAATGATGCCAAACTCAAACATCGATGCAATTGGCACCTTGCAACAATACAATAAAAGACTATACTGGCACAAAGGGCACAGTAGCACCAGTCTTGTTTTTCAAAGTTCATAAAGATAAAATGTATGTGAAAATGCATCCAGTGAGTTAGACTAAGTCAGTAAAAGTGTTGCCTGCAAGCAGAACCTTGGTCACCTAATAAACTGATGCCCTCTGGAGATTATTTAAAAGCTGTAGCACTTAATTTTCTTTATTTTGATTTTTTTTTTTTTTTTTTTTGCACCATTCAGTTCCAATTTCTATTCTGGTTCAGACAAGTACTGGTGTTCACAGCTTTGCGTCACTATGTTCTTCCCAAAAACTTTGATCAGAATAGTCTACTGTAACTTAGCAAGTCATGCAGCAATAGTGGAGGTCTACTTCCCTCCAAATATTGAGTCAGTGTTTCACCTACACTACAAGTTATGTAAATGTATTAACAGAGGATACTAAAAAGAAAAACACATTTAAAAAAAGCCTTATCTTATTTGATAAACTTTATATTCACTAAAACATCTGTGATAGTCTTAATGGTCTGGCTGTTTACTCCCTACTTAAGCTATCTGCTCGACCTGTGGCATGAACTGTGTTGTGTTGTCCTCCCTCGGGTTTGGTTTTTTTTTTCCCGTTATTATGAAACAATTGAAATATGGGAATCCAAGATTTTCACTGTGTCACATTTAAGGTAAAAACTGTTTTCAGCCAGCTCACTTCTATGGAGCTCATTCATGTTTGCTACATGGATGATCTATTTAGCAAAAGTATACACTCATCATTATTTTTCTGTGTTGCTAATAAGGTGCCATTTTTATTCAAGAAAAGCATATATTATTTTATTTCATGCTTTCAGTGTTAAAAATGAGCAATTAAGGAAACATATTTATATGATAAATATTATGTTTTCCAACAAATACATTATGATTTTTGGAAAACCCTTGATTTGGGAAGTGAACATTTTTATCATGCCGTGATTTCTCTTGTTATGTTTGACCACCAAGTGACTAAGAAAAGGAAACCTTAAAACTTCTACTCTTGCTAAACTCTAATAAACTTTAGGAATTACCTTGTACATCAGTGAAATATCCCACATACTGTGAAGCTGGCAACATTACTTTACAAAAAGCCAAAGATAAAATATACATATTAATATAAATGTACATATCGCAACAATGACATTTTGTGCAAATTTATGTAAAATTTTAGCTTCTTTACCTTTTATAATTTTTTTTTTTTTTAGCTCCCTAATGTCTAACGCGACACAAAGATAAATGTTAGTTGAATGCTTGAGATTCAATTTGAATTTTGAAGCTGCATTCAAAACTGAAAAATATAAATATTAATTTAAAAAATGAATACATAAATTGGTTGTAAATTCCCTTAATGACCTAGTTACGCTAAAGACACTGTTCTTTAGACCACGTGTTCGTCAAAATACTTGATGTATTGAAAGACTAATATAGCCTTTTCATACTTAAGGTGTGCTTTTAAATTAAAGTCAGATTAGATCAGACATTTTTATCAGTTTGTTTTAAAAACATTAGTTTTAATCCCATGTATTAAGTATTTCTGCCCAAGTAAATTGTACCATCAGATTCTCACACCGGCCCATGCCTACTATAACTGCATCCTGCACCATACTTAAGAGCCAGTAAAACACAAAGTGCACGCTTTGTTATGAAAAGAAACATGAACAAATGTGTCTTATACACGCTGCTGTTTATATGCTCAAAGGTATGTCAAACAATAGCACATGTACGGAGCATGTAGTGTATACATATGGACATTCTGGTCGGTCGGTAGACCCGATAACAGGCTGAAATAAAGACCTGCAGACAATCGACACAGTTTGGGGATTTCTGAGGAGATTACATATCCTTAAGTGAGATTTTATTTTTAGCAGTTTTGATCTCTGATTAATCAAATATTCCTTATTTTAAAAACAAAAAAAAACCCACACAATTTCAACCACTTACAACCACATTGTAAGGGCTATACCATCCTAATATAAGTTTACCAGTTTTGAATGGCCCTTGGGAAAATTTCAAACGGGGTAGAAGCACCGAGCTTTAACATTTCCTGCTAACTCAAGAGTTTAAAAAATAAAAGAAGAAAAATAACAGAAAGAGATTCAGTTATGTACTTGCCAAAGTTTTAATTATTGGTTATTTTATTTCATGACTGTCTCACTTATTTTATAAGGCTTGTACTGTAATTATATTGTTACCAAACTGTTGAAGTGTTCGACTGTGGTTATGTTAAGAGAAAATGTGCTATCTTTGCTAAAAAGTCTAAAAGAGTCCTCCTACAAAAAATATATTGGAATGCCAGTTTAAGAGTATATTTGAATGTGTCCATATGGAAGCCAGTAAATGGTATTATTATGTATTATGTTATGTAACTTGAATGACTTTTAACAACTTACATGTTTGCAACTTATAGTTGACATACTGGTAATGAATGTTTCTATGGTATTCTTTTTATTGTCAGGACTGATGTACCTGTTTAGAGATTTATATTTTCATAAATGTTGTACTTACATTTTGTTACAGAGTTGTTTAACTGTAAATAAAACAGAAAAGAAACTTATGTCTGAAGCAATATGAACCTAGTGTGTATGCATTGTTTGTATGAAACATTTTACTGTAATAAAATGGTTCACTTTTTGCCTCCACACTGCTCTTGCACATTTCTTTTGCACAACTTGGTATGGAATATTCTGATTTTCACTTGATCCCAGAGGAGTCACAGCACATGAATTGATTGTTTTTTCTTTAAAATGTGCTAGTTGTAAGCTAAAAAGAGATCAGGCTAAAGTTAGTTTAAGTTAAAAGGCGTTAAATGGAGTCACTGAGTCAGAAAATCCCCTATGTGGGTGCAAATGGGTGCATTGTTAGGACAGAACTATTTCGTTTGATGAATTTATACAAAAGAACCTTAACAAATTCCAACAGGCAGAATATAGTATTCAGACACAAACAAATCAACTTCCAATGAGGTATTAGCTGACAACTTGCCGATGATTCATTTCTCTTGTCCTGTGTCAGGACTGTGATTCACTGTATTCCTGTTTCTTAAAGACTTTCAGACACCGTTTATCTGCCGCTAAAGTTTTATTAATCCTCTTCAGCCCTCCTTTTGTCCCCTGCACACACTACACAACATACTACCAAAGTTAGAAGTTCGTAAAGACTTCAGAGAGCTGGGCGAGATTGATCAACACCACTTTAAGAGGTCTGACTGTGCTGAAGCCAAGTGACAATGAGAAAACACAAACACTGTCAACACCTTTCAACAGACAAAACGGAGCTGCAAAATGATTTGATGGGCCATTAATTGCCCTCCTGCGCTCGGTGCCCAATGCCAGACAACTGTGGTGAATAGTCCTGCAACGCCGGCTGACGGCGTCATAACAATTAGGTGGCGCATGAGCTGCACACCTTCATGCTGACCCTCGCCGAGCACACAAGCTCACAGAGTAAAGTAACCGACGTTCCAGCTATGATTGGCCGACGGGACCCTGTTGCTTTGCAGCTACCACTTTAATTTCCCAGTGGTGGCATTCTGATGCTCGCGAGCGTCTAAAGCGGGTGTGTGTATGCTCTGTTGCCACCACAGCCGCAGGTTGGCTGTAGGCCCGGGCTCTGCCACGCCTCTCTCTGTATTGATGGTGAGCTCACGTCTGTTGCGGGCGGCGAGAGCTTCACTGTAGCAAGCACATTCCACCTGCAGAGCCACACAGCCATGTAATTACACCGGTTGTTTGTCGAACACGGGTCAAACACTTTGTACAGTGTGACTTTATTTACCCAGGCTTAAAATAGCCGCTTTCTTCTCGGCAGCATTAACTCCATGAGCCAGAAGCTTTTGTAGTCATTGTGCTCACCTGTAACCTGTGTTTTGTGTTATGGGAAAGACTGAGTCACCCTTATTTACCTTTCGCCCTCCATATCTGGCTCAACAAATCCACCAGGCATGATTAGGCGTTTTTAGCCTCGCAGTTATATGTGCCAAAGAAGTGTAATGTTACAAACCGTCAATATTTCATCTGAGAAAACCAGGACTGATTCCATCGCTGTTATCTCATCTTCCTACCCCCCAATGCATCAAGGCCAGACCTCAGAAAAAAGATGACTACCTGTGGGTCTTGACCTAATTCCTGTGAAATATGCTGGGAGGAGAGATGCTTGTGTTTGTTAGTTTCAGGTAAAAAGTTGTTCATTAAAAGAGAGTCTTCTCTTGAAGAGGATTTGCCTCGTTCATTCACATTTAAAATCAAACTTGACTCAACTTTCACTTGTCCTGTTTGTCTCCGTTTTCCCCTGCGCTTGACTGTCCAGTGTTTACCCCGCCTCTTACCCACGGGAAATATCAACCAGTCTCCTCCAACCCCGCAAGTCATAAAATCTGTCAAATAAAATTACATTTATGCTCATTAAAGCTGGCCAAACACTTGCTGTATGATGAGTGACAGGAGAGCGCCTCCTGACCAACCTTAAGCTAATATTAGCGCTCAGACTTCCTGATGTTTAGCAAACAGGTATGACCTATATTATCCATGCTTTCCTGCCTTCCATTCATCTGTGTCCTACTTCCATTCTTCACAAGAGACTTTTCGCAAAAAACTGAAAGCCTTCTAGAAAGAACAGAAAAGGCCGAAGTCACTGGGTCTCCACGCCGTTGTTTAAAATGTCCAAGTTGCCTCTGCTTCACATTTCATATTCCACATTGTCATGTTTTTCATCTCTGACTGGATGTTGGCTGCCTTACTGTCAGAGGAGAAAAGATGTGCTTTAAATGACAATGTGGATCTGAACAAAAAAAAACCAAAAAAACCCCGTGATTTATACATCACCACACTTAAAACAAACCTACGGAATTAATTCCCTGAAACAAAAAGACAATAAAAGCTGGTGATCATTGTCAACCTGCTTGCAGTCCTGTGTTTGTTTCTGCTGATATTAGGGCAATATCACATGGTTCATGTGTAAATAAACCAGTTTTTACCGAACTGTGTCAAGCTCAGACAGACTTCTTGTCTGGAAACGTCACAGAAGACGACGTCTGCACTGTAAATAATATTTTCATTAGCGTCACAGATAGAACTATCAGATCCAATTAAAACTTAGATTTGATCATTTTAATTATTTTGCCATTGCATTTACTGTTTAATCTTTTAAAAATACTTAATTTTTGAACCATGATTCTCCCTGAGTTTTCTTTCGCCTCTCTCTTCTAGCTTCATGTTAACTCCCATGGGTTCAAATATATGTTGTTGCACCTTGTCATGAAATGCAGTGAAGGTGGTGAGGCAAAAGGCAGCAGACCCAGGTTGGATTGAAGAAATTATGATTTCAATGGCAATGAAATCCAAAATCCAGGCAGCACAGATGAGCAGAAGAGTAAGGCTCAAAACTGGTAGCGACTGGTAACAATGGACATTTGAGAAAAGACTTGACGACAAGACACTCCAGATTCAACAAGGACCCGACAAAAAACATGGAACACATGTGGTTTTAAATACACAGGGAGACGATCAGGGGAAACAAGAAACAGGAGTAACTAATCAGAGGGCAGCCAGGACAACAGAGACGCAACAGAACACAGAAACCTAAATAAGCAGAAAAAAACCAAATCACTACACACCTGTGTCCCCTTTTAATTAACTTCAGTCACACATAAAAAAAACAAAGAATTTTTAATTATAATTACAGAACTTTTTTTATTTGTGAGATGTTGAAATGAAAAAAAAAATTCCTTCCCATGCACGCAAATTGGTTGATTTACAGTGCATTAAAGTTTCTTCACTGAAAGAAAAACAGCTAAACAATAGACCGTTATGAGATTACGTAATAAGAAAAGTAAAAAGAAAAACTAATTGAAATTAAATTGCAATGGCATTGTTATAAAAAGTGTATTTTTCACTGTTACTCAGTGGCACAAAAAATCCAAACAGATGCTAATTGCTCTATTTAGATTCAGAGACATACAAAAAGACTTGAAAATCTGTATTAGAAAAAGAGAAAGTTTCCCCTTAAAGTGCATAAAGTGGCCAAATTTTATTGAAGTTACATAGACATGGTTAAAGTTTTGTTAAAATAACATCTTGAAAAAGTGCAGGTAGGCCAAGGAGAGCTGACTATGGTGAGCAAGTTGTTGAGTTATTTTTCCTCTTTAATCACAGCTGAGTCATATGATCCACTGTGGTGACTGAAGGAAAGGAGGCTCAGGTTAAGCTGCGTCATGCTGGACGCGGGTTACGAGGTCAAACAGGAAGTCCTGTGCAGTTTGGGGATTAGTCGGGACTGGGGTAGGGCGAGATTAGAGCAATGTGGGCGAATGGACTGTATTTACACAATGTCACTTGGACCATCAGATCAAACGACTTCTTGCCTCAGGATTTTGAAAAAACAAAGAAATTCTAATTGATATTCAAAACCAGGACTGCCTATAAAAAGAGATTATACTTTTCAATGCACCTACTCAGTTGATAACAAAGCCTTTTGCACATTTGTATTGATAAAATCAGAAACAAACTTCATTTACTTCTATTTTTACATTTTGCTGCCAGACTTTGAGTTTTGCTCTTGGTTGAAAAACCCGTTAAGAAATTTACACCGTTTTATTTTTGGATTGATACATTCATTAACGTCTTTTTATTTGATCGAGTCACAAGGGTGAAAGGTCCAGAGGAGATTCCAAAACTTCACAAAACTCTCAATCATTTTCTTCCAAGGGATTTCCAGAGGCCAGAAGCCTGGCAAACAGAGTCTTGATCAAAAACTCAAACCTCATCTGACTCCCTTGAAAGCAAGATGGTGATAATAGATTTTGTCGCCCTATTTCTGAAGATTAGCATGCCACTTTAAGGAATTAGTTCATTTAAGTTCTTTGCATCCAAGAGTTCCTTCATGTAGTCAAGAACCAGGTCTCACACTTATAATTGAGGATCGAAATGCAGATTTATCATCAGTCCACTAGTATCTTGAGTTCAGTACTCGAACTGCTGTGTTGGAAGAAGAGAAAAGACACACACATTTTATTTCTCGCTGTCTGGGAAACTGCTATTTTATGATAATAAGCGATTGACATAAGTATTGACAAAATTTCAAGCTAAACATTTTTTGCCTCTTAGACGCAGCTACAGACTAATCTGAAGATGGTGGATGGACGGATCATTTGAATAAATACATGATTTAACAGATCATCTTTTAGCTCGTATTTAAAATAAAGTCATACATAATAAAGTATTTTTTATTTAAGCAAGAATTTGAAAAAAATTAATAAATAAACAGGAGTGGGTTAACAGACTTTAACATTTTTGCACACATTTGTAATTAAGACTTTTTGACCTTTTGTTATTCCAGAGCCAAAATATTTCATTAACAAATTTAGTTAATTAAATATTTATCGATGCAGTGTCGATAAATGCCAACAAATTCTGAAAAAAGAAGGATCAAGAGGACAAGACGGATCATTATAATATGTTATTGTGTCTTTATACTTTATACACTCAAACCATGTATAAAGTTTGAGTCTCCAGATATATTGAATTTAGTACTAATGATGGTAAAATAGCTTCTGAAAATGTAAAGTTAAATTACCCATGCTATAGAACACGACATTAAACTCAACAGGTAAATAAATAAAAATAATTTGAAATATTTTATTTCTTAAACAGAAATAAAGATGCATAAGAGAATTAGGGCAACTCAAAAAAGCACAAAATTTTGACTTCAATCTGATTATTTTTCTTAAAATTCGGATTTTAATTTAAGAATATTCAGGTTAAAACTCTGAATTATTATTCCCCGGAGTCCCTGAACCCCTTCCGCACATACCATCTGTTTCTAATATATTTTATTCAACAGTGGGGAAGGAGGGGGGGATAGTTTGTGTTTTAATTTGAAAGGCACAACCGGAAACCAGCGTGTTGCCGCACATTCAACTTCACTGCTCGCCACTAGTTCTACAGACTAACTAACTAACCAACCCATCAGCAGACCGAGTCCACGCAGGAAACATGGGACTGCCAAGTCACCGAGGGGGGGAACTCTGCTCAGCGACCCAGCACTGCAACTCTGACCGTCCTGGAAAACAAACCTCCATCTTCTCTTCACCTGGTTTTTAGACTGTTTCACTCGGCTGAAGGACCGGAAGAGAGAGAGGGAGACGTTCAATGACAGCCAGCCGTGTGTTTCTGACACCTGAGGCAAATTAAAGTGCCACACCTTCACTTTGGACGACAGGTAGGCTCCAACTCTGTTTTATTTTTTTTTTTACTTTAAATGATAATAATACCAATAAAAATAATAAAAACTTACGTCTAAATGCGCTTCATGGTGAAGTTGGGAGTTAGAAAAGGGAGTTAAAGAGGAGCTATTAGACATTACTTAACGCAGCGTCGACAGGTGGACGGTGTTAGCCATATGGCAGAAAGCAGCATCACTTCCCAACAAGATGTAGTAAAACACTGTGGTAACAATAAAGGCTGACATTTACTGCAGGAAACCTATCCACAGTTAGCTTTTCTTCAGAGGTGTCAGTACGCACCTGTTGCGCATCATGAATATTTATAAAAGCCTTACAAAAGACTAAATATGTGCGCTATTTATAAATAAAAGCGTCACAAAAATGTAAATACGTGCGTCATTCATAGATAAACTGTGTGTAAACTTTACCACAATCTAATTCCTCATTTTATATTTATCTAGTTAAATATAAAATGACTTTTATTTTGACTTTTATACTTTGTTTTGGCGTTATCCTGCTCCATGAGTCAGGAACATAAAACTGTCCATAACAGAGGGCTGCTGTGGAGCTTAAGTTAATGAGTGAATGCAGGGCTGTTGTTTGGTTGCTCCTGATAGGTGGAGGTGGGGGAAGAAGGAGGTGGTCCTGCACACATGGTTGGCCTTGGCTTGTGTTTGTTCCTCTAACATGAGGCTGAACCCTGGACCAGAACAAACTGATGCGTTACAGCGGTGTAATGCATCACTTGGTGTCCTGAATTTGCAGTGGCAGGTTTTTCTGACAGAGCCGTGTTGTGGGTTGTCTAAGCCCCTCTCTGTTTTTTGTTGCCTTTAGCGGCACCTCAGTGCTTAAAACAAAGTATTAAAAGTGGATGCAAATGAATCTGCTCTGTGATTCTTTGTTGCTGCTGAGCTCGGGACAACACCTGCAACAGGATGAGAACCTGAGCTCAGCGCTGCTGTTTACATTGTGTTCAGATATCGTGTTGCACAAACGGTGTGCTGGAGATGAGGGAGGCGTTGTTCTGTAATGGTGGGAAAACCAGTTTCCTTTTAAAAAAACTATATTCCGGCACAGGAATACAAAACTACAAACATTCAAAGCTCCAAAGAAGTGAACAACTCTGAGAACTTGCATTTTTTTCCCCTCCCACATTTTGTGAAGTTAGTTTATATTGACATTTTTATGATACGCCAACATAAAAAAAAGCATAAAATTTTGAAGAGGAAGGAAACCAAACATGAGTTCACTTTTCTTTTTTTTTTAAGACAATCTAAAAGGTGTGGTGTGCATTTGAAATCGCCCCCAGCCCTCTGCAACGCACACACTAACGCGCCTTTGCTGTTATGTCTAGAAACGAGTTTTTCGCAGTTTTTGTTGCACAATTTCATATCTAAGTGCAGCAAGCTCTCACTAGTCTAGCCCCTTAAAGCTCTTTCGTACGCGACACATTTCTTCTAAAAAATAAAGAGGTCTTGAATCCCACGGTCATCTTTAAGTCTTTACTGAGCAAAAAGAGAATAAAAATAACAAACAGATTCAAAACAAATAGAAAGTGATGGTCAAAAGACTGTCTAATTAGTCTTTACAAACTAATTAGACAATAAGCAATCAAAAGGCACCACGTAACAAGCTTAAGCACAATACAATTACAGATGCTTATCTTTTTCAAATAAAAGAGTAAAAAATTAAACTTGCATAAACACAAAATAACATTTTGTATAACGTTCTAAACAACGTATATATGGCTCCTACACCATAAGTGCTGTCAAATTTGATGGGCAGTTGGACTTTGATCTTGTCATTATAACACCTATAAAAACTTAAAATACCTTCAAATACAATGACTGGTAATACTTAAAATTATACTGAGAGCAATTTTCTAGGCTGCTATGAACATAAATTGATATTTTTTATATAAGACAGATTCTTACTACCATCTCTCTTTTCATACACATGCTCTTCTTGTCTGATGCCTGAAACTCATTAGTATCAAGTTAAGAGACTAAACTTCATTGTTTTTTAATTTAAAAAAAGTGATCTGTAAGAAGCATCATGCAAATAACAAATTTCTTAATTTTTTACTGGTTTAATCCCAGAAAAACATCATGTTCATTCCAGTAGATGTGGATTCAGTAGGGGTTATGTGGCTCTACCATGCAAAATCCAAATAAAATGCATTGAAGTTTGTGGCTGCAGTTTGACAAAATCTGGAAAGTTTCAAGATGTCTGATAACTTTTGCATGGCAATGTAAGATTTTAGTCTCAAATTCATTTTGGTTGAAGGTCAGAATAATTTTGAGGAAACATTCATGCTCGTTGTCTTGGTAATTATTCAGCAAGGCTGGGAAATTAACTGGAAAATACCAGCAGCAGCAGCAATTTTCACAATCAGTATAATCACTGTAATTGTTGTTTATCGAACAAAAGCAATAAGTTGCCTCCTTCAGCTTTTCAGAGAAAAGATGCTTTACATCATTACAAATGTTTGGTAAAAATCTTCCCAAAAGCACAATTCATTTCAAATGTCAAAGTGTGGGGGAAAAAAACTCTCTATTTTAAAAAATATAATATCAATACCATTTGATATTACCTAATGTCAAATGATTACTGTCATGGAAAAAGACAGAAGGAGCTTGTCAATGATATTCGTGTCATAGATGGCAAAGCATTCAGTGTTTTACAATGCCACATTTTTCTTCAACTTCAAGAATCAGTGACTTTACAGTTTGTTGTATTTGAATACAGGAAAAAAGCTGGACTTTTCAAATTTAAGGCTTTTAATGAACAAGGAGAACAAAATAAAATTACAACTAATTTGGAGGTAGTTGGCACATTTCCATGACTGATCGGTGAATGATTCATAAAACGACGGCTAAGAAGGTGTTTGCTTATCTGAGTGAAAATATGTGTTGAGCCCAGCTACACTTTGTGACATTACATTGTACATTACAATGTAGCTTTTTATTGGTCTCTCCAAGTCAGGTTACATCTGCATAGATACAGTGAAGTCAAATGTGCAATGCTTCCTTTGTTTGTAAAGGAGGACGTTTCTTTACACCTTTCAGAAACATTCCAAGAATTTCCACCAACCAGAAAACAAACATGAATGCTGGATATAGTTTGAAAATTAGTCTTACACAAGTTGCATTGTGCATTATAAAAAAGAAAAGCCGCTCCCTTTTCTACACATTAAGTATATCAGCGACAACTTGCATGTACTTTTAGTCAAATTGTGTCGTCTTTTATTTTGTTAGGGTTTCAAAAAACGGCTTATCTCTATATTTACTCTTAGTTGAAGTAATATTTTTGTCTAACACCCAGATGGTCATTTGGTAAATGTTTAAAATTTGACAATCCATCTGTTTTATCTCCATTTAGCATAATTTGTGTAGAGATTGTGTTTTCTAGTGGCAGCATCATGCTGTGGGCTTACTTTTCTCCAGCAGGAACAGTCAAATTCAGTAGGACTGAATTCATATGCATGGCAACTTTTCTGATCATCATTTACAAAAAATATATATATAACCTATTTCTACTTCACAATTCTGCACAGCTTTACATAAAATCCTGATGAAATAAATTAAAGTTTGCGATGATTATGATCACAAACATCCCAAACTACTACTGCCCGGTAGTTTCTAAGAACGCAGTGATCTTCACTTTCTACTGACCTGAGTTTTACTAACCATGCATTATTTAAAGCGGCTCTGCAGACTTGTTTTCCTTCTGAAGAAGAGTTCAGGGCTCCTGGGCGAGGAGGAAAACAAGCAGCAGGCCTGTTTGCAGTGTAACACAGAACAGGGCAGAGCTATTGATAAGAGTGGGATGCTGGGTATTACAGAAGAGACGGGACTTGTTTACTGCAGACTGCCGCCCGGGGCCGTGTGAGGGAGGCGTGTTAGGAGACGGCACATCACATTACACCCACAGAAAGACACCAGCAGAGAAAGTCGGCTTCACCATGTCTGAAATCTGTAGACGGGTTGTAATGTTTTCTCAACACAAGCTTTGTAGAAATTTATCTTCCGTATGACTCACCCTGAATGCTCTTCCCTAATCACATCCGGCCTATTCAAATCAGCCACCTGAAGGTCACACGGCTGAACACACCTGTCAAACACTTGGATCTAAAGCTGCCGTTTCGTTCCGACCGAGCTTCGACTTCTTTCCATTCCATGACACACGTTTAATAGTTTTCCTGGGCTTTTTTGTGCAAGCTGTAATTGAAAAAGTGACACACTAAAACGAATCAGATGAAAAGCTGCAGCTCCTTTATGGGAGCCTTATCGGGTCAGGAAGGGGTATCTTATCAAATGCTATGATAAGTTATGAAAAGCAGTACAAAGCTGTGGCTGAGGCTGCGTCATTTTTCTGTAACTACAAAGACTTTGAAATACAGTGTTGACATCTTAGCTTGGACCTAAAAGCCTTCCAGCTGATAAGACGTTTTAAAATGAAGCATCTTATCAAAATGCTGCGGTTTGCTTTCAGCTGAGAGTCACACAGGCAGCAGGCGGCAGGGAAATACTGTCAATAAGGGGATTGTTCTCGGTATTACTGCAAGGCTTGAAGTTTGTCACTTAAATGATAGAAAAATCCAGTTGAAGCCAGCAAAAACTAAAAGCTTGTCAAATCTGTGAGAAGGTTTGGTGGACAGTTAAACAATGTTTTTAATTTGAGCGATCGCTCACACAAATTAAAATAATCTTCACACATCGGATGAGTCTTAAAGCTACAGCTTGTTGCCTGTCTCATGTGAGATTACATGTTCTCTGCCAAAATGTAGTTGGTGGCGACTTTTGGCAGCAGGGGAATAAACCTGTAAAGAGTTTTTTGATGTATTTGTACACAATGAACCCCCAGTATTTAGAGGAGTTGGGAACAACAGCGACTAACTCCACATTCACACGAGAGCCACTTTAAAATGCTTACAACTGTCTGTTTTGATAGTTCAAACACCAAATATACTTCTATGGATATTTTCCAAAGTGTAAGGTGTTATGTTGGTCTTGGAAAGACAGGCCTCAGACTGTGAAGAAGCAGAAGTTGCATTATGGCTGCACAGAGTCTATCAAACCTTTCAGATACAGGAGAAAAGCCTGGATGTACCACCTACACTTTTCAAATCCTGACTTCCTGAGTTCACTATTAAACTTTAAGCATCTCTGTTGTTTTTTGTTGCAAATGTCAGACTTTATAATCTCAGGAACTGTTTTTCTGTAGAAAATAAAAAAAATTCTTGCAAACTTCTGACTTCAGAATGCAATAGAATCTTATTTTAATCAAGAAAAATTAACCTTTTATTTTTGCAAATTTCCAACCTTTAGACATCAGAGAAGATTCACGCTTTCTCTTGTAAATATGGAAAATTAATCTAGATGTTTCTTATTTGGCAGAAAATTTGTTTTCCATGGCAACTTTCTATTTTTCTTGATTTGCGATGCTTGTATTACTCAATTTTATAAAGCTAGCTGGAAAATGTAAGCTATATAATAGCTATGTAATTGGTGAATGTTAAGAGTTTTCTTCCGATAAACAAACCAATAATTAAAAGTGTTACTATGTTATTGACATAGAACCCAGATAATAAGTAGCCCATATAGCTACTGGTGAAAAATTAAGTAAAATGTAATATTTCCATCACAAAATTAAGGTTTTATTGAAAAAGTTGCTTCTAGCTAAAGTCTGAGGTGTTTGCATTTATAAAATGTAGTGACAGCTTCTTAATAACTTCACCTTAAAAAACATTTATCTCAGTGTCATTGTAGACAGTAAGGACATCACAAATAACTATTTTTATGCAGCATATATATATATATATATATATATATATATATATTAGAAGTTAAAGACCTGGTCAAGTCATAAACTGAACCATTTGAACATATTTTCTCAACCTGAGGAGACACTATAGACAATCTGTCTAAGGTTCTTATTATTAAGGGTGTCACAGGAAGTTATTTCTCCCTTAATTAACACTGTCAGGAAGATGAAGAGCACAGGGAAATAGCTACACGCTATAATTCCACCAATTATAATAGGTTTACAGCCATTTATAACTCTAGGTCACAGTTGCAAAACATGTTTGACAGCAATGAAATTAAATTAACAACATGAAGTATCTTCATCCAAAGGCAACAATGAGTTTAAAATTCACCCTGCTTTGCATTAGAGTAGTATAACGAGTTGGAGCAGATGACTTATTTTATCCCTGTCTCCCTCTGGGCTTTTGCTTTCTTTTGCAATGTTGAGACAGAGAAATAATCTTCAAAGTGCCGTTCCTCAAGACCTTTTGGAAATCTAAAACACAGTCATACAGCAGATTGGACTCTTTCAAAAGGCTTTAAAAGAAAACTCAACAGCTCGTCACTGTTCCTACAAACCTTCACAACAAGAGCCTTAAGCATAGGCTGCACCATCAACTTCAAATAATTTGTGGTAAAACTAATTAGAAAAGTTTATGGTGCTCTCTGCTCGTAAAAAATGACAGCCTGAATGGTTAATGCTTTGTTAATGCCACAGACTGTATTTAGTCGCTGTCAGATATTATGTAATACAGGTGACATTGTATGCATGAGTGATGAACTGTTGAAAATACTATTACAACAACATCTCAACTTAAAAACATCTCCTCTTGTACATCCTCTTTATATCCACTCCTTGGTGTCCAAAATTTGAAAAAAATTAGTTTAATACTTCTAACATACATATAGAGGAATCTTTGCCTATAAGGGTGGAAAATTATTCTGAAATACAATAAAAACTTGCCAGTTGCCAATGTTTTCTGTCCACACCAACTGAATTATGTTATTGTAAAGCAAGTACAGTTCTTCTCTTCCATATTTAGAGATTGAAGCTTGAGAGATAAGGTGGTAAAATGGCCATTTTTATCTCTTTGTCACACTCCTACTACGACTGCCAAACCGCCGATGACACCGCAGTCACAGTTGTCACTACCAGTCCGTCTCACAACAGCAAGGCGGCACCTCGCTCCTCGCGCCTTGAATCCCACTGGGATCTCACCCTGGCGTATTTGTAAGGAAAGACCATGCAGGGGGAAAAAAATAGTACATCTTATGCAGTGCCTACAAAGACAACACTTTAATGGAGAAGCAGCTTCGGTGTGCCATCTGTGCCTGCAGAGGAGGTGATCAGAAAAGCCGAATAAAGCCATGAGCATCAAAAGCAGAAGGAAGGTTTACCTCAAGTATAAAACATCATATGTGTATTGGCTTAATCCAAGTATTTGAAGGAGCTTAAATACTTTGTTTTATGGACATCTGCAGGCAGTTTCACCCATTATATAAAACTGGGATGCTGTAATGTGATCCAGAATAATAAACATTGGGATTCTGGGAGAAGTTAGCCTAAATGAGGCTGACAATTTTTATTCTGTTCTGTTTTTTCTTCACTTGAAAAATCTGTCTTAAATCCCAGCCTGACATCATTGAACTACAGTTAAAAAAAGAGAAGAAAATTCTCTGATTAAATGGGATGATAAAGTGACTATAACCATTTGTAAGTCGGTGTATCAGTTATCTTAGAGACCAAAATGTCACCTAAGAAATTTCACTATATGTTTTCAGTCTCTGCAAATTCCAGGTAAACTTTCTTAAAATATAATTCAAAGTCCAGAATTTTATTGCAGGCAAATTACAAGGAGCCAGACTGTTTTTTGTCTCTACCAGGACTCTAACCCTAACCATCTTGGTCAGCAGTCGTCTGGACTCTCTGAAGGTCTTTTAATGTTTTTCACCAACTTCCTGTCCTGTTCTCGTAGCCAGCCACAAAAAGTCAGAGACTATCCATAAACACTTGTGTGTGAATGTGTATCAAGGTTTTAAACTTGCATGGTATCAAATCACAAAATATTTCCGTCATATCTATTATTTGCTCTGTGTCACGTTTTCAAGGGTGTTCCCACAAATGTGACGATGATATAACCAGTTTATAGCCGGTTCTATAGAAGAACCAGTTTCCACAAACCAGCCTCACGTCATTATGAGACTAAATGTTTCATCTGGTCAGTGTTTGATCCTCCCTTTATTCTTCTGAGATTTTATGGAGCATTGGAGGGCAAGACTTGTGAACAGTTTTCACCATCACAATTTGTTAATGCTCTTTTAAAAAGCAAATGTTTATGAACCCTTCATTTTCCCTTCAGCCAGTCCCTGTTTGGATCATTAGTGGCAGCATTGAAAGATCAGACGCTAATCTTACTTTTTGTTTATTCTGAATCTTTGTGTCTTCAGGATGAGCGAAATTTAGGAGTTCATTTAAAACTCCTAAAACACATTTAGGAGTTTTAAATAAGAGGCTAGCAACATTTTTGATTGGTTGCTGACCTCCAGTAGCCCACCAGTAACCGCTGATGAAGGCCGTTCATCTCTCTGGCTCATTTTGTGAGTCACCTTGTTGGTCCTAAACCACTGTATGCTGTCTGTCAAACTGTAATCTTTGGTATTTTCAAATTATTCTATTAAAAAGCATGTCTTTTGTGGGAAAATATTAAGTTTGAAATTGTTCTTTTAAGTTAAGTTGTTATGTACAATGGCAACAATGATTCATCCTTGGAGTTTTTTATCTTTTCTTATGCTTCCATTATTCATAAATCAGTTTTAACAAAAAAAATTGTTCAATCCTGGATTGAAAAATGAGTTCAAACGTTTAACATTTTAGCACTCAAAGTGCAAAGAAAAACTGAATGCTTTTTCAAATGTCAGAATAACTAGTTCAGGAAATAAGGATAAAGTCTGTTTGCTTGAGAGGAAGGTCAAGAAAGGAAAGATGACTCAAGACTTTTAACACGACTGTATTTCACATAAATATGTTGTGAAGTTTCCCGGCGCTGCACCTATCTGCCACACTAACATTCAGCATACATGACCACCTCTTCTGGCTTGCAGGAAAATTTCCACTGTATATCTAAAGAGGAAGTCGTCTTAGGTCTGGAGAAAAAATGGAAGCACTGAAAAATCTGAAGTTGCTTCTGGATATTTATTCGCCTATAAAATGCTCCAAAAATCTGTCATGGCTGATTCTGAGTTAAATTCACAAAGTTCCCCCTCTGATAAAGAGCAAGACACTTAAACAACAGACAGTGAGGTGGATGTCATACCAGTTTTCCTACTTTCTTGTTACCACACCCTTCCCATACGAATACGATCTCCCTTCTCACTGTCCTGTCGAACACATAAAACACATACTGTGTACTGTGAGATGAGCCCCAGGTTAGTAGCGACATCTAAAATATGACTTTATAATGTGTCACAGAGCTAACATAAGCTAGATGTTCCCAATCTCAGATAACCTGACTATGGAAGACGAACAGGTTCTTCTCTGAATGGGATCTCTTCTTTGTTCACTCTGAGACCTACTTTGGAGAAATTACCTGCACACCCCAGGAAGTTCTGACGTTTTGACTGAAACAGGTTATTTAAGCTCCCTGTATTTGTTTCCCTGCCTCATCTACCTGTATTTTGGTCTTTAGTGATGGTTTGTGTAATGTTTAGACCAGCAACTGAACGTCAGAGCTAAACAGAATTGCTTATGAATGGATTTCAGTCTTCCAAGAGCGCAGCAAGAACAATTGGTATCAGATATGCAAGACTGAAAAGAGGCCACGACAGGGTGGTGGAGTAGGAATGTTTTGTGGTTAAAATCTGGAAATCAAATCTGCAAAGTGACATTCACGAGTTCTGGTCAATTAACTATGTGAAAGTTGACCAGAGTTTGAGTCTTTTTCTACAAAAGGAGCTGAAATCATAGGATGTCTCAAACTAACAAGGAGTCAGTTTGTACTTGTCTAATGTGAAGTTATTTTGCAGTCACTTCGGAGTGACTGCAATAAATATTATATCTACCACAAGCAAGTCACTCATAGTTCTTTCAGTTTCATCAGGAATTATGGTCTGTTTATTGGCCCAAACAGTCCATAGAAATAAACATCAAATTAGATTTCTGTTCTGAACGTTTCATGTTCTCCATAATTTCTTTTACCATACTTAACTAATAAGTATGGTGAAACAAATATTAAATAAAAAGGTAAAGTTCTGGAGGGTCCTTAAATGAGGTAATTCTACAGATAAGACTTTATTTTGCATTGAATCTGGGTTTATTCTATTGTTTTTATATGACTGACACAGAAATGCATAACTCCAATACTTTTTTTTTTGTCTCTATCCTTTTCTCTATATCTTCATCTAGACCCCAAGACTACAAAAATATATATATATATATATATTTTTAAATAATTTAGGGACTTTAAGTTGTAACTGTTTCAGTGATAAATATGGTGGAGTCAATGATTAAAAAAAACAAAAGCTTCACAGGCTTTGTCGGTGCGTCTCTTCACCACAGCCTCCTCCCTATGCAAACTTTACTGGGAAGAATGGCATCATAGCACAGGTTTCACATTAAGTCTTAACCTGAAAGCTGGCACTCAATAACCCTTTCTGCACATAAGAAATTGTCCTGTTAAACTCTGATATTCAAATGAAACTTGGGAGATTTTCAGCTGCTTCCGTTCACTGTCGCTAGATCATGTGTGGCTGTTCTGTGTCCTTTCTGCTGGCCTTGAGTAACTCCATTTCAGTGGGTCCTCAAAGCCGTCCCATAAAATCAAAATCACTTTAAGAGATGCTCTGCATTAAACAAATGCAGAGCATTTGCTATGGACAATGCTGTCCATAGCAAACTAATTGTGTCGGTCATCCTTACAGCATCAAATACCTCATCATTTTTATTTTTTTCATTTTATTGTATTGTTTTCTTTTCAATGCAGCAGCTTCATAAAACGTCTGAACTATTCCCTCACACAGTGTTGTTACATTTTTGACTGTTTCATTCACTCTTGACAGTAAAACCCTCCATTTATTGTAACACAAAAAATTCCCGTTTATAAATAAGAAAGATGAAACTGGAAGGACTATTTTCAGCCTCGTCTTTCCAGGAGAGATTTTTCTGCCGTAGCAATTGCTCATGAATGTCCCTGACTGCCAATTCTGCAGGTATTCCCTCGATCTCAATCCATACCACATTTCAGAGACACTCTAAAGCAATCTTGATTTTATTGCACCTGTTTCTCCGAGATGAAACGTTTCAATTTCCCCTGCAGGAAGCCCACAAAGTGAAGAAATGGGGGCCGGGCCAAGCTGCCGGCCCTGAAAAATCTTTCCTCTTCAGTAATCGTCCCCCGATCTTCTCCATCATAAAAAAAACACAAAAAAAACAGGAGCAATATGTAATATATTGAATGACACGGGCAGCAGATAAGGCACTATTATTGCCAACCAACAATGGCCAATAGCTGCATGAAAGATGGTCATTTGATGCTCAGATTGAATCTGTGATCTCATTATGAGTTTGAAAAGTCTCCAGGAAGGCTACATGATTGGTTATTTGGATGTTCGGATGTGAGTTTCAGCCAGCAGAGACCTGCTGCTGCTGCTGCTTATTGTGAAAACCTGCAGGAGGCTGGAAAGCCTGGTATTACTGATGGGTCTGCAGAGTTGTTTCGAAATTGACTCATAACCCTTCCCAGATAGAGGGACAGTAAGAATTTATTACGTAAGACCATTGCTGATGTGTTTCTTCAAGGCATCGTCGGTGTGACCACCTCTATAAGACCAGAATCCGATGTGAATGATGCGGAGAAAATCATATCATCCTTTACCTCAGATTAAAAAGAAAGCTCTTCTGTTTTCCAACAGAGAACTTCAGTGATTATTTTTACCCAACCATCCTCCTCGCTGTGTGTGGTGGCAAGATAAACTTGGGTCTTCATCCACACTGTAACAAGTGGCTGTAAAAACTACAGCATGAAAATACAACAAGGTGGCTGGGTCAATGTCAAAAAATTTTGCATTTGCCGTGTTTCCATTAAATAAGAAAAGCAGTTAAAATCACACATGAATAAGTCTGTTAAAGTAATAAGTTACATGGCAATCTTACGGATGTAAACAATTAGACGAGATATATTTATATTTTAGCTAGCGCTCATCCTCAGCCATCAGAGTAGACATCAGTGTCTTATTGAGGCATCAGAGACACAAGCTATAAGGATATACACGTATGAGGCATTTTTGGAAAACTGTTGTCTGCAATTTTTTAAAAGAGCTATGGATTCAACAGTTTTGAATAATAAACTCAACCTTTGATGACCTGTGCGATGCTGTCAGACCTCTGGTGGACCCAGCTAACAGCTGGCATGACTTACGGTGCAAAAAAGGTGATTCCATTACAGAGAGAATTTAAAGCTCTTTGGATCTGCGAAGACAAAATGTGTGAAGTCATCATTGTGTTACAGTTATAGTTACTTACGGTTTATGGTTATGCTTTTTATTTAGTTATTTTAATTTATTTTTTCAAAACACCACTTCAACTAATTTTTGCAGCAAATGTAATGTTGGCTGTTGATTAGATGCAGATTTCTTCTGTTTTTCCTTCTTTGTCGTATATTTCTTCAGACCACCAAGCCATATATATTTTACTGCAGTGACACCTAAGGTTAAAACTGGATCTGCATGAAGTGTAGAATATTTCACTGCATTAACGGCAGTCATCTGACTCTGTCGGTGTCGAAGCTTTTCCAGCATGGATGACCTTCAGCGACGTTTCTCAGTAATGCAGTTCCCATCATCCCTAACCTAATGAAGTATTTATCCTGACATGTTTGTTAGGTCATGTTTAGGCCACTTGAACCTTAAATTACAAATTCATGAGCCAATATCACGAGCCTTGTGCAGATGGTAAAACTGAATACTGAGTTATTTGAGGAACAAGAAGCTTCAGAAACTGAAAGCACTCAGCTCTGTTGTATAAAGCAAGTTTATTTGGATTCATCATTCATTTGCTGAGTTGTAGATGTTATTTACTCTGGAACCATTTCATCAGTTTCTCATTTAACAGAACGACTTCCTTGCTTTTGTCTAGAATTTGAAACTACAAATCAAATTCTTTGTTAAACTGACAAAAACAAACACTTTAGAGAAGATCCTAAAGCTGCCAATTGTTGCACTTCAGCAGAAAAAAGTATTTCTGTCTTCTGGTCTTCTATCATCTTAGTCAGCAAACACAGTGTGGCAGCTACAAGTAGACACTCTGGAGCCTCAACTTTCCTTTTTTCGGAGGGGAATTGTCTTTGACTTTAAAAGCTAACACTCTCTCTGCTATCAGAGCAGTGATGTAACTGGGAGCCATTTTTTAGGTGGCTTTGTTGCCATTCTTGGCCTGCAGGACGAGTTCTCCTCCGAGGGTATTTTTTTGCTGAGCGGGAGCAGGATGGTTAGCCCAAGGCAGGGAACGCCACAATCACATTGTCAGCACTCAAACAGCCCAGAGACTCTTTTTGCCTTGCAAATGTGCAACTCAACCCAACTCCAATGCAAACCAGCTTTTTCCGACCCAGTGAGGCAGCCATTAATCATCCTGTCTGGCATGTTTGCTCTCAGTGGACGTTGAAGTCATTCTCTTCACTTTAATCGAATATGCGCATTGTGGCTAACCATAGCTTCTATCACTGTGTGCTCAACAAAATGAAGTATTTCGCATTGTTATTGCTGAATTACCTTTTCAGGAGATTGAATTTAACTAGACTCATTTATCGCATTTTTAAGAATATTTTTAAAGTATTATTTTACCAGAGTTTGTATACGGGAGGAGTGATTCTGAAACGTTTCTTGCCGTAGTAAAATGTTTACAATTTTGTACGTAAAGCTGATATCAGTACTATGGTCCCAGTAATAGATCAGGGCCATAATTTGTAAAACATAAAGATTAGCAGTCAACAAATTCTAAAGAAAATATAAAATGAGAATATTTATAATAGATACAGTGGTGTTTGTGATATGAAAAGCTGAGACTATGAGCCTTTATTTGTTTACATACAATGTGACATTTATTTTTTACTGTTGCACCATGATGATGTGGGTTTTTTTATTTTGTTTTATTGTTTTGTTTTTTTTGTCTGTTTGATGGATATTTAAAATATCTCCCAAAGTTAAGCATTGACAGTTAATTGATCTTCGAGTAGGATTTACATTATTGTGCCAATATCATTATATTACTTGAAAATAGTCTCAGAACAACAATATTATCATTAACAATATAATAACATGTAATGTCTGGGACGGTTTATTGTGCAAAAATATTATTGTTACATCACAAAAATATGAAATTTTAACAAGGTTTGGGCCACTAATCATAGATTAATTTAAAGCATAAGATTTGAGTTTCTTTTGCACATTTATTTGGCATAATTATTTATTATTCCAGTTTATAAAACTTGTGGTAAAAAGGAACTACACCTCTCAGGTCTTACATATGTTGTACACATTCGGTGTTTTAAGCTACATTTAGTCAGATTTAAATCATTTTAGAACTTAGTAAACACCTGGTTGTTTCTTTATTGAAGCCCCAGAACTGAGAGGGTGTATCTGCTTTCTTTTTGCCATGACTGTGTATTTGGCAGGGTGGTGGGCTGTGGATGCTTCCCAAATTAATCCAAGCAGCCTGGAAGACTTTGAGGCAGGCACATTAAAAACACCCCATGAGAGCTGAAAGCAGCAAACACATATCAGTGAAATATGGGATATACATAATGCACCAGAAAAAAAATGCCACTGCAAAACAATAAAACAAGAGACGGAGTGTGGTAGATGAAATGGAGGGAGAAATCTGCACATCCAGCAGTCTGAGGGGACGGAGAGGTGGAGCTCTTCAGAGGATTATTGACCTGCTCGAACGTGAACTGTAATTGTAAAAGTTGGCTGATTGTGACTGCAGCGTTCTCTCAGGACCAACATGACGGCGCCGCATGGATGTGACGCTTCTGGAAGCCCTCAGGGGAAATAAGCTCCTCTTCTGCTCCGCTCCTGGAAGATAAGGGACCCTCCAGATGGGTGGGTGCCCTGCAGAGCAGCAGCGTATGAAACAGGGTCCGCTATTTAAAGTGCAGCCTGTCGCAGCATCCGGCCCCGGCGGCGACTCGAAATTGCACTCGCTTGGTTTTTAACCGTGAACGTGCCGATGAATGTGAAGTGGGGGGATTGCTGCTGCTGGGTTACGGTCAAGCCCAACTCAAATCATAAGGGTCCATTTGGATGAGGAGAATACGAGGCACTCGGAGATGAGAGGATCGTCATCATGATAAGTCTTTTTTTTTTTTTTTCTGCAGCCTGAATGCTGGCGCCCACTTTTGCCTCTAAACTCAGCCGCAGACCTGCAAGAGGATTATTAGCTATCTCGGGAAAGCTAAGCCAGATTCTGTTGCTTTTCAACAAATATAAAGGGCCTCCACCTAAAGAAGGCCCAGTTTGTGATGAAACCTGTGCAACCTGCTATTACATGAATAACCCAACCGACCTTGCAGCTGTTTAATCAATACTAACATATAGATTAGTTTCTCTGATACCAGCTGGAGGTCAGGCACTTTCTTACATTCCTAAATCTGTCTGCTTTCAGCATGGATGCTTAAGCCCAACAAATTTCATATAATGACGCAACAGCTGCCACAGATTGATCTGTATCACTGAGCCGCATAGAGTGAGCTAAAACCTTCATGGTTCAGGTTTTAGCTCACAAAATTAAAGCTCCAAGTTTTATTGGACTTTAAACTGAAATATCAGGAGACTGTCATAAAGTGAGTCCTCAAAGGAGTGCTTTGGTACACCAACAACATTTTCTTATGGCTTTTAATAGCCTAATGAAAAACTGCTTCATTTCAGATGTGCTTAAGATCGTCTTCCTCCATACATTAGGGATGGTGATCTTGAGGCACTTAACGGTTCAATTTCATTCTGATTCAGAAAGCTTGGATGCAATTACTGAAATGAAATCAGACTAGTATAACGCTCCTTCCTTTTTCTTCCGTCCTTCAGCACCGAGTAATGTAAACGCAAGCCGCTTTGCAGACGCCAGCCAATAGCATGTCAAGTAGCTCTGTCCCAGGTATTTCAGCTTCCCAAGCTGCAATATTCCTTCAAATATTTTAGATATGCGCCACACAAAAAAAATCCACAAATCGACGGCTTTTCTGCAAATAACTTAGGGTTACATTCCACGTAAAAATCTACCAATAGGTGAATCTGCAAATAAACGCAGGCCCACAGCGAAAGTCAAATATTTGACAGGAAAGTCTGGAGAAGAGCGAAACACTGAAATCCCTGTTTGTGACATGCTGGTCATGACTGATAGATTTCTGTATAACTGTAAATGAAAGAGAAAGACGGATGAAGAAGAGAGGAGGTGGAGTAAATGGAGATGTCAGTGATTTGTGACAGAAAAATATCTGCGAGAGTGACAAGAACATCTTACGTGACATTAGCGAGACACGCTCTGATGCATAGTTTATAGATGGTGAAAATAACAAGAACAAAGCTGAAGATTTAAGCTACAGTCCTATAGGATCAGTGTCTCTTCGTCAGTCATGCAAAGCTCCTGGCGTTTATTCTTCATTAAAAGACGCTGTGTCCTCTCCCTCTGTCAGTCTCTGTTCCTCCTTCACTTTGAGACAAACTTATTCAAGTCACTGATTAATTATTTACCCAGGCAACGAAATGCCACAGCCTGGTGAAGCACACCACCAGGAGAGAAAAGGTCATTCCCATCCTGAACGTTGTTACATGATCTTTCACACCCACGCGCAAACGCACGCACACACACACACACACGCGCATAGACAGACACAGACATGCAGGTGATCGATGGCAATAACAACTTTATCAGTGCTTCAGGCAAACACAGCTTCCGTCGTCGTGACCAAACACCAATCAAACCGAGAGCAAAGCTAAGTGATCAGGTGAAATCTTTAGGAAAACGCTTTCATTAAAAAGCCGTTCACATGTCAGAGGTGATCAATAACGCTCCCTGATTATCAATCCGAACCTGCTCTTGATCAGCTCAAATCTGACGTCCTGTCTGTGGGTTGAGTTGCTCTGTTCTTGGTGCTGCGCCATTTACTTCCAAGAATGTGTGGCTGCTTAATATTTTATTGGTTTGTTAATGTGTCTCCACAGCAACACAACACATCTGGCCAAATGGGGTGCCAATGCTGCCGGATGGTGAAAAGGTAAGATATTATTTTAACTTTATTCTGTGTTTTTGTATCAGTTTTACTTTGCTTTCTTCTCCAAATATTGTGAAGATAAAAAAAAAAAAAAAATCAAATTCAAACAGTTCTCATAATTATTTTAATTGGGAACAAACAAAGGATATTTTATTGACAATCAAAACATGTAAATAAAAAATATAAAAATTATTCTGACTCACCAGAGTGCGAGAAAAAAATGCATATTATGCTGTCCAAGAAATATCACTGTCTGAACTTTAATTGTCTGGAAGGAGACAAATAAATCAACAAATAAAAACTGGACCAATACAGAAGATAAATTATTGGAATAACTAATTACTAAAGCTACTGGTTAGATTTATATTAAGCTAATATTTAACACTTTAAACAATATTTTGATTATGAAAATCTGTTCATCTAAACTAAAATCACACACCCAGTATCACTATTTTGATCTTTCTGTTTCCTTTCTTGGTTTTGTGCCATATTCACATTAAAGCCAACAGCTCAATGTAGTGTCACGGTTTAATTATAAATTTGTTTATGAATTTGTTATTTCTTGTTTTAAACCAGATGAAGTTCTCACTGTCAGGTGAGGCAGCAGCTCTACTGCAGCTAAAGCAACAGGAAGAAAAAGTTTCCTCGGATTGCTTTGAGCTGCACTTCTCTGACTGAGAGGAAAAAATACCTTCTAATAACCACATGACTACAGAGTTGAGGCACTTTGGGAGCAGTGACTGCACTGCTGCAGGTCCATGTGTGCACAAATTGAGTCCGTAGTGTACAGTGTGAAAATACTTCTGAATCGTTTTTAAGGAAAAACATGCAGAAATCTTGTGTTATTTTAGATCAAGACATGTTTTAAATTCAAAGAAACATCTGGGTGTTTAACCCCTGGCAACCCAGAGCGACTGGCTCTGAATGTTGTCCTCCTCTCTTTCATCCTCTCACTGTTAGTTTCCTCCTCGGTGCCGTTTTCAGCTCTTTGCTTATCCACATAATGATTTCTTGTCTCGTCTCCTGCAGACAGAGAGAGCGCCATTTATAACACAGTGAGCCTCACATGGACTTTTAGTACGAACCGTGAGTCGATATGTCAATAGCCAGTACCCTTGGTTACTGTATTTCTCTCCAGGACTGTCTGCTCATTAGAAGCATACAATGTATCGTTGTCAAGGCTCGACGTCGCCGTGCTTTCCGGGGCGCAGAGGAAACGACTTTCTGATTGGAGATTAATGAAGGGCCTCAATGTGCTTCGCATACCAGCATAGTAATCCCTCAACTCCCCCCCTCTTTCTTTCACGCTTTTTCTTATGTCAAACACACACATGCGAATGCTTGTGACACAAACACATACCTCCGTAATTGTGTGGAGTGTCACATTTCTGGGATTAGCAGAGTTTGAGGCTTTGGGTTACTGGGTCAGCGATGAGGACCTGCCGTCCACCCACTAAAAATAGAAAGTATTTAACTCTGTTGATCTGATAAATGAGCAATTAATTAGAAACATATACCTGAATTTTCTTATATATTTCTTTGGATTTGTGTTAAAGCTGCCTTCTTCCTGCATGGTGGACAGGAAAACATCCAGGAGCTGCAGAAGCACAGCTACAAACATCAATGTATTTTGTTTTTTTGTTGCTTTTTTTTATATTTTAGCAACACAAAATGAGACATATTTGCAAGGTGGGAGCAAAATGATGATTTAAATTCTTCACAAATAAAATCTGGGGGGGAAAAACATCCATCCTGACCTGGCCTGTGTTAAATCACCCCTCCTCTGATCAGCTTCCCTATCCCTGCCTAACCTCACAGCTTGAGCCTGCCTTTATTGTGTTTTACTGTGGAGATGGTGGGCCAGACCCCTGACACAGATAATATTTTATGCAGATAGAAAAGGCACATGTTGGTCCCCTGCATAGTTTGTGGCAAACTGGACTAGTTGTTCTTTTCTTTGTTTTTTCGCCTTAAAATGATGTTCTGCTTTGTATTTCTCGTTGTAAACATTGGAGGACTGGAATTGCAGATCCCAGACTTTAACTAGTGTCAATATCAATTTGCCTAAGATTTGACATAGTCATAATTAGGGTACAGGAAGCGCTTTCCTCAGTCTTACACCTTATCGATCACATAAATTCAGGAGTTTCCTTCTAAATAAGCATCAACTAATAAATATGGAGGGTTTCAGTAAATAAGAGTCAACAACCTTTGCAGTTCCTAAGAACAATATTTCCCTTCAGTTCGACTAAAAAAGAGCCACAAATGATATATTTAAAAATGAAATCTAAAACAATATCGCTATTCTGGAAAATCTATTCCATTAAAAACCTGCATTTGTGAAAAACTGCAAAACATTACTTATTTAAGTGGAGCTCTGGAGCCACAAGTTGCAGACCCCAAATCTAAACTCCACATGAAAATCTGTGAGTAGGCTGAGGATCACAGTGAGACAGTAACAATCAGCACCATCCTGCCAGTGTTTGTGGTAAATTAGTCCTCATCTAGTGGCAATGCTGCATAGCTCAATATTTATGACTGATAGAAGATAGAAAATAACCCAAAATAGACACTGCTGAAGCATCAGCTTTTAAAAGACTTCCTTTGTCACACATTGGCATCTGTGATTCTGACATCACCTCCATTTCCAAGAGAGAAGCTGACCCACTCTTATGTAGACTGGAAATATGTTCCAGGTATAAAAATAAATGCCTTATTCCTTGTTGTGTTTGTCCACTACAGCAGGAAGCAATAAGAGAAAATCACAACAACAGGCCATGTGTTTGTTTGGCTCTGTGAAAATTGCTTCGAGATGAACTGGATGGACGCCTGTTGTTGATGAAAATACAGTTTCATTCTCCTGCCAGGCTTTCTCATCCCCCCTCCAAGTATTATTGGTCGTTTCTTTTTCCTTAGTTAAGCACAAAGAGAGCCTCTCGCCTCTCAGAAAACATGCTTAAGATTTCACCTTTGGCAGAGGACACAGCAGCAGAGCTGAGGAAATGGAAAACATTCATTTTCTCAGCGTTCTGCAGAGAGAAGATGAGGGTGGGGAAAAAAAGGAAGATGCAGGGTAGGTAAGAGGTGCTTAAGTCAGAGGGGTGAGGCTGTGTGTGGGCGGCTGGAAGAGGACGGAGAAACCCAAATCGGTCGATCCATTTGAAAACGATCTCCTTAATTCTCAGAACTTGGGCTCTTTGCTCAGAGGACGCTCGGACGGAGAAGCGTAAAGTTACAGCAGGTTAGAGTCGCAGCTGCATCACGGTGACATTGAAGGAGACAGAAGGATGCGAGCAGGGAGCACCTTAAGAGACGCGAGCTGGAAGCAGCTCAGCTGGAGTCAGGAACATGGTGATGACACGGGGAAAACAAATGAAAAGGTAGTCATGAAAACGAGCCGTTCACAGTGGGTGACGTCTGACAGCGTCTTGCAGGAAAGCCTCTGCGCTCTCAGTGGTAGGGTCTAAGTGTGAACGAGTCAGCCTGGTCTTCTGTCCTTGAAGGAAAATCCATCAGAGTCGGGGGAGGGGGCTAGCAGAGCCAGTGAATGCAGTTTACAAAAGAAGTGAGAATTAATCATCAAAATCTTTGTCAAAATCAGCTGTGCAGATATCGACAATCAGAGGATTTTCTGCTAAAGAAAAATAGTTTTTTTGATTCACTCAATATGAATTTAAATCATCATTTTTTAATCCAGCCACCCATTGTCCCACAGGTTATATGCCCAGGGAAAATGAGGTGGTGTTTTCATCACTATTGTTGCACATTCTTATAAATCTGTCTGTGCTGTCTCACAGATGAAGTCAGACCTACTTTTTTATCCGGTGCTAATGAACAACCATCATTCTGTAGTCTCAGCTTTTTATAAAGCCCTGTTCATGGTTATGTCTCGGTGCAGTGGTGGCTCTTGGATAAACCCCACCTTGGACAAGCCCCGCCTTCTGCTATGTTCTAACCAATCAAAATACAGGAGAGCTATATTCTAGGGAGGTTAAATTGTCTCCTAAGGGCTGCTAACATCCCACTTAGGCTGCGTAAACACTGCACCTTGAAGTGACCCAATTCCAATTTTTTTGATCTAACGTGACATGTATATGATCTTTTCATGACAGCCTGAACAACAGGTCTGATTCTTTAAGAATGCAACCCAAAACACTTGCATATCCGATACGTATCCGATTCAAATGCGACCTAACGTGCAGGTCGCATTCATCCGAACTGAACATCACTGATTCTCAACAAATCTCACTATTCTGCATCCTGATACGCACAAGTGAGAAGGATAACGACAACCATGACGAACTATAAAGAGGATGAAGTTCTTAATATGCTGCTCCAGTCGCACAAGAACTTCAAATATGTGAGCTATGCTCCACCGTTAGCCTCCATGTTTACATCTGCAAATACCGAGCACTTCTTCTTTTAATGGCGGTTGGCAGAACACTGAGAGCGCCGACGCTATTGCGCCTTCTACTGCGCGTGTGGGACACTTTCAGGTCATTTACCCGTTCAGACTGGAGAACACATACAGGTCGCATATGTGTGGCAATGTGAACAGCCCCGGCAAAAAATACGATTTGACAAAAGAAAATTGGAATTGGGTCACTTCAGGCTGCAGTGTGAACGCAGCCTTACTGGCAGGAATAAAAATGTTTTTCAAAATGCAAATAACTAGGGATGGAAATTTATCGTACTGTCAACTGACCGATGTAGGTCCCTGCAGCATCTCCCCACCCCACCCAAAAGCTGTTCAAGTTCCACCTGGGGTAACTGCCCATGTCAAAAACCCCATCAGTCTCTCTGATTTACATTTCTCTGTCTTGACTTCCCCGCAGCTACATCTACGACCCGTCAGCGGCGGTGGATGGGCGGAAAAGCGACTCTGCGGCCAGCTCCCTCTACCAGGGCCAGCACCATGTGGGCGGTGACCCCAGCTGCAACCCGCCGAGCGACCACAACAAGCAGAAGCAGGGCTTCCACAATCTGGGCTACAGCAAGTCCAACAACAGCACACTCAAACTGGAGCATGACAACAACCAGGTCAACCACAGGCTTCACTCGGCACCCTCACTTGCAAAGGAAATGCACCAGCAGGCGAGCTCGCCTCCCGGAGGTGGCGGGCTGTACATCATTGAGCCAGAGGCGGTAGGACGACGATGGATGGACATCGATGCAAGCCAGGTGCCTATTTACCCCAACGTACAGCAGTACGAAGACCACAGGAGCTACAGCGAGCCGCAGCACGAGGCTATGACGAACGGGTGGGACAGCTCCATCACCTCCTGCAGCATGGCAGGCAGGAGCCCGTTGGTGGACGAGATCGACGAGGGCGTCGGGGGGACGCCGGAGCACCTTTGGGACACCGGGGACGAGGGCAGCGTCTTGTCCGTGGACATCCACACTAGCACCACCAGCTTGTCCTCTGGCGGCACAAGGGACGAGCTCACGCTGCCAAAGACTGCGGACGTTTCCACTGAGGAGAGCGGTGTCTCTGTGATGAAGAGCGAGGATGATGAGGAGGAGGAGGTGAGGAAAGACCAGGCAGAGGTGCAGAGCGTCACAGACTCTATGGTGGCGGAGGCTCTTGCTGCTTTGGAGGCCGCCACCGCCGGGGAGGATTCCGATTGAAAAACGAACCCTTAAAGCTACAGTATGTAACTTTAAAAAAAAAAAAAATGTGATTTTTAAATATTTGTGGAAACTGTCACAATTTTGTGACGATATAATATGAGACAGATAATTTGTAAAAAGATCAAGATCTTCCACCTCCTCTCTGAGCTACTAGAGCTGTCTGAAGAAATGTACCGCTCCCGGTCAAAAACAACCAATCAGAGCCAGGAGGAAGATCTTAGCGCTGTCAATTACTCTTGTGTACTCTCTACTAAATGCACTAATGGTGAAGAATCATCTTACCACTCCAGGAAAACTGTTTATCCGCTGTCAGAGGTGACCATGCTAACTGGCCTTCACATTCATGACAGCCTCTGTTGAACCTGCTGTAGCATAGCAGAGCAAATGGGGAGGGTGTGAGCAGCGCGTACATGAGAGGGATTACAGGTTATCTGTCTCATAGTACACTGTCATGACATGGTGATAGCTTTAACAAATATATAAAAAAAGCAATTTTTTAAAAATAAAAGTCACCTATTGCTGCTTTAAAGCAACTTGACAGAACTATCAGAACTGCCATAAAACTTTGCCAAAGTTCTGAACAATGGAGTTTTTAATCTATGGATGTAAAACAAATTAAGGAAAAACTGTTTGCTGAAAACAGATTTATTATTGAAGTTGTGGACAATCTTTCCTGTGGCGGAGGAATAATATCTGCCTCGTGAAGGAGGCTTCATTTCAAAGCTGCAACTAAAGAGACTCCAGTGTCTGGACCGAACACCGCCTGCATCTGGATCATGGTGCGCCCAACACTCCACGCTCTGAATACGCTGTAGGTACTCCGACACGAACACGGCATCAGCAGGATATTTTAATTATGATACATAACTATGGTTTTATTACGGGAGTCCACATTTCTTTAGCAAACACAGGCCCTGCTTGCAACCTCTTTAGGAATCCATCCATTTAAAGTGCCATGCATACTTTGAAACAACCACAAACTCCAGTGTTTTTTATTGATATTTTATGTGATCAACCGAGACAAAACAGTTTCTAATTTTAAAGTGGGAAAAAATCTGTTTTTTTTTTTTTTTTTTATCAGTATGTGAATAGTTAGAAAGGCAATGTTAAAGCAAAGTCTTCATATAATCGTCTTCGATTTTATGATTCTCAGTTGGGTTTAGGTTGGGACTTTGACTGGGCCACTATTACACACAGTGAATTGATCTAACGCACGTTCTTTAATATATTCCCTTGTGGTGTTAATAAAAGGGGTGAATATAAATGTACACTTTTTTATTCTTTTTATTTTTGATTACAGTTTGAACCTTACTATTCTGCTCCACTATCACACACTCTTTGTTGTGGTCTAACATAAAATATCAATGAAATACATAAATGTTTGGGATTGCAATGTGACAAAATGGAACAAATTTCAAAGGGAAGGAATGCTTTTATAATGCTGTGTAATTAAGAAAGATGGAAAGGTCATAAAATCCCTTTTTACAGGCGATTTATTGTTAGTGTAACTGTATTGCGTTTTGGTGTTATTTATAAAGTCTTCACCTATATCTCACATAGAAACTGGGAGTATTTAACGGCCAGAAAAGAGCAGAGCTAGCCTTTATTCATAGCTTTTCTTATTTTATGTCCTCACTAATTTCAGAATAGCACAAGAAATATAATATAAAATCTGGCTGCAATTATAAAGAAAAAGCAATGGAAACATGATTCATGCACATAATGTCATTTTTTTATTTTTATTTTAAGAAATGTGTCTTGTTTTTGCCTTTATTTCCTAGCTTTTACAGCCAAGGTTAACAAGCCAAGCAAAGGTCAATTAGCCTCAGTGCACAACTCAACCAGCCTGCTAACTTCTTGTTGTTTTTTCCGGTTTTAAAGGTCAAGCTTTGGACTTGTTGTCTAGTCTGTGACATCCGTTCAGCTCATGTGCCTGAAAACGAGTTAATTAAGGCTGACTGATTCCTGAAGAAGTAATCTGGATGAAATGAAGGAGAATCCCCATTTTAATCATTTGCCTGCCAAATCATTTCCCCTCATCGCATTTGTACCGTAAAATAAAATCAGTGTAATAAAGGCTTTGTGAAATAATTTACTGTTGTTCCCATTTTTGTAGACGCACAAAATATTCCCTCTAATGACTTTTAATGGACTTGATAACAATAATATATTTATTTGTTCAAGAAAATAACAGAAGGCTCGCTAATTAGCCTAGTAGCAGTAATTGACCTTGGTTTGGTAAAGGTATTAAAAACTAATGTTAACGATCATGAAGCCATCATTAAAAACTTCTTACATGGACAATCATAGTTTTTGTTTTTGATGGGGTACGTTTGAAACTTGAATTTGTGAGTGAATCTAGCTGGCTGGTTAGCTTGCTAATAATAAACTATGAAAAATAAATGAATTTAAAGACAGAATCAGCTGTTTATGTAAACCATTATAGAAGCTTATTGCATTTTGTAAAAATACTAACTTACCATTTCTTAAACATTGAGGCAAGTTTGAGACTTTAGTTGTCAAGAGTGTGCAGCTAGATTATTAGCTTGCTAAAATTAAACTAGCTAACAGTTGTAGACTGAATTAGAAACTAATTTTTAAGTTAGCTTAGCACCTGGGTATTGTAGAGAGTTTGGTAATTAGCTTGTTAACCATGAACTAATTATGGTAAATTGAATTAAAAACCGACATATGTAAGATTACTTTGTTCTGTTACCATGTTTCCATAGCAATCTATTAAAACCTAAGCAAATTTTTAAATTAGCCACTACATTGAGAATTAATTAGGGAGAAACATGTGGCTAAAACTGGAGAAAGAGAGGCATGACAAATAAGAGTTACAATAAGCTCTCAAAGACAGGGAAGGAAGAGAGATCTGAAATATAAACAATATTTCATAAAATATTGCCGCTTTGATTCTGCATAGCGGCAAATGTTTGGGATTCTTGTTTTTTTTTTCTTTCTTGTTCTGTGTAACTAATAGCGATCCGTGTGGGTGGTAGTTGCTTAAACTTCGCTGTTGCAGCAGTTAGAGCCTCAGCGGGCGTCATCCGTGGCCCCTGGGACCCCAGCTAATGAACACCTTTGGGGCTTTGTGGTACGCAAGCGGCCCGTGTGCACACAGCGAGCCGGGGCGACTTCCACAGCAGCCTGGAATAATGATAATGACAAGAATGGAGATCTGCTGACTTTCAACTTGCTCACATTGAGAGGGCATGAGGCTATCTGTGGCTGTCTCAGATGGAAACGGATGATACGCCAGAATAGCTTTTTCTTTCTTTTTTTTTATTATAAAGGGTTTGAAATTCCACTTTTTGTTTATTTGTGTTGCAGATCATTTTAATAATGTGGCTCTATTATTAAACTGTAAACCTTCAATTATCTTTTCACAATGTTTTTATGACAAAACTTCCTTTTTTGGTTTCTTTCTGGAAGTTGCATCTTTTTTTATATTTCCTCCACAAACAAACCACTGAATCCCTGAAGATGTTTGCCTCAACTTTGAATTTGAAGCATCACAGCAAAGTCA
The DNA here is from genome assembly GCA_010277075.1 of Poeciliopsis retropinna. Classification (NCBI taxonomy): domain Eukaryota; kingdom Metazoa; phylum Chordata; class Actinopteri; order Cyprinodontiformes; family Poeciliidae; genus Poeciliopsis; species Poeciliopsis retropinna. Next base: position 5,061,571 of record VMRM01000019.1, read on the forward strand.
CATGAAAGCTGTCATATATAGCATTCTCTCACACACACACACACCACACACACACACACACACACACCGCGCATAGACAGGTTCTGTTTGTGTGTGTGTGTGAATGCAGCCACGGTTTATCCCGAGCTCTGATGTAAAACGACTGGGAGCGGTGTGTCTACAGAGGTTGTGTTTTTGGTATTTTTAACGTTCTCATCATGACTGATGACAAAAACTTGTGAACTCAGAGGAGACCTGTTTAGTCAGAGGCAGCTCACAAGGTGGTGGAACCACAAGCCAAAGTTCAACAATAACAGCAAAACTGCAATGAAAACGATTTGTGGTTGCAGTAAGTCCACAGGAGACGGCTTGTATGAAGTCGGAGGGAGAAGCGGCTTTAAGCTTTTAAAAGCGTTTGTTTTGTAGTCGTTGTTTTATGTATTTTAACAATAAATCAAAACCACGGCTCATTACTTGGTGTCTAAAAAGTGTTTTGTCCCCTAACAGATTTCTTCTTCAAAAAATGGTTTAAGATTAAACCAATTTTAACACTGAACAAAGATAACCTGAGTAAATGCAAAATACATTATATTTTAATGGGAAAAAATATAAATATAAATTTATGCAATTTCTTCTTCTTTTTTTTTTCTTCTTCTTATTATTATTTTATCAGATTGGAGATTTTCCTGTTGGAGATGATGCCCTATTTTATCTAATGCCCCCGCACTTCGGTTGGCCTTAAGCCCGGACTTTGACTAGGCCACTTCAAAACCATGAACTAATTATGGTAAATTGGTCAAATACTTTGCGGTGGTTGTTCTGGTAGTACATAAAATATTCAACCATAGTGAATATTTTATGGCAAAGATAATTAATTAGTCAGGCCACTGTTTAAAAAAAAAACAAAAAACACACACTTCACTCTCTGAGGCAAATCCAGTGAAACGCTCCTTCTTCTCTTGGTTTGGTTTCAAGTGGGAACGTTGGGTTTGCTGCCGTTCATTGGCTTACAGCCAAATTTAGATGCTTCCTTTGATTCATGTTTTAATAATCTGTGCTCAGATTTGTGCTTCTTACAGTAACGTTGTTTGACTGTTTATAGCCGTTCAGGATTAGTTTTCAGACTTTGTTCCTCGTGTACAGAGACTTCTCACAGTGCCCCGAATATTAGAATATTTAATTATACGCAGTATAGTGTGAAGAAAAATAAAAGATCAGCCAGATTCACGCAAGTGTTCTCAAAAGAAACGATAACTATCATGAATATTTCAGGATTTTGTTATTTGTAATATATGTGCTATTTTGGGCTCTTACTTGTTTTTAGCGACGCTAAATGTCTAAATATAATGACTAAATTATGTAAATTTAAAAACAGAGAAATTCCACTGTTTTATAAAGTTCAAAATAAACAAAACTAGTGCAACCAAGTTATAATAAACCCAAAAAATAAAAATAAACTTGCAATCAATTAAAATATTTAAAAAAAATTGTGAGGTGCGCTAAAACTTTTCGTAGTTGCAGTTTTCATTAAAAGAAAAAATGTTAAAAAAAAGTTTGCAATTGTAAAAACATTTTTTTTTTTTTTTTTTTTTTAAATCTCAAGAGCCTCAGAGCGAAATAGCTTGGAAGCAGTCCTTAATGTAAGGATGTCAACCTGTTTTAGTGATGAGAGCAGTTGGGACGCAGCCTGAATTAAAAACAATTAAAAACAGTAAAATAATAAATGATCCAAAAGCATTAAAAACATCCTCGAGATGCAGCTGGCTTGCTTTGTTGAACGTCATAAATGCCTGTTAGTTTGTTAAATTGGTCCCAAGTTCACCTCTGCAGTACTGGAAATATATGAACAACTTGTACTTTTCCATAACACATGTATGCCACGTTTCAGTATCATTCAACTTTCCAGCGCCAGGGACAGCAGCGCAGAAAGGCGTGTTGCAACAAGCTCATTTTGAGCTCACCCTGCTGTGGACGGATGATATGAGAGCAAATAAGGAACACTTTGCATGTCAGATTCCTTCGTGTTGTTTTTATTGGGTCCATTAGGCAGCTGGTTGCAGAGTCCCTGAGGTGTGTGTGTGTGCTCCATTAATGTGTTTGTTTTTCTCAGAGCTCTGTTGAAGTTAATGATGTCACCCTTAATTGCTGCACAGAGAAACGCACTTCCACCCTCAAGAGGAACAGGTAGGTTAGTCGACTTAAATGTGGACTCTCCGTGCGGGTTGTCTTCGCTTAGCGGCAAAAACTACGACGGATTGCTGCGTTGTGATATTTGTCACGGACAATAAAAAAGTTCTGGTTTAAATACAAAAGAAGAAATTAACTGAAGCCAGTTCCACCTGGAATCAGTGAGTGAAAACCTGCATGTAATGCTATTACACACGCTATTTCTGTAAAGGTTTGTTTCATCTCCCCCTGTTATCGTTAATGTACTTGCTCGCTGTTTAAACACCTCAAGGTAGGGTTCAAAATAGCCTTCCTCTTGTTGGAACGGAACCAACATCTTCAGAGACTGGCTAATGTTTCACCATAGTTAAAGATTAGGCCGTCTCCCTGGAAACCTTATTAGGGTTTTTTCCTCCTAAAAGGCCATTTATTCCATGTAATGTTTGCCGTTTCAACATCCAGGTGAAGGTTACTGTTGCTGGTCGAAACAGCGACCGCTTGCCGTCTCACAGGACTCTTTGAATGACTGGAGAGCAGTTTTCTGGTTGAAGAGGAGTCACTTCAGAAGGTCACTGATCTGCTTGGGGTCAGAGGTAAATCAGCTTCCTCTCCGTTTTCCTGAATGGCCGATACGGAAGAGAGAGAGTCCCTTTCAGTCAGACAGGCTTCCGACATATTTATGAAAAGCAAAACACAAACTTTTCCAAACTCATACGAGCAGAGACCTCAGTATAAATGCAGGAGTTGCTAAGAATGAAAGGAAAATGGCAAGATGAAAGGATGGATGAAGGAAAAGATGGAAGGATAAATCAACATAATAAGGTGGAAGGAAGGATGGTAAGGTGGAAGGAAGACAATAGGTGCTTGGACTGGTCCCTCTCCAGAGTCCAGTCCTCCTTCCAACCAGCCACCATCATAGACGGGATGCGATCAGCCTGGCATCGTCATGGGAACCTGTGGCCTGAATAATTCAGTGCCTGAGATAAATTTACAGCCTGTGAAGTCCTGCAGAAGATCAGAGCTGTACCTGCACACTTTCATATGCCTAATGGAGGGATTTGTCCCGCTGTGGTTTCACAGAGACCGTACCCAGAAGAGGTGGACGCCCTTTGGCTCCTTGTCCCGGCACGAGCTAAAGTAAACACACGCGTGTATCAGGGGTCAATATTTGCCGCCGTTTTCCTCATGTTCCACGCCGTCATCCAGCAGCTTTCTGACAGCTTCAGCCACCCTGCAGCCAAACTCGGTGCGTTTCCACAGGACTTTTGAGTCACCTCCTGTGACCTTTTTGACCAAAAAGAAACGTCCCCGTCAACCACCATGAAAGTCAGTCCCCCGTGTTGTTAATAATTTAGTCAAATAACGACCCAAATTAACCGCTTTCTCCTCACTGTATTTATCCTTCTGTCTCAAAGCCTGCGTCCTTTACTGAGAACACGAGCTGGTTGCGTGGGTGAGCCCGACGAGCCTCGGAAGGTCAACAGAGACGAAACAAAAAACAAAAAAAACAAAAGACGGGGGGGGAAGTCAAGGCTTGTTAATCCTCCGTCTTGTGCTCCAAACACACCTCGTCTCTATTATCTGGAAATAACATGGTCGAGAGCTGAAGGTCGGCTTACTCGAGATGAGTAAGACAAATCATCTTTTCATTAGAGTGCGAAGCAGAGGGAAAGAGAGGAGTCCCTCCGAGGGTGGAGAAGGTGGAGGGTGAAATGAGACGGAATGGAAAATGAAGACGGATGGCTCCATCAGATCAGAGGGAGAAGGTAGCCTGCAGGTGAACGGACACAGATCCTTAGAAATGTTGCCTCTCCACACTGTTATTTTTATTCTGTTCTTTATCCACAGCTTTAAGGCGGATAGGCCCGTCCTGAATGTGTGCGTTAAAACACGAGGCAAAGTAAAGTGACATTTACAGAGAGAAATATGCAAGGAAATGGTCGTCTGAGTTATGACTCACTTCTTAAATTATGACTCAGATGGTTTCTTATCACAGTTAAAAGGTAGAAAAAGTTTTTATTTGACTTTTATGGACCACAAATAGATCTTCTCTGGTGACTAATAATCACTATTAAACATACTAACAGTTCCTGTCAGAACATCACATCCACTCATGGCATGGGTCAAATCTATGTCGGCTTTTCAAGATTTATTTTGCATCTTTCATTTTTTTATGATGGAGTGAAAACTCCTTAAAACCCTAATTTTGACCCTCCTTCCAACCCTAATTGTATATGAGACAATACTTTAGACTAAGTAAAGTTGTGTATTGCACTTTTAAAATATAAATGTTTCATAAGGAAAAGGCAGATTTAAAAATGGCTCTGTTGGAAGGCCAGAGATCTCTGGGTCAAAGGAAAACTGTCCCAGAGACTTGGTGTAAAGGTAACCCTAATCTTAAATTAGCATTTTAGTCCATTTTTATACGAAGGCTTAATTCTAACATATTGAAAGTTGCTCGTTAAAAGCTACTAAAAGCTTGTAGACTTGCAACACTTGCTTTTGAGCTACTTTACCCAAAAGCAAATAGAGTGAATTAATGTTGGCCAAACTAACAAAGTTCAGGTAGCAATAGCATTTTAGCTCAAAAACTATGGTTTCCATGCTAGAAGGTCAACATGGTCAATATTGTAGTGATGGTTCTCTTGCTAAGGTTAGCATTTTGGCAAATAATTTGCTTCTCGTACTTTTAGCTGATACGTTGCTATTCACATATAGCATGAATTTACATATTCAACATGTGAGTGACTGCATGAGGGCTAAAACTTTAGCTAAAATTATTTTGACTACACTTCATGAAAACCTGCTAAATTTAGTCGATCTTAGAGAACATGCTAATGATAGCAGGTTATTGACTGCATTTAATCTACCATTAGCTTTTGTTGTACATTGCTGCTACTGGATGGAACAATTTAATGTTATGAAACATGGTAATGCTCCACAACCATTACCATAATCTATAAGCTTTAGCTGATTTCAACATACGTGCTACTCTGCGATAAAGCTAAAAATAATTTTTCTTACCATCTATATTCAACAGCAGTATGTTTTTGCTTTGAAAGAATAGTGCAATAGTGCATTTCTGCTCATTACATCTATGTTATTTTTTTTTGTTTTTCCACACTGCATGGAGTATGTTACTCTAGATGCTAGTCTTAATGTAGAGGCTGGTATCATTTCATCCAGCTTTAACTTTCAGCTAATTTTAGCTTAGAAATGGTTGTGACCTTAGTGTAGATTTGTAAAATGTGTTCTACTCAAATTTTTTAATATTCTGGGTGGGATTTTTGCATTGTGTGGATGTTTAGGCACTTTGCAGGCCTTTTGCTTTATTCTGTTGCTTCTGCCCATTTCTTACATTTCTGCAGTCGACTTCAAACGCATCTGCCATTTCCACTAAAAATATTCAGCTTATGGCATTCACACTGCATTTTTGTAGGAAGTGTAATTTTTCTCTAGTTTGACTCAGAGTTCTTTATTGAGACAAGACAGAACACACACAAAAAAAACAATAATTAGATTTTAAAAACAAAACAAAACTGTAAAACCTTGATGAAAGATGGTAAAAAGCACTTTGAGTTCATGCAACGGTTTTACAGGAGATGACATATCCGGTGGCGCTGACCCGGTGGATCTCCTTGTGCTGCATCAGTTTGCTCCAGCTTCCTGTTTCAGAACAAGAGCTCTGTCTCTGCCTGCTTCTAGATGTCTTTTATAATTTAAATTGACATAACACACAACGATGCTATATTTTATTATTCTACATATAAAAACATAAATACATCCGTCATGGAGCACTTTGGTGTGTTGCCATAGTTACTGAAAGCCCTGGTTCAAACTCAGCACATAGCATCAGGCTGCTGTCCCGCCTCTGAGCAAGGCACTGCTGGAACTCAACTCCAGGAAGGAAGAAAACATGCACATTTTCTTCCTCTTTTGTCCAGCAGGTTCTAGGCAGCAGATTCCACTACCGGTGGAGCAATAATAGGACAAGAACCCTTCTGGATCTATTCGTTCCCTCTGAAGTAAGAAGAATAAAAGAAATCTAAAGTGCCGAGATATTGGTCCTGCTCTCCATGTAGAAAACTAGGAGGGAAAGTTGTTACACATTAACATACTGAAAATATGCAAAAAAAAAAAAATAAAAAAGACAATTTACCTGAACTTTTATCAGTCCCCTAACTCTTCCGACTCTTCCTGTCAGGAAAATGGAAAAGAAAAAAATTATTTTCCTTTTTATTATTTCTGTCACTGTGCAGGTCACTGGGAATTTTTCCTTTTTTTCCTACAGCATCAGCATGACAGAGCTAAAAGTTAACAGCAGGGCTTACGGTAAGGAACTGAGCAAACACGGATGTTAGTGAGCACAACGTTTCCCCCCCACTAAAACAAATTTGGTTAAGGTGTTGATTCAGTCTGACGGATCTAAATCAGGTTGTTCTAAATCCTCAGATGGTGCCTCTCAGATTAGAAGCTCTCAGCGTCCGGATTAAACTAAAGGACAGAAACAAACACCGAGGTCCTGCTCAACAGCACAGCCGTTTTACATATCTGAACCATATCACACGTGACATAGTTCAGGTGTGACATAGTTCCCTCCACATCTACAAACACAGAGAGGAGGAGTAAAAATCCCCTAAATTTACTGCAGCAGCACATCCTCAAACTGAAACATGTAGAAAAATCCAACCTTTAATTGTTCTCACAAAATTATGGGTTGATCAGAGTGTTGGGGAAACTTGTTTATTGGCCCCACAGCTCATTGTTTACATCAGGCAGCACAACGCCACTCTTCAAAAAGGCATAGTCAAAACTAGCCACTCTAAAGCCAATTAAGGAAATTAATGCAAAATACATTTTATTTTATACATCTCACAGCATTAATTACTGTGGGTAGAGCTAAACATTTCTACCTCTGATGTTGCTTTGCAACATAAAATCTGAATTTCTGGGGGTCATTCCACAAGTGTTTCTATCACAGATAAATAATCTTGATTAAACTATCAGAAAAATCTCCAGAACAGCTCTATACTCCAGACTTATCCTGGCATCTTCTCTTATTAAATTTGCCACCAGTTCTTTTTCTTCACAAAACCCAGATTTTGTGTACAAAAACCTTAATATGGTCGTTATAGAGACATGGCAATCCCAATATTTTTACCTTCTTCACCTTCCTTCCTATGGTGTGTGAAGAGCAGATAAACATGGATCCATATCACGCCTTGCTTGCTAGTATCATTTAAACGTTTCAGTTATTGTTCTGACTGTAGTTGAGGCCAAATTTAACAGTTGGTATGATCTTTTGCCTTTCCTATTTTGAGGAATAGGTTAACAGGAAGTAATGGAGTACCAATTAAAACACCACGATCAACTTATGAATACAATTTCTTTCCAGAAAATGTATGATTCTTTAGAGGCTAGCATCAGTTATTTTGCTAAAAAGTATTAAATAGTAGTTCCCCCCCTATTTATAGATTTATAACATTTCCAACCTTAAGTTTATTTGCTCTATTTAATGAGTTGTATTTATTTATTTATTTTAAGATTTAAAGACTGAACTGAAATTAATTGTAGAGAGCTCTACCTTTTAACATGATATTGGAGGAAGAGATGCCCGACAGAGTTCGACAAGACGGTTGAAGTTTCCAACAGTACCAACCTTTAGGGTCTCTGTCATGACTGTGCTGAGTTGGGGGATTTCTGACGCCGACTGGTAGCTGCCTTCAGAGTCCAAAGGGGTTAGTTCCTTTCCTGGTTTCTCACACTTTGTCACACGAAACCTGAAGAAGAAAAGAACGTTAACATTTGCCAAGATTTACGGTTTGTGGCCTAAATGAGAGTGCCATTAGAAGCACTCGCTTCACACTAAAGGCTTTCAAAGAGTACAGTCTCTTGAAGTTTAAGAACTAAAATGATTTGATTAAAAGGGTCAAAACACTAAATGAACTTCCTGTTGATTTTGTAACATGCTAGTAATGTGATGCTACCAAGAATCCACAGAAAATGAGGATCAAATCAACACTATGCATGATAAACTCTGCAGTCACAACTCCTTCCATCTATTAGAGAAAGAAGCCTAATCATCAGTTCTTACAAAGCCACTATGTAACTTTATACTTTTGTCAAAGATGATTGGAAAAAGATGGTTTATCATCAAATTTACATGAGTATTATTAAAATGTACGCGACGCGTTTCTGACCACATCAAGGTCAGGAGATACACCAAAAATTCAGTTATGTTCAATTTTTATAAATAAAAATGTTGAAAACCCATCATTTATTTTCTACTGTACACTACAGAAAAGAATAGCTAAAATGCCAATTTATGTACATGTATTAATATTAATCAAAATGTGCAATATTCTGATTTTAGATAAAGGCAAATGGGTAGTTTTATGTTTTAAGAAACTCCATCACTAAACGAGTTCTTTTGAGTTAAGGAGTTTACCCACCTGCCCACAGACAGGACCGTGATCTGACTAGCACGGCGCCGCAACGACTTTCGTTGCGAGGCCCTTTTCATCACCAGCCCTTTGCTCTCGCCGCCGATGGTATGCTGCTGGTCGAATGGAAGCTTGGCTAATCCTGGAGGCGACACCGGTGATGCGGGGGTGAGCGGTGGGGACGCTGTACTGAAAAACAAACGGTACGGATTTATAAAGGAAATGCACATACTTCAAACTAAACTAACATCCTGGTACTTTGGAAATTTATCACAGTTCATGATTTATGTTGCAGTAAAAATCCCATTTGTTTAAACGCCTCTTCCTTATCGCCACTCTTTGATTCAGTGCCGCTTTCCTGTCTATTAGTCAAACGTCCGACACTGAAAACTCTCCGTGAACCGTTTACATTTCTAAAGGTTTCCTCACCTGGTAAACAACCGGCACACTCTGGAAATTTAGCTCAGGGGGGGGACAGGAGGAATGATGCATTCAAGAGCACCAGGAGAAAGATGAGGACATGCAGCGGTTGCTATGGTAATTCATACTTGAATAGTCAGGATATTGTCATTTTAGACGTCTTACGTGGACCAATGCACAATACAGCAAATATATTTGACACGTTGACCAGCACGGCATTTCAAACCCTTCAATGGTGACACTTTAGTCCAGCCCCCCCGGAACAATAATTATTAAAAGATCAATTTTAAAAGCTTAGTTTTCATTACAGATACTGCAAAGGCTTTATGAAAGGAAAACACTGACACAGGCAGCTTTGAGAAATTTCCCCAAACTAACCAACAACTTGCTTTCAATCAGTCTTACAGAGAAAATTAAAGCTTATTCAGTAGAGCGGCGCTTCCTCTATTAAAACCCATCACCGCTGAATGACACATTAATATTTCATACCTCTAAGCAATTACTGACAAGCTCCCTGAGAACCAGCCCTCATTGATTTTCTATAAGGCGGGAAAAAAAGATGGCAAGTTTCTCTTTGCAGCAGCGAAAACTGTATCATGACATATGTAGTTTTTGTAGCTTGTTTTTTTTTTTTTTTTTTTTCTCTCTTCAATTTTTTTTATTTTCAATTTAAAATTTATCTCTGGATTCCAGAAAGAGGAGCTAATTAAGGCCACGTTTCTCATCTTTTTGTTCTCCTACATGTTGTCTTTTATGACCCCAGAGAGCAGCGGTTTGTATTGTTTGCACACTACTGTGGCAGAAACAGCAGCAGCAGCAGCCTGATGAAAATAAGCAATGTGGAGATGGTTTGTTACTAATGCGGAGACTTGATCATTTTGAGCCCACTTCTCTTTCACTGAGAGAAAAACAAAACAAAACACTGAAGGGCTGGAGAAAAGGGAGGCAAACATGCTTAGCAGGATTTGGTTAATGGGTTGATGAATTAGGTTTATTAGCTTTTTTTTTTTAAATTGCAAAAACGTAGAAAGGGCGAGGGACAGATTGTTTTATGCAAGTACCCAGTTACATAATACAACTTTTTAGAAGTCAAAAGTATGCCCTCAATTCATAAACACACAAACTAATTAAACTGAAAATAGGTTTCCCTAAAAACTTGAGAACTTCAAACCTACCGTTCTCTGCAAATCAAGCAATTTAAAATCAACATTGATAAAAAATTTTCTTTTAAGAAGAAATTGACTACTTCTTTTAATCTCACTGTGCCACGTTCACGTGTCCCACTTTCAGTCACAAAAATTGAGAATTTCTGGCCAATTAATGCCATTTATATGAGGAGAAAACATCATAACATTTTGGAATAAATTCAACAAACTCGAGGCTTCTTTTCAAATATTTTTTAAGGAACATAAATACTCTCAAAAACCAGGACAGACTTTAGATTTTGTCAACTAGCTTTACTATAACAGACATTTTATTGACAAAAGAAAAACCTGTATACAGCTCAGAAATTGTAACCTTGTTAAATGCTTGAAAGTCATTTTTTGGCACTTGTAGTCTTTCTAAAAACAGGCTGCCTTTGATTTTATTGAAAACTTGTAAAATATGCTCAATGTCTCCACAGGTAGCAGTTGCCTATGGCTGATATGTTTCATGAGGTACCTGCGAGTGTAGTTCTGTTTTTGACATACTTTAAATGGTTCAAAGACATTCTAATGTCACTGAAATATAACCAAAGTAAAAAAAAAAAAAAAAATTTAAATGCACTTCTGAAGTTATGATTTGGTTTTGTTACAGGGAAAATGTTACTCAAATAGGAATTTTCAACCAGATTTGTGAAAATCCTTGTAGAATTATTTAGGACTGTAATGATTTCTTGAATGATTCGAGTGCCTCAATTATTAAAATTCATCTGCCCCGAGGCTTTGGTAAGTTATGTTTTATTATTTAGTGCACCGTGTTCCAGCCCTGTCATTATTTGTGTTTGGCAGCGCTCTCACTTCCACCTATGAGTTGTTGCTAAGTGCTAGCAGGATAACGTCTGATTTTCTGGGATTTTATTGTTTATCTGGGGACAGAACGTGGAGCAGATATTGGGCAAGATGGCCGAAGTGGAAAGCCAACAACAAGAGAACGTGCTTGACCAGGAAGGGAGACCACAAAGAGAAAACATCCGGATATACAACATGTCAGAGGGAGTGGAAGGATCATCGATGAGAGATTTTGTGGATAAATTACTTAAAGACACCCTGGAGATCGAACCAAATATGGAATTGGACACTGAGATGACACACTGAGCACTGGCTCTGAAAAATGCTCTACCATCACGGAGCTGGAAGGAGGCAATAATCTCAGTAATAGATAAAGAAGGCAGAGATAAACTGGACTGCGGATCAAAGCGGCCGATATCTGTTTTAAATACAACATATTTAAAACAGTGGTGTGAAAACAAACTAAAATAAAGGATTTTAGTTTACTGAAGGACATACCTCCATTCTATAGGTCTGCCTACAATTCTGTACAAAAATTGAATTTTTGTGCAAAACTAGTGCATTGAAAATATTTTTTGTGCAGGTGTATAGTTAGGATGTACACCTCCACAGGAGAGAAAAAATAACATGATGAGGTGAAAGCTGATGGAGACTGACAGATGCAGGCAGCTGGTGAAGGAAAGTTAAGAAGCAAATGTGGGAAGGAAGATTGTACAGCCTGGCCACACTACAGTCACTCTCCTGCTCGTGGTTTCCCTCTATCCCTCTTTTCCTCTTCTTCCAAGTCTGTTTTTCTGTCCATCACCCTACGCCTGTGTATCCTATAAATCAACCCCAACCAAGACCTCTTTTCTCCCCTACCCACCATCTCTAAGTGATCCGTTGGAAGGCTGCCCAATCTGGCAGAGAGAAACAGAAAGATATGGATTGTAACAGCCAGAGAAGGAAGGGGCCACTACGGAGAGCAATTTGGACAGTAGGAAGCAAGTCAATGGGAGAACAAGGACTGAAAATATGTGAATCAAGATATCTGGAGGGAGAACTGAAGAAGGCAAAACGCATGAAAGTAGCTTAGCAGAGAAAAGAGTGATGAATGAGCAGGACCTCAGGACTTTTGCAGGGCTAACTCTCCCGCCATTTATTCACCAAATCAAAGAAAGCCTTTCTCCTCCAAAACAGGTTTTCTCTACAACAATATGAAAGGAAGATAAAAGCAGAGGACAAAATGGGGGGTGGGGGGGTATACTTCCTAAATTCGATTTACAGCTTCTACTGTCATCACCACCATCATATCTTCTTCCAGTGTGTCCATTTTCTCGTTTCCCTTCTTCTCTTGTTAGCATTTACAGATATCAAAAAGATGACCAAAATTGTTTGAACTGAGTCATCTCTTTCCATCAGCTCATCTTCTTATAATTAAGGATCATCTTGTACCAACAAACAGAAAGCTTTATATTTAAAATGCCGATGTCAAAATGACCCCAATAAAGGTCTAGATCAGAGCATGAGCATTGGATACTTTAATTATTTTAATAATCTGAAGGAAGCAAAATCCGAATACAAATTTGCAGCCACAAATCCATGTAGATAAACATTTAACTGTGATTTCTTAGTAAATTAAAAAAAAAAAAAAACTGCTACTTTGAATTATAATACACTAAAAATACCCATGCAAATACTCCCAATTAAATCAGTATTTCATTAATCCACTATGTCTACAGTAATGGATGCTGCAGATGTAGAAGGCCCTTTAAAATGTTAATTTTGTTCTCCTTTTTATCTATTTAAATTCCCAGTCCCACAATGCATTCTGGCTGGAAACCCAGCCAGAACATCTGCATGCATGGTTTAATAATCCCACAATGCACTGCTGTGGGACACTACAGCATTTGGGGAATATTCTCAGGCTGCTTGGCCTCTATCAAACTCTGCCAATCTGGAAAAGAATCAAGAAAATAAATGTGGCCTGATTACTTTGAGAATTCCTGTGCTGCTCATAAATGTGATGGTTGACTTAGAAAGGTTTAAAAGGAGGCATGTAGTGCCACCTGGTGGAGGAGACCATTTAAAGCAAGAAACCTCAGCCTTCAGGATTTAAAAAAAGATTTTTTGTAAACATGATATACTTACATATCTGAATCAACACTGGTGTGGGGAACCATGGCGTTCAGAGCATCAGAGTTTGCTGAGGAGGAACATAGACAGTCATATGAAAACAGATGGAAACACATGCAGCAGCAGAGTCCGATACATAGAGAGGTACAGTATCTTCAATGGCTTCTTCAAAAATTAAATGTTTTAAAACAGAAAATGGCAGTCATGCAATAACTGCTGTAAAAAAAAAAAAAACTTCTGTGGAAAGCAGAAAAATCAGCTCTGGAAAATAACATTTCAATTTCACACAATTCAGACCAAAAATCAAGTTCTTACTGCTAGAGCTGACAACTCAGATTTAGATTTACACATCTTGGCCCTAGTCACGCATTTCAACCTGCCAGGCCTTGATGTTTACACCACATTTATCATAAGCATGCAACATCATCTTTGAACCAAAAGCTCAAAAAGAAATTGGAAAAATAAGATATGACTTGGTAAGAGTTTATGAAAATCTGTAGTGATGTCTGACTCAAAGTGCTGGCCTTTGTCTTCTCTGTGAGCCATCCTCCTGTCATAAAACTACCACGGGGTGTTTTGTTTGGTTAGTCAGTGGTGGGAGGGGTAGCTGTAGCAGCATAGAAGTACAATTTAAGGTCATTTGGGGGCTTTTAAAAGAAACAGAAGAAGAATTTTTATTTGTGAATTGTATTAATGAAACAAGACAGAAAAGCTAAAACTGGGTGGAAAAGCACTTAAAAGAAAAAATAGTTCTTGTGCATCTTTTACAATTCTGTTATATACAAAGTATAACTTATCACGGTGAGAAAAAAAATCTGGGATAAAATGAACAGCAAAGGAACATGCTACAGTCAAACATGGTGGTAGAGTGATTGTCTGTTCCACTGCTTCAGGTCCTGGACGACGTGTCGCAACTGATAGAACCATAAATTCTACTTTCCACCGGAGAATGACGGGAAATGTCCGGTCATCAGATTTTGGCTTAAGTTCTGGCCCCCAAAACACTAACATTTTAACAGGTTTCAGAGTGGTTTCTAGTCCATACTTGAATCCAATTTAGATGTGACGTTAAAGACGCCATTAATAACTCACTGCTTTTCTCAAATATTTAATGGCAGTAACATATTAGTAATAGGGAGCAATTACTTTTAATATAGAGCGAGGTTGTTTTGATAATACATCAATAATCTAAATAATTTGATTTGTCTGATATTAAAACCCACTTCATGGCCTGAAACACACATAAAAAAAAGAAACCTAGAAGGAGGTTTCACTGCATTATGTATTCTCCTATACACAATCAAACTAAGAAACTTCCAAAATTGATATCTCACACTAATGAATCAATGTGTGATAGAGAAAAAGGCAGCGAGAGGCAGAGGAGCAACTCACCTGGAGTAGGTGGAACATCTGTTTTATAAACTTCAGAGACCATCGATTGCTATGATGGCTCACTCACATATTTGCACTGAAGCAAGGAGTTCAATGTTAATTCTTGCTGCTTGAACCAACTAAAGATGCAACACAAGAATGTAACTGAAGATGATGAACTAAGAGAGCTGAAGAATCTTATCTGAGTTCAGTTATGAGAGCTCAGTGCGTGTGCATCGCCTGTAGAGGGCAGCATTTCCCTTTGATTTGGATCCCACAGAATGCTGTATGTTCCAGGCTGCTCCTTTTCAAAAATGTGTTGTGGATATAAATAGTGTCAAGGACTATTTAGCTTTCCATTTTTTTAAATAATAATAATAATAATAATAAAAAAAGACTCGCAGTGTGTGACGTTTTTTGAAATAGTCCATGTATTCATATGCAAAGGTGTCAAAGAGTGAACAGTTTCCCCCAGGAAACCTGATTCCCCGTATGTGAACAATGAGTCACCGTTAAAGGAGTCCAGCACTCGTGGACCTGATGAGTCATTTTGTGAAACCACTAAAGTCAACGTAACACTCGGGACTCCTTAAAGAGGAGACAATAGCTCCTTTCTGTGTCATGCGTTGTGTTAGTCACCGATACAGAGAAAAGTTCAGATCAATTTATTTTATAGTACATTTTCAGCAGCAGGGCCATTCAAAGTGTTTCCTGTGATTAAAAGGAAAATAAAAATAGTTTTAAACATTTTTAAAACGGGTTGAAAACCAGGCAACACATTTGATTCTACTATCAAATAAAATAGTAGAATTGAGCCAGAAGATGCGAGTGGTCTGGAAAGTTGATATAATAACAGGTCTTGAATGTATTTTGATGCTAAGGTAAACTACATAAGTGATCCAGTGTAAGTACTTTAGGGTGATGTGCTTCATCTTTCTGGTTTCAGTGACAATACAAGCAACATTGTTCTGGGTTTTAGGCAGACCTGTCAGAAGACTATTGCAGCAATCGACTAAAGCGACACGCATGGATGAGTTTCTCAAGATCTTGTTGGGGCACTAGTACTTTAATACTTTCATTTTCTACAGGTAATAGAAGGGTAACTTTGTAATTGCCTTTTGGTCCAAAAATCAAAAACTGCAGTTTTGAAACGTATGTTAGGCTGTGTATGAATACTGACTTACAAAGAAACAGTACCCATTTTGTAGCCAGTCACAGCATAGATTTATTGTTTTGAACCCAGCTTGATGCATTATTCTTTGATTTAATCACAAAGCAGGATTTTAAGCATAGGATGTAATGACAAAAATCTTAATACAGACGAACATATGATAGTTGTATCGTCAATCACTGTTATAATCAGCTGCTCATGAAGCTTGTCACAGGCATTTATCCATCTTTTAAATTTTTCGTGTTTGAAAATGTAATAAATTTGCTCTTCCCTCTCAATACTCTAGGTAAAGTATGTCTTACATTAATCTTCCCCACTGACACACATGAAAAAAATTGTTCCCTTATTATTTGACCGCTGTGTGCTTGTACTGATAAAGCAGACAACTTTGTCAGAAGTTAAGTTCCTCCAGGTAAGGGGAGTTCACTTTGGGACAAAATGCAGTCAGTTTCTGACAAACCCACAGGATTGATTGACAGGAAGCATCATGTAAAGTATTGGCATCCCTAACAATTCTTATAAAACAAACTGATTCAGTTAAACAATAAAGCATAAAAATTTTCCCGAATTTCAGGGAACTGAATTTGTAATCCCTAACTTCCCGTTTTCCAGAACTACCTCTATATGGCATAGGATTTCAATACAAAAGGATGAAGAAAAGCATAAGTACTTGTGTTACTGAAAAAAACAGGAGTTCACTCAACTCTGTTATATCAAAGCTTTTCCAATGCAGTTGTCCCTGGCATGAATTTCCATAAGAAAAAAAAAAAAAAAAAACGTATCAGTTAGGCTGCCTGCTGCCAGGTTGTCTGAACCCATAGCTGTATGTCTGTAAAGCAAACGCTCAGTAAAGGTGACATTTTTCGCATTTTCTGTTCAGTGTCAAGAGGAGGAAGAAGTCAGTGGGAAACATACCTTCGTTTTTCATGATGCATTGGATAATATTTCCAACTGTGTCCTCATTTTCAATCATGGTCTCATGCCGCTCTAGCAGAACATGTGAAGAGAAAATTAGAGATTTGAGTATCTGATTATATTTTTAAAAAAGACATGAAATAAAAACAGCTAAAATATACTAAAAGGTCACACAAAAAAATTCCAGCCAAAAGTGGAGAGAAGAGAGCGAGTAAGTGAACATTATAAACCAACATTACTTCCTGCTTTCACCAATATCATCATCTCAGTTTCTGTTATTACGGTGTGTACTAAGGTTTCACTTCTCTTTTTTTAACAGTTTTAAAACCACCTGTTTGCCTTCATGCTGTTGTTATAGTTCCAAGTTCTTTTAATAGGGTGCCAGAAAAGGTCCTAAAGGTTTTCTCAGCTGCTTGGAGCATAGAATGATACAAGCTTCCTCTTTCCACTTGTTGCTGTACATGAAAAGTGAGGTGGCTGAAGATACCTGTGCTTTTCCTTCATGTCCCAGAAAAACAAACTAAGATGCATAAAATTATAAACATACAATAAATCATGATGGAAAAGATTAAGGCAGTGAGATTAGTAGCTATTATTAGCTATCCAATTATATAGCCTGAATAATTAGCCCACTTATATTAGCGAGTCATAATTGTGTTACAATACAGAGACCAAAATAGTATTTAAAATCTAATAACTGTAATAGTCAATATATTTTAGCTGTAGGAGGAAAAACAGCTATGCTCTTCTGTTGTTTCAGTTTTGTCCTTAACATTATAGCAGTGCATGGTTAATACAGAAAGGTTTGACAGAATATTAAGTTATAACCTTCATAATCTAATGACAATTTCATCCATTCGAAAATGCACATGTTCAAACATGTCGTAAAATACAGAGACATCTGTGAGACTGGCTCTTCTCGAAATACAAGGCAAGCACTGACAATGCCAAGGAAATCCTCAACAGGAAAAAGGATGTCTTTACCTCTACACCCCATTCCATTTATACTATGCTATGTTTTCTATGTTTGAAAAAAGCAATAAATAATTATAACCATAATAGTCAATATTATATTGTTTTATCAATTTTCTGGTTAGAAAAAGACAGTTGGGTTGTTTTTTTTATTTTTGAGCAAACACTTTGATAACCTAATGCTATTGTAAAACTACAACAGTACATGCCTAGTCCCACTCCTAAGAATGCAATGGTGCAACTCAATGATTAAACATATTGTATAACTTTATGGAAGGATATATAAGCAGGAGACATGGTCTTAGTGCAATAAAAATATTGATGGCGTCTGTAAATGTCATCATGCTATCGGATAGATGACAAATTTTGTGTATTTTCTACATTGAGTCAGTGATCAGATGAGGCAACCCTTAAAAATATTAGTTCTCTTTGACTTGTATTTCCTGGATTCCTTTCTTGAATACTTCCTCTCATTTTCCAGAATTATCATAACCAATTTCCTAGGCATTTCCTGGTGTGACATAATCCTTGCCAAGAATCTGCATTGTTCGCAAAAGATAAGTTTTCAGACGAGGCATGTGGTGGAACAGAAGAAAGGCACCAACACTGTGGGACAGGATCAGCTGAAGACAAAAGTTATATGTCAGTTTCAACATATCATATCATGAAGAAGGTGGGGCTTTCCAACAAAGATGGCAGGTATGCGGAGAGAAACCCGCAGGAACTACAGCAGAACAGACATCATTTACACATTTTTATGTCCAGCCAACATGATCCAGAGCGCCATTGTACGGAAATGCCCTCAACAGGCTCACAATAGGAAAATGAGTCGGTGAGAAGAAGCAGCACAGGATCTCAGAGTTTTGTCAAAACTGACTCCTTCCTACCACTTGTCTCACATCTGTGATGAAGCCCAGATATACCCAGGTATTGAGACTTTAGTTCCTTTTCCTTTACTAGAAGTAAAGCAGGAAGCAAAGACTTATGTGTACTGATGTACATCAGATTGTGTTTCTTTTTAAATCGAGGCAGATACCATGGAAAAGATTTACGCAAGATCTAGAAATCTGTAATTTAACACTGGTCGGGAGAGGGTTGGGGTTTTTTTTTTCCCTTCCCTCTACCTCACTGAACACTCCCACGGGAGAGTCGGAGTACGTGTAATGTTATTGCCGACAGTCTTCCTGTTTCCGTACCTTAAAGGAACAGACACCTTTTTTTTTTTTTTACACCTCCAACAGAGGAGAAAGACTAAATTTAGACAGAGTGCTCACAGCTAAAAAAAAAATCCCATTCAATAGCAGTTCCTGACAGAGCTTTGCAACTAATGCACCACCTCCAGGCTTCACATTTTGACATAAAATCTCATTATGATCTACATGTGGAACCTCTAACTTGCGTCAGCTTTGCAAATGTAATTGAAGCTTGAGAGTAGTAGAGAAAAGACCAAAGCATCCAGCACCCTTGTTGCTTCATTTCTGGCCCCGCTTGTCTCCACCACATGACTGGAAAGTGGAAAAGAAAACCTCATGCATGCAGACCTGTAACTCGTTTGGAAACTAAGGCTTTAAAAGAAAAAAAAAAAAAAAAAAAAGGAAAAACACACTCCGCACTGAGTACTTTTAGAACTTCAACATGAACTGGTATATTACCATTCGTGTGCAGATGCAGAGCAAAAATGGGGGGAAGAAAGAAAAAAAAAACAAAAAAACATAGCAGCTAAGCTAATATCCAGTTTGTAAAGAAGAAGGTTAAAAGGAATAACCCTGATTAAAATGCATCGTACTGCTTAATAAGTATGCTTTGTAAAAAACAACATTGAATATATGACTGTTCTAGCACTGTATCACGAAAAATTTGATATTTCTGTTACTTTTCAAAATAATACACTTATTGATCAACAGGTTTTGGCATAATGGGCAGATTACAGATGGCAGTAAGTAATAAAAATAACGCACAAGACAAAATAATGACAAACAGCTAATAAGAGGCACCTATTGGTAAACTACATCACAAGTTTAATACAATAACTGTCAAGCTCTATTTCTTGTAGTTAAAAAAGTTTAATGTCTTATTGTACTTTGAACTGAAGTGATTAACGAAATCACTGAAAAAAATGTATAAAACCAAAAATACAGTCCAACCTTTTCCAGCACATTTAGAGATATTGAGATTTCATAGCAAGTTTACTAATAGTGGAAAAAAATCTATTATAAATAAGAGGAAGCTCTTATTTATAATAAGAGGAAGCTCTTATTTACAATAGATAAATTATATCTATTATATCAGATTTTTTTGGAAAACATCAATTTTAACTTTTGAAGACTAAATTAAGACACAGATTTATTCCTACCTAAAAATTAAAATCCCACAGTGGTGTTTCCCATCAAGCATACTTGGAACATAATTGCTTAGCAATTTTAAAGGAAGGTTGCCCTGTTTAAGCCTCATATCTATAGTTTTGATAGGTTCTTGACTGTTAAAGTGAGAACCAACACCATGGTGAGATCCACAGATCAGTCCAAGATTTTAGCAGCATAGGAATCTGGCAAGTGATTTAAATACATCTCAAAAGAATCAGAAAGTATCATTTTAGCTGGACAGAAAACAGTCTACAAGTGGCGGACAAAAAATTAAAACAAATATCTGCAACATGTCTATTATTCTGGGATCTCAAAGGCTGTCTTGTAGAAACCTCAACTTATAATACCTACAACTCTCTATAAATCACAGTGCAAGATCTTGACTCTCCAATACTTTTGGAGTATTCTGACAGGAAGAGGTATGGCAGACTCAGACCAGTTACAGAGTAACATGTCAAGTTTCTGTACTCCCTGCCATCTTAACTTGCTTTTCCATTTTTCATGTGAGGACATGCAGCTTGTCTGTTCATGTGTCGTAGGAGTGGCCAGACGTCTGGCTCAAGGTCTTTAAGGCTCTAACCGTAAAAACCTGGAGATAAAGCTCCTTGTTATACTGAAATCAACTTCCTGCTAAGATATTTGAGTTGTTCTCACTAGCCCCACATTGCACATTTAACTGGGTTTTGGTTTCTGAATCTTGGCTTGGTCCACTTTGTCAATTGAGTTGGTTTGGCTTTTTGCTTCACACTATACAACGCCTGCACTTTCAGTCTCTGTCACGGGGATGCCGGTGTCCTCATGGGCTCACTGACTTGCTTCCAAGGGTTGTCAGTTAAGGGGTCAAACATCCACAGCTGTCAACACTAACGCTCACACTTCACATTTAAAAGGACTTTTGGCCAATTGATTTTGGCTGAACATAAGTTTAAGAAAATGCATCCAACTGGCTACAAAAATTTGTGCATCTCTTCTGTCATTACCTTAAATGATGCATACATGTCTGACAATGTATTTAAACAATGTCTTTCTGCCATTGTTTAAATAAAGCTCAAAATGGCATGGTGTGACAGTGTGTCCCATCCCTACTCGTATGCAGACAGAAGAGGTTGTCAGTAATCAAGAAAATATTAGACTCTCGCAGAAAGTAGTGTGTTGCTTACTATATTTACTCTAACAGATACTGGGTGTTGGTGCTGTTCTTCAAATTTCTGGAAAAGATTAGTGTCGGCTGTCACCACAGCACAATGCGTCAAGGCTCATCGGCATCCTTATCCTTTTCAACTTTGCTGTTCATTTGCCCCATAGTTCAATACAAATGAACAATGCTTTTTTTTTGTTTTTTTTTATGAGTAGTTTTAGACCTCCAGCAACCGCCTACAGATTTGATTCTCAACCATCATTGTTAGGCAATGTATCGGGTTACCAATAACAAATGTCAAACAGGTTTTCACTGTAAAAGCATCATGGGGAATGTAACGCAACTTGTTGCAGTACAAAGCACAATGATGCAGCAATTTGAAAAGGGATGCCAAAGTAATTTATGTTGCAAAAAAAAAATCAATGAAGCAAAAAGGACAAGTCATCATTGAAAGAATTATGACTATATTTTTAGTTTTGTGAATACAAATCGTAGGATGTTAACTTTGCCCACAGAAGCAACTGCTCCTGAATATCCTAAAATCTCTTTGGTTAAAAGTAGTTGTTAAACTACCTTTATCAAAGAAGACCATCAAAGCCAATTAAGCATTACAGAAAAACAGAAAGTGAAAGAAAAAGGAAAAAAAAACCCTTAAGCTGGTCAGACCTCGTGCCACTACTCGTCATGTTTGATGCCCTGTATTTGTTTGCCATTTTACTCTGCCTGTACAATCAGATCAACAACAAAACGTCAGTAACTCCACTCGTGTCAAAAGCAACATACATTTCAGAAATTCAGTACCCTGACATCTATTCAAACATCAGTGATTCAAAACGCAAGTAAGTTCAGACAGGAATGATGCAGACAATAGTGAATGAGTCAAAGTGCCTGAAATAACCCTGGTTTTATTTAGAGAAATTATTACTTTTTCACCAAGGCTGTTTTATAAAAAAATACTGATTTTTTTCTTAGTTTTAATTATTTCTCAGAGAAGACAATGGGCATGGCTTTCTGTGAGCTAATAAAAATGATTGTGTCTGAACCACAGTTCAATTATTTCATTATGCACTGCAACACTGAACATATTAAATCACTAAGAATGAAACTGGAGATACATCAATCAGTGATAGAAGTCAGCCGATCTTTCTACAATAAGAGAGCTACTCTACACCAGGCATCCTCAAATAAAAGTCCAGTGCCCTAAAACTTTTAGATGCGTCCCTGGTCCAACATGCCTCAAATGCAAATGGCTGAGTTACCTCAGTGCAGTCAAGTCCCTGCGAGTTACCCAATTATTTGACTCGTGTGTGTTGAAGCACCGATACATCTAAAACCTACAAGACACCGACATGCTTTTAGAAGGCATAAACATGTCAGTATTTTTAAGCTCTAAAGTCATTTTTTGTTCCGTTTGGATTACGTAGCAAAACAAGCTGTGTGCATTAATCATGTAAATACAAACATCTCTCTTACCTCGTTGAGACTCCTCGTCCTCGTCCTCATCCTCAAACACATCATCGTAATAATCCTCCTCTTCCTGGGAGGTGGTGAACCGGTAGCCCTTCTTCTTTAGCACATGGCAGACCACCACCCCGCTAAGGCCCACAAAGAAGAAAGCTAGCACTAAGGCAAAAGCTAAATATTGTGAGCCAGTTCCTTCACCCTCTCTAGTGGTATTTGTGGCGTTCGCTGTGAAAAAGTAGAGGGGGGGAAAAAATTGGGGGATTTTAAAGCAGAGAATTACAAGACAAAGCAATCAGCAAGAAATATATGAATTCCACACATCTGACAGAGATTTTACCTATAAGCTCAGATTTGGGGGCGGGTATTTTTTTTTTTTTTTATCCTTCAACTCTCCAAGTCTTTACTGAGAGTGAAAGGCTAGACCTATTGTCTCAAATACAGTTTACAGGAAGCAGGAATGTTTATACAGTTGAAACCACATGTTTAAAACATACTGCATAAAAAGACGAGCTTTTCCCCCTCACCGTCAGACATTATATCAGACTAAAATTTGTTATTTACGTCAGTTAGGATCACCAAAACTATTTCAATTAGCTGAATACCAGAATTAGGAATAGATTTTTTTCTATTACTTTTGGTAAGTTCACAAGTTTATATACATTGTCTTAGTAAATGTAGAAAAGATTTTAATCTGTAAAGGTCGAGCTGCCCGTCACAAATTTTCTACAGGATTGAGATCAGAGCTTCATGGTAGCCATCCTAGTCTAGAGGCCATCTTGTAACTAATTTGGCTGGACTCTTAAGGTCATTGTACATTTGGAAAACCTATTTACGTCAAACCTTCAACGTCCTAGCTGACGTTTTGTTACTTCAGCATCTTTTTGATATATTGTTTTGATATATTTGGACGTGTTTTTTTTGGTGAAATAAATTCCACAAATTAGAATGAATATTTTGGCTCTTATGTTCAGTAACCACAGTGTAGTCTGTAATCTACAGTCAGACAGCAGTGAAAACTGCTGTGGCTCCTAATGCATACGAGTCACGTGAGCAAAACCATCAAAAACACACAAGGGGGCTTTTGTTTGCTTTCCTGTCCACATCAGTGAATGGATGGCATAGTCAGGGGAAATAAAAAGACTAGGTTGGCACTCACAATTCAGACCAATATCAATCAATAATTGCAAGATCCTGACACTGCATTTAATTTGAGACGTGCCAGAGCACAACGTTTAGATATTATTCTGTCCCACTACCCACTCATATAGCCTCTTCCATTGTCCCAGCCTCCTGCTGCATCAGACTGAACACATTGAACATTGTCTGCTCAGTGACCGTCTTGTGACCAAATGGCTCCATGTGCTTTTGCGAAGAAATGAGTAGCTCACAGTACGCAAGTTGTTCAGGCGTGACCCTTAAAATGCCAAACAATCACAGATCAGTTTGCACAGGTGTCAAACTCTAGTCCTGGAGGGCCACCGCCTTACGACTTTTAGATGTGCCTCTGCTGCCTGCACCTGAATAGAATACCTAGGTCATTAGCAAGGCTCTGTAGAACTGATCTACACAAATAGGAGGTAATTAAGCCATTTCATTCCAGTGTTTTGTACTTGTGACTCATCTAAAAACTGCAGGACAGTGGCCTTAAGGACTGGAGTTTGACACCCCTGAGTTAGAGCAATAAAACCACGACAACAGACATGGGACGCTGGATGAGAGGGGTATTTACAGAGGACTTAAAGCCAAGCCAAAATACACCTAGACCCAAAACAAAACAGATGACAGAGACACATCAAGATGACAGGTAGCGAGTCATAAAATATTAACCTTGAGGTATGTAAATTAAATTAAGGGATGTCCAACTCTGAGACATTTGACTTATTTTTCTGTTTTCCAGAATGTACAATGTCCAGCCACTCAAGTCAAATGTTCTCCTTTAATGGGACTCCTTAAAAGACTAATAAGAAGGTGATATTATCACATTTAACTCTGCATTCATCATCAGGTTTCATAATTTAAAATTTATGAAGTGAAAAAATAAAAATAGAATCTTCTTTCATCAACTGTTAATGACTAATACTAATGCAAAAAAGTTAGCCAGTGATCTGAGTCAACCAATATTCCTTTTATAATGTCTGATCAAGGAACTACTGAGAACATTTTATTTCCCTTGTTGCTTATTAAAAATACACAAAACTGTTCAACTCAGTCCAACAACTTCACTCTTTTAAAGATGGAAGAAAGTACTGAAGCCAATCTCCCAGAAATAGGTAAAAAGGGGATTTGCTGCAAAAAATGACCGGAACATTTTTTTGTTTTCTACAAGTCAGCAAGTTGAAACATGTATAAATCCAGAAAACATTGGAAATCCCTTTTTCAAGCTGATGTCAGTAGAAATACTTGACAGAAATGTCTCAATCCTACTGGCTGCATGTTTCATAACGGCTGTGGCCAGAGATCACATTTCTTTTGTAAAATATTTACCAGATATGTCTCGACACCACGCATCTTGAGATTACATCGTAAAAGGCAGAACGAAAGACATTAATCTCTGTGCTTCATTCAGTAATGCTGATGTGTTTAGTACTCCTTCAGCATAAGAGAGTAAACTGTTCAGCGTCAAGTTAAAAATCCATCACTCCCACTTTACAGCCATTTACAGAGCCTTCTAAATGTACTTACATCTCTTGAATGGTTACAGATGTTACGGCTACAAAACTTGTGAGTGTTTTATTAGAATTTTTATGTGATGGACTGAAACAAAGTAGTGTCTAATTGTGAAGTTAAAGAAAAATTATTGTTTTAAAATGTTTAAAAACACTTTATGTGGTGGAAAGCTGACACTGTACCCCGAACACACCATTCCCACAGTGAGAATAGTGTTGGTGGCATCCTTCTGTGTGGATGGTTGTCTTCAGCAGTGACAGGAAAGCTGGTTGATGGACAAATACAGAGGCTCCAAAATGTAATTGGGAAATGTCTCCATTAACTTTTTTTTTTTTTTTTAAACATATTCGTCTTCACAAAACAGCTCAAGTTCATCCAGAAGACTGAATGGAGAGCACCTAGATATACATTTTTAAAATCCTACCACCTACTAATCGGACTTATGTCTTAACTTTGACTGGGCCAGTCTAATACATGATATGCACCCTTGTCACATTAGTGAGATGCTTCAAGTCTTTTCAGCCTTTAAGTGTTTCTCTCCATTTAGCTCCATTCATCCTCCCATCAGCTCCAATCAGCTTCACTATCCCGGCTGAAGGATCCCCACAGCACGATGCTGTCACCACTGTGACACTATGGCGTGATGAATATTGTCAGTTTGGTATGAATATTGTTTACATTCTTCGGAGATCTCCAGTCATAACACGACCTCTGGTAGAGTTATTTTTATCTTTAAAGAGGCGTTTTCATTATTTTACCCCAAATAATGTAGTTTATACAGATCAGATTCAGTTAAATGAGGTTGAGTTCGAGGAAGGTCTCTATAAATTATAAGATATACATAAACTGGACGTAGAATAAAGATTAATTATTTTTGGAAAAAAAACTAAGAAAAAAACAAAAGAAAAAAAACAACAACTTGTGTCACCGTAACCATACACACATCAAGGTCAGCACAGGAACGGAATTAAAGACTCCATCCTATCATGGTTTTCTGTGTCACAACACTCAGGAAATTGCAAAAGTTTTAGTTACTGCAACAAAGCTTGATGTGATTAAAAAAAAAAAAAAAAACATAGTCATCACCCACAATACATGGGGGATTTTTTGCATCTTGTTAGAGGGGTTTAAAACATTTTAAGAATAATCCCTAGCTTTAAGTCTTACAGGTAGTTGTTCTTCTAGGTAATTGTCTGAACCAGTCATTCTCTGCTTGTCTGTTATGGTTCCCCACAAACAAAATATCCATTTGTGAGTAATGAACAATATTGAGAAATCATGCAATTGTGACATGTTTTATAAATACTGCTGTATTCACGTTTCTTCAACAGTACTCTTCCTCATCCCTCATTACGATGCTTGCAATAATCTACGAAGTTTAGGGTCTCGGACCAAGGAAGTGATGGATTATTAGTTTAAAGTTTGTGATCACTAGTCTTAAAAAGGTCAACATAAATTTTAAAAAAATCTAAAGTTTAAATTGAATTGCTATGGGGTTACATAATTTAGTTAGTTCATTTGGGATCCAACTCAATAAAAGTACTAAAAAAATGATTTTTCTTAAATTCGTAAAATTCTTTTGGTCCGATTAGGCCTCTACAATAAAAGAAATAAATCAGTTTAAGGGGTTTTATGCACCTTTAGTTGGACTCTCACGTTTTACAGGCCTTTCTTGGACAGTAAATTCTACTGGATAACAAAAAGCAGCAGGGCTTCAAATGGAAATGTTGATGTTGTTATTGTTTGGCATATTTGCTGAATGCATGAATGACTACACAGCTGCCAAAAACTGAGCAGGAACAGATTTTCTATCAACTAAACAGCTCCAAACTACAAAATTGTTAGTTTGGAGTCAATAATTTTGCAGTTTTTCCAAAAAAGGATCCCAATAGTGAATAATGAGAGAGAATGCAAAACTCTCTCGATGCAAATGCTCTGACGTTACAGTAAGAACTAAAGTTAGAACTAAAATTACAATTTAAAGGCCACTTAACAGCAGAAAATGTTACACTAACTTGTCTAAAATGTGTTCTAGTTTGAGGGCTAACAGTCTGAACAACATTTTCAATCAACACGAGAGTCGGATGTTGTGTTCCTCATACAAGTGAAACTGACACTCGAGCAACTTTACTACACGCCGGTTTTTCTAGCAAAATATGTCACAACGTCAACATAAAGACACGATAGTACAACAAAAGTGTCTTAAAAACGTTTAAGGGAAACACATAACAAATATCACTGTCCGTGCCGGCATTATACCGAGTTTCATCCACACACGAGACCGGAAAAGCGTGTAAACTTACTTGGGTCAGTATGAGCCATTAAAAGACCGGGGCTGGCCGTTAGGCTGGTGGGGATGCGACGGTTGGACGTCTTTCTCGGAACCAAACTCTGGACAAACTCAACCAAAGGAGGGAAAGCTTACCCACACCAACATGTTTCCTGCTCTGTGCCGAGAGGATACGCCCTGTTTGAACTCGAACCGCCTCCAACAGAGAGAAGCACACGGCGAACAGAGCGAGAGGGTTCGCCCCCCGCCACTCGGGTTTTCGTTTTATTTAAAATCCAGAAAAAAAATGGCGGCTTTCCTCGATTCCGAATACGCAGACTCGTACGGAGCCTTCGGAGCCCCCTAGGGGACATGTGGGAATTTTTTTTTTTTTGCTTTTGCATTCCCTTGCAGTTAATGTGCAAATACATTCTGGTCTATTTGTGTACAGTCACAGTGAAAGCAAATTCCAATTTAAAATTGCACATATGTATACCTTAAAAGAGTCTCTTAGATATTCTTTAAAAAAGATAATCCAAATAGCTTGGATATATTTTTTTGTTTCTTTCTTTTCTTCTTACAGAAAGCTTCTGTTTATGTCTTAGAGAAGGGATGGAAAGCTCCTGTTTTGCTTTTGCGTTTTGTATCCAGGTGTGTGGTACATTTGTACCCTGCTGTAATGCTGTAAAGAAAAAGATATAAAACTCCAGACATCTCACAAAACGACAAGCACATCGTTGCAAGAAAACGCAAAACTGACTGCAAAGGAACTCAAAAGTATTTAATTCCTATGCAAAATCTATTGCTCAGGAATGCAAAAGGAATTAGGAGGTAACTCAAAAGTATTTCGTGAGAATGCATACTTGTGTAAGCCAATGTAACCTGTACAGAGACTGGCTGGTGGGGAAAATACATAGTGCGTTTCAGAGGTTCTGTACCATCAAACAAAAATAACCAGAAGTCCATTGCTCTAATTTGTACTGGTTTTCCCATCTATCAAGAACAGAGCTCTGCAATCTTTACAAACTAAGTAGTCATTTTTGCAGACAATCAAGCAAAAATAAAACTTGTTTAGAGCCTTCATAGGGCGATATTATGTATTTTCCAGGTACATGGTGGCATTTTATAGCACTATCAAGTAACTATGTTGCCTTCAGTTGTTATACAAAAGCTGTATATATCAAAACCGACTTAAAAAATTGACATTGCAATTTAATGACTTTAAATTGGGCCTCTGTCTCTTTGGAGTGTTGGGCTGAGAAGTAATTCATAGTTCCACCACATGAATTGCTGCTTTCGCTAGTCTGTTGGAAGCGTGTGGGGAAGGCATGGGGCAGGGAGGCTCTGTGAGGCAGAAGCTCAGCTGGAGACCACAGCTCCATGAAGGAGCTTTGAGGAAGCAAGTGTTTATGCACCCCCAAATGGCTGCAAAGCAAAACTCCAGGTGTGGTTTTGCACAGCAAACATGTGAAATGAAGCACTCTGGTCAAATAAGGCCAAAGGATTAGTTGATGTCTACGGACATCAATAAATAACTGCAATAATTGTTGGACAAACACGAAGAAGCTTGCTCCTTCTTCATGTTTGTCCAAAGTGGGACAGTTCATCTGAAAAAATGTAATAGAAAATCACCTTTGTTTTTCTCATCTTTTTTGTTTCTGGATGACAAAAAGCAAAGTCAAACACAATGCTTGGAGCTAAAAATGACAAATTAATACCACCAACACCTCAGATTTAGGTAACATACCATGGAATGTCTTCATGCATCATATATAACAATCAGGAAACACAACTGAATTGGATGCTCTACCGCAGGGAAGTCCAAACATTTGGCACCACATAGATCAAAATCAGCCAGTTGAAAAGACAGATGGGCCTTTTTTATATATATAAATAAAAACACAAAGTAGTATGTTGCTAATTATAAAACTGAACATCCCATTACCAGTCTGAAGAATGGCTAGAGAAATCAGTCTACCTGTCACATCATATTTAAATCCCAGGATGGTTTTACAGTAATTCCTATGTCACATCATGCCACTGCACAAAAATATGAATATATTTTAAAGTTGTTTTTCATTTTTACAGATCTTCACTGACGGTACACCAATAATCATGTTGGAAAATGCACAGTTATTGAGAGCGCGAGCAAACACAGCACATCGTTCTGTTCTTGTTTGTGTGCAGGCAGGGGAACAAACAGCCTCGCAGATGAACCAGCATGAGTCACTCGGGAGGCAAGAAAACATAGCAACTCAGACACTGTGCTGCTGTTTCTTTCTGCCGTCGCTTTAAATGTTTGAGGGTGTGGATGGAATAACTTGTCAATGTTGAGTCACCGGCACGATTTAAAGACCAGCGCATTGTGTTTATGTGGCTTTTAATTTAAAGAATGCACAGAACAACAGTCCAGAAAGCGGAGGCTTGATCAAAAACATGTTCTGTCGGTGCTGCAGTCAAAGCGCACTGAGTTCACAGATAACCACCTCTGATGAATTTTGTTCATAGAAGCTGTGCTGCTGCTAAAAGTGGCCTCTCCCCAATGAGCACCTGTTGTCTTTTCGTTCTCCCTGATTAGCCACTGACCTTTAGCAAAGTCACAATCAAAAGTGCATGTTCTCCGTCAGGCTCGACACCAGCTAGAAAAAAAAAAGACTGAATATCCAGAAAGACAGAACCTGCCCACCTCAGAGTGCTTCCACAGAAATAAAAAGGGCACCCCTTCTTTGTTTCAACAGAACTTTGGACAATCAGTTTTCCTGATGTTTCAACTAAATATATAGCTCTTAAATCAGCGTCCATACATTTTAATTTTACATGTGAGAACACAGATATGTCAACATGCCCAACATTTATTACCAAACCTTAATTTGATTTTTGCAGCTTTCCATTTTAGGATTTTAATAAAGGTCAACTACAATAACAACCACATTCCATTAAAAAACACTTTATAATAACAATAAGATTTTGTCAAGCAGCTACACCAATTTTGCTGAATTTTTTCATGTTTGTTTAGACAAATTGGAAATGAAAACATACAAAATAAATCCATGTAAGCGAAGCAAATGTTATTGTTTAACTAACATAACTAACATTTGTGACTCTATGAGTGTAGCCAGGGCTATGTTTGAGTGTTCTCTTCGAAGGGGTAGCAAGTCTAAATCAATCACACACCCTCTGCATCCCCAACAGGACTGGGACACCCAGACTTCTCGATGTGAACCTGCAAAACACAGAAAATTCTTGTGGCCAAAACTAACATTTTATTCTGTTTTATGATTTGCTGGGGAATCAAAGCTCCCAGTTAAGCATAGCATTTTAGTTGTTTTCAATTTAGTAGGCTATTTGATTCAAAATCAGTGTTTTCCAGCCAGGGGATAGAATATGTTGCATTGCTGCCCTCTATTGGGCACATTTTCTGCAGACGTCATTCGAACACCTGTTATTCTATTGTTGGAACTTGCAGCTCATTAAAACAATGCCTCATTTCCCCTGAAAAGGATTTTATTTCAAAGCAATTGTCCATGCAAATCTGCATGCCTTTGATTATAGTAGAGTAAACTACATGTGATTTGGTGGATATTTTGCAGACAGATGCTAAAATATGGCTTTTTCTGCACTCCAATGGATAATGATAACCATTTCATCGTAATCATATTCCAAGCTCAGCGTTTACTGCAGATACCTTCCCACCATGTGCACTCAAGAGGAAATGCGACTTCAGGTTGATCAGAAGGATTGTGTGGATGGTAGAAAATGATCCAAGAGGACAGTCAAAAGCCGTTCAAGCTGAGCTTCAAAGTCAAGCTTCTGAACAACCATTGTGAATCAATAATAGGCTCTATGGAAGACCTATCTGAGCTCCACAACTGTTAGAAAAACACACTAGAAAAACACACAAGATAAAGTCACTAAATTGCCTGTTGATAATCCCCAACAGCTTCCGGAGAACATTCTTTGGACTGATGAGATAAAACTGTAGCTAATTGACAAAGAAGACACATCAGCACTAGAAGAAAAAAAAAAAAAAAAAATATATATATATATATATATATATATATATATATATATATATATATATATATATATAGCTTTCAGGGAGAAGAACACAATGGCTTTTCTGAAAAACAGAGGGTTGCCTGTGTTTTGTTTTGGTTCAGGAAACCTTGATTTTTGGCAAGAGGTCAAGCCATCCTGGCCAAAAATGCCAGGATGAAACTTTCTAGTTTCAGTCGTAAGTCAAGGGTTATCCAAGATTATAATCCATGACCTTATATTTCCATAAAAAATAAATAAATAAATAAATTAAAAAAACCACAACAGTGTCTAATTAAAAGAACAAAAACACAACAAATTGAACCATTTCGACAACACCTATGAACCTAGAATCTCAATCTTTTAAAACACCTGTCACCTGGAAGAAGCAACTTCCACTTGCCAAATAAGAGTAAGGCGTTTCTCCTCAGAGAAAAATTAACACGTTGGAAAAGGTTTCAGGTTTTTACTGTGTCAGAGGTTAATTCCAAATATTATACTTAAAGTACTAATTAATCTTTACACATATCTATTTTAAAGAGTCACAAAAAAACCCCTGAATGTTTATGCACAAGAGAATGCTTTTGTGTGTGTGTGTCTCATTTTCAGTGTCCTACATCTGCTCTGTTTACAGCGTCTCAGTAACCTCCCATTGGCCAAGTGTTTGGGGTGAATGAGGGCGTGTAAGGGGCGGGGGACACATGATGTCATGATGGGAGCACGTTGAGATGTGCATGCCGGAGCTTTGGCGCAGCCGTAATAACGAAGCAAAGCCGCATCGTAAATTAGCGCTTCGTGATTCTCAACTCTGATGGTAGAATTACCAGCCTGCAGCTTTGAGTGATGTAAAATAGTTTATAATATTTAAATAAACCGTTGATTTTCTTTTGACTGGGTAACACCATAAACAAGATTCAAAATGTAAAGTTAAATATTTCTAATAGGAATAAATGGTTAAAGAGTAAATTATTACACACTAAGGCTAAAAAAATAAAATACAACAAAAAGATCCAAGGTTGATATGAAGTTTTTCAATAATTATCAATAACAATAACACTAAAAAGTCTAAACACCCTTTATATTTCTTTTTCAACTAATATTTTACTAACCTAACAATAATTATATGTCTAACAAGAATAAAAGCAAAAGGTTTAAAATATTGCCATTTAATAACTAAACAACAGTGTTCAAAGTTTTCCAGCTGCCTAAAATAAAAAAGGAAAGCTTTAAATGCAACTTGTGATACATGGATTATATAGCCAATCAGCCAATGACTAGATTTTACTATAGGCTACATGAAACTAATTTTTTCAAATGTTTTCCATACAGATTGAACTTCATTCAGATAAAAAAAAGGAATATTTCCTCTTAGTCCTTTTTTAAAATTTATCTTCTTCTTTTTCTTGAAATATATTCTTATAATAATAATAATAATAATAATAATAATAATAATAATAATAATAATAGTAGTAGTAGTAGTAGTAGTACTTGTAGTAGTACTAGTAGTAGTATTGCTGTTGTTATAACATCGCCTTTCTTCATATTTCTGTTCCATGCTATGATATGTATTACGGTAAACTCTTCCTGAGGTGGGAGGTCTGTCCTCTCGTGTTTCCACTGTTGTTTGGAAATTGACTGCAGTTCCAGTCACTGAGCAACGTGACCGCTGAGCCTCGTGCCGATAGCCCCGCCCATCAAGACCAATCAAAAACAGAGGGGTGTGTTTTGGGCGGGGTTATAGTCTGCTTCTGTCCAATCAGTGCTGCTGTTTCGACATCACTTGCCAAGGCATGAACTGCCACACGTGTATCCGTGCGTGTGAACTACATTCGCGGAGAGCTCAGAAATGCATGCAGAGCCAACATAGGAGCGACAGAGCGAATTTACGCGACATTGACTGGATTTCTATTTTTCCTTGGAAGAAGTTTGTCTCATTTAAGTGGCGGTATCATATCAACTGTCTAACTCTGTTTGAACAGAGATAAGGTAAGCTTGCTTGGGATTTTATTAGTTTACTTTAACCGTTGTTTTTTTGCTAGCATGCTAGCTGTCATAGCTCTAAGCTGCTGACAAACAGCTCAATGCCATAGTTAGCTGTGAAATATCTCCATAGTTTTACACGCATTCCAATAAAGGGCCAGTTTACGCATAGGTTTTGCACTACGACACAAAACATAGCCCACAAAACGATGTGATTCTGAAGATACCAGTGCTTTGAACTTCTGCCAACTAACCAGTGTTAATACTAACGTAGTAGTTAGGCTTAGAAAATAGTACCGCTTCTTCGTGTTTTTGTGTATTGTTTTCGTGTTTCCTTTTTGATTTATGGATACATTGCACCTATGAAGTAGCATAAAATATCCCTCTGTGTCAGATCCATGCTAACTAAGATATGTTTCGTCAATTGTTGTGGCAGCCAATCAAAGACGGGCTTCAGATTTACAGACAAATGGCTCATCGCAGGTTCTTCCTTTCTTAGAGGTCAATTAAAGGCTCCATGTACAGAATGTGGAGTGAACATTTGAGAAATTTAGTTTGGAAGATTTTGGAAAAACAACAGAACTTTAAATAAATAACTAGGCCAGCTAACCCGTGCCATGTCAGCTTTTAATGGGTTTATTACACCACTGAAAGTAGCCATCATTTTTATAATTTAGACCAAGTATAGGGTAGCCTCTAATGTAGGAGTGAGTCTTTTGTATTGAGAGATGTCTGCAGGTTGTTGCACTTGTTCATATTGTTGTGACTGTTAGTTGTCTTGGAAAATAAAACGTTTGCTTATTTACTGGGAAGAATGAACTGATAATGAAGGTTTCTGAGCAAGTGTTATACTTATGGAACTGATAACGGAGGTTTCAGTGAAGATGTTTTTTCTTCTCTTTCCAACCGAAACTCCTTAGAACCAGATTTGATTTAGGGACAGAGGTACCAATTAACCAGAGATGGGAGAAACTTAGAGAAACTCCCTACAGGAGAGATATGCATGGAAGGCACCGGTGTATGTGACCTGACCGATAAGATAAAAAAGGAGAATTGTGTTAAGTTTAACTTCTTCTTCCTTGCATCTCTTGCTTTTCTTTTCTCAGACGCTGACTCTGATTTTCTAAATAAAATATCTAAAGACAAATGCAAATTTCTCTGATTGATTCAGTGTATCGCTCTCTCCTAAAACAAAAAAGATTTTTTCTAAACATGCTCTTTGCAGCAATTTCTGTATCTTTCCTCTATCATCAACAAGCTGCATCTGCAGCATCCATACATTTCTCTTTTTGCAGTTTTATAAACCCAGCTTTGCACCAGTTGTGTTTTTTTTTGTTTTTTTTTACCCATCCTCTGTAAATCATGAAGCTTTGAGAAAAAGGCTTGAGTGTGAACAGATGCATCTGTACTGTCTTTTTTTTTTGATAATGTGCAAATGCCTATGTAGGCAAGAGATTAAAAGCATCATCCTCTGCATTATTGTGGCTGCACAGTTTCAAGATGGCATGTCCAGTTTGCATGTAAACAAGTCTGGCCAAACCAGCAAGCCCACTGTGGGGTGGTAAGGGCGTTGGCAGAGGAGCCGTTTTCTACATTTTGAACTATTTAGGCATGTGTGGACCAGCGACTCTTTACATTCAAACAGTTCACAAGATTTCAATCACACTGAGTGTTCACAGGGTGAGAAATCTCTCTTGTCAGTCTGCAAGATGCTTTACTTACTCCTATAATAGCTGGGGAAATTAGACTATCTTCTAATAAATCTCTGTTGCCTGGTGAACAATGCTAAGAAAAGACACAGAGTGATAGTTAGTAAGGGAAGGTGTGTGAACGTTGTGTGTTCTCAGAAAGGTAGAGGGCTGCTGGAAAGTGGACAACCGATCTTTCTTTAAGGTGCCAAAAGTGATTAAGTTTCTGTCATGTTTGTGTGACCTGACCTGTGACACCCAGTATTGGGATAACATCCACGTTGCAAAGATGTCAACATACTTGTAGTGCATTAGGCTTGTTTGGTTGCTTCATTTTACTAGGGGTGTATGTGGATCAGAGTGTTACTGGCAGGCTTATCAGAATAGATTTTTCCTAGTAAACTGACGGCGTTATTAAATTTACTTTGGATCTAGTTATGTGATCATGTAGTCGTGTGAGAGCTGGGTAACTTTAAAATAGCTTAAATGAAGGAGAAACTCAATATTTAATAGAGACTCAGGATGTTACAGGGTTTATAAGAGACTTTAAAGGTTGACATTTTGTTTCAACGACCGATTACAAGAACGAAGATTCACTTTTTTTGAAGACCTTTAAACTCTTCATTCACACCATTTAAACTCAT
Organism: Poeciliopsis retropinna; assembly: GCA_010277075.1. Classification (NCBI taxonomy): domain Eukaryota; kingdom Metazoa; phylum Chordata; class Actinopteri; order Cyprinodontiformes; family Poeciliidae; genus Poeciliopsis; species Poeciliopsis retropinna. The sequence goes on from VMRM01000019.1 coordinate 5,097,362, forward strand.
TTGACTGAACTGGAAGTTCTGAGGGGTAATGTAAGACTAGGTTATCTGCTTTCTGGTAGGGAAATGATTCTGATAATTGCTTGCAGTTTAGTTGGTTTAGGGCGGCAGCAGGAGGAGTAACGCCACACTCGCCCTCTTTAGCTTCTCCACGCTGCTCTCAAGAAACATCAAATTGGCGAGAAGTACCGCTGCTCACAAGTAAAACAGCCATCATGAAGAGTCCAACATGTTGCAGCACCACAGTTTTAACCCATTAAAATGTCTTGTCATCACAGTTTCGAAGTCCTTTTAAATGAGATTCTAGAGAAACTGCTGGAGTTATCTCAATCAATTTGCAGCATAAAATAACACAGCAACCCCTCTCCTAATTGTTGCTGCTCATCGTGGTCAGCTGGCTATAAAACAGGCTCTATTTCTGTTCTTTTGAGAAAGATACATTTGGCGGTTTGCGAAATCCACATTACGCTGATTAAACGTTCCAGATAACATAAATAATTAATATGTCTTATATTTTAGCAGATGGTTAAACAATAGATTTTGTGTGGATAAAATGATGCGGAGGTATTTTTAGCCAAGGTTATCGTACTGTGGAAATGTCACACTGATCCATGCCTGCTGCTGATGTAATTTTACTATCAGCAGCAGGCATGGTTACAGTAATGAACTGTCGCATTGCTTTTCTGCTCATCTTGGGTCCTATCCTAACAGTCTATAAAGATCGTACTCATTAGAAATTCTTATTTTGTTGCAACCCCATGTGTAGCAGATGACTGGAGAGTTTCCACTTGCCTGAGAAATGTGCAGACACTGTAGATGGATATCATGATGCATACTGACGATAGATGAGCCGTCAGCCACCCACTGACACTCATTTTACAACTTGTTGGGGGATAACCAACCAGCCTACTTGACTCTGGTTTCCTCTAAATCAAGCCACAACAATTGAGAAATGGCATGAATAATTGTAGCAGTAAAGAAGAGTTGATCTTCTTGAACCCATTTTATGCGTCAGAGCTTTTTCTGACTGTCTTTAATATTGATTAATTATTATTATCTGGAAGAGAATATGTGTGATCTGATAATGTATAGCAAAAAATAAATAAATAAATAAATAAATAAAACACTTTAACCCGTCCAAAAATAAATATCTCACTGTTTCCCTCATTATGTGGGGTTTTGTGCCATTTAACGCTGATCTAGATTCAGTTCAGTGTGCTGCAGATCACACTCACAGGCCTCTCCTTGCAGCTGAGCCTGGTGTCTGGCACGCCGTCGTCCTTCATCCCTTCTCAGCACTGCGCGCTCTCTCATTGGCCCAGCCAGCCGACCAATCAGCACGCCGCGAGGCTCGCGGAAAACACCGCCGCGGACACGTGCTCGTGTGTGTACACAAGACAGAAAGAATAGCTCGGATCCAGCTGCTGAGGTGCGCGCGTCAGTTGCGCAGAGAGCCGAGCGAAATAGCGCGACGTCTCTTCTTGGTTTTTTTTTTTAATTTTCTTTATATTTGTGCTGTTGCGTGGTTTCGGTGGCCTGCTTGGATCCGGAGACAGGAGCGTATGTTTCCTGGAATTTCACACTCGTTCACGCACGGACTGCATCTTTCTGCAGTCAATGTGTAATCTGCAGCGGGAAGTATTCTCACGTTACACCAGGGTTTACTTCAGGTGATTGTTTTGGTACAAGCAATTAACTGCTGTGTGTCTTGCATTGATTGCTCATGATTAATTATGAGAGAGTCCTACAGATTAGGTATTTATTTTACTGTTGCATGACAAACATGGCAAACAGTAAATGCAAACTGTGCTATAAAGGTTATTGGTTTTTAAATTGATGAATTAAAAAAAGCAATTTAGTCTCTTCTTTGCTCCTATAACTCTTTGTGAGATTCTCAGAGTATGATTTCCGTATGTAAACATACATGAAAAAATTTATGATGTGATCTATTTTTTGTTTTTGTTTTTGTTTTTAATGGAGGAACTGTTCCTAAAGCATATTGACTAGTTCAGGTATTGCATTCTTTAGTCATGGAACCAGAGGAAATTCAACTTAAACAACCCCGACTATAAGTCCAAAAGGATATATACATTTTTAGTTTTAAATGTTGGTCACTCGCTGTACCAGTTATGTGACAAATAATCATCCAGGGAACGGTTGGCATAACGAGCAAATAATGTCATGCAACAAGCTCTGAACATTCTGTTTTTGTTTTTCAGATTTGTTGTTGCTTCAACTCAAAGTTCGGCCTCCGGGTCGAGTCTGTGCAGGCCCAAATATAGCTGCTTGTCCTTGGTCTCCAGCTAACAGCAGAGAGTTGCTCAAACTTGCATTATAAACTGTTAAGACCACATTATTTTCATGTCCTGTTCTACCTCGTCGTGTTTTTATGCTTTGAGTTTTGCAACTTCAAGTTGAGGCTCTTTATTATACACGGACCGTTTGCTGTTTATTACATTATAACTATCATCCCAACAGTCGTTTACTTGTCTGTTTCTAATCTTGTTTATGAGAGGTGAGCAGATTTTTGGCCAACTGTTGGAGGAGAGCTTTGGCAACTTCTGGAGGAGGAGTCCTCCTTCATTGCCAGTGATGCTCTATCGCTTGGTTCTGCTCATTGAAGCTTCATGTGAAGGTTTTGATTACACTACTAGAACCTGAAGACTAGACTTCCACTGATATGAGGTCTAATTAGTTTTTTTTTTTATGACTGAGAATAAACAATTATTCCTGCTTCATGGAGTTTTGCAATATTGTAGCTGTCGAGAACTGTTTGGAAATGACCTAGTCAGAAAAAGTGACTGAATTCAAATTGATGTCATCATTGCAACTTTTCCCACAGGGAGAACCTGTGGGAACAGACAGGAAATTTAAGTTGTTTTAAAAGCTTGCTAACCTTGATTCCAGTAACTGGCTCATGTCTGGTAAGTATGTGAGGTTGTTTGTTACTGCTACCTTGGAAACAGATGGCTGTGTCTCATTTCGAAGCCAAAACATGCTCAATATAAAGTGGTTTGAGTTGGAGAAAATCAGGAGGAAATATGGAATTGACTTCTTCACTACCTTAAATCCTGTTAAGCTCATCAGTTCTGAGCAATTAACTCATGGGTTTACAGATGTTTACAGATGTAAACACTACTTGGGTTTACATCTGTGAACACACAAAGGGTTGCAAGTTCAGGTTTTCCATTATGCAGAAAGGAGGTATTATAAGAGCATTGACCTTGACAGAGTAAAACGATGAAAACCTGAAAAGGAACTTTTATTCAGTTATTTACATTGAGCTGTGAATAACTGCTCAATAACATTGTGCTGGTTTGTCTCCCCAATTACCCTGTTGAACAGTGTAGATCAAGTGCAGTACTTAGCTGAAGTGTCAATCTTTTTTATGAAGAAAACAAGTGTTGCAGGAGCACAAAGTAGTGTTTTATATCATGCCATTCTCCTTCCCACGCCAACATAGACAGTACCTTGCATAATCAGAGACCGATTCCACAGAAAAGGAGAGGGCGGACATAAATTTAGATCTCCTCCCGCAGAGTTACCAGTGTATAGTCTTACACTTCTCCCAGTGTCTGTGTGTGTTTCACTTCTATAGATCAAACACATCTTGTTGTTATGAGGAGACGTCAATGTTAGCATGTCAGCTCCCTGATTTGCACCCAGAACCGACTCCTGCAACGAGCCTTTGAAGAACGTTACGGCTCCAGATAACACTTATTTTATTAATCAATTATTCTATCAAATATTCTGATGATGATTAATCAATTAATTCAATGGAAAAATTTGGAACATTCTGCAGATTTTCCATTTAAGCTTATTTTATACAATACTAGAAATACTTTTTGGAATAAAGAATTAATAACCGGACAGAATAAAGGTACTTATTTAGATTTTTTTGTTTTATTTTTTTTACAGAATCAAGACCAGGTGAAGCTAAAACTAACTTAGCCACTTAAATAGTGGATAAAACATATTTACACACAAAAATAAAGTTTGTTTTTTATATCTTAAATGCAAAATAATTATTTTTTGTACAGGTTTTGGTTAATTACTTCTGCTCTTTCAGCACCTGTCCTTTTTTAGAGTCTTAACAATTGATCGATTTACTAAACTAATTGACGATTATTTCAATAATCGATTCATCGCGATTAATCACAGTTAATTGTTTCATCCCCAAAGAGCATCCATTCTTTTTCACTTTTCTACATGTCATCTCCAGCCAAAACAAAGTGGTCTGTAAATGTATAGGTGAAGTAAAATGATACACATGAGCTTTAATTTTTAAATCTTTCTAAATTTCCTGGGCTTTGACTAGACCATTCTGACCCTTTAAAAGTGTGTCGTATGTGTGAATGTGATGGCGATATTTTAATGGTGATGTGTATTGAAAACTGTAGTTATAATCTCAAAAAAGGAACATTTACACTTTATCATTACCACCAACTCACTTGTGAATCTTCTTCTTCTGTGCACGGACGCCAGCTCGCATCTCACCCGTTCCTGCTTATTTCTCCTCCTTCCGCCCAGTTCGGCCACGGCTCACACACTGTGCCATGTGCAGAGCGTGTATCATCCATCTGACTAACCATAATGCTAGTTAGCAATTTAATGAAGGCCGCCCAGTGCACTGAGAACTACTGAACTCATTTAACTTAATCACCTTGATTTGGGATATTTATGAGCTGCGGTCGTCACTGGCTGTCCACACCTGTTACCTTCTCATAATCTGGTTTCTGCGTCAGGGCAGAGATCTTTTTTGTCTGAGCTGCCACTCTGGGGGTGGAGGGAGAAGAAAAGGGAGGTCGTTTTTACACACCATCTACGCAGAGGAGGATCACTGCGTAGATGCAGCGAGGAGTTTCGGAAGCTTCTTTTGGAGCACCCAGGTGTATAAAATTGAAAGGATTGACGACTTAGCGGCGGCCTGCGTCGTCTCTCGGACGCATCTGTAACTCTTATAGGATTACCTGGTGGTCAATAAATAGAACCAGACTCCTACTTGCGTAGGTGGCAGCTATTTATGAGCATATAGAGGCAATAACCCCAATTAAAGCCCTAATGAACCAGAAAGCTCTCCGATGTCCAGCATTATTTCCCGCTCTTGACGTGATGTTTATTTTGATCGTCTACTGGGCAAAAGGGGACTGTGCTGTGACGACTGACTGTGTACTTTTTTTGCTAAATTCAGCATGAGTGCGTATGCAGTTGCACCATGCAAACGGGAGTTGAAGATTATTGTCTTTCTGCGCTTTTATTTTTGGCTAATCTGTGCAAAAAAGCCCATCAGCTGGAGAAAAGCAACACCCACACTCTCTAACAAGCAGCCAGAGCAGAGCGGAGCAGAGCACACATTTCAGGGCCGTGTTGGAGTTTTACCTTGGAGAGGGGGGATGCAATGAGCTGATATTATGGGATGTTTTTTGTCTGTCATTTTTTTCTTTTTTTTTTTCTTTTTTCAAACTTTCCCTACCATTCTGTGAGCACCTTCTCTGTTTTGTTTCAGGTGGCCTTTAAGCGGCTGGAGCGACTCGCCTCTCTACAGGAGTGCAGCAAATGTTTTTTTTGTTTTTTGCTCTCACCAAGAGCTGTTTTTTTTTTTTCTATCTTCCCACTCTGACTCCATCGCTCATCCCATCTGTTCGAGGATCCACGCCAGGGCTGTTTCATAACAAGAAATTCATCTGTTGTCTGCGCCACGTTGAGTGACACTTCAAGCTTTTCTGCCCTCACAGAGGGATTGAAGCCACCAAGGAAAAGCACTTTTTGGTTTTTAAACCTTCATTTTTTTTCTCTAAGTCGACAACTATGGTTCACTTGTGTTTACATAGTAGTCCCACTTAAATTTCAAGAGCTCCAGCTGAGCTGTACAACCTCATTCTACACTAGTATGAGTTATGACAGCTCCACGTCTGTGCCCAGCAGCAGCGGTCGGGGGCGAGCGGTGGGGGCCTGCAGCGAGGACCGGGAGGCAAAGTCACTAGAGGGAAATGAGCAGAAAAGCACCTGCGGCTGCTCCCTTTCCAATGTCCCTGGCCAGGAACAGGGCGGCACCTCCACAGGAGGGCCCGGGAGCCCGCCCGGAGACCAGAGAGGGCTGCACTCGGACGACATGGACGGCGTCTCCAGCGGGAACGACTCGGGGGAGAGGGAAAGCGAGGGCAGGATGGGGAGGGACGGAGGGACCTCATGTAGACACCAGTCGGCGCCCAGCTCCCACAGTCACAGCTCGTCCAATGGGAAGGACTCCGGCATGATTCTGGAAACCACAGACAGCAACAAGAGGTAGGAGAACCGTCTCTTCTGATACTTCAGGTGCTCTTCTGAGTCTTCAGTTGAGTCCTTCAAGCCCTTTACATACTAACACTTACTTTGATAGAAGTGTTTCCTTCGTATTTGTGGATTAGGACTGATAATACAGCCTGATAACTTGGAGCTTGATAAGTGGTATCACTTCCTACTGAAAAACATCTGTCTGGAATCAGCATGAAAATGTTCTGATTCCGTTATCAAAAGTATGATAATCTGAATTTCTGGAAACAATAAATGGCCTTTTTCTCTCATTTCTGTTTAAATGATCTTTTTTTCTTATATCCTGCATCACAACTTGGGTTTTAGTACATCTTATTAATCGTTTTGGTTTCTAAGTTATTTCCATGAAAGCACATTAATTCTTAGATCAAAAAGGGACATTTCACTTTGTTTGTTCACTCTTTTATTTCTGAGTTTTTAACTGGATCTAGATGCCAAAAAAGTATGGGATGATACCACTGTTTAGAAACTGTATCTGCATTTAATCTTATAAGTATCCAGTCCAGATTTGTCAGTTTTATAGATCTGAACTGACTAAATGTGTTTGAATTTAAAGAAAATGGCAACAAAAACAATTACATAAACCTTTTTCAGGATTTGTTTAGGTCAGGGTGGCAGGGTCGATATGATCACCCTGCCACCCTGCTCAAATGATGAATTGCTTTTGGAGATGAAATTATCTTACATCTCTAACCAACCTACTTTTTTTGCACCAAGACACAACATCTCATGTACATCCTATTAAAGAATGCTTAGCAGCTGAGTAAACAACCAATTCAGATTGCATCTTGTGAGATGACATGATTTAAATTCTCAAAAATTCTTCTAAAACTTCCTTGCAGTATTGCCTTTCACTACATTTCAAACTAAAATTTGTCTTCCTCTAAGTGACGTAAAAACCTCGGAGTCCTGTTTTTAGAAGTGAGAATCGTTTCTCTAGAGATATCAGCTTTTGAAACCTGAATGATGCGTGGAAAGTTATCAGTCAATTCCAAGAAATCAACATCCGTTCTTCACTGAACTCATCAGAGGCACGTTTTTGTGCACACTTTCTGCCTTGTGGGCCAAGATCTCACACATTCAAAAAAAAATACCAAAAGACTATAGGAATTTTTTAATATATATATTTATAGACAAAAGTGGAAGGAAAAGGATATGTGTATTTATACGAGGATGTGTATTTGCGAAGAAAATCAAAAAATTGTGGTTTGCATTTTTATTCAGCCTGCTTTACTCTGATAACTGTAAATAAAGTCTATTAAACTAAAACTGATTACATGATAAAACACCGGGTGTAGCGTGAAACTAGCAATATAAATCATCATGCCAACAGTGAAAGATGTCAGTGGTTGTATCGTTTTGTGGAGATTTTCTTTTTGCTGGTGAAGACAGATACACCAAAATATCAGCAGCAAAAATGTGGTTCAACAAATGACTGAGTCAGTGTGGCTGAAGAAAAATGCAAACCACTCTTTTACTATTTATAGTTATCAAAAAGTGTTTAAAAGCATCTAATTTTCACTCTTTGTGTTGATCAGTCAAATAAAATTCTAATAAAAACAAAACAGTGCTGTAGTTGCATGACTAAATGTGTAGATGTTTAATATGACCTCTTTAAAAGACACTTAATATTTTTGTAAAAAAAACAAACAAAAAAAAGTACTGCTAAATTTAATTTTTCAAATCTGTTCTTATCACCCAGCTCCAACTTCCAGAGTCTGTCTCCTCCCAACGGCTCTCTGGCCTACAGCCTGCTGTCCAACAGCTCGGAGCACGACCCCCCCTCCACCTCCGGCTGGAGCAGCGACCAGTCGGCCAGGCTGCAGACGCAGAAGGAACTAATGAAGGCTATCAAGGAGCTGAAGCTCCGCCTTCCCTCTGAGCGCAAAGCCAAGGGCAACTCCAGCACCCTGAGTGCTCTCAAATACGCCCTGCAGTGTGTCAGGCAGGTCCGAGGTGAGCAGCTGCTTTTGTTGGGTTGACTTTTTTTCAGACCAGAACATTTCAATGATAGTTGAGATGATCATAATGCAAGCTCAGCTACAGCCGCTTCCACGTTTACAGGCTAATATGTGTAGAAAGCATCAAAATACACTCAATTTCTGTTGCACTTTGAATAAAAAGATGTAATATCCATATATTTTTTGGGAGGGGGGGGATGATAGGACTGCTACAGTTATTGTAGCAAGAAAGAAGAAAATGTCAATTAGGCTTTTTCAAAATGACACTTTAGACAAGAAAACTTCTATTTAAAGAGGGATGATGATCTTAATCAGTCACCAGATGAATGAATTAATGTTTTTAAAATACGGTAGACTTACTGTAGTTCTTAGAAAACTGCACCAATGAGTGACGTTTCACTAAATGAGCTTGAAAGGGTTTCGAAAGCATGTCAACAAAAGGTATTTTCTGTCTGAAGCATAGATATGTGGAGTTTGTTAAACTACGCTGAGACTTTAACTGGAACCATGTGCTCAGGTTAGATGAGAGTGAGATTGATCTGGTATGAAACAGATGACAAACATGTGGAAAATCACCTCATGCCTACGGTAAAGTACAGTGGAGGATCTGTGGTGCTGTGGACTGTTAGAAGTTGTGGCGACATGAACCATGAGATTCAGATGGAAACCCAAACTCAGGCTTCTTCAAGAATTGCCTCAGTATTCATATGTTAATCTGACAGTGTGAGATCATTTTACTGCAATGAGAAGATTTCAACACATTTTACCAGAGATTGCAATAAATTCTTGTGTATTTCAGCCAACAAAGAGTACTACCACCAGTGGAGTGTGGAGGAGTGCCATGGCTGCAGTCTGGACTTGTCGACCTTCACAATAGAGGAGCTCGACATCTCTTCAGAATATACCCTGAAAAACACAGTGAGTTCATATTTCTATTTTTTTCTGTTGTGAGTTCTTGACCGAAAAAGTGTGAAGGAAGATATTTGGCCTTGAATATTTTCAGTCTCACCTACTGCGCTCTATGAATCTGCAATACTAGTTTGTCTTGCTGAATTCCTGCTGTCTGTTTTCCAGGACACGTTCTCTATGGCAGTGTCCTTCCTGTCGGGGAAGGTCGTGTACGTGTCCCCTCAGTGTTCGGCCCTGTTGCGCTGCAAGCCCGAGTGTCTCCAGGGAATCATGTTCTCCGAGCTCCTGGCCCCGCAGGACGTCAGCACCTTCTACAGCAGCACGGCGCCCTGCCGCCTGCCGTCATGGGCCTCCTGCATTGGCTCAGGTTCGCTCATGTCAAGCCCTAAAAATCCTTAAAATCAGGATTGTAATCCCGCACTGACTGACTCTGCCCTCCCCACAGCTTCTCCTCCTGTCGACTGCACCCAGGAGAAGTCCATGTTCTGTCGGATCAGCGCTGACCGGGCCCAGGGGGGCGAGATGCGCTACCACCCGTTCCGCCTGACCCCCTACCAGCTCACTCTCAGAGACTCAGACGCTGCAGAACCGCAGCCCTGCTGCCTGCTCATCGCCGAGAGGGTCCACTCCGGATACGAAGGTGTCTAGTTGCCTGCACTCTCACTTACTCTCTCCTGACATGACCATAAAAAGTCTGCGTTGTGGTGTTAATAAGGCTGAATAATGATAAACACATGTCGGTGAAGGGATTCAGAGGAAGACAAAACAGTTTACTGTCAAAACAAAATGAGGGAGTCTGGTTTTAGGACTCAGGGAGGTGCAAAGATTATGTAAACACAAAGCAAACACTGCAGTTACAGCGATTCAGTTCACAGTGTCTACATGTTTTTCTGGTGTCTGAAGAGTTACAGGAGAATGACAGAGATGGACAGACTGTGTGTCACTATTTATCTTTGGAGCACCATATACCTCTGAATATGGATTACATGCACAGAAACCGACTGCATGTATGCTGTAGTAATGAGCCTTTTACATATATTCATGCAGAGAGGGGAAAATATTCATCTTTTCTTTCTGTCCCTTTCAGCTCCCCGTATCCCTCCAGACAAGAGGATTTTCACCACCAGTCACACTCCCAGCTGCCTCTTCCAGGAAGTTGATGAGAGGTCAGTGACCTCATTGTGATTACTGTTGTGCCGCTGTATGCCAGCAGTGTTATGAGCCCGCAAAGCATTGTGACACCAACTAACAAACTTCAGGTTTTTAGTTAATTCAGTCGCAGATACAGTTTTATCTGAATAACTTCTTGTTTACTTCCCCAACATTGATGTGTTTTACTAATATATACCCATACACTGGGGATGTCCCAATCAGTGTTTGTTTTGTGAAGATACCAATCTTAGTAAGTTCACACTTGAAACCAGGAGATATGACAAGTCCTGTGTATGCTTGAAAACTGAGAAACGTCAAATCTTATTATTACTACTTTTAAATCCTTCACTTTAAAACATGTTCTTGACTTTCCAGTGTCTGCTTTTATTGTCAGCAACAAGTATTTTGTCCCAACGAAATTTTCTGAAGGATAATTTTAATATGCTGATGAGGTTAAAAAAAACTTTGCTTTCTCATTTGTTTCTAAACATATTTCTGATTTGAAACATACAGTCTTCAATATACTTTTACTCCAGCTAACAGTTAGCTGAGGGGATGAGCTTGCACTAGTTGTTTTTATGACTTGTTGATTATTCAGCACTAACCTATTTCTGTGAAATTCCACTTAATTGTCAATATAAAAAAATGAAAAACTGGTTGCTTCAGTAATTCAATCAACAAAATCATCTGCAAAACCTAGAATATTGATCAGGACCTCAGGTTGATACTGATCGTCACTCCTAAGGTTTTATTGCAACTTTTACAAATTCAAACATAAAATAAAATGTCACACAACTGTTCAAAGTGTTTGGCAAAATAAAAATTATTTGTTCTCATGATCTGATTGTGTGCTTTCAGGGCAGTGCCACTTTTAGGCTACCTGCCCCAGGATATGGTGGGAACCCCCATCCTGCTCTACATCCATCCAGAGGACAGGCCAATGATGGTGGCCATTCATGAGAAAAGTGAGGCTATTTGAGTTTCTCCTATCTTGATAGTTTTTGTGATCTTGATCAATTATTGTTCAGACTTTTTGATTTTTTGTTTTCTTGCTCTTATAAAAGTACTTTACCTAGTGTAGATCTGAACATGGTTGTCAGTCCTATCAGGCTGCATTTCTGATGCTTCAATACTTTGTTTTCTTGTGAATATGTCTAATCAGCCTTTCATGCTTGTTTTAGATTCCATCTTAACTTGTCCTGTGGTTTGTTTTCAGTCTTTCAGTTTGCAGGACAGCCATTCGACTACTCTCCCCTGCGGATGTGCGCCCGCAGTGGAGAATACGTCACCATCGACACCAGCTGGTCCTCCTTCGTCAACCCTTGGAGCAGGAAGGTGGCGTTTGTTGTCGGACGTCACAAAGTCAGAACGTAAGCACTTAAAAAAAAAAAAAAAAGTATAAACTCGTGTTACCTTTGAAACAAAGCAGAAGTATCACACTTCTACCTCTCTCGCTTGCAGGAGCCCGCTGAACGAGGACGTGTTCACCCAGGCGATGGGCTGTGAGAGCCGGGTCACCACGCCCGATATCGTCCAGCTGAGCGAGCAGATCCACCGACTGCTTGTTCAGCCGGTCCACAGCGGCAGCTCTCAAGGCTACAGCTCACTGGGGTCCAGCGGCTCCCGGGGGTCCCGCCATTCCCACCAGCAACACCCCAGTGCCTCGGCCGCCTCGTCCAGCGACAGCAACGGCCCCGCCATGGACGAAGTCGCCGCTGCAGCTTCGCACAAACCTGTGAGTCTGAGACGTCGTTGTTTTTAAAAGCAAATGCAGGCAACAAAACTGTTCTGTCCCAACAACTGTTATTATTAACTCAAGTTTACATGTTTGAGTTTTTATTGTTTTTCTTTTTTTTGTTTTTTAGATGACTTTCCAGCAAATCTGCAAGGACGTCCACATGGTCAAGACCAACGGCCAGCAGGTGTTCATCGAGTCCCGCAACCGTCCATTACCTAGAAGAAACGCCAGCGCAGGTAACATAAAAGCACAGCAGGCTGATGAACGATCCAAGAATGTTGATGATGATGATGGAGAAGAAGGGGGAACATACGTGTCTGTTCCTCTCACTTTTGTCCAGGTGCAGCAGGGGTAAGAACCGTGAACAGCGATCCAATCAGAGGCTTGATAGCGGACATGACTCAACCTCCCAGTTCCCTGGTACCTGCGGCTCTTCTGCAGAAGGAGCCCTCGACCAGTTACTCCTACCAGCAGATCAACTGTCTGGACAGCATCATCAGGTTTGTGTGCAGGCTCAAAACAACTTTCTTCTTCTTCTCTCTCTTCTTTTTTGTACACAATGCCCGTCACTCATCCTGTATTCATCCTGCGCAGATATCTGGAGAGCTGTAACATTCCCAACACCGTGAAAAGGAAGTGCGGCTCCTCCTCCTGCACTGCCTCGTCCATGTCCGATGACGATAAACAGCCGGACGCCAGCGGCAACAACAAAGGTAACCAAACTCCGATGTCTTCCACTTATTACCTAAAGGTCACTAGAATCAGAATACATTCAATTATCCACATCTACAGTCTGAAACAGAAATGTGAGCGTGTCTCATGTCCTGAGTTGCTAACAAATCTGGCTCTCAATGTCTCTGTGCGTCTGAACTTCAACGCTGGTTTCTCTTCAGGTGGTTCAGTTAACCTCGTAAGTGAACCACCTCCTCTGCCTCCCCTGACCATGGCTTCGAAGGCAGAGAGTGTAGCCTCAGTTACGTCTCAGTGTAGCTTCAGCAGCACCATCGTCCATGTAGGAGACAAGAAACCTCCCGAGTCAGGTGGGCACTGTCATCACTCTCACTCTCTGCAGGTTTCTAAAGGAGAATGCCACGACCCTTGAAGATCTTTTCTTTCCTCTTTCTTAACCTTTCCTTAACCTTGGTCTGCAGTAGACGATAACAAAGAACATTTTTACCAATTTGGAAGTTTAAAATAGGAGTTAATTTCTATGTCCTCAGTGTTTCTGATTAGATTAGGAATTTTTGTACATTCACTGTCTAATTATTGCTTTGTTAAAGCTAGAGGCTTAAAGATCTTGTAATTGTGATTGATGCTTTTAGATTTATTAATGCATTAAAGTACTTAACTGCAATGGGAATCTCTACATCACTTTCAACTGAAAATTGTTTTTTTAAGCAAAAAGCAATTAGAATTTTCTGCTAATTAACAGTTCACAAAAGGTCAGTTCTTATCACAGAAATTATTTGGTCATCACTTTTTGGTACTTTTTTGTGTGTTTATTTTGAACTGCTCTTTTTATTCATCAAACAACTTTAGTAATTTTTAAAGACATTATAATTGTATTGGAGATTTTTTTGTAATCCAGGAGGACTCAAAATTATACTTACAGACAGGCTTACATTCCCAGTCCAATTCAGCTTTATTAAGTGCAATATAAAGACACCAATATTAGTTCAAAGAATAAGCCTAACATTTTTGACCGTATGCGTTTTGTAGACATCTACTAGGTTTGGGAGGAATCCTGAGCATTTAACCACTATTTCGTCAGAATCGGTAAAGTTCAGAAATAGCTTTCGCCATCGTGCACAGCCTACTCTGAACTTTAGAAATTTTTAAAGTTAATAGATGTATAATTATTCCACTTTTGAAAATCAACAGCTTAGATGCAAAAGGGCCTTCATGTCTAAGAACCCACTTGTTCCATCAGATTTGCAGATTTTAACTCTCACTTTGGTGTCAGATGGATCCTCCTTATATTGTAAAATCAAGCTTTATTTGGATCGTACGGTCACAGTTGGAAGTCCGAGAAACGACAGTGCCCATGTAAAATGGTGTCGAGGAAGGACTTGTTTGGACCAAATCATCCAAGAATATTTGGAAACATTCCCTTTGCATCTTTGGAGCAATTTGTGCTTAATTTACAGACTGTCTTGCATGATAGAAGCCATCCTAACATCTGGCCATTCCTTGAAAGTGCAGCGTTGGAAGTTTACCGTCTTCCAAAACCGAGCAGAATTTGACAACGGCAATGCACAGATGGCTAAAAGCTTCAAATCAGGCTAATCAAGTTTTGCAAAAAAAAAAAAAAAGTATCTAGTCCAGATCTTTGGAATTATTTTATGCAGAATTGCAGCTTTAACTGTTTAGATCACTGAGTTGCAGAGTGTGATGTCCTAGTTATACTGAGTGAAAGAAAACTGTTGTTTTATTTTAATGACTTCAAATGTGTTGCTGTTTTCTTCCCTGCTTTATTTTTCTCAAGACAGTGAAACTGTCTTTTCTAAATATTTTTGAAAGTCATACACAAGGTTTCCCCCAGAAAACTTGCTAAGCCCGTTGGTTGGGTGCTGGGCCAGTCATTCATGGGCCATGTCGCGATAATTACGAGTTATTGAAAGACTGGAAGACTAATACCTGAACACCAACTATAAAGTCTTAATAAATGCAAACATTTAAAAAAAGACTTAAATAAATAAGCAATTCTTAGCCTGGTGGGGGCACAAGTAAAGCCTGGTGATCCGCCAGGCTTATAATACACTGGGGGAAACCCTGATGCATATTTTTTTCTGTTTTATTTGACCAGACATGTACGCATATATGTGTTTGTGAGTTGTTTTACGTAATGTCATTTCAGCTAAAAAGCCATTGGTTTTTAACATCTCATCATTCCTTGTCCCCCGTCTCAGACATCGTTATGGAAGAGGCTCCTACAACTCCAACCCTGGTTGCCCCCCCTCAGGCTACCACCCCAAAGCCTCCAGCTACCACCAGCTCGACTCCAGTTGCTCCAACCGCCCCTAGTAATGCAACTGTAGCCTTTTCTCCCCTTCCTCCGCCGCCTCCTCCACCTCCTCCGCCTCCTCAACCTCAGGCAAGTCAGCCGGAGAGAGACAGCTGGCGGAGCAGCAGCGTAGGAGGCGGGGCGGCGGGAGGGGGCGGAGCTCCTGGCCGGCTGGGCCTGACTAAGGAGGTGCTGTCAGCCCACACCCAACAGGAGGAGCAGGCATTCCTGGACCGCTTCAGCGATCTGAGTAAGCTGCGGGTCCTCGATCAGACGGCGTCTTTGAACGTGCGTGGCCACGCCCCTGCTGCGCTGCCACGAGGTAAGACATGAACATCACTGTCTCATATTTAAGCCACAAACTTAAATGTATTTTATCAGGATTTTATTGTGATAGACCAAACAAAGTAGCACATCATGTTTAGATTTCTATGATGCAAATAGAAATCCTGAAAGGTGTGCCGCACATTTGTATTCTGTCCCCTTAAAGTTGACAGCCCAAAATGAAATCCAGTACAAGCAGCTTCCTTGAAGATGCAAGATTTTTTTAAGATGTTTTTTTTTTTTTTTGTATAGTTTTGTGTTATCCCATAAATCAATCTTAACAGAGAAGCATGGTAGTGGCAGCATCGTGATTTTTTGATGGAAAATGTTAAAAATTTTGAAATGTTGCCGGATGCTGTTCATAAACAATTTAGTTTGTGTTAACTGAAAAGGCAGCATTTCATAACAGTATAAAGAGGAAATGTGTGTTTTCTTTTCTTTGTGGGTTAGGAAATGTTTATACAATTTTTTGTTTTTTCTCAGGCGTTCGCTGCTCCCGTGATTACCCAGCAGCTGGAGGCGGCACCGCTCACCGCCGGGGCCGCGGCGGTAAGAGACTGAAGCATCAGGAGTCTTCGGACCAACTCGCTTCACTGCCTGTGAACCGACAGGACCCTCGAGTGAACGCAGCCCCCGTTCCTCTGAACGTGCCCCTCGGGGCCCCCACAAACTCCCCCTCGTGGCCCTCGGTGGGCTCCCAGGCCAGCATCCCCGCCGCTCCCTTCCCCACTGGTATGCTTCCAATGTACCCCATCTACCCGCAGCTGCCCCAGCCTTTGCCAGTACCTGATCCGACACGGTTCCCTTCCACCCAGATGGTACCTCCCATGATGGCGTTCATTTTGCCCAACTACATGTTCCCCCAGATGGGGCTCCCCATGTCTCAGCCCGCCGCCGCCGCCCCGGGGCATTTCTACAATCCCAACTACGCTTTCACCGGGGTGCCCCCGCCCTCCGCCCCCGTCCCCTCTGTTTTCCACTCTGTGCCCATGGCGGGCACCTGCGCCCCATCCCGC
The DNA here is from genome assembly GCA_010277075.1 of Poeciliopsis retropinna. Lineage (NCBI taxonomy): Eukaryota > Metazoa > Chordata > Actinopteri > Cyprinodontiformes > Poeciliidae > Poeciliopsis > Poeciliopsis retropinna. The sequence continues at coordinate 5,113,775 of VMRM01000019.1, forward strand.
AGCAGCACCCCACAGTCCTTCACGCAGACCCCTGCTGACCGCGAGGGGGCGGAGTCTCCCCTCTTCCAGTCAAGATGCTCCTCCCCTCTCAACTTGTTGCAGCTGGAGGAGTCGCCAAGCAACCGATTAGAAGTTGCCACTGCTCTGGCAGCGTCGCAGCAAACCCCGCCCTCTGTCCAGGGCGCAGCAGCTGGGGGGCAAAGTTCAACCAATCAGAGGAGCTCTGACAATCCATCCAAGGAGAATGAGAACGTAGGCAGTTTCTTCTGCTCCATAATCCAACAATTTCACCTTAGCTTTGAGAAACATCTTTAAGATGGAACAAAATGTTTTCTCTTCTGTTCAGGTTGAAGCTGTTGAGTCCAACCAGGACGCAATGTCCACTTCCAGCGACCTGCTAGACCTTCTGCTGCAGGAAGACTCTCGCTCAGGCACCGGTTCAGCCGCCTCCGGTTCAGGGTCCTCGGGCACGCGGTCCTCAGGGTCAGGCTCTGGCTCCAACGGCTGCAGCTCCTTAGGAACCAGTGGCACCAGTGAGTAGATTTGGTCCAAAAGATGCCAACCCTGCAAACATTTTAATCTTTTACGTTTTGTCGCTTCACAACCACAAAATTCACTGCTTACAGTTTTTGGAAACAAACCAACACAATTGGACTGAAATGTTTTTTTTTCCAAATAAACTCTATAAAGTAACTACCAAGTGATTCCAAAAAGCCATTGGGTTTCATTGTATTTTATTTAGGGTATCAGAGTAAACGGGTCTGAACACAAATGCATTTGAACTTTTCTGGTTTTTGAAATACCAAAATGTTCATGCAGTTGGAAGACTTCTGCAAGGCTCTGCATGTAGAACGAATCATTGAGCTGTCACCGTTTTGGTTAAAAGAGTTAAATGATTATTGAGGTTAAAGGTGAAGTGTTCAGGGTCACAGAAAGTTCAGCTGAATCCTCGACATGTTCTTATCTGGATGATGGATGCAAAGAGGTGGCGCCATAGTGAGGATTGGTGAAGCACACTTGAGCTCAAAATGTAAATCTCTGATAAATTTCTTGATTTACTCTTACTCTGTGCTTATCATAAGAATGTTACATAAACTAGTAAAAAAAGAGAAAATGACTTTTCTTGTATTTTTTCATTTCTAAGGTCTTGCATCTGGTTTTGTCTGGTTATGTTGTTTCTAAACCATTTATTTTTATTCGACTTATCATTTTTGTTCAATGATCCTCAGCCTCGATTGTGTTAAACACTACCTCACATTTATCACGTGAACCTTGATCATTTTCTCAGTTTGTAGTTTTAGATTTTACTAAACAAGGTTGTTTCGCTTATTAGCTTAAAATTAAAAAATGTGTTATGCTCTCATCTTAAGGATGGAGATTGAATAGGTTAATTATCAATCACTCTTAACCTTCTCAATCCGAGAAATTAATTATTCACGTCAGGAGTAGAGATGTGTGTGAGAGGGAATGAGTCATAAAACAGGATTTTACTGTTAAAACAGGCTTGATGTGTTAAAATGTGATTAGTGATTAGCTTAATTAGCACTGATGATTGCAGGTTGCAGCCTCTAGAGCCTTATGGTAGCTTTGAAAATTACTGCAGACATCTCCAAATCCAACATTTTCTGTGAGACCTCCAAAAAGTATAACAAAACAACTTTGCTGGTCTTCATTCAGCCTTTTTGTTATCTGCAGAAAGTCTCCATGTTCAAAGGGAGAACCAATGAAAAGCCGACATATCTTAGTAAAAAAAAAGTGTTTCCTTACACCTTTTTGTGCTTTCTCCCACGTCATTTTGATACATTACTGCACCTAAAAATTGCGAACTTCGGAGTCTTTGTCCGTCTTAAAGAGTATTTTTGTTAGTGGTTAGTTACTGAGTGTTCACTGACCAGAAAAGTACCATTTCAATTTCCAATCATTGGTCACCTACAATCTTGGATGGCTTATAACGTGATTACCAAGTATTTGAAGTCAATAACTCTATGATTAGCAAAAATATTTATAGCTTCCAATTTTCTCAGGAATGGACATTCCAGCTATTTATTTCCAAGAGCAGAGAAATTGAAAAAAACCTGAAAACCTAAAAACTCAAACGGCCTCAGTTCGACGTGGAAGTAGAAAAACACAACATAAAGATGGCTGGAAACGAAAGTTTGTGCATTTTCTTTGTCTCATTCCAGCATGAATTTAATCATTAGACTTTACCAGCTGTGCATAATGCTTGTACATACAGTGAGAAAAGGAGCTTTGTATTAATTTCAGCTTTTAGAGATCAGTTTGTCTGACCAAGTAAACATGTTAGAGAAAACGGATAAAGGCTGAAAAGCAGCTGGTTTTGCTCTCATAGCCACTTCTCCCCGCTCCCCTGTCAGTTCTGACCTTTCAAAGCAGTTCGCTTCTGTCACTTTCCTCTACTCGGCACTTTCTGCTCTGTTATTAATTCAAGTTTTCTGGAACACCAAATGAAACGCGTTTCCTTTCATCTACTTCGCAGATGACTGATTTAGTTTCACTATTTGTCGGAGCTGAGTCTGTGGTTTCGGCATCGCTTTGATCGTCACGTCTGATTACGTAGCCGTGGTGCAAAATCTCTTTATATCTGGAAACAACGAAGCAAGCGACGGGTGCACATGTCTTCGTCTCTGGAGAGGAAATCAGACATGTGCAGCGTGTGACGTGGAATTATGAAAGGGCAGCGTGCGGAGAGTTGCAGTTTTAGGATGGAGGCCTAAACAATGCGTGCATTCTTCCTTTACTGCTGCTCATAGTTTGAGTCACGTCACCACGCAGAATTTTCTGGGCTTACCTAAATAAATTGTTGTGTAATCTCGGTTGAAACCTCAATTTACTTTTGAGAAATTTTCCACTGTAGTCGTATTCAAAAAAAGTTGGGGTCACTGAGCTCTCTTTGACCTAGATGTTGCAAACTTTTCAACTGACTCAGTAATATTTAACTTCAATTGTTTTTTTGTTTTTGTTTTTGTTTGTCTGTCTCCCCCCCAAACAGGCGGCAGCCACACCAGCAAGTACTTTGGCAGCATCGACTCCTCTGAGAATGACCACTCCCGTAAGCAGCCAGCAGGGGGCGGCAGCAGCGCTGGAGGAGACGGTGGGGAGGATCAGTTCATCAAGTGTGTGCTGCAGGACCCCATCTGGCTGCTGATGGCAAATGCTGACGACAAGGTCATGATGACGTACCAGCTGCCCGTCAGGTACCCCCCTCACTCCTCTCATGTTTTAGCTGATTCTTGTGTTTTGTTTTAGTACGTCTTTTCACTATTATATGATAGAAAAATTGTTTGTTTTTTTTACCCCTGTCGAAAAGTAGGCCTTTTTATGCTACTGAATCATTCAACTTTTGGTGCATCTATGTGTATTTGTAAAATATCGGCGGTTGAGGGGCAACAAATGATCACTTTAAAATGAATAAATAAACAAATAATCCTCTCCCTGTTTTGTTGTTGTGGACAGAAACATGGAGACAGTGCTGCAGGAGGACCGGGAAGCTCTGAGGAACCTGCAGAAACACCAGCCTCGCTTCACGGACGAGCAGAAGAAGGAGCTGAGCCAGGTCCACCCCTGGATCCGTACAGGACGCCTGCCGCGGGCCATCAACATCTCCGTAAGCTCCCCCAGCACCGCCCGCGTCCCCAGCGAGAGTGCGCGCACCCACAGGAATGTAAATGAAACGTGCGTCTCCTTGTTTTTTCAGGGCTGCACGGGGTGCAAGTGTCCCCCCTCGATGCCTCCCGCCACGCCGTTCGATGTGGAGATCCACGAGATGGAGCTGTGCACAGTGCTGAAAACCCAGGAGTGCAGCGGCAAGGACGGGAAGGCTTTCGCCGAGGTGGCCATGGACGACGTCCAAGCAGAAGACGAGGACGAGGCGCAGAGGAAAGACCCCAAAACGAAAGAAAATACAGAAGAAAAGGCGCAAGAGAGGGAGAGACTGGCAGCAGAAACTGCGAAAGACAAAGAAAAGACTTAAAATCTAAATGAAAAGAGGTTGAGTTTTATCACGTTTCTGCTAATCTGCAGAAGAAAAAAAAAAATCACGCACCTTCCAGGACATGTAGAGCTCCACGTTGCACGCTCTTTTGGGTTGGTAAGGTACATAATAATCTACAACACTGCCATTTACTGCTGGACTGGTCAGACTGAACTGCTCTAAATGTCTGACTGTGATCACACAGCATCAGGCATGTTGTATGTGACTGCAGCTGAAAGGCCTTGATACTCCCACTCAGTTTTAGAGAGTGACGTCTAGCTCCTTCTTTCCTTTTTTTTGTTCCCTTTTCTTCCTGTATGCATATTTATTTAAGCTGTAAAGTTTATAGAGGACAAAGGGTGAATGTGTTAGAAATAAAGACTGATGAGCCACATTACAGAGCGAAGCTTGAGAAGACAGAGGGACGGCTCCTCTGCTATTGTTCTTCATATTGAATGTTTCTAGAAACACTGCTTTTTTTTTTTTTTTTTTTTTTTTTACTTTGAGTATATTTTTGTACTTTAAGCCCCTACAGCTACAGAAGACAAAAATACCCCAAAATGAATAAATCGTGTTGTAAAAATGTCTGAATTGCTGTCAGAAAAAAAAAAAACGTTTTTAACCCACAAGTCAAGCACTTTGGTTTGAGCTGCCCCTCGTGGCACAGTGGCAATCACCAGAAAACTGACTGGCACTTTAGCTGACTCTACAGTTCAAGCTTTCATGTGGACGATGAATAATGCTGCTGCGACGGACAGTATTCCTCCAAGTGGTGGTCACTTTTCAGTTTATGTGTTAGCAGTGCTCGCTCGTGGCTTTAAGTAGCTTTTCAAAGAGATCAGTGCTTTTCTTCATGAACACCCTGACAGTTTTCCCCCTGTTTTCCCCACTCACTTCTTCTCTCTGTGGCACTGTTCTGGTCATGTGATGTTCTGCTCTCCATGGCGTCAGTGGCATCTGCAGCAGTTTCTTAAATATTTTGTGAAGTTCTTTGTACAAAATGAAAATAAAATCCCTTCAAATGTCATTAAAACACGGTCCTTTCAGACGTTTGATTTCTCTTTTCTCCGGTAGTTAGTTTTATGTCCTTTGACTCTATTTTTGTCAGTGGGTGTTTTTCGACAGTTGGCCTGGGTACACAGATGTGTCTGGAAGGAGCTGGAGGCAGAGAGCAGACGAGGGCAGCTGCTTTTTCCAAACCCGGCCGCAGCCTCCTTCTATTCAAACTGCGGTTTCCACCCAAAGTGTTCACCGCAGCCTAAAAAAGACAAAGGCACGTCCTCGTTCAGACAAACAATGTGGGAAAGTTGACTTCACTGTAACCCTTTATTACAGTGATGACAGTAATGATTTTTATTGTGTGTTGAACCAGTTATGAGAGAGTAGGTGTTAATAAATTAGCTGAGAGCTTTTCTAATTAGAAACTTTCTTTCTGTACCAAATTTGCTTGTGCTTCTGATCCATGGCCCAGTAGGCCTACATTTAAAAACTAATGCTTTCTTTTTTGGGGGTTGACTATTTAACATTCTCTCCTGCACTTTAATAATTTCATCCCCTGGTTTCTAACAATGCGTGAAGGAATTTAATCCCCGTAATCAACCTTCACATATACTGTTCTTTTCTTGGCTAGCTTTAGTCTAAACTTGTGCTTGCTGCTGTGTCATACAAAACAAAGCCACAGTCAAAACGGCAGCTTTTCTAGAGTGAAAAGGCTGTCAGGCAGCATCCAACATGCCACATGTGAACCGTTTTTTTTTTTCTTGGCCAGATGAAAATGAAAACTATTTTTATGCCTTTGCACCTTTCACAAAGCAGCAGCTTATAGAAGGACTGCTCTCAAAAAGCTAAAGTCAACATGCAAATTTTCCTAGCGTGAAAAGAGTAAAAAGGAAAAAAAAGCTAATTAGTGTTAAAGGTTAAATACAATTAACCCTTGAGAGGCAAAAACAACAAACTAAAGTTGTTTTGGAAACTTTGTCACAGGAACCAAGCGACTGTCAATGTTCTAACCTTATTTCCATCACAGTGCGAACAATTCGAAGCCAGCAATCACTTTTTTCTTAGTCAAATTTCAACTGTGCTTTTATGCCCACATACAGCTCTAAACTAACCAAAAACAAAAATATACCTTCAGCATCTTCGTTACACATGAGTGCTATATTGATGTGATGATACTAGTAGATCTTACCCATATTATACTGCCATAATATGGTGATAGTTTTAACAAATATGTAAAAAACATATATATTTTTTTTTATAAACGTTACATCCTGCAGCTTTAAGATGTTAACAGATATTCACTAGAACATGAGAGAGGCTGTGTGTGCAGAGGATTTCATCCATTCAGATTTGGACTGACAGATGTTCAAATAAACGGTTGTTTAATACAGAAGTGACAATTAAAACTTTTACATGTTTATCTGCCATATTTGAGTTAGAGTGGGCTTCTCTGCTGGTATTTTAACTTCAGATGTCCTCACTTACTTCTGAACAGCGCGGTATAGAGTTTTAGAGTTTTGTCAAGGCTAACATCAAAGCTAGCCATAAAAGTTAATTAGCTCTACACGCTGAAATCCAACCCATTAAAGAAGGTTGAAACTACTACTTTGGCAATGAACGTATGGTCTTGCAGGCTAGTTTAGTCCAGGGTTCTGATTAGTCTAACATTTTCTGAGTGATGGTTTCAGTATGGGAGATAAAAAGGCAGGAATTTCACAGCAGCTGTAGTTGCTACCATATGGATGCAAAAGGTTTAAATAGGCTATGTTGTCGAAATATCACCTCCATTGATGCGGACTGAGAAGACACCAGTACTCTAAAATAAGCATTTTGTATTTGTTGGTGTTATCTGACAGCAGAAACACTGAAGGACCCCAAAACCCAACAGGGCTTCATTTAGGTCATACGTATTTGCCAGCTGTATTTCATTTAGCTTTCCATGGTTTGCCATAGAAAGTTGAACCACACAATTAAATTAAGGGTAAAGAATTGAACTATTGTTGTTGAAAACGTGACAAAAGAACAGTGGGCCCCGGCATTCGCATGGTTTAGGGACCACAATTGCCTGTGAATAGCAAAAGTCCACAAATATTCGAGGCTCCCCCTCTAAAACTGCTCATAACTGCCTATTTCAATACTTCAAACACCATATAAACATGGTGCAAAATGTCAAATTTTATGAAGAAGAAATTCCAGTGAAAGTAATTCTTAGTTTTTTCAGCATACACAAACATTTTAAACAATCAGACTCTTGAATCTGTGGGTTGCGCCTGGTCAGTGGCTATTTTTGGTCCCAGCGTTACTGGAAAGGTCTGGAAGATTGAGTTTAGAGTGGAGGGGATTGATTAGTCTGAAGAGTCCTGATCTCGTTCGTGAGAGAGTACATTAAAGGTACTTTAGAGCAGAAACTGTGAGTCAATCCTTCTTGTTCAACATCAGTGCCCTTTCTTCACGATTGCTCTGCAGAAAGAGCAACCAAATATTCCTTTTGTTAAGGCAAACCAAAAATATACTCTTTAACTAAACTCTATGGGGGGTTTAGTGTTTTTGGATTTGTTAGTGTATTTGAAAGTAGGTACCCTGAGCAAGTTTTCTAAATGCAGGCACTAACAAGACTCCTGCTTACAGCTGGCTGTGCAGTGAAGTGGTTTTTATACATACAATCATGGCCATATGCTTGGCAGTGACACAAATGTTGGGGTTCGCAGCATTTTAAGTTCAAACTCTTGATGAGAAAACAATTTTACACAATACGTTTTGACTTACTGTGTTGTCCATTTTTATTGATAACTCCTGCTTTTTGTTTTTGCACGTTCGATCCGAACTTATGTCAGATTTAAATTCTCACGTTTAGAGCTGTTCCCTTGACAAAAAATTCAGCATTTCAATCTTCTGACCTTTTAGACTCTTTGTTTTCACTTGTGTCTTGTGACAGTGCTCCAACATGCAGAGAAATACTTTGGTCGTCACCAAACTGTTCGTGGTCTGTTTTGATCTTGGGTAGAGATGTGGGTAAGACCACACATCGATTGGATGAGAGTCCTTCAATGTTGGCACAATGGGCTTATCGCAGTTCTCACTTCATTTGTTCTCTGGACTAATCATTCTGGTCTCACAATTCTGGGCAATTGTGGCCACCTCCGACAGAACCTCCTAATGTGAAGTCTTGATAGTTCATAAAAAAATGACTGAAGGTGTGCAAGGCCATTTTGAAGGAAGACACAAGGGTCGTCTTTGTCCCTCTCCTTCAAGTCACAAAATTGATCATGAGGTTCAAACAAGATTGTTTCACATCTTCACCTGCACTTACAATGCGAGTAAAATAAATCAGGCTACTGCATCATCTGACTCAGATAGGGTCACAGAGGTCTCATGTCCAGGTGGGAGAATATTTTCGGGGATCCTAACACGATCTTGGATCACGTTCACGGAGTTCTGAGTCCGCCCCACAGTTTTCTTCAGGTGCAGATTACAAAAGCTCCAAAGGGAAGATTCCAGGAAGCCTCTCCAAAAGATGCTTGCTTCTTCTCAGTACACTCATTTTCATGCAAAGGAGCAGGAACTCTCCAACCCAACCCTATCTCCAATGCCCAGCCCAGGCACCCAACAGAAGAAGTTCATTTGAGCCACTTGACTCACAAAACACGTTAAGGTAAATGGATTAGTTGTGTAATGTTTCGTCATGTCCACTTCACACTACATTCAGTCATTCACACACTGATGGTGACAAGCTCCTGGAGTCGAGGCTGCCATGTGCCGGGATCACCTGTGTGTAGTGTGCAACCGGGGATGAGAACCTGCAACATCGTCGATTGTGCGACAAACTCTCACTGTCATCACTGTCCTTCCAGAATCAGTGACACATCCTCGTTTTTTTTCTTACATTACTACAATTAGAGACATGACAAAAAGCAGGCACGCCGCATAGATATCTGTAATCTGGATAAAATATGTGGGATGCTTGCTGTAGCAGGGACTCCGTACACTTATATTTACCCTCTCCCCTTCGTCAAACAACCTTCACTCAGCTTCCCTTTCATCATTGCCACCTCTTCCCTCCCTTTTCCTGACCTCAGACTCTCTCCACGCCTATGCCTGACTTGTCCCTCCTTCCTCCGTCCTCCTCCTCTGCCTTCTCTCCTACTCTTTGAGGACAGCAGGATGGAGGACAGGGCATCGACTGTGTGTCTTCTTGTCCTTTCTTTGGCTTTAGGATGGACCGAAGGGCAGAGTCAGACGAACAGCACAGACTCAAGGTAAGAGTTCATATCTGTTGATACCGTCCCCCTTTTTGTAGCTTATGTTTTTTTTTCCCCCAAAAAAATGTTCACAAGTGTGCACAAGTGCCAAGTCATTTTCAAGATCAGGACTGGGAGTCTGGCCCGATTCCTTTATTGGGATCAGTGGGAGTGGAGTGGAAATGGAAGTGTTTAGTGTTGGGAGCGTGTAACTGACTTCCTGTAAACTTGCAAAGAAAATGACACACATTGAAATTGACGTAGTAATTAAACTGGGCATATTCACAGATGCCTTTGGATCTGGTGGCTGCAACACTTTAGCAGAGTTCTTCATCTCTGAGTTTTATGGCGTTTTTCTTTTTTTTTTTTTTTTAGAGCTTCAGCAAAGCCTGGACTTCCACAAACGCACAGGGTGTAAATTGAACACGAGTAACAAACAAATACCTGTGGGCTGCTAAGCTCCAGAGGGTCTGAAGGGAGGGACTTTAACCACTGGGATAGTCCAGCCAAACTGTGGCCGAACAGCACCACAGTGGACTCACAACACATTACAAAACAAGAGTGAAAATAGCAGAAATTTCGCAATCTTAGCAAATATATATAGCAAAAGATTTTTCAAGATGACAAACTGCTGGAGAAGTGGAAGACTCCCTCTTTGCACAGTGGGTGCAGCAAAATTAAAAGCCGAAGCTGGTCGAGCTTTTGATGTGTGTTTATCTGAGTGTGGAGTGGTGGGTGTGTGTCACCAGACTCCATGTGTGAGCAGTTTGTTGCGTTGCAGGTTGAAAGTGCCTATTTGGTGCAGAGAAGTGTGTCTCCTGTCAACTTTCTTGTGGTGCAAGTCTTCACACAGCACACATACAGTATACGCTGGGTAAGGCTGCCGGCCTGGTTTGACCACGCGTCAAGTGAAAACACACCACTTCCACCTCCCTCTGGCCTCGAAGAACACAGGCTGCCACTGTTACATACATCGGGAGTATTTAGTGACCTGTGCATGCAAAATTTTACCTCCAAACTTTTCTGTATGGCCGATCAGGGAAGATGCATTTCATGGAGTCCACTGCAAAATTTCTCTTTTTTTTCCAGGACTATGTTCCCCTGCGGAGGTCACCTGGTCACTGACTCCGGCATAGTGGCCAGTGAAGGGTTCCCCAGTTTCTACAAACCCAATAGTAAATGCACCTGGTACATCACTGTGAGTGAACTGCTTTTAATGTTTCTATTTCAAATTTCTTATTATGCTTGATGCTCCGTTTCTCATCAAGGATATATTCAAAATTCTTTGAAAAGGTATTTAATGTAAGCAGAGTCGAGGTGACCATCTTCTGTCCTTGAAGAGTTTGATGTTTTCCACCTGATCTGCACACTTGAATTCAGTTACTGATTTTATTTTTTATTTTTTTCATTGAATTCAAGTGTGTAGAACAAGGGACACATCTAAAAGTTACCCTCAAAGAACGCATATTGAGACCCATGGCTTAAGAGCATCAGGAGGAGCAGAGGATGGTCTTTCCTAGCAACAGCTGAGAGTTCAATAATAGTCGGTCATCCTTGACAACCTCAGGAAACACGAGCTGTTACATACTGATTAATAGTTGCTGATTGGGGTAATCTTCAACACCCTAAAATCTCTACCACTCCACCATTCTGGAGACTCGAGAAAATACTGGAGACATAAAGAAGAAAGACGACTGAAGATTGTAGAACAGTCAAGATTTTAAAGACTTGGGGAGATATCAGGTCTCTGAGGACTCCAGGAGGTGTAGGGATGCTAAACATTCAATAGCAGATGCTGAAGATGACGACTCTGAAAGCGAAGACTGAGAGTGGAGAGACACCTTTGACCTCTTCTGTGTTTATGCGGAGTTGCGGGGGGTTTAGAGGTGACCTAGACGGCTGCTCTGATAGTAATCTCTCTGATGTAAACTCTTTTTGGATGACATAAAACAAGAAATTATTACAATGATGGTGACGTAGATAATGACTGAGGACAAGGATGTTCGGGAGATAGACAGACAAAGACCCTGCAGGTAAAGTGAAGACACAGCATGCGATAACGCAGATGAGGACGTTTCAGGTGACAGGACAGATGAAGATCCTCTGGGTGACAGCGCAGATGGAGGTGCTGCTGTTCCCTCACATTCAAACTTTGACCTGCTTTATTTCAATATCTTAGGCCTTCTTGATAGTATCGTATTATAACTGATAACCAAAGAAGCTTGATAAATTTCTGATACATCATACCGATCGAAGGATACCTCTGAGAACGATTGGATGTTGTTTCCTCTTTCTCATGTGCTTCCAGTACTCTCAGTGGTATTTAACTTGTTTGTCCCGGGTGTGGACACCCACTGCAACCAGAATTTCTCCAACACCCGGAATATGTTATTGGCTCATGGAACCAGAAAGACTGTCAGTCCTTGTGGTAGTCATGTTGCACATCCTGGTATTTTGTACTCCACAACAAAAATGTGTGTTTTCCTACCACTTAAAACCAGCATGAGGTATGATGTTAAATATAGAAATGTACTGGAGCATGTAATAAAACTCTTATTTTCGGCCTCTCCTGACGCACCCAGGTCCCAGAGAGTCATGTGGTCATGCTGTCTTTCCGCCTCTTCGACATGGAAGCTGACCCCACCTGTCGCTACGACTACCTGGACGTCTACAACGGTCACTCGCGCCTGGTGCAGAAGCTGGGCCGTTTCTGCGGGACGTTCAGGCCAGGCGCACTCATCTCCACCTCCAACACCATGATGCTGGAGATGGTGTCTGATGACGCCACTGGGGGGAGAGGATTTCTCGCGTCTTTCAATGCGGGGAAGCCACATATGGAAGGTTTGGACGTCTTAGTTTCCATCCGCTGAACTTTAACGGTTGGAAATTTTTGCTGTTTTATTTGTAATGTGCAAAGAATTATAACCTGTCTAAAATCTCATCGTCTTGAAGGACGCAAAGCCACCGCCCCATCAAATCACGATGTGTGCATGCATGCATCTAGTTTGGACTACAGCATTTCCTGTTTTGACTTCACAGAGGACCAGTTCTGTGGAGGCCGTCTGACCAAACCACAGGGTTCTGTGAAGACGCCCAACTGGCCCAACTCCAATTACCCAGCAGGTATCAGCTGCTCCTGGCACATCACCGTCGAGCCGAGCAATGTAAGCTGATCGTCATACACTAACTAATTATGGTAATGTAAGTAACTTGCCCCCTAACTTTGAGGAATTTTTCTTTTCTTTTCTTTTTTTTTATTTTTATTTTTTTACCTTGTTTACATATGACAGTGCCCCCTGGTGTTCTTTGTGTCACCCGGCAGAAAAGTAATTTTAAAAAATGGACAGCTTGAATCATCTTTGAATGACCAAATGAACCCTGTTGAAGTCCTGTGGTATTGGGCTTAGGAAGGTAGTCATGTTTGCTGTTGACTGGGTCCAACTTAAATCAAGTTGAATAAAAATCTTGTTTTCATTAGGAAAACTTCTCCAAAACTGTACAGGAGTTTAATTTTGTGTTTTAATTCAACAATTCCTTGAAGGTGTTTTGAAACACTTGATGTTTCAATTTGTTTCCAGTGGTTTTTATGACTCTTCAGTTACATTCTGCACTTTCTTGACAGTCCCTAAGATAAAAAAGAAACAACAAATTTAAAGCAAAGAGAAGACCAAGAACTCAAAGGTTAAAATAAGCTGCCGGTATATTTTCTTTGTGTCACTGAAAAACATCTATGATTTAACTATGCCTTTTTAAGACTTGTTGATGACGGTGAGTACAGGGAATCTGGTGCAGTTCTATGGTGCAATGAAAAATGTTGCAAGTATGAGTTTACAATTATAAAGTAGAATAATTGATTTGTTGTGGGTAACAAATCATGAGTGTAATTTTCTACAATTAGAAAACGGACTCAGTGACTCAGATACAAAAATAGGTCATAATTACAATAAACTCTCCTGTAGAGTGTTGATACATTTCCCCCTCAACTGTACAGTTAATGTGGTAGTATTTCTGAAGCTTTCCTTCATTTTAAACACTATAGGAAACACTAAGCTCGTGCTGTTAGCAACAAGTGTGCAGAAAATGGCTCACTGTTAAAATAAAAGGAAATAACGTCCACTAGAGTGATGTCATGACATATGTTAAAGAAATTGTAGACAGCCATATCATGCGAGGCGGTCCTACTAGCTAAGTCACAAAATAGAGATATTAAAGTCTTGAATTGAAATTTGTTTTATTTAAGACCTAGCAAAAGGATTTTTGTTATGGTTATGGGGATCTTAAAATAGGGTTACATTATTAGATAATGTTCCAAGCAGAACTCTTGTTTGCAACATGGCAAAAGTGTTGTATGGAAACACAACAAACATTTGGAAAAAATGCTCTGGTCTGAGACTAAAATGAAGGATTTTATTCCATATACTAACTGATAAGTTTGGAGGGCCTTAAACACACCATCCCCATGGTCAGGCATGGGGTTGCCAGCATCATGCTGCTCTTGAGTGGGCACAGGAAAGCTGGTGAAAGTTAATTAAATGGACAAAAGGCAGGCCTATTGTGGAACATAACCTAAGGCTGAATGTCCCAGTCAAAGTCTTACATCAATTTGAAAATCAGTGGTAAGACTTGAAACTGTGTGTTCAATCTGACTGAGCTTGAGTTATTTTAGAAGAATGGACAAAATGTACATTTCTGTGGATGTTTCTACTTCAAACATTTACACTGCTACTACAGAGTTGAGTGACACAGATCCACTGTAAAATGTCCACCAATAGGAAACATAGTTACTAATTCACATTGACTAACATATTGATGTGTTTGTGAAAGATGGGAAAAGAGAAAAGTGTGACAGTGGCTCATGAAGGCAATGAAGGTTAAATAAAAGAGTTCATTTAGTTCCTGCAGGTGTGCTCATGCCAGCCAAGAGATTGACCTTAAGGAAATGGGGGGTGGGAGTAACCAAGGGCGACAGAAAGAGCTAAAAGCCCCTCTGTATTTCCCCTCTCCTCCAAGTCCACCTCTCTGTGGCTGTACTGTACTCATTCCATGAAAACCAGGACGGAATAAACATTCCTGCGTCATTCCCTGTCGTAAGGCTTATAGTTTGTGTTGCCATCTGTCCTCCAGGTGATTGAAGTGAAGTTTGAGAAGCTGGACTTGGAGTCTGATTTGTACTGTCGCTACGACTATGTGGCATTGTTTAACGGAGGAGAGACCGACGACTCGAGGAGGATTGGGAAATTCTGCGGAGATAGAGCGCCGCCGTGAGAATTTTGCTAAGAAATTACTTTTAAAATGAACTAATTTCAGCTACTGCATTTTGAGGTTTCAATTACATTTTCTCAACCTTTATGTAGAACGGTAGTGACAAATGGCAACGAGCTCCTTGTCCAGTTTGTGTCGGATCTCAGTGTGACCTCAGATGGGTTCATGGCGCATTACTCCAGTGTGCCCCGTGAGTCCCGCACACCCACAGCTGGAGGTGACTTCATCTACAGACTTCAGCCGACTTCCAGGCCGCAGAAACCAACCTCAAAGCCAAGCAAACCCACCAAACCGACACCTAAACCGACCACCAAACCAGCTGTAAGATCAACTCCTAAACCATCGGTAAAACCAAAACCTAAACCAACAAAAAAGCCAGTGATAAAACCGATTAAACCCACTTTGAAACCTTCTCTTAAAACAACACCAAAACCAACTACTAAATCTGTCAAACCAACATCTAAACCAACTACAAAACCACTTGTTAAACCACGACCTGGCGTCCGTTTTAAACCAACACCCAAACCCCCCAAAAAGCCGTTTTCAAGGACTCCTCTGGTAAAGAAACCCCCACTCCGCAAACCTACTCCCAAGCCTGCAGTCAAGTCAACCTCCAAACCCAAACCAGTGAAACCCACACCTAAGTTGCCCATAAGAAAACCCACAGCTAAACCTGGGGATAAAAATACACTTAAAACCAAAATAATTAAGTCAACACCCAAACCTAGAGTCCTGGTCAAACCCTCAAGAAAACCTTGGGTGAAGCCTAAACCCACCATGAGACCTCGAGTCAAACCTATGAAGCCAACCCCAAAGACTGGATTGAAACCAACAGTGAAGCCAAAGATAAAGCCCAAAACAACAACAACAACTAAACCAGAATTGAGAAGGACTGTGACCAAAAAGCCTGCTGTCAACATGACAGGTGAGTGAAATGGAGCTGTACTTTGTGCCTGTACCAGTAAGGATGTTACTTGATGTATTTCTTGTTTGAATGTGTGTTTGTGTGAACATTTCCTGCAGCTTCACCTCTCAACCCACTGTGCACTCAACCCTGTGCGAGGATAGGGACTCTCCATTCCAACTTCTGCCCACATGACTTTGGTGAGGAGTAACTCAAGCTCCTTCATAAAACATCTTTTGTTTACTGGCTTAAAAAAAACACATTAGGACCCCCTTTTAACTATCAGGTTCTTCACTAAGATGTATTGATGTTTAACCCCTTTTATGTCTCTGGACATTTTATTTAATTGTACTTGTTGAATTGGCTCATTCAAGAAAATCCATCCACAGAAATGTGTTTTCTACCAGGGAAAATAACGAGGACACTCTTCGCTCTAAACACTAGTAACATCAGCAAGAAAAAAGACCTCCAGTATTCAAGACTGCTCTAAAAAAATACATGAAATATAGACTTTTTAGAAACCAACACTAAAGAAATCTGGGATGGTATGGAAGATTTTGCTTCATTCTGTACCTCTCAAAAAAAATAAACATTTTTTTCCTCTGTAAAAAATGGGTTATGGGTTATAAGTTACCATTTTATATCCTAGAAATGGAAATAAACATCCTAATTCAGAAAGGCTATTGCTTAGCAACCACATCTGTCTACTTTAAAGTCTTAGCCATTTCTGTATTTCCTCTAACACTTTGTTTGCCCGTCCAGTGATTACAGGGAAGGTGACTTCTCTGAGTCTTGATCCAAGCGGCTCAGCAACTTTGGAGGTGTCTCTGATCAAAGCCTATAAAGCCGGGAGCCTCAAGGTAGACAGATCAGGACCCATCAAGTCAGTCAAGCTGAGATCCGCCTGCAAGAAATGCCCTGGGATTATCAAAGGTACGACACAGAGCCATGCATTCACCGTGACTGTCTTTTCTTTGTATCTGTTTTTCATACGACATAAGAGGAGCTGTTGTTTGGTTAAAAAGTGGCAAGCATCCTTAGATGTTTCTGCTAAATGGTGTTGATTTAGTCTTTTTTACAGCATCTGGAAAAATATCAGTTTCTACAGACATTTTCAAGTTTTACAGAAGCAAGTGCAGTAGAAGTTTGAATATACAAAATATGCAATTTTGGAAGAAAAAAAAAACATTCAAGGTGTCACAACAGAGTAAGGAAACGTCAGAATCATGTCAGCAAAGCACAAAAATCCCAAATGTGATCATTTGCTTCTTGTACGACGCCTCCTTCTGCTCCGTGTACGTTCAAATCAGCAAGACATCATAAAAAGAAAGAGAACAGAAATACATTCTTGAGCCGTTTCTAAAATATACGGTCCATAATTTAGCCAACTGTGCCCTATGTTTCGGTGTAAAAAACCCAGAAATTTTGTCACAGTTGCACTTTTTTTTTTTTCTTGTTTTTTTTTCCCTATCCTCCAGGTCGGAACTACGTGCTGATGGGGACGGTTGACGCCCAGGGCAACGGACAGCTGAGCCCGTCCAACTTCGCTCTGATTTATCAACCCGCGCACGCCAAGTCGCTGGAAATCCTTTCCCGCAAACCGTGCTAATGTCACGGTCTCAGGCACCAGTCGGATCAGCTTGCAAAGATTGGCAAAAGTTTGAATAAGAACATCCTGCAAAGCTTTAACATAGTTCTAATAATGGAAGGCTGTCACGTTTTAAATATTCATTTCATCTTGTATTTTGTATGTAAATTATGTATTAATGAAACAAATTAATTTCTGTTAAGGGATACAAAATAAACCGTTGTTGGGATATTTCAGATGTTTCTGCTGTTGAAGTCTTATTTAACAGATGAAATGAGAAAAGTGGCTCACATTTAATAAACGTTAGCAGAAGAGTTCATTTTAGAAAGTTTGTGGCATTTACATGGTTTTATTTGGAGTAAGTCCTCTTTGCAAAACAAAAGCATTTGTTGCTATATAATGGAGAAGTAGGATTACATTGACAGAGGTTTGTGTAATTTTTTCCACGTTTGTTGAAAATAGTTGATGCACTGAGATTAAAGGAGACCTGCAGTGTCAAATCTGGGACTTTATATAGACATCTGTGTGTCTTTTCAAATCAAATCTAATCAACTGAATTTGCCACAAGTGGAGCCCATTGAAGCTGAAGAAACATCCCGAAGATGATCAGTGGAAACTTCTGCAATTTGAGCTTTTAGCATTTTGAAAATCATTTAATGCAATTTAGAGCAAGGCCGTAAGGTCAAACATGGACAAATTGAAGCGCTGTGAATACTTTTAGGATGCACTGTATCTCTGTAGCAAAGAGTTTCTATTTAATGGTTGTTTTTTTTTTCCTTCCTCTGACTTCACTGAAACCAGCCAGTCTTCTCTCTATAACAACTTCCACTCTGAAGAGTGGAAGCTATCACTTATGTCAGATATGTCAACTCTGTTCATCTTATGTCTCGGTGTACCTCTACCTTACTAATTACGCCTGTAAATGTCAAACATAAAAGGTAAATAAGCTGTCAAGCATTGAAAAAATAACATATACCTATTTAACTTTACATTTTAAATGTGCTAGAGAATATATTTGACAATACAGTTGAACAATAAGATTTGACGCTTGTTTCAATATAGACGTCGGCGCAAAATAAATGAGCACAAGCAGTAAATCAAAAGAGATCTTTTAGGATTTCCTCTTGTAAAAAGCATAAGATGTAAACACCTCACCAAACATATCTTTCAGCACCGCAGTCCAAACAAACAGAATACATTCATTCATTGATTCACAGTGGTAGACAAAATACAGCAAAAAGAACAAAGACGCACACAGCCGGTGTTAAAAATGCATAATGGTTGAGAGGCATAGAGATTCAACAACCATAAAAAAATAAAAAATAAAAATAAAAAAAAAGTCACTAAACTGAATATTTACTCTCCTTTTTAAACTTATATTATTATAATAAGTTGTTGCACAGCTGGCACAGCAGAAGCCGACAGCTCCGGCTCCAGTCACGTGAGAAGCACCGCAGCTCATGCTTTCTCAGGCCTGCTGGTTGACGTCGTCGTCGGAGTCGGCCCGGCCGCACATGTAGAAGCAGAGGAGGACGCAGCAGCCGGTGAGCACGAACAGAATCACCAGGATGTAGACTAGCGTGGTGTTCCAGAAGGCGAACAGGTAGAGCGTCTTGTTACAGTAGCGCGACACATCGGTGGCGTTCTTGTTGTACTCGGGCTGATAAATCGAGTAGATCCAAATGTTGCCTGTCCAAAATGGGAAAGGAGTGTGAGCATAAAGTTTTAAACCTCCCATGTAAAGAAGTGTCAAGATAGCTAGGGTAATCACAGAAAGTCAACCATGAGTGTCAAGCGGATAAAAATAATAATAATAATAATAATAAATCAGTACAAGTCCAGCTGTTTTATGAAAGCCTCAGAGATTTATGATCAAATAGCTTCATGAAAACCATGTTTAATGCTTGAAATGTGAAAGTTTAGCCGGTGCCATTTAATGAACAAATAAAAACTAATCTTTTGAATATTTGTACGAATTGCACAGAGAGGGAATTTAAAAAAAATGCTAAAACCCCTGCAGAACGTTTGATCGCTATAAAAACTATTGGTCACCATAAAAAGCTGCAGCCTTCACAGGACTGAGCCTGTGATTCCAGTCACACCGTCTGCAGAAGGTTAAGCACAGCAGTGGAGAAAACCTCAGTCTTACTGTCCCTTTTATTTTTACAAGAAAACATCAGTGATGGATGGTGCCAGTGAATTAAGACAAAATGTACATTACAGGGAGGCATCTAGTGGTCAATGTGCAGAATTACAAGAGGTTTATTCTACAATGTCAAGTTTATAAAATGTCACACATGCAGCATTGATAAGTGCCACCATAATAATTTGGGAGATAAAAACATTTAGTTTCAGCAATTCTGTTAGAAAAGTGAATTTATAGCAGTTCTTGACACAGATTGATGAGTTTTAAATGTTTACACTATTTATGATGATTATAGAGGCTAGCTAGTGAAACTCCCAAAATCCACAGCCTTCCTCGAAGCTCTATGATCTTGACTTATGAATAAATTGAAAATTTTACTTTCATCTGAGGACTCTGCACCACTGAGCAACAGGTCAGTCCTTTTAGCTTCTCAGCCAAGATAAAACATTTCTGATGTCGTTTGTGGCTCAGGAGTGGCTTAAACTCTCACAGTGTGAGCATTGTAGTCAGTCTTTGTAGGACAATAGAGCATGATCTTCTGTGGTAGTCTCCGTCTCATTTCCTGTCAGCGTCACGCGTTTCATGTAGCCTTTCAGAAGATACACAGATAAATGATTTAGAAGGTGACGGCATCTCAACTAGAAGAACTGAACCAGTTGGGCTGATGACAAAACCGAAGACTGAAAATCCAAACGGAGCGACTGCCAAACAAACAAACAAAAAAAAAGAAACACTGGAACGACTTCCTGTTTCTAAAGGTCTTCATAAATGTTATTTTGACATTTTATTACTCATTTGTTAAGCTAAAATCTCTGATAATGAGACTCTTTCTCGCAAAAGATGGTCAATGAATGCATCAATGCATTATGTAATGACACACATCATTCAGTGTCTGAAAAGGTTTTCAAAACCCTATTGAACAAAATAATTCAAATTAAATTGTCCCAAAACTAAACGTTAACCTGGGAATCAGTGTGTTAAGGAAGCAAGGAAGGATTTTGGTTAAGGATGTACAAATATTAAAAAAAACAACAACAACAATAATTCAACTGCCACATGACAATTTAAATGTATTCAATTTAAACTATTGAAAAACTAAAATGACGGCAGGTGGCTGAAATGTGACTAAAACTAAATTAAAATTTGCTGTTACAATAATCACCGAGCGACCAGCTTCTCTGGTGTTGCCAGACGACCAGTAACATTATTTCTGTCCTTTTGGGTTCGGCACACTGCGTCTCCAAATAACAAAAGCTGCTCACCTGTAATGAACCAGCAGAAGAGGAACAAGGACACCAGCGAGTTCCAGATATTGATAAGGTGGCCCGCCATGGTTCGCGGTTCATCTTTGGTGGCGCGCATGCCGGGGAGGCAAGACAGGAGGTTTAGAACTATGGTGAAGACCCCCGACACGATCAGGTAGATGGGGATCTTCTCCTGGACTGGACACTCGTTGCGGTACACTACCCCTAGTGGACAGAGGAAGAGCTGTTCTTTTAGTAAGTACAGTGAAGCAACACGACGACACCGACAGGAAGACGCACAACCGCTCACCGACTGCAATGTAGGCAATGGGCATGATGCAGAGAATCACCTTTGAGACTCCTGCAGGAAGAAACAAAATGTGGACGGTCAGTTTTCAGATCAGAACAGAAACCATGAAGTTCTCAGGAGAGAGGATCTCACCCAGTGCAGCCGGAGGGGGATCTTTGATGGCACTCATTTTCAGGGATGGTGATGCTGACCTGCAGAGGTCAACAAGGAATTGTGACGCTGATGGACGTATTCATCCATTACCAAAACAAACCTGACAACTCAGATAATACAACCCACTCTTGTATAATCCATTATTATACAAGAATAATAATTAAAAAAACATGCTGACCTTTAAACACCACAGTATTGTCGTTAACAGGTTCTACAAATCTGTGAATATCTTTGCTACTTTTGTAGGATTTTATAGTCGGGGGGACTTTTATCTATTTGTTGCTCAGTTGCTACACTGTGCCAGGATGGCAAGACAACAGCAACGACCTCAGAGAAGGAAATGTTGGAGACTATTAATCAGGTAATGGTTACAGGTCCGTTTCTTGCGACACATCTGTACAAACACCTCTTCAAAACTGTCAGAAAGTGCAGTGGATTGCTGCACATTTCATAAAGATGAAATGATGACCAAGCATGATATTCAGTATATAAAACCTTCAAGTTCCGCTTTTTAGGAACATACCGGTTGTCATGCGGCGTGTTTCAAAGTACAAGATGGCGATCATTTTTTGAAGACGGCTGCTGCAGAGCCTGACTAACGTGGCAAGGCCATCTAATTATCTGACCCTAAAAATGTGATGAAATTTTTTTTGTCTAGCTCCATTAAAAGTTGAGATATTCCAAAATTGTCCTTAACGGCTGCCATCTTGGATGTCATCATGAAGTCTAATATGAAACTGCTGTGGACAAGATAAGTTTAATATCAGTGATCAGCCGACCTGATAAAGCAGGCAGGTGAGTAAGGTTGCAACAACTCGGAGAGATAAGACCAGAGAAGCCCATTCAGGGCCTTAAAAGCAAATAAAGGTGCTGTCAAGTGGTGTGCCACCCAGGCGGTGATTGACAGCGCTTAGACCCGCCTCCTGGCTCTGACTGGTTGTCTTTAGATGGCACTGGGAGAAGGCAAAAGAACTCTGTTTTTTTTTTCCACGGATGATCCGTCTCATGCTAAAATGTCACAACTAAGTTTCAATAATGTATTTTTTTTTTAATAGAAAAGTTACACACTGCAGCTTTACACAGTTTACAGCAGAATCTGTGGAAAAACAAAGACTCAAGGAACTGCAATCATCCAGTCAAAATGCAGACCTGAATCTGATTGACAGAGTTCCCGATGCCAACGTCAAAGAACTGAAATATTATCATAAAGAAGAGTGGATCAAAAATCCTCCCCAATGCTGTGAGAGATCAATAAATTTAAACAGAGAACAGCTGATAAAAACGCATTGATCCAATGTATTGAGTTACAGAGGCTGCACACATGTCTCCATTTCAGCTTCACTTTTGACGGAGTGGTCTGTTGTGTGCTTTGTACACTTGAGGTTAGATTGGACTCTTTTGCAAATGTGGTAAAGATAAAATAACTGTTAATGCAATATATTAAACCCAATAACTGAATAAAAATAAAAATAAAATACCTACATGTAGATCGTTTCCCTCATATTATCAGATAATTGCCAATCAGGCAATTTCATAAGCATTTTCACTGGCAAAAGCTAAACTGCTAGGAGTGATTGTTTGGGTTGATGTGTTCTGCAGAGGATTCAGAATTTGAAAAATGTCCACGTTCAATTAAAACCGTTTCACATAGCAGCGTTGTTCCTGTACATGTTGGACACCTTCCAAATGACACATCAAAATGAATTCCATAAATCACACGACTGCTAAAAGAAAGGCTACAATTAAAGCAGCAGGAGTCAACAATTTAGTCAGAAATATATTTGCAAGAAATAAAGTTGGATACATTACCTACAATGTAAGTCAGACCAACTCATAAATAACGAAAAAAAGTAAAATAAAATTCTGCTTTCACGTGAAAACTTTGCAAATAAAAGTTAAGAATAAATTTTTAAAAAACAAACAAATATTCACCCTTAAATAAAATGATTGACGTCTCAACTTAGGAAACTCATTTGGTTCCTGCTGCACACAGATAACTTTTCCAACTCTATTTAAAAACCTTTAAGTGCAATGTTATGTTTGTTATTTACTCTTCAAAAATAATATATATATATATATATATATATATATAAAGTTCTTTCTCTTGTATCAAGATTACAGCCATGGCAGTCCAATGATAATGTTGAATCAGACTGCATTCCCATAACCAGTCTGACTGGAAAACGAAGATCAGAACACGAAACGAGTGGAGGGAATGTGTGAACCCAGACCAGCCTGATCCAGTTTCAAAAAGCTCTTGTTTATTTGTTGGCAGCAGGCAGCAGCGTGTGGAAAGGAAACTTAGAAGGGAATGAAAACCGACATTTGCTCCGTGGCGCAGATTTAAAAGAACGCAGAGAAATGAGCGCAGAGCACCTCAAACTTCGGCCTCGCCTCTCTCTCACTCTTTGGCTGGGTGTGGGATAGAGTCTACTGCCAGAACTCACGCCGCCTCCCACGCCCCGAAAAACGGGGACTGTGCGTCAGCGGCCAGCCGCGGAGACTCTCTGGTCAGAGTTACCCCCACAAGGAAAACACGGGAAGGACGTGAACTTACCTGTAGCTCAGTCAGAGTTTTGGTTTCTTCTGGGTTCGTCGATGTACTGAAAGCCGCTCCTCCTTTATGTGTTGGAGCTGACGGACGGAGCAGCCTCCTGCTTACGGGAGCGCGCATGAGGCGCGCGCTCACGCAGGGCAGCGACTCATAGCTATGCAAGCTCGAGCGAGTTTGTGTGTTTGTTTCCTGCTTCCCATTAAAATTAAAATGAATTGGCTATAAAAGAAAATATCATGAGCCATAACAGGGACCGCATCTTTCTTTATGTAAAAAATAGACCAGATAAAAACTTAATATTACAAATAAAGCTTGTAGTTAAAGCTCTGGTTCTAAATATAGGGAATGATGTCCCACTGTACAGTAAAACTCTGCATTTAGGGACTTGACATGAGCACTGGGACTTACATTATCTCGTTAAATAACTCCAGACTGGATGTGTTAATTTATTTCAATTTATGGCACCAATTCCAACGACCTACAGTAAACAGCTCAAAAACCAGAAATACTTGAGAGACCCTCTAAATTGTTCATAACTGCCCATTTTTAATATTTCAGGCACCAAATTTACCAATAATATACATTAATGCACACAGTTGAAGCTTTCTTTGCACTACACCAGAAGTTAAACTCTACAGTCTTCCCAATCTCAGCCAATCAGCAACAAGGAAAATAAATGGTGCTCCGTGATTGGCTCCTTTTCAAACACCTGCTTCTGTCAAATAGCTTTGCCCTTTTAGGTTTTTCAGCTTAACAAACTTTGTTTTCTCTTTAATATCTGAGAAGAAGTCCTCTACAAAAAAAAATAAATAAATGAATAGACAATTTTTTGTGGATAATTTGGAGTCCAGTTCCTCTGAAAATAAATGAGTTTATGATTATCGAACTGTGAGTATTTGAGGGCCCACTTCACATTTGCACAACACAATGCAGTCAAACTCAGAGCCAGAATGGAGCGACAGTGGAAAGAGTTGAGCACCTTTGATGCAACTGAGAAAAAGTCATCAGTCGTAAATCAACAAAAGTAGCGTTTTGTTTGCAACAAATGCTTGTGTCAAAGAATTAAAGAGGTGAAGTAATGGTGGCAGACACCCAGTGGCTCACAAAACCAGCTGCCCGTTTGACGTTCGAAGATCCTGATAAACAAATGCTGCATAATTAGCATGTCTTATCGACATGCAGCCAGGCAGAGCTCTATGTTGTCTGGACACAATGCTTTTGGTAAGTTTTCTGGGTGACATCAGCTGTATTAATACTCTGAATAATAAAATATACCACGGAGTGAGCTTAATTCCTTAATGTGTGACGCAGGTTATGATGCAAACAAGCAGGGGATGCAGCTGAGGGCACTTATTCTGATAGCACTGCAGTACTTTAGGTTTGATGCTCATCAGCATATAACTGGTTAGTCAGCTTTCCTTGGTATGATCACAGTTACTCTCTATTGCCACATATATGGTCAGCAGTTTAATCCTACCATGAATTATTGGTTTAAGCAGGCAAACAGAAGTTATTAGTCTGTTTACGATGACTGGACTTTTCTGGTAATCCATGTACAATTTGGTTAGGAATTACAGGCCAGCTTAAAAATCATTGCAGTCATTGCTGTCTAATGTTTGGTAGAACTCCTGTTGCACGGAGCATTAAAAACGTACAATAAAAATTGGGAACATCACATTTTCAAGAAACATCCATTAAGATTTATTTTAAAAATAGCAATATTTGACTTTAAATTAAATAAAAGAAGCACATGGTGTCTTATTATTTACTGTATAAAACAAAAAAAAACAATATAAATAGGAAACAGAGATAATTGTTGCATTAAAAAAAAAAGAATAATAATAGCAGCCAAATAAAACCCTGGACAGAGAAAAAGGGTTTGCTATATTTCCTGTCCCTGACAGTCGTCGTCTATTTGCTCCAGTGTTCATCCAAAATGGTCTTGGTGATACCGTGGCAACCAGACAGATGTCACAAATCCGTCAGGCAGACGCTGGTGGACGTCTCCACGTGGATGCAACCTCTGGACCCCGAGCGCGACCGTCCCCCTCGCAGATCCATCACGAGGCTCCGGCTCCTCTCGGATTCTGTCGTCTGGAGTCGAGCCGCTCCGAGGAGGGAGTCCCACAGCAGGCCTGTGCTCCATAGCTGCACATATGCAAGCATGCATGCAGGTTATTACTGTGAAACTCAAACGTTTTCATATTACGATGTGAGTAGACTTTAATATGTTGTATTGGGGTTCCATGTGGTAAAACTCCTAGGGGTGGCGTGCAAAGTTTGGATTTAAATGGCTGCATAAATATCAGGAGTTGTTAACAGATTGAAGAGATAATTGAATAATTTGAATCACACATCTCAAACTTGGAGCACAATGAACACTTGTCCTACCAGTGCACAGCAAATTAGTTTATAAAAGTTAACATCTGAAGCTTTACTCTATGAGTGACCAGGAGAAAAAGATTCTTTAAAGTGAGCCGCAGGATGTCATGTTTAAAGTTCACCAGGACTCAACAAACACATTTAGGAAGCTTCTCTGGTCAAATGTGATCAAAATGTGAAAGTTTAGTCCCACTAGTAAAACTGTGTGTGTGGCAGAAAATATTACACCATCTAATGGAGGAATATGGTGGTGGTAGAATCATGCTGTGGGAATATTCTTCTGCAGCGGAGACAAGAAAATCACGTAGAGTTGATGGATGGAGCAAATTGCAGGATAATCCTGGTAGAAAACTTATTAAAAGTTGCACAGGACTCATTTTTCTTCCCACTTTACTCAATCAATTACTTAATGTTTGTCTATCACATAAAACACATCAAGATTTTTGATGTATTTTTAAGACAAAATGTGAAAAACCTCAAGGGTTGTGAAGACTTCTGTGATGCACAATCGTCTGACCGGGTGTGAGATGGAAAAAAAGGGCGAAAGCGTCAAACCTCGACAGAGATGTTGTTGTCGGGGTATCTTCTGTAGAAGATGGCTCGGAGGTTGAACTCGGGGTTTCCGTCCTCGGCCTTGAACACTCGCGTCCTGACGGCGTCGCCCTCGCACCGCACCACGGCATACACATCTGGAGCTGCGACCACAAGGCGGGAAACCCGACGTGATGCGAAGGAACAAAAACAGAAGAAACTAAAAACAGAGCAAGTGGAAGCCGTTGACGAGGACCGAACGTGTGGCCAAAAAAAAAAAAGTTTTCTTCTTCTTCTGCTAAGCCACCTGTTTGTTTGGGAGGTTTGAGTCCAGATGCCCTGCGCAGATGGATTGTGGTCACCACCGCTGGCTGAGGAAGCAAACACTGGAACAGAGACGTAGATGGCAGTTCTTCCTTTAGTTCCCTTCAACGAGAAGAAAAGAAAAACAACAACAAAAAAACAGGATCATGAGCTGTATGCTGCTACATAGAAAATAATTAGTCACGAATCGATTCCTGTTTCTAAGAGTAAAAACTGATTTTTTTTTAAACTGGAGCTTAATTAAAAGGTCTGAACAATGAATCTATCTGCCCTGATGAACAGACATTGGAATCAACTGAAGAGTATCTGGGAAATATTGCTGGTTTCAACTAAGCGGAGACTGGAATCGCTGCACCATCTGTTGGCTCATAAATATTTATGGTTCTGTTTTGTTCCCCAGGTTTCGAGTTCTGTATGTTCTGGGTTTGTTTTGCTTTTTTTGTGTGTGTGTGTGTGTGTAACTATTTTCTATTGAATTGTTATTTTCTCCTCCTCCTATTTTATGTTGTTTTTCTAGTTTGGTCACAGCTCGTTCCTGTTCGTCACATGGCTTCTGGGTAAAATATTTCCTCATAACTTTATGGCAGCTTTTGAACTGTGCAGTAACTTCAAATGCTGCCTTAAATCTGTGAGTAAAGTCAACTTTGCCTTGAAAAATTTACACCTTACAGAGGTGAGATGCATTGATGCTGTCGAGATTTAAGAAAAGCTTGAGGTTAAACATCTAATCCAATCAAATTTGGAAAAGCAAACCGGTCAAAACCAAGCTACGAGGTTTATGATGAATTTAGACATTAAAAGTCAACAGGATTGTCTCAATAGCACATTTTACTGGATGATAAATTGTCCCAGAAATCATTGCAATAAACAATATTATTGTCTTGAGATCATTTTTCAAGTAATATATTAATATAAAGAATACTGCACACTGCAACTGAACGAGATCTTCAATATCTAAAACACCAAAAACATCCAAAAAGAGTAAATAAAATCCAAGCACAAGCAAAACCATGAATAAAATGCATAATGAAGTCTCTTTAAACAAAATGTCCTTTCAAAAAAATATTAATCATATGAATGGAAATTTAGATGATTAATCTGAATTAATCATTTAAATGTCTTATGAGATTAATTTATGAATTGATTAACTGCTTATTGTCTATTGGGAGACCTGAGGGTGCTTCAAGACTGATCCTCAATACTTTGTCTTAAATGTCTTTTTTGTGTGCGTGCATGTGTGTGTGCGTGTGTGCGTGTGTCTCAGAAACCATTTACTTCTCCTTTGGTTCGGTGAAAGAATTAGAAACTACTTGCTCTGAATTAGGATACGGTTTTATTACACCTTATCTGAATAGCTGGTCCTGCCTCACCAAACATCAGATTAATCTGAGTTTCTGTGAGAGCTACGATGACTTCATCTGACTTTTTTTTTTTTTTTTGCCGCTTTGACACACCTGAGTTGGACGTTAGAGTGCGAGAAAAGCCTCAGCAGGAAGCGTCCGGTGTCGCCCGGCAGGAAGGTGGTGGGCAGCACCACGTATCGACCAGAAACCAAAGTCCCCCTCAGGGTCACACTGCGGGAGTCCATGTAGATGGAGCTGGCCGCCTGCTCCACCACCAGCTGCACTCGGCTGCAGCGGTTCGCCTCCACCTCAACGGGGTGAGACGGCGGGGGGGGGGGGGGGGGGAAAGGCAATGAAATTTCAAGAGGCGAGAAAGGTTCGTGCTTCGTTTAGAGTTTCCGCCGACCTTCAGCACCTCGAAGCCTATCGGCAGGTTTTCCCCTCCTCCGTTTTTCTTCAAAACCCTCCTGTCTTCCTGCTGCAGACAGATCAGCACCTCCTCCTCTTTGCTTTGCACCTCAAACATGAACTTAAAAAAAGAAGTTGATGGGGTACATTTCAGCATTTTTGTGTGTGTGTGTTTGTTTAAGTATGTTTTATGATGTCTGTACCTGTGGATTGTGCAGAAAGCTGTCCCTGTGGTTGATGCACCCCCCACAGCGACTCCTCCTGTCCATCTCCTCAACGACCGCTCCCCTTTTCGTTCCTTCCTGACCATTCTGCATGACCTTCTGCCCTTCGGGTTGAGTATCGCTCAGGGCCTGAGAGGAGCCGCTGTGCTTCCCTGTAGAAAGAGGCGCCATGCCAGGGGCATCCGGAGATGGAGCCCACTCCCCGTAGCTCTGCGTCTCTCTCCAGTGTGAGCTCAGCCACAGCAGCCTCCTCTGCACCAGCCGGCACACCACGACGTCTGTGAAGTAGCAGCAGAAGTCCTGGAAGTCCATCCTGTTTGGAGGGGGGAAAATAAATATATATGCATTAAATCGCTTGGAAGGTTGGACAAATTATGAAGATATATTTTGAGATTTAGACTGAAATGCTTCGTGCCAGAACTCTCCAACATCACGGACAACAATCCCCCTCTTCTCCCGCTCTGCTCGGCTCAGCTGCTGCCACTGCTCTGACCTGCAGGGGGCGCGCAACAACAACAAAAGGCGGATTCATGGTAATCGGCTGCATAATGTACCACGCATTCATTCACATTTCGTCAAACTGACACCTTAAACTCCAGTCCGTTTTTGTGATAGACCAGCACAAGAAGTCAACAGATTTTAATAGCTTTTCAAACTCTATAGGTTTGACAGCAGATTTTAAAACCATTTGATAGACCTAACTCAGTAACGTGGCGACTGGTTGAACTGTATCACAGACAAGAACTAATTAATAAGCGAAAACAAAATATGCAGTGGTCTTATAACTGCAGCTGAGAGAGAAACAGCGGTCAAAACATCTTCACTGACCCGAGGGAGAGAAAATATTCAGACTTTAAAAAACATATCTTCTTAAATCATTCTAGCATGCGACTTTTAGAAAGTCTTCATATAAAATTTTATTGTGAATTTTCCTCTCGTTTGTCTTTTTCATTATGTTCTGTTTAAATCTATTAAATTAAGCATTTTGTTCAGTGTATTTGGCAGCTTTTTTCTTTTTTTCCTTTTGCACATTTTAAAGAAGCTTGTGGTGCATGTAGTTTTCAAATGACGAGACTGGTGCAGTTTATATTGAAGATGCCAGTCTCCAGATGTGTAATACTGTTAGAGGCACAGAGGACTTGCAGCTGTTTCTAGAAAGTACTACCGCAGGGGGGGCGACGACAAATGCACACCACACTTTTTAGATTTTTATTTGACACAGGAAATGCTGCATAATCATCTATCATATAAAATTCGGCTTAAAGCATTAAAGTACATTTGAGCATAGTGTGGAAAAAGTTCAAAAGGTGTGATCACTGTCGATGAGCTCTACTGTGAAGCAGATGACAGAGTGTAAGAAATAAACAAGTAGTGTTTTAACTTCTGGAAAGCGTCATTGGTCCGTTGTGGCCATTTTTCTCAGTTTTCTCAGAGCTTCGTAATGTACACAGCAGATGTTCCCTTGTAAAACATTTGCCTAACTGTTGTAAAATGTCTGAAATTGTCCAGAAAAGTTGCAGTGGCATTGTAAAAACGTTGTAAACTACATCGTCAGCTGAGGCTTTATTCCTAAAGCGCCTGCAAAAGGCGCCCAGCAGTCAGAAGAAAGGTTTCAAAGCGCCCTCACCCCTGACTCCAGGCTCCTTTCCAGTCCGTGGTCCCCCACGGGTTCCTCATGCGCACCATAAAGAGTCGGGACGTCCCGCCCGCCTTCAGCTGACACTCCGTCAGCCTCACCTTCCTCACCGCTGTGATGCCGTAGGCGTGTCCTCGTACGAGCCCGCAGTCCAGCACTGACTCCACCGTCTCCCCCTCAGCTGGCTGAGGAACGTGAAACGTTTAGTAATTTACCAGCAACGTCTGAAACGTCGGAGCCCCTGAGGGCCATAGAAAAAACAATGTCCTACCCGGATGGAGCACGTGATGAGGGATTTGTGCTCATGGACCTGAGCTAATGTCTGGAAGAGTGCCTTCCTCCGCTCGCTGCTCAGGCTGAGGGCCTCACAGTCCAGGCTGAGAGGCTCCGAAACCCCTCCAGTGAAGTCGATGAGGGCCTCCGCAGTGTTTCCTCCCTCTAAAGCCTCGTAGCAGTCGTTCAGTCTGACACCGAAACACAAACTGGTTCAGGGAGTCGTGTGTGGCACTCAGTTCATCCCCGTGTTCTAAATGTCAGTCAGTTCATTTGCAGGAGATTTGTGGCGTTGCCTCTGGGCGTTCAGTGTTGTGGGGAGTTTTCCTAATCCACACAGGCTCAAAATTACACATAAGTTTACACACATTTATTCTCCCATCTTCTCCCGCTTCATTGCAGAACAGCTTCCTGACATGGACCTGTCTTTCTACTTCCTTCTTTATATACAAATGTTTTTAATAAAATATTTTTTTATGTTTTATATTAATCCATTGTTTTCTGTTTTTATTTAATATTTACTTATTTTTATTTATTTTTATATTATTTTTAGCTTTTATCTTCCTAATTTTTCAATGAGCTTCAAGCATTTCAGATGGTCGTTCCAATAGCTTGCTTGAGCGCTTTATAAATTATGTCAAAATCAAACTAAAATTAATTTAATAATATTTAAACAATTTTAAGGCAGTTAAATAAGGGCTCAAAAAATTGTTAGTTTTTGCATTGATGTTCAGGCATATTTGGGTTCAACACACCAGCATAGCAGGACGCAAAAGAGCCCCACAGCATGATTCTGCCACTGACGTACTTGAGAACTGGGGTATTGTTATGTTTAAAGCTTCACCTTGACTTCTCTCTGCTTACTTCTTGTTATTGTGGCCATATGTTTTAAGTCTTTTTCTCCAGTTATCATAAAATGTACCTCCAATAGAAATAGGGCTGGTGCATGTTGTCCAGGTTAAAATGCATCCATTCATGTTCACTGTCCAAGTTATAACATGAACTACTTCTGGTTTATTGATCATAATTTGTCTGAAATGCAGATTCAGCAAATGCTCATTTGCTAAAACAGTTGGTATAAATCACATATTTAATTTTTTTTTTTTTTTTTTATCAACAGTTTCAGGAACAAAAACAAACTTTTACTGGAAAGTGTCCATTTTGCCTTTTTACCCTTTATTCACCATCAAGTCAGCACAAACGGGACTTAGCAAGGGGGCTTTGTTCTCTTTTTGGGAAACTCTGGATCTCTGGAAATGAGTGTTTCGGACCTTTGCTGGATACCTTATATGATTGCTGAGGATATAGACAGGGTTATTTTAGGGAATCTAAGTAGATGCCAAGCTTTGAAAGAATATTAACCCTCCATTTGTCCATTGGACAGTTTTCTGCTTCTCCTTACTTGGCGTAGGCCTTCTCCAGCAAGGCGCTCCAAAACTCTCTTGGCGTTGCTGAGCGGCAGAAGAGCAGGACTCCATCTTGACTGACCGGCAAACGGTCGTCCACCACGACATCGACCCAATGTCCGAAGCGCCAGAATCTGAAATGGAAGATCCCTGCGTACAAGTCTGAACGTTTTGGGTTCCACTCCTGATCCATGTGGTTGGGGATGACCTGAAGTGAGGACAAGGGATGCGTAAGATTAGGGGAAAGCGTAAAGGCAAGGCACAGAGCTGATGAGTCTGAACAGAGAACCTTCTTCCACAGTGAAGGCTCGGATGCCAAGCAGGAAATGGCTGCCACCATCCAGCAGTTACCCAGACTGCCTTGGTGCAAGTCGCGAGTGCTGATACCATCCACAAACAAACGAGGGTCCCTGCAAATTTCCTGGATGGATGAGAGACGTAACAAAAGAGGATAAAAAGTAAATAAAATCACATCAGTCCACACTGATTAACTTCCATTCAGTCAAGGGGACAGAAAACATGATGTGTTTTTTTTGTATAGAACAAATCTTGATATTTTCCAGACAAATGATGAATATGGGGGAACTTCTCTATCCACATGTGGTTGTATTTAATGGAAACACAGACCACCTCCATCAACTCCAGTGATTCTGCATGTCTTCCTCTGAGAATGTACATTATCATGATTTACTCCACGCTTGCTGTTAGCTGAAACTTTCTTCTGGATTCCAAACTGAGTCCGAACGTTCTTCTTGTTGATGTAGTGTCCGGCGGCCATGCTAGCTTAATAAACGTCATAAAAGTATGAGGACAGTAATGGTTGATGACGTTAGAATTGGGTGGACCTCTTTAGGCACGTAAAGGGAGGATAAATTGGCCTCGAGGGCCCTGTGAGAGTGATTTTTTTTATGACTACATCTTCGAAGTCCGAAGAACCGAAGAAGACTTTAGGTTGAGGAGTAAAACATCTTGAAGAAACAAGGGAAGATCGACAATTGCCTTTTTTAAGACCCTCATCTCCCGAAGAATGGAGAATCTGTACTGGCCTGCTCATCCTTGGAGGATAGCTAAGGATAAGGTGGAGAGGGGAGTGGTACACCCGAGACAAAGATACCCAGGACAAACAACCACAAGCACACACTCGTACCTGAGTGCAATGTCGAGAGAGCAATTGACAAAACAGTCATGGTTTCGGACATGTCCGGGGAGCAAAAATAAGCAGAGAACCAATGTATCCGCAGGAGGAACATCCAAAGTCAAGGTCAAAAGCGCCCAGGCCAGGATTCAAATTCAGGATCTTATTGCTACAAGTTCTAACAGCTGCTCCACCGTGCAGCCCGACTCGCAAAACCATAAAATACGATTCCAGACTTTTTCAAAACAGCATAACACAAACCAGAGAGGACCAGAAGGTAACATAACATTTACAGCACAAGCTACACCCTAACTACTGTAATAAAACATTCATTCCTCACCATAAAAACATAACCGTTTCCCCAATAAACCCGCAAATTATAAAACCTCAAAGTTGGCTGCTTTTATTCACATCTACATGGTTGGTGTAGCTGCAGTTTTCAGCTACAGTGGCTGGAAGCCCCAGCCATCACAACACTGCTCTAAAAACAACCAGCCAGTCTATTTACACACTGCTGCTTTTTCTAAGCTCAACTATTGACACTAATATGGCTGTCCATCTGCATCTCCTCCTCCCGGGGATAGAGTTTCACTGCCTGACAACCTCTCTAATTATAGAAAGCGCTTTAATTAATCCACTTGTTGAAATGCGGCACACTGAAGTTGCCTCTTCAATTTGGATCAGGGACCAGAGGTGATGGATTCATAAATTAGGGCTTTCTAGGCATTTGGTAGGATTGTTTTCAGTTTTATTTGGACACTTTTACTCCACAGCAAGCTCACCCGCGGCCTCTTCCAGGTCAGTCCAGGTGGGGGCGCCCTCTTGTAGAAGAGGGATTGGTTTGTGGCAGGGAACAGAGGGTCTTTGAAGAGAGCCCCTCGACGGAGGCAGGAGCGCCTCAGCTTGTCGAAGCTCTGGTCCTTAAAGTCACTCACCGCTTCCAGCATCCTCACATCCAACGACTAAAACGAGATGGAAAGACAATGCTAAAAAGGACTCAAACAGAGAGAGAGAAAAAATACTTGACGCACCACATGTAATGATATGAGATCTTAAAGCCATTTGTCATTCAAGCAGATAATTATTTAGATTGCAGTCTGCTCCTGTTATCACAGCCTACGATATCACATATTAGAAATCATGAAAAGTAGTTTTGTTTCAATCAACCTCATAAATGTTTCCCATTTTGTCTGAAACTTAGAAGCTGTCCATCAAAAATACAAAACCTCGTCGTTTTATGAGACAGTTCCACTCGGCGGTTTGCCTTTGGAAACACCAACCCTCCGTCCGTGTTATCCTACCCAGTCTGTGTGATAAACCAACACCACCAGCAGATGTAATTACCCCAAAGCATGAAGCTTCCACCACCATGCTTGACAGTTACACAATGCAGAGTTTTTGGATTTGAAAGTCTCGGCTTAACATAAATAACATAACATAAAGACTGCTGAGTTTGCGTCAACGCAGACTGCTTTTATTGTAACTTTATGTCAGTATTGACATAAAGCTGTTTTTGAATTATTTAGGATTTTACAGCTTCATCTTGTTTTCCTAACACTTTCCACCGAGTACTTAATGAAGATAAAGACTCTGATAGAAATTTTGTAAACTATGTTTTTTATTGCTTCTATCATGTTTTGTATTATAGGACAGGCAGACAAGAGTAACGTTGCTTTTTCCTATTTCAAGTCTGTCCAGAACGTTTCACGCCTCAAGACAAGAAATGAAGTTACGGTCCATAAAATGACAAAAAAAAAAAAAAAAAAAAAAAAAAAGGAGTACACAGTTTCACATCTTTCAAATGTGTCTGTGTTTATGTAACAGCTTTAGGGCGATACTTGAGTGTTTGTTTCTGTGTAACTGTATCTCCCTCCACACAGACAATAGACAGATGGTCACCACGCCAGGTGACATAATACACTGTTACAGCTGGGAATAACCTCACACCAGTAAAATCTACTGGTCATGCAGCTTTTGACACTTTAGCCTCACACATCTGCATGTAAACTTCCATGCTCCAGCACAAACAGGGGTGTTTTCTAAGAGTTTGAGTGTCACTTACTGCTCCTTCCAGTGCGCTGTCAGGTGGCCGTTCCTACGCTTCCTTCTTGTCCTAGTTTGTGATGTGTCTTCCATTCAGTCCTCATCTCAACATGGTTTGTAAACTCCAGGTCCCCTTCTGCCGTCAGGTTTTCCTTCCTCTTCCTCACGCTCTCCTGGAGGATCGGTTGCTGTTGATCGTGCTGCGAATGTCACCTGGGAAACCAAGAGGCTGACACCTTCTCCTTTAACTGCTTCACTGCCAAATGTCACATTGATGAGGCCCAACATATACAATGTCGAAGCTGTGTGCAGCAAACGGCTCTGAAGGAGCTAAATGAGGCCAGGGAGCTGGTTCTAATTTTGGGCTGGGTGTATTTAGAGAAACACTTCAAGGGGAAAAATGGGAATGCTGACAGCTGCTTTAAAAAGCGCAATAAATAGACATCAAATATACATTTGAACACAAACAGATCCGATGGTATGAGGCAATTTTGCAACTTTAATCTGTTCCTGTACTAATGTGGATGTGAAATAAGAATTGTGTTTTTCTCAGTTTAAATATTTCTAAAGAAGTGATTGAAATAAAAATGTCCTAACCATTATGTTTACATCCAAAGTCATGCACGCATACAAAAGAAAAGAAAACACAATTAGTGCTGGGAAAGCCTTTTTGAAAATTAACTTCTCCTGTATTGAGAAACTAGTTATTAAACTTCTCAGGTGGGATTTTGACCCATTCTTCCACACAAATGAAACCACAAATCTCCAAGGTGCTGCGGGGTTTTTTTATGCACCCCCTCCTCCAAAGATGGTGCGTTCAATGTCTAAAGAGTTCGGGCTTGGGCTCAGTTGACCAGAATATATTCTCCCAGTATTTCACTGTATTGCCCAGAGCTACTGCAGCAAATGGTAATCGGGTTTTAACATGCCTTTTCTTCAACAGTAGTCTTGCGCAGTGAGTGTGAACAGAGATCATAAAAAAATCAGGACTTTCAGTATGCATTTCATAAATAATGAAACCATCAAGATGCAAATAAAAATCTGTTTAATTTTATTAAATTTTCTTATATCTCATTTTACTAGACCTTTTTGTACATTTTTTACACTTTATTTGAACAAATCCTTGTTTCCTCTTTCCTTCCTCTTAGCCTGCCATCGAGCCACCAGCAATCGACTGGTCGTGTCTGCTCTGATGCAGTGCGCATGCGCACACAGAAAACTGATGCCGATGTGGCTGAGGTGACGCTGAAACTTCAATTCTCTCCATTATAAGCACAAATTCAGAATGAAAGCGTTGGTTCTGGCCGTGGTTTGTGTCTGCGGCTTCTCTGCTGGGAGTGAAGACGAGAGACTGCCCAATAAATGCGAAGGTTTGACGACAAAAAGACTCAGGAGTCGTGTTTGTTGCAACTTTTCTGTTCTCTTCGTGAGTCAGTAATTGACCCGTTTAATCCCACTTTTTTTTTCCCCCTGCAAAATAAGTGCATGCATTTTCAATCCTTGGACCTCCATCACACACAATATTTATGAAGTATTATTACATTTTATATTGGTTATATTAGTGAAAATGTAGGTTTTATACTCGGCAACAATTGTTGCTGGTGGGAAACTGCATAGTGTAAATTACACATACATACATAAAACAAAATAATTTAAAAAAACTATGACATGCCATAACCTATGTAACAAAGAATGGGTACAAGAGTGTTCAGAAATATTGTCATTATCTCAATGTGCCTAGTGACCTTTGACCTCATTTATTAATTTCATCAGTGAGGCAAATTCAGGTGAAAAGGTTAGTTTGAACAAATCTGCATCTGGGAGGAAATTATCCCTGTTCCATCAGACCAAGCAGTACACCTTGGCCCTGTAAACTAGTTTCAGGCGTGGCGTCGTCTTGTAGCACACAGTGTCCTTTACACACACTGTGTGGGAAGGATCACCCACACAGTGGGGAGGGTTTCAATTGAAGACATCAATTTGAGTTTTTTACGTTTAGAAGATCTAAAACATACAGTTTTAAGCTGTGTGGGAACAGCAAGGCATATAGAATAAACAGCAGAGCTACGAACACGTAGCATGGTGCTGTCTATGTATTAATGCTAGCAGCAACATTGTTGCCATGCTTACATTTACTCTTCTTATGATCAAAATATGGATGAATGGATACAATTTT
The DNA here is from genome assembly GCA_010277075.1 of Poeciliopsis retropinna. Classification (NCBI taxonomy): domain Eukaryota; kingdom Metazoa; phylum Chordata; class Actinopteri; order Cyprinodontiformes; family Poeciliidae; genus Poeciliopsis; species Poeciliopsis retropinna. Next base: position 5,151,045 of record VMRM01000019.1, read on the forward strand.
CTTTATACATCAGTAGAAGACACTTGGAAAAAAAACATATGTTCAGAATATCTTATTTATATTTATTTAAATACTTTACTGACTTCCTCTTGTACAGGTTTGTGACAGACATTTACGTCATGTTGTCGGTGGGATTAAACTGATTAATATTGGGTTGTTTGTTTGTTTGTGTTAGTTTGTAAGTTTCTAACAATGGAGCTGCAGGAGGCTCTGGAGAAAACTGGTCGCTCTAAAGAGGTTCTGGAGGTTGGAGAGGTGCTGGACACGGGCAAGAGGAGGAGGAAGATTAAATACAACACCTCGTAAGGCTCATTTTTCATAATATCTTTGTGTTTTAACTCAATGCCAGGATAGAAAGAGATCAGCAGTGACCTTAGAGATATATATGTTTTTCACTTGCCCTACTTTAACAATAATCCCTTTCTTCTAGTAAAGTTTTAAAAGTTGTTGTGAGCTGATTATTATATTTGACATGGTTGTAAAAAATCTCATGCTCAAGTACATAATGACATTTAGGGTTTTTTTGTACGAGCTATTTGGCTTTGTGGCATCTTGTGTGTTTTCTGCTTGAGATTATACTAGTTTTTTCTTGGTAGAGAGTTTGTGTTTGAAGTTTAGCAAAGAGTTTTATGCCTGCGTTTGTTTGCTAGAAGTCGGTATTGAATCTTTCCTGCTTTATTTCAGAGAGACTCGTCTGACCGAGGCGGTGGACAACATATGCGAGCGCATCCTGCAGTACAGCGTTCACGCCGAGAGGCCTGGTAGCCTCAGGTACGCCAAGGTAGCGAACGCCTCGTTGTGCTTGAATGCGTTTCTTCAAAGCTTTGTGAAAGTTTGGATTATTTTCTACCTTTTCAGACACTAAATTGAGTAATGTGTCTCTGCTTAAGTATGGGGTTTATCGTCTTGTGTTTAACGTTGACTGCAGGGCTCCAGTCAGACTATGACGACGCTGAAGAACCTGGTCAACAAAGGAGTGAAAGTAGACCTGGGCATGCCGTATGAGCTCTGGGACGAGCCGTCTGCAGAGGTGACGAATATGAAAAAACAGGTAAGACAGAGAACGCTCCCCTTCCTGGCTGCGACTAAAGGTAAACGATTGTCAAAACAATGTGTGTTTTGTGCGATCAGTGCGAGACGATGCTGGAGCAGTACGAGGACGTTGTGGAGGAATGGTACTTCCACCATCAGGACCGGAGGCTGGAGAACTTCCTCTGTGAGAACCACGTCCTGAAGACGTCAGAGCGAGGTGGAACGAAAACAGAGAGACGCTTTGGACCTACTTGTTTAAAATTCTGATGCTCACACGGTGATAGGGAGCCCTTAAGAAACTGATTTAAACGGGAAATAATACTTATTTGAACCAAAAGTCTAAGTTGTCTAAACCACACATTTAAAATTTTACAGATTTTGTCATTATGCTCCTCCTAAATCGTGTGCTTTCTTTTGTCCAGACTGTCTTGAAGAGGTGTGGAAAGGCGACGCAGGTCTTAAAGGAGGAGCTGAGGAAGAAGAGAAAGGAGATAAAGAGGGAACGGCACATGATGCTGGAGAACTTTGAGGGAAAGCGAAGACAACACCACTCCTCAGCTGCATCTCTGAGGACAAACGCAGAAATCATGCATAGAGAAAGTCTGTTATTGTTTGCAGATGGACAATTTGCATGTTGCAACATGACACTTTGTATATTATTTGCATCATAACAGTGTTTCCACTTCATATTGCCCCATGTACAGTTTTATATATTTGAAATAAACCTTTTTAACAACATAAACCGCTTATGTGACGTTTTTAAACTCATTGGAAGGTGGTGTCAGAGGGATAATCAGCTCTGATTAGACTCAGCTGTGTGCCTCCAGCAGACAGACGGCACCAGAGAGCCAAACGATGCCTCCTCTTGCTGCATATTTCACCTTTTCGGCCTATTTTCTGAGCTACACGCATCAAACCGAGCCAGTTTTTTTACTTCACTCTGACCTAGAGGTCAGCTCTCAGGCTCTTGAGGTGAGCTGTCAGGAGGACAGCATGGAGAGCGTGATGATGAGACCTCCTCACTTGTTGGACCCCAAACCCCCCGCGCAGCTTGCCCCAGATGAGGCTTGGACCATCTGGTTCTGGACGGGATCGCCAGCCGCTCCACAGATGGAGAGTTCATCATCAGGCCTCCTCTGACTGACTATGGGAGCAGAGTGACTGTCGGCGAGACGCCTCCCCCCCCAGCTGCATCGGATTGGAGCTGCTCCATGCTGCCCCCTGCTGGTTCTCATCCTGTTATTTATTTTTATTGCAGTTCACAGACGATGCGCTGCTGTTGTTCTTCAGCGGATCCTCACCTGGTGAGACGTTCAAGACGGTGGGAAATGCTGTTCCTGTGCTGTGTCGGTATAAAAGGTGAAACATTAAGGGACGTTTCTTCAGCCTCACGAAACATTATTTATGCAGCAAAGTTTTATTCGACCAGCTGTTTTTTTTTTTTTTTTTTTTTTTTTTTCCTGCTACGCCACGGGGAATTTACATGTGAAATATTTCTCAAAAAAATACATTAAAGACTGATTATATACCTGGCTGCACATTTCGGAAGTACTACAAAATATATTTTCCAGAATTTACCAAATTCTTTAATGAAAAATTCTGGTTCCCAAATATTACTTTCCAAAAACGTAAAAGATGCTTTTGTGATACACATTACTTTCCCACGCTTACCTGTCAGCAACTGCTGAGGTTCTGGGACCAAAGATTTGATTCAGGCCAACTAATTAAAAAAAAAAATTTTTAAATCCTTTTGTGAGGATCTCTGACACAGGAGTGCAGAAAGATCGACACCAGGTACTGTACAAGTGTTATGGCAAAAAGCACACTGATGCCAAAGAAATGGACAGATTTGACACATTTATCTCTAGACGTTCGACTCCAACATGTTTAGATGGAGTTGGTGTCTGATGGAATTACTCCAACACCCAAGCATTGTATGGGTGCAGTCTCAGTGAGAATTGCATTTACAGCCACCGTTGATGGTAAAGTTCACAACTTCATTTAAAATATAATTCAGTCCTGGTGACTTGAGTTAACTCTCTGGTGGCGGCCTGGGATGGTATCAAATTTCTGGTCTGGATTACTGTTACTGCGTCCTGGCACCTGTTACTTTTCTGAATGTACGAGGTTGTTTCTTAAAACTTGCCCTTAGAAGGACTCTTCCCAACTTTGGCAGTAACAGTGCAGGATTTGACAGGTGCTTTTTTTTTAAAACTTATTTACGTTCTTAAAACAGATCGATTAAAGTTTCTGGAAAGACCCTGGGTTCTGGACAATATGCCGTGTTCCTAGAAAGTAACCTTGATGTTCCAGGAAAGCACAGGATGTGTTATTTAGTGCTTCTACCTAACTAAAAAGAAAGTTTAAATTTCCTGAAATTCTGAATTTATTTATTTTAAGCCATTCAAAAATTCCTTGCAACAATCAAATTTTCTTATGCTACAAATATACAAAGCTACTTTTTAAGGTAAAAAAAATATAATTGTAAGAGTATCACTAAGTATTTCTTTACAACAGTGCTTTGTTTCTGCATAACCCAAGTTCTACCAAGCTTCATCTGTCAGACGGACAGCTTCACATTCAAATCTAGAGGATTCTGCATGCCAATGAGCAGATTCTTGACTCTGACTATAAGGTATTTTGGGCCACTGGCTGCAAAACCACAAATCATCAGCCGCCCAGCACTCTGCTTCACAGATGGTATGTTTGTGCTGATATGCTCTGTTTGGATTACTGACATGAGTGAATTATGACCGAACGTGTCTACTTTGGTCTCAGTTGTCCTAAATGACATTATCCAGATGTAACCTGCAAGTGTTATTCTTTTTGCAGAGCACAGGCTTTCTCAAGAGGAAACCCATCTGAACGACATAAACTAGTCCAGTCGTTCGCTTGTCATAACTTTTAATATTTAACACTGTAACTGACAACTGTTCAGTCTGAAGTTTTTATTTTGTTGTTGTTGTTTCTCTGAGATTTATGTGGTCTGATTTTTGGATTCTCTGTTCCTGTAGAAATTTGCACACTGTCTGAAAATATAATATTTCACTTGTACCTTTACGTTACCATCACCTCACATTGTGATGGTATTCTAGATTTTCATTCTTTTATTTACCTACCCATCTCTAAATCCTCCTCCCAGCTGTATAAAACTATGATAACAACATGTGGAGTCTTCTGCTTCTGACTACAGGAGGAAGGCGGTGAGCAGCAGAGCCCTGAGCCCAACCTAGACGTCCATCGTCTCCGTCGACTCTGCTCTTCTCAGCCTCGACTTCTACCTCAGCCTCATTACAGGTGTGCTCCAAAAACTCTCATATGTTGCTGCTTATTATGAAAAGGTTGAGAACCACTGAGAATTTTCTCATTTCATCTGATGAGAAAATTAATGATGATGAAGAAGCGTTTCTTACCTCCCTGCGTTAAGGCTTCATCAGATCTTCATATTCAGGCAACTTTACACCGTGCTAGAAGTATCATGCTGTGGGCTTCTCTTTGGTTTATAGAGAATTATCCGTTCTCCATACTGAGTTCTTGATGCATGAGGCTAAAAAAAAGAGTCGATGAGTTTATTTCATGAATTCCATTTATTAATACAAATACAGCTGGTCCATTTCTCATGTCACCTTTAGGAGCTAACAGGACAAAATAGCAACCAAGAAGAGTTGGTTGCCATTTTGTCCAACTCTTCTAAGCCTCTATCTAGCTTAGATGGAGGCTTAGCCTCTACCTAAGCTACAACCCCAAAGAGGGTGTTCCCTATTGTGTCATTTCCTCTACCCATAGCTCACATTTGCATTTCTTAACATGTCTCTTCCTTTAGCTTTAGCTTAGCACTTGCTAAAAGACATGGAAGGAAAACGCAGAATTATTTATTCTCAACAGGTTCTACAAAGCAATGTGTCGGCGAGTTGAATGACACTTTTTAGATTTTTATTTGTATTTTGTTTGTTTCTACCCAACAAATACATTAAAGATTGGTTTTAGAACATTAAAAAAGGGCCTCAATTTAAATGGTTATATTGGCAGAGGTCCTTAGAAAACCTGGAGAAAATTTCTTGAAGCTCGCCATCACATTCAAAAGATATGAAAGTAAAATATGAACCAATCTGAGGTTTTCCAACATTATAAATTAAGGAGACCTTATCTGATGGGACATGTCACAGATTAAATATGTGGGTTATGTTTAATCTGGACTGCAAATATCAGTTGAATCTAAAATAATTAGTTTTTTTTTCTCTTTTTTTCACCATCAAGATGACTGGAGCAGTGAGAGAAACTCACCTGTTTGCTTCATGAGTGAGATGGTGAACATCCTGGCCTCAATAGACCATCATCATCATCATCATCACCCTCCCCTCCGCCTGTACGCAGGCAGCTGCGTGGCCACCCTGACTCCTGATGTTGACTCTCACCCCAGATACCCCTTCATAGACCACCAGGGGTGAGTCCTGCAGTCTTTAACGTCTGCTGCGGTTCCTCCACGGCCGATCCAGCCACTTCCTGCTTCTCATTATGTCCGAGCTGCAGGGGTTAAATCTGATAAGGACATGCCTGTTTGCAGATGTTTCACAGACTCCCAGCTGAGCGGCTCCGGCTCTCGCTTCCTGCCCCGGGTCCGGGACGACCTCCTTCACATTCAGCTGGAGCCTTTCCTCTTCCATCAGGACCGGAGACTCTCTGTCAGTGCCAAATTTAAATGCTTTATCATTTAAGTTCTTGCACAGATAAAAAAAAAAAGAAAAAAGAAAGAAATGTACATCCTACTGTCCTCCCTGCAGATTTACATCATTTGCTACCTGGAAGCTGTTCCTCTCTCTAAGAAGGACCCAGAGAAAAAAGCCTGCTCTTTTATAACCGGGAGGTCAGTTAGTGTTTGGGAAGACGGTCATTCTTAAAAAATTCATGTGATGCGAAACACATTTGGTTTTGCTTTCAGGTGGAGGTCAGCAGATGGGGACGATCATGCGTGCGAGAGCTGTGACGGACCCGGAGGCAGCAGTGATTATTTCATCCGCGAGAGGGCGCAGAGGAGCAACGGAGAGCGCGGACTAAACGGTGTACAGTGTGCTGGGTTTCCTCCTGAGTCGCAGTGTGCAGGTCATGTGAACAGCAGACGATAACCAAGATGTCGTTTTATTGCAGAGCTGCTCAGAGAAACAACTCTGGGTCCAATCACGTTTCTTCCAAAACGAGATGACGACGGCAGGACTTGATTCCGTGGAGAAAAATCGAATCATGGAGTAGTCCTGCCATCTGAAAGGTGTCTGGCTGGCAATTTAGCTACAATTTAATAAAGGCAAAAGATGTCAGTGTGTGAAGCAGGATTTATGGCCGCTCAAGGATTGTTTACATGCAACTAAGCTGTGCAGCTGTGCAATTCACCTTGTTTAGATAATTGTTCACTCAAATATTTCTGAGTGAAAGTAAGCATGAAGCATTTAGAGATAAAAAAAACAGATAAGCCCCGTTTGCAAAATGAGACCTAAATGCAGAAAATCACACATTATGAAAATATATTGCAGGCTTTTGCAGCTGCTACAACATTTCTGTATTGAATCGGGTCCAATCTGATCACAATCTTTATTATGTCTACGGGGTTACTGATGTGCTCAACTCTCATTGTGTGTGTGTTCAGCACACACACACTGAGACAACTGAGAGGGTGAGAACAAAAAAGGCACTACTTTGAAGATGCTTAAGCTCACATTTTAATGCACGACTAAAATTATGATTCAGTTTCCATGAGTTTAAGCATCTCAGCTGCTGAAGATGTGCATCTGGTGTGGGCATTAGAGGTACTCAGGCCTTCCAATTAGCCTAATATGTTATAAATATGCAGAGAGCGAAGGCCTGACACCTGAAATGTAATATTATACTAAAAATTGCATCTCGGCAATCATTTGGGGTTGGGATTTTGCAAACACTCGTGGTGATGACCATATGTTCAGCTCTAGCAGAGATGGATGAGAAGATGGAGGGAAGTGGAAGAAAACATGTTTGCTGCAAAAGATTTCAGACTGCATAAGAGGTTCCCATTCCAATAGGATAATGGCTCTAAACACACAGGTAGAGATGCAACAAGCTTATTCAGATCAATGCATCCATATGTTAGAATGGTCCAGTCAAAGTCTAAACTTGAATCTTATTCAGAATGTGTGACAAGAGTTGAAAAATGATGTTTTTGTTTGTGTTGACAAGAACTGGACAAAATGCAGTGAACAGATGCATGGAAGCTACTGATATGTTCTCCCGCATGGACAAGAGAGGAAATGGGACTGGATCATACTAATATCCGACACTGTTGCTATGGATACGCTAAGAACAAGGTTCTGCTCTACGAGTCCTGATGAGCTATTAACTGACTGAAAGGTTGAAGCAGTGGCTGAGGGAAGCCGAAGCTTTTCTACCTTCCCCTCTCAGCTTGCTGTACTGAAACATTATCTACGCTGTAGTACTTGTACAAAAAGACAGTCCATTTTCTGTTGCTCTCTCTTTTAATTTTTGGTGCGTCTTTTCTTCTACTAAATAATGGATGAACAAGATGCAACAGGAAATAATGGGAGAACCAGGGAGGAGTTTGATGTCCATAAACTGCATTTTAAATTATATATATATATATATATATATATATATATATATATATATTTTTTTTATCCACCAGGACATCCCCCACTGAGAAATATTTGACAGTGTGTAACCATGTCAACATAAGCAGAAGCTGCGGGCCGAGCTTTAAATGCAGTGCCTCTGAGCTGACAGTGATGAAAATCCATTTTCTCTGTGAGTCTTCCTCCCCCTGCAGATCGACAGCCCGCTCTTCATCTCCAACTGTCAACACTCACCAAAGACACAAAGTGAAGAAAACTCTGGAGAAACAAAACATTGTGTTTGGACTCATGACAGACAGGAATAATTTTCCACTCTGCTCTCGGTGCCAACTTGGATTTGTGGAGCCAAAGGCGCTCAGGCGCGATCTTTCTGGATAGATCTCCCTCGTACGGTAAACAAAAAGGTGAATTTATGTCTAGAAAAATGTTTTTCTTTTTCTTCCTTTCTTTCTTTCTTTCCTTCCTTCTTTCTTTCTTTCTTCTTTCTTTCTTTCTGGCAGTATGTGGATTGACCTGCAATGATAAACATAGATGGATTGATTTGGACATAATGTGAACAATTTGATTATTGTCAAATGGGAATGATCTTGATTGAGTTCACTGCACTGAACTTACTTATTTCACTCTCTTTTTACTCTTTACTTTTACTGACACTACTTTTATCTCTTATTTTATGCCAGATTTATAAATGCAGGCAATGAATACCATCTTATTGTTATGGGACAAAATATATAGAGAAAAAAGGGAAACAGAAACATCTTGATTTCTTTAAAAAAAAAAAAAAGTAACTGTTTTTCAAGCTGCATTTTTTATTTACTTTTCCCACTGGCCACACAGATTTGACTTGGTGCTTATAGCAGTAAATACAGTTACTGTGTGAGAAAGTTTGGGAAAATTAAAACTACCCTATTTAGTATTTGTAAGCTTGAAATTCTAGGTGTAAATAGAAAAAGTTTCTTCAGTGTACAGCACTTTGTGAAATTTTTATAAAACCCTTTAGCAGAAACAATTCAATTCATGTTGAATTGTGTAAAGCTCTTCATGCTGAAGAAAAGCATTACAGCATCATGATGCGTTTACATCCTGTTTGAAAAAAGGATAAATCGTTTTCCTTGAATACCTATAATAGAAAAATATGTTCAGATTTTGAGAGAACCACTATTTTATGTGGCGCTTGAAGTTTTCAAATAAAATGTCTAAGTTTTATAAGAACAAAAAAGAATGAATACATCTTATTCTATAGATTATTTGTGGGAAATCCTGTTAATTTTTTTTGTCGTTTGTGGTGTAAAGATACAAAAAATTTGTATTTCTCACAATGCTTTTGTCATTATCCAAATATTGCGTGAACGCGGAGAGAAACGACTAAAAACATGCTTAACCATTTAGATATTCTGAGCCCCTGTGGAGGGAAGACGGAGCCACCTGCTGCCCCAGAGCCACATGTTTTACACCGCCGCTATATTACATAAAACATCACATAAAATGGTTACTATGTGACAAAGCGTCACAAAGATGGAGGGTGACGAATACTCTTAGAAGTCCATATAGATTTTTGTAGGAATTTCAAGGTGCTCTTGAGGGCCCCCTGCTGGTTTAGGAAGGGTTAGCAGCGGCACGGGTCGCTTGTTCCTCAGGCCTGTTTCCGGACCTCGACTGCGCAGACCGTGGAAGTACTTATCTTATGTTTGGACGAACGAATTCAATTGTTCATCAAACCTCCGACCGGCAGAGCCCCGATCCTGCTCCGCGTTAAGAAACCTCGTTCTGTCGCAGAAGGTTTATTGCTGTATTTTACGACTACATCGTGCTGGTACTTTTGTTTATTATTACTTTTTGGTCTCTTAGCACCTCGGAGCCTCCGGGTGTGAAGTTTGGCAGTGCGAAGCACCTGTCAGCAGCAGCCACCTCAAAGAATCTGATTAAAGCGGCTCAACAATACCTTACATCATTTTTACAGAGGCCTCCTGTTATCAATTAGAGTGCGCTTTATTAAAACCTTGATCAAACCGTGCCAATCCACCTCCACCAGCACCGCCAGCCACCTCACGTCTCTTGTGTCTCTGTATTTATGCTGCCAAAGCGCGTTATTGACGCAAAAAACGTGCTATTTCACCCCTCAATTTAGTTTATTGCTCTTGTTCTTGGTCCAAACATTTCTTAAGTGCACTGTAAGCATACACACACACACACGCGGCACACCTGGGGAAACATTCCCCGAGGGAAGCCATCAATCAGTTTTATGTCCTTCTCTGGGAAAGTTTCCTCCTCCCCAATCAAGGCCCTTCAGCCCCCCCATGCTTCGATTCCTCTTCTTATATTTCCATCTGTATCAGTTTTGCTTCACATCTGAGAACCATCCGGGCCGGCCAATTAGCTTCAAACATTTTCTCTTTCTCTTGTTTTTGCCTCTCTGGAGGATAATTGGAGCAAAGCGCAGGGCGAGACGTCAGCTCGGCCAGTGCCTCGAGTTTCCCCGTGTGTCCAGAAATTTGCCCGCCAGGCGCTAATAAAGAGGATGTGTTTGGTGTAAAATAAAATCGCATAACAAGCAATGAAACGTTGAGCCCAGCTTTAAGGTTTTTTTTTCTTCTTGTTTCATTTTTTTTAAGGGAAAAGCTGCCAGGTGAGAAAAATAAAACCTTTTTTCTTTAATGTTGATCAAAAATGTTCAAGGTGGTTTTTTTGTTGTTGTTTTGTTTTTTTTCTTCAACCTTTTCCTTTTCACCACATCCCAGAATGATGGGGAAAAGAAAGCTATAAAAACACAAACCCTGAGAGTTCAGTACAAAGACACCAGAATAATAGCAGCACTTATGTTGAATTGGCACTTTAACTGTACTATTATAACAAACTTAATAGGCGCATTCTAATATTTACACAATGCAAGCCTTGCAGAAGTGTTCACATCATCTCGCGTTACGACCACAAGCTTCCATGCAGTTTATTGGGATTTTATGTGAAAGACCAACAGAGCGTCGCTTTGAAGTGGGAGGAACTGACAGATGGTTTTCAGCAGTTTTCACCGAGCAAATCTGCAAGGTGCGGCGTGCATCTGTATTCGTATTAGGGGCAGCTGAATAAAGGGGGCTAAATATACAAAAAAAAATAACAAAGAACGCATAAACCTCCCAAAAAATTACATTGATTTTGTGTTTTGTTACAGAACACCTCATTTGCTTTAATGTATTGTTTCTTTTTGACAGTAGCGTTGTTGTTGCCTTATATGTTTCAGTCTATTTGTTTGCATGATGGAAATATTTGTGTTTGTACAAATCTGCATATGTACTTTAATGAACAATTACTATGAAAGGAATCAGAAGAAAATGCAACAAAGCTCAAAGAGGACTTTTGCAAGACTCTGTAGGATTGTTTGATTTGGAGGGGGAAATAAATTCTGAAGTTGATTCAGATAAATTCAGAAAGCATAAACAGTCACAGGAGAGGTAGAAGGTCTGATAAATTAATGTAGGGAAAAAATATCCCCCCTCTCTTAACAATAAATAGGCAAAAATATGTGAAATGCAAGGCAGACACTTGCAAATGTTTAAAGTTTACCAATAAAATCTTGGATGGTAGCTTGCATTTATATTGGAATTATGGTAGGTTTTTGTGACTATTAAAAAACATCAAGTTTATTCGCAATTGTTTCTCCTCAGAAAAGTTCTTCTGCGCCTCCTCGCTAATTCATTTTGACAATGACCGCATATAAAAAAAAACTAAAAAAAACAAACCCCAAAAAAACAATTTTATTAATTGATTTATTGCAAAACGCAACTCAGAAAACAGCTTTGCAGTAAACATGCAGCATGTGTGTGTTGGTCCACGACAACACAAAATTCAAGCCCCTTCCGCACATATTCAGATCCCAGTTCAGATTTATGGACGCTCGGTCCTGCGTGTGCGCCAGTTTGAGGCGCGGCGTCTCGAGGTGGAGACTCTTGGCTCGGTTGGTGTAAGGAGAGACACCTCCCAGCTTATCCCGTTAATTTCCAACTGCCCTCTTCCTCCCCCCCTCCACGCACATGCGGCTGCCCCCCCCTCTCCCCCTCTCCTCTCCTCTCTCTGTGCGCTCCTCTTCTGTAAAGTGCGCACACTTTTGCTGCGCCGCTCTCGGTGATCAGGAGGCGCCGCGGAAGCAGAGGGAGAAGGAAGGATTTAAAAAAAAAAAAAAAGAGCTGGGACGCACATGGTGAGCTTCTCGGTCGGTTCTTCTTCTCGGAGCCTTTTTCACTATGTGATGGATTTGAAAGTGTTTGTCGGCGTCTCTCTCTGCTGGAGCGACTCGGCGGATGAAGGAGCGCATGTGCGGCGAGTCTTGAGGAAAACGAGGGGAAACGAGACGCGGACGGTTTTTTCCGTATGTCGCCCTGAAGTTTGTGTTCAGTTACGATAATCTTGATGAATGATTTAGCTTGGAACATGCATAGCCTTAGTTTCCACAAATTTGCTTTAATTATTACTATTATTATTATAATTGTTATACAAGCAATAATAGTTATTATTATTATTAATATTATTGTATCGTTTTTTTTAAATTTCGCTCATTCTAAAAAAATGTTTTTTTTAGAGTTATGCAAGATACATAATTAAGCTACATGCATGCAAGCAATTAAATAAATTGGCAACTGCCTTTTACTTGTTTTCTTTAAATGTATTTTTTTTTTTAAAAAAACGTTTTAGATTTATCACATTTAATTATTTTTTTAATAATGATTCAGTACTGCAAGATGAAAAGAAAATAAGATAATTGCATTTAATAAGCCTGTTTGCGCCCCCCTCCCTCTTCCTCCCCCCTCTCTTCGGTTTAATTGCCCCAAAATTCGTCCAAACAAATTCTGAAAAAAAAAAAAACCCAAAACTAATCAAAGCAAAACCGAACACGTGATTTCAGCTGTTTGATCGACCTGACCCGGCCCCGCTGAGCAAATATTATCCTTTCTCTCCGCGACGAAAGCTAATTGGCTGCAGCCAATTTCTCTGCGCAATAAGCGCAATTAGCGGCGGTTCGTTTCCCCGGAGCGTCTCTCTCAGCTGCTGCCAAAGCGACCCTGACTAAACACGAAGAACGTTCAACTCCTGACGAACCGCGTGCGGTCCCGGGTTCGAGCGCTCTCTCTTTCTCCGAGCGGCCGCAGGCTGTTTTCTCATTAGCGTTTCCACGAGAAACCCAAACTTTTACCGTGTTTGTACGGCACCGGAATGTAAAGCGCACGAAACGTCCACCCGGTTTTGTTTTTCTTCCCCTTCTTTCTCTATGAACGCATTCCTGTTCACGAATTAGCGACTGATTGGCTGTTTTATTTGGGTTTTTTTGTTTTGTTTTTCATTTTTTCAAATTCCCAACAAACAGCTCCAGAAACCCTGCGGCTGTCTCTGATTCTAATCACCAGCCCGCCAGTTAGGGTTAGGGTTAGGAAAAAAAAAAAATTACAACCGCCAACTTTTATTTATTGTTTAATTATTCGCCCACGGAGTTGTCTTTGGCTCCGCTGCCACGTGGAAATCGCAATGATTTCATCTCCATCTGTTTCTCGGTCTCATCGTGTGGAGCTGGAGGCCCGGAGCCTCCCTGCCAACTCGTGTGCGGCTGCAGAGAAGAACAGAGGAGGCGAAAGGGAGGAGGGGGAGAGATTTGCAGGGAAAGTTGTCTTTAAATATCAACATGTGTTTTTTTAGTCAGAAACAAAACAAAAAAAAGGAGAAGTAAACTAAGCAAAGATCCCGCATGGGTCAGTGCAGTCAGTGGTGTGATGGCCAAGTGGGAGGAGGGCCCCAAGTTGCACCAAGTGGCGGTTTGAGTCTTTTAGGCCAATCTGCTCTAAAATTAGGTCACTGCACCTAAAACCCGGAATCTGCCCTGCGCGGAGGCCGGAATGCGCTTTGGGAACACGCGGGACGAGCGCGCTCGGCCGTCGTCCAGTGTTGGATTTCTGACCCCAGCTCAGAACAATTGCGAAATTAACAATAGGTGTCAGTGTGGGAACATGGGCCAACAGGTGCAGCTTCAAACGCACCACAAGAGACGGAGAGCCGAAAAGAGCTGATCATATTTATCTGTGAAAGGCTGCAATGTATCAGCATGCAATGGCTGCAATGTAAACAAAAAAAAAACAAAAAAAACCCTTTCGGAGATCTTCTGCCTCGTTAAGCCGAGCTCATTGAGATCATTTAGTCCATAGAAATCCAAAACGTGGAAGGAGAGCAGCTTGAGTTGGCTTCGGTGTGAGCGGAGAGGGCCGCTTCTGCTGTCCATGACGAGGAATGTTAAAATGTGTTAGACCGGCCAAATCCAGCTCATCCGCCCAGCAGAACACGAGTCACGCACGTCAGGCCCACTGCGCCCGAGTGTGGACAGGTCCTTATCAGTTTAGCAGGTAAAAAAAAAAAAAAAAAAAAACACAGAATGCCACACACCAGCTTGGCCCGGTGTAGAGAAAACATCTGACCCCAGGAGGATGAGAGTAACTCTGGAGTTACAGGGCGAAAGAAATATTTCCTTGGCTTTCATGTTAAGATCTGTCCTTTTCTATCCTAGCTTAATTTATTTCATAAGGATTGTGTCTGATAGTCCAACGCATTCTTACAGAAATGATCCTGGACAGATTAGATCACGGCCCTCTAGCAGAGGGCTGACCCTAAACACACAGCCAGAGCGAGAACGAAGGCTTTCTTCGAAGCATAGTAGACCGGCTCAGTCAAAGTCTAGATCTGCTCCCAAACGAGAACCTGTAGCAAGACTTCGAAACTTGAGTGGGGGTTATTGTTTCCCACTGGAGTTGTGGTGGGATTCCTTAGAATGGCAGATATTTCAGATGTAGAGATACTCACCAAAAGACACAATGATAGGAGTTGACTCAAAACATTCAAGAACAAAATCATTTTCCTGACACTTCGGAATTAGTTTTGTGTTATAATGTGAGAAAACGTTAAAAAAAAAAGAAAAAAAGTCCAAGCTTTATTAATACTTTTTGCAAGGTGCTGAGTACAGTGAATTAACGGCCCCACACCATGACCCCGGTGTGTGACTGGGGTTCACACACCGGGGTCATGGTGTGACCCCAGTGCTGTGCCATCTCTGTGTTTGCTTTGATTGAAACTTCTTTTGTTAATCCCACAATGGTTTGAAAAAAACAATAGTAAATTTGAAAAAGGTTTTGACCAAAAAAGAGAGAAAAGAACTTATCATATTATCCTAATATATTTTTGTGATCAATACTTGCTTCACACATTTCTGCTTCATGAGCAGCAAAAAGAACATTTAGTGACCAACAAGGACTCCAGACCCGTCGCCCTCCTTCGCTCGCATCTGTTGGGCTGTGCCGTAAACATGCCCCCAGGTTGTCAGCAAGTATTTTTCCGGCCCCTTCACTGGCCAAGCATAGCTGCCTCCACAGATCACCCGCCGGAGACGCGGTTGATCTCATCACACCACTATTTGACTGTTTGAGCTTTCGGCAAGATGTGTTACGGCCGGCCGGGACACTTCAAAACTCTCCGTTTCATATGCAGTGAGATGAAAGTGTCCATGTTTGTGTTTCAGGACGATTTTTTAGTGTTTTATATCCGATTTTGGACTGATGAGATTTCTCCTAAATGGCGTTTTAGCAGTGAACGCTGTATGTTTTTGTGTCAGGTGGATTATGTTAGATGATGTAGTTTTGGGAGGGGAGAAAATCTGGATCAAGCCCTTGTTGTGGTCGTTTAAAATGACAAAGACAAACGGGAATCTTGTCACTTATCGTCATTCTCGCTGAAATTTCCTCATCCAGATTGAATCCTGCAGTAACCCTTTCCCGGCATTCATTCCCCTCTATTCTTTATTTTTTTGTTGTTGTTTTTTATGTGTCTGTGGTACCAACACCACTTGACACCAGAGAGCTAATTAATCAACCAACAACTTATAAGTCCAGCTTCTTATCAGAGCGTTCATGTTCCCCCCGGGGCATGTCTCGACACGCCAGGAATGGCTCGCTGAGGCATCCTGGACATCAGGAATGTGGCTCTTTGGAACCGGGGTCACAGTCAGACCTCTCATCGCCGCGTGTTTTCCGCACAATCCACAGCACAAAACTTTACTCCTCTCCCAGATTTAGCTGGCCGCCTGCCTTCGGGAGGCGAGGGGCGCAGGGGTTTGGAGGGCACAGACCCCTCGGAGCTGTGTGGTCTCCCAGGAAAGCCTCGGGTTTCGGCCGTTTGCTAATTGAGCGGGACAACGAGGCCAGAGAGGCTCTCTGCCCCCTCCCTCTCCGTTCTCTCCTACAGGTTTGGTTTATGCTGCCCTGCTGACTTTGCTGTCAGTGTCCAATGCTTGTTAAGACGCCATCAATCTCACAGCAGTTAAGAATATTCCCAAAACAGAACGAAGGGGGCAGGTGACAGGAGAGAGACGAGGAAGCAAATGGCAAAGAGTCTAGAAAGAAAATAAACAAAGCAGGAGGATATAATATGTTAAATAGAGAGTTTGGGAAGTATTCACGCTGTATTTTTATTTTTGTTATTATTTTTTTAGAATTTTCTGTGATTTACCTGCAGAAAATAACACATTATTATAAAGTAAGAGGAAAACACATAGTTTAATTTTAAAAAAAAAGAAAATTAGCACTTTGACACTGAGATCTTCTTGGATTTTGACTCACTTTTTGCAGACATTTTTCCCCACAATTGAAATATTTTCCCTCTCCCTGCTAAATTCCCACAGCACAATGTAGCCACTACCTGACCAGGCCTTTTTCTTCCATAAAAGAGGAGTGAAATGTCTTTCCTGTGGAAAACTGCAAATGGAAATTCATTTAATTTTTGAAGCTGTTATTGCCTCTCTTTGTCCCTTTGAAAGATAGGCTATATTTTTAATATCAATTAGCTTTTTCCCTGTATAAATAAAGGCCAAATAAAATAATTCATCTTGTGATAATTGACATTTAGGTGAGGACAAATTCTTCCACACGTTTTTGGGATCATTGCAGATCCTCCAGATTTACCACGGGACGATAGACCGAACAGATCTCTGTGAGATGTTCAGAGATCGTTTGCTTTACAACCTTTTCCGCTTTTAAGCGTCTCCACAACTTTCTCTCTGACCTTGGTGTTGACAGAACAGCTGGACTTATTCCGAGATTAGATCACACGCGGGCCGACTCTACTGGTGACTAAGAAGGCAACTTATTGGACTGGGTTTTATTTACGGGCATCAGAGTGAAAGGGGTCGATGGGAAAAAATGGAACAATTTATTTAAAAACAAAAAAAAATACATTGATTTTGTGACTGTAGCTTCACCAAATGTGGAAAAGCGTCACAGTGAATACCTTCGAGTGAAGCAGACAGATTGTTTAAACCATTTTGGCTCCGCTGTCAAATCTTGACAGACGAGTTATTTACAGGCATCACCAGTTGTAAGCAATAGGAAGGGATTTGTTCACACTCTGGACAGACACAAGTCCGTGTTTGTCTTCCACCACGGAAGTAGCAAAAGCAGGGCTCACGTCAAACGTGCCTTTCAGTCCATAAATCACTTCCAACCAACCCAGGAACAAATCTCCAGCTCCTCTTCCTCCCTCCCTTCTTCAGTTTTTCCTCCGTTTTCTCATGTGCTCTGCTCTGCACCGTGACAGCGCCCGCTGCTCGCGCTCGGGCCTCTCCGAGCCTGCAGAGCCAACCAAGGGTAAAATGGTTTGAAAAGAGAGCAATAAATGTGATGGATGTGGGCCAGTGCAGGGTTTAGCTCCAGCTGTCGGGCATGTTTTTTGTCATTACAGACATACCTCACGGGTGTGTGCTCCCTTCAACCCGTTCCCTGTGCTCCCTTTGACTTTGAGGGAGTTTTAAGACGGATGCGTTCCTAAAGGTTGTCAAGATTACGGGTTTGAAGTGGTGGCGACACCACTGTGATGATCCAGGTCATGTTTTTATGTGATGCGTTCCTCGCTGGGATCTGCAGAAAGCACATAAGGTGCAAGTGGTGGTGGCATGTGTTTTCAATGAAGACACAGGTGGTCGTCTATCTTAGATTTCGCTCTCATGCTTCAAATGCCAATGTAAATCAATCAGATTGTCTCTCTTTTCTTCCACAATGCTCATGAATTTCCTTGAAAAATGTTCTCTTTCTTCTCCCTCAGGCTCGATGACATGATGGTCCGGCCCTCTTCCCTTCCCCCCTCCATCTCTCTCATTCCTGTTCTCCTCCGACTCCTCCTCCTCCCTCCGTCTCTCATCTCCTCTTCCTTCTCCAACGCCCCGCTGAGCTGGACCTCGCCTCACGAGCCCTGCTACCACCCAGATGGCCGTCCTCGACACTGCCTGTCGGAGTTCATCAATGCCGCTTACGGGGTCCAAGTCAACGTCACCCACTCTCTGCACGGGCCCGATAACACCCCCAACATCACCACCCTAACGGACCTGCACAACCCGCACAACCTGACCTGCTGGAGGGCTCGCGCAGGAGCCGACACCGGCGACTGGGTCTTCACTTTACCTCTGGGCCGCCGCTTTGAGATCACCTACATCAGCCTGCAGTTCTGCAGCCAAGGGCAGCCGTCTGACCCCATGTCCATCTCCATCCTTAAATCCATGGACCACGGGCGTACCTGGCGGCCGATGCAGCACTACTCCAGCAACTGTCTGGAGGACTTCAAGCAACCCTCATTGACCATCGCCCGAACGAGACACCAAGAGACAGAGCCGCTGTGTTCGGACCCCCGGCCCCTGCAGAGGCAGCGGGGAAGCACAGTCCTCGCCTTCTCCACTCTGGATGGTCGCCCGTCTTCTCCTGATTTTGATTACAGCCCCACCCTCCAGGACTGGGTCACGGCCACGGACATCCGGGTTGTCTTCCACAGAACTTCCAACAACGTCAAGGCTACGGATAAACTGGAGGAAACCCAGTGGCGTGACGGCCTCCATGACGCCAAACGAACTGGGATTCTGAAGTGGAGATTGGATACAAAGAGTGACACTGGAGATCAGGCGGACAAATTAAAAGACAATACACTGGCCTTTTTTGACAAGGACAAAAGAAAAAACTCAGAGATTGGTAGGAGGAATAAAGAGGAGTGGATAGACAAGCAGCGTCGGAAGGACCATCGCAAAGGCTCTGGTCATGGCCAAGATGGCCACAATGTGACCAGCAAGGAAGGAGAAGACACTTTTGGCACCACCGACTTACTTGCTTCGCCAAGGAAAGGTGGCAAAGCCAGAAAGCGAAATCGCAACAAGGGAGACAACTTTTGGGTCCCTTGCTCAAACGGAGACTGCACTTGGACCGTTGAAGGGCGGAGCAGGACGAATGGTGGCCGGGAACTGAGGAAGAGGAGGAACAACAATCCCAACACAAAACAAAACTTAAGGACTCCCCAGCCCTCAGGCTTGGTCCTTCCTGTCCGAGCCCCTCTGACCATTTCCGACCTGCAGGTCGGAGGGAGGTGCAAATGCAACGGACACGCTTCCAGGTGTCGCCGTGACGACGCAGGTCAGGCGGTGTGTGTGTGCGAGCATCACACGGCGGGCCCAGACTGTGACATGTGTGAGGATTTCTATGTTGATAGACCGTGGCATCGCGCTACACCCACTCACCCAAACCCCTGCGTTGGTGAGTCTTGCTAAATGAAGGCATGCATTAAAATACAGCGTGCAATAATACACAGCATGCATTAATACACAGCATGCATTAATACACAGCATGCATTAATACACAGCATGCAATATTACACAGCATGCATTAATACACAGCATGCATTAATGGAACCAGATGGAAACGCCGACCACACAGAAACTGTTCTTGTTCTTTGATTATTTCAGGATTGTTTTTTTTTCTAACATCTGTTTTCCAGACTGGTGGTGAAAAAAACATTTAGAAAATCTTCCATTTAGATCTTTTTGTTGTTGTTGGATACACATGAGAAATTACTTTAGCCCATTTAAAACATTACAAAAATACACATTTTTAATATTATTTTAAGTGAGAAATTCTATTGAAACACAAAAGTTTTACTTTTTTCTTTCTTTGTTTAAATGATTGCAGCCATTACCTCTGTTATAACTGTTTTTTCTTCAAATGAAGAAAACCCGTTTTTCTGATGAAACCAGATGTTTACATAAGCTGCATCAAAAGACATAATCTTGTTTTCTCTCTCTGCCTGACATTAAATCAGACTAAATGCTTCATAATTTAAATTAGTTAGAATTACCAAAATTATTCTGAGTGTTTGACGGAACCACATTTTTGCCTGTACGACTCACTCCGAAGATTTTGGGTCCCTTTCCAGATGTCTTCCACAAATAATGTGCAAGAATCTTGTCCCATTCTTAAGTCAGTCAGCTGCAAGGTCGTCTTGCTCAAACACACCTTTCCAGCTCTGCCTGGAAATTACCTATGGGACTGAAATCAGAACTTAGACATGGACCTTGTTGTTCTTAAGCCACTTCATTGTGCTTTAGGAAGACACATTTACTCTCATGATTACCACATAATGACCTCCCGCAGCTGAGTGACCACATAACTTGATTCTGAATCCTCAAAGAAAGTTTTCTTAGGCTTGTAACTTTCCCCACACACACAAAAAAAGAAAATATAAATTTGTAAATAAGAGTCAACTGCAGTTGTAGTACTCTTGGGGGCCCCCTGGTGGTGTGGGGGTATTAGCTAACCACTTAGTTGGCCACCATATTCGGCTTTGTGCAGCTATCACACTATGGAGCATTTGTTAAAGCAAAGTTTTGATTGAATACAAAGAGAACTGTTAAAATTTCTCTTTGTATTGGTGATTTTAAAAAAACCCAACAAAACATTGATTCTTTCTCGTTTTTGTCCAGCCTGTGAGTGCAATGGCCACTCAAACAAATGCCGCTTCAGCATGGAGGTGTTCCAGCAGTCGGGCAGGAAGAGCGGAGGCGTGTGCCTGAAGTGTCGCCACCACACGGCCGGGCGCCACTGCCAGTACTGCCAGAACGGCTTCACCCGCGACACCAGCAAGCCGCTCGACCACCGCAAGGCCTGCCAACGTCAGTCACTAGACAGGTTTTTGTGATTGCTCTCTGTGAAGGGGGCAGTGGGGGAAGAGAGGGCAAAAATAACGTAAACGACACCAACATAGGTCATTTCAGAACTTCATGTTTGATTTGTCTTGTAACAATTGAAGCTCAATTTTTCAATCTTTTAAGGTGGAAAAGAAAAATGTATATAAAACGATTTTGCATTAGCGGACAGGCTTAAACAAATACTACAGAGTTTGATCAAACTTATCAAACCTTTTGGATTGGAGGAATTTACAGTTAAGTGCAAAATTATGTATACACTTGGGAAATTTAGGTTTAAAGTAACTTTTTAATTTTACATACATGTTTCTGATCCATCCGATTTAGCCAGAAACCCTAAAATCTGAATGAAAATCATCAGACGGTGATAAAAGTTAAGGTGATGACAAGGAGGCCTTCAGAACTCAGAGATAAATCATCAAAATACAAGTGTCAAGTTACATTTTGTAAAAAAAAAAAAAGGCTTAGAACTTTAAATATTCTCTCTGCTGAGATATGTTTCTCGTTTCCTATCACAAACATAAATTAAAACAGTTTAAAATCTGAAATAAAAAAAATTCCTGCAGCTCCTTAAATGCTGCTTTGCTTCTCTTTGCTGCCTCCCTGATAAACTTTCTTTATGTCTTTGTGTTGCTTTTGCAGAAACATCTGGCTATATGTTCATAAAGAATGTTCCGTGTGAATGATTTAGAACCCTTTTCCTGACTGATACCTTTTAGACAATAAGATCCATCATGCTGCTTTGGAATCCCTCTGGATCATGGCATTTGTTGTGAGATTTGGCAACAATCATGCTGCCAAAGAGCTGAGCTGAAAGATTTTCAGGATTTATGTCGCTTGAATTGATTTGCTATGAACTCGGTGTTCCACATAACAAAAACCTGGCAATTTAACAGGAATGTGGAGACTTTTTGTTTCCACTCAGTGCACTCTGAATTGTTGCCCTGCATCGCTGCTTCTGTTTACATGGTCAACATTGTGTTAGCAGTGTAGACACACCTGCATCCTCATTGTTACCGCTGGTTGGCAAACACCACGACTGCTGACCTTTGACCGGTCACAACTGACTGTGACACCTCAGTGCGCTCACATGGAGTCTTGACCAGCAGCCTAATATATCCAATGTTAATAGTTCCTCTAGTCTTGACAAGAAAGGGTTAAATAAGCTCATATCTCACAACTTTTTGTTCAGACCAGCAAATTCAAATTATATCTCAGCATTGCCTAATTGATGCTTTAAATCACTGCCATTCTGGAGCAAGGGGGGACATTATTCTTTATTTTCTCCAGTCAGGCTGTTAGGAACCATTACAAGTTTCTGTGTAAATAACACTCGAGTGTGCTGAAGTGCAGCTTCCTTTTTCCATCTGTCCTCTCTCATTTAGTCTAGTGATTGAAAAGTTAAATAAAAAAATGGAAAAAAAAAAAAAAAGCTTTGCTATGTAAACTGAGCAGTAATAAGTTCTGCTTCACAACCCTTCCTAAAGGAAATGGATGGGTTAGGGCACAGCATTTGTCTTCATTTAGACGAAGGTTGTTCATCCTCTCAAAAAAGCGTCGGAGCGGTACGGATACTGTGTCAGGATTTGTTATTTTCTTGTTACCCTTCAAGGAGGAATTTGTCTTTGTTAGCCGTGGAGACGGCTACGAAATGGATTCGCTGGTCTCCCAGGGACATGCTTTGTCTCACTCAAGGACGCACATTTAGGACAGATGCCTGCTGTCATTTGGGATTAAACCTCTGACTGGTTGTCCACTTTGGGATGGGTTCTGTCTGCCTTTGTCTTTCTAAAAAACCTTTTTAGAAAGACACACCATGAAGCTATGTTAGGAGATACTTCTCCATTTTTCAGCTAATTGTTCTGGCTTAACAATTCAATTAATCTGGCTTGTTTTTCCTGCTTCTGCTAGTGCAAATAAGAGACCAAGCAAAGGCAGTTTCAAACCGAAGCCCAGTTAGAGATTCTTGTATTGATCATTGCAGCCATATTGTGCTTTGATACAGTTTTGATAAAGTTTTTTAACCGATAAATTTAAGAAGAAAAAAAAAAACTAAATAAGAACCTATTGAATTTAATTGTAATATTTAAGCAATTAATATGCAAAATTTTACATTTTTTGCTGTCCTGCTTCTTGTAATATAACAGTAGAACATTAGGACTTAAATATAACACATGAATTGCTTAAATTAAGTTAATTTACTTAACAACTAATATTAAACTCATCTTGCATCTTCAGCTTGAAAATGCAGTGTTGCCAATGAAAGGTTTGGTCTCCATTCCTTTATCAGCTGCAGCACTTAGAAAGCTTAACAACAGTTACAGATGTCTGGGTTTAGTGTGCTTTCAATAACAAACTTTACGTTGCTAATTGAGGTAAAAAAGTACATCCTAATTTTAATTGCATAAGAAATTAAGCTAATTTTAGGAGCACACCTCCGCTGATGAATTGCTTTAAAAAATAATTTGTTGCTTCCCAGTTTTATGAACCTTGTAGTTTTGTTGCCATTTATAACAAAACTGCTGCTACTTTAACTGCAAATGACAATATGAAGATGTACACATTCTCCCCTCGAAAACAAACGAAACATTGGATAAATGAAGAAACATGACATTTTTTCTCTTCTTAATTCCTGAACTCAAGACTTTTGGCATTTTGTTATTTCCTGGTCCAGCATGCCAGTGCCATCCTCTGGGAGCTGTGGGCCGCTGGTGCAACCAAACGTCGGGTCAGTGTCTGTGTCGAGACGGAGTGACCGGCCTCAGGTGTAACCGCTGCGCTCCGGGATACAAGCAGGGCAAGTCCCCGCTGCGGCCCTGCATACGTAAGTCTGAATGACGGAAAAACTTGGTAAAACAGAAAGTCGCCATGCAAATACAAACTTTTGCTAAGATTTAACCGCATCAAGAATTTTTCTAAAATTCATGATCTTCTGTGGGATTTCTCGTGAGTTTATATCCTCATGGATGTAGATGTTGCTCTTGAGTTGTTACGTTCAGTCACATTTTAAAATATAAATTTAACATTTCCTAATTCTGAATAAAAAAAAAAGAAGTTCAAACAACTAATCACCTCAACATTTTAACGTTTAAATTCATCATCAGTTTATCCTCTTTCTCCTGTTATGCACTTAGTTGTTGCCCATTTTTATAAATTGGGATTCATTCAGGAGTGTTGTGTTTATTTCATGTATTAAAAGTAAAAACAAAACAAAAGTGTTTTATTTTTCTTCCCCTAATCAGTTGCTTATTCTTTGCCAAGTCAAATTACGAAGTGTTCTTACTAAACTGGCTCTGTCTTGTTTTGAATAGCTGGCTATTTATTTAACAGACATCTTTTATTTTCCCTTTGTTTTTTTTCTTAAATGGTTTCGGCTGTTACATAGAGCTTATTAAGTATGTTATTAAATGTCAGGAGGAGTGATGAGTGATGATTTTTCAGGTAATCATTCCTTAAATTGTGCAATAATTCATGCATTATGACATTGCCTGTAACTATTGTTAATTAACTCGTTTGAAAATATGTTTATTAAAACTGTCCTACTTTAGCCAGTTTTATAGAAGAAAACCTAATAATTTTGTTCTTCATCAAAACTAATTACTTTTTTTTTTAAAAAACTTAACACACCCTCTGTTGTTTTTAATAGTTTCATATCTATTTGATATACATACATCTTTCATTTTTTCCATTAACCTAATTTGCTTATGGTTTACTGTCTCAAAATCTAATTTAATCTCTCGATCCTTCAACCGAATGAGAGACTGACAAAGGAGAGCAACTTGCATCCAAGTTCACTTAGCTCAGTCTGTCGCAGCGTCTCCTTCTCGTCGTCCCAGGAGACCGTTTCCACGGCAGCGTTAAACATGAGCCAAGCAATACAAGGAAACCTCATCTCACGCTGATCTCTGATCAAACGGATTGCTGCTGCTCCCCTCTCTGCCTGCGCAGCAGCAAAAATCAGCCTGCAGTGATAATCCACACACAGAGTCCCGGCTAATCACCCGAGTGCCAACAACAGCGCTGCTCTGTGGGCCCCAATCAGGTGACGCCGGGAGCCCAAAGCAGGGACCTCGACACCTGTTTCGCGGCTCAAACGCCCCCGTGGCAACCCAGACTCATAACTCTCCCAGTGAAAGCAGTGAGTGAAAGAAAACCTTGTTTGTTTTTACTGCCAGACCATCGCAGGCTATATATAGCGTCCCTCCGTCCCCACTGCCACCTCCAACACCTTAACTCATCTCCAATGAGGCGAAGCTCCAAGCTGGCTGCTGCCAGACATTTTTATTTGCTTGGTATTTATGCTATTTTCTCCTACAAAAGCAACATAATTACATTTAGCAGTTTGCTCTGGAAAAACGTAAGAGCCCACTGCAGTGAACCCCACTGAAGGTTTATGTTTATTTCTGAACTCTTCCTGAGTTAAAACATTAGTATTGTTTCTAATAAATATCCACTTGTTTTCTTTGCATCATTTGAGGTCTGAAAGCACAGCATTTCCCCTTATTTAGACCATTTCTCACTTTCAGCAAATAAATACATTTTTGTTTCGAATTTTGGAGACATGAAGCCTAGGTGTAAATTTAAAATGGAAGACTCTATTCAGCTCACCTGCCCGACCAAAGACGTCGTCATGCGCCTCGATTCCAACCTCCTCCAGTCATCCAGCGTCGCTCCCTTGATAAGGTCCAGCTGTTCATCGGCTTCAGCTCGTTGGCTGAGCTTCAACCCTCCTCCGCCTTCAACTCGTGGTTTCTTCAATGTCCGTTCGGTCTTCACCATCCTCTCCACCACCAGTTTCCGGGCCCCAGGCAGCGGTTACCAGAGCAACGTCTTCCTCCTGGGACCGAGCGCCAAAGACTTTCATTTGTCAATTAAACTTTCTAATACCACTCTCTCTCTCTCTGTCTCTGTGTGAGTCTCTCCAGGTTGAAATGTTGTCAGTAGGTCATAAAAGAACAATGTTCATTTTACTCAAACACTCACCTATAAAAAGTAAAATCAGAGAAAAGGATCATTTTAAGTGGCCTCTTAATTTTTTCCAGAGCTGTATATATATTGTTTGTTTTTTTTATTACTAATTTAGTCAACCATCTTAGTGTTGCTAAAATGTTTGATTTGTGAGACTTCAACTAATCACCTAACTTAAAACAAATGACAATAGTAAAACACATATCGCTTTAAAAACTATTGTCTTCACAAAGAAAATTTAAATAAATGTTATCCTTTTCACTGACTGTACTTTAACAATGGAAGGATCAGACACACACCACGTTCATTTGAAGTCCGTGTGTGCTCTGTGGGACGCTGGGTGTCGGCGTGTCAAAAACACGACACACAGGAAGTCATTTATTTGTGAAGCCGTCATACATGGGCTATTTTACAAGAAGTCTGGGTAATGTATAAGCAGGCCACAAGCTATTAATTGTCACTCCTGAATTTGACACACACACACACACACACTAAAAGAGCAGCTAACTTTACTGGCCTCTGTTTAATGTTTCGGCTGAAGCTGTACAAGGCGTGAAAGCCTTACCTTGTCGAATTACTGAAAATAAAACTCACATCTGTGTATGTCTGAGCAAGTCTTCCAGGGTGCGCTTCCAGGCCATAAAAGGACCACACACCCCTTTTTGACATTTGCTTATCTTTTGCGAAGGCATGCCTGTGCACCACGAGGCATTCGAGCTCAACACCCATAAAACATGATTGCAGCAGAACTGACAGCTCTTGTAGGTGAAGTTTGTCTGCATCTGACACCTGATGGTGTGTTTCTGCTCACAGGCATTCAGGAGGTCGCTCCAACCCCGGTGTACCAACCCCAGTACAGCATCGGTGAGTAACTTACCAAAAGATTTTAATCTGTTCATATAAACACATGATTTTTTTTTTTTTTTTGTAGTTCTTTTTAAAGTACTACAAAATCTGTTCACTGCGGCATATATTATGACTTTTATGGATATGTTTGTGTTGGACCTCATCCAGTTTGAAAATAGTAAGCCTCTCAATAAAAATAAAATTCCTGCCTTGTTGCTTTAATTTTTACAGTCTCATATGTACATTTTAACCGCAGCTAATTTCCTTTCCCTTCCTGTTGTTTTTTTTTTCTTCAGACTTTTCCTACTTTTTCACCCATTTGCAGCTGCTGAACCTTCTCACAATATCCTGCAGCTCCTGGAGTTTAAGAGCCTCCTCATGTCTAATCTGGTTCACTTGTCAGAGCTAAAGACAAAATTCAAATATCTAGAGTGTTTTCAGAAAAGTCCAGAGAAATGTTGGTCAGAGCCGGTTTAAAAAAAGCGCCTGACTTGAAGGCAAATTATAAAGAAGTATTTGTGCACATTTTTGACAAAATAACTCATTGCACACAAAAGACAGCCTTAAAATTTCTCATACTAACTCTTCAACTTTCCCAGGTTAAATACTTACATTTCCAGTTGTATTTTTTCCTTATATTTTATTTTATAAGGCAGACAAAAGTTACATTTCTGTGTCCATAAACACATTATAAGAGTGTTTTCTTTGTAGCCCTTATTTAGTACTTTGAAATAAAATCTGACATAATCATAGCTAGCAGGTCAAGCCTACTTTGATAGAGCATGATCAACACATCTGTAGTTTTATTATCTAGATTAACTTAAAAAAAAACAACAAAGATTCTTGCATGCAACGACATCATAACACTCATTACAGAATAAGATGAAATAACAGATACATGAGCCTTCAGCAGGTCATGGATTTCCAGCAGAAAGGTTTTAGTCTCGCGTGTCGACAGATATCAGATTTGTTCTCCAGCGGATCAGCCCCTGAAACTTCTTTCGGCTGCTTTACGCCGTGCTGGAGTAGGGAACCAGTCCCTCCTAGTGGCAGCTTGAAGAAATCCCCACCTGCTGCTGCCGAGATCAGATGCAGCGATGACATACCCAAGGAGTCGTACTGCAATTACGCTAAATTGCGCGTTGATGTGTGTGCTGAGAAACGACGGCGCCCTCTCACCTCGCTGCATTTCTCTCTGTCTTCCTTTTTCCTGCAGCGGAGGAGTGTGTGTCCTACTGCCAGCCCTCTGAGGTCAAAGTCAGGATGAACCTGGAGACGTATTGTCTCAAGGACTACGGTGGGTTTCAAGTTATATTTATTTATTCACAAGGAAATGAGTAGAGATCCTAGATTCTAGAATTTTAACGTATTTTATCATAAATTCCAGGTATGATTTATTGCGTTACACAACAAGCAGGTCTCATTAGTTAAACATTGCAAAAACTGCTAGGGAAAAGGTAAATTTGTATATTTTTCTCCTTGTTTCTAATCACTTGTTTTAGCACAGAACTCAGAAAACGTAGACAAATTTACAACCTAAAAATATTAGAAATAATTGAAACATTGTGGTGGAAAATTTATTTACCTTTTCACACATTTCTTCTTTTTCTATTTTTTTTTTCTTTTTTGCCTCATTTGAAAGTTTCAGCCCACTCAATAAATTTTAATATATAATAAAAACTGTTTTTGAAGTCGCTTAAAAAGGGAAAAAGTTGTCCAAATTAACTGGGCCCTTAGTCAAAAAGTTGTTACCCGTAACCATGACATGGTTGTACGACCCACGGCACCAACAATTGCTCTGTCGAATCATAAATTAACTGTTTTTAAGCACATTTTAATTCAGGCTCACTATTCACACGCAGGCCTGAATAGTAGAGTTGTGAAATCACTTAAACAGAACCAATCTGGCGACATTCAAAAGTTTAAAAAAAAAAAGCAACACGTCACGTGATTTGAAGGAATTGTAGAAGAGCTGAGGGAGAAAAAAGCCGCTGACATCTAAGGATTTGAGAATGAAGAATGAAATGAGCCTCTGGTAGAAACAATCACACTCAAATGGAAAACCGTAAAACTGTGGTGAGTCTTTCCAGAAGTGGGTGGCTGACCAAAATTACTCAACGGGAACATCAACAACTCATCCGGGACGTAACAAAGGAACCCAGAAAGACATTAGCAAGTGAAACTTTTTAAAAATTTACATCCTACCACGCCTGCTGTAAAAGGAGAACAACACAACACCGAAGGTCAGATAATGATGGTTGTAGTTTGGTGAAATGGGACGCTGCCGCTTCTGGACTTGGACAACTTCTTTTGAAGGGTGGAACCTTAAGTTCTGCTTTCTGCAAGAAAATACAGGAAAAAAAAGTCCAACCATCACCTGAACAGACTTACATCCGACATGCAGCAGAGCCATCGTCCAAAGCTCACCAGTAGTCTCTCACCAGCTCCGAAAACATAAACGAAAGAAATGGGGTGGTCTAGGCAAAGTCGGGAATTAAGTCCAATTGAGATTCTGGATGTTAAACAGGGCACCTATCAGTGTTGCTAAGTTAAAATAGCTCTGTCAGGAAAAGAAGGCCAAATCTCTGTAAACCAGTGTAAAAAGATATATGCCTGACCCTCGCTGCTGTATTTACTCAGATTGTCTTAGCGTCGTCCCTTGAGAATGTAAAAGATGACATTAAAGTGTTTATCTCTTTGCCAGTCCTGAAGGTGCAGGTGAGAGGGATGGAGCGTTCAGGACCGTGGTGGCAGTTCTCCATCGCTGTACAAACCGTCTTCCGGACAGGCTCTAACTCCCGTGTCCGGAGGGGCTCCCAGTCCCTCTGGGTTCCCGACCGCGACCTCAGCTGCGGCTGCCCCGCCCTCCACGTGGGCCGGACATTCCTCCTCATCGGCGCAGAGGAAGGGGAGCGGAGTTGGGCTCCGGAAGAGAGTCGCCTGGTGGCGGACCGCTCCACACTGGCCCTCCAGTGGCGGGAACACTGGAGCCCCAAGCTCAGGGGCTTCCGGGGGCAGGACAAGAGGGGCCGCTGCCCCCAAAAACCCCCAAACGCCCACCGCCCCCGGAGCAGGGAGCACGCAAAGACACATTCTGCATACATCCCCCCTCACCTGCTGACTGAGAAGGATCCCAGCCCTCATTTTGACAAAACTGTGAACTTGGATGAGGCTCCGAGCAGCACAGAGAGAGACATGGCGCCCACAGAGACAGCACCCTCTTCTTCCACTATCACTCTGGTGTGTTCGACTCAAAATCCTGAGTGAAATAAAAAATTACAACTACAAAAAATATATATATATTTAAAGACAGGTGTTCTTGTCTTGTTGAAGGTTTTAGTAGAGAAAAACATCTGGATTAGCTTTTAGCTGCTGCTGCGTGAATTTACAGGAGGAAGCGTCACGCTCTCATCCTGCAGAAAATTACTAAGTTTAATTGACAAAAGGATCCCACCAGCAAGAATGGTGCTATAAAATATCTGATTTTTTTTAACCCATTAAAAAAAATAAACACTGAAAAGTTATGCTGTATATTTTTCTTGTATTTTCACTGTTTATAGTCAGAATGTTTTATTTATTTCCATTAGAGAAAAACTTAGGTGAATTTCTTCATGGGGGATCACAGTGTTTCTTATTAGAAGACTTTACTCAACTGGGCTGAAAAATAATCTGGGTCAAACTGTTTGCAATATGACATCATGCTTTTTATATTGTAAAATCTTACAAATTTTGTTTGAATGAATAAAAAAAAAGTTAAATAATAAAACATCTGCTATGAACTAAAAATGGTAGATTTGTCCATGATTTTATCTTGTTTAGGGCAAAAATGACTCACGCCTGAAGTCACAGCTGCAGCAGCGCAAACAGACTTTATCCTCGGTTTGTTTCCTTACTCAACAGACGAGCACATTCACCAAAAACTAACTCCAGCTTTCTACACTAATCCTCCCACAGATCCCAAAAACATCCGTCTGACTTGTCGATACGACTTCTGCTCCCATTTGGCACATATGGCGTCATGGCCCCTGGGAGCTGGTGGTGGGGGGCATCAGGACAGATGGAGGGGCTCCCATTTGTCGAGCAGCGGCCATGTTTTGGCAGCAGCGCTGGCCGGGCTGCCATGTTGACGCTTGTGATTGAATGAAAATAAAGAGAGAAAAATAGACTTGCCGATTGAAGACCTTGGAGCAGAGCATACAATACGCCCCGGGGGATTTTTATTTTTATTTTTCTTTGTGCTTGGAGACCCACATGTCCCTAAACTCAGCAGGCAACTCGTCTTTCAATTAGACGTAAACGGTATTTTAAGATTTTTGCTTTAGTCATTTTTATCTCCTCTTAGGTTTTCCTTCCCAAATAAAGTTTTTTTTTTTTTTTAAATTAGTAATCCGATAATGTTTGTGTTATTAGGAAATATTATCGCAAAAAAATATATATTTAACTAGCTGCCAGGATTGATGTGTAATGTGCGCATTAAAATTATTCACAGGGTTCAAGAGTTTCATAGTCAATTATTTAGAAACAAAAGTAGCAAAAGAGAAAAAACATCAAGCATTTTTTTGTAAGTAACAGAAACAATAAGCATGCCCACACAATATAAACTAATTTCTTCTCAACACTCTTATTTAATTAAACCATCTTTACATTGTTTGGAATGTCACAAACACCTATAGGGGAAAACCTGATTAATAATCCAATAGAATGGCATCAGTCATTTAATTTTTTCTGATTCCAAAGTAAAGCAAACACACACATAGATACATTTCATAAATCCTGCTCAAATTAAACAATGCCTGAATTAATCTGATCTGAATTTTAATAAAGTTTTGGGTATAAATGTACATTTTCAGAAACATGGCATTCTTTATTTTAAATAATGAGAAAGGTAGAAAGCTATGCAGTGAACAGATTACATGAAATGCATGAAATGCATTAAACCTTTTATATTTTTCATTGTTACATAAAAACATGTTTGTTTTAAAACCTGTTTGTTTTTATGTAACAATGAAAAATATAAAAGGTTTAATGCATTTCATGCATTTCATGTAATCTGTTCACTGCATAGCTTTCTACCTTTCTCATTATTTAAAGTAAAGAATGTCATATAAATATATATATATATATATATATATATATATATATATATTTTTTTTTTTTTTTTTTTTTTTTTATTTTATTTTATTTTTTATTTTTTTTACTTATTTAAGAAAAGTTTTTTTGTTTAAATCTTGAAGGGTTCAAATATCAGATGTTCCTCAATTATATACAGTCATACTTATTGAATTAAAATATAAAGCTAATTTATTTCATAATGATGTTTAATGCAGAAATGTAAAATGTGGGCTTCATAAAAAAGTATGTTGAATATCTGCTTAAAGGTTGATATTTTAAAAAGCTGCTTTTAATTTGACAGACGAGATGTTGAATAATTCTCATTCAACGTCAAAGTGGAAAAAAAGGATCAGAGTGGTGCATCCCAACCATTAGATCTTTGATGGATGTTTCCTGTCTAATTACTCTCAATAGATTCAATTAAATTAAAAACTACAGTCTATTTTATCCTAAAGGGAAATTAAATGTCGTGTCTCATCATACATGGATGTGGATGGTAGCAGTCAGTCTTGCTACAAATCTCAAGAGGCCTCTGACTGAAGACTGGTTGTATAACAGTTTCATGGCTGTCATGTTATACTAAAAGCTCAATATCCAGGCAGTAGAAACAATATTCCACACTAACATGTCCTGGACGACACATTTGTGATTAGCAAGTACTGCTAATCCACTTCATTTGCTTTTGCTGCTCCTTGGAGTTCAACCATTGCTGTAAAACCCTTTAAAAGAATAGAGAGCAGTGCCATCATTTGTGATATAGCAACATTATCTAACTGCTGGCTAGCTTAATTGGACTCCTGAGAATTAAATTAAATGTGTTAATAATTCCCAAGAGAATTATTGTGCTGCGGTCAACCTTAAAAAAACAAAACAAAAAAACACTAATATTCTGCAGGGACAATTTTTAGACTTTTCTACTTCTGCTTTTGGTTTCCTTCTGGTAACGTTTCAGTTTTGGTTCCCACTCAGTGTTTTCAGGACAGCTTTTAACAGCAGGCAGCTGCTGAAAGTGATGCTATAGAGTGACTGCAAAACACCCGGCTGACATCCGGTGATGCCGGCAGCTGAACGGACCAAAACAGACCCGAATGAGGGGATTTCAGTCTATCGGACGAAGGCAGGCAGCCTCCAGGAGACGGATAAAACTCTCCTTCATCGGTTGCGGTTTTACGGCTTGAGGCTGAAGAAGGAAACTTGAAGCTTAAACCAGTGTTATCTGTAGTAAATGCCAGTTTTGCTATGTAAAATATATTTTCTAAAAGCAACAAGTAAAGCGAGGCCTCTTAAGAAAATGACACCAAACGAAGTGAACCCTGAGATGCACCAACAGCGGCTCTGAGAGTTAAGTTTAGCCTGCAGCCCACAGCTTGTGTGTGTCAAAGGGGAAAGAGAAGTGTGTGTGTATTTTAGTGTGCGTCAGTACACGTAGTATGTGCGTTTGTTTGTAATACCTTGTGGGGACCATTTTCCTGATACATATTACGTTGTGGGGACTGAAGCCTGGTTCCCACAAGGGTCAGGGGTTAGATTTAGGACTAAGGTGTGAACTGAGTTTTGGTGATGGGTGGGTATGTCACGGTTGGGGTTAGGGTTGGGATAAGGTTTAGGCTGTAAGAATGCATGGAAGTCAATGGAAAGTCCCCACAAAGATAGCCACACAAACTTGTGTGCCTGCGTGTGTGTGTGTGTGTGTGAGAATGAGTTTGAAGCACCTGCTGTGTTGCTGCAGGAAGCACCTGTCAGCGGTCGTCTCTTCAACGCCGGCTCTGTCGACATGAGGGTTTGATCCCAAAAACTTCCCAAACACACACTTACACAGACACTAACAGACAACTTAAGCTGGCGGCTCACTCTGCTGCAGGCAACCACTTTGCTGTGGTTCTGTTCCTGCTAAACCAGCAACACGTCTTTCTGTTGTTTGAAGCGCCGGGGGATGAGAACCGGCCTGCTGTTTGGATAGTGCGTTCATAAAAAGACGTCTGTGGAGCTGGTGGCGGCAGAGTGTGAGTGTGTGGTATTATGTTTACAGCCTGAACAGGGCGAGTTTTATGAGAGGTGAGTTCTGCTGCGTTGAACCCAGAGCCAAAGTTCAACTAGGCCTCTTACAGACTCGTCTACATCCGTGTTGCTCCTTTTCCCGCAGGCAAACATTGTGCGGTTGATCCGGACAGCGATTCTTCGCACGCCCCAGATTCCTGTCTCTTACACCCGAGAGCTGAGACGGTCTATACGTTTCACAGCCAGGGTTTTCAGAGCACACACACAAACACACACGTGGAGGCTTCTGTTAACCTGAGAGGCTGGGGGTCAATCCCTGTGATCTGCAGCCTGCATGCTTTCCATACACACACGCCGCCGACACAGCAACCTGACTCCCGGCCAGATTAGGGCTAATCAAGCGTAGCATGGCTGCAGGCAGCAACACAAAGACACACGCGGTAACAACATGGAGCATTACAGGCATAAGCACACCGGCATTCTTTTACCGTGTCATAAAATCTAGACTTCAACAACAAGAAATCTGGGATTTTAAAATTCTCTCCACTTCATTTTTAAAGGCCTTTCTGCACATTTTAGCACACAATAAAAACACAATGTTGGGTTCCCAGCTAGTTTATTGGTAAAGGTTTTCTAGCTCTATCTAAAAATCTATGACACTTAAATCTGTCAGATATGGGCTGAATTATCCAATACTGTAAAAATGTTGATAAATCTATTCCACTCCAGATTTAATGCTTTGTTCAGTTCCCTAAACCAGACGTAGTTTTAAAACAACACACTGAAAAAAATCAAAAACTCTGATCTAAGAAGCTCCAGATGCCAACAAAGGGAAACCAAATGGTTATTTGAAATTTTTTTTTTAAGTGTTTATCTGTCATAAAGATGACCATGTAGTTGGATTCAATATTCACAACTTTCTGTGATGCTCCTGTAAAAGAATATATATAAAATATAAAAACGGTTTTTATTTTCTTTAAATCTTCCCTGTTGTTTTTTTTCCCCCGCATCTATAGAGAAGTAAAAGAGTAGATTCAGTCCTGTTGCATGTTTTCTGAGAGTTATAAGTAGTTAGAAAACTTATAATCAGCACATATAGTGACTAAAATACATCCAGACACCAGAGTAAATGGCCCTGCTACTTATTTTCCTCTCAACACATAACAATATAACAAAACATGTGGGATCAGGATTTGCTGAAGAGTCAATTAAAGCTTGGACAGAATTATATTATCATAAAGCTTTTGATTTTATTTTTTTATTATTTGTTGACCCAGACTGCCAAAACCGACTAACATCAAACAGTTCTCCTGTGAGTTTACAGTTGTGTTAGACTGTCAGAAACTTGGCCTCTCGGATGAAAACCATTCCCACCGTTCCCAGGTGTCAGACTGCCCCATCTGGGCTGTTTCAGGCCGTTCTTAACTCCGTCCTCTTTGTAGTTCGCAACGGGAACCTGGTTTTGTCTTTGTAGTCGTCAAGTGGAACCCGACTCTGGTCGCCACCGTGTTGGAGGGAGACATGTGATTTATGCCGCCGGGGGCGACGGGGTGATCCCACCATCAGTCTCTTCCCTCTGTATCGGCGTCTGCACACACTCTCCGGTCTATTAGTACCCTGAGAGTCAAACTCAAGAGTCCAGGATTAGCCATCAAAAGGCTGATCGAAGACGGAGGGAGGGGAGGATTCGGCTGAAAGGAAACACTAACCGGGCCTTTGCAGGTGGTGCGACGGGAAAGAAAGTCCCATCTGTGGCACGGGCGGGTCAAACGCAGGCCGTGCGTGTGTGTACGTACGTGTGTTCCTGAGTTATACGGGGCACACACTGCGTGGTGAACTCCATCTAGTTGGATTTGAAGCACGACCGATTGTATTTCAGGCTCGGAGACGCGATCGGTGACCTTTTGACAACCCTGATTTTTTCCTCACCTGCATTTTAACTTGATGTTACTCTGTTTACCACCCAGGTCATCCAGACAGAGCTGGATATTTATAGCTAAAGCCTCCGCTTTCTTCCTCCTCGGCTTTCCTGGACACAAAACTGATGCATTTCAAATGGGTTTATACTATAAATAAGCGCAATAAACGAATTCTTTATTGGGCTTTTGAAATTAGAAAAATAATGCTTGAAAAAAAAAAAACAGAATAAAAATAATATGAATTTGCAGGTGTTTGGACCACAGCTATGAATGGCTAAAACTCCCTCTAAAAATGCTTACAGCTGCCTATTTTAATAATTCAAACACTAAATACGTCTCAACATGAATTTATATGCACAGTGAAAACTGTGCTACCAAAATAGCAGAAGCTAACACCCCTCTCCCTCCAACAGCCAATCAGCAAAATTATTGCATCTCCTAGAATAGCTGCTAGAAAATGTAGTTTTACATGCTGCATTTTCTTTGAAATATTTTACATAAGCTCCTCAAATAAACAGTTGAATTTTCCTTGCGTGACTTGGAGTTACATTTCACAGAAATAACCACAAAGACTTGAGTCTTCAAATATTAAACTACTCAACAGACGGGGGTTCTGCAATGTTTCTATAGCACATAGAAATATTTTAGCACGGAGGATATGGAGGTTACTTCTGTTGCCCCAAAGCAAAATGGCACTGTGTTCAAATCCCATCTTTCTGTTTCAAGTCCGAATTTTCAATTTGTGCCCTAAAAAGTAAAGTGAAACTGCAACGTGAAGTAAAAACGCAATACCTCTAAATGTGGCGAAATATGACACGAACGCAAGTTTCGTGTTGTCTTAAACAATAAATTAAGTTTATTATCATACAGCTGAGCTTAAACATCTGCCCTCCTGTTACATTGACCTCCTGCCGGCCTCCAGGCGGACGGTGGTCTCACATGTGGGTGGTCTCCTCTTCGGTGTCAGAGCCGTACGGCAGAGAGGTCTGGGCTTCGGGGAGGTTGTCGCTCTGCAGGTAGGAGAAAACCACCTGGACCTGAGCACAAACACACAGAGACACTCTCAACATGAAGAAGGACAGGAGCAGCAGTTAGGGAAGTGTTGCTGCAACAATCTGCATTATTTTTGTTGTTCTACTTCAATTAGAAGAAAAAATAAATATATAAATAAATAACAGCTGCCATATTTTTATTCTAATTCATTTTATGTCATTTTTGTTGTGACTGTCATTGTTAACCGTTACTCCTTTTATTCCCCAAGTTGTCGTTTCGTTTCCACATTTGCCGCGCGCTGCACCAGATGTGGTTTTCGGACAGAAAGAAGGACAATTATGCAACAAAAGAAATAACCGATATTTTTCCTGCCGTCTTCTCAGGTACAGTGATGCAACTGGACCCACAATATTGTTTTCCTAATTTGCCTGGACAGCATGGTGAGATATTATCTTCCTCTCTATGCCTCTTTGCTTTCATGTTTGTTTTTTATTTTCACACTGTCTGCATTTTCTGTGTACACACAGTGACAATTAGCAGTTTGTAAAATTGTATTTGCATAATTGGCTGTGGCTATTTTGTGACCTGACATGTTTCCATGCAGCAGAATTTTGCCCTGGTCTTGTTTATACTAAATGATTAAGACAATTATCTACCACAAACTGCTTATAGCCTTTTAACAGAAAGTGGCTAGAAAGACATTTCTCGTCAGACGAAAAAGAAAAAAAACATTGCACCATTTTTCACATCAGCTATTTGTGTGCACTGGATGCCGTCTCGTTAAAATGTAAACCAGAAGTCAATGAAATATTTCTTTTCTTAGTTTGGTTAAAACTTTTCAAGGTTGTCATTTTTCTCCAGACTGAACTTTTATTCTGTTCTGACCTGTATCACCACCTCCTGCGAGATGTCCACCGTGACTCCATTGTGCTCCAATCCTGCCACCGGGGGGCGCAAGAGGCTGGGACCAAAAACTGTGGCCAGGTTCATCAGAGTCATTTTGTTAACATCTTGTCTCTTAGCAACTCTAAAAAAAATAAATAAACCAAATATGAAATTATGTTTGTCTTCTTTATTTACAGGTTCTTGTTGCAGTGTTTACTATGAAACTTTATAACATAACAACAGTTGAAAACAACACTATGGATTTAGTATATGATTTAAATAGCAGTTTTGTGTTTTCACAATGAGCAGCAGATTCACAGACCTTTGCAGATGATGCATGAGGTAGAGGAAAGTGTTGCGGTTGGCATCAGGACTGGACTGCAGCAGAGACAACATGGAGACGAGCCGTGAGTTCATGTCCTGGATATCTGCAGGCAGGGCAGAGTTACAAGATGATGCTATAGCAAAGGCTGGCATGGATTCATTCAGAGACATAGCAACAGGAATCACAAATCTCCAGGGGTTACAGTAACCGTGTGGGGTGATGTATAAAAGCAAAAGGAACGGAGACGACCATTATTTTTTATAAGAGTTCATAACTTTAAAATTATCTGTCTGTTTCTGAAATGTGCACCTGGTGTGTTTGGGATGTGTTGGTCTTACCCAGAGTTTTTGCCAGACTCTGGAACAGATCAGGGGGAACCAGAGGCTCCGGCAGCTCTCTGAAGTAAAGTTTGAGGACGCCAGACACCGTGTTGACTTCAGCAGTTCTCAGTCTGGTCACCGCTTCCCTTAGATCTGAGCAGACAGACGACGCTAATGATTATTATCATCTATATTACCCTATCGATGTTAAGTACATTTCCTTCCTTCTCGGAGCATGAAAATGCATGTAACGCGGTGAGTGTTTGCAACCCAGCAAGTTTATGACCCAGATGTTCTCACAGTGATTAACGTGAAACTCGTGCTCCAGTCAGTTTGAAGTCTACCTGCACAAAGTGAGTGTTTTTGCCTACTGCGTTTTCTTACTGGTGTTGAACACAGCCTTGAGCGAGCTGATGTCGGTGGCGGTGCCTGAAATCCTGTAGATTCCCACCTCGTCCATGCCTCTCCGCTCCACCTCCTCCACGCAGCATCTCACCACATGAGGAACCAACACTCCTTCCTGTCTGAGGACAGAAATATAAAAGTTAGAGGGGGAGGAAGGGGGATTATAGCATTTACAAACAAGTCCAAGCTGACTCAGGAGTTGTTTCGGTTCTTCGCTCATCTTGTTCTTGCTCGGGCCACACTTCTGCTTCGCCCACTTTACCACAGAGAGCAACCACTTCTGCTCTGTCACGCAAACGAGCGCACAATGGAAACAGAACCCTGCAAGGGAACTGCCGCTTTCGGCTTTAAGGGAGCTCTTCTGTCACCGCCGAGATGTCAGACAGGCACTTACTGGGCCACCTTTTCGATGGGGACACAGAAGATGGGTGGTTGTTGAATTGGGGCGCCTGGTGCTTCCAGCTGGTGCGGACAGTACTTCAGGGAGAGAGTCACCTCCAGTTGGCCCAGCTGGAGGGTCTGCCTCCTCCATCGACTACTCAGGCTTGAAGCCTCCAACTTGGCAAGAAGAGATACAAAAAAAAAAAAAAAAAATCTTAGAAAATAAGATTTAACGCAAGACTTGTTTTATTCTAATTGACATGCTCTAGCACACTGAAACAAAATACACCTCTTCAACTACAGCATCTCCACATTTTAACACTTCCAGCTGCAGCGTAATCTCATGTAAATAAAAAAAACATACAACTATTAATTTGAATGCATTTATTTAGTGAGGAAAATGAATCCTATGTTAAAAAAAATCTTTATTTTTTTTATTATTTTGCTAAATCATCTGTTTCGCACTGACTGGCACTCGTAAAGCTCCTCATTAAGTGGAGCTGAAATATTTGTTACATTTACTTTTTATAAAGTTAAACAGCCTGTTAATTAAATTAGGAATCCATCACTTCCTATTACGCTGTGATGTAAATACGATGTGGCAGCGGCCCATTTCTTTTACCCATGTTTCAAAATGGGAAACATGAGAAAACATAGTATTCAAACCGGGTGAATGACTATCAGGAAAAGGCTACAACAAAAAACAAAATTGTCCATACACAAAGTTTAAGCAACTACTAAGTGGCTTAAAATAACTACAACTGTGACCAACAAGCTCAGTCAATATACAATAAAATAATCAAGATTTATCCAAAAGTTTCACAGAAAACTTCAGAAAGACATGACCATAACAAGTTGGGGTTTTTTCCATAAAAACAATAAGTAGTGCCCTCACTGCACAAGACTCCACTCCTGAAGGAAAAATTTGATAGTCTGGTCAGATAAGAGCAAAGCATCATGGTCATTTGATGACTGAAGGAAGAATTAATGAAGGCTTGAATCTACTCAAAGTGCAGAGAAAGGGTGCCCATATCCTCCAAGATTTATGGACAATTTATGTGGAAGAATGGATCAAAATCACATCTGAGCAACTTAATAAACATTTTCTCTATACATGAGGTGATTTTAAGTGAACATAAAATCGTCCATCAGGCACAATGAATACATTTCTGTAAGTATCTCAAATGCCAATTCACTGTCATTTTTCACATAAATCCATTTGTGGTCTATTTTGCTCAGATGTGTTTTTTTTTTTCATGTGTGCATTATTTTGGTTATTGATGATATTGTGGTAATTTATTTTTTTATATCAGCTTCAACTCTTTTCAGATACAACTATCAATGTGACATAAAAAAAAAAAAAAAAAAAATCATTTGCAGCCATTTAATATTTACCATGAGTGCAAATATTCCTGATGATAACATGCATCACATTCACACGTCAGAATATGCAAACAGTTAAAACACACAAACACTGCTTGTGAAAGTCGAGGTTAGGTGCTTTCTTTAACAGAATAAAAGGTTAACAGCTTCTCTTATGTGCATTATAAACTACCAATAGTTGTGCAAATGACTCATTTGCATGTATGAACGCAAGAAAAAAGAGGAATGGCTGCATGTAGCTCAAAAAGTTTAAAGTTGCTTTCGTCTAACCAGAGCGCCGCCTTTCACACGTTTACTGCTTTGCTTTATGATGCCATCAAGTTCTGCAGAAACCTGTTAATGATCAATTTATTGCATGGGCTGGAGCAGAGACATGTCTGATCTATGGAGGACGGTGGGCCATGAGGACCAGCCGGATGGACAACTGTCCTGCATGTCAGCATCAGGGTAGGAGAGTCTCTTCCACTTGAGCTCTGCATATCTACAGCTCCTCCAGAGTTACTTTGGAGTTGCATCTCTAATTAATGCTCTCCTTACCAAGGTTTAGCTGGACAGCCAGTGTTTGGTGGATTTGCGGTTGCCTAATACTCTTTCTATTTTTGATGTATTGATCAGTGCTGGGTGAAATGTTCAAAGCTTAGGATATTGTTTTTACGGCCTACTCCTACTTCAAACTTCTCCAGAACTTCCTCTTTGACCACATCAACTGCACACATTTGAACTCTATTTACCATTTAATTTTGTTGAATGCACTGGACTTTATTGCGAGTTTTTAGGGTAAAATTTGGCTACAGATAAATGCATGTCACCCGGGGCGCGTACACTTTTCTGTACGCGCCCCGGGTGAATCTGACCCACAAGAGCACAACCACATTTCTAGCGCGCATCATGTGCATGTGTCACACAAACCCAGCAAAAAACCTAAACCACAAATATAAGCCCCATGCGCGTAACGCGCATGGCCAAGAAACA
Source organism: Poeciliopsis retropinna (assembly GCA_010277075.1). Taxonomy (NCBI): domain Eukaryota; kingdom Metazoa; phylum Chordata; class Actinopteri; order Cyprinodontiformes; family Poeciliidae; genus Poeciliopsis; species Poeciliopsis retropinna. Next base: position 5,192,225 of record VMRM01000019.1, read on the forward strand.
CAGCAGATCTAATCAGTTCACAAAAAAAAAAGAGAGAATAAAGAAAAAAGCCGTTAAACAGGCCAGAACCACCTACTCATTTTTAGCTGGCTTCACTGCATGTTCACATGTAGCTTACAGACAAAGTGCCAAGCCGCCAAACAACCACACTCATAAACTAATAACCTTTAGGCTTTGGCGTGCCCACTCCCACAGACTCATCTCCCACACAAGATGTGTGTTTTGACAGCTTGTGTCAAAATACATGATGTTTTGACACAAACGAGCTTCTTTCTCCACAATTTTGTTTATAGGAAAGTGGGTTAGATAATAAAATACCAATAAATATATATTTTCTTCTCTTAAAGGAAAATCCCAAGGTACGCACAGTGCGTACAGCTGCAGGCGCTGCTGCATGTCACAATTTTTATATCTGCTATTAAATAGTTTGAAGACTCTGCATAATTCCATTTCACAGTTTTGCACCTCAAACCCCAAGGCCCTGAAGCGATTCTCAGCTGGGGTTTGTGGGTTTGTTCTTTTGTACCTGTACAGTAGTTTTTCCCAGAACTGCCTCCTCCCCATCTGACTGACGCACGCAGAGCACCATCATCTTCCGTGCACCGTCCACCTGGAAGGACATTCCTGTTGGAGACCAGACAGAGGCTGTTGGCGCTGCCACAAACCAGCAACTCGCTTCCTCGCTATTTTGGTCTTCAGCTCTGACCGTAGGCTGGATTTACTGTCCTCGTAAAGTTTAAAGCTTGCTGGTTCTCGGGCCTGTATACACACCTGGTCCCAGAGCGGGTTGAGGCTGCGGACTGACGAATGTGTCCGGGCTTGTTTGTCGTAAAACTCATAACCATCCACCTCCACACACACATAAACACCTGGAACAGAAGCAGAACCGTCTTCATCGCTCTCCTAAAATCTCTTGGTACATCCTGGGTGCTCAAAGTGAAGCTGGGGGGCCATTTGCGGCACTTGGAATAGTACAAACACGGCCCAACAGAACTAGCAGTTGATTCAGATGGAAACCTACAAATTTAACCGTAATGGAAAATGCCACCACAATTTTGTCTTTTAGTAGACATGTGTTTTGCTTTCATTTGAATTATATTAAACATTGACACTTAAATGTCAACCAACTTTCAGTCTGAAACAGACTTGAGGGCCCCGATCATAAATAATGACCAAAAAAAAAAAAAAAAAAAGGACAGTTCATTGAAGAACACTTTGAAAATGAGACGTCTTTAAAAAAAAAAAAAAAACACTTTTAATTTTTCTGATCTGCAATAACTTACAGATTATTTATCACAAGAAATTAGAGAACTTTTTATTAAAATATTTTATATGTTTTGTTAATTGGTGAACAGATAAAAAAGAAAACTGTAAAATTATATCGGGTTTTGATCTGGAAATTGTTTTTTTTCTTTCCGTACCCTTTTGACCAAAATGTTCGGAGACCACTGACACACACAGTTCAGATACACCCACTATTGTCATGTTATATGGATTTTAGGGCTTTAATTATTGGATTAGGCCATTCGCATTCAGAGGGAAAAAGTTGTACATTAAATAACTTCAGTGAATTTCACTATGGAAACGTTTTAATTTATGGTGGAGTTTCTTTAATCCATACACGGTCAGAATGAGAAAACGTAGACAAAATTGTTCGCCCAGGACAACTGATCCCAAACACAGACTTTCAGAACCTCAAACCATCAAATTTCTTTGCATTATGCTTAAAAGTTCAATTTAAAAGTTTGAAACCAGCAAAACCAGATTTGGTTGAGTTCTACCAATTTGATGGAAAATAGTAATAAAATATCCAGCTCATGCCAGGATGTTCTTGATGGCAACAGAAGATGGCCTCTTTGCTCATATGTCCGTGAAGTGGACATTTCTAATATAAGTGGGCGTGTCGGTATATGTTTGAGACAGTTTGCATACATTACTGCTAATAAAATCCACAACAAATTGACATTTGTGTGAGCGGTGACCGTTTCTGAAGCTGGTTCTTGTATAAATGATGTCGCCTCAGAAAGAGAGCAAATCATCTGGTGAGAGGTGCAAACCTGAATATATTTAATCCTCATGCAGCCATTTAAGTGTCAAGATACGTACAAGCTGGTTCCTGCAGGCCAGAAGCTGAATGGATCGCCACACTGACAGTCCCACATAAGGACTTCTCATCTTCTGCTGAGGAGATACAGAGACAACGGATTGAGCCAGTCATTGAACACTAATCCAGGACAGACTTCTAAAGCTCCTGAATTGAGACGTGGGAAATGTTGCTGGGCAGGACAAGGAGGGTTTCTGGTTTTAGACACAGGATGTGATTCTGTGGCAGAGGGCAAAGGAGGAGACGTATGTACCGGCGACAGAGCTGTGAAGATGTGGCTGCTGCGTCATTCTCAGTTTCACACAGGCACTGGTGAGCGTGAGCAGGTCTGGAGGGATGGTTTCAATATCTGACAAACCACACAAAAGAGCCAATCAGCACACAGATAGTACTGTTAGAAAAGACTGTTAAACTCTAGTGATTCATCAAAAAATAAGTTTTATAATCTGCTCATTTTAAGCGTTTCCTCCACGATTTACCTGGGATTTCTTTATCTGTGCCTCAAAATGACACTTTTAGTTGAAGTGGGAACAAAATAAGAATTCCCAAAGAAACTACTTGTAGCAGAAATATAATTAAGGTAAAGCAGATGAAAACATATGAAAGCATCATGTCTGATCGGTTGCTACAACACCTGATATGGTTGTGAGAATTTAACCCTGATTCCCTGAATTGAGATTACACTGACCGCACACAGCTACAAATAAGGTACTGACTCTCTGCAGTCACTCCACATGACCTCGTTTCTAATAAATAAACAAATGGTGGTTTTTATAGAAGGGCGGTAGAAGCCACAGCATGGCACGGTAAAGCTTGAAAACACGGAACCTAATTATTGAAAAGTAACCAAAACTCTGCACTGCTGAATAACAACGTGGAAGGCTTTTTATTACCTTTTTATTATATCCATTACACTTTAAAACACAATCCATCTTGAAATCTGACGCTGCACGACAAGAAGATGCCTTAAAACAGCCTTTTATGGCTCCCACACTTTTTCACATTCTGTTCTGTTAAAACCACAAACTTCAATGTATTTTATTTGGAAAGGGAAACATAGTTTCCTTTATTTTAAGTGGGACATGTTTTTATTTTCAGCCGCCCTTCCTGGAATAAGTCTTTGGTTTTGAAGAAGAGACGTAAATTTTCTCCCTTCTCACTCGATAAAAACAAAAAGTTCAGGCTGAGTTAAAAATGTGAAGTTTTCACATTTTTAAAGTCGACTTGGACATGCGAGTCGGTCGATCTCCCTCCGAACTTTTAAGGTATGTCTTCAAGCAAGTGTGGTTTGACGTAAAACGAGATAAACACAGTGCTTCAGCTCCCTAGTTACTTCCTGCCCTACAAACCTCACTGATACATAGCATGACCTATAGGTTGATAAAGCTATGCATCAATATCCAAGTGGTGGGTGTGATAAATAGATACTCCACTGAAGAACTTCTTTATCAATGTAATATCTGGGCTCTGATCAGAGCAGTATGCACTGAGGGAGACTGAGTGATAATGTTTCTACCTTAAGAGTATTTCTGAATACATATGTGACACATGATCAATGTCAATAGAAAATACGTCTGATTAGATGGAAAAGTTCAATAACTTCACTGAACTCCGATCCAGAACCGCGCAGCATTCTGGGGGATGTAGTCAGAGGAAGGGCTTTACTCTCACTAACCAGCTAAACAAGGTTGGTGGCACCAACTAACTCACTCGCTCTTCGGTAACCTAGCAACAACTCACGCTCGGTAACAGATGGCTACCTAGCAACCATCTGTTGAGCAAGTTACACATTTTACCTCATGTTTTATTAAAAAAAACAAACAGCAATCTGGAGTGAAAGGAGACAACAACTTGTCAATCAAACAGAAAAATGTCAAGTCACCAGCTTGGCAGTATTTCAGATATTTAAAACAGAAAAACCTAATTAATAATTTTCTATTTTTTGATGCGTTTTTCAGCCAAGAAACATGAATCTGCTCTGATCCAAACATCTCCAGAAGCTAAGCATCCTTCAGGCTCAAGTCAAGATTTCTCCTAACAGGGTTTTTTTTTTTTCTGTCAGTTTTGACAATTTCTCATAATTGTCCTTCCACATCACAACTTAGCATCAGTTAGCAACTTTAAATACTAAATAGCTACAGTGAAGTTTGTGGTCGAAACGTGGAAAACGGGTTGCAGAGGATGATCATACAGGCTCATGACTTTCTAGAGTTTTCTGTATCCACTCAAACATCAGTGATTGTAATCATGTGTTGAATGTAAGTGAACTCACTTCCTGTGGTGAGTTTGTGGATGGTGTCTCTCCACTCTTCCAGTTCATACAGAGAGGGGAAGAACAAAGTGTGACTCTGTGGTGACAGAAACACAGATCCTTTCATAGATCTTGTTTGTTATGAATTAGGACTGTAAAGCTAATAAAGACATTACCAAACTTGTGTGTGTATGTGCGTGTGTGTTTTGCACCTTGCCACTGGGGCTGTGCAGGTCCAGTCTGTAAACTGGGGAGTGTGTGAGAAGCAGCAGCTCCATTTGTTCCAGTTTCTTCCTGTTGCGAGCAGTCCAAGTCAAGCCTCTGGCGCCCTTCTTCACATGGAGAAATGTTGATATTTAACTATTCGCTTTGATAAAAACAGACCCTTTTAAACATAATAATCATAATTAAAAAGAAAAAAAGGTTTTCATAACACGCACCGGATTTTGCTGCAGCTGCTGCCGCAGGAGGAACATCTTGGTCCTCAACGTGAGCAGGCGAACCGCGGTGTCGGGAGGATGTTCGTGATCTGCCACCCAGCGGAGCCTGAGTCCCGCCAGAGGCAGGTACCAGCTGAACCTGTACTGGTCCTGCTTCCTGGAACCGACACAAGCACTGGATTTCAAGGTTTCACAGTCATCGCGTTCCTGTGGCGACCGCAGCCGCTTAATTGGGATGAGAGCCCCCCCCCCCCCGGCACCCCGGCGGCGCGCGCCGACCACGCTTCCCACAAAGCAGCAGCCACATGTTCAGGTGCGGAGCTCACCCTCTGCCTGCATGTTTGAATCTGGTGCACAGCAGGAGGTCGGTGTAGAGGAACAAGTGACGCAGGCTACGGACGCCGTCGCTTGCGTCCACCACGAAGCCGTCGCGCATCAGCTGTCGCCTCTGGCGGGGAAAAGAAAGCGCGCTCAGATCTGAGGAGAGCTTTCGTCCCGACAAGCCTCGCCTGTCTGCTACGATCGTGTTTGATCTGCTGCGAGTTTGCAGAGCCAAGAGCCTGCGGGACTCACCATGCCGTGAGTGAGCGTCACCTCCCGTTTGCTCTGTGAACTCTCATTGACACCAGACAGGAAGCTTTGCGACAGTCTGAGAGCTTCTTGTAAGGCTGCGTAGTCTTTGTGCTCCACCGGCGTCGTCTTCAGGAGATCCTGCCAAACCGCAGACCGAGGTTCTTCAGTCAAAATCAAAGCATCGAAACGGGGGCTCCCTACATCTGGCTCAGTTCACAGTTTGATCATTCTCTAAAATAGTGAAGAAAAATTAACTGTTTGCAAAATGTGTTTGTTGTTTCTGTCCTCTAATTCCTTCCTTTCTTCCTCAACTGTGTCCTACATTGGTTCCCTATTTACCTTTCCTTTTTTATGTCCTTCCCATGCTTTTTCCCCTTTTTATCCTTTGTTTCCCATCTTTTCTCATTTTCTTCCTTCCTTCTTTTGATTTTTTTCCATAATTTGCCTGATGATTTAGATTCTAAAACCAACATAAAGCAAATGAAACATGTAGAAACCCTGAAGAAGGGCTCGTGCAAAACATTCCAAGATTTTCTCACCCGCAGCACTAGTGTGGTCTTAGTTACTCTATCCAACGGCTTATAGAGCAGAGCTGAAAAAAAAAAAAAGAGAGAGAGAGAAACATCAACTAAACACGCCCAGGCTTGGATGTGTCCAATAAGAATAAATATCTATTCTTCTTACCTTCTAGAGTGCATGCTGTCCGAGCTTTATCGGCACCGTTAATATACAAGGTCTGGAAAAGGCAACAGGTGAAGTGACACACAAACACACACTTGAAAGTTCCCTCTGGAGTTACAAGGCCTTCTGTACCTCAGCAAGAGTCCGAAACAGAGGATTCGCTTGCGTGCACTTCCTGACCACTTCCACCGCTTTCTTGTAGTTTTCGATGAATCCTCCGTACAGCCCGAGATGGTTTACCTGGAGGAGGAAAAAAAAAAAACACGAGGAGGTCTAAAGTGGTCCGTGAATTTCCTCAGGTGCGAAGCCAACCCTGGTTTTGATCCAGCTTCTGTTGGGCCTTGAAAACATGTTCTGACTTTCACAATTTTGCCCCATAAAGGCACAAAATTCAGCTGCTTTTATTGGAATGTCATGAGACCGATGCAAATGAGGAACAGTTTTAAACACTAAACATGCTCATCATGCTAAATATACAAAAACCCTGGAAGAAAACCTAAAAAAAAGATTTCCAGCACTAAACATGAAGCCAGACCTTCACTGGAGTAATTTATTTAGATCATGTGTTTGAACGGCCTAGTCAAAGTGCAGCCATGGATACAATTGAAAATCTGTGTCGAGACTTGAAGCGCAGCAGCGCCCAGCGCCAGAGCAGAAGCAAACATACCAGTTTCAGAAACAGGTCTCCCATCTCCAGCTCAGAGTTGCTGCACGACGCCGCGTCCGGACCGGAGCCGCTGTCCGGTGGCGTGTGAGCGCCGAGTCGGGCCTTCAGGCCGGAGTAAAAGCTCTGGTGAACATCTCTGAGCTCCGGGATCTGGTAGAAAACCGTCTGCACCTGCTGACTGGAGAGCACCGGCTGGGACGTCCCGGCCGAGGCCCGCAGAGCCTTCATGGGCTGCGGAGAGAGGTGTTGCGAAAATTTAAATAAAAAGTTTTTAAAAAGCTGCGTTCAATAGGCCAACTGCTGGTGAAAATAACGCACTGGTGTGAAGGGGATGAAAAAGAAAAGGGAGAAAATGGGTCTGAAGGTGTGAACAACACGCAGACAATCGACCTCAGAACACACACACCCACACACACACACACCCATCTGCAGAGTTCAGTTCTTACATCGCAGTATAATACGGCATGTCTTCACCGTGATAATAAAGTCACATGACTAATGCATGCAAACTACTGAGCAAAACCACCAGCATTCACCTTCACACACAACATTTTATTTCACTTTATTTCACACACAGAGAATGTTTTCTCAGTGCGTTACGCCCGATGAGAATGGCGAAACTGCAGCGGCTGCCGTTAATAGCAGAGAAAAAAAAAAGAGAAAAGAAATTGGCCTTGAATGCATCGTGCTCACATTCTTGCACCATAATTTCCTGTCTGAAAGGGGAAATACGCTGCTGATGTCCAGCTTTGTTTTCATGCTGTGGGAGTTTCTTATCAGAGGTCTGAATGATGCACAGCTGAAGACTGGATTGAGCTTGTGTGGATGTTGAGCTTCTCGGGATGTTCACTTTGCTCCGAACATGTTAGATCAAACGTTTTAACCCGAATGCAAAACAGCAGGTCTGACAGGAAGCGAGCGCAGCTGTTGCGTGTGTTGGAAGGCACTTGCTTACGTTGTTCTAGGCTGTGGCAGAGACAAAGTTTTGTTTATTCGTGAGATGAGACTTTTTTTAATTTACGAGTCCGTCTGTGTTCCCACGCTCTCCTGTGCTTGAAAGATTTGCATGGGAGAGAAACGGCATCGATTGACCATCTGGGTGTCTAAACTCTGCTTTTGAGAAATCTAGTAGACGCGCCCAGCTGCCGCCCTCCAAACACTGTCTAACAGTTTTTATTGCTACTTTAGTTGAACAGTTTGAACAACCCGTCCGGAGTTAAGGCGGGTTGCAAAAGCACTGATGCCGTTTCTAGGAGTGAACCGACTGCAGTTGCTGGCCGATCACCGATATTTGAAAAAAGATTTTCACGATTCACAACTGACACTTTTTTCATTACTGACCAGAAGTGTTATAATGTCACAATATGCCGAGTCCAGACCGACAGATTTTTTTGCAGACTCAAAGTCCAAATCACAGGGGGAAAAACCACTATTAATAAAAATAAAAGAATAAAAAGTCCCTAACCATTCAGGATGCAGTCACATCAATGTCTCCAAAGTACAAAAGCATTAAACAATGCCTGTGAAACAAACACAAGCTTGTTTTAGCCTTACAATAAGACACCGCTCTGAAATATAAATTAAAAGTTTAAACAAAAGAGACAAAGGCTGATTGTTTGACATTTGCTCATAGTGTGTGTAAAAATCAATATGATTTTATCTAAACCATTCCAGCTCTGCTTCTTTTTTTGCATCAACATTTTCTGTCATTTCTTGTAACAAAAACAGGAATTTTGTTTGATTTGTCATCTACATGTCTGTGCAGCAACTAGTAGTGAAATTGCTGCTGCATAATTCTGAATAATGGACAGAAATAATGTCTTGTAGTGGTTCCTCATGCAGAAAAGATCAAGTCAGAAACAGAATTTTGTGGATGTCGAGATATTAAGTGTTTGGTTTTAAATAGACGTTGAATGTTTTCGCGCCTCCCCAGGCCCCTCCCCCACGTTTTATTTTTAGATAAGTCGCATTAGCTGAGAACTGCTTCGGTTTTTAAGAAAAAGGGGAACCTTATATACAATGGTTGAACAATCCACAAAGAGGGAAGCAGGTTTGGTGTAATAAATGACGTCTGGCCGAGCGTTGCTCACTGAAATGGCCATTTCTATCCATTTTCAGTCCAAACACGAAATGAAAAATTGTCTTCAGCTGCACAAACACATGCATGAATTAAATAAATGAAGTGGGGGAGCAGGGGTCGTTGGCTCAGACGGCTACTTTTTCACGAGTGCGTAAGCAGCTGAACAATAAAGAGGAAGTTATGCAGCAACGAGCAAATTTGGGGAGACTTTCATTTGCATGACTTGGCTTAGAGGTTAAGTAAGAATACACTGTGGTCAGACTGGAAACAAAGTGTGTGAAATAATGATAGAAATAAGAGTTTGTTAGAGTTACCGCTAGCATGGCGTCCAGCTCCCTGAGGTACACCTCCTCGCTGTCCAGGATGCCCCTCAGGACCACCAGCCTCTTCTCCAGCATCTCCTCACGGCTGCATGACGTCTGGGAGCGACGCATGAAATCAGTCAGTAAAACGAACATGTTGCTACCAATGAGTCATGAGACACCGACAGAAAAACATCATCTCAAAGCAATTTGAATAAGCAAATTCATCAACTTATTTGGTCAAAAGTTTGCATGCGCACATCAAAGGCATTGTGAATTAAAATTGATTTAGGACGATTTATTTGAGGGTTTTTGTCCAGGGTGAAATGATGACGCCACTTCAAGGAATTTATGCGATTTCTTTGGGTTTAACATAAAACATATGTAGATTCTCTAACTGTACCACCGCATGCAAATACTTGGTTAAATAAAAACTAAAACACACACACTTTTCATAGTTATCTAATAGATGCTGGCATAATGTTGCATGCAATTCCTGACTTTTAATCATTGACCAAGTTAATATCAGTGTTTGGGATCTTTGTTCTGCTTCGACACTCATCTGTGTCCATCTGGGTTTGACCCAAACTGCCGCCTCCAAAGAGGCAAAGCTAGTCAGGATTTCCAAGAACGGCCCACCTCAGAGGTTCTGGTCTGAGAAGATCTGAAAACCACACGGAAACTACACGTCACCGGCGACCAAGAGGGTGGCACTGCTGTTCCGAAACGACACCTTCAAGGTCCACCGACACACAGAGAGAGAAGCCAAATATATGCTGGCGAGCAGGTTTGTGGTCAGATGAGACGTAAATGTATCCATCTAGTGGTTAGAACCATGTTGAACACGATGGTGGTAGCATCATCTTTTGCTGTCGTTTGTTTGCTGATGGCCACAAACATAATATAGCAGATTTGCAACTCGCTAACAGACACTTCACCAGATATTGTTGGGGGAGTATGTAAATATTTGAGCTGGTTTTCATTTTTAAAAAACCCCAAAAAAACCAGTAACTCCAAACTACTTCACCCTGTCATTACTTTACAGACATCATTGCAGTTGTTGGTTGCAATAATGCGTGAAGCACAAGTCACATTAAAAGGCCAAAATGAATTACCTTTGCTGCCTTTGGTGAGTATGTAAACATTTGACCATCGCTGCACCTTTTGTCACTGACCGAGTTCAGCTTCTCGGCCGACTTAAATAAACTTTAAATTCTTCTGTTTTGTTTTTTTTTGCAGCTGTCGTCTGAACTTTGTCGGAAACGATGCTTTCAGGCTCAAACACAGTCCAAGTTTGAGATGTTTATCTACATCCAGCCACTTTTATTTTCCCTGCAGCTTTCCTGAGGTAGTCGTTTTACATAAGTGGACGTCAGTTTTCCTTCTCATGTGAAATCTGCCAAACCGCTGACCTCTTGACACGTCTCCTACATAAAATCAACCATGCTTTTATTGTGAAAGGCTTTGTTTATTAAAAATGTAGCTTAGGTTTTTTGCAATGTCTTTTTGCTTTTGCAGTTCTATTTATTCTTGATTAACTGTTTTTGTCCGTGTGTGTGTTCATTTCTTCTTCTTGTCCTGCTGTATAAAAGTGTCTTAACGCAGGACTAATTTGCTTTAGCCACTCTTCAATATGGAAAAGACGTGAGAACATCCCATTGCAATCACACCCTCATTTTTAATAAATGTCCATTTGCCATTTCATGATTCACCCTGGTTCTTGTTATTTATATTAAAGAACTACAGTTTCCAAAACAACCAAATCTAAACATGGAAGGAGGAAAGAGGAAGTAGTAATCCAAAGAGGAATTGCAATCAGAGCTGTTATTTACCCTGGTTACAATCTACCTCCAGCCTTCGTTTTGCTTTGAATAAAGCAAACTAAAGTTTCATGGGCAAAATGTGAGCACACACACGGTGAAGGTTTAACATTTCTCTGGTACATGTGTAGCTGAAGGTCAAGGGTCATACGCGTTTCCCATTTGGCCTTGAATGCGTCACCACGTTCCTGCTGGCGTTGTGGAAGTCAAATCACTGAAAGACTCAACGAGAAGCCCAAGCGCGTCCACCGAGTGACGCGGTGGAGCGTTTGGACCGGACTCACCGGGGTGTCGGGGAAGTCGATGCTCTCGGAGCTGAGGGGGGAGAGGAAGCAGGAGACCGCCTCCTCGTGGAAAACATCCTCCAGGACCTCTCCTCCTGCTTCCACGGCGAGAATAAACACAAAACAATCAGCAGCTTTAAATTAAATTAAATTAAATTAAATTAAAGCTTTGCGTCAAGTGACAACACACAGGTGTGTCGCCAAAAAAGCGAGATAAAGCGCATCAGTTGCGTCCTTCCTCCTCCTCCTCCTCCTCACCTGCAGCCCGGTGGGACTCCAGGTAGCTCAGCGCCTCTTGGTAGACGTTCATGGCGGAGAGGAGCCCGCCGCTCGCCGCTCAAGCACGGGACTGGAGACGCGGTGCGTGATCGCAACCCAGATGGGGGAGAGGAAACTTCCTCTTTCAGTTAAGAATGAACGTAAGAGGAAAACACAGCGGCTTCCTGTCTGTGTGGAAAGTCAGTAAAAGATTGATGAGAGCCGAGCACCTGCTGATTGAGCCAATCCTCGCTGTTGCTTCCTGTAAAAAACGTTTTGTTTTGGGTTCCCCCCCTTTCAGCTCGGCTGTTTGCAGAGAGGCTGCGGCTCGAAACGTCGCCAGACCGATTAATCATAAATCGATATTTTAAAGCTGGAAAATATTGCAGAGAACAAGATAAAATTCTGAGTAATTAATTGCGTTTACTTTGTTATGTTTGTTTTATGAACAGCAAAGCCAAACAAACTGGGCTCGCAGTTTCCTCTTGCATCTGGGTCTGCATGGCCTTTTTGTAATTCAACGGCGCCCCCTGGCGGAGCGCGACTGGAGGTACAGATTCAGATGGACACCTGCGCAACCGAGATGAGGGAACCTTTTTTTTTTTTTTTTTTTTTTTAACTTTTTTAAAACTTTTTTGATGAAAGGTTTTGTCATTCACACAGAGATGCTGTCTGAGACCTACATATGTACAGGAACTATAAGACATTTTAGAAATAAAACCATAAAACTATGTAGATGTTTAACTAAAATAAGAAAAAGAAAAACGTCTGTATTCACATTGACTTGATAGATCGTAAAAATCCCTTTATGGCTCAAAATGGTGCAAAGCAAACATCCAACACTAGACTGTTGCAATCAGTTGAGACGGACTGTAAACCATCTGTGCCACATAAAAATATGGTTTAATTTGTAGAACTTTATAAAAAAATCAAAAAGTGGAAAAAAAAAAAAAAAAAAAAAAGCAAAAACAAAACTCAACAGTTTGGTTTGTTCAGCTTTACCAGTGTTTACTAATCCAATATAATGAGAAGTGAGGTTCCTGTTACTCTGAGGAGGAACTTTCTGCTGATAACATCGATTACCTGACAAGTTTATGACCTTAGTCCCAATTTACACACCTAGCCAGAAAAAAACAAAAATAATTATTAACTTAACACTTCTTGATGTTGTAGCAATGTAACAACAGCAACTTCCTTTTTATTATTTATTTATTCCGCGTTATCTTCCCACTGGAGTTGGATCAGGCTCCACTTTCGCTTGTGATCTGCAGATTTCTTCGTTCGGAGGCCAAAGGATGCAGCGGCTTAACTATTTTTGTCTGAACAAGCAGCAAATAAAAAAAGTTACCTTGTTCATCAGCTAAAGGGCTTCACATCAACAAGATGCTCTTTTTATTCAAATCTTTAGTTCCTGTGAGCCAGGATGGCTGCGGATGTAGGGAGCTAAACAAAGCAGTTGTTGTGCTGCAAAACATTTTTTTCTGCTGCTGTGGTCGTTATCTGGCCGTCATGGAAACTGCAGGCCGAATAATGGAGACGCTTCGCACAGGAGGATAGTTCTCCTCTCGTCTCCATGTTTTGTGGTGACAGGACTTTACGAGGCAAAAAAAAAAAAGTTCATAATTTGCATTTTATCTGATGAAACAAAACCAAACTGGAAATACATACTGGCTCCTTAAAATGCCTGATTTCTCTGGTTATGTTAAAAAAATGTCTAAACTCTTTTTTTCCCCCATAAAATGTAACATTTATCTCACAAAATGTTACTATGAAATATGTTAAAGCTTATTTCTGCCACTAATTATGACTTGGCTAGTAATTAAACTATCTTTCGATGATTCTCCACCAAAGCTGCTTCTTTCGTAGTCCTCCTCTTTTTTGATTTCATGGGATTTTTCCAAAACTTGTAAGATTACAAGATTAGTAAATCTTCTGCAGTATTTATTGCTCAGTGATGTGAGCAACATCCATTTGTTTCTATCAAGCCAAACTTGTCTCATCCGTCTATTTGCAGGAAGCCAATTCAAGTCAAAACATAATTATGAGACACAAACTGGGCTTTTTTTTTCCATCAGAGAGGCGGAAATGGATGCCACAAAGATAAACAAATATGTTAGATGGAAGGGAAAACATTCAAAACGAGCTAGCTAAAATAAACTGGTTGCATAAGTGTGCAAACTTATGCACATATTTTTCAGCTGAAATACTTAGTCGGAGCAAATTTTGATTCAATTTCAACACTTTGTTACATTGTAGCAGGATCCAGCGTCTTGGCAGTATCTGCCTGTTCTATCTTGTAAATATTCATCAGATTGTGGAAACACTTCCCATCTGCAGCCCTCTTTCAGAGTCCTGAGAGGTTTTCAGTCAGAGTTCAGGAGTAGAAATATTTTCTCAAGCTGAAGCCAATCTTCCTCTGAATTTGCTAAATGCTCAGTCTAACCGCAACACTGAGGAATTGTTTCTTGATCTTCAGGTATCTTGGTTAAAAGTGACGGATCTGGATAAAAATTGACAGGTAATCGGAGCAGTTCATCGCCCTAGAAAAAAAAACAAACATGTTTTTCATTTAAAGTAAAGCGTCACACTTGTCTTTTGTTAATTTTCGGTGTCAGAATGCAACCCAAAGTTCAATTCCTTTAAAATTGACACACACACACAAAGAGTTTTGGGGGATTTTAGCAAGCCCTCTGTGCCACAGGCTGATCAGCTCCATGCCACGCTGCACTGATGCATTAATTCATGCACAAAGGAAACCTGATCAAGTCTTAAGTGCTTAAAGATGAATGTTATTTTCAGAAGTCTGGTATTTCTGTTTAAATCGTCTTATTTTGGGGTGCTGTGGTGGCGTAGGGGTGAAGCACCACAACCCACATATAGAGGCCTTAGTCCTTGACACAGCCGTCGCAGGTTCAGATCCGGGCTTAGTGACCTTTGACACATGTCTTCCTTCATTATCTTACTTTCCTGTCCTAGCACTTTCAGATAGAGGTCAATAGGGTCAAAAATAAATGATCTTACTTTTATTGCCCTTCTGTAACATTCAAGACAATACACTTTGGTTTTCTTTATAAGAAATAATAATTAAAATGCCAGGAATTAGACTTGAAATATTTTTGTGAAATAAGTCTGAGTGATACCGTGATATAAAAAACATAATGTAAAACTTGTGACTTTCTGCGCTGTACCCAGAGAAACACAACAATTGTGCCTTCACCAAAGAATGCAAATAAGCAAATATCAAATATCAAATATCATAAGCAAATATCAAGAAAAGCCCTCCTGAAGAACTAGACTTTTTTTCAGGTTAATCAGATTCACCATACATGATGGCAGATGTGGATGCAAGACCAACGAGGTTTGTAAATAAATTGCTTAGTCTAAGTATCACGGCTCAGATTCAGACATATACAATGAAGTAAGGGTGAAGATTTGCAAAAAGCATTTTATTCAGGAACAGAAGTCAGAAAAGTCAACCCTGTTGTTATCAAACTCAGGCCGCTAAACATGCTAGTAAGAGGCATTCGCTTTATAATTCCAAAACCTTAGAAAAGTACCAAAAGAAAATGTTGGACTACATCGAGCTGAAAAGCACTAAACTAACACACGCATTAAACTGTGTTGGTTCCTGTTATTATAACTGCGGTCCACCTGAAGTGTTTGCAGAACATGTCAGACAAACTCAACACGCCACCTCTGAGTCGGCGGCGTGCTAATTTCTGCCGACTTGAACGGTGACCACGTTGTCGCCCGACTGACTGCGGCCCCTGATCTTCAGCTCTCGGTTCATCTGGCACCACACGCAGGGGTAGCAGCACGCTATTTTTAAGCAGTCGTCACAGCCTGAGCCCTGCGGAGAGGAAACAGGAAAGAGGGAAAAGGCAAAACATTGTTAAAAAGAAATAAAATAAAATAATAATAATAATAAAGTTACTGGAACTGATTTTTGTTTCTGGACGACTTTATGACGATGTGAACAAGTTGGTGCACACTTCCTGATTTGTTGTCATCAAACTCATTCTAACATCACAAAGACAACCAGAGTGAACAGAAAAATAAGTTCTGAAATCTTGATTTCATTTATTAAGGGATTTATTAAGCCATCCAAAACAACACAAACCTATCAAAGCAGTTATCCTCCTTGCTTTTGACAAGCTTAGGGTGATTTTACTAACTATATGTGGTGATTTGACTTATGCAGTTATACAAGTTTTTAGAGGGGTATAGAAAACGTCTTTAAGCCTGACTGATGAAACTGTCATCTCACTGATTCAACAGAAACGTACATTATTGACTTTTCGAAAAAAAAATTGCAGGGTCTAACTCAACTCCGCCAGACCCACCCTTACCCTAACGTTAACCCTAAATACGTTCAGTGGAAGACGTGTGTCTCTGCTTTCCCGCTGCGACAAACCCAGGTGCTTTCCCATCTTTAGCTGTGATTGAAAGCTCTACATTTGGAGCACCTTGAATCGCTCTTTCTCCTCTCAAACCAACAAGAATGAGGATTTGACAAAGTGATGCGGCCTTACAGAACCAAACCTGCAACAAAAACAGTGACTGGAAAAATTATTATATGAACTAAAACACTAAAAGAAAAAATGAAGTCAACAAAAAAACACCTTCACAGACAAATAGAGCTGTGTGACTGAGGCTGAAAAGACCCATCGGGTTAAATCACGGCTGTGAAACCAGGGAAACCTCTGAGTCAAAGCAGTGGACAGGCAGAGGAGGAAACACTAAGCTGATGTTAAGGAACTGAGGGAGACGTGACTCGCTCAGTGATTTCGGTTAAAATCAGGAGAGTCGCTACATGCATTGATAAGGCCTGGCAAAACCATCTGAGAGCAACAACAAGCTGCTCTAAAAATAACTGCAAGTATCGGCGCAACAAAGTGGCCTTACAGGAATGTTGTGGCGGTCTCTAATTTTGGAGCGGAGTATACAGGACACCACGCCGCAGATGTCCAGGACCGGCATGAGGCAGCACCATCCGTACTCTTTGGCAGTCTGACACTGCATGCAGGGGAAGCAGCACAACCCGAACAGACCTGCAGGCGAGACAGAGAACGCTTTATTGTCTGATAACCTTATCAGATTGATTTAGGCCACAAAACGGATTTCATCTTTGTGACCGTACAGTGAACTTTGAAAACCAGATGCAACCATTTTGTCTATTTTTTATTGTCTTCTTCTTTGACTAGGCCACTCCGATACATGATTAGACATAAACCTTATGAAAAAGGTTTTTCTGTATTATTTACTGTCCACTGTGCAGTTTTACTCAGAAGCTTTAATTTCATTGTATTTGAAAAGAAAAGAAAATAAAGAAAAAAGCCTTACTAGTTTAATGCAATTTCAAAAATACGAGAGAAAACAAATTTATTTTAATGTAATAAAATCGCACCGAGTTGAAGTGATATAATCACATCTTGCTTCTTCTAAAAAGCCACAGCTGTAACTTAAAACATTGCTGTCTGCACAGCTTCGACTATCTTCATTTCTGCAGATATCCTTTATTAAGAACAGTTGGGAACCATCATAGGCAAACGTGTCCAGACCACAGTAATCCTACGGTGCATTTCAAGGATGTTGAAATGTCAGTTTCACAACACCTCTGCATTTTCTCACAGTAATCTGACGCAACCTCCCACTTGAAATTCCTTAGAAATTCACGGAAAGCCAAATTATGTAACGAGAACATGCCTACAATCCCCACAGACCACCGGTCAGCCATTATCTACTCAGATAGGGGGGGTTTAGAAACACCAGTTTGATCACTGACGGTTCAAGAACATCTAAATGAATGAACTGAACTAAACCAACTCAAAGATTTTTGCAGCATGAAAGCTGTGTGCGTCACTATCAGCGATAGGAGCACATGTAGCACGAGTTCTTGCAACAATAAAAAAAAGATGATCTTTTCAAAGTAACAGCTGAAGTTTGAAAGGAGCATTTTGAAGCACTGAACCCTGAAGCGGCAGAATGTTGAGTACTAGAAAGTAAAATTAACTACACTCTTTTTTTTAAAGTGAAAAAAATATCTAAAACATTAAACAATTAAACAGTGATATTTTAAGACTAAGGGTGCCATTTTCTGTCCAATCACTGATATTTAAAAAGCTGGACCTGACAATCCCAGTTTTGACCAACACAGGCTTCTTTTTTCATATATCTGACACTGTAGACGTGTCTGAAACGTCACTAAATACAGCAATAAAGTCACGAAGTTGGCAAAAGCGGGGAGACTGTTGTGAACCATGCACATCCCTGGGGGGATCTCCGTGAATCAGGAGATCTCTGATTCTGTCTCGTGGCAGAACAAACGTGGACAGTGGCTGATTTTCAGACCTTCGAGGAGGATGACAAAGTTCTTCCTTTGACTCCTCAATGGAAGTCCTCATGCATGTGAGGCCGACTCCTCACATGCAGGAGTCGGCCGATCACTCAGAATGTAGCAAATCAGGGTCTATCGATCAGCCGGACGATCATTCAAACATTGAACGAGCCTAGAGGTGTGTCGACCTTTTTCCAAAATTTATTAAAATAATTCGCAAGTTGGAAAATATATTGAAATCTTGAAGATCTTATGGATGACATCTCCGAACAGAGCAGAAATCAGTCAATAAATTGTAACCCACAATTAGTCAAAGACTTTTATTTTTGCGGGCCCACTTCCTGTATTGTCCCAAACTCTGCCAGCCCGTAGTTTAAACATTCTCAGCTGTTCCACTGTGATTGTGGCTTGTTGTTGGCGTCTTCTTCACAAACGCACCCAAATCTTTGAATGCATTGATTTGATTGCCTGAATTATTGGCACGGCTTACCTGGACCGTCACCGGGATCCTGTCACAGCTGATTGTGGCTCAGTACGCCCCACTCTCTCTGAGAAGGTAACTCGTTGCTGAATTTTGTGCGTGTTGTGAGACGTTTACATGGATTTTGAGGCAGTGAAGTTAAAATGAAATTGATCAGAATGTAGCTACACTTAAGTTTGATATTGTGCAATATAGTTATTTAATTAATTAATTTAATTTTTCCTTTCTCTCACTCTGCTTGAGTATTTGATAATTTTATTTTTTCTTGATACTTTTTGTTTTACTTTATTTGAATTATGGTTAATTTAACCTGATTATTGAAGTGTTTATGTATAATTATTGGAATATAGTTTTTCATTTAACGTACATAAATTAAATGCTTAAATTTAATTTCTTTCGTACTATTTTTGTACATAATTGTTTTGATAAAAACACTTAATGGGTTTTCTGACCTTTTAGGTCAGGTTTTTTTTCTCTGATGAATCAGATCCTCATCTGGATCTGAAGATGGCGAGCTAGAAACAAAAAGGACTACAAAAAGAAGTACAGAATGTGTTTACTTCTTGAAAAAAACATGATGTAAAACATGAGTATGTATCTCATTTATGATTTTGGATATTAATTTATTCTGAGTCAATTATCTTGTGTCTCACTGTACTGTTGTAATTGTCTGTTTTTATACAAATCACTTAATATATGCACCAAAACCAAAAGTACTGTTTCCTGTTTTTCATTCACACCTCAGACTCCTTAAAAGGCCACTCTTCTGATGCTGCTTTTGTAGCCGCAGTTAGCTGCTTAGCCCATAACTGTTACAGAATGTATTTAAATTGTCTATAGGCCCTCAAGTCTTGATTGCATCTGAAATCTGTAGGGAGCTTCACCCTCCATTAACCCAACTACACAACCAAACTGAGTAATAAAAGCTGCAATGTTTCCAATGGCACCTGGCCAATGTGAATTTACATAAACAAATGTCTGATGTAATCAGATCCGGAAAGAAAATAAAACTTTTGGTTTGCACTCCACTGTCGGGAGAAAAACAGTTTATTCCTTATCAAGTGAACCAGCCCTACGAGAAAGCATGGTGGCGGCAACAGCATAATGTGGGGATGGCGGTCCACTTATAAAACGAGAGAAGCTACTTATGCAAACCTGAGGTGTTTATCTTCTAACACTAGAACTACCTGAGTCGCTTGAAATCTATCAAATGCTTGTTACCTTTGTTACTTCTGTAGATTTAATGTGACAAATTACAGAAGTACAGAATGTGTTTACTTCTTGAAAAAAACATGATGCAAAACATGAGTATGTATCTCATCACAAGTTGGTCAGAACGGGCCATTTTATCTGATTGTGGCGCGATGTTTCAGCCTGTTTAACCGGAGATACGGTCATCTTTTGAAACCTTGACAGCCATATTTCACAACAGCAGTGCTTAGTTCATCATCTTATGCTGTACATTGTTCCATAGAGCAGAAAGAGAGATGTCTTTCTTTTTCTGGCAAATTGTCTGCAAATAAACACAGCGACGGTAGTTTTGGTTTTCCATGTCGGATCAATTGTTACTTTTGTGATTTGACATCACGGTGTGAAAACGGAAGCATCACATAGGACGTATAGTCAGCATGAGGTCAACACAAACTTTCTTTGCTGGAACTACCACATGTTTGTGCAAGAATGGACCACTAAGTTTCCAAGCAAGCATGACACGAAAAGGCAGAAAGAGCCGATGTCGGCAGAGAACTAAACAGAGCAGGAGTGGCGAACCTGCGGCTCTTCGACGGATCTTTGATACCGAAATGTCCCACCTTAACTGAAGGTGGTGTTGTTTTTATTACCTAAGATAGCGCTACAAGACTGCAGTAGTTGTCGGCGAGGCCTTCAGTGATGGATGGAAGCTGAATCATTTAAGAATAAAATCTGTTTCCTCAACAGGTCTCTGTATTTCTGTCGGCTGCGTTGTTTCACGTCGGTGCACTTTGTGCAATGCAGTGACGCTCAGAGTGGCATGTTTGCGGATTTGAGATATTTTGGGATTTTTCTGCTGCATTAAAAAAAAAACAGAACAAAAGTGAAAACATTTTTAAAGAAACAGAGACTCCTATGAGAGTTCAAATTAATAACGATATTTATTATGGTGCGTCAGACCCGCTGTGTTTGACCTTTAAGATTTAATTTGTATTAATACTTGAATATTAACGTTTATTAAAACTGTTGAGCAGAGGTGAATCCAGGAAGTTTTGAAAGAGGGCTAAAAGTCAGGCCAGTGATATTTGGGTTATTACACCAAAAATAATGCAGTGTAGCATATGCAAATGGTAGATGTCACCACAATGCCCTCAAATAGGTACAAATCTGGGTCATGTGAGTAAATTGTTCCACATGTTTCAAAAATGTTCTGCATGAGACGCTTCCACATTTGCTGGTTTGGCAGACGGAGCTCAAACGTTTTCTGTGAATAAATTTTTACTACACTTGTCTAATCATTGTCCTGTTTCCACTGACATGTGTGAAAGAGTTGCTTTGAATAGCTATAAGAGTACAAACCAAATCTAAAGACACTTTAAAAAAAAATCACTGTCAGGTGTCCCATGAAAGCCTTAGGGACTAATAAGAAAGCTGTTTCAGCTAGCAATGTGCTATGAAACTAATCTTGAAATTGTTGTGTGGCTGTTTAGGGTGATGATGAGCTTTATTTGGCTCTTAATGCCAAACTGGTTCACCAGCCCTGATATGGAGGTTGTTGAAGTAAATGTGAAATTGTCTGACATCTGTTGTTTCAGGAGAAGGAGAAGAAAACAACTGTTTCAAAATGTTGACGTTGTTGAAATGGCCCTGAATTAAATGCTTTGGGGTTGTTTTTATTACCTAAATGAATCAATTTACTGATGCAGGCCACGTCAAACCGTGAAGAGGTGGAAAACTGACATTTATCTGGAAAACAGGGGCGAGCTTTCCAAGGTAACAGAACAAATCAGAACACTTCTTTATGTTAGTGAAAATCAAATGCAGCTGGAGTTGAAAGGTATGTATGGAGAGGGGTGAGTCGGTATGTACAATAAAATCTTCTGTCATGAGATTTGAGTGGGAGTGATGAGGCAATGTCATAATTCCACAATAAATTCCTGGTTTCACTCAGTTAAAAGTTTTTCCACCCCTGCTGAAAAACGGGAAGAAGAAATGTCTGAAGAATTAAAACAATGTTAATGCAATTTTAAAACACAAAAAGGCCGCATCTTTTCCAGGAGTGCTACTCAACGTGGAGGCTGCGCTCCGTTACATCTGTGTTCATCAACCGATGCTTCTGATGTTTAAATTTGAGGGAACATTTCAGTCAATTTGTTCTGTGAACTTACAGCCGCCGGTGTCTTTGCAGCAGTCGAACAGGCCGGTGCTCCAGCTCCCAGGGCTGGACGAGGGCGGATAGCGAGCCATGTCTGGAAGAATCAAGAGTCAGCATGAGCACATCAGGAAATAAAATCCACAAATTTGGAGCTTTGCATCTTATTGCCGCCCCACATTCTTCGTTTTTAGACATTTTAGGCGGATCTAGATACAGTCTCTACCTGTTATGTAGATCTTCAGAGAGCTTGGTAAAAGAAGCACACCACCTGTGAACTGTGGGGTTGTTTGGATGTAAACCACCAACTTTTTTACTTTGACTCCATCTTTACATATTAAGTGCCAACATGGTGGAATCTGTGGCGTGTTTTCACACTTAATATTATATCCAAACACTTTAAAATCTTCTAAAGAATGTGTTGGTTTTGGATTGAGCTTGATGGACCAATAAAAAAATAGCAAATCTCTGTAAATCATATAAAGAATGACACATCCTTTTATAATTATTTTCAAAATAAGTAACTGAAAAGTGTAACTTTCCCCTTTTGCTCCGATACCCACAAATAAAACCATCTCCAAAGTCAACAAGGTAGTAAACAGAAGCTTTAGTGTAAATTATTCTCAGCATAAATGGAAATGTTCAGCAAAAATCTCACAGGTTTTTAGAGAACATTAATGCATTAATATCATCACTCAGGCCAGTAACAAACAGAACGGAATAATATCATCGCTGCAAAAGACCTGCAGCTGTAACCGAAGAGAAAGTTGGGTTTGTATTTATTCGCTATCCAGCCTGGGTCCTTAGGCAAGATCCTTTGAGCTACTGCCTACCTCATACCATGAGAGACAGTGAGATGCAAACCATGCCGGCTCAGACGTCGCCCGGCCAAACAAGGTCTGCGTCAGGTGTTGGGGAACCAGAGCACCTTGACGAAAAATGGGCTACTGGAACAAGACGGAAATGGGCGAGAGGTGAAAACTTGAATCTGTTGGAATGCTACTACTCAAGTAGCCCTAATCGGAGAGGCTATGCAAAGACTGAGGGAGGAATGATTACTTCGACATCGCCAGTCTACACTAAGTGCTAAACAACTAGTAGTTCAGTGTTCCCACATCCGCAAACCGCAATTGCTGTCACTACTTGAGATTGACGAGGTACAACACAAATCAGACATCTCAGTCCAGAAATGTGCAGTTCTAGGCACAGCAAAGATACTGCGCAGAACCCTCAAGCTCCCAGGCCTCTGGTAGAGGACCCGAGCTCAGAGGATAAGAACCACCCGCGGTGGGTGAGAAGGGAATTATTATATACAGAAAACGATGACAGAAAGTCAAGAAAAGTTCAATTTGTAAAGTTTTTTCTCTGTCTAATAAATTTAGAGTTTATTGGAGTTTATCTCTTTTTGTTTGTGTTGCTTCTTCGTGATAGCTCCACTTCATGTTTTGATACAGTGTTTGGATACCTTTGATTGACAACTCAAGCAAACAACAGATTTTATAACCACAGATTTTATAACAATGGATGTTTAAACAACATCTGTTGTCGATTGAAAGTGGATCTTTTTAGCATTTCCATTAGTGAGTATTTCTAGCATCTCATTTTTAGCTAGCCAAGCTTTTAATGCCCAAATCAGACCCACATACAGTGAAAGTGAAAAGCAAAAAAAAACTACAACAAAAAAAAAAAAAACAGTGACAAATAATGGCAGTAAAAACTACAGTAAGAGTCCAAAGTCTGTGTCAGATCTATGAGAGGCATGCTCATAATGGAGTGGAGTAATGTAAACAGGCAGCTTGCATTTCCTGCCAAACTTCAATATGAATGCTCAATATTTAATGGGATATTTCCTGAAGAGGCTGAAATAACGCAGAAACATCAGTATAGGAGAATAAAATCAACTCAGTGCAGTTTAGTTACAAATCACCAATTTACAAAGGCTATTAACGTACAGGAATCCAGTTTATATTCAGAAATTGTAAAGCTGCTGGGCTGAGTCTCCTATGTTAAAACAGGAGATTCACATTATAGTTTGGCAGCAGATAAATCTATAGCAGCAGCGTAGATGGTGACCAGAATATTTACATAGCACAGTGTACAGTGCCAAAATTGACCTAAATGAACATTGCACTGTCAGATGGTGCCTCAAGCTGAATGATGACTTTATAATAGCTTAAATTTAAAAAGTTGAAACTTTGTGGTGACACTTTGTTTGAAAAGGGTGTGCATATGACGTGACACTGTCATAAACAAGAAGGAGTCTTTATGAGTGTCTATGACTGTTGTCATGAAGTGTCATTCGGTAAATAATGACACTTTTGCTTTAAAAGTTGCATTAACAGTCCGTTAAAAGTGCCAACTTTGCATAATTTTATAAAGGACACTTTATTGCAAAGCTGGTACTTTTAATGAACTTTCAACGCAACTTTTAAAGCAAAAGTGTCATAATTTACTGGCTGACACTTCATGATAACAGTCACAGACGTTCATAAAGACTCCTTCATGTTCATGGCAGGTGTTATGTCATGATTATGACAGTGTCAGGTCATATGCACCAAGTCAAATAAAGTGTTAAAAAGTAAAAGTCACAGCTGTCCTGATCACATGTTTGAATGGTCAAAATATGTCGATTAACAGGAATACAGAAGAATCTAAAGTCAAATAAAAACATGGGAGAAATAAAAGAAGAAAGTATGTCGCTGCTAATATTCACTAATATGCACCCAATTCCTCTCATTCTTTCGCCGCAGCTCAACTGAGCTGGTTTTACTCCTTTCTCTTATTTAACATGAATCCCGTTTTTTTTTTTTTTTTTTACATCTACGTGCAAATAAAACACTTTTATTTAGTTTAACTACAAACAATAAACTTTTCCGGGTTGTTTATTTTCAGAATCGTTTGGAGTCAAAAACATCGATTAGTTAACATCCATCATTAGATAAATCGACTAAAACAAGTGCATTAGTTACTAAGGTTACAGCACTTACTACTAGTTAAAATGGTTATAATAAACAAAGTATTTACATATAATCTGTAAAAACATTTTTTTAAAAAATGTCATTAATGCTAAAATAAAAAAAAACGAGCCGCTGTTAAAGTTCTGACCTACAGCCAAAGCTTATAGCGTTCCGGGTCATTTTCTCCTTACCTTTTTAGCGCGGTGTGAGTTGATAAAACACGACGGAAGTGAAACGGCTCTAAGAATGTGGAGCAGCGATGGGGAGCTGGACCTCCTGCAGAGACAACCAACCCCTTTGTGAGCAGAGCTTATGTATCTGCCAGCCCTATATAGGGAGGTCGGTTGGAAACACATCTCACAATAATTACTTTATAGATTTAAGTCCCTCTTATCTGCCACCGCCCCACGCTAAGTTCATAAATTGTTTAAAACAATGAACAAAAGCTCTTATTTAGAAAAAAAATAATTGTAGAAAGTGGTAGAGTGGAGATTTAAAGTTGTTATTGATGGTCTGCTCAAGGTTGAAATACACACAATCATCGAGATGAGCAAAAAGACCTTTCATTTTATTTTATTTATTCCCCCCTGCCCCACACCCCTCGAAGCCCAGACATGTTCTTCATTCCGGTAGGGGGCGCTGCTTCTCTAGAAATTATATTTCCAGATCGGTTTTCCATCCATACACCTGCTGGTCCACGCAGCGTGAGGGGTCATGGTGTAAAATCTGGACAGGTCGCCAGTCCGTCACAGAGACACACACACACCTACACACGCACACTCACGTACTCACGCATACGTGACATTTTTGGACTGTGGTGAAGCCAGAGGAAACCACCAGGACTATGAAACACCAGGCTGATGTTCAACTCCAGTTGAACAGAAACCTTTCTTGCTGCAAGGCAATCAAGAGCGCCACTGTTCACCCGAAACGTATTTTTAAAAACACACACACAAATTTATTTTATTGAACAACATGAAACATTCACAGTGTTGATATTTCACATTTTGTTATATTACACATCTTTTAGTGTGTTTTCAAAGTAGTTTTAATTGCCATCTTACATATTCCAACAAAGTTTTGACTCAATTTAGCCATGAGTTTGTATTTTTTTTTTTTACATTATTTTCACTTTCAAATAATTATTTTTAATTGTGAAAGCAGCAAAACTAAGATATCAACAGAAAAAATACAAAAAAACTCATTCTTTTTTGTTAGCAGTGGAAGAATCACAACCACAATGAAAGTTGTTTTTATTCCATCTTTTACGTTGATGCTCTTCTGCAGATCTGTGCTTTTGTTCCCTGAAATGAAAAATTATGAGCTGCATTTTATCTCATGAGCTGCCTAAAAAATCTCATGTAACATCAACAAAATTATTATTAGTCCTGCCAAATAAACGTCACATATTAAATATGAGGTCACTTGGGGGAAGCATTTCATACCTACCTGTTGAAGCTTATAGCATGTGAGGAATAACACATGTGGTCTAAATTTCATTTCTTTCTTGTTGCAAGTGTTAGAGCAAAAGCAAACAAGAAAAAATGCTTTAAGTGTTTTTATGTTATGCTTTTTTTTGGTGAAATTTTGAAAGATGATCAACATGTTTTTGGGCTTTTAGTAAATTGTCTTAAAGTCTTAACAGCAACACATGGATCCAAAATGTGATTATTCCTGTTTTCTGTGTTCATGTTTCAATGAATGTTTTTGCTTCATTTCATTTCTGCTTTATTTAAATCAGAACTGGCCTTGGATATTTGTCCTGATCCCAAACACACATCTTTTTCAAGTCAACAAACTTTTATTTGTAGAGCACCATTTGTCCTGCTTTACATGAACAAAAACAAACATAGAAAATGCATCAATACATCCATCCATTTTCTTTCACCCTTGTCCCTAATGGGGTCGGGAGTTGCTGGTGCCGATCTCCAGCTACTTTCCGGGCGAGAGGCGGGGTACACCCTGGACAGGTCGCCAGTCTGTCGCAGGCAACAGACTGTTTCTGTGACTGACTTCACAGAAACAAACAGGACAAACAACCATGCACAACACACACTCACACCTAGAGAGAATTTGGAAAGATCAATTAACCTGACAGTCATGTTGTTGGACCGTGGGAGGAAGCCGGAGAACCCGGAGAGAACCCATGCATCCACAGGGAGAACATGCAAACTCCATGCAGAAAGACCCCGGGCCGGGAATCGAACCCAGGACCTTCTTGCTGCAAGGCAACAGTGTTACACTGTAAAAACTAATCTATCGAATTTACCTAATAAATCTGAGGTAACAATTTGCATTGACTCTTTTGGGGTAGATTCAATTCCATATGTTGA
This sequence comes from Poeciliopsis retropinna, assembly GCA_010277075.1. Classification (NCBI taxonomy): domain Eukaryota; kingdom Metazoa; phylum Chordata; class Actinopteri; order Cyprinodontiformes; family Poeciliidae; genus Poeciliopsis; species Poeciliopsis retropinna. The sequence goes on from VMRM01000019.1 coordinate 5,219,136, forward strand.
GTATAAAATAACTGAACAAAAAATATATGAAATACTTAAAGAAATTGGGTAAAATTTACCTCTTATTTATGTATGTATTCAACAGCTACTTACTGTTAAGTTAGTTAACTCTATGTTAAGTTAAATTAGGTAAAACTATGTCTCGTTTGCTAGTAGGTAATAACTGATAATTACAAATCAAAGTTAATTAAAATCAGTTAATAACTATTACTTATTCAGAGAAGGTAAGATGTACCCCGAAAAAAGACATTCAGATCGTACACCTTCTCAATGTTTTTAATCCATAGTCATCAAAAACAAAAACACTGAATAAACTGCAGCACAACAGTGTCACACTAGATTTCAAATAATGAACCTGTGTTATAACCTAACAACTTCAAATGCTGTTTCAGTAATGTTGGACAATAAAACACATCCCTGTTTTAGGACATCCAGACTGCTCAATAAGAAAGGAGTAGATCAGAGAAAAGAAGAAGTGAGGAGAGAAGAAAATATGAAAGGAGAAGTAAGGAGAGAAGAGAAAATGAAAGGAGAAGTGAGGTGATCAGAGCAGAGGTGCAAGGGATGTCCAATCACATGAAGATTTTCTTGTATCTAAACTCTTATTTGTGTTTCTTCAGCCTCACACAACAGTGACTGAGCAAACCTGCAATCTGCAGGTGTATTTGTACACAACAAATAACTTGAACTGCCTTGTTTATATGCAGCAATAATACACTAAATTATCCCCAAAAAAATGAATAAAGTGCAGTACAACAGCTTCACACAACATTTCAATGAATAAACCAGTTTTATAACTCACTAAGCTAACGGCTTCAAATATTCTTTCTGGATAATTGGTCAATGCAAACACTTTCAGAGGCCCCTTATTCTATTTTAAAAGCCACAAAGCCCACGCACACAAACTCTGCAAGATTGTTTCTGTGTATCTACAGTATCAAACATCTGGATAAAGACAGATCAGAAAATCAACATTTTTTAGTTTCTGTGCTTGCTCTCACTCTCAGAGATAGGATGAGAATAAAAGAAACAAACAAATGGGGAGGGAAAGACAGTGAGTTCAAAATTCTTCAGGATTCACTCAGTGGCATTGACCAGACTGGCCAGTTTCTATTGGTTTTCCATTTCTGATTTTGTGGAGAAATCAGAGAACAATGGAGTGGGCTGAGAGAGGCTGCAACATACGTATGTATCCATCTGTACATATATTTCTGTGTCTGTGTGTGGAGCAGAGGAGGGAAGAGAACAAAAATATTAAACTATACTCCATTAAAACTCTCTGTCCAGACAAAAGATCCTCTTGGAACAAGAGGGGAATGTATGTCTATTGCATGAGCTTGTTTTTGAGGCTGTGGAGCTTCTTCAGTAGTTTTGCCCCATCAAGTTCCAAAAAAAGTTTTTGAAAAGCTTCAAATGTGTTGTTGAGCTGCTTTGGATAGTCAAGGTTGAGGGCATATATCAGTCCCATCAGCAGTACACATGCCTTTGTTCAGCTTCCACATCCTTCCATCACTTGGTTTCCCTCAATCACAATTGACACACCTGATGGATCCTCCTCAGCCATGATGTTGTGCATCACGATCACCTTCGTTGTTTTGTGTGTGTAGTCCTCACATTCCTACATGTTAAAAAGAAAGAAACAAAAAAGACACACATTTTTAATTTGTGTATCTTATATACACATGGATAAATACATGAGCACGGCACAGAAGGGCATTGGCGTAAATAGCAGAGGAGCCAAACACCAACTGTGTGGTAGACCACACAGTTGTCCGAGACTGCAAAACCCGACACACCAACCTGTGCACGGCTTGGATAGATTACAAGAAAGCCTATGACTCAATGCCACACACTTGGATCATTGAATGCTTAGAGATGTACAACATCAACAGGATCCTGAGAGCCTTCATTGCAAACTCGATGGGGCTGTGGAAAACCACCCTTGAAGCCAACTGCAAACCACTTGCACAAGTGTCCATCAAATGTGGCATATACCAAGGAGATGCTCTGTCCCTGCTGCTGTTCTGCATAGGCCTGAACCCCCTCAGCCAAATCATCAACAAGACTGGCTACGGATACCGACTAAAGAATGGAGCCAATGTCACCTCCTCTACATGGATGACATCAAGCTGTACGCCAAGAGTGAGCGAGACATCGACTCACTGATCCACACCACCAGGATCTACAGCACAGACATTGGGATGTCATTCGGACTAGAGAAGTGTGGTCGGATGGTCACAAAGAGAGGGAAGGTCATTCGCACGGAAGGGGTCTCACTCCCAGAAGGAACAATAGCAGACATAGAGGACAGTTACAAGTACCTGGGAATACCACAAGCAAATGGCAACCTTGATGAGGTCACAAGGAAAACAGCCACAGCCAAATACCTCCAACGAATAAGGCAAGTCCTGAGAAGCCAGCTCAATGGCAAGAACAAGATCCAGGCAATAAACAGCTACGCCTTGCCAGTAATCAGATACCCTGCAGGAATAATTAGCTGGCCAAAGGAGGAGATAAAGGCCACAGATGTTAAGACACGAAACTTACTAACAATGCATGGAGGGTTCCACCCCAAATCCAGCACCCTGAGACTGTACACGAGCCGCAAGGAAGGAGGCAGAGGACTAGTGAGTGTGAGAACCACTGTCCAGGACGAAACATCCAAGATCCATAGATACATCAGGGACAAAGCCTCATCAGACAATGTGCTCAGTGAATGTCTCAGACAATGGGGAACAGAAGTTGAGGTGCCGGAGGTACCATCATGGGAGGACAAACCCCTACATGGGATGTACCACCGACAAATAACCGAGGTGGCTGATATCAGAAAGTCCTACCAATGGCTGGAAAAAGCTGGACTCAAGGACAGCACAGAGGCCCTCATCCTGGCCGCCCAGGAACAGGCCATAAACACCAGAGCAATAGAGGCCCAGATCTACCACACCAGACAAGACCCAAGGTGTAGGTTGTGCAAGGAGGCCCCTGAGACAGTCCAGCACATAACAACAGGGTGCAAGATACTGGCAGGGAAAGAGTACATGGAACGACATAACCAAGTGGCAGGCATAGTGTACAGAAACATCCATATGGACTGGAAGCCCCGAGATCAAAGTGGGGAACACCCCCAAAGGTGGTGGAGAATGGCCGAGCTAAGATCCTGTGGGACCTCCAGATCCAGACAGACAAAATGGTAAGGTCGAACCAACTGGACATTATCGTAGTGGATAAACAACAGAGGAAAGCCGTTGTGGTGGATGAAGCAATACCGAGTGACTGCAACATCAGGAAAAAGGAGCACGAGAAACTGGAGAAATACCAGGGCCTCAGGGAGGAACTGGAGAGGGCCTGGAAGGTGAAGACCACAGTGGTGCCTGTGGTCATCGGGGTCCTCGGGGCAGTCACCCCCAAACTGGAGCAGTGGCTACAACAGATCCCAGGAACAACATCAGACATCTCAGTCCAGAAATGTGCAGTTCTAGGCACAGCAAAGATACTGCGCAGAACCCTCAAGCTCCCAGGCCTCTGGTAGAGGACCCGAGCTCAGAGGATAAGAACCACCCGCGGTGGGTGAGAAGGGAATTATTTTATATGTATATATAATATTTTGCATAGTTTCTCTGTGCTCCTCTGATCAGAGCAGTCTGTCTGTTTGACAAGGGTCTGTTGTGCAGAAATAACTGTGTACTTACCTGACTAAAATAAAGGCAATGCAATTGCATAGATTAAAATTCATTCTTCATAGAATTAGCTTCATAGATCATATTCATAGATGTAATATGCTTCATAAACAATATTACAAGATTCTGAAAACATTTATTAAGCACTGACGTTTTAACAATACGCAATATAATATAAAATGTTTTTCTTGGACACACAATTCCTTAAAAAAAAATAGGTGCAGCAACAGTGGGTGTTTCCACACATAAAGGTGGGACACAGTGGTACTTTGTTTTCATTTTGCAGCATGTTGGTTTCCACTCTGGTCCACATCCGGCACGCTGGATGAGCGTCCTGTTTCCATGACGACTGACCGGAAAAGCCGTGCGAGATGTCATCTCTCGATGAGTCTTCAGAGTCCCGATTGTAGAAATAAAACTCTGAGAAGTAACGCTAAACTTTTAACAACAGAGACACACGTACGCAGGCATGCAGGTCATCTGGAGAGCGGATCATTTTAAACAGACCGCGGCGGAGACCGACTCAGCCATGTTAAGGAGCTAACGCAGCTAACAGGTAAACAACATAAAACACGGGACTTCTCATGTGTGGCGAAAATACTCTAATGAATTGTTCCTCATTGACAGCAGTGTATTTACTGCCTGTGTCTCGGTGCAGCGTGATGTGGGAGCAGTTACTGAATGACCGTTATACCTTAACCACACTCGGCAAAAGCTGAACTATCCCCTTTACAGTCTATGTGTTGCCTAAACATCCATCCATTCAATATATTAGAAAAAGCTGGCGTTGAATAGTTTCTAACCTTAAAACCGCAGCGGTCAGACACAGTGATGCATGCTGGCTAATCTTGTAAAAAACACACGGCGAACACATTTCATTGCAACTTACCTGCAGTTGTCCAAACAGTTAACAGCCATGGTGGCGCCAGGGACAAATTCAAACTTTGATTTCAAGTAATGGCATGTTACACAGATGCACATCGAATATAAGTGAAGTGTAATATTTCATCATTTCAAATATTGCAATTTGCATTCGCGCTATTATTCACAGCACCCCTATGTAAATAGTTTACCTTCAGCTCACGGTTCGACGGCAGAGAGGATGCAGAGTTCCCTGTCCCGCTCATTCAAAAACGCGGTCTGACGCATGCGCAACTCTGGAGCACCGGACTTAAGATTCGGGGGTATATTTTACTGTATTTTCCTATGTAATGATTTTTAATGTTAACAAATGGGTAGCATCTGTAGAATTTACCCATTGTTTTATAATTCCTTGGCTGACTGAAAAAATAAATTAAATTGTATATGATTTGTATAGATCATATTTACCAGTCTCCAAAATCACTTTTTTCAGTGTACCAACTGCGCCACTGTGCAGCCCGCATCAATACATTAAAACACAAATAAAAAATTACATAAAAGCATCAACATGTGGTATAAAAACAAAGAAATTGCTATAAATGATCAAATTTAATCAAATAAAAAGCAAAAGTATGATAGAAGTGATAAAACAGGTTTTCTGTTTTTTGGGCCACCTAGAGTTAAAAGTAATGTTTTCAGTCCTGGTAGTTTCTGCTTTTTCTTTAGAAACCGATTTTTTATTATTATTATTTTTTTTATTTTATTTATTTTTTTGCTCTGCAAAACAATCGGTGAAAAAGCTGGAGTTACGTTTCCCAAGAAAATATACAAAAATAGTAAATCTACAAAAACTGAACCTCAAATGGGTGGTGATCCACTGTCGTCCACTTCCTTCATTATTTTCTCTACTTTGTACAATAGACCAGTGACACAGGAAGCAAACATGACCTTAAGATGACTTTTCATCTCAAGACCTTTCATCTTCAGTTAACTGAAGATGAAAATTGTCTTAAGTCACCTTAACCAGCAGACTTCTTGTCACTGTCGTGAAATCACTGACTCTGTCTCCTCTGGCACTGAACCCTTTCTGCAGAAGACGTGTGTCTGGTCCGTGTGGAAAGCTGGAAATTTCAGGTGGGCTTGAAGACGTCGACTCAGGCGCTGAATCACCCACTCTGATGTAAAACTGGCTTCAAATAATGGTCAATAATGATGTTCCAGCAGTTTCCGGTTAAATCTGGGTGCTTCTTTACCATTTTAACTTATTTTTTGCTTTATCTCTTTCATACTGAGGTCCTGTTCGGTCACATTGTGCAAACAGGATGGAATAATTCAGCAACTAGAAGAGGAAGTACTGTGAAGAAAGATTAGGGTCATCAGATCAAAAAGAGGAAGAGAAACAGCATGAAGCTGTGGAAGGGCAGGGGTCAGAAGAACGTGGAAAAGCATGATGGACGGTGTAGCTCGGCTGCTGGCTCTAAACATCCGAACTTCAACACAACTCAGGACAGTGCAGGGAAGCCAATCAGTCTCATAGCGCCCTCTGGTGATCGTAGACTAAAATACAGCTCAGCGAGTTTGTTTTGGGAGGTGTTGGACCAATTCATTTTAAATAAGACCTACTTCAAAGTAAATTTCGTCCATTTTAAAATAAAATCATTCATGTTCATAGGTCACCAACTCAGCATTTCTGACTGAAATTCACGGTATGAACAGATTTTCACAGATTTTTGAGGACCTATTTTGAAAGAATGATGTGATTCTTTAAAGTGTAACTAACCTCTGAAAGCTAAACCAGAGTGTGAGGGGGGTGATGCACACACTTCCTGGATCAGTGAAGCTTCAACTTTCACATAGTTCCTCTTCCAAATGTTATTTCACTTGCAAGACCTAAAACATTTTGTCTGAGAGACACAACGGACAGTTTATATATTTTTTTAATTCTCAACTGTGCCACAGGATGGAACGGTTGTGAAAAATTCGTAAAAAGATGAATATTGTAAAAAATATGAACGTTATGAATACCAAGAGATGTAGAAGGCATTAGGAGAGCGAGCTGAATAGTATAAAAGTTGAATGGTGGAAATAGTGCAAAGTATGCAGGAGAAGAAGCGCAGCGAAATTTATGGAGCAACCAGAAACGTGGAACTCAATCTAAAAAAATGGCAATAAAGTGGAGGGAACAATAGGTCCCTGATCCCCCCTGTTCCAGCGAAGCTGCGCAGGTCACTTCCAGGTCAGATTTGTGGGAATAATGTATTTAGTGTCCACAGAGTCTCTTTTTTTCATAGCGCATGCTCACTGTGTGCTATTACTACCCTTAGCAACAGTTGCCATGCTGCTGACAATGATGTCATCAGCATGACTTCAAAAGATGTCTGTGTCATGAGACCCTCCTAAGGATGACTTTGTGATGTCATAGAGTCCATGACATCACTGATCAGTTAAATTCTCCGGTCAGTTAACACAAGATTAATTTGGACGTTGTAGCTCAACACAGAAAACTTGACGGAGGAAGGACCACAGTGTCAAGTTTATGCAAGACCTAAGGTCTCTTTTTGGAGGAGATTTAAAAAGATTTGCTGCAACAGAGTACATCCAGGCCAAATTACACCAGATTACCGTAAGAGGAATTTTCTTAGTCAACTCTTGTGGAATATTATAGAGAAAGCCGCCAACGAACCAACTGTGGATCTTGTAAAGGACTATTTTAGGGAGGAACACAGTAAGGTTTTGATCTTGCTTTCGAGAAGAACAGGGGAACTAAATGTGGATTTACTCTCAGACATGTCAGAAGAGCTCAGTGAAAGAATTTCCCACAGTATCACCAAAGATGACTTCCAGTTTGCTTCGGCACTAAATTTAATTGCTCAACTCAGTCATCCAGCAGGACCAAACGTTGAGCCTCCACCAGCCTCTGACCCAGGACCGTCCTCCGACTCGGGACCGAGTTGGGGCTGGCTTCCGAATCGGCACCGACCTCTAAGACCGGACCGGCATCCGAGACCTCTGAGTCAGAATTGTATTCAGAGTTGGGTTCTGTATCCAAGTGGAGACCAGCCTCTCAGTCACTTGGAGTCGGGACCGGACTCCGACTCCGAGGAGGAATCGTATTCCGAGTTAGGACCTGCCTCCGAGTTGGGACGGCCTCCAAGTCCGTCTGAGTCGGGACCGGCATCCAAGTCGGAACCGGTCTCTGATTCTGGACCGTTCTCCAAGTCGGGTCCGGTCTCTGATTCGGGACCGTCCTCCAAGCCGGGCCCGGTCTCTGATTCGGGACCGGCATCCGACTTGGGATTGGTCTCCAACTCGGGACCGACTCTGAGGAATCCCCCCTGACTCAGGACCATCCTCCGACTCGGAACCATCCTCTGAGTCCGTCTGCATCAGGGCCGGCATCTGAGTCCCTCCGAGTCAGGACCGTCTTCCATGGGATGGAGCGGTTTCCCCCATGGGGTGAAAAATTCCTAAAAAGTGGAATATTATAAAAAGTATGAAGATCATGAATACCAAGAGATATCACCGGCAGGAGAGAAAGCTGAATAGTATAAAAGTTGAATGGATAAAATACCACAAAGTATGCAGGAGAAGAAGCGCGGCAAAATTTACGGAGCAACCAGATAAGTGGAATCCCTACAGCATTCACACTAATTACACCAGAAACAAAGTTTTTATATATGATGTGAACATATTGAAGCATTGGTGTCCATTTGAAGTTTTTGATAAGAATATTAATTCAATTCAATATAATTTATTTGTCCCCAAGAAGCAATGTATAGCAGCACAAACATAAACACAGAAATTAAAATGCAAAAATCGACTCATAAAGAACAAACAGACAATTAGACTATGTTGTACGGTGTTTTAAGATCTTATTCAATGTGCCCTTTTTTTAACTTTGAGCCCCTGCCCCTCCAAAGGTTTCTGCACGGCCCTGCTTGGCAGGAAAGAGAACGCTGACGTGGAACTTGATGAAGAAATTGCTGAGGACATTTTTTTTTGTTGTTGTTGTTTATAACCGAAGGCAACAAAATCTGATGGGAAATTTTGCTTTAGATGAAATCATATGAAAGAAAAAATATTTATTGTTGTTTTAATGCCTGCAACAATTAGTCAGATAACTGGAAAATTGTCCAACTCAGACTGAAACACGAACATCGACAGAACTCATGATTTATTATTTTTCTTCCTAATCCAAAAGCCTTTTTTTTCTTCTTTCTTTCTTCTTTTTGACATTGCAGAATTACATTTGAGCTCAGGGACGTTTTATGGGAGAAGAAAATAAAAGGACTCACATCTTGCTTTAATTATGGCTGAAACTCTCCGCCTTCCTCCAGTAATATATTAACCGAGAAATAGAAACCTAAACTTAAGGACACCCTTTTTAACCCCAGGGATTAAAAAGGACGTCAGAGCAGAAGTATGTCTCATTATCAAAGGCAGAAAACATGAATTTCCAGTAACGACCAAGTGTCAACACTTGTTTGGAGCACAAGAGCCCATATAAAATATGAAAGTGAGGACGACTGATAATCATTTACCGACTTTGTTCGTTCGTGTTGGACGCCGCTTTACAATACGCACGAGAACAAAGTCTATGTTTTCAAGGTCTCAAGTAAAACACGTCACTGCCAGTATTCTTACTGCTGCATTTTAGTTATAAACCTATAAAGAAATAAGCCTGAGCTCCATGTGTGTATCTCAGGAAGAACGTGGGTGTATTTCCTCCTTTTTGTGTTTTTTATAAACCCACAAAGAAACATCTAGAGTTGCTCACCAACAAAGTTTAACAGTAAAATCTTCCCTGCAGTATCTCTCCCAGCTTGAGACCTGAAGCCGGTATTAGCTGAAGTTTTCACCATCTCACATCTGTTCATGGTGGAACCTCCTCTCGAAGGTTATTTACTCACTACGCCAAACAAGCAGCAGCTGTTCCATCAGCAGAAGTGCTAAAAAGACTTTTTAAAACTAGCTTTGTGAAAGAAGACAAATGTAGGAGTAGAGCTAAAAGTGAATCTTCACTTCCTTTTTTTCAATTATTGGCAAGTACTAGCGTTGTAGAAACGTTAGCAGCTACAGAAAGGAGTGTTTTTTTAATACAAGGTGGTTGTCCAGGGTGACATTAGAAAAGGGCGCAAACCAGCACAATACAGAAAATGTGTTTCCTGTGTTGTGTATGATGTATTTTAGATGTAGAAAATCTTATTTCCAAAACCAAAAATTTCCAATAAAACGCAACGGGGGGCAACAAATAGTTTGGTTCTTGCACGTACTTCCGATTTGATTGTTTGAAAAAACATATAATTTAGTTCTTGCAAAAAAAAAAAAAATACAAAATAAAAATCTCTTACAACTTATTTGAAAACGAAAGTTAACTTAATCTGATGTTTCAAGTTCAAAAAGTGCGCGCAAGAACCAAACCGTCTGTTGTCACCCACGGTCATTGGATTGGTCATTGGAAATTGCTGTTTTTGGAACTTAGATGGCCACAACATAGTAAAAAATAAATAAATAAAATAAAAAAACATCCCATCATCACACCGGACATTTTCCAAACAAAAGAAGCCCCACCACACACCAAGTGTGTTCTTAATTACTTAAATTAATGTGAGGGTCTAAAAGTTATCAAAGTAATCTAAACAATTTCAAATAGAACAATTAATTACAGAATATACTAACTTAAGTATATTCTAATTGCCCAAAGAAAAACTAAATTGATAGAACTCACGATTTACAACACAAAATTGTGATAAAATACAATTAAGTTTGTTGTGTGTGTCGTGACGAAACATGGAAAACTCAAGAAGTATGACCAGATTTGCTAGGAAACAAACTTTTGGGTTTTCAGAAACACAAGAAGTGAAATCCTGGGAGCTAAACGGTTAAACTCAAGGTTTCAGGCAGCAAATGCAGCAGTGTGATTCTTAGATCGTCTTGAGACTACTGATGTTTTCCATCCTCTATTTTCTGTTTTCCCACATTTTGGATAAATGATCTAAAATGATTTCAAAATGCTACAGCTCAACAGTTTTTAGGATAACGTGGGAAACCTTATCAGACTGTAAGTAGGTTAAAATAACGGATAAGAAGAAATAATTCAGTGCCTGAGCAGTTAAAAGTACATTTCTAGCTCAAATCCGTGGCTAAAGTCCAAACTCTGATAGTCTGGATGGAGACAGAAAAGCTTATAAATATAAGCAAAATGACAAAATATTTTGTCATCAAAACCTTATTGCTCAATGGCATCATGAGATAAAACCGTCTGACATACGGGGATATCGGTCGTCATCTGACAGGAGAAATAAGAAATAACAGCATTCTTGAGACTTGAATGAAGTATTTTATTAAAGAACAAAGAGCAGAAAAATATCAAACTTGTTACTGTGACAAAATAAAGCAGTTTAATTGTTACAAATGCATTCACACTAATACACTGCTTAACAAGTCAAACTCCAATCAGTAACTCTGAATAATGGTGAAATGACAAAAATATGAAACGTATGAACCACTTGAAGCCACCTACATGTCTGCAGGCTACATCCTGCCGACCTGAGAGGTGACCACGGTAGTGTTCCCGGGATTGCGGGCGCGGATCTTCAGCTCTCGATTCATCTGGCACCAAACGCAGGGGTAGCACCACATCACCTTGCAGCAGTCATCGCAGCCTGAGCCCTGCGGACAGGAAACAGGAAGGGGGAAGTCAGCCGAATTCCCAGAACATTCACTTTGTTGACGATATTCTAATTTATTAAGACGTGCCTCGTTTTATTTTTCCATATCTGCCCGGAAAATATTTAAATAGCTTGCTATGCATTTTGATCAGCCACAGTGGTTACATGAGCTAATGTAACCATGATGTTTTTATGTTTAGTTGAAAGTTTCTTGTTTTATTTGATTTGTGGAGCATATCTGATATTCTAAAGAAAATGAAGCTTGGTAACCTGAAATATTGAGGCGATGCTACTTGGCTGCCTTTTATAATGCCTTTTACAATCCAGGAGCACCACTCACTTTCCTTGGAGCTGATTGGCTGTAAGGCCAGAAGCAGAAATAAGGAAGCCAGTAGACAGTTTCCATTGTGCATATCAAAGCACATTAACATATTTTTGGTGTTACTTTTGGTGTTACTTGAAGCATTTGTAGAGGTATTCACAGATTTTATGTGAGGATTTGAGTTTTCTTAGTGTTTATTTTAGGTTTCTGTCTATTGAGTCTCCGTGTTGTCCTGTCTACCTCTTGATTGTCTCGTTCCTTGGTTACTCTGTCTATTTGATCCCACCTATGTTCCTTGTTGGGTCCTTGTCTAATGTGTTGTGTCATGCTGTCTTGTTGTCGTGTCACGTCAGATGTTTGTCCTGTTACCAGTTGCTACCAGCATTGAGCATTAGCCTTCTGCTCATTCTGTGCTGCCCGGATTTTGGATTTGTATTCGTCTCGTCATCAAAACCATCACTCTTTCACTCCAACCTGGGTCCTCAGCGTCATCCTCACCACCTCTTCACTGCACTTCATGACACTTTAGCTATTTTCAAGCGTTCATGATCTTATCCCTACATATACCACCGATCAAAAACTGAAAACTGAAAACTTTTTTCTGTCAGTAAATGCATCAAGAAACACCGGCTTAGATTTTGCTGTTTTGCCTCTAATCAGTCAGACTGCTGTCATGTTGTACTTGCACCTATTATGTTTTTTTCTTTTTTTGTCTTTTTCATTTGAATTTGCTAGATCCTGTTCTAAGAAACTATCGTCAGCAGATTTCAAGAGATGAATCATCTTTCACTTGATCTTCCACTCTTTATTCATTGGAGTTAAATGGGAGGCCTGTCGATGAGCGTAAAGATTTTATTTTGGATTCATTTTATAACCAAATTCATCAAAGGTCGGAGTTACGGTAATGTAAATTTATTATCCAGAAATCCTGCAGACATTTAAAGGAAATTGCAAATTAAAAAGGAGTGGCTTACTTTTTGGTTTCATTTATAAACTTTTTCTTTTTTTAAAACAGATCTGTTCATCATGATAGTTTCTATTTCGGAGGTGTTTTTCCACACCTCTCTGCTCTTGTAACGTTCGTGTCGATCAGAGAGTATCTGTTTGGGTTGCAGGAAAAAAAAACCACAACCCTCTGCCAGTGTGCCGCCAACTCTCTAAAACCACCTGGCTCACAATTGCTTTAATTTATTTCTGCTTTCTGTGCATTCACCCAGAAACTTGCCTAGTCTCACTCACTTGTGATTCTCTATATTGATCATTTATATCTCCATTTGTGAAGGGGGAAAAAAATGTCAAATTTCAGTTTTTGCTCCCTTAAAGATCTCTTCTGTCACTTAAATGTTTCTGATATTAAAACAAAATAAATGCCAAATAATAATTCATTTTTTTTATTCTTTAACATTAAAATGTAATTGCCATCTTGTTCAATCAGAATAAATATAATGCCTAATTTAAATAGAACCTGTCTGACTACATGAAGTAGGCTAGAAAATACATTAAAAAGGAGTAAAGTTTGACTGGGTTAATTTTTGTGTCAAAGTGTCCAGAGTTAGTTTTTCTGGTTTTGGGTTCATGTGAGTGTAAGATTGTTGGTTCTGTTTAGTAAAACAGTTTATTGTTTTATTCAGGTCTGTGTGTGTAGGTGTGTGCGTATGTGTGCGTGTGAGTGTTTGTTAATAAACTGTTAGAATCACAGGAAACTACAGTTTGCTGCTCATTTACTGTCAACTTTAAACAAAAGCATGGTGGCTGCTCTGGAGCTCCTACCAACGGTTTTAGCAGGTTTTCTGCAGGAAACCGTGCATGAACATCAACAACTCCTAGAATAAACCTGCATTATATGAGTAACAACATTTAATTTTCCTTTGGCATTAAAAAGTATTTCTGAATCTGAATAAAGCTTTATTGACATAAACTGAAACCATTTCTCTCAAACCTTCCAGAAAGAGAAATCACTTCTGCATGACGCAGCCCAAAAGATCTCAAAACAAAGCAACAAGTCCTGCGTTGATGTAAGGAGACTCAAATATACAACAGTGTGGAAAGGGTTACAAAGTCACTTCTGAAGCTTTGAGATCCCAGAGAACCACAGTGAGATATTATCCATAAATGGAGAAAACAGTGTTCGACTCTCTCAGGAGTCAAATTTCTTCCACAAAGACGCATCATTGCCGGTCATCACCATGCCTGATAGACGTTGAACCACAACTTTAGCTGAAGCCGACATGTGGATCAATCAATCCGCCTCCATGTTAGAAAACAAAGCCTGTGGCATTAAGCACTCAGCGGTTGAAACATCAGTTATCAATTAGATTCTCTATTTTATTCTAAATGCTTTCATGTTTGACGCGACAAAGAACTTTTTTCAAACAAGAACCTCTGAACAAATCAGGGAACAAGTATTTATTATCTTAGCGTTTCTTCTGATTTTGTTATTTAGTCACGTCTAAATGTTTCAGATCAAAAAGCGTTCTAAAATCATTTCATTCATTGACGAAAAAGCAACACTGAAACGACGTGAGCCTGAGTGAAAAAATAACAACCAACAAGTGACAAGCAGAAGCAGTTTGGCTCACTCTCTTGTGCAGAATCATTTCAATCCAGCCATATTTAAGGGTTTTTGAGAATATATGTCCTCTGTAAGGGGACACCACAGCATCTCATCCTGGAGTTATTTGTCCGACTGGGAAATTTTATTCTATTGTTTCATCGTTCCGTGTTTCGTTTTTATTAATGACACTCACTGTAGTTTGCACTGGTGACTTTATTCCTCATATGTACTTAAAATTTCTTCAGCTCAGGTGATGATGTGTTGCTCTTTTAGCCAACTTTAGGGACATTTACTTGTGACAAGAAGGCAAAAACAAACAAAAAAAAATCATCTTTCCACAGCATCATACATTGCAAACATAGTTTAGGATTGTACGATGACTTGTTTGTGATTGTGGAACACTGAGGAATTTTTTCTTTCTCACAGGTCCGACCTCAAATTCAATCTTGTAGCTCAAGGAGAACCGATAAGAGGAAGGAGTTTTAGTTCACTTTGGAAACTATTAACAGGGAACCTCTTTAATAAGAAGGCTCCTAAATGTTTTTATTATTGGCTGTCAACCTGCTATGGTTGTTTTCACTGTCCTGTGATCGCTAAGGTTTTGAAAATCAACTGACAATTTGAAAATCTTGCACGAGGATCTAATTAGTGCCCACTCTACACGTCGATTACGAATCTACTGTTATTAACCCTGTTTCTGGAAAACGTGTCAGTCGCTTGATTGACTTGACAGATGAATAGATCCGTCAAGTCAATCAAGCGACTGACACAATGAAAAGAACTCAAATCGCAGCAGCTAATTTGAAGAAAAAAAAATTCAAACAGTTTTTATGTCAACAAAACATATTAAAGTCTCCAATAAGATTTATTAGGATTATTTTTTTGCTTATCCTGACCCGAAGAATAACTAATTGAAATTCAACTCTTGTACACATTTCATACAAACCCTGACCGTCATGGTTGTTCTGGTTCAATGAAGGGTATTGCATTGTAGCATTTCAAATAGGAAACCTGTATTTGAAATGCTACAAGCTAGCCTTTGATTGACTGGAACATTACGGTCTCTAGGTTTTTCATGCCTAATAAAGTTAACCATGTTTTCTTGCAAGCCCACGCCGGACTCGAGTGAATCTTTAACCACCAATAAAATCGTTTCTGTCATGTATTTCTGACCAATGACTCAAGTTAACCCAAACCCGTCGACAAAGGGAAACTCCAGAATCCTTCAGAGCAGTGGGCCATGATGAACAGTTAAGAATCTGAGAGCCACTCTGGAAAAAAAAAAAAAAAAAAAAAAAAAAAAGAAGAAGGGATCACAAGAACTAAGCATTCCTGAAGTTGTCCGACTTACAGGAATGTTGTGACGCTCTCTGATGTTGGAGCGGAGTATGCAGGACACCACGCCACAGACGTCCAGACAGGGCATGAGGCAGCACCAGCCGTACTTACTGGCCGTCTCACACTGCAAGCAGGGGAAACACCACAACCCACAGCAACCTGTTGGCGAGACGGAGAATAAAGCTGTTGAAGCCTGACAGGCTGCACCAAGCTGCAAAATCGTATTAATGGTAGCACATATTAGCTTCTTTAAAAGATAGCTGCGTTTGTAAGTGCACCTGTCCAGTTTGTTTGACCAGCTGAGCAAAGAGTTTGTGAATATTTGCACAAGGATGATAAAGCCACTTTCTATTCTTAATAAATAAGCACTTGTGAACAAAATAAAGTTCATAGGTACTACTAAATGTCATGCAAGTCCAGACCATAATACACCCACTCCATGAAATATTTTGCACGTTCTTTCAGTCTGACAAATTTACGAAACATCCCTGAAAAGCTGGAATTTAGATGGAACATCTGCAGGTAAGTGAGATCATGTTCAGTCTTGAAATACCCACATTAGTTCTGAGTAATTTAAGCAGAGAAAAAAAATCCCAGTTAGACAAGTATGAACACCGGCAGCCCACTAGCTGGCCGCTCAAAGTTTAGCATCAGACATTTCAGTTTTACAGTTTAAAGGAACTTTGATTATATTTAGGGAAAATCTGTGATTTACAATAATGTAATATAGATTGACTTAAAATAGATAAAACTTGAATTTAACTTTGCAGTGGTGGTATCTTTTCGACTCATGGCGACATGGATAACAAGCAGCTTAGAAATGAGTTTCCCACGTTACCTTCTAAAACATTTTAACACTGCTTTAAGCAACAAGCTTCAGTATTACGACACAGTACAGACGAATGAATTAGCTGAAAAACCATCTGAGAATGTTTATGTTTATAAAGGAACTCAAAATAACCAGCTGCAGAAAGTGGAACGTGTTGGTTTGTGGGCGGGGCTTGGTGTCCGGCTCCGCCCTCAAACCATTTTGATTGGATAATTCTTCTCCTTCCCTCAAAATTTCTGGGACGGAGACAAAAAGTCAAGTTATTTGCCTGAGAACCAACATAATGTGACAAATCGTGTGAAAAAACAGCTCATTTTTCTAAAACTTAAATATAAAAGGAAAATTAAGACAATATATGATATTTGGTTGTATTTTCAACTTAATGTAGTGTATAGGAAGACCTGGATGGACACATTATAAAGTTTCTCTGAACTGTTTGGTTACAGCAGCTCATAATCTGTGAAACCTTTATCCTATTAGAATAGAAAGATTGTAGTGATGTAATTTTACAAACGACTATGACTTTTTTATGGGAAATCTTGATCAATATGAATCTCATTACAGGCTCATTAAATGTGTGTCTTTATGCAGACACTTTCATCCTAAGTGAAATAAAGATGGGTTAGATGTCAGATTGTGGTTCCTGCTTTCCTCTCTTCCAGGAAACATGCATTTCCTTTTGACATCACAACTGAGATGTTTATCGGTTCTCGTTCTCTTGCAGTTGCTTCTTTACGTCGTGTTCACATGAACACTGGATCCATCTTCTCATTTAGCTTTGACACAGCGAACAGTTTTGCCAACTAGGTATTTCGAACTTTGGTTTCTCATATCAGACCGCATGAATTTCCATCTCCATGTTTTACTTCTTGGTGTGAAAATAGAGGTAATATTCACAAAGAGGTCAGCGTAATCACAAACTTTCCACTCGGGACCTTTTCACATGATCGTATGAGAATGCACCGGACGTAAACAAAAAATTATCTTTCATTCCTGAGCTGCTTCAGATGCTGATAGGAAACCTGCACACCATTTAATTCAACATTAAATCAGATACTTCTGGATTAATTTAATTTCCCTTTGGGATTAATAAAGTATTTTTGCATTTGAATTTGTGCAGACAAAGTGTATTAGAAAATAATCACACATGTTTCTATTCTCATCTACAATTGTTGGCACTGCTGGTCAAGGGCGCCTGCATGACAGAACAAAACCACCACTTAACCTGACCCACAGGAGCACAACCAGAACGCCAGCACACATCTTGTGCATGGCGCACAAAACCGGCACAAACCTGACTCACATAGATATGTCACGCGAACCTGATGCACACACACAAGGCCCAACAGTGCAACACACTCACACACACTTTGATGTTTTCACACAAAACAAAACTTAGTTATTTTCTCCACAGTTTTGTTAATAGTAACTTTGATTGATTGAAATCTAGGTGCGTGCTGCCGTACAGCTGCAGGCGCTACTGCCAGATTGCTTTTCAAACACAAAGACAAATATCACAATATTAATAAAGAATAAGGAATAATCACAGACATTGACAGTGTTGGAGTTAAGGTCTTTCAATCTCCAAAGTGTTTCAGAAGCTTTCATTGGTCATCTGTTAGTTAATGTTTCTCCGGGGTGAAGAACTGATGTGACACGGAACCGCATTTCTCAGCTACTCTTTAAAATGGGTAAAATCAGCAAACGTGCAACACAAGTTAAGGCAAAGATTTATGTTGATACTGCGAACATTGAGCAGGAAAGGAAATGAAGAAGAAAAAAACAAAAATTTAAACGTGTCCGAAACAGGTTGCATCATCAGGTGACAACGATACAAACATTGAACTGGATGAAAATTTGGCTCAATTTTCCAAATTTACTATTTGGAAATAGTGAATTCCAAATAAGCCGGCTTCAAACTAAAGGAAAATCTGTTGAGGGAGCTAAAGATTAGGGAGATGGCATAGAGGTTTTCCAAACTTTAAGACTTGGATCAGGTGCATTCATCCTCAATGCGTTGCTCTCCACGCACTACACCTCATAAACCTTAAAAGTATAACTTTTTTTCAGAACTAAAGAAGTCTTTAGGATGAGAGAGGAAACATCTTCATGAAACAAAAGGAGAAGTCCAGTCTCCTCTTGTTTACTAAGAGTTTATCTCTTAGTTTATCTTAGTTTATCTAAGAGTAAACTCTTACCTAAGATTTTACTGTTAGGTAAAGTCTTAGGTAACTCAGACTTTACCTAAGAGTTAACTTTGTCCCCCCAAGAGGGCCTTTTTTTAAATCAATGATGAATATGTTGAAAAGAACCTCTTACCTACTGTTAGGCAAGAGGAAGGTTCTGGGATTCAGTGGACTTCTTTCTCACAAAGAGGCTGGTATTAGGAGGTTTTTGAAACATCAGGATTTTCAAAGAAACACCTGCTTCACTTTGGCAGAACGCTGAATTTGATAGTGAGGACAGTGAGTAAAATGGGTGGCGGTCGCTGATCGGACTTACAGGTGCCCATCTCGGAGCAGCAGTCGCAGAGGTCGGTGCTCCATCTGCCTGGGCCCTGGTGGGTGACCATCACCACCTGATGACCCTGGGGTGGGTACGCCATGCCTGCAGGATACAGAGCAGACACCGACACGTTAAAAGAGGAACTGTGTCGTTTACATTTTGTAACTTTTGCATAATGCTCCCCCACATTTTGTCCCTTTATGAAAAGCACTTGACGGTATTCAGATTTGTCGACAAGCTCTGCTGATCTTGTACAGGATGTTATTCAGACAGTTTTAACACGAGGGCCACACTTGACTTTAGTTTCGACTTTGTTCAGTATGCAGTAAAATGGGAATGTGAAATGTTTCTGTCCATTTTATCTTGAAATTAAAGCATTTTAGAGCCGAAATCTTTAGAATCAACCCGGGGTGTACTTTCTTTTGACTCTATGTCTATGTTTTTTATGTATCTTTGGGGAATATAATAAGTCCAAACTGAAGATACTTTGCCATGAAAGACTATATAAAGAAACAATATTTTCTTTTATGATAAAGTTATCACTTAATATTAATTACCTAAACCTGTAACGATTTTAAACATACTAGATGCAGTTTTAAATGGTTTTCATACTTCTGTTAGACTTGGGTTTAATCTCTTTTCTCTTAGTGAAGTTAATAATAACGTTTTGGAGCAGCCTCGCTAGTAAGCCGGCTTCAAACTAAAGGAAAATCCGTCGAGGGAGCTAAAGATTAGGGAGATGGCATAGAGGTTTTCCAAACTGTAAGAGTTGGATCAGGTGCATTCATCCTCACTGCGTTGCTCTCCACGCACTTCTGCAATTTAAAGCTGTTCACCCGGCACACTTCTCTAAAGTTAAACTTACGTCTATTCACCTAAATGTGCGCCCCACATGTGACAGGTGGAGGACTGCACCTGTTGCGTTAAGCCACATGTTTTGGTCTTTCCCTCCTCAGGCCATTTTCTGGAAACCAGTCTTTGGTACTATATCTGAAGTTCTGTGCTGTGAGATTCAACCTAACTCCTTCTCCGCCGTCTTTGAAGTTGCCCCAGAACTGGACTTACCGTGTTTCAAACAAAGCTCGCATTTTCGTCATGAATTGCCAGGAGAGCTATTGTGTTAAATGTTCATTAGAACTTAAAGTTTGTTGATCTTTGAGAAGGTGCTCTTTCATTGCCATTACCATCATATTACTTGAAAATAGTCTCTTACGGTTTATCACAATAACTTCTGAGACATTTAATTGTCCGTTAAAATTAGTTTGTTTGACTCTGTGGCAAACTGTGAATATTTTCAGCTATAGAAACCAGTGGCCAGCTGCGTACGGAGAAAGTTAAAGGAACTAAATCCATATTGTTGATAAAACACGAGAGAGGATGTGGGTCAAAGACAAACACGCACACAAGATATGTGTGTGAATACATATTTCAATGTGAATCACACTGAAACCGAGCATGCCTCAGTTTGACAGAACTTTTCTGTTTAAACCACTACATGTCAGGTTACCTCACCTTAAGAAGCAAACAGTCGTCGTCATTTTGTTTATAAGTCGATGTGTTTCATAAAACATGCATTCACTGTGAGATCAGCGCCTTTTCTCTGGTGGGAATGTGTGCAGAGAGGTGATTTATGCACACATTCCTAAGCAAAACAATAAATAAATTGATAAACCGAGAGGAATAGTTTAGTGACCCGATCTCTTTTTTAAAATAAGCAAACATTTTAACTTAACACAAAGCACCGTATAATTGTGAGGTGAAAGAAAATTAACGTGTGGGTTAGACGTTTTTTTTATAAAAATAAAAATCTGAACGATAAAAGTCTGATTAAAAATCCACTGTGAGACTTGAAAACTGATGTTCATTCACCCTAACTGAGCTTTAGCCTTTAGCTGTTTGGCAAAGAACGATGGGGAAAAGATTTCAGTTTTATAGCTTCACAAAATTCACACTGAATAAAATGTGGTTCTAGAAGACATCCAACCATTTCTGCTAAATACACTTTCGCTTTTGTTATTTCTTTCTTTTAGCTCAGCTTCTTGTTGTAGATAATAGTTGATTTTTTTTTTTCTGTGAATAATGTTGATCTTGCTTCCCATAATTTGCAGTAAAGGGTTTATTACAGATGCCATGTAAGCTGAGAGAAAAGACAAAGCTTTCTGCAACTCTAAAGCCACTGTATTGTGATGGCATGAAATACAAAACCGATAAACTGGGAGATGAAAGACAAAAAACATTCTTGTGCCCACCTCTCTCAGTTAAACATGCATTAAACGATTAAGAGAATATTTCTCCGTCTAATGAGCAGCTGGTGGACTTTCAGTTCTGAATAAGCCACTTTATCCATGCAGAATGAGACTGAAACTGAGAATGACAGGAAGTGAAGCAACTTCCTGTCATTCTCAGTTGTTCAGCCATATGTCATTAACTGCCAGGAGAGCTACTATTCTAAAGAATATTTAACAGACCGCAAATACGCTCAGATGTGTTGCGGTCTGAACGCCTACATGCACAGGAAAACTGAAATGTGTTCTTTTGGAGAGGAACGAGGAGCTCATATGTCACCACAGATTAACAAAAAAACAAAAATGTATAATTACCAATGCTAACTTTCGAATTGAATGTCTAACCCGGTTGTTCCTCTTTTTCTTTAACTTGACGTTGCCACGACTAGCAAAATAAAAATAGAGGAAAAACTTTCAGGCTGGATTCAGGGCTGCCAACCTGAACTGGTTATACTTGTTTCTGTTACTGATCATAATCTCTCCTCTTGGGCTACATGTGGGAACAACCGCTTACTTTATTGTCTCCCAGCTTAATATTTGAACTCTGGGAAAAGTTCAGTGAAGTCCCAACCGATTTACTGACACCAGGTTAAGCTGATGACTGATTTCTAGAATCGACAAGGCTTCCAGGTGTTGCATGCATTTACTTGGAGGGCTGAATTCACCCCTCTGTGGAACAGATCCCACCTCTTTTTAAAAGAGTAAACATTTTGAATGAGCAAACATAAAGATATTAAAGGAAGACTAGATATATATCTTTGACACTATGTTGTGGTAAAGAGTGATTTATGTGGTTATCAGAGAGCAGTTACAGCTCTCTGATAAACACTCCTGATAAAGCCATTTGGAATAATTACTCAAGATTTTTTTTTTTATTATCTATTTGAGATACACACAGGTTGATTAATTCGATGCCTGCACTTTCTGCTTTATTAAACTTTTCACATGCTTTTACATCAATTTTGAGAATTTTTGTTTTAGATGATCAAATTTTTGGCATTTGTGGCTTTCCTTCCAAATTGTCCTTAATTTAGGTTTCTGCTTGTTCAGATTTGAGCTCCTGGTAGGAATGTTAATCTGGAACAATTGTTCCACTTTAACATTTGTTAAAGTGGAACAATTGTCAGTCGCAGTTAAGGGAGGTACGGCAGTAGAGTAGAGCTTTGAGAACTTCTGAGAGGACAGAACTTTGTGAAAAATCTGCTGAGTGGTTTAGATAAATCCAGCCAGCTGTGTCAAGACCTGACAGGTCAGGACATTCAGCAGATAAGACGCTGGTCAGCTTATCTGCTCCTGGTCTCACACAGGCATGCACAAAGAGAAAATGGCACCTTTAAATGTTCTCCTAAACAAGTAAAATGAATAATGATGTCGATCAATGGAGCACCTATGGATGACATGCTATGAGTCAGTGAAGTAGCGAACCTTTACAGTCCTGTTGAGACGTCTCTGTACTGCATATAAGTGAGTCTGACTTTCAGTTCAAAGCCTTTTCCAGACTGGTCCTTGTGTCTGAGCATTGGATTACCTTTTGATTCTTCTAATAAAAGTCTGGAGAGGAATGCAAAGCTACGAAAACAATGCATTCTTGAACATTTATCAGCTTCCAAATGTTTCCAAACTCAGAAATTGTGTGTTTGGGATGGGGGTGGAGGGATGCGTTTATTTTTTTAAATCTTTTTTTTACCAACAGGCCTATTTTGAGAACAATATTCTTGACCATAATTTGATAATGTGAGGGCTCATATTCTACCGTGTCCTAGTCCAATAGCTTCAACTATCAGCATAAAGAATCAAAAGGAAAATCACTAATAATGTGTCTGAAATCTTTATAGTGTGATTGAAGGAATCTCTACTCAGTGGACAATAATAGACATCCGATTTAAAGTAAGTGCTTTAAATCTTCAATTAGCACCAATCAAAGAAGAAATGAGTCGTTATTTTGGATTTATGCTGAGGATGTATGCAGTATAATGACATAAAGACTGGCACACAGGAGGAGATAGAAAAGCCAGAGTAACCCATGTACCGATGCTGCAAGAGAATAATCAAGAGAAAGGAGAGATGGTTTAAAATAATGATTAGTCAACCAGTTAGGAACAATTCCAAAAGATTCATCAACTACTAAGATAAACAGAAGCTACGGTTGCATTAAGTCTTCACAACTTGACTCTTAAGGGCCTATAATGCAGCACAAAGACCTCAAACTCTGCAGCTATTTCCCTTTTTTTATACCATCCGGTTACCCAACCACTTTCTCCATCCTTTTCCAGTTACAGACAAAAAAAGCAACTCTGATGAAACTTAAAAGCAATTCAACTTTAAGAGCACACAATGCTTTTCTATGCCATACATTAACACCTTTAATATCAGGTCACAACTATCAAATGTCCATTGGCCACCAGCAACGTTTCCTTTATCTTAAGAAACATTTCAGAGCAGTAAGAATGAACAGACAGCTCTGGGTTTAATTTGGTTATGCAATATAAACACGCAGTGAGAATAGCTGGGTTGATTTGCAAAGAGCTGGAACATCTGGAAGGGGATATCAGTGGAGAGAGGAGGTTGCAAAATGAGTAAAGCAACACAGTCCGTTTCCGTTGCATCCAACGGTCAGACGGCCAGATGGGTGCTGCTCATTGCGCCATTTTTCTAGTTCTTAGTCTTTTCTGCTCATGCAAGTCTTTAACTGAAGAGTCCAACCCGGTGGTGTCTTAAAGAATCCTGAATAAAATGAACGGATTTTAAGATTTCCTACACCAGTCAAAACCAGTGACCAGGTCCAAAGGGCTAAAAACACCAACAAGAGTGGCAATGAATAAAATATTCTACTATGGTCAATAACACATGTTATTTATGTCCTTAACATTTCGACACCATGAAAAATGACCACACCTCTGACATTGTTCCCGATTCTCAAAAGTGTGAGCAACCATCAGCACTTAGAGCAAATCAGATGATTCTGATTAAGAAACAAATAACAAAAACATAAGTTCCTCGAAGTAAGATATGCGTGCCAAAAATCGAGTTGATATCCAGTGGTTGTCATCTGCTAGTAAACGCCAAGAAAATATAACAGACGTTGCCAGGACCTACTAGAAGGTGTTTTTTTTAATATATATATATATAGGAAAGGTAGAAGGATCTGGATAAAATGTATTTTCGTGCATGTTTGCGTGGTCCTGATTCTGGCAGTGCATGCCTTTTAAACAGCTACATATGATTTTAAAAATTCTCATGATGCAAAAACCAGCTATGTATGGACCGTGCTGGCAAACTTTAGGAGCTCCAGAGACGAATCAGGGTACAAGGGTTGAGATTGACTCGCAGAATGGTCTCAGGAGGAACAACATGACCTGTGATAATTTCTTCAGATTGCCCTAGAAATGGGGAAGAACGTTGTCCTTATGAGAACTTTCCACAAACGTGCAAAAGTCAGGACCTGAAAGGAACAAAAACCAAGTCTGATCCTTTACTACTAAGCTACCAAAGGAGGAGTCGATAACTTCAACAATGTTACTGGGTCAAACGGCACCAGGTGATTAACTGCACACTGGCAGCTAAAAAAATTTAAATATAATTTTCATGAACAGCCATTGTTTTTCCCCATGTAGGTTTTCTTACATTAAAGCATTAAAATAGTTCCATTTTTTATTAAAAACAAGCTGATTTATTCTCATTCAGCCTTCATTTATAACAAGTATAGAACATTGTATTCTTTAGCAATTATATGATACAAAATGTTTTGAGGGAAGTCTTTGGACGCTTAAAAAGATGCCTGGGTCAAATTAACCCGGGAACAATATTGCTGCACCGCAGAAATGAACATAATAAGAAAGTTATTCAGTTTTTTTCAGTTATTCAGTTCTCCACTGCATCAGTTACATATTTAAAAAAGTTAATTCATGGAAAACCCCTCTCCTGCAACACAAAGGACAGCGAGCTGCAAATAACCACAGGTTAATGTCAACAAAAAAAGAGAAACCCATCTAAGCTGCAAAGAAACCACTGCCCCCATTAAAGTAAGTCATTTCTGTCTGTGGGACAGGAGAAAACACTCCCACTCCCACACTCCCACGCATAGACCAATGCACTGCTGTTGTTACTGAATTGTCTTGAGTCAAGTTCAGTCAAGTTTATTAGCTCAGCACAGTCCAGGAACAAGGCAGTTCCAAGAGCTTTACACCATAAAAACAGACACCAATTATGCAACAAGCAATGAACATTACGTTTTGTCAAATGCCATCATCAAACTAATAAAGCACGGAAACATCAAATACATTGACCAATGTTCCAGTCATCATGAATCAAAGGCATTTCTAAACAGGGAGGATTTGAGTTTTGATTTAAAGGAACTCAGTGTTTTGTAATTTTCAGGAAGTTTGTTCCAGATTTGTGGTGCACAGGAGCTGAATGCTACTTCTCCATGTTTGGTTCTGGAGATGCAGAGCAGAACCAGAACCAGAAGACCCGAGAGGTCCGGAAGGTTGATACAACAACAGCAGATCTTTAATGTATTGTGGTGCTAAACCGTTCAGTGATTTATAAACTAGTAGTAGGACTTTAGAATTGGACTAATGTGCTCTGAGTTTTAGTCAGAGAGCGAGCAGCAGCAGCGTGCTGGGTCAGATGAAGCTGTCTGACTCATTTCTTAAGTAAACCTGTGAAGATACTTTGCAGTAATCATTGCAACCAAAGATAACTCTTGCTGTGGCGATAGTTCCTTAGAAATGTTGTGAGGTGACAGAAGGCTGACTTTGCAATTGTCTTTATGTGGCTCTGAAGGTTCGGGTTGGAGTCCATCACTACACCTAGAAATGAACCTTCTCCACTGAAATGAAACTCCAGTTTCATTTCATTTTAGTAACAGTAAGAAATGCCGATTTTACTCATAAGGAAGGATTATGGTGACCTTTAATATAAAGTACACATACTGCTAGATCTATCAAAGTAGTGTTTAACTTTGGCAAAGGCATTACAGGATGCTGATGTCTGATATGTCTCCTTTGTAAGAGATACAAAACATATGGTTTTAATCGAAAAAACATTTTCCCACACAGTTAATTAAACACGTTATGACAGAAGCAACTCGTTTATTTTGATCTACATCTTTTCTGAAAACTTGACACACCAAACAGAAGCAGGTGGATCAGTGCAATCAGCCAGAAGGAAGTTGGCAGAGATTGTGAACATGTTGCTTTTAATATCTTAATATATAAATGTAATCATTCTCATCCACATGTAGGCTCTCAGTGGTTCTAATTATTAACTGAAACATTTTAGTGAACCAGAAAATGTCGTCTTTCAACATCGTGTATTACTGATTTAAGCCTCTGTAACAACAAGCCGTTTGCATATTAAATTAACAAGAAGGCAGGAGATTCAAACCAGGAGAAAACGAGCTATATTTTATTTTAACTCATTTCAAAAAATAAAAATAAAAAATAAAAACTTGCAATGTCACATAAAACGTGGACGGAAAATAAATAAATAAATAAAAAAAAGTACGAGGCTGTATAAAAGCAGTCAAAAACTCAATGAGCAGCATTTACAGTTTACAGCATTTAAAGTTTAATTTGTTTCTTACCTTTTTAAAGCTGAATTGCGGGCGGAAGAAAGCAGCGTGGTCTCGCTGGGTTGCGACGGATGGAGGCAAGTTAAGTTTCACTTTCCAGACAAGACAGAGAGGGGGGGCGGGGGTGGGGGCACCTGGAAAACAACGATGAAGAGGAGGAGAGAGAGGAAGAGGAGGAGGAGGAAAAAGAGGAATATGTGCTAGGCAACTTAGTTCCCAAAAAATGCACTGAAATAAGAACAGGATCATCTCATATTTTTTACTCAAGTTAAACTAAAATGCAGCCATCCAAGAAGTTACTCAAGTAAAATTAAAAAAGTACAAAAAAAAAAAAAAAGAAAAAAAGGCCACTGTATAGTAAAACAAAACCATTACATGTATTTATTGTGCATCTTGTCCAAACAGGGTAAAGTACTAACAGTGAAAAGTGTGGTGTAGTGAAAGAAGTCTTAAAAGTACTTTTTTCAGAATAGTTACTCAAGTAAATGTAACTAGTTATCTCTGGTAACTAGTTGAAGTAAATGTAACTAGTTATCTCTGGTAACTAGTTGCATCACCAGATCCTTCCACCCAGCAGATGTTTGACTTTATAACCACCTGTGCTCCCAGCAGGCTTAATAAATGTTTGCTGTTATTTACTCAGTTTGTCTTATTTTAAATAATAATGTTCTTGCTGTTATTTGCACATCGCAGGTGACATTTTTTACTTTATAACTTCTTATATTCTGTTGCTGCTACTCAGTTTCACATTTCTTTGGATCTGAGCTGTGCTTTTTTTAAGTATTATGTTACAGTATTATTTGGCCAGTGCCGTAAATTTGCTCTCATGGCACCGTCTTCTATTCTTCTTCTGGTTTTTCAAATATTTTCTTTTTTACCTTTTGTTTGAGTCTGTATGTATCTTACTGTTGATATTTCCCCACTGTGGAGCAATGAAGTCTAGATTTTATTTTAGTCATAAAATGTCTTTTACACCAGAATATCATAAAAAGTTTAACATGTTTTGTAAATGATTTTAGAGAGTAGAACTAATTTTACATCGATCCAAAGTACACCAAATGAACTATTGCAAACTAAATATTGCATAGAGATAGATAGATAGATAGATAGATAGATAGATAGATAGATAGATAGATAGATAGATAGATAGATAGATAGATAGATAGATAGATAGATAGATAGATAGATAGATAGATAGATAGATAGATAGATAGATAGATAGATAGATAGATAGATAGATAGATAGATAGATAGATAGATAGATAGATAGATAGATAGATAGATAGATAGAAACTGGCATAGACTGCAACATTTACCAACATGAATCGATTCAGACATTACCAGGGGTCAGGTTGGTATGTTGGCAGCAGGACCAGAGCGCAGACACGAATATGGGATCTGCATAAAATTTGCTTTTTAATGAAAAAAAGCAACGAGAAGAGCAGAATGAAATGTAAGGAGCCAGTGGGGAATGAAGAGGCCGGAGAGCTTAAATACTGAAGAAGGAGTGGAAATGACCAGAGGACAGACGCCTGGATGAAGAGAGGCAGTGATGAGCAGCTGGAACCAGGAGAAAATTGGCAGCTGAGATGAGGTGAAAACAAAAAGAATGAAGGAACAGACATAAACCGAAATAACAACAAAAAAAAAGCCCAGAAATAAACACTCCTCTACTGAAACAAGACCAAAACACAAGAAATAAGAATAACTCAACCGAGACAAGAAATAAACCAAAATGGAAAAAATATGAGAAAGCAAACCCCCAAAAAAAAGGAAATTATCAAAACAGAAAATAATTGAAACAAGATGTCCAAACTCTAAAGGTTCATAAGAGCACGGGAGAAAACCAAGACATCCATTCTGAGAAACGCTCTCTCCCTGAACGATCTCCAGGGTTTCCCAGCCAAGAAATGGAGAGCTGCCATCTGGTTCTGGGTCAGAGTCTCCTCCTGGTGGGAGGTGCAAACATTCAGAACAAGTGACTCCTATCCTGTACTGTATATGTTCACACAGCCTCTCAGATACTCTGCAGAACTTTTACATATAGACGAAACAAAAATATCCTCATATTCCACAAGGCACAGTGTTTCTTTTTTACATCACATCTACAGTAAAAACATATTGTTGTTTATCTTGTCTGATACTTGTTTCCTAAACAATGTTTTGACCTTTTTGTGTGTATTTACTTGGCCATATGGGAAAAAAAATAATAATAAATAAAATAAAATAAAATAAAATAAATAAACAAATAAATAAAGATCATTTTAACAATCTACCTCCAGCATCAAATGTCATTTAGATAATACCAAGTACAAAGGAGCTTTTTCTTAAACTCTGTTCTACAGACAATTGATAGAACTTGCAAAATGATCCGTGTCTAGGATGAAGGGAATGCAGTAAGTTGTAACAATGGTGCCCCCTGGCGGTTGCAGAGATAATTACATAGTCAGAAGTCAAATTCCTTGTTTATATATATATATATATATATATATATATATATATATATATATATATAGAGGAAAGCCGTCGTGGTGGATGTAGCAATACCGAGTGACTGCAACATCAGGAAAAAGGAGCACGAGAAACTGGAGAAATACCAGGGCCTCAGGGAGGAACTGGAGAGGGCCTGGAAGGTGAAGACCACAGTGGTGCCTGTGGTCATCGGGGCCCTCGGGGCAGTCACCCCCAAACTGGAGCAGTGGCTACAACAGATCCCAGGATCAACATCAGACATCTCAGTCTAGAAATGTGCAGTTCTAGGCACAGCAAAGATACTGTGCAGAACCCTCAAGCTCCCAGGCCTCTGGTAGAGGACCCGAGCTCAGAGGATAAGATATATATATATATATATATATATATATATATATATATATATATATATATATATATAGTTAATCTTTCAATAAAATATTAACAATAAAATTATTTTTGCAGTCAGGACCAAAAGGCTGTGTTTAGTAGCTGATATATTTTAACTTTAGTGCAAAACAAATAATGCATTTAATGAATTGATTATTTAATTATGTAAATTTAAGTTGGATAGTATATGTGTTTTTGCCCATCTGTTTCTATCTCTTATACAGCGTGTTGTGAACACCTATTGCCTGTGAAATTGCTCCATCAATGCTGTGACTCTGCTCTGCAGAGGTTTACGCTGCCAGCAGGGGGCACCAATGTGCTTTTACACACCTTTGATGGAGTAAAAAGAAAACGCCTGCTCAACGATAAATGACTAATGCGGTTTAAATGCAAGAAAATTTGAACAGTGAGAACAGCGAGTTTCTGGGAAATCCTAATATTAGAATATGCAAAAAAAAAAAAAAAAAAAGAGTTCATAGCTGTCATTTCAGAACTGCTGATTCATTGCCAAAACACAAAGTTAGAAAGTGAGATCACAAGCTCTTCTACAGTAGTGGCTGTTACTCTACAATTAGAAGACTGTACAGTGGTGGTATTGGGCTTTTTGTTTGTTTGTTTGTTTTTGAGATTTAGAAATAGTCTAGATTTCTGCATTTTCAAGATCATAAGAGAGATTATGACCCCAGATTACCAAATAAAATCAGTTGGACAAAGTTATTTAATACAAAGCTTCTGTTTGAGGGTAAAGTGAGACAAGTGGTGGCACTAAATGTGTGTGACACTCAAAAACAGACTCTTTTTTTTGTTGTTTGTTTTCTTTTTTTTTTTTTGCACTGTTCTAAGAAGGATGTTTTTCTAGGAAGCGTAGCAGGTGTTTAAGCAGCAAATGTTACTTCTGACTATTAAAAGACCACCGAACACACTAACTGTATCTCAGCAGCAGCTCACCGTGTAATGTACAGATAAATCAACAAAGTGTGTCAAAGTTCATGCTTTGTGATTGTAGGTTAAGCAAAAAAGCTTTAATGCACAAAAAGGTCAGACTTGACACTGAAAGAAAAGTTTCACTACTTTACTTCTGAGGACAAAAAATGGGATTTTCATTTCTTTATGTGTTCATTTTGGTATTAGTGATATGGTATTAGAGCTCAGATAGAAATTACTCAGAAACAAGGACATCTTTCCCCATTTTACCTAACAATATGTTCGACTAAAACTTTCTTGTATTCACAAATTAAAACCGTGTCAGTGTTAGTTTGAAGACAGTATACTTGAGCAGAGGTTTACAGCTTGTGCCAAAGTGTGTTGTGATTTTCACAAAATTTCTCAGTACAAAACACAAACAAAACAAAACAAAAAAAATTTAACATCAAATGTTTTTTTTTTGTTTTTGTTTCATAAAACCTGTACACTGGTTCGGTGTGGATAATTAATTTCAGGTTTGACCACTTTACATTCTTTAGATGTAAAACTGCAGATGGTCAAAGATGCTAAAAGCCTTTGAACACAATGGAAATGTAATCAGATACAGCGTTTCGGTAGCAATATTTCCAAATATGCGCGAATCAAGAAAACACCATTAAATAAAAAATTAAAAAAATTAAATCAGACGTGAATAAGTTTGTTCACGCGATAAATCATTAAAATACATTCGGCTACTTTCTGACGTCGATCTGTCGTCTATATATATATATATAATATATAATATATATATAATATATATATATATATATATATATATATATATATATATATATATATATATATATATATATATATATAAATAAATTATTATTATTATAATTATAATTATTATAATTATAATAATAATAATAATAATAATTAATATTATTATTATTATTATTATTGCCATGCTTCCATTAAGCAAATTTATTTTCAAAAATGTCAAATATGGTCAGTGGAAACAGCTTTTGTCATTCATTACTCTGTGTAGCCATATTTCCTCGTTAAAAATAAAAAATAAATGACATGATCCAAACAACCAAACGCCAAAGGATCAGAACAGCAAAAAGAATAAAAACCTTTATAGATTCAATAATCTGTGAAACTAGTCTGAAAGAACAAAAACAATAAAATGCGGTTTTTTTAGATTAAAAAAACATATCCAAATATACGTTTAATAATAATTATCTTACTATTGGAGTAAGAGAATTATTAGTTGGAATAATTCTCTTCCGGTCAAACTAATAGTTGGAATTAGTTTGACCGTAGAGAAATGACTGAGTGTTTTTTTCATTATTGTTTTTTTGTTGTTGTTTTTTTTTTTTCGGTGTCAGTTAGACATGACAACACAGACGTGACAGACGCGACTGCGTAATGAAGAAAAAAAAAGAAAAAGAAAAACAGACGGAGCGAGCGCGAGGCGGAAGCCTGAGTCAGTCTCCAGTCGGGCAGCAGACGAGGAAGATCATGAGGCGGACCAGCTCTCCTTCCCACCACCAGCATCACTCCAGACCCAGCTGAGGAACGATGTCTAACAACACCACGGATCTGGTGCAGGAATACCCGTACGTGCGCTTCTACGTGTCCACGCTCTCCTTTTCGGTCCTTCTCTTCTTCAACCTCATCATCAACTGGACCATCGTCCGCGAGGAGCGTCTGCGGAGCCACGCGCGCTTCGTGCTGGTCTTCCACCTGCTGGTGTCCGCCCTGGTCCACCTGGGCATGAGCAGCGTCTTCTACTACCAGATCCACCTGGAGGCGCGGCCGAGCCGCACCGCCTGCCGGGCCATGATCACCGTCCTCATCAGCAGCGCCTCCAACATCCTGCTGACGCTCACGGCCATGGCTCTGGACCGCTTCGTGGCCGTGTGCCACCCGATGCGCTACACGTCCGCCTGCACGGCGGCGTACTGGCCGTGGCTGCTGGGCCTGCTCACCTGGATGGTTGCCCTGGTGATCCCCCTCAGCCTGCCTCTCAACCCGGCGGGAGACCCGGACACCTGCGACCGGAATAAGCTGAAAAGGGGCGAGCTCCCGAAGGTGCTGTTCATCGGGCTGTGCACGCTGCTCATTCTCTACAGCTACGTGCGGATCCTGGTGGAGGGACGGCGGCTCGGGGTGCTCAACCGGAGGAACCGGGCCGGCTGCAGGACCATCGCCCTGCACGGCACCCAGCTGGCCGTGTACATCCTGCCCAACTTCGTGAGCTTCGTGCTGTACCTCATGCTGAATAAAAGCATCATTAAGCGCGACACCAAGGAGCTGTCCGCCGTGGTCATCTTCGCGTTCTTCAGCGTGGCGCAGTGCGTGGCGCCCGTCGTTTACGGCTTGCGCAAAGAGGAACTTCTTGAGCAGCTGAATCGCCGGTTCCCCTGCTGCTCCCGGTACCTGAAGGCGGTGCTCGGCTGGACCGTGAGAGGCAACTGGTCCCGTACACAACCCAGAGGAAGGTAAAGTCCCGCTACGGCACATTTCTGTCTCTTCGGAGATACGCAGGGGCGTCTCCAGAAAAAGTTTAGAGGGATACCCAGAAGGGGCCTGGGGTGGGCTACCAAAGCCATAATGTATTCATCATCTTATGCATTTTCCTTGTTGTATTATTATTCATTATTGTTATTGTGAAGCATTGGATTTCACCCCTCCACCTCATCAGGGCATCTCTTTCAGAACTTTCTGGAACAACTCCTGTTGATTCTTCATTCCTTGTCAAAAAAAAAAAAGATGCCCAGGAGCTGAGAAGTAGTTGGTGGAAGATAAATACCAGAAAAATGTAACATTGTCCTCCTTGCCGAAAGCTGCTTTATGGGTTCAAAATATGAATCACTGATAAAGTTATTTGTTACTTTGTGAGGGACAGTAGATTGCTCTGAACTGCAAATGCAATCAAATATCTATTCTTTTTCAAAAAATGGTATATCCTGAAAAAATGAGGCATGCAATATTTTGTCAAGTAGTTTCAGAAATACATTTATTTTTGCATCGAGAAAAACTGCGTTGCACGAATTCTCCGTTTTGCAAGTGATGGTTTGGAATCTGAGGAAATTCGTTCCTCTGACTGGAAAGTGAAGCGTTTACCGTCAGTGCTTAAAGTTCGGATTCAGCTGCAAGAGTTTGTAACTTCCTGTGTCGCATTCTTTGATGTTTTGAGTTTTTGACTTTCTCCACCAAGGGATGAAACACTTAAGGCTGCTCAGAATCAGGGGTCGTCAGCAGAACAATGTTGGAATGTTGCTTTATTATGTCTCACTGAACGATAGTTTTACTGGGAAAAGTAGGACTTAGTTGGTCCTCAATCAGTCCCCAAATCAGGACTTCGGGACTGATTTTTCCCAAGTCCAGATTCTTTCTCACTTTGAGCAATTTCAATTTCTGTCACACCTTTGAATCGCCAGGCGCCATGGTGACGGCCTCAATATGGCTGACTTCTGTAAGTGTTAGTGGGTGTCTGGGCTTGAGGGTGTGATCCAGCGCCTTCAGTTGGTCTGTGTGGTCAGGATATTGAAGGAAAAACTCACAGAGATCGCCACTGTGGTGCATCCTCTCGCCATTTACACACATGGGCTGCAATAAAGTCTGAGGAGAAGGAAAACATCACCGGACTTCAGCTGAGGGTAGTTTTTTTTTGTTTTTGTTTTGTTTTTTTCCAATAGCTTTGATGTTTCAACTAGAATAAAACTGACATGTTTCCAAAGGCAGTTGACATATTTTACGTGCAAAGCACCATGCTGACGTCCACTCCTCGCCCCCTCACTGTCGGCTCAAGTTTTTTATTTTTTATGTGATGTGTTATCACTCGTATTGGTTTGTAGGGTGTTATCACACATCTTTGTGGGTTTATGATGTTTATTTGTTGGTTAAAAGACTTAATAAATTATAGCTGTAGTTATGTTGCACCTCCCAGTCTTTGCTCTTCTAAGCACTCACTTTCAAATAACTGAAAAGGATCGGTGCCATTTGAATACCCATCCATCCATCCATCTTCTTCCGCTTATCCGGGGTCGGGTTGTGGGGGTAGCAGCTTAAGAAGGGAGGCCCAGACCTCCCTCTCCCCGGCCACTTCTTCCAGCTCCTCTGGGGGAATCCCAAGGCGTTCCCAGGCCAGCTGAGAGACATAGTCCCTCCAGCGTGTCCTGGGTCTTCCCCGGGGCCTCCTCCCGGTGGGACGTGCCCGAAACACCTCACCAGGGAGGCATCCAGGAGGCATCCTGACCAGATGCCCGAGCCACCTCAACTGGCTCCTCTCGATGTGGAGGAGCAACGGCTCTAATCTGAGTCCCTCCCGGATGACCGAGCTTCTCACCCTATCTCTAAGGGAGAGCCCAGCCACCCTACGGAGGAAACCCATTTCGGCCGCCTGTATCCGAGACCTCGTTCTTTCGGTCATGACCCAAAGCTCATGACCATAGATGAGGGTAGGAACATAGATCGACCGGTAAATCGAGAGCTTCGCTGCTTGGCTCAGCTCCCTCTTCACCACGACGGACCGGTACAGCGCCCGCTTCACGGCAGACGCAGCGCCAATCTGCCTGTCGATCTCCCGCTCCCTTCTTCCCTCATTCGTGAACAAGATCCCGAGATACTTGAACTCCTCCACTTGAGGCATTTGAATACAGTTTGGTAAAAGTGAGGGTCATCAATGGGTATGTAAGTGATTTGGTTAGAGGGGGCCGTCAGTGTGCTACAGGTGGTACTTGGAGCACCTGATGGTCAATCAAAACAGTGACTGACTTGCATCAAATAAAAGAGATGATTCATGGACGATATTAAAGGCATGATGCAGCTACCCAGAATGTAGAGCATACGCATGTCATCAAAGTGCCTTGATCTGATCCTGGAGAGCGTAAATGTTTTGATTTTATGTATTTTCGCCCATTTAAAGCTACTGCTGGCAGCTTTTAAGTCTCTGTAAGACAGAAGCTTGAGAAGGTGTACTCTTGGACTGTTCTTCTCCGTTGTGTGTCTGCTCACACTGAGCAAGGTTTTTGCTGGAGATTTTTCCCGGTTAAAAACAAGTTATTCCTTTCCGCTGTCACCACATGCATGCTCAGGATGAGGGATTTCTGCACACTTATTGACTCAACTTAGTTTCTTTTGATATAAAACTTTTGGTAATTCCTGCAGCAAGAAGAACTTGAGTAAACTGTCTTATAAATATCGACTGTATGGAAATGTGTGCCACTGATTGATTGGATTGTTTCGATTAAATGTTTCTGTAAAAACTGGAGGCAGCATAAAGCCATGTTCACATTGACCTATTCATAAACTGATTTAATTCCTGCTTGACAATGTTTCTGAGCTGTAGCTTTCTTTATTTTTAATATCTAAAAGATGTATCCCTACCCTAACCCTAACCCATTAAGTTAAAGGTAAATCTCTATTTATGTTCACTCACATAAGACGCAGCTTTTTAGCCATCCTCAGTCCCGCCCCAGAAAAACTCACGCTTCACTTGGTACCCAAAGCTTGAATCTTTTATTAATCCTAGTTAAAATTACAAATATTTTATTTCTTACTGAGATATTCATGTTTTCATGTCATCTTTTTTGTCTAGAAAGATATTAAAAATATGGTTAATGAAGTGCAGAGTGGAATATTTGAGGTGTGGCCTATCTTATATGTCTTACATATTTTATTTCTATCCAATAATGCATTTATTATGAACAACATCCATCCATTGTTTATATTTGCTTGTCCTTGAACAGAGTTGTTGGTGCTGGCGCTTATTTCCGTTGCACCCTGACCATGTCACCAGTGCATCACAGGGTAGTGATTGAATATGTCTGTGAAAAAAGCTGAAAAAAATCTAAATATAGTCAACTATCATCTTATGCAGTAGCTAAATTTGATAGTTATTTGGCTCATTTACTCTGAGGATCCTGTTCTGAGACTTTGTGGCCTGTAAAGGTGTGATGAGAAGAGAAGTGGCCATTTCTAAGAGATGTTCCTATTCCAAATAGGAACATCTGAGAAATCTCGTGCAATTAACATAAATACAAGGAAAAAAGAAAAACTCTTAACAGAGAACTCAAATGTCCCTGAAGGGTTTAGCTGCAATGGTAAATAGTTTTACCATTGCAGTGGTAAAATGACTAATATGTTTTTGTAAAGTCCAGTGGGAAAATGTCACGCAGGATGCTTCCCTGTTTAAAATAAACAATGTTAAGTCACATGAGCTGTCTAAATAAAGGTTCACATTTCGGTCACTGCTGAGCAGACACGGCTGAGGGAGAGGCTTCATTGATCTGGTCTTGTCGTTCTGTAGAAAAATGACAATCCGGGAATTTCGAGCGCCTAAAAAAAAAGCTAATGCATTCCGGTATTACTGCAACCGCGTCCAACGTATTACTTCAGAAAAGGTGCTAAGTGGATTTCAGAAGGATTTAAAGAGACACGTGAACTCACCGCCTGTTTTGTTGCTCTTGTTTTTCTTTTGTTCAGGGAACGAACGCTGACTGCTCAGACCATCATCTCCCTGGAAGTCCCACTGGAGAACCGGGAGGAGGAGACTGAGCAGGATACCAGTCTCTCACATGACTCACATTCATGCGAAGGAATTATGGATAAAGCCTGACTGGGGGAGGCTAATTAGGAAAAAGCTTTTTTTTTTCCCCCAACAGATATTTTTATCTTGTGCTGGAAATGAACTTGTAAGACATTCTAATAAATTCCTCCATAAGAAAATTGAACAAGGATGTGCAGATGCAAGGGAAAACACAAAGCCAGACCTTGAACCGTCAATTTTTCTTTCATCTGACGCGTTCTCCAAGGCCAGGTGGAACGGTTCTCTGATTGCAGAACTCCTTTTCACGACTCCGGGGAACC
Organism: Poeciliopsis retropinna; assembly: GCA_010277075.1. Taxonomy (NCBI): domain Eukaryota; kingdom Metazoa; phylum Chordata; class Actinopteri; order Cyprinodontiformes; family Poeciliidae; genus Poeciliopsis; species Poeciliopsis retropinna. The sequence continues at coordinate 5,256,397 of VMRM01000019.1, forward strand.
CAGTCGTCCGTCTGAATCCGACCTCTTCCTCCTTTTGGGATTATGCCGACTGGCACGGAGGATATTTTCTAACGTTTAGTCATCTGGATGGTTGGTGTCAGTCTTACCCTGGAATACCGTAAACTGTGCTCAGCCTGAGATTCCTGGTCCGCTGATTTCCTGAGACTGAAATCAGCAGAAGGGACCAAAATGGCTCAAGGCATTTTGATTTTCACGAGCGGAATCAACACTTTGGCCTGTGTTCGAGAAACATCAAAGCACACAAACAACTCAGCATGCCTGTTTGTAAAAAAATATATATTTTATTGTGTAAAAACTACTTTAAGTTATTTGTATAGTTTTAAGTTTGAAATATTTTTACGCTACTTATCTGTTTCATGCGGTATTAAGATTTTTTGACCAAAAGTTAAGCATCAATTGCATTTCGATCGAAGGAAAAATACGTTCAAAGAAACCGACCATGGAGCTTAACGCATGTTGTTGTTTTGTGCAGCAAGTTTCTTGCTGATTTTCATCAATCAACCATGTATTTCAAGATAACACATTACTACAGGCAACCATTTCCTTTTTCTCTCCAGGGGTCAGAAAAAAGATTTGAAGAAAAAATTGCTTAATACTTTGAAGTATCTTTTCTTTTAAAATGAGGAGAAACAAATGACAGAAATTACAGGTAGTTCACTCCCTGCTTGTTCATCACACCGTTATGCAACTTACCACTTATTTATTTTAAAAACTTACTCTATTTTCAACTGAGCCCATAAGCTACAGAACATCTCAAAATGTGAATTTTTTCCCCCTGAATATGTTACTGTTTTTCTAAAATTCTAAAAAAAAATAAAAATAAAAAAAAAAATCAGAAAAATAAAAATATTGAAAACATTACATTTTATTGTAGTTTATTTATTTTTTGCCATTGTGTTTCTTCATAAAAACACAGTGCAACCAATACAAAAAGCAGCTTTCAAATGATTTCTAAGTCGTTTTTAAAGGAACAATGCTATAATTTTACTTCACATTAAATCATGATTTCAGTGGAATTTAACACATTTTTTAAAATCAAATTTACTAACCACATCTGGACTATCACGGCCTAATGTAAAGAAAAATCATATCACTTGAACAGGACCTGTCCGACATGAAGTAGGCAAAAAGATCCCAAAAAGCAAAGGATTATGAAGCAATTTCTAGAGCTTTGGTTCCACAAAATGGCATCCAGGATAGAGTTCTCAAAACCACTGCTGATCAAAAAGACATATCATTTACCAAAAAAACATGTTGATAACTCCTAAAGCTTTTCTCACTAATGCATTAGCTAGGTTATGAGATAAACGATGGTCAATTTTTCTGTATCATTTAATATTCCCAGGACTTTCCCCAACTTTCAGGAAACTCATTTAACTTCAGAAAAATGTATTGGCAAAACAAGATGGTTCACCTCAAAACAGAAAAATCAGACCTTAAAATTAGCAGTTTGTTTTATTAATTTGTGACTAATATTTCTTTTCACATTCTGTTAGCTTATGTTTGAATACATTTGAATCAACAACCAAAACCTCAGTGGTGATGTATTTTACACAAGTGTTATATAAAAAGGAAAAACGTCCAATCTGGCCTCTGAAACCGCTAACCCCGTTATGCTAATAAGCTAAGCTAGATTAGCTCGCCTAGAAAGACACATTATATCCCAAAATACAATAAAGGAAACTTAAAGCAGACGTTACGTTATATAGGTTTCAGTAATTTTGAAATGTATGTTCTCAGTTATACAAGCTAAGTTAAGTGTACAACTCAGAAAATACTCTTGATAAACGAGGCAGTTAGTTTGTATTGATAGCTTCACTGGCGGTTTAACGTATTACTATTAATACGTTTTGTATCTTCACAGATGATTAAACCTCCTGTTATGTTGCGGGTCAAATTGATCCGTTTTAAAGTTTAATCTTTTTTTAAAAAAAATAGGACGTTTTTTTTTGTTTTTTTTTTGCATGAAACTTTTTCTATTTGTCTTAATAGGTGCACTCTACATATAAATTGAAAATGTATTCATTTTACACGTCTACTTTTTACATAGATACTGTTCGGGTCAATTTGACCCGGCAGCAATGTTGAAGTGCAAAAAAAAAAAAAAAAGTTTAAAAAATGTCAAGTTCTAGATGTTCCCTTGCAGCTATGAACCATATTTCGCCACACACACACACACACCACAGACGCACACATTCTCGCTATTCTCTTTACTTCACTAAGAAATTGCGAGAAAGCAGGTGTTCATACTTCTGACGGGAACCTTTTCTGTTCCCGTGGGTAAACTCCACCGACACTCAGCAGAAGTGGAGGAAGACATATTCTCTGCTTGACTCATTTGTCTTAATTTTAATTAATCAGTGGGTCAATTTGATCCTGAACCGTATGTGCGGCTCAAGTTCGATTATAAAGATCACCCATTGCAAAAAAAAAAAAAAAAAAATGTAATATACATTTGTTTACCAAAGATCAATTTCAAGTTAATAATCAGATACAAAAAATGTTTTGGAGGAATCTTTTAGTTTCTGACACTATTGCATGATTAAACACTCCCCGTGTCAAATTGACTCACAAACATTATTGCTGTACCTTAGAAACAACCATAACAGGAGGGATAAAGATTAGATATCAAATTCTTGTCAAAACAATAACTGATAAAGTTATTACTGATAAATTAGAAGAACTACAGCCCCTTAATTAATTTTGCGTGAACAAATCTAAAACATATCCATGCATGATTTCTTTTTGGTTCAATTTAACACTGCACGCCTATTTGCTCCTCCTGTCTTTAGTGTCAAATTTAGAGAGCCATTACAGAAAGTACCAGATTATTTCTTGGCAGCAAAAGAGAAAAGTTGCTTTGTTAGATGAATCTTTCCAAACAATTGCTGACATTTGCTTCAAACTGCACATCTATTCCGTGGGGTTTACCACGGTAGGGGATTGCACTGCCACTGCCTGAGTTGACAGTTGAGTTTCACGGCGATGGCAGCACACAACAGGGGAATTCTGCTCATTGGATGCCGCGTTGCCTTGTGAGACACTTCTACCACAGCCTGCGTCCGATCCGATCCTCGTCTCGCACTCACAGTAGCAAGACTCGCTTGTACTTCAAAGCACAAACTGTGTACACACTCTTGGCGCTTGCTCTTACGGGCATCCCTGCACAGCGCCTTTTTCCTTGAAGAGGCACGCTGCAGAAATGAAACCAAGAGGCAGGCGGGTATTTTAGTACGGAGAGGAAGTATGTTTTCAACGCTCAGACATAAACGCTGCTAAAGACTAACAAGTTTTGAAGAACACAAAGTCAAAGCTCAGCAGATGCGTGTTTAATGGCATGTTGCAAGTCCACTGAGGTCCACATGTATGTTGATGAGGCAGATAAGTTTATGGATAAACATACTTTTAGATTAATCTAAACAGCATGTCACAAAAAGAGCGTGGAATATTGTGAGCATATTTAATCACGTGAAACCCCTCGACCAGTGTGATCAAGTCTAACAGCTGATACACTCAATATAAATATTAGCATGTAATTATACATATGATAAACCCACAGGCTTCCCAAATAAGTACACACTTTTACTTTAAAATTAAATATGCAGATGACAGTACACGTTCCACGTTTACAGTTGAGGATTGCTAACGTTTGTCCTTGAGATCCAGCGGCTGCATTGATGAGTTTTGAGTCGAGTCACGGCACAGCAGGAACTTCAATCAGAATCTAAGGCAAAAGTTTAAATCTGATATTGTGTTTATAAGAGCTTCACATGCAGAAAGGCCTTTTTAGTACATACAAAGCACATTCTTAAATACATTAAACACAATTTAGACTAATGTACATAAAAAATAGAAAGAAAAATAAAACAATTTGCCCTTAGTTTAGACCTTAAACTGCTTTTTTATTTTACAGACGTTCCTGTTGACTGAGTTACCATCTGAGTCACATTGTGTTGTATTATCGTTAAAGCAAAAACTGCATATATTCGTACTTTAACTGTGAATTATTGATCGGTCAGCTACAGTCTATTTACAAGCTCCCTGCACATATGCAACCGTCTGCTACAGCGAAAAATGAGTCAAGATTTTCAAGGCTTAATCGTTTCCTTTTGACAACAACAAAAAAAAAAAAAGTGATGCGACTGAAATAGATGTATTAAAATGGGTCAATTCTGGCTGGACTTGGCATTCAAGATCGGATTTAGAAATCCAGAAAAATTGGAGAAGAAAACCGAAAACAAATTAAATCCATAGATGCGGTTGAGAGAGAGCGAGTGGGGGTTTAGAAACCCAAGGGGTGAGGAGTCACCGGGCCGCCGTTCTCCACCACAGCAGCAGAGATGGACCGCATGTTGTTGAAGAGCTGTTTGGACTGACCGGAGCGCAGCAGCTTAATGTCCTGCATGACCCGGTCATGAGCCTGGAGGATGAAGAGGTCATATTCAACTGATTATTATTTTACATTAAAAGGACTAAAGTTAACTTCACAATGTAGCCTTACAATTGTAGCGCAAAGAAAAGCCACTTGGGTTGGATTCAGCATGAATCTGGTAATACTGAATCAACTACATTCTTATACTGAGACTGCTCAATGATATCAGCAGATGTAAAAATTCCCTCATGTCAAGGTTAGTAATAGGAAATAAAAAGCGTATTTAAAACTAGAAAATGGAACCAAAATCAGTTACATTTGTATTGTTTTTTTGTTTTTTTTTAAAATTAGATGGCTTCATCAAAGTCCAATACCTGGTTTCTTTCATGTTAACTCAAACATCTGACTGACTAAATCAGGTCAAATGAAGCCACAGCAGCAGGAAGCATGATGGAAAGACATTTTCACCACCAAGCAAACTATGAATGTTGGTTATTGTCACAGAGGTTCATGGGATATTTTTTGTTTCATGCACCGTTTATACAAACAATTAAAACCAATTTTATTCCTTTCCCCCCCCCCCCCCCGGTCCAATTATTTTCCACTGTTTCTTTTTCTTAAATTTGACTGAATCATAAAATAGGAATTTGAGGAAAAAATAAAAAATCGAAACATGAAGTAAAACTTATCAAAAATAATAACAATAAAAAGCCAATAGGAATTTATTAGATCCATGTGAATTTAGAGAACCAGAGGTTATAAGACTCTACTATTGGTCGATTCAGGATTTCCTCCATTTCAACGGTTTTTTTATTCAAATCGGATCCATATCCAGAACCCATTTTGTGTCTCCGTGCCGACGACCTTACCTCCATGCACCAGGTGTCACACAGCATCTTCTCGTGCTGAGCTGAAGGTTGGCCCTGAGTCAGAGAGCGGGAAGCCCTGCAGAGAGCGGGACAAACGAAACATCTGCATTCAGGCTGCGTGGGAGTTTCTATGTCGAGTAGGAGGAGCTGAGAGTCGCTCAGTGGGAGTTCAAATATGCAACTGGGACAACCGAAGACAAGAGACAAAGAGAAGACGTCTGCAGACCTGGACAGGACGACCACCATGGCGTAGAGGTCGATGGCGCAGTCGGCGACTCTCTTCAAAACAAACTGCTCATCTGAAAAAAAAAAAAAAAAAGAAAAAAGAAAAAACATCTAATTTTAATATTAAAAACAAATAAGGAGGAAATAAAAGGCTTCAACCCACTTCTATGAATGTTTATATCCTGTAATAACATGGAAATAATCCTGAAGCTGATCTAAAACCAGCTGCCAGGTAAACATTCATGTCTACGACCGACTGTCTCACTCACCAATTATCTTCTTGCCGTGTCTGACCAACAGCTCCTCGATGACGGCGCCGAACTGCTCCATGGCTTTCACCGTCTGTACAGAGGGCGACAGAAACACACACTCAAAGGAAGACGTGACGAGGTCGGCTGTGGTGGCCAAAAATTACGAACAAGATCAAAAATTGAGCGTTTGATAAGTGGCCTTTGATTTCCTGTCCCGTCTCTAGAACCACCTCTCCTTTGGGAAAAACCAACACACTGGGTGGAGGAGGATTTGTGATGCTCAGAGAGTTTGAAATAGCCACAGATCTTCAGTAAGAATCTAGTATCCACTATTAGAAAACTGAAAATAGGACATGACGTAATAATGATCAAAAACATGCACAGAAAAAAATAAACACTACAACAACCCGCTTCACTTACCAGGTCTCCACTTTGTGCCAGGTTAGGGTGGATGCTTCCCTGCAGAGTCAGACCTGTGCTCAGACCTGCCTTTCTACAAATAGAAAAAAACCCAAAAAACATTAAAACAACTCTTCTGGCGCAGATCCCCCAAAATGTGCTAAAGTGATTGTTGTTCTGTTTGTCTGGTGGATAGACTTGCAATTAAATGTGTGAAAGAGCTGTTTGTCATTTCAGATACAGCAGAAACAGAAAGTTATGTTGAATAAAACTAAACTTAAAAACAGGAGGCAAGTTTTCTTTTCTTCATAAATAGAAAAGAAATGATAAAATCTTCAGCCTGATGGTTTTCTTAGTAAGGGAGTGGTTCTTAAATAAATTAGCTATGTGTTTTAGATTGTTTCTAGATAAAACTGGCTGCGCTCTAAGTAATAGCACAAGCAAGGGAAATTAGAGGACAGAAAGCGCTTTGTGCTGAGTTTAAGGCATCCTTATCGCACATCATCAACAGCAGTAGCTTTTATTGCTGCCACCAGAAGTCTGCGGAAACGCAGACATGTGGTGCAAAATGTGTTGCAACCTTTTGGCTCTCTTTGTGATTTCTCCTGCTAGCAGCCCGGCATTGCCTAAGGGTTCTTCAGGGCCTTCTGTAAGCTCTTCAGCTGGTTCCCGGCATTCTGCAGGGAAGCAAAGACACACACGTCAGAGTGTTTCCAGGAACTTTCAACGCTGTACTACCAGATTTAGCTGATTTTTTTCAGATTTTTATTTATAAATAAATCAGGTATAACTGTCCTTCCACCCGTAAGGATCTGTAGCGGTTCAAACAGAGGGCGTAGCTGATGCCGGCGCACAAAAAAAAACATATGGGGTTTAGGAGGGAAGTTGCTTAACAATTCAAAACAACCAGAAGCTGCAGCGCCCAGAAAAGCATTGAGGAAGAACGGTTTCCAAAGAGTGAGCAGAAAAAAAAAAAAAAATTAGAGAGAAAAAAAAAAAAAACAGACTTCCTCTGCTGTATGTTTCTGAGCCTTACTCAGAGATAACTCAAAAACCACAATAAAAGCTACTGAATTTATTCTGTAAAAGTTCTCACGGTACCTGGAAGCCATTGAGAGCCACGAAGAGCCTCAGGATGTCGTTGGTTCCCTCAAAGATTCGGAAAATCCTCAGATCCCTCATCACCCGCTCCACTCCGGAGTCCTGCAGGAACATGTGAACATATCGGTGCCTTCAGTTTGCTCCAAGTCAGTTCAGTTCAGTCAATATTAATAAGCATAAACAATAAGGTCAATTCCTTGTAGAAGCTTTCAGAGAAATAACATCAGCTAGATTAGCATCAGGAATGCACAGAGTGGGCTTTTCTGAACTTATCGTGAAGTTCTTACATTTAATATTTGTTCAAAGCTTTGTCTTTTTAGCGGATCCTGATAATATGTAATGTATGGGAGAGGGGCAAGTGGTAACAAACGAAAACAGTGTATTGAAAAACAGCAGTGGCGAAGAGGAACAGAGTCTCTTCCTTTAAAGGCCTCTGGAGTTTTAAGCTGCAGAGAAACTAAACAGAGACAAAGTGAGAAGTTTGTCTCACTTTGCTGAAGTGAAACCCCGAGTCAAAATGCACAACGTGTGCAAAAAAAATTAAAAAAAAAAGCATTTGCAAGATAGCATCTAGTTTTACTTATTCATACATTGATAATCAAAGATGACTTGGAGATTAGTATCTCACCAAATAGATTGCTTAACTCAGTGTTCAAATTATTAAAGGGAATTACATATTTTAAGAATTTATAACTCTTAATTTGTCTCATTTAACTAACAGCAACCCCCAATCAGTTTCTCAGAACATAAAAACATTGTATTAGGACTTTAAAAAGGTTCTGGGAGGTTGCGTTCAAAATGAAATGCAAAAATTGCTTTCTTTTGACAAGAGGACTTAGCAACAGTCCAGTCCGTTTCCTCCTCAGTCTCAGAGACACATCTCTGGTTTAGGACAGATTATATGTCCAGAATATGTTTCTGACTCAAGTCAAGCTCAATGTTTTGGGAAATCCTTCCCTACTTCATGTTTTCCTTCCACTCAATTTCCTCTTAATGTTTCGTCTTCCATGATTCTCTGTATCGCATTTGACATCCGCTCTCTGATCTAATGCTCTAATTTTCTGAAAAGCTGAAATGTGGGTGTCAATTAGGAAAGACAAGTCCACAATCCATAAAAAGTTTGAGGTTTTCAATTTAACTTTTTTATCATATTTGACTCTACTGAGCTTCACCTTTGACATTTTAGATTCAATTTTGCTTAATTCCCATCAGATTTCAGCAAAATGGACATAACTTGAGCTGGTTTCTTTGCTCTTATTAAGGTGGAAACCTGCAGAACAGTACGCAGTCCACCCCTGCAGTCAGTGCACAGCTGTAGGTGTTGTTCCATCTCGAGGCTAACCTTCCACGGTTTCAGAATCCGCTTCAGCCAACCTCCCCCTTCTGCATAGTCGGGTTTATTTTAAGCACCGCAACATAAATGTTTACAGTGTTTCACTTCACCCACAGATCTTCAGCTAGCAAGCGGCTGTCACTTTTGAAAAGGTTTCGTAAGCTACAAAAGGAAAAAAATAATAATTTTGCAACACAGCACTGCAACAGCAACTTCAGATGCTAAAATAAACATGGCTGAAGTGTAAATAAGATGCTAATTAAATACACCTGAGCTACTTTTGAGTGTAACTTTAAACTAAGAAAGCTGAGATAAGATTATGTGAACACAGCGGCGCTGCCTGGTTTGACTTCCTTCCCCTTATTGACACACAGCAGCACATCAGCAAAGTTTATAGAATCCCAACATTTAGAAGAAGTGGAAGTGAAAACACAAGCGTGTTTGACGGGAAACCGTCCAGTATTTGTTGGCCAACTTATGGCCATTAATTCCCACTGTCTTTTACAAGCTTGTTATTGTCAGCCGGGGAAGTTAGGTGCCATTTTACTGATCCACCATCTTCCTAATATTGACTCAGATTGTATTTACTGACCCTGGGGATACCCCTGATGGACCACAGAACAGAATAATGACTGTGCTGTAAACTAGTTCTCAGGTGAATTCTGATTTGAAAGTGACAGCATGGCGTGCCATCGGTATTGTAATGAGCTCATGAGGCGTTTCAGGGACTCTCAGCATCTGGGTCAAGGGCCAGCAGCCTTCACCAGCTGAACAAAATGAGTCTGAAGGAACAAAAGTAATATAAGTGAAATAGAATAGCCTTTTTTAAATAGTTACTGTGTGAAATTAGCTTACGTTTTTAAATTAAATCATTTTATTTGTTTTTAGTTTTAATATATTTCCTTCAATGGGCCAATCAACATTTATAAGAAATAAAATAAAACAGTCAGTAGCTTTATACCTATTGACAAAGTCAACTTTATAAAAAAAAAAAAAAAGAATATTCCCTACTGCATTTGTGTCATTTATTTAATGAAAATGTTATGCATGTTTTATAAGATTGAACCTTCAGGAAGGTTCCTCTGGGAAATTCAGTTTCCAACAGCAGAAAACAGAAAAAATAGCCTTAAGAAATATATGAAAAAGAAAACATGTAACAAAAATATATATTTTATTTTATTTCACCAGAGCGCCATGAAAGCTGCATTAGCCAAGACGACGTTTTTATTTGACTCCACCCACGACATTTATATTTGAATCTCAAAAAGAAAAATAAAATAAATAAATAAAATGGAGAAAAAAAACAAAAAAGCAGATAGGAAGAGCACAGAGGGTGGGGTTTTTAGAGGTCTTGCAAGAGGGTGATACAAAGAGGAGTGGGGGGGGGGGGTACCTGTCGATTCAGATGAGGAACCCATTATAACCGCTTGCTGAATAAACAGAAGCAACTTTTTACTTGCGACTTCGGGTTGAATGTGACAGGATGTGGATTGCGCACTCACCTTCATAAAACCCATCCCTCCCATGACCTGAATACTCTCGTCTGTCACGGTCCAAGCAGCTTCCTGTTAAAGTGAAAACAAACATACAAATTAGCCACAAAACAAACTTCAATTCCACAATTGGATCAACAACTCTCAAGAATCTCACTTCCCATCCAATCTTCAGCAAAAAGAACATGAATATTGTGCAAGAAGTAATATAAAGTCTTGAGTGTTTGCATCAGTCCTTAAATATGAAGGTTTGCATGAGCCTTCCTGAGTAGAAGTCGATACAAATAGCATCAACCACAACAACAATCTTCTTGACTGAAGGATGGCCGTTTTCAGACTGATTTCAGTTCTTACAGAGGCAAAGATCTTGCTGATGGCAGCTTCGATCTGGAAGTCTGTGGCGCCACTGTCCATGTTCCCGCTGATCATGTAGGCCATTGACTGCAAGCAGATAAAAACAAACAAAAAAAAAATGAAGTGCTTGGTTCAAATGCAGAACCAACCAACAGGGCATCAGATTGCTTTACAGCTTGCAAGAAAACTTCATTTAAATAGAAGAAGTTATGAAACTTCCATGAGGAATCACTATTTAGGACAGCTTTTTACTGAGATGGCTCAGTGTATCAAAGTAGAAGTGACTCAGTTGCAGTAGAGGGTAGGAAACATTCGTTTTCGGATGGTCTGACCTCGGTCACGTACTGCAGCATGGTCATGCGGGCCACTTTTTCCTGGATGGCTCCGTAGGTGTGAATCTTGTTCCCAAACTGGGTTCTGTTGGCTGCATGATCGATCTGATGGAGAGAAAGACAAGGAGAAAAACCGTGAAGGGCGATTCATGGCTACAGACCTCCCAGATATGGTGTGCAAAGTTTAAGACGCAGTAGCATCTTAAACTTGCTACTTGAAGTAGAAACCTAGAACTAGGTTTCTACTTCTAGTTTTTGCTGCAAAAAAGAGGAAGTTTAAATGCTTCTGTTCAGAGCGGCAAAAACCACCAAACCCCTCGAAGTTAAAGGGGGTGCGACTATACTTCCTTCAAACCTTGTCAGCAGGAACCTTAAACGGTACTCAGAGCTTTAAATACATGTTAAGGTGAATTAAAAGAGTTTACAGATGGTTCTGTTTTTAAAAAAAGCAACCAGAAAAAAAAAAAACATCAGGAATGTTGTGAGCTGTGCATAAAACTAAAAACCACATATTGAGAGCATCATGAGTGATACTGCAGGCAGAACACATAGCTATATAAATTCATTTCCAGCAGCAGCGTCTGGACTCTAACAGTTGTAGGGTGTTTGCCTAACTAGAAAGGAATCACACTGTTCAGACCTGGTTGTCTCCCATTTAACCATTTCAATATATATCATCTTACTGATACACACATCCTAGACATAAAACTAATAAAGCAGAAGACATTCTTGTCTCATTGGATTAGACTTTCTGTATATCCTAAACAAATGACAGATTTATAAAATGTTCACAATACTGTCGATTTGAACAAGAAATGACAAAAATCCGACACATCTAGTCAGTTAGCGTGGAGCCCAGCTACAGGTTAGCTAGCTAGTGTAGACGATGACGGATGAATGAACGGAGGGATGGACGGACGGACGGAGAAACAGATGTGCGTGGATGGATGGTACAACAAATCATCCATCCACATCCTCTTTTCCGAACTCCTCCAGGCCTCACAGCCGCCCGGATTGATGTTTTCTACAAAAAGCCAACGAGACCAGTGGGAGTGTTTTCTGCCACAGAATATCACTAAAAACCTACATTTGGAATTTAGTTAAAAACTTGAGCCCTCCTTCTTCAGGGCTCATAAAAATGAACACATGAATATTCAACATGATGACACCTGAAACTCACAAGACGAGACATAATATTGGGTTCAGGGAAACAAGACGTGGCAACATTTTAATGTTTCTAAACACAAATTCAACATTTACCATTTCCCAGTTGGTATTGATAGCCTGAATTGTGATTGTGATGTAGCTTAATGTGCTGCTAGACATTCAGTGGTCGTTATAGCAACACCTTTTCCTCTTTCAGCGTCTGAACAACTTGCAGTGGTCACATATTGTTTGTCTTGTTACACCCCAAGTGGAGAAAATGCTGGTTTTTTTGCTTACCAATTATTGGATTATCACTATTAATATCATAACAAATTAGAGGTTCAGAAAAGCTAATTCAACATAAAAACTTTACCTATATCTGACATTAATGCTTTGCTTCTACACGTCTTTACACAATGAACAAAATGACCCTCCACATCATCTTTGACAAAACACAGTGCAGCCTGTTCCTTTTCCTAATATCCAATGATTAATTTTACATGAGAGAGCAGTCGGTTGAGATTTCCTCTTGATTATGCAAATCTGTTGTTGATTGACTCATGTGTCTGATGTCATGTGTCTCATTGTTCTACTGATAGTAGAACAACTATCAGTATTGACTCATGCAATACTGTAACAGGATTGCTGATGTTAAAGAATTTCTACACATTAGCAATAAATGTTTCCCTAAATGCAAAACAAATCTGACTAAAGCGCAGAGGCTTCAAGTGTTCAAAGGAAACATGCTCTCACGCCGACAGCCAATTTGAATCTCAAGCGCCCGACTGCCACTTCAGCAGAAAGCAGGCTGCGGTGAAGCACGAGCTGGGGAATTTCCCAGCCACCCACAAAGAAAGAAAAGCGAGACTGAAACAAACGAGGGGTGTGAAGAGACAATACGGACACAACTCAAAGCGAAGGATGGGAAACCTGACGGCCTGTATGAGACGTGAGCTATGTGTGAAAGCTGTAGAGCTCTGCTGCTGCACGCCCCTTCCTGTCCACAGCATGTTCAAAGGGGACACCGGCAGACTCACAGCTTTGGCCATGACGCCTTTCATAGTGCCCGAGAGGGCGGCCGCCATCCCGAAGCGACCGTTGTTCAAGATGTTCATGGCCACTTTGAAGCCACCGCCCACTTCGCCCAGAACGCAGTCGGCCGGCACACGAACATCTTCAAAGTAAACCTCTGCCGTGTTGGACGCCTTGATGCCCATTTTCTTCTCTGGGGGGCCGCTGCAGGTGGAAGAATAAAGACAGGAGCAGCTTTAGACAGACTTCCTATTATATGTACTAGTTAGCCAGATTTTGTGTGACTTTTATTGAAGTACAAAACATTTAACCAGTTTGAGTATTTTTTTTTTTTTTAACTCTATCAATCCTAAAACAGAACACCAGCTGTGTTCTTGCTCAGCATTGAGGTAAAAGATCATTTTACCATTTTATTGGCATCTGAACAAACTTATATCCATTACTATCGACATTATTTATGAAAGTCTGGTCTCATTTATCTTGGATTAAAAACAGTTCAGTTTATTTACATAGCGTCAATTCATAACCAATGTAATTTCAAAGCCAACGTGACGCAATGACATAATGACATAACGTTGATGACTATGCCTTCATCCCTCCTGCTGGAAGAGCAACAGCAGAAATGAACGATCCACCACCATCTGCTGGTACCAATGACTCTGATTATTTCCCAAAGTGAAATACTTCAATACTTCTCCAGATTTTTAAAATGATGACATTAAAGTCCAGACTACTCAAGATTAAGTCCTACTCTTAAAGTTAAGGGGGAAAAGAAAAGTGCTCACTGTGTGACTCCTCCAAAACTCCTCTCCACAATGAAAGCTGTGATCTTGTCCTTCATCTCTCCGGTTTTAGGATCCTTCATGGGAGTCTTGGCAAAAACGGTGAAGATCTCAGCCAAACCTCCATTGCTGAACAGAAATCATAAAACATATATAAAGACAGCAGCATTTAAAGCCCTTCCTGTGTCTAATGTGGTGCTGCCCTCTTGTGGTTGACAGCCTGTCCTACGATAAGTCTGCACCTGATCCAGATCTTGCTGCCATTCAGAGTGTAGAACTTTCCGCAGGAGGAGACGAGAGCGGTGGTCTTGATGGAGGCGGCGTCGGAGCCGCTGGCGGGTTCAGTCAGGCAGAACGCGGCAATGTGCTCACCTGCATGGAGACACGGTCAGAAAAAAATAAACTAGAATAAAGAGAAGATGTAGGTTGTCTTTTCAAGATATTTGTTGTCTGCAGAACTGCTGTATTTTTGCATCTGGTTTTGATCCAGAAGTCTGTCCAGATTCTGATCACCTGTGGCGAGTTTGGGCAGGTACTTCTCCTTCTGGGCTTTGTTTCCAAACAGCAGAATTCCCTTAAAGCCGATCGACTGGTGAGCTCCCAGTGTGATGCCGACTCCCAGATCGTGACTGCCGACGATTTCAACCAGGCGAGCGTACTGGAAGGAAACGCAACCATCATGTTAGACTTGCAGCCTACAAGGAACGGTGCAAATGTTTTAAACCACCAAGTTCCCTCTCTTATTTGCATCTCAGCAGAGTTTTGTGCAACTAAATTCCTTGTTTGTTTCTTTTCTTAAACTTTTCTCTCCAATTGCCACCAATTATTAGATATCAAAATTAGACTTCGAAAGAGGACTGAAACTAACGATTATTATAGTAACTGATTATTGCTAAATCGATTAGCAATAATCTATTTAGTAATAAATAGATTATTATAAATGTATTACTGAATCAATAATAGACTGAATGATTATCACTATGTATGTTCATTAATATAGATTATCACAGCCCAAGTGTCTGGAAACCTGCGGCTTTTAAGACCCTCCATATTGGCTCTTGATGTGAAATGAGCATTGTTTTAAAATATAAGGTTGGTAAAATAAGAGTTTCTGTAGTATCTGTAGGTTTTCATGCAATATTTGCACACAATCCCAACAGTAAATCGACACCCATTCAGCAACAAATATTTTTTAATCTGTCTGTTGTATTACCGTATTTTCCGGTCTATAATCGCTGCGGAGTATAAGTCGCACCAGCCATAAAATGCATAATAAAGCAGGAAAAGACATATATAAGTCACACCGGAGTATAAGTGGAATTTTTTGGGGAAATTTATTTGATAAAATCCAACACCAAGAACAGACATGTCATCTTGAAAGGCAATTTAAAATAAAAATAGAACAGAGGCAACAGGCTGAATAATTGCACTGTATGCTAATGTTACATGACAAACAACGAACCGAGAACGTTCCTGGTATGCTAACATAACATATTAAGAGTTATTCAGATAACTATAGCATAAATAACATGCTAACAAGTTTACCAATCCATCCGTGTCACTCCAAATCACTAAATCTTCATCTTCGGTGTCGCTGGTAAACAACTCGGCTAACTCCGGACGTAGCTTCTACTACACACATTATCAACACAGGCCTAGAGCGCCCTCTGGCGGTTTAATGTGAAAATAACACGTGATATGATATAATAATTTCACAGATAAATCGCTCCGGAGTATAAGTCGCACCCCCGGCCAAACTATGAAAAAAAACTGCGACTTATAGTCCGGAAAATACGGTATTTAATTGCAAACTGATATTTCTTACTAAACATGGAAAACTGGAAAGTTTTATGTTTTAAATTGAGACTTTTGCTCAGACACTGTTAAGTGTCTCTTAGAAGACACTTAACAGATATAAAAGTGAATCGAATCAAGCGGCTGTACCTGGGTGTTTGAGAGGCCGAGGCCCCCCAGGTCAGCCGGAACCTGCAGGCCGAAGGCCCCCATCTCCTTCAGGCCCTCCATGGTGTGATCCTCCACCTTCTCCAGAGCATCGTTCTTAGCAGCATCGTTCACTTCCTGGAAGACAGGAAGCATGAATGAGTCTGATGAGTATTAACCTCTCTTCAGGTTGAGAGGCTGAAGGTAAAAGAATACATTCTTTAAGGTTTTAAATTACCTCAAAAAACTTGCTGACTGGGCCAACGAGCTCCTGGAGGAACTGCTCTTGCTCCTCGTTCAGAGCTAACACACAAACATAACTACAGCTAATTGTTTTCCAAATTAAAAACCAACAAATCTCATCAAATATGAGGAATGTTTGGAGCTTACCTTTGGGGAAGGGGAACACTTGAGCTGTTGCAATTTGTCCTTTGAACATATTGACGGCAAATGATTTGGATTCCTGAGGAAACAATTGGACAAGACCAAAAAAAAAAAACAAAAATAAATTTGATTTAAATTCTGTTTTCTGTTTCTTACTGTGGCGATAAAAAGCAGAGATAAAGGGAGCCTACAGCAGCGACGGCCTTCTCCACTTTAGGAGCAACATCACTGCCAACCGCTGCAGGTTTCTCCAACACGGCCTGGAGAAGAGCAGCACAGAATTTTCAGCTTCATCAACAAATAACAAAAGCCTTAAAAAGCCAGCGACAAAATAATTAGAAAATATCTGATGTGTCCTCAAGCAGCCAACTGGACACACAGGTCAGGAGGAGAAGAGGTGTGTTCTGCTGGCTGACGAGAGCCAAAGGAAACCGGACTGAAAGTGTTTAAAGGCCACCGGTTTGGATTCAAGTCCTGAAAAGTTGCTCATTGTTGTGATCGTTGGGCTGTATCGCTTTAGATATGCAATATCAACCAATAAAATTAAATAGTTATCATCACTGGAAGTACTTTTCCCTGTCGTAACAGGGTTACGATTAGAACACTGTTCCAACTTTACCCTGAAAAGTTTTATGTTGGAAAAAAATTGGATTTGGAAAACTTTCTTCTGCCTCAATTTGATATTTTGCAAGTAGGTCACTTGTACTTTTTCCTCATTAGACCTTTAAAATATCCAAATTTGCACATAACTTTATATTATCTTTGTTAACATTTTAAAATATTAAATCAGATGTTAGGATCAGTTACTCAAGAAGTACGGAGTAGTTTGTACTTGTATTATTTCTTATAATACAAGATTTAGACGCAGTCGTTATTGGAACAACTGAATGATTTGGAGGGGTGAGTGAACACTTCTGACAAATGCCAAAGTCAAATGGCAAAGATCCAAACTATTCCCAGTTTAGACCTTCAACTAGTTTACTACATCACCACAATATGAATACTTATTTTTATAACCGTTTCCACAGTTCCCATCCCAAAAATGTGGATATTACGTTAAATTGATTGAAAGTAACAAAAAGAACATTAACGCCCGGGATCTCTGATTAAAAAATATGGCAAATATGCATATTTAAATGCATAAACTTGTGGGACAATGCCAGTGAACGGATCAGGTCCACCAAAATTAACGTGCAGATGGAAAATATTAGGCCAGGACAGATGAGCAGAGGTCTAGGTGACATTATGTCACATAAGAGTTGTGTTGTGAACTTGTGCCTAGATAACTGCGGTGTGTCACCTTTAATAACTCAGTCATGTGACCAGTGAACTTTCCCCCACTTCCACATAGAGGGCGTTATATCATGCGTACTTTATAGCTCATTCAGGATCCACAAAAACAAGCAGACTTTATGAAGTGATTGCACCAATTCAATTAATTTACAAACGCAATATGTAATATTAAACATACCTGAGCAGCTTGACTTGCGTAGAGCCGACCGTTTGGTACAGCGAGTACTACAGCAGCTTGGCGCTGACCTCTGAATGAAGGGAGCAAAGATAAAAACCCACGTTTTAGACTTAGTGGTCATTTCAGACAGAGATCGTGAGATTCTTTTACAAAAGGTCTGCGGATTTTCCTCACCCCGACAGCACGGCAGGATTCCTGAGAAGGGATCCGCACACCGCGGAAGACTGGCTCACCTTACGAAGCAGCATGATTTATTTTTGTTCTGAAATAAACAACAGCATTTACCCGTCTGAGGCAACAGGCCATCACAAAGACAGTGAGGTTTAAGCTTAGGTAAAGGCGTAAACAAGGTGCCGACGCACCGTTAACGGCAAGTGTTTTGTAACTATTACAGTTTCAACTTGTCTTCGATCTCAACAGCCGATACATGCACGTAAACCGTCTAGTTTTCTCTGTGAACCATGCCAGAAACACTTTAAATGCCAGACCTGAGTTAATAAACAGTGAAACTTTCTCTTCTCACCGAAAAAAGGAGCCGAATAGCAACCGAACCTGATTTTCTTCCGTTTCTACAGCTGTAGTTATTGTCTTCTTCTAAGGCTTGATGCGCCTACTGTCCACCTCTGTTAGACGACTTTAGCGCCCCCTACCGGGCAGTCGTATAAAGGTCGTTTATGTACGGTAGATTTTTGTGGCAAAACGATTTGTTCGTTGTGATGGTGAACTTCAATTCAGTCTTTCACAAATACTAAATAACAGTTACCCCTATTCAGATTCTTAAGCAAACAAGTTGCATTATTTGAGTCACTCAACAAAAAAATATTGTATTTAAAGTTTAGCTCCTGTTGGTTTAGTAAATTACGAGCATTACTAAATCACTCTCCTGTATTAACATCTGCCCACTGATCTTTCTATTCTCTATACAGTCAGTGAATGCAATTCTATAAATCTGCTGATGTGAGTCACTTTTTTTAAGTGCATTTGTTTTTGCCACAAATTGTCCTTGCTGGGAGTGATTTCCTTGACCAAATTAAACAAATAGTGTCCATGTAAATATAACATTTATACACATGAAAGTCATAACATTATCTGGGTTTTTCCAAATGGTGAACATTTCTAGAAATGAAAATGTGAACAAGCATCATAGATATAAGCGTCTGAATTTTAAGAATAATTAAATGACTCTCTTGCTATTCGGATATTTAGCAAATAAAAATAATTTAGGTAGCATTTACTGACCTAAACCATTAAAACCTTGGTGTGATTTAATATCAGAGTTTATGTAAATGTAAACATGTTTCTAGCCACATACGAATAAATCTAAAAACACAACACGGTGAGCTAGTATCAAATTTATTCCGAAAGGCACAAACAAAGATGGTATTATGAGTTGAAACAGCGTCACACTGTCCATGTCACTCTCTCTGTAATGTTGACTCTTCATTTAGCACCTTAATATCTGGATTACACATGATTTATAAAGTCACGCATACAAAACAAAAACAAAACAAAAAAATTGATGAATAATGTGAGTCAATAACATAAAAATAATGATGAGGAGTTGTATCACATTAAAGAAATACACCGAATGTCATGAAAAGGTACCGCCATAGGCACATGGTGTCACATTCAGAACATCGTGGTACCTTTCAGGTCAGGAGTGATCTGATCATGTCTTGATTCCCACTGACGTGTTTGGACCTTTTCCTTTCACATTGGAGCGTACGCTTTACATAGGAGCTGCAGATATTTATGTACAAAGAAGTTCATTGTCAAACAATGTGGAACAACATCTTATGTACCTGGAGTGTTTCACGTCTCAAAAAAGTAAGGCACTCATCAAAAACAGAAAAAAAAAAAAAGAAACAGAACAGGCATTCAGGACCGGATCCTTCTTCCAGTACATGGTGTACCTAGCGCCCTCTAGTGTTAAACTCTGTTCTGTGTGGCTCCAGGGAGGGCAGAACTGAGATCAGCGGCTCAAACTACAGAGCAGCTCCGCCAGACTCCTAACGTTGTGTTGAAACTTTGCTTCAAACACAGAAGAACCTGAACAGACGAGTCTTTCTGAACCGTTAAAGCTGTACTTTTTGTTTTTCGTTTAAGCAGAAACTAAACTTATTGGCACATTTAATCAAACCATATTCTATATCACCTTCCTTTTTATTAATTTTGCTGTCATTTTAAACCCTGTTTTCCCTAATTTATAACCAAAACCCTTCCTCCGACGAGCGGCGTGAGCTCACTGAGCAGAACCGTACACTGACTTCACATGAATAACCAATCAACACAAAGAAAAATAAAATAAAACAAAAAGCAATCTACATGACGTCCACAAAGAACTCGCTAGGGTTGCCCATGGCCAGGTGGAACGACTGACGGGAGGCGGTCAGCTCTGGAGGCACAGAGCCCAGGTCACGGGTGGGAGGGGCCCCTGGAGGGCCCCCTGGAGTAGAGGAGGGAGGAGGGGGCAGCGCCTGGTGCATGGGGGCCGCCGACAACTGCTGTGGATGCTGGAGAGCGTGGGCGGCCATGGCCGCGTGAGGGTGCTGGGGCACCATCATCAGCATCATGGGGTTGTAGGGCAGGATGCCCGGCGGGTACGGGGACATGTGGGGGGGCTGCGGCATCCGGTGGTGGTGGGAGCGCTGCGACGAGGCGTGGCTGTGCTCGCTGGGGGCCGACGAGCCGTGGCCGCGCCTCAGGCTGCCGCGGGTGGAGTACTCTGATTCGCTGCCGCTGCCGGAGCGCGACTCGGCGCCGCCGCCGTCTCCAGATGGGGATTTCTCCCCCCCGCCCACGGTGCTGCCGGGGCCCTTGTTGCTGCGCCGCCGCTCGCCCTCGCTCCTCGTTGAGCCGCTGCTTCGGCTCCCTGAGAAGAGGAGGAACAGAAGACAAACTCATCTCACTTTACTGGTTCGTAACATTGCTTTTTCCAGACCTAAATGTTCTTATTTCAGTCGGTTTGGGTCAAAAGTAGGAAAATTCTATTGAGTGCTAATTTTCTAAACTACTCAAAACTAGTCAAAATAACGAGAAGCCGCGCATTCCTAATCCAAAAATTCTAAAATTAAAATTAACTTAAAAAAATGCAGGTAAAATTTCTTACTTTAAATGTCTTGGAGGTGCCAAAACTCAAGCCAACTGGGACTGAGTAAATGATTGGTTGGTTTAGACAATTATTTCTCAACGTGGGATTTTTTTTTTTTTTTTTGCACTGTTCAAACGTGCTCAAATTAAATTTTAACATTTTATCCTACATTGAAAGCATGAGTTTTTGTACATTTTTAGCCATGCAGTACAGTTGATTGACAAAATTTGCTTGATTTTGTAAACATGGAGGTTCAGGTTGATCTTTGATGACCTCTGGAAACATTTATTAATATCATTAAAATGATCACGGCACAAACCAGCACGAACATTTGATATGAATTCTGTTTAATTTGAAGGAGATGGGGAGGTCAAAAGATCAAAGCTGAGTCCATGATAGCGGAAGTCGTAAAATCCCTAAAACATCTTTTTTTATTTAAATAATTATAAACTATGTTTTGTCACCTTCGCTGTGCTGGCTGCCCGTGCTGCCCGGAGCGTAGCTGTAGCTGCTGAGTTCATGGTACGGAGGCGGCTGGCTGGAGTAGGGATGCGCTGCGTAGGGCTGGTAGGGGAAGGTGTGCATCATGGGCCACGGGGAGGCGCCGGGGAGCGGCAGGGGGGCCAGGGTGTCCTGATCCGAGGCGCCGCTGGAGCCGTCATTGTCGTTCAGCGACAGGTTGGCCATGTCTGGGTAGAAAATAAAAGGACAGAATAGATTTAAACTACAAACAAATTCACCAAGAAGAGTTTTACTCTTCTGAATAAAACTTCTGTCTATCAAAATATACTATCTGTAATTTCCTTTGGATTGAGATTAACATATCAGCGACTCACAGTTCTCACAGTCGCTCAGATCTCCGAATACGTAGTAGCACTGCTCAGAGAAAGTGATCTTGTTGACGGTGTGTCGAATGAAGCCGGCCTTCAGAAGGTTGCTGGCATATTTCCTGGCTTCCCGACGGTCCTGGAATCCCTCGATGTGGTGGAAGAGCCACTCCACTACGTCTGAGCCTGAAGGCGAGACGGAGACAGAGAGAAAGAGACAGAGAGAGAGACAGAGAGATTCTCAGTGACACCCAGGAAATAAACAAAACATTTATCTCCAGTCAGATGGTAACGGATAGGAGGTTGTTGTCAGCCTATTTCATCCGATCCAAAATCTTCATGTGAATATCTCGGGAAAACGGAGCATCTTCAGTCAGAGGCTTCTTCAAATTCACTGCATTACAGACTGCTACAAGTGATCTTCCCTGTCAACAGCCACCACTACATACAGTAACTCTTTCATACGAGTTATATCAACATTTAATTTACCTCTGGGAACAATGAAGATCCCAGAGGTATCTTCATTGATCACAGTGAATCCCAAAATAAAGTTGAGGGACTCCATAGTAATTTGTCTTACATGTCTCTAAGCTGCAGGATTTTACAATCTAAACAAATCAGATAAAACAATCGGAATACAAAATTCAAAAGAAAAAGCACCAAATTTGGGCTAACGTGTAGATTTTGTAATTGCTGCTTGTGAGTCAGCTTGCAGGTGATTCCAATTTGGCACATGTTTCCAACAGAACAAGTATTTCCATTCGTAGGATTGGGATTTTTCCCTCCCTCCCACAGGTCACACGGTTTTAATTCTGGGAATATAATGGCTGCCCTGTAACCCTGAGAGCCACAGAAAGCTAAGGTTTTTTGTTTTTTCCTGCAGTAGTTTCTCTTTTTCTTTTCATCTTACCCAGGAACGCGTTGGGGATGGTGATTTTAAGCCACATGCGATCCCTGACCTCCAGTCCAGACTCCGGTGAAGCCATGGCCTTGGCGACAGAGGCCATGTCAGAGTGCAGCGACAAGTTAAAGTCATCGAAACCTGGAGGGAAACGGAAGCAAACGAAGCTTTACAATTCAAATTTTTAAAGGTTTTTTTGGCTCTAGTGGCCTTTATTTCAAAGTAGTTCAACAGGAAACAGGGTAATCAGAGCGAGGGAAGACATGCTGCAAATGTCGCCAGGCCGGGAATCGAACCTGCGACTACCGCCACGAGGACAAAGGCCTCAATACGTGGGTCGTCCTTTGCAATTTCAATTTCAAAATTCAAAAATACTACATTAATCCCGAAAGGGAAATTAAATAACAATTCAATTGTCACTATCACATAACATCTTGATGAAAGAAACTGCAGTCTGCAGTTGTAACGAGACATAAATGTATAAAAGTTCAACAGAAGATAACAGAAACCCACCAGGATTCAATCAGATCAAAATCAAGAGGAGAAACAGATCAAAGCAGCTAGCACTTATCACACAGACAAACAGACAGCGGTAAACAGGATTTATGAACTAACGTCGTTAAAAGATAAAAGAGGAACGGAAACGAAACCAGCAGAATTTGCGTCATTCCGGCCTCGTCTGGCTAAAACTAAGTGGATCGATTTGAAAAGTGGACTCACGTTCAGTCTCGGTGACAGAGGAGGAGGAAGTGATGGTGCTGAGGGAGGAGCTGCCTGGATACGGAGGGTAAGCCCCGGTCATGGCCACAGAGTGGCTGACCCACGCCGCGGGGTCGATGGGTCGGATCGGCTCATCTGGCAGAGGAAGAGGAGGAAGAGCTGACCGACTGCAGCGTTTATCTGCCGGAGAACCTGAGGGGCTCATGTACTCACTGCGAGGCAGCGTGAAGTAGCCCTGTGGGGCCGGGTCCCAACACTTGGCCACCGTCAGTATGATGGGTCTGCCAAAGCCAACAAACGGTTCACGTTAGAGTCAGAACCGGAAGCATCCAGACTGGAAATCGGCGACTCACCCTGGTTTGTGTACGATCTCTCTGAGAACTCGCACCGCGTCGTCGTTACTCATGTTCTCAAAGTTGATGTCGTTCACCTTAGACGGCAAAGAAATTTTGTTGAAATATTTAACAGTGTTGCAGATTCATCTATTCTGCTTCTGGTTTTTTTATTATTATTATTCAAGGTTTATAACACAAAATATTAACAGAAACAGCCGTGCCGAAGCATAAATGCATCATTCATCCCTGCAGACCTGCAGCAACATGTCTCCGGGTTCGATGCGTCCGTCCGCAGCCACAGCCCCGCCCTTCATGATGGAGCCGATGTAGATACCGCCATCCCCTCTTTCGTTGCTCTGGCCCACAATGCTAATACCCAGGAAGTTGTACTTCTCTGCGTTGTTGAGAAATCACAGCGAGCCTTTAAAAACAAGCTAAAGAGTGAAGCTTGTCATTCCACTAAAATATTGCTACCACCGAGTACTGACCCATGTTGAGCGTGACGGTAATGATGTTCAGGGACATCGTGGAATCCGTCACGCTGCTGAAGGACGAGGCCTGACGAACAAATTGATTCAATTACTACATTTGTTTTAATCTTTTAAAAAGTTCAAACCATGTAAAAACAAACAAAACACTAAATTTGTGGAAGAGGGCTTTGGAAGTGTTTGTTGTACCCTTTCCAGCCGCGGGGGGCGCTGTTTCCTCCGCCGACGGTGTCGTTTCAGAAGCCTGGAGGCCGTGCTCTGCTCTGTGGCGCTGCTGAACCTACAAGTTTATAGATCAGGAAAAAGGTCAATAGGAAGGTGAGATCCTCCCCTCAAATGTGCTGCAACTCAGAGAAGAAAATGGAAAAGCAAGAATACAAACAAACTGAAGCTACTGAGATTTAGCTCAGAGTTGTGTAAAGTTAGAATTTGATCAAAGTTTTCTTTCTGATGTTCTCCTTTTGTTTCTATTTCTGCGATAAAGATGTAGATCCAGACTGTGTAGTGGGATTGTCACAATGCAAAAGGTTTCACCCTTCGTCTTTCACCTGCTCATGGTGTCGTCATCCTCAGAGTCGCAGAAGCTGGTCGTGTCCAGCTCGCTGCTCATCACTGTGCTGGAGCTCTCGTACCCTGCCAGATGGCGTTCCAGGCGGCTCTGACCGTTCATGCGGGGCCCTTGAAAATAAACAGAAAACGGGAGAAATTATGCCAGATGAAGTTTCACGTTTTCCTGTTTTCCCTTGTCGAGTAGAAAACATTCCACAGTCGAACATTCCCTGATTCTATCTGCCAGCGTTGGAGGGTGGAGGAGGGCCAGATCTGGATCAAGCTCCGTGATAATGGATTGTTTTTGTGAGTGCAGAGATGTGCAGTTTCTCACCGTGCTGATCCACGCTCTCTCTGTGGCGGGGTCTCTCCCTCCTGAAGGAAACCACGGACTCGGTTTCAGTCTGATCGTCCAAAGTCTCCACGCTGCCCGTAGCGTTGGGACTGCGGAGAACAAAACAGACATTCGATATTTGAACCGTTTTCTGCGATTGTTGTAAAGTTTGCAGCTGCTCCTGTGCTTCTTTGAGGATATTTTTAAAGTTCAATGAACCGTTTCGGGTCATGAATGATGAGATTGAGCATGTTTTTTTTTAAAAACACAGCATTCCTGGTGGTCAGCCTTTAGTTACAGGCAATGATCCAGTTACCTGTCACTTCAATGAAGTTTTTCACCAACACCTGATATGATCTTATCATATTACAATGAATCCAGAAACTAAAGCAGTCATCTCCTTTGGCTTGAATCTCCCGAGAGGATCGGATAGCCGCAGATCCATCGGCAGCTCAAGTATAAGTGCTGTTTTGGTATTATAATGGAGACGAAACCCGACTCCAGGCACAAAGGCAAATGTTGTGCTAAATGTTAAACCCATGCAGGTAATTCCATCATTGTGTGAAGAAGGATCCATTATCTTCCACTTCACTCTTTGATGCCTCCCCTGGTGTGATTTCAGGTGGGTCCTACCGGCAGTGATCCTTCATTAAGAAACGCTCATGAACTGAACATAACCAAAAACACTCAAGTTGTTGCTGCAAATTAGATATGTTACACTCTTGTTACCAATCCATTTACTCCAGAGGGAAGAACTGATCTGGGAGCGACGTCATGCCCAACTTACCGGTTTTCCAGTTACAAGCTGGGAAACCAGTTGCATATGCGCTCAATGATCAGGTTGTCTAACACGGAGCCTTTGATCCCAGCGCAGCCCCATTCAAGTTTTAAATTGTACCAAAAAATAAATAAATATATAATGACATGGTTAAATTCTCTCCAGCTTCCTGTATTTACATTTTGCTCCCCCACCCTGGACCACCTGAAAAGATTACAAGTTAAATCTGTCATCTGATTCGGACCAAAGTAAACAAATTAGGTGTGAAAACGGCTCTTAAATGTCTTCGGACTTTCCCGCTTTAACGGATTCTTCAGATTTGGGATTGTGGAAGAGGGCATTGAATATTTCTAATATAGAAATATTCACTCAGTCACTGATCTGCAGATTACCCCTTTATAATATACTCTGGAAATCAAGAGCTGTTTGGACTTGACAATTGTTTAGATTTTAAAAACTGCATTAGTACATATTTTTCTAATAATAAAACGTGTTCTCCGATTTAGAGGAAGATCCTATAAATTACATGCTTTTCATTGGGGGATGGGGGTTTACCTAATACTTTTCTATGAAGGAATACATCGAGAACAACTCAGACTAACAGTTGTCCAGTAAACAAAATTATGCAGAAAAATAAAGAGGATAATTGGAAAACAGCACCTTTCTTCTGTGTGTTAGCATTGAAAGAAATTATCAGTTTCTCTGTCACTTATGGCTGTTTCAACATCACAGCTAAATATTGAGTTTTATAGATAAATGCATTATTTGACGACAAAATCCCTAAATAACACCTAACTAAAAAGCCAACAGTTGTGAGATTTCTCACTTTGCAATACACTTTTTTGAATGCAACTCTTCTGAATTTTCGTTAATGTTCTGCAAAAGCCTCCAAAACTTTCCTTCAGAGGCACGTTTGGAGCGCCATGCAGTAATAGCTTTCTAAAGTCTAAATCCGTTTTAATCGTAATCTTTAGCTCCAAAACCAATCATATGACTGGCTGAACGTGGGAGCTGTGTGAGTAAACCTGCTTACGTTTACATCAGTTGGTTTTTAGACACCTTAAAGCTCTGCTGCCAGGACTACTGGTGTGCAGTGAAGCTAACGCAGAAAACTTGACTCGTGTTGAACCACTTTCTTTGGTTGTAGTTTAATAATTATAATGTCCACCGTTCAGAAATGTGCAAACAAAACCAAACCCATTTGTCTTTCATTCAGGTCCATTAAATACAACATCAGTCGCATTTATTGACACTGGCCTGATAGAGATGCTTTTAAACAAATTATTTTAATTGCAGGAATCTCACAGTGAAAAGATGCAGAAATCCTAACCAATTAATATGAGTTAATTTATTTAGCAGGTGTAAAAAATTATGACATACTTAAGAAAACTCCTGCAATTATTGGCCAATCTGCTGTTAATATTGAAAATAGCAGAGCTAATTTTTCATTTAGCACTTTCACCGCACTTTGGTTCCGCTAAATCAATTTTTCTGAATAAACTGAAAAACACTAATTTTCTTGGCTGTTTTGTAAACTTTCAGTTGAATTACGTTCAATACCCGCGTTGAAATTTTGTTTATGGAGTGTCACAAATACTTTACGTTCATAAAAGACATTCATATTCACGCTCTTATTTTGAAGTGATTGAAAACTATTCACATTGTGCACCTCTAAGGATAGAAAGTGTTTTTTTCACGCATGCTCCTAAAATAACTGGCTTATGGCTGTCATGGAGACTTGTTTATCCAAATATGCCCCTATTGGCCAGAGCACTGCAACAGTGAGTTTTGTAAAACTTAACCTATAACTGTGAATGGTCACATCATTTTTAATATCAACTTTTTACGTAATTGCCCCGACTTCTTAAAATTAAACACACATTTGCTTTTCCTGCATAATAAGTTCACTTATCTTTTAAGAGTGGCTTAAGAAATGGGCCATTGAGTTAATGGCACGTTTAATTTAAACAGGGATAAAAATAAACTTTTTCTGAAAAAATAAAAAATAAAAAATTAAGAAACTGCGAGCATCCTTAGTATAGATAACAGGGGTGGCTTCAGGTAAGATCAGTTACAAAACCTCTGCAGTATTCTTGCAGGAACCTGATACAGAGAGCGTGAGCTGCTCAAGAGTTTTCTCTCTCAAAGACAAAGAAAGAAAAAAAAAGAAAAAAAAAAGTTTACTCGGAACTTCAAGTACAAGGTCTGGAAAATCTTCATGTCCAGCATCCAGGTCATGTCCTACATGGTTTACTGTAGAGTAAATGAGAACAATTGTGCTTTGCTTACTGGAAGGAGGGTGGTCTGGAGTCCCCAATGCCCCCTGTCCTCTCTGCGGGTGGGGGTGGCAGAGGCGGTGGAGGTGGTGAAGGCTGGGTGGTTGTTTCCACAGGGGGCACCACCGCAACTGGAGGCTCTGCGACGGGAGTCTCCGAAGACACCAACTAAGAAAAAAAAGAGAGATAAACAGAACAAGTGGTGAGGAGTTAGAGACAGGACATACAGAATGACAAAAAGAGAAAATAAACCTATATGTTGAAGCTGAAGGTGAGAGGAGTGGTTGAGAAATTCAGAAGACTGAAAGGAGGAGGAGAGAGGAGGTAAAAGGAGGGGAAACGTCTACCGTGTCAATTACTTTGACATAGAAACACTCGACTCTTTTCAGACAAACGTCTCAAGGGCAAACTGAAACGCTATCCCACACTTAACCTGTCTCCCTTCATTATCCAGGAAAACTGGCCACACACACAAACAGCAACAATTAGGATGAAAGCAGCACAGCCTCGGATTACAAGGCACATGAAACAGACAGACAGGAAGGGAATGAGACTGAGAAATGGAGGGATAAAAAGTTTCAATCCAGTGGTCTCATCACTTTGACGCTGCACAGGCACTCAGCATGCTCAGAAACACATTACAGTGTATTAGTGTCACGAATTTTAAAACATTGACAGTAAAGCGTTTCCTGAAAATGAGCTCCATCTGTAAAAACGATCCCAAATGATCAGCAACATGTGGACAGACGTCCCTACATGGAAAGATTCCTGCTCCAGTCTGCAGATCACATATCAGCTTGTCTGCTCTCCAACCTTTGTTCTCCTTTTGCTTTAATGTTTTTTTGGGGGTTTTTTTCGTTCTCATTCACTTAACAGATGCTCCGGCCCCAGACCTGCGTTTCTAGGCCAAGTCTCGGTGTTCTGTCTTTGTTTGGATCCAAGCTGCAGGGTGGGGTGAAACAGCTGGGACGTCCACCAGAGAAAAGGAAAGTATTACAACTGTTTTTTGGCAAATCACTTTACTGTAAGAGTTCACATGCCGTGCGACACGGAGCTAGAGCATCATTGGACAAAGACAGAAACAGGGGCCTTCTTTATGTCCAGCAGGTAGGAAGCAGCTGTGCTCTGCCAATGAAGGATGTTTCACTAATTAGTGACGAAATGTCAAAATATGTGGATTTAAACTAGATTCAAAGGGTCTGCAGCATAACTTCAATTTCAACTTCAGTCTGAACTGTTGCGTCTGAACACAACAGTTCAGACGCAGGACTCTTCCAAGAAATCATACCCAAAAACTCACTCACTACAATATTCAGATTCCTTTTTCACTCCCCTGGACAAAAAGAAAAAAAATATGCTGTGACTCCATATATTGGATGACATTTATGTTGATTTTCATCCATCCATTGTCTAAGTAAAGATTCTAAAACCTTTTTCTCAAGTTCTCAAGGAACTTCTTTATAAGCCAGCTGAGAAATGTAACTTCTATACATTCAGTGTCCTTTTAATATAAAAGCCTTCACACAACATTCAGAAATATTTGAATAAAAGCCAACAGGTGTAGGTACAAAGAAAATTATCAAAAAAAAACATAGAACAAGTTTACATCTTCTTACCCACGACACCACTCTGCCGTTAAAACAAGGCAACTTGGCACTATCGTCGGAAATCTCTTCCTTCACCACCCTGGAGAAAGAAAAGAGGAGAGGAGAGGTTCAGGAAGCATAAACTGCTCTGTTTTCACAACACTGGTGATGGATGAATGTGGCCTAACAGTAGCACAGCTGAGTGGAGGAACATGTTGCTCAGAAGGAGAACAGTGAAAATGCCGGCAGTCAAAGAGTCGAAACATCCAAATAAATGTTTTTATCTGAAACCAGGAACACGGAAAGTGAAAACATGACAGTGCTTCTTGCAACGTCCATCCATCCATCCATCCATCCTTACTTCCTTCCTGGCAAGCATAGTCATGATGCACGTTTTCTTAAAGTATTACCAAATATTACACTCAAGCACTCTTTGCAATTGTAATATTGCACACACTGAAGGTGGAATAATGACTAGTTTGATACACTGTGAAGCTCAATCTTCAAATGTAAAATGTGTTATATATATATATATATATATATATATGATTTGTTCTAAGAATATAGATCTGTGAGGAAACAAGGCAATAAAATAAACATGCAATATTTTAATGAAACAAAGCTATAAGATTTGGAAGTTTTTGCCTTAATTTGATGTCATTTACAATTTTCTGTTTCCAGAAACCAGCAAAACAGTTGAAACCCTGGGTTCATTTAAATCAGAGTTGCTTTTGATTAATAATACATTGATCAAAATATTTGATCTGCCTTATTTCTGTGCTTTAAAAACACAACAATGAGATTTATCTGGATAAATAAATGTGAAATAAAATTAAAAACATTGTTTGAATACCCGATTTGCTGTCAGGACTTCCTGAAATCAGCTAAAATGTATTAACACTTATAGAAAGCTTCTCCAGGGGAACATAAACCGCTTTATTTATTTATTTATTTTTGGAACAGCAAATGAATTGGTCATTTTATTGGTGTTGCAGGACTGGATGTGACCGTAGCCGCTCTGAATAATGCGTGTTATCTTAATGGAGGCGGCGGCTTTCACAAGCATCCCAGAAACAGTCTGGTGCTGCGCTAAAAATATGCTTCTGGTCTATTTCTGATGGAAGATGTGTCGAACTGCACACAGCAGGCGAGGCAGACAGGCAGTCGGACAGCAGCAGCACTGAATGTATGGAAAGAAAAACATGTCAAGCAAACTAGCTTCATGCAGCTACTAAAATATCCCACCGGTTTCCTTTGATTTTTGTAAGAAAAATAAAAATAAAATAAATTATTTAGTCACGTCTGTGTAAGTTACACCAGAGCTCAACTTCCAGGTGGCTGAACGGACTTCATGCAGAGCTGCATCATGTTTTTCTGATCCGCATCTTTGGCTTAAAAATGTGTCTCCAAACAAATAAACCAGGCTCTATTGTTTTTTTTTATTGAAAGACCGCTTCTGCTCATTTCATACAGGTGGATTTTCAAATCAACAACACACCGTAAAACGGGTCAAATCTGTCAGGAAACGTTAGGAAGTAAAAATCCACAGTCAGACAAATTACCAAATGTCTTTCTTTGGATGTTTTTGTGGCCTGATCAACTTGAAATCATATGTTTACCAAATAAAAAGACAAACACTTTTTTGTTCTCCCTCACTGTCTGAAGTTAATTCAGGAGCTTTTCTTGCTTTAAGTCAGTTAAAATTACCAAAGTCATTTCTATTTGATAATTGGGATAAATCCTTTTGGGAAATTCCAACATAAAACAAGAAAGGTTTGGTCTGATTTACCTTTAGACTGTGAGAAAAAAAAGAAGGTGAATGTGTCTTTTTGGGGGGGTACGTAAACTTCTAGTTTCACATCTAATATGCATAAGATCTACATAACTAAAAGGAGCTGCTTGCAAATAACAAATGGCTCAAACGCAGAACCCGCCATGCGCCTCCTCTGCCACATCAGAGACAAAAACATAATTTGTGAACTTTCCTGTGACACGCTATTATTCAAATATTTTATTCAAACAGGATTACAAGGAGAGCTTCTCAGCTGATATGCAGCCCATTTATTCGTTTGAGAATCAATCGGCCTCCACTGGGCTTTTGTAAGCAGCTGTTGAGTGCCGGTTTAGAGAGTGTCAGCATAAAGCCAGCTTGTTGTGGGAACTGGTGGGAATCTGCAGCAGGAAGCTTGAAGACAGTAAAGTGGCCGCCGGGTGTTGGTCCACAAATGTTTCCTTCATTTATTCAACATTCATGTACACACCATCAGCAGCAGCCGTTATGGAACAGTTTTTCCTTCCTTACTAGTTAGTCTAATCAAACAACTGGAAACAGCTTCGGCAATAAAACAGACATAAACATGCATGTCTGAGAAACATATTATTTCAGTCTTTAAAAGTATGAATGTCCTAAAATCCACTCTGCTGCCATTCTTCCAGTCCCTTGCAGCCATTACATTCCTCACACTCAACAGCATCAGCTTTCTAATAATTAATCTTCCTGAAACGGCTCCCTGATGCTCTCCCTGAGTGCAGAAGAAGATCCATAGGCTCCAACTGAGATCCACTCTCTGTCTGTAGATGACGACCCAGACAACGCAGCAAATGGCTGGGATCCCTCCCCTCATGTTCCAGCGCCGGTTCTGGATCCCCCTCCTCCCCTCCGCCACACACGAGGCTCTGGCCGACAGCTGGCCTCGTACCAGGGCAAATGAAAACACACACTACTCTCCCGGGTCGAAGAGAGAGGAGGGGGAGGGAAAAAAAAAAAATCCCCTGCTTTGACTGGACAGCTGACTCGGTGCTGTGTTTGAATTTTTTTCGTCTGAGCTCAGTTGGAGACGTTCGGGTGAGTGAATCAGACCCGGCAGCCGGGTTTGAAGTAGGAGGTGGTTTCTACGGCTGATTCTGAGTTTCCGTACTCCGCTAAGTGGGTCGCCTGCTTTGTGTGCAAACAATCATCCAGAATCAAAAACGGTTATGTAATGTCGAGTAACACAGATGAAATCTGTCAGTATCGAACCTGGCTGATCGCATCAGGATATAAGCATTTCATATCAGTCGATATTGATAATTGCTAATTATTTTTCTGTTTTGAATATCTGAAATATGGCGTAACCTCTTCTGTTTTATCCACAGTTTCTATTTCATACCTTTTTTTTTATTTTTAAGCAGTTATTAGGCTGCTGTTGTGCAAGTTACTCAACAAAGTGTTGCTAGGTGACCAAAGAGTGAGCAAGTTGTTGCTAGGTAACCATAGAGTGGGCAAGTTAGTTGATGCCACCAGCCTTTCTTAGTTGGACAGTGAGAGATTCAGCTTCTAAAGCGTTTACTCTGCCTAAATCCCCCAGAATGCAGTGCGGTTTTGGATTGCAGTTCTGCGAATATTCTGTATATTGAAAACTTTATCAGATGTACTATCTAGTTTTGTCACGACAGATATTGTTGCCGAGTTATTCTCCGGTCCTTTTAAACCACTCATTTTCTGCTCCACTTGTGTTCATTGGAAGCAAAAATTATCTTTTAAATTAACACTTATCCAAAGTTTTTCACAAATACCAGTTTTACATTCAGTCCTCAACGTCCATCCATCATGTTCCACTTATTCAGGATCGGGTTAGGTCAGGCTAAGGCCCAGACTTTCCCCTCCCCCGCTACTTGGGGCCACATCCTCCAGGGAAATCCCATGTTAGAGCCCAGACAACCTGCGGAGGAAACTCATTTTGGCCGCTGTTATATCTGCAGTCTCGTTCTTTCGGTCACCTCCCAGATGCGTGAATACCGTAGATCGACTGGTAAATCAAAAGTTTTGCCTTCGAACTCAACTCTTTCTTCACCATGACAGACCGGTACAGATCATCGCATCACTGCAGAGGGCCCAAACCAAGCCACCTCACGATCTCTCTCATTCATGAACAAGACCCTGAGTTACTTCAACTCCTCCAGAGCACCAAATAAAGCGCTATACAAGAGACACTGGCACAGCAGACAGAGTTTGTACTTTAAAGAGAGAAGGGGAGAGAGTGCCAGGGGTGTAGCAGAAGTGTTCATTGTTTTAGGTTCTCTTGTAAACAGTCACTTTATTAAACATCACTATAATTGCTCAAAGAGTTTACCACCATTATAAAAACAAGATTTGCAGGAATCTAGTATTAAATAGGAAATAGCCGCAATCAGAAATCAAGCTTAGTGGGAGAAATAGCAAATGGAGCTTTGAACAGAGATGAGAATCGAGCAGAATAGCATAGGAAAGCAATGGCCAAGTTTGTATTTATCATGAACGATAGAAATAAATCATGAAATACCCAAATCTCATGTACAATTCAATTGTTTATTTCATGACTATTTTACAGCCAATTTATTGGCTGTGGCTCCACATCCATGAAAAGCTTATTTATGTAAATAGGACTATGCCTGCTGATCAAACCAAAATACCGCTTTAAAATTTAAAATTGTGATCTGAAAGGGTCACAATGAGTGAAATGTTTTTTTTCGTTTTTAACAGAGTAGATTGCAACTTCTCTGTCAGTAATTCCAAAAACAGAACAATGAAAGGAGTCGGACAAAAACCTAAGCTATGATGTGGCAAATCAAAGATAAATGGCATAATTTAAATATAAATACATTAAATACTCATCCAACTTTAAAATGTTGAAGTCAAATTGTATTCTTTCCCAGATTTTTCAAGGATGCGTCAGAACCTTGTGTAAACATTTTCAAAGGTAGAAAAGACGAGATCAAGATTATGATATTGAGTTTAACACCACAAAGATGATAGATAAGTAACATTCAAAGTGATTTAAAGTGCTCTGAAAGCCTTTTTATTTGATAAAGCCAGTATTTTCAAGAGCTGCAGAACCTATCAAAGAAAAATATAAACGTGCACAATAATAATATCGTAATGATAGTCTACTATATTTCAGTTGCTGTCTTTATTACCTGCATCTGATTAAAATAGCAGTCCCAGCTGGATGAACTCTTACTATATAAAATGTGAAAATTATTTTATATAGACAATAGTACAAACTTTTGACAACAAATCATTTAATGTAAAGGACTGAAAAGAAGATGTTTTTTTTTTGTTTTTTTAAACTAAGATGTTTAAGGCCATTTCAAGTAATAATTTATACACTTTGTTTGGATATTGCCATTAAACCCTAAAAAAAAAAAAAAAAGTTTTTTGGCTGTCCAGCGATTTAGAATAAAAATCAATGCATTGACTTGCAGCAGTCCAAAAAGGTCAACTTAATTATGTTGGAAAGCTAAACTCTGCTGTGGGACAAACAGAAATCTGGTGTTTTTGTGAAAAACATGGAAATTCATTCATAAACGAAATATTCTGCATCTTCAGCTCGAGTGTTTCTAACCAAGGGCTCAACATAGACTTAAAAAAAGGGAGAAAAAACCAAAACAAAAGGGGTAATTTATAATACTCTGGGTATATTTACATTGTCAGCAGGGATTCTTACAAGTGCAGCGGTAAATAAACCTCTGGTGTGGTTGACGGAAGGCCTCTGTCTGTTGCATAATCACTAAATCCTTGTGATGGGTCAAAAATCGCAGCCACAAACACACAGATACTTACATAAATAACGGCAGTGACCACGATTCAAAAACTCCAGACTGAAAAGAACGAGAAGACTGAGGAATATTACATCATGTTGAAGTACGGGACGCCCACAGCAATCAAAGCTACAACCAAGAAATTATAAATTGGTCAGATTTACTTTAACACCTCCTTCTGCAGTGTTTCTAAAACATTACTGGATTTCATAAACATTTTGCAACACAGAGCAGCGGATCATTGTGAAGTAGAATCAAAAAGACACATGGTCTTCTAAAATTGTTGAAGATGAAAATCTGAAAAGTTTGAAAGCAGCCACATTGCACAGTAGTTTGTTGTACTTTCTAAAAGTTTGGAGGGTTTGTTTCCCATCAGCAGAGACCACTCAAAAGCATCCCCCACAGCATGATGCTGCCACCACCATGGGGATGTTCTGATGAGGATGGGAAGCAGTGTGAGGTTTCCCAGCATGCATCATGTTTTGGTTAAAAACTTCCATTAAGGTCTCATCTGACTGGGATGCCTTCTTCTACACTTTCTCCCAGCTAAATACAAATATACAGTTTTCATGTTACTTATAACAGATTTGACAAACCGCGTATAATCATCTTTATACTTCACAATTACACACTTTGTGCTGTTTTATCAAGAGATGCAGCGATCCTATATTAATATTTGGTTTGGTCCTGATATTGAAACAAAAAAATGAAATGGAGTATTGTGATGATGTGCCCAATCTATGAAGGTATATCTACTCAGTGTAATTCTTTGTTTTGTGCACTGAGCGACACAATGCTTCATTATTTATTTCATATTATATTTAGAAATCATAATTGCACTTTCTGAATCATTTGGAAGTTGTTTTTTTTCTTTTTCAACTGTTTCACCAAGGTAGTCAAGCTGTTGTTTTTTGTTTCTTTATTATTTACTTCACGTTTGCCGTTGTACTCCTAATTGCGCTGACTGAACAAATTAAAAGTTGTGCTGCTTAGGTTGACCAAACTTGTGATTCTAATGGTGTGTTTCAGAGTTATCAAATAAATTTGTAATTCAGTACATTTATGTGAAAAAAAAAGAAGTTTCAAGTCAATTCAAAACGATCAGATTATCGGATCGTATCGGACGATAATAAACCACAGATATCTGTAGAGGTATCAAAAGTGAAAAAAGTAGATTGTTATTTTTGGCACATATAATATTAGAAAATGTCATTAATTTTGTGGTTGTCATGCGAGAAAATGATTTTTTTTAAATTAAAAGACGCATGAATAATCTCCTTTTGTGTGGAGAGTGCCAAGTCAACCTAGACTTAAAGTAAAGCAATCTTGCACAATCAGAAGCTTGAATTCAGGATTGCCTCTGCAGCCCTGGTGCCATCCAACAATGGGGGGAAAAAACCATCCAAAACTACAATGTATTTAACTGAAACCCTGAGGGTCTCACCGGGTGAGTAAACCACAAACTCACATTCCTCTGCAAGAAAATGCACAGCAGCCACACAGGGGGAGAGAGAGAGAGAGAGAAAAAAGAGGATTAATTGATAGAGGAGACAGCTATTTCTCAGAGAGGGTCAGGAGAAAGCCAGGGAATGAAAGGATGGCTGGCAAGCCAAAGTGTTGAAGAGGTAGGGAGGAGGGGGGGGAGAAAACCCTGGCTTCAGTCCTGAAGGAAAGAAAAGGCAAGGATTTCACCAGATGATGGGCTGAGGGAGGGAGGAAGGGAGGGAGGGATGAGGATTAGGGTAAAGAAAAGCAGCAGGAACAGGGAATGTTTCCCATTGTAATGATGATGTTTATTGAGAAATGTCCCAACCTGAAGAAGCAAAGGATGTTTGTCAACACTCTTAGCATCTTTTAAGAATTTTTTTTATTTATTCTCCCTGCAGCTACAGTTGGAAATACCCCTCCGATCTCTAATTTGGTTCAAGTTTAAGTTCCTGCTCCTGCCCTCAGACACTTCTGGTGAATTAAAACCACCTTTCGTGGTTTCCCTGCTTGTGCAATGCACGGAAAGCATTAGAGAGGGAAATCAGAGCAGCTCACCCAAAGTCTTGGTCCATAGACTTGAAAAAGAATTTGTAGTTCGGCTTGTTGAGGACCTGTTTAAAATCCAGCAGGGTGATATTTTCTGCAGCTATGGGGATCTTCACCAAGTACGGGGTCTCCTCCTCGTCGATGTGGTAGATGATTTTGGTCTCCGCCATCTCTGCGCTGGTTGAAAGGCTGGACGTTTTCCCGAAGAGACGGGCTGCGAGGGAGCCGAGGCAGCGTTAACCGTGTCGGGGACTCGGCTAGGTAAGCTAACGAGATGCAGCGCTGACGGGACGGGGGCCGCTGGGATTTTTCAGCCCGACCCCAACGGACACAAAGCGCTGGAAAGCCCTCGCTCTAAAACCTCCCGTGGACCGACTTGGCGCTCGCGCCGACGCTCCTTCCCTCCGTTACCGAGGGGCAGAAAACGGCAAACACGCTACATCCACACGGCTAAAACTTCCAGCAACTTTTCCCCCAACAAAAACATAAAGAGGAGGGGGTTGGGGGTGTCGAAAAACTTTTTCACCGCTTGTTGCGAGCCAACGCGGCGTGTGACGTAAAGACGTTAACACCCCCCCCCCGCCCCAAAAGTGTTTTTTTTTCTTTTTACGTGCTGTCCCAGCCATCCTCCCAGGTAGGGAGTTCAAGTAGTGCCAGGTATATATACACTGCTCAAAAAAATAAAGGGAACACTCAAATAACACATCCTAGATGGACAGTTTGATTTCACAGAAGTTTGATTTACTTGGAGTTATATTGTGTTATTTGAGTGTTCCCTTCATTTTTGTGAGCAGTATATATATATAAATTAACTATAACTCAATTTTTTACCTAAACGTTTTAGAATTAAATAACTTTTTTTTTTATCATGTCTGATTACTAATTGCTCAAAATGTAAAAAATAAACTGGTCAGAATTGCTGTAAAAAATTTTGCATCCTGGGTTTGAATAATATCCAGCCATTTATGGTGCAGAAATAAAATTTGCTTTTTTGGCAGGGGGTTATGTATATCTGACAAACATTTTAAGAACAAAGACTATATAAGGGGGTTTAAAATATATTTACTGAATATTGGTTTCAGTAAGAACTGAAGTTGACAACTGCAATTACCAAAAAGGGAAAATGTGTTCATACATAATATGCCTATATTATGTATAGGCATAATATCATAAATTATGCCTATATTAAAAATAACCTTTGTTTTTTTTGTGTCTAAATAATGAAGGGAGAACATAAAATGAATCTACCAAATGTCCTTCTGGTGGGTTACGTTTTAATGTTTACTGTTGCCAGAAGACAAAAAAAACAAACAAACATATCTTTACTGTAGCTATCAAATATATACCAGAAGAAAATATATTCAAGCAGTAGTCGGTGCCTAATGTGGTACAGACGTTAGGAAAAAATGACACTCTAAGCTGTCTCTTAGAGTAACAACAGTTTATTGGACCTCACCAGTCGATGTTTTAGTCATACCTAGGCCTATGGCTACTGATAGTTCTGAATTATCAAATAAATTTGTAATTCAGCACATTTATGTAAAAAAAACAAAACAAAAAAACCCCCCAAAAAACAAAGAGAAAAAGACATGAGATGATGATGTTTATACAAAACTTAAACTCACAAAAGTTTTCTTTAGCTCATTCACATAAATTAGCAACAAAATCTAGAAAATTGCTTACAAAATTACAATACCCAATATTAATGCAATATCCTTCTTATAGCACCAGGTAAAAGTGTATTTTCAATCAATCATCTGCCTTATGTTCAATTTACTAACTTCCTGTAACTGTTAGCTGTGCTGCAAACTAACAGCTTGCACATAAACAGGAACAAGTAAAGATTCAGGTACAGCTTATAGTTAATATGAGTTAAAATACTTTCAAATTAAGCTTTTTAATTTCATCAGTGTTGTTTAACCAGTTTAACTTGA
This sequence comes from Poeciliopsis retropinna, assembly GCA_010277075.1. NCBI lineage: Eukaryota > Metazoa > Chordata > Actinopteri > Cyprinodontiformes > Poeciliidae > Poeciliopsis > Poeciliopsis retropinna. The sequence goes on from VMRM01000019.1 coordinate 5,295,315, forward strand.
GGAATAATTATGGGCACAGTTTTAAAACTCTAATAAATGTAGAGTTTTACCCAAGCAAAAAAAAAAAAAAAAAACAATAAACAAATAAACAAACAAGAGCTCAGAAAACCCCACAAACAACAAATTTCAGATTTCTTTTTTTTTAATTCTCTCTTTAGTTTTATAATCACTTAAAATTCCTCAGAAATTCTAATTCCAATTATTGAATTTAATCGGGTTCCAAATATTATTATAATCAGACATAATAAACAAATTTAAACAAATAAAAGCACTCAAAGCACAAATACACACACACACACAGTATACAGTAAAAGGCAAAGTAAGCACAGGAGGATTATCCAACAATTACATTACAGAATCAGAAACTGCTGCTCATATTCATATTGTTCACTTTTAAACGGGTCCCAGACCAGATAAATATTGTAGTAGTAGTAGTAGTAATAATCATAATAATGGTGATGATAATTACAATTACAATAATAGCATAAATGAACATCTGTTTTTTTAAAAACATATTCCTTTAGGATACTTTGCAACATTTTGTGTAGGTGAGGCAGGAATCCTTGGCAGAGCAGTTCCGGTACAAATGTACATCCTTTGTTATAATATCAAGCACCACATGTTGCTAAATGGGAAGCTTCACTTACAGGCCACTTCATTAAGTACACATCTTTCATTGATTCTTCACTAAGACTGCAAATCAGTTAATCATAAAGGTATCTAGATCTAGTGTAGATGACTTGCTGAAGTTCAGAACGGGGAACAAAGAAGTTTAAAATGACTGTGAACATAATGTATTTTTGTGCTTGCTACTGGGGTTTTGATGCACAACAAAGAATAGTTTGAAAGAGAAAAAATATCCACTGAGGGGCGGTTGCATGGACAAAAAGGCCTTGATGTCAGAGGAGAAAGACCAGAGTGGTTCCAGATGATGGAAGGACAACAGAACCTCAAAAAGGCACTTGTGAACTTCTTTTAAATGCCCTAATCATCTCTGTATGGACACAGTGTACCCATCTTCTGATGGCTACTTTGTTCTCATCAATAAAGCACTTTTGGGATGAACATCAGACGCATCTGCAGCAGTCTAAAGTCTAAAGTCAATTTAGACCAAAATCTCTGAGGAATAATTCTTGCGAAGGCGGCCAACTATGCCAAAGAACAGATATGTAGAATTTATTACAGTCATGTGACACTAGAGGGAGCTCTTCATCCATGTAAGAACAAAAAAAAAGGAGCAATAGCACCAACCATTAGCAATGAGGTATTTAAGTAAATCTTCATCAGTCTGAACAGAAATCACTCACATATTGTCTTCATGTCAGGAGTATCTGCTGCCAAAGTGACCTAGAAATTCCTGTTGAATAAGTGTGGTCCAAACACCACGCCGACCACACAGGTGATCACAAAGAGCACCCAGAATATGACAGCCAGCAGCTGCACGCACAGCAGGGTCCTCCGGCTCTGCTGAATGACCCCCTCCTCGCCCACCAGGTCCACAGCCGTGCCGTATGGCCTGTCTGGGTGCATCTGCTGCACCTGCAGGCTGACGGTGGGCAGGATGATGAAGCGGCTGTCCCTGCCGCCTCCGCTGCTGGTGTTAGGGCCCTCCAAAGAGAGCACCACTCTCTGGGTGACCGTCGCCACGCGGGTGGAAACTGTTGCCGGCATCCGGAAGGCCGTCACACGGGGCAGCCTGGACATGATTTGGGAGTTGCAGGGTAAAGCGAGGGCGTTCCCAGTGCGCAGAGGGGTTAAATGGCGGCAGAGGGGACAGGGAATGGCTTGTGGGCCGTCGCGGGGGTCAGTGGGGTCACAGGGGTTGAGCTGTATCCTCTGCAGGCACTCTGTGCAGAAGACATGGAGGCACTCCAACATCCGGGGGCTTTTGTTGTACTGGTTGTACTCCTGGTAGCAAATGGGACACTCTAAATCTACAGCCTCCCCGGGGCTGGTGCTGGGAGAGGGGGCTGCACTTACTGGTTCCCCCTGCTGGGACCGTGGAACAACATCCTCCGGCATGCCTGGAGGACGGATGAACTCTGAACTCTGAGGAAAGGTTTGGATGAATCTTTTCCAAAAACTGGGAAAATCTGTAATGAGAAAAGTAGTTAGACGTGTTCCAGGAAATTATAGCTTCTAACCAGCATTTGCTCCCCCTGAATGACTTCTTTGTTTATACAACTTAAATCAACAGATCATCATCATGAGTCACAGCGTTCCCCTTCTTAGCCCCTCCACATGCTGTGTGTGGTTGTGTGTGTATGTGCACATGACTGCACAGGCTAGGGGAAAAGAAAACAAAAGAAAAGGCGGAGTTGTGATCAAAAATGATTAAGTCACTGAAATCCTTTTCCAGCAAGTCTATCTGTTGGAGCACGTTCAATGAGTTTTGGTTTTGTAATCTACAGGAATCGTCCACTGACTCATTGAACATAAGAAATCCTGGGGGAAGTATACAAACAGTTTGAGAAGAGCTGGTAAAGCTCTTTGTAGTTTACCAGCAAAGAGCTTTACCTTTGCTTTACCTTTGCTTTTTGTGGTTTATGACTACTGGAAATGGGGAAGTTCAGTTTTCAAGTGGACTTGAGGACAACAGAAAGACTCTGATCATTTATGCTTCTTTGATTTTGGTCAAAGAAGCATTTGTCAAATTTTCTTATCTTCAAAAATTATCTTGATCAACAGTCCTCTGGAATTCATGAAAGGTGTTTCAGGAATTTTCTTTTGGATTTGGTCAGCTGTCCTGACCTTGGAAGAATATGAATGTGCTAAAAAATAAAGAAACAGAACTAGAAGAAGAAAACAAAATAAAGAAATGTCAGGCTTGGCATAAACACTGTCTGAAAGTTATCATAAACAAGGTGCAGGACTTCATACTTCTTTCACTCTGTGTTAAATTTTGAACTACTTATTCTTTATTACTATTATTATTATTATTATTATTATTATTATTATTGTTCTAAAATACTACTTTCCTTATGTTAAACATTCTTTAATATATTTCATGGGTTTTTAAATAAATTGTACAAACCAAGTCTTTGTCTCATTCCGCTGAGGCTCAGTTAAAAATGATCTGCTATAGCTTGTCTTTTATGAGTTGACACAGTCCAGATTCATCCATTCATTTTGGAGCATGTGTGCACAAATAACGTTGAGATCAGCATAAACTCATAATGTTACATTATGTGATGTTATGGTAAAATCTTAATGTACCATCAAAAATGTGAAATATTAGCATCTGACAATCATGTGGATTCTTTTTGTGCATTTGTGCATTACTGAAAACAATTCAGAATGACAGAACTCTGATTAATACTGAATCCTGTCCAAATGCACCAGATTCAGCACCACAGTTACTACAACACACCTCCAAAGTCAGAACCTGCTAGAGTAAAAAAAATAAACTTGCAGTTTTATGCTAGTGGCAGATCATTGCTCTCTAGCTTTTGTGGATGTTTACATCTTTTAACTATAGAACTTTTCTTCCACTGACAGCGACAATGAAATTATTGTTTTTGGATGAGATTACTTCATCTTTTTAACCGGCGTCATGTCTAATATGTAAATTAGCTCCCTGTAAAAACTGTGCTTGCAGACTTGACTGAGCTTGTGCACTGACTGAAAGGAAACACGACAAGAGAGCCGGCTGTCAGATGAAATAATGGAAAGGTTCGCATATGTTCTTCATTATCAACAACTAAACGGGTCCCAGAGGTCTAAACATGAGCAGACTGTGAGGAATGATTCAGTGCTTGGTATATGTCAAATGAACCAGTAAGCCAATGGGGTGACTATCCAAGGCAAACAGGAACATTTGCAGTCACTGGTTATATAAGGCCACAAATCTGGAAAACAAGGATTTATTTTCTCTTTTACCAAGTAATTTGATAAAAATAAATAATAATAATAAAAACTTAAATAGTTTCCTGTTGTAGGAGAGATTCGAATGTTAGAGGATTTACGGACCTCCAGGCTTTATGGATCTGTTCCCATCACAGAGTTGTAATTTGTTTAATTTTTAACGAGCCAGTCTGACTTAACTCTTATCTGGAAAATAATAACTACTGCAATTCTGTTTTCATGTTCAGTAGATTCGGCTCATTCACAGACATCCTAAATCTGACTTTTCTTCATTAGTAAAAACTGAATGGACACATTCACTGTCAGAAATCACTACATACTTCATAATATATAGTAAATTTGGACTCTTAATCATTCAGACATTAAGCAGTCAAAAACAAGCTCCAGGTGAACGTATTTGTTTATGCATAACGATAAGGTAAAGTTGTGTCAATCCTTAGAATTTCTGTAGAAATAAGCACAACATTACATTGTTTGTAGATTTGTTTAACGTAGTTTGACACATCTGTGCCTGTTGTTTGTTTTTTGCTTCCCAATTTCACATGGGAACAACTAAAAGCCAATTTGGTGCTGAGGGTGGTTGTGGGCGGTGGGATTGTTGCTTTGGAGATTGGATCTCCTTTGCATCACCTCATGGCAACCTGAAGCTTTTCCTCTCACATTTCAGAGACACATCTGTGCAATCAAAGCAAAAATAAAGTACATCATATTACCTAATGTGTTTATTTCTTAAAGAAGAAGTCACCAACTGTGAGCTCAAAATGACATAAAGCAGTTGGATTAAAAAAAAAAAAGGCATCATCTCTTTTTTAAAGCAGATAAAACGGAAACTCACCTGCAGCAGAGCCTTTTGATCAGAGCTCTCTTTCGTTCCTCCTCCCAGGATCGGTACTTTCCCTCTCACACACATTCACTCCATAAATGTTGTCATGCTGAGACGGATCGCCTCTCGCCTCTGCGTCTTCAAGCCAAAGCTTTGATATTCCAAAGCAGAGACCCTGAGCCTGTGTTTTTGTTCCGCCTCACCTGCTTTCTCTCCTCTTCTCCGTCTGATCCCTCATGAGGTGTCTCTTTGGTTGTCTTGCCAGTAATTAAACCCTTGGTGACGGCAAGGCAACCGGGACACAAAGGACAGAAAATGACAGATCAGAGTCTCTTTATCATGACTTAAAGTGCTCGACTCGCACATTATGTTATTACGGTTTGTCACAGTCAGCGCTTTGTGGTTTAAAAGTGTGAAGCAGGGAGTCATTACTGATACCTCCACTTTATTGTGTGCTCCTGTTGATGTTGAAACAATGCTATTTCATAGTGCTAATAGAACGGTTTACGACCTAATGTGCCCCGGCTTCCATATGCAGTGTTTCAGATACTTACCCCGAGGAAGTGACATTATCCAGGAAATGTGGCAGGGTTTAAAGTTCCCTGAAGCAAGGAGTAATTATACACACATTATTAAAGACGGAAGCACGGAAATCTCTGTTGGACTTCAAAACATCTGACTCACAAAATTAGGGGGCTAAAGAATCTTGATCAGGCCGATAAATAGGATCAGAACCTGCTTTGTGGAGCAGGTGCTGTGCTAAATAAGACTGGAACCTTAGAATAACAGAAAGAGGACCCAACACGCTCGAGACCTTCCTACATGTAAAAGGAAGCTAGGGTTTCAGCCAAATGATATTTTCTTACTCTCGGGAAACATTCAGTCAACTTACATCTGGGTTTTCATTATAAAACGTATTTACAAGAAAGGAAGGTCAGTTCGGAGTTCATCGTGGCTCTTTCAGGGCTATTCATGTGTGAAAAGATGACTCAAATATGTGGAACGTTTCACGTGGAGGTGTTGATATGAAACGAAAGCCTTGCGATCAAAAGTCAACAGGGATGAGTAAGAGTGCTAAGGTACTTGAAGAGTAAGCAGTAAAGAGTAAACTGATTAATTATTGACATCTGCAAAATATAGGACAGGAGAGCCCAGCTGTATGCTTACTCTGCTTGGTTTTTAGAGAAACCACAACTGGTGACATAATCAGAAATGTATTTTTTAACTGTTTAAAATAGCTCTTCCCATGGCCATAGTTTCACCTGTTTATTTAAGCAGGGTTCTGTTAAGAGGTGAGTCAATTTGTTTCATAAACACAGTATGAAACTCTCCTATTGTCTTTTTTAAGTGGGGTTTTGTTGGTTATATTATCTTACATGCATCAGATTTCATCAGATAGATTATCTTTAAAGCTGTCAATCAATTCATGAGCAAAGACCAAATCCAATTCCAGTTTCAAAATACTGTAATTGAATGTCGACTCTTTTTTCCGTCTGTCTTTGATAGTTTTGACAAATCCTGTGATGTACTGGCAATCTGTGTGGGCCACATGTGTTAAACGCAAGGCCCGGGGGCCGAACATGGCCCCCACAGCTTTTTAGATTTCCCTCTAGACTCCACGTTACATCAATAAGTTGCTTCAGTTTTTCACAAATCCACAAAATTCACACAAAATCAGCAAATCCCCACACTTTTTCTGACCTGATTTTACTGGCATTTTTAATCAAAATTGGCTAAAACTTTGGGTTTAAGCGACCTCTGCCTCATCCTTACTTGATGTCAAGTTACAGTCTGTGACCAATACCAATATTAATAAAATGTCACATTTAGCATCACACATTGGCGCAGATATCGTAAAAATTCCTTACAAATCATTTTAAATCAGCGCCACAAAATCTGTGATTGTGGCTGCAAAGAACCACAAAAACAATCACAAAGTCCTGGATGGACTGATCAGTGTGAAAAGATGTTCACACTGAAATATTATTTCATTTTAACAGACACCTATTGAATGCAATAAGTTATTCATTGATAATTTAAGAATTTTATTGGCTTTATCAATACGTTCTGCCACAACCGGCCCTTTAAAAACATCGAGATTTTTGATATGGCCCAAAATGAAAATGAGCCTGACACCCTGGACTAGGCTATACTCTGACTCCTGCCCCGTGACCACCAGAGTAAACAAGTGATGGATAGAAAGACACTTATTGTTCATAATCTACATCAAAGCCTCATTTTGAAGGGTATCGGTGGATTTCCACTTTAGTTAAAGTGAGATTTGAACAAAACAAAACAACAAAAACAATAATGAGCAATGTGCTTGCTTGTTTGATTTCCAATTGATTTACAAAGGAATTATATCAACTTCAGTGGAATTTTGAAAAGCGGTTATTTTCCTTAATTTCCTTCCTTGTTCATTGGAAGGAAGTTAATTTGGAGACGGGTCTGAGTGCCTGGTGTAAAAATAGACAACACATCATTCAGCTTTCAAACATCAAAACATGCACAAAAAAATTGTTTGATCCTCGCTGGATGTTCAGATGGCGTACGAAGCAGCCGAAAATGAAGAACAGCGTGTGAGAACTCACTTTGTGTTGTTATTTATTTACCCTGGAGATCCAAGGGATGAAGGTGTTCCACGTATTTCAAAACAATTTCAGACGTTCCCATGGCGATCAACTTTATTTGAGTTCGGAAACCATTCTAAACAGTTGCTAATCTTGATTCATGGGAGCTGCACCCAGAGACAAGATAGGGCAATTCTCAGAAAGTACAATCTAAAAAAAGCCCAGAACTACACCTACAACAAGCACCTACAAGTTCAGCAAGACGATAAGAGAACACATGGAAAAACCATAACATGTTTGGCTGGTTTAAAAAGATTATCACAACACGGTCTGGGTTGTTTGTTTGTTTTTTGTTTTTTTTTCGGAAAGCACCTTCAGTTCCATCTGAGCCACCGAGAAAACATGTTTTGGCCATTACCCAAAGATCTTTATTAGGTGAAAACACAACATATGAGGGTAGTAACCCTATACATGCTGTATAGCACGGCAGATTGTTTTGGATTGTTTTGAAGCCACAGAACATTAAATTGACTATGTATTAGCCTGTCCTAAGATAGTTGGAAAGTGTATTACCTCTGTAGTATAACTTTGTTTTAGTTATGTAGTATTTAATATAGTGCCTTGCATCATATTTAATATTTAAAAGACCAGATTACTTTTAAATTTTGTAATTTTTTGCCATGGACTTTAAATACTGCTTTGGAAGACATGGATATTCGCTAAACAGATATTACATGTGTTTTATAGTGACTCATAGAAATCTTTTGTCTTTTGCTGCTTGGCTATTACAGAACAATCTAGATGGAGAAAAATGGGTGGAAAAGGATTTTCTTATCAAAGAGTGTAAAATGATTGTCTAAGCTCAACATTAAGCTGATATCAGGGTACCTGAGACAGTCAGTGAACTCAGAACTGAAACTTGTTTTGAAGAAATTTGAAAAGCTGGTGAGAAATACACGGTTCAGTTTGGCTATAAGAGAGACAGAGCGGTTAGGAGGCAGCAGAGGCCATCTTTAACATGGTTTTTGAGCTTTTAGAGGCAGCACATCACCTTATTTCTTTATTTAGCAATGTTATTTAGATTTCTAATTATTCACTCATGTTTTCACAAAGAAGATTAACATTTTTATCATTACTTACTATGCAATCACTGCAGACATGGATGGATGTTTTCCTCTTGCTCTTGTTTCATTCTCTGGAGGTCACCAGGGTCATGGTCTTGTCCCTCTTGTTTTATTTTTTTTCTTAAACACTAACAATTATCAAAGTCACCATGGTCACCACAATATTGCTGGTTTTAGTAGGAACTGATACGTCATCCAGCCGTTCAGCAGGAAATTGGAACAGTAACCGTGTGTAAAAAGTGGCACTATGCCTTTATCATAAGTTTTTCAGTTTTAATATTGACTTAACTTTTAATGTTTTAATTTTTGCATTATTCTTTATTCTTTTTATTCAACCTGCTGAGAAAGACGCTTATTGTTAAACAAAGAAGTTGCAGCACTGCAGGACTTCCCACTCACTTGATAACTCTTTTCCCAAAAATGTTTTGGGTTTGTTTCTTTTTACTTTTTTTTTTTAAACTGTCTCTCAGCTTGCAGCCGACATGACCGAATAGACTTACGGTAAGTTCAGCTCTGAAAGAAAGAGCAGGAAGGCATAAAAAAAGAAAAGAAAAAGCTCAAAACAAAAGATCTGAAAAACACACACACATACAAACATGTGTGTGTGTGTGTGTGTGTTCACAGAGGAACACACACACACACACCCACACACCCCACACACACACACACACACACACACACATAGTGCTTTCAGTTTGTAATTTTTGGCCCAGATCCCACCGGATGTCACCATGAAAGGACTTCATGCATGCTCATGGTAGGAGGCGCCATGGCTGGAGGTTTCTGTCTGACGTATGTCTAGAGGAAAAACTCCCTCAACGGCGTCAGGAGAGACAAAATAGACATGTAGGGCAAATCTTGAGCGAGGATATTACCATGATAGGACATTCTATCAACTTGACATTGATTGTTGTATTGATCATTGGAGTCTTCATTTGAAACATCTGTAGGACATTGACAGCTGTTTGTGGTGAAGCTTTGTCTGGTGAAATAGGCTATATATTTAAAAAAATCTGAATTGAATAAAAATGTTAAAAACAAAAATGTTAAAAACCTTCATTAACTCATTTTATCAACAATGAACACAAATGTTTATTTCGATGTCTTCTCGCCTTTCTTTCTTAACAATATTTAGACAAAGCCATGTCATCCCTTCAGTTGTTTCTGTCAAACTGAACTCGAGGGATCGTGTTTATGATCTATAAATGATCTATAAATGAATAGAACACGGTCAGTTTCACGACCCACTGGGCGCGTGGAGGTCCGTCACGTCACGCAGTCCCATGAAGTTTTGTTGCATCATGTAACTTTACACTCGCCCCGGTCCCTCCCGTTCCGGGGAAGAGCTATAAAAAAGGGAGCGAAGGCTCCGACACCGGATCACACACAACAGCAGAGAGGGAAAACATTGAATGATGATCTCAGAGATCGAGTGCGGAGTTTGTTACCGGACCTACAACGCGGCTCGCCGCTGTCCGCGGGAGCTCCACTGCAAGCACACCTTCTGCGAGAGCTGCCTCCGGGCCTTGAGCCGCGCGCCGCTGCCGAGGGCGGACCGGTCCATAGACTGCCCGCTGTGCCGACACAGCACCCCGCTGACCGCGGAGGGGAGCGTCAGGACCGAGCTGAGGGTGGACGAGTCCGCCCTGGAGCGGCTGATGACCGCGGGGGTCCTGGACCGGGAGGAGGACCCGGACGAGGAGGAGGAGAGGGAAGAGGGCGGAGAAGCTCCGGAGTGTGAGGGGGAGGTCCCAGAGACTGAAGTCGAGGATAGTGACTCCTCTGCGGGGCTCAGAGGTGGGAGGCTCCGGCGGTCCTGGACCAAAGTTTGGAGGAAGATAAGTGGCAAGAGCTCTCGACAGACACCAAATGGTAAACAGACGATTATTTATTTATTATTATTATTATTATTATGACAGTTGTTTAAATAGCTTCTCTATTTGTTAACATTTCAGTTGTAATCATTAAATGTTTTAATTCAACGTTAAAAAATGAACCAACTCCAAATTTAGTAAGCTCTAGTGTTTTTTTAAAGAGTCATAACCTAAAATTTGCTTGAGTTATTAAAAAAAAAAAAAAAAAGTTAAATATAAAATATGATGCAAAAATAACATTTTAAAACCACCTCTACATAGACTGCTCCTGAACCACTGACTTTAACCAGATTATTGTTGAACTTGTCTTACAACACTTTGTTTCAACCAGTCTGGGGTATTAAAATAGTGAAGATCAATGAAGTTGCAGCGTGGTGTAAACATTCACAGGACAAAATATGTTTGGCCTTAAATGCCCAGTTTTTCTAACCCCGATACAAGCTACTTTAGTCTTCTGAAGCTTCATCTCTGACCTGGTCTTTTGTCTTTTTTCTGTCTTACAGATTGTATGACCACTGATGATATGAGGAACATGGCCTTGATGTCCTGCTACATGTTCTGAGCTGCTCACAGACCCATAACATGATATTTATTGATACATCTGCACTGGATGAAGATCATGAAATCTTGCTGGCAAGACACATGGACACATAATAATTATTTTTAATGCTTTATTCTAATGGTCCACTTTTAATATTTCACTGTCAAAAAATGGTTGCATTAAGATGCTTTAATGATCCTCAAGTGGATTTATTTAATATTTATGATGTTTTTGAATGTATGAGCTATATACATTTTTTACAGTATTGTATTTATAAAGACTAATAAATTGCTTATTGTTTTAAATAATTGTGGCTTGTTTTGTTGTTTTTTGCGACTGATACATTTGAAAAACTGTGTGAATCAAGTTATAAAAAGTAAAAAAAATAAAAACAATTTAAAACTGAGATTTAATTAAAAAAAAAAACATAAAGAAGAAAATATGACCAACAATAAAGAGCATTTTTTTTCTAAAATGTGATGTAAGCAGATCTCCTTGATGTGGAGACTCAGACTTCAATGCCGTTCACCTGGCCAGGTGAACGGCATTGCCTCCAATCAGCAGCAGCACAGCTTCTCAATGCCACAGCAGAGACTCATAAAAACAAGACTGCTACTGTTTTTACGCTTTTCTTTAGAGTATCATACAAACCTTGGTGGAAGCTGTCAGTCATGTCTGGCAGCTTTGTTCTCTTCTCAAGGTAAATAGCTGGTTTTAGTGTTTCTTCAAGTTACATTAATAGGATTTTAAAGTAGTGGTAATCCTGAATGACAACAAAGCAGTTGTTGAGACAGAAAAGGAAGCCTCAAGGTCTGTTTTTCTCCCTGCAGACTCTTTGTGGGGATCTGCGCTGCTGTCATACTGATTGTAATGCGTTCCCACGCTGCAAGAGGTGAGCATGAGCTGGCCCATATTTGCTTCCAGTGTACCAATGCTAAACTGTAGCTTCAGAGGTGTTCTGACTTGTGTAAATTAAACTGATTTCTAAGTTTTTGTTAGAAATTTACATAATTTTCCTTTTAAACTGAACTGATTTATTTTTTCAAATGGATTTTAAACTTTTAAAACAAACCTAATCTCAGGGCCCTTTGCAAGATATGCAGGTCTGATTAATATTGTTGAGCCCAAATTCGGTTCAATGATGTCAAATTCAAATCTAGTTTTGTACAGTCCAGTTACATCTAATCTAAAATATTTGACCACCCATCATGGTAAAGTTGTCTTACTTACTCTAAATTAGCTGGGTTGCTGAAACAGACCCCACTTTTCAACAAAATCCACACATTTACAAGTTCAACTCTGAGGTTGGGAAAATTCCTGAAATGTGAGGTAGATCACATTATCTATCCTCAAACCAGTTTTAGTGGTTTAGGATCGTTGTCCTGCTTTTCCCCACTAGTTCATGATTTGTGCTGTAGAAGTGATTAAGTCGGCATTAGCAAGGATGAATTCTTGTACTTTAAGTAATTTTTAATAAGAGAAAAATCATCAAACGTCAAAGTTGTGTTTTTTTTATATTGACATTGAAGTTGACTGTTTTTATTATTAACTGGATGAAGAATGAGTCACATTAATTACAAGGCCAAAATGAATGAGTCATTCTGATGAATGTATGTAAAAGTTGGACCAGAACTTTATCAGCAGTTTAATCATCCAACATTTAATGAACACATACATTTGTTGCATTTCTTTTTTCAGCCAATCCAGCAGTACCTATAATCCAAAAGACAGTGGAGTACAGCATGCTTAGACGACTCAAACCTGAGCAACAGGTTCCCTCCTTAGCTGGTCAGCTGGGCAAACGACAAGTCCAAACACCAGCAGACGGCCTGTCCATCAGCAATCAGCAATACTATCCTGTCCACTTTACTCAAGGTAGCTTTAGTTTTAGTCAGAATAGCCTCGATAAGACGCGACCTCGAGTGAAAATAATCAAACTACAGAGAGGTGGCATGATGAGGCCAGCAAGCAGCATTTTCACCACTGTTTCCCCATACAAAGGACCAGGATTTGATGAATCCAGAATTCCTAGCAGTCTTCCTCAGAAAGATGAAAACGCTGAAAATATGTACAACTCTAACATTGACTGGATTAAATATCCAAAGAAACCTGGCAGTGAAGGAGGGGTCCCAATAACTCCCTTATCAAAGGTAGATGAAGACAAGTCTGCAAGAAAGCTAAATTTTGTTTTTCCATCCCAGACAGGAAGACTTCAGAGGGCTCACCTTCTAACCCAAAGGGGGGTTGGCAGTGGCTTTTTGGAAATGGACCAGCTTCCCATGGTCAGAATCCAGAGCGACGCCAGTAGGATGCAACCAAAAAACCTCTTTGACTTTACAAATCAGGCTTGGGGTGGTGCTCAATCTCTCAGCAACAGTTCAAGCTTTATTAAACGAAACCCAAGCCAAGAAAAGCCAACAGCCATCTCAAAATTCCCACAGAACCAAAACTCTGTAAGCAGTAATGAAATGCTACAACACAATAACATTCAGTCATATCTCTTTAAAGACTCTCCAGCTCAGATTTACACCGTGAAGAATGTTTGGCAAAAGGCTTTTAGAGGACAGAGAAATACTGCTAACTGGGCCCACAAGCAAAGCCTATCTGGGACACAAGAGAAAAGTAGATTCATTTCTAATCTCAATCATTTTACTAAAACAGACCCAAACCAGGAGGAATCTGAAGCCCAAATTGTTTTTGGTAGACGTAAGGCCATTTTCTATCCCACTCCACACAAGGCTGCGTGCACACAAGCCCCTGTACCAGGTTTTCTGCATCCTGTTTCAGAGGACAAGAATCAGCAAAATCTTGTCTCTGCAGTTCATTCTCAAGATGGCAGAAGGGCATTTGTTGTACTGGACCGAGCCGACATGACTTCAAGAGAGCCGAGACAGGAGTTCACAGCACGTCAGTCTGTTAAAAGATTTCATCGCCTCGATGGGCTCACCAAACCTGTAAAGGAGAGGTCTGGGCCGTCCTCTGCAGACAGAACACGATCCACCCTGGACAAAGGAGTAGACATTGGGTTTAAATTTTCAAATGCTTATCCTTCTTTATCACAAAAGTACAGCTTTGGCCAGAAAAGACCTGCTGCTACAACTACCACACCAGCTAAACTGGGCACAGTACAAATGAGTCCACCTTCTCCTGTAGCCCAAGACAGCAGTACAACCACTGTTCAACCCTTCACCTCAATACTCAAAAGTCAGCAACCTGAAACCGGGGCAAGCACGAATAGAAATGAGAACAGATTCAGGCCCTACAAGGGAAAGTTCGGTCTAGAAGGATATGGCGGCCAACCACTTGAGGGAGCCAAAGCTTTACCTCAGAGCACGGACTCACCCGTCAAACCCAAACCAAGTTTCAAAGGGTTTGAACTCAGGAGCTCTGAGGTCTCTAGACCCAAACCCATCAGGATTTACAGATTATACAATCAAAGAGACAAGGAGCCAGGTAGCAGTGGTGACTTTCAAATGCCTCCAAAGATTTCAAGAGCAGATGGCTCAATATCAAGATTTACGTCCAACAAGGCCCACATTCTTCAGGGCTTTCTGCCCAGTAAAAACCGAACTGTGGGCACCAGCAGAACCAGCTGGAAATATCCAGCATGGATTTCTCCGACAGTCTCTTCATCTTCTCTGAACTCACTAGAGCAGTCCGCAGATGAAATGAAACCAAAAGCAGCTGACGGAAACAAACCTGCCGCAGAGGAGGTGCCTGAGTTCAGGAGCCTCACCAGCCGCACAGTGAGGGGCAAACGGGTGAAGCTGACCCAAACTGGCAGCAGAGGCCTCCTCAGACCCATCGCCATCAATTCAACGGGCAACTCGGTCATACGCAGGCTGCCCAGGGTGAAAGCCGCCACGTACGAGGACGTCCCGGGAAGTGCTTCGTTCAGCAGTGTGAGGTCTCCGGGTCGTCATCAGGACCGTTTCCTAAACATGACGACTGTTCAGGGAGAAGGCTGGAGCTCAAAATCAGATGTAAAGAACATGAGCGGAAGTCCTAAAGCAAATGTCACCAACGAGGAGACGGAGAGTGTTTACAGGAAGGAAGGAGCAGACAATGAAGTAGAAACGTCAGATTTGTTTTTCGAGAGTGAAGGAAGTGGAAGTTTGGATCTGTCCGATGTCTTATCAAGCGCCTCAGAGAACAGGCCAGCAGGAAATGACCTGCTGGAGCTCGACTACCTCCGAAAATCCACTGGCAACGTCTCCTTCAAATCAGTGAGTGAATCACATCTGGAGCAGCAATAGTGCTGCAGTGTTCCCTTCTTGGAGCAACTCTAATGAATAAACATCTTTGGAAAACCACATGGTTGTTTTTGTTCTTTGTGCTGATGATGCTTTAAGAAAACAGGAATCCACTCTTTGATTTAAGTTTGGAAAAGGTGGTGCAGATCAGAAAGACAAACTTATTTTTGTACAATTCAAAATGTTAAGTTGCCACCAGAATTTAACTGTGTGGATAGTTACTGAATAGACAAATGTCTTCCAGTTGGCAAGTTATTTAACTCAGCTGATGTAATAAGAAGCTTCTCTTTTCTTAAATGACTGTATTGAAAGTACATCCTGTGGTCATGGAAAAGATGTCTCAGAATGATCAAATTATAGGTATGCTTCAAGCAGTGATTGCAAAAACTACTGAAACTGAGTTGAGAACTTTTCAACATATTAAAAACTGGAAGCATAGAGGGGAACCAAACTCTTTAAATTAGAAATGTGGTCAGAAAAAACCCCAGAATGGCTTTCATTAGTGTACACTTTAATTCTTGGTGAAGAAGACCAGTAAGAGGGGTTAACAGGAAAACATTGATTATATTTTTAAAGGCGCATAAAAGTAATGTCATCAAATGAGTCCTCCTCTGGAAGAGATCAACCTCTCATGTCTGGCGTCTACTGTGCAGGGGCAGCACTATGATCTGAGGTTGCTGCAGTTAATCAGACCCAGGTTCAGAACCGTCATAAAGTCAGCTGCGTCTAATCCCGTTCAAATCCCTGATTTGAACAGGTTAGATTCACTGTCAGCACGATGACATTGGATGAAAGGTTCAATGTCAACAAGCCAAAGAGATCTAATTTTATTCTTATTGAAAAACGTGTCCACTTTTATAATTTGCACTTTCAATGACTTTACTATTAATGATTAAAGCGCCAGCAGCTTGATGGTGTTTGGAACATTTTTACATTTTCATATGTTAAATGGACAGCGGCATACAGCAGGTAACATACTGGCCACTTGCAACTGCTCCACAGAAAGACTCAAACTTCTGCTACTTTGTTTTGTTTTTAAATGTGGAGATGAACTCATACCTGCAGTTGGTCTGAATAAACAAAAGCACACTGGAGCCAAGTACAAGACGGATTGGAGATAATAGGGTAGTGTTTTTATCAAGAAAATGTAAGAAACTTTGGGGCAGGACTCTTCCTGCTTCCTGTGCAACATCTTTTGAATTTTATTTTATTATTTTAGAAATTGGTTTTAATTTCTGGATGTATCTTTTTAATTCACTTTTACTTACTATGTTTTTCTTTCTTTTTGAAGTTTTAACTGTTAAAAATATGGGGAAAAAAGAAGAGAAAAAAGCAACAGCTAGACAGAGTATTTAACTTTTTATTTGCTGATCATGATCATTTGTACGCTGTAAAAAAAAATCCACAGAAAATCCTAAAAAAATTTATCAATAGAACAAAGAAATGTTTTCCTTCCAGCAATATTGCCACAATGTTTTAATATTAACCCTTATTGTCACCTTCACTGTTTTAGTTAAAAAGGTATTCTTCTAGCTTCATCATCCTTCTAATGTTCAGAAGTTCAGAGCTTCTAATGTTAATACCTTTGGTCAGTTTGTTTCCCCTTATCTTCCTTTTAAGGCACGTTTAAATGTATTATAAGTCACAGAAAATTGTCACAGCTGCCTTGTTAGCGCATGGGTGCCTTGAATTACTAGTCCTAGCAGCAAATGAACGTACATTCTCCTGATTCATGCTATGTGGTATCCTTGCTGTATCCAGATACAGCGTCATCAGGCCCCACAAGCAGATTACTGGAATGCTGGAAATGATTTTAAATCACCATGTGCTGTAAATCACTTCTCGTAAAGCAGTGCTTTGTTGTGTTTTAAACACCACCCTCCAGCATTGACCTCAGATTTCCTCCTCCGCTGGAGGAAAATCAAAACCCCTGTAATGAGGGGGAAACTACGGGTCCACCGAGGCCCCCTGAGTCTGACCTCTGCTTTTTTTTTTTTTTTTTTTTTCCCTTTTTCTTCGAGGATTTGCATGTAATTATTCCATGTAATGAGGCAAGGTCATTCTAGAGATTTTTTTTTATGAGGTGATTATATTCCCCTTGCACAGGTCCTCATTCCTATGCAGACGGCTGCATGATTCAGTGACCTGACACAGATTTTATGGCAACATTGCTGCTCTGCAACTTTACACAATTAAATAAACAAAAAAAAAAAAAAGAATTACGGGGAAAAATGCAGCAACGGCTCATAGCTGAACACAGTGTTGCTGAGCTAAAGAAAACTGTTGACATCAATACAGAAGATCTTATTTGCGCTGGTGTTCTCAAATCTATGGACTTTTCTGTGGAACATGTGTTCAAATTATTCACAAGAAATTCACCTTTTCACAGATTTTAAAAAAAGAAGTAGAGCATATCTAATATTGTCTAGAGAAAAAGGGCACAACACGGAAACACTGCCAGGAGAAAAGCAGAAAATGCAATTAATGGCAGCAATAGATCCATTTGAGGGGAAATGAGATACAGTTGAAGACAAGCACTGAGCTTTCAATGAAGAGATAAAAACACATGAGTACATGTGTACTCATGTGTTTACAGAAACCTATATTATCACAACTACACAACGACTGTTCTTTTAATTAGAATAAATTATACAAATTAGCTGAATACAACATGAATTTGTGTGTGTTTTTTTAATATAATTATCTGGGTAACTTTTACTAATTTTAAGATTGACTTAATTTTTTTCAATTTTTTGTGTCTTTGCAGCAGGTTAGTTTATTTCAAGTTTTTGACAAAAAAAAAAAAAAATACATATACATATATAAAAAAATCTAAATGCTCCACTAGATGGCGCAGCTCTTTCATTTTTTCCCTCTTCATTTTGCACATGGCGGTTCTCGTGATCTGCTCTCCTGATGTTTTCACACAGAACTTGTCAGTTGAATGGAAAAATATCTGCATACAAGTTTAGGGTTAGCCGTCAGTATGCGCAACAATATTCTGAGCTGAAATAAAATCAACCTGTCAAGCGTTAAGTTGATCACATAAAGTCTATTATCACTGCTTGACCTCTCACCTTTGCCTCATTCCAACATTTTCAAACAACAGCTTTGCTCTGGTCCTGATCCACAAAGGCAAGAGGCCCCCAAAAGCAAGGATTAACCCGCCACCCACCCCTCAAATGCAGTCATCCCCGTTTGGTCACATGTACCAGCGGGAAGCTCCTCTTTCCCATAGGTTAGAGAGGCTTAAGGAGTTATGTTGTGGGGAGGTTTCTGTGTCTGGGCATGTTGAAGCACTGGCTCCTTTAAGTTCCTCTCTTTGTGTAGCTGGATGATTTCCCCTGCCAGGTTCTCACAACTTCTCCTGCATTCATTCTCACCTGTAATGTGCTCAGCCTGAGTCTGACTGAGATTGATCACAGACGCTGTGGAGTTGCGAAACCAGCAGCCCCCCCCCACACACACACACACACCATCCCCTCCCTCTCTGGTTCTCCTGCTGTGAGGGGAATTCTACCTCCCATGTGTCTGTGGTTTTCAGCGAGCTTTCAAGGAAAAGTAAAACACAGAGGCCTCCCGGACTCCCTCCGACCTCCTTTGACATACTTCCACCACTCCCTCCTCCTCCTCCTTCCCCTCCTCATTTTGCCCCCTCACACACTCCATGTGGTACGTTTTTATGATTTTGACCTCCCTTCCTCTTCGGAACAGCCACCCGGCTTCGGAGTGACAGAGCTAATTTTGCACGTCGTGCAACACAGCCACTTCCATAACGGTGGCAAAGAGTCTCTGGTGAAGACTGAGAGTGAGTGTTGGGTGGGTGGTTGGGATGTGGACGGGGAGGGAGGCCAGGGCACGAAGAGAAAGGCTTTTTGTTTGGCTAAGTACACTATGTGAAAGAGGGGGCGGTGAGGAAAACGGGAGCTGGAAATACATTAGAGGACGTTTGCGTTGGCTGTGGTATTTACGGCTCGGATGACTACTCCACACGGCCCCATCGGATTCGCGTGTGCGTCGACTCCACGGCGGTGCCGTTAGTCCCCAATCCCTGCAGAGATGGGACAAAACCAGATTATCAGAGGTCACCGCTGGCATTCCAGTTGAAATGAGGGGAAGGAAGCAATTTTTCAAGCGAGGGAACAGGGCTGACCTTAACATTCCCACATCAGCTGTGGGAACAAAAGCTGCATCCATGTCCTACATCCACAGTGCTTCCTGTGGCCCGAGCCGAGGAGGAAGTCATAAAGGCAGGAAGACTTCCTGTATTGTTTCCAACGTTCAGAGGTACAGACAGTACTCGGACGATGAAATCCCTGGTTCTCGTGATGTAAAACCATAAAAATGCGCAACACTTTTATGGTTTCTCATCCACACGAGCCAGCCGAGATGTCTGTCCGACAGCAGTTTTATGCCACCAGTTCTTTTTTTTTTTTTTTTTACAGCACTTAGCAGACCCGTTAATGCATCAAAGTGGCTTTAAAGCGAAACCCGCTCATCTGGACACATTTAATGAACATTTTTCACATTGCCATATCTTATGCAAGGCACAGGATGTCCAAAATCATATCTCTTATAATAATGAAGGACACTTGAGGGTCTTATATTTTTCTTTCTCTAAGACATGTGGGTAATGAAGTGTCGATTCCTCTATATATTATAATAAATGTTTTTTTTTTTGTTAAGTGCACTGAAGAAATCCTCATCCTGCCTTATCTGTATTTGAGTTAGTGACATCACAGGAGCCAAGCTGATTACCTGTCATTAGAAAACCTCATGGTGGAAAAGCAACTTGTCAGATTTTAAAGTAGATCTGGAATCATTTGAGTCTGTTTGAGCCACAGCTTAACTCCACTGACCAACAAGTCATGATGGTGGTGGACAGTGTGTTTACTTTTTTGTTTTATCTCTTTTTTTTATGAGATTTCCCCATCCCCACTGGCTGAAGAAGTGACAACTCTGGGAACCCCAATATCATGTGAAAGTGATCAAGGGCAGCAGAGAGACGTTACATGCGCTCTGTGGCATAAAGAATGGGTCCCTGTGTGATGCTGCAGGCACAGCAGATGTGAAATGTGTGTACATGCTGTCACAATGCCAAAGCTTTGTGACATTCTGACAGAAACACAGTAAAGATAAAAACAGTAATTACCTGCTTACACAAGTCCGCGCACTCTTGCAGGAATACTTTTAAATCCAATGTCGTGCGGTCTTTTGTTTACACCTGCCATCGCTTATAGGATTAACCCGTAGGATTTGTTTTCTGATATTTGCTTCTTTTTTTTTTTTTTTTAAGCTAAAGCCAAAGTTTGCAGAGAAATTGCAAACGTCTTATCTGTGTTTATGTCCCTCAGGAGGACAGTGTATAACGTGAGGAAAAACAACCTGGCGGTTGCTCCAAAAGTGATGAAAAGAAGCACTAAAGAGGAAGCAGGAATGTATCCTCCAGATGTCTGGACTAAAGGGGAAAGATTACAAGACAGAAGCTGCTTCTTCCAAAGAAAACATCCAGACCAGGATAAAACCTCATGAAACTTTATGTTAATGTCAAATTCTTCACACATAATCAACACTGTGCAAAATACATCAGTGGTAGCGTCATGCAGTGGGTTTATCTCAGATTGGAGCTGGGTTGTTGTGTTTTTGTGTGTCTGCCAGAAAGCTGAAATAAGTAAGCTATAAGCTATTCAATAAATAGCTTTACAGGAAGAAATGAATGACCAAATCAAACTTAACACCTGTTTGCTCTCCTGTGGGTAATTTGATAGATGTGGGAATCTTGCAAGGTGGAATCTGCAAATATTGTCGCGATGCTGCATGCTCATAAACTACCAAAGAGGACTGAATGCTGAAAGAAAACATGTCCTCAATTGTGCAACCGTTATCTGTTGTAAAAGGTCAACAGATTACTGTTGACCTTTTACTTTTCCTCCTGTAACACATTTGTTTTTCAGTTGAAGCGTGAAAGATGCCTCGTAAAAGACGCAAACATTATCTTATGGACCCACTGATATTTGGCTTTTTGCAAAGGCGTGAACCTGTTTTTAGGATAGCTTTCGAATCGTCCTTTCTTAGTTGCGTAAATCACAGAGCTCAAAAAAAAAGAAAAAGAAAAACATCCCATCTGGATGAGGAGATGATAGGGCAGCGGGTCCATCTGTTGGCCTGAGGCCAGCTCACCCTCTCTGTGAATGAACTCCACGTCCTCTTACCTTGGCTCCCGTCCAGCGTCCCTCCTCTGCTTCCTTTCTTGGACGGAGATGTTGTCACCTCAGCTGAGGCGAGCCTGTCACCACGACAACCAGATGGCATCTGTGCCCATTTCTCTGCCAATCTGCATTTCTTTTCTTTTTCTTCTTCTTCTTCTTATACAGTGCAGCGCAAAAGCATTCACTCATTTGGATCGTTCTCATTTTGTTACGCAGTACAGCCTCGTACTTAGGATTTTCTGTAGAAAAGTGGTGCATTACAGCGAAATGGAAGAATAAGCAAATTTGTTTTCACAACCATTTTACCAACAAAAATTGGAGTAGCGTGTATGTGCGTCAGTAGAATCTGACATTCATAAATAATTGTTCATTTTATATTAGACTAATCAAAGACCAGACCTAAATCAAAATGAGAACCTTTAAACTGCTGCTTACAAATGCTTTTTAACTGACCTTGAGCTGTGGATGGGCAAAACAGAACCATCTGAAACAACCTGCAACTGTAAATGCATGGAAAAGTACCTCAAAGTGCGAAATTATAGAGGACTAATGCACATCCCTCTTTGCAGATTCTTGTTTCTAACTACTTTTCATCTTCCTTCCACTGTACAACTCAGCACAACTGTGCGGTGTTTCACTAAAGTCCTGCTAAAATACGTTTCAGTCTGTGATGTTGAAGCATTATAAAAAACCACAGATGTTGAAGGAAGCTGCTGAATAATTTTGCTGCATTTGTCCTCAGACGACTCAGATGTTCAGGTAGGGGTGAGGTTGGGGGAAGTAAGGTGGCAAAAAGGAGAAATGTAGATGATCTAGTAAAAGTAGGGCTTGAAATCCCCCCCGGGGGACTCCGCCGTCTAACAGGTACACTTTGACTAAACAAAAGTTAAGGCAAGACAAGATCGTAAAACAGGAGATGAGAGGCTTCAATCGCCTTCAGGTGTGTGTGTGGGGGTGGTTTGTCTGTCGTACAGGTGCTGAAGGCCTGTTTATCGTCCTCACAAAGCAGCAATGAGGGGAAGCGGGAGCATCTGCAGGTGCAGGTGTGGCGCTGCCTGTGTGTCCTCGTTTCTAATTATTCCTGCAGTGCGGTATACAATCACTCCCAGCTTAGGTTCAATTACCATCTGTGGGCGAGAGCGATACAAGATCCCGTGCAACTTTGGGGGAAAAAAGAAGGAGGCTTATTTAAGTGAGTCGGTATCAAATAAGAAATGTGGAAGGTGTTAAATTCTCTTTTTGGGGGGAGGGGGGGGGCGAGTGATTAAAACCTGTGGCAACCTGCCAGGCTGGAGTGAAAACGATCTTATCTGTGGGAGTGGCTGGTGTGACTAACAGAGTTCAAAAGACTTGTCAAAAACAAATAAAACAATCAGGCCATTTTGTTTTCCACATTACAGTGGGACATCTGTGCTGTGGTAGCGGGATATAAGCGTCCCTCTGTGGCAGTGCCACTTCATGCAGATGTTCACACTTCCCTTCCTATGAGGAGCCGTCTGCTCTTCATCCTCCCCCCTCCGGTCCGCTGCTCTGTTGTTGTTGTTCTGTTAGTTTTTAACAGTAATTCACAATTACAGGCCTTAAGTTAGCAGGCAGTCTGACCAGACAGTCGTATAATTAAAAAAAAAGAGAAGTGTTTTCCTCCTTACATGTTGCTTCAGTTTACTTTCAGACTTTTGTCATCAGACAAAGATAACCTGAGTAACGACAGAAACTATCCAACCCAGCCTGGTATGAAAATGGTAGCTAATCCGCTGGTTAAGTAATGAAATTACAGCAATTTACCACAACTTTTAGACAACTGAGTTCAATTTCACAGATTTGACTCCTGAAATGAAGAAGTCATTAAAACAGAACCTGTCTGACAACGTGAAGCAGGTTAAAAGCCCTCAAATAGCAACTTATGCTACAATCTACAGTAGTTCCAGTCTAATCTATCATAGACTGATAGATCAATCAGTCTATGAGTCTTAAAAGCAGCAAAACAACCATTCATTATAAATTTTATGTACGTTAGCATCTCAGTCAAAAATTACAACCAATTGGGAGTCCAGGACAGTTAGAGTTAATTCAATTAGCCCAATACTTACTAGCATGCAGAGCCTGAGAGCACTGCCATTGAAATATGATATCCCACTAAATTATGTATCCAACCAGCCAAACCAGTGAGCTGTAAGTGCAATGTTGCCAACGTTGGTGCCGCGAGAACTGTGATTTTATATACTGTGCAGCTCCAGTTGGTGTACTGGTCTTTTTTATGAAAGGCTGTCAATTTTACATATTTCTGAAGACGAACATCCACACGTAGTGGGACGCACTTCCACCAGAACGCTCTTCTTTCGTCTCACAAGCCAAAGTAATGTTTTAGTTTTTTTTAATTTGGGATAATTGGGATGTTATTTGGTAAATATGAGCTTTTTTTTTTTTTAAATCAGCAGTGGACTTAGCCATGGGACTTTCATGAACGTCCTTTTTGCTCCGTTTCTTTCTTATTGCTGAATTATAACTTGAACTGATGCAAGTGAGACATTCAGTGCATTATAGGTTAATCTGGATTCTTCCAGGAACTCTTGGATTAATCGTAGGCCTCTCCTGCCCACCTGGGCTTCATGTTTTCTGCTTTTATGGATAATAACTAATATTTTCTGATGGCCCAAAGCTTTAGAAATCAACCTGTTCCGAAGATGTTAATATATATATATATATATATATATATATATATATATATATATATATATATATATATATATATATATATATATATATATATATATATATATATATATTATTTTTTTTTTAAAACAAAATCATCTTAAAAAAAACAGACCAGGCAAAGGAGTAAATAGTTTTCCATAGCACTGACCCATTGTTACTTAGGGATGCAAAAAACTTTACCGACTTACAATTAATTGTCATTTAATGATTTATTAGATTAAAATTGGTTCCACTTGATGAACTCAGACCTTCTTTTAGTGTTGTAGTTTGACTGCTGTCAACTAGAGCGCCGACATCTTTAAGTGGAGTCAGTTGATACAGAAACAACGATGGCGGAGCCATACCAGAACGGGAAAGAGAAACAGACCAAACAGAGTCCGTTGTGTGATGCAAAATGCACTTTATGCGGTTCTGTTTTGAAATATTAATAAGCTCTTTAAGTTGCATGGCAACGTCTCACTCGAAAATTACTGATTTGCAAAGGAAGTGAGGATCATGTTAGAAACACAGAAGGAATACAAGAAAATGACGGAAAAACCATGATGCCAATAAGCACAGTTGATTTTGATGACTGTTGTCAGTTACGTTTTAACATTTCCATATACAGTCCAGTACGAACATTTCTCTGTTTTGGGGGAATTAAGTGTTTAACCAAAACTAAATTATAGTTATTTTTTTATTCAGCAACTTAATTAGTTCCTGTTTTGTTAGGTTTAATTAATATGTCTAAGTTTAATAACGTAACAAAACCACAATGTTTTCTTCATCTAGTCTGTATGTACATACATGTGATAAAATTGTAATATTTAATAGTTTTTTTTTAATCTAACATTATGAATACGTTAAGTCATTTATGTTAAAGAAAAAAAGTCAGCCCTACAGATTCAAGAGAAAACTCAGGTTTTTAAGAAAATGGTCGCCTATCAATTAATCACAGGACAATCGATAAGCTCAATCAACTTCAGATTACTCAATCGATGACTTGCAGTCCTAGAACTGGACAGGTGTAATATTCTGCACAATAACCAACTACAAGCCACAAAATTTAAAGAGGAAAATAAACAACCACAACAACTTTTGTTGAATGAGTTTTTTTTATTTTGGTTTTTTTTAGGTCAATTTTTTTTTTTTTTTTTTTTTCCGTCAAGCAACATAAGTAAAACGCTCTACATCAACACTAAATTTTACAATATTTCCATTCAGTACCGTCCCTCAGGGGGCGCAGCAGGAGCAGATAAAACAATTCAGTCCAAGCAGCAGCACCATTTTTTTCTGCACATCAGAATATCTAAAAAAAAATAAAAAAAATGCTAACAATGCAATGAGTGAGATCATACAGCTACTGAAACTGCCCACCTACACCCCTTGTTCTGCCAGCGCCCCACCGTGAACCTTGAGGTCGTTGAGCGCTTTGCCAAGGGCAGCTGCAAGGAAATGCGGGGAGTTGTACCAAGTGTGAACAGCTCAGGCCATGAATGGCTCCCTGGTTATTAAGCCTGATCGTCAGGCTGGAGAGAAAGTCTGTTGACCCTTTTCTCTAGGCTAAAAAGTACACTGAAGCATTTGGCTGAAAACGACGGCGTTACCATATGAGAACATCTCCAAAGTACATTACAGTTTCGACTCATTTGTTTGACTGTAGGTTTTGCTGGAATGATGGCTGCCATCAGGATCAAACTGTTTTCCTTTCCTGAATTATTCGGAGCAGTTCCACCCACAGATCCCAATCAGCTCATAATAAAGCTGCATTGTTACGCTGAAAAGTCGTGTGACCGGTCTGAGAAAGTTTGTGGAGTTATAGGCAGGCAAACACATGAGATACGGTGACTTGAAAAAGTATTCAAACCCCTTCAGTTTTAAAAAAAAATACATTTCATGTTACAACCACAAGCTCCAATGTGTTTTACTTGGGATTCAGCGTGATAGACCGCCAGAAAGTCGCCCCCACATAACAAATGTAATGAAAATGTTATGTGCATTTACACACATACACAAATATCCATCATCCAATGTCCCTAAATTAAATCCAGTGCAGCCATTTGCCTTTACAAGTCCTGAATTAGTGAGGAAATGCAGCGTGTGCAATTTAATCTCAGTGTGTGGTGGAAAACTGACACTGCAATTCCGGAGCAAACCACTGTGGAACATGGCGGTGGCAGAATCTTACTGTGGGAATGTTTTTCTTCAGCAGGGTCAGTGACTCTGATCCGTGTTGATTTAAAGGTGATGGAGCAAAATGCAGAGAAATCTACCAGATGTAGAAAAACCTTTCAGACGAAGGTTCCCTTCAAGCAGGAAAACCGTAAATACTATTGCCAGAGCAACAATTGAGACGGTTTAAATCAAAGCGTATCAAAGTGGTCCAGACCAAAACCCAAGAAAAACACTTGAAAACTGATGTTCACAGATGTTCTCCATCCATCCAACATAAGATTGGATGGATGTTCCCCTTCCATGCTGAGAAAAAAAACCCATGCTGCACTTCTCTCAATTTCATTTTTAAAAAATCCTGAAAACTATTTTGTCTTTCAGTTCACAGTTGTGCATGGTGGCCACATAAAACCCCCAGTAAAACACACTCAAGTTTGAGTTTATGACAGCAAAAAAGTATGAATTATTAAGAAGGCGGTGTATATTTATTTATGCTACACAGACATATGTATTCTGACTTAAGTTGTATATGTCCATGGTGGCCTTTTCTTTCTCTCCATGCATTTTTTTTTTTTACAAGCCTCCAGTCAAAGTCATAGGCAAATTCAAGGTTAAAGCATTCACAAGTCTCCCACAGTGCCCTTTATCTCAGAGAGAGTCTCATGAGCCAACTGTGGGCAGAGATATGCGAGAGTAGCCTCCCGTCAAACAGCGACAGAATGCAAAACAATCAAAATGTACATTTCAATCACAAAACAAAGCAAAGTGTCCCAAATTGAGAACTAAAGGTTGCTTCTGGAGGTGGTGTCGGAGACAGGAGCAGCGTAGTTTTGCTGCTGCTGTGTTTTGGCACTGCTGACAACGTGATGATCGAGTCCTCGGATCCTGGGATCGAGACCACGACCCCTGACAGATGAAGTTTAACACAGAACAAACTGAAGCGAGTTACTTTGCTGCCACAACTGTACAGCCGAGAAATAGACACAAAAATAGACATGTTATATTCTGCTATGACAAATGTATTAGTGCTATGTGCTAAAATGGGGCAGAGAGAAAGAGAAGGACAGATTAGGAAATAGGACAGGCACTTCAGCGCTTATGCATAGCGAAGATTAAAGTAAAGAGGCAAGTAAAGAGGAAAGGAAAGGGAGACAAAAGAAGGAGTCGTTAAGCAGGATTTAGAGGCCAAAGCACTTTCACTTTGATCAGTTTAAAAAGACAAATGAAACATCCTAAAACAGATTGCTGCTGTACATCAACAACTGAGAATAAATTGGCTGTCAGATTTATGCAAAAGCAAAACGAGTCCCAGCCCATTTACAGATGCTAAAATCAATATTTGCTGACCATACAAAGCTAGCATAATCATGGCTATTGATAGGGACACTGTCCTCGGCTCTCTGTACTGTTTGTTATTTAGCATCCTGAGACGAACGGGATTAAGCGACTGTCTAAAGCTAATAGCACTAATGGGATTGCGTCGCTCTATATCAGGGGGGTCTAACCCCGGCTGTGGTCAGCAGGACAGTGAATTTATGTCCAGGCTAACAATGCTAATCTGAGCCAGCTGGCTGTAAGCTAGCGAGCAAGCCGCACTATTCCCTGCTACAAGCGCCATTTTCTTTCAAGCCTGTGGATTTGAACACTTTTATTTATGGCTCACTGAACAGCGAATATGAAAGTAAACAGTAAAAAAAAAAGGAAGTCAGAAGAAAAAATATAAGCATCAAAATGCAACACACGGATTAGCGGAGAGCTAATGGCAGCTTTGCTAATATTTCTCACAGTAGGAAAGAAGGCTAGCACGTTGC
The DNA here is from genome assembly GCA_010277075.1 of Poeciliopsis retropinna. Taxonomy (NCBI): domain Eukaryota; kingdom Metazoa; phylum Chordata; class Actinopteri; order Cyprinodontiformes; family Poeciliidae; genus Poeciliopsis; species Poeciliopsis retropinna. The sequence continues at coordinate 5,323,250 of VMRM01000019.1, forward strand.
TAGTACCGTTTACATATATTAGCGTTCATGTCATATTGGAGTTATTGTTGTAGCAACTTTTTTTTAAATTTTGTTTAGAACTTTTGATGCAGACACAGCTAAACAAAGTAATAGTTTGTTTCTAAATCCGGACAAAGTTGCTATAAAACTATAAAGAAACTTAGAAAAGTTTAGTTTTGGATGCCCACAGACAAATGGGCAATGCTAACGAGGTCTGGTCATTCCTCATTTTCAGGCATTATAACTTCAGATCAAACTATGAATGGCTAAATATCAGTTATTTCTGTCATCTTGGTGAACTTCAGCGCTTGTTCAATCTGTAATAAAGTATGGCAAGCCAAAAGTGCCAAACACTGGTACTATCACTTAAAAAATAAATAGAAAATACAAATCGTCATTTTGACGTGCATTAGCACCGGATTCAATAGTTTTTTTTCTTTATTAAAACCAAAAATCTTAACAAAATAAAAACCTGAGTTTGTTAAATAAAGGTGATTAATCTGATTTAAATAAATGAATAGATTGTTGAATTGTCTTACATTCTCTTAAGCGATAGCTCTGATTTCCGTCCCAAGCACGTATGCTAAAATTTTACTTAGAATTGCCCAATTAAAAAGTTTATGGCATACAATTACGAAAATATACTTTTTACAAAAATCTGTGCTTTACAGATAGTTCTCCTTTCTTAGCCACTCATAAACAAGCGACTCTTTGGAATTACAAATACTTATTTTCACACGAGTTACATAAAAGACGGGTTGGAAACGTGCCAATACTGTGAACCAAGGGTTTTCTGCATTAAAGGGGTTCATTTGATGAATGTCTTATTTTCTTTCTTTACATTCTTTCTTCCAATAGACGTCAACAATGGCAGTGGTAGAAGTACCCAAAAACTTTAATTAAAATAACTAGCACCTTAGTAAAAAAAATCATATATATATATATATATATATATATATATATATATATATATATATATATATATATATATATATATATATATATATATATAAATGAAAATACAGCCCTGAGTTTTTTAAGTATTAGTAATGAGATATCATTGGTGATATGTACTTAAAGGTAAATAACATTTAGTTACTTTGGAAATTTAATTTCAATAAAATTAGGAAATGTGCAGATCATATTAATTAGTTTTTTCAACTCAAGCTGTGACTCATTATCAGCTTAAAAAGTTTAATATACATACATATCTTTTTTAAAACATTTTTTAGAGGAAAGGGCACAACAAAGATCCTACTGTGCTAAAACCAAAGCAGATGTAATGCTCTCTGTCTGGAATTTTAGATGGCATATTTGCTAAAAGCATGACTGTTTCTGATTAACTTTAAATATTCTGTGTATAAAAATTGGTTGTTAGCGCTCAAACTTTCCAATCTCTTGCATTGATCCCATATGACATGAACGCATCGGTGGTTTAAAAAAAAACACACATAAAACAAACTACTGATCTCTATCAGCACCATCAGCTGTAATTACATCAAGTCAAGAATGAAACAACAAAACCCAAAGCTTTAGCTTTTTGAATGGCTACAATATGAAAATGAGGCACTTTTTGAGCAGCTATGTGACTTTATATATTTTCTTTTTTTTTTAAACATACCACTCAGCCAAATTTGTACTCGTCATTAGAGGTATAAAACAAAAAGAACCACACACACAAAAAAAAAAAACACTTTATTCTCCATCCTGTACCGTCCTGTGATTGGCTTCCACTTCATGAAATGAGAGCAGCGAATTACTCTTTAAGAATATCATTTGGCACACATCCCTGTAGGTTTGCTCAACCAACCGGATGAAAGCAAAGAGGAAAAAAAAAAAAGAAATTTTCCATCAGTTTATGTCAAAGGACTTCAGGGTTGCGTCCAATCCAGCAGCTCTGTCCATCTGACTGGCTGTCACGGGAAGAAAAGGTGGAGCATCGAAGCGCTTTGAGTGATACCAGATTGTCTCTCCGAGGATGAATCGCTGACATCAGCACTCTGCAGAGGAAGAAAAAGAAACACTAAGACGTGGAACAAACAATAAAACGGATATTCAGAAGATACAATTTATCAAGTTTATTACGATGGGTAATGTTTGATATAAGTGTCTTCTTACGGACTCTGGAACTTGGTGACCCAGAAAGAAAGACTAAAGTTTACAGGACGGTCAAACAGGCAGAGAAAAAGAGAGAGAGATTCAGATAGGAAGAGAGATAAAAGGGGACAGCAGATACGAAGACATCGAGGACACCTACTGCTACAGGCAGTCACACAAATGTGAGCTTTTGTCTTTAGACCAGCGTTTTTCAGGCCGTGCAGTTACATAGCTGCAGTGCAAGATATAGAAGTGCACACACAGGTATGCACAAAAATGTCATCCGCAGCAAGAATTTACAGTTTAAACAGTCATTCCCAGCAGCGTTGATGGGATTAAAGTCCTGGTTCAGAGGCTAAAAAACAATCACATGGTCTTATGAAGCCATCTGTTTGTCTCACACACACAATAAGCCATGTGAGGATGTCCTGGCCAGATCTTCAAAGTGCTAAAATATTTTTGCAGATAATACTCTGTATGTGCCATCAGGCTTGCAACTTGTACTTTTAGGCTGAAATCAGCAATGTTGGAACTAGAGAATGCATCCAAGGCTTCGATGAAGCAGTGAAATGGAGAGAGTCTAACAATGCATTTCATACGAGTCAAACTGAGAAGAAATGAGGCACAATTTGTTTAATGCAAATGAGAGCTCCTAAATAGTCAGGCTATTGTCAACTTCCCTGGCATTTCAGTCACTTTAAGCAGGCAGCATGTCGAGGTGAGGGAATCTTCGTCACTGAAGACAAAGCGGCTGCATAGCATGGCATGAGAAATTACAAATAATTTAATTAAGAATGGCACATGTGCTTCGAATGGATTTTTGTCCTACTTAAAATCACAAAGCTTTTTTTTTCACTTAATGAAAGTTACTAGCACGTTGCCTTGAGGTCTGATCCACAGTTTCAAGCTAATTTGTTTAAGAACATTTGGCCAAAGTAGGAATGATGACACACAATAAATCTAGACTAAAACAAACAAATATGAGTTGCAAGAAAAAGAAGAAATTAAAAGTTTATCCCCATTCATGCTTCAAATCATGTGTCCCTAACCCCTATCAGAGTTTTACTCAACACAAAATAGACAGAAAAAGCCTCTTTGGTCAATTTGTTTCGTATATAACCTGCTAATAACCAAATAGAAAGTTGATTGGTGCGTCCTGAATTTTAAGGTTAATGTGAAGCAGACGAATGAAAAACAAAAACAAGCGTTTACAAGTCTGTCTGAAAAACAAACAGCAGCAAACAGCAATGTCTCATCCTCCCAGCATGCATTGAGTGATTAAGAGTAGCAATTGCATTTGAGGAGCTTTGGACATATAATTGTTTACATTTTTGCCCAAGCTTTTTCATTACTGCAGTAGATTTGTTCAAGGCTCTCCTCCCTTCTGGATCCCAAACGAGTCCTGTCTTTGTCACGTCTGACAGATCCGCTCCCTAATTTGATGCCGTCATTGTTTTTCTTACAAAATGCCTTATAACTGTTATCATACCGTCTGACAGATTTTACAAAAGAGCAACAAGCTCCTAAAGATCACGTTGATGTTCAAATTGACGCGTCTTTGAGTGTAATTGCTGCTGCGAACGTCTACGGTTTTAAAGTGTCCCGTTTTGGAGCAAATGAGGGGCTGCTTCTGCAGTTTGCGTTGCAAATGGGGTTAAAAGCAAAATAAAAACGGCTAAACTGGGCTACTTTCTTCAAAACGCAGTGACTCACGGTGAAGGAACTCCATCTGTTTTGGCCAATCCAAACATCATATAGTTACTGAAGAGACCCAGTTCAGAGAGAGTTCCCTAAAATTTCCAGCAGCGCTCGGCTCTCTAATTGCACCAGGATACTCTATATTTATACCCCTCCTTCTCTCCCAAGTTTCATGCAGTGTGCTATATTTAGCCCCCCCGCCCCCCAACCACCCTTGGCGCAGGCGGTGGTCGTCAGCCGGCTTGCCGGTCCCCGGCGGACTGAAGCGGAGCACATCTCCTCCCTCTCTTCAGCAGAAACAACAACAAGCCAGGAGACTGGAGGACCCCGAAGAGATGACGTAAAGGCACAAAGAGGGAGACGTGACAGGGCCGTGAAAAAGTATTTACCCCCTTATGGAGTTTTTGCTTTTTAGGTAGCTTAAATGGTTTTGCTGAGATTTTAAAGTCGGATGAAAGCAACCAGAGCAAAAGCTCTCCAAGTTCAATTGTGCAAAAACAAAAAAAAAAGTGACTCAAACCTAAACACTGCCTGTGTCGACCGTGGCCCCAACAGCCGTCATCAAATGTTTGTGACGATTGCCGATGAGTTGGTTACATCACTGGAGGCATTTTGGTTCACTCTTTTTTTATGAACTGTTTAAGACAGAAGATGGTTTTCAAACACCAATGACCTATTAAGGTTATCCCAAAGCATCTCAATCAGATTTATGAACAAACTTTGACTAGGCCACCCAAACAAAAACGTTTTTGGAGCTTGTTTTTTTTTTTTTTAATCAGTCCCAGACCATCACACTTCCGCCATCATATTTGATGATTATCAAACATGGTGGTGGTAATTTTACACCCGCTGTAACAAGTTAGACTTTTGTCTTTTTAGTCCAGTGAATATTTTCCACAAAGTTCTTGGGGAAGATCAAGATGCCGTCTGGAAACATGTTCCTCTTGGTTAGGACTCATGTACTCTCCCATCGACGGCATTTTTGCTTCAGGTGTTTCTTTCTTTTGTGATCTATTGAATGTGTATGTTGGAGTGATTTTGGCCAACCCTGGGAAGAATTACAACTACTGCATGTTTTCTCCATGTCTGGATAAAAGATTTTAACAAAGTCCCAACTGTTTTTTAAACCTTTCCTTCTTGAATATCTTTAGATCTTGACACGAAGAGCTGCTTTTTGAGATCTTCTACGATACTTCATGCTGTCAGACAGCTTCAGTTTCAATTATTTCTTGAGTCTGCAGGGGTTTTTTATTAGGTGAATAAAAAAAGGGGTTCATTTCAGTTATTTCTGGAGAAATCACTTTTCAACTTTTAATAAAATCGGTTGAAAACCATTTGATGCATTAATTCAGGTTATCTTTAATATATATATATATATATATATATATATATATATATATATATATATATATATATATATATATATGTCCAAGCCAAGGATCCAAGCCTTGGCCAGGCGCCTAAAGAGATACACAAGGAAGAATGAAGCCAGAAGGATAAACCGGCTCTTCTCCACCCAACCAGCTAAAGTGTACTCTCAATGGCAGGGTAATAACAACAGAGCAGATCCACCAAGGCTGGAGACTGAACAATACTGGAAAGGCATATGGGAAAGGGAGGCGTCCCACAACAGCAATGCACAGTGGCTGATCTCTCTACGAGACGACCATAGCAACCTCCCTGAGCAAGCCCCGGTAACCATCACTGTGGCAGATGTCCAAGAAAGAGTCTCAGGTATGAAAAACTGGACAGCACCAGGGCCTGACATGATCCATGCCTACTGGCTAAAGAAGCTCACTGCCCTCCATGAGCGACTGGCAGCCCAAATGAACCAGCTGCTACAAAATGGGACTCACCCTGAATGGTTAACTGAAGGGCGCACAATCCTGATCCAGAAGGACCCATCAAAGGGCTCAGTCCCACCCAACTACCGACCAATAACCTGTCTCTCCACAACCTGGAAGCTCATGTCAGGCATCATAGCAGCTAAGATAAGCAGACACATGGATAAATACATGAGCACGGCACAGAAGGGCATTGGCGTAAATAGCAGAGGAGCCAAACACCAACTCCTCGTAGACCACACAGTTGCCCGAGACTGCAAAACCCGACACACCAACCTGTGCACGGCTTGGATAGATTACAAGAAAGCCTATGACTCAATGCCACACACCTGGATCATTGAATGCTTAGAGATGTACAACATCAACAGGACCCTGAGAGCCTTCATCGCAAACTCGATGGGGCTGTGGATAACCACCCTTGAAGCCAACTGCAAACCACTTGCACAAGTGTCCATCAAATGTGGCATATACCAAGGAGATGCTCTGTCCCTGCTGCTGTTCTGCATAGGCCTGAACCCCCTCAGCCAAATCATCAACAAGACTGGCTACGGATACCGACTAAAGAATGGAGCCAACATCAGTCACCTCCTCTACATGGATGACATCAAGCTGTACGCCAAGAGTGAGCGAGACATCGACTCACTGATCCACACCACCAGGATCTACAGCACAGACATTGGGATGTCATTCGGACTAGAGAAGTGTGGTCGGATGGTCACAAAGAGAGGGAAGGTCATTCGCACAGAAGGGGTCTCACTCCCAGAAGGAACAATAGCAGACATAGAGGACAGTTACAAGTACCTGGGAATACCACAAGCAAATGGCAACCTTGATGAGGTCACAAGGAAAACAGCCACAGCCAAATACCTCCAATGAATAAGGCAAGTCCTGAGAAGCCAGCTCAATGGCAAGAACAAGATCCAGGCAATAAACAGCTACGCCTTGCCAGTAATCAGATACCCTGCAGGAATAATTAGCTGGCCAAAGGAGGAGATACAGGCCACAGATGTTAAGACACGAAAATTACTAACAATGCATGGAGGGTTCCACCCCAAATCCAGCACCCTGAGACTGTACACGAGCCGCAAGGAAGGAGGCAGAGGACTAGTGAGTGTGAGAACCACTGTCCAGGACGAAACATCCAAGATCCATAGATACATCAGGGACAAAGCCTCATCAGACAATGTGCTCAGTGAATGTCTCAGGCAACGGGGAACAGAAGTTGAGGTGCTGGAGGTACCATCATGGGAGGACAAACCCCTACATGGGATGTTCCACCAGCAAATAACGAGGTGGCTGATATCAGAAAGTCCTACCAATGGCTGGAAAAAGCTGGACTCAAGGACAGCACAGAGGCCCTCATCCTGGCCGCCCAGGAACAGGCCATAAACACCAGAGCAATAGAGGCCCAGATCTACCACACCAGACAAGACCCAAGGTGTAGGTTGTGCAAGGAGGCCCCTGAGACAGTCCAGCACATAACAACAGGGTGCAAGATACTGGCAGGGAAAGAGTACATGGAACGACATAACCAAGTGGCAGGCATAGTGTACAGAAACATCCATATGGACTGGAAGCCCCGAGATCAAAGTGGGGAACACCCCCAAAGGTGGTGGAGAATGGCCGCGCTAAGATCCTGTGGGACCTCCAGATCCAGACAGACAAAATGATAAGGTCGAACCAACCGGACATTATCGTAGTGGATAAACAACAGAGGAAAGCCGTCGTGGTGGATGTAGCAATACCGAGTGACTGCAACATCAGGAAAAAGGAGCACGAGAAACTGGAGAAATACCAGGGCCTCAGGGAGGAACTGGAGAGGGCCTGGAAGGTGAAGACCACAGTGGTGCCTGTGGTCATCGGGGCCCTTGGGGCAGTCACCCCCAAACTGGAGCAGTGGCTACAACAGATCCCAGGAACAACATCAGACATCTCAGTCCAGAAATGTGCAGTTCTAGGCACAGCAAAGATACTGCGCAGAGCCCTCAAGCTCCCAGGCCTCTGGTAGAGGACCCGAGCTCAGAGGATAAGAACCACCCGCGGTGGGTGAGAAGGGAATTATATATATATATATATATATATATATATATATATATATATATATATATATATATATATATATATATATAATTGAAGAAATCTGTAAGAGGGTAATTTATTGTTCACATTGCAGCGTAATCCTGTGGCTAACCCAGGCCTAATATTGACCTTTCCCCAATAAAAACTTTATACAAATGGATAACAAAATAAAAGCTGCTGACTGCCTCTCATGCTACAATTAAACGTTTCCTCCCCCGGCCCCACTAATCAGATATTGGCTTCTTATTTTCTCCCCTGGCGCTTCGCACATCGATCTCCTTCATTTCCTCGAATCGTTTCACCATCTGCGAGCAAATCAATATCACAATGGCCGCGTGCTTCTCGTCCTCTTATTCCTGCAGCCAGACTGTTTAAATCGAGACGTTTGACAAGACTATCTGCCTCCGCAGTTCTCGTCTCGCCACTTTTACTGCTCTCTGGCTCCGCCGGTGTGTGTGTGAGAGATGAACGGCTGCTTTAAAAATTGAAAGCCACCCAGTTCTCTGGTCGTAAATCTCGCGTGTCAGTCTGTCATTTTCCTGCCGCTGCAGCTCCCCACATGACGCGGCGCTGCCCTGAGCAACATGAAATGAGTCACTGTGTCCACCGGTCACTGCAGTCGGCTAAAATTATATTCCGCCTGAAAAGAAACAGGAGCAGACCGGAGGTACCGCACTCCGTCATTGGAAACGGAGGTAAGCACCAGCGGTGAGGGGAATCGCTGCGAGCCGGGCCGTTTGTGAGGGAATGAAGGCGACTTCTGCGAACCTCACATGGAAAACGATGCAATTCACCTCCGAGATGATTTGTGCTTCCCATTCAGGCGGAAAATTGTGTGGTTCCAACCTGCAATCTGAGATCTGTTTGTGAAAAATACAGACTCCCTCAAAGTCCAGGGGTAAGCCATCCGTGACCTGTGATCCACGACGAAGGCTTTCAGAATCATCACAGGATTAGGGATGAAATAAAATATCTCCAATCAGCAAGTTTTCCAAGTGAGCGACTTCACTTCTGAAACCATCCTGTCATTACAACGCTTTCCGAGCGCATTAATACCGCCTAAACCTTCTCATATTTTTTTCATATCACAACCACAACTTCAATACAGTTTATTGGGATTTTATGCGATAGGCCAACACAAAGCACGACGTCATTTTCAACCGCAAACCATGAGTGGGATAGTGTCAACTTTCTGATGCAGCCGCTCTGGTCTGGCGAAACCAAAACTACGTACCGCACCACGTATCCTGTACTCTGATGTAAAATAAATCTTTATAAAAAAAAATTAAAAATCTAATCGCACCATTCCCATGAGGGTGGCAGTGTGATGCTTTTCTTCAATGGGATCAGGGAAGAAAACAATGAAGGGTGAATTATAATCAATATCACCACAATACAGCGGCTCCACGCATTTGCAGTTCAGTATTTGTGGATTTTTCTGTGAAGTGTTTCACTTCCTGACTTTCTGAAGAGCATAACAAAAACATTTTTTTTACAAAAATGCAGCTTGGGAAGCTGACATAACAAGGGCGATGCTACTTGACACGCCACTGACTGGCCAATCCAGGAGCTGCATTTTATTTTCCATGACCCTGACCTGCTGTAACCCAAAGAACAGAAATGCAGTAATGCTAAGATTAAGGTTTCCTGTATTTTGTGTTTGAACTATTAAAGTATGCAGTCATAAACACTTATAGAGGAGGTCTGAAGTATTGCTTCTAATTCCCATAAACATCGAGGGTTTGCATGATTTCTAGTCATTTTTTTTTTCAACTTTGGTAGCAGAAGTTTATGTAAAACTTGTCTTAAATGAGTTGGGTCTAAAAAGTTTCATTGCGAGACGCATATATCTCGCAACATATGCATCTCGTAATTATGTTTCCCTAATGTCATGCAGCCAAGGAGAGTGAAAAGTAGCATCCCCAGGGTGAAACATGGTAGTAGCAGTATCATGCTGTATCTTCAGCAGGTACAGAGAAGCTGGTTAGAGTTGATGTGAAGGACGGAGTCATAAGTTGATCGGGCGATAGAATGTCCTAGCTAAAGTCCGTCACGTTGAATCCCGGTAAAAAAACAATTTGCGGTTGAAACTTGACACAGCGTGGAAAAAAGTCAAAGAGGCACAGATCCTTGTGCAAAGCTCTGCATGCTTCACTTCATTAACTCGTCTCTCCTGTGAGTGGATTAGAGGCGCAACCTGAGCCGGGATCCAGCATGAAGACAGCTGCAGGAAGAGAATTGGCAACCCACAGGACGGCTTCGGTGTCGCCTCATTTCATTTCTTCCAGAGACGCCGGGAAGTCTGTCAGTCAGAGGGATGTGTTTTTGTTGCCCTCTGACCGTAGTCGCTGCTCGGTCGCGAATCTGGGCCCGACCGAGGACGACAGCGTGGTTGAAACAACACTCCGCCCGAAAGTCTCTCCCGAGTCGCAAGGGTTTGAGAACTGCTTCTTCACGGAGGGCGTCAGCCGCATCAGCTGATGTGTTCACAATGCTCGGAGTCACTGCCAGAGGTGGATCACTCTCTCTAATCCCCGCAGCAAATAAAAAACTCATCATCCTCTTCCTCGTGTCACATCTCAGCTCAAACTGTTTAATTTTCCCACATTAAGGGTCTGGTTGAGGCAAAGCAGAACAAAATAACTTGCATTTTTGTCTAAGATGAAGTATGAAAGGCTCAAATTCTGGAAACCTGCAGAGGTTCTCAATTAGGAAGGGAAGCAGGGCACAAGAAAAGGGAAGACGTAAGGATAGGAAGGAAGGTAACAAGAAAGGATGCAAAAAGGACAGAAACAAGTGTGTTCGGACGCAACGATGGAAGGACAGAGGGAAGAAAAAATGACAAGGAGGTAATGAACTAAGAAAGGAAGGGCGTGAGGATGGGAAGAATGGAAGAGAGGAAAATTATGAAGGAAAAGAAGTAAGAACACAAAAAACAAGAAAACGACACAAGAGAGGAAGAAAGGACACAACAAAAAAAAGAAAGAAAATAGATAATCGGGCACAGACATCAACATTTATTTTTTATTAAACCAGGATAAAAACTCTTTCACAAGAGTCTCCTGGCGAGTGGCAGCAGAACAATTACAAGTAATTTCTTTCCCTGTCCTGCTTTTTAATTTTCCTGTCCTTATCCAGGCATCAAATTCCAGTATCTTCACATCATGAGCTGCCTGGAGGAATTCTGCGCCGTTAAAGATCAAAAATTGAAGTGAGGCTTTTTTTGTTGTTTTTTTTTTTTTGGCAATTCGTGCTTCAGTGTTTTAAAGTTGATGATCTGGAAACTTTTAATCTGGGGTATAAACAAGCCACTCTCAGCCACTCTTCAAAAACGGATCCCGTCCTAAACTTACCCGGATCTACAGCGGAAAAAGTGTGAAATTCCCCCCAAGCACGGAAAATGTTAAACCAGTTGCTCTTATGTTGCCATTTTGAGATGTCAAATTTATGAACATTCAACAAATTTAAAATAAAAAATTAGTGTTGACATTATGAACAGAGAAAACTGTGAAAAAAAAAGGATTTTTGCAAAAACAAAGTCTAGCAACAGTTTGGTAGCAACCACTTGGATCCTTTACGCCTGTGCTCAGCTAACCTGGGTTTTTAGCAGGTAATGAAAACCGAGTGCTCAGCTAAACAGAACCAACAGGACGACAATGGGCCTCCGACTGTTTGCCTGACGCAGACGGAACAGGAGTCCGCATGTGGGAGCAGCGATTTTCAAAACCTGCCGGCTTTGAGCAACAGTTTAACACTCGAAGCGGAAGCTGATGAACGCAGCACATGTTCGACATCCTGTCACGTTACAGTCCACAGCGCGTTTCTATACGTCGCTGCGCGCCAGCTGCAGTGGAAACCAGATTGCCGGGTGTTGAAAGGCGACTGGTATGTGCTCTGACTACGCTTTCACACCCACTTTGTCCCGTCTTTAACTCTGCCGCTGTCAATCAGGCCCGCAGCACCTACTGCAGCTGTGCAGCAAGCTTTCAAACCACATTGCGTGAATGTGCAATGTACATTTACGTGTAATATAGCCTGGTGGGTGGATCCTTGGGAATAGCTGGAATTGAAGGAGGTGGCATTGTGAGTGGTGAGGTCATTGTCGTTTCTGGCTGTACCTTTTATTAGGCCCATGTATCGGGTGAAAACAGAAAGCACCAGCGGCTTTAGATAGTTGTCATCAAGCTGCAAATATGACAGCGGGAAAGCCCGAGGGGAGTGTTACGGCACACAGAGGAGCAGGAATGTGTGGGGTCAGGAAGAGGGATAGACAGAGCAGCCGAGTCGGAGGGGGCAGGGGAGCAAAAGAGGCGTATTCGCAGGAAAAACTGCGTCCAGCGTTCCCACGATCGCCTCCACATTTGAGTGCTGTTGTAGAAGGGAGTGACTCTTAAGAACCCGTACAGAAAACACACATCTCTGGAATTCATCAGTTAATCGCGATGAATCGTGACTGCATGATTATCGAAGTGATCGTCGACTGATTTAGCGATCGATTAGCTAGACTCAAAAAAGGCTGCTTGCTGAAAGAGCAACATAATAATGAAGCCAAAACTATCCAACAAAATGTATATATATTCTGCATAAAGCAAAAGAAAAAAAAAAAGCTTTATCTGTAAAAATTATCTCCCTGAACCTCTTTGAGTGGAATTACTTCACCTGATTCGAATTCAAAATCTGTAAGAAAAAAAATAAATAAATAATGACAATAATAATATAAAAAAAGACATTTTCTATCCAATTTTTTAATAGTTAAATTAATGTTATCTCGCTGCATTTTAGGCAACAAAAAGTTTATTTTCTTATTCAAAAAATAAATTAAATCGTTTGTTTAGGTGCAAATGATAATGTTTTCTAATTCTTAAGTGGTTGAATAAAAAATCTGCAGAATGTGTCAATTTTTTATCCAATTAATTGTCAGAATAATTGATAGAATAATCAATTACAAGAATAACTACTAGCTGCAGCCCGACTCTGCAGTCAATAATTGTCGATCGGACAAGTTGAGACCTGAAAAGTGTGGAGTGCAATTGCATTCAGCGTCGCCAAACATAAATCCAGTTCATTTCAGAGTCACCTAAATATCAGAGTTTGTAATTTAACGTGCATTTGTGACAGAAAAGTAGGACAGTGAAACATGGTGGTGGTGGTAGCGTCATGCTATGGGATCTAACCCTTTTCTTTAGTGCTGAGGAAATTATGGATGCTGGAACAAAACCTGTTAGAAGCTGCTAAAGTTTTAAAGTGACAGAGCTCCACCTTTTCTGCAGGAACCCAAAACATTCAGCCATAAAAAGAATGGTTCAGATCAAAAGTCTTAAAGCCGGGCCTTGAGGGCCAGCGTCCTGCAGGTTTTAGATGCGAGTCCACTTCAGCATTCCTGATTCAAATAACAGGGTCAAGGGCAGGATTGGGAAGGCCTAGTCAAAGTTGAAACTGGATACAGAACAAAACCTCCAACAGACCTGCAGCTGAAACCGCAGCAAAGTGGTGGCTCAATACAAAAACACACCACACTTTTCAAATTTCAACTGGTTAAAGCAATTTGTGGTCCTAATGTGACAAAATACAAATAAGTTGACGGGAAAGGAATAACTTGCATGCCGCCGTTTTTATACTGCTGCAGAAGAGCCATGTGAGTGTGCTGGTCCCAAAACGGTATCTGTTATGAAACGGGAAGAACAAACTCCCAAGTCAGAGCGAGCCGCATCTCGACCTTTGACCAAATACCAACGATAAGAGCGCAATAGCTCCCCGAGTGCCAATAAAGATTTCCATTTATCTCTCCAACAAGCTGCATCACGGCTTTTCTTCGCCATTTCATAAGTCAAGCGGAAGACGATCTATATAAAGTCGGTATTTTCTGCATTGCACAAACTGGCTACTGTATTGAAGGCTGCCACGGCACGACGTGTTCCTGGTCGGGACTGAAGTGTTTTTTTGGGAAACGTGATCCCTCTCATTCACATACCACCAGCACACTCACATGGCTCTTTGTCTGCTGATTGCAATCTCTGATGATTTGTCTGTGTTGGTGTTGCTCCACAAGTTCTGCCACCAGGACACTCCCCCCACACACACACACACACGCGTACACACACTTTAGGGTGTCATGTTGAGAGAGGTGATATACGGACTGATCGGATGAGCAGCTGGGGTCTCCACTTCTAAGCAAGGCCTCTCCCAGAAAGTCTCGGATCGCCCCGGATCTGACACGGATAATGACACGAAACACAAGAAGCTGTTGCTCCATCTCGGACAGGGTGGAAAGCCGCTGCGCCTTCTGCGCCTTCCACGTTTTAGAGCTTCGCAGATTCGACCACAAACGTAGCGCCTTTGATTTGCCTGCACGTTCGAACCTGCACGCAGGAAGGCAGACTTTTACAGCTACTGACTTAATATCGTTTCATTCATTTAATTACATATTATCAAATAAAAGTGTGCCTTTTTATGTGCTGGAAAAGAAACTTGGAATGTATGATGACATTTTTTCTCGGTAACCACACAGTTCTGGGTTTGTTGAAAACTTCACACTCTATGATGTGAAGCCTGAAGCCAGAGGATATTTAACCCTTTCATGCATGGCGGTCACTGCAGTGGGAAGTTGTCAAAAGCCTTTTTCTTGTGTTTCTTGTGGATTTTTATGCTGTAAATGCACACAGACCATTGAAGTGGACACTATCAACTACTGGCCATCCAATGTAAGTGCAAAAAAAAAATCCAATTAATCCAATATGGCAGACAAATGAAAAAGCAACTCAAGATTATCCAGTACCAACTTCTACTTTAGAAAATATAAAAATATTGCAACATCAAGTAACCCCTAAAGACTAATGTATTTTCCAAGTAACAACTTTGTATTTGGAGAAAAATACAACTGATCACCTACAATTTTTTTTTAGATTTTTATATTTATATGTTAATTTAATTATTTTATTGTTTTCCCACCTTTTTGTAAACCTTAAGAAAATCAAAAAATATATATTTGGAAAAAAATCCTCACATAAAGGATCGTAATTCGTGCATGAAAGGGTTAAATCAATTTACGTGGAAGCCGGGTTATTCCTGGCTAATAACATTTACAACTAAAAATCTGAAAAGTGTGGCGTGCGTCCCTCAGAAAAGACGTGAAGGATCCTGAGAGCCAGAGTTCAGGAAAACCTCTCTACATATTTGTCCTGCTAAAGAAAAGCATCCCCACAGCATGATGCTGCCACTACCGTCCCCCAATATGGGGACAGTGTTCTGAGGGTGAAGGATTTAATGCATGAGAAGCATCACTGCTGTATTTCACTAGTAAATAAAAAAAACATGACTAAATGTGGTTACTATGTGCAGTTCCATGATATAAATCACACTTCTTTAAGAAAGTGGAGTCATAAAGAAGCGTACTTCAAACGGGAATCATTTTCCCCCTGTGTACTGAAACGCCTTCGCTTGAGCATTTTTAGGTTCTTTTAGCACATTTTCACTTAAATATGCAATAAGACACGTTTGTACAAAGATTCACACAAAAGAGATGCAGCATTGCATTCTGTGGCCAAAAATCTGGGTTTTCTGCCTGTTTCTGCACATAAACGGACATTTTCTTCTCACAAAAAGCCTCCTTCCTTCTTCTCCGCTTGGGATGATTTTAAATAATACATTTGCTCCTCCGTCGCCTGCTGACCTGAACTGACCCCATGGGAGGGAGTCCGGCGCAGCAGCAGCAGACGGCCAGTTCTCTAGCTGCCGTTTGATCTTCTCAGGGACCGTGAGGCTGCTGACGGCGCGTTTAGAGAGCGCGTCGCATGCGCTCCGAAGCCGCCGTGTGTTTTCGTGCGGCGCCCCTGGGCTTACGCTGCGGTCTCATGATGCGTGCGTGTAATTATTAATAGCGAGGCTTTTGCTGCTTTCTTTGAAATGTGGTCCAGTTATATTAACCCGGTGAAATATTGAGCTCTTTTCTCGATGTTACAGAGAAACTCAATGATTCTCTTTAACCCGAGTTTGACAGCATGTTGCTTTCCAAACGGTGGGGCAGATCGGTGTGCGTGTGTGGTGTGTGTGTGCACATCGATATCAATGCAGACTGTGTTGGCATGCAGCAGGGAGTGAGTGGGTTGTTTGTCGGACTGTCTGCAGACAGGAGTCTTGGTCAACATGCACAGCAAATATTTATCCAGGATCCCACAGGAGGCTCTGTCAGCTCCTCTTCTTCTCTCCGTAGAAGATCTCCACCCTTCACTTTTTCGACCTCCCTCACTCCTAAAGTTGGGGCACAATTAGTGTTGGCTTATCACTAAAGGAAAAAAATACATGCAATCTCAAACTTTGCTGTCTTGCGATGTTCTTTAAAAGTTACAACAATCCATCCAATTAACCATCCAGTTTATTTGTCTATCCATCTGTTCATCCATCCATCTTCAGCAAAGTCATAATGATGTTTAATGTTTTTGCTTTCAAAACCGTCGAGTTCCATTAATGTGTTAGTTCTGTCTAGTAGTTTCTAGTCTCAATGTCAGTACACTTGAAATAAGACAAAAAAGTAACTTTTCTGCAAGATATAGTAGTTTAATATTAAAGTGAATTATTCCTCAATATTGAATTAAAAAGCACTAGTTTCACTGACAGATTGTCTCACTTAAAACATTGGAAAATGTCTTGTTATAAGTGCATTTTTTAAAAATCAGTATTAAAGATGAATTGTCTTAAAAGAAGCTCCTATTTTGCTGAAAAGTTACTTGTAAATTACTTTTCTGTCATTTTAAGTGTACTGTGATATTTGCTCCAGAAACTAGACAAAAAATACTTGTTGGGATTTTGTGTTTATGTGGTGTGGAAAAGAAAAATTTCAGCATAAAATCTTTACAGGAAAGTGGGAAAGAAATAAGAGTCACTGGCTATAAAACGATAGCCGTGTTGCTTACTGACACACGGCAACTGTACCCCTGCAGTAAAAGCGACAGTATGTGTGTGTAGTAGCCAGCCGGTTTTAATTTCTTCAAACAAATCATTTCTTGGAGACTCAGAGCAGAATCCATGCAACAAAATCCCGTCACCCCATTTCAGATTGTATCTGCAGGCTTGAACTGTAAACCAAAATGAAAGAAAAGGCCACTCTGGTCTTATGAAGCCGACTGTCATCACATGTGCACATTTGGCAAACCCCACACCCCCCCAAAAAAAACCTCTGCTGTCAGGTAAAGTAAATGTGATCTGCTGTAAAACGGCACACAGAGGAAACCGCAGAGAGGCGCAGTGAATGACTGGACCGGATGGAGGATGAAACTAAAACACCTTTTAATTCGAGTCACATTTGAGTTCAAGTGACTCAAACGGTGACTTGTTGTTTACAGACAAGTCATTAATTAAGACTGGACGATCAGTCAATATCAACAATTATTGACTGGCTTTTTGAAATACTGCCAAATGCTGATGGCGTTTTCTTACTTTTATTTTTAAGCATTTATGAGGCACAATGGTGAAACCTTAAACTGCTGCTGCGCCACTTCCTCGACTTGAAATCGCTTGTTACCAGGGAGGTTGTTGCTAGGCAACTAAAATTTGAGTTAGTTGAAGCTTCCAACCTTGTTTAGCTTGTTGTGAAGGGCTGAGCGGCTGAAGCCTTTCCCCTGGACTCAAGATCAGTAAATATCTATGTATTGAATATTCTATCAGACGTATTATCTATTGATATTGATCACGTCTTAATATTTGTAACGTCTGCTGGGAACAGAGAATCTATCTGGATGATAAATGTAGATGTACATCACGGCTAAAACAATCAATCGGATCAATCGTGATGAACTGATTACTGAAATAATTATCAACTAATTTAGTAATCAAATAATTGTTAAATGGAGAATACAGTCTCACAAAAAAAAGGCCATTTGCTAAAGGAACAGCACCCTCAGTGAAGTAATTGACAAAACTGTGCAGAAAATATAAAGACATTTTAGATGTAAAAATTAACAAACACTCTGTCTGTAAAAACGTTTTACCCAGAACTCCTCAAGTGGCAGGACTTTTTTTTTTAGCTTCAGCTGAATTAAATTATTTAAGAGAGATCTCCTATTAGGGGCTCTTCGTTGTCCAATTATAAAGAGGACAAATAAAGTTGCAAGGTACAGGAGGAGCACCAATAAATCCAGGATCAGATGAATTTATGGGTCCTGTTAAAGGTCGGTGGAGGCTGCTGGGGACACAAAGTTCCCGTTTCGTGTAAATTAACCGCATTGTGACGAAACCAGCGTTCCGTTCCATACGGGACGTAATGATTCATATTCAGATTCTGCTGAGGCACCAAAAAACGGAACCAAAACGGAACCAGACACCCTGTCCCCTGCTAATTTAGGCACAAAAACACATCATAAATATAAACAATTTCATTAATTTGAGGTGACACGCTAGAAGAAACAGAAGCAGTAAACAAGGCTGATGCCTTCCTATTTGTCCCCCTCATCTCCTCAATGTGCGATTTCAGCTTGTTTACTCTTGAACAGGTACGACTAAATGAGTAAACAAGAGAGTTAAGAGCATTTCATTTCCTCTCTCCTGCCAATTTGAGGCTGCTAATGCTCCACTTAGGGCGCCGTGACGCCTGCAGTGGAGAGGAACATTGTGTTGACGGCTGTGGAGAGGTGAGTGTGAGCGAGGAAGAGGAGGAGGAAGGGGAGGAGGTCCTTGTGTTCGCGCAACAGAAAAGCGACAGCAGGGACATAAAGCGGCTTGTTGGACAGGAAGTCTCTTCAATACTGAGCAGATGCACAGATGTCGTCACTTTACTAAATATGAACAGATGAGTTCCTTTAAATTAGAGAACAGAAAAATGTGCGCATCCTTAACTATGACATTTTTCCTTCCACCCAACTTTCCATTAACCCTTCCGCGCGATCCGGCCAAATTTGCAGTATCGTAATTCTGCCACATTTTGCCCCATCTGAAAAAGTCCAGTGGTTTCTGAAAAGGGAGACGTTGCTCTTTCCAGCCAATATCGGGTTATTACGGTAATTTCATATCCCCTCATATTAATCTGCGATCTTTTAATAGACGGTAAATTGCAATAATAACTTGCTAGATATTAAAAGTTCCAATTGTTATGAATAAAAGGGCAAATATATTTACTCATAGGACATTTAAAGAACTGCACAGAATTAAGATAAGCAAAAAATATCCCGGCAGATTTTAAAATGAGGACATCAAGGGTTTTATTGTCAACAGCACCTGAAACACTGAGTTCCTTTAAATCAAGACTAAAACCCAGCTGTTCCCTTTCCTTCATAGTAATTGCAACATTGATCAACACATAGGATGTGTGTAGACGGTTTTGATGGTAGCATTTTAAAATAAATGTAATGTTTATTGAATTGCATCATACCAGTGATGACTGATGTTTTTATGACGTAAAGCTCTATGAGCCGCCTGGTCGCTGAAATGTGCTACACTAATAAACTTGACTTGACGTGCATGCACACTGTGTACCACATTATCGTTCAGGTGCCATGCAATGAAACGCTAATATATTTGCCCTGCTTGAGGCACTTCAACCATCCTTGATGCCCAAGGGTGCTAATAGTTGTGACACCTGAACCGTTTCTTTGCAGTAATGTTGAGACACCATTTGGTTATGTTCTGTGTTTGGTCTTCGTTCTCAATGTAAAGATTTTAATCAGTGATTTGTTCGTTTTGTTGCTGTTTGTGCTCATCTGTATTTGGGTATTTTGTAGGTCAATACCTCGGTTTGCTAATCTGTAATATTTGTGTTTTTAACATGTGTTTTTCACCTAAATCTGGGCCCCCCTATAGATTACAATAAAATCCTCCCAAAAGGAGAGAGAGAGAAAAACAACAACTTTTCATCCTGACTTGTAGGATGAAAAAAGACCTCTGCCTCATCTGAATCGAATGTTTCCTCCTCTTTTCCCTTTTAAAGAGTGGCTAAGAGAAATTGGTTCTTGATGGTTTTCCAAAAGTCTAATCAGCTGGTTGCCAATGTTTGCAGCATGTCTTACATCTAAACAGGAAATGTTTCCATTTAGTCCTAAAAACAAATACAGTCCCCTGGTTTAAGATACAAAAACAATTTCAAACCAGGTAAATCCCAAAGCAAACTGACACCAAGTTGAACCAACACCTCTTTGCTTTGACACGCCCCTCCTGAAGTACTGGAGTCACACTTTTCATTTTTAAGACACACATTTAAAATCCATAAATTGTATAGGAATTTATTGTTCTTATAAAATTTCACTTTCAAAAATCTCTATTTTTCTAGACTTGGATGCTTAGATTATTTTTTGGTTGGGAGATTTGAGCACAAATAAAACCTGAACACAGACAATTTTATGCAGAATTTCTCTCCGTGCTCATCGACATCTGGAAAATGATCAAATAAATTTGGACTGTTTGAGTACCTTGAGAAACCCCTTAAGAATTAATGACAAAATATTGAAACAATTAGGGATGATCGATGAACGTACTGACAGACGGACGAAGAAACCAACGGTTGAGTGGTCAGACAGATTGATGGACACAATGATGGACAGACGACGAAGCAGCCAATGATTGTTTGGATGAATGGATGGAGCGATGGGTGGATGAAAGTTTATCGACAAATGTATTGATTACCATAACGATGATGGATGAATGGTTTGCATATAGAAATAATTTGAGGAAGAAACCAATGCTTGGCAGTTTTCCACCACACTTCTTTTTATTCAGTTCAATCCAGCTTCATTTCAACTCAGTTGTTCCTTATATAGCATCAATTTACAATCTTGAGGCACTTTCAATTCAATCAGACACACATTTCAACTCATCTTACTTATCAAACGGTACAGCAAGCTCAGTTTATTATTCAAACTAGTTTAATAACTTTTCCGTCTCAGGAAAACCCAGCAGATTGCATCAAGTCATTGTCCTGCAGTGTTCACCAAGCAGGCAGCGGCAGCAGTCAATCGCCTACTTATCCAGACCTTGAAAATACTTACATCGAGTTAAATCCCAGATTTTTCCGGGCTGGTGAAGAGCCCTGACGCAAACACGGTCTGCTAAACGCAGCAGTTTGAGCGATTCGCAAGACAAAAACGCACACGCTTTCAATCAGAGGGAGGCCCAGCTGCGGCGCTGACACCGAGGTGACGCTGAGGTGAGGCAGCGCTCTAAAGGTTAATGACCGTTCTGCAGCCAGTAATGGTAGCGGTGAGCAAACACCTCCGCCGCTTCAAACGGCGCAGTGTTGCCAGTTACGTAAGGCGGGTCTAGGTGCCATGTGCTCCCTCTCTCGTTTGCCCTTCCAGAGCATTAAAGCCAACTTGTCCCAGATGTGCTCAGGTGGTGGGGAGGCTATTATGTCGACTCGTAGCAACGTACACAACTCTGCACCCATTTACACTGGGAACTGTCAGCCGGGGCCCTGGTTTCTTTAAGATTCCTGTTGGCTTCCTGATCGCTGCGCAAACAGCTGAGCATTGTGTCAGGGTTACGCAACTGAAGGGGGTCTGCATGTGGAAGTTCCTCCTATAGCTTCCTCTCTGCAGGCCGCTGGAGTTGAGCAATCCCAAACGAAGTCGAAGACGGCCCCGCTGCTCACAAGGTTCTCAGGTTTTTTCTTCTTCGTCTTTTTAAAAAAAAAAAAAAAAAACAACGGTTTAGCTTTAGTTTTTGAGAAAACAACAGTGGAACAGTCTGCTTAGCCTTATCATGCATTAGCGATTGCTTTATTTTGCGCTGTAATGTTAATTTTAGCAAAATGTTAGAGGTCATGAACAATTGCAAAAAAGGAGATTAAATAATTTTACATCAAATTTATTTAAGGTATCCAGTTTAACTAAATTTTGGCTAAAATTTGATTAAATAAATAGACATGAACCTAATCGGTCACTTCTGATGTAGCTATAACGTTAGCTCAAGTTCTCATAGGAACAGCTTTGAAATATTTTAATAAACAAACCCATAAATACAGATTCTGTAAAGTTTTAGTATTCTTCTGTACACATTTGTGAGTTACACTTGGGATAAGTTCCCCAGATTTTATACACTTCTAATGTCTGGATTTGTTGAGAAAGTTCAGATTCAGGAATCCAGTCTAGTTCAAGCATTTGAAGACATGTTCCTAAAAAAAGAAAATATTTGTTTCCGACCCCGAGAAGCATTACATTTCTGCAAATACTTCTGGCTCAAAAACAAAACAAAAGAAGAAACTCAACTCAAGTCAGGAAATATTGTTCACAAAAACATTGAAAATGAAATGAAAAAATGAAAAACCAACTAAAATAGCAGAGCGCATCGGTCGCTCAGACCAAGTCTTCCAGTTTAAATTGGCTTAACTAAACCCAGTCCAGGCGGTCTAATCGGTCTGAGAGGTTAGTAGTGAAGCCCAAGCAGGTGGAAGAAAAAAAAGAAGAATTTCAAGGCGGCCTCCCCCGTGAGAATAGTTTGACCCCCAGCAGTGGGAGACCGAATCCCCGCTGCGCTGGCATAGCCGGCACTTCGGCCGGCCCCGGGATCAACTCTGACCTCCCGTCGTCCCGAGCGCCCACCGTCTGATTCTCCCGGCCTCGCCGCAGCTCAAGTGGCAGCTCACGCAACCGGAATACGAGCCGTCGAGCCACGCAGCCTCGCAGACGAGCAGCGCGGTAGCCGGGCCTGCATGTGAGAAGTGGCTCGTTAGTGGACGGTAATCAGCTTAGTGCTCCCCAAACGCCCACCGGCGCTAAGCTCTTTACAGGCAAACCCAGTTAGAGAGAGAGATTTTGATTGATGCCAGGACTGGGAACACACACACACTCAAACAGAACATGCCTGAGGCATGAGAGGAAACAAGGAGGTGGTGATGGTGGCAAACACCTGAGGCAGCAGAGAGAGGAGTTTGATGGGAAGAAAAAGAAGGAGTAAATGCTGAGAGGGAGCACAATGAGGGAGGTACACAAATAAGAATGAATGTGTGTGAAAAACTCCCTCCTTCGTCGTCCTCCTCCTCCTTTCCCCCCCCCAAGTGCACTCAGTAACCCCGGTGGGTCGGTGGGTGGCAACTCCGTTCTTTAAGGCAGCGCCCGACTCACTCAGAGCCCAGCATACATCCCATACCACAGCGCACAATCGCTGCTCTGTAGCCAGGATCACTCTCACACACACGGAGCTGGAACGTCGCCCGGAAAGCGCACGTGGATACACAGCGTGGGTGTGCACAGACACACACACGCACACCTTCAGTGTAGCAGTTTTCATGTGTCGATTTGATTTTATTTTTATTTTTTTTGCCATAAACACTCTTCAACTCAGAGTTATTATTAAAGAGTGCATTGCAAACACGCTACCTGTTGAACTTTTCACGTTTTTTTCATAGGATTTTATGTGATAGATCAACAGGAACTCCAAAGTAAAAGAAAATGAAACACGTTTTTATTTATTTTACAGCCACAAATCAAAAGTGTGGTCTCTATTTGTATTTAAACACTTTACTCTGGTACCTCTTAGTAAAATACAGACCCCCAATTAATACATAAAAAATGAAAGTAGATATATTGCAGATTAATGAACGATTTTTTTGGTATCCAATGATATTCTAAACAAATCACAAACTCTGGTTTACATGATCTATAACTCCATTTAGCTTTGACTTAAGTATTTAAGTTTTAATTAGAGCTGAAAATTACTGTGTAAGTAAACAAATAAGTCTATTTTTTCTATTTTTTTCCCCCTGTTATTTTAATTTAATATGAGATTTCATAAAATAACAAAGAACTGCACCTGTGCAGATTTGCAACGAACTGTTTACCAGTAAACTAATTTTGAAGCAATTGAGAGATTAGTTAGGAAACGTAGAAAGAAAAAAAATCAATTATCGGAGGAACAGAGAATTTTAAAATCAGAGTTTGGGTCAATCTATCTGGAACATCTGAGCTGTGAAACTGGATTTTGGAGCAAAGCAATGACTATAACAGGCAGAGGTATAATGGAGTGGTTTAGATCCAAGCATCAAAGAGAAATGGCCCAGTCAAAGTTCAGACTTAAATCCCATTGAGAATCTGCAGCAGAACCCTCTTATTGTACCTGTGCTCTAAATTGGTTCATCTGACAAACTCAAATTAAAATTAAAACATTGTGTTTATATAATTTCAAATGAAAATCTTTTGGTATAAAAATCCTGCTTTTGTTTCTTCTTTCTCTTTAAAATTATTTGAATAATGGCCACTTGCACTTCTAAAAATAAACTCTTACTTTATTTAAAAAAAAAAGAAAAAAAAAAGAAAGAAAACCTGACCTGTTTGAACATCATCCAACATGTCGGATTGATAAAACAAAGTCACGTTCAAAGCACAAATAAAGTGTCAGCTTGAGACCAAGATCTGTCCTGTTGCGTCTATTAATCAGAAAAAATGTAAATCCGGTTCTATTAATCATCCTGGATGCGTTTTCATTTTGCACAAAAGCGCCGCTCACACACCGGAGTGGGAAGTCCTTGGAATATGATTGCAAGAGAGAGAGGGAGAAAAGGAGAAAGTCTGGATTTGGAATAAAAGAAGAGTGCAAACAAAAAGTCTGCAGGGGGAGAAATGAAAGGGCAGGAAGAGCAGAGAGAAAAGGGGGGCAGCGGAGGGGCAGATGGGTTTTGTGGAAGACAGAATCGGCGAAACAGTTTGGACAAAAGACAAAATAGGTGTGTGTGTGTGATTGAGACAGAGGTAAGGAGGTGAAATCTATCCATTAGCTGAAACGCTTTTGGCCGATTCCTGCTTCCTGGAAGGTGGTCCAGACGATCCGTTTGTGAGTTTGTTTTCCCCACCAAAAGACTCTTGATTTATGTGTTGTCATGCAAGCGAGTAAACCAAACAAACCCAAGATGTGTTGTTGAAACTAAAACACTTTGAAGTTACAGAAAGAAAGACAGAAACAGAAAAGAGCAAGTAAGAAAGAGTTCAGGTGTGGTTGGCAATCAGTCACGTCCAGTGACCAGTTCAAAGCAAGAAGATCTCACACACACACACACCACACACACTTCGGTCCGTCCAACGGCGCCTCCCGGACTGGCTGAGCTGCCAATACAATTCACTCCCCTGCATGCGAGCGCATGCATGCCAACTGCATGCGAATAAGGCACTAGTCAGTCAAAACATGACTGGAGTACTGAACCATTAGTCGAGGATTTACTACCGAATTACCATTTGGATGGCCGGGCAGTTCACCAGCACAACACAAAAACACAAACACACAAAAACAGAAAGGGCCGCAGTCGACTTCCTGTGAAAGAACCTTTCCACTGGCAGCTCTACTGAAAGAAATGCTTTTTTTTGTTGTTGTTTTGCCAGACGAGGGAAATTAGGAGAACTACTGAAAATTAGCTGCTCTGGTTCTGATTTATTGGATCTGAAAGTACAAATATCGTCAATTTTTGAGGAGCTGCGTATTCGCCCAAAGGAGTGTGAAGCACTCCTGGGGGAAGTCACCATCCAACGATCAAAGGCTGACAAACTTTAGACGAGTGCAAAAACCTGAGGAGGGATTTTATGGGAACGAAGATAAAAAAAAAGTTTTTAAAAAAAATGCTCCGGGTCAATTCGCCCGTTGGTGCTTCACCGATAACGCTGGGCTGCTTGTGTGTTCGTTTGTTCCTTCAACAATGCAAAGCCTTCAGCTGAGGTTTTTAATTACACCCACAAATCAGACCACATTTTCATGACATGGCTATTAAGGATTTTTAAGTCTTTTTAATTGGATACCAGAAAAAGGGCTTGCTCGAACTAAGTTTTCTCCGTCTGAAAGAAGCATAAAGTAAAATTGCCCCTCCCGGACCTGTTGCTGGGCCGCTGTCAGTGCCATCTATCGCTCCTGTGAAGGTAACTCCTAATTGAAGTTAGGAGTTACCTAAATACCTAAATAAAGCAGGTATTTGTTGTTTATGTACATAAATCTGAATGACAATAAACACCTTTTTCAAATTTCCTGCAATTCTAAATGATTAAAAGATGAAGTCAAACAGTTTTGCTTCATGTTTTAAATACTGAAAGACATTAACACAGAGTTATGATTTCTCCCACTCTCTGCTTTCTGTTCAGTGAAGGCCACAGCGGCCAGAAAAGGTTGCAAAACTTTGCTGAAACTATTTCTAAAATATGTTTAAACAGGACACACAAAATGAAATCAGCAAACAAGCCGTGCTTTACATATTTTTCCATTTGGAGCAATTGAACGTGCGCCACAATTGTTTGCGCTTTTGAGAGCAAATAAGCTGGTTTCTGGATTTTATCTTTTTCAATTTTACAGTACGGCTCAGCTTCATCGGGCTAATCGGATAATAACTCACAGATTAACCTATTTTTACAAATGATCCCCAAAGAAAAAAGTTATCCGTTCTCGTCCAATAACTCCCTTCGCACTGCATCATGGAACAGAGTCTCTGAACAATCGTTTCATCTGATCTTTGATCCGCGACTTCAGAGGGAGTTTGTACATCTGTGCTTAACCTTGCCGAGATTCTGATTCGGCAGATAAAGAGGCGCTGACGTGTGTGTGATAGTGCGATGAATTCACGGTGAGGGGGATCCGCCTGCGAGGCGGGGAATCCGAAAGTTAACCGAAAGCAAAGTGAGTTTGATGATCTGTCGGCGGTGGAGGAGTGAAAGAGACAAAGAGGGAGGGGGGAAAAAAATACACAAGGTTTCATCACCGGTTTTCACCAAGGCAACAAAGATTTGCGTCAAACAGTTTCTGTGGAGTCAAATATTTTCTTTCCTTTATAAGTTTGATGCGGAAGCGAGTCAATAAGAGTCAACGCAGGACTGACGCACACTGACTTCTTTTTCTTTCTGGGTGCTGCTCCTCCAATCAGCAGCATGAAGTCAGGTTAGTGAGCAGACAGGTGCACGAAGCTGCAGATCCAGACTCTGTTCGTCAAGCAGAACCAAATACTTCTGTTTCTTCCACCGCATCAGAATCAGCACGCAGTTCATTTGAAGCAGAAAAAAACAAATCCCAAAAAAAATAAAGCTGCATAATGAGCTGAAAATACTAATATAACTGGCATCGAGGTTTTAATAAAACAATTCCTTCTCTTTATTGTTCACGTTTGAATTCCTTTTAACAAGATGCCGGAGAAAGAGGCAGCGGTTTTTTCCTCAAACTGTTTGAATCGCAGCGTGCCAAAGCCCCTCCCACACTAGTTGCTGCACACTCCAAAGGTTCCACCTATTGCTCAATTACAAACGCACTAATTCTATTTAGAAATATTTGTGGTCACAAAAACTCAGTCCAAGTGTGAAAGATAAAGGAGAACCATCTTAAGATGACGCCGGTTGGTAAGCCGGAGAAGCAGGTTTGTTCAACAGCCGATCGCAGGCTCAATCAAAGTCAACTAATTTAGGAGCTAAAAACAGCTGACAGTGCTAAAAAGAAGTACTTGCCCCCTTGCAGACTTCTTTAGTTTCAGATTTCTTGTCGCTCAAAGGGTTTTGGTTCTGTTTGACTAGCTTGATCCAGACCTGATAACCTGACAAAGTGAAACTCTTTGGAGGGTGAATGTCCTGCTGGATCTGGGGTAAAGCCAGTGCAGCATTCAACAACTCAAACACGGTGGCGGTAGTGTGAAGGCCTGGGACTTATTTCATTTAACTTGTGGAATCGTGAATTCGGCTTTCTAGCTCGAAATCCTGAAGGGGATGTCCAGCTGTCTCTTTTCTCAAGCGGGCTTCCATGATGCAGCAAGACAAAGATCCAAAACACACCAGCTTGTCCAACAGCTAAAAACATATAGGTGAAGGTTTTAGGGTGGCCTAGTCAAAGTCTGGACCTACATCTGCGTCATGACCTTAAACACGACTCTCATGCGAGACGACCCAACCCCGTCCAGACTTGAACTGGAGCTCGGCAATGCATCAAAAACAATACATCGCGATAAACACATGATCTATTCTAACAGATAATATTGGATCAATAATTTCACTGAACTTCAACCCAGAACCGCACGGCATTCTGGGAGATGTAGGCAAAGGACAGACTTTCGCCTCTCAACCTCTCATGGCCAGCTAAGCAAGTTTGGCGGCATGAACTAACTTACTCACTCTTTGGTTACCTAGCAACGCACTCACTCTTTGGTTACCTAGCAACGCACTCACTCTTTGGTTACCTAGCAACAACCTGTTGAGCAACGTGTAGCAGCTGTTTCCCCACTGTGCCTCATAACTGCTTAAAAATGAAAAGAGTGAAAGGAGAAAGTGAGAACAAGAGGAAATTATGGATGAAACTTGAAAGGCCACACCAGTTTGAAAGTATTTCAGTTATTTAAAAAGAAAAAAAAAAGATCAATAATTATGAATATCAACTGATATGAGACCCTTATGTCATGGCATGTTTTTCATCCATATGTTAGCTTGAACCAAAAGAGAGAAGTTTTGAAACATCTGTGTTTAACTGCTTTTTTAAGCAGTTCAAAAAAATGATCATATTTTGAAGAAAATAATGACAGAATAAAAGGAAATTGATGAAATTGCACAGATTTGTATTGTACAATAGTATACAGCTGCTGTGTCGTTGTACTGTTGAACTCCAGATGCTGAATTCACCGGGTCACACAGACCTTTGCATATTTAGAACAGTGCCTGTCATCAGCCCGATCATCCGTCACAGAGCTGTTTGTGTGCGCGTCTCGGTCTCAGCCCAGATTACCCCCCCGTCCCTCGGATTTCCCTAATCAGACCGAGTCGGAAGACCAAGATGAGACGGCGATGTGATCACATGCTCCGTGCCAGGAGCCTTCGGGCGCTCCAGCATTTACAGGTGCATCGTGCGGACGGACACACAGCCTTCAAGGCTCCTCGAAAAACCCAAACAGCGGGTAGCTGTTCCCGAGCGTGGAGTTAGTGCGTCACCTTCTTGAGCAGACCACCCAAACAAATCAAGACCGGACTTCAGAGAAGGACGCATCCTTGACTTCAACAAAAACACGCTCCAGCTCCCTCAAATGGATCGTTGGCAGCTTTGCTCGGTGAAATTATTCCGCAGACATCTAAATACATGTCTGAGGAATAAAACAAAGATAAACAGAGAAATATGGAGTTTGTTGGGCCTGGCAGCCATCCCCATGCAAACACATGGCTTTATTTTTGCCTCACTCTGTCTGGGTAAATACCGTTGTGTAACGCTGTAATTAGGCTAATGAACGAAGGTTGAGTTTGCAGCAAATTTCCATTTTAATATGAGTTACATAATCATAAGACGGTGGGCTGAGCCACCCAGACTATACAGTCAATTATACCATAAAAAAAAAAAAAAAAAAAACCTACCAGAAAAAGATGAACGTTTGAAGGATGAATTAGTAGTTATGTGAAGTCTACGCTAAATAAACACAGCATCTAAATATCTAAATTAACTTACATGAAGCGCTTCGGGATTCAGACTTCTACCCACCCTGGATTTAGCCACCACGTGTTCAGTCCTGCTGTTTCTGCTACACATCTGTATGCACTTACACTCTGCATTAATGTGAGCGGGGCTGTGAGTCACTGTGCTGAGCGAGGCATTCTGCCTTCAGCACAAAGCAAGACGTCTCAGCAGATAAACAACCACATGTACACGTAAACATATATGTATGTAGATGTATAAATACACACACGCTGCCCTGAGCCTACCCCTCTTTAGGAGGAGGAAGGGGTCACATCCAATCCTCGAGCTTGTGTTTTACGTAACACTACCACTGCTGTCAGTCTACACTATCATCGCCGTGGATTACATACCCTGCCAGACGGGTCTGTCGCACACAGGCAGCTTTCTGCAGCGTAAGAGCGCACTTAATGGGCTGTTTGTCACGGAGCTGCAAAGCACAAATGTGTCCACTTTTCAGTGGCTACATGAAGACATAATGATTAAATACAGGATTGCCGCTTAAAATTTCAAATGCTTTTTAGTCTCAAGTTTTGAAGTTTATGTCAGATTGAAGTCTGTGTCGCGTAAGCGAACTGAGGAGGTGTATGGCATCTAATTCGTCTAGTGGCACTGCTGGAGATTTAAAAAAAAAAAAAAAAAAGAAGCTGTGTATGTCTCTGTAATGTTGTGGTTTCTCTGCAGATAGAAATGTTCTGCTTGGTTTGATATAAAGAAATAGGTTTTTCTCTAAACCTATTTTCCTAAACTTGTCAAGCTTTATGAAAATGAGCAGTTTTTTTGATAAGAAAAAAAAAATGTACCCACAAGAAATTAGAAATCAAAAAAGTACCAGATGGGTACTTGACCAAATCTCTTGATACCAACTGCTGGTGCAATATCTGTGATTTTGCTCAAGGGCCACAATTTGTTAAACCTATTCATAAAAACAACCCTTGCGCACGACTTGCAAGCTGTATTACTGGTTTAACGTAACTTTATTTTGCCCTCCGTTGGTTTCTGCAGCTCCCTCGCAAGCTTTTTCTGCACACTCCCCCTGCTGTCTGGGAAAGCAGCTGAAACACCAGTCCCTAAATATTAGCGACCACCTAAACTAATGAAGCATGAGAACTCTTCCTATAGGTTTTGAACAAATATCAGTAACTGCATTAAAAAGTTGTGAACAAACTCTCAGTGAAACATATCAAAAACAGGAAGCTACTGGAGTTTTCCCAACATAAATTGCATTTATTTTAACAAAATGATTGTGACTCACATCCTGATCTGGATATCTCTCGACAATTTAATAAATTACCTGAAAATAAAATGAGTATTTAATGCTTTTTGGAGGGGCTTCCCCATAGTAAAGCAGCTCAGTATTTCCTGTGGCTGGGAATAAATATTCCTGGCTTAAAACGTTTGCCACAAAAAGTTAAATATCTTTCTACAGCAGGCATCATTTAGAGTGAAACAGTTCACTTCATTATCTTAACCATGAGGTTCCTTTTACACATTACATAACCAGCATCTAATAGGACCATTTCTGGCACACGACCCAAGTTTAATTTTAGCCTTTGGCCCCTTTGGTGTTTGCCCCGGGGACGTACACACAGTCATTACCTATACTGGCTGGAGTCCCCAGTTCTTCCTGCTGGAGGAAGAAAAATTCCCCTGTAATTACAAGCAATCGTAAAAACACACCCATACTGTACATTTTTGGGAGTAAAAACTGTGTCTCGACGCTGCTGATTGCTAAAGGATGAGAGCTCAGTTTGACAGAGCTGTTAAACTGCAGTAATAGGATGGTTAGAAATGCTGTGCGGAAGCCGAGGAAGCCGAGTTGTATAATGGTAGAAACAAATAAATAATAAAATGTTGAATAGAGCGAGCGTGAAAAACAGGGGAGGGGAGGAATTCCAAAAATCCATCAGCCCAGATGTCATCCAAGGACAAACCATGCGATGGACGAACAAAGGGAAGCAGTAAAGATCCAAAAACAAAAAATGAAGATGGACGCAGAGAGAGGAAAACAACATCTGAAAGGGGGAAAATTACAGGCTGTTGAGGAGAAGAAGTGTCTCAGGAGAGGCCACTGGTCTTGGGACTTGTCGCTTTTGAGGACTGCCAGCGTGCTGGAGCAAACACACGCAAACAAAAGGATCATTTATTGGCAGCGGGACGAGGGGGATGCTGGATGCAGAGGATGAAAGCAGGGGGAACACTGTACAGAGGTATTCGAGAGCAGCATGAGTCAAACACTGGCCCCATCTCAACATTCACAGCCAACGTGTAACACCCCCCTCCATGCTGCCCCGTGACATTCCCGGCCGCCAAATGGCCCCACCGTGGGACTCAGCAACCATTTTTATTTCAAAACACCCCATGCTTTCACCAACGTAGCCATCATTTGGCAATAAATCCAACACGTTGTTGCACGGAAGCGGGCTACTGATTGCTCATTTCCATCCGAGAAATCTGTAAAACCCAACCGTCAAGTTCGGCTTCCCTGCACAGACACAAACCGCAACAACCCCCGTATGAATATCTTGCTAATGCCTTAAATTCCTCATTAAATCCATCTGTGGAGCCGAGCTATGAAATGTTTACCACGAAACTCCCGAGCGGCTTAATTCCAATGCAGCTTACAGTGCAAATCATGAGAAGGCAAGCGGAGCTACTTCAACAACAAGACAGAAGTCCCAGTGTGGAAGATTACCAAGAGTTTCACTGACGCATATAAATCCAAATATCCACTTACAGTCTCTGCTATCTGCTTTAGCTGCAAGCATTTATTTCTTAGAAAGTACCCATCATTTGGTGCAGACAGCGGTTCAAAGAGAATGTTTTTCCGATGACGAAATGTCTCGTGGAAACTTAGCTTAGTCATTGTTTAGCTGGGGTGGTCCTTCAAAGGTTGGAAAACTGTGCCTTAGAGTAAGAATGGATGTAAACACGGGAAAATAAAATAAAGTAGATGTAGATGCAGGAAATGAAAACATAAATGTCATTGATTGCTGCAGGAACCATACTCTTTTCAACCACTTCCTTTGATTATTCTCATTGGGGGTTTTTTTCACTTTCTTGACAAAAAAAAAAAAAGATGTCAGAAAATCTTTATTTGTTCCAAATTTCTTTGCGACGGACCTATTCCAATACAGATTTGACTATTTTACTTTATAGTTTAAATTTAAAATTATTAATAATTTAAACTAAGATTTAAACAAATTAACAGGTGAATGACCATCTAAACTTACTGCGGTGACACACAAAATTGAGAAGGTCACATTTCCTTGATCGTCCTTGATATACTTCTGCAGCCTAATTGAAATCCACCTCTGCCAACTTCATCAGATTAAGCATTGTTTTGTCGATGTAAGGCCACACAGTCGGTGCATAAAGCAAATACAATAAAGTCAAAGGAACGGTCCGAAGATCTCAGAAACCAGCTTGTGTCAAAGTATAAATCTGAGGAAAGTCACAAAGCAATTCTAGCAGCATGAAGTGTCCTGAAAAATACTGAGGTCTCCATTATTTGAGGCTGGAAGAATATTAGATCTACAAAGATCCATGTTTCCATACTCGCAATCAAAATGAGTTGCTAAAGAAGAGAGGTGGCAAGAATCACAACTATAACTAAGATAGAGAACCAGGTGTTCCCTTGTGGAGATAGGAGAAATATCTAGAAGGTCAACCATTGCTAATGCACTTTACCTACCAGATCTTAACAGTAGACATGCCAGATGGAAGCTGCACTTCGATAAAATGCACATGGCAGCCTGAAAAAGCACCAGGCCAGACCGAGCAAAATCCTCTGGTATAATAAAACCCAAACAAACCGTCTAATCCTATCAGGTCTGGATAGGTGGCGATATGGTTAAGGGCATTACACATCATATGTGTATGGTGGGGTTAGCATCATGCTGTGGGGAAGTTGTTTGCCACAAACTAGTTTGGGTAGACGGTGAATTGACATCGGCTAAATATAGAAATCTTCTTCAAGAGGACCTGCTCCTCCACTGCACACTAAACATTAGACCAATTTACCTTTAGAAAACAGCCAAGATAAGAAAGGAGGAGGAGTATCTGGAAGCCTTTGAGTGGCCCAGTCAAAGTCTACACTTAAATTCAATTAAACATCACTGGAAAAACCTCAAAATTCATCCATTAACGCTACTTATCCAACCTGACAGAGAAATAGGGGGTCTGCGGAGGGAAATTGTAGATGACAGCCAAAAACAGCTGCACCAAGGTACTAGAGAGAAACCCAAGATGACTTGAAGCTGTGACTGTTCCCTGGGATGCTTCAAGAAAACACTAAGTGAAACTTTTTGAAACCTTTTTTTTACGTGGTTGTGGCAACATTTGTACATCTTTCTGAAAAAAAAAGATTATATATATTATATATTGGATCCTATTTGACACATGAAAGTGAATATTTTCTGATGTTCCATTGTAATATGAAAAGGATTTTCAAAGTACAACATTTGCCCTCCAGCCTTACAGTGAGGGATTTTATACAGACAAGTCAATTAAAACTAGCGTCAGCCTAACTGAATTTGGAAGTGCAACGCTTCAATGGAAAGACTGATGAGAAGATTTTTTTAATCAATTATGTATTTATTGTTTTATCATTTGTTTTTTTCAGAGAACGGATGTTATGGTGCATAAGTAAGTGGTATGCAAGGAAAGCATGTGCTGCAGCGAATGTTGTTGATTCTGTTGTACATTGTCTGCAGTTAAGTTTGTTGGAGATTGTGTATCTAAGTTATTTCTGTTTGTGTAGGTTTATTTAAATGGCTTGTGCTATGTGTTCACTAATTGAGCAGAACTTTCTATTGGGACAATAATGCATCTGTTCTATAAGATTGAATTGTTCCCTTTGCTACAACTTGCGCATATGGTAGATTTGTTTGACTGTTTCTTTTTCTTTAAGAAAAGGCACAAAGGGTCAATCGGAGCAGAATAATTATTTTCATATAAAAGCAGCAAATGATGATTAGAGATGAAAACCAACAGTAAAACTTAAAAAGATGCCACAATTCATTATTACACAACACTGGAGAAATAAAACTGAGAAAAACCTCCAGAACATAGATTTCTTTTCATTGTTTTAATGACTGGACTATGTGGCCTACCCTAATCAAATCTTGTACAAACAGACGGTTAAGGCCCTTAAAGGGACTCAATGCTGGAGGAGCCAAACTAGGTTTCATATGCAGGTATATTGACAGTCTTATGAGTAAGACTGCTGTCTGTATTTTAATTTGAGGCCTGTTGTGGTTTAATTGCAAGCATTGATCAAAGACACTGGATTATCTTCGGAATATATTCTTTACACTTCCAATCTTACAAAAAGCAAACACAGCTGCAAAGGCTTAAGGTTGAAATTAGAAATGTAAAAACAATGCCAATAAGTGTTCAAATTCCTACCTGTTCCCTCTTTGTTCCCGTTCTGATGTGTCCGTAGCTCCTCGGATTTGTAGAAGTCAATGCTGGCGTACGTGTTGAGGCTTGAACTGCTGCTCCCGCCAGCTGAAGCCCCCGTTCCCCCAACCACAGAGCTCGAACCAAGAACAGAGAACAGCCGAGATTGGGGCTGGCCTCCTGTGGCACCTTCCAGGCCAGCGTGGGGACTCTCTTTGTTGACCAAGTCCAAGTCTATGTAGTTAAGACCCTGCTCTGTGGACAATGTCTGATTGTTTGTGGGAAGTGACTGCTGTGCAGGGAGTGGAAATTGAGTTGGAGGATCAGTGACGGCACCGTTCCCCCACAACATGCTCTCAAAGCCGAGGCGGCGGGAAACAGCCTGGGTGTGCTCTGGAAAGAGGGAGGCAGTAGAAGAAGAAGTAGAAGCAGAGGTGGACAGTGAGGGTGTGGCCACAAAGGTTTCCGAGCAGTGCCGCCTGCGTCCCTGGGGATCAGCGCGGATTACTTTAGCACCCTGGTCTGGGTTCAGTCCTGATTTGCCTAGAGGAAAGTCTAGACCCCGAGAGAGCACAGAAACAGAAGGATCAGTTCTTGTAGGAGAGGGGACTTTGGGGGAGACACTTGTTGATGACCGAGGGGCAGCATTGTTACTCAAGCTGAAAGCCATCTCTGTGTAGTCTCCACAGGATGTAGGAGACTCTGTCTCAGTCACTGAGGGAACACTGTCTCTGCTTTTCCGAAGAGGTGGCTCAGCAACGTCAACAGTTCCTTGACACAGACTATCAGTACCTTCCGTACAGGTTTTAGGGGCATGACCAAGAACTGGGGGTGTGGGAGGGGTGTGGAATGGTGGAAAAACTAACTGAGTATTGGAATGGGGTGAAAGGGATGGTGAAGGGCCAGGGTCCATGTTGACATACTCTGATGGAGTTGGTGGAGAGATAGGGGCAGAGGGACTATGAGACAGGGGGATAAAGGTTTCTAGAGATGGAGTTGGTCTGTTTTGAGAATGCTGGTGACTTAAGCCATGATTCAGCAATGATCCATGTCTCAGTCCTCTACCTCGCCCAACTCCTACACCAGTCCGGCTGCACTGCTCCCCTTTAAATTCAATGCTTACATATTCTCCAGGGCTCTTAGGTTCCGGGGGCAAGGGGTTCTCACGAACCCTAGGAAGCGTGTTGGCCTTAGATACATCTACAAATAGGCTTACTGGTCTGCTTCTAAAGTGGCTACCTTGCTTTGTTAACCCACCAGAGCCCCGCCTCTGAGCAATCTTGCTCACCTCTTTGGGCTGAGATCCAGTTGTCACATTACCCATAACCTGGTTAGTCCTGTCATCGTTCTCTCCAAGACTCTCACTGCTAGCTGAGCTGGAGGAGTATGAGGACGAAGAGAGTGATTGGTGCCGTCCAGTCCCTGAACTGCCAGTTGGCTGCTCTAGATGCCCCCCTGAGTTTCTGCTGCCACCTCCTCCTCTGCTACAGTTCCCATTGGGGCGTCTACCTCGTCCGGGCCCATCATCAAAAAGCCCAGAAGTGGGATTATGTTTGTACGATCTGGGAAGGGAATAATAGGAATACACCATCTTTGGGAGCGGCTGTTGCAAACTGGTATCTAAATGGCAGGTGTGCTCATTTTGAGGGGGACTGCCATTTACAGAAGGTGCACTAATAGGAGACATGTTCATGTAGTCGCTACCAGCTCTGCTATCGGCACTGCCAACCCAGGCACCTTCAGAAAGGCTTCCACGCTGGTCAGGGGAGCAACTGCTGTTGGGTGACATTATCATATAGCCGTCAGACACTGGCAGGGGACGAATCTGCTGCGGGGGAGACACGCTATTGTTGGGGGTCATGGCCATGTAGTCATCAGGGGGTTTAGAATCTAATTCTGGAACACACACAGTCATTGTCTGACATGAGGAAACAGGAGGCTGGGTGACTCCAGGTAGCATGGACATGTAACCATTGTCCACACCTGCAACTGCTCCTGGACCACCATCAGTTTTTAACTCTCCTGCTACATCCAAGTACCCTCCTCCACCTACACAAGAGCCTAAGGTTGATTCCCTTTGAATAGATGAGCAGGTAGATGCAAAGGACTCCCGACTGGTGCTCCTTGACATAATGGCATAATCAGCTGAATCTTCATCTGTAGGTTCCTCAGCTCTGCGCTGGTGTGGGGCCAGTCTTTCCAGGGCCATAGGAGGCAAGGAGGCACGCTTGCTCAGAAGTCTGCGTTCAGCCTCGCATTCACGGCTAGAAGATCGACGCAGTACTCTCCTAGTCTGGGGCAGTGAGCCATTAGTTGGCGTTCCTGGCACAGCCTGGGAGCTGGACATCATGTTGCCTTGATTACTGTTGCTGACACTACTGCTGGTCCCACCTCGTTGACCCATTAGGATGTAGTTTGCTCCATCCTCGCCAAGGCACTGGTTGCCAGTGCTGCTGACAGAGCTTCCTGGCAGGATCGGAGAGGGTAGAACCGTGTGATCTCCAGGACTGGAACCATACTCATCTGAGGAGCCATAATCACTGGGTGAGCATGAGACTGAGGTATGATGAGAGGCTACACGAGTATAAGCACCAGACCCTGGAACAGGACCAGCAGATGTGATACCTCCAAACTCAGATCCATGCCCAGAGCTGGACGAGAGACTTGGGGCTGGTGATGGGGATGGGGCTGGAGTTGAAATGGAACGCATCAACCCAAAAGGAGTTTTAGCAGCTGTGGTTGGGACTGAGCGGGCTGACTTTGACCTGAGGATTGGGGTGGTAGAGCAGGAGCCATTGCTAGAAGGACTTGTGTTTACACCATGCAGAGGAGTGGCTCCTGCTATCCCATCTTCACTTTTCCCTCCATCACTGGCAGTGCGGGACCTCGGGAAGCTGTGCCGAGGTGTGGGAGAGGCACTGGAACTGCCTAATGGAGCTCCCACATTAGCACCTAAGGTAGGCTCGGTTCGGGGACGGCGGAGGAAGCCCACCTGGCTTGGAGGGGGATTGGGATGGTGGCGGCGAGAAGGAACACTGATAGGATTGGAAGCTGTGGCACCTCCTCCAGGACCAGAGTTTGACTGTGACTTTGTGCGCTGGCGAAACTCCTCGCTCAGGGCTTTCATGGCCTCCAGCAAGGTTTCGTGCATGTTCTGGGCCACCACAGAATCATCGACCTAGAAAACAACACGTAAAAGTCAACAGATTAAAACCTAAAAAAGTGCATTGTGCTCGAATGCAGCATTTGAACTGCATTCAAACAGTTCCTGTTTGAATGCAGTTTCTAGTGTTGTTCACTGGTTCTTTACAGTTGTGCAGCTGGAGAATGTTAAAATCCAACACACAGACACAACTCCAAGTTACACGCTCACCTGCATCCAAAACTCGCCGGGGCCCGTCACAGCAGAGCGTCCCACCTCGACAAAGAAAAAGTTTTCCGAATGTCCGCAACGCCTGACGTTCATCAGCTGGAGCACCACAGCGGCTGCGTCGGAGTTCAGCTTCACAAAGTTTACCGTCTTTTCGGTCAGGCAAAGGCGATAGATGCCTACCAGGTTCTTGGCCTGACCCAGGCCTTTAGGCCACACCTTCACCTGCCAAACTTCTTTGAATGCAGGTCCTGGATTTGGCGCTCCATAGTCCCCTGAACTCGTACTGTCATTAGGATTTTTACCTTCAAAGACAGAAAAGACATTTGAAGGTTACAGGAGAGAAAAATAAAAAAATAAATAAAACACACCAAAGAAGAAAATCAAAGAGTGAGTTTGACTTTCATGCACATATTATAATTTACCAGATGTAGCCACCACTATTTATCTGTTGGTGAAAGGTAAGGGGGTTTTATGATGAGTGTATTGCTTATGCTGGGGCTTTGAAATAGATTTTGAATCAGATCTTGAGCACAAAGTCAGCATGTATCAGCTTGTGAGACCGCCTCAGAGTACCTGCAGGCCTCATATCTGAGGTCCCATTTGTCAAGCACACTGGCATCTCAAGAGCCTCACACCCACAACCGGTATGGAAAAGCCAAACAGTCAACAATTGAAGCGCTGCACTAAAATGATGACTGCAAGAGAAAAGCCGCAATTATGGAAAAATCTCCGGCAAACCATCATGGAAAATGCTTCTTAAGTAAACCTCCTTTGAAACTAAAGCAAACTGATGATGCGCTAAAATAAAAGCTTCTCTATGAAACTGTTCGCAGCTGAAGGATCAGCTTTCCACAGAGATGTAGTAATGCAGAAAGTCTGCTCTATGTCTTCAACTCGCTTTGTTCAAAATGTTTATTTAACAAAGGCTCAGGACTTGGTTCGCTACTTTGTTATTATTTGCGTGCATATTTTGGGCTTAAAGTCACTGTATTGTTCAGATTATTGACGCTCAGCATGTGATGTTTATCCTCAAAAGGCACCTTCCCTCTGTCTTGCCATGGGACTCGTGAAGAACAGGGTTTATGTTTAGGCTCAATTACTTCCACCCACAAAAGACAAAATATCTGTCTCCCAAAACGTATTTTAGCATTAAAAAAAACATGTGACTCATGTTTTGGGTGGACTAGGTAACTCCCTCGCTAAATATCTTTAAACATGACCACTATCCTTCAGTGTCCCACATTTCCAGGTTCATTATGTTCCCAGACTGAACACGTGTCTGAACATGATATTCTTATACCAAGCAGGATAAATCAATGTCAAAACCACAGCATAAAAACCTCTAGAAAAATTTGGAGCACCTGCCTCATAAGTCTACCACATCTGGTATTGACAGAAAAAGTGTTTTCTTGACAGCTGAACGAGTAAAGATTCATATACAATCATGGTGTAAAGAAAGTTGTTGCCTCTGCAGTTAATTTGTTGTCGTTACATTTTGGGTCCGATGTACTGCACATCAAATCATTGTGGTTTGAAGACGGATCAACATTGGTACTGGATGACTTTAATCATTTTTTAACATGTCAGTGTTGGTTCATAAGTTAATGAGGCCGATAATAACTGATGTTTCCATGTTGGTGCTGCTTGTGAGGATTGGCCATGTCCAATTTGTTCTACGCCTTGATGATACTTTTTTTTACATTTTCATAAATTTTTCTAACCTACTTTGGACAAGGCCTCAGTTGTCAGCTGGCCTTAGATCATTGGACCATAATTGGAGCTTATAGTCCAATTTGTGTCTTCAAATCGCCCGGGTCCTGTTGCTGGGAAACTAGCCCAAATCATCACCTCTTTCATAAGTTACAAACCACACTTATTTTCTTTCAAATTGTTCTGTGATGAGGTTTAAAATGCTAACTGAGACCTGTACAGTCTCACATGCAGCGCCTGCCTCCAAAGGATGGATATTGTCACACAACAGTGTCTTCAGTCAGAGGCCTCATCAGAATTGCTGCGTCACTGACTGCTAACAGAGATCCTTCCTGCCCACTGCGTCACCATGCACAATGACTCTTAGAATGTGCTCGGATTTATGTTATGGCAACATTTAATTTAATTTTGGGATAAATAAAATATTTGAGTTGAAAGGTTTTTGATTGGCAGCACCTGACTGCCACTTTCACTTCTACATCCCATGGAAGTAACAAGGGTGTGCTTACTTTTTGCCGTAACTTTTGTGTAAGAAACGAGAATGTTGAATCTGCTGTGCGCACAGGATACATTTAACCCAGAAACATCATATAATTTTATCAAGTTATGATGCTAGAACCCTTGTAATTGAAAGAGGATGTACTTTAGCACGGAGTAATAATTTATCCTAATCAGAAAGTAGTTTGACCACAGCATAACAAATCCAGGCTTCTGTCTGGATGTGCGAGCTTCTGCTTTCCTGCTGCAAATTTTGCAATGAGTACCATATGGAGACAAGGGACTCCACGTACACTGTGGTCGCCCTGTTAGACGAGCTTCTGTCATGACGAATATTTTTCCAAAATCCCAACACACACACACACACAAACACACGCACGTACAAAAAACTTGCAACAATAAAAGTGACAGGCCTGAAGCGTCCTGCTGTGTCTTCTTTCAGTTTGCCCCCGCAAAAATGGAAGAGGAACTCGAAACAGACAGAGAATAGATGTTTTGTTGAAAACCAGAGAGGCTGGGGATTGGCAGCTGTGTGTGTGTGAAGGCACTCCCCCATGCACTGGATGAGTGTTTTCATGCACTGCTTTTCACTCCATTATGCTTCCTCGACATGAGATTTACAACAGGAAGAGGTACTTTGACATACGGGATTGTAGGAGATTGTACAGATATTGGAAGAAGTGGGAGGAGTGGTCGCTCTAGAAAACATTTACAAAAAACTTAAAATTTTTTAGCCAATTACGTTCTGAATTTTCCAAGCCATGTAGTTCATTCTGAGTCAGTTCTCTTGCAAATATTAAAACCCCTCAAGTCTTTCAAGACCCTTGCAGAAACTGATGCTCCTCTGCCAAACATCACAACCCTTTGCTCATGGTTACATAACACTGGTTTTGCTCCAACAAGGAGCGGCATAAATTATAGTTGCCCCCCACTCAAAGGTTTTACTCTGGAGATCTTCTTATTTCTTTTTTTTGTGTTGTTGTGTGTGTGTGTGTGTGTGTGTTTCTATTTGGTCACCAACCAGAAGAAGTCCGTTGAGAAACTATCAGCATGTGAGCTTCCATGCAGCCCGGCACCGCCTCTATAACTTACAAGGAGCCCTCAGAAAACAGAGCGGCCCTCAGCCGGAGATGGAGCCGCAGTCCAATGCCGGAAGCGTGTGAAAACTAAACACACCTGCAGGTCGATTGAGGATCCGGTGACGAAGCCTTGCCAGTTGCATGAGGGCGAAAACTTTCGGCCAGCCTTCGTTTAACCTTGAGCAAGAGTTTTGTTTCAGCATTACGCTCCCTGCCTCCCTGTTCAATAAACTAAAAACAACCCGCATTGGCTCTTTTCACACACCATGTGTTAACTTCTATTTCAGCATGAACTTTGTAGACGTACGTGCAGCTCGCGAGCGGCACCCCAACACTGGCATCTATTCGTGGTCATTTATATGCCAGCCTGGAGCCAAGTCCTTTGAGATCGCGGGAGGCTGTGATCTCGACCGGTTAGCGCAGCTGAGTTCATGCGGTCGCGGCAGAAAGCTTTAAGACGGAAAGAAATCTGGTTTTCCAGACTTTACGGGTGCTGCGTTCAAAGTGAAAGTTTGCATCGAATACTAGGTTGGTTTTAAGATGGGTCACATGAATGGAATGAAACTGCTGAGAGAACGAAAATAAACTTAATCACAGAAACCTTTTTCCAATTTGGTGCAGCTCGAGAAACAAGCTAATAGGTGACTTGCTTGTCGGAAAGTAAAAATGCCATCTTTTACCAGTTAGTGAACACACCACACACACGCCCAGCCAGGATACCGAGACTCCATCTACCCGTCCCTGGGGTCTGTAAACATTTTAGCCCCTTTTTTACTCCGCAAATTAAGTCTCATTTAGAGCCACAATTGCTATGTGACCTTTGGTTTTAAACAACCACCATTTTATTTCTAATTTAAGCTCTTAAAATAAAAGAAAAAGAAATGTCTGCCAAAACACGACGGACACAATTCCTTCCATTGGAGGTCATTTGTGGAAAATGGTGTAAAAAAAAATGCTTAAAAAGCACATAAATTAGCAAAATGCCTCAATGTTGATGTTATTATATCTATACTCAAAAGCATTAGTTAGGCTCCGGAGCTACAGGTTGCAAACACCTGCTTCATACATTCATCCACCTATAGCCCATTATTCCATCCATCTAATCATCCACTGATTTGTCTTTCCATCGACAAATCAAGAGGTTTGTATCTCATCTATCCCTCTAGTATCCATATATCCTTCCTTGTTGTCCATCCACCATTTATCCACCATCTGAGTGTGGCTAAAGGAAGCTCTTTATTTAACACCTGAGTTAAGTGTTAATGCTTCAAAATGTAACCTTTAAATCTGGATAAGTGGGGATTTTTAATGTAAAAAAAAATTGTACACAAACTCCAATTAGCGCTGACTACTGCTATTTCCTGCACAATAGAGCACTACAGCACAATGGGGTAACTGAGAAACCGATGGATTTGTGCAGAAATTTCTCCGCTAACTTTCCATAAATCCTGGTTGAGATTGATCCAGATCTGGAGCGCTTCCTTTAAAACTCAGTTCATGGCTCAGCTTTGGCAGCGTGTGCACTCCCCTGGTCGGCCTTAAGTCATTAAGAAGATGAATGGGACTGTTAAGGGAATATTAGGGGTGCCGTATTTACCCCCGAGGCTGCCAGAAGCCCGCTGAAGCGCTGTCAGCAGGTCTCAGAGTGACAGGCTAATTACTGCTGAGGTTATCACGCAAATCCTCAGGAAGCTGGTCTCCTGCTGCCACTTGACAGGATTCAGGAATTAGAAGTCTTTTTTTTTTTTTTTAAGCCGTCTTTGCACCACTACCTTAAATCTATAAAAGAGCCATTAAAATTTGCAAGAGAACAAATTTAAATGCTTCGAGTTTATAGGAACACTTCTTTCTAGTCAGTTAATGCTGCCTGTAAATGACGGAGAACTACTCTGGCGCTCGCTGGGCTCTGTTTCATGTTTCTGACCTCACTGCTTGAACGCGCAGAGCTAGCAGACCGCAAAAAAACAGCGCTGAGATATTTGAGGCCTAAACCATCGTTCTTTACCCTGGTGTACACTACCGTTCCCCCAACATCTCTCCAGCGCCAGCTCCCCAGCATAGACTGGAGCAAACTGTGAGAGAGGAGAAGATTTCCAGGCAGCAACTTTAGTTTAATCTCTGGCTGCCATGTGTGCCTGATCATTTCACCACTTTCCTTAAAACGGGTCCACTTCCTCGCTCTTCATCCATCTCCAGCATCGGTAATCCCCCTCCTGGTCCGGGCCAAAACTTCAGCACACAACTCTTCCTCAACATCATCATCTGCCTTTGGGGTTGGGGGGGAAATCTCGCATGTGGTTCGTGTTAGTCGTAAAGTATAAAACAAACATTCAGAATGTGCAACAATCAGTGACACAAACGAGGTGAGGTTTGCCATTCCCTCGTGCCCAAACCGAAGTGAAAGGCTGGTCTGGTGCTGAGTTAATAAAAATTATACTAACGAGGGAGAAAAGTCAACAGAGGACAGAAATTAAGCAATTAGATGAAGCTGCAAAGTCTATCCCCAGAACACAGCAGTGGAATAATACCTGCTGACAAATTTAGTATGAAACTTCAGTTGCAACCCAAAAGCAGAGGGTCAACTTCAGCCCACTAAAGCCAGCTGTTCTGTGAAGCTGTTCTGAGCTTCATTAGAGAACAATAATGAACGAGGCAAATCCAGAAGACCAAGGAACACAGCAGAACGATCAGAACGATGTGGAGAAGTTCAGAGTAGGGTTAGCTTATAGCACACACTCTTGTCAGGATAAGTGTTTACGATACAAATCTGGTCTGTATGAAAAAGGGTATGGTTGCCTCAAATCGTGTGGAAATAAACAGCAAACAAGTGGAAGAAGGTGCTCTGAATGTGTCACGGAGCAGATTAAACTTTATAGCTAATATGTAAAAGATCGTCCCTCCAGAGCTGATGAAAGATGGACGGAGCT
This sequence comes from Poeciliopsis retropinna, assembly GCA_010277075.1. NCBI lineage: Eukaryota > Metazoa > Chordata > Actinopteri > Cyprinodontiformes > Poeciliidae > Poeciliopsis > Poeciliopsis retropinna. The sequence continues at coordinate 5,367,312 of VMRM01000019.1, forward strand.
CACAACACAGGAAACCCGTTAACGGCTACAGCAGAGATCCTGAGCAGACGTTTCACCTCCCAGGACGGTTTACTTCAAAGAGTATTTATGTGTCAGAGCAGCCTAGTCAAAGTCCAGACCTACATTCAACGGAAATTCTTTACATTCTTTAGATGCTCCCCATTCAATTTCACTGACTAGGACAGACTGAATAGGCAAAGATTTTAGTTTCCAGATGTGAAAAGCCGGTTGACCTGAAAGGACTTGCTGCTGTAACTGAAGTGAGCATTACTTAGCAATCTAATCCTAATAAATCCCAGTAAAATTCACTGAAGTGGGCGTTTGTTACAGGACAAGAACTAAAAATAACTTCCAAGAGGCGGAAAAACTTCTGCAAAAAATAAACTACAGAGGACCCAGAGCCCATCCTAACTTTATTATTCACACTCTACTCCATAGACCGGCTGTAGTCTCCTCTCTCCTGCTCCATTTTTCACCACAGACAGCAGTTTTCGAATGTGGGTGACATCAGCTGTTTATTATCTCAGCAGGTTTTCGGATGCTGTGACACAGAGATAGGACTCCTCTGTGTTGTGCTGCTTACTGGGCGACTTGGCCCCCGGCCACACGGTGACTTTTTGCCAAAACAAATGAGAGGAGAGACTCTTTAAAGCCCCATTCATACTACAGCAGTTAACTAACTTTAAAACTATCTCTTTAGTTTAGAAGAGGAACACCTTGCAGGTACAGTTAGTTCTGTCACAAGACATTTTGACCCACAAGTCTCAAAGGTAAATAGACTTTTAATCCTTATGAACATTTAGCTCTGGAACTGGAAGACATTTTAAATATCCTAAATAAATACACAAAAACAATCGAAACGACAAATAAAAGTGAATGATGAAATCCCTACAAACAAAACTGTCCTTCAAAAAGGGGAGAGCTGAAGCCTACGCACAACACTGAAAACGTTTGTCCTCTGGAGAAAAAATATAAGTCATGCAAATGGAAATGACTGCGCTTGTTTTAATTTATCATGCGATTAATTGATTTGCTGCTTATTGCAACAGGCTTGGGTACAGCGCCGAGGTTTTCCTCGACTCTCCCCCTTTGTGATGCATTCGCTGCGAGGCCGATAACGCAGGTCACCTGAGGACTTCCTGACACCCCCTACCCCCCTCTAACTTTTATGGGCCTGTTTCAGCCGACAGCGATCGATGCAGCCCGCTGTAAAAAGGTTACAATCCATCCAAAATCCCCCCCCGCAGCTCTGCAGCGCTCAACATATTGGCACTCATTGACTAAATGGATTATCCTGCCTCTGGCTTTCCTCTGCTGGCCATCATCAACCCGGAGCACTTAACTGACAGTCATCCGCAGCAGGAGAGACAAAGCAGGGAACGCTGGGACATTGGGGACTCTTTTTATTTTTGTTGTTGTCGTTTTTCTCTTGTACGACATCAGCTCAAAGAGCCGGGAGCGCGTCGCAGCCTGACGGAACCGTGAGCAAACGCTGAGACGTCGCTCTCCAGCTGGAAAACCTGCAGCTTATTGGTGAACGTTCAGCTTCCCGCAGCAAAAGAGCTCCAGTCTCCGACTTCATTAGCCTTTGCAGCGCCGCCATCAGCCGACCCTCGAGACAGCAATTACAGCCTAATTAGGGAGATGAGAGGTCGTTCAGCCAGGGCTGAACATTTTATCAGCCTGCTTAGGGAGGTCCAGATCTCGAGGGTCGAAAGCCACTCCATGATCAACAACAAAAATGAAGAAAAAAATTAAATGAATCAACACCAGCTACAAAAACAAAACAACTAATAAACTCCTTAATAAGCCCCGCTAAGACAGTTGCGATAAGTAATCCATAAACGGCATTCTAAACTAAAATGAGCTCAATAGATAATTTTTGTTCCCATTATTCTTCCTGAAGGCCAATTTTGTTTATAGAGACTTCATAATCCATTTTGTTTTGTTGTTTTTGGTTCTCATGTCTTGTTTTATGTACTTAAAATCTTCCGCTGATAAAAGAGACAAGTTGCATTGTTACGGCATTATCAAAATATTTCTTGAAAATGGTCTCAAAACAACAATATTATGTTTCATTGCAATTGTTTCAGGGACAGTTTATCGTCCAGCAAAATGACCTGACCGACCCCAGCATTATTCTACCCTAATTAACACACATTAGATCAGAAATTATAGAACAATAAGGCAAATAAATGACCAAAGTCAAGCTTAAGGGGAAGTAAAACGGATCCGGCTCTGTCAGCATTTAAAATGTTTTTATCTTCTATTTAAGGTAATTAAGTCAAATGGGCCGACTAAAGTCAGAAAACCGTCAAACGTAGTTTCAAATTTGGTTCGGTTCATCTTCTACATGGATGCAAACTCACAACAAATGTCATCTCAAGACACTTTTTTAAGAAAACTGATCCAGTCCATTTCCAAAGATATAAAACTATGCATTTAAAGTTTTCTCGGACGTGCTTTAAACATCCAGAAACTTAAATCTGACAGGAAAACCATCCAAACTGATAAAAGCCACGTGGAGCGAGACACTTTGTTTTCTTGTCTAATAACCCAAATAAATAACTGATGATCAAACAGCTTCTCTGAATTTTCAAGGAGTGAATCAAACCTTCTTCCTTATCTGCCATCAGGCTGTTTATTTTGGCACGTTGGCGAGCATGAGGGTGTGTTTGGTGATAGCGTTTCGCTCTCATTTGGACTTTATCGCTTTCCAGTGGAGGTCAGACTGCAGCTCGCCATTTGGCGACCCGCTTCACAGAGGTTAAACCTTTACACACACTCCGCCGCCTCCTAATAGCTGAGCAAACAGCCGCCCTAAAGCCCGATACTGTACTCGCCGCCTGAAAGGGTCTTAGAGGATTCAGCTGAATAAATAACGGGGATTTTGTCCGGCTCGTGTTTAACTACGGCCGGCTCCGGGGGCGGCCGCGCTGCTTTCAGTGAACCTGTCCGGACCAAAGCGAGGAGATATTCTGAGATGTAACAGAAGTAGATCTGAGCGGCTCTACAGGTATCGGATGTGAGGGAGCGGTGGAAACTGTGCGCCGTCGTCTCTGAGAGCAACAGCACTACAGACCGAAATCCTGGCTCCGTGTGTGTCTCTCACGCTTGAACCTGCCGCCGCCGCCGCCGCCTCCACGTCTCTGCACCGGCAGCGAGGCGAGCCTGTGTGACAGACAAGAGTTGGCCTTGTTCTCCTGCGAGCAGCAGCAGCCATGCAGCAGCGTGCATACCACAAGGGGAAAAAAAGGAAAAAAAAAAAAAAAAAACACTGCACACCCACGTGCGAGTGTACGCATCAGCCAGCCGCAGCCTCTTTGTCTTTGACAGCCAGAGGCTTGAGTTGTACAAGAAAGACAACACTTGTAGCGACAAAGTGGACGAGAAGCCGTTAGTGCGGCGGCTGTGGCGCCGCTCCAAAGGGACAACATGGCAGCCGCAACGACGTCTGAAGGAGGATGGTAGATTGGTCTTCTTCGAAGAGAGAAGCGCATCCATTTATAGAGCTGTTCTCACACTTTTGTCCTGTTGCAGTGCAGGGTATCTGCAGGAATCAGCAAGTCGAATTTAATACTTTTTAATACATTTTTAATGCCACCTTGAATTAAATTTGAGACTATAAATATCGTGGGGTGTTTGAGGGATCCTACCGCAATAATAGTGTTAAACTTAAGTTTTGTTTTAGTTTTTTTTTTCTTTGGCACAAAATGCACCTAGCCTCATATGGCTTGGCAACAAAAGCGACCCAGTGGCGAAAACAAACATCCAGGGAACTAGCAACAAAATTTGCACTTAGCCATGATAGATGCCGAAAAGTTAGCTAGCTAACTTTAGCTAGCTAGCTAGCTAAAGCTAACTTTAGCTAGCTAGCTAGCTAAAGTTAGATAGGGGTATATTAGCAACTGGTTAGCAGTAGCCTCAACCGCTACTGCAAGGAAGACGCCCCTGCACAACTCAAGCTTCTGCCTGGCAGAACAGTTTCGTGAGAAAAGATGTGCAAAATTAAATCACACCTTCTGCAATTAGTGTATTTAAGGTCGTATTAAGTTTTTGTAAAATAAGGTCTTAATTTTGGATATGCTGATTTAAGACTTTTTAAGGATGCACAGACACTGTTTCATCAGAAACGTCATTCAATCTTGGGTGGGGGTTTTATGAGGCAAGCAAACTAAAGTCACCGAAAATTTCTCAAGACAATAGTTTTCGCAAATAAAAATCAGAAAAGTGTGACGTGGATTTGTTTGTTTACTATGGCACCTTAATATAATCCAGCCCAAGCCGCCTTCAGAGGGAAATGGTTAGCAGAGTCCATCTGAGTGTGATTTAATCTCGGTATAAATCCAGCTGTTCTGTGAAGGCCTCAGAGGTTTGTTAGAGAGCACAGCTGCACAAGTACCAAGACATGGCCGCCCACCTAAAGTAACAGGCCTGGCCAGCAGAGCATTAATCAGCGAAGCAGCCTTGAACCACATGGTAACCCTGAAGAGAACTGCAGCTCGGCTGAGAGAATCTGTCAACAGGACAGGTAATTTGGTCTCTGTCCGAAAAAGTCCATTGATAAAGAAAAAAGCACAAGAAGAAGTCAAGCTTGCACTTTTCCACCAGGTTTTCAGGGACACGTGGAGGACGGTGCTGCATTTCACCATCCCCATAGTGAGCATGGTGGTGGCAGTGTCATGCTGTAGGATTGTGTTTCTTTAGCAGAGCCAGATAAAAAAACAGAAGAGGTTCACCGTACAGCATTCATATGTTCGATCGGTCCAGGAAAAGTCCAGACCTAAATATAATTTAGGGTCTGATAAGATTTGTGATATTTAGGTTTTATGTATTTAGTATGTTGCAAAGCAGAACAGGCAAAAGTTCCAACCTCTGTTGGATGCCTGGCCTGTTTTCCCTGATTGAGGCTTTGCAGGACAGTGTGGCCTCTGGGCTTTACACTAAAACACAAACCCCCCGAGGGGGAGTGGACGATGATGTCACAGGATCCTCCCGAAGGTCAGAAAAACTCGCTCGACTTTCTGCCCAGCTCGAAAGAAAGAAAGAAAAAACTGGAGCGTTTTTTTTTTTGTTTTTTTTTTATCAGCCTCCTTATCTCTCCTTATGCAACATTCAACCAGCAGGTTATGAGAGGCACCTTGAACTCATATCTTCGATTTGCTGAGGTTGCGTCATGTGTCCCTCATGGCCTGTCCGCGCCATAAGGGAACAGGTGATCTGGGGCTACCGTGACAGCTGTGTTTGCACTGCGGCTGACAGAAACTGTTTGAGAAATATCCACACGGATGACGTGTTTGTGGAGTCTTTCCCCCCCACATGTTTAACGGTTGGTTAAAATCTGACCGGCGTTTCTTTGCCTACTTTTGAAATCTCCGATCTCCACTTTGGATCCACGCCGCCCCCCCCCTCGTCTCCCCTCACCCACCGTGTGATTCTGCAGCATCAGCAGGAAAAGAGGAGCAGAAAACATGAGGACAGGGTGTGTTTGAGCTGTTGGGACACAGAGGCAAAAAAAAAAAAAGCTTGCACACAGCTGAGGCCCAACAGAGGAGGGGAGAAAACACACTAGAAGTCTGAGAGTAAATATCTAGTGTGACACCAGCACGATAAGAGCCGTGGAGGCGAGACTCCAGCGCTGCTGTCCTGCTACAGGGCGCCAAAATTTATTCAACTTACTAAATAATTCCTTAAACGGACCACGATTTTAATAGAACAGAGGAAAGAGAAATGATTATCAATAACGATGTCAACACCAATATACTGTGCACTTGTAGAATTTAGTATAAAACTTTATATTAGTTCAACTTTAAGGGCTCTAGCGGCCCTTAATTCGACAGTGAATTGACAGGAAAGCGGGTAACAAGAGAAGAGGGAAGACATGTTGCAAAGGTCACCAGGCCGGGAATCGAACCTGTGACGGTCGCATCGAGGACCAAAGCCTCTATATGTGGGTCTATTTATGAAATTGTATGTTATTTGTGCTATAAATGCAGAAATGTACATTAATGCATGCAAAATGATTTAATAATATTCATAATTTTATTATGAGCAAAGAGTGAATGTAAAATCTATTAATAAAACTGGACGTGTTGCAATGGCAGTAAAATTAATTCAATTGATGCATTCAAAATTATTTAACATTTTTATTTAAATACGTAATCTAATTTATAAATCTTTTTTTTTTGTTGTCATAATGTGATAAATGTGCGACAGACTGGCGACCTGTCCAGGGTGAACCCGCCTCTCGCCCGGAATGCAGCTGGAGATCGGCACCAGCAACTCCCGACCCCATTAGGGACAAGGGTGCACAGATAATGGATGGATGGATGGATGTGATAAATGCATATGTCATTATTTTAGTAATAATATTTATAATTCCTGGACCTTTGGCTGCAGTGAATCATTCAAACAATAAAAATTTGAATCATCCGATTGGTTCACCTGCACACTGACTCCACTTCAAACCAACCAGCTTCACGACAGCAGCATTAGCTCCGCCCACTGGGAAAGGGGAACGCTAAATCAGCTTCACAATTCAATAACAATGATTTTTAACAACATAAAGCTAATTTGTTTATGCTTTTTGAATTCATTATTCACACACTGAAGTAATATATTTAAAAGATGGGAATAAAAGCTGGCAGCCGTGAAAGCTTCTTTATCCTGCGGGGATCCCCAAGGCTCAACGTTTGGTCCACTGTTATTTTCATTTTATTTACGTTCTCGTTCAGACATTAACCAGTATTTGCTGAACAATTATATGCCTGCCACGTACAGCTGTACTGGTCTTTTAAACCAGACCAGTGTGGTGCAGCTTAATCTACTGCTTCACTCTGATAAAAGGCTGATAACTTACCAAAGCCGGCGCTCATAACTGAAGGGTAATTTTATTTATCTGTATTCCTAGAAAAACCAGTTAAAGATCCATTTACTAGGTCAAGCGTTTAGAGTTTGTTCTAAAATTACCACCTGATAATATTTAACTTTTTAAGCCCGTCCCTGTACTTTTTAAAATCCTTTTATGGTTTTATTGATTTTCTTCACATATTTAATATTTTTATGTCCTGTAATTTGGATTTTTATGACTTATGGTATCTCATCTTGAACAGCAGTTGTGTTTAAAATATTAGCAGCCCAGCATCGTCAACCAGAACAATCCACGACAAAAGGGAGCTGTTCGCAATAATAACAGCGTACAGTGCAATTAGTGAGGTAATTCATTCTATAAAAACAAGTGTCAAAACTCTGGCTTTAATCCCAGGGTGAAAATACAGTGTACCTGTATTAAGACGACTATTGAAAAGTAGGAAACATGTAATGAAACGTAATCTTAATAGCTAAAATGACCTTAAATCCTTCAAAATGGAAACTAAAAGCAGAAAAATGTGGTAGAAAACAGAAAACTTTCACTCCAATGGAACAAACAAGAGCTAAACTGATCAGACGGACCAAACAACGTCTACAGGTTCCTGTAAAGACAGTAATTATCAGAACCTGCCAGTGTGTAGCCAAGCCGTCGCTAACAAATCCCTGCAAAGTCCAGAGAAAAAAAAAAACGGCAGGTGTTGAAGAGGCCTTCAGGTAACCCGGCATCCTGACATTATTAATGTTAAACAGCATTAATCTATTGGGAAAAATGCTGTTTATCAGAAACAGCGGTTATAATGAGCTAAATATTAGTTCGACGAGACACAGATGAGTTGAACCTACAAACACTTCTATGGTAGATGTCTGATATTTGCGCAGAAATGTAGCTAAACACTATCTTGAGCAGCCTTTTTCATTTGGAGTAGAGCTCCCAATGCATCTACATGCATGGCGATAAAAGCTAAAGCAGAAAACCGTGAGATTTACTCACATAAATGCAGCTAATATTTAGATTTTAACTGCCTGTCTGTGAAAGTAGCTTTAGAAATGAATGACTCATTCATTCCTTCAGTTGTTTGGGGGTTTTTTTAATGTGGACTGTGGCTCTTTTGGATCTCCATACTAACAGGGCATGTGTTCAGGCAAATCCAGTCGCCTCTTTAAACTGCGGCGGGTTTCTAAAATCGAGCACAACGACGTTTTAAAAACACTTTTTTAAAAAAAAAAAAGGTCAGAGAGGGTGGGAACCCACGCCAACGCAGACTAACTCGTCTCGTCAAGCTGCAAATGGCTTTTAAATAATCCCCTCTTGTTACCCCCCAAAACACCCAATGAAACATGTCCCGGGCTGCCCCCGAGCGCCTCTGCAGCCACTGCCACGTTTCTCCTCATCCACCATCCCAGTGCGTGAGCGTGGGGGTCTCGGCGAGCGTGTTCCGCGGCTTACTTTTGCACTGCAGCTCCACCATGGCCTGGAACCACTCGTCCTGGTCCTCCTCGCTCTCCGCGGCCACGACGAAGCTCTCCGCGCGGGTGTACAGCGCGATCATGTGCTTGTTCTTGGAGTCGGCCCGCTTGTTGATGTTGAAGCACGTCTCCAGCGCCACCGCCTTCTTCGGGACGGGGGCCTTGCCGCGGAACTTCTTCTCGCTCTCGTAGTACTCCAGGCGGGCCGGACCGCGCTCCGAAGCGGCGCGCAGCACGAAGTAGCGCCGGTGCATGGACTTCTGCTTGCGGAGGTAGCCGCTCTTGCGCACGTCCTCGTTGCCGTGCGGCTCGCCCGCTTGGCCCTCCATTTGAGTTTGGCTCCCACCAGGCAAAACAACAACAACAAAAAAGAAAAACTAAACAAACAAACAAAAAAAGCAAACGAGATGGGTCAGCTGGAATTGCTTTTCCCCCTGCAACTTTCAGCGAGATGACTCAAACATGCTCCCCGGTCTGCTGACCCCTCTCCTCCACATCAACTCGGCAGGCATGTGCGCCGAGGTCGATCCGGACAGCCGCTGCGAGTCTGGACCCGGGTCTGTTTGTTGGCGTCTGTTTTTTTTTTTTTTTTTTTTTTTTGGAAGGGGGAGCTTGTTTTCTCTCCAAGGGACGGAGCAGCGCAAGTTTTCCACGTGCGGCGCAGCTTTTTACGCGGCGCTCCCCCTCCTCCTCCTCCGCCTCCCGTCTCTCCTCCACTACTACCGCTACTTACTGGCGTTTCCCAGAGCTGTCTGGGCGGCTTAATCCCATTTACTGCACATCGCGGCGTAAGGAGCCCAGGCGTCTGTCCCCCCACCGCCGGCCCTGCTCAGCTCGGCTCTCTGGCGGCTGGAAGTGCCGAAGCGGAGCTGCTACCGTGGAGCGGCACAGTCGCTCTCTCCGAGAGGGGTCCTCGACCGAGCCGACTCCACGTGCCGGCTCATCTCCGCGAACGTTCTACTTCGTTCCTAATGTCACGAAGCGAAAGATTATCCCGTCACAACCTATCATTTTTAAAAAATCATTTAATTTCAGTAATTTGACTCAAAAGCTGAAACTCATGTCAACTGATTACACAATATTTGAAGCACTTTCCAGAATGTAGTCCAGCTCAGAGGAGCATTTTGGATTTTGTTGAGGCATTGCATGTTTGGACTATTATTCACTCTGGCTTTAATGCTGTGCATCTAGAAGGTTTATGGTCTTTTTTCGAGTTTTTTTTTTGTTTTGCTTTCAGACAGTTGTTATGATGTGTAACCGTGACAACAGTGTGTTGTTTTTACAACACACTGATGATGCTGATTAGCATCAGCATCACCTGAAATCCCAGAAAAGTTGGAAAGAGGCTTTCAGAGAGAGAAGGAGAAAGTCCAAACCATCTCTTTTGTTGATCATAGTGGGTAACAATTATCACCTACTCCAATGGCTTTCTGACCACACAGCCAGACAGACAGAGATTTAAAGAGGAATGACAAAAAAAAAAACATTAGTGGCTTAGCTTTCCAATGACATGTCGCTGTGTAATATCATCTCAACTGCCTGGACATCGAGTTGTTAGCAAATCATAACTCTCGTTAGATGAGAGTCTTCAGTCAGATGCCTCCTCAGATGCTTTGCGAGACTCAACATCACCAACCATCACAACTCTTTGCAGATACTTGGATGAAATGAGTTATGGTAACATTTAATTTCACTTTACATTGTTTTATTCTGCATTGTGAGGGTCCAGCAGACGATCACTGGTACCCTCCACAAAGAGAGCAAACCTCAAAAGGCCATTACTAAAACTTACATGACAGTAGGTCATGTACTTTCCTTCTTAATGGGTTCATGTAGATATTTTATCCACACTACCTATTTCTCTTAGATGTGCTACAATGAACGAAGAAGGAGTAATTGTGGAGGTAACACCAGGAAGTGAGATTTGACCTTATTTTGTATCTTTAGCTATCGGTTTAAAATGACTGCTATTCTAGAACTTATGTAACATTATTTATGCTTGGAGTGTTATTAGTGTTTTACATTTGCAGCACGTATGGACTAAATAACTATAAGAACACTGACACATTGACATATGTGAAAGTTAGAGGCGATGTGAAGCAAAGAGCAGAAGACTCGGGTTGAGCCAAATCACCAGGATCTTAAAAAAGAACCGGAATTCCCTTCACTGAACTCTCCTCCGTAGTACTCTAGTACACGGGGTGCGTTCAGGGGCCTCACCGCAGGTCCGACAACTAATCTTCCGATAAATACATGTTACTCCGTCTCACCCGGGAAGTTAAACAACTAAAGGGGAAGAGTGCAGAAATATAAAAGGATAAAAATAGCCATTAAAGAAACGGACTAAAGACAACAACAAAGAAAAATAATTTTTTTACTCCAAAGCACTGATCATGGACTAATGATGCAAACTTAAGCGTGTAAGGATGGACGATCTATGACTAGTCTATTCTAATCTATTGCACATATGTTCCAAAAGTAATCACATGTGATATGTTTTTCTTTTATAGTTCCTTCAAAATTAGCCAAATGTTACTTATTAAAGGATTTTTTAGGCGAGCGGGTTAGAATAAATAACAATAAGCAATAAATCAATTACTGTCGTTATTATTAGCCTTTATTTCACCAGGAAAAAATGGCATTATATTATGTTTTCCATTAAATTAACTGTGTTGCAAAAGTGTGCAGAACAGGTGTAGGTATACAGTACCTGTACCTGTTATGTGAAAACAGGCCACAGGTTATCGAAACTAAAGCAATCTGGTGCTGATAGCAAAACTTTTCAGCTTTGTTTCTCTCGTTACACAAATCAGAACAAAGCGGACTACCTAATTTACATAATGCCGCCATGGTACAACAGTTTGAAAGTTATTTTTAAAGGGATTTTGCCAAAAATAATTGTAGTGTAGACTGTAATGTGACAATAAACTGAAAAAAGTAACACCAGTCTCTAAATTAGTGCCAATCATATAAAACTCTTATTATATATTTATAAATAAGCTCATATATAATTATTTACACCAGTATTGTAACCAACATCTTCCTATTTTGTTCATGTTTTCCATCTAACTATTCTTTTTATGCGAATCCCTAAAGATTCCCACAGCACGTGAAGGCAGCATCCCTTCTCCTCTCCATTGTGGCTTAAGATTTCAGCCTTGGCTCTTCAAGGAGGTCCATCTTGGTCTATTTATTGTTTAAAAAAAAAACAGTCCCTAACTGTCCCCTGTTGAAATGTGGACATATTGACTCATGAACTCTGCAGATTCAGCAGCTCTGTCCAGAGACGGTGATTAAATCAGCAGAAATTCTCCAGACAAGTAGCAAAATCAAGGGTCAACTTTGGAAATCTTTTGGAGCTGTTATTTCTATCCTTCATTTGGATGATGTTGCTGTATTAAACTGAAAAAATCAGACATTTGACTGACTGTTTTCTCTGTTTAAAATCGCCTCTAGAGTCAGTGGAATCTCCAGTACTTTTTTTTAAATTAAATATAAGGGGGAAAAAAGGAAAAGCGCATTAAAATCTTTTAGATTTAAATTAATATTTTAAACCACCCAAAACGGGAACCATCTTCGTGCTGCATGCTTATGCAGTATGCATGCTGTTATGCAATATGCATCCCAGCGTAACCTTGTGCAGGAGGGCAAATATAAAATAACAGTCTATCGCCTCCTGCTGTTTAGCAAAGGTACTGCCATAGAGGGTGGGGGAGAAACAAGACTACTTTTTAATTTCACCATGATTGTTGTGAACTTTCTTAGCTCGGTGTTTCAAAGTTTCTAGTCATTTTTCACTGTAATGTCAGCTGTGTGAAGGTAAAAACAAAACTTTATTATAATGAGCGTAAAACGTCCGTTTCTACCATCAGATATGAACGGATGAATTTTCAGATTTCGAGTCATTCTGAAGTGGTGAAGATGTATAAAAATAGTCAAAGACACAGAAAAAACCCCTCACTATATTAAGAAGTTGATTTTATGAACATGGATACATGTCGTTACAAAGAGGTTAATACATGAAAATCTTACTTTTTTGTTCTTTTTGGCAAAATAAAAGAAAATAACCTTTACCTCAATTAAAAGAAACAAAAAGCATTTTGGTCCAGTAAAATGAAGCTGTGAACTTTTTATACATATTTTATGTATCTTGTTATTATTATTATTTTTTCTGAAATTTGCTTTTACATTCAGTAGCATCTCCTTTTAGCCCTATAAGCGCATGCAGCCTGAGAGTGAAAAACACTGATAACCACCGATCGATAATTTGACCAGGAATTTAAAAAAAAGTGAGAAATGCAAACGTGTTCCACACACACGCACGCACACACACGCACGCTCGTCTTTTCTTGAGACCAATTCACGTGCATCAAGAGGTTGTTAAGGCTGTTCAAAATTATTTGCAGGGCATTTGTGATCACAAGTCAAAAGTCTCTGTCCCACCAGCTGAGATTCAAAGGTTTTAAAGCAGAGGACGTTCTTACCGGTGGGCTACTTTTGCAGGGGTGTATGTTTCTTTTATATATATATATATATATATATATATATATAGAGAGAGAGAGAGAGAGATTTGTTTTTTTTGCACTTATAAGCAGGAGATGAAAGCACAATAGCAGCAGCAGCAGCAACATGTATGTGTGAAATAGTTTGTGGGTAAAATTAAAGAGGCATTGTTTACTCGTGACTCCCACAGAGCCCTGAGGTGGCATCTACTGTCACAGAAAAACACTCTATAACACACACACACGCACACACACATACAGTTTCATTGTTACATTCACACCCTTTTCTGTTGTTTTTCTTTCCTCCACAAACACGTAAACACAGACACAGAGGAGAGAAGGAGGCAGGGAGGGCGGGATGGAGGCGGGTCCGACCCTCCCTGACCGGGTGGAAACACTCCAGAGGCTTTGAAATGGCAGCAGCTCCTCAAGTTCACTCCTCCCTTGGTTCCCAGCGACGTGAGGAGAGGCGTGGGATGAGGAGATGGAGAAGAGGGGAACAGGGGGGGTCAGATGAAGGGATTTTTCGACGTCCCCCGACTGGGGTAAACGTTCCCCTGCAAGAACCAGAGAGAGGCAGAGTGAGAAGCAGCAGCGAGAACGCCTCCTAGACAGAGCAAGCCGCATTTCCCCACTGGCTCTCCGGGCAGCGAACTCACCGTGAACGGGTTCACAGACATGGGCCGAGGGACTTTGGGCTGAGAGTCAGGCTCGGGGAACGAGGCGAAACCTGCAGCAGGAGACAGAAACATGGTGGGTGAAACTGGACCCAAACAGGAGATGCATCCAGATACACTGAAAACCCCCCCAATAAACTTTTAAAAAATCTGTTAATTAGTCACAAGAAATTAAATTAAGTTGATCACACTCACTTTATTTATGTTTCTTTACCTTTACAACTTAATAAATTAACTTTGATTACCTTAATTTGACCAATTAACACATCTTTTTTAAAGGTTTGAGCTGAATCTTTTTTCAGTGCACTGGCTGCGTCTGTGGGTGTTCCTGACCTGCTGACCTCTGGGTACCGGTCGGTGAATGACCAAATACTGAACGGACCATATTCTGGTCTGGTCTGCAGTAAAAACCATAGACTTAGATGTTTTTATTGGGGTTTTATGAAACAAGTCCAATTTTATTATTTATTATTGTTTCTTAATGTTTAGGCAATAGCTCTCATTTCTTTAACGGAAGAAACTTGAATGAAAACAACTTTAAATCTGTCAAGGGTATGAATAATTTTGAGCGGCATAAATATACAATATTATTGAATAACTAATGAGCTCATTGTGTTTTTCTTCTCTTTATTATTCATTACATTGAGGAAATATGTTGTTTCCTCCTCAACTCTGAGCCATTCAAGGAAACAAAAACATATTTTAAGACATTTTCTTTGCAAACTTTGTGTTTTTATGACAAAACAACAATATTAAAGCTTTTATTTCGGCCCATAAGACGTGATACTACAGCAAATAAAGCAAAATCTCACCGTTGGTTTCTTGATTGGTGACTGACTCGTGGTGAAATGCATTCTGGGTGGCAGGAGCCGGGAAGGAAGCAGACGGAGGGAAAACGGCCGTAGGCGAAGTGACAAACGCGCTGGAGTCACCTGGAGGGAAGAAATCAGAGGGAGAAGACTTCATTACTCAGGTGAAGAGGAGACGGCTCAAAGCTGCTTTCACTTTTCACTTCTATGCTGAACAAAGAAGCAAGAGGAGCATGGAGACGCCAAAGCGACGCCTTACTGGGTTACTGGTGCTGACAACATAGACGTGTGTGTCACTATTTTGTCTGTTTACAAAATTTGAATAAAAACGTAAAAATCTGATTATGGGTTGATACCAAAAAAGAAAACTCTGGATCTTAATTGCTTCATCGGGACAACGGCATGCAGTGAGAGGTGGGTAGAGTATCCAGAGCAGCAATACTTCATAATAAAGACTAAGTACAGCGTAGAAAAATATTCCTAAAGGTAAATTTTCCCAAAAAGTTACAGTGAGACTAGCTACAACCCAACTCTGCCTACAGTAGAGTGATGTTTTACAGCAGTACTCATTTCTGTACCGTTTGCCTCCAGGCAGCCAGACTCTGAACTCTGAGTGCTTTCTTACCAACAAAATGTGAAAAAAAAAAAAAAAACATCTCAAAGCTCCTGCAAGGCATGAGGCTTACCTCCTGAGGCGCTGCTGAAGGGGTTACTGGGGGAGAGGGCAACAGGCTGCTGGGAAGCCGACCCGGCGCTGGAGCTGAATGGGTTTGGGAAATCTGAGACACACAAGGAGAAACAGGGAGGGGGGAGATAATTCACCATGCGTCGGGTTAACAGGGCAAATTCCTGCCTATTCAGATTGACTCCAAGTCTGAGCGTAATGATTGGTGGTGTTGGACGGCTCCTTTAGGATGAAAGGGGCTGCATGCAAATGCAGCGCGGGGCTGGGTCAACGCGGCCTGTGCTCTGTACTCACTTCCAAAACTTTGGGAGCTGGATACGGCATCGACTCCAGGGGAGCTGGGGGCGGAGGAGCAGAAAAAGATAAGAAAAAAAAAAACTCATGAATCGATCCGAGCCCGACCGCGTTGAAATAAAAGCTGCTTTTCTCTTCATACCTGGCAGGAGTGGAGCTGGACGAGAGCCTGTTGCCAAAGATAGCGCTGTACTGCGGAGGGCCACCAGGTGGAGCTGCAAGCAAGCATTTCACAGGGGGAAAAAAAACAAAAAGAAAACATCACAATATGACCTCAGGCCTGTCATTAACCCTGTTCTAAAAGATCAAGTACTGCTATTACCTTAAAACATGAGTAAAACTCTGATAAAGGGCTCACACTGTGCTGCAGTGAGTAAAACAAGAATTAACCAAATTAGAAATATATATATATATATATATATATATATATATATATATATATATATTCTGAGTTTGGTTTGATATGGATCAAAGAGTGCTGAAGCAGAAAATCAATAAAGAGCTCTTCCTGCCAGACAGAGAAGGCTGCGATGAAGCTGGAAAACAACAACAGCAACAACAGCAAGGCTTCTTGTGGAAAAGCCCCAGGGCTCCTCACATGCATTAAAGCAGCCAGCTTGGCATTTAGACAAACACGGCCGATCACTTTAAAAAAACGAGTCAACAGGGTCCTTTGAACCCGAGTGCCCAGAATCTGGAGAAAACACAATGAGCATAATTCAGCTGCTATGAGTCTTTGACATTTGGAGAGCAACAGTGTTACGCAACGACGCTGAGCTGGCCATCAAAATCTGGATCACACGCACTCCTTACACTGCCTCTGTGTGAGAGTCGGAGTCAAAACCCAGAATATTACTGCAGCCACAGTACCGGGGGAAGAACTGTTTTCCTATTTTTTTACTCGTTTTATTTTTTTCTTCTTCTCCCCATTGGTAGATAGGCCTGTCACAACAAACAATAAATCAATTAAATCGCATGATCAAGTAAAAGAAACTATCTAATTTTCTTTTGCTTGATTTATCGTTTTTCTCTTTTGACCAGAAACTGAATGATAAAAGTCTGCAGTCTGGTGTTTTGGTCTCAACTATCCCCTTTTTTTTTTTTTTTTTTAAAGATAATCTTCGTAATTTCTTCATAACAGTATTCATAATTTATTTTATTTCTGTTCTTTGAGAATGTGCTCTTGCATTTTATGCCATTATTCCTGTTATATTACTTGAAACTCGAAACAACAATCACAATAAGTTCTGGGACAATTTATCAAACAGCAAAATTAGTTATCGTGACAGGCCTATTGGTAGAAACACAAAGACCCAATCAATACTTTATAGCCACAAATCCAGAAAAGAAAATAGATCAACAAAATGTTTCATGTTGTCTACATCTATGTTTTTCTCCTTTTTAAAAAGTAGATAATTTGCAGTCGATTTAGCAGCATTTTCATACTTTAGGCAGCTCCTAAAATAATAAAATTGGATGCACATTTTCTGGCATATCTCTGCCTCTTCTCCCAGAGTTAAATAAAAAATATCCATCTGTAGATTAACAGCAAATGTCTTTTTTCCCCCCATTCTGTTTATTCAATTCAAATTCAATTCAGAAAACTTTATTGATCCCAAAGGGAAGTTAAATTAAACAACCATGGCCGCCTCTCATTCCATTCCCTAACAGTCGGTTCACGTTGTACCATCCGTCTTTTCGTTTTTCTCTCCTTCCCTGATGCCAAAAGAGCATTACACAGATTTCCATCTGCTCCTTTAAGTTGTGGAGGTTTGTATCCTAGATACATTATCTTAAAATCACCAGGAATTTACTGTATTGATTTACTTTATTAACAACCTTCCAGTCATTCAGAACCTTTGGACAACCCCCCAAAATAGTTTCTATTTCCCACACAGACCTGAATGTTAGACTTTTACTAATAATTCAAGACTGTGCAGGAAATCCTGCCAGATAAAGGATTTATATTTGTCCTCAAATGAGTCTTAGCATTCCTGTAACGAAGTGGCTTCCCAGGCTGTTAGAGGGTCACGCAAAATGCTTCTTTGGACTTTGACCTCTACATCAAAGTTTAACTACGATCTGTTTCTGTTTGTTTGCGCTTTCGAAAGATTACTGAGCAGCGAGCGGCAAACATTGGATACCTGCAGCTGTAGATGTTTCAGAAAAGACACTGTCCAGCTGTGACACGGCAGCGTACTTGTCCCGGTTGCTGGACGCGCTGACCGGTGGCGTCGTCTGGCTGACGCTGACCGGCTGCTGCTGCTGCTGCTGCTGGGACAGAGACTGTGGGAGGGACTGCTGCTGAGGATGGTTCAGACCTCCGAAATCCACGCTTAGAGACTTTGGGAAGGCTCTGAAGGGCCCTGTGACTCCTGAGACTGACACTGTACGACCTGAGGATGAGAAAACAACAGCTAACGATGATGAGCTACGACCTTTTGGAGCTCTAAAAACCTGCTGTGTGAACAACAGACTGACTGTGTTCATACTTCAAAACTAAATGCAAATATGACTTCTAGAAAGTTTTACACTAGGAACACATACAACAGCCTATAAAAATATAGATTTCATGAATTGTAAGACAATATAAGTACTTTGCAGCTTTAATTGGACTTAAGAACTTAATTAATTGATGATCAACAAGTATGACCAGCAGGAGTTGGACATGCTTCCTGATCTGTGGTGAACAGGTGTGGTTCAACACAATGCCAGAGTGGAAAAAGAAAATAGCATCATGACTTCGGTTTGCAAAGTTTTGTCTTAGCCACAGGATTTCTGATGATTGCGCTTTGAGCAGGTCAGAACAAAGTAGAAATGTTTGGCTGTAATGGAAAAGAATGTGGTCCTGCAATGGTCTAGTCAAAGTCCAGGCTGTGGCCTAATTGACACGTAGAGAAATTAATATATGCAAAAGGTAAGGGAGCATGGGGTGTACTTAGTTTTTCACACGTTTTTCCATTTTGGTCTGTATTTGGAAGATACAGTTGCTTAAGAACTGTGCTATTTTTATACACTAGGACTAAATTGCAATGCGTTGTTTTGACTCTTTCCGCTGCTGTTTTTCTGAAATAATTTATCTTCTTAAACCCTGCGGCTTTCTTTAAAATAGCTTTCTTTTAATTGATGCGCTCTCGGCTCGTTGTACATAAATGTCAAGCAGAGAAAAACAATCTCACGCCAAGTTGACATTTTCATGCTGTGAGGACAATCGGTGGCAGCGTTAGCTTTATAATGCGGAATAAAATGATCAGTTTTAAGCTTTAAACTTAAAAAAAAAAAAAGCACAGCAGAGAGGGCGACAAGATCTTTAAAAGCAACAGTTAGATCCTAAGAATAGCCTCCGTGTAGTGAGCAGCAGCTAGCCGCAAAGCATGCTGGGTATCAGCTTCTGCTAGCATGGAGACGAAAAGCTTCCTGTCAGCTGATGAGACAGAGACAGAGACCAGACTTGACCTGATTCAGATAATCCACTGATTCAAGATCACCCAGGCTGCATGTCTCTGGGCTCCGGTGTCATTTGCGAAGCGTCGGCTGGGCCCTATCTCTGCAGGCACACCCGAACTTCCAAGAATACTTGTTTGGAATGGGATTACAGCTGCGCACCACATAGTTTTCGAGAGCTTCAGCGGCAGCGCGGTGCGAAATATCAGCGGCCTTGTGCTGACGAAGGCCCAAAAATAGCCCTGCTTTAAACTCGTACTGTTCCCTCTGAGTGAATGTGTCTCCTTGACCCTCCCAGGCCTCAGACCTAAGCTTTGAAGTGGCAAACCTGACTGATGGAGAAAATTACTGACCCCAATTTCAGTAGGTGATGCCTGTTTGCAGTGATTTAGAAGAGGGAATGGAGTGAGGAGATTTTTGCTCATGTGCTGTAACATACAGCACCTTTTAAGCGTATTTATAACACTGGAGCCTTTTTGAAGTTTGTTAATGCAACAACAAACTGCAATACAATTCAATGGGGGTGTGAGGGAATCAACACAAGGTGCATAATTATGAAGTAAAATAGTACACAGTTTTCAAATTTGTCTGGAACAATCTGGAAAGTGTGGCGTGCATTTGTATTCTGTGACGGCGTACTAGTGCCATTGTAGATAGAAGGAAAAGGAGAAAAATGTTGCCAAAAACAAGTACATTTCTGAGCTCCAAAAGCTTAAAAAATGCAAGATAAATCTCAGTAATTGTTAGATAAATCTTTGAAATTTTCTAGAAAAAAGAGGACATTTTCAAGCTCCAAAAGTGAAATATTTGTGAGAAACAAAATACTAAAATGATAGAAGTTTTGACTTTTTTCTAGCAAATTTTTGACGTTTCAAGCTCACCTTTTTTCTAGAAAAATCCTAAGATTAGTGTTTTTTAGTGGAAATTTACTCCTCTTTTGTTCTATCTAGTATTTTGTTCCCGTTACATTGATGTGCCAAAAAAATAAAATAAAATCACTTGGATCCAATTTGCAGCCCTAATTGCAGAAAAAGATTATTTAGTGGAGTCTGAATACAAACTCCAATATTTTCAATCAAAATAGATTTTGAAAACCATGTGTCATTTTCCTTTTACTTTCCAATTAACCACAACTTTATGATGCTCAATTACAGAAAATACATTTAAGTTTGAGGCAAAAAAATAAATAAAAAAATTGCAGTTTGTTGTAAATTTACATGCATGTAAGGCGCGGCCAGCACTGACACGTCCACAGATAAGGCATCTGTTATAAATGATACACAGAGGAAGTACTTATTGATTCCAGCCACTCAGCACAAACTCGAAAAGCAATGAGTCTTACCTAAAGTGAAGTGGTTTTTGAACGAGCTACTGGCTATGAGATTGAAGAGCAGAGAAACATCAGATAGAGAGAGAGAGAGGAGAAAAAGGAAAACGTCACTCATATCAGATCACCATATCTTTCCTGCTGCTTCCTGTCGACAGCTGAGCAGCCTGCTTGGTTTTAAGATTCATGAAAAGCAAAGCCAGTGTGGCAACGTGATGACACGACAAAAATCAGAGTGAATATACAAGGATGATTCTAAGAAACAGCGTGGCGCCGCCATTATAGCTGCGTTCAAAATGTTCTCTCATTTGCTATGTTACGCTAAGCAGCTGTTTTTGCATTTTTAACAATACTCAGTCCTGAAAACACCTCATAGCTTGAAATGTTATCATGTCACCATCTGTAAATTTCACGATACAATTTTCAACTTTACACTTTTCCATTAGGCCACAGCAACAACAAAAACTTTGGCTTCTCAAAACTTTTGGTTTTAGCCAACAGAATATTAAACATGTTTAATACCCAACATACTTTCTGCTTTAGAGCAGGTCTGAAAAACACAACAGTTTGGTTGGAGTGCATATGATCTTTCACGTTGTAATTTACAACTTTTTTTTGACATGTTTACAGTTTAGGCTGAAGATCACAGATGTGGCTTTGGTTTGCACTTAAAAAAATCTCAAAAATCTTCTGGCTCTGGATGAGCTGCCTAACAAGTGCCAAGGGAGCTGCCTAAGTGTTCCTGGGCATTTTCAAAAAAATCCTAAACAAAATCACTGTGTAGCTGTAAAATCTTTGCATTAGCATGCTAACAGTAGCATTAGCAGACATGCTAATGTTAATTTTGTCGAAATATAAGCATGTTTGCTGTCTAGAGAGTTAGCATAATTTTTCAAAGTGTGAAACATGGCAACCTTCTTTTTTTTTTTTAATGGCAGATGGCAAGCAACATATTGATGTGCATTACTGCCACCTACTGGTGTGGAGTGCAGACATACCAGTAGACATGTGTGTCCACGTCTACTGCTGTGGGATGCTACATATATATTACCCCATCCAAAGCAAAACAAGCAAAAAAAATCTGTCAATTTCTTCTTCTCACGATATTTCAGTAAAGAATAAAAATATTAAGAAGTAGAAATTTTGTCCAAAATATCTTCTATACATGGCAACCTTAATTGTAATATTAGCATCTATTACATATAAATGCAAGGCTTGTCAATACTTGTTCCAGTTTCCAAATGAAAGCAACATTGGTGTTAACATTAGCACTAGCTAACAGGCTAATGCTGGCATTAACGTTTTGGTAATTTAAAGAGTTATAGTCTCAAGATATAATATTTATATTTTCAAAAATATACTATGTAGATATAATATCCTTACTTATATTTAACTACATATGTTACAGACAATGCACTTATTTTAGTATTTGAAAGGTGGCAACATTTAATTCTAGCATTTGATTATGGGGATAACAGTGGAGTTGGCAGTTTTATACCAATGGCCCTGCTAAAGTACAGCTCTAAATTGCATAAAAACTTAGCACAGGAGCTTGTGGTTTTAATTTGACACATTGTGAAAAAGCTCAAGATAAATGAGCACTTTTATAAGGGACTGTATAATGTGTGAATGAACATTTCAAGCACGGCTTGTCTATATTTTCACATTTCAATCACAAAGAAGAAAAACCACACTTCACAAATATCTTATATATTTAAACACTGATGTAGGGGAGACGATCTCAGTCGTGAATAAAACAATAAAGGTGAACTGTTTTTTTAGCATGAGGTGCTAAGGCCCGAACAAACAGCCTTACACTGATCTATGTTTTTCTAAAGTAGAGGGAGACCAAAGCCCACCTGAGGGTCTTGGGAGGGCGGGGAACGAGGGGCCGTGGCTCTGACCTCCCAGCGCTGACGACAGGGATCCCGGTCGCTGCCTTTCTATGCCACACAGTGTGGAATCTGGATCACAAGAAAAAACAAAAGCATGTGATAAAACCTAACACCACAGATGAGAAAGAAAAAAATTCCTCCCACGGAGGATCAACCTCTGACCTTTCAGAGGGGGATCTCGAAAGCTCTGTGAGCGCGAAGGTCTGGCCGTGAACGCGTCGGTCCGCATGTCAGCGGGCGAGATGGTGGGAGCGCGATCCCATGATGGCAGCTGCGACTGAGACTGGTGGAAAATACATAAACAGAAAGGGGAGTTAAAAGTGGAAAAGGCAGACGGGGTGAGTCTGTTTCATCGTTTCTCAATAATTCATAAGTCCAGCCTCTGATGTGGAGGCTACCTGGCCCTCCGACTTCCCAACCTATCAGCCTCTCTGCTGCAGCACTGAAGTGAATTCAGGTCATCTCTTCACCTGCTGTTCTCCTTTCCTTTCTGGCTCTCTCAGAAAATTCTGCCTCCTTTCATTGCCTCTTTTTCGTGCACTTTTTACTTCTGCTCTCACTTTATTTCCCTTCTTTCATTGATTCTCCATTAGCGTCTCCATCCACTTAATGTATCTCTTGCTTCTTACCAGTGGCCTCGTCGATCTGGCATTAGGTGGCAAGTTATGGGAGGGGCCCTGGCTCGATAATGGACCATGGGAAGAGGGCACAGCTTGGACGCCGGGACTCCAGGGGCCTTCCACGTCCCTTCGGTTTTTGCTTTTGGAAAAATGCCTGTAAAAAGACAGGGAGAACCAGGCTTATGGTACGCTCTGTTACAGCCTAATATTAAGGGGGCTTGTTATGAAAAATTCACATTTTGCACGTTTTTTGTGCTCTTCCATTTCAGTCTCAACTGCTTCTAAAAACAGACCGTGCAATTAGAAAAAAATACATTTTTGGTGTATGGAAAATTCGATGTTTCAGAAACCCCGTAATTGTTAAGTCACGTTCAACTGGCGCTGCGCCGTTACCTGTCAACCCGCACCAAGCCCAGCCTGTTAGCTAGCAACCCGGTTGGTGAGCTGTTTGCGTTGCTCAACGGCTGCTCGAAAAGAAAAGAGTTTTGTTGTTGACTTGTTATCCAGAAATTACTTGCTGCATTCTTGTTAGTTGTTCCAGAGGCTTTTCTTCTGGTTTTCAAAGATGTACGGTAATATTATTGCGTAACTGTTTGGCGCCATTTTGTGCTACAGTAGGCTATGAGTTGAGTTGGGGGAGGGGGGCGTGGCCAGCAGCAGCTAATTGGATTTAAAGTGACAAGACACCCTAAAATATCTCATTCTGAAAGGAGCTTAAAATAGGCAGAACGGGGCAAACTAAAATCTCATTGTCTCTAAGAATTATTTTGCGCAAAAAAAACATAATGAGCATGTTTTGTGTTGCTCTATCCTAATATGTTCAAAGAAGCATAGCAGGGCCACATTCAAGATTTAGAAAAAAACAATGGGAAAAACAGAAAAAGGAAGGAGTGTGCAGTCATGCTACATAGACCTTCTGTGCAGGAAATATGGGTGAGCTCTGGGGACGTAAACACAGCATGGTTGTCTCCATAGCCATCAAAACAGTCTCTCTACAGAAAACATTTTTTGGGGAATAGTAATAAACTGATATCTTGGATTTAAGCAAAGCAACAACACAGTGTGTGGACACAACACAGTTTCTCCCATCGATAATGCAGATAGTTAACAGCCAGACCATCAAAATGAGTGCAGCTTTAGCTTCTAGTATATATTGTTAACTCTGGAAACCATGTTTATTTCCTGTGGGTCTGACCCAAATAAAGAAGAGAACATTTGACATATCTTGCCGTTTGATCAGCAGATAGGGAAGGTATGTTTCCTGCCTTAAAAGCAAACATTTTTTTTGTATATAAAAACAAAAAAAAGCATTAATGAAACAACCTACTTTAAGATTGAAACAAGGTATTTTAAAGGTTCTCACCATTTTTTCTTCTCATATTTATCTTGAAGAAACTCTTTGAACTTCTGAGGATCCTTTAAGTCGGGGCAGCCGTCGGCCTTCGGGTCAAACACGCACAGCCAGGTTCTTCGCCCAACCTGAACACGCACACATTTTATACGTCGACAACATTATAAAGAGGGCAGCGTTGATTTGAATCGGCTGAGGAGTCATGGTTGATTTCTAACTGCTGGAGTTTAAAATAATCCCTATTTGTTTCAGACATTTAATGAAAGAGATCTTTTACAAAAATAAGAAGAGATTTTATTTAATTTTTTTCCCTCAGTGATTCATCTGGTGCAGGAGTCAGAGTGCAGCAAATAAACACTGCCTATGAGTCATGAGTGGTTAGATCACTGATGACGGGAGCAATCTTGACCCTCCACGCTTCAGCTTCGGTGCACATGAAGCTCGACTTGGAAACGCACGCAGATCTGGGTTACCACCAAGCAGATCAGTGCGCAGTCATGCCTGATGTACTTCACTCATCGTCTGTGTCATGTAACCGATCCCCGAGGCTCACACAGTCACACTGTGACGAACTCTCCATTCATTTTCATTACAATCCAGCTGAATATACGAGGAAAATGATCGTCGACGATCATGCAAAATGACCTATTAGAGCGATTGTTGAATAAGCAGCAGATCAGCTGAAGGGTGGTAGTCGTCATAGCGATGTAACTGCAGCTCAACATACTCAATTTTGCAGCTGATAAATATTTGACACTTTTATAATATGATAGCAACAGATCCAATAGAAAACAGAATAAATAACCAGAGATGAACTGATCTGGCTGATCTCTGGCTAGCTTACAGATGAACCTCTAAAAATAAATAACTAAATGACTGAGAATTTGATTCAGTAAGTGAGATTAGCTGTAAACATTTTCCCTACATTTCAGGGCCTAATTAATTTAAAAGTATTCCAAACTTAGAGGTCGTTAAATAAATGAACACTTTAAGGAATTAGGCAGGCTGTTGTGCCCTTTGGCCTAATCTTACTTTCATAGTAATTTACATTGGGGAACCAGTGAGCAGCCCAGTGTTGCTGTGGGTGTTCAAAAAGGAAAAATTGTGTAACTATACAGCTTCCTGTCAATCAAACAGAAACTGCCAGATATGAACGGGTGCTGTGATCGGGGTCTCACTGCGTGTGCAATGGACAGGTCTGTCAACACAACAATGTGAGACACCGGAAATGTCTCAACTTACTGAGCAACTTAAAATATACTAGTCCTTATCTAACATGTGCAAAACCACATAAATTAATATCTCTGTAATACATAGATTATACTAAAAAAATGCAATAATTGCTGTTCTGAAGGAAGATTCTTATTCACATTTTTCATAAAGTTCTCAGCTGGAGTTTCCTATTTAAGTTGCTTTTAGATTATCCCTACAATCATCCACAATCAAAAGAACATGAGCTGCTTTTTTTTCACCTGGTCTTAGTTGATACGAGTCTTGTTTATAAGGGCAAATGCAGTTCGTTGACATTTTTCGTACATCTAAAAACTGAGAATAACCCAAAATTACTTGCTTGAAAAAACTTTAAAAACAAACAAACAAACAAAAAAGATGTTAGGCCAGTGAAAACTTTTTAACTTTCGTTTCCAATTTATTCCATGCAGCGGCTCAGTTTTAGAGAAAAAAAAAAAAAAAACTTTTGGAAAAATAAAAAATAAAATTCCTGACTTCCAGAGATTTATTCTATACAGCATCTAATTTTATATTAATTTCCTCTATAATTGAAAATAATATTCAGAAAAAAGAGGAATCTGATTTGCTGTTTGATCTGTAGGGCTGCTTTTTATTGGGTTTATTAGATGTTAGATGTCAACATTGGGTTTTTACTAACTTTAGTGTTTTGAAAAGTGTTAAAAATCCAGTCACCTGCTGACCAATCAGTGCATTGCCAATAAAAATAACTTGTTTTTCCATCATAAAAAAAAACTGTTTGACTGGTTATTGTTTCAACAAATCCAATAAAACATATTGTAATTAAAACAAACTAAAAAACAACAAATTTTTTAAAGTGAAGAAAATTTCATTTTACATTTTCTTTTGTATCTATACAGAACTTGTGAGATTAGTTCAACTGATGAACTCATGCAACATTTTATATTCTGTCAAAACTGTTTAATTTTTTATTTTTTTCCCAAAACCTCTACTTACTTTCTTTCCCTAATCAAATACCTGGCAACTAAACCAACAACCTACTGGCCCCATCTGGCCACGAAACAAGAAGCAACTCAATTAGGAGCTGAAAAGTCGGAGCGGCACTTACCTCGTTGCCATGGTTCTGGAGGAATTCCACTTCCTGTTGGGAGAAAGTTGTCATGGAGATGGATTTGACTCTGTGGGGAGGGTTGAGGCCTCTCCTGGGATGTAGAGGAGAGACAAAAAAAGTAACAAAAATATGTTCATACATCAACAAGGCAAACAGTGAGGATTTAAAGGGAGTCTGCATGTCTGAGGCAGCTGACAGGTGCATCTCAATAAATTAGTATGTTGTGAAAAAGTTTCTCTCTTTCAGTAATTCAATACGAAAAAGGGAAAAGTCAAACTGTTAGATGATTATTACTCACCGGAGATGGCCGCTAAAGTCAAGAGGCGGAGTCAAGAGGTAAAGAAGCTGGATGTTTATAGAGTGCTGGAGCTGTTGATGGAAAGTTGAGGGAAAGGAAAAAGTGTGGTAGAAAGAGGGATGCAAGCAACAAGGCTGACACGAGTAAGGAGAAGAGAAATCTGTACCACTGAGCAACTGTGGCATATATATCAGCTTCCTCTCAAGGCAGTGCACCTTTTTTTTTAAACCACATTTTTTCCTTCCACTAAACTTTCCATTAATATGACAGCAACTAATAGAGCCATGACTTTTCCTTGAATTCAATAACTGAAACAAATGAACTTTTTAAAAACACAATTCACTCAGATGCACCTGTAATGGCAGGTGGGAGGAGAAATACCTGACACGTGACTGTGGATTTTTTTGGGGGGGATTTGTTAAGGGAAAAGGTGTCCGGGTGTGTTTGTGTGCACGCGTGAGAAGAAAAAAAAAGAGAGAAGGGGGGACCAGAGCCTCCTGCTGTCTCCATGCTGGGGTACACAAAGTGGGACACTGCTGTGCAAGATTGCGCAATAACTAACAACCCGCCTTCCTGTGGAGTGCTGGGACTGATCATGCAGAACAAACTCTGATGCTACACACACATTCACGCCCACATTTGGAGAGGATCCTGGAAAGACAGAGGAGTGTATCAAACCTGCGGCATGACGGTATAAAAGCTGGAAAATGACCAACTAGCGGTCTGTCGTTTTATGAAGCTGCTGGGAGGACAGGCAGAGGGAGAGACAGAGGCAGACACTGCGTAAATTAATGTGCGCACACACACATCACCATCATCATCACCATCATCATCATCATACAGGGCTGCTGCACCAACACCCGCCTGTTAATGTGAGGAGGGGGAAATATAAAATAACACCCTGCTCTGCACAGCCTGGGCGGTGCACGGTGCAATCTCAGGCCTGGTTAGTTTCACTCCACAGCTCCGTCTGCATCTGTTGGGTCTGGACGTGCAGAAATGGCTCGGTTACTCACAGCATTCCGGAGCACGACGTGCAGACGAAGCTGCCCACCGTGACGTCCGTGTATGTCACCCCGGGCTGGCTGCACTCGAAGCAGTGTTTGTTTACTCCGGACTGGGCCAGCTCTCGGACCTTGCGGGAGCAGATCTCCTGGTTGTCCCGGTGCTTTCGGTTCGACATGGTCGAATCTGGCCGGCGCCTGCGGACACGGGCTGCGGAGCTGCACGAAAACACCTCCTGCTCCTGCTCCTCCCCCCTGGACCCGCTCCGATCACTGCGCGGAGCGCCTCACGCCCCGCATTATGGAGAAGGCTTTTCTGCGGCTTCACCCCCGGAGTACGGCTACACACACACACACACACACCCACTCACACACACACACACGCATACACGCAGGAGATAAGCGTCAAGTTGAACAGAGGAGCCACGAAATCACACCGGAAGTACAACAGAGTTACTTCAGAATAAAATACAACAGGTGGCGCTTTTAATATTGTCTTCCAGTTCAAGTGTCAAAATATTTTAAAAGTAATTTTTGAGTGTAGTAGTGTTATTATCTAAATGGGGCCACCTGTCGATCATTCTAGGGGTTTGTCAGCAACCGACCAATCGGCAGCCCCCATTTGCCCAAAAGCGCACGCGGCCTATTTAAAGCAAAAATGTCAACTTTGTCGGGGTTCATCAAAGCTGACGTCATTCCGACTTTAAGTATTTGAGGAAAATAATAGAAAATCATGGTCCAACAATGTCAGTGGGAAACATCCAACAGCTGATAACCAGAGTGTGCAGAGGGGAAGATGCAATTTATTACTTTTCCAAAACCCAAAAGGAGCCTGGAACAATGCAAGAAATGGATGAAGGCTTGCAGCCAACTTCCTGCCCAGTTGAATGAAAGTGTGATAGTGTGATCACTGCAACTGCAAGAAGGTAGCAAGTGTCCCATTTCTTGTCATAAGGACACTTATTGATAGTCAGGTCTAAGCTCAATAAGTGTTGTTATGCTTGATTTTATGTGTGTAAATTAAAATGGTAGCTCCATGGAGGCATGGAAGTATGCTGCAGCAACTGTGGTATTTCCATTGAAGCACCTTTTGATGCTAATGCTTAGTTTTAAGAATTTTTCTGAAGATTTTCATTAGCCAGAATTATTTAAGTCGTTACTAATCTCTTTTCACTTCCCACTGACCGTTTTGAAATTATTTTTTGCACTTATACTTTTATTTTTATTATTTTATTCTTAATTTTGTTTACTTTTATCTTTAATTTCAGTAGCTTTGCACTCTGATGACACGTGTCATCAGAGAGATTTTATTCTTTGCAACGGACCTCAAATGGCAAATGCTATGCAAATAAATGTACCATTACCTATTACTTTGAAAATCCTGCCGGATGTGAAGTAAGACATTACGTCCGGCCTGTTTCTCGGATTTGAGCTTTGGGGAATCTGCTGTCAAAGACAAACAAGAAACCTGTCCAGAGGCCAAGTTTTACTCCGGAATAAGAAAAAAACAAGTCTTTTATCTGTGGGGGCCACCAGACTGTTTGCCCCGGATGTTTGCGTCGCTTGCGCACGCACACATGTTAGAATTGTCGTCGCGGCGTGACAGTTGACGCTGCCGCGCGCGCGCGCGCGCTCAAAAGTGCGATCAGATGCCTCACCTGAGGAACTGGAGTTATTTAGGTGGTCACGAGACCAACAAACATTATTTGGGTAAAAAATAAAGGGAGGGGGAAAAAAATCCAATAATGATTATAAACGATAGTATGACGCTGTTATAGTCTCCATGAGTAAAGATTCCTTCTGGATTAACTATTAGTTTGTTTTATATTTGTTTATAAATACCTTAGTAACAGACACTACGCCCTTTCCGTGACGTTTGAGAAGAAACATGCGCGAGAGCTTTTTTTTTTCCATAGAAAACAATAAAATCCCCTTCATTACTCCGACGGGCCATGAAGGCGTCACTAACATTTGATCTGCGACAGAAAAAACAACAACTTCGAGACAACAAGAACATCTGCTACAAGAAGATAAACGTGATGCGAGAAAAAGCGTTCGGGCCACATTGTTTTCAGATGAGTCAAGTCCTGTGAAGCCTGCTAAGCCGCGCTGCGGTCAGCAGGGGGCGCCACACCAATGAGCTCGATAAATGGATCATACCCTCAGTCATGTTCCACAATTTATCACATTGCAGTCACAAACTCGTGTGATGCACCAACACAGAATTGTGCATCCTTGTAAAGTGGAAGGAAAAATATCAATGAATACATACATGTTGGATATTATGCTGGCCCTGTGTGTTCAGAAAACCATCAGGTGTGCATCTAACCAGCCAATATAACCGCATAACGCTATCTTTGATGTCATGCATTCATGCTTCTGGGTGATATGCAGTGCCAAGCAGTCCAAAGAGCCATCTGCAGAACTAATATCAGGAGGACGCCCCTTCCCACAAAGTAGCAAGAAGAGAACTCCTCAAGACATACGTGCACTAACTAACCCCACATTGACTACATAAGCCATAGAAAACATGTTCTTTTTGTTTGTTTGTTTGTTTGTTTGTTTGTTTGTTTTTAATTAACGGCACGCTTAGCAACTCCCCATCTGGCCCTTATCAAAAACCACCACTGATAGCAAACATCAGGGTTTTCAGAGGACTTTCTGGCCAAACCACCAACCCACACAACTTGTCATGTTAGACCGCTCTACAAAAGCTTATAAATGTGTGTTTGTAGTTCAAACACCAAATGTGCCTCAACATGCATTTATTACTGGAAACGGCCGGAGCCAAAACCACAGAAGCCGAGATCCAAGGTTTTCCTCATCTTGGCTCTTGGGGGTTTAGTCCATCAGTGACAAGGAAACTAAATGTCCCTTTGCAAACGCCAACAAGCAGCATCGTGTCGAGGCATTTAAACTCCCTGTGATGCACCACAGAGAGAATGTTCCACACTCTGTGTGGAATATTTTATGCTCTCCAAGAAAACCCATAACTAAGTGTTTTAAATGGATTTTTATTGTTACTGTGGAAAAAAATAACAACGTGCTTCCATGCAGAGTGATTCATTGACTGTGGGGGAAACCTGTGAACAGGTTTTTGCACTTAAGGAACAACAAAGCAGAGCAGCTCGCAGGACAAGAAAACACACCCAGCACTGAGTGTGTGTGTGTGTGAGAGAGAGAAGCTCACAGCTCAGTGAAACTGAGGAGTTTAAAACACAAACATCAGATGCAGGGACGAGCACACACATCCTCCTTATGCTTCAAACAAACCTATTTATGATTTGTAGTGGATTTGTAAGATGTAAAATGGTGGAGTTGCTGTAGAGAACATGTGGCTCTTTGCAGTCTAACCTGTCATTTTGTACCCATCCAAAACCATAATTTGCTCTGAGTAAGAAACACGGAAATGGAGATGGAGGCGACGGACGGATGGGGGGGTTGGACCTTCTTTGTGTTTGCGTTAAACAGTTCTCCTCCAAGCAGTCCTCATCAGACTCATACCGGCTGCTGCTCTGACTCGACTCCTGTCATCTGGAAATATTCATCCGCGCAATCTCTTTCCTGAACATTCACTGCGGGGATTGTTTTTGTTTTGGGCTTTTCTTTTTGCAGCATCATTCTCTCGCGGAAGCTGCAGGATTTGACGGAGCAAACTGAGAATAAGATGATTGTAACGCCTCAAACATTCTCTGACTCCATTCAAAAGTGGTGACAAGTCGACTTTAGACACGGATGTGAGCCGGAAAAGACGAACAGGACGTGTGTGTGTGGGTGTGTGTGTGTGTGTGTTTTGCAGGGGTGTGAAGGAATACACTTTTCTTCCTTTTTGACTTTTTTTTTTTTTTTTTTTTTTTTTTTTTTTTTTTCCTCTGTCCAACCATGAGCCAGGCTGCCACCGTGGAGCGCTGAATCCGGACAGATTTGCGTTTCTACTCACCTCCAGCTCCAGATTAAAACTGCGCAGGACAAACGCGAGAATGACAGTGAAGTTGGACTTTGAGGAGTGTTTGAAAGACTCTCCTCGCTTCAGGTAAGATGGATGAATTACTTTATGAAAAACAAAAACATAATGCTAACTTTACAGGCGCGATCATTTGCGAAAGCCCAAATAATAAGGGCCCTTATTTTGATTTCCTTGGTGCCCAGTCAACGTGTACACACGGTGCAGGTGCCTCTCGTCGTGATCGAAAAGGTTTATTTATTTCAGTAATTGTATGGAAAACGTGACACTTTTCACTCATTTTGGATGACTACGACTTACAGCTAATGTAAACCAGAAATTTTGGATTTTAAAAAAAGTTTAATTTTACATAAAACCAATGAAAAAAAATGTAAATACAGAAAATTTGAATTCTGAATACTGGGGTGAGGGGCAATATCCTGCGACCACACCTGAATACAATAATTAGGTCATCAGCAAGGCTCTGGAGATCTGATATACACAAGGAGGAGGTAATTAAGCCATTTCATTCCTGTGTTTTGTACCTGTGGCACATCTTAAAACTGCAGGACAGTGGCCCCGGAGGACTGGGGCTGTACAGTATTTTCCGATATTTTCTTGGTGGGGGTTCCATTTGCACAAATTACTGCATCAGTGCAGCATGGCATGGAGGAACTCAGCCTGTGGCTCTGCTGAGGTGCTAAGGAAGTCGTCATAGATTCGCTGCGTCAGGGCAAACGGTCCAGTTCTGGGACACTTTGGTCATAAGAATAAGGGTAAAACTCGGTAACCTTTGTCAGTGTGCTTGATGGACTGACTTCAGTCTCAGTAAAACATGGTGGACCACCACTACCATTTGGTTTGGCTCCCCAAATTATTGCTAACTGTTAAAGTTTCACACTGGACCTTGAGCGGTGTTGACTCTGGGACAGTAAAATCCTGTCTGGTTTAGGACTGAGATGTCATGATTGCAGTGCACGCCCTGGATACGTCTGTGTGTTGAGTTTCCAGAACATGGACTCAAGCTGCAGTCCAAACCTTATTAATCTCTCACAAATGCTTTTGTTGAACTTTGCTTCACTCATTTTTTTCTTTCCACTCAACTTTCCATTAATGTGCTTAAACAAAGTACTCCGGAAACTTTAGCAGATACCTTTTTGCTTTATGGAGGGATATAAAACTTTGTGCTTTATATTCTGTGTCAGAAGCTATGTGCCCCCTGCTGGCCTGGAGGCTCTAAGAAGCAGCTAGGGTCGCTTGTGCTTTGGGCCGGCCATTTGCGTAGCTTGAATGTGGGACAACTGACCAAAAATTGGTTCTTATGTTGACAGGAAACAGTAGGGTGCAAAACTGGTTTTCCCAATAAGGGTTGCATCCTCGCTGGGTTGCAATAAGGAACCCGATAAGCAATGAGGATGCAATACACATGCACGTGTTGGCAGGGCATGGACAAATTTTATCATACCACTGTCAGAGTCGAACGCCACAGGAACACTGGAATACTAAAAATAGCCTCTGATCTCTTTAACATACATTAAATTCAAAATACACTGCTCAAAAAAATAAAGGGAACACTCAAATAACAGAATATAACTCCAAGGAAATCAAACTTCTGTGAAATCAAACTGTCCATCTAGAATGTGTTATTTGAGTGTTCCCTTTATTTTTTTGAGCAGTGTATTTCCCCCCCTTTGTTAACCACGCGGTATTTGCTGACTCATTTTCATATCTTTATTAATCATGCTTTAAGACCAAGATAAAAGGAGCTGTCACTGCACATACTGCACATATGGCATGCCAGCAATTATTTCTTTCACCATCGGCATCTGGTGTAACCTACAAGGAAGTGTCACTGAGCTGGTTTCTGCAAAAGGCTCAAGACAGCTGGGTGTGCCCAGTTTCTGGCACCCTGCCTGAGTCACCACTGTCTTCTGCCCCAGCTAATTTACACCCTCCATTTGTCTTCCTCTCTTTTATTTCTCCGTTACCCACGTAGTTTTTATGTGGTGGAAAGGTTGAGCCACAGCAACCCTTCTGTGGAGACGTTCCATCGTGTCAGGCGAAGAGGAAGAGAAAAGAAAGGGGGGAAAAAAGTGGCCGTGTTGCTGAAATGTATCATTCTGATGGACCCAGACTGGATGGGAAGCTGAGCAGAAACTTAAAAAAAAAAAAAAAGTAGTGTGACAGCTTCTGGTCAGCCACTCAGATGTGTCGTTGCCAGGTAACGGGCTGGGTGGGAGGGCAGCAGGAAGTGAGGCGAGATGTGCTGCGTTGATCAGCAGGAGGCAGGAAGTGAGTTCTCTGTGCGGAGAACCGCGGCGGAAACTCAGCCTCAGCGCCGTCTCTCGGTTTGCTCTGCTTGCTGCTGCATGCCTCTCAGAGGGGGAAAGGTGATGAGGGATGTTCCTCTGCTGAAGGAATACATCGGTCCTCTTCCTCTGCAGGCTCATTTTAGCTCACTTTCTCCACTTCTCGCCTTCATTGACCCGTTGTGTTTTAAAAACGGGCCAAAAACGGGCCGTGACCTCAGACTCCTTGCACTGATAAACACAAGCAGCTTCTGTCCCAGAGCTCCTTTCTTCCCTCCCCACTCAGACTCATCTCTCTCTTTCTCTCTCTCTTTTTCTTTTTTTTTTCTGCTGCTCGCTGTACTGTTGGTGGAAGGCAGCGGAAACCACATGCTTGAGCTGCTGCTATGAAATGAGAAGACAGAAACAGACACTGAGTAATGCTCCAAAAAGCCCCTGAAACCAGCCGAGCTCCGTGCCCTGCCTGCGTACCTGAGGCACAGAGTTTGACAAGGCCTCAAACTTGTGCTCTGAAGTATAATTCAAACACATATCTTCCCCTTCTGGATGATTTATTCAGGATTTAAACGAGCGTAAACTGAGTGACGTGTCCAAAAACCCTTCTCGTATGCAGAAGGTCAGCAAAGTCTCTAAAAAAAAATACCAAAGACGTCATGAGTTGCTCTGAAATGAGAATGTAAAGCCTGAAATGGTTTCAAGTTATTCTGTTTCTGGTACGCCGATGTCTCCTAGAGAAGCCACACTGACACAAAATGCAGGACTGCGAATGAAACAAAAGTGGTGGCGCCTCACAATAAACGCTGTTTTTCAAGACATTAAGCAACACTGCTATTAACTTGTTTTGTTTGGGGTTTTTTAAAAGTATTTTATGAGATTTCTCCTTGAGATTTCTGTGTCAAAATTGTGATGTTTTGCATTTTCAGTGGCGGTTCTACAATGAATGGGCTCCTTTTTGCCTGCAACTCCAATTTAAGAATCAACTAGCTTTAAAATACTGAGAATGACAATAATAATTAACCACAAGCAGAAAACAATAAAACAATACATAACTATCGAGCTGCTATGCTGAAGCTCAGAAAGAACAGTGGAGATTTTGTAAGGAAAGGAAATAAAAGTGTCATAATTGCAATATTCAGAAGTAGTTGCACAGTTTTACTGACATTGTGCTGTATCTCATGGTAGGGAAAATTGTAGTTAGATTGATGCTGAGCTCATCATTTTCTATCCAGAGTCAAGAGTAAACCTCTTCACGCGATTTGTTTGTAGATTTGTTTAGCGCCGTTTTATTAAATGTGAAAGCCAATTTACAGAACTAGAAATGGAAATTGATTAATTTGGGTGGTTCAAAACGCCTCAATTGGTGTTTTAATGACATGTCACCACAACTAGGGAAATATGTCAAAGTCTTTGTAACGCCCACTGTTTAAAACCTGCAGCATTTTAGTTTAAAAAAATAATAATAATAACAGGAATGATTAAGAAATTGTGTTTCAGACTAAAACAGTTTTTATGTCCAGTTTCAGAAACGTATCTCGTTAATTTTACTATTCACAATAGTTTTTAGTTGTACATTTTTCAGTTGATTATTCAGAACCGATTTTCTAGCTAAAATAAACAAGTTTCTTTCTTTATTTTTTAAAGCATTTACAGAAGCTTTTAAGTTAGACCACATCAATCAGAAAAACTGATCAAAGTGCTGCTGCACATTAAATTTTGTAAATTAGAGCAAATTAAAACGAGAAACATGAGCTATAGACAAACGAAAGTGTTGAATTAAATGTGCTAAAATGGAGTCATATTCTAATTAAGCCTAGAAAATAATACAAAAAATGTATCATATCTATATAGTACTTAATAAACAATGACTTGCTAAGTGTTTTATGGCTCTTTACTCATTATTTACTTGTTCTGCTAGAGATATTTAGATATCTGTGGGTGGTTTAATGTTGAAAAACAACTAAAATTCAGTTTTTGCCGTTTGTCCTTTTCAGAGCTGAAATCGAAGTCGTCCAGAATGACGTGAGCGAGCTGGAAACTCGCCTGGACAAGGTCAGACTCACATCCCACACACTCTCAGTTATCATGAGTTTCCTTTGAACCAGGAGTGAGAAGCATGAGTGAGTTGGTGGTTTGGGGAAAGTTTTACCTGAATCGAGCAGGAAGTAGCTGCAGGTGCTGCTTCCCCATCATATTACCGTCCCAATCAGAGAACAAACACTTTGTTCTGCTTCAGCCTGTTTTCCCTGCTGCACAGATACGCTATGGTTTCAGATGTATTCGGGCGATAAACCAATCGTTCACACGCTGCGTTTCTGTTCCCAAATCACATCTAATGAGCACAAAATCAAATGTCATAAATGCTGCATGGGTTCATCTGAAGTGCAACAGCACAACCTTATTGCCGCAGCCTTCCAAGTGGACAGGATCAGGGCTGATGTATTGATCCGCAAAATCAATAAAACTGGATGAAAGGAGATGAAGAGACTTTTGTCTGTGTTGTGCGACATCCTCCTCGGTTTCTGCAGCTGACCTCTGACCTTAGCGTCACAGAAAGGAAACAGAAACAGAAATGTTCCAGGTTGCACCAGATTCCACTTCATGAGATCAGATTTTTGTTTTTCTCGTGAGCCTCCTGTTTCACATAATATTATCTTTTGGCATTCCTGATGTGCACAGAGGTTAAAAGTCATTCTCAGATGAAGGGTTTTTCTCATTCGCTGAGAAGAAACTATGCCCTGTTTTTAAAGATCTGTTTCCAAAACAACCAGTTTTACAAACATTACAATACCATGGTAAAATATGAATTAAACTAGAGATGCACCAAGAAGGCTTTTACAGATCTCCTGCTGTTTTTCAGCATGTTTTTTTTTTTTGTTTGTTTGTTTGTTTCAACTGTGGACAATCACAAATCCCTTATTCGATTTCCATCCGATTCGCTGATAAATCTCTAACTTGACTGAAAACTAGTCAAACAAGATCCCCGTCAAAGTGGTTATTTTTATGTTTAGTCTGTAGAGAGATGCTTCAGTTGATCAAATGTTTTCATTTAAGTTCGGTGAAATGGTCCTCCTACAAAAAAACCTCTTGACATGTTATATCTGTAACAGAAGCTGCTACATTTATCAAGTTTTGAAAGCAACATTCAATAGAGACAAGAGAGCCAGTACAGTTCATTAATTAGTATTTAATCACTTGTTAACCAGGCCAGAGGTGCAGAAATAACTATATGACTAGCGGGAGGCTTTTAATCTATTAAATAATGCAAACTGTTTTACTGCATCGCCGCCTGCTCAAGTAAAATGTGTGAATCACAAGCGTCGACCAGAAGGTAAAACACGTTCATGAAGTAAACAAACGTCAGAGCAGCAGCGACTGATGCGACTCAGACGTGTTGGACTCACACCATCGCATCAACACATCCACTTACTTTTACAAAAAATAAAATAAAATCAGAACATGTACCTTTAAACTAAACCTTTCGGATGCAGAGAATTAAAAAGATCTCTATGAAAAAAAGATGGCTTCCTTTAGAAAATGTTCTAATATTTTCTGTGGAAGCCATGTTGGATGTTTGGTCCAAGTGGCAGCACAAAGTACGGTGACTTCGGTCCATGACTTGTCCGAACGTTTGCTAACGTCATTTTGCTCAAGAATGTTTGCTTTATAACATAAGAGCTAAACTTTTTATTTGTGAGTTCAGGAATAACAAACCAGCGTGAACATTTGGAGATTTTAAAGGCCAACATGTTTACCAGGAAGTTAACGGGTCTTACTCACTGGAAATCACATCGTCTGTTAACAAATCTTTGGATGCTCTGCAGCAGCTGAAGGTGCAGCTCCGTTCTCAGCAGCAGAAGTGGAAAAACACAGCAGCAACATTTTGCACAACCATCTTAATCACGCAGTGGTAAACATGTGGCAGCTCAGGAGTCAGGTTTTTCCAACATGTGGTCGTGTGGCGACTGAATAATGAACTCTGATCAGACATGGGAGATTCTCAGTGAGAGAATAAAGCACTTTATTGCTGTATTTATATATTAAAGCAGAATATTATCTAATTGCTTTAATTTAAAGCAAAAAAAAAAAGGTAATAATAGTAACAAGATATTAACTATTACAGACAAATCTACAATGACCAGAACATTCATTTATTGTATTTTTGAATTTGATTGATTTATTCCTAGCAAAAATCTAAAACAACCACTTGGTAGTAGTGGTTTCATCAGTGTTTTTTTAGAACTGGTCTTCATAGGTTAACACAGTTAAAACAAGCTTGTTAGTGGTTTAGGAGAAGCCATAATTGCCAGACGTGTTCACCAACAATTACCATAAAACCCACTCTCATTACCGTTTTATGTGATGAGAGCGACGGAAGGAGCCGAATTTGTCTTTGCTCATAAAAAGAGTGCAGCGACCTTCTTTCAGTCAGCTGATGGGCAATAAGGAGCAACAGGTGGGGAAGAGGCAGCTCTGTCAGACTCTACACAGCTGGAGAAAACGATTATCATCTGGCTTTTCCTTTTTTCCAGGCGTCTCTCGAAAACTTAACGAGTTCCTGAATCTGTGAAGAAAACAGTTTAAAGTCTGTCGCACGACAGCTCGAGTTGCACATGTTCTGCAAAATCCTGAAATAGGTTTTCTGTTTATTTATTCATGCGGTAATGACGTTAGCTGCTTTGTTTGTGTCTTCCAGCTTGTGAAGCAATGCCAGGCCATGCTGGAGGCCGGCCGCGTCTACTGTCAGACCAGCAAGAGCTTCGTCAACGGCCTGCGGGAGCTCGGACACCAGTGGTCCACGGACAGCATGATGGAGGTGACAAAACCGTGCTGACAGACACAATCCTCCGAGTGGCTCAAAGCTCGTGTAAAAGAAGATGCTGTTGAAAACTAATTTACCCAAAGGAAGCATTTGATAGTCGAATGTTTCTGCAAATAGATTCACAGTTTGTCGCTTAGGCAGGGGGAAAAAATCTTAACGCATTTAAGATCTGATTTAAAGTTAAATAATAATAATAATTTGAGATGTTTTCCCTCCAGGAATGCTTGGACAAATTTTCCAAAAAGCTGTCTGTCATCTTTGACGCACAGGGGGTGAGTTAGAGAGCCAGTCTGTCTGTTTCTCCCTTTGCAACTTCTTCATTCCTGTCACAGTGGTTATCAGCTGCAGTATGTGGTCAAGCAAGGCTGCAGCTCACTGTCGAACACATTGTGTCTGACACTTTGAACTTGTTTTTCTTCTTCTTCTTCTTCTTCTTCTTCTCTCTTTCTGCTTTTAGGAAGTAATTGAGACGATTCAGAAGTCGGTCAGGGCGAAGCTGCAGACCTTCGTGAAGGAGTGAGTGAGCTGCCTTCGCGCCGCCTCCCTGGGTGTTCGCTTGGATTAGCGCCTCTTTCCCAACAGCAACAGCGCAATCTGTGCAAACAGCCAACATGTGAACACTGAGTCACTCCCTCGCTTTTCTGCCAGCCATCAGCACGGTTTTGTGGGTCTCCTTCTCCAGACTGTGTCCTGCTGTCTGCCTCTGTTAGTGGAGGGTGTTTAGAAGAGACTAGGATAGCATGTTGCAAAGATTTATAGCAACTAATACTCTACGGTGTGGTTTGACCTTGTGAGCTCACTGGTTTCCTTTTAGAAGTCAGTAAAAATAGTGACGTGAGTTCACAAAAGCCTATTCTTATTTAGCTTTTATTATGTAACGTTACATAGGAAAACAGTAGGTTGTGTTTTGTGTAACTTCAGCTTATTCAGCTGCCATTGGAGGTGATGATGTCACAATTTTGTGATAGAAAGTAAAATCTATAATAAGGCACCAAACAAATGGGTTCACCTCCTTTGAACCTTCCCACATTCTGTTTGCAATCGCAAACTAATGTATTTTATCTGGTTGTTATGGCCAACACAAAATGATGCGTAATTATGAAGATGGGGGACAATTAAATATGGTTCTTTGTTCTCTTAGGTTTTTCCAAATCAAATAAAAATACTTGTTTTTCAGGGTTTCTCACCACATTTGCACAGCTGGAGTGTTAAAACTCAGCTCAAACTGAGTCTGAATGTTCCAGCACATAAAAAGGTTTTAGGTATGGCAGGGACTTCAATTTGCAACTTTATTATTTGCAATTAATTAATTAATTAATTACCATTTCTGATACACCAGTAGAAATAACAATAACAATATCTGGGGATAAATTTTTGCTTCAAAAACAATCTGATGCGACGTGGAAAAAGACGGCTGTTGTGGGCAAGTTGTCCAGAAAAGAATTGGATTATCTTGGAAACAATCTAAGTCAAAAATACCAACTCAATGCAAAACATGTTGCAGCAAGCAGAGACGACGCCAACGCCAGCGTCCATAGTTCACATAAAAAGTATTTTTTCAAAGTTGTCACATAGCAACACTTTGCACCAACCTGATGGCTGAAATAAACAAATAACAGAATAAAAACAACAAATATTTTTGTTGTGGAGCTTATATGTCTATTTGTTCAATAATTTAGATTCAATAAAAGGGGTTTTGAGTTTAAAATGTTGGCTCTTTTGTCAGTATACAGTTTTCAATTTGAATACTATTTACTGCAATAAGTTAATTACACACCCTGCAATTGACCCAATTAAAAATGTTAGTTTTTATTGTTCTGCAGAAAGATGAAGCTCCACCTCAGGCTCAAGTCTTTTTCAGCCTCTAACAGGTTTTCTTCCACGATGATCTTTTTAGCATTTTGCTCGTACAGCAGAAGGTCGTTTCCTCTTAACTACGTTCATGCGCCGCTTTGTGTTGGACTGTCTATTAAAAAAACAAAACAATAGAAGGCAGTAAATTTTGGGCAGCTTATGATATTTTAGCAGCAGTATAAATAATTGTAATTTCTCACATATTTTATTCAGAAATCAGAATTTTTTTGAAAGTTGTGAGATTCTCATACGAGCCCCTGTTTGTGCTTGAACACGACAAAACGTTTATCTGCACAAAACTAATCCCAGTTTCATTAAGTTTTGTTTTCCCTCCCCGACTCACAGGGATGTTCGTAAGTTTAAGGACGTCCGTAAAGAGTTTGAGCGCAGCAGCGAGACCCTGGAGGGCACGCTGGCCAGGAACGCCCAGGCTCCTCGGGGGAAGCTGCACGAAGTGGAGGAGGCGACTAACGCTCTGCTCAACGCACGCAAGTCCTTCCGGTCGGGGGCATTAGACTACGTCCTGGAGGTAAGTGTGACACCACAGTAAATAGTAGTCAGGTTACCTCTAAATTTTAAATCCATATTTTTACGCTTAAATCCCAAAGGCAGCCTGAGTAAAATAAGCAGCAGCAGCGAGTCTGATTACAGTTTTGTTTTCATTGATCGCAGTGTTTTCTCCAGCCTTGTGGCTCCCAGTTGGTCAGAGAGAAACTTTTGGACATTGAATTGTCCCTTCCTTTGTTTCAGATTAACGTCTTCGAAGCCAAAAAGAAGGCGGATATTCTGTTGGCCGTGAGTTCAGAGCTGCTTGTTTGCATTTTTCTTTGACATTTTTCCCTTTTTTTTTTTTTTTTTTTTTTGTTGCTGAATTAAAATCTGTCCTGTGCCTGTTAGATGCTGTCCCTCCTGGAGACCCAGGCCCAGTTCTTTCAACAAGGCCACCAGTCTCTGTCAGAACTGGATCAATATTGCCAGAAACTGAATGAAGAGGTAATTTCTTTTTTCTTCAATTATTGTAATAAGTTGTTGTTAGCTGTTATTGATAAACGTAAAGAATATCTGCTTCCTCCAGCTTCACACAATGTCTCCAGTGGGATTAGTTTGAATTAAACCGAATTAACAGCGCTAATATTGGTGTCACCTGTGTAAAAGTGAGCATAACATGCTCAGAAGTTGGATGATCTGTTATTTTATGTAATATAAGCCTCAAAACCTACCACAATTAAAGGCTCCAGTGATGGAGAGGCTTCATTTAACCACATGCAAATTAAACCAGATATTTACATGCACTGTTTAAAATAACACAAAGCCGTCGTGAATTAAAATCTAGTCAGATAAGAAATGGGCTTTGATTTCGTGTCATTATTCTTTTATATTGAACTCAGCTTGATAAGTCACTTAAACTCTGAAGCATGTTGGGTCTGAACCACTCTGCTGTCACCGAGCAGCTCGGCCAAAAAACTCAATCTGCAAGCCTCAATCCCAAATCGACACTCTGAGTCTGGGTGTTGTTTCTATCTGCTGCATACCAGAACCGAGTCAGAGGCCTGAGGTATGAAGGTTGCGTCAAAAACAAACAAACAAAAAAATCTGGATCCAACGCAAGCTGAGTGTAACGGCGCTCTGCTTGTGTTGGTGAAGCAACTTGGTAACCCTGGTGAGAGAGGTCCCAAACCGTTGCCCGAGTAAAACCACATCCAACCGGGGCGGGAGCAGAGTCACAGGATGACATCACAGTTTCATCATGACAGGAACAAGTGAGCAACAACAGGAAATATTTCTCATGTCTGTGTGACTCTATCTCAAGCGCTTGCTCCGGCTTTTAGTCTGCGGAAGCTGGAAGCAACGTTTCTGCACCATCAACTTTGGCAGTGACTGCTGAGTCTGTCTTTTTGACCAAGAAGAGCCTAGATGTTCTTCTGTTTCAAATTTTACTGCTGAAATCTGGACTTTCAAGAGTAAAATGATCTTTTTTTTCTTCTTTTTTTTTTTTTTACTATTTTGGCGTGCAAAGGAGTTCAACATTTTCAACTTCCTGTTTTCAGGGAAGCCTAAAGCAGGGAAATCCTACCTCTTAATCTCCCATTTCTCTTTTTGTCCAAAAGCCAAACGCATTTGAGAGGGAAATAAAGAGGGTATTATTGTAACTCAGCAGCTCCTTAAATCGATGGACAATGTGGAAAAAGTGAAAACACATAAGAGCAGGATTTTATTTCCCGTTGATCTGAGTCCCTTTCCTGAAATAAACATTCATGCCAGCTCATCTCAACTCCTGACTGCAGTTGTAGTTTAACTGGTTTCTTAGTGACTGGTTTGGTCTTGCTTGTTTTCTCACATCTGTTTGTGATCTAGCATTACTCCACTAAATGTAAATTTAACCATTTTTTCTCCAGTAAAATGAGTTTGGGCAGCTTTTTGTTTGACTACAGGACATAAGATACAAAGTATTCAAACTGCAAAAGTACTTATGTGCTTTCAAATTCTACTCATTTCTCCAGGTTGCATTTTTATTCTGATATTCTTAAATTAAAATCCAGTGAGACGTTCAGAAGTAACCCAGTTGTCGTAGTTCATACGTGTGTGATTTAATTTCAGGGTAAATTCAGAGCATTAGCAAGGAAAACGTCAACATGAAGACCAACTATCTCATCAGACATATCAGGGAGAGCTTAAAGCTAAACTGTAAAACAATATCTTAAGCTTTGAACATCTCAGTATGGCACCAACGGAAACGCACCAACAAATGAGAGCATTAATTAATTAAGAGAGTCATGGTAACTCTGAAGGAGCTGCTGAGATCCAACAATTAAGCTCTATCACACAGAGTCCCATTAAAACAAATTGAAGTTTATGGTTGTAACGTGACTAGTTGTAAAAACTTTGAAGTGGTACAATCGCTTTTGTGAAATCTGTATATAAATTCTGATTGGTTTGTGTTTACAGCACACCCAGTTTGTCTTAAACTCGGCCAGGGAGAAGAGGGACATGGAGCAAAGGCACGCAGCTATCAAGAAAAAGGTAAAAGCTTATAAAAGGCACACTTACAAACACCTTACAAACTACAGAAATCCGCTTTGAGTCAGACAGATCTGTCTTTCTTTGCATTTGTAAGGACATGTCCTACGACGAGTCCATTTTGGATTTTAATGCTGATGCGGCTAACGGGATAGCGATGGAGGGTTACCTTTACAAGCGGGCCAGCAACGCCTTCAAGACCTGGAGCAGGTAGAACTTTACGCATTAAATAATTCACACAGAAAAGCTGCTTTTTAAAAAAAAAACAACAAAAGAACCTAATACATAATGCAATATCGCTCATTGGTGTCTAAATTGTCTTTGTTTTTCTTCGTCCCAGACGTTGGTTTTCAATTCAGAAGAATCAGCTGGTGTATCAGAAGAAATTTAAGGTATTTATTTTTAAAAAGCGTTATTTAAAACGCACACATTTGGAGCCAACAGGCTGTACTTTGGTGTGCCCGGTCGTCACTGTGTGTTGTTCGTGCAGGACCAGCCCACAGTTGTGGTGGAGGACCTGCGTCTCTGCACCGTCAAGCCCAGCACCGAAAACGAGAGGCGGTTCTGCTTTGAAGTGGTGTCTCCGTCAAAGTGAGTTTGCGTGGGCCGCGTGGCTGCGAACGT
Organism: Poeciliopsis retropinna; assembly: GCA_010277075.1. NCBI lineage: Eukaryota > Metazoa > Chordata > Actinopteri > Cyprinodontiformes > Poeciliidae > Poeciliopsis > Poeciliopsis retropinna. The sequence continues at coordinate 5,411,442 of VMRM01000019.1, forward strand.
GTCTTCGGGCCACTGCGATTCTCATCGATGATGAGTGTGTGGATTAAAACGTCCTGCGTTGCAAAGGAGGGAGGGGCTGGTTTTTCAGCAGATCACGATGTGTGTGTTTATGTGTCTGTTTATGTGTGTGTGCAGGTGCTGTTTGTTGCAGGCAGACTCAGAGAGGGAGCAGCAAGCATGGATCACTGCCGTCCAAAACAGCATCGCCTCGGCCTTCCAGGAGCGCAGAGAGGACGCACACAGCCCAGTGAGGACAAAAAAAACCCAACACACAAATTTTACACATCTGAAGTTTAATTCCCAGATCTGATCTTTTCTGAATTCCTGTGTGTCTGTGTTTCATAAGAGGTCGCGCTGCACCTCAGTGTCGATGAGCAGCTTGGAGAAAGGAGGCGGAGGACTCGGGGATCAGGAGAGCGAAGGCCGCAAGGCTCTGGAGGAGATTCAGGCGATCTCAGGAAACAAGCAGTGCTGCGACTGCGGGGAGCCCAGTCCTGACTGGGCCTCCATCAACCTGGGCATCACCCTGTGCATCGTCTGCTCAGGGATACACAGGTAGCCGTAAAACCTTGTGAGAAAAACTCTGCGTGGAAAAAGATTTAAATCGGTCACCTGGTTGTCACAGTACATGGCAAAGTTCTGCTTATTTTTCACTTTGCAGTCTTCTCCCTGTTCTAACAGCAAAACACGATACTGTCTAATTAAACCAGATTGCCAGCAGCGCAATCGTAACCTCGGCACACAGCGAATCCCAGAATGATTCATTCTCCTGGAATGATTTAGGCTTATAGTAATGTTTTAGTTTGACCCACAAACTTAATATTCATGTTTGGGAGAACAGAACTGAATATCCTCATGATCAAAGTAGGATTTTGCATCGACTTCTATTTATTTTTATAACAGACATTTTCCCCAATCATAACCATTACCAGTTTATTTCTATCCCGAATCTTAACCAAAACCTAATACGCACCATGCCTCTAAAGTTGACCTGTAACCTTTAACAAGAGGGTCCAACATATTAGCACCAGGCTTTGGACCCATCAGGTCCTTCAGAAGGTCAGTAAATATGTCAGAAATGGTCCTAAATAAAATATCTAGACACAAAAGGCCCTATCTTCATCGGGCCTTTGCATTTTCATTTTTCATTCATTTCTATAGCCGAACTCTGACCTTTAACCCTAACCAGTCCTAACCCTACACCTAAAATAAACTCGATTCACTTAAACCCCAAACCGAAAACAGTTTCTGCTTAACGAGCCGTCAGTCCCCACAGCGCAGTCTTTTGTCGATATTGGTCTTTTCAGTGCATCAGATACTGGACCACATACATGCCCACACACACACACACACACACACACACACACACACACAGTGCTCGCTTGAGTCATAAGCTGTAATGGTTTTCTTTCCCAATAGGAGCCTGGGAGTCCATTTCTCCAAAGTGCGCTCCCTCACTCTCGACACCTGGGAGCCAGAGCTCATTAAGGTAATTTAACCTTTAAACAGCAACAGCTTAGAAAACCACATTATGGCGAGTTCTGTGTGGATAAGAAGTTCCTGCGAGAATAATGATTATTCAGGGGAGAGTCTAATTGGAAAAGTGGCCCGCTTTTTGACAAATTCCTTTCGTTGTTTTGTTTCCAGTTGATGTGCGAGTTGGGCAACTCGGTGATCAACAGGATCTACGAGGCTCGGATTGACGAGATCACCATCAAGAAGCCCCACCCGTCCAGTCCCAGGTCAGTCAGAGGGTGTAGATGTGTACTTTACCAGGAGGTTTCACAGGTCTTATGCATCAGATCATGTAAGTCTGTCTGAAATCAGTCTGAAAAAAGTACACAGCAACCAGAACCTTCGGTAAAAACTTAAGTATCCACCAAACCTCTGTGACGTCTGACATATTGTTAACTTTATATTAAATGAAACACAGTGAGACTGTGTAAAAACCTTTACTCTACACTCCCAGATTATAATACTCTCTTTTAAAACCAACCTAAACAAATGAACAGGTCTAATGCTAGTGGGAAAAAGGTTCGTAGTCTTTTATCAAAGACGGAAGAAAAATCCTACACTGCTAAAATCGGACTCTACTCCAGTTTTGTTTACATTTACTAAGTTGTGCTCTTGTCTCCTTCGGTGGTTCTTTGTGTCGCTTCTTTCAGTGGTTCTTGGTGCAGCGCCACCACAGGCGATGGGGGGAACAGCCGGGTTTTTCAAAGGGTCTGGTTCGTTTGCGCTGTGTGAAAACGAACCGCATTAGCTGGAAATGTAACAAGTGTTGCAGTTTTGATCCCCAACTGAACTGAATCTACTGGACTACTGGGTGTGGAAAAAACCCTGGGAGGAATGAATATTTGTTAAACGCAACATCAATTCATATGTGAAGGGTTTTTGTTTACTAAAATGTTGTTTACTCCAAAACTCCCAATTTAATAGATAACATTAATATCTGTTATTGCAACAATAATGCATTTTTAGAACATGATGGAAGGCGATTCTCAAGGCGGTATTCACTGGAGGTCTGCAGCCACAGACTCAGTGAGTTTTAGAGTTCAGTTTAAAGTTGAACAGAAACTTTAAATTACTGTGCACACATGCACAGTAATTTATGAATGTATGTGGTTTTGCCTTATTAAATAGGAATGATCAAACTCCTTTGAGTAGTTTGATTAAGCTAAAAAAAAAACACACAATACACAATCAGCTATATTATCCAAAAATGTGCTTTTTTAAGTTGGATTGTGTTCTTAATTATTTGGGCTGATTTTTGAAGCCTATTCTTCATCCATGTTGTTGAACTTGAGAGTGTTTTCGAGTTTTGTTGAAGTGGGTTTATTGATAATAAAATAAAACGCTGCCTAAAATTTAAATACGAACATCGAGTATTCAGAGGGTTTCCTGCAGAGAAGCAGCTTTGTTTATAGATCGACGCGTTTCAGAAATATGATCTCAGCTGACAGCGACTACTTCTACACATCATTCGACTTCCTCGTTTCTTTAAGCGTGTCGCGTTGCAGAAGACAGGAAGTGACAGGTATTTCATGCAGATAGCTGAGGTGGTTATATCCGGAAACTGGTTTTAATGCTTCAGGGTTTTTTTTTTAAACACACAGTCTGAGACGTTCATGCTGTATCTGAAAGGTGCGGGTTTTTGGTGTGATAAAAGTGAAGTTTAATAAACTGTTGAATTTTAAGCAGACTTTTTATCAGAACTTGGTAGATTTAAAAAAACCCATATTTCTCTTTCTTTCCTCATTCAGAGGCGACAAGGAGTCATGGATTAGGTCAAAATACGTTGAAAAGAAGTTTATCCAGAAGCTGCCTGAGACCGGCAGATCCAACCTGGTGAGGCGGTCCAGCGCCAGGAGAACCCGAGCCACCACCCAGGACCGGGACGCCCAGCGGCCGCCTCTCAAGCCCAAGCCGACTCGCGCCACGCTGCCTCGGCTCACCGGTAAAAAGCGCCACGATACTTGTCAAAGTATTCAACTTTTTGTCGCTTTCTGATCTAGTAGACTAACTAACTGTATCGGGGAAAAGTTTGTGGAGACGTTTAAACTGTCATTAGACAATCAAACTTTGATATTTGCTCTGCAGAGAATTTTTTTAATCAATCATCTGAACATGGACACAGTACCGCTCACATGTAAGCCCTTCCAAAACATGGCTGTCCACCTAAACTGACAAGAAGAACGATCCCCAGAAAAGCTGCAGAGATGCACTCTAGTGGGAAAATATAGAACTTGATTTCACTCACAAACATCCAGGTGTCTCCCAAAATCTCTTGAGGTTGTTCAGAGCAAACAAATATGGCTGACTGGCAAGAAGCACTGGCGATAGTTTGTAGTCTATATGTATGAGCGAAAAAAAAGTACAAGCATGTTCAGTGTCCTGCACACTGCAGGAATATCTCCACAAATTATCTATAGAGTCATCAAGATAATTGGGGCGTCGTTAAGATTGTTGGACGGGGAAATCGGGACAAATCTGTGCGATAAGTTTTAGAGGCAGCAGGAATCACCTTCCAGCAGAAAAACAAGTCAACCATTATTTTGCCTCTACTTCAAACATATGCACTAATTTATTATGAAACCTAATAATACACATTGAAGTTTGTGGTTGTAATGTAACAAAAATAAATCTGAAACGGTTGAGATGGTGTTAATACTTTGGCAAGACGCTGCACCTCCTCTCTTCAATGTGGTGAGTTTTAAATAAATAAACAATAAAACCAATCCCAGCACTTGCTCTTTCAGCAGAAGAGGTGTTCCCTGAGGGACTTTCCTGCAGGATTTTATGTGTGCGTGTGTGTGGCAGCATGCGGGATAAGCCTGTTTCACTGCATCTGTCCGTCTCTCCTCAGGACTGAGCCCCAACGACATCCTGAAGAACAACTCGAGTTCGAGTTCATATAAAGGTGGGATAAAACAAATGAGATTAGTTTATGAAACCGTTCTGCTAAATGAAAGCTACCCCCGTCGTTAATAATTAAAATGAACATAAATGGACTTCCTGTTGTCCTCAGATTGGGAGCAAGACGAAGAAGAGGATCTCAGCGGCCTTCATCCCGGGGCGCTGTTGTACCGCTCTGCGGCGCTGCAGAACTTCCCCGTCATGGCGGACGCGCTGGCCCACGGAGCCGACGTCAACTGGGTGAACGCGGGCGAGGACTCGAGCACACCTCTGATACAGGCTGTGTCTGTGGTGAGGACAACACTTTACACCGGTCTTCATGTCCAGTTCTCAGGGCTCCTTTAAAGATTTTTGGTAAAAGTTGACATGACAGTAAAAAGCATGAAATATGTTTTTTTTTTTTTTTAAACTTAGAAAAATCCATGAAAGACCTGAAACTGAACCCCTAGAGGAGCAAAACTGGAAATTACTGCTGTGGAGCTAAAACTAGCATCAACATTTGCAACCTTGGTCAAAACAAAAGTCAGCTTTTTTTTGTGGCACTAACTTAGTTTAGAGAAATCCAACATCTAACTTGAGTACATTTAGTTGGTGGAGGAAAAAAAAAAATCAAATTTAACACTGTTATGATTATTTGCAATAATGTATCACGATAATAAGTCTGTTCAGGTGAATTAGACGCCTGAAATTTCCTCTTTCCCTGGGTGGCCAACGACTTTTAGACGTTTTTTAAAATGGGAAATAAAGAAAACATGCCACTAAGAATAATGAGCAACTGTTGCCCCGTTTTTCTCACCTGACAATATCCGTGTAAAGCGCTTTCTTTTGTTGTGAATCAGCTAAAACACTGTAGAAAGCTACAGGTGGATGCTACAAGTCACCGCTCTGCTGCAGCAACATGTAAACACACACTCCACGACTGTTTGCAGAAACGGCTTCCCAGTTAGATTTCCTGAGGTTAAACATGGTTATAAACTCATTAAAAAGATTTGTAAGGGTGTCAACATCTAAACATCCCCACTTTATAACTTAATCAGACTCACCATTTGTGTGTTTATCTGCATAAGTCTGGGATTTGCTCCAAGAAAATGGCAACTTGCCTCAACTTGCTCATATCTACAATAGCAGCTGAAACCTGGAACTGTGGAAAACGATGACCCATATTTATTTTGCACATGCTATGATCAGGCACGTGAAAAAAAGAAAGTCGGTACTGCTGTTGTGACAAAAGATTTATTTATTTTATGTTTTCCCACATCTTCCCAAAATGTTTTAGCAATTGTGCTTCTGTGAATCACACCTACAAACTCTGTTATCTTTAATATATTTCAGTTTCCACTCATGAAATGAGAACAAATTATGTTGTTGCAACAGACTGCCAGTAACGCAAAATATTTCTCTGAAAAAGCTCTTGTGCTGGACTGAAAATGAGTTTTAAAAAAGCAGAGAAGCCAGAAAACCTGCCGAAAAAACCCAACTAAAATTCGGCTCATTGGAAGAAAAACATAAAGAATCGGGGGGGAAATAATTGTACCGATTTTACAGACCATTACAACTCCACCTGTCAGATTTTGGTACTTTTTGAGTCATTCTCTGACTTTTTGTTTGTGTTTGGACCAGAACGCTCTGGCAGCCTGTGAGTTCCTGCTGCAGAACGGCGCCAACGTCAACCAGGCGGACAGCAACGGGAGGGGGCCGCTGCACCACGCCACCATCCTGGGCCACACAGGGTACGACCAAACAGCCAACCCATCTCATTGCGTGATCGGTTTATTTAAATGCTTTAAGCTGTATTTATTATTTTCAGCTTCAAGCTGGGAGGAAGAAACTTTTTTAAACTGTGTAGAAGGATTTATGGATAGAGGAAGTTAGTTGAACCTCTATCTCTGCTTTTCAGCCTGACTAGTTTACTGGTTGCCAGATTAGTTAATCTGGTCACTTTAATTCCTCAGGTGAAGTTTGGTAGAGTTAAAGAAAGCTCCAGTATGCGGAGGATTATTATTTTTTATCTTAAGCTACGTCTTCAGATATACATATTTGGGCATGTGGTATTTAATACTGAAACATTCAAGGAGTAAATCGAAACAACTAAAAACAAAGAAAATATCATTCAAAACTTCAGACATACATAATTATTACAACATTTACTCGGCTTTCTAAAGCAACATCAAACCTCCGACCTTTAGCTTGCTGTGCTTCTTACTTGAAGTGAGACTCAAACACATGGTGAGATACAAAGATTTGTCTTTACAGAGAAGATTTTGGTAGCTTATGAGTCTGATAAAGGACCTAAAGAAGTCTCAAGGAATGGAAATAAACCAATCTAATCTACAGAAACCAAACTAAGTGGAGGACATTAAAAACAAATGCCGACACATCCAGATCTGGAAATCCGAGCAAAATCACCAGAACCGCAAGATTCTGGCAGAAAACCCTAAACTGTCTTAACTTGACCTTCAGCAGAGTCTTGAAACAGTAGATCTGATGGTGGATGACTTTACCATCAGACAGAGACGGAACAAGACGCAGTTCTATGGGAGGTGGGCAAGAATGAAACCTGAAGAAGAACAGGGAACCTCTGGAATACAGTTTATAGGACAGACGAGTCTGAACTGACTTTTTTTGGACACTGCAACAGAGGGCATGTGTGACTATTTTTAAAAGCTGTAAAAATCAGATGCAGGTTCATTATCTGATTCCTCAGTTGCATAAAAACTCTGCAGACTCTGTGTCTTAGTGACGGCGTCTTCTTCTGACGTTTTGGTTTCTGACTTTTACCAGTGTTTGCTTTATTTCTGTTTTCGTGTTTCTCATACGTTTGTTCTGAAAATTAATCTTTTTAAAGCAGTTCTATAAACTGCTGTGTGTTGTGGTTCCTGTTGTGGAAACATAAATATAGTGCAACTTCCTCCATTTTCCTCCAGCAGCTAAAAAAAACAGCAACAATGAAACTATTTGTTTCAGTGAACTGAAAGTAATTTCTTTTACAAAAAGCGTATTTCCATACGTACGCCGCCACTCGCACTTACTTACTTACACTTTTATCGAAGATGTGAAGCAAGCATCTTTTTGCATAATCCTAAACTGTAGAACATATTATGACATTTAGCCTGTTGGGGAAATGTGTCACCAACGTCTCAACTATTGGCACATGTGCTGCAAATGCACATAAACCACCTTTTGCCAGTGGGACGCTTAGTCAGCAGATGATATTCGTCATTTTGTTTCAAATCAAACCTGAAGTGTTTAGTGCTAAAAGTTAGTAAGTAAAAGTTCAACTTTTGAGTTATCTGACCAATGCACTTGGAACCAAGCTCAGAAAACAAACTCATAGGACAGAAAACAAACTGATGACTGGTGTGGAGTCAATGTTCGCTCATTCTTATCCTTCTCACTGTTCATCACAGAAAGATAAACTTGGGATCTTGCACAGCTTTGTTTGTTGCATCGTTTTAATTATTGTTCTCACTGTATTTACATGAGGAAGTTTGGTTGGAGTAGCAGTTTTCTTTTCGTAGATTTTTGCAGCCGTTACCTTCTTTTTAAGGATCCACTCCACATACATCTTTCACCAGACTTATCTGGACAGTATGTTCTGCTGTCTTTCCCCTTTTGAAAAGCGGAAATGGGCCTCTGTGTGTGTCACAATCTATGTTTCCCCAGAGGAAACAGGAAGTCGTTGAATACTAAAAGTTCCTAGAAACTTTGATCAACTTAAAAAAAGTTCAGCATGAAATGAAAATAAATATTTGACAGGAATTGTTTGTAGTATTGATCATGACAGTGGAATAAAGTTGTTTATATATATATATATATATATATATATATATTATGCATATATATATATATATATATATATATATAATATATATTTTTTCCAAGTAGTTTCTTTTTTTAAAACTTTATTCCACGCTGCATAATTATGCTCAACTTTAATCACTTTTTTTAAGAATTGATTTTAATGTTTTAGTTTTTTACAAACTTGTCTTTTTATCACACCAAAGAAGTTTTTTTTCTCTTTGATTCAAGTAGCATGTAGTCATCCATTTGTGCACAGAAAAAAAACTTGATGTGTCATACATAATTTTATGATCTTGCATGAAGAACATGCAGACAAACTTTAAGTAAGTTTGTCTGCAACAAACTTTCAGACAAACGGTTTGTTACATTGTTCTGTCACAAATCACCTGCCCATCTTTTCATGTAGCTCAGGTTACTGTGCAGGAAGAGGATGCAGGACTGTTATACAAGAAAATCAAAAACAATATGAGGAACTAAAATATGTTTAAATCCTGTTTTGATTTGTGCCAGATTAAAACCGTAAACCTGTCCAACAAAAACCACAGCTGTGGCATCGGGCACAAATGCAAATGTTCATCTGCAATCTGCTTTTCTTGTTCGTCCAGGTTGGTTTGCCTGTTCCTGAAACGAGGAGCAGACTACAACGCACGAGACAAGAACGAGAAAGACCCCATAACCATCGCCGTGGACAACGCAAACGCAGACATTGTGACTCTGTAAGCACTCGAGGGATGAGAAACTCTGCAATCCAGCGCAGACTAGACGCCATTCTGACTGCGTCCTCTTCTTACCTTTCAGGCTGAGGATCGCCAAGATGAACAAAGAGATGCGGGAGATGGACGGAGCCTTCGGCCAATCAGGTCCGCTTCCAGCGGGGCAGGAATGCGGGGCGGTGGTGGGCGGGGCTAGAGGTGGACGGGGTCACGCCAGGAAGAGAATCCAGGCCAAAATGAATCAAATAAGCGACTGGGCTTTAGGAGGGGTGGAACGATTATCAGAGCTGAAATCAGACCTTCAAACATGAAAAATGTAACAAAAAATATTTATATTCAATTCAAACAAAACAGTAGAGGTGAAAGGAAATGTAGGGATCCTATCCTAAGAAGATATGAATCACAATGTGAACATTAAAGTGTTCACTCTGCCATTAAAATGCCGGATTTTTGTGATATGAAACAGAAATGAATTATTCAAAACCTTCCCACCTTTGATGTGATGAATATTCTGTACATTACAATTAAAAAATCAATTGGTCAATGCAAGATGGAGAAAAGGTTGACGTCCAGCAGCCTGTTTATTTGGGGTCACACTGGCCATGAGGTGCAGCATTTAAAACCATCTAGTCCCAAATGAAACTCCCCACTGTTAAACACGGTGGTGGCAGTGCCATGATTTGGGACAACACAGTCAAATAACTGACTCAATAGGTGCTTCAAGCAGTTTTTTTTATTGCTTATGTTTTCCCACCCAACAGACTAGTTTATTTAGATTGTACAGGATATGATGTCAAAGGAGGAAAAGTTTTAAAATGACTCATAATTATATCACATCACATGAACCTGGTGTTTTTACATGAGTGTGTGCTGTTCATATTCACACTAAATGCACATCGACACTTTGAAACAAAGCCTACAACTAAAATGCTGAATGTGTTTTCAACATTTAGCCGTGGTATAGCATACGGCAAACCTTTTCCAATAAGTTCAGATCTATTTCGACTTTCTCATGACTTTTATCACCTGTAAATATGAGCATGGCTGTTCTCCCAGGTATCTAAGCTAAATTCAGGGTGCGGTTTTGTTTTTTTTCCTACTATTCTGTGAATAGTGGCTTGGTTTACGACGTAATGTTAATATATTTATTAGCTCCTGTTAGTCAGGTTCCACGCCTCTCTGGTCAGTTTGGTTGCATTTTGTCTCCACGGTCCGTTCCTCCATGTTCCTTCGCTCCCGTCTCCAGTGGGAAGTAGTGGGATGGGGGTGTGTTTGCTCACCTAGGAGGAGAAATGTGAAACGTGTTTGTCTGCCGGTCAGTTTTTTTGAAGTGCTCTGCTTTTTTCACTGTCTGTTGTGTGCTCTCCTCTGCCCGCTGAGATGTCCATCTGGTCTCAACTGCTTGCGCAGTGTGCCACCTGCAGAAACCTGAGAGGTAAATTGCATGTGCATGCAGTTCTGTGTGTGTGTCCGTTTGTTGTGTTGCATGCGTTGTGCTTCAGGGCTTCTGCTCGTCGAATGTGCTCTGGGGGATTCTTGGAATAAACGCATATCGACCGAGTTTATGCAGCTTTTTTTTTTTTTTTTCTGTGCAAAAATAACTGGATTTAAACAAGAAAGTAAATGTTCACACCCCGTACTTTTCCACACGCTGCCATGTTACAGACACACATTCAAAGCATGTTTTTAAATAGACCAACAAAAGTAGTGCATAATTGTAAAGTAGAAGGAAAAGAAAACGTTGTTTTTCTACTATGTTTACAGACGAAGGTCTGAAAACGTTGCATGAGTTGGTATTTGTGTCTCTACCAGCGTAGCGACCAACTCGTCTCTGCGAAAAGTTCAGTCAGATTGGACAGAGAAAGACCGTGAATTGGATTTATATTTGGGCTTTATATTTAGGATTTATATTTGGGCTTTGACTAGGCCTTTACAACACACGAATGGTCCTGAGAGAAACATTGTGGGTCCTGGAAGGTGAACTTTTCTTCTACTTGCTGCGTCACCTTGTTTTCTTTTTGCCACTTTCCTATAAAGGTCACATTAGTGGAGAGCACAGCTAATAGTCGTCCTGCCAGCAGGTCATCTGTGGGCGTCTGCAGTGTCTGCAGCTTCTACAGCGTTACCATGGGCCTCTTGGCTGCAGCTCTGATTTAATGCCCATTTGCCCAGCCTGTTAGCTTAGCTGGACTGCTTCGTTTTTGTTGTCATATCCTTGTCATGTTTGATTATGCATTGCACAGAGCTCTGAAAGATGGTTAAGTTTTGAATATTTTTATAACCTTTTTGTATATTTTGGAGTATGAAAGTAAAGATACTTGAATGCAAATAAATCTTAGGTATTTTTTTTGCAAAAACTTTTCAAAAATCCAGCTTCATTTTCTCTCTACTTACCAGTTATGCACTACTGGCAGTTTCTCTGTCACATTAATAAAATACCTGGAGGTTCGCTGTAGCAAAATGTGACTGCAATCCAGGGGTGTGAATACTTTCGCAGGGGATTGTACACTAAGAGCTGGGAGTTTCTGCACCTTTAAGAAATGTGAAGCTTTAAGGCTCATGTTGCTTTTTTGTTCATGTCTTCCAGGTGATGAAACGTACCAGGACATTTTCAGAGACTTTTCACACATGGCCTCTAATAACCCGGAGAAGCTCAGGCGCCGCAGTGCAGACCCTAAACCCTGACCGGCCGTCATCCCGCCCCCTTACCCGTTCTTCTGTCCAGTTCCTCCTTTCACAGCCCTCAACCCAAACACACACACTTTCTTTTTTTACTTTTTACACAAATGTAGAAACGATTGAGCTCTCAGACTTGCAAACATTTCTCTCTGGCTACCGTCCACATGTTGAGTTCAGCTGTTGCTGACTTCAGGGACGTGTGGGGGGGGTTCTGGATGCTCCCAACAGGGAATGCTTTGTGTGATCACGTCAGCGCACAACAATCGCGTCCAAGTGGAAACACTGGAGCAGCTTTATGAGTCCAGCATGAGGTGTTTCTATCCCCCACAGAGTGACGCCGTCACTCTGCCAAGAGATCCTAATTAAAACCAGAAAATCTGATTTCTTTCCTCTTAAGTTTGCTTCCCCTCACCCCCTTTTTCTAAAATGGGCTGTTTTTTTAATTCTTCTTATAATACTGACTTTTTAAAATGTTTGTTACAAAGAGACAGAAATATTACAAAAAGAGCATTTTTATTCCAGTAAAATACCATAAAATCTATACAGTTGGCAGATTTCAACTTTACAAAAGACAATATTTATGTGTATTTTGTCTACACCCTATGACATCATCAAATTTGTATTTGACCAATAAAAAAACAGTGCAACCGTGCGTTTAGTGTGAATGCTTTTCTCGTGGGAGTCCACCAGAGGGCGACAATGCATAAGGCTGGGACATTCACAGTGAAAAGGAACCGATATTCACACAGATGACGTGATTAAGCTGAGAGTCTGCAGCAGCTTTGAATGCTTTATATAAAAATGCCATTGGAGTTTATTTAAACACATTCCTGCTAAGTAAAAAGTTTTCATCTTTAAACAGTTGCCTAACCACTGTTAAGTATTATCCAAATGCCTGTTGCATCGCAGCAACCCTGCCAGTTACCAGCAGTTCATTGTGACCCAGATGTTCACCCAGCTGTTCCCAAGGACAAACATATTTGGTGTTTATAAAGGCATTCTTGGTTTATGGTTTACAGAGGTTCAGAGAGCACGTGCAAACAAAATGAATGGGTCATCGAGAAGAGCAGATGAGAAAACAAATCTTGTGCTCCTGCGGAGAAACTTCTGACGACACACCGAGTCGCTAACAGTGAGCAGAACTGACGTTCATTCTTATGACTGGGTAATAATACGGAGCCATCGAAGTGGAAAACTGCACCCTGGTCCAGGTTTAAAATCAACAATAAAGCATTAAGAAAAAACTTTAAATCTTCACAAAAAGTCATTTAAAACCTGAGATTCTGTCTTAAAGAGGTATTACAACTCAAAATACGGATATGTTGGAGACCTTTACATTGACATTGTCTTTAACAACCAATTCGGCTTTAAATCAAATCTACAATAAAACATTAGTTTTAAACACCCACAATTTGGATTTGTGACGTTTTAGAAGAACCCTACAGATGTAGATAATCCCAAACAGATTTGTAATCCAGCCTTTATTACAGGCTGAATTTGTGGTGTTAGTAATTATCAGGCAAAACAGGTTTAATAACCCAAGGATAAATCATGACAATGCAAAATTCAAATATGCAGCTGGTACCAGCCGGTCTCAGAGACTCCACCTGAGCTATAAGCGTGGCTCAGTCAAATGTTTAACTTTAAATCAACTCAAGAAGAAAGGCCCAACCAAACCTTTAGGTTTTAAAGACAGATTGTGTGGAGGAAAACCCCAACGAATTATTTATGAGCTAACTTCAGTCGATTTCTTTGCATGTGGGGATTTCGAGGGCTGCTACCGACATCTTTTGTAAAATTATCTGCTGATAGACTCAGAAACAAAATGTGTGTCAGCACTTATTGCCCCAGCAATAGTTGTGCACAGGAATGTTTTCTTGCTTCTTCATTTTTTCTGTCAAGTAAGGTGAAGATGCACGTTAATTGTGCATTGCTTTTTTTTTTCTCCACTTTTCTTTCTCCAGCCTCTTTCCTTATCCACAAGCTTTTTTGGTCTAATCTTCTGAGGTGTATTACTAACAACACTCAGCTCACCTTTTGCAAACAAAGACGTTCCCCGATAAGATCACCTTTCTCTTGGTTCCATGGTTTGATAGTTGAATTCAGACGAGCAGCCGTCCTTCTGTCCGAGCTCTAAATTCAAAGTCTCGCTGTTGTCAACGAGGACGGCTCTCTGAGGAGGTGGAGGCTCGGTGCAGGAGAAATAGTGAGGCAGCGTGGTCATGGTCAAACTACCGAGGAGCACAAAAGAGCCGGCAACCACAAAGGAGGCCGTGTAGTTTCCTGTAACGTCTCTGAGGCAACCTGCAGCACAAAACAATGGAGTCGATCAGAGCTTTTCTGTCCCAAGGCAGAGTGGTTAATCAACGTAATGCTTCAATGAATTTCAAAACAAAAGTTCAAATTTGAGAACTTTCTCCAAAAGTTAAGAGTACATGCTTATGTATAAATATACACATATCCTCACTAATATTGACTTGTATTGGGACTCAGGCCCATAATAACTTATGTTATCACAACTATAAGTGAAAGTGAAACAGAGTCAGCAAATTGAGCATGAACCTTTGAAGTGTGTGCCGTCTCATCCTGAGGAATGAAAACAGATTACACAAGATGCTTTCATTAAGAAATAGTCCATTGAAATATACTTAATAACTGCAGAAATGAATTACAGAGCTGCTGTTTTAAAAAAAATAACATTTGTGAAAAATTTTGGGAGAGATTTTTAACACTGTTCATTTCTTTTCTCTGAAACCAAACGGAGTCGTTTCCTCCCATTCTCTCCGTTGTTTCTCAAAAACAATGTCAGAAATCTCAGATTAACCTAATCTCAGATTAACCTAATATCAGATTAACCTAATCTCACGTTAATAAAAATGTCTCAAAATTGTTTTTTTGTCACTACTTGTGTGTCTCTTTTTTAATTGTATTCACTGCAACTCAAATCAAATATAACAGACATCATATTTAGGTAATATATTATGATGTCACTGTTCAAGCCTTTAAATTGTCCATAGGATATTTAATTCATTTGAATTACAAAGCAAGAAAAATACTAAAGCACACACAGCAGTATTATCAAATTGAGCAAACGTTGAGATTTCGGTAGTACTACTTTCAGGTTAACTTGTCTCTAAGGGTTGATTTAACTTCTACAGGTGAGCTTATCAAAAATGCCAGTGCGATGAGACCTCTGGTGGAGCCAGCTGCACATTAAAAACAAAAACAAACAATCATCCTCCTGTCACTTCCTGGCGTCTTTTTCTCTAGTTCTAACAGCCGGCTGTTGATCACGTGACTCGGGTGACGTGGAAAAAGTGTTTTGATGCAATAATAATAATAAAAAAATTCATCATCCTAGTGCAGAAAACTTTGGTAACACTTTAATTGATGGGGTGTCAGCTTTGCATTCGGTAAAAAATGACACTTCTAATGTAAAGTTGCATAAAAACTTTCATTAAAATTGTCAACTTTGCATTAAAAGTGTCATTATTTAAAAGTGTTGACACTTTATGACAGCAGTCGTAAGCATTCATGAAGACTCCTTTATCTTCATGACGTGCGTTATGTCACGTTTACGACGGTCTTATGCACAACCCGTCAAAATGAAGTGTTACCACAACTTTTAATCAAATTTCGAAATTGACGGGTTTCCATTAAGCAAATTTATTTTTGTGATTTCACTTTGCGCAATTCTGTGGTCAATAGAAACTCAGCTGATGTTTAGCTCTGTTCCTGAGAGACACAGCTAAGAGCCAGTAACAGAGCTACTGGTGCCATTAATTTGGGTTTAGCTGCGTCTCCTTCATGGTCAGACATTGAATGACCTGCTGCTGTGTTTACATGTATCTGTTTTCTGGACAGAACCACTGACTGTAACACACTTTCTGTACTGTCTTTGTTTTCTTTCGGATAGAAATTACTGAGATCTTTTTGCTTCAGCTGTCTGTGGACCTGTTTGTCTTGCTCAGTGGCTTGCGATGACAGTTGGTGTTAATTGTTGTAATGAATTGGTAAACTCTTACCCGACAGCGGAGCACCCAGCAGTCCCGCACTGCTCTCGATCAGCTGCAATAGCCCAAGGCCTCCCATCATGCGCTCCACGCCCATGATCATCGGCACCACAGCAAACACCATGGAGGTCAAAGCGCCGGAGCAGAAACCGTAGAGAAGGCTGATCACAATCATCACAGCATAGGAGCCCGTCAAGGAGCTCACGGGCAGCAGCATGATGAACACTCCCGCCAAAGATGTCCACAATGTCAGCAGATGCACCACCCGAAAGGACCCCAAGTCCGAGAACCAGCCTGACGCAATTCGGCCAAAAATGTCTGTGACGCCTGCAGCTGACACGATGAATGCCGCCTGGTACTCAGAGAAGCCCACCTGGCGGCTGTGGGCCACCAGGTGGAAATATGGCACAAAGTAGCCGAAGTTAAAAAGAGTTACACCTAAGGTGTAGGTGAGATACGGCCTCTCACAAAGCAGTGACACCTCCAGGTAGGAGGAGACTCTCTGCCCGAGGTGAGGCTGTGATGATCTGCTCTGTGCGTCCACCTGCAGAGAAAAATAACTCATCACTGACAGAATTCACCATTTCTATTCAATTCTTCAGTTAAAGCAAACCTTAAACTTAGGGCTGGACAATAAATCTATGTGCGAACCAGAACCGCACAGCATTCTGGGACATTTAGGCAGAAGAAATACTTTACCCACTCCACCTGTCAAGGCCAGCTAAGCTGGTTTGGTGACACGAATTCACTCACTCTTTGGTTACCTGGCAACAACTCACTTGCTATTTGGTTACCTAGCAGCAACTTGTTGAATAACTTGCGCAGCAGCAGTTTCAGGTTTCACCAACATGTCTCCTATCTGCTTAAAAATAAAAACTAACGACTTTGAATGGAAACTGGGGATAAAACAGAAAAAGCGCACTCCACCAGTTTGGCTTTATTTCAGATATTTAACACAAGAAACTAATCCATAATTATCAATATTGACTTATATGAAATCCTTATATGGTGATAGTGTTTTTCAGCCATGTTGTCCAGTCCTACTTAAACTTTAAACACAACCCTACATGTAGCTTTTCTTTGTGCTGAGAAACATAAAGGGAAAACTTGCTGTAATATTTTTATTTAATGACAAAGTTTTATTCCTTATAGGTATTAAAGACAACATTTCCTACCTTTGTTGAGGCTTTAGAACGACACTGTGGTCGGATAAGGGCTCCGCAGGCCATGATGTTGAGGCTGAGGCCCCCCAGGATCAGCAGGGCTCCGCGCCAGGCATACGTCTCCACCAGCAGCTGGAAAAGTGGGTTAAAAGCAAAGGAAGAAAGGCCGATGCTAGAGAAACCCAGTCCCACAGCCAGCGCTCGTCTACGAGTGAAGTTAGCCATGACTGTGGCCACCATGGGGGTGAAGACCAGCCCCCAGCCCAAACCTGGAGGACAAAAGGCTAACTGAATAAATAGAACTGTACTTTTTTCATCTAACCCTAAAAAAACACATCTAAACGGTTTAATTCATTTATTCTGCAGAAATAATGAGAAAAAAAACCTGACCATTGATAACCCGAGTACAGCGGTTTGAAAAGCAAACGCAAAACTTAGCTTACCTGAGATTACTCCCATAGTAAGGTAGAGGTGAACCAGGCTGGTGGCCTGTGAGGCAAGGATGAGTCCGAGTCCAGAAAGAAAACCTCCTGTCATCACAACCAGTCTGGTATTATATGCGTTACATAGAGCTGCACCAAGCGGGCCTGCAAAATAAACACCACATATTAATCCTTACTAAGCAAATCAACCACAGGATGTTTTCCTTGGATTTGAGAAAATCAAGAGTCATTTTAGAAAACCCATGATAGAGTCGCAGTGCAATACTTCTTCATAATCAGCATAATATGCAGAGTTTGCCCAATTCGTGGTTTATTTTCTTTTATTTTTCATGATTTTCAGTATTTCAAAAACATAAAAACAATTAAAATATCAGTCGCAGACAACACAAGTAAATGTGAAATTCAGATTTTAAATGAAGGTAAAATCCAAATCTACATGGCCCAGTGTAAAAACATGATTGCCCCCCATAACCCATAACTGTGGTTTATCACACCCAGGCTTGATTGCTGCACAGCTGTTCTCAAGCAATTCATTCAAGAAACATGAATT
Organism: Poeciliopsis retropinna; assembly: GCA_010277075.1. NCBI lineage: Eukaryota > Metazoa > Chordata > Actinopteri > Cyprinodontiformes > Poeciliidae > Poeciliopsis > Poeciliopsis retropinna. The sequence continues at coordinate 5,429,220 of VMRM01000019.1, forward strand.
GCTTTTATATTTTACATTTCCGATACATATTTATTCTAGAACTATACTTTTTGCAAAATAGATACATTACTAATTTACCAAGTAGTAAGGTACTGTGTAACAGATAAAATCACTACATATTCTAGGGTTTTTCTTAGTATTTTAAGGAAATTGAGTGTCTTCTGACAGAGATTATTACAGTATCCTTTAATTATTTAAAGATAGTAAGGTAGGGTTCAACATTAGACTCACTGAAGAACTGCTGCGCTGCCAAGCCGAGGGATGAGATCCAGGAGATGGCTTGAGCACTCTCCTCAAAGTACTGGACGAACTCCACAAAGAAGATCCCCAAACTGCGCATCAGTCCAAACACGAGGCTGGTGCTGACGAACATCGCCACGACCAGCACCCAGCCCCAGTCGCCGTCCGGGCCTTCTGCTCCATCCCCCTGGCTCTGTGATTTCAGCTTTCTGTCGGTCATGTTATCTATAAGCGCGTGAATACATATAAATATAAAATAAATAAAAGAGGGCTGTTAAAAGTGGACCTGTCAGGCGCTGGGAAAGCAAACTGCAGAAAAAGTCACAGATCTTTGCTGCGGTTGTCAAAGTGGTAATGATTAACCTTCAATGGGGCAATATACTCTCCTGGTGTGGAGTACTAAGCTTCTTAACAAGTTGGCTTTCATTGACCTTATGTAGGTCAGAGGGCACTAGGAGAAGCTCCTCACATGTTGGTTATTGATTACTGATAGTGAACTGGTGTGCACAAGCAATAAGCTATTGCAGTGTCACCAGTCCACTTCCACCTGAAAATGTCTAATTACGCATCACTCTGTCAAAAAATTAAAAAAAATTACATGACAACTAATAAATAAAGCCAATCATCAGAAAGCTACATTTTCCTGGATTTACTAAATGAAGATGCCAAGATGTCTATCTATTGCAGTTAAACTATTTTGTAACTACTTTCTCAAACATTCTCAACATTTCTTTAGAGGGACTTCTTTGCTACAGCTAAGATCTAAATGTAAACATAAACTTATAGTTTAATTGTATCCTAAAACGTCCTGCCATACTCACCTCTCAATGGGCATGACGTAAGAACACACATCCCTGCTGCTGCGCTGTTGCCACTAGTTATAAAAACAAAACACATAGCCTGAGGCATGTACAGTTAACACGGTTTAACAGATTAAACAAAAGTATTAGTGGAAAGAGTCAAAAGCAATTTTGACTCTTTTCACCGTTATAACCGTTATAACCTCGGCACTTTTAGAGCGAAGTTATAACGGCACCAAAAATGGGGGGAACTAATAGCTTCGTGTCATGTGACCCGGCCGGAGTGGACAGTTGGGACACCGGCAGCTAACCGCCAGCAATAAAAACTTATCCGAGATTATCTGTAACTCGACTCAACTACTCACCTGGTGTGTGTGTGTGTGTCCGCTCCACGGCACCGCATGGTCCACAGTGTCCCGGTTCAGAGCAGTAAAGTGAAAACATTAACTGGGTTCGTTGCGGCTGAGTCTGCGCAGAGAACCAACACCGCAGCTCACCGCATCCATCAGGGATTTAACTACATCCGCGAAAAATACAAGTGTTCTACATCTTCTGTTGATTCTAAATTAAATTAAATATGATAAAGATGTGTAGTTGTTTAAAATGTTGGATTTTTTTTTCTTGTAACAGCCTCCTAATCCAGCAATTGGATTGTCCAGAAAGTGAACGGTCCGTTTAGATTTTCTTTTGTTTTTGCTTTTGCTTTTGTTTCCATGATTGACACTAGAGGGAAGCAACCTCAAGGTCTTGAAATATAAAATGACTTGAGAAACTGCTCAATTACAATCAAGCTTTAATCACGTTCAGAAAGAATCGTACAGCAATTAATTTACACTGTGTATGGTCAATAAGTAAAATGAACATTTGCAAAAAAACAAAAAACAAAATAAAAGCAAATAACGAAAATTAAATAAATTACTCAATAAATTAACTTTTTTTTTTTAAATAACCTGATCTGTTAGCTGGAACTAAAGGTCAAATCAAGACACAAAAATGATCACTGCTTTGCACGTAATCGAGTTTACACAGCAGGGTCTTAAAATTGTTGGCCAATTTTCAAAACCTGAAACCACACAGGAGGCGATAAAAAAATCTGAAGTATAACCGGTTGTATCGTATCTTGTGGTGTCCAGCGGTATTGTCTCCACACCGGTCTTGGTCTCGGTCTCGGGTGCTGAGGACTCGGGATTTTATTTCAAGACCAGTCAAGACCGCAACTGTGAAAACATCACTAAACTCACAGCATACTATCCATACTAGCACAAAATAATGATTTGCGTCAGCAATTTTGCTCCAACTTTTCTCCTTGTCATTTCTGTTGATATTCCTTGTACACAATGTTGAATAAATATCCATATTGTTCACGTGTCTCCTACAGATAGTCCTCCATCTCCAAAGTCCACTGGACTGTGGTTACAATGTCAGCAGTTCTTTGTTTGGGATTCCAATAGAAAAATTAAATTGTCTAAGAATCGTTTGACCGAGACAGAACCCTAAATAACCTATTTAGACAGTTTATAAGCAAAATAAAGTTGACTTAGGAGTGAATTTCACTTTAAATGATAATATTAGGTAAAGATAACAAGGTAGGAGTATAAACGAAGCCTGGAAAGTACCGTCAAACTTCCAGTATTTGTCCACAGGCTCAGACAATAAGGCCTGGCAAGCCATGGCTCATCAGGGAGCAGGAAGCGGGGATGATAGAGGGTGGGAGAGTTCACAGACACCCCATCACCTTCAGGAAGCCCCCGCACGTGTTTGAGTCTCGCGCGTAGCTGAGAAGAGCAAGGACTCTGGAGGAAACAGGTGCCCTCTGCTTCATTGTTTCCACCGCGATAAAAACACAGAACACAGCCTAAAAAAATTTTGGAATGGATTTGGATTAGGATAAAAATCACCCATTATTGATCACAAGACAACACAAAGACACACTGACAAACACACACATGCATAAGATCAATTTAGAAAGGCCACTTAACCTAACAATCCTTTTTGTTAAATGTGAGAAGAAGTCAGAGTACCCAGAGAAAAGCTACATATAAAGAAAGAACACGGTTGCCTCAAGCAAAAAGATCGCCAGCCAAACCTAGAACCTTGTTGCTCTCAGCGGCAACAGCACTGAACTGCGACACTATGCAACCTTCTAAGACGAGATCTGGTTTATAAAGTGAGAAACAGGGGGAAAAAAAACTTTGAAGTGTAGAAAGCAAACAAAATCACAAAAGACTTTGAAATGATAGAAAAATTATTTTATTTCAAATTTGTCCTGCAAATGAACTCACAAATTTAAATGGCTTCAAAACATTTCATTTAAATGCCATAATTTAAGTTTATTCTAGTCTTTATTCAGTACAGGAGAACTAATACCTTTAGTTTGGTTTGTACTCCAAGATCATAAATTACTTCTTATAGATGCTTAAAAAACAATATAGAGGCCCCGGGCCGTCAGGTTAAATACATATTTATGAAAACAACTCATGTTGTGCTTCTCTACAAACGAGAGGCACGTGTTTCTTTTCTTCCTTCTAGCCACATCCAATATCTTTCTACAAAACTTTATCAACACTCTTTCTCTCTTCCTACCTTCACATCGCCTCACAATCCTTCATCAACACTTTACTTCAGTCTTTTTCATTCCCTCTTCCTCTGTCAACATTCACGCACATTCACATATTGTCCAGACGTTGTTTGATAAAGATGGCTGAAATGTGAAAATGATGTTTGCAGTCATTTTAACGCCAAGATCTAACTTTCAGTTCTTCGTAAGTCAATTCAGAATCAGATGAATCATTTTCTGACAGATTTAGTTACAGCCGATGTGATCCGGTATGTAGCGATCGGCGCTCCTCAGCAGGCCTGCAGAAGAGGCTGGAAGGGCTCGGTCAGCACCTTGTAGCGGATCTTGGTGTTGGTGATGGCTCCGTGTTTCTGCCGAAGGTGCAGACGCAGTTGGCTCTTGTGTCGGAAGTGAAGGTCGCACTTCTCACACTGCAAAGCAAAAATGCAAGCGCCCCACAGATTAAAGACCAAACAGGGTTTATTAATCCAGGTTGGCTGGAGTTTTTATTGTGCAGGTGGGAGGGTTTGTAAGTTGTTTCTGTAACATACGGAGTAAGGTTTCTCTCCAGTGTGGATGCGCAGGTGGCTCTTGAGCGTCTGCAGGTGGCGGAAGCGGGTCCCACAGGTGTGACAGGGGTAGGGTTTCTCACCAGTGTGGATCAGGACGTGGGCCCGGAGGTGGGCAACCTAAGACCAGGACAAAGCAAAGGAAAGGTTGAGATGTGACACAGTCCAAGAAAACATTTTTTTTAGCTGTCACATTTCACATACTTGTTTCTTTAAACAAAAAAGCTAAAAAAGACATCAATGTAATTTTTAAATACTTAACTAATAAAAAGAAATATGCAGATTATTAAAGTGGAGAATCAGTAGTTGTTTTCTTGCAGCTTTTTCCTGTCTAATGAAAATCAACACTCGTTCCTCACTTGAATTGCTTGTTCTCTTGTTTTTGAAGATTCTGAAGATTGGCTAAGAGAAATGGGCCCCTGTGTCCCATACTATTGAAAAACCCCATAAAAAAAAAAAGTTGTGAACTACTAATTGAAAACTGTTGAGTTTTCAAGGGGGATTATGTTCCAAGTGAGTAAATATGCTCAGATTAAAAGATTAGATTGGATTTTCAATTTGATGTTATGAAACTGATGCAAGACAAAAAAAAAAAAGAGGCTTTTGTGCATCTTTACCAGGGGTTGCAGTAAGGGAAACCAGATGGATGGTTGTTGCATGGAACAAGTTTTGGCATGAGGCTATATTTTTCTGTAAGTAAATTCATTCTAAGCATTGCAATGCTGTGTTGATATTTTTGGAAGTTAAAACTCATATGTGTTAGTGCTGCCACACCCAGTCTAATCATGTTCCATCTGTAGGCTTTTAAGAACAAGTGTAACTTTTCAAAGTTCATCTAAAATATAAAGATATTTATAAGAAAGCAGAGATTAGAAGTCAGTGTTGACCCATCATGGTTAACTCCTGTACAATGAGAGGTTTATCAATTGTTTTAGTGCACAGTTTTTTTCTGACCTGAACAAATCGAGCTCCACAGGTGTCGCAGCGGTATGGTTTCTCTCCCGAGTGTATGCGGGTGTGAGTTTTCAGGTTGGCTGGTCGGTTAAACTGAGCTCCGCACACGTTACAGCGGTATGGCTTGTCTCCTGCCAAAACAAAATTCACTCCTGTTACACACTTGTTGTTTTTTCTCAACCAAAAAAATTAATTAATTAAAAAATCCGCAATAAAAAGAAACAGAAATTTATGTAGAAAGTTTCACCTGAGCACACAGATTTGGTTCCCTGAAGAGAGCCGGAGTAAGCAAAGGGCAGGTAGCGACTCTCGCATTTGATTGGAGGTTCGCCGAGTTGGGCAGCTTCCGGATCAGATGGAAGAAGTTTAGGGATAATAGTGCCAGGTGAGCCTGGAAGAGCAAATAAGAAAAGAAAAACTCCTTTAGACACCAGATCATTGTCTTTTCTTAATGACCTGTTTGTTTGGGCCTACCTGGCTCCTTCTTGTGGGAGGCAGTCCCTTTTGGGAGATCCAGAGAGGGAGGCGGCCCGAGGGGAGGGGCTCGGCCAGAACCCTCGTAGCAGGAGGCCTGCCCCTGTCTGATGGGGGAAATTCAATGTATTTACCATAATCTCTTATTTTTTCTTTCTTTATCCTCATTTTTCTGGCATTTGTCAGGTTTACCTATCAATCTGACCAGGCACTTCTCCAGACCACGCCTCTGTTGGAGCTTTGAGAGCCAAATCCTGACACTGAACCTCCTCTGACTCCTCTACTTTCACCGCAGCAGCAGCAGCAGCAGTGCAGAGAGGGTTCAGGATAATGTACTTGTACTTCTTCCAGTTGCAGGCCTTTGGGTCTGGTGCGGCTTTGGTTTCAATCTAAGAAATTGTAAAATTAGTCATATTTCTTTCAGTTTTCTTTTTAATAACAGCCACCAGTTTTTTTTATTTTTTTTTTTTTTTTGGGGGGGGGGGAGTGGGAGGGGGGTTGTGGGGCGGGCTGAGAGGGAACGTACCTCTGGGTTTTTGCTGCAAGTGTTCGACTCGGCAGGAGAGTTTGGATGGCAGCTGGAGCGGTCTGGGCTGTTTGGGGATAAAGTCCGGGCGTTCAGGACGGGTGAGTCAGGATGTTCTTTCACCTCGTCTGACCCAGGCTGGCAGGGCGGGAAAACCCCTGGCTTGAGAAAGCTTTCTGCAACAACAGGGAACCTGCAGGAAAAACAAAGGAAGTTCTGTAATGAGCCCAACCTGCCGACAGACAAAGGCACACAAGCTGCAGCGGCAGCTGTACTTCTGGCAATGTGCAAATGGAACAAAAATAACAATTTCCTCCATTTTCTGAGTAATCCGTTTTTGTCATTTGAAGACTAACCTTCTGTCTGCAGCTGCTGGGAGGGACTGCTGAGATCCGGGACCGGGCAGTTCCCCCCCTTTAGGGGAAGCAGAGGCTACAGAGACACTGGAGTCCAGCTCCATCCGCGGGTGTCTAGCACTCACATTCTCTGTGCTGGAAAAGAAACATCAAAAACATGAAGCAGATTCACAACATATGTTTAAAGGGGCATATATTTACTCCCCTTTAAACATAGGGGCATATGTTTAAATGCCCATATGTTTATGTGCTATGTGTTTTTCAAGCACATAGCACCATTTTATAGCTGTAATATGCTAAACATATCAAATATGACATAAAATAAATGTTGGTTCCTGATTTAGCACCTTGAAATTGAGCCTCTGTCTTTTTAACAACTCCTGTTTTTTCTGAATCTCCGTCTTGAGGAAGTTGTAACAACATTGCTCCTCTATTAACCCTTTAACAACGTTTTTACCAGCGTTACTTTGAGAAGTAGCTCAAATAATGAGCTCAGCAGATGCATAGTTCCAACAGGTGTCTACTAATTGCTGCTGGCTAGTCTGAAGGAGCTGGGGGAGTTGCTGTGTGTGGCGGAAGCTCAGAAGTTTGGAAACTGCAGCTCAGAGGAAACTGGAGCTCCGCCCAGCCATTTTGCACAGCTGAATGGTTGCCGTGGGAGATTAAATCATTTCTCAAACACGTACGAAAGCATCAAAACAACACTCCTTGCATATTTTGGATTACGGAATAACATTGTGTAAAGTTTAAAAAAGTTGATTACACACGAATCTGCCCCATTAAGAATGTCTGGCAGAGGCAGCAGATTTGCAGGCCCTCACCAGTGCAGCTGCATGAAGTCCCTGCATGTGTCCGCCACATGGTCCATCTGCAGATAGGCGGCCGCAGCCAGCACGCCGGAGACGATGCTCGGTGTCAGGGGCAGGCGGGAGGTGTACATGAAGTCGAGCAGCAGGGAGACGCAGGACGGGTCCAGGCTGCTGGGGAGAGACACGGTCCTGAGCGGCTCCCTGCTGCCGCCACCCCGGCCCTGGAGCATCACCCGGTGGGAATATAGGGAGTAGAAAAACCCGCTGCACAGACACAGCGAGGAGGATTTAAATGAGATTAAAAATCACAATTTCACCAAAATGCGCCGCAGTCTTAGATAGTGGACCAAAACCATTTATTTACCCAAAACAAAAAAAGATGTAATATTACCACTTTATTTTGACTTTATTCGCATATTATTATAGCTTCATTCTGGTAATGCTATGATTTGTTCTCATAATTTTATTTATTTATTTTTTTATTTTCTTGTCTTAGCTCTAATACTAAAGCTGTTCAAATTACTTATCAGCTTAAAGTCAAAATTATTGCCCCACAATTGATTACAAATTGCAACCTGCTGTTTAATTCCCCCCTTTTTTCTTTATGAGGAGTTTTTTGTGCAGTACTCTGAAGCTGCTTTTCCTTATTATTACTAAAATCACATACATCAACCTACCAATGGGACAATAATTAGCTACTTTGCTAAAAAAATAAACTTGAAAACAATCAACATGAAAAATTATTAATGGAGGTTGTAAAACAATAACAGGAGCGTTTCTGTCATCTACTGATATGGAGTGGGCAAAACGTGAATCTATGGCAGCTCTGGTGGGGACGGCCACGCCCCTGCCTCATTGCCTCCTAGAGCAAAAACGGTGCTTCATGCAGCATCTTGACCTTCGCACTAACCTGCAGGCCACAAGCACGGCGCAGTGCGCCTGCAGCTGGACGCTGCCGACCACCAGGGTGGTGTCAGTCAGGATGCCCCTGTGCCGGAGCTCGTTCAGGTTCAGCAGCACGTCGTCGGAGTGGCGAGTGAACTCCTTCACGTATCCCTCAGCGCGCATGGTCTGCCCTCTGTCCGCCCTGTAGACCCCCAACACTTCCATCGGGCTCGCCTGGATCTGTGGAAAAACAGAAAAGCGTTGTGAGTGTCCTGGAACGGCGCCTGTTTGGACGCGTGGAGCTTCAGAATGACATACCTGGTTTTAACTGATATAATAAATAAACTGGAGTGTCCCAGACACATCCGTTAGGTGAGACCAGCTCCCTACTCGTACCTGCATGACAACAAACAAAAACACAAAATTTTGTCTTTATGTCCATATGATTTTAGGTTCTGAGAATATTTAAAGAAAAAGCTGAAGGTACTTTTTGGGGGGGGGAGAGACAAACTGGAGATGATCAGGCCTTTTCTAGATCATGCCAATGTCAGGTTTTGTTTGAGATTAAAGAGGCAAAAATCACTATCTTTTCCAATGTCTATAATATATAAAAGAGAAATAAAATGTTCTGCATGTTCTCTCATAGACACAGAAGCTTTGGATTGAACAAATAATTCAGGAATTGCTGTCATGAGTTCAATGGTTTGAAGTCACTTTCTCACTTTTAGAATTTACCTTTGTCTTCTTTCTTTTAGTCACATTCAATTAATTTTGTTTTACTTCATTCATTTGTTTTCTTTTGTATTAAAGTCACCCTCTCACTGATATCTGCAACCAGGTGATCAGACCCCCTGTTTTGCTTCCAGTAAATATTAAACATTACTTATGCCTGATGTCTCTGAAACTCCTGTTGTGCTGCTGAGTTTTTGTGCTTTATTTCCTGTTTTTGTGAAAATACAATATGAATGATTTCCAGGCCTGGTTTTACTTTGTTGTATTTACAATTAATACAACACCTGAAAATAAGAACTACATGTAATGACAAGATTATCCCTATACAGAGTGAATGTCCTTCACTTTCATCTGCTTTTAATCAAACTCAACCAAATATACACGCTATTGGACGGTGCGCTTAGCGGATGAAAATTCTTTGTTTTCATAAATTTAATGAATAGATGATAAAAGCTAAGGGTATTTTTCATTTGCCTATCAAATAGACAAATTGGTTATTTTTAGTCCCTGAGCTGACTGATTGTTGTATCCCTTCAGTTAAAACACTCAAAACAATAAAATCCTCTGCAACCAGACAACAATCAGACAGTCAAAATGGGAAAGAAATGAAACAGAAGTGGTCTCAGGACTTACCCCGACCAGCAGGGACGAGAAACACTGCGCGTCGCTTTGCCTTCAGACCCCCCCTGAGTCTGTGTTCAGTCAGCAGTCAGAGGGACGAGGAGCTGGCCTTCACCTTCACACAACACTGTGACACCGGCTCGACTGCAGACACAGCCCTTTATAACGTCTTGCAGGAAACTCCCTTACAACCAGAGTCCCTTGTTTCCTATTTCCTCAATAGCCCACGCGCACTGTGGAAGAGAGGCAGGGAAAAAGAAAAAAAACGATGGCTGCAGGCTCCGGGCCCCTGAGTATTTTTAGTGGCCTATTAGTTTTTCTAAACCCCCATGGCTCGGTGAGGAGTAATGGCAGGAAAGCTCGGGGTGTTTTTGTGCCACGCTGAAAAAATATATACTGGGACCCCTTGGGGAGAAGCAGTACGTGCCTGGCTGTCCAGGGGTAGAACTGGGGAACATTCCCCACCAACGCTTTCCGACACTTCAGTCCCGTCCAAGAGAGAGGAAACTGCAGGAGAGGAAGCTGGAACTCCATCTTATTGTTTGATAAACAAGCTATTCTTCAATCATTGAGATTTTATCCTCGATTGATGCGAGGTCATCAGATCTTTTAACGCACAACCACTCCTATTGAACCTGTATGGGAAAAAGGTCTGATGAAGAGCAGCTGATTTTGCTCATTTTAAGTAAATTTAGTTGGACTTAATTAAGAGAATAGTGATCAACACTCACATCTGAGTAATGCAACTAAAAGTTGATCACTTTAGCATTGAGCTAACCTTAAATTACAATGTGTATTTTCACTGAGACTTGATTACATATTTAAGAAATCAAATCAAATTGCATTTTAATGGGGAAAAACAACAAGTGGTATTGATCATGTTGTTTCTCTTGCGGAGGTAATAACCACTCCGGATGCTGAGCGGAAGCCTCTGGCCTGCTGCCCGGGAGGAGAAGTGTTTATGAGGACCAGAAGAGGAAGGAAGCAGGACAAACTTGATCTTTCTAGATGGGAGACACATTCTCCTACAAGTGCAGAAAAACAACCTTTCCCCCACCCAAAATGAGAGAAATGCAACCGACAGATGTGCAGGAACTCCCCCAACACACACACACACACACACACCCACACACGCACACACACGCATACACACAGAGCTCTGAATATATCCTGCGAGACTGCACAGAGACAGGGATGAAAACGCCGGTGCAGGACATCCGTCAGTGACATAAAGCAAGAGGGAGACACTGTTGGAGAGGGCAGGTAGTCATGGAGCGAGGGGACAAAGGCCAAGAGGTCACAAATAGCTGAAAAACAAGCGGAAAGGTACCTCAGCATCCTATCAGTCAGGTATCACTCTCTGAGCACCTAATAGAGTCGCAGAAAAAGTGAACTTTGAACTAAAATGTTTCCTTTAAATGTGTTGAACAAGTGACAAGGAGGAAAAATATCATCAAAGGTAAATGTTGGTTGTACAGAATCTATAGTGAGGGTAATTTAACCAAAATTAAACAGATCATAAGTCACAGACAAAGGTATTTTTACCTCTTTAACTTTTCCACATCCTGTCAAGTCACAACCACAACCTTACATTTTGTAGGTTGTTAGGTCCAGTTTGCATTGAATACAAACTGGAAGGAAAATGATTAATAATGTCCAGTATTTTATACAAACAGAAATCTGAAAAATGTGTAGTAGATTTGTATTTAGCCCTTCTCTTCTTTGTGGAACCTTCTTTAGTTGTATTTACATCTGCAAGACTTAATTTTTTGGGATCATTTTTCTTCGTAAAGTAGCTCAAGTGCAGTCAAGTCGGATAAAAATATCTGCAGACATCAATTTTCAGTTCTGATGTATATTGTTAATTGGATATGGGCTTTGACTGGGTCATTCTGATACATAATTATGCATAATAATGCTTGAAACTTTCCATAACTTTATCTCTACTCTGTCTGCTTTGTTCCATTGTTTGAATGATGCTTTTTTTTAATGCTCTCAAACCAACCTTTCAGACCTTTACAGAACAGTTGCATTTATACTTAAATTGCACAAAGCGTAATTGGTTGCACTGATATTTGGGGTTATCAGATTAATATATGCATGCTATACCTAATACAGTAAATACTGACATTTGTTTTCATACTGTGACAAAAAAAATAACTTCAAAGAAATTTAATCTCAGCAGGTAAATCTAACTCTAATTTTGAGACTTCAAAGTTTTAATTAAACTTTGCCCAACATGAGTTCTGCTGCTTTGAAAATGAGAATCGGAAGCATATTGTTTGCATGGGATGTAGAGTAAGACGAGAGTGTCCTTGTGCTTTAATGTGTTTGGATGGAAGGTTTTATCAATTGTGAGCTTTGTTAAAACGCAAAAAAAAAAAAAAAAAAAATCAGAGGAAGAAACCATAAAGGAAAACAACGATTAAGAAAACAGAGTGGGAGATGTAGGTCTCTGCTACTTCCAGGCATTGTGAGAAGAACGGATGAGGGGGGCGGTTGAGGAAAAGTGAGAACATTACTAAACGGGTTCACCAATGGCCGGAAGCCGTTGAATCTACGCCGTTGGCAGAACCGGGCAACACTCTCTGTGACTTCCTGCATCTAAGCCCATCTGTGAGTGCCCTTTGGCGGCCGACTGGTCTTGTTTGTGATAAAATGAAGAGATTGTGTAATTTAAAATCCAAATGAAGAGGCTGTACCACCTGTCTGTATTTTACATGTAAGGCTTCCCGCCATTCTGTGGTTTCCTGGTTTGCCTGGAAAGAACTTTTATCCATCTGATAACATATGGGCTGAGGCTATGCTGTGACTTCAAAAGTCCAAGTCGGTGCCAAAAGGTTGACAATAACACAGATCTGGGTAAACCGCCTCTTCCTGGTTGGACATATAAGGGCAAATAGCAGAGGAGCAAGAGGAAGAAGGGAGATCCCAGGGTAAGCCATTGTTGTTTGTCTTTTCTTTGATGGAAATAGCTCAACATAGAGAGAGAATATACCAATAAATGATGCCATTGAAAGAAGTTACTGGGATAAAGCAGTTCATGTTCATGTTGGGTGGTGTGGGAGGAGGAAGAAGAAGGGGAAATGGGGTGGGAGCAGTAGAGGGTAAGAGACAGTTGACCTAAATTTGATCATGCGCAAAATTATAAAGCCTCTCTTGACCTTCATGTGAAATTCAGTGTGTGAGGTGGGGGTAGAAAGTAAATTAGGACCAACTTTTCTGTGTCACAACTGTTTCCAAATCGTGATTTATTGTACAATTACAGATTATGGGAGTCTTCTTCACTAAACCCTGAATATAAAACCCACAGGGGGATTCAATAAAGACTTTTCACCCACAAAATGAGCCATGTGGAAAACTAAGTACACCCCAGCTGCTTCTGCAGAATTTAGGAGGGAAAGCATAAACCACACGCTGCTTATCAAAGGCACTTTAATGATCCACAGATGTGACCAATTCGATCCAGCAAATCCAGACTGTGCAATTCTCTAAAATAAATTCAGTGTCAGACTCTGTGGGTCTCAGCAAATCAAATGCATAAAGCTGATTGCAAGACAAGATGGACACGTTTTTGGAAGAATCACGAGGAGGATGATCTATGAAAAATATGGCAGCACAACTTAGGTGTGCAGAGTTGTGCCTTAATGAACCCCATAACTTTTGGAACAATGTGTTTTGGTAAGATGGCAACGAGAGCATAGAGAAAACACCTCAAACTGTAAACACAGTAGTGAAGTGATGATGCTTTTGCAGCCACAAGACCCAAAAAAAAGAAAATACAAATATATCTAACGTAACCTGATCATCAACAAGTCATATCAAAGGAAACATGCTAATGTTAGTCTATCACTACAGCAAATCGCTCTTTGTTTAAATTGTGTTTCATTGAGCTGGTTGAATTGTAGATGTCAATAGTTTTGAGTAAATACTAAAAATAATACCTATAGTGTAATCTGATCCCTCAAATCACTCAGTGTAAAAGTGCAGGGAGATGAAAACCATTTATATGCAATGAAAGAGACTGGAGATTTTATATTCCACAATCTATTAGTTCTTAATACTATGCTGGCCATGTACAAATCATCTTATGTCCTTCCAAACAGTATCAGAAGTTGTTTGAAGTTAAAGAAACAAATAATGAGTTCAGACTTAAATGCATGTCTGAAAAAGTAAAGTCATTTGACTCTATATTACAATATTAAATTCTCTCAAATTGCCTAGTGTCTACCTTTTATACTTTTCTAACCTATCCGATGTCGCATAGCATTATATTGTATTTATGTTAATGTATCAAGCTGCAATCCAAATTATAATAATATTGTAAGCTACTCTGTGATGCTGCTTTAAGTCAAATCATGTCATGTCATTTTGTAACTTTATGGATAATTGTTGTTTCATGTTGTAATTGAATCTATTCTGTCATATAATTTCATAAGTTAATAGATGATATTGCATCATATCCTATTGTAGCCTAATGTATAATTTTGCATTCTGTCATAAATCACTTAATAAATTTGTCTATCATGTTATATCATATGTCCTTAGTCTAATAGCACAATTGCTCAAGTCCTATTTTTTAAAATTAGACTTAGGTAATTATCACATTTTAAAATATAATGCATAGTATTACATTCAGTCATATATCTTATCACATTGTAACATCGTGTAAAATGCTGTATATCGCGATAACGTGTCGTCTAACTGTGTGCTTTTATTTTGAAACGCTGCTGTCGTCAGCTACGTCACTCAATGGAACGCAGCCAGTATCTGCTGCTGCTGCTGCTAACGGCCTTCGGATCCCTGACAAAGTAGGTTAACAATGCTTCAGCAAACACTGAGGATTTTCCGGGTAACTTTCACTAACCTGTGGAGGTTTGAACGGAGGTGTAGGCCGCGTTTGTGTAGCTGGTTTCGGGGCGGCGGGCGTCGGTTGCCGCATAGTTTCCCCTTCGGTCGTGTTGAAAGTTAGCCCGGGGGGAAAGGCGCAAGCTCCGCGCGACTTCATAACACGGTGGGAAACGAGTCCACGGAGCTGTTATTACAGTTAATTACCGCTGCTTTCCCTTCATTGTGGGTTAAATGATGTCATCGGCGGTAAGTTTTTCAGTAATGAGAGGCATGTAACAATTCAGGACGGGATTTAAAGTAAAAGGTTGTCCAGTTTCTGCTAAAGTCAGACCGTTAATTCAGTTCGGATAGAAAGTGGTTCCGTATCACTGATTGCTAATGTTTTGCTTTGGTTCACCGGTTTGATTCCGTTCTGTTTGTGTAGATGAAACCAAGACAAAGAGGACTGTAGAGCTGCGATACAGAGGTAGGAAAAGCTTTGCTTTTATTTATATTCGAAATCCCACATTAAATTCCGTTTGTTTTGTTTGTGATATATTTCTTTACGCTTGTTAATTTTTTTTTGGTAAGATTAATGTTATGTTTTCATAGGCACATCAAAATCTAAAATTCAAATTAAAAGAGCCATCTTATTATAGAAACATTAAAAAGGTTAATAAAACAAACAAAATAAATTGCAATTTATATTTGAAACTTTAACAATTTGGACCATATTTTATATTATATACACATATGCCAACAATAGAGCAGATTTTTTTTTTTTTTTTAAAGTATGCTGGATATTGTTTTGTTGCTTGATGCTTGTCTAACTTTTTCTTTTGACCTCTAAGCTTTGCAGTGCCAGTCACACATAAACAACAACTACAGCTGTGATGGGATGAAATTGCAGGGCTTAATTTTCCTCGGATTTGGGTATCTGCGCTCATTCAGATTCAGACGGGCAATAAATAATTAAAAAAGAAAACGAAAAAAAAAAAAAAAAGTGGGTTTGGTGGAGCCTCCCCCCTCCTTCCACACGGACATAGTTTGATGAATGATGACCCTGCAGGGTTTAAATGCCAACACGACAGCCACGCAGACAGGATGTCTAAAACAACAAAGAAAGTACATTTTGTTATTTGGAGCTATCGTTTTAATCCTCTTAGCCACATGGTTGGTGACACGATCCACATGCAATCAGTGTGAGTGGGTTGTTACTGTCTCCACGCTGACTTTACGTCTGTTTAATTTCGCTTGTGTTTGAACCAGGATAAATTAAAATAATTCATTAGTTTCTTGTATAGATGCGATTTTCTCAGTGGTTTTCACTTCCGCCTCTAAACGAGGAGTCTTTAATTAAATTTCTATCCATCCATTTGTCCATCCATCTGCCCATTTTTCTATCTGTTCAATTTGGCTTGTGTATGTGCTCTTTGGTCATCCTTCTGTCTGTTGAAAAACCGTGTTAATTTAAACCTGGAAAAGTATATAATTTTGACCTGAATCTACGTCAAAACTTCAATCTGAGCACCAGCGTACTTACACAGACAGGTGGCGCTGCACATGTTTGAGTACGAAAACCATCAGAACCGAGGAAGCTGAAAACTGAGATAAATGTCTCTTTGACTTTCCTCAAAGCAAGCGGTTAAACTCTGCAGGCATGGAAACACGGGACGAGTGTTTCTTTGAAGAAGAGCTGCTCACAGTAGACGCCTCTGTTCCCCACTTATTTTAATTCAGTTTATATATAAACTGGGATTAAAAGAACTCATGATCAGTAAAGTTTGTTGTTTCTTAAGTCTCATTTGGTCGATTCTGTTTGGTGACGTTTTATTACCGCGCCGCAAGCTCGTTGTTTTTGAATTGGCCGACTTCTTACATAATCATCATCATATCCCGAAAGCCTTCAGGTGCAGCTCAGCTGTCGGCTTTCGGCGTTGATGTTTATCCAACACGACGCATTGTTTAGAGCCAGGTGTTCGCACGGACACAGATAAATATCACTATGGAGCCGTTTCCTGTCTCGATTTGTCTCAACTTCAGTTGGAAACGCGCGACACTTGTGTGTAAACACCCAAACACAATAACTAAACACCCAAACACAATAACTATTGTGGATTAACACCTGCTGGTGTTCCTGTGCGTTTGTATAATTTTTTTTTCTTTTTTGTGGCTCGAGGTGCAGACAAAAGCATTAAACTCATTTCTCTTTTCCTCCTCTTCTTTTAAAAGTCCATTGTTTAGCCTGCGAGCCTCCTGTTACCATAGGAAACAAACTCTGGAGCATCCTGCAGTTTCCATTGGTTACCAGTTACATAAACACATAAAGAAACCAGAGCCGTTCATATATATATATATATATATATTAATATATATATATATATATATATATATATATATATATATATATTATATATATATATATATATATAAAATTAAAGTGAGAAAAATGAAATGTGTGGTTTTTCTGATGGCAGAATCCTGCCATGTCCGGTCCCACCTGGCTGCCGCCGAGGACTCTGGACAGCCCAGAGCGATCCGTCCCCCAGATGTCCCACTCTGCAGGACCTCCGATCTACCAAACCGTCAACAAGAAGGGCGTGGCCGACTTCAGGCCAAAATACGCTCCCTACGACCAGAACGGAGGAGCGGGGATGACCAACAGGTACATGGCAACTGGACCCACAGGTGAGAACGATGCAGTTTACAAAATAATAAAGAGATTTCTGATATACAGAAACACAGAACAACATTAGCATTTCAACCCTTTACATCCTGTCCTAAATGTTGAATTTATTCATCCACCTCCTGTTGTAGTTTATGCAGATTCTGTATTAAAAGTCTTTGTTCTGGGAAAAAAAAGTCTGTAAAATTGTTTGAAGTTTCCCTTGAAATCTTCCACATTTTGTTACAAATCATGTGGCAAACCAACATAAAACAGTGTAATTGTAAAGTTAATGGAAATTATGCTTTTAAACATTTCATACCAAAAGAAATGTTGCGTGTTTGTATTCAAACCTCCCAAAAGTCAACTTTTCTCTGCCGTCACGGCTGCAGAGTTCGTCTCCACCAGTTTTCAGGTCTGCAGACGGAAATGTTTGCCCGTCCTTCTTTGGAAAATAGTTCAAGGATGGAGAGCAAAACCAAGCGTCGACTTTGGTTTTCAAGCCCTGTTATGGATTCCCAGTTTGACTCGGACTTTGACTAGACCATTCTGTCTGAGAGTTTCTAAGAAACGTCTAGACATGCTCATGGCAGCAATGTGACTAATGCTGACTTTGCTTAGTAATCATTGGGAGTGATGACAAAGAGGAAGTTTTTAACAAAGAATGTCGTTTGGGCCGATGAGTAAAGGAAACTGCTCTCTGTGAATTCTTTATCTTCTGTAAACGTTTTCACCGTTGAACAATTAAAATCTATTTTCTGCTTTAAACCGCTGGACGTTTTAGTTTGAGTCACGGCTCCTTTTTCTCTGTGTTGAAATCGCTTTCTGGGAAAAACACAGCGGAAGACGAGGCTTCAGTTTTGTTAGTTTTCACAGCTCTGCTTCTCAAAACTAAATTACTCATTCTGATCTCAGTGTTTTAACCTCAGGAAAAACTGAAGAAATATAAGCTGTCAGTGAAGCTCTTTTCCTTCTTTAACATTTAACAAAATAACTGCATAACTGTTGGATTTTGGCACAAACTTTTTATTTTAAACTCCAAACCTTTAACATAGGTGTTAGTTTACTCTGAAACAGATTTTTCAGTAGAAAGAGCTCATTAAAGTAGATATTAAACTACTGATTTAAGTGTTCATAACAGCACATAGGCCTGATTATACCAGTTTTATTGTTGTTGTTGTCTCCAGGTGGGCCTGTTCATCACTCCAGTGATCACTACTACGCTCCCCCTCACGGCCCCAAAGACGATCGAGGCTGGAGCTCTCACATGGACGGCTATGACATGATGGTGGGTGAAGTTTCTGATCGACAGCTTTGGGTGGCGTCACATTTATTTGACCCCTGGTGAAGTAAAAACATCCAACCTTCAATTTTGGTTGAATTTTTGTTTCGATTTGTCCTCCAAAGACCCTGAAAGCCTTGTCAGAATGCATGGCATCTTGATTTCTTCAAAATACCAAAATATTTAAAATAAGAAAACTGAATCAATTCTCTGAACTCTGCCAGAAATCTGAACATTGATTGGTCTTTCAGCAAAAAATAAATAAAAAGAAGAAATTAACCAAAATTAAAGAAACAATGTTATTCAAGCCCGTATCAGTCTTTAGACATAAATCATTTATAAAATCTGTTCTATTTTCAGTTTGAGATTGTGATACCGAAGTAAAACATTAATTTGTTTAACACATCTTCACAGTGACAGCCAGTCATTTCTACATCTAAAAGCCTTAATGAGGAATAATATCATCACAACATTTAATGTTCTAAAGACATTTATCGATTTCAGTGCAAATACAAGAAGTAATTTCCTCATTTGAACTTTTTGTTTTGGTTGAAAAAACAAAAATGTCAATTTGACAGTTGTAGGGTAAGAATTTACCATTAAACAAGTGAAGAAGTTGTGGGCACAAGTTGTAAATTTACTTGTTTTCGTGAATATTGAGAAGTTTCAGCAAGTTACTCTGGCCTCCAACTCTGTTTTCAACGTTCCCTGAAGAGTCAAAAATATTGAAATTATCACTGTGAATTTACAAACTAAAGTGTCATTGATTGTTTTGGTTTCGTTCAGCACCGTGGCTCTGAAAAACCCGCCAACTACCACTCCAAGATTGATGCCGACATCGACTCCCTCACCAGTATGCTGGCCGATCTGGACAGCCACCCACAGGACGCCAGCAACCAAGTACTGAAACGACTAACACTGAATCTCTACAATAAGAGAGTTTTCCTTATTTTGAGTAAAACTAACCGTGACGTGTGCCTCCTCTCAGCTCTATGACAACGTGCCTTACAACAAATACATCTCAGGGGATCACTACAAGTCTGCGCACCAGAGCGCAGCCTCCACTCAGGGTCGGCCGTCCATGGGCTACAACTCTCACCCCCAGAGTCCGTATCACCCGGCCCCTCCGTATTCCGGCGAGCACGCGGCCCCCCAGTACTCCCACCAGCAGGACTTCTACTCCACTTCCACCCCGAAGCCGTATCCGCAGCCGGTCCCGGCCTCCTACACCACCGCCTCCACCCCCACCGGACCCCGGTTCAGCGTCCAGGTCAAGACGGCGCAGCCTGTCACCTACTCGCAGACGGGGCGGCAGGCAGAGCAGGCCTACACCCCACCGCCTCCCCGTCAGCACGTGTCGCCACGGCCCCCGGCCCAGACCCAGACGGGTCAGCAGGGCTGGTACCCGCCGCACCTGGCCTCGCAGGTCCAGGAGCTGCACTCTGAGGGGGGCTACAAGGGCCACAACCCGGGGTCCGGAGGAAGAGTTAACCAGGTTCCTCTGTCGAAGAGAGGGATAGAGAAGACCCAGACTGCACAGACGCCTTCCTATCAGTCCAGCAAGGTAAATGCATTGACACGCTTTGGTCACCGCCTCACAGCTTGGGGAGTCATCTAGTTCCTCACTAGATGACACTAGAGATAACACTCCAGATCTTTATTTACGGTCGGATGATGCTGCTCAGGTTTCAAGAAGCTGAATGATGTAGATTTTTAACCTAATCTTATTTAAGTTTGTCCGCATGTGCCCAAAAAAACCTATGAACTATCCAGTTTTATTGCTTATAAATCAGAAGTAATTTAAGTGTTGATCTGCTTATCGATTTGTGAAATTTTAGCGAGATGTTTTGCACTAAAAAGTCCTTTAAAATTTGAGTTTCCCAGCAAAATCTATAAATTCTGTCCCATTTAGTTGTGACAACTGGAGGACCTATGGAGATGATGATGCAAAGAAGGATTTTACTGAAAATCAAAAATATTATGGACAACCCTGATCATCCTCTTCATGAGACTGTCATTGAAAAACAGAGTGTCTCCAGTCAGAGGCTTCTTCAAATTTGCTGCAATACAAACCGCTACTGGAGAGCTTTCCTGCCGACAGACTCCACCATGTACAATAGCTCTTTGAAGAATTTTAATTAATGGCTTATAACATTTAACTTTCCGTTGTTTTTAATTTAATTGAAATTTGAGTTTGGGAAAAGTCTGAAAGAAAAGCAAGTAGGAACCTTTTGTTTCCTCTTTCCTCCAGCAGGGGGCAGCACCATCGAGGCCTGAGGAGGAACTGGACCGGATCACCAAGAAGCTGGTTTACGATATGAACCACCCACCTGCAGAGGACTATTTTGGTGCGACACATTTAGTTTCATAAAAGCAGAAAATGTTATTTTCTCTGTAGTGTTTTTTTTATATTTAAAAAAAAAATTTTGACGCTTTTATTAAAACTTTAAGTTGCTGGTTTTGCTCTCAGGTCGCTGCGCTCGCTGCGGGGACAACGTGGTGGGTGACGGCAGCGGCTGCATTGCCATGGAGCAGGTGTTCCACGTGGAGTGCTTCACATGCATCACCTGCCACGCCCGGCTGCGAGGCCAGCCGTTCTACGCCCTGGACAAGAAGAGCTACTGTGAGAAATGTTACATCGTAAGTGAGGGAGCCAGACGAGATCCGACCGACCACGAGGTTTGTTGTGTTTTAGCTGATCTAATCCTTCTGTCTGGTTTTGTTTCAAGAGCACGTTAGAGCGCTGCTCTAAATGCTCGAAGCCCATTCTGGACCGGATCCTGCGGGCCATGGGGAAGGCCTACCACCCTCGCTGCTTCACCTGCGTGGTCTGTAATTGCTGCCTGGACGGCGTGCCGTTCACCGTGGACGCCACATCTCAGATACACTGCATAGACGACTTCCACAGGTACGCTCACGCCGCGGCGCCACGCGCCTCGCTCTTCCAACGGGGGCGTTCTGACGTTTGAAGCGTGTCTCTCTGACAGGAAGTACGCGCCTCGCTGCTCCGTTTGCGGCGAGCCCATCATGCCCGAACGGGGCCAGGAGGAGACGGTCAGGATCGTAGCTCTGGACCGCAGCTTCCATGTTCACTGCTACGTTTGCGAGGTGAGCCAGCTGTTGAGTGTTTGACCCCATTGAAATGCAAACACCCATTTTAAATCAAGAAAAGCAATAAAATGTATGCCAGAAACCTGAGTTGTATCAAAAGTATTAACGGGGCAGATTTGACCTTGTATAATTTCAGCCTGATGTGAATTAGAGAAAATCTACAATAAATCCTAACTTATGAATGTGTTTAAAACCAACAAAAAGAGTCAGAGTGTATCATTAAAATTGATTGCACATTCATACCAACTAATGATTTAGCTTAGTGTTGTCTTGAAGTGACTCAAATGCCCGTGTCCCTCAGGAATGCGGCCTCCTGCTGTCGTCTGAAGGCGAAGGTCGAGGCTGCTACCCGCTGGATGGACACATCCTGTGTAAGAGCTGCAGCGCCCGACGCATCCAGGACCTCTCGGCCAAAATCTCCACCGACTGCTAACGGAGCTCCTAACGTTTTCAGCCTCCTCCTCTTTGACGCACCCAGACCCGGTCAGCGCGTTGAGAATGGCACAAACGCGTCCGCGCAGCGTTCAGACATCGTTAATATTTCCCAAACATTTCTTTGTTGTTACCGGCAGTCGGTATTGCAGTGAAATCGCACCGTTTTTGTCGCTCTTGGTGCGTCATTGATCATGTTTGATCAATGAGGCCTGACCTGCAGGCAGCTTGGGCTTCACTCTCCTTTTTTTTTTTCATTTCGGTACAAATTATATCTCAGTTTTAGCATAATATCATCTCATGGGACTCGCACAAATTATGATAATCAGAAAAAAAGCTACATTTTTTGTAAAAAAAAAAAAAACACAATCGAAGTACTGAAATGCCTCACAGTTTAAAAGCACAGAGTACAACATAATACTGTGATTGTACATATCGCACTGGTTTGGTTTGTAGCCTTTAGAGCAGTGAATTTTGCTGTGAAGTAATTAACCTCATAGCACAAGAAATGTAGACGAGACGAATGTGCAGTTTAAAAACAACCAGTTTTCACTCCTCAAGCTTCTATAGAACCCTAAAACGCTCCAGGTCGGATTGTTTGCCCTCGCAGGATTGTGTCATTTAGCTCCTAAAGTGATCTTGAATGTTTTAAGAAAAGACATTAAGTTTTTTTTGTTTTTTTTTGAGTGTTTGACCTTGTTTTGTTGATGCTTTTGCCTGTTACATTAGAAATGGAGGTGCAATGACAAAGGCTTCTGTCTTCCAAAGGAAACGGGGCAAAGGTCACTTCTGTTAAGCCTCAAGAGTTCAACGATGTGCCATTAAGAGCAAAACCCGCTCGCCTAAAACTATTTCTACAGAAATGTTAAAATTATACCCAATTTATAGGGGTTGAAGTGTGTTTCTTTTTTTTTTTAGGATTGATATAAAAGTTAATCGAGAGTTTATTTCTCCCTCAAAAAGACTTTATTCCTGGACTAGATGCTGGTGAGGTTGTGTTTATCCTTGCACTACTTGGCAGCGACAGTATTAATTGTGCTTTGCACCGCTCCGAGCCAGCCTTTATGGGAAAGAGAGAAGTGGAATCTGCTTTTTAAATGGTGTAGAAAACACGGCAGCTCCAGTCTGGGCATGGCCCGGTAGGATAACCGAGGTTTCACTGCAAAATATATAACACAAAATTCACTCCAGAATGGCAATACTTCATTCCAATTCTGCCAAAATCATAGAACATATGAATTATTACAATTATAATGCCTATAATTGTAATTATCTGTGATTTAGTAGTAATTTTTAACTAAACTTGCTTATTCAGAATATTATTGCCTTTTTGTCGCTCTGCTATTTAGCTTGACTCTGGTAGCAGAAATAGTCAGGCTATCTGCACATGTAGCTTGCCTGTAATCAGCTACCTTTACGGTAATAAAAATCTGCGCTGCCCCGGTTTACACAGCATGACTAATTGTTTAGATATTTATAGAAATAGAAATAATTGGAATTATTTATATGAAAAGGCAACCAAATTTGCCTTTCACGTAAGTAAGGGGAAGTACAGCAGCCATCTTAAGCAACAGGTGGGGGAGGGGCAGCACTGATTTACTCTCCGGTCCATCCAACCAGAGAAAACTCACTCCAGTTTTCAAGAAAAACAAGAACTATTTTTCTTGTTTTGATGCCATAACTTTGTAAAAAAAAAAAAAAAAAAAATTGGCCCATGCCTGATATGGATTCTTGTTTTTTCCATTTTCCTGTAGCTAATTATCAGAATTTTGTGAATGATAAATTGCTAAAATCTAATTTGAATCTAATTTTGATTCATGAACATTGACGTTTTGGACCCTCTAATGGAGAAACTCTCAGACCCGGGACGCTCCCACAGCTTCACAACTATTGCAGGTCACATAATGCATCTTCTGTATGATTTTGGGGATTATTATAAGAACACAAATCATAAAGAAAACGACAGTAAATGTTTTTGTACCAAGAAGCTAAAATATGTTCAAAACTTCAGAAATGCAAAACATGAAATGGAAAATGTGTAGCATTCCTGTTTTTTTTTTTGTACGCGTTTAAACCTAAAGGGCTACAGATTGGAAAGCCTTACCTCAAGGGTTTCATCTCAATGTTGTAATAATCCTGCTTGGTTGACTGTGAATTTAGCTGAAACGGTTCGGATATTTCACCTGTTTCTTCGTGAAGTATTTTTTACTGCAGTTTTGTCACTGAGGTAAACGTTTCGTTGTTGCTCAGACGACTTTTTAAGGTCCTGAATTACGCCGACTTCATTTGTGTGCTTTTTAAGATGTTGTGAACCGATCCTGCAAGTGTCAGATTTACTCTTGGCGCCGTTTCTTGGGGGGCTGAATAAACATGTTAAATATAAAAAGCAAGTATTTTATTGAACGTGCAGAAAGGGGTGGATATTTATCTTAATGCATGAGTTGCTTTGTACTAAGAAAGTTTCTATGTATTTATGTTACTTTCCTGGTTCAGTAACAATAACATGTTGTTGCCTGGTGTAGTAAATGAAGGATCAAAAGTTATCTTTTATTTCAGAAGAGTTTAAATACCTTGACTTATACATTTCAGGTGACAAAAGTATACTTGCTGCTTTGCAGTGACTTGTTTTAAAAGCACAGTTACTCCAGGTTCAGAGGTCCCAAAACGTCTCATGCTAACATGAGGTGAACGTCTTCCAGAAGAAGTTTCGGCAGCCTGCTTTGCGCTCTCGGTGGGTGAAGCGGATGTGTCGTCTCATCAGCCTCTGCCTGCCTCCGAGTTCGTCCTCCTCCTCCTGCATCTCTCCTCCTCTGGACGCCATCAGTTCAGACATGAACCTCAGCAGGAGCAGGCCGGTTAGATCCTGAAGGAGAGCAGAACCGGGAAGTTTATGACACCACTGGTTCCCCCTTCCTGTCTGATTACTTAGAAAAACCTCAACCTAATTTGTGCTAGGTACTTTGGTTTATGTACACTTAAATAACTGTTTTATGAGAATAAATAAAATGAATAGCAACCCTAATACATAAATGTTTTACTGAAAATAGCAACATTGGGTTGTAATTAAGCCCTGCGAGAACTCAGGAACATTAAATGTATAAAGCGTCCCAGACAGGTCCTGTAGGACTAAAAAAATGTCTGCTTCCTAAACTCTGGCATAGAAACAGAACATGTTAATATTTTCTACTGAAAATAATGTATTTTAAAACTACTTCAGCCTTAAAGATTCACTTAAACTCTCACGTACACTCTTGTCCAACATTTGGTGCTGCAAAAGTTTGCGGTCCTGTTCGAATGGCGAACGCCATCAGGTGGACACACCTAGAAATTGACAGCCTTTGCTCCAAAATGGCATTTTTCCTCTTTTCTAAACACAGTATTAGTGTCACTTGAAATAAAATGGTGGAGGAACTGTTTGTTTTTGTTGTTTTGGTATATTTGTTATGGCTTTCTCGTTTTAAGAGGAAGGATGAAACAAATATAGCAACAAAAAAAAATTCTAAAAGATTAGAAAGATTGGAAATAGTATCAATAGTGATGTCAAAATAACACGTCAACCTTTGACAGATATGCCTTGTGTAAATGATCTAAATTTGTACTGTATAAAATACATTTAATGACTAAAAAGATGCTGTTTTTTTAGCGCACAAACATCCTGAGCCAAACTAAATGTGAACAACCAGGCAGTTTCAGCATTCCCACCTTATTCCACTTTATTTTCAATATTTTAGCTTTAAACACAAAGCAGATTCTCATTTTCTTACTGACTTTATTTTGTAATGGAAAAGAAACGTAATCCACATAATAATGACTGAATAAGTCATTTCAATCTTAAATGACTTATTTAGGACAGAAATATTTATTCTGTGGAGATTCAGGGAAACAAACAGCAATTGAGGAAAATCTAAGTATGCAAATACAAAACAAAAAAACCCCAAAACAAAACAAAAAAAACAATAAGAGAGTTAATAGTAATGGGAAATTTCCAACAAATTTCATTCAACACAGTCCAAACAGAATTGTAATAAAAACGACTAAATGTCCGTAATATCTTCAAAGTGTCGATCTAATCAGAACAGATGTATTGGTTATTGAACTCACCTTCTCACTGATCAGTTCTGCTTGTAGGGTTTCCGTGAGTTCGTCCATCTGTGGAGCAGAGCTGACGTGGAGCGCCAGCATGGAGGAGCACAAAGCCACAACAAGCACCTTCATCTGAGAGCGAAGCATCTTCACAAACCCAGAACCTGTCCCAGATCTGGCAAACTCCCAACAGGTCAAGTGACGTGTGGCCGATGGTCGCTGTGCAGAACTGATAAATAGAGTCCTTCATCTTCAAATCTCCCTCATCCTCAAGCCAACGGAGGGCTGTGATTGGTGGAGGAGATGACCTCAGGAGATGACCTGAGTGTTTTGACAAATCTCAAAGCACTCACAAACATTGACTGCGGGTGATTTAAACACACACTGAAACATCTTTACATTTCATCTAAACTTTTAACGTAATTATATTAATTATGTTTGTCATAATTAGCAGCCGCGGGAGTTTTGCACGCAGGGGTCCCATCAGCCGCCTGCTGCGCGGGGCTGTTCTTGACCCGATGTGACTCAAATGTTACCGGGTGGAGACTCGCCCACTGCTCACATTATCACTTTGAGTCAGAGGAAGATGAAATTTAAGGGACTTGAGGCCTGAATGTCACACTGCAAGTACACAACTTGTATTTAGAAAATAAAGAAAGAAAAATGAAGACGTTTGTGGGAAGTGGAGAAACTCAAGGCAGATGCATAGGAGCCCGCTGGTTTTTATTTTTGAGCTAATTGGCAGATAATTTAAAGATTGGAGCGTCTTCACCTGGTACAGCTAAAGGATCTACAGGGTGTTTCAAGAGATATTACACCACTTGGATTTGCAAGTGCTTTTAGTTTTATTCTGGTCCATCCAACCTGGGAACATGTGTCACACTTAAATGTTCCAGAGCATCAAGTAACTTTTCATATCAAAGATAACCTGGGTAAATACAAAAAAAGACAATTTCATTCATTCTGACTCGAGTTGTGATGAACTAACCAAAGAAAAGAGTCATCATCTAAAGATGAATAGGGAAAAACAACTTGTTTTTCAGGTATTCTGACTTTTATCCTTTAAATAAGGGAGAAAAAGAAATCAACTCTGGTATTATTCTGTTCTCAGTTTTAGTTTTTCCAGATTTTTAGACTTTGAAAATATTAAAATGAAATTCAATGCTCTTCAAGAGCGCGTAGGAACTTTGGAGCGGACACACTTGGATATTTGTCAAATTTCCTCTCTGCTTCCTTAATAAAAGATTATATTGATTAAATCTTTAGTGTCAGCAGGTGGATGCCAGACAATAATGCAGATGAAAATTGCAAATGGTTTAAAACGCGTTACATGTTTTTCTAAGAAGGCAAAAAGTCTTAAATCAAGAATAAATGAACTATGAACTATTATTTTTAGAGAAACCTAATGTGAACATGTCTCCTCAACAGCAGTCTTTTGGAAACACTCTTTAATTAGATGATGACCTTTCCTGCAGGTTTTCCTCCTCCTTCTCAACAGGACTCTCACTGATTAACCTGATTACTCAGTTTTTAAGCGAAACATGTCTTGACTTAAGGTAGCATTTTCCAGGCAGGCATCCAGCTGAGCAGCTCTGGGCAAAGGAGGAGTAAAGATCAGGTCACAGCTGTCCATCCTGCCAAGGTGTTTGTGAAAACCAGTGAAGGTTTATTTAAATTAATAATACATTTGAATGACTAATGAATGAATTTTAAGCATCAGTCATGTTGGTGATGAGTGAAAATCCTGAACAAGTTGAACTTTATGAAGAGATGCCTTCCTGTGCTTAGTCCAGTACTGTTTAATCGTGATTATGTGAGTAAACATTTCTTTCTTTCTTTGATAATTTCTTCCTTCTTGAATCTTTTCTCCTAAACGCAGCTGCAGTCCCACTCAAACCGCTGGGTGTCACTGTATCCCCGTGTTTTCACCTCTAAAATCATTTTCTCAACAAACACCTTTTAACAGTTTATCTTCAGCTTTATAAAACATTGTGTATCAAAGAATAAAACGAGTGTATGTACATATATGTGATAACAATATTACACTTTTGACCAGCTGCCACGGAGCATAAAGAGAGACGGCGGAAGCTAACGTGCTAATTAGCTTCTCAAATTAGCAATGGAATTTGGAAAATGGCGGCCGCTGAACAGTGACAGCTTTAACCGGGCTTGTTCCGAATAACTGAGCCATGAAGATGACTTTTATTTATATTCTGTGTGGGTAGGTGTCGTAATAAAAGAGTTTCAGTTGTTCAACCACAACTGTGATGTTTCTGAACATGTTTATTTCAGTGTGTCGGTGCTGCTGGCCTTATCTCCAGATGTTAGCACTTCATTCCCTGCTGGTAAGAGATAACGTTTGTCATCCTCCCTAATATCCTCTGAAAAGCAGAAACCCACTCATAATGAACAACCAGCTTCACATGCACCGTTTAATTAAAGTCAGTAGGTGGCTACTTTAAATTGAATACATAAAATCCATAAATGCATTCAATTTTTAAAGCAACAGACATATAAATTAGATTATGTGCACAAATGAGTAGGCATAATTTTAATCTTTATATCCCTCATTGTGCAGTTATTGTCCAAATATCTAAAAATAAATTCAAATATATTTGAATTTATATTTATATTTTATATTTATGTTTCCCGTTCTCTTTTTCAGCATTTAATTTTTCTGCAAATGTGGACATTTTTCATTTATTTTTAGGTCAAAACAAATAAACAAATTTTCAGTCAATTACAGTATGCAAAACAGAGAACTCTACAAAAATATCCTGAAATGCAAATGACATTTGTTCAAAAAATTAATATACATATTTTAACATCCAACAAAATACATTATTTATATTTATAGAAGTAGTTTGTAAACTAAATGAAATTCTTAAACTTTATTCAGTTTGGAGAACAAATCATGTCTCCAGACTCAGGTCTACTTCTTATTCACTCGGATCGATGCACTTCAAATTACTAATATGAGTATTTTTATGCGTTACCAGATTTACTGCATGATTTAATTCTTATTTTGTTCCATGACTTATTTTGTTTGTTGAAAGTATTACTGTATTTAGAAGTTTACTAATTTCTCATTGCTGCTATATGATGTTATGATGTTACGTACCCTTTATTTTATTTATTTTCCCCTGACTAAGCAGTGATGGAGTTCATCTATTCTTTTGAATCTAAACTCTGTAGAGGGTTAATTAACAACTAGTTGTAAAGTGATACCATAAGACTTAATAGATTAGAAAATACAAATTGGTCACAAGTTGTCCAAGGAAGCTGCAAATATTGTCAAATCAAAGGAAGCATTGATTCCTTGGGAAGAAAAATTGATTCCTTGGGTGGGAAGAAAAATTAGTTTTAACTGGAAAACCTCAAGCCTCTGTTATTGTTCTGAAAAGCTTCTTCATAATAGATGCTGTTGTACTTTGCTAATCAACATCGTATGCTTCGTGTTTCAGGGGAATTTCAGACTAAATGTCTCGAGCGTCACTTCTGGCTTTCGGTCAAGTCCAGTAACCTTGGTCAGATGGTCCAGTTTAATTTTGAAGGTACAACATGTGTCTGATGTTCTTAACAAAAATGTTTTTTAGTCTTCCCACTTTTACTGGCAGTGTTGAGTCTTAGTCTTCCAGGACTTAACAGTTCAAAGTGGGTACTGTGAGTAAAAAAGCTGTTGCAAACCTGTGTTGTAAGATGGATACATGAACCCCTGGTGCTTTTCTAACATTTTACTTCAATGCTTGATTCAGGATGCTACCTCTGAGTCCTGTCTTTTGCAGGCTGACAGTCTGGTGCAGCTACCCAACAAATGTCACAAATGTTTCTGCAGTTCAGCATCGTTCACTTGAACCCATTTCTGAACCTTTCAGCCATTTGAGTCCAATGAAGACGAAGTGACACTGTCAACACTAAACTAATGAAAATAAAGTGTTATTATTTTACTGGTTCTCACCCCCTAAATCTACATATTTATAAAAGTTTCCATTTTCAACAAATAGTGAATTTGGAAGAAAATCTTCATATAATAAATTTTGATAAGAAAAGGAAATCATAGTTGACAAAAGCATGGACAAAATGGTGCAACAATACAAAAGAGTAACCATGGGTAACTGATGTTTAACTATTAAATTAGTAAAAGAAACAAACAAAATGAGAAGCAGCAGATCGATGCCAGATGTTTATTAGGAAGTAGAAATTGATTCTGAACATAAGTTGATTTACAGCAGTGGCATTTCTGAAGCATATTATCAAAGTACTTATAGAGAGTTTTGTATACTTTTTAGCAAGCTGTCTTAATAAGTCGGCAACAAACAAATACTTCTGTTAGAAAACTTTGATTTGTTAAAGTAAAAATAAAAAAAATCTAACCATTACTTTTCAAGTGCCTAACATTTATAGTAAACATTACCTCCAAAAGAAAATGTTAGAGTATAATTAATTCAAAGTACAGGTTACCATTAGTTCCTACTGGTCCTTCTGTGAGTTTCAGAAACTCATTCAACTAAAAATAAAAATCAAGCAAAGGGTTGTCATATAAATGCAGTTTTTATGTTGATCAGGTATTTTGATGAGACGCAATGCATAAAATATCGATTTTTGCACATTACATGAATTGTATTAGACTACAACAAATAAATCTATACTGAGCATTGAACTAAGTTATATAAAATGTAAGTTAATAGCAGAAAAATAGTAAATTTATAAAACAAAACTTCCACCCTTCAGTGCTGAAAAGAAAATTAGTAAGAGGCAGTTTAAAAAGAAAATCTAAATTCTTATTTGGTTGCGTTTTTGAAACAGTTTGCCACTTAACATGAAATAATACATATAGATAGTATCATTTTTGTCTTTTCTCTTAAACTTAAAGTTTGAGTTGGTGTAGTTATATAAAGAACTAAATCAGACCTTGCAGAGTTGTAGGGGAGTTTTTTCACTGATACATTTCATCCAGACTTTTTATGGCTTCCTCTTTACTTATTTTTTTCCAGTTTTCAGGAATATAACCTAAACCCTCAAATTTTAACCCATAGTATCTTTCCAGATTATTTTTAAATCTGCACACAACCCATTTCCAGTATGGCAGTTTCGACTCATCGGGGGTAATTCTCCACGAAGCAAACTTTTGACCACCCATTCTGTAGCGTTTATAGGGGATGGATCTCCTTGACTCTCGGCTGGGACAGAAAGTGCGATCACTTGAAACATCTGATGTGCAGAAGTTTATGTACATGACTCTTGGGTTTGCGTGAAACATGCCACTGAGCGAACAGGATCGATGGAAAGGTACACCGTGGTCGTCAGGGTTGTGGTCTTGGAGCGTGTTGGTGCACACAGCAGAGCAGAACGGACACTTGACCCAGCAGCACCTGCACAGCTGATCAATGAGGATTTGTTCAGGCGTTTGCCTTGAGGTTTTCATTTCATCCACAGAGAAGCTACTAATTTGCTCTTTCACTGAGTTGAGTTTTTCACTTGCTTCTTTGCTGAGAAAATCAAAATCATGTATGTCGCTGAAGTCCTTCAAAGAGGCACTATCAAATTTTAACTGATCTTTCAGCAGAAGGGATAATTCACTCAGCCATGTGTTTATATCGCCTCGCTGGATTTTAACTTTCTCTGTTGCAGTATGTAGACCTTGGCTCACAACTGAGCAAATGTCTTCCACATTTTTTTTGGAGTACTATTTCTGCCTTATTATGACCTGTGTCAATGTATCTCTGGACTTCTGCTTTAATGAAATACTCTACTTGGTCTCTGGGGTTTTGGATGTAGTTAATGAACTCTTCAAACTCCTCTCTCTCTGCGAGTGACCTCAGCACATGTTTCTCCAAGTTCAGCCTGTTTCCACTGAAGGCTGGGACATTACACTTCATATCTCGAGCGAAGGCGGTCTTGGTATAAGCAGCTGTAGCAATAGATGCTCTCAGTTTCTCACAAATCAGTTCGCTAAGGACCACAACAGAGGAACTTCCTTTGCAGTAGATTTGGAAAATGTTGTAATAATGAATTTTTCTGCTTTCCAGATAGCAAAATGCATCATTGTCCTGTTTGAATTTCTCCTGGGACTCCAGCAGCCAATTCTTTACTAAATCAAACACATAGAGAACAAGAACAGCTGTAAATTTCTTTTTAAAAGCATACTTTAACTCTGATTCCAACTTTGCCACATTTTCTTTGATGAAATGGACCATTTCTTGCAAATAGGTTGATTGGTAGCCTCGTGTTGCTATGGGTTTCTGTTTGATTGTGTAAACAGACTCTTTTGCAACATTGTCAATAATTTGTTTGATCTGTATTTGATCAACAGAAGGTGCTTTGGGAATTTTGAAATATTGTTTTAAGTCTGCTATCCAATCATTCTTGACATTAGCAGATTTTGTTTGTTTATTGGTTACGTTGTTTTCTGTCTCATCACTTTGAGGTTTTCCACTTGTTTCATTCGGCTCTTTCTTCTTGAGAGTGTTTACATAATCCAAGTATTTACCAGTGTTTGATATATCTTTATATGTGCTGCTTTCTTTGCATTCTTCGATAAGGTTTTCCTCCATGCCAATCTCTTTAAGGATAGCAAACAGATCATTATCCAGCTCTATGTCCTCAAAGGGTTTTGTATTTTTTGTTAATTCATTAACCCACATTTTCCAGTCAGCGTTGAACGCCTTTTGAAGCTCTGCTTCGTCTTTGGACTCGTTTTTTAAGTTTTGAGCAATGTCTTTGCTCTTTTGGAGGAGCTTGTTCTCAAACTCTATCTTCATATCATCAATCATTTTCCAAGTGCTCTTTTGTCTTCAGCATCCACCACTAATAAATAGTCAAAGTTAAAGTCCTTGTTGATCTCCTCTGATATCTTGACCAGCTGCATGAAGGCACCTTTGGTGCACCTCCCAGCACTCACTGCAAACTGTAGTCCAAACATTGCATTCAGCATTGTTGATTTTCCACTGCTCTGTAAGCCCAGAACTGACAACACAAACACTTTCAGGTCACCCAGTTTCCTGATGACTTCATCAAAAACACTGGAGATCCACCTCAAAGGAACATGGCCCATCCAGCAGCTCCAGAGGATAACCTGAGACCAGCAGATCTGCAGCCAGTTCGGGATAGCCACACCAATCACCAGGTCTATTGTCTCCATGTATTGTTTTATGGGCCTCATAGATCTGTCCCATTTCTCTGAAAATGTGCTCCAAGCCAAATGTTGCAGATTGCAGTTTTTTGATAATAGTTCAAGCTCAGTTTCCATCTTTTCTAAATGTTTTGATTTTTCATGACTCTTCCTCAAAGCTATAACCTCAGACCATCTGTTGTCATAGCTGTGAAGAATTGAATACAATCTGCGGAGAGGGCATCTGTTAGGATCTGAGTCCATTTCAGGAAATATTCTTGGTCTCTTGGTCGTAGTTTGGAGAGATTCTCAGTGAACAACCTCATCAATTCACTGCAAGAAGTATCACACTGTTGTCCTCGAATTTGAGTCAATTCTCTTTCCTTTTCGGATTTATAGTTTTCAATGTTTCCTGTGAGACGATGGAGTTCTTTATTAGTTTTGCACCACTTCAGCCACAGATGGCCTTGGTAAGAAAGAAAGTCACCCTTAATGCATGAAACATCTCTATTCTGAAACAAATTAGTTATCTTCAAAGCTGCTGATTTTCCATTTTAGCACTCATTGTCGCTTTTCATCCACTTTGATTTCTGAGTTCTCAGCCATAGTTTCAAGCTGGAAGGTTGTCTTTAAAATTGAAGGATCCTCTGAAGACAAAAGTCCTTGAATGATTCTTTTAAGTTCAACAGAAACAGCTGCATAATCTGGCTTTATTTTGTTGGTTTTGAACATGAAAATAGCCAAAATTTAAATTAGGCCCCTAATTATTCAAACTTCTAGCAGAGTGGGATACAGAACTGTCAACTTCTTTGTTTCTGTTTGGAAATGATGTAGGCATCTCTCAAAAGACAATAGAAAAATGTTAAAGTAGCACCAATTTTGAAATTCGGTTTGTTTTTACATTAATGCACAGTTAATTTTAACCCTGTTGTGGAGTTCAAATATTTTTGTTGCTCTACGACTCTTCTTTTTTTGTGTGCATCTTCTCTTAACAATTATAAAATGTTCAGTAAATCAGTGACGTGTTTGACACCTAATTCTAGTAGATCGGCTTCTTTCATGACTCTTCATAAATTTTTTATATTCTTAAATATAAGAATATATTTAATAATACACCTAATTCTAGTAGATCGGCTTCTTTCATGACTCTTCATAAATTTTTTATATTCTTAAATATAAGAATATATTTAATAATACACCTAATTCTAGTAGATCGGCTTCTTTCATGACTCTTCATAAATTTTTTATATTCTTAAATATAAGAATATATTTAATAATACACCTAATTCTAGTAGATCGGCTTCTTTCATGACTCTTCATAAATTTTTTATATTCTTAAATAAAAAGGGATATACTGATAAGGATAGATCTGAGCTCCCTTCCACTGTTAAGGGAAATAATAAAAATAGAAACACAGACTAACCAAAACATCCCTGAATCATAAGTATTTTTTTATTTAACGAAAAAGACACTATTAACTCTGTATCATTATATGTAATAAGTTATACTCACAAGCAATATTGAACACAATCACACAATGACGCACAGGAGAAAATCATTTGGGTGTAAATATACTCACCTTTGCAGGTTGGTTCTTCCTATTCATCTGAAAGTTTCTCCTTTTTTCACAAAGCAACTTATATGCAACTTAATAAGCTCCTCCCACCTGCAGGTAAACAAATCAATGTAGGAGGAAAAATGAAAGCGACAATTCCCCAACAATATAATGACATATGAGAAACCAGAACTTCAGAATTGCTATCAACTTTAACAATGTAATACTTCGATAGTAAAAATTGGGTATTCTGAAATAATAGAACTCTGCATGTCATAGTCTTGTCAACAGAACTTATTGCATTAATGTAGTTAGTGAACAAAATGGTGATATTGCCCTCTTTCTCTGAAACGGTTTCAGCATAATTCTTCTTGTGGCCAACAACCAATCTCTAGCATCAGTCTGAGAAAAGTTTGTCTTTCTTCTAACATTCAGCTGTAAAATGTTGGAGGAGTTTATCACATTTACAATGCCTAGAAGAGATCAAGACCTCAACTCTGACTTGGTTCAGGACTTTAA
Organism: Poeciliopsis retropinna; assembly: GCA_010277075.1. Lineage (NCBI taxonomy): Eukaryota > Metazoa > Chordata > Actinopteri > Cyprinodontiformes > Poeciliidae > Poeciliopsis > Poeciliopsis retropinna. Next base: position 5,464,331 of record VMRM01000019.1, read on the forward strand.
AGTCCAAATCTAGTACCGTCTGTGAAGCATGGAGGTGGAAGTGGTCTGGAGATAATGTCTTGCAGCAGGACCCGGTCACTTCCCCCTCAGTTATCAACATAAATTCTGCAGTGTTTCAGAGACGTGGTGCAATCTGTGGGAAAAAAAAGGTAAAGCTGAAACAGAACCGGACGCTTCACCATAAAACTGATCAAAACATATCAATAAATCCCCACAAGACTGACTGATTGAGAGTTAAGAAGTGGACAGTCTTGACTGTAGGTTGACCTTAAACAGACTGGACATGCTAGAAACTCCTAAAACATCATACAGATTAAAGTTATAGAGATTTGTTAGGATACCAATTAGGGGGCAGGGAGTCCAAAGTTATTTCTCAGCTCAAAAACAAATTTTTGTGGATACATTTTGATTATTAAGTAAAACAAGATTAACTTTTGTGTTCCTACTGCAATTAAATACATTTTGCCAAAAGAAAAGCAAAAAGGAAAGTAAATAACACATCAGTATGTAAATATTTCTTCATGAAGAACTGAATATTTAAAAGGGAACTGATGTTATTTTCTCAAGAATGGCTCCAGTCCTCTTTGGCGTTGCTGCCCCCTGCTGGTTGTTCTGTGTCAGTGGCTGTTTGAAAGAACCGATACCAACTGATTTCTCCATCTTCACTCTGATGACTGGTGGCTAAAATATCTTTAATTCAGTGCTATTTTTTTTTTTTACATCATTTCCTCATGTAAAGTTTGGGACAGAACAGCATAAAGTGCAAATCAATGAAGAAATAACCATGAAGTCAAATGATAAAGACAGCATGACAGCATTACTATCAAAATACATGTTTAAAAGTACATAAAATTTTACATTTTAAATTTAAAAACTTTGAAAAAGCTGAAAATGTAATTATTGTTAATTAATAATTTTGTCGCCAATTAAATGTTTAGTTTGTAAATTGATCTAATGTTTCCCTTTTTAGCTTCAGATGCATGGCTGAAAGAAAACAGCATTACAATCTCTTTTAAGTACCAAAAAAAAAAATAGTGGCATATTTGAGTCCTTACTACTGGACAAATTCTGCCATTCATATTGGCAGCAGCTGTTCTGTCTGACTTAATTACTGACAGGCTGCACCTTGGGAGGCAGATGATTGTGAGTTGCTTTGGGGACAAATAGCATTATAGAAAAGCTGGGCAGGGGACAGAGTTTCATGGTGCATGTCTGGTGAAAAACAAGTGGTTCACTTGTGCTTGTATTGGTCAGTAGGTGTAGTTTGCTTGCTGTTAAGCTAGATGTAGACACCAACACATCAACAGCTATGGCTTTCAAGTTGATGCTTAGGTAGGTTGTTATGGTTGATTGCACATCAAGTTTAGATTTTTGAGGAGCTATTTTCTCACTTTTTGTTTTGTGACTACAGTGTGGCATTACTCCTGTCCTTATGGTCCACTGCAGGATGTGACTTCCTTGTGGAAGGTTTGTAGATCATTGTCTATCCCACTGTGACACTCTAAGACAAGAGTTCTCTACAACTTATGTGTTTCCACAGGTATTCTTCGACTAGAGTGTCATGATCGTTACTTCATGATAGCTGTTGACCTTCCTGCCACTGGAGAAGTTCCTCGCTTTGAGGCTGTAGGTTGGTGTTCCTGTTCTGCTGTAGCTCGTAGCACTGAGGATGCCAATGGTTTGAGACGAATTAAGCTGAACATGTTTATAACTGACTGCTTAACCCATGAAATGCCTTTGCTTGACGTTTCTCTCAGATGGAACCGGAACATATGCCATCACAGAGCATTATTCAGCAAAGTGTGGTTACAGTATCAGTATTCTCTCTCTCCTGGGCCTTGTAGAGCTCAGAGCATCCTACTTCAGTTGTCACACTGAGAAGGTACTGAAAGAAATCAGCTTTCCTGACCTTTAGAGAAGGTTTCTTGTGCATCCTGGCTAATATTTACAACTGTTTCAGGGTGCTGGCTTTTCATTCAGATTTAACCTGATAACTACCTATGAAGGGGTCGATGCTTACTATGCGCTCAATAAGACCTGTTCATCCCCTCTGCCCTGGTCATCCAGAGAGGTCACCTGTGAGGTCAACTACATGGAGGTGTGTCTTCCACAAGTCTCCCTCCCTCCTTAAGCCCTCACTCCTGTTTTTAAACCCTCTTATGTTGCCACAGGTATCTGTAAGGAATGAACTTCCCTGCCAATCTGGGTTAAGTGACGTCTGGAGCATACTCGGCCCTGTATGTATCAGTGATGGCAATTGGTTTTCTGGATTAGCAACTTTCTAATTGTCTGCCTCTACAGCTGTACAGTCCCTCCACTGAAGACTGGCAGGTGACTTTTCAAAATCCAGATGAGCAGTTGCCACCCATGAATCTGTCTCGAGCCCGACAGCAGGGCTACATATTTGATCTTGTCCATGACAGGATTGTGTTTCGTACGCCGTATGGTCAACCTGACTCCTATTATACTGAGGTAGAAGGCCCTTTCCAGCTACTTGCAGTGTCCTACTTCCAACATTGTGTTGAACCAGCATGTCGTCTTAGGTGACTGGGGTTCCAGTAGAGGTGGTCCATGCAAAAGTGTTTTCGCGGAAAAGCTGGGTTGTCGTTATGGTTGACCTGATTGCGGTTTGCTCTAAGGGTGTGTAAAAACTGAGCTGTTTTTACAAAGCTGTACAGTTTGGTAAAATTACTTTCTCCAAACAGATGAAGGGTCATATGACAGTGGCTATATGACCTGGGACACTCCAGAAGCACTCTATCCCAGTCTTGGCAAAACACAGATTAGTTTTGGCCTCAATGGCAACTTTATGGAGCAGGCTGCTGCGGTGCAGAAGGGCTTTATTATGGAAAGGTCTAACTCGACTGTCCAAATTGGGATCCCTTATAATGCTGAAGGAGGCTACAGGAAGGTAAAGGCACTTGACTATAAAAGTCTCCTGAATATTTGACTTTCATCTAACTGAAATCAATTTCAGAGTTTTGTGAGCGATGGCCTCTTTGAGTTCTACATCTTCAACCTCTACTTGAAACAAACTTCAGTGGATGAACGCCATAAAGAGACCGTGGTGTGGTTTCACAGGACTCTTGTCACACCCCTCCTGTCATCTCCACTCGTCACTGAAGACCAAACTGATGTAGAAGCTGGCACATTCTCAATCAATCTATGCAAAGTTCCAAGAGATGTTGAGCTGACCTCTGTTCAGCTGAATGGGCAGGAATTTGCAGTACCCTTTAATGACTCCATCGCATACACCCTAACAGAAGTCAGACATTCCAACAAAAGCCACAGCTACATTCTGAAGGTGCCATTGCGTGACCAAATTGTAATCCAGGAGGTAAGTGTCTTACATTGTCCAGTGGGTCATAATGCAAACCTGGTTCTAATTGTGTGTGTGTGTGTGTGTATATATTTTTTCAGTTCTCCAAAGAGAATGCGGCCATGTTGCACAAACTGGACATAAACTACACCCTGATTGTCAGACCTGGAGATGAGCCATACTACCACACCATCTCAGTCACAGCACTAATGGCCGCCCGTAAGTCATCCTGACTTGGTTCCCTCAAATTAAATATGTAGCTGACTTGTTTTGTTCGGCAGCTCCTCCATCTTTTGATGTGGTCTGTATGGAGTCTGGGATTGACTTCAAGTTGGCATATCGCCCTTTTGACTACCTGTGGGATTTCATGATTGGCTCAGACCGACTAACCCCAGTGCTGGCAGCCACCCATGGCTACACCATGAGCAATGACAGTCAAAGTCTGCTGCTCAGTGTTCCACTGTTCACACGTGGATACAAATACACGGTAATTGGCAACTGGGCCTATCTAGAAAGTTTTGAGTTTTTAAGCCTGACATTGGCATTCCTTTCCTTGAAGGATATTGGTCTGAAAGGCTTTCTCGGGACATTTACAATCCTTGTGAGGGATCGTGAAACTGCTGACATCCTGTCTTCCACCATCAAGACATGCCTGTTTAATACCACAGAGTTCATTAGTAAGAAAAAGCTATATTACTGTAATGGAGGTTGCCAGGCTTGTGAATACTAACTTGTGGCTATTTTCCAACAGTGTGTTTAACTAATGGGTGGATGACTGTGGCGGTTGATGTGTCTGCTGTTCTCCCAAGTGGTGAGATGCCAACACACTCCCATCTCGTGAACAGCCTCTGTGTACCCAAAGAAGTAGATGGCACACGAGTGCTCTTCTCATTTCCACTTCACAGTTGTGGTTCCACTGTTGAGGTAAATATGACCCCATATTAAAACTAACTGCGGAATGTCAAGTGTTTAAGAATCGTGTTCCCCCTCAGTTGACAAAGGAAACTGTGACTTATCAAAACAAGATTTACTTGGACACTTCTGAGAATGCTGTTGAAGGGTAAGGCAGCACTTCATGGTGCCACATTCTAGTACTGTTATAATTTCAGCCTCAACCTTCCTGCCCCCACAGAATGACCGTGCAGTGCATGTACCCTCTAGCTAGTCTCTACCAACTCTTCTCTCGCCACAAATTTGAATCTGACGAAGAAGGTGTTAGCAACATAATCCCTTTTGTGGAAACTACAAAAGGTATGTTTGCTTGCTTAAGAATGTGGATGTAGTTTTAAGTAATGTCAATTAAACTAAATGTCTCTCCTTTGCTGTTCCAGCTACTGTGACTCCAGCTAAAATTGCAACCACAGTTCCTCCCCAAATAACCAGAAGTCCCAGCTTGCCTCTGCCTCCTTTCTACCCTACTGTTCGTTACATCAAAGTTTACAAGGTTCAGAAAAGACCTGGCCAGTTCAGTAAAGGTAAGTGAGTAAACTCTTGCAATTGAAACTTTAAACATGTCTAACTCTTTCTTCTTCTTGCAGGGTCTAAGGGAAACTTGCAAGTAAAGAAACTTCGTTAAGCTTGAGGATGTGTAATTTTTATTGAATAAAGCTTAAAGTACTGTTGAGTAGCTGTGCTTTTTTTTTTTTTTTTTTTCCCACCAGAATTAAGAAATTGGGCCATTCAAATGTCCCCCCTCTCAATGCTTGACCTATGTTCAGTAGGCAAAACTGGCCTGTGAAGCAAGTTTTCTGAAAACTACAATTTGCACTTCATTCTTTACTCTGGATCAGTGTAGAACAGGTGCCAAGTGGCACTCTTCAGGATGACTAATACTTTTGTGGAGTACAGGCATTGTTGCAGAAAACTTTTTTTCCTGTTCTGCAGTTTTTAGATCGGCCACAGGTACAGAAAACACTGGAATGAAATGGCTTAATTACCTCCTCCTTGTGTAGATAAGACCTCCAGAGCCTTGCTAATTATTCTATTCAGGTGGTGCAGCAGAGGTACATCTAAAAGTTGCAGGACACCGGCCCTCGAGGACTGGAGTTTGAGACCCCTGGGCAGAGACTCGATGATTTGGGGATCTCTCCTTTCAAACCGATCACTTTACCGCGCTTTTTCATCGAACGCAGTCTCGTCACTCCACCAGCAGATGTCGCCAGTGGAAACGCAACAAACGAGCTTGTTTACTTTTGATGGTTCCAAAACCACGAGTCCGTTTGCGTTTCTTTGAACTAATTAGAAGACCATGAGCTACAGCGAAGCGCGTTTGTTGGTGAGTTTCCCCTCAGAGTTTAACGCTTCAGTCGGGGTCTATTAATTTCATTGGCCGTTCGTCCTGACGCAGAGAGCCAGGCAGACCGTCCTGCCACCCATCTCCAACAGGACCCTGCAGCACCCCTCCTTCCTGCCTCTTTACATGCCCACACGTTTTCATCACACTTTTCACGGAGACGTTCACCCCGGTCAGTCACTTCTATGTTAATGCAAATGTTTGCGTTTGAACAATGAGTGACGGCTAATTTCTCTTCAGGGTACCCAATGAGTCCCGTGGAGCTCTTCTACACAGACCCCACTCTGCCCTGCGGGAGGAGGATCTATAATAGTCTGAGTAGGAAAATGGTGAGTCGGTCCATGCATCAAGATCTCAGAAAATATTAAAAAGACGGAGTTTAAGTGCAGAAACACGGGGAAGACTGCTGACAGGACAGCTATCCTGCAGACAGTTAATTAAACATTAAAGAAAGTCACAAAAGGTCACTGCTAAAGAAGCTGACTGGTGTATTTAAAGCATATTTATTCAACATTGAAAGCAAAAATGTGTGGTTGAAATGAGATGCACATGCAACAGGGATAGACAGCTGTGATAGAAATGTTCAGCTTTTGCATTCAGATGTTCAAGTCTGGAGTCTCTTCTGCAAGAAGAGGTTCACATAATCGAAGTTGCTTTAGGTCCAGAGTGCAACTTCTACAGTCAATGGTGGGTTAAATTGACATGTCTTATGCTGGTTTTAGTCCACTTTTTTAGTCCAAAGTTTCCACCATCATCTGTCGACTTCTGTCTGCTGCCAAGCTTTATGAACTGATTTAATTTAAAAGCAGGACTTGGTACCGATACTGCTTTGATAACCCTGCAGAGAATCTATGGAGTATGTTCAGAAGAAAAATAAGACTCTAGAACCAACAATGCAGATAACCTAAAGGCTGCTATCAAAGCATCCTGGGCTTCCATTAACCGAGCTGATTGCCTCCATGCCACTGATGCAGTAACTAATGCGGAAGAAGCCCAGACCAATTGCTAAATCTGTACTTTACAGAACATAGATATAATATGCATTTGTCTGACATCTCCGTATTAAAAAAAACTTATTTGTCTCCTGTAATACTCTAAATTTTAGGTTTTCAGTAGCTGTAAGTCATAATTACCAGGAGACAAACACAGAAATAAACTTGTCAATAATTTTATGTTTAAAAGCTCAAAGAGCCAAAAAGATTGAAAGGGACATACTTAAAGAAATGAATAATGGTTGATCATTTGCATCAAAAAACAATTCAACATTTCACATTTTCAAAATGGCTTGCCACATTAAACTTGGCCTATCTCTTGAAAAGAAGTGTCAATGCTGAGTTTATAAAAAAAAAAAAAAACATACCATAAAGCCTGCTAATTGTTTTCACTTTTCCAATCAGGTTTTTGATTGCTCCCCGCTCAACACTCCTCCTCCCATCATGTCTGCGTGCGTCGCCCCTCCAAGCCGCCCAGACCCATTCAGGGCCGGACCTCACCCCACCAACAACCTGGGCAGCCCAAGCTGGAGACTCCAAAGCATGCAGCCTCCTCAGGTGCAGCCAAGGTTTGTGGTCATCCAGCTCACTCAGCAGGAGGACCAGGTTATTACCAACCTGTTGAAACTCCACCACCAGGAGGCGCCCCAGAGCAAGGAGAGAGTAACCACTGCACAGGCTGACTGCCCAGGAGCTTTAAAGTCAAATCCCAGAGATTTTAGCACAGGTTCACTGGAGGGGGCAAACAAGGTTTTCTGCATTGATGCGTCAGAGGAGCGACAGAAATGGTCAGACGCAGAGTATGAAGCTGCTAACACTCTATTGAGCAGCTTTCAGCAAGCGGAGGATTTAATAGGAACCGCAGCGATGCCTCCTGATCATCCGCAGTCCCAAACCTCCGAGACAGAACTTGAATGCCAGACTTTCCCACCATCAGTAAGTTGTTACAGTTCACAAAAAGGAAGCTGCATCAAGGAGAACGGAGACGTCGGGTCTCAGGAGGATATGACCGAATGTCCAACAGGTTTTGAGAGCAAACTGGAACAACAGAAGATGGAGGGCAGGTCAGAGGAGAGGATGCTGACAGATCTGGAAGGGGACGCTGTGCAGGTTCTGCTCAGCCTCCGGGAGGTGACGACTTTTGATGCCATGCAGTGATGGTGTCGAACAAAAGGATCGTTTTTGGAATGAGTCTTTGATTTGGTAATGGAGGCCACAAACTGGGCAATTTATCCTCCGAAAAACCCCAAGACTTAAATTTATGTCATTCTTTTTTACCTAGTTGTAAAATATCTGAAATATATGTTCACGTTTGTACTGTGACATTAATATGTTGTGTTCAATAAAAATGTTTCCTTTACAAACACGAGACTAAGATAGTTTAATTTTTTTTTTTTTTTATTAAAAGTACAACCGCTAGTTTAATCAAAACACTCTTTTACAATTTACATTTTTCAACATATTTACAGGTGTAGTATTCCTCCACAATCGGTTTTAAATATCCAGAGGTGATCAGCCGATCTTCACTTTAGAGTTCACAGCTCAGATTCTTGAACACTTTGCCGCCTCAGTGACAGTCAATAGAATGTTTGACGTAGCAGAAACGGCAGAATGTGCATGACTAAACGTTAGCTGGCATCTCTCAAGAAATGCAAAGAATGATTGGCATGTAAAGTTTCCCAGTTAAAAGTGCATGCTGCGTTTTTAGCATCTCCAATAAAATATCTAATTTTAGTTCTGCATTGCTTCGGTGATATAAGTTAGGGGATTTTTTACAAGATGTTTGCTGATAAACGGCGTTCACTGGGATCTTCCGTCTTATTGTCCTTAGTGTATGTATGGTGTAGACGTACTCAGTGGGCCTTGCCGTATTTCACCATCATCGTAGCCTGAGAGACCCTGTAGCGCTCCTTGATGTTTCTTCTCCTGACGTGCTCGTTGGTGATCTCGATGACGTTCGTAACGGGGAACCAGCCCTTCTGACCGTCAGACAAACGCATTCCTTCGTACCAGCCTGGAGTTGAAACAACAAAAAAAAACAGGAGGGGGGGAGAAGGCAGACGGCAAACGAGGGAAGATTGAAGGTTTTTCTCTTCATGCAAGAAAGTCAAAATCAAAATTAATAAACTACTAAAGGAAGGCTTGAGGATTAAGGGGGTGTATAAATAAAGTCAAGGAATGAAGCAGATCAGTGAAACAAAAGCAAATTTGTTCACGTGATACAATTATGCAACCTATATTTGAATCTCATATTTGCAAAAAAAAAAAAAGATGCTTTGAAAATGTCTATGATGCATTTTTTGCTGGTTTTTACCCTCGTTGGTTTTGCGGGTGACGTTAATGATCTCAGTGGGCTCCAGGCCGAGTTCGTCTGCTTGCTGGGCGATGTACTTCTCCACACACTGCACCTGAGGACAATCTGACACACACACACACACACAACCGTAAGCATGAAACAAGACCAAACACACAGGGTCTGCTTGCCGATGCTGTTCTCACCCCAGTCCTCATAAATCACTTCTTCGTCGACGTCTTCTTTGGTGGTGGTGGGGAAAGCTGCCAACCATCTCTGCATGTCCGACCTGTTGACACAAACGAGCTTTGACTGGACTCTGAAGTAGAGCTTTGTGTTCTTCACCTCCTAATGACAAGATGAGAGCTTCTGATATGCTAACATGCAGCGCGTCAGGGTTTACTGATGTTCCTCTTTGGGGGGCGCTGAATGACTGATCATATGCACAAATCGGATTTCATGTTTTTACGGGGTTAGGTCAGGATTACCAAATTTCTCCAATATCTTTCTTCAAAATCAGAATTTTACATCTACTCAGTATTAGATGAAATTGTCTTTTAGTGAAGTTCTGACCGGTTCCTCCTGGTGGAAGTCAGGGTTGTAGGTCATCTTTGTCTATGTATTTTCTGTCTCTTATTAAACATTTACTTTATTATCCTAAAGTAACTTTATGGTATCCTTGGGATCACTGTCCATTTGAGCCTAAGATTAAAACTTCCTGGCTGATATCTTGATATTGGTCTAATATTGGTTTATAATTATTTGTATGAGCCAATATGAGCATTACATTTAAGAGAAACACTTGCAACACACGACTTTATGTGATGAACCTGAATAATATACGAGTTTCAGTTTTTAAATCTCATTACTGAATCAAAGCTTATCGGGATTAGCTTTTATACATAAACACTCACTTGGTCGGGGCCTTGAGGACCCGCTCCATCGCACGTCCCTGGTGATTTTCCAGCATGACGAGGTTGAAGCAGTTCTCGTAGGTTGCGCCACCAAAACACTCATCCAAAGGCTGAGCCTGCACCAGAGATCGATGAGTGTGGTCCACCACCACATAACGGTCTGAACTGTTCACAACAAACCAGAGCCAGAGAGCAGAGCTCAGTCAATGGCAAACAAACAGCTGAAAGGAGGTTTAATTGGAATTTAATTAATTCCAAAACAAAACAAACACAACAATAAACAAAACAAAACAGGCAGATGTGTCACATGCACATGCTGTACAGGTGCCTCTTCTCTTAAATGCCTGTGAAAACATTTCCTGTTACATTTGAGGAAGTATTGAGTCAATTCTTGAGTGGTGACAGAAAGTCAAAGGCCTGCAGTGGTTTGTAGTCACATTTTTCACAGGTGGAAAATGTGTCCAGCATGACGAGGGGGAAACAGCGGGAGAAATCTCCCAACCGAGCATACTGAAGCTGAGCCACAGGAAAAAAAACATTAGTTCAGACCATTTTCAATCTTCTGTGAGATCAGCGGTACGGCAAAGCTGGTTAAACACTGTTCAAGTTCTTTAAGTCGTGAGTGGTAATTAATAAGGTAGCCTGTTTTCACTCAGATTGTTGCACACGGTGTATCAAAAGGCAAAGCAATTATAAAAATGTTTGAAATTAAATCCTCAATTATTAATATTTCACTACATGACAGAATAATTTAAGAAAACAAATCAAATTCAGAAATTTAAAGACATTTTGCAGGTATTGGATAGGATTTTTTAAAACCGCATGAATTGCATCAAATGTTATTGATTTCCTAGAACAAGTTTTCACAATTACTGCTGGAATTCTGGCCATTTCCTCCTGACAAAACCAGTGCAACAAGTTTATGTTTATATCTGTCCAGCTCTTCTCAACAGGACTGAGATCAGGCTTTGTGATGGCCTAGTTAAAACACTGTAATTGTTATCTGTAAGCCACTTTGTAACTAAATTGCTGCTGTGCTTCGAGTCATGTAAAATATTCAGTACTTCCAGTGAAGGTTTTTCGTTATGATGCCATTAATTTGTTAACTGTGTCATCATTCTCTATTAAAGAAAAACAAATGCAACATATTTGTACTTTGGAGGGTAACACTGTAGTTGACGGTGTGTGCATAAGGCAGACATGACACTGTCATAAACATAACCTGTCATGAATATGAGGGAGTCTTTATGAATGCCCTTTTTCCTCCAAATGTAAAGACAGTTAGATAGAGGGAAAAAAGGTGCGTCATGTAGGCTTTTGGTTTCACTAGTAAGTACTATTTTTTTTTTTTTTTTATGCATCATAGATACTGTTTCTTCAAAAGCTTTCCTATGTTACCTTTTCTTGACGGTAATTAGCAGGTGGTCGTTAAAAAGGAAGAGGTAAACTGCAGAGAACTTGGCCCTCATGTTCACAAAGGTTTTTGATTTTGACATTTCTTGCAGCTCTCCTTTCTTCTCCAGAAATCGAGTCTCAGAGATGATCGGGACGGCCTGGTGAGGACAGAATGCAGTTTAAACTCTTCACAATGAACAGACGGACATATTGAAGGCGTCCCTGTCTGGGCTTACCCTGAGCTTATCAAACTCAAGAATCTTTGAGATTTCAATCAGCTCTTCCATCTGCCTCATCTTTCCCACGTCTCTGTTACAATCATCAATGATCTGTATCATTGATCAAGAGGGAAATAAAAAGTCAAAATGTTTATTTTGAGCTTTGTAAACAAACCACTTTAAATCATTCCTCACTCAGCAGGAAATCCGCCTCCAACACAATAGCTAATATAAGGTTTCCAGTTATGTAAAGCAGTGGCCATGTCTGCGGAGGGGAAAGTGAAGAGTGAGGCCTGTTTACCTTAGAGACAGAGGCCAGCGCTTTGGAGGCGGTCTGCTCTTCCGGCGTCCCCTCTTTAGTTCTCTTCAAGATGTTCTGAAACAACAAACAAGCTCTTATTAAAGCAGCTCATTCTTTTCCGTGCGGATCCTGAACAGGTCGCGCGGTGGAGGTGAGGAGAGCCCATGTGTGTCAGGAGGCAGCGAGGATTACTGTGGAGTGACGGCATTCCTCACAGTTACACAGCATGATGAACTCAGACTACTGCTGGTTAAAGGAAATAAGTAGAAACCGAGAAGGGTCAGCCGGTCTGAATGTGCTGACGGAAAATATTTAAAGCTTTTGGGAGCTAATTGTTTGAATTCTTCAGTTCACCATCTAAACCAGAGCAGAACAAGCACATTTAGAAATATATATCACCTGCATCATAATCATCACACTTAACACATTTGGCACACATATGAGGGAAATATGTTTTTTTATGCAACTTTTTGCAAAAGTTTCAAACCACCCATCATTTTTCATTTTTACACTTTGAACCCAATGAACAAGACTTCCTGCTGACGGCTAACTAGCCTCAATTATTTTCAGGCGGTTTTTTTGTGACGTGATGCTACTTCACTCTTTGGCAACAGGAAAACATGTCAAAGCTGGTAAACCATCAGATAAATGGTAAGTCATGTCTTAGAAAACATGCAGCAAATACCCGACACAGGACCTGAAATCCAGCATAACTTTGTCATGAACTGTAAACTCACCTGTCAGATTATCATCTGCTGTATGCTAAGCTTTCAGCTAAAAGCCTTGAGTTATCGTTGATATTTTTTATAGATTTAGCTAAATAATATGAGCTTGTGAAGAGGCCTACTTTCCCAAGTTCTTCTGTTACATATTTACTTTAATAGTCATCTTGATCAACTTCTATAAGTGCATTTATTTTCCCTTAGAACAAATGTTTAGAACAGTGTTTGTTGTTGTGTTATTAAATAAGTGAATGCCTCTCTAGTTACTGTGATAAATGTAACATGATGTATTTTACAGCAGAAACCCGTGATTTCCAGGTTTCTATCATGTGCTCCAGATGCAGCAGATGACCCTGGTAGGTTGACATTTTTCATTTAAATCTGAAACAAAGTTAAAAGGCGTACATATTATTTTTAAGAGAGAGCAACAAATGTAGCTCTTTATGTTCTACACAATCTTTTATGGCGCATAAACTACTTAAAGTTTGAAGTGTGAGCAAAACTCAGGCTTTCACCCTTTTTTGTCTTTAAAATCCAAACCAGCATGATGTTGCTCACCTCGATGAGCATCTTGATGCGTGTTATTCGCTGGAAAGGCAGCAGCAGGAAGGAGATGAAGGGCAGACGCTGACACTGAGGCAGCTCCTGAAGGCGGTTGATGACTGTGGCGAACTGTTCATTAGTCTTCCTGCAGGTATGCAGAAAATCAGATTACATCGTGTCAGCTTTAGTGTTCCTGCAAGTCACCCTAATTTGCTGGCCTTACAAACAGCTGCTGATCGTTTCTGGTGATGTGAAAGTTGCTTCTTACATGAGTCGACTGAAGGTCTTTTCCTGGTAGGTCTGGTTGCGGATATAGTCGATGTAGGTGGAGAAGTTGTGCCGGGCGTGATAGTGGAGGATGTTGCATATGTCTGAGAAAATGATCTCCTTGAAAATGTGCTCTTCGAGGTCTTTCAGGAACCTACAGCAAACGGTTTCACAAAACATCTCCGGATAAGAGCTCCAGCTGCATCAGGAGTCACTTTCTTTTCTGCATCTCTCGTGGTGTGACCTCTCACCTCTCGCTGACCTCGCGGACCTTCAGGATGTTTGAGAAGAGGGTTTTCCTGTCACTAATGATGATTGTCTCTGTCAGCTCCCGGTTTTCCATGAAGTGCTCAGTCAGAACATAGAGGGACCGCAGGTAGGACGTCTCGGAGGTCAGGACCTCAAACATGCTCTGCCAAGAAGAATCAAAGTCAAACACTGAAACTTAGAATACAGTTACATTACTTCTCCAGTCCTGTTTATGTTTCCAAGAACTGCCAAACATCCAGTACTTAAGCTGATCCTTCCACAGAAATGTCACCAATAAGTGAGCAAGTGAGCAAAAATTTTCAATATATTAGAATATCATATCAACTTACTTCAAAAAGTAAAGTGTTTTAAAAAGTGTTTTATACAAGTTTTATGCATGATTCACTAACTTCCCTAACCTTTTTAAGACCATTAGAAATTGTACAAAAATGTACAAAAGAAAAGCGCTAATGGCTAAGATGTATATCACCCAGCCAACTGGTGAGAAATTAGAAATTACCCATGATAGACTCAAAAGAAATCTAGCTAGCTTTACCTGGCTAGTTAGCAAGGTATACTAGCAGCTAAGGAGTGTTAGCCGTAACCGCCTCAGTCAACAGATGATTTTTGCCTAACAGCAAAGTCTTGTCTTTTCTCAACAAATTTAAGACTTTTTAAGGTTTTAATTATAGGTAAATTAATCTAAGACGTTTTAAGACCTATTAAGGATCCACAGATACATGTTATATTGATTCATTACACATGAAGCGTTATGTGTCATGTGTTACATTATGGTATTAACAGTCATGGGAAAAACTGCTCATTTGACAGTTGCCGACACTCAAAGCACAGATATTGCTAAAACATGAAAGTGTAAGGACTCTATGAAATACATGAGTGTCACTTTTACAAAGTAAGATTATGACTTGTAGACAATAATTTGCCTGGTTTCAGCGTGTTTGTCCTCCTTACCTCCTGGTACTTGATCTGGTCAACAGTGAGCTGGTCCAGCACTCCACTGTCCCGTACAGCTGGGTGTTCCTGCCACAAGGTGGTTTGACTCACTGCGGGCACCGGGCTCCCTCTGGCTACATTTGACTTTCCAGATGTTTTTTCGCTGACGCGCACCACAAATTCCATAGCATAGTCCGTGCTACTTTTGCTGATGTTTCGGTTTACAGTCTGTCGATGAATCTCCTTTTGGATTGCGATGTCGTTGTACGTTTGGTACAGAGGCTCTGAGGCGAGACAAATCCACGTTTTAGGATGAGTTTAGTTTGTCCCCAGCATGCGTTGTTGCAAAGACACGATTAAGAAAAGAACATGAATCCCTTCAATTAAAAAGCAACAATTGCTTTATTTATATTCAAACACAACACAGGTGATAGCTAGGTGTATTTCTGTCGAAGCTTGCAAAATGTAAACAAAAATAAAACAAACTGATAAACTTCCCTTTGATATTTATCTAGCATTGTATGATGTCCACCCAGCAAATACTATGTAACCATTAAACATGGTTTCAATTTCATTCTGAAAAAGGTCAAACTCAGTCAGATTGGAAGGAGAGTATCTGTGAACATATTGGAGTTAGGTCTGGACTTTGACTGAGCCTTCCTATCATATGAAAATGCTTTGATCTAAACTTTTGTAAACCATAAGATCCCAATAAAATGAACCATTGAATTGGGTGCGACTCATTGTGCAAGGCTGTTGTTGATTTTACAACCAGAAGAAGTTGCTGTACAGACTTGCGTTTGACCAGACGTGCTTTCAGCTCCACTTGCAACTCGTATCACTTGTGTTAATAATGACACTTTACTGATGTATCTGAGCCTTACCGTCTGTCAGGCACAACCTGAATGAAAACTTCCTTCTAACTGGAGACCTGAAACAGAAAACATAAAGTGAGATGTGAACAGTTATCACAGTTCCTTTTCCTTCTGTGGGGAACTGTTGGATTAGTGACATCATGTGTTGTCATCAATTGTTGTTGCTTAGAAAAATCACAATGTAGGTCAGAAATGGTTTGTTGCCAATTGTAGTCTGTTCACATGGACTGCTTATAGAGGGGCTACTATGGAAAATGGACTTGTTTGAGTTTTATATCATGTTATAATGTTATTCCCTCATCCAAAACATTTCAACGCTCTTAAGAACGGTTTATAAACGGCATAACAGAGGAGCATTGTTGTGACAAAGTGCTGAAGGTGGGACGTTGGAAAGAGCAGGCACTTCTTAAAGAGACAGAGGCCAATTTCGAGGCGTTAAATTCAAAAAGCCAAAATTTTTAAAGTTACGTTTGAGATATGCAGCATTTTCATAACAACTGGAGGTAACATAGTTACTTGACAGTGCTACAAAACAGCACAGATACATAATACAAAACTTGAAAACATTAACAACTTACCGGTCTGTGTCTTCTTTCTCTCCATTTCCTTTATTTTCTTCTTCTATTGTAAAAAAACAAGCATTGGTTCAGATAATGAGCAATTCAGCACAGGAGGAGATTCTGATCTCGCTTCAAGTACAAACCTGACAAGTTGGCAGACTGCATCGAGACATTGCTGGACCTCCTGGAGTGGGTGTTCGGTGGAGCCGGTGGGGGTCTGCGAGGAAGCATAGGGCTGATCGGAGGAGACGTTTTGGGGAGTTGTGGTCTGATCCGACTGGTTGTGAGGTTGCTGCCATTGTAGACCGGAGAACTGTTCATAGGGACCCTCGGTAGTATGGCAGGTGGTTCTGTTGTGTTCTCAAGCTCAGGTGTGGCGTCGGAGGAGCCGTGGGCAGGTTTCTCCCGTCGAGCTGGTTGGCGGATTTTTATTTGTGGAACTTCTTGCAAGTCAACCCTCGAAGATGAGAGTTTTCTCGTGCCCCGATCAGTGTCAGGTAGATGGAGCTCGTAGACACTACTCCCCTCGTCATCTTCTGGGCTTTGGCTTGGGACCGGTGGAGGCTGAGGATTTTTTTGAGGTTGATAGCGAATAATGGGAGCCAGAGAACTGTGGTCTGAAAGTTTTTTCAGACCCCCAGCCAGCGCAATTTCCAGAGACTGATGGAACTGTGATTTTGCCATTTTCACATCTTTTGGCCCATTCTTCCCTTCACTTTCTCCCTCTTTCATCTTCTCACCAACCTTCCCTCCAGGTTTTCCATCATCTTCCACAGGATGGAGCACATCCTGTGGAAGATCTGCTGCATTCACTTCCATCTCCTTCTGCTGTTCAGCTTCTGTCTCTTCTCTCTGAACATGCACTGTTTTCTCTGCTTCCTTCGGTTCTCCCTCCATCCCCACTTTGAACGCTTTCTCTCCTTTCTGCTGTTCCACTTCATTTTTTTCTTCGTGTTCATTCCTCTTTCTCTCTGAGTCGTTCTTTTCCACCTTATGCTCTGCTGCCTTCAGCTCCCCCTCCTTCTTCCATGCTGGTAATTCAGACTCATATTCTTGTTCCTGTCCTCCAACTTCCTGTTCTTCTCTTCGCAGCACCTCTATTTGATTTGTTTTCTGTCCCGTCACATCTTTCTCTTCTCTCCGCTCTTCCCCGTTGATCTGACCCTCCCTGTCTGGAGAGGTTTCATTCACAGGTACCCATATGAGCATCATGCCGGGTCTCTTTCGGTGACACACGCAGGTGCAGGTTTTGTTGCAGCAGCTATTGAGAGGAGTATATAGCATGTCCTCTCCGTTTGCTTCAGCCGCTCCTGTCCCCTGATCCTCCACCGCCTTCCCATCAGGTGCTGGAGACACACAAGAGGTAGAACTTCATTTTTGACTGATTTCATGCCATCTTGACCCTCCTGCCCCATCTTTGACATTTTTTACTTAGCTTCATGCATTTCATCACTATGGTTTCTTGGGAAAGTATTCATACCTTTAAGCCTCTTTTTATACTTTATAACCGCAAGCTTCAACACATTTTTATCAGAATTCATTCAGAGACCAAGACAAAGTAATGCAAAATTGACAAGTGGAAAGATTTGAGTTCAGCTCTCTTTTAGTGTATGTACAGCTGCAAGTCTTTTGGGGGAAGGCATCTAGAACTCTTTTCACCACTCTTTGCAAACATTTCAAGCTCAGATTGGATGATGAGCGTCTGTGAACATCTATTTTTAAAGTCTCGCCACGGATTCTAAATGGGATTTCGCTCTAGAAAAACATCCCCAAAGCATGATGCTGCTACCACCGTGTTTTATTATGGTGATAGCGTGTTCAGAGTGCAGTGATGCCATAAATAGCATGTTTCATATAGGAAAAGGAGCAGGTTTGTGGAGTGCACCACTAACCTTTTGGCTGCTTCTCTGACTGATGTTCTCAGTAGGTCAGTTTAGGTAGAAAACCATGTCCTTGTAAGTTTAGTGCACACTTTTTCCATTTTAACATGATTTAAAGTAATGTTGTTAAAGTATTATATATTTTACAGGCACACAATGCCATTTTATAGATAGCTTCAGGTGTTATAAAATTGTTCGCAATTTGATGAGGTGAATTGGGTCACTGTCTCTTTAAGAAGCTCTTGCTCTTTCTGACACCTCAGCACGCCATCACAACAACACTCCTCCATGAAGCCGTTTACAACCGTTATTAGACACATGTGGAGAGATAAGCTTAGCAGACTCGAAGTTCTATCAGGTGTTTGCTAATTGCTGCTGTCGCTAGTCTAGAGGAGCTGTGTGGGAGCTGTGTGAGGCGTTTTGAAAATAGTTGGCGCTTTGTGGGAGCAACTATTTAGGCTCTCATGAATGGTTGCCACAGGAGATTAAAGTATTCATCAAGCATCCATGAAAGAATCAAGGCAAGAAATAACATTAAAACATGATGTGAAGCTAAAATAGAAAATATTCCCCATTTTAACCAAAATCCAACACTGCTATAAACTTCTCTAGAGTTTTATTTCTGCCCTGCTTGGTGAGTTTATTGGTCTTCAAGATGCTTCATGATAAACTGATGTCCTCTAACAAACTTCTGAAGCCTTCACAAAACACCTGGATTTATGAGACTAAAAATGTGACTTTTTGTTGGACTGGATTTTATTCAGGAGTTCCATAGTAGAGGGGGATAAACAGAAATCAGTAGCACACCTTTAAGTTTTAAATTGAAAAATAAACCATGTATCATTCTCCTTTCATTTCACAGTTTTGTACAGATTTGTTTTGGTTTACCACTCAATATACGCATTGAGGTCAGTGGTTGTATTGTGTTATGTAATGCTAAAGGTTATAAATACATCTGCGAATAAAGTAATGTACATGATTCTCTTTAACGAGAATAGTTGGAGCATTCCAGGAAAAAACTAATACAGGTCAGAAAGTCTACATGAAAACAACAATAAGAGGGGAAAAAAAATATTAAAAGCTGATTGCTTTTCCTCCCCTGGCTATTTCCTACAGTTCCTGCACCGAAACAATTCAATATTTTTAGGTCAGTGGAGCCAGGGGTTTCCTCCCCCCAGTGGAACATGTCTGCAACTCTGGCCCTGGAAGCCATCCTGAAGGCATGTGGCACATGTCCAAACCCTTTAAACTGGCTCATTTAAAAGAATAAGAGCAGCAGCTCCTCCAATAGACTCCTCCCAAACAGCTGAAATTTTCCATGTACAACTCACACATAAAACCGTAGGCAAGGTTTGGAATGTGGATCAGCGGCTTCACCTTTATGTTTTAGCTACTTAACTTCTCCTCTACTGGACAGAGCCACTCATTCCTAACCCTGAGTTGGTTGGCCACCTTTTGCAAAGGCAGATCATGTTAGATAGAAAATCTCATCCGTTAGTGCAGTAATACTCTGAATGTAAAATAATGTAGTTTAAATCTACATGCAGAGCTCCAGCAAAAATCCAAAAAGAAGAAAATATATCCACGAGCTGCAGTTCTAGTACTCAATAGGAGGATCTATTTACAAATGCAGTCACTAAACTGATATTTAGATTTTTTTTAACAAGAACTTTTCCAGAGAACCCAAAGAAAATATGGCCTCTGACATACTGGAAGTGTCCAGTATGTCCTTAGTCTTTGACATATTGGACATTCCCCGTCCAGTACCTTCAGCTCATCACTTTTCAAATTTAGAAATAGCTCTTGCCACTCCTATTTAAATTTCTCTCTGGCGGTACGGTTAAAGAAGCATTCCATTAACATCCATGGAGGAGATGGTCTCTTCTGTTTCTACGTCCACAAAGTTTAATTTTCAATACCTCTGGATTTGGGGTCATAGTTCAGATATTATAGGTTTTTGAGACAAAAATCAACTCCTAGTTGTAAAAATGACAAAAAAATAACAAAAAGAAAATATCAGAACTAACTGAACATGCTGTTACCATTAGCGTTGCAAAGGTGATCCATAAAATATCATGTGACCTATTAATGAACCTCAGTGAAAATACAACAATTATATAACAACTGTTTCATTTTACCATGGTTAGAGCATTAAATATCCACTTCCTCCACTGGAATGTGCACATGAATTTCATTGAATGCCATGCGCCAAAAACCCAAGTCATAAATATTTGTAGTTCTCAGAAGCGGAAGGAGTCTGACTTTAGACTGATTGTCTAAAGTCAGTCAGTCGGGCCGGGTTGAGACAGTCCGACTGACTGACTTTAACTGACTGACCTGTTTACGGCTGTCAGAGCAGAAAAGAGGAGGGTGCCGAACCTGTCTGTCTGTCAGCTCCCTGACTCTACTGTACATTTTAGATGTGAAAACAATTCATACCAGACTGTTAACTGCTCCTCCATGCTCCATGCTGCATGTGTATAAAGAAGTACAATCTTGTCACCGTCTCTTCAGCTGGTTTTTGTGCATTTTATTAGATATTTCAGCTTACTTTGCTTTTTTAAAAGTTGGAAAAAGAAAAGAATAAATTGTGTTGCCTACTTCAGGCATATCTAAATGCACTGAAAGAAGACTCTTGAAAGAGTAAATGAAACTTTTTCATTTCAAATTTATTTTGAGCATGCGTTTAAAACAAGGCCGAGTTCAGAGTTCAATGTGGAACCGCTACCGGCGCAGGCTAAACTGCAAGTTTTGTGTGAAACAGTTGGAAGATACAGGAACTGAGAATCACATGGGGGCATAACATGAAGATAATATACAGTTTTTGTGGTCTCGTCCTTGCATTAAAGACCAAATGTTTGATAATTAGAAGTGCAAGTGAAAGCCTTGATCCTACGTCGTTACTGATGGTTTTGGTTAGTGCAACGTATTGCATGGAGGAAACGTTTGTTGGTTAAGACGACAGAGGAAGAGTCTTAAACCAACGGAAATGTCTGGGTGTCCTGTAACAAAACTAAAAGTGGAATTGACATGCTTTAGCTCAATCACAACTTCATTTCAATCTTCAGGTATTTCCCAGAAAAAAAGGAGTACTATCTCTCTAACTGACCAACAGATTTCTGGCTTGTTCATCAGGAGTGACTGGTTACAGCACTGAACAAAACAAGTGGCTAATATAAAATGATCCCTTAAAAAAATACCCAGATTCCCAGAAAATGTTTCAGGATGCACTAAGACACATTCCGCCATTTTGAATCACAGACTTGCTTGGCTGCCGTACCTGATCGTTGTTTGTAAATGTTCATGCTTTCGCTCTCCTCTCCTATGCTCTCCGCTCGTCTCTGCGGGAAGCGGTTCCTCTTCTTGGGCAGCGGCGGCGCCTCGGGTTGGGAGGCGATGCTGTCAGGTTTGGGTCTCGTCTCAGGTGGTTTTTTCACCTGCGTACTTGGCGACAGTTCTGCGGCGCCATTCACCAGCTGCTCTTCTGCTGCTTCGCTGGAGTCCTGCTTGGTGAACCTTTTTGCTATTTTCTTCACCTTTCCCTGCATGGAGTCTCCACCCTTAAGTAAAGAGGAGGACCTGTGTAGCAATCTAGGAGGGATTTCTGGTTTTGGTTTGACCTCTGGCTTGAGGGACGGCGCAGGCCGTTCCTGGACAGACATCGCAGCTGATGCTTGTTTTCTGTTTCAGGAAAGAGTCAGATGACTGGGATGTGTGTGAATTTCATCATCACCTGATAAAAGAAAAAGGCAAAAAGGAACATTTACTGAGTGTCTTAAGCAACTTTTTACAACAGGGCAATAAAGGACTCATGACTCAGCGACATCAGGATGTCATCCTGGATTCAGACTTTGAGCTCTAAGCTATAAATCTGCCTAAGGAAGAGCTCAAGATCTGCTCTGCTTGATGTCCACTCCTTTCCACTGAACACCTATTTTAAACCCAAAATAACGTCAAAACCAGCTCAACTGGGTATTGATTATTCTGTTTGCACCACCACAGATACAAATCTTGTGACGTTTTCATTGTCTCTGATTCAGAATCTTTCATGTTCTTCTGAACCTTCTTACACTGTTAATTATTTACAGATGAAAGTACTGCATTAATTATTCATTTACTACTTTATAGCCCTTTAGTTTCAGCAGCATCAGGAAAAAAATATTGATCAGTAATATTACACTGCAAAAAACACACTAAATCTTACCATGTATTTTGGTCTAGTTTCTAGTGCAAATACCTTGAATACATTTGAAATGTATTCAAGCTCCTATATTGTGCTGCATAGTTGCATTTGAGTTAGATTTGTCTTTGTTTTTGCAGTTAGATTTGCATTTTGTTTTTCAAAACCAAAGCAGAGTAGAGGTTTAAAGCCCCGTGGAAAAGTATTTCCCTCCCAAAGATTTCTTAAGTTAAATGTTTGAGATCATTAAATGAATACAATATCAGATTGGATGACCAGAGTAAATACAAAATGGTGTTTTAAATTTGAACAAAGCTACAGCATTCAATCAGCTGGATGCAATGTGAATGTATAACTTCCTTCTGAAGCTAATAACTGGTTTCATCACCTTTACAGATGCCATCAAGGATTTATGATAATCCTTGTCTTTTACGTCGCTGTGGAGAAATTTGAGAAACTCTCCTTTACAGACTGCATGCAAATGCTTTTTTAAAAAACACTGAAACAACTTGAGAGTTTTCAAGCATTAAAATCCTCTTTCCGGTCCTACTGGCATCTCAATTGGTATTGAGTCCAGACTTTTACTAGGCCACTCCAAAACCTTGGTTGTTTTTCAGCCATTCAGAGATGAACATGCTGGTATGCATGATATCATCATCCTATCGTTCGACAGATTAAATGCTCCTTTTGAAAAAAAAAACAACAACAACCTTCAAGCAGGTGTTAAACACACTTTTCATCAAATCCATTGTTGGATGGATTCTAATCTTAAACCTTATGTTTTCATGATCCGTAATTAAGACATTATCAAAAATAACAAATAAATTAAAACATAATTCTCTGTAATCAAGTGAGACGGCCTTTTATGTCCTTTTTGGTCAGCACTTGTGACTTGAAACTCTCCACTTTAACCACAGTTCATTTGTGATTTACCAAAAGAAATGTACTTTCCTGCATAGGGGCAGGTTGGTTTGAATCGCTTTTGCCCCTAGCTATCGAAATAATATTTTATAAACAATTTTTTGTATGTAATCAGGTTACCTTCATTTGATAGTATACATAGTTTGATGATATAAAACATTCATGTGCCCCCAAAAAAAGAACAAACTAAACTTTTAAGAACATTTATATTCCTTTCTTTGTTTCTTAACTTTTGATAAAAACAAAATGTTTTTGTTATTACCACAGCGTTAATCCTAGTGCTAATCGGACTAGGGAGTTTCCAGGCTCAGATCTTGCATGGGAACTTTCTGCATCACGTTTCCTTCTGGTGGGGTTTCTCCAGATCCGTCGAGAGCTTTACGGACTACACAGAATATATGAATGTATGAACCAAACAAGGAAACAAATCTCAAATCTTCTCTGTCATATATAGGCAGAGTTATATACGAGCAAATGTTCTGAACTTTTTCTAGCACTTCCCAGTAGCAATTTACGTTTCAACCAGCATTTGAACAACTAAAAAAGACATCTAACTTCTTTGTTCTATGAAAAGGAATGTTAAGAACCAGACATTATAATGTTTTTCTGATTTTATCTACTGATTATGTGCCAAAATATGCCAATAATCTTCAACATACCCCTAACCCTCTTATTAAGCAACAACGTTGTTTTGAGGCTTTTAAAACCAAGGGACTCTTAGTATTTGTTAGCTAAGATATTTATCTCTAAGCATTTATGTTTCCTTGAAGAAAGTTAACAATTTTATCTAGTGAAACTAAAGCTCAGTATCTTGACCTGTCCTCAAACTTTAAGTAAGTAAGATGCCCTGATTGGCTTGGAGCTGGAGCGTGGAAAGAAGGCGGAACATTTACTCTGTTTTTGTTAAGCAGGACCAGCACTGCGGGCTGTCAGAAAAATAAGATAAATAAGATATATTTAGTGTATTTTTAAAACACTAAATATATGTCAGCTTCTTTAGCCTTTCAACACATTGTATATAGACCAAAAGATAAGGTTGCAACAAAATGTGCAAATTCAAATGAGTGAGTCTCCACTGATAGTCATAAGATCTTAGCTTCCTGCTGAGACTGAGCTGAGACCTCTGAGGTCTCTCTTTGATTAACAGGATGTGGTACTGCCATTATAATGTCTTATATAATTTTAATTGTTTACACAGCAACACAGAGGTTTAGGTAGACAGAATAAAAATTTAACTTTTTTTTTCACTCCCTCAAGTTAAATCAGACCAAACTTCTCTGTTTTTAGGTCTGTTGGAATAAATTATTCTCTATTTGCTAAATGCCACAATAATGAGAGCGAGAACCTGTCAGAGATTTACGTATTCAAATTCAATTAAATTCAAAAATACTTTATTGGTCCCAAAGGGAAATTTAATGTTGTTGGAACTCTGGTGATGGCTGTGGACAGGAAAGGTTTCCTACAGCGGTCTGCATCACAACAAATTTCAAGAAGAGTATGATGATTTTTCTATGACAGGCTCATGAAGAGGATGGTGAGGGTTGTCCATAATTTCCTTTATTTTATGTCACTTTGCAATTATGTAGAGCTCTGTGTCGGTCCATCACATGAAATTCCAAAGACAAACGCTAAGATTTGCTGATTTTACATGACTAAATTTGACAAGTTCAACGGGTGTGAATACTTTTGCAAAGAAAAAAAAAAGTCATAACAAGTCTTAAGGTAGAAATATGATGACACTGAAGTGAAATGTGTTTGTTGCGGGTGACCAAATGTCCACACTACAGATTCTCCTCACCATATGTATTTGATGTGAGGGGAGAAGCAGGTAAATCCAAAGCAAACAGGGGTTAGTCATCCTCTGAGTCATGCTGCATAAAGATACTATCACTGCTTTGTAAGATAGCTCCAAACACACACACACACCTAGCACCTAGCTGCAGTAATAATGACAAGGTATGTACATTTTAAGTGGAACTACTTCACTGACAATAGTGAATAATCCCATAGGAACACAAATTAATTTATTCCCTTGATTCAGAACAATTATCATTTAAATGACTTGGGAAGTGATTTTAACAACAACTATTTTGACGCTATTCAGTGAAGGTTGTTGAAAATAACAGCATGGTGCTAGCTACAGCACTCTAGTGTAGTGGTGCAGTAAGGTAAGAAAAGGAGATTAAATAACATTTAGCTTGCTCTAAAGACCATTTTGAGTGAATCAATTAGAGCAATTTTAAATAATGTCAAGGAGTTAGACTAGAGACATTTTTAAAGGGACCCTATGTTTTAATATGATACTTTGAGCTTCTAAGGAGTACTGTGTCTTTAATGGATAATGTTACTTTTTTCTTTTTTTTGTTTCAATTAAGTCTCCAGAATTTAACAAAAAACCTGCAGAGCTATGATTTTTTAGTGAGCACAACTAAAATGTTCAGTAACTTTAGTTTTTACCTAAAAGTGATTAAAACTGTACTGCAAATAAAATTATTGCAGTAAAAAAACCATTACAACATGTTCTTGACCTGCAAACATTTGTCAACCAATATGTAAAAAACGTGGACCAGCAAGTCGGACCAGTTTGGAAAGGGCCATGTTGACTTCCAATAAGCAGACTGAGTTTCATGTTACAATCACACTGAAGAGTTAATATTACAAGATGATTATTTTTCAATTCACAACAATAAGAAAATGTTTTAGCGTCAACTTGAGGTGAGGAAGTACAACAGCAGCAGGTTGAGTAGGGTGGAGCTGTGTCTTTCCCAGGTTTTAGATTTGGCCCTCTGGTTATTTTCATTATACAGAGTGACATATAAACGTTAAACTGAAGGGTGTGTTTAATCCAGGCAGTGGAGCTATAACATTGTGATTATGTTTTAAGGCGACGAAGGACAAAACAAGTCCCCTTATTCTCTCTTTTAGACACACTCTACCCCTTTTGTCTCTCTTTGCCCCAATGACCCAGTTAGTTCAATAGCCCACTCCAGCTGTTTACAGTTTTGTGGACATACTCAGGGCAGGTCTTGCAGTAAAGTCCACTTAACTGCAATACTGCTTGTCTTACTAAATCCAATACAAGTGGTGTGATCCCCTAAAGCAGCCCAGTTTGAGAACAAGAGAGGCGGCTTTGAACACAATTCCTTTTGTGTGTGATGGACACAGTTCGCCATCTGTCTGAAGTGTCTGAAATGAAGTGGCTGGAGGGGAGGGGGACTGCAGTGCATGTGAGGAGTGGGTAAGCTCCACTCTGGCCAGAAAAAGCGGAAAAGGTATTTCAGGAAGGAGGGCAAATACATGGGCAGGGATGAGGGATGAGAATCCAGGAAAAACATGGAAACACTCCCGCTGACATGTTGGTTGTAGCTACTGAGAGAAGAGTACTCCAAGATGTTATTAATTATACAGAGAGGAAATTCTGATTTATTATATTAATAAGTTGCTAAATAAAAAGCTAAACCCTTAGAGGTAACTACATTTTAATAAAAACTGGTCTAAAATGGAGAAAAGCATAGGAATTATTGTACATGTACATTATTTGGGTTATATTTTTTTGTTAAACAACAACAAAACCATAAAACTGGGACAAATGTCACTTCTTTCAAATAAAACAAGACTATATCATGTAAAGTTATGACAAGTAGCTGTTTTCCATAGGAGAACAGGTGCTGCGCCAACTAATATACACGAGCTATACAACCACAAATGTTCTCATTTAAACTGGAACATAAAAGATAAGAAAAAACTTACCAAAACGAGGGTTTGAATGTTCCGCTTTGGTTTTTTGGTTCTACAATGAGCCTAGTATCTTGAACTACTTCTCTTTGGAAAGTCAGAAAGCCGCTCGGTGTGAACTCCGCTCGCGTCACGAGGAAAACTTCAACAACGGTCGTTGAAAATGACAAAAAAATAAAATAAAGTACTATCCGGTGAGTTCAATTCAATTCATAAATCTCTGTCTGTCGGCCGTGCAGTGTGCGCTCCCATCAGCCCCTTGTTGTTGTCTCGCCTTTGTTACAAGCGCCGTTTGTGAGCGGATCGGACGGGAAGGAGGAGAGAGGAGCAGGAGAGCAGCCCCCACCCGCTCTTCCAGAGGTTCGAACCGACAAGTCATGCGCAGTGAAACTAACGGCTTCCGGTAGAGCGCTTCAAAATAAAGCGAAATTTGAGGAGACTCCGGAAGTGGTTTCAAAATAAAACGAAAAAGAAAACCACACTATACAAACCGTACTGTTATTGGGGCCTGCCCATAGCAATGCATAAGGAGAGCAGTGACTCAGCAAGTGAGTCACTGCCTCCATGCATTGCATGGCAGGCACCTATTGTTCTTCACCTAATAGAATGTTTCTTTATTATAACTTCTTCCGTGACCGTTAATGCGGCTCGTACCGCTGCGAGCCCACCCACAAAAGTGGTATCAAAACGTGCGGCTCGGCGCCGGCATTGGAGCTATTACTTTTGGTGGGATTCGGAGTTACGATGACGACGTAAAAAGCAAAAAACGATCAAAATTTTTTGTCAGTTTGAAACGGCTGAAACTAGAGTGTAACTGACGTCTCGTTAGAGTGTGGGAAGCAGAGCGATTTTGACCCTCAAATAAATTTTGAAATCGCCGTCACGCCCACAAATATCGCCCTATCGGTATCAAACTCGATCATGACATCGATACGAGTGCCTGCTCCGGTAAAATGTTTTCGAAATTTTCCTAGGGCTTACGGTTTTCTGTCAAGGTGCTTCAGAGCGAAGTCATGCGACAGGATTTCCACACGCTCAGCCACATTGACTTCCATGTATTTCTCAAAAATGTCAAACCTCAGCGCACACCATTTTTATCTCGTCGCTGTTATTACTGTGAGTGATGTACAGATATGAATCGCGGTACTATCGGAGACGAAAGATAGCCCTCTCATACGCTTCAAACGGTTTTCCGATACGTGTCACGGTTGCCGAACGGGAAGGAGTTGTTTGGACTGCTTTTTTCATTCAAGCTGACTGGGTGTCTCACAAAGATAGAATTCTTTCTCCACCTTTCTGTCTCACACACATGACAGTTGGCAGAGGATCCATTCCCATAGCAACGGAACACAGCAGGGCCGAGCAGCTGATTAGGACTACAAATACTTCATATTTGTAGTTTTAAATAAAAATCAGTTAAAACAGAGGGCAGAACTGATATGTAGAACTACTTGCTGTTTTGACCAATAGATAACTGATTTATCCCAAACACTGTTACTCGTAGGATTAGTGTAGCCCTTTAAAATAAAGCCTACTGAAAATTTCAAAATAAAAGCCTGAATATTCCTCTCAGGCCTTTCACAAAAACTAACTGCTTCAAACAGTCAAACAGTTGGAATTATGTATCTCCTTGTGTGTCTCACTCACATGACAGTTGAGCTGCTCTTTAGAACTACATTGACTGAATTTAAGAACTACAACATGGCGGAAATGTCACTTTCTACTGAGGAGGACTAAGCTGTCCTTTACAACTACTTGTGTTTTGGGAGTTTTATAACTGATTTTAACCAACCGTTGTTACACATGGGATTACTGAAGCAATTTAAAATTAAGCTTAATGAAAATTTCAAAATATAACACCTGACAATTTTTAAATCAGATAATTGCTCTTTGGAGCAAAATATAACTGATTTCACCCAATCACTATTACACATGGGATTAGTTGGGCCCCTTAAAATGATGATTACTGAAAATTTCAAAATAAAAGCGCTGAAACTTTTACATCAGTTCATTTTTGTTTTGGGCATTTTATAACTCATTTAACCCAATGAATGTTAATCATGGTATTAGTTTGGACATTTAAAATTAAGCTTACTGAAAATTTCAAAATAAAAGCCTTAAGATTCGTTTGTGGCTAGGGCAGCGCCGCAGGCGCTGCAATGATATTATCTTACATTATCTTTTTCTCTCAGGTCTTGCGCAGCAAGACAGTGCATTAACTTTAGCACAAACATTAGCATTTCACTGTCCCCCACTAGTGCACTGCCGTAGGCAGCGCAATAAAATTATCCTGCAGTATCATTTTCTCTCAGGTTTACAGTGAATGGAGTAAGTCAAATACAGACAACATGCTAGTGATGCCCCACATGCTACTGACATTAGCATTTGCTAATGCTAACATTAGCCTTTTGGCTAATTTTAGCATATACACTTATTTTAACGGACCATATGGTGCAAGTCCATGTTAGAAAACATTCTTGTGATTTTTTAGCTAAGCTTAGCTTTGATGCTAAGCATCAGCACGCTGGGTCCAATCCGACGGGCACACTTTGGCACGCCCCGGTTAAATTTCTTCAGGAATTTTCTAGTTTTTGGTTAACATTGTTTAAAAGCTTAGCATTAAAATATTCTAAATGCATAATATATCCTAGGATCAGGAAGCAGCACATTTTATCATGTTTTAATTTGTTTAAAGCCAGAAATGGACTTTAGTTTCAACATTACTTTTGTTTTTCTGGAGATTTTACGTGTTTTTAAACCACAAACCTTCAGGAGAGATTTATTGGTACAGCACATTCCAGCAACACAACAGTTCAAAGCGCTTTATCTCGTGAAAACATGAAAATGATCACATTTTGTTAAGTAGTATTGTTAAAATGATCAATATACATCAAATCTGTTGGTTAATGTTCGATTTATTTTGATTCAAAAGCAACTCTACTTGAGTTTTATTCTAGTTTTGTAGAAGTTTCAGATTTCCTGTTGGATCAGGACCAACTTTAGCTGGTTTTTTTTTTAAATTACTTTTATTATGGTTTCAATATTTCCTGTGGTTGAACAAACTTTATGCTGTTATTTGGATTAAGAGCTAATCAGATTAGTTTTAATCTCCCCGGGCTGCCACCTTATCGTGGTGGAGGGGTTTGATGCCCCAATGATCCTCGGAGCCATGCTGTCTGGGGCTTCATGCCCCTGGTAGGGTCACCCAAGGCAGACAGGTCCTCGGTGAGGGACCAGACAAAGTGCAGCCCGCAGACCCCGATGGCGACATTGAATGTACAGTTGGGAACTGAAGCCCCTTAGCTTTTTCTTGAATATTGTTTATCTGTATTTGGTTTTTTTTAAGCATAACAAATGTTTCACTCTGTCGTCATACAGTGTGTCTGCGAATAAAGTAAAAAAAAAAAAATCCTCCTCTCACCCTCCCCCCCCTCGCACGCAACAGACGTCTGTGGCTTTGATGTGAAACTGTGATGTCACTCATCCTCTCTGTGACATCATTGGTGACTGTCTCTGTCTTCCAAGATTCCACAGAGAAATTCATTTGCGGTTTGAGTAGTTTAGAGTAGTAGTAGTATATCATGGCTGAGAACGACTTTTTATTTACAACGGTGCAGGTTCTTCAGAATCGCTGTGTGGATCTCGAGGAGGAGAATACCCATTTGAAGAAGACCGTTGAAAACCTGAGGGTTAAAATTGAACGCCTGACTGGCAACACTGCGACCAATGTTTCCACCTTGGTCGCAGAAAATAAGATGCTTCTCGACGTAAAAGTGCGATACGAGAGAAGGATAGAGGGGCTTCATGAAGAATTAGAGGAGGCTAGAACAACAATTGAATCTTTGGAAAGAGATTACAATTCCCTCCTTCGGTCGAATGTGGAGCTCAAAGATGACAATTTTGACATAAGACAAAAACGGAACAAAGCATTCATTGAACAATACAAAGATAGGAAGTGGCTGGACTCAGAGAATGTTGAACTGAATGAGGAATTAGTCGCTTTAAAATTAAAACTGCATCGGCTCAAATCCAAAGACGATATCCAGCAAAGTGTGAAGGCAACAGAGCAAAAGAAAGAGAAGACGCCAGAGGAGACCACACCAACGATGTTGAAGAGAGTTGGGCGTGTTTTTGTGACGATGTATCAATCCGGCACGTTGCGATACTGGCTCCCGCCATGGTTTTTAATACAGCAAATCTGCCATGTCAACAAAAAAAAAAATTGAGCAACATCTTTACAAAAACATGCCCGACTCTCTTCAACATTGGGTGTTGGGGTTGGAGAGGAGGGTCCGTCGGATAGTCGAGCCTTGGTTACAGGAAGAGCACTGTGGTTTTCATCCTGGCCGTGGAACACTGGACCAGCTCTACACCCTCAGCAGGGTCCTGGAGGGTCCATGGGAGTTCGCCCAACTGCTCTACATGTTTTGTGGACATGGAGAAGGCGTTCGACCGTGTCCTTCAGGAAGCCCTGCAGGGGGTTCTCCGGGAGTATGGGGTACCGGGCCCTTTGATACGGGTTGTCAGGTCCCTGTACGACTGGTGTCAGAGTCTGGTCCGCCTTGCTGCCAGTTTGTCGGGCTTGTTTTCAGTGAGAGTTGGACTCCGCCTTGGTTGCCCTTTCTCAGGGGTTCTGTTCATCACTGTCATGGTCAGAATTTCTAGGCGCAGCCAAGGTGTTGAGGGGATCCGTTTTGATGGACTTAGGATCGCATCTCTGCTTTTTGCGGATGATGTGGTTCTATTGGCTCCATCAGGACGTGATCTGCAGCTCTCGCTGGAGCGGTTCGCAGCTGAGTGTGAAACGGCCGGGATGAGAATCAGTGTCTCCAAGTCCGAGACCATCATCTTGAGATGGAAAAGGGTGGAGGGCCTTTTACCGGGTCGAGGGCGATGTCCTGCCTCAAGTGGAGGAGTTCAAGTATCTGGGGATCTTGTTCACGAATGAGGGAAGAAGGAAGCGGGAGATCGACAGGCGGATTGGTGCAGCGTCTGCTGTGAAGCGGGCGCTGTACCGGTCCGTCGTGGTGAAGAGAGAGCTGAGCCAACAGCGAAGCTCTCGATTTACCGGTCGATCTACGTTCCTACCCTCATCTATGGTCATGAGCTTTGGGTCATGACCGAAATAACGAGATCACAGATACAAGCGGCCGAAATGGGTTTCCTCCGTTGGGTGGCTGGGCTCTCCCTTAGAGATAGGGTGAGAAGCTCAGTCATCTGGAAGGGACTCAGACTAGAGCCGCTGCTCCTCCACAGCCAGTTGAGGCTCGGGCATCTGGTCAGGATGCCTCCTGGATGCCTCCCTAGTGAGGTGTTCATGTCCCACCGGGAGGAGGCCCCAGGGAAGACCCAGGACACGCTGGAGGGACTGTGTATCCCAGCTGGCCTGGGAACACCTTGGGTTCCCCCAGAGGAGCTGGAAGAAGTGGCTGGGGAGGGGAAGTATGGGCCTCCCTTCTTAAGCTGGTACCCCCACGACCCGACCCTGGATAAGCGAAAGAAGATGGATGGATGGATGGATGGATGGATGGATGGATGGATGGATGGATGGATGGATGGATGGATGGATGGATGGATGGATGGATGGATGGATGGATGGATGGATGGATGGATGGATGGATGGATGGATGGATGGATGGATGGATGGATGGATGGATGGATGGATGGATGGTTTTAATCTGGATTTGGATCAGGTTTGTGTCAGATGTCAGTCCTATTCTAGATTCTCAGCCAGTTCTAAATGTTTTGAAACCATGTTCAATGACATAATAATGCAAGTTCACCCTCTCAAAGACCAAGAATGTTTAATTTTGTAAAGATAACTGGAAGATATTTTAATTATCCAACTGAAACCATAAATAAAATGGATTATAATGTCTCTGTCAACAAAACTGACCACTAAACAGCACTAATCATCAGGAGGAAAATTATTTAGTTCATTAATTGCTTATTTTAACAGGCGTAGATGAAACAATTAAACTGGGTCTGAAATATTCTGGGAGTCTTAATGACTAAAAATATGGAGAATCAGCTTTCAGTTTTTATGCACCACAAATCTGAAACAAACTTCCAGAAAACTGGAAAACACTGAGTTCCTTTAAACAGAGGCTAAAACTCCACCTTTGTTTAATGACAACTGAATATTGATCAGCATCTTTGATGTGTGTTTGCTGGGTGATTTTGATGATGGCTATTGCTTGTTTTATAATTGGTTGCAGGATTATGTTTTTATTGTGTGAAGCACTTTGACAAATTAACTTAACTTGACTTTAAAGCCATTTTTAGCTTCTTTCTTTTCCTTTTTAAGGTTCATTTCTCCCCACTGGTGGACGGGTAAGTTTCTCTCTTTCACTGTTTTCTTTAGCTGATATTCTTGAGTTGTGAATTTCTCCTGTGTCTTTACAGCTGACTAACGGTGACCAAGGCATGAAGGGAGAGAAGGGAGAAAAGGGGGAGGTCGGGTTTCCGGGCCAGCCAGGCGCACCTGGATTGGTGGTGAGCCGTCGTTTTGTTGGGTTTCT
This sequence comes from Poeciliopsis retropinna, assembly GCA_010277075.1. NCBI lineage: Eukaryota > Metazoa > Chordata > Actinopteri > Cyprinodontiformes > Poeciliidae > Poeciliopsis > Poeciliopsis retropinna. Next base: position 5,497,463 of record VMRM01000019.1, read on the forward strand.
GCTTGTTTGTAAAAAATATAATCAGTAGCTTCTTTTCCAGGATTAGAGGACTAATTACTCAGCAAGATCTAGAGAAACTCATCCATGCGTTTATCTTCAGTTACATTGATTATTGCAAAATGTCTGTCTAAAAAATCCTCCAGCTGCAGCTGATCCAGAACGCTGCAGCTGGTGTTCTGACTAAAACCAGGAAGGTAGAGCACGTCAGTTCTAAAGTCCCTATGCTGAATAGACTTTAAAATACTGTTGTTAGTTTATAAATCACTGAACGGCTCAATGATCTGCTATTGTCATAGCAACCTTCCAGACATCTCAGGTCTTTTGGTTCTGGTTCTGCTCTGCATCCCCAGAACCAGAACCAAACCTGGAGAAACTTCCAGAAAACTGTAAAACAGCGGAAACACTGAGAGTTCCTTTAAATCAAGGCTAAAACCCACCTGTTAAAGATGATTTAATTAATAATAAACCTACATTTTCATTAATTATGACATTTGGGAGAAATTTAATGTTTCAGTTGCTGATTCTTTTTTTTTTTTGTCTTTTTGTGATGGAAAGGCCCTCCTTCTGAAGCCGTCCCAACACCACATCCAGCCTCTCAAGGTGTTGCTGTACAGACGATGAAAACACAACAATGTCATCTAAATACAGCAAGAGGGATTGACATTGCTGGTCATCAAAAATGCGCTGCATCAAGCGTTGGAATGTGCTTGGGGCATTGCATAAGCCGAAAGGCATGCGATTCCACTCAAGAAGCCCAAAAGGTGTGCAGAAAGCAGTTTTATAGCGATCACTTGCCGTGACAGGAACCTGATTATAACCACTGGCCAAGTCCATAGTGGAAAACCACCGGGCCCCTGTCAAAGCATCAAGCGACTCAATGCGAGGGAGTGGAAAAGCATCCTTCCGTGTCTTGATGTTAAGTTGACGGTAATCAACACAAAGCCTAATGCTGCCATCCTTTTTCCGAACAAGCACAATTGGTGATGCATAGGGGCTGGAACTTTCTTTAATGACATTAGTAGCCAAAAGCTGATTTATGTGCTCCTTCACCAGTTCATACTCTGATGGGGGAATTCGACGGTAACGTTGTCGAACAGGAATGTCATCAAGAAGAGGAATGTCATGACTGATCAGGTTGGTACAACCCAAGTCCTGATCATTAGTGGCAAACACAGAAGTATATTTATCCAACAGTTCTCGCACCTGATCCTGTTCCTCCACAGGCAAAGATGATAAATCAATTGTCTCGATCCCATCTGAGGCAGAAGCAGCAGCTGTTTGGGACGACACATCTACAAATAATGTGGCTGTGGCTAGGGCAGCGCCACAGGCGCTGCATTGATATTATCTTTCATTATCTTTTTCTCTCAGGTTAGGGCACTGTCTTGCACAGCAAGACAGTGCATTAGCATTAGCATTTTACCTTAAATAAGGTATTAGCTATGTCTAAAACTTATTAGCCATGTTTCGTTTACTGAATGGAGTAAGTCAATTACAGACAACATGCTAGTGATGCCCCACATGCTACTGACAGTATTCAAGCTAACATTAGCATTTTGGCTAATTTTAGCATATACACTTATTTTAACAGACTGAGTGGTGCAAGCCCATGTTAGTCAACATTCCTGTGATTTTTTTAGCCAAGTTTAGCATTGATGCTAATGTTTAGCATGGCCCCGGTTAAATTTCTTGAGGAATTTTCTAGTTTTTTATATATACTGCTCAAAAAAATAAAGGGAACACTTAAACAACACAATATAACTCCAAGTAAATCAAACTTCTGTGAAATCAAACTGTCCATCTAGGATGTGTTATTTGAGTGTTCCCTTTATTTTTTTGAGCAGTGTATTTCTCACTGAGTATTCGGAGGTTAGATTATTTGCACATAAGAGGGCAGAGTAGTGACAAAAAAGTAAACGTAGTTACGTCGGTTTGTCGTGGAGAGAAATGTTTGCTTATACCTAAACAAGTGTTTGCCTGTCTTTGTCTCAGTTTGTTTGCTTAGTGTTTGGCAAACACATAGAGAGACATAGATGCTGCTGGTATGCATGTTTTACTTATTATTTGTAAATTTACTGGAGAAATGTGAATTTATTTGTTCAAGAGTAATTTTTTTTCTCATTCTCCAAGATTGCGAGCATATGTTTGTTTCATTAAGATGGATTTTAAAACAATTTGCAGCTAGATCATGAATCAATATTTTGTATCTTTCGACATTATTAAATTTGTTGATTGAAACAAAAAAAATGCGCTTAATTTATATCGCTTAGTTTGTTGTTTAAGATTCTCAATCTGTGTGATCAAGCATACAGAGAAAGAGGAAGACAAAATGAGTGGAGTTTTCCTCTGTTGGCTGCCATGCCTTGTGGAGTTTAGGCAAAGAGAAAGTAACTTGACACATCTTTTTTTAACAAATTCATTTCATTACTTGAGTACAAACAGCCCCAAGCACAGTGCCATTAAACTCCATCTTAACAGTCATCGCAGCAGTACCACTGAGTGCCAAATTGCAAATGACTGCTTATGCAATATGTTGCATCCAGTTCCAATGTTTGGGTAAAATACTGCAGAATGCAGAAAATCCACCTGGTTTTTGTAGCTGTCAAGCTTCTGGCATACCCATCTCTGCTGGATATTTGACCAGTCTTCTTAGCAGAATTGGTAAATATAATTTGGTTGGATTCCTGGCACAGATCTAACTCCTTAGTGAACACACACACATTTTAAATAGCTTGGGCTTTATGTTTACCTTAACATAAACATTCAAGAACAACTTTTTGACATGTATATGAGATAATTATAATGATCTCTACCAAAAGTGTTTTTGAACTTCATATTGCTATGTCATAACAAAGAAACACTTAACAATAGTTATGTGTCTCTTTGTCTGATACTCCCACCTAGTGTCTGAGTATAGAACATACTATAACATAAAATATGAAAAACAATTCCAGTGCATTTCCTTCAATTATCTAACTTGACATTATGCTTGTACGCATTTATATGGAATATATATTAGTATAACTGTCATTTACAATGGTTTGAAAAACAAATTTAGTGATATTTATCTTTATCCTGCAAAACTCACCATACAAAAATGTCTTCCATTTCTAATATTGTCCTTTCAGTCTTCTTTAATTTAAGACATTTAATCAAAATAGCTTTTGGCATTTAAAAAAAACAACAAACAAAAACCCTTCACTGTTATAATTTCATAAATGCTTGGATTTGAAATGCTGGTTCCAGCAAGAAGTCTTCCTAGCATGTTAAAATAAGGCAATCACAAAAACATATTTCTTTACTTTGATCCAAAATTCATACATAATTTTGACTTCAAAGGTACAAGTTTACACCTAAATCCTTTTTTTAAAAGCAGTGTAATTATATTTGATATATCAAAAATCTTAAAGTCTTTTATTAAATGGGGATTAAACATCTTTTCCAAATTAAGCATTTTACCAAGCTATTTATGTTATTTGTTTTGCACACACTATTAATTAATTAGCATAAGCTCACAAAAATTAATAATGGAGGCAGATATAATAATGTGATTCAAATAATAATATAACACTCATAATATTATTTATTTCTAATTTTTATAATTACCTTAAAGCACCCTCAGTACTGATGGTATTATTATTATTATTATTTATTTTATTTTTTCTTCTGTTTTTTTCTCCTGGTCCTGAATGCTCCTGTTGCAGCCCTCCCTCCCTTGCACCACACGTTGAATGAGGAGTGCATCAAATAAAGAGGCAGTCATGAATGAGAAGTAGACCCGGTAAGTTTGGTGGACGTGAAATTCTACAACAACTTACAGCTCCATCGCGTCGTTTAAAATACGGACATTAGATCGATCATCCATATTTATGTGCTTTATCGATGGAAAGAAATGCCCGTCTATGTAACTTGGCTGCGCTTGACGCGCATAGATACTGCGGCACTGGCTTTCTACTTAGCGACCGCAGTGCCCGCTCGTATCGCTCCGCAGGGAGAGGAAGTGCTCGTAGACCAATCACATCTGTGTTTACACCGTCACCTGTCAAACACCTCTGCTACATTTCTCTCTGAAAGGTAGGGTTTCCCTGCTTATTTTTAGCCACTTTTTAGAAAAACTAACCTGTAAACGACACGAATAAGGTCTCAGTGTAGCTTCGCGTCACTAATAAACCGGCCCGTTTATTCAGGAGAAGGATGTGGGGATAGCGAGGTTGCGCCCCCAGAGCTAGCTAGCTGGAGCTGGTTATCTCTCCGCGCGAGGCTTGGTTTTTTTAGCCGATTATCGGAAAGCCCTTGTACCTAATCATCTCTCGCCGAGGTCGGCTCAGTGTGGTGTGTGTTAGCATAGCGGACGGATCGGTTTGATATTATAAATCCTCTGCCTGGGGCTTCCCGTGTTAGCAAAGGTTGTCTTAGCCGAGTGGCTAACAAGGACCAACCATGCAGATGTAGCGTCGAGGTGCGTCTCGCTGTTCAGTTAGGATTAATGGTCCTTATTCATCTGGAGGAAACTGATAGCACTCTGCCACTGACAGTCACTACCGAGCTAATTATAGCTGGGCTATGTTTGTCCCTTTACTTTGTTTTTCGGTCTTTATACCCCCAGTAAGTCATTAACCACAATCAATGAGGTTCTTCATGTTTGACACAGACACTAATAGAGGTCGAGCAATCGGGTTATTTTAATGCCCAGTACCGATCTATAGAAATCTACAGCCGAGGGCCGATTTATAAAGCCTAATAATGTGTTTATTTTTTACCCACGTGCATTACAGGTTAATAGAAACACGCATTACAATGTAATAGCGCTTTAAAATATGGCAATCTGTTTGTGTTTTAGCAATTTGGTACCATAGGCCCTCATGCCTGTGCTATAGATGATCAAAGACAAGTAATAAATACATTTCCAACCATTTATTTATTTTCTTCTTGAAACTATACTTTTCTAAAGAAAAGATAAAGTTGATGGTAAACCAACAATGATTATTTTAAATGGCCACATGCATATGCTGGCTCCTCAGGTGAAAGGTAAAAATCTTTAACACAAATAACCTGTAGGTACAGTCGCATAATCTCACACAGTCAGTAGTGTTGCATTGCAGCTTGAAGGTGTTGGGTTCAAATCCCCGCCAGGGTCTTTCTACATGAAGTCTGTGTGCTCTCCCTGTGCATACATGGGTTCTTTCTGGGTACTACTGGGTTTAGGGCAGTATTTCTCCATTCCGGTCCTCACGCCCCCCTGCCCTACATGTTTTAGGTGTTTCCCTTTTGCCACACACCTGGATTGAATATGTGGGTGATTAACAGGCTTCTGTAGCACTTGATAGTCATGCAATCATTTGAATCAGCTGTTCTGGAATAGAGGTACATCTAAAACATGTAAAGCAGGGGGGCCTGAGGACTGGAATTGAGAAACGCTGGTTTAGGGTCAGTCTTTTTTACCCTGGCTAGAACTTGTCTTAAGGGTTTCATCTCGCTGCATCTCAGAGTTCATATAAAACACTGCAGGTACAGCAAAATATGAAAAGATAGTCATATCCATGTTGCTTTAAAATCAGCTTTAAGACTTGAAGTCTTGTGTTTTATTATCTTCCTGACAGTATTTCCAGCTGCCTTCATTAATCCTACTTTGACCGCTCTGATCAAATTAATTTGGTTTTGGGACGGACTTTCTGTCCTGAAACTCCTTCCTGGTGCTGTTTGCTGCAGGTCAGATGGGTCTCATTTAGTCGGCCTGTCAGATGAGACACAGCTCAGCATCTATCATGCAGAGGAGACACATGGAGAAACTTAATCTCCGCAGAGGAAGTTACCCATGCCTGCTGGTTGGGGACAGGTCAGAGTGAAGCAGAGTCACTCAGTGCCTTGTTGTTTGCATCCCTCTGTGAGATTAGCCTTAATGCTTCATGCTTTTCTTTAAAATTAGACATAAAAGTCAATGTTTTATTGATTCCTGACTACCTTTCAGAATTAAGCCTTTGCAGCAGGTTTTGCTTGTGCCAGTTCTGAAACTTTTCAACATTACTGTCTCAGTTTAATACACAAATCAATATTTAAAATGTTGGGCAGCCACGTATTTTATACTGTTTTTGGTCTATTTGTTGTTTCTTTTGTAAACTGTTTGTTTATGCAACTAGCTGAGACACAGCTGCACTGTAAAAGCTGGAGATTTTCAATGCCTTGCAGAAGTAATCACACTCATTAAACTTTTCCACCTTCGTCACCGTCCAGCTCTATGCACTGATAATATTTTGGAAAACATTCAGAGGCTGACATTTCTATCAGTTCTCTTTTTGCATTTACCAGCAAGTTTCTGCCGAAAAAAAGCATCTTCAGCATGCTGCTGCCACCGCCATGTTTCATAGAGGAATTGGAATGTTTTCCTACACACATTTAGTTTTTTGAATAGTAAGATCAGAGCATTTTCGTCCATGTTTGCTGTTTCTCCTGCATGACTTCAGTCCAACATTAAACTACTTCTTATGGCTTTCCTTTGACAGCCTCTGATTTGTGAACTGATATTCAGTTTGTCAACAAATTCTCAAACTTGAGCTGTGGATTTCTGCAGCTCCTCCAGAGTCACCATGGGCCTCATGGCTGCTTCTCTGATTAATGCTCTGCTTGCAAAGCTTCAGTTTGGGGCAGACGGCCATGTCTTTGTGGGTTTGCTGAAATGTGAAAATTCACAACAAGCGTTGTCTCAAGCTGTCTCACTTTATAAAAAAGTTGTTTATAAAAAAGTTGTTTCAATTCGATCATACATAGTCAAGTTAAATTACATTCTGTCCATAGATTAGAAATAGCTGGATTTTATTTAAGTAATCAGAGTAACAGAGGCTTAATGATGAGGAGGGAAGAAAAGAAGATTTCACTTCCAAAATTTCCTAAAGCATAATAATCAGTGGTGTATTTAAGGGGATATGCACCAATAATGAGGGGACTTTAATTATTTTAATTTTTAAAGAAATCTGATAAAATAACACAACATTCAGAAAAAATAACAAAACCAGCAAGTTTCAAAAAATCAAAAAATTGTAAGATTTTGTGTTACTTTTAATAGTAGTTCAGCAGAGATGGATGGAGGATAAATATGTTTGGTCTTTGCAATAAACTTGGATGAATTATCTAAAATATTGTCCATTCTTGGTGTAAAATGTGTGTGTTTTTAAATAATTGCATTGATTAACAGTAAATAATAAGTATCTAAATTATTTGTAAATCAGTTTCTCTTCCTCATCACAGCCATGCCTTATGTCATGTTGATTTATCACGTAAAATCCCAATAAAACACACACAGGTTTGCGGTTGACCAAAAGGGGAAAATTGAAACACAAGGTTCTGCATATGAAGAGGTCTGGAGGGTCATGCAGAAAAAATTAGAGTTGTTGCAGTGCAGTATTTTGCAGCATCCCCCTCCCCTGAAATTTTCAGGGCTTATATTAGTTTAAATCACACGAAGAGAGGAAGAAGAAGGGGGAGGAAGGGGGAGTGTCAAGAGTGGTTCTGAAGCAAGTAATGAAGGAAGGAGGAGAGTGAATCATATCCAGGCAGCGTAAGGTGCAGTGCAGTGTGGCTGTTTACAACAGCAGCCCGGCATTCATGGTGATGCTCCATCTGATATACAGTGTTCACTTTCAGCCTCTTTCTTTTCCTCCCCGTTTGCCCAGGAGCTGAAACACACACTCACACTGAAGCGCCTTCGGTAGCCGCTAACTGGACGGACTCTCTGGCAATTGACCTTTTGCAGGTAAGCCTGTGTTAGCTTGGCTGTTTCAGCTAGTACTGACACAGCAGCAGCTTTGCATGCACATTTCTTAAAATGCATCTTTTGCGTTATGTGTTTTCCTATAGCAAAGTAAACATAAAACGGTTGTATTTTTTCCAGAAAGTAATAACATTTCAGAGGAATGCGTCCAGCTGGAACATTTATCCAATGTTAGGGAGAAATGAAGAGCAACTTTTGGGCTTCTCTTCAGTGACACAGTGAAATATTTACATGTTATTTTCAAAATAAGGACACATCCTGTAGTGTGTGGTAAAAACTTTAGTGGGAAAACAAAGCACCCAGCTCAGCTTTTTTTAAATTTTTTTATTTAGAAAACAGAAAAGCTGTATTAAATGTTTACTTTGACTTTGCAGATTTAAATGATTCTTAGAAGGAATTTCTTCTTAATATGGACTACATATTACTGCATTACTATCTCTAGATCACTAGACTCTAAGCACACACACATATACACACACACACACACCGGTCTGTCACATGTAGCCGGTCCAACCCTCCAAAGATCTGCAGATCTAAACTCCTCGAGGAAAACATGAGCGCAAGTAGTGATCATGCATCACAAGAATGTCAGCAGCGCTTGTTTTTAGCCACTGATGCACTCTTTTGACTCGTGATAACCTGGTCCCCGAGGCAGCAATGGAGTGTGTTTATCGGAGGCTTGAAGAAGTGCTAATTGGAGAATCTCAGGTGGAGATGCAGCCACAGGGGCAGCAGTGGGGCGCGGTGGTGAGGAGGGGGCTCTTCTGAGGTTTGGGTAGAGCGAGGACAGAATGAGTTAAGAGACAATTCTTCAAATGTGATCTTTTTCATTCATCCCCATTGGACCGTGTTTTGTGTTTGTTTCAGTGGAAAAGTGGAATAAATCTTGGACCATGAGCTCAGTGGCTGTGTTGACCCCGGAGAGCTTTGCCGAGCATCGCAGTGGTCTCAAAGACCAGGAGATTACAGGTAGCCTCTGCTAACTTTGACTTGGGGTTTGTTACGTTGCTTGAAATCCTTGAAAATACTTGAATTTCAATTGGATGTTGAAATTCTAAGTGTTTGCTTGGATCAAACACTTTCGAGCTTGAAAAGAGCTGGATTTCTGTATAAATTCCTTGAAAGTGCTTGATATTCAAACCGCACAGTTTTGTAATTAAATGCATTCTAACGTTTGATTAACAGCCTAAAGTTGAAAAACTTCATTTACTGTTGAAACCAGATATTTTCAAACATTTAATAAAAATAAAGACTTTTTTTCTTGTTTGAAGTTAAATAAACTTTTCTTCTTCGAGGTCAGTTAAAATGAACAAAATCATTTATAGTTGCTAAAACGTAGAAAAGTTGCCAGAAAACGTAGAAAAACGTTTTCTGGCAATATTAATAACAATCATCAATTATTGCATTTAGTAGTTAACTAAAACTGTCTTTTTAGTTCATTTTTTTGTTTTATTTCCAAAATTTAAGTTGAAAGTGCTTGAATTTTACTGTGGGAAAAGTGTACAAACCCTTAGTATCTTCTAGTGGAGATTTCTTCTCTAATCTCCTGCTTGGTGTTTTATATTGTAGTTTTTTTCCCCTCTGTGTCTCTTTGCTGAATGTTTTCATGTTGGCCTCACCGGGCCAGGTTGTGTCCCGGAGGATGAGGCCTACATTCCCACCTATCTGGAGGCCTTCCCTCCGCTGCCGGAGAAAGGCGCTCCAGGGGAAAAGACGGGGGAGCCGGCTTCGGCATGGGGGAGCAAGATCCGCCCCATCAAGGCCTCAGTTATCACCCAGGTGAGGATATCACTGAGGTACACACATACATATCCAGATGAATCACTGCTGTAATGAAACCTGCTTGTGTTCAGGTGTTTCATGTCCCCCTGGAGGAGCGGCGCTACAAGGACAACAGCCAGTTTGGGGAAGGAGAGGAGGCCAAGGTGTGCCTGGACATCATGCAGCGGACTGGAGCACACATTGAGCTGTCCCTGGCTAAGGATCAGGGCCTGTCCATCATGGTTACTGGCAAACTGGATTCGGTTATGAAGGCTCGCAAGGAAATCGTAGCCCGCCTGCAGACGCAGGTAAACACGTAACCGACTCTTACAGTGTTGTTTTTCTTCATGACTTTTAACTGTGGAGAAGCAAAATAAAAGCCAAATCCTTTTAGGTGTTCTAGGTAACTGTCGGGGCTCCTCTTAAGTATCTATGTAATAAACAGGATGTCCACACATCTTTAAAAAGCCTTTGAACGTCTTAAATGCATTATAAAAATCTAAGTTGGCCTACAAGTCTTAAATGCTATCCTAGTAGAACTATTTAATCTTGTATATTCTACGTAGTCAGGCAAAAGTTATCACATACAAACACTTTGATCATGCTCTGTGACTCAAGGCGGTTGAAGCTGCCACTAACTAGCGGCTAGAAAAGTCTTGCTAGCTAGCCAGCTAGCTTTTTTGTGTCTGTCATCAGTGATTGTCAATAATCAGTTTGCCTTTGCCTCTGCCTCAGTTCTGTTGCCAACCTGTACGATGCTGCACCTTTAAAGGTCTCAGCATGTCCCTGGTGTTCACCAGACTGTAAATGAGTCATTGTACAGTGTAAGGTGAAACACAACAGATAGACGTGACACCTGTTTATGCCTTTATTAGAAAAAATAAAGGCAAAAAACTTTTTTAAAGCTTTTTTGTTTTGGTTTAAACATCTTCAAATTGGAGTTTTTCAGCTTTTTAATGTCCTGAACGCAGCAAAAATAGAGAAACAAAGGGAGGATATAAACAAAGTGAAAAGGAGGTAGATTTCTTCTGCATTTGTTGTCTTTATTAATATATTGTCTGGTACTTATTTAAAATAGATTAACATTTGAACATTTAGTGTTAGATGTCTTCAGCCATGTCTACTTTCTGCTCTTGTGATTCAGTCTTTACCTTTCATCGATATGCTACCTTCTGATGCGATTTAAACGTTTAAACTCAGTTTTCCTTGAACTCTTGTCAAGGCAATCCAACCACAGTGATGCAAAGACAAGATTTCAGATGTGGCTGATGAATTTCACAGAACTTAAGCCTTGACCGGATCTCAGTCTTGCCATGCTCAGAGTTAGTAAGATAAGTTTAAACAGATGGGAAGAACCAACATTCCTGTCTCTGCAGGTCGCCTAAGGACAAAAAGTGGAGTTGAAAATTGACCGTCAGCTCCCAGGCGGCTGTTTCAAGGCTTCAGCAGCAAACATGCTGATTTCCACCTCAGCTCTGCATTGAAGTTAATCTTTTAGCTGAGCTGTGGTTATTGCGACGAAATCGCAAGGAAACATTTTGTCCTCTTCTCAGTCTCGTTTTCTCACATGTTCACTAATCTTTATTTTACATTATATCTGAAGTATAACATTTTCCTCCTACCTGGTTACCTGCTGTTTTTTCGGCACCGCTAATGTATCTCACTTCTCCTGCTGTTGCTGCTGCTGCAGGCGTCGGCTACGGTCGCCATTCCCAAGGAGCATCACCGCTTTGTCATCGGTAAGAACGGTGAGAAACTGCAGGAGCTGGAGCTGAAGACCGCCACCAAGATCGCTATTCCACGACCCGACGACCCCAGCGCCAACATCCGCATCACCGGCACCAAGGAGGGCATCGAGAAGGCTCGCCACGAGATCCTCCTGATCTCAGCAGAACAGGTCAGGCAGAGGGACGGTTGGATTTGTAAACCCAGTTCTGGGTTATGCTTGACCGGCAAAAGTTCAAGGTTTCAATGCAAACCAGCTTCTTTTTGCACCGACGTGTTGATAAAATGAAGACGAGCAATTTCTGCAGCTGCATTCTACATCTGGGTCTGGAAAAATATGAATAAACACAATGAATAATCTAAAGATGTGAACAAAAACTTCAGTCAACCAGGATTTTTGAAATTTGATGGGTTTTTTTTAAATTTCACAAAAATTAAAATTATATTGGTGGAACTCGTCCACCAAGATCACAACTGCTTAATATTTCTTTTTGTTGGCTTTTGTGTGACGGGAGTCTTTTGATCTTTAATTCTGATTTTGCTATGTTTTTAAAAATTCCAACCGAGGACTGGGTTTGCAAATTAGCCTGTGGCTGGAAAACCTTCATACAAAACAATAGTTTCTTTGTTTTTATTATGCAACAGTGTTTACTCTGCTGTTCTTGATAAAACAAACTTTAATTGAATGGAATTGAATTTCAGGTTCAGGCAGATCTTGAAAACTGTTAGGAAAATTATCTAAGTTCATTTACTTATGAGTTTATTTGAAAGGTTATGTTTTCATATTATTCTGTATGCTGTTTTATACTATTGACTCCTTTCTTTTGTTTTATACTCTTAACTGTTTTTCAGATGTTTTCTTGGGGGTTAGAAATGTTTTTACATGTGTGTGTTACCAACTGCTTTTGTCATTGGTTGCTTTGACCATCAACTGTCTGTGTTAGCGGCTACCTGTGAAAATGATAATGGTCAGTCTCCTGTCCTGGTAAGGGCATGACGACAGACGATTCCAGAAAGTCTCCTGGGAATGTTTATTGGTCAACTGTTTGTGTGACTGTGTGAAAAAGCCAATCCCTTTGTTGTTAACATAATAAAAGGCAGTTGGGGACTGAGAGCCGGCAGAGTTGATCCCAGACAGTGTTTAACGGCGGTTCTCCGCGTCTGGCTCTCTCCCCTCTTCTGTAGAAGAGTAGTTTGTGTCTCTGGTTGATTCTTACAGGTTGGGAAACGAAATAAACCCAACAAAAACTATTTTCAGTTTCTTTTAAGTCTGTGAAATAAATCACAGCTAAGCACAAATCACTACTTTTCTAATCCTTGATCGCTCCGCAGCTTAGAGAAAGACAAGCTGTTGCTATAGCATCAATATTTTTGAGTATAAAAATGTGAGTTATTGTGTAGCATGCACCTGAGAGACAAACAGAATCTTAATAAAATTTTTACTTTCTTCAATGAATTACCAAGCTTTAATTCTTGTAGATATTCACAATAAAAGGAGTGAATGGTTTACAGATCTAAGTAATCTGGTAGGAGATCCAAATTATTTTTTCAGTTTTATCCCCCAAATATTACAACAACATCATCGCATTTATAGTCCCCCTTTTGAAGAAGTATAATAGGTTTTTAGAATAATTAATCTTTTAGGGCAGGAGGGTTTTTTTGTGTTTTGTTTTTCTTTTACTTCTCGTACCATTTTCCTCACTACATTGTGGAAAGGCAGCCTTGAATCCTGGTCCAGTCATGTTTGTCACATTTCTGCTGTTTTAAACCTTTTATTTTTTTTTAATAATTGCTTTGACTGAAAATACAGGCGCCAGGCGTAGATGAATATTTGTTTCCTTGTTGCCATTTCCGGCCTTTTTTCATGCCATGTTCTCCTGTCTTTCCTATTTTACATATATTTACATGCCAGGAGACAGGATGTCATGGAGCAGTAGATATAAGTCCTAATACACTCTCAGCAACTAAACACTAAAGCAGAAAATATAAAAATACAGTTACATTTATTTTATAAAAAATTATTAAATCATTTATTTCAGGTTGAGGAAAATGTTCTTTTTTGCTTTGATTTGTTAAAAAGTCAAATGCAACTAAAAATAGATGACTTGCATCTATTTTTAGAGTGACTGGCATTAGAAAATTGGTAGAAATAGAAAGAATAGACAAATAATTGCTTGCTGTTAATTTGAAACCAGAACTGACCTGGAAAACAGAAATTTGTGCATTTGCAGCTGTGATTGTTATCATTAAGGTTTATAAAATACTATGGGTTAGTATTTTAATTCATCCATGACTTGGTGAGAAAAATGTTTGACTCTTGTTCCTGTCTCGTGTTTCAGTGTACATAATTTCTTTTTCCATGTTGTTTTTGTTCTCCCCTGCTCTGCAGGACAAGCGTGCGGTGGAGCGCCTTTCCCTGGAGAAAGCCTTCCACCCCTTCATCGCCGGCGCCCACAACAGGCTGGTGCAGGAACTGAGCCAGGAGACCGGCGCCCGCATCAGCATCCCGCCGCCGAGCCTGCCGAAGGACGAGATCGTCATCACCGGAGAGAAGGAGGCGGTCGCTCTGGCCGTCAATCGCATCCGAGCCATCTACGAAGACAAGGTGACGGAGAAACTACGAGCCGTCATTTTTACAGCCCTTCGTCCTCCTGTGATGAACATGTTACTCATTTTCTGTGCTTGTTTTGCTCATCTCCCCGACGGAGAAGTGACTAGATTAGAAGAAGTGCGTTAGATGAGCGTTCCAACGTGGAGAGGAAGGGTTTGTACATGCGCTGTAGATGTGTCCTTTTGATAAGTGGGACGGAGCGGATGAAGAGAGAAAATTAGATCTAAGAGGATGAGAACAAGAGGATGAGAATGCTGAAACCATTTAGGGCGCAAATATGTGAGGTGAAAACAAACGCTGAAGTCTTTCAGCTCCTGTTCTCCTCTGCTTCTATTCCTCGTTCCTTCCTAAGGCTGAAACGATTAATCGAGATGAATCGATTTTGAAATAATCAGCAACTAATTTAGTAATTAATTCATTGATAACTGGAGTATGCAGAGTCAAAAAAAGACTATTTGCAAAAAGAACAACACAGTTAGACCAGATATTAAACCAAAACTGTACAAAAAATAAATACATTTATAATTTAAGATAAAAAGAACATTTGTCTCCAGACAGGTTTTACCCAGAACTCCTCAAGTGTTTGAGCAAATTTGAGCAGCCTGCTCAAATTCTGTACAACAAATCTCCAATCTCCTTTGTTATTGCATTTTAGGCAATAAAATGCTTATTTCCTTATTTAAAAAAAAAAAAATTACTTATTTGTATATTTTAATGTATAAGGGCTTAAATAAAACAAATCTTCAGAATTTGCCAATTTTTTAAAATGGTTAATTGCCAGAATTATCGATTACTAATATAATCCTTTTCCTTTTCATTCAGCTCACCGGTTCTAATCTTGTCGTTTTCTGACCCGCAGAAGAGGAAGACCACGACGATCTCGGTGGAGGTGAAGAAGTCCCAGCACAAATACATCATCGGCCCAAAGGGCAACACTCTGCAAGAGATCCTGGAGGCCACCGGGGTGTCGGTGGAGATGCCTCCGCTGGACTCCGCCTCAGAGACCATCATCCTCAGAGGAGAGCCGGACAAACTGGGACCAGCTCTCACACAGGTCTACGCCAAGGTCAGAATCTTTTTTTATCCATTTCCAGCACCAATTATAACCAGGCATAATTTTTCTTGATGAACTATAATATGCAACACATAAAAAAGCATTCAAGATATGTATCTGCAGCCTTTCTACAGTAGGCGGTGATTGTTTATATTAAAATCAGAGGCGACTTCACACTGGGTGTGTAAGATAAAAATCCCTTGAAAAAGGTTTTTACGTAGAGCTCACATTCTCCAGAATAATAT
The DNA here is from genome assembly GCA_010277075.1 of Poeciliopsis retropinna. NCBI lineage: Eukaryota > Metazoa > Chordata > Actinopteri > Cyprinodontiformes > Poeciliidae > Poeciliopsis > Poeciliopsis retropinna. The sequence continues at coordinate 5,512,624 of VMRM01000019.1, forward strand.
TGTTTTAATAATGCTAGCCATGCTAACCGTGATAATCCAGTTTATAAGGTGCTAAAGATTTTTCTGTCTTTGTTTTAAATGATTAAAACAGTGTTTTAATATGAGTAATAAATGACCAACGACGGTATTAAGGAAATAATAGAAAGTACTCTGAATGTTTTTATATTATAATTTGTAAACACAAATTTGACTTGGCTGATGTCAGCAAAGCTTTACAAAAACTAGAGATCTGCAAAAGACAATCTCTAATGTTTGGTTGCTGCAAACTTTCTCTTCTGTGTCTAACTTTTAAAAAAATGAGCACAGTTGCATACTTGGATACATTTATCCTTCCAGTCAATCCATGAAAAGTGTAGATTCCTGCAGATATCCTTCTTTTATAACTCTAATCTGTTGTTACAAGCTGCCACCGGCCAGTGTGTGAAGCAGGTTGTGTTTGGTGTTGGAGCTGTGTTTTACCTGCTCGCAGGCGAAGAGCGTGATGGTGGTGGAGTTCAGCGCTCCGGCTTGGCTCCATCGCTTCATCATTGGCAAGAAAGGGCAGAACATCGGGCGGATCACGCAGCAGCTGCCGCGGGTAAGGAGGCGACGTTCAGGCGTCTCTGATCAGAGACGAACAATGAGCAAAGAGGACAGAAACTATTTATTATTGACTGAATGGATTGTGACACACAGGTGGCGCTGTAGAGCAGGGATCTTTAATCAGGTTGTTTAAGGGCTTGGTGATAATTTGGGATTTTTTGGAAAATCAGGATTTTTTTTTTCTCACCGAATCTCTCCGTGGGTTCCTATAGTTCATGGTGATGTCGGCCCACCATCTTGTTTACAGCCTCTGTTTATTTGAGCTTTGAATTCAGGTCAACTCTACGATGAAGTGTTAGAGCTTGGCTGAAATTTTTTTATTTCAGAGAATAAAGTTGCAATATCACCAGAATAAAAGAAAAAGTCATAATATTAAGCGAAAGGAGATGTAATTTTATGAGAACTAAATCTTTTAACACATCGACATCAAATTGTCAGTAGCAGGATTTTGAAACAATCATGCAAATGAATGGCTTTTTTAAAGACGGAACCACACAGACTGAGCTGAACATGTTGGCTAATGATAGTTTAAGTTCTTTTCTTATTAAAATTATTCTTTTCTCGTAATTTTCAGATGTTCTGATAAAATTGCTTCTTTATTCTGCTCATAATTAAACAAATATTTCTCAGCATTGTCCTAATTCTCCGTCGTACAACTCACAGGAGGGCGTAGATTTTGAAAATATTGTAATTTCGTGTTTTTTAGAAAAGAAAGCAAGAAAACATAATTTAAAAACATTTTTTATTGAAATCGGAATCTTGCATGGAAAAAAACCTGAATTTATTTTTTAGCCACATCGTCCGGCTCTAGGTTGTTTGTTTTCATGTGCAGGTTCACATCGAGTTCACAGACGGTGAGGAGCGAATCAGTCTGGAGGGTCCGACGGAGGAGGTGGAGCAAGCTCAGACCCAGATACAGGAGATCATCAAGGACCTGGTGAGTCTACACGCACACACGTACACGCACACACGTACGCGCACACACGCACACACAATTCTGGCCATGAGTTTTTTACTGCACATTATAATATAGAACAATGTATTTTTGTGTATAATTTGTAGCATAATTTGATTTTATAAAGTTGGCATTAGATGTCTAATCCTCTGGAACCATTTAGCACTTTTAAAATGTATTGATCTTGAAGTTGCAATAGCAAAATCTGCATTCATTCAAGTGCATTATAAAATGCATTTCTGATCATATAATCATATTTTATTCCATAATAGGCTGTTTAGTAGGAATTAGATAAAAAGGACATGTTACAGAAAAGGTGAATACTTTTTTTTTCTATAACTCAAAAAGAGTAATATATATTTAATCTTCCTGTCCATGTTCTCTGCAGCTGGCGAGGATGGACTACACCGAAGTCAACATCGATCAGCGTTTCCACAGACACCTGATTGGGAAGAACGGAGCCAACAGTGAGTTTTTTTATTTCCTGAAATTTGTCAAAAGCTGACGGGTACAGCCTTTGAATTACAGAGGAAATCTACAGGTGCATCTCAATAAACTAAAATATGATCAATACAGTAAGAGAAGTTAAAGAGGAAAACTCGTTACAGATTTGTTACATACAGAGTGATGTATTTCAAGCATTAGCTTAAACCTAGTGAAACATACAAAAGAGCAATAAAAAATAATTTTTGATACAGAAATGTTGACCTACTCTCCTTACTGTACAGTACATGCACTCAATCCTGTGTTGGGGCTCCTTTTGCTTGAATTACCCATATCAAGCATAGAGTCATTGTGGATGATGATACTGTGGACAGGAAGAATCCCCAGTAGCAGTCAGTAAACATGAACATGCCTCTGACTGAAGACTCTTGCTCTATGACAGTTTCCTGACTATGATTACATGCTAACAGTTAAATATCTGGGCTGCAGAGATGATATTTCACACCGTATGACACTTATCAGGATGATGGTAAGCACTGCTAATCCACCACATTTGCTTTTGCTGCTCCTCTTTAAAACTCAGTGTGTGGTTAGAAAACCAGGAAGAGAGACGATGGAGACTTGGTTGTGACTTATGATCAATCAATTTATTGCTTTTTATTAAAATATATATTTATATTCCAAATCTCTTTCTTGAGAGCAAAGCAGAACTGCTGTCAAATCCATTGGGTTTGTGCACAAACTTGCTGAATGAAGCTGGTTCTGTTGCTTGTGAACATTTTTCTACCACACTTTTTCTTTCCAAATAACTTTCTGTTATTGCACTTGGAGGAAACACCGGGAAGAAGTCATTGCTTGCTTTCCTGTATGAAGTTCACTTCTTTTCTTGGTTTGATGTCATATTGAACTTTTCTGAGAAACTGAATTTTGTTTTGTTTTTTTTATTTCTTGCATAATCATGTAAATTTACAACAATAATATTCTGTTGTGTACTTTAATTAATCTATCTAATATGAGTTTTACCTTTTGAACTGAAATTCAAATATTGAGATATATTAATGTCAGTCAAAGCAGCAGGATATGTCAAACTGCTGTGTGGAAAAAACTTACAATCTATACATTTTTCAGGAAAATATGTTGTTACAAGCAGAGTATTAACGTTGGATTCCTGTCAAGTTACGTTGCTGCTCTCAGTCAGACCAACAGGAGGACGGATCAGATCCTTTTCTTTATGTTTTTAATCAATCCAGCTCTCTCTCCTTCCTGCAGTCAATCGGATCAAGGAGCAGTACAAAGTGTCGGTGAGAATCCCACAGGACTCTGAGAGGAGCAACCTGGTCCGCATCGAAGGAGACCCTAAAGGAGTGCAGATGGCACGCAGAGAGCTCATCGAGATGGTTCAGCGAATGGTGAGAGCCGGCTGAAGGCTTCGGCTGCTTCATTCAGTCGCTTGAACGTGAACCAAAGAAAGATTTCCACACTTCCAGGAAAACGAGCGCACCAAAGACATGATAGTAGAGCAGAAGTTCCATCGGACGATCATCGGCCAGAAGGGGGAGAAGATCAAGGAAGTCCGAGATAAGTTTCCAGAGGTGAGATTCTGGAAGATGATCTCACCTTATGATTCTTTTTAGCAGGATTTCTTTAACTTTGCTCTTACTTCATTTGAATTTTAGGTCATTATTACGTTTCCCGACCCGTCGCAGAAGAGCGACATCGTCCAGCTGAGAGGGCCGAAGAATGAGGTGGAGAAATGTGCAAAGTTCCTGCAGAAGATCATCGCAGACCTGGTGGGAGCCGCGCCAAGGCGAGCCTCTGTCCGCTGAGCTCTTAACCTCACAGAGACTTTCTGTCTTCTGCTTCCAGATCGAGAACAGCTTCTCGCTTTCCGTCCCCATCTTCAAACAGTTCCACAAAAACATCATCGGAAAGGGCGGCGCCAACATCAAAAAGGTGAGAGCAGACGGTCCGGGTCAGGTTTGACGCGCTAATGTCACACACGCCGTAAACGACGGGGGATGTTCATGTCTTCAGATCCGTGAGGAAACCAACACTAAGATCGACCTGCCGACGGAGAACAGCAACTCTGAGACCATCGTCATCACAGGGAAGAAGAACAACTGTGAGGCCGCCAGAGATCGGATCCTCTCCATCCAGAGAGACCTGGTGAGACGACAGACACAACTGGACCGTTTGTAAATGCAGAGCGCACATCCAGATTCAGAAATACTCTATTGATCCCAACGGGAAATTAAATATTGTTGTTACTCATCTCTATGCTTCAAAGAGTTATTTTTGATAGCGATGGCTGTTGGCAATAAAGATCTCCTGTAGTGGTCTGTGTTACAGTGAGTTTGAAGAAGCCTCTGACTGAAGACGCTCTGTTTTCCTAAATGTGTTTTCAGGCCAACATTAAGGAGACAGAAGTCGCCATCCCAGCCAAGCTGCATAACTCTCTGATTGGCTCCAAAGGCTGCCTGGTGCGCTCCATCATGGAGGACTGCGGAGGCGTCCACATCCACTTCCCCTCTGAGGGCTCCGGCTCAGACAAGGTCACCATCAGGGGCCCCGCCGGCGAGGTGGAGAAGGCCAAGAAACAGCTGCTGCAGCTGGCGGAAGAGAAGGTCAGTGGAAGCAAAACCAAGAGAGAGTGACAGAAGAAAAGGTTGGGATGAGTTAACTGCTCTTATTTTGTTTTCTCGCTCCCCATCCAGCAAGTCAACAACTTCACCGTGGAGCTGCAGGCCAAACCCGAGTACCACAAGTTCCTGATCGGACGAGGCGGGGCCAACATCCGCCGCGTCAGGGACAGGACGGGGGCCCGCATCATCTTCCCGTCCCCGGACGACACGGAGCAGGAGCTGATCACCATCGTGGGGAAGGAGGAAGCTGTTCGCCAGGCCCAGAAAGAACTGGAAATCCTGGTGAAAAACCTGGTAACTGGCAGCTTTAACGTTTAAGGTTTTCTCCTTTTATGACGACATATTACTTCTGTTTTGCCATATTGCATCTCTTTAATCAACCTGAAAATAATCACACAATCTTATAATTCAAGATAGTGTGATCTTGAATTATAAGATCACACTATCTTAACTTCACACTTGTTTAGCAAGTGTGAAGTTATTTAAACTTCACACTTGCAATGTGAAGTTTAAATAAGAGTTGCTGCTACATTTCCTTGCATTGGTGCAAAACCAGACTTTGTTGCATTCTTAAAGTCTCGACTGCATGTAAAGTCCTCAGAGCCTCTTTTCTCTGCCTCAACTCTCCTCTGTTGTTGACTTCCCAGGATGATGTGGTGGAGGACAGCATGGAGGTGGACATTCGCCACCATCGCCACTTTGTGTGTCGCAGAGGTCAAGTCCTGCGGGAGCTGGCGGAGGAATACGGCGGCGTGGCCGTGAGCTTCCCTCGCACCGGCTCCAGCAGCCAGAAGGTCACGCTAAAGGGAGCGAAGGACTGCGTGGAGGCAGCGAAGAAACGCATTCAGGAGATCATCGAGGACCTGGTGGGTCACAGAGAAGCGATGTTTGTTTCTTTTATAGCAAATGTTGGTCAAGAAATTAATTAATTGCATAACGATTTAAAATAAGCTCAGTGCTTTCAATTCTGATCATTAATATTTTTTGAAAGGCAATTTTGTTCACAGAGACATCGTAATCCTTTTTTAATATGCCTGTAGTAATGTGTGGTTTTTACTTCCATTTGGTTGTTGTGTTTTTTATTTTGGATATTTAATATATCTTCTAGTTCCAGTGTTAAGTATAATTAAAAAAAATTAAAGGTCACTGACTTTCAGAGGCCGAACTTGGATTATTATGCCGTTATCAATATGAGAAAATGGTTTCAAAATGACAATACTGTCATTTTTCGCAATAAAATTTGCTATCATGACAGGCTTAACGTGAATAATCATAAAGAATAAGCCAGGGTTCTGCACCCTGTGGTTCAGGACTGGTTCTGTGGACTTTTATTAACTTTTGGTTTAAAATGGTGAAGAAAGAACTAATGATAATGACCTCACAATAAATGCAGGTTTTAGTTTAGTTTTTCAGCTTCTTATGGAGAAATTCACTCTAAAATTACCACATTTTTCCACAGAGATCAACATCAAATAAGAGAAAACATATCTAAACATGTTTTGCTAGTTTTATGCTTCTATAGCCGTAAATCAGAAATAAATAAATACATAACTTAAAACTTACAACAACTTTTCTGTTGTATATGCTTATCAAAAAAAAATAAAGTTTTGTTCAAAAGGTTGTAACTTTTGCAGCTCTGAATAGGTTTTATTCAGCTTGACTCTTTGGATCGTATCACTTGCAGACCGCAGGAATAATCCATCAGGTGATTCATGGCCTCGTGCATCTGTGGCTCTTTTCTTGTCATTTTTTTTTTTTGGTTTGAGCTTCATAAACAGAAGAAATTGGCTCTATAAATAGCTTATTTTTCTCTCTCTCTTGTTGTGCTGCAGGAGTCGCAGGTGAATGTGGAGGTGGCCATCCCTCAGCGGCACCACCGCGCCATCATGGGGCCCAAAGGCAGCCGCATCCAGCACATCACCAGGGAGCACGAGGTCCAAATCAAGTTCCCCGAGAGAGACGACAGCGCTGCAGGTTAGAAACACAACCTCTCTACCTTTTGTTAAAGCTGGATCGGTTTATGGGTCATACAAAACATGTTCATTGCATCTTTTGCACAAAATCATTCCTGTACTAGAAAAAACATTTTGCGAAACTGGTTTTTATTAAAACTAGGAATCAGGATTGGAAAGGTTAGTGGGTCATTGTTTTCTTCTGAAGACTGAGCACAATGCGAGCAAGAAGTTGGAAGAGAGACCTTATGAAGTCTGTAAAAGATATGAAAAAGCAGAAGAAATAAACAGAAGTAGTAAGAGGATATGGCTACATGTTAAACTATTAATAGCCTTTGTAGGTGGAAGAATGAAGCTGTGAAAGCGCAAAGGTTTTAGCAGAATTTTTAAGAAATTAATGGGTCTTCATTCAGAGCTTTTTAGGGCTTCCTGTCACTGGCCACACACCCCAACTCAACATTTACACTGGCACATGAAAAAGATGCAAACAGATATGCAATCATACAACTATACATCTTTGAAAAGCATTAGTAGAACCTCCTGCGCTGCCCACAAGAATGCAACAAGTTGTTTCTGACAACACCTGTCTTTTCCAGCAGCATATTGTTGTAAAACCAGCTGACCAAACATCCTGGAGCTCAGCTAGGGTTGCTAGGTGATGGGTGGACCTCCACTGGGGTTGCTAGGTAACAGCGCAGTGTCAACAGTTGGGAGGTTTTGGAAACGGCTTGTTTTCCAGACACCAAAAAACATTAAGCTATTGCTAATTAAACACTTGGACTGTTTTGAGAAGCAGTTGAGACTCAAGTGGAAGTATAAAAATGTACTAACTGATGATTTTGCATAATTCTTTTTTTTTTTTTTTCATCTTTACTTTTTCTTTAAACAATGGCTTCCTGTGCCAAACTTAGGTCAGGACGCGTTGCCGCAGGAGAACGGCGACGTCAGCCCAGAGACGGAGTTTGTCCCTCGCAAGTGTGACATCATCACAATCTCTGGCCGGGCGGAGAAGTGTGAACTGGCCAGGACGGCCCTGCTGGTGAGCACGGCTTCAGCTCAGCTGGACTGTCTGTGCGGTTAAATGTTTCATCTCGCCTCGTCCCCTCTCTCTGCAGGCACTGGTTCCCATAACAGAGGACGTCGAAGTGTCTTACGATCTGCACCGCTACATCATCGGCCAGAAGGGCAGCGGGATCAGGAAGCTGATGGAGGAATACGAGGTGCGGAGAGTCGAAGAGCTCAGATTTGTTTTCGGATCAAAAGGTCAGGTTTTGAAACAGGCCTGTGAGTGAGTGCAACGTGTTGCTTTGGATGTGCAGGTGAACATCTGGGTGCCGCAGCCTGAGAAACAGCTTGATGTGATCAAGGTGACGGGTCTGGCAGCCAACGTGGAGCGAGCCAAGCTGGGCCTCCTGGAGCGCGTCAAAGAGCTTCAAGCTGAGCAGGAGGACCGGGTACAAAACACAAAGCTGCATTTGCATCAACAGCTAATCATTATTATCTATTGTTGAAATAAAAAAACAGTTTTGTTGAGGCATTTTCTTTTTTTTTTTTTTTTTTGAGGGAAAGATTGAAAATTAAATTTGCTGTAAAAAAAATATGGGATTGTATTTTTAAGCGACATCACCCAGCCCTAGTTTTAGCTTAATTACTGCCTCTTCCACAAGATTGCATGTTTTTGCGTAATTAATGATTAATTAATTAATTACTAAATTAGTTAATGGTTATTTCATTAGTCATGATTATGATTAATCCTTTCAGCCCGATGGCTTGACTTTTTTCTCGCTGTCTCATCTCAGGCTCTGCGCAGTTTCAAGGTCACCATGTCTGTAGATCCGAAGTTTCATCCCAAGATCATCGGCCGGAAGGGCGCGGTCATCTCCCAGATCAGGAAGGACCACGACGTCAGCATCCAGTTCCCCGACAAAGGAGACGACCAGCAGGTGTGTGGCCTTCACAAGCTGAGCGCGCGTCGACGCGTCTCCCTGCCTCACCTGAGCTTTCCTCGTCGTTCTCCCAGGATCTGATCGTCATCTGCGGCTACGAGCGGAACGTGGAGGAGGCCCGTCAGGCCATCCAGCAGCTGGTGTCCGAGCTGCAGGAGATGGTGAGCCAGGACGTCCACCTGGACCCGAGGACTCACGCTCGCATCATCGGCGCCCGGGGCAAAGCCATCCGCAAGCTGATGGAGGAGTTCAAGGTGAGGGCAGACGACGAGGCGCGAGCGGGAGGAGGAAGTGTTTACCTAGACGGACCTGGTCAGACTGAGCTGTGGTTTTCCAGGTGGACATCCGGTTCCCGCAGCCCGGCTCTGATGAGCCCGACAAGGTGACGGTCACAGGCCTTCCCGACACGGTGGACGCAGCCATAGATCACCTGCTCAACCTGGAGGAGGATTATGTGAGTTTGCAGTCGCTGCATTGACAGTATAAATGCACAACTTGACGTTCCAAAGATAAATCGAAACATAATAACATGTAAAAAAAATTTTCAATAAGAAGTTTTGGTTTTAAGTTGAGGTGTTTTTTAAATTTTTTGTCCCCATATGATAAGTGATTATTTTGCACAACTGTAACAGAAACACTTTTCTCATGACACGTGTCACATGATGGTCCTTTGGTTGATTAACTTTGTCTCGTTTGCCTCTCAGCTCCTCAGCATGACGGAGACGGAGACCTTGGCGGCGTACATGAAGCCTCCATCTCGCTACGGAGGGGGAGGCGGAGCAGGAGGGCTGGATGACAGCAGTGGGGGCCCGGCTAAAGGCTTCGTGGTGCGAGACGCCCCCTGGAACGCAGCAGGGAACAAGGTGAAGAGATAAACCCTAAACACATTTATGGAAAATATACGGGCAGGATGAACTTCTTCCACATTTTGAGTCACAGCAACAAACTTCAGGGTATTTTACTGAGAGTTCATGTGACAAACCAACACGAAGCGATGCATAGATTAATAGAAGGATACCTGATTTTATTCTCATTTGTGAAAAATGTTGGAAAATTTGTGTAAATATTCAGAAGTCACAACTGCAGACTTACATGAGCATCGACCTAAATTATGAGTCAAAACTGTCTCAATCTGCAAACACTTTCTGGCCTTTCCAAGAAAGATAACTGATCAGTTTTTATAAAAATAAATGTATAAAAATTAAGTGAAATAATAATTTCAGTTTCAGTACATAGATGATCTTGATGTAACAGAAAAACAGCAGGTAATTAATTATCTACTCAGTGACATAAAAACAATGCTCTCTACATTATTTGTACCTGTTTATGGTGGAAAAGCTCTTCTAATAATGCATGAATGAACAAATGGATAAAAAGTATTTCTATTAGCTTTTATCAAGCCAGCTTTTTGTCCCTGATGAGCCGCGGTAGTGCGCTTAAGGAGCCCAACTGGGACCCTGATGTTCAGACATCTGAAGCTGTTCCTGCAGTGGAGACGAATGTTTAACTTGGTTTCATAATTATGTGGTAGATTGGTTCGATCAAAAATGCACTAGCAACTGTAAAACAGTGTAGAAAAAGTTCGTAGGGATGAAACTTTGTGTGTTTGTGTTCCAGGCTCCTGACATGAGCAGCGCTGAGGATTTCCCCACGTTCGGCACCGGCGTGGCCCCGAAGCAAATGTCCGTCTGGGGCCCCAAGAAGTTCTGAAGGAAAACGACGACTAAACCCGTGTACAGTGAAGTACGAGACAAAACTAATTTCCAGTCAACTTGCTGCTCGCCTTCCCCCTTTTACTCCTGGTCTCTCTAGTGACCCTCTGCTCCCGCCGGTCTCCCACAACCAGCCACAGTGAATTCTGGGAGATTGAGTCTTATCTGTCTCTCTTAATGTAGTTCATTCCACTCGTCCTTCCTCGAAGACAGGAAGGGGCAAAATGCTCTCGTCATAATTTTGCTGCCCTGCTCTGCTTCTCCCTGAAACGTTTCACAGACTGTCGTCTTCTTCTCCCCCTGAGACTGCTAAACGCCCGCTGTCCTCCCCCTCCACCACTAAAGTCCCTTCGCTGCAGTCCAGCGCAGACAGGAAGTACCCTCACGCTTCCTGAGCAGGACCTTTTCCAGGAAGTGGAGCGGTTTGTCCTGCTACAACAGCTAAATCTTGGGACTTTTCAGTCTGAAAAATGAAGTAAATGGGAGTCTGTTTTTTTAGTGTGAAAACAGTTTTTAACTAAAAACAATGTTTTATGGGTTTTTTTCCCTTACGGCCTCTCGTTTGCTCACCCGCGCGGTGCAGCAGGTGAGGCGTTCAGGTCTGCGCTTGATCTGGTGATCAGATTTACTCGTCAGAAATCAACAATCACAAATTGGAGTTTGGTAAAGTCCACGTGGCTCTCATCAATTTAAAAATATGTGACAAAATGTTAGATGTATTTTTAATCCATCCGCCCTTGAGCATTACAAAAGAAACATCGCCCCCTAGAGTCACTCTTTGATGGTTGCAGCCAGTGTTTTTTTTTGTCTTTTTTGCCATGATTTTATTTTTTCTATTATATTAAATATGAAAACAGACATATGTTTTTGTTCTAATCACAAAAACAAAAAGACGGGTTAAATTTTACTGACTAACATTTTGTTTTTGTTTGGTCAGAATATTTTAAACTCGGAGGTTTTATTTTAAACCTCGTTACTGGTGATTATTTTAAATACAAAAACAAAATTAAGCCTTAGATTTATACTCCTCTCATCTTACCACAAAAAAGACAATAAACACTTATTATTTATTAAAATAAAGCTGTATTTTTGTGGTCAAAAGTGGTTAGACATAAATTTTAACTTGGTCTGATTTTCTCACGTAAAACACACACACAAAAAATCCCACTTTAAAAACATTTAGTGTGAGAATATGAAAACTTTTTAATTTCCATTGCTTCTCTTTACCACTGATTTAGTTTATTTTTTATTATTTTAAATATGAAAACTTAAGAAGTAGAACAAATCAATTTGCCTGTTTCAACAGAAAAATAGGTATTTTCTAAAAAGGCAAGCTATTTTTTCTTTTGTGTAGCTATAAAATTATTACAAAGAGGAATTAAATGTAATTTTAAAAGCCCTGATCTTTAAATGCTGTGATTTTATCTTGTCCTGAAAAATCAGCCAACAAGATGAGAAAGCAGACAAATTTTTGTTTCTATTTCCTGTTTAATTTTGTTTTTGTTTTTATTTTAATTAGGGAAAGAAATTCAAAACCAAAACCTCTCTGTTCATCTATTGTTGTTTTTTTAATTTTATTTATTTATTTATTTATTTTACAAAATTAAAAACTGTTAGGATTTGTACAAATGCTGCTTTTTTAAAAAATATGAATAAGGAGAAACTCTAATTTTAGAAAACATTAAATCAATGGCAAACCTGAACAAAAAAAAAAGTCCCCATTGTTATTACTATTTATTCCTTGGGGTTTTATCAAACAAACTAGGGTAAGAAAATTACTCCAGATTTTAAATTCTCCTTTTCAAAATGTTAGAAAAATGTAGTGAAACAACAGATGTCTTTGTGTTTGCTGAATTCTGACATTAGCATCCAGCCACCAGATGGCGCTATCAGCCCTGTGTTTGGGAGGTTTTACACCCAGTCCTGTTGTGTTGATTCTGTTTTATTTCTCTGTATTTATTTTCCATCTAGGACTAAAAACCGCTGCTGTTCTCCTTTGTTTTCGAACTGTATTGACTCAAAGTCCTGTAAACAAAGGCTGTTTTGTTTGTTATTTATTTGAAAAAAACGAGCCATTTTATTTCAACTACTGTGATCATCTGTTTTTTTATATCTATGTCTATATAGATATATATCTATGTCTATATAGATATAAAAAAGGAGAAAAAAAAAAAAAAGCACTCACTGTAGCTTGCAACCTCATGTCTGAGAGCGGATCTTGTGTGTCAGGGTTCGGGAACATGTTACCAGTTGTTGTGTCCAAGTGTACAAAAATCTTTTCGCTATTTTTTTAAAACTGTGTGGACTTTTTCTTTTTGTTGTTGGTTTCTGGGATAACTGAAGGACTGTATGTTTGTGTGAGTGGAAGTTAAAGTGCACAGTTGAATGAAGCTGAACCAAACATTTTACTTTTCTTTTTGTTTATGTTGGGAACTGTCCTCAAAGCTTATTTAAAGGTTTTTAACCCTCAGCTTTTCATTCAAACTTGCTGCATAGCTTTGATTTTACCCCCCAAATTGGGGAAAAACGTTTTTTTAGCTTGATCATTTTTAACAAAACGATTTAAATTCCCCGTCTCCCTTTTCTGGTTGAGAAATGTTACTCGTGTCCTGTTGACCAAATACGTTTGAGGAAGTTTATCTAAAGCTGCTTTCTGACTGGAAAATTTAAAGGAAAACCTGAACAATTTGGAGTCTGTGAGAATTAGATGGGAGGATCAATCAAAGGAGCGGGGGCTAGCTTGGTGAGCTGAAGCTGCTGCATCTGAATTCAGGCTTTACAAAATGTGAAGAAAAGTGTGTGGCAAGCATTATGGCCTGCCACACATATAAGATACATGTCATGTATAGTGCATGTATATTGGGATGAAAGGTGTGGAAATTACATTTTTTGATTCTTTCATCTTGGGCTGAAAGTTGGAAACTTTACACTCCGTTATCTAACATGAAGTCAAACAATAATTAGCTGAATTATTTATAAAATAAGGCCAGCTTCGCTTGCCTGTGAGTCAATTCAACCATTCAGCATGCCGATGTGAGTCAGTCTTCATCATTGCTGATGATGACTTGCAATGACTTCATCAGCAACGACTTGCTGATGACGTCATTGCTGACTTAATCAGAAATGTCTGCTTGGTGTAGCAGACGCTCTGTCCGCTACACCAAGCAGACAGAGCGTCTGCTTGGTGTAGCTACACCAAGCAGTGTCAGCAGTGGGGTGGCAGCTACACCTGCCACCCCATGCTACACCAAGCAGACAGAGCGTCTGCTTGGTGTAGCATGGGGTTAAGTGAGGTAATTATTGGGAAGTTGCAACAACTGTATGAAATTGCCCATCTGGAGTTTCTGTGCAGTAAGTCTCTAAGTTGTGACTCATGTCTGGGGGAAGAAAACAAAAACCTAACAGCCCTAACAGGGTTTTTAATAATTTTCCTACGCCGAATGAGAACATATTCGAGGACTTTATTTCGTGTTTATACAATGAGGTGTAAATGCTGCTTTATTCCTTCCTTTTATAATATATTGTCTTCCTTGTCCCTAACACATCTTTAGCCCTTTTATTTCCTTTTTAGTTTTTAGTAATAGTAACTTCTTCCCTCCCTCGTGTTTTTTCTTTTCACTTCCCACCTTATAGCCCTACTTTCTCTTCCCTCTTTCTCGTTTGCACTCCTGTCTTTCCTTTCTTTTTTTCTTTTTTGCAGATTTCACATTTAACGCCTGCCACAAAGTCATACTAACCTTCAATATTTTATATTTTATAGTAATAAAAATGAGGGACTGAACTCCAGAAAAGCAAAGTTGGGAAAAGGCTGTTTTTCTTTCTCCAGCTACCTGGAGATCACATGACCAGTGCAGCAGTTTTAGATGCTGTCATTAACATGAAGCTACCGAAACAAAGGCAGACAGGAAGTACTGGTAACTGCTGAGTAACAGGTTGTAAAACGAAGCTGTTCTGCTGCGATAAGACTTGTGGACGATTGGAGTAAATTTCTTTTGACCAAACTAAACGTGCAGAAGGGTCGTCTCATCCAGTTGGAACGTCTCTAATTTGTTTCCCACAACCTAAATTGGTGGGAAAGAGAGGTCAGACTAAAAAGCTCTGTTAGGAAATTCCGAAACTCAGGGTCCGATTTAAGAAAAAAACTAGAAATAAATCTAAGCTGGAACAAAAAAGAAAAAATGAGAGCATGATGTTCGAGCCCTCTATGCAATCCAGCAAGATAAATGAGCAGATGATTCGTCAGCGCAAACAGTCGTGTGTCAGTAGCTTAAATGTCGTCCAAGTCGGCTTCTTTTTTTTAAATTTAATTTAAATTTATGTTGGTCTGTATGTCAAATAGGACAGAGCTGCCACTACTTCTGTAAAAAGCTATGAAAAAAATCCCACTATTGGCCTTAAGAGGTGTCATTTGTGATGGAGTGCAACACTCCAATAACCTATCAGTGACCAGACTTTTGTTTTTTCCTACTTTAAATAAAATCTAAAAGAAACACACACAAAATGCCCCCGGCAGGTTTTTTCCTTTCTTTTTTGTTTTTGTTTTCAGCCCATTCCTCACAAACCAACACATTAACCATGCTTTGGAGCATTTACCGTTTGTCAGGTCATTTACTTATTTATCTTTAATATAAATCATGAAGATATGATTTGTTATGCAACAGCCTGTACAACACAACATACCGAAAAACAAAACAAAAATACAAATTAAAGTGTACAAAGCAGCACTGGGCTGTAAAGAACCCATGTAGTAATAACATTTCTTCACATTTTTTTTTTTTATTTTAATTTTTTCCTCCCTCATCAATGAGAAGATGGCTGAGCTTCTCTGACTGAACATTTTAGTATTTGACGCCTCAGCTATAAACTTTTTTATTTTCCATGGATGCAAATTGGCAAAAAAACAAAACAAAGAAACCTCGTTGTAAACAATCCAAGCGGGCGTTTTGGATTAATGAACACATGAGTGCAAATCAGTGGTGGAGTGAAATGGATGCAGAGCCCTAATCAACATTCACATGTAAACACCGGCTTATGGAAAGCCAACATAATCAAACGCAGGAAGCGGAAACTGTGCCGGACGTGACGGATGAATGGATGGGTTTGATTTAGAGACTGATGTTACACCTTTTGGCTTTATGTGACTTCAACAGGGAGGCATTTTGGGATTGGAATAAAGAGCACAAATTTAGCAATATGTATAAATTTAGCTTAGCATGGGCAGCGATAGAGAAGTACTATATGTGGCTCCCTTAATGCTTTTCATAACCACAGGACCAAAGGGCTAATTCACTGCTTTTAATCAGCTTGAACTAAATGTCTAATTTTAACTATTTAACAGTGGTTTTTCTCCGTGAGAAAATAAAAAAAATGAAACCCAAACTATTGTAGTTAATCAAAATCTAGCGTTTGAGTCGCTGACTGTATGAAGGATTAACTACACAGCCAGCTATTAACTTTTAAAATTCAGCATCTTATAAATACACAATATCCTGATACAAGTTTGAGTTAATAAATTTACTAATTCAGATTTCTTAAAAGCAGTGTCCTGTGTTTAAGTGCCGAATGCTAATGCTAGCTCAATTAGCATCAGGTTTTTCTAAGCTAGCCAACAACTCTGGTTTTTGACTTTTTAAATACATTTAAGATATAAATAAGTGTTTTTCCAAGTAAATCAAACTTTTCTGAGAATCTTCTGAGAGAACTGGAGCATAGCCGCTGGCTAACCCTTCATTTAGAAATGTAAAAAGTCATAAACATTCAAACTCAGCCTGAACCTTCTGAGATTATCTAGAACTTGTAAAGCACAATCCAGTATGTGTGCTTTTTTTTAATGCCAAAAGGTGCAGCGGTGATTATAAAACACTGATTTCTAACACCAGTTTTATTTCCATTAAAAGCTTGTGAGTGGTTTTCCTTCAAATGACGAGTCGGGTCATGTTTGACCCCAAACCAAACAGTAATCAGAACTTAAATTTCTGATTTAAGTTCAGTGCACGGAGCACTTTGAGGGGCTCCGTGCACCTCAAAGTCTGAGCTCAGACGTGGGAATGACCGAATTTAACAGCAATCCATAAAAATAAAAATAAAAAAGTGAAACTTATGGATTGACACTGTAAGTTCGGAATCAGCACAAAACTATGTCTAATTTAACAAAAACAACTCATAGCTTTTTCACATATTTGTCAGCCATGTTTAATTTAAACTCTTGTTCCATGTTCGAACTGTTCGATTGGATTCAAGAGTCTCATTTTCGATGTTCCCATCTGGAAACGCAACTAAACGCCCCTTCAATCCAAACTGAAAAGTTCTCAGACCAGCCCAGATGTCAATACCCAACATGGCTGCCATGTGAATAAAATGATGAGTTGCAAAACTACTATTAGCACTTTACACAGTTTGTTTCCCACTGAACCAGGTACTTACATAAAATGAATCTGAAATGCCTTGGGATTACCTAATTCGCCTGTGGGAATTAGGTAATCCCACAGGCGACTAGAGCGTGCCGACTGTCACTCCAAAATCTGACTTATGAGGTGAATAAAAATGCAGCAATAAGCTGGATTTCCTGAACCTCAATAGTGTGACCCTGGAACTGGAAAACCAGTGTGACTCCCAGAGCATGAGGAACAAATACAGATCATTTCTGCAACTTACACTGAGAGTGGAAGCCATATTTGATTTAACGTTGGGGCGGCTCGTGCACTTGGGATTTCCATTTGTTTCTGCAATTCAGATTTTCCCCGTTTCTGGTTGGAAATGCTACATCAATGGCCTTTGAGATTAGAAGCTTCACAACAGCCAAGAGATTAGTACTAAATATGACTGCCAGGCTCATAAAAGTCTCATTTGTACACAATAGAGTGCTGCACAAGTGGTTTGCAGCCACGTTGTGGCTCGTACTGCTACAAGATGTTAGTACAGCAACGACGGATAAGTCCTCACTGGTTGTTCAAGTTGTGACTACAATACTCAACTTTAGCATGAAGCCTTCAGTCCCAAAACTGAGATTGGATTTCCAAGAACAGTGGAATGCAGCACATAACTGACACAATGTGAAATTGGACACCGATTTTAATCCCAGTCGACGGCAGCCATATTGCATTTGATCCAGTTGTTTTTCCTGAATGAGCCATGACCTCCAGACGGAGACGTAACCAGCACAGAAACACAGTTTCCACTTGAGTTTTCCCAACAGCAAACTCAGAAATTCAGATTTTGAGTCAAACAAATATCAAAACTAGATTGGTCAAAAGCCATTCCCATATCTGAGTCCTGTGTAAACCGGCAATATTAACGTCTGCTCATACGGAGACACAAAGAGGACAGAAACACAGTGAAAGACAGGCATGTAAACATATCAGTCCCTCCCTCCAGTTTTAAATTCTCCCTGCTATCGAGGTCACAATCACGATGCTCTCGGGCTCATGTTCAGATTCAAGTGTCGTTATTTTTCTACAATGCTGATAAAACACCGTCCCTCTTTTTTTTTTTTTTTATTAAACCTACCTTTTAGTAATTTTTTTGTGAAAAACTCGGAAGTCAGAGGTGTTAAACTAAGTGCCAAACTAAAAAAAAAAAGCTACTCGAGGATGGAAGAACAAAATGACGGGAGAATGACAAAAATTAAGCTTATAAACAAACATGTTGCGTCGATGAGAAGTTTAAAAATCGTCCACTAGTGTCCGAAACATAAAGTGCAGGCAGTGTCTGTTCTCGGTAGCGGCCGCTGCTCTCCGCCGGTAAAAGAGCCGAAGAGCGAGCGACCCAAAAACAAAAACCAAAGATGCTGAGTTGTCGACAATCCGCTTTCAGGACCAGCCGGATTCCAGAGTGGTGTCTTGCTCAAGGCAGGGCTTGGATTTGGTTGTCTGTTTATCAAAAATAACCAGAAGGGGCGCATCGGGCCTTCGCCGCCGCTACGCCGTTCACTCCACCCGAATCAGCAGTCCGTAGAGAAACGTGCCGCCCTGCTCCTTCGTGATCCACTCGATCTCGGAGTTGCTGAAGCGGGGATCTAGAGGCTCGCTGTGGCTCAATGTCTGAGGTCCCACCTTGTAGGAGCCTGGCCGGACGCACACCTGGAAACCCACCTGAGCCTGGTGGCGGCGGTGAGAACGCGGGTCCTGAAATCTGCAGGAAGAGGAGAAGAAGACCCCTCACTTCCTGCTCAGGTTTCTACCATCCCGACGTTTCCGCGCGCTATAAACTCACTGCACTTTGGGAGCAAACGTCTCCATGCCGGAGTAGCGCATGGTCGGGGAGAGCCGCACTCTGGGAGCCTCCCTGCCGGGGGCGCTGTTCTCCTCTGGTTCGGTGTAGCCGTTTGGACCCTCCGTCTTCACTGGAGACACCAGGAAAATGGACGACGTTCCTGCAAAGCGAAGCAAAGCAAGTTTTTTTTCCTTAAAAAACTGTGGAGCCACAACCATCAAAACAACAACAAAGAATATGAGCATTCTACCAGGCAGCAGCTGGCCGTGGTCCAGTGTGCGCCTCAGGGCTCCTACGTTGGTGCCGTGATACGCAATGTGCCACTTCTTTAGTGCATTGGAAACCTCACAGTGGGACTTGACCCTGCAAAATGAGGCAGGCTGTAAATAATAGCTAAAAACTAACAAACAGAGACACAGAAACAGATGCTAATAACATTTATTACAGCTAAAACATCCATATTCAACACAAAGGATTATATTTAAGATACTTTACTGCCATCTAGTGGTCAGAGTTGCACCCAATCATGCCTCATTTAACGTATTTGCAAACTAAATACTGAACTTTATATGTGTTGCATGTGCTCTAATGAAATGAATAAACTAACTTAGAATCCATTTCACAGCAAAAACACTAATTATGCGTACATCTAAATAAATTTAGGCAGAAAGAAGTTAAAATATTAGACCATATATATACAAAATCTGTGAACAACCAGAAATGTTTATAGTTCAGTTTGTTTATAGAATGTATGTATAGATACGTTCAATATTTTTCTAATTGTTCCTTCATGACCTAAGAAAAGCAGCAACTTACTGCTAATTTCACCCAACACATCTATGCTTTGGGTGTGTTTTTATATGACTGTTGTTGTAAAGAATATTTTTATTTCTTTATAATTTTCTGATGCAAGTAAATCATCGGCTTTTTACTCCAACATTTCAAGATTTACAGCGTGAATAAAAAAACCAAATCAAAAGGCTTTTCTGCAGCAGCCTCCCACCTGAGGGCGAAGCGGCACCATCCGAACGGCAGGGCGTAGTCTCGGGGTGGCTCTCCTCGCTTGTAGTACGCCTCGTCTCCCCGCAGCTTGTGGCAGGACTCACAGTAGCACAGGTTGTACTTTGCGTCTTCGTTGAAGTAGCCATCTTGAGGTTGGACGGAAACGGACGCGTCGTTTTTTTTTTACACGTGTGAGGAGGGAATTTGGACGGAAATAGTGATGAGAAGTCAAAGAGGTGAAGTCAAACCTGGTAAAGTGAGCAGGTCCTTGAAGCGGGAGCAGAGCGCCTGGTACTCGCAGGTCTTGTTGGGGTTGACCTCTGGCGGGGGCGTCCAGCACACGCTCTCTTTGATGCCTGCAAGCGTCAACAGAGAACCTGTTGAGGAGGCTGAAAGCTGCGGTGGAGTTGGGAAAAAAGGAAACCGGGAGGTTTTGTACCGTCAACCATGTCTGCCTTCTCCATGTCTCCCTGAAAGCGCGCGTCGCCGCTCTCTGCACCCACAGCTGGCACGTTGTTGGTTACTATCGTGACCTGTCGCCACGAGAACATTGGTTACAGCAAAAAGATCTTGGCTGGGACAATTAATCGGATAAAAAAAGAAATAATAATTCAGCAGATTTTGTATTTAGCTTTATACAATATTAGAAATGTATAAAAATACAAAATAAACAATTAAATTCCTTTTTTAAAAGAGAAAATAAACATTTTACTTTCTAAAATGCAAACAGCACAGCATTCCTTCAGTGGACCCTTGATCATTTGTAGCAAAGGACACTAAAGCAACACATCTACCATCAACGCTTTGGTTGATGGTAGATTACCTATTTTGCATCCTTGAGCAGGTTAGAATATTAGCCTATATTAGCTTATAGGTCTATAAGCTAAACATGTTTATTACAATTTTTTCACAAAGTTATTCTTAATAATAAGATTTTAGTCTGGGCAGTTCTGCCTACTTGGAGGTAATTTCAGAATGAGATGTTTTAGGGCATCTTGTCGCTAAATCCAAATAAGCTGCTGCTGGCCACGTCTCCCACTGCCCTGCCCCCAACTCAACGTTTACACTCGCATGTGAACGTGGCTGAAAACATCTTTGAAATGCAGAAGTGGAGCCTCCTGCACAACCAACAAACATGCAGAAAGTGGTTTCTGGACGGCAAGTCTACAATACATGGCTGCTGTCTTTTCCAGCAGCCATTGTATGAGGTCCTTTTTTTTTTTTAAATAAACCAACTAATAATTGCATAAGCCAATGAGGGTTTTTTTTGCAGAAATTGAAATAGGTGAAGCTAAAACTATTCCACTTGAGCAGTTCTGGGCAGAACAAAGACGATGGCTGTTTCTTTTTATCTTAAATACAAAATATTTACTTGTTTTTATGCAGTTTTCACTTATTTATTGCTCTAAGTATGTTGATCTTTCAGCAATTAGCCTTTTTTTGAGTCAGTATACTCCAGTTAATTAATTGATTACTAAATTATTTGACGGTTATTTCAATAGTAGATTCAACGCAATTAATCCGATTAGCCGTTTCAAGCCTAAAATAATCTAATTAATCTTTTGCAAGTTCCTCTGCATCTCCACAAACCTGTTCACACTGGCCGTACAGGTCGATGAAAGGGTAACAGGGTGAGGGGATGTCCTGCGCCGCCACGCCCTGGTCCATGCCGTTCACGTAGAGATGGAGGCAGTTGTTGGTGTCCACCAGCAGACCCAACACTGTCCCCTCTGGACACGTGTCCAGGTTAGGACCGTAGTTTTCACATATCTGAAGGGTGGAGGGGAGTGAAACAGTAAGACAAAATGAAAGGTTGTCGTCGACTCATGGGCATGCTGCGGAGTCTTTACTTTTAGAGAGTTGTGGAAGACGGAGTCGCGCTGCAGCAGCCAGGCGGAGCGCTTCAGGCAGCAGGCCGTGGAGGGGAAGTTCAACCGGTCGGGGGAGTGGCCTATCACCCCTAACGACAGAGACGACGTCCACGACGGGTTCAGACGATCGATCTGAAACTGGTGCCCAAAGAAAAACATGAAACATTCAGCCAAACTGCAAATGAAAATGGAGATAATTGTATTTATTTGACTCCATCAGAGCCACCTGGAAGAGCTGCTGGCGAGCCAGCGGCTGGACGGTGACCAGCAGGCCCTGGTTGTAGCTGGAAACCCTGGCCGCTGTCAGGTTCTGGTTGGACAGCTGGATGTTCTTGCCGTGGTTTTCCAGAAACATCATGACCATCGGCACCAGGGAACATGTTTCACTCTCAACCTTGACAGAAAAAATATAGAAATATATATATTTGACCTGAATAAATCCAATTGTGTTTCATAAAGCTTTGTTTCAGCCTCTAACCTCTCTAACGGGGCTGCTGTCCTCCTCCCCTTCGCTGCAGCTGTCCGAGGTGAGCGACGGCGCCTTGATGCTCTCCAAGTCCTCCGTCAGAGAGGAGCTGACGATGGACAGCGCCGTTATCCGCCCATACAGGTCCAACACGGCGTACACATTCTGCAAGAAGCCAGAAGCCGCTGCTGATTGCTAATGTTTAGATTTGCAAGTTTCAGCAAGTCAAATTTAAGTCTTTTGTAAGGCCAATCTGAATTAAATTTAAGATCAGAATAAAATAAATATAGGAAATGGTTGGAGGACAATGACATTGTGATGCTTTTTTTTGCTGTGAGTTACGATAAAGCATCGCAAAAACTGAAAATTTCCTTTATTCAAGTTTGAAAATATAATCAAGGATCCGACTCTTCTGTGTTTTTGTGCTTCGTCCTTTGAATTTATTTTGTTAAAATCTTAGAATTTTAAAAAGGTGTACAGGCATCTACAAAATACTTCAATAAAAATTCATTTTTGAGGGAGAGTTGAGAAACTACGAGAGAAAAATCAATTTTGTAAGGGAATCTGAAACTAAAATGATGAATCTTGTGCAAGAATCGATGCAACACTAAATATCGACTCAATATCGATATTGGTGATATTATGGATCGATCCGCCCACCTCAACTCGAACATGAGATTAAATAGTTTGAGTTTGATCTCAAACTCTTGAGATTAAACTAAAAAAAAAAATTTAATCTTTAGATTAAATAGTTTTAAGAGCTGTGATTAACATTTTTAATGAATTTGAGACATTTAAAGCCTTCATTTTAGATACATTAATGTAAAACTTTAAGGGTTCGGACACCCTGGTGTTTGTACCTTGGGGACTGCGGTAGCGGCAGGTCCCATGTCCTGCCCGTCGACAAAAATGTGCATGGTGTCGTCGTTGCACCGCTTCACGCCCACGCGGTTCCCCACCTGGAAACACGTCCAGACTTAATCTCCTCTGAGCTCTGGAAGTGGAAAAATAAATAAAACGAAGGCGGGAGGCGCCGCTCACCGTCAGCCGGTCCAGCGAATAGCCGTAATTCTGCCGCTGCAGAACGCCGTTGCGTTGGACCTCGGAGCCGCAGAGCAGCCAGGTGACCTTAGTGCGGAGCTGTGGGAGGGAGGGAGAGAGGCCGGACAGCGGGCAGGACGGCAGCTCCGGAGGCGCCAGCGTGGTCAGGCCGATATGCAGAGAGCCGCACCACTGATCGTCCACTTCGTCGATCCTCACCTGCAGGAGGAAACCGGTGAAGATCCGACCTGCTGGCTGCCTGAATCTTCATTTTCCAAGTTAATCGTGAGCAAACCTCAAACAGCTCGTCTGCTTTGAGCTCTTTGGCGCTGAACACGATGCCGTGAGAGTAGCCGCCAACTCTGATGGCCTGGCAGCCCTCGCCCAGCAGCACCACGTTCTTTCCATGCTTACTGTGGAGCCGATGAGCGACGCCTGCGACTGCAATCACAGAATGAAGGACATAAGGATGCAGCTGTGGAGGATTTCACAACACAGAGTCAAGAAAGAACCTCCTGAGCACCTGGAGAGTGGATGGGGAAGCTCTTCTCAGTGACGTTACTGGTGCAGAGACTGTTGTCCAACGGGCCGGAGGAGCTGGTGATGGAGACCTGAACGCACTGACCGTACAGATCGATCACAGCAAACACCTCTGGAAGAGACATGAGAGTTACAGGTGACACGCTTCAGCTGACGTGCAGAAAACTGGCTCTCATTGACGCAGACGCGTGATGAAAATTGTGTCATTTTGTTGGCGAGGTTTCCACTGGGCCCTGGTCGAAGTGTTGTCTGATTGGTCAGAAGATTGTGGCCTTCAACTCGTCCTCTTCTACTGTACAGTTTTTGTAAAATAATCATTAGCTGAAACAAAATATTAACATTGCTGTCTGAGCGCATTTCTGCATAAAACACAGCCAAAATACTGACCAATCAGAGAACACTTCACACGGAGCTCTATCAAAATATTTTGATCCGAGTCTGGCGGACGGCTCTCTGTGAACATCATGATATAATTTCCGACAGGTGTCCACATCAATGAGAGCCAGTTTTATCTCTGTGGTTAATGTATGCGGGTGCGTTAGTTTTTAATCAAATAGTTAGCGGTTGCTCTCTACCTGCCGGCAGACCCGCGCAGGCGACGCCCTGATCCACGCCGTTGATGTAATAATGGAGGTCGCCGTTGGCGGTGCGCATCATGCCGATCCGGGAGCCTGTGGTCAGGGAGTCCAGGTCGCAGCCGTAGTTGTTGCGCATTGTGTTGCCGTCCTGCATGATGGCGGTTCCACTGGGGGAGAACAAAAGAAAAAAAAAAAAAAAAAAAAACATTAAGTCAAATGTTTGGATCTAATTTGTAATTTTAATAATTTGTAAAATATCACATTCTTACCTCAGCATCCAGGTGTCATAGTCTATGTCGGTCATCGTGTTCGGAAACTCCAGCTCCTCCGGTCTGATGGCGGTCACTCCTGGTGGCACAGGAACAGTCACAGGTCAACATTAGGCAGCGGACAGCGTCAGACCGACTGGATTAGTCTGAGGAAACTAAAACAGCTCGTTAATAAGCAGAGGAAGATCCCACCTGCTTCTATTGAACCTGACCAGCGGTCCACCATCTTCTGAATAACAATTTCAAAGAGTTCTCCATCCCGAAGGCACCTGAGGGAAAAATAAAATCACATCTTCACTGCAACATTTACTCAAAAATATAGTTTGATACACATTATAGATACTATATTGATAAATAATCTTTTACCAAAAGAAAACTAACAGAATACCCAGGAATAATCCTCAATGTAAAAGGAAGAGTTTCAAATCCTTGTTTTATGCTTCACAGTGCAGTTAATTTTTAAAGAAGACTAGAAGCACAAAAATTGGACCTGAATTTAAAGTTTTATAAACTCTGGTCAGACATCAAATATGCAAACTACAAAAAGCAGAAAAAAGAGGGGATGGATGGACAAACAGAGACGTGGATGGCTGAAAAGATGGATTAATAGATGGATATGAAAACAAATGCATAAATGCATTGATGCATAGAAAAAAGGAGCGTTGAATTTATTCATACCACATCAAACCCCCGGAGGACAGCAGGAACTCCACATCAACTTTAAGCTGTACAGTGCATTTTTACATTAAAACCATTTTAGGTATTTTGGCCTTTAAGGAGTTAGTTAATCAAGATAAGCAGAAAAATAAATTGGATTAACTTTAAAACTGCTGTTATTTATTCTTACTGTCCTTATTAAACAATACAGCAGAGGTTCCCTGATTGTAGTCTCTGAGAAAGACAATAGTTGTGTTATGACGTTATTAAACCCTGATGAGTTGCAGCATAAACCAAGAAGGAGAAGTTTTATTTCACCTCTTGAAGTTTTAAAATCATCTCAGTTCCAAACATCCATGCTGCTTTAATGATCTTGGATCTGAAAAGGTTTTATCCACAGCTGAGATTCTGATCATTGATGCCGTTACCTGTTGGAAATGACGATGGCGTCGTTAAACTCGCTGCGGCAGTTCTGACGCAACGCGGTGCGCCCCCCGTTGGTGATGACGGCGTTGGTGCCGTGCAGCTGGTGGAAACGCAGGTCAGTGGAAGTGGAGGCCCCCGCCACGGAGCAGGGGCTCCCAGGGGACATGGCGGTGGGGCCGTCTGAGCTGTCTTCTGGTAGCGGAGGGAGGTCCACTGGAACCGCAGACACACACAGCAGGTCAGGCGTTCCTCAAAGCTACCATCTCTGATAGACCATCGTTATCATCCTGCCCCTCCGGGTCTCACCCATGTCGTCCATGATGGTGGCCTGGGCCGCCTGGCCGTACAGGTCGACCACAGCGTAGACGTTCGGTGGGACGTTCCAGGCCGCCGGGCCCTGCGCCACGCCGTTCACAAAGAAGTGCAGGCTGCCGTCTTCCTTCCGAACAACGCCGACCGTGTCCCCGGCCTGCAGGCGGAAGGAAGGGCGACGTTTTATCGACTAAAACATAACTTAACAGGAAGACGGCTGATTCAAAATTAAAAAACTCCTCTCACTTTGAGCCGATCCAGGTTGTGTCCGTACTCATCCAGAATCGTGGTTCCGTTGTGCATCACTCCGTTACCCGTCATCATCCACGTCCCTGAAAAACATCCCACAGGAAATGGATCAGGCATCTCTGCACTGAAAACTCCTCAACTTCCAGCCGAACAAAAACAAACAACTTTATAGAAAATTATTAATAATAAAAGAGATGAAAAAGTAAATTGAATTTCATTACATTAGCATAATCTCACAATGAAAACTTGAGAAATGCACAACCTTTATTTTGAGATTTGTTCAGAGTTTTGAACAATGAACAATTTTTTAATTGATAATTAAACATAACCACACATGAATACAGCCAGTACAGCGATATAATAGATAGTGATATAAATATGTGCCTGATGCTGAGAGACTTCATTTGGTGGAAAAACTAAATTTTAATCACCTCTAATCAGGCAGGCTTTGCTGCAAAACAAATATGGAATACATGGAAAAGCTCTTTGTTTTCAGTGTCAAGTACGGTAGAGGAGTTGTAATGTTGTGGGTCGGTTACTTTTCCAATAAACCCTGTGATCTTTATTCTGATATCAAAACCTGCAGGACTCCACCAAGAAGCAGAAAATGGGCCTTCTGCTGCAATGGCGCTACAATCTGCTCGGTTTCGTTAGATAGAAAAGTTTTAAACTAGTTTGACTTATAAACTGAGCTCACAGCAATGTTTGACAACCAGGACTATTTGTTTTTTTATTGTAAAGTGCCTTGAGATGACATTTATTGTGTACGGGTGATATACACAAGACCTGACTTGCTCTTTATGCTGAAGGATGATGTGAAACATATGGCCGGATAAACGGTAGACGCAGAAGTCACCATTAAGCCACGAGCGTCTCTAGATCTCAGAGAAACAGTGTGGACTGAGCTGAAGAGAAGAAACGACCTACAGGGTCATGATGATCAGCTCTAGATGCTTTCCGTTATCTCACCTGACCGCAGGTTCGTCATGGTGGACGGCAGCTGCAGGTAGGCGGGATTGTGTGTCGTAACACCAATTTCGATGGAGCCCGCCCATTTGTCCACCATCTTGTCGATGCGGACCTGGAACACCTCGTTGGAGCGCAGCGGCCGGCTGCTCAGGACCACCCCGTGGTTGAAGTCATCAGTTGCACTAGAAACATCAGCAGGACACATGTTAAAATTAAATCCTTGCAGCAAAGATGACAAACCAAAAGAAGAAGCTCTAACTGCGGCCGCAGCGCCGTCCTGCCGTCGCAGATGATGGCCGCCTTTTGTCCACAGTTGGGGTGAAACAGGAGACGGTCGGGTCCTTCTGAGTCTGGAGTGAGGGCCAGAGCGGGCCGCGGCCGGCCGACGTCTGGCGACAAAGCCCTCATGATGGCGTTGTTGCGCCTGAGGCGGTCGCTGTGGTTGTGGTTATGGACTATGGTGACTTTGACGGCCATGCCGTAGAGGTCCACCACGCCGTAAACCACGCTGGGAGTCTGCGCCGCGGCCACGCCTGCAGAGCAACAACACACCGTGGTCAAATCGTCGTCCCGGCTTCCTGAGTGCTGACGCGCTGGAACCTGAGGAGACTCGCCTTGATCGATGCCATTGATGTAGAAATGGAGCGCGCCGCTGGCTTTCCGCATCAGCCCTATGTGATCCCCCTCCTACGATGACATGCAGCAGAAAATTGAAAAACAGGAAAACACAGGCGACGCATTTCAACTGCAAGAACCGGGGAGGTTTGTTGAGGCCGTTCTTTAAATCACACGTTATTTCCACTGCAGGAACCAGGGATGAACCCGACTACATCAGTAAACAGCAGAGGAAGTCATGAAGTTTTTCTCAATTATAAAGCGTAATCACTGCAACAGCAGAACCACCAACCATAGTTTTATTACTGAACATCAGTTTTTTAAATATCACAGTAGGAACTGGCCTTTCCTCTCAAACGTTGAACAGGACTTCCTGATACGCTCAATCCTAAAAACCATTACAGACATACATTTACACAAGTTCTAGAATAACTTTGCTGTATTGGTTTGATCCTATGGCTCCAATTAATTATTTTAGCAATCAATTATTCTGACAATAAAGTTGGAGCCAGGGTGCTCGGGCGCTAGGGCAGTCATCCAGCCCACTACGAGTTTTTGAGTTAAAAAATGTTTAAAGTTGACAGGAAATTTTAAAATGTCTCTTGATAGTTATGCGTTATTGGAAGACTAGAAGAATAATAACTATACACCAACTAAAAAGTCTTAAAAAAATGCAATAATAAAAAAACCCTCAAATAAATAAACAATGCAAAACCCGGTGGGGTCCCAAGTAAAGCCTGGTGCCCCACCAGGCTTATAATACACTGTGGGAAACCCTGTGGAACTGTCTAAAGATGTTTCCTTTAACCATTTAAGCCTATTTATGCAATATTAAAAATACATAAGATGAAGAAGCTTTTTATTGTAAACACAAAGTTGACAATTATTTCAATAATCGATTAATCAGATTAAGATGATTAATTGAAAATTGTTTTTGCAAACAAAATGTATTTGTTCTGTTCAGGCTATGAAAGACCCGTAGAGGAGCACTGATCCTCACAGAGTCAGTGGCTGTAATGTAGGCAGACGGTGCAAACACAAACGAGACAAAGCCAGGATACAGACGAAAGGTTCTGGGTGAAACACGTTCTGATAGAGGAGGTGCATGTTTCCACCGACCTGAAGTTCATCCAGGCTGAATTCACAGTATTCCCTACGAGTTCCTTTTCCGTTTGTTAATATCCCACAGCCACTCATCATGATTGTACCTGATAAAGATAAAAAAGGTTAAAAAAAAAAGTTATGTTAAGTGAAGAGTATTGATTCTGAAGGCAGGGTGTTACCTGAGCGCAGATTGGTCATAGTTGCAGGATAGTCCAGGTTGTTGGGATTGTGCGTGGTCACTCCAATCTCAATTGAGCCCGACCACTTGTCCACCAGCTTATCGATGCGGATCTGATAACAGAGACATCGTTAGCCGTTCAGCCCCAAGACGGAAGATGGCGGCAGAGGACTGGGCCGCACCTCGAACATCTCGTTGTGCCGGAGCGGCCGGTTGGTCATCACCACTCCGTTGTTGAACTCGTCCAGAGGTCTCCGCCGCTCCGCCGTCTTGTTGTTGTTGCTCAGCTTGATCAGCGTGCCGCACTTCTCGTGGAACAGCAGCGCGTCGTTGGTCATCACCCCACCCGCCCCGGACCCCGGTGCCGCCCCTCCGGTACCGGCCGGGCTGTTGTTAGAGTTCCCACAGTCTCCGCCCCCTCCCACTCCTCCAGCCGTCCCTGTGCTGCTGTCACCATTAGCCGGAGCTCCGCCTCCACCGCTGCTCCCTCTGTCAGTTCTGGAAGAAGAGTCCGTTCCTGCGTCGCCTCCTCCTCCTCCGCCGTCCTCCCCTCCTCCCTCGTCTTCAGAGCGATAAAATGAAACTATTGCATTGTTGAAGACGTCGAAGAGCTGGTGCTCTGTGAGGACTGAGCAGAGACAAGAAGATATCAGAGCAGATCAAGCTACAAAACCCATGAAGGTGATCTATCCTTGAAAAGGTCGGGATAGATCTATAAGCGATACGAAACGTAAATTATTCTTAGATAATGAGATTCCAGTCTGGTCAGTCCTGTCCACTTTGAGCTCTTCAGAATGAGATGTATTAGAGCTTCTTGTCACTTTAAATCCAAATAAGCTGCTGCTGGTCACACCCCCAAAATCAACATTTACACATACACATGTGAACATGGCTGCCAACAGATGCGCATTTCTACATGTTTACATCTTTGAAAAACCGAAGTAGAGCCTCCTGCACAACCAGCAAGAATTCAGCAAGTCATTTCTGGACGGTAAGTCAACAACAAAATGCTTGTCTTTTCCAGCGGCCATTGTAATATGCATAAACCAGCTGGACAAACGTGCCTGTGCTCCACTTGGGTTGCTAGGTGATGGGCTGAGCTTTGATGGGGTTGCTAGGTAACATTGTGACTCAACAACCAAAAGGTTTTTGAAACGGCTCATTTTCCAGACACCAAAAAAAAAAGTAACTAAAAACCGTCTGGGTGTTTTTTTAAAGCGCCTGCTCTGTTTTTAGGAGCTGCTGACACCCAAGTTGGAAGTATTTTGCATGCTAGGTTCCCTTTAATCAGAGGGGGCTTTACTCACCAGCGTCAGGCTCCAGGTTGTTGGGAAACTTGTCTGGCCGGCTGTTGCTGCAGCTGAGCTCAGGCACTGGGGGGAAACGTTGGAACAGGACATGGAAACGAGCCCAGATCACGGCAGCAGGAAGACAAAGTTTAAAATCAGGCTTACCTTCATCTCCGTTCACCATTCCATTCATCGCTGCCACATTCATCAGCGCTGCAATCCCCCCATCGTCCCGACTCCCACGTACCACCACCTCCTCCTCTTCATCTTCCTCTTCTTCCTCCTCGTCGTCCTCCTCTTCCCGCTCTATCGTCTCTGTCTCCCTCTCTGCGGAGGGCGGCGGCGGCTCACAGCTCACCACGGTCACTTGAGTGCACTTCCCGTACAGATCCACCACGGCCCACAGCTTGGGCGGCAGGCCGCTGGCGGCCGCGCCGCAGTCCTGTCCGTTCACCCATAGGTGGAGCTCCCCGCGGGAGCTGCGCTGGATGCCCACGCGGTCGCCCTCGGCCAGCTGGTCCAGGTCGCGGCCGTACTCCTCCAGGACGGAGCGGCCGTCACGCAGCACCGAGCAGCCCGACACGATCCAGGAGCCGCCCTTGAGCCCCGTGGCGCTGCTGGGGAAGTCCAGCGAGGCCGGGTCCAGAGCCGTCACGCCGATTTCAATCGAGCCGCTCCAGGAGTTCACCTGATGGCGGGGCGGAGGAAAAACAGTATTATTATTACTTCACAATTTAAATAAAATGCTGCTGGGGAGTCTGGCTATAAAACAATCTAAATAAACTTTTATGCAAAATAATTTGGCAGCAATTCTACAGCATCCACACCACATGATGAGAGCAGAAAGAAGAAGAAAACATCCGTCAGCAGCTTTTATGGTGGTCATAAAATTTATTTTTAGTAGCTTTGCTCTAGAAGCAGTCCTTTGAAAAACCAAGCAGATAGAGATGAAAATGCAGCTAAATATATGATCCTTTCACAAGGAGGAAAGTTTGGAAAAGTCTGGAATTTGCTTCCTCAAATTTCCAGATGTGGATGTATTCAAACACATTTCTTCACGAAACAAAATCTATTTTTCCAGACAGCTTCTAAGAGGCTCTTAATGTTCAGGATAAAATATAAAATAATTATGTTCAGAAAAAAGGATGGAAGGAAAGAAAAGACAAAGGAAGGCGAAAAGAAAAAGGCAGAGAGGAAAGTCAGAAGGAACGGAGGTAGACAAAGTAAAGTAAAGGATTACACGAGGTAAGGAAAGCAGGAAGGATATAATGATGAGGACAGAAAATTAGGAGGGCAGAGGGAAGGAATGGTGCTGGGACACAAGGAGGTAAAGACAGACATTGGTGGAAAAAGAAAGCCAGAAAAAAATAAAAGGAAAGGAGGAAGATCAAGAAAAGTGAAAAGGACAGTAGGGCACAAAGGAGGAAGAAAACCAAGATTCACAAAAACAAAAAAGGAGGAAAAAAGAGAGAAGGAAGGAATTATGGTAGGGTACAAGGATGAAAGGAAGAGGGAGAAAGAATGGAGTAGCAAAAAAAGAAAGGAAAAACATGAGGAGGAGAAGCAGTAAGGACACCAGGACCCAGGATTGGACTTGTTTACCCGACCAGGAATATGACTTTGAACTCAAATCACCTCGCAGACAAACTGGAATCCATTTCTCCCCAGAAACACTAAACTCATCCTAAACTGGATACAATCCGATCCTATTGATATCTGAGGGGTAATATTTCACTTCCTCATTACTCCACAGTGGTAGCTGAGACACAGCAGCGTAGAGATTCACGTCTTTTCGTACTTGTAGGTGGAAACACGTCGGATGAACCTCTCCAAGCCTCATGGACATTTTTCTCTGCAGCTTACAACCGAGACGACCGGAGACGAGATGAAACGCTCCTTTCAATCAATACTTTCCGCTCATAGAGAGCCGCTATGTAAGGCAGCAGTGCTTCTACAACGAGGGCAGATCTGGGTTAAAAAGAAAAAAAAGAGAAAAAGTGT
Source organism: Poeciliopsis retropinna (assembly GCA_010277075.1). Classification (NCBI taxonomy): domain Eukaryota; kingdom Metazoa; phylum Chordata; class Actinopteri; order Cyprinodontiformes; family Poeciliidae; genus Poeciliopsis; species Poeciliopsis retropinna. The sequence goes on from VMRM01000019.1 coordinate 5,544,635, forward strand.
AGAAGTAGCTGACCGGGTCACCAACATCTCCTTCACTAGTTTATGCAACACACAGCCCTGAGGGCGTCTTCTGCCTCTCGCCATTCAGATAAATAACTAGAGGATCCCAGTGCTGCTGAAAAACCGGGCAGCTTCTAAAACCATAAAAAATTAATGGGGTGTAAATTTCTAAGAAGCGCCGCTAAGAATAAACAGTGGAACAGCCGAGCTAAACAAACAGAATCACCTCCAGTTTGAACTAAAGGAAATCTGACTTACTGCTAATCTCCCAGACTCATCGCTGCTATTAATAACAAACACATTTTCGGCATTTGAAGGCTGACATCGCGTCTTTGCACCGATTTAATAGAACTTTATCTCTATTTGCAAATTAAAAGCTGCAGAGCACTAAAACTCCTCCTTTCATGTTTTAATCTCAGACTTCAATGTGTTCCACTGGGATGCCGTGATCTGGATGAACACAAAGTAGCGCATGATTGTGAAGTGAAAGGATTTTTTTTTTTTTTTTTGACAAACAAAAACTTGAGAAGTAAAACACGTGAACCACTTTTTGTTGCCTTTACATTAGGGAAGGTTTCTACCAGCTGTGCACATGTAGACACATAAACTCTCACCGGCTAAAATTTTAAATTTTAAACAAATGCACGCCACACTTTTCAGACAGTTATCTGTAAAATATGATTTGGACTCTGCTTTACACTTTTGCATGACACTGAGTAAGTCTGGCTGTAACAGCAAAAACATGGAAAATACTGATGGAGTGTCAATTTTCTCAAACAAGATTTTATATAACATATTCACTTCCTGTCAAACTAATTTTCACACGACGCCAAATTCTTTCACTGCGTCCGGCTGTTTGCATTTACCTCCCATCTTTCCCTGCTGCTCGTTCTCAGTCACGCAGCACCCGGCGCTTCGTGATGGAGGAAGAATCGATTTTCATCCAGTCATGAGGCCGACAACGAGAGTCCATATCAGACGCCGCGCAGCGAGGGATTCATAATGATTTACACGCTGCTGAGCAGCTGCCATTAGGCCAGATGTTTTCTTTTTCTGGGCCCCCTGCAAAAGTTCTGAAAACCTCTGTGTGTCGGAGGGGTGCGTGTGGTCTGGTTGACATTGTCACAAGTTCACAGCTAATGTGTTGTTAAAAAGCTCTGCTGTGGAGAGATACTCTGCTGCTGCTGCTCAAAACTAAAACATTGTCACCGACATAGAAATGACAGCATATAGAGAGAAAAAAGGTCCAGCGCTCGCTCAACATCTGTTCTTATGAAAAGATTTACAATTTTTAAAGATTCTACCTAGAGGTTGTTCTTTCTTTAACAGATATATAGTAATTATAAAAACAAATCTGGGTATTGACGTATGGATTTAACAAAATACAACATTTTGAAATGAGCTAAAAAAAAAAGAAAAGAAAAAACTAAACTAAAAAACCAGACGACACATTCTGCTTTGTGACCATCTGGGTCGATGACATCACAGGAGGGAGAAGAAGGGAGCCGATTGGCAAGCATTATGGTGGACGAGCAACTTTTCAGAGATTTCAACATAGATTGTGAAATTTTCTGAAGATGTCGCCGTGGAAACAAGGACTGGAACCGCGTCCAGAACCTCAACTGATTTTATTCCTCTTTGACTGACTGGTTTTATATGCAACATTCAAATCCACAAATACTTGAAATACCCCCTAAAAATCTCTATAACTGCTTAAACAATAAATATACCTTAATATGCATAAACAGCCACAGTGGTAACCGTTTTAGCACTACAGCAGAAGATAATATTTACGGTATTATCTCTACTCTCTAGCCAGTCAACACCAAGAAAAATGATTAAGTCTTCTGTATTTGCTGCTTAATGTATTTTAGCTTCACAAGCTGCATCTTCTTTTGAATATTTTAGTCAAACTCTACAAAAAAAATCATGTGGCGTCACATTACACAGAAAAATCCATAAATACGGAACCACAAATATTTCTATTGTGGTTCTTTGACAGCTAATTTGTCAGGACACAACTCATAGTTCCAAACAAATCTGCTCTCTCACACCGACAGCTAATCTGCATGTTGTAGATGTGACTCTCTTCTAACAACTTATCCAACAATAAGTTATTTCTGGAAATAAAGGAAAAGACAGGAGGGTGGTAGGATTTATGTTCATTCAATAATTTACAATGCAACAGTAAAATTAACAGAAAATGTGACCAGATTATGTTGTTATATGTAACTGTGATGCTACACAGTTACATTAATTAATTCCTTAATTTATTAAGAAATTAATTCCTTAATTCACATTTTTATGACTCTTTTTCTCTTTTGCCATTTATTTACCTTAAATAAATGGCAAGTAGATTTAGTGGTGTAAGTGTTTAACATGGTTTATTTTGAGATATTGTGTGCATTTTCAAATAACAAAAAATAAGTAAATGATCAGAGATGCTCCAGTCATGTGGCCTTAGATCAACATCAGTTAATTTCCATTGGTTGCTACATATCAGTGGATCAAATACTCAATGACATTTTCTAAATCTGATTTTTTTTTCTTTTAAATTGGCATAAAAAATAAAACAAAAACAAAACTAACTTTCAGTCTGGAAAGACTAACAAACTCCTAAACAAGAACATAACCATCTATATACCTCTGACGTTATAGAGGCTGGAATGTAAACGTAATCTGTGAGAAGCAGGATTGTTTTAATATTTCATGATCAACGTTATTATGATATGTATTAATACATAAAGTGATTCAACCTATAACACATCATTTGATAATATAAATTATAGAAGTTAATATAAGTCAGATAAAGGTTAGCGTCATATGCAAAAATGGGAATAGTCTTGAAGATTTTTCAGTTTAATTTAAAAACTATAACTTCAGAAAGGGAGCTCCATGCGTTGTGGTACTCCTACTAATAATCAAAATATGTCAGTCAGATTACAAAAAAGTAATTAAAAAAAAAAAACTGGAAACATGAGTGTTGAGTTTGATTTATTTTACAAAATACGAACGGCTGGTAACTTTTACAGAACTTAGGACCAAGATTTATCCTCTTACATAACTTAACCTGATTCCTGATTTCAAATCAGGAACATGTTTTAATATTAGGGCTGCAGCCAATAGTGTTACTGTGGTGATATAAATTGCACTAAATCCTCCCTTTCCTCACTGCAAGCTTGGATGACTGTCTGTGTGACCTTTGGGCACCGGGTCAAGGGTGGGCCTCTTCTGCAGGGACTCCATCCAATAGGCTGAATATATTATCGTCATGAGAAGAGAAAAATCCTGACACTTGGAAAATAGCAGCATGCAAATATAGACATTAACTAAAAACGCAATGATCTTCACTGAGCATCCATTATGCAGCCAAAATAAGTAACATCTTACTTTCAAAGAGGAATCATTGTTTTCTCTAGAAAATATTAACAGAACAGGATGTCAGGATAAAACTCCAGTAAGTCATGATTACAACAGCAGTAATGAATGAGTGATAACAGGCTGTCATTAACAACAGTTAGCCCGTCGGTGTCGGTTCAGACAGAGACGGTAACCCAGTTGGTGTGAGATAAGCCACCAGGACACACCGACCCATCAGAACAAAGCTGTTTACCAGCCGAACTAAGCTCCTGCAAGGCACAAGTAGAAGCTGTGCTTCTGGGTCGGGCTCCATGGACTCTCCGTGGTATCTTCCAGAAAGGCTCGCCCCGTCCTGCCCCTGCTGCTAAGGGCTCATTAGCGCGGCTAACTGGCGGTACCGAAGCTACACGGGCCGGTTATCGCTCGTATAAGTGATCCGTTCAACGTATACCCATTCTGAGGCTCATTACCAAGCCACTGTTCCCCCTCTGAGGGTTCCGGTAATGTAGTGCGCTGACGCAGGGCGCTCACTGACCACTGCAGAAGCTGTCAGGTTGTTTGAACGACGCTGGGGGGCTGAAACCCCTCACTGCGGCCAGAGACACACAGACAGACCCCCCGGCTCCAGCAGCGCTCTCACTCCGCGCAGGGCGGCCAGCGGCGGGCCTGCGCTTGTTTACCTTCTTGTCGATGCGGACGGTGAAGACATCCCGGTCCCTCAGGGGCTCCTTGCTGAGCACCAGGCCGTGGTTGAACTCCTGGACGGGCTGGTTGCGCCGGGCTGTGCGGTTCGAGTTGGACAGGCCGATCAGCTTTCCGCTCCGCGGATGCAGCTCCGCCGCCATCTTCAGGGGGCGGCCAGGATTCACGACACTTCGGCTTTGCGACAGTACCCTTATCTTAGCGGTCGTGTGGTTGCCATGACAATGATGTTTTCGTCAACTAAGCTGTCAACAGTGCCGTATAAAAGGTAATGGCTCTGGCAATCGAGGGCATATTAAAATATATATACAAATAAAATAAATATTTATATTTGTGGTCTTTTTAACTAAGTAAAACATGTTTTTATGTTTTACATATTTAATTGAAATATAAAATGCAAACATTTTTAAACGCGGAAATTATTAAGTAAAACCTGACTTCATTAAATGCGTATTGAATTATTTCATATTCCTGTTAGCTGTCTTTGCACAGTTTGGTGTTCAAATTCATTTAAAAGCAACTGAGCAATTATCCTTTGTGCATATTTTTCTTGCAAATATAAGCATTGCACTTAAAAGGTTGCTTTCACATTATGTTATTGTGCTTTAATCCAGCCTAATAAGGCTATGAAAGTCAGTGGGCAACACTGAGAGATCAGTCAGTACTGATCCGTACATTAGGATATTGCAGATGTATATTTTTGACTCTTTGTTGTCTGTACGAACTAAATCTACAACTGAAACACAGTGGCTCTTATACTGTTCATACCAATGATTACCTCAGTAATATAAAGCGCTACCTTCATGACATAATTACATTTTTTTTAGATAGTTCTGTAAGGATGACATGGTGCGATTATTCACTCCATATTTACTCAGTGGAAATATTTCTTTGAAAAAGTGTTAAGGTTGACAGCTAATTTTTTAATTTACTTTTAGACATAGCTTTTGTATAAAATGGGATTTTATTTTGGTAACATTTTACAACCTGTTGTTTTAGTTTCTATCAAATCCATTTTACTATATTTCAGTAAACACAATCTACTTTAAATTTAGCTGACTAAAACAAGAAGTAAAGAGAACTGACCGGTTCTGACCGGTAAAGAGAACTGACTGATTCGGTAAAATAATTATTCTAAGGTGGGTGAATACCAAAATTGCATCAAATCAGTTAGAATTACATCTGATTTGATTTCATATCCATCCACTATTTCATTTAAATTTTATTCTTTAAAGGAAATGTCGTCATTTTCGCCACATGGTCACAATGTAGGTGTTTTTATTTAGTTTTTGTTTCAGTTTTGTCTTTGAGAGAAAATATTGTGAAAATTATTAACATTTTTCATCAACAGAATGAAAAATGTCTCACTAATTGAGACTATTTAGTGAGAAAAATGTCCCCAGGATTTATAACCGAGTTACAAAGTACAAGGTTTCTCACCCCTGACCTCAGAAACCAATGTGACTTTGATGCAAGTAAAACTTAGTAACATTTGAAGTAAAAAATTGTTTATTTAGAGTATATAAATAAACTATACTAAATAAATATATATATATAATTTATTTTTTTGTTTTTTTTAATTGCAGAATTATACGACTACCACAGCAGAGAAAAGCTGTTTCAGCTTGCATTGCTAAAAAATAATTAGAATAACTGGAACTGGTTGGTTTGGTTTGGTGCCATTAAGTTCAGAGGAAATTAATGCAGAATAAGAAACAGGGACTTGGTCCGAGTTCACTGTTGTCAAATTAACCACATGACTTTGTTTATTGCAATTGATACAAAAGTGTCTTTACTGCCACAGAAAGCAGCCTGCATACTTGTGCCAGAGTTTGAAAAACTTGGCCCTGTGTAAATCTGGCATGCGTTTCTCCTAACTGGGTTCAACCACTGTATTTGATTAACCACGACTAAAACTCTGTTTAGGTTCTTCTTCACTCTGTTTTCTGTTTTTCAATGAAAAATAAAGTGCTTTTTTTAGGCCTCATAGCTGCAGGTAAATGTTAAAGGACAAAAACTTTATGACAAACATGTTTACTTTAATTTACTACACAATTTACTATTTCTTATTATCTCGCGACATTTTTTTTCAATCTTCATGTTGCTTTAAAGTCAGTGACGTAGCTCTTACGTTGACATTGCCTTCATTTGACCGTTAGAGGGCGCAACAAAATCACCTAATCATTCATCCGTGGCTCTTATTCTGAAATCAAAAACACCTCTGCATCATTTTCCCGTCGTTTAGCCTTAAATCCACCGGCACAATTATTATTCACTAGTGATCCCTTAAAGGAGAATCATGTTTTATTCACAACCACACATCCAGGTGATTTGTACCACGATCAGAAAAACTCTCATGTCTGAGGTGCAATCAATTACAGATTTGAAAAAAAAAGAAAGAAAGAAAACACTCAGATCCATTTATTTTTTAAATTTATTGAAGATTTAAATGATAATTATTTAGATACATATTAAGGTTAATTGGTGAGAGAACTGAGTTATGCATGATAAAACCTCAGCGCTCTGAATGTTGTGTAGTGGAAAAATACTGAAAAATGTCATGAACAGGTTATAAAACGACATCCAGGCTCCTGAGACTGGATGAGACACAAAACAGCAAGAAGTCATGCTTCACAGATCATTTGTGAATTTGTCTTGCATCTGCAAAGTATCTGCTGCAAGTAAATTTAGCTAGGAACCGCTTTTTGATACCTTTCAACATTTTTTTGAACTTTTTATTTATTTTTCCAAATCATGCCCCATTAGATAAATTTTACTTATGGCCTCTTAAATGTTTGCATTATTGCTTACATCAAGCTATGATGTACTTTATATTTAAGTATTTTTTTATTTGCTTTTTTGTTTTGGTTGTTCAATTTTAGTCACGCCACATGACATACATAGCTTGTTAAACATTACTCATCTCTTTGTAGCTGCATATTGTTTGTGTCTTAGGTTGGTGATTTGTTTCTTTTTTTATTTCTGTCATTTACATACTTTTTGTCTGTTATTTGGATTTGTACTTAGACATATTGGTTATTTTCTTTTGCAATTAGTCATACTGTTATGAAAATATTTGTCAATCATGTTATTTTTATGAACTACAGACACATGAAGTCCTTAACAGCCAACATCCTGTCCTCCTCGAGCCCGATGCATGTTTTCTACACCGGGCAGCTGTGTGAAGAAGCTGACATGTCTTTGATAGCTGAATCCAGATCCAAATCCTTCAGTTGGATTTTGATCTTCTCCAGACATCCTCTGAGGAAATTGGAGCCAACCATATCTTTAACGCCACCTGAGGAGTGAAAAATGGAAAGAACGCATCACAGTTGACTTCTGTTGATTGTGTTTTTGTTTTTTTTTCACCTTTTCTGGCTTCAACATCACAAACTCACAGTTTGTTTTGCTCTGTTCTCTCTTTATGAAGAGTGAAACAAGTACACACCTAGAAGACCTCCAATGGCGAGACGCCCCTCTCTCAGCTCCGTCAGATATTCGGGGGTACTCAATGGATCATAGGGAAGAGAATGCGCTGCATTCTCTTCACCTGAAAATTGAACCACTTTCACCAAATTCTCAAAAAAAGTAATCTTCAGCTGCTTCATAGCGTTTGTCAGAACGTGTTTTTGCTTCCTGATGGTGAAATGAATCTCCTGCAACCCGGAAAATGGAGACACAGAAATCCGTTTTTGTTACAGATACATTCAGAAATCACTGAGAAATGTATTCACGCACATTCGTGTTGTTATTGGCTTCCACGACCGCCAGCAGCTCTCCTTGCGAGGACATTATGCTCAGAATGGTTCCCTCCATCTGAGTGAAGTCCCCCCAAAATTCAACTCTGAAGTTAAGATCTTTGATCGTTTGGAAAACTACAAACAAGCGGGAAAAATCACACTTCAAACACAATCGTCACAGAAACGTTCTTGGAGTTGTCAGCACATATTTCCACCTAACATCTGGTGTTGAGCGCAAATACCCAGACTAAGCCGAGCATGTCAGCACATGAGTGGGTGTTTAAGCTCATCTGCATCTTATATAATTCAGTGCGGCGTCACCACCTGAGGTGTTGAAAATGGTGATTCCTTCGCCAGTGAAAAAGCTGCCAGGTTGGATGTTCTGATGGCAGAGCCAGAGCTCGTCGGCGTCCGCCTCCCAGGGCATGCTGAGGTTTAGCCAGTGGCCTTCGCGCACGCAGCCGTCCATCTGTGGCTCAAACTGTAAATAAACAGGCAACAGGGCCTTCAGAGGAACGCACTGCTTTTGTCACATTATGACAATCTACAGTAAAAACTTCAGAAGTAAAACAAAACAAAACAAACAAAACACATGGTTTTCATTTTCATTACTCTGAAAAGTGTGGTCTGCATTTATATTGCATCCCCTTTATTCTACAGCCCTTAAAGAGAATGAAATGCAAACACTTCAGAGTAGTCAATAGACTCCTTCGGTGTGTAATTTAATCTCAGTATAAATCCACATTTTCTGTGAGGTTTTTCAGAGAACACTGCTGAGCAAATAGACCAAAATCATGGAGAGCAAAGAGCAGAAAGGTCAGAGAGGAAGTCCTGGGAACTTTAAATATACTTTGGGTTTTAAAAAAACATCCCAAGGCTTGAACAGCTCACTGTTTAATCTGAAATAATCTGGCACAAATGCAAATCTACCACGACAGAGGAGATTCCTCTTATGGGTACAACTGTTCAAAGTATTGTTTTTATATTGATCTTATGTTAAAAACCAAATTTCTAGACACAAAACGTTTCGTTTTAAGTATTTTTAAACAAGTATCATCAAAATTACAAGCCTTGAAATTTTTCACTCCGAGTATAATGAATCTACGTATTATATGAGTTTCAATTCCTCAGATGGGTGTGAAACATATTGACCATTTCTGCAATATTGCATTGCACCTGTACAGTTATTTGCATGGTTTCCACTACGCTTAATAATGTGTTACAATTATTAAGTCCAGGCCTACATTAAGTTGAAAATCTGTTACATCACTTCAGAACTGATGCTGACAGAACCTACAGTGTCTTCTAATTAATTGACTAGTGAATAGTTTCAGGGCAATAAATATAAACTACCTCAACGATCAACTTGTCCTTGCTGGTCAGGATCCCACCAAGGGCCAATCGAAGTTGCCCAGAAATGACCTCCTTTGTTTGTTTGGAGTGCATTCCCACCACCAGTCCAGGCTGGCCGTCCACCTCCAGAATGACAAACTTTCCCCGGTTGCTCACATCCAACTTCAAAGAAAGAGAAAGTCGTGAACTGATCCCAAGAACGAATACCTTACTGTATCTGACTGGAAACGCACCGTGTGCCACTTCCCGTCGTTGAGCTTCGGACCCCCTGTCACGCTGACTTGTACGTCTTCTTTGCTGATCTGCATGAGGGGGAACCCTTCTTTCAGGGACAAAACAAACCAGTCCTCCCCGTTTTTGGTGTCTCCGTAGAAAATCGCTCCTTCGGGGTCAAAGGTCCGGAACTGAAAAGTGGACTTGATGCTGCGCGATGCGGATAAAGGAGAAACATGGCTGCCTAATTCAAACGTCATAGTTGTGTTGGAGAGATTCTGAGGGAAGTGTTTTAAATCTCCTCATACAACCGTGACAAAGTCCTGCTCACCTGCGGATCTCGGTGAGGTTGGCTGTGGTGCGGATCAGCGGCCTCCAGGGGTTTCTCTCCTGGCCGAGGTAGATGATTGAATCCCCAGATACCTTTTTCTGGAAGGCACAGGCGTGATGATAAGGCTCTTGGCTCAATTAATGCATTGGCTCTGTTTCTGCACCGTGAATGTTCATTGTGTTTTCCAATCAGATATGTTGATCGATTAGAGGCTAAAAGCCTGTCGATCAAACCCAAAACATAATTACGCCGTGACAAAAGACGTAAGGGCAAATTCTTAATAATGCCCCGTAATACGGTGCCGAATCATTGCTGATGCCATTTATACACACAGGTGAAGTTGAAGTAGTAAAAACAAGTAAAATAATCATTGTATTAATTACTTCAAATAGAAATATTTGCATAAAAATATTTGGAAATTGGCTTTATTAAATGATTTATTCTTGGTGTCGGTAAGAAAATATATTCTTAAGAATAAAAATGTGTTAGCTGCTTTTAGAAAAAAGGAAATTGTGTTTGGAAGACATAATAACTACTTTTCCAAACTGATGATTATTATAATGCTACTTTCAAATTTTAAAGTCTTTCTATCTATGTGCATCTATCTATCTCTCTGTATTTCAGCTAATATTATTTGGCCTAGGTTTAGTAACTAAAAAAACAACAAACCCCTCCAGAAGGTTCAGTCCCTTAATGGACCTCATGGACCCATTGACTTGTCTTCAAGTCAATGGGTCCATGAGGTCATGACAGTTAATGGCTTTTATAATCAACTCGTGCACAAAAGCTTGTCAAAAATCTTTACATTTGCACCAAAAACAATGTCATACAATATCTTGATAGTTTTTTTCTTTTCCTTCTGTTTTTTTTTTTTTTTTTATGTAAAATTGAACAAGTTGCCTTTTTTGAGTGCACTGTTGACCAAAGTCCTAAGTCTAAATAAATGTCTGACTCTCTTTAACCATAGTACGAGTCAATCAAAGTATTTCAGGCCTGTTTTTTTATTAACATTATAATTTATGCGCAGGGTGTTTTAATGTTAACTTTCAATTTAAATCTACGAGCTTTTACGTCACGCAGCAGTGAGTAAAACTGACGCACGCTACAGGTTAAAAAAAAAAAAAAAAAGCACTTAAAGGCGTCATTCTCACGCCAAGCCTTGGCGGTTACATACTTTACCGTTCCCCTGTCCGTCAGCTCTCCGCCCCATGAGGCAGACGGCGAACAGCAGTCCACCTGCCACTGCTTTCCAAATCATCCTTCTGCCTCCCAGTCCTCCCAGCATGCGCTCTGGTCCTGGCACTCCGAGCTTTCCCGTGGGATAAATAGCAGCGAGATTGCCACAGCGTGCGTGTGTGTAGGTGAGTGTTGACACGGCGTCACGGGGTCCAGAGGGCAAACGGACTGAGAGAGGTCAGCGGAGAGCGATCGATCTTCCGGAGGAAGAGCTTCGGCCGTGTCTGGTGTGGTAGTTTAAAGTCTGGTGAGTGGGAGTCATGCAGCTCACAGTATACAAAAGAAAAAAGAAGAAGAAAAACTGTTCAAATAAAATAGTTATATTGGAGCAAAGCCCACATTTAGATGTGTATTATACATATATATATATATATATATAAAAAAAACAATGAAAGCGTTGAATTTGAGGAGATTAAAGCAACTAAAATGAGCCTTCGGGGTCAGCGACCTCAGTGCGCCCACTGGTGTGTGTTTACCCATGCAGCAGGAACCTGATGCACCCGCCTCTGGCCCCTGATTCGACTGTGTGCCTGCAAGACTTCAAGCCACAAGCCTCTGCTGTCTTCTTTCTGCCTGCTGGATTCCCCTCGATACCATCTCCTTCCAGGAAGCCCGCGATAACTGGAAAGTACTGGGAAAAGAGCAACCGACACACAAACAGCCTCAATCTGCTGCTCAGCTGCTGAGGATTAGGAGCTGATCTGAAAATGTCACATCAAAGCCGAACATGAAATTCTTCCTCCTCTTCGCTGTTTTTATAGCGCAACACCATTTAACCGATCTTAATGTTGATAAAAGTCACAGCAGGTGACGACGTTGGTGTAAATAAGCCCTTTTTACTTATTGTCACACTGCTGTGCGGCTTTAACAGAAAAATAAAACTAAAGACCTTAAATGCACCAGAAATTGAACACATTCGTTTTTCTCTGTCCTTTTGGTGCATCACTACTAACATTTGCATTGACAATGTTTCTCAAAGCAATTACTGTAAAACTGTAAAAGCCGGGCGATGACCTGCAAAAGCAAGCCGCTTGCTCAAAACTGATTCCTTTATTGACATAAAGCAAGTATCAAAATAAAAAGCCCTGTCGCTATGCTTACGAACGAGACTGTCAAATGGCTTTGTCATGTTTTCATCGTGAAAGTTCACTCAAAGTTTTCCAACACTAAATATCAGATCTTGGTGCCTTTGCCTATAAATGCCCATGGAAGCATTTCACAGTGTTTGCACAGCCATTTGAAAGCTATGCTAAGTTACACATTACTATACTTTGGGAGGTCATTGGGTACAGCAAACTCAATGTGTATACTTCACAATTTTACCTCGTATGCTCTTCGCAGTCCTACAGTCGCTTTGGTGAATTCCTCAAATCGTCCTGCATGTTTGCAAAGCAGTGAGAGCATTTCTCAGAACAATTTGTACAAATGTAAAAAATACCATAATCTACCGGCGAAAGTTTTCTAACTTTAAAAGGGAAGCTAGACAGAAATGCAACAAAACGTTAAGCGGTGCCATAAAAAAGAAAAAAAAAAATCTTAATGTAGCAGTAAATAAGTGTACCTAAAACAATGGTTGGACTTTTTTTTATGTTTTTAAAGTAAGATTATGCCAGTACAATTAAATTTTTATTTATTTCTCGTTTTCTTTTTTTTTTTTTTTTTTTTTACAGAAAAAAAAGAGAAATAAATGGGAAATAAATTAGCAGTCCCATTATTAGGACTGCTAATAGTTGCAAGGATCACTCCATAATAAAAAAAATCCCAAATGAATCATTAGAAAACTCAGAGGTCAAGTGACAAAGTTGTAAACTAGCATTTAACGGCAGGAAGTCTTGCGTAAGCCGGTAAAAAAACAAGTCCAGACAAGCTCTTTTTTTATTGGGTCATCAGGTTAATACTTTATTTTGTTTGATTGCAGCAAAGAGAAAGGAAAGGGAGACAGAAAACAAGGGGAGGAGGGAGGAAGGACAAGAAGAATGTCAGAAAAAGGAGACTACAGACTTTGGGAGAGCTGTGGCTACAAGCCTTTGTATCAAATCTAAAGACAAAGTCGTCAGGCAACATTAAAACATCTTTTAAAAATAACATTAACATATTCTGTGGGCTCTATATGGCACAGTATTACCCTAGACATGTACACGATATTGAAACAGTTTAGCCACACTCCTATATCTATGAACAGCTTCATAGCAGTAAAAGCCATGAACTCTATCTCCAAACCGTATGAAGAAAACTCTCGTTTACCGTTTAAATTTCTTATGCCATAACAAGGCACCTTAGCAGTTGAAATCTGGCAGATCCACGTCTTACTATAGATAGTTATTTAAATATCAAAGCGGAGGCACATTCATTTGAACTAAAACATACAGTAAATAGTTGTATATTACCACCAGATTCCAGTCCAGTCACCACGATACGTCAATTTTGCATGCTTTTGGTCTGTTTGATAACCATGATGGCAAACTATGGCATAAGAAATGGGCCAAAAAACACAAAAAGTGTCCATCTACAGGAATGGCTTGAGACAGTGTACTGGAGACAACAAGGCTTTTTATTATTAATTTAGTTCTTTTTTTCTTTTTCTTTCTTTCTTTTTTTTCTTTTCTTTTTTTTTTACAATGAAACTTAACTCACAGAAGAGTCCAAAAGAAATGATAATAATAATAAAAAATAAAAAAAAACAAAAAACAGAAACAGGTGGCCAATAAACTGCCAAGGGATACGCTGCTCGGGCAGATTTATTTTGGTTTTTCGTATTTGCACAGTCACACACTCTCGCAAACTCATAAACAAAAAAGGCTTGTAACCACACCGGAGGGGATCTGTGGCGCTCCCCTGCAGTCGGCCACATTGTGTTATTTAACACCTTTAGTCAGAACCAACAGAGGCGTACATGCACACACGCTGAAGTACATGTAGTTCGTTTAGAGGAGGTGCAGCGAGCCAGAATGTGCGCAAAGACAGAGGTGGGGCTATGGAAAAAAACCCAAAAAAACACTAAAAACTTCTAAAAAACAAGAGGCTATTTTTCTTCTGCAGCCTAAAGTTTGACAGCGATATGGAAGATTAACAGAAATCCAGAAAATAAGGAGTAAAAAAAAAAAACATAAAGAAAACCTGTGCACACAAAGCCAATTTGCTGAGGATATAAACAGTTAGGAAGCGAGTGTTGCTCATGCTTTGTGGATAACGAACCCAAGTTTACTGACATTTTCCTAGGTCTACTGTATATATGCATACCAGACGTTATACGGTTCTTCAACAGGTTACTTGTGTCAAAACAAAGAAAAAAAAAAGGAACTGAAACCAACTCTACCATTAATGCAGCTGTACTTCATCAACCTCGTGACTAAATTTACATTCATGTTTTTAAGTTTACTCCCCTCCTCCCCCCTCCATCCCTCCGTTCACTGAAGCCACTTCCATCTGGTAAGAGGGCTAAACAACAAAAACAACATAGTTTAACAAAACCAACACACTGAGAACTTTACACGTAACAAAAAGGCCCCAGCAGGGCGTCGGGAGAGTTTTGGCCCATCCCTTTGGCTGCTAAGCTCAGCCTTTTCCTACCTCTTAGTAAATGACACAGGATATAGATCAGACCTTTCCCCAATCTACCCCTCGGTATTAAGGGTTTGTTTTTTTTATTCCCCAGCATCACTTCTTGTTGGATCCTTCTGATTCAGAGCCCAACAGTTTTGTTCCCATATATAATCGTCTTCCTATAAAGAAATAAGACAATACCCTAAATCCTTCCTGGTTGTGAAGATTGGGCCTTTTCCTCTTTCAAGCAAGAGGAAAGAAAAAAACTACACAATACAAAGGCTGACTGGTCTTTATTCGTTTCCTTTTTAATACCTATTTCAAAGAAATGAGATGAAAAATGGAAGTGCAATGGTCTACCAGCCTTTAATTATTTTTTTTACCCAGTGGCCAGCTACATTTCCAAAGCAGCTACATATGTCTCCTTTAAGTGACCACTACTTGTCTATTTTGTGCACATAAAATATAAACTATTGTAAATGCTATACAGATCCTACAGTGCCAACTTGTCACAAAGTCATCAGGTTTGTTGACACCTAAAAGGATTGATCAGGACTTTTTAATGAGGTTCTCCTAAAACGATATGAGCACTTTTTAGCTTATGGAGTAGATAACTCTCTCTTTGTCGTCATCTAGTATTAATCCAGATTGGTTAGTCCCAAAGGCTGAAGCTAACGGCTAGATCTAGAGGGACTGTAGACTTCCAGCACATCTACAGTCTCAGACACGCGATCACGGTTTTTGTCAGGACTATTCATCTTTAAATGATTATCACATATGCATTTGGCAAATGGCAACAGAGAAGATGGTGATTATTTACACAGGAAATGTAGGTAGGAGAAAGTTTGTCACAAATTATCTTCCTGTGTGAAACATGTTCCAAGAACTAAGCGTATCCAGTCAATGTAAATTGTTTAAAATTTCGGAAAATGCCAAATTACAGATGTTTACACTACCCTACTTTTCTACTTAGTAGCACTGATGTTGCGCAATCTCCATTTTGCATGTATCTCATCAGAAGCTATGCATAATAAAACAATGCAGATGTGACAAAAGCGTAAAATATACATTTTCTGCCTTAAACAGAATGATTTGTTCACCCTTGAACCCTTTCAAAGGCCTCAGTGCTGTGCTCACTTTCAGGTCCGTCATGTAAAAACAGCACAATTCATGCGCATGACTGGTACTGGTAATTGCTGCGTCTGGTTTTTGTTGGTGTATAAATATTGCGAACGAACTGAGCAAAAAGGACAAAAGTAAGAAACAGAGAAGGATGATAGTTTTAAGACACTTTTCTGCTCCAGTTAAAGTGAATGACTACAATACAGAGAGCATCTGCAGGTAAACAGAATCAATAATACACTTCATGAAAGCTGTATAGTTTTTAGGTAAAAAGCAGATGATTGTCGAAAGCATAAAAATTACTTTTAAAACATCACTGAAGCTGATGAAGCGCTTAGCCAAACCAAATTTACCTCAACTTCCCATTAATGAAGGGCCTAATAAAAGTTAACGCATTTTGTTTTAGTTCTTATTATTAATAAATAACATGCCAGTTGATAGTGTCTACTTTGTTTTATCTGATTTTAGCAGAGTACAATTTGCTTCATCACATATTTAGAAATTAACTAGATAAACAGGGGAAAATCTTTACAAAACTGTTTACTTTTCTGATATGTAAAAATAGCAAAAACAGCGGCATTAAACTAGATCAATAATCACTATTTGATTATTCAGAGTAACAATCAAGTAGTGAGACTTGGAAAAAAAAATTCCCTGAAAGGTTTAGAGAGTCACAGAGATAAAGAGTCATAAAAAAAGAGTTTGCGTAATGCTGTCATTATTTAAACACATTATTATTTAAAGACAGAAAAATTTCTTTTGCCGTGGCTCCTCTACAAATTACTGTGTTATCTTCAGCTTCTGGGTTCAGATAATCTTCATTTTTACAAGATGCAGATCCCTCGAGAGATATCTAATGTAGATAAGATATCAAGTGCTCATAACATTTTAACAGAGCCCAGTTTGAAAAAATCCCAAACTATCTCTTTAAGAAGCTCAGACGATCTGACACTGTCATCCACTCCCATCCAACCATAATTTTGACTTCCTAACGATTTGGATATGAGGAATCTCCTCTAAAAGCACTTCTACACACTGACCTACAGTAGCTATTCCAACGAGAGTGGGAATGCTGCGAGAATCTCACATGGAATGGTCTAGATTCACTCGTCCACAAGTACTCAGAAATACACACACACTCATTCCTGCTTCAGCCAAACACTGCATGCACAAACTGCCCTACGTATATATGCATGTACGTGCTTGAATACAGCTTTCATGGACAGTATGACAGCAGGATGACCCTGCGTTCCCACGCCCTCGTACAAAAATACGGTCCGACTGGGTCGTTTCATGCCCTATCCGGACCCATACAACGCCTTCCCTGAAGATCCTCGTTGTGTGGCAACTATAAAGGGAAGTAGACTGGACTAATTCTCCAAGCAACAAACACCCTGTTCGCAGTTTGTATTTTTATATTATAGATATAATAATGAGTCAGAGAGGAAAATGAATCAAGCTCCAGAACAACGACACACTACAAGAGAACAGGAGAGGGAGAGGAGCAGGAGTACAAAAAAAGGTGGAGAAGTGATACGTCACTTTAACATCGGCCTCTCCACCCTGTTTCTTTACTCCGTCCCTGCCCCTTCACACAAACTTCTGCAATGCCTAGCTCTGATCTCTGCAGAATAAAGTGAGCCAGTCAGCATGGTCCCCCTTCCCCTCCCAGCCAGAGCAGACAAGGTTGTCCTGTTTGAGTTATACTCCTTACAGTGCAGCTGTGTCCTACTGTTTACTGCCGCTGCCATCTCGCTGCTTTTTGCCACTGCCGCCGCTGCTGTAGAGGCCGGGGTTTGCCACGAGCGGGTGAGGTGCTGCACCCATGTAAGGTCCAGCAGTGGCTGCGTAGTTGAAGATGGTGGGGAGGAACGGCAGAGGCTCCACCTTATCCCCTCCTGGCGCCATCATGTTCAGAGCCACAGGAAGTGCAGCCAAGTTATAGGGGTAGGCTAATAGCTGCGGCCCGTAAAGCAGCTGGTAAGGGTCCGGGTAGAACGGCAGCTTGCCGAGGTCACCCCCGTCAGGTACGATGACCTTCCCCAGAGGGCCAAAGGGCAGTGCTCCAGGAGGATAAGTAGACATGAGCAGGTTTTCCTCCTGCTTCTTAACAGATCTGTAGCTGTCTGGCACAATGAGGGGAAGGGGATAATCCTGGGTGGGGTAGTCAGCTGGAGTCGTGTCCCCCTGCTGTGACTCTCTGGAAGAGAAAGTGTCCTGATGGTCTGGCTCAGGCGGCTGGGAGGCTCTGGGAAGAAGCAGAGCGTGTGCAGAGGGGCGTTCGGTGGCACCAGCTGCTCCGGTGGGCAGCGTCAGCCTGTCGAGTCCTTGTGAACTTGAGTGAACCTGCCGGCTCGCCTGAGCCTTCAGTCCAGTAGTTGAAGGGGGCCGGCAGGGGGACTTAGGAGTGTGCCTGCGCAAACAGGGTCCATTTATAGTGGTTTGGGTAGACATATGTTGGGGCGATGCTACAGGGCTCAAAGGCTCTTCTTTAGGGACAATGAGAGCAGTTTGCTCCTGGGGAGAATGAGCAATCCTACAGATTTTCTCTTTCTCAATTTCCATGTTCCTCCTCCGTTCCCTCTGTCTCTCCAGCTCCAGCTCTGCCTCTCTTTGCCTTTCAATCTCCCTCTCCCGAGCTAAAATAGAGGACATGGTCAGGTCTTGTGCTTCGTCGGGAGAGGGACTCCGGGACAGGGACTGGACTCTGCGATCTTGGAGCAGAGGCAGTTCTTTGTAACCCGTGTGTAAAATTGTACTGGTGCCACTCTGCCGCTCTCTGTCAATAATGACCCCATCCCGTCTCGCGAATCCCCCTTCAGAGTTGGGAGCTGTTGTCATGGAAACAGGAGGAGCAGCAGTGGTTATTCTGGTCTGTGATGTCATGGGCACATTCAGAGAGGTGTTGTTGGAAGTCACAAAGTGCAAAGGGCTGGCTTTTCTGTGGATCTGACTGTCCAGGCTTTTCTTAATTGGCATGCGGTAGTCAAGACAGTCAGGCCCATTCATGACGAGCACACTCTGGAGTGACGAGGGCGCAGCAGATGGGACCTCAGGTTTGGTGGGTGTGAGGTTAACTGGACTTTCTGATGGAGTTTGTGGTATATGCTCTTTCTCTGGAGCAGTGAGTGCATGTTGTGTCAGTTCGGGTCCTTCACTTGAGTTTGATTTCAGGTGTTTGTTTGCAATGTCACTTGGATGGTCATCATGCCGCTGTGATGCCAAACAGTCACCACCACTCGGTAGCTCTGGAGGAGAATAGCTGATGACTGAAACAGAAAGAGCACTGGGAGTCTGTCCTTTATCAATCTCTGGATCTGTGCAAAGAGCTTCGGCAACTCTTTCAGGGGGTATCGCCTCTGAGTTGTTATCTTCTTTTTCTCTTTCTGGAGAAATACTTAAGTCATGACGTCGGATATGGCGAGTTAGCGCTGATGATGTCTTGCACACCTTATGGCATTGTGGACAGGTATGTCTCGATAAGGCTCTTCTGCTTAGACGACTTGGACTAGAATTGCTGCCTCCCGGTCCAAGCGGTCCCCCTTTATCTTCATTGAACTTTAAGATTTCAGGCATGGATTTGATCCCGACGCCTGCCGCTTGTTCACCACATTTAGTGGTCACAGAGGATGCCTCAGTGGGTTTAGGATGCTGGGCTTTCTGGTGGTCTTCCAACTTTTCCCTTGAGGGGAAAGTGGCCCGACAGAAGAGGCATACAAACTCTAGCAGATGGCTGAGCTCGTGTTTGTCTCGCTTCCTGGGGCTTGAGAACCAGCGGCCACATGTGCCACACTCTGCTGCATTCCCATTAGTCCAAGGCCTCCTCTTTATTCCTGTGGGAGTCACTGAGGTAGACAGAGGGGGCTTTGGAGAGCACACAGGGGGGGTGGAAACCTCATGACAGGGCTCTTTAACCTGTTCCTCTACATCCTGTTTTTTCTCCTTTAAAGGGGAAGAGAGATTATCCTTCTTTCTTTCCTCTTTAACATCCTTGTTAGGTTTAGACAGTTTCTCAGCCTCCACAGTTGTCCTGTCCTCCTCTTCATCTTGTGATTTCTCCGTTTGTTTATTCAGAAGCCTCTTCAGCCTCTCTGCCCTCCTCTTGAGTCGGATGGAGCGCTTGTACTTGAGTTTCCGTTGCCAGTTCTTCACTCTCTGTAGATGTGCCTGAGCCTTTTTCTTCGGCTTGTAGGAGTAGTAAGGTCGCCATAAATTATCCTCTATGTCATTGTCACTGTCCTGTTCCCGCACACCCTTACGAAAGAAGTACTCCCTCACCTGATCAGGTGACTTGGACTTTTTATTTCTGCTTTCTTGGTCCTCCATTTCCTCCTCATCTTCTCCTGCTTCCTTGTCCTCGTCTTCTTCCAGGCTGGCTCTACTTAGCGGGCGGTGTTTGTGGTGATGGTGGTGTGAGTGGGTTTGCCGTGGCTCCTTAAACGATGACGTTTCACTGCGTTTGATTTTTGGAGGAGAAATATTCTTGTCTCTTTTAAGGTCTGTCTCAGAGATGCTGCGCTTCACTATGGCCTCCTCGCCGATGCGCACAGTTATCTGACACAGTGGACCTGATTCTTTGGCCTGTGAGCCTCCAGATGCTGACACCTCCTTTGTGGCTGCGATTGTACTCTTATTGTGGGACTTGCGTGATTTGTGAAATGCTCTGCCTATCTCAGTGTCGTGTCTGCCTTTTGAGCCCTCGTCTGTTGTGTCTGAACTGTCTCTGGACCTCTTTCTGTGACTATCTGTATTATCCCTTTGCTTTTTGATTGCTTTAGGACTGCCTTTTATTAAAATCTGACTGCTACTTGTTTCGGGGGATGGGCTCGTTACTGGGCTTTTCTCACTTCCAGAAGTAACCTGATTGCTATGAACAATGACTGAGGATGACACAGCTGCTCCATGAACTATAACAGAGGGTTTAGTATGTCCATATGTTATAACAGAGGGCATCCCTGCTTCCGAGCCTCTACCTGCTTTAAAGGTTTTGAGTTTACTGCTACTGGATATTTTGAAACTGCCTCTCTCCTGCTCTAACTCTAGGGCCTCACTTTCATCTGTTCTAATTTGGGGCTCAAGCGCAAGCTCAGATAGGTCTCTGTGCTCAGCAGCAAGAGAGATTGGGAAGCCATCAGGGAAAGCATCTGGATCAGGCTTTAGACTCTGAGGGGGGGCTCCTGCAATGATGCTCTGCAGGTCCCCGGGGGCCAAAGCACAGCCAAGGCCAGTCATGGAGAGGGAGGGGGCATCAGCTGGTGGAAGTAGAAGGCCATTATGTAAGCTGTCACTATAGGTCTTGTAGGGTCTCTTCTGGGAGCGCATGGGGAGAAGGCGGTAGAGCTTGAGGGCATTTGCTTTCTGTTTATAACCCCCATTAGCTGTCTTTTCACTGGAGATCAGGCTCGGATTAATTCCGTGAATTGTCTTCTGGTGTGTCTTGAGATTGTAGTAGGTGGCGAAGGCGTCCCAGCAGAAGATACACTGGTAGCGGCGCTCTCCCGTGTGCCACACCTCGTGCTTTGTGCGGTACTCAGCCAGGGCAAAGACCTTGTCGCAGTAATGGCAGGGATATTTACGCCGCCACGAGTGAACGTTAGAATGACGCTTCAGGCTGGATAGGGTCATGTAGGAACGTTCGCACACAGAACAGAAGTAGATGACGTTGCCATCCACCACCTTCACAAAATGGTTCTCATCACCTGCCAGCAGCTCTGTGACTGCTGCATCACCAGCTTGGATACGTGCCAGGAGGCTCCGCACTTTCTTCCCGGGCCGTCCTTTGCTGATGTCTGTCTGTCCCACAATCACTCCCCCTTCCACTCTCACCTCACCGTCCTCCAGCGGCTCCTCCTTTGGCTGTACGGTCAGGGACGGAGGACGCAGGCCTGGCACCCTGCAGGAGGCCTCGTGGGATTGCAGTCTCTTGCTGTGGATGAAGACTTTGCCACAGTAGCGGCAGCTTAGGGCGCGGCTGCCACGATGCAGCCGCATGTGGACCGTGAGGGAGGAGGCTGAGCTGAACAGCCGGTGGCACACGCCACAAATCAACTCTGGCTTCATGCTGTCGGGAGGGGGGTAGGAGGACGAGTGAGGGGGTGCGGTAAGACCTTCGGAAGGCGGGGGAGGCGGTGGAGGTAAGGGTGGAGGGAGGTGGATGGTTGGTGGATGAAGACTTGGTCTGTGGGGACTCCCTGTTTTTCCGACTGGCCTCCCTGTCAGTTTCTCTCTCCTCTCTGCATCCACACCTCTCTGATAGGCTGACGTGCCCAGACTGAAGAGGATCTGAGCCGTCTGAGAGGGCGAGGCCGCTCCATTGGCCACTCTGTGCCTTTCATCCCATCCGTCTCCACTAAAACAGCCTGCTAAAGATCCACTGGAAGCTCTTGGGGGTGACCTGTGAATCTGAGAGTCCGAACTGAGTTTGGAGCACTTAAGAGGCGGAGGGGATTTCAGATCCTTCCTGATAAATGAAGCCATGGGAGAGGAGGAGGAGGAAGGCGAGGAGGATGGAGAGCTGTCATGTCTTGGGGGCTTAAAGGGTCTGTGCTTTACATCCATGGTGGCGTCCAGCTTCCACAGCGACCCTTTGTCTGAGCTTTTGGAGGACAGACGCCGCCGGTGAGGGGAAGGCGAGGATGAGGAAGAGCTGTGACAGTGGTCCGGTGAGGTCAGCGACGTTGGGAGTGGCGCGGCACTAAGCGGGAAGCTTAGGGTGATTTTTGCATTTTTAGGTCCATCACCCATCTCCTCCAGCTTGTCGTCCAGTGTGGCCTCTACGCGATATCCGAGTCGTTTCCCCTTCATGTTCAGCTGCTCGGCTTCCTCTTCCTCCTCTTCCACGGACTGAGAGACCACACCAAGACTGTGGGCGGGTTTAATTAGTGGTTCAGTCTTGCTCACACTGTACAAACTGACAGGTGAATGTTGAACTGGGTGACGGGTGCTGAGGGTCACCAACGGTGGAGGCGGGGAAGACAAAGGTGACAATTGCCGACTTTGGTGGAGTGCAGTGTCCTTAGCAGCAGGATATGAGGGGCTGCAGAGGGGAGCGAGGCCCGGAGCCAGACGTTGTTCTCTCAAATGTGGCTGAGTAAGACCCGCATGGGGGGGGTCCCATACCTTCGCACTGGACACCATGACCAGTCCCCGAAATCTGAAACAATAGCCCAAAGAAAAACTAATGTTAAAATAAATAAACCATATCGACTTTTGCATCAGCAAGAAGCATAACAATGAAGATAGGGTCTTGGCTCATTTTTTATTCTTTACTTTTACATAGTAAAATGTATTTTTTTCCTATAGCTTTCAATATTCTTAATTATTGAAACCAAAACATTTACATCAAAATTTCCCAAATCATAAAACGACAAATTTGGCAAAAAAAAAAAGGGGATCAATTTCACAATGCTGATGACATCTAGACTATCTGAATTTGCAAAAATTTTCTACAATATTATCCACACTAAATATAGATGCAGTTTTCTTTCTTCTTTTGTTGAAAAAAATGAAAGTTAAACTTTCACCAGCGTTTCATCAGTGCTCACAATATCAGCATCTCATAGGACTGTTTGAAGTGCAGTATTTGTTTTGTATGCTAATGTAGTAGTCAACCTGCTGGAAGGAGTTTTCCCCCACCTGCCACAAATTAAAGTGACCAAGATGCTAAAGGTCACAGAGGGAGCTTAAAACACCCTATGTGTGGAAAAGAGAGGCAGGAGGAACGTGTGGATTTATCGACCAACAAGATCTGGAAAAATGTTTTCATACTGCCTGCTCGCCTCACCTATTACACATATATCTCCAATTATATTTGTGCAAACTTGGAAAAAAATTGAATCAACACTTTTTAAGACTTCGTAGAAAACCTACAAACTCGAGTCTTTTGCACAAGTAGTCCCGACCCCGATGAAGCTTTTTTTTTTGGAAGGCAAACAAAATGGTCCATGAATACTGAACTCCAACTGCTCAGCCGGGAATGGTGAGTGAAAAGAGGCAGAGGGGTAGGGGGAAGGAATGAATGTGCGGCGGTGCTGGTTTAGATTTCAGCGTGCCAAAGCCAAGCTTTCAGAAACGCATTCCAGAGATCCATCTTTCTCGGCCTGTGACACAACATTCTCTGTGCCTAATTGGAAGATGGTTAGATTTAATCAAGATTCCCCCAGAATCTTGATTAAATTTAATCACGATTCCCCCAGAATAGTACGCTGTCTTGGACATTAACATTCATAAAAATAGCTCTGCTCTCGTTTTTTGTTTAAGCACATTTCTTGTTAGCAGTTGCTTAATTGTGATTCTAAGCATTTATTTGCGAAGGCGGAGAGAGCTAGTATTTTCCAAATCTACACCAGTCTGCTAGGATCTCTTTTCTTATCCAAACGCTGTGCTGGTGGAAACAGTTTTAGCTGCCATTCCCCCAAAAGAAGCTGCAGACACACACAGAAGACATGTCAGTCCGCCATTGTTATTTGCAAAGGGTGCATACTTTTGGGCGAGCAGATCGGGGAGAAAACAGACAATATAAGGCCCATAATGATGCGACTAGAATAAAAATCCACAGTCATGCTTTTCTGCCTTCATTTTGAAGCAGCCAAGCTGCCAGGAAGGCAGGCCGCTGTAAAATTCCACAGGCAGCCCTGAACAGGCAGAAACTAGGTCAGCACTGTTATTGCAGAGGAGAGAGAGAGAGAGAGAGAGCGAGCGCCGAGCTGTGGGGAGAGACAGGGTGAGGATGAGGAAGAGTGCAATGGTGACAGAAAGAGAAGGAGCCGAGGGTTAGAACAGGAGACCGAAACAGGAACAGTCAGACTCGGCGCTCACCGTCAGACAGACGGGAGCCCAGGCAAACGCTACACGCTCCCGACATGCACAGAAACTTCCACAAGCATTTATGTGCCTTGAACTTTGTTACGTGTTCTCAGACAAACTTCACTGCTATTTTTTGTGGGATAGAACAAAACAGAGAATCGCAGTGACATCGATTTATTGATTTGTTTCCTAATAAAAATATTTGCCACTTCTATCTGTTGAATCTGAAAAGCATGGTGTCAATTCGTGTTCGGTTTTCTGAGTCGATACTTGCATTGCACGTATGTCATGCTGCAGTTACTGTTGCAAGCATTTGGGGGTGTGTCTCTACCTGCTCCGGACATTTAGACTCTGATAACGTCACTCATTCCACTTTGCACAACAGCTTAAGGTCAGTCAGATTGGATGAATGGATTCTGTGTTAGAGACAAAGTCAGTGCAAATCCCCACTGCGCAAACAACAAAACCCAGACTTTGACGCAAAACCAGTAAGTATTTTTGCCCTTATTATTTATGAAAACTAGTATTAATGTTTGTTTTATTTTCCTCTAGGGTTTTTTTGTGGGCTCTCGTGTCCCTTATATGACAGGAAGGGGGGGGGAGACATGCAGAAAATATCGCCAGGAATCAAACCTGCAGCAGCTACGTTGGGGACTCAGGGCCCCCAAGCATGGGTCACGCTATCCTCTACGCCACCACAGCACGCCCAGTATTCATGTTATGTTATTTCAGGTAAAGAAAAACTTTATAAGGTGAGACTGGAAATGTCAGGAGAAGCATTGCTGACGATACTTTTAAAAATGCACTTCTAAGTAAAGTGAATATTGGCCAGACTGATTGTTATTTTTAGGTTGAGAAATAAATATAATTTATTGTCAATGCCCTAAAATGATGACCTAAGACATTTTTTGCCTAAAGTGATTTTGGCAAAAAATAAATAAATAAACAAAATAAAATTCCCTGTTTGTCAATAGATGACTCTGGCTATAAGACTTACGAGACACTATAAGAAGAAAGATCAAGAAGGCCACTGAACAAGCAACCCAAACATTGCAGAACAAAAAATGATTAATTACAGTTGTTTATAAATATAAATTATAAATTACTCTTTATCTTCGATGCCAAGCTTGTTCAATAAATGTTGCTAAGACAAAAGTCTCTTCATTAAATAGCCAACTTAACATATGTGCTTTGGACAAGCAGAACAGACCAGGGTTTTTCTGTGACATCTTGAAAAACGAATTATTTCCAAAATTACAACACAAAGACATATAAAATGAAACTCATCCTCAAACACAGTCAGTTCACAAAGCTCACATAAATGTTTTTCTTCCCACTTCAATCATCGGAGGTTCATAATTGAGCACTTTTGTCTCCTTTTCATATTTAACTTTACAAACATTTCAGTCTGAGACACGGCCTAAATCTGAATACAAATTCCTAAAAATAACCCCATCTTTTTATATCTTGAACATATATTGTTTAGCTTTAATTAAATCGCAGCTTAGATTATTTCTGTAGTTACTTAAATCACAGAGGGAAAGAAAATTAGCAACGTCTGTAGATCAAAAACAACTATGAGGTTGATCCTAATAAAAAATCTTCTTGGTCAGTTTTTGTTCTGGCATGTGAATGAGACGATTCCAACGCCGAAACATTTCTCATCTTTTATGTTTTAATCAAACAACACATATCTCCCGCTTCAGCTTCATATAGTAAAACAAACTTCCACAAGACTGCAAAACTGCTCAAACACAAAACTTCTCAAAATTAAGACTAAAAGCCCATTTATTTTTGAGCTGCCTCTCATTAACAATAACTGTAAAATATATTAAGTCTGGGCTGGACTACAACTTATCATTACTTCTCTTTATTGTGCCAATGTAATGCAGCTTTTCTTTTCTTGTTTTTTTTGTTTGTGAATTGACTTTAGTTTTTCCACGTGTGAAGCACTTTAAACTGAGTTGTTACTGAAATGTGAAATTTATTTCTTGAGTTTTACATTCGTGCCTTGAAGATGCCTGTTTGACCTTGAACTGGACATGATTATGTGAGCGTCAGAGGCGGGACCAGGTCGCTGTTTTGCAAGTCTCAAGTAAGTCTCAAGTCTTTGTCCTCAAGTCCGAGTCAAGTCTCTCTGTCCGCTGCTACTGTCAGAGGGGCGGAGTAAAACGACCATAAGAGCAGGGAGAGAGGGTATTTATGGGAAAATACTAATACAGGAACATGATGGGAAAGAAACCATAGTTTCCCTGATGAACACACAATCCTTCCTGTGATGGAACTGGACCCGGTTCATCATTATGACGGGACAGAGAGAAACTCTCTTCCCTGAGTTCAGGTCCAGAGTTGCTAACACAAAGTTAGCTAGTCAGTTGGAAGTTGTTGTATCTCCATCTAAGATCCTGGTCTCGAAGGTTTTGCATGTTTCACTCCGTTTTTAGTTGGATATTTCCTGATTGATGTACCCAAAAGAAGTTACTCACAGGAGCAGATATGCTCCTGTGAGTAACTTCTTTTGGGATTATTTTCAAATCCTGTTAATTTGATTGTGTGTTCTGCAGCTACGCACACATACATAAGGAGTGTGGAAAAACAGACGGTCTGCGCCTGTTCATATGGAATGAGGGAAATTAATTAATGGGGCCACTTTATAAATAATGTGTTTTACATTTTAAGACTTCGAGTAAAATATCAAGTCTTTTCAAGTAAACAGCTTCAAGTCGAGTCCCAAGTCAATCGTGTGTGAGTCAAAGTCAAAGCTTTTTTAAATGATGGTTTCTCATCCATTAAGAACAGATTTGTGCAACTACTGAGAGTAGTTCGAATGACAGACTCTCCTACTTGGGCTGTGTATCTCTGCAGCTCCTCCAGAGTTCCCAAAAACCTCTTGGCTGCTTCTCTGATTAATACTCTCCTTACAGAGACAGTTAGTTTGCTGGACAGTCATATCTTGGCAATTTGCAGGTTACAGCAGAGTTGCAAAAATGATTGAATTGTTTGGTATTAAATTTCACAATTGCAAAGCTTGGATGCAAAATCTGGTAAGCTGTTATATTTCACTTGCCAGGCATCAAAACTCTCCTTGACATGAATATATTAGCACAGTTGGACGGTTTCTCATTGCATCTATGCTCTGACCTTGAACAGACCTTAGTATCAATGTGTTTTAGTTCAAGGAGAGTGATTGGGTTGTCGCAACAATAGAACACAAGGAGAAAATGAAGAAATTGTTCAACAACAGCACCACAATTTCCTGTTTTGTTTTGTTGTTTTTTTTACATTGTGCTGCCATAGTTTCCAGTTTCAGATGATGGATTTGACCCTGGGATGTTCAAAGCGTCGGATATTGTTTTGTAACCTAATTCTGCTTTGATTCTCTCCACCAGTTCATCCAGAACATGTCTGCCGTGTTCCTCTATCTTTGTTGAGCAACAAATCTCTGAAGAATTCACAGAACAGCTGTTTTTATACAGCAATTAAATCAGGTCACCTTTAGTGGCAGGTTGCACTGGGTTTTATTTAGGGGTGTCTGACCGTTTAGGTTTATATTTGACATTTTAAACCATCTTATAATTATGCATCTTTTGTGTTATTCTATGACATGAAAGCTAAATAATACTAAATAAAAACATGGGGTTTGAATACTTTTGGGAGGCACTTAATCAAAGTAGCTCCACGTGGACAAGCCCTTTTTGTAAATGACATTCAAAACCAAAAGGTGAATCAGAGTGCAGGTCGACCTGCTGCTGGATACAGAAGTGATGTCAACAAAGAGCAAAAACCAAAACAAACGTGCCTTTTGAAGCAATTTTTAAGTGCATAAAACAGTCCATGTTTATTTAAGGCCTGGGCCTAAAATAGCACAGACACCCCGGTCCTGCTCGTCAGGCCTGCAGCCACATTTTGTCGCTCTGTTTTGATGCAGGCCTTTATTGTCACTCAGATTTGCTGTGCAATAGATGTCGTGCAGGAAATCCCTCATGGCAAGTGCCAGCCTGCTACAAGTGGGCGGACACGCTGCGAGACGGCGCTGATGTTAAAAATTTCACCATCTCATCTGATGGCCGTGGACAGGAAAATGCGTATGACGCCCCCTCTTTTTTTCTCTCTCTCTTCCCTTTATCTTCTTGTGACGCACATAGTCACTGTAGAGGCAGAGGCAGCACGACACGCCGTCTCGCTGCGAGAAGGAGCTTTTAGATGTGCTGACTTCACTGACGTACACATAGAAATCTGAGCACAACACACAAGCGCTCCAACCTCTGCCTTATCTCTGCTGAAAATAAGCGGGCACAAACATGGAGGAGCATTAATCCACCTATCCGCCTCTTGGACAAACCGTAAATGCAACCAGGAGAACTCGGAAGCTATTTATATTTATATTTATATAAACAAACAGAATGACTGCTGCCCTTGCTCCAAACCCCACTGCAACAGGATGTTCTGCGCAGACAAACACGGCGCCTGGGCTTTGAGAAGTTTGTCTATTTCAGCTTGTGGTAGAGCAGAACCGCAGAGCGAGGGTAGGCGCTAAGGTTTTGCAGGACAAATTACAAGCAAGACTCCTAGCACATCATGCAAAACACCTTGAGTTTATTATGACAGAGAGTCATCACTAACAGCCAGAAAGGATCACCGCCTCGCTGTCAGTTTTTCTTTCTATCTGGCCGGCTGACAAACAAGCTAATTTTACCCGGTGTTGGAGAAATAAACGCCTCACTTGTCTGGTTAATGAACAACAAAAGCTTTATAATTGCACTATGGAAACTGGGATTTAAGCAGCCTGTCACTAGGAACGTCCGCTCTCGTCTTAACAGAACTTGCATAACAGAAGGCCGGACGGCAGAGGAGCTTGGCTGCTACATCGACTCGAGGCCTTGAACCAGACGTTGAGCAATCTGCTTATTCCTCACTGAAACTCGTACTTGTGCTGATAGACAAATAGCCGCTAGAATCCAGCAGCCACGTCCCCCCCTCACCCCGACCCTCTTTCCTTCATGATGAAGGAAATCCTGCAAAGTTCAAACCACAAGCAATGTAATTTTTTTTTTTTACTTCAAAGAGAAAATGCAATGGTCTGACTGCAGAACATTAGATCTAAACTAGTAAACAGGATGACAATAGCACATGTAAGGATGTCTGGATTCATTAAAAGAGTCAAAAAGCTCAACAGCCCTTTCAGTTTTTCGGTCTGCCTACATTGGAAAATATTTTATCCAGTGAGCGGTTCAGACTTGCAGGGAAAAAGTGTGTCAAGGTTCAAATCAACTTTCATTCATAAAAAAAGGTGGAAAGAAATGCTGGACTCACACTTTTAAGACATTTTTCTCCAGCTGTAGTATGAGATGAACAATATTTTATTTATTAAAGTAAGAAACTATTAATGGAAGCCAAACAATAAACTATCTTCGCTCATAAAGCAGCGGCTTTTAACATTAGCTTGTAAAGTTTCATGAAAAGAAGACTTGCGGCCCAGTAAAGCTGGTATTTGAGGAATTAAAATGCGAGTGTGAGCTGCCCATTAACTCGCCGTCATTACATTTCATTGCAATGTTGTCTGCTGGGCTCTCTTTGTAAGCCGGGCCCTGAGACCGCCCTGCAGTGTCCATAAACTCTGTGACCTCCGCGACTCTTTGAATGTGGGTGGATCACGGCAAATTATGGAAAACCACATTTAACTGTGCCAGAAATCATGACACCACTCCGCTCCTGGGAGTCACCAAAGACGTTTTTGCTGCTGCTTTCTTGGCAAAGCTACTGCCACGAGCGTTACGCCTCCACCAGGATGCTTCTTTGACCTTGTGGCAAATGTGTGTGTTTTCCAGGCGTTTAGGAACGCTTTATATGCCGCTGGCATCAGCTTCAGCCTCGCTGTCAAGAACAAAACAGCTTCAGGACGCTCATCGGCATGTCAGCAGAACGAGAGGATGCAGGTTTTCTGTAAGGTTTTTTTTTTTTCTGCACAGAGAACAGGGTTGCCATCTTCCAAAAATAACAATATCAGAGCAGTGCATTAACTTAGTGTGGGTGTCATGACGCTGCAATCTTGCTCTGAATTCTCTGATGTAAAACCCACAGTGGGTGTCAGGCCAACCGAACACATACATACGCTGTCAACGGCGTTACCATGCTTCCTTATGCTTCACTCAAGACGCCAAATTATGATGCTGCTAAGGCGATAAACAACAGAAGCCTCCCTGTAGGAATTACCTGGACACTAAAAATAATCACGCTTTATCATTCATAACGGAAAGTTATGAGTGACTAATGTGCACCAGAGAACCGCTTCCTTCAGGACTGGAAAGATCCTCCAGGCTGCGGCTTTTTAGCACCCTGATCAGGTGTGAAACGGAGCGCATGACATCTTCTAAAAATGCACCTGAACCTGTTACACGACAACCAACCATCCAACTTGGCAGAATAGAAACCTTAAAATTAGCTGGAAGAAAATATATTTAAGATATGTTGTAATGGCTATAGTCAGACCTGTCACAACAAACAATAAATCAATTAATCGCATGATAAATTACAAGAAACTCAATAATTTTCATTTGCTCGATTTATCGATTTTCTCTTTTTACCACAAACTGAACAATAAAAGTCTTCAGTCTGGTGTTTTGGTCTCAACTATCCCTTTTGTGAAAGATAATTTTGTTTACAGAGACTTCATATTTCATTTTACGTGTCGCTTCTGTTGTTTTCTTTATTTATTTTGTATTTTTAAAATGTCTTCCAGTTCCAATCTTTAAATATTCATTAGAATTTAAAGTTGATCCATCTTTGAGAAAATGTTCTTGGATTATTGTGACATTATTACTATTATATTACTTGAAAATTGTCTCAAAACAATATTATCGTTTATCGTAACAACTTCTGGAACAATTTATCATTTAGCTATCATATAAAACGATTACTATCATATAGTAATCGTTTTAATGCTACTATGGAAGTTGTTTCCGAGAGGCAAAGAAGTACAATATTTATCTTCTCATTGGCTTTGGCTAAAGAGGCCAAATAGGAAATGTTTTTAATTATCTTGACTATAAGAAAGGTTTTTTTTAATTTAGTCGTTTTTTTGTATGATTTATGCAATGTCTGCATAGAAAACCTGAAACAGAAGGGCTCCAACGATACAAAGCTATTAAAGTAATTACGTTTTTTTAGCTTCAACTGTGTACTTTAAATTTTTAATTGGCCAACTTAACTTTCTTCATTTTTCATATTTCTGCACCGGCCAGCTCAGTTTGCTTCACGCAACAAAATAACATTTCTTTTTCTGTTTGTAAAAGTTAGAAGATTCTTTTTGTTCTCAAATGTGAAAACAGAAATAAACGTTAGCTTAATCTCATTAAGTAAAACTTTTAAGTACATATTTTTGCAGCTCTGGACCAACTTTACGTTGCAGCAGCGGGGGAATTGAAAAGGTTGCAGAACATTTCAATTAAATCTATCCCTTAGACTGCATTGGTATAATTGTTAAAGTTTATCTGCAGTGCACCTACTGGATCAACTAGATATCATGCAGGGCGTTCACGTCGCTCCTCTCAGCAACAGATTGGGTGAGGTCTAGTAAATACTGACCTAAGCTAGAATATCTGATGGACACTGAGTAACTAGTTTACATGTAAACAGCTCAGGCTATGTGAGGTTGGCTTGCTCACCCAATCTGTAGCTGGAGAAATCAGAGCCAGCATGCGGGCATCATTGCCCTGCCTCCTGAACCCTCTAAACCAGGCAACACCTTCGTCTAAACCAAACACAGCGTTTCCAGTTGTGAGAACATGTCTGACCCAGACAGTCACCTGCTGTTAGCTTCATATGAAAAGAAGCACAACTTCAGACAGCATCTGACCTTGATTCTCTTGACATGATGTGTGAAAACGGCCAGACTGCGAACACACCTGAAATGTCAATAAGTACCAGTCTGCGAAAGGAAACAGCTGCAGGAAAACACCGACTGTTTCCCGCCTTGTCTTTGCTATTTTGCTCTGCTTTAAGATTCTAAAGAGTTTAAATGTTGTTGCCAATGAAATGACTGATGGTGTCATCTGGTGTTTGTGTGAGTGAAGTGTTAGGGGGCGTGCCTGAGAGGCGGCGTGTTGGGGGGCCTCGATGTTCCAGCCGGTGAGGCGGCGGTGACGAGCGTTATGGACAAGGGAGGAGCTGGCTGGCTGGTCTGTCTCCCCACTGAGGGTCAGCCAGAAGGGGCTAACCATCGAGGCAGCAGTTGGTGTGTGGGGAGGTGGGGGGTGGAGTATTGTTAGCAACAACGGCTACTGAACTCTGCACAACCCCCCGGCCAAGATAGCGTGGTGGAGCCAGCCAGATGGGACGGAGAGGGGGGAGGAGGCGAGGGGAAGTTGGTGCAGCTCAAGGAGCGGCGGCTGTGATTGAGGAGGCATGAGTCGGGGGGTTTGTTGGGGTAACTTCAAACATGTCCGTCTCATGTTCACGTTTTTTGATTTGCTCGTCTTTCCCAGCAGGGTCAGCTGGGCCCCCACCTCGTATGCCAGGCCATGCACCAGCAAACATGACCATGTATGAAGAGCTACGCTCTCCATGCTCTGCTTGCTCCCTGCTCAGCATGTAATTCTCCTAATTTATCTCCTTGCAACAGAATCACGGGAGGCATTGGGACACGGCAAAAGCAAGAAAAAAAACCCCACCCCTAGTGAGCGGTGGCACAACACTGGTGACCTTTCTGAGGCAATTTCCCCCTAGATAATTCTTACACATGCAATCTCTCCTGAAGGCGGCGTGAAGTCCCTGTGGGAGTTCGCAGTTTCAGACGACCGAAAATTGTTTCAGTGGAGACACACAAATCAAATGTCAAAAGATCAGACCGAGCTGATTAACATGTGATCAGCCTTGATCAGAGAACAACAAATAAATTGCTTTTTTCATATCTTTATATCTTATTCCAAACTATCCACTCACACTACTTTGAGGAAGTAAGTGCATGAACCTGCAGCATGACCCTCTGATGCACTTTATTTAGCCTTATAAGCTGATTTGATATCCATATCTATAATATATAGTATATATACAACGTCCCAAGCTAACCTGAGCTAGTAATGCTGATAACTGAACGACAACTGCCTTTGTTTCCACAGCGGATGGAAGAAGATTCTTTGGTTCTTTCCACCAGTCGTTATCAGGGAAAAAACCCCATGACCGTGCAGCTAAGATTCCCTCACTCATCTGAGTTTCCCTAATTCTTAATGATGACCCAACTAAGACGTTGTAGACGTTGTGCCTGGGCAGAGAAAAGGTTGTTTTGTTGCATGCTTCCTTGTGGTTTTGCATTATGAGGCTTAAAACTGTTTCAAGCGGAACATGCCTTGGACCGAGCCGGAGCTGTAGGACCAGGAGGGAAACAAACCATTCAAACTTCATTCATCCCTCTGAGTGTTTTAATCACTGGTCGTCTGGTAAGGTCTGCTTTAAGGGCGATTTTCCTTTTCTGTCTTGCCTCTAAGTTATACAAAGTAGCCCTTAAAACGTGCTAATTTTCTTAGAAGCTAAACGCTAGCTAAAAGCTAGGTGCTAATAATAGCTCGGCGCTTCACCGTTTCAAAACAAAGCTTCTCCCTGCTTCTGCCGTCAGCCGTCAAAATCAGACAAAAGTTAACAGACATGGGGCAGAATTATTCATACTCCTGGTAGCTTTGGATTCAATGTTATTTCTTTGAGAGGAGATGAGGCTGATGTCTCATAAAAGACGAGACGATACACTGAAATTAAAAAACGAGTTTCTGATTAATAATTTTCTTCTTTCTTAATAATCAAAAATATTTATCAGCAGTATTGTATTCATTTCTGCCAAGTTTCTTACATTTTCCCACAGGTTTCTTTATAATTTGTCTTTGCTAATTAGGTAAAAGTTTTTGCAGTTGGAAGGCCTCAGAGTAATCACCCTAATCTTTAGCTCCCTTCACAGATTCCCTATCAGATTCAAGTCTGTACTCTGACCAGGCAGCTCCGAAATGTTAATATTACTTCCTGTAAGAATAAACCTGCTAGTAAAACAAAAATATTACTTTAAACATAAATCTGAAAAGTGGATAAATAATTTAGGGCTTCACTGCAAAAATGCATAAATGTGAGTAATCTTGTAATCCCGTTATCAGTTAGTTTTAAGGCTTCATTTGATCTCGTTTATGTGTTGTGTTCTTTAAGAATCAGTCGAAAAAGTACAGGCGGCTGAAATGTTAGGAAAAAAATTGGAAAACAGTATCAGGTAGAGTTTGCAGAATTAGCAAAGCAAAGGGCTGCAGTGATCACCAGGAACTGCAACTTCTACCAGAACCAAAGCTCTGCTGCAGCTTCCTGAACGTGTCCACATCCTTTATGTTTGTGCTATTTGATCAAATTTACTTTGATAGACAGTGAAAACTGTACTTGAGACCTTTCAACGGCCCCAAAGACAAATATGTTTTTTGATGTGTCACCCTCTCGCTAACGGCTAAAAATAGAGGAGACATCGTCCTGTTTCTGACACTTCAAAGCGGCGAGAAACGGCTCTTCCTATTGTGCGACCTGTGACCCTGGCAGGTCTGTGGCAGCCTGCATCACATTTTCCATACGTTGAGCACTGAGGCTTGACTTGGCATCCATGGAAACCTGGAATGTGGAGTAGCTGGCAGCAGATGCTGTGTTGTTTTGGAAAAGAAGCAAGGCTCGGGGCTGCAGCAGCAGCAACAGAGTCAGGGACATCAATGTGCCCTCTGCTGCTCTTCATGAGAGGAAAAAAAAAAAACAGCGAAAACACGAGGCTGGTCAAAATGGAGGACTATCTGGGTCGCCCAGAACTGAACCCAGAGACCAGAACCGCTCGGCCGATGCTGGATATCATTTACATGGAACTTTCATAGCACTTCCTATGATGTTGCTGAGTTTACAGACAGAGGTGGGAGACCGGCCCACATGATTTGGAGCCCCAAAACAAACCTCCCATCACGTCTAACCGCCTCTTCTGGTGTGTACACGGCACTGTCCGCCTCCCCCCACCACCGCCGCACACCCCATCTCCATCACAAACACGCAAGAGGCTTCGATAAATTAAAAGTTTCATCGCAGTCTGAAAGCGAGTCATCGCTCTTGAAAAAGAACTGCGTGGTGCGTCAGCAACCAGAGGGGAGGATGAGGGAGACGAGGCCTGTTACTGGCACACACACACACACACACACGCACGCACGCGGACAGACCCAGCATAAACAGACTCACACACGTACAGACGCGCGCGCACACACACACACAGACAGACCCAGCCTAAACACACACACACACAGACGCACACACTGGAATACGCGTCCACAAACACACTGCATAAATACACACACCCACCAGCCCTCACACCCCGACACACGCAGAGTAAAATAAAAACCTTTTCCTCCTCTTCATGCACGGAGCAGAGCCGCCAGCACAGCAGCAGCAGCAGCAGCGGAGTGAAGCAGGAAAAAAAAAAAAAAAACAAGCAGGAAAACCACCAAATTCAGCCTCTCTTCCTCTTATTCTCCCTGTCTGTCTCTCAGGAAGGCGAGCATAGAAGAGAACGTACCTCGGAAAACCTCCTGCTGCATCTCTGCTGCGATGTGTTCTCTCCCCTTACACTCCCTCTCTCCCCCTCGGTCTGTGAGTGCGCACGCCTGCCTCAGTGTGTGTGTGTGTGAGTTGCTGTGTGTGTGTTTGAGAGAGAGAGAGAGAGAGAGAAAGAGAGAGGGAGAGTGCAGGGAGAGGCGGTGCACACACACATACAACCAGCAGTGTGTGAAGACAGAGGGCAGGAGTGATTCTCACACTCGAACTTGCTTGCTCTCCTTCACTCACTCCCCTTTTCTTGCTTTCTGTCTTTTTCTCCTCTCCCTCACCAGTTTTTCCTCTTTGAAAAGAGGAATTCTTACTGGTTTTGCTCTTTTTTTCCCCTAAATTATCCAGCAAGTGAATCCTCCACAGATCTACACACCCTGAACTGACTCTCACCCCCCACCCCCCTTTCTAAATCCAATCTTCTTTTTATTTGGAAGTGTTGTTCACTCTCTCCAACACACACACATAGAGATACTTTATATACACAAAGCCCAGCGATAGGGAGAGGGAGGGAGAGGCAGAGGGAGACGGGAGTGGGAGAGCAGGCAAGCAAGAGGACGCCATTTAAGCAGTTTGTTACGAGCACTGCAAGTCCCCAAAATGGCTGAAAACAAACAGGAACCACGCCAACTCCCAAAAAACCTGGGCACCAAGGACGGACGGATGGAGGGACGAGAGGACGGAGAGGGGAGTGAGAGAGGAGTGAGCTGGAGGGACAGCGGGAAAGTGAGACAGTGGGAGAGGACAAACTGGCCGCAGTCAAATGGTGGAAGGAAGCAAAACAAAAAAAAGTTAAGGGGAAAATGGAGGCGTTAAAGGGCCGCTCCTTTCGCCTGACACTGAGCTTCAGTAAACTTCAGTGATCTGTCATAGCAGCGTTTTAAAAAGAAAGTGAAAATCGGTGCAGGAAAGACAGAGACATCCTGACTGAATGTCACTGCCGGGAGGGGTCAAACGCTGCTTCGTAAGACATTTCCAATAACTGCACAGGCAAAAACCTTTGACTTGATATCATGAGCGACCAATGGCAGGTCAGTCAGAAAATGGGAGGAGCTAACGCCGCTGTCAAGCTAGCATCAGGATGCAAGGAGGAAAGTTTTAAAAGGACAGACCAGGACGTGAAAGTGGGAACGGCAGCACATCTGTCGCAAGTTAATACAAGACCAGTGATGATTTGGGAAGCCATGTCATCTGCTGGTGTTTCTCCACTGTGTCTTATCAAGTCCAATGTGAGCACAGATGTCTCCCAGGACATTTGAATGAACTTATTCCAGCTTACAGCAGGACCTAGCACCTGGACACATTGCCAAAAGTACCAAGAAGTCTGTGACTGACTGGGCCACTGGGCTGCTTCTTTGATTATTGCCCTCATTGGTGGAGGTCATGTAAATTTAGATAAATAGGTTTTCATTTTCAGATATAGTATTTACCCTCACAGATAGATACAGCAAAGGGGACTGAATATAAAAGCACAACACACTTTTAAGATTTTGATTTGTAAAACGTCTTGAAAAATGATCATTTTTCTCCTCTCGTCCCTCCAACCGTCTGTCCTTGGTGCCCAGGTTTTCAGGGAGTTAGCGTGGTTCCTGTTTGCTTTCACAGGTCTGTGTGTTGGAGAGAAAAATGATCATTTTTCTTTTACAAGGAAGTGAAACTATACACTTTGCTTATCACAGGAAATTATAACAAAATACAGTGAAGTTTTTGGTTTTGTAACAAGGAGTTCATCAGGTAATTCCTCAAGTGCTTTATCTGCCACATTTGTATGTTTGGTTGGATTCAATCCATCAGGAGAGAAATTGGCTCATGTTGCAACAATAGGTGAAACAGATTCCAGGCTCAAAACGTCCCATTTTGCTAGCCTGAGTAGAACTATAAGTTTTCCAAGACTTTCAAAGCCCCCCTTCCACAAGATATTTTACGTCTCTATCAAAGCGTGAGCAGCAGTGTCCGGGGCAGCCGGTTTTCAAGTGTAAAATCAGAGGAATGCCTGTTAAAAAGAGACAGAGGGGAAAAGTTGGACTGGCATGAACAGAAACTGGGCCACTCATTGACAGTCCATGCCCTTGGCTAAAAAGGTTCAAGTGTTGCCAGAGACAAAGCTGGCCAATTAACTGCTTTTAGAGCTACCTGGGGCTAGACTGGAACTACTGGGAACAAGATACCATTATGTTTGGTGGCACCGCCACACAAACACCATCCGGGCTTGTAAACCAGGTATCAGTTCTGATTCATCTGTGAAAATCGAGGCGCGTTGCCTTCAAGCAACAACTGGTGTTGTGTTTGGTTAAAGGGCGACCTATTGTGCTTCCTTGAACAGGTTAGGATAGGTCTACACAAACATGTTCATTATATTTTCAGCACAAATTCATTGTCAGAAAATGAGAGTTTCGTTTGAACAGTTCTAACTATTTTGAGCTCATTTCAGAATGAGATGTTTTAGGGCCTCTGTCACTTTAAATCCATAAAAGCTGCTTCTGCCCACGCCCCCTCCTCCAACCCAATGTTTGCACTCGTACGGGAAAATAGCACACAAACAAATGCGCAATTATACAACCTTACATCTTTGAAAAGCAGACATGGAGCCTCCAGCACAACAAACAAGAAAACAGCAAGTGATTTTTGAAAGGTAAGTCGACATCAAAACACGTGTTCTTTCCAGCAGCCATTGTACAGCACATACTGTGGTAAAACCAGTTGGCCAAATAAATGATCTGGACTTCCACTTGGGTTGGTAAGTGACGGCAAGGTTTCCCACAGAAAACTTGCTAAGCCTGGTGGTTGGGTGCGAGGACAGTCATTCATGTTTTTGAGTTGAAAATATCACTTGATAATTATGTGTTATTAAAAGATTGGAAGGTTAATACTTGAACATCAACTCTGATGTCTTAAAAATGCAAACATTTTAAAAAGACTAGTGCTTAGCCTAATGGGGGTACAAGTAAAGCCTGGTGGCCCACCAGGCTTATAATGCACTGGGGGAAACCCTGTGACGGGCTGGGATTTGCTGGGGTTGCTAGGTAACGGGCTGTTGTTGCTGATTTGTGACGTTACATTCCGGAGGTTTTTTAAACAGCCCATTTTCCAGACACCAAGAAATATGTTGGTGTCTAGATGGATGATTTATTTCATTTTATTTTTTTAAATGCTTTTGCTATTTTTAGAAGTACACAAATGTGCAAAATGTGAATTTTGCGTCATAAATTCCCTTTAAATTTTAAGTCTGTATCGTTTTCCTTCATGTGTCGCTCTGGGGTATAAGATTTAGTCTCCATTGCAACGAGAGCAGAAAAGTTCCTGTTGGAGTGGAAGAAAGTTGGAGTCCTGTTTGGCTTCGCCACCATCACATGTCCCACCGTCCCTCTGAGTGGAAACCACCCGGTCCACACACACGCACACACCCCTTCCCTCCAGCAGCAACTCTCACACAAGTACACACCAAGTGAACCTTGACGCCAGCAACCTCCCCCTCCCTCCCCTCCATGGCCTTCCCCTCTCTCCCTCTCTTTCATCACTCTATCTCAGCCTCATTGTACACTGCCACACTCGTCTCCATGGAGACCGCTCTGAGGCTGGTTGTTGCTCCTGTGACCTCTCTGGCTCATGGAGTTGAACAAACTTTTTTTCCTCTCCTCGGCTCGCCCCTCTCCGATCCCCCCTGCTACTTCCATCCTCTCTCGTGTGCTGCTGCACGTCTTCAAAGCATTTCCAGGGTGTGTGTGTGTGTGTGTGTGAGAGAGAGAGAGAGAGAACATAAAAACTGGATGTGAAATTAAGAAAAGACAAAGCGGAGAGAGCCCTTCTGTGTGTGACGCAAACTGCCCGTTGGCAAAAACAATGTGTGTGTGCGTGTGTGTGGTGGAGCAAGCCAGGCGCTCAGTCCATGCATGTGTCCCAGCATTGTTCTGCGGCCGCAGCCGGTCGCCAGCTTCGTATTCAGAGACACCCCCATCGTCCATCTATGCCTATTCATGGCTGTTCGGTCGAACGTGATCGCAGCTTTTCATGCTGCGCTATAAAGCGAGACGACTGAATATGCAAAGGTGTAACAACCAAGGAAGCCATCTTGGAACAAATTCTGAGCAATTATCACATCAAGACTTATTTAAATGATTTCCTTTGAGACAAAAAAACTGACTTTAAATGAGTCGCGGGTCGGTTTTAACGAACCGGCACGACTTCCCACAGAGGCACACAAATTATACCAGCCCCATTGTGCCATTAAAACAACTTTTCCGACTGGGTTTTTGTTTGTTTGGCATCATCTACCAGCTCAAAAATGAGGAGGAAAAACTAAATTACAAAAAAACTAAAGAACAGATTTTTTTTTTCTTTTTCCCCCAGACATCTGGTTCTGATCTGGGGATTTTCTCTGGAAAACTTTGGAGATTATTCTGCAAAGCAGGAATAACATCAAAGAC
The DNA here is from genome assembly GCA_010277075.1 of Poeciliopsis retropinna. Taxonomy (NCBI): domain Eukaryota; kingdom Metazoa; phylum Chordata; class Actinopteri; order Cyprinodontiformes; family Poeciliidae; genus Poeciliopsis; species Poeciliopsis retropinna. Next base: position 5,585,056 of record VMRM01000019.1, read on the forward strand.
AAGACAAGAGAGTCTTCAGTCAGAGGAGTGTTCATCACCACTGTAATACCGACTGCTAGAGGAGAACATTAGGTAATATAAATTACAATGTCATTTAACATTTCTCTGGGACCAGTAAAGTATTTTTGATCTCCAAGATCGAGCCTGGATGAGCGGATATCGACAACGAATGGATGTTCAAACATTCCAACTAATTATTTTACTTTCATTTCACACTTTAAATTATCTTGAATTTATACTGTAATAAATAAAAACAACAATATGCAGTTTGGCACATTTTACATACAAAGACGACACTAAAAATTGCCCACTTTCCAGCGTGATTCACACTGCAACTCTCTTCTGCAGGGCGCATGGCAGCAGTAGGTGGACGTCAGCCTGAGCCGTGTCATTTAGTGAGACGGTTTGTTGTTTCTGTTTTACCTCACCTTTCTAAACTTCTCATCAAGTAGAATTACTTTGATTGCGACGGCTGGATAAATTGCAACCTATCAGAATTTCGAGTTTAAACTTTACCAGACTGAGACTCTTCTGTAATGGCTTCTCAGAGCGACATCTCTGGTTGAGTTCTGTGTTCACTGGGACAAATGATGGAGTTGATTTAGCTGCAAAACTGGACAGCATGCATCAACTTTTGCCTCTGTAATATTAAAGATACTTTAAATCCTCTCTGACGGTGTCGCCTGTATGTAACTGACTAAGTGCTTTGCAATGAAACCTGATCTGATTAGAAGCTAAAATAATCTAAATAAAACTCAACTTATTTGTTCGTAAATAAAAACTGAGCAAAAAAAATATCAAACCTGATACTTCTCGGTCTCTAGCCAACCAAGTGACATCTAACTAAAATGCATTTAGTAGGTTACAAATGCAGCTCTGAATGCACATCGTTGACTTTGTAAAGTACTCACACATTTTGTTAATGAAACTGCCCTATAATTGGACTTAAAAAAAAAAAAACAGTACAATAAATTTAAAATCTAAGGTTATTGTTATCAAATTTATGTTTGCTATTCCTTATAGTGTAAGGAAGTATAAAATCCTTTAAAATTACATAACCAAAGTCCCCAAAAACTAGATTATTAATCAAATATCCAATCAGTGGACATTAAAAATTTTTAAATTATACCTAAACAAACTGTGACACCATTTTGGTAACCCCAGAAATTCGGTAACGTTTGAAATTCCTGTAAAATAAATGTGACTGAAACAATTTTTCCTGTGTTATCTTGTGCCTATAAGCTTTTATTTATCATAATAAATGACGTCCTCTTTCCTTGGAGATTTGATGTGGGACAATTGTTTCTCTAACACACTCTTAAAAATGGGAAAAATGAGAGAAGAAGCAACTTCCTGAAAACTTGGCTGTTAGCTGAATTCCCCTTCATGGACACGACAGCAACACACTGCAGTTCCCTTTCAAAGGACTCGCAGAAGAGCCAAAACGCAAAAGCATCAAATGGTCCAGGCGCAGATCTGGGCGGCTGGATTAACTGCAATGCAACCATTCGGAGGATAACTTGGGCAAAGTCACAGGCAGCAAGACTCAAGTTTCTGATCAAGTCAGTGTTGAGAACCAGCAGCATCTCCACTGGGTCCAGGGTGAGGCTCACTAGAGCACAAGCTGCTGCCTTAAAGCCCGGGGAAGTGACGCAGAAGGCAGTAGCTGATTTGTACCGGAATCCAGCAGAGGAAACGCAAGTTCCCAGTAAGGCAAAGCATCATCTGTGTCAGAGCAGGGGAAGTTCAAACGGCACACAAAACCTTGACCTTTCAGCTGCTAACCGCAGCCTATGACTGAGAGTTAAGAGAAGATCTTGGAAGGCAGATAAAGTTTCCAGTGCGCATAGCGAAGACGTCAATCAGGCCAGATTTGGGCTTCACATCAGAGTCCGTGAAGCAAGTATGCTGCTGGAGCTTCCAGTCCCCTGGGAAGATCGGATGTGGGAGCCCCACCAACGTCAGAAGGACAAATATCTGAAGTTGAGACATACAGGAAGAGCGGCTGGCAGGCCCGCTGCGAGCAAGCTGAGGAGGGCTACAGGGGTTATCTCAGCACACTGTCCGCTTAGGCTCCGTGGCGTCACAGGGTTGCTAGAAATTAGAGCCACCCGAAACATCAGTGAAGCTGCTATAAAAGCCCCAAGATAGCTGTGGATCGAGAAGGACGATGCCACTTAGACAAGCCTGGGACTGATCACTGGTCGCCAAGGGGATGATTTAAGACTCAATCATGACGATGAACCATTAAAGTGTTTCATAGATCTACGGTAAATGTGGCTTTATTCTCACAAGGCAGTAAGTGATAACAGGAAAATAGCTACTTGGATACAGTAGTCAATATTTAAAGTTAAATAACACTTACAAGGTATAAAGCAACTAATCTGTCACGTAAGGCTGGTGAGGACAATGTCCACCTGCCACCAAATATTGAGGTATTTGGTAGGAAAGGACAAAAAATTAAGCTAACTGTCAAAGAAAATAAGCTTTAAAACATGTTACAAGCAGCGAAAACGACCTGTGAAGGTATAATTTGCCACTGCCTTGTATTTATGTCAACTGTTTGATGGATAAAATTGCTAAAATATTTTTTATTATTAAAAAATGGAGGTAGGAGAGGGAAAAAAATGTACTCACTACAGAATAAAATAAGTGGTTAAATCTGCTAAGAGAGAACATTTCTTTTTTTTTTTTTAATTACTTTTAATTATTGCTTTTGATCAATAAAAAATATTAAAAATGAAAATTATTGATAGCAAAAGCAAACATGAAACCCCGATAATAACTTTGGAACTACAAAACACAGCATGCAGAAGTTGTGAGAAGATGTTCAGATACAGAGGTTGATCTGCTGTTTGAGGCCTAACCAAGATTCACCTTCAATATTATAAAGACACATGCACCATATTTGCATGAGTCTTTAAAATACAATTTACATAACTATAGTTATTAAAAACTGAGAGGAAATCTCCATGGATGTTTTATGTGTAACAGAGTTTAACGAAGGAGTTTTATTTCTGTGTTCTTGAGATTTGCGGGTAAAGCAGGACTGCAGCGTTCAGCAATGCTATGATTCAGGCCTGAAATATGGCCTCCACTGACCTGCAAATTAGACTTCCTGCTTCCAGTAAAACAGCTGCATGAGTCAGATGTCTCGCATTAAATGAAAAAGTTAAGGTTTACAGTCTCAGTCAGTTCCCAAAATGCACAGTCACACTTGCATTTTGACTGTTTTCGTTGCAGTGTGATCGACAACTCTGCATTTTGCATGTTTTTTTTTTCGTTGTTGTTTTATGTCAGGCCTTCAACCTGACGCTTAAATTAATGTGAAACAGCTGCAGCACTCACAGCAGCTGCAACACAATCAGAAACACCGCATGCATTTGGCGCATATTTCTGCATTTCCTCCAACTTTCAGGCCGTGCTTCTCCTTTCATGGATATGGCGAAGAAATCCGGAGGCACGTTCAAAATGTTAGTAAACATTCCCAGTCGTGGAAGGATGACTAACCTGCTCTCCAGCTGACTGAGCCTGAGATCAAAGTCGGGGGGAGGTTCAGATGTCACTTCTCTAAGAGGAAGCTGCGGCTTTGCGGAGCAGCCAACTCTGCCTCTGCACGGAGAAACACGAGCACAGAGAACGCAGTGATGAAACCAGGACTATTTTCTGCCGCTGCAGAAGCGGCACCGGGCTTGTTTACTTTTGGAGTTTCACATGAACTGAGATAAAGTGTTGCTTAATCCCACGGCATTGTCTTAGAGACGCAGAGGCGGCGTCTTGAGCACCCAGCCCTCGGCAGACAGAGGGAGAGAGGCGAGCGTGCTGGAGCATGCCTTGTGCTAATACTTCTCTGTTTGCAGAAGCAGGGCAGCAACATAACCAGAAAATCTGTGCGACAGCTCCGCCAGGAAGGACTCGAGCTTGACGTGCTTTCATGAGCTACCGACTGGTTTTCAAAGCACAGGAGAAACGTCGACGTCTTATGTTACAGAACACAGGAAAAGCAGATTAGTTACTTAACGTTCATTAAGATTTCATCGTTAAAGGTCAGCAAATCGTCAAGGACATTTTTCTTTTATCTGAATATATGACGTCTTTAGAAAGACATATAAACAATCGTGAATTATTTCAAACTTTACCGCAGTAGCATGTCATCACACTGAGACAAAATCCAACATTTAGTTTAAGTACATTTAAAATCCCACTTAAAAAAACAATTGTTTTTGACTAGATTACCAGCGGAGCCCATTTAGAGAACAATTACTGGCATCCCTGCAGTTAATACTTAGTTTACTGTCATTTTGCCAGAACAACGCTAGGTGGTTTTCAACTCTAACATTTCACAAAGCTGAAGTAAACAGAAAGCATGATCTTTGACCTTTTTTTTTATTATTTTATTGCAGAGTCTCTCTATATCGGAGGTCTCCCGATCTGCTGTCCTGCAAGAGTTGATCTGGCCATAGATTATTCTGCTGGGAGACTGACGACAACTCGTTTTCAGTTTTCTGTCAGAGTTCATCCATTTTTTTTATTTAAAGTGGCCTGCCGTTTCAAAGAGCTCATGATTCCCTCCACACTTTTGACACGCGTAAAGCCCAGAAGAGTTAGGAAAACTTCAAAAGTTTAATCTTGCGAATTTCCTGCAGTGTATTTTTCAGATGTTTTCTTTGCCACCCATCCTCCTCACACTGCATGGTGGGGTAATTAACATAAAGCTGGGCCCTCATCCAGCCTGTGGCATGTGGCTGAAAGCAATGGCCCTCTGTGTTTTGTTGTGTTTGTACCACAGAGAAAGAAAAACTTGTGGGTTAGTGGTTAAATGTTCTGAATTTAAAAAAAAAAAAAAAAAGCATAAAATTTCCTACATTCATTTTTTATGCGGGGTACAAATAATAGCAGCATCTGCGATTTTGTTGAAAATGTTTATCGGGATGTTTTTTGTCTCAAAAGTTGCGATTTTCAAACATTTGTGAGTTATTTTCATTAGTTCGCCGGGTTTACCTCAATAATTAGCTCATCATTCATTTCCTAAATTACTGCATAAGATCACATTTTACCTGTTATAAATATACAAACAGCCTCTGTTTTATGGTTATATTCCTTAAGATAGCAATAATGGCTCCACTGGGAATCACAATAAAATCATCTTTGGTTTAAAGAGCAACAGAATAGAATATGAAGACATAAACTACCTTGAGATAATTAACATACAGATGTCAGAGAATCATAACCCTCACATAAGATGCTGGGGGTCAGCTGGTTGAACCCTGCAGACAAACGGTGAGGAATGGAAACATTTGCGCTTAAAACTGGTCTGAGTGGATCCCAAAGGCCTGCAGGAGGCGCAGAAAGGGTTTCATCCGGTCACCTGATAAGTGCTGCTGGACCGTTACGCAGCTATTCTAGACTTGCCTGATTATAAGGCGGTAAGAGGATCCATCGACGTATCAAGTGACACACGGGAGGTTTCTGCCACAGGAGGCTCACATGGCCGCGTTCAGGTCGCCGGAGTCGGTGAACTGCAGCATGCGCGTCCTCTGAAAAGCAGAATTTGCTTTGGACGGGTGCGGGCGTCACAGGGACGCCTGCCAGAGGGGGCGCCAAAGCAATGGGCAAAAAAAACCATGTTTTTGTCGCCATTTTCTGTATTTAACAGCTGTTTGTGCAAATAATACTATCAGTGTATAATAGCATATAGTATTACAAGATTTTATTCTTATGAATCCATGACTAAGCTAGATTTATTCACCTGAACACTGAATCCCTATGGGGGGTAAGCGGGGTGTTATAATGTGAGCATACACCTGAGATGGTACATAGCTGCGCCCCTGGGTGTGGGGAGTGAAGCAGTCTGGCTGGCAGCAACCCGCTGGCAAAATGCGGTTGTGTAACAGGAAGGAAAACAAGGGGAGGGGAATGGGGACGGGAAGGTTCAGAGAGCGGATGTTGCCAAAGGAGACTAGAAAGGATAGGTGGAAAATTATCTGGGAGGGGACTGGTTGATACGGTGTGGAGGAGGGCGGCCGGCTGGTTTTTCCACTGACACACACACAGAGAGAGAAAGAGAGAGAGAAAGAGGCAGAGAGAAAGAGAGGGTATGGCTAAATCAAATTAATTAGCTCCTTCATCTCCAGGCAGCTACTCAGGCATGCTGTCCTGGCAAAGGGGTGACAGTTGGAAAGAGAGGAGGTCTGTGGGCATGGGAGAAAAGGAGAAAGCCACATAGGACACGGTGGAGGGCTGAAAAGCCTGCTGTGTGTGTGCACCATTCAGGAGGGGTGGAGGGGAGGGACGAATAATTCTCTGATAAGCTCCAGGGTTGTTTTTACTGGAGCCGCTGCTCAGTCATGAGGAGGAGGAGGAGGCGGAGGAGGAAGTGGCTGCGTGTTGGCTGCTGTCCTTTGAGGTGATGCTACTTCCTGTTTCTAGACAGCCTGCAGTTTGAAGGCGCTGTAAACAAGCCTAGCTCTTCTGAACGCCTCTTTAAATAGCACTTCAGTGACAGCCCTCTGGAAGGAAGTGTAATCTGAGCGAAGCTCGCAGGAAGCAGAGCGACACAAAGGGACTGTGACTCTGAAATCAAACACAAAATCACAAATTGGAGACTGACTTCAAAAGAAAAAGAGTGTGTGTGTGTGTGGGGAGGACTGAAAGCAAGAAGACAAACAATGTAACAGACATCGTGCCAAGGAAATCAGCGCAGAAAGTAAAAACAGAAGAAAAAAAAGACACCAGAGACAAGATTTCTGACCTTTACCAATAAGCAAAACAAGAAGGGGGAGATTAAAGCGTAGAAGGAGAATCAGAGAGAGTACAAAGATGGTGGAGTTCTGAAAGCAGTGAGGAATTCCTGAATAAGGGAAGAAAAACACACAAGGTTCGAACAAAAAAGAAGATGAAGCAAGACGACTCACTAGGACAAGCGTAAAAAAAAAAAAAAAAAAGAAGCTTTCCTACTGCTTGAATGAGAAAAGAATGACAGAGTGGGAGCAGGACAGATGGTGCCAAGGGTCAAAACCTTGTAAAATGAGAACAGAGGAGAGCTCAGTGCAGCAGTGTAGTCCAGACAAGAATTGGCTGCACTGTAGGAGCCCGAGATTAGCACTAAGCTGATTGCAGGGTGAGTTTGGGATCAGGAGAAATTAATTTAGCACCCAGATAGTTCCAGGAAATGATTGAAGGACTCTAAAAAGATAAAAAATTCATGGTGAATCCTCCGCCATAGTACGAGGCGGCTCAACGTTTGTTCTGCTGTCTCCTGACTCCTGCAAACGAGCCAGCGAGAAAACGAAAAGAAAGGGGGTCCTGAGAAAAAGGAGGGCTTCAAAGGGCCGTCGGACGTTGACGGGGAAGGATGAAAGGAAGAAGAAGACGCTCGGCGGCTGACATCAGCCAAAACAAACACCAAGAGAACAGGACATTCCCTCATGGCTCCGGTGGGCTGGCCTGTTCCTGCGAGCGCTAAGAAACATGCCTCCAACCCCGCGTCACGCTTTCATACTGCAAAACAGCAGCCTGGCGCTGAACTCAAACAAACAGTTCCTCTCTCAGCGTGTGGATGGGTTTCAGAAAAAGAACCACAAAACAAAAACATTACACAATCTCAGAGGCACAAACCTGTTTTACTGCTTTTGGAGAAAGTTACACCCACTCATAAAACAGAAAGTTTGAGCTTTTTGTTTCCCTAAAGCGAGCAGATCTGGCCTTTTCATTCAGAATAAACCAGATATTGTCTCATTCTGCTGTGTCTGACGTGGCTCCTCCTTCAGGCCCTGAAACCACACAGTCACTGTCCATCAGTACCAGACAACAGCTCCCCCTAGATAAGGGAACCAGCAGCCTTCAGAGGAAGCCTGCCTCTAAAACAGACAGAAAAATCCAATTCATTAATCTCAGAGGCAGTGAGATAAATTTATTTCATTTACCTTTCAAGGCTATAACTTCTTGATTTTTCTGTGGACATTTCAACACAAGTCAGGATGTCTGCAAATTTCAGTGGAGAACATGTTTTCAAAACTTTTTATCTTAATCAATAACTTTGTTGTTTCATTGTTAGACCTACATAAGTTATAAAAAAACAACCTGATTTAATCAGTTTTATTTGAAACTGATTAAATCAGTTTAATCAGTTTAAGTTGCAAATTGGCAAGTTGCAAACTTGCAACTTGCTACTGACTATAGATTTGTCAGCTAATTAAACACCGTTTTCAAGAAAACTTTTGTTTTGAAAGGATAACATGAAAATGTTTTCTTTTCAACTTGGTTGTGTAAAAAAAACAAAAAAAAACAACATGAGGCAAGGAGTGAGATATTAAAGTAAATAATAAATATTAAAGTAAAATCTGCACATAACTAAGACCTTTAATGCCTAAAAAATGCATTATTACATTTAGGTATTTTTTTTTAATTAATTTATTTTTTAACATTAAAAGGTAACCTTGTCTGCAAAATATCAACACACCATTCGATTTTCACTGTCAGTTGGTTTCACAAATCAGGAAATTATGGAGCATTAATTTTCAATTCATAAGTGTACTAAAAGGTGTTTTATTAGCTCTGTATTGACATCTTAAACAGTGGACGGAATTACTTTGGCTCAAATAAATTTAGTTTCCATCTATACGTTTTCAGTAAATCCAAATCCTGCAGAAACTTTAGGTGAAATTGTTAAATCCTGTATATAAGGATATTAAGTGTATTAAGGATAAACAATCCAACAAAAAATATAAATAAACACAAAAAGGCTTGAAGAAATTAATTTTTTTTTTTTGATTTTGGTAAACTTAATTGGGGTGTAACAATGTAACTTCATTTTTCTTTTTGCATAGTCATCCACCCTAGTGAACAGCGCTAGTAAATTAAATAATTCTCTACACGTAAAAGATTACAGGCGGAAAACTTGTGTTTTTACAAAGCTGTTTAAAAGCATCAAATTTGCTTCATAATACTTCTCAAAACAAGACAACATTAAACAGACTAAAATCAGATACAAGTAGTTGTTTTAATTCTAACTGCAAGAAAAATAATTATCATTGCCTCCATGATTAAAAACATTTGCCTGTAAGTTAAAATGACTATAATTGAAGTAATTGCTTCCCTTGTAAGCACTGTACTAACTGGAACAATTTATAAACTAATTCTCCACAGAGGCTTTGAGCAGAACATGGGTTTAACCAACTAGAAATGGCCAACTCAAAATTAGTCACCACTTGAAGAATTAGTTGTTTACATGACAGTAATTGTTTCCATCCAAAGATTAATTTTGTCCAAAAAAAAAAAACAAATCCTGAATGTTATTAAATATATTAATATATATATATGTGGAAATTTATCAGTGCTGGTAAGTATCTGTTTATGGATAATTGACCATAGGAGACGCTGTTTTAAAACTATATTTGACTACTGTTGGCTTCACCTGCATTAATGACTCCAACTTGACACCATCACATGCGAGGCTGGTGCAGGTCTTTCTGCACCAGCAGGGGGCGCTCGTTTAAAAAGCCTCGCATGTTCACATTTTTATAACATGGTTGTGAAATAGCTTGGCTGTGGCGGCCTGAGGGGGGGAGCCAATAAGGAATCCTTTGTATACTCACGGTGTAGCACGGCACATGGTGAACAAAGTGATTTACTGTCAGATTTCTCTCTGCATTCCTGGCCTAGAGGATATGCAGACCATTTCTGTTTTACACTGAAAATATGTGAATACACATGGATACTGTAGATGTGATTTTTATCTATCATCTTGGCCTCAGTGATGTTTTCCCATTAAGACCTGCTTAAAAAGGGGCATACAAAAACAACAGCAAACAATAATTTCAACGATTTTAAGCCTAAGAAAAGTGCTCTCTTATTCTGGAAGTTAACATAAATGTAAAATTAACGTGAAATTATCCACACACAGTCCATTACGTAGGTTCACAGTCTTTATTTTAACCAGCAAGTCATACAATGTGACAATTTGTTGGGCATCATCACTGTTTAAGCACACTGAGTAAATATTTAATCAGACTGACATTATGCAATTACACAAGTAAGAAGATTAAGGCACACTTTAGCTTTTGCCTCCTGTTGGGGCACGAATTAACACATATTTCGACTTACTTGTATGCTTAAACTGAAAACGATTTGATGTCAAATGATCTTACCTGAACACCAACAATCAGTTTCCCTCCCTGCCGAATGCATCTTTGTCCTTTTTACTTCGTTATTATTTGCTGTGTAATACACGATAGTTTTATTATTATTATTTATGTGACACTCGAACATAATAACGACCAAATATAATTATTTTTTGTTGTGTCTAGCTTGTTATAACAGCGTACTACGCAAAACAATGACCGTATATTTCTCAGAATCAGGTAGTAAGCTAACAAAATGGCTTCAAGTGGCTTCTACATAGACTCCACTGCTCTAATATTCAGAGAAGCTAGCTTCAGGCTTTTAATAACATCTCGTTCTAACATTTTAATGGCTATTTACCGATCTCAATACCCTTTATTACTCAGTTACGGAGCTCGACTGTATTTTTAACCAGAAGGCGCCTATCAGCGCCCTTCAAGTCAAAAGAGAATATTCGAGACTCCATCTTTCCTCGCTAACAACAAGAAGCGTATAGCTGATCGTCGCCATGTTGGGTGCTAAGAGAGAAGGCTGCTAACTGTTGTATTAACGGTGCTTACACTGAACGTTAGTGAACATATCTACGTTTTTTCCATCAAGACATTATCAGACATTATCACGTCTCATGGTGTCTAAGTGAGTAGTAAAAGCTGCTGCTTGTACGGTTAAAAATAAAACGTTAACGCGACGTTTAACACGAAACAAACCCGTCGAGTCTACACGACAAAATTACTGTAAGCCTCACACATCAACACAAGTAGTGAGATAATACACCTTTTATAGTAGCAAACATGACGAATACATCTAATAAATATGTTAGAAAGTTGTGATTAGAGTAGTTAGAACTTTTCGGAGATAGTTTTGTTAATACAAAAAAGATATTCTAATATAAATATATACCTGTATTACCTGCGGAGGTGTAGTTGAGTCATATACGTATCATTTTTGGGCAATTTCAATTGTTACGCGAAGACACGAACAGTCATTTTAAGTAACAAGCGCCAAAAACCATTGCTTTCTGATGTACCTTGAGCCGTGGCCTAAAAGAATGCGGTCCATTTATGTAAAAATATAGGAAACCCATCAATAAGTCATTAACAAAATCTGAAATAGATCAAATTCATAACACCAATTTGTGAAAATAATCCAGTTATGTCAAAAAATAAGCCTTAAATGAACAGTTCAGGCTTCCCCCAGGGTTTCCTAAGCGTCACGCCGAAACTCCCCCACCTCCGCACGGCTATCCGTCGCAGTCAAGTCCGATGCTTGCGATCAAGTCCCAAAGATCCAAAAATGTACTGAAAGAAAAAGGCAAAACTTAACAGGCACCGGAAGTAACTCCAAAAACGGTCCGCTGTACAATATTTTAAGATTAAAATTGTTATGTTTTTTAACAATCTGGTCTAGTTCCCTTAAATACATTACTAGGCCTTTAGCTCTGAGCCTCTTTTCTTAGAGCCCAGGCTGATCCAGAGCGAGACGAACGAGAGAACAGAGATTTTTTTTAGTTTTGCTCAGAGGGAAGAAAGTTCAATCGGCAATCCTCGGCAAATATCGGAAAGGGGGTGGATTTTGACTGAATTATTTCACATAGATACATTTCTTCATTGTCATTGGGTTTCCCTTTCCCGTTGCTAAATATTAATGAAAAAACGAACCAATCCAGAGAGGGTCTACTAAATATTTATAGATTTCATGCAAAGGACAATATACACCGTCCTTTCTCTTTCAAGAAAGCCAATAAGAATGAGCTCCTCAATGTATGTACCCGCCTTCAACTATGATTTGCTGGTGAAATTAACGCATACTCTGATTGGCTGTGCGTGGAATCTCACTAATTATTCATAAAGCTACTTTCAAAAGCCAATGAGCGTGTTACTACGCAGTTGCTTGTCCCACCTTCTCAGCAAACAGTCCTTGTGTTTTTGAGTGGGGAACCCCGTAGCATGCCTGCGTCTATATAAGCACGCGTTGGGCTGCTCAACGTTCAGAAGCGCTTAGAGCGCTCAAGTTAGTAGATCGGAAAAGGGGAGGGAGCAGTAGTTGGTCTATGTAGGCAGGAACTGAACGTAAATTACTCAGCTCCAAAGGCAGCCGACAACAAAGGCACCTGGAATATTGCCTTCGGAGACTTTCCGGTCACCGTTGGCGGCCTGGCCGGAGTCGAAGTGACAATTTACAGGCTGTTCCTGCTCACAAAGCGGCGTGCCGAGGAAGGACGCGTCTCTTTGAATAGACAGGATGCACGGACCGCCCTCCGGTGACAGCGCATGCCCATTGCGCACGATCAAGAGAGTTCAGTTCGGCGTCATCAGCCCAGATGAACTTGTAGGTTTTCTGTTTTGGGGTGGGATTTATTTTCCTATTAATTAACGATTTAATAGTCGACACATTAAATTATGCAGTTTTATCGGTTAACGAAGTAGTTAACACTTTCGTCAAAGACATGGTTCTGTTTGCAACTGGAAAGTCTTGCTGTTAGCCTAGCCTAGCTAACTGTGTTAGGCTGGAGCTTGAGCTAACTAGCATGTTGCAGGAACTTAACAAAAACCTTAAAGCACAACACTTTGAAACGACCCATGAATTAAACCCCCTTTTAAAACGTTCGATGTTGTCTGTAGGGCCATCGTAAATAATTTTTGAGTTGATATGTAGCTTTTAAATTTCTTTTTTACTACTTAGCCGTGTACTTTATGATCTGTTATCTCGCATTGTAAATAAAAAAAACCCTTATGAAACACAATTTTATGTATTTTGCTGTTATTTTTATATGATGTAGTGTGTTTTTAGATGGAAGAAAGTTGTGTTCAATTGCTCTACTTTATATGCAGTGTTTCCATTTTCCGTTTTGAAAATTAAATCTTCTGAAGAAGTTGTAGATCTTTTATAAAGTAACTTTTTTTTTTTTATAGGGACAGATATTTTTAAATGCTTCTGTATTTTGGTATTTATGAAAACATGATTCTGGCTTTACCATGTGTTGTCTTCTTCAGAAACGGATGTCGGTTACTGAAGGGGGTATCAAATACCCTGAAACCACAGAAGGAGGACGTCCTAAGCTTGGTGGCCTTATGGATCCAAGACAAGGGGTCATAGAACGCAGCGGGAGATGTCAGACATGTGCAGGTAAAGTGTTGACACGGCTGAATTTCATGGAACACAACCAGACATCTGACCCGAACTGAGGTTGCAAACCTCTCGCTTACAATACATTTGTTCTTTCAGGCAACATGACTGAATGTCCGGGCCACTTCGGACACATAGAGCTGGCGAAGCCGGTTTTCCACGTCGGCTTCATATCCAAAATAATGAAGATTCTTCGATGCGTCTGCTTCTTTTGCTCAAAACTGTTGGTGGATTCCGTAAGTACTTACATTTTATTACTGTAAATATTAATTATAAGCCAATATTTTGCATTTAAACTAAATGTGTAGTGGTTCGAATGTAATTTCTAGAGGAATACTATGGCTCACAACATCCAGTAAGGAGCGTCCTTTATTAAATATGCTGGCAGCTTATAAACAAAAGTAATGGCACCGTACATTTATGACTCTTTGTGTTGCAAAACTTATCCGGTTTTGCAACACTTGATCCACTCTAAAACAAATGAAGTGTCTTTATTTACACTCAAGAATGAAGGAAATAAACGACACCAAACGTGGTGTTCATCCAGACACTATTACATTAAACCAGTCGTTTTAAGTTGTGTTTTTGCTTTTCTTTCTAGAACAACCCAAAGATCAAAGAAATCCTTACGAAATCCAAGGGCCAGCCAAGGAAGCGTCTGACTCACGTCTACGAGTTGTGCAAAGGCAAAAACATATGTGAGGGAGGGGAAGAGATGGACAACAAATTTGGAATGGAGCCACAGGAGACAGAGGAGGACATTACCAAGGAGAAGGTATTTACTATGAGTCTATGTTTACCTTTTCTAGCTGTTCTCAGCCTGGATCCCTGCCACTCACCTGTTGGATTTCTCTCAGGGTCACGGCGGCTGCGGGCGCTACCAGCCACGCATCCGACGCTCAGGCTTGGAGCTGTATGCCGAGTGGAAGCACGTCAACGAGGATTCCCAGGAGAAGAAAATCCTACTGAGTCCCGAACGCGTTCACGAGATCTTTAAGCGCATCTCGGATGAAGAAGACATCATCTTGGGCATGGACCCCAAGTTCGCCCGTCCGGAATGGATGATTGTGACCGTGCTGCCTGTGCCTCCGCTGGCCGTGAGGCCCGCCGTGGTCATGCAGGGCTCAGCTCGCAACCAGGTGAGCTAAAATCATTCTTCTGTGTTTCTGCGATGCCACACCTTGCTAAAATTGTCTGACAAATTGAAAATAAAAAATCTGTTTCAAAGGACGATTTGACCCATAAGCTGGCGGACATCGTGAAGATCAACAACCAGCTGAGAAGAAACGAGCAAAGTGGTGCAGCTGCTCACGTCATCGCTGAGGATGTGAAGCTCCTTCAGTTTCACGTGGCCACGATGGTCGACAACGAATTACCAGGCCTGCCGAGGGTTTGTATACATACGCATCCAGCTGGATTTTAGCTGCTAGACACATAGCAGCAAAAACACAATCATTGTGTTTTTGCTGCTTTGCTAAAAAAAAACAAAAAAAAACTTTTCTGTTTTTTCCAGGCAATGCAAAAGTCTGGCCGCCCTCTCAAATCCATAAAGCAGCGTCTAAAGGGAAAAGAGGGGCGAGTGAGGGGTAATCTGATGGGCAAACGCGTGGACTTCTCTGCCCGAACTGTCATCACCCCTGACCCCAACCTACAGATCGACCAAGTGGGCGTGCCACGATCCATCGCGGCCAACATGACGTTCCCTGAGATTGTCACACCCTTTAATATCGATAGGTACAGCCGAGAGACTCCCAAGTTTGTCCTGCATCATTATAACTTTGCGGGTAACTCCAGCTAATTTCGCTCCGATTGCTTTTACTAGATTACAAGAGTTGGTCCGGAGAGGCAACAGCCAGTACCCTGGAGCAAAGTACATTATCCGAGACAACGGAGACAGAATCGACCTGCGATTTCACCCTAAACCAAGTGACCTTCATCTGCAAATCGGCTACAAGGCAAGACCAACACGATGGTCATATATTTGTTCAGATTCTCCATTGGGATGTTTCCCGTCTTTTTGATTTTGGGAAGCTTTTACCTGCTAATTCCAACTTCAGTCAATTCTGTTTGTCTTAAAGAGCAATGTAGAGCTGGATGATAAATTCTTGGAAAATAAGGATTTTTTTTTCTCCAACGCACTCCTTGTGTTTCCCTCGATCAATGTGATGTCAGCCCACTCAAAGCCCACTGTCTTGTCCAACAAGCGTGTTTTGCAGACTTTTTACTTATTTTCTTTTACTTTGCACTCAGGTGAACTCACAGAAAAGATGATTTAAATGACGGCCACTTGATAAAAAATATTTGTAATGTCATTTTAAGGAAAAGAATGTGATGAAAAAACATCGGTTAAAATCAGGTTTGGTTTTAAAATTATATTTTTTCAAGTAACATCCCCCAGCCCTGTAGAGATGTGAAATGGCTTAAAAATTTCTTTCAAATTGTGAACTTTTTTGTCCTTCTGAAAATAGTTCCCTCTAAGTTTTCTTTCCTCAGTAACAAGTTCCTGTGTAGAGTCTTTTTTACAGTGCTGCAGCCGTGCTCACTGATCAAAAAAGATCAGATTTTTAGGTTTCCAACTTGGACGATACTCAATCACAGCAGATCAATCTTAAAATCTGCTCACGATAGTCGCATTTCTCCGTGCATATCTGTTCATAAGTAACATGTAACTCAGATCGGTGCTAATGAATTAAATTTCTAACTGTAATTTGTCTTTATCATTTTAGGTGGAAAGGCACATGTGCGACGGTGATATCATCATCTTCAACCGACAGCCCACGCTACATAAAATGTCCATGATGGGACACAGAGTTCGGATCCTGCCTTGGTCGACATTCCGACTCAACCTCAGGTATGGAGGATCAAAAAAGTGTCTCTGTAAAAAATTGCTGCAACTGATGGCGCTGGCGACAGATATTGGTCAAAGTTTGCAGGCCACTCCAATGTTGATCACTTAAAAGAAAATTGGGAGCAGATCAGGATGTCAACATTGAATTTCTGTAAATTCTTTACAAATATTATGATTTTTTTTGTTGTAGGAACTAATGACCAGAGTTTTTGGCTTCCCGTGGCGCAGCTTAGCGATTCCTGCATAATTTTTGCCCTCGCTGATGTCTGTTTTTCACCTCTGCAGTGTCACCACCCCTTACAATGCTGACTTCGACGGGGACGAGATGAACCTCCACCTCCCTCAGTCGCTAGAGACGAGGGCGGAGATTCAGGAGCTGGCCATGGTGCCGCGGATGATCGTCACTCCCCAGTCCAACCGGCCCGTCATGGGTATTGTGCAGGACACCCTCACAGCCGTTCGCAAGTTCACTAAAAGAGACGTGTTCTTGGAGAGGGTGAGTGGATTGCTGCTGGACCTCCGAGCAGATGCATGGTTAAAATAGCTGGTGCTCATTGCAGGTTTTCTCTCCTCTCTCAGGGTGAGGTGATGAACCTCCTGATGTTCCTGTCCACCTGGGACGGGAAGATGCCGCAGCCGGCTATTCTCAAACCCCGTCCACTGTGGACGGGGAAGCAGATCTTCAGCCTCATCATTCCAGGACACATCAACGTGATCCGCACCCACAGCACGCACCCCGACGACGAAGACAGCGGCCCGTACAAACACATCTCCCCTGGTGACACCAAGGTACGGGGCAGGCATTTTTATCTACCGATTTAAGCAAAGGAACCGGCCTCAGAGTGCTTAATTTAAGAGTGAATTTTCAAACAGGTTATAGTGGAGAACGGGGAGTTGATCATGGGCATCCTGTGTAAGAAGTCTCTGGGAACCTCGGCTGGCTCCCTCGTCCACATCTCCTACCTGGAGATGGGCCACGACATCACCAGGCTCTTCTACTCCAACATTCAGACGGTGGTCAACAACTGGCTGCTCATCGAGGGTAAGAGACGCAGCCACATTGATCGCTGCTGCACGGTTCCTCCACTGCCTTGAAAACGTATTAAATTTGATTTAAGACGCCAGTTGAGGTTTAAAAAACATTTATAGTTTCTTAACCTGTCTAATGTTGCTGTCAGTATCAGTTCATCCCTTCCTTTCATTCCTCCATCTATTTGTCCACGCTACAAACCGTTTCTTTCTCTTCATCAAATGTTTCATCGTGTGTTTTCCATCTATGCTTTAATCCTGACAAACCTTTGTCTGTCAACCCATTTATTTGTTTGCTTATCTGTTCTTCAATCCATCCTCTTCGTCTGTCCAGCCATATGTCCGTTTGTCCATCAGCCCATAAAAATATTTACTGGGAATTTTAAAAAAAGAAATGCACTAAAGACGAGTAGAATTCTGCCAACTTTGTTTGGAAAGTTTAGAATTTTGACACTTTAAGCTAAAGTAGCTGTGTTACTATTGATTATAAAATTAAAATCACATGTGATTCTATTTGCATTTCTTATTTAATGGAAACGCCACGATTGTGAAATTTTGTTTTTTCAACATTTGCAGAACATCAAAAAAGTTTTTTGCACATTTGTAATTGAAATGCAGCCAGTGTCTTTGAGTTAAACAGGGCTTTTCTTCACACCGATGTCTTTGTGACAACAGGTCATTCCATTGGTATTGGAGACTCCATTGCTGATGCCAAGACGTACCTCGACATCCAGAACACCATCAAGAAGGCCAAACAGGATGTGATAGAAGTGAGATATGTTTTCAACACACAGAATAAAGATTTATTAACCATTTAGGAAGGTTTATAAAAAAAACATTAGAAATGTGCCATAGCAGAGTTTAATTTCCCTCCTTTTCATCTGCCAGGTTATTGAAAAAGCTCACAACAACGAGCTGGAACCGACACCCGGTAACACCTTGAGGCAAACCTTCGAGAACCAGGTGAACCGTATCCTGAACGACGCTCGTGACAAAACGGGATCCTCTGCTCAGAAGTCACTGTCAGAGTACAACAACTTCAAATCCATGGTGGTGGCAGGATCCAAGGGCTCAAAGATCAACATCTCACAGGTGACGCTTCGGCCCGACCGTTACGAGAACACCATTCCGGTTTGAGCCGAGCGTAATCCCGTTTCTCCTGCAGGTTATCGCCGTGGTGGGCCAGCAGAACGTGGAGGGTAAGCGAATCCCCTTCGGGTTCAAGCACCGCACGCTGCCTCACTTCATCAAGGATGACTACGGCCCTGAGAGCCGAGGCTTCGTGGAGAACTCCTACCTGGCCGGCCTGACGCCGACCGAGTTCTTCTTCCACGCCATGGGAGGCAGAGAGGGTCTGATCGACACGGCTGTCAAGACCGCTGAGACGGGTTGGTGCACATATTGGCTAAAACATGAGGGCTGCAGCTAGCAATTCTTTTGATCCATTATTCTGTCAATTACTTTGAGGATTGATTAACTTTATTGTAAAAAATTGCCACATTCTGCAGATTTTTCATTTCACTTCTTAAGTCTTTTTTTTTTTATAGCATTTTTAGAAATACTTTATATAATTTTTAAATTAAGAAAATAAACATTTTATTGCCTAAAACTCAACAAAAAAAATCATTCTCTAAGTGAACACTTAATCATTTGCAACGATGTAGGATAAAATAATACCTACTAAAACTTTGCCACTTGAGGAGTTTTTTGAAGAGGTCCTTATCTTAAATGCAAATTTCTATGTTTATTGTACAGTTTTGACTTCATTACTGCTCTATACATGTTTTTTCAGCAAATGAACGTTGTTTTGAGTGTACTCTAGTTAATGATCAAGCGATTACAATATTTTTGACGATTATTTCAATAGTCGATTATTCACAGTTAATTATTTCAGCCATTTAAGAAGTAGCTGCAGACTTTTGGTTTGTCAGTTAAGAGATCTTCTCACTTCACTTCCAGGTTATATTCAACGTCGTCTGATCAAATCCATGGAGTCTGTGATGGTGAAGTACGACGCCACGGTGCGAAACTCCATCAACCAGGTGGTTCAGCTGCGTTACGGCGAGGACGGCCTGGCGGGAGAGAATGTCGAGTTCCAAAACCTGGCGACGTTGAAGCCCTCCAACAAGGCGTTCGAAAAGAAGTGCGCATGCAAATAATCCCGAACCAACTCGGTTTCCTTTAATTGTTCCAAATCAGGAATTCACCCGCCCTCTTTTTAATCCCTCCAGGTTTCGGTTTGACTGCACCAACGAGCGCGCGTTGAGAAGGGTGCTGCAGGAAGACGTGGTGAAAGACGTGCTGACTAACGCACACGTGCAGAGCGTCTTGGAGAAGGAGTTTGAGAAGATGAGGGAGGACAGGGAGATCTTGCGGGCAATTTTCCCCACTGGTGACAGTAAGGTGCGTGATCATATGGTCCACAACAGGACAGCAAAACATTTAGTTTTTTTTTAATCTAAAGGACTTTTAAAATCTGCTCTGACTTCTGATTAAATCAGCAACAGTTACAGCAGCACACACAAGAAACAGTCAGCAAGCTAAAGAAACATTCCTAAATGTAAAAACATGTTCAGAAATGGCAATAACAAAGTTTTCAATCAGTCATTGCAGGTAAAAGCAGAAGCAGGAATCTTGAGCCCGGGGACTTCACTTTAAATCAGTTTTATTTGCATGAATTTATTTAATGAGATCAGATTTAAATGGTTTTGCGGTCGGATCTAAGTAAATATTGCTTTTAAATCCTGTTCTCAGACTTTAAACGTGTGTTCTTGACATTTTCAAGATTTGGAATAAACCTTAGAACTATGATGAATCTCTATCATCTTGAAAAGCTTCTAGGCATGATGTATAATTGGATGAACTGCAATATGTCTCTTTGCCTGTAGGTGGTGCTACCGTGCAATCTGGCCCGAATGATCTGGAACGCTCAGAAGATTTTCCGAATCAACACTCGAACCCCAACAGACCTAAATCCCCTACGAGTGGTTGAGGGTAAATAAAAAAACCTAAATCTCTAAACTTGAGAATTGCTAAATCACGTAAAATAATTACAAGTAGATGTAAAATGTTGTGTAGAGTTGCTTAAAAAAAAACACCCAAGACATTATGTTAGCAGTTTAACAGATAGTTTTTGTTGTAAAGTTCAACCCATATGTTTTTTTTTATCATCCTCAGGTGTTCAGGAACTGAGTAAGAAGCTGGTTATTGTCAATGGCGACGATCCTCTCAGCAGGCAGGCCCAGGAGAACGCCACTCTGCTCTTCAACATCCACCTGCGATCGACGCTCTGCTCCAAACGCATGACGGAGGAGTTCCGCCTGTCCACCGAGGCTTACGACTGGCTGCTGGGAGAGATAGAGACCAAATTCAACCAATCCATTGTAAGTTCAGCAGATGTGGTTGGGAGCTGTTTGAGCTTTCATTTCCATCTGAAAGCATGAAAGGATTCTTCCTGTCCTCTTCCTCCAGGCCCACCCTGGTGAAATGGTCGGCGCTCTAGCTGCCCAGTCGCTGGGAGAGCCGGCCACCCAGATGACCCTGAACACTTTCCACTACGCCGGAGTGTCGGCCAAGAACGTCACGCTCGGTGTGCCTCGTCTCAAAGAGTTGATCAACATCTCGAAGAGGCCCAAGACGCCGTCGCTGACCGTCTTCCTGCTGGGTCAGGCGGCACGTGACGCAGAGAGAGCTAAGGACATCCTGTGTCGACTGGAGCATACAACGCTCAGGAAGGTAAGATATCCTGAGCAATTTTTTTATCTGATAGTGTTTAAAAACTGGGTTTAAATTGAGCGTTATCTTCCAGGTGACTGCCAACACCGCCATCTACTACGACCCCAACCCTCAGAACACCGTGGTGGCCGAGGATCAGGAGTGGGTGAACGTCTACTACGAGATGCCGGACTTTGATGTGACTCGCATTTCCCCGTGGCTGCTGCGCATCGAGCTCGACCGCAAGCACATGACCGACCGCAAACTGACCATGGAGCAGATTGCAGAGAAGATCAATGCAGGTGGGTTGAGTCATGCTTCATTCAACGTTTTATAAAGAAATGAACCCCACTTCCCAATGCAGTTACAATGTGCTTTCCCTATCTTAGGTTTTGGTGACGACCTTAACTGCATCTTCAACGATGACAACGCTGAAAAACTGGTGCTGCGAATTCGAATCATGAATAGCGATGAGAACAAGTTTCAAGAGGTCAGCTTTGGTTAACAATGAAACGGAGAGAATCCAGTGTTGGTTCATATTGTAAGAATCTGCTGTGCTTGATTAGGACGAGGAGGTTGTGGACAAAATGGACGACGATGTGTTTCTGAGGTGCATCGAGTCCAATATGCTGACGGACATGACTCTGCAGGGCATCGAGCAGATCAGCAAGGTGAATCCATCGGGATTTCTTCTTTTTATTCCTTTAGTTTTGTTTCTTTAGTAAAACTCTACAAATATGTTTTTGCTCATCTCTTTCAGGTGTACATGCATCTGCCTCAGACCGACAACAAGAAGAAGATCATCATCACGGAGGATGGAGAGTTCAAGGCCCTGCAGGAGTGGATCCTTGAGACGGACGGCGTGAGCCTCATGAGGGTGCTTAGTGAGAAGGACGTGGATCCTGTCAGGACCACCTCCAACGACATCGTGGAGATCTTCACGGTACAAAACCTTTGCCCTTCTTTCATCATGACCTGAAGGTTTGTTTCATTGGGATTGCCACTGAGAATTGCTTGTTGAAAAGGTTTTGGGTATCGAAGCTGTCCGAAAAGCTCTGGAGAGAGAGTTGTACCACGTCATCTCCTTTGATGGCTCCTATGTCAACTACCGCCACTTGGCTCTGCTTTGTGACACTATGACCTGCCGCGGTCACCTGATGGCCATCACGCGTCACGGCATCAACCGTCAAGACACCGGACCTCTCATGAAGTGTTCCTTTGAGGAGACGGTACAAGAATTTTTATTTAACTCAAAAGGATCAATCCTCACTTAGTTTTTTTTGTAATTCTCAACAAGTCTTGTTTCCTTTTCCACTGCAGGTGGATGTCCTAATGGAGGCATCCTCTCATGGAGAGTGCGACCCAATGAAGGGCGTGTCGGAGAACATCATGCTCGGCCAGCTCGCCCCAGCAGGGACCGGCTGCTTTGACCTGCTGCTAGATGCTGAGAAGTGCAAGTACGGCATGGAGATCCCGACAAACATCCCCGGCATCAGCGTGGCAGGGCGTAAGTGGAGAAATTGTTCTTGATTTTTAGGTGTAGATGTTTTGGAATAGCACATATGTTGATACGTTCTACGTCTTTGTTTGCAGCCACTGGAATGTTCTTTGGCTCGGTGCCGAGCCCCATGAGCGGTATGTCTCCTGCCATGACACCATGGAACACTGGAGCCACCCCAGCCTACGGCGCATGGTCCCCCAGTGTTGGTAGGTTCAAATACAGTCATTGCTTTGGTCCTCTCATCTTTTTGTATTTAGTCACTGACTCGTTTATTTGGTCACATAGGAAGCGGCATGACCCCTGGAGCAGCAGGTTTCTCTCCCAGCGCAGCGTCAGATGCAAGCGGCTTCTCTCCAGGTTATTCCCCAGCCTGGTCTCCCACACCGGGATCACCAGGGTCTCCTGGACCAGTCAGCCCATACATCCCATCTCCAGGTTAGATTCATCAGAAAATGTGCTCTTAAAATCTTTACCTATTGTTACAGCTTCAAAAAATTTCCTTAGAAATATACTGCTCAAAAAATAAAGGGAACACTCAAATAACACTGTCCATCTAGGATGTGTTATTTGAGTGTTCCCTTTATTTTTTTGAGCAGTGTATAAAGGTTTCCTACCTTCACAGGTAGGAAACTACTCTTCCACCAACTGTGGAAGAGTAGAGTTGTTGCTATAGAGTTTGAAATCATAAAATCTATGGCAGCTTAAACTATCATAAGTTTATAATTTTGTGCAAACCGGAGTTCACTTGCACATTCAAACCTCCGCAAACAAACCAGACATTCTAGGCAAACAATTTGGAGTTTGAATTATGCAGAGCTGTTGTGAGTGAACCCTAAATGATTGGTTTTTGAATTTTCTTCCTCAGGTGGAGCCATGTCACCAAACTACTCTCCCACCTCCCCCGCCTACGAGCCTCGTTCTCCAGGGGGCTACACCCCTCAGAGCCCAGGCTACTCCCCAACGTCGCCTTCCTACTCCCCCACCTCTCCCTCTTACTCCCCCACCAGCCCCAACTACAGCCCCACGTCTCCATCGTACTCCCCCACTTCACCCAGTTACTCTCCAACGTCTCCCTCCTACTCTCCAACGTCTCCGTCTTACTCCCCGACATCTCCCTCTTACTCCCCCACTTCTCCCTCGTACTCCCCGACATCTCCGTCATATTCTCCGACCTCTCCGAGCTACAGCCCAACATCGCCGAGCTACAGCCCGACATCGCCCAGCTACTCTCCTACTTCCCCCTCCTACTCGCCAACCTCACCCTCTTACTCACCCACTTCTCCATCCTACTCCCCCACCTCCCCTTCCTACTCCCCTACCTCTCCATCCTACTCTCCAACCAGTCCGAGCTACAGCCCCACATCGCCGAACTACACCCCAACATCCCCCAGTTACTCTCCTACGTCCCCTTCATACTCTCCCACATCGCCCTCTTACTCCCCAACCTCTCCCAACTACACACCAACCAGTCCAAACTACTCTCCAACTTCACCCTCTTATTCCCCTACATCTCCATCCTACTCCCCCTCCAGTCCACGCTACACCCCTCAGTCGCCCACTTACACACCCAGCTCGCCATCGTACAGCCCCAGCTCTCCATCATATTCCCCAACCTCGCCCAAATACACCCCGACGTCCCCCTCCTACAGCCCCAGCTCTCCGGAGTATACCCCCACCTCTCCAAAATACTCCCCAACGTCGCCGAAGTACTCACCTACATCACCGAAGTACTCCCCCACCTCACCTACCTACTCCCCAACAACTCCGAAATACAGCCCCACCTCCCCCACCTATTCCCCTACATCCCCCACCTACACCCCTACCAGCCCCAAATACTCCCCCACCTCTCCCACTTACTCCCCAACTTCGCCTAAGTACTCACCCACGTCTCCGACGTACTCGCCTACTAGCCCCAAAGGCTCCACCTACAGCCCCACCTCCCCTGGCTACAGCCCCACCTCCCCTACCTACAGCCCGGCCATCAGCCCCGACGACAGCGACGAGGAAAACAACTGAGCTGCGGAGGAGGCTGGGGGGAGGCTGAAGGACAGCAGCAGCTTTAATCAGCCTGAGAAGGTGGTGCTGTGGTTCCTCCACTGGGAAGCTGCTCCCCTCCCCCCAAGATGTTCAAAACTGTTTGTGAAAGACTTGCGCTGCTTTACCTGATGAGGGGTGAAAATGTTGCCTTTTGAAGTAGTTTCTTTACTCTTTAATTTCAAGATGGGGTGTGAAGAAAAACTGATAATCCCCCAGAGGGAATGAAAAGGGGAGGAAGATGTGAACATTTAAATCCCTTTTTAACTTTGGTGTCCTGCATCCAGTCCCTCTCTCTCTCTCTTTCTCTCTTTCTCGCAGTCTATAAATGCTGGTTGTGTAGTCGATGGTGTACATGTTGCCAAAAGCCTGAGAAGTAAAGATTGTATTCACCATTTAAACATAAACCATAATGATATCACAAAAACTGTTTCTTGTTAAGCATTTGAAGAAAGTTTAGGTGGACACGTTTGTATCATCTGCATAAATGCACACTTTAAAAAGAAGAGAGAACTGGTTTGGAGAGGAAGGACTTTTATGTCCTTGCTCTAAACTTACATGAGCATATGTATCCATCACCTCCATCTTCTTCATCCTTCACACCCCAAAAACCTGAAAGATGTCACAAAACTACCCACCAGCATCTTTTTGTCTACCATTTTAGAAACTTGTATGTCAAAAGCAGACAAAAAGAAAAAAAAAAAAAAAAAACTTTTCCAGACGCTAATCTTCCCTAGAAACTGGGAATTTCAGATTTTACACAAGACACTGTAAAAATAAATCTGATTTTTGATTTTGAATCTGTGACGAAATGGAGCTCAGAATATGTGAGGGATAATAGTTTTGGTCTTGCTGCTTTTGTCCTTGTTTTCAGAAGTAGTGCACGTCTATACATTTTAAAAATCCCTCCTACATTTTGCAAATTTTTGTCCTATTTCTAATAGCTGAAGTGTACTTGCGTTCTACTCAGTTTATTTATGAAGTTAAGTACTATTCTGTATGAGTATGAATAGAGAAAATAAGAGTTTAATTTTTTCTCATTTTCTTTTGGTGACTTTTTAGTCCTATTTGCAGGAAGTTCATCTGCTCTGGATGAAGAGGCAGGGGACAGATCTTAATTGCCAGCTGACTTTTTCATTTTAAGTTTCTCGCTTCAGTTAAAATAGCCTGGAAGTTTAAAGTCTTCAGAGGGAAACGCTTTGTCCTGCTTTCTACAAAAGTCGGAGATGGTATATTCAAACTTTATTTTTAACAAGGAATGGTCCAAAGAAACTGCACTGTTAGCCTATGTTTTAAAAATCCCACTACAGTAGTGTTAACTTCTTTTTTACATCTTTACACAGCTTGCTGGCTTGGTAAATTGGGAGGTTGTTGTTTGACCCTTCCTTGTTTGTGTTTGAAATGACTGGTTTCCCTACCTCTTCATCCTGGAGTTTCTAAAATCAGTGTTTCCTTGTATTTCTTTTCCCTCCATACGTTTTACCTGTGACGAGGGGAAATTATGGAGAGGAGGTGGGTTTAGCGTCGACTCCGACTGGGAGTCCCGCTGAGCTAAAATGCATATTTTAGGTTCAGAAAAACTTCATGCAATCTAATTTTGTGGAAAAAAACAAAAAAAGCAAAACTGCTTCATATTTAGCCTCGGCTTGAATGAGCAGCGTTTTCTGGCCTTAGACACACAGCGGGTCTGATGGACATTAATTCCACAAAGTGTTGCATTTTGTCCACTACGTTTGCATCCAACGCTGTTGTCTTAACTGTGCTGTTTTGTCAGTCCACAACAACAAGACTCCCATGTTGAATGAATGAGTGAGTGTGTGAACGTTTGGGTGACTGGAGCGTCTGAAGGCGATGCAGGGTCTCAAGCTGAGGAAAGAATTCATCTGTCCAGTTTAAAGGAAGGTTTAACTTAAAGTTGCCACTGTATAAAAATCAAGTCATGATCTCATTCTCTGTATTTCTGTTCTGTTTGTTTTTTGACTTGAAAAAAATAAATAAAAGTTTTACTATATTCTTGTCTTTGTTGATTATTACGGTTTTAAAAATGTATATTTTTACACAATGCCTGGTTTAGGAAGGTTGATTGCAGTTTTTAAGAGAAGAAATGTGAAATGTTTATTAGAAATTGTTTTAAAATTAAAACCAAAGTATTACTTTTTAAACAATTGAATTAATTGTTGCACCAAAAGGCTGATTTTGGTGCAACAATTAGTTTAAGCTCTCTGATTTTTTTTGTAGACTGTCCTTTTTAAAAATATAAATATAATTTTAGACTATAACATACTTTTTTTTTTTAATCTGCTCATACTGATTTGTAGGTTATGGCATGTTTCATGACTTTAATGTGTTTTAAACATGCAATTAATATAAAGTCCTATTTTTGTTCTTGAAATGGATTTGCTGTTGTGTTTGGAGATAGCTAACTCTCCATCTGGCGAGTTAGCTATCCATCCATTTTGTGGGTTAGCTAAATTAAGCTAATCTGATGTGTCGCTATAAGGACAAAAAATGCACTTATTTTCTATATGTTTGGCAGGTAAATATTTTCTAGCACACGTGTACTCATTGTTTAATTATCACCGTGTATTAAAAATATAAGAAATATTCACTTTAGTTTTATTCGGGTAACAAACGTGCATTGCACCTATCTACCTCAGGGGGGCGCTATCACCTCACTGTGAGTTCTCCTCAAAGGAAGTTATTCATGGTTCAGGGACTTTTTACAAGTAAACTGTGGAAACCGGGTGCCAAATTGAACCTCTTCAATAACCTACAGACTGTTCATAACAACATTTGCTGTTTTTGCCACCTGTGTTACTGAACACCTTCAAATTTGATAGTTTTTTTCTTCTGCTGAGCAAACAATTTTGCTCAACTAATCCCCTCTCCACACAGAAAATACAGAGTTTTAAAAAATTTTTATTAGTGTTATTAGTGTATTAGTGCAGAAGACTGCATGACTAAATGAGCATCAAAGATCATTAAAACTTAAAAAGGGCCACCTTTTTAAATAGGATTCACATAAAACCAAATTATGCCGCTCATGGGCAGCTATAGTTATCTTTGTAAGACATTTGCTAACATTTAAACTGGAACCTGACAGATTCTGAGAAGGGACTTAAGCATTAGGGTGGTGACAAGAAGGCGTTTCAGCTTGGAGCTCATTACCACAGAATAATTGTCAAAACACAAGAGAAGGAGACAAAAAGCTGATCAGCAGTTACAATAAGGATTTGACTGCTGTAATGCTAATAAATATGTTTCCATTGACTCTTGGGAAGGATACAAGTCATTTTCTACATGCTGTTTTTTTTTTATTATTTATTTGTTGTTGCAATTTTAAGAAAAATTATTGCTTAAACATGTTTTCCTAAAATTTTGCAGCCCAACTTTATCCACCAGCTGTTGTGGTGAATGTTAACCCGAATTCAACTACAATCACTACCAAAAGAAATTCTAGAATAATGTCTATTGGACAAATGAAGAGTGTTAGTTGTACATTTGAGGTTAGATTTGTTTGAAAATCTAGTAAAGTCCAGGTCCCGCCTGTTCCATTAACCTAAGTTTCTTTTTGCTGTAACCAGTTAAAGTACAACCATAGGGACTCTCTCAGGCCGACTTTAAGGAAGTGTGTTTCCCAGCAGCTTAACAGCGAAGGCTGCACCCTTTCACACAAGGACTTCTCGCCAAAAGCTTCACGGTTGTTGGAAAGAAATTATGAAGGGTGGAGCTGCTCCAACGGGCCTCACCTGTAGAGGAGCAGGATTAAAGATATATACAAACAGTTGACACCAGACATTTAAATAAGCTGTGTAAAAACACACAACAGTTTTTTTCACCCTCTCACATTAAATTAGTCTAAGCTTTAACTTCTTCTTCTTTTTTTTTTTACAATCTAATTTCTATTTGCAGAACAATGAGAGATTTTGAGAAGATTTTTGAGAGATTTTTGTTACCTTCTTTAATTTCTAAAGTTTACATAGAGTGGAGTTTAATGTATTAAACCCAGAAGAGTCATTACTCTGAAAGAAACATGAAAAGAAAGATAGTTTCCAAAAACAAATTTGACATTTTAATAAGATGTCAGTTTCTCTAACATTAATATAGCGAACAAATAAGCAAAAAGGTAATGGTTTTTCTACACTCACTTTAACGTTTTATTTCACAAAATATGATTAGATAACAAAAAAAAGAATAAGGAGTGCTACTATCAATCTGTGACTTAGCTTCAAAACAAACTGCAGCTTAAATTAGTTGCACTTTTTAAATCACAAAAACTGTATCAGATTCTGGTGTTTTAGCAACAAAAGTCAGCGGTATTAAAATCAACACAATAAAGTAAAACCAGATAAGAGGCCGCTCCTGATTCTGCTTCTCAGTTTTTCCCAGTGGAAACGGCTGAATCACAGCTTTACGGTTCAGCTCACAGGTGAAGCTGCGCAGGAGGGAATGTTGTAAAACCCTGGATGAATCTCTGCAGGCTGCAGTGCTGGGTGTGTCCTCAGGATGTGTCGAGGCCTGGGTGATGACTAATATTTGTTTGGACTTGTTTCTATGGGGAACAGCATAAACTTTGGATTACACAGTTTCATGTGTAACTTTCTTGTGCAAGAAGGAAAAATGCAGACTCTTCAAGTTTTCTTTCAAAGACATGTTCCACAGAAGCACTATTTTGATTAAAACTTGAACATTGTTGCAGCTGTTTGTTCTTTTGGTTTCACTGGATGGTGATTTTAATTTGCATGTGAAATTAGTGTCTCTCAGTGTTGGCTCTGATTCAATCAGGTTTCAGCTGTTTCTTGCAGGTCGGGGTTTAGGGCTGGGCTTTAGCCCACGACAGACTAAGGCAGGAAATATGTGGTGAATGTGTGTGTGTGTGTGTGTTACAGAGTTTGTGTGTTTAAGGACGTGTTCCTCCTCGCATTGCTGCGTTTCCTCCCTGTTCTCTGCTCGGTCGTGTTTGATCCCAGCACCGTCAACCCTCTCCAAGGTTAGTCTGGCAGATTTTTATTCTTTTCATTCTGCCTTTTGTTCTCTTTTTCTCATGTTTCCTAGCTCTTGCCCCTTTTTCTTTTCTGTTTGTTCATCGCATTCCTCCCGAAAGCAGCTAAAGAATCTCAGAGCACGACAAGGAAGCTTCAGTTTTTCCTCAGCCTGGATCTGTTCTTGTCTCCTGCTAAGCTCCTGTTATCAGCTGGGGAAAACCCTGGTTTATGTGCCAGCTTTTCCCAGTGTCATTTCCTATGCGTCATCAAATGCAAAACTGTTTTACAACTTCCTTAAAGCTAGCAAACACATTCAATCAGGCTGCAGCAGGAAGTTTGGTTATCACTTATACATTTGTGGTTTTTAGCAAGACTCAAATTTCACCAAACTTCTGTGCCTGTGTTGTAGGTTTAAGTCTTAATAAAACCCGGCGTGCTTTTCATCTCAGTTCTCACTCTGAGGTTTTTTCCTCGCTCGCTGCTCTCACATTGTCTCCTCTCGTATTGCTGCTTGCTCAGCAGGGCTTGAATGACTGATTGGGTCGATGACCCCAGCGGCCTACCTGCTCCCTCGGGTCTTCACCTGAACGGTTTCTACGTCCTCCGTCTAACCAGACACTGCTTAGCGCTCCATCAGACAAGTTCAAGAGGCCGCATCTGTTTTTTCATTCCCTGAACTTTTTGTTTTGTCTTGTTCGCCGTTGTCAAAACTCACACCATTGTTCCCCAGCCACTTAAGCCGATTGAGTGAGTTACAGGCATAAATTGGATTAAGGATTAAATTACCTTCAGATCACAATGGAGTGAAAAGGATGTCAAGTGGAGGATGTTTGCCTAAATCTACTTGCAGCGCATTGCAAATGTGTCGCCATTGCTCAACTTTTTGACATTTAGGCCTGTTACAGCCTGAAGCTTCAGGTTCTTTTTATTAGTGATTTAGGTGACAAACCAACACAAAGCAGTTCAAATAGAAATCTGAGCTCCTAAAATAAATACCTTTGGTAAATAGTGTGGCTTGTATCCGCCGAAGTCAACATTTTGCAGAGCCACCTGTAGAGTTGTTACTCTGCTGGTCGACCTCCGTCTCAGATCCCAAGACTTTATCAGCCCCCAACAGGTTTTCCTACAGGATTGTCTTGTCTTCTGTCAACGTCCTTGTCCCTACAGAAGAAAACCATCCCAAAACATCGATGCTGCCACCACCAGGGTGGGACAGGTTGAGTTTTTCATCAAACATTGTGGCTCATATAGGACACGCAAAGAAATATCAGATATGCTCTCAGCTCAACTGATCTTCCATGAGTTTGCCATTTCACCTGCTTGGTGTAAATGTCAAACAGGACATTGACTTTTCTCTTAAGGTTAGATTTATGGAGAGCAGGAATCCATGACTCGGGAAGTCAATTAGTTGGACTGGATTTTACTGCTATATCAATCTTCATCACATCATATTTATTCACTACTTTGTGCTGATCAAACACATAAAACGCACTAATGTTTGTGGTTGTGATGTGACAAAATGTGAAAAGATTTAAGCAACATAAAAAACTTTATCCAAATCCAGTTACAGTTACGACCCGTCTTGGGAAACCAAGATGAAATCAAACAAAGAATCCTTGTGCACCAACAAGATTTAGTTTTTACAGCTGATTAACATCTCTAAAGCTGAAGTAATGCCTTAACTACAGTTCCAAACTTCATGGTTGCAGAGCAGAACCAAAGAGCCGAGAGGGAAGGAGGAAGTTCTTCCATCCATCGTAACAGGCAGGGATTGTATCCCCTACTCGAGCGTCTCTGTCGAGCTTATAGAGATTTAAAGGGGAGCAGAGAAAGCAAATGAGACGGATTAGCAGTGCTTGCAAACACCTTCTGGTGTCATCCAGGACATGTTACTGTGGTTTGTACTCAAAAACATAACCCTCATAGTTTATGGGAGCTCCAGAAATGAAGCAGGGTTTAGCTTCTGCCAGGATCCAGGAATCCGACGCTGCTCGCCCCTTTCTCTCTCTGGTCGCGCTCGCCGCCCTATCCGCAGGCCGCAGGTAGGCTTTCATCACGGCGGCTCCAGTTTCCTGCCACATATAAGCTAACCGGGCCAGGTGAGCTCAAACACTCCTCCTCGGCAGGCCGCTCGATACCTCACAGCTTTGCACACACAACAAACACACAGTCCAGCGGGCCCGCAGAATGGAGCCAGAGGCAGACAGCATGCCGGAGGCACCGGAGGAGATCATCCAGTTAAGTGGAGTGGGGCCTTCTTTCTTTTACTCAGAGCAGCTCTTCCAGCGCTGTAACCTTAACCCCGGGGCCTTTGTATGCGCTGCTGCTTTGGCTCCTCTCTGTTTCCATGCTCCCTTTACTTTAAGCCGTCATATGTTCACTCCACTGCGCCGTCTTCCTCTCCTGTTTGGCTGTTGTGGTCAGTGTGGAGGAGGGAGGAGCTGCAGTGGCTTCCTGTTTGTCAGATCACTAAGATGATAACTGGTTCTCAGTCGTTTAGGCTTCCATCTAACGAGATGGCTTAAAATATTTCAGGAAACTGTCGCTGTAGCATCAACATCAAATTGATATTGATGCAGAAATTAACCATGAAGTTGTGATAGATATTGTTTGGACTGTGTGTTTATTTTTAACCCAGCTGTTAAAAACTGTTTGAATATGTCGATGAATATAATGGCACCAGCAAATCAGCTTTGTTTTGTTTTCAACTACTCCTTATCTACACATGTTATCCATCTGGTAGATAGATACATAGAGAGGGATGCATACAAGGAAGTGGGGATAATTTATTATCTCATCATCCATAACATGAACATAAACATCTTGGTGTGTTTACGTCCATCATCTTAGGAGGAAGTTAAGAGAAACACGGTTGAGCCCTCATTGATGGTCATGATGGGGGGGGGAAAAAAAAAAAATCTCATCCATGTCTTCCCATGTTGTCACAAACATCCTTGTATTTCATTAAGGTTTTATGTGACAGACACATTAGCGAAGTGAAAGGAAAATGTTATAGTGTCAATTTTTTTTTTAATGTTTTGGAAATAAACATCTGGAAACTCTGCATCAGCACTTTGTCAAAGCACCGAGGTGGAAGGTGAACCTCATCCACGTCTCAGATCTCTTAGATTTGATCAGATTTTTCTCCAGGATTGCTCTGTGTTGAGCTCCATGAATCTTCACTTTACCAGCTGCTGGTAGGGAGTAACATCCCCGCAGCATGATGCTGCCATCGCCATGTCTCACACACTGTGCTAGTTTTCCTCCACATGTTTTAAGCTAAATTTTGACCAGAGCACTTTCTGTTTGCTGGACTGGTTTTAGCTAGAATTAGTTTGGGGTAAAAAAAAAAAAAAAAAAAAAAAAGGAAAACATTTGCATAAACACTGTTTTGAGCAGGCAGCGTTCCTTGACTTTCACCACATTCTAAATTAATCATTACATTTAAAACACACAAAACTTTGCATCCTGCTCGCTGGCGCCTGTTTCTTTACTACAGATCTCTGCAGTCAGTATGTGGCATTGCTGAATGTTGAGTTGGTGTTGAAACCAGGTTCGAGAAGCAGAACCTTTTTTTCACCGTCTGCCTTTTTTAATAAAACACCAAGTTTTCACCGTGACCTTATTCTTATGAAGCCTGCATCAGTTCAACGTGGCATTTTTTGGCGGGAGAGGCGAGATATTAAAGGTAAGACTGATTCAGTTATAAAATAAGACAAACCAGCAGACAGGAAAAGGGCAGGCTCGTGGTTAGTTGCCCCAGTTTTAGTTTTCAGCATCTCAAAGCGTCGCTGTTATTCTTTTTTTTTTTTTTTTTACTTTGAACAGCCGTAAAAGGAGTGCGAGTGCACATCTGTCTGTGACCTGGAGCAACACCTGAGGAAGTGAAACTGTGTTTCCTGCTGCAACCGGATCTTTTGTTTATATCCTGTCTTCTCTGTTTCTTTACAACAGATTTTCATGTAGCAGATAATTCTGGTTCTGGATCACTGTGGAGCTTTATTTTCAAAATATTTCCCTCTGTTTAGGAAGTCAAAGTTTTGCTTCTTTCACTTCCTCCTCTTTTCAACTGTGGCTACATTTTTTCTAACGCAATAGTGACTCAAACTGCGTATTTAAAACTTCCTCTTCAGGTGACCAATCAGTCACACGACGCTTCACTTAAAAGCCTCCTTGCATTTCTGTATTCCCCTCATCATTCTGGTCTCTTCTCTCCGAGCAGAATGCTCTCGTTCAAGCCAGCGCCGGGTCAGTTCGGGCCGGAGGTCCGGAGCCCTGGGCTCAGGGTGTGGAGGGTGGAGAAGATGAAGGCGGTGCCGCTGGATCCCTCCGAGGTCGGCGCCTTTTATAATGGAGACTCCTACCTGGTGCTGGAGAACCGGGGCGAGCAGGGAGCCGACCTCCACATGTGGATCGGTGAGACGTGGGACATGGCGGCTCGTCTCGCTTTTATGACAGCAATCGGTGAAAGTCGATACAGGGGAGCAGCAATGTGCAAAAGTTTTAGACCAGGTCCAGGTATTTCAGGAATCTCTTAAAGGGGCGACCAGTTTGTTTTCAGGCATTTTCATATAAATCAGTATTATTTTGGACTTTGATTTTTGCACTCACTCGACCTGCCAAAGACGTTACCTATTTTACTAACAGCAGTCTGAATTACATTATGTATTAAAGTGATAGTTTCACATTGTCACGTTTGAGGAAAAACTAAGAAACCTTCAGAGGATTAGAAGTCTCACATCAGACTCACACAAACCTCATTTTTCTCAGTTTTACAAAAGTAAAACTCAAAATAGTAATACCCATGAAGAAAAAGTCATAATAGCAGATAATAAAGAGCGTTATCACATTTTAGACTTGACACCTTTAGAGTGTGAAACATAAGTTGCACTCTGCCTTTTCAAAGCTTTTCTGAAGCATAAAAAGTTCAGAAACAGGAAAGCACTACCATATATGGATGTCTATGAAGGATTGTTTCTTTTTTTTATGTCTACTCATAATGGATGTGTGTTTATTGGTGGAACAGTTGTTTAGAGAAAAGAATGGGCCGACACCTGGACCCATCAGACCCATAACTGGATCCAGTCAGAACCACCGAGGTAGTCGACTGCAAATCAAAACACCGGCAGCATAAAGGGTTTTTGTCCCAAGCAGGAATCTCTCTGGTGAATTCCAGGCAAACTGGGCACAACCAGTGTTTTTATATCCTTAGAAGGTGCCGGTTTGTTAGGTCTCCACTACCAGTCAAAGACAAACTGAATAATTTCCCGAGGTCAGTCGTAACTTCCTGAACTTTCTGAGTTTAAATCTGCCAGAGATATGAGTAATTTTGGTTCTAACTGTATTTTTAAATGTTTTGTTTGTTTGAAAGGAAGCAGGATCCTAAACTAATCTATTAACAGGGACACACAGTCAAATATGACGACCGATATATCATCAACATGCACCACATGTAAATGTCCTTTCAGCTCTCAGTCTTGGTCAGCCTGAACGATTTTCACCTGATTTGCAGGAGCTGCATGAAAGCCACAGCATTTGCACCTGGTTGCGGTTCCTTCTCCAGTTTCTGTTTTACTCCATTCTACAAAAGAGCTAACCATTGTGCGGTGCTTACTGCACACCTCAGCCCGGTCCAAGTGCCACGGCTGAATAACCGATGACCCCTGGCAGCGCCGGTGATGACACATGAGCCACCGCGCTGACCGCAGCCTTCGGCCTTCGTGGACAGGGACAACGGGAGGGAGAGACGGATGGGGAACAGGTCCAGAGGGAGAGACGACGGGAGGAGAAGGACCAGGGAAGGTTTATAAGAGGCTCTCATGAAAAATGCAGGAGGAACGTTACAGTACTCAAATGTGGCCGTTGTTTCCAGCATGTATCCGGTGCTTAGGTAATACTAAGCTGCCTGTCACGGTTCGGAGAGCGCTCTGTTTGCTCAAGCATGTGTTTCTGTTTGAACTGCCCCCCTCTGCTTGTTTACAGATAAACTCTGAAGTTCAGATCGTTTATTTTACTCCGTCTACATAAACGTCTTCCAACACTGAAGCTTATTCAGTTCACGGAGATAAAAGAATATTATCCTCATAAAACAAGGCCGCATAAAAAAGTACGACTATCTTCAGACGGAGGTCAGAGTCCATGTGCAATGACACAGTTAACGTTCTGCTTTATGTTGGGGATATAATAATTAATAGAAAATCTGATTGAACAGCAGCAAATCTACAGCTTTGATTTATTTTAAACTAAAAAGATAATAACCATATTTAACCAAGAAAATGAACTCAGAAACACAACATTGGAGAAGAAAATGGAGTTTCATCGACTCCATTAAGCACATTTACATGACGGACTGTGTTTAGTCATCTATTATTGCCACTTTGACATTAGTAAATAAATGCTAAAAGCTGCAATAAACACTTATTCTGAGCCGATATATGACCCACAGTGACATAACACAAGGCTGAAGCATATAGAGACCAAGAACTTGGTTCTGGACTTTGTTCCTGCAGTTTTAGTTTTCTAGCTTGTGACTGAGGATCAAACGACGTAACGTGCTGCAGCAAATGTCACTTTGGAAGAGAAATGGGCCCACAGCACCACAGACCCTCCACCGTACTTTGTTCCAGACTAAGCCTATGCTGAGTATTTGTTGCTGAAGGAGCATGGTTCCAGATAAGTTGGCACCAAACGTCACCATTTGTAATGGAGCGTCAGAAAAAGTTTCTCCAGTCATTTCTGTGAAACTTTCGGTGATGACAGCAACATCTCTTCATTCTTCCATGCAGACTAAATGACCCCGAAATTATTTGCTGAAATTCAAATTTGTAGATTTTTTTTCTTTTTTTTTTTTTCCGGCCTCATCATTCTTTGTAACGATTTTACTAGTTTTACATTTGTAATTATGACTCAGTCTGTAGATATGGCAAATTAAAGGGAGGAACCGTATTTTACATTTTGAAGAGGACAATTGTGCTTCACTTGGCTAACATGCTCTCTTGTGTTTCCCATTTTGCATAACTTTTAAGCGCCAGTAAAACACAATGAGTAAATCTTTTTTCTGGACCATCTAAACAAAATAAAAAATCAAATTGTGGTACTGTTGATGCTTTAGATTCTAAAATTTGGGTTTCATTTGTTTTCAGTGTTAGATTTATTTTTGCTGTTTCACTTCTCGAGATAAAAATCAGACGTATAAGGAGACTGTATCGTGAACTCGTCGTTGGTTGTTGACCTCTTACCTTCTCCAGATAAGAGGTCATATGCAATTGTAAAGATACGGAGATATATCTTTACATATGTGTAAAGATATATGGAGATATACAGATATGGAGACAGCTGAGATTAAACATTGCAGGTTGAAATAAACATGTCAGAATGTTACGTCATTCTGAAAGTACGGCATTTCATATTTAATTACAGATGAAGATGGGCCTTACTGAGAGTATCCTCAATAAATAGCAGGCCTGATCATGTTTTAGATATTGTTTAAATATGAATTTCTGTTTTCTTGCCTGCCTTCAGGAGAGAAGTCCTCCCGGGACGAGCAGGTGGCCTGCGCCATGCTGGCCACCCAGCTAGACAACTTCCTTGGCGGTGACCCCGTCCAGCACAGGCAGGTCCAGGGCTTCGAGAGCCCAGAGTTCATGGAGCTCTTCCCCAGAGGGGTCAGCTACAAGGTGAGCCACATCCCTGGAAATATATGCAGGAATTTATGAAATGAAATATTCTTACCTAACCTGAGAATTTATTGCGACTATTCTACTACGATTCTGACTTTTTTCCTCT
The DNA here is from genome assembly GCA_010277075.1 of Poeciliopsis retropinna. Taxonomy (NCBI): domain Eukaryota; kingdom Metazoa; phylum Chordata; class Actinopteri; order Cyprinodontiformes; family Poeciliidae; genus Poeciliopsis; species Poeciliopsis retropinna. The sequence goes on from VMRM01000019.1 coordinate 5,622,200, forward strand.
TAAGCTTCCTTATCATTATAAACCTTTATAAGGTTGGTCTGAATTGGTCGCAAAGTTTACTTTTTTTATCTTTTTATGGTTAGTTTCTTCTGAGATAAGGACGATTTTAGATCTATTTTTTTTATGACTGTTTAGGTTAGGCTTGATAGACAAATGTGGACCGTTACATAATCTTTACTTCCCATCAGTTTGCATTACATAAACCCATAACGAGTCAAACATTAAAAACACAAAGCACTGCAAACTGTGAAGGTATCTGAGTGAGGGGTTTTTTCGCAGGAAGGAGGCGTGGAGTCTGGCTTCAGGCGGTCACAGGGTAGCGGGACGGTGCAGAGGCTGTACCAGATCAAAGGGAAACGCAACATCCGTGCCAAGGAGGTGGAACTGTCCTGGAGCAGCTTCAACAAGGGCGACTGCTTCATCCTTGACCTCGGAGAGGTGAGCTAATCCAACCGAATGTGAAACGTGCACAGGAGGCCTGCAGCAGAAGTGTAAATTTCCTCTTTGAACCCTGATGGAGCTTGGAGGTGTAAAATGCAAACCTAAAACTGCATGAACATGTGAGGCTTCTGCATAAACTTCTGCAATCTGTGACGGCGCTCCACAGACAATCCTGTCGTGGACCGGATCGCAGGCCAACATCTTTGAGAAGCAGAAGGTGCGCGAGATCGCGTCGCTGATCCGAGACACGGACCGACATGGAAAGGCCCGCGTCGTGGACACCAGCGAGGGGGAGGAGCCTGAGGAGATGCTGAAGGTGCAAACAAAATGTTGATCATTTGAGCTCACAGGATTTCTACGGTTTCTACGATTTGTCATAGATGGGGGGGAAATGAGTATATTTCCACCACAAAACTCTAAAAATTTGAGATTAACCTAAGAAATTTTCTGGAAAAAATTTATTTAAAATTTTTTTTTTTTCTTTCTTGCATATTTTTGACTTTCAAAAATCAAAAATTTCCATGTTTTTTTTTTTTTTTTTTTAAGAAAATTTCTGAGGTCCATCACAATTTTTATATATTTTTTTTTTCTCACAAATTTTCAACTTTTAGAGCTGAGAATTTTCCAAGTTTCTTCTATGAAAATTCTGAGTTTAATCAAAAATATTTTGAGGGGTTTTTTTTCTATTTACAATGGCTCTCATACACTTTTGTATATTTCTGTGACCTGCAGGTCACCAAAGCTGTAATCCTAAAACTGTAAACTGTTTGGTATCTCTTGTTTTTTACCAGGTTCTCGGCCCGATGCCGGCTCTGGCCGAAAGCACGTCGGAGGAAGACAGCAAAGCCGATGCCTCCAACTCTGCTTCCCTCTACAAGGTTATTTTATCTCCACCTCTCCTCACCAAACCAGTGTGATGTGGAGCTGAACTGGTCACGAACCCCTTTGCAGGTATCTGATGCCACAGGCTCCATGACGACGACCAAGGTGTCAGAGAAGAGCCCGTTTGCCAAGGAGCTGCTGGTCCGGGATGACTGCTTCATCCTGGACAACGGTGCAAATGGAAAAATCTTTGTCTGGAAAGGTGAAGGAAAACTTCCAGAACCTGAAACAGGAAACTTGTTTCTCCTGAAATAATGCAGTAAAAAGTGACACTCTGTATCTAAAAAAAAAAAAAAATGTTTTGAACTTGGTGAGAAATTAAATTTTTACAGTGGGGCTCCTGTATTTGTGAGGGTCAAGGGTCACAGCTGCCATAGTTCAAATTTATACTTGAGAGCCCCCTTTAACAATGCTTATGATTGCCTATTTTAAACAACAAATGTATATTAATATACTTTCATACACACAGTGGCAACTATCTTAGCAGTACTGCTAAAGCTAACATCCATGGTCATTTCTGCTCTTGGCAGTGCAGCCAGTCCACGCATAATGAATGGACTAACCGCTGTGCAAACCTCTGCCAATAACATGCTAAGTAGCTCCTAAATATTTCAGCCTGTCAAGCTCTATTTTCTCTCAAATATTTTAGATGCACTCTATAGAAAAATCACCTTCAGAGGGCTGTAGAAATGAAACGTTCTCAAACTGAGAGTCTTTGATAGATGCCTATCACAATAAAATAAAGCTGAATACTTAAAACTTTAAAATGTCTCACTCCAAAAAAGATGAGACGTTTTACCACCAGCTCATTGCAGATTCTAATTTTGTTTTTTTACATTTATTCCCTGAACATATTTTGTCTTTTTTTTTCAGTTTTTAATTGTGCAAGGTAAATGTAATTAAAGATAGGAATATCCATATTAAAGCTGGATCAGCTGAAACCTGACCTTTAGTCAGAGATGTGCAGATAAATGAAAATCAATTCAAGGAGGAAAACTGAGAAAAAATTATTTTGGTTTCTTGTTGTAAATGGAACAATTACAAATTCATCTCCTCTCAAAAAGCACTTTTTTTCCCCACCCTAGCAGATCAGCATATTATCTTTTTGACCAAATAAATATTGATTAAAGGTTATGACAAGTAAGGTAAGGTATTTTTATTTCTATAGTACATTTTAAGCAACAAAGGAGTTCATAAATCGGAAGGAAATACAAACAAAACAACAAAAGACGGCCATGTTCCCAGCTGCAGTCTGTACTGTTTATGACCCTGTTATAGAGAAATACAAGCTCTGATAATAAGAATGTTATCATGTCAACAGGTCATGGAGCAAACGCGGAGGAGAAGAATGCTGCCCTGCAAATGGCGGACAACTTCATCGAACAAATGAAATACCCCAGAATGAAAACACAGGTTGGTTAAAAACATTTAAAACAAAAAACAAGAGGTGTACTGAAAAGGTGAACGTCAGAGAGCAGCACAAGTAAAAAAAAAAAAAAAAAACGTTTTCGTCCTGCAGGTGGAGATTCTGCCTCAGGGGAAGGAAACCATCATCTTCAAGCAATTCTTCAAGAACTGGAACTAAACAAATCCTGCAAACCCGAAATCAGACAGCATCAAACACAAAACTGCTTCTAGTATAATATATATATATATATATATATATATATATATATATATATAAAGGATCCTGGCGTTTGTACATATTTCAAAGTTAGCTGCTTGTTTTGAATTTTGGTAGTCAGAGATGTGATGCCACTTTTATAAAAAACAAAAAACAGACATATTTTCTGTGATCAGAGTCTGAACAAATCAAGACAATATCAAGAGAACTGGATTTTTACATAAATATATGTATATTTGTTCGACAGCATCACAGATTTGTCTGAAACCGAAGAATAAACCTGAACGGTCTCATTGCTCCTGGTGTGTTTATTTTCAACAAGTCGCCTTAGTTCGTTTCAAGCTGAAGCCGATAAAAGGTGGGATTTTTCTCAGAAATCTTTGTAACCTTTATTCAGCTGCCACGACTGCATCTTATCTGAACCCCACAGACCATAGGCAGGGCAGCGGGGAAACAGCCCGCTGTCACGCCATCCCTCTTATCAGCAGGAGGAGCCCAATTCTCAAACAAGCTGATGAGCTGTAAAGGCGACGGCCCAGCTAACGTTGCATAAGTCATCTATACAGGTGTCAGGTCAGAGCAAATGAAAGTAAGGGTAAAATGACGCCTATATCATGACTCATCCTGCGCTTGCATCGCTTTTAAAATCTGCTGGTTTTCTGACAAACTTCCTCTGGAAAGCAGCTTTTATGTCTTTTTTGTATCACATTATTGGTAGAGGTTAGTTTTGATAATTCTCAAACATTTTTTTTTTCAGATTATAAATCTGGTTTCTGAGATCAGGTCGGTTTCAGTGCCATAAAGACTAAAACAAGAAAAAGAGTAAAGCATATGTTATATGTGTTCCTATAAGAAAATATGCAAATCCTGAACTGTGACTAGATGGAAATCCACTGGAAAACATAGAAAATAGCAATGAGTCTGATTTGTATTGTCTTAACAGCTCAATTATTAATTCAATAAAGTACAATTCTCTTTGCTACCGCTGTTTAATTAACTAATAGCATTTAGTGTGCAAAGTGTTTAGAAGTGAATGAATAGAACCAGTTTCCTCTACTGTTTGCAATATCTTCATATTTTTTTTATTTAAAGAACTGATATGTATTCATGGTTCCTTGAAAAAGCATCTTTTTCAATCTCTGTTATTTCAATTTATTGTACAGATTTTGGTCAGAAAAAGGCTGATTTCTTTGCCTCATGTAAATGTTTGCTTCCATAATGTGAGGTCAGGTTTTGTAGTTTTTTTTTAGTCTTTATCCTGCATTTTGCTCCTGAGGCCCAATCAGTTCTCCTGTTTCTGTTGTTGTGGCAGAAAGATTTAAATATACCTGCCTGTATATTTTAGGAATCATCTGTTTATAAAATGACATTTAGTGCCATTTGATGATTTATCTAAGCCCTCACACAGCCTGGTTAACCCCTGCTCTCATTCCTCTGCTGCCGGGTTTAGTTTAGCTGAAACCTCGGCCATTTGCGTCACTCGGACTGATTATTGGCTTTATTGCGGCTGTAAAACATCCCTCCTGCTGATGCTCTCAGAGTGAGTCTGCTGGGAGGTCAACTTCCTTCTTCCCGTGTTGAATAAAAAGCTTGGACGAGCAGCGTTACCTGCCCACTTCTCTCGACCATCAGAGCCGCAGCAAGACTCCGACAACACAACAGGTGATCAGCTATAAATCCTCTGTTTATCTGTAATACTACTCAGTTTGGGTTAAAAGTTTGTATTTCAGCTATTCTAATTATTTCTGAATAACTATTTTTTTAATTATAATTTTTATTTTACTTTCACTATGGTGGAAAAAAGATCATCATAAACTCTAAAGTAATATGAAGATATGTGTATGGCAACTACAGTCATTTTTATTCAGCTTTTTCCTTTCATTTAATTTTTCTTCTATTTTTAAAAAATATAATTTTCGAATTTAAAAAAAACGAAATTCTGTTTTTTTTTGTGTGTGTCCTTTTTTTTAAAAAAGTTTTCATGTTTCTTTCTCCACAGCCATGAATAAGGAAGAAGGCGCGGAGTTAAAAACTATCCTAAAACGCAACAAACGTACGTTGCTTTTATTATTATTAAACTATTAGAATTAATTTCTGACATTTTCCTTTCTAAAAAAAACAAATAAATTTTCCTGGTGACGTCATATGGCCTTGTGTGTAAAATTGAAGAAGGATTTTCTATATATTTTAATTGATAATAGTGAGACTTTAGCCGTAAACACATGTCGTTGACACTGAGAACCGCTACATCCCTGCAGGCGTTAACCTGCTGCTGAACGACGAGAGCGGCGCCGCCACCCAGAGCAGCTCCATCGGGGCGGTTCGCTGGAAGTTACCCGAGGAGAGCATCCAGCCCCACAGCTCGGCCCCCACCGTTCACGCGAACCACAACAAGAGCTCACAGGCGAGTTTATTTCCCTCCCGTTCTTCTTCGAATGATTCCGAGTGTTAGCTTGAAATGTTTGGCTTTGTTCATAGCAAGTGTAAGCAAGTGTAGCTAGTTGTGTTTGGGCCTCCGAACCACAAGGGGGCATCCAAGAGCCCCCCTACAACACGATGCACGTCAGGTCCATAAACTTGGCATAGTAGCAGTAAAGCTAAGCAAAAGTGGTCATCTTTGATGGTACAATTCCTCTCATCGGTGTTTATTAAACCCAATGTATTCCAAGTTTGAGCAGCAGATAAATAATGAGAAGTGCGTGTGATTTGAGTGACATTGATTTGTTTTGGGAATCATATAACATTTGGTAGCTAATGTTATATGCTACCTTTATGTTATAGCTTTTAGCTATAACATAAAGGTATCAAACTCATTTTCATCTCGGGTCGTATCAAGATTAGGCAGAAATGTATTGATAAAGCTAATTAACAAATACATAGACATCTGCATTTACCGTAAATGCTTCTTGACATTAAACATATTTTCACCTTATTTGTATTGATCCAATTTGGCAGAACACAAATGAAACTGCAGTGTGTAGAGGGTTACATAATGTGTTTGCTTAGTTTGGTCTAGTTGTCTAGTTTCTGAACTAGAAACTAGTTTGCCCCTATGCAAAGGCAAAGATATCACAATCAGGGCCACGATGTCAGAAAACCATGCACCTGTGATAAAGGTTGAGTTGGATGATGACTAAAGAACATTGCTTTTGAACATTTTAAATGTTAAAATTTGATTTATTTTTTGCATTGGGGCAGTTAGAGTGTTTGCGTTGTATTCAGAAGCCAGAAATGGAACAGAAACACACAAGAAACTGGATTCTGACTGGAAACATCAGAGGTCGCAGAGTAACCCCAAGGTCAATATGGCCGCCACACTTAAAGACATAGTAAAGTCTTGAGGTGTAAGCCATTTTGTGATCCCTTATATCTCAGTACAGCACTGTTATTGTTATTAGCTTGTTTTGCTAACAATTTTTTTTTAGCACCAAACCAGCAACAGCCATTAGTTTTCAGGACTGGCCCTGTTTATTTTGAAAGTCCATGCAAGTTAAAACAAAAAAAATAATTAGCCAGTGGCTAGAAGACGAAATAGCTGACGAAACATAAAAAATCTGCTGAAACATTTTGCCTCTTGCTGTATTTTCGTCTTTTAAAACTCGGTTTGTGTCCGTCTTGCAGCAACATGTTCGGCAGGGCAACTTGAAGGACCTGTGCAGCCTGCAGGAGTGTGTCCAGTTTATTAATCACTGGAAGGAGCAAGTGGACCAAGTGTGCAAGGTAGAACCACAAAGACATCAACATGTCCTTTTGTTGCGTTTATTCCGAGGAAAGTACCCAGAATGCTTCTAAACTCAACAAACAAAACAGAAAAGTTCTGATTGGAAAAGGTTTTTCAGACACATTCCTTAACGACGTCAAATATTTACAGCAAATTTAACTTTGTGGGGGTTATTCATCAACTTTAAAGCAGATTAGGACAATACTTTGATTGAGAATTATGTAACAAAATCAGAGTATGAGCCAAACACACGCAGACACATATAGTCACGTGTATTTTCTGCTGTACGGTATTTTATCTTCTTTTGATCATTATCTATTGATCATTAGCACGTCATTCATATGTCAGGGAACATTGATCTGGATAAATGTTGGCATTGAAACATGTGTTTATTCTTAAAGCATTTACAGGACAGGTGGGTTGGTGGCTGCTGATAGGTCAGATTTATGCTTATGAATGCATTTACAGCCTGAGTGTGTGACCCTTCATACTGCGATCTAAATAAAAAAGTCAACTCAATATATTTATTAACACTTGAATCAAATGAACAGTGACAAGTTTTGATAATCTTCTGATTTATGAAGCCGTTTTAAAAACAGTTTCTGTGTTTGTTGTGATTTAGCATGGTGGCACCGATCCAGGGGAGGGAACCAGCAAGGCGGAGGCCCAGAGCTCTGACCGGCGCACCGAGCGCAGCCTGGAGGAGAGCAGAAAGCTGATCCTGGAGTGGGCCGATGAGCTCCGCCATGTTGACAAGGTGAGCTCTCAGACCCCAAATTCCTAGATTGAGGGTGGTAAAAGCAGCTAAACAACATTAAACTATCATGTGCACATGTTTTTTTTTAACTACTCTTGCATCTGCAGCTTCTAAAGGAGACCCCATGGAAACCTGTCAATCAAAAGAAAGGAACTAAAGAGGAGGGACAAATGCGGATCATGGAGTGGGCAAAGGAGCTGCAGAAAGCCACTGAGGTGAAACGTTACAACATGTGATGCAGCATTCACAAAGTAGAAGAAGGTAGAAAATTGTAGTTTTTGTTTTTTCATTAATAAAATGATCATTTGCGCTTGCAGAGCTGCGGCGTGCCGAGCGAGGAGCTGGGCAAAGTGCTGAGCCTGCTGGGCATCAAGAAGAAACGACTTTACAAGATGCTGCCTCTGCTGGAGTTCATCACCTGGTCTCTGCTCAAGGAAGACAACACGGTGAGAAACCTCACCCTATGCAACATTCCTATTCATTTATATAAAATATTCCACTGGCTGTTGTAGAATAGCCATAAATTAGTAATAAAAAAAAAAACTCACGCTCACGTCCCATGTGAAGCGAGCGTGGTGCCATTTGGCTGTAAAACAGTTTTATGCGCCTGAGTGGCGCCTGAGTGAACCCTGGTCTCAGTACGCATGTGGAAGAGCCATAAATGGTTTTTACTGGCCCTGATCCGCTGCTGCGCTGATAACAAATTATAAGCATTCAGCTCATTATCTACATTATCTACATTAATCTTTCATTATTCACAAATGCTTTAAAAAAAAACTATTAACTACCAGCAATATTAATCAATATTCATTCTTTTGATATCATCTGGTATTTTAGAACACACAATTTAGAAGGTGCTGCTGCACTGTGTGATTAAGCAAATGTAAATATTCATACTGCATTGGTTTAGCCCAAACTGTTTACTTTAGTAGTTTAAATCAGGCTCAGACTCTCAGCTGACACATTCAGCTTTGATTTCAAAAGAAATAGAAAGTAGAAATAATGCAATTCTCTGAATACAAGGCTCCGGGTAAAAGCCGGAGAAATAGATGGTACTTCACAGTACAAACATGTGAATAAAAACTTCACGTGTTTTTCTTTGAAAACATTTAAAGCAAGAAGATAGATTTTATTATCTTTCTCTTTTCCAGGCAATGGTTTCCCAGATCTGGCTGCTGGCGAAGCAAAGGACCTGGAAAGCAGGAATACCCAGATACATCCCAAACTCAGGTGTGCAGAAATATATATATTATTCAAATTGAAAAAACTATTAATATATTGCTAATTTATCTTTCTAATTTGTGAGCAGTTTGTAATATTTTGTCCTTGTGTCTGTTTTCAGTCTGGAACTGGATCGGCAGCGCAGCAGGTAACTTCGTTTTTGCGTCGCTCCATCATCTAATATAAAAGCAAATTTAGTCAAGATTGCAGTTCTGGATACTTAATCCTTTTCATTTTTCCCCGACAGCCGACGTGATTCTCGACCCCATGACCAACCACCCCTGGCTGCAGCTTTCAGACGACCAGCGCAGGGTGCAGGAGGGCCTGTCAGAGTCGGACCCCCCAGAGAGCAACCAGCGATTCGACAGCCTGCCCTGCGTGCTGGGCTGGGAGGGCTACAACAGCGGCCGCCACTACTGGGAGGTGGACATTGCCAACAACGGCTACTGGCGGGTCGGCCTGACCACCGCCAACTCTAAGCGGAAGGGCAACTTTCCCATGACCCCCAAGAAGGGCTACTGGGTCCTGTGGAGAAGCACCCACTACTTTTACGCCTGCAGCAAGCCGGAGACGCAGCTGCCCACTGCCCTCGTCCCGCGGCGCCTGGGGATTTACTTAGACTACAAGGAAGGCCAGATCTCCTTCTACAACGCCGAGACCAAATCCCACATCTACACCTTCACAGGGAGCTTCCGGGGCAAGCTGTACCCTCTGTTCGCACCTATGGACGGTCGCACGCTCATGACTATCATCAAGCCGCATAAAATCTCTGGAGGCACCGGAGAACCTAAGAAGAAGGAGTTTGTGAAGAGTCCCAAGATGTTTAGAAAGGTGGTGTGGGAAGACAGCACCCAGCTGTAAAAACCCCAGCAAACCCAGTCAGAAGTACTGATCTGTCATATGTTTCTTAAGTCCAACTTCACTTGAACACAGCACGAGATCACGCTGTTTGTACAGGAGAGATTCAGATCCGACTATGCGGTTAACACAAGTTCCTTCAGTGCCTCCAGTCAAATGTCTGGTCTGTTTAACATAGAAATTCAGAAATACCATTAAAAAAAAAAAGTTTATGCTCAAAACGTTCTATGATCTGCCGAGACAGTTTATAAAACTTAATAAAGGTTAGACAAAAAAAAAAAAAACACAACTCTTAAACTATTATAGAAAATATTTTGGTTCAAATTTTAGATTGATTCGCTGTAGGTGAAAGGTTTATTCTCACAGCATCTGGCGTAGGCTATTTAAAAAAATAAAAAATAAATCAGTCGTTTTCCCTCTTAAAGTAAAGGCCTGTACGCACAAGAGGAGAGAAACTAGTTCCTTCACCTGCAGGTTGGCAAGAAGAACAACAAGTTATTCTTGGTCAGAACATTTCATGCTTCTAAAATAACTCGAGGTCAAAGTTCCTCCCGCAGAAACCTTTGAAATAGAAACAGCGATCGTTTCAAGGCTCTGACCGATCACACACCAGTTGTCACAGTGAGAAAAAAATTCTGCTCAGAAGACGGAAGAACTCCCAAACTGGATCAGTAAGAACTGAAAAATTAGATTTTAACAGGGCGAAAATATAGAAATAAACTTTAAGTCGGTTCTTTACACTCTGTAGCAAAAGTGGAAGACGTTTTCATTTGGGGTTTCCGAGATTAAACCTGATCGACATTTCTCTGAACAAAGAAGTAAAAATAATCTGACCTCAAATGAAATCTGCAGAAGAAGATTTCTTTAAGAAGTGGTCTGATTATTTCTATAAATGCTACCTCAATGTTACTCTCAACTTCTCTGTCAAAGTAATATGAAGGCTGAATTGTAAATGACAATGTTTAGAAAGATTATGCTTGTATTCAATCACCGTGTATGAATGCATTAGTCTTTAGAACAATGTTATCAACTGAGATTCTTATAAAATGCATGACAGAGACAATGTGTAACCATAAAAAAACATTTATTGGGCTGAAAATGTGGTTGCTTTCTGATTCATGCACTTTAAACTGCACTTTTACAAGAAGTTGTTGTCATAAATAATTTGATGTTCTTGAAAAAGATCTGCATTTTTCCAGTGAACATTAAACAATTAAGTTCCACCAATAAAGTATTTCTTTCACTTTAGCATCCAGTAGGGCTGGTTTGATCTTTCACTGGACGTATAAAACTCCAGCTCTTGCAGTTTGTTACGGAAATGCAGATAGGGAGGGCGTGGAGCCGGTCAGGACTCTCTCTTGCAGGCCCAGGGTCCGTACTCCTCACAGTCTGCAGCAAACAGAGTCCCACCTCCCCTCAGGTCTGCACAGTCCCTGTCATCACTGTCCCACTGCACCACCAGCCTTGAGCGCACACACACACACACGCCTTTATATAATGAAAATAAATCATTCGCTCTAAGAATGATTATAAATCTCCATTGAGATTGTGATTAAGAAACTATTTATATAAGCCAGATACAAAATTAAACAGAATATTATTTTACAAAGTTCTGTGTCTGTATAATAGTGTCTTTATATGTATTTATATATATGTACTGTATGTTATGATTTCTTAATAAAATAAACATCAATGTAAGATATCCTGTGCTTTGTGTTTTACTTTTAGACTAAATTCAGAGTTTATTTGTTTTGGTGCCTACACAGACACACACATTATACTATATTATATTATATTATATTATATTATATTATTAACTGAAAAGATCAATGCCTTCTTTTTTAACAAAATCTGCAGTAGCTAATGTTGTGCACTTGTTTATGTTCTTAGTGCTAATTTCAAGGGTTATTTTGTGTCTGCCTGACACAAAATAATCTTTCAGTTAAAAGTCTCCAAATTTATTGACACTCCTAATGAAGATATTTAAAAAGCCTCTTTTATTCCTACATATCCATTTTCAAAAGGTGATAACTGTGGTGTATGGAGCCACTGTAATGTCAACATTTATCCAACATGGCGTCCTTGAGTCTTTATTAGAAAATTAAAGCAATCCCTCTCAACGTCTCTAATCCATGCAAGCTTTAAGGTAAAATCACCAGAGTTTCAGGCATGAATAAATGAATAAATCAGCAAATAATTTTTCCCGTTGTATTTTCAGCATCGACTTGTTTTGAATGCAACGCTTCTGACGTCATGAAAAGACAAGGAAACAAAACTATTGCGCTGGTCGGTGCTTTCCATCGCCATCATGCGATGATTGTTTTTAGTTTGATGTGAATTTCATTTCTCCTTTCAGTAAAAATAAAACTCCCTGTTTCTCTTGATGCATTTATGTACGTAGGACGATTTCCTTATTGATTTTTTAAATATATCTAGTCTCTACTGAAAACATTAAAATACATTGAACTGTAAAAGTTGAAGAACTGAGCAAATTTAAAAGGGAACTTGCTGTTGTTGCTAAAATATTTTTAGATAAATATGGACCAGATGATACTCTGTTTCAGCCAGAAAGTTCAGACTTACGGTAAGTGGTCCTGGACGTCCTCCCCACTCACCCACAGCCAGTGTCCCTCCTGCTGGCTGTCCGTCAGTCCCACCCACAGGAAAGGAAATTTGGTGGCATTGCACATAACTCCTTGGAGAAAATCCTATATTTTGGGCAAAAGGTGGACTTCTTAACTTTCTTTAGTCAGACAAAAAAAAAAAAAGTCAGTATATTTGACATTAATGTACAAAGTCCCAGAGATGTTTACAGAGAGAAACATAGGCAGAACTGTCCTGAAAGTGGAAAAAACACTATTGTGTTACTTTTTAAAGGGAACTTAGGCCACGTTCACATTGCAGCCTGAAGTGACACAATTCCAATTTCTTGTCAAATTGGATTTTTTTTTTTTTTGGAACACATACAGGTCGCATATATTTGGAAGTGTGAACGACCACGGCGAAAAAAAAAAAAAAATCAGATTTGCTAAAACATGGTAATTGTGTCACTTCAGACTGCAGCCATCTTGTTTTTGTGTCTCTCCTGTTAGCTACCATCTCTGCGTTGTCTGTGATCACAACCAGGCTGCTGTTGTGCTCCTGGCAGAACTCGGCGCTCTGTTTCCACCGACGGCTTTCCTGGAGTCCAACTGAGAAAAAGTAGCAGTGACGCCTCCACCACAGCCAGCCTTCAGGACACAAACGGTATCTGGAGTCTTCGGGCAGCGCAGACACAAACAGAACCACTGAAGTCAGGACAATGTCTATTAGGCTGCACTTAATTTTGCATACAGATTAAAGATGGTATTGTTTTCTGAGACTTGAGCCAGATGATAAGTTGTAAACTCACCCTGAGTGGCCAAGTGCAGCATCATTTTCAGGTCCTGACATTCTTTTTGGCACTGCTGCAGGTTTTCCACCTGCTTATTTGGAAAAGTTGGACCTTCTTCTCGTGCTGCTCCTCCTATGGTTGGAACATTAATTTATAAAACTTTAGACAACATAAACTCAGATTGTATTTGCTTGTTTTAAGGTAGCTGCAGTGAAAGATGGAGTTCCTCAAGGTATGTATTTAAGTCATCCTAAATTGTTTTAATTTTGAAGAAATTAATGATTTTTATTTGGTCAAACACATGTTTCTAAAAACCTTAGGTGCTTTGATGGGAGGAAAATAAGAAATCCAAAATACCAAAAAGCATTCAACTTTAAACAACTTGACATTTCACATGTTTTTCTTCATTCATTATTTATTTTCCCACCACTTTTCTAAAGAATAAAAATGGTTTAAATTTGAGCATTTATAAACACCTGAATTTGTATTACTCATTCTCCTACTTACCAAATAAAACGGAGGACAAAATGATCACGGTGATCAGAGATATTGCTGCGATAGCAACAGCCCCTCTGTATGTCAGATGCAATTTCATGCAGGATTTTGTATCTGTAAGAGTAAAATAATTTTAATTTACAGAACTAAATCGCAATAAAGTGTAGTCTCAGATCACATAAAAGCAGACAAGTCTATTTCGAATATAGAAGAAATAAAGTTTTTCCAACATTTTTGAAGCTGTTGGGTAACTGTGGGAATGCTGATGAAGCTTTCTGTGTCGTGTTGTTGCATGTCTTTTTCAATTGGTGTTGCAGATGTTCAGGTTCCAAGGTTTAGTTGTATCTGATTGTGTCAGATTAAATACAGAGATGATAAACAATTTGTTCATTTATTTATTCTATGGTCTCTATGGTCTCTTGCCTTAGAAAATCCCTTCAAACCTTACTGTCTCTTTCCTCCGTGACTCATTTCTTGTTCCTGAGACAGACTTTTGTGACTTTCAACGTCTTATTCCCTAACAAAAAATCTTAAAATCTTAGGATACCAACTATTCTGGCTCATTCAGACAATGAGTCGTCTTCGACTCACAGATGGTAATCCCTGAACATTAATCTGCCTCTGTACAACCAGTCTGCAAGTATCTCATCGTAACTCTTGTTATTGTGGAACGCAACCTTTTCCAGATGCTTTCCTCATTTGTATTTATTTATTTTACTTCTATGAGCAGGAGGTAAGAAGAACACGCAGGCTTTGAGAGAACTTACTCCGACAAACTTGCTACGGACAATTAGTACAAAAAGAAGTTTACATCGGCACGTCCATGTTTGCCCAGAGGACATTGTTATTTTGAGTGGACTTGGGGGATACAACTTAAAATCTTAAACATCTGCTGTGTGTTGAAGTTCAACCCACAGAATGAACATGGTGAAGTTCTGGCAACCAGAACCAAGAGAGGCGACGTAGGTCAGCATGAGCGCAGGGCAGACGCAGCACAGACTGGAAAAGCTACCATCAGAAAACAATTTGATCTTTAACACATAAGTGAAACTCGTCTCATTTACATGTTCGAACATATTCGACCTGTTCGAACATGTTCGAACATGTGGCCGAACAGGTCGGCCACATGTTCACATCTGGCCGACCTGGAGATGAACCCGCCAGAGCAACAAGAACTACATTTGGATGTTTAAAATAAGGATTACAGCCATTTTCAAATAAATTAGGCCAGTTGGGGATGCATGAAACTCAGCAACAATAAACACCAGCAATTATCTGTTTTATCTTTAAATGTCCATCTTCCCCCAGCAGAGTACATTTCCATCCATTTCACAGCTCACCTCGGCATGCTGAAGTTTTGAAATCCTCTGCGGTTCTCAGTGATCCGTCTGCGCTCTCATTTGCAGCCATCTGTCGCTGCAGCTTGAACTTCACATGTATTTTTAACTTGTGTCGTCGTGCCACGTGATAGCACGTTTTTCTTGAGTTTATTTTTTCTTCTTTGGTATGAGTGCACAAAAATAAACAAGTTCACATCCGAGGCAGTTTACAGAGGAAGAAACCAAAGTGTGAAAAGAAACCCATCACTGTCTGAGGCCCTGGAAGCTGCGTGTAGGTGGGACATGCAGCATCCGAACTCTGCTAAATTAGAACTGGAGACCACAACATGAACTCAGACAAGAAGAAAAACTTCTTTAGGAGTTTTTCTTCTAAAGAAGTTGACATAACTGACCTTGTCATAGCATGGAATATATCCATATTCTATCTGCACCTTGTCAAAGTCAATGCATTATCTTTGTTGTCTTTAAGCCACTTTGGAGATACGATTATAGTTTTTGTTCAGTTTGTGTCCAAACTTGAACTTGTTACCTGATTTCTCGAGGTGTCGTTTAAATGTTCCCACATCACGACCTTCTCTTGGGATCCATATTGGGTGTTGTGCACCAGTCCCTCCTGCAGCACCTCACCCAAACATGATACTTTGACCCCAGGCTTAACAGGCTTAACAAAACGTCCTTCTGGACGTTTTCTGGCTTGTGAAACTCCTCTGAATGTGACAATGGTCATTATGTGCACAAGCTGACGGAGGCTCAACAGGAGCAACAGGTTCTGACTGACCAACCAGCTGCAGGAGCAACATTCAATTTTTATTCCAAACTAAACTTGGACTGGTTTTAGAAAAGAAGAGCTCAAACGGGTTTAAGGGAACACACAAATCCAGCTGTGGTCTAGTATTTATGGTCTGGTTTCTAGTGCAAATATCTTTGTCCACTTGAAATAAAACAAAACTAACGTACAACAAAGTTTTCAGCATCACAAGAGATTGTTTAAAGTCAATAATTCTTGAATATTGATTTTTAAAAATTACCAGTTCCACTGTCAAACCACTTGCTTGTAATGCAGTAGAGCTTGTATGTTTTTTTTCCTCAGTACTCAAGAATTATTGGCTTAAAACAATTGCATGTGTTGCTGAAAAGCTACTTGCAAGTTTGTTTCGTCTCATTTCACGTGCACTAACATATTTGGAGAAACAACTTGTTTCACTAAGGATTCTGTAACCAACATGAGCAGCATCATCTTCACTGCCATAATGTTTTACTGTGGTTTCATTGTAGTTTCACACCTCTGTGCACAAAACCACATCATCTCTAGAATGCAGTACCAGTCTCTTCTCTGAACAAGATGGCTGCACATTTCCCTGGCAGTCATGCGTGCATATATCTGAGGAGGCCCACAATTTCCTTCCTGAGAGCTGATTCCTTTTCTTTGTCCATCATGTCACACAAAGAAGCGAGTTTGTGGTGCTACCTTAAAATGTATCTGTAGGTGTCTCAGTTTACCCCAGATATTTTGAATTAATAAAATATATTTTTTGGCTTTCAGGTATTCACACAGAAACAAAACGCTCTCACTCATTGATGTGGAATTTATGAAAGTGAAAATGACACTGCTTTTATTTTGACAGTCCAGCATTTAACAGAATAAATTCGCAGAGCGCACTAGAAGTAAGAAAAACGAGACAGTTTAACAAATCAAAGCAGAGCTGGATTGCAGGAGCGGAGAGGAAGAACAGACGCTGCTCCAACAGGCTCAGCAGGTTCTGACTGATTCTGCCAACCAGCAACTTTCAGTTTCAGTCCAAACTAAACCTGGACTGGCTTTAGAAGAGAAGAGAGCAAATGGGTTTAAGGGAAGACACAAATCCAACATAGTCAGATTAATCAGCAGAAAACACATTTAATGGATTATCACAACAGTAATGTCAAACTGGGCAGGTTCAGGACAACAATAGCAACAAACGGTAGCATCATTTATATTTCCATATAAATATACTCAATTTTCATCCATCCATCCATTTTCCGGTCACGCTTGTGGAGTCGGGAGGTGCTGGTGCCTCTCCAGCTACGTTCCGGGCGAGAGGCGGGGTCACCCTGGACAGGTCGCCAGTCTGTCGCTGGCAACAGACTGGCGACAGATTTTATAGTGATTTTATAGTGTAAAATTTTATTACACTATAAAAAAATTTTTATAGTGTAATTGTTTTAGCGATGTCAGCAAAGCAGCATTTTTCCTTTCAAATCTCAGCCATTCTTTCCTCAAGTCAAATGTTAATTTCACACTTTAAGTTGAGCAGAAAACAGACCTAAAAATAAGCATTGTTACGTGTGACTTATAAATGCAGAGTTATGCACATTAACTGTTTTTACGTCACATTGACAGCAAAAGTGAGAATTTAATTCCGTCTATAATAACATTAACAGGCTTGTGACTGAATAAAATGTGGGAAAAATAAAAATATGGAGAGATTGTGTACCAGCATTTGAGTCAGGTAAAATATTAAAATATAAAAAAAAGACAACATATCACAATTTCTATTTATTAGCACTGAGAGCTAAAGATAATGCATCTCGTGTCCTTTCAGATTGTAATATTTATTTCTTTTTAAATTGTTTGAAAATGTGTTGATCTGTCATTTCAGCCGGAGGAATTTAACTAAAACATCTGGCAGCATTTTTTGTTAACTATTTAAACACAACTCCAAAGTGTTATAGTGACATTTTAGTGCTAATTTCACATTTCAAGAAATATTTCAGATATTTTAGAAAAACATTTAGATATTTAATAAGAGTATTTGCAACATATTTATCAGGCCTTGAGATGGGACACTGGCTGACAGTAATGTTAATTTTCTGCATTGTCAAAATAATAAATTTTTCAGACCCACAAACGCTCTGAAGAAGAATCACATGTATATTATTATTATTTTTTCTGAAAGAAATCTATCTAATAAACCTATCTAACCCCACTAAAGCCTACAATATTGTAACGCCTTTAAATTGAATATTGAATACCGCCCTCTGGTGGACACACATATAAAAATGAACAGCTGTAATGATATTCAATTGTGACTAAGAAGTGTTAGTTAATCTTCAGATAAAAATATGATTTTGGAATTTAATATTGGGCAACAAAGTTTCAGTTTTTGTGTATTTTGTTTTAAAAACAATTAATGAACTGAGACAACAATATCTATACATTTTTAGCAATATTCACTCAACAAAGTGAAAAGAGTTTGAAAAATCCCAAAACCAAATCCTTCCCGGCATCACTTTGGGTTTGAAGACGCACCAAGAACCTGATCTGAAATCCACCAGATAGCTTTACGAGAACCAGTACTTCAGCAACCAATCAGAGCCAGGAGGAGCGGATTATCACTGTTAATCAAGCATGCGTACACGCTGCTCAATGTGCTAATGGCAGAGAAACCCTGTACCATTCCGGGAAAACCATTTATCATGCACAGGCGTGAATACTTTATAGGCACTGCACAGGAATTTGGTTCTTTTTCTTGTAAGATGTCATAATATCACATTTGTTGTGAACTGGTAATGGATGAACAAACTAATGTTTGATAAGGAAATGTCCAAAAAGGAAAAGGATGGTTGGTTGTAAAAAAGAATTTTAAACTCTTTCCTAAATTGTCAGTTTTGATTGTTTATTCTATGTTGCATGACTCTGTGTTTTTGTGTTTGTTATGATGTAAAGCACTTTGAAATGCCTAGCTGCTGAAATGTGCTATACAAATAAAATTTGATTGATTGATTGATTGATTGAAAAGTTGGCAAGTGAGCCATATATTATTTTCTAATGCCTCAAAATGTTAAAACATTGATTAAATATTCTCTTACCATCACTATATGCCAAAAAGTGTCTCAAAAATAACATTTTTACAACTAAGTTGATGGAGGAATGGCCTGAACTTTATGAAAAACATGTCCCCCCAGGATTGTCTTGAAATGGCCCTTTAGCTGCAACAGACAACAAAGATTTATCAGACTTTCAACAAACCTGGGTAAAAGCTAAACTTCAGCTCACCAGCCCAAAGTTTGGCTGACCTACCGCCTCAAGTACAGTCTCCCTTGTTTCTGTTTTCTCACAGTACAGAGACTCCTGTGAAGAGCAGAGCATCGACAGACCGATTTCCACTGGATCTTCAACTGCAGGACAAATGGAGACGGTGAGAAGCAGAAGCAGGAAACCGAACACGAAGACAGACTCTCATTCATGTGAATAATTTGCATGAGTGTACAGTTTGCAAATGGCACGCTCTCTGTGTTTGGCCACCAAGTTCACCAGTCATGAGAACTCAGACAAACATGTCATTTATTCCAGAGATATTACACAGGATTTAAACCTGATCAACAGTTTCTCAGATTTTCTGATGTTTTCCTCTGGACTCTGGATGATTTTTATTTACTCTTTTAGTGTAAATGAGGAATGTGGATTAAGTAAAAGAAAAGAACAACATAAAGTGTACAGTATTGCCAAAAGTACTGGATGCCTCCTAATAATTAATTTTATGTGTTTCAACCACTTCCAGTATAAATCCCAGCAGCTGGACAGGTAGACTGAGAAACTCAGTGAATTTGTTGGTGGCGTTAAAGCAAAGTGGAAGCAACTGGGAGCCATTTTAAAACATCAGTCAGTTGAAGCACAAAGCAAGCAGAGGTCACCCAGCTTTCCATACAGTCATCAGCTAAAGACGGCTAAACGTCCTGTGGTTTTTAGATTGTGGTTGTAAAACATTTTACATCACTCTGGAGAGCTCTGTTCTCCAGAGTGATCGTCTCTGGAGAACATCTCTCATCCAGTGGACAGCTCTGGGTCTGTTGTTTCCGGTCTTAATTTTAGTGCAAAGGGTTTGATGGTGTAGATCTGGTTTCAGGAGTTGAACCCTTTGGTTGCAGCGAAAGGAGCTCTGATGTCAATCATTGCAAATTAGTGAAGTGACTGGAGGGTCGGACTCTCTGGTGCAGTACTCAACTGGTTTGAATCTTATCTAAAGAACTGGGATTCCTGTGTGTCAGAAGGTAACTTCTCATCAGAAAGGGCTGAAGTCACATGTGGGGTACCCCAAGGCTCAATCCTGGGACCTTTACTTTTCCATCTCTAAATGCTCCCACTGGCTCAGGCTATAACAGGAAGATTAGCCATCAAAACTACGCAGATGATACTCAGCTCTACATTACGACGGTAACTCTGAACCCATCCGACCACTGAACAGGCGCTTATTTAAACTAGCGGATGTGTCACAAGTTTCTCCAACTGAATAGAAACTAAACTGAAGTTATAATATTTGGACCTAAAGAAGAACGATCTCGAGTCAAAGTGCAGCTCCAATCATTACGACTAAAAACTAGCGATCAGGCCCGAAACCTGGGAGTAGTGATGGACTCTGACCTGAACCTTCAAAGCCACATAAAGACAGTCACAAAGTTGGCCTTCTGCCACCCGAAGAACATTTACAGCAAGATCTAGAGAAACTCATCCTTGCATTTATCTTTAGTTGCATTGATTACTGAATCAATCAATCAATCAGCTGCAGAACACTGCTGTTCGGGTTCTGACTAAAACTAGGAGGATAGAGCACATCACCCCAGTTCTAACGCACCCACATTGTAGCTCAGAGAATAAACTTCAAAATACTTTGTAGCTTATAAATCACTGAACGGTTTAACACCTCGATACATTAAAGATCTGCTGTTTTATCAACTTTCCCGACTCCTTTGCTCTGCATCCCCAGAACCAAACATGGAGAAGCAGCCTTCAGCTTCCCTGCAGCACAAACATGGAACAAACTTCCAGAAAAATGCAAAACAGCCGAAACACTGGGTTCCTTTAAAATAAGGCTAAAACCCTTGTATTAATAACTGGAACATTGATCAACATATCTGATGTGTTTTTGATGATGGCATTTGACAAACATCATGTTTATTGCTGGTTTTATAACAGCTGGAAAAGAAGGACTGATATAATGAATCATAAGAATTAATAATGAGGGAATACTTTTGGCATCTCATGTGGATTAACGCCATCAGAGGGCCGGGACTTTAACTAATCAGTCCATCCCCGGGTAACAGGAAACCCCAGACATGACCCTCCTCTACCATGCTTCAGGCTGACAGTCATGTTGCTCTTTGTGTTCGTCAATCATATAAAATCTGAAAACACCTTGAAGTTAAAACGTGACAAAAGCTGAGCGAGTCCATGTGGTTCATCAAGGCACTGCATATTTTCTCACCTGTTGTCCCGTTGCACTTTATTGGCTCACTCATCTTATTATTACTTGTAGCGGACACATAAAAGTCGTACGTGCTTCCTGAGTTCAAGCCAGTGAAATTACACATGATGGTGTTTTTGACTTCTTGGTAGCTGGTGTAGTTCCAGAAATCAGACTTGAGGGTACAGTTGTAGGTATTTGCTGATGAATTTACTGGAGGAGTCCACTCAAAGATGAGGGAAGATGTTGTCCTGTTGCGTTCTTTAGCTCCAGAGGGAGGCGACGGGACTGAAGGCAGAAAGAAAAGGTTACTTACATCCCTTTAAAAACATGTTATAACAAAACGTCGAGCCGTTTTCTGAGCATGCAGTCTGTGTTTAGTAATGATCAAATAAAATCAAACTCACGGGTGAAAATGGAGCTATCCGTTTCTGGGCTGTTCAGATTATTAAAAACTGCAGTGACCATCACGTTGTACTGGGTGGCAGTTTTCAGATTAGAAAACTCCACACTTTTATTCGATGTGTTTTTTAATTCCACATGTGAGCCATTCAGCTTAGCTGTAAAGATGACATCACATCCAAGATTTGAAGTAAAGTCCCAGGTAGCAGTAATTCTGTTATGTGTTGCTGTCAAGTTCAAGTTTGAGACCGGTCCTGGAGCTGTTCATAAGTGAAGAAGTCAGATTAATGCAACAGAATTTGCCATAAAGCGTCTCTAAATAAATTAACCAGAGTTACCGGTGCATGTAGTGATGTTTACAATTTTTCCCTCCCGATCACAAATGCCCAAGACTTGCACAAAAAAAGTAAGCTTCGTGCAGTCTCGGAGGTCGGACACTGTCACCTTATATGGTTTGTCCAAAAGATTTGGTGGGTGTGTCACATTAACATGCAGGTCCCTGTTACAAGACAACACGCTTAAGAGTCAAAGACTGTCCTGAAACAATTCGCTCACAGATGTTAATCACTGTGCTCCTTTTGTGTAGAAAAACACAACGGATAAGAACGTGAAAGCAGCAATTTGTAGAGTTTGGTGAACAGAGAAGTAAACTTAATATAGGAACATAAAGGGGACGAACCCGCTTTCATTCCTGGCCATCACTTTAAACTCTATGTAATTTCCGTCTGGCGGATCCCACTTGAGAGTTAAACTCGTGTCCTTGCTTTCTAAAGCTTCCAGGTTGGACACTTTGCCGGGCCCTGAAAGAGAGACAGCGGGCTGTTATAAAACGGACAAAGCTTCTCTTTGTATTTGCCGAAGATGAAACCAAATAGAAGCAGGCGGGTGACACGGTCCGCATGAAATGTGGACGTAATTTGCCTTTTCAGATATGAATGTCAGATAGCGTCCGAAGGAAACGAGGAGCTGGAAAGTTTTTTCTCATTTCCCCCTCTGAACAGAACGGCTGTAAACTCACGGGTGCAACTTGAGATGTTGATGTTCTTACTCCACATGGAACTGTCGTTGACTCCTGTGGTGAAAACGAAACGGTACTTCCTTCCCTGTGTCAAGCCATCAAACACCATGTCTTCTCCCCTCACGGACTTGTTGTGCTTTTCATCTTCCGAATCTGAAAAAGCGAGAACCTCGAAGAAGCCATAGTTCCCGTCGGGTTTCTTCCAGCTCAGACTGACGGTGGTTTCTGTAAAATTGGTCACAGTGAGGTTCTGGACCTCCCCAGGTACTGAAAGGAGGAAACAAACCCAGAGTTAGTTTTTTTTTCATCTTAGTCACATTACAGGTGCATCAGCTATACTTTGAGCGCCTCATCTTTGCTTTGCAGAACAGTAATAGTATATACCTCAATGGGTTCACAAGATATAACAGTGGCAGCAAAATAAAAACAGACATGCTTTGCTTCATTGAGAGGAGACAAATGCACATTATGTGCCTAAAGGGTGGCTTTAAAATATAAAAATAATAATTGCGTATTTCTCTACAAAAATTAACTCTTAAATGACGTCACCATCTGTTTTTTTCTTCTGTTTACTCAGTTTATCCTAGCCTTATACTAAATTTGTACTCAAGATCCAGATTTGATACTTGGTTCTTTAATTCTAGTTTTGTCGGACTTCTACCAGGAATGGTGATGTTATCTTTTGATATTTTAAATCGCTTCTCAAAACCTTTTTTTATTTGTTGGCTTTTAATTAAAGCCTGGTACTATAATGTTTCTGTAGTGGTGCTACAGAAACATCAAACAGTTCTCCTTAAGCCTCCTTGCTTTCTTAGTTTAAAATCTAAGACACCAGAAACTTTCTCCCATGGCTTTTGGCTATAGACAGTAAAACAAAACATTGTTCCAAAGTCTCTTAGTTTGTTTGGAAGATTTGATTTTAAAACTTAAAATTACGCCATATTGTTCGTTTTTTTGGGCGGGGGATATTGCTGTCATGATTCAGAAACAAAAGCAGAGCTCACAAAACACCTTAAAGACAAGAATAACATATTCAGAGAACTCATTTACCAGGGATGGTCAAAGCTTATCTATTAATCGCAATAATCAACAACTTACTGGTGTAGAAGGAGCCATTGAGTGGATTGAGGTCCCTTCCACACTTCACTGCAAATACTTTGATCTCGTAGCCGGTTCCTGGGGTGAGTCTGTCGAGCGTGTAGTTCAAATTATGCATGTCCTTGGTGACGTTCCAGGAATCTTCAAGGGAAAACGCATTGAAGCGATAGTGGCTGATGTCACCGGGCCCCTTGTCCCACTGCAGAGCTGCGGACAAGGATGTGATGTTGGAGACGTTGACGGCCCCCATGAAGCGGTCTGAGGGCAAGAACAAGGTGAACAAAAACTGGCAGATTTAGGGAAAACATGTGGAACGGTAACAGGAAAACATAGAGTCACAGCTCTGAAGTCCAAGTTAATTTAACTGTTTTAGAATCAACAAACAAAAACTTGAAATAGTTGAACCCAAAGTTGGGGCTCCACCAATGGAGAAATATTCTTCACTTTCCTGCTTTCACAAAGATGATCTAATTTTCACTTTGCTTACTGGTCATCTCACTGAAAACATTTTTGTTTTCAGGACAACAAACCAATTTGTTTGGACCGTTTCTCGCATCTACTCGCTTACTTTATCAATTTCTTTTTCTTCTTGTGCTTTTTTAAAATGTTTACAGTCACAAAATTTCAGCGTGTTAAAATTATGGTGAGAAATGATTAGGCAGTAAACTAATCATTTAGATACCGCTAAGTTATTAGCAGTAACTAATTACTTTAAATCACATAATTTGATGAAATTTCCCTTCTTGTGTCAAGAATTCTTCAAATAAATCACTAAAAGTCCAAAATTGTTGTAATTCCAGCTCACTGCAGGTTGAATAAACCTAATCACTTTCTAAAATGTCTGAAAAGCTCTTAATCATTTCCTGGCTGTACCAGTTAGCTTATAATGTAACCGGTTATCAGTTTATAGTCGGCTACATCGGTTACCAGTCAATCTTCTGGTAAAATCCCATTAGCTTTTACCAGTAAAATACCAGAAGGTTGCCATGAGTACTAATTTTCTTTATTCTGCCAGCATTCGTTTCTGCTGTGGCCTCCAGTTTTCCCACTAACTGCAGGAGCTGTTGTACCTTCATAGCAAATGAAAGGCAGCTCTTCAAAGCACTCTCTCTCGACCCAGGGCCCAAAGGCCAGTATGACCACACACGAGTTCTCGATGTAGTTTTTATTATTCTCTGGTATGACGGGAGGCAGCATGGGCGAGCGCTCGCACGTTGAAAGTATCGGCAGCTGCGGCGTGGTCGTCCACAGCGAATCTGTGGTGTGACCTGCGAGAGCTGTGGTGGATCCCCACGCCTGGGTGAAGTTGGCCCCTTGTGTGAAGTTGGCCCCTTCTGTGGCGTTCATCAACATGTCCATATCGGTTTCAATGTCATAAAAGCTGGTCGAGTCGGTCACTGTGATGTTTGGTTCTGTTGAGTTTCTGCTGGAGCGTTGAGGGTCAACGGAACCCGTCGGGAAGCCCGTTGTCGACCCGGTACTGGTGGGCGAGGGGGTCGTGGTCGTCCTGGGGGGTGCCGGGCAGGTGCAGGAGCAGCTGCAGCAGTCTATTTTTGGCAGTGGGGATTTAAACAAAGGGAAGCCCGGGTACCAGTTCTGGAAGACCAGTGGGTCCCCGTTGGCCCACAGTGTCCAGGGCGTCCCGAAGCTTTTGGACGAGGTGTTGGTGGAGTTGTCGGAGTCGTACTCCGAGTCGTAGTCGTAGGTTTTGTTGTAGGTGTCATTGTAGTTTATGTACTTGCGAAGGCCAATCCAGTGGGTGGAGTTGATTATTTTGGCGATGGCGTGGACGTTTTGTGGCGTGAGAGTCACCATCTCTTTAAAGCAGACCTGAGCAGACAAAGAAGACAAAGATCACGCCACAAGAATGGAGTCAAAGAGAGACTTTGCATCCTACACACACTTCAGCAAATATGGCAACAAAAACCATAGCATCTTGCAAACAATGAATAAACCCTAATAAATTCAAAAGTTTGCACTAAACTCTCGATGAAAATGAAAGTAGAGGTGGTGCTATTTGGCTGTATTGAGTTGAGCTGATAACCGAGTTACATGTGGGCTCCAGCCACCCTTTTAAATGGAAATTATGTGCAAATTATTTGCAAAGAATGCGTGATAGCCAGGGAGCATAAAAAATAAATTTAAGAAATACATAAAAAGGATGTCTTTTTAAAGGACAGTTACAACTAAATTTATTAACATGAACCCGCGAAAGGTTAACAACAAACCAATCAGGATTTTGGCAAATTTCTGAAGTTTCAAAATTACAATTCAATTCTTCTGAAACTTAATTTCCCTGAACTGATAATGTTTCATGTTAAAAGTAGTAACATTTTCTCATTTGCTTACAGAAGCTTCTTCTGTCAGCATTTAGGTTGTAATGAATGTATGACTTCAAAGCCTCTTTCATAAAAATATTCCCGTCATAAACTCGTAATGAAATCAGGTGTGGTGAAGCTCAGAGCAATAAAGAAGTAAAGGTTTGTCTTTTAAAGAGTGCATGTTATCTTTATTTTTTAAAGACAACAAAAAAAAACATCTGCATTTTGCACACATTACTTTAAAACAAGACAGTTTCTTGAAGAAATACATTAGTTTCCTAAAGTACAAAATTGGAAAGATCTGCTTTCCGATTCTGACATTAAAGTAAAAAGCAACCTCAGGACAACTATTAGTAAGCCTGTCACTATAAGCAATAAATTAATTAATCGAATGATTGATCTATCATCTCAATCATTCCCATGATTGTTTTTCCTCTTTTTCTACCAAACACTGAATGAAAGCAGGTTTCAGTCTGGTACATTGGTCTCAGCTGGCTCCGTTTCGATGGATAATTCTTGTTTTTAAACATTCAATTCACTTTTATTTTGGATATTTAAAACATCTTCCAGTTCCAGAGTTAAATGTCTGCAAGAAATGAAAGCGTAATCATCTTTGTGAGTAAAGATGAGTAAGCTCATTACATAACTTGAAATTAGTCCCAAAAGCAACGATATTGATCACAATTTTTGGGACAATTTCTCATCCAGAAAAATTTGCTGTTGTATTCATACGGTGCCGGAATTAAACACAAAACCCCTCAAGTGCCCCGCTAATCTGTTCCCTTTCAGTGCGTCCACCTGGATGCTTCAGAAAGTTTCTGGAGGTGATCTCAGGTGCGTTCGTACCTGGCAGTGGTTCCTGGCGTCAGCCCAGCTGGCGTTGTGTGGACTAATGAAGTATTGTCTCTCTGCAGCCGTGTACATCAGCAGAAGACCTGAGACGAAAGCCTGATTTAGTCATTTAGTGATTTAGATGTTTACATGACCAGGAAAAATCCGTTTGTTTTTAGTACTCAAGAATTAGTTTAGATCATAAATATCCAGTGAATTCAGGTTGAAAGGTGAAAAATAAAATACAATTCCAAGATTGAAATATGTCATCTCAAAATGTAATAAATCTTATTAAAAATATTTTTATTTGAAGCGGAAAATTAGAAATTAACCAGTTTTAACTTCCTGGTTCACTTACAGGCTACTAGAATCATATAATCGGCAGATTAATCATAACTTTCCAAAAACAATTGTACTCACCCCAACAAACAGAAATACACAGTTTATGTATGAACGTTAAGTTCCCCATGGTGACGTCCCGTTGAATTTACACTAAAACACACATTCACACTAGTATATTAAAAAATTATATATGCGTAGAAAGAAAAAGATCTGTCTCTATTCGCCCTGGCTGTAGATGTTTCCTCTCGCTCAGAACAGAAACAAATGAGTGATGAAACAAAATGGCCAACAGGTAAATATCCCAAATGACGTTCATCACAAGGCTCCATTCACCTAAAAAACAGCATCAGATGCAGCTGCTTTGCATTCATATTCCAAACATGCAAATCATTCAAATATTTGCGTCAACCGAACACAAGAAGCCATTGAGACGGAATATGTTTATTTCAGCTCAAAACTCGAGTATAAAACAGAAAGTCGGTACAAAATGCAAGAAACTTGAAGAATATAAAAGGAAACCTAAACCTTTCGCTAAACTACAAAGTTACAGAAATGCCTCCAAATATTCTCTGGCAGTGTTATGTTTAAAGTGGTCATTTAGTCAGTGATTGGTCACATCAAGCCAAAGTGCCTTAAAGTGGTTCAACTGGTTTCAAGGTGGAAACGGTAATCAACTTTACTGCTGTCGGGATGCGACTCAATGCATATTTTGAATACAGTAGGAGACAGGAAAACTGAGTCGGTTATTCAGTGTCAAATTAATTTTCAAAACAGGGCCACAACGTTTTGGTAAAGTTCATTCAGCTTTGTATAAAAAGGCTCAAGTGTTGGGGGTGATCCAGTCAGCCCCTCTTCTACCAACACTATGAAAAAGAAAAATGTTCCCAAAAAATAATCACCAATGATAAGCCACTGAAATCATCTAATGTTTAAAATGAGGAAATACAAAAATACAGCTATGTAAGTAAAAAAAAAAAAAAAAAAATCCTCTTAACACCATGAAGTGGAGAGCTTTATTTGGCTCAAAACTGGCCAATACTCAATTCAACATAATTAAAGGTAGCTAGGCAATTACTTTACGTGATGACAAATCATTTGCAAAAATATAGGGAAAAAAAGGACAAATTACTACATTTAAATGAAAACATAATGCCATTACAAATGTAAATGAATAATGGAGAATATGAAAATATAAACCAAAAGGAATGAAAAACGGTAAACTAGTCGCTGTCGCTTCCCCCCTTCAGCAGCCTCTTCCCACTGGAGGGCGCAGGAATCTCCGGTTTTACCTTGGGCCTGCAGGGAAAAGAAAGAAAATTTAATTTAACACTGATTAAGATATCTGGTTCTCATCTTCATGTGTCCTTGTGGTTTTTCCTGCAATAAAGTTATCTTTGGCCAAGGGTGGCCAAACCCAGTCCTCTTAACTCTCCAATATCTCCTCTAGCAAATCATTCAGTGGATTCAAATGGTGGAGAAAGATAGGCATCTAAAAACTGCAGGATAGATTAGAGCTTTAGGACTGGATACCTGATCTACAGTGTTCAGGTTATTCTTACTGTGATCTGACATTTCAGCACATCAACCTCTAGTTTTTTGTTTTAGGAACATCAATTAAATATACAGATTTCCATTTCTAAACTTCCCAACTCAAATGTATCGATTTTTCCAGCATTTTTCATGATATTCTATACATTCAAGGCAAATGAATGGAAAGGTGAAGGGAAAGTTTAAGTGTAATGTTCAGACTTTCAGTAACTCAGTTTGTGTCCTTTACAAACAAAAATTAACTTTAATTTATTCATGTATGCTAAACGTCAGAGCGTGGGGCTCATTTCGCTTCTTTTCTCAACTGCGACTGAAATCCTGGCCTGAAGGAAAAACCTCATGAGCTTCATGGTAACTGATGTAACCAAAGTCCAAAGATCGTTTCAGGGTGTAATCTACGGGACTTTCCTTACCCCATTTTATCCATCAGTTCCAGACCATCGTTGAGGTTCTTGAACCAGAGATAACGATTACGGCCCCGAATCTGCAACAAAGTTAGAAGGTAAAAAGGTTATTTAACCATCCTAATACTGTGCTGTCATCTAGTTGCAGAAACAAGCCTTACTGAGAGAGTGTAAATCTCCTTGTCCTCATCCTCTCCACTAGAGGCAGACTTGGACTTTTTAGCAGTGGATGTGTTTGGAGCAGGAGCGCTCTCTGAAATGAAGAATACTCATGATAAGTGACAGAGCAAAACTGCAACCTGCTATACATACATATAAAACAACTTGAAAGCGTACTTCTTTTCTTTGTCTGCTTAGTCCCGTTTTTCTCCAGGTTTTCTTCCTCCGTCCTGCGATCCCTGCCTGGACAGGCACAGACACGGACCTCGAAGCACCGCCTGCCCAAAACCTCCCCCCTAAGTCGAACAAGACCAAATGGAAAAAGACTTTAAAAAACAAACATCCAAAGCTGAAAGATGTCCTGCCAAACCTTTACATGATGGCGGATTCATTTATCAGCTTTAGTAACACAAGACCCAAACCACTACAACATCTTATGTACTAACAAAGACGACGACTCACTCTGTGGTCTCCAGGGTCAGGATGGTGAGGATGGGCCTCCGGTTCATGCCTCCCATGCAGGAGCTGTTGCACATGAAGCTCAGCAGGATGGTGGTCGTCTCAGATCCCAGCTGAAACAAGAAAAGAGCTGATTTAACTGAATCTGTCTTTGCTTATAAAGCTTTGATATTTATACTTCTAAATTTAAAAATAAAAATCCTGTCTGTGTAATAAAAAGCTTAAAACTTGCTATATAATTTATGTTGGTTCTTTTTCTGAGGCCCTGGACAAATTAGATTTAGTAAATTTAGAGTAAAATTAACTCAGGATTGTAAATAACTACAATCCATTTGTCAGTTTAGACATCTGATTATGACTTCTAGATTATGATTCTTTTATACATTTAATAAAATCTCCCATTAAAGTAATGCACAAAGTGTAGAGTGGTTCTCTCTGGGATACCTGTGGGCGTTCGTAAGGCACGGTCACGCTCTGCCTTTTGGTGTACGGATCCTCAAAGTACTGGGCCAGCTGGCTGCCCTCCACTCGGATCAGATGGCTCTTGTTGTCGGACGCTGAGAAGAAGATTGCAGATAAAAAGCTGAATATTTCCACCTCTGCGTCACAAACAAACAAATACAACACTTTAAAGGGGGAAAACAAAAAAAAGCCCCTTACAGTCTTCACTTTGGTGGTGTGGGCATCTCTTGACAACTTCTGCCACATGCTCAGTCTTTTTATACACGGCTGTTGCTCTGATGATGGCATCCTGCGGAGGCTCCTCCTTCACCAAAATCCCAATCGGAGTGGTCCTAGACAGCTGGCAGAACAGTTTCCCGAGTTTTTCTGAAAACTAGAGAGACAGACACAGGCGTTCCCATCAGTGGTGCTGCTTGCTAAAAACTATACAATCTTAGTAAATTCTACCCAAAACTGTTCACTAATGTTTGGTTCCAAAGACAATCAGAGAATCGTTCCACCTCTCTCACCAAAAGATAAATCAAACTTCTTCGTCATCTACTTTTAACCCTTTGTGTTCTGAGGGACGCCTCTGCAGGAACATGTCCCGTCATGTCAGAGCTGTGCATGGCAGCCGACCTGCTCCTCTCACACAGCGGCGTACCGGTTCCAGGGGGCGGGAGGTCCGGTCCAGACCACCCTAACTTTAGCTGAACCGACCAACCGTGAGTCAGAGGCGATCAGTCAGCGAGGAAACACAAACGCCATTGGTTGGTTCAGGGCAGTGTTGACCTCTGACCCTTAAACTTTAGCGAATCGCCACAATGAACGAGACACTGCCTGAATGCCACCGCAAGAGATTCGTAAGAATGGACCTATGATGCGGAATCAAGGTAAGAATTTTTCTTCACTGTTAATTTACAAAGTTTTAAATGATTTGTGGCACTAGATAAAAATGCTTTAAATTATAGCTTTTTTCTGAGGAACTTTCATTTACAAAATTAAAACAGTAGTTTGAGCTTTGAAGAGTTTTTGTGGAGGGAAGGAGCGATATACAGAAATGTGGTGCTATGGAAAGCTCCTTTGTTTCAGATTTGAGCCTCATTTCTGCTCCTCCTCATGTTTGGTTGCAGAAGAAAAAAAAAAACTTTTTCAGCAGAAGTTGTCTTATCACAAATCTGGTCAAACAGGGTTAATATTTATAGGTTTTATACATTATGGTGGGTTTGTACAGTTAAGATTTCAAGAGATTAAAATGTGGAAAAGATATGATGAGCAACTTACTGTGGAGGTGACACTCTTCGCAGTTCCTGCATCATTAAACACCAGGCTAAACCCGTGCTGTCCAGCATAATTTGAAATGGCAGGAACCATTGGTGCAGTTGGCACATATTTAGTTTCCTGCAATGTTTCAGGACTCTCCCAAAAAATCAGATTAGGATCCTTTAAAAGGGGAAAAAAAAAAAAAAAAAAAAAAAAAAAAAGAGACCAAAATGAAAAACAGAATTACCACAAAGAAAGGCTGAACCAAACTATATCCTCTTCATTTAATTTGATAAGTTTAATCTTTACTTTCTTCGCACGCTTACCAAAAGTCCCTCACTTGTAGCCAAAGACTCATTATCAGTGGACAAAACCCTGGAAAAACAAACATACAAAGATCAGTTCAACTGTAATCAAGTAAACATACTTTTAAATTGATATGTAGAGTGAAAATGATATTTACACATTATTCCATAAATCATGGAAGGTGTCCTGACTCAGAGGGAGGCTGTAGTCCATTTCCTCCATTCTCCCTTTCACTGTGATGGCAAAGGAGGAGATAGAGGAAGAAAAAACTTAATGTGATAATGAGGTGTGCAGCGCTCCAATGAAAATGACATGTCTATGCGTTACCAGTTTTGTTACAGTTTCACAGTAATGCTAAAAATAATATTCACATAAAAAAATCTCTAACATTAAATATTTAAAGTTAAATATTTTAACAGTGTTGTATAAAAATCAGGTTTACACAGAAGTTGGGAGCAGTTAAATGGCAATATATGCATTTATCATTTCCGCTAACATAAACATGACATTTTAAATCATTATTTTAATTAACAGAAACGTTGTAATTATAGCTGAAATTTTTTAAAAAAGGGACGAGTTGAAGCAACTCTGCACTCAACAAAAGTCACCTAGTCAGTTTTATTGATTTGTTTCAAATCAATAAAAGAAAGCAATAACTAGTACTTTTTAGAGTTGTAAACAAAAACAGAAATACTGTTTGAAAAAGTGTTGGTAAGAATGAAACATTTCTCCAGTTCGGCTTTAGCCGTAGTTTACTCCCAATCACAATGAGTTCAAAATAGGTAGGCCTCAAAGCCGCAACTCCGAAGCTAACGAAACCGCAACTAAACTTCTTGAATTTGTCTTTTTTTTTATTCCCACAATTCAGTTTTTAATGAAACCTACAGCTCTCGGCAGCATAAAAACATTACTCATTGCATATCCTTTTAAAAAGACGGACGTTAGCTTTCCTTGAATGAGGCTAGCACAGGAGGTCAATAAAACGACAGTATACACACACTTTTAAAAAAATCTATAGGCTAAAACACAGTATCAACGTAAAGAGCAAATGGACGCCTACTGTACAAAACATTCAGCAGAGACTTCATTTCGTTTTACATTTATCGCAGTATTAGTGTTAGCATACGCGGCTAGCTACGTTTGCTAGACGACATTTCCGACAGCTAGCTTAAAGTGCTATAAAACTTCCCAAAGCCCAAATAGGAAGTTGGGCTAAAAAGAACAGTCATGTAACGAGCTGATAGTCTTTACCACACAGCCGCGGTGCGACCACTGCTCAGAGATGTTGACTCAATGTATTATTCAGGGGAAATCCTTCAATTCACCCAGAACACTTCCAAAATATTTTGAACTGACTGAAGCACGTTGTCGGGGAATCCCACTTTAAAAAAAACAAAGGGGGATGGGTGAGAGTTGCTCTTGAGTACGGTCCAATCAGAGGGCAGGGACAGCAGGAACTTATGTTTTGTGGTCCAATCAGAGGCGGTTGCTGTGCGCAGGAGCAACTGCTATGGCTACCCAAAGTTAAAGCGTTCCAAGATGTTTTTCATTCCTGGTGCCGAAGACTCACAGTAGCACCGGATGCTTTAGATAAAGGGTTCTCTAAATCAGCGTTTCCCCAACTCTGGTCCTCAAAGCACATTAACATGCATGTTTTAGATCTTCCTCTGCTTCAACACATCCCATTCAGATGATTGCATTTCAGCCATCTATTGAAATTACGTGTGTGGAAGCAGGGAAAGGCATTAAACTTGCAGGCCTGTGTCTCTGCAGGAGCACACTCCAGTCAAATGATGAGGACTCTGGAGAACACGATTTCATAATGAGGAGATGATTCAGACATTTCATTCAGATGTGTTGGACCTTAAAATCCTGTTTGTTTTTTAATAAAATGATTAAAACTCAGCCCACAACTGATATAACGCAACATAATTTCATCAAAGTTATGTTGCATTATAATTCCATCTGGAATAAAAAGAACAATTTAAATAACTAATTTAAAGAAAAATGTGACATTTAAGGCGATAATGTAAACATGCATGTTTGGAGCTCACGATGGGGTCTTGCTGTCAAACTTGTTTATAGTCAAATGGATATGAAAAGAAAGGTGTAAAATGACAGCTCTGTGAAATTCTGCAAAATCTTAGCAAACATTTTTCCAAAATGATGCTTGACAGTGTGATGTTTTGTGGACCTTCCCTCGCCCCTAAAAATTTAGATTTCAGTCACAAAAACTAAAAATGAATGTATATTTAATTTGTGGGGAAAGCAGGTTTTCAAATCCTCCCCTCCTCAAGAAGTTTTGGCAAAAAAAAAAAAAAATCAGGTGTTCTTGAGCAAATGGTCAGCAGAATACCCAAGTTGACATCTCCTTCTTGCATGTTGCTGCTTATTGAAATCTTTTAATTTTCTGTTCATGCAGGCTGGATGACATCACCTCCCATCAATTACCTCTTCAGCTGTAAGAAGGAACTTCAGCAGCTGCAGTTGCACAGAGCCGTTTGTGTAAAGCTGTTGGTGTCTGGTCACCAAAGGTGGAGTCACGCCCACAGAGTTCTGTCCCAGTCTTGGATCGTGTCCATCTCTGTGAATGCAAAGCGTTGATTAGTTCCACTTTGGGGGGACAGCTGGATGTTTGACCTTAGTGAAAGTGTTGATGGAGCCACAGAGTTGTCTCTGAATCCGTTCCAGGACAGCACAGACACTCATAGATACAATAGTCGTGACTAACAGACCATTACTTTTATTTTTACAACGCTGTTGCATAAGGCTGTAATAATCCCTTGCCAAGTGTAATTTAATACTTTAGTCCTATTTTTAATCGTTATTAAAAGGGTACTACCTTTATAAAGATTTTTTTTCTCTTTAAAGTTACATTTCTATAATGTATTTAAAGAAAAATCAACTCACTGAACAGAATGTGGCCGTAAGCTGTGTAGCCGCCAGGAGGTCAGGCAGAACCTCCCAGACTCTAATCAGTCAGTCTGCTGTGACCCGACTCAGAAACTCAACAAAAAAAAGAAGAAATATCATGTGCAAAAGTTTTGAAGTGTTGAAAATATTTCACTCAATTACATAAAATAAATAAATAAATAAATAAAAATCAAAGTTTCTAAAGTAAGCTGTGAAAATGGGTAAAATCAGTGACGTGCATGGAGATAGTAAGTGTTGCACCTTATTTACCCTAAGAAACAAGAAGAAAGAACAGACATGAGTCAGACTTTAAATACCGGAGGGCCTCATCAGCTGTTTCAGATCACAATCAGGAGAGCAGCACAGCAAAAGGAAAATTCCCCACTTAACCACAAGGAGGGGCTGTAACATGTCCTGTCCAAAAACCAACCGTGATGTGTTTCAGATCTTTGACCTGCTGGAAAATTTAACTGTGTCCAACATTCAAAATCTGAGCCAGTCTGTCTCCCTCAGAAGAAATGAAGTTAGTTAACAATGGTTCGGGATAAGATCCTTTCTAACAACTGGAAGCGACTGAAAGATCAGTGTCACAGTCCATAATGAGGCCGGTTCGAACGCGATGAGCTCCAACAAGGACTCCTGAAAAGTAGCACTGGCCACATGGATCAACAAATGCAGTTAACCAGTCAAATCCAACATGATAATGACCACAAACACATCAAAACACTTTGAGAACAAAAACAATCACAACCAATGACCTGGATTCCAGTTTTCTCCCCATCAAATGTCGATGTGGTACTTCGGTCCAAGTTGCCCCCAAATGTGTATATCACTGAATTACAATATGTTCTTTTGCTAATATAGCTACATGTATATGGGTTTAATGTAAAACATTTTGAGTTTTCAGCATTGCCTCAAAACTCTCATATAAATTGAATTCATTAGCATTTACCAGTCAATGCACAATTTGAAATGATTTCTACCTATCCTTGTACGAAGAGCGACAAAATATCCAGCTGGAATTATGTATATTTTATAATATACAGTATATAAACCATGCGGTCAGAGTATAACTTGATCACAAACTTTCGGAAATTTATCTAAAAAAAAGAGGATAAATTTGGATTTTTGACTGGAGAAAATGCACAACAATTTCCAGCTTGTGGAAATGCTTCCTTTACAGTCATCCCACTTTAAAAAAGAAGGGGCTGAGTTAAAACATTACTATGGTATTCATGCATATGGTAAGGAGGAACCTCTACATGGTACTGTACATGTATTTCTAGCAATAGGACATAATAATAACGGCAGAATGTCAGCACCTGCTGTCCATCACATGACTCGATGTACTGTACCAGAATTTTGAACCAGCTGACCCCAACCATCCACAGAAAACTCTGTCTCACACACACACACACACACACACACACACACACACACACCTTATATATAGGTCATGACGAACAGGAACATTATTTACACATGCCGTTTCTGTGCATCACTGCACAGCGGTCACATGGCTCATGTTTATGGTGGTGTGATGTTCTTGGCCGGTATAAAAACCCCGGCTGGACTCACCAGTTCCTGCCTCCAGTTAAAACGAGCAGAGTGACTGGTTCCAGTGGAAACGTATCCCGTTATCAAAGTCTCTTCTTGTTCTTGGCCGTCTCTGTATGAATTCATATGATCTCCTTTGGAACACTAGCCGGTCTCGTTCTCCTCCCGGCTGCACGCATAAGCCTTCAAACTATGCCGGCAGGAGGCTCTTCGCCACACTGCTGATGGTGTAAAGTTTCTCTGCATTTAGTCGGAGTCACACATGACTCGGCTTGGCTTTTAAGTGTAAGGGTGGGGGTCAGGTTGGTTCACAAAAGGGGAAAAGCAAGCACCAAGGAGACAGCGGTGCGCAGTGAACAGATGGATCTATGTTGGTGGGGGTGTGTGTCTGCCTGTAAAGACGTTTGGCAAATGGCCTGCACCCATCCGAGCCTTGCGACGCGCACACACCCCTTTACTCCCAAAGTTCTGTCCAACCACACCCTCGCTCCTAATTCAGGTGCCACGGCCCAGATTTAGAGTGCACCTGTTGCCTGCTGGGGGAGGATTGAGCTTTGTTGTACATGACAGACAGGGATCAGCAGTGAAGGGGGCGCGGTAGAGAGGAGTGGGGGGTATGTGACCTCTTTGGCATGTGATCTGAAATAGAAAAAGATTTAAGCCTGTCAGGATGAAAGACAATAGCAGAGACGAGCCCTTTTTCGCTGCAGATGAGAAATGTTGAATAGATAGAACTATAACTCAGCAGATTTTGTATTTTTATCTCCAATAATCAAATTTATGGTTTAGTTGTTTAGAAGAGGCACAAGGAACAGTCTTGTCCTCCCTGAAGCAGCAGGTGTTTTTTTATTTTATTTTCACTTTTTCTAATAAAATAAAGAAATGCATAAAATACCACAGATGCTATTAAACAAAAATAACTTATACTTGAAGCGCCATTAAATACTCAATCCAACAGCAGGTAAGCTGTACAGTGATTTGTAGTTCACGATGGATGCCAACCTCTCACATTCAGGCGAACAAACTGCATAAAAACAGACTGACGCCATTCAACAGATGTGATTCTCTATCAAACACCAGACTTTATATAATGATTCATGACATCCATCCTCACAAGACCTCAGTGTAGGGGCCACCCACTCACATCAGTTCACATTATGCGAACAAGTCTGACTTAGAAGAAGTCATCGTTTTGTTAAGCATGAAAACTGGTGACAAACGACATTCAGAGGGCAACTCAAAGCAGAGTGTGACGGGGACGTAAAAGGAAAATAAAACATCGTTTTAGATTTTTTAAAAAGAAAAATCCAAGGAGTGCTACTCGCATTGAAATTCCGCCAACTTTACTCCGATGTCCTTAAATAAAATAGGACTCCTTAAACCGACTGTGTGTGATTATTCCTCAGGATAAATTCTCCTGTCCTGTTAAAGCTGCAGAGTTTTGCTGAAGAACAGTTTACCTGGAAGTCCACCCCCTCAATGAGGTTCTGCTCAGGACCTCATGTGTCCTTGGGCCGGCTCTGGGTCTCCCCTGCAGCCAATGACAGTTAAGGTCAAGACAGCTTCCTGCTCGACCTCTTTAGAGCAGAGTCCCCTCTCTCTCCCTCAACCCTTTCTCACCCCCTCCCTCCTTCCTGCGTTTACGAAAGCGAATGCCCGTTTGCGCACGGCAGTCACCCTATCCGAGCTGGACGGACAACACAAACTTTGTACGGACCACAGGACGACCAGATTTCTACCCTATTGGGGTTTTCCTCCTTTGGATTAAATATATTCGCTCCGTTTATTTTTTTTTCTTTTTGGTTTTCGCTGCTGATTGCGCGGGTTTGAGTCGAAGCTCGTCTCCATTTGGCACCAGACGCATCTGTCACCACCTGCAACCGAGTGCCTAAAGCTGTCAAAGTCATGCCGGCCGGGTTTCAACAGCTCGGAGGGGAGGTAAAGTTTTCTTTCCCCTCGTTCTTCTTGCTTTTAAGCGACAAAAGTGATGGGTGTCCTGCAGGGAAAGTGTTTATTTTTAACCCAGCGAGTTGCGCGTTTCGACTGGAACATTTTACGCACGTATGTTTCGGATGTGGCTCAATCAAATTCACCCTGAGATATCTTACAGTTTGAGTTTCGTCGACTAAACAGTGAAAATAAGTCGATATCTCATAATATTTTAAAAACGTCTGATCCAATATTTTTTTTGTTTGTTTGTTTTTTTTTGTTTTACTTCACTTTAATGGCGACTTTGAACACTCGGTCTGTTCTGAAAGATTTTTCTCTTTGAAAGAAAATATCTGACCTTGAAAAGTCAAACATCTGAGTTTATCGATCGCAGCTAATCTTTTTTTTAAAAATAATCCAGAGTATAAGTTTGGGGAGGAAGAAGTTCTGGAGCAATTTTGGGTCATAAAACAACCAACAGAAGTCAAGTGTAATGTTCTCCTAAAAGGAGCTGATGCTTAGGGAAAGTTTTCATAGAAATTATTTATAGGACCAGCAGGCAGTTGGTTGACCAGCAGAACAGAAGCACTTTAATATCGTTATTATACAATAATAATTATTAATCTGATCAGTAAGCCCTCTAGGATTCTGACATTGCACTGGTTGTATCTTGGCCACTGCAACTTAATGAACTACAAGGTACTTAGTGGTGCTTGCGGTCATTTTCCACTCACACATGTTCACAAACACACATTCTTCTGTTTTGGTCTCTAAATGCCAAACAGCTCATTAAAGACTCAACACAGCAAGGTCAAGGCGCGGCGGCACAGGCTGAATCTGACTCTTTGGTTAATGATTAAGAGAACAGTGCAAGAAAAACAAATGACTGAATCTGCAAATGAAACCTGGCATCACTGTTTCATCAATGCTCTGATGTTTTCTCTCATTCAAGAAGACAGTGAGATGTAAGTGATTGCTGAAGTGTCACCAGTGGCTGTTTTGCAGTCTTTCTTTCACACCAGATCAAAATGTTACCCTTTTTTTTTTTATGAGGTCGTGCTGTTCAGTCATGGCTCCGGAGTTTTCTGTTTGACCAACACCATCTTCTCAGAGTTTTGGAGAAGACGACACAAAATGCACAAAAGATACCAGTGATTACCAGTGTCAGACATCTTAAATCTGTGCGTGTCGGTTGAACTCTCTCTGTGGGTTGCGGACCTCGAGTCCCCAAGGTCATCTCATCTGTCACCGCTCAGACAGGTGCCCAGGGCCTGATGGGAAACCGGAGGGTAGTGAAAGTTCAGGCGCGTGGCCAGTATACTCGTGGGCCACGCTGGAGGGATTGTCTCTTGTCAGGATCAAGCTTATTTATAGTTAATGTTAGCTAAGTGTTGCAACTAATCCTAACTGTTTAATTAAAGATCAGATCTCACCTCGACGCACTCCGACATGAAATACAAACAGAATGCGGTTCTGTCGTATTGATCAATCGGTGTGGCGGGTTTGTTTGGATGTTGGTGTTCAGAACCTGTGGACCACTT
Source organism: Poeciliopsis retropinna (assembly GCA_010277075.1). NCBI lineage: Eukaryota > Metazoa > Chordata > Actinopteri > Cyprinodontiformes > Poeciliidae > Poeciliopsis > Poeciliopsis retropinna. The sequence goes on from VMRM01000019.1 coordinate 5,661,665, forward strand.
ATGTGAAAACCTACCAATGAGCTGCTGCATTATCCAGCGTTACATCGGTTACTCTTATTTCGCTCTGTGCAGGCCGCGGTTTGGTAAAAGTGTTTTGTTTTGTTTCTTTATCTCGACTCTAGGCCTGTAACAAAAACAAAATTTTCTGGACGATAAATTGTTCCAGACGTTATTGCGATAAACGATAATATTGTTGTTTGGAGACCATTTTTAAGTAATATAATGGTTATGGCAAAATAATAATGCAAGGACACGTTCTCAAAGATCAGTAAACTTTATATTCTAATGAACATTTAACACCGGAACTGGGAGACATGTTAAATATTCAAAATAAAATAATAAAACAACAAATAAAATAAATTTTGAAGTCTTGGTGAACAAAAGTGTCCTTCAAAATAACGGCTGGTTGAGACCAATGCACCAAACTGAAGACTTTTATCCTTCAGTTTTTTGGCAGAAAGACAGAAAAAAAGAGATCATCGATAAATCATACCAATAGAAATGATTGTTTTAATTTATCATGCGATTAATTGATTTATTGATTATTGTGGCAGGCCTACTCGACTCCCTAACATGCTCACACTCAAACACTGAGGAACAAAGAATGCAGCCACTAGATAAGAAATGCAATCTGAAAAAACAAATTTTCTATTATTTTTAATTCATCTATTTATTTATTTTTGCTCCATTTCTGCAAAAAAAAAAAAACCCTAAAAAAGGAGGTTGAATAACAGACAAGGAAGCAGCTGTGCAGGTTAAGAGCTAAACTTGTTTTGCTGCAAACATGCACATAATGAAGCATGCATCAAGACTGATGCTTGACAATGAAGAAGAAAGTTGCTGAGCATTTGGACTCTATTCACACATATAAACTGTGTCATGTGCATAGAAACAGAGGCTGCAACAGACAATAACACCAAGTGGTGCACTCTGGTAAAAGTTGCAATTTTTTCTATAAAATCTCAATAGTGTAAGGTTGTACAGTTTAATGTACTAAAATTAAACTGTACAGTTGTTGGAAAACTATATTAATCAATCAAGCCACGCTTTATTGGTTCATCCAGTAGATAACAAAATACATTTACAATTACAATTATAAACACACAAAGCATGTGGACTTAAGGGTAAGACAAGGCTAGCAGTACTTGTACCAAAAATAATTTGCAGACAACAAAACTTTGCCGTTATGATACTGACAGTAGAAGTTTAGAGAAGCTCTCAGAGTTTGCTCAATGGAGCAATCTAGTAATAATGCAGTGAAAAGTTAACTTAAAATATTAGATTCACTTTCTATGCGTTTGTCCATTTTCATTTTTTGTAGCGAAAGAAATTAAGTGGGCCTAATTTCTACAACTAATAATAATAATAGCGAGGCTAAATGGATGTCCTTTTTGTGTTTTTTTATTTTATTTGTTTGCCCTGCAGACGGTGACGGGAACCCTCGCTCTGTCAGTCTTCACTGCTGTTCTGGGATCGCTGACGTTCGGCTACAACATCGGAGTCATCAATGCACCACAGAAGGTAAACAGAATAAATCCTACTAACCAGAGGTGTTTGTGTAACCAAATATTTCACCAAGTAAAGGTAGGACCATTTCAACTCACTTTTGCTCAAGCAAAAATAAAAAGTAGCCAAATAATAAGCCAATAAGTTAAAAAAAAAGTGCTCTGTAAATGCTGAGTAACTGATCATAACATCTACTATTTTTAAAGCATTTTTATAGACAAAAAGTCACAAAACGCTGTACAACATAAATCTGAGCTAAGTCAGACAAAGTATAAAAGCAATGAAGATACGATGGACATAGTATCCAGAAATTTCACTCAAGTACAACTACAGAAATACTTTTTAACAATATTACTCAAGTAAAAGTTAAAAGTAAAAGCAGATTTTATTTTTTCAACAATGTTACTCAGGTAAATGCAATTAGATACTACTGTCTATTGTAGGTATGAATTATCTACAGTGCACTCAGTTCCTCTGGGATGTTTCATAACACATTGAGAAAAGATAACTAAAGTGATAAATGCGACTGTGTGTCATTAATAGATTATATCCACCAGCAGGTGGTTGTTTGGAGTTATTTTAACGTGAGTTTATAATCCCTCATGTTTCACATTGAAGTGGCCCGAACAAGAATCAGAACCACAATCAGCAGAGTTAAGATGTATATAAATCTTTCTGAAAACTATAGACAATTAAAGGTTTCAAAAATCCCCCAAAACAATCCTAAATATACAGCCAGAGACACAGAAGGATGTTTAGATTAATGTGTTAGAATGGCCTAGTTAAAACAAGAGCCTAAATCCAATTAATTCATGACAAGACTTGATGTTCACAGATGTTCTCCGCCCATCAACACTTGTTCAAACGAGTTTTTAGCTGCTAAAAAAAACGCTTCAATTGGCGACTTCAACACATTTGTACAAAACATGAGAAGATCATAAGCTCTTTGCTTCTCATTTAACAAAGCGAACAGATGTAGTTTCATAACAGCAGACGTCACGTTGTGGTCGGCAAGCCAACCCCGTCATCTCGAAACGTTCCAGGAGGTTTTGTTGTCGCCGTGATGCCACTGTGTTTTTCTGCTTATCCGGCAACTTTTCACAGACTTTCTCTTTACGTCTCGATTTCACAAGGTGGCATGTTTGGAGCCACAATACTGCCCATGTTTAGGAAACAGAAAGGAGAGAAGTTCACCAGGAAGGTTTTCTGAGTTCATCTAAATAAAATAAATACATCAAGAGTCACGTGGAAAGTGAGAGTTGAAAGTATGGAAATACAGGAAATGTATATATAACAACACAATCCTATTTCAGTTTATTCTATGATGAGATGAAATGTCTGTATTTAAAAAAAAAAAAAAAAGAAACATAATCTCTAAATTATATTCTCTACACACCAAATGCTGATTTTTCCACCACGTTTGGGTATTTGGCAGTGCTTACTGAAAATTTCACCAAGAATAATTTCTGAACATTACCTGAATTGTGTTGTTTTAGAAAGGGAGATTTTTGCTAAGTGCTTCCACTAAGTTGCAGTTGCGGTCCATGAACAGTTCACCTGGAGCTTCAGAGAGAGTGAACGAACACAAGGCCTGGTTTGGTCCCGGCTCCTGGTAATGGTTTACTGTAAACACAACAAAACAACACAGTAACTCAAACTCTGCTGTATTTTGGTTCCACTTTGTTGGTCACATATGTAACTCCATCCAAAATTAACGTCGCTTAATTTATTGAATAAGTTTGTTCTACTTATGGATGAAGTTGTGATAAAAAAAAACTTTAAATTAGTGAATGCTGTGTTGGATGATTTTATTCTCACAAGGAAAACATTTAGAAAACTAATATGATATACTACTACTAACATTACCACAGAGATTTACTTCTCTTTGTTATTCGGTGTGGGAAAGACAGTAGAACATACCACTAAAGTCAGGCAGACGCGTTTTAATCCAAGAAGTCAGGAGATGCTACCAAAAGGCTGTTTTTTTTTTCTCCTACCATAACGAACATAAAGGTGGTGTTTGTCAAAATCTACCGGGACTTTAACTGGAGCAAAAATTAAATAAATTCAGCTCAGTTTTATTTTTATAGCACAGATTCACAACAAATGTCATCTCGAAGAACTTTACAAAAACTCATTTTAATTAGATCACACAATCATTCCAATTGATCCTGGTTATCAAATAGTGCAGTAAGCTCAAGAAATGATTCAAAGTATTTTCAAAAGTTTCTATCCAAGGAAACCCAGCAGATTGAATCCAGTCTGTGTCGAACTTTGGATAGACTAGGCTAAAATGAAGCTTTTAGGTGACCAAAAACTCCAGTGTTTGGACAGCATCTAATGCCTGTTGTTGAGTAAAATGGAAAAACTGTTTCTTCAAATGTCACTGGGAACCTTGTCAGAGCAGATTGCACCGTCAAGGCAGTTTGTGGTATTTGACAAAGTCTATTGATCCAAACGCCTGCAGGAGCCCGAAGTGGTTGGATGGTTTGCCTTTGTAGTGGTTTAGTCACTGGATCATTTTGAAAAAATAATTAGCCAAAGCACATGAGCAAATTTCTCTCAGTGTATTAATGTTACTTCTGAACGTCCTCGCAGATCATCGAGGGGGACTACAACGCGACGTGGATTCATCGGTACGGAGAACCAATCCCCTCAGGGACCCTCACCTCCCTCTGGTCGCTGTCTGTGGCCATCTTCTCCATCGGGGGCATGCTCTCCTCCTTCTGCGTGGGCTTCGTCTCAGAGTGGTTGGGCAGGTACGAAAACACAAGGCGCTGGAAGTGGAATGTTCTCCTCCCTGAATGGTTCACGACTCCAAGATTTAGGAATAGGGAAGATTGGGATGCAGCAGAAACTTCTTAATTGTTTTTATGTTTTAGGTGTGACGTCATTTTCTAGAGTGGAAGAAGGTTGGTTTTCAAGTGAGAGATCTTTTCTTACCATTAAAGGGGCAGTGTTATGTAAAAGCTTCATCAAAAATATACATGAAGTGTTGCTTTGATTCTTTCACACATATTTGGAAAGTCCTTCACTCTCCTGTGGAAACTATTCAGCTGTCTAAAACGCCTGGCTGGACCTAGCCCCGCCTTCAAGCCACAGCTCCTCCTCCTCAGAGTCTCAGTTTCCGAGCCAATCTTCTTCCTCATAGAACAGATCTCCCTCAGTTCCTTCAGACTAGCCAGCAGCAATTAGCAAACACCAGGTGGAAATGTGCTACTACTCAGTGCAACAGTGGAAAAAAATATCATGGTGGAGCAATGTTATGATGACTTCTTGAAGGCAGTGTGTCAGAAACAGCAAGAGTTTCTTTAAGCAACAGAGGCCCAATTTCAAGGCTCTAAATTAGGAAGTAAAATGTATTTTAAGTCATATTTGATATACATAACATTTTTATAATAATTGAAGTTAGCATAGTTACTAGATTATGCTATAAAATGCCACTATGTGCCTGGAAAACACAAACGCTGCCCTTTGAAAGAAAACATGGAGTCTAAGTTACTGATTTCTTCTGCATTTAAAACATGTGGAGCAATTTAAGGCTTTGTACACACAAGAGTGTCAATTACTGTTAACTGACATTATCTGTAGCTATACGCTATATCTATGCATTGTTTTTCTCCTTGTGGGATTCAGCTGAAGCTCTGTCCACGATGAGTGCCGTCCGAGTTTCCCTCTGTAACCTAAACCACGATGGGTGAATCAGGGAGTGGGCATAACAGAGCTGGGAGTCCAGGGTCAGGGCACAGAGTAGGTCAGGCAGCAGGAGGGAGTCTCAGCATGTCTTCCTCGAAACACAGCTGCCTCTGGTGTTGGTGATAAAGTTGCTGTGTCCTCAGAGGTCAAAGAGCAGACTCAGATCAACTCTCATTGGACCACAGATGATGTTTTTAACAACAAGTCAGAACCTAACGTACAGGGAGGAGAGAAGATTTATACTTTTCTTTCCTATAAGGTGGAGAAATTAAAAGTTTTCCTGTACTCTTCTAAAATATTCACACTCGGCTGCTTGACGATGTGATGACATCATGAAAAAAATCAAATCCTCCAAAGTTTGTTCATGGCAGAAATAAGAAAATCTCAGCAGCTGAAATTAGCTTCTTCTGTCATGGGCTCCCAACATGAGAGTCTGGGTTTCTCATGTTCAAACCAACATGTACCTTTTGCAGTCCTTCCTCACCGCTCTTTATCTGAAACAGAAAGGTGGCGACGTTTCCCACTGCTGCAAAAATAATACAACAGGTTACAGATATGGTTATGTTTAGTTTGTGTTTTTGTCAACAGAGATTTAAACAACACATTTTTATAGTAGTAAATGTTGTTGTTACCGTGGATACTCCATCGTCACTCAGTTCAGCCTTAGAGATGAGTCCCATCATCAGGGATGAAGATGGATGGATGGGTGGATGGATGGATGGATGGATGGATGGATGGATGGATGGATGGATGGATGGATGGATGGATGGATGGATGGATGGATGGATGGATGGATGGATGGATGGATGGATGGATGGATGGATGGATTAACACGGCTAAATATTTGGAACACATAAACTTTATCTTATTAACGGTAAGATACATGCAGCGTTCAGATGTACTCAATTTTATCCAGAAAAATTCTGACATTTTGTCAAATAAGATAAGTTTCATTTAATCAGAATATATTAAAGCAAAATGAAATTCAGTTGATAATTTAGCGCTAACTGATAAAAACAAATAAATAAATCTGTCTAGGAAGCCAAACTGATTGCATCAAAATGATAAATTAATGTAATAAACTTTTTGAATAAGCAAATTTATCTCTTCTTTTCAGTGTATCAGCCATTAAGGAGCATGACTGAGCATTTAAAAGTAAAGTTCTTATTCAAATTGTATCATTTTAACTATTTTAAGGGACTTTCACTCTCACAGTAATCTATTCTTCCTGTTGATGACTAAAAATCATACTGAGCAGTCAATAAGTTATGATGATTAACATTTTCAGAGTTTTTTGTTTGTTAGAAATAAGTAATCACAGATATTTGCATTACATTTTTCCTTTAGCAGTTCGCAATACAAATCCAGATTTACAGCTCGCACCAAGACTCTGTGTTTTTGTGGGACACTGACCTCTAGAGGCCAAAATGAATCTGGTGTCATGTTCACAGTTCTGGGAACAAAGCAGAACCCGTTCCAGTATCACGGGACTGAATCAAACACCCGTCTCCTTTTACCTGCTCATGTGACCCGTCAGTCATCTTGGATGGGATCAAACTGCGTTCTGGACTCCATGACGACAGGTTTTTATGTTTCTCACAGGAGGAAAGCGATGCTCGCCAACAATTTGTTCGCCTTCGCTGCTGGGAGTCTGATGGGAATGTCTAAGGCCTGTCGCGCCTTTGAAATGATGATTCTGGGACGCTTCATCATTGGGGCCTACTGCGGTAAGATAAAGTTCTGTTTCTATCTTTCCTTTCTTTGTTTTCATTCATGCAAGCCACATTTAAAAAAACGCTTGAGTTCTCCAGCTGGTTCTTGTTTCATTTGTCACTCCTTTTTGAAATGCCAACCTTCTGCCTTTCTTTTCATCTCTTCCTTTTTGCGCAGGACTTGCATCTGGTTTGACGCCCATGTATGTGGGAGAGATAGCTCCTACCAGTCTTCGAGGTGCACTCGGAACGTTGCACCAACTGGCCATAGTCACTGGGATTCTTATAGCTCAGGTGTGACTGCGTGTTATTGGCCCCTGGGGGAAAGATGTGAATAAAAGCATTGTCAAACTTTACAAAGATGCAACTCTTTGCTGCAGTTTTTTTTTATCTTTGAGCTTTAGAGTTCTGGTTTTACGACTCTCACCTCCTCGCTGTGCAAACTTTCAAGAAGAGACAAAACATAACAAGTGGTGTAGAAAAAATACTCAAACCAGCTCTTCAACAACTGATTGGCACATTTATTCACAAGTAGTTGGACCCTGTGCATAAATCTGGCTGCCATTTAGCTTTCCATCAGGCATTCACTCTCTCTGATGTCAAAGTCAAAAAGGCTTTCTGTCTTTTCATTTTGTTCTGCTGCATTAGTTGCATTGAGCAATCGTTTATATGTTTTAAACGTAAATGAACCTAAGGAGGTTGGGACAAAACGCCCTAAAATTACTGGTTATCCATGAAAACTCAGACTGGTCCTCAACCTAAACCAGGACTCATACTGATCTCCTGCTCTGGTTCCTTCTGCTTTGTGTTTTGAAAACAAATGTTTTCATTTTTTGAACCTTCACCACAGTTTCAAGACTTTTATCTCATAGGCCAACACATATATGTGCCTTACTTTAAGGCGGGTTCTCTAGTCTTTCCAACTTGAATAGTAGTTTGGAGATGTTGGTGTATTTGTGCCTTACTTTTAACACCAAGGCAACACATAAACCCATGAATTACCAAGAAAAAAGTATAGCTAGAAATATAGGAATGAATGAAAATGTAGTTTTGTTTTATTTGATTTTACTCCGTCTCTGATTTACTCAAATTAAAGATTTGTTTAGTTTGAGATCATTGTACTGCCGTCAAAGATTAATTTGGTGTAACTTTATTATCTGGGTAATAGTGGACAGTCTTGAATTGCTGTAGTAAATTTCTCTTCCCCCTATTTCTCCCACATTACATTTAGATCAACAAGTTCCAAGTAGATGTGTGTTTGACATCGTACAGGCATCACTAACGGCGCCTTTCTTGTTCTATTTGATAAGATTCTGGGTCTGGAGTCGTTGCTGGGCAGTGAGGACCTTTGGCCCGTTCTGCTGGGTTTGACCGTGGTACCGACTGTACTGCAGATGGGTCTGCTGCCCTTCTGCCCCGAGAGCCCTCGATTCCTCTACATCGTTCGGAGTCAGGAGCACCACGCCAAGAGTGGTGAGTCCCACGATTTGTTCTTGAAACGCCTCTTTGACCCTCGATTGTCTGAGCTCCTCCCATTTGTCCCCTGAACAGGCTTGAGGAGGTTAACGGGCCGGCAGGAGGTGGGTGACATGCTGGCAGAGATGAAGGAGGAGAAGAGGAGGATGGACATGGAGAGGAAGGTCTCCATCCTAGAGCTCTTCCGCTCCCCTTTTTACCGCCAGCCCATCGTCATCTCCATCCTGCTGCAGCTCTCCCAGCAGCTCTCTGGAGTCAATGCAGTGAGTCTGACTTTACTCAGTGATGGAGGAGCATTAATTAAGTCTCCAAACTTAACTCAGGTCTCAGCGGTAACTCACATCTGTTCAATCCCACCTCCAGATTTTCTACTACTCCACCAGTATCTTCATGAAGGCAGGAGTCCAGAGTCCGGTCTATGCCACGATAGGAGCCGGAGTTGTGAACTGTGCCTTCACTGTGGTCTCGGTGAGACGTCTGAGTCCAGGCTCGCTGGCTGGCTCACAGTAAAATTTAATTTGAAGTATTTGAGAGACTTTATCCAGCCTTGCTTCGAACCACATTAAGTCAATAAGTGTGTCTCTTTCTGTGTTTAACTCTGTTATCAAAGAGTAAATAAGATAAGAGGAGGCTGGTCAATCGTTTTCACGTTGAGTCCTTTTTCCTGCTGAGTTGTCATTAAAAGAAGCAGAAATATAATATTCCACATGTTAAACCATTGGTGGTGGCATATGTCCACCAAACTGGTATAAGAAATATGTGAGGTCTGCAAAGCAAGAGCCTGACAATACTATACCACAGCACAGACCCTCCACCTGTCAGAAAATACGGTTTTACACACCTGATACTAAAACTAGCTTGCTTTGATTCTTATATTGTAAGACTGTCTACACTGAAGAGTGTTGTGGTTAATGTAGTGTCAGTGTGCTCACACTGCAAAAATACAAAACTTCAGACATGAACTAAGCTGCAATAGTTAAACTGATTGTTAGTATTCAGTCAAACTAAAAATCAGTCTATCCTGGTCAGCTTTTATCGGTTCCTAATTGTTAAAAGCTTGGAAGTTGAGTTTGCACACATGGTAGCGTTAGCATTAACGTTAGCTTAACCCTGTAAGGCTCAAATTTTTAGTAAAAAACCCCCAAAAAACACATCAATAAGGCACTGACAAAATACGTTTTGTATATTTGGCCTCAGAAAGGAATAAAAGTTTAACTTTTTCATTGTCTTCTTGAAATAAACAGCTGTTCCTTGTGGAGAGGATGGGTCGGCGGACACTTCATATGTTGGGTTTGGCAGGAATGTGCATTTCTGCCATTATTATGACTATAGCTCTGGCTTTACTGGTAAGTAATGCTAACATTCAGGTTGAATTGTTACTTGTTTTTTTTATCTACCAAGCCCAATAAACCGCTGACTGCATCGTTTCCTCCACCTGACAGGACAGCATTCCTTGGATGAGCTACATAAGCATGCTAGCTATCTTTGGCTTTGTGGCCTTCTTCGAGGTGGGTCCAGGTCCCATTCCTTGGTTTTTTGTGGCTGAGCTGTTCTCTCAAGGCCCGAGGCCAGCTGCCATGGCCGTGGCGGGCTTCTCCAACTGGACCGCCAACTTCATCATCGGCATGGGCTTCCAATACGTTGCGGTGAGGACAGTCAGCAATCCAAATTAAGGGGTCTTGCAAATGTTTTGGACATTTTTTCCCACTATATTCACCAATAACTCCTAAATCTACCTCCGCAGGATCTCTGTGGGCCATACGTGTTCCTGATATTCGCAGTGCTGCTCCTCTTTTTCCTCATCTTCACGTTCTTTCGGGTGCCAGAGACCCGGGGAAAGACGTTCGACCAGATCGCAGCCAACTTTAGTCAGCACTCGGCAGCTGGCATGATGGATATGGACATGGAGCTGAACAAGCCCAGCACGGAGCTGGACTACCTGGGGGATGAAAGCATCAACTGAAGAGTCCAAACAAACAAACAAACAAACAAACAAAAAAACAAGCTGAGTACAATTTAAGGCGAAGTTTGTGTATGGACCCCACTCCAAAATTTTATTTTCTGACATATTTTGAGATCTGTAGTCATATCTGATATAGTTTGTGGTGCCAAAGCAGTGTTAAGATGAGTGTGTGACAGTATGGACATTTTTGGAGCCGTCGTTTGCTGGTACCACAGCAGTTTGCTAACTCGTGGTTCTGATTGTTGCTCTGACAGCTCAAAGCCTTTGAGTGAGAGACTGACTGATGAAGGTAAAAAAACAGAGGTATTGACTCCCGGTGTGAGATGATTTCATTCAGTGCTGATGAACTCAGTCACAGCATTGAAAGATGGGAAAATTTTGGAATTCCTGCACTTTATAAAGAAAGACTTTGGCGAACGGAGGTACAGGTACTGTAGGGCGGTGGTATCTAACTTTGGTTCTGAAAGACCAAACAAGATGTAAATGGTTGAGCTACCTTCTGAACATCATGTTCTGCAAATTCTTGGTAATGGACAATTAATTTGCTTTGCGCTGTATTCAACCAAGTGAACATCTAAGACCTGTAGGACATTTGGGTCTTGGGGACTGAAAATAGACATCACTGACGTAGGAAGTTGGCATAGCTTGATAGTTTTCACTTAAGATGGGAACAAGTTAGAGTAAGGCTGATTTGGGTTCCTCGTACAGATTTTGGAAATACTAGTTTGCTTTACCATCCAATTTTAAAGGGGCAGCATTATGTATTTTCTTGGTACATAGCCTCGTTTTAGAGCGCAATCAAATAATCTTTCCCCCAGTTGTTGTAAAAATGCTAGCTATCAAAATGACTAAAAGGAAATTTGTCTACAAAATTTAATGCATTGAAATTGGGCATCTGTCTCTTTAAGAATCTGCCGCTCTTTCAGCCCGCCATCACAACATTCCTCTTTCAAGCCTTTGAAAACATTTTTACCAGCTTTTTACTGACAAGTCATTTGTAGATGAGTTCAGCAGATGCACAGCTCCACCAGGTGTTTGCTACCTGCTGCTGCTACTAGTCTGAAGGAGCTGAAAGAACTCTATGAGGTGGAAGCTTGGCTATGTCCAAGCAGGAAGACGCTGCTTGGAAATAGGTGCCGGTTTGTCAGAGCAAGCGTTAAGGCACCCTGAATGGTTGCTATTGGAAATTCAAAGATTTCTTATGATTTAAAGAAGCACACAACGCATGATTTTGAAGAGAGAATAACATGATACAAATCTGAAAAAGAAATCTCAAAATTGTGCGTAAGACTGCCCCTTTAAATTGGTAAATGCACACAAAAAAAAAATCAAGCAACAAAGAGTTCCCATGTTTATTGACCTTTTCCCTGTATTTTTATTACATTTTTCTTTCAGAAAATTTGGGAAGTTTCTTTTATTCAGCTGATATTTGAATAGCAGTCGAGCCGTGTTTGTAGGGAGACATTGTGATACTGTCAATATCACAATTACAGAAGATAAACAGTTTGCTGACTTTTTCCTTCACAGCATCCTGCTGATGAAGCTTGGATCAATAAACTGCACAGATTAGAAACCATCAATTTTATTGGCATGCAGACCGTGGCTTTAATGCAATCATTAAAGCCACGTCAATTAGAGTCGCTGCACAGCTCTAATCTGTTCCTCAAAACATTGCTGAAACTGACTTCCCATCTAAACAAAGCATAGATGAATCTAAGCTAGCTCTAAAAAAAAAAAAAAAAGCTCTTGGCTTTGTGACCAAGCTTAAAGATTTAATTTTTGTATCTATATAAAATTCCCCTAAATAGTTCTAGAGCTTTTGGCCTTTCAGACTCCAGCTTCTTAGAGACCAAACTAGTAAAACGGCCCTTTGAGTCTGTTCAGCTACCAAGTGAAAAACCAGAATCCTGATGGCTTTAAGGGTTAAAAAAACAAAAACAAAAAAACCCCAAATTAGACAAAAAAGAGAAAAGAGTAAACGCTTTAGAAAATTAAATACATTTAGAGACAAACATTTCACCCCAAAACTTCCACACTGTAGGAATCCTGTATCAGTCAGTTCTTTACACATGTTCCCTTCTTAAGTTTTAATGTTTTTCAGATTTCAGAAAACATTTTTGGTACTTCTTGTGTACATAGCATCCATGTCATGGTATGTGGGTCTAAAGTTTCTACTCTGTATGCACTCCAGCTGCTGTATGGTTTCTGTGGATGCTCAGTGAGGTTAGAGAGTAGGATTTATTTTTTAGTTTATGTACAGTCTTTGCATCCATGTGTGTGTTCTGTTATGTAGTGCTCATTTCTGAATATTTGTATTCAGAAATGAAATATTCAAATTATTTTTTTTTTTCCAGTGGACCTGTAATTTTATGCTGTGGTTATACAAGTGCTGTAAATAACTGTACAAAAGCCTCTTCATTTCCATACCATTATTCTATTCTAGTCAAACAAAACTAAAGCAAATTTGTGATATTTGCAAACATGTTTTATTAGTTGGCATTCCAAGTATTGACATTGCACATAATCCCCGCCAACAAAAAGGAAACCCTCGAGAAATAAATTCCCCCCCATCAATCCATCCAAAGCCGGAGACGAAAGGAGCACAACGCTTCAACCGATTCAGATGATACCAGAACTAAACTGACTTCCAATACAAACCACCAGTTGCACACCTTCTTGGGTTTCCGCTCAAATCAAATTAAAAAGCCAAATAAAAAAAACAAAAAAAAGAAAAACAAGGTTGGTTCCTCTGAATACCTGATCTACCCTTATCTAGTCAGTTAAAGAAAATGTTCTTCTAAGAGGGGTTGGAATGACTGAGTCACCAAGCAGATTGTCCTTTCCCCATCTTCCTCTTCGCTTTAAAGCTTTTTAACTTTTTAATCACACACCCATCGGTATCATCTTTTCTAGCCTGCCGACTCCTTGCTAACCAGTCACTATAAACAAGTGACTGGTTGGTTGGTGGGTGAGGGGAGGGGAGAGCAGTGCATGTTGTGAAAGAGGTCCAGCTCTCGAACCCCAGGACCTACAAGAAAAACGCAAAGGAGGCACAGGGATTTCAAACGGTGAAGAACCAAACGTCATATGCCTCTGATCCTGAACGAGGATTAGGCTGGTCTTTAATTCTGGTTTGAGGAAAAAATATATATATTTTGTTTCAACTAAAGTTTAAACTTAAAAAATGTCCTTAAGGACTCCATAAAAATTGCTTTTATCCCTTTAATGCCAGCATTCCACTTTAAACCAGTCCGCCGTCGAGAGACCACCCATTTGTCCCGTGATGCACGAGCGGCACAATCTCAAACTGTCCGAATCCAGAGTCACTCAACGTTCTTTGGCATCAGGTCCCATCTTCCCCCTGGGGGCCGAGGGTCTGAGACAAGCCTGGGTGCAGTCACTCTGTTGGGGCTTCAACTTCTGGGGCAACCTCCGCCTGAGGGCAAACAAATTATAACGCGCCACAGAAAACATACCAGAACACTTTGTTATGCTCAACTCTGTACCTCAGGAGATTTAGGTGTTTTAGGAGATGTTTTCGGAGACGACTTTGACGATTTGGGTGTAGATTTTTCCTCTGTTGGTTTTGTGCTCTGAGGAGGGGTCCCAGGCTCTGAGCCAGACTTCTCTGTGTCATTCTTCATGCAAGACAAAAACCAAGTACATTTAATAGAAGCACTTATTCAGAGGATTTTTGTTAGAAAAAAAACAAAACAACTTGCTTTTGATGTTGAGGATTCAGAGTTCCTCTGCCTGCGCCGTCTGGACGGCCGGCGTAGTTTCTGGCCTTGGTCTTCTGTCGACGTCTCGCCGTTGGTCTGGACACCCTCAGGAGACTCCACCTGTTTTACCTCTGCCTGCTGTTCCTTGCCTTCTTCTGAAGCCGGAGACTGATCCACAGGTGGGCGAGGGCGGAGGGGTCTAGATTGATGAGAGTTTAAACTAAACTTGTATGGACGTTGTCACATTTAAGTACGACTTTAGGGTTACCTGCGGAAGGGACGGAAGAATCTGCGCCTTTGTGGCATCTGCTGCATCTGATCACCTTCAGCAGCTCCATCTTTTTCCTCTACAACTTCCCCCTGTTATTCCAGCAAAATTTAATTAATGCCACAGTAAAAACAAAACAAACGCCCCACCCCTAAATATTAAGTCTGCTTCACCATACATTTTGGGTACCAAGTCGCGGTCTGCGTGGCCTACGTCTCCGGGGTGGAGGCCTCGTTGCCCCCGTCTCCTCTGTTTGCTCCCCTTCCGGTGCCGGCGGAGCTTGGTTATCGGCTGGTGTACTCTGGTCTGCAGGACGAGGGTTGCGGGGGAAGAACCGCCGACGGAAACGCCGTTTGTTGGGAGCATAGCGGCTGCCTTTAACCGGAACGCCACCTGGACCCGTAACGTTGGCCGCTTCCGAGCCCTGTTGGGACAATGCACCAGTTCTTGAGCAGGCTGGACCTTTTGATGCTAGCAGAACCCAAACATTCCTTCGTTCTCACTTTAGTTGCTTCAATGACGTCAAACTCTACGACTTCGCCATCTCCAACACTTCGGAGAAACTTTCTAGGATTGTTCTTCTTGATGGCAGTCTGGAGGAAGAAATCAGTCAAAGGAATGGTACAATCAAAGCAGGAAGAATCACCTAAACTTAACCTCACCTACCTGATGAACAAACACGTCTTCTTTAGTGTCATTCCTGCAAGAAATGATAGTTCAGCAGTTGCACCAGATGTAGGGATTCTTACAGTAACGCATAGTACGAAGTGGTACCTGTTAATGAAGCCATAGCCATTACGGACGTTGAACCATTTCACTGTGCCTTGAACTGCCATGGCTGTAACAGAAGATTTACCAAATTGGGTTTCTTTTTTTTTACATAAGACATGGGAATACAGGCCATTTTACAGAAACTATGCTGTTATCTTGCCCTCATCATCAATCATTAACAGTCAGACTTTGAAACCAGTTCTGATCTGGGTCACGAGGGAGGGGATGCAACCTGTTTAACACCTTCAGGAGGCTAAAGGCAAGAGTTGTGATTCATCAAACAATTATTTCAGCTTTTGTGAGGAAGCAGTTTCTGCTGGAGTCCACCTACCGTTTAATTGGTTCATGTGTTGCTTAGGGAAATGATTTGCAGCTGTGAGGACCTCACCATATCTGGGCCGTGTGCTCACAATGTCAGGAGGGCAATGTATCTCTCATTTGAGGCAAAAAACGAGGCGCACTCAATGCAATAAATAGACATCAACTGAATGAATCATTTCTACAACATGGAGACTGGATGTTTATCAGTACAACACGTGTCACCCTGCAAATGAAGCCGTAATGATTTATTGTTTACAGTGCTCACCTTGTAACTGGGATTGTCCAACCATCCTCACAACTTTCACGGATTGCAACAAAGCTCAAGAATATGAAAGTGCACAAGAGTTAAGAATGGCACTTAATGCAGGCAATGCGCCCCTAAAACAACTAACCAGACTGGTTCGCGGCTCTCCCAGCATCTCTGTACCCACCTATGACCTTCCTCTCCGGCTGAGGCTTGTCTTCCGCCGGAGCAGGCTGTGGAGAGGTCGGCGCCTCGGAGTCGCTCATCCTCGCTCTTGCCGCTCTAGTTTTGGGGGACTGCCGGTCGCTCCTGCTGGTTCCGCTGCTCTCTCCCCTTCCCCGTGGCTTCCCTGCTCTTCTTGAAACTTTCCTGCCCGCCTCGGTTAAGTTTTTATCTCGACGTCGCCTCGCGCTCCCGGACGGAAGCCGCGCCCTCATTGGCTTCACGAGGGCACGAGCTGGAAACCGATTGGCTGCGAGAAATCGGCAAATTGGACGGCAAGCAGTGGCAGGTGGGGGGACAGGTAAGAGTGAGAGGGAGGAGGTGATTTCTGCCACCGGAAGTGGGAGGAAGTTGATCGAAATCGAGTTTATGACACTTTAAATAGTAAATGCTGTTAAATTTCAATCCGGTGTTCAAGACAGCCTGTAACGAGCCACCGGATTATAATCTCATATTTTATTTTTCTTTACAACTGGATTTAGTTTAATTGCTAACATAAAAACATAAAAAAAATATTCCTGAAAAAAAAAAAAACACATTTAAAAATATGTTAAAGCTGTCATGAGATTTTACAGAAATTATCCTGATATATTTGATGTGAATCGAAATTACCTCAATTAAACCAAATCCTACTGAATTAAACTTTGTTGACCTAAAATTACAAAATATAACTAAACTAAAATAAACTGAACTCGATGGAGCTGAATTATCGATTAAACCGAGCTGAAAAAGAACTGGAAATGAACTACAGTACGTGGAAATTAAATTAAGATTGAATCGAGATTAAATTGATTAAAACGAGATTAGCCAAACTGGTGGAGGTGGTCCAGAAACATCTGAACTAAACAGAACCGAATTAATTGAAGCGAACTGGAACTGAACTGAATTAGCATACCAGAGTTGAATTGAACCTAATCGAAGGTGAAGTGGAGTTGGATTAAACTGAAATGATCTGAACTGAATTTAACAGAACTAAATCAAATGGAGTGAAACTGAACTCAGTGTAAACTAACTGAATTGATTTAAACTGGATTGATTAGGACTTTCCTGCTTATAGTGTTTCCTGATTGTGTTTTTTTGGTGCTACAAACATCAAAATCTGCCCTATGTAGGCTATTTCTGAGATTTACATGAAATTAAAGTTTAATAAACACATTCAATTGTTTATTTGTGTTGGTGTTCAGCATCCTTGGGCCACTTTCTGCATGGAGAATGCATGATTTCCAAATGTATGCTTTTTTTTTTTTTAACTGTGTTCCTAAACCTCATAAGTGCTTGCTAACATAGCCATGTTGATGTCACTCAGAAAAGTCGACTGTCAAAGTTTCAATTAGATTTTATTGTTAGATGCTTTCGAGAGAAAAAAAAATGTCACAATTTTTTTTTTAAATCTTTGCGATAAAAGTTGGCTTTTTAAATACAGCAGTAGCTTAAATCACATTTTGCCTTTAAGTGCAGCCTGCATAGGTCACTGCACTCCAGTTTCACACCACTAAATTTAACTCAGCCTCTCTGAGAGGAGCCAAGTTCAGCAGCACCATTTGCTGCACACTTGTGACCAAGATAGTTACAAATATAGACTGAGATTTCTGGTGGGAGAGGGAATACAATAAAAAAAAGCTGGAATGGGGATCAGAGTAGACTCCTTCAGATGCAGGGTAATGTATAAAAGCACATGTTGAGCTTGTAAAAAATCTCCAATTGCATCCTGATCAATAATGTGTCGTTTTAATAAGGTGCGCAACAGAATTCCACCTTCCGGCTTGAGAAATCGAAAAGACGGAGCAGAAATAGCGGGCGCCATTTGTAATTTAGATTCGCAGCGTCAACAATGTGTGCCAGATACTTTGCTGAACTTGTAAGCGTACAGCGTGTAGCATCTGTAAGAGTCCAGGAAGAGGAAACATGAATGGTCCATGTGCGATACACATCAAATTGTCGAGGTTTCTTTAACGGGCATCTGCGCGACAGAGGCACCAAGCTACTGCCAGTTAGCCAGCCGCTAACAGGAAGAGCGGCAGCTCTTCAAAATAAAAGTCTTGTAGCGGAGAGGGAGGAGAAGGTGGAGTTAAGCACAGAGATACGACGATTCATCTTTGTGTTAAAAGTTGGAACACTATACACATTTAGTGTGTATAGAAATAATACTGTTATTATTATTTTAAAAGCTGGTTTTCTGATATTGATGTGAATCCCTAAAGCTCAAATTTGACCTAAATTGAGTCCATATTTCCTAGTAAATAACGTGTAGACAGTGTGGACATAGAGCAGCAAGAAAAACAAAAACATTTATCCAAAAGATAAATTATGCTGAGTTTCTTTAAAGAGGTGAATGTATAAGTCAAGCTTGACCAGATCTAAAGATGTGGAGAAAGCGTATTGAAAGGTCCTGGTGGAAGTAATTAGACATGAGGGTGATTTGTACTGTGTTAAATGTCTTTTTAAAAATTTAATTCAAGAGTCTGCAACTTTTACAATCCAAAGACTCATTTTTGACCTAAGTCCAGCCGCATAAAGCTTGCTTAGATTTGAAAACTTTACATGGTCTTTTGATTAAAAAAAAAACAACAAAAAAACAACTTATGATTTTCATTACATTCCTACTCTAGGAAATTTGTTCTTGATTCTGTAGAGCCACCATTTTATTCCTGTGATTTGCAGAAAGCAAATAAAAACTCTTGCAAAAAGCAGATGGATATAACTTTCTTCTTTGATATGTAGTTTGAGGAAAATGACACAACAAAGTTTCTGAGCAATTGACAGGAAAAAAAGATCTGCAAATATCAAGGGTATTTTTTAAATGTATTTCTGTTGTAAAAAATCAGTACGTTTATACCTCAAAACTTAGTATTATAGAAACATTAGTTATAATTTTTAGTTATATTAAGAGCCATTATAAGTCCAAAAAGTCACTGGAGTTATATACTTTTTTTCTTCCTGAGGATCTTAGAGATTTTTGTACTCAATAAGGGACAACAAATGATTGACCTTGATATGACGCACAACAGGAGAAATATTTCTCATATCTTATTTTTATCTCAGCCCAGTTAAAGTAAAGCAGTGTATTGTGAGACGCGTGAGTGTTTTATTGTGGCAGAGCCAACAAGAAGTGGTGTCTGTAGATGTTTCTATCTTTATTATGGTGCTGGGGGTCTGGATGACAGCGGCAGACAGAGGCACAGAGAGGCTGCGCATCGTACAAACCAGCGGGCTTTGGATCCGCTTGGAGTGTTTCGCCTTCCTCTGCTGGAGGCAAACAGCAGCCTGGAATGAGTCAGAGAAATAACAAAAAAACATCAGCTAAAGGCTAACTAATAACAAATAAATAATAAATAAATAAAAAAGGTGGGAGCGACATCGTCTTGGAGGAGCGGAGGCCGGACCGGACAGTGACCACAAGCGGAGGAGCAGAGCCATTATCAGCGGAGTAAGTTCTGCTCGTCCAATAAGAGGGGCGTGTTTGCGCCTGGGCAGGAGGTTTCCTCCGCAC
Source organism: Poeciliopsis retropinna (assembly GCA_010277075.1). NCBI lineage: Eukaryota > Metazoa > Chordata > Actinopteri > Cyprinodontiformes > Poeciliidae > Poeciliopsis > Poeciliopsis retropinna. Next base: position 5,681,056 of record VMRM01000019.1, read on the forward strand.
AAGGCAGGCTGCAGCGCTCTGAGCGCGTCTTTCCTTTATGTGACTTGTTATTGGATTGAAAGGTGAAATAAACACAGCGAACATTTCTGGTTCATCCCAGCGGGGAGCAGGTGAACGTGGGTCCGCAAGGCGCTGCCTGCCGGAGCCGCTGTTACATTGGTGTTCAGCTGTTTGCTGGTTCCTGTCAGTGTTACTGGGAGAAGGAGAAGGAGGAGGAGGGGTGGGGGGTGCAATAACATAGCTGCCACTTTAGCTCCTGGAGGCTGGCTGTGGCGACCAGGAGGGCCTCAGCCTGGGTGCAGGCAGGCGGCTTGCGGGTCCGCTGAGGGCCGCAGAGAGAGAGAGACTGAAACATATCGAGAGCAGAAATACTGAGAAATGGTCCAGTACATTGTAAACGGTTTAACAGGATCACTATAATTACACAACTTTAAGAATATATATATACATATATATAAGTATGTAACACACAGTGTTTTATACCATTTACAGAGAGGACTCGAACAGCCAATGAGGCCAAAAATAAAAAAATAATCAAACGTTAAAAAAAGTACTCAGAAGTGATTCAGATTCTCACCCACATGACGCTGTGATCCAAAACACTACCAACAGTCAGTGTAAACAGAGAGTCCAGATAACACGCTGTACATTCAGCTGGAAAAAGCCTCATAAATGTATTACTTCTGTCTTGGGTTTTATTGTAAAGGTTTGCTGTTTTAGCCTCGCATAACACGTGTTACTAAGCATTAAACAAGCGTCATCAAGTGTGTCAAAGGCACATCAAAACTGAAGTATTTAAGTGATTGTTGAACATTTATTGCGGCCCGTGACCAGTAACTTACATAGAGAACAACTAACTGATGTAACTCCACCGATAATGAAGTGAGTAAAATCACCCAGTCACTGTTTCAGTGTTTCAACTTGACATTCAAGCAATAGAAAACAGGAGAAAGCGATTGTCTGCTTTCAGTCTAGAATGAAAACAGTTTGTTGTGTCACACATTGTTTTTATTCCTATTTATTCGATATCGTGGTGATATCCTGGTGGGATGAGGCCATTGAGTTCTGCAGTGATGGAGTAATCATGAGGCTCTTATCACCTTGTTCAAGGTGATAGGGTGATGTATTCAACAGTTCAGTCGAATACGAAACCCCTGGAAAACTATCCGGTGGATTTTAGAGGATTTTCATTAAACCCCCAAGTGTGTTTCTAACTGGAAAGGAGGCCATCATTTCCAGTTAGAACGCAGCGTAGAACGCTTACTGAGCCCACTTCCACAAGGCTCCTCTGATGGTTTTGCAGAGGTAGTGACAGGCACTCAGCAGGGAGCACTCTGAAAGTCGCCATGTCGAAAATTGTGCCAACGGTTTGATCAACTGTTTCTTTAAACAGTAAAAATTGGGAGAAACAAACCCAGAGAGTTTTTATGTGCTGAAAAAAAAAGTTTAATTTAAAAGTGTGTTCAGGTGAAAGTGCTAACCTTCAATATGCTGCAGTAAAACATGAATAATTCCCCTCCTCACTTGTTGGTTGTTTTGTATAGAAATGGCTAAATGAGCCTTTAAAAGGTGTGAAACAGATCCGTCAGTGCGACGTTTGCAGGTGAACCTTCAACAGAAGCTGCTACTGAGAGATAGCTTAGTACGGATTTAAGTGTGCAGTGAATAAGGTCGGGTTTTTGTCCTTTTAGTTTTAATATTAAAGGTTTTCATTTTAAAACCAGCATTTTATTTTACAGTAACTGAAAGGAAATATGGCTGATAGCAAAAGAAAAGAGGGAGAGAAAAGAACAGTCTAAACACTCATAAAAAACGGCTTGTTTTTGATGAGTGTGTGTGTGTCCTGTATGTGTCCTGTGTGTGTCCTGTGTGTGTGTGTTCACCTGTGCAGCAGGCATGGCAGATGCAGAGCTGGACTTCCAGACCGGTGATGCCGGGGCATCCGCCACCTTCCCCATGCAGTGCTCCGCGCTGCGCAAAAACGGCTTTGTGGTGCTCAAAGGTCGACCCTGCAAGATCGTGGAGATGTCCACCTCCAAGACCGGCAAGCACGGCCACGCCAAGGTAAAAAGAACAAAATCAACAAAAATAAATGCAGGATCAGATAAATTGGCAACTGTATTCAGGTGGGGGTTTAGTCTAGATTTAAAGGCACTCAGTGTTTTGGCTGTTTTGCAGTTTTCTGATAAATCGTTTTAACATGTTTTTCATGTACAATTGAAAAAGTGAACAAATCTGCCAGATAAAGAAGAAATAGCTACACAAATATGCAGACACTTAAACTAGTACGTAATTGAATCAGCTTTTGATTTAATTTCTGCGTTCAGTCTCCTTTAGTTCAGTAAGAGTGACTCTGATTAAGTGTCGATACCTTAGATATTCGTTCATTTCGCTTGACCAAAGCAGAACGACTTCAAAAGGATAAAAATGAACTTACTGCAGCAAAGTATGAGTCGGGAAGAAGAGTAGAAAAAAAGTCCACTGCAGGACATAAATCAACACTCACCATGGTCACTGATCATTTGTATAAAAAACTTGTATAAAACTTGTGGAAAAACATGACAGAAACCTCATGTTTCTGTCACAAATAAACAGAAACATGTCTGAGGTTGACAAGAAGCTAAAAGCAACACCGAAGGAGCTGCAGGAGTTTTGTTACGAGTTTTGCAGGCGACATCAATCTGCTCTATTCTCCACATGTGTGGAATAAGGAGTTCAAAGTCTTCGCAGTTTGACACCTTAAAATTGGGCCTCTGCCTCTTTAAGAAGCTCCTACTCTCTCTGACGTGCCGCCATGGCAAGACAGCAGAGTGAGGCAGTCGCAGCAGAGCAGAGAAGCTTTGTGGAAACAGGGGGAGTTTTGTCAGAGCAAGTGTTTAGTCACCCCCAAATGGTTGCCATGGGAGATTCAAAGATTTCTCAAACATTTGAGAACAAATCAAATCTACACTCCAAGCATGTTTTGTTATGAGGGAATTACTATTTATCATCCAAACATTTTTTTTTTTTTTAGCTTTAACATATTAGGCAAAAAAAAAAAAGTTGACTTTTAAATAATTTTACATAAATCCTGACTTAAATAATAGAAGTCAGCTCACCCTGTCAGTGTAAACACTCGAGTGTTTTGCAGATATCTGTATAAATATTTCTGTGTGTCTTCTGTACCTGTGCAGGTTCACCTGGTTGGCATCGACATTTTCTCCGGCAAGAAGTATGAAGACATTTGTCCTTCCACCCACAACATGGACGTCCCCAACATCAAAAGAATGGATTACCAGGTGAGTCGATCCCTCGGCCTCTGAAAACTTCTTTTTCTTTTAAGACTTAACCATTATGACGGCACAAATGACAATTTTTTTGCTGCATAAGCCAACACAACGTTGACTGACGCCATATTTTGATTTTGTAAATGTGGATTGGCTTTGAGAAACATTCCTAAATATCTTTAAAATAAAGAAAATGAATGTTTAATACCAACTTTTTGACCTAAAGATGAGAGGTAATATCAAAAGTAAATAATTATTTGCCCCATTTTTATTTATGCTGTTGCATCTTTGTACCCTAGTATGTGCAGTGGAAATTTATAAAACTAAACATCCAAACATAAAGGTTAGTGGCTGCAGGACAGATTGGGCTAAAACACGATGCTGGATGGGGAATCCACACAGCTTGCCAAACTGTAAGCAGCAGGTGTTGAGTTTCATGCTAAAGTGAAACCATGCAGGTCCAGCACTGGAGATGTGTGTAACTCGGGTCACGTAAGCATTTTTACATAGGTTGTCACCTTTTGACCCTTTTACATGTGTTAGTGGAGCCGTTTTCTCGTGGCAGGACTAACCCAGCGGTGTGTGTCAATGTGATGCATTGCAGAACAAAAAAAAAAAGATTCATGTTCCTCTTTCACAGCTGATTGGGATCCAGGACGGCTACCTCTCCCTGCTCCAGGACAGCGGGGAGGTGAGAGAGGACCTGAAGCTTCCCGAGGGAGACCTGGGAAAGGAAATCGAGAGCAGGCACGACGCCGGAGAGGAGATCCTGGTCGGTAGCATCTCCTCAGCGCACGCTCTTTACCCGCTGCAGCTTTTCCTCCAAAGAAACGTTCCCGATCCCCTTCTCTCTGTTTTCCAGATCACCGTTCTAAATGCAATGGACGAGGAAGCTGCAGTCGGTATAAAAGCCTTGGGTAAATAAGCCACAGCAGGTAAACGCTCTTCTCTCTTCCTGCAACTGACCCTGAGAAAGTTTGATCTGCAAAATGTTTTATGTGTTTGTCACCAGATGCCAGCATGCTGTGGTTTAGGTAAAAATGTTGATCCAAAACCTGCTGCTTTAAACTGCTGATGTTTGCATTTACGCATCTTTCATAAGATATGAAACATATCGAACTGCAGGTGTGTGTGCGTTGTGTGTGGTAAATTTTTGGTTCAAACAAGCTTCTTCTTCATCCAGTGAAGTCACTCACACTGGGCAGAGCATCCAGAAAGTAAAATTTGAAATTAGAAAGGTATTTGGCAACAAAGAAGCTACTCAGAGTAACTGATGAAAACATTTCTCTGCTTGAATCTGTTTCAGATCCAAACGAGATGCACTGGACCTGGAGGAAAAGGAGAGGCTAACGCATCGTCCAAGCTAGTCTCCCTCCCTTCTGTCTCTCTTTCTTTTATCCGTTCTTGCTTTCCGCCTCTCCTTTGGGTTCAACTAGACGACTTGAATAAATATCTGGAAGCAACTAAAAAAATAAATAAATTAAAAAAAAAACTTTATTGATGTACATGCACACTGAGTCCAGACGGGAGTCCCAGAGTGGTTTTGAGTGGATCCACAAATGTCGTGTAGCAACGCCACCTTCAGGGACGAGCTGTAATCACACTTCTGTTTGACAAACTTCTGCTGAATCAAAGGGCTTCATCTCCAGATCTACAGCGAAAGGAAACAATTTCAGAGATGACGAGTGTATTCTGCCGGTGTTCAAAGTTATTTTTTTTGAGGCGATGCTGTGCAGAAACCCTCACAGCTCTCCGAAGAAACGATTCAAATGTTATTTATTGTGCTCCCAGATTCTGATCCAGGATGTGTGGACCATCTTTGGCAGGTTCGGTTCCGTCTCGTGTGTTCGTACAGCCGAACCGTGCAGAAACTCCACAAGGCCAACACACACATAAAAATAAAGCTAAACATATTAAAGATGATGCAAACTGATGGGTGTGACTTATTGTTTATTTAGCAAGTTTTGAATGAATGCTTTAAGCCAGTTAATGCTGCAGAGGATGATAAAAACAAACAGCAACGCTCCAAAGTATTAACACAAAGTTTACGAGCCTGAGTGGGTAAAGAAAACAGGTCGGCTTGATAGAAAATAACAGTTTGACGCACGTTTCATGGTTTAAGACCATGAAATGGTTTCAGAGCAGTTTCAAATTAAGCTTCCTTTCAACTGAGCCACATCTGGAGGTCCGCTTCATAGCTGGGAAAAGCAAAACCACTTCTAAGGGGATAATTGAGGCTTTATCGTGGAACGAGGTTTTCATTTCACATAGAAATGCAGGTGGGAGGCGGCGCACCACCAATGATCTTCCTGAAACATCTGAAGCTTTCCTGGTGGAGTAACTTATATAAACGAGTTTAAAAAAAACATCTGCAACATGTCCAAGTAAACATTATATTGGGATTTTTTTCTTCCTTCATAATATTTATTCTGATTGAAAATGCTTTACGCGGTTTGTGTTTCACACAGGAAGATCGTCGGTGGCGCACCGCCTCCCACCTTCATTTCTAATGTACTTATATTTACTTTTTTGTAATGATTCCATCCAAAATTGACAATGACTTAAAAGTTTAACAGAAAACTCTTCACGTAATCCTCTGACGTTTGAGATTGAAGATGTTGAAGGCAGTAAAAGTCAAAGCTGGTCTTAGTCTGTCTTGGACTAGCCGTTAGCTTTAGCACCTGAGTCCAAATAACCTGGATTTACACGAAAGATGGATAACTAAAGATGTCACAAGAATTGTATGTTGCAGATAATATTAATTTCTCATAACCTCTAAAAACCTTTACATTTCCAATTTCATCAGAGCTAATTCACAAATCCCTCGTCTTTCTGTTGCCGTTTTATGGTGGTTTCTGTATGTAATAATCAAATTTTAAGTTGGAAAAATTAAAACATTCCACAAGGTTGGAGCTTCAACGTAGAAAGTCGTTTCAATCGGTAATTTGGTATTTAACAGAGTAAATTTAAAAGTATGCCCATTCTTCGTATACAGACATTAAGTTCTAACATAATTTTTTGGTTTGAATCGAATGCTCTTGTGCGCCCCCTGCTGGCCACAAGGCTCAAAGCAGCAGAACTTTTAATGAATATCTACAAATGTTATTCATTAAAAGATGTGGAAAAATTAAAGAAAGGAAAAACAACGGAAACATGTGAATCCTAGCTTTTCTCGTTAGCTTATTATTATTAAAAGTCAAAATGAATTACACTGTGAAAATTATAGTCATTATGGCACAAATCAATCTATGTTTTTATTTTAAATCCAAAGTGATCCGCCACGGGTCCCTCCTCACGGTGGTGGAGCTGCAGTAAAAGAAGAAAGACGAAGGTGGCCGTGTTTTACTTGCTGTGGTGGTAGAACCTCTGCCCACTCTGGCTGTGGGCGAGGAAGCTGTGACGGGGGGCTCCCTGTGGGGAGCTCTGAAACGGAGCCTGAAGACGCAAACACGAAATGTCACAAAAAGCTGTTTAAATTTTTTTTTTTAAATGAGAGGTGACCCAGGAGGGAAGTGGGTGACGAGGAAGCCTCACCTTGGCTGTGGGGATCTGGACCATGGGTGTGGGCAGCAGACCTGAAGCAGAAGGATGCATGGCAGAGGGATGCATGGGCCTCAACGCTCCCTGACGGAACAGGAAACGGAAGAAAACTACAATCAAATTTCCATGAAATGGAAGTTATGGTCAACAGAAGTAACATTAACGGTAGAGACAATGTTTCTGGGTTTAGTACCAATGATTAAAACATTTTCACCCTGGAATCTCCAGCGTAAACACAGCAGGGTGGCTGCAGAAAACAAGCCGGGTTCGTGTGACATGTTGCCATAGTAACCCACAAGCTATGAGTGCCGACGCTGCAGGTCAAACTGAACTACAACTTAAACTGTAAGCAGACCGGGTTGCATTTTCCATCAGAAGTGAAATCCAAGCTGAATGTGAATTTTTAGATTTGAAAATCCGAGTCACAGCGATGGCGACCGGCAGTCAAAACTGTTCATCCGATAAGAACAAAAAAAAAAAATCCCCCAGAGTGGTCTGATATTCGGTGTGATTATCAGATTAAACTGAACAGACTCGACTCACTGCATCTGTAAAGCCTGACTGCTGGTTGGCGTGTTCCAGCTGCTTCTGCAGGGGTATCGAAGCTCCAGAGATGAATCCTGCAAGAGACGCACAGGTCGCAACTTTTAACATGTCAAAAACCTATTTCATTAGTCAAAATAAAGTCACGCTGAGATTTTTCTGCTATTTATCCGAGCTGCAGCTGCTTGTTCTCAGGTCAGCAGAACTCACCAGGCTGGGAGGGGAAGTGGCTGTGAACAGGATAGCCTGTCTGCTGGTGAGGGAGGTACTGCATGGCTTGGAAAGCAGACGCTCCTGGAGATCAAAGTGTTAGGAGAGGCCGCAGATCAGTGGAACAATCCAAACACACATTTAAAAAAAGAAGAAGAAAGACGCGAAGTAAATCAAGTTCCTCACCTCTGATCTGAGAGCTGCTGGCAAAGCTAACGGGTACAGAGGGTCCAGGGGCGTAGGTGGAGGGGTGCTGGGATGTGGCCACGCCGTAGGGCTCGTGGACCCCCTGGCTGCCGCTGAACTGACCGTGTTCTGCTGAGCTGGAGCTGAACCCGGGCGTCTGATAATGACGGGTCTAACACAAAAATCAAATGGAAACTGAATGAAATAATCTGCTTCTAATGACATTAGACTTTTAGGCTGCATAGGTCAGCCTGTTTTTTTTTTTTTTTTTTCTGTAGTTCTGGTGTTTTCATTGTTAAACACAAACTGGTAAGTGGATGACTTTATTTCAGCATTCTCTCCGGTTCTGTACTTACTGGGATGACGGAGGCTGGGAACAGCTGCTTGCTCCGTTCCCCCAGCAGGGCGCCGGGTCGACTGTGACTCACTGGACTTCCTGGACAGACCGAACATTAAAGCTGATGTGTTAGAAGCATTCCCCCCCCCCAATATGCATTTATTCTGCGTCATCACCCAAAGAAATTCAAGAACAGACGAGAAACAAGCACTGAAATCTAACAGTCTGTAAATGATTGGAACAAAGACATTTCTAAGATCACTTTATACAAATAAATAAAACATAGAAGAGTGATTAATCTTCCCAGGAGTGCTCACTCTTCTAATATTACTCCAAGAATTGATAAGAATTCTTAGCTAAAAGTACTTTTTGGCTAAAAGTAATCCAGATGTCTTCTCACCTGGGATGCTGAGGAGGTGCTGTCCTGTGTGCATGGACAGACTGGGCTGGTAGCTGGCTGATGTCAAGGTCGTGATATCGCTGAAGAGGAAAGAGGAAACCAGGTAAAACACACAACCTTAATCAGGGAATAACGCATCCCGACGGGCCAGTACCTTTGCTCCTTCCTGCGTCTCTTTTCCTCCTCGTGAAGAACTTTCTTAAGCTGTAGAAAAAGCTGATGTTTCTCTTCTTGGAGTCCCTGAAGTTTCTCCTCCATCTTCATGACCTGGTGTTAATGTAACAAGAAGATTTATTTCACAGCAGCTGCTCTAGCTTAAGATGCAACTCAGACAAAAAAAAAACAAACATAGCAGAGGAAACACAGACACAGACCTGTTCTTTGGTTTCCTCTAAGGACATCCGCTCCTCGATTTCTTTTGTCCTCTTCCTCTCCTCCTCTTCCTTCAGCTTCTGCTCCATCATTTTGTCCACCTCCTCTTCCTCTAAAAGTGTTAAAACACGCAGAAATGCATATGCATACCGAACCAGAAATGGTGGAGCAGCTTTGGTCTTTTATAAAATAAGAAAGGAATGCTAAGCGACTGATGAGCTGTAGTGACCATGTTTGAAGAATGAAACATGAGGGACATGTTTGAGGGACATAGAGTGCAAATTAATCACTCTTAATTAGCACTTTATGCAAATTAAGAGTGTGAGAGAGAATTTAACTTAAATTGAATTTCAAACTGAGACAATTATTGAGAGAAAAAATACAGAGTTCTGTGAATCTATTCTTGAAAACACAGTATTTAGAGTACTTCTGGCTGTTGGGAACAAGCTTAATTTGCATTTACCTTGTCTCTTGCGCTCCCTCTCTCTCATTATGTGCTTATGGAGGGCTCTGGCCATCGCATTGGACAGCTTGGGTCTCTCCAGCAGGGCGGGCATGGTGACAGGCAGTGGAGGGGCCAGCTAACCACAAGAAACAACATGAGAATACTTCAGTGCATGGAAGGATGTTGTCATTCGGGAGCAGCGCAAGATATACAGGAATTGAAAATGTACATTTCATGTGGTTTAGTGCAGAGGATTTCTGGGTTACCTGCATGGTGTAGACCTTAATGCCTTCAGGACTTCCTCATTTGTTAATTATATACATTTAATAAAGTGTTGGAAGAATTACTGAGAGGTTGCGGATCAAAGAGACATGACAGCATCAATATATTATGTAAATCCCTCTTTGTGCTTGTCCACAGCCTATTGTTGCTCACCCATCTTCATTAAGCCAATTTTGGTGGGAAAAAAATGATTCAATTCGTTTCTGTCACAGGGTCGGTGTAAATTATACCAATTATCTGTATATACCTGCATACACATATACGTTAAACAGAAACAATGCTTTGTTTCATATCTTTTTATTATTGCTAGACAAGCACACACTTGTAGTGCAACTCTAAATGTATGTTTACTGACAGCTACGTCTAAACTGCTGAAGAGAACCGAATTAGCAAACGTCAACGAGCTAAATGCTAAGCTAGCATCGCCTGTAGCTGTTTTCAATTACATTAAATGAACAAAGGCAGGGTCACTTAAAATTCATATCAATGCGTCTTGATGTTATTCGCATCACTTAAGTATAGGTATGTTTGATACATAAACTATTTCTTTTAAGATGTGACGTCTTAGGCATTGCTAGCTAGCTGCCGAGCTACGTGGCCCATCTTGTTGTATCTGTCTTAATGTGACCTCGGTCTCAGTGTTAAAGCAACTGAAGAAAAACTTACTTTTGTCGATTTGCAATGCGTACAATGAGAACCTAAATTTCAGCTTTTTTCAGCGTACTCCGGATAACGCACTAGGAGGAAAGAAATAAAAACTTCTTCTGTAAGCAGCAAATCCAGATGCATTACCGCCACCTACTGGGCAGGAGAGTGCATGTCTCCCTGTGTTGAGGGCCTGGTTCCTTGGTGCCCCGCCTCCCTCGTAGACCAATTTTTTTCGCTTGTGGGCGTGGTAGGGAGTTGCTCCATGAACTTTTTAAATGTTTTAAAATAATTTTTTATTCCAATTAGCAAACAGCTATCATTTTTATTGTGTCCAACTGAACCTTTATAAATCATGGCAGAAGAATTTGTCCACACAAAGAATGCTGCAGACAAACAAATCAGATTATTTAAGGAGATAATTTAGTTGCCGGAGTCAAACCTTAGGAACTGAGGGTGACTATCAAGACAGTGGTGGCTGACAGGTCAAAGAAGCCACATAATGCATTTTCATATTAATTTAGCCGTTTCTAGATTATTCCAGTTTTTGTAATTTTTTTGTTTTTAAAATTCATTAAGCGATCAACATTTTTATGTCAGTGCTTGGGTCCAATTCCATCATCATTACAAACGGTCAAAGAATCTGAAATTGAATTTATCCCAGGAAAGGACTACAAATGGTCAAAATATCTTTGTTGTTCAAATGAACTCTGAGCATACAGCTTTTCACATAAGGAGCAGATCTAAATAAAGATGCTTATCTGTTTTATGGTGGAATTTACCATCACAGTATTTGTTTCCCCAAACTGATTATTAAACTCAAAAAGCAAAAGTGGGACTCATTACCTGAGCAAAACCAGTGACAGAAACATCTAAATCAGCATTCAAAGAGTAACATTCAATAAAACACACCTGGACTTTCATTACATTTTTATCAGGTATGGTAATGAATGGAGAGAAATAGCCAGTGATGTAGCTGTATACAGAGATCAAATTGTTTCCATTTAAAAAAAAAAAAAAAAAAAAAAAAAAAGAAACTTAAAAAAGAAGAAAGCGCCCAGCTTTACAAGACCTTTAGAAAATAAGCCAACTAAACTGAACAATATTAACAATAATTATAGCAGTCAACAGAATATTCATACCACTGGAAGCAGAGGATGGCTGTGTAGTCTGAATTCTATCATCCTCCTAACACCGGATGCAGGCAGGACGGTGTGTGCTCTTACATACTTTAATAGCCGGGGAAAGAAAAGACCAGGCTCGCCACTTCAGACTCTTCTGCTAGGAAAACAACTGCTGCAAAACAGTTATCCTTTTGCTCCATCAGAATTTCATTTCTAACCTTCTCTCAAAACATTTTTAAACCAAGCAGGTCAACACAACTAGGCAGCTAATAGTTAATTTTCATAATATATAGAAGCTGATTTAAAATCAAGAGTTACTGCCTTTTTTTTTCCCTGCTCTCAACCTTGGAGCAACTATCATTACAGCTTAATTCTAAGATTATTAGATTCACTTTTTTTTCCCCCTTCCATTAAACTATAATCAGTTATGACACTAGGAAAATAACTGGCCAAGAGACCACATAATGAGAATAGTTATAGAAGAGTGGAGGAAATACAATTCAGACTGCAGAATAATAAAGACGAGTTCATCGAGAGCGCAGTGACGTATAGTAGAGACGAAAGTGCAGTTGACATGTTTACTCTGGGATGTCTAGGCTGCAGAGCTGGATTTAATATTTAATATTTAAATGAATGAACGATGGAGGTCTCAGAAAGATGGGAAAGTGGCAGGAGGAGATCAGATTTCCCTTTGGCTGGTCCCGTACACGCTCTCATCACTGTAGGCAATGTAGAGGAAAAAGTCCTCTTCGTGATGCTCCTGAAGAAAAAAAACCAACCAAACAAAAAAAACAGTAAGAGTTTAATTAATTTAATTTAAACGGGACAATACAATGAGTCACAAAACTGAGTTAAGAGTTCTTGCCTGGTACAACAGGCCCATGGTGGCTGAGGTGGGTGGAATGACATTGTTTACAAAGAAGAAGAGAGCATCCTCAGCTCGCAAGTGGATTCTTTTCCGGATTAAGAAGTAAAACTGGCCCACTGTTGACAAAAAAAAAAAAAAAAAGTTGTTGAAAACACGAACTTAATGTACGTAGGTTAGCCCACTAAGTGCAGCGGTTACCTGTCAAGTCAGAGGGGACAAGGTACTTCTTCTTATCCAGATCTCCTATTCTTGCTTTCGGAGCCTTTTCCACAATGACCTAGAGAAACAAAGGAGAGACAAAAACATTCTTCAATATGTTCTCAATCAATGAATCCATCGCTTCACCATTAAATTTAGTGTCTTCATCAAGTACTTTGACCACGTGTTCAATCTTTGTCAAGACAAAAAAAAAAAGGATTTGAGGAAGTACCGAATGAGCGACCGAGCGAGGGCTGAATGAAGTGATTCAAAAATAGCTTGTTGACAGTAGCTAAGGTAAGTCAGCCAGCGAGAAACGTGTTTACAGAGAAAGGTTTTGAATCTGGTGGTTGGTTTGGAAATAGAGCGCACACAAAGCAAGTTTTTTTCTTCTTCTCCTCTGAACCTAAAAATAGTGCTTTGAGCAACTCATCCTTAAGAGCATTAATGATTCATCATTTGACTGTACAGAAGAGTGATTGGGAGACGCCTTAAATGAAAAATGTTTACTTTTCGTTGTGATGGTGATGTGGTTAGAGTGGGCGTTACAATCAGGAAAATCAGACTGCGGCTGCCGCTTATGCTCCAATTGCCTGATTAGTGGTTCCCCTACTGGCTGTGCTGTCCGTTTTAAAATAGGTTTTTATTTGCTAAAGTTAGACGCCATTTTGAGAATTTGCAACGGGAAGGATAAAATATACACAGAATACAGTTTGTTAGCAAGGTAGCCAAGAGGAAGCAGCTAATTGTTCAAGCTTTGGTTTTACAATGCTGCAAGTGATTTACCTGAAAATAAGTTCTAGTAGCTTTAAATAAAAACAAGATTACGTCAATGTTTTCAGCTAAACAAAAATCCACAGGTTAGAAAAAGTTCATGCTCAGTTAGCCTGTGCAAGATTCTAAGATTTCAACTTAAAGATTATTTCAACATTTGTGTAACAAAAAAAATGTACACTATTCAAAGCAGAATAGTTTGTCAGCAATTTTTAATGCTGAAAATGTAATATGCTCAAGTAACAAACATGACCTTTGGGCTGAATAAAGAGACTACTACAAGTCTGATAGCTATTCAAAACACTAAAAGAGATGGATTGTTGAGGATTATTTACTGAATATTTCATGGCAATATCTGAAACATATTTCAGATATTGCGATTGTCTCAGTTTTCTCATTTTACACCTAAAATGTCCTTAATTCATTCGACATTTCTTTTATTTCCCTTTTAAAATGAGCTCTGCTGCCCATCTTTTTTTTTTTAATTAATATACCTAATAGAAATTCATGTATCAATCAGACAAACGTGTAGTTTATTCAAATTTTTTCTTAAATCTAAAAATGACAGGATTTTTTTTTAAATATCCATCCAAGTAGCAACTTATTTTTATAACTCATTCAACTGGAAATGTATCTGCAACTACACATTATATGTAAAGTGTTTGCTTTTATAGATTTGATCAAATGTTGTAAACAAAGGCGAGAACATGACATGAAATACTGTGGTAGCCTTTCCAAAAACGCTGTGTAATTGTTGTGCTCATCCAGGATTGATCTGTTGCCTGCCTGATAAAGGATGTGAAGGTAATGTCAGTGAAACTAGACGGAAAGAGAAAAAGGTGAAGCTCATCACACATTCATAGTCACATGAGGCCTTGAGCCAGACCGTCCTGTTCGATTGGGATCAGGTAAACAGCACAGCCTATACAGCCTAATGAATATCCGGCGACAAACAAACAGTCTTTTCTTCAGGAGTAACTATTTTTAATCCGCCCATATCTGGTTAAGTTCGATGTTTACCCTTAAAAATAAACATTGCCATCTTAAAAAAAAAATCAGTCACTGTGATACGTTATCTAAAATTCTAAATTAATATACACAAGGATGAGATACAGGAAGCGCGTTGACTACCTGGCCTGTTAACTGCGATAACCTCCGTCGTCTTTAGCTAACGGCTATGTTTACTAACGTGGCAGCTGAAAACTGACACCACCACGTCAACAAATACGTTTGAATGACTCTATATGTTTACTGAGTGCTTCTATTTCGAGTTTTCGAACAGTCACAACATAAAATGTGTGTATCTAAAAAAGCCTCCGCGTCTCCCGTCAACGAAAGGAGCTACCGTGTTAGCCACTTACTGGGACCCTGTCCGGGTACTTCTTCCTTATTTTCTCGCCCTCAGACCGCCTCTTCTCGAATGGGTGCTCCTCTTTGTATTGAAACTTCATCGTTTGAAGAGTTGACAGACGACAAGTCGGTCACTCCTGGTTTAAAATTGACTAGGTTTTCCCGTTCAGACAACGACTCGAAGCGCTGACACAAACACACTCAATGCTAACTAGCTTAGCTCACCACAGCCGTTTTTTGCCACTGGCGGAGGGATACAATAACAACATGACGTAGACAAAGAGTCTAGTTCGTAGGGTGTAACTCAACACTTTTCCTTGCAGATACAATCAGTAGTTGGTCAAGCTAAACAGTGTATTTTGATATTGGACAGAATTTTGTGGGATCAGATGTTCGCGGGGTAGCTTTCCAAGGAACTATTTTATTTTTGTGAACCGCCGCGCATGTGGACGCTGGGCAGGGCCGTGAGGAGGTATCTGTCCTTGTCATATGACCGAGGCCCAGCAGCAGCAGAGATGAAATTTCCAAAACATCCTGTCTTACTTTTGCTGTTACTTATGAATGCGTTGCGAATTGTCACGTTAAAGCAATATTATTCAAATGATTGTGCCCTCGTTTAGTTTTTCTTAAACATGTTTTATTATTTTCTACTCCATTCTTTCCAGCCAATGATTTGATTGCGAGAGTTATACATTTGGACCTTCTGGGTCTTAAAATATCTGGATGACACTTAGACATTTTATATATTGATGGCATTTTTTGTTCCTTAAAAATAAAGTTAAAAGTAATTTATAAATCATCAGGGATCATCTTTTTAGGTACAGGCACATAAAAAAGGTGTATTAATTTTGATAAAGCATAAAGAGTCTAAAAATAACTTTTATTGCAGCGGAATACTGACAAATTGCGAAATTCAGCATTTACTTTGAGAATATTCTTTTTTTTCTATGAAATATTTCATTAAGTCAAAAGTGTCAGAAACAGTAGTGCCACAATTATTTGTAGTCCAAAGAATCTTTAAAATAAATTATTGCTTCAATTTAAGGTCCACATGTTCCTAGCAAACATTATCTAAATTGTATCCTAATGTTGTACCAAACTGTCCTAAATGAAAAACCTCACATATTTGCATCTTGTTTTATTTGGGTCACCTGGGAGAGGGTGTATTTGAATTTTCTATAACAAACACTTAATGAATGTAACTAAACCACAGGATCCAGTTTAAAACTATGGTGGAAGAAAGTCTAGAACTCAATCCCTTTAAATTTCTTCATCCTCAGTCAGTCTTTGTGGGTTTGCTGATGTTTTGGGTCGTTGTCATGCTGAAAAACAAAAACCAATAAAACAAAAATCCTCCATTATTATATTCTTTTCCAAACCTTTTCCAAAAGTGTTAAATTCTAATTTTTAAAGTGTAACTTGATCATAGCGAGCGAGAGCTACAGGCGAAGGCCCCAACTCCAGGAATCAGTTTAAAATAAAAACGATAACCGTTGTGTACTTTAATTTGAAACTCTAGATCACAACTAGCAGGCTTATTTTTTTTTTCTTCATTTCATACCTGTAATTCAAAACACATAAAATAAGATCAAATTTGTTCCTTCTTCAGCTATCCTGAAAAGGAGAGTCTGAGACCCACCAGTGTAGTTCTCCGTTCAGGCCACACGGTGGCAGCAGATCATCCAAACTGAATTCCAGACCCACCCCCATAACAGCGGAAGCAATTACTTGAGAATAAAATACGGAGCCATTATGCTGTATTATTGTGAAAAGTAATGAAGCTGCATAATTAGCAGATCGATACTGACGAGTGTTTTATTAGTAACACAGACATGGAGACAGAGCCGATAAGAAGCCGCTGTGAGCTTTGACGAAACTGACATTGTTCAGAAGGCATTTTTAAAATGGAGGGTCTTACAGCTGAACCCATACAATCTGGGGTGGAAACAGAACAGGGAAGGTTGTAAAACAGAAATAATCTGCAGCAACAACAACAACAAAAAAAAGAAGGTGGGGAGTAAGGGTGTTAAGTGCAATTTCCTAGTAGGTAAATCCAGGATGGCACTAAATGAGAGCAAAACGTCTTTTATGGAGAATTAATTCTTATCATATATCATGGAGGCAGAAAACAATCAGATATGGAAAAGCGGCACGGCAGTCAACATATCATTAACAAGCCATTTGTTTTTCTCACGATGTTTAAGTCTTATTTCACCGAGTCCCAAGAGGAGCTTGGGGGCAAAGAGCGATGATCCTGACAGGAAGTAGGAGGAAAAGATCTGTCCAGGAAAAAAAGAATAAAAGGCCTGCAGATGTTTTGTGTCAAGCAAACTCCAGCAAATTACAATATGTCAGTGAGTCCATTCTTGTTGGGCAGACGAAAATAGTACCTTAGAAATGAATGAATCAATATCTGTGGACAATGTTGGTCTAAAGAAAAAGCAACAATGAAAGGTTTATTTTTCTATGCTACCTCCTTGATTTGCACCGAGAAGGTAAGATGAGGCGGCTGCTGAAGTGCAATGATGATGGCGGTAGAGGAGAGGAAGAAATAATGACTTAGAATCGTCTTTGTTGCTTTGCTGATCCGCTTCTTTATCCCCCGACGTCTTTCAAAGTTTAAAAAGGACTAACAAGCTCCAACTCACTTACACAGCTCCCCTCCGTACTCATACAGTCAGTATCAGGAGCTATAAGGCAGAGAGGCTCCATTTTGTTTTAGAAAAAAAATAAAAAGATTTAAGGAGGAAAAAAACAACAACAAAGAAAAAAAACCCAGCCAGCTCCCTCTCCCTCCCCAGTAGTTCTTGGGTTCTGGTGATCCCGTACTGTTCATCCCCAGTTAGGCGCTCACCCCGGCCTCTCCCATCTCCTCCAGGATACGTCTGGGAGGACTGGTGGGTCGTCAGAGAGGGAAAAGAGGGCAGGATGGAGACCAGCGGAGAGGAAGAGGCTGCTTGACAAGCAACACGCTTCCCCATTCAGCCAATCACCAGAGCCGGTGCTGGTGGAGGTTTCGACTGAGGACGGAACGAACGTCAGCGGTGAACCTGCGACAAACGGAGAGAAGAGATTACAATAGAGGTCTTAGAGAAATTTTAATGTTTTTGGAGAAAATATTAACTTGGAAATTACTCTACTTCATTCATATATCAACAAATATTAGCTGAAGGATTTATGAATGCTAATGCACCTTTGATTAGTAGTAAGTCAAGCACTGATCAACATATTTGATTCTTTGATGATGGCATTTGACAGAATTTAATGTTTGTTTGTTTCATAATTTCTGACTGTATGATATTTTTATTATGCATCGCACTTTGACCTGCCTTGTTGCTAAACAAATAAACTTGACTTAACCCCGACTATCTCCAGCCCAACTCCAAATCAAATCTTTCTTTAATTTATACAGATAATATTTATTAAACTAGAGTTTCCAATGTACTAAGGTTTCATCCATTTCCATTCTTTGTAGAATTACCTTTCACTGGGGTGACTACAGCTGCAGGTTTGTCTCTACCAGCTTTGCACCTTGAGAGACTAAACTTTTTGCTCATTCTCATTTGCAAAAAAGCTCAAACTTAGTCATGCTGGGTGAAAGGCATCAATTTTAAAGCTGGGTTATTCCACCACAAGATTTAACTTCCATCTAAATCCTGCCAATGCAGCAGGATTTTATGGTTGCCATCTTTAAGACAAACCTCCATCTTCCCACTTCTCTGGCTTGTTGTAAAGTTTCAAATAAACACCTTATGGCTTCCTGGTAGTAATTAATGATAATCTTTGGTCCAATATTTCAGTAAAAGGTCAGATTTGACCAGCTTTACCATCTGTTTTTTTGAATAATACTCTTCACTTTAGGAAGACTCCTATATTGTTTTACATCCTAACCCTCATGATTTAAAGTTCGGCTCCAGATGAAACCAGTATAAAAATATATCACTTTGTTTTTTTCCCCAGTCTTAAACACCAACTGTCTGTATTACTTGGATTAAAATGGGATGGTTCCCCAAGTCACAAGTTCAAAATGTCTGCTTTCAGGTGAACTTTGTTACCTTAGTGCATCCAGCATAGGCAGCAAGTTTAGAAGTGCTGTGTCACTAGGGTCGCTGAACCAGGACTTAATGGGTATTGCATTGTCTGTAGGGCAGAAAGCAGCCAGTCAGTCGAGACAGAGGACAGGACATGTTTCGATTTATCATTTCAAACAGGCACACCACTGAGTTCTCAGTCAGACACAAATGAAATTAACAAAATATGAGGTTTGTAATGCATGTTAAAAAAATGCCTCAACTACCCATCTCAAATTATTCATTACTACCTGCAGACTGAGGCTAAAACAAAAACAGATCTGCTTGAATTATAAAGGATCGAGGCATTGTCAAATCAAAGGAGACACACTTGACCAACGGTGGCACTGATATTACATTATGTATTAACCTTAATATATCTTATCTGCTAAAACTGATTTCAACAACATTGGTACATTAACTCATCAAGATAATTTCATAGTTGTTTAAAGAAACAAGATTTGATGTACAAACTTCCTAAGTATCAAGAATCTTGAACGAGCCTGCAGCTTATAGTTTTGCCATTAAATTAATTCTGTTTTTTTATGTAAACATCGTAGTCTCGTGACATGATGATTGATTCAGTCATTACCTCCTTTGCCAGCTGGAAGCTGCATCAGCAACATGTTTACAAAGCAGCCGACCAGCCCAGCTATTTAACAAGGCAACATCTGAAGACTGTTACTTCATATTAACGTTCTGATCAAAAAGTACTGGAAAACTATGATTATATTAAGAACAGGTTATCATATTACTTTTATATTCTTAATAATAGTTTTGTAATTTGTTGTTTCTGTGTGTATTAATACAATTCTTGTCATAAATTTTTGATCATACCATGGGAATCACACAGGCCCATTTACAAAGTTTTAACCTTGAAAAATGCTACAGAAAAGCAAACAGGGAGCTCACTCAAATCACCATGGAGACCCCATCCTAATCACACAGCGGGTGATGTTTTGTTTGCAACATCACCAAGTTAGAGGACGCTACAACAACCAGTCAGCTCCGCTTCTGCTTATTTTTTCACCGTGTGTCCTGCTGTTCCTTCTGTTGGGTTTTAGCTCAGGCTGTTTCCTTTTTCTCTTCAGCCTCTGACGGGCGCTGCGCCACTGCAAAAAGGTTCAGGTTTGTGGTTCTCAAACTGCGGTATGTGGACCAGTGGTGGTGCTAAGTAAGCTTCACAGAAAGACCTGTGATGCAAAGCTAAACAGCAGACATGACCAAGAGATGAGAGGTTTAACCACATTGTGACCATGGCGCCAGACGGTAACCACTTGAAAAGGTTGTGCAAGAATATTTTAATAACCCCTCTTGAAACTTAAGTGTCTGAGCCTGAGACAAGAGTCAGAGGCTTCTGCTGCACAAGCCACTAAAAATTATTTTAGCTATCGGTTATTCTGGTGATGGATAAAAAAATTTAAACATTCTGCAGATTTTTAACTGCTTAGGCCTTTTATAAATATTAGAAATGAAAAAAATAAACATTTTATTGCCTGAAATCCAATAGCAGCATTTTGTTAATGTTTGTTTTATTATTTGTAGCATCTACAGCTAAAAAAACAAGCATTTTTAACTATATTCACCAATATTCTGCCTGACTTTTCTTAATCTTCATACATTTTTGGTTTTATATGTAGACTAGACTCTTAAAAAAGACTAGCAAAAGGTGTTTAATAGGATAATTTTTGACTATTTAACATGTTCTGGGTAGAGCATATTTATAGGCAAAGAATGTTTTCCATGTTTATCTAAAAAAAAAAAAAACATAAATTCTTCATATAATTTCGGCTTAATTACTGTTCTGAATGTGTTGTTCTTTCAGAAAAAAAAAAACTTTTTTTAAGTCCAAAATCTAGTTAACAATGAATCAATTATTAAATTAGTTGACTATTATAAAAAAAAAAATAAAAATAAAAAAAATTGTCCCTTTAAATTGATTGTTTCAGCCCTAATAAGACCTAGTAGGAACAAAAGACACAAACCATATGAAAATAGGATTAAAATCATTTAAAACTTGTATAGTGTTATTGTGAGGAAGAAGAGGGGCCAATATGCTGTGATTGGTGAGACTGTTCAGTTTTATAACATACATAATGGAGTTAAAACTGGCTGAGGAAACTCATAATCCATTTTTCATGCTTTTCATCTAAAACTATTTGATATAAGGTCACCATGTTTGAATGACCTCTGTGTTTAAAAACAGAGACATCTTTCTGCAAATGTTCTCAAAACATATGATTCATAAAAATAAACATTTGAAATCCATCTGAATTTATTTTTCTATGCTTTATTTAGTAAGCCTTACCTGGATGGCTTCGATAAGCACCAGGCGAGTTATCCAGGATAACAATACTGGACAGGTCATCATGTACTACAGACAGATCTTTAATATAACTACCTAGATCCAATGTACAATGCTGGGAGAGAGAAAAAAATAAAAGACACAATGAAAGAGTGACGAGTCGTAAATGTTTGATTTAACACACACACACAACGCTGAGCAGTACCTGTCTGTAGTATCTGCGTTTCAGGATGTTCCTATTGTTGTCCAGCTTGTCTGCAACTGCTGAGCCGTAAATCTCCATGCTGGCCGTGAAAACCACCAGCTCATACCACTGGCTCACCTGTGTACACACATTGTTCAGGGCACACAACAGCGAACGAGTTGGAGTCATCAGAGGCATGCATACAAAACAAATATTAGCCTTTAGCCTCAAGAGGAACAGAAAGGAAACCCGAGCAGAGCAGAGCATGTTTGTGGATTTCTACCACTAAGGTTACAGTGAGGCTGACTGACACTCACCACTTCTAAAAAGAAGTCAACATGTGGCCTTTTATGTACAAAGAATCTGACTGGATGCTTGTCTATGACGACCTGCGAGGAGGAGTAAACACACACAGAGGCAGGTCAGTCAGAGAAAACAGGATTCAGACCCAGTCGTGCGTATTTGTGTGATACTCGGCCATTACTTTGAGGATAAAGTCTGGCGGCGTGCCAGGTCTCACTGTGGGCCGCAAGACGCCGTCATGGTGAGAGTGGATCAGCGTCTCGTCCAGATCCAGAACCAGGATCTTCCGCTTTACAGCATCTAGGATTTACAGAACAATAAGGATCGATGTGACACTTGTACACAGAAATGACGTGACAGTTTGAAATCTTGAAAATTTTGATGTTGAACTGGCAATAAAGCATTAAGAAAACAATAAAACCAATTTTAGATTGTTATCATGTTTGTTTCACTTTTACAGTCACTTATTGGAACTTTATTGTCAAAGTTCTGACAGTGGTATTTAAATAACCAAATTACGTAAATACATAAAATGCAAAAGAAGAGAAAGGGCATCATAACACAGACAAAACTTTTTTCTGATTATTTAATGATGTCTATAATTTTTTATAAAATATAAACACTGCTTTAGGGCAGTATTGCACACATTTTTGCATCTGCAGTTAGATTAATATTATTTGAAATAAAAAGTTTATGAGATCCTTCACTTTTTCTCACACACATATCTATGTAGAGAGCTGATCTTGAGTCTTCATATTTTATAAGCTGCCAAGATGTGTTTAAAAAAATGCTAAACCAGTTTATCTTTTCCTGCAGCAGCATAATTTTACACTGCAAGCTTTGGAGATTTTCTTATTATAGCTTTGGGCAGGTTTAGGGGATTGGAGCTTTTCTTCTTTCCTGACATTCCAAGATTGACGTCAACATAAATGCTCTTTTGTCTCATCAAAACTACAACCATGAGAACCAAGAAGTCATGAATACCAACATAAACATTTCTCGAAGTTAAATTTATTTTATAGGAACTGTCTATAGGGCTGACGGTAAATATGATCCCAGTGAAAATAATTCCTATCATTCATAATAAGGGATGGAAATGTTTCTGTTTAGTGTAAGATAATCCAACAGCAACTAAAGATAGCTAAGTTTTCTTAATACTTATCTTTATCATTGGTGCTAAGAAATGTAGAAACAAAGCAGTGCATAAAAATAGAGCCAACAAAAAGAAAATAACATTTAACTGCAAAAACCATTGATGTTTGTCTATCTATGTTATAAAAACAACTCCTCAGGAAATTCTCAGGCTCAGCATTTATAAATGGCCTCTTTCAATAGAAAATGTAGTCACGTGGTTTGGCTATTTCTGGATCTAGTACTTATCTTGAACATGTTACAGTGAAGCAACAGTTTTGCAAATTGCTCTAAATATTCCAATACCTTCCAAACACTGACCCTACTTTCACATGAATTGCTCTGTCGGTATTTAGACCCCCAAAATTTGTCGTTAAACACAAAGCATTTAACATATTAGCTCAGAATATTAAGTGTGTGTAACTGTTTTTGTAATAAATGTTTGTTTTTCTGTTTTATGAGGTGGACCCAGGAAGAGTAGCCATTGTTAGTTATGGGATTAGCTAATGGGGATCCAAATAAACAAGCAAACAAATGTGCTGTCATATGATTGCCAATAAATAAATCAAACTTTCAGTAAGAGCAGTGTGGACCTGGACAAGTCAGGTTCATCCTTGTGCCTGGAGGTGACACAATCATCTGTTCAAACTGTTATATACCAGGATAAACAATATCTCAGGACATCAGCCAAGAAGGTAAAGCTTGGGCCCAAATGGGTCTTCCCAGTGGGCAATGACCTGAAGTAACACCAGTTCTGTCGGGACGAATGGGCCAGAAATCCATAATTAGTAATTATGAGAAGCTTCTGGAAGGAAACTCAAGAGTTAATTGTCCTCATTATTCAAAACGAAGTAATTTTTCCAACCCCAACTTATTTGAAACAGGAAATGTTTGGTACGATTGTGAGGACAGTGAGGAAAAAAAGGTTGTTTTTATGTAGCGTGTAGTGTAAATATCTTGTTATAATTGTGCATCTTCAGAAAAACAGCAAAACATTTAAAAAATCTGTTAACTCCCATCAATAAAAAAGCTCAATCCACCTAAAAAATAAATTTAAAAAAATATATCTGGAAGAATCTGTGATCATTCACCTTGGCAGCTTACTTAAAACTTACATTAACTATTAATGACCAGAAGGGTCAAAAGCACATTTTTCTTTGTTGTTTGTAATTAGAAATTATGCTGTATTTATTCCTTAATTAATAAAACAAAACAAATGCAGAACAATGCTAGCTGCCGATTGAAAGACTCTTATAAACACTGCTTCTCTGCACAGACTGGACTTGAATTTCCATTTGAGGTCGGAGCAGTGAGAGAGAAGCTGAACAGAAACCTAATCCTTCCTCTTGGTCCAGTGTGATTGAAAGGCCTCTCGTCCACAGCACACCTACACCTCTTCCATTTGCATCTCTTCTCCATTTCCTCAACTCAAACATGGTGGAACAGCAGCAGGTTATCCTAAAGTGGCTGAGCATGTTTCAGTGTAATTAACAGGTTTGCAGTCTGATTGAGGATCTTGTCCAATTAAAATAAAATGCGACAACTACCACATGCTTTTACGAAAAGGCAGTTCAGGTTTTCTCTGCCGGCACGTTCAGAGCTGAACAACAGAAAGACATTTTCTTAGGAATGCTGATTATGTACTGTAAACAAAATTATTTTCGTCGCTCAACATGTTTCCCTTTGAGCTTCAGTGAGGTAAGAAGTGAGAGTCACTTTTACTTTCTATGGTAAACATGAAGATAAATACATCAAAGCATCTGAAGAAGAAATAGGAATAAACTCAAAGCTAAAATAAAGTGGTGATCGCATAGCTTGAGGTGAGGAAGTGGAGATTGTGTGCTTAACTTCTTTCTGGACAATCACTTCCTTCTTGACAAACTGGTTTAACTTCCTACCTTTCCACAGTAGAAATGTGTTGTGATTGACAGCAGCACAAAACATGCCGCCGTCTGAAGGGTTTCTCAGACATCAGATATGATTTAGCAGAGAGAGGGATTAATGAAAGAAGACGAGAGTGTACTCACTGAGTCTGTTTCTGGAGATAGGCGACAGGGGCAAAATGTCGTATCGCACCGTCTGATACTGGATTATCTGAAAATGAACCAGGCAAATGAGACAGTCAGGTCTCAGCAGAGCAGAACACCAGGAACAAGAAATACAGCACAGAATGTAGAAAACAGTGAGGCACGGTGAGGTAACTAAGACAAATAATAAATGCATCAACCGAAGACTCACACTTTTATATCAGACCCCTACTGCAAGCAAACTGTGCCAGACCACTGATCTTTTGGTCTCAGACTAATCTGTGGTCCATAGTTGAAGCATAGTGAAGGATCTGTGATGCTGGGGGAATGTTTCTCCACCTAAAGCCTGGGGAACCTAGTTAGAATCCATGGCTCAATGAACTCTGAAACATTTTAGATGGAAATGTGGCGGCCACATTAACAGGGTAATGATCGAAAGCTCTAAGGCAGACATTAAAACTGTTTTTGATCTGGTCAGCTCAGTTCACAGAACTAAATCTTCTAGAAAGCCTGTGGGGTGAGATGACCCAGGAGTCTAGATGATCTGAAGGGACTGTGCAATGGTCAAAGATCTGCCATCTTGTTAAAAGTTACCAAAGCCCAAAACCATTCAAGTGTCAGAAGAGGACTGTAGAGGACATCAAAAGCAGGTATTACGCTACTGCTAGAGCTGCAGGATATGAAAATGAAAAAGAACTATTACTGAATGATGCCATGATGATTATGATTGACCTACATTACTCTGACCTTTCTTTTGCTCTCTCACCATGTTCCCATCCCTTTGAGTTTTACCATCTAGGCCACTATAAATATACAGGAGGTGAGAATTCAGAGTTGATTTGTTATATATGACCAACAGATCATATATAACCTGCATGCTGACATTTGATGCACAGCACAGAGAATATCATATCCTAACAAATATTGCATTCAAATGTTATTTGCAATTGCAAAACTGCACATTTTGATAACGTGATGCCCATTACAAACAGATGTAAGTTAGACCTACATATACATAGTTGGGGCTACCTTCGAAAAGATTAATACTCTTTAAAGGGATTAAACTATGTGATTTCCAGGCCATTTTATAGCACAATTAAGTAACTACCAGTATGTTACCTTCAGTTGTTGTAAAAATGATGCATAAAACATGACTTGCAAGAAATCGGACTTAGTGACTCGACACTTAAAATTGACTTCTGTCTCTTTAAGAAGCTCCTGCTCTTCATCACAACAATGCTTCACTATTTTTGGACTGAGCTTCAGCTGAGCTCATCACGGGTACTACTTCTCACTCCGCCATGTCTAAGAACGGCAGTAAATGGCATGAAGGAAGAGCATTGCTGAAGCTGGAGCTTCTTATAGAAACAGGCCCAATTTCAAGGCGTTGAATTGTGAAATCAAATTTCATTGGAGTTTTGATGATACAGTGTTTATGACTGAAGGTGACAGTTACTTGAACATGCCTTAAAATGGCACTACGCAAACGGAAAATACACAATACTGACCATTCAAACGAAGTTACAGAAATATATACGGCAAACTCAAAATACATGGGCATTTGCTGCAACAATTATCTGAAAAATGTCACGCAACACTAAAAGAGAAAAGAGATTTGACTCTGATAATGCTGTACCATAGATGGAGTTAATTTTGATAGCAAAAATGTATGACTTATACATTTTCCTGACAACTTGCATTGGGAGGATAATGTTGCACATGAGCCAGCCATTATCTAAAATAATGGCTCACGCTATACCTCAGGTTCAGGCATTTAGTGTACTTAAAGAGTGCATCCATCTTTCCAAATATTCAACATTACTGATGTTGAATAATGTTTTTTTTGTTTGTTTATATTCCACTTTATCCAAATTGAGGATTGTTTCCCTGTGAACTGCAAACTGCGTTTCTGCTAATATGACTTTTGTTTTGTACATGAACAGCAGTAACATGCACGAAAGGAGATTTCTAAAACGGCTTAATATTTATCATTGTAAAACTGTACTAATTCATGCAGATATTATGTATCTGCATGAATACATACATATTATAATACATACATGTTATATTGTCCAACCAAATATTGCACCCAAACTTTTATTTGCTATTGGAATACTGCATGCATGCACTAATATTGTGATTTAATATACTGTGCAGATCTAGTTCCTGAAGTAAGTAGCAGAAGTAGTTCAAAACAACTGGGAGCTCAAATGAAGAAATGGCTTTTATTACCCACCATGACCTGGGGGCAGTTAGCAGGACTCTTTGTTCAGAGTCAGGGGGGTTCATACCGCGTCAATAAGTCTGATCAATTAAGAGAGAAGGTCATTCAGGAATATAAAGGTAAGAAGAAAAAATTTTAAAATCAATACAGATGCCAACAAGGAGCCTTTTTCCCCCCTTTAGAGAGAGTAACAAATCCAGCTCCAACTGGAGGCAGCTGAAGACAAGCAAAGTAGCTTTTTAAAACTATTTTTAAAAAGGAACGTCCTTTTTGTTCTTAAAAGGAGTTATCTTAACGAACCCCCAATGTTTTTGTCCAGAGGCTGCAGAACAGCGCAGGATAATAAAACTTAATACAGTAATTGAGCATGTTCTGTCCTCCTTGTGTGGCTTTGCTGCTCTGCTCCAGCGAGGATCCTTCAGAGCGCCACTCCTGCACCAGGGGGCTCTGCTCTTTTCCTCACACGGCTATTTTTATCCCCTCAGCTGTCGGTGAGCGTCAGCGGAGCATGGGGGCTCTCACAGAGAAGAAGACTTGCCGGGTGACTGAGTGAGCAGCTTGGTACCGGAGCAGAGGATGGGAGGGGGTGGAGGGGGTTTGCCTGGCAGAGTTGACTCAGGAGGGGGAAGCCTGCAGCTGCTGAGCGCCACAGGGAAGCCTCACCCACATCTTTCTGCACTTTTAGCAGAATCCAGCTGGAGCCTGCAGATCCAGGAGAATTCCCATACCAACAGAAAAAAAGCTAAAACTTTACATATTGTCACCTTTCCAAAGTAATGTTATTCTTTTGCTCAGATTATCTTTTGGCAATAAATGACTCAGGGCCATTGTTTTAAGAAGTTGAAGATCCCTCTTGGTTAAAGGCATGATGCTTTTTTGAAGCTTGAGAAAATCAAATGCACCTTTGATCCACAGGGTCCACAAAAGTTTACCAAAAATGGCAATGTTTTCTTTCTTATTTTTCAAACTTGGAAGTTTTGGCCAACTGAAGGTGCCTGTCGTTTCATTTTTATTCTTTCTTTTGGGAAAAAAGAGCTGAAACTGCTGTATTGTACGTTTTCTTTTTGTGCAATGTTTCGTCAGTATTGTATTGACTCTATTGATTAGTATGTGTACATAGTGAGATGTGTATTGGGTAGTTTTTTAAAAGATTTTATAGTTGGTGTTCAGGTTCCAATCTTTCAATAACACATAATTATCAAGTGATATTTTCAAATTTCCTGCCAACTTTAAACATTTTTAACTCAAACAACCGCTGAATGAACGACTGACCCAACCACCAGGCTTAGCAGGTTTTCTGGGGGAAACCTTGTGTCTATATTGTTGGGATTGTTGCCATTACCATTTTCTTCAGTTTGTTCAATAAAAGTCTCAATAAATATTACTTCATTTGAAAATATGATAAAGAGCAGCTACTGAATGCATTTTAGTGATACAAATCGAACTTCTTTTTATGACAGGCGTCCTAAAAATGTGGATTACAAATAGTTATGTTTTTCAAAAGCAGTATTTTATGGGGATTTGTCACACTGTCACTCCCACCTAAAAATAATTAGTAATAAATAGTTCTCATCACTTTTATTGTTACCAGAAAATATTATACTAAAACTTTGAGTTTGTATCGCCCTCCCCTAAGGTGAATGTTTATTCTCAACCTTTGCATCATCTACTGATTCTGCATGCAGCTGTAACCAGAATACATCCATTACAATAACTGGCAAAATTATCATCTAAAATTAAATTAAAGTGTGTTTTCCAACCAATTTGCCCATTTCTGTCCTGACAGAAGTGGTTATTTCATTGATATCCTAAAACGATTCTGCAGGTATAACATTAGGGTCCCAATCTGCACTATTTTAACTGATTGGTATCAAGAATCTCAAAGAAAATTCAGTTCTTGATCTCTGATAAAGATCTACAGTCTCTATTTATCTCAGCCATACCTCCAGCGGGGCGTCCAAACACATTTCACCAATTTAAAAGCAACATGTTGCTCTTCACGCTTTGCTCTGATCATCAGTTTAGATATTTCCAGCGTTCCGGAAAAAGTACACAGAAAGCAGCTGAAACACTACTTATTAAGTTTTATAGTGTTCAGAACAAAATGTCAAGCTTATGAAGCCAGGAAACAACTTTTTCTATAGTTTTTGCCAGAAAAACAATCATTGGAATCAAATTGAAATATGTAACCAACAGCTAAATACAGCCGAATGATGACCAAAGCCACGAATACAAGATGAGCAAATGTGATCTGCATGGAAACAGACTGTAGCTGGATGTGTCGAGCCAGACATATAACCAAAACCAAATGACAAAGTTCTGCTCTGCAGCAGCGTTCTTAACCTGGTTATATATTTATACATATATATATATATATATATATAGGCTAAACACAAGAAACTAAATATAAATTAATATGTATATGGCCTAAATATCTATTACTATAAAAAAAAAAAAACAAATACTGCAGGATCCCCAAATGTCTTTGTTAAGTGAGAGAAAAATTACATTATTGCAAATTATGTAATACTCATGGAAGATATTTTAACTGGTAGTATCAAATTATTAATAATTTAAAAAAGCACTAATTGGGACATCCAGAAATTAAGAATTTGCTTTCAAGAGCGACTTGATGTCTTAAAAAATTAATTTAATTTCTTAATTTAAATGAAAATGAGAGGAAATAAACACAGTGAATTTTCATAATCAATTAATTATCCAAATTATAAGGATACTACTTTATTAAAATTACTTTAAAGTTCAGAGTTTTGCCAGGGTTAGCCGACTGTTTTGGAATTGTAGCCATATTTGGCTGCACACCTGTAATCCTGCAAGATAATAATCGAAGCCGTTATGTAACACTGACGTGAATAAGACTAGTAAACAATCTTCTCGTCATTTGTTGACAGTGGAGTAGTGTGAATTGGATTAGAAATGTTCAGGTCTGCGTTCACAAATCGAAGGAGTTAAAAAAAACTAAACAAACAAACAAAAACAACATGTTTTTAAACATTTTAAATTCACTTAAATCATCCAGGCAAATATGCTACACTAACTGCCAAAAGCACGCTGGATGCGGACAGTTTTCCTCTGGACCGCAGGCTGTAAACAACAGAGCTAAACTGTGAGTTAAAATGAGAGGAAACAGAAGGTGGAGAACAGTGCGCTCTCTGTGCTGACATAATCCCTCTCAGTTCAGCTGGAACATGGACTCAACTCCTCACTCTCACCCTGAAAGTGTTGCTGCTTCACAATAAACTGCAGTGAGACGATTACGACACGCAGGACGCACCTCCAGGCTTTGTTGGGCTTGCTACGCTCCCTGCTCCAGCTGAAGTCCTCTCACGTTTCGGCAACACCTGGGAGTAACATCTAAGTTACCGAGCAGGTGGCTTATATTATATTATACGTCATGTTTATTTATTTAAGAAATCGGAGGCAAAGCTGAAACTTTCTTAAAATCTATCATTTGTCCTCGCAAAGCGGTTGTAACTTTGCACTTCAGCTGGACGAATCAGTCGGTAATGCAAAGACAAGATGAAAAAACAATCAGCTAATCAGTGTTATGATTAACTAATAGTTTAATGTGCAACAACTCCCTGATAATTTTAGGTCATTTTATTGCAAAAAGGGATGTAAAAATGTTATTGTTATCCTTCTAGGGAAATAAATGTCTTTTCTCACAAAGGGTCCCGCTGTAGATCCTAGATATTTAGTTGGTGGCTGGACTAAGTGAGCATTATACTTTTACTAAATTTCTGATTAGCTTTTTAAACAATCTTACAAGAGCCATCCTTTCATTGCAAGTATTATAAATTCTTATGAAAATATTACTTAAAGCAAGAATAAGACGGTAAACATTAGATAAGCGACAATCTGTGTTTCCTTGCGTATACTGATTTCTGATTTTCTTTGTGGTTTGGCCTGCCATTGACAGATTCCAACATTTTTGTCTTTAAGAACTTAATGTAATAAAAAGTTTTTATATAAATATGTTACACAATCAGTGACAGGTGATTCACTTCCAGTTTTAAGTCAAACTGGAAGTGAATTAACATTTGACTCATTTATACATCTAAGAATTCCTCCCTTACCTTATATGATATTTTTAATCAAAGTGCATGCTTCCAGATGATGCGTTAACAGATCAAAATTGGTGGCTGTTTTTCCTTTTGATGCATTTTCAGTGTCAAGCCTTACAGAGAAATAACCAGAACCATTTTTTAGGGAAAAAATGACCACAAGTTTGTTCTTTGAAAGGAACATCAAATCTAATGATGATAATTGCATTAAAAGGGACGATTTGCAACTAAATAAACATGACTATTATTAGAATAACTTATCAGACTGCATTTTATATAATTGTGAGGCATTTGGAGTGTTTTCTTGTTAACAGACAGACTCTCTCTGCTTTTGAAAACAGCTCCACAGATATCCAAATTGAGATTTGTTTGTTTCACTTTTGCACTCAACTTGTGACTCCAGCAATTCTAAGCCCTCCCTACCTATTGTAAACATTGACTCTGCAATGAGCAGCTAACATACAGGCAAAGCTGTATAATAATCCTATTTGATATATTTTTTTTAAAGCAGCGAACAGAAACTTGAAATTACTGTCAAATGCTCCCTCTTTACTGTACGTAATGAACAGTAAGTGCAGCTGTAAATCAACATGCAGCTAAAAGGGCTTTGTACACTTTGGCATCCTGTGTGACATCTTACATAACTCCCAGGTTGTAAAATATGTTTACACCTCTTCACCCATGGCTCGGAAACACCCAGAGTGATCTCTGTGCAAAAAAATAATTACCTTATAAATAATAAATAAATATAATGTGGTAAAAAATGATTTTAGACTATAAGATAGAACAAGTCGTCTGAGGGTGTAAATATCAGCAAGTATGTCCCAGTAGGAAGTGTTTCAGTGCGCATGGGTGTTTTTCAGACCTACAGTCTCGTTTTCAAAGCTTTGCTCACCGTTCGGAGGTGCTTCCTGAGGATGTACATGATGAAGCCCCATATTCTGGACGTGACGCCGAGGAAAGTGCGGATGCCGAGTAGACACTGCCGGGTTTTCAGCATGTTCATGAGCTCCCAACGACCCCCACAGCGGGTCTGCTTCAAGTCTCAAAAGAAATATTAAAGCACGCCGGTTTGGCGAAGTTGCTCTTGCAAACACAGAGGCGACTTTTAACGTGCTGCTCAGGCAGGGAAATATCCGCCTAAACCAGCAGCTCCTACTGACAAGAGGCCGGGCTCTTCTTCACACTTGTGGCACGGCTAGCTTTACACACGGAGCATTATGACAGGAACACACAGCCACGGTGAAAGGGAGAGAAGCCGCCTCACGTCGCCTGCTGCTGCTGTATGAACCACGGCACAAACCACCGTTAGCCGATAGCCGAGAAGCTACCGCTAGCTCGACGGGGTGACCACCTTGAAACCTAGGACAAAAATACCCCCAAAAAGCCGTGAAGCCGCTCGCTGACATGCACCGGTACGACGCGGCTTCGCTCTGTGCGGCATCCGAAGAGAGGCGCTTGAGTAAAAGTTCCCCCGAAGTCAAGCCGGTGGGCTTAAAATCAGTTTGTAGTCCACTGGTAGTCCGGAATGAAGCTGCGAGCCGCCATCGCCGCCTTGCCGTCACTTCCGTGAGGAGCTGGGCTCGGCGACGCGCATCGCGTCCACGTGGAAAGAAAACATACCGACGTGGACGAGCGAGTGCGTCGAACCATAAAAGTGACCAAAGATTAACCTGATCTATTCAACACCTTACCTTTCTTATGCCAGCGAAATAAGAGCAGACTTAAACACATTAGAGAATTTAGTAAAAGTGACGTCGCTGAAAATGTACTTAACACCGGCAGAAGCCTAGTATGGTTGTCCCACCACTGTGATTTAAGTGATAAAGCAATACAATATTAAAAGCTGCTCCAGTGTCGTCTGTTTTATATGGGCCTTTACTAAAAATATTCAGCAGGGAATTGAGCCCGCCGTCTTTCAAAAACATGAAAACATTTCATGTTTTTGAAAAATGTAAACTACTTTTGGTTTTTAGGTAACTGCAATTAATACAACCTATTAATTCAACATGATCCTAAATTTATTTCCCTTTTATATACGTTTGTTTGGCTTTATATTGGTTTATGAAAAAATGCTTAATTGTCATACTAAACATTTATACATGTTATTTCAATTGTCATTTTGTTTACCGATTAAAACAGCAAGATTTTGTTTTAAATGTTAGTTGTGCCCACAAATCTGTGGTGTTTACAGAAAAAAATGTTCCTAGAAAGTTGAGTGGAAGGAAGAAAGCTATTTCTGCCAATGACCTTTGGAAGGAGAGGAGGCTCACTTTCCAGCAGGACAACAATCCTGTCCATACAGTGAGCTATGATGCAGTTAAGATCAAAGCATATTCATGGGTTGAAGTGGCCTTGTGAAAGCCAAGTCTTAAAAACAATTAAGAATACTTGAGAAGCCTTAAAAGTTGATGTCCACAAAGGTTTACTATTCAGTCTGACTGAGCTTGAGCTGCTGCAAAAAATAGAGAGTTCAGACTGTAACTGTTGAAGCTGGTACAGACACGCTAAAAGATGTGCAGCTGTAAATGGTTCTTAGAAGTACTGACTTAGGTTTCTGAATACATATGGATGCATGCAAAAGTATTTAATGTTCTTTTGGAATCCAAAGTATTTCTGAATTTGAATTACTAAAAAAAATGAAAACAACTAACGAGACTGACAGCGATGCGACATTTGAGAGCTGTAGAAAAAAGTACATATGTAATCATTAGTTCTTTCAATAACTTTGGAAGTTATTGAAAGAATAATTAGTGTTATTTCCCCATAACACTCTTTTTTATTTTATATACTACTATCAGAAGCCACCACACTAATTCATAAAGTACATCTTTCCTAAAAGCATCAACAACTTAGATAAAAAAGTTTGTATTAGTTGTTTATTGATCTGAAAAACTAAACATAAAAAATAGTGTGAAATTAAGAAATACTTTTACATTTAATAAAGATTGAATAGATGTAAATTATAATTACATGGTTTGGAATCTTTAAACTTGATAAGACGACAAGAAGGAAACGATATCAATAATTGCACTATTTCAGCTGCATAGAGGAGATTATGCAAATATCTTATGAACAGCGTTCATCATGCCTTAACCCTAGACATCAAGATCATCATCAGGGTCTTCCTGGTCATAGTCATCATTGGCATCAGGCTCATACAGAATCCGCCCAGAACCCGGACCTGGATGGAGCAGAGCCGTTTTCCTGAAACGTTAAAATAAAACAATTTTACAACTTACAATATGTATGTATAGTTTTAAAAACCTTTTAAATGTAAGGACATGTAACATCATTGAAGAGATTCTGACTTCTCTTTGCTGAAGACGAAAGGCAGGGTGAGTTTCTGCTTGGCCTCTAACTCTGAATCGGACAGTCGAAGGTTGAAGGTCAAGTTAGCTGTTGGGTCCGCCTGTTGACACACAAGGAGGATCACTTTCAGCACCTGTCATTTCATGAGTCTGAGCTCTGTTCAGGATGTGTTAAACTGCACCTGCTCTTCCTCTGTGCTATTGGTTTTAAGTTCAGCATGGCTGGACTTGCTCAGAATGGTCACTGTGAAATCCTCTGTGATGCAGAATATCTCCTCCTGGGGGTCAAATGAAAACTGTCAGTAATTCAAAGCAGAATGCTACGAACAAAGTAGCCTGCATATAAATGCTTCTTACATCTTGCATAACTTTCCCTGATTTGGAGCGCTTTGTTACTCTTGCCACCACTTCTTTTCCCTTCACTCCAGGTGCCACGGAGATGAGAGAAGTTGCCAAGTGGCAGACACTTCCCGCGGTGCCCCTCTGATGCATATCTGTGTGGAGTAGGCCAATAACAGCTCTCACAGCTCCCCCTAATGAAAATAGAAAATAATACATCAGTGGAAAAAGTTCTACATCAACTTAAAGCTCCAAAATACAGAAACAAGTTGTTTGATTCACCTTTTCTTAGCTGCTGAAGTGTCTGGCAGACAGCAGGTGGAGTCTTATGTCTCAATATCCAAGACAGAGAATCGATGACGAGCACAGCTGGCTTTGGTTGTGATGTTTGTTTGACCAAGTTTGTGAGGTCCTCCAAACTGAACTGTTGAGCTGTGAAATTTGGGTGACCAGTCCACCCAAGGGGATCTGAATAGGCATTGTGAATATGTAACCTGAAAATAAAAATATTTTTTGGTGTAATTACTGTGCTTTGATAAACTTTTTATAAATCTTCGAGATTTATATAGTTTTTCATGCTGTAACTGCGAAATTGTATGTGTTTTATGTGAAAAACTTACACAACTTTTTCCCAATCTATTTGATTTATGTTGGTTTCAATTACCTCTGAGTGTCTGAAGGTTTCAATCCATCTTTCAGCTCTTCTTCACTCACATCAAAACACAGGACATGTATAACTTCCTCTCTGGCAACAGAAAATATATTTAGAAAAAGATTATTGTTATTTTTCAGTGCAGGAATATGCATTCATTCATTATCTATTCTGGCTTGTTCTTGAGTGAGGAGCTAATGCCTATCTCCATAATGACAGCTGGAGGTTTTCTGGGGTACACCCTGGAAAAAACATAAGAATTTAATTGATTTTCAAAAACAAGATTTTAATGCCCAATTTTCAGATAATGGCAGATCTTCTCCAATTTATCCAAGGTAATATTTCTACAGCCAGGTTCAAATGTACATAGACTTAAATAATGTTTGGATAAATGGAACATAGAAATATACACAAAAATAAAATAAAATAAAAACATTGCTTTCTTTGACGGTTTATTGCCGTCAACAACAGTCTGGCATAATTCTTACTGTTCCTATAAAAACACTAAACTTCCTTTAAATTTATAAGTTTCGTGTTACTTTTATAAATTCTTAAGCCAGTTTTGATGTTACCACCAGCATGCTTGATGTTTAGTGTAGTGTTATTAGTTTTGAAAGTCTCACCTTGATTCCCCCACACAAACTTCTTATTCTTATAAAAAAGTTTCATATTTGTTTTGTTTTACCATAAGCCCTCTTTTATTTTGTCCAGGTGGACAGCCAGAGATTGAATCAAGTTGAAAGGTGTTGATTTTGGATCAGGGGGCTTCTCTCTCGGTCAGTACTTGATTAGTTCTTGCTAATATTAACAGTAATATTTATGACTTGCAGACACAAAAAGACAACAATGTCAAAAAACTGGATTAAAACTCAATAAAGCAGCCTAAGATCAAACATCTGAAATGCTCTCTACCTCCGTCCATTATTTACCAACCAGCTTAAATATCCACTATTTCAGCCAATACATTTTAGTAGATATCTAACTAGAAATGACAGAAATTTGCTGATTGTGACAAAAGAAGTGCGGAGTTTATCTGCAAAATGTTAATGGACGATTTACCAAGCATGAGTGTGTATGTTTGTAGAATTTTGATTCTGAGAGAATGTGAGGAAATCCGTGTTAAATTCAAATTTGTATTTTCTATTAGCACAGCATTGTACCTGTTCAAGGCAGCAGTGATGAAGCTCTTCAGAAGATCTCGTCCTGAGTAACTACAGGAGTCTGTTGATGATATATGTTTAGCAATGCATTAGGTCAACTTAAACTGTTGGAGTGTTATTGGTTACTGCAATATTTAAAACTTTTACCTCGTATTATTAGAAACCCTCCACTCTCAATGCCTTGCAGTAATTCAGACAACATGGTTGACTAAGATGTACAAGAATCTACGGCTAATTAGCATGCTTCCACATTAGCACATGTTTAAGCTACAGAAAATAGGCAAAAACTATTGAATGAATTAAACGGAAAAACGGATAGCACCTCTTTATCGTACATCTGTACATATAAATTAGCTAAAAGCTATTATTTCTAGATTGTTAAGCTGTTTTGTTTGCTTGGTTAGCATGTTTTGGTTGCCCACAGTCATAAAACATCATATCCCATGCTTCCCATGATCATGGGTTCGTGGGTAATGTAGTTTACTGGCGTTTACTGTCACTGTCGGGTGACAGTGTAAGTGCTACATAAAGACTACGTTACCCAGCATTCATAATTGGAATTAGCTCGTCGCCGCTTCAGGAGGATTGGTGGTAGATTGGATCAGCTCCGAGGACCGATCCCTCCCGCTGTCATTCTTCCAGCCTATCCGCGAACGCTATGTAATCTTGGAAACCAATCAGAGAAGAGGAATCCCTCTCCCTGTGTTCTTGTGGGCGATCTTGTCTAACGACACCCTCCCCTTTTTGCCTCCAAGAGAAGCTGCTAACGCGCGGAATAAAGCCCAAAGTCTAGTGGGTTTGTACACCCAAAGAGAAGAATCGGCAAAACTTCATACGAGAGCTTTTCACCATGGATTTGTATATAGCATTTGTGCTAATTTGAGGATTATACATTTCTTTCTTCGCTTTAGCGATGGGTTTTGCAAATGCAAGCTCGAAATACGCGGATCTTAAAAGCTCGCCACGCTAGGCGACAGAGGAATTACTATTTTTTGACTTTTAAAAAAAGTGGTTTGTTTGTGCTCGGTTAACGGCTGCCGTTGTTACGGATCTCGACCGAGGGGATATCCACAAGTTTGATCCTACTGTGGACCGTCTTCAAGAAGACTTTCTCTCCCTAGTCCTTCGTGTCCTTGGCTTCTTTTTCCAGTGCCAAGTTACCCGGGCGATAAGGTGCAACCACGCCGGGGGAAGGCTGCTGCTCTCCGGCTAGCTGAGAAGCGGCTTCTCCTCGAATCGGGGCCTCGTCGGCTAGGCGACAATGCTCGACATAATGTCTGACCACCAAGGTACGTATGATAAAGATCGTTTAGAAACGATTGCGCCAACATTTGCACTATAACGACGTTTTAACGGTCAACGGCCGTTTTACGGGTTTTAAGCCCCGTAAGTTGTGACTAATGCTACTGCTACGTTTTAGTTGCGTAGGTAGGCTGTATTAATAGCTGTGCTCGCCTCCTTCTAATCCACTTAATGTTGTTAATGTACCGAAAAAATATAACTGATGTGAAATGTGTGTAGTTTTAATGTAGCCACTGTAGTTTTACAGTAAAATTGGGTATGTGGATCTGGCTAGTTAGCTAACGCGCCGAATCATACAGCTAAGGCTAAAAGCTAAATACAAGCTAACCAACAATTCGATCTCCGGGCATATTTAAATGCGCTTTCAACCAAAGTACTAATTGAAATGTGTTGCCAAAAAAAACTGTCATTTTAAAATCCGATTCGAAGTTAAAAGCGGCAATGAACCAGACACGCCCGATTAAACGTTAGCAGCACCTCGCTAGCCCCAAGTTAGCACCCAAGCTTCTTCTCCTTCCAACTTCCATTTGAAGAAAAGCCAGCGTGAAGTGACCGATGACCCACACAATCCACAGCTCGAGTCAGACTGACACGAAAAGTAACGAATGTGTCTGACTAGAGAAGCGCAACTGTCTGAATTTAATGCTTTTATCCTCAAGCTGTTTGGCCATTTAGCTCTTTTTTTTAACCCTAGTTTAAATGCCAGTTGCAGCTCCACAGAGCAAACCTATTAATAATTGTCTGCTGATTAAATCCACAGACATAAATAAGGTTCATATGAACATTTTGATATGAACTAGAGTGGTTTAAAACGGCTTGCAGATGCTGAATAGCTGACCTCCGTTGCGGTTGTTCGGGGGGTGTACACTATTAGCTAGCGCTGTCGTCTGCCGGATTTCTTCGGGTTTTGTTTCGCAACTATTCCCACCTCTCGGCGGTGTCGGGAGTTTAAAGATGCTAATCGAAGCAGACTTTTAAATAAGCCCTTCATGCTTGTCGTTAATAATCCCCATTAAGTTATTGGCCCGGGTTAGCCTGCTAATGCTAGTATTAGTCCACTCGTCTCGCAGCGCTCCTTCAGGCAACAATGCAACGTAGTGCCATTTTTATTTCACACAAGCAGGCTCGGCTGCAATTTAAAGAAACGTTTTGTTTGTTTGTCTCCCGCAGATTCACTTTTGACGTGTAAAACGGAGCCCTTGGTGAGCCCATTTATTATTATAGTCGTTCATTTGGAGTTAGCTGTGGGCTGAAGCTTTGACGCTGATGAGATTTACTTCCTCTAACAGCAGCCTTGCTATTTTCTGTAGCCCCCAGAAAGAAAAAAGAGGACTGTAGAGGACTTCAACAAGTTCTGCAGCTTTGTTCTGGCTTATGCAGGCTACATCCCCAGTCCAAAAGAGGTGAGATGTTTTATTATTATTATTATTATTATTATTATAATAACTACAAATGTTAGCTGGCTGTGTTTCATTTGATCAGTTTGCAACACACCTAATACACGAAGATGCACACAAACTCTTCTGTTGTAGTTCCATAGTATTTGTTCCTAGAGGACCTAAAACGGTTGTCCAGATGAAGCCCTCAGTGTCCGATTCCCCGCCTGATTAAGACGTGTCCCTGCTTCGACAAATCTGATTCAAATAAATGAATCAAGTGTGGCAGAGGCCCCGGTAATGACCCCATTAATAAAAATCAGGTGGGGTTACTGCTGGGAAACATCTTAAGCACTCTGGATTCTGGCCCTGAAGCACTGAAACGCTGCACAGCTGTTTTAGACGCTAAAGTGAGTTACATGCAAATAAAATGTTTTGTCTGCTGGGAAGGACAGAGCTGCCAAGATGACGTATTTTTACATTTGCAGCATCTTAAAAAGCAACTCTCTTAAGTTGAGGTTCTGTAGTTTGCCAACATGTCCTCTGAAGGATGGGACTTTAAATACCAGCTGAGATATTTTCAGTGCTGAAGTCTGGGTTTGATTCTTTTGGAAATGCATATATATTTTTTCTTTATCTCCAAATATACATTTGTGATCAGGAATTTTGCCTCCAGTTTGTTTGAATGGTGCCTGACGTTTGACTGTCTTATCAGAACTTTATTTGTGTAACTGATTTCTATTTCTGTGTTCCTGACAGAGGGAACTCAAAAATAGTTGCGTTCCCTAGTAGTAATCTGCACATTTGCAGATTACTACACATTTGTTGAAAATAAATGTCAGGATCACGTCTTAAACCAGGGGTTTTAAATGGCACTAGCTTGTCTGGTCTAGATTCCGGGTTAACCACTCGTCCTCCCGTTTTTGAGTTTTTAACCAAATCTCGTCGTTTTTAGACTAATCCAGTGATTTATCAAGTCTGTTACTCTTGATGCGAATGAACGCAGTGAAAAGCGTCTCTTTGTCAAACTGACTAACCCAGAGCCATCTTTCTCATTGTGCTTTTTGAGATTTGTAGAATTTGACACGTTTTGCAGCTCAAATGTGCAGAATGATCTAAAAGGATCTGGGAAAAATCTCCACTTTTCCGGTTTGATGAAATATGGGATTCAGAAATGGAAAATTTCAGCGCTGCAGTTTATGAGCATGAGAGTCGCTTGTGATTCACAAGCAGGAAAGTTGAGACCTAGAAAGAAGCATCACTTATAACAGATGTTTTTTTTTTTTTTTTTTTTTTTTTTTTCCCCAACAAAACCTTCAAATGCAGCATTACTGCCTCCTGTTTGTAAGATAACAGAGACAAACTCTTATTATTTGATCCGTAGGAAAGTTCCTGGTCTCCAACTTCGTCCAGCTCGGCTCACAGCTCAGGGCTGTCGGCAGACGGGGGCGGCGGGGGCAGCAGCTCCATTGGCAACGCCTGGCCAGACGGGAGCTCCGACATCCACACCATCCATACGTTTGTGCGCAAAGCCCGCGCGAACAAGGGCAAAAACATTCGGCGCATGCACTCCGACAGCACCCTGCTGGACAAGATGCGCCTCAAAGACTCTCTGTACGACAGCCAGGCCAGCGCCAAGGCCGAGCGCAAGAAGGACAAGAAGCTGAAAAAACTGTCTCTGGGGTCGGCCACGACGGCACCGGACAGCGGCAGCAGCGAAGGTGAGAAGCGGGCCCGCATCAAGCGCAGCAAGAACTCCTCCAAACAGCCCAAAGCGAAGAAGCTGAAGAGCTCCGCCGCCCAGAGCGAGACGGACTCGGAGACCCGGAATTCGCACACCGAGGTCCGGGCCGCCAGGGAGGAGCTGGCGTCGCACGGCGGCTCCACCTCCAGCCTCCACGGCCTGGGGAAGCCCGACGAATCCATCAGGGAAGCAGAGATGAGCTCCAGCGAGGGCGAGACATGGATCGCAGACGAAGATATCATGGTGGAGTCGGGTACGATAACTAATGATCATTTTTGGAGTCGACATATCTCTGGATTAATTAATTAGCTTAATTACTGCTCTGACTAATGATTATTCACCAAATTCCTTTTTTTTTTTACGAATCTGCACACTCCAGTTGACGATTAATTGGTTACTCAATTAGTTGATGTCCGCTAACTACGATCTCTCAATCTACCGCAGGCGATGACTCGTGGGACCTGATCACCTGTTACTGCGGGAAGCCGTTTGCCGGGCGGCCGATGATCGAGTGCAACCAGTGCGGCATATGGGTGCACTTGTCGTGTGCGAAGATCAAAAAGTCCAACGTCCCCGACATCTTTTACTGTCAGAAGTGCAGAGACTTGCGGCGGTCGGGACACAAAAAGGACACCTAAGAAGGACGTTCTCCGCTGTCCTCTCGACAACTCACTTAACTCCGATGCCTACAGCCAAAACAGCCTAAATTCTCACCTGGGATGCAACTGGTTCTGCAGTTGCACAAATTATTTTGACAATCAAAAAAAAAAAAAAAAAAAAAAAAAAAGCATATCTATTTATCCCTGGCGTGTTTTTTTTTTTTCTTTTTTTTTCTTCTCCCATTTCTTTTTGCCGACTGTTGCTTTATTAATTCCCACACGAATTGGCTTTCTGCATTTTATTTATTTATTTTTCTGCTGAGGGTGCTTTTTTTCCCCCCCGACTTGTAAATTAGTACCTAAATGAATACCAATCCAAGTTAGACGGATATTTCGCATCGACTTAAAATTGTAACTTATTGTATAGCTCAAAAGAAAAAGGAAATTGTCACTCCGGTTAATTTGCTTAAATTATGTCTCGGATGCTCGACCGGCAGCTTTTTTATTATTATTATTTTTATTTTTTCCCCCCCGACAGTATTCTGGAAGTTTTAATTTCGGAGGCACTTTATTTCCATCAGTGGCGCTCACTGAACGTCGGCGTATAAAGTTCTCGCTTCTCTCACTTAAGAGTTGATTAATTTATTAAAATTTGCAAACTCATCTCAGTAGGTATGTTGCATATAGATGTTTCTTTTTTTTGGTTTTTCTTCCCGGCAGTCGTGTTGAGAGAGAGGGAGAGAGAGAGAGAGAGAGAAAAAAAGTACAAACCCAGATATGTTTCCAGTGCATTCACTGAGAGGTGGTTGAATGTCTTTGGCTCATTAATCAGTCATCAGTAGCCAACTTGCTTTTGAATGAGATCCACAGAGGAAAGCTGTTCAACTTGGTTGTTTTTGAGTGCTTTTTTTTTTTTTTTTTTTTTTTTTTTTTTTTTTTTTTAATCGTCTCATCTTTATAAGAGTTTGGGTTTGTTGTTGTAAAGCACCTGGTTACGGCTCCTTGTGATGTCAAGGTTGAGCCCGGGCTCGTTTATGAACGGCGGTAAATATTTGTTTTATTTCATATAACTGTTTTATTCCTTGGCTTTTTGTTTCTTTCCCATCAAGTGGGAGCAGAGATGTGCCCACTTAAGGACAAGAGATCGTCTCGCCTAGAGAACAAAGTTGTGTACAAAATGTAAGTTGAGGCTGCATAGGTTGTGGCGTTGTTTATTTTCTACCCGTTGTATTTCGTTGTTGGTTGGGAGAGTCTTAGCAAGTCTCCGGGAGTAGTTGCGCTCTCTGTACAACTTCAGTTCTGTGTACATATCCTGTTCTTCGACAACTTGTACATATGTGAAAGTGAAAAGAGAGAATACCCAAGCAAAGTCTATATTTTCTGCAGTCTGATATTGTTTTTCTTTAACTGTAGCTCGAATAATAATAATAATAATAATAATAAAAAAAATCTTTGGGATCATAAATTGTGTGCTTTCTTTCCGTACCAATAACTCCACACACACACTGTAAGACCATTTTTATTTTTAAATGAGTGTAGGCACACAACAAAACAGTCATGCTTGTCCTCTGCCACTAGAGGGAGATGTTTGAAAAGAATCCCACCTTAGTTTGGTCATGAATTAAATACAAATGGTTGAATAAATACGAAAGATAGCTGCAGAAAAATCCTGGATCATACGGTGGAAAAGTGTTTCAATTTTCCCCATAGACAGATTTCTTTTCCTAAGGAGGAAAAAAAAACAATCAGTACACTTTAAACATATTTTCTTTTTTTATTATGTGGAAGAATCTCTGGAATGTTTAAATAAGATAAAATTAATCTATCTGCTATCACTGATAACAATCTTGGTGTCATTTTATTTAACTGCCACACCAATTTACTGTTT
Organism: Poeciliopsis retropinna; assembly: GCA_010277075.1. Classification (NCBI taxonomy): domain Eukaryota; kingdom Metazoa; phylum Chordata; class Actinopteri; order Cyprinodontiformes; family Poeciliidae; genus Poeciliopsis; species Poeciliopsis retropinna. Next base: position 5,724,293 of record VMRM01000019.1, read on the forward strand.
ATATGTACTGAAATCAAGTGATGTAGTGAATTTCCCAGTGTAACAAATTTAACTCAGAATAAACAAGGAACTACCAAGAAACTAAAAATATTTGCAGTACAGGAAATAGTTTGGGGATTTAAAACATGTAATCCCCCCCAAATATGAAGGTCCTCTTAAAGAGCAATAAGTGTATGGTATTCATGAAATATAGAGCTTAGATATATTTTCCCAACTGGGGCTATTCTTTGCTTTATTTGAAGATTTTCCATCCCATATTTAAAGAAAAATCCCCCCTAAATTTCTCAATATTTCTTATTTACATTTCAACATACTGAAATTGAAATTTTGCAAGTTACAAAATGTGACAGCTTTGTGACAGTAAAAATCCAATTTTTACTCTGACTACATTTATTTAGTCAGGGACAAAAAATGTCCCTGACTAAATAAACTAAAACAACCACAGCCCTGACAAAATAAGACATCTATAAAATAAATGGAGCTGGAAATATGTTTTAGAAGTTTCTAGGAACTTTTAATTAGTGCTCTGTGATTTTCCTGTGGAATAAATATAACACAGACTTCTCTTTGCCACTGTTCAAAATGGCAAAGATGAGCGAGCATCCCATTCAGATACGACACATCTGAAAAATAATTGCTCGCTTAAGCATGCTGATATCTACAATTGGATCAATAATTTAGAAGTTAGTCTGGATGAGGAGCCACGTTTATGTCGCCACCACCCACAGATAGGACAATAAGCAACAAGCCGTCGTCACCAAGTCGTCATAAAAAAATATTTTAAAGCTCTTGTGTGCATCAGTACGACTCTGTGCAAAGATTTGAGTTCTTACCTTTCGGTTTCGAGAGCTGGGTATCTGGAAACGGCCAATGGAGTCCAGAGGAGCGATTTTCCTCCTAAAACTCCCCAAAAAGGTTAAGATCAGCTCAGCTAAACATTATTCAGCCTGTAGTTTATTTTTCTTGATGCAGTTGAAAACTTCAACTTAATCCTGCCAATCTACAAAATCAATACTTTTCAGGATATCATTTCACCTCTATACTTTTTATTTGTGGTCATGTGCATATCTGAAGTTAATTTTCTTTCTAATTTGTTGACATGCACACACGAAAGGATTTCATCCTGACAGAATAAACTCAAATTCTGATCTCCATCTCCTACATCTAACAGCTGTGTTTGGATTAACTCTAACCCGAACCCAAAGGCACTTCCTGCGTCCTCACCTCTTGTCGTTGGCTTTGTGGTTGCTCAGGTTCTGGTTCCTGTTCTGGCTCTGCACAGAACCGGTCAGCGTTGGTTCGATGGGGGTCTCGGAGGGATCGTCCACACCCCTCCGTATCTCTCCTGCGTCGCCCACAGAGAGGTCCCCCGTGTCCACGGTGTCGGACAGGTGGTGGAAGACCTCGTGGTCCGGCCAGCTGACCTCCTGAGAACAGAAACCAAGACGTCACCAAATCCCTGCAGGTGTTTGGGTCTGACTGTTGGGGTGTGTGAGGCGGGGAATCTCACCCTTTTGGGTTTTCTTGGTATCACAGCAGCAGATATTTGCTCTAACAGCATGTAGAGAGCAAGCAGTGGAAGCACACATCTGGAGCAGATCATCTGGGAGGAGGAATTTGTGCACGTGCATCAGTACAGGAATCAATATAATGAGGCATAAATATGAAGGTGCTCACCTTGAATATCCTCCTTTGGTTTCTCCGCTCAAAGATCTGGGCTGCAGCTCTGCAGGGTCTGTGCTGCTGACCAGCGTGGAGGCTATTTGTAGGCATGGACGCAGGGTGGGTTTATATTATGGGACTATAATGGGGCTGTTTAGGGTCATTGTTTGTGTGTGTGTTCAGACAAACCAATTAAATCTGCCGCCTTACTGGCTGGTATTTTCAGAATTTTTTTTTTTTTTAAGTCTCTACAGTCGGTTTTTGGACGATGACAACTTGACTCAACACACGTACATACATGCACATTACACACCTTCAGCGAGGACAGATGGCGGCGAGATAAGGATGTTGTTACTTTCTCCATCATAAATTCGTCTGGGGGCGTTGTGTTGACCTCAGGCCAGTTTCAGCTGGTTTTATCCTCTAATATAACTCCCCTGCCAAATATTAGACCCACACTCACACACTCAAAAGCTTGAGTTTTGTCCCATTTTTTTTTAATGTATTTGGTTTAAAAAATTAATGTTTTCCCAAAATTGCACTTTTGAGGTCAGACGCTCATGTTGGACGACAAGGCGTGGCTCTCAATCTTCGCTCTAACTCATCCCAAAGGTGTTTTTTTTTTATTGAGGTCAGGATGCTTGGCCATACACTTGACCGGCCACAGCATCACAGGTCCTCCGCCATACCTAACAGTGGGGATAAGTTGCTTCACCCTATGTCCATTCGGTGTTAAACCCTCAACCCACCATCAGACCTTTTACTGTAAACACAGTTTACAGAAAACACAGCCCTTTCACTGGAAGGACAGACAAGTACAACATTATACCTAAAAATCTGGTGGGTAAATAAGTACCATCTAACTGCTGCTAATGGTTATGAAAAGTCATGGATTAATAATTAGATGTTTCTGGGAACTGATCAACTATGAAAAAAAAAGTTCAATTTCATTAATTTTTATAAATATTGAAATACAAGCAAATGTGTCACTGGCAATTACTTTTAATGCAAGATAATTTCTAGAGTACTTAAATTAAAGGCTTCCAAAAACAAACACCTGATCCCAATTATTGTTGTTAACCAGTGCTTCTTGTCAGTTTCTGCATTAATAACAGAACAGCTGCAACGTTTCTACATCTTTGCAGTTCTCTCTCTCTCTCTTTTTTCAGACATCATATTTATTACTGAAATGTTCATATTATGACAGAAGTCAGCATAATAACCATTCTACAAAAATGCACTGGAGATGTGCAGGTGTGCAGGTTTCTGTGCGAGGTTTTTACAGGAAACTAATCTGATTAAAGAAAACAAACATTAATGCGTGTTGTAGTTTGTAAACCTGTATCACTAATCACTGAGTTTTTTATTTGGTTTTATTGTCTGCACTAATTCTGCATTCGAAGAAGTCAAACAAAAAGCTCCGGGAGATCGGAGATAGCACCAGGATGTCAGTGTGTGTGGCAATCTGGTGGACTCTGCAGATCACCACCCAATACAGACCACCCACCCCCCCCCCCCCACACACACACACCCCTCCTTCTCCGACTCGGTTGTCGCCGGCCTGCTGCCTCTGTCTCCAGGAAACAAAACAGAGGGAAGACAAAGCAGCCAGCCTGGATGGAGAGATTGGCGGAGGACTGGGCAGGCCGGGGGTCCGCTCACTGGGTACGCTCGCTGAGACACGTTTTCACTTTTCCTCTTTTCCCACCCTGTCCTAATTATTGCTATTTTAGGATACCGAGACCCTCCAAAGATAGAGCAAGTGCTGATTAATGAGGGGAGAGTAAATAAGTCGTGACAGCATGTCGGCATGGGGCAGAGGCCAGATAGGCTGCGCTGATTACCTCCGTTATCAGCGAAAGGCCTCATTAGGAGCCTGAGGCTGGGTGTGGGACATGCGTTTTGTTTTATTTCAACACAGAGATGCGAAAAGATCCAACATGAAGATGTTGGTTCAGATCACTGTGAGGTTTGGGTTTTAGCTCAGAGGTCAGAGAAAGTTTTGTTTCACGTATTTAATTCAATTTTGATAATTTGATCCAGTATAACAGTAAAAATAAAGCTCTGAGAATTAGCTGAAATAATGCCTAAAACACAATAAGTTATTCAACAAAGACTCTGAGTCACTATGTTTGTTGTTTTCAATTGTGTAAAAACTTTTTTTAAAGTTAATATTTAGGAATAAAAAGGAAAATAATTCATTTTGAAAATAACTGAATGGGAAGAAAGAAAATTTTGTATCTATATGATCTAGCCATTGAGGAAAATAGTTTTTTAAAATAAAAAGTAAGCAGCTAATATATTTCTCTATCCTCAGACTTATTCATTATTATTTTTATTTTCTTTTTTGTTCTTTTTTTAATATAAAAAGAAGTGTTAAGGGTGCAAATGTGGCGTAGGAGTAGTTATTCATTTATCTCTGTGTTCTCCAGGGTTTAAAATAAGTTATACTGAATATCTTCATATCACTGTATGAATATGAATCATCAGTCTCTATCCACATGCTCATGGATTTCTTTTTTGTTTAATGAGCCACGCATGTGTTTGTGTTTGTGTCCTCGTTACTCCGCCCCGGTCCGGTTCCCTATAAGTGCCACACGCTGCTTATTATAGCAGCAAATATAGACTCCCCTCTGCAGATGTGAGCATTCGCCGAACAGATCAACACGAGGCAGAGCATCGCTGTGGAAACATCTCGCCAGTAATTGTTGGCAGAAACACTGACAGGGAGTCCAAAAAATTAAATTAGATCCCCTGTTAAATCTGATGATTTGTGTTTTAGAGTAGGATGTTTTGTTAAAGCAAGAAACAAACATGCAAGACTAGCGAATGTGTGTTGTTTTTTAATGATTATTCTGTATGCACCCATGCTCAGTGGACTTCTTTAATTTACATTCATCATAGTCTTTGTCTTGCACAGGTGGAAAATCTTGTTGAACCAGTACATTAAACCTTAATAAAGGGTCTACTGTCTGCTGTAGGGGACTGCACTCTAGTTTCCACAAAATCACTTTACACGTCTTTTGAGACAAGAAACATTTCCAATTTTCATCACATCAGTCTCTTCACATGGAAACCGATGTGAAAAGCAAAGTGCTTTTCAGTCAGCAGACTGGGAGTGGAAGCAGCAGAGTGGGAAGGGAAGTGTTATTTGATGCTCCACACAGCCAGAGAAAGTGAATTACTCTGCCTCTGACATCTCATAAAAAGGTCTTTTAACTACATGAAATGCTTAAAATTAGTAGATTTGAAACCAACCTTTCAAAACCTTGCTAAAACCTGATACCAGTTACCAGCCTAGTTAAAAACTCTTCTGTTGGATAATCGGTGAGTTTTACATATAACCTTACTTTTGCAGGCTTTGTTGTTATACATCCCCATTAATTTTATATAGAAGATGAATATTTTTCAGTCTTAGATCTGAAATTATCATAAGCAACATTAAATTCTGGTGGCTGTCTTCTCATTTTAATACAATACATGAAATTTATGTAGGACTCACTGAAGTTGTTGATTGGTCACCATATTAGTTTGCTATATGTCTGTGCTTGACTTTCTGTTGCAGCTTTTTGGTTTTGGTGTTTCACCCCAACATTGTCAGAGAGCCCCCTCTGGCCTCCTGTTTGGAAATATTTTGTCGGCACGCCTGGCAACTCCCTCTATGTTGCAAGCAGTAAAGCAGTTTGCTATTATCAGCCCTCCCGTTAAGGCTCTCTCCAAATAAATGGTTGCCATGGAGATGTGGTGGCCTGATGCTGATCCTCCCTGCAGTTCTTCAACAGTGAGTTTTAGAGATTGTTTTCCTCCTGTTCCGTCATTCTCACCGACGCAACAAGAACTTGGGTTCTCATCCAGGCTTGTGCGCAACATTTTCAGTTGTTTTAAACTTTTTAATTATTGCACTAATTGTAGATATGGGTAAGGTTATCTTACAGCAATGTAAAAAATCAAATGTAATTTGATTAATTTTTAATCAAATTAAAAATGATTCAAATTAAATATAAAAACAAAGTTAAATAAAAATTATGTTAAATAAAAATATAAAGTTATATTATTTATATAATTTCTTAGCATATTCAACAGTGTGAGACGAGGCTGAAACAATAAAAAATAACTTCATTTTAAGGATTTACATATCTTTAGCAGAGCTGAAAATAAATGGTTCTGTAATATAAATGAATACATAGTGCTGTTTATACTGGAGTGTCAGTATATTTGAAGTGTTAAATGTGGCTTAATGTTTTTTATTTCGGAAATTAAACTGTGTTAGCAATAATTAAAACAGCTTACTGATTTATCTGAACTTGGTAATACATGTTGTGGGAACTTAGCACTGAAGACAATGCTGAAACTTTATTGTTGTACCTCAAATATATGAGATATAATGTCAAAAATTACTAAAATACACTCGTTCCTCTTGGTTATAGCCAAAGACAGTAGTCTATAATGTATGGCATAGGCAGCAATTCTCAATTCTCAAAAAACTTTCACCTTGCTCTGGTGTGGTTAGTTTTGGAATCCATGTCATATTACTTGCCAATATGATTAAATCAGTAACCTTAGAGGTGAAAGAGAAGCAGAAGATTCACTTACAGTCCAACTTTAAGTAATGAGACACCCATTAATCCACATGACGACACGACGATTCAATCGGATCAGGATCATAAAGGCCCCATAACCACGGAAAGAGGAAGATTTGAGTTTCTGTTTTCTGGAGTTCTGGTGACCTCTAGTGGCTGTTATAGCGATGTAACAACCAGATGAGACAGCGGCTCCCCGCAGCTGCATTCAATTTGTTCGAGCAGGCCATTGTGCACCCTGGCACATGGCATTACGGGAATCACTCTGCTTTCAAAGAAAACTGGGTTTTCGTTGGGTGGAATAACTTTACAATAACTTTAACATAAAAATAAAACAAACTCTAACGAACAAATAAATAAATAAATGCTTTTTATACATATGAAGTTATTGAAAACGAAACGAAGGTTATTTTGGCCAAAACTTGCCATCGATTTGAATAAAAAGTAAAATAAGATATAAGTAAACAGACATACAGATACATAAACGATAACTAAATAAATATATAAACAACCAGAAATAGCAGGCATAACTTTTGAGAATTTCAACCTTTAGCAGAAAAGATTGACATTTCCTGCTAAAATGTCAACCTTTTTGCTAGAATTGGTTTACCCGAAACCAATTTTTAAAATTGGTTTCAGGTAAAGAAGTGGAAACAGACATGCGCATTGCCGAATGAAATAGGGCGCCGATCAAAGCTACACACCCTGAGACACCCACAGGAAAAGCAACATGTTGATGTTTATATACACCTTTTGTTTTTTTAAAGTCGGAATAAAATTTTGAAACTCCACTCTAGGACGCTCTTGTGATTTTTTAAAATTAGTGTTAGTAGCTACAGAATAGATGATGGTGTTAAAAAATAGAGAACTGATTATTAGAAATAAATAAATAAATAAATAATATATAAATAATAAATGTTATAATTCAGTGACGGCCTCACCTGTCATAATGCTGGTTTGTAATTCTCGTTTATTTATTGTTCTAAATGTCAAAGTCAGATTATGTGAAAACAATATGGCCACCTTCCTAAAATAATGGCCAATTTTTTATTTTTTATTCATTTATTTTTTTACTTCGGCCGTTATTTTAGTAAGGCAAGAATAAGGCTTTTATTTTGAAAGTACCGTAATGCTTGCTACATGTACGCACGCGGAACTAGGTATAAGCCGCACCATTAAACGCCTCTCTGTTTCACTCGTCGTTGAATAACTTACAAACACATTTCCACCTTTCACCCGTGGGTTGACTGGGTCACCAAACATAATTTAAACACGACTTTAACTCGAATGTTTCTGGTCCCCGCCCATGTTCATGTTTGTGCCTTGTTGCCTCCCCACAAGGACGCCCAAAGAAGCTTCTCTGAGGGGAGGAGAGGGGAAAGAGGAGGAGAGACAGTAGCAACAGCAGCAGCGACGAACAGATTGGGCGAAAGGACTGAAAGTACCACTTTGGAACCTACAACCTGCTTGTCTACTCTTTCTTTGGGATTTAAATTCACGCGTAAGTTGCTTTGTACCGTTTTTGAAAGTTAAATCCGTACTTAAACGTTTATTAGAGGCTTTTATGTGTTTTCAGCTGCTCAGTTTGATTAGGAGAAAAGGGCCACAACAGGATTGCTTGTTCTACATAAGAAACTATGCTCCTGAATGTATTATAAACAGGTTACAGGCAGCTTTTAGTGCATGTGGAGTTTCCAGGCAGATGTGTCTGGTTAAACACGATACACCCACTTTCACTTTGCAGGCTTTTCTTTTCAAGCCCGCAGCATGGAAAAATGAAAGGATTGTTCCCTAAACATCGGAGTTTCGTTTCATCACGAATTCCCAAGCTGTTTGCTTGCTGGATTTAGGTCCAACAGGTTGTGATTGTTAACTTGTTCCTGTACTTTCCTGTTCTGTACTCCTCTCCTCGCCTTCCCATCATAACTCCCCCTTACCCTTCCTCTCCTTTTCCTTCGTCCCTCAGTTTTCCAAGGAAAGCCTGGGAAGGATTTGGGAAGTGTGACCTCATTTCTTTCTCCATTTCTCCACCAATCACAATGTCCGCTCCAGGTAAGTCATAATGAAACATCAAGTGGTGATTACAGTTTTCCTCTTTGCAGTCATAAAACACTGACACTGACCTCTGGAGCACTTGCTTCCTCTTTGGTTTCTACTATTATCACATATTTTATCTATTGTGAAATTGTTTTACTTGCCTGTTTTAAGTTTCCATCACTCTTGCCCAACCCAGATTTTCCATAGAAAACAATGAATCATGAACTGGTCCGCCTCCCTCAATTCTTCTCATGGCCTTTGTTCCTGAAAGGAGGTGAAATCTGAAACTTGTTCCTAAAATGCTAGCATTATGATATCTCTGGCGTTGGTCCTGTGGGCTTCCTTTTAAACAACCCTCGTTGTTTAAAAGGTTTTGGATACGTTACGTGTGGCTGCCTGTAGTTCCTTTCGTCTGCTAGTACTGTCCGCCTCACTTTCAAGCAGATGTAAATCTTGTGTTTCCTGGAAGGAGGGTGAAGGAATGTGAAAAAGAGGTGGAACAGATTTCTTACTTCCCTTCTTATGTGAGAACTAAAACAAATTGGAGGCTCATGACCTTCAATTTGCTGGACTAAGCTCGCCATTGAAGCCGAATACCAAGATTACAGAAAACCGGTTTGGTTAGATGTGAGTCACATCAGAGTCAACACAACTAAATGTCAAAGCAGAGAAAATGCAATAATCTTGCTTCATTGGTAGGATAGTAAAGGTCACAGTCAGGAAGAAAAGATGGCGATCCTGAAAATGGTCTTTGAGTCATTTCACAATTTTGCAAATTCATCACCCAATTTTATACCTTACATTTCCATTCTATTGCTTCCTATCTCTTATTTTATACCTCTAATCAAACATCTTCTTGCCTGTGTGTTGAAAACTATGGAACTGATTTTATTTTTGTTGTAGTTAAATGTTTAATTAATTTTGATGTAACACAGTTTTTAGAGAAAATGTTAAATTAGTACTATAAGCAACTATATCTGAATTGTTGCTTAACACTATTTTCCATTGATTGTACTTCTTTTGCCATTTCATTTCTCAACAACAGAGTAAGACAGCTGATCAAACCACAATGTACACATGATTACAACATTTCCTTACTGCAAATTATGCTGTAAAAATCATCCATCCATTGTCTACACACCTTTGACTGATTGGCAAAGGTGTGTCAACCATTCAAAGGTTGACACACCTTTGACTGGTGAAATAATGAATAAATAAATAATTTATTCATTATTTAATTATGAATAAATTAAATAATGATTTAATTTAAACAAAGGACTATCCCAATCTACATGGGGAAAAAATAATTTCCCTCGAAACCCAATACCTGGTTGTTCTTCCGCTGGCAGGAATAATTGGGATCAAGTGTTTGTGATAACTGGCAACAAGTGTGGGGAAAAATGGGCCCTTTTGTTTTTTGCAGATGTTTTTTTTTTTTTTAGTTTGGCCACAGTGAAGGGCTTTTGGAGTATATGCAGCTCGTTTAAGCTCATGGCACAGCAGACAGACTCTTTGAATTCTTTAGTTTACCTCCTGAAACTGTTTGGCACACAATCTGCGCTGGAGGTCTCCCCCTTACCTTTTAAAAACCATAATGCTGGATGAACTCTGTTTAGTATGCTTGGGTCTTATTTACACTTTTAAATCCTGTGGCTGGATGATTGCACAAATCAAGTCAACGCTACATTACTTCATCCTCACTTCCTTGCTACATCAAGGAAGTGGTGTTGCGAGTCCCATAGACGCTGCGAGTATATGGGACTCGCAGCGTCATCCCATAGGCCTGCGGCTACCTCAGCTGGAGAGTCAGACATGTTACTGAGGTAGACTGACCTTAACCCTCCTAATCAGATTGGTCAATCAAAAAATGGACAGCATAAAGACACCTCAAGGCCCCTAAAGGACTTTGTAATGATGCCGTGTAACTTGCCATGTTTGATGCCATGTCGCCTGATACTTGAGCTGCTATTCAAATACCAAACAAAAACACTGCTAACCGTCCTTACTGTGTTTTGTAGATGTCTATGACTGTATTTAAGAAATCTGGAAGATGTTTGGATAATTTAGGACAGATTTTAGTGCAAGGTGGGCACCGGGTCACGAACCTAATGGTTTCCAGAGCCTATGGCTTCAAGGCAAGTCCCAACAACCACCTTTCCATCGCCATGAATGACAACTTCAATGAGAAGTTTGTTGCTGATATGCAGTGCTTGGGTTTTCTTAACATATTGTTGCACATTATGGTGAGAGAACAAGATTTACTAGGACTTGTTCAACCTGTTATAATTGCAATGTCTGGAGATGACCTTTAACCCTTCCTGGAATGACGAGCATCAACAGTTGTTTCCAAAGTATCATCGGCGAGCTCTTCCATCTCTGGCACACAACTCCACCAAACTACCAAACCTCTTTTACAAATGTCATTAAACTGATGGTGCTTATCTTATCAAGTGCATTTGATTAGTAGCACCATGCTGCCCCTTTGCCATTTCATTCCAATGGGACCAGCAGTGAGGCAGCTAATGATTGAAAAGTATGGAGGATGTAAGTTGAGTAGGAAAGGACTGGAGCAAACGATCACCCTTTGTCAGTATTTTGCCACTACTCACAAAGGGCATGTGAGATAATTAGTTAACAAATTTTCTAAGAAAAATTAAAATGACCCAAGGGTTTGTAATGTTTTCAAAGAGTGCAGGTATTGAGGAAGCTGTTTAAAAGGAAACTGTATTTTGACATGTCGGGACCTGGATTCCTTCAGGCTGAGAGAAACAGTGGACTCTTAGTCTATGCCAGGTTCAGTATCTGTGGATTTGCCTATTCACTATTTTATTTCACAAAGCATATCTAAAATACTCAAAAGAAAATGTAGCTTGCCGAGCTGAAATGCCAAGATGTAATGCTGCTTGGCACACTACTAGCTGTACTAGTCCAGCCAATCCAGGAGCGTTGTTATAGTTTCCTTGGCTCTGATTGTCTGTAACCCCAAGAGCAGAAATATGAGGTTGTAGATGTCAGTTTCTGGCATGGAGGTGCCAAGATGATTTCCACTGTGTGTGCATTAAGGTACATTTGGTGCTTCAGCTATAAAAATAGTGATTTTTCAAGCGTTTTTTGACGGATTCCTGGATTCAAGCTTTTTCTGGGTGGTGGTGATCCAACAGCCCTGCAAATACTGGAGGTCCACTGTTTTGTTGTTATGATATTAGCTGTGCTACTCACTGAGGCGCTGGAGACATTTTAAAATGGGAACTTTATATCAAACTGTTTTCTCACACACTGCGGCATTTCCTCTTTTCCTAAATACATAATTAATGATCACTTATAGCAGGAAGGTCAGAAAAAAAATTTTGAAAACGGTTTTCATATCTTCCAATACTCTAGTACTTAACTAGAAATCAAAATTTCTTGTTGACTGCTTGTCCTGGCCAATTTGGCAGGTCCAGACCAATTTCACCAGCCAAATTGCTCTTGGCAGGTCAAATCTTTGATAAAAGATGAAAATTGCATACAAAGTTGATAACGAGCTTAAGAAGTTAATCAGTAAACACGTTAACCAAGATTTCAAAGCCATTTACTCAGCTTATCTCATTTAATATAACACCTTTAGCTTAGATATTAGAACAAAGTGAATTAGGTGAACAACAAGGCCAACAAGATTATGGATCCAAACCAACTTTCATTTTATTAATTATGCAAGCAGTCCACAATTAAGAAATGTCTTCTCTCATCATCTCCATTTATTGTTTCAGTTTCTTCTGTTTGACAAAACTTTTAAAGTTCAGCTTTTGCAGAAAAAAGCCATACATGTTAAGTCTTTCACCTGTAGCTTAAACAGCATTTTCTTTCTCACTGAGAAAAATGGCTTCTTAGCAGTTTTTATGGATATACAAATTAACCTGTGTATACATGTAGTTTTATCTAAATACTCACTTCACTGAGGACTTTGACGTTTTTGTGAATGATCTCTTCCTGCTGGGTATTGAAGAGAAATGTCCTTCTTATGTAAATTTAATGACCAATGAAAAAAAAAAAATTATCTGACAAAATTTTGTTTTATCGTTTCACTGAAACCATAACGTGTTAAAGAGACAGGAACGTAAACGGAGCATTTAGTGGTCAAACTGATGTAGATGTCTACAGTTCAAATATAAAAATGTGTTTTAAACTAGATGGCCTTTTCTAACCAAGTAGAAATAAATTTGTAAATAAGAACAGTGAGTTTAGTGTAGTAATGCTTCTCATCTCCATGCTAGGGCCATCTTGTAAACTCTTGGTTTTGCTCGTCTCTCAGCAGTAAAGTGCAGTCATTTGGCTTGTGGTGAGAAAGGCAGGATCCTTAGACCGATGATCTTTTTGAACAACATGACACAGTCACGTCGCTGCCGGCATTAAAACCAATTTGGCTCCCATTAAGAGGCTGAAAGCGTTAATGGTGAGTCGGTTGTGGGAAAAATCAAAAAACTTCAAGCTGGGGAGTTCATGCACAGATGGAGGTCGTTATGGAGTTGTTGCACTTTTTATAGAACGGTTATGGGCAAGTCAGAGGTCAGAGGATATATTAGCAGCTGGGTGCTGCTCATTAAGGTTCTGGTAATGTTTGGTTGGTCGGGGCATAGCCTGCAGATGTCTGTAAAAAAAAGATCAGTTAGGCTCTTCGAAAAGCAACTGTTACTACCCATAAGCCTAGAAAGGTTGATATTTGTAGGTTTCTTTAATTTAAATTGATGTCCATTCTGCTCAGAGGTCATTTAAGACATTTGCCAATCTTCCCAGGAGATCTTCAGATTCACTCCAAAGTTAGTTTCGTCTGAGACTGTACAGGCTTTGAAAGCGACTTCTCTCTAAAATAATATGGCGACATAAAGTTGGTTCACAGAGTTGCATCTGGATGATCAACAAGACTTCTTGAACAATGTAGAGATGTTTGTTCATAACTCAGAGGGCCTTACTTGTAGAAAACCAAAGAAAATACACCAGCTGCTCCTCCTGATCCTACTGGTTAAGCATGATGGCTTAGTGGTAAAGACCTGGGCCTGTTTTGCACTGGTAGTTATTGTGGTAAATATGACGTGCTCTATACTACTACTATAAAGGTAAATGTGAGGCTACATTTAACCAGTTGTAGCTTTGTCCAACTGGCTCAATGTATTACAAAATGGCTGACACAGAAAGGAAAAAGGGTTTTACAATTATTCAGTTAAACCTCTTAAGTCACACGATAACACCAATCTCCTCATGGACCCACCGACGAACATGCAGGCATTTTGAGGGTGGCTGTTAAGGAGTTAAAATCCAGACCTCAAACTGCTGAAAGGCTGCGGCGAGTTGTGCAGAAACGCTGCTAACCTCAGTGAACTGAGGTTGTGTTGGAAAGAGGAGTAGGCCACAGTTCCTCCACAAATATGTGAGAACAAATTATGATATACCTTATCAAACACAGCTCTTCTGTTCTGGCCTTTTTTTTTCTGGCTTAGTAAATGATGGTGTGGCATCTGTTGTGTTAACGTACAATGAGATTTGAGTCACATTTAACCCCCATCATAAACCAGGGCATTCATATTTTTCCCATTTAGGTAGAAATGTACAACTGAAAGTGGGTGTTCTTTTTTTTTTTTTACCATGACTCTTCACATGCTTGATGTTTACTTCCTGTCCTGTAAAATGTTTCTGTTTGCTCTGTGGCTCAGTGGATAATAACATCCAGGGAGAAGTAACTCAATCCAGACATTCATGCATAGAAGCTCTCGCACACAACCACGGGTCAGTCACCGTTTGTTCAAAAATGTGTCTTTTTGTGACTTTTGGATAAGAAAATGAAGAAGCCCAGACGTGGCATGTCATCCAAAAACCAAAAAGCTGCTTTATTCTTCTAGTGGGTTGCATTGTGGTTTTGAAATCACCTTTTTTTTTTTTTTTTTTTTTAGTTTTACGCCCAATTGATCTGTGGGTGGCAGAGCATCTTTTAGGCACATTTGATACTCTTTTGCTTAACTGACTGGGGTCGAGATTCAACTTCCAGCAGGACAACAACCCTAAACGTACAACCAGAGGTAGTAAGAAATCGATTGAATGTAGTCACAGTGCAGACCTAAATTCAATTTAAATCTGTGGCAAGACCTGACCCATAATGTTTAACAGATGATCTCCATTTTGAGCTTCAGTTTTGTTTTGTAAAGAGACCTGGACAAAAATAGTTTCTAAAATGGATTGACTCAGGGGGATACATTCTTCTGAGACTTGCTTTTATTGTTCTCTTTTCATGTCACAGTTCTGGACTACTTTTTTCATTTGCAAAACATACAAAAATTTGCAGCATATAATCTTATCACTGAGAAAACCAGTACATCCAGTTTGACCCGGTAAAAGATGAACGTGTGTGTTTCACTGTAGGCTATCCAGGCTCTCCAAACCATCCTCCTTACCCACAACCCGGCCAGTCCGTGCCCCCTTATCCAGTCCCAGTTGGGGGATATCCTGCAGACCCCAGTCAGGCTCCTCCACCTGGTTTCAACATGGGCTACAACCAGGGTCAGGCTCCTGTTATGTATCAACCGGGCCCTGCTCCAGGTCCGGACTACGGCGGCCAGCCAATGGGAATGTCTCCAGCTCCGACGCCTGTCGGCGTCCCGCCTGGGCTCGAGTACCTCACACAGGTAGGTCTGAAAAGAAAGGAGGAAACGTCTGATAAACTAAATTCTGTAAGATAAACGGTAATATTTGCGATTGTAAACAGACACGCCATTCTGAATCAGTCTGAGCTCAAGTCTGTTAAAATAAAATAAAACACTTCTGCTAATGGTTCTTCTTTCCTTTCTGGTGGTGAACGACAGCTGTGGATCTCTACCAGTGAAAAACTCAACATGCCTTATCGCACTTCTTATCCACCCATTGATTCCTGCAACTTTTTAACATTGCTAAAATGGAAACAACACAAGTAGAACAGTTTTTTTTATTATTATTTATTTTCCTTCAGCAGAGGTGATACAGAACTTATTAAAGCCTAATGAATAAACTGACTTCAACTTTTCAATGTCAAATAGACTTTTTTGCACTTTATATCATGTCATATTGTTATTTTGTCACCAGATACAGACCTGGAGAGTTGCTTTGATTCTGCTAAGCTCACCATACAAGCTATTTCTCAGTAGAACGCTTCGAAGAACTGTTGTAAATGACAACGGTGGAGTGTTGTGACGACGTGCTGAACGGAGAGTGTTAGAAAGAGTTTGAGATTCTTAAAGAGACATTTTCAACCCTTCACGTTTCTTCTAAGTTGTATTTGCTATACAGCATTTTCATAGCAGCTGAAGATAACATAGTTACTTGAGTGTGTTGTAAAATGAAAATATGTGCCTGAAAAATGCACAACGTCACCCCTTCGAATGTTTTGACAGGAATCAAAACATTCCTGTCCAAGATATGAACTTTATCTTGTTCTCTTGAACTTTGAAACAATACACCAAGAAAAACATTAAGTCAGCAGATTTCCTTCGTGCAAAATTCTGTAGTTCTCCAAGAAGCTGTGAGCTTAAATGACATGGTTAAAAAAAAAGATCTTACACATGACTGTCTGTTTGTAAATACTTGGCTTGTGTTTTTTTTTTTTTTTAAGTTCTTGATTTATACTGCTCTTTGCTGAACATATTTTTAAAATATACTGATTTGTTATCTTATTTGTATATCTTTTATTCTACTTTAGATCGACCAGATCCTGATCCATCAGAAAGTTGAGCTCCTGGAAGGTAAATTTTATTCATGTAGTTTTTTTGCACACTGAAATATGTAGAAAGTAAAAGTTCTAATTTGAGAGCACTGAGTGTGTGGGAGGAATGCTGACAAATATTTGTTTTTATGAAAATGTTTCTTATGTGATTATAAGGACTGAGATATCTATTGGAGATGGTGAATTTTGTGCCTGGTGCACCAGTTTTGTGTGGTTTTGAACTTATTTTATTTGGATAAGTTTTCTATGCTTTTGTTTTTGGCATGTTCCTAATTAGAAGAACAAAAAAAAGTAGATATATTTTTTGACTTTATTAAGCAGCAAACAAAAAGTTTTAAGTAGTAATATTTGATCAAAACATTTTTGAATTTCAAAAAGTCAGTAATTTGGTTTGCTACATGCAGCTGGATTTGTACTTTAGATGGTTTTTCTCTGTAATTAAGTTCACTCTAGGGGAGCTACGTACCTCATCACTGCTGAAAAACTAAGTCATGAAGCTTTGGTTCAGTCCAGCTCCATTTTTTTTATTAAATGTTGCTCAATAAGAAACTTGGATGTTTCTAAGTAGCAGGGTCTTGTGGCAGCTGGGGTTACAGGTGGAACATAAAAAGGCACATCTTAGTTCTGCACACTATTGTGTTCATTTTCAAGCCAATGCAAACTTTTACTTTTTAGCAAATAAATTATAAATAATAAAACGTCCTCGCTTACATTTTTAGGGGATGCTTTCTGGACTGAACATAATCAAATCAAAACCAGGATTTTTCTACATGTCACTACAACAACAACAAAAAAAATCAATTTAAGTACTTTTATTTGAAGTATTTTAACATCTCTGCTCCTTGCTCTCCCACAGCTTTCATTGGGTTTGAGACGAATAACCAGTATGAGATCAAAAACAGTCTGGGCCAGAAGATCTACAAGGCCAAGGAGAAGAACGACTGCTGCACCAGGAACTGCTGCGGCTCTCTGCGCAGCTTCGACATGAAGATCAAGGACAACATGGACAGGGAGGTCATCCGTCTCATCCGGCCCTTCCGATGCGTCTCCTGCTGGTGTCCCTGTTGTCTGCAGGAGGTCTGTCCTAAAGTTATATCTGTTGTGTCGCATTAGAAGCTTTTAATAGCCCTCTTATCGTAGATATTTTCCCCACCTTGTTCTGTTTTGTTCACAGGGAACAATACAGGGCAGTTCAGTTTAGTGACAGAGAAAAAGGAGTAGCAAAAGTTTTTATCTGCTGAAGTAGCGCAGAACTGCCCTTCCTCCATCTGCTGCTGTTTAAGGTTTTTCTTATTTACAAAAGATTCGGCATCAGATTTGGCACAAAGATAGGCTTTACATTTATTCAGAAAGTGCCTGACTAATGCTACAAGGTTTAGTGGGTGTTTATTATAGCGTTTTCCTTAAATCTTTGTACCAACATTAAGATAAGAACAGGATTGGATCACATTAATGAAGCTGCTAGATGAGAAACCAGATATTTATCCACTGTATAAAAAGACACCAAACCTTTTTAATTTTATCCATTCATCCATCCATTTTCTGTTCACCCTTCTCTCTAATGGGGTTGGGAGTTGCTGGTGCCTATCTGTGGGGCGAGAAGCGGGGTTCACCCTGGACAGGTCAGCCTGTCGCAGTTAAAAAAAAAAAAAGAACTAAACTTCTCCTATTCTAGGTTTGTTTGAAGTGTAAAAGTATTACTGTTTTCTAAAGTCCAGGATGATTAGAAATTTATTTATCTTTTTTAAACTTTTTTCCAAATTCAGCACTTAACATTTTAAGTTTTTGGTAGACTTGCTTCTTAAACGGCATGATTTGGGTCAAACGTTTTAAGTTTCCTTCCAGAAACTTCTCACAATATGTTTGCTGTAACTCTGGCCCATTCATCCTGACAGAACTGCTGTAACTGAGTCGGGTTTGCAGGTTGTGCACCTTCTTGGCTCGAGCCGCATACCCTTTTTCATGAGAATGGGATCACGGCTTTGTTATGAAACAGAACCAGTCTTTTTACTAAATGATGTGATCAACTTTCCCATGCTGCTTATTCCTCCATGCAGCTGTTTGAACAGATGAACCTTCAGGAACCATTCATTGCAAATAAGAATGATGAATACTTAAAATGCAGCTACAGGTCAGTCTTCATTTAACGCAGATGTTGTAATCTCGATTCAGAAGCTTTCACGGTCATCACGTCATCATCAGAGCTTCTCAAATTGTTGCACAGCTTGGCATATGTAAACTTCTGACTGAAGAAAGGAATCAAAACAAACAAACATTTATGTCTCCCATTACTCGGGTATTTAGCCAATAGAAATATGTTGGTACTCTAACTGACCAGAAACAGGAAAATTTAGTTTGATTCAATGTCAGAAATTGAACAATTTTGTCTTCATGTTTCTGGTGTATGTGAATTTCTGGTTTTGATTATCGTTTATGCTTTTATGTTTAAGATAAGCTTGTGTTAAAAGTAGTATCTAAATTATATCACTCGTATGATACAGTATCAGGATAATTAACACTATCATATAATACTGGCGGAATCTCACACAAGCACATGTCTAATCCAAAGATTTAATAAATGTCCTTATACTGGTTTTTTTAAGTGGGTTTTTATTATTGTCACTAGTTTTATAGTTACACATGTAAACTAGTTGATCCATTCAGCACAAAAAGTTAATAAATTTGGTAAGTTAAAGATATGGGAATGGTATCGTAAAGCAGCCACATACATCCATGAAACTTTCTAAATTAAATGATTGGGAGCATAAAAGGAGCCATTGCCAGTTATAAAGCAATTTGAGAAGAGAAACAATTAGAAATAAATCTGATGAAGTAATTACAACAAGAGGAAAGACGAGTAAAGTTTCAGATGTGATTTGGAGTGATGTCTGAAAAACCTCTGGTCCAGATATGACTCGGGACAGCAGGTGGAAAGATGGAAAAGAAATGAGCTACAAAACATGCCAAGTCTGTTCAAACCGCAATTTGTAGAGAAATTGTTTTGGTTCAAGGTTAAGTTGGCAATTGTTCATTGTGACAACATAAAACGACCTGAATCGAACGTCATGCGATGCCAGAACAGTTCTTTGAAGAGTCGTGCAGTCAGTGTTTCTCCAGCTGTCTGCCTCCTTTGGCTCATACTCATTCAATCTTTTTCAGAGGTTATTTCTATTTCTTGCGCCACCTGCAACACCTGCTTTCTGGTCAGTGTTATTTTGAAATCCGTGGTTTGTAACTCTGTGGCAATTTTAAAAGCTTAGTTTCTGTCTAAGCACCCAGACACCATACCTTTTCTCTGAAATGTCAGTGTGTTTCTTATCTGTCTAAACTATCTAAAGGTTGAAGCTTCATGTTATCTGGTGAAACCTTTGCTCTCCGTTGTGCAAAGGTTGCTACCTGATTTACGATGCATTTGCTAAATGAGGGGTAAAAAAAACTGCTGATTTATTTACTGGCGGGTCACCAGTTATAGTTGAAGTAGCTAAAAATATATCTGGTTCTGGTGCCTGACTGATGTCCATCTTTGTGTGCGACATGTTTACGAGTTGCATAATTTGTGAGTTTGTGCCAGAAATAAGATTTAATTAATGGGGAGATGAATCATAAGCAAGTGAACTAATACTATCAAGGTTTCCCCAAAAAGCTTGCTAAGCTCGTCTTGTTTTGAGTTAAAACATGTTTAAAGTTGACAGGAAATTTCAAAATATCACTTGATATTTTTGTGTGATATGTGTAATTGAAAGAATGGAAGATGAATATCTGAACACCAACTATAAAGTCTTAAAAAATGCAAACATTCTAAAAAGACTTTATGACATGAAGTTGATCTTTAAGTATGACTTTTGGTCAAATTTGGTTTTTTGTTAAACAGTGCTGCATCTGATCGCTTACTGAACACTTATTTGAGATGTTTTAATTAAATTAATGTAACTATTTGCACATCTAGATGTAACCAAAAGTAAATTAGACCGCTGTCTTTCATCTCGTCTCCTTTCTGCTCAGGCTGTTCCAGTCAGGGGAGGTTTGTTAGGAGTCTGAATGGACCTTTTGTCCATCATAACCGTCTCCTTGTTAATTCCCGGTCGTTTGCCATCTTTAACCCGTTTCTGCTGTGGTTGTCTCTCCGTCCTCACTAGCCTGTGCCCAAACCGATGCCCTCACACACAACAGCTCTCTGTGCGCTCCCCAACCAGAAACCATGTGAGATTTATTACCTCTGTGTCACAATGGCGGTGTCACAGCTTCAATTATCATTCCTGCTGCACTATGTGAGAACCCTTTTCGCGAAGTGCAGAGGTTTGTACATGGTTACTGCAAGGGTTTCCCCCTAGTGTATTATAAGCCTGGCGGGCCACCAGGCTTTATTTTGTGCCCCCACCAGGCTCAGCATTGAATTTTATTTAAGTCCTTTTAAAAATCTTTGCATTTGTTAAAATTTTATAGTTGGTGTTCAGGTATTAATCTTTCAATAACGCGTAACTATCAAGTGATATTTTCAAATTTCCTGTCAGCTTTAAACATTTTGTAACTCAAAAACACAACAGGCTGCTGGATGAATCACTAGCAACCAACCACTGGGCGTTTTCTGAGAGAAAAACTGCTAATGTGTGTGTCTGACCCGCAGATGGAGGTCCAGGCGCCGCCGGGAACCACCGTAGGGTTCGTCAAACAGGACTGGCATCCTTTCCTGCCAAAGTTCTCCATCCAGGGACCAGACGGAGAGACGCTGCTGAAACTGCAGGGGCCCTGCTTTGCCTGCAACTGCTGTGGGGACGTCATCTTTGAGGTGAACTCTCATCAGTCCTTGGAGGAGTAGTTTGAGCTCTGACTGTTCTGTAAGCGTCGTTCACAATGACCATGGTCTGTTCAGACTTTACAGACGAAGGTTTTTAGTTTTATTTGGATTTATTCTGTAACTGCAGGCAGGGACCTGGATGCCGTTTATCTAATACACGAGGAATAACGGTTGGTTTGTTTTAGAACGCTTAATTTGATTGAAAACTCACAGTAATACACTAAACATGTAGAATGTATTCACAGTAGTTTCTGAAGATCTTCTGGACAAATCTCAAAAAATGTCTCTTTAGATTGTAACTAAACTACTTCAACGAACTGCTGTCGAGTTGCTTGGTGTCCCTCAGAATCACTCTCCCGGCCCAGTCATATTTTCCTCTTTAAAGTGATAAATTGCTGTAATTATTATAGCCAGAGGTGAAACACATTTAAATAAATAAATAGGTTATTTCTTCCTGTCAGATTTTTTTTTCATGCTTTTACTTGCCTGGTTGTAAAATATAAATAGTAAAAAAAATAAACCAAATATTACAATGATGACCATATTATCAAATATTTGACATCTGATGTGCTTTGTTTTCAAAGATATAATTGCAGGAAGGTAGCTTTAAGACAGTTTTGTGAGCCTGTGTGTTCTGTATTTCATCATTGCTGTGCAGCTGACGGGCAAAGATGGCGGACAACCCATTGGTCGGATCAGCAAGCAGTGGAGCGGCCTCTTGAAGGAAGTCTTCACTGACACGGACAACTTCGGCATTCAGTTCCCAATGGACCTGGACGTAAAGATGAAGGCTGTCCTCATGGGCGCCTGCTTCCTCATTGTGAGTTCCTGAATCTTAGTGATGGTGTCTGACTTTTATCTCGCGAGAGCTCGCTTAACGGCGTCTATTTTTCTGTCGTGCCTCATCCGCAGGACTTCATGTTCTTCGAGAAAGTGGGAGAAGCTAACCAACGCAGCTCCGTGTTTTCATAACCGAGTGCCTGAGTCCACCTCTGTTGTCCAGTTCCTGTCTTGGTTTCTTCAGCAGAAGTTCCAACAGAAGTTCCAGCATTCATTTATAAATGTTAAATGATTAGTTTCAGTATTTTTGGGCGTCTGGCCAATTTGATCTCACTAGGCCAATGTTAATGATTCCCACACTCCGTAGAGTTTTTACAAAAAATCTTCACCCGTCTTCTGTCATACTTAACATATCCAAATATTGTTGAATGTGCTTTCTGCTGCCATCTCTCTCTGTGCCTTTTCTTGTTATTGACATTTGTCAACATATATTTGACAATATGTGATTATGGTTGTCATGCTCATGGAGCATTCATAGTAGAAAAAGTGTAAGTGCAATATCCTTTTGGATGAAGGTGTATTAATCACTTTGTTTTTAAAGCCATGGCAGCATGTAGCTGATGCCATCGTCTGCGTTTGTACAAATCACTTTGGCTCTGCAGTTTTGGTTCAGTTATGATCCAATATTCATAGAACTATCAATTTTTTATATAAGTTACTTACACATATACTATCGTGTAAAAACGTGTTGTAGTGTAATGTAGTATGTTATAACCAATCTGCCTGCTCACTATCGCATTATTAGTTTAGCTACTGTTTAACCAAAGCAACATAAAGGAAAGCCAAAACAGCCTCAATGTCACTTCTTAGTTTTAGCTTTTATCTGAGCTACTATTCAAACTTTGTCATTTAACTCGATAAGGAAGTGGTCTTTGTGCCAGTCTGATTAAAAAAAAATAAATGGAAAAGAAACCTCAAGTTGTTGCATGCTGATAGGATTTACCGAAACGGTCATTTCCCTCGCTTGCTTCTCTGCTCTAAGTTGAAACCACCGTCGTCTACAGGCTGTGGAGCGAGATAAAACCATAAAGACTGCAAAGTGAGTGGTAACGTGCCCGTTTAGTGTTCGCCATGGAAACAGCTTGAGCAGCTGAACTTTACCCTGCAGGTTTCCCTCAGTTCCCTGTGATTGCACGGCCTAAAAGTGAATTGAACAGGATGATGACAAATTGTTGTGCGGCACGAATAGGAACCTAAAGGAAAAAAAAAAAGAAGTTGTTGTTCGTGACCTCATCGGGTTTTGTCAAAGTTGAAGAAAAAAAAAAACCCACTCAAAATGAACCTGTGAGCTCTCACCTTATGGTGGTTTAGGTTGTTTATAGAAAAAGCCAGGTTGTTGAATGTAAACAATCTGCTTTGCATTCAGTACTCACTTCTAGTGGTTGTGCTCATGAGGATAACATGGGCATGACCCCGTGAACGTTTTTTTTTTTTTGTGTGCCACTGACGCTCACTGTTAACATTTATTTCCCTTTACCTTGTGCCAGTAATTTCATCTCCAAAGAAGGCAAAGTGTGTACAGTGCAGATATTCGGTTTAATTTGCAGTGCATGCTTTTGTAACATACAAGTGTCAGAAGTTCTACTTGACTTTCTTTTTTTCTGTAACTTTTGCATTTTTTTACATACGAAAAACTCATGAATTAAACCTGCGTTTGTGTCATTGTTGGTCTGGTGTTATTGTGCGTGAAAACAGGGGTGGGATGGGAGGCTTTGATCTGTGTGTGTAACTTCTGCTTTCATTTCTGTCTCACAGCACAATCGCTTTGTCGAAGGACACAGTGCTAATGTTAGTCTTTATCTACCGTGAAGATGCTGACAGAAAGACAAAATGCATGTCCCACTTTAGGATTCAGGGACAACAAAAGAAGAAAAAGGGAAGGAGGAAAAATAAATGGTGTTACACTAATTGTGTTACAGCTCCCCCACGTGGAAGCTTGTGAAAGTGCTGTTTTTTTTTTTTTAATCAGTCTTTTCAGTGTTTCCCTCACAACAGTAACACCCCCCTACATGAACATGTCCGGACATGTTCTTGTAGAATAAATAAACCACTCGGTGTCCAAATAATAATTAAAGCTGCAAACAATTTTGGAAATAATTTGGGAGTTTTAAATTCCCCAAATTAAAAGTTTTGGGTGAAAAACAAGTAGTTAGAAATCAGCTGTCACTTTTCAGGCCTAATAATGTTTTTGTTCTTTAGAAATAAACAGTCACTTGTTATGGGAGTCTAAAGGGTCTTGAGTTGTCAAAATGTCAAGAAATCTTGTCTTGGTATTTTCTTACAGTTTAACAACCATGGCGGATAAGGTCAAAGTGAACTGGTGAAAAGGCTTCAAGACGGCAGCATTGTGTTTTCTGTAGCATCAAATCAGAAACAGACTCCAGACATATTAAAATAATAAACCGAGGCGATTCGGGGTGGAGGTGCAGACCTATAAATATCTTGGCCTGTGGCTGGACAACAAGCTGGACTGGACAAGCAACAGACCAGGATGTAATACCTGAGGAGGCCGAGATCCTTTAACATCTGTGAAAAGCTGCTGGGGTTGTTTACCAGTCTGTTGTCGCCTGCATCTCGTTATATGTTGTGGTAGAAGCATCTCTAAGTAAGACCTTTCCAGACTGGAAAACAAATCAGAGGGGCTCAGTAGTTGGTACGAGGCTGGACTCTCTGGCAACAGAAGAGAATGTTACAGAAACTGGAGACTATTATGGATGATACAAGACACCCTCTGCACACTGTCATCAGCAGTTTTCCTGGCTGCTGATGACAGCAGTGGGAATCTGCTTCTTCTGAAGATTTCTCAATATTGTTTAAAGTTCAGGGCCACATAAATGGCAATGGCGGGATGGATTTGGTCCACAAGCCTTGAGTTTGGCACCTGTGGTCTAGGTGATCCTAACGGCTGTTTACTGTGAGGAAAATAAAACAGATAAACTATAGACCTTAATACCAGACTACAGTTTCTGTTGTGAGGTGGACTACCTCATTATATGATTATTAAAAAAATACAAGGTTATTTAACACAGAAATTGTAGAGACTGGTTCATTTTATCAACATGTTTATTCAACAAAAGCACATCTAAGACTACATTTACACATAAATTCATTCCATAAAAAAACATGCTAATGGCACAGTGAAAGAGGGGAAAAACAGTAGAAATAGTAGTTGGAGGCTTTTAGTCTCTGGTAAACCTTCTGTTTCTGCTTTGATAAAGCAGCTGGTTCGGGGAGCGCCTGGTGCCGCTGTGGGTCTCTGTGAAGCCAGTGTGGCTGACGAAGTCCTGCTTCAGCCAGTCAAACATCTGCGAATCTCTTCAGACCCGTCTCTCTGCGCTAATCTGAGGCCGATCCCTCTCTCCGGCGCTGATCCTGTCCTCCCGGGTCACCCGGATAAGGTATCTGCTGGCCTGCTCCAGGTTCCACTGGTGTTTGTTCAGGATCTTCACACAGTTCTCTGCGGAGCAGAGGCTGAGCGAGTAAAGCTGATCGACCTGAGGAGACAGAAACAAGACGTAAACCTTTAGTTTCATGTTTTTATTTGGATTTTACGAGTGGGGTTGCATTAGCATTCAGTGGGTCATACTGACAGTTGCCTTAGGGTATTAGAAGGGCATTAGGGTGTCTGTTGCTCCCTAAGCATGGTTTCATTCTTTTGTATTCTGAACAAAAGAAAATTACAACAATTTCTACTTTAACTTTTTAAGTTGTTTTGTGGTTTTAAGAGGCTCTAGTTGCCAGTCCTGGGCTGCACAGTGGCGCAGTTGGTAGCACTGTTGCCTTGCAGCAAGAAAGTCTTGGGTTCGATTCCCGGCCCGGGGTCTTTCTGCACGGAGTTTGCATGTTCTCCCTGTGCATGCGTGGGTTCTCTCCGGGTTCTCCGGCTTCCTCCCACAGTCCAAAAACATGACTGTCAGGTTAATTGTTCTTTCTAAATTCTCCCTAGGTGTGAGTGTGTGTGTGCATGGTTGTTTGTCCTGTTTGTTTCTGTGTTGCCCTGTGACAGACTCGCGACCTGTCCAGGGTGCACCCCGCCTCTCGCCCGGAACGCAGCTGGAGATCGGCACCAGCAACTCCTGACCCCGATAGGGCCAAGGGTGGCAGAAAATGGATGGATGGATGGATAGTTGCCAGTCCTTTCGAGGTTTATAAATATAATGCGTCACAGAGGTCCATTTCTTCAAAGTGAGAAAGACGAGAACACACCATTCAAGTGAGGTTTGCTGATTTTCATGAACCAGAAATGGCTACGAGAAAATATCTACACACCTAAGCTTTCCCATAACAAGACAAAGCAGTGAATACAGTGTGAAACAACTAAAACTCAAACGTAAAAGACATGCGTTGTGACGTTTATCCTGTCACAACGCACAACACATTAAGGAGGTAGTCAAATATATAGACGTGTTACACAAAGGTGGGTAGAGCTGCAAAAAAATGCACTCAGGTAAAAGGAGCGCTGGTTCAAAGTAGAAATGCAAAGAATAGAGCTGCAAAACGTCAGAAGTTCAGTTTAAGAACGTATCAAACTCCTGGCAAAAATAAGAGCCAAATACATATCCACAGGGTGTTTGGGAGTAACTAGCTTAACAAATATAAGTGTGATGCTAAATGCTAACGTCTATTAGCATTTAGGTAACAAATAGTAATTTATTAGTGAAATAAATTAGCATTTATTAAGCTAATAAATGAATTTAGCAAACAAACTGATAAGCTAGATAACCCATTTAGCTAATAAATGTATTATTTATAAATTTATCACATATATTTAGATATTGCTTTTTTTTATTCTGCAATAAGAAAGCACCTCTTGGATCTGCGATGCAGTCGGACCAAAGGCCAGCCTCGATAAGGTAAATAATATTCTAAACTTTCAAAGTTTAGAATATTAGGATGTAGGATGTACATATTTCTTTTTAAATAAAAAATATATAAAATCTGGTGGCCTCTGCTAGAAAACCTCTTAACACAGGATTTATTTTCCCCTGACAGAACTTACTCAAGTAGACATTTTTCAGTTTGAGATTAGGCTTACAATAATGTTTAGTTTTGTTTCATGTTAAGGCCTGTTGTACATGTTTGCCAGCATATTTGTACTCGACTGCATTCTTTGTGTGTGTGTGTCAGTTTCCAGTCCCACCTTGAGTTGTTGTTCGGCCCGGACTGGATTCCAGTCGTTACAATGAAGCGCACTGTGCACCTCTTCAGTGGTCACGCCGTGCACCGCCTCCATCACCTGAGCAGGTGGATGTAAACAGCTTTAACATCCAGGCACTGAGGTTTAACTCAGAAGAAAAAAACATTGTGACCAATCAGAAAGTTCTCTCTTACCTGTGCAACAAGACTCTCCTTTGTGTTTTGCAGAAAAGGTGATTTCTCTCTGTCCCTCGCTCTCTCCTTTTGGTCGTCATCCAGCTGCGGCGTTGAACGCGCCACCTGGGACATTTTAACCAGGTTGGAGTTTAGCATGCCCTGCTGAGGAGGAAATTGAACCGGGGGTTGTGTCTGCTGCGACAAGACCATTTGTGAAGGCCAGGGTGGGGGCACCGACGCCTGAGCCGGGAGCTTCCTCTGGTTCCTCGGGTTCAGGCGTGCCAGGTTGGGCAGTGGTGGCCGGGGAGGGGCAGGAAGGTTGGCCTCACTCAAGCGCCGCGAATCCTTAGGCACCATCATGCTCTGGGCGACCATGGCGGGGGCCATGAGCCGGCCTTGTTGATCCACTCTGAAAGGCGCTGTGGTCTGAGGCTTGGGGCGACGGCCACCTAGGACCGACTCCAGGCTCTGAGACATACCTGAGAGTACAGAGACATGAATATTTAACAAACAGATTTTAGCTAGGAACCACTGGGGGGGCCCAGAAAATCTTTGGGAATAACTGGTTTAATTGAAGTAAAAAAAAACATCTTGTTTTAAATAGACCCCTCTTTTTTAAAAATGAATAAATTTAAGGTGTAGTGATATTTTATTTTTCTATTTTTTTCCTATTTGGTGGAACAAAACCACACTTTTGGGATATAAAGAGTTTTTTTTTTTTTTTTTTTTTTTCTGTAATGCAGCAGCGATTCCCCGCTCAGCTTATTTTTAGCTCTTACCTGCCATTTTCTGCAGGTTGGTTGCCTCCCGCTCCCTGCCAGAGCCCATCCTCCAGCTGCTTTTGCTGAAGGCATGAAAACAATAAACACATTAAATTGATAGTCAATAGCCTCCTCCATTTTTATAAACCCTCCTGAGAGAGAAATGTAGAAAGCCTCAAAATAAACTCATAGTTGCCTGAATTTGCATAATAAAAATATAGAAAATCCAACCAGTGAGTGAGAAATAAAAACAGATTTTCATACTTCACCAATTATTTGCATAATAATTGCAAATAATTATTATTTGCAATTATTATGTTATTATGCTGTTGTTAATATCCTTTATCATCCAATGAAACACAAATATAAATAGCAAATATTAAAAAAATTAAAAAAAAAAAAAAATCAACAGAAATTTCAAAAAGTTCATGGTAACATTTTTCCCAGACTCAGAAAGTGTCAGCATATTTTTACTTAAGAAAAAGTAAAAAAAACGTCCAAAAAAAATTTAATTTGGCCAACAGATTAGTTAGGTACTAGATAACTGGCCATTAATTATATCTGGAATCTTAAAATGATGCAATCAGACAGAAAAATAATAAAATGATGTAAAAATTTGGATACTTTAAAACACTAATAAGTAACTAAATTTCACAATAACACAGATGACACATTAATCAATAAACATCACAAATACAACAAATAAAGTTTTGAGATATTTAAGACTCTTTAAAGAATCAATAAAAAGTATTGGTTTCACATTTTGAAATGATTCACAAGAAATGCACCTGTCAAAGTTTATAAATAACGATAAATTTAAAAAGTAAGATTTAAATTACAAAATGCTTCCATATGGTTTCACTATTTGTGTCATTTTTTGGTGAACATGTGATTTTGTTCCTTCAAATTTTCCCTTTTTCAGGAGTGTAATCCACAGACGTAAAAGCAGAACTTATTTGATTTTTTAAACATATTTACCCAGGGTGTCGATTAATATGACATGTGCTGCATGTTGACTGACAACAGATCAAAGTTCAGTGCATAGCTGAACTCAATAAAAGACAATAAACTCCCTGTCTGATAAAACAAGGACCTAAAAACATTGAAACGTGCTTAAAAATCGGCGTTTTTGCTGGCTTTATTTGTGAAATTAAGAATTTTTTGCAAGCAGAAGCCACAAAAATACTGAGAACACAAAACTTTGGCACCAGTCGATCCACTTTCTTTAGCACAAAGAAACAGCTGCGTTATGCATGTGTCGGAAGTGACGGAAGTCCTCTCTTGTGTGTAAGAAAATAAGTTATTTTTGTAAGAGTCAAATTACGTTTTAGATACAACTTGGTCCAGCCGGGCAACTACTGAGTCACTTTACAGCTGGGGAAGTTTCCCTTTGTCAGCTGTGCTGATTGCAGTAGATGATTGGCTCAGCATGCAGCATGTTTCTAGATAAAGTCGTTTCGGCTGCGCTAGAATATGAGGGCAGTTACGAGGAAACAAACTGATAAATTTCTCTCTAACTAGCGATTATAGTTCGCTAGTTAGAACTAGTTAAATGAACAATAAAGTTCATTTAACTTTATTGTTAAATGAACAATAAAGTTCATTTATTGTTTCTGCGAAACAATAAATGAACTAAATATATCCAGTGTGAGGTGGAAAAGTGAGTGAAGGAGGAGAATTACTGACTCTTCCGGCCCCTCAGGTGAACCCCAGCTGCGGTCAGGGTGGACGTCTCCGTGCCCCAGGTGTTGCAGGCTGCCCTTCACTGGGTTGGAGATGGTGGAGCCGCCAGAAGGTATACTGGGCCCCACAGCGATGGCGGGCATCATTAGGCTGACGGGAAACATGCCGATGGCGAGCGTCCTCTGATTCTGGCCACGCCATTCGCTCATTTCCAGCCTGCAAACAAGGAGGAAAAGAAAAAAAGTGAACCTCAGTGATCAGCAGAGGAGAACGATGCGAGGGAACTTGCAGTTTTATTTTTTAGGTTTTAAATGGGTCTTAAGTCTTTTATTAAAAGTGACAGGATCTAACTTCATCTTAAATGTCTCAATCAGACAGGAGTGTAATTCAAACTGTATGTCTGCTTACAAATTTTCTATAAATACTTTTAAAAAATATATCTTTATTGCACCTGATTTGATGTGATTCAGCAAGTAGAAAGTCTTAAATTTATGAAAAAGCAAATTTAGACCTTTCAAAAACAAACGAAATGCAAAATTTCGTCTGAGTAGGTCTGGATAAGAACGGCAAAAAGGAATGTGGGCTTTAATATTGTCCAAAAATCTAAATTTATGGAAAATGAATGAAACGCTTTCATACTGATTTCTATACAGACATTGATCTTCATGTCTTGAGGTTTTGTGCAGCTCCTTGATGGCTTTACTGACAGGTAAACTCACACTCATTCAGAAACAACTACAAGTCCATTCTTCTGCTTTTTACCTCCTAATCCTCTTGACTTATATGCATCAAACTGGACCTCTGATGCTTTAATCGGGTTTAGTTTTAGAGGTTTCCAGAGAGAATCAAGCTAACTTAGATCCCTCCTTACTGTTTTCACAGTTATCTTAATTTGACAGCATCCAGTGATTCATAAGTCCACTAGAGCCTCTCCTGCTTTTTAAACTAACATTTTTTTCCCCTTCTTTGATCTAAATGATGTTTCGTATATAGTTTTTTAAGAAGTTTTTTGTGTGAACCTCCACCTGATGATGCTGTTACACCTTAATTTTCCCTTTGCAAAACAATAACTATCCAGTTTCTATTCTACTCTTTTATAAATAAGTTGAGATAAAACTAAATTGTAGTTTTTATAGTAACTTACACAAGTTAAGCTTAATTGAACCCGTGAATCACATGGCTAAATTAGTCTTATATATACTTAAAATGAGTTTACTAAACATCGCCAAAGAAGAAGAAAAAAGATGACGGCAAACAAAAGACCAATAAAAACAAAGGAAGTGCATACTACAGATTCCTCATGGCATATAAAAGCTCTGCAGCAGAGACGCAGTGAAGCTGCTCGACTCGTTCAACAAACAAAGCTGAATGCATTCGAGGAGTCTGAGATTACCGCTGGAATGCACTTCAGAGAGAAAGCTAAATCAAATCCACCGTTTTAAACAACAAAGGCTGATTGTGTCAAGGTTTTTTTTCCCCTCTAATCCCGCTCTTCCCCGTTTCTCACTCACCCGTGGTCTATGACCGTCACAGTGTCGTTTGGAGTGAGACAAAGTTTTCTGGGCTCTGAAAATTCTCTTGTTGCTTGGAACTGTGCCGGCTTAGCCTGGAAGCGAAGATAAAAAACAGAACATTAGACGTGATGTTCGAATGTAACCAAAGCAGCATTTCAAAATGCTGACTGGCTTATCTGGTGAAAAGATGAGATTTCACCACTGAGACCGACCTCTGCCAGCATTGCAATGAGATTGGCAAAGTTGGGCCTGTCGCCAGGGTGGAGGGCCCAACACTTCCTCATGATGACGTACAGCTCCTGAGGGCAATCTAGCGGCTTCTGCAGTCGCTCACCTTCCTGCTCCACACTCAATAATATCTGGACCAAAGAGAGATAGCCGGCTGTGATACCCCATCACTGAGTCAGAGGTGTGACAAATGGCGCATAAAGGGTGGAGGCGCATTCCAAACGTGTCAGCGAATACGTTAGCTGGCTCTATAAAAGCACCAAAACAACACTTGGATGGTGCTGCAAGCCTGTACCTGTCTTCCCGAGAGACCAAACCAGGGCTCATCACAGTAGGTGAACATTTCCCACATGGTGACACCAAACATCCAGACGTCAGAGGCATGGGAAAAGGAGCCGACGCGGAGACTTTCAGGGGCGCACCTAGAGAAAGAGTTGCTGTTGTCATTATACACACAGTGACTGATTTTAAATGCCTGTTTTTGTTGATTTAGCAGATTGTGGCTTACAGCTGGAGAAAGTCCTAATTGCCTTGTAGCAATTTACGTCCAAAGTGAGCACATTAAAAACTACAGTATGGACATGTACTGTTTGTTTGCTAGTTTATTTGGATTCGCATTAGCCCTTGCCGTAACCAAGGCTACGCTTCCTGTACAGGACATGCACAACAACGCCAGGTTGTTGGCGTTGTTGAGTCTGAGATCCTCTGTGTTCTCCAGGTCAGTTTGCTGATTTTTATTTTTCTACTAAAGACATGTTGGTGTCTTTAACAGTGTGAGCAGAGACCCAGCCCTGCTGGAAACTGAAATCAGCACCTCCAAAGTCAGCTAATACCTGAGTGACTTTGAAAACGCCGCACTAAGTAGCTTGGAATTTGTTCCTCTCAGCTCTTCCAACTCTTAAATAGACTTTGCTTTGTAATTAGGACTGGCCAATAAATCAATAACGATATGTATCGCAATGAACACGTGATCAATATCAACAGATAATACATCTGATAACTTCTCTGAGCTCCAATCCAGAACCGCACAGCATTCTGGGAGATGCAGGCAGAGGAAAGGCATTAGCGGCTCAACCTCTCACGTCCAGCCAAGCAAGGCTTGTGGCATCAACTAACTCACTCATTGTTTGGTTACCTAGCAACAACTCTCTCAAGAGTTGCTAAGTAACTCTTTGGTTACTTAGCAACTTAACCAAAGAGTTACTTAGCAACGACCTGCTGCGTAACTTGCGTGGCAGAAGTTTAAGGTTTCACCATTGCGCCTCTTAACTGCTTAAAAATAAAAAAATTAAAAAAAACAAATGAATAATTATCAATATTGACTGACATGAATATTGTCCCGTCCTATTTGTAATATTCTGAAGGTTGCAATAATACCGGTTGCTTATATATTTTATAAACAGATTATTTTTCTCCCATTCAACTTTCCTTTATGAAAACTTGTGACACCAAAGTGTCAAAGTCAAAGTGTCCGGTTGACTAACCATGCAAACGGGATCCTCCTGTGTGCTCCCATGACGTAGTGGTCCATCTCCTGACTCAAGCCCCGCATCAGGCCGAAGTCTCCGATCTTCACCACCTCCTTGGAGGACAGCAGCACATTTCTGGCAGCCAAGTCCCTGTGGATGAATCTTCGGTTCTCCAGGTAGTCCATCCCTGCCGCAATCTGGGTGGCAAAGAGCCAGAGGCGCAGCAGCGGGTACTCGAACTGCCGCGCCCGCAGGGTGTCGTATAATGAGCCCAGAGCGGCCAGCTCTGTTACCTAAGCGAGGAAAAACAA
The DNA here is from genome assembly GCA_010277075.1 of Poeciliopsis retropinna. Taxonomy (NCBI): domain Eukaryota; kingdom Metazoa; phylum Chordata; class Actinopteri; order Cyprinodontiformes; family Poeciliidae; genus Poeciliopsis; species Poeciliopsis retropinna. The sequence continues at coordinate 5,757,209 of VMRM01000019.1, forward strand.
AAAAACAGGGCAGTGTGCATCGCCGCGCTGAAAAACAGGTGGGAATTTTCCGAAATCTGAAATGTGAGCTTACCATCTTGAGGGGCTGCGTGAGAACCACGCCGTAGAGTCGGATGATGTGGGGGTGGTCCAGGGACTGCATGGTGGAGACTTCCTGCAGAAAGTCTGCGAGTGTGTCAGCCTGCGTGGACCTGCTGCTCCTCAGTGATTTGACAGCCACAGGGAGCTGAGGATTCATAAAAACACACACACGGGTCACACACAACATCACGCTACCCACTAACGTTCACACCGCCGACAATCAGATCTCCAGTGTGCTCTCTTACTCTGCCTGTCTGTGTGTGCCACTCTCCCCTCTTCACCACCCCGAAGGACCCCGAGCCCAACTTCTCCCCCAGAACCAGCTCACTGTCCTGGATCAGACGAGGCGCAGTCCTCTCCTGCGGCTGTACGGGGCCGGACTGTTCCCCTCCATCTCGACTGTTGAACATCTGTGTGAATCAACCCACTCATTAGAAACTCCCCACCACAGTTCAAACACGAGCATCGCTTTGAAATAATAATAACAAAAAGGTCAGCAAAGATTGCTAACAGACCCTGGGAATCCATCCTCGTGAGCGTGAAGCTGTCTTGTAGCGTTTCAGGGCTTCCCATAATCGTCTTTGTGCTGCAAAACAAAAACAATAAGGCTGTCAGTGTTGCTGACGTCTTCATCTTTCTTCATTTTTGGCTCTTTTAACTTCCCGAGCTCTGTATTTTTGGAACAGGGACAGCCTGTTCTCCCCTACTGAACAGCAAAGTGGCAAAGGTCAGCAGCGTTATCCATAAAAGAAGAGCTGTCTGTAAGCTCTCAGCTTCATTCAGCTGTGTTTGTAGCGTTGAGGTTGTCATCACCACAGCCACACTGCCTGCTTGTTGTTAGGAATCTGGATTAATGTCGACATGAAAAATTATTTCAAAAAACAAAAAAATTAATGTATATAAGCAAAAAAAACATTTTTAAAATGCCATTTTAAATATCCAAGTTGAAAAATATTACATTAAGTATGCAGGGTTTCCTTCAGTGTATTACAAGCCTGGCGGGCCACCAGGCTTTACTTGTTTCCCCACCAGGCTTAGCATTGTTCACTTATTTATTTTTTCTTAATTATTGCCTTTTTTAAAGACTTTATAGCTTGTGTTTAGGCATTGATCTTCTCGTCTTCCAATAATGCATAACTATCAAGTGATATTTTCAAATTTCCTGTCAAATTTAAACATATTTTTAACACAAAAACACAGCAGGTGGCTGGATGAATGACTGCTGAGCGCCCCGAGCAGCAGGGTTAGAAGGTTTTCTGGGGGAAACCCTGGGTATGTAACGTTTCACTGCTTTATTTATGAGGAAAAAAAACCTCATAAATATTGATATACACACTAACAAGTGGGTGAATAACTCTTCATCGATAACAGTGTGAGATTCACGTTTTATGGGATTTAACTAAACAAGATACATAACATGATCCATGCATATTTATTTCAAAAAGATAAGAGGCAATTGTTCACACTGTTGCAACAATAATTTAACGTCATGGTAATTAGCAGGGAGGTTCTGATCTTATTTCAGGTATCAAATCAGGGCCGTTAAAAAAAATCTATATATTTGTTTATTTGAAGGTGTACTCCCTCTTAGCCCTGGGCTACTGCTAATTGATATAAAAAAATGAACAGGATGCATGATATTTTTCATGCAACATGCTTTGCACTGAACAAGGGAATAGCATGTTGCAGCATTAAATATACATGTACAACCTTTTCAAGTTTTAAAGTGTTTTATGGACGATATGAATTCAGCTACATCAGAAAATACATCGTTCGCCACGCACAATGCCAAAGTATCCATTAGGGCACCATTTAAATAAATACTATACTGGTCAAACACTTCATATGACAAACAAATAGGAGGGTATTCAAAATGCACTCTAGTATAATGAGTATTTCGAACTCTCGTTTCTGCAGGTTCTCGAGCAAAAGAGGACATTTTTTAGTCCTACTTAAAGACCAGGATGTTCTACCCAGCGTGAAAACTGGAAGCCCCACCTGGCTTGCTGATTCCGATGTGCTCCAGGTCGGACTCCTTGACATAGTTGAAGTGCTCCACGCGGGTAATGTTGAGGCCGTCTCGGACGCGGATGTAGAACTTCTCCAGCTGGACCTCAGCCAGCAGCTGTTGCAGCCACTGAGTGTCCTGCTCCATCAGCATGACCCGGCCCAGACAAGCCTGTGGGCAGGAAGACAGAGGCGTGTAAAAACTCTCAAATATTCACAGTTCTGCTCTTGCGGTTTCTTCCACTGACACATCTACATCACGGCCAAAAACAACCAATTAGAAACCGCGTTTTGTGTCAGCGATTCTCCTCCCAAATTCGACCCTGTTTGATTGAACGTCCCTCGAGGTTTCGCTCCGTAACGTTGCCGTGGAAACCTAACAAAAAGCTCTTGATGTGGGGGATGGGGGGTATTGTTCAGCTTGAGTTCAAAGTCTGAACAGTTTATCTGGAAGCATAAGACTGTAACAGTGCACCCGAATAAATCTGAACATTGATTAAACATTAATTTATTGAATTAATTCAAATGTTTGGGTTTTTTTCCTGTTAATTCTGATTATTCTTCCTAACAGCTAAAAAAATGTGAAATTCTGTTACTTGTAAACTTTTAATAATAGATAAAAATAATTAAAACATATCTTTATTTCTAAATGTTGGCTTAATCATTAGGGAAAAGCCTGTTCGTGTACCATCCGCTGTGGCTCCTAGTGCATGATTTACGGCATCAATGCGGCGCAGAATGGAGGCATTTGTCATTGTTGGTTCTGGTGTCTCTCATCTTCCTCTTGACACTGCCTAAGAGATTCTTTATGGGGTTCGGGTCGGTTTTGTGGGCCATCAGTCCCAGATATGCCACCGTCATTAACCAAGATGTTGATCCTTTTTGGCAGTGATGGTCTTGGTAGACAACACAGCATCACAAATCCCCAATGACTGTGGAAACTGCACACAACTATTTACTTTAATCCAAAACGATGATGTTAAGCCACTCAACCCAAGCACCTTTTCCCCCTTTGCCAAACAAGCTTCTGATGGGAGCAGGGAAACTACGTATCCCATGTTGTGAATATGGAATATTTCTGTCTGTGGTGTCTTTCAAAGCACCGACTCCAGCCACAGCTCACACCCTGCCAATATCATGTGCTTTGATACAGCACTTTGTGGACAGCCAGGGTCTTTAGCCACAACTTTCTGTTTTCTTTGCTCTTTGTGAAGGGCGTCACTGACAGCCAGCAGCCGTCTCCATCATTGTGCAGGCTATTATGTAACATTCCTTTATAATTATCGTAAATTGTTGGTCTTACGTAATTTCTGAATTTGTTACGACGAACAAAAATGGCTTGAACTATGCACGTGTGGAATAAAGTTATACGGGTTTCACTTTTTGAATTCGGTGATAGAAGTAAATGACCGTTTCCAAATAAATTAAAGAAAAAAGCAGATAAAATATGTTTATGCTGAACACAAAAACATTTTCTTTCCTTTTTGCAATATGTTCAGAGCCTTTTCTTCATTCGAACTGCAGCGTCATCAACGCTCCTGCAGCCTGGAGGAAAACTAGGAGGTGGAAACGTCGGCCTGTCTGCGGCTCAGAGCCACCAGTTTGACCGGATCCTGCATAGATTGCATCTATTTAACACTCTGAAGTAACACAGAGTGTTGAAAGGGCACAAAGAGGGCAGCGTGACTTGATATTAACCCGCGATGATGATGGTCTATGCTTCATTTCTGGTTTCATTTTAGCCACTGTTACAGTAAATATTGAAAAGCAGGACGTTAAAGTGACGTTGTTTAAGCCTCCCCAGTTTTGAGGTTACTGAAAACCGCCTTCTTGTCTGCAGGTTTCAGTCAGTGAGCTGCAGCTTTGACTCTCCCTGGGAAAAGCAAAGAACTGAATCTCTGCAGCAGACAGGCTGACAGTCAGGGCTGCTCAAAATGAACAATTCAAGTGCAGAAACCCACAAGCTGAGACTTGTGCTCAGTCTTACTGGAACACTCCCACACTTAATTAGTCTGCAAATACTGAAGAAGGGAAATCATTTCCAGCATTTGAATTCCTATTAAAAACATAAAATAAGCTGAACAGAGAGGTTTGTGATCATCACTCTTTTTTGTGTACAGAGGGTTGAATGTTTAACCTGTTCATTCCTTCATGGTATGTGTGACCATGAGCTCAGTTATTCACTTCATGACTCACATGTAGATTAAGAAAAAAAAGCTACCTAAAGAACCTGTTAATGACACAGGTCTTACTATGTGGATCTTGACCAATCATGTGAGGTGTAATCCACCTGAATCGTTTGTTTATTTCGCTGATTCACGTGAAGATTAACCCATTTAGAGGCTTGACTCATGCATGACATTATTTCATTCCATAATTTAGGCCATTGTTAGACAGCAGGCAGTCTAATCCTCAAACCTAAAACAGTAAAAGACACACAAATAAAAGAAAAATACGGATAAAGAAGGATAAATACATATAAGAGTGCGCACCTTTCAAACAGCAGACACTGACATGTCATTTGATAAACTTTAAAGTGATAAAGAACAGATAACCTGGTACTCCAATGCACTTTACGAATTATCCATTTAAACTTGTGTCTATTCTAAAAAAAACAATTCAAAAACAATGGCGATATGTTATACTTGTTATGTTTCCTTACCGTTGAAAAATAAATAACAGTAATGAAAAACGTTCAGTCTCCTCCAGTCGACGGCTCGTGTTCTTCAACCACACACGAACAGAAACAGGTGAATCATGTCGGAACCGAAACCTCCAACAGGTTCCACTGAAGACTCAAAATGGAAAAATGCAAATAATAAAAAATAAAATAAAAAATCTCGATCCAAATCCTGGTCACTGAATGTCTTCACAACTTTTTCACCAAGCGAAAAGCTCCAGCATGGGCTGCTTCCAACGAGGAAGTATCTCTGAACGGTCCGTGGGTTTTATGGCTCTTCTTGCGAACTGTACGAGGCACAGAGTGTACTGGTGATCCACCTGCGTGTTTCAGGGACTGGCTCCGCCCCTCTCTGGTTTCTCACCTGGCCACGCCCCTCCCCGAGTTTTCCTCACCTGAGCCGCAGGAGGAAAACCTCCAGAAGCTGCAGGTTGAATCATCATAACATCAGCTCGCCAAATGTAAACAAACGATGTCAAACGAAACTGTTTTAAGAAATGCAGCCCGTTCAACTTCTATAGTGCTGAATATTTTTATTTAACCTCAATTAAATGTAATTAAATAAAATTCATTTCAAACACATTGTAAATGTGTTTACAATCTAGAGCAGCTAAATATTGCAAACATATTTAGCTGCTATATATGTTTATTAGTTTATTTTTTAGTTTATTTTTATTTTACCTCTGGGATTTATCCTCTCTTAGAAGGTTAAGGTTTTGTCAAAGTTTGAGTTTCAGTAAGTTTGCACCTTATAAGGACAATTTAGTGTACTATTACAAGTTTAATATCTAGCTATAAGAAAACAACTGTACATTTCTTTCCAATTATCGGTTTATCTGTTAGCAAATTAAACTGTACCATCTAACATTAGTTAGTTGACCAGACAACACTATTTTTTTTTTACAAATTTTTAATTTAGCAAAGTAATTTTAGACAGTACAACTCATTCAGCTACTTAGCTGCTTTTTGAACAAATTGCCTAAAATTGCATGTCCATTGGCCTATTTGTTTTATTATTATGATTTGTATTTTCTTTTTCTCTTTTTGCTTTTCTGTCTGTTCAAAATAAATAAATAAGAAGCCAGATCATTTCAGTTAGTTACTTTTTCATTAGTTAGTCGTAGCTTACTTAGCTTTAAGTTCAGTTAGTAACCATGTAAAAAGCCTTTGTTCATTGGTTAGTCACAAATGCTAGTAACATGAGAATAACAAAGGTTTTCTTGTTAGTGACCTTGTGTAGTTAACCTTGGATATTAAATTAGTTAATGGTTAGGCTACTTAATAGATGGACTATTTTTTCAAATCTCACCATCAAAGTCAGTGAGATTTAATGATCTCACTGACTTTAAGGTCATTAAGTCAGTGATCTTTAATTTACAGAACAGGTTTTTCTACTTTAGATTCTCTAGAAACTAGAGAAACTATTTGCTGTGTTTATGACATAGCAAATAGTTACGGCAAACAAAATCCTTTCTTAGCCATCGTAGGTTGATCTAATTTGGTATTTTCTTTCACTTCACGCACAATAAGGGACTTTTGGATTACGGCTAACAATTTGAAAAAAAATTATTAGCAAATGTTTGTTCCTTTTAGTCGATTTATAACGTATTGCCTTGGGTAATTTTCTTTTACAGTTTAAAGGAATATTCCCACTTAACAACAAAACTTTTCTTCTCTGTTCAGGTATTTGTAATGAAGCACGTGAAAATAATAGTGAAACCAGAGAAACATTCACACAGCCTAACTCTGAACACAACTCACAGAGTTCAGACTGTCATCATCTTAAAGAAAATGAGATATTGTTTAAAAAAAAAGATGATTGTGATCAAAAATCTCTTTCAATGAGTTTCTTGGCCATAAGAATCCAAGCTTTTCTTGTTTGCATCCGGTTTACAGACTGTTATCGCAATGTGTTGGTATTTTTAGACACATCATTAGACTTGTTTTATCTGTCGCGTGACTGACCTTATTATTGCATTTAAATCTGACTCATTTTGGAAGTTTACTATTGCAATAGCTGCTTATTCTTTGTTTAATTAGACTAAAACAAAGGGAAAATTTGTCAACAGCAATGAGTCAAAGAGTCGAATGCAAATAGTTTTCAGTCTGTCTCTCTTTCTGTCATGCCTGCTGTCTGTTGCCAAACAAGTTTAGCAGGATTTGATTTATGCACAGGCAGCAGCCACTTCCTGGTACACGACGCGCCGCTCTTCGACTGAAGTCCCTAAAACACACAAACAACTTCAGTGGCGCTGCAGTCCAAACAGAAGTGGCCTCAATGATCTGTTTTCCCTTCCGTCATGCATTTTAGAAACAACCAAATGAGCTGCAGGCTCAAGATGACAAATGAACACGACCGTGTGAAACTATAAATATGGTAAAAATTAATAAAAAAAAAACGGCTAACAAAATATGTAAGCTTCAGAATTTGACATATGTTCAGAATAAAAACACCTGTGCTGCATTTGAAAGTCCGTGTAGCTGAAAGGAGTGTGTGTAATCGTGTTTGAACTCTTTTGTCACGCAGAGTCAGCTCACAGTCAATGAAAATCCCAGTTTCGTGAGTGACACATGCGACAAGGAGAAACCAGCTCAGGAAATATTTCTCAAAGGTTATAGCCGTTCCAAAGAAAGAAACATGAAACCTGGATGACTTTATCTGAAGCACACAGCCAAGAAAAAGAAAGAGAAGAACAAAATCTTCCTCCAGGATGGGCTGTGGTCCCACTGGGAATACGACATTATCATGATCTGTAATCGGTGGTGAAAATACTGAAACAGTAATAAGATAGTCCATGAAGATACAGAGAAAGTGTAAATCAAGTTTCAAATGGAAATTTATGCCTCTCAAGCAATAAAATGTATAATAGCAAAGGTTTAAGTCCTGTATGAGACAGATCCACAGAGGTATCTGTTTGCTGTTTTAAACCAGGACAAGTAGATTCATGCACTCAGGACTCACTTAAAAGTTTTAGGTGCAGCTCAGTTTGCCTATTGGGGAAAAAATGTGTAAATATAAAACATTTCATAAAGGACATAAGGAAAACATAATTTAAAATCAATTAAAAAAATAAAAACAGAGTTCATTAGACGAAGCACTATGACCAGAATTAAGACATTGTTTAAAGTAATTTCTACCCTATTCAAACTGTGCTTAACCACACTTTATTTCTATTTTCATCAGCCACACTTATACCTGATTACTCTCAGATATGTGTTATGTAGAACCTGACTGCCAACAGGAAGCAGGCCAAAGGACATCTCAAAGTAAAACTTCAGGCTTGAATGTCAAGCAATTCAAGAAGGAATGAGAAGCAAACTCACTGACACCTATCAGTCTGTGAAGGGTTGCAAAACCATTTTGAAGTCTCTGTGCCTCCAGTGAACCCCAGTGTGAGCCATAATCCACAAAAAATTAAAACATGAATCAGTGATTAACCTCCCCAAAAGTGGACGGCCAACGGAGGACCAGAGGAGAAACAAAACACTTTTAGGAGTACTTTTACCGCACTGTACTTTTTTTTTTTTTTTTTTTTTTTTTTACGTTTACCTGAGTAATTTCTTGCTTCTCATTTCACTTTTCCTTGTGTAGAAAAGGAAATGTAATTTGGGAATATATGTATAAAATATGTTACATAAATGTGGGCATTATAAATCAAATTTATTTATTATTCTTATTATAATTAGCTGTCTGCCATGTACATTCTCACAGAGATAAATGGCGCCCTCTTGTGGTTTTAGGAGGGAATGCTTTTTGTCACGTCATAATAAAGCGACAACTCAACCTGAGCTCGGCACAGAAAGACAGAAATGTTGCCCTTTTTTTTTTTTTTTTTTTTTTTACAAACAGAGGGGGTTAATTAAATACAACAGAGCTTCCTTTGGGAAGATTATAATCCACAATCGATTTTAAAAAAATTAATTATCTGAAACAGGGCCGCTGACGACTCTCTCTGCTTCATCCTGTCGCTCTTAACATGTGAGTCTCAGAGGACTGCAGCAGAAAATGCCCAAACTTTCAGAGGCTGAGTTTCCGTCCGGGTGTAAAACTCTTCCTGAAGGCTTCTGGTCAGCGGTGGAGGTGTGGGTGAAGAAGCCTCATGTTGTCAATAAGCGTCTTTGTGGAGCTACGGAGACGGAGAGCAGAGCTGTGGACTCAGACGACCTGAGGAAGCTGCTGCATAGAAATGAAGAAGAAGAAGAAGAACTGCTCCAGGATGTGTTTCAATTCCTCTGTGGTGGAGTCTCACCTGCACACACCCACCAGAAGGACAAGCCCTGGTCCTCCACGGTCAGGACCTTTATTCCCAAAGTGAACTGTTACGGTGCAAAGCAGCAGAAAGAAGTTGTGTTAAAAGGTAGGAGCTCATCTAGAGCTGGAGTTGTAGTTTCTTGTCACCTGTGGTGTTCTGATCTGATCTGATCTATTTCCTGCAGACTCTGACAGACAACATGTCACCTTTCTTCCTTTTGAGGAGGACTCTGCAGCAGGGAGGCTGTCCTTAAAGAAGTGCAACATTTATCAGCTCAGGCTCTGCAGTAAGGGCTGTGAGCAATGGTGAGTTCAACTCTGGAAAAACAGGTTTTAGGAACCATAACCATCTATCATATACGCAGTCTTTTAAGGACCACTCTCTTTTTATATCATGCATCCCTGTTGAAGATAAATCTCTGACGTATTCTCTTGCTTCTTATCTCTTAATGTGGCATTTAGAAAACAGAAATAATGTTGGTGATTCTAACAGACCGAAAGCAAGAAAAGTTTGTTCTGATTTTAACTCCAGACAGTGAGAAAAAAGGTGTCTTCTTCTTCTTTTTTTTTTTTTTTTTTTTTGTAAATAAGCGTCTCATTTCAGCTGTATCTGCTCGTTCACCTGCAGGGCGTTGGAGCTGCACGCGTTGACGTCTGACGGCTGGTTCTCTGACGGCGTGGCGTATCCCAAGCTGCCCTGGCTGTCCTCGGATCTGCTGCCCAAACTGGCGCGCTGGGCCGCGGAGTGCAAGAGCAGCGAGTTCAAGAGCACGCTGTCTCTGCTGCCGGTGGAGAAGTACAGCCTCACGTACCAGCAGCTGAAGGAGAAGTACAAGAGCATGGTCAAGGTGGGGAGAGGCCGAGGCTCTGGCGCCGCCTGAGCTTTTCGTCCACGGAGGGTTCTCATGTGCTTTCTGCTTTTAGGTGTGGCCTGAAGTCACAGACCCTGAGAAGTTTGTGTATGAAGATGTCGCCATTGCTACTTATCTCCTGGTGGGTTCGAAGCTGCTCTTTATTTATGCTTTAAATCTAAAAGAGTTGGGATGGTGCAGGTTAAATGAGGATGTTTTTAGTCTTTGATTAAATAAGAAAGATTAATAGAGGCAGAGCTTTGTTCCGTATCCAAAGCTGAGCCCATCAGCTCATGACTGCTTAGATTATCCTGATATCGAGCCAATGTAACTCTGACCGCAGGTGCTGTGGGCTGAGGAGCGAGCGGTGAAAGGTCTGACTGACCCACAGTCCTTTGTGGACCTTGGCTGTGGAAACGGACTCCTGGTCCACATACTGACCAACGAAGGGGTAAATCGGTGACTAAAATAACACAGAAACGTCTGCTCAGTAGATTTCTTTGGACGTTTTCATTTAATCCCGTCTCCTGATGCTACACAAACAGTGACGGTTGTATATGAAGTGTCTTGTAACGGCGAGAGTGTGATTACAAAGTGACACCTCGTGTTGCAGCACCCGGGGAGGGGCATTGACGTCCGCAGGAGGAGGATCTGGGACATGTACGGGCCTCAGACTGAGCTGGAGGTGAGAAAGATGAGCCTGAAGAAAGCAGGATTCATGTCAGCGCGTTCAGGTTTTTCACTTTGTGGCATCGTCTCATGAGAAAAACGAGATATCAATTGTCTAATTTGATTAGAGCAAAAAAAAAGCAAAACATATATATATATATATATATATATATATATATATATATATATATATATATATATATATATATATATATATATATATATATATATATATATATATATATTATATATATATATATATATATATATATATATAATATATTTTGCTATGGGACACACACACATATGCATATATATATATATATATATATATATATGCATATGTGTGTGTGTGTGTGTAGGCTATCCTCTTCACGTTCAGCATTTGTTATTCAAAGTTTTCCTAAAGTTTTTAAGTGCTGTTTCTGTGACTGCATAGGTTTTCTCAAAGCAACTCCAAGAAAATACTCGTTTCAGAATCCGTCATGTTGCTGATTTCAAAGTCATATAAACATGAAAATATTTTCAGAAAGATCTGCCGCAAAAAGAAAGGAACTCTTCCATTCCCCGACTTACATTATTTAAATGATTGATTAGGCGGAGCACTCTTGGAAATGTTGATGGGGTAATAGCCTGAACTGTCCAATCCATCCGAGAGAACTTTGGCAGAATCCACATGGAAAGAGATTTAATGAGCTTAATTAAGAGGGTGGGGATGGTTTCCACTAAGTTATTCTGCATGAAATCACACCAATTTGCAACTTCTCCGCCTGGTTTTGCTATTTTAGGAAAAGGCAATTACTCCCAGCGAGAGCTTCTTATTCCCGGGTACGGACTGGCTGATTGGGAACCATTCGGACGAGCTCACGCCGTGGATCCCCGTCATCGCGGCGAGGCGAGTCATCAGCAAACACAATCACACTCAGAAGTGCCAGCTGATCTCTCCCTGTCGGAATAACATTATGGACAGACGGCGACGTGTGAGGGTGCTGATACGAGTGTCTTGTGTTGAAGCGACCACTTGGTGGCTCTGTTGAGCCTCGTTTTGAGTCGCCTCTAAACGCAACATCATTTTTTCACCTTCTGAACAAGATGAGGACTTTCCATTTCTCTGAAAATTCGTATAGATGCTCTCTGAAAACTTTTCCGCACCGCTGTTTTTCTCTCTCAAACTGCAGGTCATCTTACTCTTGCCGTTTCTTTGTCCTCCCCTGCTGTTTCTTCGACTTCTATGGGAAGTACCAGAGGCGCCAGTGTAGGAAGTCTCAGTACAAAGAGTACATCGACTTCATCACAGAGGTCAGCCAACTCTGCGGCTTCAACACCGAGGAAGACTGCCTGAGAATACCCTCCACCAAACGTGTAGGTGTGCCAAGACCAGGAGCCTCGTAGTTTCATGATTATCCTCGGGTTCGGGAAGGTGGTGATGCAAACATCAGCAAGGGTGCAAAGCTTGAGATGCAGTCCTGGCGAGAAGCATTTACAGAGCTGCAGTTCATTTTCCAAAATAAAAAATGTAGCGAAATTCGGCTGTTAACCACCTTAATAAATCATTTTTCACTGGAGCCAAAATTATTGGGGAATTTATCAATTCCTACAGTTCAGAACTTTTGACCTGTGAATCAAAGAGTTCCTGTTTCCCTGGGTTTAAATAGGACATTCAATGGACGCCCATTTCTCTTACCCACTCTTCAAAATGGGAAACACGAGAGAGCATGCTGATCTTCATAAGTCTACAATAAAATTACTGTTTGTCTAAGCTACCCCATATCTGCACATTTAGGAGGTAAAACACAAATCTCGCTTATAAACCTGCACAATATCTGGACAAGTCATTGTAATACAGAACGTCTGCTTGGATGCAGGTTTTTTTTTAAGGTTTTATTGGCTCTAGTGGCCTTTATTTTTATATTTAATTGACAGGAAAGTGGGTAATGAGAGAAGGGGAAGACATGTGGCAAAGGTCGCCAGGCCGGGAATCGAACCTGTGACGGCCGTGTCGTAGACTAAGTCCTCCATATGTGGGTAGTGCTTAAGCCCTGCGCCGTCACAGCACACCCGATTGGATGCAGTTTTGATTGGCTGTAATGTCTCACATGCCTCATCTAAGGCCTGTGTTTCATACCAACTCGGTTTGAGTGGTGAGAAGATTGTGATGACGGGAAAGAAAGAGAGTAATGAAACAAATGTGGGTTAACGTTAAAGCAGTGCCACGTTCTTCTGATTTCCTTCCAGCCGCTGTGAGAGAACTGCACCAGGAATCGGTTTGCTCAAGCACAGAATCTCTGCTGTTCCTGTTTGACTTTTTACAGACAAAATATTAGGACATGAAGAAAAGATTCAAAACTTTCACACAGAGCTGTTTCCTTTGACAAGTCTGAAGTTTGCTTTAATTATTTTCCTGGTCTGGACAGGAATGAAAATGTTTCTCCCTTTTCCATTTTATAAATAACACGTCATAAATGCTGTAGATTTTACAAATTTATAACAATTTGCTTTATAATATTGATTTGGCAAAATTCAATCAGCATAAGTGACAAGTAAAACATGGACATCAAACAAATTTTTAGGCATACGTACAAATAAAAACGTACAAATAACGCTTTAAATAACTCAGGATTTGGTTTATGATGCTCTAATCTTGATTTGTCAAAGTGCTATACATCTTTATAGACGTTGAGATGCCAAAAAGCTCTAAAATGATTTTTTTTTTTACCAGCTTCAGGATATACAGAAGCAAGTTTTAGCGTGTTGTTCAGCATCATTCAAGGATCACATTTATTAGAAATAACACGGCTTTGCTGGTTTAACTTAAAGAAATCATTCGCAAGGACACGTGAGGCTCATTTCTAAATGTTGAACATAAGAGTTTAATATGTCTTCAAATACATTTATCCAAGTTTCTATTTGTCTAATGTAACAGAACGACCTTTCCTGTTTTCATCGAGAGAAATCCGACAGCAGCGTTTGAGCTGCATGGCTGTGATGCGAGTGCTTGGCAGGGCAGGAGTGAGAAATGCAAATGTATTTATTTATACATGCAGTAATGACACATAAACGCATCAGGGTGCTTCACAGGAGGTCCGTCATCAGCCAGAACTGCTCCACGGTCTAAAAGCTTTATCCAAAAGGAGGCATTAAAAGCCTGAAATTTAAACCAGACGGTTTAGATCCATTGTAATTTTCACTGTTGTAAAATTTTAATGTTGAAGTTTGAACCTGTATTTTGAGCCTTTTGCATTTCTGTTTGGTGTTTTTGTCAGATAAAGCTACAAATTTTTGTTTTTATCCCCCCATAAAAACCTCCCAAAAGTTCCTTTTAACGCTATTTAAAACATTTGCTTTATTTCTTAATTTTCTTTTAGCCATGACTCCAAATCCTTCTGCACCTATAGTCAGTGTTGATGTCCTGCTTCTTTCCTGCAGGTGTGTCTGGTGGGAACATCGAGGACCTACAAGCAGTCCGACGAGGCCGAAATCGACCAAATAAGGGCGAGTTACATCCAGAGCCGCCAGACCTCCACAGGAGCAGCGGTTCAAAGATCAGGCGTCAGGAACAGCAGGGATTGTTGCCATGGTAGCGCAGAGTGCGACAACGCCTCGGGGAGCGCGTGGGGAGACGGCTTCCAACCCAGAATCGGCGCTGAAACGGTTCGAAACTGCGCGTCTCTACCGCGGGACGTTGTGGACGGAGTCGTCCAGAAGGTTGCCGAGGCTCTGCTGGGAATGTCGGAGGGAATGTCGGAGGGAACATCCAGTGGCTACTGGAACAAAGGAGGTAAACAAAAACAAAAGTAACAACCATTGGATGATGTAACCCTGTAATACTGTGACTGGGAAACGTCGCTCACACAGCTTGTGCCGTCGTTTAAAATTGGCAGGGGAAGAAACTTTACTCTTTTTTTTTTTTTTTTTTTTTGTCATTCTGCAAAAACAAGCAAATAAAGCTCAAACAAAAGTGGATCTGATGACAAAACAATGAGCCCCAAAACATACATTTAGATTCACCAATGCCTGGCTGTGATACAAGAAGTGGGAAATCCCAAAATGGCTTCCTTTGAATCCCAGATCTTAAACTCGCTGAGACTCACTGTACGAGAAAACATTTGTTCAGTTTGAAATAAGGAAACAGACAATGTTAGATGTTTCTTGCTAAACCTGAGTTTTCCCTCTGCTAAAAAACCCCCCCAAACCAAAACACATATTTGTTTGTAATTTGCGTCATGAGTGAAACAAGTTTAAGTTTTGGTTTTTAAGTAAAATTAAACCACCTGTTTTTCATAACAAGTGCGGCTAAACTCTCAAATAAAACTTGTAAAGACTGTCAATAAAAAGAGCTGCGGGATACACACCTTAAATGCAACAAGGTTCCTGATTGGTCGGGTTATGGCTCCTAATTTAACCAAGTGATGCGTTCTCGTGAGTGATGCCGAATGACATGTTGTGTTTGAGCAGACTCGTTTTTATAGTGCCACAGAAGGTTTAAACATCTGGTTTTTATCACTGCGTCTCCGGTGCTGCGTGTGTCTATTAAAACGCTAAAAACAGCCGCATCCCTTAAATAATGCTTCGTGGGAGTCGCCTCTTTTCGCAGCCCGCTTGTCACCACCCCGTCCCATGTGGGTGGGGGTAAGGCGCCGCTGCTTTGAACTCTTTGTCTCGGCCTTCGCCCGCCCCCTTCCTGCGCTTCGGCTTCAGAGAGAGGAGCACAGAAAGTTTAGCTCGCACACCACCCACACATCACCTTTGTAGACACCCCCCCCCTCCTCCTCTCTTTTACTGAGACTGCTATGATTTAAGCAGCAAATTCTCAGCTAGTTTGTAAGTGTTGAAATTAATGGTGCCGTACATAAGATGGAGAGGGGATTAAAACGGGAGACTGTGACTGGATGAATAATGCACCACTGTCGATGATTTATGCATGAGCTGCGTTTGTGCGGAGGTTTTCCAGCGGTTATTTGCTGCGTCAGAACAAAGAGTAAATTCAGGATGAACCAGGCTTTAGTGAGTGTTGGCGAAGGCCTTCAGGGTTTGGTTTCCTTTTGTTCCCTCGCCCTCAAACAAATATGTGCATTTTTTAACTCTTCCATGGAGTCGTTTCTGATGTTTTAAGTGATTGTTTGCTTCCAGTTAATTTTGATGTAGGTTTTCTAGTATCAGGGTTTGTAAAAAAATTTTTAAATAAAAACAACTTCTAAGTCAGCAGGAGCAAACTGCACTGTGTAACAATACTGCATTACTGCGCCAGTGGTTGGGTGATGAGTGTATATTGATGCATAAATTCATGCTTCCTACGCACTGGGGAGCATTTAGGATTTGATTTGAATATTTCTCATGTCTGGGTACATGTGGGAAAAAAAAAAACTTAAGCAGAGTTTGGAGAACTATTTGTACTTCTTCCCCTATTTTTTATACATTACATATCCAGAAATGAAGAATAACTGATCCGACTACTGCCAGGTTGCTGTCCGTCTCAAACTTGATTGTGCTGGAGAAGAGTGGAAATTAGCCTGGAAAATGTGTAGAAATCCTAAATCAATTTAATATAAATTTGGACTATTGAAAAAGATGTTTATTATCAGATTATAATTGTGGAGTTTTCCTGTGGACTGAAGGCGCTAATTAGCTTTATACTCATTGTAAATGCAGTCAAGGTGGTGTGGGAACACCACTGGTGTTGGTTGCTTCATACCCTAATTCAATATTTTTTAAAATCAGTTTAATCATTGCTAACATTGATTTCATATAGGAAAAACAGATGTATTTAAAGCACTGGAACGATGAAAAACTCAATGGTTGTCCAAAAGCATTTTGACTCAGTTTCAAAGTCTTGTTAGAGCAACGACAGCGTCTTTAAAATAATCATTGTGGTGAGATTCAAAAGTTTGTTTTATTCCTTAATTGCCCAGAAGATCTAAATTCCCAAATTTACCTCATCTGTAGACGCAATAATCAAAAGAATAGTCTCTAATTAATTTAGCATTTGATTGGCAACAAAAGCAAAAAGTCGTAAACCCAATTTCCCTTATTGTCCCCATTTCTTACTTGTCAATTAAAGCCAGTCAGCCTAGAGGTGTGTGGCATATGAAATAGAGTAAAATAGCACATGGATCAGCTATAAGCTAACCTTAAATAAACCCTCCTGCTAATTAGTGAAGGTGGTTAGTGTAACTTTGGAGCGAATGATTAATTCATGCGTGCTGCAGCGCTGACCCGGCTCATGCTGTTATGTAATCACCCTGCGAATGAGGGGTGAACATCGAACAGGCTGTACTGGAAGGATTTCATAGGTACAGTAAATAAATGAATAAAAAACACTGTCGTCGTAGTCACAAAAACAGCTTCATGTGTGGGTGTCTAACTAGTGAACACCGTCTTTTGTTTTCACCTTGAAGAGAAAACAAAAGACGGAAAGACTTTTCTTTTAACATTTGCTGCTTTTATTCGTGATTCTCTGATAGTGTCGGCGTTTAGAGCTGGTTTGGAAACGGAAAGTAGAAGTAATCTTTCTGAAAGTGTGAGCTGGAAATGTCTTTTTAATGCATGGATCAAGACCTTGGTTCAAGCGTGTGGGAATGCATATTCGAAACCATCAGCATGAGGGGATTTGAGCTCCTGCCGCATCGGTACATTCGTTGGCATTCTCGAAGAAATGCTACCTGATTGACCTGTGAATCAAGTGTGAGGAGTGTGATGTCTTTGGCTTCCAGGAAGACAAGATGGCTCCTATTTGCAAATGCAGCAATCAAGCATCTTTGCCTGCGTCGCGTCTCTGATTGCAATCAGAACCAGAGAATTGAGCCCGTTGCAAAAGAAACGACAAAAAGCCGCTCAAATCAAACTGTGATTTTCAGCTGTTTTCCTCAAAAGTGATTATGTTCTAATGGACTAAGTTGTTTACACAATCCCATTGGACTGTGCTGGATCTGCTGGTGTCTATTTCATCTTTGCCTGTAATTTTTCAGGCAGAAAAATGTCTCAGAACACACAAAAAGTACAACTAGATGCAGGTTTCTCCACTAAAGAAAAACATCTTTTATCTATTATTTTGCTTAGCATGCTTTATTCAAGACTGGTTATTGAAACAGTTTCATGTGAAAACAGTAAAGGAGGCAGAAAGGAGAAAGTTTTGCTGATTATTATCGATTGAAAGGCAGATGACCTTCACTCTGGGTCGCTAAATTATTCTAGAAAATGATTTTCTACAGGCAGTTTGGCTCCTGCTCTTCTTCACTCTTTTCCACCAAACTTTGGATCTTCATATCCCAACCAAATGCAAAGTAAGAATCATCTGAGAAGAGGACTTTGGACCTTTATTTAAAAATGTTCTGTTTTTGGAATTATGAAATATTTAAAATTTCTAAAAGATAGATCTTAGTTTTTCATTAGCTGTGTGTCATAATGATCAATGCTAACAGAGGGAAATTCTTGAACTGTATCCCAGTGTGTTTAATGAGTCTTAATGAGTTTTGCGTCTTGGCTTGAGATGAACATGATTTATAAATGATTATTTCTTCCCTTCTATAAGCTCGATACATAAGTAAGTTTTGAACACAGTTTGATTGTTAGAAATAAGAAAACTTTCTTGTGCCAGCTTTGAGTCTCGACGACTGACTGTTTCTCACCCCTCTGCCACCTAATGGTAATTGTTAGTGAGGTTTATGACGGCCATGTTACCATTTTTGGGTCATTCCTGTCCTGTTCAGGTCTCCAAAATCGCAATATCTGAACCTTTTAAAATTAGTCACAGAAGGGTTTTGGATAAATGGCCGTTTTCTTATTTGATTATTTTAATAAGTCTCTTAGAGTCATGTTATTCAGTTTGATCGATGCCCAGAAGACATTACAGCTGAGTGCATAACTTACCAAAGCCATTTTTTAACACTGACGCCTGATTGGCCTAAGCAGCAAAACAAACTGGCCATCAGTGCGCGCGCTAACCATCTCGGCCATCTTTTACTCAAGGGACGCTGAACCTTAAGCGAGTCCAACCAAGCCATTAATAATCGTCTGCAGCTGTTCGTAGTCCGAGCAGAATCCAGTGTGTCAATACTGTCCTCTTCCCATTAATCCCCATTAGGAGCACAGCCAGTAAAGGCCAGCTCTAAGCAGCGTATTGATATTATATTAAACCTGGAGCTCTGTGGCGTCTGCAGGAAGACAGTCTGCAGAGTTTCACACTCTGTGTTTGGCTGAGCTGACCTCGTTTTGTGTCTTGGGGATTGTCTGACCGACCACTTTTACGGCGCGTTGTAATGACGGTGCGGTTTGTTTTTGGTGGCAAATAATTTTCAAATCCTTCATCCCGAAGATTTAGGCTGTAGATTTATTGTTGAGTTATTTTTTTTGTTTTGTTTGAACTGCTGTTGTGGATTTGGTTAAAAAAGAAGAGCTGATTAACTTGTCTCCAGATTAAGGTCAACTATAGTTACAGAATCAGGTGGCGTGCGCCTCTCCTATATGTCAGAGAGAAGAAGAGAGGGATTTTCATTTGTTGAAACCAAAGGTCAGCTCTGATTATATTCTCTGAGGGGTGGAGAAAAGGGCAATGCCAAAAATACAAAATAATAATAATAAAAAAAACTGCTCCTGATAGAAAGCCTAAAAATGAAGAGCTCAACTTCTCATAATCTGCTGAACTCGGAGCTTTCAGCGCTGCGTTTCCTCTCTGTTTCCTGTGCAGTCGTTAAGGTTTGTGTCTGAGCCGTAAACTCCTTTTAGGAGAAGCGGAGGTGAAATTCATGCTAGTCTCGGAGGCATACGTTACTAAGCCTGAAAGTGTTAAAAAAGAAACCAGCCGTTTTTGTTTCCTCTCCCCATAAACCATTGATCACACCTTTTGCTGAGAGGATTTCCAACAGAAGCTCAGGTACTCTCAGAGCGGCAGGGGACATCGACTCGCTCAGCTGCCTCCTCGGCTTTTTAATATCATATTCCCGTACGCGCCTTTCACGTTGACGGACGTCCTTTTGCTCCTTTGTCTCCCAAAATCTTTCAACCTCTCCCTGTTCCTCCTCGGTCCTCCTCAGGTTGCCTCTCTGTGAGGGAGGTGGCTGCGCTGCTGCAGCAGGAAACGCTGCAGCTCCTGAAGAACGAGTGTGGAGGCCTCCAGACGCTGCTCAAGAACAGCCACCAAGTCTTCAAAGGTACTTTTAGGGCGAAAACCTTCACTTGATGTTAAAGCTGCTGGATGCAACTTCTGTAAAGAATATATATTTTCATATTTGTTAAAACTGTCACAAGATGTTATGAGAGAGATGATTTGTGAAAAGATCCTCCACCTCCTCCCTGAACCATTAATGCCGAAAAAAACAAATGCACCGCTCCCGACCAAAAACAACCAATCACAGCCTGGAGGATGGTCAATGCTGCTCGTTGTGCTAATGGCGGAGAAACAACTCCAAATTTGAAACGATTAACTGCATACATGGGGGTTTTAATAACGGTTCTGTTCTGGTTGATATTACTCTAGCCCATTAGGGTGCAGCTTTAAGGAGGGAGGTTGAGAAATATTGTGGTTAATTTCGCTTATTGTGCGTCACACCAAACGCTTTTAGAGCATCAGGTACTGCACATTCCTAGCGCAGTGCGTTTCAAGCGTCAGGCGCAGCACGATTTCAATCGTTTGGAGCGTTTGACGTGTTGAGTTCAGCCGATGCTCCACGTAGACTTTGAATGTAAACCAGACGCGCCTGGCGGACAAAACGCGCTTGGTGTGAACGCACCACTAAGCACTCTGTTTAAGTTGTATTTAAGGCCCTCTGCAGCTCAGTGTATTACTTTTACTGTAATAGGTTTTAAAAAGGTGAGAAGTCCAATTTGTTGATGCACAGAGGGCATCTACAAATTGATGCACCCTCTGTTTAGAAACAGCTAAACTTGTACAAAAAAAAAAGAAATTAAAAGAAGAACATGCCCATTATGCCTAACAAAAGCAAAATGCGCTGTAGTGTTATTACAGATTGTTTTGCATATTTCAAACGATAAGGAATCTTATCCGAATATTTTCCCGTCTTGTCTCCTCCTCGCCTCATGTAGCGATGGTTCAGCTGTAAATTTTGAGCCTGACCTCTTAGTGTCTTCTGGATGCTGAAAACACCCCAGCTGTTTCCTCCTGGGCATCTGGGGGAACTCGGCTGCTGTTTAGGAACGTTCTGGAGTCGTGCTTTATTTTGAAAGGTCGTAAATCTGCCCGTCTAATCCCTTTTTTTTTTTTTTCAGTGGAAGGAGGAACGGTCCGCATCAGAGACTGGAGGGACGGGACGGAAAGCAGGAGGAGGCCCGCCGTACCCGGTGCCCTAAAAACCCGTCTCTGCTGGTTTCATGCCCACCACCCTCAAGGCTGCCCCCTGCAGGAGCAAAACTGCACCTTCGCCCACGGACTGGATGACCTTCGACCTTCAACAAGGCCTCTAAAGAAGCGAAAGAACTTTTGACAGGACTAGTGTCAACATTGGTTGAATTGGAAATGTTGAACAATTTTCAAGTTAAAGTCTGTTTAGTTAATTACATAAAATAAATTACAAAATGACTTTATTGGGGCTTAAAGTTAGCTTTCGTTGGTTTAATGAAATCATTTCCATTACAGTTTTCTATAAGTAAACTTCAGGAGTGTTTGAACACAACATGCAGCTTAAAGGTCATCAGCTTTATGTTCTTATCATTCAGCACGCGAAGCGGCTTCTCCAACTTTTTTCATCCGCGTTCAAACTTTGAAAGCCCCCTCCGTACCATCAGCTTCGCCTGGACTTTTTATTCACCTCAGACGTGTACTTTGAGGTTCACAGACAGGGCGGCGGATAAAGGCCGCGCCGCATTTGAACAAAGTAAATGTTAGCGCCATGAATTATTTGTTGGCAGGAGCTGAGGGGCGAGCCGCGTGTCGTCCCCTCTCGACGGGCGCTCGCCGCCGGTTCTCTTTCTCCGCTCGGCTCAAATGTCAGCGACGGAGCGAACGCTCCCGGTGTCTGCGGCGGGGCAGCGCAGAGAGCCGCTCTGTTTGCTTATGTGACAGAAATTACCCACATCACTAATACAAAGAGCTCCAACTTTATCTATTGAACATCGGAGGTCCAAACTGAGACAGATTTAGCATTTCAAAGCAAACCTGTATGTTACAGTTATTCAGTATCTTGCTCAGCTCAATCTAAAACAAGAGAAATATGTATTCTCTTATTACGGCTTATCAAACTCACTGCAGCAGAAATACTTTGGGATAGATAGGTTGAAGTACTGCAGATGGATTTACAAAAGCATTTCTCTGTAAGAACATTAGATAATCAGAGGCAAAACTTTAAAGCTTTAAACCGTAACTAGGCCATCCCAGCCCTGAATCAGTAGAAAAGGTTGAATCTCACATTTTATTCCTCCTTTTCTCATGAAATTCTAGATAACATGATGGATTTTTACTAGAGCATCTTGTATTTATTCCCATCCAATCTTTCTACAAGCACTGAGCCGCTTCACTGCACGAGCAGGATTCAGTTATGCTGATTCTTGTTTTTTTTTGTTTTTTTTTCCTGGCGCAGAAAAAAACTCAAACAACATAAATTATTAACAACAGGAAGTGGATAAACAAGTCTGAGCTGCTTCAACATCCAATTATATTAGAATCAGAAGGCGGTTCTCCTCCTCCATTATTTCATCCACTTTGTTCAGTGGCACACATGATAATGCAGCCTCCACCGTGCTTAACAGTCGGTTCAACATTTGATTTGAAAACCTGCACTCTTCCAAATGTCTCTGTTGTGATTATGGCCAAACAGCTCGACGTTTTCCTCATCTGACTATGAAACTCCAGAAGGGATTTGACTTGTTCAGCTGCAGATTGAGGTTGAACCTGAAGCTGGCGGTCTCAGTCCGTGGTAACGTCACCGTCTGGCTTCATAAGCTGGCTTCACTGCGGATGCTGACATTTTGCTTCCCTGAACATCCAAACAATGGAGAGAAACCTGGATGACAGCAGAAAACCTTTCCACTTGCTGTAACTCCATCATGATTTCATCAGATTAGTTTTTTATTTTTTGTTAGTTTTTATCAGCAATGGAAAAACGGAGACCTTAGGAAAGCTTTAATGCATGAAGTAATAATGATGAGAAATATTTTCTATGATCTTTCGCTCTTTGGACATAAATTACCCGACTTTAACTGCGAGCCAAATCGATGTCGTCATGGTTTCATTAGCAGTGCCTCTTTTTTGGTACGTTCACAATTATGTTTGCTTCCTAACAGCCTGTTTAAATCAAGTCACAACTATTATTTCTGGAAGCAAATATTCCTTCTGCTCCAGGCCTGCAGAGGCCATTGATCGACCCAGTGCCCCAGATTTATCCACAGAAGGTTCTGACGTCGCTGAAGAGCAGAGGTGCTCTGGTCATTTTTCTCCAGCCGTCTGATTTACGTCGCTCCCTCCAAATGCGCCCCGTTCTGCTTCCCAGATTAAAAACAGAACCGCCCACTCTGTATTCCCACACGGGGAGTCTCCCTGGTCTGCATGCAAACGAATCGCATGAGATCCGTGGCTCACCCGTCCGAAGAATGTTGCGCTGTGCCAATAACAACGACAACAACAGAAAGGGAAACGTTTCCCAGCACATTACGAGTTCTTCCGTCTGCCAGCGTCCACAGCTGCAGTGTGTCGAAGAATTCGGTCTAATAGAAACGTCAAAATCTGGGAATTTCAGGGGAAAGGGACTGAAAACATAGAAACTTTGGCATTTTAAACACAAATAACGTCTTCTAGTTAGATACCGCTAAAGAATTTTGGTAGCGGTTAAAATGTCTTGTGTTTTGGTTTCTTTAATCGTGTTTTTCAGGGGCTAGAATTTATCAAATGTCGTTTTAAGATTTATTTCACCTGACTTTCTTTTTCTTCCCTGTTTGAACTAAAAGAAAATTGTGGTTGTTTTTTATTGACCCTTGAAAAGAACAAAGAATCGTTCTGGTGCATCTTGAACTCAGTCAAGATATTATTACAGATAATATTATTGTAGCAGGTGAGGAAGACTTGTTACGACTGTTTTCAAGATGATTAAATGCTCAATTAAGGGTCCTCAACATGAAGGAGCAGGTCCAGTTTCTTAATTTGATACAAGATTATTCATATTTCTGATATATTTTAGATTTAAGATTATTTTTTTCTGAACAAGAAGTTTGTTTTTGACACAAAATGAGACGGCAAGTTTTCAAAAGATAAAAGAACAGATTAAATAAAGTATCAGCCTTGGAGATCTTTTTTTTTTTTATTTCATAAATGACATGCCCAAAATGATTTATACCCATGTTAATACAACAATCATACAATCATGTTTCCACTGCATTTATGGCAATTTCTCTTTGGAGATTCAACAATAGCTGCATGTTTACATTTGTGATGGTAGGACAGTAAAGACTTATTTCTGGCATTATTACCAAAGAACTAGTTGGTACATTAATAGCATTTATTAGTTGCAATGGAAATTTGATCACCATCCAGCTGTTTCAGTCATCAATTATTAATCAGTCTACAGACAGAGGCAAGTTTAGGCAAGTCTAATAAAATTGCTTAAATTGTATTTTCACTTGTTTTTCCCGTTTTAAACAGTAACTTCTCTTTTAGAAATTAACTTCTCTACCTCATTACTTTTACTTCCCAGATAAACAGGAAATCATGGGTTTCTATTAAAAGTCCCTTTAATCAATGTAAATATGTAGATAAATTAAAAAAATGTCATTAGTAAATTTTATTTCTCTAAAAGGGCAAAAAGTCAGAAAGCCATTTCCAGTAAAAACAGGCATGAAAAAAATCCCAACCTCGATTTAAAATAGATTAAAATCGATTTTAAAAAATCGATTTAAAAAAAACAAAAACAACTTTAGCTACATTCATTGTAAAAGAATGTAAAAGAATGATTAATTATGATAAATAATTATGTGGTGTGATTTTGAGTGTTGTACAAAAGTGGTTTAGCGACTGAAAAGAAAAGCCAATAAACAGTCAAAGGTTTAAGGTTTCCTTAAATCAAGAATACAATTTCCAATTTCCCACTGAATAAATGTTTTTGAATTTAATTTTAATTTCTAAACGCTGCATAAATAAAGATCATAATTATGGAGGAGCAGTAAATATGGAGGCATTTGATTGTGGATTAGGAACATGTGACAGAAGGAACCGCACAAGTCTGATATGTTGTTTTTTGTTTTAAAAAAAAAATCTTTGATACGTTGTCTTTTAGTTTTTTTGTACTTGCTGTAACATAAAATGCCCATTTGGAGTATAAATAAATCTGAATCTGCTCTGCAAAGTCGTGTCCCTGTTTCTGTGTCAAACTATGAGAACCGTGTCAACAAATGGTTTCTTTAAAAAGTGGAACAGCTTGATGCAGGACCGGGGACATATTTCTCCCACATCTGCTGCTTCACATGTTTTATTTTTGTCCAATGTTTGGGTAGGAAATCATATCCATATATAGGTCTACGTCTGCTCTCCTCCGGCGTCTTTGGACCTTGTCCATCAGTGCCGGGAATAAACGAGGCGACGGTAAACGCGCATGAAACGGAGGAAGGAGAACGTTTTTAAGACCAGATTACTCAACGTGCCTGAAATCTGGGTCAGGGGAGAAGTGGCTGCATCTGTCTGCTCAAACCTACAACTTTTCCTCGTGTTCGCCTCCATGCTTTATTCATTGTGGCACCGCGGGGCTCCGTGTAACTCAGCCTCTTCAAGACATCCTGCAGGAACAGAAGTTTCCCCGAGAAAAGAAAACCGTGTCGGACCTCCTGACACTGACAGCTGTCACAGCCATGAATTCTGCTGACTGACGCTGCCTTAGAAAACCGGCTTTCTTCCCCTCACTTTTATCATATCGCTGCATTTTCCCGTTTGTGTAGCACTGACATTTCCCTCATGGAGAACCGAGACGATAACCGAGCGCTGAGGACCTATTTACGCCGCGGTTTTCCTAATTTAATTGGGATTTCACGTGACAGACCAGAATTTGGTTTTCAGATTTCCTTGCCAATGCAAAGCTAAAACGGAAACTAGTGTCAAATAGTTGCTTTCTTGCGAATAAAGTCTGCCTGTACGGTTTAATCTCAGCATTAGAAAAGCAGCCAAGAGGCCCGCGATCTCTCTGGAGGAGCTGCAGAGGTTCACAGCTCAGGTGGTGAAGTCACAGCGGTTTTGAAGAAGATATGAGATCAAAATGTTGCTTTTTGACCTTCACGCCAAACACGGCGCAACACAGCGAAACATGGTAGCGGCCTGTCATGCTGTGGGAGAGAGCTTTACTTCAGCACGCTGTAAATTAGTTTAGATCAGCCCTGGAGGAAAACCTGTTTGAGGCTCGTCTTCTGGCAGGAAAGCAACGCCGCACAAACAGCCAGTGCTAAAGTAAAAATAATTTAGATGAATTAGACTGGAATGTGCTAAACTGGCCAAAGTCCAGACCTGAATTCAACTGAGAGTTTCTGCAAAGACTTGAAAGTTGTTGTTAGAAAATACTCTCCATCCAATCTGAGAGTTTAAGATAAATTTTGAGGAACACGAACCAAAAACGTTCGTCTCTACATCTGAAAAGATGGAAGGGAAATACTCCACATGCAGAGAAAGGCAGAAGAAAAACGTTAAAACCAAATATCACAAATATTAGATAAGAAAACCCAATTATATACAAGAAAATGTACGTCCTCTTAATATTATTTCAAGGCATTGCACCGTTGATAAAGGTCTCCTCTGTGGAGTAGTTGGAGCTGCCCTCCGCCCCCACTGAGAGGAGGAGGAGGATGAGGAAGAGGGGGTGTTTGTTCAAGAATGTTTCGTTTGACATTTTCTCATTGAACACGCGCTTCATTTGAAATTTAAAAAAGTTGAGCGTCGTGTAATGTCACGGGGTGAAGCTGCCAGGCGCCGGTGGCCCCAGTTCAGAGCCCAGATCTGGAAATATGTGATCCACACATCTGCTGTTCAATCAGCTCACCATCAGATTCACATGCAGTTCAAATTAGTTCAAACTAGAGCATCCGCGCACACACAGCATCCTGCGCGTTTGTCTAAATTATGAAACTTCCCTTAGTTAAAGTGACTGTGAACTCTGACCAGGAGAGTAAAAACATAAACATTTCATGCTGGTTTAGCTTCACTGTCACAATCGGTTACATTTGGCTAAGACAAGTGGAATTTGTCTTATTGACTCGGTGGACCACCTCGGAGCACAGCCACAGGTTCAGTTTCCACTGCGTCGTCCATCAAAAGGTGTTACAAATTCACAGCTTTAAAGGCGGTGGTTCTATCTCGCCTGGGGGGGGAGTATTTATATAACTCCAAAACAACCCCCATAAATTCACACTTTCTAGTAAGGGCGCAAATTATACACTTGACCAAAGCGTGAGTCACCATTAACAATGAGTGAGTCACACATGTAAATGCTGAGGTACCAGCAGCTGAGTCCTCTGGGTTACCTGGTAACAAGTGTTGGGATGTAGAGGAGCTGGATCCTGCAGAGGCGATGTTTTTATACGGACAAAATTAAATCGCCCAGTTCGTTCAAATTTGCAGTTCAAATATTGGCAGCACTGGAAAGATGTGCAGGAAATGCTTAGAATGATCTCATATTGTTAAAATTGGAAATATTTTCCCTTAGAAAATGATCTTTGACAAACAGGTTTCTGTTACATCAATCTAACAAACATTTTTATCATGAATTGTTTATGTCTTTAAGTCAAAGTGTTGAGGATTTTTTTAGTTTTTAAATCTGTGACTTCATGGTTCCCTACGATAGAAAAATGATGTGACGGTGGCCATTTTGTCAAGAGATCATGGCGTTTAAGTAAAGCAGTGGCTGATCATCTCGATGGGTTAGGAAATGGTGAAACAACAAAAACTATTCCTTAAAATAGACATTTCCATCTTTTAAACTCACCAACAAAACTAGTCAACTTTAGATTACCAACATACCCATCGAGTGGGACGGTTAAGATAAAATAAAAAACTCAAAAGAGTGGCACTTAGTGCTTCCCAAGTTTCCACAATCTTTATTTATTTTTTTAATACATATTTATTAAAGATAAATAAATACGACAAAACATTAATCAAACATCAAGATGGACTGTTTTCAAAATCTCAAGATTCTGTGCGCTGATTTTGTTAAAAATCCTTTAATTTAACCAACTTTCTGTCTTTGATGCCTCATCGCCTTTCAGGCAGTCCATACAGAACTCAATGACAGCAGCAGTCAGCCGGAGGCGGGCCCACAGCATCACAGGGCCTCTGCTGTACTGAACGGTAGAGGCGTTTTGTCGCAACGCGTCAGTCTTTTGTTCCCCTCCACATCCATCTGGAGAGATTTTCCAGCCGCTTTCTCCAGATAGCATGTAGTAAATCCCCCAGTAGTTGTCATGGAGACACGTTTTCTCTTGTAATGTTTGGACATAAAGCAACTTCTCTGATCTGAGCAACAGTAATTTGTTTGAGCTTTGACATGCGTCTACTTTTATGTTGCCGAATTATTTCAATTGAGGGGTAGAGAGCTGCTGTTATCTGCATAAACTACTGCATTTATATTATGCATTTATAAAATAACAAATGACAAAAAGAAACAAAAATAAAAAGTGTGATCGCCCAGGATTACGCTAATATTTGTTTTAGTCTAATGATAGAAGATCTGAATTTTCATTTGAGGCTTTTGACCTTTCATTTCACTCCCATGAGAAAAAAGTACATCAGGTTTTTTTTAAAGCCTGTGTCAAGCAGAAATGAGTCGATATAACTTCCTTCCCAAATGACATGACACCTTTAACCAATTATTCTGAAGATTGCTGAAGTGCTGTCAGCCTGCTGTCCTCATGCGGTAACATGACTTGCCTTCACAAGCTAAATGAATGATGGAGAAAAAAAAAAGAAAATTAATTTGACCAATGTAAGAGCAGCCCGGCAACCTTAATGCCAACCGAGAATAGGAGTAGGGACAAAGACAGACCTGGGAGACGGTGCCGTTGCCATGGGCGACAGACCAACGTGACCCAGATGACACAAAAGCAGCTGCGTCTGCAGGGCCGTTGTGTTTTGACAGCCACACTTAGTTGTTCTGATACGATCAGGAGAAAGCCACTGATGCTACAGTGAGCAGATGTGTGTTGTCAATTAAAAGCCTGCAAGCCTCCTGATTTAACGCCGCGGAGGCCAGGTCCAAACACACAGCTGCCTGTCATTAGTTCAGACCAGGCCGAAATGCCACGCAACTGAAAACATGCATCTTCTTGAAGCAGAACAAGAAGAAAACAACAAGAACTCCCACAATGAGCTTAAACCTGCAATCAAGCCAAGCAGAGACTTTTCCAGTCCTGTCACTGTGGCTGGTATATAGATGGATGTTGGCCTAAATGTGTTTTTATAGCATTAGCTTTATAAATCCTGAATAAATGATGTATGCTTCTTGCAAAAAGGGTAACAAGACAGCAATTTAGGTCACCGTTGTCCCCAGCTAATTTTAAAATAGTAACAGACTGTTGTGCAACTCCAAAACTTTGCTGCTGCAGAGTCAGAGAAGATAAACATCCAGCCGTGCTCCTGCTACACCCACTTCATTTTGTCCAGGTATGTTCCAGCTGTGAGGCCGCAGCGCTAATGGCCAGTGAAATGCATAGCAGAGATCTTTCTTTCCCCTCGCTTTAGCATCCCAGCCCATGAAAAAAAACAACCAAAAACAGAAAAACAAAGATTTTTTTTAAAGTGTTGAGAGAGATATTTGAATCCAGTTTTAAGCTTAAAGTTAATCTAATAAAAGGAAGTTAAGTGGATGGAGGGTTGTGGTTTTGTACATTTGTGTCAACCCAAACACTGGTTCTACAAGTTGTTCTCAGTTTTCCAATGACGTTTAAATATCTTTGTGACTTTCGTTTTAGCAGCTGGTTTGATCACTAATATGACAAGAGGTTCACAATCAAAGCCAGCGTTTGGTTTGCTGTTTTCTCCCTCCGTCGGGTCAAATTTTGACAGGAACCTTTGGTGGTCCTTGCTTCGCTTTCAGACGTCGCCCTTCTTCCCCCGGAGGGAAGAAACGGGTGACATCGTCTGAAAATAGAACGGGCGAATCAATCCTACGCCTTACGCCTAATTAAAGATTAACTAGAAAATTGCTGGCTGTTGTGGAGGTTTCTCAAAGCCTTGCTTTACGGTCCCGATTAGAGTTACGTAACACTTGTTAATGCTGAATGTGTCCCGCTGAAAAAGTAATGACATCTGTCAGTGCGGGAGAATGAGTCTGGACACAGCAGGGTGCAATACTTGAACCTGGTGTGTGGCTAGCATATTGATTAACTGGTGTTTCAGAGCTTCCTAATCTATTAAATCAGAGCTGGCTTAACTGAATTAATGATGAGCTCCTCTTGGGAAGGCCTGAGCAGTTTATTGTCTCTGTTTGAAGCACTGAAATGAGAATCCTTGATTTTAATTTTTTTACAGTGAAAGTAAATTATATTAGCGTCTGATAATAGAAGCTCTTGAACACATGCAATTCATTTATTTTCCCTAATATATGATTCAGTTGTCTAGAAACACTTGGGATATTTAAATGAGAGCAGGGATTTTGAGTGCAAAGAGATGACATTTTGCTTTTAAAAAAGAAATGTAAGCTCTTGAATTATGGCAGTTAAAGTCCCCCATATGTGACCATTTCTGTCAGTGTTGTCTTGTTTTTCTTGCGCTGTAGTCTGAATTCAGATGTAAGTGTCACACAACAGAAAACATGGCGACAGTGAAGGGAATCTTGACCAATCGACCAACAACAGTGCTCAGACATGTAGCACCAGCAATGTCAACAAACGCCACAGAGAAGCATAAACGATCTTAGAACTTTGACAGCAATGAGTCTTTTGAACAACTTTGTTTCTAACTTCCCGCTGGAATCAGCTGTACTGCAGTACTAATGCTGGCCTACATATGAAAACCATAACAGTGGAGCTTGTGGAAAATATCAAACTACTTCCTGCTGCTTGATCCTGCAGACCCATCAATTTTAAGTAGTACTCTTACAATAATACACTTTTACCTACAAGATATTGAGCAAATAGAGCATACTCCTCTCTTTACACTTGGAGAATAATCCCTCTGTTTTTGTTGTGGCTTACACGTTACGCTTCCAGTGAGTTAACATCTCTTAGCTCAAACTCTTCTCTTTTCTGCTTTGACCGCATTATTGTTTTCATATGTCCTAAGTTGCTGCTGTTCCCATTTTCTTTTCATCAAAAACTAATTTCTTCTGTCAATAAGCCAATAGCCCAAAGAGATCAAAGAAAAAGACAAAGGCTATGCCGACAAAGGAGCTCAACATCTTCAGTATCCCCATATTATGTTTTCAAATATCTTACACAGTTGGGAATAATTAAAAGTTATATAATCATATCCTCCCCCGTGGCGCCTTTTTAAAATCACACTGTTATGTGTGGACTACATGAGAAACTGCAGACACACATAAAAAATCACACTTGAGGATTTTCTTCATGCTTACACGACCTTAGTTGTGGCAGCTTATCCTCGAAGCACGTTTCCCATGATGCTGATGTTAGTTGTGAATGATGGAGAAAATTTTCTCAGTACTTAAATTCATGTTTTTAGTTTGCACCCTTGTTTTACAAGCAGTTTAGCATTGAGACATTCTGCTCACATTAACTTAAATGTTCTCCTCGTGCCCTTTGAACGGGCAGCAATGTGTGTTTTCCAGCAGCGTAGTGCCATTTTGTAGTAGCTATTTGCTGCTGCTAGTCTGGAGGAGCTGATTGGGGGACTTTCATGGGAGGAGTGCTCTGTAAGACAGAAACTCGGTGGCTTGGAAACTTCAGCTCAAAGGAGGAGCTATGTCCAAAAAAAAGATGAGTTATGCCTCAAAAAGAGGAGGAGCTACAACTTAAAAAGAGGAGGAGCTATGCCTCAAAAAAGAGGAGGAGCTATGTCTCAAAAAGAGGAGGAGCTACAACTCAAAAAGAGGAGGAGCTACAACTTAAAAAGAGGAGGAGCTATGCCTCAAAAAAAGAGGAGGAGCTATGTCTCAAAAAGAGGAGGAGCTACAACTCAAAAAGAGGAGGAGCTACAACTTAAAAAGAGGAGGAGCTATGCCTCTGTTCTGCCAGGCATTTTGCATAGCTAAATTGTTCCCATGGAGATTAAAGCAACACTCCAGGTGTGTTTTTGATGAGGGAATAACATTACAACATGATGTAAAGTTCAACAAGTTACATAATGCTGCCTCTGTAAATCTTTAAAAGTTTCTGGCTTGTATGATTTGGCAGCAGCAGAAAACATAACATGGACATCCCAACACAGCACAGGGTCACTATTTCCCTGCTAAGCCCTTTGTGATTCATCCAACTTATTTAGCATGAGTCACCACTGGGTAGTCCGCACCTTTGAGAGCATCCAAGCCTGAAATATGTTTCGACAAATGGCTAGAGCAGATGTTTATAGAGACAACCCATTCTGGGGAGTTTTTTCTTTTCTTTATATAGTCGATTCAAATGGTTAGCAGAGGATGTTTAGAACTGATGCACTTTGAGATGGAAAGATGGAGCAAATGGCTACTTTTAAGGTTTTGGGTCTGTTTCTGTTTGTCATGCCTCATGAAGAAAAGTGAAAAAAGCAGGGGAGTAAATGAGTCACTAAATGGACTTAGCAGTGTTTACTATGACCAAAAGGCACAAGAGGATACGGTAATGAAAAATAAGCACTGTGCTGCCAAAACTATTCCCTCATCCTCCAGTTCATGGAGTTCAGTGATCCGTTCACTTTTATGTCCACAGGTGGATAGGAACCAGCACCAGGCTGCTTCTGCAAACAACGTGAAAGAACCTGTCGCTCTCAGGTGCTCACAGCATTCCAGCATGGCACCGTGGCACGACGCCATCTGTGCATGAACTGCAGTCGTGAAAGAGGAAGTGACTGGGAATGACAGTAACTCAGCCACAAAAATGGCAGGTTAACTCACTGACAGAGGAACAGCACTCACCTGTCTGCACTGTGTGAAGTTTGGAGCTGAGGGGATTATGGTGTGTTGATGCTTTTGAGAAGTTGGCCTCTTATTTTGTAGGGGAATAACTCCTACTGATTCACTGATGATATTTTGGATCATTTCAGGCCTCGTACTTTGTGGGAACAGTTTTGGAGATTCAGTGGTAACATCTTATTTATTCTTAGTGTCCGAGAATTTGATTGCAGTTGAAACTTTTCTATGTGACGGACCTCTGCTATATAAGTTCAGTCCATTTATTTTATAATGTTCCTTATTTATTTATTTATTTACAAGCAGTCTCATAACAAAATTGAGCCAAATTGCTTGTGCTGTTTTTCTTCCATTTCCCCTTTTTAAACCAGTCGACACCCTAAGAACTCACATTGGAGCTGCAGAGTTAATACTTCATCTCCGGATGCCAGGATGTTGTAATTCCAGAGTTTGTGATGTAATCACTCTCTGGCACATTTTGTCTGTTTTCTCAGTCATCTTTTACTTACATTTGGACATGGAAAAGAGTAATACAACTGGGAGCTACAAACCCAAACACAACCAAATGGGGTACAGTTTAAAAATCATACAATATTAGCTTAACTAAACCGAATACCTGTCTATACAGCGCCACAATAACGCTGGAGAGCAGCTTGCCACCATTGTTAAAGGTCTTGGCTGTTCACAACTGCTCCCTTTAATAGGTCTGCTAAGCAGCGTTTTCTTCTGCAGCACGTTTTTATGAGGCTCTTTTCCCAGTTTGCAGCAGAAGCCATAATGCGCCTTCACGAGCCAGTTGGCCTGCCCTATCTGCCCACTGGAGCTTCAACTGGCTTCAAAGCCCTCCTGTCACCTAATGATAATGAACGCTGTGTGCCTGCTTGGTGTGCCTTAGAGGCTCACTGTCAGTCCATTCGACCCGGACTCAGGTTACAGTCTGCGCTAGTGCCGCCCTACGATACCCATAATTTTCCTGGATCACTTCTCTGTCTGCCAGTTTCTGTCTGCGACCACGAACCTTCTGCCGCTATGATGTGTGTCTCATCATGTGGTGCGAATCGAGGGAATGCTCTTAGAATCCAAGTCAAACACTCGAGGGAGCGGGAATGTCTCAGCGCTAAACCGCTGTGCAAGTCATCGAAATGTTCATTTGCGAAGGAATCTGCCCTGAGAGCTTCATGAAGACAATCTTTGACTGAATGAAAAGGATGGATTAAGAAATCGATAAGTGGGCGAGGCATTCCCCACTGGGTCATCAATAAAACACCAAAGGAGTCCTTTTCCAATGTGTCCTGAGAGTGGGCCAGAGCAATCTTTTTTCCTTTCTATTCCTTGCGCCTGCCATCTCGCTGTCCCCTCCTTTTGGTGTCCAGATGAAAGAGGGCTCGACATGAACAAAGCAAACGATTTGACAGAGCTTTGGGCGCCTGCTGTGACAGAAGCCACTCTGTTTGCTCGCGTGGATCAAAGTAGGGGCCATCCGGGGGCGGGAAAGGCCGCTAAGACATGGAGACATTAGGACGGCAAGCCGAGATTAAATGCATGCTAATAATTTAATGCAAACCAACTGGAAATAATAATAATAAAAAACAACAACTTACACGCACATTAACTGTAACGTTGCAAAGCAGCATTTAATGGAGGCTTGATAGTTTGGTTTAATTTCAACAGGAAGCTCCACGTGTGTCTCTGCGCTGCCAGAGATGGTGCGATAAAGACTCAGACTCAGGCGCTGCTATGGGAACATGACTCATTCTAAGTCTTCCTGCTCTACCTGTGGCAGCTGCGCGCTGCTTCATGAAAGCTGTTTCATGCTCCTTTTGTTTGCCAGCCCACACCGCCGAGCCTCAATTTTCAATAACATATCATATCAGATGGCAGGATCTGCACAGTGAAGCTACCCACAGCTAAAAAAGCTTCTACTGGCAGCTTTTTTTTTTTTTTTTTTTTAAAGCCACAGGAGGTTTATGAGGATGATTTGTGCCCTTTATTACATGAATGTGAGCCCAAACACAAACAGACTGTGCTGAATCAGTCAATCAGTGTTTATATTAGGCTGCTGCTGTGGAAGCAGCAGCGTGAGAGGGACTTTTTATTTGCAGCATGATTTTGCTGTATTTTCCCTCAAATCATAAACCAGTTAGAAACCGGTGATCCAGATTAATTGTTAGATAGATAGAGAGCATTATGCTTGAACGCGTGCACAGCTCAGTCTGCAATGTCTGTACGTAATGCAGGGTTTTTAATTCAACCCTGAGCAAGTTTTGAATCATCTGTAATTTTTCCACATTTCTTGTGGTTTTCTTTTTTCCATGGCTACATTTTCAGCTCATTTTCAGTCCAGTTGCTGTACAAGATAACTATCGGCTAAATGTTTTTTTTTAATGCTTGTTAAACCTGTAACTCAGACTTATGAATTAGTCAATCATATATCAACATGTAATATTGAGACAGATAGGGATCAGAATTGTCCACTTACTTACAGCCGAAAGTATTAAACTTTGAGTGACAGTAATAAAACGTAACACCTAAAGTAGAGCCAAAATCAGTTTATGAGGGC
The DNA here is from genome assembly GCA_010277075.1 of Poeciliopsis retropinna. Lineage (NCBI taxonomy): Eukaryota > Metazoa > Chordata > Actinopteri > Cyprinodontiformes > Poeciliidae > Poeciliopsis > Poeciliopsis retropinna. The sequence goes on from VMRM01000019.1 coordinate 5,792,277, forward strand.
AATTCTGGATTTAAATATGGCTGCCAAACAGCGTCCCTTCACGATTAATTAGCACACCCAGTAAAGAGTTTTATTACAGCAGCATAATCGCACAAGGAAAAATGTGAGACTTCTTTGGTTTTCCTCACCTTCTTCCTCACTGAGTGCCAGACAAGACAGTTACAGTGTTTCTAAACTTTTTGATGATTTATCTAACTGTAAATATGGGTAATTCATAAAATGAAGAACATTGTAGAAAACCCTGAGCTTAATCTTCCCAACTTCATAAGAATATACATACTATAGCAGAATGACTTCAGTCAGAGGTTGTTGTAACACTGGCTGCTGCAGGAGGTCCTTCCATCAGCGTCCGCAACATCCCTTTGAGGAGACACGAACAATATAAATTACAACAACAATTCATTTCTTTTTGGATTAATTAAGTCTTTTTTTAAATGATTTGACTTTTAGGTGAGTAGTCCAGACGTCAACACACATCAGCCCTTTCTTCTGTTCTCCAGTTTTGCTAGTTTTGAAGAGAGGACAGGCTAAACTCTTTAACTCGTTAGTGATTTTTTTGGTTTAGTGATCAACTAGAAACTAGCTCTCAGGAGCTGCTTCATATTTTTTTTGTTTCTTGTTATCTCTTAGATGCTGTAAATTTGCAGTAGATACTTAAAAAAAAAAAAAAAAAATCCTGGCGTCTCTTATTTTGTTCTATACTTGTCCACATAGCAAAGGTTGCCCTATTTGGAGTGACGGTACGTTGAGAAGAGCTGGGCTGAACATGAATGCAGAATAAACCAAAGCCCTCAGAAAGCATTAAAAAAAAAAAACTCTAAAGAAGTGTTTATTAAAAGATCATAAGAAAGTCTGGCTGCTTGGAGGGAAATATAAAGAAATCTGGAGGAACTGGAACAACTGTGTCAGAAAGAGTAGGTCAACATTCCTCCAAAACAATGTTAATCACTCACTGCCTGTTAATCACTCAATGTTAATCACTCACACAAAGACTTGGTTTTGGCCCCAACCAGGTATTAGGTTTAGGGAGCGATCGCGTTTGGTTTGGATTGATTTTGGAATTAAATTACATTTTTTTGAAAACTTTTCTTCTCTATTATGCTAATCTTTGTCTGGGTTCAACATTTGTATGATGACCTGAAAGATTTAAGTGTGTCAAAAAGAAACAACAGCAGAAGAAGACTGAACTTTTCATGGCACTGTGTCTCATGTGGACTTTGTGACATTTGGGACAGAAAACAAAAACATGCAACACTGCTGATTTATCTCACTTTCTTTTTTTTTTTTTTTTTTTAGAAATAATTAAACAAAAAAGAAATAGTTTGCCAGATTATGACCACCATCCGTTGCCCCCGTTACAACCTCTAACCCTAAAAATAAACCTACACACACACACGTAGAGACGGCAGATGTTTGAGCTCAGTTTTATCTCCGCATGGTGCTTCAGCTATGTTGTCATACACTAAGAGGTGTGGAGGAGGTCCATCTGTCACAGCACCACTAACCCTCCAAACAGAACCAGAGCTGCCATTCACAGCTCGCCCACGTTTCCAGACTTCCCAGCACGCAGCGCTGCTGAAGTGAAAACACTAAATGCAGAAACAATGGTTTCATCTTACATCATAACGCTGAAAGTTGACACCACTAATAAGCTGAGAACCTCGGCGAGGATTGACGAATTGCTTGTGTCTTTGCATGGCGACTAAAACCAATTTACAGGCTTATGTTGTCCATTCCGGTGCCAGTAATCATTAATACATGCTGCTCCTATAGAACAAACAAATAAAACGACAATGTGCATAACATGATTTTTATATAATTTGGATGCACAATGTGGAGGCATTTGAGTGGCAGCGCTTTAACGCTTCCAAGTAGTTTTATCAGTGTGAGGTGTCAAATGCGGTGACAGGTCTGTTTACAGCTGACAGCTTTGAGTACCTCTGGGGAAGCTGCATAAATGTCGCAATTTTCAAAACGTTATATAAAAAACAAAGTTCAAGGTCAAAAAATGTCTGTTCACATACCATTCAAAGATTAAAAAAAAAAGAAAAAAAGACTTTATTACTTTAAATCTGACAGCTTGCAGAAGAAAGTCAATGTTTAAAATGGAACGTAATCGACTTTTCTGCCAATTTAAGTCAAGTTGAGCCAGCTGCGGTCAGATAGACAGGCATTGAGATTTAACTGTCCTACTATTGCAATATTCCTACAAGAATAGGAGCAGAGGTCACGTACCTGAGTTTTATTGATTTCCTGCTCACTCCAAACCAGCAGACTGACTTGACTATTTATGAAGTGTACACAGCTGGAGGGCAGGGAGGAAGGAGTGAAGGAGAAGTGTTTGCTAAGTTTCCAGTGGGACATTTATGGCCTGAATCTTGAGTTGTAAAGATTTGGGTATCCTAAATGGATTGTCAACAATTGTAAAATCAAGCTTTTCACTGCTAAATGAAGAACCAATCAGATTTCAGTGTGAATGGTGGCACTCTCACTACACAAGAAGAGTAAATGTTTACTTTTATTTATCTCTTCCAATTAAATTTGGTCTTTGGAAAGGTTTTAGACACACTGTTGGAAAGGATTTTAGAGAATTATAAACACAGTCCAGTTCAAATCATTTAAAATTACCTTAATATGTTGGGCATCAAATCAGCTTAATTATAATTGCTAAATCCCAGGAACACAACTTCTTTGCGTACAGTAAATATTATTCATTGCATTGTACGCATGCGTGTCCGGTCGACGCTGACACGCGAAGCGGTGCCGACACAGGAAGTTCACTGCTGACCTTAGAGTGAAACTACTGTTTAGTATTTGTTTTGTGTCCGCCGTCTAAATGGACACAAATCATAAAGTACGAGCTCCACTGACAGATTATGTCACTTAAAGCAGAACATTTTCCCAACATTGTAATAAGTGAAATAGCCTCCCAGTAATGGAACTGGTACTTTTTTAATTCTTCATTTTTTAAGGAATTGTTCACTTAAAACAAGCTCATATATCTTGCTGAAAAGTTACTAGTAGGTTTGCTTTGTCTTATTTCAGGTGCATAAAAACTAGACCAAATTTACATACAATAAGATTTAGTGTTTTTGCAGTCTGACAGATGAGTTTGGCACAATTTGAAGACATGCTGAGGAACTAATTCAACCATTTGATTCACTACTCAATTAGAAAAAATAAAGGGCATTTTAGGAATACACACCAAGAAGAGCACAAAGGACTCAAGGCTCTTTCCTCCAGGAATGTGGCTAACGGCAGTTTGCTGTCCTGTACTGTATCTGGTACTGAGAATAGGAGAAGAGAGGAGACACACCACCCACTGAGTTATCTAATGCATGACCTGAAATCCTCTGTCGCTCTATCCTTCCTGCCTGTCTGTCCCCGGGCGCTGCTCTGGGCTCTGGGGATACTGTGAAAGCAGTGAACTTCAAAAGAAAAAAAAAAAAGGTGAAGCAAACCAGGGAGATGCGAGCGACATCTCAGGTAGCCGTGGGGCTGCAAGGTGATTTCACAACCCTGCTGAGATCACACCGTCTCCCAGCAGCTCGGGCTGCTTCCTCACTGTGCGCAGGTGATCAGGTGTGGGTTTTAGGAAAGGTCAGTTGTTGTTACGTAACATCTTGAGCTACATTGCAAATCTGGAAGCTTTCGGAGAGGCGGTTCGTTGTGAAGGGGAGGGAAGATTTCAGTGCATTCAGTCGCAGCATCGGTTTTACTACAGAAGCTGCATCACTCCAGTAATGTGGAACTCTCAGACAAAATATAATTTTTTTATTAAGTGAATAGTTTGAGTAAGTTGAGAAATGTCTGAATGCTTATTTTGGGCTCCAAAGTCAGACTTTTGGTGTTCAATAATTCTCTTCCTGATTAATTTTTTACATTTTTTTATGATGTCACATGAGGATTCAGGAAATAGAAAAACAAATTGTGCATCTCAACTTACCTAAAGCAGGACAAGTTTGGTCTGATTTCAGTTTGATTTGACAGAAAAAAAAAAAAAAGTTCTAATGCAATGGTAGATTTATAGGCTGAAGCTTTTTGGAGTAACACTCCCGTTACCCCCCAAAAAACACATCAACACATGTAAAACTATTCCCTCAGAGTTGAACTCATCTGTTGCTATGGGTCTGCCTGCGATCAGCGCTCCCGTCTTGTCTGTCAGTTAGGTAATACAGTGGTGCCAGGAGTTATATTGGAGGTGACACCTCATCAGGACTATAAATAGCTGTGCACCTCCCTCCTGAGAGCCCAGCTGCAGTTCCCTCCCAGGCATTAGTTCATTTGTTTATAGGGAGCTGAAATTTCCCCCTGCCGCTTTATTCTCCCGAAATGTCTGATTCCTGCATATGAACACAAAAACACTCAGACAGAAAGCTCTGGGTCATCGCTTTATCATAGCATAAAGCCGTGATAAAACAGTTAAAGTTGACTGTGATCAGAAGTGAGCCACTCTTCAAAATGGGAAAGACAGAAAAGATGCCATTAGAGCAGCAGGTGGCTACGTGAAAAGAGCTACTGCTTTAGACGTGGATTTATCTGCAGTCACAGGAATAATCAGCGAACGAACAAAACCGGACAACAAGCCACATTTATCCTGCCGCCGTTCTCAGTGAGAATTGTGGTAAAAATAAATCTTCGTCATTATCATTTTTGCCAAAGGTGCCAAAAAGTGTATGAAATAGACACTAAATTCAGAGGAACGTGAACTCCCTCCCACTTTGTATCACTCTTACATAAATAAAAATGTAGGAAGCAAAATAATAAAGCAAGTGGGAGTGATAAGCGTATGAGAATTGAAATAACATAATATAAAAAAATAATAAAAATGATACAGAAAACCCCCTGCAGGCTGCGTCTGACCCCAGTGAGTCACTGTCTGCATGAGCGTCTCTGGAGTTGAACATGACTCAGGAGAAAGCGTCTCTGAAACGCAGCTCTTTCACCGACAACACCAGAACGAGGCTGCAGATTTATTCCTTAATATTTTATAGAATTGGATAGTGTGTGTGTCTTCTTTTTGCTTCTTTTCTTTACTACAAAGCAGAATTTTATTTCCTAAAATAAACCTGAATCTGCTGCAAAGGACTAAACGTGGGCATCGCACAGAGAAGTAGTGAAACAATCTCTAAGTAAAGCTGCACTGGAAAAGAAACAAAAGAGCAGATAAAGTAAACAAACAAACAAAAGAGGTAGCTAAATGAGCTGTACCTGGTTTCCCACTTAAATTTTAAGTCTTAAGCAGAAATGTTCTTGACTGCAAATCTAAGTTAGTTCATTCACTACACAACTGACATTAACAACAGACTAATTGTTGTCTGTTTGACCTTTCACGTGATAAATGTGGTTCATAGTTGAGTGAATGTGCATCCTTGGCTTAATTGTAATTCAAATGTTTTCACAGGATTTTCTACCAAATTAAAGCAGCTAATATGAGAACATGTTCTCTTGATATAAAATGTGCTATGTTTGATATGCTACAAAAATCGCTTTTATAGTGCAAAAGTGCTTAACTGAAGCTGTGTCTTTGTTGTAAGATGAAAGAGCTGTTTTCATGTGTTTAGTATAGACTTCATATTTGGTTCAGATGCTCTAAATAAACATGTTCAGTTTTCAGATGGTCATATTCTGCCCTGATGCTTCACCAAGCCCTGAACATTTTGTTCTCATGGGTTTTTAAACCAAAGGATCTTTCAATTTGAATAAAAGCATCAATTAGTGATGTTAGATCTATAGATCTATAGATATATAAATATATTTATACTTTATGCACACGAGTATAAAAGGATTAACATTCAATTTCTATTAAATCAATAAAAATCCCTAGAAATAGTTTATTGTTAGGCTCAAATCTGCATTTTTTTTTTTCAGTAAGGAAATTCCTTAAAGGTTTGACTCCTTCTCATATCCCATGTTGCTGTTTTTGGTTTTAAACGAGACAAAAACAACAATTGTGCAACTCCAACTTGCAGTTTTTCAGACGTTCTAATACTTTTTTGCTTTGCCGACATAAACAATGGCGCACTTCGTGTCTAGGGGGAAACGATCCTTTGGTCTGCGCCAGATCGTAGAGTGCGCGCATCTGGTGCCAAACTGGTCTTCGGCGAAGCAGCAGCACATTGTTCTGTTTCTCTTCATCCTGCCTACTAATATCCAGGCAGCTGGAACTTGAATCGTGCCTCACGTGTTGTGGGGTTTTCTGTTATGTTTGGGAACTAAAAAGTGAGATCTCACTGAAAACGTTTTCACTCTCTTGGAGGTAAGAGTTGAGATTTTTTTTTCTTTTCTTGTTTTGTAGACGAAAAAAAAACAAAAACAAAAAAAAAAAAAAAACTCCCCAACACAGTGGCTCTCGTGCCTCTGGCCGTGATCGCCGTTCCTTCACCTACTATGTAGGTCACTCACTTCAGTGGACGTGCTGTTCGCCACCCGGGTCCCTCCAGTTCCCCCCACCAGATCTGAACGAGTGGGCCGCCTGCTGCATGCCTCGCCTCCCTCCGCCACAGCGCCTCTCTCTGCTCTGAAGTCGGGGCGTTAATGGGAACTGGATGGGAAGTGTGAGGTGGGAGATGCTGGCTGCTTTCAGCACGCTGGTTAGCGCCCCGGGAAGTTGGAGAGGACGCGCGGACGCGCCGGGATTTTAAGTGAATTGAATGTTTTGGGATTCTTTCCGGAGACATGAGCGGCGGCTGATGATGATGATGATGATGATGATGATGGCTGGTTTTAGGTGCTTGTTTGCAGCCAACAGGCGCAGGTAACCTAAGAGGGGATTATTATTATTATTATTATTTATTTTATTCCTCTGCTGTGGGGAGACATGGACTTTGCTGACGTCCTCTTCGCTCTGTTCATCGTCGTGGTCGCGGTCGTGTCCCTGCTGTCCAACTTGTTGGTGCTGCTATGTTTCGTCCACAGCACCGAGATCCGCCGGCAGGTGCCCGGCGTCTTCACCATGAACTTGTCCTTCTGCAACATCCTCATCACGGTGCTCAACATGCCGGCCACCCTGCTGGGGGTCGTCAGGAACCAGAAGCCCTTCGGGGACCGCGTCTGCCACGCGGTGAGCTTCCTGGAGACCTTCCTGACTGCGAACACCATGCTGAGCATGGCCGCGCTCAGCATCGACCGCTGGATCGCGGTGGTCTTCCCGCTCAGCTACGCCACCAAGATGCGCTACAAGGACGCGGTGATCATGGTGGGCTACTCCTGGCTGCACTCCTTCACCTTCTCCCTGACGGCGCTGCTCTTCTCCTGGGTGGACTACAGCGACGCGTACGCGTCCTGCACGCTGCAGCCCAGCGCGGGAGGCAGCGACCGAGTTCGGTTCACGGTCTTCACCGTGGTTTTCCACGCCACCAGCTTCGCGCTGTCGCTGCTCACCCTGTGCTTCACCTACCTGAAAGTGCTGAAAGTCGCCAGGTTCCACTGCAAGAGGATCGACATCATCACCATGCAGACTCTGTTCCTGCTGGTCGACATCCACCCGAGGTGACGCGTCTAACTTTTTTTTTTTTTATTCGCTCAAAACTTGTTTATCCGAACCCTTTTACTAAAACGCGACAAGTACGGCTCGCCAGAAGTGCCACAATTTGATAAATAGCTTCGCATTCAATCACTTTGAAATATGCTGTTATGTTAATTGTTTGCGTAATCAACGTGGAAGCGATTTTTTTGTTTATTTTTCAAATATTTGTAATCTATGTCAGCATCATTTGGATCATTTTATTTCTTCAACTACGTGCCTGTTGATTGTTTGAGTCTAGTTGTGTGAGTATGTGTGGTTTTTGTGTGTATTTGGTGTTTTCAAATCACCTATATATATATATATTATATATATATATATATATATATATATATATATAAAAACACAATTTCATTGTATATTTCATATGAGAGTGAAAATAAGGGTAATCAAATCTAATTTAACAGCTAAAGCAAATTAAATAACTATTTAAAATCCCATTTATTATAAAAAGATAATAAATATGAAGTAAATAAATGTATCCATAATTCTTGAATGAAGTTCTTAAAAACTGCGATGAATGAATGAATGAATGAATGAATAACTAAATGTGTGCAGGAGAGCTATCAATTAGTTATTAATTAAAAACAGAAAATATTAAACTAATAAATAAATAAAAGACTAAAACCTACACTGACACATTGATAATAGTACATCTAATGTACTTCCTTTTTTTATTTTAACCTTTATTTATCTACTAAATGCCTCATCAATATAAATTACCTCTTTTGCAAGAGAATCCTGACCAAGACAGAAATCAGCACAAAAGGCACATTTTCAGTGTTAAAACATTGACAAATATGAAGACAGTTTAACCATAAGAGATGAAATGTATTACATCAAGACTAAAAACAGCAAACAGCTGCAATGAAAGCTCATAAAATTTGGCACCTGCAGTGAGATGTGGATTATTTTTGTTTTAAAGGAGAGATTTTATATGTCCACTGGGTAACAAACCCCTGAGGATTTTTCCTTTTACAGGGAACAGTTAATAGTTAATAAAAATATTTATTTGTTTCTTTAAAAAAAGACATTGTGACATCTTCAACTACATCATTATCAATCAAATTCAGGGGGCGGGGCTCCCAATCACTCATTGGGAATAGTAAGTTTAAATTACACTGAAATATTGAATTATTATTTTATTTAATAAGACTGCACTAGATTTTTATGTCAATATTTCATTTAAAATAATTTCTTGTTCGAGACATAAGTGAGAGTTTTCTGGGAAACTTTGGTTTTCCCTTTCTATCATCAGACTGTTGCATCCAGACGCCGCTGGGTTTCTTTGGCTCGGTCCGGCCGTTCAAGTCACCAGTCACTCACTTTAACACAAAACAAATCCCACAGGCCCCACTCACATGACGGCAGAACTCACATGATGTCACGCAGTTATTACGGATAAGATAGGCACCACACGTCCTCTGCCGGATGTGTTCTCCGTCTCAGTTACTGTAACAGTAGAAGAAGAAACTGCTAAAGACTAAAACAAAAAGAACGACTTGAGTTACCATTCATATTAGAGAGTCAGTAGATTTAGTTTAGTCTGAAACCCCAAAAATATTGAAACAATTTATGCTTCAATAATTGTATGTATTTTATTTTACAGATACTGAATTTGTTTTAAAATTACTCTAATCAGTGAATTATTGTTTCCACATTTAAATAGTGATTGCTAATAAGTATCACCTGGTCATAAATTATTAAGTAATTATTCATACAAGTCATTATTAAAGTTGATCTGGATATGGATACATTTAATTTAGAAATACATCAATGATAGATGGATAGATATAGTGCATTATTTAAGAAATGCAAGTCAGATACCTCAGTTTTTCTATTTCATTCATTCATTCATTCATTCATTCATTCATTCACTCAATAATATTTTGACTTTTCATTCATGTATTGAAAAGTGTCCCATTTGGGAATCAATTAAATATATTTAAATTTATTCATTTGCTAATTTGTGGCACCTTTGGACCTCCATAGCTTCAATCAATTTGGAATCCTTAGTTATTTATTCATTAGAATGTGACTATGTAGGATTGCCACACTATATTTAACTCAGCCTTTTCATTCTAATGTCGTTCTCTCTTCTTTCTTTCTTTCTTTCTTTCTTTCTTTCTTTCTTTCTTTCTTTCTTTCTTTCTTTCTTTCTTTCTTTCTTTCTTTCTTTCTTTCTTTCTTTCTTTCTTTCTTTCTCTTCTTTAACAGTACATTTTTTTATTGAACTGCTACACTTTTGTACCTCTGTATATGACATCTGAACGCTCTTCCATTTATTTATCTGTTGATTTGTGGGACTTTTGGACCTAATTCGTCTCTTTGCTGTTTGCAGCGTCAAACAAAGGTGTTTAGCTGAGCAAAAGAGGCGAAAGCAGAGAGCCACAAAGAAGATCAGCATCTTCATCGGCTCATTTATCATCTGCTTTGCTCCTTATGTAATTACAAGGTAAGACGACCTGATGGGAATTCATACATTATTTAATTTAGTGCAAAACCCCTGTGTGAGAGCTTTAAAAATTAACAACCCAACTCATGTAAGTTAATAGGCTGCAGCTCCAACAGCTACCTTGATTTAGTCTGAATATCTTCGTTAGTTAGTCATCGTCTCACTGCAGAGACCATTAAACGCCTCAAAGGTCTGCCACAACATCAGGTGAAATTCTGCAGCTCATGCTCACATCTCATCGAACTGGACTGTAAAGTGATGGCTATTGCATCAATTAGGCTCTAGACAGCCAGACACATCAGATAAAGCCTATTTAAACAACAAAAAATGGATAAATAAAAGGGAAGTGGGGTGTAGTCAAAACATTAAGAGCAATCAATTATTAATCAGATAACAACAACAGAGACACACACTGACTCACACATGACAGACATTTCTGAGGAACCAGTGGACCTAACATGCATGTTTTTGAAGTGTGAGAGGAAGCCAGAGCTCCCAGAGAGAACAAAAACATCCACTGGGAAAATATTCTAAAATCCTGGATTTTAACCCTGAACTTTCTTGGAGCAGTGTTAATCCGAACAACAGACCTAAATAGAGATAAGAGAGTCATCTCAAAAAGATTCAAAAACATGTCTTTTCAAAATAAAAAACACGTTTCCCTGCAGAATTAAAAATGTAAGCATGTTTTATATTAGAGTTTCTACAGACTGCAATATGCCAAACAGGAACATCAGAGGGCTTTGAATTTGGCCAGGCTTTTATTGAACTGGTGGATGATTTGGCTTCAATCATATTTTTGAAAAAGCTAAGAATTCTTTGCCTTTTTTCCACAAAGAAATCCCATGTATGTGTTATAAAACAGCTATAATGAGTGTGGAATAATTCACTAAAAGTTCACAGTTAGATTAAAGGTTTCACCAATACCACTTTGTTTTTTAAATAATCTCTGTTCATCGTAGAATGACCAAATTGAGGTTTTAGCAATCGAAAAATGTCAGATTATAGTTGATCAGTTGGAGAGCGAACTCCTTAGATAACAGTGTAACAGCATGGGGCGTCCATTTCCTCTGAATGGACAGGTAAATGAAAAATAGAAAATTCCTTCACATCACAACATCAGGTAATTTGTTCTGAAGGACCCCACTGGATACACCTCCTGGGGCAGAAAGCCATAATGCCCATCTCAAGAAAACCCCGTTAACGGTGTAATTCAAACCCTGAAACATAAAGCGAAAACATGTTTCTCCAGGTGTGGTGTCGAAAATCCACGAGGTTGACATTTCTGCGAGAGGATGAGACGTTATCAGGGAAAGATTCCCGACTGACTTGTTGAAGAGCATAACTTGACCTCCTGACCCCGCGGAAGCCTCCAGCTGGGACCTAAATATCTCATCTGGATGAGGCGTGTGCTGGTAAATTGCAATAATCTCCAACCCAACTGCGCCCGTATGATCCAATTTCATTTTAGTGGCACAACATCAGAGCAAGCAGAGAAAACGATCCGGATGGAATCATTTTTTGGAAATTAGGACCCAGTTGTGTGGGAAATCAAGGCTTTTGTGGTGCATGTTTAATCAATTTATTTATTAGCCATTGTTGCGTTATTGTATCATATTTTATAGCTCATATTTACTGTATTGATAGACAAGTATTCACCAGACTTCCCCATGCTGAGACCAATTCTGTTTTCCTTCAAGTTAAAAGCTGCAAAACACTTGATACCCTAAACACACAGTCAGAGCTGCAAAGTGTGGTTGAGGTTGAAGCATTTTCAACTGCTTCAATGGCCTAGTCAAAACCTAGACCTTAGCTTTAGGTGTTTTGCAAAATAGTCGGTCAGTAAAACTTTCTCCAGACTCCAGCAACACTTAAAATAATGAATTTGTGTCCTTTAAATGTTATTTTTCATCAATTATATTGTATTTAATATTTGACTTTGTCACCACAATTTAAGCAACAAATTGTTTGCCCTTCCTTACATCTTGGTACGGGTGCAAACAAATTTACCTCTACTGCATCATTAAGAGTTTTGAAAGTTAAGGGTTCAGTTCCAGTCTCCTCTCACATGGCTGCCATCTTGACTAAAGCACTTAACCATAAGTTGCTGCTCATCTAATCAGTCTGACTGGAAAAATACTGTCCTTATGACTGTGTTGACTAAGTAGGAATGAAAATGCAGCATATGCATTTTTTCTCCTGTATATCACAAAATCCTTTTAGATATATTTTTGAAGGTATTTTGTTAGAAAGCCACTAATCTCATTGTAAGATACTCTTTGTATTAAGTTAATTTTATTCAGTTGTTAAACCGAATAGCAGTTTAACATACAACATTTAACGTGTGTCGTGCGGATTAAGGACATTTATGTGGATAAGGCCTGCGATGGACTGCCTTCCCACAACATCCTCTTTCACCAGATCCTGCTTAGCAAACTGAACGTTGCACTTAAAAACTTGAGGAATACGATGGGTTTATCCAGAAAACTGGAACAAAATCATTGTTGTTTTTTAAGGTGAGAAATGAAATCTCCTGGTTGGGTCTGCGTCTCTGATCAGCGCTCACCTTCTCTCTCCTCAGGTTGGCCGAGCTTCTCCCCTTCGTAGACGTCAACCGACACTGGGGCATCGTCAGTAAGTGCCTGACGTACAGCAAGGCTGCGTCCGACCCGTTTGCCTACTCGCTGCTGCGCCAGCAGTACAAAAAGGTCCTGGTCACGGTCGTCAACAAGCTGCTGCGCCGCGACCTTTACCCTTCGTCGGGCCACAACAGCTCTTTGGACACGGAGAATGACTACTGTCTTCAGCGGATCAGCTAATGGCGAAAATGTGACGGATTTGGACGTGACAGATGCTCTCCAGCAGAGCGAGCCAGCCCCCAAAACAGGTTGGCTCATGAGGAGGAGGTGGGCGGCCGGAGGAGATGGAGACTACAGGGTATTGTCGGGGAGGACAGATTGTGGGTGAAGAAGGAGCAAAAAAAAAGAAAGGTAGTGGGTGGAGAGGAATGGAAAGGCAGGGATGAGTGGGAGGATGGATGGGTAGAGATATGATGTAGGGGAGACAGGCGAGTTTCGGTAGGATGGTTCTGGTAAACAGCAGGGTCGGTGATTCATCAGCCTCAACAAACGACACAGAAACCAACCAACTCCCCCTTCCTGCCCCCCGGACGTCACAGATTCAGGTTATTTCAAACTGAAAAACAAGAGACTGGAGTCAGCAACGTGTAAGAAGTAGCTTTTCAGTGCTAAACCAACCAACCATCTTATTGTTTTCATCACCCTGGACAAGTTTGCTCTCCTGGAAACCCCCAGAGAACCCACCGGGACACGGAACGACTCGCCAATGCTAGAAAGCTTTGCGTCGTCTTGTCGGTCTCTGAATATTGATGCACTTTGTCCGAGGACATTTCCTAAAACTTCTGCGCTTACAGGAGACAGAAGCTGTTTTGCAGGATGAGCCTGGTGATAGTTTATGTTTTTGTTACTGTCAACAAGTTCCACAAGAAGGCAGAAATATGAAAGGTGTTATTTTGTCTCTCAGTACCTTACAGTTTCCACACAGTGTGTCTATTTTGAGCTGCGTCACAGTGGCTGAAGACCAACACAAAACAAAAGGGGAGAAATGTTTAATGATAGGGTCGCACACTAATCTACCTCTGGTTCCCTAAAAGCCCAATGGTTTGTGTGTAAAAAATGTGACTCATTATGTTTTCTGATTTTTTTCTTTTTTATCTTCTCCTCAGTTGATATCCAGGTCTTTTAAGCAATGGGAAATTTTGCATTTAACTAGATGAATCAAATTATCAACAGGTTTATAAGCACAAAGTAATATTTATTTCTTTGGATCTCCGTAATTATTCCCATCCATCATGAAACTGTATAGTAACTTGCAAAAATATTCACTCTCTCTGAGTTTTTCTCCCTTGTCATGTTACAATGACGATGCAACAGGATATTTCAGGCACTGAAACGGCTTTGTTCCTGAAATAAAACAAATAAACCAACAGCAATTTGAGATGGAACAAGCCAAAGCTGTGCAAATCTGTAAAATGGAAGGAAAATAATATGCAGTTTTCAAAAGGCTGTACGTGTAAGAATCTGAAGTGTGTGGCTTGTTTTTGTTTTCAGTCCTCTGAGTCGATACAAACCCTCAGACAGCTGCAAGTCCTTTTGCACATCTGGACATTTTTGACAATTCCTAATAGCCCAAGCTCTGTCAGCTTGAGAACATGTGAACATAATTGTCCGCTCTCGGCGTAGATTCTTAATTGGATTTACATCTGGCTTTGACTAGGCCATTCTAAAACATGGGCATATTTTTATCAAAACCATTCCATTGTAACTCTGTCTGTGTGTCGTAATGCTGGAAGTTAACTTTGACCCCAGTTTTAATTCCTCTGCAGCCACTGAACAGTTTTCTGGCACAGAATAATGCCGCCGCCACCTCTGTGATGGCGTGTAATGTGCATTGTTAGTTTCCGCCGTAACCAGCCGAAAAACAAATGTTGCCTTCATCCAATCAGAGCGTCTTCTTCCTCGTGTTTGCTGTGTCTCATACTTCCCTTGTGACAAACCGCTTTCTTTCAGCAATCGCCTCCATAAGAACCAGAGCTCTGAAGTGTGCAACTACTGATTATCTCGTCAACAGGTTCTCTGATCTGAGCTGGCTGCTCCTCTGATTGACTGACTGTCAGGGTTAGTTTGCAGCTGTGCCGCTCTTTCCTTACTTTCTTATTGACCAGAACTCAGTGAGACGTTCAGCCTAACCCTTCTTTTCCATTTATCACACTGAGAGTACGTTTCCTTCCACTTCACAATTATGCACAACTTTGTTTTGGTATGTTATTACATAAAAATGTCCATGGATGTTGAATTTTTAGGTCTGAATGAGACAAAATGTGAAAAGGTTTTGCAAGGCGTTTTAAATGTTGACGAGTTCTCCAGTAATGTGAAGTTTTTATTTAAGTTTCCGCCATTCCTCAAACCCCCAAATCTGTGAACTAGAAACAAAAAAAACAATTGGTCAGGTAATCTCACCGGTCTCAGAAGGTACGCGCACACATGTTTGTGAATTTTTGAAAAGCGCGCTGAAAACGATGCGGCGGGAACCTTTCCCAAAACTAAAATCCGCCTCGGTTTGACTCTTTTCATGGACTTTGTTGACAGTGAGAAACTCCTGCATATCACCAGACTCGCCCTCCAAAGAGCCAGTTAGCAGTTGAATGTACTAGATAAACCCTCTCCTAACTGAGACGTATTTGTACTAGCAGCCTCTGTGTTTTAGCCAGTCCAGCGGTTCCTGCGGACATCGGTGCGAGCCGAGTGTGCTGACGTGTTTCACACTGCACTGTACAGGAGCAGCTTTTCGTCTAGACTGTCGAGGACAGACTCGATGTAGCACAGCCATGGTCTCTAAGTGCTTTAAATTACACTGTTCAGTGTTTGTGCCAAGTTTATATGAATATGTGACTTTTTTTTTCTCAACTACTGTTATACTTTTATGACAGCTGCTTCGATAGGAGAAAATATGTTTAATTAGATGCGTTTTGCCCACAAGAGTCTTTTCCCTCCTGTGAGCCACTTGCTGTTCTCTGACGGAGTGATCAGTAGACTATGTGCAATAAAAGATGCTCATTGTAAAGCTGTCATCCATGGGCTCGAATATTTGAATCAGTGAGTTTCACACTTATCTGAAAAGTCTTAAAATCATCTTTAGAGTATAAATAGAGTCTAATAGTTGCCATGGTGACTCCAATATTCCCTCTGTTTTTACTCCTCTAACCATCCTAATGTTTGGTTCTCAAACAAACTTGTTTTTCAGTTTCAAACATCTGAATTGTTGCCTGTTTCTTCTGATAACCAAACTGCAGCCATTTTAGGTAAGTAGTTGTTTTTTTTGAAGGATTATGAAGACCAACACATATTTATCTAAATATACTGAATTGTTGTCTTGTCTTTACCATTTCGAAGAGTGGAAAACAGATGTAGGCCTCTTTTTAAAGCTATATTTATGCAAAGAGAAAACGGGAAGCCGTGGATTACTAATTACAAGTTCCAACACAATTTTGTTGAAGTTCAGACAGTAAAGTATAAAAGAAATAAAATCCTTTAGTTTTATCTATTAATTGTTGTAGGGGTTTTACTATTTTTGATACTGTTTCTTTAGTAACAATATTATTTCAAATGCCCTAAAATTTAAGGCTGGATAAAAAAAAAATTTAAAAAAAGAAGATATGCTACTAAAATATGAATAAACATTTTTTTTGAATGCATCTTTACCGGGAAACTAAAGTAAGTTTGGAAGCTATGTTTTATTTCAAGATTTAATTTAGAAATTTCTACATTTAGTCATTTGAAATGGAAGTGAAAATACATGGCTAGTTCCCCAAAATGCATTATCTCATGTCTAAAATTAAATTTTTCCCATAAGAAAAAAGATTGCAGTAGAGAAATATGACTCATAAGTCTCTCTGGAAGCGATGCAGAGTCATTCACGTCTTCCTGTTGGTTCCATTAAGTCCTCTTTGTCATGCCGAAGACATAAAAATAGCTGCAAAAGAGAAACTTCCACTCCAATATTATGCATTTCCCCAAGATTAATTAAAAAGTTTGGTCGATGTTCTCCTCCTCAGTTAGTTTATTCTAACTCACTAATGGATTTGGCTTAATCACATGCAAACCAGACTGGCTTTAATTATTCTCAGCATTAAGTGAAGGAAGATGAGTACTCAAGCACTCAAAGCCTCTGACTTCATGTATTTTGTGCTGAAAAGCGACTTTTGGTTAAAATGGAGCCAGAGCTCGGGTATTTTAACACATCATAATTAACCCCAATCATCAGAGGCTGATGAAGGAGAAGCTGGTAATTAAAACTGCTCAAACAGAAGATGCATGCATGGCGACATACGTGCTGTTTAGAGCGACGGAAGGGACAAACACTTGGAGCGTAAGTTACAACTGAATAAAGAAGTTTCTCCTCGCTGACTAGTCAACAATAACAAACCTCTGCAGAATAAAGCTGTCAGAGGCTTTATTAAAGATTTTAAGCTTTCATTCTCACACACCTTATTTTCCACTCTGTCCTCATCTGAAAAAGCAAGTGTGGAAGAAAGACATGGAGAGATATTTACATCTAGTAACAGCTCCAGTTAGATGAGACCGAAGCTGAGCTTTTCCACCTACAGACAAACTCTGTGTGACGAGGGAAACTAACCCTGAACTCGCCATTCTCACAGTGTAACGTGGTGGTGGCAGCGTGATGCTGTGGGAACGGTTTTCTTCAATATCAGGTCAGAGTTAGTTGGACGATGGCTGGAGCTCAAACACAAAACAATTCTGGAGTCTGCAAGAGATTTGAAACAGAAGTGGAGGTTTTTGTTTTTTTAAGAATAAACATAGAGCTGTCACCACAGTGGAAGTTTTCAGATTAAAAGCATGTTTCTGTTAAAATGACCCAGTCAAAGTCCAAGTTTAAATTCAGTTGAGCTTGATTACAGACAGTCTCCATCTAGTCCAACTCCTCCTGAGCTATTTTGCACAGAAGAGTGAAAGATAATATCAGACTGTTGCAGTGTAAAGTCGGTAGAGATGTACCTGAAACCTGCAGCTTTAAATGCAGCTGAGCATATCAAATACCAGAGCGGTACCAAACGGGCGCTGAACTTTTCCGACTTTTAGTCGTGCAACAAAAGGTGTAAATACTTTTGCAGCAAGTTGTCTTTCATGAGTGACTCAGCCTTTTCCTACAGATCCACACCTCTTTTCCCTATGCAGTACCACACACACACACACCCACACACACACACCCACCCACACACACACACACACACCACACACCCACACACACACACGCCTACAAGCACTCTTTACAATTGCACACAAGGAATGATCTCCCCTGTCGGGTTTCACTTCCTTTCAGTTTCTGGGTTAGGCTGTAATTTGCATAATGCATGAACATGTTAAGGATCTCATCAATATTCCTGATATAGATGATGGAAGCAGCGGTTTTACGTTTGTTTTTTTTTTACCCCTCATTCTAACTCTGTACCAATCTCCTTCTCGCCTTCCTGCCCTCCTGCCTCGAACCCTTTTGAATATTCACTCTGCCATTATGCTAATCAGGTCTGCTCAGCTTGAAGAGGAGACCTTATAATTAGTTGAAAAGGTATAACACGTTCGCTTAAAAAAAAAAAAAAAGCTATTACAGCGTGCCATCATGTCTGGGATTTTCCAGAAATCATTTAGAAGGAAAGCAAAGCTGCTCTGCCAATGCACACATGAACTGAAGTGGGTGGTAATCAGGTCTGCTGATAATAACCGTGTCTCACTCTAGAAAAAATAGAATTGCTCTTATGCAAAGTTTAGCTGCGTCTCAGTGCTAAATGGCTCTGTTTGCTTGACATCCTGGTGCTTTTGTTTCTACCTGAACAGCAGCAAATCATCAAGCTCTTCTGCTTTGATTTGGATGTAAAACAACAGTCCACGTGATATTGGAATAATCTGAGAAAATTACAGCGAGAAAGCCAACTAATACTGCAACTTTCACAGTGTTTGGTGTATTCCTCTTCTAGATTTAGACTTATTAGAAAATAGTGTTGACCAAACTGAATTATGCCTCATGTTTTCTGAAAGCCTGATGTCTGTATAACCTTTGTAATTTGTAATCAGTAGTTATTCAGACTTTCTGGAGGCTAACTAATGTGTTGACGTTTTGATGATTTATCAAAACATTTTAGTCCAATACTTGAGCATTTCCAGAGAAGAAAGACATGCAACTCCAACAATCTTTAATCTTTGAAGTCTTACAAAATCCCCAGCATTTTAGCAGCAGTAAGAAGTTAAACAGAGCTGAACCTTGTGAGGAGTGGACAGTCCGTCAAAAACTCATCCAGGAAGTTACAAAAGGAACCAAAACAACAACTGAAGTCCTGCAAGACCTCAAAAACTGTCAGGGTTCACGATTCCACATTAAGAAAGTTTCAAGTCCAAAATCACTGCTTTTGACCTTAAAAGTCCCTTCTCATATTTACCAAAAGAAGAAGAAAAAAACTAACAACTGATGATCCCCAAGACTTTTTAGAAAATATTCTGTGTACTGATGAGAAAACAGAGAAACTTGACGGGTGTCCCGCTCCATCTGACATTAAATAAAAAAATGTCTGACCACTGATTACAGTTTGTCACTTTAATAATCCAAAGCACACCTGAAAATCAAAGTGTAAAAAAAAATTTAGTTTTTGTGTGGCCTAGTCAAAGGTCGGACATCGATCTGACTGAGATAGTGTGGAATTATTTCATGCTAGAAAACCTGAAAGTTTGACCAAATTCCTCCACGTTGATGTAAAACCCTCACTAGGTTTGATAACTGTTGCTGATGCATTGGGTGGAAGACTCATTCCTGGTAGCATATTGTCAGTCATCTTGTTTTTACTCTGGTTTACATTATTTTTTGCGATAACATTAAAGTACGACTTAAAAGCAAACATTTATTTAACCACTTCAGTCACAAGGATTAAACATAAAAAACTGAATTGTGCAGTTAAAACCTTTCTCTGACATTTTGACTTGACTTGAATAGTAGACAGCACAATAATGGTGCTTTCCCTTCAAATTAAAACCTGACAGAAAGCAGTTGTGCATAACACACACAAACGACAGAACCATCAATTTGACTTGTCATAACTTTTTTTTTTTTTTACTTCAGCTCAGTCATGTTCCCTCTGCAGCTCCACTGCTCAGCCTCTTTGGTGGAAGTTCATCGGAATGTCTGGCTTATTAGGGAAGTTCACGCTATCCGAGTGGAAAACACACCCTCTGACTGCGTGCGTAGCGAGGTGCCACAGAACGGAGCGGGGTCACAATAGCCTGGGGGGAAAATGCTGCTGGTTCTGCTGCAGATGTTGGTGCCTTTATGCGGAGCTGCGCCGCGATGCGACCCGCAGATAAGAGGTAAACTTTCTCATCCTTCATTCCAGGACAGTCGCTGCGCATTTGGACACGATCGGGTTCACGCGCGAGGGGAAACTTCCGACAGATGCTTGTTTGGAGACTTTTCATTTGAACAATTTGATTTGAAGGCATGCATAATTAATTTCGAATCGTTTTTTAACATATAAGTGCGCTTTTACAGATGCGGAGTTTTTTTTTTTTTTTTTTTTGTCTATTATTAGAGAGCTGCCACAGAAAGAAGAAGGGAATGGAGAGAGTTTACGATCCAGTTTATTGCATTCACAGACACCACTCTGCCACCTGGCGGCCACTGATCAAATTGATGTGTGTTTTGCAGGACAGTGCAAGCCAGAAGTGGAAGAAAAGCGTAAGTACCCTCCAGCTCGAAATGAAGAAAGTCGTCATGCACGGACTGTTCATCTTCTCCTCGTTTTATCGCAGCCCGGAAAGTCGCAGGGATGTTTGAATTTTTAATGACGGCGTCCCGCGCTTCTGATCTTGACACCAAAATGTACCAAGACACAGGAAAGTAAAAAAATAATAGTAATAAAAAAATCCACCTCCGATGAACAAAAGCAGTTTTACAGGCTTCTTTAAATCGCTTGATTTCTGTCACAAACAGGATCATAAATCCCTTAACGCCACGGAGTGTTAACGGAATCTGATCCGACTGAGTATTTTTAGATGATCGATGGAGGCATAAAATATTCAGATTCTAATTTCCACTGATAATGGAAATATTTAGGACCAGTGACAAATAGAGACGCATAATGGACCTTTCAAAATAAAACCGACACTAATCTTTGCCTTGTCTCTCAGCAGAACTTGAATGCGACACAAAATGTGTGATTTGTCTGATGCCAACAATCAAGTTGCATACAAGTATTTTATGAAGTTTACACTAAATTCTTCTTTAAAGTTGAATTGCATTATAGTTCACTTTAATATGGTTGCACAATGCATGTTGAATTATGCCAACTGAGCATTATTGATTATTTGTTAAAGCCACATATAACAGATTAACTCTGGCTGCAAGATTATAGTAGTGGAAAGTTTAGTGGAAGGAAAAGATGTGGCAATCTATTGAAGAGCAGGAAAATGTGGAAAAATGGAGCCGTTCAAATAATTTCATTTTTAGATAAAGATGATTTATGTATAAATAATTATGTGATTTATAGATAAATATCCCTAATCTGATTCCTCCCCCCCCCGCCCTTCCCCCTTTTCTATCACAGCCAAATGCACAGACATCCTGCTGTCCTACTGCGACGACATGCCCTACACCCGCACCATGTTCCCGAACATCCTGGGCCACAGCACCCGCAGGGACGCAGAAACCGGCGTCGAGTACCTCCTCATCAGCGTGGTGGAGCAGCTGCTGGGCGGACAGTGCAACCCCGAGATCCGGATGCTGGGCTGCTCGGTTCTGGCCCCCCGCTGCGAGGGGAGCAAGGTGCTGAGGCCCTGTCGCAGCGCCTGCGAGGCAGCGCACAAAAGATGCAGTCATGCTTTTGAGGGGATCCAGATGGCCTGGCCGTACTTCCTGGACTGCGATCGCTTCTTTGTGAGTGACCAGGAGGGATGTTATGACCCGCTGGAGGGTCTCAAAGGTAATAAAAGGATTTAGTATATTTCGGGTACGGCCAGAAACAGGGTTTAAATGCTTTTTTTTTTTTTTTTTTATTTTTATTGTGGCTTTTCTGCTTGACAAAGATTGGAGAGAAAATCTTCCACTGTGCCTCGTTCGTTTATTTATTTGTGCTCAATTCATGCCAGATGAATTGCAGGAACCAAAACAGAAAAACAAGAGTTTGTCTGACTTTTATTATTAGGATATAATGAAAAAGGGACAAAGACTCCCCACATAGCTGTGATAGAAAGGAAGATATGGATCCTTTACACTCCTTTACATTAAAATCTCCTTGTAAAGTTGTATTGCATTATGGCTCACTTTAATATGTTTGCACAACGCAATGCTTTCAGCATTTACAGGAGACAGAACTGTTTCTGGGTCGCTTTGGCATGCTGCTGAACACAGAGGACAAACATTACGTTATCGTGAAAGCATTAACACCGTCAGCCAGAAGCAGAGGCGGTGTCAGTGGAGTTTTGTTGAGTTTATCCACCTAATTTAAGCAATTTTCTCGAATTATGGTGAGAATTAGGCAACACGTGTGGTCAGTTTCTAACTGACTGAATGTTTTTTTTCATATTCCACTCTCTGTTTAGACTCAACCGTGCTGATTGTTTTAGTGCATTTAGATATTTCCAGTTTTAACATTTTTATTTTAGTTTTGATTAGTGTGGCCTGCTTGCTTCGCCTGCCTCATTTATTATCACCCTTTTTAAGAATCAATCAAAAGTCAGAAAACTTTTGTTAAACCTTGTTTGCAGTAGAACAATGTTCTAATGAAAGATAAAGACATGGAAACATTTATTAACTTTTACTAACAACCTTTAATTTGAGTGCATTTCTTATTAGCATGGGCAAAAATAGAAAAGCAAGAGTTTGTCTGACTTTTATCATCAGGAAATAATAAAAAAGGGATGAAGTCTCCTCCATAGCTGTGATGTAAAGGAAGGCAGGGATCGGTGAGATCACTCCTTTACATTAAATTCTCCTTTTAAAGTTGCGTTGCACTTTAAAAATACAGCTTTAATAAAACATTTTGATCAGAAATGTGACAAGTATGGCAGGACAATTTACCAATATTAATCTGATAATGTGAGACTAGGCTACTGCAATGAGATCTATTATGGGATTAAATGGTTCACTTGGTATTCTGTAAGCAGGTGTGGCGTAATTCAAATATATATATTTTTGTTTTATCATGCTGCTGTTTGAGAGCATTTTTTTGTATTTCTCATAGATTTTGTATTTTTCTCCACACGGTCTTGTTATCTGCTTGAATCTCTTGTTTTTTAAAGCCCAGAAATGAAACAGCCTTCAGACCTTCACTTCACAATTCTGCGCTGCTTTGTTTTTGTTTCTCACATTCAATACCAATTAAATGCATTGAAGTATTCGGTTGGAAGACTCATTGTTGATTCATTTAATTTTTATTAGTATTGTTTGGCAGTGTTGTCAATATGAATTATCTCTCTTTTTTTAAACTCCTCTGGTGACTTTATCCACTTTTCAGAATAAAAGATATTGTTTTACAAATAATTGTTTTCATCATGTCAAAATAGAGTCATAAAATCAGCTCGGTCTTTATGTGATTGGTGGGAATAGACCTTTGCTCAGCATTTCAAAAGAAATATGATTTATAGTGTTTTTCTGCTTCCTTCGGGAACAACGCATCTCACTTTACTGCACGATCCAATTCTACAAATGACTGAAGGTTTGAATCATTTCCTGATGTCTGTGAACGCATCCCAAAAGTTCACAGTCATCTGCTTCACACATGACTCTGAAATGTGGCAGCCAAACACTTCTTGTTATCTTTAGCAAAGACTTTGTAAAATTAGAACTCTATGGCTTAGATTAGATTAAAACAAATCCCGAGAAAATGGAATTGAATGACCCCACATTAAAACGAGCCACGAATAAAACATGAAAACGACAAGACGATCTCTCCCAGTAGGTTACAGGGAGGACAGAAGGCGATCCAGCTGGACGGTGTTTTGAGCTGAGTTGATGTGTGTGTTAGCCAGATGTCTTCACTAAACAACTTCATATAAACTTGTGCTCTTCTGTGAGCTGCAATGCTGTCTCTCTTTCAGCTCAAAACAAAGACGGGAATGTAACACTGTGTGCGGAGTCGACAGCTATTAACAGACTATGAAGTTAAATGTGTCAAACCTGACCAAAAAGAGCTCAAACTAAAACTAGTATTGTTGGGTTTTCAGTGCTTTTTGAAACATGGCAGAGAAAACCAGACACTTGGAGCTTAATTAGGTCTATTGTGGTTTAAAAGATGGACATGTTTCATCTTTTTTGAACACAATAAACCCGACGACTAAATCAAGCAAATGCTGGTAGCCATTTAACAAACCATACAGCAGTTTCCTCAAACTCCTTACGTTTGGTAAGCTAACTGTAGCATCGTTACTTTGAGCTCACCTCGTGGCAAATGAATGGTCATTTACATGCAGTACCTCACAGACCACGAGGGGGAGCCCGCGGACCATCAGCGGTCCGAGAACCACAGTTTGAGAAAGGCTGCTTGGTTAGTTCAACAGCTTCAACTAACCACTAGGGTTAGTTGAAGCCAACTAATATTCCATATCATTTTAAACAATGTTTTAAGCATTGGACGAGACAAGTTGGACAGACAACGTCTGTCTTAGCAAACCACCATTTCTGTGGCATTTCTTCACAGTGGAGCAAGAAGATGAGGCTGCTCAGAACCTGGAGGTTCCTCAACCCCAACAGGCTGCTGCACCGATCCAGTTCACCTACCACTCCAGCTCCCAGATGATCGACATCCTGAAGAAGACCGAGGATCAGTGCTCGGAAATCTCCAGGACGTACAGCATCGGCCGCAGCACAGAGGGCCGGGAGCTGCTGGTGATCGAGTTCTCAACAAGTCCTGGAGAACATCAGCTACGTGAGAGCAGCTCCGATTCACGCAGCACTTCTTTTTGTCATATTAATGCCTAATATTAAATGTTGCCCTACCTAGTCGAGCCTGAGATGAAATTTGTCGGCAACATGCATGGGAACGAACCCCTGGGTGGCCAGCTGCTGATCTACCTGGCACAGTACCTGTGTTCAGAGTATCTGCAGGGAAACGAGCAGATCCAGACGCTCGTCAACAACACCCACATCCACATCCTGGCCTCCATGAACCCTGACGGATACGAGGTGGCCGTGTCTGGGGACGCTGACAATAACTACAGTGATGAAGAGGTGACGCTTAACAGTATTTCACCCTTGAGAAGGGGACACGCTGCACCAGCTTTATTTACTAAACTGCTGTCACACATTTCCCCAGAAACTTAAAGAGACTTTTATTTAGTTTCACAATGTGATTGCTGCATGAAATTAACAGAAGTTAATGTTTTTAAGGAACATCTGGTTACAGTTGAAGTTGCACCTTCAGTTCTTCACATCTTCCACAGCTGAATGTTGAATCTGCGTCCACTACATATGTTTAAGACTCGCTACATTTAAACTTTGGATTTAACTTTGTCAAACAGCAAAGGATGCAGGGAAAGAGTTACAAAGCATAGTTTTATTTCTGAAAATGGTTGACTTTCACATCATTTATGTTTTGCAGCTTTCTTCCTTATCTAAGTTGCTTCCCTGAATGCTGAATACAATTAATGCACTACTTTTGAAAGATATTGCCCTTATGACTACAGTGATTTTACTTGTGTTTTAGACAGTTGCCACTGTGACATCATTGCTTTCTTTGGCAGCTTTTTCTCTAATTCTGGAGATGCCATTGTAAAGACTGTTTAAATCCCGACTTTGCCAACATTAACTAACCCGTTAGTCCTGCTCTACAGCTGTTGGTCATTTATTCAGTTCACAGGTCATTATTATTAACAGTAGCATTCTAACATTAAGGAGAAGTGGCAGGCAAACTAATTTACATAAAGACCAACCAACTCTCATACATTGTTTAAACTCAGATGACAAAACACTCCGGGGAAGATAAAGAGTTAAGGGTTATTTAATTTCAAAAGCTAAATCTTTACGGCAGCATGTTGGCAGCATAGCGTAGAAACTCAAGTCAGTTTCCTAAAAACTGTTCACTGAAATATTCCCTGCACATTTAAATACCTGAATGTAAAATGATCAGTTCTGTTTGTTTTCTAGAAATATATATAAAACATCACCTCTTCTTTTAATCTACAGGGTGACAGATATGGCAATGGGAACATGGGCCGAAACAACGCTCAGAACATTGACCTGAACAGAAACTTTCCTGACCTGACGACCGTCGTGTACAGAAGACGCAGACAGAAGGGCTTCCGCACCGACCACATCCCCATCCCAGACAATTACTGGCTTGGTAAGGTACAGAATGACTCTTCATTGTCTAAAATTCAGAGCTGCTGCAAAGTCTTTTTGTTGCTTTGGAGAAGATGAACTGAACTGATATGTGAAAGAGTCTTTAAATGCTGGACGTCAGGTTGCACCAGAGACGTATGCGGTCATGAAGTGGATCCGCTCCATCCCGTTTGTGCTCTCCGCCAGCTTCCACAGCGGCGACCTGATGGTCTCCTACCCCTACGATCTGTCCAAACATCCGCGTGGGCAGAACATGTTCTCTCCCACACCCGATGATAAGGTAACCATGTTCTGGGAATCACAGGCTTTAAAGGTTTCAGAAACGTTCTCATGTTAGATGAAGATAACCTATAAATACAAAAACGTTGTTTTGAAAGGATGATTTAATTTACTAAAGTAGCTATCCATCTGGCCCTGTGTGTAGACTATAGTGACCCATATATTGTTCTTGCTATTAATAACAGTCTAAAATAATTAACCCAAAAAGAAAAAAATACAAAAAATTCTCACATGCCTGTCATTTCTTGATGCAAAGTGAGACCTTTTTATGTTTAGATAAGACATCTAATGTCATTTACAGAATAATTTTTTACTATCAGACTATTTTGTTTCCTTCATTAAAATATTCCACGCCTGGTTCATTGTTGTGCATTTAAAAGTAAATAAATAAAATCAGATTGGTATTAGTTTTTGCCTTTTATTTTACAACCCAATATTTGTGGCAAAGAAATACTTTCAAATTTACACTTTTGGTCAGTGTGGCAAAAACTTTGGTTCTCTCTCAAGATTTTGCTGGTAGAGAGCTAAATTCATAGTCCAGTGAGAGATGGGTTGGTATGTTTGCATTGGTATGTTTACTCAGCTACGTTTGCTTGAGGTCAATTTTGCATCACCTTTTGTTTCTACTTGGATAATTTTATTTTGAAGTAACACTGCTTTTACTGGAGTACAATTTGTGGCTACTCTACCCACCTCTGATTACTCCACTGGCTGAAGAACAAACATATTTTAACCAAAAATACACCAGACAAAGACTTACAGTTTTATACAGTAAGTATATTATCACTGGTTGTACTTCAATATACTCATTAACTCCATTAATAATTTGTTTTTAAAGCCTTAACAGAAAAGAAAATGTTTATTTTTTCTGCCTAAATTTAGATTTTGTGTCTGATCTAAAGGTTTTCAAACTTCTCGCGAGAACTTATGCAGATTCAAACACAGCAATATCCCGAGAATGTGGATCGCCCCACGACGGCAGCCAGAAAGGAGTCATTAATGGGGCGCAGTGGGGCAGCATTGCAGGCAGTGAGTATAAAAGTATTCCTAAACCATGTGAGGGGGAGCGATCTGCTGATAGGAAACTGTAATTCTACCTGGAGCCCTGTAGAGGTCACTATAAGACCGGCCATGATGCAGCACGTCTTGGGGAAAAAAAAGAGAATTCTGTAAGGTGGTTTGATATTATAAGAAATAAGATTAAAGCAGTCTGTTTTGTCTATGATCAGGTATGCAAGACTTCAACTACCTTCACTCCAACTGTTTCGAGGTGACCGTGTCTCTTGGATGTGATAAATTCCCTCCTGAAGAAGAACTGTTTCTCAGCTGGCAGGACAACCAAGAAGCTTTGATTGCCTTCATTGAGGCGGTGAGATTTTTCTTTCATAACTTTGGGTAAGCCTACTGAACCTGAACTGACCACAGATACGTTTGTAGATGCAATCTGTTCATTAGAAATGGACAAAAACGAAACTAAAGGAGGAAAACATTGATTTTTGTTGTTGTTGTTGTTGTCACTTACCAGGCTCACAGAGGGATCAAAGGGTTTGTAAAAGATGAAGAGGGAAAAGGAATAAAAGGAGCGAGGATATCAGTCAGAGGAATACGGCATGACATCACGACTGGTAAATATACCTGGAGGATACGCAATGTGTCAATGATAAAACCCAATGTTCATATGGAACCTTCACACATTCTGTCACATTTCAAACATTAAATTGGAAAATATTGGAATTTTATGTGTTACATCAACACCAGTTGGTAGTTCATTATATATAGTTGGTTTACCATCCCATCCCTACTGGATGATGTTTACCTTAGACGCTGCAAAGGTTTTGATCTCATCTGACCTCTGTCACCATTTTGTGACCTCTGAAAGTGGTTGACCATGCTGGATTTCATTTAGGGGTATCATTGTAAAGAAGGCTGAATGCAGAAGTCCATGTATTCCTTTCTTTCCACTTTAAAATTATGCAGCATTTTGTGTTGGTCTACACAGAAAATATTGATGTTTGTGGTAGTGATGTGACAAAATTTGAGAAAGTTCAATGCAAAAGTATTGTTATAAATATTATTTATTCATTTATTTTCAATGAACTCAGAATTTCTTTTTACTCAAAAGAAATTCTGATAAATAAGTAAATTTCAGGTGGCCTGTCCACACCTGTCATTTACTTACTTTTATTCTCAACCTTACTTTTAGTATTTTTAACAGCTAATTTAATATTTTAACATGTAACATTAATGTTTTTAATCATTTTAAAGTAACTGCATAATATTGCTCCTCTGACTCTGTAAAGCTATTTCGCTCTGAAACTTTATTGTAATCCCTTCATAGTAAGTCTTTATAAATTCAGCTTCAAAATAATCATACTGACCGTTACTTTTCCTACCCAGCTGAAAATGGAGACTACTGGCGGCTTCTCACCCCGGGCATCCACATCGTCACCGCCTCGGCGCCCGGATACGCCCGCGCTACAAAGAAGGTCCATTTGCCGACTCGCATGCAGTCTGCAGGCCGGGTGGACTTTGTGCTGCAGAAAGCTCCTCTGGACGACGATATGGAGGAGGAGGAAAACGTCTTGTCCTTGAGCAGCTATGACCGATTTGACCCGTACAACCAGTACAACCAGTACACCATGATGGCCGACGTGAACCAGCAACGTGAGGAGAGAGCGGAGAAACCCTGGTGGTGGAGCTACTTTGTCTCACTTGGGGGGCCTGTCCCCACCTGGCTGCTGAAACGCCATTAGAGCTTTAAAAGGAGAAAAACAAAGCAGTGAACTTGCTTTTATTTTTTAAAATGGTGTAATGCATGCAAATGTACAAGATTAGGCTGTGTTTTTTTAACTGAGTATTTTTCTAAGCACCTTTACAAGCTTTTGTCTTATAAATAAAATGGCTTTTGGTAATTTGCATCATTTAAAACTTGATTTAACCACAAACATTTGCTCTTTTGGTTCACTAAACAACAGACTTTTAAGTCCACCACAGTTTGTGGTTGTAGCGTGGCTTTGTTAAAGCAGCTGCCACCAGAGGGCATGAGAGTCTTCTTTTGGCCAAAGTTGCTCCAAACTCTTGCTTTGGTCAACACAAAACAAATGCAACAAATTTGCAACTTTTCTCCCATTGGTTAGGAGAACACGAATTTTCTGGAAGGTAATGAAATGATTCTAATATACTATTACTAATATTTCTAGCACAAGTACCATCAACTAAAGATTATAATAAAACCTTATATGCAACACTCTCCATGACTAATTCATTATGAACTGAAAGTCATGTGTGTCATTTAGATTTAAGGTTCTTTTATTGTTTGTAGGACACAAAGTAAAGTTTCTGAGAATAGAAACGAATAAAATCTTGGTTCAAAATCCTGACAGTAAAATCTTATTTTTCACATGAAAAGCAACACCTTACATAAATCTGGTGAATACTATTTGACCTTTGAAAAATAGACTAACAAGACATAACTAGTCAGTGAAAACACAAATTTGATCAGCCCCCTGGCAGACAGGAGACTCCCATTTACAAGAAATGAAGTCATTAGCACTGGCGCTGCACCACATAACGCCAACAATCTTTCTTCATAAATGACAGCAACTTTATGCAAACTTACATTTCAATTAGCGGAGTTATGGTAAAGACTTCCCAGTGCCTGTAAATCAGTGTCATCTCTGCTGCATTTAGTGATATCTCTCGTCTTACACGGAAATATAACTGTGTTTTCTGCAAACAGGAAACAGTTTTTCCATTCCATTTTTCCTTTTGACAACACAGTCAACGTGAAAATAGTACTGAGTATTATTAAAAAATATCAGTTAACATATTCTAACATACATACCCTTCAATAAATATAAATATTATTGAAAAGCATTTTTTTTTCAGTTACTCAATTCATTATGTGAAAGACTATATATTTTTGTTAACTAATATATAGTTTTCAGCAAATGTTGCTTCATCGAGGTGTGTGGGATAATATTCAATATCTCAAGCAGCATTTGCCACAAGCAAACATGACTCTTGGTCTCTCTATCTAAAACAGTCCAAGTTAATCCCCACTCGAGTTCATTGAGATCATTCCTCTTCCATAATCTGGGCAACGACTGTTGCATGTTCCCCACTGACATTAGCTCATGATTTCCTATTATTTCCCTCTAAATCATTGTTAGTGGTGATGAACCCCGCCAGGTTCAGTTTCTCCACATCAGGACCGTGTACTCTGGCACAATTTGCGACCGGCAATTGGTCAAGACATAGAATGATCGACATCACGTCAATTCCTGCTCGTAGTCTCTGAAAGGGCAAAGATGGATAACGTAGTTTCTCATAGTGGGTATATTAGGTATTTTATTAGAACCACAGTTAATCACTTTTTAAATTTCTCCCATTAGCTCCCAGCCTTATTGTTCTAGTAGAGAGATGCTGCTCCATTGCATGGCCTCCACGAAAAACATGAGCCAATTTTACTTTACCATTCTGCACCACGTCAAGAAAAGAGTGATTGTTTTAAGCATAAAACAAAGTAAATAACTTATCTGCCAGTTGTGCCCCAAAACGTTTTCTCTAAATTTTATGCATTTGCACTAAATGGAGAGTTGGCGCCCCCTGCCTGCAGCTTAGAAAACGGAGAGTATTTTACCTGCTTTGTGTTGGGCTGCATGGCAGTTTATACTCATTAAAATGTGGATCATTTCCTGTATTTGATTGGTTGAGAGGTGGCCACTGAAAAAAGTAATTAAAAATAACCAAACATCAATAATTTGAGATCTACTGAGGAACTCCTACTTCCCAAACTCATTGCTTACAATTTAACCCCCTCAGTTTTCAAATACAAAAAAAAAAAAAAAAAGAAATTCAGTAGTCTAATCCTTTCAGTTCCTTTTTTGTGATTAAAGCATTCAATACCCTTTGTCCCAATTCTCACTTTTTTGTTAGTTTTTTTTTTTTTTTTTTTTTTTTTTTTTTTACAACTAATTCCCTGCAACTGGACTAAAAAAACAAAAGAAATACATTCACTGGGAAAAATGTTGCTGTTCAGCAGCCCAGTAAATACATTTTTTTAAAAAGTCATAAAGTTAAGCAAGTAAAAGGTTGGAAACATTACAGTGACAACAGTTAAAAATAAGAAGTTTTGCACCAGTTATATCCAAAATAACATATTAGGAAAATTTAAGAATTTCCCAACCTGTTCTTGTTCTCGCTTCTTATATCCTTCAGCAAACTTATTTTAGTCAATTTTAAAAAATATTTTTACCATCCTTGTAAAGCGCTCTCATTTGGCCCTTTAAGATCCCCATATCTGCAAAGAGCTTTTAATTTCTAAAATGGCTCAACGTCAAATTAATTTCAGTTTGCTCGTGAGGCAGAAGCGGTTTCATAACGGTATGTGAGAGCACAGCTACTCCAGAGGGTGATAATAAGCCACTTCCTTTGTTACAGAGCCTGAACAAACTTGCCGGGGAGCTCATGAGGCAAAGATAATCAGAGCAGTCGAGCGCAAGTGTGTACAGAATCCCACCAAGCGTTTTCATAGAGAACCCCTCAGCTGAGACGGGAGCGAACCCACTGGGGTTTAGGTGATTCCACCTTAATAGTGCTGGGATATCTAACCACAACATGAGATAAATACAGTAAATCAGATATTAATTCGTGGAGGTCCAGTGCTTCAAAAAGTAACAGGATGACCACAGGTTTACCAGCTAATGGATTTTTGACTTGTGAAATTTGATTTTATCTTAATCTTGTTTGGGGTTTCTGTGGATGACAGTCAAAGGTTTTTTTTTTAATCCGGCCTCAGATGAGGAATCCTGTCTCTGTTTTCTTATTGTTTCATCTGTTATGATGTATTTCTGCTGTGGCCTACTCGCCTAACAACAGCAAATTAAAGTGACAATCTGAGGCAGGATGGCATAGTTTTCATCTGTCCTGACTTGGTGGAAAAACATTTGCTGGACAGAAATATAACTGAACGTATGTGTGGTTGTTTTTGTAGTGAACCAGAAGAGTTTCAAACTATCTGACTGCTGTTATCTGTTATGAGGAACCTTCCTACCATTGAGCTGTTTTCAGTCAAGAGAAAACACCTGACAGTCGGGACAGAACCAAAAGTGCAACATTTGTTAGTTTCAGCTGGTGTAGCTCGCTTCCACAATTTTCAAATAGTGTCCAAAGATTTTATTTTTTTATTGTTGTACAAAGATATCAGCAGATATATCAGAGACAGCAACAATTTAAAAGAATACTGAATAGCTGTGGAGTGAAGCTGAAAAGTTTAATAAGTGCTGGTTATGATTTACAACCAGCAGAAAAGTGACAAAAATCTCATGTTTTCAGCTGGAAGGTAGTAAGAGTTGAAAACAAAATTGTTTTTCCTCTGAAGAAAACATCCAGGCCTAATAAAGGTGCCCTAAAACCTGTTGGAAGAAATCTAAAGAAGCCACACTAAAACCTGTGAGCCACAACTTTGAAAGGTTTTGGACAAGAACAGCATCAGCCATGGACCTGAAGTAGGACTATCATGGTCCAGCAAAGTATATAGCAAAGAACTACATTCGAAAACTGAGGAACATTTAGTTTTTGTAATTTTGTAAATTAATTAGTTTGTTTAATTCCAGCTTCTTTGGAAAAGAAAAAAACAATACCAACAGATGTTTCTTTCAAATTCTTTCAATTTCTGGCTGCAAAAAGTTATTGTCGGCGAATGTTAACATACTTAAAGTCAGATCTCTCCTGAAAAAATCCTTCCCTTGTGAGCTGTTCTCAGCAACACAGTCTAGACAGAGCCAAATTCATGGGCAGAATAAAACATAAAGCACCATTGAAATAAGTGTTCTTGATCTTAATGCACATTATTGCCATGTCCCAGGGATAAAACACTTTAGAAGTCAGTCATGAAGAAGAGAAAGCCTTAGGGCTCTTAAGGCTGGGTACATGTTCGTGATGCGTCCAGCTACTTTAGCTGTCATGCAGCAATATATCTCAGAGCCTTTGCTGGGTGCACTGATGCTTGGCTTAAGCCATTTAGCAGCGCCCTGGTTAACTGAAACCGACAAAACTTCTGATTCCAGCCCGATCTTAGAATAACACCCCTGGCGGTTGTGAAGCTGTCTTTGCCCATTTCATCTGGCAAGCTCCCACAAGTGCATTTGAAGCTGACACAAATATCAGAAGAAGATACTTTATGACGTTACCACATTTACCCCAACAATTACAAAACCGGCAGTTGCATGAGACCCCCCCCCCCCAAAAAAAAAAACAACAACCCCAAAACAACTTTAGCCTTTCAGTTTGTAGAATAAAGGGCCAAATTAAAGCGTGTTGACACGTTTTAAATGTCTAAGTAAAATATGATGGCATTTGTTCATTAAAGGCCAAAGGGCGCGCCATGGAGGGGAAAACCTTGGATGATTTCCCTGTATCTAGTCTGGAAACATACAGGATAACAACACTGGGTGATGAGATGATTACAGCCGAGTAGCAATGATACCATGGGGCATGATAAAAGTTAAATTTGCTTGTGACACTGTGCATTAAAGTGTGACACCAAAAGCTAATACCCCCATCACACTGTTGTGTATCTGAGCTTTATTTCAGTGGTGTAAAAATACACAATGCCATGGAAAAACAATGTCTTTCTACTAATTTAACACTGAAATTTGATCACCTGGAATCCAGGACGCTTAGCTGTTAACATGCCAAATAACGATGAGGCATCGGCACCACAGCTTTCATTACAGCGTGTATGCAAAGTACTGTAGGTACCGCAGTATTTACAAAAATGCAACTCAAAAATCAAAGCAATGATTCAAAATAACATTACTTGTTGATAATGATGATGAATTTATTTCAGACATTCTAACTGTTAATCCTTTAGTTTGAAAAAATAAAATGAATCAAGACAATAATTCAAGACAAGACAAAAGTACCCAGATTGAACGGAGCAGAACGCTGTGATTCCCATACCTTAAATGTGACAAAATATGCACTACAGAACCTGAGAAACACAGAACGTGACACACACACACACACACACACACACACACACCCCACACACACACACTTCAAAGAAGAGATGTGACCTCACATTTTCTGAAATCACTTCTGGAGACTTAGACTCATTCTTTAACACATTCTTGTCAGTTAATCAGTATAAATGGCAAACTAGATGAAAAACTATGACAGCCACTTAAGGTTTCTAGAATTGTAGCTCCAGAAAGGATGAGAAACCTTAAAGAGATTTTGGTCCTATTTTGATTCCTGTTAAAAAGCATAAGACTCTGGAGACAAAATATCAGCTGTCAGTATCTTTCCAAGAGTGACTGCTCTTAAGTTTGCTAAGCAAAACGTAAGATTTACTAGAAACTTGAACTAACAGCGAACCAGAAAACAAACCTGTCATCTTTCTGTTACCATGGTTACGTTGCGTTCACCATGTTCTGTTTTCTTGTACATCTCTCACATGTAACGTTACTGGTAATGGACAACAGGTCATTTTGTATAAATACCTATCAGCTATTACTTTAATAACATCAAATGCAAACAAAACACAAAATGAAGGTCTATAATGTCTGACGTGTCTGCAGAAGCCCCTCTTAGTCCAGAAATACTGCTGCTTGTGCTGCCATGTAAATTATTTTTGCTTTATTGACGAGAATAGCCTTTAATTGTGTTTGGAAATGTAATGGGCAGGTTGTTACGGTGGAGAAGCTGATTGAATGAAAAGCATGCAGTGTGCTTGGAGACAAGCAGGGCAACAATTACTACTGGTCTGCCAGAAACTATAATACGGCTACTTTTTCCCGCTGATCCTCTAGATAACAGGATGGTTCAGTGTGTGTAGATTTTGGAGTAGGTGACTGCTGTGTTTTTGTTTTTGTATTGTGTGATGGATGGACATATACAAGTGGTTCAGAACGTTTCCTATTGCAAATGATATACAGAGGCTTTTCAGAGCCTGTCTTCAAAAAAGTCAAACTCTTCATTTAATTGTAAGGTGGTATGATTGTACCATGATCAAATACACACTATTTCTTAAACTGCTAACTGGCCACGCCCCGTTAAAGTCATAGTGTTTTGATGCTTATGTGCCACTGATGACCAATTTTGTGTTCAAATATAAAGTTCAGTTGACATTTAACAGCACACACATCTTAAAATTACTTTTAACCAACAGAGTTCATGTTGAGAAGAGGACATTATTGATGCAAGAATATCAAGTGACATTTTAAGGTAAAAAGAAAGTAAACAAAACTCAGATTTTATGGGGGGGGTTTTGCCTTGAAGTTCATAAAAATTGTTGGCCACTTTACCTGAGTTACACCGTCAAAGTAAAAAAAAAAAAAATATTGCTTTGGAAACACGTGTACTATTTATTTCTTCTTGCACTCAGGAGATACCAAATAACCTTGCAACACAATCTGTAAAACAAACGCAGCTCAGAAAGGTCAGTGTTTCCATCACAGCACGCTCATGCTAACAAGTTAATTACACGTAGTCCTGCGCACATGAACTTTAAGCCTGTATTTATAGTCAAAGGAGCTCTGCGGTTAGGTGCACTGAGCTAATTATGTGATGAAAAATCTCCCGTGGCACGAGGGTAATTTTTCAGTGCTCTTTAAAGATAGTAGAGGATATGGCAGATAACTGCTTGAAGCCCTTGCGAGTCAGCAGTGGCCGAGCTAAATGTGGCAGCAAGTGTCAGGCCAAATCAATACACGCTTCCCAGGATTCCTTTGGTGCTATAATCCAGGCTGCAGTGGGCATTGACCCCGGGGAAGCCTGGGCCCTTGTTTTCTTGCCCTGGTTTCTTCAAAAGGAGCTGCACTTATGGATATGGCAGTACAGAGCATAAGCTAATTACTTCAAAAATGGGACAGAATTTGAGAGCTACAAACTGCTTAACTTGCAGATGGAAAGCTCACTGTCCGACAGCGGCTCTGTGCAACTTTGAATTTCTCCAAAAGGTGTTCACATAAATTGGTCACAACCTCGGCTTAAGAGGTTGCAGAAGTTTTACCAGCTGTAATGAACTCTTAATGCGTCCAAAATGTGCGTGTCAAATAGTCCCCTCGGTTATAGAGCTCTGGTGAACCATTTCACCTTAGCGGTTCACAATTCTCCCTGGCTTGAACTGCGATTTGCTGATTATTATTATTATTTTTTTTTCTGTGGCGGAGGGCCCCCAGTCTCTTCCAGCTGATTTCACTGATCCCATTAAGTCATAATCTTCTATTATTTGCCTTAAAATAACGAGAGATAATCCTGGCATCGCGGTAATCAGCCGTGAAATTGAGGAATCTCGAACTGGATTTCACAGTGGCCAGCGCACAGCGGAGCGGTCCAAAAATTAAAACATTTGTGTAGGAACACACAATTCTCTAACCTATCCGTACATTTGCGGATCCATTTCTATCTGCTCAACATTTTCATAAGTAGTTTCCGAAAAACATTTCCACAAATATTCAGCTCTTGAACCTCCCCTCCTCCAGCTGCTCTCCAGGACTAAGAGGGTTTCCAGAGCATCACATCTCCCCCTGCAAGCCGCCCTCGCTTTCTTAACCCAGCAGCGAGTCATTAAAAATGTAAAATTATCGTCTCTAAAGTGGAACATGATTCAGCCCTGCGCTCGGGAGGCAGTGAAGCGCGAAGCTCGCATATGAAATGCATTTGGTCATCCCCCCCACTCACCTCCCCCCGGCTAACGGGGGAAGTAAAAGGTGCACTGAGTGTAACGAGAGCAGATTGCAGATTCTTTATTTAGGGAGTTATTGTAGACACAGAGTCGGGGGAAAATCCTTCCTGCTCGATTGAGGCTGTTGGTGGAGGGTGAAAGCTTTGATCTCGTGGGGGAAACAGTCAGTTTTACTTGCTTAAAACATAAAATAAAATCAGCTCTGTAGAAATATAAATACGTTAGAAATTTATGTTACTATTTTTTTTTTTTTTTGCTGATTCAACCGCTCAGAAAAAATAAAATATTTTCTTTACTGTCCATTCATGTTTAGGTTATATGTAATAATAGATTACATTTCCATGTAAAAAAACCCTGAGGTCTTTGATTCTTCTTCTTGAGTATGAAAAGCAGAAGTATCCACTAATGTTAACTGATGGTGTCAGTGTATTACATATTCTATCGTGCAAGTAGAAAAAGGTCCTTGAAACAAAGACAAGGATATTTCTTGTTGGTGGGAATGGTGTCGTATTCTCAATTTGCTCCCTTCAGTTACTTTATTAGCCTGATGAGTATCTATTGTACAGACTTTTGTAACTTTCCACACAAAGTGTGCGTAGTAAGTAAGAAGAGCAGCGGGGTGGATTCTGAAAGAAACATTTTACAAGCGTGTGGTTGTAAAGAGCGACTATTTATTACAAAATGTGACATGCATATTAAAATCTACAAGAGTTGGAGTTGTATGTTATTCTTCCAGAGCTCATGTCACTTTGCATGAATGTTGCTTGTGACTTTTATTACGCATAAACAAACTGACTTTCGTAGAGTAAATCTGAGATCACATGTCAAGTGACATGCCAACAAGAATATAGTGACACCTTTATCATTCATAGACTAATGATCTGAAGAAATGGACTCATACTGGACATGCGATTCTACTGGAACAGACACAAAAATAACATTTTATTCAATCACGATATATTTTCGTTTGTTGAATATTTACTTACTTTTAAGAGGCAAATTTCTGCTGAAGGGAAAAATGCTATCAGAGATAAAAACTCTGGAGATTCTTCAAATAATGAAAATTATTATCAACCACAAAAGGATGTAGTTATCTTATGTTTCTAAATCATACTGGCTTTATCTAGTAATCATGATGCACTTCAGAAGTTGATATTTCTTCTTTGTTGATTGATTTTAGCCCAACGATGGGAAATATCCCCCTCCTCCGGTTTTTTGTTGACAATGTAAATGAATCGGGATTTGATGGTGACTTCAAGCTTAGATGTTGCATTGGACTCACTTCCTTTACTGTTGGAAAATAACCAAACCACTAATGGAAAATAACCAAATGACCACAGGAATCACGCTAAAATGACATGTTTTAAATGTTTTGGTTATAGATTTGAGCAAGTTTAAGTGTTTTGTTATTATCCTAATCCGACTTTTGAAGACCAATGCAAATTTGAATTAGTTGCAACGTTTTGAGGAAAGGTTAAGGGACATGTAGCTGTGTGTCATATTTATGCCACACTGAAACGGGAAGTCATGGATTAGTAAGCAATTCAGGGTCATAGAGTCTCTGATCAAATGAATTAGGACTTCTTAGAGATGCAAACAGCACATGTAAAACCAACAAACAAACACAATTAATTGTTGAAGTAGGATATTTTTCCTCACTAAATAAACATTCTCAAAGTTTGAATCATTTTAAAATTTTCTGCAGGGGATAATACTACTGTAACAAAAGATGTATTTACCGTTTTACGTACAGTACCAATAAATGTGGAGGATCCTCCGTATGAAGTCTAGCATCATTGCATATTCTGAAAGTTGAACTATGAAAATAGTTTAGAAACACTTTGCTAGCCGAAGCACAAAAATGTTTGTTTTCATGCCCAACGAATCATTAACCACAAAAGTACGAGTGTATGATCTACGTTACAGATCTGATTAATATGAACATTTCAGCTTGAAATGTCAAAGCAAGAACTTGCAAATGCAACAAATAAGGTTTAAGTTCAACTCGAGTCAATCTAATGTTGGTAAATCGACGTTAACGAAGCCCATTTTAGTCCTAAATTTAAAATATGTAAATAATACACAACCTTTATGACACTATCATGCCGCAGAAGACATTCAGACCAAAGTCCCTGAGAGTAAACACTCAACTTGAGTTCATCTCTTTCTTTGTCTTATTTAGTAAAAGTTCTATTTGTGGCCTCTATAATTTCACAGCTTCCCAAATCTCCTACTGCGAAGCTTTAAGGGCACAAAACATTTCCTCTTCTTGTCATCATCAATCATAATTAGGCAACAATTTCTTCACCTTGGATCAATTTGTGCCATTGAGATCAAACAGTGGTGTTAACAGGCACCCGGGTTGCTCCAAAGTTAATCTGTATCATGTGTTATGAGCACTGATCTTTCACGGCACAAGTCGGCTCGTGTGCTGTATCGTGTTTCGCCACGGCATTATCTCCCTGCAGCTAAAATGGAAAATCCACTGGTGTTGATTTTTCACATCCACTGATATCAGCTGGATAAGATGCTGAACACTATACATTACTGTCCAGAGCAAAATGGATCGTCACTGGTTTTAGTCTTAGATATTTAGACCAGTCATTTTAATGGGGAAGCTGGGGTTCTGCGCTTCAGATTCTGCTAGAAGAAAGTTCTGCAAACCCTCCCAGTTTATGTAAGCTTTATTGAACGTGACCAGAAAAATGTCAAGGTGCTTCAAGAGCACGATGGCGTTATACCTGGAAGGTGTAACCTTATAGTGTTGAGAAATAGTGTAAGAAATGGATGTCTCCAGATGAAAGCCCGAGAGCGGAGCATTGTTCCTTACATAATCTGTTTGTAGTTAGCAGGAGGCGGTTGTTTTTTACCCCCTTGTACTGTAGCTTAAGCACTTGTCACTTTAAACTAGAGTGATATGAAATTTTTCTGGGTGATTGCAGAGAATGCTAATGCCCTCAGAGTTGTATCCTGTGGCCGTTTAGGCTCAAATCAAACCCAGAGAGATGCAAGAAGAAGCAGGGCTGCAGCGCTGTTCCCCCTAAGACGGCTGCTAATGAAATCCTTCAACAAGTTTCCTGAGATCACAGAGCTGGGATCATGAAAATCAGGTTATTTTTTTAATCATGAGCTCTTTACCTTAAGAAAACCTATATTGCACAGATAGAAGGTCGATAACTTAAGGGCAAAAGAATCTTATTCTCAAGGCTAATTGTTAATTGTTTTAGGAGTAAGATTCATAAGTTTTTAGGAGTTACTTTATTTTCTGTTTTAGGAAAATAAAGTAAGAGAGCACCGGATTCAAATCAGTTGCAGTGAGTGTGGTTGACATACAAAACAAAAAGAAACAGATTAGTAAAACAGTTAGATCTAAGTTACTACCATATTGAGCAGAACTGAGCTCATTCTGATTTCTTCTTTGGAGAATACAAAATCAGCTCTGATAGCAGTTTTTGTAACTTTCATGTCGCCACTGTTTATCTTAAGAGCACAGGTAATATCACACCGAATGTGAGAGAAGAGTGCAGATATCCAGATATATGCTGATGATGCTGTTTTTATATTTAATAGTTAGTAAGGCATCAGTTTGAGCACAAATGTCTCTTAACTTAGTCATGATAGGAAATGCCATGTCTCAAGCTGAATGTGCTCTAACCTTGTTTCTTCTCCACAGACTGAACTTTGAATAACAGAAACAGTTCAAATGACTCACGCTGTGAATATTTTCAAGCATTTGGTATTATAATTTACGTAAACAGCACCTACAACAAGAAAGCCTCTAAAGATGCCATTGGTTGGATTAAGGATGGATTTGGAGCCCAAGATCAAATCATTGTCTTTTTCTTGAGAAGCTGTAGGATTGGAGCTGACCTCCAACTGGTTTTATTTCATATTTAAACTGAACTCCTTCTTAAAAAGGGTGAGAGAGGCACTCAGGAGAGATTACCACCATTTCTAAAAATTTTTTAAATACAATTGACAATAATAGATTTTCTTTTTATATGCTGTTTGGTCCAGTTAGGTGTTTTGTATTTGCGTTTTAAAGTAATAATGCAATTTTTAAAGTGTAACCAAAATCCCAACTAGGTACAATCACAGTAAACAACTTAGGCCACAAATGTTGGCATTCAGTCCTTTATAATTGTTTTCTCACAAATGAAAGACAGCACTGGTATTGGTCAGTAAATATTAATGAGTTTGGTCGATGTTTGCATAGCAGAGCTTGAAAATGTGGACGGCATCAGCTTGACAGTATTTTACAGTGGGGTTAACACGTACAGCAGAAAACATTTGCATCGGCTCTCGGCAAAAAATCTGTCAGAGCAGCTTTGGTGTTTCACAGCTCAGAGGAAACACGATACATTTTATGCACTTGATTGTCACTGGTTATCAGGATCACTGGAATTTCCAAAACATTGACACACACACTAGAAATGTGGGAAGCCACATTTCTTCCCGTTATAAAGCAATTAAGAAAATCATTTTACCAAACAAACTTAGAGTGTCCCTTTTTTTCCCAGTAAATATTTTCGTGATCTGTGGGTATTTCGCTATTAAACTCTTGTCGACGTGCATCTAAACGAGGCAGCTTTTGGTATTTTTTTTTCTGTCACTTTCTGCTTCTTTTCAAATGACGAACAACAGGTTTCTAATTTCCAAATGTGTGGGTGTTTAATGAGGCCTGAGACATTTTATTCTCCAGCTATAATGCCGTCCACAACATCGTGCACTGCTGAGTGTAATCATGCAACGCTATCTGGCACAGACACTCTTTGGCAGCAACGAGGCAAAAAACCTGCAGCCCAGAACTGCTCCACTTAAAGGAGGCTGATGTGAGCGGAGCAGACAGGCGAGAGTGGAGTTCCCTGCAGTCATGCAAAATGCAAGAGAGATATGACTTTATTACAGCTCCCTAATGGTGACATAACAATCTGTTCAGCCACTTCCCTTCCAATCTCCGAGCATTTTGGGGGAGCGCTTCAGACGACAGGATAGGAAAGAGGCAGACAGAATTGTGGATCGAATTGTTTTCTATTAATTTTTGTTTGTTCTAAATGTCGAGTGCTGCATTTAAGAACAAAACATAAAATGCATACATAAATCACCTACGTTCACTCACTGGGCACTTATTATTGTTGCTTGTTAATACAAAAAGGCTGATCAGCTTATCAAGATGGCGGCACCTCAAAGCTTCCAGGGATCTGAATGTGGTAAAAACGACTTTAGTGACTTTGAACTTGGCCTGGTTGTTGGTGCCAGCCGAGCAGGCATTGTTGACATTCGAGAAACTGCTTAAACTTGAGGGATTCATGCACAACCATCGCTTGGGCTTACAGAGAACGATCCAAAAAGAGATAAAATAACCGTAGAGCAGCAGAAGCCCACACTGGATGCCACCACTGTCAGCTAAAATCAGGAAACTGGAGCTACTGTTTGCACAGACTCACTTAAAGGTGAATGGTAACAGCCTGGGAAGACGTTGTGTGGTCTAGCTCCAACTTTCAGGTGTTCAGCTCAAACGTTAGCACAAACAACATTAAACCATGCATCTCGTCTTGTTTCAGCCATTCAGGTTGCTGGTGGTAATGTAATGGTGTGGAGGATTTATTTTCTTTGCCCACTTTGGATCCTTCACTGCCAAATGAGCAAAACTTAAACATCACAGCTTACCTGAATATAGTTGCTGACCAAGTCTGTTCATGTCACAAAGCTCCAGTCATCGTAATAGGGTTTTTTAAGATGGAGGGGGTGTGATTATTCTGGAGATTTGCAGTAATTGTGTGATACTAGAATCCTAACATGGGCCAAAATCTACAGCTTTGGCTGGAAGAAGGCCATTTTGAACATAAACGGGTCCAATTCTGCACAAGCAAATTGTTATAGTTTCCAGTGACTGTATGTGGATTCAAAACACGGATGTAAAGCTCTGAGGTTGGCTTCTCTTTTTTGTGTGTGTGTTTAAGTTGTTCTTGGGTCAGTCTGGTCCCGCAGGTATGGTCTCTGAAACCTCACATTCTGGTAAAAAATAATGAACCATTTAAGCATAAGCCAGTCAAACAGTTGTAAAGATTTTATTCCATAATGTTTTGTTTAATAAAAATCTATTTATGTAAGGATGGAGGGTGACATCTACACCTCTTAGTTTCTGTGTTCAGAGCAAAGTTCAGGGAATTCCCAACCTAACTTTCAGAGAAATAGTTTTTCCATCTTGTCATTTTTGCAATTTAGGTTCTTTTGTATCTTTCATACCAACCACACATCATTTCCTTCTCCTCTGTTAATTAATTACATTATTTAACTATGTAATTAATTAAGTTTTTTTTTCTGAAAAAAAATTCTTGCTTTCAGTTATGTTGACTTGGTTAGTATTATTCTTAATAATATGTTAGGTATCATTGTCAATCTCCTCAAGTAACCATTAAAATGATGTGAGTCACAGGCTAAATACCTGTTGCTGTCCGAGGGGTGAGAATATTTTTGCAAGGCACTGATATCATCTGTTCAGACTCGTTCTGGTGATAAATACCGATGCTTTTCAGGGCAATGATAACTGCACGACTGCCGTTTGATGCAAGTCATACATGTTTAATAAGCAA
This sequence comes from Poeciliopsis retropinna, assembly GCA_010277075.1. Classification (NCBI taxonomy): domain Eukaryota; kingdom Metazoa; phylum Chordata; class Actinopteri; order Cyprinodontiformes; family Poeciliidae; genus Poeciliopsis; species Poeciliopsis retropinna. The sequence goes on from VMRM01000019.1 coordinate 5,835,740, forward strand.
TTTGCAACAATCTATTTGTGGATTTGGGAAATAAATAAAATAAACTCTAACTTTCAGTTTTATCCTTTCCAGGGTTTGAGGAAGTTTAGATGTAAATAATGTATAGCTGAAAGCATCTCGCACTCTCAGTGCTGCATCTCCTCCTGAACACCAGGGGACATGATGGCCATTAGGCACAGTTTTTTTTACCAGGAGTTGTTTGGTTTCAGAACAAACATCCTGTCAGTTCACTTCACCTCTCACCTGTTTTTAAGAGCACTTTGCTCTGCAAACAAAATTAAAGTGGGAAACTCCTTCAGCGAACTCCTTTAGTTTTAATCTTCTGATAAAAAAACCCTTGCAACTTTGTGATGCTTGATAGACGGGCTCGACTGTGCTGTGTTGCTGCTGATCAACTGTTTTATGTTGTTTTACTTTAGTCGAATCTTTAATTTGAATAGTCAGGATTATATCCATCCCATGATACATTTCTACCTGTGTTTAGTTTGTGTTCTCACTCCACATCTCTCACCATTATTCATGTGAAGACTCTTAGCCTTTTTCAGCCCACCTGAGTCATGCTTAGATGTTTCTCTCTCTCACCTGTGTACAGCTCTACATAAACTCTCTCCAGTCTCTGCCAGATTATAAACAACCTGGTACATGTAGATGTTTAGTGATCTTCTCTTGCTCCTGTTTGTCTTCCACTTACAAATCAACTTCAAGTTGATCTCACCTTGCCTATGAGAGACCTCAACCGCCTTTTGGATATCTGGATATCGACCCGTCCTCTGATTCGTCGGCACCTATTCATTTACAGTCCTTTTAACGCGAACTGACATCTGCTTTTCTGGGTTTGACATTTTTTGTTTGTTGTCCGTGTATCTTGATTTTGGATTGGTGCTTGCTCTAACTGCAGAGTCTCTCAGTGCTCTGAACTGTGTATTTGGAGTACGTCTCCTGCCTCCAATGCTGACAGCTGTCATTGTCAGCATCTGCTGCACTATTGGAGTAGGCCCCGAAAGACTGAAGGGAAGTGGAGTGCTGAAAAAGTCCCATGTGGTCAAACTGTGCCAATCACCATTCTCTCTCTGACACCGCCGTCTCTTTCCACAGCCGAGCCATGAGTTGTGTCCCCTGACTTCTCTTCAATAAATCAATTCTCCTTGCAGGTGCATCCCTGTGTAGTGGCTCTGGAAGCGGTCAAGCCGCACTTGGAAGAAGCTCCACTTTGGTCTGAGGATACAGGTTCTTTCTTTGGGACCAAACAGCTCCAGAAAGCATCCATGTCAACCGATACTCATGCAGCTCCCTCCACAAAATGTCTCGAGAGTCATGAATAGGCTTTTTCCAGATTCATAAAATACATAAAACGCACATGAACCAGACAGCAAATCTCTCTGAGAGGACAGAGATCTGGCCAATATTCAGAAAACAGTAGGAGCATTTCCGTTTTTCCAGCTTTAGAAACAGTAGGTGGCACTGGTTTTACGTGAAATAAGAAGCAGCAGGTAGTTGTTAATAATGGAAAGAAATATTTTACAAACTGGGCATAAAATTTCATCTTTATCTGACATCTTGAGGGATTGTTTCATATTGTCTGAGGTGGTCAGGCGTTGTGACATTGTTCATCTCAGCTAATCGGCGGTCATGGGATGACGTTTGACAGGCTGCATGTGCCTTTTGAACATCAGATCCCTCTGGCTGCTGTCACTATGGATCCTCTTGTTGGCAAGAAGGAAGCAGTCATCAAACGCCTCTAAGGACACATCCGTGGACATCGCAGTTTGCTCTTATTTATGTCAATTAAATGCCTGCTATTAATTCACAGGATCCACGTGGCAAAGTGTCTGTCATGCAGCAGTTAACTAAGCGCCGTGGCTGCGCCATCTGCGTATCTCCGAGTCTCTGGGTTTGTTTCAGCTGAGTGGTTGAACCAAAACAGTTGAACTGTTACAAATTGTGTTTCACTCGGGACTCTGATGAGAGCCAGAGAGCTGGTGAACGGGTCAGAGCTCTGGCACTGAGGCAGTGTTGCTGCTTAGCTAATGACAGGGAGCTGCTGCATCACTGACATCTACTTCGATAGAAAACCAGTTATTACTCTGTCTTTGGAAGAGTAATAACTGGTAAAAAACAAGTGTGATAATTGTGAGTGCTTTACCTTTGGTTGTTTTTCTTAATCAGAGACTTTTAGGGGATGAACGGGGAGGCTCCTTCAAACCTAAGGACGAATTTGTGATTTATTTTGATTTATTTTTTTTGTGAACATAGGAGTCCAAGGCTTTCTGATTCTGCTGCTTCCACTTCTTAAAATAAACAACTCTGCCTTAGCTACCAACCTTTGGTAATGATTGCTATATCACAGAGTAAACACATGGATGCATCAGCTGTTGATTCATTTACATATTGATATTCATGTGTAAATATTTGTATGAAAAGGCAGAATTTTTTTTCGTACTATCTCAGTAAATCTGTAGAAGATATTATTTGAGAGACCTTCTTTCAAATTCTGAAGTTCTGCTTTGAATGGTTTGAAAAAGCCCAGATTAAGGTTTCTGTGTTCTTGTAAGCATCTAATAGGTGAATCCACAATATAAAAGACAACTGGAGGCACACATCCAGCCTTGTGTCAAGGCAACATCTCACATCCACTGTTTCTTTGTGTGGCATTTATGGGGAAATGGAAAAAAAACATGTCAAACCAAACGGGACCAAAGGAGGCTTCCACATGGACAGTGATCCTCACATACAGTCAAAGTTAAGGACAATATCATTAATATTTTAGAGTGTCCATCAATGGACTTCTGCCCGTAGAAAATCTGTGCATCCTTCAAACTTCTCACAGTCACACCAGTTCTATCAGGAGGAATGAGCCAAAAATCCAGCAAACTACTGTGAGCAGCTTAAAACAAACCTAAAGCATTTGCTAAGGACGGCTCTGCAAACTTTTAATAAAGAATTAAAGAAATCCCTGTTTCATTGTTCTGCCATTTAGCAAATAAAAATAAGTTATCTGATCCTTTGTGTCTTTCCACTGTGAATATGAAGATCTTGTTTCAGCTGTATACAAAACATATTTTCCACTTACTGGAAAGAAGGGTGTTAAATTTGGTGAGCTTATGCGTCGGGCTTTTATCTCCATCAGGTAATGCACACACCATTTTTAAATGACTGAACTCTATTCACTAGGTTGTTCTTTTTCTGTGTGTGAATTTATGTTCCCAGAAAATCATTTGGCTGCAATTTCCCTGTTTTTTATTTCTATTTTTAAATATTTTAAAGATTATCTATGTCTTGGAAGGACAGCTCTTAAAACTTCATTGTTGTTCATGCGTATTATTCACAGTGAAGGACGGACTATACTGGCTGCTGCAGCTCAACTCACTGCTGATTACATTTATGATTGTAACGTTAAACTGCTAAGCTCATGTGTCAAAGGAACAACTTTTCCTCTAAATGTTATCCACACACATCCACTGAAATTTGGAAGAAGCCAAAGAGTGTTATCAAAACAAAATGAGTAGCATTTCAGCTAACCACACGAAAACATCGTCAACAGGACCTGAGCTTATTGAATACTCCAGTTTTTTTTATCAATAATTTACTGAGGACCAGTAAATTAAGGATTTTACTGTGATAAATTCACAGACTACTTTACTGTGTTGGCGCTTTTGCTTGGATATTGTCAGCAGCTGTTAGTTAATGACTCCCTTCATCCTCTGGGTGCCGTGTGTAACAGCTGAACTGCATCGATGACACAAGCTGGTGAGGCACCTCAGGTGTGTGTACCTGGCACCCCGCCACTCAGGCTATTAGCCCACAATCCAGTGATCTCCGTTTAGGGAGTAGTTGTCCTTTTTGCTGCATCAACTGCAGCTCAACCTGTGTTGCGCTGCTCAGTCACTGATTGTTCAGTGATATGTGTGTTTACAGATGATAAATTCCCAGCACTGAGCTGTACTTGTAATTTCAGCCTGTCACACTGGATAAGCTGAGTGATGCACAGCTGCTCTGGCCTTAGGCAGAGCCGAGCCAGAAGCACATGCTGATAATTCACAAGAAGAAGAGGGGGGGGGAAATGTTTGAAGCATGGATTGTGGGAGCTCTGTGGTGGAAAAGTGTGTGGTCATGTTATCATCCTGTCGCTAATTGCCTAGAAGAATGGGGGGGGATTCAACAGGAAATACACCAGCTGTCAATTAACCCTTTGATTCCAGTACCGCATTACAAATCTGCACTTTTTTGCCCATATTCAACACAAATAGTTCCGTTTTTAAATGTGACTTTCTGGCAAATTGAAAATATTTGCACACACTACGAGCACAAACTGACATTTTGAGGTACATTTTCTATTTAAAAGCACACAAACTTTGCAGTAGGAACATCTAAATATATTCAGATGCATCTCAGTACATGTAAATATCATCTTGTTTTTTTTATTCCTTCATCTCTCAAAGTTAAAATCATATTCATAGAGATGAATTACACCTGGAGTGAAATATTTCACTTAAATCAACTGTGTGAGATTCAGCTTCAGTCAATCTCACACAAACTCTTCAGCTGGTTTTGCTTCACAGTCCTGTCAAGGCTGTTGTTACTCCTGTTACTTGCACAAGTTCTTAGTTTTTACTGCACTTTCTCTTTCCACTCAATTTTCTGCAGGCTTTAAACAGCCAGCTTCTTCATTTTGGGATCTTTTGTGACTCGTCCTCTATGTAGACGGTTTCAATGAATGTCTCAAAACATTTCTGTGTTAGAAGATGCCAAAAATGAGTTCTATGACTCCAGATTTTAAAATGATTATAATAAATGGTAACACTTTGACGGGTTGTGAATAAGATGTCATGACATCTTCATAAACATGACATAACACCTGGTGGCGTGCTGTGGTGGCGCAGGGGGTTAGCACGCCCCACGCCTGGAGGCCCTGGTCCTCGACACGGACGTCACGGGTTCGACTCCCAGTCCCGGCGACCCTTGCCGCATGTCTTCCCCCTCTCTGCACCCCATTCCTGTTTGCCTACCTTTGGAAAATGCAAGCCACTAGCGCTGCAAACACTCTTCGGAGAAAAAAAAAAAAAAGACATAACACCTGACATGAACATGAATGACTAAGTCTGCATGAAAATGTATGACTGTTGTCTGAAAGTTGACATTCAAAATGTCTTTTTTATGACAACTTGACATTAAACAAGAAATTATGATCTTACATAAATTTATTATAAAAGTATTACTGATTAAACTTTAAAAGTTATGTAGCTTTTTGTTATCAAAGGTAAAGTTGACAGGTGACATGTTTATGACAGTGTCATGACATCTTATTCACAACCCGTCAAATAAAATGTTACCAAATAAATTAACTTTTTGTAGTAATTTTACTTGCATATATTATAATAACTGTACATTGAAATATAACTTGATGCTTTAAGACTGACCACATCAATCTGTGATTTTAAGTCCAATTGCAACATTTGACAACAAAGCAGTATGAAATCTCATAAATTTTGAACACATACATTCTTGGTCCCCGGCAGTAAAAAGGCACGATCGATTACAATATTGATCAGGAACAAGAATCCCACAGAACTGGTAAGAAACCGATAGGTCTGTATTCACAGATATAAAAGGTGCAGAAGCACAAGCCCCCCTCAGACAGACCCTTTCAGTTTGGTGCGAGGGTTCAACGACTCTGTGCCTCCCTGCACCACGTCGGTCCCTGCAGCTTCTTCCCAATCCAGTCGATAGTTTTCCATTAGGACGGGAAGGCTGTCAAAGCAACTTGTGACCTCCTCTCGCCCCGTCGGAGTCCACTGGCCTCTGATGTGCGTATCAATATGAATTTCATCCCTTTGTGCCCATCAGCTGCGAATCCCAATGTCCATTAGTCTCAAGTATCTTCTTCCTCCAACTTGTACTATTGATTTTCGCGTGTCTTTTTGTTCAGAACATGCAGAAGGATCTTAAAGACGAGGACCGCTCCATATGCCCCGAGTCTTTTACCGGGACATCAAAAATTACCCTCAGTCTGCTAATTAAGTAACTTGTCCCTGCTGATGTGCCACTTTCTCTCTTGTTACTGCTGGGTTTCCTCAGCGCAGACTTTTGGACGGGGATCAGATGACATGATGGACCAGAGCTGTGACCTTGAAGGTCAGAGCTTTTCATCTCAGAGGCCGCAAAGACATGACCTGTTGTCATACAGAGGGACATCACAATATATTACCTCCCTGGAGACATCTACACTCATCTGATACCAAAAGGTGCCATGTTGGTCTGATATGAGTTACAAAGGGCCTTTCCTTCCTATTCTACTTTTCAATAGCTGACGGTTATATATGAACAAATATATTTGATGCATTGTATAATATTTAGGATTACATTGGAGAAGTGGTGCAGGACAAAACCAGTAAGTCTACTTAAACAGGTGATATTTTAATAAAACAAACTATCTCAGACTTTTGTCTTTATTTCTAAAAAGGTTTACAATTTCCTAACTTTTTGGTTTAAGTTTTACGCTTTTGTTGGTCTGAAAAAAGGGGTTTAACATTTAATATCAGTATTGAATGCCAACCTTATCGTTCACTATGTCGTTACAAATAACAATAAAATATGTAAAATTATTTGGCAACACTTTATTTGACGCAGTGTACATAAGACTGACATGACACTGTCAGAAACGTGACATAACACCTGTCATGAAGATGAAGGAGTTGCATTAAAACTTGTATTAAAAGTCCATTAAAATGGTCAACCTGGCATTAAAAGTGTCATTATTCAGCGAATGACACTTCATGACAACAATTGTAAACATTAATGAAGACTCCTTCATCCTCATGACGGGTGTTATGTCACGTTTATGACTGTGGCAAGTCAATCTTATGCACACCCAGCCAAATAAAGCGTTACCAATATTTTTTTTAAATGAGCAAACTGAGTTCATCCATGTAGAATAATTATGAATTACGGAAACAACTATAGTCATTAACAGAACAATAAATTTTTTTCAGTGACTTTTCATTGGGCTTCCTGCTCCTCCATGAATGTATTTGCTTTTCGTCACAGTCTGCTGCTCTGACATCGTAGCTAATAGGGGTTATTGGAGCTGAGCTACAGATTTCTTGACATAGGGAAGGACTTCCTAAAGGATGAAGATGGATAACCTTTGGCTTTATTTGTGTCGTTGTCAATCGTGCAAGACCTTTTCATCAGATATAGTCATTGTAATCCCTGAGCCCCTATTCAATTTGCAGAGGCACCATGTCACTGCAGACCACTAAAGCCGAAGGAATTAATGGATCAATAAGCCCTTTGAAAGCCTGGTGGGACGGTCCTGGTCCCAGCGGTTGCTATCCAGTTACGGGTCATAATGAATGGGGTGTTGTTTATGTTGTAAAGCGCAGCGTCACTGAGCCCTTTGAACAAACCACCGAAGCAGAGCTTAGTCACAGCTAAAGAGTTTTCAGGGACGGCTGGGATCAGATCAATTGAAAACTTTCGCATGTGGGTCAAGAAATTACCCAGGATGCTATTTTGATCCAGTGTCTTGGCTATTGTTTAATCATGAACTCTGACCCTAACTTAATAGAGGCCTGTGGTGCTTTACATGGTCTGCGATCTTTGGTCGTCCATGTTCTCTTGGAGTATGTTTGGCTGACCAGCAGCACTTTGCCACCGTTTAATGGTTTCTCCTTTTGTGGGTAATGGCTTTCACTGAGGTTAGCATTAGAAATGGCTTTGTAACCCTTTCCAAAATTGACAGATGTCAGTAACTTTGTCTTTAGAACAGGAAGTGATGTGTTACTTTTTTCCCTTTCCAGTGAAAAACTTTTTTTTATTGGATTTTACATATAATTTAAACTTTTTGCAATTAAACAGAGAGAATGAAAAAGAAAAACTAATATTATTTTAGCCCTGCAAGTAAGGTAATATGATACAAATTTAAAATAAAGCAAAAAATAATAAATCACTATCACTACCAAAATTATATTGTTGTTCCTTCCAACCAAAGATCTTCCTTGTGTTGTATTACAGTTACATTACTGAAGGTTTCGACTGTCTGGAAATGCCCCGAAGAAAAGAGCCCAGGAGTCTAAGTGAGTTTCTAAAGTTTAAGACAGCCCATAATATCCCATAATAAGCTGGTCTTTTGGCTTACTTCATATTGTCTAGTTTTGTGTCTGGCAGGAATCAGGACTGATCAGTGAAATTACAACTCAACTTTTCAAGAAATGTAGTTAATTACAATTCATGATTTGAAGCAATTGTGTTTTCACAAAGGGCCAAGTGGGTCTGGATAGCTTTTTTTCTCCCAATGCAAATTAAATCATAAGTTCATGATTTCATTTGCATGAACTCATGAACAAAACGTACAAAAAAATGTACAAAACTACATTTTGTATTTATCTTTCTCATATGTGGGGTTTTACCAATTATTAAGCACCACTGGTTGGTAAAATCCCTGAATTTACCAGCTGGTTTGCTGGGGGTTTTTTGGGGGATAAATTTAAACCAGTGGTCATTGAATACAGCACAAATAATCATCTACAATACCACTGACAAATAAGGAAAATTTAGAGTGGTCAGCTAACCTAGATGCACTCATGAAACAGCCTGTTGATAGATAAGCAAATCTCTTGTACACATCCTCACAATATTGTTTTTTGTCAGCCATCTAGCACGTGCGCAATCTGTGTGCAGTTTTTACGTAACGGCCTTTATAGTCTGTTACCGCAATTAAGGCTCAGTCTCGCATATCGTTAAGTTGAGTCATGACAGTTAGTAGCTGGACCTGATCCAACCTTTCTTGAGGCGTCATAAACAGTAATTGCCAGTCATCACAAATCCCATCTGAGAAAGCACACAGAAAGCTCCCGGCGAAACAGCCTGGTTGTTTTTAGCTTTCCTGCTGTGTGGCTCATCAGCAACCATCCCGACACTCACATCCTGCTAAGAACGGGACCAATGATTTATATGAAAAGCTCAATCAAATAATTATCTGACAGTGCTTAATAACTCTTGTATGAATATCATTGTTTTGAATTAGTTAAAACTTCAAAGGCATTCATATCAGTTCTTTTTTTTTCAGTTTTCATTGTTGCAACCATAAATATTTATGTATTTCCCCGGATTTCATATTAGAGACAGTTGAAGGAAATAATCTGATTTCTGTTCAGTAACAATTTAGTACCATTTACATATAAGAAGTTAGTTAGTTAGAAAAGGGTGGTGTGCTTTTGTGTGTAGTTCACTTCTTTTTTTGACCTTTAACAAAGTCCAGTACAACTAATCGCGCTAAGATCTCACCTATTTAGTGACTGGAGTTCTCATGTGTGTAATCTAATCTCTGTTCTGTGAATGCCTCAATGATTTCCAAGAGAACTTTATTGAAGGGAAAATTATTGCCGACTATCACAAATTGATGATGAGGAGTCTGCCGTTTCAAAATGCAAGTCCAAACTGCAGTTCTCACAGAGGATTTCCATGAAATCTGATTTAGCTGAAGCAACTTTGAGAAAAAAAGTACAATAAGATAAAATGTTTATTTGCAACTTGTGAAGTTGCATTTTACCCAACAGTGCTCTCCGTCCGTACAGTTCACACAAAATGAGAACCGTGTGTTCGTATAGCTCTTGGTTAGAGTTTAGGAACATGGAAGAAGGCCAGTCCAGATCTTTACTTGTCTTTAATAACCGTCTCTGCTCCTCCGTATGGCAATTAGTCAAATGCTCGTATAAAACTGCATCACAATTTTTTTTTTTCCCACTGATCGATTTCTCCAAATGAGCGCACACCGACTACACACGCGTCGGCCGTCTGTCTTACCAGGTCTATATTTTAATGGATCTTTTTTCGCCTGTGACAGATGAGGCTGTGGGGTTTCAGTCTGGCTCGGGGCAGACTGCTCGCAGCCGCTGGGGTCATTTGAACCTTGTGGTTGCAGATGAGAGAGTGCTGAGATGCAAAGAGCCAACGCTGCGTTCACAAGCGTCCGACAGAGGGAGAGTCAGGAAGTCTGGCGACTGTAAACACCACCAGAGCATCCACACCAGCCATCCTCACACACGCACACACACACACGCACTCATCGACTCTGAAGACACACTATAGCCCACACTGAGCTGGTCTGTTCATGCAATCCCTTAACACAACCCACTGTATCATTCTCACCAGACTTACAACAACAATAAAACCAAAGTATATACAGAAACGTTAAGCTACTTGTAATTACAGCTTTATGAAAAGATCATCAGACATGCTAAGTGTAACTTCACTGCTGAAAAACATTCATTTATGTTAAAATATTATTTATTTATTCATTTATCGGATTTCTTTGGATATATGTCCACCAAATTATTTTTAGAACACACACACACACGCACACGCACAGAAGTAACTCTTTTACAATACAACTAATATTTGAATGAGAAAAAAATCTTAATCATTTATCTCATTAATCTTTTGCCTCTTTTGTTTTCTTTTCTTTCCTGTGTCTACTGTCTGGTTTATACTTTCCAATTCAGTGTAAATGAGTATTTATTTAAACAGCGTTATATAGTATAACGCTGTTATATAGTATACTATATAACGCTGTTATATAGTATACTATATAACATATACTATATAACATAGTATACTATATAACAGCGTTATATAGTATAACGCTGTGGGTCAGAAACAGATTTCTGTTTTTCACCTCAGAAATGATTTTTGGTTCAAAATGTCATAGTAGACATATTCGACATTTTTATGGCTCTTTATGTTTACACTAATCTAAGCATATTATCTCAATGTCCTTTGATAGTTAAAGCATGATCCATAATTACTGACACCCTTAGTAAAAATTTTAATAAAAGTTGTTAAATGTTTCTGTTTATAGACTCTGGGCTACACTAAGTTGCGCTTTGCTGCAGTTTTCTAAAAAGAAGCCTTTTTTTGGTTTGTTTTTTTTAAAACCTTTTTCTCCTCCTCACTATGAACGATATTAACACCGTTGATGTTCTTGTTCCCATTTACTGGGCGTCTGCCACAGTTGAATGTTCCCTTATCTTTCCAATTTTGAGTAGGAAATAAGAGTTTGTGTCACATTGCAATTTGTGATTTTCTATTTTGCAAAATAGAAAATCATGAATTTCTTGGCAACTTGAGGAAAAGTAAAAGTATACATGATTAAAAATAGATTTGCTTAGTTTATTTCATAGTGGTGACATGAAATGAATCTATTAAAAACATTTCAACATGTTTTATGTTCACCGCTAACTATTTGTTCTCAATCTAAAGTTGGTATTTTTGTAAGTTCTTTAGTGTGATTTAGATTATTTTATTAAATCAATAAATAAATTAAAATAAATGAACACTAATCTCATGATTAGAACTGCGTTCACAGGTCCCTCTGTACATCATTACTATGGGTGTTAATAATTATGGAGAAAATGGAACGGCAGCCTAGATTAACAAATTAACCCACAGTTATGCTTTTCATCTGAAACTGATTAAAATTAAAATTTTATAAGCAAACAGCCGGATTTTAGAAAAGTTGATTCGAACGTCTATTAGTTAAATATTCCTTCTTTGCTGGTCACTCAAAGTTGTCTGGCGTTTAATGCCGGTCAGTTTAGATGTTTTCATCAAGGGCTTTAAAGTAGATATCCTAGCATAGATACATGGATTAATACGAAAAAAAAAAAAGAAAGAAATAGAGTTGAATAAAACTATATCTATGGCTTTTTAACTTGTTGTTTTTTACAGTTCAGATTCACAATACTCAAAGAATGACACATTAGAAAACAAAAAAAGTTTGGGTTTTTTTTTGGCAAAGGATGCAAGTGCACACAGCAAAGGTAAAAAGACTGGAATTCAGCAGAAACAACAAGCGATCTGCAGGCGTAGTAAGTGGGTGAATGAGCAGGTTAACAGCGATGGGGCCTTGAATGGCTGTGACAGGAAGAAAGCGGCGAGAGGCTCCAGCACTGAAGGGACAAGTGACCCGGAAACACCGAGTAAAGTGCGGCTCGCCCCGGCCTCTTTAGAGAAAGAGGGGGAAAAAAAATCTGTGCAGAAGTATGGAGGTGAGTCTGCTTAAACACACATTTCACCCAGTTCCCTCAGTGTTTCTGCAGTGATGCGTCGCTCAAACCAACAGCACAAGGAAGAGTTTGTTTTTCTGTGCCAGTTCCTGCTCACGACTGTGGCAGCATTACAAACAAACTCCAGAATATATTAGCCCCCATGGAGTCTAATTGACCTCAGATCACTGTAAGGAAACACTGTTTGCGTACTCAAGTTTTTATGTTTCAAGGGACAGTTTCATATTCTGCCAGAACCCTATAAACATAATTAACTCCACAGTATGCACATGGAGTTTATCATAGAGGAAAAGCGCCTTTTAATTATTTCTTCTCCAAAAAAAAAAAAAAGAAAAAGAAAAAAATTAGAAAAACAACTTTTTATGGGGAACTGTTAAAGAAGGGTTCAATTTAGAGATTCAGAATAAAGATGTTTTCTAGTAATGACTATCATAAGCTTATTTAATTTCTCATACTTAGACACAGCTTTCTTAACTCCACCTCCAGCTAATGAACAGTACTTGTGAATATTTCAGGCGAAACTGCTTCACAATAGACAAGAACTTCCTTTAATCTTAAAAACTTTATAATTACAAAGCAAACAGCTCCTTTTGACCTTACCTAGTCAATTTGTAACTTTAAAATATTTTTTGCGCTTTTCTCTCTTTTGGATATTTCAGTCTGAATGAATGAGTTTAAAGAACAAGGTGAGTGTTGCCAAAACCTGACAGTTAAAATAAAATGTAGCTTATTTTTAAAGTTGTCAAAAAAATAAATAAAACTCTAAAATAAAACGAGACCATGGGATTTATGGAGGTAACTCCTTCTGAGTAACAAACACAAACACGACAATATAGTAGAAACTTTAGGTGTGTAAAAAATAAATAGATAAATAATAATAAAAAAAAAATAAAATTCAGCCTTACTTTGAGTATTTATAGACTGGGTCCCTTTTGAAACAGTGGGGGAAAAAAATTTCTTCTGCAACAAGTCCTCTGCACAGACTTGTAAATGTGCAGCCAGGCGGGTTTTCCGTTCAAATAGCGGCGATTGTATGGATTGCATATATTCCACATTTTATTGCAAAATTCTTTGTCATGATTAGAACTGCGTTCACAGTTTAACAGTCTCATCAAATGTCAAGTGAACAGAAACTAACACAAACAATAATAAGGCCTTATATAAATACACAAAATCACACACGCACGCACACCCACGCACACACACCCCAACGCACCCCCCCCCCCCCCACACACACACACACACAGTGAAGTATTACTGCGGGGTAACAAAGCTGATGTATCACTTGGTACATTCGATCAAATGAGATTTGATACATGCTGTGAAGATGATGAACTCCAACAACAGCGATGATAATAATAATAATAATAATAATAATAATAATAATAATAATAATAATAATAATAATGAAAAGAAAAAAAGTGGCACATGCATGTTTGGGACTTGTTGATGAGAAATCATTTGAACCAGGCCGGAGAGTTAATTAAAATAATAATAATAATAATAAATAATAATAATAATAATAATAATACTATAATAAACTGATCGCAGATGATTGTCGCCTGTAGTGTCCGAGAACAAACCCACTCAGTCTCCGTCAAACAGGCCAAAATATTTGCCAGAGTTGGAGAAGTAGATGTAAGGCGCGGCGTTCGCGGTCGGATACACGAGTGGGTAAGGCATGGGCAACAAACATCCGCCCAGCAGGCTGCTGTCTTTGTAAAAACCCGGCAGCTGCGAGTTTTTCCCCGCCTCGGCGAAGTGTTCCGCGGCCAGCGGGCCCTCCATGTCCGTGGACAGCTGCCTTTTGAGCTTGTTGCGGCGGTTCTGGAACCAGATCTTCACCTGGGTCTCCGTGAGCTGCAGCGAGCTGGCGAGGCACGCCCTCTCCGAGCTGCTCAGGTAGCGCTTCATGTCGAAGGTGGCCTCCAGCTGGAAGATCTGCCTCTTGGAGAAGATGGTGCGGGTCTTCTTCTTGACCGCGGCTTTGGTGTCGGCGGCGGACTGCTGCCGCGGCTCGGGGTCGTGCGCGCCTTGCGCCTCCGGAGAGGAGGCAACGGTGAGCGGCGCGGCGCTCTCCCCGCGCTCCGCCGAATGAACTGCGGGCTTCACTGTGTAGAGAGGTAACGAAATACTCTTTAAACCTTTTCAGATTAAATAAACGTGCTCTTGCTTTCATGCTTTAACGCATAATTCTGTTGCTGAAAACGCCCGCTCGTTGTTGTATTTATTAAAAGTAGAGAAATGTGGGAGTCACCTGTCTCATCTGACTCGCTGTCATCCTTCTTCGGGACGTCCCATGCCTCCTCGCATCTCCTCTGAAAATCACTCCCACTCCCAGCGTCCCTCTGCTCCTTTAAGGCGTCCAGGCGCGCACCGTCCTGCCGCTGCCTCAGGTTTAAGATACTGTCGATGGTGAATGTGAAACATGCGCTCCGACTCGGCCCGTCCTCTTTGCTCATATTCACGGGCATCTCATGCGCTCCTGCTGGGCTCCACACTCGGACTCTCCGAGCCGCATCGCTCCCCTTCCACCGCTGAGACTGGCACGCGCAGGAGCCGGTGATCCCGGAAGGGTGCGGGATCAGCGGCTCCTGATTGGTGGAGTTGAGGGAGCAGACGAGAGGCGGGATCAGCGTTCACGTCGGGTTGCCATATTGTAGCCTAAAAGTTTCTCCTTTTTTTTCCAGCCATGGAAATAAATGTGTATTTGTTGTTTCCTGTCGAATAGTGCAAATTAAATCCAGATTCCATTGAACTCAGAGCTCAGTCTTGGTAATTAAAGGCTCCATTCACATTCAAATGTGTTTTTAAAACTCAAACTGAAATTATGACTGGATTTTTTTTCCCGGATAATCTAAAAAAAACGAGTTCAGGGCGTCAAGGTGTCCTGTTTCTTTAAGAACACTGCAGATCTTAACTCTGACCTCCTTCATCTGGATTTCAGTTCAGTTCATGCTCATATTGGTGCATGCGCACTCACCCAAAACACAAGGGAAGCTGTTGTGCAACTTGGTGCGTACATTTAATTCACATTTGTGACTCAAAAAGTGTACAAAGGTCTGTATGAAAATTCTCTTAAATAACAAAATACACAATAAAAGTTGTGAGTCGTGATTACAGTTATTGTTGTGATTCTAACAGCATGAAAACTCACAAATAATACAATTTGTTTTTGTAACTGATTGATTTATAGTGATTACATAGTAAACATTTTAAGCGATGAAGGAATTCGGGAGATTATGTTGGAAGGTTTGTGTGACTTAAACCAGCCTCCCAGTACACTATGAAAAATAATTTCCCTGTTTATTTATTTTTGCTTTAATTGCAAAAGCAAAACAACTACAAAATTGCCATTTTGAAATGATGATGGCATTTAAAAAGGAAACAGTAACTGTCCCTAAAAAGGCAGTAAAATATCTTTCATTGTGTTTTAGTTCACGTTTTTCACAGAATTGTTAGTAATAAGCCACAATTGTTTTTTTTTTTTTTAAAGCGCAAACAACCTGTTTATGATCATGCCATCTCAAATAGGTTCAAGTTGTAACTTGTGACCTAGTCCAGACTTGGACTAGGTCACTGCAAAACTTTCACTTTTTCTTTTTTCTTAAACTGTCGGAGGTGAAACTGTCTCACCTCTGAAACAGTTTCCTTCTTTCATGTTCCATGTTTTAGGTCCCAATAGCTTTAGTCATAATTTTCCATTAAAGAGCAGCTTGGATGAATTGTTGATGTGCTTATGGAGTATTTTTGGTCGTCTGGCTGCTCTTTGTTCATTTGTGAATTGTGTCAATGTGGTTCACTGTAGCTCCAAACCCATTAAAATCAATTTGAAAACCTTCCCAGCCTGACAAATGTAAATGACTTTTCTGCTGAACTGTCCTTGAATGTCTTCAGATCAGGCCACAGATTGCTGCTTTTTGTGATGCTCTAGCCTAAATTAAATATTCAATCAAGTGTATGTGGCTGGTAAAATAGAAACCAGCTTCCAAAACCGTTGTTCATCATAGTTGATTTATGATTTAAAGTGACACAATTATGTTTTTCCCAGGTTGATCTGCATAAGTTTTGACCCCTTTAATAAAAGAAACCATCATTGGAAAAGTCCGTTATGTATTTTCATCAGGTTATGTAAAAACATACTGATCTGAAGTGTGAATAATAATAAAATAAACTACTTTTCACATTGCAGTATTCACCAGCCATCTTAGATAATTGTCAGAGTGCTGCACATCTACAACATAAATCTTTTTCCTAAAGTTCTTCTATCGGATTAAGATCTTAAGGCTGTGAAAGCCATAGTAATACGGTGAATTTATTATAATCTTGAAGAAGCCATTTTGAGATTAAGTTTGAGAAGGAGGCATAATCCTGCTGGGAGTTTGCCATTAGAAGATGTCTGTGGTAATACTGACCATAAAAGAAAAAGAATCCCTGTTCACTAGAGATTATTTCAGTTAAATATACATTTATCTTATTGTTCAGATGATCCAAAGATTCCAGATTCCTTACAAAGATGGAGAATATTGATATTCAGTAGCTTTATAAATTTACTTTAGTCCTGGATATCTACTTGCATGGTTCTCAACACCGAGTAAGCCTTTACAGGACACAAAAATATCCAACAGAAAACTCAGTTGAGGTGTAAATGACAGAATTGTTTTTTGTACCACTTGTGCCGCCACATGACGGAATGCTGCCCTGGGCTGAGAACCAGACTCCTTTCGCCTTTGTCCAAGAGAAATAGTTAAAAGAAAAAATCAGGGCATCTAAATTATTGTGTTAGATTTGCTAATAGTGTCTCTTTGCTTCCAAAGCTCCTTACATTATACCAGTCCTGTCATCGGTGGTGATATAAACATCAATGAGTGGGTGAGGTGTGCAGTCAGTGGACAGGTGGGATCTGAGACCCCAATAACTGGCGACGACACCTGAGGCAGGCCGCCCAGAGTCAGAGGCGTGCCAATGTTCTCTCGGTACACCACAGGAACTCTGATGACCCTGTGGGCGGCGTAAGGTACGACGGCTCCACCGCTTTCTATGTCGGCGGTGATCTGGCGTTTCCACTTGTTCCTGCGGTTTTGAAACCAGATCTTGACCTGCGTCTCCGTGAGCTGCAGCGAGGCAGCCAGCCCGGCTCGCTCTGTGCTGCTCAGGTAGCGCTTCAGGTCGAAGGTGGACTCCAGCTGGAAGACCTGGGTACGGCTGAACACGGTGCGCGTCTTCTTCTTCCGCAGCATTTTGACTTCACCTGTGAGCAAAAAGAGATTTGGTTTGTTTATTATGGTTCTTTTCCTGTGAGAACCAGTATATCAGCCTGTAATATCAGATAGCGATATCATAGCCGTTTGGACCCAGAGACTTTATGCACCAGGTTCAATCAGACTTTTACTTCAGCAATCTTGAAAACGTTGAACAAACTTGCCAAAAGGAAGACAATTTTTCAGTTTTTGAAGCATCAGAAAATTATTTTCGTAAGTTATAACAAATCAGGTAGAAGGGGGACTCCAGCTATACAAACTGTAAAATACAATTCTTTCTTAAAGAGAGAGATTGTTCACATTGTGGTTATAACTTACCTGTATCACAGTTATCCTCCCCGAGGATGCAGGGAGACTGCACAGTTTCTTCCTGTTTCTCATTCGTTAAACTATCGTCTCTCTTCTCCTCTGATTCGTCGCTCTCCTCCGCTGAGTCTGGTAAAACTTGGCAATCCCCTCGTCTCTGTGTTGCACGGACCCCCCATTTATCTGTGATGCTGGACCCATAAATATCTGTGGAGAAAAACAGAGAAAAGATAAAGTTATTACCTCAAAACAACATTTGCACCTGAGAAAAACACGGGTCCAATATTAGAGCAGACACACAATAAAAAAATAACTGGTAGCTTTATCTATTAAAATAATCTACATCTAGTTCGAAAATGTAACATCCCATGAAGATCAGATTCTTATTTTGATAACAGATCCTACCTGAACATGTTGATTATAATTTAACTCACCTCTTGTTTCAGGCAGCTGTTGGTCTCATTACAATTTGTTATAAGATTTGCGGTTGATACAAATTTCCTCTTTGGAGCAAATTCTGAGGTTCGTGTACCACTTTAGCAACTTAGTTAACGCTAAAGTTGAACTAGATCCAAAGCTAAGCTACTAACTTTGGGACAGGTGTTGTGATTTTGTACAAGTATAACTAATAAAAGCTGAACCATTTTTCTTGAGTGAGTAAAGTTCAGAAATTTAAAATAGCTGGAGTGCCTTAAAAAGTAGAAATTAACCTAATTTATTTAGGAGCCTTTTAGGCCTTAGCGTTTCTACATTTAGCTATTTGTCCTCAGAAACAATCAAACATTGTTTAAGTTTTATTTTCTCCTTGCCAATTGGCCTAAATGGAAGCGACTAATTGGACAGTTGGGTCGTTTATTTGTGGAGAAACTTTCAGAAAAGGGTTATCCAGGTCATGTGTTACAAACCAAGCTCTAAATATTATAAAGGAGAGGTGATGGGTAATTTCATTATCTTATTATAACACAAATGTTGTCTAAATTGGACAATTCACACTGTTGCCGTCTCCCCGGATACAATTATCCATGATCACAAATAAAAACAATCAGCTCTTCTATCTTGGACACTTAACCTTCATTACACTGATTTAAAAAAAATATAAAAGATGTTAAAAAAAAAAATGGCTGGAATTTAAAATTTTACTTGTTAATTCAAACATTTTAAAGACATCTTTATTCATTTTTGGTTGTTCTATATTAAAAAGAGACCAAAATAATGAATAGTATGCGATGAAAATTGAGAGAAATTGTAATAAGCTATCTATTATCCATCCATTATCTAAAACACTTATACTTGCTGGGTCGCCAGGGGGACTTGTGTCCGTCTCCAGCAGCCATTGGGCAAGAGGTGGGGTACAGTAATAAACCTTTTCAATTTATTATGAGAAAGTGACAAGTGTACCATTTTAATAGCAAAACTTTTATGCATATGCACTAACTAAATCATCTTAAACTCAGAGTTAAGACGGTTAGCTTGGAAGTGACTTTAGCGTTAGCGCTATCAATAAATTAGCTTAATATAAACCTATTTTTTAAGCCTACATAGAAGGTTTCTCAATCACAACAAGTCTTATGATAGCTTTGACATTTTTCTGAGTTGATATATTCACCCATTATCAAATTTGGAATACTTTATTTACTTTAGACGGGAAATGAGATATTTTCAGTTTAACCCTGTTAAACTGTAAAACGGAAACATTGAAAATAGAAATAGAAAATAGAAGAATAAAAATCGTGGGGCGGGAGAAGTGGAGGCACCTGCCACTCTTGTAAATCTTTGCATTAACATTAGCTTAACGGCACAGATGGTAACACTTTATTTACCAATATTTACAAAACTTCATAAATGCCCACTCACTCCAGGCCACGCCTCCCTCAGTTTAGCCACATTGTTATAAAACTGCTGAAATTCTGTTTTCTCATTTGGTCTTTGTGTGCCAGCTCCTAGATTTAGCCCAATCTGGTCGCCCCTCTGAAAACCTTCTGGAGCCGCCCCTGCTGTTCTCTGGACACAGCGGCTATTGTTGACTGAACCGACGTCTTCTGCTAAAAACAACAAAGTAACCGTGGAGGTGAGGCCTGTTACCAACATACAAGTAGCTGAACTTGCGACTACAAAATGTTAAGTAATTTTAATGGATAGATTTTAATATCCTCCAAAAGTCATTTTTATAGTGTAGCTGTTTCGAGCCAGCAAAGAAAGGCGCAAGATGGGAACTTACCTCCAGGATTTTGAAGCGGCCGTCCCGTTTCCAGCGCCCTGCTGACCACCGGGACGGGCGCAGCCCCCCAAACGCTGAACCCGGAGGTCTCCACGCTCTTTCCGGCCGAAGAATCCGCGCCGGATGTCCGCAGCAGATTCTCGATGAAGAAAGACGGAGCGCCGAGTTCGGACCTCGGCGCCTTGTCGTCTAACATCACGACTTTTGCGCTTGCGGAGCCAGCTGGTTTTTGCGCTTGAAAAAAAAAAAAAAAAAAAAAATCCCGCGGAGAAGAATATTATAAAATCCTCCCTGGGAGAGACGTCAGTTCTTTTTGCTCGATGTAAATCATCGCGACGCGCTCCAAGAGCTCCCCTTGTTGGAGATCCAGGCGCAAAACTCGCGTTGGGGTTGATCTGAGGACAGAAAGGCAGCGATATTAACTACTCCAAGAGAGAGAGAAGGGAAGAGAGAGGGAAAAGCTCCACAGCGGTGTTTCCTCGTAGCTTATCTCGCAGGCTGTGTGACAGTCCGCCGTTAGGGATAGCAGAGGAACTGGATTTAGGTCAATTAGGAGGAAAGCCGCGCAAAGACACGGTGATGTCCTCAGGGCTGGAGATGGAGAGCTCGTCCCGAGGAATGGCACAGTACCGCCTATTGGTTACATCTGTGCATGCACGCCTTCGTTTCACAGTGTTTCTAAAACTGATTTTCAGAAAAGATTTAAGACGATCGGGAAAAAGGGAAGCTTGCTTTTGCTCCAATGGTCATTTTTCCACATCTCCTTTGTTGTTGTTTTTTGTTTGTTGTGAGAAAACGTAATTGCGCTCAACATGAGGCAGCAGGAAACATGTCAAAGCAGCCGAGGGCCCAGAAAACCTTTTATTGATCAGTTCTGGAGACAATTTCGATATTTGTCGAAATTGCTAATACGCTAATGCGAAAACATCTATTTTAAAATTTCACATAGTTTATGTTAAACTTTTGTGTTGTAAGTATTTTTTCCTCGGACAGGAAAAACAATAAAACATCACAAATGTTTGTTTGCCGCTTTAACACGCAGAAATAAGGATTGCACTTAAAAATGACCTGAAACGCACTATGTAGGTTACACACAGACTGTTATTGTTATGCCTTTTTGTGTTAATTATGATATATTTTTTTTATTTACAACTAACGAAAACATGGCATTCATAGACATTTGACTCATAAAAAATACTTTTTATATGTATGTAAATGGTACCTACTTGAAGGTTGTTTTTTTCCCCCAAAAGTCACTTTTAATCTGACAAACAAGCCAATTGAAATATAATAGATAGATAGATAGATAGATAGATAGATAGACAGATAGACAGATAGATAGATAGATAGATAGACAGATAGACAGATAGATAGATAGATAGATAGATAGATAGACATTGTACTTTTGTAACCAGTGCGTTGTTGTATTTTTTGTTCTTCCTTTCTTTCTTTTTCTTTTATGATCTTTCTTTTTTCCTTCCTTCTTTCTTAATTAAGTCGTCTTCTGTGGCAGCTGTTTGTGTTCCATATTTTCTTCAATGTGTGTGTGAGGAATCAAAATAATAATGATGATAAGAAAAAATATATAACTAATGCTCAAATTTAACCCCCCAAATTATTGGCATATGTTGTTGCATGTAGGTTGTTAATTTAAATAATCCTAATCATAATTATAGTAAAGTTTCTCATTAAGTAAAGGAACATGAAGACATCGTCTTATAAAATGTCACAGTGAAAAATTGTAGTTATTTCCAGCTTGCTTGTTTGTTTGTTTTTGTCCAGCCTGAACAAACTCGTCATGTGGTTTTGTGACTGAGATCTGCCTCTGACAGACTTGATGAACCAATCAGTGATGAGCTTCGAAGCCCAACAATAACTTAACCTTCCAGGTCAGAACATTTTCCCCGTCCTGCTCTGACAAACTGACACAGAAGTATTTCGCCACAGTTAGCGGATCCTCTCAGAGCCTTCAGACCGTTGATTGCTCATGGGGAAATTATCGGGAGTTTGAGCCTTAAAGCCCATAGATGGACCGACTGCGAGCGTTCCTGAATGTTTAGTCATCTAAGGAGCTGTGAAAAGTGGAGTAAAATGCCACTGTGTGCGTGGAGTTGTAATCGGATTTTAACATTTTGAAAAGCTTTACTTTCATCTGTGAGCAGCAGTGTTAAAAAAAACAAAAAAAAAAAAAAACAGAAATGCTCAGAAGCTCAGAACATTCCAGGCTGTTTTGCTCTGCGTTTTGATCAACTGCACTCACTTTTCACAGAAAACAACACACAACCCTTTGTTGATGGTGAACATTAGTGAAATAAACAGAATGAACAAAATGAACAAAAAATAAATATATTTAAAAAATCTTATCAGAGGGGAAAGAGGTCAACAGTTTTTTGTTTTTTTTTACCCAAAAGAGAGAAAAAAAGTTCTCTGCTGCACCCCTGAAGTTACTTTGTGAAATCCTCTTTGCAGTAATCGCTTATGAATCTAATAGCTTGGTGGCTGTTTGTAGTTTAACACCTCCACTGAGCTCCGGAGGGAATTTGTGTGCACAGAATGATTTACATTTGGTGCCTGATATGTTTCTAATTTCCTGTAGAGCACAGAAAAGCTGAAGAAAAATATTTACAATCGATAACCTGGAGATCTTTCAGGCAAAACTAGCAACTCACACTTGAGAACTCACACTTTTTCTACATGGGCACAACTTCATCATCAGGGTCAATGTTTTATTTGTTACTATTTTGCATCTACCCTTAATAAATAACCATAACTGGGACAGCCAACTTAAAAACAAACAAACAAAAAAACATTGCGTTCCCATGCAAAAGTGAACGGCCAGGTTCACTTTGATTTAAATCCTATTTAGTTTGACTCTGCAGTTGGTGCAGGCGTGACATGTTTTTTTTTTGTTTGTTTTTTTTTGTCTTAAAGAAAAGTCCAGACAGCTTTAACCCTGTGACCAAACCCAAATACAAGACAATGAAGATTACAGGATTCTGATGTTAAAAATAGTCGTATGTTAAAGTTCATGCAAAACCCACTGCTTAAAATCCTCTCTCTGTATTTTTGTGTTAAATGCCAGACCCTAACATTTAACACTCTTCTCCAGCAGAAGGTTTGGGGTTGAAACTGGCTGACATTTCAAACTGTTTGAGCCTTTTGAATTGAAGGTTCAGAGTTCAAGGCTCCACTAGCCCATAAGACATGATATCTCTGAAAACTCTGGCTTTAGCTTGTTTTTTCAAGTTTATTTCGTATAGCACATTTAGCAGCAAATAAAAACAAAATACGGCAAAAAAAAAAAAAAGAATCACAGAAATATCCAACTAAACGATGAAGTTGAGCAAATGGTGTGTCTGAGTTCTGTCGGCAGGTTAATTGGTCGTTAATCTGCTGACATTCAGTGAACACTGAACGCTGGAACTTAATAAGTTGGTTCAGCAATGTAACGTTGTAACACAATACATGTGATCAGACCAATTTACTAGATATTTTTCTTCTAATAGATGAATTGTACATAATGCATGTCACACCGAAGGTGGAAAAGATTTGAAATTACTCGTTTTTTTCCCTCTAAAATCATAAAACACAGCATTTAACAAGGTTGTGTAGATTTTTTTTTTTAAAGCAGCAGGTGAAGGTTGTTCAAACTGCAGCTTCATTTTGTATGCCAGAAAGCATTCATGATAAAAACAATTTTAAGTGATTTTTTTGGTAATCCAAGCAAAATTTATGTGCCGTTTTTTTTTTTTTTTTTTTTACAGTTTTGTACAAAAGAACAAGTTAATAAATGATAAAAACATTGACCACATTTAATGTTGCTGATGATTTATGTCACTCTCATCCTTGGTTACACCGCATATTTTGTTTCTGGAAAACTAGAAATGATCACATTGTCATAATTTGTGCCTTTTTAATGGACTTCTCTGACGATACGAGCTGTTGAGGTCAAAGCCACGTCCCAGAATGACAAGAGTGTACAAGGTCAGCGAGGTCCAGACGTCTTAACAGAGTCACTCAACCATAAGGGCCCTTTTTATGCCACATGGAGCACAGAGTGGACTCAAAATGACAGATCTGTCTGGGTTTTTAGCCTGTCTTTCTGCAGCCTTCACTCTCTTTGCTTGATATTTCTTCTTTCCAAAAAAGAAAAAAAGAAAAAAAAAAAGCTGAATTTTCCACCTCTCAGATTTGCTTTAACCCTCTCCAGGCAGATGTTGCAGAAAATATCAGATTTTTCCTGCAACTACAACTTAATTTGAGCCTGAGAGGGTTAAGATACAAACCTTCTGGTTCTTGCAGTTGCTCAACAGAAAACCGAGTCCAATGTGTGTTTTAAACCTGCTCAGAAACACTGAGAAAGGGCTGCAGACCACAACCAGTGAGTCTGACACATACTTGTTCTGCTTAATCCCCATTAGCTCTCACCTCACTGCACCATGAGCCTTATTCACTCTGAGAGCTGCTTGCTTTATTGCAAAAACATCAGAAAAACTTCTACAAGACTGATGACGCCTGTCTTGTTTGTGATTTGCCACATTTTAACCCTTTACAGCATAAAATACAATAGATTTGGCTAAACAAACTATTAATGCCTGTTTGTTTAACCCCTGGACTCCAAATTAACCCCGTTAGAACCGTGCTGTCAGCTCGGCACAAAGGAAGGGAAATGCCTGCTGTTTTGAGCTCATATTGTGCTTGAAGCCATTTGTATTGACTAGAATCATGCTTCTATATGATTCCCATGTCCGTCTGCAGAAAGCATGACTCCATATACAGTGGAAGTGATCAGGAATCATGTGGGAATAGTCAGGAGTGGAGTATACGTGCACAGGAAGCAGGTTTCATCCCCGTGGGTTGGTAATGAAGGAGCACTTCTGACCGAGAACAACAATAAAAAGGTTTACGGACCATCAGATCAATGAGAAAACATCAACTTCCCTGATGTCTGCAGCTGAGCCAGAAAAACAGGGTCAAAAGGCCAAGAATATGGAAAGACCTCTTGATGAAGACTCACATCTGAAGCATTTTAAGTTCCCAAAATAAAGCTTTCCATTCCCCATTTTTGCATCCACTATTTCTCTCGGTGCACTCAGTCTTTACACATGAACTTTAATAAATCCTGCTGCAGCCGAGAGCAACAGCAGGACATGGAGCTGAAGAGCCCTCCGATCGAGAAATCGCGTGAGAACTGAGCCTAGAACACTCAAGGAGCTGCTTCAGCCTCCTTCCCCTCCCCGAGGTCAAAGCACTTCTGTCATATTAGCTTACACACACAGCGTCCATATTTCTCAATAAATCATGGACCCTGCAGGATCACGGCGAGCTGCAGGACTCTTCTTTTAGTCACTCTGCTGAGATGAACGTCACAGGGAACGTTTGAAGGAAGGACGTTTGGTGACATTTTTATTCATGTTGTGTTTTGTGACCGTTTGCTCCTGCTTTTAATTTGAAAGGAAAAGCTGGCCATTGGAAACAAAGAGGCAAAGAACAAAATGGAAACTTTCTCTTTAAATATGCAGTCAGAAAAAAGACATTCAAAGTCAATTTGAGATTTTTTAAAGAAATGTAAATAAATATGTGAATAAAACTAAGACTAGATTATGTAAAACCTCTTATTGGAGTGAAGAAATCTTTGAGAGTAACATACAAAAATAGTGGTGAACAGAACAAAACAAAACAAAACAAATACACAAAAAAAAAAAAAAAAAAAAATCCAGTGGAACTTTTCAGTGGAAAATCTTTACAATTACAGACTAAACTGAAATAACCTAAACAAAAATAAATTTCAAATCACTTCATTTCCAAGAAGGAAATTGTTCACCCTAATACTACTACTACTACTACTACTACTACTAATAATAATAATAATAAAAGTATCCAGGGTCATTCTTTATTGTAAAATACAAAAACAACACATTACTTTAAATAGGATGAATTATAAAATGCAACAGTTTATTATTATTATTAATAATAATAATAATAATAATAATAATAATAATAATAATAATAATAATAATAATAATAATAATAATAATAATAATAGTTTCCGCGGTGGATCGCGGGCTGCTGGTCTCTGTCAACCTCCTGATTAAACATATATGAAAGATGAAAGAGTCCATGAAGCTCAGCTGCCCCCAGGACTCGTTTCTCCAGAAAACTCGTCCTGTTTTCCCTCCTCTTGTCACGCAAGTCCCCGCTGCTGCCGCTGCCCTGCTGGGAATCCAACCAACAACCTGAACACAAGGCCTGTTTTATTTATTTTTTTCTTACAATATTTGATTAATTTATCTGCAACGTCACAATTTTGTTCACGATAGAGAGAGCGTGGAGAGAAAATGCTGAAGTGTTTTTTTTTTTCCTGATTAAGAAAATCTAAGATTAGCGGTAATTTACTTTTCTAAATATTTCACTGAGTTTGACCAACTTGGACATGTACTACTTTGCTCAAATCGCAAAAGTTTGCAAAAGAACAGACAGTTCTTGCGAACTTTGCTGCGGATTTTTTTTTTTTTTTAGATACCAAAACCCCGCAGATTAAATTAATCTGTAAGCCAAATCTTGATCGATGACGGGTAAAAAAAAATCAAAAAAAAAAAAAAAAAACAAGAAGGAAAGACAGAAAGAAAGCGAGAAGGAGCGAGAGAAAATGAGAATTGGATTAAAAAGAAAGAAAAAAAAACTCGTGATGTATCCAAAACTTGATGAACAAAACAATAATAATCTGCAGATTAATTCGATGTGAAAAATAAACACAAACTTGCACAACTTTAATAGAAAAAAAGAAACAATTCAACCCTATGTGAGATGTGGGAATTTAAAATAAAACAGCAGCAACAAATAATAATAAATAAAAAATAATAAAAAACGAAGGGGCATTTCATCTAAAAACCCATATCTGATACCAAGCAGCGAATCCAGGCTCAAAGGAAATTATGACGCCTCCACAACTACCTTTGACATTCTTAGTCTTTTAGAAATGTTTATTTTTTTAAAATAAGAAATTAAATGTAGACTGCATGCAAGTTGCGCAGATTAATTCGAAAATAGTTACTTTAAAAGTGAAAAAAGACGTAGAACCAACAACATATATCGCTGTAATAATGACAATAATTACCGAGGATGATGAAAACCATTATTATTATTATTATTATTAGTAATAATAGTAATAATAATAATTGTAAAAATGGCGATGAAAGGCGTTACTTTTCGCTGTGACCGAGAAGGTTTTTCTCTTCTCAGCATCGAGTCGGAACAGGTCAGAGGTCAAGCAGAAACCCACACAGGTTTTGTTGAAAACTTGAAATAAATACGCTGTTTACTTTTGTTTTTGTAGGACAAAACGCCGCCTGTGGGTTTAAAAAGAAAAGAAAAGAAAAGAAAAGAAAAGAAAAGAGAAGAAAAGAAAAGAAAAGAAAAGAAAAAAGAAGATAAGGAAAGAAAAAGAAAAGAAAAGAAAACTTCGATTTGCATCAATTTGTTTTTTGCGTCGTATTTAATTTATATCAGCTATGAAGGTCACACAAGTTCATGATTGAAAGATGTGAACGTAAAGAAACACAAAGTCAAAAGTCCAACTGACAGAATGTCTCATCAAAACCTGAATAGTAATGACTTCTCCAATTACAGTTATAATTGCATGTGCAGATTTGACCAGCTGAGGGCAGCAAAGAGCACATTTATTAAAATCATATAACTTAAGTTCAAGTTTCATATTTAGTTTCATATTTTCGTTTGGTGGAAGGACTGATTTATGCAATAAAACGCAATTTTCCAATGACTTTATTTTGTGCTTTCCGAGGAAAGAGGCATACATTTAACGTCACGTTTCATCAAAACATGATTATGTAAATTATTTACATCTTTGGAAAATAAGTCTGTTATAGGCGCAAAAGGCGCTGGGTGTGATAAACAGATGAAAACGTAACAACTCACTGCAACCACTAGATGGCAGTGTTACACTCTCTTTGGGTTGACTCAACCACAGTTTGTTCCGAGTTCAAAAGAGAAACTATGAGGAGCAAAAAGTGATGTTCAGAACCGGGATGTAGAGCAACCACAGTGTTGTCATTGGGAGTATATTATTAATGCTACAGTTCAATATTATTAATAAATTACAGAGGAACAACGTGTTAGACTTTATGCATGTTCACATCATCACCCTGTCTTACATACAACAGTAGTTTATTTAACTCTGTATTTGCAACTGTCTGTTATTTATCCCTGCCCCAGATCAGCTTTACACCCTCTGAGAAATCCAACAGCCAATCACGGGGAAGCTTGCTGATGCATCATTTATTAGAAACGCAGTAAAACAATTCAGCCTCAGTGATCAGAAAAACCGTATGAGCTGTCAAAGGCTTTCCATTTTGTCTGTAAAAATAATACAATAAAATAAAGAAAATAAGCAGAAAAACAAAAATCATTGTGGTGTTTTCATCAAAGCAAAATTACCTCTAAGAATTTTAGATGTTACATATTGAACCAATAAAGGTTAAGGTCAGGGGTCAATGTCATCTTGGAGGAGTTCCAGTGCCTTGGTGGCTTGTTTACGATGTAAGGATGGAGCAGATTGTGACCTTCTCTGCAGTAATGCTGACATTGCTCTAGTCTATGGTCACGAGATAAAGACCATGACAGGAAGAACGAGACACAGCGCCTGAAATGAGCTTCATTGTCTTTCATTGGGCGGCTCAACTCAGCCTTGTAGAAAAGGTTTTATGGGGTAAAGGATGCTTATCCTGAGTAAGGTGGGCACCACTCTCATCCACAATAATAACACCTCTCAAGAAACTCAAATAAACTTTACAAAGAGTAGATAATAAAGGGTGAAGGCCTTGCTGAAGGGATGAGTCTTGAGGAGTAGTTCAGTATTGTTGCAATTAGGAGCTCAGATGGGAGATGTGGAGTGTTGCCCTTAAGGTTTGAACCCAAAAGCTGTAGACGTGGCAGTGAGAATAAAGTAGACCTTTTTCTGAAGCTTGTAATATTCACAACCATTTTTATTGCTAAAGTTGAGTAAGTTAGATGATAATTATGGTTTAAATTCACTGAGACAGTGGAGGAAGCTGAGTGGAGGATTTGGTACTGAGACACAACTGTGTATCATCAGCATAGAAAGAAATGTCTCGACTCAGAGGCCATGGTGGTGTACGATCTGACCAGATGGTAAACAGAAGATGACCAAGAGCCAAACCTTGAGGGACACCAGTCTGGGGGTGAAATGTGAGTCGTCCATGGTGGCAAACTGTGGTTGGTTGGAGAGGTGGTGAGGCCAGCGGCCTGGGGTTTTCTGAACAACTGCAAGTTCCAGGTTTTCCACGGATTAGCTTTTTATCCCTTTTGTTTCAGTCCTTGACTTTTTCCTTCTACAATTTGATCCTGGAAACATTGAAGACAATTAGTGGGCTGATGACAATAGAAACTAAAATACTGATGGTTGGAGCTTGTTGCAAAACTATTTGTCATCGTTTCTAAACATAGATCTGTTTAGATCATTAAAAATCTTTAACTTTATGGAAGTCCACGGCATTAGTTCAGTGCTGTCCGGCAGCACAGTGGTAGGATCAAATGTACGGCCAGCAGAGAAAGCCCCGAGCTGTCACTGAAGACAAACAGAGCAGTCTGGAGGCTGCATCTTTACTCAGAGGAATTAAAAGGGTGCCCGGTTTGCAAATGAAGACAAAAACAAGTCAGTGGCAATCATGCACGGTTGGCTGGAGACGTGAAGAGTTCACATCTGGGGCTCAGGCTGCATTTAGAAGCTCTGCTTGATGTGCAGCTTAATTCATTACAAAAGAGATAGAGCTCTTTAGCATGCGGCATGTTTTCCCTCTTCAAAGCCAATCTAATGAGAGAGGTCCTTCAGATGGGCTGCATCAGCTGTCACTAAGTTCTTGTGGGAAAGGAGAAAGAAATAAAATATGCTTTCCCCTTGCAAGAGAAAAACACTTTCATAGCAATTTGCAAGTGAGCTTCCAGATCAAGAAGCTGTTTAAAATCAGAGTCCGGGTGGCGTTTGGGTGGGGCTCGTTCGTTTTCACTGCCTCCAGCTGTTGTTTTTGTCATTTACTGGAGAAAAATAATTTCCTTATAGATGGGGGAAATAAATCTTATTTAACCAGACACACACACGTGGCTTAAAAGACAGTTCAGTTTTGCAGATTTAAGGACAGTTGTTACATTTCTGAACATGAAGCCGCCATGACTGAACTGTTACATTCAAAAAATAATCCAGTTTCACAAAGAATTATCATATATATTATAATTTTCTTCTACTTAGCTTGTCTTTTAAATTGTTCTTCAGAGAACTAAATACATCAAAACTCAAACAATTTACATTTTCATACCACTATAAATAAATTCAGGCTGTAAGAATTTAAAGTGGTGAACTTGGTACACAATAAAATTATAGTACAGTAAAAAAAATTTTCAAAAAATCTAACTGCTGACAATGAGTGCATTAGAGTAGCATTTGCAGCAAGGCTGCACCGAAACATTTTGTGTTTACACAAAAAGTAAGACTCCTTTTATTATTCTTGATCATATTGGCAATAAAAGACACTCAAACTATGGGATCCAGCTCCACATCTTAAAGTTAACACACCCAGGAGCCAGATGTAGGTATAGTAGCCAAAAATTGTACTCAAGTAAGAGCAATGTTACCGGTTCTTTAAAATAAAGTTACTCAAGTAGAAGTGCAGTAAAAATGCATTTTACTGCACTATATTTTGCTCTAGAAATATACATATATATTTTCTAAAGGTTACTAAAGCAAGTGTAACTAATGACACCCACCTCTGGAAGAATCACACCATCTGTTGTTATAAATATAAAATTTAATCCCTCTTGTTTTTCTCTTGCCGTACTCGGTGTTAATCACCCCTCTCTTGAAACAGGTTTGGTTTTTGTTTTTCAGCTCTGCCACTTTAATTGTTTGCTCTCCTTCCATTTGGTCTACAAAACTCATCTTGACTTAGAGGATTTTTCCAATGTTTGAAAAAATTTGAATTGTCCCATTATAAAACATTTATAGAGCATGATGCTCTAAAAATGCTTTAAAACAGAAATAAAAAAAAAGTACCAGAAGAAAGGAGTAGCCTGGCATTCATAGAAAACCAATAAAAATACATAAAAACACCTCCTCACCTCACCTTAGTAGAAGATATTACATCTGTTTGTCTCTGGTTTCTTCAGTCGCTGGTCTGGGGGATCATGTGACGCAAAAGATGCTGCATTTGCTTTTTCTTCAGAGAGTAAAATCTGCAAACCTTTACCAACTCCACAGTAGTGCACTTTGAAACAGCTGTCATGGCACCCAGGTTTAATTCAATCAGCACATCCAACCAAGACCTTGATTTGCTCTTATCTGTGCTATTGAATTATTTAGCACTCCTGCTGCCCTCACAAAAACTCTGTTGGGTTTAAATAATACATGTTGTAATGAAATACATGTAGTTTCCTATAGGACGTATTGACAGTTTTCAAAGATCTCAATTCTGAGTTATCTTGAAAATAACTCATTAAAAACTGTATCGTTCGTGTTTTAGACAAACCTATTCAAAGATTCAAGATTATTTTGTAATCTATGGCATTTTGTGTGTGTGTGTGTGGGGGGTTGTGGGGGTGTGTGTGTATGTGTGTTTTTAGGGTGAAACTACACTTATCCTCCTCATTTGACCTTTGCAGTGAGGAGAGGAGATTTGCAGAGGCAACAGTCGCAACTTAGACAGGTACAGAAATAACAGCAGCTCTCCAGAGACAGCAGAAGAAATGTGAAATCCCAGACAAAAGGCATGTTTTGCTCAGAATGCCGTTTCATCTAATAGAGGTGTACCATGCCCACATCACTTTGATTTGAAGATTGAAGAAAATGTAAAGGGAGTAGATTCTCTGAGGACCACTGAGTTAAATTGCTTTTTTTTTTTCGTTTTGCAACTTTAACGCTTTTTTCTTTCTTTCAAGCAGTTTTTCTTATACATTTGATAAATGTACATATTCATGGAAGAATATGTACATTTTCAGGTCAGGGTCCTGGCTGTCTCCAGCAGCTGGTGAGAGACAGAAGAACACATCAGTGTTCGGAGACACTCAAAATACTCAACATGCTTCACTCGATATATCTGAATTTAATTGACTTAAAGAAATACATACTGAGTAAAGATTAGATAGGCAGTTTAACACCGGTGCTTTGAATATGTTTTATGGCAGCCATTTTGGAGGTAATTTCTGGTGACACGTCTAAACCTTTCCATCTTTGAAAGGTTAATGTTCCTAATTGAAGATCATAAATGTCAACTTTTCACTACAAATGCTACACAACACTGGTGGACTGTTTCGCTGAGTGACAATGCTAGTTATTATTGGCAGCACAAACTGATAGCAACGAGTTCAATGCTTTTAAAAACATATTCGTGAAGAAATTTGATTTTAAAGAGCAAATAAGCCGTTGAAAATTGCAATTATTATTTTGTTTCATGGCAGGCATGTTGGACTGGAGGTAAGAAGCGATGAACAAAAGAAATCCCGGCTTTCTTCAGTGTCTGTAAATCTCATCAGGAGTTCAAATAAATGGTTTCTTACTGAAGTTGTCTTTCTGAGGAGCCATGTTGGATTTTGAAGTCAGTGCTAAAGGGAAAGCGACAATTTTCCAAGTGCTTCTGTTGATGTTTTAACCTTGAAACTCAGAAAACTTTCGGCATGAACAGACTGCACTCTTTGTTCTCGTCTCTTCCCCACAGACCAATGTTTATGTTGATTATCTGAATACCAAGTTGTTTTTATTTTTACTTCAAGTACCTCCTTATGAGTTCAAAGTCCTTAAAATACATGAATGTAATTCACACACAACTACTTATCTACAATGCAATCACATTTTTAAACCCAAGATGATTGCAAACCCACATTAATTTAAATGTAAAACCTGATCCCATCACAATCATTTCCTGTGTTTACTGGAGAAACTGGGATATCCTGTAAAGGAAGAGGGAACCCCACAATGAAAAGTGAATGACGACATGAAATCATGATTTCCTGTGCAGTTATACAGTTATAATACATACTTTTACACATTAGATAGGTACTGAATACATTACTGAGCTGAGTTCTGAGTATCCTTGTTGTAATTTGCGGTCTGTAAGCTTCCTTTGGTTTTGTTGGCTATGATTAAAGGATTCATTTGTCTTGTCTGCGCTGTCTGCAAAGTTTCAGCCTGCCAAGTAATTAGGAAGCAGTGGAATACCGACCGCCGGATGGCCTCAGGGGCTTTCACTTTTGCTTTCATGCAGCCATTAACAACAGGGCCAATTCCTTCCATATGTACTCCTAGCCTGCAGGGTGTGTAGCGAGCTTCCTTTACGGGGTCTTTGTTTAAACTGTAATTGATGTGTAATTATAGTATTCTTTAAGGCTCGTTTAAAGAGGGAGAAAATTGGACATATCATTACATCTGAATATAATTTCCCCTCTTTGCTTAAAAAGCCAGAGGGAATCTAAATCAGCAGCTTTTATTCGGTCTGACTTATCAAATCCTGCAGCACGTTCATCACAAGTATATCGGGACAAGTTCATTTTATTTCAAATGCTTCTTGGCTAGTATCTCATCTCAGTCAGGTGGATTTGAAAAGCATGAACATTAGGTCTCAGACATCAAAAGGCTCCTGCCACGATCACAGATGTTGTGAATTGAGAAATATCGGGATCCATTCAGGGGCGCGAACAGGTGGAGCCCACAGTGTGAACTCATGGAGCTGCAGGATGAAGTTAAAATCTAGGAGGATGCAGCAGAAGCTCTAGAGGTGATCACAAATATTCATCTGACTAATTTTGAATGCCTTTATGATTTTTATTTCTTTCTGAAGCAGCTACAGACAGATGAGTGAAATGGCTTCTTTATTGCAACAGGAAAGTAAAAACATCCATGCACAGGAACATAATCCGGAATATGCAACCTCAAGCAGCCATAACCAGATGCACGTCACAACATTTCTGAAAGCTTTAGCAAGAGAAAGAATCAGCAGGTCGTTTTTTTTTATCCCCCCATAAAAGTAATAATATTTCTCTACTGTGATGGCACAAGACTCCATTGTTGGGGGGGGGGGGGGGGGGCAAACATGATAACGGTCATTTAAAACTTTCTGCAGAACATTTAGACAAACCAGTGAGATGCTTGGACATTGAAAACATGATGTACTTCTCCGACTGTATTAGCACACTCCATATTTGGAAGGGGTAATAAAAATTAATCTCAAACACCCAAAACATCAGTAAAGTTGTTTTCATCACGATGAACCTGTAGACATCATTAATCACTAGAAATGAACTGGGACACTATTGATAAGATTCAGAAGATAAAACAGAGATGAATGTTTCTGTACGATAATGATCCCCAACACACAGCTGACCCAGTCAATCACCCGACTTCAATGTGACTGAAGATCTGGAGTGTGGATAAAGCTGAGTGCACAGAAGAGGCCCAGATAACTTCAACTTTGAAGACAGTTTGTGAGGAAGAATAGAGCTGGAAAAATGTGTTTGGCCACCTACGAACCAGACCCAGTTAAACCAGTCCTGTCAGCAGGAATGAGCCAAAATACCAGCAAGCTCTCATGAGAATCTTGTGAAAGAAAACCCAAAACATCTCACCTATTTTTCATATGTAAACTTCTGAATTTTAACAGATGTAAAAGAATCATCTCTCGTCATGCTGCCAAGTAGCAAACAGAAACAATCATTACTGGCCTGAAGTCGGTAATTTAATATCAAATTATGTTAAGAAAATGTTATGCTTGTATTTTACAGTGTATGTAAATATGCAGTTTCAACTGCCAGAAAGTAACAGTTTTAAAAACTGGACAGAAAACTCTTTTTTTTTTTTTTTTTTTATAATTTAATTAGCTCTTTTGCACTGCCCTCTGGTGGCTAAAAACACAGTCTGAAAATGTGGAGTAATGAATAGATTTTATAATCCACATTTTCATTGGAAACTGGTGGCACACAATTGTTGGGTGCCTGGGAATAAGCCCTTGTAGCGGACCGACGGCTGTGTTTGAATCTAATGATGCATCGGGCTCAGGGGACTTGCTTTAAAGTAGAGCATGTTTTTAGATGAGAAAAGTCCGACAGAGGCTTTTTTTTTTTTAATTTATGGGAATTTCTCATTACAGCTGGAGTGAAAGTCCAATTCCCTCAACAACCAATCTAGTTAAAGAGTTTGAAGCACAGCTCAGATTTTTAATAACACCAACTGGACCACCACTGTTGCTGTTCTTCATTTTACAGTAAAACAGTTTTTATCACACGGAAATAAATGCAATCATTTTTCTTAATTATTAGTTGTAATTACATCTAACTTTGAAACATGCCCCTGGGTTGAAATCTAAGCGATAATTATAATTTTTACACTTTATAAAAAAATGACATAGGAAAGCAGCTCTTTACAGCTGCATATCTGGGAGAATAGGTTCCTCTTGCTGATCAGGTTCTTTGTTTGGCTTTATGGCTTCCCTGAGGCTGCTTTACTCTCAGCGCAAACGAAACAATAAAAGTGACTACAGGGGCGTTTAAGGATCTGCTTGTTACTCTGTCGCTCAATAAAATCTGTGGCCTGTCAATGAAAACAAGGCAAAAGGAGATGATAGTTCTAGGAATGTTGCTGAAGTGTTTCCAAAAAGATGTGAAGGTTGAAGAAGCTGTAAGAATTTGACCCATTTTTTCTTCTTCTTCAGTTCTAATAATCATTTTTAACTTATAACTGTGAACTCCTGACTGCTATTACATGGTCGTACTTTTTGCCACCTTCCAAAATTTGATCTCTTCAAAATTTGTTCATAGAGGAAAACTTACAAATATTTACTTTCATTGGCGATCGCCTTCACATTTAGAGGACAAATGTAAAAGTGAACGTCCAATTTTAGCTTCTGTAAGAAAATAATAGAGTAAATCTGAACATATGTTTTCTCCTTTTTTTTAATTCAACAACATATAAACCGAATATCTATCTTCCTTTGATGTTTCCTGTAACATTACTACGGGGTGTGCTTTGTACCAAACACTTTAATTATTCATGTGTTTAGATCTTTCCACTAGATTTGCTTGAAGACCCTCTGGCTTGTTGTGCGCGGTTGGATGATTATGTTATGATCTATGATGAAGAAATTACAGAATAGCCCGTTCACAGACTGCTCTGTGCCTTTCTTCACATCTTAATGTTTTGAATAATCAAACTAATTTTAATATTTTTACAAAGACAACCTACCTAAACACTAACTGCACTTTTTGAATGAGGATTTGATCCATCAACAAGAAAAAAGCAACAAAAAACAACCGACCCAGGAGGGAAGGATGGACATGTGCGTCATGTGGAATACGTTTTTTTAATGTTTTATTTCTTTCAAATTGAACACTTTTAAACAATTGCTGGCCCGTTTGAAGTTGTGTCACATCATCTCAAGTAGATTTAAGTCTTTACTTCGACTGTACCACTGCAAAACTCTCATTTTCTTTGAGGAAATTCACGGGTGGACTTGTGTCTTTGAATGAGAATCCTGCAAGCAGATTGTTGAGAGCAAAAGTCAGCAGTTAAAACAAGTTGTTTTCATCCTGAAGCAGCAAAATGCCTCAGACCATCAAACAACCACGACCAGGCTTGACTGTATATTTAATATTCTTTTTTATGAAATGTGCTAATTTTACACCAGATATAAAGGGACATGCTTACCTTTTAAAAAGTTCCACTTTTGCCTCATAAGTCCACAGAAACATTTCCCTCGAGGTCTTGAGTTGGGTCTGCATGTTCTTCTTGGTCTGCAGAGGTTTTGGCTGTGAACTTTGCCAAGTCTCTCCAAGTTGATTAATGAATCTTAACGTAAACAACTGAAGTCTGTGGTTCTTTAGATGTTCTGGCTTCTTGTAAACTCCTGGATGACCCGATATGTCCGTGAGGGAAGCTTGTTATCCCAGATATTCCTGGGAAGGTTTACCGTCATTCCATTTGTGGATTGTGGCTCTTACTGTGATTCACTGCAGTTTCAAAACCATTGAAATGGCTTTTTAACACTGACTGATATCAGTGGCTTTGTTTCTCACCTGCTATTAAATTTATTTAGGTCAAAATAGGTTACGTTTATGATCTTTCAGCCTAATTCATCTCCTAGGTGATTGCTTGATTCTTCAGGTCAGGCAGGTAAGTAAACCAGAACCAAGTGAAGGGATGATTTTCCTTTTCTTTTGATAAATGACACCTGAATTTTTTAATCTGCTTTTTGTATTTAATCAAGCTCTCTTTATCTTGTCTTGTGGAAGCAAAAAACTAGATTCATGAACTGAAATGTTAGAAAAAGGCAAAATGGAAAAAAATGGTGAATTCTTTCTCAGACAGTTTATAATTAAGAGTAATTGCTCTGGACACGTTTCAGATGACAAAAATACTTTATTTTATATCAGTATATTGACTGATTGTGAACTAACCCTTTTGCTCAAATTACAGCTGTTGCAGGAGAGGAGTCATATATATATATATCTATATATATATATATATATCTATATATATATAGATATATCTATATATATATAGATATATATATATATATCTATCTATATATATATAGATATATCTATATATATATAGATATATCTATATATATCTATATATATCGATATATCTATATATATATAGATATATCTATATATATCTATATATATCTATATATATCTATATATATATAGATATATCTATATATCTATCTATATATATATATATATGTATACATGTATATATATACATATATATCTATATATATATCTATATATATATAGATATATATGTATACATGAGGCAGATTCCATGTATACATATATATACATGTATACATGTATACATGTATATATATATATATAAATGCTAATTTCAGCTGTAAAGAAAATCAGACAACTTTCTTTGGCTTCCAGCTGAGTCAGTCTTATCATTTCCACTCTGTTTGACACGACAGCAAACAATGGCTTCCAGTACAGGCTGCAAATTGCAGAACGTCTGCTGCGACAGAGTATTTGGAGCCACAAAGCTCATAAAACCCTCAGCATGTTACATCACTACCAACTTTCACGTCAAATCCTGTGCTAATGTGTGGCTGGATCAGCGCAGGATGTGAAGGAGGTCCTGAACGTAGTCTAGTACCTCTACCACGTCTCCGATCCGTCCTGAACAGGTTATCAGTTCATCGTATTTATCTGAGGCAGATTCCTATCATCCGTTGTGTCTTTAAAGCAAAATATGGAGCGTATATTTGTATTTTCATTTATTTGTGCGAAGGGCTAACCCTCTTCCTCTTGGTGGTCTCATGACAGCCTGCTCATGTTTTTCCCTCTTGGGTTCTGAAGCTGCACAGAAAATTGAAGCCAGTCATGTGTGGCAGCATCATATCCACCAGACTCCGAAGATTTCCGCCTTTCACCAAAAATGTACTTCCTTTAGTAATGAGAAAGGGAACCTAAATGGCTTTTTCAGACACATCTTGAATTGCTGCATATATATATATATATATATATATATATATATATATATATATATATATATAATATACCAATAAAACATGCTGTCTACAAAAGCCAGATGCCACCTCCCTCACATAATGCCCTATGTGAAACCCCCCCTGAAATTTTCATTGTTCATTACAGTAGCAAATCTCATCTGAAAACTCTAGAATGATCCCACTTTTAATTTAAGTACATTTATTTTCATCCACTTACGCTAAATGATTATTCGCAGAAAAGTCAAAGTGTCGACCTTTCAAAATGTTTGTTTGGGTGGAAAACAAAGAGAAAAAAGCTTCTTTTTTTTTTTTTTCCTACGATTAAAACATAACTGAGTGCAGTTTGATAAAAATTAACAAGAAGTTTGTCTTTAGCTCTGAGCTATAGTTAGAAGGACGAGATGTAAAGCAATGACATAGTACCTCAGTCATACTGTTAGTAAAGTAAAGTGGAGGATCTGTTATGCTGTGGACCTTTTTCTCTTCTAAATGCCATGCAAACATTTAACATCATTGACTCTCAAAAACAAAAATATTTTTAAATAAATTCAGACGACCCAAATTAAATAGATGTTTCTCCTTTGAGTCTATCAGCAGG
Source organism: Poeciliopsis retropinna (assembly GCA_010277075.1). Classification (NCBI taxonomy): domain Eukaryota; kingdom Metazoa; phylum Chordata; class Actinopteri; order Cyprinodontiformes; family Poeciliidae; genus Poeciliopsis; species Poeciliopsis retropinna. The sequence continues at coordinate 5,874,715 of VMRM01000019.1, forward strand.
GTAATAAACCAAAACCAATACCTGTGTCAACACATTACAGGTTCACCACCAGCTGCGATGTTTCTTGAAAACAAACTCTTTATTTTACACAGATCACAGCTCAGATCTGACTGAGAAAGAAATCCACAGCTTTAAAAGCTCAAGACACTTCAGGTAAGAAACGTCTCAGAGGTAAAACAGCTCACTTCGTAACTTCTAGATATTTTTGGAGCTGATGTTTCCCAAAGTGGGGATCCCAAACAAAGAGTTTTCTTTGGGCTAAAACTCAATTTGGGAAGTAAAAAAACAAACAGTACAAAAGATTGAGACCATTTTGGTTGCACATGTAATGAGAACACAACTGGGAGGGAAGTCATGAATTCACATGTTGACGGGTTTCTTTATTAGCTCGGCTAAACTTGCTTAATTTCTTCCAATCCTGTAAATCTACTAGCTTACTAGCTAGAGCAACCCAACTTTCCTTACTTTGTTTCATTTGGATGTTGAGCCAAAATGGGGAAAAAAAATGCAAAACCTCCGGAGACCTAATATCCAAAATTTTACAGCAAGCACCTTTAAAACCTTTAGCTGGTTTGGAGAATCCAGCCGATTGTTACAATTTGAGATCCATGTTCATAAAGTGAACAAAAAGTATTTTTACTGAGAGGGTATTTTAAATCATCTCTGATAGCCTTGCAAAAAAATGTTTCTTCTTTCTTTGTTTTTTTCAGGTGTTCAAAGTAATCAATAAGTTTCATTACTTTGCACCACTTGCAGCTTCAGTCCTCACAGCGGGGTACGCGCATGCAAAAAAAAGAAAGAAAGAAAGAAAACGTCTTCATCAAAAGCTTTTGGTTACAAAAAATGGTGACAGATTTCCCTGCTGTCTTCTATCACACTTCCCACCCGTCACAATTACCCGTGGTGAGGAGCGGTTTTATTTTTGTGTTTTTTGGACATAAATCTCCGGTGGCTGCGAATAGCAGTTGGAACAACAGCAGATGGGATTGTAAGCCGTTACAAATGGCGTTCAGCTGCGTGCATGCGCACTCACCCACATGAGGAAAACGTGGAGTTTTTGAGTGGGGAATTCAGGTTCTTCTCATTCTGGCCCACAGGGGCTCCAGGGAATATTAGATTATGATGCTGCCAGAACGAACATCAAACCTGTTGTGCCGAAAGGTCACCAGAGCCCTGAAACACATATGGCGGCACTCCATAAGAGAAACTAAATGCCTCTTTTTCTTTGATCTAACTTCAGGCACCTCTATTGCTTCCTCGGTGACCCGTAACACACACAAGCCTGTCTCAAAATTTCCACTTTCTGTTGCTGCCAATCTGATGCTTACCAATTTCGCCTCTGCCCCTTAGTATTTTACTTTCATAAAACAGCAGACTATGCAGTTGCAACTATCCATCCACCCTTGATTTATTTTTTTCTTGTACTCAGATGAGCCTCCAATATCTGCTGTCTTCTGGGAGATCCCAGACAGAGTTCAAATGCCTGAACTAACTCAGCATCTTTGCAGACAAAGCAATGATGAAAAAGAACCCAACAATATACCACTGTCACCCTGGACACCAACCTGACCACTATTATTCCTTTTAAATTTCTGATTTTTCCCTTGATATTATCTATAAGTGCTTCTTTATGTACAAAACACACAAATAGTCATGAAATATGGATCTTGACTGAAAGGATGAGATTCCAGATCGAAGCAGCTGGACAGACGAGCCCTGAGGGACGACTGGCCGAAGCTCTAGCTGTAAGATGAAGAGCTGCGTCATCAGGGAATGGCTCTGCGAAGAACACCTGTTTCCCCTCACAGAAATGAGTACGCTGTGGTGATGTAGACATCTGACCAGGATTTCTCCTGGGCATCTCACTTTCGGTTTGCCCAGGCCCAGCATCACGTCTTGTCTGGGTAAACCTTGGAAAGAAATGTAACGAGTTCCAAGTGTAGATCGACTCCCTTCTATATAAACAAGAAATAAAGTCATGCTAGCATTTTCCAAACAATTTATTCACCATGACTGTGCATGTTTCAGTATCACACCAGGTGACATTATGTGTTTTCGAGCTTTTATTTTTGCACAACAGCAAACAGATGAAGCAGAATAATAATATGTACTGCACTTTGTCAAATCCAGAAGCAGCAGAAAATAACAGAGGTAGTTTTTTTTTTCTTAAATAAAATACTTTTAAAGTAAATGTATGTATCTTAGCAGTTTAGGGTCATTGTGAAAGTCATGACCTTGGTTGCGCGTCATAAAAACATTTTCTCATATCCAAGTGAACATAATGTCAGCGTCTCTCTAAGCTAAACACAGAGCAGATTTCAGTGTCAGAGACTAACATATTATGTTCATGTCATCATCAGTCAGGGTTGTGTATCGCCATGACAACACTCAAGCCCCCCCCCAACCTAACTATTACAGTTTTAAAGTATGTTTACAGCAGGAATCATGAAAAATTCAGCAGTTTGCACCAGCAAGCCAAAGGGAGAAAACTGGATGGCAAAAGGAATACCTTTCAAATTTAAGTTTATGGTTTCTATGCGCACACAAAAAAGCCTTACACATTAGTCCCATTATCCAATTTGTGGTGGTTAAAATGCCAGACCAGTGTGGCGTCTCACACAAGACCTGAATTAGCGAAATGGCCCTGCAGTTTTTAGAGTGTGCAAACTTAGGTTTCATAATTTAATCTGAATTATTTTAATGAAGAGGAACAATCAAGGTTTGCTTGCACTTCCAAAATGACAACCGAGTTTCATTTTGTAAGGAAGAGTCAACAAGAAAGAGCTGAAGCTGTGAATATAAGTTGACATGTTCAGAACTGCCAATCAGATCCATGTAAACATGAATTCAGTCTCAGAATTAAAACTGAAGGATTTTGAAAGCAGGTTCTGTTGAAAAGTTATCTATTGACTACCACCAAGTAGACATCTCTCCTGTTGTCTTCATTTGGCATAAATACAGAATAATTCGTCCTGGAAGCTAAAGAGAAGCCAAAGTTAAAGCCAAAGTCCTGCAACTTTTAGACGTGTCTCTGCTCCCACACACCTGGATAAAATGAGGCCTGGAGTTAAAGACGGCAGTTCCAGACCAAACTTTTTCCACCTTTAATTAACATCAATCTCGGAAACATCAATTAAAATCTCACAAGTTGCATTTTGTTGACCCTTGAGCCATCATTCTTTCATTGGACTTTATTTATGCTCATAACGACAAATATCTACATATAAGAAACAGAGGTTGGCGCTGCCAATGATCTTCTTGTATGAAATACACTGTGAAAAGAGTAAAGTGCAACTGTGTGACTTTAAAGTGCAGCAGTGTAAAAATTATAAATATTTACATATCTTTACTTTCATATCTCTTTTTACATGTGAGTAATTATCTGCTTTTTTGTAAGTAACTGCACTGTAGCACTCAAAGCTCGTTGTGACATTTTTGAGACTGTGGTCGTTTGAAAACTTTCAGCCGCTTCAACCTGATTATCTAGATTTAAAATAACTGAAGACTGAAGGAGAATTGTTTAATGCAGGTAAGATATTGTCTGCTAATAACATCTTCGCAGAACCTCCCATCAAAAATGTGAGCTTAGTCCTTTAAACTTTTTCCATTTATGGAGATATTATCATCTGCTGTCTTGAGAAGGTTTTAGATTTATTTCTATTTAGAAGAAATAATGATGGAAAAAGGCTGTTTCAGTCAGCATTTCTTAGCACTTTACACATCATTTACTGTTCAAAAAGTGAAGCTGAATATTAGAGATTGACCCCACTTGTTACTTCACAACAAAATCCAACACCTCTGTAATGAGAAATTTAGAATTTTTTAAACACTTTCTTCAGCTTGACCAAATTGTATAACATATGGGAATCTGGTTCAGTCTGAGGACCATTTCCAAACATGAAAGCTGAAACAAAACAACCTGTTGCTTTTTATTTTTCTTACAACATGCTTCACCACCATTTATCAGACACTAAGTTCCCAAAATGTCAAGCCGTTCTTTAAAGTGTCACTATATTTTAATGAGGATACTCACTTTGTGCTTCCTTCATGTATTTTGCACTCCTTAATTAAAGCTTTGAATAAAACTGTTGGAATGACTTAGTAACAATAGGCAACATGAGGAACTCCAAAACAAAAGCACAAACTGAAAATGACTTGTGGCTTGTATCTACTTATTTTACCTTTCAGCTGCCACATAATGTTGTCTTTTGTGGACTTAGAGGGTTTTTTGTATTGAAAATACCCCTTTACAGTGTTATAGCTCAGACATAAAGGACGGCTCCACTCAATAATCAGATCAGGAAATTCTGTAAGAGGCATAGTGATGAAAATATACAGCATGTTGCTCCTGCAGCTGGTTCAGGGTGTGCACGATACTGGACAATGAGATTTAACAAAGAGCAAAACACAATCCATTAGGTTCTCCTTTCAGGCCTAGAAGGACTTCTTCCACGACTTGCAGAGGATTTTCTGAAAGGCCCGCCGGAAGTCCCGGTTGAAGATGGTGTAAATGGCTGGGTTGAGGGAGCTGTTGCAGTAACCGATCCAGAAGAAGAACTTGAAAAGCGGGAGGGGGATCTTACACGAGTCTCCACAAATCCCATACAGGCTGTAGCTGAAGAAAAAAGGGAACCAGCACACCACAAACACCCCCATAACCACAGCCAGGACGAACGTAAACCTCTTCTCTCGCGCCTGGGAGACCTTTTTCCTGGCGAACGAGCTCCGGCGGCACTTCCTCCTGGAGACGAAGAGGTCCACGGATTTGTTGCTAACCCCGGAGATGCGAACTGGGAGAGAGCTTTTCTTCTGGCCACTCACAGCGGCTCTCTGGGAGTCCCGCTGCTGGGGTTTGTGACCTTTGCCTTCGGAGGAGGAGCTCTCCTCCATGTCGGCCTCCTCGGTCTGTGGACCCATGGTGACAGTGCGTTGGCTGGGTGTGGGAGGGCACTGGCAGTGACCGTTCTCCCTCTCTCCATGGAAAGGCGAAGACGGCTTGCTCAGTCCATTCTCAGTTTGTGTGACACCATCCGGCCTGGGGTTCTTCCCCGACACGCTCCTGGTTCTGGTTTTGGCCACCTGGTATATTCTGATGTACACCAGGATCATTATCAAGCAGGGCGCGAAGAAGGAGGCAGTGCTGGAGGAGAGGATGTACCAAGTGTCATCATTCAGCTCACACTGAGGCTGAGAGCCGGTCTCCTTGTTGCTGTCGATAGACATGAGCGGAGGGGAGGAGATGAAGGCAGAGATCAGCCACACGATCAGGATGATACACTTGATGCGCTTCGGAGTCCGCTTCAGGTTGTACTCAACTGCCTGAGTAACGGACCAGTACCGGTCTAGGCTGATGGCGCACAGGTGCACGATGGAGGAGGTGCAGAACAGCACGTCTAGAGCCAGATAGATGCCGCACCAGACTTTCCCGAAATACCAGTAACCCATGAGTTCATTGGCCAGAGAGAAGGGCATCACCAGGGTGGCGACCAGGATGTCCGCGGTGGCCAGGGACACCAGGAACAGGTTCTGGGGGGCTTTCAGCGCCCTGCTCGTTAACACGGCGATGACCACCAGAATGTTCCCAACTACTGTGAAAAGAATCAGAAAACTTACTAGAGCGGCGATGCCGGCTATCGCGGCCAGAGAGTAGCCGCTGTCCGGGCTCCAGGAGGAATTCAGCTGGACCACCGTGAACGCGTCCATCCCGCTGGCGTTCTGCGACTCCATGCCGGGCGAATGTCGGGACGAACTCACCGCCCAGCTCCTCTAGCAACACGGGAGTCCATCAATAACCCACGGCTCCGACGCAGGTTCACCAAATCTGACGAGACAGGCGCGCACCGGTGGACCCCCGGTTAGGGTGCAGCAAGCAGCTCTGACTGTCCGCTTCGTCGGAGGATAACGCATGACGAGAGAACGTGCCTGCTGCATGGTGGAGTATGCGTGCCATGCCTTCTCCGGCTTGTGAGGCGCTGAGCAGCGTCCAGCCGCAGCTCTGCCTCCTGCTGCACGGTGCGCTCTCGCTCCCAATAATGGCCCATGTGTTCTCATAAAAAAAAAAAAAAACCCTCAGCCGCTGCCCCTCCCTCCGCACATTGATTTCCCGTTTGTGACACGAAATAAAGGCTAAATTTCCCTCAGATTTCACATTTTAACTTTTTTTTAAAAAATGTCCAAAATTGTACATGTACTGTACATTTCGCAAATAATAACTATCGACACAGCCGCACTCTAAACAGATCTCCAGAACCAGAGCTCCTTTTTTTCATCACTTCAGTGGAGGTCAAAACCAAGTGTTTCCCCTCGGACAGCCAATCCTGCAAAGTCAGCCGAAGTAAGACTTTGATACAGAATCTTACTCAGGCCGAGATGAGGACTGGAGTCCTGGAGGGGAGGAGGTGATGGGGAATCATCAAGGTGAGAGAGGCTTGCGGCGCCGCTGTGTAAAACCAGGAGCAGGAAGACAGATCGGCGCTTTTCAGCCCCCCGCTGTTCACATGGATCTGATGGATCAACCCGTGGAGCTTCTGCTTGTTTTTGTTTTTTTTAATGTGGTGAAATGTTTTGGAGGATGTGCAGCATCTGTTTTACAGCTTCAGGCTGAAGATCTCAGCTGTCATCAGCATCTGCTCTATTCGATCATCGTGTTAAGATTTATTTATTTGTTTACTTACTCTTGCGTTCTTTTTTTTATTAGTTTATTATTTTTGATTTTTGCATTTTTACATCTACTTGTACTTCTTGATTTATTTATTCTTTCTTCTGTACATTCCTCATTCGGTTAATTTTTGTCCTATTATGCACTTTACAATAAAATTTTATTTTGCTTATTTAGTTGATTCTTTGTCATTTGTAAATTTTATTTGTAAAAAAAAAACAAAAACTTTTTCAAGTCAATATCATTGACTTTTTCAAGTCAATATAAATAAATAGATATTTATTTATAAATAAATATTTCTAAGTATTTATAAATATTTATTTAGCCTATATCTTAAATTGGTACCATCAACTAACAAACTTACAAACAATATTTCCTGACAATCCCATTTATTTTAGATTTAGCTCAAATCGAAAAAAACAAACAAAACAAAACTCAAATATTTCATGAAGAAATATTTTCAGTGCTCATTCGGCCAAATGTTTTGAGTCATTGCATTTTTAGTTTTTAATAGAGGCTCAGAGAAGTTTATCTAAAATGTCCTGGCCTTTCAAGAAGTTCATGATGCCATGTACATCATTAGCAAGGCTTCCCAAGCCTTTGGAAGAGGAAAAAGCCCACAGAATTGATCCGCCAATAAAGAGTTAATGATTTTTTTTACACATCTTATGGTGGCAACAGTTATCTGGGTCTTGTTGTGGCTAAGAGAAATATTTCAGTTTAAGTCATTGTAAGGGATATTGGATATGTCAATAATTGTGCCACAATTGATTTAAACTATTATGTTTTAGCATGGGATTCGTCCTTCAATCCATGCTAGACGTGTATAATATAAAAACAGACTCTGTCACTGTATTTATTGTAAAGTTCCTCCATGTCAGTAATTCAATAAGTGAAACACACCATATAGATTAATTACACACAGACTGATGTTTTAAAGCCTTTATTTGTGTTAATTTTGATTACATAACACTTGCGATTAGAATATTACGAAATATAAATAATTAAACACATTTGTAATGTAGAAATGTGGGCTTAGTTAAAAGTATATGTAATACCTGCTTCAGACATAACTGTATATTTCTTAAAAATTGGTTAATGATTCCCAAGTATGTTCGGTCTCATGTCACCAACATTTCTTTTTCTACTTTCATTGTTTTCCAAGTGATCTTCAGCAGAGTTACTGTGTTTCTAATTGTTTTTTCTTGAAGCTGTGCCTTTTGTTTGGCATTGTTGTGCTCCCCCTAAATAACAATAAACCAATAAAAGTTTGAAAACGTTATAAGTTCCACTGGTTTCCGATTGTTGCAGCCCATATTGTGCTCATCTCTCCTTGTTGCGTGTTACCAGAGGGCGTAACGGCGCCGATAGTTTTTTCTCTCCATGCACACAATCCATCTGATTGTTAGAAGTTCTACCTCTGGCGATGCTTGTATGGACTTTTGTTTTTCTTCATCACTGTTTTTGTTTGTTGGGGTCTCCAGATGCTCTTTGTGTCTTTCAGAATAAACGCTGAGGCTCACCGTGGAAAAAAGTGCTGACTCACACCTGACTGAAACTGTATAGAAAGCTCAGATGATGTACGGACTCAGATCATTTTCCTTTGAGGAATGATGTTTTTGCTATAGATATGCGGGGGAAAATACATTATTCTGTGCAGGAAAAAGGTTTTGCCTGCTGTTTGTGGCCCATAACGTCATTTTGATCCCACATTTCCCTTCAGATATTTTTTCATTTCATGCAAAACAAGGAGTGTGAGTTGGGACGTTTTTATTGTTTTGCCTGCATTATTGCACAACAGCAAAAATAACAAAGAAACTCTGCCTCTTTATTTGAACCCCCTATCCACCACTGCTCCATGTTAAAACCTCCGTTTTCCTTTAACTTTTTCCAAAATGGCTCTTAATGTCATGAGAACCCGAGTGCAGAGACTAACTCTGGTAAAATGAGAATTTTAATAAGGAAAAAGCAAAAAGACTTGCAGAACACAAGGGAGACGGGGATAGTTAAAGGAGAAGCCGGCAATAAAACCGAGCCAGAAACTAAGAGGCTTAAATACAGTGTGATTGTTGAGAGAGGCAGGTGGTCGATAAGGAAGAGGGAGTAGAGAAAAGAAGAGAGAGGGGGAACGGGTAGACTGAGGAAAGATGAATAATTAACACTAGAAGCTGAACGACCCCATAAGAAACAGCAAGAAAGAATCCCATCGATCCAATACAACTCCATCCAAATGAAAACTGAAATGCAAAGGAATGAACCAATACGGAGAGATCTTAAGAAAGAAACAACACAAACACAACAAAGCCAAACCCGAACATCCAAGAGTCGTAACACTTTACTCCTTTGGTGCATAAATTACTAGTGCTTTTCCATGGCTTGCAGAGGAGCTTCTGAAAAGCTTCAGGTCCTGGTTGCTGAAGGTGTAGATAATTGGGTTAGTTAGCAGTAACTAATCCAGAAGAAGAATCTGAAGAGCAGGTCTGAGATCTTGCATGAGTCCCTCCAACACAGTGAGAATGTGTTGGTCCCTCGGTACTCCGTACAGGCTGACTCTGGGTCAAATAACAGACCAACTTATTCCAGTCAGGAGTGTTGACACCTAAAACTGTGTAAGGCTGGAGTCCAGTAATCTGTTCCAGACATGTGTCAATGATGAAAACAACAACAATGAAGTAAATGTATCATGTGATACACACCTCCTGGCTTTGGGTTCTTTGTTCTGGAAGCGTATTTGTCTCTGGACATCAAGGTTCATCCTCAAAGACAGGAATGATGCGGATGAAGGTTTTGTTGATTTTTACAGTTTGGGGTCAGCAGACCTGACTGGATAACAAAGGAAAACATGTTGCTAAATGAGCCAAACTGTCTTCCTGAGTCTGAACAAGACAAAAAGGAGCAGGTTTAACGGTGCTCAGCACGAACCCGAACCTCTCATGAGTCTGATTGCACGTTTATTTACAGATAATAATTCTGAACATTTGCTGTAATTGGCCTCAGGAAGGTGACTGTGACAATGACACTGAATCACATTCTATTTGTAGTTTGTCAGAAAGGTGGAGACCCTTTCCTTCAATATTCAAGGTGTGTCTGAAGATCACATTCTGATGGTCAGACGTTTTCCCTTTCAGATAGAGAGAAGAATCACGATTCCTTCAACAATAACAAATCTTGAAGATGCAAAAAAAAAAAAAAAAGCCCCACATCATCACATTATTATCTCCACCATGTTTGAATGTCAGTATTATATATTTTTTTAAAACTTCTGCTTTGGTTGCACACCAAAATGTTTCACCATCCACTAGTCCAACGACCAAATTACATATTATAATATTTAAATATTTAACCAAAATGAAGCTTTGGTGATATAGGCTGCTTTTTCTCGTCGAATTTCTTAAGAATTCTCGTCGATTCTTACCTGGAAACTTTCCCTGTAATGTTTATTTTTTATTTTTTTAACCCATTTTCTGTCTTATCGTTGAATAATCAGTCACTGAAGTTGTGATTTTCTGATTCAGGTTTTTTTTAATTTACACTTGTAGAGATTGAAGTGTCCTCTTATTATTTCTTAAAAGGATTAATAATTTCATTTTTTATTTTCACCATGTACTGTTAAACACATCTGTTTAATATTTTGCAAGCAAGGAAAATGAAGTAAATTTTCAAGGCCACTCTGAACATTTTTCTTTCCCCCTGACTCCTGAAACAAGGAAGCTAATTAAAAGATGCCAAAGACACAATTTAATTTCCAGCAAGGGACACACAACTGTGTGGATATGACTAAAATCAATGGCCTCCTGCTCTCAAAACTTAATCCTTTCCAGATGAGTGGCTGACGAATGAGGTTCTTCTAATGGATGTCATGTTGTTTTGTCTAACGTGTGACCCTCAACTTGTTTCTGTCTCACGAGATTAACTCCCTTCATTTGAGTAAAGAGGGCAATAAAGTTTAAAATGTCAAAGTTTAAAATGCAAATCAGGTTTGTGAGCTTGAGGTGTCAACATTAAAAATGATCAGCAGTCCCATTCAGCGGCCATGTCCCACATATTTATAGAAATAGAGTCAAAAGGAAAAGAAACCATGCCTGTATGTCCAATTTGGTTTTATGAAAAGATAAAAATCTATCCATGTTTCATCGTTGAATATGAACTGATAATGTGATCCAAATAAGCTCATCTAATATGGATTATGTTCCCGCTTTCTGTTCTGATCGCATCGCTATTCCAACCGGCCACGCAGTGTCGAGTCGTTTTCTCTTCAGTTTTCAGGAGCAGATGCTGGGCCGACTGTCTGAGCTTTCATATTCGGAGAGCTTGTCTGAAAAGCATCTGTGTTGCACCAGCAGTCACTTCAAAACTTCCCTTTCAATGCTGAGCTCATATTCGGCTCTGCCAACAAAACAGAGGCCGACACCGCTTCACAAAGTCGTTCCAGTATTCAAAGTCCTCTAACGCCGACTGTTACTGTCAGTATCTGAGCAAAATGACAAACATGAGCTACATACTTTTACAATATGAAGTATTCTTGAGTTGTCTGAACAGACAACATAAACAAAACCGATAGTCTAATATATTTGATAGGCAATGTCTTCTTTGATTATATTAATACCTCCTTCTACCCCAGATATTTTTGCATACAAGTTTGCACTTGCTTTTCAAACATACTAAATATAGATGCAAAAGCAGCAGGGTCTGGTTGTGGTTTGATAAATTGCGTTACGAATGGTAAGCTGGTACATTTGCTTATTTTTCTCCCAGAAAGCAGTCTCTGAGCTTTCTGATGATCAGCACACGTTTTGCAAAGATATGCTAAAGTTTGCACCTTTTTTGTACAGGAAAGCCTTTTAAAGATCAAACCCTGAGTCTTGTGCAAAGAGTTCATTTTGCATCTAAAACCTAAAAGGGCAAGCAAAAGGATGTGAATCGTTTCTTTTTATTTCCTTAAGCAACAACACATATAAAATCTCTACAATCCAAATTATAAATCAGATTTTTACTCATTCATGTCTTGTGCTGAATGTGGTTAGAAAAGGCATCAATAGTTTGGAGCTGACTGTGAGAACAGTTCACGATACTCTTGTAATGAACTCAGTCACATTGATCAATGACTATAATATGCAACCAGCCTGCCTGGCAGCGTTTGCAGCTGCAAAGTAATGAGATGTGCATTGTGTCATTAAAGGGTATAAAGTTTTGCATTGCCAATAGATAAATGTCTAATGACAAATAAATGATCCAGAATGGCATCGAGGCTTTGATCTTAGTGCCAGAAAGTTTACAGGGAGAGTTTTTGTCTTCATCAAAATGCTGATTGGTTGAAGTTACAAAAACTTCAGTCTTCATGCTGAAATAGAAGACAGTTTAATATACCAGAACCCTTCGTCATAAGGCACCAAAATGTAGGGTATTACTACAACAGAAGTCATTTTCACACATTTTCTTAGATTTATAAACTCAGATTTTAAATTGTAACTGTAATTTACAGCAGTTTTTTTTTTTTGTGTGTGTAAAATATTTCCACAGAGAAATAACCTCAGGCAGTGGACCAGCAGCTCATAGAGAACCAAACCTTTGCTGGCCTGTGTGTCAGCTTCTTGCTTTGTAATGATAGTTTTCTTTCTATTTATTCAATCAGCAATGAATGGTAAATCTGAACAGGTTCCTCATATGCACATCAGTTAATAGCTGCCCTCCACTTTGTCTTTGTTCTGAAGTCAAGCAGTTTAAGCATTTTAACATTCATCTGGTTGAGTGCTGATGAATGTATTCATGAGGTTTTTTTTTCTCCATATTTCAATTGGTTGTTTGCTCTTTTCATACATTAGACCAGATGTGATAATTAATTTCTGATGAATGTTCACTAATGCTATCAAACAAAATTAAAGCGTCGTTTTTGAAGGAAAAGTCAGAATTAATACACTGAACTTAAAGGATTCCTCAGACAGCAACATTTTCTCTATCATTTGCTCTATTTTGCAGGATGTTATAGAAACGCAGATTAGTTTTTGAATTTCTAGTTGAGAGAATAGGAGATAAAATAATTTTTTTTTCTTCACAACTTTCAGGGAAAATATCTGCTCTGCTGAGATGTCCTTGATTGACAACTCACAAGCCTTTCAGAAAGAATAGATTTTTCTTTTTTGTTTCTTTCAGGACATTATGTTTAATTTCACGGAATAGAAAACAAGTGAAATTCTTGTTAAATGGTTGTTATTGATACAGAAAAAGAATAGGGGAAAAAAAATACATTGATTTGATTTGTTTTGTATTGTCCAAAAAAAATAAAAAAAAAATAAATAAATGAATCTGTGCAAACATTTGTGAATATTTTCTTTTCTTAGATAATGACAATTTTGAGGAACCAAATGGCCATGTGATGTTTTTACAGCTTATGCCAGGGCACAAACGTTGGGTTTGATAAACCCAACGTAAACTAGCAGAGGAACCTAACGCATAGCTGCAGAACGTAGCTGAAAAGCTGTGTGAAAACGACACCAACAAGTTCAGCCCTCCTGAAGTTGATGCACAAAACTAAAACATGAAGCAAAAATAAATAACTAATTAAATTATTTGCATCAAAAGGACATACAAATTTCTTGAGAAGAATCTTGTTACATCTATTTCTGACTGTATTTATGTTGTTTGCCTTTTTAGGTTTACTAGCAGCAGCTTGCTAAACAGCTGGAATGAGTACAGCTGAGATGGTGAGGAGCAGAGCAACAAAAGCTGCTGTAGTTGCCATCAGGAAGGAAAAAATAGGAGCTTCTGGTACTTGGAGAAAGATGTGAATATTATCTGGATACTATTTTAAGAGGCTAACATAGAGATTGCTCTATGTTGGCATAGAGCAAACATCGATACACACACAGAGCCTGGTGAAAAGCAGCTGCCTCATATGTCAGTAACTATCTTAAATAATAAAATAAAAGTGTCAACAATTGTCTGGAGGGCAAAAGGAGAGCAGAGCGAGGGTCAACCTCATCATACCTTCCTACCAGTCATTTTGTTCTCATGTCCTTGTGCTGTATGAAACAGGTTTTTCTCTGTGTGAACGCAAATCTGTGAAAGTGTTGTCGTCCTCTTCCACACAATAATCAAAACATGCTCTATTATATTTTCTTGGCTGGGATTTGGGACCCAGAATGGCTTTGAATCTTGCATAATTTCCAGAACAACAGAAAAAATGTAAATACTTGTTTCAACCTCTGGAGTTTTTTTCTAGATGACATCACTGATCTAGGATTTGTTTTTTAAATTTTTTTGCTAGCAATTGTAGCATGTTTTCTCTTAGCACTCAGTAAATAACACATCAACTAATAAACTGGTCTGTGTTAATGTCTCTGCTGGCTCCTGCATGCGTTGGAGGATGAGTTCTGCTGGCAGGTTACAAAGGCTCCCCAACAGCAGGAACAAACATTTATGATGCGATTTAAAATCACGCTCAAAAACTTAAGTGTGGTTTCTTTGTGTTGTCCACCTCAAACCTTGCATACAAAATTTTAAAACTCAAAATAAAAAAATTAAAGCAACTATAAGATGTAAAACATAGTCATATGCAATCAATTAGAAAATGACTGAAGCGCTCCAGTGAAGCACGTTATATATACTACAAACTGATGGTTTAAAGCCTTTATTTCTGTTAATTAGTTGTTATTTTCCACTCACAGATAATAAAAACACAACATTTAAGATTAGAATATTACATCAGACAAATAAAGAAAAATCACATTTTAATACAGCAATGTTGGCTTTATAAAATGCATGTCTAATATTTCCTGAAAAAGTTATTTTCAAAAGGTGTTTTTAATTTGACAAATCAGCCTTATTGTTACATGAATATGACTTCAAGTTCATATACTGGTAGGCTTTCCATAGTACCTACTCCCTCCTTTAGGAAGCTTATGTAACACTTTCAAAGTGTGAAGCTTGAAACAAATAAGATATTGAGGATCTCTGCATCCGCGTGCCGACTCTGGAACAAGCCGGCCTGCGTTGTAGTGGCTCTTATCAGTCCATTGAGCTGTGAGTGGGTCATCCATGCTACACATCATGCTGCCATTGGTGTAAATAATGTCTGACACTGCATTAAAACAAAATAATGAATCACTGTGCTCCCTCTGACGCCTCAATTCTCTATTACCCTGCAGCAGCAATTCATCGAGCAGAAAAGTTGTGAAGAGCTCACGGACAAACTCCCCGCCAACATTCCTAACAAAAAAAAAACAAAAAAAAACTTGCTTCAGCAAACTACTGTTGTTCTGCAGCAAGGGTTCACTCACACAATGACGCCGGGTAGATTTTTCATTTTGCTGCCTGGCGTCAGCACATTGTTCCTTTGTGGCTGCAGGATGTGTTAAATTACACTTTGATTGCTGTTGAGTCACTGACAATTTATCACCGGAGATCGGGTTAAAAGGTCTGTTAATGGACTCCAGAATGCAAATAAATTTATGATGGGGAGGCAATTCCATCAAGACCCCCAGTGGATCATTTTAATGAAGAACAACATTAACCACCGTTGAGGGATGAGAAACAAACACTGAAATAATTTATAGTTGTCATATAGAATAAATTAAAGTATATGGATAGAAGAAAGTTGAAAATAAAGAAGAAGAAATTGTGCAGAAAGAGCAAAACTACAGTACAAATACTTTGTCACAATAGTTGTTAGATGTTGTGGATGTTGTTAGTTACACCTGCACCGAGTCAAAGAAAGTCTTCAGGATCGATCAGATGGCATCTGTTTTAGATGGCAATATTTTAAAATTGTCTGTTAATTTTTAAAATACAACACAATTGACAATAAAACCCCCCCTCAGGTATCGCAAGTTTGTGGTACAGCCTCACAGCAGGGGCAACACACCACACACAAACCAGAGTTTATTATTCAGCTGAACACCGGGGTAAAAACCCTCTGGTTGACCAGCATTCAAGTTGCTGTTTTTCAGAAAACGACATTGTGTTTTCCTGCATCCATGAAGATTTAAACTTTGCACTCACGTAGGATTCAGAGGATCATTTGTTGATTGAAAGTTTTGAGGTTTTCAAAGATACTAAATCAGTTTGAAGTACCTGACGCCTGTGGGTGTCTCTGTGGCTCTTCTCTCTGGACTCCAAATCGAGTTGTGTTCAATCTTAATCTTGAAAGAAAAGTTGTGTTTCTTGATTACCGTCAATCTATAAAGGCAAAGCAAGAAGATGCAAGAAATGTGATCTGACTGGTTTGTCTGATACTTTTTTTTTTTTTATCAGATATAAAAAAAGTGTCAATTTGATTTGCAGCAGACTGGAAAGCAGTGGTGTCTGCCCATGTAAAGCAAAGCAAAACAAATACCTGCGGGTATCTTGTTCCACCTCTGGTTCTGATAAGGGGATGAATGGAGAGGTTAGAAAGAACCCCTCATGTGGCGCCGAATCCATTCAGGCTGAATTAAAGACCTGTGTCAATCAAGGCTTTTCTGCTAAGATTGAAGAGATGGGCTGATGAAAGCTCCTTGACAACAAATTTATTCCACTTGCCTGCAGGCCTGATAAAGCGGGACCCACTCAGTTGATTATTATTTGATTAGGCCTGTTATGAATCATCAAACATTGCGCTCGGAATGCATTTCACCTTCTCTAAATCTAATTAAAATCAAACTCGTTGATGAGATTTTATTACTGCTGCTGCACAAAGTACTTTGTGAATCCTGGTCAGCGGCGCTGTGTCATGCATCCACCGCTGGAACAGCTGACCACTACGCATACAGGCAAATTTCCTTTATGAAAGATGCATAAAAGCCTTAACCCTGTTCACCAGAGGAGCTAACTAATGAAAGAGACAACATAGACTATGGCACTCTCTTTCAGCCAATCAGCCGCAGCCTAAATGTCAAGTCAGGCAAAGGCCAGGGTCAGGAATGGAAACTGTTGTCGACTTTCGGAAATGTCAGTGAATGTTTGTAACATTTTGGAGCAACTCGTCTTGGTAATTCTGGTACACAAATGGTGCTGTGAAAAGACCAAATGCATCCACTGGGACTACTGGCAAAGTTAAATGTACATCAGTTTTTTGTGAAGTGAAAAAAAAAAGAGAAACTCAAATTTGTTTGCAGATTTGTCGAATTTTACGTATTGACTGAACTGGGATTCTTATCCCTCTTTCCCCCTCTGAGCGTTTTGATAAAGAGATTCTCATCATCAGCCTTTTGAGAGGGGAAACTTGCTATGAAGCATTTCTTACTTTTATTGCTATTTTCGTGCATTTAGTCAAGAGCTGCTCGATAATGAAAAAGAGAGTTACACAAAAATACAAAACGTTTAAGGATAAGATCAAAGAAATGAACCAGCAAATATAAAAAATATCTAAGCAATATATTGATAATGATAATGTTATTCATTTGAACAGAAATCTTGCCTGTGGAGCAGCAAGTGGCGAGCTTTCTGAATGGTGGCTTATCTTTATAAAGGGGAGCATTATGTAAAATTGACTCTTTTGAGCTTTTGATCGTGTTATAATGTTATTCTGACATAAAAAAAATACTTGAACAGTTTAACTATTTCACACGTTTAAGAAATCTCAGAATCTCCAATGGCAACCACTCAGCTCCTCCAGACTAGCAGCAGCTGTGCTGGAGGAGGAGCTAGTCAGCAAACACCTGGTGGAAATGCAAATCCGCTGAGCTTGCAATACAAGCTTCTTAAACAGGATAATGTGATGATGTACTAAAGGCAGAGTGTCAGAAAGAGTAAGAGATTCTTAAAGACATAGACGCGCAATTTCAAAGGGTCAAATTGCAAAGTCAATCCTCTTTTAAGTTATGTTGTCATGCATTGCATTTTTCTAACAACTGAAGGTGGCATAGTTCCTTGACTTTGCTATAAAATGGCACCATGTGCCTGGAAAATACATGACACCGGCCCTTTAAGTAATCATTTGTCAAAGAAGGCGGTAAACCAGGATGAAATTGACAAGAGGGGTGAAATTTATCTCAAATCAAAAGTATAATCTTTCTCCGTCACAATGCACACTCTCCCCGTCTCAAACACAATTTTACTTTTGTGTGTTAGGGTTTTCTTTCCATTACTTTCCAAATAGATTCAGTTGCAAGTGTGTTTTTCCCTTCAGGATTTCTTAAATCCTCCTTGGTATCAGCAGCAGTTAGATTGAAGTACCAAGCCATGTCCAGGCAAAAATAAGTCCACTTCACTAAGCCTTAGGATCAACAGTTAAGAGCTTTTCTTGCTCTCTTACATGGAGAGCAAGTGTCCATCTGCCCTTTGCTGACTTTCAACAGTCAAATTTTTTTCCTCCAAAGATTCAGAACTATAATATAATACAGATGTCACCAGTGAAATATAAACATATCTCATCTATAAATCTGCACTGGTGTAAGGCTGGAGCTTTTAATTGTTGCTATTTAACATAAAGGTATCATCAATTTATTGTTTTGCACATTTTTACACTAATGGAAACAGATGCTTTTCCTAAATCAGATTCCCATAAGCCTTTATTATTATTATTTTTTCTTTATTTTTTGCTTACTCATGCATGAACAAATTCTTCATGCAAAAATTCTTCTTTGAGTTTCTCCCAGAGGTCTCCTGCTTTCTCTTCTCTGTTTTTTCCGTTTTGCCTCAAGGACTGTAGAGAGACGGGTCAGGTTAAATGAGAGGCACAAAGGACTTTTTATTTTATTTTATTTTTAAAGGGTTTGTGCTTCTGTACGTCTTCATGTGCATCCCCAATTTTCTATTATGACAGCCGGTTTGAAGGCTGTACTGCTTTATAGCTTCAGAGCTTCATTTGCACAAATTGTTGCACCCTAAAATAGCAGAAACTTGAATTAGAGAATATATTTTCTAAATCTGAAGCTTCTTTCTATTTTCTTGCAGCATTGACAATGTCAACACATAAATCTGTCATGATTTCAATGTAATTTAAAAAAACATCATCCTGCTTTCCCTAAAATATTTATCCATTTTTCAGTTTTTCGCATTACAACCACAAACCTCAGTATATTTTTTCATGATTTTGTCAGTCAGTTCAGCACTGATGTTAAATGTCGGAAAAACAAAACATCATTTAGATTTTTTTGTTTAAATGAATGAACATATTGAAACTGTGGTATGAATTTAAATCTATTCTCCCCAATGAGAGAATAGGGAACTACTTCTCAAAGAATTAGCTTTAGCTTTCCTTCTAATGAAAAACAGTATTAGAATAACAATAAACTACTGGGGTCTTTGTGGCTTTTTTATATGTTTTTGTTTAATGCATTTAAAACAACAAGGGAGGAATTCAGTGTCTACCCAAAGCTATTTGAAAAAGGTTCACATGCTGAATTAACAAAAGATTAAACATGACAATACATTTGCAAGTCGCTCCCATTGAGTCTGTCGGAGGTTTTGATTGAGCCTTGCTTCGAGCACCGCTGAATTTATCTTCCATTGCTGACAAGACACAATCTCAATCAAGGTATCGTTTGAGCAGCTGTTTACAGATTCAGATTTTTCGGAGGCGTTCAGCGGAGAATAAACACACACCTTGGCATCACTTTGTGTGGCTTTTATTTCGGTTTTTGTTCTCGCTGCCTGGAAAGATTCCCAGTGTCTGATGGGAACTTGTTGCTCCTTCCCGGTAAAGGTTTTCCAGCCCAAAGTGGGGGCAGCCATATTGATTCTGTCCTCACTTTCGATCCATTACCAAACCAGCGGGCAAGCCTGTGGTTTGCCTTTATAAATGCAAATCAGCATTTATAAAGGCAGTTTGCAGTCTGGTCTTTGAGTCACTGTGTGTTTTCTCGTGACACTCATAGCTGTATTTTTCCTGGATTTCCTTTTTTTTTTTTTTTACTTTGGCACTCCATACTTGGTGATGTTGTTGTTGCCGTATTGCTGATTGCAGAGCGGAGTAAGTGACTTCGATATGCCTGAAGCCTGGTTTCGTAATTACACTGCTAGGTCTGATAATTACTTTATAATGACTTTGTTTCCCTTTGCTCTCTTCCTTGCCATATTTCTCGCTCTCTGAACAGGAGCTCCTCGTAGCTTCGGATATTTCCCCCGAGTGTGCACCTGCCAAAAACTCAAAGAGTTTCACTCAGTCTTGTTGATTTTTATTTTATTTTATTTTTTCTGGTCATACAGTTTACCTTTTTAGTCAAGAACTGCTGACACTGGTTAATTATCCTTTTTTGGTTGTCATGTTGCTTCAGGTTTGAATCTAATGTTCTGACATGTTTTTATTTATTCATTTTTCCCTGTTAGAGTATTCAGGTCTATTTAGAGAGAATAATTTAGAGTATAAGTTAAAGCAAGATTAAAACCATGGGATGCAGAGTCTCGTCCAACTAATTCCTGCTCTTTCAATTTTCACTGCTGAAAATACAATTCTAATGCTGTGCTGGCCTATTTTATCTTCTCCAAAACCATTTTTTAATGTGTTTTTGATTATTGTGTTGTTTGGACACCCAAAGGTCTCCCAGTCTCAACCATCTTGCTGTTCATTGGAGGTGAAATTGAAGAATTTGAATGTACTTCAAATTCTTCAACTCTACATCACTATACTACCACCACCATGCTTGACAGTTGTAATAGTGATCTTCAGTTTGAAAGGCTCACTTTGACTCCTCCAAGCTTTTCTTTCTTGTCCATGTCAGGAGCTGAAAACGTGCTTCGTTGTGGACAAGGACACAGCGGTTTCCATTTCACAGAGCTTGGTGGTTCCTGGGTTGTTCCGAAACATTTTAGATTTTCCCTTTATTTGAGGATGACAGTTTGATCTTCGTCTACACCTTGGCAAAGTTCTGACACTTTGCTCTCAGGCAAATTATTTGTAATAATTCTCCCTGCTGCTCTCTGGGAAAAGATTCAGATGTGACCAAGTCACAACCATAAAGTCTTTGTCTGGAAAATACAAACTTCTAGATGCAATTGATCATGATTATTATTGCCATTTTACCAGTTATGTCAAGCTGAACGACACATCTGGGTTGGACAGTAAAATGACCTACAAGAATATTGACTCTTGCTTCTTAAGCAAATGAGTACAACCTGTCATTGATTTATCTCATATGACTTTTAGCATAAATGTACACACTGTATGCCAGAGTTGTGTTAATCAGTAAGCTTTATTGGTAGCGGTTTTTAAGATAAACTACTCTAAGAAGGTCGTGATGTAGCTATGGCATCGCACACACTGATTGGTGCTACTGAGCGGCGGCATGTTAAAAGTGTCGCCATTGAGTTGCTACACAGTGTAAAACAGCTGCTGGCTGATTAATACAGCCTGTAAGACACAGGTACATTTAAATGGAAATCAATGGGAACATGAAGCATGGCTGGGAAAACAGCCATGCTTCATGTTCCTCATTTATGAGCTTTTCAGCATCATCTTTAAATAACACAATCGTCAGAATATCCACTGTGACAGAGCATTCAGTACTATTGCCCTACGACACTCATCACAGTCAAAATTTTATACAATACACCCACTACATATGGGCAGCGACGGCTAATCACAACAGCATGTATGCGTCTCATCAGCTGTTTTTTTTTTCTCTTTTTTTCCCACCACACATCATTACACCTACTTAAAGGGAGCAGCCATTACCCTTCATCAACAAAGCCGTGTCAATTCCCCCGCCTGCACTAAAATATATGTGAGCCAATTATTCATGAGAGCATTCATTACAGATTGCAAGAGGTGCAGTGCTGCGTAGGTTCATTGTGCAAAATCTGTTAGAGGTGGCATGCTGCGACAACACCCACTCACCCTTTTGTGTTCAAGGGAGAAGAAAATGAAGAAGAGCAGGAAGACTGTGGAGCCATTTCAGATTAATTTGTTTGAATATGATTAGATTTAAATAACACAAACACAGAACTGCAATGAATTTCATTGTTGTACTTAATGCTGGATGACTGTGCAATGTTGTTTAACAGTAATCGTGGATTACTGTTCAAAGAATTAGAGCAAACTAAGATATATCATCTATTCAATAAATTAGAATGCTTCCATTGCCTCTTTGTTGAGATATAATGAAAAAAAGTGTTACAAAGACACTGAAGTGAAAAGGCAAAAGCTTAACTTTTATCCGGTTGCTAACGCAGTATTTCAGAACATCAAACTCAAACATGGTGATGTTATTGTAAATAATACGTGTTCTGTTGACAGATAATTTTGTACAAGGCGCACACACTGGAAGCAATAGATTAAATAACTCAGGTTTAGTGGAGAGCCTAAGAGTCCAAAGTGAAAAACATTCATATCAAAGAGCTCATCGTCAGGTCAAAGTGTCATAATTTGACGTTCGGATCAGCCGACGAACCTCACAGTACACACACACAGTTCACATTTACTGATCAAACTGAGATAATCGTGCAAACAGTTTGCGAAACAATAGCTCTCCGTTTTCAAGGCCCACGCTGTTGAAATCTTGTGACTCATTTCCAAACTGTCAAGGCTTCCTGGGCGTGTGACGAGGGCGTCTCAAGTCATCTTGAGTCATCTGGTTCTGCCTTGGAGAGCTAATCAAAGTCCACATTTCTGCTCCACACAGATGTGCTGGGAAGCCCTCCAGAAGACATTAAGCTAAAGAACTCCCTTGTCAGAGGCAGTACAGTTTATTTTCTCATAAAGTCACAAACTCTGGGGGAGTATTTTTTACATAACTGCCTTTGACCACGCTGTAATGATACCAGAGGCATGCTATAAAATGTTTAGACGACTGGGATGCGATGGCCAGACAGTGTGATCCCGGTACTTTGACAGGTGATTTAACTGTAAACGTCCAGCAGTCCAGCAGTCCTCACGGTCTGCTTAGAGAGACGGATGACGTTGTGTTTTCCCATTCGGTCAGTAGGTGTCACATCTAATGTAGCCCAGTAGAAACACCTCTGCTCAGGTCTCGCTCCTGATGGTGCTGCAGAACATTTTCGTTCACCTCACCACATCAGTGTTTGTGATCCCATTGGACGACTGCAGCCCTGCTCATTTCATGCTGCCATTTCCTTTAAACTTTGTGAAAAAATAAAATAAATAAATGGACACACAGCTTACTGTGTAGCAACATTAACACAGCTTTTCATGTGGCACCGTTTTATTTCTTTTATGTATTTAGAAAATGATAGAAGTATAAAATGACTGACACAAGTCAGGAATACAAAATACTACCACAATGATCTTAATATGCTTGAAAAGGAAGAAGAAAGAAACATATAAACTCCTACCGTATAAACTCATAACATGTTTTCAGATGGGCCCTCATGAATAAATCAAATAATAATAATAATAAAAAACAGGTTAATTCATTTTCCATTTTATCTGTTTTTTTATATTCATGCACACATCCATACCCTCACAAACTCATATATTCCCTTTAAAATTATATTACATTTTGACTTTGTTTTAACTCCTCATTTGACTTGTTCCATAATTTTACACCATGAATTGAAATAGAAAAACTCTTTCTTGTTGTGCGTTTACTACGAATCCTTAAGTTTGAGTAACCTCTAATGTCCTCCTTCTCCGTCTTCGTTTTCTTGCGGTATTTTATCCTCCTCACATCAAGTCAGAGTATCTGGAGACGTCCCACACATGGGGAGAGCATCCAAACTCAGAAACACCCCACGAATCCACAACCTTCTCGTTTCACTATGAGAGAGCACCTCTGCAAGTGTTTGGCCCTTCTTTTATAATTACATATCTATTGAAAAAAATATATTTTTTTTTGTGTCCTGGATGGAGACTGTAGAAGAAAACATCTACAAATCAACTTTGCTGGACTTTGGCTCAGTTTCCTCTCCTTTTCTTTCTCTCAAATTAAAATTAGTTATTGTGAGTTAGATTTGGGCCATAAAATAATTCCTGTTGGCCTCTGACCACCCAAAATCTCTTGGTAATGTTTTAACTTTAATTGTATAGTTAGCTGCCTGGAGAACAGTGAGCGCAGTTCATTTTTGTTTGTTAGTTTTTTGGTTTGAATTGGTCATTTGTAACAAATGTAATCCATGATTTTATGGTTTTAATTGCCAAGTGATTCTGAATCCTGAGAAAAATACTAAAATACTAAAATTTCCTTTAGGACATTTAGTAATAAATGTAGCGCCCTGAAAAAGAAAGTACCCAATTGTTAGGAAAATGTTAAGTTATGACATTAATTAAATAATGGAGGGATAAAGTGCATGCTGTGTGTCAAACAGATGAAAATCAGTAGTTAAAATCTAAAACGGAAGTGTGCCACAAAGATTTTATTTCTCAGTGGATTGTTGTTTTCCTCTCAGCCAGTTCAGTGTTCTTGTTGTTTCTCCTTTCCAAGCACTGTTCATAAATGAGCAAAAGGCTGGCATATCTGGGTTTCATTTCCTGTTCTTCAATGCCTAACAAATAAATGTCAGCACCCTGTTTGGCACATTATGTAACTCACCCCAAAACAAAGCTCGCTGCAGCAGTTCAGCTCCCAGGCGTTTCCACAGAGAGGTCAGAGATGGAGCTCTTTTTTCTTTTTTTTAATGACTTTTTAGCTAAAAGAATTGCTCGGTTGTTCAAAAAAACAAAAACAAAGCCACATGAGCCATTGGTCAGTTTGACACACGCCGTGTTGTGAGATCGATTGTTCAGATATGTCATGCGTACAATATTTGCCATCCTGTGTCCTGAAGCTGTCAGTGGGTGAACCAAATTAAAACATGGCCTGTGGACGCTTTAACTGATGATGGGAGACTGAGAAGTGACACATCAAATATGTCAGCTGTACTAATTACACCCTAATCTGCTCTCTGCTGTAAGAATCAAGCCCCAATGGACCATCTGACCCAGACATTTTTTTTTGTTTGTTTCTGATTACTTTTAACAATAAGAATGTCTCTGCTGGTAAAAAAACAACAACAAACAAACAAACAAAAAAAAACGTTTATCTTGCAGGTTAAGGGATAAAGTAGTAGAGACGTTTAAAGCCTTAGCTATTGGATGTGCACTCCACAAATCCGACTTTTCCTGAAGAGTTACAAGAGTACAAGGTGGACTTTTCAGAGGACACCATCATAGAACAAGGTGGTATGTGTGATAGAAAACTAAATGTCATTACCCTGAACTCATAATTTCCTCTGAGGCCTGGTGGTGGCAGCATCATGCTGTTGGGATGTGTTTCTTCTACAGAGACTGGGAAATTGGTCGAAGTTCATAGGAAGACAGATGAGCTAACCACAACACAAAACCCATAAGCTTACAGACAGAGTCAGGGGTGGACTGGCAAACGGGTCTACGGGGAATTTACTCGGTGGGCTGATGTGTTAGTGGGCAGGTGGTTTATCCTGTGGAAGAACAAAATCATAGTCATGCAGCTAGCTGTTGTTTTGTGGCCTCAACTAAGCCACATATCAATCACCTTCTCTGCCTCTCCTCTATTGCAGTCAGGTAGACCTCAGGAGTAACAAATTTAAGCATTTTTAACTTGTTTGGTGATCCCTCCTCTAGTTCTGGTTCTGGTCTCTCCACCAGACAGGAGAAGTCAGATGGTACTGCTAATAGCAACTTTAGCAAGGATAGCATTGTTTTAATTTTCTAAATTCAAAATGTTTTTTGTTAATTCCACATCAAGTTAAAACATTAACAAGTGTGATTTGTTGCACATACAGTCAGAGGGCTCACAGCTCCGATCTTTTAATTAGATTTTATGTTATTGTTGACCTTATAGGCTGCACATGTATATTGTTGTTTTTACTTTTGTCACTTTTTCTCCCCACTACAGCCAGAGCTGCAACGCAATGAATTGGACCAAAGCCTGTTCATTTGTCAGAATGGTTTAGTCAAAGTCCAAAACTAAATCTAAGTAAATAATCACTTACTTTGCTTTGTAAATGATTTCAATCCAGTCTGATTCACTTAGGTGTTTTGGGCAAAAGTCTTTGTCTCTGGATGTGTAAAGACTGAACTTTTCCTCACTTCCTCCAGGGTCCTGCATTTATCAGGAACAGAACATGATGAGGGAGCGAGAAAGAGCAGATGATAAGAGGTACCACAGCATCTATGATGTATGAGGGTGAACGTTAGTAAACCGTGTAATAATGATGTTTAGAATCTCCAGCTGCCCCTTTCGCCATGTTGACCGTCTGGAATATTGGACGAGTTTATGAGACCGGAGTGCAAGTATTGCAAATTATATCCCTTATTTTCCACTGAGCACATTTGAATCTGAACACAAGTGCAGAAATCATGAGGCCGTGGGGCATCTGAACAGTGAGAATGAAAGCTGTGTAGAGAGGTAGAAAAAATAGATTAAGGCATATCCTCTTCAGATGCCTCGTGGGCAACCGCTGTAAGAGCCTCTTTGTGTGTTTTTGTGAGACATTAGTAGTTGTAATTGAGTTGGGCTGAACAGGGCCAATGACCAGAACAAAAAGGTCAGTGGCTCGAGTTTATTGGGTTGGCGTTCGGAAATGCTACTGAACCCTGCAGGCTTTGACCATTTGCAACAAATCACCTCCGACAGATAAACTAATCAGCCGCTATTTGGGGATGTATAACATTTACTTAGAAAGCACAAGGCTTTAAGCATCTGTGTGTCATGAGTAAGGAAACCACAGCCTAACACTTTGTGGAGCCATTCTCCACAATTCAGTCGTCTGAGCAGAACGATCTACGCTTCAATTTCAGAAGTCGCCTTACAAATAGCTGATTTCAAAGCGCTCTGGTGAACACCGCTTGAATACGCGTGTGGTAATCTAATCTGCCATGTGTCACTGATGAATTCATACATTTAAATGGGAAATCAAAGTCGCAGTGTAAAGATAGAGGAGGCCCAATTCAGCTCAATCAGGATCATATTGTTGCCGTTAGCAGATGACGTTGCCCTTTCAGAGTTGGTTGGTAGTCAACCTTGCAAACGCAGAACAGACTTACACTAGCATTGCAGGACTTGATGAACCAGGAACTGCAAAGAATTTCATAAAATCTGCACTTCATTTATTATTTTGACAATAAACTTTGTTTAACTCAGAAATATTGAACATTTAGACACTTTAATGTGTCTTACTGATGACCTGAAAACAATATTTAATGTAATGCCAAACATGGAGAACCAACATCAAGTTTTGTCAGAACAAGAATCCAGAGAAACCCCTACTAGATTATAAATTATGGACAAGTTATTATTATTCTTGTTAAACATGGGGAACCAATATGTAGTTTTATACTTGGTCTTTCTTTTGGTTTTGTTGTTTTGTTTGTATTTTCTTGTAATTTATGTAAAGAAACTTTAAATTGTAATGGTGATAATTGCAGAATTAGAAAAATATATATTTCTTTTGGGAGCTTTTGTATCAAAATGTGGGAGAGATTTAGTTGCATACATGAAAATTGTGTTTCCTTTCTTCCATTTTTGTAAATTAACAACTCATTTAGCATGTTCCTTTGGAAGGAAATAATCTGACAGCTGCAACATTAAACTGGGTCATCAGCAACAATAGTCCTCCACACAGCAGCAACTGGAGTAAAAAGAAAAGACATCACTGGAAATGCTTTTTTCCAATGAAAAGGCTTTTCCAGAGTCACAAATGAAAAGAAATACAGAAGCTTTAAATTACTTGCAATGAAGATTCACAGATTCATTATCTGTATGAGGTAAAAAAAAAAAAAAAAACTTTATATTTTCACAAATTGTGATTATTGGTCCTGCTTAATGCGCCTTTGCACTGAAGCTTATATTTAAAAAACTAATCTCTTTAAGTGTAAAACATCAAGTTATGGTAATTTAACACTCGCTGATGACCAGACTTTCTCTTGGGCCCAAATTTCTTTTCTCTGAGCAGGCAGTAATGTATTTAATTTTCTTGAAGCAATATTAAAGCACTTCAGTGTGGAAATTTCCTGAGTGCCCTTTGGTATCTTGAATCCAACCGTTTCTTGTGGTTCCTACATAATTAATAATACCGAAGTCGCTATGAGTGATGACGTGTGAACATGCAAGCGAGGAAAAGTGACCTTGCATGAATAATTAAGCTGACTGAGATGTTTGAATTTATTTTCTGACAAGTGTGTGCAAGACTGACAAAGCAGAGCGGACAGTTTGATTAGCAAGTACCAATTACTTATTCAGCAGACGTAATTTTCTTAGAGGCAGAGAAAGGAGGTTTCACATGACTGAACCAGTACAAGGAAAAGAACCGAATGTCTCAAGATTGTATGTGTGGCCTTTATTGTTCAATCCCAAAAGGCACAGCAATATAAAAACACTGGCCTGTCACATTCCTGTGAAGCATGCTCGTAGTCAGACTGAATCTAAACCATTAATTCTGGTTAAAGTGACAGTATGACCCACTTTTCAGCCATGACTTACGGCTGATGAAGTCGATAACTGAAGCTCCAAGCTCTGCACTGGTGGCATAATGTTTCTGTAGCTCACTCCTGGCTCCTGCCAGACATACAGACTTAAACTAGATCATATTTGTGGTGGAAACCAGATACTAAAATGTAAGCAGAACTCCATCTCCAACCAGCTTCACCAGGTCTTTCTTATGTGTATTTTGAGGCCGATGTGCACAATTTACACCAAAACAAGTTGATCATTTGTAGCACAAAGCCAATTTGCGATAGCTGGACATTAACACTGTGTTTACATTTATATGATTTATATGTAACTGTTGGACGGATGTATGAATGAACCTTCAGGCATCAGGCTCGGCCCCCAGGGACAAACCAGACTTGTGGAGGTCCACAGTTCTCTTCCTGACATGTTAGCTGATTTCCTTTGACTTCCTCACGGAGGTTTTAATCAGATGTCAGTCTTGAGAACATAATTGGAGCTTCCTCAAATTGTTTAATTGCACAGTAAAGTATGAGGGCATATAAACTCTTGAAGAAAGCAATAAAAATGTTCTTTTTATTATTCTGGCATTAAGCAAATAGAAATAATTAGGGTAGTTATAAGAGACATGAGACAAAATTGAGTCTAATTTAATGTCAAAAAGTGAGAATAAGTAGCTTTTTGTTCAGTATGTATAAATATGCACACGTATTTATATGTGTTCTCCAAAGCTACAGCTGGACAACTGTGCATGAAGTAAATACGCCTCTCGTCCAGTAACCACTAAGATGGGCACCAGCCTC
The DNA here is from genome assembly GCA_010277075.1 of Poeciliopsis retropinna. Lineage (NCBI taxonomy): Eukaryota > Metazoa > Chordata > Actinopteri > Cyprinodontiformes > Poeciliidae > Poeciliopsis > Poeciliopsis retropinna. The sequence goes on from VMRM01000019.1 coordinate 5,903,454, forward strand.
CCAGTTTGGTAGGAAAAGACAAAGGATGGATGGATAATACGGTTGTTCTCATAAGGAGTGTCCGACTCCTACGAGAGAAGAACATTTGAAGAATAAATTAGTTCATTTTACTTCAGCTCCGAATGACGGAATAAAAACTCTCGGCTGCATTTTCAAATGAGAGGAAAATAGCCGAGGTCGAAAGGTGCTGGCTGGTTAGAGCTCGTGTGTGGATTTATGATGATTTGTAAAAAATTTTCTGTTTTTTTTCCCCACATGAAATCCTCAGGATGCTCACATTCAGTTCCAATCGACATGTTCCGCTGGGGTAGAGATGGTGCATATCTGACACCTGCAGCCCGGGTCATGACACCTATGACCTTTGGACAGGGCATGTTTTTTTGCAAAAGTGTTACATTTTTCTGAGGTGAGCCTCATGTCAGTATTCAAAGAGCATCTTAACTTCAGAGCCAAACTCAACTTAGTCCCTAAAAAGCCTTGAATGTTTTATCCTTTATCAAAGGTCTTCAGGGACACACTATAACGTCCCTGCACAAAGTAGTTTGTTTCCATCACAAAATAAATCAGGTATTTGAACCTTCAACTACTGAGGATTTGAAAGTAGTGCTGACAAAGATGAGGGTGTAAAAGATAAAAGCACCTCTAATTATTTCACCTCCAAACCAGCCACACTTTGTTGCTGTATTTAATTTGGAGTAGCTCTCCAGACTGTCTGAAGTGTCTTTGAAAGTTTTAATCTCATGGATGTTTTAGGATGTTGCCTAACAAATGATATTTTATGTTGAGTTATTTTCACAGATTCAGCTGAAGATGTTGGAGCAAATTGTTCCTTGATAAGTATCTGCTGGTAAAGACTCAAACTGATCAACGAGGAAGACTTGAAGCAGAAACCAAAAACAGTTGCCACACCACAATGATCAATTCCCCACTTTTATTTGGCGAACTATAATTCAGAGTGCAACTATCCGATTGAATAAAAGTGGTTGAATCATTTCAATAGCTCCAGAAAAGATTTTTGACAAGGGGAAATAGAAATAACTTTGTGCTCCACAACAGTATTTGATGTTTGGTCATAATTTCTTGGCAGAGGTCAGAATATTGCAGAGCCCACAATACTCACAATCAGTCAAATATAAATCAATATTCACAGATTTTAAACAGGATTCATTTGTGATGTAATGACTTTTTGCTTTTTTCCAAAGGTGATGTGAAAAAAAGAGTGGTGTACCTCTGACCAATTTGTTTTTTTAGCGTTTTATTTTTTTTGTTGTTAAAACGTGAACTTCTCCTGTAGTGCTGTGTTCAGTGATCCTTTGAAGGTAATTTAAATTCAATTGAACGTGTTTATGTAACACCAGTAAGTCTCACAGGTCTTTATATCTGCTACCTGTGTGTCTGTGGTGAACAGATGGCGCTCGCTCTGCTCCTTACTTTTTATATGAACCACAGCAGGGATTAAAGCCGAGCTGCTTCCCTCACAAACATTCACTGCCACTCTTTTTATTGAATTTTCAATCTTCATTTCTATTTCTTTATTTAGATCAATACATGGCCGCAGAGACGTTCAGTCACACTTTCTCTGCTTTCTCAGTTCATTTGAAGTAAATGGATTTCTAAGAAACACTCACAGTTCGTCGCCCTGTGTGGTTTTATACGAGGTTAGTGAATTTAACAACCGATGATTTATGTGGTTGTACGGTAAGCCAATATGAATAATGATGCTGTACGAGCTGATATTGTTTGTTCAGTTCAAAGCACAGTTGTTCTTTAATGGGTATTGGTGCACCAGCGATCGGTCACAGCTCTGTATGTTTATGTTTAAAACCTTATCCACAGCACTAAATGCACTGTTTTATCACCAAAGTGACTTGATAGTTGTACTGCAAGTTGTGTCATTAGAATAGATAATAATACATTTTAAACTTTTACCACAGTCGATTGAAAATCAAATAACAGGAATGTCCAACAGTCATACAGTTGAGGAAGAAGATGGGTTTTCTCTGGAGATGAAATGTGGAAATTAATTCCAGAACAAAATCAACAGACCTGGTGAAGAAAATGGTTGACCAGGAGCAAAACAATAACTCACGAGAGGATGAAGGCAATACTCTGAAAAAACACACATAAAAAGCCTGAACACAGTTTGTGGATTACATGGTTTTAACATCAGAGTATGAAAATGTGGTTTCAGCTCATCCAGGAGGAGGAAATGCTGCAAGTCAGTAACTTAGTGCAACCTGCTGGGTTTCCTTAGATAGAAACGTCTTAACCAGTTTGAAAAATTTATTGATCTCACTGTAGGGTTTGATAAGTAGGACCAATTAGAATGCATGTATGATTGAATTAAAACAATTTTGTGAGACATTGTTTTTGTTAATTGGTGCCATATAAATAAACAGAATTAAATTGTATATTTAAGAATGTTAAATATACAATTAAATGGTTCAGCAGTACTTAGTCATGAGCCACTTCTAAAAACCCCAGCTCTAAGTTGCTGACAAGTTGTCCAGATTATTCTTTCTGTTTGTTTGACATTTGCACTTTCTTCAATTTGTTTCTTTTTTTGTTACCTTTCCTAAAGTTGATCTGATCAGGTTCTCCCGCTCCCAGCTGCTGATGGGAGATAGTTTAACGCCTTGAAGAATCCAGCAATCAAAATTAAATTAACACAAATTTTGAAAGGTTTAATATTCATCCCATTGTATTTACAATTTACATGTTTTTTGGATGCGAGTGTGATTCAGTTTTCTCTCTTACTGCATTACATGATTGTCAAACTGTAATAATCAACCTAAAAAACCAACAAAAATAGTCGAGAAAATTAAAGCCAGACACAGAAGACACTAACCTCTTACAACATCAATCGTCTGAAAACAATAAATCTGAAACTCTGGCTTTGATATCTTCTGACAAAACAGACACTGGATCTGACTGGAGTTTGGCTGCATAGTTCTGGTCAGAAGTTTACATACAATTAGCAAGAGCATGAATATTATGAACCATGGGCACAAACCAAATATTTATTCTTTAGCTTTCTTTTTCCAGTTTAAGATTATTTTACTCACTTTCAGGAAAGCTTGGACAAAGACAAAAACAACTGGAAAGAGATCAGTCAGTTCAGGAACACGGCGCAAGGCTGCGAAGAAGTAAAAATACAGGATCATTGGTATCTCTGCCCACAAAAAAGAAGCTGATGCTCCAAAATTTAAACCTTTAAGAAAGACTAAAATGTGCAGCCGCCTACATGAATTAGATCAATTACTTCTGGAGAGAAATGTGACACTCAAAGGATTTGGTCTCAGTGTTAATGGGTGAGATTTTCAAACCCAACAATGTTGCACTAACTATAAACCATGGTGGGGGCAGAGGCATGCTGTGGGGGTCGTTTGCCATTAGTGGTACTGGTGCATTATCATCAAATCAATCATTGAAAATATAAAACATAAGTTAAGGCCCCTAATGGGTGCATGGAAATTTTTCACTGCAACTGTAAACACTGAAAAACACACAAAGTTGTAGTAATAAATAACTTACTAAAAAAGAAAATTTTACCTAGAAAGCACGAATTATACATTCTCCATATATCTTAACTTATGTATCAAATTTTATGCTTGAAAATAAATGTCTTCTTGAAGTCAACAGCAGGTGAACCGTAGCAGAATACGAGACAAAAACAACACTCTACCGAGGTTTACCAATGTACGCGCAAGAAATGAGGAAAACTTAAAAGGACACAAAATAAACATTATAGTTGTCATTTAGAAATCTCAAAGAAAATCTCCAAACATTATTTTTCTCATCTTTGCAGAATTTATAAATAGTTTCCCACAGTAAATCCCGTCCCACGATGACAGAAGAAACAAAGAAAGCAGCACTCAGATTCTGTTCAAACAATAAACAGCATCTGTTAGTCACAGCAGGCCAACGCAGGTGAAATGTGAAACAATTACAGATTCTCCTTTCCACCACAACTCATCGTCTACTTCTCCTGCACAGCTCTGAGTAAGACTGGATGGATGGTTTAGGCCAAATCTGAGCGGTTTAGCACAACGTAATTAATAATTACCTCATGGAATAATTACCTCTTGCTTCATCTCTGTTGTTTTCCCAAATGATGATAAAATGCGCTCTGTGGCATGGTCCAAGATGGTGCTGAGGTGTAGCTGAGCGAGGGGGAGGCGTTTGGGCCGTGACTCATCTCTGGGTCAGTGCCTTCTCCTTTTAGTTGGAGCAGTGCCATTTAATGATGCAACCAACTTTTGATCTAACGAGAAGGAAATATTGCACCTGGCTTCATGCAAAAACCGCACAACCGTTATCATAGCTTCTTGATTACAGAAGCACAAGCCTGCCTAACAACGTGAACACGACGTGTTCTTGGATTCTAGCATGTGTAAACCCAATCTGTGCTTAGACACAGTAAGAGAACAGAAAACAAACGCTCCCATCAAGTTCTTCACATCTCTGATGGATACGTTCCAGCGTAGCAAGTCCAAAGCATGGAGTCAATGCGGCATTCCCTTTCTCCTCAGCTCCAGGCTGTGCAGGCCCTCCTGCCTGCCCAGGGCGTGCTGCGTGCCAACTCTGTGAGCCATCTCCGTCGCGGTGATGTCGATCTGAGCGTACCTGGTGGAGCTCTTTCCTGTCAGAAATAATTGCAGGAGGAACAAGATTTTCATCTGGGATGAATCTAGAAAATGTCTTTTCTGAAGTCTAAAAAGTTCATTATTTCACAGACTAACTCATGTGAGCTAACAGAGTGCAATAAGAAGGCAATAAACAAAATCTAACAGTAAAAATATTCGCCTGAATTGTATGAGCTGTCTAAGCCAAAATCAAAAGACTTCATAAAGGAGTTACCTGCAGATATATCAGCCAGGAAATTCAGAAAAAAGCAGCTTTTCTTTAATCTATACCTGCATATAACCACAGAACATGTTGCGTCACCGTGTTTTTAAAAACATCAAGAAACACATTCAGTGTTATTTTAATCAGCCGTGTGCATGGCGCTGAATATGATTACTCAGCCTTTGATGTGTATGCCTGCTTAAACCTGCTTAAAGTTGAGTTCAGTTCTAATAAAAGAGATCACATCGATGTCATGAACAAAACAAACAGTAATGCCTTTAGCTGTTTGTGAATTGGTAGAAGAGGGCTGCTTCTAAAGCCCGGCTCAGGGCAGATTTCTGTCTGGGTTGAACTCGGATGCAAACGGTTCATCAAAAAACAACAAAATCATCAGGTAGAAATTTTAAAACGTTGTTCATTTTTCACTGTCTTTTCTGTAGAATATTTACATCCTTTTGCTGCTGGTAGTTTTAGTTCATCTGATAATTAATGCAAGTCGTCGGTCAACAGATTCTGGACCAGTACAAACATATAAAGAATTATAAGCTGCAGTATCTTTTGGTCTTTAAATTTCTTCTTTTGCGCAAACTGGATACAACTACTAACCACTAATGTTGCCAGTTTCCACACATAAATAAGTGAAAATATGCAAATAATTCAGCTGAATTTCCTTGACACTTTGTCTTTCATAAATTTATTAATTACTGCCAAAATTTGTCTTATATAAAATTTAAATTTTCTGTAAACATCTCTTACAAAAGCTAACAGAAATAAACAATTTAAACATGTATGTGTGTAATGAATCATAATAACAACTTTCAGAATTACTGACGTAGATCTCTATAAATTGGATTACATCCCAATTTATAGAGTTGCACTAGTCACATTTAAACTCAATATTAATGCAAATAGCTGCTATTCCACACCTCAGTCGGGTTTTATCATCTCTCAAAGTGAAAGAAATTCAACCCGGCTTCTCCCGGCCATCAGCGGTCCCGGTAGGATGATCCCATTAGAGAGGGCGAACTCACAGCTGCGATCTGAGGGCCTCTCAGCGGAGAGGTAGGACTCCCTCCCTCCCAGGCGACAGATTAATAAGAGATAAACTGCAACGCTGCCATCAGACACTGACCTCTGACCTCCCACCCTTCTCGTGTTCTTGAAGGCAGCGACGATAAGACTGAGCCCGTCGGTGAATTACAGCTCGCTGGTTCGTCTCCGGAAATAAGGACTCCGATGTCTTTTGGTAAAAGTTTCAGTGAAAGTTTTGCGCTGATGGGACAGAACCGAGTTACTGATGATTCATGCGTCCACGATGACTATTTATCCTGTCCTAATGTAGCCTTGATATTAGCGCGCTGACTTATTGTAAGCAGGCTCTTTCAGAGCGGTCTGCGGGGTTTGAAGAGAAAATGCCTGATTTGAAAAAGCGGCTGCAAACAGATGGTGATCAGAAATAGGAAAGATTTGTGAAAAAACAACGTGAAGGTTCAGTGCTTCAAACACTTGCTTCTATTTTTTTATACCTCAGTGTAAAAAAAATACACTGCTTTGTTCCTGGACTCCTCTCTTGACTCAACATTAGTATGCTCTCTGAATACTAATGTTGAGAATATGTGTCAAAAATGTTTCTTATAAAAATTAGTTTAACTTTTAAAATTTAGAAATTCAGTCCATAGTTCTTTATCTGGATTTAAACAGTAACTAATAGGTTATTACATGTTATCCAAAAGAATAATTGATTCTTGATTGTGTTACTCTGGAGAAACGTTCAGGTACAATGATGATTGTTTATATTCTTCTTTCTATAGAACCAAGATCTGATCAATATTTTACGATACAAGGGCCTTTTATGTTTTTGTCTGGACTGAACTGTGCTCTAATTATAATCTACATTATATCAAGTTTTTGTATTTTTTCCTTCAAAGACGACTTTCAGGTGTATCCCTCGGCTCTGAATCTCATGCGGATGCTAAAAGCAGCACCGGGAGAAACCAGAACCGCTCGGCATTTCAGCGGTGACCTCAGGCCAGAAGAGAACGGCGCCTCCACCTGAGAAAGACTGCAGTCTCATTGGATTTACAGCAGGGAGCGACTGTGGATCCGGTTGTTGTCGGAGCTCATTGGATAAATTCCCGCTGGAAATCACAACTTCCTCCTGGTTTGTGCTTCTTTCACAAGCTCGGTGTTAACTTTTCAGCTGCGTTCTTCTCCGTTTCCGGGAGCATTTATGGATAAAAAATAACTATTTAGAGAGAAGCCACTGTAGTTATTAGCAACAGCCTCTGTAACCATGACTTTGAGTACTAGATTAAACCAGCTAAGTAAGCTTGTATTGACAACTGGAAAAAAAAAAAAAACTCAATCAACTTTCCTTTGGTCATCACAAAGATTTACTTTTAAAATCCACAAAGGGTTTGCTGAGGAATAAACAGATTGTTTATTGAGATCTGTTGATGAAAAGTCATCAGTCAGTCAGTGGTTGAATTGTTTCCTTAACATATGGAGGACGCTCAGAAACCAAACCATGCTTCAGGGACTGAAGATGAGGCCTCTCATTTAGCTGATGTCACTCCCAATAAATTCTTACTTTGAGGCGGCAGATGTGCGACAGTCCCTCTGGTGCCGTGGCCCGGCTCCTGCAGCTCCAGCTCCATGTAGTTGAGTTGTTTCTTAGACGTCGGGCTGACGGGAATATTCACGTATGTGACGCTTTCGCTCCGCGGTCTCTCAGGAAGCGCAGCCTCTGGAGGGAAAACAAACGCTGCCCCTGTAAATGCAAAAGCAAACTAAAATCAGGCGGCTGCTTGGTTTTCTGTGTTTGTTTCTCTCGTTTCGATCCAAGAAACCAAATCCAGGAAGGGATGTTTTTTTCTGCTGTACATCTCATTACACTCAAGTACCTTATTTTAAATTTTTTACACTGGCAAAATGTCACGCTAATGCAACGGGGTGCGTCTACTCATTTTGTCATCGTAAACGTAATCAAAAGCTAGACTCCCCTGGAAGCTGAGAGGCTCTTGAGATTTCAGCACTTGACGACCAACTAATGTTATTTGGAGTTATTTAAATACAGACGTCTGATCAACGCCGACAACGGGGTTTTCTGCAGCACAGAAGCTGCTAAAGGCTCTGCAATCATCTGTATTCCCCGTTGCATTGTTCATTTGCTCTGGAGGCTAATTATGCATAATTAGTAAACCTGACCAAATTATTTTCCTTTTAATTACACCATTTAGTCATTTGACTGCCGGATGCTTCTTATCCAAGATAGAAATAAGGCCCACGGTCACTTCCCTGCTAATACTGAGTTCGGATGAGAAGAGGGAAATAGAGGGGCCTAAATCTGTTCACTCATATTCAGTCGGCAGAACAAAAAGCCAAAACGTTCCCTCAGTCCATTTTAACTGAACAGCTTTCTTCTGTCAAACAGAAATTATATCGCCACGTTGCCTAAAGTAAGTTGTCGTCGGCATAATTTAGGGTGAATGATGGATGGGTTAAAGAGGGAAGGCGTCTAAAGGCCAGGCTCGATGGAGGAGTGTAAAGTTGAGATCATTGTTTTCCAGAAACCTTTTACTCTCAATCAGCTTGAGGTTCTTCAGCGGTTTGAGTGACAGCAGATCGGACCACACCCGCCTGACCTCACTCAGCACATACAAGATTCAACCCGTCAAAGGTTCACCACCGTTCCCTTCACGGGCCAATTTTTACCGCTGCAGTCGAGGAAAACCTCAGAAAGGAACAGTCTGACCCAGTCATCCAGCCAGCACAAGACAGCAAACTCACTCAAATAATTCAACTTCCCAGTTTCCTCTGCTTCAAATGCATCTGCTGCAGCCACACAGCATACCTGCCCATTGTATCCCCCTTCCTAACTGAGGCCAAGATGGAGAGAGAATGTGTGTTAGTCACTTCACATTTTTGTGGTTGCGGTTTTATGCTTGGTTGGTGAAAGTGGAAATTTTTGCACAGTGATTATGTTTCTCGACAAATTTATTCATAAACACGACGACAACCTTTAAAAAGACAAAACGTTTCTCTCTCTAATGTGGGGCAATCCAAATGAGAGAAACATCACGTTACTGTGGTTCACATATGCAACCAAGTTTAACCTTTTTGATGCAAGTTAGTTCTAAACATCACATAAAAGAAAAAAGTAAGCAAAGCATTAAGGTTTAAACAACTAAATGCAAGAATAGATTCAGCATAACTATACAATTAGATTAAATGAATTCATGTTTTAAAAAATAAGAAGGTGGCATCCTGATATTAGAAAAGTAGACTTCTTCTATTGTTTCTTGTTTCCCTCTCATCCAAAATGATTCCTCAATTTCAACTAAAGACTCAAAGTTGGTGTTTCCCGTTGTGCCAACTTGGAAGTGCTGCTGCACACGATGTAGGACCTAAACACAAAAATGTCAGCTAGATAATAATCACGCTCTTTTAATCAGCTGGATTTTTGTGGGTCCATAATTATATCTTCTTTCTCTTTCTCTCTTTGTTACCCTATTTCATAAGTAAGGCCAATTTTACTTTTAAAAGTGTTTTACCTATTCCGTGAACTTTTCCAAAAGCCACGTTGGCGTTTCTTCTGAGTTAGAAAAAATACAGTAGTCTTCTTCTTTTTTCTTTCAACCTGCTGACAGTACAGCAGTATCACCAGCGGGCATAAGTTAGAAAAAGAGTTACCATAATCCTCCCATTGAACCGACTTTAAGCCACAGGAACATTATAATAGAAAATGCTCTGCTTGGAGTATCTTTAGACATCTGTGCATTACTATTTGAAGCTTGAAGAAACTGATTGCATAATCAACTTGCATTAAAGAAAGATAAGCTTGCAAAAAAATGCTGATCTGGACTTACTGCGTTGATGCATTCTGTTATGGTGCAATTATTTCACAACTGGTTGTACACAGTATCTGCAGGCTTAGGAGCTGCAGTCTGAAAGTGTTTGAAACACCTGAAATGTGCAAAATACTCTCAATACAGAGCACACACGTCTTATGATTGTCCAGAGAAAGATCTAGCATTTCTACAGACACCAACTTAAATGTGTGTTGATTCACCCCGCCTGACCTTTACGCTCCGAATGGATAAAACCGATTGTGTTGAGAAAGGACAAGACAGACGAAGGTGAATCCTTATATTTCAGGGACTCTTCCTAAATGGCAGCAAGCAGTGGCCATTACCCGCAGCTCAGGAGCATCAACCCCAGGGGACACTTACGATCAGTGAGAGACCATTAGACGCCAGCAGAATCTCGGTGGGTACAGCCTTTGGCAACGACTAACCTAATTGTTCAGACAGCAAGCCAGCCCTCGCAGAAGTGTGGTGTTTTATAATGGCCGTCATTAGAACATTGGGTTTGCCCACAGCACTATGGCTGGGGGCCTTTTTTCATAAACCTTGCAGAGCCTCCAGGGGAATCGTTGGAGGCTGAACCTGCTAGAGCGGTGAAAACCCTGCACACAGAGAAAGCAGACTTGTGGAGAGGCTTGACTTCCAGTTGGTCTCCCATCTTTAATGTGACACTGCAGCACGGTAAGTAAAACAAGTCTAAATAAAGCAGAAGGAGTGAGGACTGTAATCCGTAATATTAGGCTGTGCAGCCAAAGCTGCACAAAATAAGAATTATTTTCTTATTTAGATATATAGACCAAAATAAAGCATCTCTGCATTATTTTGTAAGCTTGTTTTTGTCAAGTTACGCAAGTTTGTCAACTATTTACAATAAAATAATGACTAGGTTAAGCATCTCCTGTCAGTTTTTTTTTTCTAGCGGCGGACCTCTGCCTGTTTGCAGTTCAGTAGTCACAGATTCACCCATTTGTGGTTTTTTTTGTGGAGCTTGACATTAAATTATTTGCAGAAATTTTGCTCTGTTGTGGGTTTTTGTGTAGATCATGAGTAAAATTCTAAAAATAAAAATGTACCGTAAGAAACTGAAATACCAAGATGCAGCGGGTGGCATGTTAAAGGCTGGCATTTGCAAAACAGCCAATCCAGGAGAGGCAATCATTTTCCTTTTACCCATCGAGTGGAGATGAGGAGAAGCATGTATTTTAGCCTCTGTGGTTGTGCTAAAATGGTTCCCACTGTGGCCATTAATGCATGTTATTGTATTTGAATTATTAAAATAGGCAGTTCTAAGAGAGGGGACCACAGCCGTTCACTGTACGACGTCTGGCCGTTGTACTAATGCAGCAGTCAGTCGTGACGAGTGAAGGCTGCTTTTCAACTTGACCAGAAAATTAAAAACTGTTTTACATTCATTATGTGACTGCACCATATTTGAGCTCTACATGTCTTCATTTGGGAAGAGCGTAATCTGATCAGGATCCCTGGCTAAATTAAGGTAACTAATCAAATAATTATCATTTCCACGTGCACTTTAAGAAGAACCAAATGAAAAACGCATCAGTACACTCTGACAAACTCTGCACTCTAAAAGCTTACAGGTGGATGAAATTAGGGCATCCCGAATATGACAATATTTTAGTAAGCTTGCAAAGGTTCAAAATCTATAAAAAATTAAGACTCAACAGGGTAAAAATGTGCCAGAATTATCAGTTTAACATTTAATGTGACGGCTTTATTCACTTCAGTAAGTCACAATAGATAAAAACGCAATAACCGGGTCAAGACGTATTTCAAATTTACAGCTGATCCAACATTCTTCTCTATTCAGACAATACACACAAACTTTTTTTTCTCTTTTTGAAAAGTTTAATAACCTTTAATCAGACGAAAAATAAATAAATCCCAATTTGCAATTCTGCTTCCTGGTGCAAATCTGTGCCAGCGGGCCTGAGCACCTCCTGCTCATCCTCGCCCATTAACTGCCTGCTGAGGCAGGATAATGAGAAAGATGACATGGAGGCTGCCGCCGTGTGTGTGCGTGAGAAGGTACCCGAACATGACTGATGGGTTCGGTGAGAGACCGTGGCAGCTGCTGTGGCTTCTCAGAGCAGGTACGCGTTGGACTGAGGCCGTGTGTGTGAGTGCGTGGGATGTTCAAAGTGGCCAAACGTCCGCTGTCAACTGTCCTCTCACCTCACGTCAGCAGCACCGCTACACATCCCTACACTCGTTCAGTTGCACTTCTGGTTGCTTTACATATGTGAGGCTGTTATGCAACTGAAGTCCCCGGTGTTACATAAAATGCAGATAGTGACAGAAGAGGTCCTCAAATACGTCACGACAGCAGCAGGTGGCGAACTCTGAATTACATTAAAATATACTCAAACTCAGCTGCTTTAAATCCTGGTGACCTCCAAGTGCAAACCATATGCCATAGTAACAGTATTAACTTTAGCTTAGCAACTATTCAATTTAACATCTACAGGAAAGTCACTGATGAAACCATTACTATTTTTATGCTTTTAAAAATGAATAAAATCACTTCACAAGATAACTTGCATTTGGGTCAGTAGATGATGAAGAGCAATATCTGTCACATCTATTGTAAAGTTATCAATTTTACAACCACAAGCTCCACATAATTTTTTTTTAAAGATTTTCTGTGACAGAACCAAACCAAGTGGTGTGTATTTATGACATAGAAGGAAAATGATTTGTGATTTCAGCAACCACAAATAAAAACCTGAAAAGTTTGTCCAGTTTCCCGTCCTCGCTGAATAAAAGCTTTAGTTTTTAAGTCATAAAAAGTGTTTTGCATGTGGGTTAAAGTTAGATTTTGTTCACATCTGACCAGAATACAACCTCGTATATATTTGCTGTGTCCATTCCAGGGCCTAATGAATGGAGTTTCCTTGTGAACACATTCTCCTGGCCGAGTTGTGCATCTCTGCAGCTCCCCCAGAGTCGCCATGGTCCTCTTTGCTTCTTCTCATACCTCAACTGAGCGGTCCACCTCTCAGTTTAGGTGGACCGCCATGTCTCGGTAGGTTTGCACCACACTTTTAGTGAAACCGGATTACAAGGAGTTACATACATTTACCAGTTTTCATCTGAAGACATCCGGACATCTTTTCCTTTCCACTTTAAAAGTTTTTTACCACTTTGAGTTGGTCTATTACATAAAATCCTGACAAATTACATCAAGGTTTTTGGCCATAACATTATAAAATATAGAAAAGTTGTGAATACTCCTGCAAGGTAGTGTATTCATGTTTATAAGGTATTATGAACTTAGAGAGGAACGCTGGTGCTTTTCTAGCACTATGGCAATAAACTTGCCTATATGTTCTTTGACTAATAAACCTAAAATACTGCTTCATGATATTTACTAAGACATTAAAGACATCATTTACATTTGCAATGTTCCAATTATCAAAATGTGATCAGACATTATTACCAGTCTTTTGTTACTGAATATGAAACCATCTTCAGTCAACTTGCTTCAATTTAAATTCATTTAGCTTACTCTGATGTGACTGGCGTATGGGTGGCGGTCTTTGAAGAAAGTTAAACACCAGCTTGTCGACTCATTTTTTAATTAAATTTATACAAATTTAGAATAAAGATGTCAACACAGCTTCACGAGTAGATTAACTGGAGCTGTGAGGATTTCTGAGGGCTTTAAAACATTTTTTCCTCCTCTCTTCGTAATAAGTTTTCTATTTGCACAGGCTCCACAATTACAAGAAAACTGCTGAAACTTTTCAAAAGACGGACATCTTGACAAACGACTGGCATAAAGATTCTTGGAGAACAAAAGTGTTACTAAAAAACTTGATCCAAACATTAGTAAACATCTATAGAGACAAGGTTAAGGATGTCTGAGGTGAAATGCGGATAGAATCCAGAAGAAAAGCAACTTAAATGTTGCAGTTGTTCGCGTAGAGAAATACCAGGTGATAAAAGTTACATTACTGTTTCTAAAAAAAAAATCTGTTTGCCGAGTTCAAATGAAAATGCTCAAAATGTTCAGCCCAGAAGCACACTTGAGTTTGAAAGGCTGTTAGTCACAGAGGGAAAATGAATAACATGCTTTTGTGTTATTTTAAAATGAAAACCAGCGAAATATTACCAAACAAAAGCAGAAACTTTACGTTTTGGCTGGTTGAAGCACTTCAACTCAAATTGACGCTGTTTTTAAGCCTTGAAAAGGCATCAACCAAGGTATGATTGTTTTTTCTTAAAGTTTTAACTTTAATTAAAATGAAATGCTAATAAAAAGGGAGATACACTCTTCAAACTTTATCACTGTGGCGCAGTTGGCAGCAAGTAAATCCTGGAATGAGATTTGGTTGGTTTATTTCGAGCTACATAAAAGAAGAAAAACAAACATGTTGCATAACGTACACATTATACTCCATACTTGGTAAAAAAAAAAAGTGTTACGAAAAAGATTTATATACTGTATATCCTGATGGATGCACAAGCAAGACAATATTTTTATTGTATTGTTTTAAATTTAAACTGCTGAAAACGTGGAAGATGCCAAGATAAACAAATCCGTCACCATATGTCGACATTTATTTTAAGAGCAATGAAATGGACAGCTTGGAAGAACAAGTCCGGTTAAAGCCAGAGGGAAACAAATTGGGATTTTGACTGAAAGGTTCTTGGCAGCTTTGAAATGAAGAGTCACTGTTGTCAAAAAAAAAAAAAAAAAAATCACAAATGATAATTCTCTAAGAAATGTAAGAAAGAAAGCCGCCTCGTTGCCAAAATATTTCAAACATTTTTTTGTCCTTATTTGGAAAAAGATGGATAACAATCCAGGATTCTAATTTTCACCAACCATGAATCATTCAGTTAATTTTAACAACTCTCTTTGTCATTTTTACACCACTGCTTTGCTTTTTGCCCATTTCTTTTTGAGCTCGTCGATTCGGCTCAAATAATTTATCAAGATATTTTAAGAATAGACATGAGCTGCTTTCTGGTGAGAAGTTGAAAAGTTACAAAAAAAAAGTCACAGATTCAAAGTCTGGCTGCCTTATTTCCTTAGGTGAGCTTCCCGTCCTCCATTATTGCAGAGAGTATTATGAGAAAATAAAAAAGATAACTTATAGTATTGCATATGGCATAAAAGACATCTAAACATGTAAATCAAAATATTATCTAAGCCAAAATAGTGATAGTAGTCACTGAGACGTGACTAAGAGATATAACGTATTATTCAAAAATCAAGATTAAAAAGCCACAATGGCGACTCCAAATGTAAACATTGTATTTAAAGCAATATGTCCTGTGCCCTGGTTACGTTATATTTCAAGTGTTTGGTCACGATGGCCACGGTTACATCAGAAGGAAAAAGGTGGGAAACTTGCCGTCCTGAGAACCTCATCACAGTTGTGATGCACAGGAGAGACCGGCTGAGAAATAAAATAGAAATTTGCTTTGGAATTGTTCTGCAGACTGGAGACTTCAGAGCCAGTGTCGCTCTGAAAGTCGAAAATGAGTCGATTCCTGTCACAAAACAATTTCTCGGTGCGTCTTTAGAGAAAACGGCCTGGGTTTCTGTGAAAGGGTTCCTGAGTTGGTAACACTATGTGATTTCTTACACTAAACTTTGAGTTAAAAGTTGTTTACGACCCTCAACTTGACCAAATGTTGAAATGGGAAACTTTTTCTCTGCAAAATATTACAGTTTCGGGTATAAGCAACAATTTTCTAGTTTACATAAATTAACAAAAACTTTCAGGTGCAAATTTTGACGAGTTTAAACGAGCCACACCTGCTGTGTTTGAGTTCATCCTGTTTTTTATTAAAACTATTTCCACCGACAGCTGGCGAGTGACGTGTTGCACTGCTTCATACATGGAAAACAATTTGTAAAAGCAATGTTCATCAACGGCACAGTCCACTTGGTCCATTTGCCTGAATAAAGTGAATTACAGCGTGGATGTTCCTCCCTCCTCAGGGATATTACGCCATCTGTTTGTCTGCTTCTGCAGACTGAGTTATTTTAATAGACTCATTTCGATTCTCGCACACCAAGCAACAGGTGAAGCATCAAAGCAATCTTGATTCAAGTGGGTGACTCATCCATTTATTTCACTTTCGATAAGTGGCTGGCGGTTATTTTAGGAAACCTGAGGAAGTTAAACTCCCTCAAGTTGTAAATGATTGACAGGGTGGTTGGATGAAAGCAAATTAAGCTAAAACCTGCCTGGACATGGTGACCAAATAAAGTGGTTTTCACTCACCGTCAGGCTCTTGGAGGAACCTCTGCTGGGTGTAGCTGCCCATTAGCTCGTATTTGCTCTTCCCTTCAGCCTGGAATACAGAAAAGTGAGAACTCTTAAACATGATTTGCAGTGAGCGGTCATACCAAGTGCATGACTTCATTACGTAAGTGTGATTTTCTACTTTTTACCCTCAGTGGACATGCAGGAGGATTTAAGGACAGAGTGGATGAGCAGGATTTACTGAGGAGTCAGACCTCGTCTCATTTGTGGAAACCAAGTCTAAGGTGTTATTATCCAAGACGCTGCTACTCTCAGAGCTCAGTCGTGTAATCCCAGACACCCGACAGCAACGCTGCTGGGAAAATTGATCAAAGACCACAGACTTCATGTGGCCACCATTACAATCAAGGCTGGAACATAAGATGTAATATATTTAGTGAACAGTTTTTATCTGAGCTCACTGCTAGATCATAAAAAAATTTTTATTACAATGTTTCATAAAATCATAAGCCATAAAATTTGTCGGCGTCACAGCAATCAAACCCTTCTTATCATTGCTGAATAGCGATTTCCAGTGGTATTTTTAAAAAAATATCTGATTATGAGCTGCTTGGGATTGAAAGGTCTCATTTCCATCAACCTAATCTTTGTCTGTTTCCATAGATACGACATCAAATTCAAGTTGGACGCTGCCCGGACCACTCTAAAATATTAAGTCTTGCTTTTATTTCAAAGAGACATGCTGGTAAAATTAAAAGTTTACTTGAAACTTTAATCTAGGAGGGCTACATTAAATAAAGTCCTCATATTGAAACCAGTGTTTGATAAATATCAAGTTTCTACCAGAGCAATCATTTTAAAAAGTCACAGTCCACAGAAACTTATTTTAAGTCAGTTTTACTGCTTTCCATGTCTGTGATTCTGTGCAGCTGCAGTTTACATAGTTAAATTTCACAAAAAGAAATTACATGCTTGTCAACTTGATACCAATAAGAATAAAACTTTGGGTTTCCTTTGTAGTTTTTAATTATAGTCAGCAACAATAAAGGTTTGCGCTGCTGTTGTGCATTTTCACGGCAGATCAAAAGTTTGCCTGGATTACCGTGCATCACTCATTTCTGTATGTGCTGAGTTGTGGGTAAAATATTGCGCAGGTTGTTTCTGCGTACACAATATTTTTACATGAGGCCTCCGAGGAGACAAAATACCTCAGAACAACGAGCGTCTTAAACAGATTTGCCATTTTACCACAGATTCAAACTTCTTGCAGAAGCTGGATGAATTTTGGTAAAAAGATAGTCTTTAAACTGTATTTTTTGATACCTATTTTAGCAAATGATTTGTCCTTACAACCCTAAAAGAGGACGTGTTGGTCACTGTATGTTCTTGTCTGCGTCTGACGCAATCGGCTCTGTGGGAAGCCAAGACGGCAGAAGTGTTGTCAGTGTAGCAATTCTGCAGCTATTATTGAACCAGTTTTTTTTTCCAAAAAAGCAGCGAAGGGTTTTTCTGGTGCTACTGGAGACTTTCAGGGCCTCTGACCTGACAACATGTATTGTTTTTCCTTTGCTAAACACCTCCACCCCAAAGCACAGCAATCCTTCAGCTGCACTCAGAACCAACTCTCTTACGTTCAGGTAAATGGGAATTTTTTAGAATGAAAAAAAGAAAAATTAACACCCTTATTTGTGAATTCATGATTATTTGGGTCGGTAATGTACGTTTTATACAAACAAAATTTTAAAAATGCTAAAAATATTTGTTTTACTTAGATAAACCTCCAAAAATCAATTCAACTAAGAACATTAAGGTTAATATCAAAGAGTAATACACTCTGTAGGTAATGTGCATCGTATGTTACTAGTTGAAATTACTGAAATTCATCATCACATAAACCAAGTAAACAAAAAAAAACCAACCAACTAATAATCCAGCGTTTTATTTTTGTCCAAACATAAAATGATAAACTAAAAATCAGCGAGACGGAAAACCAAA
The DNA here is from genome assembly GCA_010277075.1 of Poeciliopsis retropinna. Lineage (NCBI taxonomy): Eukaryota > Metazoa > Chordata > Actinopteri > Cyprinodontiformes > Poeciliidae > Poeciliopsis > Poeciliopsis retropinna. Next base: position 5,921,404 of record VMRM01000019.1, read on the forward strand.
AAATGCAGAAAGATTCTATTTTATTTCTTGAATCCGAAATTTAGGACTTACATCCAGTTTGCTGGTTTTAATAAAGTGACATGTGTGTAAAAAGCTGATTGTGTGAAGCGGATCGCAGCGTTGTGTCGACGTACCTCTGGGTGTTTCTCCGACATCCGACTCTCCATGACCTCATAAGCAGGATCAGCTCTGCGTCGTTCTTCTTTACTGTCAAGCTTTTTCTCTGGTAGAACAGAAGAATATGTTTGCTTAAGTGACGCCATGCTCTATATTTACACTCAGAGCACGTAAATTATCATTTCTTTTAGAACAAATTATTGGGATGCCTTGTTTACAAGACAAGAGACACACATATTTGTAATCTTAATTGCCAATCAAGCATAAGTGCCATTCGAAAAGGGAATACAATTGATTTTTTTTTTTACTACAATTACGATGCATTTTAAAAGGTCTTTGGTTAGTGTTTATAAAATTATTATTGAATAGCCATATGTCCAAATATGTTAGCAAACACACAGGGTGTTTTAGGGAGTTTTTACATGACTGTACCATGCATGTCCAATACACAATAATACTAAAACAATCCTTATACTTTGTTTAATCCATTTATTTTGGTGTAGATTTTTTGATGGACTTGCACTTCATAATCTTGCATAAACTCTACAAAGTCAACAACTTTATTCATTAGATGTTATTATGTAGTTCATAAAATATGAAAAAAAAAAAACATTTACTAGAAGAATATGCAGGCAATATAAATAACCTAATTTCTCAGTCTTTATAGTGTAGGTTCAGGTGAGCTTAGTTGAAAATGACAAAAGAGGCAAACACCAACCGGCGCAAAGAGTAAAAACTTATTTAATTAAACAAAAGCTGGCAGGAAGAAGAAGAGGTGAAAAAAGGACGAAGAGAAGATCCACTTCAGAGGAGAGAGGCACAAAGGACACCGGGGGGTCTCTCTTACCTTCACTTCCCGTCGAGTCATTTGTGTCTTCCGGCAGACACCGCTCATCAACATCCCTGAGGAGTTTGTGAAGCAGCTCCTCATCAGCAGTTCTGTCGCTGCCTTGGCTTTTCTTCAGGTACAGTCCAGTTGGGAAGCTCTGACAGCCATGAATGCCCCTGCTGTGGGGCATTTTAGCAGGCACGGCCTGCGGCAGAGGTTGGCAGAGGTCTCCTCGACACTTCAAACAGTTTTCATAAACGACAGGTCTTTTGTCCTGCTGGGAGCCCCACGGCGGCGCAGCCCGTGCCAAAATGAGCTCATTTGCCAGAGCGGGACTCATTGACTCGTACAGGTTCGCCGTGTGCGGCTGGCCGCCTGCACTCAGGAAGCTGAGCAGATCAGATAAGAGGTCGGCTATTTTTCTCTCTCCTCTCTTTGGAGACTCGTCACCCGGCTGCACTCTTGGCGACTCCATCATGCATCCAGTGGAGGCCCGGGACGTGTCCAGAGCATTCTTCACTGCAGTGGTGTGCATGACAGTGCACGGCTGACAGATTACTGAGTTTTACCAGCATGCATCGATGCTTCTGCTCATGCAAGAAACAACACATGCACTATGTTCATAAAGCTTTAAAGAGATTTTTTCTTACCTGGTAAGGCTGGTATTCCTGAAGAACCCATTTGGATGTAGGGGTTACCCTATGAAACAATGCAAATGTGACATTATAATGCATCTGAACTGTTTCCTTCATAGTTGAAGTGGCTTTAGAGTCCTTCAGAGTGGCTGAATTTAGTTCATATCAGACTGCAAACCTAAAATATTCAAAATTAGCTGCCAGTGTTGTGTTTGTGAAGTTTGCAGTTTCCCCATCTCTCCAGCTTTCCTGTTGGCTTAAGATGACTTCCAGCAATTAATGCATTTGGTATAAAATAAACTGTCAGCAGATTAACTGCTTCCTTCTCCAAGCTTGGTAAAGAAGTTTAAATTTAACAGGACCACTCATGATGTACACCTTGAAGAGTTTGATAAAGACAAGTGATCAAATTTTAATCTTTTTAAAAGTAAATTTATTCAAAAGAGTGAAACTGTTTGGAGCGTTTAAGAAAGCCATATGCCCACCAGTTTCTTTGAGAAGCACTTTATAGTTCATGTAGGAACATTAATTTTCAATGTATTGCTGAAAATTACTCATTTGATGGGTACAGTCATCTAATTATTTCAATACAGTCACTTTTTTAGGTTCAATTGTTCAATTGCTTGTTAGCAGAAATAGCAAATCGGTCAATCATACAGCAGCAGACCAACGAGTCGAGGCAACTAGACGCTGTAAAACGAAGCTGAAACTGAGCTTTGATCTGTCAATGAAAGAGGTTTTAAGTGACTTTGAATTGCTGAGCTTGTCTCAATATTTCAGAAACTGTTGCTCCATTAGTATTTTGACACACACTAATCCCTCAGGTTTGCATGAAATGGTATAAGCAGAAAACAAAAAAAAAGAGTATCTGGCAGCTATGTGGATGAAAATGCCTTGATGATGTCATAGGAGATTGGACAGACCGGTATGAGATGAAAAAAGGCAGGAGTAGCTCAAATAACGACCCTTTACAATCAAGGTTGCCAAGGTTACCAGCCTTAAATCAGGTAAAAGCATCAGACCACATATGATGCCACTCCTTGTCAGCCAACAACAGGAAGCTGAGACTAAAAATAACTCACACTCAACAAAACTGGACAATATGAAACTGGAAAGATGCTTCCCGGCTCTATGCATCTTGATTTTTTCTAAATGGGAGATTTTGATTTGTTTAATATTCAGCCAACAAGCGCAGTAATGATGTTTTCATGACAATATGGACCATGACATCTAAGGAATGTTAACACATTTAATCTGTGCCACAAAGACTTAAGAGAGTCCAGAAGCCAAGAAAGGATCCTAACTAATCATCTGTAACTTACAAAGCAGCCGGTGCATTTTAAAGGGAACCCGCTATAAAAATTAAGAGTCTGTTTTGATCAGACAAACTTACAAAGTCAGCAAACAACCACATACATTGCATATATAAGTAAGGTAATATGTCACATTCATAATTCCTGAGGTTTGATTTCTACCCACCCTGAAAACTAATTGTTAAAATACAAACACTGAAAAAAAATACGTACTAACACAGAAGTTGATAAATGAGATGAATTACTGGATTTTCAGCCCAAACACAATAATTATGAAGCAGGAATATACATCATCTCTGAGGACAAAATCATACAAATCTGAAGAATAAAGACAACATTTAGTTTTAATCAAAAGCACCTAAATGCTTCAAATGTAAAAGACACACCAACAAAAGTAGAAAGAAAAGAGCGAGAGACTCGCTGGCGGCTCAGTGTAAAGACCTGCTCTGAACAATGATGGTGTGAAGCTAAACGGGCTGCTATGCTGACTTGTTAGACAGATGGGCCGTGGGTTTGTTAGTCATTCTGCCACCAAAACGCAGCTTGAACCCAGAAAAAGGTCAGTGTTACAATAATCCACTGAGCAAATGAGATGCTGCTGATAAAGCAAACACAAAGCTGAGGCTGCCTGACAAATCAAAAGGAGAAACGATCAGTTTCTCTTACCTTAAACCCACCACACACTGAGCAGACGGCCACTACGGTTTTGGAGGCAGAGAGGGAGCTGCAGGTAAGAGAGGACCCACTAGAGGGCAGCGCGTTTGTTTCCCTGCCATCACTTGAAGGGCCCTGTGCGTGTGCAGGAGCTGATTGTCCATCCGTCGCCTCTGACTGAACCTCAGCTGTTGTTGCTCCACCTGCGCCCCCCAAATCAGACTCTGTTGGGCAGTCTGAAGGAACAGGGTGGTCTTCAGTTGATTTAAAGAGCTCACAGTCTTTGTTGCCCCCACTCGCTTCATGCAACACTCTCCTGGGAGAGTCATAGAGGTACCCAAGAAGCGATGTTGGCACCTGGTACTCCTGTCCAGGAGCAGTGGGACAGCTGCACGGGCTTAGCTCTTGAGCCAGCTGTGGGGGTAAACTGAACATGGAGCCAAAATCCTCCCCTGGGGCGATGTCCAGGCTGCCAGTGTACGAGGAGAAGCTCCCAGAGTAGGACGACTGGCTGCCGGTGGCGATGCCGCTGTCTGAAGAGCTCTGACGGCCGATGTCCTGAAGCTGCCGGGGCGGCTTGGCCGAAGGTCGGCCCCCGCCTCCCTGGCCGGCTGAAAGCTTCTCTACAGTCTGCAGTGGCACCTTAGCGCTTCCGGTAGCGTTTGAGGAGGGTTCGGTCCAAATGACCAGCCTGCTGCCGATGCTGCAGTCTGACTGGCTGGTGTCCGACGTGTCGGAGGAGCCAGATATGCTGCGGTCATCTCCCCCAGCAGATGGGAAGTACGTGGATGAGACTGCCAAGAAAAAAGTATACATTATGTTTAATATTTCATAAAGCAAATTAAAGCAGCATGATATCATAAGTTGGTTAAACATAAGCATAACTAGTGCTGTCAGTGGATTAAAAATCTGATTAATCAGATTAATCACTCTAGCTCTACGACTGATCACTATGCTCAAGTTTGTAAGCTTGAAATGTAAAATTGCACCTTTTTAAAACATATTTTAACAAAAACCATCTACTGTCTCAAGCCAAACATGTCTGAAGATTCTGTTTTCCAGGTTTTTACATTCAGGACATTTTGCTTCAAACGTTAATTTAGAAATGTTAACTATAAACTGCTTGAGTTTTGGAGGAAGGATAATTCATCATTGCAATATGTACATACGACCTTTGGTTTTATCCAAACATCAGTCACAGTGGGGGGTTTTAAAATGAAATTTGCCACTTGGTGCATCAGTCTGATTCTCCTCGCTCATCCTTTGACTCGTGTTTGTGACTCTGCATTGCTGACCGCAGCACGAGACAGAGGAGAGCGCTGGACAGAGGTTTTTAGGTCAAAATATGTAAAGCAGATGAATCTGATTTATGTAATAAAGTGTAAAACTTTTTAGATTAATTCCATTTGTTAATGTTGACAGTCCTAAAAGTAACATTTACAGTGGAGACGTGAACGCTTGCTCAAGTTTCCATTCTTGACAGGCTAAAGCACAAGCGTCAAACTCCAGTGTCCAGGAGAATGAAGGGACTAGGTAGGTAATGGTGATTGAGTCATTTGATTTGACTGTGTTGGAGAAGCGACACATCAAAAAGTTGCAGGACACTGGAGGCCTGGACTCTGACAGCCCTGGGTTGGAGGATCCCACCTGTGCTGGTCCCACGAGAGAGCATGCTCAGCCGCTTCTCCAGCTCCTGGGTTTCCAGGTTCAGCTTCTCCTCTGAATTCGTTTGGCCTGAATTGAGTTCTGCAAAAAAGAAAAAAAAAATTATTTAAAATTATAAACAAACAAACAAAAAATCTTCAGGACAGATATAGGAGAAAGGTGTGATGCAAGCTTAAACTGTGAGAATCCTGAAGCTTTGGCCGGGCCTGGAAAAGGGGGTCTAGCATTGCAATGTTTGTGCACCAGTACAGGGTTTATTTATAGCACTGCCACATGGCTCCTTTGGCATGCTTTCTATCGCTGCTGCTGGTAAGATTCTTGGAGCCGAGCAAGGATCTAATGTACCTCGAATCGCCAAGGTCAACTCTGACGCTGAATTGATTCAGAGGTCTGATTTCTGTTTGATCTTCCCGATCCTGAGCAAAGTTTTCAGAAAATGTGAGATTGCGTTTCGCTAAAACGAAACATTTTTACTCCGCGTGAAATTCTTGAGACTTTATTGAGACTAAAGAAGATTTTGAAAAACTAATTTGGCAACATTTCTGCAACTATGTTCGAGTGGGCGCTTCATTAAAAACCCAGAATGAGATGAGAAATTTTCATACAATGTATGTATAAATCCGCGTCTGTGGTTTAGAAAGTTGTGACATGCAGCGCTACTCGTTAGTGTTATTAAAGTCAAGTTGTTTTTCTTTAACTGTCGTAAAAACTTCCTAATATAATGGCCTAAGTCTAAATTATCTTGGCAAAAATGAGGCAGTGATTTGTTTGCTGAAATCACTTTTGGCAAATAATAAAAAGAAAAGAAAAAAAGACTTAGGCCATTACACAAAGAAGGCAACAATATTTAGTTAATATGTTGCAAGACCAGAGCACCAAGTGGAGGCCAGCAACACAATCAATACTCTGACTATAAAAGAGTCCCTGTAACAATCCACAAAAATAGCAAGAAGTGAAAATACTTTACCTAAAAATTAGCAACTTTAGCAAGTCAATGATTCTGTAAAATTGTTTAAAAATACATTTACAAAAAAACAACTACATTTACCTCACTGCAGTGAGTGACGTAGAATTTAAATGTTATAAATGAAACAAAGTGATTTGTTATTGCGTAAATCAAACAGCTGATTCTCATTTAACGATCATATTGATCGATGTATCAACATCAAAACAGCAATAAATAAATATGCCAGACAATGCAATGTGACCTGCAATAATAATTTATTTTATTTTTACTCAAACTGTACAAGAAAACATAAGTTTTATTGTGCCAGACACAGGCCTTTCTGAGAGGAACATCTCCATTCAGAGATAAAAAAAAAAACCCACACACAAGTGTGATGTTTTAACTAAATGGGTGATTTAATTAGGTGGGTTGCCCAGATTTTATTTAAGAGCAAATAAGTAAAGCTGGCTGGACATGTAGATGCCTCAGTTTTAAGACTTTTTAAAGACCTTTTTAGAACATCTTGTTTTTTTCCTTTCCACTCATTTCCATGGACACGTCGCCAGGCCACAATAGACACACATTCACATACAAGGGTAATTCTAGACAGACCAAGTAAATTTACCACAGTCATGTTTTTGGACTATGAAAGGAAGTACTTTTGCAATGCCTCTTAATAAAAAAACGACTTTTTAAAAAATCTGATATTTTCTTTCAAAGCTCACGTTAAACAAACTTTGAAAATATTCCTCTGTCTACAGGTACGACAAATCGATTGAAAGTTTAATAAAGGAATCGTTAATGACGTGCAAATTACAAAACATGCCAAAAAGGTCACTGCTATTTGCCTTTAAGATAACCTGCTTTTAACTCTAATTAATATTTCAAACTTAATAAATCTTAAATTAAGAATGCAGATCAGAACGCTAATAGAGTTTACAATATAGAGGCTGGGGCAGCATAGCAGCTCAGAGCGACAAGCGAACCTCGCGTCATTACAGCAGTTAATCAAAACCGTCAGCCAACCTGCAGGACGATACGGCGGACCTAAAGTGAAAACAAGACGCATAACTGTTCACCACAGAGAAGATTTATGATGACAGAACCTTAAAAAGTGACAAAAACATCAGCAGGGAGAGTTGAGTGCTGGTTGACTGATCAGTGGAGGCAGCAGAGGAATCCTTAGGATGAAGTTACACACATGCTCAGAGTGATTAGGAGGCTTTGGCTTCTCTGCTTGTGTGAACTGTGACTTTGAGCCCTAAGGCCCCTCTCCAACATCGTCCCTGCTATTTATTGCTCTTCGCACTCTAATAATAGGAAGATGAGCTCAACCTGCGATTGGGCGGCGAGATGAGTGAAAACTGCAACATACACAAACCTCTGCAGGTAGCACTGTGGAAAATAAAAGATAGCAAAGTTTCTTACAGGACAGAGGTCATCAGTAGGGACATAATAAGAGTATGTAAACTTCCGACTGACTCAATTTCACATATAAAAGTTTTTAAATAATAAAAAAAAAGAAACTGTGGATGCAAACCACTGTCTAATAATTAAAAAAGAAAAATATCTTTTTAAATCTTGTTTGACCTCATGGTTCTGGGTTATCTGTTTCCAACTCCAGATAAAAGAAATTAATTGCTGTTCAAGTTGGCAATTAAAAGAAGTGGCTTTTTGTTCTTAGTTCAAAGTTGGTTCCCCTTGTATCTGCAGAGAAGCTGGAGGAAACTCTTTTCCCGTGTGTTACATTTAAGGTGACCCAAAGAATTTCTATTCACTGCAAAACACCTCAGGTCAGATGTTGCCTGAATTCTTGATTGATTCACAGGATTATCAATTTAGATAAAAGACATCTTAGTGAAGGATTCTTGAATCCACCAAGTCATTTTGCAGAAATTTTTTTCACTCGTGGTGAGCAACATGGCGGCTTGGATTGATCTTTGCATGAAATGCAGCAGACGAGTATCAGGCTTTGCTTACGTTGCCTCTTTTTTGCACAATTGTTCTGGACTCTAAAAGCTCCCTGCGTTATTTATTGACGCTTTTTTTTTGCATGTCTTTTTGAGCTTAGGAGGGGAAACGTTTTGCAGTGCTTACCTGGCAAAACGGGCCGCAGTCCAAACGGACCTCTGCTGGGGCAGATGCCTCTGACGATGCAGTCGAACAGAAAGCTGATCTGCTCGCCCTCTGCAGATGCCAGAAGAAAAACACCAGCCCCTGTAGAAAGTGGACGTCATCAGTCTACGTTTTTTTTAAATAACATTTATTAGCTAATAAACCATGCTAATATCTTCCTGAGGTTCTGCTTTAAATACCGTAGGACTTATGGGCAAAAATTTAAAGATCACACAGTTGGTAAAATGTCCACCATAACCTAGAAGTCGGTAAAGTCAAACATAGCAAGTGTCACAATCTTCAGTCATTTCTTAACTTTTGTTTTTCAAACGTATTTTCAGCTCTTAGTGGCAATATTTAATGAAAAACTGTCTTTACTATATTTGTTTCTTCTGTGTTTTCTGGTCTTCAGTTTTTCTTGAATCTTGCTCATGTCCGACGTTGGGCTGAGTCTCTGGTTTGTTTGCATTTCTGTAATTGTTGCCCATGTTCCCCGTGCATTTTGCCACACATTCCTCTCATTCCCTGAGACCTACTGCAGTTGCTTTCATCACAGCTACACCCGGTTTCTAGCCAGACTCCTTGCCCAGTAATCACCTCTCCAGGTTAAATATATTTCAGTGTTAGCTCAGTGTCAGATCCTGTCGTTTCCTCCTGCATCTCTTCTGATCCTCGTTATTCTTCCTGACTTTCGATTTTCATGAGTTTTTAGTTTTTTTGATTTTGTTAAAAGTGCCATAGTTTGTTTTTTTTTAGCCTCCTGCCTCCTTTGCGCTTTAGGTCCTGCTCTACACTATTCTATAACAACAAGAGGATTTCTCACATCAAAGAGTCTTTGTAAAAACAAAAACACACCCATTGCCATCTGCACCAATAATTAGGTCTTTATCAGGGTTTAAAGTTATTAAAGTCATTCCCAAATTTCAGCTAAGACCTTTATGAGACACTACTAAATGTCAAAGATGTTTAAAAAAAATGTTTTCAATTAATAGTTTATACTTTCCAAATAATCCAGAGGCAAGTCATACGCCGTGACTCCAGTTAATGAGTCCATTTCAGACACACAGATGGTCTCAAGACGAGTAATAAACCTCAAAGCTGACACAGGTTTCACTGCTAACTTGCCACTAAAAGCTCTGAGGTGACAATCCTTACGCTCAGCACGTCACTGTTAAATTTAACACAACAACAATGCAGTAGGTTGAGACTAAAACGCCCATCTTTCAGCTCGGAGCCTCAAGCAAAACAAAAACCGTCGTAAGGTCAAAGGTCTCCGACATCTCTGGCCTCTCTGACTGTACAGCTGGCGGTCCACTTCAACACACAAACAATAAAAAAGGTCGCTCCGTTCCTCAAGACCACCCTTGTAAATAGTATTTCCGATGCCGCCGAGGTCAAAGGTCAGCAGTGAAGTCTGCTCGAATGTCTGCACCGGCTGAAACTGAGAATCTGCAGACTGCTCGAGGTTGTGTTATCTAATCAAGACATGTCTCGTCCAAGCAAACTAGCTATTTATGAAACTTGAAACCTGCGACTGTACACCCACAGGTTGAACTTTTATTAGCAGACAAAGAGCATCAGGTGCACTGCCAAAAGCTGGGGTGCAAAATAACCACAAAGCACAGGTGGCAGAGTTTATTTGGCTCGCGTTATTCAGAGTAAAAACAAAGAAAATAAAAAAAACTCAAGTGGACCCTTGTGGTCTCCGCTTCAACAAGTGACAAAACACTGTCTCTATAAAAAGCAGCAGAACTTATTAAACTGGTTCAGGAGGTAGGAGGTGTGAGTATGCCTGGATCTTCACAGGCAGTCAAGAGCCAAGAGTTTCTGTTAACAGCAGGAAAGTACATGGTTCTTAGCTCTTTCTTAAAACTCTGAAAAGTGCGCCGGGCCTTTGCATTTGCATTCAGCCTGCTCAGGTTCACCTTTTGGTGTAAGTCAACAAAAAGTCAACCCCTTTTTTTTTTTTGTCCACTCGTTTTTGTAAAATTCACAAGTCCTGTAAGAGAAGCTCAATTGGATTTACGCTTTTATTTTGTATGAATATCCTTCTAAACTCTGCTGTTGTAGTTCTGGCTGAACGTTTATCTGGAGGGACTCTGTCTGTCCTTCAGAGTTGGGCATCTTGACTGGTTTTGATTACAGCTCTCCTTGCTCAGTGGGCCAGTTTAAATGTTTAAATGCAGAGCCATGTCCTGGTAAGTTTGCATGTGTATCATTCTCTTCTCATGTACAATAGGATTAAAGAGATTCATAGTGATTTTATTTTTATTTCTGAATTCAGAGTGATAAGATTGTGGAATAAATATAAAATTTAACATGAGCTTTGCTGAGTCCTTACTAAAGAAATGGGAGGTAGTGAGTGTGATCCCAGCATTCCCTCTGCTACAGGCTGAAATGTTCTTGGACAAGAGACTAAACCCTGAGGAAACTGGGAGTTTAAAGCACTTTGAGTCCATGTATCATTTAGCAAGCAAAGCTAGTGAATCACCACAAAGCGCAACAATGTTCCAAAGAGATGCAGGCAGCAGGTTGCAGAATACACAGAGTATACTTTTATTGCTAATTATTAATGATGATAATTACCGATGTTAATCTAGCACACTGTTCGCCAAGGTTATATTTTTTTAAAAGCTGTGTTTATCATTTGCTTTGCTGGAAAAGTGCATTTGAGTTCTTGTGTGAATTCCTGACATAGATAAATCTCTTGAACATAATTAAACAATTCTGATGAAAGCCAAGAAAGTTATTTTAGAGCAAAAAAATGAGGTGAGTTTGAAGACGTGTTTGAGGCAAATGTAATTCACAGAGCTGAAAAACACTCTGCAGTACATTTCCAGATGTAATATGATAAATTATTCATAAAAATAATTCTCATTTCACCCATTTTAAATCAATCACTGGCATTATTTGGAAAGTAACAGGGCAGTCAAAGATTATTCTCGTTACTTATTAATGTGTTGACCTTTTAAGATGAAATATATCAGCTTACGGCAGTTAAAATGCTGAACGTTATCGTCTAAGATTAGAGAGAAAATCTAAAATATGAAAGTGAAGCTTGCGGTAATTTGAGAAATTAAACTACCCTGATCAAAATGTGCCCTTAATAGTCCATTGATACAAAACTTGAGGGCTAGGGAAAACTTGTTAACCTGAATCTTTTGCTGCTTTCATTCACCATCTGTCATTGCAGCACCAAGCTAAACACCCAGTGTTAGCAGAAAACACTGAGCAGAACCTTGAGAGGTTCTGGGAGAGCGGCTCATATTTCCCACAAAGGAGCAGCCCTGAGAGAGGACCCAGACAACAGCTTAGTGTGCTGCCAAAAGAAGAAGCTTCAGCTTCACTTGTCCCTGAGCTGCTGCGGATAAACTGTACTCAGAGATTACATTACCAGATTGTGCTTGTTGTTTTGTAAGTGAAAGTTAAAGCAGTGCCTGGTGGTTTTATACGCTGTGTGTGGTTCTGTTGCCAGAAAGTTTCACCATTCTCGTCGTGTTCACTGTTTTTTAATGTAGGAACTGATGCTCCTACATTAGATTGCTTCGTAAAAAGCAAATGTTGCCATGTTTCCTCACTCCCAATCCTAACTGCTTTAAGTCAATTCTTTGCTTTGTAGAACTGTGCAGTTAAATTCGCCAACAATCAAACATCTTTGGTTTTGGTTTGTTTGGATTTATCCATCCATCCATCCGTCCTTCTTCAGCCGAGCCGAGACTCTCTCATCTCAAGACACCTTCTTCATCCTCTGAGCTTGTTGAGCCCGAGGCTCTGAAGCCTCATGCACTCCAGGGATGAAGTACTGCAGCGCAATACATAACCTGGCACCTTTAAAGCATCATGCTGCAGGAAAACCTGACCATACAACATAGTTACAGGTTGTTCCAGTCTCTTCTAGGGAGATTTAAAGTACAAGTAATCATCAAGTTCCCCCAGAAAACTTGCTAAGCCCAGATGTGTCATTGAAAGATAGAACTATTAATAGCTGAATACCAAATATGAAGTCTTAAAAATGCAAACACATGCAAAAGACTTAAAAAAAAAGAAAAAAAAAAGAAGCAATATTTAGCCTGGTGTGGGCACAAGTAAAGCCTGGTGGCCCTCCAGGCTTATAATAGACTGGAGAAACTTTAATCGTGCATTTTGAATAATTTTGAAAAAAAATTTCTCCATATTTGGAGAACAAGACATTGGTTTGCACATTAAAATTGATTTCTCAACAAGGAAAAAGCTCTTCCTAGTCAAAAGGGTTTGAATAGATGTGTAGTTTCTATAATAAAAGTTTGGAGTGAGAACTCTTTTACTTTCCCCAAAGATTCTTCACAGACTAAAAGGTCATTAATGCTTCCTCTATGCAGGCTGAAAGTTCTAATATATTAAAATTTTAGTTCTTCACTTAAAATGCCTAAATAATTAAACAAATACAATCAATGTTTGCAGTAATGAGGCTAAAGTTGTTCTGAATGTCAGTTAGGAGAAAAATTGAGTCGCTGCTGCAATGAGCTCGCACTTCTACACACAGAGCTGCACATCATATTGTGGTGATCAATGAAAAATGACAGAAACAAAAATCTAACTTATAAGTAAAATACTTCCTGAACTTTGAATTGAAGATCAAACCACGGAGAAAAAAAAAACAACAAAAAATAGCACATGAGAACAAAAGTTACCAGCGCAGATTTCTCAAACAAAAAGCTACAAAACAAACAAATTAAAAAAATGTCTTCTTGGAGAGAAATCTGTGGATGCACTCTTAAAAAAAATTCTAGTTAACAATAAAATCCATCTGTCTTGGCTAATGTGTCTTCTTGAGAAAGGCCAGATGCACAAGAAGAAGAAAATAAAAGAAGAGAAGAGAGCCTGAAGCCAAAAGTCCTCCATACCGACATTAAAGCTCAAAGAACTCAGATTTGACAAGGAGTGAGAAACATCTGATTAAACTTTATGTTTTATATCCTAATCCACGTGGTTTTAATAAAAAGCAGAGCAAATGCTTTGTTGTGTTCCTTCAATTATTTCTCAATGTTGGATGAATTGTACTTCACACGACAAAGAGCAGAAAAAAATCCCCAACTTGAAGCTAATACTTCAACAGGAAACTTTGGGGGTAAAAAAAAGTTTGACACATCTTCATCGGTGAATTAACGAGAGAAAGTTTGCATTATTAAGAAAATCAAAGAGCTTCTTTAAGTGCCGAGTTGTATGGAAGCGATTTGCAGACACAAAGCTGGAGCGTCATGACTAAATCTACTTACAGTATCCACATCTTGTTCCCCCTTCAAACACGAATCCATTCGGCACCGGTCCGTATCTGCGCAGGTCCGGCAGGTTCCAGTGGCCGATGATGACAGGAGGAAAGTCCCGGACGAGGGCCAGAAGGTTGTTGCACAGGTGAAGAGTGGCAGGTCCGCTCTCCAGCTTGGTCCCTGGTAAAACCCCAACGCCGAATCTGTGAACTGAGCAGACGGAGCAGCAACAGATGCAAAACTTTAATCGACTCTGGATGTGAATAATGTGAGCAAGAAAATCAGAGGAAAAAATGTAAACTACCGTATTTTCCAAACTACAGAGCGCACCTCACTATAAGACGTACCCACAAAGTTTCTTTTTAAAAACTGGAAACGTACATAAATAAGCCGCATGGTTCAAAGCGTGTGAAAAATGTAGCGGCTTATAGTACAGTAGAAAATCGTTTCTGAGTGGAGGAGTAGAGCAAACTCTGGTTAACAAGCTTGTGCTTCTCCAGCCCAAACTTTCTGCAGCATTCCACAGGTGCAGGATTAATAAGGAACCTGAGACAAACAGATGAGATTAACGTTGGCGAGCAGCTTCACGTCATCACTCAGTTTGAGAGAGATTCATACAGTGGCACACAAGGCGATAGGAGCACCAGGCATGCTGGCCCTGGGCCAACGTAGCTGCTGCAGGTGGCATCTGTGCAGGTTTGGATGATTTCCATTCTGTGGCATTAAGCAGAAGGCCACAAACACCTACAAGCTCTGTAGGAATTTGCAATACTTCACTTTTAACAACTGTAGCTCTTTCAAGCATGATAAAAATGGAACTTTGATCCGAGGCGGCTCAAAAATTATTAAATTACAGGCCTTTCTCCAAGAATTTTTTCATTATTTTTCTTTTTTTTTCATGGGTTTTGAAAAGGTACAGCTCGTTTCTTTTTTCTTTTTTTGATAAATGGGAGCCGTTTAACAAATTTTAGCCTGGCTTTTACAAACGTCACTCCACAAAAACTGCTTTATTTGAAATTTCTAGTTATATTTTGGGTTCTCCTGGACCTTATATCCACCTTTGATCCTGTTGATCAAAGTACTTTTGGATACAGTCAGTTTATCAAACATATCAAAGCTGCTCTGCAGTTTTAAAACCTTTTAAAATGATTTTTAAAATCTCCGTCTTCACTTTTAGAGCCCTGTTGAGTTCATGGGGTCTGAAACCAGAGGAGATAATTCCTCCAGAGTCGTTTTAACTAGTTGTAAGTTTCTATAATGTTAGATGTCTGCCGGCTTATCGACTCTGTTCTCGTTTATGTTTCATTTCAACTCATTTTAAGCCCATTCCCGCCGTAAGTCACTTTGTTAGATTTGAAAGTTGCTGTCGAAATAAAGTTTACTTACTTGAAATAAGCAACAATCGCACTCTGACAAACACCAAAACTCAGAGGAACAACTGTGACGTGATTTCTCTCTGGCATCGTTTGCAAAGTCGTTTCCAACAGGACTGTCATCAGAGACATATTTACAATTCAGCTGCCAACTGATGAACAGTTCAATGCTATTATTAGTTTCTATGTAGGTTATATAATAGCTCCACAGGGTTACACGGCAGTGAGTCTCACTGCAATGCCAGAAATGCTCATTGTACAACGACAAGTTGTCATAAGGTCTATAATAGATGGTCTGAATACAAGAATTTCAAGTTACAAATCACCATAATGGAAACATTCACTTGTACTGCATTCAGTTTAGTATTATTATTTGATATTAAGTTCAATCAGAAGACTGTAGGTGTTCCCAAACACATTTAAGTGTGTTTGCTGGTAAAACAGTTTCATGACGTACTCTTTTAAATACAGATAATTCACTTCATTATTTGTCTTTTATTTCTGCTTAATACCGGTTCAGTTCAGTTGTTCAATTATCTGATTCTAATTTCAAGTTTTACAGTCTTCTAAAATATGCCTTTCTGATTGTTTGTGGAGTTAAACAAATATGCCAACATGAATTTAGCTTCATGTAGCTCCTCTACAAAATAAACTCAGAAGAAACCAAATAAGTTGCTTAATTTGATAAAGTATTTAAAACATTTTTTTTCATTACATGTCACCCTCTGGATGTCGCTGAATTACTCTCCGGAAAAAATGTCAAGCTGATTCTAACAATACTACAGAACCCGGTCAGTGACTGTTCCTGCTCTTCCTTCACTGATAAAAAAATAAACAACCAAATCTTCGGCAAGTTGCCAAGTTTTATTTGTTTCTTTTGATTGAAGTGAACCAAGGCTTTAAAGGAGACATTAAAACAGAAGTACAAACAAAACGGTGATTTTGGTGCATCATTACACCCCTAATTCTTATTTAAATCTCAGTTTAAAATTATATTTAGAATTATATATTAATTATATAATTAATATATAAAATTATATATTAATTATATTTAAAATTATATTTTAAATATAATTAAAACCAGACGAACATGAGGGAGACGTGCTGAAGATTACACAGGGATGCTCCTGCATTTTTTCATTCATTCTTATTTTTTGTTCTCGCATTTACAAAAAAAAAAAAAAAAAAAAGAATTGGGTATCAGACGGGAAAATCCTTATTGGTTCAAATCAGATTGCATGCTTAAAAATGTATAAGTTTCCTTGTTTGGTAATCTGAAACTGAAGCTACCAAAGTTCTGGGATTTCATCACAGAGAAGGAATAACAAAATGTTTTGGAGCCCGTTGGTCCTCACCCTCGCCAAGGCCGTAGCGCAGGCGGAGCTCCCACGCCTGCATGGCCTCCCTGCTGTCGAAGCCCAGCAGTGCGACCTGGTTCAGACAAAGGACGGTCAGAGTAAAAGCCACGCCTTCATACCACTGTCCAGGCTCCAGGCCACAGATCTCCTCCAAGGTGACGCTTGCCCTCTCCCTGTTGCTCTGGAGTTTGTCTGATTTGTCTTTAAAGACCACTAAAACCAGGCAATCTGGAGTGGAGAGACAAAGAGTTTCACACAAGATGATGTAAATAAATAAATACTGGAGGTTAGAGGTACACACGTCTAAATTAACATTTAGATTCCTAAAGCTTACCTGTTTTAGTTAAATACAGTTGAAATAAGATTTACATGCATCAGGTAAATAAAAATAACATTGTTTGACATTAAAACAGACAAAGCTTTTCTTGTTTTCAGGTAAAATGATTGAATATATTCATATTCATTAAATACTAAAATAATCAGAGAAATCATCTCTTAAATACGACATATTTCTCTGTTTTAGAGGCTGATGCTCGGATACTGGATTTGATTTGAGCAGCAAACACAAGACTTTTGGAGACAGAAAGAGCAGACTTGTTTTTCACATACTGATTGCATTTTTATCAAATAATTGATGAGAAGTATTTATAATTCAAGATGTTTCCTCAAACACAACATAGATTTTAATTTCTGCTTTGACTTCATATTCTGACCGACAGTAGCCGCTGGTGTGTCCTCCAGCCTGTTGACACCTTTCAAGAACAACTCAGTGTCAACTGACAAAACAGCAGCGCGTCCACATTCTACTGTCGTTCACGCGCACACGCACGCACGCACGCACGCACACTTAGAAAGACAAGGCATTAGTGCAGACAGCTGTAACAACACTGACATCAAAGATCTGAGGAGGAGCACCACTCAACCTGTGCAGCATGTTAAGCTGTGCAGCTCTACATACCCTCCACACACACACACACACACACCACACAGAAAACACACACTTCACTAGGACGTTCCACATGACACCGAAAGAGCTTTAATCTGCACAGGAATCAAATTACTACTTTGTTTCATTACAGACCATGTTATATTTTAACAGTTTTAGAGACAGGTAAATGTACATTGTATTAAGCACTGAGCTGAGCAGTAATGCAGCAACAATCCTGCAATGAGAAATGTTGAGAAATTGCTTTAACGATGTAGACACGTTTCACAAATGCCAACCTCAGATAAATTATTAGATTTTTTTTTAATGTGATTTAGAATTTTTCCATCAATGTGTTGTCCATATCCACTTATTGTTGCAGGATTTTAGGCAACCAAATAACCTGCAACCGGACAGAACCCAGGCTTGGACGGGAAGAACATTCAAACTGTGTAGAAACATCCCCAGGCCTGGATTTTAACCCGGGACCTTCTTTCTCCAAGTCAATATATAAAACAACTGAGACTATAAAGACCCCTGTTTACTTTTCTAACTCAGAAAAGCAAAATGAGCATAGCTTTAAGAAGGGAAGCTTTAAAACAAACAAACAACAAATAAGAAACAGACCACAATTTCAGCTAAAGCAGCATAATTCAGCTTAGCAGAAATTCACCACAAATTTCACTTTGAGGCACGTAGATATATAAAGACATATTGAAGTATAGTCAAATCTGAGAACAGCCTCATGCTGTAATTTTTACAACAAATTGACATTTGTTGAGTTTAATAAATACAAACAAACTGATTTGATTTTCTAAAGTTTTATACGCCAAACCATCATCCTTCCACCGCCGTCCGGCTCAAAATGTTTTATGTTTTCTGCATAACAAATATTAGAAAAATGTGACATTATCAAAACTTACAGGCTCAACGCTATTAACGTTTTAAAAAGCCACACATGCCCGTAAACTACGGCTCGAGTCCAAATTACTATTTTTCTCCAAAGTGGCGCTAATAAACTTGCGCACAGATGTGAAAGGCACCAAAAGCGCGCAGTGAACACATCAGCGGTTTCTTACCTGCGACAGGAGACGGCTTACGAAACACGAGCCACCGAGTCCTCCACTGTGAAAGGAAAACAAAAAGTTTCACACAAGCGTGTTTGCGGAAGTTATTGATATTTTTCTCCCTGGAGCGAAAGAAGACAAAAACAACAAACAACAACAAAACAACTGAGCACCTTTTTCCCATCTCTGAGTCTGGCGTATCCCTCCACGACAACAGACTCCGTCATCTTCAGTCATGGTTCCTGACAGCTGCAGAGTCGCTGCCTGAATGAGGGGTCACTTTCAAAATAGCTGCGCTGGTCGCTCTGCCCCCACCCCTCCACCCACAGCAAGGCGGGGGAGAAATGCCATGACCGGGGCCTGGTGTCTGTCTGTCCGTCCTTCAGGGCTCCAGCAGCCGGTGTTAAACTCCTGGCTGCCCCCTGGACTGGGCTGAGCCACCTGCTACTGCTGCTGCTGCTGGGAGCACTGGTGGAGACAAGCTGCCACATAATTCATAAATAGCCGAGTGCTTTCAGTCCCATTCACATTAAAGTGTTGTCAGAATGCAATCAGAAGATTTTACATATTTTATTTGGACTTTAAGTCAAGGCAACACCAGTGTATGCTACTCGCTGGGAACTCTGTGCTGTTTTGTCTGTTTGTCCTGCTGAAAGAAGAAGCTCAGAGCCAGCATCAAGGTGCTGAACTTCTCCTCTTAATGAGATCTTCCTCTTGTTCAAAGGTTGTTCCCGGAACAGGACTGAGGAAGAGGCACTGATGTTGTGAGAGGTGATGTGTTTATTAGGAAATTACCTCGAGGAAAACCAAGATGTGACCTGGAAACCACCTGAACATGTTTCCCATGGTCTTCATGCTTGTCCAGACAGAGGGGACTTGACGGGCTTGTTTGTCAGAGCTGCACTGCCTTCTTCTCTCCCGAAGATTTCAGACAATTTCAAGAATTTTAATTGGCTTGGGGCCTGCAGAGGAGGAGCCGTCCACGCAGGACCCACCAGTGGGTTCTGTCATGTCGTCTTCTGTTGGTCTTTTCAGGGCCACAGACTGCTCCACAGTGGAATCTAAATATAGTGTCAAAGACCTGCAGTTTGAATGTAGCCATAAAGTTTAAATCTTGAATTACAATTAATTTCTCCTCTTCCGTAAAGCCCGGATTTATGAAGGGCATAAATAATAGCTGTCCTGTTTTTTTTAGCTGCGGTTCTTGCAGATTTACCGGACCTGGTAGATGTTTTTTCTGAGTGATGCTCTCCTTGCTCGAAATGCTCATGTGGAGCACTATGGCTGCTATAGAAGATATTTATATGCTGGAATATTGTTTTTTTTTAACCTAAACCAACATTATTTTCTCCACAACTTCTGCCCTGATCTCTCATACACTGCTATGTGTCTGACTTGATTTAATCTACGTTTTTTTGTTACCTCAGTGCCATCTGCTCCATTCCACCTGTTCAGGGAAACAGTCTGCAAGGACATGAAGACCTGCAGACTGGTTCCTACCAAAACACAGCATCACGAAGAGAAGTGGGATTTTCTTATGCTATTGGTTCAGTTCAGTTTGTGTGTGTTCTCCCCTTTTTGTGTTTGTGTGGGCTGATCAGACAGTATTAAAGTTTCCCATTTGTCTTATTTAGGCAAATCTGTTTGTTTTTGTTCTTCTTGTCAGTTTGAGTAAAAGAAGTCAGTTCCTTCGACCTCTTTTATGAACCCAATATTGTCATTTTCTATTATTTAAGAATAGAAGTTTGTGTTTTGGGTTTTTTGGACTTAAACTTATCTGTCCATCGCAATTCCATTGGGACGAGTTTAAATCCCAGTTTTTAAAAACACAACTTTCACCTCCTGTTGACGTTTCTTCAAGGATTCTTACATTTTAAGTTGATCAAAATATGCTCATAGGTTCAACAGGAAAATGGGAGCAAATTCAACTTCGACTTTTAAAACAATCAGAAAAGCAGAAGATTTTGATCGTCGTTGTGCAGATAAAAACACGTTTCGATGCAGTTGTTTTGTTTAAAGTAATCTTTTATTGGTCTTAAAGACTCACGGTTTGTCAAGTAATTTAAAACATATTCAGTCACAACCTATTTCACAGTTAAAAATATATATTTATAT
Source organism: Poeciliopsis retropinna (assembly GCA_010277075.1). NCBI lineage: Eukaryota > Metazoa > Chordata > Actinopteri > Cyprinodontiformes > Poeciliidae > Poeciliopsis > Poeciliopsis retropinna. The sequence goes on from VMRM01000019.1 coordinate 5,941,762, forward strand.
ATATATATTTTCTATTTGCTTCCAAAAATAGTATAAAAACATACAAGTAAAATATCGAGTTGATAGTCCAGGTGACACACTGTCATGTGTTCCCGTTTTTCCGTTTAATCACGGAATGGATCCAGTCGAGATAATTGACCACTCTGGTGTAAACTCCAGGTTTTCCCGGCTGGTCGCAGCCCTCGCCCCAGCTGATGATCCCGTACAGGAAACTGACATCACCCTTCGCACAAGCCAGCGGGCCGCCAGAGTCGCCCTGAGGAAGCACATAAGTGGACATAGCTCACGCGTGTAAACATACATGCACAGATTAAAGCTCTCGCATGCAAACAACTGAGTCACACACTTGAAACCCGATGCGTCACTAAAAATTGCTCTCCGCCAGTGAGGTATAAACAGTCCGCTCTGACATTCGCCGTGAGAGGACGGCGTTTAAACGCTTCAAGTGGTTGGTGTGTCGGCGGAGATGCCTGTAAGCCTGCGAGAGCCTTAAAAACTTCCACTTCTGTCCAAACAATCCCCGCTGACATCTCATATGCTGCTTTGTTTAATTAGAAAGCAGAAGTTTTTAACTCAAACCGAAGCAGGAGGTCAAGCCTGGAGTTTATATTTCCCAAAATACATCACGATTAAGCATCTCTTCCTGTATTCAAGGGGAATTGTTTTCTTTTTTTCTTCGTCACAGTGTTGGAGCATATTGCCTGTTTATTGTGTTGCCTCTTTATTAGGCATTTAAAAAATATATATATAGTTTGTTTTTATTGAAAAAAATAATACAAAAGCCATCATCACATTTTAGTGTGATTGCACAGAACTGCTTGGATGAAATATTTGGTGGAATTTTAGTGTGATGCGTTCATACGCCACATAAATCTGGCCTGTTAAATAAACTTTAACTGGCATTGATGCCCACACCTGATGAACATCTTCATTGCCTGAAATGCTAAAGTTTGCATAGCGTGTTCACCGTGATGGTCTAAAACTTTCCACATTGTGTTGCTGTGAAATATTCCTTGAAAATTGTGCAACTCTATTTTAACTTGTTGATTTTGTCACCTGTAGCAAAGCATCGGGCGACCATGTTTTAGCTCAAAGACATAAATGAGCATGAATGAAGTCCAGATCTGAATCACACTGAGAACATGTGGCAAAAATAATCTGAGTGAATCAAACACACACTGAATTTATTAAGGCAAGTTACACTGATTTTTATTTAAGTGGGGCTAAATAGAAATGTTCACCTCACTGTTTTTTTCAGATCTTATTTGCAAAAAGTTTTGGGAACCATTTCTAAATTCAAAAGTATTTAGTCATTTATGTTCACCTCTGAAATAAAATCCCTGCAAATTACATTACACATTAGCTTAAATAGTCAGATTCAAGCAAATTTTGTAATGTGACAAAATGTGAAAACGGTGGCATGAATACTTTTGATCAGACTGTAACCATTTACTACATACCTTCACGGTTTTTCTTCATTACATGCCCATCAATTCCTGCAGGCCCGATTCAGAGTGGAGGCTTTAACCCTCCTAATCATTCTCCGCTCGTCTAAACGCGCTGCCTACCTGGCATGCGTCCACGCATCCACTGAGCCCCGCGCAGATCATGTCGTCGGTGACGTGGTTCCCGTACACTTGTGGCCGCTTGCAGACGTCATGAGAAACCAGTCTGACTCCTGCCTCCTGCAGAGTAGAGTAACCATTTGCCTCTGTAAAGTCGAAACCACAAATAGCTCATTAATTATGTAGAAGATAATAATAATAATAATAATAATAATAATAATAATAATAATAATAAAACGTCTTCTTCTATGGGATTGGGGAGTTAAACTCCTCTTTAGTGCCGATTCGACTCACTTTCATGCATGCGTCCCCAGCCACTGATCGCGCAGCAGTAGCCCGTAGGAAACTTCATGCTCTTTTCTGGGAGGCAGATGGGCCTGATGAACGGGGTTCTCCTCACACACCGCCCATCCTGCTTTTTCAGCTTGATTAGAACTGAGAGAAAAAGAAGAAAAACAAACAAACAAAACAAAAAAACACAAACACAAACACGATGTTATGAAATGGGTTAGAAAGCTGAAGAAACTGGGAGACTTGAAGACTCCGGGGGCAACGCCCGGCAGTAAAGAACGCAGCTGCTGAGTGACGCACGGCTCCGAACGCAGAGTGGGGGTCTTAACTCATTTGAGTGTTTCTAAACAAGGACGGCGTTTGTTCAAACCAGAGTGACTCACTGGGACATTTGTAACTGAATCCTTGCTGACAGAGGCAGTTTTTGGTATGGGGACGATGGGCAGTCGCTCAGTGGGTTATGAAGAGGGGCGGCACACAAGCAGACGTTAAAATTTTTTTTTTAAGTTGCTGCTTAATGCCGAGCATGGTAAGGCCGTTTTACAAGCTATTTGTTGGACTGCGCTGTGGTGAATCACGCTCCAGAAATTAGTTTATTTCCTACATTTTATTTGATTATTGGATGGAGGGAGGAGGCATTTTTCCAGGTCACCAATAAAGCAAGGCTGCTTACCGATGTCGTGTAGTGTCGGATTAAAAATGGAGAAGTGTTTATGGAAGACGTAGTCCTCCACATCAAAGGTCTGAGTGTTGGGACCGGTGATGTTGAAGTGGTGCTGGCCGAGAACGACGCGCAGCTGAGACTTCAGAGGGCTGACGGGGGAAATAAGTTTAAATCAGCTGTAAGCAACACAGGGTCACGAGAAAATAATACACTTTTTTATGCAAATGAGCTTGTCTGTCTGAAACCAGGTCATCACAAAATGCCCCACTGAGAAGAATTTTGATCAGGTAGCGTAAACATGCAGGCAAACTTTTCTATCCTCTGTAATCTCAAATAGATAAATAAATTTTAAAAAAGTAATTTTGATAGTTTTTCTTGTCTTTAATGTACATTATTTAACATTTTCTCTTACATTAATATTAATGAATCACAAATGATTTGTATGTAAATTTCTCATTCAGTTAATTCTGTCAGAAACAGAAAGTAGCAGCGTTCTGCATAATGTTTCAGCAAATCAATATCAAATTAATATCACGCATGTTGCACTATTACAATGTTGCTTTGCTCTTTTGTAAAAAAAAAAAAAACTACATCTGAAGAAAGTGCCTGTTTTATTTTTATATATTTGAGCCAAAGTCAAATTCCTTGTTTTTGTGCACAAACGTAGTGAATAAAGCTGATTCTGCTTTATGTAGTTTGACTCTAACATGTCTTTCAACTCTCATCATCTTTATGAAGCGCAAAGTTGCGGCCAAGTGAACAAGATTCCTGTTGGACAGAGTGACCTATAGTGACCTAAGGAGAGGGATTAAATTAGAATGTTAAACACCTAAATACAAATAGTTTATCTAAGTGTATCTGTATTTAGGTCCTGAAGGAGAAAAACTCCCTGGTTACTAAAATCAGGTGAAAAAAACTGTCTTCGAGCTTTAAGTCAGAATGTGTCTCTGAAGCTCATAGATTAAGAAAATGAAACTCTGTATCCCCATCTACAAACCTCTAAAACATTTTGCAGAATATAATGCTTCCCTTTTCACATTCTGTTAAAGTATCTGGATTTTAAAAAAAACAACAATATTTTTTGGTCTATATTTAATAAGTAGTGCAGCTGAACTGCACTGCATACTTGCTGAAGAAGCAGTGAGCAGCAGAGAGGACCCAGCAGGAGGAGATCAGACTGCCGCCGCAGAAATCAGACTGGCCAATAAAAATGGCTGCCATCCATGGATGAGTTCCCGGCAGGGCTGCGTTTCCTCCGAATATCCGACCCCTGGCTACCGCTAACCTCTTTTTGTGTTTTACCCCGCACACAGGATTCACGGCTTGCTTGGAGGAGTTGGGCTTTTTGATGCTAGGCAGGGCGTTGAACGGGATAATCCGTCGAGAAGCAGCTGAAGAAAAGAAAAATAGAAAAGAAAAGGTTCAAGCAGATACATATTCCAAGCGATAAGACGCTTGGAATATTTAATAATGCCTCGGCTTATTTAGAGAATCCGAGGCATTTTCTAAATAAATGAATGCCTCGGATCATCTAACAAATATCAATACACAAATAATCAGATCAAACACAAACTGTGGTTTTCAGTTGATGATCAATAGACAAAAGTATCCAAACTAGCAACAACTATTTGAAAAGTAATCACTTTTTAATTAAGCACCAGGGTTTCCCCCAGAAAACTTGCTAAGTCCAGTGGTAGGGGCTCTAGGGCCATTGATTTTTGAGTTTAAAATCTTTAAAGGTGACAGAAAATGTTAAAATATTATTTATTATTAACAGATATATAACAGATAACAGATATTATTAATAGCACCTAAAAACCAACTACAGGGTCTCAAAAAAGACAAACTTGAGAAAACTAAAGTAAATACACGATGCTTAGCCTGGTGGGGATGCAAGTAAAGCCTGTTGACCCGCCAGGCTTAAAATAGACTGGGGGAAACCCAGAGCATCTTTTTTGCAAAGTGGAGTTTCACTATTTATACGGTTGACAACTTAAGATAAGCTAAAAGATCCCTGATCCAAACAAATGAGGCAATTTCTAAGGCTTTGGGATTTCAGTGAACCCCATTGAGTCATTATTCATAAACGCATAAAAGATGGAAACACTAGAGAGCCTCCCAAGGAGAGACGAGAAATCTGATCTCTACCAGAAAACCAACTATCAGTGTGTGTGACATTAAGCTGGAGCATACTTGGATCACAAAGTGAGACAATGAGCCAAATCACAACGGTAAAATGAAGTTTCAGAATGGTCTAATCAAAGTACAAACTTAAAGCCCGATTTAAATGCTGTGAAAGAACCTTTAGCAGGCCATTCATGCTTCAAAATGTTACAAAAATGCTTGGTTACAGTTATTAGGTTTGGGGGTGTGATCACTTTTTCACATAAGGATAGCAATTTTACATTACCAGATGAAATCCTCATAAAAAAAGAAGAAAAAAAAAGATTTTTTTTTTACTTTCTTTGCCTTTGATTTAAATTTTACACTGAAGATGTGAAGGGTCTTTACAGCTCTGCCGGTAGTTTCCTTCCCAGTAACCTTCCTGGCTTCCTTCCTGTTCCAAGAGTCCTCTAAGTGTCTCTTTAAGGTGATAGTGTTTGGGTGACACAGTCTCCTCTCTCTATGCAAATCGTCTGCTGGAGAGCGGCTCCAGCAGAAGCTTGTGGATTCTGCGCATACCCCTGGCATCGCGACAGAGAGCCGACGGTGCCAGATCCCACTCGGCTCATAAACATTCAGCTGCACCTGACATGACGTGCTGATTCGGGCTGAGTCATGCCTCATTCTGCCCCGCGGTATCTGGCTGAGCCCAGGTTCGAGAAAAGCTCCTTAGATAAACTCCTGCTTTTGATTGCGCCTCGGCTCGGCGGAGATTAGCGGCGCTCAATGCGCTTTCAGTTTTTCTCTTTCAGATCAGAAAACGCCAGGGTCTTTAATCAAACGGTTGGGTGCATGATGAAGCGCTGAGCTTATTCTCGAGCGACAAAGAGTCGCCGGGTCGATGAATCAAGAGTCACGATACGGAGGGACGTGGATGCTTTGGGACGGTAAAACGAATGGGTGTGGGTGAAATAATATTACAGTTTTGAAGAAAAGGTTAAGACTACGGTAATTCAAACTTAGTTCACCAGATATCTGCCTTGCTATGATGAAGCAACTAAACACAGGTTCGCATCTTCTGTGTCAAACAAGAAGTTATTGAAATTTCCTTTCTTCGAGAAAAATAAAGTTCAGATTCTGAGGGCTGTTTTGGGTCATTGTGCATTTTTGCACAGGAATTTTGTTCTTGTTTCAACGACTTAGGTCTGCATTTAGTATTTTCCTTTCTGTGTTGATTTTTGCTTGCAGGCTGTTTACGGTGCTCTTCAAGTGTGTGAGATCAATTTGCGTCTTTGGTCAAATTTAACAGTTCGGCCTCTCTCCCACGACAGCCTTCTAAAGATTTAATGATTCTTACATCAAACATGTCAAATATGGCTTATGGTTCATTGTTTTAACCCCCATGACGGTTAGAGGCCACATATTTTAGAGATTCTATCTAAAAATGCTCATAACTCCTCATTTTAACAGCTCAAACAGCAAATATATCTCATTATGCATCGATACACACAGAAAATAAAGAAACAATAAAACCAGGACAGTATTTCATCATTTGGCATATTAAGTGAGCCAAAGAGCTGATCACAGACTCCATACATAACAGATGAAAAACGTGATCCTATCTCAATACGAGTGGAGTTGCAAGAGCAACACTTTGATTACTAATTCACTAAAACAGTGAAAGTAAAAAATTTAAATGAAGTTGGTCCGAGGGATTCCTATTTGCCCGATGTCCAGAACCGCCTCTGCTTGGGGATACGGCACTGAAGAATATCACTGGTCTTATAAACTGCATTTTCTTTGCGAATATTCTGAATGTGCTTTATGAAAAGAAATCTGCGAATAGGCACATCTTCTGTGAATAACTTAAAGTTGTGTTTTGAATAGCTATCCTCAAATGCTGAACCATTGTAAGGTTAAACTACTGGACTAAAGAGGTGGAATTAGAAGTGCGGGGAAGGGAAGGTCATCAGACTCAAAGGCTGTGTTGGATAAATAGATGGACCATCCACCAAATTACTTTGAAATCTCATCCTTCTTTCTAAGAGCAATTCACTTTTGTTGTCAGCCAAAGTAGAAACTTTTTATCGTTTTTTGATGTATCAATATTTTCCAGGGATTCTGCATCTTGCTGGTCGTAAATTGCTCTTTCTTCCTCATTTTCTCTGAGCATTTCTTCCCGTTTTCGACACCATGTTGATGTCCAAGCCCAGCCCAAAAGGCCCATTTTTGTAACTCGGCAAAACGCCGTTTCCTCTTTACCTGTCAGCTGTTGCCAATCTCGCGTCACGCAGGAGAGGACGTTGCAGTACTCCCAGGAGATGGCGCTGTCAGTTACTGTGTAGCACCACGGCTTCACGTCTCCATCTGGGTTTCTGTGCACACACAGATGCAGCGGGTTACACAACACAGAGGCAGACCCCCTCACACCGGTTTCTCAGGGTAAACACGTAAAAAAAAAAGAAACTGTGTTTAAGTCTTTGGAGAATTTTCTTTCTTGTTATCAAAATCTACCCTAAAAGGCTTCCTTTACCGATTCTTAAAATTGTCTCTTGGACGTCTGGGACATTTTTCAACACATACCATTTGATGTGGGTGTATCGTATTGCTGCCGGGTAGTCATGGCAACAAGAAAGGCTAAAGAAAAACAGTGGGAACCGGACACAGAGCAACTGTGTCATAGATAAAAACCTTTTTTCACCGTGCGCTTCTCAAATGCTCAAGGTAGTTTTTTATTCTTCTGAGTAAAACACTGTGTGTGTAAAACACAGTGCGTGTAAAACACACATCCACATCCAAGTGGATGTGAGTGGCCTCATCCACTCGGGCGACAAGCATTGGAGATAAGGAGCACACTGCTTTTGGGAGCGCAGGGCTTTAAAAGAAAGCTGGAAATTTCTGCTTTAAAATAGAATTCATAGGAAATATCAACATGAGTCTGGTTTTCCTGATAAGGCCGCCGGCTCCCCTTATCATTTTCATTTCGGGCCGCAGCAATGGCAGGATCCCAGCATGCACACACCTGCAGAAGGCATGCTCCCCAAGACCTTTGAGGGCCGACGCGTTCACCGTGCCGAGGTGGAGCTCGTCGAAGAGCAGGTCGGAGTTCCAGGGCAGACACCGGGCGCCGGACTCAGCGGTGCCCACCACTCCTCGGTAGCCCGTGCCCCTGCTTTTGTAGCACTTCATCTCTGGCACTGCACAAACACACACGGCAGGCAGAGACACACGAAGCGAAATCAGTCTGGACAGATTTATTCCAGCAAGAACTGAAGTCAGCTGAGAGGAAATGTCATTTGTCTCCTTGCCTGCCACTATAATTCACACAACATTCATGTATCTGTGAAAACAGAGAAAATTGAAACACTTATCTTCTATTCTAGATACAAGCAGGACCTAAGTGTGTGTATGTGGGTGGTTGGGTGTTCATAATTTTATTCGATTTTTGAGTGAATGAGAGTCATGTTACGGTTACTTACCAAGGCTGCAGTCGGGTCCGCCGTAGCCGCTTTTGCAGTAACACACTTCCTTTCCACTGGACGTGATCAGCCGACATATTCCCTGATTTTTACAAGGGTTTCTGCGGCACTCTGAAAACACACAAAATATCACATTGTCTATTTATGCATTTTACTTTCAAATGGCATAAAGAAGTGAAGCAAGAGCTTCCTAGAGCTATTGGTGGAGCAGCTCTTCCACCTTATCCGGTTTATTGAACAAATCTGGCCTCGGCCGTACTTAATGTCCAGTTAAAGTCCGAATGACAAAAAGTCACATTCACCGTCATACACAAGTGCAAATATTGCAAAATTTCTTACAAATATTTCTAAATTAGCACCACAAAATCTGTTTTCTGAATGTGAAAAAGCGCATAAAAAATAAAAATCACAAAATTCCTGATCGATGTGAAAAGATGTTTAATATTATTTCGCTTTAAGAAGAACTTACTGAATGCTGAAACAGCTTTTCATTAATATCTCAGCAGTCTGTTAATGGGTTTTATCAATACAGTCTCACAAAACTGGTCCTTGAGAACATCTACGGTGGTGATATGGGAAAAAATGAAAATGAGTTTGTAAAGTGAGGCGATTTTGCAGCTCGCTCTCCACTATTTTCTGGAATCCTAACACTGTTGTGTGACACTAAGAAATTTGAAGTAGGTGTGGCTGAGGCGGAAAACGAGTAACTTTTGAATAACGTCTTCTCTGGTGCTGAGGGAGCTCCCTGGTAGTTCATTAATTTGAGCTTCTCATGAATCATGTCCTGGCTGGAGGAAACTGGCTCCTCTCCTTGCCGCCTCTGGCAAACAAACACATGTCATGGTTCTTTCAACGCTTTTCCAGCCATTCCGCCCAACGTCTCTGGTGCAAGAGTGGCCTAACAAAAGCTAAACAAGACCTCCACGTCCTGCACATGTCTGTGTGTAGGAGTTCCTGAAACTCTTGAATGGGGTTCGTCTGCTGCTTGGGCAACTGTTTCAACCGCACTTTTTCCTTCCACTCAGTCTTCCAGACATGTGCTTTGATAGTGAACACCCAACTTCTTTCGCAGTGACTGATGGTTCTTGCAGTCTTTGAGGAGGATGTTAATGACTGTGTACATAAGAACTGTCAGGTTTCAACTGACAAGGCAAGATAATAGATGAATGGATTTTGGTTTTTCATTAGCTGCAGCAGCCTTACTCATCATTATTAACAGAGGTAAAAGCTTTAAATATTAATTCATGTGTAATTAATCTATATAACATACAAGTTTAATACTTTTAATGCAGTTTCATTCACTCCTTGTGTGATCCATCCATATCCCACTGTTACTTTACTGTTTTACAACCAACCTTTTTTTGGCGTGCTTATGATTTATTGCCCCCTGTTTTGCAAATTCAGACTGAGTTTAGTATCAAGCTGTTTTCTTCTTTGCGTCAACCTGCTTGCCTCTTAATCGGAGTTGGGGACTCTCTCTCTCTCTCTTTCCGCCGCAAATCACAGCGGTGCAGTGGTAGACTGTATCAATTTTATTTATTCATTTGTTGCGGAAGTGAACAGATTTTACTTTTACTTTAGGCAGAACTGATGTAATTTAAGCCCATACCATGATGACAAAAAAAAAGAAAGGAAAGAGTATAAAACGCTCCAGTGATGATCTCTTCTTCTTCATGCGAGAAAATCTGTCAAATTCCCATGAACATCCCTCCGCTAAGATAAAAAGCTCAGCGAGGACCCGCGGGGTGTGTTCTATATAACACCTACCCTGAGTCACTGTGAGTCATATAATCTGCCTTTTATTCAAAGGCAAGGTTACTCCTGTAGCTATGGAGCTGTGATCAAAGAAAGGGAAGGGCTGCTTCTGCTGTGGAGGAAAAAAAAACATTTTATTCTGAATAAGAGGGAAGGCGATCCTTTTCATTGAACGCAGTAGTTTGTTCAAGCTGTTCTTTCTATATGTTTATCTTTATATGCTTCAATGCAGACACAATCAAAGTTACAGGTCGTCAGAGAGAAAACGCTGCTTGGGTCAGCGCAACCTCCCGTCCTGGGTTTCACTTCTTAACAAGCCAACAAAAGGAGGCAACCGAGCACAAACAGGACGCGCTCGAGGCACGGCAGCAAAGGCAGAAAGCATATCTTACTTGTGTAGTGGACTCTTTGACAGCTGATTTCCCCCGCCTCACATGTGCACTGTTCCACGTTACGGAGGTGAATTCGTCCCCAAGACTCTCCGGTGTCATAGCGCCGCAGGTGTGCGGCTTCATAGCACTTCTCTGAAAGGCGGCGGGTGGAAACGTGAGAAGAGATTAAAGAGCTCAATGGAGCGTAGCGAGGATGGATGAGCTGTGCAAAATGCATGCAAAGTGGCTGAATTTTTTTTTTCTTCTTTTGCTGTTGTTGCATTGACTGCATGAATTAGAAATGAGGAAATCTTAGTAACAAGTGAGTCAGAACTAAGTAAACGCTCTAATTTCTCTCAAATTGCTGGCTTGAAATCAAAAGGATGCTAAAAACCAGAATGAATGCAATGATTTGGTTTTTTTTTGGTGCAAAGCTTATTAAATAAAAGGAACATTAAAATAAAATGCCCTTTTATGTAATAGTCTTTCACAGGAGCCTTCATTCTCTAAGGACTTTTTTGACAGTTTTTTACATTGCAACCAGAAACTTCACTTCTTTTTGGGGACGTTTTATGCGATACCAACACAAAGCAGTGCAAAACAGTGAAAAAAAAATAAAACAAGAAAGCAACATGTTTTTCTATTTCTTTCTAATTAAAAATATGTAAACCAATAAACAAGCAGTGCTTTTACAATTTACAATTCTGGTCTTTATGGAAGAGTGGCAAGAAGAAAGCCAGTGCTGACAGAAAGCCAGAAGTCGTGTTTGCATCTTGTCACCGAGTTGCTCGGGTTAAATAAGACCAAAATTAATCTTTCTGCTCTGTGAAGAAAACACAATGTGGCTACAATGCTTTGATTTATGTGAGCTGTCTACAAATGAACACTGATAATGTTTTTTTTTTTTTTTTTTTATTAAATGTTGACACTATTACGTAATTTCTCCTATCACGTCAGTTTCCATTGCTTTGTGTCAGCCTGTCACTGAAAATCCCAGTGAAACACTCTGGTTTAAAGATAAAATGTTTAGAAGTTTATGAGAAAGGAATCATTTTTGTTGCTGAATATTAAGCCAACTATAGCAGGAAATATGAGTGCTGACTAACTTTGCTCGCAGTGTCTCCCGGTGAACTTCTCGGGACACGAGCACTGAAAAGATCCTGTTTGTGGGATCGCTGTGCAGACGCCGCCGTTCTGACAGGGATTCCTCCAGCGACAGGGATCCAGCTCTCTGCGAGACGTACCTGGAAAAGGAAGGAAAATAAAATTCAGGGGAGGACGTGAGTGAAACCTCCACTCCAATGAAAAAAGGACACTCACCAACAGATTGAGCACAGAAGCCCCACTGTCTGTCCCGGTCAAAGTTGTGTGTGAGGGAGCACCTACGACAGAAGAAACAGGGCAACGCTTCCTTTTCAACAAGTTCAACAAAGAAGAGTAAAATGCACAGACGCTGATGGATTCACAAGTTTTCATTGATTTGTACGTATTTTTGTGAAACACTTGCTACCTCTGCAATATTGTCCAGCAGCAATTTTTGTTAAGTGAAGTAAATATGTAAATGTTACTCAAATCCAGCAGCAATGAGCTGGTAATAATGTTTATTCAATATCACGCTAAGCTGGGCATACACTCTGTCTGCACTGATGAAGACTTACCCACCTCTGTTAAGGTCAGTGTTGATCATTCAATGGTGACACAGAGACTGAGCAGAAATTATATCCTATGGATGATTTTCAACATGAAAGTCACCAAAAGGAGCCAGGAAATATATGGAGGATCAACAAAACTTTTTGGGAAATATTCTGTGGACACGAGACAAAAGTTGTGCTTTTTGGAAGGTTTCCATCCCATTACGTTCGCCATGAAACCAACAGCATTTTCCTTACTCCCAAACACATTGGTGGGAGTGTGATGGTCAGTGTGGTGATCCAGATCTGAACAAGTTGCTGCAATTAATGGAACCCTGCGTTTTCTACCTGGATGGCTAAAAAAAAAACTAAAATGAAGATTCTGAAGTGGACTAGTCAAAGTCCAAAGCTAAATCGAGTTGAGACCTTACAATAAAAGACACAACCAGTTATTAGGCTCAGGAATGTTTTCAGTACAGGCGCAGTTTGGTTTGACTTGATTTGTTCGATAAATGAAATCTGGGTCTCGTTTTAAAAGCTGTTTAGTAATTGGCAGCAAAAAACACGTTTGTTTTTTTGGGGTTTTTTTTTCCTTTTTGCATTCTTTAACCACCCACTCATCTTGTCACCTCTCAGTGAATTTATAGCACAGGGCTGCAAACCTGCTGCAACATCGCTGAGGCCATGAGCTCATCACGGAGACATGTGGGGCCTTATTGCAAAAACTTTAGGTGTAGGTGGACAAGTGTTGGGCCATATATAATTGCATATAGGTTGCTAGGACTTGTTGGCATCCACCCTTCCTGTCTCGACTCCAAGTGACGGCAACTCGAAAGATATTCAACATGTCTTGGGTTGCTTCTTACCAAAATAATAAAAAAGGAAGAGGTTAGGACTTGAAGTCATAAAAAAAAGAAAAGAAAAGAAGCTTCATTACGGTTTTATAGTGTCAGCTGTTTATACACCCCGAGGATGAACTGTCAGAAACACTAAAGAGTGGTATAAACTTCAGCTGTTATCACAGCTTTAGAGGAAGTGTCTGTGTTTATCTTTAGCTACCTTTTTTAACACAACCGATGGAGATAACTCCAGAGTAATGAAGACATGATGACATGATGAGTCCCGCCAACAATTCATCAACGAGGAAATTATGCAAGTCTCCCTTTACGGGGCAGAATACTTCATCCAGCACTCTGCTGTGATGACGCTGCTGCATGAATCCCCAAGCACAGCCAGCTGTAAATAGGTGTGACTACACTGCTCGAGTTACAAACTGCATCAGCGATCATTCAGCGAATCGCTATGCTAACCCGCTAAACGGTGGATGAGAGAAAACAGTCTGAGAGAAGGGAGGTTTGAGCTTGTCGCAGATTAACGACTGACTGCAGGTGTACCCAGATCCAGCTGGGTGCTAGGGACTCACCATGGTTTGGAGCCAGAGGTGGTGATGCAGCGGTGATGGAGCCATCCACCCTGACGGAAAGGGAACTTGCATTCTTGGCCAGATGTGGTAAGAACTGGGAGAAGGACCAAAACCAAAGGAAAAAAACGGCTTTCAGTCTGTTCACACAGAGGAAACACTGACATCTCCAAAAAACAAACAAACAAAAAAAAGTTTATACTTCACGATGCCTGGCAAAAAAAATCAATAAATTCAAACTTGTTTAAGTGGGAGGAGCTGCAGAGATCAGATGCTCAGGTGGGAGAGTTGGCCACCTGGAAAATATTTAAGACTGGGGCAGGGTTTCATCTTCCAGCTGGAAAATTACCCTAAACATACAGCCAGAAACATATTGGATCAGAACATCTCCTCGGGACCCGCAGTCCTTCATGCACACTGAACTCAAATGATTGCGGATGTGTAAAAAGTTCAGTGTGTTATCACTCAACGTTGTTAAAAAAGACTAAAAGCCTGCACATACTGCTCAAGAACAGAGAAATGTGCTATTCTACTAAAGTTGATGAGAAGTTTTTTCTGGTTAGGATTAATATCTCAGAAGTGAATTTGTTATTTATTTTTTTATGTTAGTCTTTGAAATACCAATATTTGCACATAACTTCATTTTATTATATGTCTTGTGACATCACGTTTAAATATTAAATCAGATTTTATGATCAGTTAGTCAAGTGGACTTTTTACGAGATTCTTTGAGACGGCTACTTTTTATTTTTACTTGAGCAAAAATATACAGAAGTAAATTTACTTCTTTTTTTTTTTGGATACTCTCCCAAACTCTGCCTACAGAATTTTAAAAACATTAAAAAGTAAACATAAAAGTGGGAAACCTAAAAGAAAATTAGGTTTCTTCTGCCTTGTCACCTTGGAAACATGGTTTTGATGTTCACCTTTTTTTATTACTATTTTAAAATACCAGAATTTGGGAAATATGCTATATCTTTCTCTGTATAATAGATATTGAGATCAAATAGTTACTCTGTTAAATAGACTCCAAATATAATATTTTACTCTTTTTCTCTTCTTTTTTCCTTCCCTTTTTTTTTTTTTGCATTATTACGTTTTATTTTATTTTTGAGTAGTATCTGGCTTCTCTGCCCACCTCTGCATAAACACTATATTTGCGCTTCTCTTCCCAAAACTTCATATCACTTCCTTTCCAGAGAACTTATGCCTCATTTCCAAACATTTGCTCTGACTGTTCACCACAGCTGGAACAGAAAGCTTACCTTTCTTGGTGGGCGCCATGGAGAACTCAATTTCAGATCCAAGCACCAACATGCGCTGAAAATCAGTGGAATGAAACATTGATTAGCCTATTTGTTATTCCACTTTTTCTTTTTTTTTATCCGCACGCAAAAAAAAAAAAAAAAAAAAAAGAAGAAGAAGAAAATAAAACAGGAGAAAACTTACCGCTCCTCCACTGAAAGCGAGTAAGAGAAAAGCCAGCCTGCCGTATCCCATGCTGAAAGTTCACATCTGGTGTTGTACCAGAGAGGCTAATTTCCTGACGCCCGTGAAGCTGTCACGTTATATCCGTCAGCTTCAGCCAGCGCTCCGTCACAGGAGACCCGGGAATCCCTGCGAGTGGCGTCCTGTTCCTCACCGTTTTGGGCTGCGATGAGTAAACCCGTTGCGTCATGAGCCTGATCTAAGTCAAACGCATCCCGCGTCCAGGTTGGTGTTCCCTCCGCTGCTGCTCCTCCGCGGCCGCCCACGGTTCATCACTGGAGCTAATCGGCTGGGAAGAAGAGGGCGAAACTTTCCACCCAGAGGCGGAGAGCAGAGGTGAGGGACGCGGGCGGCGGGAGCATCGCCGTACACACACATATACACACTCACACACACGCACACACACGCACCCCAGCCCCTCTTACCCCCCAAAAAAGAAAAAAAAAAAAAACTTTTTATTTTTATTAATTATTGATTATACAAGGGCGGAGGACCGACTGGTTGCCCGGGTGAATTATTTATTCACAAATAAATAAAACAAATGTAATTTGTGTGTAATTACGTTAGTTACAAATGAAAGCAGACGTTTCCATGCACTAAATAAAAAGACCACGATTTGTTTATTTCACATTATCTGACATGACATCAGAATAAACTTTTCCTATTTTAGGTCAATTTGGGTTTCCCCAAATTTCCTTTTTTTCTGTTTGCAAAATGCCAATATAAACGAGAAGGAGAATTTTTTAAGGCACTTTTTATGACAGTTTTTAAAGTCAAAAGTTTAAATACACTTCATTGGTGCCCTTAAACTATGTGACTTAAATACACATTATATATTTATTTTACAGGTGAACATCTCGTTAAGAAAAATGAGGTAGTATGATCAAAAGCAGCGTTTATTCTTCTTTAAATATTTAATTATTCTTTTAAACATCATATATCTAAGGTCAAGCGTTTCATTTGTTGTCAGAACTCAGAAATTCAAACCTCTGAGCTGGAAAACATTGAATGCACGCAGAGCGTCGACAATCATACTCTGTGGTGGGAGCGTGTTTGTTTTTACAACTCACTAGCCAGATTGCATCTAAACTCGGCGTCACACGTAGCACCTGCAACTCTACTGAGTAAGTCGAAAGTGGCGTTTGCACGTGGAAAATACAACTCGAATCGATGCTGGTTAGAGGTAGAAACAGCGGTCACTGCATATACAAATGTAACGCAGCAACATTGTGTGTTTGAAATATTAAACGGTTGAGCATCGCTGAATAAACACAAGAGCAACAGCACAAGAGATGAGTAGAGGGTGTTGACAGGAAACATTACCGATGTGGCACCGCAGCTCTACTGCGTTGGAGAGCTGTGGTGCATGTCACATCTTGATGCAGTGAAAGGACAGGGCTGGAAACACCTGAGTGTTTCTACATGCGATCACACCCCGACAGTGTCTCCATGCCGACCGTGTGTTTTTGATATACAAAGTTTTCTCATTTCCGACCACTTTTTGAGCGCGTCGTCATTCATGTTGGGTGAGTCGAGGCTATTTATAGACGTGATTTACTCTGGATCAGAGGATCCGAGGAAAATGTTACAGGAGAAAAGTAAGTAGCACCATAAGTGTTGCCATCAAAAACAAAAATATTACTCTGAGTGGGACTTCTTTCTTACAGGACAAATAGTGCTAAAATAAACGTCAACTTATCAGTAATATAAAGGTTTAAGTTAATGGAATAAAAGAGTTATATCTTTTAATGTGGAGGTGTTTTATATTTTGATCTCTTCTTTCATAGACGCGTCTCTCGAAACCCACCTGAATCCATCCAAGGGACACAACTGCAACCAATTACATCACAGTAATAATAGTTCATTGGACCGAGAGGTAAAGGAAGCCAAGAGTTTAAATATTAGCCACATGTAGATCATTTCCTGTCGCATGATCCCACTGGCACACACTGTGCAGGAGACACCACACATTTGCTCCGTCCGTGAGAACAGAGATTTGCAGCTGATTTTTTTAAGATGCCTTTCGTGCGTCTTGCTTCAAAATAAAATACCAAACGTCTATCATGCCACGGCTCTGCAGCAACTGAATGGGGGGGAATGTTTGAGTCACGGTGAAAGGAATATTTGCAGGTAAATCTCCTCAGCTGGGTCAACATGTTCTGTCATGCTCTTTTTTCAGGAAAGAGAAAGTCCGATTTAGGGCTGTATTTAACATCTGGAAGGAGTTACCGTTCTAATAAGGACCTCATTAATAACTAAACCTTTGAGATAAGGGTGGCATGAAAGCAAAGAGCCCAGTCTGATCTTTTAAGCTTCGTGTGTTGTCGGGATTCCAGCTCTGACATGTTGCATCAAGACAAACGACCCGGTCCCACAATCAAACCTGTAATTTTCACCAGCTGTAATAATCGCTCTCCAGATGCTGAGCTGGAAATACAAAGAGGAGGCTGGACGGTTTATCCCTCGATCCCTCAGTGGGAGAAAGCCGGCTCAGCAAAGAAAACGGCACCATTTATAATTTACAGCACTGCCTGATTTAGCAAATACATTAAACATGGCAAAAAAAAAAAAAAAAAGTCAAATAGGAGACTTTAAGTATGTAATAGTACTGTAATAGTATGGGTCACAGCTTAACAGGACTTTCCCACAAAAGGCAAGATTGTGAGTTTGCTGAAACTGTCACCATGAAGGCTTTTTAATCATTCAACAATTTAGACAATCTCAAAACCACAGAAGCAGAAAATACAGACAATAGAGGTACTGTGTAAGGTATTACTGTGACAAAGGAAGACCATTTAACAAGAAATGACTCGTAAATTGTGCTTCGCCCGCTGTTTGATCATGAAAACAGAGCTCTGCCTGCATCGTTGTTCTCCACCTGGCTTTAAATTAATCTACCTGAAAGTCAAACTGAAACATTAAAACAAGATCAGCTCCATTGGACAGTCTTCCACCATAGAAAAAAATATTTTAAGAGTTAACCATATGCAACCAACAACATTCGTACTGTAATAGAAAATACTACTCAAAGGTAGTTTCAGGAATTTTTTTTTTTTTTTTTAAACTCCAACATTGCTAAAAGCTACATGTCACGTAAATATTGAACTATACAAAAAAAAATATTAACGTGTCACTCTCTAAAAATTACAATACCAAACCTTAACAACAAAGGTTGTGATCTTAAAGAAATGCACAGTTCCAGTGAGAGGTTTGCACCCACGACGGGCGTGAATGCCAAAATAATTAAGTTTCCACGGATCAGTTCAAAGTGTTCAGTTTTCCAAGGGACGTTAACCGTAAAACAATCACTCCAATGAATTTAAAGTTGTGGATTTTCTCTTTTTCCACAAATAAACCACATATTAATAATGGACACCTCCACTACATGCTTGGGGATAATTCAGGCTTCATATTTCACTACTACGCTTCTATATTCAGGCTGTTTGGTGTAATTTAGATTTTTAATGGGCTACAATTTCAAGCTTGTGACAGCGTAAATGAAACTGCTTTAAAGTTCATTCAAATAAATGATCAAAAACTCCCAAATTGTTGTAATCCATGCCACTGGTGAGTGTTTGTAAGGTTCTTACCATAACTACATCTGTCACCGCTGAGATTTGTTTCATGAAAAGGGAACAACATCTTTACATGCAGCTCGTAGTTTTACATATCAGACATCAGTGCCTTGGGTTTAGAAAGTGCTGTAGTGTGTGTGGGTGTGCGTGCGTGCGTGCGTGTGTGTGTCAGGGTGGGGTTGTTCCCTTCAGACAATCGTGGCCTTGTACAGGTCTGACTGACAGTCTTTGCCCTCCGATGAGTTTCGGCCATTCTGAGGCATCTGGGCGTTCCTCATTTTGGTCTGGCACTGCCGCAGCTCGGCGACGTAGCCCTGAAAGCTCAGGCTGAGCTCCGAGTCGTCGCCCTGGGATGCTTCCACGTTTCGGGCTTCTTCTAGGTGGACCCCGTCCACATCCATCACCTCCTGCGCAGCATCTGCTCTGTCAGCGGGTGATTTGGTGCCGTGGGGTGTTTCTTTTCTTCTCTCTGTGCACAGGAGAAAAATATAATGAGGATGAGTTGTTTTTTTTTTTTTTTTTTTTTAGAAAAGGGCAAAATATCTGAGTCTTTGAGGATCACAAGAGAACAAAAACTTCCAAAAAATTGAAAACAACGTATTTTGAGAGAACACTGTTCAAAGCTAGAACTTATAAGAGAGATGCTGGTCTACAGTGTTGATTCTTCTAGAACAGCTACCACTGCTCCATTTACAGTTTTCCTCACAGTGGCGGACACTCAGTTTGTCGCAATATGTTATAAAACAAAAGACTTAAGAGTTTGTTCATAGCTGCATCTTTAATTGAAGGAGTCAGCTTGATTGAAATGTTCAATTTCTGGGTTGAGAAAATGAATGGACAAGATTTGTCTGGAAAACTTGGAATTCCAGCTGGAGTAATAATCTAATATGGCTGCTTTGCATCTAAACTTAAGAGTAGCTGCAGTTTTGCTGATGTTGAACTCATTGTTGCACACAATACCATGCAGCCTCCTTTAGTAAAAATGACCCTATCCTATTTCAAGTACTAAATGCTAACAGGAGCTAGCCTTCCCCTTGACTGCTTTTCCAAATTAAACCACTTAAGCACAGTTTGTTCAAACAGCCTATTATCACTGAGTCATGCAGCTCTAACAACAAGGAACCACAAACCATATTACAAACAAATATTTAAAGCATCAGTGAAGACAAAACTGCATAAAAATCTAAATGTGGTGTGAATTTGAAATTCAGTACAATCCAGTAAATGAATTCCAGATGTGTGTAATCTAATCTAATCAACATGACAGCATCATGCTTTCCTTCAGAGAAGCTAGTGCTAATAGGAAAATGGAGGATGCTGTATTTAAAAAAAAAAAAAACAGTTACAGACTGTTGCTGAAGTTCATCTTCAAGGGGACAGTATAATGGTTTAGGTCATATTCATCTGTCAGAATGACCTAGTTAAAGTCCGGATTGAAAACAATTGAGCTTGTTTTCAAAAAGAGCTGCCAAATTAATATTCGTCTCCGTCTGTAC
This sequence comes from Poeciliopsis retropinna, assembly GCA_010277075.1. Classification (NCBI taxonomy): domain Eukaryota; kingdom Metazoa; phylum Chordata; class Actinopteri; order Cyprinodontiformes; family Poeciliidae; genus Poeciliopsis; species Poeciliopsis retropinna. The sequence continues at coordinate 5,961,600 of VMRM01000019.1, forward strand.
AAAACTGACAACAAAAAAAAAACGCCTCACAACACCTCATGCTGTAATTGCAGCTAATGCTGGATCTGCACTTTACAGATTTTCATTTGTTAAAACTTTTGAACTCTGTGAGTCGATCTCCATTCACATCACAACCATGACTTCCTGCAGGAAATACAATACCATTTATAGTTGTAATGTGAACAAACGTAAAAGAGTATTGTTTTATTAAGCTCTGAAATGAAGAGCAAAGGTAAATTTAGAAAAGTGTTTTTAAAAGGCCCAGTCATGCTTTGAGCTCATCCGCTCGGTGTCATGTTTTGTAACGTCAGATCGGTTAAGTGGAATCTCATCACTTCTGTTTTTTTTTCTTCTTTCCCCTTTCTTCCAGTCTTCTTTGCTTTAATCATCACTTCACTTTGATAGTTTTATGCGTCTTTGTTATCTCGTTGCGCAATCGGCCGCTTTCACGACACGGCCGATGGCACAAGTACTTCTGCTCCGACTTGCTTAAGCTGGGAAAGAACTGAATGGAGACGAGCACAGCTAAAGACCCGATGACTCACTTCTTTGATGTCATATAGCATGTTTGTAATCAGTGTTTTTTATGTCTAATTCATCCGCCTGACCTCATAAAAATGAAAAATAATGATAAAGAAAACATCCTTCTATATTGAGCTACCTCCTCCTCCTCTAGGTGGAGCCTAAAGTTCTGTGATGAGCGATAAAGCCTTCCACGGTGTGGCCCCACACACTCTAAACACAGGGCAACAGGGCTCAAACCGAGCACTTCACCACAGAACTGCAGGCTGTGATTCATTCATGTTCTGTGCGGCTGTAAACAAATTCTGCGAGCCGTCCTCCACTTCCCCTTTCTGAAAAACACTGACATGAAACAACGTGGATGAGTGACCTTCCTGAACTCCCAGGAGAATTTAAAAAGTTGTGAAAGAAGGCAAAATGCTTCGGCTGAGCTGGATTCAGGGGACAAGTAAAGTTCTCAGCTTCCCTTTTAACGGCTTTTGCCATCTTAACATTCACGTCAGTGGGTTTCCTCCACAGCGAGCGATGCATCGGCGGCGGCACGCAGACATGCTGGGTGACACGTGTGATGAATTGGAGAGCGTCCAACGCTATAAATTATTTATGCTGAAATGGAAGTCAAACAAAAACAGATGGCGGTTCTCACAGCCGCTGGCGTTTAAAAAAATGAAAAACTGTAGCTCAGGATGTAATCTGAACTAAGTTCTGATGGTTTTCTTGTAAAATATTAGTGGGGGGGAAAAAATGGTTTCTAACAATAATTTCAGCTAAGCAACAGTTTTGGAGACGGTTTTATGCAGATTATGATTTAGTTCTTTTGGGTCTAAACTCCAGAATATTCAACATTCAAATTTAAAAAATAAAAAAAAATGATATGATAACTTGATATTTGGGTAATTAAACCATTCATGTCAATGATCAGCTAATGTGATTTTGCCACCGGGCTGTAAATATTTAAATAAACTTTAGAAATAATTAATTATTCTAGATGATAGAGTGGAGAACAATCAGCGAACCAATAGATTTACAACTTTGCTTTTGGTGTTAGTTCCTGTCTCTTTCAGGCACAAATGGCATTCTGTGGTGAAGCCCTCCAGTAGTTGCAGTGCTTAAGAGTTTTGAGTTAAGAGAGTTGAGACAGCATGGGGGGATTCTTGTTTATCTTACATCTGTCCACATAGTGACACTCCATCTGTGTTGCTTTGCTCTGTGCAACAACACGTCATCATCTGGCATTGTTTAAATGTAAGTTTTAGATACTTCAGCCGTCAAACTGTGCAGTCGGACATGTTAAAACAATGGGGGTTTCAACACAGCCGGTGTCTCCTGCCCTCATGGCAGCAGCAGGCTTGGAGCAGACCCAGAAACAGTCTGCACCGAGGCCTGCTGCCAGAGATCTGTGCCTCTGACTGTCAGATGGATAATGAGGCTGGCCCCGGGTCAGCGCCTGTCGGCTCTGAGGCCTGTCGCCGGGGACAACGGGAGGAAGACCACGAAAGAGCCCGAGGAAAACTGGAGGCATGCTGCGCCTTGAAGCACGCCGTTGAAACAAACAAGACCTGGCTTTGGAAAGCAGGCAGAAGGAAGCCTTAAATCTAAGTGAAGCACCAAATTATGACTCAGTAATAGAAATATGCCAAATTTTCCTCTGACTGGTTCCGACTAGGATTGCCAAGGCCAGCTGTAATTTAGTAATAGCTTTTTAGATTTGGATGCTCTAGCTTGACCTGCTTTTCACACAAACCAATGTTAGTTTGGATAGTTTTTTTTTTTCTATGAAGTACAATCTTCACTTTATAAATGATTCATTTTAATTATCTCAGATTTTTGCTGTCTGATGTCAAAATTTGTTTGATTTTACATTAAAAAAGAATTTGATTAATGTACATGGATGTGTTAATATACAGACCAAATAACATTTGCTTCACCTAGTTTCAACTGCGTTTAATTTTACTAATAAAACTTACAGACTAATCAATGCTAATTTATGAGTCCCAGGCTCTTCAGGGTGTAAGGCAAACTGATTATTATTCATTTGAAGTTCTGGCTTTTTAAGGCTATTTCTTGTAAGCTGAAGGTTTACAAGGTTGGAAGGCTACTTTAAATTGCAACTTTGGTTTCCTTTTTTTATTGGACTATATATAATTTAAAAGATTTTTTGAAGTAAAGTAAACAAAAAAAAAAAACTCTGCTTTTAACAGGTTATTATTGTTATTAAGGTTTTGTTTTTTACTCAACAATCATGATTCACTTTTCAAGTTTAATAAAAATCATTTAAGGGTTAGCACCATACACTTTGATGCGCAAATGGGGATAATCTTATTTCTACATGTTCTACTGCATTAATAACTTTACAGCAGTTGGTGTGTATGTGTTATGTGGCTTAAACACACTTGTAAAAGTAAGCAAAAGGATGAATGGTTAATCTGCGCTGATGATAAACGACTGCTTAGTGGCCTAAGATACAAAAATATTGAAGTTTGAGTAGATCTGTACTCTGTGAAGGACTTTAGACTATGTAATGTCGCCCCCTTGTGGCGTCCATTCGACCAACAGAGCAGCTCCAGCTCTCTGGATTGAGACCAGATCCCCCTCAGAGTTTAATTTTAACTGTTCAATGAGGGATAATTTGCACCTTGCAGGCCAAGTTAATGTAATCAAACCGCATGCCCGGCTGGAAACACTTAGGATGCCTTTGCACGTTAGGCCCCATTGCTTTTTGTTTTACTGCAGCAGAAACTGCTGCCCAGTTTGGAGCTTTTTAATAATTACACACGCTCTCGGCATGGCGCCAAAGAATACATTTATCCATCTCTGCTGTACTTCTGTCTGCGTTTCATCACATGCGTGGAAGTGATGGGCACTTCTGTGAGAACAGCAGAGGGCGTCAGTAATGCACAAATTAAGCAGGAACTGGTGCATGGGAAAATGTTGTTCCCCTCTCTGGATGCATTCAGAATAAGTCTTTATTTTTAAACATACCGTGAAGCCCGACCAGCACGACTTGCCACCTGAATACAAATGCAACAACTCCATAAAGTCTACTAAAAGTGGGAAAAAGCAGAGGCGTGTTAAACTTGTTGCTATTCCACGTTTTCCAGCAGCGAGGTGGCTTTACTGAATCATAGCCGTGTTTCTATTTTGGCTGGTGGAAAAGAAAAAAAAACAGAGAGAGAGAGAAAGAGAGGGAGAAGAGATGGATGAGAAGCAGTAGTGACAGTATCTATCTGTAGCGCAGTCAATCCGAGGATAAGGTTACCATGGCTCCCGGTGGTGGGAAGAATCGGTCTGATGCGCTCAGCGACCAGAGAGGAGACTGTGCCATCCTTCCTCGTCATCATTTTGTTTTGTTTTGGGTTTTTTTTGTTTAGATCTCATGAAGAGATGCTGATCCCAACTGGATGTCAGTACACATTTACTGTGGAAGCAGCCTTCGACATAATCAACCGTTTCACTGTAAAGACTCTAAAACAAGCAATGCAAGGAAAAGACAACAAAAACCGATCCCCTTCTTGATCTCAACACATAAACCAGCAAGCAGTGAAGCAGAAGGTTGACAAAAAGACAAACTCCACCAATCCAGAATGTCAAAGTACAATGGAGCCCAAAAGTATTCATAGTCCTGGAGCTTTTTCATATTTTATCACCTTAAAACTGGAAACTTCCATATAGTCTGGAGGGTTTATGTGATAGGTCAACACAAAGGAAGGTAACTTGGTTTTCAAAATGTTTAACAAGTAAAATATTAGAGCTGTGGTGTGCATTTATAGTTGCTTTGGAGATTCTTAATAGATTTCATGTCTGGACTTTGACTAGGCCATCCCAACGCATAATTAATGCATTAATAATGTTGACTCAGGGACAGATCTAAAAGTTACAAGAGGCCAGCCTTTGAGGGCTAGAGCTTGGCAACCCCTGATCTAAACCATTTCATTGCAGCTCTGGCTGCATGTTGAACCTCCATCTCAAATTCTTTGCAGCCTCTAATAAGTTTTCTTCCAGTGATTAATCAACTCTGAGCAAATTTACTTCAGTCTCTGCTGGAGGAAAGCATGATGCTGCTGCCACCATGACCATCAGGATGATGGGTCAAGTCTCATCTGTTCTTACATACTTTATTTTCCTACATGGTTTGTCGGTCACTGGTATATTAGAAAAACAAAAACTTCCCTATAGCATGATGATGTCACCACCATGTTTTACAGTGGGTGTGGTGTTTTTTAAATTTTTTTATCATACTTAATGTTTTGCACGGAACCAGCAAGCTCAATTTTCACCCCACCAGGACAGAGCACCTTCTTCCCCTGCATGGCTTATGGAAACCTTCAGTTTTTCTTTCTTCTTGCCACGTTTCCAGAAAGGCCAGATTTGTGGATTGCACATGCGATAGTTACCCCATCAACACATTATCACACCTCAGCTGTGGATCTCTGAAGTTTATTCAGAGCTACCAGAACTGTCTGATTAGTGCTTTCCTTGTCAGCTTAGGTGGGTTGCCATGTCTTGGAGGATTTGCCAAATTCTCATGGCGTGGGATCTTGTTTCACAATCTAACTCTGCTTTAAACACGTCTCCACAACTTCCTCCCTGACCTTCTGTGTTCCTTGGTCTTTATGATGCTGCTTGTTCACCAATGTTCTCTGAAAAACCTCTCAGAACAGTCAGATTAGTAAAATAAACAGGTAGACTCTTCTTACTAAATAGATAACTTCTAAAGGTGATCGGTTTTTGGGCTCATATACCGATCACAATTTAAGGTTTTTGTTTGAAAAAAAAAATGAAAACCCACATGTTATTTTCCTTCCTTTGTGTTGATCTATCACATAAAATCACTCTAAAACACATGACACAATGCAAAAGAGGATTATGAATACTTTTGCAAAGCACTGTTGAGCCACACACAACACAGCAGCAATCCCAACGAAAAATAAATATTACCACACAATGAGAAAGCAGATCAAGCAAACAAAAGACTGAACAAACAGGCCACAGTAAACGATCTGAGTAAAAATCACACCGCTCAAGCGATGCCGGCGCTCAACGGGTGCGCGCAGGGAAAGTACACGAAGGAGTGGGAGCTAATGAGGAGAATGGCACAAGATGAAAATGAGACAGAGCTAAAGGGGAAAACTGGAAAAGGCATGCGGAGGCGGAGAGAGGAGGCGGCAGCAGGGGCTGCTGGGAGAGAAAACTGATCTCATGAACGTGTAAAAAGACAGGACGAGAGTGATTTCCAATTCTGACATTTATTAGATCTATTCAGTCACAGGTACAGAGTTTATTGGCAGTGATTATCTACAACAGGCACCTAGAGAAGGAAGCGAGCGAGCCAGATAAGGAATGACGGGCACTTCAACAATGTCACTGACCGATTATTTTCCTACTGCTCAGATTGCTGCAACATGAGCCGACAAAGTTTAGTGACTCACTGCTATTAAAGAGTTGTGAAAGAAAGAAATTTTAGAAAAAAAAAAAAAAAATCTTGATTGTGACATTGTTGAGTTGCTCTTAACTACAAGTGGTGGAATGGAGAAGAACACAGCATTTGTTTGTAACGGCTGTTCAGAATTTCCAGTTTCATGGCTCCGGATTACTATCGCAGCTAATATCACCACTTTCAGTTGTTCAGCTGGTCTCAACTCTACTCTTCAGTACAACATTGATTGTGCAACAAATACTGATCAGAAAACCTATATGTATTTCTTTTTTGTTTGTTTGCTTTAATAAATCATAAGACCTGTAAACAAATCACATTTGCATGCACCCGAAACTATAAAACAAAGTGGAAATATATCCAACTGGGAAAATCCCAGTCACATGTTCAACCCCAAAAGTTGGCAGCACTGGACTTTTTCAGGTAAACGTCACTCACAGGAGAAAATATACACATCACTATTTACAGGAGTGTTATAAGGATCACACACACACACACACACACACATACACACACTCACAGACGTTGAGTTAAACAGATTAGGCAAATTGAGGGAGTCAACATCAATTTGTCATTAAAGTGCGTCAGTCGGTATAGAAGGAGTTTTGCCATAATAGTGGTACTATTGTGACCACACTATACACACATGCAAGTACAGTTGCATTCAAAGTAATATCAGTCCAACTTTATGAACCAAATGAACCACTGTTTTTCTATATCGAAAATAGATATTTTCGATATAGAAAACAAGGTTATGCGTAGGAGAGTAACAGGAAAACCACCAGATGAATCAGTCATGACATGCATGCTGCTGATTCTGGGTAACTGTGTTTCCATACAATAGCAGCGAGGAGTTCAATCAGTGAACAAACGGGAGTCATATAGGAAGCTTTCATTTAAGAACAAAGGCTGAAAATGTTGCAAATAGAAGAAAAAATTATGTCATAAAGTTGACTGGAGAGGAGGAAACACTTAAAGAAGAGGCGTAATGGTACGCTTAAGCAGAGCGACATAAAAACTGAAAAACTATAGATTAAATAATAGCCACAATTTTTCAGCCACTGCTACATCCAGATTGATCAAAGAAGATATAAAGTTGCTTATGAACACTGAAACAATTACAGATTGCAATGTGAAGCAGAGCTATAGACAAAAGGCTCCTGCAAAGTCCCAACATTGAAAAAAAGACTTTTAGCTAAACGCTGAACTAGCCTAAAGAGAAGTGATGCAACATTTTATTGGCTGATCAAACCAAGCTCATCCTTTCATGTTTTGGGTAACTTGACCCCAAAGAGCTGAATTCAAGCCACAACAGACCATGTCTATCACAATGTCAAAACACTTGGAGAGTTCATGTTGCGTTATGCTGAGGAGGAAATGCGATGACAATTGGTGGCTTTGTTATTTCTTGCTGAAACAAGAAGAAAGGTTTGGCATTGGTCTGGGTTTCAGACCAATGCCATTAACATTTATTAGCAGCCAGCCCAAACCCAGAACTTTAAAACTTATGAGGTGACAGTAAGCATGCTGCTTCTGAAACTTCACCAATAAAAGTAAATGAGACTGAAGTGTGGGCTTGAAAATTTGACCGGATGTGCAAGAAAGGCTGACTCTATGTGGAACATATTTGAACACTAGATATAAAACTAAAATTAGTTTGGTGGTTCAAACTGCATCCGCAATCATTTAAAATTTCTACGGTCGATCTTTGATTTTGTGAAGTTCTGTTTTATTTAAATATTCTTTTTCTCCACTTTCCGTAGAGTGAGAACAGATTTATTATTAATTAATTATTTCTTATTATCCATCCTGTAATTTGTAATATAATATAAAGGGTTCATTAAACTAAACACACTGTTATTAATTTGAACACAACTGCACACACATACACACACACAGACACACTCACGCAGTACTGGTTTATTACTGGTTTGTAGAAATACCTGAACTGGACTTTCCCTCTCCACCTGTGTCTTGGGACGGGGGGCAGGGTGTCGGTGGGGTGAAGTTGGCCTCAGGGAGGCTGCTCTCCAGGGACGGAAAGGATGAAGGCAAAGGGGGTAAGAGAGTACTGTTGGGGCTGCTGATATCGCCCTCACCCACGAGGGTCAGGTCGGCGTGGGCGTCCTCTTCCACCGTGCGGAGGCTTGGCCGGGAGTCAGGGGGCCGTGGAATGGGGGAGAGGTGGGTGCCGAACGTAGAGTGGCGGGGGGGAGGCAGCAGGCACCGCCTGGACGCTGAGTGTCCGTTGGCGTTGGAACTGAGGGAGGAGTCCAGGCTCTCCGAGCGCAAAGCGGCCGTGAGGGACCCGCGGGGCGGCCCGCCATTCTCTCGGCTCGGCTTCAGGGAGGCCGGGGTAGAACAGGCCAGGTTGGAGGAGGCGGAGCAGGAGGAGGTGGGTGGAGTCAGGCGGAGGAAGTCTGGAAGCACCAGGTCTTCTTTTTTCAGAAGCCCGCGCTGGTCGTTGGCTCGGGTGCTCTGGGCTCGGCTTAGCAGCTCAAAGAATTCTAGAACAACAACAAATTTTCCTTCACTTTGGCTTTTCAAATGGATCAGAGACGTTAGTTGGTCTGTAAAAGCGCCGTAGCCACTTCCCATCAGACACAGATCCTTATCAGTTAGTCCAGAGGCAAAAGCAAAGCACAGAAGTCCACCAAAAGTTAAAATAACAGAAAAGAGAAATCAAGAAAAAGGGGGGCATTTACCTTCAGCTTCATCTATATTTATCTTTTTCTGTTTTCTCTTTTCTTCTGGGAGTGCTGAGGCTGGTCCAGCTGCTCTCACAGAAATGTCCTTTGGTGCTGACCTCTCATCTCCCTGCAGATGCAACAATAACAATGCACTCTGTTAGGGGATGGAGGCGTGGGGTAGGTTTGGGTTGGGTGGGGAAGGTGTGGTCGCAAGAGGGAAGCTAAGCACCAGCTGCTAAGCACTTTACTGAGCAGAGTCCTGATTTACTCAACCCCCGTTCAATAGCAGAGCTCATCCATCTGTCGACTTTGTGTCTTTACTGATCTAAACTTCGGTTGTTATTTTTTTCCGTTGTGCTTTTTTTTCATTGGCGCAATTCTTTAAAGCAGAGAAAATGTGAAAGAGTGCATCAGAAATAGATTGATTAAGTGAAGAATAAAAGAAAACACTGACAGATCAGCATCAAGTGAATGTTAATAAAGACCCTGAAGTAATGATGAACATGGCAGAAGCAGCACAGCAATAGAAGAGGACAAAACGACACCAGCATAGGACCCGTTTCACGAGACATGTATAAAGGTAAAATGTGTCTAGTACTCACTGCAGCAGAAAAACTCCTGGTCGGAGGGTGGCCTTTTAGGGAGGAAGACTTGGATTTTTCTATTTGACAAACATGGAGAGAAGGCATTAAAATTCATCAGTTTGGAAAGAGGCAGAAGCGGACACTTGAGACAGATCTTATTCTGTAAAACCGAACCGTGCCACGCTTAGACTTCTTAACGTTTTGTCTCAGTGGAGGAAAATGGTTTTCAGAATGTTTTACATTTGCATTAAGAGGATGAAAAATCTGCTGTGATGAGGGCTCCAGCAGCACTTGAAGTGCTAAGAAATATCTGTATTAGTAGAACAACACATAGTTTGTGTTTCGATAAAAAAAAAAAAAAAAACTTCAAATGAACCAATACCACAATCACACATAAACAGGTTGACCAATCAGCATTCAAATGGATGGGCCGATTGAACCAAATAGGCTCTGGGCTGAACCACTTCAACTTAAAGGGAGGAATCAGATTAAAAAGCTAAAAGCAGCTTATTCACATGGAGATAAGGCAAAATAACAAATAGAAATCACTTGAAATCTTAAAAAAATAAAAATAAAAATGTAGTTCCATACTAATATAAAAATCATCAACTAATTTAGTAATCAATTAATTGTTAACTGGAGGCTATAAACTCAAAAAGAGCCATTTGCTGAAAAAGTAACATGCTCAGAGCAGTAATTAAGCCAAAACCTTACAAAAAATATAAAGCTTTTGCATTTAAGACAAAAAAAGTCTATATAGTAAAACAACATAGTTTTAGCTTCACCTGGTTCAAATTCTGTAAAAAGAATAAAATAAATAAGTCTCCTATTAAGAGCCTTTTGCTGTCCAATTATTAATTGGTTAAAAAAAGAAACAACACATCTACCACGCATAGTACTGATGGTCAGAAGTAATGAGTATGTTTTAGCCACATTTGTATCTTTTGCCACAAGTTTAGACAATAAAATGTTTATTTTGTTATTTAGAAAAGGGATTATTTGTTTATTTGCATTTTTATGTATTTCTAATATTGCATACAAAATGCTTCTAAATCTGACTAATCATCAAAATAATCAGTAGAAGAAGAATTGTGAGTTACAGCCCTACTTTAACTGTTTGACACCAGAGTGACACAAAGTGTTCTACATTATTTCTCATCAAGTAGTTTTATCTCAATAAATTATAAAATAAAAACATAAGTACAACATAGAATCACTCACAAAACTCACTGAAAGATACTTCCTCAAGCATGCCTGTAGGAAATAGACTCTTTAAATAAAATATCCAGAATCTTTCTCTTTTTTCTGATAACATTTTTTTTAAACCAAAAAAACACATTTGAAAATGGATGTGAATACCTCTGCAAGGCACTGTTGGGTGCACAAAATGGGGCAATTTGAAAATCAATTTAAAAGCATCGGACTATTTAGAGGTATTTTAAGGCCGAACTAGTGTCAGATGACTCACCTTTCCCTGAACATGGGTCTGCCCGCTCCAGCACAACACGCAGGCCGTCCAGACTCGATATGGGGGCCCCCAAATCCAGCGGCTCCGTCTCTCCGCTCTAATACCAAACACAGCATGTTAGCCTCTTCATCTGTTGCTCGGTAAATACCTCACAGAATGTGGCTGATATTCGTCTGTGATTTATTTATAAGCCCTCTTTCAGCTTTGGTCTACTGCATAAATGCAGTTATAATGCCTGGAAGCCCACAGGACTAAAATAAACCTGACAGGGGTTAATGAGTGGGCCAAAGAGTCGGCATGTTTGAGGGGTGTCGTCATTCTTAATTGTAGCCCTGCTGCTCCATCCTCACATGCTGGGCTGAGTCAGAGCTCTAACCACCATGTAAAGATGGAAAAGGATGTGGTCGTCTCCCTCCCCCCCTGACCATGATACTCCACCCTTATTGCACAGGCTGCTGTGTCTCAAAGCATTAAAGCATTGTCGAGAACTCACTATTTTGGCCACAAGATCACTGAGATTCAGGCCGTATTTGGCCACCACGGGACGGAGGACCTCTGTGACTGGTTTTGTGGGTTTGGCTTTAAGACCCACGGAGCGATTAATTGGCACCAGGTCCAACCTAAAAGCAAACACACGGCGAGAGTTACGGAGGACACAGCTGAAGTGGAAACAAGACAGGAATAAAGTCAAAGTTTTATACCGAAACAAAGTACGCTTCTCCAGTCTTAGGTCTCGTGAGCAGAGAGTCATGCAGTCTTGATCCAAAACTAGAGGCTAGAGGAAGGAAATGCAAAACATCCTGTTGGATTAGATTCTGTTTATATTTGACTAACCAGATTAGGAAAGGCTTATCTATCTTAATACGTTAAAGAAAATCTTTCCTAACCTTCTCTCCTCCCACGAGGAACAGATCCACAGCAGCAATGTTGACGCAGATGTTACGACACAGATCTTGGAGGACCTCTCTAATGGAAGCGCCGGGCCGCAGGGTAATGGAGGAGCAGGAGCCGTCGGGCAGCAGCACGCTGCAGTGTCTGGACGAGCGCTCCCACGCGCCGACTGAGTGGCGATTGTCAGACTGAGGACACAGGATTCATAAAACCAGACCATTTATTGCTCACCTTTGTTTATATTGCTCAAGAAAAACAGTGTGTGGGCTTAAGCAAATTGGAAAAAAAAAAAAGATAAAATTCTCGCCTATTACGATTAAAACATGGTATTTTTGGCTCTGTGTTTCCATGGTAATCTGACCAGAGGGAGCTTACCTCCATTTTGGCAGCAGAGACAGAACTGGGGATCTCTAGACTGGCGCTTGAGGACAGGGAGCCCTGGGACTCTCTCCGGCCGTTACTGCCCCAGAAGTCTGCAAAACAACAGAGGAGGATGAGCCTGACGAAGAAAACCCCTTCAGGTTTATATAACAGTGGAACATGGATCATTCAAAAGGTCATTGGTTTTGTTTTGAATTTCAGAAGTCTGCACATAGTAAGATAACTTTAAACAATTTTTAAAGTTCAATTGATGAGATCATAGTTTCATAAGCTTCTGATACAGTATTGATGTATTTTAGGGAATTTTTCTTTTGTGCCATTTTGGAAAAAAAAAAAAAGGAAGATAAATATCAATGTTAATATCTGTTCAAAGAATTATGTGCAAATTATGTTGGTTTATAGAAACATTATGTTTAAATAAAAAAGGGTGAACATTGCAAGCCTTCCCAAATCTTAAGTATAGGGTGGCAGCATTATGTTATGCTTCTTTTGTTGCAAATACAGGTAAAAGTAAAAAAAAGAAAAAAAATCTGCTAACTTTACAAAATAATTATGCCAAATACTAAGAAAATGTAAGATATGTTCTTTATCTTAAGAAAGTTGAACAAAATCGGCAAAGAATTATCTCTTCCATTATTCTTAAATGTAGAAAACAGAGATAAATGTTGTAGTCTTTCAACTGTACATGAAAGTACAATTTTAACTATAATTTAGAAAAGCTGCATTTTTTGGACTTTTTTGTTAGTAAATCAGATAAAGCACCAATAAAAACTGTTAAAGTTGTGAACGTGGTTTTAAGATCAAGTGGTATGAATACCTTTGCTGTGTCTGCAGCAAATGAACATTTAGCCTTAGCTCAATAATTAAGAATGCTAAGGGTTTCAGCAATCAGAGCACAACAGTCACTAATTCCCACCCAAATTAATGTCTCCAATGTCTTTCTTCTTTGGTCCCTTCCCAAAGCTCCTGTTGCGAGACCAGGAGAAGAAGATGCCACGCTTCTTATCTGCGCTTTCGTCCTTGGTGTCTTCATTTAATGATTTCCCTGACCTCTGCTTTCTGATGTCCTGTGTGTGGAAAAAACAAAAATCACATATTACCCTTTACTCTGCACATGTGCAAAAGATGCCAAAAATGACACTTGAACTTATAGAGTCCGAGTTAAAAAATAAAAATAAAAAATTGCTACCTTTTTGGGAGTGGAGAGGGTGGAGCGGTCAGAGCTGGCGCTGTGTTTGGAGGGCGCGGGGCTACAGGGGATCTGGTAGGGGTCTGGCAGTGGCTGACCGTCCTCCTCAGCGCGCAGACACTCCAGGTAGAGGGAGGACTTCAGGAAACGTGAGTAGCTGTCGAACTTCATCAGGTTAAAGATCTAAGGACACACGAAGAACAGAGTGAAATTGAACATTTGGAGTCTAATAATATCCTGAGTCTGAAGACAAAAAGAACAAAGAAGAAAAGCTGTCCCAGTAATGACATGCAGTTACAGCTGATGTTATGACAGCAGTCTTAACCGTCCACATGTAATCATGCTAATCTACTAACTAGAAATACACAGATCTTTGACTGCATGTCTATGGCCCCCTGTCTGCATAATGCATGTTGGATTCTCTGTGGGTGTATGCCAGTTTGTGTTTATCTCTCTGGTAAAGCCTCTGAGCCTTTCTGTAAACAAACCCAGATGGCCACCAAAAAAAAGGAGAAAAAAAAAACAACCCAATATGCTTCCACAAAGCGAATTGAGGCTAGATGAGAGCAAACCCCCGAGAACACACGGAATCCCTCCTGTATTAATGCTTTCCAGAAGATGCCTTCACTACCAACAGCTGACTCCTTCAAACAACACGGCCGATATTAAACACGCAGGGTTTCTAGTACCTGTAGCTGTTGGGTCTTGAACATTTCAGGCTGAGGTGAGGTGAGGACGTCGTCTGCCAGCTGGGCCTGGCTGTCGATGTTCACTGGCATGGTGGCCTTGCTGGAGAGGAAGCTGTTGTAGATCTCCCCCGCTCTCTGGGACAGCTGCAGGCAGCAGAGTTGGTGAGGTTAGCTGCTGCTTCACACGGTTGTATTTAAATATTGATGACAAAACCTAGCAAAGTCCACTTTTTGCTCCAATTCTCTAACAGTGAACTTAGGAGATTTATTACAATATTCCTGCACTTTTGTAGGTCCAGATTTTTGGTTTTTAAACAGCAAGTCCTTTGTCTGTATTTGGATCATTTTTAAAATATAATTTAATACTGATATTTATCCACTAAGTTTGGGCTCTAAATACACGAAGGACAGACAGACAAATGAGAAATGAAGATGCCGAAATGTAAAAATGATCTGAATATACAATTTCTTTTCCATAGCGCTATTTTAATTAAATTTTTTAGCTCTCCCATTTTGAATAGCAGCTAAGTGTAAAGTTTTTGTGTCTCATCATATTTACAACCCAATAAAACAGGAAATCTTGGAGTACCTCCTAGAAGCTCACTGATGAACTTCCAAAAGTGGAATAGGGCAGAAAAAAATAATTGGATTAATTATGACTACTGAAATCATTGTCAACTGATTTACTAATTGAGTAATTGTTCAGACTCTTAATACTCCAATTTTCTGAACCCCCCCCTCCCCCCCAACATATTTAGAGTAGTAATTAAGTGAAAACTGTACAAAAAAATATGAATCTCCTGTCCTGTAACTTCTATAAAAAATCTTTGTCAGTGGTGCCAATAAGTGCGGAGGGCTCTGTGTGTCACATCAAATATCACCCCTATAATAAGCAGCATCTGGTTTCATCTGTAGCTGCTCTTACCTGTTTTTTGTCAGTTGCAGGGACATGACTGAAGTATTCACAGGCCTGCCAGAACAAGATATTCTCCTCACTGAACTCTTTCTTGAGAAATTCCTGTGGAGGCAAACCAGAGGTTTTATATAATCGGAAGCAGCCGATTGTTTTCTTGTCTTACCCAGAGCTGTTGCTGTTGAGACCATTAGTGAGGGCAGAAATTACTGGGTGCAACGTATGAAGACTGGTGTATTGTAAGTGTGGGCACAGGATGGTGTGGGCGAGAGAAGCTGATCAGTGTGGAGGGAGGTGGATCTCTGAAGCCAGCACTTATTGCCGAGCTTTCTGAAGGTGTTATGGGCTACGTTGAATTAAACATCTTTAGTGTGGGAGGACAAAGTACAGTATAACAAAGGTGGCTCTGCTTAAAAGGATGACTTCTGGTCAACTATTCTGAACTGGAACCATTTGCAAATTCCAGCATGCAATGCATGACTATGTAGACATGTACATTGTTGGCTCCAACTTTGGCTAACTTCAGAAGTCAACTCAAATTTCTTCATGAAGTACATGACATTTAGCAAATGCAAACCTCCAAGGTATAAATTCATAACGAGCCAATTCCTCCAAGGAATCATACAAACCAGAATGGTTGAATCATTATTGCCACAATTCTGAACAATCTTTCTCCACAAAGAACAAAAGAACCAACTGAACAATAAAATGTTATCTCACACTGATTTATAGCATAATATGTCCCAGAAAACTTGGGAAAACTTTGTCAATTCAGTCAGAGAAAAACTTTATATCAACTTACCGAGAAGTAACGCACGCCCACAGGGTCCTGGAGAAGCCGCTCGAAGCAGGTGGACCAGCCGGCCACCCGTTGATCTGCGGACCCCCGATGGCCGCCGGCCCCTGGAAGACTGCCATTGCTGGTCAGGCTGCTATGACTGCAGCATCCCTGCAGCTGGATTCCACTGTAGTCTGCAAGAAGCAAAATGTAACAGGAAAGAGGAAACCCAGAAATTTTATTACACACAGTCAAGTAAATAAAAAGTAAATAAAAAAAAGAATAGTCATTGTTCCATGACTGTTAGACAGAGCATACGGCTCCATGCACAAACATTCAGATGAAGACGTGTTAAAAAGCCTTTAAATAAAATCTTTTTTACAGTCTTTTCCCTATCAAAACGCCCACAAATAATATAGACCAGAATTTACATACATGGCACTTATATTAACACTCTATCCAAGCAGTCCTGTCTGTGATATTGTACATATAGATATTTAAATGGAAGTTGAAATTTGACATATTGAGCAACTTTAACATAAATGCAACTGAAATTTTTAGTTTTTTGTAGATTTTAATAGTAATTTTCTAAGATTTCCCTTTTTTCCAGGGTGCAATGTTGTGTTTAGTTTGGAGTCACAGCTTGGCTCTGGGAATTGTGCCACACAGGTATGAAACACATTTAATTGTGAGTCTGAGGAGCAGTGTGGTTTGCTAATTGTTGGGGCGCTACTATCAGCAATACGAGAAGAAAACAACATACTTCTTTCACTTTCCCCCACCATGATTACAATCTTCAAGGGGTGTTGTTTCCGACCAGAATTCAGAAAGTCTGACATTTGAGTATAAACAGAGTTCACCATAAACATGACCTGACAAAGAGCGCCATAACGCTAAAAAATGGGAAAGAAAAAAAAAAGTGCCATTCAAATAAGACAGACATGTTGGGAAACAGAAACTATGCTAAGAATGAAAAAGTTTTAAACAACTGGAACAGATGAGGCTGAATTATGACTATTAGATTCTATACAAAAAAAAAGGTGGTAAGGAAAATAATAATAAAAAAAACTTCCAAAGCTGAAAAAAGTAGGAAAAAGTAGCATCTTAGGGTCACCAAGGCTGCATAGCAACTACATATTTTAAGTCTTTTCTATATAGCTCTACGAATTGTGGCAATAATTGTGGAGGGTGCAAAATGTCCAGCCCTTCCCTGACTGTTTCTATTGCTTATATAGTTTCCTGTACAACAACAGACTAAAACTATACAAGTACTTAAACCACCGCTTCATTATAAGCAAAGATTTCTTCAAAATTACACACTGAGGTTTCCAGTTGCTGTCCTGCTTGTCAATTTCATAGCACAGAACAGAAATTTTAGAGTGGACTAATAAAAACTAGAAAGTAAAAGAAACAGCAGATGTTGCTATAGGGACAGAGAAACAAAAAGAGAGCATCATAAAAGGAGCAGAAAGTGGGGTGGGGGTTGTGACTGATTATAGGGACACAAGGAGTAAGAGTGGGCAACTATTTAGCAACTGGTGGGCGACTAAAGTAGCACCTAAGACTGAGAAGTACCTGCTATCATGACGGCAGATGGCCACTTGAGAGCTGTGGGCAGACCAAACAAGGGGTGCTCAGTGAAAACAAAAAGGTCACAGCGGAGCTGGTTACAGATGCACAGTCGTTCTCATTCTGAGCAGTTAACTGGTCGCCATGGACAACAGGAATTAGGTTTTTGCCTGGTCTCAAAAACACACTTGTTTGTTGCTTGTTTTTTTTTTGCTTTTTTAAGGTGCAGCTATGCATGCCTTCATGCTACTAATATGCAAGAATGAGTGGGAAGGATTTACAGCAGTTCATCTATGACCTTGTAAAAAAAAGAAAAAAAAAAAAACATAAATAGTAGCCGAGATCAGAGAGTATGACTCAGGCCTTAGTACGACCTTTTAAACCCACTCTGAGTGTGAGTTCCTTTGACTCAGTAGGAGTGTTTTTAAAACTACATACAGAAACTTGGTGTGGGTTTATTTATTTCAACACCATAAAACCATCTGTTAGATGGTGTTACGGAGAGCGGCTGTTTAAGTATAGCTGACAAGCCATTTGCTCGAGTTTACTAAACAGACTGAAATCTTTTTTATTGCAGTTTCAGCAAAGTTTTTTTTACAGTATTAACCCCATACATGTAGAAAGATGTCATTATGCTGTGAGTGTGTAGCTTAGGTGAATAAATCCCAGGAGCAGTAAAAACTAACAGTTAATCACTGAGTAAACCATTGTTATGACTGATTTTAGCTATTTAAACCAAACACAAACTGATGTATTTGATTCAAGTTTCAGTGTCAGTAAGGTGTCTAAAATAAAGTCACAAAAAGGAAACGTATGCCAGAAGCTACTAAAAAGAAAAAAAAAAACATTTTTAGAACATATCTAGTATTCACATTCTCTTGAATATTCACTCTGAGACTTCTTATCGGAACGCTGGCTTGAATAACTGCCTATATACTGTACAAAAACGAGGTGTGCCATTTTAATGTGCTTGTAATGTAAATTATTTAAGAATGCTCATGGAACAAAGATGAGGAAAAATAGTGTTCAATAGTGTTCTTCTATTTTAAAGAAATCAAAACTGGGCAAAACTGTTATTGGCAGGTCAGCTTCCATCAGCGTAATTTTGTGTAACAACAGGGACGTTGATTAGCTTTCAAAAACAGAAGAAAGCTAAACAACACTGGGCTACATTGGCATGGATCAGTTACTTACATCAAGAAGATTGATAGAGATTGACTGTGTGGAGAATAGAGTAAAACAGAGCTGCCCCAGCGCACTGCTAGTCAGCTGGCTGAAAGAAAGCAACTATGATTTCCTTACTAAAAAGACTAATTTTGCAGATTGGAAAGATCTACAGTCCCAATATGTGAAGACTGAATGGGTCCAGGACATTTCCCTTATCAATGCAACTCTGCTGTTAATCTACAGCTGCAAAACTACAAGATGATTCACAAGCTGCTTTTTAAACGTGTTATGCAATTTCTTTGTGTAATAACTGATAATGTGATATTTTTACTCAAGGCTACTACGGTGTGAGAATCTTGGACTGTCCCACTCACTCCATAGATATCAATATTTCAAGTTTGTTTGTTTTGAATAGCTAAAATTCATTAACACGTCAAAGCAGCTGTTAGCGTTCCACTTCTCTGAGTATTTCTTCATTTTTCTACCTTCTTGCTGAGTTATGACATCTGTCTACATTAAGTAAAGAAACTAATCTTGTCAACTTTGGAGAGAATCTCTTCAGAGAATCCAAACTATTGCTTTAATGCAACACGATCGAAGCTGAGGGCTCTTCCTTACAACTCTTAAGGAGCCAGCTTTAAAGGGTCTGAGCCACATCAGCAGTAATAAAAGGAGGCCAGCTGAACTCTTTGCAGCAGACTTGAGAGTGCTGCCAAAAGCGCTATAAAAAGCGACGACCAGACAGCATGGGCGCTAACCCGACAGGAACCCCAAACACCCTCAACAAACATCCTTTGTTAATGAGGCATGCTGCCTGCAGTGAACACACCATCCCCAGAGAGGGACATTTATTAGGTCGTTTTTTTTAATCATTTTGTAAAAAACGGCCTAATAATGAACAAAACACAGAATGCTGGTGAACCTGCAAGAGTTTTACTGAGTTAGTAAAGAGGATAGATTAAAGGAGAACTTAGGGATTTACATTGGATTGATTTTTACATAGAAAAAATACGTTGTACTCACCACCATCTGAAGAAGCTGCAGACTGAAAGAGAACAAAGAGAGACATGAATGAGAGGCTGCCCTCATGACCCACAGTGCTAAGAGAAGAGACTGAAGCCTGATCTGCTGGTAGAGTTTCATCTGGCATCACAACCAGCTGCTTTGAGGTGTGTGTTTCCCTGGTTTGCTTTCTGGAAGTGTGAGTCTGCACCTTCTACCAGCCCGCTCGTTTGTTCGTGGGTGGACCATTGGCCTCTATGACACACATACACACACACCCCTTCTCTCCCCTCCTTGTAGCGCATTCCTGCTCAACACAGCCACAACTACAAGGACTCATCAAGGCTGTCTACTTGAGAGGCCATCAGTGGCTGCCATGGTCCTCTTTTTACTTGCTAATGCAGGGAGTGAGTGACCCGTGTCCCTGAGCAATCGCACAAGGTAGCCATGGCAGCCTAATGCTGAATCCTCCATAATTATTTGCATGACTGTTTCGAAATCCAACATCCACACAGTCATTTTTTTTCTTTTCTTTTAGTGTAGAAGTTTTTCTTGCTCCTCTTTCTGTTTTCTGGGTCTTTCGGCGTTGTATAACTGTAAACTGAAGTCGTTTTCACACGTCAGTGGAGGTGTTATTTCTACATAAGAAAGGATTCCAGCAAAAAGGCTTACTGCAAAAATCACACCTTCACACATTCACAGCCCGTCAAGAATTGGGGATTAGGCTTCCGAGCTGTCAGTAATAAGCATTTCTTGACGTTAAAATCAAACGTTTGTAGATACTTGTAATGTGTGAGAGAGGACAAAAGCATGACGCAGCAGCACTTCACCATGAATGTTGCAAGATGAATTTGCTCTGATAAAAATCTTTCTACTTCCAGTGACAACACTTAAAAGAAAATAAGCCTTGGTTTTATAATATTCTAAAAGTAAAGGACAATTTTAACAGTATACTCACTTATGTAATTTTTTTGTGCAAGCTGAGGAACATTCTAAGCCCAAACTGTCAAGCTGTTTTCACAATTATTTTTAAATGCTGGGAAGAATATCCTGGGTCTCGGTTCAAGAACACTCGCAAAGGATTGGTGCGTTGGAGGACACAATCTGAAACAGAGAGACTATTTGCAGTGGGGTATTTTCTGATCTGCCACTTCAAAGTGAGAATATGCAAAGCTGAGAAAGTGCATAAACAAGGTTTTTCTTTTAAAGGCTTTATGTGGAACACAGTTATTTAGCATTTAAATAATTTTTAAGACCTGGGATGTTAAAAAAAAAAGAAGAAGGAAGTAAAGCAAAAGCTGTCAGAGAGCTAATTTGACAACTAAATACTAAAATGATTTTACGTGAACTTCTGTGTAGACGCAATTGGCCTTCTGAAGGCACACCAGGGGGATGACGTTCGATTCTATTCCAGGACTGGCCACATGTAAAATCTCAATCAGACACAAACCGCCAAACCACTAATTGCGTGTCATAGCCTCTTTTACAACCGTGCTGCTGAATCCACCCTTACAATCGTCAACACCCAAAAACCCCTTCTTCTGTGGTGGCTAAGCATGTGTTCAATAATCACAGGAGGGAAGGACCAACATGAAGAACACCCCGAAACAGAAGAGAGAAGCAGAAAGAGAAGAGAGAGAGAAATAAAGAGAGAGAACACCCACTCCATCTGTTTGTCCCTGTGGGTCTAAAAATGGCAAAACCTCAAGCTCTGAATCCACACGGGCAGAGTTCACTCTTGAGAACAGGGCAGACATCTTGTCACACAGCATGATGTCAACTCTGGTTTTGGCCGCGCAAAAGGTCCACAGGTTAAACGCTGAAATTATGAGGTGGTGTTTTAGCAGTTAGAAATGCCTCAAGGGTCAACGGCCTCTAACAGAAAATGTATGGCTGACAAATATGATAAATATCTACTTTGTGCAAGAGCAGAGGTTGCTCAGAGAAGAGTGGGAGAGTTCCAGTTAATCACGCCGTTCTGACACATGGAGTTGATGCAATGTCTCATTGTTGTAGCTGTACTCATGCCAGAGACATAAAACAAGTCTAAAGATCGAACAGCTGACAATGAATAAAGTTTAGCTTCAATGGAAACTTGGCTGTGTTAGCTATTTGATTAGCGTTGGCTTAGCTTTACCCCTTTCAGCAAGAGAAAATGCTTCATTTCCCCTGAGAAATGATTTAAAAGTTAAAAGGAGAAAATAATATATATCAGGATTTCGGTAGTATGTGAAAAGTAAACCAATACTTTTGTGAAAATAAGTAATGTGTTGTTTATTTTACAAAGATATCCTAATTGGTATCTTCCTATTTTATCAGTGCTAATTGGTGGTCAAAAGGTATAATATTTTACTGATCAGTGAAAGCATTACACCTATGTGCTACCACATCAGGCTGACACCAACACTGTTTGGTGTGGGTGTGGAAACTGAAAAAAACCTTAATCTTAACTAAGAGGAATTGCAGAGATTTAAAAAGCTATGTAAATCATTACTAAGTTTTGGGAGACAGGATAAATGTCTTCCATTTAGGCTGAGACAGAGCAATACTTTCAGAAGATAACAGGCAGGGTGACCAAAGTAAAGTTGCTCTGTTTCAGTATTTGGAGCTTTCAATCTTTGTCTCTTATAAAATTTGGTACTGTTGGCAGTCAATGACAACATACATTTTATGAAAGGATACTCAGACTGTTGTTTTGACAACAACAATGCTAGGAGTGCTAAATGCTAACAGAACTATTTATAATAGAATATTTGTTGTCATTTTAAAGATCAGCCATTTAATTTCTTTTCCTAGGTTTTTAAATCAAGAAAAATAAAACTTTAGGGAAGAGAGGATGGATACATTTTCTTCTATAAGAAGTTCATATTTGTGTGTGATTATGTAAAAACCCAACCTACTGAAGGAGAAGTAGATTGTTTTAAAAATTGAAGGCCCATTTTGTGTAATTTATTTGTGGAAATGGTACTAATTTTTTTCATGAAAAAACTAAATTGAAAAAAATCTATCCATAAAAAGCTTTGTTCATTCTACATCATTTTTCACCAAATTTATTAAGATAAATATAAAAGGTCTACAGAGTCACATGAGGCTCCAGATCCCTCCCCTAAAGAGACAATTTATCATTGCTTCATTATCGTATTTGAAGCTATTTAACCCCAATTAGTTTTCTATGCACCCGCAAGCATTTAGCAGCTATTTAAAAACCTATTTAAAAGGAACAAACATGGCCTTGGGCTTTGCTACCCATTTTGATGTTACTAAAATATTACCTTACACTAAGCAAAGGCCAGATGCAGAAAGTGGGGAAGAAGTCAGAGGAGCTCACAAAGAAGGTTATTGGTATAAAAAGTTAAGATTTAATATCAAGAATATTGCAATAAGAATCCTGCATCCAAATCTTGTGGAATGAAACTCAAAGCTGATGGGAATGATAATCCAAATAATAGGAGAAACATGGAACCATTGAAAACCATCATCAATGGATTTCACTGTCTGACAGAAAAAGATAGGAGAGCAGAGAAAGACACAAAACAGGGGCTGCATCTGACTAAAATAACCTTGAATCTGTGCATGGCACGTCAGATCTCAGAATAACGAGGTAAAGTTTCCTGGGTGGAAATGTATTGTCCTGTGTCAGTAAGCCAAGTCTCAGCAGCAGCTTCTGGTCTCCCAACAAGTTAATGACCCAAAACATGAATGTAATATCACTACAAAAGCTTGAGGAGAAAACCCTGAACTTCTTACATGAAGACATGCACTTTGAAGATGTCAAACTATACATGTGAGAAAGTGTGGTTAGTTGTCACAAAAAATTATAAGGCTCAATATCAATTTGTCATTTCACTTCCTAATATTTCCAGTTAGTACCTGTAAACAAACCACTTCATATCATTTTACTTGAACCATTGTGTATTAGTGTTAAGTACTTTCAAATACGATCCAGAGGGTTCCTCTCTCATTCGTCTTTTAAGCTATTGCATTTTATTATGTTAAATCTTTGTATTATACTCAATTACTATTTACTGTTATACATTATGATCTTTGAAGAAAATACAACAATTTTAAGTGACCTGCTGGAATTATTATTATTATTTTTTTACTCATAATACCACATTTTCTTACAGAAGACAATGAGTAGATTACAGACAATTACTTTAAATTGCCAGTAGTCAAAGCAGGTACAAAGTGTCCCCTTTCCGGGGAGGAAATTGTCATTGCAAAATCTCCCAAAGCAGACGGGACCAAACCTCTAAATCGGAAGGGACAAAATAATCAGGACCTTGTAAAGTCAGCAAATCACTTAATGGTAGTGATAGCTGCATGAGAAATCACAAAGTTTTATTTGTATTGAGTAAGGAATGGAAAAAGGTCTGTATTTTGACTAAAGCGATGATCCGCGTAGACAGTCACCACTTGTCCATATGTTCTCTTCCACAGTTGGCACCTCTAATAACAAACTTCTCAGTGTGGGTGGCTCTGTAGCATTTACAAAAAAAACCAGTAGTTTAAAGTCTAGCTGGGAGATATAGCTGGACTTTTCAGAGGTCAAATAAACGGATAACATGCTCGATTTGAAAAGCCTATGATTTGGGTTTTAGTTAGGAAAGGTTTCTCTGTGATCTTCTGACCGTATGGCCAGAATCATAAACACACCACCAGGTGTATTAGTGAGGGCATCACTCAGAGACAAAGGTGCCAAAAGTATGAAATGAGTAGAAAGGAAAAAGTAAACAAATTGTTGAGAAAATCTTGGAAACATTAAGTGCACGAGCACCACTCCCTCACAAGGTATCTCAGATGTTTCCAAAGAGACTTATATTATCTTTAAGACTTTGGGGTATTTACCCATTACCTATACTAATTTTCGCACACTTTGATGTACTCACACATTTCAAAACTAAACTTTGACTCAGGCCGAGGCTGATTCTAACACGCCACTCACAACCGCAGCTCCCTGTCGATACAGACAGCTGTTTTAAGTTGGGCAGAGAAAGAGACGAACGACAGAGACGGAGATTAATGAGAAAAACAGCTGACTAACAAAACCAGGCTCCTTTCTTCGAGCTCGAAAGGAAGAGGAGGCTCAGTCGGAGAGCCTACTGTTTACTTACAGTGTTGAAGTTCCAGCTCCTCTTGAAGGAAAGTCTCTTTTTGAGACTCATTGTTCCCTGGTCTGTTACACTAGAGGCATACAGGCAGAACCTCCGTGTGTGTGTATGCGTGTGTATGTGTGTGTGCATGTGCTAATGCATACCTGAACATTCCCCACCCAAAAACTCGGCAAATCATGTCTGTGCAAGTTGGAGAAAGGGGGAAGAAAGGGAGGGTGAAAGAGGAAGAGACTTGACAAGGTGCTGGACAAAAAAGAAAAAGAAAGAAAGAAAAAACAGAACAAGGAGGGGTGGGGGGTGCTTTCGAAGAGGGAGCGAAAGCTTTTCTTACTTTGCAGCTGTTGCTATGGCAACCTGCCTCACAATACACATGCTCTCTGTCAAAAGTAGCATGAAGGAATCGGGAAAATTAACCCCCATTTATTCCCGGGCGCAAAATCCACACTCATTATTTAGAAAAAGCAGAGTGGCTTGCCCCCGCTTGCTCCTTTGTCTCCAGTCGGGGCGCTCTCAAAGGGAGAAGAAAACACTGAGTCAGTTTAAATTGAGACCATATGAATTTTTGTTCAATCTAAATGAAAGTTAGGTAGAATCACAAGCTGAACTCGAGCCTCGTTATCCACCAATGCGGAGCTTCTCTCCTGCAAACCCAACAGCAGTCGTGTCAATTAGTGCTTCCTGTTAAGCACATATAGCAGCGAGATCTAAATATATACACATATTTATTCTGAAATAAGTCATTCACTCCACAGCAGGTCTCTGCCACCACATTTTCTAAAAATCTGCATGGGGAGCAGACTCATTTTGAAATAGGCCTGCGGTGTTTAGGATGAGACACTGAACTTGTTGAACATGTATAAACTAGATGTGATACAGTGTTTATTAACAGCTTTGCAAAGAAGGTGTTTATTCTCAAAATGATTAGATTTTACCACAGCTTGGGAATTAGTGGAAATGGCTGCATTTATAGCTAGAAGCATGGAGTGCCTTGTCGATCTCAGGAGTTGATGCGGGTAAAAGAATTAGTAGAAAGAGAAGCGATTCAAGACGGAGCAAGGGCATGAATTATGACTGTTAAAGAGGATAATTAAAATGAAAAACAAGCTTTTAAATTAAGAGATATGTTTTGACAGCCTTGTTGAGGACTGGAAACCTCCATACATGCGTTGTTAGTTCCCCTATGCCAGAGCTGTGCCCACATTTTCTTTAAAAAAAAACCTTGTTATTTCTTAAATCAGGACTTCTTTTACCATGAATAAATGTGCTAAAATTAAGCTGGGGTTTTTTTCCCCCTAAATTTCTCAAGGTGGCTGTTTTTTCAAAAGGCTTTCACACATCTTTATCAGGTGATCAATACATGTGAAGACTGCTGTGTCTTTTGGTATCTGAATTTCCCAGCAAGAACAAGCAGGGTACTTTTTAAAGCATCCACGCGCAGCCTTTTGATTCCTACACGTCTACACAAAGAAAGAAAGAAATGTGCTTGACTCAATCATCAATGTTTCCTACGATTATAAGTGTTCACACCTCCACAATGTTTCAATGAAAGATAAGGGCCGCAGACAGTTTAATGTGCGTGTGTGTAGCTGCACTATGTATAGAACAGCGAGCATCCTTCCTCATAGTCACGATCAGCTGCGTCCAACAGGATTTCAACTCAAAATGTATTAAAGTGAAAATGCTGAGGAGTCACTGTGTCATCCTGCATACCTTTAAATGGCACAGCAGTTTCAAAGAACCACCCACACAGAGATCGTCTCAGAGACCTTCCGCTTTGCTGTAAAAACAAGTGAGCAGAAATGTGCAAATGCATTTTTTTTTTGTCCTATTTGATAGAGAACAGAACTTCTTGCTACGTAGCAAGACATTACCCAGCAGCTGAAGTTCTTTAAGCTCTTTTGCCAACAAAATTCCACATATAGGTCTCTGCACTTGAATGCACACTGCAAAACTGTTGCAGTCTTGTTCTGACGAAAGAGAAGACTTTTTCAAAATATAGCCTTCGAACAGCCCTCCACATTGATGTGTTGAAGCAAAAGAAGTTGAGCTGAAATTTTCTATTACTTTCAGGGTTTCCCCTCTAAAAGAGGCCACAAATTTACAAAGTCAATTAGTATGCCTTTGATGCGCCCAAGCTGCAGCTGGAAGACTTTATAATTGTGAATTGCACTAGAACAGCTCCTGGTGCTCTGGAAAGCTCTGAGTCTAATGATCCCACTGTGTACTTGAGGCGAGAGCTCAGTATTGTGACATAGAAAGGGAATGAAAATGCTTTCATGTGACGATAACATCTGTCATGTAGTAATTGGAAGCTGAACCAAGTGGTGAGCTGAGTCATCAATAACTGTAGTAACATGAATCTCCAGACACTGAGCGGCCCATTTCCGCCCTGCAGGTCTGATTTTGCCCCCTGACCTCCATCACACAGAAAGCCAACTGCTGCAAGGTGATACATATCAAACAGTAGCAAACGTTGTCGTGACAGATCCCTGGTAGCAAAGCAACTTTTTAACTTTGCTCCTTGGTGCTTGTGACAGAACATACAAAAAGCAAGCGCAGAGGCTCTACTTGATTCAATCAATTCATGAAACAATTGCAGACAGTGTTCCTGGCATCAATAGTTAGTGGTTGTCACACGGCTTAATTGCATGGTAAGTGCTTCACCGAGCAGTCCTGACTGCAAAAAGACTAAAAATAATCAAGGTTTGCTATCAGTGGAAGCAGATAATCTACCCCCAGAAAAAAACAACAAGAAAGAGCCAACTTCCTTTGGAGCGAGGGAGGGTGAGGGTGCGGTAACTGATAAAATGGAAGGCACATTTCTTTCCAGATCATGCAAGGATTGTGAGGAAGCAAAGGAAATGTAGAGGGTTGGGGACTTTTGAAGCTCTCGATGATAATATTCAGTCTTAGACTAACATAATTAATAATCTATCATGAACACCTTAAAATCAAAATTAATTTGATTTTAGAAAATAGTCAGATTTATTTTTTGTTTGTTTTTGTCATCTGGGCAAATCAAACATAACAAGCAAGTATGCATCTGATTAGCCTTACAACCCTAGCATACCTAAAAAAAATGACTTCTTTATTTTTCTTCTTTTTTTTTATACCATTTTCTTAGATTACAATCACAAACATGTGTTTCTTTGGATTTCATGTGGTAAATCAACACACAATGGTAAGTATGCTTAGACTGAGTCAGATTTATTGGTGAGCTTCAGTGAGCGTCAATATCAAATCTTGCTTCAAAATACGAATTAGACGGAGCTCTGAACTTTGACTAGGCCTCCAGGATTTCTTTGTGTATTGAACAGTGTTTAGCTTGATCAATTTTCACATTAACGATGACCAGATTTCCTGCCCTTGTTGAAGAAAAGCATCCCCAACCACGGAGATGGTGTGTTCAAGGTAACAGGCAGTGTTTATTTTCCACCACACATAATGTTTAGCAATTAAACTAAAAAGCTGGATTGTGGTGTCATCTGTCCAGGGCACCCTAAAGAATAATAAATAAATAAATTGCAGATAGCACATCCACTAAGTAATATTGCTATCAATGTTTGTCTCATTATATCGATACATTAACTCGTAAATGTTTTGCTGTTGTTTTTTGTAAAAACAAAACAAAAAATGACTTAAATAATTTATCTTTGAACTCAGACTTTGAAATTGTGATTTTGGGGGTGTGACTGTGAGGGGGAAAAAAAGGTCGGTTCCAATAATAAACCCATTTTTGATCGGGATTACTAATATTTTAATATTCATAATATGAGAGGAGGCAATGAAAAGATTTGAGGAAAAAGTGGTATTGTGGTATACATCACTCATTGTATCAGATTACCTGAAAAACTCATTTAAACTAATTGAGTTTAAATGAGCAGATCCTCTTTAAAGGACCTTAAAGGAGCTGAGTGTCCACATGTCTGGCGCTTGGCCATGACCCATGTAAACACTCCAGACCTGCATAGAGAGACATGGCTTTTCACTGTAATCCCTTCTGTGAGCAAATGGGTTGCTCACAGAGGTGCATGAACGATTTGCATGCAACACAAGCCGACGTTACACTATGTTTCAGCTCTTAATCCTCCGATCGTCAGTAATCTACTGCCTGTTTCCCAACTTGCCCAGGTTCGGCACAGCAGATGGTTAAAGCTCTTCCTCTTTGTCTGGATTAAACTGGAATTATCATCATTTGCAAAGAGCATTACGCACTTGTTGCTGAAAATAATAGAATAGAACAATACTTTATTGTCCTTCAATAGGGAAAGTCAGAATAAAAATAGATGAAATAATTTTTTTAAAAAAAGGCTGACAATGACAGCTGTGGTTGCTATTCAATAAAAGGAGCGATGAAGTCTGTTCTTTTTACTCCTCAGTTTGCTGCAGGGTTGGTAACATAAAGCTTCAGCACATATCAGAACTTCCCAGACTCACCTCAATGTGGGATTTGATCCTAAAAAACCAAGAATACCTCTGCCTGTACTTGCATAGCCTGTAGAGTCAGACTCAAAACCTTAAAAACTCAAATGCGAATCCAGCTCTATAAGATCTCTGCATGCTGCTGGGAAGCGTATTGAAGGTAGTGTGACACGCACTACCTTCAAACAAAAGGCAAAGTGAACCTTCACTACACAAATAGAGTAACTTCAGAGGGAAAGAAAATGCACTCATCACGACCCCTCCCACCACAATTTATTATGGCAGAGAAAGGACTGTGTTGGCAAGAGCCTGGAGGGTCTGAAGTGGATAAACCACATGAAATGCCACCACACCCTTGTTGTTCCTTTTCTTAAACCCCTGCAGAAATGGACTTTCCAACCTGAACCCAACACTTGTAATTAGCTCTTTTTTAGCCCCCACCCCATTCTCACCATTTTCCACTGAATTAAATAAAACTTGGTGTTGAATGTTTTGATAATCACGGGTGCATGGGTACATTTGTTGTGCTTTGATGAGCACATGATATGAAACAGTAACGACATTCTGAAACATTTACTGAATGTTGCAAGAACCGTAGCAAGTCTGAGTGACTTTGCTGCCAAATTATTTTGGTCATGGAGGAAATCTGAGTTGTTCTTATAAAATGTTTCTGTTTAACTTTGCATTTCAGTGCTTAAGGTAGAGTGGCCAAATTTCAGGAGGAAAAAAGACGAAAGAACAACAGATTTTTAGTGCCGTACTCTCTTGTTGGCATACCTGGTAAAAGTGAGTAAAAAGTACTTAAAAACTATGATCTTTTAATGTAATCGCAAATGCAGTACTGTTTAGGTATATTCATTCGATTGGAAAAAATCCAAATAATGAAATAATTGCTTTCAACAAAACCACCAGTGTCACTCGTATTGACACTAATTATTCTGGAATACAAAGTGTAAAAGGTGCACTTTTGTAAGTTGCACTGAACAATTTCAAAGGTGTCAAAATACCAAATAACGCTTATTTAGCAATTTGTGACTTTCTGTTTTCCTGGGCTATAAATAAGGGGTGACGCAGTGGGGTCACTTCTCTTCTCTTTCACTCGATGCTGTACTGTGATTTTAAGTTTATTCTGCCAACCTGCATTGAGCAAGCTTGCTTTTGGACAGCAGACTTGGCCCATCATATTCAAGGCATATTTTAAATTAATTTAGAGCTTTAACACTGAGCTCAAGCTGAGGTGGTCATGCCTTATCTGTGGTTGTTCTAAACAGGAGCTGCCATTATAGATTTAGGCGTTTTAAAGTTTCAATTTTGGCTCTGAAATTAAACAGAGCAAAACATTTGAGTCTGATTGAAATGAATTCTATTTGTATTGTTCAACATTTGTATTTTGCTAGATTATTTTAATCATCTGGTTTAACGTACCTCCTTCTTGTTGCTCTTGAGGTTACTTTTATTGTGGTTCCTATGAAGGACTTTTGAGCAACATTTCTGTTTTAAAGTGTATTACAAATGAAGATGATACTGATAAATGAAAGAGCGGCATCTTGGGTCACAAAGGTTTGAGGGTTAGACGTAATGTAGCATTACATAGCTGCATTTCAGCTAATTTGCATTACATCCGAAAAGGATGTGGTTACACATGGGATGTGTTGTGAGAAAAGGATGACAGGGAATGACAAGAGAACATATTACCAAGACCTTTTTATTTAAGCTACAAGAGGAAGATGTTGCAGAGGAAAGTGTGTGTCAGTGCTTCTGGCCCAAGCTGCTGTCTGAACTATCCAAGTTTATGACTCCCACACTATGAAGTAGACATGACCTTGGAGCTGATTCTGCAGCATCTTGTCCTGAAGCCAATCAGCCATCCCCTCAACTCTGCACAAGGCAGAAGCATTTGAAGCAAACATGTTTTGGCATTAAAAGGAAAAAAAAATGTCATCAGTGTATAGTATGTCAGACATCTCTACACTGTTAACAGGAATCCAATAAAAGGCCTTCTAAACACATTCCTTGTTGAGCAACCTCCAAACCGTTGGCAGTAGAAGTATTGTAGAAGTACTAGTGAGGAAGGTAAACAGACTGTGAAGATGAACCACTTAGAGAAGCTACAGCTCTGGGTCACAAGGAGGAATCAGCAGAATGGGTGAGTATGAAGGGCAGTGTTGTTAACGGGGGAAGAAAATCCTGAGTGTCGATAGATGATGTCATGGCAATGCTGAGAAATAAGCCAAGAATGGAGAAGCAGCTTGCCTCCATCTAGAGATAGTGAGTATTTTCCGTGGCTATGGTTTGGTCAAACTGCAAGCTCAGCAAAACCACATCCACATCTGTTCAGCTGATTACTGAATGCAGCATATTCATACGCTGAGCACCTGGACAGTTAAATACCAACTAACCAACTCATGATGTGTTATTGTTTCTTTTTTTCCTTCCAGTTTGGTGGGTTTGGATAACAACTGAGCAGGCTTATGCAAAAAATATATTTTCAAGGGAAGAGGAAAGAGGAAAAGAGGACAACAATGAAGACATTTTCAAAATGTCATCCCATAATGCTAGCCTTGGGGACACTTCATGAGCAAAACTGCCCCCCTCCCAGAGCTGGCCGTGCGATTCAGAGAGATAAAAGTGTCTTAGTAGCCTGAATCTACTCTTAATCCCAAAGAATACACAATTACCCAAATCGAAAGAAGATGAAAGGAAGTCTTAATATAATGAAGTGTAAAATCAAACATCAACAAACAAAACAAACTTAATTCTTGTTAATACAGTGTACATTATTCCTTCAAGTCCTTAAAGCTCTTTAAAACCCAAGGAGTGATCAATCATTATGTGACCTAATTGCTACAGTACACTGAAAAAAAATGATTTTTTTTAGGATATTAAATCTAATTCAATTAAATAATTTTATTGAATAATTGAACAAAGTCTTTCTCCATGTGGAAAGACTTTGGCTCCTTTCAGATGAAAATCTGAAAAAATTTCAGATTTCAAAAATTTCTGCTGTGTGTCCACATGGATTTGGTGTTTTGTGAGATTAGAAACGATAATTTTTGAAAACAGGTGCCAAAGTGGAAAAACTTCAAAACAACAGTTTCATGTTTCAGTGTGTGTTTGAGAGCCCGGCCTTCTTTGGAACGATGACGTCGTAGCTTCATCTCTCTCTGTCCCCCACGTCCATCTCACTCTGACAAATTACAAACATGGCAGCATTCTATGTTTGTTGCACTGTTTTGTGGCAGTGTTACAGTGCCACTAATTGGCCGGCATAATCTTTTACCAAAATTTACCATGTTTGTCTGTATGTAAATATAATCGCTTATTCAACCTGTATTCTCATTTTTTAGGGTGCCCAGGCCAGTGGGGCCAATGTAATCTGAAATCTGTTAAAAGGTTTGTGATTGAAAAGTTTGTATATGGCCTTGTCTTGTTTAGCCACAGCACCAATGCTAAAGTCAAACTTGCAATCAAACTCAGCTCCTTGACTGTGAGGAAGCTTTTAAAAGTTATTGACCAGGGAATCACTGTTGGGATTGGTTGTCAGGGAAAAATGTTTTTATTGTGTCTTACATGTTCACATGTAATTGTGTTAGAACAGCTCTAAAAAGGTTTGCATAATGCTTCAGCCAATATTGAGCTAATAAGGTTTCGACTGCTAGCAAGCTCAGGCAGGCATGGTTACAAATAGGCACAACCTTGCTGTTTTTGGAAAAATATTTGTATGTAAAGTTCATATACACATAAAAACTTGATTACTCTTTCAGTAAATGCCATAAATGAAGTCAAAGGAAGTACAGAAACTTAAGACGCTGTTGAAAAGGGAACTGTATTATCTATGCGCTATGAATTATGAAGTTCATTCAGGCTATGAGGGAGTCAGAGCACATTTATGGATATAATCCCCAAAGGAAACACAGCTAATCTCTACAGATAATCCATTATTGTGCTAATCAGTAAGACAAGATGCTATGGACAAAATATATATAGTCATATGTAATAAATTAGAATATGTGATCAGTGGCGGTTCATATGTTTCATTTAAAGAATAAAGTTATTAAAACAGATTAACTTTTTAACAATAGTGTAATTTAATTTCTTTGGAATTTGCCTGGTTTATTCAATTGTCTTTTACCTGTTAAACTTGCTCCATTTCAACTCGAATTGAAAAATCAACTAAAAGCCACCTCAAAAAAGTAAGTACATTTTTACACGTTCACATCAGTTTCATAGGTCAGATCATTAAGAGTGTAGTTCTACTAAGCTGGTGAATTAAAGCAGGGACATGCCTACACAAAGCAAATATGGGTAAGGTAGAACCACAGGCAGCCACTTCAAGTTCAAAAGTGACTGTGGCTGCAACGTGATCACAGCCCAAAAACAAAAAACAAAAAAACAAAGCCACTAAATGTCACAGCAAATTTAATCCCATCTGACAGCAACAACCTCTACATCTCTGTGTCCTTCACACTGAATGGAACTTGTCTTGGTACTGCCAGCTGTCTGCGAACAGGGTCATTTCTCAGGGCAAGTGCAGCAGAGCGCACTTCATTCAAAAGGCCCTGCATTTAATAAACATAAGCCTGAGTCATAAAAACTTATAAGCGTCTTTAAGTCTCAGGATCTAAATGAAAGTCAGCTTGGATCCTGGTGTATAAAGCGGCAGCACATCCTGCTTCATACAGCAGCACAGTGTGTGTATCATACAACACATGGGAGTTCAGCTGGCACTGGTCAAAACATTCCTCTGACAGACCACACAAGCTAACCACTGTATGCTGCTACAACAGGAGCCACACAGAGCCCCAAGAAGGAAAAGTGTGGAAGATGAAAATGGCATCGGCAGACAGCCTGAATGAGAAAGAGCTGAAGATATGACGACTTACAGAGTTGAGAGTTAAAGTTTGCTCCATGTATAGTCCTGTGTGCGTGCGTCTGGGTCGTTTTCAGCGCTGGTCCCTGCGGCTGGTGCGTGTAAAAGAGTCCATCCGCTGGATGTCGGCTGAGCGTGTGTGGGAGAGCTTGTGCGCTTCGCAGTGCAGAGAGACGAAGCTGAATGGGGGAGGAGGAGGAGGAGGCGAGGGCGTGAAGAGGAGCCTGAAAATTCTGACAGCTACTGGGAGTTCAAAAGCTCCCTCTCTCTTCCTTCTGATGCCGGTTCCTCTCCCTCCCTCTCTGTCTTTCTCTCTCTCGCTCTGCTGTGAATTCGTCCCCTCTCCCCTCTGTATTTACCTCCCTCACTGTCTCTGCGTCCTCATGCCTTCTCTGTTACACCCACAACATAGATATGTTCCCTCCAGGCATGCAAACAAGTGCTGCTAATGCCTCCACACCTGAAAGGAGAGGAGACACTCAAAGAGCAAAAAATTGCCCCGGATCTCGCAGCAGGGTGAAAACGGTGTGCTTTCTCTAGCAGCTCACATTAACAGATGTTTTCATATGCAGCTATAAAACACCTCTGAAGACAGAGCAGAATCAGCGTGAACACAGATAGAGCAGCCGACTAATGGTGTCATCTCCACTGAGCTGAACAAACAGTCATCTGCTGAGTGCAAGCATCTGCTTTGGGGTTGTGAAGACAAAATACGCTCCTAAAATTGGAGCTATATAGGAGGATGCAGAGACATCTGCCTGACAAGCTCTGAAGGGTACTAAGACAAGAATGTACAAAGCAGAACATTCTTTGACATGCCCAAACATAAAGAGGATCTGACTAACACTGTGCTGGAAGTTATAGGGGGAAAAACAAGTCAGATAAAAACAGACATGGAATATCAGCCACTTCTCCCTCTTCTGAGAGAGAAATGCACAACAAATACAAACAGATCATATGTGCAGTACACTGTGGCTTGTCTGCAGCAGCCATATTAAAAAAACAAAGGGAATTAGTTCACTCTTTTTAAACAAATAATTGCTGCACCAACCAGTAAAAAAAAAAAAAGACAACCAAAATCAGTTTGTTGTGTTCTTGTCTACATGCATCAAGGCTAACCAGGGCAAGAAAGGTCTGCCATGAAGGGTAACAAGGAATAAAATAGTCTCAGAATGTCCTTGTGAGACCAGATGCAAGCACTAATTCAGAGGTTATCATGTATTTATGCTGACTTTGTCATTCACAACATCCTGATGGCTTCAGTTTAAGGCTGAGATACAAGGTCTCCACACGGTCCTGCGCTAAATCTTAAGTCAGGAGTCTTAAAAAAAAAGTAAAGCAAAAGTTCTCCAACTGGTGCATCTTAAAGAAATCCACCAAATTTTTCTCCTTACGAGTGAGCTTTGGCTGAAGATGGACGACCAAAATGCCAGAAGCTGAACATGTGCTTATTGACTGATTTTTTTGTGGATGTTTTCTGTTTTTAAAAAGATACTCAAAGACTGAAATCCAAATATCCATAGAAACCTTGGATATGAAGAGGTTTCTGGCACATTCTTCAGATCTTAATTCCATACATACAAGACTCAATTTTCCAAAGATTTATGAAAAACATTTCCACAGGAAACCTTAAATATTTCTGATTGTAAGGAAGATAGTGGATGGATGACAACTGGAATGAAATCTTAAAATGCAAATATCAATTCCATACTTGGTGTTTCCATGCTTATCCAGACTATGTTTGATTTGAAACATAGAATTTCTAATCAAACTCTGTATATTCAGGCTGCATATGAACTTCATTAAACACTTTCCATTCCCTTATGAAGTCCAATAATTTCCATCTTCCAGGAAGGAACAAACAGCTGAAAGCACAAAGACCTCCAAACTTATTTTATGTCCCATATCACATTTAAGCTAAACAAAAGTGTACAATCTCTATCCACTTACTATCTCCGACCTGTAGGGTTCTTTAGTTCTACCCATGGAACAGCACAAGTTGTCATGGCAGAAAGATGTTAAGAATATGTACCTCTGGTATAAAACTGTAGAAAAACAAACTAAAAGTGTAGGGATGAGAAGATAGAGCAACACAAGTTGAGATTATGTTATACAATCACTTACAGTCTCTCAATTTATATTCACCAGGGCATAATCTTATAGCCAGATAATGATTCCAGTAAAAGCACTACATCAGTTGCTTGAAGATACTCAGAAGCAATTTCACTATTGATTGATGTGCAGCAAATTGCACTTCTTGGAAGCCAAAGGAAATAAATATACTTAAGCACAGTCAAGAAGACAAAAATACTGAGCAGGGTGATAGCCACTCATCAGCCAACTTTCAAAACTCTTTAAAGTGTCTTTAAGTTGTATAACTCATCACAACATACTCGATGCATGGAAGAAGAAAGCAAAGGAAGCTGGTCAGGACAGTGAATTACTAACAAAAGACGCAATGTTATTTTCACATCTGGGTCAAACCTGCTCTAAAGATGGATCTAAAACTACAGCTCTGTTCAGTGTGTGTTGAGACAAATCTGACAAGCAGGTTTATGGTATCCCTCTCAGAGTGTATGACTCATGCATATTTATACAATACAGCATGCAATCATTTGGTTTGTTTTTCTGTTTTCCTCATGTACATTTAAAATGGTCATATTAGGTAAACTGCAGGCGAATATGAATCAGTAATGCAGGCTCGCAGAGGGAGGGGTATAGACCGAGTTGTTAAGTGTCATTAATATGAGACAACGTAAGCACAAAATTCAGAATGAGCAGCAGGGCTCATTAGCAAGACCAAACAAACAGGTCCATGCCTCTGACTCACACAAAGGCCACTTTGTGAGCCACCTCTCTCTACCAGTGGAGCACCAAACAGAGTTCAAGGCAACGGAAATGAAAGGTTAGAGAGAACTGAAGGTGCAGCAAAAAGGGGTACGTTTCAGTTGAAAGTCCACGTTAAAAGACAAAAAACTAATTTATTTATTTTTTGCAGTCAAGCACAGGTGAAGAGGTGATTTGAGCAAATCTTTAAATTTAAGTACTAAAATAACTCATCGCTTAGTGAAGTCATTTCAACATATGCATTTGATACTTTAAAATCAATATCAGGCACTTGCAATTCCAACAAATTACATTTAATCAGCATTATATTTCTTGATTGGTTTTGGGATTGTGCCTCACTTAGCTCACTCATAAACAATGTACTGGATGCTAACATGTCTAATACTTTGTCCCAGCAGCATTTTCCACAAGACAGGCTTATTTTTCTAAAGCTATCTAACTTAATAAACATAACTAGAGTCTTTAATAAACTCTTCCAGGAGGACATTAGTGTTTATCAGTGTCTATCACAATATCATATTTCAGAAGTTGTTCTCCACTGGGTGCTCCACTTTGAAAGTTATAAACAATAAATGCTAATGTTTCAGCCTCTGTGCATACATTTGAAACTGTGACAGCACTACGCAAAGCAGGAATTGACAGGAATCTGCAGCCAATATAATCTCTGTTTCACTGTAAATGTGAGCGATACATAATGTATTTTTCGATAAAATCAATATTGTACAATGTTAGTCAATATTTACTTGTATGTTTTTTTTTTAAAACATACAAGTAAAACTGGGCCAATATTAACAACTGATGTTTGTTTCTATCTTGTTGTCATTTGTCTATGTGCTTCAGGATGGTAGGTTATACAAGCAATATTAATGTCAGATATCTATAGTGACCCAAATTTTAATATCAGTGAATTCTTAAGTAAATCTTACTGTAAAAAATGATAAACAATTAGATTGTTAGAGAAAACTCAGATTCTTTAGATTCCACCGAACACAAACAACAGAGATTGCCAGTCGAGGTTCATCAGCATCATGGAATGAGTGTTTAAAAATGCTGTGATCGGGCTCTGACCGGAGAAGATACTTTGGATTGGATCAGGGGTGGGACCCAATATACACAGAATCATGCCATCACATAGCCCTAAAAATAACAACACCTACCTCAAGATCATCCAGAGATCTTGCCATGCTGAGACGTTTGGAAGAACGACGTTTGGAGGCACGGGCAACACCTATGCCCCAAAACCTGGATCCCTATCAGAGGAGAAGGTTGAAAAGAAAACACAAATTACTACACTATTTAAGTTAGCACCATACTAACTTAAATAGTTAGTATTTAGATAGTATTTAATACTAACTTAAATAGTTAGTATTTAAGTTAGTATGACTTGGATACAAGTTTACTGGTTTTAGATTGAGCACACACATATTCAAGTTTGAAACAGTGTTTAAGTCTGCAAAAAAAATACCATTTAATAAGTTGCTTGTCATATAACGCCAATATATTGTAATTGCAATATATCGGAGTTATTCATCTAAAAGTTCAAGTAGGTTAGAAGTAAGGAATTACTTTTGAGTGTCATCCACATGCACAGATCACACATTTTAAATTCCATCAAAGTCAATCAGCCCATCTGAGGCAGAACTACCTTAAAAGATAATGAGTTCTAACTTTTTTCCACACCCCAGCCAATTATTGTGAAAGCAGAGGTTGTGACTGATGTTTAAACTAGAGTTAAGAATTGCAGATAATTACCAATGTATGAAATGGGCTCTACCCTGTAATTTGCTCAGCTTCCTGTCTAAAGTTGTCTTCTTTCAGATCTAAGAACGCAGCAGGGGCACACAATCTAGCTCTGGGTTTGAAAATTACCATAATAAATACGGTGATGCAATCTAAAAAGGGATGCAGTTTGAATCCAAACCTATCCAACACACATACTTTTGAATTTTTTTTTTTTTTTAATGAACACACATTTGTCACCATGGGGCCTAATTGGAGCCCTTTGTGTGGCTGGAAAGAGAGAGAGAGACTGAGAAACCACTCCAGTGGATCTGTTTAAGTGCATTTCTGTTTCCCAAAGGGGAAACTTGTTTCTGGAGCTACATGGATACATGGGGACATCTTGTGGTCAAAGGCAAAACCAACAAGGAGGAAAAGAAATCTTGACTTTTTTTCCCTACACATCATGGTTGACAACAGTCAAGATTTACACATTTTGAAAAAGTATTTGTGTTTTAGAAGATCAAGCTAAAATGAAAAATCAGCCACTTTAAACCAGCAATTTATATAACCTCATCTGTTTATTTGTAACTAAAACTAAATATTTAATCTGTATTGAAATGTATAAAGAGAAATTAGGACAATATCTTACATTTCTGTAGTTGCCATGTGCCTGCTGTTTCTGTCTTTGTTCGAGAAACCTCTTGGTCCATTCCTCTCTAGGAGGCATCATGACCTCGGTGGAGTGGTACCTTTCTGAGTGCACCTGATTCAGTTCAGCTGGAGGGTTATTTGTGGTGGAGTTTATGTTGGTGGATGTCTCCTGATTTACAAAGTCGCTGCTTAGGGCTTTAGGCCATTTTGGCTTTGAAAACCACCTTTGGCTGCTTCTTAAGGGATAAGCCAGAAAGTTTGTTTTTTTACTCAAGGGTAACGGAGGAGGTGGGGGCTTGAAATGAAACTCCAGCCTGGGTGGGGGACCGCCGTAGAAGCTTGTGAGAGAATCAGGGCCAGGTAGCGACTCTGAAAGGGAATGTATGCTAACACTGTTCTCGGGCTCAAGTTTTTGGACATTTTTGACAGGGTTTATAGGGATGACAACCTCAGTTGATGGATAATCCCATGGACAGCTTGGGAGGTGGGTCCCAGAAAGATTTGGGATATCAGAAGGGAAATCCCTGTCCGCTCTCTCCTCAGGGGGGGAAGAATTTTCAATCCCGCTGTCCCCGTTGCTGCTAGCACTGCCTAGTTTACTGGTGCTGTCGGTCTGCTGAGCCTCCATGTCCAGTTTAGCTCGAAGCCTTTCCACCGCCTCCCCCAGATCGCTATATAGGACTGTTACAAAGTGTAGCACGTCTGGGGGAGTCTGAGGAAACTCGAGGCAGCCCATAGAGTCTGGATCTGGCGTACAGTTAAAGCCAAACCGGCAAGCAATCCCTATGTGATCCTTGTGGTTTCCCAGCTCTGGATCAATGAAAAACACGTGGCAGGATGCCCGAAGAGGACCATCATCTGGTACCCGGCCATTGATAATATGTGCCGTGGTGACCAGGCAGAAGAAACGCGGGTCCTCAGCACAAACAGCTCCTAAAACAAGGTTCTCAGCAGGGAAAGCCGCCAGAACGGCTCCTGCGTTGTCACACAGTCGAATGCAATCGAACATGACCTTCATCATCACAAGGGTGTGGGTATCTTGCTCTGTGCCCAGCTGTCGGATTCTCTCCCGAATGGCCTTTAAACAGTCGTCCTCGGAGTCACAGCTGTTCAGAATCAGCTCTGTGGAGCTAAGGTAGCCCACCACCAAGGTCATGTTTAAAACACTCCAGTCTGGATTGACTTCTTCAGTGTCAGTAAAAACAGAATCTGTGTCTTTAACCTTGGGTGTTTCCTCCTTTTTCTTTGCAGACAAACCATTGAATTGTTGTGACCACAATGACATGTCAGGCTCTGAAACTGGCCTCTGTTTAGCGCTGAGACCATTGTTAGGA
The DNA here is from genome assembly GCA_010277075.1 of Poeciliopsis retropinna. Lineage (NCBI taxonomy): Eukaryota > Metazoa > Chordata > Actinopteri > Cyprinodontiformes > Poeciliidae > Poeciliopsis > Poeciliopsis retropinna. The sequence goes on from VMRM01000019.1 coordinate 6,001,837, forward strand.
TTAAAGGACGTTCTGCTTGAGTCATGTGATACAGCGCGGAGGACACCTGGCTTCTGGAAAACACTATTTTTTTGCTCAAACCCAAACTTGGCATCATTGAGGATGGGGTTCCCCATTATCCGTCGTTCTGAGAGCACCACCATATGCAGGGGTCCTTTGCAGCCACCAATCAGCTGCACCACAGTTTCATGAGAAGCAGCAGAAACGTCAGCTCCATTGACGGCCATGATTCGATCTCCTTGTCTGAGTCCCACCACAAAAGCAGGACTACCCTCCATGATGCCACTCAGCAGACACGGTTTCTGTCCTGTAATAGTAAAACCATATCCAGCCCGACCACGGATGACCTCCACGTCCCGGAGTTCACCAGTTGGGTTCATATCCAGACGCCTCCTCGCACCCTCAGGCTGCCCTTGGATCCTCATTTTAAGTCTCAAACAGAAAACCTTGAGATTGCCTACACTACTGTATTGTTGTCAACCTGCAATCAAATGAAGAGAGAAAAAAACTTTAGATTTTATAATTTAAGCACTAACCATGCCCAAGTCCAAACATTTTAATCAATTTGCTAAAAATAAAGAGAGAGAAAAAAGATGAATACTAGCAGAAAATAACTAAAGCTGCACCTATATTTATTCAATATTCAACCCTCGTTGAAATTTATTTATATAGTCACATAAAAAAAGTATTACAATAATTTTATCCATCACTAAATATGACTTAAAATAACTACTGTAATCTCAACATTATTCAACCCTCTGATTAAAATTACTTGTAAAAGTAAATACTTGTAAATCTGGTACAACCAATCACATGTGTGAGACAGGACACCTTAAAATACCTGAACTGATATTTCACTGCACACTAGAAATATGGCTAAGACAAAAAAAACATTATTCCAAACCGTTCAGAGAAGTGATTATTGTTTCAAATAAATGTATAGAAAGGGACACAAACTGACAGCAAAGTCCCTAGATGTTGCTAGAGATACATCTGGAAACATACTTTACAAATTTAAAATTAAAAGAACAGTAGTTAGGCCACACCGACATGGCAGAAAGAGGAAGTTCTGCAGCAAACCATGATGGCAGTAACCATTGAGGTGACTATTTCAGACTGCTTTCATTGCTATGTATTCTAAATGTATCGAAAGTAGGATACGTTTTGTTTTCGTGCCCAACAATGACAAAGAAAATATTAAAGCGAGTTCCATATATTTCAACACTAGGTGGGACGTCCGTTAGTTCAGACTGTATTAAGGCATAAATATAATTTAATAATAACACCTCCACCTTAATTGAATGGCATGCCATCTTGTCGTTCCCATTTTAGAAAAAGGCATGAGTTAAATTTATATGGATCTCAGACTAAAAATAAAACTGCACAAATTTTCTAGAAAACCCTTATTTTGTTTGGACCCTGTATTCAAAAATGTTTTTTTTTAAACATATAAAATAACTTATTCACGTGTACTCAGATCTAGCTTCATTTAATTTCATTCTTCCATTTGTTTGCTACATAAAAGCTAACAAAATTTAAATCAATCTTGCTTTACCAATTATCTGTCAGAGATAAACAGGTGGATCTTTCATGCCCAAACGCAGTTTTTATTACTCACCCTGTTTCACCCCTGCCTCCCTAACCCTTACCCCGCCCCCCTCCCACAAAACAGAGCGCCAGCTGGCTTTTTACTCACCAGCACCTCAATGACAAACATACACTTTGGTTCAGCAAACCACTGTTATTTTTAAAATATCCCGACTTACCACAAACGGACAGAGTTGAACATAGGCAAAATGGCAGCCATATGTTTTTCTCTTACTATAAAGAAAGCATTAAAGCATCACAAATTCATTACTTTCACGCTTTAACTAAAACCTGTACAGAAAAAAAAAACGTATTGGCTTACCTGTTAAAGCGTTAAAAAGTTTCAATAAACCCCAGAATTTATGCGCACTCCTTGAAAAAACTCCTTTGGTTTACGAAACTAATGCCAAATGTCCATGTTTTCTTTCGATTTATTTATTTTTACACTATTTACAACCTTGTCCTGCCGTGATTCAGGGGTCCATATGGCTACTCGCGGTAGCACCTCCTCCTTCGTGAAAATCACAAAGCGTCTTTCACTGTAACCATGACAGCGTAACGTCTCTCGAACACGTGACGCTTTCCTTTGCCCAATCACCACGGCTGTCACATTCAATATTCAAACGAGTGGAGTGACGCTATTGGCTGACACACGCGGCAGTTGAAAATGTTAATTTTGCTCTGAATTTGATCACATTTTAAAACACAGATTGTATTTCAGCGTCATTTCTAAGAGAACTTAAAAACGTAATAAAAGTTACTCTGAATTTTGCGGCAAACCCCAGTAAACGTAATGACGGAGTACATTTCTGTAAAGTTCCCAATGGAGAAATAAGGATGAGTTCTTTTCCTAATTAAAACAATAAATAAAAGCATACGTGTTACCTGGATGTTTTATAATCCTGTCGCATTTATTTTTCATGTTAGTGGTCCCAGCTTTGCTCCACACTTTACCACAACTGTTGTGAAAATAATACCTAAGTGGTCAAAGGGCTTCAACGGTTGCACACATTGTTTTTCTACACATGTGCAGTGCAGCTTACACTCCTGCATGTGAAAAAAAGGGAGGGACAGTGCTTATTTGAACAAATGTCATGTGATATCAGAGTTATCAGTCAACCAGGCCTGTTGTTATACTTTGCTCCATTCATTATAATGTGTGTGGGTGGGCACATATATCATAGCTTGTGGAAGTCAGCAGAAAAAGACAAAAAAATTATCTCACCTCACCTTCTCTCCTTCACAACAAGATTATACATTGGGGTGTGAAATATATACATTGTATCTGCCACAAGCTCTCTTTTAGCGTAAAAGCACTTCTGCTTTTCAAGTAATACAGACCTAATCTACTCTGAAGAATAAACTAAAACTGGGGCGCATTCCAAGGGATCACGAAGCATGTCATCTTTCACACTTCAAATGCAACAGCGAGAAGGTTTTTTAATTTTACGCTTACATCAAGAACTCTGGCAGTACTCTGTAAAAGTTTCTTGAACAACAGCTGGATATTCTGAATGTCTTTCCCAAGACGCAAACTTTGCTTTACTTTGAATTTTCTTCCTTTTAGTAAGTTTTGGAATCCCAAATTATAAGCAATACCAAACAGTACAGCAATATAATCCCATTTTTAAAAATAATTGGGAAAAAAATAATAATTTGATACAATTTGTTCTGTTTTACACAGTGAGCCACTGCAAAAATGTAAAATGTTTAAGGAGACAATTGAGTGTTGCACCAGTGCCAAATGGGGATCGTACTAAGTGTTAACACCACAAGAATAGCACAGGCGACACAGTCCCAGTCAGTTTGGCATAACTTGTCGAGTTGCACAGCAGTCTTTTAAATCTACAGACACTGGGCAAATGTTGAACAAAACACGAGGAAAGGCTAGGAGCTGTTATAAGAGATAAGTAATTTCTGGTGTTTTGAGATAAAATGAGTCACTAGATTAAAATAAGACAGAAGCAGACCCTATTTTTCTTGCTATGTTATTTTTGTCATGAAGTTCAAGTATGAAGACAGCAAAAAAAAAAAAAAAAAAAAACATACATAGACTGTGCAACAGGTGGAACAGTAATAAAAAAAAGTTGCCAACAAATAAAACAATAATGGAAAGATTATTTAAAAGTTAATTAAATAAATAAATAATTGGTATTCGCCAGGGCTGGGCAAATGTGGAAGAGATAAGAAACCATGACAAGGAACATTGCACACTGAATATTCTCCTGGAAAAATTTAGGCGCAAGAATAAAAATGAGTGAAAAAGCAGCCAAAGGGGACACAGACTTTTGGGGGGAAGTACTCAGTTTAAACTAAAACAGTTTGACTTACTGAAGAAAAACACAGGACTGTGTCTGCTTGAGAGGTTAGCACAGTCTGCAACTGAAATGAAGTTATACATGAGTATAATTCATTTACTTTTATATGAGTCAATGAAAAATGTCATTGATTCATGACATTTGCTCCTTTCAAAGCAAAGGAGAAAAAATGGACAAAAGTAGAAATAAATTTACTTAGCAGACTTTTCGAATAAGCAGCACCATGAGCTTTGATCAAACAAAACACCTCTGCTATACTCACATTGATCTGAGTGAGACTCAGCTATCTAATGTTGAGGCATCAAGGCTAACTGTAATTATATCTAATCTGATGTTTGCAAGGAGGAATTTCCCACCAAAATCACATTTTCAAAAGATTTGAAAACAAATCTTGACATCAAAAAGGACTTTGTGTTGGTTCTTCTTTTCTCAGAGCGCTTCCTTCAATATCAGTGAATTCGATTTCTGCCTGATGATGTTGCAAATTGGCTTGTGTTGCTAAAGGACAATCCTCATATGTAATTGCAAAGGCACAACGAACAAAAAGGCAGAATTTCAAAAGACTGTTTGTAGTTATTTTAATTGGACACTTGGCATGTAATTGAGAAATATTTTACACAACTAGTTCTAAGCTATAAAAAAAAAGACAACATTTTAACCCAATATACAGTGGATACTAACATTTAAACAATGTCCTTTTAGTTCTTTTAATTATTGTTTTCAGGCACCCCCACAGAGTCGGTGAAAGGATATATTTTTGGTAGTCCTTATCTGTGGTGTGATAACAGTTATTGTCTAATTTGTATGTCATAATGCAGTTGAGATGCGAAATGAAAGAACCTGCTTTTCCTATGAGCGTTGGGAGATTCCATGATTTTTTCCCCCTCCTTCACGGTTTCCCTAGATCTTTTGCCCCGCTCTGACTCCAAACCGCTGACGCTGAGCCGGGGAGCTGTATCATTTTCTCCAGGAGGTTCATCATCCTCTCCTGCAGTTGCAGACACTGGACCTGCAGGAGGTTCTGTTGGTGCATGGATCGGCGGAGCTCCCTGCACGTCTCCTCTATCGCCTGGCTGGACTTCTTGTGCTGCTGGAGCATGGCCTGCATGACCTGCAGCTTCTTCCTCTTCAGGGACAGGTACTTTTTGGCACGTCTCTTCCTGGCTGAGACGGGGTGGGAGCTGAGGAGCAGAGAGGAACATCTATAAAGGTTTACAACGATTTTAGGTTGGAATTAGGTTTAGAAGAAATAATACCTATCAAGAATAAAGTGTGTTCTTTAAAAAAAAAAAAAAAAAAAAAAAACAGAGTAGTGACGAAAAATAGAAAGTTTCATCCCTCCAAACACCCAGCACACAGCCTGAGAAATCTATCACACTTAGGTTTATTATCTGCTGTTAGCTCAATTAATAATGTTTGCCTTTGTGAACTAAAAAGTATCTTAGAGCTCATGTTTAAAAACAGAATCCTTCTTACTATAAAACCAGTTTAAAAAAAACATTTGGTTTCAGTTCATTTTTTCTCAGCCTTGTACAAAATAAAATGCAATGCAAAATTGATTAATGTCTCAAGGAGCAGCACTGTTTGCATGTCATGAGATGCTTCTTAAATGTGTAATTGTTTTGGTTGGTTTTGGTCATAAAACAGCCCTTTGTGGTGCAGCACATCACAAAACGTTCTAATACCGATGATTAAAAATGAGCAGGCAGCTGTCAAGGTCCAGTGTTTCATTACTGTGGACATTCTTGAATTGTTTTGCTGTGGGACGCTTTGATGATTAAAAATCCAATTTAAGTCCACAAGCCTTTAAAAAGGCATTTATTTAATTTGTATTTTACTTAACTTTACTTGATTATTTATTTATCTCTGTTTTATCGTATTTCTTACATAGATCATTTTAGAAAGAATTACACAATTCATTTATGCATTTCCATTTCATCTGTAATTTTGTTATTCTCTGTGATAGTTAATTGATCCTTTATTTGACTGTAATGTTGCTTTTATTTTATTTGGCTTTTATCTCAAATATCTTGATCTTTGAGTTCCTAGATGTGGTTTTTTTCTTAATTAAGTCGTTACTAAATCAAACAACTTGATTAAAGAAAAAAAAAAAAAATTCTCGCTAAAAGTGGTCAGATGGGAGGCTAAGATTGAATGTGAAAGCAGCTAAACTTTAAAGACTCTGAGCTCATCACCAAAGGACAAATTATCAAAATAACAGTGGAAACATACGAGAAATTATTATACAGTTATAACAGGAGTTGCAGTGCCAATAGAGGGGGTAGCCTTTACTACTATTTTTATTATTTATTTTTCAAAAATTAATACACCTTTTGCATTGTTTTGTATAAATTGAGAGATGCCTGCCTCACTTTTTGTCAGAATCATTTTAAATCTAAGTCTGCCAGAGGTATGAAAGAAAAAACATAAATAGATAAAATTATTTCAGTTATTCTAAGTCCTAACATGTATTTTTCTCAAGTGTGGCGTTCAAAATAAACCCAAACAACATAACATAATAGTAAAGCAACAAATATGGAATATAAGTAACAAACAATTTCAAGCAGCATAGTTGAAAGAGCCTAAAATGTGTTGCGTTGCCTTAAGATATAACAGCATACTTGTTCATGGTTGTTTGGTTTTCCTGTTACCTGGAGCCCAATATGTGCTCGCTGTCTGAACTCAAAGAGTCCAGCTCTTGTTTTATCTCCATCTCATCTGAGGAGCCAGTGTACTCTGGCAGGAATCCAATCACACCCTCCTCCGACTGGGACAAGGGGTTGTCTGTGGACTGGGATGAAGTGGAGGGACCGGCGGCCGAGGCCTGAAACTCCAGCGAGTTCACCCTGCCGTTCTCCAGCGGCTTGGAGAGGATCTTCTCGATGGCCTTATAGTAAGGCCAGTCCGGCGTCTCCCCCGATTCGTTGGCTGTGGCCTTCAGTCGCCTGTAAGAACAAAGAAAGTGGAAGGATTATTACTTTTTTTTTTTACTGGACGTGCAACATCTGGGCCTGTGGAGCCACAGCTGCTGGACATGAAGCACTTGCCTGAACTGGAAGGACATGTTAGTGATTTTCATCTTGATTTCCTCTTTGAAGCGCTGCTCTCCGGTGAGCTGGAAAAACCTCTGGGACATCTTCTCGTAAACCTTGGCATTCCTCTTGCTGGTTTTCAGCTCGTTGTGGAATTCCTCCCACACGTACAGGAGGGCCTTCATTTCGCCGTCGGTCCAGTTCGGGGCCCGTCTGTGTTTCTCACTGTGGCCTGGCATCAGGTAGCTGAAACTATCGTCCACTGCCATTTTGGAGTTGGCTCGTCCTCTCTACGTCTCTCTTTTGGCCTGTGCTCTTTTTTTTTTTTTTTTTTTTTTTTTTTTTGCAAATATAGGAGCTTTAGAGCTTGAATTTGAAAGTCTTTTTACTGTTACAAGGGCTGGGTCGTATCTGCAGGGAAGGAGGGAAACATGTGAGAGAGCATGCACAGCCACAGCCGCCCTGCCTGCCTCTGCCCTTCCCCCTAGCCTAGCTGAAAGAGGACTCAAAATGGGGCCTAAGGCAGGAGAGAAATCCGGTTAAAAGCTTTTAATACTGTGTGATGTCACCATGACATCAAGTTGCCTTGGCAACGGTGAGAGAGGGCCTTTTTATCCTCCAAGCCCCCTCCCCCTCTCTTCACTAACCACTCCCATCCGCTCTCTCTTTTGCCCTCCATTCTGCTCCACTGGCAGCACAAAAAGCTTTTAGCTGAAAGGCAGCAGTGTGAGCACACCAGATTGCTGACACTCTTGAAATGTGAGCCTCAAGGGAAAGGGAGGGCAGGGGAGGGGGTGGAAAAAGAAGCAAAAAAGACTAGCGGCCACAAATGTGTGTCTCCTTGGCAACAGGGCAATGGATTTGGTAGTCAGCCAACACGCTGCTCCATTTAAAAGCTTTTAATAATAGACAAGCCGTTTTGAGAAGCTGCGGGGAGGGCGGGTTTGCCGCATCTGGATTTATGCAGAAAGACGAAGCAGACAACAGTTCAGATCCTCAACAAAAGAAAAGAAAAGACAAGAAAGAGCCAGTTGTGTCATTGGGAAAAGTGTGAATCTCCGAAGGTTGGGATTTTCCAGGGAGGCAAAAATGGCAACATGTGGTGATCAACTGCAAAGGAGCACAGCCTGTTGTCCTTTGTAATCAGCTTTCTTTGCACAGCCGCGGGTGGTGGACAATGGTGCCCTGCAGGAGGGGTTTGTGTGACCAATTGAGAACCACCTTCCCCCCCTGCCTAGAGGTTTCTGCAAATCCTCGCACACCTTAATCTACTCTTTTATTATGCATGTCTTTCTCTTTTTGCAATTCCTCTCGTTTCTTCCTCCTCTTCATGTTGAAATTCACACCAATGTGTCAGTTTCTGCAGCTCTTTTTCCCCTTCCTTTGCTGTCTTTTGCCCCCACTAAGCCATAAAAGAGCGGAGACACAGCAGTGATGGAAGTAATTCGTTATCACTTCATCTATATTAGTGCCACTAGTTGTTGTCGGTCCGGCTTAACCAGGGAGTGCCCCGATTAGATCCTTAACCCATCTGCTTCTCTTTAACCCAGCAGGCGGCCTGGTGCATTTTTTTTTTTTTAACTCCTCCACATGCTGAAGCATCACATCTGCCACTTAAAGCAAAGCTCTGTCGCTGCAGAAATGAAGGAGAAATGGAAAGTTGATCTGAAAGGTTTTCAGTGTGAACCGTTCTGGATCATCACTAAAGCGACAACATTTCTGGATCTGGTGCTGAAGTGGCGTGAGTGTTGAAGTGCTTACAGTTTGTCATTGTCACATTTCATCCCACGACTGTCTCTTTTCCAAAGCTGACTCTTCTCGAAGGCTGGGGACCTTTATAATTGTGTTTAGTTGCTTCTGTAAATTCCTCATTCATTAAGGTGGAAGTAATCCCGCCAGCTAATCCAGAAACCAGACTAATCTGCAGATAAACTGCTCATCCTGAGAGGAAGAAGTCAGCATAGTGAATGATCTACATAATCTAGCCATTTGCTGTGCAAGGCACACAGGCTTTAAAATGTTCACGCACAGCAACTAATTTAGCAGAGACTACCACAATTTTTTATTTTTTATTTTTTTAATAAATAAGAATGATAAAATGTGAAAATTCTCATCCTAAAAAAGTCAAGCAATGATCTTGCAAAGTAAATTTAACTGAATTTCCGATGGCTTCGTTTGGAAAGCTTTTTGATCAAAGGGGTCTTCTCGTAACCCCGACCAACCATAATCAGCTTTATCATTAGCTATTCGCTTTGCACTCAGATCTTACAGAAATACAACAAGAACCCCTACTGAAGTCAGAATATTTCTGAACTCTCGGAACCCCATATTTTGTATCCAGTACAGGTGCCATGCGAACAGAATGCTTATAAAGTAATATAAACAGTTTGCTAATATTTCTTACGGTTTGTATCTTACCACACCAGTATTCAAGGGTAGTGCTTAAAAAATATTTGTGATGTTCGTTTTGTTTGCTTTAATGCATAAAATTTAGAGAAATACATTATTTTGCCCTTTTGTTGGCATAATAAAACGGCATTTTCTGAAGAACAAAACACTACATTGCTTTTATAGAAAATAATCTGTAATGCTGTGGTCTTGCCTCTCTTTCGTAGATGAGTCTAAGATTAATGTCAAAAGAAATGACTTACATACAAAATCAACTTTCTTCCATGAATATCTAGTACTTCCATTCTGGAAGTGTTTGCAATTAAACTCCTTAAGCATACTCACATTTGCACAAAATGAAGGTAAACCACGTCAGACTTCAGTTTGCTCTCTTAGAAAACAGTTTAATTCAAATCTGCACATAAAACACATACTTACATAAAGTATCATAAAGTATAAATGTTGGCCCACATAACCCAACACACCTCCAACATACCTCACAGTAAAACAGTCCACTTAATGCAAACTGACTTTGGCCAAAACTGAATCCACTTCATGATAGTCATTTTGCACCTTCTCATGATAAAATGTGAACATGACAAAAAAAAAAAAAATAATAAATAAACATTGAACACATTCTGTAGTGTGACTAAAGGCTGGTGTCTTTTTGTGTCTTAGACACACAAAAACCATAAGATGCAAACGATCTTGTTTTCTTCTGACGCTAAGGAGAAAGCTCTGTGCAAATCTGATGGCAGGCAGAGGGGTTCTAAAATTTAAATCCTTGCTTTTTGGTGAATTTGCTCCTCCACGAGGGACAATAATCAATGATTCAAGGCTTTCATCTTTTAGTCCTGAACAGTAAAACACAGAAGGCTTTTAAAAGCACTCGTACTTTGAGCAACAAATGATTAGGGAATGTTCATTTGTGAGTTTATCAAATACAAAATCCTGAAAATGGAGGTTAAGGAAGAAAACAAAGTCTTTTGTACACCAGCACACCGTTGGCCCGAGCCAATAAAACAATGAAACAAAGTATAAAATAAAATATAAAAACAAGAATGAGTGTAGCCAACATCATATATCAAGTATTTGAATATATAAGAATACATTTATAAATCAGACCAAAAAAGGAATGCAGTTCTGAAAAAGTGTCACTAGAGGTCAGGAAATATCCATGCTCAGATATCCTGTTAAACATTTGATTTATCTCAAATTAAAATGTTTTGCTTTGTTGACTAAGACTGACAAAAACATAAAAAAAACAAAAAAAAAAACATTTACCTTCAGTTAAATTCCTCTCTGAGTCCAGCAAAGCAGCAACAGTGGTAAACATGTCAAAAATTACTAAAAAAGAATACATAACCTCAGTTACATTCTCATCATGCCTCTCTCTTACGAAGCCTCTCAGTAAGAAATGACGGATCATTTTTAAACTACTGTGGGCTTATATAAGGCCCTGTGGCCTTGATGCGTTTTCAGCATCAGAACAGCAAAAAATCTGCCTCCGTCGTCAGAAGCTGAAACCATTCCTGCAAAGTTTCTTTGAACAGCTGTTAATTCACAATCAATCTGTTCCATTTGAAAATAGCTCAGAGAACTGCATCATCAGTCTCATATCAGGTCGTCTGTGCTCCAAACGTCTATCCGCTCAGTCTCTAGTTAGGCACTCCTCCTCGGTGATGCCCTGAGCCCTCAGCTCCTCCAGCACGTTGTCCAGGTGGCCTGGGTCGGGGTATCCATGGCCCGTGAGGTTGGAGCCGAATTCGGTCTTGTGGTGCACCTCGTTCCAGATCACTGTGTCGGACTCGCCGGTTGTGCTGGACGTGCCTACGGAGAAGATGAGTCTGCGGTCCCACGCTACCAGGAGAAGTCTCAGAACCTGGACACGGAAATTAAAAGTTTGCTCACTGGGTAATTATTGTGCTAGTAAAGTCATAAGGAAGAGGACATGTTTATTTACCTTGCGACCCTTCTCACTGTCAGGGAGATAACAGTGTCTGGGGAAACCACGTGCTGTGAACGGTTTTCCTGGATTTGGGTGCTCAGGGCCCTGAAAGTACACAACATCCCCAAAATAATAAGCACTAAAATTCTTCTTCTGCTTGTTCCTGCTTTTCAATTAAGTTCCGACTCTTACCTGAATGCCAGGTGGGATGTTGTAGATTATGCGGATGGTTTTGCAGTCTGGATGTCCCGGCAGTGAGTGGGGGATGACATGGTACTCCATTTTGCCTGGGGGCTGATTGCCCGTCTTGACCCCGTAGATAGTCTTGCAAGTGGGGCACTGCAGACTACCATCCTTGTTGCCATTGTTGTACATGGCAACAAGACACTGGAGGTGATACTGGTGACCACACTGTGCCAGACGGCCCACTGACTCGGCTCGGGAGATGCCACCCACGCCGGGGCCCTTGTAGCCGGAAGGTCCTGCCAAGGCCTCCATGCAGATGGTGCAGTCCTGACGGGGAAAGATGAGTCAAGTTTGTATTACGAATGCATCCTTCTTTGTCCATTTCATTATTTCTGGAGACATTTTGATATTTTGTGACTTTACAGTCACAAATTTCAATATATTTTATGAATTCATAACCGTTAGTTTGGTAAAACCTCTGAGGGTCTCAACGCACAGCTGTATTGACATTGAGGTCACATTACGCCCAGGTGAACTTACTACTTAAAGTACTTATATGGCTTCTTAATGGAATTATTTGCAGTAATTTTTTTCAGGGTGTTCAATGAAAAGGTGGACTCTACTCTCTGTTTACAGTTGGCACATGTTTGGAGTAGGGCAGGTGTGTCAAACTCCAGTCCTCAAGGGCCACTGTCCTGCAGTTTTTAGATATGCCCCAGGTACAAAGCACTGGAATGAAATGGCTTAATTACCTCCCTCTTGTGCAGATAAATTCTCCAGAGTCTTGCTAATGGCCTAATTATTCTATTCAGGTGTGAAGCAGCAGAGGCACATCTAAAAGTTGCAGGGCAGTGGCCCTTGAGGACTGGAGTTTGACACTTGTGGAGTAGGGGATACAACGGACACGCGCTCGTCAGAGGAATCCCCCAAAATATATTATCCTCTCTATGAAACATGGTATTGGCTGCATCATGCTGTAGGGATGCTTATCTTTACAGGGGATGAGAAGTTAATGTGAAGATATACAGAGCTAAACTCAGGGCAATCCTAAAAACAACTCAACATGTCATTGATTTAAAAATTACTCTAATTGCAGCAAACTTCTATAACCTTTTAAATAATAAAACTACATGAAGTCAAAACAAACCAAAAATACATATTTAACAGAAGGCAAACTCACCTCCTCTGGAGGATTTCTGACTTTCTGAAGGTAACGCTTCACCACTTCCTCTGGTGTTTTGCCTGTGAGAAAAAAAACCCAAAATAACGATAGACCAAGCTTATTATAGATTTTGTCAGTCAAAAACAACACCGCAGCACAAGCTAAGAGGCCCACCTTTCCGAGCTTGCTTCTTTGTGGTTTTGCGGCAGCTCTGGCTCAAGCCAGGCACAGGTTTGATGTCACTCTTGCTGACAGGTGGGGGGTGAAGTACCAGCTTAGGAGGGCGTGTGAGGCAGACAGGAAGTCCCGCAGCACTCATCAGGATGCCCGTAATACCTGTGAACAGCCAGTGAGGCGAGGATATATTTATCCTGCCTTCAAAATACAATACCTTGCAAAAGCAGTGAAACACCTTCAACCTTTTCATCTGTGTCTTATTTGTCGGAAGTAGTTCATAATTGTGAAATGGATGAAAAATTACATACATTTACCATTAAAACTCTAATAATTGTGCAATTAGTTCCCTTGAGTCAATATAGTTTTGGTGTATGTTCCAGATCTGCACATCTAAAGCTTGTCTTTACCGGACAGATTCACATAAATCAAGGAAATTTCACATCTTACCTCTTATTATAATTTGGCTTTATATATGGATTTTGACTAGGCCACTTTAATACCTAAATGTATTTTGAGCATCAGATCAGAGCTCCTTTCATGTATTTGCTTTGATTCCTACGTGTTTTGTGGCAATACGCAAAAATAACATTGTATGGAACTTCATACAAGTTTCTATTAACAACTTTCCACTTGCCCATCATAAATATCCCACTAATAAAGTTTTTTTTATTATTATTATTTAATCAAAGCAGTTTAATGTTTTTGATGAGGCTGTTTGTATATTTTTACCTGCCAAGGCAGGATGCACAGGGCTGGATCCATTCAGGTTCTTTACTGGAACTGTTGGCACTCTGAAACACAAGAAAAACACAAACTTCTGTTAATCCGCAGGCGCACAGCTGCCACAGACAGAAGCCACATGACTGATTGGCCGGGTCAGCTCAGCACAAGGCCGGGCCATCAGATTCTGATGAGTCACATGTAAACAGGTACAGTCAGCAGCATATGCTCGCTTCCGGTTCAAGACGTGTCACCAGGTTAAGAGGCTTTTTGCCGAGTCATGTGAAGACAGGAACAGATGCTCCGTGTCAGGACGCGACATACTGTCCTGTAATTTATCCAGATTTACCACTTCACATTGTTTATGGATTAACAGCATGATCAAACCCTTGGCTGATTGAGATTTTATTAAAAAGGACTTAATATATGAACCGTGCTGCCGATTATTTTACAAAAGCCAAAATCAAATCATGTACGTCAACTGAGCAACATTAATCATCAGATCAAATGTTTACTAATCACAGTCACCAATTTTATGTGAGACAAACTTTTAAGTTAAAAAAATCTGAATCACCAACTCTGATTTCTGTTTAATTTACATCGTAAGCCTGATAAATCAACATAAGCATCTCTTTCACTGCGTCTGCTCAGTATGAGGTGAAAAATCCACACAAATCTGCAATGTGTCACAAAGTCTGCGAGGAACACCAGCTGTCCTGTCTGAGGTGTGTACTTACGGTCTGCCATGTTTAATAACAGTCATCGTCCTGGCTTCAATGCACCAAAGAGTCGAGATGTTCCAGCAACAAAATCCACTCGTGGGACTGTTTTTCTTTCTTTAGCGCAGTACGTGAACCACCTCTGTCTCTGCTGCACTCTTCCCCCTTTTGTGTGCTCCTGTCTTACTTCTCCTCCCTGCTTTTAAAGGGCTAAGCCACCTGTTCCCATCTGTTGATTGAACTCCGTTTAGAGGCCAACGATTGACAGCGGGAGGGATTACCTGTGAATTATCACGTCACCCTGCCAGGCGGCCGAACGGCTGGCAGATAGGAGCTCAAGCAACAGCATTCAACATCAAAATCAACACAGATGTAGATGTATTTACTACTATAAATGAAGACTGAGTGTGAAATATTTCTGGGGCTCATAGGTATTAGACTGTAATCATAAAATGAGTACCAGTTACCTCAATTTCTGTAGCTTTTTTCTTCAGGTGTAATAATTTATACTTCCAGCTGTCCTCTATAGTTTTATGCAATCTGCAAAAACAAACGCTTGCTAGAGAAAATATGCATTTTGATTTTGATTAAACGTTAGAAAGGTTTAAAAAATTCTTAATTTATGTGTCTTAATTTATGAGCATAAATTAATCATAGGTATGAAAGTCAAATTGTTATGTTTTTGATTGTTTTTATTGACTAATTTGAGTTTTTCCAAAGAGAATTTATCAAAGCATAAAGCAGGGATGATTTTTAAACCTGGGTTTGGAAAATCCATACATAATCAAAGTTATATATACTGCACAACATATTTGGTTTGCACATTTCACTCAACCCTACACTTTTCCATAACCATTAACATGCTTCTGGCCTAACTCAGGGATATTTTATCACTCTTCACATCAAAAAATACTACAGCTAATTTTAAAACTGTTGATTCAAAAGCACAGAACTAGTTTCCAAGCAGGTCCAAACAGATCTGAGTCCAAAAAGAATAAAATCATTCCTAAATCAGTGTGTTTGAGATCCTTGTTCCTTGACTGGAAGTATAAAAATATGGCTTCGTCCAATTAACTGATGTAACATTGAGTTGGGGGGGGGGGGGGGGAAAATCTCCCTGTGCTCTCCAGTTCTAGTATAGGTCAATCTGATTACATACTGTCACTGAACGCTGTTTACCAACAACATGTCTATTGACTTCTTCGGTTTGTGTCCCCTCCTTACATTACCCAGAAAGCACATTTTCGTGTCGGGCAGAAAGATTTGAGATATGATTGGAACATTAAAAGAAGAGGCGAGAAAATCAGAGAAAGGAAAAGAAGATAAAAAGGAGGTGGAAAAGCATGTCACCTAGTCACGTTTGCTTTGATCCTGAACTAATCTCGTAGCATTAAGGCAGCCTCCATCTGCAGCAGTGGAAGATGCCGTATGTGGCAGCAGATGCTTTTAAAGATGCAAAGCTCATACCTCAAATTGAAAGGATAAACTCTGGCAGCAGGAGCAGAACAACCAACGAGGGACAAACGATGGAGGAACGTCAGACCCGGCGTAACGAGAGAGCAAAAGTGTGTGCGACAGAAGCAACTTTCGTCACTGTCATAATCTGTGACGCCGGAGACCCCCCAGACTTAAACGATTCACTTACAGACCATCTGTTTCATTTCACCGCAGTACTACCTCCACCAAACCACATTTAAAATGGAGTTCATTTTTAACCACCATCTTTTACAATACATTGAATGCTAATTCACCAATCTTATAAATTTAATCAAGATCTTCTTCAGTTCATTTACTCGAGTTAACTCCAAGCAATGCAAGCAGACACAATAGATACATAGAAGCTTTTAATTTTGACACTCTTTCATGAACTGTTTAATTTATGTATACTTGCAGCCTAGAAGTGACAACATAAGAAGCCACGTAAAAACAGCTTCGAATGCAGACGACACTTAAGACAATGGAATACGCTAAATTCTCATTTAAGGTTTACACTGAAAAACTTCAATTTTCACAAGTTCATTGTATTTGCAGAATAATTATATTTGATTTTTTTTCTATTGACTATAAAGCAAAATACAATGAAACTTTAAAACTATGTTTCATTGTGTTCAAGTCACACATATACTATATTTTAGTTTATCTTATGTACGTTTTTTAGTTTTTAGTTGTATTTGTTAACATAATATTTCCAGTCTAGTCTAGAAATCAAATCTTAGTAAAGCTCATTTATAGATGTAAAGTAGCAAAAAGTGAAAAAATCCAGGGGTAAAAATATTTCTGTAAGGTGGTGTATTTATGTGCATTTTGGTCAACGAATCCCTTTTCATTTCAAAACCAGCTCAACCAAAGGAGAATGTTACTTTGAACTTTATGTTTAATTTAATCTCTTGATTTAATCAGAATAAAAATAATGAGAATACTGAGAGAGTTGTACTATTACTAAAGAATAAACTTAAATATGTTCCTACATCCAACAATCCGGATTACCATCCTGACAACAACTAAGGCTTAGAAATGACAATAACTATGAATTTACAGAGTAAAACGTCCCCATCTAAGGTTCCACAAATAGAGAAATAGAAGCGGCGAGTGATGAATACTGGAGTGATGGGATCTGTGACGTTCCACCTGGTTTTACCGCAGCAGCAGGTTCGGCCATCTGCTGCGAAGACAAACACTCTCACCTGCAACGGTTAAAGTCGCAGGCCACCACACAGTGAGCCTGACACAAAATTCACAGATTATCTGAGTTAAAAATATTATAAGCCCCATGTTTTTTTTGTATTTAACCGCTCTGTGGCTGTGGAAGTAGTGTGTCATCTGGGCTGTTTTGGGTAATACCAGGGTTTATGGAGGTTGGGTCACTGTGCCGGGCCACAGTTGGATTTGGTCACATGGAAATGAGCCTCGGCATGAGGTAGTCTCTTATTCATGATTGCAGCTGAGGAAACTTTTTCGCAGAAAACTTGCATCTGAATAATGCCAAATGAAATTGGATATTTTATTTGTTGCCCTAAATTTTCATTTAATTTTGCAGCTGTACATTATTTATAAATATTTTCTAGTGAAAGACAACATTTGGTTATATTTAAAATCAGATTACATGGAGGTAATAGAAATGTAACATAAACAACCCAAACATTACGAGCCTTAAACAAGGTAATTGATTTTAAACAGCAACAATAAAGTGAGATAACTAACCAGCGCCCCCTGGCTTTGGCACTTGGCGATAGCGGCATCATTTACTTTACACCGGAAAATCACCTTCTTACTAAGATGTCGGATTATTCCTTTTTCACAGTGATACTGTGACAAAGGGTTAGGTAGTTGGGGACAATAAATCAGATATCCTATTTTTAAAAATTACATCTGTTCCAAACTCAAATTTTCAAAGTTTAAAATTCCTTTTTTAAAATTTTACACGCAGAAGTTCACTGTGAATTTATGACCAATATTTCGATAGTGGTTGGGTTTTAAATATGATATGATAGTTATAAATATCACAAACTATGGATCGATATTTGGGGGAGGGACGACACAACTTTTTTTTTTCAAACTGTTCTTTCCCATACTTCCATACTCGAAACATGGAAAACAGGTGGAAACAGACGGTCAGAACACTGTTTGTCATTGTTTACTTTCTACATGAACTGCAGAACTACATCCATTCTTCAACATAATTGAACACACTGCTGCTCTATGGATTTAAGCTTGTTGCTCAGTGCAGCTTTCTTCACAACTCTACTTTACTGTTATGTAACAGTAAACTGTTGTCAAGGGATGAAACAGACAAATAATAATCAATAATACTGGAATGCCCTCTGCACACTGACTGGGAGTAGATTGAAAACTTTAGCAGTGTTGAGTTTTTGTACATAAATCAAGTCTATAGGTCCAGAACATTTTTGTTTACTGCTGTAAAAGGACAGGAAAAGTGGAGTAAATGGTAATCCTTGACCCACAGCCAAGCCAAGCCCAGGCACATTGAAATAAATACGACTCAAACAAAAACATCAAGACATACCTAAATCACTCCTTGTTATATTTAACTCTAACCGTATGCTGCACAGAAATATTAGGTACACAAACAAGACACATGAGATGGCCAGATGATTGTGATAAAAAAATAAAAAATAAAATAAAATAAACATTTTAGGCAATTTTTTTGAAATATGGGTAACTATCTACTTGCAAATATTACTGTATGCTTGTTTTATATTTATCTTTGATTCTATTCAAGCATTTTTATGAGTGGTTTCATTATTGAATACTTGCCTTACAAACAAGAGCAAACCCCTTGTACGAACTCAGCTCCTTCAATATGAATGGCCATCATTGTTTTCTCCTGGATATGAACAAGCCTGCTGAACTTTGTCTCAAAGATTAAACTCTCACAAATGCCAATGAGCACTGATGCAAGACGCTTTGTACAAAGGACTAATTAATAGGGAATTCCTTTAATTGTAATTCCTTACATGACCTGCTGTTTGTCTGAGCTCCCTCAATTTTTAGACACAGACAACTAACATGATAAAACACCATCCACAGAATTTTGCTTTGTGAATACGAATTTAATGCCTATGTTCAATCAATTTTATTCCTAGGGTAGAGACTACATGCAGCCTGTTTGCACTGCGATCATAATTCATAGGCATTCTTTTAAAATTCACATCTTCTGCTTACATTTGGCTGTGTAGAATAATTATATCAGGAATGTTGAGAAACATTTTTTTCTTGTTGCAAGCAACTCATTTCACAGGAAACAAAAGAAATCTGCTTTTAAATCAGTATTGCTTACTTTAAAAAATTCTTGAATACTTTAGGGAAACTTCCCAGTTCACGAGTTTTATAAAAGAACATCTCAGTGAACATGGGGGTAAATTGTTTAAGTATCCATAACTCTCATTTTCAATTTCCTAATCTGCTGAACAAATCATTTGACCACCCTGATCTTCTCCCAAAGCAGTTTTCTTGAGCATATATTTAAACTGTACCATCTAAATAGAGAACATATACAACTGCAACTATATATTTACATTAGTTGCAGCTAATGTAAATATATTACAGGAAATGAATGACTGCTCATTTCCTGTAGTAAATGAACAGTAATTTATTACAGGATGCTTTCATGATGTCAAATAAGAAAGCAGAGTGTTTGAGACATTGCCTTAAGTTACATTCAAAGTTCACTCACTTGAGTTCACTCAAATGTTGCACATTCATCTATCAGAAACTTCAGTAGCCATGGGTATTCCCAAATTATTTATAGGCATAGTAATCTTGATGCATGTGATCAAAAATGGGGGAAAAAACCCTCTCTGTCTTACTCCCCTGGCATTTACCAAATAGAAATAATTTAGGTAATTCTTGCTGACCTAAAACAGAAAATGTTTAGTGTGAATTGATAAAAGACAGTGACAAAAAAGTTATGTGTCGTTTAAATCCCAGAATGTAAAAATCTTATTTTCTGCTGAAATTGTCTTTGTTTTAAGCAAGGACTAAAGTACAGTAGCTTTCTTTAAGGCCAGCTGACTGGCAGGGCGCAGTAACAGTAACAGTGGGGGTAGCTTGTGTTGCTCGAAGCAACAGTGTCTGAGAAAATGTTGGTCATTACAGCACTTTATCTGGCATCTTGTAAAACGACATTAAGTCCAAGGATCAGCAAAGTGGAAAATGTTGGCATTTGTAAAACTGCAATATTGGCAACACCTCAACATACCTTGACACTGACAACTAGGTCATGCTACACATGATTCACAAATTTACCAAAAACCCTTTTACAGTCTGGACTCACTCCTGGCAGTGTTTTTCTATAAACAAAGTTGCATTTTGATCAAAAATGAAATGATAGTTAATATACTGAAACTGTATACAATTCTCAGTTAAAAGTATGTTGCAATGTTTTCATTTCTTTGCAAAACAGATCAGCTTTTTAGGAAACACAGCTGCAAAAGGAAACCAAATTAGCCTTGTGGGAGTAAGGCTCAAATATTTTGTTCATGAAGAACCAAATTGTGCATGAAAAGAATGAACTTATTGTTATCTACTAACAATAAGTTAAGTACATAGCACAACCTCGCTACATTGCATGTTTTTCCTACTCACCCGGAGGCAATAAGTGCTCGCGACTGAGCCATGGCGATACGCTGCAGGGCAGGACGACTCAGACCGGCGAGGCTAGACCGTGGCGGCAAGGGGGCCGCACAGGCAGCAGCACCAGATGAAGACACTGGACCGAGAACACGGGCAGAAGGCGACGGCGTGCAGGTGGAGGCGGCAGTTGAGATGAGAGCTGGGGCTGGGTTTTGCTGCGTGGGGGCCGAAAAGGAGACGGAGAGGGTGGAGGAAGCTGAGGTTTGAGGCGGAGGGATGGAGGCCGACATGGGAGCTGTAGAGGGTGGAGGCGGTGGTGGAGGAGGTGGTGGGAGAGGAGGAGGTGGGGGACGAGTTGAGGAGATGGAGAGGGCAGCAGTAGCTGGTCCGAGCAGGGAAAGCGAGTGTGTGAAGCTACTTCCAAACCCGAAGGTGTTACTGCCAATGCCACCAGCACCAATAACCCCCATCCCTCCTGGAACTCCCATACCAGTTACATTGTAACCACCAGTCGCCCCAAAACCAGAAGTCCTGTGAGGAGAGAGAGATCTTGATGACAGCGATGGGGGCCGGGGGAGAGTCAGAGAATAAGAGCTTCCTGGGATGGGGTAGCTGTTTAATTTGGGACTGGGTGGCTTAGTCTGTGGTGGTCTTCGGCCCAGAGTGTGGGCAGTCGACATTGTTCCTGCTTTGAGACTTAGCACCAACATACACTGTTGACAAGCGCAGGGTTGTCCCAAAGAAGTGATTGCCGAAGCGGGAAGTGCCCCGCTTGGGTAAGCGCTCCCATTTCCAATCCCACTGCTGCTCATCCTCATCCCCATGCTTACTCCGGAAACGTCAACGCCGAGCAATCCTCCATAGCCAGGCATAGATGCGGGTCCCCATGCCTGGTGGGATCTGGGTAAGGGTCCAGACACCAGTGGGTATGCCAGATCGGCGCGTCTCTGGATCCGTCGGCAGCGCTGCGTCTGCCCATTGATTTGGGTCATGCTTTCAAAGTCAATCAGGTAGCAAAACCCCAGCGGCGCCAGGTCCAGCCAGGGCTGCTGGCGATCACGAGCTGCCTGGATGGCGATGCCCACCTCTGTGTCGTATGCTGTCCAACTGCCAGCGTCGTTCTCCCACTCCCACAACCAGCCTTGGCCTGGTGCTGTGGTGGGATCGTAGAAGCTACGTCGAACAGGTCGAAGGGTACCTGAAGCAAGAATCACACCTCAGGTAGTAGAACTGTATCTGTCAGGAAGATAATTTATTACTTCTTGTCACGGTTGGATGAACCTTACCTGTGCTGCACCATATATATTCACTGAATATTGGTGAAATTTACTGTTATCACCCTTTTTTCCTCTCTAGTCTCTGTCTTTTCCATCTTCTGAATGTCAACAAAACTCTACCTGAGCTAAGAACTATATATAGTGAAGGTAGAACGGAAAATGGAAAGTCCCTTTGGCTACACATAATATTTTTAAAGACAACTTGATTCCATGACACCTGCAATGTTTATCATACCAAATATTGCAGCAAGGTAATATTTTACACTTTGATATTACAGTGACTGTTGTTATTTAACAGATGTCACAGCTTTGTACCTTCAGCCTTTCTTAACACTTTCTTTCTAAAGAGCCAAACTTTCTTGGAATGTTTTTTTTAAAGTCTTGGTCTTAATCAATAGTTTTTTAAAGGCATTTTTATGTTTTTTTTTTTTTTTATCTTTATATTTTCACACAAAATACAGTCTTTGTAGCTGATCATCACTTCATAAAGTTCGACGTGTTCAAGAAACACATATTGAACACATATTGAACAATATCTGGACATTTGGAAAACAAACAAAAAAGATTCAAAATATTTTATGTGGGGATGTGTTCACTTGGTTGTAAATACCTGAACTTTCTCAAATTCCTCTTATTTGCATATTGATAGATTCAGCAAGAGAAGTGTAATACAATACCACATATCCCTCTGAGTATTGATCTTTTTATTTTTTAAATAAAATGCTGAAAAAGTTGCCCAAAGCATTATTTATTATTTTCTCTTCTTTATAAGAATTCCTCCCAAATGATTCAAACTAACGGTAACATGCAGACAGCTCATAACTACTCCACACATCCTCACTTGAAAAGCGTCCATGCAGTTTGACTACTAAACAAACAGCATGCTGTTGTATGACAGGAGGTAGACACAATTTACTGCGCTGCTATTTGCACTGAACAAGGAGAGTGTAGCCCTGACTAAAATCAACAAGGATTTTATTTACTTGCTGTGAGTCTGGGCAAACGTGTTGCCCCTAGTAACAACGCTGAGTGTTCTGGATTGTGACTAGCTGAAGGCCTTGATTTGTTACAGATGGATGAGCTGCTGAGGTAGAACTGTTCAAAAATACAAAACAGTTCCATCATACGCGTCTGTGAGCCTGTTTTCTTGTTCTGCTCCTATTGCAATGTGAAGAATGTGATTCTAAACAATTTTAGGATCTGAATTTAGGATAATTATTGAAGAAATCTGATACAATCAGCAATGCATGAGTCTTTTCCACTGTCTTTGTCTCTGTGTGGATTTGCAAACTGCAGCCTGGCTTTTCTATGTTCCTTTTTAAATAATGTCTTCCTTCTCACTGTGTGGCCTCAGTCCATGTTGGTACAGAATACATTTCACTGTGGACAATGACACTGCTCATTTTAGACCAAATACATCCACGGGCGTTCCTCCACTTAACTCAAATGTGTCCGTTTTTCTGTCAGAAGTGCCCAAAGCCATGATAACCTCACCTGACCTTTCTTCCTCGTTTCTGCATGTAAACGTCAGATTCTGAAATCGTCAATAAATAAATATCTGACATTTCATTTCTCTCATTACTGTTGCGTTTAGCTTCAACATTAGATTCTTTTAGATTTTGTTTCCATGGGCCTTTTAAATCGGCACACCTCAGATTCAAATCATTCGAAGAGTAATTGTAAATGGTGATGCATGTTGGCAGGACAGGTCTCTTGTTGCGTTCTGTATTTATAGTGAATTTGAAGAACAATGGCGATAGAAGAATATTTCTTTATCGAAAATCTGTTTTTCTTTCACTTTTTTTCTAATTATTATAATGGATTTAAACCCTTGAAATATTTCTGGCTGTGTGTCATCAACATGCATTCATCAACATGCATAAATAAAGTTTGATTTACTTATGAAAAATTAAATGCTTGAACTTCTCAGAGATATTCTAATGCTGGATGTTTGAAATTAACAGGAGGGCGTTATGTAATCCTATCTGAGGCCCATTCTTCAGACAATTTCATTCCCACATGGGCCCCATATGTAAATACTAACTGGGTGTTTTAAAGAAAAATATTAAATAAAAAGCTATGTGTGGAGTTAACGCGTTATTTACGCGTGCGATTATGCAAACCATATGGAAACAAACCCAACAAGGCATCAAATTATCAGAGGACAAATCCATGCAAGACAATTTCCCCTGAGAATCCAATCAAGAGCGTTACAATGGGAAGAAGAAATAAGAAAAGGCCTCTCGCTTCCATGTCACTGTTCCACCCCAAAGTCGCTCTCCTCCGTCTCTCACCTGTGTCTTGTCGGAATTGGTGCATGGAATGTAAATCGATGGTGTAGGGCGAGAGGCGAGAGTCCACTTGGCCGAGGACCACGCTACCACAGCGCGGGTCGCTCCGAATGACCGCCTCGATGTGGTGACACACAGCCGGGCTGTACGGCCGCCAGCGTCCGTGCTCGTTCAGCCATTCCCATACCACCACGGCGGATGCTAGTAACATCCTCCTCCTGCAGACACACAACACAAATAAGCGCAATAACAGCTGGGCATAGGAGCGACAATGAACCCGCGAGAGGTGTCGGCGGCGGTGGAGGGGGGTGTTTAAAGACGCCCTGCAGCCGCCTCGACGTGCATCCTTGTGCGAGGCGGCTTTGCATCCATCTTGCAACCCAAACGCGTCCTCTGGATGCGGATACAAGCGCACATTGCGGAATGACAGTCCGTGCAAAGTGTACCTTCCATGTTTGTGGTCTGATGTGTGCAGCGATTGGCGGGCCCAGTGTTTTTCCCTGGCAGAGACGCGGAGGTTTTCAGGTTCCGAGGAGCCTGCTCGCAGGATGGTTGCATCTTACTCCCTATGCAGATGAGTGACGTCTGCTGAAATCATGTCTTCGGAACAGTCAAGTTTGGGTGAGAGAGGAAGACGCAAACTGAATGCACCAGCCCGTATCAATAAGCCACAGGTATATTCTGACTGTGATTGTGAAGAAGCACGTTTATGTATAACTGGATCATCCTGATTTTCCACGAACATTGTCTTCGCCGTTAAGAGGAATTGCAGAACTGTTGAAATATTATTGTGTGAGAACTGAGAACATTTGCTAAATTTATACGGTCGTTTTAATTGTACTAAGGATCTGCTTATTAGTTAATCTGTTATACCACAATATAGCTCCATATGAAATAAATATCGCTCCCTTCGTAGAACGCCCAGTATCCAATCAGAAACTAGCAGAAGCCTCTCTGACAAATCAGAAACTGATGTCATATTTATATTTGTTATTAAATTTATGTGGCAAAAACAAATATGTCCGTGTCGTACTACGGTAGCGACATTTTGTTACTAAGCATTATAACAAATTATGCATAGCTGAAAGAAAAGAAAAATCCAAGCTGTGGAGATGCCGGGGATTGAACCCGGGACCTCATACATGCGAAGCATGCGCTCTACCACTGAGCTACATCCCCATTGGAAGATACACATTCAACTTTGTGATATGAAGGCGGCGATAATGATGTCAGGGCTGTCATCTGGCGTTATTAGATAATCAGTTTACTATAGTATCTTTTTTATGATATAAGACAGGAACAGAGAATACTATCGGGGGGGAAATAACTAATAATAATAATAACTAAATATAAACACAAAATTTGTTTGTAGTTATTTCTTTTTTTTAAAAAAGGCTGCAAAATTACATGATAAATTCATATGTTTATAAAGAACTTTTCTAAAATGAAGAATTTACATAAACAAATGGAGAAAAAGAAAAATATTCTGAAATAAAAAGTAAGATATGTTTAAAGTTAATATAGCTCTTTAAAGTAATAATGAAAAGAACACTACAGTAGAATGAAAATGTGCATATTTTTAAAATTGGTCAAGAAAAATCCAATAGCTTTAATCATGTTTGAAAAGTTTATTTAAAAATAATTCAATTGTGAAATAAAAACATTTGTAGTTTAGTTTGTTTTGTAGCAACATATACATCATGAGCATATGATACAGACAGATGTGCATATTGACACCTTGCTTCAAAGTGTTACTCTCTAGAGAATACAGCAACTAAAAGCCTTTATTTTACTATGAAATATTCACCTTCTGAATAGTTGTTACTCTTTTACAATATATATAGTCAAAGAGAGTTAATCACTACTCAGCTGGGAAAATATTATGAACTCGTTTACATTGAAAAGCTAGACACATCTTTTTGTTTCCTAAAAAAATATTTTAAAGTCCAAAATGAGAAACTTTACACAAACTTTACAAGAACCATTCAAATGCATATTTATAACAGCTTCATTCAGCCATTGTGTTTTCACCTGATGTGTCAACACTACAGGCAAAGATGTACCATTATGAGGCTGAAGCTGTGCTGTCTCTGTTTCTAAATTAGATTTTTATTTTCAAATGGTATGACTTCCACTCTGGCTTCCTTGATCTTTTTCTTTATAAAAAGCCCATCTTCACACCTCCCTGCTTTATAACTTCTGCTCGTGTTTTCACAGTGCAGTCACATCACCGCCCTGACACTCATCTTCTTTCTGTTCCGACCAGATGGCACTTCCAGAGAACTGCTTCAGGTCTATCAACAATCCTGTTCCACCGCTTGCTTCTGCTTGACCTTGTTCTTTTAACTCATTCTCCTGCTTTCTCTCACTGTTATCCCCCACCTCCTCATTCTCTTCTGGTTTATTATCTATCAGCCTATCTTCCTCCCCTGCTTCTGAACTCTCCGCATCTGAGTTATCTCCTTCGTTCTCCTTCATGCTACCGCTGTGGTCCACACTATCCTCTTCTTGTTCATTCTCTCCATCCGTGCTACTCTCGTCACTCTGGTGCTGGCTGTCTCCAGACTCCACTGCTTCCTCCTCGTCCTGAATTTCTTCCATCTCTTCCTCTTCATCATGTCCACGGGGCCACACCTGGATCCCAAGACGTGTTTCCACAGCTAGTGCTGTGGCCCTCACCCGGTCCCTGACCCCACCTTCCTTGTATATTATGTTCTGGACTGTGTATTGGTCATTTGCCTCCTTGTTCAATTTCTTGTAGAAGAAAACCAGTAGTACAACTAGGACCAACAAGATGATACAAAGAGTCACCACAGTGCCGACCATTTTCCTGAGGTGAAGAGAGGAAAATTAAGATTTAGAAGAATTAAAACCATGAAAATTAAGCTGTATAAACTACCTTAGGATTTTTTGTAAAAAAAAAAAAAAAAAAAGTTTATTACTGGTACATCATATTCTATTTAAGCTACAAAGTACAGGAACACTGTCAAATTTATCATGCTATAAGTGTTAGTTAGACTTGTTTACATGTAACCTGAACTGCTTTTCTGCATATAACATATAGATGTAAAAATATTAAAAAATATGTATTATACAAAAATGATGTATGTACAAAATTATAAATGAATTATAAAATTGTATATGCTTTATATAAATAAATGCAGGAGAAACCTCAACGGTGGCACCCATTGCAGTACATAAACAAATAAAAAATAAACATCTGGTAATAGTTTCAGTGATTAGGTTTGACAAAAATGTTGAAATTTAAATTTAAGAATTAAAGTGAAATGAATCAAATCTAAAGTGGGGGCTGAAGAAAGCAAAGGTAACCGTGTTAGAGGAAGGAAAGATCACCGTAGCAGTCCCGCGTTTAAAAAATATTATGTTGTTTGTTGTTGTGATCACTCAGTTTTGTTTTTCTCTCTTTCTGCAGGTTTAGAGGCAGACTACCAGGGTGCCGACTTGTGTTGCTTCAGTGCTTCATTCTCTCCTCTACTCTTATCCCCTCTTTTGTCCTTTAGACTTTCTCCCATCTTTTTACCATTCTTTACTCCCTTTTTTTCCTGTTTCTGTGTCCATTATGTTTGAGATAAACCCAAAGCAATTTCTAATAAAGTTTCTCTTACAAGTGGAGCATAATGGTGAAAGCTATAAAATTCTACATATGTATTTCACGACGAGCAAAGAAACAGAATCATTGGGAACATTGTCTGCTGATTCTGGCAGACATTTTCCAAGCTATGTTCTGTCAAAAGGTTTTTAGGCAGTTAAGATCCCACCAACAGTAGAAAGCTCCTGCACTGTCCTAATTTAGAATTAAGATGAAATCGATGCAAGCATTGTTTTATGAACATTTTATTGTTGTTTGTATTGGATGGTTATTTACAGAGATGCTGTTTTTTTTTTATTCTTTTTTTTTAACCTCACTGGAAACACTTTGTGTTCATTCCACTACGTGTTTCATATAGAAAGATCATTGGGGGTGCATCACTTCCTACCTCAATTTTCAGTGTAAATAATTTTGGTTCCTACCAATGCAAACATGAAGAGGTTTGAAGGTTAAGAAAATTATTTAAGTTGTATAAGTTGGCTAGTTTCTCTGGGATAAATCAATTTATTAAAAATGAAGTAATAAGACAGATGTACTGCCAGTATGATGTTAAAGGTTCAAAATATTTCCCCAAACTTTCCACTCCAAAATGCAAAACAACCGCTTCAAGGCACAATGCATGCTGTTAAACTGTTTATGAAAGATTTTGCTGGCTGAGGATCATTAATTACATGCAGCTTGGTTTGATGAAAGCAGCTTCTACTTTGCATTGCCTGGTCTTCAACTTTTAAGAAAATGCCCTCTTGGTGTTGTGCTCAAACAGCAAAGATATGTTTTACAAGAATTTTGTAAAATTAGGAGCTGCTTTTTTTCCTAGTTTTCCAACTTTAGGCAGTCCTGTTGTTACTCATTATAAAATCAAAAATCACTGACGTTTAGGTGTGACAATGAAACAAAAGCAGAAGACGACTGGAGAGGGGCGCATACATTTTCACAGCTCTGTATATGGAGTCAAATTGCAGGCTTTTAGCTACCTCTCATGTAAAACGTATGAATTGAGACAGTAGTTTCCAAACTATTTCTTGAATAGCGCCCAATTCAAGAAATAGTTTCTTGAATCATTCCGTTTTATAGCTTTAAAATGGAATGAAATTCAAATATTGAGCCTCAGTTGATGACTGTCAATGTTATGCGTGCAGGTCTGACAATAGACCCTAAAGTTATTTTTCAAGATACTTTACCTTTAAAATAAACCTTCAGTTGAGTGTGAAAGAATCTCAAATGCCTTTGTTTCAGCTGAAGTGTGCAGTCAACAAAACCCAGGTCGTTTCAAGGGAACCTGGCGCTTCTCATCTGACAATCCATCTGTATGTCTGCATTCACAGCCTATAGAAAAACAGGGAAATTACAAACGCAAAGGATCGTTTATAACTCAGTTTATGAATGTAATCACCTTAATAAACCACATTTTATACTTAACTAGTTTGCTGCACTGCATTATTAGCTTGTTTATTTGTGAACAATATCAGCACAGGATGAATGCTACTTCACATTTCAAACAATTAAAAGCAAACAGTATTATACATACTTAAGATGTCTATTTCTCTTGCACTTTGCGCCGTCTGCAATGACTTGAAAGACAGGAAGCTCAGCAGATCCCTCTCTGTGCTGCTGGTTTCCTGTCAAAGTGATAATTGAGCAGCCTCAGTCAGTCTGCTGTGGCACAAAATATTCAACTTTAGATGATCACAATGAGACATTGTGCCATAAAACATTAAAAAAGGTTCTAAATAAACCATAGAACGAGCAGCTGTAGTAGAAATGCTTTAAGTTGTACAGTGACACATGTTTGACAAATTAAACTCTTGAGATCAACAGTTTGCATGTAAAAAATAGACTTCAGCAGATTAAAAAAAAAAAGAAACCAGAAAGCTATGAAAAAAAACTCACCGAAGTTGCTTGGGGGAGATAAACCTAAAGTTTGTGGCGCCAAAGACCGAAGACTGGCAATGAGCCTGGGACGAAACTTACATGTCAGTAAGGGTGTGTTTAACAAATGCCACTGCATGCAAGCAGATGAGAGGGAGAGAAGAAGAGCTGCGGGGAGTGATGCATGTCATGAAAAAAAAAAAAAAAAAAGGTTAGCTGAAACTGTTTGAGGTAGGTGGAGGCTGAGGGGGAGGGAGTGCAAGCACAGATTAAAGTCAAACTTGCAGCTAGGTGTGGTGGAAGGTGCAGATATGAAAATGCACAAATATTTATAGAAAGAGGAACATGTCTTTGTGAATTTTTTTTCTCTTTCAAGTTTTGTCAGTACAAGTAGACAGAACAGGTACAGTTAAATGCCTTAGAACATGAAAGATGTTTTAAAAACTTGTAAAGTCACTGACAGTTTTCAAATTGAACGGTGTACATCCTGTTGAGTCTGGTTTTGTGGCAAACAACGAAGCTCTACTATGGCGAACAGAGTTCATGAAACAAGTGTCAATTCAACTCTGATGCTGCGCACAAACGGCCAGTCGAGCAACATGAATCTGTATGAACCAGTGATCGAATTGGTGTCTGGTTTAAGGACAATTCTTAAAAATATTGCATCTGCATAACTGGAACTTCTACAAGCGCACGCAAAGTTTAGACATTGCGCAGAGCTTCTGAAACGAGTTGGCCACATCCTGTTTCTGCTGGCCGGCTCACACATTGTCTGCACTTAGCAGCAATGTCTCCAACCAAATCTGTACCGTAACTATACACTGTACACCTGTTAAATAATTACACAAAGCTAAACTTAGATTTGTGTAATTATTTTTTACACAAAGCTAGTTTTGTTGAGCTCACTATAAATTTTGTTTTAAAGTGATTTTAACATGAAAGAACTGTACTTTAGAGCTGCAAAGGTTGCTGCTCAAAAAAACAAAGGGAACACTTAAACAACACAATATAACTCCAAGTAACTCAAACTTCTGTGAAATCAAACTGTCCATCTAGGATGTGTTATTTGAGTGTTCCCTTTATTTTTTTGAGCAGTGTACATTAAAAAATTACTGACAGCATAGCTTCTTTAGCATTTAGTCAAATTCAACAGCTTTCAAATGGACTAATTTCTAGAAATGCTACTTGAATCTGAGGTCAGCTATAAAGCTTTTCTTCATTAAAACTTTGGCTCAAGGAACTTGAAAACTATTTCAGTGCTTTGCACAGTTGACTAAGTTTTCATCTTGTCAGACCACAGTTTTGTTTGTAATGCTTTCCAGCCTCTTAAAAAAAAACAAAAAAAAAAACAGAACATACACTTTCTTTTAAGCACCAGACTTCAATTTTTTTGCCTTTGCTATTCATTTTTGTTCACTTCCCTTTTTCAATCCACTGAACTTTCACAAACTTTTACTCTCTACAACCAAATCAGACCGAAACATTTTTATTGAATGCTCTCTTCTTAATAATGTGTTTTACCAGACATTTTATTAAGAGTGGCAGTCGGCTTTAAGGTGAAATGAACTGTAGAGAGGCTACAACCTACAGAATAACATTATACTCTCTTCTACCTTCAGTCAGCTTAACCAGACACATATTTTATGGGAGATTTTATTAAGAATGACAAGTTGGATTAAAAACAAAGTCCATTCATCATCTATTTAACAATTACCACACTCAAACACAGTATTTCCAAGGGTAATCAGAACTAGAACTGATCACAAACACTTGACCATGAAGGGAACATTAGTGTAAACCGAAAGGCTTTTTCGTACAAAACATGAAACAAAGTTGAGTCAATCATTACACCATTGTCTAGCTGAACCTGTTGTTCATAGCAGTGCTAAGAGGTCAGTGCATAATTAGAATTAAAGTATTGAAGGGCTCAACTGGAATGTAACATTGTTATCCTACAAGTGACTACAACATAAAATACACAGTAATGCCTCTAAATAAAGAACATTCGCAGAAGTACGACTAAAATGACAGAAACAGAACTAAAAGTACTTCACATATTTGAACACAGATGCATATTTTGTTGAAACCAAAGGAAAAATAGTGTTATGTTAAATTCCTGTTAACTGAAACTGTTATAAATGCATATGTGTAATTTCAATCAAACACTTGACCTCAGTGACCCATAAAACACAGCCGCTGTTCTTAACACACAAAATCACTAGTGCTCGACCGCTTCCTTTACTGCAACAACACAGAATGAAACTACACATAAATACTCCACGACTTTCTCGCCACCTATCGCTCACATGATTCTCACGGTTGTATATTGAGATTTTAGGTTCATACATTTGAACAGAGCAAACTATATAAAATGGAGGGAAAACAAAGCAAAAGTCATGTAAAAAGTCAAGCCATGACTTGACACTTTTGCACCTCAAACTACCTGAATAATAAGCCCTAAAAGTGACATTTATGGATGTCCGCCAGGAAAACGCATGTATTGGAGGTAATTAAATGCTTTGCTATAACATGGCAACCTTCAGCCGAGTCAGCACAGTTCCACGTTACGCCTATGATGACCTTTTGCGTTAATTTAAAGGAATCGTATCGTTGTAACTCAGTGGTTCCCAAATATTTTCTTCTGGGCCCCCCCAGTGGTTCCTAAAGATTTTCTGGGCCCCCCCATAAATTACAAATCCCCTCCCCCCAAAAATTAAAAAAATTAAAAATAAACACAGTTTATTTTTTTATAAATAAAAAATAAACTGTGTGCCCAGGTCGTCTGTCTGGTTGAGAGACAGACGACCTGTCAGGTTGAGAGGTCATTCAACCAGACATATACCTATACACATATTTTGTTTTCAAACTCCACTGAAGTTTACACACTTCAGGTTGCAACAAAACTACAAACCATCTTTACAGTGAAACACTTTTTTGTGTAACTGTTGTTTTTTTTCCCCATTCATCCATACCGCTTCCGGTATGGATGAATAACCCTTACCCCCCTGCAATGGCATTGTGCCCCCCCTAGGGGGCGTGCCCCACACTTTGGGAACCACTGTTGTAACTTCTCTAGTCTTGCAGAATCAAAGCATTAATTTTTAAAAAAGCTCAAAGTTGCAAGATCCAATAACTGCTACAAGTTCCTTTAGTTTTCCTATAAATTTCACTCTATGCAGATGACACCATATTTACTAAAAAGAAAAATCATCTGGGAAGTACGGCCTTAATCATAACAGCTGGAACCCACCGTCAGTCTTTACACACAGTTTTTACACTCACAAAGCATTAAGGTATTGTTAAGACTAATAAGGCTACAGTCTATAGCTTCTTCAGGAACGCGGTGAGTTTTATGCCTCCTCACACGTCGCCGTCTTCAATCCGGGCGAGCTGCCTCTCCAGCAGCTCGATTCTCTGGTTCTGAGCGAGCACGACCGCCCGTAAGGCCTTCATCTCTGCTAACAATTCACTCAACATTTCATCCTAAAACAAAGAAGAGCAACAAATCAGAAAACAGTTACGAGAGCATAAAGATGATCGTCTGTGGCTGTGCAGATGGTTTAAAGTATTGGGAAAGGATCTTTACCTCTCTCCTCGGCCTCTCGGTATTTCCATCCATCTCCCTTGGAGTCACTCGTGGCTGCGGCGTTTCTTCTTCCACTTCCTTGGCGGCAGAGGTAGGCATAGGTGTGGGAGCGGCTGCTACGGTTGCTGCTGTGGCGGCGCCCCCGGCCCCGGAGTCCTGAGAGCTTAGCTTGGGCTTGCTTCTGAGGGTGTCTCTGTGTTTGGAGGGAGGAGCCGCGTACCCTCCGCTCAGAGAGACGAGCAGAGGTGCTGCGTCCTGTCCGGCGATCCATTCATCTGCCAGCAGAGCCGGCTCCAAGCCTGCAGTGTCTGGGTAAAGGTCTCCCTGGAAGAGATCTGACTGGTGGGGCAAAAATTGAAACATAACGAGAAAAAGTGTTTGTTTTTTTTCTTCTGTACATTAATCCAAGTAACATTCTTTTAAAGGCCATGTGTGCGACTTACTTTACGTGGTACAGTCATAGAAATGGGTTCCACTTTCCTTTCATGCAGCTTGTAGAACCTGCAAGTTAACAGGAAAGTAAAAACAGATGTGAATAATCCTAATAGTTCTGTCTTACACTAAATGTAAGGTTGAATGGAAACTGTATGTACTTTCAAGTGGCATAAATACACCATAAGTCCATTTTTGACTATCTTTCAGGAACCAGATAAAGTTTAATGTGATAATTGTCGCCTAATTTTGCTCAGAGCACTGTAAACCACATGAAGACATTTTGCAATATCGGTATTTTTGCATCAAAATGCGAGCAACCAAGATAGTACTGTAATTTGCCCACAGCATTAATCTACAAACGAGAGTCAACAGGAAGGCATGCAAACCAATTTAACGAGCAGAATAAAGAAAAAAACTTTGTAACACAACTTGCCATATACTTAGTGGCACCAGTAAAATAAATTATTCTTTTACTGGAATGACATTACTTCATATTAATTGTTTTTTTTTTAAATCCTATTGACATCCAGTCCAAATATCTGAGTACATTCAGTCAGTTGGGGTAAGAAAACCTTTAACATGAGTATTAAGTAGGCCTGTCACAATCCTCAATAAATCAATTAACTGCATGATAAATTAACACAAACTCAATAATTTCCATTGGCGTGATTTACTGTTTATCTCTTTTCTCTGTGTTTAAAAAAAGGATAAAAGGATAAAAGTGTTCAGTTTGGTGCTTTATTCTCAACTGGCGCTTATTTTGAAGGACAATTTTGTTTACCAAGACTTCAGAATTCATTATTATTATTATTTATTTTGTATATTTAATGTGACTTCCAATTCATTACAATGTAAAGCTTATCTTTGAGAATGTGTTCTTGCATTATTATTTTGCCATAACCATTATATTACTTAAAAATTGCCTCAAAACAACAATATTATTGTTTATCACAATAACTTCTGGAGCAATTAATCATCCAGGAAAATTTCTTATCGATACAAGCTAAGTGTTAATTTGGAGACTAGCAAAGAAAAATAGTTACTAATCTAAAGATGGGCATATTAACAGCAATAACAAAAAAATTCAAAACAATCAAAAATTGTTTGATTGTTTTGACTGAAGGACTGAAGCTGTATGTTGCAACCATGCACAGTGTGCAGGATGCTCGCTGCTAGAAAACTGCAGCGTAGGATGCCATCATCAAGTCACCTTAATATCCTCAATATAGTATGCTATCCACATGCTAACCAGTTCACTGAGAGGCATGTCAGGATAACAATTTTCAGTCAAATGGGAGTAAGATTAAACATTGTAATGCTCTTTACAAAATCTTTACCAGTAGAGCCACGAACACAGTGTGCTGTATGATGCCTCCAGTGAAATGCATATACCTGCTTCTGCAGAATATTCTAAACATAATATTCCAAATGATTACGGCGAAAATATGAGCAGATTTAAAGAGCTAACCTGGCAATTTCACACTTGTTGACATCCACGCCTCTTTTACAAAGAAACCCTGCACCTCTCTGAGGCTCCTTACTGCTGTATAAACTCAGGAAGTGAACGTAGGGGGACTCGTCTGTCACTTCAAAATACCGGATGGTGCAGTCCCCCTGAAACGAAGAGAAATCAAACTGACTTGCTTGAAAATGCATACGAGGCTATATTCTGCATTTATAACTGTTATGCGTTTACCTTTCCACAGAGGTAGACCATGTTTGTGTCAGGGTCATAAAAGGGAAGAAGAACTCCATTACTTGTATCCATTTCTTGTACAGCCATCGGTTCAGAGAGATCTTTCTGTAAAACAAAAAACACATCCAACACATTAGCTTGCAAAGGGTAGTCACTATCCTTCACTTTGCAAAGAGTAGTCAACCACTTCACTACAAAGAAGTGGTTGTAGTCACTTCTTTACAACCACAACTTTTGTGGTTGTAAAGATTACAACCACAAAAATGTTGTTTGATTTGGAAGTGGAAGACAAAAGCTTCCACTTCCATACAAACAAAAGCTCTCAAGTATATTACAAGTACAAATCTGCATCTTATGAAGTCGCCTAGTTAGTGAACAGAGTCCACCTGTGTGTAACTTAATCTCAGTATATCTTGAGTGTTTTTTGTGAAGACCTCAGAGGTTTTTCAGAGGACATTAGTGAACAAACAGCGTCGTGAAGCAGACAGGTCTGGGAGAAAGACGTGGAGGTGTACAAAAAGAAAATCTCAAACTTTGAACATCTCACACATCTCATATCAGTCCATCAAATGGAAATGGCACAATGGGAAACCTACCAAAACATGGCTGCCTATGTTAACGCCAGGCAAGGAGAAGATTACAAATTAAAAATTACAGAGATGTTCTCTGTCGAGTCTCAGGAGTCTGAGTTATTTCGCACAAAAGGAAAGATAAGGTAGCGACTTCTAGATGTTAGAGCCATACCACAAAATACTTAAAAGTAGCAATTGCAGCAAAAAGTGTTTCGACACAGCATTGACACAGATGCACCTAATTAAATAATAATAAAAAAAGTAAACCCATGTGTCATTTTTCATCTCCGTCTAATTTTTATGCCACTCTGAGATGGTCTATCATGTAAAATAAAATAGAATGTAGCTTGATGTCATACTGTCACAAAATTAGCAAACTATCCTGTAAAACAACATTTTCTGCTGTGAAACTCCACTGAGTTTGTAAACAGTCTTGTGGTGGAAACTTACTGTGTCCCACAAAGCGAGCTGCCTCTCGCTCATACGGCTGAAGCCTGTGGTCAAAATTTTCCCATCGGCGAGAAAGACGGCTCTCATGGGCCTTGTACCATCATGGACCTTTTCTCTGACCTTTGGGAGGGAAGAGAGGCTGATAACAGACTCAAAACACAGCATGAGTAATGATACAAATGTTTCCTACGTGTCTACAC
This sequence comes from Poeciliopsis retropinna, assembly GCA_010277075.1. Taxonomy (NCBI): domain Eukaryota; kingdom Metazoa; phylum Chordata; class Actinopteri; order Cyprinodontiformes; family Poeciliidae; genus Poeciliopsis; species Poeciliopsis retropinna. The sequence goes on from VMRM01000019.1 coordinate 6,038,153, forward strand.
ACACGGATATAAATATATGCGTAAAACTGTGAAGCTACCTTCAGGACAGCGCCCCGACGTGGGTCGATGACGCGCAGGGCCTTGTCCTTGCACACAGTACACACGGCGCTGCCATCCTTGTTCCAGCTGACGCTGTAGATCAGGTCCGGGTGGGCGTCGGCCAGCTGGTACACGAGTTCGCCCGTGCCCACGTTCCACACAAAAACCACATTATCGCAGCCTAGACAGACGGCCGACAAAGAAGCTTGCTCAAATCAAAAGACAGGGAGTCGAGGTAAACGTTCTCGTATTTGAAGCATTGTGGTAAAATACACACACGACATTATTTTGCATGAAAGTTTAAACTGTTTTTTTTTTTATATATTTCTGGAATTTCATCACCATGTTCAAGGAAGCGAAATTTAAATAGATACTTGAGAGCAGAAACCACGAAATCGAATGAGGTGAAGTGGAGGCTCACCGTGTCCAAAGCTAGAGTTACTCGAACAGATTTCAAACGAAACGAAATCTGGCAACTTCAGCATGTGTTTAAAACTGTAATTATTTGTCAGGTTATTTACGTTCTCCTTTAATCTCACTACATGTTAATAAATCCCTAAGAGGGGAAATTCTATTCCCTGCCTTCATTATGCAACAGTACTGGGCCTGACTGCTGTCACTGAACACCACCTCAGGAAGAGAAGAGCAGCTCCTCAAATCTCACTTTCTACAGAACTCATGCAACAATACAGAAAAGTCTATTTATAAATTGTATATTTAAAAGAATATAAGATAATATATGCATGAAAAAGTTTGGATTGCAGCAGAACAACCTTACAGTAGAAAAACTGGGCAAAATTTAACCTTTACATTGAATCGTGATTAAAAACGTTCTTACTTTACTTCAGTAGAATACTTCTGCATTTATAATATTATTATCAGAATTTGGATGGACAAATATGCTTATTTTAAGCAAATGTATGTTTATTATAAATGCAACAAAACAAAATATGGCAAATATAAAATAGTTTCAGTCTGGAGAATGCCAAAGAGAACGTACTCTTAGAGTAAGGCGGATTTATGTTCATCTTTGAGGAATGGCGACAAGAACGTAGCTACTGACTTCAGCAGTGGCTGGTTGAGGACATGGAGTTATGTTGCTCCAATACACAGAGAGGAGGAAGAGTCTCTATTAGTTGATGAATAACTTATAAGTAAGCTATGGAAAAACACTTCCTTATTAGGGGCTTTCAGCCATGATTAATGAGAAATGGATAGTAAAAAATTATCCCACCTGCAGTCAATAGGATGTTGAAGGCACAAGGGTGCCAAGCCAGGATTCCCACTCTTTTACTGTGGCCCTCCAGGGTCACAATCGGGTCAGTCATCGGACTGGTTAGCCCGCCATCGGGGATCTGCCACACCTTTGAATGACACAACAAACTCTAAAGCTTTTTCGTCTTGCCCTCTGACGACCTTTTTTCTTTTCTGAAGCAGACCTGATTAGGCTCAGTCACTTGAAACCCAGCGTGTGCAAAAATAAAACCACTCATCTGTTTTCCTTGCAGAAGTGGATAATACTTTATTTTGTGTGCAACTGTTCTATTTTGCAACATTTTAGAGCTTGCTTCTTGATTTGATAGTTTCCCAATTATATATATCAGCCATTTAATTTCCTTGTTTTCTTCACTCGCTTCACTTTTTTTTTTAAATATCTAAATAATAGGAATATATTTCCTTTAGTAACACAGTTACTAGTTTCTTATCTTGAAATTACTATAATTTTACAGGAATTATAAGCTTACAAGCGCAGGTTCTGAGAATGAATGTGATGTGACCTTGAGGCTCATAATAATTTATCCAAGTTCGTACATATAACGTACACCATGAAGGGATTTTAAAAACAAGAATTGGAAAGTTGTCAGAGTTCTAGCTGTTGATTTGAGCTGAAGATTTTGGAGCTTTAGCATCCATTTTATACAGAGTATGTAAAGTAAATACTCCATACTTGGCAGTTTTTTATTGTGTTCTTAAGTTTGGAAAGTCTCACCAAAGATTTCCGGTTAAAAAGCTCAATATTTGCCCCAACTGTCATCAAACTTGCCCTTGTCAAGTTAACAGTTAAAAGATCACTTACTATAAGACGTGGCGACTGTATGTATATAAATATCTGAGCCTGCATGTACAGTTTTGACAACGTGAGGATGAAATAAAGCTACGACAAATTCCAACTTCTGCAGCCAAATGTCTCTAAAAAGGGTCGTCTGTTGTGATTCCAGCCTGGAAAACAAGTTGCTAAGAAAACCTCTAAAAGCCCATCATAATACAATCATAACTGTATATCTTAAAACCAGGTTGTTAACTTGTGGCATTAAAAGATGCCAGTGGTTGTTCTGAAACCAGCTGATAAAGGGCCACAAACCACCTCCATGTGAGCACTTGCCTTCACTGTGCAGTCCTCTGAGGCACTTGCGATGATGTTGTCGTCATGAGGACACCACTGGATGTCCAACACAGGCGCCGCGTGTCCGCAGACTGCGGGGCAGGACTGGTCGATTCTGCCGCTCTGTTTGGAGAAAACAAAAAGCTCAACTCCACTGACCTGAAAGGCTGCATTACAGTACAGTGTAAAAGTGCTTCGCGTGCATTAGTGGGATTCAAAGGGTGACGTCATAGAGAAGCTTTTGGCTTGAAAGAAATGTATTGATCCGTGGTTTTATCGGATACAGGATGCTAATGCAGAAGGTCAAACCTTGCCGATCGGAACGACGAGGAAGGCGCCTCCTCCCCCAGCTTCGATGATGACCGCGATGAACTTGGGGTTGACCGCGCAGAGGGGGCCGTCCCATGTCACCCGGGACACTCTGACATCGTCGAGGCAGTGCTCGGCCTTCCAGGCCTGAGCGAAGACGTGGCGAAATTTACTCTGCCGGACCACACCTCTACGGAAAGACATCCCTGCGGACGAACGGATGAGGAAAATACCATTGCAACGGAAAAACATGGAAACATTCATTTATGTGATTTAATTTGTCAAAATGTGAGCTACTCATCGGTTTTTGTTCCGCTGCCTGCAGAATGTAATCTTACTAAGTGTTTGAATTTAGTCAACATTTACTGAAAATGTTTACTAAATCTTTTTTCACTGTATGTAGCTATACATTATATAAAAGCAAATAGGTCTTCAGAATTGTTTTTATTTTATTTCTAAAGACAATCACTTTAAGTTGCTACTGATTTCAAATAAAATTTGTGTTTTTATGCATTTGTCTCCATAGTTGTTTATCAAAATTAATACTTTCTAAAGCTAAAGACTCCAGAGAGATGCCATCTCCTTTTGTTGCATGCTATTTAGTATAAAAGCGAGTGACAACATGTTAAATATATTTGATAAGAAAGTAGAGATGTTAAGTCGTAAACTTAACCCATTTCATAATATGGGTTATATAATGAAAAAACAAACAAACACATATATATATATATATCATTAAGTCAATTTGCGACATTGTAAAGCCCTGTGTGTCAAACTTCTGTCCTCAAGGTCCCATATCTTTCAACTTTTAAATATTTACTAATTATTTGATTCATATTTATTATTTACTAATTATTTGATTCAGTTGAGGCACATCTAAAAGTTACAAAACGCCAGCCCTAAAGGACCGGAGTTTGACGCCTGTATTTGAAATAAACTCTTAACCAATGTCTGATAGAGGGAGAAAACAGGGCTGCTGAAATGTCAGGCGAATTCTTTTGTGCTTAGACTTTGTCCTGGGAAAGTACAGTCAAGACTGAGTGGACAAAAACAGCACAAGCGGACCAAAACATGCTGGGACAGAGGAAGGAGAGAGGGGCTGGGCAGTGGAAGCTGCTGACGTCCAGCGAATGCTCTACGGCTCGAAGACAGGAAGGAGAAAGTCGACAGTGAATCACAAGACACACACCTGGAAGATTTTCACGTTATTAGGTTTTTCTGTGATGGGTCGACACGAAGCAGAGCAGAGTTATGAGTGACAAGGTGTACATTTGTATTAAAATCTTTTTAGTCTGATACCCCTAAATAAAATCAAGTGTAGCCAGTTGCCTTCAGAAGTCACATAATTAGTGATTTAATCTGAATGTAAATGCATGTTGTGAAGCCCTCAAAGATTTGTTAAAACAAAACAACATCATTAAGACCAAGGAACACAGCAGACAGGTCAGGGAGAAAGGTATGGAGAGTTTGATCTGTCCAGAGGCGCTCTCCACTTCTTACCCAATGACTACTGAACCCCACCTCTGCAACAATCTCTCAGCAACCTTGTAAGGAGAAGTGGGTATAGACAATGGATGGATAGCTAAATCAGAAAACAATGTCTCAAACTTTGAACACAGAGGGCTGAAGATAGAAGACTGCAGCACAACTGCAAAAACCCATCAACTCTTGGTCATCCACCAGGAGGGAGAATATGTTAATTTGCAAGAGGCAATGTAGAGGGACAGCAAACGCGAAGAAGAAGATGCTCTGGATAAATGACAACAACTTTGAACTTTTTGACCTACATTTAAAAATTAGCACTCTTAACTGCCCAGTTCAAGAACTAAAGCATGGTGGCGCTGTAGAAGCTGCAAAAGCTTTGAGACCAAACAGAGTCTCTTCAGACCGGACCATAAACCCTAAACATACAGTCAGAACTTCAGTAGACAGCTTGCATCAAAGCATATGAGTGTGATAGAAAGGTCTAGTCAAAGCCTAGATCTACACTCAAAAAGCCGTGGCAAGATTTAAAGTTGACGTCCCTCTCCAACCGATCTGCCTGTGTCTGAGCTATTCTGCTAAGAAGGACCAGTAAAGACCCACCTACTCCAGCAAAACCCATTTATTGTTCCGTTTCACAATTTAAAACTCTATGGGAAACAAATCGTGGCTGTAACTTGGTACAAGGAAAAAGCTCAAGAGATAGAACTACTCATGCAAAGCACTGTTGTGCATAATTTGCAAACGAGGACGCTATTGCTTCAATAGCCTTCAATGTCCTGCTTTATGTTTGCGTTTTCCTCTAACATCACCAGGTTTGCATCAGTTCTTATTATTTTTCCAATTGTATCCCTCTCTCAAAAAAGACATTTAAACACAGCATCTCGACATGCAAAGAGTGACTAGGGGAATGAGCAACAAAGGATGGGCGTTACAGCGTGGTTAAACCAATAGTGCGACGTTTTTTAAAGAGGAACGCTACTATATTTTAGAGGACAGTGACGTACCTGCTTTTTCCCCCCCTTCTTCTTCTTCAGCGATTGTGCTTAATTGGAAACAGGATCACCAAAGGTTGGTGGCAGGCGTGACAGGAGGCCAATAAAATAATCCACCGCCAGCAGCAGTAACTTAATCCCCTCCCGTGTCCAGGCAGGCGTCCGTGGCTATTGCGCAGACCTATAACAAAACATGACGCTGGATGAAGAAGAAGAGCGAACATGCCTCTGTTGTAAATTTCAAGCATTCCGAGCCACTCCGCTTGGTTTTATTGAAAGTCTGCTGCAGGAAAGAAAACATTCTAACCTCAAAGACCATGTCCCGCGCTGGTAAAGTCTAATAAATAGTGCACAGCGACGGCGAAAAACCTCCCTCCTCTGTTGGGAAGAGATGCAGACGCTCCGTCCTCCCCGTGCAAACGCCTGGCTTTGGAGCGATGGATCGAGCGGAATCCTAGACACTTCCGCTCCTGGGAGGACACATCAAAGATATGGTGGGAGGACAAGATAGTTATCTCCCATTGGCTTTCCTGTGTGCTGAGATGTGTCCCTTAGATGTCCCCCTTCCCCCTCAGGCCGTGCGTCTATACTGGGAAATACGGCCGCACTGTGACTTCACAATGAAGTCGTAAACTGCGTATATATATATATATATATATATATATATATATATATATATATATATATATATATATATAATATAATTTTTTTTCTTATTTCTGGGTCAATTATACAACACAGCACGATCATTCATGTCATATAGGAGGGCTTGAATACAAATGTTGATGACACTTTATTACTTTCTGTCGTCAATTTTGATGATCCAGCATAGGGCGTGACTTGAATGCATCGCGGAGATAAAACGCGGCCGTAAAACGCTCTCTAGACGCGCAAATGTTGGGAAAACATTGATGAAAATCGAAAAGGCGTTGCTGTTACACGTGTGAATGAAAACAAATTGTGTCGAAAAAAAGACAGTTGTCAATTAAGAAAAAAAGAACTGCAAAGGGACATCTCATTTTACCACCGTGGATTATGATGACTCGTGGCTTTAGCGCCACCCTGTGTATTATTTTGGCAATGCAAGTGGGATTACTTTACCACCATCTAGAGCTCTATTCAGAAGGTGATATCCTCACGGACATCTTTTTTGAGGCTACACACAAAAGGAAATTCTTTTTATGTAAAAATACAAACTATTCCAGAGACATTGTTCAGTTTTGTTCAAATTTAGCAGTGCTCGCCTGTATCAACAGGTGGCTCCGTGGCGCAATGGATAGCGCATTGGACTTCTAGGCAAGAACGAAGTGATTCAAAGGTTGTGGGTTCGAGTCCCACCGGAGTCGCTTTTTGGCGAGACAAGATAAAAGTATCAACTCCTTTTAAAGTAGTTTAAACGCATGTTCTTTACTTTGATAAGAGATCTCTTAGTATAAAATTAAATGGTCGTACCGACTATACGTCTGTTCGTTCCTTTGCGGGGAACCGATGATATTCTCTTTCCCTCTTTGCAACTGCGGTTAATCTGTCACTGAGTAATATGGTTTTATCACTCCCATAAATGTCATATAAAGGTTTATAAATGAAGTTTTATACAAATTGTTCACAAATACAAATTCGCCTGAATTGAATTACAGATGAGACATGACCACTTATTCATTAATATTTTCTTCCTAATTTACGAAAACATCGTTTGCCACAGGAGAACTTTGTTTGGCACGTAAGAAATGATTGAACCAATGCTGCGTCTCAGTGGTTGGAAAATTTTGTGAAATAAAATTTGAAATAAGATGAAATTGTAATAATGACAGAATCCGAAAAGAAGCTTTAACGGGACCACATACATGTGGCTTATGTACATAAATTAACTTGTTCGACTGAGATAATTTGAGGGAAAGTAGCAGCGTTTCCACACGGGCTTCAATAAAGTTGCACCGGCTGTCTTCTACAAGCTAATGTTAGGCTAGTTAGATGTAGCCAGCTAGCTTTAGATAATTATCATCGTACGCAGTAGTACGGTGAACTTTACAAACAGTTCTACTGAAGGACAGCGATAACATTTCGTAGCCCAATTTACCGAAAGTGACACCGTTGTTGTCGTCAACGTCCTCTGAATTATTTCCAGCTTTAGCCGAGTCGCATTAGCCTGAGTTAGCTCGGCTAGCCTGGCAGCATATGGGGCGTCAGAGCTAGCAGTGACTTCACTGCCTGTCTGGTTTCCTCATCTGGCATTTTGGACACGTCAAGGTAAACATTCAGCCGCCAGCAAATTTCAGAGCTAGCTACTTTTGAGCAAATTAATAGTCAGCGTTGTGTTTCGCCTGCGTTGTTTCAATGTCAGCAGGTGAATCATGATCAAAGATGTCAGGTTGTTTCCCGACTTTAGCTCTTGTTAGCCGTGAGCGGATATCGGCGCAGATTTTAAAGTTTTTTATCTGCTGTCAGGACAGGCTAGCTCCTGCTGGTCAGGCTCGTTTCTGCTTGAACAACTTCATCGAAAGTGTGGTGTCACTGTTCATTGACTTCTTTTCGTTGGCGATGGACATTCACCAGCTTAGCATTTGTCATATTTTGACTTATGAATTGGCAGTATTCAGTTTTAAAATCGCACAATGAGCCGTAGATCATTTATATGATTCAAAACAAATCAGTGGTCGGCTTTATTTAATTTATAAGCTAGATTATTTTGCTAATTAGAAAGTGCTCTTGGATTCAGTATTACATTTTTGAGCAAGAACTATCATATGTGAACGTGCATCGATTCATTAGTTAATCTTTGACCTGTGATACTACATTCAAAGATCAACCAAAGCAACCAGGAACTGAAAATAAAACTAACTTTAAGATATTTTAGTTTGATAACAAGACTGGAATAAAAGCTAAAATGATTTATTACCATTACAAAACTAGAAGGTTTTCTCAACAAGTTGATGGCATGATTGATAAATAAGGAAAGTGCATTCACCCACTGCAACCTGAAATGAAAATATCCACCCCCTTGTTGAATGTCATGTATTAAAACAAATTGGATACATTTTACTACAGGGAAATTTGCATTTTGGATGCACTAGTTTCAGTTTCAATCAAAACCCTGTTTCAGTTTGTCACTCTTAAACAAACCCACTATATTCATGCACTTCAATATTGCATATAAGTTTCTTGTTCTGGTTATGGTTAAGTGTTTTTGTTTTTTATGCATTTAAATGATAATAAAAATGGTGTTTTCTCGTGTTTAATTGATTCAGAAATGCACAGATAAGATATTTTGTGGCCAATTTCCAACAACGTCATTTTCTTTGATGGCAAAAGAAGTCTTTTCTGTTGTCTGGATAAACTACAAAATATTTCTAGTGAATTAAATTATTTCAATCACTAACCACTTTCAAATATTTACTGTTACAGTGCGTTGAGAATAAAACCCATCTAAAAACAATTTCAGCATGCACCCTGTACAAGACAAATAGTCTTTTTTGGCAATTGGAAAATGTAATGTGCTCCACATGTTTGTATTTATGGTACAACATATTTTTACATTGATTTTGGGCCCTGGTAGTTGTTTGGAGCAGCCATCCCCTATGAAATATGAGAAGTTATGACATTTGATCTCGATGAAATGACTCTGAGAGACATCATGTACATAGCTATTTTTATTTGCTTTAAATCATCAGCTGTCAAAAAAGGTACACATCCTATCAGAAACATCTATACGGAGGTGTGACACAAGCATAGTGGTTAGGAGGTGAATTGAGCTGTACCAACATTTTGAAAAGTAGATTTTAAGAATGAGTTACTTTCATTTTGCTCAGATGGTGAGGTTGTTGACCTGTCTGTCACGATCCCAAAAACAGAGAAGTGAAACATGCACACATCCGCACTAACCCCATTTATATAGATGACAAAAATGTGACTACTACTAAAAAGAGGAAAAATAAGTTCCAGACAGCACATAACTTACTCCCATAGAAACCTATAACTCCTGTTAAACCATGTTGATTTTCCAGAGAAAGAAAATGTTCTTCAAAAGCAAATCGCTCTTCTTGGCTGCTGTTACTGCTGTTGAAAATTTTGAATCTTAGGATGGTAATTTTATTTTATTTTTTCACTTTTGGACATCTTCCTTTTCAAGGTTTATTTTAAATCTGAAACCTGTGATGTCAGAACCGAAGAGCCCTACTCCCACCCCGGCTGGCGACACGTACAAAGGATGGGTCTTCAAGTGGACAAACTACATCAAGGGTTATCAGCGAAGGTGGTTCGTTCTGAGCAATGGCCTGCTATCATACTACAGGTAAGGCTTCCTTGCAGAAAGCATGGTGGTGTCAGAAAAACATCGTCTTAGGCCACATTCACACAGAAGGCAAATGAAACCTGTATCTGACCTTTTCATCCTCCAAAGAGTTCAATGTGGGCCACTTCCACATGTGGTATGCATATGGAAGCCACATACGGTATGCACTCGCATGGTCATAATTCTGCAGCAGAAGAAGCCAGATGCGTTAAAGCTGAAAATTAAAATGATGAAATTGTGAAAGAAGTCATCACTTAACAATCCCACCACTTCTGGTTCAGCTCTGCATTCAAACAGTTGCAGTGAATGCTCTTCAAAAGGTCGTTGTTATTAGTTGTGCTTCCTTTTTTAAAGCTTCCTTCATGTTTTACGATCTTGTGACAATACTGTCGATTGCTGCATAACTTTAAAAATCGATCCATAGATGGCAACATTCATTATTACTTCTGCAAACAATGCACCGCTGAGTGATATGTACGTTCTTCTGTGCATGCGCTGTGTGGTTCGTTTAACACAAGTCTGATTGCGGTCAAATTGTTCAGAACAACCGCATAAAAAAAGAAAATCGGATTTCAGCAAAAATCGGAAACGAACATCAAGTCCTGCTGCGTCAACATAGCCTAATTTCATATTTATTACATCCATTCATCCTCACTGTTTCATCTATTTTTTTCTGTCATATTTACCATTCTGATTTAACATCTCATCTGAATTGAGGTCTGATCATATCAGACTTGGAGTTTTAAATGATAGTTGTGGCATTTTTGTCAAAAAGCCAAATTAGGATTTATGTTTTTTTTTTGTTTGTTTGTTTTTTGTTTTTTTTAAATCATTAGGACCCAGGCGGAGATGGGTCACACGTGTCGGGGCACAATCAACCTAGCCACAGCGGTCATCTCCGTAGATGACGCTTGCAACTTCGTCATCTCTAACGGCGGGGCTCAGACGTATCACCTGAAGGCCAGCTCCGAGGTGGAACGTCAGCGGTGGATCACTGCGCTGGAGCTGGCCAAAGCCAAGGCAGCCCGCATGCAAGCTGAGTCAGGTACATTAAAAATGCATTTTTATTGAGGCCAGAAAAAATATTTTATGTGGTGAAAATCATATCAGGGCCTCATATCAATTTGCCTCATGATATGAGGGCGACGTTTACCTCGTGAATATGGTAAGTTTTAATATTAACAGTTTACATCGGCCCCTCTGTGTGTTTCCAGATCAGATCATCTGTATGTAGTGCAAGGGATAAACGGCTTTGGAAATTCAGCCGATTTTAAACTCTTAATCTGGTGAATCCTCCTGGTCTTACCATGTTAATACTGGCTCTCAATAGCAAACACATTCGACACAACAAACTATTTCAGGCTTTTAATTAATCTTTGAAGTGATATAGGTTCCGCAGAATTTAACTGAGGCTCACACCAGCACTTCTTAACGTCTTGTGTTGTGAGACAGAAAACGAAGCATCCTGGCCTGGTGAGAGAATATGGGATGGTCTGATGAATCTGATCTTTAATGAATCTTTAATGGCAACATTTAAACAAATAACTGCACAGTAAATGGTGATGAAAAGATAAATTGAGCTTTATGTCCATCAGATGCTGCGTTTACACACATAGCTGCCCTTTTCTAAGTGCACTTAGTTAACTTCATGCGTACATCTTGATTACTGTTTCTATGTCAAGAGTTCAGCTCTTTGACATAGAAAAAAATGACTTGTAAAGAAATTATAAATTACTTTCGTTTTCTTTTTACCATTTGGGCATGGATTTTTAGGAGCATCAGTAAAGGGAACTGAATACGCAAAATATTATATTTTTTAATGTGATAAATATTAAAAAATCAATTTCCCTACTGTTTACAATTATCCACTGCTATGTGTGTCTTTCACATAAAATTACTGTAAAATACTTTGAAGTTTATGGCTTAACATGAGAAAAAATATCAAAGTGTCAAGAGTCCTTTTGTAATAACGTGTAAGAATTAAAATTCATATGATAAATATAATTGTAGCTATCATCCAAGTGAAGATTCCCCCCTTACATTCTATGAATGATGTGAAACAGAAAATCTGTACCTCAACACTTTAAAGATATAAATATTAGTTTAAGAGTAGGTCATAAAAGATCGACCAGGTCCCTCCAAATCAAGCAAAAAGTGTGCTTATTTGTGCTAGTTATTAAAATAACTGCAAAACTGCTGGGGCTGTGATCTGTGACAGACTTTTACCCTTTAATCAATGTATTTCAGGGGTTTTAGCTCCCCCTAGTGGTCACAAACAAAAGTCTTTTTTTAAAAATGATCCAACTTTGTCTTTATAACAATCATTGTTATAAACCATTGAACTTCACTCAAGCATAAATATTCAGTTTCTTTCCCTTTAAAGCCATCCTTATATATCTACACTCTTATATAAGTTTTTACACATTTTCATCTAGTATTTGTTCTTATTGCTCTAATTGTGAACAGATGACTCTGGTGACGACTTCTCCCCATCGTCCCTGCCAGTGGGTGGAGGTCAGGGTGGGGGCTCTCAGAACTCGGAGGTCCAGTCTACTCTCCGAACGCTGGGCAGCAAGGTGGAGGATCTCAGCACCTGCAACGATCTGATCTCCAAGCACGGCTCTGCCCTACAGAGGTCAGTCTAACGCAGCTCATCGCAGTGAAGAAAACTCTCTCTCATAGACTGTCTGGCTTGTTTTTCCAGTTCTACTCCTGACTGAGCAGCATTCCACCACCTTAAATGTCAAATAAAATACAGGATTTTGTAACTCTTTCTTGACGTCGTCATATTTTAGGTCTTTATCTGAGCTGGACAGTTTACGGCTGACCGGAGAGGCCGGAGATAAGATTCGTCAGGTGACGGAAAGAGCCACACTGTTCCGGATAACCTCTAATGCTATGATTAATGTAAGTTTCACTTCCTCTGCCTTTGTATCTTTTGTAAATAGAAACTGGCAGTGAGTCATAGTAATAACAAATACATGACAGCAGAGATTTATAGCCTAGCATGAGTTAGTCTCCACCTTTGAGTTGCACAGCAAACTTTCTAACTGCATGTACTGTACAAAGCAGTTTTTTCTTACAATTGATTTGGGTTTCACAAAGATTGAAATGTTCAGTCCAATTAATTGGGATGAATATTGTTCCCTGGAGTATTTAGACTTAAAAAAAATAATATTTGATGAAAGAACAACATAATAAGAGAAGTAATAAACCAGAACCGTTCAAAAATATATACATTTTGCATTTACAATTAAAGAAAAAAAAACTTTGTCGTTAAATATGTTCTATCCCGAAGTCCCAGAGTGACAGTTTTCACTTTCACTTTTTTCAAATTATTTAAACAAAAAAAACAGAGCACCTTTTGCTACCCAATTATTAATCTGTTAATTAAAAAATAGTCAACAGATTAGTCCCACACTGTGTTGTTAAGTCAGTCAGAAAGGGCTGAGCTCTTCACATGTTGTTAGAAGTAGATTTTTAGCTGCAGACGTGGTCATTTGCTACAAATGAAAACGCCTACCAAAGGCATGCTATGTTGTTGCAGTAAAATTTTCATTTTCCTCTTTAAAAAGGAATAATTTATCATTTGCTTCTTTTAATGCATTTCCAATATTGTATTAAAAAGGAAGGCTTAAATGGTTCATTGAAACATCCTCACACTTTTCTCTGATTAATCATCTGAATAATCAATAGAATTATTGTTAGTTGTGGCCCTAGTTTTGATGAAAAGTGATGCTACTTAAGGCAGAACTTCTCCTCATCTCTGTTTTTTTTTTTTAAAACATTAAAATCCTCCTGGTATGTCCTTGTTCTTGGCGGCTGCAGGCCTGCAGGGACTTCCTGGCGCTGGCGCAGAGTCACAGCAAGCGGTGGCAGAAAGCCTTGCAAGCTGAGCGAGAGCAGCGAGTGCGGCTGGAGGAGGCCTTAGAGCAACTGGCCAAACAGCACAACCACCTGGAGCGAGCATTCAGAGGGGCCGCGCAGTCTCACGCTATCGTGGACAATAAAGGTAAAGTTGAAGCTCAAATGTGAACCGGTGCTCTTTCTCTAACTTGTTAATCATCTCATAGCCTCTTGAACTTTTTTTTTTTTGAAAACCAGAGCAGGGTCTCCCACGCGTACCAAAGGCATGCTATGTTGTTGCAGTAAAATTTTCATTTTCCTCTTTAAAAAGGAAAATTAAAACATTAAATTGTTACCTGGAGTATTTAGACTTAGAAAAAATAATATTTGATGAAAGAACATAATAAGAGAAGTAATAAACCAAAACCGTTAAAAAATATATACATTTTGCATTTATGATTAAAGAAAAAAAACTTTGTCCTTAAATATGTTCTATCCCGAAGTCCCAGAATGACAATTTCACTTTCACTTTTTTTCAAATTATGTAAACAAAAAAACAGAGCACCTTTTGCTACCCAATTATTAATCTGTTAATTAAAAAATAGTCAAAAGATTAGTCCCACACTGTGTTGTTAAGTCAGTCAGAAAGGACTGAGCTCTTCACATGTTGTTAGAAGTAGATTTTTAGCTGCAGATGCATCCTTTGCTACAAACGACCACGCGTACCAAAGGCATGCTATGCGTACCAAAGCCTGGTGGTGTGCCCCCACCAGGCTTAGCATTGTTTATTTATTTTATTTATTTTTTTAATTATTGCTTTTTTTATGACTATAGCTGGTATTTAGGTATTAATCTTCTAGTCTTCCAGTAACACATAACTATCAGGTGATATTTTCAAATTTCCTGTCAACGATAAATCTTTTTTTAACTCAAAAACATGGCGACTGTCTGGATTACTGCCCGAGCACACCGGGCTTAGCAAGTTTTCTGGGGGAAATCCTGCAGAGATTTCCGTCTCATGATTCATTCATGATAGTTAAGCTTTTTACTACATTAGTAAAAACTACATTAGTTTTCATTTAAGCTTCACCGCTATTAACTCCTATCAGAGTTGACATCAACTTTTTAAGCTTTTTAAATTCATCTTGATGTGAATTCAAAACTACTCTCCAAGAATTTAAAGCCAAAATAATATGACTGATGTGTAAAGTTGGATTCCCTTAATGACAGATGTTGGCACGGCTTTCATTCACAGTTTTAAGTTTCACCTCTGTTTCCAGTGAGAAGTGGAAGCAGAAATGAGCCTGTTGTTGCTTTCTAGGTTCTGCTGGGCCAGGAAAAGGTGAGGCGAGCGACGAGGACGATGATAACGAGTTTTTCGATGCCATGGAGGACGCCCCCGAGTTTATAACCGTACCTGCAGACCCACAGTTCCACAAGTCAGTGTCACTCTGTCTCTTCAAGAGCTTACATATTCATTTCACATATTTACTCAATTGCAAAATGGTTTCTTTGTGTTTTTCCTGCTTGGTAACTGTTGTACGACAGGGAAGATGAAATTTCATGGTATGACAGACTTTAAGCAAAAATACAGCGCTGCTGCATTTATACAAATGTTTATGACAGTATTTAAATAAGAGAAAAGCAAATGTTTCTTACTTTGGCTAAAATATAAGAACACATTGACTATTATAGGTAGACTGAAGATAAAAAACTTAGTGATAGTGTTTATCTTATTCGTAGAAAAAAGTTAACCAGCCTTCTGTCAGCTAGCAACATGTTGGGGTGGGGCATCAGTGTTTCTGTAGTCCCTGCATAAAATCTGGAAAAACATTTTTTCTGACATCAATTAAAATAATGTCAAACCTTAAGGAAAAGTGTTCTGTAGTTTCTTTTCCTATTTGGCATAAAAGGAAAAATGTTTGTTACTTTTGAATATATTTAACTTATTGTGGTCTTTATTACAGCTTAATGTGGTAAAGTAGTCAGAAACTGTGCTGACAGAATATCTCTTTCATTTCAGACGTTCGAGCAGTAACGCGAGCGGGTTGAACACCGATATGTGTGCAGACGATCAGTCGGTAGGTCCTTCTGCACCTGGATTAGTATTGTTGTACCTCCATGTAAAATCAAATTGAATCGGAGACATCAACACAGATATTCATAACTTTTAATTTAATATATTTTAGCTCAACGAGGAGCCTCTCGCAATGAATCAGGAGTCGCCCTCTCAGGAGCTGGTGCCGCTGAAAAAGAGGCGAACACGCATCCCCGACAAGCCCAACTACTCTCTGAACCTCTGGAGCATCATGAAGAATTGCATCGGCAAAGATCTGTCCAAGATCCCCATGCCTGTGAGTAACCACGGCAACTGTCAGAGCTGAACTTCTTTTTCTGGCACCGCTTGAACTGGGTGAATCAGCTGTTAAGAGTTCAAAGGAAAAACCACAAAGGTGACGCTCAGTTGCAACATTTTTCTTGTGAAATGCAGAGGGAAACCACCTGGTAGTGCTGTTGGTTGTTGTATAAACAGAGAGGAGGAAGTTGGTTTTGTTTTATTGTTGCCATTATAAATTAATACCCATATCAAGCATTTGGAGCCGCTCCTTTCAAAAGATGTTCATATATTTTGCATAATCTGCACTTTATCATTTAAATCTGACTTTCTGAAATCATTAAGCGTCATTTAACAAAAATAAAAAAGTGAAGAAATATAATCTAGCTATCGAGTATTAACATAAAGTATAGCTGGGAAAAATGTCTTAAAAATAAAATCTCCAATTGTTTTATATCAGATTTAATTTCTCATTTTAAACATGTATTTTTATCTCATGTTTTTCCTTGGAGGTAAAAATATATGTTTTTAAAAAAAACAAGTGACAGAAAATATCTTAAATTTGCTTATGCTTCAGTTATTTCTTCTGTGAGTTGATGTAAATTCAAAGTTGAAATGAATTGGAGCGTTAAAACGTGTATCAAATAAAATGAAAGTTCTTGAGCAGGTTATCATCACACTGAAGTATTGTTTCTATAAGGAGCGCAGCTGGTGAAAAATCTTGACTTTTTTTCTTCTTATCAATTCTTCAAATTATTTTCAAACACAGGAAATTTGATTAATTGATAAAATTAATTAATCGCCCAGCTCTGACCTGAAGGGATAGAATAGGTGTAGGACATTAAGAAGAAGAGCAAAGGTTATTATAATTTATGTTTCTAATATGCACTGTGTGTAAGTAGTACTTATTTAGGAGTATAATAATCTAAATTGCTGTTATTTACACCACTAATTTTTTTAAACAAGTTATTACTGAAACGTATAAGTTTGTTTATGTATACTCAAAGTTTGTTTAGTTCAATTTTATAATTTGTTTATTTGATAGGTTATTTTTGTTCTCAGGAGAAAGAAATGATTAACAGTTAAAAAATCACTAAAGTGATTAAACTTAATATATATTCATTTAATACATGAACGCAAACTAGAGTTATAAAAAAGTTTTCTGTAGGCGTAAACAGAACACCCTGAAGCATTATTCCACCAGCAATGTGACCTTTTAGTTCTTCCACCTGTATCATTAAAATAATAAGACATTTTAACCAATCAGATCAAAAGTCTCCGGCGCCTCTTGGCAATGATTGACTTATTAAATTTCAATTGAGATCCTCCCTATTTCTGCTAAACTGGTGCAGCAACATGCCGCTGACTAATCTGCTGCAGAATAGGTTATTAAGCTACGTTTATTCAGAGGTAGTCAACCTGCCCACTGCGTCTGTGCTAGGCCCGACTCGCACGCAAAGATTCTTCCCAGTCACTGCTTAAACATGACTGAAATGCCGGCCATGTTTACGTTATATTGTTCTGGGTTTATACAGGTCAAGTACATGTCTCTTTATTTCCTGTTGACTCCATAATGAGTAACAATATTTACATGTGACCGTGACTGATTCACCCTTTTGTGGTGAATCAGTGAAAAGAAACAACATGAAATGGATTAAACCCATGTCTGGACTTTAATATTCTTAAAAAGAGGTTAAAGGCTCAGAGTTGCAGTGCTTGTACTGAGGAACATTAAATCCAGTTTGTAAAACTGGAGCTTCATCAGACTGAATTGAAATCGGTGTTCATAATGTGCCTAAACTACACATGTGTCTCAGTACATGAGAAAATGATCAAAGCTTCATTTAAATCAGTTTGTTAGATCAGCTTAGCTTTACAAACCTCCCTGTTGCTAGTGCTTTTTTTGTCCACCACACTTTTTCTATCCACTAAACTTTTAACTAATGTGTAGACTCTTTTGTGATGATTATTTGTGGTTTGATGTCCTTATCTCTTGGAGTACTTTAAAATCAGCACCCTACCCCTTAATTTTCTAGCCCATCATGTAACATTTCTAGATTTAAAAATTGTTTTGTTTTTTGTTTTTTTGTAGACATTATTGTACTTGAAGTATGTCATTCTGTTCATCACATCTACATAAAGCCAAAGGTTTCACCTTTTAAAAATCTAATTAATTAAAGGAACAAACATTTTAATTGCATCAAATTTCCTGCTTTTTCACCTAAAATGACGCATAAATTCTTCCTGTCTAGGTGAACTTCAACGAGCCGATCTCCATGCTGCAGCGGCTGTCGGAGGACCTCGAGTATCACGAGCTGCTGGACAAGGCGGCCAAGTGCCACAGCTCCCTGGAGCAGATGTGCTACGTTGCGGCCTTCTGCGTATCTGCCTACTCCACGACAGTGTACCGCACGGGGAAGCCCTTCAACCCGCTACTGGGGGAAACGTACGAGCTGGACCGCCGGAGAGAGAGCGGCTACCGCTCCCTCTGTGAGCAGGTACTTAAGAACAACACAAAAGAAAATAAGAGATTTGATTCAAAAAGTGATGGGAAAGTAATAACAGAGGGAAGAGAGAGGAGATGAAATAGTCCAGTAACTGAAACTTTACATCATGAATGGCAAATAAATGTTCTTGAGAATAGAACGGAATCAAGGATTAAAGCTTGTGTATTTGCATTTAGGCAGTAGAATAGTGGAGGTGCGAATCCTTTAATCTTATTGAAGATGAATGTTTGGATTTATATTTACTTGCACACATGGGAGTTTCTTTAGCACACCACTGTTTTGTGGTTGTCATTATCTTCCTAAAAGGAATTTCTTCTAAGAACTGGATGTACTTTTAGCCCAGCAGGGCTGGGCAGCAGGGCTGGGCAGCAGGCACCGACAACTGCCCGACTGCCAATTTCTTTTGTTGAATTTATTTATTACATTTTTTTCTTTTCACAGGTGAGTCACCACCCTCCTGCGGCGGCACACCACGCAATCTCTGACCGAGGCTGGACTCTGAGGCAGGAAATCACAGTTGCAAGCAAGTTCAGAGGCAAATACCTGTCAATTATGCCTTTAGGTGAGAAACGATATGCGAGTCAAACATGTGCCTGAAGTTTTTGTGGTTGTTAGTACAGGGTGTGTTTCAACTGCTGCATTTTTGCAGTGTTAATAAAGCGGTTTACACAAACAAATGTACAAGATGGTTTTTATGCAGGCTTATAATAGCTAGGAAAATGTTTCTGACACGCCTGTTTTGTTTTGTTTTTTCCAAGGTATTATCAATCAGCCGGTGTTGTTTTAGCACACTCAGTTTTTCTTTTTGTTGCGTGCGTTTTCTCTCACAGGCACTATACATGCCATCTTTGAGAAGAGCAACAACCACTACACATGGAAAAAGGTTACCACCACAGTGCACAACATCATTGTTGGAAAGCTGTGGATTGATCAGGTGAGAGTGATCGATGCCAGTGCAAATAAAACTAAGAAAACCTGGATATTAAATAAGATTTTTAATATCTTATTTGTTGAATTAAACTTGTACCCATTACCTGATGAGTTGAATCATTGCCAGATGATTGCAGGACCAGTTTTTGATTAGTCATCAGGAAACATTTCTAGCATGAAGTTGATCAAGCTGGGGCTGAACATCCTTTACCTAACATTATATCTTGACTTCCATTTTTCTTTCAAAAGAAGAAAAGGATGGAAAGTCATGCTTTATTTTCTGCAATACAAATCACACTATAATTTTTTTATTATTATTATTAGGCTAGTCCTGTGACTTTTAATCAGGTGTGACTCTGTTTTTTGTTTTTTTTTTTCCTTTTCATGACACATTTATTGTCTGTAGGGTTAAATTTTAATTTATACTGACATGTGCCAAGAATGAAAGATTATCTTTTGCAACTGCAAGGAAAGTTAATTGTGGGCTGGATGCTGGATGAATTAGTCTCCTTATGGGACCTTGAGTGTTGTTCTAGTTGGTTGCCAGGGAAATGAATATAAATGACATTGCTGGCAGATCTTCTTGGTGTTTGTTGCTTCGTGCCATGCAACTGCCCAGCTATCATCCCGTATTTACATTACATGCGTCTCCACTTTGCTGTGCTCTTCACCGGCAGAACAGAGTCGTTTCTGAGTATCTAGCTTTAGTGAGTTGACTGTTTCTGTGAGTTTGTTGTAAAGTAGGTAACTGATCACAGCATGTCATCAGATCAAATCATTAACATAGAAAAAGATCCGCCTAACATTTGACAGTTTCTAAGTAAATGCGACTCATACTCCAGGGCAACTTGCATACGTTTTTCTACTCCTTGTGCCGCATTTTTTGAATGATGCAACGCGTAACTCATAGTCCGTAAAATAGGTATTTGTTTAAGAGACAATTGGCCCTCAGTGTGATCATTACCCTTCACATCTCGTGACATTTACCATTTTGGTATTCCAGGGATTTTAACACGCTGTGCTGTATCACAAGGTTCCCAAGGCCTTTAGCAGACAAACAGGCCCACAGCATGATAGATCTTTCACTCCACTTAGCGCAGTGGAGCTAAGTGGTGCTACGAGGTGCTTTTCTGTATTCATCCTTAAATACCAAGCTCATTGTGAAGTGCTTTTTTTTTTTTTTTTTTGGACATGAAAATCTCAATATCAAGCTGCTCATATACCGTTTCTGATATTGCCATGGGAAATTTTAAAAACAAAACTAAAATGTGTTACTCAACCTGAGTAGATGAAAAGGAATTTCTGGAACATCAAGTTCTGTCACTGCTTTGATATATGTGCAGATGAGCTATTGTCCTCATGAGAAGTAGATTGTGAACGGATGATGTGGTATCCAAGGTTTGGTGCGTCATAAATTTTTGTTTTCCTTTTTCATATTAATGGGTCACCTTGACATCAAGAATTACCTGGAGTGTTCCCAAGTGATAATTATTTGCCAGTTTAATCAGACGATGAACAAAACCATGATGCATTTCAGATCCAGCGGACCCTGATTTACCTCAGGGTGTCTGGGTTACAAGCCATTCTCTTAATTTAGATCCACTTAAACAGTGACATATCGAAACGTTGAGCTGCGGTGGAAATTTTTCACATGGCCCAAAAAACGAAATCAGTGATCAGATTACAGACACTGCAGCATGATATTACTTTTAAACCTTTATTTTTTGGCATCATGTCTTGTTACTCCATTGAAACAAAAGCCTGATGGTGTGATGGAGGTGTTGGTCTCATATGACTAAAGTACAATGTTTAAGAAACCACATGGTTGTTATTGAGAAATTCTTTTCACTTCATCACTCTCAAACAAGACAAGTAGATTGCATCTAATGGCTGCTGTTCAGACTTCTAACCATTAGGTGTCGCTCTTTGCAGTTTTTTAAACAGTAAGCCTCTGAGATGTTTGAATGTTGGATTCCCCAACTATCTTGCTTATCTAGTTGGTGGCATGAAAAATGGAGTCCTCATCCAGACTTGATGATGACTGGATGTGTTTAACAACTGGACATGTTAAAAACTTCCAGTTGTTTAACACTTTTCAGAGATTGTTCTTTAATTGCTCTCAAATGTAGGGGAGTAACTTAAATAAGCCATTTTATGACAAATAATAATAATAACTACTGAGTCCCTGATTTAAATGGCAGCTGTCTTGTTTCCCATGTTGGAGTGAGTAAGAGAACCTTGTCATATTCACACCCAGATGAAACAGGAAACCATGGATGATTAAGCGAGGTTTATTTGTATTGCACCTTTCAACTACAGGGCAGTTATAGAAACATTGTAAAAATACAATACAGTAACCAATTATAAGACTATAAACATTCTAAACACCATCATCAAGCACAATCATCAAATATATTGAGCAGTATTCCAGTTATTAGTCAAAGGCAGCTCTAAGCAGGTGAGATTTTAGCCTGGATTTCAAGAAACTCTTTGTAGTCGTGAGTTTTCAAGATTGTTTTGTTGTTAGTGGTTTGACTACTGTTGCTGCCCTAAAGCCTGAGGGAAAGGACCTCATTAGAGGAATGAGTTTCACATTTGAATCAGATCACATGATCACAGGCAGAATCTTCTAAAGGAAAGTTACAGATATGATATCAAGCAAGCAAGAAGTGGATCTTACTTCTTCTAAGTTTTCCTGGTTGAGTTGATGAAATTTAGCCATTTCCTCTACATTTATTATGTTTGTGCATTGCATCTGTGCTGGATTTGGTGTTGATATGCAGACTGACCCTCTTAATTTTTTCAATTTTCTCTATCAAGAAGTTGACAAATCCATTGCAGGCCCTGCAACAATTGGCATGCATTGTCAATGCTTTTGTTAATTTTTCCCTGTAATTTTTTTAAGGGTTGATTGATAACAACATAGTTTCTCTTTGTAGATGTCCTAATGAATTCGCCGTCGAGTTTCAACGCCATTTATGTTCAGTGCTTCAAGAAGAGCTTATTTACATTTTACAAGTTGAGTTAATGATTCACAGAAATGCTATTTTAACAAATTGTAACCTTAAGATAGGACAATTATGCTTCTCCTTTAAAAGATACATTTATTTTATGAATTTTCACTCATCTTTACTAGGGTTGCCAATACATTTAACTGGCTTTTTATACATTTGCAGCAAAACAAATGTTACGTTAATGCATATTAACAGTCGATTTTTAGCTCTTCATAATACGATGCAGATGGCTATCTTTTTAATGCCGACATTTTTAACTCCTCAAACTCTTCCTGTTTCCTCTCAGTCTGGAGAAATCGACATAGTAAACCACACCACAGAAGATCGTTGCCACCTGAAGTTTGCTCCTTACAGCTACTTCTCACGAGACGTAGCCAGAAAGGTCAGAAAGAAGCAGAAACGGCTTGACATATTTCTTTCTTTTTTTTTTTCCTGTTCTTCCGGTTTTGAGCTGTATTTCTGTGTCTCGTTGTTTGTAGGTGACAGGAGTGGTGATGGACAAGGATGGAAAGGCCCACTATGTGCTGTCGGGCACGTGGGACGAGAAGATGGAGTTCTCCAGGGTCATGCAGAGCAGTCGGGGAGGAGAGAACGGCACCGAGGGCAAACAGAAGACCGTATATCAAACCCTGAAAGCCAGAGAGTTGTGGAAGAGAAACCCTTTACCGTAAGTGGCTTTGGTTGCAGAGTTTTTACTGTATAAGGGCAGAGGCTATGCAGAACTATTTAAGGTCATTTCAGTTTGTTTTGCTGTTGCTTACCTACCCTTCTGTTCAAGCACTCATTTTAGCCCTCAAACGACAAACCCTGCAGTCATCCCGTAAACGTTAGTAGTTTTCATCAACACTCAAGTTAAAACGAATTTCATTGTGCAGCACATTTCAGCAGCGAGGCATTTACACCATAAGAACATAATGCAGTAAACCAGCAATGAACATTACATTTTGTCAAATCAAACAAATACATGTCAAACATGTTAAACAGTGCTCTAGTTAATACTAATCAAAAGCAACTCTGAACAGGTGGGTTTTTAACCTTAATTTAAAGAAACTCTGTGTTTTGGCGCTCTTGCAGTTTTCTGTAAATTTGTTCAAAATTTGTTGAACAGGAGTGACGTTGCCTCAGGTAACAACTTATTTTTAAGTAACTCGTTGTAATAACTTAGCTGTAAAATACAATCCATGGAGTGTCCCAATACACAGGCAATTACAGTGCTATTGTCTGACACCAATGTTCCTACTTCTGGAGAAGGAATTCCAGCTGTGAAGAAGCACACGCACACCCAAATTGCGCATAGAGAGTGAGAAGAGTTGTGAGTTTTTTTTGGCTGCAATTCAAACTCAAAACATACCTGTTGTCAAAGACAAACTCTAGCATCTCGCATGACGATGTGTCCCGTTGAACCCGTCAAACCACACGACATAGTAATTAGGCTACAAAACAGAGAACAGGATAAAGTTTTGCTTTCCAGACATATTTTCACATTTGGTTATCCAACAGATAAAAATATAAGTTTCTAAAAACTTTTGGGGATTTTTCTACTTTGCTTGAACTGTCATCCGTATTGTAAACGGTGTTGTGTTTTCTTCTCCCTACCCTGAAATCCAAGATTTCTCCAAGAATTGCTTTATAATCCTGCATAAAAAAATATGGAAGTTCCTTATTTTAGAAGATGTGACTCAAGCACTATTAAAACCTGGTTTAAAAAAAACAATGTAAAAGTTTGTTTTTTACTTTCAAGATTTTTAAAAATCTTATTATAATATTTGTAATTTTAAGATGTTTTCCAAAACAACATCTTTAAAGTAAATTGGACTTCAGAAAATCCCCACGTTTGTGTAATTTGCCACGTTGAGCCAAAGGTCTTTCTGCTTGTGAGTTTTTGCAGATGTACATACGACTCTCTTTGCGCCTTGTGTTTGCTTCTCTCTTCAGCGACGGAGCCGAATCCATGTACTACTTCACCGCCCTGGCTCTGACCCTGAACGAGCCCGAAGAGGGGGTGGCGCCCACCGACAGCCGCCGCAGGCCCGACCAGCGCCTGATGGAGGACGGACGCTGGGATGAAGCCAACGGCGAAAAGCAGCGCCTGGAGGAGAAGCAGCGCAGCGCCCGGCGTGAGAGGGAGCGGGAAGCGGCGAGCCAGCGTGCCTCCGGCCCATCGGAAGAAGGTAAGAGGAGAAAGCGTATGCGCTTCGTTTTGTGTTCCTCTTTGGCTTGCTTGGGGAAAATCCTGGAGTTAATGAGGTAAAAACAAATCTCTGTGATCCCGCCCTTTTCTCTTCTAAAAGCTGTCGATGAGGACTCTTTTGTTGATCACTCCATGAAAAGCAAGTATCCCTCTTTAATCTGCCAACATCCCCTTTCCTTACCTTCGCCATCTACAAAGTCTTCCATGCATGTTTTCATGAGTTCTCTCTCTTCCAGGTGCTCCGCATGACACCCACAAAGCGCTCTGGTTCGAGAGCTGTGAGGACCAAATCACAGGTGAGCAAGTTCACATCTATAAGGGAGGCTACTGGGAAACGAAGGAGCTCGGCAGCTGGGAGGGTTGCCCGGACATATTTTGACCTCTGAAGCGCTCTGCAGAGACTGACACACATCAGAGCTGGACGGACAGCTTCACGAAGCCCCGTTTGTCCCTTGACTGGACGGCTGCTCCCCTCCAGCGGCTCTCTGTTCTAAGAGACCCCCTCCCCATCCCGGACGGTCACTACTGTCTGACTCAAGAGATGCGAGAGATATTGAAGGATCTAGTCTTCTGTGTCCATTCAAGTATCAAATTCCTTCTTTCCTCTCGCTGTCGCGTATCCAGGAGGATTGGGATTAAATGTTGTTTTTTGTTTTTTTCATTATTATTGTCGAGGGGTTTCTGAGTTGACTCGGTCTGAAGAAATAAGCAGTGCTTCCAAATTTGTCGAGTCGGTGCCCAAGTCAAATCAGGTGGAGAGGAGATTTCTTTCAGTGTGTTGTGTGATAAAATGATCCGCAGAACTATCTACTCAGATAATAACGCTAAAAAAGAGGGTAAAACCTGGCTAATATATACAGTTATATTAAAATATGCTTACACTTTCTTTGAAATGTCAACTGGTGGCCTTTAAAATGTTTCTGTTTCTCTGATTTAGTGTCTTAATGTAAAGAAGTGAAGGTCTGCTTGTTTGTGTGCTTGTGGGTAAGACATCTTATCTGCTCTTCCATTAATAAAAAAAAAACATGGCGACTGGATTACAGTGCGTCCGAGAAAAGACTCTATCATCTAGAACACTTATCGACCATCAACACTGTCACATTTTATAGATAGATTTTTTTTAAAACAAGATTTAAAGGAAGATATGACTGAGAAATAAATAACTTGGCTACAAGGTTTAAACATTTATCGCCTTAAAAAAGAGCAACCTGCTCTCATCTGCTTTGTCGTCGCAGCTAAATGAACAAAAACACATGCATTTATCTGGTGTTTTATGTAAAAACATGTTGGAAAATGACAGAAGTCTCATTCACTTGCGCAAGATGCCACATCAATATTTGTTTTCATAAGTAAATTACATTTATTTTCAGATAAATTGCAAATAAAGAAGAAGAATTAGTTGACAAAGTATGGGACTCAAACGATGACTATAAAGCAAATATTTGAGGCAAAAGTAAACATCAGAACCCTGCTGTACGTCTGATGGAGAGTTAGTTTATATGCAAATATAATTTAACACCAAAAACATGAGTTGAAATGTTTCCTCGTGGGTGTGTGTGCGTATGTATGTGCGAGTGAATTTCAAAATTTGTAAGTGTACTTAAAAATGAAGAGTTCAGACACAAAGAGGTGGCAAATAACAATGAATTTATAAATGTATAGAAATTCACATTATAGTATTGACAATTGTAGCTCTTTTTTCCTAAATGTTTGGTTCTTGTAATGTGGGAGGACTGTCTTCATTTTTCAGAAAAAAAGGGAATTCTGTACTTGACTGAGTAGAGACTTGACATTGTTCAGTATTTTGTATTAACACAAAAGAGAATCTGTAATAAATACTGCAACGTCAAATATTTTCTCTGCCTGCTCGTTTATTTCAGCTCTTTTAATAGTGACGTTTTTAATAGTTAGCCGTCCTGCAACCTTTTACACAGCAGTCTAAAAACATTTCTAACAATACTTTTTGTACATCCGCATTTCTTGAAAATCTGCATTTATAGAAATACATTACAGAAAACTAAACAAGATATAATTTTAAAAAGTTGCTTGCTTTTGAACTTATTTAAATAAATATAATTTTAATAGAACAATTTCAGCCGTGATCTTTCTATACACAAATATGTTTGTGTCTTAAATAAAATTAGAGAGTACTATCTTAAAATATTAAAATATATTAGTATAACACATAAAAACCATCTGCACATGCAATAAACTGAATACATAAAACGTGAAATATTTGAAGATAAATACAACTACACTCCTGTAGTTTTCAGTTTTCTTTTATTCACATCTTAATCTTTACAAATATTTTCATCCCTGTAAAAATGTTAACCTTATCTTAAAAATAATCTTGCGTGCAAATCCCTCTGGCTCAACAAATATTATTACTGTTGCTAATTTATTTAACTCTGACATTAACTGTTATATGTTTAATTTATATTTGCTACAAAGAAATATGGGCAAAAATTATGGTTGAATTAAGTAGGCATCCAGCGCTAATTGAGCAGAATATCACACCTTTTAGTTGTACTCAGCCACGTCACACACAAAATGGTTGTAGCTTAACCTTACCATAGATCTATGCTGGGATAGTAATAATAATTGTTAGTAATAATGTATTTTTTTGGTACTTTTCAAAACAATATGGACACTTTCCAAGAAAATCATACATTCAAAAATACACTGAAAAACGGAGGGAAAAAAAAGAAATGAAAAATTACTGAAAAAGGGATGATGCTCTATGCTTTGGATCTTGAACACGAAGCTTTAAAGATTTGTTTTTACCACCCATGTGCTTTTACTCACAGTGGCAAAATAAACTTTGGTCCTCAACCAGATTTGTTATCTAATAGACTAAAACGTTATCCGTCTATAGTGACACATTTACCCTTAGAAATGCATGTTCTCTCATCTTTCCCATTTTGAAGCAAAGCAGTCATGACACCTACACCTTTATTTAAAAGATTTTAAACAAAAACTATTATGTTTTACTCTGTTTTAATGTGTTGATTTTTATTTTCCTGCATCCCTTCTGGTGCTAATAGTTGTTGCAACTTTTACTTTGCCTCAAACTTCTTGTAATCTCTGGAGTTTTTCAGCCAAACTTATCTTAAGGTACTTTCTGCGTCTTTACCAGGAGTACCAATAGTTGTGCATTGGCACTGCAAATCCTCAGTTGGCCCGTCCTGCTTTTGCTCTCAGCTAGGAGAGCTGTTCCTTCCACTCCACACATCACAGGCGCCTCTGTTCTCTTGCTGTGTCATGCTGGCAGGTTTACCTGAAAAGCCCGCTGGAACCTACCATCCCATGCACGGAGCGTGCAGAGAACACGGTGAGCTGGGGGGCAGGGGGCTCGGGGTGGCTTGAACTCTTCATTTGTTTGCGACCAGAGGAAGCGAGGGACGCTCTGTGTTTCTACCGTCCGGGACACACCCTGCCTGCCCCAGAGCGGTGCAGTGTGATGAGAGGCTGAGAGAGACCATGACAGGCGGCTGCAGCCTTGTAGAGAGGGAGGGATGGGAATGCTGAGTCAGTGAAACTACATAAAAGGTCCAGGAGAGGGTGAACGAGTGGCTAAATGGCAGGGAGAGAAAGGTAACGGGAGGGGTAGGTGGCAAAAGATGAGCTGCATGATTCCTTTTCACCCATTTCATCAATAATCTATCGAGTTTACCACTATTTCGGCCATGTCTGTGTTTTTCAAAGAAACTTTAAGCTGAAGTAAATCTCAGTGGTGACTTTTGTTTACTTTGGCTTAAAGGCGACATTTTGCGTTTACAGTTAACATCAGCCCTGAGAACCAAGGTAAGACTTCACAAATCTATATTTCTGTTTTGTTTTGCACTAATTGTCCAACCCCAGTATCATATTGGCTGCTTTTTTTTTTTTTTTCCGCATCAGTGCACACTGAATAAAACATGAGAACATAAGCGCCTCCCTTCGATCTCTTATTTTAACTCTGTTTTTCTCTGTCAGATGCAGGTAGATGAGCCGGTGCATTTGCCGAGGTTGTCCCGTGTCGCAGTTTGTGGCGGCACGCATGGCAACGAGCTCTCAGGAGTGTACTTGGTGCGAGAGATGCTGAATATGGAGAAAAGAAAGGAGGACGGGGAGCCTGGGTCTGTGCTGATGGTGCTGTCCAACCCTCGGGCCATGCAGCAGTGCAGCAGATATGTTGACACTGACCTGAACCGCTGCTTCACCCACGCAACCCTCAAGTGAGGCACCGTTTTTGTTGCAAAAACCATCCGCTTGTGTCACGGACACATTATTTTAGGTCATCAAACTAATTCAGACATCACACAGTGGAGCTCTGTAGGTTCAAAGCAGAGTATATAAGTCATTATTTGTTGTGTTGAGAAAAAAGGTTCTTCAAACTGATCGGCATCAATGTAATAAGAAGTAATTTACCCTTTTGTTCA
The DNA here is from genome assembly GCA_010277075.1 of Poeciliopsis retropinna. Taxonomy (NCBI): domain Eukaryota; kingdom Metazoa; phylum Chordata; class Actinopteri; order Cyprinodontiformes; family Poeciliidae; genus Poeciliopsis; species Poeciliopsis retropinna. Next base: position 6,066,893 of record VMRM01000019.1, read on the forward strand.
ATTGTGACTCGCTAAGGTGATTTATTCTTCCATCCATTATTTTTTGTTTAACTCCGGTTGGGTGTCAGAGGTACCAGCCTAAGCCAAGATTGGCAGAACCATAAATTTAGCTTTTTATTGGGAAATTCCAACGCAGAATGTCCAGGCATCAGTGTAAGACAACAAGCTCAACCTCAGTTTGGTCCTGCTGCAAGAGAACGATTCATTAACAAGCCAACCTCTGAATTGGTTTTGATTATGTGACCTTGAACAGGCCATTTGCTTGTATGTTAGAAAACTCAAATTTGGGTGAAATAAAACAATAATGCAGAGAATATTATTTTTCTTTGTGGATATAGGAGGTTATTAGATTTCATGGGAAATTACTTTTTTTTTTTTTTTTACCTGCGAACAGGTTGACTTGGTTTCCACCTTAACCTCAATAAATAAAATCATATATTATGTTAGCACAGTACTCCATTAACTAAGGCACTTGTGTCCTAGTGGCCCCACATCAGAAGGGGCCCCCTATGAGATCTTCCGGGCCCGTGAACTGAATGCCCTGCTGGGTCCCAAAGGCAGCCGGGCAGCAGTGGATCTCATCTGTGACCTCCACAACACCACCGCCAACATGGGCCTGTGCTTCATCACTTACTCTGACTGTGACTGGATCTGTCTTCACATATTCAGATACCTGCAGGTAAATACTTTAAGTTTTCAGTTTCAACCCGAGTAGAAATAGTGGACACATTAGTCGAGATCTGTCAGAAAGCGTCCTGACTGTCTTGTAATGTTTAATAGAAATCTTAAGTAGTTTCGATGTTTTTCTGCCTAACCATTGAAGAGGCCACGACCGGACTCTTCAACGTTTGTTTAAAATATAACAACAGTGGACAAAGTAGAAGTGTAACGAGACCAAATCATTTAAAAACTGTCTATAGCAGAAGAACAGCATCTGAAAGTCTTAAAGGAATTAGATAAAATCTGTTGTAGACCTGAGATGTGAATCATCCAAAGTTAAATCATCTTCTGCAGCACTTGCTAAACCTTCAGACACTGTGCTTTGTTTTTTCTCAGCACACAGTTTCATTTTAAGAACGTTTTTACTGAATATCTCTGGAAATTATCTTACTGACATCCACATAATATTGAATACCTGTCACAGTTTCAAAAATGGCTGCACTCAAATGCTCTAGACAAGGTATGCTTGGATTTGCTCCATGGACTCTGAAAGATGAGATATTTTTTGGATTTCGGATGAGGATAAGAACAGTGAAAGATAACAAAACCATTTATTTTAGCCAAGAAGCTGCATGGCCAATTGCAGGAGAGGAAGGCAGGGAGTTGACAGTAATTTTTGTCACATTCTCTAACCTGAGCTGTGAGCTTCTCGAGGATTACCTCTTGGATGTTTCTCTTTTTAATCCTCACCTTGCTTAACTTGTCACTTTGTTTGTACTGTAACAAGTGTGTAAATGTTCAAGTGACACCAATATTTTCTGCAAGCCAGTGCACATAGTTACTTTGAAATCGAAGAAACAAGAACAAACCTTTGTACCTTTGTATCAGACTGATGGCAATTGTGCAGAAAGATTAATTTCAAACCGGTTCTTTGTTAAGTTATCTGGTTGGAGTACACTCAACTCTGGTTCACACCTTAAGTTTTTAAATATTTTTATGCATGGGTGATTCCTAGATAGATCAGGTGAGATTTGCAAAATGATCACAATGGTCAGAAGATGAGAATAGCAAAATCCAAATTTAAACTTTGAAAAAAACTCCAGAAAACTTGAACAACCATTTCCATGAAAATCGTTTGTTTGTGTAACTTTGGGTTTATTCTTCTACTTTTTTAGAAGCTGATGCCGGATACGCCAATGAGATTCATCCATTTTGATGTCTCCACTAAAGAGTCATATTCCCTCGATTCCGTTGGAAAACACGGCTTTGGTGAGTTTTTGCCTTTTACTGTTTTTCACATAAATGTGTCTGAACCCACTGAAAAGATATTTTCATCTAAATCCTGCTTTGTGTAGCCATGGAGATTGGTCCTCAGCCTCATGGCTGTGTCACGTCAAACATTTACACAGCAATGAAAGAAGGCGTGCAGCACATGCAGGACTGGGTCAGCTCTTTTAACTCAGGTGAGTCCAGTGCGAGCTTGGCTCAGTTACTTGTATGCAGAGGTGGGTAGAGTCCCCTAAAATTGTACTAAATTAAGCAGCATTAGTAAGAAAAAAATTAAATATGACTAATTACTAGATGTTCACTCGACATACAGAGTAACAAAGCATACTAGAGAGACCAGGGGCTGCATGCAGCGTAAATTTGTGCAGAACTTCCTATCCCTTTGCCTGTTGCTGCACACTGCTAGTCAGCTAGCTGAAGGAAACGCTAAATTACTATCACTTTAATGATAGACTAGCCTGTAATAGTTAGAGTCTGTGAGCGGATTTAAATTTGGTGCATGTCTATTTTAAATGTTTGCACATATCAATATTTAAAAAAAAACATATTCTTATCAACACCATTATAGCGATAATAACACAAAGAGTATTTTTTCCAAAAGCAAGAAGTAAGTACTATAACATATTATTCCAGTTTTATTTTAATTTTTGTGTTCGTACAGTGAAACTGTGGTATTTTTACTGAAGCCCCTGCCCTTCCTAACACAGCTGAACATAACATATACAAATGAACGGCCTGCATTCAAATGCCTTGCAAAGCAGTGTTTCAAAAGAGCTTATGCTTTATAAACAATATTACTTGATATTAATTTGGTGTCAAGACAAGAGCGAGTTTTCTGGTAAAATGCCATGAAAGTATTAATCAGATTTTTACTTTTGTGTTGAGGATCAGTTTTATAATATATTTACCATCAATGACAAAAAAAAAAAAAAGCACTTTCACTTTTCTGTCAAAATCGCCAAGAAGTATAAGATAAGCGGTATTTCAAAAGAGCAGAAGAGAAATCTTATATTTTTTGAACGATAACAATATTTGTTGTAAGCTGTTGCTAAGAGATGACTTTGTTTTCTGGTAACTAAGTGCCATGACATAAACATCTTATTTTTACTTTTGCAAAATTCATCAACTCTAAATTTCCTGTATCTAAGCAGATAAGAAGTATTTCAAAAGAGCTTATGTTTCATAAACAATAATTAATTTGTTGTTAAAAGCTTAGAGTTTTTGTTTTCTACAACGAAATATTAATCAGATTTTACTTTTGTGTTGAATATCAGTTTTATAATATATTTACCATCAATGACCAAAAAAAAAAAAAAAACAGTTTCACTTTCCTGTCATATCTACCAAGTGCACAGTTCTTAAGTAGTATTTCAAAAGAGCAGAAGAGAAATCTTATGTTTTTTGAACAATAACAATATTTGTTGTTAATCAGTTGCTAAGAGATGAGAATGTTTTCTGGTAACCAAGTGCCACGAAGTAAACATCTGATTTTAATATTTTGCCAAATTCACCAAATGCACAAATCCTGTTCAGTCGTAAGTAATATATGTGAAGTAGTATTTCAAAAGAGGAGAAGAAATCTTTTATGTTTTTTGAACAGTAACAATATTTGTTGTAATTAGCTGTTGCTAAAAGATGAGCATGTTTATAAACAATAATTAATTTGTTGTTAAAAGCTTAGAGGTTTTGTTTTCTACAACAAAATATTAATCAGATTTTACTTTTTGTTGAATATCAGTTTTATAAATTTTAATCAATGACCAAAAAAAAAAAAAAAAACAGTTTCACTTTCCTGTCATATTTACCAAGTGCACAGTTCTTAAGTAGTATTTCAAAAGAGCAGAAGAGAAATCTTATGTTTTTTTGAACAATAACAATATTTGTTGTTAATCAGTTGCTAAGAGATGAGAATGTTTTGGTAACCAAGTGCCACGAAGTAAACTTGATTTTATTTTTTGCCAAATTCACCAAATGCACAAATCCTGTTCAGTCGTAAGTAATATATGTGAAGTAGTATTTCAAAAGAGGAGAAGAAATCTTTTATGTTTTTTGAACAGTAACAATATTTGTTGTAATTAGCTGTTGCTAAAAGATGAGCATGTTTTCTGGTAACCAAGTGCCACGGAGTAAACATCTGATTTCTACTTTTGCAAAATTGATCAACTTTAAATTTTCTGTGTCTAAGCAGGTAAGAAGTATTTCAAAAGAGCTTTTGTTTCATAAACAATAATTAATTTGTTGTTAAAAGCTTAGCATTTTTTTCTGCAATGAAGTATAAATCAGATTTCTACTTTTGTGTTGAGTATCTGTTTTATATTTATCATCAATGACATAAAAAAAAAAAAAACACTCACTTTTCTGTCAAAATCGCCAAGAAGTATAAGATAAGCGGTATTTCAAAAGAGCAGAAGATAAATCTTATATTTTTTGAACGATAACAATATTTGTTGTAAGCTGTTGCTAAGAGATGACTTTGTTTTCTGGTAACTAAGTGCCATGACATAAACATCTTATTTTTACTTTAGCAAAATTCATCAACTCTAAATTTCCTGTGTCTAAGCAGATAAGAAGTATTTCAAAAGAGCTTATGTTTCATAAACAATAATTAATTTGTTGTTAAAAGCTTAGAGGTTTTGTTTTCTACAACAAAATATTAATCAGATTTTACTTTTGTGTTGAATATCAGTTTTATTATATATTTACCATCAATGACAAAAAAACCCCCCAAACATTTTCACTTTTCTGTCATATTTACCAACTGCACAATTCTTGTTAAGTAACATTTCAAAAAAGCAGATGAGAAATCTTATGTTTTTTGACCAATAACAATATTTGTTGTTAATCTGTTGCTAGGAGATAAGCACGTTTTCTTGGTAACGAAGTGCCACGAAGTAAACATCTGATTTTATTTATCATTAAGCAGTGCATTAACATTAGCACAAACGTTGCTGCTTGTATCTCCAGGTTGCGTGTTTGAGGGAGGACCAGTGGACGTGTTCACTATGGTTAAAAACATAGATTATCCCCGAGACGGCGAGACTCGCAACATTACAGCAGCCATCCATCCACGCCTCCAGGTACAGCCTTCCCTCAGTAATGTGCTAAACAGAAAAGCAAGCAATATCTTGCAAAACTACAATTTGAAAAATGGTATCTTGTATTGTAAATTTAATAAAATATTGATCGCTTCACATATAAACACAATGAGAATGGAAACCATCTAGAGTAAAAACATTAAATTGCTTTCATACGACATATGAAGCCTAACGTTGAAGCAGACTTGGTAGCTTGGTGATGAATGAAAGTTCAGCCTCTGCCTAACTGAGTGAAATAATTTCTCATAATAACGCTGTTAAATAAAAACATGATTTAACTCTTAACATTTTTGAACATGTTATAGGCATTAAATTCGGGTTTAACAACTTTTAGTCTTTCAAAATACATGTCCAACTTTAAATTGTCGCCATGTTTCGTTTGAAATTAGTCTAGACTCAGGCTTTTATCTCAATGTAACAACCTAAATAAACGTTTATGCTGATGGATTCACTTTTTGTAAGTTAAGTTATATTACTTTGTCTGTAAAAGGGCAAAAGATTTTTATTTTTTTGTCGAAAATTGCTGAGTTTTGAAGCTGAATGACATGTGCTCTTTTCTTTCCAGTTTTAAGAAAAAATTATCCCTTTTGTGACACATCATATTCCTACCCCAGGAGTTAAAAGATTATTTATCAAAGGTTTCTGCTGAATTTTAACTTTCAGAAATGGAAATTTCTAGTTATTAATTTCTAGTGTAAATGTTTTTGGCTTTTGATTTCCCAACTGCTGACTAAAAGTCCCTCAATTAAAGGTTGGATTTTTCTACATGATTTTATGTCAAGTTTTGCTGTTGCAACAAAACCAGGAATTTATTTTAGGAAATATAGGTTAATTTATTTGTGAATGACCCAGGTTGACATTTTAATACTTCACCGACATGCTCTTGTTCTAGCTTCCTCTGGAGCCTCAACAGTTTGAAGTTTTTAAACATTTCAATTTTCATATGTGGTTTCATGTACAACATGACGTCCCTTTAGGTTTTAAAACCTCAAAGTGCTTTCTCTCACAGAGCCGAGACTTTTGCCTGCTCCAGCCTGGAGAGCCGCTCTTCCAGGCGTTCTCAGGAGAAACAATAAAATACAAGGGCAGCGAACCGCTCTACGCTTTCTTCATCAACGAATGCGCCTACTACGAGAAAGGCATCGCGCTGTCCCTGGCCAGAAAGAAGCGTGTGACCGTCCCTTCTATCCGTGTGCAAACGGACGAGGAAGAACGAGCGAGTGAGCAGAGTTTTGCATCAGAGGAAGAGGAGTGAAGACGTGTGAAATAATGTTCAGCAACATTTTTTTAAATTTTTTTTTATTGAAATGACAACATGTACAAGCCTTGCATATACGCACAGGTATTTACACACATAGCAACAGTTTCACGTTAGGTTCACAAACATCATGTGTCAACAGTGCATTCAGGGATAGAAAAGGCGTTTGTGTTTGATGTTTGGATGAGTAAAATACAATCCAACCAAGCAGAACGTTTATCAAACCATTCAGAAATGTCATGAAACTTTGGAAAATGATGCTCCAGCAAGTGTGTTTACTATATATATATATATATATATATATATATATATATATATATATATATATATATATATATATATATATATACACTGTATATATCAATGTAAAATTACATGAATATTCAGGATATGCTCAAAGTAATGTAAAATTGCAGAACAAATTCAGCAGTTCTTCCACATATGGCCTTAAAGTACATTCATAATTTATAAGGGGCAGGCATACTCTCCCTTATTTCTGATGACTTATTTTCACAACTGTGATTTTTAGCAATCAAAGAAACATCAAACACAAAGCAGGAAACAAAACCACGAAAATAGCCAGATGGACAAAATAGAAGGTACTGTGTCACTAAATGACACAAATTAAATGTTTTCCTCTACAAAATTATATCAAATGTGCATGAAAAAGTAACAAAACAAGATACTTCGTATATATATAAAGAATAAATAAATCATGTTAAATAGCAAAAAAAAAAAAAAAAAACCATCAATGTGGATATTTTATCAGGACTAACATGGATGCAGTAATATTCTTTCACTTTAACTTCTCAGTGTCATTCTGTGTCAAAGGCTCTGGAGACGATTGCACGAATGTCTTTGTGTTTCGCTTGAAACATTCAGTACATAAGGTGTGTCTGTCACACAGGTTTGGCCTCATAACTCTTAGATAATCATTGAATTGTCATTCTTCACTGTAACTTTGCATAAGATCATATGAGCAATTACGAAATAGCAGAAATTATGGGAATATGCTTCAAATTTCATGATCTTTAGATTTTTTTTTCTTTAAGAACATACCGGTAAAGTACTATGTACTGATGTACATAAAATCCGTTTTGAATCAGATTTTAAAGACATCGTTGTAGCCAGAAGACTTGGGTTCCAGATTGGAAAGATTGAAGTGTACTGCCTTTGACTACATTTTAAAAATTGCCTTAAAAATAAACATTAATTTGCTTATATGTCGCTTTGATAGCTGAACATCAACCACAAGCTTTGTGCAGCCTTCCACAAGTTTCTACCATAACTCAACCAGGATGTTGACTGCTCCTTTCGAAAGATTCGACGCTGATTTTAAGTATAACTCACGGATTTTCTGCACAGCTGAGTTTGGAACTTTTAGTAGATTTGTAGCTAGTGTTTGTTTTGGATCTTCATTTTGCATTACCTAACTGATTGTGTCCAAGTTTCAACCATTCCATCTAATCGGTGAGGATGTTCAAGCCGTTTCCACAGTGAGTCCGGTTTTGATTCAATTCAAGCTTCAATCCAAACAGAATTGAAGCTTTGTAGAAATGTGTCTTTACCCACATTGAAAGACAAAATGTCTTCTGGATTTTTTAAATTAAGACTAAAATCTCAATCCATGTACAAGTACTGTATATCTGACTGCTACAGGCCGTCACCGCCATTGTTTCTGGCATATTACACAAAGTGAATGCAATGATGGAGGAAGAAAATTAAATCCAATTTCTTTAACTTCACTACAAATCCACTATTAGATGTTTGAGTGTTTCAACAAGCTAATGCTACAAAACAAACAACAAAACTGGGTAACAAGCTATATAGATGGCCTGCCTGAAGCCCCAACATCAACCTGACCAAAAATTTGTGTGCCATGCCTAGAAGCTTGGAATATGGTGGAGGTGATGACAACAAAAAGTGTAAGGTGAAAGGTCAACCTTACCAAATAATCCTGGGGACAGTATATGTTTTAGACTGTAAGTGTTCTTTTTTCCATGGGTGGATTAGAGAAAAATTCACAATAACTTAAAAACTGAGCTTCCAATTCTTGTTTTTACTTACTGACATGCTTTATTGTATAATCATTCCGACCTGGAAACACGAAAAACTGTTAAATTAATCATTAAATCCCAAAATGACATTCATGCCAACGAGCGTACTGTATGTAAACTTCTGACCAAAACTGTTCCCTCCAGTTAGAGATTTTTCAAAACTTTAAAATCCTCTTTGATTCACTTCTAGAATGCAGCTTATTCTGTTTGATATGTACAATATTTATACAAAAAATAAAAAAAAAAGCTCAAAGCAATTTAAAGCACACTTGCTGTCAGATTCGATGTCTGAGTCTTAAGTTTCTTCCTGTTTTGTTTTTTCCTGAAATAATTAACACCACTTGGCTCAGAGAAGTGAACAGGCAGCATTCTGCTCAGCTCCGTATCAGATGAGGATTGTTGGAGGCGTTCAGTGCGCTTGCGGTGCTCCCTCAACTATGTGCAAAAATCACAAAGAGGGAAGCCGCCGTCTTACAAAATACTTAAGCACCAAAATTACTTGAAAAAGGCTGCATGAAGGTTGAATCTTCTATCTCAACCAAATGAATGCGTCAAACTAGAACAGGCAGATGAATTTTCACTTTGTAATTTAAGCCACATAATAGCAATTTAATTTGCTGCTGCTAGTGGTTGGGGCTATCTGTTCTTTTCCACTTCAGCAAGATTCTTGCTCAATACGAGGGATTGCTGCAAAGTAAAATAAAATGTCCCACTTTCTTGCCCTGGAGGAGGGATTGCTGCAAGGTCAATTACTTAAAGCAATCAGTTATAATTTCTTAACATTTTTGCAAATTAGCGTTATAAACTGAACCTGGCTGCAATCCATTATAATGAGAATTTTTGCATAGAAATTAGATATGCATGTTTTGTAAAGGGCTTTCAGATGATAAATGTTGTAAATTGGTGCAATATAAATAAATTGATTTGAAGATCAAATAGATCAAGATAAACCAATTCTGCAGAATAAAGGCAGGGCACGGTCGCTGCTGACTAACTTCTTAAACGTCCTCAACAAGAACAACCTACCAAAAACATCTGACATCCGTGTCCTAATTTTTGGCATTCTTCCACTCTGAGGTATGAGGATGTTTTATCTCTTGTGGTGACATGGATCATTTAATAACTTAAGAGCGTCTATGCATATGTAGGTCAGGACTATTCAAACGTCAACTTTAAAAAAAAACTTTTCAATTTTCCCAGGAATCTCCTTCCAGGGCGTAGTTTAGCATTACACTGGTTGTTGCAGATGGGTCTAACATGTTTTTGATCTTCATTATTTTTTCAGCAGAGTAAGTGATGCAGTGCCAATGACACACAAAGCCAAACCACAGGATAACACACCTCCACCTTGCTTTGCGGTAGCTGACTGTAACAAACCAGTGAACGACACTTGTGGAGTTTGTGTCGTCGTTTTCAGAAGACATAAAAGAAAAGACGTCACTTTTAAAAGCATTGAGGAAACCTTGTTTTTACTCCTGTAGAAGTAAATTATATTAAAGCTTAACCAGAGATCCAGGCAGGTATTTTATTTTTTTTTATATATTGTTGATTTTGAGGTTTTACCAACAAATCTAAATTTAAATTTTTTTTAAATCAGCTGATTTTCAATATTTCTGACCTGGACATTGTGCTACACACGACTTATCTTTTCACATCAGCAGCCCGAGAGAAAAAATTAAAATTAAAATTAAATGAATGCAGTCTAGGTTTTTACTCTAGACTTTAAAAAATAAAATGGGATAGAAACCACATATTCACGCCACCCGGTAGGCAGTCATGCGGTAGTAGTTCTGGCTGTGACTGCGCGCCGCCCACACCAGCAGCGCGGCAGCCATCATGTGCAGGGGCGAGGAGATGAGGGCCAGGTAAAGGGACCAACCGAGGGAGCCGTCCACCTTGTCAGGAAGCATAGACACCCTGTGGAGCAGGTCCATCCCAGCCAGGTAGCAGCACACGGTGGCCAGGGTGCACAGACCTGTGAAATGCAGGATGACACAGAAATCTGTCAAGAGTTTGCTTTCCTAATCCGGTTCCTGACATGAATCCTCAGAAAAATATGCAGTGATTAACCAAAAGGTGAAAATATAAATGGACATATGGGGGGAAAACAGTTTGCATTTGTCCTAAAATTAGGAAAAGTAAACATGCAATTCACACAGGCTCATCAAAATTGGACGGTAACAGATCAGAAAAACGTGCCACACAAACGTTTCCATTTGTGTGGCAGTGATGTCTTGTGTGGCACCACTGCCACACAAGACACACACGCAAAAATGTGTCCAAACTTGTACCAGAAAAGTTAACTATACACTGTACCTACATAAGAGCCATAACGCTCCATCTTAAGCCAATGACCATAAAAACCCTTAAGAGATCTTCAGAAATCTGTACGAGAAGGCCTGGTTTTATGGAAGTGACTTAAGGCAGGGATGCTTTTAATTTTTTTTTTTTTTTTTTTTACAGTACTGTACATGCTGGCACATGATCAACAGAAAACATTGACAAGTTGGTCACCCTTTGAAGAGCTTGTGCTGACATCTTATGTAAAGTTGTAAATTACTGACTGCATTGTTTGACGCCTTGAGATGCAGAGAAACAGGTCTTACCGGCCAAGAGATGAAGAACTCCAATGCCCAATGTGGGAGAGAGACTTCTGCAAAGGCAGGCGCAAAATCCAATCAGGCCAGCCAGCACAACCAGACCGAGAGACGCCAGTGGGAGCAGAAATTGGCACCTCCACAAATCTTTTTATAGAAGACACATCAACACGTCATTAGTAAACCACACTGATGAAGAAGTACATGTTCATTGTCACGCAAATTTTGGTCATATAATGGGATGATTTTGTTATTTAACTTAAGTATTTTGTAACGTACAAGTGCGGAGCATGTCCTCTCCACTGTTGTGGTTCCCTGGCTCTTTGTATTTAGGGGTGAACTGCTCCGGCACAGTGAAGTTTCGACACTCCAGCAACATCTTTGCATCTGAAAGAGACTTAGTTGTTCACTTTGAGGATAAGTCAGAAAATGCAGTTAAAAACTGGAGCAAAACTGTGTGTAGTGTGTAAAAATCCAACAATGTTGCGAAATAAAAAAATGCCATATGTGTACATCAATCCGTCAATTTGCTAATCAGTGGAATAACTGTATTTATGCTTCATGAATGAGAAAATACAAGTTGCAGCCATGTTTGGAGATTCCACTTCAGATGTTAATCAAATTCGGTTGAGTTATTTGTTCATAGCTCATAAACCAATTGTATGCACCACTTCAGTAAATAAAAAGTTAGCCAATAACATCATGGTGAGCCAGACCTTTTTACTTTATTGTGGTGTTAAGGCCCCTGTGGTTAGGTTGGGCTTTCTCGTTTTCTGTGCAACACTGATTACTGATATGAGACGCCGGGGAACCTAGTGAGACTGTTGGTTTTTGTTTAACCTTGAGCGACAACTCTGCTCTCCCCCACGGGTATGTTGCTGCCTTTCGCTTTGCAAATGAACTTAATTAGTGTTAACTTAACACTTTACCATGCACCACAGATTTCATTAATGACCAATTTTGGTTTGTAACTGTAGTTTGTGTTGAATATTTTTATTCCAAAACTCCTATACATGCACATATTGTGACCTTTGAGTCTGGTCTGGTATTTCGGAGCTATTTGATGCTTGTTGCTTTACCAGTAAGAGCTCATACTGTTTTGCCATGGCTATGAGTCTTTGGGTAAAAGTGAGCACATGGGCTGCTGTACTGGTACCAGTGCCGTGACAGACACACGGCAGCCAGGATGGCGATTACCAGAACAGTTTGTATAATGATGATCATTGTATCATTGTATAATGAAAACAAAACAAATAAAAATAGCACCTTGTTAAAAGTGCTTGGGAAAAAAGAAATCGACAATTGAACCGAAACGAAATGTATGTGGCCTGACTCAATCTAACCTTCGTCAAGCTGCAGTGACTCATGTGTTTGGCACATGCAATTCAGTTCATTAGAACAGATGATTCCAGGTCCAACCAATGTGAGTCACATCTGCGGCGACAGCTGCAGTGGAAGGTGTGCAGCTGGTATGACTGCAGGTGTGGCTCAGGGCCCTGGGGTCACTAGGGTCACAGCGGGGGTCACAGTCACATACCTGGCTCCCTGTTCCAGTGGGCAGAGGGCGGGACGAGCACGCACCGCCACCACAGCCCCACGGTGCCGTTAAGGCGGAACAGCGTGTCGCTGTAGGTCTTCTCGTCGAACTCCCCGGTCATGAACTCGTCGTAGAGGGAGCGCAGCTCGGACACGTTGGCCTCGCCGCGCACGGTGGGGCTGCTGTACTGGTACCAGTGCTGCGTGCCGATGGCCACCGACAGATACACGGTGGCCAGGATGCTCAGCACGCAGGCGATGACCAGGGCGGTGGCGTAGCGGTTGTCGACCATTGTTCACCGAGAGACGGACTTAAAGGGGATTAAGTCGGCGGGGGCTCGGTCTCAGCTCGGGCGGTACACGGACGCGTTTCGGTCCTGCAGTCGCATCCAGTCACTCCGACATGGCTGATTGCGGTGGAGGAGAAAGTCGCGCAAAAATAAAACAAGCTGCAAAAGCGGGCTATTTTAACGACGGCACCTTGCTTGTTGTGCTGGACAAAGCCCCGCGGCTCGGCTTGGAGACGCCATCTGTTCCGCTGTCCCACTTCCACAGATGGTGGGTGGCCTGCTGCAGCTCCAGTCCGCAACAACAACAGCAGCCCCTCCTCAGCGGAAACAATGCATCAGTCCTCAGTAATAAAATGTGTTATATCCCCCCAAAAAATGAATAATCCGGGTAGATTTCAATAGGAGTTTATTTTTAGGATGCTCGGTGCACCCAGGATGCTGGGTACGCGCTGTAATCCCTGCGTGTTCCTCTTCCGGTTAACCTTTTACGGTATAGGCAGCGGCAATACCAAAATAAAATCCGCACAGTTTTGACCAGATCGAAATTCCCACTTCCCACAGAATCCAAATTATTACTTTCATTTTTAATTGTTTTAATTTTCAATGAACTGAGCTGCTGTAATTATATGTGACAAGAAGCATTCCTCAACAATTAGAGTTGACTGATTTAAGAGTTAAATGAGCAAGGAAAAATGTTCTCTGGATGAAAAACCTCCCAAACCTGAACCCCTCATATCAACTGTGATATTGAAATTGCTTGGCCTCACTGGTAGCATTCCCGAAGACCTTTCACAGTGAGATCAGACTTGATTGTACCTGCTTTCTTGTTTTTATTCTTTTGTCTGAAACACACCAGCTTTTGTTCTCAGATTGATTTTTCTCTCTACCATAGTTGTGGCGAATGATTAGTCATTCGCCACAGAAAGTCCCTTTTGTGCTTTTGGTCATTACAGAAAGGAAGTCCTGGTATTTCTTTGTGCTACCAAGGCAATGTCTGGTAAATAGGATTTAATGGCGATAGAGGAACAATGACGAACAAAGAGACTCTTCACTTAAATAAACTAAAAGCCTTTCCCAGACTTAGGATTGTAAGTCCACTTTTGAGAAAGGTGAAACTCGTACAGTAGGTTGATCGTCTGTACGTCCAGCTTCCACTAAGATTCATTTTAGCTACGAAAACCAAAATGAGAGAACACACCTTTTATTTTGTAATCACTTTTATTTTCTAATTTTAAAGACTTAAAATTAAAACGAAACATAGCAACACCATTTTAAGCACTCTTTGAATACACCTTTATAGATATTATAAGCTTAATAGGAGTTAGTCAAGCCTTAAAAGCATCTCAAGAAATAAGCTACATTTTTATTCACAATTGATTTTTTTTTTCATTTTTACCCAGAAAAGACCATAAAATTATATAAACAGTTAATGTTTGACAAAACACACCTTCCCTTCAGCAGCAAATAAAAATAATTGCTACATGTTTAAATCCTACTATTACAGCACAATAATTATTTTTTATAGACATGAAGCTTTAGACAAGGAGTAATATGTAATTACATGCACTCATGTATTTGCTTTAAACCATAGTGACTCGAGACTCATCTTCAGGCTTTCCACACCTCAAGCTGTAAATAGAGAAAAAAAATATAGAACAGTATTAGTTCCAAATAAATAACTTGGTTTTTTTCGACTTATCTTTGTTACTGACGATTATTTCAACATCATATTCTACATTTTCTCGCCATACCATAAATCTTATATATGAATAAATGACATGCTAGCTATTTGACTGCCTGTATGGATCATTTTTATCTTGTGAGGGAGATAGAATATTTACAGTTGTTGTATTTAAATGAAGTTTAGCCTTAAAGAAATTAAAAATAATAAAAATCAAATAAATGGTTGACCAGAAATAAATATAACACTCATGTGTTAACTGAACCACATTCTTCATCTCTGCACTTTTTTGCATCTTTTCCTCCATGGGACATAGATATCATAAAGTGATATTACTCTACAACCATAGATTTTTACTTTTGCCACGAATGCTGATTGATTTCGTTTCGATGCTGAAGTCGACGACAGACGAAGCCGCCTCGATCAAAACATCCCGTATCTCATTGTCGTCAGGAAGAGACGTGCCTATAAACTTAAGGTTCACGGTGTGGATAACCGAGCTTTTTCTGGAAACACAATCAAAAAAAGAAACAAGATATTCAGTAAGTTTACATTTAAATCGACCTACAATGTGGAAGTAAAATTACCTGACTGTAGAAACCTCCATGGAGAGGAAGGCAGAGGAAAACCTTTTCTGGAAGAATGGTTCAAGCTGCAGAAGCAGAAAAGAAGTCGGAGTGAAACACCAGAAGAAACGGGTTCAGCTGTGAACAGTCCAAAAGATAAGACACATTTTGAACGGACAGCATTCACCTGTGTCTTTATCAGGGAAGACATATTATTGAATGTCGCAGATGAGTTCAGCAAGTCCCTTGTCAAAGGGTCTTCGACAGATGTGAAAGATACCACTCTTATTAAGTCTTGCTGTTTGAGAAGAGAAGATCTTGATGTTTGTTCACATGAAGCAGATATCAGTGTACATTTGCAAACCCTGGATGATTGACCAAATGTAGGCATGGAACCTGTCAAAACAAGAAGGGGAGAAAATATGTCAGAAACAAAGCAAATTTTAAACATTAAAGTAAATAACATTTAGATCTCAGTTAATTAAATTAAGAAATTTTACAAATCAGTGCCAATAAATCTAGACTGTTAGATCTATAGTAATTAGTCAAAACTGGAAAAACCGAAAGGAATAAAATAAATATCTCAGGACTTTAAGAGAAAATCCATGAGTTTTTCACACTTCATTTTAAAATCAATTAGGGCATAAAACATTTTTTCTTGTAGAAAGAGAAAATTAGATTCAACTAACTTCGATTAGAATATAATTTTTTGGGGGAGTTTCAAGAAGAAGAAAAAAAAAAACAAACTAGAAACAGATACCAAGACCATCTTAGAAAGTCAAGACATAGATTTTAATATGGCTTTTAAACAGAAAACTTAGTACATGACCAAGTAATAAAAAAGTAATATAAAATCCCCTAAAAATATTTTAGATGATCATGTCTACAAGAAAAACAATTTTGACAGTTTTGCAAAAGATTTTGAAATTCAGTCAAAGCATTTTATTCTTCACATTTCACTCTAACAATCTTTCATTATCAGATTGCACAGAAAATGGGTAGCAATATGTTTCTATATAATATATATTTTCATAGAATATCTGTAGTACTTTTTAAAGATTCCTTCCTTGTGGCATAATATTGAAGAACATCTTACTGGTAGCTGCTGTAATGCTGACTCCACTGCTCCTGATATAGATAAACTCAGAGAAGAGAGTGAATGTGTATTTGGTTCCAGGACTGAGAAATGACACTTTGTGGTTAACTGGTCCATCTCCATCTGGTGCACTGATGAATGTCTCTGTGCCATTAAACTGGAGAACAAAGCTGATATTGTTGTTCAATTTATACCACTGCAGAGTGATGCTGGTCTCATCTGGACTGGATGCTCTGAAGCCACCTGCATTTTCAGGAGCTAAAAACAGAATATGATTGAAAGTAGTTCATTCATTTCACTAAGGACACTTGTCCATGGAAAAGGATTTAACAATTCCCCCCCACTCTTCTCCAACCAGCTTCATCTCCGTTAGCAGGACCCACTATAGGAGGAGGGCAAACCCGGCACGTTTTTATTATGATTCATTGAACTGCAATTAAAAAACAAGAAATGGTGGAGCTCCACTACTCATGATTTGCAGGAGTAATTTGTATTTTTCTTTTAAGGAATGTTAATGTGTGAATTTTGGTGTACAGCTTTTGACTACACCATCTAACTACAAAAGGTGGCATAAGTAGAAAAATAACTAATCCCAGAAATTTAATGCCAGAATCAGCAGAAATATATTTCTTTTGTCCTGAAAACAGAGGTTTATGTAAACCTCTCTAATACTTGGTTGAATTGGTTCTGAAACTTGCTTAACTTACAACAATTTAATCATTTCTGACATTATTTCAGACAAATATAAAATCGCTAGCAACATTTAAAAAGCAAATGTTACATTAATATCACCTGTGTTGAATATAAAACTAAACAGATTGGCATTAATACTATGTAGGGATTACATTAAACATCTTACCAGTGGCAGCTGAAAGCTGAACTCCTTTACTTCTTATGTTCTCAAACTCAGAGAAGAGAGTGAATGTGTATTTGGTTCCAGGACTGAGAAATGACACTGTGTGGTTAACTGGTCCATCTCCATCTGGTGCACTGATGAATGTCTCTCTGCCATTAAACTGGAGAACAAAGCTGATATTGTTGTTTACTTTATTCCACTGCAGAGTGATGCTGGTCTCATTTTGACTGGATGCTCTGAAGTCATCTGCATTTTCAGGATCTAAAAACACAACATGATTGAAAGTAGTTCATTCATGTTACTAAGTCTAACATTGTACAAAAGGAAAGAAAATACAGGAATTGTTCTTTTTTTGTATTTGTTTACAGTCATAAGACATTTTGTATTATACCTTAATTTCCTTTTCTGGTATTTTAAAGACCGTTTCCATTTTTGTGTTTAATCCTAAAAATTCTTTTTTCTTTCTTTTGTGAACTGGCCATTAAAGATCTTAACCTCAAAGTCTGTGCAGATAATAAACATACTTATTATCAGGCCCGCGTTTTTGTATTAAATTTTTTTTTTTTGCCATTTTTTCAAATTTAATACCAGAATATTTTTTTCTATTGTGAAAACAAAAGCTTCTTTAATATTTTGTTGAAATGCCTTAAATATTTAAAATTTGCTTGAGTCATCCCACAATATAATAATGTCATGACCAGTTAATGCCCCTCACTGGGGCCAGGAAATAAGGATCATGGCCTGTTCCTACTGGCACACACATTTTATCTATGGAATAAGGTATAATGATAGGATCATTTGTGACATTATTTCAGACAAATATAAAATCTCTAGCAACATTTAAGATGCAATCGTTACACGTATATCACTGGTGCTGAATACAAAACTGTACAGATATGCATTAATACTATATGGATTACATTAAACATCTTACCAGTGGCAGCTGAAAGCTGAACTCCTCTACTTCTTATGTTCTCAAATACAGAGAAGAGAGTGAATGTGTATTTGGTTCCAGGACTGAGAGATGACACTGTGTGGTTAACTGGTCCATCTCCATGTGGTGCACTGATGAATGTCTCTCTGCCATTAAACTGGAGAACAAAGCTGATATTGTTGTTCAATGTATTCCACTGCAGAGTGATGCTGGTCTCATCTTGACTGGATGCTCTGAAGCCGTCTGCATTTTCAGGAGCTAAAACACAACATGAATAGAGATAGTTCAATCATGTTTCTATAGCCCCTTGTCCATGAAAAAAGCTTTAACAATTCTTCCTCACTTTACCCAAACCACCATCATCTTCTTTAGCAGGAACAACTACATTTGTAGTGCAAGCCATTTGAAACCATGTATTGTGAGTAACTTTTATTATGTAACATATCTTGCTGGCAGACAAGCTATTTGATTGTCAGCAAATTAAATTCATTGATTAACCTGTGATTTTCTGCATGACTAAAGACAGAAACAGTGCAAAAACCACATGGCAAAATTTCAAATGTTACATTAATATCACCTGGTTTAATATAAAACAATACAGATTGGCATTAATACTACATAGGGATTATATTAAACATCTTACCAGTCACAGCTGTAATCTGAACTCCTTTACTTCTTATGTTCTCAAACTCAGAGAAGAGAGTGAATGTGTATTTGGTTCCAGGATTGAGAGATGACACTGTGTGGTTAACTGGTCCATCTCCATCTGGTGCACTGATGAATGTCTCTGTGCCATTAAACTGGAGAACAAAGCTGATATTGTTGTTTACTTTATTCCACTGCAGAGTTATGCTGGTCTCATTTTGACTGGATGCTCTAAAGCCACCTGTATTTTCAGGAGCTAAAAACAGAACATGATTGAAAGTAGTTCATTCATGTCACTAAGTCTGATATTGTACAAAAGCAAAGAAAATACAGTAATTGTTCTTTTTTTTTGCATTTGTTGTACAGTCATAAAACATTTTGTATTATAACTAAATTTCCTCTTTTGTGGCAGATTAAAAGACTGTTTCCATGTTTTGTATTTAATCCTAAAATTGTTATTTTTTCTTTCTTCTCTGAACTGGCCATTAAAGACCTTAACCTCAAACTTTACGCAGATAATAAACATACTTATTAATAGGCCGTGTTTTTATATTAAGTTTTTTGGGGGTTTCTTTTTTTGCCATTTTTTCAAATTTAATACCAGAATATTTTTTTCTGTTGTGAAAACAGAAACTTCTTTAATATTTTGTTGAAATGTCTTGAATATTTAAAATTTGCTTGAGTCATCCCACAATATAATAATGTCATGACCAGTTAATGCCCCTCACTGGGGGCAGGAAATAAGGATCATGGCCTGTTCCTACTGGCACACACATTTTATCTATGGAATAAGGTATAATGATAGGATCATTTGTGACATTATTTCAGACAAATATAAAATGGCTAGCAAAGTGTAAGATGTAATCATTGCATGTGTATCACCGGTGCTGAATACAAAACTGTACAAATATGCATTAATACTATAGGGATTACATTAAAAATCTTACCAGTGGCAGCTGAAAGCTGAACTTCTTTACTTCTTATGTTCTCAAATACAGAGAAGAGAGTGAATGTGTATTTGGTTCCAGGACTGAGAGATGACACTGTGTGGTTAACTGGTCCATCTCCATGTGGTGCACTGATGAATGTCTCTCTGCCATTAAACTGGAGAACAAAGCTGATATTGTTGTTCAATGTATTCCACTGCAGAGTGATGCTGGTCTCATCTTGACTGGTTACTCTGAAGTCATCTGCATTTTCAAGCTCTAAAAACAAAATGAGGTTAGAAAAAAATTATAAAAGTCAGCAAGTCTGACATTGTACATAGGTCACTTTATATTACCAAAATATTTTTAGCTATTTAATGCCAGATTGACAAGACAGTTTTGTTTTTAGCTTTCTTAGAGTCATAGAGGTAAATGCACTTAAAGGTGACCTATTATGCTTTCTTGAACAGGTTAGGACACGTCTATGACTGTACACAACATTTTCATTACATTTCTTTGCACAAAATTCATCTTGGATGATGAGATTTCAGTTTGGTCAGTTCTGCTCCTTTCAGAATGAGATGTTTTAGGACCTCTTGTAACTTTAAGTCCAAATAGTCTACTGCTGGCCCCCAACTCAACATTTACACTTGCAGGTAAAAACGCCTGCAAACAGATGCTCAATTTTACAACCATATGTTTATGAATAGCAGAAATGGAGACTCCTGCAAAACTAACAAGGAACTGCCTACTGTGGAACATGGGAATTCAATACTACATTTAAAATAATCCACTTGCCTTAAAATGGAAATTATGAAAATATGTATGTTTGAAATGAGTGTCTAAATTGGCAAATTGACTTGGTTTCTAATGTTCTATTTGACTGCATGGTTAATTCAACACTACATTTAAAATAATTAGTTTGAAGTGAGTGGTTAAATTGTCAAATTGAGCTGTTGTTTCCCCTGGAGACTTTATATAAATGGTTCCTACTACAAAAAAATGCACCCACGTGGTTTCTAATGTTCTGTTTGACAATATTAAGAAATAACAAGTAGCTACCATGTTGGAAATAACATGTTGGCTACCATGTTGTTGCATATGTTCAGCTACGTAGATTTTTTTACCCCCCTGCTAAATTGTCCGGAGACTGGTGTTCTCCGCTAACAAGCAAATGTCACGTATTATGATATTTCAGGCTTGTGTCCCATCGGACACTTCTAAGTTTCATCTCTCATCCAAGATCGTCCGAAATCTGTATGGTTTTATTCCACAGGCCATCCTGTCACTTCCTGGTCTACGCAGGCTATTCTCTAGTTTGCCCAGTATTTTATGAAATCTGTTCCTCTGCTGTAACTTGTTTCCCAGACGGTCATTTCTGCAAGCGATCCCTCATAGTGGCTCTCCGCAAAAAGCAGTCATGCCCAAACCATTAAGCTGAACCGCCCTATCCACCTCATGTCTTCAATCAATATTATCTCTACTCGTTACAGCCCCTGTCATTTTATCACGTTTGCTGATAAGTGGTCTCTCTCAGCCTTCGTTCAGTCCACTCCAACTATTGAACTACATCATCCACTTTATCTTAATCTCACTTCTAGCACTGTATTTTATTCCCTATTCTCTTCTCAGTTTCTCATCCTTATTTATTTTGAGTCTTAGCTTTTGTTTCTTTAAGCTCATTTATTGTTCCAAGCCTCCCATTCATGTGACAATGAGGCTAGAACCTATAGAAGACGTCTTCTGCTGTTTGATCACTTTCAACCAGTTTTCAGGTATTCCTTTGGTCTTTCGCCAACAGCTTCATTGTTCATCTTCCGCTTTCCCCTCTTATAATTACACACATCTTCCCTCTGTGTTCGAAGCTCCCCTCAGTACCAGATGAGTACTGCGCAATTAGCTCGCGGTGATTGGTTTACTCCTTCTAAACATGTGCTCCTCCCCCATGCTGTGACGTTACTCCCCCCGTTTGCTTTTACGCCCTTAATTTCAGGTTTCTTTCAGGAGTATTCTCACCTATTGCCCGCATCTTTCGATCATTCCTCTGTGAGTCTAATTCCTACTCTAGTATCTCCTTCTGTAACAAGCAGTCTATACATCTCTTTAAGTTTTCCCTCTCTAATCTCATCCTTAATCTTAGTAAAGTTTAGCTTGCTCCCTTCTCTCTCTTTCACTCTCTACTAATCGTTTCTTCCTCAACCAGTCCTTTCTCCCAGCTGCATATCACCCCATGCCTTGGAGCATCCCCGCTCCCACCTGGACTTTCTTACCGGCTGCCCGTATCCCTTGTCCCGCAGCATTCCCTATTGGTCCCTATTTATCGCCATCCCCGTACCCACGCCCTGTGCTTCAAATCCTCCTATGCCCTGTTGCTCCCACAGCTGGACCTTCTGCCAGCTGCCCCTTATTCCTTGTCCCGCAGCATTCCCTGTTAGTCCCTTTTTATCGCCATCCCCGTGTCCCACGCCCTGTGCTTCCCATCCTCCTATGCCCTGTTGCTCTCACAGCTGGACTTTTTTACCGGCTGCCCCTTATCCCTTGTCCCGCAGCACTCTTCATTGGTCCATATTTATCAGCATCCCTTTACCCCACGCCTTGTCTGTCCTAACTTTACACACCCTGTTGTATCCTCAGCTGGCCGTTTTACCAGCATCCCTTTTTCCCTCTCCTTGCAGCAACCCCAGCCGGCTCTCATTTACCAGCATCCCATGCCCTGTGTTCTGAGCAGCTTACCATCCCTCGCCCAGCTGTGCCCCCGCTGGCCTTCTCCTTCCTTTCTCTCTCTCTCTCCTCTCATTTATTGCTGTCACATCATCTCCTTCAGTTTCGGTCTTAACCTCACAAGCTAAGTCAGCGCAACTCCTCCCCTTTACCACTTTCCCTTCTCCTATTCCCCGGCCTCAGCCCCGGCCTCAGCCCCGGCCTCAGCCCCGGCCTCAGCCCCGGCCTCAGCCCCGGCCTCAGCCCCGGCCTCAGCCTCCTTTTTGGGGGATGATGTTCCTACCAGCTTTGGGAATGCTCATCCGAGCTTATTGCAAAAAGTTTTGTGATAATTGATGTCCTCAGCCGGGGCCCGAGCGCCAAAGACTTTGATTTTGTATGTCAATAAACTCTTCTAATTGTTTTCCCCTCTCTGTGTCTGAGTCTCTCCAGATTGAAATTGGACTCATTCAAGTCCTTCTTGAAATCCTACTTGATGTAATAGAAATAAATGTACTTTTATTCCAGTAGAGTAATTGAGCCACATAGTGAGTTGTGTTTTATAGCACAATCAAGTAACTACTGAGTTTAATAAAAAATTACATTTGTTTCCTTCTGTTAGGTTGTTTTTATGTAAATAGAAATGAAATAATTTAAATAGAATGTTGCACTTTTTCAGAAGTATAAGTACATTTTACCTGAACAGATGACACCAGCATCCTGATTGTGTTCACAGTTGTGTGTCCCAAATCCTCTGTGCTCACACTGTGTAAGTGACGTTTCATTGCCAGAACACGACACGTCATCAAGCCAGATCTGTCCTGTTCCTTGACCAAAGAAGGCTCTACTGGTAGCGTTCACTGCTGTTCCACAGTCCAACTCTCTACAGACCACATTGGCATCCTTTAAGTCCCAAAAATCATCACAGACGTTCCCCAGGTATTGTTGTGGTAGACTTCAACTCTTCCAGAACAACGAGGTAATTCATCACCAGCTAACCTGGTCTGACCTTGAAGAAAAAACACTGCATTATTTGAATTGGATTTAAACAATATTGCATCTTCTAAAACACAAGAAAATCCAGTTACTTTAAGCAAATGTATTTTCACAAATCCCAGTTATAGTTTGTATTTCTATATCGGACTCTGTAGTTTTCAAATTGAGGTTTGTAAGTTAAATGGCTGGGAATTTATTCCTGTTGCATATGGATGTGTGCAAGTCAAAAATTTTGTTATGTATTGTTCTTGTAAATAGAATGTGTACCGGTCATTGTTCATAAATTTTGCCATCTTGTAAACTAAAAGTTTAATCTTTCTATGGTCTTGGCGAAACACTCAGGAGGAAGAGGAGGGGTTGTCCTGTTAGACCAAATCTCGCAAACGCGCACACAGATTCAGTGCAACTGTGCTGGACCCTACAACCACAGGAGAATTCAAGATCTCAAGATGGACTTAACACTTGGAAAGAAGGTTTATTGCAAGAGTTATTTGAAGAAGACTGGAATGTTGCATGGACATTGACCAACTCAACACACAGGTCGTCCTTCAGAATCAACTCCAAACTGGACCAAGAAAAAATCTTTAGATGGCCACGATTAACGCATTTCTTCACTCTGAACAAGCCACCAAAGACCTTAGAATCCATCTTTCACCAGGTAATAAACAAATTTATTATTCGGCCCACATTTTGTATAAATAAGGTTTTTTTTTGTCATTGATCTTATGCAATATTCTCATCATCATCATCATAAAGAATAGCAAATAATCTTTCAAATTTACAGAAAATATCAGTCTGTGGGTAATTCTTCTTCACAAGATGACACTCTGGGTATTGAGTAACTGAAATAAATGCTGTAACATATTGGATTGCTTCTACTTTTCAAAACAAATCCATTTATTTCCCTTGTGTTCACTGAAGTTTTCGATATAAATAAAAATGAAATTATTTGACCAAAACAGTTTTTTTTTCCTTGAAATAAAAATTGTTTTACCCGAACAGATGACACCAGCATCTTGACAGTGTCCACAGTTGTGTGTCCCAAATCCTCCATGCTGACACTGTGTAAGTGAAGTTTCATAGCCAGAACACGACACGTCATCAAGCCAGATCTGTCCTGTTCCTTGACCAAAGAAGGCTCCACTTTTAGCATTCACTGCTGTTCCACAGCCCAACTCTCTACAAACCACATTGGCATCCTTTAAGTCCCAATAATCATCACAGACCGTTCCCCAGCTACTGTTGTGGTAGACTTCAACTCTTCCAGAACATTGAGGTAATCCAGCACCAGCTAACCTGGTCTGACCTTGAAGAAGAAGAAGAAATATATATTAATATTTAACTTTAACTTAAAGATTTTTGCATCCTCTAAAACACAAGAAAAAAAATCCAGTCACCTTCTGAGTGTTCACAGATTCCACTCATGTTTTATCCTTGTAAGTCAAACCGCATTATTTTACTGGTCATATGAACAAATAGACCTCAAATCAGAAATTGTGTTACTATGCTGGAGTCTGAGAAACTTTAATTTCTATGAAAGTTTGATGCCAAGAAGGACATTTGATAGAGAAGTGACTTGAGCACAATTTTCTATTATGTTCTAGAGTGAACATTCATGTAAAGCCCATGTCTTTACATTCACATGTCTTTCATTGTAAACATTATTATAAATCTTTTTATATTCTCTGCTCTGCTGCTCAATAGATACCCCAAATGTGTGCATACTGTGGAAAAAGCTTTGCTTCACAGTAGCAAAGATATATCTATAATTTTGCGAGAAAGTGTGCAGCACAGGGTGTTTCTGTATGCAGATGATATCATGCTTTTTGTCTCCAACCAACCAAATCACTTCCTTCTGCTCAAGTGTTGATTTATATTTCTAGTTCTTTAGGCTATCAGTTGAACATCAGTAAGAGGGAGCCTTAGATGTTGCAAACTCACTTTTAAAAGTATCAACAATTGTACACATCTGGAAGTGATAGTTATTGGAAAATAAAATAATCTATCTTCAGAAAACTAAACAGCAGGATGTGTCACGTTGCCAAATTTCACATCTATTACTCGGTATTTAACTTGATAAATCTTGTGTGTTGGTCCTTTTATTATGACCACAACAAATATTCTGACTGCATGATGCTGGAGCTGTGCATACACAATAACTTGTTGCTTGTGAGCTTCTTTGCTCTCCTTTGCCTTTATATTGGATCACTTAAAAACCATTAAGATAAATATTCACTGAAAATACAAGTTCAGTTAGGAAACAGTTTGGCATATGCAGTTTTTCTGTTTTTCCTATTATAGATTCAGGGTTTTGCTAATGGCTTACAAGTGGTAAAATACATTTTAGGGATCTGGTTATAGATCATATCATTTGTACAATTTGTCGAGAACAAAATGAGAATGAGTTAACCATTTTAAGGTGGTTCATCACCTTTCTCAAAGAGAAAGCTGTCTTCCATCTATTTTACTTTTAGTCCAACATCCATGAGATGCAACCATATGGAGGTCTCTCTCTACCATTTGTTTTTCTCATGTCCTCTTTTGAGCAATTGTTGAAAGGAAATATTTGTCACAGTTTGAGTAAACTGTGACAAATTTTACTCACAAAACCAAGTCCTTGTATCAGGACAGGACACGTCACAAAACATGCCTGTTGTGGAGTACAAGAGTGCCAGTTGGGTGCCAGGGCGTTGCTATAAATATAACTTCAAACACTTTCATGAGTCATTTATTGGCATCACGGCCAACTGAGATTGTTGCCATTGATTTGACCATATTGGACAATGAGTAGGAAAAACCTCTTATAATTACTGATGTATTTAGTGAAGACACAGCCGCTGTATCAACCTGGGACTAAACAGCATCCACTTTTTTCCAGCTCTTGCTGACTGATTGGTTCTTCAGGTTTGGTATTTCAAGCCTCATTATTTTGGATCTGGATTTGAGATCATGTGAATTCAGCAGCTCTGTATCCTATTAGACTTGAGAACGTTACATACTCTTGGCATCCTACTGGAAATGAGCAGTGTGAGCAGTTCAACAAAACTCTTCATGACCTTCTGTGCACCTTTCCAAAGTTTAGGGAATCAGGATTGGGCTTCCTGCCTCCCACAAGTGTTTTTCTATTACAATACTATCCTCTGACCAAAGTACTGACAAGTCTCTCATTTTTCTAATATTTGACAGTGAACCTCTATGGCCTGTCATCCTTTTAATGGTTGTTAATTATTGTGAGGCGAAGTGCTGGTCTGTCCAGCATCAGAATAGATTACAACAGGAGCAGGAGCATTTGAAAAAGCACATCTTTACATCTTTAGCACTTTTTAAAGATTCATTTTTTGTGGTATAATAATGAAGAACATCTTACTGGTAGTTGCTTTAATGCTGACTCCACTGCTCCTGATATTGTTAAACACAGAGAAGAGAGTGAATGTGTATTTGGTTCCAGGACTGAGAGATGACACGTGTGGTTAACTGGTCCATTTCCATCTGGTGCACTGATGAATGTCTCTGTGCCATTAAATTGGAGAACAAAGCTGATATTGTTGTTTACTTTATTCCACTGCAGAGTGATGCTGGTCTCATCTTGACTGGATGCTCTGAAGCCACCTGCATTTTCAGGAGCTAAAAACACAACATAATGGGAAGCAGTTTATTCATGTTGCTAAGTCTGACATTGTATAAAAATAAAGAAAATACAGGAAGATTTTTTTACAGTCATAAGTCATTTGGTATTACACCTGAAATTCCCCTTAGCGGTAGATTAATGATTGTTTCCATTTTTTGCATTTAATCCTAAAATCTGCTTTTTTCTTTTTGTTATCGCAGCTGGACAAAAAAGACCTTAGCCTCAATATTTAAGCAGATAATAAACATAGTTATCATCCGGTCCACATTTTTGTACTAATAAGGTTTCTTGCCTTTTTTTTTTAATTTAATGCAAGATTTTTTTCTGTTATGAAAACAGAGGTATATTTAATATTTTGTTGAAATGCCTTGAATATTTAAAATTTGCTTGAGTCATCCCACAATATAATAATGTCATGACCAGTTAATGCCCCTCACTGGGGGCAGGAAATAAGGATAATGGCCTGTTCCTACTGGCACACACATTTTATCTATGGAATAAGGTATAATGATGGGATCATTTGTGACATTATTTCAGACAAATATAAAATCGCTAGCAAAGTGTAAGATGTAATCATTGCATGTGTATCACCGGTGCTGAATACTAAACTGTACAAATATGCATTAATACTATAGGGATTACATTAAACATCTTACCAGTGGCAGCTGAAAGCTGAACTCCTTCACTTCTTATGTTTTCAAACTCAGAGAAGAGAGTGAATGTGTATTTGGTTCCAGGACTGAGAAATGACACTGTGTGGTTAACTGGTCCATCTCCATCTGGTGCACTGATGAATGTCTCTCTGCCATTAAACTGGAGAACAAAGCTGATATTGTTGTTCAATGTATTCCACTGCAGAGTGATGCTGGTCTCATCTTGACTGGTTACTCTGAAGTCATCTGCATTTTCAAGCTCTAAAAACAAAATGAGGTTAGAAAAAAATTATAAAAGTCAGCAAGTCTGACATTGTACATAGGTCACTTTATATTACCAAAATATTTTTAGCTATTTAATGCCAGATTGACAAGACAGTTTTGTTTTTAGCTTTCTTAGAGTCATAGAGGTAAATGCACTTAAAGATGACCTATTATGCTTTCTTGAGAAGGTTAGGACACGTCGATGACTGTATACAACATGCTCATTACATTTTTCTGCACAAAATCCATCTTTGATGATGAGATTTCAGTTTGGTCAGTTCTGCTCCTTTCAGAATGAGATGTTTTAGGATCTCTTGTAACTTTAAGTCCAAATAGTCTACTGCTGGCCCCCAACTCAACATTTACACTTGCACCTGCAAACAGATGCTCAATTTTACAACCATATGTTTATGAATAGCAGAAATGGAGACTCCTGCACAACTAACAAGGAACTGCCTACTGTGGAACATGGGAATTCAATACTACATTTAAAATAATCCACTTGCCTTAAAATGGAATTTATGCAAGTATTTATGTTTGAAATGAGTGTCTAAATTGGCGAATTGATTTGGTTTCTAATGTTCTATTTGACTGCATGGTTAATTCAACACTACATTTAAAATAATCCACTTCCTTTAAAACGGAAGTGGACTTGCATAAGAAATTGTACTTATTCAAGTTCTTATTGAAATCCTAGTTAATGTAATAGAAGTAAATGTACTATTATTCCAGTAGAGTAATTGAGCAACACAGTGATTTGTGTTTTATAGCATATCAAGTAACTACTGAGTTTTGAAAAAAATTACATTTGTTTCTTTCTGCTAGATTTTTTTAATGCAAATAGAAATGAAAGTAGTTCATCAAAAGAATGTTGCACAATTCAGAAGTAGAAGCAAAATTTACCTGAACAGATGACACCAAAATCCTTACTGTGTTCACAGTTTCCTGACACAAATCCTCTGTGCTCACACTGTATCAGGGATGTTTCATTGCCAGAACACGACACCTTATCAAGCCAGATCTGTCCTGTTCCTTGACCAAAGAAGGCTGTACTGGTAGCATTCACTGCTGTTCCACAGCCCAACTCTCTACAAACCACATTGGCATCATTTAAGTTCCAGTCATCATCACAGACTGTTCCCCAGGTACTTTTGTGGTAGACTTCAACTCTTCCAGAACATCGAGGTAATCCAGCACCAGCTAACCTGATTTGACCTCAAAGCAGAATAAGAAACATATATTAATATTTAACTTTGATTTGAAGACCTTTGCATCCTCGAAAACACAAAAAAATCCAGTCACCTTCTGAAAGTGTATGTTCACAGATTCCACTCATGTTTTATCCTTGTAAATTAGACTGCATTAGTTTCCTGGTCATTTGAACAAATAGACTTCAAATCATAAATGTTGTTACTATGCTGGACTAGTGAGAAACTTTTAATTTCTATGAAAGTTTTATGCCAAGTCGGACATGGACAGAGAAGTGACTTGAGCACAATTTCCTATTTTGTTCTTGAGTGAACATTTATGTAAAGTCCATGTCTTTCGTTGTTAACATTAGTAGAAAGCTTTTTATTTTCTCTATCCACTGAAGGCATACCCCAAATGTGTGTGTAACCCAATGTTAGTAACAGAAACAAAAGTGAATAGATATTTATTTAATATCTTCTCCTACAATGAGACTAAAAAGTAAAAATAAATAAATGTCATGTCTTATTCTACAATAAGATTTAAAAAGTGATAAAGTTTAAAATAAGTTCATCAATACGTTCATGAATATGTATCAAAAGTACTAAAATATTTAAAAACTGAGATACGCCTTCAGTGATCGTTTTTAGTGACAACTTAAACAACCAATAATCGGCGCAGTCTGATTTCACATCAGCCAATAAGGTTGATTGTCCCACCCCTTTAAGTGCGGCGCTGAAAATTTTGACAGCCCAGAGCCGATGGTTGCTTCCGCTAATAGCCTGGAAGATCTTGGAAAATTCGATGAAGAATTTGAAATCGGTAAGAAAAACATTTTTAAAATAGCTCTGCAAAATATATAATTCAAAATAGTGAGTGCGTTTCTATTAAATCTCAGAAAGCTTCTGTTGTGAGAGGCTGAATTCCGGAAATCCCCATGTGGTGTCGTAGCATCGCAGCATCCGTGAGTGATTACATGTGTCCAGTTAGCATTTAGCTCTGTAAATTAGCTGAAAAACGGCTAAAATACTAAGTAACTGATCAAATTAAATAAAAGAAAAATGGTATTGTACGGTTTTGTATTATTATTATTGTGCATATTGTATTTTTTTATATTTAATTCCACTTATTTTTTTTATTGGCACATGTTCTAATATTTCAATGGTGCTAATTCAGTTTATGGTGCTTCAATGTGTTTTCTACTAGAATTGATTACAACAGGAGCAGGAGCATTTGAAAAAGCACCTCTTCTGCAAATGGCCCAGTTGGCTTACCTTCCTACTAGAGGCAGTCATAAAATCCAGGATCTCTGAAACCCAGTTGTCTACCAAGTCCTAAGAGCCTAATGATTTAGCTCACTACCAGCATTCATTTGGGATTGTGGACATTCTCACATGAACCACTGTTGAGATCCATGCTCTTCATTTTATTCTGTCCAGTTATTTTTTTTACATTGCAACCAAGTAGGGTTGATGTTTTTTTTTTACATTACATCTTTTTTAAAGATTCGTTTCTTGTGGTAAAATAATGAAGAACATCTTACTGACTGCTGCTGTAACGCTGACTCCACTGCTCCTGATATTGTTAAACACAGAGAAGAGAGTGAATGTGTATTTGGTTCCAGGACTGAGAGATGACACTGTGTGGTTAACTGGTCCATCTCCATGTGGTGCACTGATGAATGTCTCTCTGCCATTAAACTGGAGAACAAAGCTGACGTTGTTGTTCTAATTTATTCCACTGCAGAGTGATGCTGGTCTCATCTTGACTGGATGCTCTGAAGCCACCTGCATTTTCAGGAGCTAAAAACACAACATTATGGGAAGCAGTTTATTCATGTGCTTTGCAGTGTTATTTTATATGTAAAAAGAAAGAAAATACAAAAAGTTTTTTTTTTACAGACATAAGTCATTTTATGTTACTCGTGAATATCCCCTTTGTGGTAGATAACATTTTTTTTGTATTTAGTATCAGAATTTGTTTTTTCTGTTGTGAAAACAGAGGTTTCATTAATATTTTGTTGAATAGCCTTTTGAATATTTACGTCATCCCAAACAATAAAATAATGTCATGGCCTTTTGATGCTCCTCTCTAAACGCTAGAAAAAGTGTTATTGGCAAACATGCATTTTGTCTCTGGAATTAGGTACAACAACATTGGGTCATTTTTGACATTATTTCAGACAAATATAAAACCTCTCGCAACATTTAAGATGCAATTGTTAATGTATATCACCTGTGTTGAATATAAAACAAAAAAGATTGGCATTAATACTATGTAGGGATTGCATTAAACATCTTACCAGTGGCAGCTGAAAGCTGAACTCCTTCACTTCTTATGTTTCAAACTCAGAGAAGAGAGTGAATGTGTATTTGGTTCCAGGACTGAGAAATGACACTGTGTGGTTAACTGGTCCATCTCCTTCTGGTGCACTGATGAATGTCTCTGTGCCATTAAACTGGAGAACAAAGCTGATATTGTTGTTTACTTTATTCCACTGCAGAGTGATGCTGGTCTCATTTTGACTGGATGCTCTGAAGCCACCTGCATTTTCAGGAGCTAAAAACAGAACATGATTGAAAGTAGTTCATTCGTGTTACTAAGTCTGATATTGTACAAAGAGAAAGAAAATACAGGAAGATTTTTTTTACAGTCATAAGACATTTTGTATTATATCTAAATTTCCCCTTTGACTCAGATTAAAGACTGCTTTCATTTTTTGTATTTAATCTTAAAAGTAGCTTATTTCTTTCTGTTCTCTCAGCTTGCCACAAAAGACCTTAGCCTCAATATTTAAGAAGGTAATAAACATAGTTATCATCGGGCCCACATTTCTGTATAAATAAGGTTGTTTTTTTTGTAATTGATCTTATTCCTTTTTTTTTTATTTTATTTTATACCAGAATATTTTTTTCTGTTGTGAAAACAAAAGCTTCTTTAATATTTTGTTGAAATGTCTTGAATATTTAAAATTTGCTTGAGTCATCCCACAATATAATAATGTCATGACCAGTTAATGCCCCTCACTGGGGGCAGGAAATAAGGATAATGGCCTGTTCCTACTGGCACACACATTTTATCTATGGAATAAGGTATAATGATGGGATCATTTGTGACATTATTTCAGACAAATATAAAATGGCTAGCAAAGTGTAAGATGTAATCATTGCATGTGTATTACCGGTGCTGAATACTAAACTGTACAAATATGCATTAATACTATAGGGATTACATTAAAAATCTTACCAGTGGCAGCTGAAAGCTGAACTTCTTTACTTCTTATGTTCTCAAACTCAGAGAAGAGAGTGAATGTGTATTTGGTTCCAGGACTGAGAGATGACACTGTGTGGTTAACTGGTCCATCTCCATCTGGTGCACTGATGAATGTCTCTCTGCCATTGAACTGGAGAACAAAGCTGATATTGTTGTTCAATGTATTCCACTGCAGAGTGATGCTGGTCTCATCTTGACTGGTTACTCTGAAGTCATCTGCATTTTCAAGCTCTAAAAACAAAATGAGGTTAGAAAAAAATTATAAAAGTCAGCAAGTCTGACATTGTACATAGGTCACTTTATATTACCAAAATATTTTTAGCTATTTAATGCCAGATTGACAAGACAGTTTTGTTTTTAGCTTTCTTAGAGTCATAGAGGTAAATGCACTTAAAGGTGACCTATTTTGCTTTCTTGAACAGGTTAGGACACGTCGATGACTGTATACAACATGCTCATTACATTTTTCTGCACAAAATCCATCTTTGATGATGAGATTTCAGTTTGGTCAGTTCTGCTCCTTTCAGAATGAGATGTTTTAGGATCTCTTGTAACTTTAAGTCCAAATAGTCTACTGCTGGCCCCCAACTCAACATTTACACTTGCACCTGCAAACAGATGCTCAATTTTACAACCATATGTTTATGAATAGCAGAAATGGAGACTCCTGCAAAACTAACAAGGAACTGCCTACTGTGGAACATGGGAATTCAATACTACATTTAAAATAATCCACTTGCCTTAAAATGGAATTTATGCAAGTATTTATGTTTGAAATGAGTGTCTAAGTTGGCAAATTGACTTATTTTCCATGGTGATTTGGTTTCTAGTGTTCTATTCGACAACATTAAGAAATTATACTTATTCAAGTTCTTCTTGAAATCCTACTTGATGTAATAGAAATAAATGTATTTTTATTCCAGTAGAGAAACTGAGCAAAATCAACTACTGAATTTAATTAAAAAATTACATTTGTTACCTTCTGTTAGATTTTTTTTTTTTTACACAAATAGAAATGAAATTATTTTAGAAGTAGAAGTAAATTTTACCTGAACAGATGACACCAGCATCCTGACTGTGTCTACAGTCGTGTCTCCCAAATCCTCTGTCTTTACACTGTGTAAGTGACGTTTCATTGCCAGAACATGACACGTCATCAAGCCAGATGTGTCCTGTTCCTTGACCAAAGAAGGCTCTACTGGTAGCGTTCACTGCTGTTCCACAGCTCAACTCTCTACAAACCACATCGGCATCCTTTAAGTCCCAATAATCATCACAGACCGTTCCCCAGCTATTGTTGTGGTAGACTTCAACTCTTCCAGAACATCGAGAAAACCCAGCACCAGTTAACCTGACCTGACCTTGAAGAAAAAACTGTATTATTTGAATTGGATTTAAACAATATTGCATCTTCTAAAATACAAGAAAATCCAGTTACTTTCAGCAAATGTATTTTCACAAATCCCAGTCATAGTTTGCATTTGTCAAACAGACTGTATAGTTTAAAATTGAATTTTGTAACCTTGTAAAATTAAATAGCGGGGAATTTATCCCTTTTGCATGTGTGTGTTCAAGTCAAAAATCCATGTTTAATTATTTTGTGCTTGTAAATAGAATGAGTAGTTGTTGCAATATTCTCATCATCATCATCATAAAAAACAGTGGATTATCTTTAGAATTTATAGAAAATATGTTTGTGGCATTCTGGAAATTGAGTAACTGAAATAAATGCTATAACACATGGATTGCTTCTACTTTTCAAAACAAATCCATTTTATTTTCTTGTGTTTACTGAAGTTTTGGATGTAAATAAAAATTAAAATATTTGAACAAAACGGTGTTTGTTTGTTTTTTTTTTTTTCCTGAAATAAAAAATAGTTTTACCTGAACAGATGACACCAGCATCCTGATTGTGTTCACAGTTGTGTGTCCCAAATCCTCTGTGCTGACACTGTGTAAGTGAAGCTTCATTGCCAGAACACAACACGTCATCAAGCCAGATCTGTCCTGTTCCTTGACCAAAGAAGGCTCTACTGGTAGCGTTCATTGCTGTTCCACAGTCCAACTCTCTACAGACCACATTGGCATCCTTTAAGTCCCAATAATCACCACAGACCGTTCCCCAGGTACTGTTGTGGTAGACTTCAACTCTTCCATAACATTGAGGGATTACAGAACCTACTAATCTGGTTTTACCTTGAAGCAGAAGAAGAAGCAAGTATTAATACTTAACCTCGATTTAAAGACTTTTGCATCCTCTAGAAACAAAAAAAAAAAAATCCAGTCACCTTCTCCGAGTGTTCACAGATTCCACTTATGTTTTATCCTTGCACGTCAGACTGTATTATTTTACTGGTCATATGAACAAATAGACCTCAAATTAGAAATTGTGTTACTATGCTGGTCTCTTGAGAAATTTTAATTTCTATGAAAGTTTGATGCCAAGAAGGAGATTTGATAGAGAAGTGATTTGAGCACAATTTTCTATTATGTAAAGTCCATAGCTTTCATTGTTAACATCATTAGAAATCTTTTTATGTTCTCTGCTCTGCTGCTGAAGGGATACCCCAAATGTGTGCATACTGTGGAAAAAGCTTCGCTTCACAGTAGCAAAGATATATCAAAAATTTTGAGAGAAATTGTGCAGCACAGGGTGTCTCTGTATGCAGATATCATACTTTTTGTCTCCAACCCAACCAAATCACTTCTGATCAACATCAGATCTGGTGATCTGGTGTTGATCATTTCTACAGTTTTTTAGGCTATCAGTTGAACATCAGTAAGAGGGAGCCTTAGACGTTGCAAACTCACTTTTAAAAGTGTCAACAATTGTACACATCTGGAAGTCATAGTTTCTGGAAAATAAAATAATCTATCTTCAGAAAACTAAACAGCAGGATGTGTCACGTTGCCAAATTTCACATCTATTACTTGGTATTTAACTTGACAAATCTTTTGTGTTGGTCCTTTTATTATGACCATTACAACTATTCTAACTGCATGATGCTGGAGCTGTGCAAACACAGTATTTTTTTGCTTGTGAGCTTCTTTGCTCTGCTTTGCATTCATACTCTATTGGATCACTTACAAACCGTTTAGATAAATATTAACTGAAAATACGAGTTCAGTTCAGGAAACAGTTTGGCATATGCAGTTTTTCTGTTTTTCCTATTATAGATTCAGGGTTTTGCTAATGGCTTACAAGTGGTAAAATACATTTTAGGGATCTGGTTATAGATCCTATCATTTGTACAATTTGTCGAGAACAAAATGAGAATGAGTTAACCATTTTAAGGTGGTTCATCACCTTTCTCAAAGAGAAAGCTGTCTTCCATCTATTTTACTTTTAGTCCAACATCCATGAGATGCAACCTTATGGAGGTCTCTCTCTATCATTTGTTTTTCTCATGTCCTCTTTTGAGCAATTGTTGAAAGGAAATATTTGTCACAGTTTGAGTAATGGGTAAAACCAAGTCATTGTATCAGGACAGGACACGTCACAAACTGCCTCTTTGGGTACAAGAGTGTCAGTGGTGCCAGGTTGCTATAAATATAACTTCAAACACTTTTATGAGTCATTTATTGGCATCACGACCAACTGAGATTGTTGCCATGGATTTGACCATGTTGGACAATGAGTAGGAAAAACCTCTCATAATTACTGATGTATTTAGTGAAGACACAGCTGCTGTATCAGCCTGGGACTAAAAAGCATCCACTTTTTCCCAGCTCTTGCTGACTGATTGGTTCTTCAGGTTTGGTATTTCAAGCCTCATTACTTTGGATCTGGATTTGAGATCATATGAATTCAGCAGCTCTGTAACCTATTAGACTTGAGAATGTTACATACTCCTTGGCATCCTGCTGGAAATGAGCAGTGTGAGCAGTTCAACAAAACTCTTCATGACCTTCTGTGCACCTTCCCAAAGTTTAGGGAATCAGGATTGGGCTTCCTGCCTCCCACAAGTGTTTTTCTATTACAATACTATCCCGCATAGTACAATACAATGGCTGCACTATGGCACAGTTGGTAACACTGTTGCCTTGCAGCAAGAAGGTCCTGGGTTCAAATCCCGGCCTGGTGTCTTTCTGCATGTAGTTTGCATGTTTTCCCTGTGCATACTCCGGCTTCCCCCCACATGACTGTCAGGTTAATTTCTCTCTAAATTCTCCCTATGTGTGGGTGTGTGAGGTTGTTTGTCCTGTCTGTACCTGTGTTGCCCTGCGACAGGGTGTACCCCGCCTCGCCCGGAACATTAGCTGGAGATAGGCACCAGCACCTCCCAACCCAACTAGGGACAAGGGTGTAAGAACATGGAAGGTTGGGTACTATCCTCTCACCAAAGTACTGACAAGTCTCTGACTTTTCTTATGTTTGACTCAGAGCCTTTAAACCTGCAAATCTATTATTGGTGGTTAATTATTGTGAGGCGAAGTGCTTGTTTGTCAAGCATCAGACTAGATTACAACAGGAGCAGGAGCATTTGAAAAGGCACCTCTTTTGCAAATGGCCCAGTTGGTTTACCTTCGTTCTAGAGGCAGTCGTAAAATCCAGGATCTCTGAAACCAAGTTGTCTACTAAGTCCTAAGAGCCTAATGATTTAGCTCACTACCAGCATTCATTTGGGATTATGGACATTCTCACATGAACCACTGTTGAGATCCATGCTCTTCATTTCATTCTGTCCAGTTATTTTTGTTACTTGCAACTAAGTAGAGTTGATGTTTTTTTTTTACATCTTTTTTAAAGATTCGTTTCTTGTGGTAAAATAATGAAGAATATCTTACTGATTGCTGCTGTAACGCTGACTCCACTGCTCCTGATATTGTTAAACACAGAGAAGAGAGTGAATGTGTATTTGGTTCCAGGAGTTAGAGATGACACTTTGTGGTTAACTGGTCCATTTCCTTCTGGTGCACTGATGAATGTCTCTTTGCCATTAAACTGGAGAACAAAGCTGATATTGTTGTTTATTTTATTCCACTGCAGAGTGATGCTGGTCTCATCTTGACTGGTTACTCTGAAGTCATCTGCATTTTCAAGCTCTAAAAACACAATGAGGTTAGAAGAAAATTATAAAAGTCGGTAAATGTGACATTGTACATTCCTTTAATTGTTCTTAGGTTTGACTGTGAACCTCTACGGCCTGTCATCCTTTTATTGGTTGTTAATGGTTGTGAGGCATAGTGCTATTTTACTTTCTTGAGAAGGTTAGGACACGTCTATGACTGTATACAACATGCTCATTACATTTTTCTGCACAAAATCCATCTTGGATGATGAGATTTCAGTTTGGTCAGTTCTGCTCCTTTCAGAATGCGATGTTTTAGGATCTCTTGTAACTTTATGTCCAAATAGGCTACTGCTGGCCCCCAACTCAACATTTACACTTGCAGGTAAAAATACCTGCAACCAGATGCTCAATTTTACAACCATATGTTTATGAATAGCAGAAATGGAGACTCCTGCACAACTAACAAGGAACTGCCTACTGTGGAACATGGGAATTTAATACTACATTTAAAATAACCCACTTGCCTTAAAATGGAAATTATGAAAGTATTTATGTTTGAAATGAGTGTCTAAGTTGGCAAATTGACTTATTTTCCCTGGAGATTTGGTTTCTAATGTTCTATTTGACAACATTAAGAATTTGTACTTATTCAAGTCCTTCTTGAAATCCTACTTGATGTAATAGAAATAAATGTACTTTTATTCCAGTCGTGTAATTGAGTCACACAGTGATTTGTATTTTATAGCACAATCAAGAAACTACTGAGTTTTGAAAAAATGACATTGGCTTCCTTAGGGTTATTTTTTAAATGTAAGTAGAAATGAAATTATTTTAGAAGTAGAAGTAAATTTTACCTGAACAGATGACACCAGCATCCTGATTGTGTTCACAGTTGTGTGTCCCAAATCCTCTGTCTTTACACTGTGTAAGTGACGTTTCATTGCCAGAACATGACACGTCATCAAGCCAGATCTGTCCTTTTCCTTGACCAAAGAAGGCTCTACTGGTAGCGTTCACTGCTGTTCCACAGTCCAACTCTCTACAGACCACATTGGCATCCTTTAAGTCCCAATAATCATCACAGACCGTTCCCCAGCTATTGTTGTGGTAGATTTCAACTCTTCCAGAACAACGAGGTAATTCATCACCAGTTAACCTGGTCTGACCTTGAAGAAAAAACACTGTATTATTTGAATTGGATTTAAACAATATTGCATCTTCTAAAATACAAGAAAATCCAGTTACTTTCAGCAAATGTATTTTCACAAATCCCAGTCATAGTTTGCATTTGTCAAACAGACTGTATAGTTTAAAATTGAATTTTGTAACCTTGTAAAATTAAATAGCGGGGAATTTATCCCTTTTGCATGTGTGTGTGTTCAAGTCAAAAATCCATGTTTAATTATTTTGTGCTTGTAAATAGAATGAGTAGTTGTTGCAATATTCTCATCATCATCATCATAAAAAACAGTGGATTATCTTTAGAATTTACAGAAAATATGTTTGTGGCATTCTGGAAATTGAGTAACTGAAATAAATGCTATAACACATGGATTGCTTCTACTTTTCAAAACAAATCTATTTTTTTCCTTGTGTTCACTGAAGTTTTAGATGTAAATAAAAATTAAAATATTTGAACAAAACGGTGTTTGTTTGTTTTCTTCCTGAAATAAAAAATAGTTTTACCTGAACAGATGACACCAGCATCCTGATTGTGTTCACAGTTGTGTGTCCCAAATCCTCTGTGCTCACACTGTGTAAGTGACGTTTCATTGCCAGAACACAACACGTCATCAAGCCAGATCTGTCCTGTTCCTTGACCAAAGAAGGCTCTACTGGTAGCGTTCACTGCTGTTCCACAGTCCAACTCTCTACAGACCACATTGGCATCCTTTAAGTCCCAATAATCATCACAGACCGTTCCCCAGGTATTGTTGTGGTAGACTTCAACTCTTCCATAACATTGAGGGATTACAGAACCTACTAATCTGGTCTTACCTTGAAGCAGAAGAAGAAGCAAGTATTAATATTTAACTTCGATTTAAAGTCTTTTGCATCCTCTAGAAACAAAAAATAAATAAATCCAGTCACCTTCTCAGAGTGTTCACAGATTCCACTCATGTTTTATCCTTGTAAGTCAGACTGTATTATTTTACTGGTCATATGAACAAATAGACCTCAAATCAGAAATTTTGTTACTATGCTGGTCTCTTGAGAAATTTTAATTTCTATGAAAGTTTGATGCCAAGAAGGAGATTTGATAGAGAAGTGATTTGAGCACAATTTTCTATTATGTAAAGTCCATAGCTTTCATTGTTAACATCATTAGAAATCTTTTTATGTTCTCTGCTCTGCTGCTGAAGGGATACCCCAAATGTGTGCATACTGTGGAAAAAGCTTCGCTTCACAGTAGCAAAGATATATCAAAAATTTTGAGAGAAATTGTGCAGCACAGGGTGTCTCTGTATGCAGATATCATACTTTTTGTCTCCAACCCAACCAAATCACTTCTGATCAACATCAGATCTGGTGATCTGGTGTTGATCATTTCTACAGTTTTTTAGGCTATCAGTTGAACATCAGTAAGAGGGAGCCTTAGACGTTGCAAACTCACTTTTAAAAGTGTCAACAATTGTACACATCTGGAAGTCATAGTTTCTGGAAAATAAAATAATCTATCTTCAGAAAACTAAACAGCAGGATGTGTCACTTTGCCAAATTTCACATCTATTACTTGGTATTTAACTTGACAAATCTTGTGTGTTGGTCCTTTTATTATGACCATTACAACTATTCTAACTGCATGATGCTGGAGCTGTGCAAACACAGTATTTTTTTGCTTGTGAGCTTCTTTGCTCTGCTTTGCATTCATACTCTATTGGATGACTTATAAACCGTTTAGATAAATATTCACTGAAAATACGAGTTCAGTTCAGGAAACAGTTTGGCATATGCAGTTTTTCTGTTTTTCCTATTATAGATTCAGGGTTTTGCTAATGGCTTACAAGTGGTAAAATACATTTTAGGGATCTGGTTATAGATCCTATCATTTGTACAATTTGTCGAGAACAAAATGAGGATGAGTTAACCATTTTAAGGTGGTTCATCACCTTTCTCAAAGAGAAAGCTGTCTTCCATCTATTTTACTTTTAGTCCAACATCCACGAGATGCAACCATATGGAGGTCTCTCTCTATCATTTGTTTTTCTCATGTCCTCTTTTGAGCAACTATTGAAAGGAAATATTTGTCACAGTTTGAGTAATGGGTAAAACCAAGTCATTGTATCAGGACAGGACACGTCACAAACTGCCTGTTTGGGTACAAGAGTGTCAGTGGTGCCAGGTTGCTATAAATATAACTTCAAACACTTTTATGAGTCATTTATTGGCATCACGACCAACTGAGATTGTTGCCATGGATTTGACCATGTTGGACAATGAGTAGGAAAAACCTCTCATAATTACTGATGTATTTAGTGAAGACACAGCTGCTGTATCAGCCTGGGACGAAAAAGCATCCACTTTTTCCCAGCTCTTGCTGACTGATTGGTTCTTCAGGTTTGGTATTTCAAGCCTCATTACTTTGGATCTGGATTTGAGATCATGTGAATTCAGCAGCTCTGTATCCTATTAGACTTGAGAATGTTACATACTCCTTGGTATCCTGCTGGAAATGAGCAGTGTGAGCAGTTCAACAAAACTCTTCATGACCTTCTGTGCACCTTCCCAAAGTTTAGGGAATCAGGATTGGGCTTCCTGCCTCCCACAAGTGTTTTTCTATTACAATACTATCCCGCATAGTACAATACAATGGCTGCACTATGGCACAGTTGGTAACACTGTTGCCTTGCAGCAAGAAGGTCCTGGATTCAAATCCCGGCCTGGTGTCTTTCTGCATGTAGTTTGCATGTTCTCCCTGTGCATACTCCGGCTTCCCCCCACATGACTGTCAGGTTAATTTCTCTCTAAATTCTCCCTATGTGTGGGTGTGTGAGGTTGTTTGTCCTGTCTGTACCTGTGTTGCCCTGCGACAGGGTGTACCCCGCCTCGCCCGGAACATTAGCTGGAGATAGGCACCAGCACCTCCCAACCCAACTAGGGACAAGGGTGTAAGAACATGGAAGGTTGGGTACTATCCTCTCACCAAAGTACTGACAAGTCTCTGACTTTTCTTATGTTTGACTCAGAGCCTTTAAACCTGCAAATCTATTATTGGTGGTTAATTATTGTGAGGTGGAGTGGCTGTTTGTCAAGCATCAGACTAGATTACAACAGGAGCAGGAGCATTTGAAAAGGCACCTCTTTTGCAAATGGCCCAGTTGGTTTACCTTCGTTCTAGAGGCAGTCGTAAAATCCAGGATCTCTGAAACCAAGTTGTCTACTAAGTCCTAAGAGCCTAATGATTTAGCTCACTACCATCATTCATTTGGGATTATGGACATTCTCACATGAACCACTGTTGAGATCCATGCTCTTCATTTCATTCTGTCCAGTTATTTTTGTTACATTGCAACCAAGTAGAGTTGATGTTTTTTTATATTACATCTTTAGCACTTTTTAAAGATTTGTTTCTTGTGGTAAAATAATGAAGAATATCTTACTGATTGCTGCTGTAACGCTGACTCCACTGCTCCTGATATTGTTAAACACAGAGAAGAGAGTGAATGTGTATTTGGTTCCAGGAATTAGAGATGACACTGTGTGGTTAACTGGTCCATTTCCTTCTGGTGCACTGATGAATGTCTCTTTGCCATTAAACTGGAGAACAAAGCTGATATTGTTGTTTATTTTATTCCACTGCAGAGTGATGCTGGTCTCATCTTGACTGGTTACTCTGAAGTCATCTGCATTTTCAAGCTCTAAAAACAAAATGAGGTTAGAAGAAAATTATAAAAGTCGGTAAATGTGACATTGTACATTCCTTTAATTGTTCTTAGGTTTGACTGTGAACCTCTACGGCCTGTCATCCTTTTATTGGTTGTTAATGGTTGTGAGGCAGATTGCTATTTTACATTCTTGAGAAGGTTAGGACACGTCTATGACTGTATACAACATGCTCATTATATTTTTCTGCACAAAATCCATCTTGGATGATGAGATTTCAGTTTGGTCAGTTCTGCTCCTTTCAGAATGAGATGTTTTAGG
The DNA here is from genome assembly GCA_010277075.1 of Poeciliopsis retropinna. NCBI lineage: Eukaryota > Metazoa > Chordata > Actinopteri > Cyprinodontiformes > Poeciliidae > Poeciliopsis > Poeciliopsis retropinna. The sequence continues at coordinate 6,109,239 of VMRM01000019.1, forward strand.
ACCTCTTGTAACTTTATGTCCAAATAGGCTACTGCTGGCCCCCAACTCAACATTTACACTTGCAGGTAAAAACGCCTGCAACCAGATGCTCAATTTTACAACCATATGTTTATGAATAGCAGAAATGGAGACTCCTGCACAACTAACAAGGAACTGCCTACTGTGGAACATGGGAATTCAATACTACATTTAAAATAACCCACTTGCCTTAAAATGGAAATTATGAAAGTATTTATGTTTGAAATGAGTGTCTAAATTGGCAAATTGACTTATTTTCCCTGGAGATTTGGTTTCTAATGTTCTATTTGACAACATTAAGAATTTGTACTTATTCAAGTCCTTCTTGAAATCCTACTTGATGTAATAGAAATAAATGTACTTTTATTGCAGTCGTGTAATTGAGTCACACAGTGATTTGTATTTTATAGCACAATCAAGAAACTACTGAGTTTTGAAAAAATGACATTTGTTTCCTTAGGGTTATTTTTTAAATGTAAGTAGAAATAAAATTATTTTAGAAGTAGAAGTAAATTTTACCTGAACAGATGACACCAGCATCCTGATTGTGTTCACAGTTGTGTGTCCCAAATCCTCTGTGCTCACACTGTGTAAGTGACGTTTCATTGCCAGAACACGACACGTCATCAAGCCAGATCTGTCCTTTTCCTTGACCAAAGAAGGCTCTACTGGTAGCGTTCACTGCTGTTCCACAGTCCAACTCTCTACAGACCACATTGGCATCCTTTAAGTCCCAATAATCATCACAGACCGTTCCCCAGCTATTGTTGTGGTAGATTTCAACTCTTCCAGAACAACGAGGTAATACATCACCAGTTAACCTAATATGACCTTGAAGAAAAAACACTGTATTATTTGAATTGGATTTAAACAATATTGCATCTTCTAAAACACAAGAAAATCCAGTTACTTTCAGCAAATGTATTTTCACAAATTCCACTAATAATTGGAATTGTCAAACAGACTGTATAGTTTAATATTGAATTTTGTAACCTTGTAAAAATTAAATAGCTGCGAATTTTCACATTGTTCAGTCACATCAAATCTCACAAAAGTGCACGTAGGGTCAGTGTGAATGTGCTCGACCGTGCACAGAGTAAAAAAATAAAAAAACACTTATTGACAGTTTTTGTTTTGAGATCTCAAGATAGACTTAACGTTTCGAAGGAATATTTATTGCAAGAGTTATTTGAAGAAGACTGGAAAGTTGCATGGACATTGACCAACTCAACACACAGGTCGTCCTTCAGAATCGACTCCAAACTGTCATGATGTGCGTTGTGAGAGCGGTGAGGCAGAGGCAGCAGACCCAGGTAGAGATGAGTAAGTGATGATTTAATAATGAAATCCAAAGTCCAGGCAACACACAGGAGCAAAGGGCAAATGCTCAAAAGTAGGTGACGACAGAAAACAAGGTCTGACACGACGAGGACCTGACAGACTTGGAAACATTGATGACACTACATACACAGGAGGTTATCAGGGGAACGAGACACACCTCGGGACAGTCAAGGGGAGACAGGGCAACACGGAGACTGAGACACAGAAATTCAAAATAAACATACTCCAAACTCAGTTCCTGACACAAACTGGACCAAGGAAAAATCTCTTTATATGGCCACGATTAACGCATTTCTTCACTTGAACAAGCCACCAATGACCTTAGAATCCATCTTTAAGCAGGTAATAAACAAACTTATTATTCGGCCCATATTTTATATTAATAAGTTTTTTTTTGTCATTGATCTTATGCAATATTCTCATCATCTTCATCATAAAGAATAGAGAATAATCTTTCAAATTTACAGAAAATATCTGTCTGTGGGTAATTCTTCTTCATAAGATGACACTCTGGGAATTGAGTTACTGAAATAAATGTTATAACATATAGAATTGCTTCTACTTTTCAAAACAGATCTATTTTTTTCCTTGTGTTTACTGAAGGTTTGGATATAGGTACAAATTAAATAATTTGAGCGAAACAGTTTTGTTTCCTGAAATAAAAATGTGTTTTACCTGAACAGACGACACCAGCATCCTCCCAGTGTTCACAGTTGTGTGTCCCAAATCCTCTGTGCTGACACTGTGTAAGTGAAGCTTCATAGCCAGAACACAACACGTCATCAAGCCAGATCTGTCCTGTTCCTTGACCAAAGAAGGCTCTACTGGTAGCGTTCACTGCTGTTCCACAGCCCAACTCTCTACAAACCACAATGGCATCCTTTAAGTTCCAGTCATCATCACAAACCGTTCCCCAAATACTGTTGTGGTAGACTTCAACTCTTCCAGAACATCGAGAAAATCCAGCACCAGCTAACCTGATCTGACCTTGAAGCAGAAAAAGAAGCATTTTTTTTTTTTTTAAACTTTGATTTAAACACTTGCACTCTAAAAAATCCAGTCACCTTCTGCAAATGTATGTTTACAGATTCCACTCATGTTTTATAACACAACCAAGTAACAACTGAGTTTTAAAAAAAAATACCATAATTTTCGGACTATAAGTCTACTGTTTTTCCCTACGCTTGGAACCATGCTGCTTTTTGCCTGGTGCAGCTTTTATGTGGATTTTTCGGATTTTTCTTCAACCGCCAGGTGGCTCTTCAACAGGAAGTGAATTATTGAAAGTCAAAATTGGAAATAAAGGAAGAAAGTGCTGACTTTCATCTAGAACTAGCACATGCTAGCAGCAGGCATGACGGAGAATGTTTTCTAACTCATAACTACTCATTAAGGAAACAATAAGAAAAAGTTCCTATGATGCCGCATATAATTTGAAGGCTATCGATCTGGCAGTACATATCAATAGCCGCGAAGCTCGGCGTGAACGAATCCATGGTTTAGCATTGGAGACGGACAACTGTGTCTTAATAGCACGCGTATTAAGGACGCAGCTCTCTGCTGTATCCTTGTGGAAAACCCGAGAGCGGCAGAGATACCAGCGGCTTATAGCCCAGTGCGGCTTATTTATGTACGTTTCCAGTTGTTTTTTTTGTTTGTTTTATTTTTTTAACTTTGTGGGTTTGTTTTGTAGTGACGTGCGCTATACAGTCCGGAAAATATGATACATTTGTTTGCTTATGTTTTTATTTTATCTTAATAGAAAATAAGTTATTTCATCAAAAGAATCTTGCATTTTTTCAGAAGTAAAAGTAAATTTTACCTGAACAGATGACACCAGCATCCTGATTGTGTTCACAGTTGTGTGTCCCAAATCCTCTGTGCTCACACTGTGTAAGTGACGTTTCATTGCCAGAACATGACACGTCATCAAGCCAAATCTGTCCTGTTCCTTGACCAAAGAAGGCTCTACTGGTAGCGTTCACTGCCGTTCCACAGTCCAACTCTCTACAGACCACATTGGCATCATTTAAATCCCAAAGATCATCACAGACTGTTCCCCAGGTACTGTTGTGGTAGATTTCAACTCTTCCAGAACAACGAGGTAATCCAGCACCAGCTAACCTGGTCTGACCTTGAAGAAGAATATATTCATATTTAAATTTGATTTAAAGACTTTTGCATCCTCTAAAACACAAGAAAAATCTAGTCAACTTCTCAGAGTGTTCACAGATTCCACTCATGTTTTATCCTTGTAAATTAGTTTCCTGGTCATATGAACAAATAGACCTCAAATCATGAATTTTGTTACTATGCTGGACTCTTCAGAAACTTTAATTTCTATGAAAGTTTTATGCCAAGAAGGACATGTGATAGAGAAGTGACTTGAGCACAATTTCCTATTATGTTCTGGAGTGAACGTTCATATAAAGCCCATGTCTTTACATTCGTGTGAAGCCCATGTCTTTACATTCGTGTGAAGCCCATGTCTTTACATTCGTGTGAAGCCCATGTCTTTACATTCGTGTGAAGCCCATGTCTTTACATTCGTGTAAAGTCCATGTCTTTCATTGTTAACATTATTAGAAATCTTTTTATGTTCTCTGCTCTGCTGCTGAAGGGATACCCCAAATGTGTGCATACTGTGGAAAAAGCTTTGCTTCACAGTAGCAAAGATAAAACTAAAATTTTGAGAGAAATTGTGCAGCACAGGGTGTTTCTGTACGCAGATGATATTATGCTTTTTGTCTCCAACCCAACCAAATCACTTCCTTCTGCTCTTGTGTTAAATAATCATTTCTACAGTTTTTTAGGCTATCAGTTGAACATCAGTAAGAGGGAGCCTTAGATGTTGCAAACTCACTTTTAAAAGTATCAACAATTGTACACATCTGGAAGTGATAGTTATTGGAAAATAAAATAATCTATCTTCAGAAAACTAAACAGCAGGATGTGTCACTTTGCCAAATTTCACATCTATTACTCGGTATTTAACTTGATAAATCTTGTGTGTTGGTCCTTTTATTATGACCACAACAAATATTCTGACTGCATGATGCTGGAGCTGTGCATACACAATAACTTGTTGCTTGTGAGCTTCTTTGCTCTCCTTTGCCTTTATATTGGATCACTTAAAAACCATTAAGATAAATATTCAGTTCAGGAAACAGTTTGGCATATGCAGTTTTTCTGTTTTTCCTATTATAGATTCAGGGTTTTGCTAATGGCTTACAAATGGTAAAATGCATTTTAGGGATCTGGTTATAGATCCTATCATTTGTACAATTTGTCGAGAACAAAATGAGGATGAGTTAACCATTTTAAGGTGGTTCATCACCTTTCTCAAAGAGAAAGCTGTCTTCCATCTATTTTACTTTTAGTCCAACATCCACGAGATGCAACCATATGGAGGTCTCTCTCTACCATTTGTTTTTCTCATGTCCTCTTTTGAGCAACTGTTGAAAGGAAATATTTGTCACAGTTTGAGTAATGGGTAAAACCAAGTCCTTGTATCAGGACAGGATACATCACAGACTGCGTCTTTGGGTACAAGAGTGTCAGTGGTGCCAGGTTGCGATAAATATAACTTCAAACACTTTCATGAGTCATTTATTGGCATCACGGCCAACTGAGATTGTTGCCATGGATTTGACCATGTTGGACAATGAGTAGGAAAAACCTCTTATAATTACTGATGTATTTAGTGAAGACACAGCTGCTGTATCAGCCTGGGACTAAAAAGCATCCACTTTTTCCCAGCTCTTGCTGACTGATTGGTTCTTCAGGTTTGGTATTTCAAGCCTCATTATTTTGGATCTGGATTTGAGATCATGTGAATTCAGCAGCTCTGTATCCTATTAGACTTGAGAACGTTACATACTCCTTGGCATCCTGCTGGAAATGAGCAGTGTGAGCAGTTCAACAAAACTCTTCATGACCTTCTGTGCACCTTCCCAAAGTTTAGGGAATCAGGATTGGGCTTCCTGCCTCCCACAAGTGTTTTCTGTTACAATACTATCCTCTGACCAAAGTACTGACAAGTCTCTGATTTTTCTAATGTTTGACAGTGAACCTCTATGGCCTGTCATCCTTTTATTGGTTGTTAATGGTTGTGAGGCAAAGTGCTGGTCTGTCAAGCATCAGAATAGATTACAACAGGAGCACAAGCATTTGCAAAAGCACCTCTTTACATCTTTAGCACTTTTTAAAGATTCATTTTTTGTGGTATAATAATGAAGAACAACTTACTTGTAGCTGCTGTAATGTTGACTCCACTGCTCCTGATATTGTTAAACACAGAGAAGAGAGTGAATGTGTATTTGGTTCCAGGAGTTAGAGATGACACTGTGTGGTTAACTGGTCCATCTCCATCTGGTGCACTGATGAATGTTTCTGTGCCATTAAACTGGAGAACAAAGCTGATATTGTTGTTTATTTTATTCCACTGCAGAGTGATGCTGGTCTCATCTTGACTGGTTACTCTGAAGTCATCTGCATTTTCAAGCTCTAAAAACAAAATGAGGTTAGAAGAAAATTATAAAAGTCGGTAAATGTGACATTGTACATTCCTTTAATTGTTCTTAGGTTTGACTGTGAACCTCTACGGCCTGTCATCCTTTTAGTGGTTGTTAATGGTTGTGAGGCAGATTGCTATTTTACTTTGTTGAAAAGGTTAGGACACGTGTATGGCTGTATACAACATGCTCATTACATTTTTCTGCACAAAATCCATCTTGGATGATGAGATTTCAGTTTGGTCAGTTCTGCTCCTTCCAGAATGAGATGTTTTAGGACCTCTTGTAACTTTAACTTCAAATAAGCTGCTGCTAGCCCCCAACACAACATTTACACTTGCAGGTAAAAACGCCTGCAAACAGATGCTCAATTTTACAACCATATGTTTATGAATAGCAGAAATGGAGACTCCTGCACAACTAACAAGGAACTGCCTACTGTGGAACATGGGAATTCAATACTACATTTAAAATAACCCACTTGCTTTAAAATGGAAATTATGAAAGTATTTATGTTTGAAATGAGTGTCTAAATTGGCAAATTGACTTATTTTCCCTGGAGATTTGGTTTCTAATGTTCTATTTGACAACATTAAGAATTTGTACTTATTCAAGTCCTTCTTGAAATCCTACTTGATGTAATAGAAATAAATGTACTTTTATTCCAGTCATGTAATTGAGTCACACAGTGATTTGTATTTTATAGCACAATTAAGTAACTAATGAGTTTTGAAAAAATGACATTTGTTTCGTTAGGATTTTTTAAATGTAAGGAGAAATAAAATTATTTTAGAAGTAGCAGTAAATTTTACCTGAACAGATGACACCAGCATCCTGATTGTGTTCACAGTTGTGTGTCCCAAATCCTCTGTGCTCACACTGTGTAAGTGAAGTTTCATTGCCAGAACACGACACGTCATCAAGCCAGATCTGTCCTGTTCCTTGACCAAAGAAGGCTCTACTGGTAGCGTTCACTGCTGTTCCACAGTCCAACTCTCTACAGACCACATTGGCATCCTTTAAGTCCCAATAATCATCACAGACCGTTCCCCAGCTATTGTTGTGGTAGATTTCAACTCTTCCAGAACAACGAGGTAATTCATCACCAGCTAACCTAATATGACCTTGAAGAAAAAACACTGTATTATTTGAATTGGATTTAAACAATATTGCATCTTCTAAAACACAAGAAAATCCAGTTACTTTCAGCAAACTTTCAACAAATTCCACTAATAGTTTGCATTTGTCAAACAGACTGTATAGTCTGTAACCTTGTAAAATTAAATAGCTGGGAATTTTCACATTGTACGCATACACATTTTACATGCGTATGTACACATACACATTTTACATGCGTATGTACACATACACATTTTACATGCGTATGTACACATACACATTTTACATGCGTATGTACACATACACATTTTACATGCGTATGTACACATACACATTTTACATGCGTATGTACACATACACATTTTACATGCGTATGTACACATACACATTTTACATGCGTATGTACACATACACATTTTACATGCGTATGTACACATACACATTTTACATGCGTATGTACACATACACATTTTACATGCGTATGTACACATACACATTTTACATGCGTATGTACACATACACATTTTACATGCGTATGTGTACAATGTGTACATTTTACATGTGTATGTGTACAAGTCAAAAAGCTATACTTTATACATTTTGTGCTTGTAAATAAAATGTGTAGTTGTTAATATATTTTGCTACCTTGTAACTAAAAGGTTTAATCTTTCCACGGTCTTAGGGCAACACTCAAGAGTAGGAAGGAAAATGTCACAGTCGGACACCTTGGAAACAGGGGCATTGTTCAGTCACATCAAATCTCACAAAAGCGCACGCAGGTTCAGTGCGAATGTGCTTGACGGAGAAAAAAAAGCAAAACACTTATTCCCAGAATTTTTGTTTTGAGATCTTGAATCTTGAATTCTCTCAAGAGAATTAAAGATCTCAGGATGGACTGAACGCTTGGAAGGAAGATTTATTGCAAGAGTTATTTGAAGAAGACTGGAAAGTTGCATGGACATTGACCAATTAAACACACAGGTCGTCCTTCATAATCAACTCCAAACTGGACCAAGAAAAAATCTTTAGATGGCCACGATTAACGCATTTCTTCACTTTGAACAAGCCACCAAAGACCTTAGAATCCATCTTTCACCAGGTAATAAACAAATTTATTATTCGGCCCTTGTATTAATAAGGTTTTTTTTGTTTTTGAGCTTAAGCAATATTCTCATCATTATCATCATAAAGAATAGAGAATAATCTTTAAAATTTACAGAAAATATCAGTCTGTGGGTAATTCTTCTTCATAAGATGACACTCTGGGAATTGAGTAACTGAAATAAATGCTATAACATAGAATTGCTTCTACTTTTCATAACAAATAAATTTTTTTTCTTGTGTTCACTGAAGTTTTAGATGTAAATAAAAATGAAACCATTTGAGCGAAACAGTTTTGTTTCCTGAAATAAAAATTTGTTTTACCTGAACAGATGACACCAGCATCCTCCCAGTGTTCACAGACGTGTCTCCCAAATCCTCTGTGCTCACACTGTGTAAGTGAAGCTTCATAACCAGAACACGACACATCATCAAGCCAGATCTGTCCTGTTCCTTGACCAAAGAAGGCTGAACTTTTAGCATTCACTGCTGTTCCACAGCCCAACTCTCTACAAACCACATCAGCATCCTTTAAGTCCCAATAATCATCACAGACTGTTCCCCAGGTACTGTTGTGGTAGACTTCAACTCTTCCATAACATTGAGGTAATCCAGCACCAGCTAACCTAATATGACCTTGAAGAAGAAGAAGAAATATATCTTAATATTTAACTTTGACTTTAAGACTTTTGCATCCTCTAAAACACAAGAAAAAAATCCAGTCAACTTCTCTGGGTGTTCACAGACTCCACTCATGTTTTATCCTTGTAAATTAGACTGCATTAGTTTCCTGGTCATATGAACAAATAGACCTCAAACCATAAATTGTGTTACTATGCTGGACTAGTGAGAAACTTTAATTTCTATGAAAGTTTGATGCCAAGGACATTTGATAGAGAAGTGACTTGAGCACAATTTTCTATTATGTTCTAGAGTGAACATTCGTGTAAAGTCCACGTCTTTACATTCGTGTAAAGTCCACGTCTTTACATTCGTGTAAAGTCCACGTCTTTACATTCGTGTAAAGTCCACGTCTTTACATTCGTGTAAAGTCCACGTCTTTACATTCGTGTAAAGTCCACGTCTTTACATTCGTGTAAAGTCCACGTCTTTACATTCGTGTAAAGTCCACGTCTTTACATTCGTGTAAAGTCCACGTCTTTACATTCGTGTAAAGTCCACGTCTTTACATTCGTGTAAAGTCCACGTCTTTACATTCGTGTAAAGTCCACGTCTTTACATTCGTGTAAAGTCCACGTCTTTACATTCGTGTAAAGTCCACGTCTTTACATTCGTGTAAAGTCCACGTCTTTACATTCGTGTAAAGTCCACGTCTTTACATTCGTGTAAAGTCCACGTCTTTACATTCGTGTAAAGTCCACGTCTTTACATTCGTGTAAAGTCCACGTCTTTACATTCGTGTAAAGTCCACGTCTTTACATTGTTAACATTATTAGAAATCTTTTTATGTTCTCTGCTCTGCTGCTGAAGGGATACCCCAAATGTGTGCATACTGTGGAAAAAGCTTTGCTTCACAGTGGCAAAGACACATCTATAATTTTGAGAGAAAGTGTGCAGCACAGGGTCAAACTTTCACATCTATTACTCGGTATGTAATTTGATTAATCTTGTATGTTGGTCCTTTTATGATGACCACCACAACTATTCTAACTGCATTATGCTGGAGCTCCGCATACATAATAACTTTTTGCTTGTGGCCTTCATTGGCTCTGATTTGCCCCTATGTTCTACTGGGTCAGGGCCGTGCAGAGACCACTAAAGGGGCAGGTGCTCAGATAAAAAAAGGCCACATCTAATCGCATTTTAGGACAGAATATTAACAAAGTCACACAGCTTTCAGAGTTTAATGAACAATGATAAATTACAAAATTGTGAGACATACAATCAAAGCTAAGGAAAATCTCTACATAGAACATACAACTATACATATGTAAAATATTTTATTAGTAACTTCTTTCTGCAGGTAAATTTTGTTATAGGAAAGTATTACAATATTCAAACCCGCAATTTAGCAAAATATGTAAATCAGAGCTGGCCCACCAGACATATTTTGTCTTTACAGAATTACACTGTTAAAAATGTAAACAAGGGCACAATGCAACCTTTTAGTGTACTGTAATCTATAAAAAAGAACATCTGCCTGGTTTGCTGTACTTGCAGTGGAGGTGAAGGTAATCCATTCAGAAAAGCAGCGCTGCATCAAACTTTAACGTGGCACTGCAGAAAAAAAACAAAAATTTCTTTAATGCATGTCACTATGAGAAAAGCCTATTCTATTTGTGTCTTAGTGTATTTTGTAAGTACCTATATACATCTTAACATAATAAAAGCATAATAGCTGCCTTGTAATATTAAATAAGTGTTCACTACCAAAAACTGCAGGTTGATGATGGTAAGAACCTTTACTGTTTTTCTTCTTACCTGCGGTACTCGTTCTGACCCAGTTGTTCAACAACTTGGCTGCTTCTAGCAGATCCTTTCTTTTTTGTTTCTGACGTCTGCTTTTACGTGGCATCTTTGAACTGAAAAAAGCAAAACATAATGAATTATGATCAGAACACTATATTAAATCACACTACCAATTCTTTACCCTTGTGTTTAAACCAATGTTTTTCAGTCCATAGCACAGCATTACAATATTAATTTCAGAGAAAATGAGACCTCTCCTATGGAGTTCAATTTGTTTCACAATTATTCAATTAAAATACTAACCTCAATTAAATAATATCAAATTGTGATCAAGACATGTTGAATTGTAACATTTTTTTAAACAAAAAAATGTTTAGCTTAAAAAAATTTTTTTTAAATTGATATCACAAATTTTTATCTCATGACTTAAAAAAATTATTTGCAAAACAAACAAACTTATTTGCGCATGTCAGAAATCTTTGCTTGCCATTCTCACATGACTTCCTGGGCAGGGCATAAAATCAAAACCAAAGATTTCTGATGTGTGCAAATAAAAGTTTATGTTTGCCCCTTCATTAATGACAAGCTTTTGTTGGACAGAAGCAGTTTGATTATTACATACATTATATCTATTATGGTAGTTCAGGATGAGTTATTTTAAATTCTAAATGAATGTCCTTATTTGACTTTTATTTAAGTACTATTCTCCTTCAAGATACATTTGACTAACGCTAGAATAAATGCAATGTACATCATGCACCTAAGAAAATTAGAAAATCGGACATATATCCATTATAGAGATGATAGGTTTTAGACCGGCGATGTGCCCCTATTGCATAAGTAATACTGAAGAATGACTGCTATCATTAACGATACAGGAAAGCTTTTTAGTTATCTTGCTGTGCTAGCAAAGTCATTAGCTAGCAGCTAGCTCATAGCACAACAACAACAGCCTAATGTCTGTATGATAAAAATACTGAATTGATAGATAAGAACAGCTTTTCTCACCTGGCTGTCTCCTCCCGCTCAGTAGATCTTCAGAGAAAGGCAGACTTAAGAGAGCGCCCTATATTTCCCTCCGCCATTACCTCTCTGCTTAAAGCGCTACTCCGTGCTGAAGGAGAAACGATACAACGTTCAACGTTTTCCGTTATCTGACAAGTAGCAAGCCCACTCCAGTTTTTTCACCAAAAATTATTTTTTTTAATTCACCAAAAACTGTTCTGTAATCTGGAACGTTCGCTACCTTGAGCTCCGCAGTTAGCCGCCTTATCTCACTGTGCGAGAGGCAAGTGCGTCATGCGTCACGGGCAAAAGGTTAAAGGTAACAATGTGACCGGAGGACTTATTGTGTTATTTTTCTTGCAAAGTAAAAAAAATAAAAAAATAAAAAATAATAAATAAATAATAATAATAATAATTGTAGTACATGTGTCAGAAATAAAAACAAACAAACAAAACAAACAAAAAAAAAAAAGACCAAAAGGGCACTTGGGGTCATCGAGCAAAAGGGGCTGGTGCTCAAGCCCCCAAAGCCACCCCCTCTGCATGTGCCTGTACTGGATCACTTAGAAACTGTAAATAAACACTCACTAAATATATGAGTTCAGTTCAGGAAACAGTTTGGCATATGCAGTTTTTCTATTTTTCCTATTGTAGATTCAGGATTTTGCTAATGGCTTCCAAGTGGTAAAATACATTTTACCGATCTGGTTATAGATTCTATAATTTGGTTCGTCAGTCTCATTTCTCCAAGGCTAAGCTGTCTTCCATATACCCAAAGGCGTAAATCCCATCTCATTATTGGGGGGGACCATAAACAGGAACATTTCTTAAGACCAATGTTGGGGGCGTCTGCAAAGTTACAGTGAAATGTAACGTAAAATGTGGTTTAAAAGGTTTTAAACACGTTCAAGCTGCAAGATCAAAAATAACAAGTAATGCGCATTAAACATGTTTTATTCTCAGTAAGCAGCCTGCAGAGAAGTAAAACTGAAATTCAAAGTTGCTTAGATACGAGTTTTGTTCAGTCTCACTGATCTAATCTCTGCTACACCTTTACAAAAATTTAAGGTTCTAAATACAAAACCTTTAATGAGTAACCGCTCTCAATAAAATTTCTCCTAAACATTGATTTATTTAAATGGCTCCCAGTACAAGTTATGACCTATTGAAATTATAACTTATGTTGCTTTATTTTTATGCCTTTGTTAGTTTTGTCATGTCCTGGAGACTGAGAACAAACAAGTTGATAGAAATGAATATGTGAGGGGTATCATAACTTAAACGTCACACTTAAAGCACCGAGGTTTATGTAGAAAAATATTCAGATTTTATTTTGTAGTTTTAAAGGCTATACATTTAAGACAATGAGAAATAAAGCCATAACTTTGTTTTTTCGATCTGTTCTCAGCTCCTAAACACAGAGCTGGGTCCACTTGCTCAGCCCCTCCGTCCCTTTTCAAACTCTTCTAATTAACTAAAAGTTAAAGAATTAAATATGAATGACATGATTGCTACCTTTAACAAAAAAGTTTAAGTCTATGAAAGCAGTGTAGCAGTTTTGCTAATGAGGCAGCTTATCAAGACTCAGCCAAAGTAATGAAATAAACTGTGGTCTGATTTTTATTGTTAATGTGTTTCTTCCTACTGAGCAGTGAAAGTAAATGAAAGGTTTACATGTCTTTTGCTGTAAGTATTTACTTACTGGAGGTGTTTATTTCTCCTGCAAAGTCTAACAGTAGAAATTAACTAGAGACTCACTTCAGCGGTGCTGCTGTTGCTCCTCCCACACTTTGGTCTGAAAATTTGTTCTAATCATGGTAGAGGACCTAAAGATTCATTCTTAGTTTTTTTTCTGAGATAAATGGCAGTTTATTTGGTTTTTTGTTTCTTTTGCCTTTTCATATTGATATTATTTCAATGCAAGTGTTTCTTAAATTATTTTTGTTTGTGGGCAGGGACACTTATAGACTTTTCCAAGATTGTGGGGGTCCGAACCTCCTTCGGCCCATCAGGATTTCTGCCTATGCATATACCTTACTTTTAGTTACAGTTAGTCCAACATCCATGAGATGCAACCATATGGAGGTCTCTCTCTGCCATTGGTTTTTCTCATGTCCTCTTTTGAGCAACTATTGAAAGGAAATATTTGTCACAGTTTGAGTAATGGGTAAAACCAAGTCATTGCATCAAGACAGGACACGTCACAAACTGCCTCTTTGGGTACAAGAGTGTCAGTGGTGCCAGGTTGCTATAAATATAACTTCAAACACTTTCATGAGTCATTTATTGGCATCACGGCCAACTAAGATTGTTGCCATGGATTTGACCATGTTGGACAATGAGTAGGAAAACCTTTTTATAATTACTGATGTATTTAGTGAAGACACAGCTGCTGTATCAGCCTGGGACTAAAAAGCATCCACTTTTTCCCAGCTCTTGCTGATTGATTGGTTCTTCAGGTTTGGTATTTCAAGCCTCATTATTTTGGATCTGGATTTGAGATCATGTGAATTCAGCAGCTCTGTAACCTATTAGACTTGAGAACGTTACATACTCCTTGGCATCCTGCTGGAAATGAGCAGTGTGAGCAGTTCAACAAAACTCTTCATGACCTTCTGTGCACCTTCCGAAAGTTTAGGGAATCAGGATTGGGCTTCCTGCTTCCCACAAGTGTTTTTCTATTACAATACTATCGTGCATAGTACAATACAATGGCTGCACTATGGCACAGTTGGTAACACTGTTGCCTTGCAGCAAGAAGGTCCTGGGTTCAATTCCTGGCCTGGTGTCTTTCTGCATGTAGTTTGCATGTTCTCCCTGTGCATACTCCGGCTTCCCCCCACATGACTGTCAGGTTAATTTCTCTCTAAATTCTCCCTATGTGTGGGTGTGTGAGGTTGTTTGTCCTGTCTGTACCTGTGTTGCCCTGCGACAGGGTGTACCCCGCCTCGCCCGGAACATTAGCCTGAGATAGGCACCAGCACCTCCCAACCCAACTAGGGACAAGGGTGTAAGAAAATGGAAGGCTGGGTACTATCCTCTCACCAAAGTACTGACAAGTCTCTGACTTTTCTTATGTTTAAACCTGCAAATCTATTATTGGTGGTTAATTATTGTGAGGCGAAGTGCTTGTTTGTCAAGCATCAGACTAGATTACAACAGGAGCAGGAGCATTTGAAAAAGCACCTCTTTTGTAAATGGCCCAGTTGGTTTACCTTCGTACTAGAGGCTGTCGTAAAATCCAGGATCTCTGAAACCCAGTTGTCTACTAAGTCCTAAGAGCCTAATGATTTAGCTCACTACCAGCATTCATTTGGGATTATGGACATTCTCACATGAACCACTGTTGAGATCCATGCTCTTCATTTCATTCTGTCCAGTTATTTTTGTTACATTGCAACCAAGTAGAGTTGATGTTTTTTTATATTACATCTTTAGCACTTTTTAAAGATTTGTTTCTTGTGGTAAAATAATGAAGAATATCTTACTGATTGCTGCTGTAACGCTGACTCCACTGCTCCTGATATTGTTAAACACAGAGAAGAGAGTGAATGTGTATTGGGGTCCAGGAGTTAGAGATGACACTGTGTGGTTAACTGGTCCATTTCCTTCTGGTACACTGATGATTGTCTCTGTGGCATTAAACTGGAGAACAAAGCTGATGTTGTTGTTTATTTTATTCCACTGCAGAGTGATGCTGGTCTCATCTTGACTGGTTACTCTGAAGTCATCTGCATTTTCAAGCTCTAAAAACAAAATGAGGTTAGAAGAAAATTATAAAAGTCGGTAAATGTGACATTGTACATTCCTTTAATTGTTCTTATGTTTGACTGTGAACCTCTACGGCCTGTCATCCTTTTATTGGTTGTTAATGGTTGTGAGGCAGATTGCTATTTTACTTTCTTGAGAAGGTTAGGACACGTCTATGACTGTATACAACATGCTCATTACATTTTTCTGCACAAAATCCATCTTGGATGATGAGATTTCAGTTTGGTCAGTTCTGCTCCTTTCAGAATGAGATGTTTTAGGACCTCTTGTAACTTTAACTTCAAATAAGCTGCTGCTGGCCCCCAACACAACATTTACACTTGCAGGTAAAAACGCCTGCAACCAGATGCTCAATTTTACAACCATATGTTTATGAATAGCAGAAATGGAGACTCCTGCACAACTAACAAGGGACTGCCTACTGTGGAACATGGGAATTTAATACTACATTTAAAATAATGTAGTATAAATGGAATTTATGCAAGTATTTATGTTTGAAATGAGTGTCTAAGTGTGCAAATTGACTTATTTTCTCTGGAGATTTGGTTTCTAATGTTCTATTCAACAACACTAAGAAATTATACTATTCAAGTCCTTCTTGAAATCCTACTTGATGTAATAGAAATAAATGTGCTTCAATTCCAGTAGAGTAATGGAGCCACACAGTGATTTGTATTTTATAGCACAATCAAGTAACTACAAAGTTTTGAAAAAATGACATTTGTTTCCTTAGGGTTATTTTTTAAATGTAAGTAGAAATAAAATTATTTTAGAAGTAGAAGTAAATTTTACCTGAACAGATGACACCAGCATCCTGATTGTGTTCACAGTTGTGTGTCCCAAATCCTCTGTGCTCACACTGTGTAAGTGACGTTTCATTGCCAGAACACGACATGTCATCAAGCCAGATCTGTCCTGTTCCTTGACCAAAGAAGGCTCTACTGGTAGCGTTCACTGCTGTTCCACAGTCCAACTCTCTACAGACCACATTGGCATCCTTTAAGTCCCAATAATCATCACAGACCGTTCCCCAGCTATTGTTGTGGTAGACTTCAACTCTTCCAGAACAACGAGGTAATTCATCACCAGCTAACCTAATATGACCTTGAAGAAAAAAACACTGTATTATTTGAATTGGATTTAAACAATATTGTATCTTCTAAAACACAAGAAAATCCAGTTACTTTCAGCAAACTTTCAACAAATTCCACTAATAGTTTGCATTTGTCAAACAGACTGTATATTTTAAAATTGAATTTTGTAACCTTGTAAAATTAAATAGCTGCAAATTTTCACATTGTACACATATACATCTTACATGTGTATGTGTACAAGTCAAAAAGCCATACTTTATACATTTTGTGTTTGTTCATAAATTTTGCTACCTTGTAACTGAAAGGTTTAATCTTTCCACGGTCTTTGGGCAACACTCAAGAGTAGGAAGGAAAATGTCACAGTCGGACACCTTGGAAACAGGGGCATTGTTCAGTCACATCAAATCTCACAAAAGCGCACGCAGGTTCAGTGCGAATGTGCTTGACGGAGAAAAAAAAGCAAAACACTTATTCCCAGAATTTTTGTTTTGAGATCTTGAATCTTGAATTCTCTCAAGAGAATTAAAGATCTCAGGATGGACTGAACGCTTGGAAGGAAGATTTATTGCAAGAGTTATTTGAAGAAGACTGGAAAGTTGCATGGACATTGACCAATTAAACACACAGGTCGTCCTTCATAATCAACTCCAAACTTGACCAAGAAAAAATCTTTAGATGGCCACGATTAACGCATTTCTTCACTTTGAACAAGCCACCAAAGACCTTAGAATCCATCTTTAAGTAGGTTATAAACAAACTTATTATTCGGCCCACATTTTGTATTAATAAGGTTTTTTTGTCATTGATCTTATGCAATATTCTCATCATTATCATCTTAAAGAATAGCAAATAATCTTTAAAATTTACAGAAAATCTCAGTCTGTGGGTAATTCTTCTTCACAAGATGACACTCTGGGAATTGAGTAACTGAAATAAATGCTATAACATATAATTGCTTCTACTTTTCAAAACAAATAATTTTTTTTCTTGTGTTCACTGAAGTTTTGGATGTAAATAAAAATGAAACCATTTGAGCAAAACAGAGTTTTGTTTCCTGAAATAAAAATTAGTTTTACCTGAACAGACGACACCAGCATCCTCCTCGTGTTCACAGTTGTGTCTCCCAAATCCTCTGTGCTCACACTGTGTAAGTGAAGTTTCATAGCCAGAACACGACACATCATCAAGCCAGATCTGTCCTGTTCCTTGACCAAAGAAGGCTGAACTTTTAGCATTCACTGCTGTTCCACAGCCCAACTCTCTACAAACCACATCAGCATCCTTTAAGTCCCAATAATCATCACAGACCGTTCCCCAGATACTGTTGTGGTAGACCTCAACTCTTCCAGAACATTGAGGTAATCCAGCACCAGCTAACCTAATATGACCTTGAAGAAGAAGAAGAAATATATATTAATATTTAACTTTGACTTTAAGACTTTTGCATCCTCTAAAACGCAAGAAATAAATCCAGTCAACTTCTCCGAGTGTTCACAGATTCCACTCATGTTTTATCTTTGTAAGTCAGACTGCATTATTTTACTGGTCATATGAACAAATAGACTTAAAATTATAAATTGTGTTACTATGCTGGACTAGTAAGAAACTTTAATTTCTATGAAAGTTTGATGCCAAGAAGGACATTTGATAAAGAAGTGACTTGAGCACAATTTCCTATTATGTTCTGGAGTCAACATTCTTGTAAAGTCCATGTCTTTACAGTCACGTAAAGTCCATGTCTTTCATTGTTAACATTATTATAAATCTTTTTATGTTCTCTGCTCTGCTGCTGAAGGGATACCCCAAATGTGTGCATACTGTGGAAAAAGCTTTGCTTCACAGTAGCAAAGATAAAACTAAAATTTTGAGAGAAATTGTGCAGCACAGGGTGTTTCTGTATGCAGATGATATCATGCTTTTTGTCTCCAACCCAACCAAATCCCTTCCTTCTGCTCTTGTGTTGATTTATCATTTCTAGTTTTTTAGGCTATCAGTTGAACATCAGTAAGATGGAGCCTTAGATGTTGCAAACTCACTTTTAAAAGTATCAACAATTGTACACATCTGGAAGTCATAGTTTCTGGAAAATAAAATAATCTATCTTCAGAAAACTAAACAGCAGGATGTGTCACTTTGCCAAATTTCATATCTGTTACTCGGTATTTAACTTGATAAATCTTGTGTGTTGGTCCTTTTATTATGACCATTACAACTATTCTAACTGCATGATGCTGGAGCTGTGCATACACAGTATTTTTTTGCTTGTGAGCTTCTTTGCTCTGCTTTGCATTCATACTCTATTGGATCACTTACAAACCGTTTAGATAAATATTCACTGAAAATACGAGTTCAGTTCAGGAAACAGTTTGGCATATGCAGTTTTTCTGTTTTTCCTATTATAGATTCAGGGTTTTGCTAATGGCTTACAAGTGGTAAAATACATTTTAGGGATCTGGTTATAGATCCTATCATTTGTACAATTTGTCGAGAACAAAATGAGGATGAGTTAACCATTTTAAGGTGGTTCATCACCTTTCTCAAAGAGAAAGCTGTCTTCCATCTATTTTACTTTTAGTCCAACATCCATGAGATGCAACCTTATGGAGGTCTCTCTCTACCATTTGTTTTTCTCATGTCCTCTTTTGAGCAACTGTTGAAAGGAAATATTTGTCACAGTTTGAGTAATGGGTAAAACCAAGTCCTTGTATCAGGACAGGACACGTCACAAA
Source organism: Poeciliopsis retropinna (assembly GCA_010277075.1). Classification (NCBI taxonomy): domain Eukaryota; kingdom Metazoa; phylum Chordata; class Actinopteri; order Cyprinodontiformes; family Poeciliidae; genus Poeciliopsis; species Poeciliopsis retropinna. The sequence goes on from VMRM01000019.1 coordinate 6,128,361, forward strand.
CTGCCTGTTTGGGTACAAGAGTGTCAGTGGTGCCAGGTTGCGATAAATATAACTTCAAACACTTTCATTAGTCATTTATTGGCATCATGGCCAACTAAGATTGTTGCCATGGATTTGACCATATTGGACAATGAGTAGGAAAACCTTTTTATAATTACTGATGTATTTAGTGAAGACACATCTGCTGTATCAACCTGGGACTAAAAAGCATCCACTTTTTCCCAGCTCTTGCTGATTGATTGGTTCTTCAGGTTTGGTATTTCAAGCCTCATTATTTTGGATCTGGATTTGAGATCATGTGAATTCAGCAGCTCTGTATCCTATTAGACTTGAGAACGTTACATACTCCTTGGCATCCTGCTGGAAATGAGCAGTGTGAGCAGTTCAACAAAACTCTTCATGACCTTCTGTGCACCTTCCGAAAGTTTAGGGAATCAGGATTGGGCTTCCTGCCTCCCACAAGTGTTTTCTGTTACAATACTATCCTCTGACCAAAGTACTGACACGTCTCTGATTTTTCTAATGTTTGACAGTGAACCTCTATGGCCTGTCATCCTTTTATTGGTTGTTAATGGTTGTGAGGCGAAGTGCTGGTCTGTCAAGCCTCAGAATAGATTACAACAGGAGCAGAATCTTTACATCTTTTTAAAAGATTCATTTTTTGTGGTATAACAAAAAATGAAGAACATCTTACTGGTAGCTGCTGTAATGCTGACTCCACTGCTCCTGATATTGTTAAACACAGAGAAGAGAGTGAATGTGTATTTGGTTCCAGGAGTTAGAGATGACACTGTGTGGTTAACTGGTCCATCTCCATCTGGTGCACTGATGAATGTCTCTGTGCCATTAAACTGGAGAACAAAACTGATATTGTTGTTATTTTATTCCATTGCAGAGTGATGCTGGTCTCATCTTGACTGGATGCGCTGAAGCCACCTGCATTTTCAGGATCTAAAAACACAATGAGGTTCGATGTATATTATAAAAGTCCATAAGTCTGACATTGTGCATTGGTCACTTTGTATTACCAAGATATCTTCAGCCATTTAACACCAGAATGAGCAATATAGTTTTTTTCTAGTTTTCTGGGAGTCATAGAGGTAAATGCATTTCCTATTATGTCCTATTATGCTTCTTTGAGCAGGTTGGGACAGGTCTATGGCTATACAAAACATTCTCATTGCATCTTTTTTTTGCACAAAATCCTTCTAGGAAAATGACATTTCAGTTTATCAGTTCTGCTCCTTTCAAATTGAGTTTTTTTCTGGCCTCTTTAAATCCAAATATGCTGCTTCTGGCCTCCAACTCCATGCACCAGCAACATCTTGCTTAGTAGCATGAAGACATTTAAGTTTTCACTGCATTTTAATTGCTATGATTTTATGAACCCTGCATTAAAGTCATAATATTTGTTCTTCCTCTAAATCCAAGTAGAAATTGTATACAGTCATAATTCAAAACACATTTCTCTGTGTAGATTTAGTCATGATCGAAATAAGTTGGAATTGGAGCTCTGGAGTTTCAAGTATACCTACCTCATAAGAATATGATGCATCTTGATTAATTACAAAGTCTTTGGCAATTTGCTATTACAGGTTTCCAGCAAACATCAAAATACATAAAATAGTATTTTGACTCAAAGATAACAAATAAGAGACACAGGACATTATTTTAGCAAACTTCTCTGAGATTGAGCAAACTTTGCATGATTTACATAATATATTTTTTTTATGTGAGCGTAATTTGGCTTACATGTGACATCCACGACAATCGAACCTGTGTCGATAACAAAAACTGTGATGTTTGAAACTGCTTTGACCAAAACGTCCACAATTTGGGTGTTATTAGGATTGGATGTTGTTGCAAAATCAAGATCAATGTTGTTGACAATTGACCCATTACTGCAAGAATAAGAAAATATCAGTTAATCAGTGCATACTTATATTTAACAATAATCAGAATTTCTCTGCAAGTCATACCTGAATGAAATCACAGTGAAGTTGCGCAATGAAGGGAACATATTCTTGTACAGTGGTTCAAGCTTTGTGCAGAAACACAGAGATTTAAAGTTTTTGTAAATGGTTAATTTTAAAGTTCAAAACTCAAAACTCAGCACAAAGTTTTAAATATTTGTATTATTGTATTGTATTATTAGAACTAAATATATATAATATTTAGAACTAAATTTTTTGCACACATACACACACACACACACACACACACCCACACACATATGTATATATATGTATGTATATATTGTACAATAATATTTTATTACATTTTTGTATAAAACAGTCTGCTCATATTTTTCCTGACAATATGGTTGTTTGTGCTTATTATTCTCCTTTTTGAACTTAGCAAGAAGACTAATAGTAACTACAACATTTGAAATCTAAATTTCTCCACCTTTTTGTTTGTAAGTTACACAAATTGGTTACAAAATAATGCAATTTTTCGAGGAAAAAATTTAGAAAAACGGGTTACTGTTATTTTTTCTGAGTCGGTATGTCACATGCAGACTCGTTGTCATTGCAACCAGTGAACAAAAGCCTCTAGAGCGCAAAGCAAAGATTAGTTCAAGTGCATCAGGAATGAACATAACCCCCCCCAGAAAAACAGAACCTTCTGTCGGTTGCAGATTTATGTGTTTGAATTTCCATTTTGTGATCCCCTGAACACTGGCGGTGGTTGATTAACTAACTTAAACACCTGCTCTCCTGATTATCTGTCACAAAATCTGTGTTGCCTTGTTTTTGTGTTTATGGAACTGAAATACTCCGAACTGCGCAGCAAGTGTACATGTTAAAGTTATAAAAGTTAAGCTCGCGTAGCTAACCTACTCTCCACTTTCTATGTATATATTTTTTTAATTAAATACCAAACCCCCACCTCAAAAATGAATCCGGCGCTGCTGATTTTCACCCAGTGGTTTGTGCTATGAAGTTTTTCATTTTGCTTAACCGGTTTTGATTATTTTTTCTTCAAAATCACTTAATTTTCTTAATTTCCCATTCAAATGCTCGGAAGTGCAGCCAGTGAGGCAGTCGCGAGCTGAGCCTCACCTGGGATTGATCAATCTCTCGCTAACTGCACTGGCTGCCATTCTATGAGTGCATCTGTCTGTATGTCGCCAATAAAGTAGTTTAATAACATTTAATGTATGAACTGATTTTCCATAATTTAGCTTATGTATGTAATGTACAGTGTTTTTTTGTTTTTTTTGTCACCAACTGTGTGTGTAATGTGTTTCGTGTGCTGAGGAGCGATCAGAAACGGCAGAGAACAGATTTGAGGTGAGGCAGGCAGTTCTCTTCCCTCATGGCAGGGGGAGCTCATGATCCCTGACATTGTGACTCCACCACTGCAGAGTAAAAGACAGTAGCAGCGAGCTAGCCACACAGTAAAGTGCAGCGATACATATAGTTTTCTCCTCTTACCACAGCAATTCCTTATTAATAATCGCAAAATCAACATTAAGCCCAAAACCATACTTCTGCAAAAGACTCAATGTCCAGCTTTTTGTGAGGGAAATATTTGTGTTTTTTTTGTTTCATTGTTAGTTGCTATGGCAACGAGCCTGCTTGCAGCTGTGCTGATAAAGAGAGCGAGAAACAAGTGGTTTTGAGTTGTACTTTTAACAGTTTTTCCCTTCGCTGTGGAACACACCACAAAATTGTCCAAGTTTGATAGCGCGGCTATGGATGACATGTAGAAGAATAGTTTTTTTGCCCTTCAGCGTTGTCCGCATGCGCGAAATTTCCTTATGTAAACAATAACATGCAGGGGGTCTATATTTGTAAATATAATTATGATTAAGTCAGTGCCTCACCAGCTATGAACCTCACCGCACGTCACTGATAAAAAAAATTCCCTTCTCACCCACCGCGGGTGGTTCTTATCCTCTGAGCTCGGGTCCTCTACCAGAGGCCTGGAAGCTTGAGGGTTCTGCGCAGTATCTTTGCTGTGCCTAGAACTGCACATTTCTGGACTGAGATGTCTGATGTTGTTCCTGGGATCTGTTGTAGCCACTGCTCCAGTTTGGGGGTGACTGCCCCGAGGGCCCCGATGACCACAGGCACCACTGTAGTCTTCACCTTCCAGGCCCTCTCCAGTTCCTCGCTGAGGCCCTGGTATTTCTCCAGTTTCTCGTGCTCCTTTTTCCTGATGTTGCAGTCACTCGGTATTGCTACATCCACCACAACGGCTTTCCTCTGTTGTTTATCCACTACAATAATGTCCGGTTGGTTCGACCTTATCATTTTGTCTGTCTGGATCTGGAGGTCCCACAGGATCTTAGCTCGGCCATTCTCCACCACCTTTGGGGGTGTTCCCCACTTTGATCTCGGGGCTTCCAGTCCATATTCTGCACAGATGTTTCTGTACATTCTGCCTGCCACTTGGTTATGTCGTTCTATGTACTCTTTCCCTGCCTGTATTTTGCACTCTGTTGTTATGTGCTGGACTGTCTCAGGGGCCTCCTTGCACAACCTACACCTTGGGTCTTGTCTGGTGTGGTAGATCTGGGCCTCTATTGCTCTGGTGTTTATGGCCTGTTCCTGGGCGGCAAGGATGAGGGCCTCTGTGCTGTCCTTGAATCCAGCTTTTTCCAGCCATTGGTAGGACTTTCTGATATCAGCCACCTCGGTTATTTGTCGGTGGTACATCCCATGTAGGGGTTTGTCCTCCCATGATGGTACCTCCGGCACCTCAACTTCTGTTCCCCGTTGTCTGAGACATTCACTGAGCACATTGTCTGTTGAGACTTTGTCCCTGATGTATCTATGGATCTTGGATGTTTCGTCCTGGACAGTGGTTCTCACACTCACTAGTCCTCTGCCTCCTTCCTTGCGGCTCGTGTACAGTCTCAGGGTGCTGGATTTGGGGTGGAACCCTCCATGCATTGTTAGTAGTTTTTGAGTCTTAACATCCGTGGCCTTTATCTCCTCCTTTGGCCAGCTAATTATTCCTGCAGGGTATCTGATTACTGGCAAGGCGTAGCTGTTTATTGCCTGGATCATGTTCTTGCCATTGAGCTGGCTTCTCAGAACTTGCCTTATTCGTTGGAGGTATTTTGCTGTGGCTGTTTTCCTGTTTGAGGTTGCCATTTGCTTGTGGTATTCCCAGGTACTTGCAACTGTCCTCTATGTCTGCTATTGTTCCTTCTGGGAGTGAGACCCCTTCTGTGCGAATGACCTTCCCTCTCTTTGTGACCATCCGACCACACTTTTCTAGTACTAATGACATCCCAATGTCTGTGCTGTAGATCCTGGTGGTGTGGATCAGTGAGTCGATGTCTCGTTCACTCTTGGCGTACAGCTTGATGTCATCCATGTAGAGGAGGTGACATTGGCTCCATTCTTTAGTCGGTATCCGTAGCCAGTCTTGTTGATGATTTGGCTGAGGGGGTCCAGGCCTATACAGAACAGCAGCGGAGACAGAGCATCTCCTTGGTATATGCCACATTTGATGGACACTTGTGCAAGTGGTTTGCAGTTGGCTTCAAGGGTGGTTTTCCACAGCCCCATCGAGTTTGCAATGAAGGCTCTGTTGTACATCTCTAAGCATTCAATGATCCAGGTGTGTGGCATTGAGTCATAGGCTTTCTTGTAATCTATCCAAGCCGTGCACAGGTTGGTGTGCCGGGTTTTGCAGTCTCTGGCAACTGTGTGGTCTACGAGGAGTTGGTGTTTGGCTCCTCTGCTGTCTACGCCAATGCCCTTCTGTGCCATGCACATGTATTTATCCATGTGTTTGCTTATCTTGGCCGATATGATGCCTGACATGAGCTTCCAGGTTGTGGTAGTTGGGTGGGACTGAGCCCTTTGATGGATCCTTCTGGATCAGGATTGTGCGCCCTTCAGTTAACCATTCAGGGTGAGTCCCATTTTGTAACAGCTGGTTCATTTGCGTCAGCTTCTTTAGCCAGTAGGCATGGATCATGTCAGGCCCTGGTGCTGTCCAGTTTTTCATACCTGAGACTCTTTCTTGGACATCTGCCACAGTGATGGTTACCCGGGCTTGCTCAGGGAGGTTGCTATGGTCGTCTCGTAGAGAGATCAGCCACTGTGCATTGCTGTTGTGGGACGCCTACCTTTCCCATATGCCTTTCCAGTATTGTTCAGTCTCCAGCCTTGGTGGGTCTGTTGTTATTACCCTGCCATTGAGAGTACACTTTAGCTGGTTGGGTGGAGAAGAGCCAGTTTATCCTTCTGGCTTCATTCTCCCTTGTGTATCACTTTAGGCGACTGGCCAAGGCTTGGACCCTCTGTTTGGCAGTTTCGAGTGCTTCAGGTATGGGCATCTGGCTGTACTTCCTGGGTACTGGTCTTTTCATTGCACCCCTATGGAGCTCTGATAGTTTGCTCACTTCCTTCCTTGTCACCTTGATTTTAGTCTCTAACCATCTTTTCCATGGTGAGTATTGTCTCTCATGGTTGCTCTTATAGCCAAGCAGCTCAAGGATCACTGATGCTGAGTTGTAGATCAGCTCATTGCTTTCCGTTATGGTGTTGCATTCACATCTTCAATGATTTCTGATGGTACTTCACTCAGCCGTTGTAATTGGTGCCGAGGAGGTCTGGTTGTCATTCTGGTCGTGATTCTATCTCTCAGCTGCTCTCTCATTCAGCTTTGATTCATTCATCATGTCTTCATACTCCCTCGCTGGGCAGGGACTCGTAGTTAAGTCCCCCCTGTCCTGACATCCAGGTTCCTCCTCTTTGCCGTAGCATTTGTGTTGTACCTCGCCAATCTCAAGTTGTGACAGCAATTGTCGTTTGCGGATGTTGGAACACTGAGCTACTAGTTGTTTAGCACTTAGCGTAGACTGGGGATGTCGAAGTAACCATTCCTCCCTCAGTCTTTGCATATAGCCTCTCCTATTAGGGCTACTTGAGTAGTAGCATTCCAACAGATCCAAGTTTTCACCTCTCGCCCATTTCCGTCTTGTTCCAGTAGCCCATTTCTCTTCAAGGTGCTCTGGTTCCCCAACACCTGACGCAGACCTTGTTTGGCCGGGCGACGTCTGAGCCAGCATGTTTTACATCTCACTGTCTCTCATGGTAAGAGGTAGGCAGTAACTCAAAGGATCTTGCCTAAGGACCCAGACTGGATAGCGCAATTTTTGCCCCTCACCGCACGTCACTGATATATATATATATATATATATATATGAATCTCCAGAACTATTTCTCGAGGATGTGAAACCATTTATATCCAGACTATTGCTGCTGGATACAAAACTAATTTCTTTTTCTTTTTTTAAATCTGTTTTTCCATTTATGCCAAAAGGATATGGAGCATAACTCGATGTCAAAAGGATGTGGAGCATAACTCGATGTTTTGGAGTCTGAGTGAGATTTTACTGAAATTAAATTAGACTGATACATGCTGATAAAATAAAAAGCCTATCTAAAGAGAGAAAACTGGACAAAAGAGAGTTTAATCTGTTCATGATTTCTATTTTAGTGTATAATTTAGTGGATATACAGTTCTAATACTAGTTTAAATATTTTTGGTGTTTTATTTATTGTTTCGTTTTACTTAAATTTACCCAATTGAAGAAAATGTGCTATTGCGGGGTTCCTGCAGCATCTATAAGCATCTACAAACAAGCTGAGAATCGAATCAAATTTTGGATTACATATATTACAGCAATACTCGATATTCACAGCCTGAATTGGCCTCCTCTTGTATAAATACAAGGTCAATTTTTATTTTCTGAAAAAATATTTTTTTAGTTTGCTGTTCTTTTGTAAAACTTAAAGGTTATGTTTCAAAAAACTGTTAAATTTAAAGGCCATTTCCTGTAAAAATAATGATGCAAATATTCAACTGCCAGGTAAAATAACACTCACATTGGTCTTTAAAAGTGCACATCTATTCTTAAATGCTGTAGATGACAGGTTCAGTAAATCAGTTGTGAAGTTCTCCTGAACAGTCCTAAAAGTCAGTCGCCTTGTTATCGTTGACTCCACAGTTGTAGGTGTGGTTAGGGCTGTAATAGCAGTAATGCTAGAATTTGTACTGGGAGCTGTGGTTGTCAAAGGAGAGTCTGCCAGAAATAAAGGTTAAAAATGGAACACAAAAAGATGTTTTAGTCAGAAAGATTAGCTTTAAAAATTTGTTCATGTTAAGTCATATCCAATGTAATATAATCTAGTAGGTAAAAGGCAGTGTGTATTTCAAATTAGAAAATTGTTTTGTTTTCTGTCTAAAATTTGAAATTTCAAAGAATTACGTTGAAACTCTTTAAAATTTTATGTTTTGGTGTTTTTAAAAAGTCCCTTTTGTGTTTCATCAAAACTATACAGTCACAGACTGATTGAAGGAACAAACATTAAAAAAGGCTACATGTTCATGTTTTTGCATAGTGTTAGAAATCTTTTTACTTACATTTTATTTTAATGGAGCCAGGTACAAATGTGATGTTTAAAGTGGTGCTGTTTATTGCCTCGAGTAAGGTTTCTCGTACAACTTCGTTCTTTGGAAGATTTTCATTAGATGTAGTTTTATTAAACTCCAACCCCACGTCTGCTTCAGTACTATTCATTCGTTGATAAGGTATTAGAGAACTTCTGCAACATCACCATAATAAAGTAAAAAAAAAAAAAAAAATTATTTAAAACATGGTTAAACTGCAATCTACTTCTGCCTTAGTAGAATCAATTTTTACTACAGAACTCTGCAATATGATTATAAGTAAAACAAGTTCAGAAAAATACCTAAAATAGGTATTTTAGGTAAAACCAATCTAAACCAATCTAATGTGGTTTAGATTTTTTTTCTTCTTTTAAAGACAGAATTTGGGTTTTTCTTTAAATAATGTCAATCATCATTTTAATCATTGCAACTCAGCTTGTAGAAAGAGAAATAAAAATTAAACATTTGAAATCTTACCGAAATCCAATGACATAGCTACGGATGAAGAGGAGTCCAAACTTTGTTTTGTAGATGAGGTCACACTGTAGAACAAGTACAGTTATAAGAACAATGCATAGATTTGAATAATTCAAAATGGATGTATTTTGAATATCAAATAGAACCATAAAACTTACTGTTTCTGTGACTTCTTTCTCAAGATCTTTAAACTCTTGACTGGACTTATTATGGAGTTGTTCAACAAATGTTTCAATAATTGTTGTTGTAACAACATATACTGGAGGTGGAGGTTCAGTTGTATTTTTTAAAATAGTTGCCTCAGAATTGGGGCTTGTCTGATATGCAGTTATGGATGATTCTGTAGTTGTTAAAGCAGTGAAAGCTGTGGATGAAGCTTCTGTGGTTGTGATTGGAGCTTGTGTAGGTGGAGCTGGTGTTGCTATGGTTGGAGAGGTTGTGGTTGGAGCTGCTGTAATTGTGCTTGGAGCTGTTGTGATTGGAGCTGCTATGGTTGGAGCTGCTGTGGAAGTGGTTGGAGCAGCTGTAATTGTGGTCGAAACTGTTGTGGTTGGAGCTGCTGTAATTGTGGTTGGAGTTGTTGTGATTGGAGCTGCTGTAATTGTGGTTGGAGCTGCTGTAATTGTGGTTTTAGCTGTTGTGGTTGGAGCAGCTGTAGTTGTGGTTGGAGCTGTTGTGGTTGGAGCTACTGTGGATGTGGTTGGAGCTGCTGTGGATGTGATTGGAGCTGCTATAATTGTGGTTGGAGCTGTGGCTATAATTGTGGTTGGAGCTGTTGTGGTTGGAGCTGTTGTGGTTGGAGCTACTGTGGATGTGGTTGGAGCTGTTGTGGTTGGAAGTGTTGTAGTTGGAGCTACTGTGGATGTGGTTGGAGCTGTTGTGGTTGGAGCTGCTGTGGATGTGGTTGGAGCTGCTGTAATTGTGGTTGGAGCTGCTGTAATTGTGGTTGGAGCTGCTGTGAATGTGGTTGGAGCTGTTGTGGTTGGAGCTGTTGTGGTTGGAGCTACTGTGGATGTGGTTGGAGCTGCTGTGGTTGGAGCTGCTGTGGATGTGGTTGGAGCTGCTGTAATTGTGGTTGGAGCTGCTGTGAATGTGGTTGGAGCTGTTGTGGTTGGAGCTACTGTGGATGTGGTTGGAGCTGTTGTGGTTGGAGCTGCTGTGGATGTGGTTGGAGCTGCTGTAATGTGTGGAGCTACTGTGGATGTGGTTGGAGCTGTTGTGGTTGGAGCTGCTGTGGATGTGGTTGGAGCTGCTGTAATTGTGGTTGGAGCTGTTGTGGTTGGAGCTGCTGTGAATGTGGTTGGAGCTGCTGTAATTGTGGTTGGAGCTGTTGTGGTTGGAGCTGCTGTAATTGTGGTTGGAGCTGTTGTGATTGGAGCTGCTGTGAATGTGGTTGGAGCTGCTGTAATTGTGGTTGGAAGTGTTGTGGTTGGAGCTGTTGTGGTTGGAAGTGTTGTGGTTGGAGCTGCTGTAATTGTGGTTGGAGCTGTTGTGATTGGAGCTGCTGTGAATGTGGTTGGAGCTGCTGTAATTGTGGTTGGAAGTGTTGTGGTTGGAGCTGTTGTGGTTGGAAGTGTTGTGGTTGGAGCTGTTGTGGTTGGAAGTGTTGTGGTTGGAGCCGCTGTAATTGTGGTTTTAGCTGGTGTGGTTGGAGCAGCTGTAGTTGTGGTTGTGGTTGGAGCTACAGCCTGTGGAAGCAGCTGTAGTTGTGGAAGGAGCTGTTGTGGTTGGAGGTGTTGTGGTTGCACTCGCTGCACCTGCTTGTTATGAAAAATGAAAAAACAGAACAAAATAAAAGCTAACACTAGCACCTACTCCCCAGTTTTGTCAGACATCCACAAACAATTTAGTTTGAGTCCAACTCCACTTAGAAACAAGACCTGTGTCACTAATGTAAATGGTTGTAGGTATTCTGTGAGATAGGAACAAAGGTTTAAAGACTTTACTTTAACTTGACATACTTTACCTGCTAGAGTGACAAGAATTAATGTGATCCATCTAAACTCCATTGTGACAGTACAGGAATCTGAAAAATCAAATATTCAAAACTTTCATTTCCTGAAGTTGCAAATCCAACACTTGACTGTTAGTTCCATTTATTTTAATTCAAGAATAGAGGAGTTCCTGTTAGCACATAGTGTGCAAAATTAGCAGCAACATTTGAATACGGACAGTTTGGCTGTCAAACTTTTGCTAATACTTGCAAACTTGTCTATTTGGTAAAACTATGGCTAATTTAACCCTGAAACAAATTTTAGTCATAATACATCAAGAAAGACTCGTGTACTTCAAGAGACATCCTTGATTTTTCTTGATGTCATTATGAAAAACATTTACATTTAATCCATCTGCAAAGTTAGCCCACACTAAATGTGTTATTTATACCTTAAACAAAAGGCTGTTTGAGGTTCAGGCTTTTTGCTTTTGGCTCTGTGTTACAGAAATGCTTCATTCAATATTTTCATGTTTGCCTTGAAGTCAGATAGGCAAATGATATGCAAAACATGAGTGCAAAAAGTTTGCATTTCGTCTTTGGTCTGTTCAAAATTAAAAGAAGAACAAGGAAATTCATCAGCACTTCCTTCATGGTAGATGAGATTTTGGATATTTGTTCTCCTACTTGGTGTATAAATTGATGCCTCATGTTTATGTAACCATACTGATGAAAAATACAATTGGCATCTTTGAATAGATCACACTAATATAAAGAAAGCAAATGTTCACTTATAAACTACAGGTTCTTCTGTAGATTAATCTTTCTGACTAGTTAGTCTAAAGCTGCACAGGAATTTAGTTCACATTATAAGAGACGTGCTTGACTTTAGAATATATGGAATCGAGCTCATTTTTTTAATCAATGTAATTACTACAGTTTTATAAAACATTTGACTTAATTTGGAGTTTTGATTACTCAATATATTTTTATTACTGAGAGAGACTGTTGTTCTTATCCTGTTTGGTACTTTGATTGATCTTCTAAATGTAGATTCAGATGTATAATTTCACATTTTTATAACTACAGGACCTGTCTTTGAGATTTTTAGGGAAAAAGAGGATAACATAGGAGTGTATCAAGTAAAACTAAAACATTTTCAGCACCTTCTTGTTGGAGGTTTTAGCTTCTTTGCCTAAATTTGCGACATTACTTCTTTTGTTTCTGTCCACACCCAACCAGACTTTGGTGAAATGTATCCCTTGCAATTCATCGCTGACGTTTTGAATGAAAAGGCAGATTCAAATGTAAATAAAAACAAATAAGTTTTGTTTCATTATACTTTAATTGTGTAACTACAGAGCGAGTTTTGCTCTGTATCCCCACTATCTATCCAGTGAAACATTGGGCAAACTCTCAGTTGCACCAATATATTTACCCCACTATGTAACTTGGACAAAAATAACTTTCTCCCTATGGCCATTATTCAAACAAGTTTCTTGCAAGTCACCTGAAAATATTTGAATATTGTGTTCAGGTCATACTCGTCATACTCTCAAGCATTACCATATGTGGCTGGTCAGTTTCCATACAAAGACGTAATACTAACATAATAACACAGATGCGTATTGTCCCAACTCTAATTTTTGTGCAGTTTTGTACACTTATTGCACTTCGACTGACTACAGACTTCACAGAGGGGCACAGAGTGCAGTGTGAGGATTGGGACCTAAAGGAAAACGTTTATCATGACTTATAAACTCAAACATGAAGCAGATTAACAAGGAACTAATCAAAATACAAAAATATAGATGAAAGCCTAAGCAACCCAGAATCATGGGATAGCAAAGGTCACAGTGAGAGTGGGCAGATGTTTGCTTCATAAAACAGAAGAGTACATCTCTTGAAAAATACAATTAACAGCAGTCTGTTAACTATACACAACCTGGAATTGTGAATTGTGCAATTCTGCAATCATTCACAGGTCCAGAGTTAAGTATTGCTAGTTAGACGTGATCACCATGTTTAAATTTAATCTACAAACGAGTAAAAATAAAACAAAGATGATGAAGATCAATTAAAGATTAACATCAAATAGCTCATTCTGCATCTCCAACTAAGAGATTTACATTTTCTCGTTTACACATTATAATCGAAACTCAAGCATTATTGTTCTAAACAAACTTTCTACAACGTGGCAAAAATATGTACAGTGTGGTACTAAATGAACAAAAATACTCACCAAAAATGAAGGCTGAAATGTTTTTGACATATGTTAATGTCTTTATACTAGTATTTCCATTATCTAGACCTTATTGATGAACAAATATTTGGAAATAATTACTTAATAAATAGACACTTGGCTTCCTTGCTCCGATTCTTCTCTATCCAGTGAAACATTGGGCAAACTCTCAGTTGCACCAATATAAATACCCCTCTATGTAAATTGGACAAAAATAACTTTCTCCCTATGGCCATTATTCAAACAAGTTTCTTGCAAGTCACCTGAAAATATTTGAATATTGTCTTCAGGTCATACGCTCTAGCATTGCCATATGTGGTTAGTCAGTTTCCATACAAAGACGTGTGGCCCTGTGTTTTATAATGTCTTGTTCCTGTCCTGTCAGACTCAAACGGCTGGAGGTTTTCTTCTGTAAAATTGAGATAGTCGTCCTCACTGTCACCTGATGCTTGCTCAGGATCAGAAACTCCAGATTCATTGTTCTGATTTTCCTTATAGATCTCCCAGTCGTTGCCTATGCAGTACTCACAGTTTTGGCTTTGAAGTTTGGGGCATAAAATATGTATTTTTCACTGCACTTATAGTTCACGTAGATTAGGTTAGGTTGTAATTTTTGTAAACTCCCACTGCTTGAAGATATGTTAACGATTTTCCGCACTCTGACACTCTGAGAAGGAGGATTCCTTCTGCTTCCTATTCGTGGAATGTTTGTAATTATTAACTTTGTATATTTTCTTTTTTAATTGTTCTGTCTCTCATACTAACCCTTAGGTTTCTTCCTGTGTGAAAGGAAAGTTAATCTCTATCTTCACCAGTTGCTTGTGCTCAACAGGATCTCAAACCAAGAACCCAGAGTCCTGACAGAAACGTTCCCTAAGTCAAGTAAATGGAAAACCAAGCAAAACAGGATGAGTAACACAAAGAAAACGCTGCAGTTAGAACGTTTTAATTAACATGAATAGATTAAAGTTATGGCATCCGGCAGAATAAATGGACGCTGTGAAATGCAAAAGGCTTGCATGAGCAGCTTAGGATGAGGATTAGAGACGTCTTTCCCCCTGAAGCCCGGAAACTGAGGGAGGAGGCCAAGGAGAGGATGAAAGACTGAAGAATATGGAAGAACAAGGGTGGAGAAGAATGGATGGAGATGGGTTGAAGCTCTGCTGGTGAGCAGATGGAGCCATAGATGGAGTTTATTAAGGTGCACTTCGATGCTCATAGGCTGTGGCTGAAGAAAGTGTTCCAGTTTGTATTTATGTCTATGCTTCATTTTTGTTTACACAATATTTGTACACTTAAGACTTAATGTTTCTTAAGAAACTTTAGAAAACAAAGTTGAACAACCCCCCCCAAAAAAACCCCAGTATACCTGTTTTGTATATAGAGTCTTATATGATTTTATTGTTTATCATAAAATTGCTTTTGCTGCTTTATAATTTCTGACGTCAAGTCAGAAACACAGAACAGGGAAGTTAAAATCCAAACAGAGGTAATAGGAAAATTATGTCAGCTGAAAACAAAACAGCAATGCAGTTTTGCATTTTACTTTGCATTCAGTGTTGAGTTTTGCATCTTGTTTTGACTCGTTCAAATCTGACGGTGTGAAAAGAAACAATTCATTCCTATTTTATATCAGCTGTTTTGTTTCTTAAACTTTTATAGTTTTACTGCAGTATGTTTTTTGTATTTGTAAATTCATTAAAATATATAATTTTAACAGCTCTAGATGTTGCTGGAGGAATAGTGGTGGTTGTTGTTGGAGGAGCAGATGAAGTTCTAGTCACTGTTGTAGTTGTTGGGGCTACTGAGGTTGTTGTAAGAACAGTTGTAGTTGTTTGAGCATTGGTAGGGGTTGTAATTTGAGGTACAACTGTGGTTGTTGGTGCAAGGCTAGCTGTGTAGAACAGCTGTAGTTGTTGGAGGAAAAATGGTGGTTGTTGGAGAAACAGTAGTTGTCATTGATGCAGTGGTGACTATGTGGGGAGTAAAAGTTGCTGTTGAATTAGCAGATGTAGTTGATGGAGCAGCTGATGTTGTTCTTGGAGGAGCAGTCGAAGTTTGGGCCATATGTGTAGCTGTTGGATCAACTGTGACTGTTGCTGAAGAAACACCTGAAGTTGTTGGAACAGCTGTAGCTGGTTGGGCAACAGATGTGGATGCCAAAGCTGTTTTGTTGGGAAAACAGCGATCGTAGTGCAAGTGACTGTGGTTGTTCTGGGAGAAATTGCGTTTGTTGTTGTTGAAGGAACAGATGTGGATGTTGGAGGAATTGTGGGTGTTGTTGGACTGGTAGATTCAAGAGAAGATGTACCATTGGAAATTGCAAGTGCAGCAGCAACAGCTGTAATACAATAAAACTTATTGTAGTGACAGTCGAATAGACATTTTGTTTAAAAGATTCTACAGCAGGAAAATTACAATTTTTTTCCTTTACTAAATGGTGGAAGAAGTTAATATTCATTGCATTTTGATCACTTTAAATACCCTCCACTGATTTAAATCATATATTTTCTCAGTACACCACTGTTGCTGTTTTTATCAATCTAAACTTTTTTTTTGTGCTGCATGAAAACGTCATCCTTTGTTAGATCTGTCTTTTTTCAAGACATCCGGTCTTGTTCTGGTACTAAAGGAAGCTCACTAATCTGTCATCAGTGACTATAGACTTTTTGCCTGACAGAGAACAACAAAAGTTTTTTATTCAGAGGCTTCTTCCAATTTGCTGTAACTCGGATCACTACAGGATCTGAGTTATTGCAATTTGCAATTTGCTCAACCTTCCAATTGCTCTACATACAATGCTAACTCTTAGACATCAATTTCTGCTGGGAAAATAAGAACACACATGTCAGAAAACTTCAGCTGAATGTGGAACATCATCATTCCTCAATGGGTGTAAGGGAGAGTGCTTTCTCAGGCATTCAGCCTCTACAGATTTTGTGACAGAGAAACTAGACACATGCGGAAACCCCCTGCCCCCCCAAAAATCTCAGGCACCACGTGAATATGCATTTTTGCAGGGGTGTGATCTTGCTCACCTAAAACTGGACTGTGACATTCAAATTCAAAAAGAAAGGAGAAAGAGGTGGGTGGGGCTGAAAAATCTAGGGAGACCAACCCAAAACGTGTCTGCAAGACACTTGCAAATGCAGCATATTAACACATTTTAGGGTGAGGGTTAACAATGTGTGGAGGAGGTCAGTGATGACAAAGCAACAGGACTACAGCAGGTCAGCGATCATTGCCTCCATGTGTTTGTGTTTGTGTTCACGGCACACACAACATTAATAATTACACATGTAACACTAAGTAATAAAATCAGTCCCTACTGGCTGACCAATAAAAGGCACAGATTCCTTTAATGTAAGAGGAAACAATTTAGGAGAAAGCCTGTGTTTAAGGTTAAAAAACTAATAATACCTGAATATAGGGGCTACAATTTCTGTTCTGTTGTGTTTTAAGTTTAAATATTAATAATTTCCCTTCATAATGTAATAGTTCTATATAGCTTTGGAGGTTGTTATTTTGTTCCATTAAATTTGCTTTAATTTTTATAATCTGATTGTTTAATAAACTTTTTTTACTTTTAATTGTGTCATTAAATACATATATGTTAAACGTTGATTATGTTTTAGAAACAGATAAAAGACCTCTTCAAATGAAGTCCCTGTGACTGTTGGACTTGTTGAATTTCAACCCCAAGCGCGCTGCAATCTGGAGCTTCACATAATGTAGAAAATGAACATTTTTCTTTTTCTTTCATTTTTTCCTCCATTTAGAAAACAATCGTCTCGCCTTGGACACTCTGGTAAATTTAGTCTTGGACCAATGCTTATCTTATAATTTATCTTTATTATATTGGTAGTTACACAGGGAAAAAAAAGCAAAATACTTTCAGAATACTGAATACAGAATATCTATGTGTGATAAATACAACTAAAAGAAAAAGAAAAACTAGACAATCATACAGGACATTGATCAGACAGCCTTACAATATTCATTGAGAGAGAAATCTTAAGGATTACCTAAACAGTCTCTGACCTAAATAGTCCTTAATTACCTTCATGTTACCTTTCAAAGATTATAAATTATATTAATTTACCATAATAATCAAGTTTATGTAAATAAATAAGAATGAACTGATAGGAACAAACTTGAATAGACTGACAAACCAAATAAACACAGTCACTGTTATACATCAAGTTTCAATAAATGTTTTCAAAGTTTTAAAGTGTCATGAGTACATTTTTAGAATGTCCTTCTTCACACCAGTAAGAATTGACATTTTCCAGCACATCTTCCTCTGGAAACCAGCAGAGACATTATTGCTGGTTTGAAAGGAGCCATGACAACAGGACCATGCTGAGTGCAGTGATGAGGCTGATGTCGTGGCTCACTCCTCTTGATACCGCTGCAAGTGAGGAAAAGAAGACGCATGACTTTATTTGAAAAAAAAACCCCCAAAAACTCCTCTGTTACATAGCAGATTTTGTATCATTGCAATGCTAACTTATTTTTATTTTAATGTAATTTATCTTACGTGTGTCATCCACAAGAATAGAAGCAGTGTCAATGTTGAAAGCTGTGACGTTCGAAGCTGCTTTCAGCAAAATCTCTGCAATTTGAATGTTGGTAGGTACAAACGCTGCTGAAAATTTAAGGTCCATGTTGTTGATAATTGATCCGTTGCTAAAAATGAAACAAAACATCAGTTACTTTGTCTAAATGTATATTTAACAATGTTGAAAATTGTCTGCAAATCATACCTGAATGAAGTTACAATGAAGTCGCGTAACGTAGAAAACTCTCGCTGGAAGAGCGGTTCAAGCTGCAGGAAGACAAAGAAAATATTCTTCTGTAAATTAAAGTTGTATTTTTTATATATATCATTCATCCAAAACCTGAAATTACATCAAATATAAATTTTTCCTGTTAGTTTAGGCAAAAAAAAAATTATGATAAAGAATGACCATTTGTGTATGTGTGGTATTTCATTGATATTAGATATTACTAACTTTTGCTAAAGGAAAATGTGAATTCACAAACTGTAGAAACATTGTTTTAACCAATTTATTGCTCTGCATGTTACAAAGTGTGTTTCTTAAACCCACCTGATTTAAATAAAGAATTAACCGACAAGGTTCTACAGAAGTTGATTAAAGGTTAATTGTATAATTAAACAATTTGAATCATAATTAGATATTTTAAAAGTGCCATCAGACTACATAACACCCAAATCTGAGTGACTTTAAGATTACATTTATCCTGGACTTATTTATAGATTCAAATATATCCTTACAAGCATACATTTTGTTTTTTCTTTTGAATTACTCATAATTTCACACTTATGCATGTATTTTAAATTTTTTTATCATGTATGTTTATATTTATATTTTCCAGTATTTGACACTTTAGATGGGAGTGGCTTGTCAACAAATAAACAACTTCCCTTTCAGGATCCGGAAAGTATATTCTAATTCTAAATCAGGGAATAAATCTACACCATACAGGGCAAGGTGTAGATATTTTTTTTTCTAACAACCCTTGCCCTCCTGTGGTATAGAAAATTGTTTCTTTTATTCAATTAAAATTTTTTGAATACAAAATAATTTAGACATGTTTGTACAGCTTTATGTTTCTGTCTCACAATAAATATCAACTTGAAAGTGTTGTTTGTTGAAGCTCTTTTAGAAATATTTTACTATAAGCTGAAATAAGACTTACATTTGACTTTAAAAGTGCAGCTCGATTTTTAAATGCGGCAGATGATGGGTTCAGCAAGTCAGTGGTGAAGGTTTCGCCAAGAGACCTAAAAGTCAGTTTTCTTGTGACTGTTGCCTCCACAGTTGGAGTTGTTTTGGTTGTAGGTTTAACAGTAGAAGATGGAGTTGTGGTTGTGATTGTTGGTTCCGGTGCAGTAGTTGTGGTTGAGTTTGGAGCGATGGTAGTATCTGTAGAATTGGTAGTGGGCAGTGTGGTTGGCAAAGGAGTGCCTGTCAGAAAAAGAAAAGAAAAATGACAATGCTGCTTGAATAAAAACTTACATTGCTCTGTTTCTGTGTAGTGTTAGACCACGTATACTTACGTAATATTTGGACAGAACCAGGTGAAAATGGGACATTCAAGATAGTGTTGTTAGAGTGTGAATCTATGGCATCTGCTAACGTTTTTTGCACTTCTTCGTTCCCTGGGAGTTCCACAAGTGGCAGGGTTTTGTTAAACTCCACCCCAACTTCTGCTTCTGTGACATTCATTCGAATTCGGGATGCGAAAGAAACTCTGCAACATAAACATGAAAAATAAACAAGTTTAGGAAAACATATATTCATTTTGTTATTTTTTAAAAATAAGTAATTAATCTTACCTAAATGCAATGACATGACTACGGATGAAGCGGGGTCCGAAAGCTTTCTTGTAGACCATGTCATACTGTAGGACAAAAGATTAAGTACAATGATAAGGATATTGTATAACAGAATATTTGTATATTTCAATTGAATGTCTGATAATATGACCATAATGATACATTTTACTATGGCACTTACTACTGCTGTGATCCTTTGCGCAAGATCCTGAAATTTTTGGCTATTGTTGTCTTTGAGAGCTTCATCAAATGGTTCGAAAACTACCACTCCAACATGAAACACTGGAGCACGAGGTTCAGTTGTAGTATTTGAGTCAGTAACTGGAATTGTTTGATTAGCTGTGGTTTGGTTTTGAGTAGATGGCACTAAGGTTGGCTTAGATGGTAGGGTCGAAGCAGCTGTAGCTACTGATGAAGCTGGTATTGTTTCAGGAAAAATTGAGGATGTGGAAATAGTTTCTATGGATGTAGCTGGAGAAGTTTTGGTAGTGGGCAGTGTGGTTGGCAAAGGGGTGCCTGTCAGAAAAAGAAAAGAAAAATGATAATGCTGCTTGAATAAAAACTTAACATTGCTCTGTTTCTGTGTAGTGTTAGGCCACATTTACGTACGTAATATTTGGACAGAACCAGGTGAAAATGGGACATTCAAAATAGTGTTGTTAGAGTGTGAATCTATGGCATCTGCTAACGTTTTTTGCACTTCTTCATTCCCTGGGAGTTCCACAAGTGGCAGGGTTTTGTTAAACTGCACCCCAACTTCTACTTCTATGACATTCATTCGAATTCGGGATGCTAAAGAAACTCTGCAATATAAACATGAAACATAAACAAGTTTAGGAAAACATATATTCATTTTATTATTAAAAAAAAAAAAAATCATTCATCTTACCTAAATGCAATGACATGACTACAGATGAAGCGGGGTTCGAAAGCTTTCTTGTAGACCATGTCAAACTGTAGGACAAAAGATTAAGTACAATGATAAGGATATTGTATAACTGAATATTTGTATATTTCAATGGAATGCTGATAATATGACCATAATGATACATTTTACTATGGCACTTACTACTGCTGTGATCCTTCGTGCAAGATCCTGAAATATTTGGCTATTGTTGTCTTTGAGAGCTTCATCAAATGGTTCGAAAACAACCACTCCAACATGAAACATTGGAGCAAGAGGTTCAGTTGTAGTACTTGAGTCAGTAACTGGAATTGTTTGGTTAGCTGTGGTTTGGTTTTGAGTAGTTGGCATTAAGGTTGGCTTAGATGGTAGGGTCGAAGCAGCTGTGGTGGGAGATGAAACTGCCGTGTTTGATGGAATCATGGTCAGAGAAGGTGGGTTTGTTAAAGGAAGAACTGTGGATGTAATAAGAGCAGGTGTGGTTGTTGCTGGAGAAGCTGTTATGGTTGCAGTTGCTGCTGTGATTGGAGAAGCCGTTATTGTGGTCAGATCTACTGTGATTGTGGTTGGTGCTGCTGTTGTGGATTGAGAACCATCTGTGCTTGTGGTCGGAGCAACTGTTGTTGTGGATGGAGCAGCTGTTGTTGTGGTTGGAGCCGATGTAGTTGTGGATGGTGCAGCAGTCGTGATTAGAGCAGCTGTGGTTATAGTTGGAGCATTGGTTTTGTAGTTTGAGCAGAGGAGTTGTGGTTGTAGCTGCTGTTGTTGTGGTTGCAGCAGCTGTGGATGTGGTTGGAGGAGCTGTGGTTGTTGTTACAGCAGGTGTTGTGGTTGGAGATGCTGTTGTTGTGGTTGGAGCAGCTGTTGTTGTGGTTGGAGCCGATGTAGTTGTGGATGGTGCAGCAGTCGTGATTAGAGCAGCTGTGGTTATAGTTGGAGCATCTGTTGTTGTAGTTTGAGCAGATGGAGTTGTGGTTGTAGCTGCTGTTGTTGTGGTTGCAGCAGCTGTGGATGTGGTTGGAGGAGCTGTGGTTGTTGTTACAGCAGGTGTTGTGGTTGGAGATGCTGTTGTTGTGGTTGGAGCAGCTGTTGTTGTGGTTGGAGCCGTGTAGGTGGTGGTGCAGCAGTCGTGATTAGAGCAGCTGTGGTTATAGTTTGGAGCATCTGTTTTGTAGTTTGAGCAGATGGATTGTGGTTGTAGCGCTTTGTTGTTGTGGTTGCAGCGCTGTGGATGTGGTTGGAGGAGCTGTGGTTGTTGTTACAGCAGGTGTTGTGGTGGAGATGCGTTGTTTGGTTGGAGCAGGTTGTTGTGGTTGGAGCCGATGTAGTTGGGATGGTGCAGCATCGGTTAGGCAGCTGTGGTTTATAGTTGGAGCATCTGTTTTGTAGTTTGAGCAGATGGAGTTGGGTTGTAGCTGCTGTTGTTGTGGTTGCAGCAGCTGTGGATGTGGTTGGGGAGCTGTGGTTGTTGTTTACAGCGGTGTTGTGGTTGGAGATGTTTGTTGTGGTTGGAGCAGCTGTTGTTGTGGTTGGAGCCGATGTAGTTGTGGATGGTGCAGCAGTCGTGATTAGAGCAGCTGTGGTTATAGTTGGAGCATCTGTTGTTGTAGTTTGAGCAGATGGAGTTGTGGTTGTAGCTGCTGTTGTTGTGGTTGCAGCAGCTGTGGATGTGGTTGGAGGAGCTGTGGTTGTTGTTACAGCAGGTGTTGTGGTTGGAGATGCTGTTGTTGTGGTTGGAGCAGCTGTTGTTGTGGTTGGAGCCGATGTAGTTGTGGATGGGGGCAGCAGTGTGTTAAGCAGCTGTGGTTATAGTTGGAGCATCTGTTGTTGTAGTTTGAGCAGATGGAGTTGTGGTTGTAGCGGCTGTTGTTGTGGTTGCAGCAGCTGTGGATGTGGTTGGAGGAGCTGTGGTTGTTTGTTACAGCAGGTGTTGTGGTTGGAGATGCGTTGTGGGTTAGCAGCTGTTGTTGGGTTGGAGCCGATTAGTTGTGGATGGTGCAGCAGTCGTGATTAGAGCAGCTGTGGTTATAGTTGGAGCATCTGTTGTTGTAGTTTGAGCAGATGGAGTTGTGGTTGTAGCTGCTGTTGTTGTGGTTGCAGCAGCTGTGGATGTGGTTGGAGCCGATGTAGTTGTGGATGGTGCAGCAGTCGTGATTAGAGCAGCTGTGGTTATAGTTGGAGCACTGTTGTTGTAGTTTGAGCAGAGGAGTTGTGGTTGTGTGCTGTTGTTGTGGTTGCAGCAGCTGTGGATGTGGTTGGAGGAGCTGTGGTTGTTGTTACAGCAGGTGTTGTGGTTGGAGATGCTGTTGTTGTGGTTGGAGCAGCTGTTGTTGTGGTTGGAGCCGATGTAGTTGTGGATGGTGCAGCAGTCGTGATTAGAGCAGCTGTGGTTATAGTTGGAGCATCTGTTGTTGTATTGAGCAGATGGGTTGTGGTTGTAGCTGCTGTTGTTGTGGTTGCAGCAGCTGTGGATGTGGTTGGAGGAGCTGTTGTCGTGGTTGGAGCTGCTGCTGTTGTGGTTGGAGCAGCTGTGGTTGTGGTTGGAAGAGCTGTTGTTGTGGTTGGAGCATCTGTGGTTGTGGTTGGAAGAGCTGCTGTTGTGGTTGGAGCATCTGTGGTGTGGTTGTAGCTGCTGTTGTTGTGGTTCCAGCAACTGTGGTTGTGGTTTCTGCAGCAGTAGTTGTGGTTGGAGTAGGTGTGGTTGTGGTTGGTGAAGCAGTTGTTGTGGTTGGAGCTGCTGTTGTTGTGGTTGGAGCAGCTGTGGTTGTGGTTGGAGCAGGTGTGGTTGTGGTTGGAGCATCTGTAGTTGTGGTTGGAGCTGCTGTTGCTGTGGTTGGAGCATCTGTTGTTGTGGTTGGAGAAGGGTTTTGTGCAGCAGTTGTTGTGGGTGGAGCTGCTGTTGTGGTTGGAACATCTGTGGGTGTGGTTGTAGCATCTGCTGTTGTTGTTGTGGCAGCTGCAGTTGTGGTTGTAGCTACTGTTGTTGTGGTTGGACCTGCAGTTGTTGTGGTTGGAGCAACTGTGGTTGTGGTTGCTGCAGCAGTAGTTGTGGTTGGAGTAGGTGTGGTTGTGGTTGCAGCAGCTGTGGATGTGGTTGGAGGAGCTGTTGTCGTGGTTGGAGCTACCGTTGTTGTGGTTGTAGTAACTGTAGTTGTGGTTGTAGCTGCTGTTGTTGTGGTTGGAGCAGCTGTTGTTGTGGTTGGAACAGCTGTTGTGGTTGGAGCATCTGTGGTTGTGGTTGTAGCAACTGTAGTTGTGGTTGGAGCAGCTGTTGTTGTGGTTGGAGCAGCTGTGGTTGTGGTTGGTGCAGCAGTTGTTGTGGTGGACCTGCAGTTGTGGTTGGAGCAACTGTGGTTGTGGTTGCTGCAGCAGTAGTTTTGGTTGGAGCAGGTGTGGTTGGTGAAGCAGTTGTTGTGGTTGTAGCTGCTGTTGTTGTGGTTCCAGCAACTGTGGTTGTGGTTTCTGCAGCAGTAGTTGTGGTTGGAGTAGGTGTGGTTGTGGTTGGTGAAGCAGTTGTTGTTGTTGGACCTGCAGTTGTGGTTGGAGCAATGTGGTTGTGGTTGCTGCAGCAGTAGTTGTGGTTGGAGCAGGTGTGGTTGTGGTTGGAGCAGCTGTTGTGGTTGTACCTGCTGTTGTTGTGGTTGCAGCAGCTGTGGATGTGGTTGGAGGAGCTGTTGTCGTGGTTGGAGCTGCTGTTGTTGTGGTTGGAGCAGCTGTGGTTGTGGTTGGAGCAGCTGTGGTTGTGGTTGGAAGAATGGTTGTTGTGGTTGGAGCATCTGTTGTTGTGGTTGTAGCAACTGTAGTTGTGGTTGTAGCTGCTGTTGTTGTGGTTGGAGAAGGGGTGGTTGTGGTTTGTGCAGCTTTTGTGGTTGGAGCTGCTGTTGTTGTGGTTGGAGCATCTGTTGTTGTGGTTGGAGAAGGGTTTTGTGCAGCAGTTGTTGTGGGTGGAGCTGCTGTTGTGGTTGGAGCAGCTGTGGTTGTGGTTGGAAGAGCTGTTGTTGTGGTTGGAGCATCTGTGGTTGTGGTTGTAGCAACTGTAGTTGTGGTTGTAGCTACTGTTGTTGTGGTTGGACCTGCAGTTGTGGTTGGAGCAACTGTGGTTGTGGTTGCTGCAGCAGTAGTTGTGGTTGGAGCAGGTGTGGTTGTGGTTGGTGAAGCAGTTGTTGTGGTTGTACCTGCTGTTGTTGTGGTTGCAGCAGCTGTGGATGTGGTTGGAGGAGCTGTTGTCGTGGTTGGAGCTGCTGTTGTTGTGGTTGGAGCAGCTGTGGTTGTGGTTGGAGCTGCTGTGGTTGTGGTTTGAGGAGCTGTTGTCGTGGTTGGAGCTGCTGTTGTTGTGGTTGGAACAGTTGTGGTTGTGGTTGGTGTAGCAGTTGTTGTGGTTGGAGCATCTGTGGTTGTGGTTGTAGCAGCTGTAGTTGTGGTTGTAGCTGCTGTTGTTGTGGTTGGAGCAGCTGTTGTTGTGGTTGGAGCAGCTGTGGTTGTGGTTGGTGCAGCAGTTGTTGTGGTTGGACCTGCTGTTGTGGTTGGAGCAGCTGTGTTGTGGTTGTTGGCAGCAGTTGTGATTGGAGCAGCTGTTGTTGTGGTTGGAGCAGCTGTGCTTGTGGTTACAGCAGCTGTTTTTGTGGTTGGAGCTGCTGTGGTTGTGGTTGGAGCAGCTGTGCTTGTAGTTTGAGATGTTGTGGTTGTGGTCGGAACTGTAGTTGTTGTGATTGGAGCAGCTGTAGTTTGTTTTGGAATTGCTGTTGTAGTTTCTGGAACTACAGTTTTCGGGGAGGTTCTGTAGATGTACTGACGTTGTTGTGGTAACAACTGATGTTGTGTCAAATTAGTCTTTGCTGTGGTTGGAGCTGCTGTGCTTCTCACTGTTGTCACTGTGTTTGTTGTTGAATTCGCAGTTGTCGTGGTTGGCAGATTTGTAGTTGTCTGTGCAGTCATCATCTTCTGAGCTGTTTATTTTTTAGAGTGGAACCATTTTAAATAATCAATATTTGCATCATGTGCTGTTTTATTTATTCACTGGATTATAATATCAAACTTTACCTGTTAGTATTAGTAGCAGCGGGTAACAGTTTTTCAGGACCCATACTTTTTCAATCTTAATGCTGTAACTTTAAGCAAAAGAAAAAACTCAATTAAACATTTGTGAATCAGAGAAAATTTTTTCAATACTTAATATCATTTAACATAGTGACATTTTGAAATATGTGTTTCTACATTTCATTGTGGACATCATGTGGTTGTGTGTTTTTACATATATATAAAAACCTCAAGCTCCAGCCCTCTGGTGGAGGACCTGAGCTCAGAGGATAAGAAACACCCACGGTGGGTAAGAAGGGAATTTTATATATATATATATATATATATATATATTATATATATATATATATATATATATATATATATATATATATATTATATATATCAAATATTCTGCCTTCGAATGTTTAGCCATTCTAAATTATAAAATGCTCATTGCACTATAGGCAGACAGGGGAAATTAAGCAGCTTCAATTTGTCATCCAGCTGTTCCATCACTCCTACATACAGAAACAACACCTGAGAAACAACCTCAAGCTGCTGGTACAGCCTTCAGTTCACTTTCGAATCCACCTGTGTCCCGTCTTCTCTCAGCTATTTCTGCCAGAGGCTTACTGTGCATATTTACTTGTGAAAGTTATAATTAGAGCAGGTCTGAATCTGATGGTTAATGCTTGGATATGATAACATTAATGGCTGCGCTGTTTCAAAGTTTTCTCTAGCTTGACACGGAAACCAATTTCCTCCTCCCCACTGCACCTTAAAAATAGGTATGAATGAAATGTAGAGACGTTGTTGTAAAACCTAAGCTGTGAGAGGAAATTTCAAATCTAGCTCAAATCTACACGTCACACAACAGAAGCCTAATATACACACAGAGCCTCATGTATGGATGGCCGCAAGTGTCAGTTTAGTACTTAAAAAGTACAAAATTCGTTTTATTTTTGTAAAAATTAAATATAACTGCAGACATGTCTGTCAAATAAAAATAATAAATATCTCAAACAAATTATGATTAAAAAAACAAACAAAAAATAACGAAATTACGTCTCAAGCAGAGTATGGAAGAGGATTAGGGTCACCGAAAAACAAAATTCAGAATTTTGTGCGAAATGTCACAATTCTGACTTTATCTCAGAATTCTGAGATTAAAGTCAGAATTTTTATTTTTTTTCAGTGGCCCTAATTCTGTTCCATATGAGTAATAACTTAATTGTGGATATTTTAATCATAGTCAGTTTAGTAGTTTATTTATCTCTCCATATTATAAATCAGATACAATCAAACATAAACATATTTTTGTCATTGGCTATTCTGCCACTGACGTCCTGTGAAGCTGTTGGGATTTCATTAGACCAGGAGCAGTTATAATTATTCCATAATCTAATTTAGCACAGTTGTTTTTTTTTTTCAACATAACTTGGAAAAAAAAAAAAAAGATTTTACCATGCGTTTGATTCAAATTTTGCTCTGATTCCCAATTTAATATATTTTTGTGTAATAAATTAACTGAATTATTAATTGATATATATCCAGCTTTATTCAAATTATCACACATAGTCAATTTCCCAATTTTATTCAATTCATCAGAGACGCTAAAACTTGTATTTAATAACTCAGTAATGCTTAGGATTTGTCATCGTTAGTAGTATCAACAGGAATAAAATGTGAACCTGTTTGAAAGAGGACAACTAAACAAGTTAAAGTGTTTAGTCGCTGGGAAAGACCAAAGAGAAGGAAGAATCATGTCTTTAAATAGTCAAAAAAAGAAAAAAGTTATAGTTCTGCTTAGTTAGTGGTGGGTGGGCAGCTGGCCAGAGTGTAAAAATAAATTTTTGATTAGCGCCGGTAAGTATTTATAGCACGCATTGAGGCAGGGTTTAAATTCCTTATTATTTTTTTTCTAATCACAGTCTTCAACTATAGTGTTGTGGGTCTGAGCAACGCTCTTGCGGTCACAAGTGTTCAAATCACAAGAAAGACACAATAGCTCTGAGAGCGCTAAAACACGCAGCTACTAATGCTCTGGAGATTGGACGTTGTCGAGTAACTAAAAGACAATTTGCTGAAACTGTTTAAAACAGTGGGGCATTTTTCATCAAGCCAGTTCAGTTAGCTTAAATAACGCCCAAAATATAATGCATTGCGCATCTTTTCCGGCGTCCTGTCCGGGTACCCCTTTTTAACAGTGCATATGTAAAAATTGTAATACAACTGGAAACATGTCTGTCAGATGAAAACAATAAATAATTATCTCGACATCTCGGCCATGTTTTGGACAAATGAAGAAACATTGTGGGCAATTTGAACACGGGAGCACTACTGAACACGGACAAAATAAATATTCCCATCCAGATGAAATTGGACTTTGAACATAATAAACGGAATCCACCGAAACTCAGGGATGTCCACACCACACAACACCACCAAGATTGCCAATTACAGCCGAAATGGACACAGAGCAGAATTTGGAAACGCGTCTGGAACCCTGCAGGCAAATTAAACAAAATTTATTTTCACTGTCCTGCGAGTGTTTTAGAGAGAAATAATGTATATTTCAATGTGAAAATACACTTATATAACTAAATAGTAATGACCTACATTCTAATTTTGGGGGGTTTTTTTGTTTGTTTTTCTGTTGCTGGCAAGGGAGATCTTGCCTGCAACAGGGATGATTGCGAGTTGCAAAATCAATATCAAATTTATTTGTATAGCACATTTCAGCAGCAAGGCTTTTCAAAGTGCTTTACATCATAACAAACATAAAAACACAAAAAGTACATGTAAACAATAACATAGAATAAACCAACATAATTTAGACGGCTGTCAAATTTATAACTTGTCATTCATATCTAAATGTTTTACTTGGTGCAGATCCTGATCTTTGACATACTTCCAGTCGTTTGATTTAGACTGTCTATTGGCAAATTTTACTTATCCCTTTTCCTGTCACGTCACGGAATTTAAGCGCCTGTTTTCGCCGGACTCCACATCTGTTTAACCACGGGTATTAGCCGGGCCCCGCTGCCCACAACAGGACAAGGTCTCAAACCTTGCAGCACCAGGCTCCGTACACCTTTACACAAATTTTGCGTGTAATAGTAGTATTTATATTTATGGTGCTACATCAATTCTTTGATTATTGAGCCAAACCCACAAGGTGGATGTCAGGGCCGAAAAAGCTGTGGTGTTCCAATTTTATTTAAGAAAAAAAATGATTTAGAGGTAAGAACTTTTTTTTGACAAAAGATGAATTTTCATTGGGTTTTTACACAGCTGGAGCCAGAATCGTGTCTGTCATTTGAGAAAGTAGTTTCTTAATCAGCTAATTATCTAAAACTTGTCCATGCAGAATGACAAGATGCTGTTCTTGGTTGGCTTATTTCTCAATTACACTATAAGCCTGTAATCTCTTTATTGGTTTTCTATGGTACTATTGGTAGTAAGTAAACTCCGGGGTATTTGTGAAACAGTTTGAAAAGTCTGTCTTAACAATGGAGGTGTTAAATATGCCAACGCAAAAAAAGTGTTAAAATGTTTCCAGGAGAGTGAACAAGAATGAAGGACGGGCATTTTTGGTACTCTGTGATTCTGCCTGTGCCTCATCATATCTCCCCAGGGATGGAGAGCTCAGATAATGATCCTGCCTAAGTGGCCAAATCAAGTCGACGTTCAAGACAAACCCGGAGACATGCAAAAATAAAAAAAAACTCTTTTGCCAATCTGAAAATTGCTACTGTACTGACATCCATATTCAGATCAATGCAGATCACAGAGGGCTGAAATCTGGGATTAAGCGGAACGGAAACATGAATACAAACTCCATATATTATAATATTGTTCAAATGTTTAGTATCTATTTTAAATAACCAGCTGTTACTGTAAGATCCACAGAGCACAAAATAATTTTTTAAAATATATTTTTAGAATGACTGCTAAAGTAAGAATGTAACAAAAATGAGAAAATGTACCATGACTTCTCAACAAAAGCACAGTTTTATGAAAAGTGAGAAAAAAAAACAATCTTTTTATTCAAATTCTGTAACTTTGATAATATATAATATAATATATAAAAAAGAACTAAAAGTAAAATCTGTTCTGATACTCCTAATGTGGTGGAAATTTGACATAATTTTGCCTATTTTACTGATTATATGGAATACCCTTGAATCAGTGCGAGCGAGTGTTAAATGTTTACAAATTCTCAGTTAAAATAGTGTCTAAATATCTAAAAACAAAATCTGTGTTAATAAATCAGATCTAAAAGACTTAAAAAAAAAAAAAAGATACGTTTTAGGGTTTAATGTATTTAAACTTAACTCTTAAAGCTACACTCAGAAATGTACTTACCCAGAGCATAAATCAATGCAAAGGTCCCTGAAATCTCTCTTGCTGCTCCTGAAACTAGTTTTTCTAGATCTTGCTCAGCTTTATATATTAGCTCCAAGTTATTACCAGAATGACGTAGATATTAAATTTCTTTTGAAACAATTTAGGTATTTCAGGAATGGCGAGGTAAAAATCGGCTGTGCAACAACCCTTTTTTTTTTTTTAAGGTCCTTCATCTATACCACATTCACAGCTCAGTGATATTTCGTCATTCCACCAAAGTAAACAATCAGATGACTTTGCTTTAATTGTGGATGTTTTAAGTATGTCAAAATATAAAGATTAGACTTGTTGCGAATAAAAACTGTGAAAATATTTTTTGGCTTAGTTTCATCCTGCTAAGATGGACGGCAATTATTGAATTCAATATTGAATTGTGAGTGAGAAAATGCCTGAGGTGGGCGTAATACTATCTTTTGTGCAACGCTGACAGCTTCAGAGAAGCCAAATTTAGAATAGACACACTCTGTTCAGAAATCCATTATTACTTTTGAAATTCTTCTTTGACAGGTTGGATCAGGATCAAAACAAACCATGCCGAGGTTCACTAAAGGGATCACAAGCACCACATTTTGTGATCCTAAATATTTTCTTTAAGAACTTGGTTTTTGTAAGGTCTTTCAAAAGTTATGTCATAACATGGCAAGAAATGTCTGTGTGGAGCCACACTG
Organism: Poeciliopsis retropinna; assembly: GCA_010277075.1. Classification (NCBI taxonomy): domain Eukaryota; kingdom Metazoa; phylum Chordata; class Actinopteri; order Cyprinodontiformes; family Poeciliidae; genus Poeciliopsis; species Poeciliopsis retropinna. The sequence goes on from VMRM01000019.1 coordinate 6,158,799, forward strand.
TAACAAGACATGCTTGAGATTTCAAAACAATTTGAAATTTATTTTACAAATATTTCAGAGTCAAAAAGCGAAATGGATCCATTGTTAACATCACAATGTCAGTTGACAAGTAATTATAAAATAAATTACATTCAAACATTTACAATAAAGTTTACCGTATAATTCTGTAATATGATGTGTGAAATACAATTCACACGAGTTTGATTTAGACATTTAACTACATAGAAAAATGCTTTAACAAGTACAATCATTCAACTACAAGAAAACTTCAAGAGCAAACTAAAATCAGTATTTGCTTGGATTTCTTTTGAAATACTTTCTTTATATGTCATTGGCAGACGGGTCTAATCTGCCACTTCACAGCTTGCTGCATTTAATAAAAGACTGCTGAGCCTCAGATTAAAATGACTCATCTATGACTATCATTATAAAAACAGAAGTGCGATGTTGTTTTTGGTTGTTCCCATTCAAAAGTATGTCAGGTACAGTGAATCATTCCTAATGCATTTTCCATCCGTCATCACGTGTTTCGAGGCCAGCAGAGGCACATAGTCCCTCCAGCGTGTGTCGGTCTACTTCTGGTCTCTCCCGCCACTGGCTCTTGTCAGTGTGGAAAAGCAGCAGCTCTACTCTGAGTCCCTCCCAGATGACTGAGCTTCACCTGTCTCTAAGGGAGAGTCCAGACACCCAAACTCTTTTGGCACCAGTATCTGTGATCTCGTTCTTTTGGTTCCTACCAGAGCTGATGACTGCAGAGGAGGGTTGGACAGTATCTGACCAGTAAATTGTGAGCTTGGCCTTTTGACCAGCTCCCTCTTGCCCCAACAACTGTTGGTACCGAGTCCACATCACTAAAATCAAATCAAATCAAATAAAATTTATTTGTATAGCACATTTCAGCAGCAAGGCATTTCAAAGTGCTTTACATCATAACAAACATAAAAACACAAAGTCATGTAACATAGAATAAACAATCAAAACATTAATTTAGACCGTCAAATTTAACTTGTTATCCATTTATCTTAATGTTTTACTTTTATTTTTGGATCCTGATTTTTGACATACTTCCAGTTGTGTGATTAGACTGTATGGCTAATTTTTTACTGATCCCTTTCCCTATCACATCACAGAATTGAAGCACCTGTTTTCGCCGGACTCCGCCATACGTTTTACCACGGGTATTAGCCGGCCCCGCGCCCACAACAGGACAAGGTCTCAAACCTTGCAGCACCAGGCTCTGTACACCTTTACACAAAATTTTGCGCTAGGACTTTGCCGTCCTACACGGATTTTGTGCATTATTTTTACCTTTAGAGTCTAGAATATACAGGGTTTTCAGTACGTGCAATGACCCTCAGTCACTCGCCACTTTTTAAAGACATTAAGTCAAGTTCCCTCATTAAATTTGTAATTGATTAAGTTTCAAATCCAACTCTAAACAGGTGGGATTTTAGTTGTGATTTAAAGGAACTCAGTGGTTTCAGCTGTTTTACAGTTTTCTGGAAGTTTGTTCCAATTTTGGGCATAGATGCTGAATGCTGCTTCTCCTCGTTTGGTTCTGGTTCTGGGGTGCAGAGCAGACCAGAACCAGGAAGGTTGATACAAAACAGCAGATCTTTTATATATTGTGGTGCTAACCGTTCAGTGATTTGAACTAACAACAGTATTTTAAAGTCTATTCTTAGAGCTACAGGGAGCCAGTGTAGGGACTTTAAGACTGGTGTTTGTGCTCTATCTTCCTGGTTTGGTGAGAATGCGAGCAGCAGCGTTCTGGATCAGCTGCAGCTGTTGATTGATTGTTAGACAGGCCTGTGAAGACGCTGTTGCAATAATCAATGCGACTAAAGATAACGCATGGATGAGTTTCTCTAGATCTGGCTGAGACATTAATCCTCTGATCCTGGAGATGTTCTCCAGGTGATAGAAGGCCAACTTTGGGACTGTCTTTATCTGGCTCTGAAGGTTCAGGTCAGAGTCCATCACTACTCCAGGTTCGGGCCTGATCGCTGGTTTTAGTTAATAACTGAAGCTGTGCATTGACTCTAGATCGTTCCTCTTTAGGTCCAAAAATAATAACTTCAGTTTTGTTCTGTCAGCTGGAGAAAGTTTTGACACATCCAAACATTTATCTGTTCTAAACATTTATTCAGTGATTGGATGGGTTCAGAGTCACCTGGTGACATCGTAATGTTGAGCTGCGTATCATCTGCATAGTTATGGTAGCTAATATTATTTTCTGTTATACCTGAGCTAGTGGGAGCATATAAATATTGAATAAGAGGGGTCCTAGGATTGAACCTTGGGGTACCCCACATGTGACCTTTGACCTCTTTGATGAGAAGTTTCCAATTGAAACAAAGAAATCCCTATTCTAATGTAAGATTCAAACAGTTGAGGACTGAACCAGAGAGTCCGACCCAACTCTCCAGCCAATTCAATAATATGTTGTGGTCGACAGTGTCAAAAGCTGCACTGAGGTCCAACAGAACCAGCACTGTGGTTCTCCCACAGTGCATATTTATACGGATGTCATTGAATACTTTTACGAGGGCAGTCTCCGTGCTGTGTGTGAGCACGAAAACCAGTTTGGAAGGAGTCAAAGCAATTGGTTATTGTTAGGAAACTATTTAATGTTTATACACAGTTTTTTCAATAACTTTGCTGATGAAAGGGAGGTTTGAGATCGGCCTGTAATTCTGCAGTAGTAGTGATTGTCCAGATTGTTCTTTTCTATCAGTGTTTGATAACTGCTGTTTCAAAGCGTGGGGGAAAACCCTGATGTGAGTGATGAGTTTACTATTTGGATCAGATCATTAGCAATAACAGGCAGGACTTTCTTAAAGAAATGTGGGGTAGGACATCCAGACAGCAGGAACTGGAGCTTAACTGGCTTATAATTTCTCTAGGATTTCATAATTAAGTAGTTGAAATTGGGTCATTTGTCCTGTATTTGTTTTGTTTGGATACAGCATTGGTCCTGACTTTATAGTTGATGTGCCGATAATCCTCTGATTTTTTAAATTTTCTCTGAAAAGAAGCTGGAAAACTGTTACAGGCAGCATTAGATTGAATTCAGGTGCTAACGTCATCGGAGGGTTTGTGAGCCTGTCAACTGTTGCAATAAAGCTCGAGCATTGTTAATGTTTGTTTATGACATCTGCAAGAAAGCCTCCCTTGCCTGTTTTAGTGTTGAGTGATAGTTACGTAGTTTCTTTATAGATGCCACAATGAAAGTGAAGTTGAGTTTTACGCCATTTCGTTCGGCCCTATGCAGAGTTGTCTTGCAGATTGAACTGTTTGTGCAATTCTACATGCAGATTTCTTCCTACCAGACACCACCTTACTTTAGGTGGGGCAATGGAATCATGATATCTGAAGCTTTAAACTGAAAAATCGTTCTACCAACTTATTTACATCATTACAGCTTAAGAGCGAGGAAATTAGAGTAGATTTGATTAATGTTTCTGCTGTGTTTTCTGTGAAAGAACATTTTGTGATGGTTGCTGTCTGTCCAAGTGGGTTTAAAGGATAAAGAACTTTCAAAGATAACAGCAAAGTGATATTCACACCTTACTGATAACAGGTCCAATGTGTGTCCTTGAGTGTGTGTTGCTTGTTGACATGTTGTGTCAGACCAAAACTTTCTAAAATATTAGAGAGGTTTTTGCCCCTCTGTCTTGGGGGTTGTCCACATGAATGTTGAAATCACCGACAATTATAAACAATCATAATCAATGCATATGAGAGATAGAAGCTCATTCAAGTCAGTAAAGAAATTTTCCACATATGTTGGAGTTTTTTTATAAAGTTAGTGTCAAAGTTCATTTGTAGCCTTTAACCTTAATTCATTGGGTGAAATGACCCAAAGAGATTTTACTGCAATTTATGGTATTCTTAAATATTGAAGCCACACCTCCTCCTTTTTTATGTTTTCTACTCTCATTTAAAAACATTGTAGGTAGGAGGCGCTGATTCAATTAGTATGATTTGGTCCTTATTGTCATTCAACCATGTTTCTGTCAGAAACATAACATCAATATTATACTCAGTGATGAAATCATTAATTAATAGAGCTTTAGCACAGAGTGATCTGGTATTTAAAAAGAGCTACTTTAAGTGATTTGGAGGCCGAAAGTTTTTCAGTCTGAGGTTCCTTTAGGCAGGGATCAGTCTGAGGTTTGAATTTGGACCGCTGTTTTGTATTTCTTTTTTTGTAAATTTTTTGTAGTGATCCAGACAGGTAATGTCCTGTTTTGCAGTTCGGGGGACCAGATTCATTCTGGAGGAAGACTGGTGTAAAGATAATCTCTGGAGCCGGGATCACACCTCAGAAACACAGAGTGATGGAGGGGCAGGTGGCTTAAATGAAGTGACGTCTGCTACTGGAGCGCTAAGGAGAGATGTGCCGAGGCGAACCTGTTGATTCATTCCATCTGTAAATTAAGAAACTCTGGTCCAGAAGACATTTCGTCATAGGTATAATCCTCTGAATGAGTGGGGGGAGAGAGGTAGGGGGGAAGGGAGGAAGGTAACCGTATGCTCCGTCTCCAGTCGTTTATCAGCTGTTTTGGAATATCATGCTCCTGGTGCGGGGAGCGTTCCATCCTAGTCAGACATCCTTGAGTCTGGTCTTCTGACCCGGTGATCCGTTGCTGTCCTTGTTGATAAAATGGAAAAGGTTTGCAGTGAGTAGCTTTATCCCATGTTTATTAAGATTGCGTCCGCTTCTTCCAAAAAGGTGAAAGCGCTGCCAATAGAGCCAGAGGTTATCGATGAGGTCACTGAGCTGGCAGAGCAGGTTTTAATCAGCATTTATTTATTGTGAGCAGCCTGGAGTGTTTTTCATCTTCCCATTGAGGTGATGGAATTGGACCACTGAGAATAACTTCATTTTTAATTTTCCCATAGTGTTCAGAAGAATAGTAAAGTCCTTTTTTCAGAATCTCAGACTTTGCTTTGCCAGATCGTTGGCTCCAACATGCACAACTAAAGTCTCAGTATCTGTCTGATCAGTGGCTAGAGAGAGTACTTTGTTGGTTAAATCAGATACAGTATCACAGGAAAAGACATCACTCTTGTTTTCCTGGGATTGCATACGTTACTGATCCATTTACTGCCTCATCTCCAACAATAAGCACTTTTGGGATACCTTTTGTTTTGTGGTAGTCGCTTTGTCCTTTGGAGCTTTGGGGGGTGGATGTGTTGTTCTTGCCTCGTTGTTGATGTTTGAGGTGAGGTTTCACTCAGAGGTCAGGCTGGAGTGCAGAAAATCTGTTTTCAGTGGGTTTCCACAGAGTCAGGATGTTTGAGGCTTGGGTTGGTTGTTTTGTCCCTGGGAGCGGGTCGATGGAGCCGTTTTGGTTGCAGCTGCTCGTTATCTTTCTTTGGTGGAGCAAGTGTTGAAGTTGAAGGTGGATTTCGGCTCAGAGCTGGCCAGGCTGATTTGTCCAGGTGCGGGGTTGTCCCTGTTAGTTGTCTCATCGGATCCACAGGCGAGACTCCGTTTCGGCTTGGCACCCTGAGTGTTCCAGGGTGAGCTGCCCAATGCGGGGCGCACGACCTCTTCGTTGATTTGAGGAAGAGTTGTCTCATCTCCACAGGTAGCGTTGATCTCAAAGTTCACCTCCAGCAGTTTAATCTCATTTCTATAGACTGAAGTCGTTGTAAAATACTCTTCATGAGCCTGGGGTCGGCCGGAAGCATTTTGCACTGGTTTAACTTAGAGATAAAGAAAAGTAAGATAAAAATAGAGTAAGAAAAATCCCCAGTCCTTAGGTTTGGAGTAACTATAAAAACTGTCACTTCAAAAATTAATTCACAGGCAGAGTTATCAGTAAGGACGAGAGAGAGCAGGATAAGCTTGTTCCTCAGCACACAGAGCACACTGTTTTGTTAAGGTGGTTCATCAGTCTCATTCTCCAAGGCCTAGCTGTTTTCCATTACCATACTGTTAGTCCACTATTCATTAGATGCAACCATATGGAGGTCTCTCTTACCATATGTTTTCTCATGTCCTCTTTTGAGCAACTGTTGAAAGGAAATATTTGGCACAGTGAGTAATGGGTAAACCAAGTCCTTGTATCAGGACAGGACAAGAGGTGTCAATGGTGCCAGGTTGCTATAAATGTAAACTTTGGACACTTTCATGAGTCCTTTATGGGCATCACGGCCAACTGAGATTGTTGCCATGAATTTACCAATTTGACAATGAGTAGGGAAAACTTCTTATATTACTGATGTATTTAGTGAAGAACCAGCTGCACTATCAACCTGGGACTAAAACAGGGAATCAGGATGGGCTTCCTGCCTCCCACAAGTGTTTTCTGTTACAATATATCCTCTCACCAAAGTACTGACAAGTCTCAGATTTTCTTATGTTCGACTGTGATCCTACTGCCTGTCGACCTTTTTCTTTCCCCCCAGGGGTTTTTGTGGGGTCTAGTGTCCCTTATTTGAAGGTAGGCTGACCGGAAAGGGGCAAGGAGAGGGGGGAGACATGGGGCAAATCGTACTCGCGACAGCCGCGTCGAGGACTCAAGGCCTCCAAATGTGGGTCGCGCTATTCCCTACGCCACCACAGCACGGTCACTTTTGTTGGTTTTAATGTTTGTGAGGTGGAGTGCTGGTCTGTCAAGCATCAAACTACCTTACAGCAGGAGCAGGAGCATTTGCAAAGGTACATGTTTAATATTAGTATTGTTTTAAAAATTGCTTTTTTGTGGTAAAAAATTGAAGAACATCTTACTGGTAGCTGCTGTAACACTGACTCCACTGCTCCTGAATCATTAAAAGCTGTTGTTGGAGCAGGTGTGGTTGTGGTTGGAGCGCTGTTGTTGTGGTTCCGCTGTTGTTGTGGTTTGCAGCAGCTGTGGGGATGGTGGTTGGGGAGTTGTTGTCGTGGGTTGGAGCTGTGTGTTGTGGTTGGAGCATCTGTAGTTGTGGTTGGAGCTGCTGTTGTTGTGGTTGGAAGAGCTGTTGTTGTGGTTGGAGCATCTGTGGTTGTGGTTGTAGCAACTGTAGTTGTGGTTGTAGCTGCTGTTGTTGTGGTTGGAGCAGCGGTGGTTGTGGTTGGTGCAGCTGTGGTTGTGGTTGGAGCATGCTGTTGTTCTGGTTGGAGCATCTGTTGTTGTGGTTGGAGCAAGGGTGTTTGGTGCAGCTGTGTGTTGTGGGTGGAGCTGCTTTAGTGGTTGGAGCAGCTGATGGTTGTGGTTGGAAGCAGCTGTTGTTGTAGTTGGAGCATCTGTGGTTGTGGTTGGTAGCAACTGTAGTTGTGGTTGTAGCTCTGTGGTTGTGGTTGGAGCTGCAGTTGTGGTTGGATCAACTGTGGTTGTGGTTGTGCAGCAGCTAGTTGTTGTGTTGGAGCAGGTGTGGTTGTGGTTGTGAAGCTGTTGTTGTGGTTGTAGCTGCTGTTGTTGTGGTTGCATGCAGCTGTGGATTGTGGTTGTGTGGCAGCTGTTGTTGTGGTTGGAGCTGCTGTTGGTTGTGGTTGGAAGCGATGTGTGTTGTGGTTGGACTGCTGTATGTTGTGGTTGAGCAGCTGATGTCGTGGTTGGAGCTGCTGTTGTTGTGGTTGGAACAGTTGTGGTTGTGGTTGGTGTAGCAGTTGTTGTGGATGGAACTTCTGTGGTTGTGGTTGTAGCAGCTGTAGTTGTGGTTGTAGCTGCTGTTGTTGTGGTTGGAGCAGCTGTGGTTATGGTCGGAGCAGTTGTCGTTGTGGTTGGTGCAACAGTTGTTGTGGTTGGAACTGCTGTTGTTGTGGTTGGAGCAGCTGTTGTTGTGGTTGGTGCAGCAGTTGTGATTGGAGCAGCTGTTGTTGTGGTTGGAGCAGCTGTGCTTGTGGTTACAGCAGCTGTTTTTGTGGTTGGAGCTGCTGTGGTTGTGGTTGGAGCAGCTGTGCTTGTAGTTTGAGATGTTGTGGTTGTGGTCGGAACTGTAGTTGTTGTGATTGGAGCAGCTGTAGTTTGTTTTGGAATTGCTGTTGTAGTTTCTGGAACTACAGTTTTCCGGGGAGGTTCTGTAGATGTTACTGACGTTGTTGTGGTAACAACTGATGTTGTGTCCAGATTAGTCTTTGCTGTGGTTGGAGCTGCTGTGCTTCTCACTGTTGTCACTGTGTTTGTTGTTGAATTCGCACTTGTCGTGGTTGGCAGATTTGTAGTTGTCTGTGCAGTCATCATCTTCTGAGCTGTTTATTTTTTAGAGTGGAACCATTTTAAATAATCAATATTTGCATCATATGCTGTTTTATTTATTCACTGGATTTATAATATCAACTTTACCTGTTAGTATTAGTAGCAGCGGTAACAGTTTTTCAGGACCCATACTTTTTCAATCTTAATGCTGTAACTTTAAGCAAAAGAAAAAACTCAATTAAACATTTGTGAATCAGAGAAATATTTTTTCAATACTTAATATCATTTAACATAGTGACATTTTGAAATATGTGTTTTCTACATTTCATTGTGGACATCATGTGGTTGTGTGTTTTTACATATATATAAAAACCCTCAAGCTCCCAGCCCTCTGGTGGAGGACCTGAGCTCAGAGGATAAGAACCACCCACGGTGGGTAAGTGTTTAGCCATTCTAAATTATAAAATGCTAATTGCACTATAGGCAGACAGGGGAAATTAAGCAGCTTCAATTTGTCATCCAGCTGTTCCATCACTCCTACATACAGAAACAACACCTGAGAAACAACCTCAAGCTGCTGGTACAGCCTTCAGTTCACCGTCGAATCCACAGTCTACCTGTGTCCCGTCTTCTCTCAGCTATTTCTGCCAGAGGCTTACTGTGCATATTTACTTGTGAAAGTTATAATTAGAGCAGGTCTGAATCTGATGGTTAATGCTTGGATACTGATAACATTAATGGCTGCGCTGTTTCAAAGTTTTCTCTAGCTTGACACGGAAACCAATTTCCTCCTCCCCACTGCACCTTAAAAATAGGTATGAATGAAATGTAGAGACTGTTGTTGTAAAACCTAAGCTGTGAGAGGAAATTTCAAATCTAGCTCAAATCTACACGTCACACACACAGAAGCCTAATATACACACAGAGCCTCATGTATGGATGGCCGCAAGTGTCAGTTTAGTACTTTAAAAAGTACAAAATTCGATTTTTATTTTTGTAAAAATTATAATATAACTGCAGACACGTCTGTCAAATAAAAATAATAAATATCTCAAACAAATTATGATTAAAAAAACAAACAAAAAATAACGAAATTTACGTCTCAAGTAGAGTATGGAAGAGGATTAGGGTCACCGAAAAACAAAATTCAGAATTTTGTGCGAAATGTCACAATTCTGACTTTATTCTCAGAATTCTGAGATTAATGTCAGAAATTGTTTATTTTTTTTCAGTGGCCCTAATTCTGTTCCATACTTGAGTAATAACTTAATTGTGGATATTTTTAATCATAGTCAGTTTAGTAGTTTATTTTTTATCTCTCCATATTATAAATCAGATACAATCAAACATAAAACATATTTTTGTCATTGGCTATTCTGCCACTGACGTCCTGTGAAGCTGTTGGGATTTCATTAGACCAGGAGCAGTTATAATTATTCCATAATCTAATTTAGCACAGTTATGTTTTTTTTTTTCAACATAACTTGGAAAAAAAAAAAAAGATTTTACCATGCGTTTGATTCAAATTTTGCTCTGATTCCCAATTTAATATATTTTTGTGTAATAAATTAACTGAATTATTAATTTGATATATATCCAGCTTTATTCAAATTATCACACATGGTCAATTTCCCAATTTTATTCAATTCATCAGAGACGCTAAAACTTGTATTTAATAACTCAGTAATGCTTAGGATTTGTCATCGTTAGTAGTATTCAACAGGAATAAAATGTTGAACCTGTTTGAAAGAGGACAACTAAAACAAGTTAAAGTGTTTAGTCGCTGGGAAAGACCAAAGAGAAGGAAGAATCATGTCTTTAAATAGTCAAAAAAAGAAAAAAGTTATAGTTCTGCTTAGTTAGTGGTGGGTGGGCAGCTGGCCAGAGTGTAAAAATAAAATTTTTGATTAGCGCCGGTAAGTATTTATAGCACGCATTGAGGCAGGGTTTTAAATTCCTTATTATTTTTTTTCTAATCACAGTCTTCAACTATAGTGTTGTGGGTCTGAGCAACGCTCTTGCGGTCACAAGTGTTCAAATCACAAGAAAGACACAATAGCTCTGAGAGCGCTAAAACACGCAGCTACTAATGCTCTGGAGATTGGACGTTGTCGAGTAACTAAAGACAATTTGCTGAAACTGTTTAACAACAGTGGGGCATTTTTCATCAAGCCAGTTCAGTTAGCTTAAATAACGCCATAAAATATAATGCATTGCGCATCTTTTCCGGCGTCCTGTCCGGGTACCCCTTTTTAACAGTGCATATGTAAAAATTGTAATACAACTGGAAACATGTCTGTCAGATGAAAACAATAAATAATTATCTCGACATCTCGGCCATGTTTTGGACAAATGAAGAAACATTGTGGGCAAATTGGAACGCGGGAGCACTAAACTGAACACGGACAAAATAAATATTCCCATCCAGATGAAATTGGACTTTGAACATAATAAACGGAATCCACCGAAACTCAGGGATGTCCACACCACACACAACACCAAGATTGCCAATTACAGCCGAAATGGACACAGAGCAGAATTTGGAAACGCGTCTGGAACCCTGCAGGCAAATTTAACAAAATTTATTTTTCACTGTCCTGCGAGTGTTTTAGAGAGAAATAATGTATATTTCAATGTGAAAATACACTTATATAACTAAATAGTAATGAACTACATTCTAATTTTTGGGGGTTTCTTTTGTTTTGTTTTTTCTGTTGCTGGCAAGGGAGATCTTGCCTGCAACAGGGATGATTGCGAGTTGCAAAATCAATCAATCAAATTTTATTTGTATAGCACATTTCAGCAGCAAGGCTTTTCAAAGTGCTTTACATCATAACAAACATAAAAACACAAAGTCATGTAACATAGAATAAACAATCAAAACATTAATTTAGACGGCTGTCAAATTTATAACTTGTCATTCATTTATCTAAATGTTTTACTTGGTGCAGATCCTGATCTTTGACATACTTCCAGTCGTTTGCTTTTAGACTGTCTATTGGCAAATTTTTTACTTATCCCTTTCCCTGTCACGTCACGGAATTTAAGCGCCTGTTTTCGCCGGACTCCACCATCTGTTTTACCACGGGTATTAGCCGGGCCCCGCTGCCCACAACAGGACAAGGTCTCAAACCTTGCAGCACCAGGCTCCGTACACCTTTACACAAAATTTTGCGTGTAATAGTAGTATTTATAATTTATGGTGCTACATCAATTCTTTGATTATTGAGCCAAACCCACAAGGTGGATGTCAGGGCCGAAAAAGCTGTGGTGTTCCAATTTTATTTAAGAAAAAAAAGGATTTAGAGGTAAGAACTTTTTTTTGACAAAAGATGAATTTTGATTGGGTTTTTACACAGCTGGAGCCAGAATCGTGTCTGTCATTTGAGAAAGTAGTTTCTCAATCAGCTAATTATCTAAAACTTGTCCATGCAGAATGACAAGATGCTGTTCTTGGTTGGCTTATTTCTCAATTACACTATAAGCCTGTAATCTCTTTATTTGGTTTTCTATTGGTACTATTTGTAGTAAACTCCTGGGGTATTTTGTGAAACAGTTTGAAAAGTCTGTCTTAACAAATGGAGGTGTTAAATATGCCAACGCAAAAAGTGTTAAAATGTTTCCAGGAGAGTGAACAAGAATGAAGAGACGGGCATTTTTGGTACTCTGTGATTCTGCCTGTGCCTCATCATATCTCCCCAGGGATGGAGAGCTCAGATAATGATCCTGCCTAAGTGGCCAAATTCAAGTCGACGTTCAAGACAAACCCGGAGACATGCAAAAATAAAAAAAAACTCTTTTGCCAATCTGAAAATTGCTACTGTACTGACATCCATATTCAGATCAATGCAGATCACAGAGGGCTGAAATCTGGGATTAAGCGGAACGGAAACATGAATACAAACTCCATATATTATAATATTGTTCAAATGTTTAGTATCTATTTTAAATAACCTAGCTGTTACTGTAAGATCCACAGAGCACAAAATAATTTTTTAAAATATATTTTTAGAATGACTGCTAAAGTAAGAATTTAACAAAAATGAGAAAATGTACTCATGACTTCTCCTCAACAAAAGCAGTTTTTATGAAAAAGTGAGAAAAAAAACAATCTTTTTATTCAAATTCTGTAACTTTGATAATATATATATATATATATATATATAGAATAAATAAAATCTATATCTTATTATGAAATTTGATAATTTGATATATATATATATATATATATAAAAAAGAACTAAAAGTAAAAATCTGTTCTGATACTCCTTAATGTGGTGGAAATTTGACATAATTTTGCCTATTTTACTGATTATATGGAATACCCTTGAATCAGTGCGAGCGAGTGTTAAATGTTTACAAATTCCTCAGTTTAAAACTAGTGTCTAAATATCTAAAAACAAATCTGTGTTAATAAATCAGATCTAAAAGACTTAAAAAAAAAAAAAAGATACGTTTTTAGGGTTTAATGTATTTAAACCTTTAACTCTTAAAGCTACACTCAGAAATGTACTTACCCAGAGCAATAAATCAATGCAAAGGTCCCTGAAATCTCTCTTGCTGCTCCTGAAACTAGTTTTTCTAGATCTTGCTCAGCTTTATATATTAGCTCCAAGTTATTACCAGAATGACGTAGATATTAAATTTCTTTTGAAACAATTTAGGTATTTCAGGAATGGCGAGGTTAAAAATCCGGCTGTGCAACAACCCTTTTTTTTTTTTTTTTAAGTTTCCTTCATCTATATCACATTCACAGCTCAGTGATATTTCGTCATTCCACCAAAGTAAACAATCCAGATGACTTTGCTTTTAATTGTGGATGTTTTAAGTATGTCAAAATATAAAGATTAGACTTTGTTGCGAATAAAAACTGTGAAAATATATTTTTGGCTTAGTTTCATTCTGCTAAAATGGACGGCAAATTTATTGAATTCAATTATTGAATTGTGAGTGAGAAAATGCCTGAGGTGTGGCTGTAATACTATCTTTTGTGCAACGCTGACAGCTTCAGAGAAGCCAAATTTAGAATAGACACACTCTGTTCAGAAATCCATTATTAACTTTTGAAATTCTTCTTTGACAGGTTGGATCAGGATCAAAACAAACCATGCCGAGGTTCACTAAAGGGATCACAAGCAGTCCACATTTTGTGATCCTTAAATAAGAACTTGGTTTTCTTGTAAGGTCTTTCAAAAGTTATGTCATAACATGGCAAGAAATGTCTGGTGTGGAGCCACACTGTAACAAGACATGCTTGAGAATTTCAAAACAATTTGAAATTTATTTTACAAATATTTCAGAGTCAGAAAAGCGAAATGGATCCATTGTTAACATCTACAATGTCAGTTGACAATGTAATTATAAAATAAATTTACATTCAAACATTTTACAATAAAGTTTACCGTATAATTCTTTAATTATGATGTGTGAAATTACAATTCACACGAGTTTGATTTAGACATTTAACTACATAGAAAAATGCTTTAACAAGTACAATCATTCAACTACAAGAAAACTTCAAGAGCAAACTAAAATCAGTATTTGCTTGGATTTCTTTTGAAATACTTTCTTTATATGTCATTGGCAGACGGGTCTAATCTGGCCACTTCACAGCTTGCTGCATTTAATAAAAAGACTGCTGAGCCTCAGATTAAAATGACTCATCTATGACTATCATTATAAATAACAGAAGTGCGATGTTGTTTTTGGTTGTTCCCATTCAAAAGTATGTCAGGTACAGTGAATCATTCCTAATGCATTTTCCATCCGTCCATCGGTGTTTCGAGGCCAGCAGAGGTACATAGTCCCTCCAGCGTGTGTCGGGTCTACTTCTGGGTCTCCTCCCGCCACTGGCTCTTGTCAGTGTGGAAAAGCAGCAGCTCTACTCTGAGTCCCTCCCAGATGACTGAGCTTCACCCTGTCTCTAAGGGAGAGTCCAGACACCCAAACTCTTTCTGGCCACCAGTATCTGTGATCTCGTTCTTTTGGTTCCTACCCAGAGCTGATGACTGCAGAGGAGGGTTGGACAGTATCTCGACCAGTAAATTGTGAGCTTGGCCTTTTGACTCAGCTCCCTCTTTGCCCCAACAAACTGGTACCGAGTCCACATCACTAAAATCAAATCAAATCAAATAAAATTTTATTTGTATAGCACATTTCAGCAGCAAGGCATTTCAAAGTGCTTTACATCATAACAAACATAAAAACACAAAGTCATGTAACATAGAATAAACAATCAAAACATTAATTTAGACCGTCAAATTTGTAACTTGTTATCCATTTATCTTAATGTTTTACTTTTATTTTTTGGATCCTGATTTTTGACATACTTCCAGTTGTGTGATTTTAGACTGTATTGGCTAATTTTTTACTGATCCCTTTCCCTATCACATCACAGAATTGAAGCACCTGTTTTCGCCGGACTCCGCCATACGTTTTACCACGGGTATTAGCCGGGCCCCGCTGCCCACAACAGGACAAGGTCTCAAACCTTGCAGCACCAGGCTCTGTACACCTTTACACAAAATTTTGCGCTAGGACTTTGCCGTCCTACACGGATTTTGTGCATTATTTTTACCTTTTAGAGTCTAGAATATACAGGGTTTTCAGTACGTGCAATGACCCTCAGTCACTCGCCACTTTTTAAAGACATTAAGTCAAGTTCCATCATTAAATTTGTAATTGATTAAGTTTCAAATCCAACTCTAAACAGGTGGGATTTTAGTTGTGATTTAAAGGAACTCAGTGTTTCAGCTGTTTTACAGTTTTCTGGAAGTTTGTTCCAAATTTTTGGTGCATAGATGCTGAATGCTGCTTCTCCTCGTTTGGTTCTGGTTCTGGGGATGCAGAGCAGACCAGAACCAGGAAGGTTGATACAACAACAGCAGATCTTTTATATATTGTGGTGCTAAACCGTTCAGTGATTTGTAAACTAACAACAGTATTTTAAAGTCTATTCTTAGAGCTACAGGGAGCCAGTGTAGGGACTTTAAGACTGGTGTTATGTGCTCTATCTTCCTGGTTTTGGTGAGAATGCGAGCAGCAGCGTTCTGGATCAGCTGCAGCTGTTTGATTGATTTGTTAGACAGGCCTGTGAAGACGCTGTTGCAATAATCAATGCGACTAAAGATAAACGCATGGATGAGTTTCTCTAGATCTGGCTGAGACATTAATCCTCTGATCCTGGAGATGTTCTTCAGGTGATAGAAGGCCAACTTTGTGACTGTCTTTATGTGGCTCTGAAGGTTCAGGTCAGAGTCCATCACTACTCCCAGGTTTCGGGCCTGATCGCTGGTTTTTAGTTGTAATAACTGAAGCTGTGCATTGACTCTAGATCGTTCCTCTTTAGGTCCAAAAATAATAACTTCAGTTTTGTTTCTGTTCAGCTGGAGAAAGTTTTGACACATCCACACATTTATCTGTTCTAAACATTTATTCAGTGATTGGATGGGTTCAGAGTCACCTGGTGACATCGTAATGTTGAGCTGCGTATCATCTGCATAGTTATGGTAGCTAATATTATTTTCTGTTATAACCTGAGCTAGTGGGAGCATATAAATATTGAATAAGAGGGGTCCTAGGATTGAACCTTGGGGTACCCCACATGTGACCTTTGACCTCTTTGATGAGAAGTTTCCAATTGAAACAAAGAAATCCCTATTCTTAATGTAAGATTCAAACCAGTTGAGGACTGAACCAGAGAGTCCGACCCAACTCTCCAGCCAATTCAATAATATGTTGTGGTCGACAGTGTCAAAAGCTGCACTGAGGTCCAACAGAACCAGCACTGTGGTTCTCCCACAGTGCATATTTATACGGATGTCATTGAATACTTTTACGAGGGCAGTCTCCGTGCTGTGGTGAGCACGAAAACCAGTTTGGAAGGAGTCAAAGCAATTGGTTATTGTTAGGAAACTATTTAATTGTTTATACACAGTTTTTTCAATAACTTTGCTGATGAATGGGAGGTTTGAGATCGGCCTGTAATTCTGCAGTAGTGATTTGTCCAGATTGTTCTTTTTATCAGTGGTTTGATAACTGCTGTTTTCAAAGCGTGGGGGAAAACCCCTGATGTGAGTGATGAGTTTACTATTTGGATCAGATCATTAGCAATAACAGGCAGGACTTTCTTAAAGAAATGTGTGGGTAGGACATCCAGACAGCAGGAACTGGAGCTTAACTGGCTTATAATTTCTTCTAGGATTTCATAATTAAGTAGTTGAAATTGGGTCATTTGTCCTGTATTTGTTTTGTTTGGATACAGCATTGGTCCTGACTTTATAGTTGATGCGCCGATTAATCCTCTGATTTTTTTTAATTTTCTCTGAAAAGAAGCTGGAAAACTTGTTACAGGCAGCATTAGATTGAAATTCAGGTGCTAACGTCATCGGAGGGTTTGTGAGCCTGTCAACTGTTGCAAATAAAGCTCGAGCATTGTTAATGTTTTTGCTTATGACATCTGCAAAGAAAGCCTCCCTTGCCTGTTTTAGTGTTGAGTGATAGTTACGTAGTCTTTCTTTATAGATGCCACAATGAACGTGAAGTTGAGTTTTACGCCATTTTCGTTCGGCCCTACGGCAGAGTTGTCTTGCAGATTGAACTGTTTGTGCATTTCTCCATGCAGATTTCTTCCTACCAGACACCACCTTTACTTTAGTTGGGGCAATGGAATCAATGATATCTGAAGCTTTAAACTGAAAATCGTCTACCAACTTATTTACATCATTACAGCTTAAGAGCGAGGAAGAAGAGTAGATTTGATTAAATGTTTCTGCTGTGTTTTCTGTGAAAGAACATTTTGTGATGGTTGCTGTCTGTCCAAGTGGGTTAAAGGATAAAGAACTTTCAAAGATAACAGCAAAGTGATATTCACACCCTTACTGATAACCAGGTCCAATGTGTGTCCTTGAGTGTGTGTTGCTTGTTTGACATGTTGTGTCAGACCAAAACTTTCTAAAATATTAGAGAGGTTTTTTGCCCCTCTGTCTTGGGGGTTGTCCACATGAATGTTGAAATCACCGACAATTATTAAACAATCATAATCAATGCATATGAGAGATAGAAGCTCATTCAAGTCAGTAAAGAAATTTTCCACATATGTTGGAGTTTTTTTATAAAGTTAGTGTCAAAGTTCATTTGTAGCCTTTAACCTTAATTCCAAGATACTCAAAAGAGGTGAAATGACCCAAAGAGATTTTACTGCAATTTATGGTATTCTTAAATATTGAAGCCACACCTCCTCCTTTTTTATGTTTTCTACTCTCATTTAAAAACATTGTAGGTAGGAGGCGCTGATTCAATTAGTATGATTTGGTCCTTATTGTCATTCAACCATGTTTCTGTCAGAAACATAACATCAATATTATACTCAGTGATGAAATCATTAATTAATAGAGCTTTAGCACAGAGTGATCTGGTATTTAAAAAGAGCTACTTTAAGTGATTTGGAGGCCGAAAGTTTTTCAGTCTGAGGTTCCTTTAGGCAGGGGATCAGTCTGAGGTTTGAATTTGGACCGCTGTATTTTGTATTTCTGTTTTTTGTAAATTTTCTTGTAGTGATCCAGACAGGTAATGTCCTGTTTTGCAGTTCCGGGGGGCCAGATTCATTCTGGAGGAAGACTGGTGTAAAGATAATATCTGGAGCCCGGGATCACACCTCAGAAACACAGAGTGATGGAGGGGCAGGTGGCTTAAATGAAGTGACGTCTGCTACTGGAGCGCTAAGGAGAGATGTGCCGAGGCGAACCTGTTGATTCATTCCATCTGTAAATTTAAGAAACTCTGGTCCAGAAGACATTTCGTCATAGGTATAATCCTCTGAATGAGTGGGGGAGAGAGGTAGGGGGGAAGGAGGAAGGTAACCGTATGCTCCGTCTCCAGTCGGTTTATCAGCTTGTTTTGGAATATCATGCTCCTGGTGCGGGGAGCGTTCCATCCTAGTCAGACATCCTTGAGTCTGTTCTTCTGACCCGGTGATCCCGTTGCTGTCCTTGTTGATAAAATGGAAAAGGTTTGCAGTGAGTAGCTTTATCCCATGTTTATTAAGATTGCGTCCGCTTCTTCCAAAAAGGTGAAAGCGCTGCCAATAGAGCCAGAGGTTATCGATGAAGGTCACTGAGCTGGCAGAGCAGGTTTTAATCAGCCATTTATTTATTGTGAGCAGCCTGGAGTGTTTTTCATCTTCCCATTGAGGTGATGGAATTGGACCACTGAGAAATAACTTCATTTTTAATTTTCCCATAGTGTTCAGAAGAATAGTAAAGTCCTTTTTCAGAATCTCAGACTTTTGCTTTGCCAGATCGTTGGCTCCAACATGCACAACTAAAGTCTCAGTATCTGTCTGATCAGTGGCTAGAGAGAGTACTTTGTTGGTTAAATCAGATACAGTATCACCAGGAAAAGACATCACTCTTGTTTTCCTGGGATTGCATACGTTACTGATTCCATTTACTGCCTCATCTCCAACAATAAGCACTTTTGGGATACCTTTTGTTTTCTTGGTAGTCGCTTTGTCCTTTGGAGCTTTGGGGGGGTGGATGTGTTGTTCTTGCCTCGTTGTTGATGTTTGAAGGTGAGGTTTCACTCAGAGGCTCAGGCTGGAGTGCAGAAAATCTGTTTTTCAGTGGGTTTCCCACAGAGTCAGGATGTTTTGAGGCTTGGGTTGGTTGTTTTGTCCCTGGGAGCGGGGTCGATGGAGCCGTTTTGGTTGCAGCTGCTCGTTTATCTTTCTTTGGTGGAGCAAGTGTTGAAGTTGAAGGTGGATTTCGGCTCAGAGCTGGCCAGGCTGATTTGTCCAGGTGCGGGGTTGTCCCTGTTAGTTGTCTCATCGGATCCACAGTGCGAGACTCCCGTTTCGGCTTGGCACCCTGAGTGTTCCAGGGTGAGCTGCCCAATGCGGGGCGCACGACCTCTTCGTTGATTTGAGGAAGAGTTGTCTCATCTCCACAGGTAGCGTTGATCTCAAAGTTCACCTCCAGCAGTTTAATCTTCATTTCTATAGACTGAAGTCGTTGTAAAATACTCTTCATGAGCCTGGGGTCGGCCGGAAGCATTTTGCACTGGTTTAACTTAGAGATAAAGAAAAGTAAGATAAAAATAGAGTAAGAAAATCCCCCAGTCCTTAGGTTTGGAGTAACTATAAAAACTGTCACTTCAAAAATTAATTCACAGGCAGAGTTATCAGTAAGGACGAGAGAGAGCAGGATAAGCTGTTCCTCCTTCAGCACACAGAGCACACTGTTTTTGTTAAGGTGGTTCATCAGTCTCATTTCTCCAAGGCCTAGCTGTTTTCCATCTACCATACTGTTAGTCCACTATTCATTAGATGCAACCATATGGAGGTCTCTCTCTACCATATGTTTTTCTCATGTCCTCTTTTGAGCAACTGTTGAAAGGAAATATTTGGCACAGTGAGTAATGGGTAAAACCAAGTCCTTGTATCAGGACAGGACAAGAGTGTCAATGGTGCCAGGTTGCTATAAATGTAACTTTGGACACTTTCATGAGTCCTTTATTGGCATCACGGCCAACTGAGATTGTTGCCATGAATTTAACCAATTTGGACAATGAGTAGGAAAACTTCTTATAATTACTGATGTATTTAGTGAAGAACCAGCTGCACTATCAACCTGGGACTAAAAACAGGGAATCAGGATTGGGCTTCCTGCCTCCCACAAGTGTTTTCTGTTACAATACTATCCTCTCACCAAAGTACTGACAAGTCTCAGATTTTTCTTATGTTCGACTGTGATCCTCTACTGCCTGTCGACCTTTTTCTTTTCCCCTCCAGGGGTTTTTTGTGGGGTCTAGTGTCCCTTATTTGAAGGTAGGCTGACCGGAAAGGGGGCAAGGAGAGGGGGAAGACATGGGGCAAATCGTACTCGCGACAGCCGCGTCGAGGACTCAAGGCCTCCAAATGTGGGTCGCGCTATTCCCTACGCCACCACAGCACGGTCCCTTTTGTTGGTTTTTAATTGTTGTGAGGTGGAGTGCTGGTCTGTCAAGCATCAAACTACATTACAGCAGGAGCAGGAGCATTTGCAAAGGTACATGTTTACATATTTAGTACTTTTTAAAAATTGCTTTTTTGTGGTAAAATAATGAAGAACATCTTACTGGTAGCTGCTGTAACACTGACTCCACTGCTCCTGATATCATTAAAAACAGAGAAGAGAGCAAATGTGTATTTGGTTCCAGGAGTTAGAGGTGACACTTTGTGGTTAACTGGTCCATTTCCATCTGGTGCACTGATGAATGTCTCTTTGCCATTAAACTGGAGAACAAAGCTGATATTGTTGTTTACTTTAATCCACTGCAGAGTGATGCTGGTCTCATCTTGATTGGATGCTCTGAAGCCACCTGCATTTTCAGGAGCTAAAGACACAACATGAAGACAGATAGTTTAATCATGTTGCTAAGTCTGACATTGTACATAAGGAAAGAAAATACAGGATTTTTTTTCTTTTTACAGTGTTGAGACATTTCGTATTATACCTGAATTTCCCCTTTGTGGTAGATTAAAGACTGTTTCCATTTTTTGTATTTAATCCTAAAATATGTTTGTTTGTTTTTTTTCTTCTCTGAACTGGTCACTAAAGGCCTTAGCCTCAAACTCTATGCAGATAATAAACATAGTTATTAACAGGCCCACAATTTTGTATTAAGTTTTTTTTTTTTTTTGCCATTTTTAAAAATTTAATACCAGAATAATATATTTAACTGTTGTGAAAACAGAAGCTTCTTTAATATTTTGCTGAAATGCCTTGAATATTTAAAATTTGCTTCAGTCATCCCACAATAAAATAATGTCATTACCACTTAATGCTTTTCACTAAGGGCTAGAAATAAGATTCATGGCCTTTTCCTACTGGCACACACACATCTTGTCTTTGGAATAAGGTATAATTATAGGATCATTTCTGACATTATTTCAGACATATATTACGTAACATATTTTGCTGGCTGGCAAGCTATTTGATTGAGAGCAAACTAAATTCATTGATTAACCTATGATTTACTGCATGACCAAAGACTGAAACAGCGCAAACACCACATGACAAAATTTCAGTTGTTACATGTATATCACCTGTGTGGAATATAAAACTATACTTCAAAACAGAATGAGCAATACAGTATTTTTTAGATTTCTGGGAGTCATAGAAGTAAACGCATTTTCTCTTAATTCCTATTCTACTGCTTTTAACAGGCTAGGACAGGTCTATGGCTATACAAAACGTTTTCATTGCATCTTTTTTTTTCTCAGAAAATCCTTCTTAGATAATGACATTTCAGTTTGTTCAGTTCTGCTCCTTTCAGATTGAGTTGTTTTATGGCTTCTTGGAATCTAAATAGGCTGTTGCTGTCCTCCAACTCCATGCACCAAAGACATCTTCCCCACTTAGTTGCATAAAGACATTTTTATTTTCACTGCATCTGAGTTGCTGTGGTTGGATGAGCCCCTGCATAAATGCCATAACGTTTGTTTTTCATCTAAATCTAAGTACAAATTGTATATAATCATAATTCAAAACACATTTTTCCATGTGCAGATTTAGACATGGTTGAAATAAATTGGAATCTGAACTCTGTCTTTGTTTCTCTCTGGTACAAACACGATGCATCTTGATTAATTAGAAATTCTTTAATATGTTATTACAGGTTTCCAGCAAACATGAAAATACATAAAATAGTAGTTTCACTCAAATGTAACAAATAAGAGACACAGGACATTATTTTATCAAACTTCTCTAAGACTGAGCAAACTTTGAATAATTTACATAGTATATTTTTTTTATGTGAACGTAATTTGGCTTACATGTGACATCCACGACAATCGAACCTGCGTTGATAACAAAAACTGTGATGTTTGAAACTGCTTCAGCCAAAACGTCCACAATTTGGGTGTTATTAGGAGCGGATGCTGTTGCAAATTCAAGATCAATGTTGTTGAAATTGACCCATTACTGCAAGCATAAGAAAATATCAGTTAATCAATGGACATTTATATTTAACAATAATCTGAATTTCTCTGCAAATCATACCTGAATGAAATCACAGTGAAGTTGCGCAATCAAGGGAACATATTCTTGTACAGTGGTTCAAGCTTCGTGCAGAAACACAGAGATTTAAAGTTTTTGTAAATGGTTAATTTTAAAGTTCAAAACGCAGTACAAAGTTTGAAATATTTGTGTTAGTAAAACTAAACCATTATATAATATAAATATATTATATATATATATATATTATATATATATATTATATATATTATATATATATATATATAATAAAATTCCCTTCTCACCCACCGCGGGTGGTTCTTATCCTCTGAGCTCGGGTCCTCTACCAGAGGCCTGGGATCTTGAGGGTTCTGCGCAGTATCTTTGCTGTGCCTAGAACTGCACATTTCTGGACTGAGATGTCTGATGTTGTTCCTGGGATCTGTTGTAGCCACTGCTCCAGTTTGGGGTTGACTGCCCCGAGGGCCCCGATGACCACAGGCACCACTATGGTCTTCACCTTCCAGGCCCTCTCCAGTTCCTCCCTGAGGCCCTGGTATTCCTCCAGTTTCTCGTGCTCCTTTTTCCTGATGTTGCAGTCACTCAGTATTGCTACATCCACCACGACGGCTTTCCTCTGTTGTTTATCCACTACGTCAATGTCCGGTTGGTTCGACCTTACCATTTTGTCTGTCTGGATCTGGAGGTCCCACAGGATCTTAGCGCGGCCATTCTCCACCACCTTTGGGGGTGTTCCCCACTTTGATCTCGGGGCTCCCAGTCCATATTCTGCACAGATGTTTCTGTACACTATGCCTGCCACATGGTTATGTCGTTCCATGTACTCTTTCCCTGCCAGTATCTTGCACCCTGTTGTTATGTGCTGGACTGTCTCAGGGGCCTCCTTGCACAACCTACATCTTGGGTCTTGTCTGGTGTGGTAGATCTGGGCCTCTATTGCTCTGGTGTTTATGGCCTGTTCCTGGGCGACCAGGATGAGGGCCTCTGTGCTGTCCTTTAGTCCAGCTTTTTCCATCCATTGGTAGGACTTTCTGATATCAACCACTTCAGTTATTTGCCGGTGGTACATCCCATGTAGGGGTTTGTCCTCCCATGATGGTACCTCCAGCACCTCAACTTCTGTTCCCCATTGTCTGAGACATTCACTGAGCACATTGTCTGATGAGGCTTTGGAGAGGGCCTGGAAGGTGAAGACCAAAGTGGTGCCTGTGGTCATCGGGGCCCTCGGGGCAGTCAACCCCAAACTGGAGCAGTGGCTACAACAGATCCCAGGAACAACATCAGACATCTCAGTCCAGAAATGTGCAGTTCTAGGCACAGCAAAGATACTGAGCAGAACCCTCAAGATCCCAGGCCTCTGGTAGAGGACCCGAGCTCAGAGGATAAGAACCACCCGCGGTGGGTGAGAAGGGATTTTTTTTTTATATATATATATTTTTACTTTTATAAACATGTGGTTGTATTTGAGTTATTTTTATTGGTTTTGTTTCATTTTGAACACATTTTTGTACAAGCAAAAGCCTTGTACAAGCAAAGTTTGTATGAGCATGGGTTCTCCCTCATGCTCTTAATAGTTTAGTAGTTTGATAAAATGTATTCTGGTTCAGTGCATTTTCTTTTTTAATAATCTTCCACTTATGCCATAAGGATATGGAGCATATTGCAGTGTTTTTGAGTCTGTGTGAGATTTTACTGATACATGCTGAATAAAAAAAGAAGAAAGAAAACTGGACAAAAGAAAGTTTAATCTGTTCATGATTTCTGTTTTAGTGTATAAGTCAGTGGATATACAGTTCTAATCATAGTTTAATATTTTTGGTATTTTATTTATTGTTTTGTTTTACTTAAATTTACCCAATTGAAGAAAATGTGCTTGTCGTTGGAACATCTGTTGTGGTTGTAGCAGGTGTGGTTGTGGTTGTAGCTGCGGTTGTTGTGGTTGGTGCAGCAGTAGTTGTGGTTGGAGCTTCTGTAGTTGTGGTTGGAGCTGCTGTGGTTGTGGTTGGAGGAGCTGTTGTTGTGGTTGGTGCAGCAGTTGTTGTGGTTGGAGCTGCTGTTGTGGTGGTTGGAGATGCTGTTGTTGTGGTGGGAGCTGCGGTTGTTGTGGTTGGAGCAACTGTGGTTGTGGTTGCAGCAGTTGTGGTTGTTGTAGGTGCAGCAGTTGTAGTTTGAGCTGCTGTTGTTGTGGTTGGAGCAGCTGTGGTTGTGGTTGGAACATCTGTTGTGGTTGTAGTAGGTGTGGTTGTGGTTGGAGCTGCTGTAGTTGTGGTTGGAGCTGCTGTTGTTGTGGTTGGAGCAACTGTGGTTGTGGTTGGAGGAGCTGTTGTTGTGGTTGGAGCAGCCGATGTTGTGGTTGGAGCAGCTGGTGTGGTTGGTGCAGCAGTTGTTGTAGTTGGAGCTTCTGTGGTTGTGGTTGGAGCTGAGGTGGTTGTGGTTGGAGCTGCTGTAGTTGTGGTTGGAACAGCAGCTGTTGTGGTTGGAGCTGCAGTTGTTGTGGTTGTAGCTGCAGTTGTTGTGGTTGGATTAGCTGTTGTGGTTGTAGTAGGTGTGGTTGTGGTTGGAGCTGCTGTAGTTCTGGTTGGAATTGCTGTAGTTGTGGTTGGTGCAGCAGTTGTTGTGGTTGGAGCTTCTGTCATTGTGGTTGTTGGAGCTGAGGTGGTTGTGGTTGGAGCTGCTGTGGTTGTGGTTGGAGTGGCTGTTGTGGTTGGAGCATCTGTGGTTGTAGTTTGAGCATCTGTGGTTGTGGATGGAGCTGCTGTGGTTGTGGTTGGAGCAGCTGTGGTTGTGGTTGGAGCTGCTGTGGTTGTGGTTGGAGCAGCTGTGGTTATGATTTGAGCTGCTGTGGTTGTATTTTGAGCATGTGTGGTTGTGGTTGGTACTTCTGTGGTTGGGGTTGCAGTTGTTGTTGTTGTGTTTGGAGCAGTGGTGGTTGTGGTTGGAGTTGCTGTTGTTGTGGTTGTGGTTGTAACAGCTGTTGTGGTTGGAGGAACTATGGTTGTAATTTGATACGAGCATTAGTACAGCAGTATTGTATCACTGTAAATTTAATTTTGCTAATGTACAAAATTAAAGTTTTTTATGAATGTATTTTACATTTCTTACCATATTCTCCAACAACAACCGTTGACGTTTCCACCGAGAATTCAGTTATGTTTATTGCCTCATTTTTTAAAACCTTTTCAATGTCTTGATCACTGGGAACATTTGTTGCTTCAAATTCAAGGTCCACAGTGTTGATAACTGATCCACGTCTGCAAACATAGAGAAACAAAAACTAATTTATACAAAGTCTCATTTAGATAACATAATTTTTTTTTTTTCAGTACCTGAATGAGACAATGATCAATCTCAAGAGTGACGAGAATGCTTGTTTGTAGAGGGGATGAAGCTGCAAAGAAATGATGTGAAATTAATTACTTGCTCTTTGTTTTACGTTACACCTCAGTATTTGAAGTACAGTAGTATAAGCATAGAAACAAAGCATAACTCATCTGATTTCAAAACATTGAGAAGGTATGTAATGAACACAATTAGTTAAAATATTTGAGTAGAAAAAGTTTGTTGTATTTTCTTACTACAATTTTTTGGTTTGTCAATAAAACTGAGGTCCAAATGACCTTGTTCTTTGAAGGAAGTTTTAATCTATCAAACAAGTTTATATAATATGTATCCTTATTCTTGATAAAATTGGGTTCTGTTACGTATCCGGATTCTAAAGCAGGAGCTTATTGACACAAGCCCATAATACAAGGACTACTGCTATACCAATGTTAGACAGTACAATGGTATCTGATTTTAAAAAAGTAGAAAGAATTGGGAGATTAAGAGAATAAAACTTACACGATTCCACAGACGTTTGTACCGTTGGCTGAAAGAAGCTGAAGACAAAATTTCAAGATCGCTGGTATAGATATCATTAGGAGACCTAAAGGTCATTCGGCGGACAACCGTTTTCATTTCAGTTGTGCGAATGGAAGTTGTTGTAGAAATTTTTAAAGACGCTACTGTTGATGTTGTTGGAGGCGATGTGGTTGTGGTCGGAGCATTTGCTGTAGTTGGTGCAGCAGTTGTTGTGGCTGGAGCTGTTGTGGTTGTAGCAGCTGTAGTGGTTGTAGCTGCTGTTGTTGTGGTTGGAGCATCTGTGGTTGTGGTTGTAGCAGCTGTAGCTGTGGTTGTAGCTGCTGTAGTTGTGGTTGTAGCTACTGTGGTTGTGGTTGTAGCAGCTGTAGTTGTGGTTGTAGCTGCTGTTGTTGTGGTTGGAGCAACTGTGGTTGTGGTTGCAGCAGTTGTGGTTGTGGTAGGTGCAGCAGTTGTTGTGGTTGGAGCAGGTGTGGTTGTGGTTGGTGCAGCAGTTGTAGTTGGAGCAGCTGTTGTGGTTGTTGGAGCAGCAGTAGTTGTGGTCGGAGAGAGTGTCGTTGTGGTTGGAGCTGCTGTTGAGGTGGGAGCCGATATTGTGGTTGCAGCAGCTGTTGTTGTGGTTGGAGCAGCTGGTGTGGTTGGTGCAGCAGTTGTTGTAGTTGGAGCTTCTGTGGTTGTGGTTGGAGCTGAGGTGGTACTGGTTGATACTTCAGCGGTTGGAGCTGCTGTTGTTGTGGTTGGAGCAGCTGTGGTTGTGGTTGTAGCAGGTGTGGTTGTGGTTGGAGCTTCGGTGGTTGTTGTTGGAGCTGCTGTAGTTGTGCTTTGAACTGCTGTGGTTGTGGTTGGAGGAGCTGTTGTTGTGGTTGGTGCAGCAGTTGTTGTGGTTGGAGCTGCTGTTGTGGTGGTTTGAGCTGCTGTTGTTTTAGATAGAGCAGAAGTTGTTTTTGGAGCAGCTGTCGTTGTGGTTGGTGCAGCTGGGGTTGTGGTATAGCAGCTGTAGTTGTGGTTGTAGCTGCTGTAGTTGTGGTTGTAGCTGCTGTTGTGGTTGGAGCAGCCGTGGTTGTGGTTGGAGCAGTTGTTGTTGTGGTAGGTGCATCAGTTGTTGTGGTTGGAGCTGCTGTTGTTGTTGGAGCTGCTGTTGTTGTGGCTGGAGCAGCTGTGGTTGTGGTTGGTGCAGCAGTTGTTGTGGTTGGAACTGCTGTTGTGGTTGGTGCAGCTGTAGCTGTGGTGGGAACATCGGATCTTGTTGTGGTTGGAGTATCTGTTGTTGTGGTTAGAGCAACTGTGGTTGTGGTCACAGCAGCTGTTGTTGTGGTTGGAGCAGGTGTGTTTGTGGTTGGAGCTGTTGTAGTTGTGGTTGTAGCTGCTGTTGTTGTGGTTGGTGCTACTGTTGTGGTGGGAGCTGCTGTTGTTGTGGTTGGAGCATCTGTTATTGTGGTTGTAGCAGCTGTTGTTGTGGTTGTAGCAGCTGTAGTTATGGTTGTAGCTGCTATAGTTGTGGTTGTAGCTGATGTTGTTGTGGTCGTAGCTGCTGTTGTTGTGGTTGGAGCAGCTGTAGTTGTGGTTGTAGCTGCTGTTGTTGTGGTTGTAGCTGCTGTTGTTGTGGTTGGAGCAGCTGTGGTTGTGGTTGGAGGAGCTGTTGTTGTGGTTGGAGCATCTCTGGTTATGGTTGGTGCAGCAGTTGTTGTTTTTGGAGCAGCTGTCGTTGTGGTTGGTGCAGCTGGGGTTGTGGTTGATGCAGCTGTAGCTGTGGTTGGTGCTGCTGTAGTCGTGGTTGGAGCATCTGTGGTTATGGTTGGTGCAGCAGTTGTTGTGTTTGGAGCAGGTGTGGGTGTGGTTGGTGTAGCAGTTGTGGTTGGAGCTGCTGTTGTTGTGGTTGGAGCAACTGTTGTGGTTGGAGCGGCCGTGGTTGTGGTTGGAGCATCTCTGGTTATGGTTGGTGCAGCAGTTGTTGTGGTTGGAACTGCTGTTGTGGTTGGTGCAGCCATAGGTGTGGTGGGAGCTGCGGATGTTGTTGTGGTTGGAGTATCTGTTGTTGTGGTTGGAGCAGCTGTGGTTGTGGTTGGAGGAGCTGTTGTTGTGGTTGGAGCAACTGTTGTGATTGGAGCGGCCGTGGTTGTGTTTGGAGCAGTTGTGGTTGTGGTAGGTGCAACAGTTGTTGTGGTTGGAGCTGCTGTTGTTGTGGTTGGAGCAGTTGTGGTTGTGGTTGGTGCAGCAGTTGTTGTGGTTGGAGCTGCTGTTGTGGTTGGTGCAGCTGTTGTTGTGGTTGGAGCAACTGTGGTTGTGGTTACAGCAGCTGTTGTCGTGGTTGGAGCTGCTGTTGTTGTGGTTGTTGCAGCAGTTGTGGTTGGAGCTGCTGTTGTTGTGGTTGGTGCACCTGTAGTTGTGGTTGGAGCAGTTGTGTCTGGTGAAGCAGTTGTGGTTGGAGCTGCTGTTGTTGTGGTGGTTGCACCTGTAGTTCTGGTTGGTGCTGCTGTAGTTGTGGTTGGAACAACTGTGGTTGTGGTTACTGCAGTAGTTGTCGTGGTTGGAGCTGCTATTGTTGTGGGTGGAGCGGTTGTGGTTTGTGCAGCAGTTGTGGTTGGAGCTGCTTTTGTTGTGGTTGGTGCACCTGTAGTTGTGGTTGGTGCTGCTGTTGTTGTGGTGGGAGCTGCTGTTGTGGTTGGTGCAGCTGTAGTTGTGGTTGGTGCTGCTGTTGTTGTGGTGGGAGCTGCGGTTGTTGTTGTGGTTGGAGCATCTGTTGTTGTGGTTGGAGCAGCTGTGGTTGTGGTTGGTGTAGCAGTTGTTGTTGTGGTGGGAGCTGCGGTTGTTGTTGTGGTTGGAGCATCTGTTGTTGTGGTTGGAGCAGCTGTGGTTGTGGTTGGAGTAGTTGTGGTTGTGGTTGGTGCAGCAGTTGTGGTTGGAGCTGCTGTTGTTGTGGTTGGAGCAGCTGTGGTTGTGGTTGGAGGAGCTGTTGTTGTGTTTGGAGCATCTGTGGATGTGGTTGTAGCAGCTGTAGTTGTGGTTGTAGCTGCTATTGTTGTGGTTGGTGCAGCTGTAGTTGTGGTTGGTGCAGCTGTAGTTGTGGTTGGTGCTGCTGTTGTTGTGGTGGGAACTGCTGTTGTTGTGGTTGGTGCAGTTGTAGTTGTGGTTGGTGCTGCTGTTGTTGTGGTGGGAGCTGCGGTTGTTGTTGTGTTTGGAGCATCTGTGGATGTTGTTGTAGCAGCTGTAGTTGTGGTTGGTGCTGCTGTTGTTGTGGTGGGAGCTGCTGTCGTTGTGGTTGGAGTGGCTGTTGTCGTGGTTAAAGCATCTGTGGATGTGGTTGTAGTGGCTGTAGTTGTGGTTGTAGCTGCTGTAGTTGTGGTTGGTGAAGCTGTTGTTGTGGTGGGAGCTGCGGTTGTTGTTGTGGTTGGAGCATTTGTTGTTGTGGTTGGAGCAGTTGTGGTTGTGGTTGGTGCAGCAGTTGTTGTGGTTGGAGCTGCTGTTGTTGTGGTTGGAGCAGCTGTGATTGTGGTTGGAGGAGCTGTGGTTGTGGTTGGAGCAGGTGTGGTTGGAGCTTCTGTGGTTGTGGTTGGAACTGTTGTAGTTGTGTTTGGAAGTGCTGTTGTTGTGGTTGGAGCAGCTGTTGTTGTAGTTGGAGCAGGTGTGTTTGTGGTTGGAGCTGTTGTAGTTGTGGTTGTAGCTGCTGTTGTTGTGGTTGGTGCTGCTGTTGTGGTGCGAGCTGCTGTTGTTGTGGTGAGAGCTGCTGTGGTTGTGGTTGGAGTAGCTGTTGTCGTGGTTAAAGCATCTGTGGATGTGGTTGTAGCGGTTGTAGTTGTGGTTGTAGCTGCTGTTGTCGTGGTTGGAGCTGCTGTTGTTGTGGTTTGAGCAGTTGTGGTTGTGGTTGGTGCAGCTGTAGTTGTGGTTGGTGCTGCTGTTGTTGTGGTGGAAGCTGCTGTTGTGGTTGGTGCAGCTGTAGTTGTGGTCGGTGTTGCTGTTGTTGTGGTGGGAGTTGCGGTTGTTGTGTTTGGAGCATCTGTGGATGTGGTTGTAGCTGTAGTTGTAGTTGTGGTTGTAGCTGCTGCTGTTGTGGTTGGAGCAGCTTTTGTTGTGGTTGGAGCAGCTGTGGTTGTGGTTGGAGTAGCTGTTGTCGTGGTTAAAGCATCTGGGGATGTGGTTGTAGCGGCTGTAGTTGTGGTTGTAGCTGCTGTACTTGTGGTTGGTGAAGCTGTTGTTGTGGTGGGAGCTGCGGTTGTTGTTGTGGTTGGAGCATCTGTTGTTGTGGTTGGAGCAGTTGTGGTTGTGGTTGGTGCAGCAGTTGTTGTGGTTGGAGCTGCTGTTGTTGTGGTTGGAGCAGCTGTGATTGTGGTTGGAGGAGCTGTGGTTGTGGTTGGAGCAGTTGTGGTTGGAGCTGCTGTTGTTGTGGTTGGAGCAGCTGTTGTTGTAGTTGGAGCAGCTGTTGTTGTAGTTGGAGCAGGTGTGTTTGTGGTTGGAGCTGTTGTAGTTGTGGTTGTAGCTGCTGTTGTTGTGGTTGGTGCTGCTGTTGTGGTGCGAGCTACTGTTGTTGTGGTGAGAGCTGCTGTGGTTGTGGTTGGAGTAGCTGTTGTCGTGGTTAAAGCATCTGTGGATGTGGTTGTAGCGGCTGTAGTTGTGGTTGTAGCTGCTGTTGTCGTGGTTGGAGCTGCTGTTGTTGTGGTTTGAGCAGTTGTGGTTGTGGTTGGTGCAGCTGTAGTTGTGGTTGGTGCTGCTGTTGTTGTGGTGGGAGCTGCTGTTGTGGTCGGTGTTGCTGTTGTTGTGGTGGGAGTTGCGGTTGTTGTGTTTGGAGCATCTGTGGATGTGGTTGTAGCAGCTGTAGTTGTGGTTGTAGCTGCTGCTGTTGTGGTTGGAGCAGCTGTAGTTGTGGTTGGTGCTGCTGTTGTTGTGGTGGGAGTTGCGGTTGTTGTGTTTGGAGCATCTGTGGATGTGGTTGTAGCAGCTGTAGTTGTGGTTGTAGCTGCTGCTGTTGTGGTTGGAGCAGCTTTTATTGTGGTTGGAGCAGCTGTGGTTGTGGTTGGGGGAGCTGTTGTCGTGGTTAGAGCATCTGGGACTGTGGTTGTAGCAACTGTAGTTGTGGTTGTAGCTGCTGTTGTTGTGGTTGGAGCTGCTGTTGTTGTGGTTTGAGCAGTTGTGGTTGTGGTTGGTGCAGCTGTAGTTGTGGTTGGTGTTGCTGTTGTTGTGGAGGGAGCTGCTGTTGTGGTTGGTGCAGTTGTAGTTGTGGTTCGTGCTGCTGTTGTTGTGGTGGGAGCTGCTGTCGTTGTGGTTGGAGTAGCTGTTGTCGTGGTTAAAGCATCTGTGGATGTGGTTGTAGCGGTTGTAGTTGTGGTTGTATTTGCTGTTGTCGTGATTGGAGCTGCTGTTGTTGTGGTTTGAGCAGTTGTGGTTGTGGTTGGTGCAGCTGTAGTTGTGGTTGGTATTGCTGTTGTTGTCGTGGGAGCTTCTGTTGTTGTTGGTGCAGCTGTAGTGGTTGGTGAAGCTGTTGTTGTGGTGGGGGCTGCGGTTGTTGTTGTGGTTGGAGCATCTGTTGTTGTGGTTGGAGCAGTTGTGGTTGTGGTTGGTTCAGCAGTTGTTGTAGTTGGAGCTGCTGTTGTTGTGGTTGGAGCAACTGTGATTGTGGTTGGAGTAGCTGTGGTTGTGGTTGGAGGAGCTGTTGTTGTGTTTGGAGCATCTGTGGATGTGGCTGTAGCAGCTGTAGTTGTGGTTGGAGCTGCTATTGCTGTGGTTGGTGCAGCTGTAGTTGTGGTTGGTGGAGCTGTAGTTGTGGTTGGTGCTGCTGTTGTTGTGGTGGGAACTGCAATTGTTGTGGTTGGTGCAGATGTAGTTGTGGTTGGTGCTGCTGTTGTTGTGGTGGGAGCTGCGGTTGTTGTTGTGTTTGGAGCATCTGTGGATGTGGTTGTAGTGGCTGTAGTTGTGGTTGTAGCTGCTGTAGTTGTGGTTGTAGCTGCTGTAGTTGTGGTTGGTGAAGCTGTTGTTGTGGTGGGAGCTGCGGTTGTTGTTGTGGTTGGAGCATTTGTTGTTGTGGTTGGAGCTGCTGTGGTTGTGGTTGGAGTAGCTGTTGTCGTGGTTAAAGCATCTGTGGATGTGGTTGTAGCAGCTGTAGTTGTGGTTGTAGCTGCTGTTGTCGTAGTTGGAGCTGCTGTTGTTGTGGTTTGAGCAGTTGTGGTTGTGGTTGGTGCAGCTGTAGTTGTGGTTGGTGCTGCTGTTGTTGTGGTGGAAGCTGCTGTTGTGGTTGGTGCAGCTGTAGTTGTGGTCGGTGTTGCTGTTGTTGTGGTGGGAGTTGAGGTTGTTGTGTTTGAAGCATCTGTGGATGTGGTTGTAGCTGTAGTTGTAGTTGTGGTTGTAGCTGCTGCTGTTGTGGTTGGAGCAGCTTTTGTTGTGGTTGGAGCAGCTGTGGTTGTGGTTGGAGTAGCTGTTGTCGTGGTTAAAGCATCTGGGGATGTGGTTGTAGCGGCTGTAGTTGTGGTTGTAGCTGCTGTACTTGTGGTTGGTGAAGCTGTTGTTGTGGGGAGCTGCGGTTGTTGTTGTGGTTGGAGCATCTGTTGTTGTGGTTGGAGCAGTTGTGGTTGTGGTTGGTGCAGCAGTTGTTGTGGTTGGAGCTGCTGTTGTTGTGGTTGGAGCAGCTGTGATTGTGGTTGGAAGAGCTGTGGTTGTGGTTGGAGCAGTTGTGGTTGGAGCTGCTGTTGTTGTTGTTGGAGCAGCTGTTGTTGTAGTTGGAGCAGCTGTTGTTGTAGTTGGAGCAGGTGTGTTTGTGGTTGGAGCTGTTGTAGTTGTGGTTGTAGCTGCTGTTGTTGTGGTTGGTGCTGCTGTTGTGGTGCGAGCTACTGTTGTTGTGGTGAGAGCTGCTGTGGTTGTGGTTGGAGTAGCTGTTGTCGTGGTTAAAGCATCTGTGGATGTGGTTGTAGCGGCTGTAGTTGTGGTTGTAGCTGCTGTTGTCGTGGTTGGAGCTGCTGTTGTTGTGGTTTGAGCAGTTGTGGTTGTGGTTGGTGCAGCTGTAGTTGTGGTTGGTGCTGCTGTTGTTGTGGTGGGAGCTGCTGTTGTGGTTGGTGCAGCTGTAGTTGTGGTCGGTGTTGCTGTTGTTGTGGTGGGAGTTGCGGTTGTTGTGTTTGGAGCATCTGTGGATGTGGTTGTAGCAGCTGTAGTTGTGGTTGTAGCTGCTGCTGTTGTGGTTGGAGCAGCTGTAGTTGTGGTTGGTGCTGCTGTTGTTGTGGTGGGAGTTGCGGTTGTTGTGTTTGGAGCATCTGTGGATGTGGTTGTAGCAGCTGTAGTTGTGGTTGTAGCTGCTGCTGTTGTGGTTGGAGCAGCTTTTATTGTGGTTGGAGCCGCTGTGGTTGTGGTTGGGGGAGCTGTTGTCGTGGTTAGAGCATCTGGGACTGTGGTTGTAGCAACTGTAGTTGTGGTTGTAGCTGCTGTTGTTGTGGTTGGAGCTGCTGTTGTTGTGGTTTGAGCAGTTGTGGTTGTGGTTGGTGCAGCTGTAGTTGTGGTTGGTGTTGCTGTTGTTGTGGAGGGAGCTGCTGTTGTGGTAGGTGCAGTTGTAGTTGTGGTTCGTGCTGCTGTTGTTGTGGTGGGAGCTGCTGTCGTTGTGGTTGGAGTAGCTGTTGTCGTGGTTAAAGCATCTGTGGATGTGGTTGTAGCGGTTGTAGTTGTGGTTGTATTTGCTGTTGTCGTGATTGGAGCTGCTGTTGTTGTGGTTTGAGCAGTTGTGGTTGTGGTTGGTGCAGCTGTAGTTGTGGTTGGTATTGCTGTTGTTGTCGTGGGAGCTTCTGTTGTTGTTGTTGGTGCAGCTGTAGTGGTTGGTGAAGCTGTTGTTGTGGTTGGGGCTGCGGTTGTTGTTGTGGTTGGAGCATCTGTTGTTGTGGTTGGAGCAGTTGTGGTTGTGGTTGGTGCAGCAGTTGTTGTAGTTGGAGCTGCTGTTGTTGTGGTTGGAGCAGCTGTGATTGTGGTTGGAGTAGCTGTGGTTGTGGTTGGAGCAGGTATGGTTGGAGCAGTGGTGGTTGTGGTTGGTGCAGCAGTTGTTGTGGTTGGAGCTTCTGTGGTTGTGGTTGGAACTACTGTAGTTGTGGTTGGTGCAGCTGTATTTGTGGTTGGTGCTGCTGTTGTGGGGGGAGCTGCGGTTGTTGTTGTGGTTGGAGCATCTGTTGTTGTGGTTGGTGCAGCTGTAGTTGTGGTTGGTGCTGCTGTTGTGGTGGGAGCTGCTGTTGTTGTGGTTGGTGCAGCTGTAATTGTGGTCGGTGTTGCTATTGTTGTGGTGGGAGCTGTGGTTGTTGTTGTGTTTGGAGCATCTGTGGATGTTGTTGTAGCAGCTGTAGTTGTGGTTGGTGCTGCTGCTGTTGTGGTTGGAGCAGCTGTTGTTGTGGTTGAAGCAACTGTAGTTGTGGTTGTAGCTGCTGTTGTTGTGGTTGGAGCTGCTGTTGTTGTGGTTTGAGCAGTTGTGGTTGTGGCTGGTGCAGCTGTAGTTGTGGTTGGTCCAGCTGTAGTTGTCGTTGGTGCTACTGTTGTTGTGGCGGGCGCTGAGGTTGTTGTTGTGGTTGGAGCATCTGTTGTTGTGGTTGGAGCAGCTGTGGTTGTGGTTGGTGTAGCAGTTGTTGTAGTTGGAGCTGTTGTTGTGGTTTGAACATCTGTGGTTGTGGTTGGAGGAGCTGTTGTGTTCGGAGCATTTGTGGATGTGGTTGGGGCAGCTGTAGTTGTTGTTGGTGCTGATGTTGTTGTGGTGGGAACTGTTGTTGTTGTGGTTGGTGCAGTTGTAGTTGTGGTTGGTGCTGCTGTTGTTGTGGTGGGAGCTGCGGTTGTGGTTGGTGCAGCAGTTGTTGTGGTTGGAGGAGCTGTTGTTGTGGTTGGAGCATCTGTGGTTGTGGTTGTAGCAGCTGTAGTTGTGGTTGGAGCAGCTGTGGTTGTGTTTACAGCAACTGTTGTCGTGGTTGGAGCTGCTGTTGTTGTGGTTGCAGCAGCTGTGGTTGTGGTTGGAGGTTCTGTTGTTGTGGTTGGAGCATCTGTGGTTGTCGTTGTAGCAGCTGTAGTTGTGGTTGTAGCAGCTGTAGTTGTGGTTGGAGCAGCTGTGGTTGTGTTTACAGCAACTTTTGTCGTGGTTGGAGCTGCTGTTGTTGTGGTTTCAGCAGCTGTGGTTGTGGTTGGAGGTTCTGTTGTTGTGGTTGGAGCATCTGTGGTTGTCGTTGTAGCAGCTGTTGTTGTGGTTGTAGCTGCTGTTGTTGTGGCTGGAGCAGCTGTGCTTCTCACTGTTGTCACTGTGTTTGTTGTTGAATTCGCACTTGTCGTGGTTGGCGGATTTGTAGTTGTCTGTGCAGTCATCATCTTCTGGGCTGTTTTATTTTTTAGAGTGGAACCATTTTAAATAATCAATATTTGCATCATATGCTGTTGTATTTATTCACTGGATTTATATTATCAAACTTACCTGTTAGTATTAGCAGCAACGGTAACAGTTTTTCAGGACCCATATTTTTTCAATCTTAGTACTGTAATTTTAAGCAAAAGAAAAACCTCATTCAAAAATTAGTGAATCAGAGAAATATTTAATCAATACTTAATATCATTTAACATAGTGACATTTTGAAATATGTGTTTTCCACATTTCATTGTGGACAACATGTGGTTGTGTGTTTTTATATATATATATATATATAAATCCTCAAGCTCCCAGGCCTCTGGTAGAGGACCCGAGCTCAGAGGATAAGAACCACCCACGGTGGGTAAGAAGGAAATTTTATATGTATATATATATATATATATATATATATTCTGTCTTCTGTATGTTTAGCCATTCTAAATTATAAAATGCTAATTGCACTATAGGCAGATAGGGGAAAATAAGCAGCTTCAATTTGTCAGCCAGCTGTTCCATCACTTCTACATACAGAAACAACACCTGAGAAACAACCTCAAGCTGCTGGTACAGCCTTCAGTTCACCGTCGAATCCACAGTCTACCTGTGTCCCGTCTTCTCTCAGCTATTTCTGCCAGAGGCTGAAATAGCCTCTGGCATATTTACTTGTGAAAGTTATAATTAGAGCAGGTCTGAATTTGATGGTAATGCTTGGATACTGGTAACATCAATGGCTCTAGCTTGACACGGAAACCAGTTTCCTCCTCCCCACTGCACCTTAAAAATAGGTATGAATGAAATGTAGAGACTGTTTTTGTAAAACCTAAGGTGTGAGAGGAAAGTTCAAATCTAGCTCAAATCTACACATCACACACACAGAAGCCTAATATACACATAGAGCCTGATGTATGGATGGCCGCAAGTGTCAGTTTAGTACTTTAAAAAGTACAAAATTTGATTTTTATTTTTGCAAAAATTATAATACAACTGCAGACACGTCTGTCAAATAAAAATAATCAATATCTCAAACATCCTTCCATTTTCTTTCACCCTTGTCCCGAATGGGGTCCGGTGTTGCTGGTGCCGATCTCCAGCTACTTACCGGGCGAGAGGCGGGGTACACCCTGGACAGGTCGCCAGTTTGTCGCAGGGCAACACAGAAACAAACAGGACAAACAACCATACACACAGTCACAGCTTGGGAGAATGTGGAAAGACCAATTAACCTGACAGTCATGTTTTTGGACTGTGGGAGGAAGCCGGAGAACCTGGAGAGAACCCACGCATGCACAGGTAGAACATGCAAACTTCGTGCAGAAAGACTCGGGCTGGGAATCGAACCCAGAACCTTCTTGCTGTAAGGCAACAGTGCTACCAACTGCGCCACTGTGCAGCCCCATATCTCAAACAAATTATGATTAAAAAAAAAAAAAAAAAAAAGAAAAAGAACGAAATTTACGTCTCAAGTAGAGTATGGAAGAGGATTAGGGTCACCGAAAAACAAAATTCAGAATTTTGTGCGAAATGTCACATTCTGACTTTATTCTCAGAATTCTGAAATTAAAGTCAGAAATTTTTTATTTTTTTTCAGTGGCCCTAATGCTGTTCCATACTTGAGTAATAACTTAATTGTGGATATTTTTAATCATAGTCAGTTTAGTAGTTTATTTTTTATCTCTCCATATTATAAATCAGATACAATCAAACATAAAACATATTTTTGTCATTGGCTATTCTGCCACTGACGTTCTGTGAAGGTGTTGGGATTTTATTAGACCAGGAGCAGTTATAATTATTCCATAATCTAATTTAGCACAGTTGGTTTTTTTTTCAACATAACTTGGAAAAAAAAAAAAAAGATTTTACCATGCGTTTGATTCAAATTTTGCTCTGATTCCCAATTTAATATATTTTTGTGTAATAAATTAACTGAATTATTAATTTGATATATATCCAGCTTTATTCAAATTATCACACATGGTCAATTTCCCAATTTTATTCAATTCATCAGAGACGCTAAAACTTGTATTTAATAACTCAGTAATGCTTAGGATTTGTCATCGTTAGTAGTATTCAACAGGAATAAAATGTTGAACCTGTTTGAAAGAGGAAAACTAAAACAATTTAAAGTGTTTAGTCGCTGGGAAAGACCAAAGAGAAGGAAGAATCATGTCTTTAAATAGTCAAAAAAATAAAAAAGTTATAGTTCTGCTTAGTTAGTGGTGGGTGGGCAGCTGGCCGGAGTGTAAAAATAAAATTTTTGATTAGCGCCGGTAAGTATTTATAGCACGCATTGAGGCAGGGTTTTAAATTCCTTATTATTTTTTTTCTAATCACAGTCTTCATAGTGTTGTGGGTCTGAGCAACGCTCTTGCGGTCACAAGTGTTCAAAACACAAGAAAGACACAATAGCTCTGACAGCGCTAAAACACGCAGCTACTAATGCTCTGGAGATTGGACGTTGTCGAGTAACTAAAGACAATTTGCTGAAACTGTTTAACAACATCATATCTCCCCAGGGATGGAGAGCTCAGATAATGATCCTGCCTAAGTGGTCAAATTCAAGTCGACGTTCAAGACAAACCCGGAGACATGCAAAAAAAATAAAATAAATATAAAAAAAACCCTCTTTTGCCAATCTGAAAATTGCTACTGTACTGACATCCATATTCAGATCAATGCAGATCACAGAGGGCTGAAATCTGGGATTAAGCGGAACTGAAACATGAATACAAACTCCATATATTATAATATTGTTCAAATGTTTCGTATCTATTTTAAATAACCTAGCTGTTACTGTAAGATCCACAGAGCACAAAATATTTTTTAAATATATTTTTAGAATGACTGCTAAAGTAAGAATTTAACAAAAATGAGAAAATGTACTCATGACTTCTCCTCAACAAAAGCAGTTTTTATGAAAAAGTGAGAAAAAAAAACAATCTTTTTATTCAAATTCTGTAACTTTGATAATATATATATATATAAAAAGAACTAAAAGTAAAAATCTGTTCTGATACTCCTTAATGTGGTGGAAATTTGACATAATTTTGCCTATTTTATTGATTATATGGAATACCCTTGAATCAGTGCGAGCGAGTGTTAAATGTTTACAAATTCCTCAGTTTAAAACTAGTGTCTAAATATCTAAAAACAAAATGTGTTAATAAATCAGATCCATCCATCCATCCATCCATCAATCCATCATCCATCCATTTTCTTTCACCCTTGTCCCTAATGGGGTCGGGTGTTGCTGGTGCCGATCTCCAGCTACGTTCCGGGCGAGAGGCGGGGTACACCCTGGACAGGTCGCCAGTCTGTCGCAGGGCAACACAGAAACAAACAGGACAAACAACCATACACACACACACACTCACTCACACGTAGGGAGAATTTGGAAAGACCAATTAACCTGACAAATAAATCAGATCTCAAAGACAAATCTTTCAAAAACAAAAATTTGTCAGTTTTTAGGGTTTAATGTATTTAATGTAGTTAAAGTGTAGCTTTAACTCTTAAAGCTACACTCAGAAATGTACTTACCCAGAGCAGTAAATCAATGCAAAGGTCCCTGAAATCTCTCTTGCTGCTCCGGAAACTAGTTTTTCTAGAGCTTACTCAGCCTTATATATTAGCTCTAAGTTATTACCAGAATGACGTAGATATGAAATTTCTTTTGAAACAATTTAGGTATTTCAGGAATGGCGAGGTTAAAAATCCGGCTGTGCAACAACCCTTTTTTTTTTTTTTTAAGTTTCCTTCATCTATATCACATTCACAGCTCAGTGATATTTCGTCATTCCACCAAAGTAAACAATCCAGATGACTTTGCTTTTAATTGTGGATGTTTTAAGTATGTCAAATATAAAGATTAGACTTTGTTGCGAATAAAAACTGTGGAAATATATTTTTGGCTTAGTTTCATCCTGCTAAGATGGACGGCAAATTTATTGAATTCAATTACTGAATTGTGAGTGAGAAAATGCCTGAGGTGTGGCTGTAATACTATCTTTTGTGCAACGCTGACAGCTTCAGAGAAGCCAAATTTAGAATAGACACACTCTGTTCAGAAATCCATTATTAACTTGAAATCTTCTTTGACAGGTTGGATCAGGATCAAAACAAACCATGCCGAGGTTCACTAAAGGGATCACAAGCAGTCCACATTTTGTGATCCTTAAATAAGAACTTGGTTTTTCTTGTAAGGTCTTTCAAAAGTTATGTCATAACATGGCAAGAAATGTCTGGTGTGGAGCCACACTGTAACAAGACATGCTTGAGAATTTCAAAACAATTTGAAATTTATTTTACAAATATTTCAGAGTCAGAAAAGCGAAATGGATCCATTGTTAACATCTACAATGTCAGTTGACAATGTAATTATAAAATAAATTTACATTCAAACATTTTACAATAAAGTTTACCGTATAATTCTTTAATTATGATGTGTGAAATTACAATTCACACGAGTTTGATTTAGACATTTAACTACATAGAAAAATGCTTTAACAAGTACAATCATTCAACTACAAGAAAAATTCAAGAGAAAACTAAAATCAGTATTTGCTTGGATTTCTTTTGAAATACTTTCTTTATATGTCATTGGCAGATGGGTCTAATCTGGCCACTTCACAGCTTGCTGCATTTAATAAAAAGACTGCTGAGCCTCAGATTAAAATGACTCATCTATGACTATCATTATAAATAACAGAAGTGTGATGTTGTTTTTGGTTGTTCCCATTCAAAAGTATGTCAGGTACAGTGAATCATTCCTAATGCATTTTCCATCCGTCCATCGGTGTTTCGAGGCCAGCAGAGGCACATAGTCCCTCCAGCGTGTGTCGGGTCTACTTCTGGGTCTCCTCCCGCCACTGGCTC
Organism: Poeciliopsis retropinna; assembly: GCA_010277075.1. Classification (NCBI taxonomy): domain Eukaryota; kingdom Metazoa; phylum Chordata; class Actinopteri; order Cyprinodontiformes; family Poeciliidae; genus Poeciliopsis; species Poeciliopsis retropinna. The sequence continues at coordinate 6,199,013 of VMRM01000019.1, forward strand.
TTGTCAGTGTGGAAAAGCAGCAGCTCTACTCTGAGTCCCTCCCAGATGACTGAGCTTCACCCTGTCTCTAAGGGAGAGTCCAGACACCCAAACTCTTTCTGGCCACCAGTATCTGTGATCTCGTTCTTTTGGTTCCTACCCAGAGCTGATGACTGCAGAGGAGGGTTGGACAGTATCTCGACCAGTAAATTGTGAGCTTGGCCTTTTGACTCAGCTCCCTCTTTGCCCCAACAAACCGGTACCGAGTCCACATCACTACAGACCCAGCACAATTTAGCCTATCGATTACCCCCACCATCTTTCTCCTCACTAATGAACAAGAACCTGGAGGTACTTAAACTTCAGCAAGGAGGTAATTAATTTTCCTCTTAATCAAACGGAAGGTTTTCAGCTGGTGGAAGATGTCAACACTAAAATCATTCACACTGGAAAATGGGAACATCTATGTTGAGATTTTGGCAATAGCTTTAATATATGGCCTACACACATTGTAGATAAAAACTAAAAAATACTAAAGATTAGAACGGGTTCGTTTGAAATAAATCGGTTATTTGACATTAGCAGAACTGAAGGTCATCTGCAACTCAAGAAGAAGCGGCTTGTTCATCACTAAGACAGAAGATTTTTTTGCTAACAGAATAAAAAGAAACGTGACCAACAAATAGAATGAGAAACAAGAAGATTTTTAAGATTCACTTGTTGTTACATAAACGGGAAGAGTCAAAGTGAACATGTGATAATGAGTCAATTATATTACTTAATTGCACATCATGTGCCTGGATCAAATTTAGTCATATTCAATAAATTAGAATATGAATTCTTATTAGTCTAGTTTGTCAAATTAAAGATATTTGTCAGTAGACCCACAATTCTGCATTAAGATTTTTTTTTTCTTGGTCTGGTGTAACATTCTAATCTTGCATGCCATGTTTCCATTAGCTTTAAACAATACATCACCATAATCAACTGAAATTGAAGCATTAAATTAAAGCATCAGTCTATTTGTAATTAAACTATACAATGTGTTTTACTTGTCAGGTGAGTTACTGAAATGCTTTTTCTGAATATTCTAATTTACTGAATATGACTGTCATTCTGCATTGAGTTGTGCAAGAAATGTACACTAGATGGCCCTATTGTTTTGAGGAATGGATGCCATAGGCAGTGACACCGCAAAGAAACTTAGGCGATATCCTAACTCCCTAGACTTGAGGTCCAGCATTGAATAAGAATATTAATATTGGCTCCTTACGTGCTTCTAAAATTTCAAGTTAATTATTAATTAAACAGAAAAGAAAATTCATCATCAGCTCTGTGCATTATGCTTGAAATGCTCTCCAGTGTATTTACACCAAAATATACAAACATAAACCACAAGGAGGTGCCAGAAGACTTCTAGTAGAAGTCTGCGGATTCTGAATTAATGACTGCAGTGTACGGAGGAACAAAACTGACATAATAAGAAATATAAGCATAAACATACAGTATATGTAGTTTTTCCTTGTCCTTACACGAGTTTCCATCAAGAAATGTATATTCTTTCTTTTTCATTTCCCCTAAATGTGTTTTTATCAAGAAAAGTAGATATTTTATTTTGTTTTTTCCTTATACAATCCCTCCTTTTGTCATTGCCTCCTGTCCTTTTTCTGTTTGTCATCTCTCTATTTGTCCTTTTTTTACGTGTCCTTTTTTTCCTTGTCCTTTTTCTGTTTGTCCTTTCTCTGCTTCCTTCTATGACCGGTGGGGCGTTTACATCTCACGCAGTTGCTTGGTACCATCTTTACAGGCCACATACCAAAACAAACCTTATCCTGGTTTTTTATTGTGTTACCGACTGCAGCGAAGTTACTGTTGAGTTGGACATTTGGTTATTCCAATATCCGCTGAGCAAGCGGTGTGTAGCTCAAAGTTGATCTGTTTTATGAATGCTAATTTCGGCCAGCCATTCTCAAGCTCAATCCTCAAGCGCTCGGAGATTCACTTAGAGACTGTCAACAAATTTCCAAACCAAACACTCCTATCAAACAAATCTTAATAAATGCCTTGCCTTGTGACCAACTGATACAACAAAAGTGGTAATTCATGCTTTTACATGAGACAAAAATACGCTCTATTGAAATGTAAAGTCATATTCAATATTTTAGATAATTTAATATTAAACAATATTACTTTTTTGTCAATTGTTTCCATATTTTGTGCCACATTGACAAGAAATCAGTGTGTAATTGTTGTACTAAACTGTAGGCATGAGGTACATGCATTTTTATTCCATTGTAACTCATTTTTTATTTTTTTACCTACTTTTTCTTTTGTTTACCATAAATTTGGTATTTCTCTTCAATGACTTCTAGGTCATGTGACCTATTAAGTAAACATCTGTGTGAAATTGTTCTACCAGTCTGTACAGATGAGGAACACTCATTATTATTCAATTTGAACCTTTTTATTCCCTGTCGAAATACAGCTCTACATTACCGTGTCACCAGGTGACTGTATGGAAGACAAAAACACTACCTCATTATTTTTTTATTAAACTGACAGGTATATTCTTTACAGAATACCTTCTGTTATAAATACAATTTAAAGGAAAAGAAAGACTGGACAATCATACAGGACGTTGCTCACACAAGTTTAGTTTTGGTAAATCCTACAATATTTATTGAGAGAGAAAACTTCAACAAAATAAATAATCCATGAAGAAATACATTCATGTTTAATTTTAAAGATAATAAATTAATTGACTAACATAGAATAATTAGTTTTGCATTACTAAATAAAACAAAATTGACATGAGAAAATTATCATGTTTCATTAAATGTTTTAAAATTCTAAGTGAACCTTGGCCCAGAATTAGAATAACATTCTTGTTCACACGAGCAATAATTGACATTTTCATCCAGATTTTCCTGTGGAAGCCAGCAGAGACGTTATTGCTGTGTTGAAAGAAGCCATGACAACAGGACCATGCTGAATGCAGTGATGAGGCTGATTGTATGGCTTGCTCCACTCGACGTTTCTGTGTAAAAGAAGACAAAAAAAACCTTACATCAACAAACTCCTTTGTGAGTTCATAGATCTTGTGTAATTAAGATCTATGATCTATATTTTCTATAGTTTGAATGTAATTTAACTTACGTGTGCCATCCACAAAAACTGAAGTGATGTCAATGTTGAAAGCTGTGACTGTTGAATTTGCTTTCACCAAAACATCTCTGATTTGGGTGCTACTAGGTTGGGATGCTGTTGCAAATTCAAGGTCAATGTTGTTGATGATTGATCCATTGCTGCAGAGGTAAAAACTTTTCAGTTAATCTGTGCACATTCATAATAAACAGTCTTCAGGATTTATCTGCAACTCATACCTGAATGAAATCACACTGAAACTGCGGTAAGAAGAGAACGCTGCCTGGTAGAGTGGTTCAAGCTGCAAAAAGACAAAAAAAGGGTGAGTTTTCCATTAATGGTGAATTTTAACATTGAGTACTTGAAAATATAATTGCAGCAATCAGACTTGAAGCTCATAAAAAAGCACTAAAGGGAATTCAAGTCTATCAGACCAATTTCTTGCAAGCTCTTAATATTAGCTTGATAAAACATGTCAGTTGTTTTGTTTCTTTTTTTCATCGTTTTTCGATTCATGCAAAAAATAAAGATGGAACATGTTGTTGAGTCTGTGTGACAATGCATGGAAATGTTATATTTGCTGCCAAAGCACACAGATATGAAGAAAGAAAACTTGTATTAGTTCTTTTAGGTAGGATGTTTTAGGAACTAATTACTTATGCAAATATTTCACAACCATCTCAAATGATACTTACATTGGTCTTCAAAAGTGCAGCTCGATTTCTGAAAGCTGTAGATAATGTGTCCAGCAACTCAGTGGTAAACGTCTCTCCTGCAGACCTAAAAGTCAGTCGCCGTTTCACTCTTGACTCCACAGTTGTAGTTGTTGTGGTGGTTACTGTTGTGGTTGGTGGAGTTGTTGTAGTAGTTGTAGTAGTTGTTGTAGGAGTTGTTGTGGTGGTTATGTGGTGGTTGACGGAGTTGTTGTAGTAGTTGTAGGGGTGGTATCCATAGTTACAGTAGTATTTATAGTATTTGAAGTATTTGTAGTATTTGTAGTGGGAGCAGAGGTTGCCAAAGGTGTGCCTACCAGGATAATAAATAACATAAAATTAGCCATTACTCACAAATTGAGTCCCTGTTGATTTTCATCAAAATTAAACAGACACAAACTGGTGAAAAATACAAATATCAATGCTTCTGAAAAGAGATTCACAGCTCTGATCTTGTGTAATGTTACAACTCTTTTACGTACTTGTCAGAGTAACGGTGTAAGGAATGAATGTAACGTTGAAAGTGGTGCTGTTTATCGCCTCAAGTAAGGTTTCTTGTACAACTTCATTCTTTGGGAGATTTTCAGAAGATGTAGTTTTATTAAACTCCAACCCCACTTCTGCTTCAGTATTATTGATTCGTTGTGTAGTTCGTGTGGAACTTCTGCAACATAACCATAAATAAAGCAAGTTAATAAAAAAACAGAAAGTAAATAACCTATTTTTGCTATTTTTCATCAAATAACATAAATCATCATTCAAATTACAAATATGCTTGTAGAAAGAGAAGTACAATTTAAATCTTACCTAAACGCAATGACAAAACTACGAATGAAGAGGAATCCAAACTTCTTTTTGTAGATTTTGTCATACTGTAGGAAATAACATTGAGTGCAACCATAAAAATGGAGTATAAATTTGAATCATTCAAAACATACGTTTACTCAATCTTTCCAAACACAAAATAGATGTACTTCTGCATGATACTCACTGTTTCTGTGACTTTTTTCTCAAGATTTACAAACAATTTGCTGGATTTGTTAGTCAGTTGTTCATCAAATGGTTCAATGATGGTTGATACAAGAGCATACACTGGAGCAGGAGACTCAGTTGTAGTTGGTACAAAAGAGACTGCTGTGGTTGGAGCAGATGTGATTGTGTTAGGAGCAGATGTGGTTGTGGTTGGAGCCGCTGTTGATGTTGGAGCAGCAGATCTTGTTGGAGCAGCAGTTGTAGTTGGAGCTGCTGCTGTTGTGGTTGGAGGCACTGTGGCTGTGGTGGAGCTTCTGTTGTTGTGGTTGGAGCTGCTGTTGTTGTGGTTGGAGCTGCTGTTTTTGTTGTGGTTGGAGCAGCAGATGTAGTTGGAGCTGCTGCTGTTGTGGTTGGAGCTGCTGTTGTTGTGGTTGGAGCTGCTGTTGTTGTGGTTGGAGTCATTGTGGTTGTGGTTGGAGACACTGTTGTTGTGGTTGGAGTCCTTGTGGTTGTGGTTGGAGACACTGTTGTTGTGGTTGGAGCTGCTGCTTGTTGTGGTTGGAGCAGCTGTAGTTGTGGGTGGAGCTGTTGTGGTTGTTGGAGCAGCTGTGGTTGTGGTTGGAGCAGCTGTAGTTGTGGGTGGAGCTGTTGTGGTTGTTGAAGCAGCTGTGGTTGTGGTTGGAGCAGCTACTATGGTTGTGGTTGGAACTGCTGTAGTTGTGGGTGGAGCTGTTGTGGTTGTTGGAGCTGCTGTTGTTGTGGTTGGAGCTGCTGTTGTTGTGGTTGGAGTCATTGTTGTTGTGGTTGGAGCTTCTGTTGTTGTGGTTGGAGCAGTGCTGGTGTAGCACGTGTTGTGGTTGGAGCAGCTGGTGTTGTGGTTGGAGCAGCGTAGTTGTGGTTGGAGATGGTTGTTGTTGGACCTGTTGTTGTGGTTGGAGCTGCTGTGTTGTGGTTGGAGCAGTTGTGTTTGTTGGTAGCAGCAGTGTTGTGGTTGGAGCGCTGTGTGTTGTGGTTGGAGCAGCAGTAGTTGTGGTTGGAGCAGCTTGTTGTGTTGGAGCATGCTTGGTTGTGGTTGGAGCTCCTGTGGTTGTTGTTGGAGCAGCAGTGGTTGTGGTTGGTAGCGCTGTGTTGTGGTTGGAGCAGCAGTAGTTGTGGTTGGAGCAGCTGTTGTTGTGGTTGGAGCAGCGCTATGTTGTGGTTGGACTCTGTGTTGTGTTGGAGCAGCTGTGGTTGTGGTTGGAGCAGCGTAGTTGTGGTTGGAGCTGCTGTGTGTTTGTGGTTGGAGAAGCAGTAGTTGTGGTTGGAGCTGTTGTTGTTGTTGGAGCTGCTGTGGTTGTGGTTGGAGCTGTCTGTTGTTGTGGTTGGAGCAGCAGTGGTTGTGGTTGGAGCTGCTGTTGTTGTGGTTGGAGCTGCATGTGTTGTGGTTGGAGCTCTGTTGTTGTGGTTGGAGCTGCTGTGTTGTGGTTGGAGCAGTGTTGTGGTTGGAGCTGTTGTTGTGGTTGGAGCAGCAGTAGTTGTGGTTGGAGCAGCAGTGGTTGTGGTTGGAGCGCTGTGTTGTTGTTGGAGCAGCTGTGGTTGTGGTTGGAGCAGCTGTGGTTGTGGTTGGAGCTTCTGTTGTTGTGGTTGGAGCAGCAGTAGTTGTGGTTGGAGCTGTTGTTGTTGTTGGAGCTGCTGTGGTTGTGGTTGGAGCTTCTGTTGTTGTGGTTGGAGCAGCTGTATGGTTGTGGTTGGAGCAGCAGTAGTTGTGGTTGGAGCTGTTGTTGTTGTTGGAGCAGCAGTAGTTGTGGTAGCGTGTTGTGTTGGAGTCTGTGGTTGTGGTTGCAGCTGGTTGTTGTGGTTGGAGCAGCAGTGGTTGTGGTTGGGCGCTGTGTTGTGTTGGAGCAGTGTTGTGGTTGGAGCAGCAGTGGTTGTGGTTGGAGCAGCTGTGTTGTGGTTGGAGCTGTTGTTGTTGTGGTTGGAGCAGCAGTGTGTGTGGTTGGAGCTGTTGTTGTTGTTTGGAGCAGCTAGTGGTTGTGGTTGGTGCTTGCTGTTGTTGTGGTTGGAGCAGCGTGTTGTGGTGGAGCTGTGTTGTTGTTGGAGCTGCTGTGTTGGTTGGAGCAGCAGTAGTTGTGGTTGGAGCTCTGTGTTGTTGTTGGAGCAGCAGTAGTTGTTGTAGCAGCAGTAGTTGTGGTTGGAGCAGCGGTAGTTGTGGTTGGAGCAGCGGTAGTTGTGGTTGGAGCCACTGTGGTTGTGGTTGGAGCTTCTGTTGTTGTGGTTGGAGCAGCAGTAGTTGTGGTTGGAGCTGTTGTTGTTGTTGGAGCTGCTGTGGTTGTGGTTGGAGCTTCTGTTGTTGTGGTTGGAGCACAGTGTTGTGTTGGAGCGCTGGTTGTGGTTGGGGCTGTGGTTGTGTTGAGCAGCAGTGTTTTGTTGGAGCTGTTGTTGTTGTTGGAGCTGCTGTGTTGTGGTTGATCTTGTTGTTGTTAGTTGTTGTTGGATGCAGCAGTGTTGTGGTTGGTGCCTGCTGTGTTGTGGTTTGAGCAGCATGTAGTTGTTGTTGAGCAGCTAGTAGTTGTGGTTAAAGCAGCATTGATGGTTGTGTTGGAGAACGTAGTTGTGTTGAGCTTTTTGTTGTTGTTGTTTAGACTGTGTGTGACAGATTGTAGGTTGGAGCTGTCTGTTGTTGTGTTGGAGCACAGTGGTTGTGGTTGGTGCCGCTGTGGTTGTGGGTTGGAGAGCGTGTTGTGGTTGGAGCTGTTGTTGTTGTTGGAGCTGCGTGGTTGGGTTGGGCGCTGTGGTTGTGGTTGGGCTTCTGTGGTTGTGGTTGGAGCGCGGTGTTGTGGTTGGAGCAGGGTGTTGTGGTTGAGCCACTGTGGTTTGGTTGGAGCTTCTGCTGTTGTGGTTGGAGCAGCAGTAGTTGTGGTTGGAGCTGTTGTTGTTGTTGTTGGAGCTGGTGTGGTTGTGGTTGGAGCTGTTGTTGTTGTTGTTGGAGCAGCAGTGGTTGTGGTTGGTGCCGCTGTGGTTGTGGTTGGAGCAGCAGTAGTTGTGGTTGGAGCTGTTGTTGTTGTTGGAGCTGCTGTGGTTGTGGTTGGAGCAGCTGTGGTTGTGGTTGGAGCTTCTGTGGTTGTGGTTGGAGCAGCGGTAGTTGTGGTTGGAGCAGCGGTAGTTGTGGTTGTAGCCACTGTGGTTGTGGTTGGAGCTTCTGTTGTTGTGGTTGGAGCAGCAGTAGTTGTGGTTGGAGCTGTTGTTGTTGTTGGAGCTGTTGTTGTTGTGGTTGGAGCAGATGTGGTTGTATTCTGTGCCAACATCATCGTTGTTCTTGCTGTTGGTTGGTTTATTTTGGAAAAGTGTTTTCATTTTATTACACTGATATTTTACAGCTACATATTAACACAAATCTTTTAAGGTTTTATTCTTGTGAACTTACCATTCAGTATTAGTAGTATCATCAAGATTCCTTTAGGCTCCATTTTCAATCTTTGTCCTGAAAAAGTTTAACACGCCAACACTTGTAACGTTACAGACAATAATCACTTCCACCAACTAAATATATAATTTAAAAAACAGAAAAAAAACCTAATTGATAGTTATTTCGGTTAATTGTAAATAATATATTATAACTAAATTTTAATAAATTGTATCAATTGTAATAAATAATAAACTGTTCAAATAAAGACAGATTAAATAAAGCAGCCTTCAACTGGTCTCACAAGAAGATTTACAAAAAAATTTACAGCATAATTTGTGAGTATCTGACAGTCGATCCTCAATCAATTATCAAAACCAAACACACATCATATTAATTTATTGATTTTCAATGTTTTCTTTAGTTTTTTAAGGTTTTTAACAAAAAACAATATTCTTAACTATTGGAAATTAAAATATGCACTATATATTTCCATATTTATGTAGTTAGAAATTTTAAATACAAATGTTAAAAAAATTTTTTTTAAAAATTACAACTAAATGCATGACTGTTTCATTTAAGGGTTTACCAAGGTATTCTGTAGATTATATTTTGTCATCAAAATTTACTTCCCAGTGATAATTGAAACTTTATTGTTAGTTAAACAATTTTAAACTGTTTTGACATATTTTAATCTAGATTAAAATCTTATTTTCCTTCCTAGTCACCATTATTGGTAACTGAATTAAATTAATAACTAATTAATTAACTAAATTAATTAAATGTTTTTGTAAATCTTCTTGTGAGACCAGTTGAAGGCTGCATTTAATTAATTTAATTAATTCACCTGGTGTGGAAAATGTTACATATTTAGTAAGTTTGCCAATATTAAAGACACATAAATACGCATAAGTCCAGTCATTCATTCCAATTTACATTTGCATTAAATGAAAATGTATTTCTGACTGTATCAATATGTTTTACTTCTCTTTCAATTTATAGAAAATTTATTGGCAAAAGCACTTCACACAGCAGGCTTTTTGTTTTTCAATTTTGTCTTGAGGGGGTGACATAGTCATTTAAAGTACAGCTAAACAATGACAGTGAGAACCTTAAACACAAATCGCATCGATATCATTTTTTCAAAGAAGAGCTAAAGCCTTGATTTTTCACACACATGTAAATTACAAAACCTTGCACTATTAGACTAAGAAATGTACTTACCCAAAGCAGTCGCTGATTTCAAAAGTTCCTCTAACCCTCTCCTGCTTCTCCTCTAACTCTTGGTCAACCAACCTGCTGCTGAACCTTATATATTACCTGTCTATTGCAAGTATGACGCAGGTTAAAAAATTTGTTTTTGAACTGTTGTTGCTATTAGATGAAAACAATTCGCAACGATAATTTGGTTTGCATTCCTATTGTTAAATCATTCCATCAAAGTGAACAAACCAGACGTCATTATCTTGTCTTTTTTATGCAAAGGGGTGTGACACCTTCTAATAAAGGAAGGTTTCGTAGTTACATAAGGCCTTTTACTGAATGACTTGGTCGTTTTAGTAATTTACACTTTAATTTTCCCCACAGGTTCTTATTCTTTTTTTAAAGACATTTGTATGTGTCTTTTTTTTTTAGCACAGATGCTATGAAACCTACATTCTATAAAGCTGACCAGACTGTTCTGTACAAAGGTTTAAGTTATAGATAAAGTGTCTGATGTATCCAAAACTAATTATATTTTCTAGTTCCATTTAGACAGATCTTTTGTCAAAGACGAATAGCTTTTAAACTGCATGTGTGTTTCTATGAGTAGTATTCATAAGGGCAAGAATGCAAATGTGTGGCTGTGACATTATGTTTCTCTCACATCCAACACTTCATTGTACATTGTGAGAACAATGAAGTTCTCACAAATACGTCATTAAAACGTTGTGTTTTGTTTTTTCAACGCTATAAAATTAGTTTATATTATCACAAACTTGTTAAATGGAATAAACTTTATCTGCAATCAAAAAATAATGTTGTATGTCAGCTTAAGAGTATGACAATAAGATGTACAGTAATAATCGAAGATCTTTCTGTTGTAGACATTCTCACTAAGAGATTTCTCAAGTTTAAAACAAAAGTTTTAGCTACGTTATATTTTATTTTGAGCTACTGCAGTTTTAAGTCAGCTGGTTCAAAAAGAATCAAAATGTTCTCTGTTCAAAAAGTCCTAACTTTTACATTTTCCACAATATTTAAAGAATTACATAAAGCACTTAACCTTTTGAAAACCTTTCAGTAGTTTTTATTTCTCCTTTTAATTTGTGAAAGTAAAAGTGAAAGTAAAAACACAAATACAAAAGCGAATGAATAAAATTTGATAAAGATATTATATTTCCCAACTTTTAAGATAACATGTACACAGATGCCTCCTGTTGTTAAGATATGTTTAGTGGTTTAAATAATAATAATGCGCAGTTGGTAGCACTGTTGCCTTGCAGCAAGAAGGTCCTGGGTTCGATTCCCAGCCCAGGGTCTTTCTGCATGGAGTTTGCATGTTCTCCCTGTGCGCATGCATGTGTTCTCTCCGGGTTCTCCGGCTTCCTCCCACAGTCCAAAAACATGACTGTTATGTTAACTGGTCTTTCCAAATTCTCCCTAGGTGTGTGTGTGCGTGTGTGTGCATGGTTGTTTGTCTTGTTTGCTTCTGTGTTGCCCTGCGACAGATTTGAAATCAAAGATCTGGTATGTGCCATGCGACAAACTGGTGACCAGTCAAGATGTTCCCCGCCTCTCACCCGGAACGCAGCTGAGGATAGGCACCAGTCCTTACCCCACTAAGGACAAGGGTGCACAGAAAATGGATGGATGGATGGATGGATAATAATCATAATAATAATTGTGATAAATATATGTTTAGAGGTAAGAATAAAACCACTATTTATATGTACTCGTTTTCTCTAATACTAATAGGAAAATCTTTACCAGCAATATCCAGTCCACTTTAAATCCAAAACCATACAACATTACATACCAAATTCATTCATCCATTTTCTAACATCCTTGTCCCAGGAGGTTTGCTGGTGCCTATCTCCAGCTAACGTTCCAGGCGAGAGAGGTGGGGAACATCTTGACTGGTCACCAGTTTGTCGCAGGGCACATACCAGATCTTTGATTTCAAATATGTGCAAATGTTATCTGGAGGTTTTTTTTTGTTCATATATGGAATGTCATTGCTTATCTAAATATGAAATGACATTGAAATTGTTTTGGGGAAATCTCTTCATCTGGATATGTAAATAGCAACAAAACTGGCCAAATCGCCACAAATATGCAGCAAGAAAAATCATAAAACAAGACATAAAACACTGGATGTTTTAAATTTACTTTTTAAAAACATTGTTTTTTATTTCTCTCACAGTTTGACTTTACATCAGACTAAATTACATGTAACAAATGTGATGATTATCTCAGGAAATACATTTTATGAACAATTTTAAAAATATTTTTGAAATATAAAATTAGTCTAAAAATTAAAAAGGGGTCAAAATGTAATAAAGATGAGTGTGCTTCATCTATAAAGACTAGTAAAACAATTTCACACTGATTTTGAGTTAATGAGGCTCACGATTTGGAAGCTATTGAGCCATCGCCACCAGGGGGCGTACTTCATTTTGAGTTCTGATGGGGCATGGGGTTATTTAAGGTCAACCATGATTCTGTTCAGGTGTTGTTAATGGGAAGAGGCAACAGGATTCTACTGTGCTTGGTTTGGATTAATGTTGAATTTATGTGGATCTAAGTGGAAACAGTGAGACAATGGACATTGTTCTAATAATAAATGACTTTATCATAAGTCAAACTAATGATCGGCAGTGAATCTTAATTGAGCATACAGAAAACCAACACCTGTCAGGAACAGCAACCAGTAGCCTAAAATATAGGATTTTAGTCACTACATAGGGTGTCTACATTTGCATATCTGATAATGATTAAGTTAATATCTCACCAGCTGTGAACATCAACGCATGTCACTGGTTTGGGTAAAGCATTGGTCCTGGATTCAGTGTGGGTGTGCAGATTAAACTTCTGATTTTATTTTATTTTTTTCTCTTGAAAAAAACTGGCAAATTGATTATAGGCTGCATTAGATTGAAATTCAGGTGGTAACATCGTTGGAGGGTTTGTGAGCCTGTCAACTGTTGAAAATAAAGCTCGAGCTTTGTTAAAGTTTTTACGTATGATTTCTACAAATAACGTTTCTCTTGCATGTTTTAGAATTGAGTGATAGCTACCCAGTCTGTCTTTGTAGATTTAATAATAAACGTGAAGTTTTACGCTATTTAAGTTCGGCTCTATGGCAGAGTTGTCTGGCAGATTGAACTATTTGTGCATTTCTCCATGGAGACTTGATCCAACCAGACCCAACCTTCATTTTAATGGGGACAACGGAATCAATGATATCTGAAATTTTAGAATGAAAGCAATATACCAACTCATCTACATCACTACAGCTTAAGGGTGAGGAAGAAGAGTAGATTTGATTGAATGTTTCTGCTGTGTTGTCTGTGAAAGAACGTTTTGTGACAGCAGTTACAGAGCCATTGGAAATATTCACTCCCTTACTGATAACCAGGTCCAGTGTGTGACCTCGATTGTGGATACCTTGGTTAATGTGTTGAATTAGACCAAAATTACCAAGAATATTGCACAGCTTTTTTGCCCCTTTGTCTTGGGGGTTGCCAATATGCATATTGAAGTCACTGACAACTATCAAACAATCATAATCAATGCGAGAGATATAAGTTCAATAAAATCAGCAAAGACATTTTCAGTTTTTTATAAAGTTAGTGTCAAAGTTTGTTTATGGCCTTTAGCCTCAATGCACATATATTCAAAAGAGGTGAAATGACCCAAAGAGATTTTGTTAGGAGGTGCTGATTCAATTAGTACAGGTGATTCAGTATTGTCATCCAACCTTGTTCCTGTTATGCTGGGTGATGAAGTCATTAATTAGTAAAGCTTTTGGTATTAATTATCGAACATTTAAAAGAGGCAGTTTGAGTGATTTGCTGGCAGATAGTTCCTAAGATTGACTAGGTAATTCTTTGTTCACAAGACAAATAACAGAAACTCCATTAACTGTAAACCCTGCAGTTTAACACAATAACAAAATGAAAAACTCTCAACTAATAGCATAATATTTAAAACCAAGTTTGTGATTTGTGAAACTTCAAAAAAAGTTTATTTCACCATTTTTATGCTTTTGGATAACACTAGAACTGCTCCTTTTTGAAGTTTCACAAATTAGATAAGGTTTCACAAATCCCACACTTGATTTTATATTTCATGCTACTGAAATTAATCTAGTCCAGGTTTGAAGAGTCTAGGCGTTGAAGTTTTTTTAGCTAGAGTAAATTAAAGATGCTGACGGTAGTGAAAAATTAGGTGGAATCGCCCTTTAGCCATTTCCCAAATTGGAAGCTACAATTGGAAACCAACTTCAGCTTCATCCAAGCAGTAAGGCCTAACATGTATGACAAATCGATGGTCGGCATAAGATTAAAGAATCTCAAATATATAATTCAAAGCCTCTCATAAATGATGGTGGCGTCGGCTGCAAGAGTTTGCAATTGGTGGATTGCCAGTTCGATCCCCGTTCTACCTTTGAGATTTCAGTTTGATATTGAGCAATTAAATTAATGAAGAAACCAAAATATCACACCAGCGTTCTATTCTTTGTAAAAATTACTTTTGCAGTCTGGTTTACTGTTTTACATCATAGACATAAACATCAGCAAAATTTGCAATTTTGGCCAATTAATACTGTTAATTTTACAGTAATTAACTGTTGCAATATTATAATATTTTTCTATGAATTTTACTATAACTTCGATTTTTACAATAGATTTGTGTGTTTTCTACATTTTATGACTGTCAAAATCTCTTGAAATCTATGTTTGTTGGGTTAATATAATTCCATGTGTTTTCTGTGGTAATATAGTGCATTTTATATTACAGTCAGGAACTGCACGTATTTTACCAGTTTTTACCATAAATTTACTGATTTTTTATTTATTTTATTGGGGTTTTTTTTGCAGTGTTGACTTACGGTAATTCCATGTATTTTCTACAGTTATAGAATGTTTTGGATATTACGATCTGTAACTGTTGGCATTTTACCATTTTTTACCGTAAATTTACAGAGTTTTTTTACAGCATCATTATCCAACATTGGCCACTCAGCGACGGAGAAACCTTCAAAAGAAATATACAAATCCATACTTCTGTTTGCAAATGTATACCGGTATAGATCTTCAGGCATAGAGTTGGCAAGGTCATATTTGGGGCTGTTTTGCTGCAGGAGAACTGACACACTTCATAAAGAGCTGGAAATATTGAAGCAACATGTAGAAACATCAGCAAAGACTTTACAGCTTGCGCTCAGATAGGTCTTCCAAATCGACAACAACCCTCAGCTTACAGCCAAATTGGTTGCACAGTAGCTAAAGGACCACAAAGTCAGTGTTTTACTATGGCCATCACAAAGTCCTGATCTAATTCCTATGGAGAAGTTATGGGAAAATCTGAAAAGGTGTGTGCAAGTAAGGCACCCTACAAAATGGACTCAGTCTCACCAATTCTGTCATCAGGACGAATGGGCCAGAACTCCAGCAAAATGTTGTGTAAAAATCCAAAGGCTTAATACAAATTATAAAGTTTAGTAAATAGAAATATTTTTGGTAATTCTAACTAAGCTAAAACAAGATAAATTTGGTTTGTAACTTCATACAGGGAGGAGAAAAGAAGATAATTTAAAATATAAGAAGAATTCCATTGCATTATTGTGTTTTCATGATATTTTATTAAACTGACAGGTATATTCTTTACAGAATACCTTCTGTTATAAATACAATTTGAAGGAAAAGAAAGACTGGACAATCATACAGGACGTTGCTCAGACAGCTTATTTTTGGTAAATCCTACAATATTTATTGAGAGAAAAATCTTCACCAAACTAAATAATCCTGGAAGAAATACATTCATTATAAAGAGGATAAATTAATTCAACGACACAGAATAATTAGTTTTGCATAAATAAATAAAACAAAATTGACATGAGGAAATTATCATGTTTCATTAAATGTTTTAAAATTCTAAGTGAACCTTGGCCCAGAATTAGAATAACATTCTTGTTCACACGAGCAATAATTGACATTTTCATCCAGATTTTCCTGTGGAAGCCAGCAGAGACGTTATTGCTGTGTTGAAAGAAGCCATGACAACAGGACCATGCTGAATGCAGTGATGAGGCTGATTGTATGGCTTGCTCCACTCGACGTTTCTGTGTAAAAGAAGACAAAAAAAACCTTACATCAACAAACTCCTTTGTGAGTTCATAGATCTTGTGTAATTAAGATCTATGATCTATATTTTCTATAGTTTGAATGTAATTTAACTTACGTGTGCCATCCACAAAAACTGAAGTGATGTCAATGTTGAAAGCTGTGACTGTTGAATTTGCTTTCACCAAAACATCTCTGATTTGGGTGCTACTAGGTTGGGATGCTGTTGCAAATTCAAGGTCAATGTTGTTGATGATTGATCCATTGCTGCAGAGGTAACAACATTTCAGTTAATCTGTGCACATTCATAATAAACAGTCTTCAGGATTTATCTGCAACTCATACCTGAATGAAATCACACTGAAACTGCGGTAAGAAGAGAACGCTGCCTGGTAGAGTGGTTCAAGCTGCAAAAAGACAAAAAAAGGGTGAGTTTTCCATTAATGGTGAATTTTAACATTGAGTACTTGAAAATATAATTGCAGCAATCAGACTTGAAGCTCATAAAAAAGCACTAAAGGGAATTCAAGTCTATCAGACCAATTTCTTGCAAGCTCTTAATATTAGCTTGATAAAACATGTCAGTTGTTTTGTTTCTTTTTTTCATCGTTTTTCGATTCATGCAAAAAATAAAGATGGAACATGTTGTTGAGTCTGTGTGACAGTGCATGGAAATGTTATATTTGCTGCCAAAGCACACAGATATGAAGAAAGAAAACTTGTATTAGTTCTTTTAGGTAGGATGTTTTAGGAACTAATTACTTATGCAAATATTTCACAACCATCTCAAATGATACTTACATTGGTCTTCAAAAGTGCAGCTCGATTTCTGAAAGCTGTAGATAATGTGTCCAGCAACTCAGTGGTAAACGTCTCTCCTGCAGACCTAAAAGTCAGTCGCCGTTTCACTCTTGACTCCACAGTTGTAGTTGTTGTGGTGGTTACTGTTGTGGTTGGTGGAGTTGTTGTAGTAGTTGTAGTAGTTGTTGTAGGAGTTGTTGTGGTGGTTATTGTGGTGGTTGACGGAGTTGTTGTAGTAGTTGTAGGGGTGGTATCCATAGTTACAGTAGTATTTATAGTATTTGAAGTATTTGTAGTATTTGTAGTGGGAGCAGAGGTTGCCAAAGGTGTGCCTACCAGGATAATAAATAACATAAAATTAGCCATTACTCACAAATTGAGTCCCTGTTGATTTTCATCAAAATTAAACAGACACAAACTGGTGAAAAATAGAAATATCAATGCTTCTGAAAAGAGCTTCACAGCTCTGATCTTGTGTAATGTTACAACTCTTTTACGTACTTGTCAGAGTAACGGTGTCAGGAATGAATGTAACGTTGAAAGTGGTGCTGTTTATCGCCTCAAGTAAGGTTTCTTGTACAACTTCATTCTTTGGGAGATTTTCAGAAGATGTAGTTTTATTAAACTCCAACCCCACTTCTGCTTCAGTATTAGGGATTCGTTGTGTAGTTCGTGTGGAACTTCTGCAACATAACCATAAATAAAGCAAGTTAAGAAAAAAACAGAAAGTAAATAACCTATTTTTGCTATTTTTCATCAAATAACATAAATCATCATTCAAATTACAAATATGCTTGTAGAAAGAGAAGTACAATTTAAATCTTACCTAAACGCAATGACAAAACTACGAATGAAGAGGAATCCAAACTTCTTTTTGTAGATTTTGTCATACTGTAGGAAATAACATTGAGTGCAACCATAAAAATGGAGTATAAATTTGAATCATTCAAAACATACGTTTACTCAAACTTTCCAAACACAAAATAGATGTACTTCTGCATGGTACTCACTGTTTCTGTGACTTTTTTCTCAAGATTTACAAACAATTTGCTGGATTTGTTAGTCAGTTGTTCATCAAATGGTTCAATGATGGTTGATACAAGAGCATACACTGGAGCAGGAGACTCAGTTGTAGTTGGTACAAAAGAGACTGCTGTGGTTGGAGCAGATGTGATTGTGTTAGGAGCAGATGTGGTTGTGGTTGGAGCCGCTGTTGATGTTGGAGCAGCAGATCTTGTTGGAGCAGCAGTTGTAGTTGGAGCTGCTACTGTTGTGGTTGGAGGCACTGTGGCTGTGGGTGGAGCTTCTGTTGTTGTGGTTGGAGCTGCTGTTGTTGTGGTTGGAGCAGCAGTTGTAGTTGGAGCTTTTGCTGTTGTGGTTGGAGTAGCTGTTGTTGTGGTTGGAGTCACTGTGGTTGTTGTTGGAGCTTCTGCTGTTGTTGTGGTTGGAGCAGCTGTTGTTGTTGTGGTTGGAGCAGCTGCTGTTGTTGTGGTTGGAGTCACTATGGTTGGTTGGTTGGAACCTGTTGGTTGTTGTTTGGAGCCTGTTGTTTGGTTGGAGCCTGTGTTGTGGTTGGAGTGATGGTTGTGTTGGAGTCCTGTGGTTGTGTTGGAAGCGCGTTGTTGTGGTTGGAGTCAATTGTGGTTGTGGTTGGAGACAATGTTGTTGTGGTGAGACACTTTGTTGTTGTGGTTGGAGCACTGTTTGTTGTGGTTGGAAGCGTTTTGGTTGTGGTTGGAGCGCGGGTTGTAGTTGGAAGCTCTGTTGGTTGTTGGTTGGAGCCTGTTGGTTGTGGTTGGAAGCACGTTGTTGGGTTGGAACTTGTTGTTGTGGTTGGAGCAATGTGGTTGTGGTTGGAGACAATGGTTGTTGGTTGGAACTTTGTTGTTGTGGTTGGAGCCTGTTGTTGTTGTGGTTGGAGCAGTGGTTGTGGTTGGAGCAGGTTGTGGTTGGAGCTGTTATGGTTGTCGTTGGAGCTGCTGTGGTTGTTGTGGTTGGAGCAGGTTGTGGTTGGAGTAGCTGTTGTTGTGGTTGGAGTCACTGTGGTTGTTGTTGAGCTTCTGCTGTTGTTGTGGTTGGAGCTGCTGTTGTTGTGGTTGGAGCTGCTGTCGTTGTGGTTGGAGTCATTGTGGTTGTGGTTGGAGACACTGTTGTTGTGGTTGGAGCTTCTGTTGTTGTGGTTGGAGCAGCTGTTGTTGTTGTGGTTGGAGCAGTAGTTGTAGTTGGAGCTGCTGTTGTTGTGGTTGGAGTCAATGGTGGTTGGTTTGGTTGTGGGAACTGTTGTTGTTGTGGTTGGAGCAGCTGTTGTTGTGGTTGGAGTAGCGGTTGTAGTTGGAGCTGCTGTTGTTGTGGTTGGAGTCACTATGGTTGTGGTTGGAGCTTCTGTTGTTGTGGTTGGAGCAGCTGTTGTTGTGGTTGGAGCTTCTGTTGTTGTGGTTGGAGCAGCTGTTGTTGTTGTGGTTGGAGCAGCTGTTGTTGTTGTGGTTGGAGCAGCAGTTGTAGTTGGAGCTGCTGTTGTTGTGGTTGGAGTCACTTGGTTGTTGGTTGGGAACTTCCTGTTGTTGTTGTGGTTGGAAGCCGCCAGGGTTGGTTTTGTTGGGTTGGAACTCTGTTGTTGTGGTTGGAGTCATTGTGGTTGTGGTTGGAGACAATGTTGTTGTGGTTGGAGCACTGTTGTTGTTGTGGTTGGAGCAGCAGTTGTAGTTGGAGCTGCTGTTGTTGTGGTTGGAGTCACTATGGTTGTTGTTGGAACTTCTGTTGTTGTGGTTGGAGTAGCTGTTGTTGTGGTTGGAGTACTGTGGTTGTGGTTGGAGCTCCTGTGGTTGTGGTTGAAGCCGCAGTTGTTGTGGGTTGAACTACTGTTGTTGTGGTTGAAGCAGCAGTTGTTGTGGGTTGAACTACTGTTGTTGTGGTTGGAGTCATTGTGGTTGTGGTTGGAGACAATGTTGTTGTGGTTGGAGCCGTTGTTGTTGTGGTTGGAGCTGTTATGGTTGTTGTTGGAGCTGCTGTTGTTGTGGTTGGAGTCCTTTGGTTGTGGTTGGAACTTCTGTTGTTGTGTTTGGGGTGCTGTTGTTGTGGTTGGAGTTTTGGTTGTGGTTGGAGCACTGTTGGTTGTTGGTTGGAGCCTGTTGTTGTGGTTGGAGCTGTTTGGTTGTGTTGGGGCTGCTGTTGGTTGTGGTTGGGGCTTCTGTTTTTGTGGTGGGCGCGTTGTTGTGGGTTGAATATTGTTGGTTGTGGTTGGAGCATGTTGTTGTGGTTGGAGACAATGTTGTTGGGTGTTTGGGCCTTGGTTGTTGGTTGTGGTTGGAGCTGCTGTGGTTGTTGTTGGAGCTGCAGTGGTTGTAGTTGGAGCTGCTGTGGTTGTAGTTAAAGCTTCTGTGGTTGTAGTTGGAGCTGCTGTGGTTATAGTTGGAGTTGCTGTTGTGGTTGCAGTATCTGTGACATTTATCGTAGTTATCAATTATACACAGTTTGGAAGGACAACTGAACACTCATTTTTTGAAGGTTTATATTAACATTATTTATTATTTTATTTTAAAAAATGAATCAGCTAATTTTAAAGTTGTTCATAAATTTTGTGTCGATCTATTCATTTTTCATAAGATTTCAGTCATTACTTTCTTTGTCTCTTTATTTGCATAATCATAAAAGTTTCTATAATATATTTATTTTTCCTTACCTGTTTCACCAAGAGTAACCGTTTCTGTTAGTACTTTTAATTCTGTGATGATTGAAGCATCATTCACCAAAGCCTCTTTAATTTGTGTATCATTAGGGGAAGTTGATGATTCAAATTCAAGGTCCACAGAGTTGATAATTGATCCTGCCCTGCAGATGTAGTAGCATTAGGTAATGTCAACAAGTGTCTCAAAAGGAAATTTGTAATTTATTGAGCAAACTACAAAGAATTTACCTGAATGTTATAGCTCCAGTCTTTCGGAATGAGGCGAAAACTCTTCTGAAAAGTGTTTCAAGCTACGTGAAGAAAGAAAAAAAGTTAAGTGTACAATTGTTAACAATATATTTCTCAGAATATTTCTACTAAAAAGTTTAGTACAATTAATAAATTTTATTACATTGGTTTGTATAGAAATTCTGCATACTTATTTAAAAGAAAACAAATTATATTTTGTTATGCTTGACAAAATTAAGGTCTGTTCGAGGTAAGTAATAGGATTTGTAATCACTATACGATGAGGAAGACTTTCTTTAATTTAGAAGAAAACGTAATTCACCTTTTTAGTTTGAAGAGAAATAAAAAAACTATCCTTCATAAACATACAATAGAGTAGTATTTTACGTAATAAAATTAATTTTTAAATGTAGAGTTTCAATTGTTATGTGAGTAAGAAATAGAAACATACACGATTCCTTATGTTTGAAGAACGTATTTGAAATGCAGATGTTGACGCATCTGCCAAATCTGAGATGAATGTGTCATTAGACTTAAAACTCAGCAGCTTTATTAAGGGTGGAGCAGCTGTAGTTGTGGTTGGAACAGCTGTGGTTGTGGTTGTAGCCATCGTGGTTGTAGTTGGAGATGCTGTAGATGTTGTTTGAGCCGCTGTTAAGGTTGGAGCAGCAGATGTTGTTGTTGAAGCTGCTCTGGTTGTGGTTAGGAGCATCTATTGTTGTTGTGGTTGGAGCTGCTGTTGTTGTGGTTGGAGTAGCGGTTGTTGTGGTTTGGACCTATTGTGGTTGTGGTTGGAGCCGCTGTGGTTGTGGTTGGAGCAGCAGTTGTTGTAGTTGGAGCTGCTGTTGTTGTAGTTGGAGCTGCTGTTGTTGTAGGTTGGAGGCTGCTGTGGTTGTGGTTGGAGCAGCAGTAGTTGTGGTTGGAGGCAGCAGTGGTTGTGGTTGGAGCTGCTGTGGTTGTGGTTGGCGCTGCTGTGGTTGTGGTCGGAGCTGCTGTTGTTGTGGTTGGAGCAGCAGTAGTTGTTGTTGTACCATCAGTAGTTGTGGTTGGAGCAGCAGAGGTTGTGGTTGGAGCTTCTGTTGTTGTGGTTGGAGCAGCAGTAGTTGTGGTTGGAGCTGTTGTTGTTGTTGTTAGAGCTCCTGTGGTTGTAGCTGCTGTTGTTGTGGTTGGAACAGCAGTAGTTGTGGTTGGAGCAGCAGTGGTTGTTGTTGGAGCAGTAGTAGTTGTAGTTGGAGCTTCTGTAGTTGTGGTTGGAGCAGTGTGGTTGTGGTTGGAGTTCTGTTGTTGTGGTTGGGGCCACTGTTGTTGTGGTTGGAGCCACTGTTTTGTGGTTGTGGTTGGAGTTGGGGTTGTTGTGATTGGAGCAGCTGTGGTTGTGGTTGGAGCTGCTGTGGATGTGGTTGGAGCATCAGTAGTTGTGGTTGGAGCAGCTGTTGTTGTGGTAGGAGCATCAGCAGTTGTGGTTGGAGCAGCAGTTGTTGTAGTTGGAGCTGCTGTGGATGTGGTTGGAACACGTTGTTGTGGTTGGAGCCACTGTTGTTGTGGTTGTGGTTGGAGTTGGGGTTGTTGTGATTGGAGCAGCTGTGGTTGTGGTTGGAGCAGCAGTATTTGTGGTTGGAGTCACTGTGGTTGTGGTTGGTACAGTTGTGGATGTGGTTGGAGCATCAGTAGTTGTGGTTGGAGCAGCAGTTGTTATAGTTGGAGCAGCAGTAGTTGTGGTTGGAGCTTCTGTGGTTGTGGTTGGAGCAGCTGTGGTTGTGGTTAGAGCTTCTGTGGTTGTTGGTTGGAGCAGCAGTGTGGTTGGTGCAGCGTATGTGGTTGGGACAGCAGTTGTTGGTTGGAGAAGCAGTAGTTGTGGTTGGAGCTTCTGTTGTTGTGGTTGGAGCATCAGCAGTTGTGGTTGGAGAAGCTGTTGTTGTGGTTGGAGTCACTGTTGTTGTGGTTGGAGCAGCAGTTGTTGTAGTTGGAGCTGCTGTTGTTGTGGTTGGAGCAGCAGTAGTTGTGTTTGGAGCCACTGGTTTGTGGTTGGAGCAGCAGTAGTTGTGGTTGGAGCTTCTGTTGTTGTTGTTGGAGAAGCCGTTGTTGTGGTTGGAGCCACTGTGGTTGTAGTTGGAGCAGCAGTAGTTGTTGTAGCAGCAGTAGTTGTGGTTGGGAGCAGCGGGGTTAGGTTGTTGGGTTGGAGCAGCAGGGGGAAGGTTTGTTGGTTGGAGCCACTGTGGTTGTGGTTGGAGCTTCTGTTGTTGTGGTTGGAGTCACTGTGCTTGTTGTTGGAGCAGCAGTAGTTGTGGATGGAGCAGCAGAGGTTGTGGTTGGAGCCACTGTGGTTGTGGTTGGAGCCACGGTGTTGTTGGTTGGAGCCCTGTGGTTTTGGTTGGAGCGGGTTGTTGGGGTTGTTGGGTTGGAGCCTTTTTGGGTTTGGTTGTTGTTGGAGCAGCAGTAGTTGTTGTTGGAGCAGCAATAGTTGTTGTTGGAGCAGCAGTAGTTGTGGTTGGAGCTTCTGTGGTTGTTGTTGGAGCAGCAGTAGTTGTTGTAGCAGCAGTAGTTGTGGTTGGAGCAGCGGAAGTTGTGGTTGGAGCCACTGTGGTTGTGGTTGGAGCTTCTGTGGTTGTGGTTGTGGTTGGAGTTGGGGTTGTTGTGATTGGAGCAGCTGTGGTTGTGGTTGGAGCCACGTTTGTGGTTGGAGCCTGTGGTTGTTGGTTGGACATTGTGGTGTGTTGGAGCACAGTAGTTGTGGTTGGAGCAGCAGTTGTGGTTGGAGCAGCAGTAGTTGTGGTTGGAGCTCCTGTGGTTGTGGTTGGAGCAGCTGTGGTTGTGGTTAGAGCTTCTGTGGTTGTTGTTGTTGGAGCAGCAGTAGTTGTTGTAGCAGCAGTAGTTGTGGTTGGAGCAGCAGTTGTTGTAGTTGGAGCAGCAGTAGTTGTGGTTGGAGCTTCTGTTGTTGTGGTTGGAGCATCAGCAGTTGTGGTTGGAGAAGCTGTTGTTGTGGTTGGAGTCACTGTGTTGTGGTTGGAGCAGCAGTTGTTGTAGTTGGAGCTGCTGTTGTTGTGGTTGTAGCAGCAGTAGTTGTGTTTGGAGCCACTGTGGTTGTGGTTGGAGCAGCAGTAGTTGTGGTTGGAGCTTCTGTTGTTGTTGTTGGAGAAGCAGTTGTTGTGGTTGGAGCCACTGTGGTTGTAGTTGGAACAGCAGTAGTTGTTGTAGCAGCAGTAGTTGTGGTTGGAGCAGCAGACGTTGTGGTTGGAGCTTCTGTTGTTGCGGTTGGAGCAGCAGTAGTTGCGGTTGGAGCTGTTGTTGTTGTTGTTGGAGCTGCTGTGGTTGTGGTTGGAGCTGCTGTTGTTGTGGTTGGAGCAGCAGTGGTTGTGGTTGGAGCAGCAGTGGTTGTTGCTGGAGCAGCAGTAGTTGTTGTACCAGCAGTAGTTGTGGTTGGAGCAGCGGTAGTTGTGGTTGGAGCAGCGGTAGTTGTGGTTGGAGCAGCGGTCGTTGTGGTTGGAGCCACTGTGGTTGTGGTTGGAGCTTCTGTTGTTGTTGTTGGAGCAGAAGTTGTTGTGGTTGGAGCCACTGTGGTTGTGGTTGGAGCCAAGGGTTGTTGGTTGGAGCCACTGTGGTTGTGGTTGGAGCTTCTGTTGTTGTTGGAGCAGCAGTAGTTGTGGTTGGAGCTTCTGTGGTTGTTGTTGGAGCAGCAGTAGTTGTTGTAGCAGCAGTAGTTGTGGTTGGAGCAGCGGAGGTTGTGGTTGGAGCCACTGTGGTTGTGGTTGGAGCTTCTGTGGTTGTTGTTGGAGCTTCTGTGGTTGTTGTAGGAGCAGCAGTAGTTGTTGTTGTAGCAGCAGTAGTTGTGGGAGCAGCAGTTGTTGTGGTTGGAGCCACTGTTGTTGTGGTTGGAGCTTCTGTGGTTGTTGTTGGAGCAGCAGTAGTTGTTGTAGCAGCAGTAGTTGTTGTTGGAGCAGCAGAGGTTGTGGTTGGAGCCACTGTGGTTGTGGTTGGAGCTTCTGTTGGTTGTTGGAGCAGCAGTAGTTGTTGTAGCAGCAGTAGTTGTGGTTGGAGAGCAGGGCGGTAGTTGGTTGGGTTGGAGCCAGGGTTTAGTTTGTGGGTTGGGAGCGCGGTTGGTTGTGGTTGGAGCCACTGTGGTTGTGGTTGGAGCCACTGTGGTTGTGTTGGAGCTTCTGTGGTTGTTGTTGGAGCAGCAGTAGTTGTTGTTGTAGCAGCAGTAGTTGTGGTTGGAGCAGCAGAGGTTGTGGTTGGAGCCACTGTGGTTGTGGTTGGAGCTTCTGTTGTTGTGGTTGGAGCAGCAGTAGTTGTTGTTGGAGCAGCAGTAGTTGTGGTTGGAGCTGCTGTGGTTGTTGTTGGAGCAGCGGAAGTTGTGGTTGGAGCCACTGTGTTTGTGGTTGGAGCTTCTGTTGTTGTTGTTGGAGCTTCTGTGGTTGTTGTAGGAGCAGCAGTAGTTGTTGTTGGAGCAGCAGTGGTTGTGGTTGGAGGACGGGTTGTGGTTGGAGCCTGTTGGTTGTGGTTGGAGGCCGTGTTGTTGTTGGAGCCGTGGTTGTTGGTAGGGCAGCAGTAGTTGTGGTTGTAGCAGCAGTAGTTGTGGTTGGAGGGCAGGGGTTGGGTGGTTGGGAGCCACGGGTTGTGGTTGGAGCCTTTGGTTGGGTTGGTTGTTTGGAGCTTCTGTTGGTTGGGTGGAGCGGTTGTTGTTGTTGGGAGCGTGTTGTTGGTTGGAGCCACTGTTGTGGTTGGAGTTTCTGTGAGTGTGGCTGGAGCAGATGTGGTTGTATTCTCTGCCACCATCATCGTTGTTCTTGCTGTTGGTTGGTTTATTTTGGAAAAGTGTTTTCATTTTATTACACTGTTATTTTACAGCTACATATTAACACAAATCTTTTAAGGTTTATTCTTGTGAACTTACCATTAGTATTAGTAGTATCATCAAGATTCCTTTAGGCTCCATTTTCAATCTTTGTCCTGAAAAAGTTTAACAGCCAACCTTGTAACGTTACAGACAATAATCACTTCCACCAACTAAATAATAAAATTTTTAAAAAAAAAAAAAAAAACTTAATTGATAGTTATTTGGTTAATTTAAATAATATATTATAACTAAATTTTAATAAATTGTTTAAATTGTAATAAATAATAAATTGTTCAAATAAAGACAGATGAAATAAAGCAGCCTTCAACTGGTCTCACAAGAAGATTTACAAAAAAATTTACAGCATAATTTGTGAGTATCTGACAGTCGATCCTCAAACAATTATCAAAACCAAACACACATCATATTAATTTATTGATTTTCAATGTTTTCTTTAGTTTTTTATGTTTTTTAACAAAAAACAATATTCTTTAACTATTGGAAATTAAAATATGCACTATATATTTCCATATTTATGTAGTTACAAAATTTAAATACAAATGTTAAAAAAAAAAAAAAATTACAACTAAATGCATGACTGTTTCATTTAAGGGTTTACCAAGGTATTCTGTAGATTATATTTTGTCATCAAATTTACTTCCCAGTGATAATTGAAACTTTATTGTTAGTTAAACAATTTTAAACTGTTTTGACATATTTAATCTAGATTAAAATCTTATTTTCCTTCCTAGTCACCATTATTGGTAACTGAATTAAATTAATAACTAATTAATTAACTAAATTAATTAAATGTTTTTGTAAATCTTCTTGTGAGACCAGTTGAAGGCTGCATTTAATTAATTTAATTAATTCACCTGGTGTGGAAAATGTTACATATTTAGTAAGTTTGCCAATATTAAAGACACATAAATACGCATAAGTCCAGTCATTCATTCCAATTTACATTTGCATTAAATGAAAATGTATTTCTGACTGTTCAATATGTTTTACTTCTCTTTCAATTTATAGAAAATTTATTGGCAAAAGCACTTCACACAGCAGGCTTTTTGTTTTTCAATTTTGTCTTGAGGGGGTGACATAGTCATTTAAAGTACAGCTAAACAATGACAGTGAGAACCTTAAACACAAATCGCATCGATATCATTTTTTCAAAGAAGAGCTAAAGCCTTGATTTTTCACACACATGTAAATTACAAAACCTTGCACTATTAGACTAAGAAATGTACTTACCCAAAGCAGTCGCTGATTTCAAAAGTTCCTCTAACCCTCTCCTGCTTTTCCTCTAACTCTTGGTCAACCAACCTGCTGCTGAACCTTATATATTACCTGTCTATTGCAAGTATGACGCAGGTTAAAAAATTTGTTTCTGAACTGTTGTTGATGTCAGAAGAATGAAAACAACTCACAATGGTAATTTGGTTTACATTCCTATTGTTGGATCATTCCATCAAAGTGAACAAACCAGACGTCATTATCTTGTCTTGTTTATGCAAAGGGGTGTGACACCTTCTAATAAAGGAAGGTTTCGTAGTTACATAAGGCCTTTTACTGAATGACTTGGTCGTTTTAGTAATTTACACTTTAATTTTCCCCACAGGTTCTTATTCTTTTTTTAAAGACATTTGTATGTGTCTTTTTTTTTTAGCACAGATACTATGAAACCTACATTCTATAAAGCTGAACAGACTGTTCTGTACAAAGGTTTAAGTTATAGATAAAGTGTCTGATGTATCCAAAACTAATTATATTTTCTATTTCCATTTAGACAGATCTTTTATCAAAGACAAATAGCTTTTAAACTGCATGTGTGTTTCTGTGAGTAGTATTCATAAAGGCAAGAATGCAAAGGTGTGGCTGTGACATTATGTTTCTCTCACATCCAACACTTCATTGAATACAAATACATCATTAAGACATCATGTTTAGTTTTTTTAAACACTATGAAATTTGTTTATATTGGTACAAACTTGTTAAATAAATAAACTTTATATTCAACAAAAAATAATGTTGTATATCAGCTTAAGGAGTATGAAATAAAATGTACAGTAATAATCGAAGATCTTTCTGTTGTAGACGTTCTCACTAAGAGATTTCTCAAGTTTAAAACAAAAGTTTTTGCTACGTTAGATTTTATTTTGAGCTATTGCCCTTTTAAGTCAGCTGGTTCAAAAAGAAACAGAAAGTTCACTGTTCAAAAAGTCCTAACTTTTACATTTTCCACAATATTTGAAGAGTTACACAAACCACTTAACGACAAGTAAAAACACAAATATGAAAGTGAATGAATAAAATTTGATTAAGCTATTATATCCCCCAAGTTTAAGATAACATATATACATATGCCTCATGTTATTAAGTGTGATTAAAATATAATAATAATAATAATAATAATAATAAGTTTGGTAAATATATGTTTTGTGGTAAGAATAAAACATTTATATCTACTTGTTTTCTCTAATATTGATATGAAAAATTTTATCAGCAAAATCCAGTGCACTTTAAATCCAAAGTGCACTGGATTTAATCAAATCTTTGATTTCAAATATGTCCAAATGTTATCAGGAAGTTTTTTTTTATTATCATTATTTAAGAATGTAATGACATAGAGCTTGCTTTTGGGAAATCTCTTCATCCGGATTTATAAATAGCAGCAAAACTGGCCAAACCACCACAAACATGCAGGAAGAAAAATCATAAAACAAGACAACAGCTTGTCTTGTGTTAACATCAGCTGAGAACTCTATAAATACACAAGCATGTTTTCAATGTTTGTATTAAGGAGATTTATATTGCATTTGCTTGAGTGCATGAACGACGTCAGCAGCAAACAAAGGATTCCTATGATTTGAAAAAGGTGACATTCCCTCCTTGATTTTCTCAAAAATGACTCAGAAAGGAAAACCATAACTGTATGAGTCTTGTTTGACATTGGAAGTTTTAAATTTACTTTTTTAAATAACATGATAATTTTTTTCTCTCACAGTTTGACTGAAGTCAGACTAAACTCTGACCGGGTACAAAAATAATTCTTTATTTGTTTCCTATTCGTTTAGTGACAGAATATAAACAATCATTTTCTAAGGGTTGTTTTATTACTTTATTCAATGTTCAAAGGTTAGATTTGCATAACTAAAAAAGAAAACCCAAACATTGATTTAATATTCTGTATTTTAAAGATCTTAAGAAGTCTGTGGTTGAAGACACCTTGTCTTTGCTTTGGTTTTCGTTATTTGTTTGTGAAACATTTTTTCCTTTTTACGATGACTTTGAAAGGCTCCAGAAATGTCCCCAGAACAGGGCCAGCCTTCATTTTCAGCGTTTCCAGCGGCTGAAACGATCGCGCCCACACTGTGCTTACAAAGCTGCCCTTCACTGTCCTCAGCATTTCTGACAGACCAGCGGACCTTTCTGTTGGGCCCCAGTCTCAAGTTTTGCAGACACCAGTGTTTGAACGCAGGCCTCGAAAAGACATCAGGAATCGGATCGGAAAAGTTGAAAAGGGAGAGACGGCGGTCTCATGTATCGTTCGCGCGCTCTCTCTCTCTCTTGCGCAGCCCCGGCTGTGCGCACCCCTTGGAGAAGGAGAGAATCCGGATTTAGCATTCAGGTTATTTTACGGTTGTTGAGAAAGAAAGAAGGAAAAAAAAAGAAAGAAAGAAAGAAAGAAAAAGATGGACTTTACATGCAGTTAACACGTAAAAAAATGCAGCAACAATTCTAGTTTTGGACTAAATAAAAACATGAAAAATGATCCATACACAAGTAACAAAGATGTAAGATATGATCCCCTGGTAAGAAGCATGTCCTGCCTCAAAAACGATTTACTTTGAACAAAATGGTTTGTCTAAAATTAATTATTTAACTTCCCGTGAAAGAGTTTTTCAGACTTTGAGGGCGTTCTCGTTTGAATAAGCTCCTCCCAGGAATTTTCTTTAGGAATACCCAACCTGGTTATATGGGCAGAGGTGAGTGGAGTACAAAAATGTACTTCAACATGTTTTTACTCTAGTTAAAGAAAAAATAAAAAAAAAAAAAAGTAATCATCCAAAAAATGACTCAAGTAAGAGTAAGAAAGTATTTCATTATTAATCTGTCTTCTGGTCATGGAAAGATTGACGAAGAACCAGACTGCAGGGCCAAATGGTGTCAACCCAGATCCACTTGTGTCCCTTTGTGGTATCCCCTCACACAATTTATAAAGAGTACTTAAACTTCATCTTCTATAACTTATCACCACTCTCTGCTGGAGTAAAATTTCTGGATACCATACCCACTGTGAGTAACTTCACCGAGTGACGGAAAACAAAAAACAAAACAAAAAAATGCATGAGGGACAGACACACCTAGTTTAAGATGAAGAGAGACTTATTGTTTGTGCACAAGCTTTGTTATTCTGCTGCTATTTTCTACCTGCTTAACATTTGGTACTTTAAAAGGTCTTTAAAGGGTTCCTCATGTACTGAGTACTTGCGTAACCCTCAAGCTACTCAAGTACTCAGTCGGTGATCAGTTTCACTAACTGATCAGATCATTTGATTTAATATTTAAAAATGATGTCTGTCATTCATAAATAATATCAAATTTATACATAGCATTCTATGTATAAATTTGATATTTTAAAACAGCTAGTATACCAGACACTGATTGCTCACGAAGTTGACATGAAAGCCCCAAAGAAAAGTCGAGACATTGTGGAAATCAGTGCTTTTTTAGAATTGTCTACTTTAGCTCAGGTATGTCTCATAAAACTGCTTTTCATGAGACATACCCTGTTTAAGGCATGCACCAAATGAAAGGAGAGCAAGTTCTGCACAAGTACAGTGATGCTTAAGCTTATTGGTGCCACTGGAAGGGATGTGTAAAAATATTATTAAAAGTATTAACAGTGTAATGATGGAGGAAAAGCAATTTGAAATCAGACCATACTGTCATGATTTGCGGTGTGAAGGTGGTGAGGCAGACGCAGCAGACCCATGTTGAGATGAATAAGATGATTTAATGGGAATGCAAATCCAAAAGTTCAGGCAACACAAAGGAGCTGAGAACTAATGCTCACAACAGGTGACAACTTGAAAACTAGACAAACACGACGTGGAAACACAGGTGACATTAAATACACAGGAGGTAATCAGGGAACGAGACACACCTGGGAATAATCTAAGGGAAGCCAGAACAACATGGAGACTCAGAAAACACAGAAACTCTAAACACAGAGAAACTCAAATCAACACAGAGAAAAACCCAAATCCTCACACATTTTAAATGAACTGTTTGATTATGGCACAAAAATGACAAATGAAATTATGAAAGTGTGGCTCTGGTGATTCTAACAAGAGCTCATATCAAAAGTAAAAATTTGAATTATAGTTCTTGCAACGTGATGTAAATATTTGACGTCCGTAGGATGTATGTTACATATTACAAAGAGCACAGGTTTTTTTTTTTTTTTACTACTTATGGTGCATTTTTAAGCATAAAAAAGAAAATGTTCTTTTTCTCTGTATCTATGAGATAGAGAGAACTAGGGTTGATAATAAATCAATTTTATCAATGGATTGATAGTTTTGGAAACATTTTAAATGTTTTCTTTCTTTGGTCTCCCATACTTCAGGGCTATGTCAGCCCGTCCAAGGCCTGCCATCTTGTTTTATAAACACTGTTTACACATTGTATTTATTTGGACTTTTAATTCAAATGAATGAAGGGATGATTAAAGTAAAAGCATGTCTTTGAGAATGCCTTATGTGATTTGTAATTTCCTTATGAAAATACAAGAAAAAGCAAGATAATTTTTAAACATTTAAATCAGACATCAGATTTCATATGAAAAAAAATCTGAGATTTTATTTTTCAGTTATGTCGCTCAGCCCAATGAGTAACTACTGAGTGGTGTATTTGTTGCTCAGAATAGAATAGAAGCAATACTTTTACATATTAATTTCTTTATTGGAAACAGCTACATTGTATTTTATACCCTTTAACACATCTTTCACCCAAAAGATAAATATTGCAATAATCTCATATGAATATAATATAATGTTGATAGTGTCTATTTTTAAATTTCTTCAGTAGTTACACATAAATAAGCTTGCATAACACTTAAGAGAATATTGAATAAAGAAACAACAGATCTCATTGACATGTTTATATTGAAAAGAAAAACAAATAATTACAAAGTTTTCAGATGTTCTACATTTCTTTTATCCCACAACATTCATTTTTAGAGGATTCTTGCATAAATTGTTTCACCTACTAATCAGCCATTCAGGCAATTCCTTCATTAGTATTTTAAATATACATATATATAAATAATGATCACAGTAATTAAACTTTGTATAAGAATAAAGTGCAGTTACTTTGAGAGAAAAAGTTTTAAATCCTACATCACTTCTTTAGACAACAGAAATAACTCTTTCAATAGAAGCAGGAAGTACATAAGTTGTTTTCTTCATAGACTGGATGTAGGATTTTTCTGCCAAAGTAACAACATCCTAATAACATCCTCACAAGAAGTGCAAATAATAAATGTGGTTTTACCAGTGTTTAAGTTTTTGACTGATGATTTGCTGAAACATGCTTGGAAAATGTTGAATGATTATATCGCTTAAACAAAATGCCCTCTCGTGATGTCTTGGGTGGTTTCCACTGAGAATATTTTTGTAAGCAGATCATCCACTAGAAATTAGCAGAGATGTTAGTGTTGACTTGACAATATCCATGACAACAGGACCGTGCAGAAAGCCATCATGAGGCCGATCTTGTGGCTTACTCCTCTTGACACTTCTGTAAACATTGAGAAAGCAAAACACGACGTCAACAAAATGTTCGATAGTAAAACGGTTTTTAAATGTATTTTGTGATTTGTGTTTATGTAGAAAATGATCTTGATATTTGAATTTATTTTAGCTTACGTGTTCCATCGACAGAAATACTAGTTGTATCAACAGTGAAGGCAGTGATGTCTGAAGCTGCTTTGACCAAAACTTGTGCAATTTCGGAGCCAGTAGGAGCAGATGCAGATGCAAATTGAAGCTCCATTTCATTGATGATTGAGCCATTTCTACACAACAAAAAATATATGATGTGAGTTGAAAGAATTAAAAAAAATAAAAAAAATTAGAATACCATAAACAAATTACCTGAAAGACTTCACTGTTAGATCACTGAATGAAGAAAATGTTTGCTTGTAGTATGGTTCAAGCTGAAGAAAGAAGAAAGTTTGAATCAAATCTCAACGCTAAGAGTGTAAATAACACATTTGTTATGTGTTATTTAGAACATTATGGGAATAATTCATACCAAACACACAGAACAAGAAATATATTTAAGTAGCATCTCAATAAAAATTTACATTTATTTTTTGAAAAAAAAAAGTCTCTTGCCACATTGCTTAATCTATGTAGCAAATATGTTGTGATCACTTGGCTGTTACTAATTTCAAAGAAAATTACTCACAGTGGACTTTAAAAGTGCAGCTCGGTTTTTAAATGCTGTTGAGGTTGAGACGAGCAAATCAGTTGTAAAGGTCTCTCCGGGAGACCTAAAGGTCAGCTGCCTTAGTGTTTGCACCACAGTTGTGGTTGTTGTTGTTGTAGTGGTTGTAACTGTAGTAAGTGCTGCAGTTGTTGCATTGTTGGCAGCCGACGTTCCAGGCTGTGTTGTTGCTGCTCCGGTAGTGATGTTTGCAGCAGTTTCATTAGTTGCAGTTGTTGCATTGCTGACGGCCGACGTTCCAGGCTCTGTTGTTACTACTCCGGTAGTGATGTTTGTAGCAGTTTCATTAGTTGTAATTGTTGTATTTTGCAAAATTACTGGGGCTGCAGTTGCAGGTACACCTGCCAAATAAACACAAGCATTGAAAGCAACCAACATATTAGTTCGCAGAAAAACAACAAAATCTGAAATGTAAAATTTATCATTTTTCTTTACCATTACAATACATGAACTAATCAGTTTTTGGTAAAGTGAAAGCAATAAGTAATCAACTTAATATTTATCACAATGAAAATAAACTATGTACTTAGTGTGTGTGTGTGTGTGCGTGTTTTTTTTTTAAAAATCAGTCTGTGCATATTTTGGTAATTGAATTCTCTTTTTAGTTACAATTGTGCTGATAAATAAAGAGAGGAATTGCTTGATTTATTGTTTTAAAATTAACCTGAAAGTCAACTGCTTTTTCTTTATAGTGATAAAAATAACAATAAATGAAATAATTGTTTTTAAATCATATTTTAAAAGATAATTAGCGATGACAAAGATCCTCAAAATTTCTCACTCCGCTTGGAAGTTTTCCAGTCAATTTCTTCTGGGAGGTTAGCTTGGTAAAAACCAGTCCCCTGTTCTGTACTCTCACTTCATACAGAAGGTCTGGATTTGGGGTCTTAAAACAAAAAATTTTACAGTAGGAAATAAACTCTTTAAACCAATCAGCTGCCTAATTACAAAATTAGAGATACTCAGAGTCATGCAACTCCAGAGAATTAGGCTAATTAAAAATATAATTATGGAGTAAAAATTACTTGAGTAACTTTAAATATATGGCTTTATGTGTTTCAGACACTTTGTTCTTACGTATTATTTGAATGGAATTCACGTCGAATGTGACATTCAAAGTGGTATTGGGGTTATTCACAGCCTGCTGTAGTGTTTCTTGAACCTCTTCAGACTTTGGGATTGTCGCAGCTGGTGTGGTTTTATTGAACTCAACGCCCACCTCTGCTTGAGTACCATTCATTCGTAACCTGGTGACGGCAGGTCTGAAAAAAAAAAAGATCAAAACTCAAACTGATTTCAAATATTAAAATTCTACATATGTAGTGGAAATAATAAATTAGGTGTAATATGTCTTTCATATTACCCTGTTCCTAGTTGGTCATTACCACTATAAATGTGAACAAAAACAAGTAGATTAACTTGTCTAAATAAAAATGTAAAAAGCTAACATACTTAAAGGCAATGATATAACTCCGGACGAAGAAAATTCCATATCTTGCTCTGTAGATGACATCATACTGGAAAAGACAAAGCATGCTAAAATTAACTGAACAATAATCCTCAGATTAAACAAGTTAAATACCAATGGATTTTGGATGAAATACTCACCACTGCTATCACTTTTACTTCAAGAGCTTTGAAAGGCACACTATTTCTGTCATTAAGCTCTTCAACAAATGGTTCAACCACAGTTGCTGCAACAACAAACACTGGAGGAGGAGCTGGAGTTGTTGTAGTTGTAGTCGTCACAAGAGTAGTTGGTGTTGTTGTTGGAGTGGTCGTTGGTTTGGTTGGAGCTGGAGTGGTTGCAGCAGCTGTGGTTGTGGATGGAGCCACTGTTATTGTGGTTGGAAAAGATGTGCTTGTAGTTGGAGCAGCTGTGGTTGTGGTTGGAGAAGCTGTGGTTGTGGTTGGAGCAGCTGTGGTTGTGGTTGGTGATGCAGTTGTTGTGGGTGGAGACATTGTTGTTGTAGTTGGAGCAGCTGTGGTTGAAGTTGGAGCAGCTGTGGTTGTGTTGGTGAAAAGAAGTATGTAGTGTTAGAGCCCTGTTGTTTGGTTGGAGCAGCTGTGGTTGTGGTTGGAGCAGTTGGGTTGTGGTTGGAGCAGTTGTTGTGGTTGGTACAGCTGTTGTCGTGGTTGGAGCGGCTGTGGTTGTGGTTGGAATTGCTGTGGTTAGTTGGCAGTGTGTGGTTGGAGCAGCTGTGGTTGTGGTTGGAGCAGCTGTGGTTGTGGTTGGTGATGCAGTTGTTGTGGTTGGAGCCGCTGTTGTGTGTTGGAGCAGCTGTGTGCGTTGGAGCAGCTGTGGTTGTGGTTGGAATTGCTGTTGTTGAGGTTGGACCTGCTGTGAATGTGGTTGGAGCAGCTGTGGTTGTAGTTGGAACAGCTGTTGTTGTGGTTGGAACCATTGTTGTTGTCGTGGAAGCAGCTGTGGTGGTGGTTGGAACAATTGTGGTTGTAGTTGGAACAGAAGTAGTGGTTGTTGGAGCCGCTGTTGCTGTGGTTGGAGCATTTGTGGTTGTTGTTGGTGCAGTTGTTGTGGTTGGAACAGCTGTTGTGGTGGTTGGAATTGCTGTGGTTGTAGTTGGACCAGCTGTGGTTGTGGTTGGAGCAGCTGTGGATGGAACCGCTGTTGTTGTGGTCGGTGCAGCTGTGGTTGTGGTTGTAGCAGTTGCGGTTGTTGTTGGTGCAGTTGTTGGAGCGGCTGTTGTTGTGGTTGGAATTGCAGTGGTTGTAGTTGGAGCAGCTGTGGTTGTGGTTGGTGATGCAGTTGTTGTGGGTGGAGACATTGTTGTTGTAGTTGGAGCAGCTGTGGTTGAAGTTGGAGCAACTGTGGTTGTAGTTGGAAAAGAAGTAGTAGTTGTTAGAGCCACTGTTGTTCTGGTTGGAGCAGCTGTGGTTGTGGTTGGAGCAGTTGCGGTTGTGGTTGGAGCAGTTGTTGTGGTTGGTACAGCTGTTGTCGTGGTTGGAGCGGCTGTGGTTGTGGTTGGAATTGCTGTGGTTGTAGTTGGAGCAGCTGTGGTTGTGGTTGGAGCAGCTGTGGTTGTGGTTGGTGATGCAGTTGTTGTGGTTGGAGCCGCTGTTGTTGTGGTTGGAGCAGCTGTGGTTGTGGTTGGAGCAGCTGTGGTTGTGGTTGGAATTGCTGTTGTTGAGGTTGGACCTGCTGTGAATGTGGTTGGAGCAGCTGTGGTTGTAGTTGGAACAGCTGTTGTTGTGGTTGGAACCATTGTTGTTGTCGTGGAAGCAGCTGTGGTGGTGGTTGGACCAATTGTGGTTGTAGTTGGAACAGAAGTAGTTGTTGTTGGAGCCGCTGTTGCTGTGGTTGGAGCATTTGTGGTTGCTGTTGGTGCAGTTGTTGTGGTTGGAACAGCTGTTGTGGTGGTTGGAATTGCTGTGGTTGTAGTTGGACCAGCTGTGGTTGTGGTTGGAGCAGCTGTGGATGGAACCGCTGTTGTTGTGGTCGGTGCAGCTGTGGTTGTGGTTGTAGCAGTTGCGGTTGTTGTTGGTGCAGTTGTTGGAGCGGCTGTTGTTGTGGTTGGAATTGCAGTGGTTGTAGTTGGAGCAGCTGTGGTTGTGGTTGGTGATGCAGTTGTTGTGGTTGGAGCCATTGTTGTTGTAGTTGGAGCAGCTGTGGATGTGGTTGGAGCAATTGTGGTTGTAGTTGGAACAGAAGTAGTAATTGTTGGAGCCACTGTTGTTGTGGTTGGACCAGCTGTGGTTGTGGTTGGAGCCGCTGTTGTTGTTGTTGGAATTGCTGTGGTTGTAGTTGGAGCAGCTGTGGTTGTTGTTGGAGCAGTTGCGGTTGTTGTTGGTGCAGTTGTTGTGGTTGGAGCAGCTGTTGTCGTGGTTGGAGCGGCTGTGGTTGTGGTTGGAGCAGCTGTTGTTGTGGTTGGAGCAGATGTGGTTGTGGTTGGAGCTGATGTGGTTGTGATTGGAGCAGCAGATGTTGTAGTTGGAGCTGCAGTGGTTGTAGTTGGAGCTGCTGTGGTTGTAGTTAAAGCTTCTGTGGTTGTAGTTGGATCTGCAGTGGTTGTAGTTGGAGCTGCTGTGGTTGTAGTTGGAGCTGCTGTTGTGGTTGCATTATCTGTGACATTTATCATAGTTATCAATTATACACAGTTGGGAAGGACAACTGAACACTCAATTTTTGAAGGTTTATATTAACAGTATTTCTAATTTAATAAGAAAAATGTAATCTGCTAATTTTCAAACAAGTTTTTCATATATTTTGTGTCGATCTATTTATTTTTCATAAATTGTTCAGTCATTGCTTTCTTTGTCTCATGATTTGCATAACTATAAAATATTCTGAAATATTTTTTTTTTTCTTACCTGTGTTAGCAACAGTAACCGTTTCTGTTAGTACACTGAATTCTGTGATGTTTGAAGCCTCAATAACAAAACTCTCTTTCACTAATGTATCATTAGGGTAGAAGATGATTCAAATTCAAGGTCCACATAGTTGATAATTGATCCTGACCTGCAGATGTAGTAACATTAGGTAATGTCAACAAGTGTCTCAAAAGGAAGTTTGTAATTTATTTAGCAAACTACAAAGAAATTTACCTGAATGTCATAGCTCCAGTCTTTCGGAATGAGACGAAAACTCTTCTGAAAAGTAGGTCAAGCTACGTGGAGAAAGAAAAAAGTTAAGTCTACAATTTTTAAAAATATGTTTCTCAGAATATTTCTTTCTAAAACATTTGCACAATTAATACATTTTGCTACATTGCTTTATATAGAAATTCTGCATACTTCGAATTAAATTGTATGTTGTTATGCTTGAGAAAAATTAGGCCAATTCGAGGTAAGTAGTAGGATTTGTAATCAATATAAGATTAGGATGTCTTTAATTAAGAAGAGAACTTAATTCAGCTTTTTAGTTTAAAGAGAAACACAATATATCCTTCATAAACATACAATAGAGTAGTAATTTACAAAGTAGAATTAATTTTCAAGATGTACAGTTTAAATTGTTATGTGAGTAAGAAATAGAAACATACACGAATCCTTATGTTTGCAGAACGTGTTTGGAATGCTGATGTTGATGGATCTGCCAAATCTGAGGTGAATGTTTCATTAGACTTAAAACTCAGCAGCTTTATTAATGGTGGAGCTGCTGTGGTTGTGGTTGGAGCAGCTGTGGTTGTGGTTGGAGCAGCTGTGGTTGTGGTTGGAGCAGTTGTTGTGGTTGGTACAGCTGTTGTCGTGGTTGGAGCGGCTGTGGTTGTGGTTGGAATTGCTGTGGTTGTAGTTGGAGCAGCTGTGGTTGTGGTTGGAGCAGCTGTGGTTGTGGTTGGTGATGCAGTTGTTGTGGTTGGAGCCGCTGTGGTTGTGGTTGGAGCAGCTGTGGTTGTGGTTGGAATTGCTGTTGTTGAGGTTGGACCTGCTGTGAATGTGGTTGGAGCAGCTGTGGTTGTAGTTGGAACAGCTGTTGTTGTGGTTGGAACCATTGTTGTTGTCGTGGAAGCAGCTGTGGTGGTGGTTGGACCAATTGTGGTTGTAGTTGGAACAGAAGTAGTTGTTGTTGGAGCCGCTGTTGCTGTGGTTGGAGCATTTGTGGTTGCTGTTGGTGCAGTTGTTGTGGTTGGAACAGCTGTTGTGGTGGTTGGAATTGCTGTGGTTGTAGTTGGACCAGCTGTGGTTGTGGTTGGAGCAGCTGTGGATGGAACCGCTGTTGTTGTGGTCGGTGCAGCTGTGGTTGTGGTTGTAGCAGTTGCGGTTGTTGTTGGTGCAGTTGTTGGAGCGGCTGTTGTTGTGGTTGGAATTGCAGTGGTTGTAGTTGGAGCAGCTGTGGTTGTGGTTGGTGATGCAGTTGTTGTGGTTGGAGCCATTGTTGTTGTAGTTGGAGCAGCTGTGGTTGAAGTTGGAGCAACTGTGGTTGTAGTTGGAAAAGAAGTAGTAGTTGTTAGAGCCACTGTTGTTGTGGTTGGAGCAGCTGTGGTTGTGGTTGGAGCAGTTGCGGTTGTGGTTGGAGCAGTTGTTGTGGTTGGTACAGCTGTTGTCGTGGTTGGAGCGGCTGTGGTTGTGGTTGGAATTGCTGTGGTTGTAGTTGGAGCAGCTGTGGTTGTGGTTGGAGCAGCTGTGGTTGTGGTTGGTGATGCAGTTGTTGTGGTTGGAGCCGCTGTTGTTGTGGTTGGAGCAGCTGTGGTTGTGGTTGGAGCAGCTGTGGTTGTGGTTGGAATTGCTGTTGTTGAGGTTGGACCTGCTGTGAATGTGGTTGGAGCAGCTGTGGTTGTAGTTGGAACAGCTGTTGTTGTGGTTGGAACCATTGTTGTTGTCGTGGAAGCAGCTGTGGTGGTGGTTGGACCAATTGTGGTTGTAGTTGGAACAGAAGTAGTTGTTGTTGGAGCCGCTGTTGCTGTGGTTGGAGCATTTGTGGTTGCTGTTGGTGCAGTTGTTGTGGTTGGAACAGCTGTTGTGGTGGTTGGAATTGCTGTGGTTGTAGTTGGACCAGCTGTGGTTGTGGTTGGAGCAGCTGTGGATGGAACCGCTGTTGTTGTGGTCGGTGCAGCTGTGGTTGTGGTTGTAGCAGTTGCGGTTGTTGTTGGTGCAGTTGTTGGAGCGGCTGTTGTTGTGGTTGGAATTGCAGTGGTTGTAGTTGGAGCAGCTTGGTTGTGGTTGGTGATGCAGTTGTTGTGGTTGGAGCCATTGTTGTTGTAGTTGGAGCAGCTGTGGATGTGGTTGGAGCAATTGTGGTTGTAGTTGGAACAGAAGTAGTAATTGTTGGAGCCACTGTTGTTGTGGTTGGACCAGCTGTGGTTTGTGGTTGGAGCCGCTGTTGTTGTTGTTGGAATTGCTGTGGTTGTAGTTGGAGCAGCTGTGGTTGTTGTTGGAGCAGTTGCGGTTGTTGTTGGGGCAGTTGTTGTGGTTGGAGCAGCTGTTGTGGTTGGAGCGGCTGTGGTTGTGGTTGGAGCAGCTGTTGTTGTGGTTGGAGCAGATGTGGTTGTGGTTGGAGCTGATGTGGTTGTGATTGGAGCAGCAGATGTTGTAGTTGGAGCTGCAGTGGTTGTAGTTGGAGCTGCTGTGGTTGTAGTTAAAGCTTCTGTGGTTGTAGTTGGATCTGCAGTGGTTGTAGTTGGAGCTGCTGTGGTTGTAGTTGGAGCTGCTGTTGTGGTTGCATTATCTGTGACATTTATCATAGTTATCAATTATACACAGTTGGGAAGGACAACTGAACACTCAATTTTTGAAGGTTTATATTAACAGTATTTCTAATTTAATAAGAAAAATGTAATCTGCTAATTTTCAAACAAGTTTTTCATATATTTTGTGTCGATCTATTTATTTTTCATAAATTGTTCAGTCATTGCTTTCTTTGTCTCATGATTTGCATAACTATAAAATATTCTGAAATATTTTTTTTTTTTCTTACCTGTGTTAGCAACAGTAACCGTTTCTGTTAGTACACTGAATTCTGTGATGTTTGAAGCCTCAATAACAAAACTCTCTTTCACTAATGTATCATTAGGGGTAGAAGATGATTCAAATTCAAGGTCCACATAGTTGATAATTGATCCTGACCTGCAGATGTAGTAACATTAGGTAATGTCAACAAGTGTCTCAAAAGGAAGTTTGTAATTTATTTAGCAAACTACAAAGAATTTACCTGAATGTCATAGCTCCAGTCTTTCGGAATGAGACGAAAACTCTTCTGAAAAGTAGGTCAAGCTACGTGGAGAAAGAAAAAAGTTAAGTCTACAATTTTTAAAAATATGTTTCTCAGAATATTTCTTTCTAAAACATTTGCACAATTAATACATTTTGCTACATTGCTTTATATAGAAATTCTGCATACTTCGAATTAAATTGTATGTTGTTATGCTTGAGAAAAATTAGGCCAATTCGAGGTAAGTAGTAGGATTTGTAATCAATATAAGATTAGGATGTCTTTAATTAAGAAGAGAACTTAATTCAGCTTTTTAGTTTAAAGAGAAACACAATATATCCTTCATAAACATACAATAGAGTAGTAATTTACAAAGTAGAATTAATTTTCAAGATGTACAGTTTAAATTGTTATGTGAGTAAGAAATAGAAACATACACGAATCCTTATGTTTGCAGAACGTGTTTGGAATGCTGATGTTGATGGATCTGCCAAATCTGAGGTGAATGTTTCATTAGACTTAAAACTCAGCAGCTTTATTAATGGTGGAGCTGCTGTGGTTGTAGTTGGAGCAGCTGTGGTTGTTGTTGGAGTTGCTGTTGTTGTGATTGTAGCCGATGTTGTGCTTGGAGCAGCATTGGTTGTGGTTGGAGCCCCTGTTGTTGTGGTTGGAGTTGCTGTTGAGGTCGTAGACGCTGTGGTTGTATGTGGAACAGCTGAAGTTATGGTTGAGGAAACTATGGTTGTTGTTGCTGCAGCTGTTGTTGTGGTTGGTGATGCAGTTGTTGTGGTTGGAGCCGCTGTCGTTGTGGTTGGAGCAGCTGTGGTTATGGTTGGAGCAACTGAGGTTGTAGTTGGAACAGCTGTTGATGTGGTTGGAGCCTCTGTTATTGTGGTTGGAGCCATTGTTGTTGTTGTTGGAGCATTTGTGGTTGTTGTTGGTACAGTTGTGGTGGTTGGAATTGCTGTGGTTGTATTTGGAGCAGCTGTGGTTGTGGTTGGTGATGCAGTTGTTGTGGTTGGAGCTGCTGTCGTTGTGGTTGGAGCAGCTGTGGTTGTGGTTGGAGCAGCTGTGCTTGTAGTTGGAACAGCTGTGGTTGTAGTTGGAACAGCTGTTGATGTGGTTGGAGCCTCTGTTGTTGTGGTTGGAGCTGCTGTGGTTGTGGTTGGAGCAGCTGTGATTGTAGTTGGTACAGCTGTTGATGTGGTTGGAGCCATTGTTGTTGTTGTTGGAGCAGCTGTGGTTGTGGTTGGAACAACTGTTGTTGTGGTTGGAGCAATTGTTGTTGTCGTGGGAGCACCTGTGGTGGTGGTTGGACCAATTGTGGTTGTAGTTGGAAAAGAAGTAGTTGTTGTTGGAGCCGCTGTTCTTGTGGTTGGAGCATTTGTGGTTGTTGTTGGTGCAGTTGTTGTGGTTAGAACAGCTGTTGTGGTGGTTGGAATTGCTGTGGTTGTAGTTGGACCAGCTGTGGTTGTGGTCGGTGCAGCTGTGGTTGTGGTTGTAGCAGTTGCAGTTGTTGTTGGTGCAGTTGTTGGAGCGGCTGTGGTTGTGGTTGGAATTGCAGTGGATGTGGTTGGAGCAGCTGTGGTTGTGGTTGGTGATGCAGTTGTTGTAGTTGGAGCAATTGTAGTTGTAGTTGGAATAGAAGTAGTAATTGTTGGAGCCACTGTTGTTGTGGTTGGACCAGCTGTTGTTGTGGTTAGAGCAGCTGTGGTTGAAGTTTGAGCAGCTGTTGTTGTAGTTGGCGCAGCTGTGGTTGTGGTTGGAGAAGCTGTGGTTGTGGTTGGTGATGCAGATGTTGTGGTTAGAGCAGCTGTTGTTGTGGTTAGAGCAGCTGTGGTTGAAGTTTGAGCAGCTGTTGTTGTAGTTGGCGCAGCTGTGGTTGTGGTTGGAGAAGCTGTGGTTGTGGTTGGTGATGCAGATGTTGTGGTTAGAGCAGCTGTTGTAGTGGTTAGAGCAGCTGTGGTTGAAGTTTGAGCAGCTGTTGTTGTAGTTGGCGCAGCTGTGGTTGTTGTTGGAGAAGCTGTGGTTGTAGTTGGAGCAGCTGTGGTTGTGGTTGGTGATGCAGTTGTTGTTGTTGGAGAAGCTGTGGTTATAGTTGGAGCAGCTGTGGTTGGAGCATCTGTGGTTGTAGTTGAAACAGCTGTTGATGTGGTTGGAGCCGTTGTTGTTGTGCTTGGAGCAGCTGTTGTTGTTGTTGGAGCATTTGTGGTTGTTGGTGCAGTTGTTGTGGTTGGCACAGCTGTTGTCGTGGTTGGAGCGGCTGTGGTTGTGGTTGGAATTGCTGTGGTTGTAGTTGGAGCAGCTGTGGTTGTGGTTGGAGCAGCTGTGGTTGTGGTTGGAGCAGCTGTGGTTGTGGTTGGAGCAGTTGCGGTTGTTGTTGGTGATGCAGTTGTTGTGGTTGGAGCCGCTGTTGTTGTGGTTGGAACACCTGTTGTCGTGATTGGAGCGGCTGTGGTTGTGGTTGGAGCAGCTGTGGTTGTGGTTGGTGATGCAGTTGTGGTTTGAGCCGCTGTTGTTGTGGTTGGAGCAGCTGTGGTTGTCGTTAGAGCAGCTGTAGTTGAAGTTTGAACAGCTGTTGTTGTAGTTGGCGCAGCTGTGGTTGTGGTTGGTGATGCAGTTGTTGTGGTTGGAGCCGTTGTTATTGTTGTTGGAGCAGCTGTGGTTGTGGTTGGAGCAATTGTGGTTGTAGTTGGAACAGAAGTAATAGTTGGAACCGCTGTTGTTGTGCTTGGTGCAGCTGTTGTTGTGGTTGGAGCAGCAGTGGATGTAGTAGTAGCAGCTGGGGTTGTGGTTGATGATGCAGATGTTGTGGTTGGAGCCGCTGTTGTGGTTGGAGCAGATGTGGTTGTTGTTGGTGCAGTTGTTGTGGTTGGAGCCGGTGTTGTGGTTGGAGCAGCTGTGGTTGTGGTTGGAGCCATTGTTGTTGTAGTTGGAGCCATTGTTGTTGTAGTTGGAGCAGCTGTGGTTGGAGCATCTGTGGTTGTAGTTGGAACAGCTGTTGATGTGGTTGGAGCCGTTGTTGTTGTGCTTGGAGCAGCTGTTGTTGTTGTTGGAGCAGTTGCGGTTGTTGTTGGTGATGCAGTTGTTATGGTTGGAGCCGCTGTTGTTGTGGTTATAACACCTGTTGTCGTGATCGGAGCAGCTGTTGTGGTTGGAGCAGCTGTGGTTGTAGTAGGAGCAGCTATGGTTGTGGTTGGAATTTCTGTGTTTGTAGTTGGAGTAGCTGTGGTTGTGGTTGGAGCAGCTGTGGTTGTGGTTGGGACAGCTGTGGTTGTAGTAGGAGCAGCTATGGTTGTGGTTAGAATTGCTGTGGTTGTAGTTGGAGTAGCTGTGGCTGTGGTTGGAGCAGCAGTGGTTGTGGTTGGAGCAGTTGCGGTTGTTGTTGGTGCAGTTGTTGTGGTTGGAGCCGCTGTTGTTGTAGTTGGAACAGCTGTTGTTGTAGTTGGAGCAGCTGTGGTTGTGGT
Organism: Poeciliopsis retropinna; assembly: GCA_010277075.1. NCBI lineage: Eukaryota > Metazoa > Chordata > Actinopteri > Cyprinodontiformes > Poeciliidae > Poeciliopsis > Poeciliopsis retropinna. The sequence continues at coordinate 6,242,670 of VMRM01000019.1, forward strand.
TGTAGCAGTTGCGGTTGTTGTTAGTGCAGTTGTTGGAGCGGCTGTGGTAGTGGTTGGAATTGCAGTGGTTGAGGTTGGAGCAGCTGTGGTTGTGGTTCGGTGATGCAGTTGTTGTGGTTGGAGCAATTGTGGTTGTAGTTGTAATAGGAGTAGTAATTGTTGGAGCCACTGTTGTTGTGGTTGGACCAGCTGTAGTTGTGGGTGGTGATGCAGTTGTTGTGGTTGGAGCAGCTGTGGTTGTGGTTAGAGCAGCTGTGGTTGAAGTTTGAGCAGCTGTTGTTGTAGTTAGCGCAGCTGTGGTTGTGGTTGGAGAAGCTGTGGTTGTGGTTGGTGATGCAGTTGTTGTGGTTGGAGCCGTTGTTGTTGTTGTTGGAGAAGCTGTGGTTGTAGTTGGAGCAGCTGTGGTTGTGGTTGGTGATGCAGTTGTTGTGGTTGGAGCAGCTGTGGTTGTGGTTAGAGCAGCTGTGGTTGAAGTTTGAGCAGCTGTTGTTGTAGTTGGCGCAGCTGTGGTTGTGGTTGGAGAAGCTGTGGTTGTGGTTGGTGATGCAGTTGTTGTGGCTGGAGCCGTTGTTGTTGTTGTTGGAGAAGCTGTGGTTGTAGTTGGAGCAGCTGTGGTTGTAGTTGGAGCAGCTGTGGTTGGAGCATCTGTGGTTGTAGTTGGAAAAGCTGTTGTTGTGGTTGGAGCATTTGTGGTTGTTGTTGGTGCAGTTGCGGTTGTTGTTGGTGCAGTTGTTGTGGTTGGCACAGCTGTTGTCGTGGTTGGAGCGGCTGTGGTTGTGGTTGGAATTGCTGTGGTTGTAGTTGGAGCAGCTGTGGTTGTGGTTGGAGCAGTTGTGGTTGTTGTTGGTGATGCAGTTGTTGTGGTTGGTGATGCAGTTGTTGTGGTTGGAGCCGCTGTTGTTGTGGTTTGAGCCGCTGTTGTTGTGGTTGGAGCAGCTGTGGTTGTGGTTAGAGCAGCTGTGGTTGTAGTTTGAACAGCTGTTGTTGTAGTTGGCGCAGCTGTGGTTGTGGTTGGAGCAGCTGTGGTTGTGGTTGGAGCAGATGTGGTTGTAGTTGGAACAGAAGTAATAGTTGGAACCGCTGTTGTTGTGCTTAGTGCAGCTGTTGTTGTGGTTGGAGCAGCAGTGGATGTAGTAGTAGAAGCTGGGGTTGTGGTTGGTGATGCAGTTGTTGTGGTTAGAGCCGCTGTTGTTGTGGTTGGAGCAGCTGTGGTTGTTGTTGGTGCAGTTGTTGTGGTTGGAGCAGCCGTGGTTGTGGTTGCAGCAGCTGTGGTTGTGGTTGGTGATGCAGTTGTTGTGGTTGGAGCCGCTGTTGTGGTTGGAGCAGCTGTGGTTGTGGTTGGAGCCATTGTTGTTGTAGTTGGAGCCATTGTTGTTGTAGTTGGAGCAGCTGTGGTTGGAGCATCTGTGGTTGTAGTTGGAACAGCTGTTGATGTGGTTGGAGCCGTTGTTGTTGTGCTTGGAGCAGCTGTTGTTGTTGTTGGAGCAGTTGCGATTGTTGTTGGTGATGCAGTTGTTATGGTTGGAGCCGCTGTTGTTGTGGTTATAACACCTGTTGTCGTGATTGGAGCAGCTGTGGTTGTGGTTGGAGCAGCTGTGGTTGTGGTTGGAGCCGCTGTTGTTGTGGTTGGAGCAGCTGTGGTTGTGGTTGGAACAGCTGTTGTTGTGGTTGGAGCCATTGTTGTTGTTATTGGAGCAGCTGTGGTTGTAGTAGGAGCAGCTATGGTTGTGGTTGGAATTGCTGTGGTTGTAGTTGGAGTAGATGTGGTTGTGGTTGTGGTTGGGGACTCTGTTGTTGTGGTTGGAGCAGCTGTTGTTGTACTTGGAGCAGCTGTTGATGTGGTTGGAGCCGTTGTTGTTGTGCTTGGAGCAGCTGTTGTTGTTGTTGGAGCAGCTGTGGTTGTGATTGGAACAGAAGTACTTGTTGTTGGAGCCGCTATTGTTGTGGTTGGAGCATTTGTGGTTGTGGTTGGCACAGCTGTTGTCGTGGTTGGAGCGGCTGTGGTTGTGGTTGGAATTGCTGTGGTTGTAGTTGGAGCAGCTGTGGTTGTGGTTGGAGCAGCTGTGGTTGTGGTTGGAGCAGCTGTGGTTGTGGTTGGAGCAGTTGCGGTTGTTGTTGGTGCAGTTGTTGTGGTTGGAACAGCTGTTGTCGTGATTTGAATGGCTGTGGTTGTGGTTGGAGCAGTTGCTGTTGTTGTTGGTGCAGTTGTGGTTGGAACACCTGTTGTCGTGATTGGAGCGGCTGTTGTTGTGGTTGGAGCCGCTGTTGTGGTTGGAATTTCTGTTGTTGATGTTGGAGCCCCTGTTGTTGTGGTTGGAGCAGCTGTGGTTGTGGTTGGTGATGCAGTTGTTGTGGTTGGAGCCGCTGTGGTAGTGTTTGGAATTGCTGTGGTTGTGATTGGAGCAACTGTGGTTGTGATTGGAGCAACTGTGGTTGTGGTTGGAGCAGCTGTGGTTGTGGGTGGTGATGCAGTTGTTGTGGTTGGAGCCACTGTTGTCGTGGTTGGAGCAGCTGTGGTTGTGGTTGGGTATGCAGTTGTTGAGGTAGGAGCCCCTGTTGTTGTGGTTGGAGCTGCTGTTGTTGTAATTGGAACTGCTGTGGTTGTAGTTGGAACAGCTGTTGTTGTGGTTGGAGCCTCTGTTGTTGTGGTTGGAGCAGCTGTGGTTGTGGTTGTAGCCATTGTTGTTGTAGTTGGAGCAGCTGTGGTTGTAGTTGGAACAGCTGTTGATGTGGTTGGAGCCTGTGTTGTTGTGGTTGGAGCAGCTGTTGTGGTTGGAGCAGCTGTTGTTGTAGTTGGAGCAGCTGTGATTGTGGTTGGAGCCATTGTTGTTGTAGTTGGAGCAGCTGTGGTTGTGGTTGGAGCAGCTGTGGTTGTAGTTGGAACAGTTGTGGTTTGAGCCTCTGTTGTTGTGGTTGGAGCAGCTGTGGTTGTGGTTGGAACAGCTGTTGTTGTGGTTGGAACAGAAGTAGTTGTTGTGTGAGCTGCTGTTGTTGTGGTTGGAGCATTTGTGGTTGTTGTTGGTGCAGTTGTGGTTGTAACAGCTGTTGTCGTGGTTGGAGCGGATGTGGTTGTGATTGGAATTGCTGTGGTTGTAGTTGGAGCAGCTGTTGTTGTGGTTGGAGCAGCTGTTGTTGTAGTTGGAGCAGCTGTGGTTGTGGTTGGAGCCATTGTTGTTGTAGTTGGTGCAGGTATGGTTGTGGTTGAAACAGCTGTTGTTGTGGTTGGAACAGAAGTAGTTGTTGTTGGAGCCACTGTTGTAGTTGGAGCATTTGTGGTTGTTGTTGGTGCAGTTGTTGTGGTTGGAACGGCTGTGGTTGTGGTTGGAGCAGTTGCGGTTGTTGTTGGTGCAGTTGTTACGGTTGGAACAGCTGTTGTCATGGTTGGTGCGGCTGTGGTTGTGGTTGGAATTGCTGTGGTTGTAGCTGGAGCAGCTGTGGTTGTAGTAGGAGCAGCTATGGTTGTGGTTGGAATTTCTGTTGTTGAGGTTGGAGCCCCTGTTGTTGTGGTTGGAGCTGCTACGGTTGTGGTTGGAGCAGCTGCGGTTGTTGTTGGTGCTGCTGTTGTAGTTGGGGCAGCTGTTGTGGTGGTTGGAATTGCTGTGGTTGTAGTTGGAGTAGGTGTGGTTGAGGTTGGAGGAGCTGTAGTTGTTGTTGGAGCTGCTGTGGTTGGAGCATCTGTGGTTGTAGTTGGAACAGCTGTTGATGTGGTTGGAGCAGCTGTGGTTGTGGTTGGAGCAGTTCCGGTTGTTGTTGGTGCAGTTGTTACGGTTGGAACAGTTGTTGTCGTGGTTGGTGCGGCTGTGGTTGTAATTTCTGTTGTTGAGGTTGGAGCCCCTGTTGTTGTGGTTGGAGCTGCTACGGTTGTGGTTAGAGCAGCTGTGGTTGTTGTTGGTGCTGTTGTTGTAGTTGGGGCAGCTGTTGTGGTGGTTGGAATTGCTGTGGCTGTAGTTGGAGCAGGTGTGGTTGTGGTTGGAGGAGCTGTGGTTGTGGTTGGTGATGCAGTTGTTGTGGTTGGAGCCGCTGTTGTTGTGGTTGGAGCAGCTGTAGTTGTTGGAGCTGCTGTGGTTGAAGCATCTGTGGTTGTAGTTGGAACAGCTGTTGTTGTGGTTGGAGCTGCTGTTGTTGTAGTTGGAGCTTCTGTGGTTGGAGCTGCTGTGGTTGAATCAGTTGTTGTTGTAGTTGGAGCAGCTGTGGTTGTTGTTGGAGCCATTGTTGTTGTAGTTGGAGCATCTGTGGTTGTAGTTGGAACAGCTGTTGTGGTTGGAGCCTCTGTTGTTGTGGTTGGAGCCATTGTTGTTGTAGTTGGAGCAGCCGTGGTTGTAGTTGGAACCGAAGTATTAGTTGTTGGAGCCAGTGTTGTTGTGATTGGAGCAGCAGTAGTTGTAGTTGGATCTGCTGTGGTTGGAGCATCTGTGGTTGTAGTTGCAACAGCTGTTGTTGTGGTTGGAGCTGCTGTGGTTGGAGCAGCTGTGGTTGTAGATGGAGCAGAAGTAGTTGTTGTTGGAGCCGCTGTTGGAGCATTTGTGGTTGTTGTTGGTGCAGTTGTTGTGGTTGGAGCCATTGTTGTTGTAGTTGGAGCAGCCGTGGTTGTAGTTGGAACAGAAGTAGTAGTTGTTGGAGCCAGTGTTGTTGTGGTTGGTGCAGCAGTATTTGTAGTTTCAGCTGCTGTGGTTGGAGCATCTGTGGTTGTAGTTGCAACAGCTGTTGATGTGGTTGGAGCTGCTGTCGTTGTGCTTGGAGCAGCTGTTGTTGTGGTTGGAGCTGCTGTGGTTGGAGCAGCTGTGGTTGTAGATGGAGCAGAAGTAGTTGTTGTTGGAGCCGCTGTTGGAGCATTTGTGGTTGTTGTTGGTGCAGTTGTTGTGGTTGGAGCCATTGTTGTTGTAGTTGGAGCAGCCGTGGTTGTAGTTGGAACAGAAGTAGTAGTTGTTGGAGCCAGTGTTGTTGTGGTTGGTGCAGCAGTATTTGTAGTTTCAGCTGCTGTGGTTGGAGCATCTGTGGTTGTAGTTGAAACAGCTGTTGATGTGGTTGTAGCCGCTGTAGTTGTGCTTGGAGCAGCTGTTGTTGTGGTTGGAGTAGCTGTTGTTGTGCTTGGAGCATCTGTTGTTGTGGTTGGAGCCGCTGTAGTTGTGCTTGGAGTAGCTGTTGTTGTGCTTATAGCATCTGTTGTTGTGGTTGGAGCCGCTGTAGTTGTGCTTGGAGCAGCTGTTGTTGTGATTGGAGCATCTGTTGTTGTGGTTGGATCAGCTGTTGTTGTGGTTGGAGCCTCTGCTGTTGTGGTTGGAGCCATTGTTGTTGTTGTTGTAGCAACTGTTGTAGTTGGAACATCTGTTGTTGTTGGAGCCGTTGTGGTTGTTGTTGTGGTAGGTGGAGTAGATGTTGTTGTGGTTGGAGCCACCATTGTTGTAGTTGGAACTGCTGTAGTTGTGGTTGTTTCTGCTGTGGTTTCAGTTTGAGAAGCTGCTGTTGTCGGTATTGCCATTGTGGTGGTTGACTGAGCTGTAGTTTTCACTGCTGTGTCAAGAAAACAGGTTTATTTTATCACATACAGAGATTTTTTATTTATTTATTTTTGCCATTTTAACATTTCAGTTATATAGTGCATCTCATTTGAGCTGAAATACAAGTTCAGGACGGTATCTTCTCATCCTGAACCTTATTTTTTCTATTCTCTTACTCACCTGCTAGGATTATTAGGAATGATATTAAGTTTCCAGCCCCCATCCTTTTCTGATCTTTATTCTGCAACATAAAGAAAATCTATCTCAATCAATTTTCAATGTCATATCTATATTTTTTTGTTGTAACTGATCCTTTATTGTCTGCTAAACCCATTTTCTTTTGATAAGTATTTTAAGTAAACTCTAAGTCTTGTTTCAACCCGATTCCTCCTTGATCACATTTGTGGACACATAACTGCAAACATGAAACAAAATCACCTCAAAAACATAAAGTAAATAAAGTTATTGAATAAAATTGTTACTATTACTTTTGTATTGACATGTTCCGACTCCTTAATCAAATGAGTAATGTGGTAATACTTCAACAAAGTAGCTAAGCTAATGAAAGGACGGCTAAATTATGTTATTATGTCATTCATATATGTTAATGAACAGATTAATTTTTTAACTAAATACAATCTGTTTTTTATGACTTGAATATTTGTATAGGTGGTGTCTCATTTAAATCATTCGACTGGTCAAAACACAAATCACTCAACTTTATTTTTTTTGTCTTCCAGGCTCATTATCTTCTTTTATCTTTTTAGGAGACTCGTTTACTTCCGCTCCTTGAAATAAGAGAGAGCTAGTGATATTATAGGTTGCCAAATTTTTTAGTGTTTCAGAAAACTATCCTAACCTTAATATTAAATTGTTATTTAAGGATGAAAGGATATTTTATCTTGTATAATACTTCTTAATTATTCTGCAGAGAAAATCGGTGCAACAAATAAAAAAATGCTGATTATAATGAAACAAGGAGCAGTTACATGGTTCACTTATTTTTCTCTCTTGGGTTCAGTTCAAGCAGCGAGAAGGATTGTGGGTATTCAACTGGTATTACTGGTCTTGCATGCACTTCTCCCGAAAAACATAATGTTGAAACTATGAATGAGTCAAAAGTCAATTGTTTGGAAGTCATGTGGAATAAAAAAAAAAAAATCTAATCAAGTGTCATATCTACATCTTCTCTCCAATCTCTTTTAAACTTGTGCCTCTTTTTAATATTCTGCCTTGTCGTCTTCCTTACTTCCAGAAAACAAAAAACAAACAAAAAAAGTTTTAACAATGGACACTCACTTTAACTGAAAACATATTGGAATGTTTATTTTATGGAATGGAATTTTTATTTATTTTCTTTGTCAGTAAAAAGTTCTCAATAGGATCTAATAATTACTATTAAGGTGTAATATAGTGCTTTTTATCATGTGGGACAATGTAATGAAAGGAGTGAGAGTGACCCAGACTCCATTTTAGTTCTTAATCAGTAATATAAAAATAGTATGTAAAATAAACATTTCGAAGTTTTTATAATACTTAGAAATTTCACTGAGTTTTTTTTTAAGCAAATATCACACTAACTTAATTAAAATCAAAAAATTTGAGTGGGTTGACTGAGCATGCTAAGAAAAGCTCATCACTGAAACAATATTTTATAAACCAGTGCGACTTATAGTGATGAACTGTTCTGCATTGTAGTGTGCAGTTTCCATGTTCTCTATTTGAAACGGACTTTTCTAACGCCACAGTCCAATACCAAGGATATTTATTTCTATGGTTAATCTAAAGTAATCTCAGGCGTAAGTGATGCATGTTTTGTTTTTTTATCCCACACCTCCCTAAAAGTAGGGTGTGGAAATAGTTAAATAGTAGTAATGAAATAGTTGTAAAACAGATAAGTAGAGGTTAATGTTAAAACGGACTGAAGAATGATAAGGCATTTACATTGTGTTTGTCTTAAAATACAAAATAAATATTATGAGTATTGAAATACAATAAATAAATAAAAACATTATTTAGATTTTGATACAACAACAAAAATGTTGTAATTATTTTGTACTGAATTTGTACAATGCAAAATTTCCTAATTAGAATCTTTTACATTGCACAAATATCACACAATGATTTTTGTGATATGATGATTCCTTATCATTTAACTGATGAGGAATAAGATTCAGGCTTTAAAAACTGTCAGCACTTTAACTGTAACAATAAAATCAGAACTCCACTTACCTGCAGCTGTCTTCAAGTTCAAGAGCTTCTTTAAAACTTTCCTGCTTCTCCCTTAACTCATCACATGCCACAATGATGTTGGCCCTTATATATAACCTGCATCTGCAAAGGACAATGGAAAGGAATTTATGTTAATTCCCCTGGGGATGTTTGTGAGATGATAGGTAAAAGAAAAATATCTTTCGCTAAGTCTCAGTTTTAGAATGGTGTCTATTGTTTGTTCATTCCACTAAAGTGGTCAGACCACAAGGTAGCTTATCTCTGTTCCGTGTTGGTACAGTTTCACTTTAAAATGTAAGTATTGATGTCAACATCAATTTTTAATGCTTGCATGTCCAAATTATGTGGCTTTACTTTATGAAAGGTTTGGTAGACGCTAGAGTTTCTGGGATGGGAGGTCTGTTTTCTTAAAACATTGAGACTGTGACAACAATACACACAATGTGTGAAATACAAAAGACAGGTGCATTTGCTCCACTTTTCTGCAACAAGCCTGGCAAGCTTTCAAAGCAATTTGCTTAATGAAATCCGATCGGTCACAGAGTGAACCACACAGCGTTATTGTATGATGAAGAAGCTGTTTTTCTTGGCAAAACGAATTCAAAGGCATGGGTGCAATGCTAGACATTTCAATTCAAAAATAAATCAAGCAAATCAGAGCACTGACACATTAATTTTCAGACATCATTGGCACTGACATTTTTACTTTCTTGGCTTGATGTGAACTTGTGTGACATTAATTTACTGTATCATGGTAAATTAATGTCCGTGACATTCATTTTTAATTAGTTTAATTGGTAAACAGTAAACTGTTTCAATGTGCTTGGGTTACTGTTTAATTAGTAACCTGGGTTACTGTTTAATTAGTAACTTTTATTTTAAACTTCACTGACCTAAAACAACTATGAAAAACACAGTTGAAAACCATGAAAACATGACAAAGTACTTAGGGATAAATAAATAAAACATCTTATCAGTTCTAAAACATGAGAAAATATGTTTGTTCTTTGCAATAGATAAAGAAATATTTGCAGCAGATTTAGAAACATAAGAGGATCTCTTTAAAACCTTTATAGTACTCCTGTGCATGTGGTAAGGCAAACCTCCATATCCAGCCTTGGTTGCCACATTTCCAGTTATAAGTTTTTTAAATAATTCCTTAGACTCTAAATATGGACAGCAATTTCTTTACAAAAAATAAAGATCAACATACAACTTGTAATATAGGAATCTTTCCTTTCCACTGTCACCTCATGCTTGCTTAGGAGAAGGAACTGCAGTGTGCGTCATAGATAGACAATTTTTTCCCCCAACTATTAATTGTCTTATAGCTAGAATTCTATGTTATGCTCTGCTATGCTTGCCACTGTGACCAGTGGCATGCCAATTCGCTCCTGCTTTTCAAATATGCTAAATATGGACCCAAAAACAGCACCTGTAATCTGGTTCTGGTCCAGTAAAGTGAATTGCAGGTGGTATGTCACACATTTCCGTATCCTTCTCCCTGTATTTTGCTCTTTCTGATGATCAGCATACGCGTTGCATATTTTTGCTAAACATTTTACTGATATAATCTTGTTTGCGTGTTGTTTGTGGATGAGATTTGAGCATAGAATGTTGCACGTTTTTATATGCGGAAATCTTTTGAACTTTAACCGTAGATCGACTTTATCATAAGCATTCAACAATAGTTTTTTTAATGAACTATTAAAAAACTACAGTTTATATATATTATTACACATGATGACCATCATAGCAGGCATATAGTCAGGCAGTCTCAATCCAAAATCAAAAGTCTGCTCAATATTTAAACGTTTTTCTCATCTTCAAATTCCTGTCTTCAGTGGTCAAAATGGTGAGACGTACATCAGTTTTATTTATTTATTTATTTCACCACAGATTAACACATACATTTGGACAAGAGGTGTAATCACACTGATCCATGTAAACATCTAAATACATTATGACACCCATGCTCATTGCTCCACAATGGATCCATTGGCATTGAAGGATGTAAATAGGAGGATCAGGAGGGAACGCTTTTTGAGGGATCATCAAGACGCTTTGGTCCATGATGATGACTGGCTTATACGATGATTGAGCTTCTAAGCAACCATGTGATTTTTCTGCTTCATCCAAGAAAAACACAGTACAACCCAACAAGTTAAAGGAAGTAAGCAGCACTACATAAAGACCTACATTTGTCAGAACTTGCATGCGTGACAGTTGTCTAAATACACAAAGAACTGTAAATCACAAATGTATTTTCAACATTTTTAAAATGTTATTTGCATAAATGTGAATATTTGGAGAAACTGAAATCACCTTTTGCAAAATGCATCAATGCAAAGACTTTCAGTTAAACTGGTCTAACTGCACTAAGTATGCGAAAGGAGCAGTGTCTGTCACCATCGCTTTCTGTGAGGCACGATTCAGATCAAACCCACAATAAGAAACGTCATCACTGCGACCAACATCACAAGTAGTGGATCTGCTTCATTTGATCGGAAGAATGTAGAGGATGGAGGTGTGTTTGCTTTTGTTTCTTATTTTTTGTGTTTTATGGTCGGCTTGTTTCATAGGCACTGAAGGACATTGTTTCTCTTCATATACTGATTTAGGGTGCGTCATAGGCTGGTGTAGATGGAAGATGGAGTATTAGATAAAGATGGGGAAGTAGATAAAGGCAAACCTGAAAGAAGCGTAACACCACAAATATAGACATTGAGAGCATAGGTTTTATTAAAAATATATGCACATTAGAATATAATGTCTGCATTGGACATCTACATAAGATTTTTAAATGCTATGCTGTCAGCTTTGTAATTATACCTTTAAAATGGAATTTTGCTCTTTCCTTTTCCTTCACCTTACAAATCCCCAGATGTGATTTTACAAACTGCTTTAAAAATGTAATCATTCCCAAGCATTATATTCAACTAATGCCTGGCCAGTTACCAGGCATTAGTTGTAAAGATACACCAATCTTCATGTTGTTGATCCAGATGACAAAGAGCCTGGATGCAATCCACTTGAAGAGAAAAAAGAAATTGATGACCGAAGACTTTCTGGAAAAAGTTAAAGTGCTAAACACTTTGCCACGGCACACAGCATTGACAGAAAATGTACAAAAGAAATTTTAAAAAGGTTATACAGTGGAGAAAAGAAATCGGTTTCTAAAACAATTAAGAAAAAATAGAACATGTTGTAATTTAAAAATGCAGTGTAAGAAACCAAACTTTTACACAGTATTAGGTATCTTAGGTAAATTGGATTGTGACGTATTTTCCCTTTAGCATCTTAGGTACCATCATCCATTTATTGCAGGTTGACTGTCATATACAGTGTGTGCATTCGTGACAATTGAAATATTATTAGTATTAACACTCATGTTGTGATGATGGTTTGTGTGCAGCAATTACACAGAAGAAATGGTGAAAACTTTACATTTGGTAGCAAAATAAACATCGGCACATGTTGGACGCAGACAGAGACAAAAGTGAAATAAAGATTAGTCTCTCCAAATAACACATCCAGTTAATATAATATAATTGGACTTTAATACAAACTAATCTTTATTTTATTTATTTATTTATTTTTGCAGATCTATTAACCACTTTAGGCCAGTCTTGAACAAGTAAAGAGCTGGCTGTGGCCTACATGTTGTAAAATGCCCACATCAAGTTTTATTTCGAGTATACCTATTGGCTCTCCAGGTTTAGGTTGCTCTTTTGAACCAATTTTAAAGTCCTGAACAGTCCCAACATCTCAACAGAATAAAGAGGTTAATAAGTAGCCATCCCAAAAATAATTTTACATCAACATATGACAAAGGTTTTAACAAGTAATTTGCCATGTTGTTCTCATCATCTTGTACCATTGGTAAGCCTTGTTGCTATTTAGTTTGTTGTTCCACCAATTTCATCTGTATCATTTGATAAAAACGTGATGCGCTTCACAACTGGATAATCCAAGACTAAAGGCTTCACAATAACAACCCTAGGACTGTATTTGAAAAACACAGTCCTGTTTCGAGAAACAGGCAGAGTGCTTGCATTGTATTCCAGCTGTGTTGTGTTTGCATGCCTGAGGTTAGCTGATGATGTGTATAAATTGGAGTCTGTTGCCTCTGTGCTTTCATACTGAGCTGCTGTGGATTTTACCGTAGCCTTCTCCATATTTCTGGTCCCGTGAACCTGAGGGGAAGTACTTGAATGATCTTCTTCTGTTGTTGAATGGGATGAACTCTGCGCTGGGACTGAAGATGAAGTGCTTCTTGGTGTGCTAACTGGGACCATTTGAGGTAGTTGTGAACTGGAAGATTCTAAATTTTGCGGTGTGGAGTAGTACTGATCCGTTGTCCAGGCTGCTGAAAAAGCACAAGAAAGAAAGACTTTAGTTTGATTTGGATCTGTTGGTATGACTGTGGTAGTAATTTGATCATCAGTGGAAATGTTTGCGTCCAACATACCTGATGCAGTCTCTGGTTCCTCCTCAGGGGTAATTGTGTGTGCAGCTGTTTGTGTAGTTTCTTGAGGAGATGTAACTAAAAATGCTGTGGTCTGTGGTGTGGTGTTTACTGTAGTTCCCATATGTCCCGTTGTTCGTCCTGCCTCTTGTTTCCCTGTCGTATGCTCTCCAACTTGTGTTGGTGACTGGTTTGATAATCCAAGGCTTTGTGTTGAAGCTGTGGGTGACATCTGTCCGGTTGTTGATGAGGTGTCAATATCTGTGTTTGTCACTGCTTGTGCTGTGATTGTCGAAGTTCTCGACGAAACTGTTGTTGCTGAACTCCTGGTTTGTTCTGTAGTTGTGGGTTGTTTTTCTGTAATTACTGCTGTCGTAGTCTGTGATGTGGTTGTTGTGGATGATGTTGATTTATCCTGAGAATTTGATTTAGTTGTTGCAGGTGTTGTGCTTGTTTTAGTTAGTTTAGTTGACGTATAGATTGACCAAGAGTCTACGCTTTCTTGAGTTGTTGTAGATCCAACAAGTTGCTTTGCAGTTGTGATAGACATTTGATTGATGGTCGTTGGTGGAGTATAATCTGTTTGTGTGTCATTGTGCTCTGTTTGGCTCCTGTCAAATGTGGACAGGGATATTGATTTACTTGTTGTGTTTTCTTGAACTGCTGTTGATCCAATAATTGGAGGTTGTTGTGTTTCTGGAATCTCTGATTTGTTTGTTGCAGGTGATGCGTGTTTAGTCTGATTGTCTGACTCATATGTGTCATCTATCTTTTGAGTCGATGTTTGCAATGAAGCTGAATTATATCTGTTGTGATCAGACAATGATTCACTGAATGTAGATACCTCAGTCTGTTTGAAAGCAGTTGATGATTCTGTCTCTGCAGCTGCAGGCTGTGTCTCAGTAGTTACGTGTAAAGAGTTTTGTGCTGAAGTGCTGTGTGTTGATGATAACTTGTCTGATTTCGTTGATGTTGGTATTTCCACTTCTGTTGCCGTTGTGGATCTTGTTGAAAGGGGTGGCGGTGAAGATGTTAAGTTTAAAGTTGCTCCGTTTTTAGAAATAACAAATGTAGGCGATGTCAACAATCCTGCTGTTAGTACGTCCTCTATTGAAGGAGATGTCTGATTTGTAGTGGGTCCGTGATTTGCAATTGTTGAAGGATTTGATTCTGTGACTGTCACAATTTCCAGTGTGGTCACAGACTCTAGAGTTAGTTTTGTTGATGCAGTCAGTGAACCACCACTGTCTTTGATTGTGTCAGTGATTGTTGATCCAGCAGTTTGTTCTGCAGTTAAGATTTGTGTTGTTGATTCTTCTGATGTTGATGAAACATCTAATTTTCTTGTTGTAAACGATGCCATTTTCTGTTGATTTTCTGATCTACTGTTGAAAATGCTCCAGTTGTTTTATGTGCTATGGTTTGTGATGTTGTTGCTACATTTGATATACTTTGTAATTTTGATGTTTCTTCATCCTCTTTGGTCGTTGTTAATGAAACAGTGCTTATTGTAGATCTTGTTACAGATGGAGAGGATTGTGTTGACTGAACGGGTTTTTCCATTGTGGAAGTTAAAGATGGAGATGATGTTTGGGTGGAGGCTGTTGTCATGGACTCCACCATCTCTATAGATGTTTTATTGACTGTCGCCATTGGACTAGATTGTGATTGATTTGTAGCTGATGCAGTACTGTGTATGGCAGTTGTGTCTTGTTGTGCTGTAAAGGAAGCGTGTGAAGTCACACTGTTAAGTGGCATTGTTGATCTTCTTGTTAAGTCCATTAACTGTGTCGATGTGTGATCTGTGGCGGATGTTTGAGTTTTGGCCGAACGTGGACTAGACTGAGTTTGCGCCGTAGTTATAACAGTTTCCACAGACTCTGATCCACTCTCTGGATTTTCTTTAATTGTTGTCCATCCTGGGATTTCCTTTTCCATTGTAGGTTGTTGTGTCGCGATTGGAGCTGATGGTGTTGGAGTTTCTGACTTGGTCACTGCAGGTAATGATGTTTCCTGTGGATCCACTGATGGAGTTCTCAAGGTTGAAATTTCTGTTGATTTTTGTTGCTGTCCATAAACAGTGTTTATTGTTTGTGTAACCACTAATCCACCCTTAGTTGACCCCTCTGTTTCTTTTGAAGTAGTGAATGATTCAATTTTTGCTGGTGTTTTTGCCATTTGCTCATCTGTGGTCTGAGCCTCTAATTTTACATTTAAAGTAATTTTTGCCAATAATTCACTAGATTGTGTTTGTGCTGCAGCTTGCAGTGCTGCCCCAGATCCTACAGTTTCCTCTGTTGACATAGACACTAATCCACCATATGTTGTTACTTGAACGGTTGCAGATCCAGTGGTATGCTTTGTAGCTGTTGGTTGGTGTGTTGAAAATGTGATTGATGTTGACTCCATTTCATGGTGAGTCTCAAATTCTGGTGTTTTGGTTATTTCTGCAGCTCTGGTTTCAGATGTTGGTGTCAAATTTAATGTAATTTGCTCTGGAGTTTTTAATGACGTTCCTTTGTCTGTTTCAACTGATGTTGGAGTAGGATTTGATAATTTGGTGAATTTTCTTGTAACAGATGTAGAAGATATTATTGACTGTGAAGTGGTTCCTGTTTCAGGTGACATTGACACCAGTCCACTGACATCTTTTCCTTCAATTGGTGTTGATGTTGTCATTTGTTTGGCAGTTGTTGCCTTTGACATCACCATTTGTGTAGATGAATCAGTATCTGTGGCGGATGCTTCAGTTTTATTTTCATATGGACTAGTTCTTGAGGGTGTTCCAGTTTGAACATCTGCTGCCGTTTGTGTGTTAAGTCTTGTTGACATGAGAATTGATTCACTTTTTGTGGTGGTTTGAACTGTTGTTGATCCATTTTCTTTGTATTGCTCTGTTGGAAAAGCTGCTGATGTTGATGATGAACCTGAATTGTTTGCTGCATATGGTGAAGTTCTTTCCTGAGTGTTTGATTTCAGTGTTGAACTTTGCAGAGACTCATTTACAGTTTGACTGGTTTCATTTTGATCAGCTACTGTTTGTTTTGCAACATTGAGTGTTTCGGTTGTGTGTGACAAGTCTGTTGTTGCAGGTATGTTGAGTATTTTTGAGACTGCAGATTGTGTGTTTGTTGCTACAGAGATTGATCCAAATTCTGTGCTCCTTTGAGTTGTTGCAGATCCAGCAGGATGCTTTGCAGTTGTTTTTGATATTTGCTCTATGGTTGTAGGTGATCTAGAATCTGTTTGTGTTGCAATGAGTACTGTTTCCACAGTTTTAATAGTTTGTTTTGTGTCGATTATGGAGAAAGAGTCTGATCCACTGTTTGTATTTTCTTGAATTCTTGTTGATCCAGTAATTAGAGGTTGTTGTACTGTTGAGGGCTCATTCTGTGATTGTGTTGTTTTATCTGTGTTTTGAGTTAATGTTTGTAATAACTTTGATTCACTGAATGTAGATACCGCAAGCTGCTTGAAAGCAGTTGATTCTGTCTCTGCAGCTGCAGGCTGTGTCTCAGTAGTTACGTGTAAAGGGTTTTGTGCTGAGGAGCTGTGTGTTGATGACATTTTGTCTGATTTCGTTGATGTTGATATTTCCACTTCTGTTGCTGTTGTGGATCGTGTTGTAAGGGGTGGCGGTGAAGATGTTAAGTTTACAGTTGCTCCGTTTTTAGAAGTAACAAACGAAGACGATGTCAACAATCCTGTTGTTTGTATGTCCTCCATTGAAGTAGATGTCTGATTTGTAGTGGGTCTGTGATTTGCAATTGTTGAAGGATTTGATTCTGTTACTGTCACAATTTCCAGTGTGGTCACAGACTCTAGAGTTTGTCTTGTTGATGCAGTCAGTGAACCACCACTGTCTTGTATTGCTTCAGTCATTGTTGATCCCACAGTTTGTTTTGCAGTTGAGGGATGTGTTGTTGCTGCTTCTGATGTTTCTTCATCCTCTTTGGTCATTGTTAATGAAACAGTGCTTATTGTAGATGTTGTTACATATGGAGAGGATTGTGTTGAGTGAACAGGTTTTTCCATTGTGGAAGTTAAAGATGGAGGTGATGTTTGGGTGGAGGCTGTTGTCATGGACTCCACCATCTCTATAGATGTTTCACTGACTGTCGCCATTGGACTAGATTGTGTTTGTTTTGTTGTTGGATTCATTTCCACAGATTGAGTAGTTTGTGTACTCAGCCTTGTTGACACAGAGACTGTTTTATTGTCAGTCGTTCCACTATTTGTTGTTGAGTCAGTAGTTTGTATGGCAGTTGTTGATTGTTGTGTTGTAAATGATTCTTGTAAAGTCACACTTGGAGGTGAGATTGAATCTATTGTCGTTAACTCCACAAACTGTGTATATGTGTTATTGTCGGTGGATTTCTCAGTTTTGGTCGCCATTGGATTGGATTTTGTTTGCACTGTAGATCCAACAGTTTCCAGAGACCCTGCAGATTTGAGTGTAAGTCTGGTTGACACTGATGTTGTTGAATCTTCAGATTTGGTTGTTGCAGACTCAGTATCATCCTGAGTGTCAAATTCTGCTGTTTCTGGAGCTGCAGTTTGTGATGCTGTTGTTGCTTCTCTGTCCTGATTGGTTGTTGGTGCTCGCATATTATTTGATGTGTCATAGTCTTGGATTTTGGCAGTAGATGAGCCAGATTGTGTTTGTGCATCAATTCGGTCCTCTGTCACAGATCCTGCAGCTTGTGATGGGACACTGGTTGAAATAAAAGGTGATTTGTTATCCGTTGTTCCTGTAATTGTTGTTGATCCAGCAGTTTCTTCTGCAGTTAAGATTTGTGTTGTTGATTCTTCTGATGTTGATGAAACGTCTAATTTTCTTGTTGTAAACGATGCCATATTCTGTTGATTTTCTGATCTAGTTGTTGAAAATGCTCCAGTTGTTTTATGTGCTATAGTTTGTGATGTTGTTGCTACATTTGATATACTTTGTAATTCTGATGTTTCTTCATCCTCTTTGGTCGTTGTTAATGAAACAGTGCTTATTGTAGATCTTGTTACAGATGGAGAGGATTGTGTTGACTGAACGGGTTTTTCCATTGTGGAAGTTAAAGATGGAGATGATGTTTGGGTGGAGGCTGTTGTCATGGACTCCACCATCTTTATAGATGTTTTATTGACTGTCGCCATTGGACTAGATTGTGATTGATTTGTAGCTGATGCAGTACTGTGTATGGCAGTTGTGTCTTGTTGTGCTGTAAAGGAAGCGTGTGAAGTCACACTGTTAAGTGGCATTGTTGATCTTCTTGTTAAGTCCATTAACTGTGTCGATGTGTGATCTGTGGCGGATGTTTGAGTTTTGGCCGAACGTAGACTAGACTGAGTTTGCGCCGTAGTTATAACAGTTTCCACAGACTCTGATCCACTCTCTGGATTTTCTTTAATTGTTGTCCATCCTGGGATTTCCTTTTCCATTGTTGGTTGTTGTGTCGCGATTGGAGCTGATGGTGTTGGAGTTTCTGACTTGGTCACTGCAGATTGTGATGTTTCAGGTGGATCCATTGAAATTTGTGCTGATGTTTGTTGCTGTCTAGAATCACTGGTTGTTGTTTGAGGTTGAGCAATCACTGAAGTATTGTGTGTAAATGTTGCTTCAGGTGTTGGTAAAGATATTGCTTTTTTAGTTGTTCCTCTTGGAGTCAAAGAAAGAGGTGTCATTGTTTTAATTGATGGCATGGGCTCTACAATTGTTGTAGGTGTATGATGTGTGGTAGATGTCTGAGTAGTGGTGTTATGAGGAGATATAATTATCATTGAACTAGAGTTTGATGTTGGAGCTTGTGATTCGGTTGTTGTAGATGATGTTGTTTCATCCTGAGGGTCAGCTTTAGTTGTTTCAGGTGTTATGATTGTTTCTTTTTGTGGTGTTTGAATTTTGGTTGTTAAATTTTGTGTGCTTTGCCTTGAAAATGTTGGCAATTTTGTATTGTCTGTGTCTTCTTCTGTATTTGCTTCCACAGAGCTGGGTAGATTTCTTGATACAGAAAGAGTCGATATTGTAGACTTTCCATTTGCTCCAGTTGTAGAAGTTGCGGACAAAGGTAAAGTCGTTATTGAATTTGATTTAGCATGTTGATCAGACTGTGCTGTTTGGGTCATGAGAGTGGTTGACACAGAGGCTGATTTGTTCTCTGGGTTTCCATTAGTTATTGTAGTTCCAGCAGTTTGTTGTGTTGTCAATGGAGCTGATGTTGTTGGCTTCTCCAACTTGGTCACTGCAGGTAATGATGTTTCCTGTGGATCCACTGATGGAGTTCTCAAGGTTGAAATTTCTGTTGATTTTTGTTGCTGTCCATAAACAGTGTTTATTGTTTGTGTAACCACTAATCCACCCTTAGTTGACCCCTCTGTTTCTTTTGAAGTAGTGAATGATTCAATTTTTGCTGGTGTTTTTGCCATTTGCTCATCTGTGGTCTGAGCCTCTAATTTTACATTTAAAGTAATTTTTGCCAATAATTCACTAGATTGTGTTTGTGCTGCAGCTTGCAGTGCTGCCCCAGATCCTACAGTTTCCTCTGTTGACATAGACACTAATCCACCATATGTTGTTACTTGAACGGTTGCAGATCCAGTGGTATGCTTTGTAGCTGTTGGTTGGTGTGTTGAAAATGTGATTGATGTTGACTCCATTTCATGCAGAGTCTCAAATTCTGGTGTTTTGGTTATTTCTGCAGCTCTGGTTTCAGATGTTGGTGTCAAATTTAATGTAATTTGCTCTGGAGTTTTTAATGACGTTCCTTTGTCTGTTTCAACTGATGTTGGAGTAGGATTTGATAATTTGGTGAATTTTCTTGTAAAAGATGTAGAAGATATTATTGACTGTGAAGTGGTTCCTGTTTCAGGTGACATTGACACCAGTCCACTGACATCTTTTCCTTCAATTGGTGTTGATGTTGTCATTTGTTTGGCAGTTGGTGCCTTTGACATCACCATTTGTGTAGATGAATCAGTATCTGTGGCGGATGCTTCAGTTTTATTTTCATATGGACTAGTTCTTGAGGGTGTTCCAGTTTGAACATCTGCTGCCGTTTGTGTGTTAAGTCTTGTTGACATGAGAATTGATTCACTTTTTGTGGTGGTTTGAACTGTTGTTGATCCATTTTCTTTGTATTGCTCTGTTGGAAAAGCTGCTGATGTTGATGATGAACCTGAATTGTTTGCTGCAGATGGTGAAGTTCTTTCCTGAGTGTTTGATTTCAGTGTTGATCTTTGCAGAGACTCATTTACAGTTTGACTGGTTTCATTTTGATCAGCTACTGTTTGTTTTGCAACATTGAGTGTTTCGGTTGTGTCTGACAAGTCCGTTGTTGCAGGTATGTTGAGTATTTTTGAGACTGCAGATTGTGTGTTTGTTGCTACAGAGATTGATCCAAATTCTGTGCTCCTTTGAGTTGTTGCAGATCCAGCAGGATGCTTTGCAGTTGTTTTTGATATTTGCTCTATGGTTGTAGGTGATCTAGAATCTGTTTGTGTTGCAATGAGTACTGTTTCCACAGTTTTAATAGTTTGTTTTGTGTCGATTATGGAGAAAGAGTCTGATCCACTGTTTGTATTTTCTTGAATTCTTGTTGATCCAGTAATTAGAGGTTGTTGTACTGTTGAGGGCTCATTCTGTGATTGTGTTGTTTTATCTGTGTTTTGAGTTAATGTTTGTAATAACTTTGATTCACTGAATGTAGATACCGCAAGCTGCTTGAAAGCAGTTGATTCTGTCTCTGCAGCTGCAGGCTGTGTCTCAGTAGTTACGTGTAAAGGGTTTTGTGCTGAGGAGCTGTGTGTTGATGACATTTTGTCTGATTTCGTTGATGTTGATATTTCCACTTCTGTTGCTGTTGTGGATCTTGTTGTAAGGGGTGGCGGTGAAGATGTTAAGTTTACAGTTGCTCCGTTTTTAGAAGTAACAAACGAAGACGATGTCAACAATCCTGTTGTTTGTATGTCCTCCATTGAAATAGATGTCTGATTTGTAGTGGGTCTGTGATTTGCAATTGTTGAAGGATTTGATTCTGTTACTGTCACAATTTCCAGTGTGGTCACAGACTCTAGAGTTTGTCTTGTTGATGCAGTCAGTGAACCACCACTGTCTTGTATTGCTTTAGTCATTGTTGATCCCACAGTTTGTTTTGCAGTTGAGGGATGTGTTGTTGCTGCTTCTGATGTTTCTTCATCCTCTTTGGTCATTGTTAATGAAACAGTGCTTATTGTAGATTTTGTTACATATGGAGAGGATTGTGTTGAGTGAACAGGTTTTTCCATTGTGGAAGTTAAAGATGGAGGTGATGTTTGGGTGGAGGCTGTTGTCATGGACTCCACCATCTCTATAGATGTTTCACTGACTGTCGCCATTGGACTAGATTGTGTTTGTTTTGTTGTTGGATTCATTTCCACAGATTGAGTAGTTTGTGTACTCAGCCTTGTTGACACGGAGACTGTTTTATTGTCAGTCGTTCCACTATTTGTTGTTGAGTCAGTAGTTTGTATGGCAGTTGTTGATTGTTGTGTTGTAAATGATTCTTGTAAAGTCACACTTGGAGGTGAGATCGAATCTATTGTCGTTAACTCCACAAACTGTGTATATGTGTTATTTTCGGTGGATTTCTCAGTTTTGGTCGCCATTGGATTGGATTTTGTTTGCACTGTAGATCCAACAGTTTCCAGAGACCCTGCAGATTTGAGTGTAAGTCTGGTTGACACTGATGTTGTTGAATCTTCAGATTTGGTTGTTGCAGACTCAGTATCATCCTGAGTGTCAAATTCTGCTGTTTCTGGAACTGCAGTTTGTGATGCTGTTGTTGCTTCTCTGTCCTGATTGGTTGTTGGTGCTCGCATGTTATTTGATGTGTCATAGTCTTGGATTTTGGCAGTAGATGAGCCAGATTGTGTTTGTGCATCAATTCGGTCCTCTGTCACAGATCCTGCAGCTTGTGATGGGACACTGGTTGAAATAAAAGGTGATTTGTTATCCGTTGTTCCTCTAATTATTGCTGAACCCGTAGTTTGTTTCGAAGTTGTGGGCAATTGATCTGTAAATGATCGTGAAGCTCTTGGAGTCTCTAAATCTTGAGGATTTGATTGTGTTATTAAACTTGTAATATGTGGCAAACTTTGTAGAGGTGAAAACACAGCTGATGTAGATTGTGTTTGAACATCCACTGACCCATTGGTTCCTGTTGCAGAAGTTTCTAATAAGGGTAGCAAAGGTGTTGTCATGTCCTCCGTCATTTGTGAATGTGTATAATGCGCAGTAGATGTTTCAGTTTGCCATGTACGTAACGTAGCTGGTTCTGTGGAGTCCATTTGCGTTTCCGTTGTAGACATACCTGGTTTTGTGGTTCCTGCAGAGCTCTGTGTTGAGGCTGAGTCAGTCTTTAAAGAGTCAGTGCTTTGATTCTGTGCTGAAGTTGGTTCTGTTGTGCCCGAAACTACAGCAAAGTTTGTTGTAGCCTTATAATCAGTCACTGGGTTTGCCTCAGTTGATGTTTTTTGCCCTGATTGTGTATTTTGTGTCACCATTGTGTTTATTGTTTTTAAAGGTGTAGTGCTCTTTGTTGCATCAGATTCTTTAGTCTCTGTGTATGCCTGGGTAGACATTTTGGTTGTTTTCATGCCGGCTTGTGTATTTTCAGGCATGTCTTTTAAAGTACTTAAAAGCTGGTTTGTCTGTGTTTCCAAATATCCTTGTGTGGGTGTGCTTACTGACATTGTTTCACTTTGTGATAATGGTGAGGAAATGCTGGTGGGTGTGTTGCCACCTTCTGAAGTCTGCAGACCATTCGATGGCATCGTACCAGAGATGTTTTCAGTCTCTGCTGGTGCGGGAGTCTCACGTGAAAATGATGAGTTCCCCTCAGAAAATGTAGAGGCTGGTTGGCTTGTTTCTGAATCAGATGATTGAGTGGTTTTGCAGCATTCTTGGGCATTTGTCTTAGGTTTAGAAGACATGATGCTTTCTTCATCTGAAGCATTGTCACTGATGATTTCCCCTGATGACGCCGCTGTTTTTCCAACATAAAATTGTGTTGTGTTTCCGATAGTGCTGTTTGTTGGTGTGCCAATATTTAATTGTGTAGGTTCGGTTTGTAGACTCACTCTGTGAGTTATGCAGATAGCTGTGCAAGATGGAAAGAATACACATGAGAGTAGTCAGGTAAGATAAACATTTATCTATATACTAACTATTATTTTAAGTAATATGAGGCTGATATGTGAAAGATGGGACAAAGCTCCTTTTTTGTATGTATGCAAAAGTCTGTGATGAAAAAGAAAACACATGATGTGAGTAATATTAAATTTTATTCTTAAAGAATAAAGTAAAAGTTCATAGTTAGACATACAATGACACCAAATCTTGTATAATCAATGTCTGATTATGTTTGTTGTCTGCTCTTCCATCACACATATCCAATATCCCTGCCATTCAAAGTTATATCTTAGAGAAATTTAAAAACAAAACAAAAAAAAAAAAAAAAAAAACATCTTCTTTTTCTTGATGGTCAACTGTGTTGCAGGTTTTTAACTACCGTAATAGCTCTTTGGGAAACACCTTGTTGGTGTTAAGCGATTGTTTCTTTCGCCAACTGTCTCACAACAGCAGCTGTGAAGCAAAATTATAATTGAGCGGAATTACACAAGAAGAGACTGGCCAGGCTATTCCTGAATGGTCCATCAGCAATATTCAGGTGTCAAACAAACTACAAAAAAACATCTTCTCAAAAGGCAAACTTTGAATGACCTTCAGAAAACCTGCAGAATGGTAAAGAAGAATAATTTAAAAGATAACTACAAAT
This sequence comes from Poeciliopsis retropinna, assembly GCA_010277075.1. Taxonomy (NCBI): domain Eukaryota; kingdom Metazoa; phylum Chordata; class Actinopteri; order Cyprinodontiformes; family Poeciliidae; genus Poeciliopsis; species Poeciliopsis retropinna. The sequence continues at coordinate 6,265,673 of VMRM01000019.1, forward strand.
TTCGGGCTACTTTAAAGCCAGAGGCATCCGGCTGTTGACAACCCGGATATTATTTATCTTTTCATGCAATCAGTTTTCTTTGGTGTAGCAGCTAAACCTGTGCCAAAGATTAACGCACTATATTACTCACCTGCCAACAAGTTCACAAGAAATCCAGCATTCATGGTGGCAGCCGGTGGTTATCTTTTATTCTTGTCTGCAAAAGACAGAGGAATAAATTCAAAAGATTTTTTCTATGATAGACAAACAAACGCTCCCAACTCTAAAATGTCTTGCATACTTACTTTATACTCCTTTTGTCTGATTTGTGACAAAGAAAATTCAATGGCATTTTCCAAGCCTGTCACATGTTTTTTTAAAAAGTCTGTCAGATCCTACATTTAATTTTGTCACATATTACCTAAATTCTTTCATTTTGGTGTTTCGTTTGACTTTGAGAATCTTAGCATCTCTGGGGCAAAGGTTATCCGGTAGTGTTTTGTTATTAATGATCACAGCGTCCAATGTATCTGTGAGTGTGCTAAGTAATTTAAATCTTGGTCAGTACATGCAATAACCAAAACTAAATCTCGCACCTTCCTGGCAACAGCGCTTTAAGGAAATCATAGTATTTACTGTTGAACTAAAGTTTACCAGAACCGTTGTTGACAGTAAATCACATTAATTAAAGGAACTAAAGTATTGTATCTGAATACAATGGTTAAGTTTAACAACAGCCAGACATAATTATACAACTGTAAGTTGCACGGTCTGTTCTGTGGAGCATTGACTGGTGCTTGTTGTTGAAAGTGTTGTGTGGAATGGTGCCTGATGGAGTTGGAATTGTTTCTGAAGGGTTTGGCTCTATTGTAATTGAGTTCATGACAGAAACTTTCACAGGTTATGTTGGGTAAAGCCAACGGTAATTAAAGTTATAATCCACTGATTCAACATGTACAGTCAAAGAGGCAACAGTTTTCAAAAAGGATTACCGACTTATTGTCTGCACCTGCCTTCTCTATTCAAACATTCAAACAAAATGTAGAGGTCAGCTTTAGAGTCACTGATGTTATTAGAGCATGGGAGGGAATCAGGGAGCCTGTCTAAATTAAAAAAACAAAAACGCAGTGAGCACCAGAAGAATATACTGTAAGGCTGTACAACCAAATGGTACAAATGGTATGCTATTGTGCAGCTTAGCAGTCACGTGTTTCTTTCTTTTGTTTTCTTAAGCACTTCCTTGAGCAAACTTTGGTACTGTTCTGGGATTTTGATAGTATTATGTTCATAGCTCGTTTATTTCCTTCATTGTTATATAATGACATATTCAAAATATGCAGCATTTTTCTTCCTGTTCTGTATTTCAAAGTTCCTCATTCTGATATCATAAATAGCAAAGAGGTATTATCATTTAATAGATCAAGTATTAAACAGAGAGAAACTAATTCTTTCTAAGCAAATAGCTTAGAGAAAGCTATTTGCTTAGCTTTCTCTAAGCTAAGCAAATAGCTTAGAGAAATTTTGCTGCTCGGGCCTAATAATAATAATAAGAAGAAGAAGAAACAGTACAGAAAATAGCAAATAGCTTAGCTTTCTCTAAGCTATTTGCTTTCTCTAAGCAAATAGCTTAGAGAAAGCTATTTGCTTAGAAAAGCTAATAGCAATAAAGAGAAGTTTTGAATTACAGATTCTTTAGCGTTGATTTGGTGACATTGAATAGGTACAAATTCTAAAGCAGATTTGAGAAAGAGGAGGTGTGTACATTTTGTTACCTGCAATTCATTTTGCAAATATGTATAATTATGTATAGCTATACATAATTATACATTATGTATAATGTGTATTATACATAATACATATTACTATGTATAATACACATAATAATATGTGTATTATTTATAAGAAAGTTTGCATTCTTTATCTTAATCTTGCGTGTTATAAATAAACACAAGTGTGCCACCAAAAGAAGCTGCAGTCTTTCCAAAGGCTGTCAAAGCCAGAAGTAAAGCTCATAATCATCTGATTAAGAGTTCCAGAAGTTTATTTATAGAGCAATTAAACTAATAGGGCTCTTAAACTCTCATTAATCACTGACACAGCAATCCTTCCGATTTTCTTTCTTGTTGTGCTTTAAGGTGTTTTAGCTTGTGGAACTGCTTGGGGAGAAGAATCAAAATTGCAATCAATGTGTTTGATAGATTTAACCCAAGCACACTTTCTATTCAGTGATGGCTTTTCTTGTTCTCTTCACCTGTCTTCACCGTCTATTGTGATTTTCCTCAAAACAAAATGTTTCATTTTCCCATAAAATTTAAATGAACCATTCAGTCCTGGATTGACAATCTGGGTGTCGATGTTATTTTCTCTCACAGCATGTCGGTCTGAATGTTTCTTTTTCTGGTGAACTACGTATCCAACATCAGTAACCTTGACTTAAGGTTACTGATGTTGACTAGATTAGTCTCTGTCTAAAACTGAATTCTGTTTTACCCCTCAGTCCTCATTCTCAATGCTCAACAAAACGTTTTTTAGGACGAGCCAAACCAGTTGTTTCTGTGAGGAGCAGGAGGCCTCAAGTGTGTAGTTTCTACACCTCAAAAACCAAGATTCTTCAGATGCATGCTTGAAACCTAATGACAAGAAGACATGTCTGCAAATCACTCACAAATATAAGCATTGTCTCGGTCGCTATACTTTAAAGTGACATAATGTTTAAGTGCTTTTATTACAGTCAGTGTCAATGTAGCTAGCAGAGAGTTTCTCTGTTCAACATGCATACTTTCACAAAAACAGAATCACGGAAAGTACTGGAATTTTTCCGGTGAAAAATAAAAGTATCTTAGCTTTTGAAATGTTGTACTTGTTGTCGGGATGATAACAATTGGATTACATAGATTGCAGTGAAGTTTCAGAAAAACAACGTCTGCAATTCTGGTTAATGGGCATAAACTATTGAGACATTTTTTTTAAATATATAGAATATGCTTAAATATGTGAAACTTAGAATCATCTGCTTCTTCACCCTGTACATAAACTCAGCTGATCTAAACTAAAGTGCCTGAACAAATCTTGTAAGGCCTAGGAAAATTTAAACTGCAGCTCAAATTTGTCAAAATGTAATCCTATAGCCCAAGTTGTGTGCGATATACCCTTTGATATAATGGCGTCCTCCAATGTGGTGGAATTGTGAAAGGTGAGATGTCCTTATAAAACTGCGTATTGATGTCTAAACATGGTTAAAAATCAAAGACGAAAATACATGCTAGTTGGATGTTTTTATTTAAAAATGTTTACTGGTCCTTAACTGTAGCGAAAATGTAATAGATGACAATACATCTGATATCAAAATATGGTTGGAAAGTAAAAAAATTAAAAGAATAAAAGATCTATTGATGTCTAAATGTGTTTGTGTTTTAATTGGCCGTAAGTTGAAAATCATCATAAAAACTTAAATGTGTAATTAATCTATAGAATCTGTTTCATTTGATAAATTGAGTTATTTAAATAAATAAGCTTTTCAGTAAAAGCTTATTTATTTAATAATATACACATTTATAGAGCATGACTGTGTGTTACCTACATGGAGGATCAACAAGAAAACTACAAATTGACTATCAACACTGAAGTTAAGGCAGAGCCAATGTGAGGCCATATTTATGAGCTGAACAAACATCTGAAAACACACCACAGTCAAAATAGCAATGAACTTCCAGCGATTGTAATTGTTTTCAACACCCTCCTGTTATTTTTTTTTTAATTGAAGAATGAACCACTGGGATGTGAGATCATAAAGTCTTAGAGGGATTTTGGCTGTACAACTGAGTGCGGAGGTCACAGTGGGATGTTTAACAGGTTTGGTGATCTGAGAACTCACTTACACTTTTTTCAGAAACTGAAGAAAAGTACAAGTTGTTCATAGCAAGCTCAGTTTGAGCAATCAGCAGGAAACAAATTACAGCAACAGCAGCCTTCAATGCTAATTGTCAGAAATTTCTACAAAATGTCAATTTTCATATTTTTTTTCCCTCTTCTCCACCAATGTCCACCCACATACAGTGTTTTTATATTTTCTCTCCTGCAGGATCGATGAAGCTATCACATATAAGCTTCTGAATAGTAATTTCCTGCAAGTTTCAACAGGCACAAATTTCAGAGCAGGCTCGATCTGACAGACAAGAAAATCGAGAAGCGAGTTGTGCAAACCCAAAGTTTATCATGAGGCTTGAAAGGTATGAATTACACAAGGTTAGACTCACCTTTTTATCAGTCTGATACAAGATCTTGACAAAATCTCCAGTTCACTGATAAGTTTGAACAAAACTAAAAGTACAACGGAGTTAAGCTCCTGTTCCAGAAACTTGTTCTTCCTGCCTTAACAGCTCCAGCGGCTGTGCCTCACCGCATACAGTCACACATGTAAATTGAAAAACTTTGACTGCTGTATATAACATCAAATTTAAATACAGACAAGTTTCGAGAAAACTAGTTTTATGCTCCCATATTAAGTTCTGGATTTTAAAATTTGTTTGAAAAAGAGAGATGGAACCTGCCTAAAGAGCTGACAAGGTTGCGAACTGGTTTGTCACTTTGCTGCCAAAAAAAAGCATACCAAGCCTTACAGAGTACTTATTTTTATGCCTCAAAGGTTGGTGAAGAATTTAAAATATTCCATAAAATAATAAATATCATATGCTGCCTCTGTGGGAATCTTAGTCACTTCTAGGGGCTTTTCTTTTAATTGAAAATTATCTGATTTTGAACAGCTTTTAAATGTACTTAAATCTAACAGCAAGTGTACAAAACACAGCACAGAATTTTTTTGTCAAAAAGAAAATCTGTGTATACCTCATAAATCCTTACAAATACAAAAAGTGAAATTGGGTTTACTTTCTATTCACTATATTTGCCTCTACTGGCTGATGATGATACTGGTCGTAGCACTTCCCCAGTAATCTCTGCTGCTGTAGAACATGTCTTTTTATGCCTTCCTAAATCTCTGGTTTCAGAATTTTAGCTAATCAATGTCTGAAATTAAAAAAAAAAAACATCTCCAGCAATTTCCTCACACCACTGATATGTGCTGAAACTTTAAGCCAACATCATTCTTCATGTAAAGACATCCCGAACACTAATTATGCTGCCACTGTGAGAGTTTTTGCAACTAGTCATCTGTAAGATTATTTTCTATTTCCTGGATCCTTGTTTAGATGTTACTGCCAGATAGGTAATAGAGCAACATTATCTTTCCTGTTCATCCACAATCCACAGCCAGTTGCCAGTTATTGTGCATGGTAACCATGAGAACGCACAGCACAACACTAACTGTAGCTTCTTTAGGCCCTGATATTACTCAACATCAAGGACATTGCTAATGCGATAAGATGGTTGATAAGAAAATTCGTCCCATACCTGAATGTCTTTTGCTACGCTTTTATGTTTGCAACTATAAATGTTTAGTTTCCATCAACATTTTTCTATTTTATTTTTAGCCGTTCATCAGTTTGGTCTTTTTGTTGAAGCCGAACTTCCCAGAAATAACTCTGCGCCCGCATTCAGTCAACAAAAGTTGTCTATTTACTGAGAAGCTGAGGGAGAGCTATTTTTGTGAAGCAACTTTCACAAGGAATAAATAAAAAGAACTATGCAAATTAGATGAGATGGAAAGTAAACCTCGTGCAAATGAACAGATAAGAGGAAGTTGGGGGAAAAATGTATCCATTGTTTTCTGCTTGGTGGAGTCTGAATCAGGGAGGGGAGGGGGGTTTGCCCCAGGTTTGTCTCCTTCCTAGTAAACCTTCCTGTTTCGAGGTTTACTAGGAAAAACCTCCAAACTAACAGGAGTCATCCTGATTAGGTCAATAAATTACTTCTGTTGCTGAATTTACAACATTGGCGATCACAATTTCTGGCTTCCCTTGTTCGTATCTCGCAGTATGTGCCAAAATTAATCCCATATCTGAATAAAAATGTATTAATTAAACGTTGCACTACCAGTGCCTGCTTCCAGTTTAGGTCTCCTTAGTGACCTAAGGAGACATTTCGTCTATCAATGTTACTTCAATGTTCTCTTAACGAACATTGAAGTAATATCTCCCCTGTCCTACCAATTTTATTCCCAATCTACTTTTTATTTTGCAAGTCCTCCCTGCAAAAACACTTTCTTTGACTGAAAAAATTTTGATTTCCTTTTTCTACTTTTATAATCTCTAAAATAAGTCAAATATTAAATAATTCAATAAATTATATGTCTTAAATGCCAACTGGGTGACAAAGAAGAAGAGTTGGTGTGGCGCATCCATTTTTGCTGACTTTGTCACATCTGCGTCATCATGGTAAAGAATCTCTTTCTTATCGGGAATGCTATTGAGGAAGTCTGATTTGATTTATGATGGAATTTCAAGTGGTTACCACTGAGTAAAGATACATTTCTGACAATAATTTTCCTTAATTTCAGTATTAATATAAACTGCTGAGATATTTGTGTATTTTGGTTAAGTCCAGGTAAAAATACATCTCCGTTTATTGGGTTGCAAAGTGTGTGCGAATGTGTGTGTGTGCAGGAATTGCCACTGATATTTTATTGAGCCTTTACAAGAAGAGCCATCCTTCACCTCTAGGTATTAAACAGCTCTTTCTTTTGATCCAGTCTTTTGTTTAAAGCTACTTTGAAAGTGTTGCTGCAAAGAATTTATTGCGTATATGTCTCCTCCTTCTGGCCGACAGAGAAAGAAGCTTACGCCCCTCAGAAAAACCTGCAAGACTGAAACCTGGCAGTGCATTCACATCAATTTAGATGTTATGTGATGTCACACCCTCATGCACACTCACGCAAACATACACACAAACACATTCCTCTTCCACAAACCAATTTTTTTTTTTCCTTTTGCTTCATTGTCGTGTTTTGTGAAAAGCAGACTGGCAGACTGTATGGTACGCATTTTAAACACTGCTATATGCATATGTCACCTCTGTACCTGCTTGGGAATACTGGCATATAAATACAGGGCATGTAATGACCAGATCTTAAACTAAATCAATTAATGCTTCAATCAGTGAATGGATGAATAAAAGATATGTTTGTATTCAACATACTTAAAAACAATAAATGTTAACAGAAATACAAAAAAATGATCAAATATGAAATAACATCATGACATTATTGTGTCGAATGGCACTTAAATCAAAGTATCAAAGAAAAAAAAATCATAGTTTTCTGCTCAAAATGGAGAAATAAGTGCTTAATAAATCCTATCCCTATATAACTGACCATGCATGCGTATCGAAGATAAAAGAATAGGTAAACACATTATGGCTAACAGTATCCATAATGTGTTTCCCTGTACTTTTGCAGTCATATTACATATTACGTTAGATAATGTATCTAGTTTATATTATCCATGACTATAGGTCTTTATATAACTCACCCATCATAAACGTCCTTGTTTCTCAGACTTCACCATCTAATCAACACAAAAGAGAATTCAACTGAAAACACCTTCCATTAAAGATGGTTAATTGTTCGTAGTTATAGTGCAATAATTAAGTTATGACAAAAGAAGTGACTGATATTGTTATTTCTTAAACTTTATACAAGGCAAATTCATTATAGAAGACTTATATGGAGGTGAGGTTGCACAAGATAAAGAGTGAACTCACACATCTGTAGCCAAAAGACATTAATGAAAAACTTTAAATCCTTCAGAATATGGTTGACAGTAGGTTACAGCTAGAGGGAGTGTTGTTTCGGGTCTTTTGGATTGTTTTGTTTGCAAGGATTTCCCTTTTTATTCCAGTGTATTGGCTTCAAATTGACTGCTTACAGAGCTCTCATTGTGCTTTATTTAACACCAACATCCAGTTATTGACACTTGAAAAACTGATTATAAGACCTGACCTCTAGCATTAGGCATTAAGCAGGGCATCTACTGTTGTTTAGAAAGAATCTCTGAAAGTTTAACTCATGTTGGTGAAGAAGAATCCTTGCTTGGTTCTCCATGTCCTTGTTATTTCCACACTATGAAATAAAATTAATGTTACAACATCAGGTTTTTATAGGACACTCAAAGACGCTTTACATGAAATCAGTCATTTCCATTCATGCACACATTCACACACTGATGATGGCAAAACCGGCTTGTAGCCACAGCTGCCCCAAGGTACTAATCCTCACTTTCTGTTTTGCATGTCCTCAAAACATTTTCAAGTGCAACATACTTCTCTTTTTTTTTTGTCCTGTTTTATGATAAAAGAAAAACATAAATTTTGTCAGGAAGATGATTAAAGCGAAAGAGACATCTTGGAGGTTTCACTCCAGGATGTGACGTAGAGTTTGTCACTTCTGCGTCACCATAGTTCTGGCTGATGGAGGAATGTTTAAACACATTCTTATTGGGAATGTTATGGTGTAACTCTATGCTTTGATTATGTTTGTTGAATTTGAGGCCTTTTACATAAAGAAAATCAGAAATTGTCTTGACAGTTGCATTGAAACTTTAGAAAAAGAGTCGTCACTTATGATTTTTGTGCATTAAATAGTTATTGATTAGATAATTGACATTCCTTGGAAATATACTGAATAAATCACATCTGTTAGAGTGACAAGTTTACACCCCTCTGCAAACCCTAGAAGGCTCGAAAAAGATGTGACACCAAAAAATATCTCTTTAAAAGTAATCCAACCTTGCACATCCATGTATCCATGTACATAAATTCACAGAAATCTTGTAATAAATTCATATTAAAACCATGATTAAATCAATCAAGTGCTCACAAATTGGTTTTGGATCCTAAATTATACAAAGGACAATTTGACTGAAAAAGACCAACATAAGGGATATCGTTGGTGCAACGATATCCCTTAACTATTTATAATTTCAGATGACAGAAGTGGATAATTGTTTGATAAATGTTACATGTCCTAAAATTACAGCACTAGAATAATAAGGGATTGAATAAGATGATAATGTTTTATAAATATAATTAAACTATTCACAAGTTGTATAGAGGAAGATCAAATATGTTACTTAGCTGGAAATAGGCACCAGCAACCCCCCTGGCTCCACGGGGGACAAGGGCGTTAGAAAATGGATTGGTGAATGGATGAAAATAACTTCCTTAATTTGAAAACAAACCATGATCTGTTTTGACACCGTGGTGACTAATGGAAAATACATTTGACTTTTAAACAGGTTTTAATTAGATGTCCCTCATGTTCTCAAAACTACCTCGGTGCCATGTTTCGTTCTATAACAAAAGGGCAGCTAATTATTACTGGGTGTGGAGAGACCTGCAGAACAAGCATACCTTGGTGTTTCCTTTGTAGTTCAAAAACCATGTCAGGCATGTTCAAGGAATAATACAAAGAAACATTTCTGGAGTCCATTCATCATTACAAAGACATGCCAAAACACAGGAGGTTTTCTGCCAGTTCCCATGCGTCGATGTGCGTCACAGTAATCAAGGGACAGACTTCCTTGTACCTGATGTCCCATTGATGGCAGCCAAAAAAAATGTTTGTCCATTTTAATTCACCCATGAAATGAGTCATTTAATCAAAGGTTTCTTCAATGCTTGTTTATCAGTCGGATCAAGCTCAATTTTGCTTTGTGTCTAGAGTTGAAAATGTAGAGTAAGCTTTTGCTTGAAATGCATTTTAATAATCATATAGAAATGTACCATTCATTAGTAAAGGAAGCTTTTTTGTTTCTTTTGTGTCCTTGCCAGCAGTTTGAAACTTTCATTTTCAAACATCTGGTGAAAAACGGGAAGAAAATTGGCAATATGACAAGCCATTGAAGTAAATCCCGGTCAGCACCAATTTACATGAAAATGAATCCGCTGGAGAAAAGTCAGAAACACTTCATTGTGTCCATTGCCCTTATAAACCAAGAGAAGATCGTAAAATATAAACTAACCAAGCAGAAACGCAAGAGACAACACATTTAATGGGGAACCTCACTGAGCGAGCATGACTCAAGTTTACATGAGGTGTTTTGGATTGTCCGCAATTACCCAAACAATCAACCATATAAAGGGTGCGGAGAGTGCGACTCGCCAGACCTGGGTGTATTTTCATCTGGACAACTTGCACACGCCGCATTCAAAAGTGATTACATTTTAAACATAGCGATACATGGACTGAACCCATACAACTGTTTTCTTTGTCACACTGACCTGTCAAAGCACTTCCTATTACACCAGAGTCACATTCACCCAGTTCCCCTCATGACACTCGCATATTCATACGCTGATGATTTGTCAAAGCGCACATCAACATATGGCGAAGAAATTTGGAATAGAGCTACTACTCTTCCTATTAGGCCACAACTTCCTCACAGATCTTGAAAAATTACAGTAGTAGATGGTGGTGGTGCGGGGTAGAGCTCTTCTACATTTAACTGAATGCGTTTTACAAGTATTTAAAGTTTTACAAGTTTTTTTTTAATTGATTGACATATTTATTATTTGATATAACATACAAAATTCAACTTAAGCTTTGAGGGTTGCCTGTATTGGAAATTTGAATGCTTGTTTGGCTTTTATAATGAAAATCTGATTAGAAAACGTCATGAGTTGCAAAGTTATGGCTGCCTGACAACAGAAAGCTTTCTTTAATCTCCTGTGGCATTTTTCCAGTTATGACTGAAACATGGTGAAAGGTGCCGGACTGTCATTCCTGTCTAACAGAAAGTAGCTCATTGTCAAGTTTACCTGGAACCCACAAAGTGACATAACAGTGAATTTATCTGCAAAGCAACAGGATAAGCCGATTTGACAAGTTCAAATTCGGAATATCTGGCCTAAGATTGATATCTATTGCTATTCCTGGCTGGAATAAAGCAAAGGGTATATTTGGTTTGGGCTGGTTGCATTTAATGAAAAATCACTTTAATATTTGTAATATTTAATACAGAAGTTTCTTTATGTCAAGAGATTTTAGCTAGTTTTGTAGCTTAATCTCTTATGAATGGTGCTGTTCAAATAAACTTGTCCTGCCTTAGCAGCCACTCTCCTTGTTGTTTGCGATGTCACATCTCGATGATTTGTTGTTTCTATGTTTGACCCATTTCTCGCTCCAGCAATTGGCTATAGGTTCAGCTTTTTCTGCCATCAACTTAATTTTCACTAATTATATATGATGGACTTGGTCCAGTTCTCCGTGTTTTACCAGGTATGATCGGTGGACAAATCAATTCAAGAATTTGCTGTTGCTATTAATCGTGGGGACAGGTTTTTCCGTGATACAGATAGTACTATTGGATCAACTACACTGTTTAGCTGAGCTTCACCCCTTGGACAAAACCAGTAATGGAGTCTGTGCTTCAACTAGCTCTTTTTATTCCTGACCTAGTGCTTCTATGGGACTTTTGTGTCTCTTTCCTGCATTTTCAATTCCCACTAAGTCACATCAAATAGCTACTTCACAATTAGACAGGTTCTTCTTGCTAAAAGAGAAAGGCTCCTGTTCACTGTCAGTGCAGGCCTGCTCAGAATGAGGGAAAGTCAGTGACTTCATCAATGCTTCCTTCCACAGCAACTGTTTTCTATTTTTGCAATCTTAAGCTTAATTTGACTTCATTGCTTAATTGGATTGCATTTGATTGATCTGGCCATGTGTGGAGATGGCACATCTTTTGATTTTAGATGGATGTCTTCAGTTGTCATTAAGTTTCTCGTATTTTCATCACACCTGTTTTTCTGTCTCCTGCAGATTTCCATCCTATACTCCATGTGAAACATGATGATGAGTTGGTATCAGTAATTGGACAAGCTTGTTTAAGTAATAAAACATATGTCACTTTGGATAGATTGACATGTTCACTATGTTCACAAATTCAACCAAATGTTTCTTAAATTTCCAAATTTCCTCCATCTCTAACAACTATGCATGCTGCCTTTATATGCCTCTGACTGTTGCAACTTCTCTTAAAATACTGGAATCGTGTTTAGGATCTCAGTGAAAACAGCATCAGCTAATATGTGACTTAGACTCCTCTAAGTGAATTACTGTTGCATAGTAAAACGGATGACATAGGACTCAATCCAAATAGGATGAAATTGTGGTTGAGCTGTGAAAAGGCAGACATGTTTAAACAAGGTAGAAAAATAGTTGTGGTTGTCGAACCTTGACTTTTAACATTTTTGTGTAGGCTAAATTTAGAGAGGTCCACTGAGTTAAAAAAAAAAAAGTCACATTTTCTAAATCTTTCTGGGCTAAATATAGACAATGATTGGCCAACCTGAAATAGCCTCAGTACATTGTTTATGTGGCTGTCCAGTGTTTGGAAGGAAAAGGTCAATCAACTTTGATGTTTATGTTTTCCTTATAGCAGATGTTTTTGAACTAATTGATGAATTGCCTGAATATCTCTCCATCTTCAGTATTTGCATTTAATTCTAGATTCTCATGTATTTTGAGCTCTGTCTAGAACTTGATCTTTCTATTTTCCAATGGGTGAACAAGACGGATCAAATGACGACGGTATGAGTCTTCTGCTTGCGTGTGTTTTACAATGCATTCGTGCTGAATTTTTTTTGGGCGAGTGTGTTCTGAAATGCCTAGAATGCTGTACACCTAAGACATAACAACCCTCAGGGAGGCAGGCTTCAGAAACACCCATCATGCAGTCAATGCGTGGACAAACATGTGGGAGGGACAAGAGAGGCATCCAGAAGTTTATGGGTGTAACTCAAGAAGAGTGACCACCAGAGCCATTGGGTCTTTGTCTCATGAGAAATGTGACAAAAGAAAACAAAAAGGAAAGCTGTCAGTCACAACTTTATGCACAAGGCCAGCAAGAACGTCAGTCAAAGCAGCAGATGTACCCTCATGACAGCTTTTGTTATGTTTAGCCCCTGAGAAAGTTATGGCATCTGTGATGTTGTGTGTGTATGTGTGTGTGTTACTAAGAAGGTTTGTAAAGGTGAGTTCATTTTTAAGCGTTTTTGAATATCCCTTTTATCAAAGTCCTAAAAGCATAGTTTACTGCACTTCCTAGTAAAAAAAAGCCCAAACAATAACTTCATCTGTAAATGAGTTGATGGTTAGAATTTTCCATCTGAAATAAAAAAAATAATAAATAAAAAAAAAACAGCAGTTATTATAAGTGAAGATTCTTCTGGGATTAACATGCTGAAGGACTGAAAGACAACAAAACTAAAGAGAAACTGAGTATCAGAGTGCGTGACAGAAAGAATGCTGTCACACTGTCCAATATGGGATTTGTGACGTGAAAGATCCAGAGATTACGTCAGAATTTATCAAATCAAGTCTTCAGGTTATTTATTCTTCATGCTGTGGCTATTTTCAGGTGGATAAATTGTACTTTTCATTTAAGTGATAATAACCTAATAAAAGGAATAGAAGAGAATTGTAAATGATCATCTCAGAAGATAAAAAAGGTGCAATTTTAACTTCTTTTTAAACAGATATAGCACAAGAGGTTGAATTACTTTTGAACCAGAAAATATTTCAAGTATTAGTCTATCACCAAGATGAGTGAAAAAGATGACCTTTCTTAGCTATTTTAGCTTTGTAATCAACATTTAATCTTTTCAGCCTTTGTTGTTTTTAGATTAAGTAGATGTGATGCCAAACCTCCTTTAAAAAAGCAGACAGACAAATGTGACAAGACTTTGTTTTCCTTCATACCAGTTGAAAACTGTTACTTAATTTAGATGATCATTGTGCAACATTTTTTTTATTCTGAGAATAAACACACCTGAGAAAAAGGGCCCTTTTGTGCTGTTATGGTCTGTTATACATGGCGGAAATCTTGACATGTTTACTGACTGACTGCAACTGATACCTTTAACAAATTTCCTGTGATGTTACTGATTTTAGAAACACTGCAGTAACAATGACGGAGCATGTACAGTTCGTTGCAAAAGTATTTATGTCCCCTGACCTTTTTCTTATTTTGTCATGTTACACCCCACTAACTTCAATGTTAAAAAATGAGGGAACCTACAGTTTTTTAAGCATATTTGAACTTAGAGCTATTTCAGATTAATTTCAACAACACAGATAAATGCATGTAATATAAATAAAGAGTACAATTTTGAATCAAAGACCTTTTACAATTTGTCCAAAGGTGAACTTTCTTGTCTGAAATAGTCTACAAGGTCAGGACGTTCAACAGAGCTGTGGAAACATGGAAATGAAAATGGCATGTTTTGGGGATGTTTTGCTGCATTCTGGCCTTTACAGCAAATTATAATAGATGTCACCATTAATTCCACCATCCATCTCAGGATGCTTAAGGAAAATGCCAGGCCATCTGTGAAAAGAAAAGTAGCTGAAGCACAGCTTAATATATTTTCAAAAGCAGAAAAAAAAATGTCACTATACTTTTCAGAGTTCAAGCTGGAAAAGTTTTTGAAAATTAATATTTTATTCCCACCCTGACTTTTCGTTTCAAAGTTTGTGCGAGGGTGTTAAATAAAGTCCCAAAACAAGAAGTAAAACAGGTATGAATACTTTTGTAAAGGCAATGTGCGTGCAGACACAACTATAGCATTGCCCTGAAGTCTTTGTAATTGTTTCCTGGGGACGGATGCATCCACCAAGCTAGTAGGAGCCTCTCAGCAAGACAGACATTGAATAGATGCTATTTTTGTAGCTTAGGCGTTTTTACACTGACAGTTGTTTGATAATGCGCTGCAGGCTGTAGGTGTTCCCAAAACATAACTGTGACACAGGATGATTCATACAGTCAGGAAACCAGCGCAGTGAGCTTGCACCTTGTTCACTTTGTTAATAATAGACAGTCATGTGAACACCCGGTTTGTCTGGCAGGAAAAGGATCAGAGCACAATACGTAAATAGGCTATTTATTCAGAATAAATTCAGGATTTATAAACAAATGCATAAACTGCCCTAGATTCTACATAAACTACAAAAAATAGTTACAAAAATTGCATAGAAAACAATCAGTTTTTAAAATCATTGAATTTTTTTCTTTCTTTTTAATTGAAATAAAGATTTTAAAAAAACCCTATAAAATCCTTTATGTTACTTGAACTTGTAATAACAGATATTTTTCAGTGTCTGTGTCAGTGGGTCAGTTTACTGTGGCGTTCTTGTGAAATACAATCAGAATCGTTGGAATCCATTGAACGAGTTTATTTACCATAATAAAATTAATTTTAAAACATTTGTTCGGCCTTCAATTGCTTTTCTCCCCATTTTGTATAAAATGGAGCACTCGTAAAATGTTTATTTCACAAATTTAGTAAGTCAAAAGATTTAATGGTTTTGGTATTTTCTTGTGCTGTATAAAGAACTTTTTACCAACATACATAGTATAATCAATTAAATTTGACTGTATTGCAATGTAAACAGAACTGAACTGGAAAAAGCAGTGTAACTTTGGTTTTGAAATTACTTGGATTTAAACTATTTGGTGATATATTTTAAGACTAACACGTCTTTGATTCTGTATGTTTAACTTAAAAATTCTTACAATTTCGGTGCCCAGGAAAAATTTACTTTTAGTTCACAAACTTTTATTGACAGACTCTTTACTTTTGAAGTGTGTGAGTTAGGTGTGTGTTACTTTCCTTCCTACGTAAAACCAACTCATCACTGCATAAGGTCAATGAACTTTTAACAGGAGTTCAATGTAGGTTAATTTGTTAGGAATTGCAAATGGAAACAATAAGCATCAATCTTGCAAACTGCAACTGCCTTTTATTTCAGTTTACTAACTGAAAAGAAATCCCTGTTTGATAAAGAATCGACTTTTGTTAAATATATAACTTAATTTGGCCTTTGCAGAACATTTCATTTCTTATCTTCTAGTAGGTCTCATGGTTTCGTTGGTAGGTTTGATTTGTTTGTGGCATCACACTGCCTCCTAGTTTTTACAGATGGTGTTGCGTGAGTGCCTTAATTGAAGACCTGTTCCAAATTCAAGCCGTCTACCATAGAGTTATCTGATCCAGAACTGTCTGACTTTCCTATAAAGTTAATTTTAGATTTATAGTCTTGAGATGTTATGAATAGTTTTCAAATTCTGAATATTTACCGAATCTTTTAATTTTTTTTTTTTTTTTTACAAAATCTTGATGACATCTGATTTTCTGTCCATACATTGTCTATAACTACTTGTGGAGTCACAAGTAGACTGGTGCCTATCTGCAGGCTTTTTACAGATAGCAAAAGGCAGATGGGGCTTTCTGCCTTTTGCCATCTGCCTGCAGACAGAACCATCTTTGGACAATAGGCACGTCACAGACCTGAACTTGGCCTCACTCTGAGCTGGTTTGAATGAGCTATTCAAACGTGAATCAGCTTTTGTTACCTAAAACAGATATAACCATTGATAATAAACAACAACTTGTATACCAAAGATGTGTTATTCTTAAAACAATTTCCAAATTTCAATTGGAATACCTTGAACTGACACAACAAACTTGTGACGCTGCCACTGATGTTGGTAAGTAGAACTGTCTAAGATATTTTGACATACTTTGTCTCCGCCTTGTGGCAGCTGGGAGGTATATGGCTTTACCTGCACTGCGAACTGAAAAGACATGATGCGCAAGGTCGGCATATCAGCTCTCTTGTTCAGTTTGTGGCATCGGGTTGTGTTGTTGCCCACATCAGAATGTTGATGGCATCATAGCTGAGGAATTAGCATCTAAAGGGGGGTTCATAAAAAACAATCCCAACTCCTGAGCTCCAAGCACTGACCAAGCAGTCCGATCTGATCACCTATTAATTAAGGAACAAAATATTATTGCATCCAACTTTGATGAATATTTAAAGTTTTTATTTAACATTTTACAGTAATCAAAATGGGTGGACAATCTTGCAAAGGAGGCCACTTCATTTTAAGAAATTAAAGGACTTTAGTTGTTGTATATAGCAACACTTAAGCCTATTTTTAAGATAAACCTTTGCAACTGATTATATTCATCAAAAAGGAATTTGTTTTCCATTTTCTAAAGGTAAATATAATAAGATATTCAAATTAATAAATTTTGAATAGATGCATAACTGAATCATTATTTGCTTCTGACTTGTTCCTGAAGTAATCTCCTTTATATGCTTTCATTGACAGAAAATTTCAAAGAGAAAACTTTCCAACTTTATTTTGTCTGTCTCCACCTTGTGGCAGTTCTGAAATAAGGAGTGCCTTGAAACAACAACAAAAAAAATAATGTCTTGAAGTTGTTCACGGTTTATCTTCTTACAATCTAAAACTTTGATGTATTTCTTGTATTCAATAAAGCAGATTAACACAAAATGAGCAATAAAAGGGAGCTGGCACGTGTCACCACAATCTTTGAAATGGGAGTGCTATGTGGAAACTGGAGTACCTGAAGAAAAACCACGGGGAGCCATGTTCAGTCAGAGATGCATGGATGGTAAGACAGGAGGTCAGACAGATGGTAGGTCAGTGTGAAGTATTATTTTAACTATATGCTATTGGGAACCATATACCATATGGTTAGCTATATGGTTAACTATATGTCAATACAATATAATTAACCATATAATTAACCATATTTGGTAACTATATGATTAACAGTTACCAAACCTGAACTGGAGCAAAAAATGCGGGAGACTCATCAGCAAACCCTGAGGTTCTCTCGTTTTGTCATGAGTCTGTCATCCTGGACCTATCAGTGGTCAGAAGTTGTTTCTGGAAAGGAACTTTGCTTCAAGATGTCACATAATATGTCATAACTTGATGGGTTTGCTGTCTGGTTAAAGCATCCTGTGGACTGCCTTCTGGGCTCCTGCAATTTCTCTCTATTGCTCACTGTCCTTGGTCCCACAAATTTATGGATTTTGTAATAGATTTGCCCAATGACCACTCTGTTCTCATGATTGTAGATCGATTCTTTAGGACATCCCACTAGGTACCACTTCACAAACTTTTTTCCAATGAGCTAGGAGGGATTCTGGCTTGAGAAAATCTCTCCTGTCTAAAAACATTGTTTCAGATGGAGGACCAAAGTTTGCTTGCTGTTTTTAAAGAGTTCTGCTGTATCCTGGGTATCAAGGTAAGCCTCTCGTCGGGACTTCACCCACAAACCCACAGGCAAACTGAGAGGATCAACTTAGAAGCGGAGACCAAGCTTTGAATGCTCTGTGAGCAAGATCCATCTTCATGGTCTCATAACTTTACACTCACTGTCAAACATGCTGGTGCAAGCATGATGATTTCGTTTGTTCTAGGTGTGGTAATGACCCAGTTAAGGCCCCGACTTCCTGTGCCTAAAATGTTTAAAAATAAATGACTCCATTGAAACTCGATTCGTTTAAATGCTCTGATATGCAAAACTATGAAAAGAAGAGATTGCATACTTTCTCTTTGTAATGACTGGCATTTTCACAGCTAAGTTTAATCTTAAAAACAAATATTAGAGACTTAAAGTTTAATGTAAACATGTAGGAAATGATAATGTTAAAGCAGTGGACAAATTAGGGTCTTCTGGTGGGAAACCAAACCCAGTAGATATAGTAAACTCCAATGTATGACACATTGGGACGTTGGGGGAAGTAATGGAAGATATTAAAGAATAACAATTAAAAGTGATGGTCTTTGATATCAGCAGTATTATGTAACATTAATAAATATATGTATCTCACTGAGAAATGTCTTATCTTGGGTGTTGTGAACTTGTGTTCTCAAAAGTCTGAGCCTGTAGAACTCCTTAATGAGATAAGATGAAATACAAATTAACGTTTCACAGTTTTGCACTTGTTTGTGTTTTAAAATTCCTATAAAAGGCCATGATGTTTGTCGTTGTAAGTTAAAGCAAATATAAATATTTTTGCAAGGCACTAAAGTAAAAAGTAGCCTATAAATGTAATTTCAATTTCCCCTGAATTTGATTTACAAATGTTTTCTTTCTGCAGCCAGTTTGGTCGGTCTACAGTTTTCTTCTGCTGTCATTTTTGTGAATTATGGATTTGGGAAACATGGCTCTATTAATGACATTCCTATCGTTCCTGGTTTCTCTAAAGTAAAGGGTTTATCTTGTTTATTAAAATCACATTCCACGTTTTAAAAAGACAGGATATTTTGATGATAAACTGTGGGGGGGGGGGGGTTGGGGTTTTTTTCTTTACTTTTTTGACTGAAAAAGACATAAATATGCCGAGAGCTGGAGGGCCACAGTGACGTATGAGGGGGTTGCAAAAAATAACCTCCCGTGTTTCACCCCTTCTGAACGCCCCTCTAGCGTGCGGAACCAATTAAATCCCCTCGCGTTGCGTTCACGGCACTATAAACGCCGTTTTCCTTCGCACAGACACGCACATTCCGTGTGGTTTACTTTATGGTAAACCGGAGGAAAGGTGGCTGTTCTTTTTGTGATAGACTTTGTTTTCTCTTCGGCTCGGTTTTCATCGCTGGCTTTCCTGTTCGGGTCTGAGTGCAAATGGCAGAGCAGGAGAAGCAGCCATTAACCGCCTCCGACTCAACGGTATCGGGCTCGACGCAGACCGGGAGAGCGGTGGCCCTGGCCCGGCTACTGCACCAAGAATGCATCCAACTCCTGGAGCTATTCGTGAGTTTTCCCGCTTTGCGGGCTTTGCCTCATGGCTCCTCATCGGCGTGTCTCACAGACCGTCCCGTTATATGCGGTTTGTCCCTGTGCTGAGACTGTTAGCAACCTGTCGCATTGCCGTGTGTGGGTTTTACTGCAGACACTGAACATAGGTGATGTTGAGACAGGGCCGGTCCATACGGAAGAGGATTAGGGCCACTGAAAAAAATCCCCAAAATAATTTTGACTTTAATCTCAGAATTCCATCTTTATTTCTCAGAATTCTGACTTTAATCCCCAAATTCCATCTTTTTTTTTCTCAGAATTTTGACCTTAACTCAGAATTTTTACTTTAAAGCAGATGGGCACCCTAGAGGAACCTGGTTCAATGACCAAGAGTGTCATGTTGAATTTAAGCCATTTTATTTCCTGTGGCCTGAGATTAAAGTCAGAATTCTTTTTTTTTTCCCCTCCCCAAGTGGCCCTATTTGTCTTCCATGTGTAATATCATTTAGTTTGCATTATTCAACTGGTGCTTTTGGATGCCCCCTGGTGATGTAGGGGTCCTAGCAGCTGCTTAACTCTCACTATGCACTATGAAAGACACTATGCTTCCTTGTATTCCTGATCTCCCTGCTAGATGAATCTTCAGCAATTTTCCTGCTTCGGTGTCTCATTCATTACCAGAAAACATTTTAATCAATCATTATAGTCAGCAATATAGTCAACATTATGCTAACATTGTTACTTCAAATAGAGCATTGCACTTCACATGGTGTAGATAGAATCTCATCACTTCCTCAAGACCTTGTCTGTTTTGTTTTGGGGGGGGGTTTCGTAGAAAGAAAGGGAGACCTCCTTGTCTGACCAAACCCCAGACGGAGGACGTATGGTGCCTTTGTCCTCCGAGGCGACAGAGTCCACTACAGGGGAGCAGGTGCAGCTGCTGCACGCGGCTCTGCGGCAGTGTCTGGGGATGATCCGCTGTGTCATCCAAAAGGAGGAGGAGCAGTGGGGCAGGCTGGAAGACGACTACGAGACCCTAAAAGGATCAGTCCGAGCACGTCTGGAGAACCTGCTCTCCACCACCAAAGAACTGCTGAAGAGCAAAGATGAGACCGTGGAAGTAACTCCAGATCATCAATGTAATGAGGTGAAGTATAAATAGCACAATCTTGTGCAAAGACGTATTTTGATACCGTTTGTTTTATATTTTTCTTTAAAGCACTTGGTAGAGGTTGATGAAGGAGTCTAAAGCACAGGGGTTGCCAGATCTTTATAATTCATATGAAGGGTTACCCCATAAAACTTGCTTAACCCAGTGGTCGGCATGCCAAGCCAGCCTACAATTAGCCCATCATGTTTTTGTACTAAAAATGTTTTGTTGACAGGAGATGTCAAATATTACTGGATGAACCTCTAAAAGTGCAACTACAAGTTATATTTGCGGTTCGCATTGAGCTTGCACAAGCAGAGCAGTACTGTGGCTTTTAAACTTGACGCCATTCTTGAGGTAGTATTCACCAAAGAAAGTCCTGATAAGGGCTAATATAAATGCCAATACAGATGAACCTGTACTCCAAGAACACCTTCCAAATCGTCTTATTTGAGTGAAAAGGTAAACTTCCAGTGTTTCTCCTAGAAACTTGGTTTTGGAAGGGATTTTATAGGGTTGCACAGACTGATCATTGTTTATTTCATTTTGGGTGATTGATACTTGCCTATGAAACTGATCTTATCTACTGATCTACTCTACCACCACTAGCATCTGATAGAGGGCTACGTTTCACAATAGTCAGTCTACTGTTGCCAACTTTGCAACTTTTTTTGCTATTTTTTCGTACAGGGCCTGCTGCTGGTGGTCAGAGACCCGGAGGTGCCGGTGCTTCTGTCAGGCTGCCCCAGGGCACAGCTATACAATACCCTGCCACCATCAGCAATTGAATGTGTGTGTGAATGACTAAAATGTAGAGTGAAGCGCTTTGGGGATCTCTGGTCTTGATAAAGCGCACTACAAGTACAAGCCATTTACCACCGAAACAAATTGGTCAGGCTTTGAAATAATAATAATAACAGAATAAGTTACTGCTTGCACTTTTACAAGGTCATGTCTATTTGTATATATATTTTTGATTTATTGTCCAGCGTTTATATATAATTTATCTATGTAAGGCCATATCTAAACTATTTGAAATCCATTATTCTACTCTGATAAAGCTTATTGAAGTGTGGAAAACTTTTACAACCATTGTTATAATTCCAGCAGTGAATGTCAGGAAGTCAGACCGCCCTCACCCTCCCACTCTTGACCTCAAGTAGCAGGTTTAGTATTATATTGTAGAGAACGGTTCAACTAGTTCCAGCAGTAAGCTTATCCATCTTAGCATGGGGAGTAAGAATATAACTAAATCACTCCTCAAAATGTCTGGAACAACTAATTTCAAGGTGCAGATATGTTATGATCATGATTTGAATCTGAGTATGTGGGTACCGCCTAGCAGTGACTGGTGTATACAGGGGTTTGTGGTCAATTCCAGAGTGAGACGTGAGGCTTTCTGCCAAACACATCAGGAAATTTGCAACAGAATGACTGAATAACAAGACCTCTTCTTAGATTTATACTCGGAAATCTTAATGAACTGAAACTATGCTGGAAAGATAAGCTGGATTCCTCCACAGTGATCTGAGACCGAAAGTTAGGTTTACTTAATTTCTGAAAAAAAAACACTTTTCCACTTTGTCGCTGCCTTGATTTTCTACATTTGAGGTTATATTTCTCCATTGTAGCTGTTACATTCTGATGTATTTTGTTTAAAAAAACATGATATCTTCACAGCTGAATCTACATTCTGTTGATATACCCAATAGTCAGTGAGCTTATGTAGCCTAAATTCATAACAGGATAGAATTTTGTATTTTTTTAATATGGCTCAAACACAGAATGATTCCTTTGCCCTGTCTCTCCCTACTGACAGATGCGATGCTTTGTTTTCCTCCTCTCCTCTGTCTAGGAAGTTGATGGCATTGGGGGAACCTTTGGCCTAAAAATGTGGACCTACCGCGTGCTGTTGGAGCTCATCCACTGGGCTGACCATGCTGCAAAGACCCTGCATGTTTTACACACAGAGAGGGAAGGAATAAAGTAGATCTGCCCCTTTTTGTTTCACTCCAGCAACATTAAATAGACCTAATCAATACTACCAACAAGCTTTTTCTTCAACATATTCCTATTTAAAATTGTAAACAGATGATCACTGTATACACTTGACATGGGAAAAACTACTTAACACTACTAAGCCCCTTTAAAAGTGTCAGTATTATCTATGTCCATAGCTAATGGATATAATTATCTATAAACAACTCAAGGTGGTTCATTTTTATAACAACCTTCAGTTTTAAAAAAAAAATGCTATAAATATCAAATATGACTTAAAAGAATTTAGACATCAAAAGTTAACACCTTTAAATTGGGCCTCTGCCTCTTTAAAACACTCCTGCTCTTTCTGAAACTCCGCCTTCAGGAAGTCATCACAATGTCACTCCTCTATTAACCTGTTTAGTGCCCTGGATGAACAATCTCACCTGCGCCCTCCAATGTCATTTGGAGGGAGAGGAGACACCAATGTGTCTCACATTACCTCCCGCCCCCTAAGAAGATGTCACCCTGGGCGTTTACCCACGTTGCCCAAATCAGAAACTGCCACTTGGTGGCAACCATTCAGCTGTACAAAATGCCTGGGTGGCTCAAGCACAGCTCCTCCTCTGAGCTGCAATTTCAAATCTTCTGCCTCACAGAGCAACCTTCTCTTGCGACTCCCTCACTTAGCTCTGTGCAATGCAATGTTGGTAAAAAGGTTGTTAAAGGGTTAAGAGCAGCTCTATTGCCACAGGAGATTAAAGGATTTTCCCAGACACTGGTATTTCCACTAGAAGTGTTAAAGTGACCTCTGTTTTCCCATGTTGATTTTCTGTTTGGTTTGGCAAAAAAAATTTAAAAAATGCTTGTAGAGTTTGGAAATTAGTTTGGTCTAAGAGGTGACTGACTTTTATATTTTTCTCTTTTCTTTGAATGCAGTTTAAATTTTTATTTAAATCAATTTCAGTTAATGGCTATATATATCTATACTTGCTGATTTTAACACTCCTCAATTTACTAACTGCTAGAGATTAACCAAAAATCCACAACTGATGAACTGTGACTTACATGTGCAGCTGATTATGTTGCCATTTTTAGCTTTTAACAAACGTAATCTACACTTTTAATCTAAATGATGTCCTAGAGTCTCGTCCTGTGTGATGTGAGGCATCATCTGTGACATGGTGTCATGTTTTTGCTGCTTTGTTCATAGTTCTCTCCTGATACTTGAATGTGTTGCTGAACTCTACATTATTTGACCAACTGGGTGTGTTTCCCTTGTCTCCCCCCCAAATCCCTAGTCTTGAGGCCTGGAAATAGTATCAGAACTGCTGTATTAGACAGATTTTTTTGTATAATAAAAATCTAACACTATGCACCGCACTTCTAATATAGCCGGATGCACTAACTGAGTGTAAAACAACTCACTTTAGATGTAATGATAGAATGTCTTTCTGAATGCCGTGCATTGTTAATTTCTGTGAAGATTGTGCATTGCAAATTAAAATACCAATCCCACTCGTGTTTTGTTTTATTTGCAAGAAGGCATAATTATGATTCAGAATTTTTGTTAACACTTTATTTGAATAATAAATAGTTTTATTATTTGTGAATAAGACTGTCATGACACAGTCATAAACATGACATAACACCTGCCATGAACATGAGTAAGTCTTTGTGAATATTTATGACTGTTGTCATAAAGTGTCATTCGTTAAATCATGACACTTTTAATACAAAGTTGACATTCAAAATGTCTTGGTTATGACAACTTGACAGTAACCAAGAAATCCTAATCTGACATAAATTTGTTATAAAAATATTACTGAATAAACTTTTAAAATTGTGTAGCTTTATGTTATTAAAGCTAAAGTTTGATTAGTAATAATTTTATAACAAATTTATGTCAGATTAGGATTTCTCGGTTAATGTCAAGTTGTCATAACCAAGACATTTTGAATATTGACCATTGTGACCACTGTGGATAAGCTCCGCACCAAGCTAATAGCAGCAGTGCAAGCAGCTCACGAAACTGTTGCACACCATGGCCCAGCAGATCTAATCAATTCACAAGTTTTCACAAATTGATTTTGAATTGGAAAAAATTGCAATACGTCGATAAATCGATATTTTGAATCTCTCAAATTACCCAGCAGGAACTTAGCTAAGTAGCCCCAGATAATTTTTAATAGCTAGTTCCACTTTGAATTCTCTACATTTCAACTATGTTCTACACTGTGTTTCTGTGTTGAAGCTTTTTGAAATGAAGCCACCAGATCATCATTTCCCAAAGTTATACACTTTGCCATTCTGTTTGTACTGTTTGCCCGAACTTCCGGGCCACTGGAGCGCTCATAAATATTCATAAGCAAACGTGACGTAATTTGCGAAAAGCGCCTTTAAATCCCCGCGCGCTCCCGCCGTGGCACCATAAACATCGTTCCCTTCCGCACAGACACGCACATTCCGTTTGTGTGTGTGTGCGTGTCTGTGTGTGTGTCTGTGTTTTTTTTTCTTTCTTTGTCTTTTTTTTTTTCTTTTTTTTTTTTAAGGCGAAGGGGAATTAAATTTCATTTCTCCTCGGCTCGATTTCCATCGCCGGCTTTACCGACCTGAGTGCAAATGGCAGAGCAGAGGAAGCAGCCGTTAACCGACTCAACGGTATCGGGCTCGACGAAGACCGGGAGAGCGGTGGCCCTGGCCCGGCTACTGCACCAGGAATGCATCCAGCTGCTTCAGCTATTCGTGAGTTTTCCCGCTCTCCGGGCTTTGTCTCACTGTTTCTCATTGGTGTGACTCACAGACCGTCCCGTTACATGCGGTTTGTCCCTGTGCTAAGTCGGTTAGCGACCCTCTTATTGAACGTGAAAAAGGTGAACTTCAGTGCGAAATGTACTCAGCAGCATGTATCCTTATATCTATGACCTCCCTGCTTTATTGATTTTCTGCTATTTTCCTTCTTGGGGTTTTGATTCATTACCAGGAAACCTTTTAAACAAATCAGTCAATAAATGTATCATTATTCTCAAATTGAGTATACATATAAAACAAAACAGTTGTTTAAAACAAAATAATTTCAGACAACATAATAAGTTAAGTCTCAAGCTGAACGTCGCCCCACAGAGTACCCCCCTGCATTGTGCCTTCCCCACACAGCTCCTTCAGACTAGCAGCAGCAGCAGTAATTAGCAAATGTCTTGTGGAACTACACGTCTGATAATACATTACTTGAAATAAAATATTACTATTATTATGTTTAAAACATAATAATAATATTGCATTATTTAAAACAAAATAATTTGTTGCACTAAACATGATGTATTTAGAATTTTATCATAAATTCCTCAAGGATATGTTTGTTTTTTTTTTTTTTTCCCTTAGAAACAAAGGGAGACCTCCTTGTCGGATCAAACCCCAGATGGTGTACGAATGGTGTCTTTGTCCTCAGAGACAACAAAGTCCAGTATAGAGGAGCAGGTGTGGCTGTTGCACTCGGCTCTGCGACAATGTCTGGGGATGCTCCGCCGTGTCATCCAAAAGGAGGAGGAGGAGCTGGGCCAGCAGGGTGACGGCTATGAGACCCTAAAAGCATCTGTCCGAGCACGTCTAGAGAACCTGCTCTACACCACCAAAGATTTGCTGAAGAGCAAAGATTTGACCCTAGAAGTGGCTCAAGACCAACAGTGTAATGAGGTGAAGTATAAACAGCACAGTCCTGTTTGGATTCAAGCCACTTGCCAGATCTTCCTCTGAATTAAAATGTCTCACTTTTCCACCGCTCCACTTTTCGAGTCAGCCAGATTTGTTTTCTGGTAGTAAATTCGGTGTGGCTCAGCATGGCTGTTCTCAGATTTTCATACACACTTCAAGGGTAGTGCTAGCAGCACCAAGCTGGGTAGGCTCTGAAACAATTTGATTAACAGATAACCGCATTCATTGATTGCGGTCAATCAATGAATGACCACATTCATTGGTCATGAATGCGGCCATTCGTGAAAAAGGTGAACATCTCCTGGGCTCGGTTTATATCGCTGGCTTTACCGACCTGAGTGCAAATGGCAGAGCAGAGGCCATTTGCCCATCCAAGTTGCAGGTTGTCTTGGACGAATCTCATCCACTTCATGACAGGCTGGTTTACCAGAGGAGCACCATCAGCCAGAGACTGACAGCACCAAAATGCACCACGGAAAATAATTCCTGCCTGTAACTATCAGATTGTAAATGCTCAACTCTGAGTGTCATTAATCTGACTTTTTTTTCTGGTCTCATATACAGATTTATTTATTGATTCATATGCTTTCTTGTTTTTTATTTGTTCGTTTGTTTATATTTAGTCATTTAAATATCATTTAATTATATTTACTTACAAAATCACACTTATGAATATATATTTTTTAGAAATTGTCTATAGTTTATGGTTACATTTGTATTTACTAATATTTAACACCTTGGATGGAGTAGCTTGTCAACAAATATGTAGTTTCTTCCCCTTGGAGATCAATAAAATATATTATATTCAATGTGTAATTTAAATGAACCAGTGTAACCCAAGCGGTTGCTTTCTTCACCAGTGAAACCAAGTGTGATCTAAATCAGGTAACGGACACTGGACTGTTCTTCAAGGTTAATTTTATGTGGTATGAGAGCTCACAGTTATTTCATTAGTGTGTGAGAGACACATCTGCATGCAAAAGTCTCCACCAGCATCCATCATAGTTCTTTTGCTTTGTGTGATTTTACCTTCTTTTTTTCCTCATTTTATAAATCAATATATTTATCTAACAATAGCGCAGAGCAAAATATTCTCTTTCCCACAAAACATTCAAAATTACATCTTACAATATGAAACAGTACATATTTAATAAACAGAGATATTTAAAATGTACAGATTATTTCATAGATACTAAAGGTGTGTACAACAATCAGACTGGTAATTTATGAATAAAAACACTTTTCAAGTTAGTCTCTTCCTTGATTAATAATACACATAATCTGTTTTTCTGCTTTTGAGGTTATATTTCTCAACTATAACTATTTTATTCTGATTTGTTTTGTTTAATAAAACATGTTATTTTCACAACTGAATCTAGAGTTTGACCAATAGTCAATGATCTTATGTAGCCTAAATTCATAACAGGATAGAATTTTGTATTTTTTAAATATGGCTCAAACACAGAATGATTCCTTTGCCCTGTCTCTCCCTACTGACAGACGTGATGCTTTGTTTTCCTCCTCTCCTCTGTCTAGGAAGTTGATGGCATGGGGGGAACCTTTGGCCTAAAAATGTGGACCTACCGCGTGCTGTTGGAGCTCATCCACTGGGCTGACCATGCTGCAAAGACCCTGCATGTTTTACACACAGAGAGGGAAGGAATAAAGTAGATCTGCCCCTTTTTGTTTCACTCCAGCAACATTAAACAGACCTACTCAACACTAACAACCAGCTTCTTCTTCAAAATATTCCTATTTAAACATGTAAACAGTAGATCACTCTATACACTTGATGTCGAAAAATTACTTAACAAAGCCATGTAAACAGCTTTTCCCAGACTGGAATTTCCACAGCAAGTGTTGAAGTGACCTCTGGTTTGCCATGTTGGTATTTCTTTTCACAAAGAACATTCTTGCAGGGCTTGTAAATAAGTGTTCTCCAAGAGGTGACTAAGTTAGATTTTTTTCTCTTTTTTCTTTGCTGTATTAATGTAGTCTGGTAAAAACTGTCCCCTTGTATTACATTTTGCTTTGTATAGAGGGTTTGGCTGCTGAGAAACAATTGCTTTCCTGGAGACATGGACAGTGTTGAAGTTTTAAATTTGACCCAATTGCTTATGTTTGCCCATGACATATGTAATGTGCCAGGCACCCTTACATACATAGACATCTGCACAGCTGAAATATTGGCTCATATTCATAATGATCTGCTTTGATGTTTTCTGCATACATACACCACAGACTAAGAACTTGATGAGAATTCAATTGTTCATAAAATCTGTTACATATTGTATACAAAATAAACATCAACACAAACAAACAATGATTAACTTAAATGGATGTTTATAGTTGTCAGGAGACAAATGTGAACAAAGGCACTGAATCTCAATCAGTATAAAATCTGTACTCCTAAAAAAAAAACCTTCTATGTGCAAAGACCTCTTGAGTTATTTTATATTTATATTTTTCATTTTTAAGGTTTATGGAGGGAACAAAAGCAGACAGGTGGCTAATTTTCCTCATGAGAGATGTTAAGCATTCATATAATTTCAATTAGCCAGTGTAACCCAAGCGTATTGCTTTCTTCACCATTGAAACCTAGTGGGATCAAAATTAGGTTAGAGTGTCCACCAGTATCCATCATAGTTTGATTTTGCTTCTTCATGTGATTGCAATGTGTTTTTCTTTTTCTCTCATTTTATAAATCAATATATTTAACAATCCCATAGAGCAAAACAATATCTTTCTTACAAAACAAATTAAGTAGAGTTGGTGCGCTTACTGTTTTAACAAGACCAAGTAAATGTTCAAAAAACTTGCGAGTTGACCATGTTGGATGAGCTCTGTATTGGTCCCCGATTTATCCTGCATCTACATGTACACAACAACAACTTTTTGCCCTCTTTCATTGGAACCTACTCAGCTAGACTTTAATTAATTCAGAGTGTTTTCCAGTACAATTGGATACCTCTTTAATTTGGGTTGGGTGGTCATAGCAAGTAGACTCCAGATTCTGTTGAGGGACGATCCTATTTGCAGCAGATTATTTAACCTATTTCTTACTTTCTCAGTCCACTGGAAAACATTTAGTCATATTTCTTTATCCTACATATGAAAGCAAAAAAGTCCAGCAACATTTTGTCAGCTGACTCGCAGCTTTCCCAGAGTATGTACACAAATTTACACTATGAGCGAACTTTTTCAATATGGAACAGCTTACTTCAAAATAATAGGCAGGCATGTTGAGTAGATTTTTCTTTTCAGTCCCATGTATTCATTTCAGGGTGTGCATTTTAAATCAGAAGTGTTTTTGCAATGTCATATTGTCCCTTTATTCTCTTCTCATTTAATGCTTGGGGTTTAATTCTCAGATCAAGGTATGCCTGGGACAAGTCTCTAGTTCACAGAGTAATGAATATTTAGATTTTTTTTTCAGTATTATTTTATAGATGTGATATTTTTCCTATTATTAGTAGTAAAAATATTGTTATTTTCAATAGGACAAGTTCTTATGGTGATAGTAGTTTTTTAAATTTAAATAATAATAATAATTATTATTATTATATTATTAATAATATTATTAATAAAATAATACTATTATTATTTCCATAATTTAGGGGCGGGGGGGTTGGCTGCACCCCATTTTACCAGCGGAACCTCAAGGATGTTGTGCACATGCGCGCTGTGTGCAATCTACCGGAGCGCCAGAGGTAGTGAAGGCAGTCCTAATGGCGGAGAGCGTACGGTCGCCTTTTGACTACCGGGAGCCACCGACCCTCGACAGCGACGGGGATGGGAGCAAGCCGCCGCCACCACGGGGGTGAGTGAGTGCGGCGACGAAAACCGGTTGGTCGTCGCGAGTCGTTTTCATCGCATTAAACGCCAGAGCCACATGCGCACGCGCTGGGAGCGTGCTCGTATTTGTAGTTAACGTTAGAATCCAGTGTTCGCGTGCATGATTTCGGTGTTGTGGTGCAGAAAACTGAGAAGGGAAAGTGTATTTTATCTGTTTATTTGCTGCAGACGGTGAAGACTGAAGGTTCGCGTCTGCCGCCCAGGCGGCTGGGTTAGCACTGAAAGGAAGCCCGTTTGAATTCAGATGTTTATACGTCTGAGAAGTCCTAGCTAGCTGCTGCTGGAAGCTAACAAGCTAGCAGTGGTTTAGCATTCATGTTAGCATTATCCCCGCAGAAAACAGTCGCTGTTATAACCCCTAAATCAGAAGTCATCTTCATCTACCACAGTTTAAGAACTGCATGTTTTCCAACATATTTCTCATCAGTTTTGGACCAACGGCTCACAAATGGCAGGCGTGTTTTTGTGTTGAGTAAACAAAGTTGCTGACCACCATGAAAAAAAAATGCATCCTAAAATATTTAACTGTCACTGGGCTTAGAGAATAAGGCACACGTTGTTGCGCTAATCAGTCTTTTCAAAAGGCAAGTCGCACAGTCTGAGTGATTGAATGAAGGGGTGGGGCTACTATTGGTGTTGCGATTAGAGAAATCACGACCATTAGCAGCAATTAGCTTGTTTACTCGTTGCATCCTGTTTACTATATCAGTACCCTGAATTGTCTCCAAAATAAGGCGAGATTTTTGATCAAGCTACTGTTAGATGCATTTTATTTGATCAACAATAACTAACCGTTAAATTAAAAAAAATATTGCATTTATTAACCAGAAGCTATGTAAATAAACCTTGTTTTTACGGAGACGTTTTAATTTCAAAAAAAGAAAAAAGCCACAACATCCTTAATGTCCCCATTGACAAACAATATGAGTCATTTGTATTTACCTATTTATGTCCGTTTGCTGTTTTATGCAGTATGGTTAAAAATGGAGTATAATTTACTCCATTTGCACCACAGATTGGATTCCAATCCCCAGGGCAATATTGTGTGTAATATTATAATTGCAAAATCAAGAAGCATGAAGCGGCGGCTTAATACAGTTTGATTGGTTCTAAATTTTTTAAAGTAATCAGTTACAAATACTGGAATGATGGATGTTGTTTTAGCCTGTATTTCTTACGTCAACATATCTTTCTTATTTTGACAGGCTATATTGTTTGAGTGCTTTTGCTTTAAAAAATTAATGGTTGACCTTTTGCTGTCTGTTATGCCAAGAACTGATATAGACTTGTCTATCAAGTTCAGAGATCTCCAGGACAGGAAAAAGAAAATTAGAGAGTGAAAGAGACCTTTAAGGGTAAAAAGGTACACAATAGATGTGCTGTAAATGGATGATTATTTATCAGCATTACTGCTGATACATGGAAAGTTTAATAATCATTTTTCTAGTAGGGATTTGAAATTCCAATCCTTCACTCCAGTGCCACTTTCCTGCAACTTTTGGATGGATTCCTGCTGCAACACATCTGAAACCAAAGGCTGACTTTCCTCCTTGGCATGTCAGCAAGTTTTGCAAAGGCCTGCTCATGGACCGTTTGAGTCCGAAAATGCATGAACAAACACATTTGCTTTGTTTAAGTCTTAGTAAAAAAATCATTTAAAGGTTAGGGATGCATCAAATCGTCATAAAGCATAGTGAGAAACCCCTCACAGCCAGCTCCTGGTCAAAATTCACACAGTTGTGCGAAAATCAAACCTGTTGGAAATTCTGGTCACCCCTTTTAAGTGTTACACAGTTGAAGCAAATTTACCTGAAACTCTTTCATTCACTAGTCTCTCACTGGAGTACTTCTCAAAAAAGTATATAACTAAAGTGGACATGTCGGTAAAAAAACTGAAATTCTGATATTGGAGTTTGTGAGCTTCAAAGCCACATAAAAATATTTTCCCCCAACCATTTCTTCTTGCTTACTGAATTGAGGGTTCACTGATCTCTCTCACATTAGCATACATTAATATTATTGTAAACACAAAACTATTGCAGTAGAAGTATGTTGTTGACTGTAGTAAATTTAAAATTGAAGTTGTTTTTTTTTTTTGCACAGAATGGCAAGGATTATCAAAGTTAGTCTTCTTCTCTGGCAAGGATCTCCTTGCTTCCGGGTTTTTCTATTTGTTCTTCTTTTGTAGTTCTGGACTCAATGTTACACGTAAGTGTATGTTCATATGCAGCACATTCCCGAACTTCCCGAACAACACTAAAACAGTTAACTGTTTTAGTGTTGTATGACACGGGTCATACAAGTTCGGTCATACAAGTTTGTCGTCCAAAGTACGACAAACTTTGTTGTTGTACTATGCAAAAACAAAGTTTGTAAGCTGTGAATTATAGAAAGCGCCGATGTAGTGGTACAGTTTGAGCAAGTGTTGCACAATATTTACAGAAAATATTGTAGTGTAGTCCCAGCTTAAACATCAATCCTGTAATCTCTTCATTTTCAGTTCAGCCGAAATTCCTGACAAGAAACGCGCAGCACATTTTTTTCTGTGATGATTGATAACTGTTTTAGTGTTGAATTAAGTCAATGCTTTCAAAAATCAGTTATAGTCGCTTAGTAATATGGGGATTTGCTAAAATTAGAATAAAGAAATGCATAAATAAAAATCAGTTTGGATCAGTAAAAACCTGATTGGTTCATATAGTTGAAACAAATTCTTAAAGATAATCTGCTTTGCTCCAGATGTCTCCTGCACACCTTAATATTTCTGCTGGCTCTGCCAATATTTACAGTAAAAAAAGTTTTAATCGATGCTTTTTATATAATGTTGATGGTACATTAAACAAAGGCTTTTCTCTCTTTACAGCCGCGTGTGTGGGAGAAAAAGGAAAGGGACACCTGTGAAGGTGTGTGATCGAGCGTATGTAACAGAAGATGAGGAGGAGGAGAGCATGTCAGAGCACAGCTACAGTCCGGGTACATATACACATACAACTTGCCATCTGGTACCACTGTCTTTATTCGTTGTGCTGTGTTAAACCTTCCATTCCAAACATAGTTTCTATAATGAAACTGTTTACTTGATCGCAGGTGACGGCCAGTATCCAGAAGGCGCCGAAGACCGCCTTCCTCCTCCTGGCAGTCCCTACTACCTGCCTGACCCCACTCAGCTCTGGTAAAGAAGACCCTGAACACTTTTCTCCAATGCTGACGGGAGATGTCTCGTTGCTAAATCCACTTCATGTTTTTCCAGCGTTCCTGAGCTGGGGGAAGACGGAGCGAGCGGTGTCCGAGGACCCGTGCTCTTCCACCCGCCTCCCAACTGCCGTATTCGAGAAGTCCACTGTGGTACTCAGGTCCGATTGGTCGTCATAGCGATCCGCGACATTGCGAAAGGGGAGGAGATAACTGTGGACTACAGCCTGACGGACTGGGGGGAGAACGCAATGGTGAGCAGCCGATAGCATTTCAGAGTATTTTCTGTTAAACAAGCGAATAGTGAAATATTGGGGATAAAATGGTAATGAAGAATACAATGGTAAAACAGATCCTCTCACTGAATGTAGTCTTATCCAAAATTGCGGTTATTTTTTACACCCAGAACTTTGGTACTGTTTTGGAGTGTGAACTGAATTGACTGTTTTAATTACATATAAACAGTCCACTGAAAAGTTTTCTACATGTTCTAATTTCAATGTGCTGTATTCTGAATTTAAATATTTTAGACAACATTTTAAAGAAGCTGATCCTTTCTGCTTCTCCTGAGGGCATTGTGTGTTCAGTCTCAGACGGTTATTAGCCTGTGAGATAATTTAATAAATGGCAACTGTCAAGCATTGTTAATCAGCACATGACAGTAATTATCAATTAATTTCTGCTCCACGAAGTGAATAATGCTACTGGCTGCAGCCCTAATTTCAGCTTTTTATAGCTTTTACATATTTCTAACAAATTTTTTTGTAAATTGCAATGATCTTGATAATTTTTTTGCAAGCGGTTATTGGACTAGACATTTATATAAATTACATTTATTTTGAAATGAAATCACTAGTCCAGTGCAATATAGTGTAGAGCAGTTTTAGTAATAGCTAAACATTTTTTGAAGGAGCCACAGAACAACAACAGAAGAGTAAAAGAGGAAAATGTACAAGGGCACTCAGAATGATTTTCTAAATTATTAAAAACAATCACAACAGATGCTAACTTCATCCTGATGTGTTTTACTCCTGGCTGGAGGACAGTTGTAATCTACACCAGTTAATTGTTCTTCTGTTGTGTAACCAGGAGGAAGAGGGTGGCCCTCACCCGCTATCCCTCTCTGTGTCCGATTACCTCACTCCCTCCTGGTCGCTGTCACCCTCCTCCTCTCCACTCACCCACTCTGAGGCCAGTGACTCGGACCGGGAGGAAGATGAAGAGGAGGAGGATGACGATGATGACGATGACGATGAAGAAGAAGAAATCGAGGAGATAAGGGGTCGGATGCTTCGGCGCCGCAAGAAGCGCAAGCTGTCTGCGGCCGTTAATTCCAAGAAGAAGAGCGTTCCCCCTTCCTCCAGGGGTCCTGGGCGCCCCTGTTCCTCCTTCTCCCGGCCGGGGCCCGTGACCCCGCCAGCTCGGCCGCTGGCGCCCCCAACAACCAACATAAACAATAACATCAACATAAACATCGGCAGCTCCAGCGGCGGCGCGGTGAACCGGCGGCAGCATTGCCCGTACTGCGGCCGCCACTACCGCTCGCTGGCACGCCACCTGGAGAAATACCACGGCAACCAGCCAGATGTCCGAACGGCCATGGAGCTGGCACACCTACACACACACAGCTCCTCAAACGGCAATACGCCACACCCCTCCTCGTCCTCCACTTCTGCTCCTCACTCCTTCGCCATCCCACAGTCCTCTGCCTCCAACCCTGCTCCGCCCTCGCTCTTCTCCAGGGAGAAGGAGTCACCGGCTACGCGCTCGAGCACGGGCAGTGTCTCCTTCTCCCTCTCGCTTTCACCTCCTTCGTCTGCACAGCCCACAGCTGCAAAGAAGGGGCCCAGCTTACCACTTCCCGCTGCCAAACTCTCTTCGCCGCCACTGGTTTCTCGAGTAAAGAGTCCGTCGCCACCTCCGACCCCGGCTTCGAGAAGAGGAAGGCGGATGAAGAAGGAGAAGCACGAGGAGCAGCAGAAAGTGGAGGTAGAGAAGAATCAAGAGGAGCTGCTGCCGCCTCCCACTCCGGAGCCTAATATCGATCCTGATGAAGATCTGGAGCTGAGTGGAGTGGAGGAAGATGCACCAGAGAAGAATGGAGAAGTTGTAAGGTGTGGTTAGATTTTCTGTCTAGAAACATTTATTTATGTTATCGATTAATCCACAGGTTTTTCATTTGTCTGCTTATTCCTTTTTACCCAGTATTAGACATGCATTAAAATTGTAAAAGAAACAATTATATTCCTTTTTAAATAAAAAAAAACAAAAAACAGCAATTTATTTTCTAAAATAAAATTACTACTCTGAACATGTTTTTTTTCCCACCAG
Source organism: Poeciliopsis retropinna (assembly GCA_010277075.1). Taxonomy (NCBI): domain Eukaryota; kingdom Metazoa; phylum Chordata; class Actinopteri; order Cyprinodontiformes; family Poeciliidae; genus Poeciliopsis; species Poeciliopsis retropinna. The sequence continues at coordinate 6,301,383 of VMRM01000019.1, forward strand.
CTGAACTTTTTTCAGTAGGTATACTCTAGTTAACAACTAATTGATTACTAAAATAGTTACTGATTATTTAAGTAATAAATTAATCGCATTAATGTTTCTCCCTTTTCCTCTCCAGCACACACAGGCAGCACATGTCTCCCCTGCTCTCCTCCCTGTCGTGTTTGATCATCTACCTCCGCCGCCAGCAGCATTCCTCTTCCCTCTCTCTGACTCGCTCTCCTCACTCTGCCGAGGCGTGGCGGCTGCTCTGCCACTCCAGCCTCTCGCTGCTCATCCTCTACAACCGACACCGGGAATGCGAGGTGGCCAAGCTCACGATTCAGGACTACCGCAATCGGATCACTCCGCAGTCCACCCCCAGCGCCTCCTCTGCCATGGAGTCTTTCCTGTCCCCCTTTGAACGTCAGGTCTTATGCCACCTTCCACGGGCGGGGGTCCTGGGCAAGCGCGGGCGCGTCCAGCCGCTCATCCTCCCACCTCACTGCGAGTCCTGCCTGGACCTGCTGCTCCGTACAAGCCCCAACGTGGGTGTGGACCCTGAGAGCCCCTACGTCTTCTCCCGGCCCTACCACTCGCCCGCCACTCCGCTCCGCGGCACAGACCTGCTGAGGAACTTGGCTCGGGCCAGTGGGGCCAAAAACGCCGGGGCGCTGACAGCAACGAGAGTGCGGCGGCAGGTGGCCATCCTCACCCAGCTGCTGCTGCTGGATGAGGGAGAAGGTCCGGGTGGAGCCATCAAACGGCTGGAGGACTTCCTGGAACGGGAGTACCACGTGACGCAGAGCTGCTCTTCTATCATACGAGATCCGGTACTGATGAGTCGAGTTGGACGCGTCGTTCTCTACGGCGAGAGAGAGGGCGTGCTTTTCAGGGGGATGAGCCTGCAGGATATTTGCCTCGAGTTAGACGGTAAGAAAGTGTATCTAACTGTTTTCTTTTTCTATTTCCAACCCTGTATGTATGTCTTTTCAGCCAATGATGTAGCTGCACCCAAATCAATAGATACGATGTAAGAAGTATATTTTTTCAAAAAGATTTATGGTGATTCTTTTTTTTTCATTCAGTAAAAAGTGAATTAGTAATGTAAAGAGTACATTGCAGTAGTGGAGTTCTTATAAATGAAGATGTTTTACATTGTTCCTTTACTCACACACGATTAAGAATGCTTTTCTTTGATTCACACAGGATGCTTTTCTTGAACCTTGAATCATAAATGACTTAAAATGTCACCAAAATTTAATAAACATTCTGAGATTATTGTAGTATAGAGTAAAAAAGCACTAATTTCTCTCTTTCCCTAATCTTTTTTTACTTTCAGTTTATTTCTTGGAAGGCATCATTTGAAGTATTTTGATTCACATCTTGTTCAAAATACTAACTCACTTCTCAGGTCCCATGGTTTAATCTGTCTTAATTTCACTGGATCTCCTTTTTTCCCCCAGAAGTACTGGGTAAATCTGCCCTCTTTTGACAAGTGGCATGAATGACAGTTTTTATCAGGATTTTTTTTTTTTTTATTTTTTGTTGGTTTGTTTTCTTAGAATGTTTGATGTGCGTGTTTTATTTTTCTGCCTAATTCTTGCTGGTACACCAAAATGAAATGCAGTCTTTAGAAGTCACCTAGATGGTAAATGGAGTTAATTTCTGGATATCTAATCTCCAGCTGTTTTGTGAAGGCCTCTGATGTTTCTCAGAGAACAACCTGCCTCATGCAATCCAAGGAACGCAGCAGATGGGTCCAAGATAAAGTTGGGGAGGAGTTCTAATGCAGAGTTTAGGCAGCAAGTGAAGCATTAATCAGAGATGCAAGCAATGGTGACAGACAAGGAACAGGTGAAGAAGATTTTTGAACTGCGTTTAGCTTTCCATCCTAAACGCATAAGTCTCCATGGTGCAGGCTGCATTATGCTTTGGGGATACACATCTTCAGCAGGATCATGTAAGCAGACTGTTGATGAAGGCAGCATGGATCTACATAAAGGACCATCCTGGAAAGAAACCTGTCCTGAGAGAGAGATGTCCAACTTCCTTTTACTTCACAATTAAGAATTATTTTGTTATAGAAAACCATCTCCCCTAAAATAAACATTTAAGTTTATTGTTGTAATGTCACAAACTAAAGAGAAGAGGTATGAATACTTTTTTCACACCCTGTATACGTTCTGAATAAATGGAAGAAAATTACACTGATTTGCTAATAGAGAAATGTCTTGGTGGAACTTGCAGTGCAATTAATTCTACAAGACATAAATAAATGGGTAAATGCTGTTTCCTGAAGCTAGCCATTTAAAATTTACTTTTTATTTTAAATATAAGAAAATACTTGAATACTGCTTAATTCACCATTAAATTATGAAAATATTAGCAGTTTTTAACTTTTTAAAATTTTTGTTCATTATTTGGATGCTTCGTAGCATCCAGTAAATCTAAGATTATATTGAATTCACAATATAAATGTCAGTCATAAGTTACTGAACAATAGGCAAAGGACACTGACGATTAAGTTGTGAAAGAAACATGCACCAAGTCCAGTTTATTTGAATCACACATTTTAACAATGAGAAAGCTGAAAGTGTTAAGCATTCACTTACATTGAAATTTGTCTTCAAACAGTGATGTCTGGCAACTCCGGAGATTCATTTTCAGAAGATTCGGATGCAGGTGAAGAGAAAGAAGATGTCAAGGAGAAGACGGAGGTGATCGTAAAGAAGAAAGGACCAGGACGACCTCCACGAAAGAAACCTGCACCCCTTCCTCCAACCACTGTCACCGCACCTGTAGCAAACGCCCAAAAAAGGAGACCAGCTCCAGTTAAATCAGGTAGGTTTGCCAATGGCGACCCCATGACCTGAGAGGATCTTGCACGTACAGCTCATGGCCTTCATTGCACCTTCCCACAGGAAAACGCGGCGTCCTGAAGCGACCCTGGTCTGAGGCGGAGCGCGTAGCTGTGGAGACGCACCTCAAGAAGAACCTCTTGGACCTGCGTGTCCCCGCGAAGGCGGACTGTGAACGCTGCCTGGAACTCTGCCCCCTGCTGGTGAGCAACCAGCGAGACTGGAGAGCCATCAAGTTTTATGTCCACAACCGGATCCAGCTGCTGAAGAAGCAGGGGAGGAGAGAAAGTGCTGCTGCAGTTAGCTAGACCGAAGGGAGGGTAGGTAAAATACCATGATGTATAAACCACCAGCAGTCGGGACGAACTGTGGAACAAACTGAAAGGAACGGCACCTGAAGTTTTGGGGTTTTCCAGGTCATCGCCCTGGTTATAAGGGAGTAGTGTAATAAAAGTGATTAAGCTATGAGGACAGACTGGATGAAGAAAAAATATTCTTTTGTTGTCTTGGAAACTTTTTGACAAAATGAGGTGGAGCAAAGTGAACACTTTTTATTAATATTATTTTTTAAATGTCCTGTTTACTTTCTGCCAGTAAGATAAAAGTAGAGAGCATATGGGAGAAAGTGGGTCACTAGCAACAAGTCTGTGGAGTTTTACACAGAAAGCAGACAGGCCTCTGTCACTTCGCTATTGACCAAACATGAATGTGTAAAGCTTTGGGAGAACAAACTAAACTACAAGGACTCGTATGAATCTGTACAGTATGTGTTTGATGCTCGTGGGTGTGTGTGGGTGTGTGTGTGTTGAAAAAAGTATTTTTCAGTGTCCCAGACCATGATGCACCTGTTTTTAAGTGTTTCTTGCATACCTCCATACCGTCATCATAGGTTAGTGTGTCAAGGCACGTCTACTTGAATTCACTGAGTATAATTTTTAAGAAATATTATGTACTTCAGAATCAACATATGAACTTATCCACACTGTAAATAGCTCCTAATCTATAAAAGTTTGAGGTTGTGATAGCAAAGTTGGCAGTTTCTCTTTGTGTATATAAACTGTAAATATTACCTGTACTTATTAAAGTGTATGACATTTTGTTGTGTTTTCCTAAACTGGATTGTAAAGTGAATTTTACATTGTGAAAACAACTGAGCATCATAGAAATGACAAACTTGTTTTTTGGGGGGGGGTTGTTTTTGGTATTTATTAAAAAGTAAAAATTTGTTTTCTACAATTTTCAGGTGTGGATAAGAATGGCAATATGTTGAGTTTCAAGATTTTAGTCCTTAGTCAGCAGGTGCATAAAAATAAATCACTATCTACAAATTAGTCTAGTGATTTATTTCAAAAAGCAATTATTTAATTTTCATAAGCAATGATGTCTAAAGAATATATCTGTTTGTCAAAAAGAATATTACAGGCACTAATAACACAATTTCAATTAGAAACCTGTTTCTGTTCCTGCATGGTCAATCAGGGAAAACTACAGTTGTCCAGCAGACACTAACCAAACTCCTCCACAAGGGGGAGCAATCTACCAAGGCACAATCCTGAAGAATCTGGCCGTTCTCAGAGAGGAAATTTACAAAAAGTTGAGTGGAAGGGAAAATACCTCCACAAGCATCAAAGATAATCTCAGCCTGTTAAGAGTTTGAAGGAAATGTACTAGAACTTCAGCTGAAGTCTGTGTGAGACCGCACATGGACAAATCCAGAACATGAGCTTCAAAATTATTACATTCCTTGTGTTAAACTCCTCTTGGACCAAAGGTGTCAGAATCATCTTCAGCAGCTCAATATCTTTTCATAAGTTAATTTCCCAGATCCTGAAGGAAGAGTGAAATTTCCACAATTGGTGATGACTTGAGGTTGGCTTTCATCTGCTGGTATTGGTCCACTTTATTTCAGTCCAAAGTCAGATCAGCCATCTACAAGGACATATTAGAGTACTTCAGGCTTCTCTCTGCTGCCAAGCTGTGCAGAGATGCTGATTTAATTTTCCATCAGGACTCGGCACCTGACCACACTGGTGCCAAAAGTTCAAAATCTAGCTTTAATATTCAAGGTGTTACTGTGCTGGGGTCAATCTGTCTCAGAGTTTAACATTTTAAATTGAGTTGATAAAATAAACATTTGGATGACATTTAGACTTTTGAAATGCACCTTTATGATCCAAACAAGAGCAATGTTTCCTAACCCTGGTCCTCAAGATACAATGCCCTGTATGTTTTATGTGTTTCTCTGCCTCAGGACAATTGACATCAACTGGTGGCTGATTAACTAATGCTGTAATTATCTGAGTCAGGTGCGTTGAAGAAAGGAAACACCTAAAACCATGCAGGTCGGTGAGCCTTAAGGACAAGAGCTGGGACATACTGATCAAGTAGCTTTCAAAATCAATGATTTTCTTTTTATGTCTATACATAGCTAGAATAGATTAGTTCACCACATCATAGTTTACAGTTTTGTCAAATATTGATGAGGACACAAGCAGTAAATAAACTGTATTTAGATCAAGACATAATATTTAGATCTAAGATTAAGATGCTAGAAAATAATTGTCATAGTCCTTGAACACACCACAAATCAAAAACCAGCTTCCGCATTGTGGTGTTCAATTATTTTACATAGTGACTAAAAGAAAATGCGAATGTTCTCAAATATCTAGGATACTATGACAACTAGAATTCAAACCTGGAGAAGAATGAACATTTGAACAAAAATTACCTACAAAACAGGATTTTTTTTTTTTTAAATCATGCAATGTGTTCTGTCTTGTTTTTCTTCTTTTTTAAGGAGCAAAACATCCAGTTCTCATCCAGATCAGTGCACTGATTGAATGATCAATCCTCCTGCTCCTTCTGTAATTTCGCCACAGGTTCAGTGTTTGACTGATCCTGCACAGGTCTCTGTAATATCTCCATATGTAACAGGTCACCTTTTCCAGGGTTAAAAATTGGGAACAGTTCACCTGTGAATTTTGCTGCCAGAGATCCAATCAGACATTTCTCTTCCACATTATAGAAGGAGAGCTCTCTGTTATCAAAGTCCAAACACACACCGACTGTCTTTGGTTTTGACTGGACATAAATTAATGTCTCTGGTTCAGTGCTAAAATGAAGAGTATTCTGGTTGTGGCAAGAAGACAAGAACCAGAAACCATTTTTTGCAGTTGGAGACAAACTTGCATCATGAGGGATTTCATGTTTATCTGTAACTCCGATCCACCAGGATTTCTTGGGGTCGACTTCAGGTGACATTTGTAAGGAAACCTCCCAGTAGTGTCGTCCAGAAGAGAAGCCAGGTGATCCTCTGACTGCAGTGAGACAGGTGACTCTGTCTCCATCAGGAAAATTTGCACTAATATTTTCTCTCAGTTTAGAACCCGTGATTGCTATTAGCTCATTGCTTGTGCCCACCAGTTGAACATTTTCTGTTAAAAATTGAAAATTAGATTATAATTAATACAATCATGAAGAAAAATGCTAAATAACAATAATATTAAATAAATGTAAAATTACCATAATTCTTGGAGGCTTCCAATAGAGCTGCTGGCTGCCATGTTGCTGGACAGAATAACCAATAGGAAAAAACATCTCAGAAATGTGATTTTCATTACAAAGGTTTTGTTTTGACTCCATTAACACTGGCAGCTTAAAATACTGGGTCCTACCTGTAGGCAGAAGTGGTTCGTTGTCTAAGGGAAAAATGCAAAATTAAATTAATTTTTATTAATTTATGTCACGAAAATAAACAGAGCTTTAAAACTATCTGCACTTTTGCAGACATTTCTAGTTTGAAGGGGAGATTGCTGAAAGTCTGAACCTCTGTAAATTTATGTAATAAGTTCATATTTTTAATGTGTTCATTTCAAGCTTTCTTTCATTTAAGGCAAATCAAAATAACTTGAGTCCTTAAATGTGCCTTGTGTGGACATGCTGCAAATCGGCACAATATAAATAAATTTTGTTGAACTGAAATTAATTAAACTGACAGACATAGAGAAAGAAGTAGAAAAGAATTATGTCTTCTTTCTTACCTTCAGTCCTGCTCATTAGTTCAGCCGCTGAAAGATAAAAGCACAAACTATAGGAATTGTAAATCCAGCATGACTTACTGTCATAACTGTTTTATGTTTATGGATGTTACACAGTGACTTATATGATTTTCTGACGGACAAAACAGGTTCATATTTTAACATCTAGATGGACGATTTGAATTGAATGCACTAAAAGAAAATGTTCTTATTTATTTAGTTGTTCTTAGACATTTAAAGAAATTTGATTATTGAATTACCAGTTTCCTCAAGACATTATGGAAAGCTACTCTAGAAAAAACAGATCTAAACTTTTTTCTTAATTTATGGTCAAGAGATGACATTTTAAATCCAAGTATTAAAGCAGACTTATTGTGGTAAACTGCTTTTGTCTCAAAATCCTAATTAAACCATACGTCACACTTAAAGCACATTTGTGACAGTTCAGTTGGTACAGTATGATGACAAGGTTGTGGAATATATCCATCCAGCCATCCATTTTCTTTCACCCTTGTCCTTAATGGGGTCGGGAGTTGCTGGTGCCGATCTCCAGCTGCGTTCCGGGCGACAGGCGGGGTACACCCTGGCCAGGTCGCCAGTCTGTCGCAGGGCAACACAGAAACAAACAGGACAAACAACCATGCACACTGACACCTAGGGAGAATTTGGAAAGACCAATTAACCTGACTTATTTTTTTGGACTGTGGGAGGAAGCCAGAGAACCTGGAGAGAACCCACGCATGCACAGGGAGAACATGCAAACTCCGTGCAGAAAGACCCCGGGCCGGGAATCGAACCCAGAACCCTCTTGCTGCAAAGCAACAGTGCTACCAATTGCGCCACTGTGGAATATATCTAGTATGTTATTTCATAATATTTTCAAACTTTCCATGTATTTATCAATGTTCTAATTGGATGACTTCTAAATGTATTAAGTTACAACAGTTTTTATTTCGGAATAGCAGTAACTGGCACTCGATACAGATAAATCTCATCAAATCTTATCAATCGGTTCAAGTAGTTCTTATTTCAAAGATGTAAATTTTGTCACATTTGTACTTAGGTTTGAAAACCACAAAACAAAACTACATGATTGCCCCTTTAACAGAAAAACAATGACATTTTGGGTCTGTTGTGTTTTATTTACCACCAGTTGTGTCATCTCCAGGTTTTGACTTGTTAGCTGAAATTAAAATAAATATAATAAGATTTGAAGTTATTGCTCAATAAAATGTCAGCATTCTTTAAATTTCAAATATGCATCCTCTCTGGCTTAAATCAAACATTTACCTTTCTTTCTGAAGTACAGGAAGTACAAGACTCCGAGTGCCACTAATACAATTACTGCCAGGATCCCAAAGGCCACCCATACACCTGAAAGAAATTTCAGCTGGATGGGTGAAATCTTTATTTGCTCTAAATAAAAAGCAAATATTGTTCTAATAAACATCTTTTTCATAAAAGACTAATAAAAGAAACTTGAGGGTAAAACCACGTACCTTGTTGTAATTGTGGGGGATTTTCCAGACACATTCTGGCCTCTTTTGGTGCCTCATTGAAGAGCCCGACAGAGCAGGAGACTTCACAGGGACTGGAGACCAGAACCCAACTGTGGACTGAATAAAAACCAGCAGAGTTTTTGCTAAATGACACATTATCAGGACTGAGAGCCTTTTCGTCTTTTGACCAGTGCAGCTCAGGTTTTGGATACCAGCCGTCAGATTGGCAGCTCATATTAACTTTGTTATCATCTTTCATCACTGCTGACAGGAGAGGTTGGCCTCCAGTTTCTGGAATAAGAAGAGTATAAAAATTTAATGTAGACATCATACTGTTTGGTTTTGTTCTCATTCTGTTTCATGGTTCTCACCTGTCACACTCAGACTAATAGTTGCACTGTCATAATCATCAGAGCTGCTGACAAAGCATATATATTTTCCTGCATCTTCAATTGTGACGTTTTCCAGCTTCAGGCTGACATCACCAGCCTTTAATCCACCTGATGTTTCTTCCTTTAAGCCAAACGAGACCCGGCCAGCGTACGAAGCTTTTTGGGATGAGTAGTCCAAAGCTCTTGCCTGATAAAGCAGGACTGAATTATCATACTCATCACTCCAGTGATTCCAGCGTACCTCCATCTCTTCTGCACTCTCAGAGAAAGTGAGCCAGCAGGGTAAGACGGCTGTATGACCTCTCTGGACTGAGACAGGAGACTTTACTGAAACTGTGAAAATCTCAGAGACTGAAAAGAAAAGAAAATCATAATCAGAGTCATCTTTTCATTTTGTTGTGGTATTAGATTAAGTATGTTAAGTGTTTCAAAGTAAAAAGTTCCCTTGATTTCAAGTCTGTCTCAGGTTTTTTAGTAGACCAAATGCTTTATTTTAAATAATTTCCCAAACAAGAAATGATTATACTGTAGTTCAATTCATGGTAAACATAAAAAAAGAAAACATCAAAATGTGTTTTTTGTAAACCAGTAACCTGTACATTGTGGTTGTGAATTGATATTTTTGCTGTTTGTACATTTTTCTATACTGCTGGTTCCAAAAGATCACAATAGTTTTTTTCAGTAATGATTTTCATGTTATTATATTAATGTAGAAGTCATTCTTTATACAGGCAAGAAGAAAAAAAATATTTTCTTAGGGACCCCCTGGTGACCTCTTTAGGTCCCACTTCACTGGTAAAACTAGCTGCCGTGTAACTGAGCATGATAATTGAAGTGGCTAAAACAAACATTTATTTTATTTTATTTTTTCAATTTATAAGTTGATGTAAAACTTATAGACATGATATGATGACTATTTATACTGCGCTATAAATAATGATGTGGGGACTCACCGGGAGCAGCGCAGCCGGGTGAAGAAAGAAGACACAGAAACCAAAAATAAATCATCCGATTACCTGGGATAGAAAAAATATTAATAAGAAACTGTATGAGCTATAAGAGGACTGAGTATCGATCCTCTTTGTAAGAGAAAAACAAGATTGACATCTCATGACATGATGAGTTCAGCTTTACAGAATGAAATCTGGGTCATATTTACCTGTTAAAGCAGCGATTGTAACTCTCGACTTACCCATTGGGTCCCAGTGAATCAAAGGTGACATGAACATAGTCACTAAAAAACGGTGATAATTCCTGCTGACGAGTTTTAGACGTGATTAAAGTCCAGGAGTGAAGATCTGATATCTGCTCGCTTCTCTGGCCTCGTTATAACTGAACAAAGTGTGAAACAGACGTAAAGACACTCCTACGTTTACTTTCGATTCCGGTAAAATATGTAGCCAAACCTGTTAAGCCACTATTCATAATAAATCTCTAAAAGAAAAATTGGGCTTGCATGCCTATGACTGAAAAACTTTCAATAAGGTTTACAGCTTCATAACTTTTCCAGTAGCTTATTTAAAAGAAGGTTACAAAAAAAATAGTGTTATTTTAAAAAAGTAAGTAAGCATTCATCAGTTAATTGAGTCAGAAAAAACCCAAAGACTCTGAAGATTTCACAAATATATTTTTCTTACACAGATTAAGCTGTGTAGAAACAATGGGAGGAATCTACAGCACATGTCTATTCAAAACAAAGCAAAGAAACACAACAACAAACACAATAAAAAGGCTTTATGTTATATTGGCAACATCTCTAAATTCAGACATGAGCAGCACTACTTAAAAATTATTTTAATGTAAAAGAAAAAGGTAATCAAGAACAGAGAACTGAAATTAGAAATTTGTGTGCAATTTTTGGTACTTTAAAGGATAAAGTAAAAAATGAGTGAGAATAACTAACAATATCACTACAAAATAATTTATTCAGGCAGACAAAACTGCCTGAATCCATATTTCTTTGGAAACCGAGACTCAGAAGTTAATGTGTACAAGAAAATACTGTGCAAACTACTGCCAGTGATAAGTGTTTTATGGCATATGGCCTCTGAATGGGTCAATAGGCTCTGCAGACTGAGTAACATTAGAAACAGGAAGCCTGTGTGCAAACCAGAAGCCTGACTTTACTATAAACAGGTGTGTTTCTGTGTTTGATGCATTTTTAGTTACAATATGTTTCTCCTTCATTCGTGAAGTTACTACAGGCTGGTAGAGTAGACAGAAACTGTACTCAAACAAGCAGCTTTTCTCCAAATTAAAATTTCTGAAGTAGAAGAAAAGTGTTGTAAAACTACTGAAGTATCTTTTTAAGCCATTTGTTCTAGAGAGTCTCCTAAAACCGATGCTATTGGCCCCAAATTCAGGGTTTCAGGGATGAGGAGGTCTTACAGACTTTCAATATGTCTTGTTCATTGGAGTGAATGATAGAAATATGAAGAAACATGACATATTGTCAATTTAAAAATGTACATTTAACAAACCAAAAACGACCTGGAACCTCCTCCTCATTCTGGTGACCAGTTTGGTCACACAATGTTATCAAATGGCATCCCAGTCTTAACATGCAAGTAGATATTCCTTACAAATGTGTCACCACATAATTTCTGTTGCCAACAAACATTTTTAGAATATTTTCTTTTTCTTTACATTTTGTCATGAAGACTCAATTACTACTTTTCTCATAACGGGGACTCTTAAAGTTGTAGAACGCGAATACAAATGTCAAGTCTATTGCAAAATGTGCTCCAGTCAACAGAGGGCAGTGTTTCCTCTAAAGATTCTGTATTGTAACTCACAACTACATATTTGGAGTTCATTTACAGGCTTAAACAAGACCAAAACATTTTTCATTTAAGAGCAGCATTTATTGTTCTGCTTTCCTTCATACTTCTACACTCAGTAAAAATATCCTGCTTGTTTGTAAATATGCTCAAATTTAACACATTATTCTAGAACCTTTGACAATCAGGAACTGAAATTACTGACAGTGATCTGTCTGCTGTTCTTTGGTCCTCGTGATGCTGTTTGTTCTCCAACAAAACTCTAAGAGCTTGTTGGAAAAACTGCATTCAAAGTATGTAAATTGCTTTATTCAACAGACTCATGGTCCACATAGACATAAAAAAAGAACAAAGACATGACACACAACAAATAAAAAAGCAACATTAACCTTCTGCATGCTAGCTCTTTAAAATGTGCACCACAAAGGGGCTGTGTATAGGGATGTACAGTAAGCTTTGAACAGACATATTTTTACCTCATCAGTACACATATGAAATTTTCTCCCCGGAATTTGCATGGTGTACAATATCTGATAAATGTCATTATCATCATCATTATTATCACATAGCTAGTCTGTGATGTTGTGACCCAGATATTTAGTTCTTGAACAAACATTTAACTTTTGTCCCAACAGAAGAAAAAAAATCAGAAAAACAAAGTTCTTTGTCTTAGTCCTTCATAACAGTTTTCTTAGCATCATACTGCACATCAAATCTCAACCCATAATCAGAGCAGATGTTCAGTAACTGCTGAAATAAATCCAGCACTACTGGGTGAGAGGACAGTCAGGTCATCAGTATACATAAAGTGATTGACCAGAGTCAGCAAGCATACGTCCAGTTTTAGAGATTCATTTCTTTTGACAGGTCAACCTTGTATAAGTTAAACAGGGCAGGTGAAAGAAACCCACCCTGATACACACCATTACTCCCACCAAAACAGAGAGATGTTATCGCCCCATTTTGCATACATTTTCTGTTTAGAATACCAGTAAACTAAAATTGCTATAATACTATCTGGAATCTTCAGTCTCTTGATGTTTACCGTGTTTATTCATTGTTTTTGGCTTCTTAAAAGAAAAATCTTAATTCATAAAATTCTAAAATTCTGCATTGAAAATATGAACATTTGTCATCCACTTTTAAAAATGAGATCACTTATCCACCATTTTAGCAAACAAATGCATGATTTGACTTTTTCTCCATGTAATAAATCATTTTCACTGTCAGCATTTACAGTAAGAAGCTCAGACCATATAAATCAATACCAATTATCAAGTAATACGAATCAAACTCTTTAACATATTTAAAATATTAGTTTCTGGTTTTTTGTACTATTAATCTTCTTAAACAGCTCTTGTATTTTAACAATCTGATCAATCTTCTGGTCTTCAATATGTCTGATCTTCCTCTCTTCAACTGAACTCAGAAGAATCCACAAAGCAAAGTTATCAAAACCTAATTTAATTAATAGTATTTTGTAATAAGTGGCCTGCATCCTTTAAAATATATGTATTTTTGATTAGACTTCCAAGAATAATTTGAACACAGAAACCATGTCCAAAGGCAAATAGTGGTCAACATCTGGTCTCCATGTGGTCTATTTCAATTCATTCTCATTTTTATATTCTTATTCCAAATTTAATGTATTGATATATGTATTAGAATCTACCTTTCCATCTATTTTAAACCATATTAAAATAGCTCCTGAAAATAATTTACAGTTTGATTACTTTTCTTGATTGTACAGTAGAACTTATGTAAAACAAAAAAGATGGCACACAGATGCATTATAGTTTCCTTTATTTAAAAAATGCACCCTGATAAATGTCTTCTCACAAAATGTTCTGAAATCTTTGATTGACTGAGTCCCTATTTGTATTATATGACTATACAAAAAAAACAGCTAGTTGAAGAGTCGCTACTTTTTGATATTTATCGAGACTTGAAGACTTCATGTTACCGAGCTGCTATAAAATAAAATAATTCATTGTTGTGGCTAAAATGTTTCAGCTATTAAAGTTTATGCATTTTCTCCCAATGTATTAAAGGCCTAACAAGCTTTAACGCAGTGATAGAATCTATTAGATTAGCTTCTGAGTCACCCCAGAAATATATACTGTATATCCATTGAACATCATATGAAGCAAATTAGGTGAAGTTAAAGTCAAATTGGCTTCCAAAACATCACTTTGTCAGCTATTCTAAAGAACATACATTTCATAGTTTGTAGTAAGAATAGGCAGCTTTATAGCTTAAAAATATAACAACAGAAATAATAGTAAAAATATTTATGACAATTCATATATGGATGGGTAATATATATGGGCTTACCCATTGGGTCCCAGTGAATCAAAGGTGACATGAACATAGTCGCTAAAAACGGTGATGATTCCTGCTGATGAGTTTTAGACGTGATTAAACTCCAGGAGGGAAGATCTGATATCTGCTCGCTTCTGTGGTTTAGTTATAACTAAACAAGATGTGAAACAGACGTAAAGATACTTTTGCTTTCAACTTCGGTATGCAGATATGTAATCAAACTTCTTAAGCCACTATTCATAAAAAAATCTCTAATGGGGGTTGTGTTGCACACTCGAACAAAAGTGATGTCGAGACATGTGGTGGTTGCAAATGCTCTTAACTTTTTCTTTCTGAACATACAAACAACATTCATAAATCAGACGTGCGTCACATCACACTATCAGCATGTTACTGAGTTTACGTTCAACACAGAAACTTAGGACACAAGGCTGCCCTAAGCACCTGTTCAAAACTGATCCCTTTCTAAACTCATTTCACTCTCAGCCAGATGTTACCAACATATATATGAATGTTCAGTTTGACATGGACAATGAAACACAGTGCTTTTTAATTACAAAACAAAATATTCACAGCAAGAGAATAGAATCACATTTTAATGGAAGGAGGGGGTTCCTTGATCTAAAGTCTCCAGCAGCCGTTCCCCCAACACTTTGATGCCTTTGACTGAATAAACAAAAGAAAAAACCCAAAAACTCTGAAGATTTCACAAATATATTTTTCTTACACAGATTAAGCTGTGTAGAAACAATGGGGGGACCTATATCACATGTCTACTCAAAACAAAGCAAAGAAACAAACAAAAACAAACACAATGGGTGAATAAAAAGGCTTTATGTTATATTGGCAACATCTCTAAATTCAGACATGAGCAGCACTACTTAAAAATTATTTTAATGTAAAAGAAAAAAAGTAATCAAAAAAATTACTGAAGTAGGGAGACTCAAGAACAGAGAAGTGAAATTACAAATTTGTGTGCAAATTTTGGTACTTTAAAGGATAAAGTAAAAAATGAGTGAGAATAACTAACAATATCACTATAAATTAACTTATTCAGGCAGACGAAACTGCCTGAATCCATATTTCTTTGGAAACCGAGACTCACAGAAGTTAACATGTACGAGAAAATACTGTGCAAACTACCGGCAGTGACAAGTGTTTTATGGCATATGGCCTCTGAATGGGTCAATAGGCTCTGCAGACTGAGTAACATTAGAAACAGGAAGCCTGTGTGCAAACCAGAAGTCTGACTTTACTATAAACAGGTGTGTTTCTGTGTTTGATGCATTTTTAGTTAAAATGTTTCTCCTTCATTCGTGAAGTTACTACAGGCTGGTAGAGTAGACAGAAACTGTACTCAAACTGCTATAATACTATCTGGAATCTCCAGTCTCTACTGTGCCGATTCATTGTTTGTCTTCTTAAAAAAAAAAAAAAAAAAGAAAATTATAAACAAACATTTTAACATTTTTAAAGCATTAGTTTCTGTTTTTGTACTATTGGTCTTCTTTAACAGCTCTTGTATTTTAGCAATCTGATCAATCTTCTGATCTCCAATATGTCTAATCTTTTTGATTAGTCTCCATGAATAATTTGAACACAGAAACCATGTCTGAAGGAAAATAGTGGTCTACATCTGGTCCATTTCAATTAATTAAAATTTTTGTTTTGTTATTCCAAATTTAATTTTGAATCATGTTGTAGAATCTACATTACAATCTATTTTATCCACATTAAAAAAGCTCCTGAAAGTCAGACATTTTTATGACTTTTCTTGATTGTAAGGTAGAACAAAAAAGATGGCACACAAATGATTATATTTTTCTTTATTTTTTTTAAAAAATTAAACCTGGTGAATATGTCTCTACAATGTTCTGAAACATTGAGTTAGAAACACAAAACATTTACAAGAGGTGGTAAAAAAGTGAAGGAACATTGAGTGCACTCTTATTTATATTCTATCGTTCCTTCAAATATGAATATATGTATTATCTAAAATTAAAAATCAGCACAATCTGAGTACACTGACACAAAAAGCTTGCACAATATTCCACCACAGTATCATATGTTAAAATGTATTTGATGGTACTTAACAGTTTTCAAAAGTTTCATGCAATTTTGATTGATTGACTATAAAAAGTCAATTTTTATAACAATTTAAGTCAATGCCAGTACTTTGTGATGTATCATGGTCTGTAAATACTTACAGTCAAGACTTGAAGAAGCTGCCATAAAATAAATAATTCATGCTTTCCCATTCTTGTGGCTAAAATGTTCCAGGTATTAAAATGTATACATGTTCTCCAAATGCTTTGAGAGCCTAACAGGGTTTAAAGCAGTGATAAAATTCTACTAGAATAGCTTCTGAGTCGCCCCTGAAATACGCATATCCAGTATACATCATTTAAACATCATATACTGACATATGAAACAAATTAGGTCAAGTTAAGTCAAATTAGCTTCCAAAACATCCCTTTGATAGCTATTCCAAAGAACACTGATTTTATAGACGGTGGTGAGATTAGGCAGCTTTGCATAGCTTCAAAATATAACATAATATTTATAACTCATATAAAAGGTTGTATTAGTATCTGTTGAAAAAGGAAAATAGATTAGTCAGTTTTACAACAGGTATCAAAGTCAGTTAATATGAACTTAGAAAAATTACTTGAAGCACATTAGAGGATCAGGTTAACTACGAGTAAATATTCACTAAACTGTAACACACATTTAAACATTATTTATGAATCCACACATGTTCCAAAAATAATACAGGTCTGTACATTTGTTTTACTTTTCAGTAGAGAAGTGTTAATATTCAGAGAAAGCAACATGTGATTCTAGTGATTAGTTCACAGATTGATAGCCTCAGTTGTGAAACCAGGCTTTAAAGAAGTGCAAATTTAGTGTTTGACAGTTGGCGCTAATTGAGAATTCATGACGTACATTTGTAAAAACATAAAGGAAATGATAAATCTTTCTTTGGAGCTAGAAGTTTTATTTTCCTTGGTTGGGTTTATCCGAGTTGCCTTTAACTGCAAACACAACAGAAACTGCATGTGAAATGATGGAAGATATTTAATTAACAATCTCTTGTTGTGTGAATCACCCACTGATGAAAGCTCCAGCATTAGTGAGTTCAGACATAAACACAACTTACATTTTAATATTTCTCAAGAGAAACTGTTACCATTGATCTTAATCTTAAATTTTAGAAAATCTGAGTGTTCAGCTTACAATAAATACTTATTTGTACTTTCTTAAACTTTGAATGCAACAAGTGCATTTTAATCTAAATCCATTTATTTCCTGATTATTAACTTTTATTTTGGATTTTGCTGCACGCAGGACAACATTACACTGTGTATCGTCCCCTTGTTCTTTATTTGCTGCACTTTTAATTTTCTTTCTCTGCATTCTCAGTCATATCTGATTGGTCCTTCTCTGCCTTTTGTAATTTCTCTACAGGTTTAGTGTTATTTGATTGATCCTGCACAGGTCTCTGTATTATCGTCATAGATGACATGTCACCTTTTCCAGTGTTAAAAAGTGGAAACAGTTCACCGGTGAATTTTGCTGCCAGAGATCCAATCAGACATTTCTCTTCCACATTATAGAAGGAGAGCTCTCTGTTGTCAAAGTCCAAACACACACCGACTGTCTTTGGTTTTGACTGGACATAAATGAATGTCTCTGGTTCAGTGCTAAAACAAAGAGTATCCTCCTGGTTGGGGCAAGAAGACAAGAACCAGAAACCATTTTTTGTGGTTGGAGACAAACTTGCATCATGAGGGATTTCATGTTTATCTGTAACTCCGATCCACCAGGATTTCTTGAGGCCAACTGTAGGTGACATTTGTAAGAAAATCTCCCAGTAGTGTCGTCCAGAAGAGAAGCCAGGTGATCCTCTGACTGCAGTGAGACACGTGACTCTGTCTCCATCAGGAAACTTAACAGGGGCATCTCTCAGTATAGAATCCTTGATTTTTATTAGCTGATTGCCTGTGTCCACCAGTTGAACATTCACTGTTAAATGTTGAAAATTTGATTATAATCAATATAATCATGAACACAAATGCTAAATCAGAATAATATTAAATAAATGTAAAATTACCATAATGCTTGGATGCTTCCAATAGAACTGTTGGCTGCCATGTTGCTGGACAGAAAAGCAAGAAGAGAAAATATCTTAGAAATGTGATTTTGTATTATAAAGGTTTTGTTTTGATTATATTAATATCAGCAGCTTCAAATAATATGTTCTACCTTTTGACAGAAGTGGTTCATTCTCTGAAAGAAGACACAAAAATACATGATATTATAGTTGTTTTATGCAGTGAATACAACAAGAGCTTTACAATTATCTCTACCAGACTGAGGTTCATCAAACATACTGTTTTTTGACTGAAAATCTTAATCACTGTAAAGATATGTAATAAGTTTATGTTTCTATTGCTCTCCTCTCATGTCTTCAAACTTCTAGACAAATCCAAAACAATAAGCGTCCTTACATGCCGAGTTAACAGAAATAGAAAAATAAGTAAATATGAATTACACCTTCTGTTTTACCTTCAGGATTGTTCATGAGTTCAGCCCCTGAAAGATTAAAATCAAAACTTTAGGAAGTGAGTCCAACCAGTGAGTTAGTCTCATATCTTTTTTGTGTGTGATGATGCTACACAGTAATGTTTGGGGTGGACATTGATGTCTAGTTTTGACAGCTATATGGACAATTTTGATTTCATCGTTTAAATTTAAAATTTCTTATTTCCAGACAATAAAAAAATTGATTATTGAAATACCAGTTTCAACATTATGTTATGAAAAACTTACTAATTAGATGACTTCCAAATGTTTTTGTATCATTTTGGGGAGAATAACAGTGTAAACTTTACACTATTATGCTATAAAGGGAGCTCCATAAGTTTTACAAATTTGTCAAATATTTGAAAACCATGTATTATTTTTCTTAATATTTCCAGTAATGTACTACACAACATTGTTTTATAATACAGTATAAAATCTTCTCCCATAACACACACTCAGTCGTGATAAAATGTGAAAGAGGGATGCAAATAATTTTCCAATGGGCTGCATGTGTCTCTATTGTCTTATATGTAGACATATTTCATGTCTGAAGAAACTTTACAAGGTTTTTGCTCTGTATCAAATTCACAAAACTATTAATTAAGTCTGAAAACTCCACGAAAGGTAAAACTACATGATTGTTTCTTTAACATAAGGAAGGTGACATTGAGCAGAAAGTTTATAAAACCCTTCTAAACAAATATGTTTAAGGAGTCTGAAGTGTTTCTTACCATCAGTTGTGTCATTTCCTGGTTTGGGCTTGTTGGCTGAAATGAAAACATATCCTAAAGTATAAAATCAGTACTCATTAACATCTCAGTATCTTTAAATATTGTCATTGATCCATGCTCTCTAATATAAATCAAACATTTACCTTTCTTCCTGAAGTACAGAAAGCACAAGGCTCCAAGTGCCGCTAATACAGCTACCAGAAGTATCACAAAGGCCACCCATCCAGCTGAGGATCCTGACTCTGAATAATATATAACAAACATGTTCTAGTAGACTTCTTTCTCATTGAAAACTAAAAATAAATACATGGTGATAGGGCTGAACAATATCAGAAAGCCTTGCAGTGGCTATAATAATGGTGAATATTTTGATGACACATCAGGTGCTGTATGTGCCTGTTTTTTCTTTTGATTCTTTATTATCTATCCATCTTACTCTGTGTGACCTTCAGCATTTTTGGCAAAGTCAAGTGTGTCAATATATTTGACACACAAGACAATATATTTGTGATATATTGTACAGCCCTCAAAGTGAAACCACATACCTTCTTGTAATGGTGGGGGATTTTCCAGGCGCATTCTGGCCTCTTTTGGTGCCTCATTGTAGAGCCCAACAGAGCAGGAAACCTCAGAGGGACTGGAGACCAGAACCCAACTATGGACTGAATAAAAACCAGCAGAGTTTTTGCTAAATGACATATTAGCAAGTCTGAGAGCCTTTTCGCCTTTTGACCAGCTCAGCTCAGGTTTTGGATACCAGCCGTCAGATTGGCAGCTCATATTAACTTTGTTATCGTCTGTCCTCACTGCTGACAGGAGAGGGGAGCGTCCAGTTTCTGGAATAAGAAGAGGATGATCATTTGATGTAGACATCATACTGTTTGGTTCTGTTCTCGTTCTGTTTCATGGTTCTCACCTGTCACATTCAGACTAATAGTTGCACTTTCATAATTTTTAGAACTGCTAGCATAGCATATATATTCTCCTGCATCTTCAATTGTGACGTTTTCCAGCTTCAGGCTGACATCACCAGCCTTTAATCCACCTGATGTTTCTTCCTTTAAGCCCAATGAGACTCGGCCAGCGTACGAAGCTTTTTGGGATGAAGCCTTTTCCTTATAAAGCAGGACTGGAGTGTCATACTGATCATTCCCTCGAAACCAGCGTACCTCCATATCTTCTGCACTCTGAGAGGGGGTGAGCCAGCAGGGTAAGGTGACTGTATGACCTCTCTGGACTGAGACATGAGGCTTTACTGAAACCGTGAAAGTCTCTGAAACTGAAAAGAAAATCTAGTTCAGTCATCTTTTATTTTGTAGCACAATTAAATTGAATGCAAGATGTGTTCAAAGTAAAACGTTTCCTTGTGGTCATGTCTTAAGTTTTCTAAACCAGATGATTTATATTAAATTCAGTTCCAGATGATTATTAATGACAATTTGCAGCACCAGCTATGTCAAATGTATAAAAAGTATCTTACAAACTTATGAACCAGCATTAACATTTTGCTATTTCAACATTTTCCTCTGCTAGTTTCAAAAGAGCATTAATAAAAATCAGAATCAACTTTGTGCATGTAAAAAAAAAAAATTCTATTTTTTTCCCCATTTTTCCTTCAGTGCTCAAATTTGGTGGGGACTAAAACAGCGACATTGTTTTTAAAACAGAATAAGTTTAATTAGTTCATGGTTTCATTCTGGGATATCTGACTGTTGAGTGTTTGTTCAACAGATAGTTTGGGGGTAGAAACTGTCTTTGTGGCAGCTGCTTTTTGTAAATGGCGCTCTGTACCACCGACCTGAAGGTAATAAACTGGACAGTTTATGTCCAGGATGTGTAGAGTCTGCAGAAATGTTAGCTGTCCTGCTTTATCTAAAACTGTACAAGGGAAAGTTATGACTAATGTTCAGAGATACTATAAGTACTTGAAGCAAAAATTATACATTTGGGTTTATAGAGTTATGGATCTTTGAATCTGCAGTTCTGGTCTTCTTTATTTTCTTAAGCCTTGAAGCCAGTCAGCCCAGACAAAGAGGCGTTAATATGCAATTAATCAGGAAAGGCATTCAAGATATTTTATCTAAAGATAGCACAAAGTGGATAAACAGTAAGTTTACAAATAATTTTAAAAAAGCAACACATTGTTTTAATCCTATTAAATAAACACACTTAAATTGAAGGTTTTTTGCTTTTTCGTTGTGAGTTTATGGTACTCCAATACTAGATTAATTAATTTATTTTTGTTAAGCTGGAGTCCAGTAAATTTAGTAAACTGTATGAGTTTTAGGATTTGCTGAGCCAACCAAGAGTTAATGAGAGGGGAGCAAGTCACATAAACAGATAATTTGACACACAGATGACAGTGATGAAAGATGAAAGAAACTCACCGGGAGCAACAGAGCAAGGCGAGGAAAAAAGCGCCAGGAAGTAAAAGTGAATCATCCAATTATCTGGGATGAGAAAAAAAAATATATATAAATCACAGCAGCAATTATAGGAAGACACACAGGATGTGTCACTCATAACGTGGAGATGAGCACGCGGCCTACCCATTGTGTCTTTTTTAGTGAATCCAAGGTGACGTAATAACCACACACACAAAAGATGAAGATGAAGAAGAAGAAGCGGTGGAGGATTCTTTCTGACGAAGCTGGTTTTGGGCGTGATTTCATCAGAGATCAGTCTGACCTGAGTTCCGTCTTCACAGCCTTTAGTGGCCGAGATGTGCCGAAGAGGTAAAATGGACGTCTAGAAGGAAACCTGTTCCACTTTCACTTTCGACTCTGTAAATGGAAAAATGCCGCCCAACTTGATTCGGCGGGGCGGAGACTCGGGTGTTGTGTGCTACTTAAAAGAAAAGGGTCCCGGATGCCTAACAACACAATCAGTAGGAATACTTCTTATGCATGTATTCAAAACATTTAATTCATTTCGCAAATGTTATAGAAGGCGTTTTATACACCGTGATGTTCAAGGTCATTTTAATGAGCTGGTGCTCTGAGCTGGAAAATATAAATAGAGAAATATTGCAAATACCAGCAATATGTCTGTTTAGAAACTATTGTGCTGCACAAAACTGTATAAAAACATATTAGATCTGACCATTCAATACTTTTCATTATATTCCTTGAATAAATCATTGATACATTTAGATTGTATGTAACAATCTCTATGTTATTATTTTTAGTATTAAGATTTTTGTCTGAGTGCATGTTTATGTTTTGTAATTTATGAGTTCAGATAGCTTTTTCAAATGATTTAGGATTAATGACTTTAAATGGCAATGAATATGTTAAACTTTGAAGCAAACTGGTGTATTTAGTCAGTAGAATAATTATGTTTGGAAAATTTAATGGATAAACATCTTCAGCCTGGAGATTCTATCTACAATAATATTGTTTACGTTCTTTGTCTCCATCTTATCTCTAAAGAACGTGACAGAAAAGAAAATGAAAAGAATTCACTTCACATAGGACTAACACACGTTTCATCAAGTTCTTTTTATTGGCTGATCGAGGACTTGTGATGGCTCTTTATCCCTGGAACCTTGCCCTTTAGAGTCAGAATAAATTTGACTCTAATGATTATCTGAATGATTATCTTAACAGAAATTTTTATAAAGTTGGCACAAATTTCCTAGAAAAATTTTATTTTGTGTTTCCTTCTTATTTCTGGGGTTCTTAGAATCAGCTGTAACTTCAATCAAGATGGGGTGACTTGTTTTGTTTTTGTTTCTGGAGCGGTCCAATATAAAATCAGTACTCATTAACATCTCAGTATCTTTAAATATTGTCATTGATCCATGCTCTCTAATATAAATCAAACATTTACCTTTCTTCCTGAAGTACAGAAGCACAAGGCTCCAAGTGCCGCTAATACAGCTACCAGAAGTATCACAAAGGCCACCCATCCAGCTGAGGATCCTGACTCTGAATAATATATAACAAACATGTTCTAGTAGACTTCTTTCTCATTGAAAACTAAAAATAAATACATGGTGATAGGGCTGAACAATATCAGAAAGCCTTGCAGTGGCTATAATAATGGTGAATATTTTGATGACACATCAGGTGCTGTATGTGCCTGTTTTTTCTTTTGATTCTTTATTATCTATCCATCTTACTCTGTGTGACCTTCAGCATTTTTGGCAAAGTCAAGTGTGTCAATATATTTGACACACAAGACAATATATTTGTGATATATTGTACAGCCCTCAAAGTGAAACCACGTACCTTCTTGTAATGTTGGGGGATTTTCCAGGCGCATTCTGGCCTCTTTTGGTGCCTCATTGTAGAGCCCAACAGAGCAGGAAACCTCAGAGGGACTGGAGACCAGAACCCAACTATGGACTGAATAAAAACCAGCAGAGTTTTTGCTAAATGACATATTAGCAAGTCTGAGAGCCTTTTCACCTTTTGACCAGCTCAGCTCAGGTTTTGGATACCAGCCGTCAGATTGGCAGCTCATATTAACTTTGTTATCGTCTGTCCTCACTGCTGACAGGAGAGGGGAGCGTCCAGTTTCTGGAATAAGAAGAGGATGATCATTTGATGTAGACATCATACTGTTTGGTTTTGTTCTCGTTCTGTTTCATGGTTCTCACCTGTCACATTCAGACTAATAGTTGCACTTTCATAATTTTTAGAACTGCTAGCATAGCATATGTATTCTCCTGCATCTTCAATTGTGACGTTTTCCAGCTTCAGGCTGACATCACCAGCCTTTAATCCACCTGATGTTTCTTCCTTTAAGCCCAATGAGACTCGGCCAGCGTACGAAGCTTTTTGGGATGAAGCCTTTTCCTTATAAAGCAGGACTGGAGTGTCATACTGATCATTCCCTTGATACCAACGTACCTCCATATCTTCTGCACTCTGAGAGGGGGTGAGCCAGCAGGGTAAGGTGACTGTATGACCTCTCTGGACTGAGACATGAGGCTTTACTGAAACCGTGAAAGTCTCTGAAACTGAAAAGAAAATCTAGTTCAGTCATCTTTTATTTTGTAGCACAATTAAATTGAATGCAAGATGTGTTCAAAGTAAAACGTTTCCTTGTGGTCATGTCTTAAGTTTTCTAAACCAGATGATTTATATTAAATTCAGTTCCAGATGATTATTAATGACAATTTGCAGCACCAGCTATGTCAAATGTATAAAAAGTCTCTTACAAACTTATGAACCAGCATTAACATTTTGCTATTTCAACATTTTCCTCTGCTAGTTTCAAAAGAGCATTAATAAAAATCAGAATCAACTTTGTGCACGTTAAAAAAAAATTCTATTTTTTTCCCCATTTTTCCTTCAGTGCTCAAATTTGGTGGGGTATAAAACAGCGACATTGTTTTTAAAACAGAATAAGTTTAATTAGTTCATGGTTTCATTCTGGGATATCTGACTGTTGAGTGTTTGTTCAACAGATAGTTTGGGGGTAGAAACTGTCTTTGTGGCAGCTGCTTTTTGTAAATGGCGCTCTGTACCACCGACCTGAAGGTAATAAACTGGACAGTTTATGTCCAGGATGTGTAGAGTCTGCAGAAATGTTAGCTGTCCTGCTTTATCTAAAACTGTACAAGGGAAAGTTATGACTAATGTTCAGAGATACTATAAGTACTTGAAGCAAAAATTATACATTTGGGTTTATAGAGTTATGGATCTTTGAATCTGCAGTTCTGGTCTTCTTTATTTTCTTAAGCCTTGAAGCCAGTCAGCCCAGACAAAGAGGCGTTAATATGCAATTAATCAGGAAAGGAAAGGCATACAAGATATTTTATCTAAAGATAGCACAAAGTGGATAAACAGTAAGTTTACAAATAATTTTAAAAAAGCAACACATTGTTTTAATCCTATTAAATAAACACACTTAAATTGAAGGTTTTTTGCTTTTTCGTTGTGAGTTTATGGTACTCCAATACTAGATTAATTAATTTATTAATTAAATTAATAAATTTAATTTAATTAAATTTAATTAAATTTAAATTAATTAATAAATTAATTAATTAATTTATTAATTAATCTAGAGTTAATGAGAGGGGAGCAAGTCACATAAACAGATAATTTGACACACAGATGACAGTGATGAAAGATGAAAGAAACTCACCGGGAGCAACAGAGCAAGGCGAGGAAAAAAGCGCCAGGAAGTAAAAGTGAATCATCCAATTATCTGGGATGAGAAAAAAAAATATATATAAATCACAGCAGCAATTATAGGAAGACACACAGGATGTGTCACTCATAACGTGGAGATGAGCACGCGGCCTACCCATTGTGTCTTTTTTAGTGAATCCAAGGTGACGTAATAACCACACACACAAAAGATGAAGAAGAAGAAGAAGAAGCGGTGGAGGATTCTTTCTGACGAAGCTGGTTTTGGGCGTGATTTCATCAGAGATCAGTCTGACCTGAGTTCCGTCTTCACAGCCTTTAGTGGCCGAAATGTGCCGAAGAGGTAAAATGGACGTCTAGAAGGAAACCTGTTCCACTTTCACTTTCGACTCTGTAAATGGAAAAATGCCGCCCAACTTGATTCGGCGGGGCGGAGACTCGGGTGTTGTGTGCTACTTAAAGGAAAAGGGTCCCGGATGCCTAACAACACACATCAGTAGGAATACTTCTTATGTCATGTATTCAAAACATTTAATTCATTTCGCAAATGTTATAGAAGGCGTTATTATACACCGTGATGTTCAAGGTCAGGTTTTAATGAGCTGGTGCTCTGAGCTGAAAAATATAAATAGAGAAATATTGCAATATACCAGCAATATGTCTGTTTAGAAACTATTGTGCTGCAGAAAACTGTATAAAAACATATTAGATCTGACCATTCAACTACTTTTCATTATATTCCTTGAATAAATCATTGATACATTTAGATTGTATGTAACAATCTCTATGTTATTATTTTTAGTATTAAGATTTTTGTCTGAGTGCATGTCTTATGTTTTGTAATTTATGAGTTCAGATAGCTTTTTCAAATGATTTAGGATTAAATGACTTTAAATGGCAATGAATATGTTAAACTTTGAAGCAAACTGGTGTATTTAGTCAGTAGAATAATTATGTGTTGGAAAATTTAATGGATAAACATCTTCAGCCTGGAGATTCTATCTACAATAATATTGTTTACGTTCTTTGTCTCCATCTTATCTCTAAAGAACGTGACAGAAAAGAAAATGAAAAGAATTCACTTCACATAGGACTAACACACGTTTCATCAAGTCTGCTTTTTATTGGCTGATCGAGGACTTGTGATGGCTCTTTATCCCTGGAACCTTGCCCTTTAGAGTCAGAATAAATTTGACTCTAATGATTATCTGAATGATTATCTTAACAGAAATTTTTATAAAGTTGGCACAAATTTCCTAGAAAATTTTATTTTGTGTTTCCTTCTTATTTCTGGGGTTCTTAGAATCAGCTGTAACTTCAATCAAGATGGGGTGACTTGTTTTGTTTTTGTTTCTGGAGCGGTCCAAAGCAGGGAGAACATCCAAACATTCAACAGAACCACAAAATAGTTTGTATACCTGTTGTGACAAAGTTGATCCCTGCATCAGCCAAACTTGAAAAAAAGGATGGCTTCAGAGATCCAGTTCAGTTCATCGGGCACAACAAGTTTCTGACCATCATAACACATTCTGGTTCTTCAATTTAAGTGATTTTCTGCTGCTGAAGAAATTTATGTTTTAAAGGTTTTGCCTATTTGAATTATTTCGTCTCTGAAATTCTCCCCTTTACAATATTTCAAAATTTCATAACTCATGGTTCAATAATAATAATAAAAAACAAACCTTTCTCTAAACTCCTGAGAAAACCTTGATATTTTATCAGTTATAATATATTTTGAACGTTCATTCCTGTAAGCACGTCATATAAATATAATTAATCTTTGTTTAATCTTGTTTGTTGCTGTTTTTTACGCAATAACATGATAAGCCATGATTTGTTTTCTCTTAATAAATGATTGAAAACTGCATTTTGCTTTTAGGTTCATCTTATTTTTGTCTGATATTAAAATTTATAATGATTTATCAATTTTAATTGATAAATCATTTAAAATTTAAATAGAGTAAAATAGAGTGTTTTCCCACTCTAATCATTTACACGTTTCACATAAAGAACATATTTTTTTCCTACAAGCAACATGTTTAGTACAAGATTTTCCCCTGTTAATATCAAAATAAAGATGATAAATTATGTATTTTTAAGCCAACCTAAATGTTGGTATAATGTTATTAATGTTACGTAAGAGTTTGTCAGTGTACAAAACTCTCGGGATTCTTAAACGATATTTTGAACAGCTGAAATCTGTTAAAAATATTGCTTCACTTTTCATCTTGACACAAAACTGTCGCAGACAGACAGCAAAGCAAAGTTTGTTTTCGCGTTCTCATGTGAGCACGCTGCGTCAAGTTAAAAGTACTTAGGCGGAAATGACACAAGCGTAACGCAGTGTTGGTTTCAAAACAAAAGACAAATGATTTTTTTTTTATTTCTTTGTCTTTGGTAAAGACAAAGAAATAAAAAAATCAAACATAAGCACATTATCCAGTGTATTGATTTAGATAATTATTTAACGTTTAAATAACTTATAAATGCTGCATTTAAAATCAAATTCAATAAAATTTATATTTCTTGTCTTATTTTGTAAGATGTAACCGGACGTTGTAGTTTGTTTATTGGACCTAAATGAAGTTGCGCTGCCATGGTATCATAGTCCAGTTCTGTCAGGTTTTGTGTTACGTGCTGCTTTTTATGGGCTTTAACAACGGTTAGAAATGCCTCTTTTCAAAAATGAGTGCAGTATTTGTTAAGCTTATTAATGTCTGCAGTCGAAGTGTTAGTTTGTGTAGCTAGCTTCTAGAAGCTTTCCGGAAGAGCAGGAGTTTACTTCGAGCCCCGGCTAGTTCACTGACCCTCGACGACATGGCGACTTAGAACACCACCGGAACTTTCTCTACTGTACTTAATTAGTTAAAATGTCACATCTTGACCCAGACGACACCACTCCGTTGCTGCGGGACGATGAAAGCAGGTGAGTGCCGAGTTCACAGAGTGTTTTTTTTTTTTTACTACCAAGAATGCATGAAGCCAGATTTTTAAATGTGTTTGTATCACAACTGTATTAAATCATTTTAAAACCACAAATCGTTGTTCCTGTCTGTATGCAGTGATGACTCCCAGGATGAGGACTACAGAGGCCGGTGGAGGTCCATCCGGGTCATGTACTTCACAATGTTTCTCAGCAGTGTAGGTGAGGAGGACTCCCATGACTTTTGTCCCCTTTCGTGTGGACACACCTTGTCTGTCCAGTTCAAGACAGCTAACCTGAAAACTGGTGACAAATGTGCTGGATGAAGCAAATACGAAGTCTCCCCGTTGAAAAAGGTTTGGTGATAATGGTATGGAAAATGAGCAAAAAGGAGCAGAAGATTTCTACAGAACTATGCAGGTGGATCTCAATAATAGGAGAAAATAAAAAAGATAACTTATTTTATGAAGTTCAGTTAAAAAGCTAAAGTTTCTGTTCTGGAAATAAACATATTACTCTTTAAACCAGTGCAGCAAAGGCCTTTTAACACATACATGTGAACTACTAAAAAGCACTCATTCTCACAATGCAGTCTCATCTTTGTCTTTGCAGTACTGCATGGAAATTCTATGGGGTTTAGCTCCGGCCAGCTTGCAGATGAAGCACAATGACACCATGGGTATGAAAGCTGGTATCAGTAGTGTTGGCGTAACATGAACTCAAGTGCAGAATTTACTTTCTTGTAAAAAGAGGACTTTAGACCGCTGAGCAACCATCCGGTCCCTGAAAGGAGTTCACTTCACAATCCTGCTGGGGGATTTTGATTACGCTTTCTCTTCCACTGACTTTCATAATTTTGGATGCAGCACTCTGAACAATCAGTTTCTTAACCTAACGGAGTTCACTGTATTTGTGGATGCTGTCCAGGTCTGATGAATGTCATGTTAGCAGTATTCCTCCAGATTGTGCCTGCCAAAACACCATTAATTCGGCTATTCATGTAGAAAGGTTCTCAATCTTTCCGAGTTCATACACTTTCTTCATTACAAAGACACAAAATATTATTTGCATGCAGAATTTGCATTGAATATCTTTCCAAATTGAGTATTAAAGCAGTACTTTGTGAATTACAATATTCTAAGCATTGACATTGAGGCGATGAATGCTATTTTACAGTCTCTGCAGTTTTGCTCCATGGAGATACATTTCATCAGACTCACTTTTATGTTTTATTGGTCTTGTGTAACATCCTAAATTCCTGAAAAACTGAATATTGGATTTCCATTAGATGCAATTCATATTTATCAAAATTGCCAGAGATAAACACTTGAAATACATCGCTCTGCGTGTAATAAATCTGTATGGATTCATATTTTGAAAGAAATTCTAGGAACTTTTTAATGCCAGTTTTTTGAGATCCGTGTAAAATAAAAGTTATGTTTTAAACCACTATAAAGTGACAGAATATTACATTTGCTTTTGGCAGATTGCTGTTAATCAGATACATTTATATTTGCTATCCAAGTTGAATTGGTCAAAGTTGGTTCTTTATTTTCCACTAAAAGAGCTGAGATTGACCAAAATACTTCACCCTCAAACCAAATTAGAAGATAACTAACCGTAATGTCAAAAAATTAAATACAATAAATATAAATAAAGGAACACAAACAATACCTAGATCTGGCTCTATAAATTAAAGGTGATCAGTTGCAGCAGTGCCTTCAGTTAAGACCAGTTTAACCAGACATACCAGAACTCCAGAGCATCACATCCATCAGGTTGGACCAGTTGAAGAAATAAATCTTTGTGAGCAACTAAATATCAGCATGGGATGCCATTCAATCTGTCTACCATGGAGTTATCAAATGCAGTCATCTTTTAACCTATAACAAATCACAATATTTGACAATATTTAACAACTGCGGCGAGGTCACCAGCAAGATTATTATAATCCGTTCTTCAATTTTTATACACCTACTAACTTTGTTTACAAGTTGTTTTAGTTCTAATCATTAACTGGACTGCAGGTGCTGTGCAAAAAAAAAAAAAAATGTGTTGGTATAAAGTTTAACTTGTTACAGCAACTTAAAATGCAACATTTGCTATAATTTGCCTGATAAGTAAACCAGGCAAATGACATTTGTTTTGCATTTCAACATGAAATGAAATTTCCCAACCCAATGTTGTATATTTTATGGTTTAAAACCCCCCAGAAAATTAATGTGGTTATTTAGAGCTTCAGAGTTCCTGCAATGTCTTAAGTTTGCTTTTATAATTTTCTCAGTCTGAAAGTATGAGGAGAAAAACTGTTTGATTACGCTGACATATTTCTTAATGATTCTCAAAGACAAAAATGTAACTTTTTCAAACTTTGGTAGATTGTAAATCAAGCTTTAATGTGTTAGCTGTGATTATTTGGCTCTTTGACTTTCTGTCTGAAAACATAAAGGCTAAAAAACATTAGTTTGTCAAATGCCATCATCAAGAATATTCATCATCAACTATACAGATGTTCCAGTTATTAATCAAAAGCAGCTCTACTCAGGTGTGCTACTAGCTTTGATTTAAAGGAACTCTGTGTTCCAGCTGTTCTATTGTTTTCTGGAAGTTTGTTCTAGATTTGTGGAGCATAGAAGCTGAATGCTGCCAGTACAAGGACTTTAGAACAATTGGCGGTGTTCTGAATCAGCTGCAGCTGTCTGTTTTTTTTGTTTTTTTTTAGGCAGACTTGTAAAGACACTATTGCAGTAATCAATACGACTAAATGTCAATGCGTAGAAGAGTTTTGAAAGATATTGTCGGGACACTAGTTCTTTATGCCTGGAAATGTTCTTCAGCTGATAGAAGGACGACTTTGTAACTGTCTTTATGTATCTATGATGGTTCAGGTTTGAGTCTATCACTACATCTAGATAGTGGGCCTGATCACTAGTTTCTCTCTCTAACAGATGAAAGTTTGAACTTTGCAACTTCTGTCTCCCTTCTTGTGGTTCTTTAAGACAAATCCATATTCAACCTCTTTGACAGCTTGTGGATCATCTGTTTTCTTCTCTTCTGCTCAGGTTTCACCATCGTCATCACATCACTATGGCCCTATTTGCAGAAGGTTTGGAAAGCTTTCAATTTTCAGTTTGTTGGAAGTGTGTTTTTCTTGTAAGGTTAAGAGAAAGTGTTCACTTTCTGTATAAAACCACTGTGGCCACAAATAAATGAAAAAAGGGAAATGAAAGAAGTAGTAAAGAACATCTTAGAAAATCAGTTGTAGACAAAAATAGCATATTTTGTATTTGAATTCCCTTTTGAAGAATCATCGTTTAGATATGGGGCATCATTTACCACAAAGCAGGCAAAACAAAAATAGATTACTTACTTTTTTTACCCGTACTTTTGAGCTTACCTGCTTGACATGGAGTCAGACTGTGTTCTGTAAATCGGACTCATCCCTGGACCTGGTTGTCTCGTGTTGTAGGTCGACAGCAGTGCAGACGCCAGCTTCCTGGGTTGGATGGTTGCAGCCTACAGTCTGGGTCAGATGGTGGCCTCACCTCTGTTTGGGCTGTGGTCTAATCAGCGGCCGCGCAGGGAGCCGCTGGTGTGCTCCATCTTCATTAACCTGGCTGCCAATATCTACTATGCCTACGCATATCTGCCCAAAACCAATAACAAGTACCACATGCTCATGTCCAGAGCTCTTGTTGGCTTTGGAGCAGGTGGGAATTCGTTCTGATCTGGTGTTAAATAGAAATGTTTCTGCTGCATTTCATACACAGTAATATTCGATTTGCTGCCTTCAGGTAATGTTGCTGTTGTGAGGTCGTATGTTGCTGGGGCTACATCTCTGAAAGAAAGGACTGGAGCCATGGCAAACATGAGCGCCTGTCAGGCTCTGGGCTTCATCCTTGGACCAGGTGCTTCATAGGGCACTACTCTGGATGTGGAGAATAGCTCTGAAGAAGAAAGACGTGTTCATGTTCGTCTCTGTGTTTGTGGGTTTCAGCTCTGCAGGCATGCCTGTCTTTCATTGGAGAAAACGGCGTAACGGTGAAATTCCTAGATCTGCAGCTCAACATGTACACCACGCCGGCTTTACTGGCTGCGGTTTTCGGACTCATCAACATCCTGCTGGTTCTGCTGGTGCTCAAGTCAGTTTATTAATACACAACATGCCTCTTTATTTCATGTGTGTGTTGCTATTTCAAAATGTGAGAACAACCAATTCAGAACACATCACTGTTTTCTCCAGTGAACCGTTTAAAAAATGATAAACTTTGCTCTACTCATGTCAGCTAATGCAGAGTGTTGTATTACTTTGATCCGCTCTTTTTTAAATTGACTCATTTCCTGATCTAAAGCATCGTCCATAACACACGCTCAAGATATTTTAGCTCAGGATTTCCAAAAGCTTAATGTTAGATTACGTTATCTATTCTATAACCAGTTTGTAATGGGTTGGGATCATTATCCTTCAACAACCAGTTCAGTCCAAGTTTCAACCATCAGGCCCATACTGCCCTCAAGTGGAAGAAACTGGCAACTGCCGTAATACCAGTGTGACTGCAGTGAAGTTGTTGCCTTGTTATTCATCTAAAAGCTCTTATAGTCTTATGTTTTTGCCATCAGAGAGCATTGTGTAAATGAAGATGGAAAGCACATCAGATCTATCAACTACACCTCAGAAGGTATTAGTTGATAAGTTTAAAAAGTGTCTGTTGCAGGACGGTAGCCTTCTGTTTGTATTTTTAATTATTCAAGTATTCTTCTTTATTCAGAAACAGTGGATATTCTTGATGAATCTGTGGAAACCATCGACCAGGTGGCTGTTGTGACCTCCAACGTTTTGTTCTTTATCGTCATGTTCATCTTCGCTGTGTTTGAAACGTAAGTATTGCATTGAAATACTGAAATGTTTACTTGAAATACTTACGCAAGTAAACACACAGCACACACCTACTGGGTTGGAGGAAAGTCCTAATGGTTGTTATTTTTCTCCAGAATTGCCACTCCTCTGTCCATGGACATGTTCGCCTGGACGAGGAAAGAAGCCGTTCTGTACAACGGTATTATTATGGTCGGCATTGGATTTCAATCAATCTTGGTGTTTCTTTTGGTAAAAGCAGCCGCTTCAAGGTAAATGCTTCATGTCTAAAAACAAGATATATTTTAGTTTGGCTGAATTTGGGTCATGAAGAAGTTACTTTCTATTCTTGCAGGTTTGGGGATCGCCCCGTGTTGCTTGCAGGTTTTGCTATCATATTCTGTGGCTTCATTATTCTGCTTCCCTGGGGAAATCATTTCCCTAAAATCCAGTGGGCAGGTAATCTTAGGGAAAACGTTAGGTGAAATGTTGAGGAAGAAATCTGGATTTGAACTTGAATTTTTCTTCCTTTCACCAAAATGCAGACCTGAAAAACAACTCTTTGGTCAGCCGAATGTCTCAGGGCACTTTAGTTGGTAACGGCACCGTGGAACCCACAGGCTGCCCTTACGAGCAGACCTGGTGTCAGACCACCCCGGCTATTTACCTCGCTCAGTACATCTCATCAGACTTCCTCATCGGGGTGGGCTACCCGGCCTGCAACGTAATGTCCTACACGCTTTATTCCAAAGTGCTCGGACCAAAACCTCAGGTGAAAAGTTTAGGAGTGTTTTCAATAAGTCGAAGTAGTAATGATGCATTCAGTGAGGCTCAGTGTGTTTTCATGTCTCCAGGGTGTGTACATGGGCTGGCTGACCGCTTCTGGTAGCGGGGCACGAACACTCGGCCCCATCTTCGTCTCCCACGTCTACACCCTCCTGGGACCTCGCTGGGCCTTCGGCCTCATCTGCGGTATGGTGGTGTTGGGTGTCATCCTCCTCCTCTCAGCCTACCACAGACTCATCGCCTTTTCTGTTCGCCATGGAAGGATCGTGGAGTAACAGATTCCCAACTAGCAGGAGTACATGACTACCAGTGGTATATTTGTCCAGACTTGCTGCTTCTAAATGTGGGGACTGATCAATTATTAGTTTTTAACTCAGGGTTTTAGTCTTAAACTTTAATGGCAAAGAGATTTTGATGGATTATTTTGCTGGAACTGCAACTGACTTTTCACTCATTTTAAAGGACTGCAACAGAAGTTAAACATTGTAATAATGTTTTACTGTTTGGGGATTGCAGGAAATTGGTTTCATGGTTTAGATTAAGAATTACCAGTGAAACATTTTAACATGAATGCACTGTAAGAAAAATACTGACATTTTCCCTAATTCTCTGAGTAGCTTTACCTGCAGTAGTTTGAAACTATGGGAGTTTTCTAATTCCTACATTATTCAGAAAGTAATTTCTGGGTTTGTGTACAGAGATAATAAAGTGAGTGAAGCATTCAATTTTTATTCTGAAATTAACTTTCTCTGCTTTACTTCATTATAATGCCATGATTACCTTTTTTACTTTTTTTTCAAAGATTATTAGTATTTGTAAACTGCTTGTGGACATTGATCAGTCAAACACAAAGTTTGGTTAGTAGTAGAACAGTTAAATATTCCAACTTCTCACAGAATAATGTGGATAATAACATTGATTAAATGTATTTTTTAGAAGGTCAAGGCTGGATTACTGTCACAGAAGAACAATCAAGAAATCACTTCTGTAGAACCTGTCAGTATGAAGTAGTCTAAAGGTCCTAAGAAAATGAAAACATGATGCTCCGATCTTAAGATAATCAAGTACACATGAGAAGCTGACCTCTGTCTGTCTGGAAAGGATTTGATTCATCTGTAAAATTTTGAGAATTCACCAAATGATAGGAAGAGCCATTATCCACAAAGAAGAAAAACATGCAACATGGCTGAACCAGTCTAGC
This sequence comes from Poeciliopsis retropinna, assembly GCA_010277075.1. NCBI lineage: Eukaryota > Metazoa > Chordata > Actinopteri > Cyprinodontiformes > Poeciliidae > Poeciliopsis > Poeciliopsis retropinna. The sequence goes on from VMRM01000019.1 coordinate 6,336,434, forward strand.
CTACCAAAATTAACCCAAAAGATGTTTCAGGAGATCAAAATAAAAAGTGTTAAAAAAATAACACTTCTTAAATCTCCACAGGCTTCACTAATGAGTTTTCATAAATCAGTAATAACAAACATCTTCCATGTGGGTTATTAGCCTCCATAACAGAACGATGTACTTTATCGTGTGACATTTGTGAGGTAACTAGGAAGGTGATGGAAAAAAGTTAAATAACCAATAAACCTCACTCATTACTTGTTTTGCTTTTAGTTTAATTTTTGTAAGACTTAATGTTTTTTTCTGTGATCAATACTGAAATAGATTATACTGCTACTTGTCCAGTTTTGCCTACAAGTTTAGAGTAAAGCGGAAAATAAAGGAATAAATACAGGTGGTAATTACTAAAATAACCAGAAGGGGGCGGAATGATAAGTTTCGTCTGTAAACAATGCCTAAAATGATGGGTCGGTGGTGACAGTCAATTTGGAAAGGAACAGACTTCTGACTCAAACTGCTAAAGCAACGAAAAACAGGCAGACACTTACCGGCAATTACTTGTGATCTTAAGTGTGCTTTAACATTTCAATAAATATAATAATATAAGCTTGTGTTATGCTTACTAAATGTGAAGTTGTAGTGGTTGCTTACTAAATCGAAGTGGGTCTGTTGTGTATCCAGTCTTTATCAATTAAATATTAAACGTGCTTCTATAACATTAGGACCGCCCAGGATCCGAAAGAACCGACTGATGTAGAGGCAAACGATCCGAATCCTGAAACACCACCACCGAAACGCCCATTGGCAGAATCCATGACGTCGTGCTTATCGTTCCTCTTCTTCCTCACCGGATGCTGAAAAGAGTTCAGAGCGCGCCGAGACGAAAACGGAAGCTGCTGAAATTGGCGCTTGCTATATAATTTATTTAGAAGCTCATTAGTTGATTAGAAGTGTATGAGACGTCGATCTCCGGCGTGTGATACTAAACATGCAGGTATTTAACGATGAAACCGGTAAGAAAATGCTCATTTGGACTTGTTTAGAAGTTGGTGGCTAGTGCAGTTAGCATGCTAGTTGACTCGATTAGATTGGAATAACACTTAAATGTAGATAAATACTTTACCATTAAAACCTAACGGTTAAAATGCATTGTCTCTCCTGCTTTTCAGAGTTTACGGATATTCATATGATCGTAAGTAACATTTTTTATTGTTTTGGTCGTAGTTGAAGCTAATGGAATGTGTTGCGTTGAGCGAACGGCCTTGAAAGTAGCAGCTGTTGTCCTGAATTGAACCCAAAATCTGGCCTCGTTTTCATCCCAATAAACTTTTTCAACAGACAAAATACGCCTACTTATTTTTGATCATACCTAAATGTAGCTGATATTTGTTTTTAACCTAAAACATAAAAATGGAGAGTGTGACTAAATCGATTGTTGTATTTACGTTGTTGCTTAAATTATTTGTATTTTACAAGTTAAAACACTTCTGCTCTGAGATTGTATTAAAAAAATCAAATCCGATTCACAGCTTAGGTAGTTTAACACTAAATATATACATTTATATTTATTTTAGCCAATTCAAAACTACATTTGAGAGAAAAGTCCAACTTACTTAATGTTAGCATATTTTAAGTGTTGAGATAGAAATTGGTGGGAGGTGAAATATGGTAGAAGTGGTTTTTGTAAACATTTGAGGTGCCAATATTTATTTTGGATTATTCAGATTTCTCTTTAAAAATTCTTAATATGTATTGTGATTCAAAAGCAACGCTCCAAATATTTTTATCACTAATCATTTATGTTAGAAACACAGCTTTATGAACTGCAAACTTGTCAAAATTGTTTCTTTTTAAATAGTTTAACACTTAATTTAATCTGAAAATGACTAATGTTGAGCACTTTTCACTCAGCAACAACTTTTTCAGTGCAAGATGGTAGCTGTGTAAAATGGTGCCTTCACTGTTATGAAATGGTGGGATTCTTGAGCTTAGTCATCTGATTTTGGTAACCAGCTTATTTACTGGTGTATCTATAGTTCTTTTATGTAATAGAACCATATAAACGGGCTACATAAATAGCCTTTTTTTTTCACATGAAATTACTACTCCCTAAAAATAAGCAAATGTTACCATTTCCCCAGAACTGATGAGTAACGATGTAAAAAGCTTGGCAAGTTTCCTTTTCTGTGCTCGGTACTAGAGTTCACAACTGGTTGCTTCCTTATGCTGGCATTGTTTTGTAGTTGCTGCTCACTGGTTGTTGTTGGTTTACATATTTCAGCAGAAGCCTTTATAAGCACAATCTCTGATATATTGTTTTGCTGAAAGATTGGTTTGTGTGACCTAGAAAACAAACTACAATATCTCTGTACTGCTGATTAAAAGTAGTACTCTTGATTTAGTTATAGGGTGATAATGATTTTTTTTTTTTTTTTTTTTAGAATAGATTACATGTATTCTTTTCCCTACAGTATGGAAAAAAAAATTTGTATAAGCAGTAAGGCAAATGTTTATGTAAGCATGTAGATTCAACTGCAATAAAAATATAAAAACTGAATAGTAGGAGTAAAACACTGTACAGTAATTCTAAATGTCACAGGGAAAATATTAGTTAAAGATAGCATACGTGGATCAAATGTGCAATTGAGTGCAAAATGATGATGCCTATATTTGTGTATAGAAAAAATGGCAACAGACTATTAAGAACAAATGAAGACTGAAATAATAGGGATGTTATTTAAAATGAGAAACTCTTCAGAGTAATGTCAAAATTATGGAGCAATATTTTTGACGTTGATTGTTTCCTCTTAGATCATCGTCTCAAAAGCTACATTAATCTATAATTTATGGCTTTTTCCCCCCCTGCATGTGGCAGTGATTTATTTAGTTTCTCCTGTGAATTTAAAGATGACTGGCATATGAATTCCAGGTTTGCTTTCTTCCTTTTGTTGGTGCGTCACATGCCACAAAAGGAGCTCATCTGTTGAGTTAGGTTTTCCCGGATAATGGAAAGTGAAACCTTGGAAAGCTCTGTGTCAGAATCCTAAATCCTGCTGCAGCTGAAGAATACAAACTGAGGCGGAGCTTCAGCCGGCCTCGAAAACTGGATTTAGTTTTGACTGTCGAGAAGTTTCACATTTTTAGATGCTGACCTAATCTGACTGTCTCCTTCTCTCTCCTGTCATTTAGCAAAAAGTTGTGGGGTTATTTGGTCACCAGCCTCAAATGCAGAGGATAATAACATGTGGCCTTCTCGGTAAGGGAATAAACGAGCAAAGAGATGTTTTCGTCTTATTCGTCAGTATTTTAGTGTGTAAATGAAACGTTCTTGCTTCCCCCCAGGTATTGAATATGATGCAGAGCTAGATGTAGATGATTATGAAAGCTGGACTCAACGTCGTCACAGCTTTAATCAACATTTAGGTCACGATACATTAAGTGGAAACCGTACGGGAGCGTCCAGCTCTACTTATCAGTCCCCTCTACATTACTACTCTTCAGTTCGTGGCAAATCCAGCCCGCCATCTTATAAAGTTCAGACAAAGGAGAGCGTGAGTGCACTTTTACTCTGCGTTTGAAAGGTTCAATGAAATCCCTCGAATCTGGTTTGAATTTGGTATTTCTGCTCTGCCACGTTAGGATTCTGAACGAAAAGCCCGATTATTACAAGAAACTAAAAAGAGCAAAGAAAAGGCAGAGAAAAAGCGGCTTAAGAAACAGGTGAGTGACAAGCTTTTCGGCGTGAGCCGTGAAGGAGGCGGTAAAATGCTAAGCGACGTCGCGTTTATTTCTGTCCGACAGAAACAGAAGCAAAGAAAACAAATGGAGAGGGGGAAACAAAATCCTGGAAAACCTCAAGAGGTGAGTACGACATCAACACAAGATGGCATGAAAAATATCACTCTGGTTCTCGAATCCTTCAAACGTGTGTTTATTGTTGCGCAGGGAGACGCTGCAGAAGAATCGGAGGAGAGTAAATCTGTTAACGACAACCAGAAGAAGAAGAACTTGGCTGCAGCTAAAGACACAGACAGCGACAGCAGCAGCGGACAGGAATCCAGCGACGACGACGAAGACGGCAAAAGTGACACGCACAGTTTCGAGGTACAATTTGAAATATCTGTAAACTCTTTGCATTTTAGTTGCTAAATCCATTTTAGTGATGAAAATTTGAACAAGTTTACATAAGCTTCAGAAATGGAGTTTCACATTCATGCAAGTTTTCTAAAAAAAATTTTTAACTTTTCATGTTACTTATCTTAAGGAACTGGATATGACGAGTTCTTTTGTGACCAAAGCGGCTCTTATAGCGCAGCGTAAATTGGAGCAAAAGCCCAAATCGGATAAAAAGGACAAAAAGAAGACTCCAGAGAAGGAGAAGTCTAGAAGTGTTCCTGTTAAATCGTCCGAGGATAAAGAGGATGTGAAGGAGGCGCAGCAAAAGGTAGGGAGTCTCTCCGAAGAGTCGGATTCAGGAGAAAAATAAAATGTTACATTCTTTAAATGCAGATTTAGGGTCATGAATGATTTGTGGTGATGTTTATTTTTCAAACAGGATTCTGTCGTCCCCAGCACTCCTTCTATAGAAGATAATATAAAAATAAGTACCGATCTCGCAAGTAAGTTTGTTTTGTGCGGATGCCAACCTCAAAATACTCAATGTAAACCTTCTCTCTCTTCTCATGAGTCGAACATAACAAAAACATTTTCTCTCTTAGTTATTGGAAATAAATTTGCCAGCACAGGAGACTACGGCATGGCTGTCAAGTATTTCACAGATGCAATTAAGTACAACCCTAAAGAGTTCAAGTACAAACATGCTACACTGTAACAAAAAAAAAAAAAAATTGCTCTCTCAGTTACTGGCCTTTATGCAACATTTGAACTGTTTTTTTGTTGCAGGTTGTTTGGGAATCGCTCCTTCTGTTTCGAAAAGATGCAGGAGTATGAGAAAGCGCTGACAGATGCAGAGCTGGCGCTCAGCGTTTCCCCAGGATGGGTGAAAGGACTCTTTAGAAAAGGCAAAGCTCTAGCAGGTCTAAAGGTAAAAGATCTTATCAGAAATACATGCAAACATGATGGTGATCAGTAGGATGTCGTTTGTTATGGTTTGTGAGTCCTTTTGACAATTAATCTGATTGTGAGGAGTTCCCACCTATAATTCAACTCAAATTCAGCTAAAATATTTGATTTGAGAGAAATTAAATGTCTGAACTCGTATCAAGAAAATTGATACGAGTTCAGTAGGAAGAAAACAGAAACTGGAGCCAAGGATCTTCTTGTAAAAAAAAAAAAAAAAAAAAAAAAGTAAACACTGACCATCTCAAAAATATCAAGATATATTTTAAAAATGAAATTCAGAACACTTCAAGGAAAAAAAAAAACCTGCAGCTGAATACAAGCCTGTTCTTGTGTTCACATTAGCATCAACCCTGTGAAAAACAAATGTTTCACAATAAGATTTTATAGCTCAGCATGCACAAAAAATCCAACAATAATTAACTGGACGAAACCATACCGCATGTAATGAGTCGTTCTGATTGTTTGGACATTTCTGCAAAACTCATCTGCCCAACCTAAAGGATCCGGATTTTAACGTCAGTCTGGAAAAATCCTCGACTCTTGATTCTCAGCACATTTTAAGTAATTAAAAGCTGTGGTGTTCAAATCTGTCACAAAACAGCTAAAATCAATATCTGGTTGCTCAGTCTTCAGTCTGTTTAAAGTTGAGCAACACAGAGTTTAAAGTCCCAGCTGGCTTTCTATAACGAGCCTCAGATTCCTGAAGGTAGGACTAGTTAGGAGTCATGATGTTAGGACTAGTCATTGTATATAAAGTATCAAACTAATAAATCTTTGTAAAATTGTACAGAATTAGGAAACAGTGAAGCTTTAATATACTGTATTATCCAGACTATAGGGTGCACCTCATAAGCTGGACCCACAAAGTCTTTTAAAAAAAAACTGGGAAAGTACATTTATAAGCCACATGATTCAAAGTGTGGGGAAAAAAGTAGCGGCTTATAGTCCGAAAAATACGGTAGTTATCCTTCTAGATGTTTTGCGTGTATGGAGTGCTTTATGAGCAGCTTCTAATCAGTTCAGGTTGTTCTGACTCCTCACTGTGACCTTGTGTGAACATCTCTGAGTCATGATATGTACTCATGCATGTTTTGACTAATTATTGTCAAAGCAAAACCCCTGCCACTCCGAATTCAGATTAAGCGAATGGTTTTACCTCTTTTCTTCCAGAGATATAAAGAGGCCGCTGATGCCTTCAGGGACGTCCTGAAACGAGAGAGTTCCTATGCAGAAGCGGCCCAGGAGCTCATGCGAGTTCAGATAATACAACTGATGGTGTGTGTGTGTGACCCATAACGACATCATTAAATCTTCTACTTAATAATAATGTGAAAATCATTTGTCAAATCAGCCTTTACAAATATTTGAAAGCTATGCTGATTAAAAAAAAAGCAAAATCTTGTAGATGTATAAATCAGATTATTCTGCAGGTTTTTCCTGACTATTACTACTTCTGTTTTTCTCCAGGCGTATGGTTTTACCCGAGAGCAGAGCTCTAATGCTTTAATCATTCATGGTTCTGTAGATAAAGCCTTAGAGGTTTTGTCTAAATTACACCGTCCACCAGGTGAGTCCCAAAGCTGCTCATTCTGGACTGTAGCTTAAATACATTTTACCTTAAGATAATCTTGGACAGTTCCACCTACGCAGCACTGATTAAAGTCCCTTTTTGTGTCTTTAGGAGCCGTTTTAAATGGATCTCTCCCACCGACTCAACTAGCAAACGTCACCGGAGTCTCTCCAGTTCTTTCTGCTAATTCTAGTCCTGTGCCTGTTGCTTCTACTCAGTCACATAATGCAACTAAGAAACCTCTTCTGGACAAACCCTTAGGCCTGGTTCAGAATATACCCAATGTTGACAATCAGTCTAAGCCTGCATATAACCAGACTGGGAGGATAAATAGTGATAGAACCCCACCGTGAGTATCTGTGTCTTTCATCGGTGGTCTAGAGAGTTTGAATTCATCACTTCCTGTTATGAAAAAAGTCATGAGCTAGTCAATACTTGAGTTCTGTTCAACATTATCATTTTTATTATTTAACATGTTCTCTTTTCTCTAACAGGGAATTGTTTCCAGTTTGGGTGGGAAACTTGTGTTTTCCAGCAACTGAAACCATGATTAGCAAGCTGTTTAGCAAGTAAGAAATGTTTGTGTAAAACTCCCATGGCATGGGTTGGTACGAGACCTGGCGTGATTAATATTGAGTAAAAGTACAATTTTCCTATTTTAGTTACACAAAAACAATTAAATTGCTTTTATTTGGAAAAAAGCAACAATATTCCTGCAGCTGCAAAAATAAATATTCCAGTTACATTCATAATTTTGGAGTCAGAACAGCTCAACGGCGTTGACACACACCATTTTGCAAATCAGTCACCATTTTGCATGTCCCCATGGCAACAACAGGGCAATGAGTTTTATTTTCCACTTGAAGGTAATTTGAAACCTGGAGGGTGAAGTTCCACTTCAGTTACAATTAAATGTCAGATAAATGAAATGTCACTGTCAGCTAAAGTTGATATTGATGGTTAACTTGTGTTATTTAAACCAAATAATTTTTAAAGATTGATTGTGGTCACCACCCATGCCTAACTTCACTCCTTCAATGCGTTTTAAATTTATCCAAAGTGAACTGAGTTACTTGAATTTTCTTAACTCTCCTCTACAGGGCCGGCCCGGTCTTTAGTGTGAAGCTTCTTACCATCAAACGTTGTGCCTTTGTGAACTTTACTAAACAAGAGCACTGCGATGAAGCCATCAGACGCCTTCATGTAAGCACATACGCAACTTTATGCTGGATTTATGACAAAACCTGAGGCTTTTTGAGTCTGGAAAAGTTTAGAATTTGTTGATTTGCATGTCCAGGTTTGATCTAAAACTTTAATGTGTATGGCGAGATGTCGCTTATTTTATTTTATTTCTTAAGTTTACAAATGGAATTGTGAACTTTAGAAAGTGTAGCACAAAAAATGTGTCCTTCTCAACTGCACGTTCATTTTCTAGTCAGCATTCATTTGGCTTCAGGGTTTTCAGAGCACAATGCAAAGTAACTTAAAAGAAACATTGCAAACCAGTCTGACGTTTCTGAAAAGTTATCTGAAGGAGGCTGGTCACCAGAAATGATGGATATTTCAAGCACATATATTTAAGATACTTTTTCTGCAGTTATTCTGCTTAAGTTGCAGCAAAACATTGCTGACAATGAACATAAAGAAAACCTTTGTAAGAAAAAAATCTGAGAAAGTTCTGTATTAAATGAACATATGCCAGCTCTGCTAAATTGAACCACTAAATTCTCTGTACATCCTGCACTGCAGCCGGTTTTGATACATTGTTGTATAAAGTAACAGACCTGGACTGTGCAAAGAAAAATGTGAGAGATAGAAGTGTGCAGGACCTGTTCAAAGGTTAGGTATCTTACTAAGTGATAGCACAGTGTCCAACTCGATGACAGGAAAAATTATCACTGGTGCTTTTATTTTCATTCTGTAATTGAAATTCAGTACAATTATTCAATTAAACTGCTAAAAGCTGCAAAGCTCCAATCTATTAGAAAATTGTATCAGATTTACAAAAAAATGTTTGTCACCCTGATGGAAAGTATATCCATGTGCAGTAGATTCAGTCAGTCTTTGTTTTACTTTTCTTGAATTTTGTCTCTAACGTGATTATTAAAACCCTGGAAATATCCCTGACTTTCATGCGTCATTTTATTCAAGGTTTTGTGATGAGCTGAATTCTTGCTTTGAGTTTCGTTTAAATATAATTGCTGACATAAATGACCTTTTCAGTGGCACTCTAACTTGCCGTGTATTATCTGTTTTTGTTTTTTCAGGGTTATGATCTGAATGGCATAAAGATAGCTGTGAGATACCCGGACCGCATTCCTCCAGGGATGGGCATCTCCAGGTCTGCACTCAGAGCTCGAGATCTACATGACGAAAACCTCAGGTTAGTGTTGAGCATTTTGGGGAGGATTAAAATTTAATTGCATTTCATTTTTCTTTTGAACACCAATTTCTTTCTCAAGAGAAAACTTATTTCACCCTGAATTTTAGGTGACTGAAATTCAACTAACACTACACCAGCAAACCTTTAAATGTAAAAACAAAAAAAATATTCTGTTTGCAGACAATCCAACGACGAGAAGAAGGCGGTGGGAAACCAAAGATGTTTTCGTGATCACAATCCAGACCCAGGAACCCTTTGATTCATAAAAATATCAATATACGCAGAATATCTTAACGCTGTTACTTTCAGATGAAACAATGGTATTCTCCAAACTTTGTTTTCCTGCCTGACGCTTTTACTCCTGTTAAGCCACAGAAATCTGATTCTTTTGTATTATCACAGAAGGTGACTCATTAATCCAAATATGGGCTATTATTGTTTGGATATTTTTTTAAAAGTATAATTTAAAACAGAATTGTCTTAATGGTAATTTAAAGTCTTAAAGCTCAGAAGAAGGTCACCATTATATTTTGAATGTTGCCATATTAGTGTCAGTGGCTTCAAGTATTGATGAAGTATAACACCAGTTTGTTCCAGCTAATCACCTGCTTACAGTATTAAATTGATTAAAACATTATATTGAAGGTGTCATGATGTATACAGGAAGTATGACAGATGTATAACAGACATACTTTACATTGACCTTGTATTCATATATGGATCTTTTAGGAGAATCTCTGCCTTACATGCACCGCCTGCATCATTTCTGTATCTAGTTCATTTCTTTTTTCTAAACTTGAAGTATGTTAATTGCTCTCATTTGCATAAGGACAGTTCTATATGTCCTGTATTATAAGCTTGTTTTTTTTTCCTGTCTAGAGACTGAATAGCTGTTTATCATCTTTGATTTATCATTAGTGATTTACCATGAGGTTGCGCACACTTGCACCTTTATTAACCAGGTGGCTATTCCTAATGTGAAAATTAAAGATGCTTTATTAATCTGAAGTCCTGTTTTGTCATAACTTAAAATGCCTTCTCTTTGAAGGAAACTAACATGACAAAGAGGTTCCATTGCAAGGAACCCTGAAGAATCACATATTTGGCTGTAAAGAGGAGCAGCAAAATCAAAGGGGGTGGATTAGCAATGCTCTACAACAACTGATGCGACTTATGACATTTAATTTTGCTCTGGGATGGATATTATTGAACTGAATTGATATAATGCAGGCACATTTTCTTAAATGTTAAGACAAAGAAGGAACCAGTGAAGAAACTACACTAAAGACTGAGCTGTATAATCAACATGGAGATGACTGGGATAGGTGGACTCTGGTAAAACAACCTGGGCTTCTGTTACCTTGGCACAGGGTGAACGCCTCCATGCCTCACCACATGGATGCAAAGAGAACACTGATCTAGAAATGGGAGCATACTGCTAAAATGCAATTTTAGAAAGTAGTGTTTCCAACATTTAAGGTGGCTTAAAAAGTATCTGCTTCACTTGCTGTAGCTAGATTTCTGAGAGCTTTTTGTGTTTTCTCCCTGTTGAACCTGAGGGAGTGTTCAGAGATTCCAGGAGATACCAAATGGAGATAAGGGAGATGCTCTCCTCCTCCAGGCTCAAGGTTCAATATCTGTCAACATTCCAAGTGAAGAGTTAAAGTCTTGCTCAGTCGAGCCAGGCTGAAGACTCCCAGGCCTTGGCCGAGAAGCTGCATTGTTATAGTAACTATTTTGTCTAGATAGAACAGACTGAGCGAAGGAACTGTTCCTATTCTTGCAGGAAAGAATAAAGTGCTGGTTAAATGAAAATCAATCTGTTTGGTATCAATTTTTTTCCCCCAGTTGTCAGCATTCCCACATGTGCCTTTTTTTTTTTTAAAAAAGAAAGTTTTTTTTAATTTATAAACATGAACTGATTGAAGGAACAATTATCTAAGCGGACGTCTTACCATAATTGTCTGTGTGTTCAAATTATTTATTCTCCCTTATTCATTGTTACACAAACCAACCTGCTAGCTAGGTTTGGTTCAAATACAGGATTTAACTATGCTCATTAGTATAAACTGACCTTTTTTTAAAATTAGAGGTAACACAGAGCACTTTGAAGGCTGGATGAAAAAAACTTAACATTTTGTTTTGGTCTTAAAGTCATTTTTGAGCAACTCAAGTGGCGATTTCTGTTATTGTCTATGAGCAGCCGGTGAGCAAAGGAGAGTGAAGTTTCCCTTTGAGAAACTGAATCAGTCTTACAGAATATTTAGGTAGGAGGAAAATGTCAACGTGACATCCAGATCAATAGCAAGACTTGGGTTTTTGCACAAGATCATTCTGTTGGAACAATGTGAGCAGTTTTACTGGACTAACAGTTTCATTTATACAGTTATGACAAGTTAAATCTGGAAAATGAACCATTAGTGCTGCCACAGAAAGTATGAGTGGGCAGGAGTCAAACTGACAATCATAGGAATATATTTAATTGACTAAAATAAAATGGGTGTATTTATGTAGCAGCCTGTCAATTTGGAAATGATTACAGGGCCATTTAATCAACTTATCAATCACTCTATATAAAAGTTAAGGAAGTGGAGACATGCTGGCCACAATGCACAGTGCAATGTTTAGAGAAAACCCAAGATGACTGAACTCAGAAGACTTTATCATGTAAAGAAATGAGTCATCCTTCATCAGCAGCAAGCTGCAAGTCTGTTAATGATGGATTTATGAATCTCAGTGAACACTGCAACCTTTATACAAAAATATGTTAGCACTTTTCACAAGTTCTAATTCATATTGTACTTTCTCTAATTATTCTCAAGTCAAATAGCTAAAAATTCTGTAATATGGACATTTTTTCCTTCCTGTCTTGACAAGTTGGTTTTCTGTACTTTTGCTAGAAATGTGCTGTTTAATTCCAATGGATACAGCATTTAACTTGCAAAACTATGACAGAGGATGCACATCTTTATAAGCTTGAATCAGCATTGCAATAATTTTCACCAAAACGAGGCATTCGTCTTATTCTCTGAAAACCAGCAGGTGGCAGCACCAACCTTTTGTTGCCATTGCAGTGAAACGTCATCGCCGAAACTTTGCTCAGATGCGAGTCAAATCATTCTTGGTAGGTACAATCTGAGATAATAGTCAATAAACACTCACACACACTGATATGGTTGGTGATGGATACTAATTATGTGCATCGTCTGCAACTACAGTACAGACATTTTGCTCAGTTTCCCAAGATTCCTGTGAAAATAGACAGTAGGTCTGTAGTTTACGAATTACATAAAAAAAATCCTGCTGTGGTTTAACACTGATTTAACTACACTTAAAAAGAGACCTAGATAGAAACATTACAATTTATCTTTAGCAATAAATACAAAGTGAATAATTTAATGATGCATAACAAAATAAAGTTTGCTCTAATCTACTTAGGTGTATGCAGGATTTCTAAATGCTTAGTGATCACCTGTAGAAGAGCTAAAATTGAAGGCAGATACAATCTCTACACACACACACATCGATTGTAGAATCCTCAGATGTCAGGAGAAACTACCAGAAACTCTGGACATGATGCTACTGTAACAGACACTGAGGCTTGGTTTTATTGGGGCCCATTTCTGCTGCAGACCCAAAACATAACATGCAAATAGTAAATTTCCAAGGCCTGGGATTTTATTTACAAGCAATTAATAAAAATGACCTGATCTTTACCAGGTTTTAAAATTACTTACATCCAGGCTTGAGCCTACAAAAACAGGTTAATCAGGTTATATATGAAAAATTAAGCCCTAATAAAAAAAAGTTGTGTGGAAAAATTACATACACCTTGCTGCTTCCAATGGGTTTAATTGTGAAAATAGCAGCCAGTTGCTGACCACCTCCGCAAAAGCAGAAGACCCACCAGCTTTCAGATCTTGAGGACACAGGTTTGGGTAATCATGCTGCCAAGACGGAAAGACATCAGCAATGACCTGGGAAGGGTCAGGAGAAGAGGACCTTACTACAGAGAGGACGGTTATTTACAAGTGGAAACATTTATGACAGCTGGCAGTCTTCCCAGGAGCAGAAGTCCTGGCACACTCAAGGTCAGAGTGTGAAATGCTCAGAGAAATGTATATATAAAAAAAAAAAGCTCCATGTCAGATTCTGCAGACCTCTGTTACCACACTGAATGTTGCTGTTCAAGAAGGTCTGATTAGAAAAAGACCAAAGGCGGGAGGCTTTTTGAGAGGAGGGCTGCCAAGAATATGGCAAAGGTGAGCGATCAACAAAACCTCCAGTGTCGTCTTAGATGAGACCAAAACAAATGAAAAACATATCAGCATAAACATTTCACACATAGAGGCACGCATGATAGCAGGAGGGTGATGATATGGGCTTTTTATCAGTCACAGGAACCGTAATCATTGGATAATTTGTGAACTCCTCTACAAACCAAAGTGTACACTCAGAGTGAAAATGTGAGGTCATCCCTCATCCCAAACACAACAGTACGCCTGAAAATCAAAAGCACCATGGCGTTGCAAAAAGTCCAGACTTCGCCCTAAATGGTGAGGAGAACGGAAGCAATGTTGTTTAAAGAATAATAAATGAAAACTGATCCAAAAATGATATGAGAAACTGAAAGTATTACAAAAAATAAAAAAGTCATTTAAGTTATTGGTGTTAAAAGGTGCTTCTATAAGTTAATGAATCGTGGGATTGTGCTTGGCTTTGCACAAACTCTCCCTTTTGGTTTCAGCTCTCTCTAATAATGACAGTGGGGAATCTACTGTGGCTCTGTGCACTGGAGGTTAGATGTAAATAACTTTAGATCAGACCATTTTTACTCTCTCTTGATGTGGAAACCCCCAGAAACTTCAAGAGAACGTTCTTATCACGATTGCATGCTTTGAAAAATATGTCATGGGGAGCTGACAAGAGCAGTTGTTGAGAACCCAATTTGGATTTTTAACAGTGATTCTGTGCTTAATTAGAAAGAGGAAATGTATAATGCGCATCCAGCTGTGACCGTGCAGCAGCATGTTATGATAAAATTTGTCTCTAACCCCAGCAATTAAACTCTCTCCTCAGGCCACTTCTGTTCAGACTGCCTGTGGCTAAGCACACGCCTCGTAATGCCCCGGCATATGGCAGGTGAAGTCCTGCCTCCATCTCCACTGAGTAAGCAACATGTCTACATCCAGGGAGATGGTAAAACATAAAAAGTGACAACATTAAAAAAGGAGAGAGCTGCATATTTTTCTCCCACTCTTCTGAAACCGTAATGAACCCAGAAAGTCGGTGCTTTACTGGAAGTCGATGTGTTAAAACGTCTTTCCCAAAATCTTTTTTTTTTTTTTTTGCTTTACATTTAGAAAATTAAAACTCACTAGACTGTTTAGTGTGTGATGGTAGACGGTATTGATTCACATTACTTTCTGAGTAATGAAAACTCATTCCACCTGGCTTGTACAGTCACGTTCAGACATTTTATTAGAACTATTTTTCAGTTTTTGTCCAATAAAACTCTGCTTTAACTCCATTATGGCTGTTTAATATGGGGCAACAGGGACTCATCTTAAATGTCCAATTAGTCAGCTGACAGGAGGTTAACTAGAAACTGTTCTGGTAATTACTTTATGGTGGCTGCTCCTCAGATTGTACTGTTCTTTTATCACACTAGGGCTAAATATTTCCAGATTCAGGATATTTTGTTAGACAGTGACTGTATTTATGAGCTATTTTTAACATACAGAAAGCTTTGGCTGATGCATTTTGTCAAGCACAACTCAACCATTAGCCAAAGATGAAAGATTTGAATCTTTCAGACACAAATTTAACAGTCAGTGCTGCATTCAATAATAGGAATATATAAGTTAAAACTAATTGATTTCTTCATTAAAGTTGCAGATGGAGTTAAACATTAAGTTCAATTTAACAAACATCTAGCATGGTTCCAATATGCTTCGCATTTTAAAGTTTCAGAAATTTCCAAAGGCAAACTCCTGAATAACCATATTAATCACCAAGATGATTTTTGAAGCATAATTCAAATTCTTGAAGCAGTTTTCCTTAAATGTTTCCCCTGTGGTCAGGTTTAATTGACAGTATGCTCTAAACAGAGAAAAATCCCAGCTTACAGCTTTCTGGACTTTAGCCCAAAGTATCTGGAAAGCAGGTGGACTGGCTGGATGGGAAAATGATCTGACGGCTGGCTGTCAGTGACAATATTTAAAGAATGGGATGGGTATGAAAATACAAAGATAATTTCCTAGCCCCAAAATTCTTAAATTGAATTCTTGGTCTTTCTACACAGTGCAGGGACTCTGGTATGTATCCAAGTATCGAAAATAGTTCAAACAAACCCAAACTTCGAGACTGTAAGCAGCCTGAGCACTTCATTTGGAAAATCTTTACTTGGCACTTTGAACTTGTGGCTCTCTGTAAACTCAGATTTGACTGAGCTGCTCAGAGAAAAGACTCCATTCCCAATCAGCTGCAATATATTTGGTGATCTGAGTGGATTTGATGCGGGTTTCATGAGAATCAGCACTGAAACAATGGCGGCATGCATATTCATAAGGTGTGACTCAGTTTGTTGCAGCAAGAAGAGCACAAAACAGAATGTTGTTTTAATGCAGAAAGAATTTAATAATGTACTGTTAATCACCAATTAATGCAAAGACATTTGTCTGAGTTTGGAGTGTCCTTTCCTCAGGTCCTGTTCACATCTCTCCAGTGTTTCCAGTGGAGACTTTCAGCTCCCACATAGATAAAATCATTATTCAACCCCATTGCCAGCATCAGCTCCAGCTCAGATGTTATCTGGAGGCAATTTTGGCAATGGCTCCACTGATTTCCACCTGCTTTCTGCATGTGTGCATGTGAAAGCCACCCGGGGTCAGCTGCACCGCTATCACCCACCTATCAGGCCTTGGAGGTCCCTGGATTCATCAACAGCAATCCTTCATAGGAGGATTTTAGCTACAATCAGCACGACTCACAGGAGAGGAGTTTGAGAAAAGTCTATAGTGTAACACAATTCAGCCAATCAGGTTGTCATTGTTGACATTACAAAGACTTTGATGGATGTGTTTTACTGTATTTTTTCTTGTCGTCTACTATGTTTAAGATCAAGATGCATAATTCTCTGCAGATATAGTGATATATATGTTGTGTCATTTATTTAGAGAAACCAGAAGACACTGCTACAAATTAAACAAAAAAAAGCTCTTTGTGCCAAGAAATTAATCGGTTTTCAGTTTAAATCTGCTGCTGGTCACGCTCTGCTACATGTTACGTTATTATCCATATTTGGGAATGCCTTTCTATTGTAAAGAAGAAAAAAAAAAAGACTTTACGAAAAGAAATTGACTTACTTCTTCAAAAATCAAAAAATACCAAATGCGTTTTATTTACGTTTCATGCTTTTTGATATTTCTCAGATATTTTGGCTTTAAAAAAACACAACATTTGCCCTTTAAATTGTCCTTCTGGGCAAAAGATAAAACACTCAGCTGCATGTCTGAAATATACCCTTAAGATAAGGTGATGGGGCTCTTACCAGACAACCTCATCTCTGGAAGCCTTGAGGGAGTAAGTGTCTGCTTCAGGTCAGATGAAACACGGCCGCCTGCCTCGCTCTCAGCTGGGGAGCCCAGGCTAGACAGCCTTCGGGAAACCTTGGAGAGAGATGCCGTTAGCACACTGTCACAGGTTTAACATGAAAGCCAGCAGGAGAGTAAACAGAAGAGCGCAAGTAAACAGATCTAGAACAAACACCAAGCTGGAATATTTTAGACATTTCCAGTTTTCTGGTTGGAATTATTACACAACTTCAATTAATTTGAAAATCGAAACGTGGTTGCAGATACTGAAATTTACTGAATCAAATTCTGTCTGGAGAAAAGTTTTATGATGTTATCAGACCAGATTGAGAAGACAAACGTGAAGAGACAATGAGAAGCTTTCTGATCTAAATAGACATCAACCGTAAAGCATGGTGGTGGCAGAATCATGCTGAGTATCTGTTTCACTGCCACCGATGTTGGTGCATTGCTAAAACAATGGATGAAATAATGGAGGGTTACCTCTAACACCAGCATTAAAACTACATTTGAAATGGGGAACGCAAGTAAACATGAAGTTTCTGGGATTTACTGACCTTCACTGTCACAATTCAGGTTTAGAAAATACTGGAATAATCAGTACCATTCAAATAAATAGCAAAAATAACACTACTCTATCCAATTATTCAACAAGTGAATGTGAATTTGTGGCTGGAGTTGTACCTCTAATAGCTCTGTTAGAGGTACAGAGCTGTATATATTAGCTGATTGTCACTGAAAGTAAACATCCACAATTGTTTCTTTAATCACTTATTGTCATTCAGTTGTCTTTATTCTGTTTCCTCAGAGATATAGTGGAATTTTCTCTTAGCAGGTTGGCTTTTTAAAGAATACAGTATTTAAACAGCTCTCACTGAGCTGTTTAATTTTATGTGCTCGTTTACATAACCTGTGTAAAGGAGCACAAGTTATGACAGAAAGATCCAGAAAATTAAACTGACTATTTTCTCAAACATGGTATGGCATAAATGAAGCAAAGGACAGGATAAATATCTACCTTTGATTTGGGAAAACATCTTTCATCTGCATCTTCAAAGTGGTCCTTATCTGACATGAGCTTCTGCTAATAAATTCAACAAACCTGTTTCAGTTTGATTCAAAGCATCTCCAACTTTGCTGAACATATATTTGGATAAGACAAAGTTTTCATTTGTGCTTGCTTTATTTTTTTAATACCTTTGTGTCTAATTGACAAGACAGTTTCAATGTGACACCATTTAAAGCTGAAGGCACCTTGTAGTTTATTTTCTCTTTCAAATTTAAAACAATCTTCATAAACCTAAAAGTAGAAAAATAAAAGTTGTATCCTCTGTCTGTGATTTGATTGTGAGAACTGATCTGTACGTATTCCTGGTTTCAGAGAACTTCTTTGACTTTCCTCCTCAGTCAGTCAGTGAAGTGTGAGCCTTCGTCAATCCTCTGCAGGCAGCGGTTTGAACACTTCTGTCCTGCTATGAGCACTGACAGCTCAGAGCTTGAAGCTTTCCATCTCCACTCCAGTAATCTCAGATCGCAGAGCCGATACTCGGGGTTTTGCTCTTCGTCACGACATGCTTCTCTAAGGTCAGCTCCAAAGGCAGATGCTGCTCATGGCCTGGCAGGTGGAAACGCTCTCAGCTGGAGAAAGGTAGATCTTGCCGCTGGGGCAGACGCACACCTCGTACACAGCTTGCTTCCTGAAGGGCTCGCCGACGGACGCGGCGTAGAGGCCGAGCGGGAGGTTTTCCAGCCGAATGCTGTCGGCATCAAGGAGAATCTGGAGGAGAAAAACGTCAGAAGCACTGGAAGTCAAACAAATCAGTCGATGTGTCCTGATGTGATGTACAACCACCGGAAACCGATTCTTCAATACTTGTCAGGGCAAACTGAATGTGAAAGACAGCAGCACAGCTCAGATGAGAATAAAGCAGGAAGCAGGTCTTTACTTTTACACATAACCATTTGCAGCAGCCATAATTCTGAGTTTTATATTATCTGATTGTCACTGAAAGTAAACATCCACAATTGTTTCTTTAATCACTTATTGTCACTCAGTTGTCTTTATTCTGCTTCCTCAGAGATATACTGGAAATTTCTCTTAGCAGGTTGGCTTTTTAAAGAATATAGAAAAGTTCTGACTTCAGTGTTTCGGTACCAGACGCAACACTCAGCATGTGAATTACCAAAACAACCACAGAGCAAACTAAAACGTTAAGCTCAGACACTTGTCCACCACTGTGCGTCTGCAAATCCCAACAATCCAGGTAGAGTCACAAGCACTTCATTTACCGCCAAACACAAATTTCAAATGTATCTGTGTATTTGAGCCCCACTAATGAAACAAAACAGTAAAAATTAACTTTCATATTCTTTAGAGGAGTCAGGCCTTGTATGTCAAACCTGTATAAACCAGACTATGAGGAAAGGTGTTTGGATGGACGGACATGTAAAGGGATGGACGGACAGATGAACAAAGAACCATCTAAAGACAGATGAATGACTTGATGGACAGATGGTCAAAAATGGCTGAGTAAGGATGGACAGACAAGACGATGGACCAAAAAATTAAGTATTTATTACAAACTTACAATAAATGGAAATGTTACAATTATAATTTCCAGTTATTTTAAGATTCTATATTTTAAAAGATGATAATTTTTCTGATATAGATTTAAAATTTTCAACGACAAACCTTACAGAAGACTTTATGTTCCACCAAATCTATACAATTATATTTATATTCAAATTCTTTGTGTGTTCAAACTTAGCAAATAAAGCTGATTCTGATTTATTTATTTCTCCATTTAACCACACATAAAGATCTTGGGGAAAGCATTAGACTTCTTCCAGCACATGCTGGAGAAGACAATATGCTCCCTACATGCCAACCACAGAAAAAGAAGATCCAAATGAAACAGAAAACCAAAGAGGATTGTAACTTGAGATGCTCTCACCTCTCCCTCTGTGGCTTCCAGCTGCAGATCCTTTCTGCTGCTGATCTTCAGCGTCCCCGTGGCTGCGCTCACCTCCACGCCTCTCGGAGCCTCCATGGTCAGGGTTCTTGTTGGCGACTCCAACCTAAACGGATGGTTTCAACCAGATATTAAGTTGCTAAGCTCAATCAATTGGTCTTTGTTATTCAATAAATGGAGAAATTCAAACTATACTTTGAATTATTTTCCATGTTTACACATCATTGTGTAAATTCACATTTTATCGGCGGTCGAGCTCAGTCAACTTTAATACAAGGCAGAGAAACGTCTTGTTTCTCTGCCTTATTTTGCTTTATTTATTATAAAGCAAAATAAATAAAGCAATTTATTTTGCTTTACTAAGCAAAATAAATTTTGCTTAATAAATTGAGCAAAATTTATTAATTTTGCTCAAATTAATAAATTTGAGCAAAATAAAAAATGGCAGGTTGTTGGTACCGCTCCTTTCTTTCTGTATAGCTGCTGTTCATGTAAAAGTGCCTCAGCACATCACTCCAAACCAAACCAGGCCCTCCCTGTGAGGCACATAGACCGAGCAACTGACTTTTCCACACGAGTCCACCGAGGCCAACGTAATTTGCATCTTCCTCCATGGACCGTTTGTTTGCACACAGGCAGATAAGTGTGAGCGCCAATCGATGTGAATATCTGTTTTCATAACTCATAACTGTTGCAAATTGATTTTCTTCCCCCACATCTTGCCTAAATCTCTTTTCAATAAATTTTAAATGGGATGCGTTAAGCAGCCCTGTTGAATTTGTTTGAATCTCTGCAGCTGCTTAATGTGGCCCACATTTTAGAATATCATTTTAAAAAAAAAAGATTTGAGGAAAGATTTAAAATAAACAAATCTTCCCTGCAGCACATCCATGTTTTTCTGTCTCTGTTTTCCTTTCTTTGGAAGGTAAAATAATGTTTGAGTGAGTCACATTTTAATAATTTCTCAAGACTCCAGCAATGATCCATGGCCTGGACAGCGGAGTCATTAAAAGACTCATTTACAACTCTCTGCACTGAGATGCACTGTTAGAAATTAGTGGTGTGCGATGTGTGTGTGCGAGACATTTTCACTCTATTCAAAGCAGTTCAATCATCACCCGCTGCCTCCGCACACATACACACGGGCCAACTCTTCCAGAAGACAAAGTGTTCAATTTCCAAGAGTGCTTGTTTCAAACGCAGTCCAGCACAAAGCATTAAATGAATTAATTTTTTTTCAAATGTCTCTGCTTTACAGCCATCTAAGGCTCTGTACATCACCAAGTGTGATTATGGCGCCCTAAGGTCACATTTCACCTTAATGCTGCCCGATAAAACCAGACAGGTTTAAAGAGAGATCATTTAAATGCATCAATACCTGATCAAGAGTTTCAATACATGTTAAATTAAATCATTCTAACCCTTATTAGTAATGACATTAGTGGGATATAGACTTTTAAAGGTATAGTTATGTCTTATAAGAAAATTGTATGAAAATACACATTTGAACTCATTTGTAAAACCTAGAATCACCTTACGTGCATCGGGAAACTAAACTACCACAAAGTGGGCTTCCAGCTTTGGTTACCATGGTG
The DNA here is from genome assembly GCA_010277075.1 of Poeciliopsis retropinna. Taxonomy (NCBI): domain Eukaryota; kingdom Metazoa; phylum Chordata; class Actinopteri; order Cyprinodontiformes; family Poeciliidae; genus Poeciliopsis; species Poeciliopsis retropinna. The sequence goes on from VMRM01000019.1 coordinate 6,357,613, forward strand.
ATCGATCCAGGTGAGACAGCTTTGTGATGCTGAAAATGCCAAACTGAACCTGAAGGCACCCTGCCATACAGCCAGTCATGCTCCACTATAATTTACACCTCTACCAGAGTAAATTTGCACACATTACCGCTTACATCAAATGTGCAAAATACAAACAAATATAGTGCTTAGTAAGGATTATGGTTATAGCCTTTACATGATTGTTTTAATCTTGTAAAGGCTATAACCATTGTCCTGTACAAAGCTGCACGCTCCCAAGCAGAAGCTTTCAGCCCTCAGTGACAAAGCAGATCTATGCATTAAATAAAATAAATTACTCTTGTAGCTTTAACACCCAGACACAGTAGCTTGGCAGGGCCAGAAAACAAAACCCTGGGGTGTAGATGATGCAGTATGAAGTATGAGATGTTTCCATTTTTATCACAGTGATATAATGCTTACTAAGCGTTACTCACCAGTGACTGTCGAGGACCTGAAACGCAAGAATGCGTGATCTAAATCAGCAACACGTTTTTCTTTGGAGAGAAGCATCCCTTCCAGGTGTCACAGGGTAAAATTTGCCTTTCATAAAAATGTACTTTGACAAATGTTGGAATTTTTTGCTCTTAAAATGCTGTTTTTATTATGCATGTGGTTCTAGGAGACAAAAAGCTGCACATAATGCAACATGACGAGTTGCTCTTACAGTACAAGGACTCGGCTGCAATAAAATACAATTCATTTTGTTTAAGGTTGGACAGAGCTGAACCCAGATATTTGCCTTCACCGTCTAAAAAGAATTTATTCTTCCCTTTCCAACATTAAGCCAGATTAAACCTTTTCTTATTTAATAAAAAGCAAGAGTTTTTATTATACAGTTTAACTTTCTTTAAACTCAAATGTTTGAATATGATTTCTCAGTATTTTGAAGAAGAGTTTAGATTTCTTTTAGATGTTAATATGTTTCTATAATAAAAATTTCAGGCCTCTCCATTCTGGAAACATCTGCAGGGAATCAATTACTTGTTTTCACCACTGTATCTAAATTGCTCATCACCACCTGCATTAGCATGTATGTATTTATAGGAAAATTGTCTTCACAGTTTACCGCAAAATCCCTTTACTCCATTACTAAGGAACTGTATGTTATTCTGGAACAGAGGTATATTACGTTTTTTTTAAATTATTATTACAAGACTGTCAATTATACAACAGCTTGTGAAAATTAGCAGAAGAATATAGTTACATATTTTCAAACCAAGCTTGGCAAATATTGGTTTCTTAAGCTAAGGAGCCGGTGACCTTAATTTTCCATAATGTGCCTTTGCAGAAGCTAGACAGCTATTTTGTTTTCAAATGTTATAATGCCTTATACCTCTCAGATCATTAGGCTGACTGATGAGGCCATTGGTTACCTGAAAGAAAGCGTAAATTACCTTCATAGAGAAGAGCTCATTATATACAGGATGTTTCAGGGCTTGTGGCTCCTTCTAGAAAACTTAGATATAAAAAGTTCTTATAAAGGATGACTTATGGGGCATTTTAAGTCAGAAAGACTGTTTGACAGATTCTCTCATTATCCAAGAAACCTAAACAACCTATATTCAAGTTGACCTTTACATCAACAAAAAGGTCAGCAAACATTGTGAGAGGAGAAAAAAAAGTGTGCTGATGATAATGGTTGATAAAAATGAGAACAGGGAGTTGCAGAGACAGAGTCATGAAAAAATGTTTTAAAAGTAGTATGTTTTCCTTCTAAGGGGCTAGACTATTTTATTATTATTTTTTAAATAAAATCTTGGTCATCAGTTCTTCTCCTGCAGATTATGATAAAGGTTTTCTTTGGTCACTGGCTGTTTTTTTTTTTTCTTTTTACTAATTTACTTTTCGAAATATTGTGGGATATTTGCTTCTAAGAAATTAGTAGACATCTAAAGGACAAAAATGACATCAGTGCTGAGCCCTCCTCACCCCCTCTAAAAATAAAAAACCTAAAGCTGCAAATAAAAATGAACTCTAAAACTAAGTAATAAAAGCCTGTAAATCAATGGTGCAAAGAATGAGACGCATCCTCCTTCCGGTTTCTAGGAATCCATGTTTTAGTGTCAGACTGCAGTATAGTCTATGTGCCATTTTTCAGAGTAAAGAAAAGGAAAATTAATAAAATTCAGATTTAAATTGGCTCTTTGCCAAGCTGCCCATGTAAAGACAAAACACTGGATCACCTCTCGACTCAGACTTCAGCCTCTAACATTTCAGCCATACACAAAGAGGAGCCGCCTTTCAGCATCCTCTGGCCAATTGTAAGGTGAAGACAGTGATATCTTTAACAGCTGTGAGTTTACAAAAACCCAGCCAGCAATCTGGGACCACAGTCGTGTGCCATCGATATCAGCACTAGGCAAAACCTGCATCAGGAGTCTCTGCATGTCTTTCTTTCAAAATACAATGGTGGACAAACTCAGGGTAGTGATCCGGTTATTAGCAGAGCAAGTGCTGCAAATTTAAATGACAAATCTCAGTGTCTTACTCTTCTTGCTGGAATAGTATTCCTGTCTTTTATACACAAATCCTGCCAGTGGATAGTAGCCATATATTATCATGGGATCAAAATTTGAAGAACTGCAGGATATGATTTCCTTTGGCCAATGTCCTCTGGGTAAACTTGAGGTTCACCTGCGTGCAGAATGTTTTGTTAAAATAAAAAAAGAAAAGTCTTCAATGGATTTTGATCCTAAAGGCACAATCACATCTACGCTGGCCTCCTACCATCTCTACACTACGAACTTTTCTACCATCATACAGCAATGCAGGCACTTAAAGTAAAATCCAACATGGCATACCTTGCCACTATTAAGTACTAGCTTTCACTCAATTAAATATTTCTTTTACAACAATTTGCACATCAGTAAAAAGTCTAATTTTCTGAGAATTTGAATCACAAAATATAATGTAACCATGACTTGGTTTCAGCACAGGAAAGATTACCTTCAACTCAATTTGAAGGAGAGTCTCACCTGAACCTTTATTATCTTTTAGGGACAATTCTTTTGTCAGTCATCTATAAAAGTAGGACATCAAGCAAATCAAGCGATGACAGGATGCATTAAACCTCACACGGTGATTGGTAATAGAGAGATTAGACTTTCTATCATTTCAGCCCTTCAGTAATCCTCAGCATCATTATCAAGACCACAAATTTAATATCAAAGACACATTATTCCACTCCTCATGTGCATTTAATGCTAGTACAGCTCGGCAGATGATAACTTTAGCCTTGCAAAAGAGATAAAAGTCAACTCTGCACAAAGATGGAGAAGAAACGATAAAATTACTCCAACCGTTCAATGTGTCTTCACAGCAAACAAAGATCAGACACTTCAGTACCAATGATCTCACTCTAACGATTACTCCTGCTGACAGATAACAAGCATGGCAGCAAATGTGATGTGCTGCTAATATTTAATCTTCTAAGAAATAAACTTTATTTCATAGCCAAAATACACATGTATTGAAAAAAGACAGATGTTTTTCTTATAGCCAAAACTGTGAGAAGTTAAATTATTCCAAAACAGTAGGAGAGCAGTGTGAACAAATGTTGCAGCCCTTGTTGTCATCTTTATCTTTGTAATGAACTTGTCAAACTCGTGTGGAAACGGCAGCAACCTCCTGAAAACGCTTGGATCAATCAAAGAGCTGCAAAATGTATTTTCCATCCTAAATGGAGGAGAGTTTCTGCAGTCAAGTGATATATTGGAAAGGAACAGACCTATTGTTGCAGACTGAGCAGTTTTCATTTTATTGCAATTTATAACTGGGGCTGTGTGAAGTACTTAGCAGTAGACAGTGTTAAACAGTGTTAGACAGTGTTTTTGTAATAGACAAATATCACAACTGTTTCTTATTTGCATTTTCACCATTGAGGATTTTAGACCATTATACCTTTTTTTTTTTTTTTTTTTTACTTTGACAATACATTAAAACTACAACAAACTAGCAATCAATACACAGGGAATTAATGAGCTTCATCACCAAAGAAATTATAAATGAATAGAACAAAAATAATTGCAGACCAAACGCTGATCTAAACAAAACTTGAACTGTATCAATATAAACATCAATTGAATTTGATGACACAGAAAATTGTTTAAAGTACTTTCAGTTCATAATCTAAAGAAATGCCTCTATTTGAAGGACATATTATTGGTTAAAATTACATTTTCTGACACCCTTAGTGGCAGAACACCCAAAGAAATCTGATTCAGGACTCTAATCCTGGATTGGTCTTAATGCACCCTAAAACATCTGACTCATGTACAAAGACTATTAGTCCTTCTCTTGGCCAGTAGAAATACATAAACTGGGGGTAAATAAGCCGACTTTGCTTCTTCAAGTTGAATAAATGTGAACAATCTCCTAGACTGTGAACCTAGTTCAGAAGGATTAAATGGTGATTATAGCATCCCATTTCCTTAGTGCCAGCGTCTCTAACTAAGGATCAGCCCACTAATAGATGGATGAAGATAATGATTTAATTTTTAAAAACACAGTTTTCTTGTATGAACTGAATTTCAGAACAAGCTCTTGGTAAGGATGAAGTAGTACAGGGGAAAAAATTACTATTAACCATCCTTATCGCATGACCAAACACATATAAGGCCAGTCCCCTTCCTCTCCCATCCAGAAATAAAAACAAAAACCTAGGCCCATTTTTACTTTTTGGGACAACAGCAATAAATTTAAAAAAAAGAACATTGGCCAATACGGATATTTTATGCATCCCTACTTTGCTTGGCCGAAATCTAAGGTAGTGACAGCAACAGAGCTCTGTGGGTTACCGTTTAAACAGATGCACAAAAACATCAGTTATCCATGCCGTCTGCAGTGTCCTTGCAATTGTCGTATTCAAAACATAGTTGAATTTTTACAACACAAACTTGGAAGTGGAGACATTCATGTCTGGTAGTAAAGTGTGTTTTCAGTCTGAAATAAAACCTCTTGACTCATAGTGCAGCTATATCACCTTGATTTCATGTACAAAGACTATTTAAAATAAAAGCCCATTTTATGCGACTGCTGAATGTTTAATAACTCAGTCAACCTCTTTTTCTCACCTAGAAGTTTTAACACTTTCAGATTCCATTTTTTCTAAACATTTCGCAGCTCACATTTCTTGTTTTCTCTCACCCGTCATCTATCCCCTTACAAGGAGCCGCTGCAAGAAATGGCTGAAGTAAACACTGAAAACAACATTTGTACAACAACTTTAAAATATTTTGAGCTACATGATTAAATGTCAGCCAGATTACCAAAGTTATTAAAATGGCAACAAACAGACGGGCCGAGTGCCAGTGTATACACATTCACTGAGGGGGGTGAGCAGGTGCTTCAAAGAGATGGAAGATCTCAGGTGAATTTCTTTGATTTTGTCTTTGCTTTATCCTCTCCTCGATAACCATTGGCTGGCAGGAAAATAAAACACATCCCAAACAGATTGATCTTTCTTTTAAAGATGAGGAATATGATGACAAGGATGTGAGCCAACACAGATGGTATTAGATTCAAATGAACAGCTAGTCATGTTGTCCTTTTAAGCAGAAAAAGGCCTAGAATCTGCATTGTGCAGAAACCAAATCTAACCTATATACTGGCATTTTCAAACTCTGCAGAGCTCACAGTTTAAAGTCTTACATCAGCAGGAGAAAATTGAAAAATAGTGGCAAAGAACATTTGGAGTTTGTGTGTATTTTTAAAATTTTCCTTACTTTTAAAGAGTTATTCTGTGTGATGTTGTCATGCTGACAAATTAGAGGTACAGGTGTAATCAATCTAAAGCCTTTTCCAGTTTATGATTTATGCCTTGCTTTACTGTCATTAGTATGAGGGACTGCAGGCTTTCTGCAACTTGAGGACAGCTTAGTCTGAGGGCCAAGTTATTCTAGGAAACAGCAGCTGGTGTAAATGAACACAGCTTAAATCACTGTTTGCTTTGTTAATGACTAGGGAGTCGGAGGGCGGTAAGAAACTGTAAACGAATGATAAGCTTGAATAAAATACAGTATTTAAAAACAGCAATATTTTAGCAGCAAAATATGTATTATGCTAACAATGTTTACTGTTATTTTGATTTCTTTGCATCTCTAGCTTGTTTATTGCAAAAAAAAAAAAGAAAAAGTAATCCTGCCGAGTTAGGAAAAGCTACGGTAGCTTTTTTGAGTCAGCTGACTGGCAGTGCACATTGACAGGTTGGGGAGGTGCTGCTCTGCTTGACTTCATGCTTTTCATGCTTTAAACAGCTGCACAAAAATATTGTTACTCTGCCACTCAAAATGACATTGAGCAGCAGGAGGAGTGTAGTAAAAATATGAACTATTTTGAAATTGTTGTTTAAAAACGTATCCAGCAGATAATATGGCTCCAGAATTTAATGCAAATGTACTGCTGTAGTATTTGTATGCACAATATACACAATATTTATATCAGAGAACTTGTAAATAATATGAGAGGTTATCATATTCACAAAGAGGGCCATTTACAAAAGGTCATTGCTAAAGACCCTTGCTGTTCACAGAATGCCGTCTCCCATTAAATTTCCTTTAATGGGAAATTGAGTGGAAGAAAAACGTGTAGAAAAAGAAACTCAAATAAATCCAACCTTGAAAGGATTATGAAGCAAAATGCATTCAAAAGTTGTAGGGAGATTCATAACACCATCACATAATGTTGTTGACGTCTTTCCATATCAAAGTAAATTTTGTATTTCCCAGAGTCTGGAGGAAAAGTAGTGAGGAAGAGAATCCAAGTTGCTGGAGGCCCTTTTTATAGCTTTCAGAGTCAGTGATGACTTGGGGACCCATGGCATCTGCTGGGTCTGACTTATTGCCAGTCACCGTAAAGATTAGTTTGTTTGGTCATTTAAAATCATCTGGACGTTCTCATCCCGGGTGAAGGGAACCAGTGATAAATTACTAAGGTGTGAGTGGATTCATCACCCAGAAACATTGAAATGTTCCCAGATGACAAGAAATCCTAACCTCAGCTTTATTAATTAAAGTTTATGCTCATTAATGTTTATTATTCATTTATAAAATTCCAGTAGCTTTCACAGCATGTTGGCTTTGCATTGTGCATTCATGTAAATTAATTTATAGCCTCCTGAGATTGTTTGTAGATATGTAATATTTTGGTTTAATAATCAGTTTTTACTGATTCTAAAAAATTTAAAAAAAATCTTATATTCCAAGTAATGAGAGCAGTTTGGACTTGCTGTAATTATTCTGTTCAGCTTTTATGCACAGTTCAATTACTGAATGAATTGGCCAGTGCATAAAAGCCTTGTTAGACTTAAATTCATGTCATTAATAGCCTTTAACATCCAGTTTGATGTGCGCTGCTTTCCAAATGCTGCTGTAAAGGAAAATGTATGTCTATATGATTTCAGGAAACACATTTAATTAAAAAGAAAAGCAGAAAAATAGACAGTACGGCTAGTCGATTTCGAAAGTGTTTTTGGAGAAAGACAGTAATTTTCACAGTTAAGTATATTTTTACATTCTTGGAAAATATTTTTGTTATTTTTCAAGGAACTAAACAGTGTTATGAATGTTTGTGACAGAAAAAAAAAAAAAAAAAAAAAAAAAAAAAAAAAAAAAGTCTTGTGTTGGCCATCTCCCGTTTTACTGCCCCTCATTGAGACGGCGATCACTTTGCAGATGGTCACCCCTGAGCTGAGTCTCTCTCTCTCTCTGTGTGTGTGTGTGTGTGTGGTGTGTGTATGGCTTGAAAATGAAAACCATCAGTATTCCCCTCACTCTGGAGGAATTAGCTGCCAGAACAGTGCTTTTTCTGTCAACTTTGATCCCAGCTCTCCTCTCCGGACCAGTAAGGTAGACAACAAACTGCACTCCTGATAGCTCGTTAATGGAGCGACGAGGGGCTCGCAGCCTCAGGCAGAGTTCGGTTGGGATCACATGCACAAGGGGAGAGAAGGAGCGCAGCACATAGCTCAACCTTTCACACTTTCTCAATGTTTTCTCACTGCTTTAATCAATTCCTGTCTGCTATAGAGAAAAACTAATAAATTAGCTCGCCCTTGGGCTGTGAAATTAATATAGTGGTCAAATCCAGTTGTTGTAGTAACCAGTAGATGCCCGAGTCTACAATATGGTGTTTGAGATAATGATAGTGGTGACTAATGGTTCCTGTCACAAATTTATTTATTTATTTTTTTCAAAGCCCGGCCATCGACTTTGAAATGCCACAGAGCATTAATCTTTGATATTTAAGAATCTTAATTTTAATTTAACAGGATATTAACAGATGACATTAAGCTTTAATGACACCAAACATCAACTCACCTCAGATCCTCAGATATCGGTGCCTGGATCAGCGGAGTCTCCACCGAGTGTCCAAACACGGCACCTTCAGAACCTGCCGGTAAAATTCAATCTTAGAATTTAATTCAGAAAATATGACTGTTTTTGCAGAGCTTAGCTTTGGTTTACCGGGTTTAGGCCGTTCAAAAGATACCAAAAACTGGCAAAATTTTTTAGACCATCACCTTTCAGTTTTAATATGTTGAACTGAATAGAGAACATAAACTTGGAGGCAACTAAAATTGGATCTCTGTCCCATATTCCTGTTGTGTAAGAGCTGTAAAAGAAGTCGCAGAGGGTGGAGAGGATTCTGTTATAAATCTGAAATCTGTGGGATTTGAACTTTGCTCTATATTTCTATTTTATGCTTAAAAAAAAAAAAAAAAAAAAAAAAAAGATATTTTGCAGTATTTTACAGCAACTGGTTCAATTACGTCACGACCATCAGAAATCAATCGTCTTGTAGAAATAAGAAAAACTGACTTTCAAGCTAAACAGAAGATATGATTGTTTCTGATATCAAACTAGTAATAAATGCATCTCTTTGCAGGGACGACAAGACAAAAACGATAGTTTGTAGTGGTAAATCGTCTCCCTAAAGTGAAGGACGTAGTAGAAGAAGTTTTAGCAGAGGCATGTTGTCATGACTTTGCTCCACTGTGCTATTCTGATTGCACAAAAAATGAATCTGTGTAAAGAACAAGTCCTACACTGTGATGCAAGATGCTTAAAATATCTTTGTGTGCAGATACCAAAATAGTTTTCAAAGTTTTCAAATTTACATTTAAAGTAGCTGTAAAATGTTGTCAACTGGTTCATCAAGTTTGAAGAACGAATTGTGTCCAAAATATCTAATTTCTACTCAAAGAATCCAACTAAATCAGTTGTTTTTTTAATTCAAAGAATTAAGGGCTTCTTGTTTGAAATTCAGATGAGACTGCTTCAAAGTTAACCTGTGACAGTAAACGTTTCTGTTGTCATTGTGACTTCTTCCTCATCTGCAGAGAACAGGAGTCTGCCACCATCTCTGCTTCGCACCTCCAGCCTCTGACATTGAGCCTCCACACCTTCAGGACCTACACACAGAAAAATGAACATTTTAACTCTGGGTGATAGCAAACTACTATTTTATTTTTATGTACCGATTGTACTTAAACAGTAAAGTTTGTAGTTTGAACAATTTCTTTTACAATAATTAAAATTTTCCATTTTCTAAACTTTTTCAAACCTGTTCCAGCAAGACAATGGTCCAAAAATGTTAATCAAAACTTGTTTTGAAATGACTAAAACAGATTGTGAAACTCCAAAGCACTGATCCCAACCCCAATAAAATGTAATTTATACTTAATAGCAGAATGAGCAAAGAAACAATCGCTGAAATGGATTTTCAAAAATTCTGAAATATGTAGTCACAATAAATCCAAAAGCTTGATAAACTATGTAGCTGAGGTGCAACTCACTAAGGAACATTTTAGTCAAATAAATTAGTAGATAAATGCATATATTTGAAGATGTATCTATAGTTACTGTGACATTCATGTTCATAAGAATGAAAACATCTCAAGTGGCCCCACAGAAGGTGATAGACTGTATAGTTTTACAATGATTACACAAATCAGTAAATGACTATGTTCATATCACCTTGTCTCCTGTTCTTCAGCATTTTACATTGTTCCATTGTGGATGAATACATTTCTAATGGCTACATTGTTGTACCATCTACTGGCCTTCAGAGGGAAAAAAATGGCTCTGCTTTTTAAAGAAAGGTCAAGCTTGACCACAATGTGTCATATCAACAGTCTTATCAAATTAGCATCAAGTTCTACTTATGTTGACAAAGATCAATAGCTATTAATGTTAAGAAGCAGGTCATTTGTCCTCCAATGGTCATCAATCATTGTAATTGGTAATTTGGTCATTTAGGCTGACTGATGGTTGAACTTAATGATAAGATGAATCTACTGCCCTTTCAATAAGTGGCTTAGGGGTTATTTGTAAAAAAAAAAAAAAAGAATACAACAAAACTAAAAGGGAGATTTCTGAATAAACGATTAAAAATACTAATAAGAAATGGACACTGTGTTTAACCTCAATCTGAAACTTAAACAGCACATTAGTTGTTTTTTTTTTAATTAGCGAAAACATAATTATTAAGCGCTTTCAGATCATGCAGAACATAATATTTGGTGATGAAGCATTTACTCTGGCTGGGAGTCAATAAGTCAGTTCTTTCATCATCAGTGAGGTGTTTAAAACTGAAGTCACAGAAGCGCAGAGCTCCAAGAAGCTCTTTAAAAGGGAAACTGCAATTTTCTACAAAATTTAGACACATATCAAAGGTTCCTTCAGACTAATTGAGTACACTAAAGTTGGTCTGTTTTATAATTTTTAGCTTTCAAACTATCCTGCAACATCTTGAATTTCAACATGTTTGAAACCTTTTGTTAAATCTCAAAGTTAAAGTAATCTACATTTTCTGGGAAATACAGACAAAAGGGCTGTTTCTGTAGAACTAGACACATAAACCAAGCTGGTCATCAATATGAGACAAATAAAAAGTAAAAATGTCAACACCATAATCTTGTTCTTTTTAGCTGCATTTAAAGCTTTACAAAAATTGGATAAAAGAAATGGCCATAAAATTATGATCAATACATCTCTTATTAAAATACAGTCATATTCAATAAATTATACCAGGACTAAAACTAAAAATAACTTTAAACAGAAATAATGCATACTCTTCATTAAGACCACATTTCTGGATTAAAAATGAGTTTTACCAGTTTGCTGCAACATCTTAATCTAAAAAGTTTAATACTGCGTTTCATTAGCTGTAAAAAAATAAATAAATAAGGGGTTTCAGTTGGTGAATTGAGTTACTGAAATACATGGACATTTTAACATTAATTCTAATTTATTGAATGTGACTCTTAATATTCAGTCAGGTACTGCTGGAATAATAATTAGCTGAAACTGGAAACTCACCCACTGTAAGCTGACTGGTCAACTGGCCTTGGTGGTTTCTGGCATTCAGTGTTACATTCTTTTCTGAACGCAAGACCAACAAACTGTCCTGGATGGGCATAAAATGGAGACACAACACAAAATGTATTCATTTTAAAAGTACTTGAAATGCTCTTAACATAGGGTATGCATTAACAGCGTTTTGAGCTATTGGAAGTAAAAGTAGCAATTAGTGAACAGGTTATAAAACAAATGTTTAAAGTCACTTTGGGTTTACGATAGAAACATCTCGCACTCAGACTTTCTTAGATTGAGGTTTCAGGACAAAAGAAGTTGCTGGAGAGCCAAAAATGTGACAAGTGTAGGCGTCTATGTCTTTTAACTTAAGACACTTAAGCTGCAGACCTGTGCCGCTTCCTGGCAGCTTTGTATTTAGTAATTTTCTGGCTTTTTGACATTTGAATGATGGCAGATTTCTGTGTTACTGTCTGAATACTGATCAGCCGCCAAGTCCAGGCAGCTATTTTATCCCAGACATTTCTGCAAAAAGGAGCCCACAGTGAAGGGAATAATTTCAGGTTGTGAGATTTTGTTTTGCAAAATTGTCCTTTTTAGCCACTTTTATAGATCGTCAGTGTGCATAAAATAGAGAATAAGACAGCAAAAATAAATGATTTACATTTTGACTTAGTATTCATGTTAGTGAAACTGAAGGCGTGTAACTATATTTGTGATGTTAAAAGATGTGCAGTAATTAAAAAGCAGTCTGCTCTTTTGTTAATCATTCGAGAGTTGCTGTATGGATACACTTAACTCAGCAACAATGTTTAAATTACTCTGTTGTCTGAAAAGACTTTCATCAAAAGTCAAAATCTTTGATACCATTGAGATATAAAAAGCAGAAACCTGAAATCTCATTGACAGAGCAACTAATTTTACTCTGGTTTCCAAACATGTGAAGGTTATTCTATCGATTTTCAAGCATCTGCAGGCAACAACGCAAACAGTAACACAAAAACCTCTCACAGCATCATAAAAAAGTTACCATTTCACCACAGAGACGAGACAGAGAGTCTATTGCAACAGGACATATAAACCATGGTGGCAAAGAGAAAATAGAAAAGCTGCAAAAACAAATCAGATGGAAACTCCTCAGCAAGTGTACAGAAATATTTTCTACAGCATATAGCTTAGATAAGCAGCACTCGTTTCAGATTTAATTCAAGGCATCTCACATTGATGGATTCCAACCAGGGGCTAAAACAAGTGGTGATAAGGAAATGATTTTCAGAAATTAAACTGGTATGAATCTAATCTATTTATATTCCTGTTTAATTGTCTTTAATGTTCCTTTACATATTGAACTCATACAGTTCCAAAGCTTAGACTTTCAATTTGATGGAGGCTTTTTTTCTTAAACAGTAAGGTGGGTACCTTTTAAAAGACTGAAGACACCAAGTTTCTAAATTAAGTCCACTTATGACAATGAAAATATTTTGCTTTTATTTTGAAAGGGAACAAAAACAAACATGAAAATGGATATTTGAATTTATTATTCAATTAATTGATGTATTGCATATCATTACAGGTCCAATTAACAATAGTCATTAAGACAGTTAAAATAAAATCTATATATTTAATTTGATTTTGAAGCACAAACTTAAAGATTTGTTCAATTTACTTATAGTTTTGAAGTTCTTATTGGAGAGGATTTCTTTTTGTATTTTTCTATTCTTTAAGGAGTTATTTTCATAAACATGACTGGGACTAAAGCTAGAAATTTTACATATTGTAACTGAAAGCTCACAACAAAAGGAAATGCACCGACCTATGGCATAAATAAGCATAAAGAAAATATGTTTGTGTGTTTGAAACTCTGCTCAGCTTTCTGGCAATATGTTATTCTGACTTTAGTGGAAATGTGGAGGGATTTTAAAACATTATTTGACAAAATTCATCTCTTTATCCATGGATTTACAATTCCAAATATTGCTACCTGATGCTATGTGAGGTGTGATAAAAAGTTTATCAAATGCTAATGTTATACAGAAACCTTACAGGTTCATCTAATGGTGTCCTAGGGGTACTAATTATTGCCTCAACTGGGTTATTAGCTCAGCTTTGTGCTGCATAAAACTTTGCAAAGGTCATTTGGTTCATGATTATAATCTACTTGCTTCTTTAAAGAAAAAAAAAAAAAAAAAAGAAAAGAAAAAAAAATACAAGATTCAATACAAACAACTTTACCAAGGGAGAGCAGCATCATAAAAAAATTAGCATTCTTGATTTATGGTGCTCCTTTAAAACTCTTTAAAACTTTAAAGAGTTTATAGGCCTTAAACGGTTTCCTCAGGGGCTTTGTTGGAGAGTTTCTTGCTCTTCCAAACTCTAAGATCACATAAGAGGATCTTCAGTCACCGTTTATGTTCCAGAAGGTCAACTTGGATCAAAGAGAAAGCACATAAATGGGGAGAGAGTAGGTGCACAGTGACTGAATCAGACTGAAAATTTACTTGAGCAAAGTATGCTTCCCCGCATATAAATAACATCTCAGCCAAAAGCAAAAAGTGTGGCATGCCACTTCAAGAAGTCAGTTTAAAAGAAAGCAGTTGCATGCGATGCTGTTAATTCAGACGGCGAGTATTAAATTAAACACAGGAATTCAAAAAGGAGAAAGATTGCCACTCAGGATTTAGCAGCATTAATTTGTGCAGAAATTCATTTGTATTTTAATTATTTTCTGTCAAAACAAAAACCATTTCCTATTTTTACAAGGATTGTTTACATTTTAATTTCTTCATTTAAATCACTTTTGCATCCAAGATACTTAATAGGTTTGCAAACACACAGTGGGTAAAATAAATATTAAACATTTCAACAGTTTACATGCTTCTTATGAGGTAATTGAAATAAATCAAAACAGAAGTGCATTTAATAGTTTGCAGAAAAAACATTTTTGTGGCGATGACATCAAAACCTAATTTATAAGTTAAATGCTGAACCTTGGTTTAATTCTGACTCGTTCTTCCACACAAACCGTCTTTGACTCTGGAAGGTTTTGAAGGGAATTTCTCTGCAATCCTGTCCGAAGTCCTTCCTATAGATTTTGTTTAGTTGGATACAAGTCAGATGGCTGACCTGGCTTTTCAAGCCATGGTACATGATACAAGATGTTTCCTAAATTCTTTGGGATTTATTGCCACTAAGAATCTCAAAGAATGTCCCAGTACATGTCTCTGTATAGCGTCTGCCACTGCAAGACAACCCACAACATGATGTTTCACCTGTTAGCATTGTGTTTGTAAGCTAATGATTCTTCCTTCCAAAAGGCCAGGTGACATTCTCCTAGTATTTCTATAGCTTGTCCAAATCTACTACAGCAAACTTTAAACAAACCAAACATGCTTTATCTTCAGCAGTGGAGACCTGCGCAGTGATTTTGCACAGAGGCAATTACAGTAGAGTGCATTACTTATTGTTCCCATCTTCACTTGCCATCTCTTATGCATTTTCACTCTTGTGCAGCTCATTTGATTATTCTTCTGAATCCTGTCAGAAATCTGACAAGCGGCACTAAGCCATAGCCATTTTATAGTGAAATTTTCTTCCTTTTGGATTATGTTTCCAATACGACGCATTGGAATATTAAGAAGTTTAGAAAGGAAGCACTAACCACTGCCACACTAACAATCGTACCACTCTGTGCCATTTATAATGACAAGCCTTTATGAAGGGCCATTACTTTTTATTACATAAACTGATAATAAACTGATTCTTCATTTGTGGAGTAGGTTGCTTTGAGTTCTTTGTAACTTTGGTTTTGGCTGACATTTGATGGGAATTTTATGTCAATGACCCCATTAAAATGATTCAAACCAAGACAAGCATTGGTTTGTGTTCAATACTTATGTCACTCACTTTCTCTGCAGCCCAACATAAAACTCTTCCTTGCAATGAAACATAATAGTGTCAGCCAGCTCAAACTGATTCCAGAATGAAGGCTTTTCAGTTTGGAGACTTTAACAAGCCTGTGTTTTAAACCGTCTTTTCTAGCAGAAAAATTAGGAATACAGCTCACCATCTTCTCTGACAGCCATCAAGCAAGCAAGAGGAGCATGCCTGAAGTCAAAAAAAAAAAAAAAAAAAAAAAAAAAAAAAAAAGTTACACCTACAGCTATTCTCAGATCAGTCAGACTCTAGAGCTAATCATAAGAGCTAGCAACTTGATCAACTATTTAGTCAAAATGTTGCCTCATTTTACAATTTTTCAAAACAATAACCTGGTTTTAAAACAATTAAGTTATTTATAAACACATCTGCATTTTAAATTCTAATTAAAGTTTGTTGGAGAAGGGGATGAGTATTAAAATCTATATTTTATTTCAGGCAATAAACACAAAATCAAACTTAAAAACAGAAATATTTCATATGTGCATAGTGAATAAAAGTGCAAACTTAAAATATTAAAACGCCTGGACCTCTGCAGCTGCTCTCCTAATAATAATTAAAAAAAAAATACAGAAAAATCTCCTGGAGAAATTTAAGTAGATGTATTTAATTGTAACATGGTACTAAATACTTAAGTACAGAACATTCCATTTTTCCCTTTAGCTTCAACTAGAAAGGTTTATAAGGTGCAACTCAATTAAAAGTTTAGACATTCAATTTAGCATAAATGATTGTGCTATGACTGAAATTTATACAACTGTTAATTAAATCTAGAATGGCAATGAACACAAAAGTCAAACACAACAACCTCACCAGTCTGCAGAATAGCATTTCATATTTTGTCACATCCTAATCATAAACATTTATGTACTTTCCTGGGATTTTACATGATGGACCAACACAAAATGGTGCATAGTCATACAGAGATTTTCAATGTGCTACTTCAGTCTAGTTTTTCATATTCTTTAAAGACAGTTTTTGAGATTTTCTCCACCTTGTTTTGTTCTGTCACATGAAATCCGAATAAAATTAAAGTTTGTGGTTGTAATGTGAAAAACCTCAAGTGTTAATGCCTTTGCAGGGCACTCCATCATAAAAGCTCTTGAAATCTCATTTTCTTTGTGAAATGCTTTTGCAAGGCTGAAGCAAAGGGAAAACTACTTGCTCTGAGATTGGTAACTAAATCTAATCAACTAAGACTTGTCTCATTTTCTCTTTGCTCTCAAATGTTTAAGGAAAATCTGGTAGAAAAAAAAAAAAATCTAAATAGTAACATTTTATTAGCCAGGTAGCTTAAAGAATTGTTTACTTGGTTTAAATAGATATTAAAAGATCTTAAAATTTCAAATTGTAAAGTTTCATTTGTTCTTTTGTCCTCAACTTTATTTAGAACTCATAAAAACCTCTTCCATCTACATGATAGGAAAACAGGCTTTCAGAGAGGGCATCTTTTGCCGTTTTGTTCCTCTTCATGTTGATGCACTAACAGTTGAACACATGAATTTTGTATTTCAGTTATACTTCAAAATGTAAGTAAAATAATTAAAATGTAAAACATGTCTTATAAAGTGTTGACAATTTAAAAATTGAATTGTAATTAAAACATTTTATATTGAGAAATAATAAGAACTCCAGATTTAGTCTTGCCTAAAAAAAAAAAAAAAAAAAACTACAATTACACACAGAAGTACCAGAACTAAGGACATATAATATTTGCTGTAAGCCAAACAGCATTCTGAGAAAAGAAAAAACAATTAATGCAAACTTAAGCATGAAGGAGGAAGTGATCTTATGATATTTTACTGTAGCAGAACTTTGACAGCTCAGAAAGCTGGAGGCTGCAGCTTGGTATTTTACATTTCTTTTACACTGCACAACTATGTTCCCTGCTGCTTTTGCTATTGGTTTTCCATTTCGAGGATGATTACTACAGTAAACAAATGAGGGAATTGGTCTTTCAGTGTGATTGACTCGAGTTACTCATTGAGTTTCTTGTGCAAATACCTGCTGGTAGAAGATAAGAGGGCAACTCAGAGCATCGTTTGTAAAATGGGACAATAAAAATGCCTGCAGGTTGTTCTGCAACAGGAGTAGACCACTGGGACTGTCCTCTTAAGTGGAGGCTGCGCTCTCATCCATTACTAAAAATATAAACGAGCAAGTCATTTGACTCAAACTGGCATAATCTAACTCATTTCTAACTCTGCTGTAGCAAATTGGACCCACAACTGAGCAACTTCCCCAATCGACGTTCCTAAAATTCAAATTAGCAGGGAAGACCCTGCTTCCAGAGCTTGAAATTGCTTGCAGCGCCATGTCTAATCACTGAAAAGGAGGATGATCCAACAGAGAGTCTGATTTGCGTGGGAGCAGGAAATGTGGATCAACTTTTATGTGGAAACTGAGCTGGATATTCTTACTGAGCATCAAAGAAGAAAAAATGGGGAGTAGGAACTGGAAGCAAAAGGATTTACTGCAAGGGCTTGATTGGAAATCCAGTAAGCAGCTTCATGTCCACCCCCCATTCTATAGTGTCCTGGTGATGGGGAAGAGGGGTGTCTGCTGGAGGACGGGAGGACATGAGGGGACAAAGGTAAGGAGAATGTCTCCAACGCAGCTAACTTCAAAGGGCTACTTGATTTGGCCTTTGCTGATCATGGATTGACTGAAATTCATCCATTCCAAAACACCAAATGATCAATGCCTGTCTTCTGCTTTGGGAAAAGTCTTTTCATGTTCGTTTCAGAGAAGCGATTAAAGAGATCTTCACATTGGTGAGTAACGACAGCTACTTACCCTTCTGGACTGGATCTCGCTCACATACAAAGGCATCTGAAACTCCCCGACTCCCTCCAGGTGAAGGCTGTCCTGGTTCAGCTGCAGGTTTCCCATTCCAGCCTGAAACACAATCAGTGACACTGCAATGAGCTGTGCTGACTGTACCGTTTTGATTCAATCATAATTTTGTAGAAAGCAACTGCATTATGAATGAAAACAAACCAAGTGACACATTTTCACATTTTTTAAGCTTGATGCAAACATTTTCATGTTTATTTTATTGTTGGCAGCTTTAGCAGAAATAACATTAATCAATAAACATAAGTGTTTAGCATCAGTAGATTGTAAGAGTTTTATTGAAGACTACACTAGGCACAGCTACCAGGTTCACCAAGGTTTATTCAAATTTGACCATTATTTTTCTATTTTAAAAGCAAAAAGAAAGATCAGGTAGTTGAGGCTGAAAAATGCTAATTTTGAGCAAAAGCTTCTTTCTTGTTGCACCTTTTCAGTGCAGCCAATGTAAAAATTGTTGCACTCTGAGGAGGAAAAGTGACGTTTTTAGTAGGTTCAAGGTCATTCTCGGGTTCAGCCTCTGCAACTCATGGATCATTTTTAAAAATGTAAATTTTTCTTTAATTTAAGGGTAACAGACCACATCTTCTTACAGAACTTGGATTGGTGACACATTCAAATACAAACCCAAGTGGAGTTTGAACTGATGTTTAATTATGGCTTCAAAATTCTTCAAATAAATCTCCATGTCACTTCCTTAAACCCTGCACATGGCACGATTTCAAAACTCCTACAGACCTGAATATGTCACTCCTATCATAGCGTGTGATGCAAGATACCCCACTTGTTACAGCAGCAGAATGTATCAGATTTTTCAGTGCAACTATGACTGGACAGTTGGTTTTGGGTTTTAATACACTTATTAAAGTTGGACTCTGAAAAGCAGGAGAGGAAGAGAGCAGAACTGCTTGTTAGGCAATAACCAGAAATCTGCCACAGGAGCATTCAGACAGAAAACTTTCCTACCACCATTTGTCCTCATCCTTGATTGAGAGGACTTAATTAGCAGTGTGAATGTTGGTCAATCCAAAAAGTCCTGTTAAATATTTTTAATCCTGGGAGAGAGAAACCAGCAGCAGTCTGCATGTTCAAGAGGTTTCCAGGTCTTGTCCCAAGCAAGACTTTTTAGGATATTAGGACCACTTTAATAGGCATTTTTTGTCCTTAAGTGATGTCAATTTTCTGTAGTTCTGCTCAAATTCACCAATTTTGATTCACAGGTGAAAGGTCAATATCTATATATCTTCTTGCAGTCTGGTTCTCTAGTTAGCACGGGTCATTAAGACAGCGTTTTCAGTTAAACTCAGCAATGAACAGGAATGTTTGTTTTGAGACCCAATTTAAAACAGCTCTCAAGCTTATTTCAGCTTCACTCACATTTTCAGATAAAATGCAAACAGATAAGAGTCTTTACACATGCAACCACCGGATACTAGAATTACAGAAAGATAGTGGTGTAAAGCATTTCCCCTAATCCTGAGTTCCAAATATTTTCCCCACACGTTTATGTTTTAAAAAATAAAACCAATGTAAAGACCAAAAACACCACAAGTAATCAAACATACATTTCTTAAATAAAAGAAGTTTGAGGGAAAAAAAAAACAATTTTGGCAATCTAAAGTTTTAGATCATAAACTTACAATCTAAAATTGCAAGTTTAGATTTTTTTTCCTCTTAACATCTTTACTTAAATATAACTCATCTTAGCAGAATTGTTCCAATTCAGCCACATTGGAAAGTTTTCAACCATGAACAGCCTTTAAGTTCACACCACAGCATTTCAACAGAAATCAGAACTTTGATTAGGCCGCTCAACTTGTTTTTCTATAGCTATTCAGAAGTAGATATTCTATTGTGTTTTGGATCATTGTCCTGCTGTAGAACCATTTCAGCTTGAGGTCTGACAGATGGCTGGACATTCTCCTTCAGGAATTTTAGTAGAGAACAGACATCATGGTTCCATTTATCACAGCAAGACTTCCAGGTCCTGAACCAGTAACCAACCTCAGTCCCTCACGCCAACAAATTATGATATTATGAGGCTATTTTTCTGAAATGCAGTGTTACGTTTTTCACCAGACGTAATAGGACACACTTTCGATAAAGTTTAACTTTTTCTCTCGTCAGTTCAAAGACCGTTTTCTTAAATGTATTGGGAATCGTTCAGAAGTATTCTGGGAACACTGAGACAAGTCTTAATGTTTCCCCCCCCCCTCTGCAGTGTTTTTTATCCTGGAACCCTGCCATGCAGGCCATTTTTACCCAGTCTCTTTTTAAGGTTTACAGACTGATAGATTTCAATTACTTTCTTTCGCATTTATATGGATGTCAGCATGATGCCAAGTTTTAGAAGCTTTTGGTGTAATTCCCTTTATCAGACAGGTCCTACAATTGAGAACAGGTGTGGCAGTAATCAGGCCTGAAAGTGATTAGAGAAAGTGAACTCAGGTGTGATAAATCACATGTTTTAACAGGTTATAACTCTTTTACAGGTCAGTGTAAGTTTGGATTATCTTCCTAATTAATCATTTAAAAACTGCATTTTGTGTTTGTTTTCTTTGACTAACATTTGAATTGGCTTGATGTTCTGAAACACAAAACTGTGTCAAGGATGCAAAAAAAGGAAATAAGAAAACACTTTCACACCACTGCATGCACAAAACCCATCCATAAAAGTTGCAAATTTTCAGCAACCCAGCTGTTCAGCTTATTCTGACAGATGAGGCAGACTTTTCCCTGTTCAGCTGAAAGGTTTACAAATAAATTGGCTCCATGGTGGGTTTTTTTTAAACATCCAGTCAAAAGGGATATAAAGCTGCAAAAATAGCAGAAGATAAATGTTAGTTTTACATCACATCGGTTCAGGAAATTATTTTGGTCACAGATAATTCAGCTGAAATTGGACAAGATTACGTCCAGCCCCAGCACAATAAGCAAAGTGTTGAGAGAGGACAGCTTTTGTGAGGTTGTGTATGATGAGATTGGCCCTGAGGGATGTGCTGAAAGGGTGTATAGAGCTGTCAGCAGAAATGGATAGAGACAGAAGAATATAGAAGCAGAGCAACAGCAGGGAGAGCTTTATCATATATGAGAGCAGGGAGTGAGGACAGACAGCAGAACAGAAATCAAAGGAGTGCAAGAGGAGGGTTTGGGTCTTTGTATGTCAGCAGACAGATGCTAAAGTCACTGGAGCGGATGTGAATGCTCCATCGGCAACGAAAATAGGACATTGCTCAGAGAGGCATTACAAGAGAAAAAATAAATAAATACATCTTTAAATTGTCAGGTTGAGAACAAAGATCTATCACACTAAATGGACATTGTAGACTTTAACAAATGTGAATAAAACTGAATGCTTTTGATTACCTAAAAAGCCTTAAGAGACCATCCCCATTTAATTTAGATTTAACTCTACAACTGCTAAAAGGAGGAATTTATTTTTTAATTTTTACATTTATGGCATTAGGTCACTGTAAAGGTATTTTACTCAAGGCACAGATTGATGGAAATAGCAGAGGCAGTAGCAATAGTCAGGAAAAGTTTAGTCACAGGAAAGGAAACTGCTGCCGTTGGGACATTGTTGACAAAATGGTTAATAGTGTGCATTGTCCCTGAAAATGTCACTGGAGCCCAGAAGAGCTGCTGGGTTTGGTTTTGTCTCAGATAAACAGTGGCAGGTCCACTGCCAAGTATTTTCAACTCTTTATAAAACACAGATTAGCCCAAACCATAATATACAATGTTTAGAAACCTTCTTCCAGTGGGGTTTTAAAAATGCAGTTTTTCCACCAGGTCTTTGTAACGAAGTTAAAGTGAGGAAAGAAAATTATATTTATCAATATACTTGGCACAAAGTGTAACTTGTGTTTAGCTTCAACAGTGATTTGGATATAATGAAAAAATATCCTTCTCAGAATTAACATTTTAGAATAAAATGACAAATGTGACTGTGAAAGCTAGTATTAAAAATAAACTCTTGCGCACAGCATATCAAAAGCTTAATTCAACTAGTGTTAGTTTACATCATCTTGACTGAAAAATGTGTGGTTTCCTCTATGAAAGATTCCTCCTCCACTAGTGTCACATAACTTTAGGTGGAGTCAGTGTGATGCATCTCCCTCACTGTAAAAACAAAAGATCTTCATCTTTGTAGTCAATCTCAATGCAGAAGATACCCATGTTGCTTCTGCAACCTGTGGCATCTCCACTCCTGAGGATTGATACATCACACACTACAGTGGCCTCCATTAATTAATGGGGCCACTTCAGTTCAACTGAAGAAAGCAAAAACATATCTGCAACTTAAACTTCAATCTAATTAAATGACATTCTAGAGTCTATAATAAATGAAGCTGTTGAGAATATTTAGGTAGGTTTTGCCATGAACACAACCCAGATACTGACTTTTGGTGTTCAACCAAAAAATGTTTCTCTCCAAACGTCAAAGTTTAAGGGGCATTAAACTGGCTTTCCTATTTTGTAATATTTATTGCCAAGAAACACAAATATGTTTACCATTTGTGAAAACTGCACCAGCAACACTACTACTACAAAAATAAAAAAAATCCACTGGTATGCATTGTGGAAAGTTTTCTTATGAGGACAAACGGAAAGACATTTTCATGGTTGAGGGTGGACTTCGTAGAGCACAGTTCTTTTAATAGAATAGCTAATCTTATGATGTTTAAATAAACAGTTGTTTACTTGCATGTTTTTGTATCAAGACAAATATCATAAGGGATTGAAAAATTGAGTCAAAACCAATTTTCAGAAGCTGGTACAAAAGTTCCATTTCCACCCCTGAGTAACAGTAATGTAGGCATGATGGTAGTTAAAATAGCATTCACATTAACCACCAACACATTTTTCATAATGCAGTTGCCTCTGCTTTGACTAGTCGTTAGCTGTAAAACAGAAAAGTGAAATTCTGACAACCTTAACAGAACTCCTATGTAAAAAGAAACTCAATGCTGTCTGTGAGAACTGTTTGAAAATTACCCAACTAAAGCACCAATGCAAAAACTTTACTCCGAAGGACATGCTGAACTCACCATTGAAAAATTCATGACCTTAATAATCCAGACAGTGAGGGCCAGGTTTACTATCATGGTGACCAGGAGCAGCAGCAGGAAGAAATAGAGGCATCTCTTTCTCCAGCCATACAGCCCCACTGGATATACGGCTTCACAACCCGGTCGCTGGAGGTGCAGGGACTGCGAGGCCAGGATAAACTGCTCCTGGGTAATCTAGAAAAGAAACACGCAGAGTAGCCTTTTGTTAGGTGGCTGTCAAGTACATGGTCACTCCTTGCAAAGGCAATCACATGTTGTAAGTGGTCATTACCTTCAAGCACCACCAAATTGACTCCACACTGAGGAATGGCTGTTATATTTTAAGTGGTGACACATCATAAAAAACAAAAAAAAAAAAAAGCGAGGCCTGATTGTTAGCTGGTGACTGCTGTAGCCTGAAATTTTATTAAATGGCTTTTGAGCAGCAACAAGCCACAGAATGAGAAATGTTTTTATTTTCATGGTAATCGTATTAGATTGGCACCTAAAGGGAAACAAATCAATTGTTAAAAAGGAGAACCATTTTTTTAAAAAAAATAATAATAATAAAAAAAAATTTTTAAAAAGCTGCATCATTTGTCAAAATTATTGATTACATGTACACAGTAGGGAATAAATTTTTTTTTACATTTTAATTTTGCAGTCAAAACTACATATCAAGAATAATTAGTACAGGTTATTCTGCTCATAAAAGTCTGACCTTTGTATTAAGTTTGGCCACCATAAAAGAGGACATTTTTATGGATTTAAAAGCCAGACACAGCTTTGTTTTCTATGCTAATTGCTTGTTGGCATTTTAACATCTCAGTGCTTAAATAGCAAACAACACGTTACTCTGAATGACAGCTTCCTGCAGCTCACTTGTTTACTTCTCCGCTCATGTTGAAATGTTTAGAAAGTTCCTGCCAATCAATGTCTCATGGGAAAATCTTTCCGTGGTAGAGCGGTAAGCTGGCTTTGTGAAGCTGATGGTTACCACTGGGAATGAGTACAGGTGGGAGATTGCTCTAAGACAGGCATCAGAAGGTTCACAACAAATAATTGGCCAGTTTTTGATAACACAAAAATCTAAAAAGTTTCAAACTATTTCCTACCGTACAATTTAAAGTCCTCCAAATGCAATGCTAAAGGAAGTACTAGAGAAGGGCAGCACCGTCCCTCCCCCACCCTTTGCTGAACACTGCTTTCAGTTGGCTGAAAGAACTGCAGGCTTTCTACCTGAGCAGGTAGCAAATAATGAGCTTTTTACACTTGGTTCAGGTTTCTCTTTAAAAACTACAATGAAACTACTGCTGCGAAAATTTACCCTATCCAATCTGCTGCAAGTATTTAGTCATTTATATTAAAGTTACTGTGATTCCTCAAATCCAGGCCTCGAGAGACAATGTCCTGCAACTTTTAGATGTTTTTGCGTCACACTTGAGTCAAACAATGAGGTCATTGGCAGGACCTAGAGAACATGACTGCATTTTGAGGAATGAATTAATTCATTTGATTATTTTGGACCAGGTACACAAACTTTTAGATTTGTCCCTGGCAAAACACTCATAGGAAAATTTTAAAATTCCTGGACTAAATGATATAAGAGCTTGCAGTTTAAACCATTGATAGAATCTAATGTTAATACATGTACCCCAAATTAAATTCTGCAGTTTCCAGCTGAGCTTCTGCCTCAGAGTGCCCCTTCACCTTCCCCACTCAGCTCCTCCAGACTAGTGGCAGCAGCAATAAGCAAACACCTTGTGGAATAGCAAGTCTGCTGAGTTAATCATATGAGCTACTTCTAGTCTATTGCTCTCTGTTTTAAATGGCATAATGACAAGCATTGACGTGATGAGAGTCAAATAGCTCAGAAGCTTTTTACAGGCCCATTTCAAGGTATCAAATTGTGAAGTTGGTCTTTTATGTTTGATATATTGAGCATTTTTATATACAACTGACAGGAGCAGTTACTTTCTTGTGCTATAAAACATTATGTACCTAGAAAATACAGAAATGCCAACATGTCCAAATCCAACAAACATTAACTTCATTTGGTTCAGTCTTTCGAATATCTGCCAAAATCATCACGCCCCCCCACCCCCAAGTCACCAGACATGCATCCATCCACTTTCTAACACCCTTGTCCTTAATGGGGTTGGGAAGGGTGCTGGTGTCCATCTCCAGCTAACGTTCCGGACGAGAGGTGGGGTCACCCTGGACAGATTGCCAGTCTGTCGCAGCGCAATACAGAGACTGACAGGACAAACAACCATGCACACCCACACACACCTAGGGAGAAGCTCAATTAACCCAACAGTCATGTTTTTGGACTGTGGGAGGAAGCTGGAATACCCGGAGAGAACCCACGCATGCACACGTTTCTGCAAACTCTGTGCAGAAAGACCCAATGCAAACATGCATTAGGTCATTATATACATCAAAATACTGGGATACTGTTATATCAGAATAACATCCCAGCATGTGCTTATCCCACAGAGTTGCCATTTTTCCTTAAATCTACATTAATCAAAACAATTCATACTGAACAATGAAAAACTGTAAAATGCCTGCAGGCTACAGGGAAAAAAAAAAAAAAAAAAGAGCTACAATAAAGCTAAGCTTTGAGATCACAGAAACTGATGTCAATCAGAATGAGCCTTCTCAGGCAGAGACGAACAGTTGTTCTCTAGCAGATTGTGACCGAAGGCTGACTGTGTGAAAATCCTAATCACAGGGTGCAAGGTTGGTTGAGCTCTGAACTCTTCCACACAGCTGTTGAAAAGATGAAAATTGGCCCCTTTTCACTTGGAAGCTAAGAGGAAGAACCAGCATTTTAAAATCAGGGCAAAATGTCCAGCAGCAACTGAATGCTACTCATACACCCACTGGAGCTGCAATTAATCTATCATGCTGGTGTAAAATCTTTTGATTGCTGACATACACATCTATAATTGACACACCTGTGCACAGCCTTCCCCCCCCCCCCCCAGATACCCTGGACATGCAATTCATGCATAATTTCAAAGTCATGGCTCACATGCTTCCCCCCCCCGCCACACTCAGCATGTCATTAGCATTAGACACTAATGGCTGGTATCATTAAATAGTACATTTTTTTTCTGTCAGGCAGTCATTAGTTCCTGCTCTAACTCCACAAGCTGTCATTTTTTTCCCCCCAAAGAAAGTCCAAGTTTATTAACAGAGATTTTTTAAGAATCAAGAGTTAATGCTTTATTTGCTGGAGTTCTATCAGTCCATGTGAGGCTTGGATCCAACAAAACATCTGTTTCAGAAGTGAGAACAAACAGGACACCAGCCTCTGGAAGTATTGTTGCAACAAATCAATATTTCTTGTGGGGTTGAGCAGTTGATGAATTTTAGTCATTATAAAACCAGAAAGAGGCTGATTTTGGAAAGAATTGTGCAGGCAGTGCGTGGTGTGGTGGTTAAAGGTGGATGACAGAAATAGGCAAACAGCCCTTGGGCTGCCCATCGTTTCATAGAAACAGATGCAGTTTGACAAGTGTAAGATTCTTCACTATTCTGACTGACCAAGTGTGTTACATTATAGAAGTAATAAAAAGAGAAAGGCAAACATCTCAACACTGTATCTGGGACACCAAGTTTTGTTAATGTGGTCAAAATTGAATTTTTTTAATATAAATTTCCAGAAGATTTAAGATCTATAACAAAAAAACTGCATATGATCCTTAGCTTTTGTGTATTAATGTTACATCTGGTAAGCAAAATAGGGTCAACCAATCCCAACCAGCATGATCTTAAGTACGTCACAGATTACAGTAGAACAAATCCCACTTCATTTTTAGCTTTTTTATAATAAAGTCACTGAATCAAAAATGCTCTGAAATATTTCAGTGTTGCTCTATGCCATAAAAAAAAAAAAAAAAAAAAAAAAAAAAGAAAGATATAGAAATGGCGTTTGACAATTGTGTTTTTACTACACATGTTTATTACCTGACACAAAACAGGAGGTTGAAATTTAACCAAAAATATTACACCCCTGATCAAACTCAGAAGACTGAGTTAATAAACCTGTAGCCACTGTAAGCTTTAAGGGGTAATACAGGTTGTGGGATGAGCATGTCATATCCCAAAGGAAAGACAGCTGCTGCCACAGCATGAGTCTGCAGGTGTGCAGGTTAAAAAAATAAATAAATTATATCTTGTAGTGTCTGAAAAAATAAAGTGGTCAGCAGAATCTAATAGATGCTAACTTTTTAGGGATGGCACACAACACTTTTACTCAAACTTGAAGTACTGAGTGTACTTGGACAGCCTCCTTGCATGAGAACTGCAATACAGAACAAATCTGTGTTGGGTATTCCCTTGGGTGCATTTATTGCAGAAGTTGATGCAGTAAGAGGTTTTGACCGACTTGTGCACACCAAATGTGCAAAGTCTGTAGTTTTTAAGCATAATGTATTAACACTTACTGCCTCATACTGACTTCATTGCAGTAGTTCACCAAGAGGTCAAACTTAGCACAACTTTGCTAGCGGTTTTGAAACAAGTTTGCATACATCTGTTTCTTCTGTGTGTTTTCTTTGCACAAATTTTAATTTCAACATTGGCAAAGAACCTGCCAATATTCTTTAAGCTACCCTATTCCTGGCTGGCTAATTTTGGTCTAACAATTCCAAGTTATCATGGGCTTCTTGACCGATTCAGGTCATATTCATACACATCTATACACACAAACAAACCTGTCCACAGGCTTCATTCACTCTCTAAGAGGCCGTTTCTATGGATGAACACTTTCGGTCACATTTGGAAGTGGTGGGAGATGTCTCACAAATCAACGTTGTGAGTTGGCAGCAAGTACAAATGATCTGGCCTAAAAAAGTCAGTGATTCCAATTTAACCAGTGTTACAGTGAAGGGAGGAGTATTATCAGAGGCACCAACACAAAGTCGCAAGGTTTAGCATCACAAAAGTCATTTTTGTAGCTACAATTCTTTGTAGATGTAGTGTTGCCAAGATTATCAGACAATTTTCAATCTTAAATGTAATCTACAACATATTTTATGTGGATCTGATGCATATTTTCCAAGAAAAAAAAAAAATGCTTTAAAACAATATTTTTGTTAGCTGACCAGCTGCTTAGATTCACTCACTGCACTGTTGCCAGGGGAAACTCAATCACTTGAAAATTTTGACAACCCACCATACTCAGCACGAGTTTTTTTGTTTTTTTTTAATCCAGACTTTTAATGTATACATCAATCTGCCTCCAAAACGGTAGTTCATAACATATAATTGAATCAAGAAAAGCCATCAGTTACTTCATTATGTCAGACATTGCAGTCTATTACAACCATAAAAAGGAGAGGGCTGAACAAGAGCCAGCAAGTATAAGAGGTTTTCTACCCCAAAGATACTTACATTATGGTTAATAAGTGCACCACAGTTAACATTTAAAGCATTAGTTTTCTTTACATTTGAAGTGTAATATGCTAGACAGGTAATTATATTATACTTCGGATGTGAAGAAAATGCAATGCAAGGAAGTTGGACCAGTTAAAGTTCAGCTCAACAACAGTTGGACACCAAGTTAGCAGCTATGATACAAATATCTGGAGGAATACACATGCAGCATCATTCTTTTTATTTAAGAGAATGATTTACCACTTCAATAAAGTATCCAAAAAGCATTTTAAATTGACAATCTCATCAATAAATCTTTTGTGGCTTTACTAAGCCATGAGGAGCATGACTGTTAAGCTGCCGAAGGACCAATAATGGGCTCACCTCACATAGGTGACGGCACTCCAGCTCCACTCATTTCCTATGAACACTTGTGATGAGGCGACAATCACTTGCTCTCATCCAGCCAAGCAACTGGCAAAATTTGTGCGTGTGAAATTTTTAACTTGTGCACATAGATATACAAACACAGGCTAGAGAACAGCCACAAGAAACTTGAAAACTGTTAAACATTTGTCACCACCACTGATACCGTCATTGTGTCCCATGTGTTGGGTTCATCTCAAATGTTGGACAGTCTTTACCTTTTGTCATCATCCGTCACTCTTTGTGTGTCAAGGCCATAACTAAGGAGATGCACAGTGAAAGGAGATGTATTCTTTGCAACAAGCACTTGAAACATAATGCTGAATTATGCTTCAAGTTTGTGGAAGTATTTTGTATCAAAATAAGAAGGTTAAAAATGTACTTGTAATCAGAGGAGTCACCCTGTAAAGTCATTGATTGTTCCCATGTGCCACCAATGGCATCTGGACAGTGTGTTTAAGTTATATAGTCTAATAGTCATACTGCACATTAGACACTTTGTTGTAGGTTTTTATACATATAATAATTTTCTTTTTTACATTTGTAAGAATCTATACAAGTCTCATTGCTGCAGTTACATTTGAATCTCCCCACTGAGGGACACTAAATAATATCTTTATTCTAATAACTAGTGATATTAAACTGGGAAGATTAAAATCTTTGCCTTGATCTCAGGTAAGAAAAAAAAAATACAATCAAAATAAGGCATTCATCTATAAAAAGCTATTTTACTACACCCATTATTAATTGTGGTAATAACCATCTTCACATCTGAAAACATGCAAGTTTGCTATTGTTTAAATAGCTACAACAGCTTTTGTTTGATACAATTGCTGAAAGAACTCTGCAGCTCCCAAAAAATATGCACACCATCGTGAATAGATGGGTCAGAATCCACATGGATGATTTACCATCCACAGTCCTTGTTACACACGCTTTCTATTATTAGAAACCAAACACCTACACAGCAGCATGCTACTTTGAGGTGGAATAAGCCATAACATCTCTGTAGGTGATGCTCTGAAAACAGCCACATGGACTTGCTGCACAATCCAATTTGAGAAAACTCTGCCTAATTAATAATATTCATGGTTGAGCATTCCCCATTTTGCTTCAGGGGAAGATTTTTAAGAGTTTGACAATAAAAACTTGCACCTGCAACCAGCTAAAGCTACCAGTGAGCCAGCAATTACCCTGCAGTCCCGTCACACTGCCAGTGCACCTCATCTTCACCAATTATTGTCGAGGATGACGATCCGCATGCTGCTTTGATCAAGTGATGACATACTGCAGAGGCAGCAGAATACAGCCAAGAAGCCAAATAATGAAAGGAAATTAGGACGTTATTAATGTTTGATGATGTTAATCAGCAAAAAGGCCCGCTCACTCTCATGCAGTAGCGCCGCTGGACTCCCACAAGGCTGCCTCAGCTGGAGGCAAGAAAACAGTTGAAGTGCACGAATGATTACGCACAACAAATGGACAATCATCCTCAAGATCTGCCAAAAAAGAAGCAGTTTGTTTAGAAATTCTGTTGGATTTTTAAAACTTTTTGACAGACTCATCAAAGCGACTTGATTGCAACCAACTGCAACTGGAAGAGCCAATTACGTTGCTCTGTGTGCAACTTGTGCATTGATGTTACTCCTTTCAGATCTTGTTGATGTGACAAGCATGCTTGGGGAGGTTACCACTGTCAATACTCATCAATCTTACATGCGAAATCCAACTTTTCTTCTTTCACCCCCCCTCCCTTTCCTTTCCCCCTCAGGGTCCTTCATCTCTGCTGGCGCGACAATCACTGAAGTTTGTCACAATGGCTTCATCGTTTGGCAGGCAGTGCCCTTTCTGGGTGGATGGCTGATTGATGGATAGAGGGACGGAAAGATGGCCGGCTGTGCACTTCTTTTGACTCAAAGCAAGTCGGACCAGCAGAGATGAGTGATGTCCAATAAGTCCAGCACAACAAAAAGGTTGCAGCAGAAGGCCTGAAACCAATAAGACTGAACATCAGAAAGGTTTTTCCCCCCATTCAGACAGAACAATACTTCTGGCTTTTAAGAATAAGTCCCCACACACACAAAAAAAAAAAAATTCTGTGCACCTATGTGTATTAAAATCAAGAGCTGTTAAGTCTCAGACACTTACAGCACTGACAGTTCCCTCTAGTGTGATGATTGCATAGGGGAGGAGAGACAAACTGCTGATGTAAACAGACAAACACTTCCCTACAGTAAACTCCTACTGCTCACTAATCCCCTTGGAAATCCTCAGGGAGGCCGGCAGGGCCACTTTTGGACAGCATGCACAGGCGTCATTTGCATTCATTGGCCAAATTCACAGCGGATGTGTAATACTGAACGCTGCATTGTCAAGGAAAGTAATGCAAGAGAGCCCTTTTTTTGGATGGGAATATTAAGTCCAACTTTTTTTTTTTTCTTAAATCATCTTCCTACAGTCCAACAAGCCACATGGTTCATAAAACATGACGGGAGAGAAACTTACAGACTTGTAGGCAAAGTGTTGGATCAGCTCTGAGCTGGTTTTTATCTGGGGTGATTTCCTGACTGATAAGCGTGAACCAGTAAGCCCAGAGCTGGCAGTGCGTGTGCGTGCGTGCATGTGTGCTAGCTGGACCTGAGAGCTCAGTCAAACAGAGGCTCTGCTGTGTGGATTTTACACACAAGATATACCTTTTCTTATTATTTTCCCTCCCTTTTCTTCTTTTTCTTTGCACTGCAGCAGCATGGAGGATGGGATGCACATACTGTACCCAGAGGTTACTGCCTCCCCTCACTAGAGTGGAATGATAATGAGAAAGCATGCAGGCGGAATATTCATAGGCTGTCACATTACTGCGATTCTTGAAGAGGGGAGTGCATACACTATGGGGTGTGCTGCAAGACAGAGATATGTGAGGAAGTCCAGGTAGGCTCCCTGAAATGTTTGGCCAGGCACCTTGATTACCATTAATTTTATTCCTGCGTGGAGGGAAGAGATGCAGAAAATTGCTATTAATCTTTAATCAGATTAAAACAAAAAAAAAATGTCATGGCCATACTGAAACAGAAGGTGCACCTGTTGCAAAAGACTAGTGGAAAACTGGAGTTTGTAACTCAGAAGTATATAAAAAGGGACATAAAGCATTACCGACATATTTAGAAATTTAATTTACATATAATTTAAAAAATATACTAAAGCAGTGACTTTGTAATTGTGTGTAAATAAATGTAATAGATGCGCGTTATAAACAAAATGTATTCAAGTGAAAATTTTTAATTTATCTGAAGACTTAGCAAAAAAAATAAAAAAAAAAAAAATCTTTGGAACATTTTTTTTTCCCAGTAAAAAAAAATCCCATACACACATGTAAATAAAATACTAGGCTTAAACATCTTACCTTGAGGTTCTCTATGTTGAGGGTGGCCGACTGCTCCATTTTCCGTCCTCATTTGTTTGTTACATATTTCCACAAAGTTGTTACAAACGAGATTTCAGTCCCGCCTCGCTTCCGAACAGCCGAGGAGAGCCCCGTCGTTTTATAGTAAGAGCTGTTTTCATTCCCAACTACGTCTTAGCCGTCAATTAAAGGTGGCTAGTTTATGGCTCTCAGTGCTTAACGAGTTGCAGGTGTGCGGATTCAGGTGCTCACCTCGGTTATCCACTTTCCTGTCATTCTCTCCTCTTCAAAAACTCAGCAAGTGTGACGTAATCACGCACAGCGTTTCCTCTACAGGATTTCAAAATAATCATCGAACTTGAGCTACATTTAGAAAAACATCAAGGGTACCTAATTTTACACTTACTGCTATACTTCTACAAAAGAAATGCTTAAAATGTCTTTAAATACCTTCTGTGTGATTTACACCCATGAATATATTTCAAGAACATACATACTTAACCATGAAAATAATACTGTTTTCTTTTTTTTTTTTCTTTAGCTCAGGGAAAATCTTTACATACATTCCTGGTTGTTAATTTTGCCCTAACTTTTCAAGGATTTGTTTGAAGGAATGATTGTAGAGCAAATATCCATTTTTGATAAGACAACTTGATGCATAACTTTGAATTTATTCTACAGTGCTAAAATACATACGTGCAAGTTCAAGTATATACAAATTTTCCCGCTAACAATTGGTTAATTGTGTCTTAAAACGTATCTCAACTGCTTTTTGTAGCCGTCATCGAGTTTCTTCCATAATTCTGTCTTAATATTTGATGACTTTATGGCGAGATCATTAGCGTTCATTTAAATGGTCTGGTTTTCTTTATCTAACTTCTGAGAAGGCCCTTCCAAAACCTTGTTCCTGCTTTATTTAAACTAAACACTTTTGATGATGGGCCTTTTGATGCATGCCCACATTTTAATCGTCCAACTGTTAATTTCAGGTCAAGTTGAAGAAATGGAAAGTAGTCTTTGTGCAGTGGACCAGCACAACTGACAGCCAGACATACCCATAGCATAATGCTACCACCATCATGCTTGACAATTGGCGTTCTTGTGATAGCTCAATCGTTGTCTCATCCGAGCATACGACTTTAATCAATTTTATTGTGAAGGTCCCGTCTTAGGTCTTATCCGGATTACCGCGGTTAAATGTGTTTCGCTTCATCAAAGCATCATCGTGGCTCGCTTCCAGCGGCTGCGGGTTGGAAACGCACCTTGGCACGCGCGCGCGCACGCACGCATCTACACACCACAAAGTCGCAATAAAAAGTGTATTTATATAGCAAACAGTGCTGATTGCGCATTTTCATAAATACTCTAAAAGTGATTATTTATAAATTAGACCCATTTTTCCCCCATTTTTTGGGAAATGCCGCTCCCTGCAGGAAGTTCAGCCACAATAGATTTAGCTTTTTGTTTTACACGTACATGACCCTGAGCGAATTGTTTATTATACAATATTTGGATATATATATATATATATATATATATATATATATATATATATATATATATATATAATAATTCCCTTCTCACCCACCGCGGGTGGTTCTTATCCTCTGAGCTCGGGTCCTCTACCAGAGGCCTGGGAGCTTGAGGGTTCTGCCCAGTATCTTTGCTGTGTCTAGAACTGCACATTTCTGGACTGAGATGTCTGATGTTGGTCCTGGGATCTGTTGTAGCCACTGCTCCAGTTTGGGGGTGACTGCCCCGAGGGCCCCGATGACCACAGGCATCACTGTGGTCTTCACCTTCCAGGCCCTCTCCAGTTCCTCCCTGAGGCCCTGGTATTTCTTAAAAGGAAAGTTGGTGGAATAACTCAAAAATAAATAAAACACAAATTAAAGACGTGCAAATGGTCTACCACATTCACCAATCAGTGGACTGATGTTTTATTTAATATTGCTGGGCCATTTAGCTAATTAAAATAGTAGTCACGGCATCCTGCTGCAAAGATCAGAAGGAAACACACTGTCCTGGTAGAGGGCTGCTATGACTTTTTGCACCAGCAGATGGCATGACTCCCCACCTCAACAACAACTAAACTCTCAACTCCAGAACCTCATACATCTTTGGACCAAATTATTTGTTGCTGGACGTTTTTGTTTTGTTACAAATGGCATTAACTTTGGACTGCTTATATGATTTTTTTAGAATTTGTTTTCCTTCAATCTAGTACTTTAGACTAAACACACTGTGTCCTTTCGGTATTTGCTGTGCAACTATAATTCACAGTCCTGCTTTAAAATATGTACTGCCGTTATAATTTTTCCCCTTGGTTAAAATTAAAATGGAATGATTACTGCTTCCCACTTCAGACACAAACTATTCTTTTTTATTTATTAGAAATCTGGCACCAACTTTGGCTGTTTGTTTGTTTGTTTGTTTGTTTTTCTTTCAGAAGAAAAACAAACAATATGTTAGTAAGTATACTAAAACATACCAACATACAAAAATGTATGTTTGAATATACATACATTTTAGAGATAAAAAACATGGTCCTTTGTCTGTCCTAGCAGTTTGTCATGGAAGGAGCTCAAGTGCTGCAACAGCTGCATGGGATGGGAGACATTAACCAACAATGATGTTTTATTTTAACCAAGCAAGTGTGTAGTCACACATAATATTTTATGTCTTTTTCATATTAAATATACAAACACAAAAAAAGGTTATGTTATATATGAACATAACCTTATGTTCTGTGAACCCTTATATTCTTTAGCAATGGCTTTTTTTGGAAACACCCGCCTTATGGTTGTTTATTGGTCGTCTGTTATTCAACATGTGATTATGTAGGTCATAACATGGCTACAACACGACATAACAGTATATAAAAAAATTAATTGTTCTGATGTTATAATCTAATATTTTTTGACAGAGTGAACTGCAGGTTTTTTAAACTGTAAGCTGTACTAATAGAAATAGCCAGAAATATACCAAAAGAAATATAATCACTCTGTCTGCAGATATAAAATTGACTTGTAGTAACGTCAGCAGGACGACAGAGGGAAGCACCAACCCTTCTAGTAATCATAAAAGTTCCGTGCTCGACTTTTGAAGGATTAATAATCGATTGCCGACCAGCCAATTCGCTGTCGCAGGGATGTCAGACTCGAAGCAAGTGATTGCGCCTAAAAGGTATTTATATGAAATGATTTTTATCCACTCACATGTGCTTATATATAGTGACTAATTTGGTGACAATTTATGTCTGGAAAAAAAAAATTAATCATATACACAAATTGTAATGATGTAACCGTGATGCGTTTCTCCTTACAATTACGTTTACCCTCCACATTGATGGCTCATTATTAGATTTTTTTTCTTGTATAAACTGTGTTTTAGTGCTAAAATAGCAGCTGGAGCTGTTGTGTGCGTTGAGAGTGAAATAAGAGGAGACGTCACCATCGGTGAGCCTTTTTTTAAAAAATTATTTTGACATATATTTACTTTGACTTTACTGCAATCGTAAAGACGATTTGTACCAAAATGTATTATTATTTATTTCTTTTGCTCTCTCAGGTGCCAGAACAGTCGTCCACCCAAAAGCTCGGATCATAGCGGAGGCAGGGCCTATTATAATTGGGGAGGGTAATCTAATAGAGGAGCAGGCTCTTATCATTAACAGGTAAGTGGGTGTGTGAATGTGTTTGAATTTTTCATCTTTTAATTCGTCCCAGGGTTTTAATCTGCGTTGTGTCCGTAGTTATCCTGAGAATATAATGCCAGACTCGGAGGGAGTTGAGCCTAAAACGATGATCATTGGTGCCAATAATGTGTTTGAAGTGGGGTGTGGTATCCTTTACAGTTCCGGTGTTGTTAGTCTTTAATGAATACATCATGCATATGTTAGTGACCCAGCTAATTGTGCAGAAACACCCCCTGGCCCCTAAAAAAAAAAAAAAAAAACACCTTTTAACTGCTGCTAATACAGAAGTAATCCACCAGAGGTCTCCAGAGAGCTAAAAAGTGTCTAGTTTTGTTTTTGTTTTGTGTTTAAAATCCTTCACTCTGTCTCAGTATCCCAAGCTTTGAAAATTGGAGATAACAATGTGATTGAGTCCAAGGGTGAGTATTGCTTTCATATTGTTTTGACAAGGCCTGCAAGTCAACCATCACTAAAACTCATACAGCGCTTTGAAAAGGATCCGCGTCCCTTCAGACCTCTTCACGTTTTGTCACTCTAGAGTCACAAACATCGTAGTTTCAGGTGATAGACCAACACAAAGAAGTGCAGTGCTGTGAAGCGGAAGAAAAAGTATACATGACATCTACTGCAAATCTAAATCTGAAAAGTGTGAAAAGCATTTACAGCCTCTTCTATTTGGCAACAGTAAATCAAACTCAGCCTTTTTGCAAGAGCGAAAAAAAGAAGGGCAAGAAATGTCCCATGTACTGTTTGGTCCATGCCATCTAGGCGATACAGCAAACATAAACAAGGTCAGTTGTCCAAGATCGAACTTTTTAGGTAATTCCAAACTTGAGTCTGTAGCTTAGCAGCTACAAAAGTTGCTCAATAACAGATATGCGAGTTCTCACTGGAATGTGATGGTGTAAAAAAACCCTGACAGATACAGAGAAGAAATATAATTTACTATAAAATATTTGATGGGATACTCCGATAGGCAGGAAGTTTGTATAGGAAGGTAAAAATATGTGTGCAAAAATTCTGCTTCTTTAAGTTTTCTGCTTGCTTCCAAAACTTCCTTGTTTTCTTTAAACAGTTTTTTTTTTGCTACCTATTTTCTGTCCAGCACTCATTAGTGATCATGAGCTTGAACATCCTAAATAAATTACACACGACAGATAAAGATTATCTGAAAGTTATGTCTTGAAGACATAGGCAGCAAATCCTGTAAAAACCTGACGCTATACCTGGCCGCTTTAAAAACACTATATTAAAAAAAAAATCACATTTAATTAGCCAGTACAGCAAAATCTTAATTCTGACACAACAATAAATGGACAAGACTAATTATCTTTATTGCATTTCTGGAGATGCTTTTTTTCCTTTTTTTTTTTTTTTTTTTTTGTTATTTAATCACAGCTGATGTGGGGAGAAACGTGATACTGACCAGCGGCTGCATCGTCGGCGCATGCTGCCAGGTGAACACGTGCGAAGTCGTGCCCGAGAACACGGTAGTTTACGGCTCAAGCTGCATCAGGCGTTTGCAGAGTGAAAAGCCGCAGGTATGTACCTCTTCAGTTCAGGCAGAGGAAGGCCATGTCGGCTGTGTGTTGAGATTCTGAAAGTAGTAATTGTTTCGTTTTACAGCCACAGACCCTGCAGCTCGACTTCCTCATGAAGATCCTTCCCAACTATCACCACTTGAAGAAAACTGTGAAAGGAAGCGGCACGCCTTTAAGAAACTGACTTGAGGATGGCGTCAAAAGAAATCACAGAGAAACTAGCAGCTGCAGTCAATCAGGATCGTTAGTAAGATCTGGAAAAACAGAGACACTTTAATTTCACTCTTTATGCACTTTTCTATCATCTAAGTTTGTTGCTTTGCCTCTTTCACCAAAAAATAACCAAACCACACCTCTGCTCTTTTACTTTTGGATTATTGTTTTGATTTTTCCTTTAATTTTGAAAGTATTTGCACTTTAAGTCATAATTGTGCAAAGGAAGTCATTGAAAAACTGAAAAACATTCCAATAAATAATCAATGTGAGATTACGATTCTTGGATGGCCTATGCTTTATCACCACAAGATGGCACTGTTGAGCAACATTCTCTATCCTGCCTGCTTTTTAAGATCTTTTGCTTTATCTGGTGAAACATCGTATCAAACTGAATATGTGGGTATTTTTAATGCCACTAAATATAGACCACAGGTGTACTTTTTTTTTTCTTTTTAGCTAAAAAAGATCTCTATCTGAAGTTCTGATCCAAAAATAGTTTCTGCAGCTGACACAAAGAGCTGCTGTATTTTTGATCAGGAGCATTTACTGTGTAACAGTGATGCCCCCTGTTTGTGGATTTGATGGCAATTTGTCCCCCTCCAAATTGGTGCTGTGGGTACCACTGGGAGTTCTGCAAGGCTTTTATATATATATATATATATATATATATATATATATATATATATATATTTATAATTGACACGGGCGTGGTTGTGACTTGCATTTTTGAGTTAAGCTCCCTGGGGTGGTGCTCCCATCTGTACCACACACTCGCCCATTTGGATGAGGATGGATGCTTGAAGGAAAGCAGCGTGTCACCGTCTGCAACACCTGATAGGAAAGGTTTGGATGTTAGAGTTTCCAGGGGCTCAAGGAAAACAAAGGTTTTAAGGGGCATCGTGTCGTGCTCAGTGAGCAGAGCGCTCCACAGTACAGCAGTCCCCCCTGTTGGAGACCCACAGCTGGTGTCGCTCTCTGCCAATACTCATTTGGACATGTCACCGTGGAGTCCCACGAGGAGTGCGCACCAACCGGGAGCTAATTATTTCTGCGGAGGAGTGCAGCCGGGGCCACATCTAGGCTCCTCATCGTTTTAATTTGGAAAGAGGGTTATGGAAGGGTACAGGGGGATGGAGCGGGGGGCTTGTTGCTAAAGCCTCAGTTTACTTTAGCATGACAAGAAAGACAGATGCGGCACACAGTTGCACGGATGTGCAGAGTGATAAGGGCGTCATGGGGTGCTTGTGTGGCCTTTTAATCTGCACTGGCAAAATGTCTGAGAGGATACCAACCCAGGCCAGGAATCTGAGAGAAAGTTCAGAAGCTGCTCTAAATTTGGAAGGAGCTATTTATACTCTACTTTCTCTGCGTTGCTATATTGTTATGAAACTGAATTAGTTTCATAACACTTTCAACAGGTTTTTAAAGGCAGACTGCCTCCACATCCAGGTGTGGGAGTCGGGGTAGGGTTGTTGCTTTACTTTCCATAAACTTATCACTTAGAATTTGGTCATACATATATTATGCCAACCAGGATTTATAACATCAATATTTTCCTTTTACAAACCGAGATACGGTGCCTCACAATGGAGCTCAGCTCTCTTGAGTATTTTTTAAGTAGTGCCATGTTACAGCCAACATATAGGCCTACATATCGTTGTGCATAATTGCACAGTGGAGGGAAGATGGAAGAAAGGATATCTGAAGAGTGAAGCATATCCATTCAGCCTCCTTAATCAATAAGTCCTAGCTCAAGCTCAGCCAGGTTGAACTGAAAGCATCTGTAAACATGTCTTTTCACTTCTTGCCACACTGATAACTAGATTTAGGTCTGGACTTTGACTAGGCCATTGTAACTCAGATGCTTTGATTTAAACCAGTTCATTATTAGCTCTAGGTTTATGTTTAAGTATTTGTTCTGCTAACAGGATTTAAATTTTATAGTATACAGGTTTTGTTCTGGCTAGATTGCCTGTCTTGCGATGGTGTCTTATGACATAATCCTGTTTCAAGCACCTTATCGCTAACAGGTCAGCCGTCTTCCTTTGTCTTCGTGATGTTTTTTTTTGTTTTTTAAAAAAAATGTTTTCTCAAAAACCTCTGAGTCATTCACAGAACAAAGCTGCATTTAAACTCAGATTAAATCATTTACATCTGGAATTGATTTACTAATCACATGACTTCTCAAGTCAGCCGACAGCAATGAGTTTTATTTACAGGTACCAGAGTGAAGGGGGTCCACTACCCAAACCACTGTCGGACTTTTTTGTGCGTCATTATTTGAGAAAATAGTTAAGAAACGTTCATTGTTTTTCTTCTACTTCAGGTTTGTGTTGGTATCCAACATAAAATCTAAATGAAATACATGGAAGTTTGTGGTCGCACCATCACAAAACGGGTAAGAGGTTCAATAGGTTTCAGCACCTCTGTTGGTGATATGATATGCCTGGAGCTTTTAGCATTTTAACCACAATGTCTCACCATAGAAACAGTTTTCTGCTCTCTTTGTTGCACCATTATGGTGCTTTGAGCAGCTCACTCTCCTCTGCAGCCCGTCCCGCTCACAGGCCACCAGTTGCTTTGGGAGGATAAAGGCTTTCTGACAGCTGACCTTTACATCCAGGTCCACTCCACCTTTTAAAACTGAAATGTGACCTATAGGCCACAGTGATTTCCATTGCAGTCCCACAGAAATAATTAATCACATGACAACAGGGACCCAGAAACCACTGAATATTATACCTTTTTAGTCAGCATGGCTCTACAGGAAAAGATTTAACTAAAGTTACCTGACTGCTTTGAAGGCAAAATCTCTACAGATTTTCCACAGGGGATCATTCCTACATTTTTTTTCTGCAGGTCCACTGTAGGTTTCACATTTGCAGATTTCACTTGAAATCCTGTTGTAAAATTGGACACAGTGTAATCTCAGCAATGCCACTTTTCAATATTTATGTTAATTCCAAAGCTGCGAACATATGTGAAAACTATACGAAAGAAATTGACATATCCCATATCTACATTCTATAACAGGTGATAATTAGGTCATTTCGATGCATAATGGCAATATTTCATTGAAACCATTAATTAAGGGATATTTTAAATGTTCACCTAAATATTTGGGAAATGTAGGGGTTGTGAGTGATATTTATATTAAATATTGTCTTTATTACTGTCAACATATCTTTGATTATATTATTTCAAAACATCCCCACATCAAAATATAATTTTCCTACTATCTGAACAATGCTTTTAAAAACCAGTCAGCTAATGTTGATGCATGACTATTAGAATAAAATAATGTTCTTTTAGTATTATGATATTAGAACATTATGTTGTGATGTTTTGACTGCTATTTTCAGTTTTATTATTACTCAACTATTACTACAGCGTATAAGTTTTCCTAGGATACTTATATATTTTTAAAATTGGAAGCCAGTTAGCACCGGTCACTTCAAGACTACTAAAATTGCAAAAATAAATAAAAAATTTGGTTTATATTCGTGGCACACACAAATAAAAATTTGCAAATAAATATAACAACAGTGTTGCATTAAAAAATATAACACATTTTTAAAGTGCTTTATATACCTGTAAATAGCTAGTAAAATAAGTGAAGCTAATTAAACAGACCCAGCATTTGCTAAAAAAAACAACAACAAAAAAGCATTTGTTGTTTTGCTTTTTATAATCTCCAGCCGTCAGAAGATTCAAAGACGTGTAATTGATGTGGAAAATATTCACTATGATGAATTTAATGTGACATGATCATAATGTGATCTAATAACATCAAAAAAATTAAGTCAGAAAAAAATAGATATTCAAAAGCTGATGAAAAATAGCAATAGAAGATTTATGATGCTGTAAATAAAGGTTAATATAATATTTCTAACTATGTTTCTAAACTAAGTTGCAGAAAACAAACATGCTTTTTCAAATGCAAATTATTCAGTGAGCATTAAAGGTGCTGAGAAGGACAAGAACTCCAGGGAACTGGTTTTACTTTAACCTTTTATTGGTTTCTCTGTGCAACACGGGAGAGCATATAACTTTACATATCCTCCCTTTAACCTGCTTTCAGACGTCGTAAGACCACTCTGAGGCAGTCAAAAAGAACGTTATATTGCTTTGCATAGGTGTGTGTGTCAACGTTTCGGAATTCAAGCCTGAGAGACAGGCTTAACAATACCTTTGGCCACCGCTTAACCCTCACCGTTCACTGGACCATAAAATCTTAATGTACAATCTAATGACAGCTCAACTGTCGCCCCTTCTTTGTGTTTCTGAACAGCGAAAGTACTGTGGCTCTTTCCATATTTGAGTATGTGAATATGCACTGT
Source organism: Poeciliopsis retropinna (assembly GCA_010277075.1). Classification (NCBI taxonomy): domain Eukaryota; kingdom Metazoa; phylum Chordata; class Actinopteri; order Cyprinodontiformes; family Poeciliidae; genus Poeciliopsis; species Poeciliopsis retropinna. The sequence goes on from VMRM01000019.1 coordinate 6,399,791, forward strand.
AATTTTGTATGACTTTAACTTACAAAGTCAAACAAAGGACAAATGATGTCATATGTCACAAATATGTCATTGTATGACATATGAATTGTCATCAAGGATGAATTCATGTGGAATTGGTGATGCAATATTACGCATTAGGGTTTACTGAAAACAGCGGATTTCTTTTTAGCCTTCTGCAACGAACATCTCTAGGCATTACAATTAAATCCATGTTTCTAGCTGGACCCAAAGTTCTGGTTGTTGACTTGTTCTTGAGGAATAATTTCCTGGCAGAAACCTGATGGGGATGGCAGTGAACAGAGCATTAACGAAAATGTTACTTGGTAGCAACTTCATAACAAGGAGATATTTTAGCTACATTAGAGCATCTAGTTTGCTGCAGTGCAGTTTTTTAAACCTGTGTTTTAAGTCACACCAGTTGCATGGCCCGGGGATTTTAAATCACTTTGATCCACCCTGAAATATCTTGGTTAATTAAAGGCAGTAAAAATTAGTGCAGATGTACATTTACCCTAAAGTTTGAATATCAATATGTGCACCATGAGCGTGGATATGCATCTTTTAGTCAGGTACAACTGTACTCATGAAATCTGATTCTAGCTATTCATAGTTCATTGTCATTTCCTAAGGACATGCACACGCTTTCACCTTAGAGCAATTTACTTGACAAATTAACCCAACATTCATGTGCTTTGACAGTTGTAGGAAGGCAGGGTGTACCTGAAGAGAATGCATGCATGTAAACTTCATAACATGATTTTGCCCTCAGGCAACAAACCACATATCTGTACCTCATGTTGCTCCTTTATTTTATTTTTTAGGGGGGCTTGGGAGAGGGGGGTTGATTTAAAGGACCACCAGATATATTTTTGTCCAAATAAAAAAGGTATTGAGGTTCATGTGATCTTTCACTTGGAAGAGGAGCTGTCCTTTTTATGAAGCAGACTTGCATGCTACACCTTACCTCCTACTTGTAAGTTATAGATCACTTTTCTTCATGCCACCACCAAATCTACCAGGTATGGGAGTTGGTGGAAATGTTGTCCTTTGCTTGGCTCAAATTCTACCAAAAATAAAAAATAAATAAAAACTACAAACTTAAAAAAAGAACCTGCAGACCTAACTCCAGTCACTGATGTGAATCTGGTTGCTGCAACCCAGAGATAATCAGATAAACAGATTGTGATTCACAGGTATGTCAATAATCAAGTACCAGAAATGTGATATACATGCTTTTTCACATCAACAAGCAATTTCTTCCTGATGTTTTACATATAATAGGGAAAATGACTGATGGCAACATCCTTAGTGATTCTAACTCCGCCAATCACACATGTACAAACACAGAGATGCTCGTTTTAGTAAGTTGCTGAAATGTAGCAATCATTAAGGAATTTTGGTTGTTTATTTTATATTTGGTGAGTTGGAACCATGTCTGATTTATTTTTGTCAACAGAAGTTTTTTTTTTTTTTTTTTTATTAATTTAGGTTTTGTTTGATTTGTATTTTATTTCTCATAATCCATGTCAATGTTGCCCTGAGGCAACAAACCCAAATCTGGTTCCAGGAGGTGTCAGGGTCCAATTTGATGATTGATATATAATTAGGGACTACCAAGCTCCCAAAGAATGCAGAAAAATATTTTACACCCCAAAAATAAAAAGTCATGCCACAGAGGGTTAAGTCCTTTAATTTAAACTCTTCTTCCTCTTAACAACTACAACAGCACATAGCCCAAATTTAGTTCTAGTAGGTTAGAGACTTTTCAAAAAATGTTAAAATTTAGCACAGTGAGGCTTAAACAGTGGTGCAAGGAGGCTTCAGCTGTCTGAATCCTCAAGATATCCACATCTCTCTTTCTTTTTTTCTTTTCTCTTGTCATCTTTTGTTCCTGTCATAACAAAACCGCAGACTGGACATCTTTTATTTTCCCTTTGTTTCAACAGTATTGCAGGTTTGCATGTCTGCAGAACTTATTGGAATTGTCAGTGGGCCTCACTTCCATGGTGAATGCACTACTTTGGACAATCTTAACAAGAATGTTACAGAAAGGCTGAATTAGCAGATTAACATTTTTCTAGGTAAAAAAAAAAAAAGAGGGTGAAATGAAGATATCACAAATGCCCTAAAAAACATCTACTGACTTGTTGGCAGAGTCTTGTTATACTGGATGTAAACAACCTGCATCTACGGAGAGACATGGAGGTTTACAACTTCAATTTTCTACGCAAATGTTTGTCGTTACTTTTTTGTCATACAAGGATTTGGTTGTGAAAACTCCCCGCTGAAATACCAAACCTCCGAAGGCCAATTAGAGCAGGTCAATCTGACCATAAATCGCTCATTAGTGATCTTACGGGAAGATCAAAGGGCACTGCGGCATAAAGAGAGGAACACTGAAATTTAGTAAGTCAAGGGAATGGAATGGCCTGGCTCAAAAACCAATGAGAGACACTTACCACACATTTCTTCTAAAGGGTAAGGAGTGTTTCTCTTCTAAAACCTGATCTGCTGTCATGTTCTTAGCCAGACCTGCCTGTTTTACAGCTGACCTCTGGATGGACAAGTTTCCCACTCCCATCTGTTTTTTTTTTTTTTCTCTTTATAATCATAAATGATGTGGTTAGTTCTTTAAAGAACAGCACTAAGCCTCTTGGGCATGTAACAAAGAAAAAACTAACGCATAGACCAGATATTTTTGAGTCATCTGACTGCCAACTGAGTGAACTTTAAGAACAGCAGGTGTCCAACCTCAGGGATCCACCGCAGGTCAATACATTGGCAATGTGTCATGATAGATTCTTGTTTCTGTGCTCATATCAAGCTGGCCTTTTAGCTGTGAGTCAGTGATTCAGATCATAGTATTGGAGAATGTGATTTTGTGTCTCAATCTTCCATATCTTCGTCCTTGTTGAACTATTTATTTACACTTAACTGAAAAACAAAATGGGGCCCTGAAACTAAATTATACTTGACAGACATTCAAATACATGTACAAAAGCAAAAGGTATCTTGATCTTTAGAGTCTGACAGAGGAAATTGTTCATGTATTTCTGACTCGCCTTTTGGAAAGTAGTAAGACATTGGTCTCCAACACTAACGTCCAAATCCAGCAGGACTTCCACAGCCTTTAATACATTGATATTTTCCCTGTTTTACTACTCATGTTCATTTCTGACCATTTGTGCCTCATGAAATTGGTTGCACATACAGTATTCTACAACTTGTGTTAGCAAAAGTGTTGCAGAGAAATACATTCTTGTCATATTTTATGTAGCTAACAGTAGTTAATCTGGTAAATGAGCACAACTGTTAGCAAATCTAACAGTTTTCTTTTGAGCCTGGGGGTGCCAGGTCAAGTTTGTTTGCTGAAGTGGAACTCCACATAACGTAAAACTTAGCGTTGTAAGATTTCCTATTGTACTGATTTTATGACCTCAGTCATTAGTTCTACATTTGATTAATAATACATAGTTTATATATATATATATATATATATATATAATTTTAAAATTATATATATTTAGCAATATATATATATATATATATATATATATATATATATATATATATATATATATATATATATATATCCTCTGAGCTCGGGTCCTCTACCAGAGGCCTGGGAGCTTGAGGGTTCTCAGCAGTATCTTTGCTGTGCCTAGAACTGCACATTTCTGGACTGAGATGTCTGATGTTGTTCCTGGGATCTGTTGTAGCCACTGCTCCAGTTTGGGGGTGACTGCCTCGAGGGCCCCGATGACCCTCCCAGGCCCTCTCCAGTTCCTCCCTGAGGCCCTGGTATTTCTCCAGTTTCTCGTGCTTCTTTTTCCTGATGTTGCAGTCACTCGGTATTGCTACATCCACCACAACGGCTTTCCTCTGTTGTTTATCCACTACGACAATGTCCGGTTGGTTCGACCTTACCATTTTGTCTGTCTGGATCTGGAGGCCCAAACTTGGATATATATATATAGATATATCTATATATATCTATATATAGATATATCTATATATATCTATATATAGATATATCTATATATATCTATATATAGATATATATAGATATATCTATATATATATATAGATATATCTATATATATCTATATATAGATATATCTATATATATATCTATATATAGATATATCTATATATATTATATATATATATCTATATATATCTATATATAGATATATATAGATATATATCTATATATATATATATATATATATTATATATATATATATATATATATATATATATATATATATATATATAAGCAATTCTTACTGCTGTGTGTCAACAATAAAATAAATTGAAAATTGTGGCCATAACAGCATAAAACAAAACAAAAGCTTTTCAAATCAATTTATAAAAAGCTAATAAAACTACAGCACTTTGTACTTTTAAAGATCTGAAGAAGGTTTGACTCCTTAATTTGATTAGGGCTGGTTTAAACTTTGTTGCAGTACTATATATTTTTGAAAATATGCATGGTTTCTTTGTTTCCCTGTCATGTCTGAAATAAGAAAGCAACCCTGACTGACGCTGCGCTCTGCTCAGCTACTGCAGATAACGCACAGATATCTTCATGTAAGGCTTGGCCTCGTCAAAGCTTGCTGACATGTTACCCAGGACACCGTGACCAAACTCTCTCCTAGCTGCTCCTCTTTCTCCGCCGCCTTTCTTCGTGTGTGTGTGTGTGTGTGTTTAACGGGGGTTTGGGGGAGACCACCCTCTCTCTCAGAGCATCAGACCACACAGCTCAGCTCTGAGACCTGTCAAACACAGCTGGGACATCTCCCCCACTCCCTCCTGCCCCCCAAAGCCCCTCTCACCTCTCCTCCCCCACATTGCTCCCCAGACTCCAGCAGGAAGCTTTGATAACGTGGTGGTGAACGGCAAATGGGGGGAGATTTCCATTTTTATCTGCTTCGAAGACTCTGACAGCCTCCCTCCTTCCCATCATCCCCAACTGCCTCTCATCAGCATAAAAAGACTCTGCCATGTCCCTTCTTCATTGTGCATGCTTCAGATGAGGTGTAATTGATATAGACATGACTGGGGAGGAGCAAAGAGGAGAAATATCCAAGACTGATCCACGGCAACTATTTTTTTCCTCTTTCCTTTTAGAGGTGCAAGGGCAGCAATAAAAATAAAAAAATAAAAAAATAAAAATAAAAAATCCCTGCCTTTCTTTTTTTTTCTGTTTTTCAGTGCTGGCTGTCAAACAAAGCGAGCGTCTGTCCCGTGTAATAAATGTCACCTAAACGTATAGTCAAGAACTTTAACTTGCAGAATACAGAGCGAGGCAGCTGCTCAAAATAAATGTTTTGATATTGGGGAGTGTTTGAAGGTGCCTTGTCACCTGATGGCTGCTGTTAAAGGCTGTTTTGTTTGCACCTTTTGCTGTGTAGACAATAACAGGCGCGCCTGTAAACTTTACAGCGTTTTCTCATCTCTGCCGCGGGTTGAGACATCACTTCCACAGCTCCAGGAGCCTGGCTGCTTCTGCACTCAGAAATCATAAATCAAACAGACTTACGTGAGCTCACATGGTGGGATTACTATGAGTAAGGCTATCTAAACACCTAGCAGGTCTCCAGGTCTTACTTGCACGACCTACCTGAAACGCATACAGTACATTTCAAAAGAAATAGGGGAGATTAGTGATGCCTGACACGAAACGGGATGCCATTTAACAGTTTGAGACAATGAACACACATGAAATGCATTAAACAATAAGGCTGATAGTTGTTTGTGTCTAGTGATGTTTTCTTCTTTACAGATGATGGATTATGCTGAATACTACATTTCAAAGACGCTGAGGTAGCACATGTGCCTGTCTCGTGATGCCATATTTATGATGAACGCTGTCATGCAGCCTAGTTAAAGGTTAGACAATAACCACACGTAGGTGTGGTAAAAAAAAAAAAAAAAAAAAAAAAAAAGAGTCACTCTTTAAACAGGCTAATGTGGAGTTTGCATAAAGTTTGATTGCTTTTCTTGAGAAACTAATACCTACAAAAACAACTTGGAATCAGGAAAGTAAATTGCAGTATGGGTCCTCCAATTTCCTGAATGTAAAGTTGAAACTCTTACTAGTCTGAACCTGCTTCAACAGACAACGATCATAACAGCAAAAGTCATAGTCAGAATAACTTTTAGGCATGCAGCCATCTTCATACTTCTGGGCAAATATGTTGAAATATGGAGAAAAAAACCCCAAATAAAATGTATTATTATGTATTTTCTGATATATTTTTTATACGTACGTTGGTGGGAAACCACAATATGCTAAAGTTTATCTGGTTAGTTTAACTTTACCTTTAACTTAACATCCCTGTCGCCCTATTGTATTTGTGATAATGCATTGAGGTTCTGACATCATCTTACAAGAACTCTGATACTGTACTTTCCTATTTTGATCAGGCTACTACTGATTTAAAAATAAATAAAATGTGTGTCTTGATTGCTACCGCTCACATATGACATGCATACCACACAGGTGACACAGCTAACCGCTTGACACAACTGTATCTCAGATACTGCAGCAGTGACCCAATAATATTACTAAATCTAACACAACACTATGATGTCTCCAGTGATGAGGAGTAACTCACCTCAGCATGCTAGGTGCTTGCAAAAATTAAAGTAAAGACCAAATGTTGATTGGTCTTCACTTTCCTTAGTTGTAAACGAGAGAAAGAAGGTGCAGGAAATCAGAGAGAGATCATAAATTAATCAGTTTGATCTTCTCTTTTTATACGAGAGGCTTAACATGACTGTCTGTTCTCCAGAAACGGAGAGCTACAACAGAATGGTTTAGATCACGTGTCAAACCCGAGAACCTTGGGCAAAATCCAGGCCACCATAACTATTTCAGTTGAACTTTGAGACTTGTGTGCTTCAATATGATTTTATGAGTCAACTCAAATCAGTCTTTATTTATATAGTGGTGAATTCCATCAATGTGAAAAGATAAATATTACTTAATACCATTGAATACAGATATTTTAACTGTTTCTTACTAGGTCCGTTTAATAATACATTCTATCACCTTCTTGAACATTTATGATATTGTTGTGGCCCAAAATGAAAATGAGTTTGACACTACTTATCAAAGAGCATTTATGTGTGAGAATGGCCCAGTCAAAGTCTATACTCATCAAATCAAGATGGTTAGTGGCCAAAATTTCAGCATCTAGATGGATGAAGCATGTGTCACAAAAGACTCAAAGTTGTACGGTGGTATAAAGTATTGATTTATGATGGGGTTTTTTCATATTTTTATTTGTACAAAATATTTTTAAAAACATGTTGCCACTTTCTTCCTATTCACACAGCACATTCGCAGAGTTAAACCAACACCATGCCGATTCTATTTGGTCCTTATCAGAATTGGTGTTGATTTAACTCTTTCACAGTGTTGCACTACTTTATACCCATTGCAGTGGTCGTCAGTAAAATCCACTGAAGTTTGGTTTGAAAGAAAATCTCAAGTTCAAAAGAAGTTCGCGACACTCGCAAGGAGACAACAGAATCAATAATTTGTTGCCTCTTTTGTCCACAACCCCTCGACTCAACAACTTATATAGGCAGTCAGAATATAAAAAAAACAAAAAACAAATAACCACATAAGCCAGCGCCTTAGGAGAATATTTCAGGAATGTTTCAGTCACTAAAATAACATCCAGCTGGTCCAAAAGGTGATGGATGCAGATTTTGTTCCCCCCACCCCACCCCTTACCGCCGCAGCTCTTCCAGCGGTGGATAAATCTCCATAAACGCCGCTGCGGCGCATCCTCCAGCCCTCTACCCCACCCAGAAACCCCTCCCTCCCGTCCTCCCTCGCCTCCTTCCGCATGGAGGGACGGACGGTGGGATGGGGAGAGAAGTTTGCCTGCGGCGCGCTGCGCTCAAACATTAAACTGTATTTCATTTTAGGGGGGGAAACAGCAACAAGAGGAGCCCCGCGGTGAAGCTTTCCAGGGAATGCTGAGGGGAATATCCGAGAGCCGAGACACACGCGCCGCTCACAGCTGACCCCCTTTACTGACTCCGTTTGATTCAATATAAAGCGAGAGAAACCATTAATGTCTCCGAACTAAAGGGAAGAACTAAAAGGCTCGGGTCCAGTCGGAGGGTGCTTTTTAATTCAATTTGAGGAGGAAGAAGACGAGCAGAGCGAAACGAGAAAAGAAGACGACCTTCCGAGTGAGGAAAAAAACAACAAAGAGTCCGACTCAGAATGAATAGCAACAAAATAGAGAAGGAAAACGAGCAGAGCGAATTCACCAACCACGAAGAGGAGGTATGTACACCAGCGTACCTGGAGCTCAGGAACTGCTGCGTTTTTAACTCTCAGTAATAATCGGGAATTTCCACTTTTTTTAGCCTGATTGTCCGAAAACCCGAAATGCTTCCATTTACTCGGGAGTTTCTATACCTCGTAAAAGTTTCACTATTCCTCCTGGTGGTTTTCCCTCGTTATTCCTCTATTTTCTTTACAGAAAACACAAAGAGAAACGGCTGTTTATTTTGGTGTTAAAGTAGAAATGTGAACTTGGTTGGACAAATAAAGTGATGAACTCAACAAAACGTGGCGGAGAAAAAAACTGAAAGACGCAAAGACGCAGTTTTTTTCACATTCTGCTCGGTCCACTCCTCAACCTGTCCCTGCAAAGTTTTTGCCTCAGTTCATGACGTCACTGTCCATATATAGTAAAGATGAGTTTTCAACTCAAGTATTTTGTTTATTTTATTCTGTAGTGACGGCAAAAAAGGGAAAAAAATGTTTTTGACCACTCAAAAGAAAGCAAAAGTATTTTTAAGTATTTTTAGATAAAAACAAATTCCTCCGTTTCTTATTGTTAGTTTCTAGTGAGGATATCTAATTGCCTGTACCATTTACACAAAATCTTGCAATCTCACTTCCTGCATTCAGTAATTAGTGCTTGTGCATCAGGCTAACAATGAGATGAAAATTAAATGCTTAAAAGTACTTTAGTCCAAAATTGTAGAAACTTTAGGTGTATTTATTTTAGATGTGTTTCTTCATCTATATTTGTTTTGTAATGAATACAACATGTCTGAAGTGTAGACATGAAGCAGCGCCTCCTAGTATGGTTGCAAAATGTAAAAAAAGGAAAAATTTTAAGTCTTGTTGCTGATAGTTTTAGGTTTTAATGTTTTAGACATGAATTAATTAATTTGATAACATTTTAGAGCTGTGCTTATTTCATACGTTTTATATGTATTTGTTTTCAGCAAATTACTCACATTTTTACCCATAGATAACTGAGACAATGTTTATGTAAACATTTTGCAATGGTAATAATAACAATAACAGAAGAGGGGAAATAAACAGCCAAACAGGACGTTTGGAGCGCTAAACTATATATAAAAAAAAAAGATTCTGAGCCAAAGTGAATCCGAGTTCAGAGAAGCACAGAGGAGTCATTGAAGTTCAAACAACTGCTGCTGCAACATGCAGGCAATAACTCTCTGTTGCATTACAGTTACCTCCTCCATCTAAGCATAACAGAACGATTTGTTAGGCAAAAATGTGAGACAATCTTTTCTAATAAAGATAAGATGACGGTCCAGTTTCTGTAAACGCTGTGCAGTCTGGTTCAACAATATCTCTTATTGGGTTTGTTGAGTATGTCTTTGCTTTGGCACAGTTGTGTCTCCGTTCAAAGGACATAGATTGTTATTTTCGTGCTTGGAAGAAAGGTGTATCCAATTATGTTAGATATTTCCCTTGAAGTAAATCTGATTAAAGCTCGTCACTTTGTAACTGAATAGCCAAACATGCCCGGACTGATGTAATGCCATATTTGGTCCCGATCTTGGAAGGGTTTCTATAGACGGAGGGAGTTTATGTAGAACTTCTCGGATGAGGTAAAGGATAAGAAATTAAGAGGCTCAGTCTGAGTCTTTCTGACCTCATGGGTTGGATTGTTTGACAGATCATCTTCTGTAACGTGGTTCTATCTCTGCTGGTTGAAGTCACAGCCATTTTTAAATTCAAAACATACTCAATTCAGCTTCGTTTATTTATATATATTATTTATATAACATCAGTTTACAACTGATGTCACTTTACAAGGCAAGCAGGTCAATTCGAGGCTGATTATTTACAATCCAAGTTGGTCCAAATTCAACTGTAATCAATGTAGTTCCTTCCAGTACAATCCATTACAGCACAGTCAGTTCAGTTCTATCCCGAATACAGACAAATTCAAATATACCTAACAAATTCAGCAATTTGTGTGAATTTAAGCAAACAGCTTGTTGCCTTGAGCCAGTGGCAGTTTGATCCTGAAAATATTGATAGTTTGTCTATTTAATTGGATATGTACCAATTAGATATGTACCAATTCTTATGCTAATTGCTATTTGTTTTTCTTTTTTATTATTAGTTTTCTCTTTCAGCTTGAACTCTTTTATATGATATAATGATAGGGTATTCAAATATATTCTGTTTTTTTTAAAGATGGGAATCAGTGTCTGTGGCCTGTTTGACAAATGATCTGGTTCCAGGTCCTATAACTATCTTAACTATAGAAAACCACACACCAAAGATTGTGGCGACTACTATGTGTAGCCACTGTGAAGGGGAAGATGGGGGGGGGTTACTTATTTATTTTTTTTTTTTTACAAAGGGTACACTTGTAGTTCTAATAGACAATAATAAAGGTTTTGTTATATAATTGTCTAAATTTGACATAAAATTCAAATTTCTGGAAATTTGAATTTAAGGGCACTGGAAAAAAGAACACACAACTGCTGTGATAGAAAAGCTTTGTCAATCAAAGCCTATTAAGAAATTTATAGTCTCAAGTGTAACATAGAGGTGTACCTATCTTATTGTCAGTTTTGGATAAAGATGCAGCAATCAGGCTTTTTCTGACCAGTACCAAATTTAGATTTTAATTTTTAGACTAAATGGACAAAACATGATGTTTTTTTTGTTTCTAGAAAAAATGAAAGCAAGAGTGATAAGAAGCTCTTAAAACTAAATTACATCAGAATTCTGTGCATTTTGGTTCCAAGCTTGACCTTTAAAACCTATAATTGATTCCTGCTCATTAGCTCTTCCTGTACTCATTTTAGCATCTCATAGCTTTGACTTAGAGCTGAAGCATTAATAATGATTTGCATTTTTTTAACTTCAGCTGCTTTTTGCAGATATTATGACCTTGACCTGTGATAATTTGCTTTCTGATACAATATGAAATATTTCCGACTGAATAATAGAGGGTCATTATTACAATATTTCTGATGAATATTGTTTTTTTCCGCCTCGTCCCGTTTGTTTGATAAATATCTGGACTCTTTCGAAATTGAAATTCCATGCTGTCGGCGGGCTGCACCAGCAGACGAGAACTGTCTGTGTGAAAGGCTGACACAGAGACGGGGAGAGTAATGGCCAGAGGAATCTAATGTTGTAGAAATGTTTGGATCTCATCCAGACCGACCGAGACTTACATTCACTTGGACTAATTAACATAAGGTTGGACAGGCCCACTTTGTCTTTGCTCTAATGATTTGTGTTGTTGGAGCTGCGGGGGGAGGAAGGAGGCTTGAGTTGTTTTTTTTCCACTTGTTCACAAGTGTGCAGACAGATGTAGATGTTTGTACAGTAAGGCGAAGAGTAATGTGAGTTGGGCTTTCTCTGCATCATCTCTTAAATTTCCCTGTCCTTGAATCCTGACTGCCCAACTATAAACTGTTACCTTATGAGAGGCAAAGTTCAACAGCCTGGCTGGTGTGACTCTCACATGCTGAACAACATCACGCCCTCCCTCCCCGCTCTTGCACAGCCTGCGCCTCAATGGATCACTGATTCGCACCAGCAGAGCACTGCTGCGAGCTCGGCTCCGTTGCTCAACCTCGCACGCCGTCGACGATGCTTAACGTTTATCTTGCGTGCACCGGCGCTCACCAAACATGGTCTGGCTGCCGGCGAGGTATGCAGGAGGAAGCGTGGTGGTGGGGGGATTTCAGTCCCAGCAGCATCTAATCTGGAGAGCTGCTGCGATAAGCGCGATTATCAGGTGTTCTGGATGCTTTCACGTTTAGCAGCACTCGGCTGCTGATGAAGTTGAGGTGACACGCTGGTAACTGTCAGAGATACGTTTCGACCGCGGCCCGTTTCCAGACCTTTTTTGGACAAGACGTTTGGGTTGGACCCTAAAGGAGACATGTATTAATCTGATATGACAAGGGTTTGATAGAAAGATATGGCATGCATGTTCGCTTATTTTAATGCGGACCGATATTTATGCACACTGAGACTTCAACACACTTTAATGTTAACAGAAAGGTGACATTTAAAGACATAGGGCAAGCAGAGAAAATGAAGTAAATAAAATGGAGACATCATTCACTTGGCAGCCAAAAAACCTATTCATAGATAATATTGAATGGTGGGACTGATGCCTGTATGATACTCTAATGGTAAAAAACCCTCAAATAAAATCAAATTCCCAGTTTTCAGTTAATAAAAAAACTTCCAACAACCGTAAATATCTTTTTGTTTATTTACAGAAAACTGACCTTCTGAATTCAGCTTAAAAAAATGTGACATTACTTCTGGTTGTAGTTGTAATGCACCAATCCATGGGCACATGCTGGAATCAACCAGTTTTTCTATCGCTACTAAACGTCCTTTTGTCAAAGTAAAAGTACTTATAGCAGGTTTCTTTGTCTTACTATAATTCATAACTCAGTAAAATTGTAACCAATCATATCTCAAGCAAAACTGGAAATTGGTGCTGCTCTAGTTATAGGTACATTAACAGTATCGAGTGGTTTTTAGGATATTATCCCTTTTTTGTTGCTTTTCTCTTAATAGAGAGCTGGAATAACAACAGGCTCATTTTGGCTTGTTAACTAGTCAGACTATTTAACTAAATAGTGATGTTAAGAAGCTTGTTGTTTACCTGGTGTAGTTTTGAAACAAATATGTGGAATAGCTGTTATTCCTTCTGCTTCTTATCAATACCAGTTTATTGCCAGGTAGCAGCAGCATGTGGGGGAGTGGCAGCACTTGGTTACATTTTTTATAAAATGGAAGGAAACTTTTTATACTTTGACCGACTTCTAAATCAGTTCAAACATGATCCTTATTTATTCTTTTATTTGCAGTTTTGAATGTGTAATGTTTTTAAACCTTAGCATACCTTGATATATAAGTCATATTTTATTAGGAACACATTTTTTCTTTATTTTTGTGGGTTTTTGTCTTTAATTGATACCTTACTAACTAGCAAAGGTAACACAAGACCATTTTTATGCTAGTTTTTCCAAATAAGCAGGTAAAAATATAAATTTTTTTACAACTTTTTTCATCAAGTAATAGTTCCGTGAACAGCTCTGCTCTGTTTTGAGTTTGTTAAAAATTAGATAAAAGTTAGGCTCATATGCTTTGATGAAATATTAATGGTGAAAATCTTGTAATATCTTCATTTTCTGCTGGTTCACTTCTAACTACTCCCAATATCAAATAACCTGCATTACGTTTTTTTATGGCACTGTTGGCTTTACATATTTCAAAAAGGTTTGCATGAGAAACTTTGTACTTAACAAAAAACAAAACGAGAATGAACTTAAAAAGAATACCTGGAAATCAGTATCAGCCAGGGACAAACTGATTGGCTGATTTAAGGAGTTTGAGTAGATTTCATTCAACATTGAATTCTGGATGGTGTGTTGGAACAGAAAGGAGATTATGGCTTCTTCTTGGCCTCTTTCACTGTATGCTGACAATCAGTGGAGAAACAGAGAAGGATGGAAAAGGTAAGTGGAGTATATGAAGAGCATCTGATCTCTGCCAGTCAACTGTCAGCTTGACCTTTCATCTTGTTGTTGGTTCACCTCTCTGTGTCTTATGTCTGCTTAAGTTGAAACCCGATTACCAGGTTGACGTGCCAGCTTCAGTTTCTGGACAGAACAGTTCACGGATGTAAAAGTCCTACTAAGTAAGGCCCTTGAACCCCTTTAATACCTGTTGAATGTTCTGATAGTTACAGGGAATATAGCACGAACTAGCTCAGCGAACACCCCCCGGGGTGTAATTGGGTTGTGCTTGGCCTGCTTCAGGTATTCTCTTCAACATAGCAGGTCATGTGGGCAGCAAGCGTGACCTTTTTTTTTTTTTTTTTTTTTGCTCTTAGGTTGTGGGGCGGGGTGAGTCTCGCTGCTGGAGAAGCTCCATGGGCAGCGCGGTGGCGTTGGGATGCGTGTGATCCGTATGCGTGTGCATGTATCTATGAAAAGGGCACGATGATACGCTAACTCTCTGTGACATGAAACGTTACCTGAGGGAGGGGTTGGCATGATGGGGTGTGAATGGACGGAGAATCTGACCAGACAAAAGATCTACAGTCGATCGAGCTTGTGACAATTCAAAGACACAAAAGCACAATATTACAAAAATAAATAAGTAGAATAAAACCCTGAGTGAGGTGGGGGTAATATAGATGTCAACAAGCCACCTTTACTGCCATACAGAAACCATAAAACCTTCCTCCATCTGACAGTCTGAGAGGATGGAGTTTATTTATAAAAGCCTGAGGGGAATTGTCATTTTATTTTAGCCATTTGTCAGCAGTACGACAAGAGGTATTTGAAAAGACAACAAGAAAGCAGAGAGTTGTCAGAATAGATGTGAGGATAAAAAAAATGTACATATATTTATAGTACTGTTACTTGTCTCCCACTTTTTCTTCTCAGATTATTTGGTATTTGGTGCTGCTTTCCCTAAAAGACCTCGGCTGTCAGATCTCAGTTTGTTTTGTAGTTAATGATATGATGAAACTGCCCTGTGATGGAGGAAGTGCGAACTTTTTTCCTCGATGTGTGAGACATTTTACCGTCCTTTGTCATATTGTCAGCTTTACTAAATATTACTCACTCAAGAGCTATAATTATCCGCCTCGCAGCATGGAGTGTATGCTCTCAGTCTTCACACCTGCTATTGAGATCCTTTTTATGTTCATTACTCTTTCTCAGACTCGCTATTCCATGTAATTTCTTCCATCCATTCATCCATCCTCTGCTGCTGCTTTTTTATCTCCCTTGCCCTCTGTTTCCTTCCCTCCCGTCTTTCCTTGGTCCCACCCTTTTTCTCCCCTCTCTCTGCCTTTATCTTGTTCTCTTACCGTTTCCTCCCACTTTCCCTCGCTCCACCCTGGCACCGTTTATAATTTGCCGAGCTATCTACTCCCGTCGTTTCCATCCTGCTTGCCCCTATTAATGTCCCGGTGGACATACCCCTTATCCTTTATCGGGCTGTAGGGTGAAAGATGCCTGAGATCAGGGGCTGGTTTTGGCCTGTGGAAGTTGAGGAGGGACTCCAACCGGAAGGAAACGCCGTACCGATGACCAACAACTCTCCCTCCTCGTTTCCTGATCACATGATCTTGCCAGCGTATTCAATTTGAAGTCCAACCAAAGCTCCAGCTCCTCAAGAGTTATTGGCAGACATTAGTAGTTAGCCTTAAAATGCTTGAGCCTTTTTATTGCATTTGCATCATCTTACTGTTTTGAAGATGACAGTTATTACTTTGCTTACAGAAAAGTAAAATATATAAAGCGGACCCCGACTAAATCGCAGTTCACTACTTGTGGTGTTTTCTGTGGAAAGTAACTCCTTCTTTGCAGAATATCTGCCTATTTGTGAATATTTTCATCAAGCATATCTAAAATGCAACTCGCTAAGCTGAAACACCTAGGTGCTACTTGACACGCTATTGGTTGTCGTTTAAGAAGCAGTCAATCCATGCGCGCCAATCATTTTCCTCTCCAGTGATTGTCTGTACTCTCAAGAACAGGGGTAAGAAAGACCATGGATATTAGCTTCTGCATTAGTGCCAAATGGGTTTCCACTCTGCGTTTTAACGCATGTTAAGGTATATTATACATTTTAACTATTAAAATAGAAAGTTTTTCGTGAAGTACTCAAATATTTTAGCTTTTTGCGGTTGGCTGTGTTCTCTAACCCTATTTTTTCTACTCTATTCAAAGGCTCAATCTTTAGGTCATAGATAGCCATGTTTATTTTAGCAGTATTATGGCACATGGTGAATGATAAAAATTACAAACTAATATATAAATTATAATTAAAGGCTGTCTTGCGATTTCTGCAAATAAATGTAAATCTAAACACAAACAAACCTCTGGTACTGATTGTGAATCAATAACAGCGTAACATGCTTAAGTCAGAAACCAACAGCTCTGGTTAACAGACTGTGATGGATGATGATAAAGATTTGACAAATGGTGACTTGTTTTCACCCATTTTGATGACTCAGGATCTGGTGTTTGTTTTTTGTGTTTTATTTTTGTCCTCACTTACCCTCAGCTCATCCATCCACAACACAACAAGCGATTTTAGGTGTTCACTTGGTCGACAAGCAACAAAAGGAGAGGCTGACGAACGCTGAAGAGGAGATTAGTTCAAATTAACGAGCCCTTAGGAATTTTAAGTCCATTCGAGGAGACTCATTAGATGTCAAAAAGGAAGAAGAGATCATGTCGCTTCAGAGTATTTTTGATGAGCTCTTAAGCTGACAATCAAGGAGTCAAACCGATATGGGGCTGACAATCTGTGAAAAAAAATGCATGTTTCCCCTTTCACATGATGCCAAGAAACTGTTTTGTTGAAATTCAGAGAACAGATTTTTTGTTTCTAGGTCAGATTATAAACAAGAAAAATTCTTGTGGAGGCAGAAAGAATAGAGCAAAAGAAGAGCAGAGTGCGAGCCTACTAGGTCATTTGTTTTAAATGTCTTTTAAAGGTCAACCTGTTGGAACATTTACAGAGTCTCACTGAGTCGTAATTGTTCGTCCAAAGCACTTGGAGGACTTAGAGATAGAAAAAAACAGGAGGCATTCTCCACTCTGAGTCCAGGCGTGACGCCTGGAGTGCACTCAGTCTCACAGTTAAGCTTTTGCCCCACAAAAACAACCCCAAGTCTAACCTGTGATCTCTGACCCAGAATGGGAAACTTGACCCGCCAAACACAGATCATTAGCAGACAGAAAGGCTCATCCATTTATGGTTGTTTGACACCTCTCGGGAACTGCAGTTGCTCACTCCTCACGCCCTTTGACGTGGAAGATGAAGAAACAAAGCTATGAGGATGATGAAGCGTGATGCCAACACTGAGCCGTGACAAAAGCAGAGGGAGGCGTGTAGCATGACGCAGCTGGGAAGTCTTTGATAGCAATGTATCTGATAGTTTAATGTACTTTGTCTATTTCATTATTTATAACATAAGTCAATGTGAGATTTGGAAAGGTGATGCCCAGAGACACATGTAATGGTGTTGATATCTTTTTAAAATCAGTGCTGTCTATTAGAACTGCACCTTATATTTAAATTTATCGGCATGGCAATGTTGTTGTGTGTAATATACATATTGCAAAAAATTGTGATAAATATTGGCTAATTACCTTAATTCATGGCATTAATACAGAAAGTATTATGGCCTGTTTTTGCACCCATGACTTCCACTGCTGCTTATTCCCTTCATCTAATGACTTAGGGTTTTCTATCATAAAGTGAGTAATGTTCACAGTGAAACAGAGTGTATTAGCTGCTGCAAATGTCTGTCTTTGTGTCTCTGTCTATTTGCTTGCTTTGCTCCGTGCACAGATTAGTTCATCCAACACAAGTCATTACATTTAACAACTCTGGAAGCAAAGCACTAGGTTTATTAAACTGGTCGCTAATAACTGAAATATGCTGTGACCTAAAAGCTGGTGAACATGCCTACATTAGTTCTACACTTCAGCAAATTGGTCTGCAGGAAAATGGTAACAGGAGCTGGATGTCACAGGAGCTGGAGAGTTTGTTGAAGACTTCTTTAACAAAGGGAATAGCTCACAGGAAACAACCTGCAGATTGACTGGTGACAACAGTCAGCTGTCTTTCAGCCCTGACCCTTGTCTTGCAGGTTAAAAATAATAATAAAAAAGATATTTCTCAAATCATTGAACGCGTCATTGCTAAATACTGCATGATTGTGCTGACAAAAAATTATCTTCAGTGTGAAAGAGAATTTCACACTGAAGAGAATTTACTGAGAGAAGAACCCCTAAAATGAGCTATTTTTAGTGATGAGAATCAGAAGGGCTGAATGTTTAACAGCTTGATTCAAATGTTGTGGACCTTTTTGAAATCTTATGGTCATGGTAAAACCTACTGGTATATTGTGTAAGAATTCACAATAAGTTTGATGTTTACCATTTTTAATGCTAACCATTCTTGGAGACATACGATGCCAAGGACAGCCTAAAATTTAAATACTTATATTTTGGTCTTCTTTTGAAATATTAGTTAAATTCTGCTTTATGTGACCTCTCTTCTGGTTCAAATATAAATTGCGGCTTATTAACAACTTTTGAATGATCTTTATTGTATTTTTGAACTTAAAAATGAATCTAAAATTGATATTGGCAAAGCTTCGCAAAATTGTAATTAAGAATTTGGCCACAAACTTCTGATTTTGCACAGCTGCAAAGCACATAGCAAACAACAAAAGAACTACCGCTAAGGTCTTGTGAAAACTTGCCGAAACTAAAGGAACCACGTAATACAAATAACACTGAAAACTGAAACCTACCCATACCATCTCATAATCAGCTTTATTGGTCATGTTTGGCAATGGAAACAAGTAATTTTACTTCAGTCAAACTGCTATAAAATACAAAGGCATTCAAATGTAAATGTATAAATTCAGAAAGAATAAATGTTTTTCTTATTAAAAAAAATGGTCAAGTGGTTGCTTCTATTTTTAGGGCTGAAAGATGTGTCCAAAGCCATTTAGTTTGAAGGAAATCCCAGTTTTATTAATTTGTTTGTTTGATGCCTTCATTCAAGTATGGAGACGGAAATGTGTCGCAATCTTCTCACATTGCAACAAGGTCGTGGCACTCATTCCAGACAGACGGAACGGTCAAAATAGCAATCCATCGCAGTCAAAGCAAATATACGAGGGAGTTGCACTGTTCAGCAGGCTATAATGAGGCTTTTCACACAGAGGGTGTAATAGATTCAACAAAACCTACAGTGGAAGCTGAATAGAAATGACACATTAATAACTTCTGTTGTTTGATTATCGAAATGAATCTTCTTCATGTTGGCTTATCAAATGAAGTTTCCTTGCTGAGAAACCTTGACCTGAAAACAAGTTTTGAAGGGTTTTCTTTGCTTCAATAAGTGGAAAGTTAAGTTGTTGTAAATGCTGTTTAAATTTTTATTGCTTCATGGTGTGGCATTTTAAAAAAATTTAATTGGTACTAAAGGTTGCAGTGTTTACACTGCCTCCCCCAGCCTAAACTGTTGGATCCATGCTTTCATCTTGTACACATTGTACTCCGATCATACCATCTGAATTTTGCATCCAAAATTTAGGCACACTGGACAATGTAGTTTTTAATCTGTTTTGGTCCTCTAGTGTGAACTTTAGCCTCAGTTTCCTGTTTTTAGCTCATGGTAGTTGGCCTCAGTGTTGTCTACTCTGGCTGCAGTCCTCCTTCTTCAAGGTTCAACGTGTTCAGAGGTGACTTACGGATGATACCTTTACTTCAAAAAGGGGTTGTTCGAGCTGCTGTTCCCTTTCTATCTTCTTGGACCAGTCTATTAGCCTATTCTCCTCTGATCTGTGACTTGAGCAAAGCATTTTCACCCACACAATTGCTGCTCCCTGCATATTTTCTCCTTTTTGGAATATTGTCTGTCCCAGTTGATCAGGAGTTTCTGAAACATTGACATCTAAATTGTTGCATTCAGATTCACTTCAATGCAGTTTCTTCATCATCCCAAATCTCAGTTTGAATGTCTATAAGTCATCTTTGCCACTTCTAGATGCCTTCATGCCATAACCTTGATTGCCAGGTGACTGGCTAATTTGTTAGCACAAAACTTTAATTGTAGATTGTAATGAAAACACTTAGAAATGGAGGAAAATATTGTAGTTGCTACATCCAAATTTTACTAAAGTTTTGATAATTAGATTTTTCCCTCCTGCTTGCCTTTCATTTGTGTGTTGTTGATTGAATAGCACTCTTTCTAGGTCTAAACAAATAGGCTGGCACCAGAAAATCTGAAAGGTACGTAGATGGATCGCCAATAAGGTGATGACCTCATCCGGTGCTTGTGGAGTCAGGGATCTCTGATTAGAGGTGCATGGATCCCCCCAGGACTCGCTGCAGAAGTGGCCTTAATAGGATGTGATGTTTTTGGCCCCGGGGCTACGCACTCTGCCTTGCTCCGCTGAGGCGTTGCCAAGGAACTGCACCGGTACGCTGGCTGCGAAGCACTCAGCTGGCTTATTGAAGGTAAAAGCTGCTGCTTCTGATCGAAGCCTGCTTGCGAGTTACTCTGTGCATGTGTGAACACGCCATAAATAGTCAACAATTCAAAGGCTTGGACCTGGTTTCTCAGCACTATGATAATGTAGGTATGTGACTCACGAGGAAACCAATAAAACAAATCCAGTAAAACAGTAGCAGAAGGTTTGACTTTGTTTTTTTTTTTTTTTTTAACTGCTTGGCCTCTGGTCTGACCTTCACTTTGGTTTAATGGATTATGAAATTTCACAATGATGGCAGTCCCCTTTACAACTCTGTTGGCGGCATAATACACTAGGGCTAATCAACAGCAGATGTACGCTGTGAAGAACTGTTGCCACATTCTATCACCAACGTGTGCAGTCAGCTTCTCACCGGACACGCAGGGAGAGAAAAGATCATATATCACAATAGCTGACGTCAGGAAGTCTCAGGAATGAGGTCCGAAACAGCCAAGAATGTCCCATTGTTCCAAGTCTGTGGAGTGCTCCTTCTTATGTGTCTTAACTTGTCTAGTTTTCAAATATCTCTGACTAAAGATAAGGCATTCAATTAGAGTTATTTGACAAGATAGATCACTGGCCAGATAAGGTTTTATTATGCTATATGCCAAATTCCTGTTAAAGTGACAATTATTATCTTTGTCTTTAAGATAACTACACTTAATCTAATACGGTCTTATTAAATGTGTGATGAGTTTTCTATCTATTTATGGGTCTTTTTTTGCTTCAACAGGAATAACTGTTGCTAAAATTTGGCAATGACACCAATCTGTGTAGCTTTATTTTTATGCTTGTAGGTTTCCAATAACAATGCGCTGGTTACTGCTATCAAGGTATTTCAAGAACAGTCATGCTGTTCCTCTACTGTAACCTGTTTTCATCAAAAAGATACAGAAAGTTACTGGGGTTTTCGCTTGCTACGTGGAGCAGAAAGTATCTAAATGCTGCTCCTCCTCCACTTGTTGTTATGCACTGCTGCTCAGCTTGCTTGAAGAACCCTGGTCAACCAGTAACCTACGCAGATGCTCGACTAATTAACTCGCTAATATCAACTTGTTCTACTCATGTTATGCTATAAAGACTTCTAAAGTATTAAGCATTCAGGTTTTCTGTGCCTGTATGTTTGCTGACACCGGTTATTTGATGCAAGACTGAAAGGTTTTAAGAGGTGGTAAGCTGTTCAAGTCGTTAAGGAACTACAAGTTCCCTCAAGGCCAAAACAGCAGATGCTATAAGAAGCAACTTTTTCCGCAAAGAAATGTTGCAAGTCACTTTTATCGCAACATCCACCAAAATTGTTGCATGTTTTTTTTAAATATTGTGTTGCCCTGACTTGATCTGTTACACCACTGACCTGATCTCAGATGTGTAGAACAATAAATGGATGGATGGAAAAGTAAAGGCGACTCACCTACAACACCATTTTAAAGGTGTAGTTTTTGCACTTGTCTTTGTATTTGCATTGAGCCTGATTGATTTTATTCTGCTCACTTTTTAATGCATGAGCGCCTCCTAAGAGATGATTTAAACACATCTGCCTGAGACGAGGTGAAGTGAGGACAATACAGGTTTCAGCTCACCACTGTGATGAGAGAGTTACCACAGGGGAACATTTTTTTCCAATTTTATGTTTGAACGAGCTTGGTGACGCTGACCATGCTTTTGCTCCCCCAGTTGCTAAGCTGCGTTTGTTTATGTGTTGATCAGATCAGCCTCTGGCTTTGGGGGTGTGGATCAGGTTACATTTGGGAATGAGGTGAGGTGTTGGTTCAGCAGCTCCTTTTGTCCCCTGAGTTTTAAATCTAATGAATCTGGAAGCTTTGAATCTTCTTTGTCTACAGAACTATAATTTTCTGAAAGCCTTATTGATATTAAGGTGGAACTTTTTAGTTAAACTATAGCTAAATGACATATTTAGCTATTTAAAAAAAATTGTATTATATATGCAAAATACAACTGGAGAAAAGCTACTTTACATTTTGAATCTTTTGATGGGGATTTAAAGCTGTTGCTTCAATGGATGGCACATTCGATGTTTGGATATGTGTTAACAGCTCTGTCCTGGGCTGACCCTTTATTAAGCACAGACAGATTCACAGACGCATGTAACTGAAGAATTTTCTGTTACGCTGCCTACAAATCTGTAACCAGATCTGCTCTCGGCAGCATGAAACGACTCCTCGGCACCTGTGCTCCATAGTGCTGCTATGTCTGTGTTTACCAAACCCCAGCTCGGGTCTAATGGGTCTGAATGTGTGGACAGAGCTGTTGCTGCTGCTGTTGTTCACACCAGCCTTTTTTAGACAAGGGGGCTTGGTTTTCCATTGTACGATTGACCAGGCTGGAAAAATAAAAGAGTCACATACTGACTTTGATGAGAGAATAAAGAGCAAACTTAGACGTTCCTCATTAAATGATTGGAACAAAAGTGTCCATTTGAACTTTTTCTTGTTTTTGAAAGTATTAATAAATCTTTTATGTCTGTTAACATATACCTAATATATATATTTTTAATTTCATTTGTTTTTAAATATTCCATTTAATTTTGCAGTTCTAAATTTAATAACCCTTACGTGAGTTTAGGACAAATCTTTGTGGTCTAAACAAACAAGGTACTTTGTGTTTTAAAGCAACCTCCTTAACTGGCTGGTAAAGGTGGAATCTTGTGATTACAACCAATTAAAAAAAGAGAAATGCCTTTTTTATATATATATTGACTCTAGCGGCCTTTATTTGATAGTGAATTGACAGGAAAAAGGGTAATGAGAGAAGGGGAAGACATGCGGCAAAGGTCGCGAGGCTAGGAATCGAACCTGTGACGGCCACGTTGAGAACTAAAGCCTCCATATGTGGGTTGTGCTTGACCCCTGAGCCACCGGAGCAGTTATTAAAAATACATTTTTAATAAACATTTTCTATTCATTTAAACAGACAAGCAACAGCTGTATAATAACTGGTCAATAATAGTCAATTGGCCAGTTGAATAGTTTACTGGCCAATCTGACGTTTTCTGACATTTTCCAATTTATCAGTTCTGACAAATGATGAATATTCAGATTTATATTCATCATAAATTCATCACAAGTAAACATTTTCAAATTTTTAAGTCTATAAACGCATCAACATACAGTATGTTCTTTGAGGCATTTTTTGTAAGGTGCAACAAAAATCAGATAAAAGCAAATGAGACAAAGATATGATATATTTACAGTGAACAAAGCAGGAAGTTTTGCATTTTACACATGCAATGTAAAGGAGTAAAGACACCGCCACCCAGTCAGAGCCCAGTTACTAGTTAAGTTAGTTATGCTGTACCCTGTCTTTTGTCTTCAGACTCATGTTTCAAGGTGCCCAAATGCTCTTAAACCTGATGAGTTCAACTTATTAATACTTTTTTCTGCTTAATTTTCCATCTTTGAAGTTTTCCATCACAGAGGTTGTGAACTATTTCTCTGAAAATAGTGTTTGATGCAGTAGAGCCTGAAAGCATTATGTAAAGTGATTCTTTTTTTTAATTTATTTTTTTATTAAACGTTGTTTAGATAAGCCTGCACGTATATTCTTCTCATCGGCTTTCATAACACGACATCTTCCGTGCCTAAATGCCTAATCGAAGTCATCGTGAGTTTGTCCGCTGCACTTACGCCCCTTCTCTCACTCTCAGTTTGGGTTTTCCTCACAGCCAACGAACTCAACATATACAGTACATTATAATTCTCAAGAAATGCCAACCCATGCTGCAAGTTGAAAAGTTCAAATGTAAACCAGAGGATAAAACTGCCAAGGGGGATTGGCCATTTGCAGATTACACAGGAGAGCACAATGGTGCAGTAAGGAGTGTGTTTGCAGAACAGCAATGTATCTATCTTTGAGTGTAACTGTTTAACTTCATTGTCCTGCTCCTCATAATCTCCTATGTCACCGTCAGAGAGCCATTGAGGCTATTTATAACCACAGAGGTTAATGAAAAATACATAATCCCTCTCTCTTGTCCTCTTCAGGTCCGAACATTATTCGTCAGTGGGCTACCGCTGGATATCAAACCACGGGAGCTCTATCTCCTCTTCAGACCATTTAAGGTATGTTTGTATGTTTTAAACCGATGGGCTGCAGCAGCTATTCTTAGCTGCTTTCCTTTTTTCCAGAAGTCAATGAGACCTCCATTAATGGTGATAAAATAAACGGTAATGGAAACTCTCCCTCGAGGTTCAAGCGTCTGTGCTCCTAACGCCAGGCTTCAATCACATCTCGATCGCGAGTTCATCATGGAAAAAGTGGCTCAACGCCTGCAATCCAAAAACAAAGCTGTTTGCTTCGCCTCAGAAGCTCCGCTTTCTTGCACTGGCAGGGATTTCTAATCCAGTTGAACGAACCTGGATGTTGCTGGCTTTTTGGCCCGTCGCCCGAGAATAATGCACCTTAATGGTTGAAGAGCAGTGCTGTTCAAGTGATTGAATAATTACAATCCATGTAATCCCTCTGTTAGACAATTCTTTTGGTATGTACCCTGAGTAAAAAGGTTTACATCTTGAGTGTTAAGAGCTGGAAGCCTTGAATAATTAGATAAGACACAACAATCTAATCCATATGGTCTTTTTCTAAGAGCTCCAGAAAGCAACCTTACTGTGTAAAACAAATGTTATAAAATGCCTGTGCCTTTCAGAGGTAATCACATCGCTAAAACTTTTCAATATTTTGTTATGTTGTAAGCCAAAAGCTTAAACTCTGGTCTTATTTAACCGGATGTTGCTTTTCCCTTTGTGTTTTTTGACAAACTTTAAATGGAATCTTCTTGGCACTCTTCTGTTAAGCCCACATATGT
Source organism: Poeciliopsis retropinna (assembly GCA_010277075.1). NCBI lineage: Eukaryota > Metazoa > Chordata > Actinopteri > Cyprinodontiformes > Poeciliidae > Poeciliopsis > Poeciliopsis retropinna. The sequence goes on from VMRM01000019.1 coordinate 6,424,985, forward strand.
GTTTATGATTTAGAGCTGAATTATGGAGCTCTGCAGCTCCTCCAGAGTTCCCTTTGGCATCTCCTTATCTCATTAATGCTCTTCTTGTCTGGCCTATCAGTTTAGTTGGGCAGCCATTGCCAGCAAGCAGGCTTGGGAAATAACCTGACCCTGATATATTCTTACTCTACTTTCAGACTGGTGTACTATATGTTTATCCACTAATATTCTCTAAAAACGTCTGAGGCCAGCCGACATTATTTTGAGATCAATGTCCACAAAGATGGACCCTATATAATAAGTAGGTAGCTTATAAAGGCATATATTTGCATTTAGGGGAATCTAAGTTAAAAGTGCTAAATACAGATGCACACTTTTCAGATTTTTGAAAGTCTTTTTTTTACCCTTTAACAGCCTTTTGTTTTGATTTATTAATTAAATCAGACTAAAATACATCAAAGGTACATTTACATAAGGGTATGAATACTATTGTAAGGCACTCTTTCCCTATGTCATGTTTCTGTTTTTTTCCCCTCAGGGTTACGAAGGATCCTTGATAAAGCTCACTTCTAAGCAGGTATGTTTAATGTCTTCTCATCCAAAGAATCCACTGCTTGAATTCCTGCCGCTGCCTAACAAAACATCCCTTCTGTCAAAAGCTTACAATTCACTGCATCTCCTTTTTTCCGTCTTTATGGGATCGGCTTGCTGACTGGGAAGGATAACCCCTTGGTTTTGTCGGGAAGTACCTCTTTAACGTGGAAGAGATGTTTCCTGTTGGGAGGGGGGAAACACGTTTCACCCAGTTGCCTTTGCCAGTCTGATACTGCTCGTAGGGGTGGACGGTGTCAAAAGCAGCATTTTGACACCAGGTCAGAGTTTTTTCTCCAGAGGAACAGGACTGAAAATTAGCCAGTCTGGCAGGTGTCCATAGTCAGAGTCAAGCAATTATATTTTCACATCACTCTGTCTCCTGCTAAGATGTGTTCTGCTCAAATCTTGGGCTTATTGGGGAACATACACTGCAATAACACATTTCTTAATTTTACTAGTAGTTCTCAAGATTCAGCAGTAGTGGAGTACAGGACATAGTTTATTAGTCCTTTCACACAAGATCTTCAGTCTGTTTTCACAACAAACTAATATATATCTATATACACTGCTCAAAAAAATAAAGGGAACACTCAAATAACACATCCTAGATGGACAGTTTGATTTCACAGAAGTTTGATTTACTTGGAGTTATATTGTGTTATTTGAGTGTTCCCTTTATTTTTTTGAGCAGTATACATATATATATATATATATATATATATATATTTTTTTTTTTAAGCTGTTTCATTAGCTCAGCTTTGCAAAAGTTTTAAACCAGCATTATTCCCTTTATATTTTGCTTTCAAGCAGCCTGATTGTAATGTTATAAGGTGGTCTTGATTAATAGTTTCTTGCTTTCTAAATTTATATTTAGTCATTGCTTTCTCGCTCATTTGTATATTGAGTTGTGTAGTGGGTCCTGAAAGTACTTAAGAAAAGTGAATGAAAAGAAGAGACTAATTTTGGATATATAATCAAAAATCAAGAGATGCCCCATTTTTCATTCAGTCAAGTTTTTTGCTGCTAGTTGTCTGACAATCATCATGTCGATGGTCACTCTGTCATGTTTGGGATTTTTTTCTTTTGAAGACTCAACTGAAGAAACTGGAAAATTTTTGTGACAAAGCACCAAAAAGATCCGAAAAAGACAATAAAATACGATTTTCTTGTGAATTTTACAGCTATTTCTGGATGTTTCCATAACAGTTGCACTAATAAACAGTTTATTTGTACTTAGGAAAATCTTTTACAAGTGCAGTACTCCATAGTCTGCTCATGAACTTGTTTCTTTAATGATTTATGCATAAAATACAACAAAACACCGTCAGTACCCAGTAATTAGCTTCTCACTTATCACAGCACTTAGCATATTCCACTGATTTTCTGACTCCCCGCTGTCTGGAACTCAGTTAATTTGGGTTTGATTTCATTCTCAGATCCTTGTTTCGCACATTATGGGTAGATAATGGTTCACCGATGTCGGTTGTAGTTTATACTTTTAAGTATCCTCCATTGCTCTTCTCTATTAAGTAGTTTCTGCCTGAAGCAAAGACAAATGGGCTTGAAAAGCTCCTTCTTCTGGCTGTTAAATAACCTTGTGTTTACCTCAATAAACAGAATAACACCAAACTGGTACCATTAAGTACCAGTACTCAGTGGTACTATGTACCACCACCGGTGGTTCTTGTTGACAACAGTTCTACAAAGATATGCATGACCATAACAAACTGAAATATTTTTTTGTTGTGATATTGTTGTTCACAAGGCCAAATTTGTCTTTAAGTGGCTTGACAACAAATCCTAACAGAAAGAGCAATTACAAATATTGCAATAAAATCAGGGCTTTTGAGAAGCAAAATATCAGAAAAGAGGCATTAGGCAAACCTGAACAGAGGACTCAAGCTGCAAGATATTTGAACGCTTTTTCCAAATAAAGTTGTTTGTCGCTGTCCTTTACGGTAACCCTGAAATTTAAGGTCATAGTGCTGGAGCAAACAAAACCCTGTTTGCCTTGTGGTTTCCTTTATAAACCAGCCATCATGTAAAAACATGGTGCAAATAACAGTTCCTAAATGGCCCTTCCAACTGCACTAATACAAGTGCTTTTAAAAGTCTTAAACATCTCCACTCACCACCACTTACGGATGCTGTGGCTGCGCCTGCATTGTGAAGAGTCAGCTAACAGTAAAAAGCCTCTGTGAATTCCCATTTTACTGTATTTACACTAGACAGATGTTTTAAAGAAAATTTTGTCTGACTTTAAAATCTAAACTGTAAGTTAATAGCTAATTTTTGGGGGGGTTGTGACAAAAAAGGACCTTTGCTGAAGTGCTTGTCTCCAAACTAGCCCTTGAACTGACTGAAAAGGGGCATCGCTTACTTCTCCCCCCCTCCATAAATGCCATCCTCAACAAGACAAATGTCAGCTAATGCGCACGTTCAGTCAGGAGTCACAAAGTACTGTCCAGGAGTGCCCCTGCTTTGTTTTGCTTCTCCTCACTAATGGCAATGACGATGGCGACATAAATCAATCGATCGGCCCTCTCTCTCCACCAGCCGGAGAACTCGCAGCCATCTCCATATATAGCAACAGCAGCCAGACCTCAGACCCTTTCTATTTATATTCCTGCTACGCTTCCTCCTCCTGACGTCTTTACTAAGTCTTTTCTTTTATGTGCATGTTTCGTCTTTTTCTCCTCTCGTCCCCCTCCTCTTCCTCCTGCTTCTCGCTCCACTTATTCCAAATTCCCATAACCCTCGACGGCTTTTCCAGATCACAGACGGCGGTGTGAACCCAAGGGAGCAATGTGTTTGGAGGCTCTCTATCCACACAAACATGGAACAACAAACCTTTTTTTTGGGATTCACACCTGCATAGTCTTGCTCTCCTTTTGCGTTTTTCCCTTCGTGCCCCTCCCATCATTGCGACAGGTCTCCGAAGTTAACACTCTAAAACAAATGTCACGAAGCAGCCCTGCTTGAGAAGAGGAGCTTTTAAAAGCTTTGGCCTCACTTTCTTCTATTTTCACCTCTCACCTCTAAACTCTGTTCTCATTTGTCTTCATTTTTTCCCTCTCATCTCTGTCTCTTTTTAGCTTCTTCTCCCTCCCTTCTCAGGGTCTTTTACAGCAACTCTTACATGCACTTTCTCGCTCCTCGCATTGCCCGTATTTGGGCAAAGGAGAGCCCGAATGTTGAACTCTCTCTTTGTGCAAACTAAACAGCATTTTTTACTCCCCCTTCTTCTCTATCTCTCCTCATGTCGCCACAGTTTCATAAACAGGGCAAGAGAGAAAGAGACGGAGAAGGAAGGAGTTGACTCTGATAAGAAATGAAAAAATGTACAGAGTGTATAAAAAAAGAACATGTTTTTGTCATTCAGACAGAAATGCAGACTCAGATTTCTGCCCTAAACAATGTTTCTTTCTTTTTGTTCTGTCTTCTTTCTCTCCCCAGCCAGTGGGGTTTGTCAGCTTTGACAGCCGATCAGAGGCAGAGGCTGCTAAGAATGCCTTGAACGTAAGTGCCATGTCCTCACCGCTCAAGCACCAGCTCAGTGCAAAACATGTTGTTTCTTCTTTTTTTTGCAGCTCAAAAGGATTTAATTGAGGGGAAGTACACACATTCCTTCATGACCCTTCAAATGCAAAAAAAAAAAAAAAAAAAATCTGATGCAAGTAAAAAAAAAACTGAGATGTTGTGCTGTAATATTTTTCAACTTTATGACGTCTGTCTGGACAAAATATATCCAGTTGCTATCAGCATGTGAAGCAAGTCTATAATAATGTTAATAGTCTCAGTTATAAAACTGAGCACAAGACATGCTGTATCTTTGTTTGAGACTCTTATTTTCATTTGCGAAAGGAAGTAGTTTGTGTCTTGCTTTGTCATGTTGACAGCTAATTATTTCCTGTCCACTGGCTGATAGTACACAGCTACAAAAACATTGAAGTGGACTCCACCACTTTCAAATGTATTATTTGCTGACATTTTGTGTATTTTTTTACAACCACAAATGGCGACAGACAAAATAAGTTACTCTTAAGACCCTTGAAAATATTGTGACATTTATGTGTTGGCCACTAACAATGCTGAGGTTGTTATTTCACATACATACAAAACTGACATTGATAAACATAAGTTGAGCTGATGATCTTTATAGCAAAATTTCAGATTATGAAGCCCTTTCTACTGGATACAAAGAAAAGCAGAGATGGTTGTTGACGGTAATGTTGTTTGCTGTTGTCCTGTTACGTTGATAAGGTAGCCTTGACCAGCTGATAGCACTACGTTCCAAAACATTGACGAAACCTTCAACACTTTGACTTGGTGAAGTTATTTAGCATTTTTGAAGAATGAAGAAATAGTGGTAGAACAGAATAAAACATTTTGTGGGCTGATAATATAGCAAATGGCTAACCATGAGCTGCTAACCTCAGCAATATTAGCAGCTAAGGTTAGCAGCTAGCCATTTGCTGCTGATAGTGCTTAAGTTAGCACTGAGATGGGTCTTTAATATTTATAGATTAAAGAATTTTAAGACTAGGAAAGTTTGAAATGTATTTTTTATATCATGAAAAGGTGCATTTTCTATTAATCTTGTTAAGATGCACCAATTTTTCCTTAGTATTTTCATAGAGAAAAGTTGCTTTTTAATTTTTTCTTAAATAATGACCAGAACTCGCTGACAGCACTGAGGAATCCCACCACTTATAAATAATTTATTCAGCACTGTTTTAGGTACATAGCAGAAAAAGTAAAAACGTACTAAGTTGCAGATAAGAAATCACAATTGGCTGATTTTCATCCTTACTGGCTGTGACTGATGATCAGCGGGTCAGAAACTCAAAAATACAAACTTTTTTCTGATTGTTGAATGCACTGTGCATGCTGCAAGTAAAAAAAAAAAAAATCACTGACAAGAACAATCTTGAGCATATTACTAAATAATGTGACTCCATTTGTAAATGCTGTTTCAATGCCTTCTTACATTATAATATTTAAAAAGAAACCAGAATCGACTAAAGCTGGTGTGGGTTCACCAAACTTTTACAAAAATTGGAGATTGGTAATCGGCCACAAAGTTCTGATCTCTGTATCTGCACCTGAAAACCACAAGTTTTATAAAAAAAAATACAGCATTCTTAACAGTTCCTTACAACAATGATATTGCACACAACACCTGGTGATAAAGATACATTCACATTACGCCGACTATGGAGCATCTGAAGGTTTTCTGTTTATGGAAATAAAGCTGCCTCTGAGCTTTGCCTGTGAGTGCTGCAAGTTTTAGAGAAAATTAACTCTTCTTGTGTGTATAAATAGAGGATATTGATCTAGGGTTTAATTTTAATCTCCCTTATTTCAGGCTGTAGCTCAGGAGAAGTCTTGGTGAGGCAGGCTCAAATATAAAAAAAACAACAGAGCCCATATTCAGAGTTTTTATCCAGCTTTGTAAAATCCGAGGCAGTAATGAACCCCAGCTTTCACAACCTTTACTTTCCTATTGTTATTTATATATTTAGTAGATTTGTTGATTTCTTTGTGACGGAAAAAGATCACTTTTATCTCCGTATCTGAAGTGGGACTGTGACAGCAGAGTGTGCTGTCTTTCAGATGTTAGAAATGTTGGTGCGTATCAAAGTCGGAGCAGAAAGGAAGAAAGGAGAAAAATTATCATCTTATTATGAGCCAGCAGCACTCACAGCGTTTCTGGTGAATCTCTAAGTGGGAATAAGAATTGTTTTATTTTTTCGGAGGCAGAGTTACGTTCCCGAGAGGTCATATGGAGATAAGTTCTCTTTTTTTTTTGAAAACATCTATCTGCATATTTAGAGATGCAGAAGAGTGAGAAACCTCCAGAGAAAGTGAGGGATTTGTTTCCTATCAGGAGCTATGTTTTATTTCCTCTAAATTACAAAAGCATTAGCATTAACCAAAGATGGTGGTGGAGAAGAAGAAGCTAAGAAGCTCTTCAAGGTGGATACACAGCTCGTTTCAAACATTGGAGAACTGGGGCCCCTCATTATAACTTTGCAGCTTATTACACCTTTGCAGCTACTACCGGTTGAAGCTGCGAGCTGCCCTGAGCCAAGGCAATCCCAGTTAATTCCTCCCTCTTTCATGAGAAGAGCCTTCACTCGCTTGTTGCAGCTCAGCTTTGCCCAAGCCTGCAGGGACGAGATGAGAAGCCCATCCCCGGCAAATCCTTGCTCTTTTGCTGCAGAGAACTTCGCACCTCGACTGCTTTTCTGCACAGCTGATTTGACCTTTGTTGCTTCTCTGCGTCTTAATAAATATGGTGAATTTGATGACATTTGCTATGGCCTCTAAACGTTCCTGCCATTTGGTTGCTTGCAAGCAAAGTAACCGGGTATCCGCTGTGATTTGGATGAGGAGGATCTTGGATTGTGCCACATTCCTGGTGTTTTCTCAAGCACAAGTAACTGTGAGGGGAAATGATTTGGCCAACTGGTCATGTGGCGTTAAAAACACCCTTTATATTTGATTTGTCATGAGCAGTGGTATGTCAGATGGGCTTTAGCAGTGGCATGTCAAGCATTTGCCAAAACTTGTGGCTCCTTTTAAGCTTTAGCACTGACTGTGTCATGACAAATGAGGCATCTGATGTCGTGATATTGAATTACAGTTCCAGGGTTCACTAGGAAGCATATTGAGCTTCTTGTGGCTTATCTGCCGTACTTTTTAAATATGCTAGCCAGGATTGTGTCATCAGTTTTGGACTATAAATTTCTCAATAATCTACAGTGAGCAGCTTACATTAGACATCACATTCCAAGCTGCATTTTAAGTTAATTTGCATAAGTTTATGTATCTAATTATACTTTAGAACAAACATAATCTCAAAGCAATTTACAGGACCAACAAGTCAAAGTTACATCCAATAATATAGACTCAAATTAGGTCGAAATACAGTTTGGACAAATCAAATTCTTTCAAATGTAGTTCAGCAATCAATATGTTACAGCAATCTGTCATTATGATCAAGTATATGGTGAAGGTGGAGTGAAGGTTTCTTTTTTAACAGAAAGAAACCTCTGTTAGAACCCAGGTCATTACAAACAGCTGTAAGAGGTCAGAGGTTAAGAGTTAAGGAATGAGCTACAAAACACACAGAGGTTCTGGTTCAGGGCTGCCATCTGTGGAAGAGAAAAATAAAGAGACCTTTATTTATGGCATTACTTATAAGAATAAATTCTATCACTGGATTAGTCTGGGAATGAGACACAGAAGCACTGAACCACTAGAACTTTCTATTAAAAAGAAAAACAAATTTAATAACAGCTAAAGCTTTGGCAATGAGTTCATCCAAGAAGGCCACACTTCCTTACACAGAAGTATTGAGCCAAGAGAAGCTTCTATGGAGCTAAAAGCAGCTAAAAAGAGAATCCCAGAGCCAACAGTGCTCGCTATCTAATAATTAAAAAATAATGCATAAATGCAGGGTAATCAGAGAAATATCAGTGATTTATGAAAAGAGACATATTTTAAGTTGTATATTTTCTTGTGAAATTCTTTTAAGTATAAAAAAACAGTAGACTGTGACAGTTCCAGGAACCAGAGTCTGGCAAAGGTGTAAACGGCACATTATAATTTGCTATTTTTTTCTGTTGCTGTCTGTATTGTTCTGATTTATTACTGCACTAAATACTAGTCAGCAAAGTTTTTTGTCTCGTAATCTCCTCCCCAATTATCACATAACAACCTGAGTGCCAAGCAAAAATAATTTAAACGTCCTGTTTTGAAGGGCGGTTGTGAAAGCAAAGTAATCCAGCTCTTAACATCATTAGGAATCATTATGCGGTGAGCCCAAATCTCTCTCAACAAAGTTGCTGTGAGCAGCCTTCAAGGGAAAGAAATGGGTGTTCGAGAACTTTATAAACAGCCTGTCGGCACTTGCAAAACAGCTAAAACATGGTGAAAGTTTAAATTTATAAACCAACTCACACAAACTTTAACATTTTTTTGCAAGGAAACCGTCGTCTGCCATTGCACCCACTGCTAAATCAAGGTGAGATGTGCTTCAAGCGCTTGGAGAAAAATCTTGACTAGTTTTCAATGACATGTTAGATTTTCCAAAATTTCCCTTTTTATTTTTGTGTCTAGTTTTTCTAAACATTTGAGTTGAGCCTTACAGAAAAAAGATGTCCTCACAATCTGGTAGGTTTGTAGAGCTCTTACGAGTGAGAGTGGACAAATATTGTCTGGACAAGATGAGAGATACTGATGGACTCTTAAGAAAACTGGCTGTGGAAATTGAGTATAGAGGTGATTCACCAAAGCTCCAGGGCGTGCTCACTTACGTAGCTAGGTTATTGCTACATTCTGTTTGCTTTTTGTTTGAATTGTACATGGTACATTTCACTTACCATTTGGAAAAAAGATTAGAAATTATTTACCATGGCCTTATTTTATTCATACATTGAAAACAGGCACTTTAAAGGAGTGTATACATTGTACTTTTCCTGATAGCACCTGGACAATGGGCCTTTATAGACTTCAACAGGAAAGCCATTTTGACACCTGGGCTTGGAGATAATGTCTCATTTTCAGCCCTTACACACAGCAGACTGACGGCTCATGAAACCATTTTGATGCTGATTTTTGCCACTTTTGAAACTGATGGTACAACATCTCGCTTTTGTAGCTTTAAACCATACATGAGTAGGACATGTCTAATAAAATACCAGAATGGATAAGGCCTTACAGTTACTCTTAAACATTTTACAACTCACAAATTAAATATGCAACCTCTTTTTAGAGTTGTTTTTGAACCACAATAAATGGAACATTGACCAACATATTTGATATTTATTGCTGATTTTAGCAATGTCTGTTATTGGTTTTCACAACTAGTGGCTATATGAAGCGTTTACAAGGTTTTTTATGTTTTCACAGTGCACTTTGAACTGGTATGTTCTTGAAATGTGCTTTACAAATAAAATTGATTGACTGATTTTTTTTTTTTTTTTTTTTTTTTTTTTTTTAATACTGAAACACTTTGTACAGTACAACAATCCTTTCTACTCTGTTACTAAAACAAAGATTGTCCCTAACGCATCTTTCTGGTTGATCTCAGGGTGTCCGTTTTGATCCAGAGATTCCCCAAACTCTGCGGCTGGAGTTTGCCAAGGCCAACACCAAGATGGCTAAAAACAAGCTGGTCGGCACGCCCAACCCCTTGCCCTCCCAGCAGAGCCCCGGCCCTCAGTTCATTAGCAGAGATCCATGTAAGTGCTCCCATCACTCATCTGCCTGTCCTTGAGTATGTCTTACTTTCTGTTGCTGCTTCCTTTGGCTGAGCTCGACTGGGCAGCTGTTTCCCTTTAGGACTTTTTTTTAAATTTTTATCAGACATATTTATGTGCTCTGTTTGACAAAAAGTATATAGAATGTTGTGCCTGTTTGTTCTTTCTCCAACTGAACATTTGGTTTGGTTATGTTTTAACAAGAATGTAACAAAAAACAAAATGTTTCCTGAAAACCTGCTTATTTTAGCTCACCTGGTTAAAGATTGATACTGTTATAGATTAAGTACTTATTAACCGTGCATGTTCGTTGTTAACTGTTGGACCTGAAAGTACCAGGTGTGTTTGAAATGTGTTCATGCAGTTCCCAGTCGGTTAAACATTTTTCCGAGAGGTTAAAGGGTTTTGCAGAAATTATTCATTGATGGTTAAACATAGACCAGCTGTAATAGTGCATTCTTCCTGAATGACCAAACCGCTCTTATCTTGGATCTTTTCTTTGCCAGAGAAGGGGGTGTTACTGGTTGCCTCAGAGGAAAATGGACGGAAACGATTAATGAAACCATGACGTAATCACCAGGAGAGAAATTTCATACACTTCCTGATAAGAGTTGTTTTAATCAGCCATTTTTTTCCTGATCATTCTTTGATAGAGAAGTACAGATAAATGCTCCTTAAAATTATGTTTGTCTGATGGTTCTCCAATGAGTTACCCCACGTTGTCTGATTTTTACGTTTTTAAGTGTCCACTCCCTGTACACCACACAGCACTGTTTCCTCACTTGTGCACCTTTTTTCACAGTCACCTTGCACTCAGCTTTACGAGTAAATTATGTCTGAGGTGGTTTCCTCTCATTTGCAATTTCTGCTTGCTACTGTTGCCCCGCCTGTAAAGCTTTTTGTTCTCATATGTATCCAATTTAGAGTCTAAAAGGTGCCTGGCAGACCTTAGTAATTTGTGGAATAACAGATCTTCCTGTTCAAACAGGGGTATACAATAGTATTTGCTGATAATCATCAATTTAGCTAGCTTAAATGGCATTCATTAGATCTGTTGCTTAAACTAATCAAGTAACTCTGTAAGCTCGCTAAAGGTACATTTGAGTCCAGGAAAAATGACAAATACTAGTTTATCGTGTGCCAGCTTTGGTAAAGATATCTAAAAAGCCTTAAAATATTTGTTTTTATTAAATAGCACCAACTCACACAGAAAACCTTAAAAAAAAAAAATCAACCCTTAATTTGTGTGTGTTTGTTCAATGGGGGATGAGGGTGGAACACATTAAGACAAAATATTCACAGAAATACTATCTCCACAACCAGTCGGACAGCTACAATGTTCTCAAATAATTTGGAGACACATTCCACAGAAAAGTCTGCAAATACTGACTTACAAATAGGCGATGGGTCACTGTATATATTTAATAATAATGCATTGACTACAAGAAAGTATCAGATTAACTTAACTTGCACAAATCCACAGTCAGAGTGATTATTAAAACTGGAACAGCTACAAGGCTGGATCAATGCTTGCCTTGAAATTACATACAGTGCAGAGGAGAGTCAAAGATGGTTTAAAAAGCCTGTAGCTGATTATGGGATCACAGAGAATCCATAATAACATTTTATGTGAGGGCTTTTTTCAAAATTTTCCCAGTTGTTCCAGTGACAGTGGAGTGTGCAGTATGTTTAAATGTGACATTACATGCTGTTGAATATTGTGTTGAAGCTCAAAGTGGTGTATATAAAAGTAATCTGCAATACTTCTAATCACTTCAGATAGCCTTGACATCTTTACTTTTTTTTTATGCTCCCAAAGTAGTTATCGGGTTTTCTGGTCCTGTGGGCTTAGCTATAGAAATCAATCAAACAAACAAACAAATAAACAAACAACAAAACAGGGGAGAACCTAAAGACACACAAAAAAAATGTTTATTTTCAATAGTTAGTGTACTTGTGGTACCTAAGATATGTTAGAAGAGTCACAAACTAAAAGATAAATAAAACTAATGTTGAAATAAGCAAAACTTTAGTAGACTAGTGCAAGAAGCTGTACTGTACTGACAAGAAATATGAGAATTAAACTTCTTTCTATTCACTCATTTTAACATGCTGCTTCTATCTGTTTAAGCTTCAATTTCTGATTTGATCATTTAGAAAGTCTGAGGTTACATGGCAGCCTGAAACTGACCCACAAATCCAACATGGCTGCCTCAAGCATAAATGTACCAATAGCTTTATTGTTTTCATTTATTTTTTGAATTTTGAACCTAATAAATTCTTTTTGCACCCGTAATACTGGTAAATGTGCATCATTTACCAGAGTGCAAAAGTATACAGAAGTGCATTATGGAAAATGGCAGGAATGCAGAGAAGCTTTGATTGATCACACTTTGATTCATTATACATTTCCTACAGTTACAGTCTTTTTTTATTCAAACAGCAGTGTGTGTACACATGCCAATGCCAGCTATTCCAACACAAGGAGGAATCCAAAGCTTTACAGGCTCGCAGTTTATGTTTTAAGTTGTTAAGGTTTCACTAAACAGTACTGGGTCAAATGTATGATGTTTGGACTCATTGAGTGTTTAAGGTAATGAAATAAGAGGAATCAACTTCACAAACTAAAAACTCCCCCTAGTGCGCACCTCCACAATCACCACCGTCACCACCACCTCCACCCTGTCTCTCTATCCACCCACCCATCCACGTTACCACTTTCCTCACTCCACTCCTCCTCTTCTTCTTTCCACAGATGAGCTCACAGTGCCTGCTCTATATCCCAGCAGCCCAGATGTGTGGGCGTCATACCCGCTGTACCCGGCAGAGCTGTCGCCGGCCCTTCCACCCGCTTTCACCTATCCTTCCTCGCTCCACGCTCAGGTAATCTGAAAATCCTATTCCAAACATTTTCTATCTCCATCATCACCACCACCACCACTGCTCCCTCACCTACCCCTGAGCCCGAAAAACACTCGCTGTACCATTTCACAGGTGCTCGTCACTTAGTCGTTTTGTTAATAGAAGCTTTGCAGAAATATTAGCTTATTTTGGGGGGAGAAAAAAACTTCATATTATACAAAATGGTAAATTTTTCTTAGTGGGATCCATACATCCTCATGTTGAATATCGGACATTTTAATATATCTAAAATCTTCATTAAAATTTAAGTCAATATTTTTGTATTCAAGAGGGTTTTTAAGAACAGTAAGGCTGCATCCTGAGACATGGCCAAAAATGCCATGTCTCAACACTCCAGTATTTATGTCTTGTAATTTAAATAAAATCGGAAAAAACTATTTCAAATAAATGAGTAGATGAATAAAAATAAGAATTATTCCAAGAATTCCAGTAATTTAAATGTAGATAAATACTTGAGTAAAATGATCACTAAATTTTGCTAACTACTTATTGAATTATTTCATAGGCTTGGATTATCTGTTAGCTTTGATTGTCAGAGCAAGTGGGCGTGGCTAACACAGCTGTAGACAAGGTGATTGGTCCTCGCTTGCACTGGTTAACCAATCAGATCTCTGGGTTTATTTTATGAGTCATGGTGACAGTTCATATTATTACATAATGGAAAATATTACTATTTATTTAATAAAAGCATTATTGGATAATGGCATGTTTGGTCTTCCAACAAGAACTGAATTTGAGTCTGGTAGAGAAGTAATTTCATTTTTGTTTAGAGATTTGGAACATGAAGAGCTCATTTTTAGACTTCCTTTAGAAAACTAGACCTTTTGAACTTTCAGGAATTGATTTAACTATCAATTCGTGAAATATTTTCAACATTTAAATAAATATATATATAAAGGAAATATCTTAAAAGCTCTTATCAGGGCATATTTGCAGATTGTTTTGTCAAAATACTCAAAATATGCTTTTTACAAAGCATAAACTCAACTGTAATGAAAGTTATTTTTTTATTCAGACACATAAATAAAATAAAAATAAATCCTTAATTATAAAATATTTTGAAGGGTTTAGAAAGCCACATATATGACTGGAGAGAATACATACGATTCTTGTGAAAAAGCTAAAAATACATTTTTTATTTATGTTTCCATCATTATTTCTGACTTTAATCTCCCTCTTTAATTAAACCCTGTTCAGTCCAGTTCATCAAGGTCTTGAAATCCACTCAGCTCAAACTGTGAGCTCACACAAGAGTTTTAATATTGATCTTTTGAAATTCTTCTCATGAATCCTGTTAGGTTCAGGTTGACCCACTAATACAACCTCAGTGTCAGACTGGTCTGCAGGCTTGATCTGATCTCTTAGTATTTGAAGTATTGCTTGAAATGTTTTAATTGGGTCATGGGGTGTTGTTCAAATCTGCTAGAGAGGGCATATAGAATATATTTCCATTCATAATGCGGACACTTGTGTCTTTTAGGCACAACGCCCTGCCCACCTTGAGAAAGATGAAGCTCAGATGAAGTCAGAATTTAAAATGAGCCCACGTTGAATCTGCCCAGCTGGCATTTTTCCATATGCGTGCCGTGGATGTGCACACATGCTGACACAAAGAGAATCTGACTCTGTGATTTCAGCAGGGGGTTGTGGTCAGGGATAGGCTTGTTAGAGCTTCCTCTGACCAGGGGTAGCTGCTGATATAAAGCCAGAAAGGGCAGGCTCACACACACACACATAATACGCACTCACACGCACACACACCGGGCCGAAGAATCAAATATAAATCATGTTAACGTGATCTCACCTTCCTGGCTCCACAGCTAATCAGCTGATGTCATCAGGGTTATTGGATGCTAAGAGGTGTTTTTAGGCCGGAGTCAGCAACCTAGCTGGAGCAAAAGTAACTAAGCACAAAAGCAGAACAATGAATCCTGACATGAAATAAAATCAGGTGTTACAAGTTACAGTATGTGAAGAAGTATTTACCTTCTTACAATTTTTTCTTTTTTTTTCTTTTTTTTTGTCACATTCAAATGTTTCAGATCATTAAACAAGTTTTATTGTAAGGAAAAAACCTAAGTACAAAATTGTTTTTAGAGTATTTTCTCATCTATTAACGGAAAGATGCCATGCAAAGCAACATGGCCTTGCAGTAGGTGAAAAGGTAATTGCCCCTTAAACCTAATAACTAGGCGTGCCTCCCCAGGCGGCGTCTGCAGCAACAGACTCTCTGCCTCTATGCAGAGGCTGGCATGCTGAAATCAACTCTCCTGTGTCAGATAAGACACTCGCCTTCAAAAGGCTCCACTTTCTTTCTTGTTATTCTTAGTATATTTTCCCCATCAGTCAATTTTTGTTACAGGTGAGAAACTGGCCTTTGTGTTCTTTTTGCTCAGCAGTGGCTTCGGCTTCAGGACTCTGACATTGGCCGCCATTTTTCCCCCATTCTCTCTTATAATTAAATTTTGAACACTGGCCTCAGCTGAAACAAAGAGTGTTTTAGATGTGGTTCTGGGTTATTCTTTAACATCCTTGATGAGTCGCTAAGGTTCTCTTGGAAGTAATTTTTTTGTCCACCACCCATTTCTCAGAAGGTTTTTCTCTCTGTCATATTTTCTACATTTATGGATCATGGCTCTGGCTGTGATTTGCTGTAGTTCCAATCCCGTAGCTATGTTATTATTCCAGACTAATAAATCTCAATGCCTTGCTCCTAATTTGTTCATGATTTTTTTTAGATGTTTTGCTTGGATAGTTTATCCTGCTACATGACGTCAGGCAGGTTCTGTTTAAGCAATCAGAATTAGGCGTGGCTGGTGAAATTGAACTCAGCTTTACAAACAATTGGTTAGTCAAAATTACTTTTACACATATTACCAGGTTCCCCATTATAAATGAAATCAAAAACTTTGTGTACATATCAGTTGTAAAGTTACTTCATCACAAACAGTTGGAAGCTTTTCATACACTAACAATTGGTGTCTGAGCGCCACAATAAAGTTAATTTCAGGACTTGCGTTAATGTGAGATTGTGTGTGTTTAGATTCGTTGGCTCCCACCTGCAGATGGAACTCCTCAGGGATGGAAGTCCAGACAGTTCTGCTGAAGTATGTGTAAGTAGCAGCATTCACACACATTGTCTGACCCTGTTTTGCCCTGATATAATGAAGAAATGTACGTTGTAAGGAGCTCTTACAGTAAATGTTATGACACTTTGTTTAAACAGGTGGTGAAACATTCCTAAACAGACATGAGGAATTTCTCAGAATGTTACTACAACTCAGATTTTTTTTTTTGTTGTATTTTTTCACTTAGACCTTAGATGAAAAATGTCTATCCTGCCAACTCCCAAAACTAACCGGCTAATTGGTCTCATATCTGCTGGTTGACTTCAAACACAAACATGTGAGTCGCCAGCAGAGAACACAGGAGTGTAACGCCCGGTGGGTCAATCAGACCTCAGCCACTCCTCACGCATCACCGTAAGAGATGACAGGCGCAATCTGAAGGGGAACTCCATTATTTTCACCCACATGCACATGCACACGCACACACACACACTCCTCATTGCCTCTCTCTTGCTCAGGTCACATGGTTGCACAGGGTCGACTCTTCTCATTGATGTTATGGTTGATCTTGGGCATCAAAAGCAGCGAGTCAAACAGAATTTGCAATGAGTGTCAGCGCTGATGGTTTGATTAAGCAGACTGAAAAGGGATCGGCAAATATGACTAAAATGCTAATAGAATTTTCTTTGATTGGGAGCATAACTACAGACTGGTTGTGAAAGTCACTTAGTACCTTTACTCAAATGCTCTGCTTAAGCAGGGCTGAACACTTTCAGAAGGGTGTTTTTCACATTTGTGTTGCATTTCCACTTGGTGAAAATAGCAAACATTATGTCTTCCCCCCCCCCCCCCCCCCCTTTTCTTTTTCCTCTCCGGAGTTGATGGTTGTTATAGTTTAGTTGCTTTTCACCCAGGCACAGATGATCAAACAGAATGGGGAATTTCCAACTTCGGTCTGTGTTTGGTAGATTTGAAAAAAAGTTAATGACTAAGAAGAAATCTGTGGGAAATTTTGAATTATCAAGGTGGTGGTCCTGGCTTTCTTCTCCCTGTTTAGATTAGTTCCCTGGGAATCTTGAAGTATTCTGATCACAGATGCACTGAGACATCGACTGGATGAAAATTGGAGGATTTTCAGCTTGATTGACCCTGACCATTGACTTCCTGTTTCAAAACTGAAAAATCTGATCTCTTAACGACACCAGGTTGGGCTGACAACAACACTCTTTGGTGTGTAAGTATTTACTGCGTAAAGAAGCCTCAAAGCTATTTTCAGTTTCAGAAAGGTGTTTCTGTGAAATGGGCAATATGGCGTAAAAAATTATATCACAGGATTTCAAAAGAAATGTTCAGTGACAATATTTAAAACAACAAAAAAATTAAGGAAGTGCCAGCTAATGCAAAGTTTTAAAAATAATAGGACTTAATATCAAAATATCACAAAATATTAAAGTAAAAAAAAATCCTCCCTTTTTAATAAAACTTAAATCTTATTGATATAGCTTAAGTCGGATGAGCAGAGAGGTTACGCAGGATGAAAAAGATCTCATTGTTTTCTCAAAATTTTCTCTAAACAAATGAAGAGATGGGATGGAAACTAGTCAGGGAGGTTACCAAGAAGTCGATAGAAGACATAGTTCACTGGTTATTCATCAGTGCTTTATGTATCAAGTATTTTGCTAGCAGCAGATCCGGAGATGTTGTCTCAACATTGGCATGCCCTGTGTAAGAGCATTTAAAATTTAGTTCACCTCTGTGTAAGGGAAAGATTACCATGCCCACAATATGGTTGCAATAACCATAATAAACACCGAATTTTGTTGCGACCAAACAGCAGATATTAGGACTTATTCGTCACTTTATCAAACCCTGTCAGGATGAAATACATTTTTTAATTTAGAACCTCACGTTGGCGTTTCCGATTCTAACAAACTACTCTTTGGAGAATTATAAAAGGGACTGAGCTGATATAGAGAGACAGAGGATGTGATCAGAATGGTCGTAAACGCTGCATACGCGCCGTCAAGTGCTTTGGTACTTGGGAGCTGCTGGAAGCTCCATTTTTACGAGTCTTTATTAAAAACGTTTATTGTGGGGCTTTATTTAAAGTAAATTACATCCAAATTAGTTTAGTGGATCGGTGTGTGGTTCTAGGAGCATTTCCAACAAGTACTTAGATAAGTCAGCTGCATCTGCACTTCACTTTTGTGTTTGCAGGAAAAGAAGGGGGAAAAAAAAAGAAAACAAGAAACCAGAAAGCAAAACATTGCAAATCCCCCCAGATAGTTTGTGTATATGTGTGTACGCACACGGCGCCAGTCTCTCTGTCCCCTCCCTCCAGTGTCTCGAGACAGGAAGAGACATGTTCTCCTCTGTCCCCCCCTTAGGGAGTCAATGGGAGGTGGCAGGAGTAAGGAGGCTAACATTCATCAAGCTGTTGATTGGTGCTAGTCTCCCCTGTCTCCTTCTTACCCTTTTTTCATTATTTGTTTATTTCTAAGAGCTTTAAAGATGTTGCCTAAAGAATAAAAGCTTTCGCGATGTTTTGGATTTAATCTCCATTGAGGGAAGGGAGTGGAAAAGGGAGGGGCTAGGAGGAAATAATTACTCCTATCAAACCAGGAGGAAGTCATTTGACCAGTCACTCTGCCCCAGTGAATCAACTTCCCTACATCCGGCCCTCAGAGGAGGGTGATGGAGAGCCAGCATATCCAGTCAAGATTATTGTGATAATTACAAACATTTGCTGCAGAAACATTCGCCGGGCAGCAACCCAGACTGTGTTGCATGGAGGAGAAACACATATTCAAATCATGAGATAAGGACTTAGTTTGTTTGTGCTGCTGGATTTTTATTCAGGTTTTAGATGTACAGCGTCTGTCATACTAATGGACACCTATGTAGATATACATAAAGTGTTTAAATTTGTGATTTCTTAATTTAACTTTAACTAAGAAATATATCTTTTTTGTTCATTAAAATGTCCTGGTAGTTACCAAAAAAGAGAAACAAGCCAGTGACCCCACAGATCCTCCACCCTTCCTGCTGGCATAAGGAACTTTTTGACACCTCTTATAATGTTTTCTACCCTATGTACCTGGAATGTTTGTTAGCATAACGTTAATTTTTAGGGTGATATGACTAAAACACAAAACACTAGAAAAAAATCCCCCTCATGACAGAGTGTAAGGATACTGAAGATTTTGTAATCCTAAGATGCTTTTCCTTTCTTCAGTTCTCTAATTATGGGTTTTTAAGATTGTTTTTTCCTCCCTTGCCATTCTCCTCGCTGTTTGTGAAGTATACATAAACTTTGACCTTGTCCAGCGTTGTTTGTCACCATTACAGTTGTTTTAAACATTTTATTTCTCACAGACTGTGACATGTTTAAGTTTAGGATTGCCACGATTTCTATACAATTGTTATGCAATTGCTTAGCTTTAATGTGTAATGTTTAATGGCATGATTGCTCGGCATTCCCAATTTGAAGTCCGGTTCGTAAAAAGGGGCTTCTGTGTCATTTCATGTACATAGCACATGAACACAAATTAAATAATCAAAAGCAATGTAGAAAATTACAGCAATTTTTGGGTTATATTTTTCTTCTCAATGCACAATTTTTCTCCAACTGAATGAATGTTCAGTTGTCAGAATCAGGGCAAGATCTTTTTTTTTTGTATTTATAGTATAAGCTAAGATGAAATTCTTCTAAGACTTTTGACACATCCTTAAAAGAGGTGCCAATAACCGCTGAGTTAGGGGGAAACAACAATCACGTCCTTTGCAACACAAAGCCATTGTCCCAAAGCAGCAGGCAGAAACTGTTTTTTTCCCCTTTAAGCCCCCAGAGATATCAGATTTTTGAAACTTCTTTTCACTAAGGAATGAAGTGGAGAGAAATTTCCCTGGAAAAAAAACAAATATCTTTTGTTACTGCATTGCATCAAGGTGGAGACGGAAATTGCAGATATGTGTTTTTTTAATGGAGATTTATAAAAAATTTTTTTCTTCACTTTGTTTAAATTTAAAATTTACCCTGACAGAACATTTTGTCTGGGTGAATCCAAAAAATTGGATAAAGGCTAGAGTGATCGTTGTAGAACTAGATTGTGAATTAGTGTAGACACATAGTAAACAACCTGTTTAATTAATACATCCACCGTTGTCATATTGTCATACTGAAGCTGAATGAGGCTTATTTTTTTACCACCAGAGCTCATTGTTTAGTTAACCTTCCTGCTTGGTTTGTCCCTGATATGTTGCAGCTTTGCAAACAATTCTTTGTTTTTGTGTCCGGTTTGACAGGAGGATAAACGGCGCTGGATACCGTCCAAAATATTTAGCTATGAACCATGCTTTATTTTTCTTCTGCTCTGCACATATGAACTACCTTTTGCATAAAATCCTAACACAATACTTTAAAACTAGTGGTTAAAAGGTCACAAAATGTGAAAATGTTCAAGTGGCGTAAATACTTATGTAAGACACTGTGTTGTTTGTTGTACTGCTGTGTAATGTTGTGGGAGTTGTCTTGGATAAGCAAAAGCCTGTAATTAATTACAAATGTTGAATGTTGGTATTTCAGAAAGGAAGGTGCCTAGAAGTCAGCAGTCTGGAGAGGTTTGTTGTGGGTCAGCGGTTGTCTTGGCGTCTCATTAACTGGGGGCGACTCACAGACAGAGAATGGAGGCAGCTGGAACCGCACTGGTGTGTGGGATCTTTAACCATGAGCTGTCCTAATCACCTGGCCTCTAGAGGGAAGAGCCTTTCTGAGAAGTACATTTACTGCCCCTTGCAAGTTCCAACAGAAAGCCACTGACTTTTCGAAGCTGATTAAGTTTTTTAGCTTTGTGTTGTAATACCCCCCTGGATACTCAGAGTCGCTTCATTCATCTGAAAGCTCATGAAGCTGAATTGTGTTTGACATTCATGCTCTGGCAAAGAGCTCGCTCCAAAGACAACCTAACAGTGGACGTCAATGCCTGGTGAACTGCAGGGAAAGGTAATCCGTATTTTCCATCTGACAAGACATGCTAGAGGGGGGAGTGTGAACCCCTATCATGCAGGCTTGTCTGTGACCCTGTGAGAGACCAATATATATATGTGCGGGTGTGTGCGTGTGTGTGTGTTGTCTGGCTGTCTGCCCTGAGGAGGTTTTTGGCCAATAGCCTGACAAAACCAGTGGTTCCTGTGCGATGTTGGACTAACTCCAATTGAAGGAGAGCTTTGGGCCAGCTGGGGCCCTTTCTAATAAGGAAGTGGGACTTTATTCCTCCATCCCCTGCTGACACACAGTCACACAAACACACAGAGGCGTACACTGTAGCTGCATCAGGTCTCAGGAGCTGCATGTCAGCAGCTGCATTCACCACCACCCACCTCCCCAGCAGCAATCGTTGGGATGTAAACACAGCTCAGGACAGACGGTTTTTCCTTGGGAAAGGAAAACTCCCTTTTAACAGAAAGAAACCTCCTGCAGAACCAGGCTCAGGATGAGTCCATATGCCAAGATTGGGTCTGAGAAAACAGAGCAGACCAACAAAAAAAGCACAGAATCACTGATCCAGAAGAATTTTCTATGTTAAAGAACATTTTAAAAGTTTGTAGCTCCTTTAGTGGTTTTATAGCAAAGTAAATAAACTCTGAAATCAATTGGGTGAAAAATAGCACTATCCCCTTCAGTGGCTTTATCTAGGACAAAGTCAAGGTGAGAGAAAAGTGGCCATATGTCATCGCTAGAACATGAAAGTAATGTTATTGTCAGCAATAGCTCAGCTATCCAGGAAGGTGTTTTTGCTAAACAGAAACATCTGGCTTGATGTAACTTCTGTGAAATGACAAAATGAGAACATAAAGCTAATGGCAGCAATAACTTCAAGTAATTCTCAGATGGAGAGCAGTAGGAGAAAGAAGCAGAGTGAGGAAACGTATTAAATACGTCCTCCAGCATCACACTTTCTTTTGTTAGAAACGTGTTTCTACTAGGTAACCCTTGTAAGCCATATTTGTTCAGACCTTTTCTGAATATTTTCATTCACAATCTTTTTAAACTTTAACTGCATTTGCTGATGTTTTTTGTTCTTTGGCATTGTGTTAACTTCTGTGTACACAGCTTAAGAAGCTACCGAAATGCTTGAATGCTTTTTTTAACATAAATCTAAAACTATACTATATCTAACAAAAGAATCAAGACAATTGTTTCCATTACCATGGTTCAAATCAGTTACTTGTTGGAATTTTGCTTTTATTAGATGAGTTAACAAGTTCTCCGTACCTTTTAGTCACGCCACACAATCGACAATCTGTGATAATTCTCTACGTTACAAAAAGGAAACAGCTTATGCATTCATGAGAAACACAATCACAACCCTTCTTTCTCAAACACTGCTTGTTTACCTATCTCACATTATGCAGCAGAACCAAGATATTGGATGTAACATATTAAGCCAAAAATTCACTAAACCTGTCCTTAATCTGTGCAGACATGTTCAATGATCAACCCAGTCTTTAACCTTGGCGTCTCAGCCAGAACAAATAGGGTGATGTGGAAGCAAGCGTCCCGTCAGGTTAGCCAAGCGGCTGTATAACGCATCGATTCCCTCGTCCTTGATTGAACGCGCAATGGGGCATCAGTTAGTTCAAGCATCCTTACTCCCTTATAACAAAAAACATTGTTCTCAAGAAGCAGTTTCCAAGGCTGCGCTCTCTCTGACTATGTCAGTCTGCCAGTCTCTTTCTTTCTCATAAGATTACGGGTGACTTTCTAGTTGCTTATTGTTCCAGAGAGTTGCCCAAAACTCCTCTGAACTCAAGTTACCACAGTCTTAGAGAGAGGTCTATTTTTAGCAGTACATCTTGCAAGGAAGTCTGACCTTTCTTTACGATCCGCTGGTGGTGGGATGCTGTGGAAGGTACAGATAGTCGGGGAGAAACTTGACATAAGTACTTGAGACATCTTGTGTGTCACAGTTCAAGTTTGGGCTTGAAAGATTTATAGAGAAACAAAAGGAGGGTCCAGTGACATTAAACTGATCAGTTTACTAATCAGAGGAGAGATTTCATTTTCTGGGAAAACAGTTGAGTGTCTAGGAAGAAAACCCAAATCCCTTTAGTCTATTTATCAAACTTTGCATATCAAAGAAAGGTTCTGGTACATTTAGTACCATAACTGGTGGAATTGCTTTAAAGTACGACCAAACAAGTTGTTGTGTTTTTCTCATTTAAATGAACCCTCCCATAAATAGAAATCTGAATTTTATGACCAACTTTGAGGTTCTGCTTTTTGCACTGCCAAATATCGATTTTGCCCTCTGCAGTGGGCAACTGCTTTACAATTTGTTTTAAAACAACAAACTGATTATGTTGTTTACATTTTAATCTGTTTGTGATCTTACATTATCGACTGGTACAGTTGGTGCAGCTGGAATTACAAAAACTGCAGCCTCTTTGTTCGCTAGACAATATTTTCTTTAACTGACTTATTTCTGTTTGCCAAGACTTTCAAATCAGCATGATCACAGACAGGTTTTATCCACAACAGGATAAAACAGTGGAGAACCTTCCTGTTATTTGCTGAAAGTCTTGCTCTCTCTTGCTCTCCTGGAGCCTCAGTGAATCACAGACATATCTACATATTTTGTTGAAAATAAATGTTCTTTTTAAATAGCTTCTTCAATATATGTCCTCCTATATTCTATTTAAACTCTTTACTGAAGTGCTCAGCATACTTCCTGCAGTAATGACTTCTATACAAACGAGCCTTTTTTGTAGGTGCACCATGGTAACGCTTGGGAATTAAATATTCATTGAATTTTCTACCGGCTGGTCATCAGTCAAGTTAAAAATCTCCTTCTGATTTCTTTGCGTGTCTCAAACATCTGCACTCAAAAGTCATATGTCTCGTCCTCGGGTGACTAATTGGACATGTTGGGTTTTCTTTGCATCCTTAGGTTCCTGATGTGTGATGGTGGCCGTGGCCGGCTGTGACGGGCTTTGCTGTTTGCCTCTTTTCCTTTTAGAAATTAGGAGGAATGACCTGCTTCCAGATCCTGCAGCAGCGCAGCGGCGGTGAGTTTTTTTTCCTCAGCTGATTCCAACAGGAGAGGACAGCTAGGTGGCAAGGTGTATATCCCACCTACCCACCAAAGTGTTCACCAAAGCAGTTTGTGTCTGCTTTGTCACACTGTGTAAAATTTTGTGTGTGTGTGTGTGTGCGTGTGTGTGCGGGTGTGGGGGTGGAGGTGTGTGTAGGTGTGTGTGTGTGAAAAAGATAAAAAGTGACACACCTCCGCATTCATCTGCTGGCTCAAACCTAACCACTAAGACATTTTTAACACTGTGTCAGCTTTCATCTGAACAGGGTTTTTTTTATATAAAACAATGTTTCTTTCAGAACTAGAAGCAGTCTAGTTCTGAAACTAGACTGCTTCTAGTTCCAGAACTAGATGCAGTCTCTTTGAAGATGTCTGCTCAGACTTTCAGGCTACACAGAAATAAAAAAGTTTGTGGCAGGAAAAAAAATCACAATGTGGCCATAGGCAGACATGATGGTGGCATCTTCATGTTGTGGGGAAGCAGATTGTCAGCAGAGACACGGAAGTGGATTATAGTTCATGGGAAGAAAGGTGGATGGAGGTAAAGACTGGACAATCCTGGTAGAAAAACTGTTAGAAGATACAAAGGACTTGAGACTGTGGTGGAGTTTATATTTCTATCTTTATACTGTGACTATTTTTTGGATGAATGTTTGTGTGGTTTTGCACATACAAAGACGAGTCTAAGAGACTGAGGGGGAATCCAAGAAGGAACTTGAGGGCATGTGTCTTTATTACAGTGTCTGCTTTATATGAGATTTCATGGCTTTTTTAGAATGTGTGTGTGTGTCATTCAGCTCTGCATGGTCCCCTTGTGTTTTCATTAGAGTTTAAGCTGCGATGTGCAGAATCCAGTACAGTTTTATCATCTTTTTCTTCCTTTTGTATTTTTCTCCCTTTAGGCAGCAGCAGCCTTACGGGCTTCAGGACATACTAGACCCCAGCCTCCATCGCACATCAAGCACCCGTCCCAACGCTCTTCCCGAAGTCTTTGCAACTCTATTAGATTTTTTTATACTGTTACATACTTGAGCTTTTAGAGGCAGCGCTTTGGCTACACCTCCTCTGACTTGTACGATGGAAACGGTCTGTGTTTTCCGGTGGCGTCGTGTAACGGAAAGACCACAGGAGGAGATCCGTGGAAGTGTGGCCAAAGTGCTATCGAGTAATGTTGTTATAATACTAGAATTATTACTATTCTGTATATCATTCATATCAATGTTATTATAATAAATACATGTCGAAGCATGACTTTGCAAAAAAAATCCCCCCCAAAAAAAAAAAAAAATCCAAAATAAAAAACAATGCTGTACATTTTTAGATATTTTAAAGAAGTACAAAAAAGTATTTTTGTAATCAAGACAATGTTGAAATGTTTTGATCGGTTCATGTCGTGTATGAGAAATTGTCATACCTTGATTTTTGCCTTTTTTTTGTGTTTTGTGCCATTTATAAAATTACCAGTTGTCCTTCCATACCAAAGCAGTCATATCAGTTTGCATCTTTGTCTTTTCTACAAAATCTGTGGATTTTGATTTGCTCTTTTTTTTTTTTTTTTTTTTTTTTTTTCATTAAGCCGAGTTAAATCAAAAGTCCCTCTTTTTTTGTGCCCTGTAGACTGTCATAATCAGATGTGCTAGTGAAGGCATCGACAGGATTAAAGCCATCGCTTGAAAGTAAAAAAGTGACCCTAGGGACGGCAACGACTGGCAAACTCAGCTCCACTATTATTAGAAATCTGCTCCTTCATTTTGTAGCAAGAGGACAACAGATAAGTACAGAGAAACAAAAAGACCAAAGGCTTTTTTTTTTTCTTACACTGGTGTGCTGTTTAGAATTCAATGTCTGACGGCTTTGTAGTCCTCAGTCTGATATTTCTTATGAAGTAAGATATTATTTTTGCTGCATGTCCCTCTTGGTGTCACTCCAAAGAGTCCTTCAGCATCTGAAAGAATTTTCACTTTAAGCGATTTGTCTCTTTTGTCTATTTTTAGGAAGCCGGCGTGATTCAACTTGCTTTTGTCAAGTTTTTATTTGCATATTAATGACAGAGATGGGGGTGGGGGGGATAATTTCTAATCTGGTGTCTTTCTGCAATAACATCTGCTGTGCAACATATCATGAACTGATCATGTTTCTGTGACATTTTTAATGACAAAATTATGATCCTCGTCCCACTTGTACAAAAATCAAGCGCTTGTACTCGATTCTTGTACTTTTCTGATAAAGTCACAGAGACTGATGCGACGCTAAAGAAAAAGAAAACACTGAAATGCTGTAAGAAGTAAATAATACTCCCTGTAATCTTTAAACCCAGGATGTTTAAGACCATCTAGGACGAGTTGAGTCATGTACTTTCTCAGTGTTTCTTCATGTTGAATAATAATATGCATCATATAACGATGGACCATATCACCTGAGTACATGAAGACTTTTTTTTTTCTTGCTTTTACAATTTTAAACCAAGTGTGGAGCCAAATTTATTAGAACAAGTATTTATAAAAAAATAAAAAAGTGTGAGAGTGAGTTTTTTTTTTTTTTTCTTTTAAAAGATCATAGAAGATGTCTATTGTATGATTCAATGTAAGTATTATTGTAAGTTCAATTGTATAATCATTTGATCATTTTTCTAGGGCTTATTTAGGTTTTTAGCTGTCTGATTGGAACAGTCTGTGTTTGATATGTGAATACTCCTATAATTCACTGTGAAAGTCGGAGAACAAATAGATCTTTCCATGTTTTTCCAGCCTTATGGTACATAAATTTCCTTGAGGTTGATGAGACGATCCCTCTGTTAATGAAAGATATTTCTTTGCTTGGTTCAGTGTGTGTAACTGTGTGTTGTGCATGCTCACGGCATGTTTGTTCTTTTTCTTAATGCTTACAGTGCTGTTGATATTTATGTACTTTAGCCACTGTGAGGAGGAATTTAACCTCAGTGAGTTGCAGAAATTTGTTGGTTTGAAACACACAAAAAAAAAAGGTGATCAAATGGAGCCGTTTTTATGAATATGTTAAATGAAGACATTTCGGTCCATCTGCCATTAAAGATTGAGATTAAAGCTGCTGTTGTGACTAATATTTATTTATTATGAAATTAGATTTAAAAGAAATGACAAGACTCTGTTCAAATAGAGGATATAGTTGAAGGCATCGTGAGTGTTTTCACTTTAAGATTTTCCGTCCAACAAATGTAGATCAACATTAAAAAAACACTGCTGGGTTACGAAGGGTGGATTTCAGCTTCAGGATTGTACAAACAAAATCACTCAGTACAACAAAATAACTTATTTTGATTTTATTATTTATTGATGACATCACAAAAGGAAGTAAAATCAAGCGAGTGTGGAAAAATATTTGAATATTCCGACTCGTTTTTGTTCACGGAGTGGATAAAAAGAGTAAACATTTAGATGTATTTGATAAGACGCACAACATAGTGTTACAGAGTAACTGTTGCCCCTTAATTAAGCTTTTTTGCTACTAAAAAGTACAAAAATAGCACATTATAGCATAGTAATGAAAAGGTTCGCAGATAACAAAAAGGGCAAAATGTCACACACACTCAAAGAACTGTGTAGTAAAAGAAGGGATAAAAATCTCACAGCTGGATGAACGACTCCAAATTTGTTAAACGTGATACATTTGAACAAAGCGATAGAAGCTGGTAACAATGAAAACTGAAAGAAAGTTTCGTGTTTGTAATAATTGATTATGCATTTTTGTCTTTTTAGATAATATTTAAACAATTGTTCCTAGTATGGTAAAAAAGCTTCTTTTTTTTTCTCTCTCTCTTTTGCTTGTTGCTGATATTTCTTTTATCGGTGGACATTAGAGATAATGGGAATACCTTTATCTGACATACCAGCCAAAAATACAACAGTACGTGTCCAGCTTAAATTTTTCTTGTAGAATTAGTGTCCGGTTTATTCCCAACTTCTCTCCTAAAACACTATTATGACTAAATCACCCACAAAACCCCGGAATACAAATTTGTAAAACTATTGATTCAATATATCTGATGTGATCCAGTAAAAAATGTTATTGTCCAGACTGCAAACAGAAATAAAAGAGAAGAAGGCCTGCTGGAGAAAATTAGAGGACACTGTTTGCCCATTTAGAAATCCACCTGCACATGGTGCCATTTCCATTTTCCCTCTTTCACACTTGTCATTGGATAACACCCGCACCCTCCAATCCTTGGGGGCCATCAAAACATGGCGTGGGATACTATAAAGTGGTTTTTGCACCAGGGGAGCTGGAGACCTCTCCCTGCCCTCTATAAGAATAGCCTGGCAAACCCAGGAGCTGGCTACACCTGAGACAGAGGCCAAAGCCAATTTACTTTCCCTCCATACTGTCTCAGCTCTCATCTGTCAGGCAGCATGTAGCAGCTTCTCACACGGCGCACACACACTCGCACACATCTGAGGAGCGTTCACACGTTGTCACGGAGGAGAAAAGTGGTGGATAAAAGTGTCTTGCGAACAGAGAGGAATATTCATGTGGATGCATGCAATCATAAAACCCGACTTGCAACAGATTAGAGCGACGTTCCTCCCCTTTAAGGAGTTCATTAAAGACTTGTTTGCGATGCCTTTAGAGTGTCTATCTTCCAACAAAGGAATGTCAAACAAAAGACACATACCAAGGAGAAAAGTAAAAGCAGCACTTATTGGTCAAAATTGCCGCCTAGGTTGTTTGTGTATTTTCTGTAGTAGTATTTAGTGATAAATATCGGATTGCTGCAAAAAAAAAAAAAATTATATATATATATATATATATATGTATATAAATTGTATGTTGTGATTTGTTCATTCTAGTCACAAATCACTTGTGTCACCTGTTGAACAGCACAAAGAAATAAAAAAAAAACAGTCACACTGACTGGTTCAATCTGACACGTGAATTAACAGTGAAGAAATGAACTTAGCCATGTTAATGTTTTAAGTTTGCCTAGAGCCAAACCTGTGATGGCTAAGAGGGTCACAGCATCTTGAAAATTGCAGCTCCGACGGAAAGTTCTGAGTCCAAGTCAAAGTGGTCAAAGGAGGGAGCAATGGACTCTGTGAGTGGCCTTGGCTGGTTGAAGAGGCTTAACCCATGGAGTCATATCCAAAGAATAAGCTAATACAGCTCAAATTGTTGAAGATGTTAATGCTGGTTGAAGGTTGTCACTAATCAGGATCCCCATACTGACTGCTATGCATTACTGAAAGCGCTGTCAATGGGAATGTGTATCCACTACTTGCCTCAGGAACAAATGACACGAGGAGCGAAGGCAGCTGAAATCAGCTGAGGGAGCGTGAAACTTTGGACAGTGCTCTGCTGAGTAACCTTATTTCCTACAACTCATTTTGGATGGTAATCTGACAACCAAGCTTCACTCTGTCATGGAAACTGTGTCCTCTGATCACTGTGGCCTCTTGCAGTAGGACAACTCACCCTTTCTGAAACCAGAAAACAGTTTGGAAATGGTTTGAGGAGCACAAAATGAGTGTGAGGTGTGGACTTGGGCTGGAAAAACACCTCTTACCCTCAATGTGTATCAACATGCACCTGCCAACATACAGGCAGATGAAAATAGCTTTTCTCCAAAATCTGGATCATTTATGAATATTTAACATCAGGATATTGTCATATACTACCCTTGTTTTAAATGAATACATTTAATCTGAATTCAAAAGAACAATAAAAAAGTGAAACACAGAGGAGGCAGAATGATAGCATAATGCAATAGTTTATATTGATAGTACTAGACTTTTCCTCAAAATGCATTAAATCATAAGTGCCAAATACCAGTCAGATTTGGCACAAACTAAAATGATTTAATTTTCAGCATCGCAGTGATGTTAGGCATAACATAAGAAAATTTCAGTTTTGGATTTCATCTGTGAGGTCACCTGAAGATGTTATGGACATAAAATGTCCTTAAAATCTAATAGATTAGAAGAAACACCAAAACAGACTGGATATTTATTTCATTTTTCACATATTGTATAGAACAAATAACCTTCTGCCGCTTTGCAAGAGAATAAAATAACTTCTCCAACATAGATAATAGTTTTGTTTTAATACGGTTTTCGTTTTGTTTGCACCCTTGTTTTCTTTGCTCGTTGGTATTATCTGCATGCTTCAACCAGCAGTTCTCACTGTAACAAGTTACCGCCATTGTTACATAGTCAAACAGAAGCTGATAACCTTTGCCACAGAGTAGCTCCAGAGACTCACAGCTCAAATGCATGAGACTTGACGGGGCTTGGAGGCTGCACTCATCACTGACTAACTTCTAAGTCATCATTTCACAGCTTGGATGCGTCTCCGCACAGTCATTATCTGAACACTGATTGGTCAAAATGTGGCGCCGGGCTACCGAGAAACACTACCTCATGCCAAAACCTCTGACTCTCCCTCCAATGCTGACGGTTTCCCTGCCTTTGTTCAACAAAGTGAAGATGAGTGAAGGAGAAACAGATTGCCCTCTAAATCTACGCCTTGTTCTTTTCCTCCGTCCACCTTCTGCTTCTTGCCTCTTGCTCCGCACTCAGCCTCAGCTTCCAGCTCCCTGCGGTGGGCCCTCAGTTCCTCAGCAATCAAAACACTAAAGTCTCCCACGACTTTCCCTTATCCCACAGATTCCATGCTCCTTCAGTCGGCTTCACCAAATTCCAGATAATTACACAAAGATATTTTATTTATTAATAATCTACACTGATATATGTAGATGCAAGCATAGTGTGGGCGTGTGTGTCTGTGTAAACATGGTGCGTGTGTCACATGATAGCTTGACTCAAAATGACATCATAATATCCAGAGAACCTTTTCGTTGGAAATTCAGGAGTCCAGCAGCGCCCCTCATTGGTTATTTTAGGGAATTACAGACTCCATCTACAAAATGCAGCACCAACAATGGTGACGCACTAATTACGGCGATAAGAAAAGTATCACAGAGGTGTGAAACTCCTCCAGTATATACAGTTTCTGAAACATTTAGACTAAATGTGATTTATTTATTTATTTTTTTTTTTTTACCAAGGGATTTTCAGACTATGTTGAGGTGTCTTCTATAATTGATCACTCTCTCTGCCGGGTCAGCTCAACACGTGGCAGACTCACCCGCCATGATTGATGTTGGCACTCAGGGCGCGAGCTGTGATGGATCGACGCTGTATGCAGGGATGATCGTACCATTACTGTCAGATGCATTTGGATGACGATGTTAATAAATTAAAATGTTAAATGAAAAATACAATTTCGGTTATTGAACTGAAAATTTTAAGCTCATTCCTTCATCAAAGCTTATAAAAACCAAAAATCCAGTTTCTCGCCCTTGTGCAGTTTGATGAGAAACCAAGAAAGTATTTTAAGTAAAGCAATGTTATGCTAAGATGAAGGCAGTACCCTTGATGTAGTGTTAAGAGGAGAGACACCAAAGCCTGTGGTGCAGACAAGCAGAAAGCTGCAAATCCAACCTGGACCACAGACTGATCTCCGCCATGTTTCCTTGATGCAATAATTTACGCAAAACGTCCGATAACTGTCATTATCGGACGTTTCAAATGAGAAGTTAATTTTGTGATTTCATTGCTCAACGTTTTCATTGATGCATCAATTTCTTTGCGTTCCAACTTGTTCAAAGCAACACTCAAATATCTAAAGCGTTCTTAAAGGCTTTATTGACAAACACCACATATTTCTGGGAAGAGTCAGAACTCACTGTTCTCAAATCTCTGCTTTATAAGTTCTGCCGGTCCATTTGGCATGCCGGGTATCGAGCCTGGAGGTTTTTTAACGCCAGAGGAAAAAAAAAAAAACATCAAGGATCTTCCCTTCCTGTAACAAAATCATAGTGGAAAAGATCCGTGCTCAAATTCCTGCTAATGTTGACCAAACCCTGCACTGTTGGCACAGACAGTCTGCGTGAGGAGACACTGGACACTCAGCCAAGTTAAAATAAATATGTTACGCTCTTTTCAATCTGACTACTTGGCCACTTAAAACTAATCTGAACAATCCTCAGAGAAGCTTCAGTGTGTCACTACTAAATCCTTTCACCATGAGCACACGTTGCCCTCTTGTGGTCAACAATGCTTATTGCACATTGAGCCATTTTATTTTTGCTTTCTCATGACCAAAAGAAAACATAGCTGTTGTTGTTTCTTTACCCACATAATGAGCAGCATTGTTTCATGTTTCACCACCAAAGCTTCATGTGATTAAAAAGCCCTCAGTTTTAAAACAGCAGTTTTTTTTTTCCTTACAGGCAAACACATGATATCTCAATAACATCACACCACAGTGATTCCACACACTGGGCGAGTCACCTCAAATCGGACTCTGGAGTGCGGTAATAATGCAATATTAGTTCCTCTATCCTCCCTATCATAAAGATAAAAACATTAAGATGCTCATAAAAATGTAATTATGAAGATGTGATCTTTCTGCTTAGGAATAATAACAGCCCACTATCATAATTGGCATGGGATTTGCAAGATTAGGTCACTCCCCTGTGATGCAATCCACACGGATTACCTCAAATTTAAAACAAAGAGCTAAAAAGGCAAACATTGCAATGCGGTGAGTAAACATTACAGCAAACTGGGCTGTTATCCTTCAACCAGGGGCGTATCTAGCCCAGTTTTAGGGGCGCTTTTGCACCCCTAAAACTGGATCTCAGCACCCCTCAATAGGGTTGTCACCCCTCCCGTAAAATATGGACTCGTCCCACATTTAACCGTTAAATGTGCATCCCGTATTGAACCGATACATAACTGTCCGATAGACACGCCGAAAATAAACACATCAACACTACGTTTAACAATAATGGCCAAAATAAAACACAGGAAATATTAAGGTCAGCTACACTGGTGGCGGGAGCTAAAGGACCTGGCTCACTCGTCATTATTGAGTTTTCCAAGGAAGAGCAACACTTTTATGGGAATAGTGCAGACTGGAAGATGGTGATAGTTTATCTGCATTAGTCTAAACCAGCAACTGATTCAAAATAAAGTCATGTATCTCTGTCGGTTATATCTTGCACTCCTCAGTGAACATTTTTAAGGTAGCACATAGATGTTATTTTATTAAATGTGTTAAAAGATTGATTCTGCAGACTGCAGAACTGCATTCATGGTGGGTATGACAGATACAGTTTTGTCTGTCTTTCTGCAAGAAACCAAGCAATCCTAGAGACAACAAAATATACCTGGTGAATGCACTATTTTGATTTGCCATATGGTGCATCATACCAGGGTTCTGGTACTACTGTGTGGGCCTATTTGAAATTTCTCCATACCAGATATTCACAGAGTGAGCGGTGCCTAGCTCAAGGTTGACCCGATTTATGAACGCTAATTTCCACCAGCCATTCTCTACCCCTCCCTCCTCAACTGTTTGGAGGTTCACCTAGGGACTGTCAACAAATTTCCCAACCAAACACTCCTAAGAAACAAATATAAATAGATATCTTGCCTTGTGATCAACTGACACAAATTTCATGCTGTTACACGAGACACACTGTTCTCTAGTGAATTTTTAAGTCTACTTTTAATAATTATAATATTTAAAAAATTATAAATTATAATTAGCAGAAAATGACAATATAAAAAATACTGCATTTTTTGGAACTTTCCTCTTTTTGCACCACCCAGGTCCGTTTACCAGTTTCGCGACCTGAACCAAAACCCCTCAGTGTCGGCCTGTTAGAGGAGATTCCTACCATGAAAACTCCGAAGTAGAGAATTAAACTTCTCCTTTCCTTTTGAAACCAAATGTCCAGTTTTATTTTATTTATTTTCACAGGAGCAAAAAGAGCTGAAACTCACTTGCACTTTGCAGAGAATACTACAGTATACAGTGAAATGATGAAGACTGCATGACTGCAGTCTGGATAAATGAATGTCCAAATGACAAACAGCCACAGTTTAACCTGAGTTCATCAAACACATTTCCTCATCAAAAACGTCTTTTGATGAGAAAAACACAGTTGAGCAGATTTAATGGGAAACTGGGTGATTGTATTTGTACATTGTTAAGCCTTTATCAATTACAGCCACATTGGCTTTGTTGGAAATTGTTGGAAAAAGTTACAATAGTCTTAATCTGAATGAATTTATTTGGAAATGTTTTGATGGTTTGACCAAAACCATCAAAACATGGTGGTTTTGATGGTTAGTGAAGTGTAGTATTACACTTCACTATTAACTGAAGTGTAATATTACACTTCTATGCTATTGCTATGGTAACCTTTCCTGGTTACCATAGCAATAGCAACTAATATTACACTTCTACCTAATTGATGATGTCACTAGGATCCCATGCTTTGTGTCATAGATTCTATGACATCACCTCTGAAACCTCTTAAATAGAGTTACGTGTGTTCTAGAGTCATATGTGCAGAACCCAAAGGATATCCAGTGAGTCTAACTTTGTTCAACGTGACACTAATGATGAATGCCCTTAAACTAATCAAGAGGCTTCTCCCTTTGATCACTACCACGAATGGAGAACTAAATCTAGACCAACAATATCAATTTGTAGAACAGGATGCTTCTTCGTCAAGGTTGCCTAAAGTTCTTAAAAATTTAGAAGAAAGGAAAGAGGCACAACGACTTCTAAAAAAAGAAGCCAGAAAAAAGCAGAGACAAAATATAACACGGTCAAATAACTCCACAACCACCACTGATTCTGATAGGAGTAAAAGTTCAGGATCAAGCTTTGCTTTAGAAGACCAGATGGAGATAGAGAAAGTGATTGAGCTAGATAAAGACTACAGGACAGAAAAGGACAACAAAAAAAAATCAGAAGATGAAATTAGGAAAAAAGAGCAGAAGAGGATGATTAAAGAAGCTAAAAAGCTGAAAACATTAAAAATTGGTCCAATACGGAAAATGACAGAAGAAGTCTTAGATTTGTCCGGGACCAAATCCAACAAGCCTTTTTCACACGAAAAAACACAAAAACCATTCAATACGCCTACAGAAAATACAGAACCACTAACGTATAAGAGTCAATACATTCGGCCAGAATTTGTACATCAAGAAAGGGAGAAGAAGGTTGCTCAACAGGTTAAATTTCCAGAGAAATCGAAGAAGATGGCCAATGAAAATCTGGCCATTTTGGAGGAGAAAAAGAAAAAGCTGCCAAAGATGCGTTAGAGGGGCAAAAGTTTTATAAAGAAATGGCTGAGCAGAGGTTTCCCCAAAGGTTTCTTGACAAACAAGAGAGGGAAAAGAAAGTTGAAATACAAAAGTCTTTGACTGCTGCGTGGGACGAACAAGTTGAATATAAAAGGCAGAAGAAGATAGAAATGGACAAGATGAAAAAGCAGGAGTCTTACTACTGGATGGAATCAGATCAGACTGAACAGATCGTGAGGGAGGAAATCATAAGACAGAAAGAAATATTTCAGCGTGTTGGTGACCCAAATGAAGGCTTTCAGTCCACATCAGTGTTTGTTCAACACAAGAGTGAGATGAGGTTTTCTAAAAAGGTCCCATCTCAAGAGGAATGTAAAAATATTTTTCATGACAAGAGGACAAGAGGACAAGAGGAACAGGAGAGGGAAAAGAAAGGTAATTTGAAAAAGCCTCTGTTTGACACATTGGATGACTGCAAGATTCCTGATAAAGGCAGAAGTCGTGAAATACGTAAGAAAATAGTATACGACCAGCTGTCACTCATTAAGAAGGAAGAAGCGAACAAAAGGGCTTTTATGGGGGAAAAGTTATTGAAAGAAATGAAACATCGGGAAGCTGCAGAGCAAAAGCGCGAAAAACTGGAGAAAGAGAAAAAAGCTGCATCTATCAAGTGTCTGATTGATACGTGGGATTCCCAGACACAATGGAAACAGCAGGAGAAAAAGGAACTTCGTGAGATCGAAAAGAAAGAAATGACTTCCTTAAATGAATTGGAAAGAGTGAGTGGAGGTGAAAGTAGTAAAAGAATCCATCTTGAGAAACACAACCAGACAGTTTATGACAAAGTTCAGGAGACTCTGCCAGCAGCAGGACCAGGGAGAAGTTGGTCCAAATCCAGTGTGGGAAGAACGGTGTATTCTGCTGACAAACATGACGACCTTTGCAGACCTCTACTGAGCCGTGAGAAAGTTATCAATACCAAGTCTGTCAGACTTCCCCCACTGAGCTCCAACTCTCTGCACCTCCCTGACAATTACCAAAAGATTCGTAAAAGTGTAAAACTCCCATCCATAGTCACCCAATGAATAACAATGTTTCTCAACTGGCCAAGGAGTGTGATGGGATTTCCCCCGATGAGCTGACCCAAGTGGCTCATCGCTGAAATGAACAGGTTTTCACCGGGTGATCCGGTTCACCTACAAAAACGGTAGAAACGTACATAGTTAGATAGATAGGTCAGTCATTTTCTTTATAAGTAAAATTAAGTAATCCTATTTTAAATAAAGGTTTTCCCCGGGTGTTCCGGTTTACCGACAAAAACGGAAGCCAGCTAGCTATAGCTACATAGATATTGTCTAAATAAAGGTTTTCCCCGGGTGCTCCGGTTTACCTACAAAAATGATAGATAGATAGATAGATAGATAGATAGATAGATAGATAGATAGATAGATAGATAGATAGATAGATAGATAGATAGATAGATAGATAGATAGATAGATAGATCTATCGATCGATAGACAGATCTATCTAGACATAGATAGATAGATAGATCTATCTATCGACCTATAGATAGATCTATCTAGACAGACAGATAGATTGATCTATCTATCGATCTATAGATATATCTATCTAGACCGACAGATAGATCTAGACAGATAGATAAAAAACAGTAGATAGACAGACAGACAGATAGATAGACAGACAGACAGATAGATCTAGACAGATAGATAAAAAACAGTAGATAGACAGACAGACAGATAGATAGACAGACAGACAGATAGATAAATAGATATCGATCTATAGATATCTATAGCTAGATAGATATTGTCAGTCATTTTCTTTATTAGTAAAATTAAGTAATCCTACTTTTTTAAATAAAGGTTTTCCCCGGGTGCTCCGGTTTACCTACAAAAATGATAGATAGATAGATAGATAGATAGATAGATAGATAGATAGATAGATAGATAGATAGATAGATAGATAGATAGATAGATAGATAGCTAGATAGATAGATAGATAGATAGATAGATAGATAGATAGATAGATAGATAGATAGATAGATAGATAGATAGACAGATAGATCTAGACAGATAGATAAAAAACAGTAGATAGATAGACAGACAGACAGATAGATAAATAGATATCGATCTATAGATATCTATAGCTAGATAGATATTATCAGTCATTTTCTTTATTAGTAAAATTAAGTAATCCTACTTTTTTAAATAAAGGTTTTCTCCAGGTGCTCCGGTTTCCCTACAAAAACGGAAGCTAGCTATCTATCTAGCTAGATAGATAGATAAATGGATATCTATCTATCGATATCTATAGATCTATGCCTAACTATCTATAGATATGTAGATCTATCTATCCTGCACCATTCTACTGTAGTTCAGCATTAAAGAGAAAAAAATATTGCAAGGGAAAACGAGCGCTTTGCTTCGGCTCTATTTGTAGTTGTCTGTCACCATCTGGTGGCGTTGTTTGGTATTGCTGCTACTGATCTTTTCTTTTGGATTTAAGGGAAGCCTTGAAAGTAAAGCTGGATAAACTCATCGATACAATAAAGACAAAGTTGTTCGTTGTTTTTTTTAAATCAAGTCTAGGGTTATAGAATCTTCACATATTCAAAACTGTCTGAATATGTATTATTTATGTAAATAAATATAATCATTTATTTTAGAAAAACCAGAAGGACAAAAAAAAACGTTTTATCCTGATTTAAAATGATTTATGAAGGAGAAAAGTATCAGCTTGGTTCTGGTGATAACAGGCACTTGATTAAAAGGAGGAGTTTCAGAAGTTGTGTTTCAGCGGAGAATTGTTTGCCATCAGGGAATTCCTTAGAGTGAAATTCCCAACACTTCAGAAAATTCACCTGAAGTGTTGAAAAAGAGAGAGCTGAGCTTTTTTGTTTGTTTGTTTTTTTTTTACAGATATATCCACTCACTGCTCACCTGAACATCACAGAGCTGTCTAAGTAGTAGTGACATTGGGGTCAGGATCCGAAGCAGCTAACCTAGGCTTTCCATTCTCTCTGCTATGTCAACAAAAACAACTAACAGAGACCAACCTAAAAAAAAAAATGCAAGTGGAAACGCTCGCGAAGCAAGCCGTGTAGAGTGGAGTCGGGACCCCCGTACTGAACCGACACATAATTCTCCGTTAGACACGCCTATAATAAACACATCAACACGTACTTGACAATAATGGCCAAAATAAAACACAGGAAATATTAAGGTCAGCTACACTGGTGGCGGGAGCTAAAGGACCCCTGAACACTACGGACCGACGCTGAACGTCACGGTTGCCTAGAGACGGACACTACGCAGCCGCGGTGAGCTGCTATCAACCCACGTCTTTTTAAAACGTCCTCTACCTGATTCCATGTCCGCAGAAGAAAAAACGCTTTAAAAAATACAGACGTGAGTGAAAATACGCACATTATAAGCTGAACAATTTCCGTGAGGATTGATACTGTGAACATCGATCGACAAAAACAACAATGTGTCCGTCGTGGCGCAGTTTGTGTGATAGACAGCTAAAGAACCAGCAATCAGCTTCTCTTCATCCACAATCATCTCCTCAGGCTGATATGGTACAGAACATTTTGCTATGATTGATTCAGTTTCTTATTGTGATTTTAGTTGATTTTAGTTTGATTATTAATATTGCTTAGGATGTTGAGTTTGGATATTTAATAAATAATAGCATTAGCCAAAAATAAGTGGCGAGTTAAAGAACAAATCATACTAATAGATTAACACTAAACACATAAATATTTTCTGCATTACTTTCTGTGTGTTTTATTCACAAATGTTGTTAGATTTTATGAATAGTTATTCATTGGTCATTTAATGTATTACTTCATTAATATTTTATTAATATTGTTTACCAGTTTGGATAACCTGACTTCCAATCAATGAAGAAAAAAACATACTAAGCAAAAATGCACCAGACCCAGACCTGCAGGCCAGGGGCGGTTCTAGATGGGGGCTGGTGGGGTGGGGGGGGGGTTCTGAAGAAATTATACTTAATAAATGTCTTTTTAAAATATTTAGTGGTTGATATTTTTTTTAAACCTTCACAATTTTATTTTAACAATGAATTAAAATTTATAGTGCTGTACTTTTAGCTGCTGTATTGAGATAGGATCACACTTTCCATCTGCTAGATCAGGGATTTGCAACATGAATCTCTGGAGACACAAGTGGCTCTTTGGTTCACATATTAAACAATAAAATATTGCTCTGCTTGTATTTAATTCTTTTTTTAGTGTCTTCATAAAAAACACTGACTACCCACGCCCCTGTGGTAAATTTGGTCTAGAACCAGCCTTTAAAGAAAACAGTAAAGACCATATATATATATATATATATATATATATATATATATATATAGCTATATATATATATATATGGTTTACTATATATATAAATATATATATATATATTATATATATATATATATATATATATATATATATATATATATATATATATATATATATATATATGTGGGGGTGTGTGTGTGTGTGTCTCATTAATGTTAGCAGATGTTGGCAGGTATGATGTAGTCTTGAGATTCTGTTTCAAACTGAGTATATACACCTCTGGAAACAGTTAAGGTTCTCTGATTTTACTCTTTATAAGTATATATTTGAGTAAAATGAACATTGTTCTTTTATTCTATGCATTACTGACATGTCTCTTAATTTTGTTTGTGAATGTATGTAAATAAGCAGTTAGATTTAGAAAACGCACGAACGAATATCTTCTCATGGGTCTTAGCCCTGCTGGGGGCTAAGCACCCCTAAAGGTCAAATTCTAGAATCGCCCCTGCCTTCAACCCAATGGCAGATTAACTTTATGGTCTTTTAAGGTTTTGAACAGTGTGTGATTAAGTTGTATGAAACATATCAGCCTTATGTTGTAAGTAAACAAGATAGTTTCATCACCGTCTTCTGGTTTTTAGCTTCCTTTTATCTTGATGACATCAAGAGTTACCAGAGTTCATTGGCTAGCTCTATTTTTTTTAAAACCCACAAACATTTCTCAGTGTTAATAGAAAAAAGTGGCAACAGTAAAGTTTTATTGAACATTTCTGTTGTCAAATGAAACCAGCACATAGGTTGCTTTAGGCCATGAAAAAAAACATAAATCTTTTATTGTTTCTTCTAAGACTTCAAACTGGTGCTGTGATTCTGACCTAGTTGTGTTTTCTTCTGAGCTCAGCTGGAAGTTATTCTCAGTAATTGAGATAATTGAGAATAATAAAAAAAAGGGACACTTTGCAGTTGGATCAGCTCTTTTAGCTCCCTTTATTTAGACTTCCTGACCTGGCCTGACAACTGGACACAGAGTACAAAATGTGTCTGTCAATGTCATCAGCCGTTACAATGATTCATCCCCAAAGGCACTTGTACATATATATATAAGAACATTTTCAGGTACATAAAATAAATGAATTGAGAATTCACTTTAGGGTTGGTTGTTCTCTACTGTTAA
This sequence comes from Poeciliopsis retropinna, assembly GCA_010277075.1. NCBI lineage: Eukaryota > Metazoa > Chordata > Actinopteri > Cyprinodontiformes > Poeciliidae > Poeciliopsis > Poeciliopsis retropinna. The sequence goes on from VMRM01000019.1 coordinate 6,465,555, forward strand.
GAAGAAAAGAAAGTTGCGTGAGCTATATAAAAATAAAAACATGACCAGCTGGATCCTGGTTACTGCTTCTTGAAAATTCTCTTTGCGTCCACGCCTTCATAGTTGTAACTCTGCAGATAATAGAGACAAAGTTCAGGTGAGTAGAGATATTGCATGACAGAAATTGCAATAATGAAATTTATTTTACACAGACAGCTGTGTAAAAACTGTTGTATAAAACAGTTTTATACACAAGCTGATCTTCCCATTTGCTATTATAAGCAGATAATAAAGTTGTTTTTCAGACTTAGTGCTTTGATTTGACGGGCGTGTCTAAAACACAACACTTCAAGGTTGCTTTCTCAAGAAAAAGAGGATAAGATTAAGTGGGTCTGGCAACCTTCAAAGAGCATTTATTAAACAAGCAAAAACGTCAGCAGAAATTCTTTAATGTAACTTTTTTCAGTTTACTGAAAGCGGCGCATCTAATTTAAAAGTAGGCCGATTCTTGACAGCTTGCAAACAAATGCAAAGGGGAGCCACAGGAAAACCTTGAAATGGCCCTCATTATTATACATCTTGACAAAATATATCATGCATATGGCACTGTTTAGCTGTGAGATGACAGCAAATTTACAAATGGGCCCACTTCACTTGATGCCCCTATGGTGGGCCCTGTGCAAGCATGAAATCTGGAGATCTACTTTACTGTACGTATGAAATAAAAAAAAATAAAAAAATCTGGTTTTCTTGGTGAAAATAAACAGCAGTTTAGTTTGCAAATGCAGCAGGGCGGCTCCATCATTCACTTCAGATTTGGCACTGACCTGCACAAGCTCTCCCCCCACCAGTGATCTTGTGGTGGTCAGGACCTTGTTGTTATCTTTCCTGTTGAAAGTCCCTTTCAGCGTATCACCCTCCAGCACCCATGTGCCCTGGCAAAAACAAAATAGAAGAAAACAGAAAGAGATTAATTTTAAATCTTTATAAGGATTTTTGTTGTGTTCTTTTTATTATTATTTTACTGTTGATTTTGTTGCATTTAAGCCATTTGTTGGCACTCACTATGAGTTCGGTTCCATCAGCCATAGAGTAGTCAAACTGAACGCCCAGGGTGAAGTCGATCTCTTTGGTGCGGAACGTGCTGGACTCTTTGATGTGAAACTTGTCCCCAGTTTGCTCGATAATGAGCTTCAGGTTGTCGTGCTCACCCAGCTTGCGTTTCACCATGTTGACACCTGGAGAATGTTCAAAATGCATGTTTTTAAATTCAAAATAAGCCAAGTAGCAAACCTGTTCAGCCTTCGGTGCATCTTATCGTCTTAATCCTCACACAGGTCACATTATTTTAAAAAAAGTAAGCAGAACAGTTATGTGGCCTAAAGTGCCTTCAGGTTGCGCCTGATTTGACCGACTCACCTAGCTGCTCCATGAACTTGTCGTAGTTCTCATTGCGGTCAACCTTCCAGGTCCCATTGAAAGCCATGGCTGCGAGCTTCTCTGCTGGTTACAAGGCACTGGGGACAACCGTGTGACTGAGAATGCCCGCTGGCCCTCATTTATACCCACCCCATCCCCGTGTCGCTGTCAGCCCCCACCCTCCACTCTCACCCTCACCGAGCTGGCATGGAGGATGCTGTCCTTTATCTCACTGATTATCTGTCTGCTGATGTGGCCATTCAAATATAGGGCGATTGCTGCGCGACCTCGAGGAAGGGCTCATAAACGAGCGCAGGGCCCCTCCCTTCTGCGAATCTGGCACAGTTGAACACTGTTACACTGTTCTGCGGGAGGGGGGAAAAAGACAAAAGCGCGAGCTGTTTGTTTGGCTGCCAGTGGCAGTCACTCAGCTGAGTCCCTCTCTGTCCCTCACTCAGGCTTTTCTTTGTCCGGTGAGTTTGTGCCATGCATGAAAATGACTGATTGATAGTGACAGCCTGAGATTCTCTGGTGTTGTATTGAGGACAAAAACAACATTATAAAGTGCATGATGCTGGATGGTTTCTATTTATTTAGATTAATTAGATCGTAAGATAGTGAGAGGTATCTGAGAATGGGGATGGAAAGCTGTTAGCAAACTATTTTGACACTAGACAGAGAAACTAGTCTGGGTACTTTGCTCTCCATGTTAAAATGTACTTTAAACACTGATGCCTGTTTTCACTTCAAACATTCAGTCACTTAAAATAAACCATCTGGAGTTACTTCAGGGTCTCACTTAAACTTTCCACCACAAAACGTGCAAAGTTGTGTAGAATATCAGAATCAGCTTGCAGTTGCTGACTTCCTTGGCTTTAATCTGTTCATTGTTTTGAACAGGTAGAAATAAATGCATGTGATACTCCATAGTGTCAACCTGAAGGTAGAAGTCCAAACACTTAGTGTCCAGGATGTGTGGGGTTTGCACTGACCTTAGCTTCCTTTTTTTCTGACCATAGACTTGTTCAAGTTCTGGACTGAGGGAAGATCAGCCCACATTGTCCTCTTCTTGGCGACTTAATTGTTCATTGCAGTTTGATCCTGTCATGTTTTGTGAGTGAGCCAAACCTCATAGTGATGGACGAACAGAGGACAGACAGGCAGAAGATGACCAGCATCTCCATTTGTGGGTTGTACTTCTGAGCTGCAGCAGGAACTACCAACCTCTGCTGCTCCCCAGCTTCACCTGCATCTGCCGGTCAGTCAGGAATCTGTTGGTCCATTGACAGTGGTGGCTTTTTTTCTTAAAACATTTTCTTACATAAAAATAACAAACGTTTTCTCTTTTAGGGGTTTTAAGTGAGAGGCTCATTTTTAGACTTTCTGAGTCCATATATGTTTTGTAGTCGACTACAGAATCGTTGCATTATCTCAAACACTCCAAGAATATGTGATGCTCCAATATAAATTTTCAAAATTCTTGCAATCTGTCATTCACAAGGTTTTAATCTTTATGATAAATAAACTTTAACATATTTATTTACAAAGAAATGCATTGGCAGTTTCCAAAATGTACTATGATATGACTGAATTAGTAGCATAAGAGTCAAATATTCTTATCTGAGAGATTAAATAATTTTAAGCAGTCTGATAAACAACCGGCAAACATGCTGCACATAGTGCCATTTTTTTCTACCACGCTTTTCATGGAGGAAGAGCCATTAGATATTCAGTTAAATGAGATTAAGCATGCCAGAAAAAACAGCAACATTACCCGTATTGTCCCTAATGATATTGTCATTCCGCTCACGTCTCTGTACAATGGGGCCCTATATTGTATCTGCATTCCTGAGAGGAAAAGCTGTGGCCTCAAGAGCTAGAATGTTAGATTATGGACAAAAAGGGTGATTTCAATGTTCACACCTAAAAAAAAGGGAGATTATATTTACATTTAAAATAATTTGAGCCAAAAAGCTAAATGTGAAGAAACTGAGAACTGAGAAATCCTAAAAAGCTTGACAGGCGTTCTTTACGAGAGCCAGCTATTCTTTAGTGTTTGCTACTTTGCACAGGTTTTAAAAAGTCGCAGTTTCAAAACTTCTAGCACTTCCTGCCATGCCCCTCCACTAGTAAGAAGTTCTTTCAATGTGGCTCCTGAACTTATTCTCATCCTGCACGAAGCATAGAGCAATATATACACTTAGCAATACAATGCTGCCCCTGCCCGACCTGTTTCTGTGTGCTGCCTGTCACTTGGCTCATAGTAAATAAACATAATGATGACTTAATGATTTCTGATTTAATGTCAGAAAGGAAGACAAAAAGGTGACATATCTACCGCCTACAGCTGTTTCCAAAGCTATGAGCTAAGCTAACATCAACCAAACTACAATAAGCTAGCATGCTAATGGTTATGTAACAACTGGCAATAAAAAAGGGGATAATTTGTAATTTATCTGACTAAGTCTAAATGCGAACAGATAACAAGGCAGTGTCCGATTGTAGTCGTGTCTCTTCTTCATAATCCCTTTTACTGCTTTCAGTAAGACAGCATGTACTTTGAGTTTGATTAAGTTAATCAGTGTATGCAGGTGCCATAATACAATTGGTTCTGAATGGTGTACAATGAAGTTGGTCGAAAGTTTTACAGATAGAAAAACCACACCTGTTTTCGATTCCATTACTACTTTCACCATGGTGTTTCTTATCAGCATGTTACCAGAGCATTCCTCTTTATGCCTCAGCGGTTGTTTTTACACTTTGATGCTGATAAAACAGTCACTAATTATATTGATTAAGTATATATATATATCGATTAATAATTCTTGCATCATATCTCAGTTAATAATTATAACATCCTATTAAAAAACTAAATCTGATGCTTATATAACCTCAATCTTAAATTTCTGTAAAAGACACATTAAAAGTCTATTCAATGTTTCTAAAAACTTTTTTCATAATACAACTATATTTTTATGGGATTTTTTTTTTTTTTTTGACATATCAGCAAAATTACGATGTAAAAGTTATGTATGGTTTTCAAGGGTTGCAAATAAGAATCTGGTTTTCACTTGCATTTAACTTCCTTTGCAATAATACAAAAGAAATGAAACCGGTCAACTCGTTAGTTGAGTTAGTCTCTGTGCAATTTAATCTCCTTATAAATCCAGTTGTTCTATAAAGGCCACAGAGGCTTTGTTAGTGAGCAAACAGCATTCTGAAGATCAAGGAACACAGCAGGCAGGCCAGAGAGAAAGATATGAAAATATGTTAACTGTCTTTTTTAAAAAAAAATTTAAAAAAATGGCGCAAGAAAAGAAAATGCGCAGAACATGTGACCGCAACAAGCTGCAAGATCTCCCCAAAAAAGACTGCAAGTAAAGAATGATGTCCTTTTCTCTCTAAAAATAAACATTTCTCTGTTCCTTCATGGTTCATTTTACTTTTTATTGAGCACTTTACAAATACAGCTTTCATAGAAAAGTAGCAAGAAGAAAGTAATTGTTCAAAGAAGGGCATACGGATTGCTGTTTGTCCATGCAAAGTTTGGGAGATGGAAAGCAGGCTGAAGTTGCTCTGGCCATGGAAAGATAAATATAAATGTGTTGGCCTGTATACAAAACTCTGTGTGTGGAGGAAAACTAACACTGCAAATCACAGTGAACACACTATTCAACCGTGAAACATGGCGGGCAGCAGCATCATGCTACGGGGAAGCTATTCTTCAGCTGAGACACTGAAGTGGGTCATAGTTCATGGGAATGCAGCTGAAGCCAAATACAGGACAGTCCTGGAACACAACTGGTTAAAGGCTGGCGAGTGGGTCGGATGCTAATCTTTCAGCAGGATAGCAACCATAAATATATTATCAGAGCTTCAATGAAATGGTACAGATGAAAGCAAATTTATGCATTATAATGGTCCAGTCAAAGTTGAGACCTAAAGCTGGACTTTTGACCTTTATTCAAAAGCGCTTTTCAGAGACTCTCTCCACATGTGTGACACATTTTTTTTATGATTCTCCATGTGTCATTTTCCTTCCATACAGTTATGTTCTGTGTTGGGTTAATATGTCACATATGATACAAATGCATTGTATTGTATGTTTAATGTAAAATAAGTACATGAAAGTCTAAAAGCGTGAATATTTTCCCCTAGTTACTCCCTTTTTTACTGTTGTTTGAAAAGAACTCAAAATATAACTAAAAATATTGCATCATCACGAAGAAAAATCCTGCTAAAATCAAGCCATGTTTATTTAAACATAACATTTGAATATGCTGTTAAAGAGCTGAGGTATATTTATATTTACATTAAAATATAATCATACCTTAATGAACAGCTTTGAAGTAAAAAAAAAAAGTTTATTGTTCAAAATTAATGAAGATGTGGTTCACATTTATATCATGAGGATTTCTTTAAATAACCAGATGAATGAAATATGTTGTACATAAAAACTTATGTCTCTTTACTAGGTATGTTGCATTTTTCTCACCACTCCAGCACACAGTTCTCAAAGTGCAGTAATTCCTACAGGAGCAACAGAGGGCGCTGTAACACAGGATGCTCTGCCAAAAAAGAGGGACTGATCAGTAAAAGCTGGAACATTTAAATAAATTGTTTGATTTAAGTTTGAGAACTAAACAATATTATTGGAGAAGTATTCTTTAAATTTTTTCCACAAAGCACATTGTGAGTACAGGCATATAAACCCCTGGAATCTAACAACAGAACTTGCACAATAACTTTATAGTTTAGTTAATAATGAACTGATGACAGAGTGCATGGATGCAAATAAAAAAAAAGACAAACCATAAATACAGCTGAAACAAGATACTTGTACACACACTGCACATGTCTCTTTGTAAGTCGTGGATTTTCACTGGACTCATGCATACAAACTAATAAAAAAGGGCTGTAATAAACTCTGGAATATTTAGACAGAAACCTTAGATGCATTGCTCCACCTTGTGGACAAGCAATGCAGGTGCTTTGCATCAGAACTGCTGCATGTCAATAAATGGACACAATCTGTTGGATAGAAAACGTTTGAAATTAAATTGAGTAATAATCTCAATTTTACTGCATTTTCTGATAGCTAGAATCAACCAGTTTATGTGTACATGACCTGGTGTCTGTCTGAATGATTGGATTGCATTGATTTGTTTTTTTTTTCTTCTTCTTTTATTTTGCTAAAGTTCCTTAAGGCATGATAGTAAATTGATCAGTGTAAATTAACTAAAATGAATTCAAGTGAACTTCCTACATGAAACTTCAGTGCATTTTATGTCACAAATCTTATCCAGAATTATTATGTAAGAGGCAAATCATGAACACTTGCAGATTAAAAACCTGTAGAGGGTAATTTAAAATTACATCATAAACATTAGCAGCATTTACTTGCAATAATAGTTTCTCATGTGTAGTTATGTCAAGTTCTGAATAGGACAACTTAGCTATTTGATTAAAACAAAAAGTAAATCTTAAATTTAAATCGGATTTTGTGAACATTTGTCACATTTGCTCATTTAGAAATGAACAGCACAGTGTTTGAGGCCTCGGAAAACTCACCTGCAGTCACATAAAATCCCCACATACAATAAGCACCCACTCTAAGAAACACAAACAGAAAACAATTCACGGCTAAATATATCCCAGAGTGCCTGGAGAGTGAGTGAAAGTCAATATTATTGGGGGCCCAGGGGTGAGGCAATATTTGCATTTCAAATGAGGCTCAGACAGTAGAGAAAGCGAGCATTCAGTCACAGAGACAAGAGCGAGCGTGAACGGTGAAGAGAGCCGACCCATGACACGGCGCTGACAAACAGCCAGCACATTATGCTGAAAGAGAAACAGTGTTGTGGGGAAATGGGATAATTGATCCAAATTAGGAAAATGTGACCTGAAGCACTTTGCAAGAGGCTGGTGTGAGAGAACAAATGAGAGCAGTGTTAACGCATCATCACAAATAAAGATGTGGCTTAGCCCACATTGAAAGAGCAAGTTTTTGCTATACATCATTTTAAATCCACACAACTCTATGACACAAACCACACTAATCTACACTGTGGTAGAAATATACCACTGTAGTGGAAAGTGGCTGCTACAAAGAAGCTACTTTCCTTCGTAGCCTCTCCCCTATCTCTTCTTTTCAGAGGTTCGACCTTCTAATATTTATTTTCTTGCTTGCTCTTGAGGGAAGGATTACATGCTTGGCTTGGCCTACATCCTACAACGTCTGCTGATACCTCCGCCGCCACCACCCACTGCAGGAGGCCCCAACATCTAGGGATACCAGCATGGCCCTGCTGTGGGGTCGCAAATGATCCAACACCAGGCGCCAAGAGGTGCCACCCCATGAGTTTGGGCCTCCAGATACGCCTCTGGAAGGCCTATGCTGCACTGAAAGAACCGGATAACAGAGTTGCAACATGGCTTGTTAAAACACACACATTAGACCGCCTTTTAAGCCTGTGATAGTGGTCTTGGACCATTCGTGTATGCGGGAAGTGGATTACGACTGCTTCCGAGACCAGACTTAAAGCCTGGACGTCTGGGAGACTGTACAATCTTAAAAACGCTTAATTTCTCGACTATAAGGTAATTGAGGGATTACTTTTGCATCACAAAATTTGAGAGCACAAAAATTGTTATCAAGTGATCATCTTTGAGGCGAATGCAGGTTGGGAAAATGGAATGCTGTCCCACAGCAGTGTGTGACCAGGATGGGGAGAAAATGTCAAGCTGTTGTGCCTATGTGACTTTCCCAGGCACCACTTAGGCTGATCAAATGAAAGAATAGTCAAATAGCCAAAATACCTAAAATAAATTTCAATCATCCAATCCAACAAATCGCACCAAACAACAACAGCATGTTCTTTGGGACTGGACCTTTAACTCTACAGCTCAACCCTTACTTATGTCCTTCTGACAAACATTTATGCTGTGTTTGATTTATGTGGCTTTGTTATTGTGTTTTAGAAATAATTTTCACAAAATGAAATAACATTTTTAAAATAAACCGAAAGGTTTTGCTGTAATTTTTACTCAAAATCAAACTTTTACGAGCTCATCTTTACCACCAACCAAAGTCTCAGAGTTCAACGGTAAATGTAAAGTATGAAGCTATAATTCCCACACTCATGCTTGATTGAAGAGGTGTTAATTACACTCATCATTGTCTTTGATTGATTTTAATTTGTGCTTGGCTCATTTAACCCAGTTTTGTTGGAAAGAAGTTGGCATATGCAGTGAATTTTTTCAACATCAGACCAATTTAAAAAATGGACAATTTTTACCTGTTACAGATTAGTTTTTAATTTGTATTTTTGCCAAACTGAGTATTTTGGGATCAAGAAGCAAAAGCGAATAGGAGTAAAGGGGCAAAAAGGTGCAAAATGGGGCAAAAAGGAAAGGATTTACATCTTGCATACAATTAACATAAAATTTGAGACAACCGAAGCATCATAGCAACAGTCAGACATGGAGAGGCCAATATGATGGTCTGTGGCTGATTTGCTGTATTAGAACCTAACTGACTGCCTTTCCTGTAAGGCAATGATGAACGCTGTATTCAAAATGTATATTTCTAATATTTTTAAAAAATCTAACAGAATCCTATTTTCATGTATAATATCTCGATAAAGAATATGTGGCCATGGTCCCAGTTCATAACTCTAGTGTGCTTGACGTCAAACTCAAGCATAATGAAGTTATGAAGTGAGACAATGGTTTAAAGCCCACCATCAGATCTACATTTGAATGCCAAAAAATATATATTTTGAGTGGCCTAGTCAAAGTCTAGACCTAACATCACCTCAGATGAAGTGATGTGACTTTAAGCACAGCGTCCTTGCTGTAAGCCTCTCTTAATTTGGGTGAATTGAAACAATTTGTCAAAGAACGAAGCAGAAAAAACATTCAAGTCTAACAAAATATGCAACCCCCCCCCCAAAAAAAAAGAAAAACGATTTCCTTTAACATTTCTATTTTCAGTCAAAGGCTTTGAACTTTGCATTAGTCACACCAGCTCCTTCACAGCAGGTGTGTGCATTATTAGCTTGATGCAACATACGAACAAACAAGCATGGGTTTGTTCATAGTGTGAGACTTTGGTGCTCCACTCCAACTCACGACATTTAAGTTCCTAATTGTCATCAGTAGCCACTAGTTAGCAAATCCTCCACAATTACTCATGAGGTGTAAGGTGACTATTCTCCAGTATTGTGTAAGTAATATTCTGTGACAAACGTCCTTCTCACAAGGTCTTTTTTATATGTATATCTATATATCTCTCTCTATATATGCCTCTTGTAGTTCTTCCTACCTAATCTTAATGTTTCCTCTGCTCTCTTCAATTACTGAGGGTTTTCTTTTGTTCTGGCAGGACAAACTTTAAGCTCTTAATTGCAGGTGGAGCTTGTATGCTTTTTCCCAATCCCAACCTCTTTTGTTCACGCTGCTGTGGGAGAAACAAAGGTTCCCTTTTTTCCCTTTTTTGCTCCTTGTTCTGACTCTTAGAAGTAGTGTGAGGACAAGGAAAGGATTAAGTCAACATTTCTCATGACCTCTGGTAACTTTGGGCTGAAGGGGAAACCTGCATGGTGCTTTCATGGAAAATTATCCAGCCAGCGAATGTGACCGATATCCTTAACAAAAAACGACTAACTATAAATATAAGATTTATATTTCAGAAGCCAGTGAAGAAGTGGAGTTCTAACTCTGCAAAGTGCTGCTCTGAAACTCTCCTGCTGGGACTGAAGGAGTCACACTGCTATGGTTATCTGTTGTTGTTCATTTGTTTCCCATTACATGAGCTCCATTTTGGCTAATTACTCTTGACAGAAACTTTTCCCTGCGGTGTTGATTAGATCTAATTAACGACTGCAGGCAAGATGGAGGCCCGCTGCCCTGCTGCAGTCATTTTCAAACACCAATAAATACTCAAAGCTACTCTGAGTCATGCCTTTCATATTTCACATTTTTTGCTCACATTGTTACCTTAGCAGGGTTGTAATGACTGAAAGTGTTGTTTTGTTAAAAAAAAATCTTAAGAACAACCTTTATCCTTCTATTTATTTTTTTAGGATGGCTTCTTTGACCCTAGCTCTTGAGTACCTTCCTCATCTTCCACAGCTCCATGCCACTCAACATTAGAGAGATCTGAGGAGAATGTCTCACAAGTGAACACCGTGCAGCACGATGCAGTGGAGCAAATCACCTGGATTATCTGATTAACAGAGTGAAAATGTTCCTTATCACCTATTATTTCAAACCTCCATACAAATGAAGCAACAGCTGGAAAGGAGATTAGAGACGATCGAGGCGGGGATGGATTTCTTCATGTATGTACGTATTCCTGCCAACAAGCCAGAACGCCAGATTTGCCGGATTAGCAAATTGTTGGAGTAGTCACGGATCACTTCAAATTCCATGTTTGTATTCTGCTAAGTTTGGATGAATATTTATTTAAAGTCAAAGCATAAACATAACGGTAAGCTTAATAGTTAAGCAGCTGTTAAATCTGCAGGGATATTAAGTATTTGGAATAATTGTTGCTTTATATCTAGTTGCCAACAGAAGCAGCTATGTATAATGAAGTACTTTTCCGCTTTTGAGTAAATACCATCAAATGAAACTATTGTGCTCAGAGTACATCAGGGTTAGTGAAAATTAAGACATAACAAGAATCCTGAGACATATCAAGGATTAAGTTGTCAACCAGCATTACCGTATCAACTCACCATCTTGGCTCCTATTACTTAAACTGTTTGACTGTGATTTAAAAATGGCTTCCTGGTTGGACTCAAAAGAAAGAAGAAGAATTTCAAGCCAGATTCATTAGATTAAATAAAAACTTCATAAATCCCTTAGAGAAATTAAATGTAGCATCTCGAAGCTTGTTCAAAGAGTCACAAGACATTGAAGTCTGTGGGAGGCACAATTTGCTGTAGCAGTCTGTTTTTCAGCAGATGTGAAGACGTCTCTGGCTGAAGACGGCCTGTTGTTGCTTTGCAGTCTCACGAGGAAGCTGCTCTGGGTTGTCCATAACGTTCATTATTTTTAGGAAGCTCTCGTCTTCATCCAGTCGTCTCCAGAGGCCCCATCGATGACAGCAGGTCTTTTGGTATATGATTCTACCGCGTTCGTTCCTTCAGAGACTGATTTTCCCCCTCCTTCTTTTCAATATAACTCAAACTTATGAAGACTGAATCAAGGATGGCATCTGTGAAGGACAATGTTCAAGTATTTCCATGGATTTGTTGTTTGAATTGGGTCTTGGAAACAATTTGGAAAGAATTGGAAAGAATCTTCTTGGAAATAATCAGGGCATGATTCCATCTAAATCTCTCGATCTTTGTGCGTTTAGGTCGCAGGTCTTTTGCAGCCTCTAAAGGGTTTTCTTTGGAGCTCAATTCTTCTTACTGTCGACTCAGTATTGCTCCCCCAGCCTTACGATGTCATCTAGATAAACAGAAGCTCAGGTAGACCTCTTGGTTGGTTTGCTTTTCTGCCACAGTCTATTCATCTCGTTATTGTTATTTCCAAAGCTTAGGAATTTGGTTTTCAGTCTCACTTTCCTTAAAAAACGTTTCTTCAACTTCATTCCTGAACTTTCCTATTTGTTTAGTCTTCATGATACTATTTGTCCGCTAATGTTAGCAAACTTTTTGGAAACAGCTGCATTTATACAAAATTTATACACACACACAAACTTTATTCACTAATGAGACAACTTCCGAAGAGAAATCTTTACACTGGATTTTGCTTCGGGGGAATCAGAGTAAAAGAGGTTTAATTGTAAATGCATAATGCTTTTCAGTTTTTCTTTAGGAAATACTATTTCATTATGTACTGAATGCTAATATTTGAGTTGGAAAAGAGAAAAAAAATCTCAAAACACTAGCTATTATTACCCTATGACATCTAATATGTTTTACATGGCTTGACTCTGAAGTTTTATTCAACCAATTTTAGAAACAGAGATTAACTGAATTTTATATTATAATATTGCGAAAATATTGGTTAAACATGATCCCCTGTGAGCCCTTGTTAATATCTAACTTTTCTCTTGTTTCCATTTCCCGTTTTAAAAACACAACTTACGTCTCATGCTGGTAAAAGTCACAACTTTGAGCTGAGAGCAGAATTTTCAGCCAGCCCTTTGGCTTTAATTTGACATGCAGTGTGTAATAAATGCATGGATGGCGAAAACCATGGGGGCTGCTGTTGAAGGGCTGCTGTTTGTGTGTTTCCATGCCCCTGATATGAATCTGGGGATATGCAGGAGTTTGATCACCCCTACTTCCATCAGCACCTGCTTGCAGAAAACCAAATAATTACCTGCACACAAATGTGGGTGGTGGTCCTTATCTGAAACCAGTTGCAGTGAAGCCTGATGGAATCACTGCTGTTGCCCAAGGCCTTGCTCATTTTTTCCAACATGATGGGAAGAAGAAGATTTGCTAAAGTGACAAAGTCATCCAATTTCCTGGATGCTTTGTAGAGTGATTGTTGAATGTTCCAACCTCTATAAATTAGATAATAATAATTTAGTTTCATATTAACTTAAGCACTGTCATTTTGAATGGGCTAAAATCCTTTGTCTGGATACATGTGGATGTGGTGGCGTTTGTAGCGTTTCTGAATGTGATTTTCTCTGGAATATCCCTGTTGATCAAATTGCAAAATGTATCAAATTTGATCAATAACTGATTCAAAATGAGCTATTAATTAGCAATAGTTAGTTTCTCTTCGGTATGTGCCCCTTAAGACATTGGACATGTAGCCTATGGAGATAAATTTATGCCTAAGTCCCTTTTCGGCCAAGAAAAACATGTTGAAAATGTGATTTCTGTCAGTCAATATATCCTTTCTAAATTTAGCCATAACAAAGACATTGAAAATCAGGCTTGGTTAGCATGCTTGAAACAATAAAAAGTGTAAACATTTTCTTTGGAACAACACATGTAAATTAGTTTAGGACTGAGTTAAAACTCATTGGGGTGAAAAAGGTGTATAAGGTCAAAAAATAACCAAGTTTTGCATCTACTTATAACAAAACTACTAGCATAACTTTGATAATAACATAGCAAAGTTATTAGAAGTTTTAAAGTAGCTAAGATTTCTTATTTAAATCAAAGACAGCTGCACTGGTTTTATTGAATTAGAAAAAAAAACAAATGGATTAAACTATGATTTTAGCACCAAATAATGGATTCTGTTTCAGGTCGTTGTTGCTTTTTTAACAGTTTCTTGAACACATATTTTTCAGATACCAGATGCTCCAAATAGCTTTAAATCCTGACACTTCTTTTGTCCTGTATTTTTCCAAATTTAGTTTGCTGCCCTAAATTGACATTCTGTTCATTGGTTTTTAAGTATCTATTTTTAATTCCTGAACTCAATAAAAGCATGCTTCATGCAATAACATTTAATCCATTTTTAAGAGGGGGATCTTTGTGTCCTCGATTTGACTGACAGGAAACCAGATCGGTTCTTCCAGATCTGGCCCGTCCTGCTCCAGAGGTTTCTCTCCACCTGTTTAAATCCCGCTCCACCCGCCTCTTGAAATGCACAGCAGGAGATACACACAACTGGGCGGGACTCCCCGGGTCCAAACAATACTGACCATTCGCTGAGCACAAGGGGGAAAAAAGTGAGGATTACAAACGTTAGTTTTTCTGGGTCATTCAACTAGAATAAATAGAGCTCCTGAATAGTTGCTTGAACCAGTATAAGGAATGGTCATTAAATCACAGAGGGCGTAGTACAGAGAACCACCAAGTGGAAGGAATACAGGCATGAAGAAAAGTGAGTGGAAAATAAAATCTGCCTGAGAATAAACATTTTTTTTATTACATTTTTTTTTTTTTGCATGACTTATATTCAGGTTGTCTCTTAACAGCTCTAAGGCCGCATTAATTTGTTCTACTGTGTGGAGGCAAAGAGGGAAACAGTGATGATGACTGATTTGCCCTATTCTGACACAAAAATTGATGTGCTTTTGTCCACACACCAACACAAAAACTCAGGCTGGTGAGCGTACTTACACATTAACTCATATAAAGTTTGATCTGTCTTCATTCTTTTTCCCGCAGCTGTAAATTATTCATAAGATTGGGTCTCTCGAGCCGTTCTCCCTATAGGAATCTATAAATCATTTGTACACTTCCTGCCAAGTTATGACACTGCAAGTATTGAGATGGATGACAATTACAGTTCAACTGCGTTTGGTATAATTTATTCATCAGAATATACAACTTCCTGCGCACACACATGTTTACGTTTTAAACTGATAAATGCATATTGCTTAAAGGTTTAAAAAGTATTGTCACCTCTCTTGGATGTTTCTCCCTTTAGTTGTTTTGAAAATTAAATCATGTTTAATATCATTTGATTTTTACTGTTGCAACTTAATGTCAAAGTAACAACCAATTTTTACAAAATAAAAAGAGTTAACCAAAAAATATAAAGGGATAAATATTCTCCATTTTCCTTCAAGAAACAGCTCAAAATCTTAGGTTGTTTGGGGATCAGCACGAACAACTCAACTTTGAGCCCAGTTGATTTGGCAACTTCAAAACATTCATCTTGCTGTTTTTGAAACAATAGTTTGATGTATGCTGGATGTTTGCTTGCCAGAGAATAAATCTCCGCTCAAGTTGTATTTCTCTGACAAATTGAACAAGATTATCTTCCAGGATTTGCTAGCACTGTGGTCTTCTGCATTTATTTTTGTGGTATGTACGCTGATGATATACAACTTCATATTTCTGAGTAACTACTCAGATATACACCCCCCGCATCGGTGAACAGAAGAATCCATAGCAGGATGTGTCAAAATCTCCCCCAGCTTAAGACAGAAAAGATAGAAGTCGGTTATTTGTGGTCTGTAAATCATGGACTCAGCTCGACTGATGTGGGGCCTAAAGATGACAGACCAAGCAGAACGCGGATGGAATCGAAATATTCTCAGGCTTGAATTTTAACAAGCACATAAAGTACAGTCATAAAGAAAATACTTCTTTATGAAGTAAAGTTTATTCTTAAACAAATTTAAGAATAAACTAGTTTTTGGTTTCCCTTTACTTTTACAAGCTTTTTAGGTGGTGTCTGGTGTTGGTGCATCGCCACATACATGATGACAGAGATGACATATATCTGGTGATTAGTCTGATTGCAAAAAAATAAATACATTTTCTCTCGTCAGACCAGTAAACTTGTCTCTAAAGTGTTACCTATTTGTCTTTGGGTAGTTCCAGGTGAAATTTCATATGAGCTTTTTTTTTTTTTTTTGCTTCTCTTTTGTGAGGGGAACTGGAGAACTGCTGAGACTGGTTGACTCACCAGTTTGTGGAGATGGAGAGACCTTGACGGTTTTAGTAAAGTGCCGTACGTTTTCCGTTAATCGTTTGAAATCTATTTTTCTAACTATTTTCAGAGAGCTTTTGTCAAAGTTTCTGAGTTTGGACCTCAGAGACTCAGATGTTTTCACAATACAATCACTCGACATGCAACAGCTGCTGTTTAGCAATCTCCATTTCACTACCTGTGACGCTACTGATAAAGCTGCTGGATAGCTGTAAAATCCAAACCCAGACATATTTTTAATGAACTGATATGAGTAAAAATTAAATAACATATTTTTTTTGTTTTTGAAAGAGATTTTACTTACAAAGGTTTCCAAATAAATGGATACATCTCTTAAAGAAAACTGGGATCTCCAAACGAGACAAGCATGGTATTATTGTTATCGCATGACTCTGTCGACTCTATTTAAACCGTGGAATGTGCTGCATTCTGGCTTCTACACATCACCGCAAACCATTTAAAAAAAAACCCTGATGTGCGTTGCAAAATCTGATAATCGGAAGCATTTCACAGCTGACTTTTAGGGAATTTTTATTGTAAGAACATAGCATGTTGGAGAATCCTTTACCCTTAAGCCAATATTTGTTGTATTCTGTAAAACAAAAAAGTAAAAAAAGGATAAGCCTCAAATAACATACTTGCAATTGTGTCCACTGATGTTGAAAACCTGGTTCCCTGACCAAACACAAATCATTACAATTCTTTGGATTACAGGATTTAATTATTTGTATATTTTCATTAGCTAGTGCCTATGTGACTTTTACTGTTATATCCTCTCTATGGTGATTGGTCAGACATTTGTTGGCATGTTTTCGGACCGCAATATTGATGTTTTACTTTAGTTAGTCTTTTTCCATTGTCTCGTCTGTATGCAGAGATAACATAGATACTTCTGAGGAAGGTATGTCAGACAGAGTGGAAAATTACTTACATTTGTGTTTATTACGGTTGTGTTTTCCCTTTCCTTTCCTTTCCTTGTTCCTCTGCCCTGCATTTTATCAAGGAGGCATCCTATCATAGCCTTCTTGATGAACTTACCTCACCCTTCTTACCTTAATTTTGTTCGTTTTCCATATCAAACTTTAATAAAATACATCGAAGTTTGTGATCATGATATGATAAAATGTGAGTAGGTGTGAATAAGTGTGAATCCCTTTACAAGGCATAGTGCCTGTCATAAATGTGTCAGGGAATCTTAAGATCCAGGGCTGATTCAGGCACAGCAGGCATTTTGTTGGGTGAAAGTGCTTGTTGCTCAGATGAAAGGTGTCACTGTGAATTTAGAAGTTAAAATGACAAATTTAACCGTTTTCTACACAAGTTATGTACAATTACCTGAGAATTCCCCTGTGATTTTCTCAGTTGGCATCTTCTAACAAACAGCTCCTTTTATGTTTTTTCACATGTTAAGCTTTTGTTGTAGCAGGGCGGCCCATCGCCATTCTTTGCCGGAGGGGCAGTCGGGTTTCAGAGGCCTTCAGAATCACTGTTTTCATGGTTTAAGCCTTTCATCTCATTGCTGGTTGAGGAAGTGTCATGCTGTTCTAGAGAGAGGTGTTGTTTCCCCTTACAACGTGTCTCCATTGTTGGAGCAGGGGGTTGAAACTCCTGGCTCGCTGTAGGAAACAAAATCAGTCCTATCAGAACAAGATCCAGAACCCAATTTTACAATGTTTTGTTCGAAACGAGATGTTTCAGCTGGTACAAGAACAATTCTCCCATCGAGGGGTGGACTTCTTGTATGGCCTCCATGTCAGAGAAGGAAGAGGGAGACGTGTGTTACTTTAGATTTGGAAGTAAATCCAGTAACACAAATTAAAATAAACAACCTCAGCTGTTTTTGTCACCACACTTTGTATTAAAAAGACTCAAAACTAAAATTACTTCCACTTGATCCCAGCAGAAAAAGTAATTTCTCAAAAGACAAGATTAGAACATTACGTTACTACTACATAAAATATATAAAAATGTATTTTCCCAGGTAAAATGGACCACCACTGCTCAAAGAGTGTGTTATTAAAGGATGGGGGTGGGCAGGATGGGAAGCAGATAAATGCTGTGTTTTTGTTTCAGTGTGTGGCTCTGATGGTGTAGGGTGACATCAGTCGCCCTTTGAGATGTTCTTTGTCTTCTTCCTTTAAATGTCCCAGATCAGAAAACATGCTTCTTGTTCACTCATTGAATCAAAAACAAACCATGTATGTATGTGAGGAATAAAAGTGGGCTGCCAATGTTACTACAGGAAGTCACAAAAGAACCCAGGACAATATGAAAAGCACTGTAGGCCCAACTCACAAAATAGGCCAATGTTCAAGATTCAATAACAGGACAGAATGGACAAAAAATTGCAATCAAGCATAGAGTTGAAAGGTGAAAACCAGAGCTGACCAAATAGAACTCAAAAGCCCATCTTATATTTGAAAAATTATGAGATCTCCTATGTGTTTTGGGGAAAGACTGTAAAGAATGACAGGACAAAAGTGGAAAGAGTTTCTCCTTTTGTTTTGGTTTAGAGCTGGTATTCTTTCAGAGAGAATCCCAGCGTCATAAAAAAAGCCAAACATGGTGGTGGAAGTGTGAAGGTCTGGGGTTTCTGTGCTGTTTCAGACCCAGCAAGAGCTACATTTATTTGATGAAACCATGAACGCTGTTCCCTTAGCCTAAGATTCTAAAGAAGAATGTCTGGCTATCGGTAAGGTAAGGTCTGATAGCCAGACATGACCTTGTAAGGTCATACAAGATAAGCTGTATGACCTTACGCACAATTGGGCTATGCAGCAGGATAACAAGCCAAAGAATTACTGTGTTTGATGATCTGAATCGTGCAAAAAGGAAAACCAAAAGAAATCTGTATGGAGGCAAATGCTTTGTGCCTTATAAGAATGAAATGGAATGAATTTTGTGAAATATCAAGTCCACTCAAAGCGTATCAAAAATGTATGTCACTTTTGTTACGCTGCAGTGTATGTGCATTGAAATGAAAGTTGTAGTTTCTGATTCTCAGGTCATAGAATATTCTATGATGTCTACTCACTGATGTCAGCCCAGATATGAAGATTGATTGACTATATAGAGAAAATTAAAATGTTCTATATGCAGTTTATTGAGTACATTGCTCTCGGTTCTTTGATGACCTCCTTGATAACACGTGGTAAAACAATAACTAGCTGAAATAATCAGAAAATATATTGGGTTGCTCCCATTCAAAGTCACACCTAACATCCAAGCACAATTTTACGGTTCTGTGTCTTATCTTCTTATGATGGTGATGGAGAAAAAAAAAATCAATTTTCCATAAAGCTAATGTAGAGAAATCTTGTCTTGTCTTAATGAAAACAGACAGCATTTTCATATTTTCATAAAGATGTCTAATAGAACTCTCTATATTGAGTCTAACTAAACAAATGGCTGACTTCAGTGCTTTTCATGTTATTAAAAGAGGTTTATTTTTCAAAGCTTCCTGTAGAGCATAAACAATTTTTGCCTTCACATAAAGCTGGAAGACTTTCTCACACGATCCGAAGCTTCAAGAGGAAGATCTAAACCAAAATGTGAACGATGGAAACGATAAGCTGTTTTTGCAATTCAGTGTGTTTTTCATCTGATAATTTCTTTTAAGCCTGTGAAGTTGTGGTCGCTGCTCTCAGACTCTGAATCTCACATTGATGTTGGGACTTCAGTTGTACAATTACACATCTGAACTGATAAAAGATCCCATTTATCTTCTGTTCTGTGGCTGGAAGTGAATTGGATCTTCAAAAAGTTTTCTAAAGCTCTGCGCAGTTCCCCTGCTTGAAAATATTTTTGAATATGGTGCTTTGTTCACACCTGTGGTCAGCACTATATCTTGTATTTTTTTTTTCCTGTTATCACGCATTAATCTCTGTGCAGCCAGCATTTTGCAGTCTATAGTGTTGAATAGACTGCAGTGCGTATTGTTATCTGGTCTTCTGTCTCTGTACTTCACTGGCTGCAGTTCCCTCAGTGGTTTTGAACCATAACCAGGTGCAAGACCGTGCATAAGCATGTTGCTGTATGTTCTGCTTCAAATACACTAAAAATTAATCAAACAGAATCACTGGAAATTTGACTCTTGTTTTATTTTTGCCTCAAGTTTACGTGCTTCATTTTTTTCTTGACTTTTAATACTGTCAAATGGACTTGATTTATTGATCATCATCAAGGTGACCAAATGAAAGCAAGTCTTTTATCAGGTTTCTGGTCTGCAAAATACAAGAGTGTACTTACACAGACATCAGCAATCACCTTGGATTGTCAATTGTTGCTGTGCATCAATCTGGAAAGAGTTATGAAGCCATCTCCTGACAATCTGAAGGTAATTAATACATTACATGCTAACGTTTCAGTTAGCATGTTAAGTGTTCATTGCAGTAACGTTTCCTTTGCTGTAGTGTTTTAGACGTTGTTCTAGCGTTCTTTGTATTCTCCTGAATGAGTTGAAAAGCACTTTGAGGAAAGTTCACCACTCTTCCATGTTTTCTCCATTTTGTTAAAAAAGAGAATATTTAATTTGGACACCCAGAATAACTTGTTAGGTCTTTAAGAAATGGACTGTGACTCTTTTTGTCATGATCTGTAAGGGTTGGGACTTTTAGTTTTAGTTATGTTCCTGATTTTGACAACTTAGATCTGGTTTAAGTTTATTCCTCTGTGCCAGTTCTTTTCTGCTTTTTCATTTGTACAATTAGATTGAGTTTTTTTTTTTTTTTTTTTTTTAGATTGGTGTTCATTTGTTTACTGTTTATGTTAGAAACAAAAGGAAAATACCCGTTGCTATGGTTTACCTTTCTCAGCTTTGTTTATTTCTCTTTTCCCAGCTTACTCGTATAATAAACTTCCCACCTGTTCTTGATCTCCTGAGTTTCCTCTGCCTGCTCTCTTCCCAGCTGCCTCAACTTACCTCTGATTAGCCCTTCTGGTTCCTCTGCCACTTCCACGTCTTCATTAGTTTTTATGTCTTTCTTACTGCATTGCTCTCCATTACTCTCAATTTATCCCAGTTGTTTTTATACCTAGGAAAGTTAGATCTGAAACAACCAAAAACTGGAAAATAATTACATCAAGTTTAGATTGTAAGTCAGTTCATTGACAACAAAGCGGAAATTCTCGTGGATCACTTCTTGTCTTTCTCTGATTGTGACAGCTTGAATCCCAGTGAACGTGCCTTCATGCACCTCTGCTTGAGGAAATGCCAAGTGAGGTCATGAGTACTGCAAAGCATAGCACACATGTACACAGAGAAAAAAATAAATAACTGATAAAAAAAATTAAAAAAAAAACTACTGTGATCTTCCTGTTTATCTCTTAAACATTTATGATGTCTCAGTTGTTTCCTTTGTGACAAGTGGAGTTTGTGTGAACCGCAAAAGTGCAGGTATGAGGGAGGCAAAGATAGCAGAACTGGCTAGGTGGGTATATGGGTTGAAAGCAAGTCTGGTTCTGCTGCCTCTTTGGAAGATGTGTTCTTTTTTTTATCAGTGTTTCTATAGTCCAGTTAAATCCTCAAAAGCCTCATGGGTTAGCAGATGGGTTTAAATGAGATTTAAGTAGGTATTCAACATTTTGGGCACAGCATTCACATAGTCTGAACTCTTATTGGCCCTTAACTCGCTGATCGCTTCGTGCTGCCTTTAATCTTAGCAGCAGCTCACGTCTGATCTGACTTTCAGATACCGCTCTGTATCCGCGACAATGTTTAACAATTTCCAAGACGTTATTGTCTGTTACTGAAGGGCTGAAGTATTTTCCCATAACACCCTGCCAAAGATGTACAACACTGATGTCTCTTCTTGTGCTCTTCATTTATCTGATAGCAAACTCGGCTTTCTCTTTGCTTCACCTCCTGTTTTTTCTTACTTTTCCCATTTTGTTGTCAGCAGTTTCTAACATGTCTTTAATGGTTACTATGATCTGAAAGACTGCTTCCGTGTGACCAGGTGGTGTAGATTGGTTGCCCCAATCAGCCAACACTGTTTCCTTTGGGAAACTGATATTCAATGTTGTACGAAATCACAATAAAGTATTGTACCTAGAAATTATATTTCTATCTTAAGTATTTAGCCTATTCTACCCTGTTCATGACTGGATTTACTCAGCGTAATCTAGATTTCCTTAACTGCCCTAAAACTCTCTTGTTAGGAGCTTAAAGTGCATATTTACTTAATGATCTTGTGCATTGGGCAGTTTTTTTTTCATATTGCATTTTTAGGCTTGCAACATTATAAAAACATCTCTTAACTTTTCAGTGATTCTTTTATTTTTTTTAACATGTTACACCTCTGCTATATGTATTTTTATACCATACTGTGAAGCACCTTGTAATATTTTTTATCTGTAAAAGGGGCTATAAATGAAATCTACATATTTACAGTTAATGGCTCCATGTTTCTTTGCTGACCCTGTGATAAACTGGGGAAATGGGTGTATTTTATTATATATTTTTTTTTATCAAGATAAAAATATGAACACCTCTAAATGCCAGTCAATTTTGATCAGACATTTTCAACTGTCCGATTGAAAGCTGAAAATAAGAATGGAGCTTGGTTTTTCTCTGTTGCCTTGAATCCAAGCACACCTGAGGTGGGCCGTGGACAAAAGTTGTTTCCACAGCTTGACAGGTGAGCCTTTACAAGGAAGAGTGGAATAAATATTCCCATGACAAGGTGTAGCACGCTGACTCCTGTCAAAGAAGGATGGATGATGAAATTACAACAAAAGGAAATGGAATTATGGCTGTGAACAACCACTTTATTCAAGTTTTACTTTTTTTTTAAGTTGTTTTTAAGTCTAGTTGGATATGTCAATGATGAAATACACTGCTGTTCTTTTTCCATTATGTATTTTATGTCCTTTTGGTATGTTTTGTTTTCTATTTTTTTAATTTTTTTTTATCTTTGATAGTTTTTCTTTTAATCCTTTGTACTTGCTAATGTACATCAATTGCCCATTTGGGATATAAATAAAAAATCTGAATGTCACACAGATGATTAAAAAAATGTTTAAACATTTTTTTAAACAATGTTTAAACATTGTTTAAACAATGTAGCTATATAAATGTAGCTATATATATATATATATATATATATATATATATTGCATATCTATTGCATATATTGCATAGTGTATTGCATATCCTAATTATATACATATCTTTGTATATATATAGCTATCTATGTATGTATACATACATAGATAGCTATATATATACAAAGATATGTATATAATTAGTATATGCAGTACACTATAATTTTAGTGTTAATTTAATAACTTTTCTAGTGAGCAGATCTCAACTTTTGTGCAGTATGAATCTTCCTAATGTGTTCTCAAGTAACACTAAGACTAACTAACTAACTAACTAACTAACTAACTAACTAACTAACTAACTAACTAACTAACTAACTAACTAACTAACTAACTAACTAACTAACTAACTAACTAACTAACTAACTAACCTAAGACTTTCAGAACTGAAAATAAAATCTCTTCTGCAAACGATAAACAATTATCCCATTATGGTGACAGCAGATATTTGCACTTAAGACCAAGTAAACAAAGCCCTAGGGGTCTAATTGGGAATTATTCTAAATCCCATATCCTATTAGTTTAGGGACAAGAAAGCACTGGAAAAATTACTTTGTTACTGTAATTATAGCGTGGCTGAAAAGAATGCACAAAATGGGTTTTAAAGTGCATATTTCTCATTCTGAAGCCATGGGTGAAAGTCCTTTCTCACATATTATACCTAAGTTAACTTCCTCATTGATGCAAACTGCAGTTGAGTGTCACGTTTTCATGAGGAAAGGTGTACTTAGTAACCCAAAGCTTTAAATCCTTGACAGAGGGTTGTGCTCCTCTGCCACTGAGTTATGCATTGTTAAGCTGCAAAGCTCCCCTTGTAAGTGTATCATTGAGAGAAGAAGCTTCACTGAAAGAAAACAGAGAGCGTATCTAGAGTAAACTCAGAACAAGGAACTTTCTGCGTTCAGCCCTAACCAGTTTAGACAGAGAAGGTTGCATTCACTGGCATCCATCCACAGCCTTTCAAGGCCCTAATCTTCCCCCAAAGCCCTCCAAGGTGAACTCATTAGGGCATAAAACATTTAAAAGGATATGGAAGCATTTCCATAGCTAACCCCTATGTAAAAGTGAGCCTGCATTTCCTAGTACTGTACATGCACCCTGTTGATGCAGATGTAATATGCATGATTAAAAACAGACATGGGTGCACACTCAACCCACCGATCCACCCACGCCCACACACATCCAAATACAAGCAAACTTGACTGTGTTTAGCCCACCATTGTTCACGGCCACTGAGGCATCTCTGGGCTAAGTGAGGGGCCCTGATGGATACCTACCAGATTCAGACCACCAATAAAGGTGTGACAGGAGGAGAGTCAGAGTAAATGAAGATATTTCAATAGGGGAGCTGAAGACGGGAGATAGCGGTCTACAAACTCAGAGAGAAAGGAAGCGAATTGGAAGAAATGTATTGTACTCTGTTTGACTGCACAGGTGTGTGTGCAACCAAACATGCAACTACTTTGATTATCTGTTCTTAAACACATCCTCATGTTATTAATTGTTTGTTTTTGTAAGTGTGATGGATTGTTCCCATTGTAATGTCTGTTCAACAACTCTTTTTTTCTTATTTCTCCGCTTTTGTCTTCAAAATTGGGCCCATTCAGAAGCATGATTAAACTAAACTTTTTTTATTTATTTATTTTTTAGCTCAAGGGCTTTTGATTTCTTTATGACATGTCAGAAATTGACATTTTATTACCAATTTATGACATTGTTGCACCGCCTTTTTTCTGCAATTACAGCTGCAAATCTTTTTAACTCTTTTACATCTTAAGGTAGAATTTTTTAAATTATTATTATTCTTTTCAAATGTTTTCTTCCAGGATTGCCCAGTATTTAGCTCCACCTATATGAACTTTAATAAGCTTCCTTGTCCCTATTTTAAAAAAAATTCCACAGCATCTCTTACAGCTATGTTTCATTAGATGGAATAGTGTGCTCAGAGCAATGTGTAATGTTATTTTTTTATTTATTTGTTTATTTTTTTCAAAACCGCAGTTTGCATGTGTCACTCATGTGAACTAAAGTTCACTTCATTCTCATATTTTCACCATTCTCACCTATTTCCATAGACAGTATTTGCCTTTTTATAAATTTATTTGCCAGATTTATAAAGTGCACGACTAAAGGCAAGAACTAAGCTGCGGATATCTAGTTTAGGTTGACAGCCATGTCTTGGTAGATTTATGGTTCCACACTCTTTCCATTGAACAGTACTCAGTGAGATGTTCAACATTTGGGACATCCTTTAATAGCCCAACTCTGCTTTAAACTTCTAACCAATCTGCTGCATTCCTTGATATTCATGATCCTGTTTGTTCATCAATATTATTTCTTATTAACTGGTATCAGAGAAACATAAAAGCAAGTGAACCAATAAAAATGAAGCTGTAATATTCTGTGCTACCTAATATTACTCTTTGATTAGGATTTTGACCTCAAAGCCATTAGACACATTTTTATTAGAAACTGCCAGCATTTCACACCACAATCCTCAGTCCATTTGTTTTATCAAGAAATATTATGATCTTTTTTTTTGTGTATGTCAACCTTTTTGAATTTGAAATCGGTTCTTGTAAATGTATTTAATATACTTTGCTACTCCTTTTTAGTTAAAATAATGGGTAAAATAATATGAAAAAAAGCTCTGGATTAAAAAGAAACCATACTCACAATGTACTTTACTTCCTTTTGCTCAAATATTTTTATTCAGAAGAAATCCTGCATATATAAGTGTTTTTTTATACATATTTTGCACCTTGAAGCATGCTTTTGGTCTTATCTCTGGAGAAAAATGTGTCAGTGTCTCTGTAAGGATGCAATGGCATAACTTTGTAATTTATGCCCCAGGCAATATAAACAGACATATAAAGTCCAAAAACACCAGTCAACATCCCCTGGCACAAACTAATAAAAAAAAAAGCATGGGAAACAGTCTTAAAAAGCGTCTCTAAAAGCAAAGTTTTCTTCACTGAATTCCTTTGAGGCAACTCATGTCACCCGGTGCATAAATCTTAACACAACAAAGTGTTGTTGATGTAAAGAGCTAAATAGAAAATGTTGCATTGGTGTTAAGAAGAAAATTACCATTTTCAAATGTGCCAAACAGTTTAAACAGCCCGGGCCATCTTTGGTGGCTGTAAAGTTGTTGGCTGTGAAGTGGAGGCTACTGTGTGGCACTTAAACAACAAGGGTGTGAAGTGACAGATGAGAGAGCAAACACATAAAAGGTCGAGACCCTTTGCATACTGAGAGAGGGGAATTTGAGGTAACCTGAGAGCTGCAGTTTGTCTAACAAAGGTGCTGTCTTAAAAAGCTTAGAATCCATACAGGCCACTGTCAAATTCAGGTCGCTTTATTGAGTAAAAATGAAACAATTTATTCCTTGTAAGATAAAAAAAAAAACTCAGTTCAGACGGCAAGTTGCAATTTTAGCTTGATTTCCCTTTCTCTCTGCCTCACCCTCTTGCCTCTCCATTCCCCTCCTCCATCCTCCTATCAGAGGGACACATAATCAGGTTTTGTGAGATTTGTTTCTAGATTAACAGCCACCTTCCCTTCAGATAAGAAGCTGCTGTGATGAAGCCTGTCCTGGAAGGCACAGGGCTGTGATGAAACACCGCATCTGACGTGAACAGATCTGTTAAGAACACAATTAAGACACTGTCTAGCCATATCTGGCCTAACTTATCGCTTCTGATCTTTCCACTCTTGTTTTGAGATGAGGCTGAAAAATT
Source organism: Poeciliopsis retropinna (assembly GCA_010277075.1). Taxonomy (NCBI): domain Eukaryota; kingdom Metazoa; phylum Chordata; class Actinopteri; order Cyprinodontiformes; family Poeciliidae; genus Poeciliopsis; species Poeciliopsis retropinna. The sequence continues at coordinate 6,492,167 of VMRM01000019.1, forward strand.
CTGACTAAAACTAGATAATCTGTGCAAAACTGAAACCGGACTCAAGGTTTTTCCAACAAGTTTGCCAATTCAAACGCATCCATTCATATCCCAATAGGGGCATCTGGAGCTGTAGGGAGGGGCAGCGGTGCTTCTGTATGTATCCCGACAGATGATAGCCTTTGTCAGAAAACAGTGCTGTGTAGGAAGATAAATCTCTCTTAAAATAATTTCTGAGTGTTTATAAATCATCAATATGGACACTGACATAACATTCTGCTGTGTACAGGAAGCCATGACAGACGAAGTAGAGTCCATTCAGAGTAATATCCATCTAACATGTAATTTGCGTGTAATTCTTTATTTTGATTACAACAACCAGCGTTAAGAAAACTTTTCCAGTACCCATTGTTCAGTGGCTCAGAATAAACCAGTGAATCTTCCTGGAACGCTACCCTAGACTTCCCATCATTTAGAAAAGGTGTAAGCACCGAATACTGTATTTCCAAATCAAAGTCATTGGTCACATTTCTTAGCTTTTTAAATATTTATCTAAATTAAAAACAAATAATATTGCTGACTGTTACTGAAGTCTTTGGATAAGAATTTGGATCTATGGCATTACTTCTTTCTCAGTTTTGTAGTTTTCAAGCATCACTGCCACTGAAGAAGATACTCAAGTCTGTTTTTTAACATCATCACCACACATGTAGCTTGCCTTAATGACAACAAATAAAGATGACAATGTCGGTGTTCCCAGTGTGTTTTTTGATAATCCAGCTCTGTGAATGGAGTTTTTGTCTCTGTAGACCTTGTTGTTGAGGGCAAAGGAAAGGGAGGCCTTTTGTACTTTATTGGTGGTTTTGGTTTTCTTAATGATGTGCATGGCATGTTTAAATTGTTCTGCTAGGCAGCCTGTATCTTGGTAGTCTTTTTGAGGTGTAAGTCTCCCATGACCATCATGGATCTTTTAGGCGTGAGTTCCCTTTTGGTGAAATTGTCCCCCTGGTGGATATGGGAGGTATAGGTGGATCTTTTGGTTTTAGAGATATTTGCAGGATTGTTTTTAATTTGGCTTTCCTTAAGGACTAGGAGAATGTTCTTGGGTTTTATTAGATTAAGTGTTTGGCAGGGATTGAGTTTTGGTTTCAAAGTTGTGCAACATGAAAGTAGAATGTGCAAGTGAGACTGTGAGTCACCTTGTTTTCCCTTCCCTTGTTTCTGGTGGGATGCTTTTGTGTGCAAATATAATAGAATAGACCATAAAACAGACATCATTATCAAACCAAGATAACCTGACTAAATTCAAAGTGCAGTTCTTAAAAAAATAATTTAAGGTATTAAGAGGAAGAATCAAACCAAATGTCAAAAACTATTTTCCCCTATAATATTTGTGCCTACTTTGGTGGATAACATTGAGATGGACTGTTTGCCATAACTTCCAAGTAATCTTTTATATTGCTGCAGACAAACTGTGGTGCTTTCTTATTAGTAGATATTTTTCAATGCAGCCATAGAACATCATACCTCGACCTCCATGCTTAACTGTCAGGGTCAAATGCTGTGCTAGTGCTATGCCAAAGACCTTCACTGAATATATTCCCAAAATGTTGAGTAACTTGTGTTGTTTTGTTTTACTCCAAATGTTAGACAAATTTATATGTTAATTTAGTCAGCAGTGGTCCTGGCACTCTCCCATGGAGGTCCTGTCTCTTTCTTGTTGTCGAACCATGAACACTGACTTTAACTGAAGCAAGTCAGAACTACAGGTTTTGATGGTTTTTTTCTGATATTTTGTGACTTCCTGGAAGAGTCTGGAAGAGTAATTTTGGTAGGCTTTGTACTTTGTAAAATTCCATTTATTCCTATTTATTTACTTGGGTAATTTTTTTGAAGAAGAGTCTTTTCAAATCAAAACTTTTACATCTTGAAGAGATTTAAACTAACCAGACTCAGCATTTACTAGATCTCTTCTTTTCAGTGACTCAATTTTACTCGGGCTAAAACCGCTAGAATATTTTATATTAAATAAAGCCAGGTGGGATCAGCTTATAGAGTCTGGATAAACTTGCCAGCGATGAATCTAAACATCAAATTCCCTTTCACAGCAGATGAAATGATAAAAAGAGCATGTGCGTCCAAAGAGCATCTGCATCACCGGCATTTATTTGTGTTTATAGGGCTGTGCACTCTGGGTGATAGATGAATTTTAGATTATCTTCCTGTTCTTACAGATTCAGTGAGGCTGCACCAGCCCCTATCCATTAGGGCGTAGGAGAACATCTTGCTGAAAAAAGCAGACTTGCTCTCAAAAAACAAGCTCCATAGAAATCATCATCTGATAATTTGTTTACTTTTTTGTACTTTTAACAAACAACAATTTTTTTCTTAATATGTAATACGTTTGTGCACGCATTGCTGTGTATGTAGCTTTTCGTCACATAGATAGCAAAGGATCCATTTGTCTGATAAGAGCTATCAGTCATAAGAAAATGACGGTAGAGATTACTGTGTCAAGAAGAGTTGAAAAATGTACAGTTATTTTCTCATGAGCCTGGGCTTCAGAACCAGACAGTGGTTCTTATCAGATACACCCACAAGCCCAATGGAGCAGCAACAGCTTTCAGGAAATAAAATTTCCCCTTTGCGACTTTTGGAGCAGATCTTTCCTCAAAGGGAAATCATTATCTCTGCAAAACACCGCAAAGAGACTCTGTACTTCCTTTAAAGTCTTCTTTAATTCACATCCATTATTCACAAGGAATATAAAGTCAAAACTACAGGGAGGACAAGAGAAACCTTTATGTCTCATTCAAGATGATTAAGAGACAATTTAAGATAGCATCGTTACAACATGTTATTTACCATTCTTGTGTCTGATTGCACTAAAGGCTCAGACTGGCTGACTAAATAAGTGGAGCATTTCAAATAAAATTACTGATGGGTATCAGGACTGCTTGGAAAAACCCACAAAGCTACTGAAAAAGATGTCAGATTTATATCCACTCATCATATTTGAACTATAGTTTGTTTTTAAGCTGGAATGAATATATATAAATATACAATTTCAATGCCTTTCTCGAACAAGAAATGGGCACACACGTTTAAATTATCTGTGAAACGTCTTTAACTCAAGCAGGATTAAGATATAGACACAGATCCACACTAAACATTGGATAAATGTTACAAGGTAAGAAACAGAGAAACCACATAGTTTTGGAACATTCTTTCTGTCAGAAATTATGGAGTTTATTTAAACTGACTGGTTTGGAGGCTCATGCCATGGTTTCAAAACCAGTTTTAAATTTTTAAGTTTAGATTTCAACCATCCAGCAGTGGATTTGAGACTCTCAGTAGTTTCTAGTTTATAACAGATTTTAACTTTTGTTGTATCTGCACAAATGGATGTTCTAACATGACAATGAAACTTGTTTTAGAATAGATGAAGCAAGCAAACATAAAAACCTTTGATGAGGCCCTGACCTCATTATTGTTGAAATGGCTCAGATAAAGAAAAACAACCTATTTAATTAAACCCTTTAAATAAAATAACTATTCTGTAAGGAAGAGTGTTCAAATATCCAGACAGAATTGTGCCAACATTGTTCTAATGATTATAAAACAGCGTGGTGTGGATGTGCATATTGGTATAGGACAGGGATTTTATCCATAATAAAAAAGTTGTGTGGTCTTATATAATTTGGCCTGTATAATTCTGACCATGTGTGGATAATAGAAAATTGATAGCAAATTAAAAGTTGCATACCATTTTTTAAGTCATACAAGTTATTCCTTGTATAGTTCTCTCACCACCTGAAAATATATTTTTATGTAAATCTAAAAAAAAAAGCCCAAGTTAAAATTACAACATTATGAAAGACTGCAAACATTTACAGAAATTGTTTTTCTTTTAGCTTTCCTTTGCGATGATTGTGTTCGTCACTCAAGTCTTTTACGTGCAATAACAGTGAGCCAGTCCTGCAAGTGTAATTGGATCTGGATCCTGCTCTGAATGCAGAGAAGTGGAAGAAAAGTGACAAGGTGTGATTAGGCATCCCCTGAATCACACTGACTGTTTGTTGGCAGATGGCTCTTTTGTCACACTAATTTGTTCAACAGAATAACCAGGTCGATAATTACATGCTGCTTTTGAGTGCTGTTGGAGCTATTGTTGTGTTAAAAAATCCAAATAGTGAAAACTAGGGAAACAGAATGAATGTAACCTCAGGCAACATGGTTTTTTCCCCAGCTTTCATTTATTTTACACTTGGTTTGCAACACACTGGCATCATAAGCAAAACTCCAATGCAAATCAATCTTTTTCCAGCTCAGGACATTTTTGAATATTAAAAAAAAAAACGCACATCTTTTTATGGCAGGTCTACAAGAATAGTTCAGTTGTATCAGATTAGACCCTCACTAATCACGGATGCAAATACACATGATAGGGCATTAGGAGTCTTGAGCGGAAAGGGGTGTGACGAGGGTGTTGGGTTTCATGTCAAACCACCTGGTGAAGGGAGTCTTAAGGAGCGCTGTCTCAGAGTGCCAGCGCACAAAAGAGTATTCAGTCCCACAGAAAGGCCATCTACCAACTGCTCATCCGTTTTGGAGAAGTTCAAGTCTTTAATTTTGGATGGAGAGCAGGATCAGACCGCTCTCTATGGCCGGACACCCTACAGGGCCGCTTGGAGGACTCCCGATGGCCCCTTCTCTCCTGCGTCATCCACCTCTTTTTCTCCGTGCCTGCAACCCTGCGATGGAGAGGGGCTACCCGAGGACCCCGAAGTGCGCCCGGTGTAGGAACCACGGCGTAGTCTCGGCGCTGAAGGGCCACAAGCGCTTCTGCCGCTGGAGAGACTGCGTGTGCGCAAAGTGCACCCTGATCGCGGAGCGGCAGCGGGTGATGGCGGCGCAGGTGGCACTCAGGAGGCAGCAGGCTCAGGAGGAGAACGAAGCGCGGGAGATTCGACTTATGTACCCTGGCCCAGGCATCGGAGGGCAGGCGGGGATCAGTCAGGGGCCCGCGGTAGGGCGCGGAGTGCCAGCGGCGAGCGGCAACACGCCACCAGCTCCAAGTTTTGACGTTTTTGGCGCTCAGAACCATAAAGAGGGTGAGTTTTAGGCGGATTTTCTTAATTATTAAGCATAATCTGAAGTTATTACTTTTAGTTATCACCTCGGAAAACACAGATTGTATATTTTTTGGTTGTTACCATAGCATTTATTTACCAAGCAATGCGTAACAGTTGCATAAAGTATATATTATTGGATTAAGAATTTTGCGCACAAGGAAAGAATGACACAGCAGTGCCTATTCAAGGGTGTTCGAGGCCTTACGCAAAATTTTATTTGAGAGCATCACAATTATTATTTTGGGTGCAGAGGTGAGTGAGTCAGAAAATAACTCTAAAACTATATATTTTTCGTTTATGGTAAAAGTAGCTACCTGTAGGCAGTTAGTGTGCATGAGATCTGCTCTGAACTTAGATATGATCAAAAGGGGGCATTAAATGAGATTTGAAATGTGACTGTTATAATAACTTTCAAATAAACTGGTCTTTTTAGTATTTTATACATTTAGCGCATCTGTGAAACTGTCCTAATCCAAGGCCCCAATAGCAGTACCTACCACTTCAATTATTAAACTCCTCTTTCTTCCTCTGTGTTTCAGATGACAAAGTGAGCAAATACAGCATTTGCAGTGGATTTCTGGGTCAGCCACTCTTCACGCCCCTGAATGCACGGGTGCCCTCTCCAAGTGACAGAAAGGATCTGTCTCCCAGCAAGGACAACTCTTCACTCGCCAGTGATAGTGGAAGTCCGTCACCGCCATCTGATCAGCTCTCAGATAACACTCATAGTCCACAGAGGTCACTTTCATCCTCTGATCCAGAGTCCGGCAGTGAGTCAGAGAAACCCAAAGACTTCCCGAATCTGGACCGTGATCCTGCTGACATCATGGCCAAGATCTTCCCCCATAAGAAGCGGGGCGCCCTGGAGTCCATGGTGAGAAAATGCGAAGGGGACATTGTGAAATCCATTGAGCTGGTCCTGAACTCTAAGGAGAAAAAAACTGACACTGGCAGTTCGTCTCCATCTTGTCTGCAGAGCTCAGTGTTCAAGCCTGCAGCCGGACTGCCGGGAGCTCTCGGTTCTTCAGGCACCAAGTCCGCCTTCTCCCCTCTCCATGTCCACCCAGCTCCTGGAGGGGACAGCCTCTACGGACTTAGTCCTCACCTTGGTGTGAGCCCCCTGCGTCTGGCCTATTCCTCTGCCAGCGGTGGTCTGGGTGGATTCATGTCCCCCTATGTGACATCAGGACTGATGCCACTGTTGACCCTGCGTCCACCATTGGACTCACATTCTTTCCCAGGAATGATCAGAGACTTTTCTTACATCCAGAATAAGGATGCCCTGTGCAGTACGACAGGCCTCTACACACGACTGAACAATGATAAATAACAACCCTAAAATAATATCACACGATAGATGATTTCTGTCCAGTTTCTGTTTTCCTGCTGAACAATGTAAGTGAAATCGTGCAACTGAGTTAAAAATTTGCTTGTAATTGTGTAAAGTTTGTATGAAATTGTTTCATTGTAATAAAGGAATTTTGTTTGATATGTTTCTGAGTCTATCCATCTATTCAGATGACTAACAAAAGCTTGTATGTAAAGTGTTTCTTACAACAATATTCACTATGTTCTCTAAAGGACCTCTGATCACAAAACATCTGGATTAGCAAATGGTTCTGAAATGAAATGCACAAATTTCCTTTCATAAAACCTCCTACATTCATTTGTAGAAATAAGAAAGCAATAGTCTTGTCCTTCCACTTTACAATTATGCACGATTATGACGTATTGTCCTAATATATAAAAGTACCAATGACATACTTTCAAGTTGTGAGTTCAATGTGACAAAATGTAAAAAAAAAAAAGTCCAAGCGATTAAAACGTTTACAAGGTAGCGTGAAAAGATTAAATATTCCACTACTTTCGTAATAAACATTTGCACCTTTTTGCCTAAATAATGTCGTTTTCTAAAAGCAATAACCTACATTTTATTTTGTGATTATTTAATAAGGGTTGAAAACAACCAGCATGCATTGTGAAACACTCAGCTGACATTTTATAAAGGTGTTCAATGAAACGTATGTGTTTAAAAATATAACTAAAAATATTTAAAAATATGATAAAATTCCAAATTACAATTTAAATCATTATTATTATTACCTACTTTGCAGTATGTCACTAGCATACGGAATCTAACATATTTTTCAAACGTTCAATACAAACAAATGTTTCTCCAGTGTTTCCTGCGTGCTACGCCTCTAACTCGTGATTGGTCCAACCCTCAGCCTCGGACCAATAGAAAGCTTGGGAAGTGTCACGTTGTGGAATGTTTCAGGAAGCTGGAACATGGACGGTCTAAACGCTGCTCTTGCATCCTGAGTTTGAAATATCCTTGAGCGGGACTTTAATGAGACGTGGCTGACAGCGGGCAGTGCTCTTTTTTGTCCTCTGAGATGCGTTTCCACATTATCACCGCAGCTTTTCTATGGGCTGCGTTTGTGGAATCGCGGAAAATCCGAGGAATATCTTCGTCCTGTGAGTTCGGTTCACCGTTTTAGCTAAAGCCAAGTCGCTGACGTCGTATATATGTTATCAATAAGTCTTCATTCATAGTCACAACTAGTTCAAATATAGCTGACCTCACTGCAGGCTGTATAGATCTGTATAACATTTATATGTATAGGTTGCAGATGGAGGAACAAACACGTAGATTTCATAGATCCACAAACGTTTACTGACATAAATTCATAAAATTACTCTTACTTTGTCTTTATGTGTTTTTCCTGTGTCGCTCATGGCCATGTTTTCTCTTGATTTAACAGATAAAAGGTTCTACAGGGAGAGGAAGTCATTTCTGTGCATAGACGGGTCCAAAATGATTCCTTTCGAGCAGGTGAACGATGACTACTGCGACTGCGCAGATGGGTCTGATGAACCAGGTAAACATGGATTGATAACAGAGGAATCATCATTCAGATTTCAGGTCTGTGCAAACACTAGCTGCAGGCACAGACGTTTGACTTAGAACAATATTATGTTTTTATTCTGCTGTTTAGAAATAAAGTGTTCAGCTCTTTTGAACAGCAACACTAAAGCTGTTTTCCAATATTTAGTTCAGATGGTTATTATCTTTAATTGGTTGTTTATGAAGGCTAAAGGAAACACAATTAACCTTAATGAGATCATCATGAATTTGACACTCTAGGACACTTCTTCCTAGTTGCTCTAGGGTCAACTAATTTTCATACTAAACAAAGTTAGTACTTAAATTACTGATTATTTTTTGTTTTGTTGACAAATTAGTTGAACTAATATGCATTTTAGTTCTTATAGCTAAGCTTTAAATAAAGTTAAACTGTGTTTCATCAGGGTTGTTTTGTCATATTTTGATATTCAGATATTTTTAGGAATGATCACTACTATTAGTACTAAAATAATTATAGATTAATGTACGATAAAATGATGGATCAAATAATTAATTAGATGTGAACTCTAGTATTTCTTTCATTAGGAAAAACCCAGATTCCAAGGATAATTATGTTGGTTTCCAAGGCAAACTTGCCACTCACAATACAACGCATGTACATGCGGTCCCTATACTTGCACTACACCCTATGCTGCGCAATGAAATGTGCACTCAGGCATAGCGCTTTTTGACTGAGAATCTCAAACCCTTTATTTAAATTTTCAAAAATTTCACACACAAAACAAAAAGATTACCATATTTCCACCTATTAATTCAAAACGTCACATGTTACATGTACTAAAGAGTTGTGAGTACATATACTACATCTGAAACTGTACATTTAATTAGAATGGCTGTCTTCAAGTAAGGCTATCAGTTAACTCAGTAAAATCAAAATAATAATAATAATAATAATAAACTGAATAATAATTATCTTTGCTTAAAAAAAAGTCCACTTTCTATCATTTAAGAAATACTGCCAGCCAGGCTCCAGTGCCTTCCTGAAATTGAAATTTTAATTTATGTTTTGTCTTGTCTGGATGATTGAATGCATTCTGTGAATGTCTTTTAAAATCTACCATTGAGCAGTTGCAGGCTGCACAGACTGCTACTGCGAGGCATCTGGTTTGAATCAGCGGCTCCTATCTACAATGTTTTTAAATGAGAGTAGAAAACATAAAAAAGGAGGAGGCGTGGCTTCAATATTTAAGAATACCATAAATTGCAGTAAAATCTCTTTGGGTCATTTCACCTCTTTTGAGTATCTTGGAATTGAGGTTAAAGGCTACAAACGAACTTTGACACTAACTTTATACAAAACTCCAACATACGTGGAAAATTTCTTTACTGACTTGAATGAGCTTCTATCTCTCATATGCATTGATTATGATTGTTTAATAATTGTCGGTGATTTCAACATTCATGTGGACAACCCCCAAGACAGAGAGGCAAAAAACCTCTCTAATATTTTAGAAAATTTTGGTCTGACACAACATGTCAAACAAGCAACACACACTCAAGGACACACATTGGACCTGGTTATCAGTAAGGGTGTGAATATTTCCAATGTCTCTGTAACTGATGTCACACTGTCGGATCACTTTGCTGTTATCTTTGAAAGTTCTTTATCCTTTAACCCACTTGGACAGACAGCAACCATCACAAAATGTTCTTTCACAGAAAACACAGCAGAAACATTTAATCAAATCTACTCTTCTTCCTCGCTCTTAAGCTGTAATGATGTAAATAAGTTGGTAGACGATTTTCAGTTTAAAGCTTCAGATATCATTGATTCCATTGCCCCAACTAAAGTAAAGGTGGTGTCTGGTAGGAAAAAATCTGCATGTAGAATTGCACAAACAGTTCAATCTGCAAGACAACTCTGCCATAGGGCCGAATGAAAATGGCGTAAAACTCAACTTCACTTTCATTGTGGCATCTATAAAGAAAGACTACGTAACTATCACTCAACACTAAAACAGGCAAGGGAGGCTTTCTTTGCAGATGTCATAAACAAGAACATTAACAATGCTCGAGCTTTATTTGCAACTGTTGACAGGCTCACAAACCCTCTGATGACGTTAGCACCTGAATTTCAATCTAATGCTGCCTGTAACAAGTTTTCCAGCTTCTTTTCAGAGAAAATTAAAAAAATCAGAGGATTAATCGGCACATGAACTATAAAGTCAGGACCAATGCTGTATCCAAACAAAACAAATACAGGACAAATGACCCAATTTCAACTACTTAATTATAAAATCCTAGAAGAAATTATAAGCCAGTTAAGCTCCAGTTCCTGCTGTCTGGATGTCCTACCCACACATTTCTTTAAGAAAGTCCTGCCTGTTATTGCTAATGATCTGATCCAAATAGTAAACTCATCACTCACATCAGGGGTTTTCCCCCACGCTTTGAAAACAGCAGTTATCAAACCACTGATAAAAAAGAACAATCTGGACAAATCACTACTGCAGAATTACAGGCCGATCTCAAACCTCCCATTCATCAGCAAAGTTATTGAAAAAACTGTGTGTAAACAATTAAATAGTTTCCTAACAATAACCAATTGCTTTGACTCCTTCCAATCTGGTTTTCGTGCTCACCACAGCACGGAGACTGCCCTCGTAAAAGTATTCAATGACATCCATATAAATATGCACTGTGGGAGAACCACAGTGCTGGTTCTGTTGGACCTCAGTGCAGCTTTTGACACTGTCGACCACGACATATTATTGAATTGGCTGGAGAGTTGGGTCGGACTCTCTGGTTCAGTCCTCAACTGGTTTGAATCTTACATTAAGAATAGGGATTTCTTTGTTTCAATTGGAAACTTCTCATCAAAGAGGTCAAAGGTCACATGTGGGGTACCCCAAGGTTCTATCCTAGGACCCCTCTTATTCAATATTTATATGCTCCCACTAGCTCAGGTTATAACAGAAAATAATATTAGCTACCATAACTATGCAGATGATACGCAGCTCAACATTACGATGTCACCAGGTGACTCTGAACCCATCCAATCACTGAATAAATGTTTAGAACAGATAAATGTGTGGATGTGTCAAAACTTTCTCCAGCTGAACAGAAACAAAACTGAAGTTATTATTTTTGGACCTAAAGAGGAACGATCTAGAGTCAATGCACAGCTTCAGTTATTACAACTAAAAACCAGCGATCAGGCCCGAAACCTGGGAGTAGTGATGGACTCTGACCTGAACCTTCAGAGCCAGATAAAGACAGTCACAAAGTTGGCCTTCTATCACCTGAAGAACATCTCCAGGATCAGAGGATTAATGTCTCAGCCAGATCTAGAGAAACTCATCCATGCGTTTATCTTTAGTCGCATTGATTATTGCAACAGCGTCTTCACAGGCCTGTCTAACAAATCAATCAAACAGCTGCAGCTGATCCAGAACGCTGCTGCTCGCATTCTCACCAAAACCAGGAAGATAGAGCACATAACACCAGTCTTAAAGTCCCTACACTGGCTCCCTGTAGCTCTAAGAATAGACTTTAAAATACTGTTGTTAGTTTACAAATCACTGAACGGTTTAGCACCACAATATATAAAAGATCTGCTGTTGTTGTATCAACCTTCCAGACCCCTCAGGTCTTCTGGTTCTGGTCTGCTCTGCATCCCCAGAACCAGAACCAAATGAGGAGAAGCAGCTTTCAGCATCTATGCACCAAAAATTTGGAACAAACTTCCAGAAAACTGTAAAACAGCTGAAACACTGAGTTCATTTAAATCACAACTAAAAACCCACCTGTTTAGAGTTGGATTTGAAACTTAATCAATTAAAAATTTAATGATGGAACTTGACTTAATGTCTTTAAAAAGTGGCGAGTGACTGAGGGTCATTGCGCGTACTGAAAACCCTGTATATTCTAGACTCTAAAAGGTAAAAATAATGCACAAAATCCGTGTAGGACGGCAAAGTCCTAGCGCAAAATTCCGTGTAAAGGCGTACGGAGCCTGGTGCTGCAAGGTTGAGACCTTGTCCTGTTGTGGGCAGCGGGGCCCGGCTAATACCCGTGGTAAAACGGATGACGGAGTCCGGCGAAAACAGGCGCTTAAATTCCGTGACGTGATAGGGAAAGGGATAAGTAAAAATTAGCCAATAGACAGTCTAAAATCAAACAACTGGAAGTATGTCAAAGATCAGGATCTGCACCAAGTAAAACACTTAGATAAATGGATAACAAGTTACAAATTTGACGGTCTAAATTAATGTTTTGATTGTTTATTCTGTTACATAACTTTGTGTTTTTATGTTTGTTATGATGTAAAGCACTTTGAAATGCCTTGCTGCTGAAATGAGCTATACAAATAAAATTAGATTTGATTTTGATTTGAAGTGTTTCATGTTTATTTCTACACACAGGTCATTGTGACTCAACAGCCTAATCTATCAACAAAACTTTTCTCTGGTCCTGGTGTCTTTTATTGAGAATGTATGATGAAAAACGAAATACCAAGAAAATGTCTAATATTTTATGAGTTGAAATATTGCAAATACCTCTCATTGCCGCAAAACATTCAGTTAAGTGTTTGTAAATTAAAGAATAAAATAAAACTGTTTAATGCTTAATTTAAAAAGTTTCCCGAAAATGGGGTATGTGGTCACTGAAAGGGTCATTAATAAACTGTGCCATCGCTAGCATCAGTGTAAGTGCTATAATAACCCTCTTTCACCGCTACACACAGGGGGAGCAGCACAAGTAGGAGGTTAATGATGCCAAACTGAGCTCATGTTGAGTGTGCCTATATTATCAAGCCTGGTGGAGTTTTACATCAGATACAGTCCAGGAAAAGCGAGAGATAATAAAGGTGGTGCTTCATCAGACCGCCGCGTAGACAAGATATAACTGTGTCCATTTTCTCCTGCATAGTTTTCATATTCAAAACAAGGTTGGAATTAGTTCAGAATTGGCATCCAAATTAGGAGCATAGGTCATAGGGTTTTTGTTTTTTTCCACAGTAATATGTGTCACCATTTAAAACTGGTACAAACAGTTACAGTCTTCTTTGTTGAATTCCAGATAAAAATATAAATTAATGATAAACATCAACTGGAGAAAAAAAGAAAAAGAAACCCATAAGCCCATAAAAAAACAGTTGTATGTTATGCAACTGACACGTACGTATCACATTTGATAAAAATGTTTATAGGTCCTTTAAAAATAAATTAATCTTTTGTGACGCAAGCAATATCACACATAAATATAGAGAAACTACAACCTTCAATTTTAGTACTTTTTTGAATAAGAAAAAATTAAGAATGTTCTGAAATAATTAAAAATTGTGTAAATATTCCCTTTATTAAATTAAATTTTACTTGTTTTTTTTTTTTTAAATTGCACTTTTATAAGATCAAAAAACATGACTTAATTTTTCCTTTACCAAACATAAAGTCAGCCATGCCTATTCTTGTTCCTAAACATAAAAATACTGAATAAATACACTCAAAAAAAGCTAGATGTTCTGCAATAAAAGCTGAATTTGGAATTTTGGAATTTTTAAATACTCCAACAAACTAGTTTAATTAAAACAACTAGTTTTTGAGAATTATTATGCATTATATTCTTCCTTTGATTTCTTTCTAATCTGGCTCTATTCAGGCACCTCAGCGTGTCCTCGTGGTCGATTCTACTGCACCAACCTGGGTTTCAGGCCGCACTACATCCCATCATCTAGAGTCAATGATGGCATCTGCGGTAAGCTTTAACTTTATGCTGAGTTGCACTGGTGAAAAATGAAAAATAAATAAATAAACAGATTTATTTTTGAAGTTTTTCAAAATCAAAAGTTTACATTCAGAATGATTTCTATTTCTTTAAGCAGTGAGGGAAACCCATATAATGAGGTCGTAGCTTTGGAAAATTCTCATCAGTTAATGGACACATTTGAGTCAAATATAGGCACACCTGTCGATGTATTTTAAGGCTGCACTGCTTTCTTTTTTCACACAGCTAGAAAGTCAAAAGAAATGAGCCAAGACATCAAATTGTGGCGCTGCACAAGTTTAGTGCATCCTTGGGAACAATTTCCTGTTTGAAGACGCTGAATTGATATGTTCAAAAAGTTGCGTAGTATATGCAATCATGGACATGATGAGAATGTCCAATCATCATACATGAAAGCCAAAGACCTTGTTAAGATGCTGGGAACACAGTGAAGAATATCCTGTACTGATATAGGTTGAAATGCCATTCAGTGAAGATGAAGCCATTAAATGGAACATAAAAAAAAGCCAGATTGCAGTTTTGAAAATACATACAGGGACAAAGGCCTTTCCTTTTGGAAACATGTCATTGGTCTGATGAAACTAAGATGAAACTGTTTGGTCAGAATGTTTAGAGGAAAAAGAGGGACACCAGTAAGCCTGGGAACACTATCCCAACTGTGAAGCATGGAGGTGGCAGCATCATATTGTGGGATTATTCAGACCTCCAGCAATACATTGTGAGAAGCTTATGAAAGAAACCAAAAACGTTTGACCCAAGTTAAGCAGTTCAAAGGCAATTCTACCAAATACTGATGAGACATGCAACTTGTAGTTTTGAAGACATTAATCAATACATCTCTGAAATATTCTTTTCTCACTGAGAAATTTAGCAACTAGAAATTATTTTGGTAATTCTAACTGACCTAAAATAAGAGAAGTTTGGTTTTGCTTCAGACAAAGAAAAAGCACGAATAAATTGAATAAAGTGTTTTTATTCACTTTATGTAAGCGTCTGGTTTCGACTGTAGTTGAATGTATATTTAGATAAATATTGAAGTAAGCGTACTCCGGGGAAAAAGATGTTTAAATCTAAAAAACGGAAGTACTTTTTTAACTCTGTAAAAATTCAGTTTGTTTTTTCCTCTGTGCGTTCTGCCAACTTGGACAAGCAGCTGTATCTTGTTTACTGTTAAGCAGGAGGCAAAATACAACCATGAAGTTTTTTAATCTTGTTAATTCCAGCTTTATTTTTTTTTCTCCCTTCAAAACTGTTCTTTATTCCCGCTGAAAACCTGAATGCCACACTTTACCGCAATGGATGTTTTTTTTATTTTTTATTTTTTTATACCACCTTTCTTTTCTGCTTTTGTTCTTCAGTAACTCGCTGTTCTAGTTAATCTCATGGAGCACATATATAGACGTAGAAGCAGAATTGGACCACATGCAACTATCAAAAGAACAAATGGTTCCACTTGTCTCTTATTCTCCTCTCATTTGTCTCACCATACCCACTTAGAAACCAAACATCATCATTTTTTCTCATCCCATTTGAAATTCAGACGGGTTGTCGTATTCCCTGTTTTTTTGTTGTTGTTGTTTTTTTTAAAGGTCTTAAAACTTTTCATTCTGCTGGCCACAGACGGGGTTCTGGATAAATATGAAATTTCACACTGTGCCCGCATTACTGGTGAAACATCTGAGCAAAAGCCAGATCAGAGCATTTGCTACACACCATGCAGTGGATATTATCAGTGGTTGATGTCAAGAGACCTTCTGTGAATCAGAGAGAGATATGATGTAGGCACAAAGACTCAATCTTCATCTTTAAAAATGAAAAGTCAGTGGCTCAGTCAGTCCCTATCTTCAAAATGAACAGACAGTTGAAAACATGGATGGATAAAGACACAATTTACACAGCATATAGTTTTGTGTGCATACATTTTTGCAGCTAAAGAACAGAGTTTGCCTGGTCAGTGATACTACAGGTGTTTAATTACATGGTACTGTGTTCAGGTACCATTAGGTGCTCTGAAATTCCGGTGTCCAAGGATTCTGTGCCTGACTCTGGTACCTTGATTTCCAAATTAAATGCAACATTTCCTTTGGTGTTTTAAAAATACGTTGGATCACTCCTTTTCCCTTTTGTCCGGGTGCTGAGTATTTATTAGCATTGACAGCCAAGAAGAATCAAAAGGACCCTTGCGCGATAAAAAAAAAGAAAAAGAGATGTGCGGCGGAGAACATTTAAAGAACTTCTAGAACAAACAAAGATGAACTGCATCACACCAGGATCAAGCTGTGATGGCTACAAATGTTGTCTTTCATTTAATTCTGGTATTAGGACTTGGATGCAGAAATTTGTCTCCGTTTCCGAATCAAAAACCAGCAGGATTTTCCCAATTGATATGCCCAATGGCCAGGCTAATTACTGCTGTGCAAGTTAATGACACTGTATTTCTTTGCTGAAACAATGTAGCAAAATGTTCACCAAGGTCATGTAGTAATGTCATTAAGACTGACTTAATGACATAAAAAAGTCAGGAAGTACAAACAAACCTTTTTGTCTTTACTGCAATTGAGTCATATCGGATTTTAGAATCCAGATCAATGAAAAAGTCTTTTGAGACCCTTTTGTTAATTTTCTTTGTTGTGTTTTGAAAAAAAAAGAAAAATATTGCTATGGTGGTATTTATTTTGAAAAGCTTGAGTGCTGCTCAAGTAGAGGTTATTAACTAGAATAGAAGAACAAAACAGAGATGTTATGAGGAAGGAACAAATATTTTTCAAGCTGTAAATATCGACTTCTCATAATGTTGATGTATTCACTAAGAAAAACCTTTAAAACAGTTGAAGTGTTTCTAATTGTCCTTCAGTATAATCTAGTGTGGGATTCTGCTATTTTCCCTTGTGTTTCCTCTTTTAGGAGATGATTGTGATCCTTTAATTTAGAGCAGTGACATTCTGTTCACACTGTGTACTGCTCGTCTGTTTTGTGTTTGTTTTTATGTGGTTTGGACGGGGTTCTCCTGCGTCTCTCGGCAGATTGCTGCGACGCTTCAGATGAATACAACAGCCACGCTCGCTGCCAGAACACTTGCTGGTAAGTTGGATCAAGACTGAGATTCAGTACCTGTAAAATGACCCAGTTTTTTTTTTTTTCTTCTTCAAAGTAAATCAGATGGTACAGGGGATTTTGAATTAATTGGAGCAGGACATCTAGAGGAATTAATGTCTTTCTTTTTTTAATTACAATGATAAAATTCTTTTAATAGGGGGATTTTAATAGGGGTTATCACAGCAACTGCATGAGTTGCTGTGATAACCACACCTGAGCAACAATAGTAACCTAATCATTGTGCCACCAGGGGGCATTGTATCTCTATGGTAAGAAAAAAATGTGTAGCTTCAGACTTGCTCTAGAGATTGATATACGTGGAATTAATGGATTTTAAAACCCAGTTTGACTCCAATGTTTTATTTATTTTAGATTTATTTCTGCAGTTTGACTGTCATAAATTCTAGATATCCTTTGTCATAATCAGGAAGTGTGTGTATAGCTGTGCTTCGTGTCATGTTTGACCATTGTGAAATGCAAGAATGTAAGCTTCTGCATAAATGCACACTAACCCACTTCTTTTGTTGACAGTCCTCTATTTGTTTCATTCATTTTCTGCCAGCCTAAAAAAAAAGTACCACATGGAAGCAGTCGATCTCATTATGTTTCCACAAGGTCCACACTCACATTCTGTTTGCCAGACTTCTAAAATGATTTAACTCCACCACATATCATCTTATTTACTCCTCTGGGTTTTTTTAACCCCACCCCATTTGGATTTCTACTGCACCGCAGGCCCTTTTAAAAAATTGGATTGCAGCATCTTGGCTGACCGAAGCCTGTGTGGCTGAGGTTTTCCTCAATAATGATGGTTCTCTGCGCCTCCTCTCTTTGCTTTTCCTCTAGGAATCTGGGACAGAAAGAGCGGGCGTACGTGGAGGGTCAGATGAAGACCTTGGATGAGGGTTTGAGACTCAAGCAGCAGCTGATTGAGGAGGGGGTGCTGCTCTGGAGGGAAAAACAGGTAATTTGATAAAATAACACAAAAAACATTGTTGTGGTAAAAGATCCTCACCATTTTCTGAGTTTCAGTATCTCAACTGATACAAATATACATTTAATGTGGGCATCAAAAGCACCCAGTCTGTCTAGCTGGCTGAATATTATGTATTTGGCTAGGAGTGTTTGAAAGCGTGTTTAAAAAAAAAAAAAAAAAAAAAAAAAATTCTGATCAAAAACTGCCTCCGAGCTTTCTTTTGCGAGTGCGCTATTGCAAACATTGATATTGCAACGATAATTTTCTTTATGTTGCAGTTTGTTTTGAATATTGTGCATAAAGATACTGCGGTTTAAAAAAAATTTGACCATTTTCAAATGGACTTGCTTATGTGAAATATTTGTAAAATCTAATTGTTTTCCACTCTCAGAATTCTTCATACCCTGGCAGATTTAGATTTCAATTTTTTGTTCATTCAAAGCTTTTGTCGGAGAGATGGACTCTATTAGAAGATACTCAAAACATGTAGAAGAAACAAAACCTACTGACACAGTAGGTTTTGTTTATTATTTAAGTAAATGGCATATTTAAACTTATTTACACCTTTGTTAAAACTGTTGAACAGCATTTTGCCTGTTTCCAGTGATATTTTGACCATTTATTTTTAATACTGAGCTCCATATCTGTATGTTGGAAAGGCTCCTTGCCAGTGCACTAATGTTTAACTACCGTCACATATTTCCTAATGTTAATAATACTTCTAACCAAAAGAAGCATTTTGGTCATATTAAAATAAAGCTTTAAATCTGCCACGATCAGGAGCTATTGGGTTGCGGTAACAGCACCAGTCCTTGGTGCTTTTAAGAATGAGCAATACTTGAAGACAGTTGACTATTAAGTACATTTAGGTGGTTAAATAGAGAAAGCACAAAAGGTGAACGAAGCTATTAAAAGAAAGCCATGTACTCTATGAAATGTCTTTAGTTCATGCAGCTGTTGGAAAGCGAGAGAGACCAAAACTTTTAGCAGATAACAAGAAGGTTTCTAATGTGAAAGAGATAATAATCTTTTACAAGATTTCTGTTCTTTATTTTTTGTTGAAGAACATACTGTAATTGGCAATGTTGGCAATCTTTTAGAAATCTCTGAGTTAAGATAAGGATATGCGTTTTCTAAAGCATACAGATGGACTACTGTTTTTACAATGCTAATCACTGTTATAGGATCCTAAGGGTTAACTTTAAATGTTAACTTGTCCTTCAAATAATTATTTCTTTGTTTTGAAATAGTAAAGCCCTGGCTTGTAGGGTTGGCTCTCGGGGAGAGTGTGGTGCTTTTCCAGATCCGTAATGACTGCAAAGTTAGGAAAGCAAGAGGAAAATATTTCTTGTATCTTTCTACATGCTCATATATAAACAGAAATCTAAATTGGACCTGCCATGTCAGGTCTTTGCAAAAATGGAAGAGTGGAAATTGGTCACTGAATTCTTATCGGTGCATATGTTAACTTACTTGAATTGCAAATGGAGAAAATGTATCAAATTTAACGATAATGCTTAATTTAGCCAATGAGAGACATGCAAATGAAGTTTAAAATCAACCTGAGAAAAATATCAGATATGTTCCCCAAAGCATAGTGTTAAATTAAAAACATAATATAATGAGGACAAAATTTGCATTTCCCTCCCTAATTTTAGCATCTTAATTTGAAACCAGTAAGTTTGTGCACATTTTCATAGTAGCAACACTGTGACAAAGAGGGCAAAAAACAGTGTCGTCTAAAATGGTAAAAAAAACGTGCAGTCTGCTCTTAATTTGCTGCATCCTTGTGAAGATTCTGTTTGTTGTTGTTATCTTCTGCACATCGAATTAACTTTTCCCCTCACTAGCGTGCGTTGCCACATTGCAACTGCACTGTTATCACCTGGCTAGCTGGCTAACACGCTTGAGGAACAAGGGACGTCGAGGTTAATTTTGTTTCAGATGTGCTGGATCTGGAGGATTTCTCTTTGGAGTGAGCAGTTTGTGTTCTGTGGTGCTGCTTTAGTATGCATGTTAACAGCACCTGCTGCTACATACGCCTGTCGTACAGTCAGAGCCAGTTGATAACACAAACCTTACTTTTCTTTTTTTTTTTTTCTGGAGGTTGTTCTTTCTTCCTTGAATACATTTTTTTTTTGTCATTGTCTTGTGGGTGTTCCAGATCATGGCATCTTCTCATTATAAACTATTCGATGAAACAATGCACGTTCCATTGCAGTTTTCACAACTTTGTCTCTAAGAACTCATCATTCAAATCAAATCAAATCAAGTTTTATTTGTATAGCACATTTCAGCAGCAAGGCATTTCAAAGTGCTTTACATCATAACAAACATAAAAACACAAAGTCATGTAACATAGAATAAACAATCAAAACATTAATTTAGATCGTCAAATTTATAACTTATCCATTTATCTAAATGTTTTGCTTTGTGCAGATCCTGATCTTTGACATACTTCCAGTCGTTTGATTTTAGACTGTCTATTGGCTAATTTTTTACTTATTGACAAAGAATTTCCTATCAGTGTGAGGATTCTCCCTTATGGGGTATCCTCATTAAAAGAGGGGCTCCAGAAACACCTCTCTTGTAGAATTTAGTTGAAACAACTGGGCCTCTAACCCTCTGGGACTTTAGTCGCTGTTTGACAAGGACTCCAACCTTGGACAACCATTCTACATCAATAAAACAGGTTATGCACAGGCGTGAAAGACAGCAACAGTTTGCCTATTCAAAATTTTACCACTAGTGATATTTTAACGATGGTTGAATGAATATATATATAATTTTTTTTTTTTTCCACAAAAATGTCAAATATCGATAGCCACCTTGACGAGCAGCTGGACGTAAGCATATTGTGACAATAATCTGATATTTACTCAACGACACTCTTAAAAAAACCTGGGAGTCTCAGCAGAGCCACAAGCTGACCATCTCCACGACATATTGCAACGACGCAGTGATTCAAGCAAAAGAGGCACAAATCAATGACTGAGTATATCTACTGTCAAGTACAAGGTCATCCTTTTCAGCTGAAAAATCAGTACAAAACATATTTGTTGGTCTTATGTAATTTTTAGGTTTTATTTGCTGTGAGGAATAATCATCAAAATTAACAGAGCTTAGCACTTGAAATATCTCTGTGTCTAATAAATCTATGTAAATTTCACATTTTAACTATAGAGTATCGTTTATTGAGATACACCAGTAATCAATGCATCATTGCCGCTTAGCATTATCAAAAGAATTTTTATTGGTTGTCTGAGTGTAAATGTAAAATTGTCTGCTACAGTTTGAGGGTTGAATTTTCTTTTTCTATTTTTTCCTTTTTACTTTTCTACATGACTGTTGAAATCAACAGTACAAAGCATTGGCCGGCATTCAGTCCCAGCCACTTTAGAATACGTTCTGTGGACGGTGAAGGACTTGTTGTCGCTGCAGCGCATTTTACAGCTCTGTGACTATGTCAGGGCTGCACTCATCCTTTTGGATTAAAAGTAGCTGTTTGGAAATCACCTAGTTTTAAGGCATTTTTAAGCGCTTCACACAACAGGTTTTTTTTTTGAAGAGCATTTCAGAAATCTTTCTCAAAACATTTGCTTGTAATAAAACATTGAGGGGGAAAAAAAGACTTGTGCAACAAAGGTGATTTGATTGAATGAAGCTTTTTTCTGACACAGTAGCCAGTCACAATCTTTGATTTCTTTTCTTTTTCAGCTGAATTTCTTTGTTTTGTTTTTATTTCTTCCCAACATGCATGCTTTGTGGTCTTACCCTCATCCCAGCCCCCGAATGTTCCCTTTTTTCTGCCAGCTGAATGGCAGATCGGGGCTAAAGTGTCACCCAGTGCTTCCAGCATTTCCATACTTTGTGATCATCGTCTTTCTTGACATGGCAGGGTGAGCTCAAGGCCGTGGTGTTGGGAACCTTATACAATGACTCAAATATGAACTCCTGCTGCTGTGGGCTCGGGGCTTAAAGACAAATCTCCCGTTATCAAAACTTTTAACAAAATTCTATCCCTTTATTCAATATTTGTACACAAGCTATAAATAAATACAGACTGACATGTTTATTTAGTAAATTTTTGATTACATTTGTACATTCCAAGCTGAACATCTTCAAACAAAATATGACGGGGATAAATTGCGAGCTCTGATCTGTTTTCTGAACTCCTCAAATTTTCAGAGAAAAGGGCAGATTATTTTTATGTTTTAGTAAATGTATAGCTTTTCAATAAGATTACTTATTGTGCAGAGCTTTTGGAATCTAACTTTTAATAGAATTTATTTACCTATATATCTTTTAGGAATTTCTAACATTTTAGTCGTTTTCCTCACAAGTTGAAATCTTCTTGTGCTCTGCTAATAGAGCCCATTAATCACTGCTGCAGACTGAAGGTACCCAAGCAAACGGCGTGGCCTAGAAAGGTAGTCATCCCTGGCTGAAACCCCCAGAATCCATCA
This sequence comes from Poeciliopsis retropinna, assembly GCA_010277075.1. Classification (NCBI taxonomy): domain Eukaryota; kingdom Metazoa; phylum Chordata; class Actinopteri; order Cyprinodontiformes; family Poeciliidae; genus Poeciliopsis; species Poeciliopsis retropinna. Next base: position 6,514,475 of record VMRM01000019.1, read on the forward strand.
GTGCATCACCAGCGTCTCTGAGGAGAGAATGGAAGGCAGAGTCGACACACAAACACACTCACGGACACGCATTTGCACAAAGGTAGCTGGTCCTCTTTGATGCAAATTGCTCCTTTCCAGAGTTTGATGAGGTTATTGGCTGTCAGTCTGACGCAGCTGATGATGAAAAACAGCCACTGCAGAATGTGTTTTTGGTAATTAAACAGACTTCGTGGTTAAGAGATGGATGTAGATATAAATGCAAACTAATACGAAGAGAAAAGAGGTTGTTTTTCACTGGCTTAAGTTCTTTAACTGTTGAAAGTTGAAAATAATCACCAATTTTTAGAGTACAAACCAAAGAATTCAGGGTCATTTTATTTTTGTTAGCTTTATATCTTTTGAACGGGTGGTTATCAAAGCCCCATTCATCTCTTACTCTGACCCTCCATCATTCACAAGCAGGATGTCAAAATGCCTGGACTCCTCGACTTGAAATAGCCACTGACCCCTGACTAAGAGGGAGCAAGATGCCTTTTAGAGCCACTTCATCTGCAAAAAAACAATTTTAGACTTTGAGGTTCCCAAACCAGACATCTTACTCTCCAACGCTTTGAAATTTGTATGTACATTTTGGTCAAATGTTATGTGATAGACCAATGTGAAGTAGAAAATAATTGTGAAATTGAAAAAGCAAGTCATGATTTTCAAGATTTTGGCATGTAGTACTACTCTGCCATCTTCACATTTATATTCCTGAATAAAATCCACTGAATTATGATTCAATTCACCATAAATGAATAGAAAGTGTTTTGCACGGCAACAAACTTGCTAAGAAATCACCTTTTACCTACACTGACTATCTGGGCAAAGAGAGAACTTAAACATTAGCAGTCCACGGTTACTCTGGAGTAGCAGCAGAAATCTGCAGCTCAGGTGGGAGAATCTGTCCACAGCACTGTTACTCTTACACTCTATAAATCAGGGATTTATGCGACATGTAGGAATGGTAGAAAACTAAAGCTGCACATGGCTGTGAACACACCATTCCCACCATGAAAGGTAATGTTGACACCTTGGATTCATTTCTGTGTCAGGGACAGGGAAGCGACTCAGAGTAGATGGGAAGTTGAATCTAAAATAAAAATTTATGTTATCAAACATGCAAGCTATTTTTTTTAATAAAAAAGAAAAACAAAATCTGTCTGTACATGTGTAAACATGGTAGCCAATTAACCCAAAAGACTTTTTTAAACCAGCTTTTGATGCAGTTATGGTTCAAAGCATTGACTCCGGAGGGGCAGGTTTGAATTTTTAACTTCACAATAACTCACTACTTTGATGGTCTACTACATTAAATCCCAATAAAATACCCTGAAGTTTGTGGTGCTAGCAATGCAAAATGTGTAAAAGTAAAAGGACCAAGGCACTTTAAAGAGTGCAGTTGGATTCATTGCCAAACCAATGTTTTTTGACATTTAGACTTTAAGACTAAGGACAAAAGTAAACCCATATGTGCCACAGATTTATGAAGAAATAAATATATTTGAGGTTTGATTGAACTGCTTTCTTTTAACACGGAACATGAGTGGGAAATGACTTAAAATGGGGGCGAATGTATGGATTCCATGTAGGTGCAACGTGTCTTTGTATCGTATACAGCTTACAAGGGATCCCATTTTGAACGACCTCATTCAGTCTGAAAAATTAGCTCTGCGGTCTGAGTATATCGGCTGTGAATCAATCTCCTGTTCTGATAAATGCACCGGAAGGAGCACAGGACAAGTGGAAAAGAACAAGGAAAATGGCCATTATGCACATGCCTACTCTATTAGAAAAGTTTAAGGCTTGCATGCAGAATACATGGCTCTGCCTGCTCCAGTTTTATGCTGTTGACCCAAAATATAGTATGACTAAAGGGCTGTTCATGTTGGCGAGGAACCTTACTGTTCTGGCACAAGAATGCAGAAATCACAAAGCGCTTAAATTATAACAATGAAGGTTTGGTGTAATCATGTTTGCCCTGTTGTCCCTCTTCAGGCGCAGCTCAGAGAGCTTCAGCGGGCTGCTGAAGATCTGCAGATCAAATTAGAGGAGCACAGAAAGAGGAAACATGAAGCTGACCGACTCAAAGAACAAACATTAAAGGCTTTGAAAGCCAGGGATAAAGGTAAGGCTCCATCTATATTTAGGACCCACTTCAAGACGTTTGCTCATTTCACAGAGTTGTTCCAGTTTACACAGTTGGGCCGTCGTTTTGGCTACAGGGCAGCTTCCATTTCGTGTCTGCTCAGCCGTACTGGAGCAACAGTAAATAGGCTGAGCAGCTCGGCTCAGGTTGTTCAACATCAGAGGGGGAAAAAAAATGGAAAGGTTAAGTGCAGATTCCTCTGCAGTGGAAATTAATTGACTTGGAGAAAGATTGCTGAGCAGCTGCAAACTGTATTCCCTCTGCTCTCCTTTTTACGTACCTCAAACCTTCAGAGAGACCTTGCATATGAGTCACAGGAAAAATCCCTTATCGCTGCTAGCACAAGCTGGCTTGGCATTTAAGCGACACTCTGACTTGTGCATGTGTTGGTACAGAAAGTTGTGAGGATAGGAACTGGGTTCTATCTATTCTATAGATTTGCACTCATTAAATGTGGGCAGAGGATGCATTCAGACTCCAATTTTTAGATTTCAGAGACAGAAATACATAAGACTCATACTTGTACCATTTAGAGCATGGATTTTTTTTTTTTTTAACATAAATTGGAGAACAATTCTGTATCCTTCTGTTTTCATTTCAGCATGTCAGAAAACCTTCAGGGAAAAATAGAATAGATTGGAAGTCTCTGTCATGCTCTATTGGCAGCTTATTTTCTGATCTAAAGAAGTTTTGAGTGCAAAGCATGCTCACTATATTGTCGGTTTCTTAGGGCAGCACACATCCATCATGCTTCCCACTCTGCAGGCTGACCTTTCCTGACCATGACAGAGCCCCCACCCCCAACACATCGTTCCTGAGTCTGTCATCCTTTACTTCCATTACAGTTCATCGTCAGGGTGTAACAAGCTTCAGTTTTAATTTCTGTGCTCGGGATGGCTTGTCTTGTTCGAGTTGCCCATCCGTCTGGAGGATTAATAGAGATTTCTAATGGCAAATGTGTTTCTACTAGAAATGCTCCCATTTATTTTTATTCTTTTATTATCAAGATTCCAAAATCTGAATGAAATATCTGCAGATACCGATGCTTTTCCAGTCTGGTATCTGGTATCATATAAGCTAATATAGACACTGTCAGTCATAGTGCTGCATATTTTTCCCATATCCTCAGTCATATTTATATTTACAAGAAAGATGATTACCTAAGCACCAGGTTGGTCAGTTTTATTCTTTTATTTACATTCAGTTCATGAGCTACCAAATTTAAACTATACGACTCTTTGAGAAGTGAGGATTAGCAGTTCAGGCTTGTGTTTTTTTGTTTTAGAAAATTACTTGGAATGATTTTGCAAGCTACTCAGCTGTAAATGTTCATTAATGACTGATAAGAACAGGTAGCGTTAAATCAGATGTGACTGTGAAAGGAAGAGATTAAAAGAAAAAGTAACATCATGTGACGGTGGATTATGCCAAACTATAAAATAGTGTACAACTGGTGCCGTACTGCCAACTGGAGATGAGGTATTTGTTCTATATATAAAAGAAATCAATGTTTTCCCAGTAATACTACAAGTGATGTTCTTGAGAATGCAAAACTGTGTGTCATATCTATTTATGAACAGATGATTTATATTTGGGATATAAAACATTTGTCTCACAAACAGTTTAGTAACTAAGGGTGCAACAGATTTTTGCCTTTAAACTTACATTTCAATTAGAACATAGACCGACGCAAAGAGCAAACACTACTCCGAATCAGACATTAATGTTAATAGCTGGTAGGAGCAAGTTTTAGCCAGTAAAAGCATTTATCCCCTCAAGATTAAACCATGCATATTACTGTAACCTTTAATCCGTGGTTTAGTATCATTCTGCCTGTAGTTAAACAAAAGCTCTTTACTGCCTATGCTATAATGCATACTTTCTTTCTGGTGGAGACAGTGGAGATAAAGTAAGGTTTTAAATTTACAATACTCGTGATGTTGTTTTTTTCTGTAATTTGAAAAAAATACATGTCCCTGAGCATCTTTTTGGAGCCAACTAAGAAGAAAATATACATCGCAATAGCACAAGGCAACATTTAGGAGAAGCTTTATTACTGTAAAGAGAAGAAAGTTATTGCAAGTTTTAATTATATTGGATCACTCGTAGAGCTCCACAAAACTCTTTCTTGCAAAGTTGCAAAAAAGCTCCACTCTATATCTCATTTGTCTTTTTGTCACACAGCACTTTCTATACAGCCCATACAAAACAGTTGCCTGCAAATACACCTACGGTTCTATACAGGAATGTCAGAACACGGATTGTTCCGTGAACGTGTTGTCTCTCTCTTTATGACCGTAATAGCCTGCGTCAAAATGGGAATGAAAAGCCAGACGAACAAGCAGCTGAGAGTGCAAGTAGAGCTAAGCACTCTGTGTTTCACCGCTGCTGTCGATCAGACTTCTCTCCAGGGCTTCATGTGCAGTTATTGAGATGTTTAAAAGGACCAGGTTATTTGTACCCTCGAAGAAAATTAGTTTCTTGCAGCATGATGTGTGCGGCACATTGGAAAAAATAGAACAATGGAGAGCTGGAGGTTTTTGAGCTGACAGAACAGCAATCTAACCTTTTTCAATGCACTCAGTACAAGCATTTAGAGTCTGCAAAACAATCATGTATTTGCAGTGCTTCATTATTATTATTTTTTTTAAATTGTTGTATTTATGGAACTTAAGGTGCATCACACGTGCGTTTGTAAATAAATACATTTTATTTATTTGCCATCTGGCAGGTTTCTTGTTTTTACTCAGTCAAAAATAAAATGGGGTCAGCCACATTTTTTCGAAAAGCTGAATTCAGTTTTACTAGTCACACCCAGGCCTGATTACTGGCAGATCTTTACTATTAAACAGGACTTGCATAGAAACTCTTTGTCAATATGAAGACGGCTAGAACATCTGGAAAAGCAACACATTCTGTCCTGACGAGAACCAAAGTAACTGGATTCCATCAGTCTGGAAAGTGTTCTAAAAACAGCTGCACAATATGTCACAAGTATGTTATCATCGCAATATCAGTCTGTGCAAAATTGGTATCCAAAGGATAGGTTCAGTAATTGTTGGCTGCACTCCAACAATGTATTTCAAGTGTTATGAACTTACATTTTACATGCTAATGTAATGTAATGTCAATCAGCTGGACTAGATATTTGTCATGGCAGGAGATGTTTACAAAAGAAACAAAGGACGACATCACAGAGTAGGAAGCACAGGTCAGAAAGAGAGGAAAAACAAAAGGTATCACAGCCAATATCATCACCACAGTATTTAGAAATGTTAGTGCAATTCTAAATACTGCCATTCTAATATTGCATATTCTAATATCAATACATTATTGATATTATGCCATCCATACCATAATTCATGCCATTCTAATGTTGCATATTGTTTAAACACAATCATAAAAACTGTTTAAGAAATTTCAAATTGCTTGGTTGTTTATTTGTAACAGTCTTATTTTCCCTCAGTGTTTTCTGAATAAGATGTACAGCCTGAGTCATCCTGCTGCAGTAAGCCCCTCAATGCTAGACATGACATTTAAGTTGAAACACTCATTTTCAGGCTTCTTCTTGTTTATGTCGTTTGCTGTTTTCAGTAAAGTAAAAAGCTCAGCACAGAACATGCAGCCTTTTGATCTGTTTCCATTTCTTTGCCTTTTTTTCCATAGAAAGGTAATTTTTCCTCTCTCAAATATTGCTTCTAATGTATGAAAGACAGCAAAATGTCTGTTTTCTTTGCCTGGGAGTGCAGAGCCTACAATGACAAAAAAAGCTCTGAGTGGAGAACATTGTCTGTAGGCTAGCCATAGATCTGCAGACTCCCGCTGATATGTTCCATTTTCTCTGTTCTCGACGTGTCTCTCATTTTACGAGAGTGCTCCGATATCACCAGGGCAACATGGGTGGATGACTGATGGTGTCCATTAGTAAACATAGTCTCCTATATATGTGCCATTGGCCTAAAGATCCCAATGTCTTCAACCGCCTCCTCCTCTTTTTCCCCCCACACCACTCTCCAACTCTTCTTTATTTTCCTCTTTTCTCCCCTATCATCCTCTTACCTTTCACCTCCCCCTCCTCAGCCAGATGCTTCTCCATCATTCTTGTTTTCCGCTGCACTCCTCTCTCCCAGCGAGATGGAGGAATGAGACCATCTCCCTTCTCTGCACTATCATTTTTTACTAGGCGGCGGCCAGAGCACGGGTTGAAAATATTGAGCGTTAGGTTGCAAATGGAGAGCAATTCAAATAAAGAACGGGCCACTAATCTTGCAGATGCTGTGTGTATTGAGGGGTAATATTATCAAGTGTAGTTTTTCCCTTTTACCTGTTAAGTAGACTCAAGATTAGAGTTGCAGAAACTGAAGAGCCATATTGTTTCAGGTCAAGATGTTCTGCAAAATCTTACATCTTTTAAAATGATTTTTCTAAATCCCATTCTAGATTTTTCCACTCATTTTAGCTAGGCTAATTGATATCAAGCAAAATGACACCAAATGTCATCTGAGGGCACTTGGCAAGCAGGTCCAATTTGTGTGCATTTGTGTAGAATCCAATGAATTTAAAATTAGCCCTAAAATTTAGTTTGATTCCCACCCAATTATGTTCTATGCTATTTACTCCAAAGTACATTAAGCTTGAATGAAAATCAGTTGAGCATCCGATGCTATACGCAAGACATTCTCTGTAAAGAAGCCCAGATAATTGGAGATTGAGTGGTGAAATTATTTGTGTCAAATTATATGACATCAGTGCTTTATGGTCATGTATTTTTAATGCACTGGATCCCAGGCAGCTAATCCAGATAAAAATTGATTATAAAGCACACTTCCCCAACCCTATTGCACAGATGTAATACCAGCAGTAACACTTAGTTTTCTTGTCCAGAAGAGAAACACAACTAAGCTGATAAGCACTGAGCTAGTAGTAAAATCTTTGGGATAAAAAAAAAAGAGGTTAACATAGCTGATGGCAGCAATAGCTCAACTGATGCCCTTTTCCATGAAGTTGACCCACCTTAATACAGAAACGCTGGGCCCAGTGGATGTTCTGTGGAGATAAAAATCCTAAGAGATAACAAAGTTTTTTTGCAGCAATAACTGGAGATAATGTTTAAATGGAGAATAATTGGAAAAAGAAGAGCAGTAAGGACAAATGGCCCAAATGTCCTCCAGCAGCACAAGCTAATAAGAGTGTAACTATATAGATAGTTTCAAGACAACAAAACACAATCTAACTATAAGCTGAATATGATCTTACAAAGGAGATGGGGCGTCTGCACTAGACAAAAACTGGGAGTTGGTTCACTGGTTTACAACAAATGTAATCTCAGTCCTCGTAAATCACAACCCGTATATGGACAGAAATATATAATTAACATCAATTGAATTTTAAAGTTTGATCCTTGTTGTAACACAATGTCTATTTATCTTCTAAAAGAAAAACAAAGCCAAACAGAGAACCTTTTCTTCCCTTGGTACAATCTAGTAGATGCAAGTCAGTATGGTGCATATAATTAGTGACAACAATATTTTCTTTCTGAAGTTTGAGCCAAGAAAGAGATTGATTGAAGGACCACAATCACCCAGCCACATTTTACTACAAAACAGAATTGGACACAGCTTTGCATTAACTCAGCACTGATTTTTGAAGAAAGTTCTTGTTTTTACTGCTGGAGATGGACTAAAAACAGCAAAATAGAAAAAAAAAACATTACCCAAGAAACTCTACACTTTTTTTTATTGTTGTGTGAGTGCGAGACCCATTTTTCTTTTGATTTATAATAGTTTGTTCTTTTATACTTTGCTTTATTGAAATATCTCACATTTAATTTACTTTTGACCAGATAAACTAAAAATAATTCACACCAAAATGGTTTGCGCTTTTAACTGTAAAACCCCCCAAAAACAAAAACCATATATATATATATATATATATATATATATATATATATATATATATATATATATAAAGGCATGGCTCCTGGTTAATTTGAACTTAGTAATCTTGGCAGAAGTTTGGACACCACTGATCTTTAAAGAGAGAACATGTAGTTACTGGCAGCAACGGCTCAGCAAATGACCCCCCCAGGAAAGTCACACTGCTAACCACAGTAACACTGGGCCAGATGTCATTTTTTATGAGTGAAACTGAAGCGAAAAGGCTGTTAACTGAAAGATCTTGAAGTTGTATTTGATTAATTGGGGAGAAAGAAAACTGTTTTCTAGGTTCAGCCGGGAACAACTAAGATAAAACTGGAGAAACATGATCTCTTGCTGTGTTTTGGACGAACTTTTATTTAAAAAAATCGAACTAATCCTGCTTGTAACAAATGGATGGACTAGTTTTTCTGTCAAAACCCCCCCCCTCAAAAAAAAAAAAACAAACAAACAAAAAGAGTAAGTTGCCTCATCAATGTTAGTTTTGCCAGAGCAAGATTCATAAAACTTGTTGTAACTCTTTAATTTTTTATTTATTTATTTATTTTGCACACACTCTGCATAAGCTCTTTGCTCCGTACACGGTGAGGAAAAGAAATGCTAATTTCACAATTAGCTTTTCCGTAATTAGTACGGAAAGGTAATTGCCGCGGATGTGCAATTAGCATTATGTAAAGTGCTTTTCCCCAGACGTAGGGGCCAATCAGTTTGCCCCTTTTACCTTTTCTGTTCTGTAAATGATTCTGGAGATGCGCAGCACCAAACGGCAGAGAACTTCCTCGCCTTCCTCTCCAGTGAGTGCGATTCACAAAACTGAATCGGCTGGGGTCACATGCTTTGCGGATAAGAGGGTTCAGGAAGTTTCTTTTTGCTTCTCCTTTTCATTTGCCTGTGAATGTGAACGGAGGAGAAGAGGGAAATCACTGTCATAGCAGCCGTTGCAGCACAAAGCCTCCTGATTGCATTCTGGACTCTGACGCGCTTTTTTTTTTTTTTTCCTACAGGGAAAGCAAATGTTCCTGCACAGCATGACTGACTCATTGCCTGTTTTTTTTCCCCTCTCTCTACCCTTGCTGCTCATACTTCTTAGTTCACGTCTTCTTTTTTTTTTTTTTTTTTTCCTTTTATATTCACGCCTCAAGGTTTTTATTGGGACTGATAAATACAATTATCAGAAATTGGTGGTTAGAAATAATGAAAAGTTGTTTCTTAAATATTATCATCAGCTGCCTGCTGTGTAAAGCTTCTAATATACAATTTTTCTTTGCAGGTTTTAGGCATCAGAATAGCACCGTATCACACCTTTTCCAACTACTGGACAGCAATAAAGATGGCAGGTGAGTTATATGCTAATCAAAGAGAGTCAAAAGATTTTTAAAGCCTGGAAACAAATTTGATGTTGGGCCGCTGCTCTTTGCCAAGCCCATTATCCACCAGCCATCTCTGAGGCACTATATTCTTCTTCTATTAAATCTTTATAGTTTTGAACTCTATGTATCTTGCACATCCTTCTTTTTGTGTTGATTAAATAAATTAGATAATGTACTGATAATATATCCCATTAACTACCTGGACAGAAACCTGTGTCATACAAATCAATTTTTATGTTTCACAAAAATTAGTGAAACATAGATTTTGCTTTTTAAGCTATAAAACCCCTTTTTTTTCCTATAGTGGAATTTGCATTATGACATGGCTAGCAAAAAACTTTTTTTTTTTTTTTTTAAACTTTCATGTTTTGTTAAATTATGAATTAAATGTGTTTGTCCTCATGTTTTAGTAGAGTAAATTTAACAGTTTTATTAACTATCTGACCTATAAAGCAACATAATAATAAGTCACTTAAATGGATGAACCTATGTGATAACATAAAGTTGGCTAATAGACCTCAAAAAGCAATGGAATCTAAATGCATTTAAGAATTAATGAGAAGCAAGGTTATAGTGAAGAATTAGTCTAGAAACTGTCACATCTCCATATCTAGGGCTTTCTTACATTAGGACATCAGTGAAAAACTTCCTAAGAGTGGCAGGTTGACTAAAAGTACATTCATCACTCATCCAGAAGGGTCACAAAAGAACCAGGAGCTACAAATAAAGCATTTCAGACCTCACTTTATTTAATCAGTGTTCTTGATTTCACAGCAAGAAAATTACTGGGCAAAAATGGTATCCATGTGAGGGTACCAAGGCCAAACCAAGACCAAACCCATTGCTGACCTAAAAGAACTCAAGGGACTTCATAAAATTTACCTGGACAGTCCTCTGCACGGTTTTTCTTTACAGCATTCCGGACCCTCGTATTTCTCACTTTACCAGAACGTGCATGTAAAAAAAATACAATTAATAAAATGATAGCGCATAAGCCAACAGAAAGACTTGGGGAAAATAAACCAGGTGTGCTATAAAACATATGCATGCAAAACAATCTCCTCATGCAGCAATTACTATGTAAGAAGAATGTGCCCGTTTGTGCATTCTTGCAGTTGGATGTTATTCTGCCTCTCTGGCCACTATTCACAGCTCAGAACCCCTTTATCCACTCAATCTCCCTCTGTCTGAATTCTTGAGTCTCTGAGCTGTGCTTTAGCAAACACATTACTAAGCTGTCAGTTGGTGGACTTTGTGAACTGGCCATCATTATGCACAACATGTATTGATGTTGATCTGAATAAGGCAGAGATTGTGTTTTTAGCCACTGCATTACTGCTTAGGTCTTGTACGTCTCTCCAACTCAAAGTGTCAACCCTCATTTAGTTTCTTCTCTGATAAATGCAATGTCACAAATTATACCTAATGCTTGCAGTTGCCAGGCAATTTGCTTCCTTGATTAGCATGCGTGCTGTATGCTTTTTATGTTATACAAAAAAAAGTTATTTGTCTGGCTTTGTCCCCGATGACACTTAACTAAACGTTCCTCAATTCTTAATCTGCTTCATTGGAATTGCTAATTATGTTTAATGCAGATTCACAGATAATTATTCTCTCATTTATACTGTGAACTAATCTCATTTTTGTGTCCATTTACTCACCAATAATTGCCTCATGACAAAGACCTCAGCCATTGATTTTCATAAAGTTTTGAACACATTTTAAATCGCATTAAGACATTTCTGCAAAACATCCTCATTAGAATCAATAATGCATTTTGATATAAATTAACACTGAATAAATATTTCATTCGAGTCGTGATCAGGTTGTTTTAAATAGCCCATCTGAAAACTTTCTACAAAGATAGTTCGCAAGTTATGAAGCAGGATTTGTAAAAACGTCATGAGTAGAAATTAACTACGTCGTTCTGTCCTTGACTCATTGTCCCAAGGATTGTTGGTACACTCAAATGTCTTTACCACATTGACAGTCTCTGATAACCATTGACATGTCTGCACTGCCTGTTTTGTTTTGTTTTCCTAAAATAAATAAGTTTGGCATGAAATAACTTTATTTCATCAGTTGGTATAGGGTGCCAACTCATAACATCTCCACAGAACATTATTTTAAAAAAAAATAAAAAATAAAAAAATATATATATATGTATATATATATATATATATATATATATTTATTTATTAAACTGGCCTAATATGGCTGAGAACTCTGGAAATTTTACTCTCAAAACAACTTTGAGATGTAAAATCCCTAAATGAGGGGTAAAGATTTGTTGGTCACGAATGTAGGCCTTACAATCGTTTCATCCCAAAACCTTTCCATGCAGCACACACAGGCACAACCCACTGTGCCAGCTGGCAGGCAGTTGGCAGCCCAGTGCAGGATTAACTGGTACTAGTATGCTGGCCTATAAATAGAGTCTACCAACTGCTTCAGGAAATGAACCATGATAGAGCCTCCCAAAGGCCCACGAACAGGATGTGCTTTTTATCCTCTCCCCCTCTGCATGGATTTATCACTGCCTGCATCTGCGAGCTCCATAATATTCATTACTGACTTTCATAGAGAAGCCTCCAAAAAGGGTGCACATAACAAAACACCTGCTTTTATGCTGCAGTGGTCTATATATACGTGCAAATGCCCTGCATGAGTCGAGCCAAAAGCCAATTTACTTCACACAGGATTTACAGAGCCGTTGTTCTGCAGACTGTGTGCCGTTCTCACAATGGTGAAAGGCATTGTTTCTCTCCAGCACTCACCCTGAGCATTGATCTTCTGTAGGCTGAGCAGACTATTCGCTTTGTATGTTTGCCTGCCTTAGTTGACGCGCTCCGGGGATTGATTCTGGCTATGCAGTCATTATCTGAGCTCAGAGGGGGCAGTTTGGCTGTAACCTCTGGAAGGAAGACACAAGCATGGAAAAATGGTTAATGACAAGAGTTTAGTGTCGTGGGAAAAAGAGTTGGCATATATGTGTGTGTGTGTGTGTGTGACTTTACAGTGTGGTGCATTGTATTGTGAAATCAGGACAAAAGTATGAAGAGTGTAACATTCTCAATATTAGCTGTAAATAGGTTAATTGAACTTTAAGAAATTTGTATTTTTAAGTGTTTATCTGCGCTTAGTTAATTGCCAACTCTGGTTTTGCAGTTTAAAAGTGAGGATAGGTCTTCTTTTTGTAAAATAGCGTTTTTGTTTCTATTTTAAATTTCTAAATTAAAACAAGGTTGATATTTTTAAGTGGAATCCTATTGAAACAAGCTGGTTTTTTTAGTATAACTATCCAGTACCTCGGAATGTTCAACACATATTGAGGAAATCAACCAAACTGTTCAATGGAATACTAATATGATGCATTTTTAAACCCCTCAGTATATCGTTGGATGAAGTCAAGGCTAAAGTGGTGCTTGTCCATGATGAGACGAGGGTTCTCTCCGAGGATGAAGCACTGGTGAGCTATTTTTAAAATTCAATAACACAGTTTTCTTCAAGGTTTTTCATGTAGGCTTCACTTCATGCTTAAACTTTCTGTAGGTTGTTTTAAATTTAGGTTGCATTTTCTTTCTTTTCATTTTAATTTTCATGTAAATTGAAATTTTATTTGAAAGCTCCCGCCCTCCTTCTGCCACCTTTAGACATTTTAGATGACACAATTGACTTTGTAGGTATTCTTAATCATCTTCCACTGCTGTTTATATAACATTTAAGTCATTTTTGTGTCAGTTACAAAGAAAATAAGTATCTGTTACCATGGAAACCTAGTGAGAAACAGTTAGGCAGCAATAAAACCAAAGTAAAATGACGACATTTCTAAGTATTTATAGAGTCTTCCCTATTGCCACCGATTTGTTTCCAAACATGCAGCACTTGAGTCTGCAAGGCCTTTATTATAAAAGTAAGAGATGGCACTGATGTTGATTTATTTATTTACTTTTGATTAAATTAACTTGTGATTTCTTATATATTGGCCAATGAAAATATATTTGTCTTTAAAAATGAAAATACTTGTGTTTCATTATATTTAGCAACAAGATGTAAATTAAATTTACAAAAAGCATAAACAATGACTCGAGGAAATTTCAAGTGCAAGACAGCCTCCATGAGTTAGGGAGCCTTTTACGATATGGCATAAATGTAAAGAAGTCCTTGGCAATTAAGATCTTAAATCGGGTTTTAAATCATAATAAACATTTCTTGTTTTAGGTCTGTTAGTAATGACAAAATTATTTCCTAAATACCTAATTGATATTGTGGATTTTTTATTACCTTCTTCGAAGTCGTAGGTTTACAGAAAATAACATTATGCCTTCAAACAGTTTGGGAAAGCCAGGGATGTTTGTAAACATCTGACAGGTTGCTTTATGTTAGAATTAAAGAGATGTAGAACTTTAGCAGACAGCTTCATTTTGTGACATTATGGGAAACCAAATGAAGTCAGGGAAAATATCCAGGGGAGAATCGTTGACCTCTACTAGTCTGGTTAATGCTTTGGCACACCTTTGAGGTAGCAGAAGGTGCCACATTCAACTCTTCCAACAATTATAGGCCAGTACAAACAGCATGGAAATGTCTGGTCATGATACGTGACAGGAACACGGCTCCGTGTTCCAGAAAATAATGTATTTTAGTGTGAAAATTGTTAATAGGCACTAGAATAAAAGCAAAAGACATTTAAGATGCTGCTGAATGCGATTCGAGTGTCATTGCCAACAGTGAAATGTGTCCTGTATTAACATTAGAAGAATAGCATATCGGCGAGGAAAAATACCTTCATTTTGGAGGTATGTGCTGAGGACAGATGAAACTAAAATGTGTGTGTGTGTGTGTGATGGCTGCTGTTATATTTGAAGGAAAAAGTTGGAAACTTGCAAAAATGAGAACACCATCCCAACCATGAAAATAACTTGTTTTCATGGTTGAAAACAAGTTCAACAAAACAAAACCTAACTTTGTTTTGGTGTGGGCTCGATCATGTGTGGTTGCTATGATATAAATAACATAACGAGGAATGAACATTATGTTACATCTGACAATATAAACAATTACTAACAAGTGGTGATAGTACTAACCAAACGAAGTCAACGTTCTCGAGTGGCCATCACAATTCTCTGATCTGAGTCTCACAGAAAATATACGGACCGGGCTGAAAAGATGTGTGAGAGAGTAAAGCGGCCTACAAATCTTCGTTCTGTCAGGAGGAATGGGCCGGTACTCCAGCAAACTGTTCTATGAAGCTTGTGGAAGGAAATCCAAAGTCTTTGAACCATGTGATACATTTTAACAGACAATTCAACCCAACGCAAATGAAAAGTTGGTGAACTTCCAAAGTTAAAGATAGGCAAAAATATATCATTATTCTAACATTTAACAAACAAGAAATTTTAGTTATCCTCAATGACCTTAGCAGTCAAATATCTGGTTTCTAACTTTTTACATACTTTTACATCTAACTTTTGTAACTCATGGGTTGAAATTGGCGGAGGGTACAATTGACCCAAAGCCTATTACAAGCAGTATTTGGTAAACAAACACGGATAGAGGTTTTACCTGTCTGGACATTTTTAAAAAATCCTTATTTTTAGGAAAAAAAAAAAAAAAAACACAATACAAAAACAAAGCTGAAGTATTATTCAGAACTGATTTTCTAATGGCATGATTATCCAGCAGCCTTGATGAAGGATTAGAAGTGGTTGTAGAAAATGCAGCTTTAGCGGTGGATTTGTTTACCTGGTCGTTTTTAGAGCTCCAGGGAGGTTTTAGATGGGAGTGAGGGAAAATATATATAGGTCATGTATTTTTTTATTTTTATTTTTTTTGTATTTTTATTTTAATAAACTTCATGTCTCGTGACTCCATTTTGAGTGTTGTCTCCACTTGTACAAGTGGACGACACTTGTGACACTTCACACTCATTTCGATTCTGAACAGGATGAGCATGGCTTGCCAGTGGTGATTTAAAAAAAAAAAGTATTTCTTCCTCAAGCTGTTTTTGTGCGGGAACGTGTCTGTCTGTTTCACTTAAGACTTGTTGATCCCCTGTTTTACGAGGCAGCACATAACAAGATGTCTGTGTGTAAACAAAGCAGCCCAAACTTCCTTTTCCTTTTCTTTTATAAATTACAATATTCATGGGGACCACATAAAGACACGCACACACACACACTCACACAAAACCACAAAACAGAGAAGCTCCAGAGCTCTGACCTGCATGAAAGTGTCACAGATCTCTGTGTTAAATTTTCCTGGTAAATGGGAAGATATTCTCAGTGAATTCAGCTGCATGTGAAGAGGATGAATTAGTATAAAGATTCATGAATATGAAAATGTGTGCTTAACTGCAACCACAGCAAACTGTAATCAAGCTGGGCAAATTAAACAGGCTGCCATTAAACAAGCAATTTACATTAAAACTGACGAGGGGCTCAGTGTGTCAGACCCTATAATCAAAGTTGGGGCCTACGGGGATCGTATCTTTTGAGGAAGTTAATTTTTAACTGTTTTGGCAATTCTCAGAGAATAAGGCCTGGTCGTCTTCAGCAATTGTCTTGTTAAACAAGAGGCATGCTTTGGTGAGTCCAACATGTACCAGTGATAGGAAGTACGCGTTAGTTTGCAAAGTTTGACTGTACAAACAAGTGTTGCCTGATGCAAAGTTGTGTTTTGACATTTGTGTTGATCTTTATCTTGAAATTTGATCTTTATTTAAAAGCGGAATAGCAAGTACTCTATCCAAAATATTAAAGTATATTTTCACATTATACTGATTGTTCAGTTAGCATTTTATTTTTGTTTGCTGATATTCTGAATTCAATGCAGATGCATTTGTGAGATTGGTGAGTGGTCAGTCTTAAAATTAGTTTAATCTATTAGCTGCACACATGCATGATTATCATTCATAATTACTCATAATTATGAATGATTACAATTCATAATCATAAGGTAAAGCAGTTCATTATATGCTTACGAATTGTTGAGCCTTTGGGCGTGTTTGGATGGATAGTGGTGAAATTATGCTTCAAATGAGACAATGAAATCTCCCGTTTTTTTCTGAAAACAAATTCTTCCCATTTAGGTAGAAATATTAATTTCTCCTCTTCATGTTTATTCATATTTGTACATACAAAAAAACTACAAAGTCATAAAACACAGTCAACAATTTAAGTGCAAAATTTTGTCTAGTGGCATCATTACGAATCAGACTGTTTATTAATGTGTCATTTATTATGTTTCAAAAGCAAAAGCAGGTAGGTTTTGAGTAAGTCAGTGTTTTAGCTGTCTTGCAGTTTTCAGGAAGTTTGTTCCAGATCAGCGCTAGCTCAACAGAATTCTACATGTGCATTGTGCACATTATGCTGGTTTTGCTAGGGCTTTCTTCAAGCAACTTCAACAGTTCAGTGTTGTCACAGTATCAACTTTTCTAAACGCTAATTTTAAAAAAGGGCCAGGAGCCGGCAAAGAGCAGGATGCGACTTGAGAGCTGCGGGTTCGCCAGCGCTGACCTGTAGGATGCTTGCTGCTGATGTTTGAGATTGTGATTAAATCATGCACAGAAAATAACCTCCCAAACACAGCTAAAAAAGATTTTATAAAGCATTTGAAAAGGGGAAAAGCTTTGCTCCACTGTTCACATCCAAGGGAATGAGCTTACTTTTTTTTTTTTTTTGAGTCTATATTAACATTACATTTATTTGGCTATGCTGCAGTAAAATACCAAAAACATATGTAATCCCTAAGTTGAGCAATAAAGCCAACAAGGAAGAAACACGGACTCTGTGATGTTTTTTTTTCTCATATGTGCTTTTTGCTGAAATGAAAGGCGTTATTAGTGTTCAGTCGTGCTGAATAAAGAGCTTGATAAACTTTCCTCTTTTGCACTTACAAGTGGCGATCATATTCTTTTTCTTTTCTGTTTTTTGGTTCTCTGATTCAATTTGTTAAATTTTCACATCTTTCTTGTTAGTTTTCCTGCTTCTTTTCCCCTTCCTCTATAAGAAGCTTTGGCCTCGCCAGAAAATTCACTTTCCACTTCAGTGGCCCAGATAATTCAAGAAGGATTTTCAGGAGAACAATTTGATGATCAAAGGGAAGCTCGACGCTCAGAAGGGAAAAAGGGTACTTTGAATCGGCTTTCCCTCTGTGTTCCAACGTTATGTTATAGCCTTTCATTACTGTAGAAACCCCTGCTAAGGTAGGGTTACTTTAGTTCAGACAATAAATGGTAAAGAAGCCAAACAGCGAAAGAAGGGGAAGGAGAGATGTAATTTTAGTAATGAAACTTAAAGTTTTGCACAGACCGAACTTTTAGCGCTTCTTTATTTCGCTTTTATTAATGGGACAATACCTTCATAGAACCGTTGATGTGTGACTCAACTCGATCCGCAGCAACGTCTCTGAGAGCAGGAAATTGCTTTCTCTCAGCCTATACACGTTCTGTGCCGAGGCGCATATCACTTATCCATCTTTCTACCTGCTCACATACCTTTTAAAGTCCTCTACTCGGTCTACTAGAAACAGTCTGAGAATATTGCATGTTTTCCGTTTGAACTGGAGAATCAGAGTAATCCTCCATTTAAAAAAAGAAAAGCCAAGGTGTTCATGCACTATTTAATGTTGATGAGACAAGGGAAGAGTTAAGGGAATTTCGCTTTTTGCAAGTGTGCAGAACAACAACAAAAAAAATTCTGCAGGTGTAAGGAAGGGATTTTTCTGTAACAGCTAGCAGTCTAGATGAAGACATTTGTCGTGCTTCAAAATTTTAAAATGGGGGCTATGTTTTAGGTGCTCAATTATATGTCAGAATAGCTTAAAGGTAGAAATTATGATAGTGGAATTTTATTTTAGTGGCTAGGCAATAGTGTGTAAACAAATTGACAATAAAACCGAATTTCACTGCACTCATTTTATTTTATGACCAAATGTGGAGTTGATGTTTCTTTTGTATTTTTCCTACTCTAAAGTGAAGCCCCAAATAATTCATGCCAAATTATTGTCAGCTTTAGGTAACCGTTCAGTTTTTTACTAGAGAGTAAAAAACTTCAGTCTGATTTGGGTGATTGGCCAAAGATTAGGGTGATTGAGGTTGGAAGACATCCTCGCAAAGACATTGCAGAAAGATAATCGGCAATTGTAATCCTAGTCGTATTGCTCTAATGAAAACAAAACGATTATTCCTTTCATTACCAAGGAGTTTCAACATGATATTTAAGTAAATACATGATTAAAAAATATAAGTTCTCTTTTGTTTCCCCAGAAATAATCTTTTTTTTTTTCCCCCAAGGATTGCATTTGAAAATGTTTTATTTTTTATCAGAAAGCAAATTCTTGGTTAATGGAAATCATTTTAAATCTGAGCCTGCCAGGAGTTTGAATAATTTTACGATTTACTACATTTATTATGCAAAATTTTTATTATTTGTTCAGTATCTTTTTTGTCTCACAACGGGGGAAATTAGTGTTGCAGCCAGGCATTTCAAAAATACAAAAACAACCTAAATACCCACATTGGCGATGCACATTTTCCTGCATGTTTGAGGCATTTCCTTTTTAGCATAAGAGAAGGTGCATCCTAAACAAATAGTGCTAGTTTTAAATTTTAACTATGTTATTTTCAGCAAAGGACGATAATCATCTTGGACCCTTTTGCCATTTTGCAGTTAGACAATTTCATGTCTGACTGTTTTTGTTTACACTTTTAAGAACTGCTCTGTCCTTCAGGCTTTTTTCAATAAGGATATTGCTTAGATGAAGGCAAAGGCTATACAACTTAACGGGGAGGTGGTTGAATTGCCTCTCCTCCCTTTCATGCTTTTGTTTTTGGTGTTTTTGTGCACAACCTTTTTGGGTAAAAATGGAGCCAAATGTTCTGGAACATGATGTGCTGACTGAGTCAATTCTTATCCTCCTCTACGCCTGTCGCAATAAGCAATAAATCAATTAATAACATGACAAGTTAAAACGACCTCAATAAGGTCTATTTGCATGATTTATTGTTTTTCACGTTCTCTCTCTACCAAAAACTCAATGATGAGACTTCCATCTGGCACATTGGTCTCAGCTAGCCCTTTTTTTTTTGAAGGACAATTTTGTTTGCCGAGACTTCATAATTCATTCAATGTCTTTCTATTTCTTTGTTTATTTTGGATATTCAAAATGTCTTATCAACATTTTTTATGTTATTTATAATTATTAATAGAAACTCCTGATGAAAATTTTATTTATTGTGACAACAATAACTTACAATTATCGTTAATTTCGAAAACCCAAAAGCTATGTTTTGTCAGGATTGCACTTTTTAGAGACCCACTGTTGGTTTCATGATAGCATAAAAAAATAAATCAATTAAAAAATTGCCTTAAATGCAGTTACCTTGCAAAGGTTAGCTAGTTGGTATAGTTGTCACAATAAACTTTACAAAATATTATGATAAAGTCTATATTGCCCATCCCTAATATCTACTATTTTAGTTAGATTCAAGTGTATATTCACAAGAACTTAAATGTGATATAATTAATCAATTGATCTGAATATGTTAAAAGTATTATAAATCTTCCAATGCAAATATTTTGTATTACTCGTTTATCCACCCACCCTCCCACCACTCCATCCATCCATACATCCATTTCTGATTAACATAGTAGGATTTGCGAGGAATTAATGGTACACTGTCCGAAGAAAGAACCAAGAACCCTGAAAATGTGTTTGAAAATGTATGCAATTTTCCAATTAAAGAGGTGCAGGAAGATTGCAGAGGGAAATCTGTTCAATTTTATGAGAATACTTTGTTCTGTGAAAGGTCAAAAACTATGTGAAAACCAAAATATGGATAACAAAAATAGGCAGCGCATTCTGTTCTTCTTATCTGATGTCAGAAGCCCTCTTTAAGCTGTTTATCCACTCTTGACATTCCTCTGTCACAGCGACAGCTCGACAGCAACCCACAGAGTCCCCGAGCACCTGCCACACAAACAAGCCTGACATGATTTTACCTTCCCACATGGGCAACAACGCTCTCCTGATACTCCCGTCAACATCAAGTGTTCTGCACGAAAACAAAAACTGCGTTGCCCTCCCTCTTCTCGTCACTGCTGACCAAGGTTGGCCTCTGCTGACCAGCTCTGTGCACCATCTGTCTGAGCTGGTTGACATTTGGCTCTTTCTTGAGCTGAAATCTCACCTCAGAGGGGGCCCTGACATGTTTGCATTCTGTTTTTTTGGCAATGTGTGTCAAAAGAGCACATTTCTCCTAGATTTTATCTGAACTGCAGACAGGAAGGTTTGCCTTTAGAAATCTGAGGCGGGGAGCAGGCGATGCATATTGAATCTTAATGTCGTCATTTTATTACCATTTCCAGTCAGTTTGTTAGCTCCGTTTCTGATTTCAATCAACTGAAAGTACCTGAGCAGACACATGAAAATAAAAGCAGGTGGTCTTGTGCACAGTGTATGTTGATGTCTCATTAGCCACCAGAGGGGGGCAGCAGCCTTCTAAGTTAAGCTCAAGTTACTGTAATAGAAAATGGAAAGTCACATTCACAGGTCATTTAATCTCTTTGTTTTGTCACGGGCTGGGCCTCTGGTGCTGCTTTCCTGCCTCACACACACTCACAAAAACAGAAACATCTCTCTTGTTAGGAAAAATTCTCCTTCGCTTGCGAGATATATTTATGAGACTGTTTTTATACAGCTGGTTGGATGGCTGGTTTCATAAGCCTGCAGTGATTCTAAGATTAAATGTGGGCTCTCTGGAGATTCCTGGGCCTGTATATGATTACTGTTTAACAGCGTTGGGTTTTTTTTATTTATTTATTTATTTTTAGCTGTAATGGGTATATGTGAGTTTGAGTCTTCTCTTTCCTCGCTTACAGTAACTTGAAAGATTATTACATTGCCTGGCCAAAAAAATAGTCAGTACCTAGATTTAACAAAGTGAATCCGTACGAGCGTCCAGTTGGATACAGGGCTTATTTCTGCGAGAAAAAAACAATTCAGGCTCACCCTAACATTTATCAGGCTTCCCTTAGACTCCTTCATTGCAGGGCTAGATCTGCCATTTACCATTGCTCCTCTGCTCATCAGGTTATTTGAGTAGTTAGTGGAACAAAAAGTCACTCTTACACACCTGTCCGATGCCTAACAATAGTATGGACAGGATTTTATATGTAGGCTACTGGTCCAAATAGGACGAAGTCAGGCTGGGTGAAACAGCCTGCCAAAAAAAGTAAACATTGTGAATGCCTCAGTGTTGATGCTTGAACTAAAATATGTCCTGCAGTAATATTATATTTTTGTAGTATTAAGACTGACATTGTTTTTGAAATGGTGTCATAAAACCCAGTGACACTTCATGGCAACAGTGATGACCAAGAGGAGTGTGATTAATGTTCATAATACACCTTATGCCCCAAAGGTGCTCCTTTGCTGCTGACTACCTGGTTAGGCACACAGTCTTACAATCTGTGATCTGTTTGTCAGATAGTCATTGATCCAGGCAGTTGCTAAGGCTTCCATCCATCCGTATTTTTTGGAGTTGCTGTCAAAGCAAAACAGACTTGCATTAAATGGAGGAATCACTAGAGGAATCACAGAGCATGATCATCACAGTGCTGATTGCTTTGTCCAGATGACAGTGGGTTTGATGAACCAGGTGCATCTTCAACTCTAACTTCACAGCAACAAGCAAACTACAGGAGGTCCTCGTATGTCATGGCAACGGGTCTATAATCCTTGAGAATTGATGGGTGAGCTGTTTATGGTGCCAGAACAAGTTAGGATGTTTTTCGGAGCCCTGGGACATTATCCTACGTCAGGCTAGCATAAAGAGGAGTTGCAGAATCCCACAGACCCTAAGGGCTCTGAGGCTGATACCGTCTGGACCAGAAGCCTTGATCCAGATTTCAGGTATACTTACCTGCTTCGATGGGGAATACCTTATGTATCACTGTCTTGTTTGTGGAATAGATCTGAATGTTTGGAGGTTGCAGCACACCAATGAGAAAAGCAGAGAAGTGTCAAAAACTGATTTCCTTAAATGGTTTTTGTTAAGTTAAAAGAATTTCTATCTGGCTTTGTGAAGCTGTATATGAAAGGATGGAAGTTAAAAGGGGCAGGTCAGCACCACAACTTTATCACCTGCCACCCAACATGTCACATTTTTCCCTTTCCGACTGGAGTGCTTTTGACTCGTATAATTTGAAATGACAGGTAGAAACCTGTGGCAGAGTTGTGTTTTTTTTTTTTTTTTAGAACTGAGGTGGAGAAAAGTTTCTTGCTAGGAAAAAAACCCCAGTTGCATGTCATGTTCTTGTAAGATGGGAGGAAGGCAAGGAAACTTCAGAGGAGAGGCTGCACCCAGTGATCTGGACGATAACGGTGAAGGAGTTGTTTTTGTTTTTGTAGACTGAGCAAATCCTGACACTTCTCGATCTCTTGCCTCACCCTTCTCTAATCTTCCCTGCACTCATCTTTTGTTATGTAACTGTCACAAGATTGGATGTGCTTGAGGTTGCTTGGGTGCTGCAGTTAATGGAACCTGTGGGAGGTCAAAGGCAAGAGAGGGATACAACAAAATGGAAAGGCTGCTCCGGCAAGTCTTGACAGAGATCGAGGACCTTTCTGCCTGTATTGCTGTCCAATAACTAAACTAAATTGCCCTGATTTTAATCCCAGAAAGCATGAGAAATATAACATGGAATGATACAAGCAGTCAGGTGAAGGGGATATGAAGCGCTTTAGCTCAATTACTAACAGTTCTAGCTTCCAAGTTACCCTGACAAACCAGGCTTTAAGCAACCCCAAGGCAATCATCTGTGTCCTTATCAGCTCTAACCACTTGACAAATACTATTGATGTTGCAGCTGGGTAACTGCAGCTCCAGAGAACATGGTACACACCGAGTGGTAAGCCACATAGGGACATTTCAATCCACTGGGACAGTCTGTACCAGCTCATCCTACACTAGTGTATTGATTGGTGATGTTTTACTTTATTGACATAAACACTGTTTTAAATACCTCCTTTCTAACATCTAGGGAAACAAGTTAGTCGAATTATCCTCTTGTTCCTCTAATGACAGGGTATGTTATTAATGTAACAAAGCGGAGGTGCTGGGGAACTGGTTTATTGCAGTTTTTACTGTTAAATAACATATCTTGTTTCTTTAAACTTAATCTAGCATTAGCTGTATCGACACATGTATGCTGGAAAAAATTGAGAAAATATGCTATGGTTTTTAATCAGATGCATTTAAAAACACTTCAAAGGTATCGTGCATGAGCACCATAGGCCATGTGACTCATAAATTAGCTAACTTTACAACAGCCTAAGTCATTCATACAAAATAAAGCCACACATTTTGCTAACAAACGTAAACGACTAAAATTAAAATGAATATTTGTTCTCGTTTCAACCCTTGCCACAGATTCTCAGCTGGATTTAGATCTAGATTTTGACTGGATTCCTTAATTTTCACATTTTGTTCCATCCAGCTTCCCATCAACTTCCCATTTGCATGGACAGGGAAGCACCCCTACAGCATCTCGCTATCACCGTCATTTTTAAGTATGGAGATGTTATGTTTTAGGATGATGTGAAGGGTTGGTTTTGCGCCACAAAAGGTTTTTGTTTTGGCCAAAAAAATTCAGTTTTTGTCTCATCTATCCAGGGCTAATACTATACCTGTTTTCTATATTTTTAATTATAAAGAATTTGTCCACATATAGATGTCTACTCATGCCTCAATGCAATTGAAAGATCTGGGCTTGACTAACCGAAAATGATTTTCACAGTATGACCTTAAAAGTGCAGCTTTCAAGATCTTAATGTGCATTTGGCTGACCTGAAGTAGGCGTGAAGAATTATATTTATATATTTATATATAGTGCTTGGATAGTACTGTTTCAAGCTAAATGTTTCTTTCTGTTTCAACACTTTTTGTAAAGCACTTTACTACTTTGTGGCCTCACAAAGTACAACAATACCAACACCTAGTGTTTCTAAGGTTCCAGTTCAACCACAAACATAACAATGCTCTTGTTGGAATCACTTCTAGAGCAATTTACACTGTAATAATCTAACAAGAAAAACAATAAAAAGCCTCATGTTAAATTATTACCCTTTAAATTTGGAAGACAGCCTCATTTGATTTTGATTTTAAATTTACGTAACCTAATTTGAGGTTTGGAATAGATGCATCTGAAATAACCAATTTGATGTTAAATTAGCAACTTATTTGGATTAAATTTTTGAATTACAGGCGGCATCAAATTACCAGTAAAAGGTTTCAACAGTATATTTGACAATTAGGATACAATTTGAAAACATAAACTTGTCGTCATCTTCCTTTGATATTTAATTCTCCTAATGTGTCTTGTGTTTGTAGCGTTTTTTAATTCCTTTTGGCTGCTTTGTTGTGTTTTTGTTCATTGTAAAACAGCAGGAGGCCTTTCAAATCCATCTTGGAGCTTGGGAACATTGTTTACAGAAATGTGTTGCTCAGCAGTGTAGATATTCACATGCTTATTCTAGCTGTTTTGTTTGGTCCTTTGAAGCTCTGAAACATTTGAGTGAAAAGTCACAAGTTGTGTGGGCTCATGAAAGGTGACTGATTGTTTGTACAGAAAAAAATGGATGTTTAATCAAAGTATTCATTATAGTTTGGGCTCCACTAAATCTTGGTAGTGATGACATTTGGACTTCCAAACATTAGTTTTGTAAAACAAACAATGTCGAGAACACATAAAAGAAACATTTTTAAAACCATTTTGACATTTATTAGCAATTAGCATTGTTAGTATAACTAGGTGTAACAGCTTATTTGCTAGATTTTAAACTTTTCTAAATTGTATCAAATTTTGTCACCAGTTCACCAACATTTCCTAATCCATTTTGACCAAAAGCAGATTAAACATTTAAAAGCATGAAAAAGTCACCATTTTGTAGGTCATTTAGCTGTTCCATTTGCTGACGTTTCTTGTCCAATAAAAAAGTGTTTGTTGGACAAGTGTTTGTTCCTCAGCTGCTGTTGCTCTAAGAATATAAAATAAGATGCACAAAAAAACTGTCTTGTATTTTCATTATAAATACAAAAGAGGCTCTGTGAAGCAACACACTGTTCAGTGGACTTCTATTTTAAATTGTGAATGTATGCCTAAATCTCCTTAGAATAAAATATGTGTATATGGACTTTAGACTTGTGTGATATGGAACATTTTATGAGATTAAATGTATGTGGAAATCATTCAGTTAAATAACAATTTTTTTGTTCAGAAAATTGTGTAAATATAAAGCAATAAGCTGTTCTCTTCACTTTCTCTAGTGATATTGAATAGTAAGGTACATTAAATATTATGCAACTTTGTGCAAATATAAATTAAATGTGGCAATCTGTTTGCTTATCCTTTTCTGTTTCTTGCTCTTTTTAACTTTGAATTATGAGATGCGAATACAGAGATTCAAATAACTGGATAATAGGATTTTTTTTTTTTATTACTGTGCATTTACTTTATTGCGGAAAAAACACATTAGAAGATGACACTAATACATGATGATCACAGTCAATGTTTTCAGTATAAAGCATGTTATGTTTTGTTGAGCTTACCTACAGTTGTTTCCAGGTAATCTGCTTGATTTAGTTGTTTTTCTAAATATCAAGTCGCATTAAATAACATCCGACACTGGACAGATCCTCTTGCCTCTGAAAGAACATCTCATCGAAGCGCTTTAGCTTGTTTGTGGGGGGTGACTGTTGATGTGATTGCCGTTTCTATGGCGACCTCCATCATAAGACAATAATGAAAACTCTCCGTGGCCATCAGGGTGCAGAAACAGTGCATGTCCTCAGCGTTTCAACCTTACGTGGGGCTTAGAGGAGTTACACAACCCGACGTTCTCCCTCAGAACGTTTCTCTCCAGCATCATCTGAGTGCTTCTGAGACCGGCAAAGATTGGGGCTTGCTACCAAAGGGACGACACTCGGAATGACAAAACTCCCAGTGTCTGTCTGTCAGGCTTGGTCTTTATCCGACTGACATTTGCTGGCTCAGGCTCATCCAGGCTCTAGAGAAAGCCAGGGATAAGAGTCAGACACAGATGGCTTTTTTTTCCCCCCTGAATTCTGTTGAGCACAAGATTTATAATGGAAAAAAAATGTTCCCAAATCCACATCCTGTTTTTACCAACTCTCAGAAATATAACTGAGACTTGTTATGGTTTAGACACCTAGGAGTTATCTCCTGCAATATTCATATCTCTTGAACTTTTGTTACATTTGTTGTGCAACAACCACAAACTTCAGTGTATGCACTTTGGTGAGGTGTAAGAAAAATAATACATTGTTTTCAGTGTTAAAAAAAAAAATAAATAAATATATATATATATATATATATATATATATATATATATATATATATATTATATATAAATTGTGGAGCACATTTGTCAAGAGCTCATCTGTATAAAAAAAAAAAAGAATTTAGAAATTTTGAATTTAATTCTATGAAAAAAGCCACCCCTACATTTGACAGTTTGCCAATTGCAAAATACTTAAAGATCAAAAACGATTAAAAGCTCCTTGTTACTCCTCACATAAAATCCAGTGGATCCATTAAATAAATTGAGTCCATAGGGAACCATCTCGATCGGGTATTTGATCAAGATGCTTTTTCTCTTTGTATGTTTTCCAATCATTTCCTATTTTGGGAAGAGCCAAGTAAGAACTCTCTAGTTTAAAGGAACAATTCATCCCTTGTGGTCTGGGGCAATGCCTTGGGATGTCTTACAATGAGCTGGAGTGGGATGTCGAGGTGGTGTTGAGAACATTAGTGAATAAACAGCTTCATGAAGACCAAGGATATAAAGTTAAAGCAGGGTTTTGTTGTAAAGCAATATCACAAGCTTTAAACATTTCACGGATTGCTTTTCAGTCCATCAGCTGAAAATGGAAAGAGTATAGCACATCTTCCATCAAGAATCGATACCCACCCAAACAGGAGATCCAAAAAAATGTAGCACTTACAGAAGGCTTTCAGTGGCATAAACCTAAAACTCAGTCTCACCAAGGATGCATACATTTCAGTTTAAAGCGTGATGGCAGCATCAAGTTGTGGGCATATGTTTCTTTAGGTCAGAGGAAGGAAGTTGGGAAGATTTGGAAGGATGGGTGGACCTGAAAAAAGTTCACCTTCAAGCAGGACAATAGCCCTAAAAAAAACAAAAAAAACAAATAAGTTTAAAACTGATGTATTAGAAGGGACCAATCATAGTCTAGAAACACTTCACTTTAATGTTCACATATTCTCTCCATCCAAACTGACTGAGGTTGAGCTGTTCTGTGAAGGACGAAGGTTACAAATGTCTATCTTTACATGTGAGTATAGCTGGTCAAGACGTGTTACTAAGACTTGTAGCTGTAGTTACTAATAGACGTGGCTCCACAAAATATTTTCTAAAGAAAGCTTAAACAGACTGGTGTTGTAACTGAGGAGATGTTCCCTGTATTCTGAGTGAGTTAAAAGAACAATTCAAGACTGCCTTGTGCCATTTAAAACTGATGAGCCAGAGCCAGCATGAAGGAGGAGAGGGGAGGTGTAGGTGTTAAATTGATTGGCGAGAGAAAAAAGCATCTGCTTTGCAATCGCTTAGCAGTTGCCTCAGAAGCAAGCCTGCCTTTGTTTCCAAACAAGAATACCCACTTCTGTGTGCCGAGGAGTGTCGCCTTTGAAAGAGGGAAAGAAATTGTTGCATAGGAAACATTTAAAGATTTTGATCTATTTTTTTTCTCCATTTCCGCCTCAACTCCGTTTTTTTTCCCCCGCCTGTTCTTCAGCCACTTCAGAGTTATTATGTGGGCAGAGAACGAAAGACAAAGGATACGGTGTTGGAGTCAGCAGCTGATCCAATGACAGCGAGGCGAGATGGTCTCAGGTGTACCTGCTTCTCAAGTAACACTTCAGGTTAAGAAAGGTTGTGATTGAGGAAGCCAAGGAGCGAAAAAAGAAACTCTGGGGCATCATGGGAGCTTGCATCCTGTGTGACAAGTTCCTCAGTGCGTGCAAACTCCCCGACATCGAGAAAAACAAAGAAACAGGAGACCTGAACTCTCCGACCTTCCCAAAAGTGAGACCAGACTTGGATTATGCTGAACAAGAGATTCCTGACTCTGCACATCTCTTATTGCAGCTAGCTTAGTGCATTTGTCTCCTGTAAGTAAAATTAGATTTTCAAAGCTTAGTTTTCAAATTTAATTTACCAGCTGCTAATGAATGCACAAGAAAATTTGAAGAATATCGGCTTCATTAAAAGTTTAAAAAAAGGTTATATATATTTTTTGTTTTTAGAAATATGGGAGCTCAAGGATTTATGACAAACCAATGGCTTCAGTTCAGCATCTCCAAGCTGATGCAGAATACAGTTGGTAGCTTATGTAGTTTGTTCCTTCTTTGTTCAAGTCTGGCTTTACTCACATTCACAATGGCTTCCTTAACTTGACAAAAAAGTTTTGCTTGATTTTGCTGTTCACAGGACTAGAGTTGTTTTTGCTTCGGTTGTCAGTGGAGGTAAAGATTCTGTAATGTATTGAGGATGGTGGTCAGCTTGCAGAGAATCATGGACGACTGTTGAGTATGTATGTATATTTGTCACATGACAAAATTTTAACCCAAGTTTTTTCAACCAATAGCTACCACAAAAAAAATGACAAACCACTTCAAGTAGTACAATAGTTAGTGAAAACTGTGATTAAAACCAATTATGCTCAACCAAATAAGTGGGGGTCTCTGACGAGAAACAAAAGTCATAAGATGCTGGATCTGACTGACTTCATGTTTCCCATAGACAATAAAGCTTAGGAATACGAACATATTCCTGTTGCTACAATTGGCATTAGTGGAATACATTTTTTAAATGACAGAATTGTGGATTAGCAATTCTTGTTAAATACAGAAATAATATTAGTTCATCTATTGGGAAAAATCCTGCTAAATAAATCAGCATAGCCTTGTATCTTGTAGCCTTGTGTTTTTGAAATTTAGTTGGTTTTTAAACCAGGCTGGAATGTGGGGCGCATACAAATTCTCTTTATGTTTCCTTTTAACGATAGAAATTAAGCTTAATTGCATTCTGCGCCTGTAATATTCCTCACACAGCTCATAGCCATTCTTCCATCATTCTTTAAAGTCTAGCTGGCTAATTAATGAAGCTGTCAATCATACAATACATGCAGCACCAAGAGGAGGAGGAAAATTCCTTAATTGGAAAACTTTCCCTCTTTTCCCTTGGAGAATAACAGTTGAATGTCTTTTATCTGCATCTTCTAGAACTACTTAGAGATTTTCAAGAAGACTGGCGAGGAAAGTGCTTTCCATGAAGATCTTTCTCCAGAGCAGCAGATATTTCATGGTGAATAATGGTGGCTGCCAAAGTGGGAGGTTTGAGATTGAAGGTGTTTGGTTTATCAGATTAGATTTAAATGGAGGGCTCTTTTAACTTAGTAAATCTTAACACCCTCATAAACGTAGACAACTTTTCTCAAACATTTTTCAGCTTCTATAAGTTGTAAAAACCTATCACAAAAACATTTTTATTTATTTTCTGTCACTGTCATATTTTTTCATGCCAATACATCCGCCTGTTTTGTTTGTTGCAATTGAATGAACAAGAAGCCTTATGTACAAATGTAAATACATCTGCTGGTGCATCTGAACACATGGCCATCATGTTTCTGGAATCGTTCAGTGTCAACCCTAACCCTGCCCTAATAATCCAGGTGACTCAGCCATGATTGATTAGCCCCCAGTATGTGTCCATATAGCTACCAAGGCTCAACAATTCTTAGCTCTGGGCCCATCTTGAGGCCCTTTGTGCTGATTCACTGGTACTGTGGAAAGATCTCCTCTCCCTTAGTGCCTTTACTGCTCAAGGCTCTGGTCAAGAAACCTCTGCAAGTAACTCCCTGTAGGAGCCAGCTCGCTTTCCATCTGGCATACTGAAAGGAGCTAACCAGATTTGGAGAGCTTCTTCTCAAAAGGTTTCTTCCAAATGCTGATGGATCCAATACCCACAGCATCATAGATCTTCCACTGTACTATTCAGTGGGCATATTTTTGCCTACATGTTTATAATGCTTTTTTCACAGCAGATCTGTTTAAAGTGTTTGTTTACTCAAAATCTCAATCTTACGCTCATCTGCCAGAGAACACATTCCAGTTAAAGTTGCAGTAGAATTTTTCAAAGTCTACATGTTTACATTTGTGATAGTAGGTATAAAACACTTTTTTTTTTTTTTTTTTTTTAATGCTGGCACTCTTATACTGCTGGTTGGCATGCTGCAGATGGCATTTAGTAGTTGTGGAGAATTGGCATCCTGAAGATGCCACTCTGCTGCTGTTTTCTAACAGAGCTTTTTCCGTGTGCTGATCATTTTGCTCCCCATATGTGGAGTCAAAATAAAAATGGTTCTTGGTTCAGGCTAATGGGCAGGGGCTAAAAGAAACTAATTTCTGTGTCATTTCATATTTGTACCTCACAGAAACAGAAAGTCATGGTTTTATGAATTAGAAGTTTTTTTTTTATTTTATTTTCACCAGCTTAGAGAAACAGAGTCTAGAAAAGCTTCATTCATTCATTTCGAAGAAATTTTGCTCTAGGTATTTTGTTAGAAGAAATCATTTTTAAAAAAAATCCTCTATTGAATAAATGCACTCAAAAGGTTGGGATTTTTCAATTTTAATCAGTGCGAGATTATACTACTGCAATAAAAAATTATTTATTTAAAGGCCCTTTGCACATCTTGACTATAAATGTGCTCTAAAGTGAATTTCTACTGATCTGTTATTGTTCACAGAACCAGTTTTGTCACTCCCGTTTGCTCCCTCGCTGTTTCATTTATTTATTTTTTACTCATGCCCACCCCTCACTCCCTTTGCAGAGTGACATTTATTAATTAAATATGGTGTTCTGCCGCAGGATGTGCTTCCCTTTCTACTATCTCCAGACACTAATAATTACATTGGCATTTAGCTCCCTGATAAGCCGACCCTATGGCCTTTATGAAATGTTCCCCAGGCCCTAATACTGAGGAAAATATAGACAGATGACAGGCTGTAAATCGATCCATCGGTCTGTCTTCTTGCTTTTTATCTGTGGAGAAGAAGCAGCGTTCATTAGTCTGACTAAAGTGTCTTACCACACCACCTTTTTTAAGCATCACTAAAAGTGTGAGCTCTGCTCAAAATCCTACCGGGCTATTTTTGTTCTTATTTGGGCTGATGATGACGGTTTAGTACCATTAAGTAAATGCCATCACCCTTTGGTGCCACCTTGATTTATGGTTCTTCTGTACTCCATCCTTAAAGTTTAAATAGGTAGTCTTGATCTGGCAGCATGGGAACTATATCATCTGAAACTATGCATATCTCAAGTGAAAGCTAATATTATTGTAGCCCATTATAATTTGAGGACTACTGCTATGCCAGAGGTATGGGTTAATTCACACACAGGATATTTTCTTTGTCCTAGATCCTTGGGATTTCCATTGTAAAGATTTCATTGAGGTTTTGGAGCAGTTGAACACACAGAGTCTCAAACTTTAATACATTAACTGATGAAACATTTTCTCCTTGTTTGTGTCTTAATTAGAAATGTCCAGGAAGAGTCTGTTTTATTGAATATCCTACATTATCTACAGTGTTTGTGCTTTTTTTCTAAAAGCCATCATCTTTGATGAATGGATTACAGGTCTCGGTATATTCCAAGGTTGTAAAAGTCGTACTTTGAGACAGTCAGTTTTACATGGTACCATTGTTATGGTAGTGCTATGGTAGAAATTGTCAAATGTCAAGGTGGTTTAATAATCTATGCATATTTAGCAGCATTGGGAATACTTGTTGTATTTCCTTTTGAAGATTGGAAATGCCTTGACTCCACAAAATTGCTCGACCTTACTAATGTTTGCAAATTGTAAGAATTTTTGTTCGG
The DNA here is from genome assembly GCA_010277075.1 of Poeciliopsis retropinna. Classification (NCBI taxonomy): domain Eukaryota; kingdom Metazoa; phylum Chordata; class Actinopteri; order Cyprinodontiformes; family Poeciliidae; genus Poeciliopsis; species Poeciliopsis retropinna. Next base: position 6,546,937 of record VMRM01000019.1, read on the forward strand.
ATGCATACTCAGTCTCCTTATCTACCACAATAAATTTCTACAAGAATCCAGTAAGATGTATTTTGCCTATGCATATGGAAGTACAATGTTGCATTTAAAATGTTATATTTTGAAGTCATGTCTCGGTAACGGTCGTCTTTTACATGGTCAAACTAATTATCTTGCATGCCCTGGAAACACACACAGCAGCTTTAATACGCAAAGAAAGTTGCATGAAGAAACTGTCAACCTCACTTATTCTACATCAGATTAAGTGAAAATGTCCAAAAAGCTTTCAGAGTATTAAGTTTGATTAGCCTTTTACATAATTACTTTGCCTTAGGTGGCCTAATCAGCACATTGCAAGATGATTATGTGGCTTATCACCATTAGCTCATTCAAAGGACACTTCAGTAATAATTACTGTACATAATGATTTTGCTTGTAAAAATCTCTAATGCATTAGTAAGTTTCGAGGAGTTGTCTGGTCTTGTTTTATTTTCTCAAAAATTGGGTTATTAAAAGGTAAAAAAAAAAAAAATATATATATATATATATATATATATATATATATATATATATATATATATATGTAAAGTTCAAGTCCTGGAAAAATATTTACGACCAAGATTTATATTTAATTCCAGAAGCAGATCCTTGGTATGCTTCTTCTGAAAGAGCCTCCAACAGAAACCCTATTTTTCTACGATAGTCTCATGAAGAGGACATTCAGCATTATTGAGGAAAATTGTGGAGAAATTTGCTGTCATGTGAATTGAAATCTCAAGTGCAGTATTTTCATTTTAACATAAGACTTCAAGTGAGATGATCTCATCTGTTTTGCTGTTATTTTATTTATTTATTTTAGTTTAAGAAACATTCTTTAAAACCTTTTGTTGCACTCTTGGTCAACCATGCCCCCAAACCCTCCAAAGTAAGGCATCCCGTCACCTCAACAAACTTCTTTTGATGAGGGGAACCAGCAGCTCTGCTTAAATCTCTTTTAGATGATGGATATCCTCACCTTGTCTCTAAGCCTTAGTCCAGCCACACTGGGGAAAAAAGCTAATTTCAGCATCTTGTATCTGAGATCTTGTTCTATCTGCCATGATCCGAATCTCATAAATGAGACATAGGTGAGGGTCAGAACACGTTTAGGCTCTGCTTCTTCTTCAGACCAGAACATTTTGAGTAGTGTCCAGTAATACTAATTCTCTGCTATTTCTCTGCTGTTTTATTAGTTCTTTGTAGTGTCAAGAATATCACTTAATGTAAATCTTAATAAGCTTAGTTGGTTAAATGTCTAAAATGCTAGTTAGAACAGATATTCCAAAGAAAATTTGTGAATTGAGGTCCGAGGCTTGCTTCCAAATTATACAATAAATGAGTATCATTGATCACTGATGCATTTACTTAGCATTTTGTGTCATCTTCCTCTTGAGTCCTGAATGATGTACTGCTAGATCGCCTAATAATCCGTATCTTTCGTTTGACATTCTGCCTTTCATTGACCAGCTGCTGGCGGAATTTAATTACTTATGTGATTAAATTATGTGAGGATGATGAACAGTTAACACAATCTCGATATTGTCCATTGTTGTGTCGCAAAGTAAGAGAAGCTACATACAGATTTGCACGTTTTTGATGTGATGATCCCCTCCCACTTTGGAGACTCAATGCAAACACAACCAGGGCCAATACTAGCCGGGTCCTTCAGTGCCAAAAGGCCTGTTGTTTGGTTAGTTTCTGAAGAATTCTGGAATTGGAAAAATACTAACAAACTGGTTTCATTTTACTACCTTTACTGACATAGTCAGTAATGCGTTCTCTGAATATGGGAAAAATAAAAAGACATTTTGTGAACAGTCATTGTTTTTCTTTTTGTTTTTCTGCACTTACTGATTGCCTGGTCATTTTGGAATGAAACCTCAAATCATTGTCCCTCTGTGCCAAAAAAGTTGCATGTTGAAATACCGGTAATCAAAAAAGAAGACCAGTTGAAGGTAAGAATCTTTTTCAGAACATACAGTAGAGAGAGGAGGAAAAATAGACAGTGTTGACAGAAAGACAGACAATTAAAAGCAGCAGTCAGCACAGCAGCAAGCATCCAATCTTTCCAGAAATCCTTTGCTCCTCCTTAAAATGTGCTGCAGTTCACCTTCAGTAGTCTACATTGGCTGTTGGTGAGCTTTTCACACTAAACAACCACATATCCATGACTAAAGATCGCCTATTTTTTCAGATTGTTTCACAAAATTAGATTTGACCAACTACTGCCAAAACCTCTGACAGTGTGAACCCCTTTTGGTGATTAAAAGGAACACAGCATAAGGGACTTTCAGACTGGCTTTAATTCCTGAGACAGGGGAATTAGAGTAAGTGTGCTTCTCCTCTGCAGTCTGTGCTCTTCTACCAATACTGTGTGGGAGACATAATATTTTCACTTGTGTGGGCTCATGGTAATAGATGTCTCATCTCTTTGTTTGTGCTGTTTCCACATATTTGCAAGGTGATACATTTCATAACAGACTGGAAACCCAACATTCTCATGCCAGGTAGATATAAGTGATATTTGTGCAGCTGTGCCTCTGGAAGTATCTGGATCTATCAAATAACATATCTCTCAATAAGTAACCGTGTTATTTGATCTTTCGTCTCCTGTAAGGCAGTATCTTTGCATAATATTTCATCTGCTTCAGTGTTAGTTTGACACTATAAAGTGTCGAGCTCATTCCTCAGAACCGTTTTCACACGTTGAGTTACATCTATTCAAACTGCACCAGGGATGCAGTTTATAGACCAAGGTGAGTCATTACAAGCATTTATTTTAAGCAGTGAAATTTATTCAGTATAGTTTGTTTACTGGTTTTGTTATATTTATAGGGGAATATAAGAGAATATAATGATTTCTATCGTTCCCCACACTATAACTTCAAAGGATACTAACGTGTGAGCAAGATGGTATAAAAATTCTTGAAATAAACTCTTGTCAAATATTTTTTTTTTAGAGCTGAGGGTGTTAAGGCAAGTCCTGGCAATTAGAAGAAATACATTTTGCAGACAGTTGCTGTAAACAATTTATTAAACTCTTAATTTAGCAAAGTTACTAATGCATACAGCTACTCACAATACAAAAGAAGGTGGAATAGGTGCTATAGCCATTTCTAAATGTTTGAATAAAATAACACTCAATCAACATAAAATTTTTAGTGTTATTTTGAAGAAGAAGAAAAAAAAAGCAGGAAGGATTATCTGCAGGAGCAAATTGTTTAAAAGAGGATTGAGGAGAGGTTAAGAGGAGAGAAAAGTGGGAAAGTAAAAGCCACATTCACTCTAGTGCCTTCTTGTCCTCTTCTAGTCTCTAAATTGATGCCCTCATTTTTTTCCTGCATCATCTAAGGCCCAGTTTACTCTCTGTCTCTTTGTACAAAGAAAAACCAAACTCCAAACCCTTGAACTTGAAATTGAGATCAGTGCTAAAGAGTATGAGGTCAGACATATGAAGGGTGAAGTTTCATGCAGACATATATTAGGGCTGTGTTGGGAATATGGCTGTTTTGATTAGCTGTTTTAATACTGTGATAATTTAATCATTTTTATTTAATAAACCTGAATTATCTTTTATAACTAAATTGAAAAAATAAAAATTTTCTTTCTTAAAAAAAAGTCTTTAAAATGTCTCAAATTTAAGTTCTCGAAACCTGCAAGAACCCTGCAAATAACTCCTGGTAAAATAGTTTTTTTCTTTTTCTTATTTTTTCAATTATTGAACAATAATTATTTAGCACTGCTTTAGTCACATTCAAGATCTTCTTTTCAATTTTTAACTAATTTGTGTTAACATTATCGCCACCTGCTCTAAATATTGTCAGATATTTTTGATTGGAACCCAAAAGACTGAGCAAATAAAGATTTATTTCAAAAACCCACTAAATAAGTATCATGAACAGTTTAGTTATGGTCGAAAAGAAGATTTCAATCTGCCTGATGCCAAGAAAAAAACAAAACTGTCAAGCAAGTGAGATTAGTCAAATCATTTACTGGTGAGATTTATTAAAAGTAATGTTAACGGTAGCACATCAGAACAAATCAAAGTAAACAGAGCTTTTGTGTTTCTTCTACCTGAGAAAAACACATTTAGTCCAAAATCAAATTTCCTGTTGATATCTCTCCACCTATTGCCTTAGGTTGAGGTTTGTTTCATTTATACTCATGTAAATTTGTTCTGCAGCCAGAAAGCAGCTTGGCACATCAATTTCAAAACAGCAAACATAGTGCTAAGAAATTTAAATGTAATAGATATGTGATAGAAAGGATACCCTGAACATCAATAATAGATAGGAATATAAAAACAACATGTCCAATGTATTTAAAACAAGTTTCAAAATCTCTGTAAAAGAACATTGTTTAGTGTTAGGTTTCAGGCGTTAATATTAAAGTTAGTAAAAATGTCTGCTTTATTTATCTCATTTACAGAGGCAAGAACAAAGTTTTTTTTTTTTTTTTAACTGATGTATTCTGCATTTAGGGAGTAGAAACCTCCATCATATCTACAGATCCATCTATCTGTTTTACATGCCCAATATGTAAGTTATCAGGAACAATTGTGCTTAGAGCATACTTAGAAAGTCCAGACAATACTTATACTTATCTGGCACCCAGAAATCCAGAGGATACTTACTTACTTACACTTATTTAGCAACCCATACATGGTTTGGAACTTGTAACCCAGAAAAACTGGGTTACAAGGGTTACTGGGTTACTGGGTTACCTTAGCAACTACTTTTTAGACTCCTTTCTTCCAAACCAGAAAAGGAATTAGTCCAGAGGATACTAACTTATACTTATCTACCAACCCTGAATAGGAGAATCTTGTTTATTTTGGCTCAACATTATTAGCTTTTTCTTCTTTTGCTTTTTCTTTTGGTTTGTGATTTTGTTTGTATTCCATTTAAATCCTGTAAAGCGCTTTGTATTGCCCTGTTGCTGCAAATGTGCGGTATAAGTAAAATTACCTTTATCTTTTATCTTTACCTTTTATTTCAGAGTTCTGTACATTAACTAAGGTTATTTTTGGGTTTTACTTTCCTTAAATATCAAGCAGTTTTCCTATTAATTGAGGCATGGATGGAGTTAGTATTTCTTACTGTGGCTTGGTTTCTGCAGAATGTGGCTTTAAAATGGACTTGGTCAGGGAAAGAATGACTTATTAACATCTATGATACAGATACATATGCTATGAGGATGTGAAACCAAGCCATCTTTGTACAACCTCCACAAAGATTATACTGAAAGGGATGAAGGGGCTGCTTTCAAGAATTCACAACCGAATCCTCCACATTAGCTTTGAGCGACACTCCTGTTCAACTCAGTGTTTTTTCTTTAACATCCAATTTCAGTTTGTCTTTGACTGAGAGGCACACAGGAACTTGATGCCATTTAAGTTTGTGATGATTCAGTGGACCTGCCTTCGAGTCTACATGTTCAAATCCACAGTTGTGTTTATTAGCTTAGCCTAATTGTGCATGGTATCTAAAGGTCAATGCCTGCTGTGATGTATAACTCCCAGAATGGCTTCCAGGTGTCACTGTTTCCAATGAATAAACTCTGAAAACTGTTCCGGTTTCCACCCAACTGCTGCCATCCTCTCCCCCTCAGTGTGCAGCAGTGTTACATTTTCTTAAATTTTTGTTTCTCTGTTATTTATGTCTTTTCACACCGTCCTGACACTTATAGGCATCTACTGATATACACCGCCTGACTGACTTCTATTTCAGCTGGCTAAAGGCTGCAGATTAATTTGCTTGTCAGTTCTTTTCCCCCTGCGGGAAACTGTTTGTGTCGAGACGGGAAGAATGATATGCATGTCCTCTGGTGAATTAAAAGATGCTGACTATTACTGCAGAAACACTCTTCTTGATTAATAGTTTGCTTTCTATAAGCTTAAAGTTCACCGTGGTGCTCTAAAGGTATGTTTAAAGAGAAGGACATTTGAGCAGGTTGTGCAGAATTGATATTAATTGGAGAATTTATCAGTTATGCAATGTGTGTGTGTGTGTGGTTTTTTTCTATAAATTCATGCCTTTGCAGGTAGTCTGCACAAAGTATATTAAAGTCATCTAAATATTAAACGGTTTAGATGAAAGCTTTGGCATACATTAAGGCCCAGTCAAAGTCCTGCTACAATCAGGTTTCCCAAGTTGTCTCTTGGTAAGCTTGGCATGTCCCTTTGTGATTTATTTTAGGTCTGTATGGGTATGGAAATAAGAAAACTGAGGGTTTGAAATTTTTTGGTTTTCCAAATTTGTTTCCCCTTTTCTATTTTCCAAAGAAAAAAAAGCAGCAACAACACATTTACATTTTTAACAGATTTGTATTTACATGGCGTTCTTTATCATTAGTTTGCAGTATCACAGCTTGACTGAAACATATTTGTCATTTGTTTTTTGATTTACTAAATAGGCATACATACTGTTTGTCTGTTTAATAAGTCAATTAGCAAATACGTCACGTATATTCAACAAATAACAAGGGCAATTACAGCATTTAACATTACACGTAAATTGCTTTCTTCTTCTACACAACTATGCCACACTTTGATTTGAGCTGTCCCCCCCCCCCCCCCCCCCCCAAAAAAATTACAATATATTTCATTTAAATTTGTGTATATAAAGATACAAATTATGAGAAAATTCATGAAGAATGAATAGTTTTCCAGGGCACTGACTTTAAACCACATACACTGACTGTAAATCACTGCAGTAGGTGAGATTAAAGAGATTTTTTTTCTAACAGTGGTTGTATTTTTATGATTTAACAGTTTTTATTGATTTATACAAATTTTTGTACTTTTACAACCAGACTTTGCTGGGTGGAGGCCACCAAATGGATCTGAGCAAGTTTCAAAACACCCTTTGGGATGTCTTAATACGAGGCGATGGGTATAAGGTAAAGACAAAAACCTTTATCTCGATCTTTTATTGTTTTCCTATTTCCATTGTTTTCATTTGTTAGATTATACAAATGTGAAGCTCTCTTGCAATTGTATTGAACATTATGACAATTTGTAAATGATCAAAAATTGAAATTTTATTCAGATTTATTGATTTGTTACTGGTCCACATTAACTGTGCAGAAAAATATTGTCTTCCATTGGAATAGAAAAGCTCAAGAAAAAATGTTTACCTTTACTCAATGGAGAATAAAGGTATTCCCAGTTTTTACTAATGCTTTTTAAATGAGTTTGGCAAAACTGATGCCTTTACAAAATGTCAGGTACAGCTGTCAGGATTTCTTTTGAAATAATTAAAGTAGCCAGTGTTAAAGAAATTGCTAATTGCTCTGTATGTGTCTTTGTAAACTGCAGCAGCACAATCGTCATAAATGAGCAGCTGATAGAAAAAAAAGAAGAAGGTATTTTAATCCTTTTTAAGTAACTGAATGCTCTCTGAGGTTAACAGCTTAAAATATTCAGGAAAAAAAATATATATATATTTGCTGTCAAATTTCAACGGGCTCCATTCTAAAACAAGAACATCGAGCCGTTAGATGGAAATATTAGTGAAGTACAATGGCTGTAACATTCCACTGATCCTAGAGTTTACATAAACTTAGTATTTCAGTGTATCTTTATGAATGCATGAGTTATTCTTGACAGGGATCATATGTTGATTTGATGTTATTTAAAGATTCAATTAAAACAGCATGAGAAAAGCTGTAAATGTGCACAGCAAACATATAAGTGTATTTTCAGAGAATTAACTGCTGAAATTCAGTGACTCAGAAACAAGTGTTTGTTTGTACAACACAACTCTCAAACTACTCCCTGTTTGCACCAAATGTTTAAAAGCTTCATTACTCTTGTAGATGTCACAAGATAAATGACCATATTTTACTTTTTGTTTAATCTGCTCTCACTTCCTAAAGCGCTAACATTTCTTTCTGAACGCAAAATTATAAACAATGTTTTTATATATATATATATAATATACCCAACAGCCAAAGCCTGAAAAAAAAAAAAAAAAAAAAACGCTGCATGTTTCTCTCCATCTCCCGAACAGAGATACCATCCTTTCATTTCCGCTCCTTCAGATAAAAAGATGAGACTGGAACAAGGCGAAAGTGAGGCCTATCGCTGGGCAGCAGTGATTGAGTCCCTTCACTAAGCCACGACGAGAATCTGCACAAATAACTGAGTCTGACGATAAGTAGCTAGTCATTTCCATAGACAAAAAGGGAAAAAAAGGAACATTGGGGATCAGATTAGATTTCACCATATGCCAGGCTTATCTCTGTGCTGCTTCATGAATCATAAGGAAAAACTCCCGCACCCCATCTTTTAATAAAAACACACTATTAAAAAAAACGTGGCGCAGAAATAAAATGATTTTATTTCTACAGCTATTGCTAAGATGTTTAACATTTGGTCTAGGAACAATGTAATAAAAACAATCATTTATATGCTCCAATGCTTCTATTTGTGTTTTAAATAAACAAAAACAAACCTTAGCAGCGTCATTTTTTGATTGGACTCATTGAGTTGTAGAATATTCCATCCTGTAAGAGTTTAAGAAAAAAAACATTTCCTCTTCTGCTCGAAGGCAGTGCAATGTGCTTTTTAAACTTTTTCAATTAAAACTGGCATAAAAAAGCACTTAAAACTATGTAGAATTAAATTTAAATATTTTAGAATTAAATAATTCTAAACATGTGTGCATGTCATGTTCTACACATTCACAGGTAGTCAGGTAGTTGACAAAAACATGTAAAAGGCTGAAAGTTGTTTGTGCTGCAGTATCTCTCACTGAAGCAATGACTCAAGTTCTCAAGATATCAAAATATTTTTTACGTTCTTTACCACCCTCCCAACTGTCTGGTGGGAACCTAAACGTACATCCTTGACCAGCCTGGTTTGTCACGGTTGTAGATGTTTTAAACAATTTAATTCTTACTCTGACTTTAGCTCTGGGCAAGTTCAGACCAGCAACTATTTCCTTGTAGTCATCTCCTCTCTGCCCCCCTGGAGGCACACTCATATCCATTTGCTGCACCTTAAGGACTGATTGAGACTTTATTTATTTATCTATTTGTCACTGAGGGCACCACTCCATCGTTATGTTCTAGACACATAATGACAAAAAAAGAGAGAAAATCTTGTGAAAATCAACACTTACTCATGAAAAACAAGAAGTCTTGTTGAGAATAAATCATTGTTTTAGGTCCATGGTTGTGGAGCATAAAAGTTCTTTAAGGATTAGGTTTATTCTTCAGACTACAAAGACTGCACACAGTGTTATTTACAAGTTACAATAAGTTTGGTTCTTTAACTGTACGTCTCTTGAAAAACACCCACTGGCTACTTTGTTCACCTGGTTAACTCGCATAGCAAATCAGTCAATTACGTCTGGAAACAAGAGTGTGGCATAAAGAATATGAAGACATGTATTAATTCTCCCATGTATGGGCTGCTGGTGGTGTCATAGTGTGGGGGGGATATTTCTGTTCCTTAGTACCATCTGATTACCATTTAAATGCCTTGGACTAGCTTGAGTTTTATCAGCAACCACGTCCATCCCCTGGTGATCACTGTAAGTAGTCATGCAGCAGATTCATAGACAACACTGTAAACCTCTAATAACCTTGAAATAGTTTGCTTTGCGTGGCAGTGTTCAATTGACTGTGCTCTAAAGGTCTCCACAGCTAATGGACTACAATTCAGTCTCACCAAGGACCAAAATCTTCGAGGAATGTCAGATATGTTGTTGCATGTATTCCATGAAGAATTGAGGCAATCCTGAGGGGAAAATGCTTCTAGCCCGTTACTCGCAATACACCTAACACCTAATAAACTGTCCAGTGAGTGCATATAAACAAAATTACTTAATTATAGCTGTTCTTTATGCTGACATGAGGAAGTCAATCGTCAGCTTTATATGCAGAACAGCTACAAATGACCCCATAAGTACTTTGTTATTGGAAACTGCCAGTGACACTCAATCATCAGAGAGACACTTGTTTGTCAAGAGGTTGTGAACTCACAATGAGGCAGTTTTGTACGTCCCCGCTCTCTTCATTCAGTGAGTAATCAAGCATCTCAGCTGCAGTCGACATCTTCCAGTCACATTCCCTATTTAGCGGTGAGTGGGACCCGACCTTTATTTCCTCAAGATGGCAAAAATCAAAACTGCAGATCAGGGAAAGAGCGTGTTGCAGGCCACACTGCTTTGAGACCAGTGACGGATCTGACCTTTTCACGCTGATACAAAGGGACTGGGTGTTATTGTGTTGGGTTGAAACCTGACACAGTAGCTACAGCAGCTAATGGCGTGTTTTCTTACCACTCCTCTTCTATATACAATGCACATCCTGGCAACGGGAGAAAAAGGTCGAGGCAGAGCTGTCTGTGAGGAAGGAAAATAAGTGAATCGTCCAATGTCTTAATTAGGAACTAATTATTTCACTTCTTTCTAGTCAGAGAAAAGCCGACCCTCGTCCTCTTGGTCAGAGAAATTGCTTGGTTTTGGCTGACCTCAGTTACAGGTAAAAAAAACTGAAAGATACAGGGATTTGTACTGCTCAGTCAAACCTCTTAATCAAGGAGGTTTTGCTTTCCACCATCTTTGTTTTTTTTTTTTTGTTGTTTTTGTTCTTTTGCTGTGGTTTGGATTTGTGTGTTTTGTTACCAGCTACAAAGTTTAAGATTTTGAATTGGAAATTGAAATGCTTTGGTAATGTTACTAATTAAGAGCATATATGATATAATGGCAGAATATGATGTCTGTACTAGGCTCCTCACAAAACAGGCTCCACATTGTCATTATTTGAAAAGTAGAGACAAAGCCAAAAAAAAAGTCCACTTATTACTACCATCATATAATTTAAGAGTGAATATCAGCCAGTTCCTGATTTTGGTAGTTGTGTTTGCAAGGTTAGTTATAAAAATAATCTATGTTTTGATTAAGTTAACAAGATGAGTTATTGCATCAAAATCAATATAAACTGACCCATTCTTATTTGCCCAAATTATGTTTTTGAGGCGCCAGATGGATGTTTGTTTAGAAACAGTTTATTTTAGTATAAAACAAGTGTTATTAAATGTCAGTAGTAACATTTATTTTTCATCAGTAGCAAGTTGATGGACAAAGGGAAACATACAGTGCTAAAGATAGAATACTAATTAAATAAAAGCTGCACACTTCCATAAAGGATGTTAACAGTTATACTACTTACCTTTTCTTTTACCGTTTTACCAAACATAAAAGTGAAGCAGATCCTCCTAAATGAGGGCTTAATTCTCCCCTACTTATTTATTTAACCTTAGTTAAGAAAGAAAAGATTTAACATTGTAATTAATCATATAGTTTCCTCTTATCTGGACAGAACCTTGGGCCTTCTGACCAAGTTGTGGGAGTATTAAAAATGGCAACTATTATGGTTAATATCAGTATTGAGTATAAAATTTTAGTAAAGTTGCCAACCTTGTTGGCAGGTAGAAAAACCCCTATGTCAGCTGCCTACAGGCGTCATCCTGTAGGCAGGATAATCCTCACTCTCTATAGGCCTGACTTGGCTTCCTAAATTTATGTAAAGTGTCTCCTACCAAAAATATCCGCAGCTATATTTTAAAAAAGCAAGAGTCATTAAAAGTAAAAGCTTTGAATTTTCTTGAGGGTTGACTCGAATTAGAAGCGTCGTTTTGGGACTGTGCGGGAGCTTTTGGCAGTGGAGACCGATGCAGTGTTCATAGTGCATTTGTGTGAACATTTAATGGACCCCCTGCTGTTTTGCTGTCTCACGCTCACAGAGGCCTTAAGTAAACCTGACATCCACAGCATTTGTGGGACATTCCAAATATCTATCACAGCACATTTTCTCCCCCCCCTACCCTCTCGCCACTCCTTTTTAAGTAAAAACAACTTTGGTGAATATTTTATGGGGAGCATTGCCTCGGTTTCACCGAGTCGAGCGAAGAGAGTAGCACGCGATGACGACTGACAGGCTCCCTGGTTGTAGCGTGTGCTTGGAGATAACCTTTCTTTTTGGTTTGTCTTCATGACAGTCCTACTCTTTTTTTTTTTTGCCATCCTGTTTCCCTTCTGTCACACTCTCTTAGCCTGGTTTAGTCTGGCTGCTGTTCACTTAGCTGCTGCTTTAAATTTTAGTGTGACCACAGAACTTCTGCCCATCCATCTGATACTGTTAGTTAAAATGCCAGCATATGGGTGGAAATCTGCTTTTTGGTCCACAGGCTGCAGCATTTATGGCACTAAATAAAACAATGTATTCGCTTTGAGGATCACACTGAAGCTTAATGCATGTTTGCTTCTTTTGGCAGTAAAACACAGTTATAATTGAATATTTTGCTAATAGTAGTATTTACTTTACTGTTGTATACTAAAATAGAGTATTCTTTTGCAGAGGCTTGAACGACCAGGAAGCAATGCTTCAGATCATATTTGTCTTACAGATTGGAACTTGTTCATTTAAATCTTCTTTGTGTACCAATGTAAATTATATAATACCACAGGCTTCAGTACTTGATCTGTTTGTTTTTTTTTTTTTTTTTTTTTTTTTTTTACAATATACAGTTGAAATATTAAAAAGACACAACAGTTTTTTGTTTTTTTTATGTCTGTCACTTTTAATCAAACTAAGCGTTTCCCATTTTAGGTTATGTAGCGATATCAAGATAATTTTTGTTTGCTTAATGTCTAGAGAGGTTTTAATGTTTCTCTCAATTCAAAGGTTTATATAAGCAAAGGTCACTTAAACAATTCAGGATAGCCCAGAGGACTTATCTAGTTTTCCGGCGGGTTAAATCACTAAACAAATAGAGGCACACTTATGGATATGGCTTAAGGTAACATATCAAACACGCGTCTTTTTCTCTTTTTTTATTTATTTATTTTTTTTAAAGAACTGTGTTTCTGTTTTAGGCAAAAAGAAAAAAAAATGCATAGAAAACAGAGCAGAAACTTTTGTGGGGATGCTGACTTAAAAAAAAATGCTAACACTGACTCTGAAGTTAAAAAGCATAACATTCATTACTGCAACACTAAGCAAACAAAAATTATTTTAATACGTTGAACCTAATGACGGCTTTAGCCATTGTCTTCTCCCAGCTGCCCGTGTCACTGATATGCTGTAAACTCACATCATAAAACAAGATCTCTAAATAATTACTTTTGTTGTTTCCGTCAGTGTTACTCAACTCCGGCTTCAGCCTCCATATGTCACATTTCTCAAGCGCAATGCTTCGGTGACTGTCTTTGCTGTGATTAGAAGCTACACTTCATTTGCTACCCCAACATTCAATTTCATGGAGGGCTGAGAAAACACTGTCTTTCCATGCTTTTTTTTTTTTTTTTGTATTTTTGTGAATGTTTGACAACATGGCACTTCTCCGCCATTGCTGTTGCGATGCTGCGTGCTCTTTCATTTAATAAACATTGTGCTTGCCTGACTTTTCTGCCTCGCCTCGTGCTCTGTGTGACGAGCAGCTGAATGGTGTCGCAGCTAAAAGGGTGGCTCTGTTGTGACAACATTCGTTTGATGTTAAAGCCGGTAGTCCTTGGCTGCCACATTCTCCCCTTCTGTTCTCTTACTTTCTTGTCACTGCTGTGTCTGGATCGCACCGCTGTTGCACATTGGGGACGCCAACTGGCATGACCCAAAAGTGTGACAGCGTCACACAAGCTGCTGATTTTCTCACCGCCCATAGCCATCCACTTTTCATGCCTGGGTGCAGGGAAATGAGGCGGTTTCCTCTCATTCAAAAAAAAAACCTTAATTGACTCTTGCACCTATTTGAACGATAAAGGTAGTAAACCTTTTTATTTACTATTTTATAAGAAAAACAAATAGTATAGTTAAATGCAGTTTTTCCTCCAACAGACTAGTAAATTAAACAGACCAAACAAAGAGTTTGTATTTCTGTGAGCCACCTTTGCTGGATCTGTTGGTTGGATCATTAACAAATCCAGAACTTCACTGAGATGACAGCAAGGTGGAGTAAACATGCAGCAAGAGCAATGATGGTTTAGATGAACGCATATGCTTGTATTGGAATGGCGTAGTCAAAGTCAAGACCTAAATCCAATCAAGATTTTATGACCTGAAAACCTGAATCTTGATGGCAATGTTTGCAAAAAAAGATTGGGCGAATTGTTCAGTCTTTGGGTGCAAAAAGTTGCTCTTTTAGGTCGACCTGGGTCTTTTGAGGTGACACTTCTAAACTAAGCCTTGTAAGAGATGTGATGCATTGGTTAAGGATACCAAATGTTCAGCTGTATTTATCACTTTTAATCCCTCAATATGAAACAGAATTTTAACTGCTGTATAAACGAAGCCTGATATCATGTAGTAAAAGATGGGAACAACTTCGCTCTTTGAAAAAGGGATTTTGTTTTAAGAGCATTTAAAATTAATCAAAAGACTGACTCCTTAAAACCGCCGCGCCTCACTCTGTCACTGCTCTCGCTGCGAGTTCGAGATACAGAAGAGGAAAGTGCCAACAGCCATGTATGGGATTGGAAGAGAAAAACTACTCAGGGCATCTTTGTCCTCTGTTTGAACAGTGTCGCAGATGTGGGGTGGTGGGGGTAGAACAGGGATGGTGGGAAAGCAGGGGAGCGAACCAAGGAAAACAGGGGTGAGAGAGAGAGAGGAGAATTTTCTCGCAGCTGCCCAGCCTGAGGCCAAAAATATGTAGCGCTTTCCTCGTCACAGCATCACCAGCCATCCATTCTCACCCGTCATTATTTTACCTCTTGCAGAGGACACACGCCGTCTCTCAGGCACGCATATGCACACTGGTACTACCACACACCGTCTGTGCTGCCTTGATCTAATCTCAAACATGGCCAAGTTGAACAGAATGAATAAAAACTCCAAGATGTATATTTTTTTCCCTAGTTGTTGCTACAGGCGTCCAGTTGACACTAGGCTGTTCTTCTGCATGATTAATCACTTGTCATTGGTTCTGTTATTTCTCAAAAAGCCAAAATGAAGCAACTTCTAATATTGAGTTTTCATACTAACAAACTGATTTTATGATTTTGTGGTCTGTACAAGAGACTATTATGACTTGAATTAGTAGCCTTAACACTAGTTTTTTTTTTTTTAAATATTATTATTGTATGATGCATATGTACTTTGAAAGTATTGTTAAACTGTACTAAGTGTTTATTGATTTATGGCACTTTGAAAGTTTTCAAAACATAACATGAAAATACAAATGCAATGTAGACCACCCAATCCAAGTTTTAGCATTCTACTAGTAAGGGGTAAAATAGTTAATTCAGCAGAATTGTTTTAATGTCTTATGCCAACTTGTGCTGCATATGTGTCAAATGTGTAGACTCTGGAGCGGTTCTAACATTTGCATACAGTAATCTCAGTGTCTTGTGTGCCCATTTTCTAACGGTCCCTGCTCAGTGTGGCTCGACTCAGTTATAAGAGTTTTTTTTACTGGTAATGGTTACCTGGAAGCATAGGGAGGAACCATTTTCCCTGTGAATCCAAGAATGTAGACCTGTACCAAACATGAAACGCCAGAAGACTGGTTAAGGGATATGTCGCGAGATCAACTCCTTCACAAGAATCAGGCCATTTATAAAACTCAGAATAGTTAATGACCACTTTTGGAGCTTTCAGGAAAATGGCAATACTGAAAACACATCGTGGCTTAAGTATGAGGTGCAGATGTTTTTCAGTGTTTTACTTTGTGTTTTCGTCGCATAAAGACCACATAAAGATTGCGTTATATTTCTGTTGGGTCGGCCTGCTTGGGCAACCCAACCCACTTAGAGCTGGTACTCAATTGTAATGAAAAACAATGGTGAAAGTTCTGTTCTACACTGTTCAGCTTCAGTCTCTCACACTTTTAATAATATGCCTTCAAATTTTCTGCAAATATGCATTATCTTTTCCTGATAAGGGTAACTTTTGTCTACATGCTCCACGACATGAGCAAGCTTAGAATCACAAGCAACAAGTCGGCCAGCTTACTTCCTTTTTAGCAGTTGGTCATGCAGCTGCTGTTATATAACAACTTTTCAGTTATTGTCTAGGGTTATCGTCAAAAAACATTCTTCATAGTACATGAGGCAAAAATTCATTTTTTTGTAAAGCAGAAGTGTAACTTGCTTAGCTGCTTCTAATTAACTGATATTTTGATTTAAAATGTCACTTAAATTGCTTTATATAGAACCTCCTGCTTTCAAAGAAAGTGATTATTTCGACTAACATCATATCAAATTTTTTTTTCTTCAGGCTGAATTTGCTTGTGATTTGCCTGTCACAAAAACCTACTTGTCACATTTTGAAAAGCTCCCAAGGACCTCTCTACACTAACTCTTTTTTGCTGGTGATGCTTACAGAATGGATTTTTCCCAAAAACTTGAACTCCAGGGACTGGATCAGCGCTCACCTTCCACTCTGTCCTCCTGTCCAAGAGCTGAGCCTCGGCAAAGGCCTCCAAAAATGTCACAGTCTGCTTCAGTTTGTATTAGCAGCAGCGTCACGAGGCAAAAGAGATTCTTTGTGTTCTGCAGATATTATGCTTCTGCCTCTGGCGCCATACATTTCTGCTCTTCTGCATAATAAACGTAGCTCCATAAACAACTCAGCTTAAACATGAAAGCTAAATTTTGACGTCAGCACAGCTCAAGTCTGCGAGTTAAACATCTGTAACAGCTTTCCTTTCGATCAGAGAGCTGCTGAGAGTTATGGCTGCACAGTCTGTGCAATCTGTTCTGTGGAGTTTTGTGGCTGAAACATATCCATCAAACACGGGACAGATTGAAAGTATATTTCACCACATTTATTCTCAGAAACCTGCTGTAAACCAGAATGCTTCTTGCTGTAGAGTTTTGAAAAATCAAAAACCGATGCATTTGGAAACGGGAGGACAAAATATAGAGCTATACATTTATCTGTGGAAATTTCTTCCAGTATTTTCTATGTTGTTGAACTGAAATGCTTGAGGTCATACAAGTCTTAATGTCTGGTGACCTGCTGTAAATGTAAAAAGCAGCTTTCAAGTGAGTTCATACCATGCAAAAGAAAGAAGTTGGCAAACATGGGTGATGGGGGTTTTGGGTTTATATTTCTGATATTTAAATTTGTCTACTGCCGTGAAACAAAACTGTAACAAAAAAAGTAGAAACAGAAGACATCTCAGGGAAACGTATTTCTTTCATCACATCACTGCTTGATTAACCTTACAGATGTCCAAATCTTCAGAGAACATACGAGAAAAGTGCGCTCAGACATAAGAGTAGAATAGACACATTAAAACTGGAGGAAAGTCTGGAAAATGTGACACACCAGCTGAGCACACTGCTGTGGGAATTCAGCAAAATACTCACAGAGAGGAAGCTGTGTCTCTCCTTCTTGGCTGTCATGAATGTAGGTCTGCCAAACTGAGCAACAACAAAAACGGGGCTGGAAGTATTACATAAGTAAGTATTCACTGTGATTTTGAACCCTGAATCGGTGGCTCACAAGCGGCTGTTTAAATTGCATCAGTTCCTCTGATGTAACTGTGCATAGCCCTCAACTCCCTTAGAGGTTTTAGTCATTTATTTTGATTATGGCTGTATTTATAAGATTAGTCTCTAAAGAAAGTCGCCTGGGAGGATGGATTGGCAAAGATGGTGGTGGGGGAACAAAATGAAGTCTGTTTGATCATTACAAATTCAGAAATTTCTGCTTGTCTATTAATTAGCCACTTCCTGGGTCTGTGTGTCCCTCTTTTCATTTGTGGGGGCCCAGCTCTCGATGGACAAATACCCACGGTGTATGTCTAAGCACTCACTCACTTTCGGGCAGCTGGGGAACGGTGAATAAAGATCCTTCAAAGGCAGGCGGTTTTTCAAGAGCAAGCCTCTTTTTACTTGTGTTGACTGATTTCTGAGCGCGCTGTGTTTGGCTTCTTCGTGGCTTCACGCTGCCAGTTTCTCTCCTGAACAAACACAAGTGAGAACAAAGACAGGACATGAAAATGTAGGTGGAATAAGAACAGGTTTTAAAGTGTTTTTTCCCCCCCTCGTGAATCTGTCTGTAATGCAACACACCATGCAAAAGTTTTCTTCTTCAGGGTGTTTGTGAAACTCCTGAAGTTTAGAGACAACACCACTCTAACTGGTCTGAATTAGGACAGCAATGAGTCTGCATCCAAACAGGAGGTGAATCAGCTGGTAATGCAGTCAGAAACACTTGAGGCTAAATCTGCTAAAGACAATGGAGACTTCAATAGAACCTGCATCCTGCAGAAAGTTAGGATGTGTTCACACCTGACACATTTGGTCCATTTTACATCCAGAGTTTATGGTTTCAGACCTTTTGTGCAGGTGTGAACACATATGCAAATCCTGTTGACTAAACAACTGTTCAGCTTCTGCACTTGCCATCATACAATCTATCCTGTGGTTTGACTCATCCACAAAACAGGACAGCTCCAAACTGCAACAAACAATTAGGTCTGCAGAGAGGATCATCAGGACTGACATCGCCTCTGTTCATGTCCTGTATGCGTCCAGGGCCATTGAGAGGTCAGCTAATATATCTGTCGACACGACACATCCTGGAAACAGGTTATTTAGGCTTCTAGCCTCAAGTTGGCAATATAGAATGCTAATGTCAAAACCTAGCCTACACTGAGACAGTTTCATTCCCCAAGCAATCCGTCTGCTGAACACGATGAAAATCTCACAGACAGGCTGGAAACAAATAAGCAAATTTGCACTAGCACAGTAAGACTTCCCTCTTTTTATGTGCATGTATGTATGCGTGTAGAACAAAAAATGGACTGTACACACTTTTTGGTTTGGTATTATTTTAAACTCGTTTCTTCTTCTGCTAAAACGTGTTTACTGGATGTAACATAATTTTTCTGAGTGAATGCATATCTGAACTGAAAACCATCTAAAAAGTAAATGAAGTATAGATTGTATTTTTTCCCTCATAATCCACCAACTAAAAGATCTCAAAAGTAACAGTACATGTTGCGTTTGTCGCTTTTTCAGGAAAAAATGTGCAGAAAGCTTCCAGCATGTGAATGATTGAATGCAGTGTTAATCATTTTGAAGGCTTCTGACTTCTCCTATAGAAAGCTTTTTTTCTCTTTTGTTCCCCTGGATTTAATATGGGACATTTGGGTGGACTGACTACAGGGACACGGGATATAAAACGCATTGAATTTTTTTTATTTTAATTCAAAAACATAGAAAAAAGCCAGATAGATTTGAGCATTTTTGGAAGATGCTGTATTCTTGTTTCCACAAAATGACCATGAAATCTTTTAATTTAAGGCAGAACAATCATTTCACCCAATTGCTTTAAAACACATGTCAGAACTGAGGCTCTTTTCCTTCAGCGGTTGCCTCTGCCTTCAGTCCAGTCTGTCAAAAAGAGAATCCAAACTGCAAACACCACATGAAAAGTCAAAGTGATCTTAAGCAGGTTTTTGTTCCCTTCAGAAGCAGTGAGTCACATTGCATTTGGTGACACCTCTCACTTGCACAGTTGAGTTTACAGTCTTGTTTTTCCAAAGAGGAGAAGATGACAGCATGCGGCATGTGACAGCTTATCAAATCAAACCCACATTTCCTCTTTCCCATATGTAGGACTCTTTTCATGTTGAGATGTCCTCACTGCTAGAGTCTCCTATAGAAAGCTTTTTTTCTCTTTTGTTCCTACGAGCATCAAAAAGGAGGACGCATGAAGAAAAATAAACATTTTATAATCTAAGGGAGAAAAAATACTGAATAAATACTGGCTACAGATAAACATCTTTCTTTTTATCAAGTGTATCCTTTACTGCTAAGCTGCAGCTTAGTAGTCAATATTTACTCCAGGAGGTGATTATCGGCGCTAACAACTTCCGCAAGCCACAGAATCAGAGTGTGACTTTTAAAATAAATTGTGGCGTCTTTTAAAGGGAAATTAAAGAGCTGAAATTGTTTTGGCTTTGCCTGGATTTCCCCTGTGACCTAAAAACAGAACACAAGCATCCAAGCATGTTGTCTTTCATCATTAAACTGTCTTTCGAAAGGCTCCTGAGAGAGGCTCCTGGAGCACAGCGAGAGATGCCTTGTACTTCGAAACATCAAGTGTCGTCAGCGTCTGCTGGGAGGTGCATATTAAAGTCGTGGACTTGAGCAGAAAGGATCTTTGAAAATAAAAAAATAAAAATCTCTCTTACTGTCTCTCTCTCACAAACGCAAGATGTGCTGGTTTCCATGTCGCTTTATGCAATAACGCAGGTGATATCCAAGGTCTGCTAAGTGTACAGATCTTTGACCCTGCTTTCTCACCCTCTCTGCCTCCATTGTGCTCACAGATCAAAGACGCCCACAGTGCCCCAGGTGGTCTCATGAGTGAAGATCCTCACTTAAAGGCAGCTGACAGAGGTAAGTTATTAAACCTCACCACTGTCTTCGCACACACTTACATGCACACGCCTTCTTTGATCCCTACTGTAGAATGTTTTCCTTTATTTTTATCAAAGATCCTCTTACAGTACAATGCCATAGCTTTTTCCTACTATTACAAATTCAGTTCTGTCTGTTATTACACTTGATAACAATCGTGCAACCGCAACTCATCCTTTGGTTAAGATGTAGCAATTGATCATAAATTCATTTACCACACAAGGTGAGGGTTCTTTTCAAAAAGTCTTGTAATATTAATTGTATGGATTTTTCTATGCCTTTTATTCAGAGTTGTAAAGGACGGGTACTAATTTTTAAAGTACCTCGTATTGTCATAACTATACCACTTTTATGTGGATTGAAATGTTAAGGAACCAGGCAAATTTTGTTCAACTTTACGTTCTGTTATGTTCAGTTTTATGCTATGAACTGTTCTGTTGTAGTTATTTGGTTGCATGTAATTTTTCAAAGAAATCCATCTTCTATACAAAATGCTGTTTTGCTTAAATCATGAATTTACTTTGATCAGCCCAGATTTTTAGTTCTTGTCACACGACAAGCCCGGTTGGCATCTAAACTGAAGAATCATGTAGACACATGACGTCTACATGTGTGAAAAGAGATACAGTGAACCACAATGAGAACCATTATGTACAAACGTGAAACTGTGGTGAACCTTCCCAGGATTGGCTGGCCTATTAAAATTACTCTTGAGAGTTTGTTGATGACTCATTTAGATGTTTGCAAAGAACTCAAACCACCAAGCGTACGTGCCTCAGGTAATGTCAGTGTTCATCATTCAACAGCGAAAAAAAAAAAAATAAATCTAAGCCTGCAAGATTTTTGTTCCGATTTTTGTTACGATTTTCTCTTTCCAACAATCATAAGGATGTTCAAATTATTTGGTTGGTTCTAAAGATAATCTTAAGGAATATTTCTGCAGAGTGTGCTGTGTTGAGTGACCTTTTCCACACAAAATTATGTTGGGAATGCGGCAAGCTAAAATAAAGGATATTCAACGTCTTGGGTTGTCTTGCCTGATATCACAACGTGTGTGGGGTTCCCTAAGAACGCAGCCTGAATGTAACCTGTAGCCAATCAGAGAGTGAGGTGATGGAAACACAGAAGACCTATTTTTCAGTGAAATATACAACCATGTTGGTGCTTTAACCTTAACCAGCTACAACTTTATTACAAAATGTCCACGAGTTTGTGACCTTGGAGAGCTTTTGCTTTTGACAAAATATTTTGTTATTGCATAAACAGTCAAAACTTTGAGATTAGAGAAGTGTAACCCAAAGTGCGTAGACCTTGTAAATTATGCATTCATAAAAACATTTGGCACACCCATTCTAATAAAAGTTTCATGAGGTGCGTATTGAATTTGGATTACCTTAGTTTTGAGGTAAAAACCCCTGCTAATGCAGTCAAGGCCGACCTGGGGGAATTGGCTGCATTTGTAGGTGTGCTGCTCCTCTCAAAGGGAGGAGCCAGAGACTGGAGGTACTGTGACCAGGTTTTTCTCGCGTAGAAAATACGAGATAAATGATTATGAGATTTGTTTTTAAATCCTCCCATTACTGGTCTTACATCCTGCCTTTTCCAGCTGTATATATGTAATCTGTAGAATATGTACATTGCAGAATTCATGTTATTCTTACAATAAAAACAGTAACATATCATTCCGAAACAGATATGTCAGTGATAGCGATAGCTCCTTTTTAAAAAAAGAAGGAAGAACTACACTGGCAATAAAGAAATTACAATTAGATGAGTTTTCTATTTTGCATCCAATCACGCATGATTGCATATTCAAGTTGGGGCACAGCTTTTCTGGCAATGCAAGAAGGAAATTCTTGGGGGAAAAAAAAACATTTGGTAGCTGCTGTACTTATACAAAAAAAAATGCAATACACATGTTTGAATGTGAAATTGTGACAATGGAAGAGTCTCTTTGATGAGATATGACATCACTCCATTTTACATTGTGTCTTTATCCGTATGTGCTTATAGGCAAGTTGATCCAGACATTTTCAAAGTATGCTCAGTCTTGCAATGTAGTTTAAGATATTTCACCTGGAAAATGGTGTAAACATATATTTAAGAGATTACTCATTGGTGAAAAATATTCAAGCATATTGTTCTAAGCGCTCCTTTGGATTTAGCTTTCAAAAATATTTAATCACACAAACAGGAGTATTTTTGTCCACCTGGAAGCTTGGCGAATAAAACAAGCTATCAATTCGTGGAAGCGGTGTTTTTCTATACCTCCCGCACATTTTTCTGCAGCCTCAGTTTGAAATAAATCAAAAGCAGGGTTCTCCTGATATAGATGTGATGCAGAGAGCTGTTTCCTGTATATCGTGTTTTGTTTTCATACAGCCAGTTTATTCTGCCTTTCACACCACCAGCACATTATCCTGCTCCATCTGCTGCCAGGAGACAGAGCCAGGTATTTATGGTGAACATAAAAAGTGAGTGCATTCCCTGTCACCTATAGCCCAAGATTTACAGCATATTTGACAAACATTCTGAATAAAAAAAAAAAGGAGTGTTCAGTTTGTATAAGAGTTTAGATCCTGTCTGTTGTGCAAGCTCCCAGCGGATGGTACCGTTAGTACGTGCTGCTCGATGTGTATGTGTGCCTCCCCGCTGAGTGGAAATGTGTTGATCTGTCTGCTTGTGGTGCTACATATGTGTCTGTAAGCCTGTGTGTATTTTTGGACGTGTGTGCGTGTGGTGAATCTGCCTGCTCTGAAACACCAGCAACAGATAACAGATGGTCCCCCTGCATTAGAAGTGTTTTATTTCCCCGAGGAAACCAGATATGTCAAAAATAAGCATGTGCAACATTAGTCATTTGGAATATTCATGCCCCGCCGTCCGACGGTTTTCTTTTCACAGCCAAAATACCACCAGCCCAAATCTCCCAAGAAATGGAGGGAAAGTCAGGGAGAGAACAACAACAAAAAAAACAGTCAGCTGAGTTGATGGTGTGGTAAGGGTTGAGGTCCTTCACGTGGTTTTAACATTGGAAATTTATTTTCAGGCTTTCTTAGCACAGCGATCCCTTGATTAAAAGTGGGTTACAGTCTGTGGATATATTCTTGTCAAGAATCTCACCCCCCCGGCTCCACTGGGCACAGTAATATGCACACATGTTCATGAACCTGTCTGAGACTGAATAAACTCAATAGGTCACACTTTCCTCTTCCTCTTATCTTGCCATTTTTCTTTGTCATCTACATGTTGTGTCTCTGAACCTATGATGTCTTCAATCACCACCTCCTCTCGGTTCAAGGTATCTACCCCATGTCCTCACCACTGAGTGGTCAGCATCCTTGTCCTTGGTAACAGACTTGTGTTTGTATCATTTCAAGCCTGATTAACCATCCATGTGTTTGGAAGTATTCACCCCACTGGGAGCCAATGGCATGTTTCTTTCCGATTGCAGAAAGCATGAATTTTGAGCAGCATGTTTCTCTTCGTGGTCCCTCGTGTTCAGGGTTAATTCATGGCAGTGTGCGTGAACGGTGTACAGAGAGAGAGAGAGGAAGAGAGAAATTGGAGGCAATAAAAAGGAGGTGGAAAAGCTACTAAACAGGAGTGTGGTGCTTATCGCACAAATGCAATATAATTTATTCAGGAATATGCAAATCCAACAATCACTCTGCCTTGTTTACCGAAGGGACCTGCTGATTCAGAGACTGAAAGAGAAAGAGAGGCTGCCAGAGATGCCGACCTACAGTGTAGACACAAAGGCGCCCAGCGCTAACTCATTTTACTGGTTTTCTTTAAATTGAAGAAATGAGGTGTGTCGGGCAATTTCTTGCTTATTTCCTACATGCCATGTCCTTCACATTTAGTCTACTGATGCTGGCTTGTTGACAGAGTGACTGAAGTTTTGCCGAGTTTTGGGATGTGTTGCCTCTAGGTTTCCTGCACGGTAAATTAAATCTTTGGTATTTGCAAACAGCAGTACACCCTAACAATATAAAAATGATACTATTATTTCATCTTTCAGTTCAGGCTGATAGGTATTTGTGCCAATAAATATATTTTTATTTTTGTTCGTTAGCAGCCTGTCTCAAATAACCGGGGCCAGCAAGAACTCACTGGGGCATAAGTTTGCCCAGTGTTTACAGAGATTTTTTTTTGTTGTTTAAATGAGTAAATAGCATAAAAAATGCAATTTTATTAAATGTCAATTGCCTTGACACTGTGTCACCAGTGTGCTGTAATTATTAAGCACAAGCTTTCTTTCTTGATTGCTTGTCATTGGTTAACTTTCAGAAACCTGATACGTCCTTACCAGTATCTAGCCCACGTCCAGTAGCCATGTACTTGAATGTTGGAATTTGTAGATTTTTCACTGCACTTTTGATTTTAATGAAGAAATGCATATAAATCTTGTAGTATTAAACCTTGAAATAAGTGTTGGAGCAAAAAGAATCTTGCTCTCAGCACTGAAATTAACTTTTGGCCACAGGGACTGAACGGTAAAGGTTGGGGTAAAACTCTTCCACTGCCACCAAGGCAGTTCCAGTCACTGATGATGATGTGGTATTTACAAGAACTGCCACAGTCAGATTAAACCCAACAGAGGCCCAAGGGCAAAACTGACCTGTGGACTCGTGTTGAACCTCAGGTTTTGTCAATTTTTT
This sequence comes from Poeciliopsis retropinna, assembly GCA_010277075.1. Classification (NCBI taxonomy): domain Eukaryota; kingdom Metazoa; phylum Chordata; class Actinopteri; order Cyprinodontiformes; family Poeciliidae; genus Poeciliopsis; species Poeciliopsis retropinna. The sequence continues at coordinate 6,572,015 of VMRM01000019.1, forward strand.
GTTCATTGAATGCGCACTAGTCAAGGTTGACCTTCAGGAGTCAAATGGCAGATCTATTATAGTTTGCCTTGAGCCAGAAAAAGACAACTTGTGGTCATTCAGTGGAATGTCAAATTGACTTTTTTGTTTGTGTCAGTTATGTTAGTGTTGATTGTTGTATATTTAAGAATTTAATTAGGTTTGGATTTGCAGTGGTCTTGGTTCAGAAGAGGATTGTCCTGTCATGTTTCAGTATCAACTAGAGTCACTCAAATTATGTAAATAACAAATACATCAGCCTTAGCCATTTCAGGCAGTGATAAAGGTAGTGTAAAGAATAATTCACCCTGATTTTCTGGTGTAGTCCAAAAACATTTATTACATTAATTAGCGATTTTAAAGTGACGTTAGGTGCAGTTGCAAGATATACCGTAGACCTCTAAAAATATAAACAAATATTGCATAAAAATCTCAACTTCATATCCAACTAGTTGATCTTACTACCAGAATAAAACTAAACCACAACTGTCAAATTTTGAATGGTGTCTTTTGGAGAGGTCTTCTGGGATTCCTAAAGAAAGCAGTTCACTATTCACTGATGCAGTGTGAGAGTTTTCTGACCATTTTAAATATTCACAAAGCCTTCTCTGGCGTCATTGTTTTTAGAAGAAAAATTAGGCAGAAGTTGTTTTTTTTAAATCCATTTTATATGACCTGTATACATTGATGTGAATTGGTTATCAGTAAATTCACAAAATAGCGGACATGGAGGTTTCATTCCAAGGCCGTATCCCGGTCACACCCATCCCAGGCCAGCAGTGGTCCAAGTAATTTAACATTGGACCTTGGCAGCTCAGTTGCATTGCATAAAACGTTGTCCAGATTTGACACCTGGTTTGTATAGTTCTTACGGCTCTGAAGACTGGAGCAATCTTCATATGTTGTGATGAGGGCCTTGTTGTAATATCTGCTAAAAGTTAATGTTGTGACAGGTAGAAACTGGTTACGTTGATTTCAAGATTAAATTTTCTGTTGAGTTGTTGGAGAAGAAGTTAGGGGCTTTTAATTTTTCTCAGCTAGTTACACAGCCCCACTTTTATTTATTCATCAACGGTATTATCCATCTTGACCATATTCTGGCATTAGCGACTATGGACCAGTTCAAGAAATCCTTGGAAGAAATAATTATAAAGCCTCATTTTGCTTTGCAAAACTGGCCCATTGGCAAGACAGCTTCTCATTAGATATGCCCGTCAGACTTAACTGGAACAACACTTCCAAAGAACTAAAGAGCCAAAGTAAAGCAAACCACGGAGACAGGTGATTGCCAGCATTTTAATTATTCTTGTCTCTCACATTGGAACAGCTAAAACTAGCAAAGGATGCTAGTTTCAATAGCAGTAATGGTCATGTTTCCATAACAAATCTTTCTGTGTAAAAAGATTGAGAAGAGCTAAAATACTGATTTAGCTCAAGAAAGTTTAATGACACATAGGGCACTTTGACAGCAAAATTATAGCTGACACCTCTCTTTATAATCTTTTGTTACTGAAAACTTCAAATAACCTAATCCCTTAAAGCTAAATAGAAAATGAACTAGCACTTAATGTAAGTATGTTTAAAATGCTTAACATCCGAGCCAGTTATTTATGAAAGTATTTTGGAGTTTAATTTGGAAACTTGAAAAAGGATAAAAAAAAACAATTAACATTTTTATCATTCTACAAAAAAAATAAAAGATCAGGGGAAGCGATGGGCTCTTTTCAGCAGAGATAAAGCAAAATTAAATATTGAACTGAGAAGATAGCATTACTCTATATGAACATTTTGAAACTTGCAGAAGTTCTTGATTCATTTTAGCTTTGTCTCTGAAAGATACGGAGCAAAGTTTGGAAATTTAGCTGAGAAGAAGGCCTCGTCTCAATTCCCAAAGCATCCCTAACCGCCGAGCTGCACAGCAGTTTTGAAAAAAAAAAAAGACGCAGGTAAGGGATTTCTCCACTGACAACGCAAGAGGAGAAAAGCTTGCTATGTCATTCCAACCATCTGGAAGTCTGGCTCAGACTTGAGGCTGATGTGTAACTTTTAATTGGAAAGACAGTAGTGGGAGGCAGAAGAGGAGATCCCGATGGATAAGGAGGCAATGTCTGCTGCCAGATGGACAAACCTGAGCTTGCTGGTATGCTTGCCATTTGATTCATGGGCCAATGCAATTTGTGCTGAGCATTACAAAGAGGCTGGTGTAGAGATTTGATCTGGCTCAATACATATAGTTGGAAAGGCTGCTTTGTAGACAACAGAGACTTAGACTTTTGGCAGTGTTTAGTTTTAGCCTTAAAAGGTTTGACAGAAATGTCTTGCAGCTCATGTAATCCAAAAATCAAGCTTATTCAAGAGATTACACTTCATATAATGGCTCTCTGTATAGACAACTGATTGCCTCTTGATTATAATTGTTGATCTCAATGCTAACAATCTGAATGTATAACCTTTCTGTGAAGCTCTTTAGGCTTGGATTGCTACACTGAAGCGTTTTTCTTTCAAAAAGTCTTAAAAGTTGTGAGCGGTAAAGAGTAAATTTACGTGGATATATTTTTCGTATTCTTTGGCTACTTTGGAAAAATGTAAAATTTTCCAAAGTAAAAATTAGATTCATGACTAATTATTTAGTAAAAAAGAAAAAGGGTGGCTTTCTCAAGTCTAAATATAATAATTGTTTAGGTAATGAAGAAATTTTTTTTTATTTTTTTTATTGAGTTCAATTAAATATATTTATGTAGTCCTAATTCAAAATATGTCAAAACACTTTCTGAATTATGTTTGATCTGGTTTTACTAAGATGAAAAGAGATTGGTTTTATATTATTATTTGGAACTTAAAACTATTTATGCCAAATTGATCAGACTTTGGTTATTGTAGAGTTGTCAGTAGGGTGGACATTTATTTAATGACCAATCCGATATACCAGTTGTCATGTAAATGCCTAATTATTATATGTCAATTCCGATTAGCTTTATTTTTTATTGCATTATACCTGTTATTAGCATAAATAATACATCAGGTTGTTTTTAACCACCATGACATTTTATCATGTATGGGTTTTATGAATAAATGCAAATATTAGGAGTCCGTGTTTCATCTTGTTTTTGGAGGCATAGTTAAAAGTGGAAATTAAAGCTGTACTTGTAGCTCTTTCATTAAAATCTGAAATATGACTCGCCATAAATAGTCTGCTTGCTAATTATCAGAATGAAGATGATAGATTTATTTCTTTCTGCATATGGGTAGACATGGGGAAATGGTGTATTGTTTTAAGTATTTCTGTATGTTGTTTTATACTGCTATCTCATCCTTATGTGACAATAAAAAAAAAAAAAATTCTAAATTTTATAACTATACAGATTTTAACTAGTCTTGGTTGACAAAATGCAAATAATAGCTACAAGTTAGTTTATGTGGGTAATTACTGACTTTGAGCATTTTCAGCAAGTTAGAAAATAACAATAATTACCTTAGTGTTAACTTGCTAATGTTAGCAGTAGCAGGTTCCAACAGTACAGGATCTGCCTATTATTGTTTATAAATGTCTAAGTTTGTGGAAAGTAGCAACATTATCTAGAAAACCCATCTCCCCCATTATTCTGATATTTTAGTAATCCTAGCTGACCTATAAACAGTAAAACCCTTAGACTGATTTATTGTCTGACAGTGAGAAGCAAAGGTTATGTCTTATTATATAGAGTATGTAAATAGCAGGTTTGAATTGTACATGGAGTTACCTTTTTAGGTTTAAAATAACTCATCAACCTTTCTCTGACTGTTCCCTCCCCATTACTGCAGTCTCACTTGAGTCTGAAGGAAAACCTCCAGAGTGTTGAAGGTGAAACAGGAGTCAGTTCCTGGGTCAAGAGTTTGGCTAATGAGAGTTTGAGTTAAAATTTCAGATATGTAATGTTTCACCTGCCAGATCCCTTCCACAACTCCCTTCTTTTCCGGCGTTCACTCATCTCTTCAGGCACCTGTATGTTTATCTTCATTTCACACCGCTCTCACACCGCATGTTCATTTTTCACTACTGTTGCTTCCCCCGCTAAGCCCCCACCCCCCTCACACCTATTCGCCCAACCTCAGTCCCTCCTCCCCTCCTGGCATTGCAATTCAATTTGTGCTGTATGTTTCATTCCCTGCTCCGATTTAAATGTATTTCATGTCATCTGCTTTTAATTAACTCTCAGGATATGGCGACGAGGGGCGGAGGCAGACGGAGAGATAAAACCTCTTCACATCCGCCGATGAGTTGTACTGGCAATCATTTACCACTTAGACAGTAGTGAAGAAGCCCCCTTTTTGTTGCCCTGGCAACCAGCGCCTTGGTGATTGATTCCTCGCCAGCGTGGCATCGCTGCAGGGAATATAGAGCGTGTGAGCTTAGCATGCTTGCTACATCTTTCTAATTAAAATGGGATTACAGAGTCATCGTTGTATGTACAAACAAATGCATGGCTGTGAAAAAAATCAATTTCGGTAAATGTCAAGACTGTTAAATACAACTGTGCATAAACAAATGTAAGCAGGCTCCATACACTGATATGGACATTCTGGGCACAGTGTACTTGGAAAGATGTGTTTCCATCTGATTTGTATGTTGGTGTTTGTCGATTGACAGCGTCGGTGCCCCCCTCCTGCATCCAGGAGTCGAGCTTGATTGACAGTGCATGGATAATATTATGCAGCTCAAATCACCAGGCACAACAATTAGTCTGTTTGTTGCTGTCTTCTAATCAGAAAATATTCCTCAAATTGCAGCTTAATGTACTTCTTAAATGAACAACGGTTTCTTAATGTAATTGGATTAGGCAAGTCAATCGTATCTGTGTTGTTTCTGCTGTTGTCTCTCAGAGAGCTAAGAGTGTGGAGGGGCTCGGTGTTCTCCAATACGCAGAGCTGCTTTATTATTTTCACATCCTGCCATGGCTGTTTGCACTTGTGCCATGGGGATGCTGACACACACTGGTATTATATTTTAAAATATGATTCTACAAATATATGAGTGGGAAATGATTGCGGCTTGGTGTCGATGGTGTAGCAGAGGAAAAACAAACATCAGCAATCTGTTGTGGCTTTTTAGAACTGAAAAAGACTTTTAATTTTTTTTTTTTTTTTTTTTTTGCAATAGATATTCCTCATTGTTGTCTATCATAGTATTATAGTCATAATATAGCAGTGGCTTCACTCATGTTCATAGGGCATTCCAATTGACTTCAAGTGCAACTCAAAGTCAAGGGTGGGTTCAAGCCAAGTCTTGGGTTTTTGGAAGTAAGTCCAAACAAAGTCCAAGTCTTTCAACTGAAGTTTTTTTTTTTTTTTTTGAAAATCCATTGATTTCTTTCTAATAACATAACTAAAATCTGAGACTCATGCTGCTTTGAAAGTCAGAGCAGGTTGAAGGCCTAATATTGTGCATAGGATTTTGTTCACCTTACTTTGAGTTTGAAGGATTAGTTGAAAACCATGCATGTAATGTAGATTTTAAACTTTGTTGTCAAATCAGACTAGTAAAAATTTTGGATTCTACTTTATGTATTAAATAACACAATGGTGGAATTACTATGGTGTAATTGATGTAACATGGGGCTTTAGGCCTCTTCCCAAGCTACGCTCTTTGGCACTGTCTGTGTGGGATGTTTCATTACAGCAGAGGTAATAATAGACCGGGGAATTTCTAATGTGACACCTTTATATACCTTTGAAAGATTGTGTGGGAGCCTCTGACTGCTGGCAGAAATAAATAAAATTCATGTTTAGTTGTAAACAGTGGCTATTATTGGCAGATATGTCAAGAGACGTACAGTGTATTCAACCTCTGGAATGGAGCACAGTTATATTCCAGCCATTGACATTCGAAGCAGGTCTACCTGCAGAGAGAGAGAAAGAAAGAAAGAGAGAGAGTGGACAACAAGTACAGCATACATCTACTTTATCATCTCTTGGATTTTACAGGGCTCTCTGAGGCTAACGCACTTCTCACAGAAATGAAAGTGCAGTTACTGCCTTATGAAACGGAGCCCCAGATTAGGCATCAATCACTTTCACCCTTCTTTTGCCCTTTCAGTCTTTACTCAGATTGGCTACCTGACTTTTGTGTGCTCAGCAAACTTGCTGGGTCCTATGTTTTTTTTTTCTTTTTGCTGTACCTTGTATGAGAAATATGAGGACATAAAACAGAGTGAAGGGTTGTATTTGAAGTGAGAGACCCCAGGCAAAAACTGTCAATTTTGAGAGTCTTTTGTTTCCATTGCGCGTATTTTTCACGATGCACGATAAAGTACTTATTTTTTTACTTTACATACATGCACCAATTTATTCTGGAAAGCAGATTTTATTAAACAATATACTTCTCTTTAGTTAGATGAGCTTCCTATTTTCAAAACTTCAAAAAGACAATTATTCAGTTTGTGTGACCATAAACCGCTGCCCTGTATTAAACTTGTATTCAAGATTGATTGGTGCTCTGTTTCAGTGATTCTCCTCAGGCTAAACTAGTAACTTTAAAGATGACATGAAATGTTTTTTTTCTTTGCACCTCAGCATTCTGTGTTATCTGTTTGGACATATATTTTTAAAATTATAACATCAATATTAATGTCATAGTAATATAATGTTACTGGTAAGTTTTCTTTTACTACTTTAAATAAATTCATTATGTTCAAACCTGTGCAAGGTCGAACCTGGAAAATAAATAATTGGAAAATTGATAATTGGAAATTATACCCTATTTTCCGGACTTTAAGATGCACTTTTTCAATTGTAAGGCTGGTCATTAGACTTTTAGACTTTTATGCATGTTTTTTTTTTCTTCATGCTGCAATTTTAAATGTTAGGTGTTAATTCTTGCTGACTGACATGAGCTAAGGATTAAACAATACAGTCTGCAGCTGCAAGGAAAGCTAAACGACTACATTTTTTTGCACATCCATCCATTGTCTTTTCTTGCTTATCCTTGCAAGGTAGCTGGTGCCCTAACTAATATATTATTACTAACTCCAGCTATAAACAAAACTTAATTCACACCATACCTTTAAGCCCAACTAATAGAGTGCATTCCAATGGGAAAAATGTCCTTATTTTCCTCAAATAACCTCCCTTTGTTGGTGGAAATTGTTACAAGGTTCTTCTACTTGCAGTATATACAAGTGTACACACAAAGGTCAGAGATATTTCAAAATCTACAAGCTGACAATAATTTCAAACAGGAAGTCTGTTGGTACTTCCTGTTTGGATATGTTAACCATATCCTACTTGTACCACAGACTGCAAAAGGGACTAAAACATAATTATGGTTCTGTGGATGATATAGCTTCCTTCTAAGATTAACTATTATGAGATTTAATCCAACAGGTTAATTACTTTACACCTATGCAGCCATCTCTTCAGACACATAGCTTTCATTTCCAGGTGGTCTAGCTTTCTGAGAGGAAAGGATAGTGACAGCTTCTTTTTCTTCCTCTTCCTTTTCTTTTTGGGTTGTGTGTTGGAAATCCCACATACATCTACGCATTCAAGAGCGAGTTTTGCTCTTCTCTTGAGAGCTGAAGAAAAAACGTGGGATTTTGATCAAGCAAAAGTGTAACAACTTCTCTGTCTCTCATTTACACCGGCGCCTGGCATCAAGCAGGAGCTGATGAACCAATCTAAATCTGGACCTTGATGATGGAAAATGATTTGGTCACACTGCTTTGCACGTGACTCTCACAAAAGCCAGTGCAGACTATAGTGCTAATAGATAATTGGCAACATAATCAGAGGTGACATGTTGCATGATGTTACACGAACAGCCATTCATTTGGTTGCAACATGGCAATTTAAAGAATGTTTACTGAAGATAGAGGCTGTTAGTCCCATATATTCCAGCTAATGAGTTGTATATTATAGTACGTCAGTATCCTAATATAATATCTGATATTTAACCATACAATTAGGGATTGTATTACTTGGAATACCACAACTGCAATAGGACAATGGCAGCATACATAAAAAGTAAATGTTCTTGTCTCCTTATATTAACTTTTCTTCCCTAAGAAAGCACCAATTAGCATGCACATGTCTCCCTCTCTTCTCACTCATACGCATAAGTCCACTCATGGAGACACACACCCTCATCATAGCAGTTTTCTACAGACTTACACCGCCTCCCTTTGCCTCCCACTCATTCTGCTGATTGGAGTTGTCAGGAGTCAGAGGGTCACAGAAAAGGATGTCAATATGCCTCACTCTGAGCACAGAGATGTGTGTACACACATTTGCACACCATGCACACAGTAAAGCAGCAAAGAGGTGAAGCAGCCAAAGTGGCAGACTGTAATGCAGCTCTGTCTTAAGTATGTATAAACATTGCACAGTCACCCTGTCCCATCAATGTATTTGACTCCGTCTCCCACTCACCCGTGTACATTGAAGTAAAGAGGATTCAATTCATATTCATTATTCATCTGCAACTGCCTTGAGTCTAGTGATTGGATATTCTATCTACAATCTGATGAGTCTTCCACCTGCTCAGCCCCAAGGGAAGAATCTGGATTTCGTTTTGCCTTAAAATGGAAGGCTTAAAGTTTCCTTGTAGCACAGAGTATTTATGCATATTAAACAGTGCTAATGTGGGAGAAAAAATTAAACCTTTTTCAATAGAAAGTTTTAAGACTTAGGATTACATCACCTTCAATTAGAACATAACAAAGCTCATGTCCAATTGATAAGCACATTCACAGATACTAATGAATAAAAAAAAAAAAAAAAACACATATAAGGCACAAGAGTATTTTTATCTCCCCTACAAAGAACTGTTTGATTCCTACTCCAGCAACTTTGGTACTTGCAATGTTTAAAGGCTCATTGGACTGTGTTGAGGCTATCATTTGTTATTACTTCAGCTAGTAATCTTAGTTCAAAGTGTTTCTACCACACATGGCTTTCAAGTTCAGGATGCTTGAACAACATTTTGCACGATATTTTTCTGGTCCTCTTATCGAATGCATATGATCAATAGTTAACTTAAGAAACCCAGATGAAGATTTGCCACTTTATCTTTGGCAAATCTCAGGCTAATAACCAGGCTTTATTGGCAATAAGTCTTGAATTGCTAATAAGTCTGTTTATTTTATTTAAAATACTGGAAATACTGTTTGAAAGAAAAATACTTCTATGGGTGGAGCATTAAAGTTAAGTTGCGCCAATAAAAACTTGTTTTTTTTTATGTTGAAGCATTCAACAAAAGAATTGATATTCATCACTGCAGTGTTACCAAAAAGAAAAAATGGTCAAACCCAACTTCTATTTCCTATTGTGATTAATTCGTTGATCTCAGATATTTCTCCCCAATCTCAAAATCAAAACATTGTCTATTAAGCATATATTTGTAGAAAATAAAAGCTGTTCAAAATAGCAAAATTGCTGTGGGGTTGTTTTAGACCTCAAACAATATAAGGAAAAAAACATTTTAAACAGCATTAAAAGTATTTTGACTTGGGAAGATTTTAAAATGAATGGTAATTTAACCCTAATTTTCAACTGCAACTTTAATGCTTTGCTTTCTTTAGCTCCCACTGAATTAAATTAAATTAAACAAATCATTAAAAATAATGAAAACTTATCCACCAGAGCTTGACTTTAGGACACTAAGGGCAAATTGAAAAACCCTGAATATTCTCACAGATTCTCTGCATCCAAATAAGCCTAATTGGGGATTTTGGGTTTCTGATTAGGAGAAAGTCATTTGGATATGCTCCAGATGGAGGAAGCCTCAGGGTGGACCAGGTTCACACTGGTTATAGCTCATGACTGGCTCAGGAACACCCAAGGGTTCCTTTAGCTCTAGAGCAAAGTCTGTGGTTTGATATAATCAAAATGGTTATGAATATTTGATAATCTTATGCAACACTTGTTTAAAAATAAATTTTAAAGCAAGAATCTTCAGAATTATGCAAGACTACTTTCAGGAAAAAGAGTCTTCAGTTATGCCACAGTTGCAGACCTGCTAAGCCATGGCCGTCCGCCTAAACCGACAGGTGAGGCCAGAGGGCCAAGATAACTCTGGAGAATCTGCAGAGATCCACAACTCAAGTGGAAACGTAGCCCAAGATTAAACTTTTGGGCATATAAAACACTTTGTTTAGTTAAATTTGCCAGAAAAACAAATGAACAAAACACTGCAAACAAATCTGCCAAAAAGAACCAAATTCAGTAACCAAACAATTTCCTCAGTACAGTCTCCTCCACACTGCTGTCTGCTGACTGAAGGGACAAACAGGTTCTCAACCTACCGGTTGCCTGTCCCTCTCTCTGTTTTTACATAATTGTATGATTCCATATTCGCACATATAATTGGCTACAAGGCCACCATGTTACTAATTAAAACAACACTCTGCCATGAGCAGGATAGAGCCACTGAGAGCGAGAGCTGAGCAGTGAAAAGGGGAAAAAAGGTGGGGAGCCGGCACTTCTCATTCACTGATCTCAGCACTGATTTCCACTGAGCTCCACTACAGCTGATTCAAATGTGCCAACCTTCCCACTCACTATGTTTAAGTTCTGCAGAAGCCTGCTAACGAACCATGATTTGATTTAGATTTGTTGAACCATGGGAAGTAATTAAATAGACTGACTTTGGACAATACTTATCAAGCTTCTTTTTATTGTTGTTAAAAATGTTCAGTAAAAATCGTTGCAAAAGAAAATTTGCAAAATATCCATTGTGTAGATGTGCAAAACTAGTGGAGATACACCAACAGGTACTTGGGTTTAATTGGAACAAAACTCGGTGACTCAAGGTCATGAATACATAAGACAGATTCTTAGTTTTATCATTTAATTGCCACTTTTTAATTATTCACAACTTCTGCTGGTCTATCACAGAAAACAGAAAAAAAACATCTATAGTTGGTGGTTAAAATGTGACAAAATATGGAACACTTTATATCAATCACTGTCTTTCCATACCTCCTGGCTCTATAATATTTGGCATCAGGCAAATGGTGAAGCAACCATTGTAAGACCATCTTACTAACTGTAGGGTCATCAGAGACGGTAGCAGAGCCTGGCAGAAACAGAAAACGATGATTGTTTGACTAGACATGGGCTGCACTATCTTTATCTGTATCCAAAAGCAGACAGCCACATGCAGAAGCTCACAGGCAGTTTGCTCACAAATCGTTTTGGGCACCTGTCATGCTCGATTATAATTAGCAAGCGGACATCTAAATAATTGCCATCAGGCTCTGTCTGCTGTATCAGTGTTGCCCCGATCCTCGCCTTTAGTTGTAATATTATTTAAAGGGCCAGCGAGCTTTCACAAAGCCAGCGCCTTCAGCGAAGTCCGAAGCAGCGGTGTTCAGCCTGCGACAGCATCTGGAGCACTGCAAATAATTAACTGGCACAAGAAGGTTTGGTGTTGGTTTCACCATTTGTTTTGTCCACACTTCTCCCTGAATGACACACACACACGCACACCCACGCACCCACACACACACACTCACAGATGCATGCCCATACAGGAAGTTTTTGATCATCACTGAGACGCTGCCAGGACAAAGGGAGGTAACACACTCATCCCATTGGGGATTACGAATGGTTGTAAAAGTAAACGAGGCAGATGGGTCTGTGTCGGAAAATTTAAATAAATAAATACCTTTGAGAAGTGAAGATTTGCTGAGTTCAATCACATCTGTAATTTAAAACTAAGTACTGTCACCAACTATGAGAATAATATTAGTAATAAAAACAAATGTTGAGGTGATGGATTCGACTGCAACATGTGCTGCTACTCTGTTGGTCAAAATTTTGTTGAAGTGCTGTCATCCTTTCATTTTGTGCGTTTTGAGAGTGTGTCAGATCTCAGCCTGCTGCTATAAAAGGCTGCGCTCCAGGGCCGGTGAGAGCTATCCCAGAGTGTATCGCCAGCCGTTGCGTGACGACTTGACTCACACTTGTCGTTCTTCCCTCTTCCTCTTTCCCCTTGATTAGGCTGCAGTGTGGAGAGATATGTCAGAGTGACACACGCACCCGTACACGCATATACACACATGCACACACTCTTCGCAAAAGAGTTGTTGCCTTTGGGGAGACCGAAGGTCAGTCCACCCTGCACATCTCCACACAACCCTCTACGTTTGTAACCTGAGGGTGTGTGGAGTTTACTGCTGCTCAGCAGCGCCCTCTCTGGCCTTAATGTTACTTTCCTCAGATTGAACTGCGATTCCTTTCACTGCAGATTTTGTTGGAATCTTACCAGTTCCCAACAAACATCATTTCAAAGAATTTTATCATTTCTAGCAAGTTAGATAGAAATTATAAAGACAATCTCCCTGTCTTCCAAAGGGTGATTATGGAAATTAATCTTCCTAATTTCTATAATTTCTACATTTATGATTATCATAAAAATGGTAATGTCTTGTGCAATTTGATTCAGTTGTAAATTATTATCTGAAAACTTTGTTACTCTCTTTACCCGTTTATTTGGGGCCAGTTGACTGACAGATTGACTCCAGGTCAAAATCAAAATATTTCTAGGTGACTTTCTTCTTGTAGATATTATAGATTGGTGTAGCTTAACAATAGATGAGTAAAATGTGGAATGTAATGTAATCATTTTTATGCCAAAAACTGATGCACCATTTTATACCTGAAAATGTCTGATAACATGCTGAGATCTACGCAGTATTCCCTGTGCTATTTGCTCATTTATTGATGGTTTTGGTTTGATATGCTTAAAAAGAAATTATTGATTTATTGGGATTTGTTTTAAATTTGATACATGGACATCTTCAGTTTTTTACTCAAAATATTATATAATATTATATTATAATATTATAATATTATTTGTATACAGCAGATGTATACAAACACATCTGCTGCTCTGCACGTCACAGTGTAATATTAAGAGTATGACAAGCTTATAATAACAGGATTAAGGCCAAGATACGCTGTTTTCAGCCAACTTTTATAATATAATGCCCAACCCAAATGTTTTCTGACTCCAGCTCAATTCTTAATTAGTCAGGCTGTCAGCTGTTGTAACCAGCTAGCTGCTTAGCATACATGCCACACGTAGCTTAGCAGCAATAGTTTATAAATGGGTTGCTCTAACAGAAGTGGTGCCTCCTTTTTTCCAACACCATACCTGACTGTGTTTTATGCATCTTAAATATTCCCATTAGCTATGTTTTTTTCTCTCTCTTTTAATCAAGGGAAAATTGTAGTTTCCCTTTTAACTCTGCAAACAGATGTAGGAAGGACAACATTGCATTTTTCTGTCCTCAAGCACTTTCTCTGGTATCTAATTGAACAAACGTAAGTATTATTTTCAGTGTGACTACAGTTTAATCGGTTTTGAAAAATATTTATGTCAAGGTTATTTGTACTGGGTCCATGTCTGTTAACATTTCTTTCATTTTTGTAGCTCTATAAAACTTATTTAATCTTTCTTTAACCTAAGCTAAATACAAAGAGTTCCATAAACAAAGTCATATTGATTTATAGATTGATTTTTCTGGTTTGTTCAATAGTCTCTCCTGTCCTCTCTTAAATCCGACTTTAAACCTTCACACAAACACACTTCATTCCCCCTGACTCACCGCTCTATAGCTTACCCAACTCACACTCACAAGCTTCTTCTGCTGTTATCTCTGTGCACAGTAGTGTCAGCATGTCTGAGTGTGAATGCAGTTCTGCTTGTTTGTCTTTGTCTCTCTTGCCCTCTATTTTGCTGATGTGTCTGACACATCCTGTAAAGGCCTGTTTGGAGAGTCATTAGCATAGCATTGCTCAGAATGAAACAGAGAGGACACAATGAGGACTGTCTGTAGTTCTACTGACTTTTCTGTGATAAACCCTTTAAGTTGCAGAGCATGTAAAAGCCTCTTTACTCCTTCAGCTCAACATCTGCAACAGCATTGCAGGAATCTGAGGCGACAGTGTCGTTATTTTGTCAGAGTAGTTGCTGCTCACTGATCAACACACCCAGCCCATCCTGTTTGTGTACTCTGTTTTTCTTGATGCCTGCTCAGCAAGCTCTCTCTGTGGTGCTGACTTAGATGGAGCAAACTGGTCGTGTCCACAGTCCTGCCATCAATGCTCCTGTTTCAGCTGCTGCCCGCTGAGCTGCAGCTGACTGTGTTGTCTTTTCGTCTCTTTACCCTTTCTGCTACCTCATCTGTTTGTGGAGGAGCTTGTGTCATCCACCGTGCTTACACCACCGGTTTGGGCTCCAGTAGCTGCCCATCAGCCACTTACAGCAGGCGGAGTCAGTCACTGCTACAGATTAGAAACCGCTATTCTGGACCCACCATCTAAATTCTTAGATTTTCTCTTTTACTCTGAAAAAAGAGTTCTTTGACTCTGTTTTTCTGCATTGGGGTGAGCGTCACCAGGGGCTCCAGCAGAGCGCAGCAGTTTCAGTTGACCGGGTTTTTGCTCCGTCTCCTCCTGTGTGGTCTAATCAAGCCTGGAGCACCTGAGTTCTTTTGCTTCCTCTGTGCTCCAGCTTTCTCAATGCAACACTTCAATGTTATTTCAAGAGTCGAACCTGGTGAAACTTTAAACCCAGGGTGAGCATGTTTTTGCTTCCAGAGGGCCATATTAACTTAGTTAAACCAACCGAAAGGGCTGTTCATTGAACTGTGGAAAAAGAAATCTTTCAGGGGGCTTTGTAACAAGACATGTTCAGTGGTTTTCCTGCTTTTCTTTCATGTCAAGTTCACCTCATGTGTAATTTTCATGCTTGGCTAAAAAAAAAAGAGCTCTTTGATCATATAAATGGTATCGTAGACAATCAAATATATTGTCTGGTTTAGAACATGCAACAGCTGTTTCACCTCAAAGTCCCTTTTACAGTGCATTGCGTTTTTCCTCAGTCAGCTTGATCAACTTGATGCAGTTGGCTGGGTTCCTTTAGATTGATAACGTTTTATCAAAGAGGAGTATTAGTGTTGGGCACATATCCACTTATCCACTGCTGCAATTTATTTTTAGAGCTTTCACAAACTTTTAAAATGTTTAGTGTACATAACTTTTCCTAAATTACTTTTTTAGGATAAATTCTAAAGTGCTAATTTACTTGGCTGTTTAGTAAACTTTCAGTTGAATATAGTTCGACATTAATAAGTTCGATTATAAACTACTTCAAGTAGTTAGATGTTTAAATGCATGCCCTTATTTTGAAATGGGTAAAAACTCTGCAGCAGTTCTGAGACCTGGTCTTACATTTTTGCTCCCTTTTCTCCCCAATAACTTTATAGAAACTAAGAAATGCGAAGGCACAAAATAAAACATGAACAGCAGAGAAAAAGGTATAGGCATAAATACATAATCTAACATTATGGAACATGTAAATTATAATGTTGAAATGAAATTGTTGCTTCTTTCAAGGACTACTTTGAATTAAACTTGAATGATAACTTTGAATTCTAGTTAGCATATTAGCACTTTAGCATTATCTTCTAAATATCATACTGGTGTAGCGCTTTAGAGTTAGCTCAACTGACTTTTTAGTTGGCGGTGCCCACCGCTGGGTAATATAAACACAGTTTGACTGCATTGTATTGTAACTAGGAATGAATTGGGATGTATGGATTTACATTTTTGTCAATAAGATTGAGGTTTGCATTAAGGTGAGTTTATTTGGAGATGAATTTGATCTGTTATCCTATAACTGGAATTATCATTTAATTTGATGCT
The DNA here is from genome assembly GCA_010277075.1 of Poeciliopsis retropinna. Lineage (NCBI taxonomy): Eukaryota > Metazoa > Chordata > Actinopteri > Cyprinodontiformes > Poeciliidae > Poeciliopsis > Poeciliopsis retropinna. The sequence continues at coordinate 6,587,720 of VMRM01000019.1, forward strand.
ATATGAATCAACTTAATAAAATTTGAGAGTTTGTACTGGGTACTCTGAGCATTTAAGTTACACTTTATTCCCCTTCAAACCAACAGTTTTTAATGTACACAGTCAACCCCATTCTTTAAAACTGCCATTCATTGAAATAAGAAATGGTCTCAACTATTTTTATAAGTCTGTAGGCTAGAAACATACTTCCTTTTTTTTCAGAAAACCTGCTGTTCCTGTTTTATGGCTTGGCAACAATCTCTTTATACCTGACTATAATTTCTGACTATGTTTAAATGCAAAAGAAAAAAGAGGATTAAAAGTAAAGCTTCCATGAGACAAAACATTAACACACAACCTCATTGACTTTATTGAAGTTTGATTTTACTATTGGATGTAATTGTGTGATCGATTTTAAAGTAACTTCATGTATTGTTACTGCTAAACTAAGATCTCCAGCATGGGAATAATGGGATGATCTTGGGTTATCTTGAGAAGATGGAGGGTCCAAGCTGCACTTTCAAAGAATCTAGCAAATGTGATTTCTCCAATAAAAATGTTTCTATTGAGGCAGACTGTTATGTATGGGTTGGAAAATTTCACTTTTATGTTTTCTATATACATTCCTGATGAGACTGAGGATGAAGCTACAATCTTTCACATTTAGTGCTGCTGGATCGCAGCCAGATTGTAAATGGAGCTCTAAAATAAAGAAAAATAAGAAATCGGAGCAAGAGTCAAAAAATAGAAAGAGAAAAATATTGAAAACTACAATTTATAATCCAAAAAGCTGTTTTCAAGACATTCTTGTTTCCCAAAGTTGCTGCATGTGGTGGAGATTGCCTGGAAAAAGGCATCCATAATCTGGAGGGTTTTTTTGCAAACCTCCTTTATCATTCATTCCCAACAGTCAGGGGGAAACATGCAGCGTTGAATGCTATAATGAAAACATTTATCATTTTAGCTATGTTGCGACAATAAACAGTTGCAACAATAAAACGTGCCATAAACGCATAAAATTAAGAATTTTCTTGCGGTCAGCACTTGGAACCTGAAGCATCAGGATATCCATTTTTCAATGTTATTTATATCGTTTTATTTGTTGAATCCTGCTGCAAGCATGTGAAATAAATTAGCTTTGAACATATGGGTACTGTGAAGCAGGGTTCACTTTGATCTAATTTAAAAGCTGCTCTAAAGATACGAGGGTAAAAATGGTAAACAGAAAAAAAAAAGAAGTAGGCATAATTTCAGACTGGAACTTAATGTGGGGCCAATTATAAAGAGGTTAAACTTGTGACCTTCTGTCTGTCAGGCTTATTCGTAATATTAAAACGTTTCTCCTTTAGCAAATGCACCATGTCCAAAAGCACCAAATATGAAAGTATTTTGCTTTAACATTTTACTAATTAGGTTGACTAGTGAATTCCAGCACTCTGAGAAAGTAGACGTTAACGTAGGTATTTGTGCTCTGGTATTCTTCAAACCTTGGCATGTTAATTAAAGTCTCTGTTCGGCACTTTCCAAATGAGATGCGAAATGTTAAACATGAGAGGTTTGCCATTAACGTGGCGCTTAGCGACACCTCTGACCCTGACTCGGGGTGACCTTGAGATAAAATTGTGCTTACCTGGAGTGCTGGATCGACAGAAGAAGCAAAGAGAGTCGACTCAAGAGCATTGGGGGAAAAGAGTACTTGTATTTATTTTGCTGAGGAGTTGCAGGAACATTTATAGCTACTTGTGCATTTTCCTCTTCCTCCACTGAGTTGCAGAGTGTGTTTTGTACCCCTTGAACTTGAAAAAGTTTTAAAGACATAAAACTTTCTTTGTTACATCATACCCACCAACATTAATGCTCAATACAAACAGCTGAGGACTGTGAAGTGGAAGAAAATGGGAGCCTGATTTCCACAATATATTAGAAACCGAAATCTGAGAATGACATGCATATGTATTCCATCTCAATGTTTTATTGAGCCTCCTTTCACTTAAACGACTGCAAGTCTTTTGTGCAACGTATCTACCAGCTTTGCACATCCACAGACTGAAATCTTATGGAATTTTTTTTTTTTCGCTAAATAATTCAAGCTCAGTTAAATTGGATGTTGAGCAATTTTCAAATCCGTCCACAGATTCTCAGTTCGACTAATGTCCTGCCTTTGACTAGGTCATTCTAAGACTTGAACATGCTTCCATTTAGACCACTCTGTTGTAGCTCTGGCTGTATGTTTAAGGTGTAAAGTCTTTTGCAGACTCACAGGCTTTTTTTTTTTTTTTTGAGGAACTCTTGATTTATGGAGCGCACAATTCGACGTGTCGACAGATTCTTTCACCTCAGCTCAGGATGTCAGCAGCTCCTCCAGAGTCACCACTGACTTCTGGACTGCTTCTCTCAAAAGTGTCATCCTTAACCACATGTCTGCTGTGCTCCTTGGTCTTCACAATGATGTTTGTTCGCTAATGATCTCTAACAAAACTCCGAGACCCTTGCGAAACAACTGGGGTTACACATGTTTACTAATTAGGTGACTTCTGAATATAGTTGCTCAGCATTGCATATAGGGATATCTAAGTAAAAGGGTTGAAGAGAAACATAGGCCACACTCTTCATATTTGTTTCAAAACCTATCTTTTTTCTCTGGCTTTACAGTTAGGCACTAATTTGTGTTGATATGCTTCATAAAATCTCAATGAAACAGAAGACAATATGTGGAAAAGTTATTTGGCAAAACAATGTGCACCTCCTGCCCTCAGTCTCATGTTTTAATAGCCACAGGAGGAATGTATTGGATTGTAATCACTCGAGTGATACACTAAATTAGCCCATTTTTACTTTGTCAAATGTTGGAAGAGTGATTTGAGGAGTTGCCAGCTTTCTGTCTTTCTGTATTTTCTGAAATAGATTCTTTTTTCTCTTATTCCCACTCGTGAAGCTCACAGCGTTTGGCGCCATACCAAAAATGATCCCAGATAAAGATACCTTATGAGATGTTGCCTTCGTATGCTCTCCAGTGTGCAGCCCCAGATTTGTGAAGAGCACTCTTTTCTTTTTTTTTCTTTTTTTTCATGTGCACCTGTCCATCAAACATTTTCTTTACCACTACCATTTCCTCATTTCATATCATGCAACTGCTCAAGTTAACATTTACTTTTGACAAACAAAGGTAAACACAAATGCTAAACATGACAGAATGCTAAAGTCCTGAGGAATCCTCCGGCTGCTGGACCACCACTGGGCTCTTCCTTCGGCAGACAGTGATTATCACTTGCAAAACCGTCAAGTGGGAGCATGTTGATTTGTACATGAGAGCGGCTTGCTTCCTGCTATTACAGTGTGTTGCAAGATGACAGAGTTACCCCGGAAGGGGACCAAGTCATGAGCAGAGGAGACACAGAAGTAGGTCAGCTCCTAGGCGTTTGTTACATCATACATATTCATATAAACAGCACCCAGTCGCTGCAGAGCAGACTCATTCCAGACAGTGTGTTTATTCTTTTCACTGAGCTCCCCCCATCCCTTTTTAAATGTTAGTGATTACACATCATGGTGGCAATATACATACTCAAACCCAATCTCTGAATTATTACAAAACTCTAACGGTTTGCCTTGTTGAATTTATATATGGATATGAAACATATTCAAACATAATTAATACGTTTATCGTAGCAAAAATATAAACAAACTGGACAAAAATGCAAGAAACACAGATAATTTTCTGAGTTTGCCAAGTAAAACTGATTTTTATTTTTTTAATTTTATTGCAGGAAAATGCTTTTCACCACCAAATACGAAAAATGTTTTTTGAGGGAAATCAAATCATAATTTCCCGTCACTATGAGAGACTTTTGTTTCAGTTGCATACTGAAGTAAACATGTTTCTATTACTTTGTGATGTTTGTTTTGTTGGAGATATGCCAAAACCTTCTACTGTTTAGTGTTATGGTAACACCAAAGAAACTAAACTACAAAATGTAGCAACCACAAACTACAGGGAATATCATAAGTTTCCTTTGCTCCTTTGTAGCATTTATTTGTTTTATTACAACTTCCAATATATATATTTTTTTATTTAGCGAGGAAATACAATAAATAATCCACCTAATATTGAAATTTTCAGCTTTAAAAGCTAAAATAATTGGATAGAATATGGCATAATAGTTAAATCTATTGCATTTGTTTCTGCGTGTCATTCTACAGAAAACACAAAAGTAAAAACAATCTTCTGTGTTGCTCCCAAAACCAGAAAAATGGAACAGCCAAAGTAGCCTCTCATCTCATGAAGCCAAAGTGAGAGTCAGCATTGTCCTGAAGCTGTCAATAAACACACCTCTGTTTACAGATAGTTCAATAGTTAATACTGTTTTTTTCTTTATTTTCCTACAACACGTTAAAACATTACAGGTAAAACAAAAAATGCTTTATTTTGTAAGTGAAGCCCACGTTCTGCGGTGCCCGCTTTTATCGGCTCCTATAATGATAGTTGGTCAGTCAACGCATTCATTCTTAATTCCAGCACACCCTCGCTGCTGTGCCGCGTTTGTCCTTCAACCACTTTCGGGGAAAAAAAAGAGTTTCAGGAGAGCGTGGGAGAATGAATAGAAACTGAGTCAGTCACAAGGCTGTGAATTGCACTGATAGTTCAAAACATGATGCTATTTCTGCCAGCCACAGTTATTCACTCAACCCTAATACAATCAGACACTCCAACACAACGATTATGCGGAGGGCGAGATTGACCTCTCCTCAACTCCCTGAAGCCTGCGCTTCACTTTCAGAATCATTTGTGTGATTTGGACAGAAGAGGAGAATGTAAGAAAAGGAAAATGTAGCACCAACTTGTCTGATAAAATGTTTGGCTTATGGCTTTATTCTGAAACTTATTTTATGTCTAGTGACTCTTTAGTATTAATTAATCATAGATTTTGCCTGCTAGGTGTTTAAACACTTTACATGGAATAATAAAATTATGCTACTTTCAGAGGAAAAAGGCAGCTTTTTAAACCAGTGAAATGACTTTTTGTACTGGGAAGAGCCCTGCCAGCGCTATTTATTAGGTTTTATAAAGCAGCTTGAAAGCAAAACCAGAGCTGGTGCTGGAGACAGATCTTAACTGAACCTTTGGAGAAAAAAAAAATAAGAAGAACTGGTTTTGTTTTCCACAGTCAGGGAGCCACCTGGCCCCTATTATTACATCATTTTAGACATTTCTGCCAGTACATTCTTGGTCCTTCCTCTGCTATATTTATAATTACATTAATTTCTGTGTTTTCTGAAGGATGGCACTGCATTTTGTGACCCTTGGAGCTGGCATGCATAAAAAAATCTAATTGGTCCACATCTGTTCTAATCTTCACAGTCTGGTTTATAAATGTTGCTTTAAGAAGCAGCCACTCATTGTGGACACTTTACGTTACTGAATGATATTTCCAAATTGCACTGTATTTATTAATGGAAATGCATAAATTGCAGCCAGTGATATTGAAAGTCCTGATAGTTTATTAACAAATCTGTAAACAGAAGCTATGCACACTGTTTCAAGAAGAATTCATAAGCAGCATCTGGTGATGACATGGAAAGGGAGGACAGAGTTTGAAAATGAGTCTAAGGACAGTCACACAAGCCATTCCAAGCAAGGTTTTTAAACAGCAGTTGGTGATGTTAAAACACCTGGCGATATCTACAAATGGAGCTGGACCGAGGAATTCTACATATAAATAGCAGCTGGTGATACAGAAAAAAAAAACATGTTCATGTCTTATAAATGGAACTGCAAACAGGAATTTCACTAGCTGGATTTATAAACATGCAGCTGGTGATGCTGGGAGATGGGTTTCTAAACAGCTTCGTAAAATACTGGGAGCTTTGATACTTTGCCATAGTTATGGTAAAATTCTGGCAACCACAATGACTGCAGCAGCAGTTCGACTGCTGGTATTTGACTGTAGACTACGGTCAAATACTGTACAGTGCATACATATATTAACCGCATAATGAGTGACAGTTAAGAGATTTAAAACATTAAGATAAATTGTAGGGAAATATGCTTTGTTCGTTGGTGGGGAAATTTAGATGTACCACTGTAAAGTGGCAGACAAGTTTAAAAATGTAGATTTACACAAAAATAATAATTACTAAAAATAAGTTCATACAACAGAGATGTGAAAATAACAGCAAGATTATTATTTAAAATCTATAAAAATAAAAACAGCACAAAAAAACAGCAGGGATGTAATCACAGTTGAGTGTGTTGGACACAGTGAAGGTTATAGAGTCTTATAGCTTCTGGGAGGAAACACTACAGTAGGGCTACTTTGTGCACTTAGGATGCAACAGTCTGTCACTAAAGGAGTTCTCTTGTTCTGTAACATCTTCGTTCATGGGGTGAGAGACATTTTGAAACAGTGATGCTATTTTATCCAGAGTAATTCTGCTTCCCACTACCGAAACTAGGTCAAGGGAGCAACCCAGGACAGAGCTGGCGTTCCTGAGGAACATACCTAACACAATTATGTTGTTGTTTCACTACATATCTAAGTTTTTAAGCATCTTAAAGGTAAATGTTGTCATTGTTTTTCTCTTCAATTGCAAAAACTAAAAGCCATCTCAAGTCAGTAGGCTTAAACATGGCACTGACAAATTTTATCTCAATGCATTCTGGCATTTATTATGATTGCAATAGATGTTTTGATAAATAATAAAATATAATTCAGACCTTTTGGGTCTAAATATATACCAGTCTATACCTGAGAAGCAAATATATTACTCTAAAATAATTGTTTTTTTCCATTTTCAGTATAGATTTGTTTTCAGTGCATCAAAACTATTGAGTAAGCAATGCATCAATGCTTTCAGTTTTACAGGCTTTTAATCAGATTATTTTCTTAGTACCACTTATACCCTATCCCTACAAGGCATTGACATCATTTTTGATTGTTTTTATCCTTATGTCTGATTAAAGGCCACTCTGTGCTTTGATTGTGCAATTAGAACTAGTTTGGTGAAAGAAAAAAAAAAATCCTTTTTCCAATTTGTTGCGTCTTTTATACATAAGGGTATAGTAATTCTCTGCCTATAGTTTAGTCCTCACCACTTAGTAGTCAGAGCAAGCTCTTGAGTTGAAGAGAGATGCTGCGAAAATGGAGCTTGAGACAGGGAGGTGAGGGTGCCAGCGAGGCTGTTAGGAGCTCATGCTGAAAATATTGTATCCAAGGAGAAAGTTGGAGTCAAAAGAGAAAATGGGTATTGCAACATAGCGCAGAGTGAAATTGTTTAAAAGTGGACTGGAACAGACATGGAAGCTTTTAGTACTTTGCCATTATTTTAAAGAGCAGACTTTTAAATACAGACAACAAACCACCCTCCTACATGTGCCCGCCGGTCGGCGTCCTCTCTAGGTGTGTGTTGCTTGCGCGAAGCACGGGGAATCAAGGGTGGCCTCGCTGTATCGGGCACGGCCGCGGCAACGCGTATCACCGGCTCTCTCAGGTTTCTTTTCTTAGAGCTGCCAAGGAATTGTCTCGCCTATCGATCCGCTCGCATGTAAACACTGCATCTTCGGTCTCAGGCTCAAGGTATGTATACACAGGAGATATTCTGGGGGGGTAAATGGGGGGGGGAGGACACAGCGTACACTGCACACCGTGTTCATCCTCTTCTATTTTTGTGCACAGCTTCTGTGATTTAACAGCTCTCCTGATGGCTTCTGGTAAAGTGCTGTATAGGAGAGAAAAATATCCACCAGTCAGCTTAGTTTTACTGTGAAAACATTTGTCCTGAATTCTCCACATGAACAGTGTCGATAAAACCTTCTTATCAATGTTAATAATGCATGTGACTTCAGATAAAGTGGGCGTTAACGTCACATCACACCTGTGGTTATAATGTTGTCCTTGTCTGATAGTGTAAGAGGAAACACAGGCTTCGAGTTATGTAGAGAGAAAATGGCTGCAGCAGCAGTTCAAATGTCACCCACATGGGATTTTGTGCCTCCTTTTGTCATTGTTGAGCTTAGTGATAGCTTTGTGAGTAAAACAAAATCAAGACAGGCACTGAAGGGAACGTAAGTGGTGATTTTAAGTGGTTTAAAGGTGACTAAGAAGAATATCCTGTTCCCTTTTGATGCTTTAAAATCGTCCATGATCTGAAATCGTCCATGATCTGTATCGGGTTTTGCAAAAAAAAAAAAAAAAAGTAGTATTTGGGGATTCATACAATAGAAGGAACATGCTAATTGGTATTCAGGCCAGTGCTGTCACAGCTTCCCACTTGGTTTCTTTTCCACGCGCAGATTCTTATCCGTTGCCACAGCACTAGGCCCCAGTGAGAGTTCCTCCAACGTCAGCGGCGAACCTGTCCGCTTTCAGAAGCCCCACTAAATCCACATGTCCAACAGCACCAGGCAGTTAAATTGGAGTCTTTTAAGCCTGTCCTCACTTCTATTTTCAGCCACCTTCTTTCTTTGCCTTTCAGGCCTTTTTTGTTCGCATTTAAGGGCTGGCATGGCTCAGGCACAAATGTTCTGCATGCTTTTACTGTCGGGTAATCGGATCCCACTTTTAATGAAAAAGGAGTGCAATTATGTTCGCATCATGAGTTATAGGGCTGTCACCTGGTAGCGTTGTCTCATCGCTTCCTATCTTAGGAGGTTAATGTATATTCCATTATTTCAGATTGTTTACCTCTTCAGGTATCATTTGCTTTGACAGGTTGTTCACGATGTTTTTGCAGAGGCTGTCAGCCAATGTGTACATTTGTGGATTTAGTGAGCAATTTAAAAAAAAATAAAAGACAGAAATTCAGCAAGGGCTGAAACATTGCCTATTTAATTACACTAGAAATGTAGCTGTGCTGGTGTTCCTACACACCAAGTCACAATATGCTTATAATACAAATTGGAGGGAAATGAACAACTGACTTTTATTAATTAATCCAATCCATCTCTGACTATGAGGTAAGTAAACTATAGCAGGATTTAATTATGCTTATAGCTCTGATATTAAAGATGTGTAAAAATCCTTGAGATAAATTCCCCTTATATTGCATCAAGATACAGTGGACCCCCAACAACAACCATGAGCGATTAGCTGAAAACTACAAGTATTTGAGATCCCTTCTAAAAATACACTTATTTCTACCAATTTTAATAGTGTAGCCACCATATATACTTTGCTGTGCATTTATACCCAAAATAGAAATCATTTTTGCACCGTCACAGAACCTACCACAGTCTTCTGTATCCACTCTTAGCAGTAAAGCCAATCAGTGGCATGGAAAATAATTTTACACTCCTGGATTGGCTTCTCTCCAAATGCCAGCCAATAGCATGTCAGGTGACATTGCTCCTTGGCACTTAAGCTGCCCAAGGCACATTTCTTTTCCAATATTTAAGACAATGTTCAATCTCCTATAATTTTACATCACCATCAGCCAGATGGATCTTTGACCATTTTTCTTGGTGAAATCTCTCCAGATTTTCAAAAATCCTGGACTTATTTAATCTTCGTTTCAGCTTTCTTCACAGGATTTTGATATGTTTTATCCGAGGACTGTGAACCCCATAGCGAATGGTTGCTTTACTGTTTGCTAAGCCAGTACTTTGTTGATTTGGCCATATGTTTGGGGATGTTATCCTCCTGAAAGACCTACTGATATTTTCCATTTTTTGGCAGAGGCCACTAAATTTTCATTTTATTTTGAAAAGAATCTATCTTGGTAATACAAGAATTCATAACAGCAGGTGCAATATTCACACCATGCCTAACTGAAATGTTTGTCGCTGAATAGACCCATCTTTGAATCATGTGATTAAAGCACTCAATTTCAAGTCAAATTCCCAGTAGACCTGAGCAGGAGATAAAGTGTTTTTCTGGTGTCTCACACAAACCAGTTGGCACAAAGCCAACTGACTGGTTGAGGACTTGGTGAACCCAAGTTCTGACTGATTCCTGCAAGTTTCTGATGGTGCATTCAGACCAAACGCGTTACGTGCGTCAAAAACGCGTCTGACCATTCTTCAAGTTTGATGTACGTGCACTGAATGGAGATGCTTGATGGTGTGTTCACACCAAACGTGTTTTGAGCGCCTGGTTTACATGCAGAGTCTATGTGGAGGCGCGTCGAGGGCCCGTCAGACTTGTCAGAATTGCTCTTGTCGTTTTCCATTGCTGGCCTAATTGCCGGCATCTTCGCTGTAATCTACACGTTTGACGTGTCAAACGCTTCAAATTGCGCCGTGCTTGACGCGCTACAGATTCCTCTTCACCGTGACGGGCCCTCGACGGGCCTCCACATAGACTTTGAATGTAAATCAGACGCGCAAAACACATTTGGTGTGAAGGCACCATAAGAGTGAGCTTTGCAGACCTTGCCATCCATCTCTGTTATAAGCTTGAGTTTTCCTCCAACTGTTTGTCCTGCTTCCAGTTGTTATGAACTTTTTAATTGTTGCTTTGTCTGTCGGTATCAGCAAGTTCAAGCCAATTTCTTACATCCTGACTTAACAGGTTGAACACAACCTTACTTTACAAGCATGTTTTCTTGTGTTTCCCATTTTGATGAGAGGCTTGCTGAAGTGTCGTGTCACTTTCCGTTTACACCCCAGTCAGACAGGATGTCGTCACATGTTTCAAGTCAAATAATCCAAAATTAATGGCTACATCTCATTGATTTCCTAGTTGTTGATAATAACATGTCATCAGCATGTTTTTCTTCTTACTGGATTTTGTCCAGTTGAAACAGCTTTTAAAGAGATGTGTTTACAGATATGTGTATGAATACTAATGTTTCCATATCGAATAAAAAGATGTTTAAAACAATCTTGAGATAAAAAAAAAATAATAACTTGAAGGCTACAGATTCCTCTTCAGTGGTTGCATTTGTATTTTATGTTTGCTTCGAATGTTTCTATTCTCAACGTCCCCACTCGTGTCCTTGAATAAGATACTGAATCCCACTGAGTGCCCTCACAGTGTTTTTGCCTAACATAGGCATATTTTAAATGAACACAAGATAATGTGCATACAAGAAAGATGGAGATAAAAGTGACAAACATGCAGTAATTGCTGCAGCTCTCCCTCTCCCTCTGACTTTTTTTCTCTCTCACAGTCTCAGTTAGCACACTTTTCAGTGTGAAGAGGCTAATAAGCTCACCATTCTGCACTTAACGCACCTGAAAATAGCACGCTCATGTTTACGTGCAGCCTCTTGCAGTCCTTAAAAATACCGCCCTATATTTGGAGAGCGCTGTTTGGCAACACGCGAGGCGCCCAGTCGCAACAACTCCGCATTGTTAATTTGTCTGACCTTTTGTTTTGTCTAGCTGCAGAGTGGGAGGCTACCAACTTGAAGAAGGTGGAGGAAGCCTACGAGACAGTCAACATGGAAATAAGGTAAGGGAAAATAAAGCATTAGAGGGGGAGGTTAGCTTCTGTTGTCACATACTTACGGCTGAATATTGAACACTTTGCGTGGATGATGCATTTACTTCTCACTTAGCTACTGTAAGCAAATTGGAAATACATCCAGCCAGGACTTAAAATAGACTCCATCCTTTTGTTCTATAGGAGTGTGGAAAAGCTGCACAGTAATGAATTTGTACTGTGTGATACCTAAGGCTAATTTTAATGAAGATAAACAAACTCTATTTGTTGCCTACTGTGCTCTGTGGGGTAGGCCTTTTCTTAACTTATTTTCGGCAGCCTCTGTTTCAGTTATCACGGATTCTTAGTGGCACATTTAAAGATAATTATGGCTCAAATTAGCATTGAAAACACAGTAATTTTTTTAGTTTTAGGTTTTCTTTTTCAAGCAAAAAACATTTCATCTCCTGTTCTAATATCACTAGAGGAACTAAAGTGTCACAAAGCCTGGTTAAATACCAGGTTTTTATGCAAAAACTGAAACCATGATTATCTTTTTCACCTTTATCTTGACCTGCATACTTTATACTTTTACCAAAACACACATCTTAGAGGATGAAAACAATAAAAATGCTGCCATAAGCACATTTTATAAGTGTTTGTTGAAGCACCTTTTGATTCGGTTTAAGCTTCCAGTCAAATGCGATTAGCATGCCACATCTTGACTTGCCAGTTTTTGCCCACTTTACTTTGCAGAACTTTTCCCAAATATGTTACATTTTGAGGACATCTCCTGTCAAGAGCCTTCATCAAGTGACCCTTCACATTTGCTGCCAGATTAAGTTCTTAACTCTCCCTAGACCTTTGTAAAACTTTGATTTTCCTGTCATGTAGTCATTCTTTTGCAAAGTTTGATCAATGCTTTAAATTGCTGTGATATTGAACAACAAAATCCCCCTCCATCATCAGGTTTCTAGCAGACACATGAACACACTGACATGTGATTAATAGAACTTCTCAGAACTGCAAGTGGAAAAAGTCTGGAAGTTATTCCGCGTTAGCTTTGAATTATTTACACTAGTTTCATTTTCTTTCCACCACAACAAGTAGTGTTAACGGTTGGTGTGGTCTTTTTAAATCCATGCTATGCAGTCAGTATGATGTGTTCACAACTTTGGAAAAGGTTACAGGTCGATTTTCTTTCTTTTTTTTTTTTTTTTTTTTGCAACAGTCTTAAAATCACCCTTCAAATTTTGACAACTGCATCGAACTGATTATTTTTCAAAGCCTTCATTTTTATTTCTGTTGGTGATTGGTCTTCCACTGTGGAAGAATGGTAAAGAGATCATTTCTCATGTTTTTTTTATAACTGCAACCAATCCACTATAGCACAGTCATGTTACAGAAAGGCAGGAAAACTTTGTTCCCTTCTAAAGCAACATAAAACATGCAGACATTCGGAGGTTTATCCCTGTTACATTCCCTCTGTGAGATGTTTCCACAAAGCTCTTAGCCCAACATCAATGGCTGGTTAAGTAATTTCTGAGGCCCTTTGGGCTTGCAAACGGTTCATTACCATTAAAGAAGAGAGTGCCAAGTACAGTGATGGCAATTACCAAAAGGTCAGGATGTTTCCACAATAAACAAAGGCCTGTATGAGGCAAAAGAGGAAATAATAACCTGATTCATATTGTTGGTCTATTTCACTCTAGTCCATTATATGGACATCTGCTATGTCCATATAATGTATATTAATTGTAATAGCACTGGTAATAAAATAACAATTATCTAATACAAAAGTCAGTTGTTGTTGTTTTTTTAATTGAATATCAATATACAAAAACACCCAACAAATTCCATTCTGTCATAATAAAGTTTTAAACACTGAGCACACTCCACTCAGACCCAGTTTAGCAATAACTTGATATGAACATGGTATTTCTCTAACATCACTGTGCAGAAACTCTGAGACACTAGTTGCTTCTCCAAGTTATTGCTGAAGTCTTTCCATCTTGACATGGTGTTAACACACAGGTTAGCAGATAGCATCCTGCCTACATCTGTGCTGTATGACCAGTCAGTCAGTTATCAGCACCTGGCTTATTTAGCTTTTAGTTTTTAAGTCTTATTAAAGTAGCAAAGGCGTACTTAGTTTTTCACAAATTCTTTCCTTTCCTGGTTCATCTTTGTTAATAAATAAAGATGGTTAGATTTACGTATACTCCCTGGTAAATCCCATATTATTTCTACAATGTCCTGTCACATTAAACCTTCAGACTAATTACAGGCGTTCTCTTTCCACCATGACTGTGAAGTCAAAGTGCTCACTCTGTCTCTCCCTCTTTCTCCCCCTTTCTCTCTCATGCTGTGAAGGAAAATTTACTCATAAAATGATTCAGTGCATGAATGTCACGACCTGTGCCCTTACTGCGTATCACATGCACATAGGGTTACGCAACCTCCATTGCTTCTTTGACCCCAATTCATCCCCCAACACTACCTTACCTTATCCAGAATCACTTTCCTTAGACATTGGTTAACCCCGTTCACATGTACCTGTTATGAATATTTAAATGAGGGCTTATGCACCGTTAGAGATACAGCTCACTTTCTTTATCTGCCATTAGTGAAGAAGAGCAGTCCTCAGCGGGTAAAATATTAGGAGACAACGCATAGAAATGGGACTTTAAGGGGCTACCTCATCAAACACTATGTGAAACAGGAAGAGAGATAAAGCTTCTCCGCCAGCACATTTCAAAGGCACCCAACAGTTTTTAAAGCAACCTTTAAACAGTCTTTGTTGTGCTGTGCATTTTTGCTACTGAAAGTCTTTCACAAATTGGGTTTGGACTTATCGTTAAACATATCTCCCAAATGCATGGCTTCCTTAAACAACCCTGCTGAAATGTGTTTAAAAATATAAATTCACAGTTGAAATATAAGTAAAGGGAAAAAGTGATGCACTTTGTGGTTTTGTTTTCGCAGTGATCTACAGAAGAAGCTGGAAATAGACTATGGGACAGATTGGGAGTATTTGTTTCTGAACGGCCAGTGCTACAAGCTGAAAGTGTACGAGTAAGTACAAACAATCTTTTATGACTGGGGCAGGGATCGGCGACCCAAAATGTTGAAAAAGCCTATTGGACCCAAAAAACAAATCTGACTGGAGCCGCAAAAAATCAAAAGCCGTATATAAAGCTTGTAATGAAGGCAAAACAGGCTTTAAGTGTTTATATTAGCATATTATCAAAATGACTAAGTGTATACATAATTAGCATTCATGATTAAATGTTTATTTTCCCTGCAGTGTGTTCTGACAGGAATGACGCACCACTTGACTCTGTTGTACAATGGTGCTTTAAGTTTACCTTCTGCTACAAAATTAATGTTTTATGTTTATTGCATTGATAAAATTAAATAAACACAAAGAAATAACATTTTTATGTCATTTTTATTATGAAAATTGACAGGAAAAAGGGAATTTTTTTTCGTAAAATCTGCTCTCAAATGCAGTTTGCATAACGACGATCGCTCTTTGTAAATAATCATCGTAAAGTGTGTGATCGAAAAAGCAACAGAACGGAACATGTATAGTGTACCCCTTATCCGGGCAACAAACGGAGTCCAATAAACCTCATCCTGCAGTTATAAAATAAAATGGCAGCCTTTTGAAAAGGTAAAGTAGCTAAAATTAAATTAATACAGTTTAAGTTTGATTTCTGTGCAAATGCCAAGCAAGTCAGTGCAAGGGTAAAAGCAGCATTCTCTTCTCTTTTGACACGCTGCCAACACAGCAATCCTCGGACCTGAGGATGTTAAACACAATAATATCACTAAGTGTCATTCTAAATATATCCTGACAAAAATCACGAATCAATTTATAAAAACAACCACTTTGTTACTACATATATGTTCCTATGGCAGGATTGTGTTCTTATGAGTTTAATGTGATTTCTGATTACGGACATCACTGGAGAGCTTCTCAACATCGGGCATGTAAGATATAACTTTAATCTTGAAATCAGAAATGTTGAAATTTAATATTTATTCTACACATTTTTATACCATTGGAAAATGTTAAGAATGACTGCATCATGTTTGTCCTCCAACAGAAACAACATTAAAACAAAAATATATATTTCCCACCCCCATCTTTGTCCATTTACAAACATTTTTGAAAAAGCTCCAGAGAGCCACTGGGGCAGCGCTAAATAGCCGCATGCGGCTCGAGAGCCGCGGGTTGCCGACCCCTGCACTAGAGGTTTTTATCTCTGGCTCGACTTCAGTACTGACAATATTTCTGAATAAGAAATATAAAACATAAAATATGCAACCTCGGAAATTCAGTACAATTCAGTTTGTTTTTATACCGCCAATTCATAACAAAAGTAGTCTCAAGGCCCTTTACAAAAGAAAAAGGTAAGGTTTCTGTGTGATAACCTCACAAAGCAATTATGACTAAGAAGATAAACATATTGGGAGAAGTTGCTTGAAACTGATTTGATGACTATGTTTTAAGAATGGAAACCATCAAAAGGCATTAAACTATTAAAAATTTAGGCTCAACGACTCTGAGTAACTTCAAGGTTCAAAATGCTTTATTTGTTACATGTACAGTTAAACAACTACAACTTCTTTATAGATATTTAGTTTCTGCACAAAGTCTGGTTTTGGTTTTTCATTACATGAATTTGGTGTGTGATTGCAAGCACAGAAAATAGTAGTACTTTTCTTTCAGCCAGCTGACCAGGAGTGCACCTGAAGTGGACAGAAGAGAGAAAAGGCCTGTGTCGCTACAGTGGACAGGTCTCAGATTTGAAAATATGAAGCTAAGGTGGACCTCTCTATGGATCCAGTGAATCAGTTTGTTTATGAGTAATAAAATGAAACCTTTAGGTAAAGTGCACCTTACTTACAGGTTGTACTCATGTGACAGTAGAGGTTTTCCTTTTTCTTTTGACCCACTTGGACTTATTTGCTACCAGTTGCAATCAAGATGAAGATGGAAAGATTATAACATAAGAGTAACTTTTTACAAAGTGATGTTCAAAACACAGAATTGATGCACCAATCTTTTGGTTTGACAGGCAGCCTGGTGTAACAAAAGAGGATGAATTGCAATGGCAAGTAGTTACTGCCATTTATTCTAGAATGGAACAAATTACAACATTTGCAAATTCTCTATTGATGGTTTCTTTTTTTTTTTTTTTTTACATAATATTAGAATCTTCTTATTTATGGTAATGCTGATGACTCTTGGGTCCCTCCCAAAGAAGTCTGGCTTGGACCTCATCCTCTTTGCAAGTTGGCATGTAGCTCACTGGACTGAGATGTGAGCGGGTTTGAAAGAAGTATCAGAGAATCAGCATGACAACCAGAGGCTGAAAGCTATCTTATTTTGTGCAGCTGTAAGAAATAAAAAGCCGTCTGTAACAAAAGGGAAGCGTCTCAATAAAGACCTCCCCATTTAAAGGTTGATAATCTCCAAGCTCCAAGTCACCCTGGAGAAGGCAAGCAGCTAAATCAACTAAATTTAATCAACAGAATGAGCTTCTTTTACTCTCTCCCGCTGCATCCCTGTGGCCCCTGCTGGGGTAGAATCTGTTCTCCTCAGGATTGCTTGCCAGCTGGAGTTTTAGAAGCCTGTGGGTGGTTGCAGTTTAAAAAGAAAATTATCTGAGATCTGCACTATGCTGTCTGCACAGCAAATACATGTTCCAGGCATCTGTGGTTTCCCTGTGCACTGATAGCCACAGTGAGTCGTTTGCTCAGTTTGTCATTGTAGAGGGTAGAATCTGAAAAGCAAGGGTGCAGTTCTTATCTATGAGCATAAAATGGGTCTGTCTGAATGTTTTTAATATAGACAGTAATATAAAATGTGGTAGGCTGAAGAGTGTGGCTGCTTTGAAATGGCTGTTTCTGCCAAATTAGCTGTAAGAACATAACAGTAAGTAAATATACATCTAACCATGTGTTTTCTACTGGAAAAAAGGAGTAGTGGGATTAACACCCATTTCTTAAAATTGGGAATCATCCTGTATTTGAAATGTAGAAGAGGGATTACTTTTTCAGTTCTGAAGAACCAAATTATTTAGTTTGAAGTCAGCGTAGATCTATTTATTGATAAATAATACAACTCTTCTTCAAACCCTGTTTTAAAATTGTAAGACATATAATCTTTAGTTAAAATATATGTAAAATGATTGCATTTTGGGAAGCTGAAATAGCTAAGCACAATGCTACTTGACATGCTATTACCTGGTATTTACAAAGCATATGGTCCAAGAGCAACATCTCTTTCCCTTGACACTGATTGGCTGTACCCCAAGAACAGAGATAAGGACTGAAAATGTTTGCTTCGGAGGTAGTGCAAAGAAAACCATGGTTATATGGAACATCCATCCATCCACTGTCTGTTTCTTTTGGGTTCCATCATTAAGCTAGCCAGCCCCTTTTTCTATGCTATTTGATTCATACAGATATTGACGGCGTCCTGGAGGAAGTCTTAAATGTCTAACATTTGGCCGTGATGTTTATAATGCCAGTTTGATGCTATGAAGCTTACCAGAAAGTGTGACCAACACTGAATGGCTTTACTTGCTTCCACCACTGTCATTGCTAAAACGACCGGCAGACTTAAATACTAACAGAGCAGAAAATTGACGTAGCCGTTCACAGCTTCTCCTTCTGTTCGCTGATTGGCCCGACTGAAATTCTACCAGAGGAATCCACTTCAGTGAGAAAAAAACCCAGACGGAGCACTGAAGTGAGATAAGAATCAAAATCAATTGCACAGGAAGACGATCGTCAGGTTATCTACAGGCTTTACCACTGTAGAAAAATCTACTATAAATTAATTTTAACTCCAAACTTACCGGTATGTATTTATACTTTAAAATGTATCTGGAAAATGTCTTAGACGTCCAAATATCTAATACTGGAAAATTTTGGAATTCTATTTTTGAAAATGTGGATCAATGTGGAGACTCCCTATACTAAGCTTTGTTAGCAAATGCATGTAATGAACAGACATTGAAGAACACTGGAATCCTCCAGACTGTGCTGAAGCTTGTAAAACTTCAGCTTCAAAATACATAAAGGTAGCAGGTTGGAGAGCAAACACAAATCTAGATGAGCTTGTCAATGCAAACTTTACAGATCATGGTCCAAAACCTGTAGAATCTTACAAGTCTGAGTTTTTGTTGAGGTTCCTGGGAAAAAAAAAAAAAAAAAAAAAAAAAAGAAACAAAAAAACATTGGGTCGTGCCATAAAATATTTTGGAACATTAATAAGGCAGTGATGGATTTTGAGTTTAATGTTCAGTCAGTGTTGTATTGTCTACTTGTGTTGCCTTAGTTGGACCTTTTGGTCATGCGTTTTAGAGAAACATGCCGCTTTCCTCTTCCCACTTCTCCTTTCTACTGGCCTGCTGGCATCAGATGCCTTATGATTTTTTTTCTGCTTTATATAAGGAGCACAATAAACACCAATATCAAGTTTACGGAAGGTTTCTTGACCTACCAGCACACTCTCAGCTATGTACCAGTTTTCCTCATGCCTCCCTTGTGTCCTTGCTGTTTGCCTTGAACTGTGATCTTAAGAAGAAATGACATTGACAGACACTCAAACCCAAAGCTTTCTGTAGCTCTTCCTCCTGTACCAGAGAGCAGCAGAGTAGGAAAATAGAACAAAGTTCCAGTTTCAAGTTTCTTTCATCATTTTTGGTGTTAAACCATGTCAAATGTGATTATTGTATTTTTCGTATAGCTAATTACGGTACATTATTTAAACGAATGGGAAACGCCAGTTTATTCTTGCATCTTTCTGTGCCTGTTTGAGGATATTTACTTTTACTTTGCAATGAATGTTTTTACATGGTTGTCATTATTCAACCACAACCATCAATGTTTTCTTTATCTACTAAACTACAGTAGAGCTGTGGGATGGAAAAACATATATATACATTACAAATTTTTTTTGAAAAGTAGCTCAAATTCAGTGAGCCTCTGTTGACAGCCGTTGTCAAAGCTTTGCCACACATCCTCAATTGGATGTAAATTTGAACTTTGACCAGGTTATTCCAACATATGATCAATACGATTCCACTGTACCTCTGGCTGTATGTTCAGGATTGTTGTCCTGCTGATAGATGGACTTCTCTAGAAGTCTCAAGTTTTTCAGATCCATTGACGGGTCTGTTTTACAGGCAGCATTTTGCACAACAGTAAGAAAGCTACATTTTGGTCTCAAATCAGATCAAAGTTGATTTGAGTTGAGACATTTGGTAAATTATTATTATTGTGATTAATTCTCTCGTTAATGGTCTCACTGCCTTCCTGCTCAATACAGAATTGATTTCAAGCTTTTGCTGTTAGTGTTGAAGGCCCCTTCATGCTCTGGCATCAGTCTGTTTCCAGGGCATTTTACAAATCCACACGCCATCAAGAACCCTAAAAGGAAATAACCAAATGCTCCTTGCTGTTCCCAGGTTCATATTAAAAAGCAAAGTTGTGTGTTTATTTTAGCTCCCTTTTATCCTCTGGAACAACCTCCTATCCACAGTAGATGTGTTCAGAGCATCATTTATTTCAAGAAACTCTTCAAGACCCACTTTCAGTCACTGACTTTTAACTCTAGTTAATATGAATAAGCCAATTTTATTCTTGAACGTATGTTTTTATGTATTCTATAGACTTTCAATAGTTAGTTATCTACTCTTTGCCATCTATATTGCTTGCTGTCAAGCACTTTGGTGAAGCCTTTGTTGCTATAAAGTGGTGCATAAATTGAATTGACATTGAAAGTCCCTGGCCTTTCACTTTATGTGGATGGCTGTGTCTCTGTAGGTTTGCATATGCACCTTAAATGTTCTCTTACTGACTGATGGATTGATTATTTATTAAGGGCTATTACAGTAAAAAAGAAAAAAAAAAGTACAACACACTTTAATTGGTTTTTTAAAGAAATTTGTGAAAATCATTTCTGTTATCCCTCCACTCCATAACTGTGTACTATTTTTTGTTAATATATCACATGAAGTCCCAGCAAAAGCCCACTGATGCTTGAGTTTGTGATGTGAAATAAGGTGAGCTGTTCCATGTAACGTCTTACCAACATTTTATTTTTTGTTATGGTTTAAAATATTCAAACTTTTTAAAAAAGAGCGAGAAAGGAGAGAAAGAAACAGCTGTTTGTTGTTGAGTATTTTCAAATGAGATGATTAACGGCAGGATCCGAAGCTAGCTGCAGTGTACTGGCATTTTCCACCTCGCTTTCTTATCAGTTTCTCAAAAGACCATAAATAAAATGAAGAAATGCTCAGTCAACTCTGGATTGGTGCATTATTTAATAGCCTTTATTACTTACTTCTAATTCACCGCAGGCTTCGGTTGCCTTTTGTTTTCTACTATAAGAACATTTAAGGGTTCTTATAGTACCCTTAAATTTCATCTCCTCAGAAAAAAAGTAAAATCACACAAAATAATTTCATTTTATCCGGGATGCTTTTCAGAGCGGTTCCAGTCCTTTATCACAAGTTAGGACTTAAAAATTCAAGTTTCTGCCAGGGAATTGGAAATGAAAGGGACAATCCAGGCAACACAGTCTGGCACAGCGTGAAGGGAGTCCACCCCATAATGAGTACTCAGAGTTCCCCCACCTACAGTGGAGTCTAATATTCCTCCTGTGGATCTGTTGACACTCCTCAAAGCAACTTAAATCGAAAGGGCTGTGATTTATGCAAGACTGTCAGGTCAGATTGACTCAGCCTCTGCTCTCATGTCATAAGAAAGTACAGCACTTCTGTGAGTCACGCCTGCCAGTGCGACTCAGCTTCGACAGAGAAGAGAGAAGGATAACGGAGCACAAGTGACACTTCCAACTGTCTGCAGAACATCACATGGCCTTAAGAGCACCGGGTTCTTCCAGACGCAGCCGGGAGGGACTGCTCTCAAATAGGAGCATGAGTCTTTAATGTGTTCGCTCAGAGAAACCTGGAAATACGAAGCCATATACTGTAGATCTACTGAGAAGATTCTGCAACAGCAAACAGCAAACCACAAACGCTGAGAAGCAGCTGCGACTGGACTGTAAGGCTCAATAAATAGCTTTTGGTTGTTTAACATCAATTAAATGAAATAAATAAAAGTCAGAGGCTTAGTTTACATTTAAAGGCATGGGAATAAAATTTGGCTCATACTTCTTTTAAGGGTAATACATAGGAGTTATTATGATTAACATAAATTATGAATGTTGTTCCTGTCGCTGTTAATAGGAATGAGGCGGCTTACATCGAGGCAGCCCAGGTGATTGGACAGGATCTCAAAGTTCACTTACATCTAAAGCCATGGCTCTCAGATCTCAGAATAAATCTAACATTAAATAAAAACTAACAACTATTAGTAGCCTGTTCACTAATGATCAACTTGAGAATACAAAACAGGTTGAAGATCTGTTAGGAAATTATATATATATGCAGATCCCTAGTACCTAGATTATATGAAACCTTTACAATGTTTAAGATGCAATGACCTGAATTTGACGTGCCTTGGTGCCTTAGTTGCTTTTGAAGTAAATCATCTTTGTTGTATTACAAGCCCAATACTCCCTTTTAATCTTGCTTTACTCTCATCTTGTATTTATTTATGTTCCCTGATGAAAACAAGTCTGGAACTGAGTAAAATTGGACCATTGAGGCAATATCCAACAACCTCTTTTCATGTTTACGTATGTTTTTAGTTTTCTTATACAAAATATCTGACTGCTTATGTTAAAATGGATAGCATCTGTGTTGCCATTTTGCCTACATGTACTTTGAACACTGAAATTGGAAGCAACAGAAGTTTCTTTCTGCTTCCTTTCGTGTCATGGATCTATCCACTGGGAATGCGGTTCGCTCTTGCTCCCACTTCATTCCACCATAAAATAAACTGATGGTTAAAGACGCGTTTCTTCATCTGAAGAATGCACATCACGAGTCTTGTGATGTGCATTGGGTTGAGATGCGTTAACTCCACTGTGTTTTTCTCATAGAGAATAATGTTTAATATTGATGTCTTTTTTTTTTTTTTCTGACTTGTGAAGTCAGATTTTGGCTAAATATAGATTCTCTCTTGGAACTGCAATTTACTGAAACATTATATCATGTAAATTCCTGGTTGAGCTGCAAATGTGACTGTGTTCATGAATAAATGGTTTCGGTGAGAAACTTTTCACACTCCTCTCAAAATGCAAACTCGTTACTGAGTTTTCTGTTTTCGTCCCTCTCAGGGGCTAAAGTGCGTAAATCGGTTCTCGTTGTCGCAGTGGCGTGATGAAAATCAAATCATTTTGTTTTCACCCTCTTGTCATCCACTTCTTGTTGTCACAACCTCCTGGATAACTTTCTACCACCGTTTCCGTGCAAAACTCCTGTGTGATTAGTCAGAATTTCATGCGTGATTCTTTAGAAGGAAAAGCTCCCATTGCTCCGTACTGGGCCGCACTGGCAGGCGTGACTCGCAGGCCACTGATGTAGAAAGAAACCAGGCCAGGATTTGAACCCAGGACCTTCTTACTGTTAGGCTATTGCGCTTTCATGCTGTCAACATGCTGCTAATTAATTTCCTTCAGTCTGTCATTTACCTTTACTTGCGTGTGTGAAGACTATATGTTTCTCTAAATAAAGGGATGTGCTTTTTTTCTAGCTATTGTCATCGGCTTCTCAAACATCCCTCGTCAAAAATGACAGCGCAGTCCCTGTTAGGCAGGTGTGTGTCCTGTTATTTTAACAGTGTTTGTACATAGGACAAATGGCGCTTTGGCATTTTTACACGTATATATCTGGCTAAATATAGACAAAGAAGGAATATTTATTGCTAAATGTATCACTTGTTTTCAAGGCTTTGTGTGTTCCCAAGCGTTAAAGCAAGCACCAGACATACTACCATCTTAGTGCCCTCCTGCACATTTTCTTTTCCTTTTATGTTGTTTAATTTTATTTTGACAGATACAGACCCAACAAAGCATTTTCTTCACCATGCTGGTATCTTACCGAAGGCATTGCAAGTACTGTTCGTCAAGGACGGAATATTTAAAAATGTTTGTGCAAATAGAGAGATGAAACACAATACCAAGGGGGTACAGCAAGGTCTGCAAACTGTTCCTGATAAATTTATGTACACAAATTAAAGTTGTTTTATTTTTCATCCCATTTAACCTTTGTTTAACCTGACAGGAAAAACGAAGTTCAGTTTCTATTTACAAATGCGGCCAATTCTTTGACACCCATTAAGGGGACAAACGGGTGTTTTGCTTAACCATAATTAGAATGTTGTTCAAATAATTGCTTCTGATGCAGCTAATAATAATGCAAGTTGTTTCCTCAGAGGAGGATCTCCTTGTGTTGTCTATACCTTTTCTATTTGGTCGTGCTTAATCAATTTTTCAAAAGCAGACATGGCGGAAAGTTAGCTTTAAAAAATTCACATGCTGTCAGAGATTATAGTTGTACTTATTGCTTTAACTACATAATTCAGACAGTTTTGTTTTACATCACAAAAGGCATGCAAATGAGCAGCGCTGCCTTCCCTTGAAAAGAAATAAGAAAATTAGGTTAGCGGGTAACTTAGAGGGATGTTTTGGAGATATTGAGTAATGATGTTTCCCTGTGTTCTGGGAACAAAAACAAAGCTGAAAGAAGAGGCGGTAATCGGGTTTGAAAACAGCGGCCCTCTTAATGTTTCCCAGAAACCCTGCTGAGGAGCACAGACAGCATATTTTCCTGCTGATTCACCGCCTCCCTCTCGCAATTGTGATTCAGTCCAGCTTTTGTCTGTCAGGATGCTGTTCGCTTCCTGTGGCCAGCTGAACCCACAGGAGATTCAACCCCGTCCGCAACGGGGGTGGGCATCTAATGGTGTGAAAACTTTAACTGTACCCCTGTAGGACTGTGAGTCAGTTAACTTGTGCTTGACAAAATCGTACTGTCATCACTGGTGAAGTTGCCAAACTTTGACTCTTCCTATGCACTCAAGTTCTTGTAATTTCTAAGATTTTCCACGGTTGATGGACTAATTGGGCGAGCACTTGTTACACCTTCCAGTTATCTTTTTCTTAACAGTAATTATATAATATTGGTGCCTTAATAATTGATATTCCAAAGCTGGACCCGTGATCAAAAATAGGACAAGGAAGCCTAGACAGATCTTAAAATGATCTCCGTTAATCTAGATAATTTGAAATAAAGCTAAAAGAACTTGTCTGGTTTCTCTCTGCAGCACTGTCATTAATTTTGGGAATAGCAGAGAATACCTGAGAAACTGGCCCAGTGTATCTTAGTTGGGCGAATTTGTTTGTGCATCCAGATAAGATTTTCCTTGTCATGTAAACTTTACCTAAGGAATAAGTGCCGTCTTTGCCAAACAACAGATTTGGGTTTCAGGGTGTGGATGAGTTCATATGTATGGGATAAATGGGATGCCATCTTACAGCAGCGTGTGACCAAGCTGTGCGTAGTTCTCCTACGCATCACTTAGGTTTGGGAGAAGAATACATTTAAATGCCAGTTTTTTTTCTTCAAACTTTATTTATTCAGTCCAACAAATAGTCAGTTCTGCACTGAAAAATAGTCTTGGATGAGAAGTGAAGAAGGAGAATTCATTTGAGAACTATTTAAGAAAACATTTTCTGATAGACTTAACTTACAAAATAACAGATGTACCATACAACTTTCTGACTTAAAAGCCTATAAAAGTTAGGTTTGAGTTTTATGGGAGTCTATTTAAAGCTGTTGCGTAAATGGTATATTTGAACAACTCAATTGTGCTTATTGAACTCCAAAATAGTAACACACTGAAGGTAAAGTGTGACTCAGCAAGAGCTGTAGCACAGTTTCAGTGTCGCATCACAGTGATGAATGCCTTTGCCCAGGAGACAGGTTGCTGAAATGCTCTCTGTTTCACACCACATACCTTTTGTAAAATATCTTTCTCCACTAAAAACTGACAAACCATAACAGAAAAGCCGTGAAAATGAATCAGTGGCACTCTCAGTCTTGTGAATTGACTTTGACCACAAACCAAGCGAATGGTCAGCATCAGGTTGGATCCTGTGGCCATCAAAGCACATCTGGGCTACAGATGTGCTGCATCAGTTGATGTGTTCTTGTTGAAAACAAAATGTTTTGGTGGTATCTCATTACAAGGTCAGTGGTGGGATGTTTGTCTTGAGGAAATTCCTTGCATCAGGCCTGATGGGATGCAATTAAATACTTTTATTAGAAATTACTGAGCATAAATTCGCTAAGAGAAACCAGGGGAAAGGAACAAAAGACAACTAGTATGTCTTATTTTTAATTTGTTGTATGTTATTTAGTCATTTAATACTTTAATCCTTTCAACATTCCACCTACTTCTTTAGGGGGACAAAACAAGTAGTTTGCCGTTGATTAAATAAGATAGAAAATTGACCAGATAGATTATTTCAGTGAAATTTACATTCAAAAAGTGCCAAATTTTTTAGTTATTTTGTGTTTTCTTTCTGGGTTTGCCTTTTCCAAAAGTTAATTATTGCTCGTAGCGGCATTATCTGAATAAAATGCATTTGAACTGCAACATTATTTGGAAAACTTGGCAGTAAAATCATGAAAAGGATTTAAGAGTTAAGCTTCAGGTAAAAATCAATCAAGGTAAAAAGTCTTTGTTGTCTATTTCCCAGAGGAGAAAGAGAACAAAATGCCTCGGTGTATGAAAATTATCATCCGTCTTCAAAATGATGTTTATCTCATATTTATTTTCACGCTGCTTCTCATTTGCAGCTCCTGCTGTGGCAACCTAGACCTCCCAGAGACATCAGCCGAGTTTATTTTATCTAATCAAGTCTAATGTGATCCAATTCAGCAACTGTAAGAATTCCAGTGAAAGTGCTGCTGTCATCTAAAGTTTTTTTTATCTAGGTGATCCTTTAAAATGAGACACTTCAAGGTGGTTTTTTGGAAATAAAATCTCTCTATCTTCAACATATGATGACATTTGTCCTTTACCGTCAGTCCTACACTCCATACTCATGTGAAGCTTGGGATTTATTGGCAATTTAAAAAAATGGAATGCATTTTGAAACCTGTTGCTCTTACTGCACTTCTTTTTGTGTGGAGCAAACAAAAAAGCCATTTTAATTACTCAATCTTTGATTCCAAATTTTCAAATGAGCTTATTTGTTTGGATACAATAAAGACATGATTAGCATTTCAATTAGATTATTATCTCTGTAGATAATGCCCAGACTGGAAAATGTGAAAACTGTTCAGTCATTCTGTGAAACGTGGCCATGCCAGAATCAATATTCAAATGTTGAATGCAACGAAAAGTTAATTGGCTGTAATGGTTCTGATCTACAAACCTTGTTCCCCTGAGCCTTTAACCTTAGCGCATTTGACCCAGTTAACATAAATCTGGACATAGCAACAATAGTTTGGGAGAGAAATGGAGCAAATTATTTTAATGGACTTCTCTCGCTGATCTAGCTCACCAAACCACAGATAATTGATGGTGGTATTTAGGGGAGAGAAGGCACAGCTGAACCCCTCAGCCTCAGAGAATGGTAGATGTGTTAGTGAGATGTTCAACACGGAAAACACAGAAAACAAGACTAAGTGCTCCAGTTGAAAACAGCTCACGTTTAAAATGTCAGTCGATAAAAGCGGAGGTGTAGAAAACACAGTTCTTCTCAAAAATAAGACGAGTTGTCATCTGAGTATTATGTCCAGCCCTATGAACTGTCGTTTTATGTCAGAGCTGCTGCACAAAATCAAATAATTGCCTTTTGTTTTACTCATCCTGTGAGTTTAAAAGTACATGTATTTGAGATGTGGCAGCACGACTATAATGTTGAACATTCAATACCAACCTCGGCGTTTAAGTCACTACAGGTAGAATAAATCACAAAAGAAACGAATCAAATGTTAAATGTTGGAGATTGCTCACTTTTTTAAGAGGTAAATGTCATAGATACAGGGAATGAAAATAAACCACCTTTTCTTCTAACCTATGGCAGCAAGTAGTGTTTAAGGTACAGTCAATTGAAAAATTAAAACATCCCACAACAGCCTTTGTAAAGCTTGCATGCATATTTTGACATCTGGACAACTAATCGTGATTCTGACATCAGAGAATTTCAAGTTTCAAGACTGAGGTAAAAATCTGCTTAAAAAAGCTGCCAATTTTGATGAGAATTATTGCATTTATTCCTGTTAAAATGGCTAAAATCACAAAGCTACGTTAAGTTTGTTGCATATGATTAGAAAATTTGACATGCCACATTTTAAAGTAAGTTTATTCTGTTGAAGCATTTAGGTTTGTGTCGTGTGCTGTGGGATTTAAATATATCTTGAAACTGTTTGGTTTCTCCTTTTATTCTGCGAACTGTTTCTTATTGGTTAATGTGCGCTATGAACTCTTACTGAAATCAAAACTGTTTTAGGGGACAGAAATATCAGAAAGTCGTTTTAGCACTGACAATACTCGTTAATTTGTGATGCGTACAGAAAAGCTTCTTATTGTCACAGGTGTTGCGTTCATCCTAAAATCAGAACCTTTCCCAAAAGTACAAACTATTTGTTCTGCAGTAACAGGAACTAGTGTTGGGTAAAAACAAAGTAGCTGCAGTGACATTGAGAACAGCACAGACTGTACTGAGTGAATCTTGTTAACTGAATTAGATGCTCCACACACACAATCAATCAACAGACATTAACAGACTGGTGAGATGCAGTCGCAGCAGATGTGGAGCTTTGAATTGAAGATTTTTCTACGACAGTCTTTAACTTTGACTTAAACCAATAAAAAAAGTATTTCCCTTCTGCATGCTATTATTTGGTAAAAACCAGTTTGTACGGAAATATGTAAATTGGCAGTTTGACACCACGTTAGGAAAAAGCATGCAGTGAGTGGTGTGCTTTAAACTTTACTCATATGGCATAACCTTTAAAGAGTACATACGCGATTTATTATTATTATTGTTTTTTTTACAACTTTTAACATATTTCAGAAGAGTTCACCAAACTCAGGAATTGGTGCCCAGTAGCTACTTAGATTGCCAGAGAGAGCGAGTCCCCAGATTAAAGAGAGTTATCAAAACATTTCTAAAGTTAGAAGGAAATCCTGTAAAAATCTGCCTCAAAGCAGTAGCTTGGACACTTCCCAAATCATAACCCTACTCAGGGATTTTAAAGCAATCTGTGGTGACTCCAGTCAAAATCAGTTTTACCAAACACATCAATTTTACCAGTTAAAAAGATATATTGTTTAGAAAACTATTTGTGTTATGTTTTAAGAAAATTCTGTTGGCCATCTCTGCAGTAAAAAGGACATTTGACCAATGACTAAAAACATCTTGCATTGTTCTTATTTTAACAACAAAATATAGATCTATAAGCTAACATAACGTCTAGCAAAATTATTGTGAATTGTCCCAAATGACAATATAAAAAAAATAAGAAGGTAATAGTTGTGAAAAGCAGAAGATGACTTCAGGAAATTCAGTTTTGGTCAAGCCTGTGATAATTTATCTAATCAGTAGTTCGACATTTTGTAAAATCTCCATCTATTTTTGTTTTTATACATTTGTGTCATAATCCTCGGGGGGATAAAAGAAAGACTATAGGCTGCCTCTTAGTCCTCCTTGTTCAGAATGAAAAGTTGAATTTGAAAGAGCTGTTGTTTTGTGACAATGGAGGTTTCTCAGTTGCTCTGTCGAGACATCTGATCATTGGCTCAGCTCTTATTTTCACTTTTAATGTGGGAATTCTAATTATCACCTCAAGTTATGTTGAGTTAGATTTCCCAACACATTTTAGCATTAAGAACCATTTTTACACCTTTGAGGAGCAAAAGTGAAATTACTATTTTGAGATAAGTTGCTCCACACCTTCTTGTTAAGCTCTTCTTCCTTGTAGGTTTCATTGGCAGAGTAAAACAAAAGTCTTTCACAGTTTTTTTTTTTTTTTTTTGGTTCCTGTGTAAATAAATAAATTGTGTATCAATAAAAACTCTAAATCTACATCATTATGTAGGTAAAAATCTGACTTAAAGAAAAATAAATACAAGAGCCTCCATATATAATAAAATTCACCTGGGATATTGGCAACAACCCAAATGATGCACATGTAGAAAAGACACAATTGATAAAAACATAAGTGTTGAACAAACTAAATTGTATTAAATACTTTGTTGAAAAGCCCTTCTTGTTAATGAATCTTTCAAAATGTCTCCTGTCTGGAGAGCTCTCTCTCTCTCTGGAATAAATTAACAGACCACTTAAAATGATCAGTTTCTCTGATTTTGCTTTTTATAGGGATATGTTTGAGTAAGTTGAACATTGCTGTTTTATACTATAAAATATTGAAATGTCTTCGAAATTCCAAGAAAATATTTTGTATTTATTTGCAGAAAATGAGAAATAGTCAAAATAACGAAAAAGATGCAGTGCTTTCACACCTCCAATAATGCAAATAAAACAAGTTCATACTCATTTAGAAACAACAATACTAATGTTTTAACTCAGGGAGAGTTCAGGCATCAATATTTGTGGGAATAACCTGGAAGTTTTTAATTTCCTCTGGAGCTGCATATGTGAAAAACATACGCAGCTTATAGTTTTATATGATAAACAGCGGCTCTAACACTGGCCTTTTTCTATCCATGTTATGTTATATTAAAAACATGGAAACGTTAAGCAGGAGCAGGCAAGCAAACAACAGTGGAAGCTCAGTCTTATTGAAGTCTTCTAGTGTCATCGCTTTGAGTCTAAGCACCTATTTAAACAGTCAACAGGCTCCATGACTTGAAGAAGATTTACAACTTCTTGTTTCCTAACTCATGTAAAAAACAACACAATATACTTGAGGCAGAGACTGACTCCCGAATGAGTTGCAGTTCACTTTTTGGGAACCTTATGGCTTAAGAGATGAGTCCTTCAGGTTTCCATCTATTTTAAAGTGTTTTAATCTGCTTTGGTGAGAAAGGAGCTGAGCCAAAATGCAGCACTTTAGATTTACTGCTCCATCTACCTTCCAAGAGAACAAGACACAAGCTTCTGAAATTAGTTTTTGCATGAAGAAGTCAGCAGGACTGGTTCTGACATCTTATCTTGATGAGTGTGGAACGCCTCTTTTTGGAGGCTTTCTGTGCCGGTCCCGTCGGGAGGAGACCCATGAGGAAGAAGAGGATTGTTGGTAACACAGATGGACGGATGGATGGATGAATGGGTGGAAATGGAATTAGTTAAAAATGTTCAATGGGAAGAGAATATTCAACCCATTGAAACAAACAAACAAAAACCAACAAAACCTCATCTCAAGAAGGAAAACAATGGTCTTTTCATACCTAGAGATTTTTTACACTGCTAAAATTATTCACAGTTTTGTCTTGGACTAGATGAAACAGAGGCAGTACGACCAATATATAATATATTGAATGTCCATAAGTAGCTTTTACATGTTTGTTTTTTTTAAGTCATTGTTCATCTTTAGACTTGAATAGCATACTTCAAATTGGACCTTTTTAGCCATACATGCTGCCCAAATTCAGCCTCAGCGAAGACATTGGGTTCAGGCTTTTAATGGCATTTACAAAGTTTTCTAAGTGGAAGGCAAAATCAGCTTTTCATTGTCATTTTAAGAAACTTTAATGATGGGAACAGATTTCAGGCTGTTGTAGTTGGTATGAGCCATCAAGTGATGCTAGCATTTCCGTGGAGAAATGCTCATAAGATTTTCCTTTCCACATTAATAAAACTCTTAAAAACCCAACATCTCCTTTTATGTTGCCACCGCATTATTACCTTGTAAGTGCATGTCCCTTTGCAGTTTACTTTATGTATAATTGAAGGTTGTTCAAGCTAGCTAAATGAAGTGTTGATTTCACCAAATTTTTGCTGATAAACAATTAATTGCATCATTTTCTGCTGCCACATCATCTTTGACCTGTGGTGCGTGTCTGAGCAGGTACCTGCAGCCATTGTTGATGTTTTCAGTGTCACCTAGAGTGAACTCCACCTACGCTGCCACATAGCAGTCTACTGGCAGAAGTGCTTAATTGCCGTTTTTCTCCTTTGTTTTCTTCTTTCTCTAGAATGGAGAAAGTTTTTTTGTTTTTTGTTTTTTTTTTTTCCTTTTTTGTAGCCCTGGTAAAATCTAGGAACAAGATTGTGTCAAAACTGTGAGGTTCAAGACTTTTAGCGACTGTAAACATCTGCATCATCATTCCTTTTTACATTTTGTTAATGGGTTGTTAAAATTATTTTTAACACTTTTTCCGGTTAAAGAGAACAGTACTGATATGTTGGGAACTTTTAATTCTAGTTTTGACTGCTAACGCACTTAATTTGATTTGATTGCAAATTATTTGCTCCTTAAAACATTATGTGAACAACATGTTAGTTGTTAATAGACGTGCTGTTGAGTGCAAATTTGTTCACACCTTCTGTGTGAACAAATTATATTTTGGAATACATGGGGGTGTCTATTGTGGCTTATCATATATAAGGCAATTAGCTATACCTGCTACAGCCTACAGAGGCTGACGGAGTTTGGATCTTGTTCAAGGTGCCGAAAGACACACCAAGTCAAAAATGACCAGATATCAGTATTTACTCACAATCTTAAAAATTGGTGGAATAATTTCTTGTCGGTTTTGGAAAAGAAGACCTATATTTCCTCCAGGTTATAAACTCAGAGCTCTTTCATTTAAATCACATGTGTCAAACTCAAGGTCCGTGTGTCATGAATCTGTTGATGAGTCTTAAGTCATCTCGTCTAATAGTATTAAGCAGGAGCTCGTTTAACAAGAATTTGCTCCGAGCTCAAAGAGAAAAGAAAATCACATTTGATATTAATTTCACAACCGCAAATTTAACCAGTTGTCTTTCACTTGTAATTTTTTGGTGAGATAAAGTCTCATTAAAAAGGTTCAGTGTGTGTTTGTGGTAATTAGCATGTTCATCACATCATCATAATATTCGTATTCTGCCAGGCTTTTTGCATGTTGTTGCTTTTATTTTTTTCTTTGTCCTCACTTTATAAATTGTTTTAACATGGTCTGTATTACAAAGAAGCCCCCCTTCACTTATTTTGTTTGTTTTATAATAATATAGCATATACTAAGACATATATAAACATTTATTTATTGTTTCTTCATCTTCAAATTATTAACCGTATCCATTGGTATGTAAAGTCAATCCGCTATGGATGAAGATATGTCAGCGAATCTCCTACCTGCTACCATGATGCGATGCCACCTGTGCAATAAGTCTAGTCATAAAATGTCCTTGCTACTTAATTATTAGTCATCTCCCGAGAACATGTCACCACTTGACATTATAAAAGCGATTAAATGTTTTCCTGAGTGAAAAATCCGGCCTCTGAAGCAGTAAATCCAACGAACAAGTCATGGTTTGGCAGTTGTCAGATGTTTTGCAATTTGCCTGACTGCACTGAGTCAAGTGAACCATTTTGTGCAGAGGGGGGATCATGATGCGGAACTGTTTTTGGGCTCAGGTCCTGAAGTCCAGTGAGGAGAACTCTTAATGAATCAGTAAATGTGTTTCGGAGAATTTTATCTGACTTATTCCGTGGGAACAGTTTGGGGGTGCCTCCCTCCTGTTCCAACAAGAAAACAGACTTGTGCACAAAACATGGACAGTAAGGATGAGCATGTTTGATGTGAAAGAAGGTCACTGGCCTAGACTGACCTCAGTGTTGGGCATAAATTACACCAGAGGCTGCAAACCAGTCCTTCTCAGCCTATGTCCGAGTCTGACTGTATTGAACTATGGTTAAAAACTCATATAAAAAGTTTCCTAGATTAATTAAAGCTGCGATAGCTGCAAAGGGTGGGTAAACACCCTTTGCAGTTTGTGTGTAGTAAGCCAAGTGACCTAATACTTTTGCCAATATAGTATATAATGTTTATTCAAGCTCACAAGTGGGTTGCTTTACGGTGATAAAAAACTGATTTGACTAAATGTCTGCTTTATAAGCAGAATGCCTCTGCTGTTATTTTGGCTGGAGATACACAATTATTTGACAGAAAAATTGGAAAGTTTGTCTCAAGATTTTCTTTAAGTAATGGTGACCACTCAGAAGCAGCTACTCACTTTCAATTTCACATTCTTAGTTTTTTGTTGACCAGCTATGAACATTGTATTGTATAGATTTGGATTTAATGTGACAGTTTTTGTCTTTTGTTCCCTTCGTGAAGGTTGCTAAAGTTTGCCCTTGAACAGAATGTTATGTAATGACACAATTGGAATATTTATATTTTATGAAGCAATAAAACCACAAATGGGGCATCAATATAATCAAATATAACTAAGCATTGAGCAGCAAAGTGTGGAAGTAGAGTTAATAGTAAAATTTAACATTTTCCAAGTGTGTTTTGACATCGTGTGTGTTTACTACATCAACTCAGATTGTCATTGTGTGACATTAAATTTGTTAAATGGTTCGTTACATTTGGAAAAAAGCAAAAATGAAGCAAATCTGAAACAGGATAAATTTGGGTATTTTTTCACTACACTATAAATTGTAATACTTGTAATACTGTGCTAATTTTAAGTGCAGTGAAGTAAAAGCAAAATGTTTTTTTTTTTTCTGTGTAATGTCTTATTTGTGGTCTTGATATAAACTTAAATTTATACTCAGGATGTTGTGGTCTTTAAGGTTTTAACAAGTTCCCATAAATGTAAAGTCTTAGATAGTCTTTTGTCTTTTTATTCTGTTTAATTAAACTTGTAAGAACTGAGACAGAAAACCAGTTTTACTTTGTAAAATCTTAGATCTCAGCAGTCCTGTAGGGGACTTCAGCTGGCTGTCCAACTCACTGAGGTATGAAATACTGCCCGAGGGCCTTGGAGGTTGCATCTAAGATATTTATTCTCTGGCTGTGTACTGTCAGCCCGAACACACCTACCGAAGATTGACACAGTGGTTGCAACCTATTATGGCAAGTGTCAGGGCTGCATTGTCAAACAGCGCCAAATCAAACATTGGGAGATGGAAGGAGACGCGAAGTGGAGTTCAGCACTTGAAAGGAAAGATCACTGTTGTCGTTTCTGATCTGACGCTCCTGATTATTACCAAAGATTTAATAAGTGACCCACTGCGTTTCATCCCCTCGCCTTTCTGTCTTTAATATTCTTTGTATCCTCCACCCAGAGTCCCTCTTGTTGCATATAATCATCTGTCATATTTTCAGTCTGTGCAGTTGGTGATTCATACGCGCGGCATCACCGGCAGCACACTCGGATTCCCTCCCACTCCCTTTTGCGCACTTTTATTTCTTTTTATCCTTCAGTCTCGCCCTTCCTTCTGTCTTTGTTCTCCTTGCTGCTCCTCACTATTATTTTTTTCCCCACTGCTGTCAGTCTATTCTCCTCAAAGCCTTTGTCACCCACCCGTCCATCTTTGCTGATATTTACCCCCTTTGTGCCGTGCTTTGCTTTCTGCTAAGGATAGCTGGGGACAGTTTGTGTAAATGTGCATGTTGACCTTTCTGCAATGTCCCTTTTATCTAACACAGATGGCAGAAGGGTCCGTCTCGCCAGCGGACAGCTACTCAGCGTGCACCTCGGTCTACATGTTCATATTGACATTTCTTATATTTTCTGGCTTTTTTCCCCTCCATTTCATCCTCGCAAAACTTTTGTTTTTATTAGTTCCCCTCCTTTCATGGAGTCAGGCATTTGAGGATCCTAGGTCAGATTTATTTGCATCCCCTCACTAAGATCCTCTTTTTTTGTGCATTGAAGGCTTGTCATTAGAAGTAGACAGGAATGGATCTCTTACCTTAAGGGTTGGAGTGAGCCTGACAGAAAGGGTGAAAAGGAGTTTCAGTTATATAGGGGTACTCCCTTCTGGGAGCTATTAAAAAGCTTTTTTCATTGCGTTACTCCCTCTACCGCTACCCACAATCATCAGGCACCATATGCTTTAAGGCTCAAATGAGGAGGTTTATTGTTGCTGAACCACCTGCCTTATAAACTAAATGAATCAAGTGACATTAGTGCAGAACAATAAAGCAAATATCAAGTGAAAATAGGATGCTGGGAGTTATTGAAACTCTACCAGGATGGCATTTCCGATCTGTTATTGACCAAACTAATCAGAAAACAAGTCAAGCTTTCGGTTTTACTTTCAGTTTTAAGCGTCCTCCATGTTGAGGTGAGTGAATCTTCATTAGTGAAGAAAGAAGAAAGTAACTCAAGTAATGACTGGATCATTTCAGTAATGTTTGAGTAGTAGTTGTGTTAATCCGTCTGTATTGTGTTTGATGGTTTTAAAGTAGGAACGAAAGAGCAGACCAGAGCTTAGTGGGATCATTGTATAAATCTTTTGATGTAAATAATGAGAAAACCTACAGAATTTGAGCAATTAGTAAAACAGCAGGACAAACAGAGAATATCACAAAAATAATGAAGCCAAAGAACAATATATACACATGGATAATAAAATGAGCTGTAGATAAGATAATCCTGCTGATCCTTCTCACACTTCCAAACCCGTATAAATTTATGCTCTTTACCTTTCTCTCTCATTCTCTCTCTTTCCCTCCGGCATCCTGTTGTTCTTTCATGGAAGTCCACATAATGGTTCAAGTGCCAATAAAAAAAGCCCAGCTGCCTTTTACCCTGTCAGTGTCCCCATCAAGGTCTTTGATCAGTTTGCTTCTGGATTGAGTGATCGTGCTTCAACTCCTTACCACCAAGTACATTAGTGTGGGCTTCAGCAAAATGTTAACTCCCATAGATCTGTCTTTGCCCAAGAGGAAGAGCTGTGGGTGGTGGGATAATTGGTAGCTCCATGCCACTCTTTTTTTTGTCTCACTGGCTAGCCATTGAGAAAAGAAAAAAAATATTGCTTACACAGTTTTGTTTTGTTTTTTCTACAGCATCAGAAAACCTGACAATATTGAATTTTAGTAGCAGTAAATAGAAAAATATGTGCTATATAATAATACCAAGACCTTTTTTTTCACAATATTGTTTGCTAAGAAAACATATAAAGACAAGGTGTGTGGATGTATGAAATGTATTTTTTGTCAAATTTTTAAATAAGACTCATGTTTCATCTAGCTTCATTAGTTCTTTATCCATGTTAAAATAACAGAAACTAAGTAAATACCGCTCAATAGAACCTCTTAGTTTAGATAGTCGAGCATGAACGACCTGTTCAAGGTCACACTAATCGGATTAAATTCTGGACTTGGACTAGGCCTCTCCAAAACCACTTTTGTTGACACTCTCAACAAAGATGGCTGAGTATAATCTCAAACTGAAAAAACAGATCCAACCTCTAGCTTAATAACCTTAATTCAAGGGGAGGCCCTTATTTCTCCTGCCATCACAAATGTAAAAGTGGTGTCTTCTAATTTCTACTGGGAACTGTGAGCTTTGGTTGAATAATAGTGGCATTTCTCTTTCACTATCGCTGAAAGATAGTGAATCCAAGTGTAAGCAAAGGATGGACATTTGGAAAATTACCTCATGCCTCTTAGCATGGTAGAGGGTCTGTGATGCTGTGGGCCATTTTCCCCTTTAAATACCCTGGGAATTGTGTAAGACTGCATGGCATCATAAAATGGGTCCCTGACCGGAAAAAATTCTATTTTCTCCCATGACCTTCATAGTCCTCTGACTTAAATCCAAAAGAACACCTGCAAGGTGAGCTGGAGATAAGATAGGACCAAGGACTCTTATCATCATTTGACCCACTACCACTTCTTCCAGCAATCTAAATGAAGTGAGAGCAACTTCTCTTTTAGCTACTGTTAATCCAGGACCTTTTATATTCTGATTCAGCCCTTCAGCTTCGCATTTAGCAGCTGGCCACAGAGTGCATCTTTATTCGTTTTGGCTAATGTATCTGCGGGACTTGACCTCTCCACAGTTTTGTGACTTGTTGTTGTTTTTTCTGTTGTCTGTTGATATATAATGAACTGAAGTTTAGTGTCTTAATTCTGCCTCAGTTGTCAAAGCTGTAGCACCTGGCTGACTCATAATAACTGGTGCCAGATATTTAGGAGAATAGATGTAAACTCTAACTCTTTGCTCACTTGTGTCAACTTTAGGAGTTAGGGTTGGGATTTATATGTGTGTGTGTGCGTGTGCTTTTGTATTTTGTGAACAACAGAGAATGAAAGATGCTATGTGTATGTAGCAGCCCAATATTTAGCAAAGCTCTCCTTAAAGTTACTGAAAGTTTTGTGTGAACTTCCAGAGGTTTCTCTCTGACTGAGTTGCTCATTTGGAGGAGTTTGAGATAACTCCAGAGACGTCAGCCAAGAGAAGCACAGAATGTACCCGCACTGTACAGTCAAAGATTACCCAACCAATGCCAGCGATTTAGTCATCATTTGCAGGCTGTTAAAGAAATGGACATTACATACATACGGATTGGGACATCATTCATCCAGGAGCTTTTTGATTCTTTACTTGCGACCAGCATAAGTCTAGCACCAGTACTTGATTTGTATGTATGATGGGCTTTTACCACAGCAGTTTAAGGTCTTGCTTAAATCTGCTTGCTCTGATTGGAGTTGACGTAGAAATCTTACTTGACATTAAAAACCCTTAATGTTTTTGCAGGAAAGACTAGACAAAAATTTGTCAAACTGAGCAAAGATGGTGGAGATTGGAGTTTGATGATGATTCTGTTTGGTTTTGACACTACCGCGTTCTGCATGTGCATTTAATGCAATATTAATACTGAAACATATTCCTTGATAGGAGGGCTTTAATATTTATACCAAGCATTTTTAATGATAATCAGATGTGCATCCAACTCCAGCAGAGAAAAAAACTGTGTTCTTGTATTATGATGCATATTAGCTGGCATTTCTACTCATCCTCAACATCTGCGGTGGGCTACAATCTGCCAGTAATATCCGCAAATGCCAGCAAATTTTATTTTCATCAGCGTCTCAAAATAGAGGAAATCAGCCACGCGAATTCTGAGGAAAAAGAAAAGCTATGTGACATAAAAGCAAGACCATATGTACCATCTAATTTAGTAGGCACATTTTCTTTCTATTTCCTCTGCAGGTACATGTATACCCTGTGCCCATTCAATATGGTCTCACAAAAGAGCACAGCAGGAACAGAGGTCTCATTAGGGTAAGTACCTCAATCTCTGTCTATTTGGTTTCCAGAGTGAAATATCTCAATCGATGACCTGCCAGAATGTGTCAGCCAAAGTGGGGGAAACAGTAAATCTATTATGGAGGAACTTGATTTAAAAACATTCTTTCTAAAGTGCCTTGCTGCACTTTGTGGATGCGTTTTGCTCTGACATTTAAAATCTGCTGCAGAGCATGTTCACTCTTAGGTAAATAAAATGATAAGTGCCCTTTTCATGAATGAACTTGAAACAAATCCCATCTCTTTACTTATGTGGAAGCTAGCCTTAGATCAATATTTGTTTGATTTCTTTTTCCCACCTCATTCAGTCACTGTTTGATTCTTGTGACCTTTAATCAGCCTTTAACAGATGTGTTTTATAGTTTTAATACCTCTTGATCCAGGAAAAATGGGTCTGGCTTCATATACTGCTGGGGTTGTGTTTTTTTTTTTTTTTTTTCTGCCTCCAAGGGTTTCAGTTTCATCACAACATGCTAGTGATTGACGACTGTAACCTTGGAATTGGTTCCATCAACTGCTGGGGTTTGATGTGTGTCATAAATGCTATGGGAGACATCAGCGTTAGATGTCAGGAAATACTTTCTAGTTCTCACGTCTAGGGAGTCTCACTTTACGGTTTTAATTTCAGCACAGCATGTTAGGCCCCCATCACAGCAAGATAAGGCATCCCCAAAGTCCTCAGGAACTCAACAACTGTTCACAAGTCAGCGGATGATGGCAAAAATAATTTCAGCATCGAGGCAATCACGATTCTTTGTTCTTTGTTGTAATACAACCGTGATTTTCTTCTCCTGGATGTGTTCTCAGTCATCCTATCACAGTTTTACCACCATGACAGAGTTTCCTCAACTGTGGAATCTGTGTGAGTAATTTTAGCCTAGCACAGAGCATGATACCAATATCTTGGTAAAACATGGTAAACTTATCTATCGCCTTATTAAGTCCTGAGAACTCCAAAGTGCTTTACACTACATTCTGTCATCCACCCACATTTACCCTTTGATGGTGGTGAGCTACTACATTGTAGCCACACCTGCTCTGAGACAGTCTGACAGAAGTGAGGCTACCATTTACCGCCACTATCAGGTCCTCTGATCACTACCAGCAAGGCAGCTGCTGTGGCTTCAACAGCCAAGGCAGTGGAAGAGGTCTTTCCAATGGCACGACTGAGACAGACAGAGCAGGTGTTTGAACTGGTCAGGTGGGGATTTGAACCGGCTACCCACACATTACAGGACAAACTCGGACCACCATCACCCCTTCATAAAACCAGTCACGAAGAACAGTCATGTAACACCTTAAAACTGATCATTGTGAGCTTGTCATAGCAACTCTTTGGAGGACTTACTTTATTTTTTTAATGTTTTGTGCTGAGATTTTTATGCTATTATATTATTAACCCTGCAAGCCACATGTCACACTTCTTCCTCTTGCTTTTCACTAAACTTGATGCCAGAGTTTGACAGTGAATAAATGGACAATCGTAAAGTGCGTTTATTTCACTCACACCTTCCTTCCACCTATATGTAACTAGCCTATGCACAATTTGAAGGTGTGTGCGTTTCTCTGCAACTGTATGACAGATAAGTATGAACCAATCAGTAAGGGGTCTGTTAATGGTGACATATCTATTGATTTAGAGATTGTGGATTTTAGCTGTTTGGCGAGATTCTATTGGTTGAAAGCTTGCTCAGTGGCAGGACACAATTTTCATACCAGCCAGCCTCATGAGAGCACTGCAATAACTAAATCATAGAACTGCCGCCCTACTGATGGCACTAATACGGTGGTGATGTTCTTCTAAAATGCTTCATTGACCTGACAATACAGCCACTGCGGGCCGCCACAGGGAAACCCTGCCACGATCTCACTATGAAAGCTGAAAACAAATATTATATTGTATTTTTCATCTACTTTCCAGGTTTCTCAACTTCTATAGCTTTTGAGCCAAAGCTGTCGTGGTGTTTTCATAGAGCTCCAGAGTGTTGCATTGACAAATGCATTGTCATCTACTCTCTGTGAAACAATTCTCTTGTCCAAAAAAAAAAAACAAAAAACATAGCTTTTGTTTTTAATAATAGGTTGTTTCTCCTCTATTCTCCGAAAGTCCCTCATTGGACTTAGCCCTCTGAATTTCTAATAGTGTGCAGTTCCTGATGTCGGAAGCGCTACTGAAAAGGCTTTATTCACTGATTCACTGTAACATCTCTCAAAGGACAACAACTAAACATAACTCAACACCCTTGCCTTGTTTTACAAAGGGAGAAATCACAAAGATCCAAAACCCCACATAGGCTTCGCGACATTGTCAAAATATATTGTCTTCTTTTGAATCAGGCGTGACTTGTTGTCTTCACTAGGAAGCTAAAGTGAGATGTTACCGATGTGCAATTACCCTCTTCAGCAAATATATAAATACTTTTTTTTCTTTTTCCATTTTCAAATGGCAAATTAATTGGAGTCCAAAGCCGGGGCTGTGTTTTACATTTTTGCACCATCGCCTCCCACACTACCTTCTCCCGTTTGGAGCGCAAAGTGCAATGCTTCACCATGTTGTTGGTGCAGGAAAGAAGAGGAACAGAATGCTAACTCTGAGTAATGTGACCCCAACGCTCTGTCTGCCTGTCACTCATGATGGTATGGAGGGGCTGACAGGACCAAACGGGAACGTTCGTTGAACACATCTTTGAAGTTGGAACAAAATCTCTGCCAATAATGACACAGATCCAAAGATTTTAAAGATATACTTATATTTTTTACAAGCCACAGGTACGTGGGAAAAATATTTTTGGATTTCAGTACTTACATATAACGGGCATGTAGTCTGATCATTTTTGATATTAAAAATGAACAGACTATTAGAATGTTACATCAGGCCATTGGAATATGTGGATTCTAGAAATATCAACCTACTGAGAAGTATGTCCATGAACTTCACAGTATGTGCTCTCAACACATGCTCTACTTGCATCAGGCGGTCAGCCTGTTGCTTTGCTGAGGTGTTGAGGAAGTCCAGCCATTTTCTTCAGACTTGGAAAACAACATTTCACCAACACCAGCTGATGACATGGCTCCCCAAATCATCAATCACTAACATTAGGTAATTTGGACCTCTGCTTCTGCATTCTTCCTCCAGAGTCCGATAATTTTATTTCTATAGAAGATTTCGGACTACTTTCCAGCCGTTCAGTCGTTTACTCCTGAACCAGACTAAAAATCCCTGGTATCTCTGATGATAGAGTCCCTTAACAGAGTAAGGCAACAGTTTTTGGTCCATGTCCTTTGTCTGTCTGGAAGCAGTGCTCTATACCCTGTAAATCTCTGTTAACGTACAGGATGGGATTTGCATCATTTTAATTTAAAGACTGGAATTATCCCTATTGCTTGGCATTTTCTTCTCCGTTTTCTTTCATTAAGGTTTCCATAAGTAAGCTTAGACACTGCAGTCTATGAGCCTTTATTGGTATGTTTTTGTTTCTTATCTTCTTGTTGATGAGCTTAGCAGCTGTCAAGTTGACAATTTTTGTCACAATTATTTCTGCTGTATTTAAATCCTTTTTATTAGTTTTATGTAAAAATCAAATTCTCTAGTTAGTGTATTTTGTGTTTTTTCTTAGCAATAAGACATAATAAACAAAACTAACTCAATTAAGATCTTGTTATGGTTCTGTGTGCAATGAAATTATATAATAAATGAATGTCCTTTTTTAAATTCAATTACTAAAACATACTTTTCAGTTACATTTTAATTTGTTGAGGTGAAGCTGTATATTTGATTAGTACTGATAAGCTGCCATTGATATTATGTTTCAACCTCTGGAAAACTTGCAAATGCAAGCTGGTGACTGCAAACACTTTGGTATTTTCTGGACGTGTATATGATAAAATGTACAGTTTTCAGAGAGCATGCAGAGTAGAGAAGGTCTGTGCGGATGGCAGAGGAGACACATGAATCACAACCAGAATGGCGGGTATAAAGTTCATTTTTTATCCAGACAGACTATCAGTCAGAGCTTGCAGGAGATGGCTGGGCCTCCTGATATCAATCTGCATGGAGGCATCCTGTTTCTCCCCAGAGGGCTGAGGGGGAGAGAGTGGAGGGGTTTGATTTAAACGGTAGCATTTATCACACCTGCTCCAGCGTCGTAAAGGACAGCCGAATGAAACGGAGCAGAGGAGCGACAGCGGTAACATGTGAAACCTCGACTCTAACTATTGTTTTGATGCCAATACTAACGCATGCTTAAACCATTTGAACAAAATTGGATTTGATGCTTTGCATGTGATTACAGCTCATTGTAGTTTCTGCATATGAAGTGAAAATTGTTCCCTAAGCCCTTCTTTGTTCTTGGTTTTGCAGCATGTTTGACATTAGTCCATTAACACTGCAAATGTTCTTAACGACAAACCAACTGGGAACACTCTGTTTGCTTTAATGTGGCCACATGTGTGGCAGTAAAAAACATAAATAAATTCTGAATGTACGGCAGTCATACTCCATGCTCCCAATTATCTGTAAATGCAGATATTATACAACACACACTCCGCTTCTTGAATTCCAATTTCTCAGTTCCCCCATTTTCACTTCTCTGCCTTTCGGCCTCAGCAGCTCAACAACTTCCTGAGATGGCTGTTGTAACAATAACATCAGCAATAGTAATGATAATAGAGCGGGGGAAAATGCTTGCATTGCGACAAACACCATCCCAGTGTGACAGCGTCGTCCGTCTTCATGATCCTCCCCTGCACACCAACCTCCTCCCTAAAAAACAAGACACACTTGGTGAAATAAGTTGGTAAATGCACACAACCGGAAATAGTCTGCCTGAAAAGACAGATAAATACACAACTACATTACTTGGCTAATGCTTCAATGGGGTGAAATCATTTGAAAGCAATGGCTCTTCTTGACTGAAAAATAGAGAATTTAGTCTGAAGAGGAAGAATATTCAGTAATTTCATACTTCCAGTTGTGATGCATTCTGTGAAAGGTAAACAGTTTCTCAAAAAGTAAACAGTCACCTTTCTTGACATTTTTATTTCTGAACTAACTGATCATTTTTGGAACAATTATTATTGAATATAATACTAATGAGAAGAAGAACAATAATGATGTTGATAATCATTTAAATTGTACTGTCAAAATTGTTGACAGTAGTTGATTGAATTCAGGTGTTGCAATAATCGGTGTATGAAATTTGATACATTTCGACAGGACTGTAAGCGCTGGAGGTGCATTGTTTAGCACTGCGTGTGACAAAGCTTGGTCCTTTAGTTAAAAAATAAATGTAAATTTTAAAAAATAATCTTAATTTATAGATATTGTACCAATGTTTTTCAGAAAATAAAGCTAAACACAAATGAAAAGTTTAAAGCCAGCCACTAATAAGAAGTAGAATAATACCCACTATAATGCAAAACTCCACTCGTTCTTTCAAATTAGAAACAAACGCGGATATTATTTTCACTTTTAATTCCATATTTGTTAGATAAATAAAGGCAGTGTCACTGCTTAGTCTTTTACCCATTAAAGTTTGAAAACACAGGTTATTCTGGAAGAATGTTGTCAACATCCTGTAATTAC
Source organism: Poeciliopsis retropinna (assembly GCA_010277075.1). NCBI lineage: Eukaryota > Metazoa > Chordata > Actinopteri > Cyprinodontiformes > Poeciliidae > Poeciliopsis > Poeciliopsis retropinna. The sequence continues at coordinate 6,631,812 of VMRM01000019.1, forward strand.
CGTTCAGCCCATTTCCTGTAAACAATCCCAACAACTACAGCAAAAAAATAAATAAAAAAATGTTGAGTCTACTACTTTTGTATCTGCATATAACAACCTTTCACCACCACCAGAAATGTATTTGAAATTTTAATGAAGATTCTTTGTAACTTAGCCCAAGGTAAGGCACATAGAAATAGCCACAGCTGCTACAAATTGTTCTAAAAACACAATTTTTTTTCACATCTTTTGTTTGATCAGTAAATACGTAAGATGATAAAATAATATAAATACTATTTATAATTGACTTGTGTTTCCAAGAGGGAAAAAAACACACACACACAAGGAAACAGCATAAATATATGAAATTCAGAGGACAAAGAGATGATTTGAATCTAGCTGTGGAGGAGGATGGGATCAGTGGAGGGGTCATCAAATGAGTTTTTGTTTTGGGACTCGGGGGAAATCAGGTAGCCACACAGTTGGGGTCGGGGGGGTCGGCTTGTGTTGCCCAGCAAAGTTCAAGAAGCCCGACCTTCTATTGTGCAGGGGTCAAACTGCTTTACACTTGTGATTATTGGGAGCACACAAGGAGAAAAAAAACCTGAAATACTGAAATTGTGTGGGTCGTGGCAAGCAGCTTGCTTGTTCACCCTTCACCCTCGCAATCAGCGTGTTTGACAGTTCAAGCTTTGGATAAGCCCAAAATCCAAAGCTGAATGCATGCCAGAATAGAAAGTGCAGGGGAGGGGGGCTCCCATATTTTATAATGTTGAGCATTGTTTAGGTTTTACTAACATATATATTTTGTGCCTCACAAAGTCTTGTGACGGATTTTGGGTGGAGATTTTTTGGTAGTTCATTTGTTTCCAATATGTTTTGAATCTCACTTTTTTTTTTTTGCATTAAGCATGCAACAGAGAGTTATTACCCATTTTTTCATCCCTATTCCAGTCATGTAACGAATGGTGGAATAGCAATTCATTTAAGCAATAAACAAATAGATAATTCACTTCAACTTGTCACCTCTCGCAGCATTTTGACCCTTTCAGGTAGCAAGATTTCGATATTAAGACTTTTTTTCTCTCATGTTTGTCAGGTTCTCTACAGTCAGCTCTGCTTTTGCTTGTTTTTCTATGGTGTGACCCCCTGCCTGTTGCTTGAATTTTTACTTAAATGTTTTAGATTGTTTTATCATCTGTACTTTATAATATTCCGACATTACATCACATTTTAATTATTTTACCAGAGTAAAATATGAATATAATAGTACAAGGACATATTTATGAATTGGTGTGATCTTTCTATGTGGGCAAAATTTTAATCCTTAAAATTCCTTCCACCCTATGTAGTGCACAGCATAAGTGACAGCAGAAGATGAATTTGAAGGTAGTACATACTCCATGCACGAATGTATCTAATATAAGCTGTTTGTTTCACCCACTCAATTATTATATATTCCACTTTCCACTGAGTCAGCCAATTTTAGTGGTGTTTGTTCAACTGTAATGTTTCATTGTCCTGTGGTTCATGAAAATTAGTATTCAGAGGTTGTTCACTTCATTGTCCAAAATAGACCATAATGCTTGCTAGCATGTTAACACATGTTAATTCAAGTTAACCCCCACGACTGATTATTATGATTTCCGAACTTGTGAAAATCTTGGAAGAGAAAATTTACCAATAGTCAAGGTTTGCACAGAAATGGTTGAATATTGAAATTGAATGAATGTATGCGTTGAAGAGGCAGGTAATGAAATTATGTAATCAAATCAAGGAGGAAATAAAGACAAGAATCTTGAAAAAAGAAACAAGTCCATGAGTGCTACAAGTGACTCCTGCAGGTTCACTTCACTCAGTATTCAAACCCACAGGTCTCCCTTGAACTGCCTTATTGAACAGTAGATTTTCAAACAGAAAACAGTGGAGCGGTGAGGTAGCCTAGCAACATTGAAACCACAGCGAATGGCTGTGTGTGCCCACTATGAAGGAGCTCGGCAGCTGAAATGACAGCGCAGAGCAACCCGGAGAGAGTGGGATGTGCTGGCCACCAGGAAAATACAAATAGGGAAGTGCTTTGTGGCTGACATCTGTCTGCTGTTTGCAAATCTGCTGCACGTAAAGATGTTTTTTTTTTTTTTTCCTCTCGCATTCACCGCCGCCTCACTTTAAAACCCAACCACATTGGCACAACTGTGTTTTATTTTGTCCTGCTTTTTTTTTTTTTTTTTTTTGTCCTCTCTGTGGAAGAGCCTCTGATTATTAGAGAAAATTCCCAGGTTCTGAGAGAAACGGGTACATCGACGTGAGTGCCTCCAGGCTGTCGAAGTCCCTCGAGGGGCTTTAGTTTGAATGATCCAGCTGAGCAAATTTATTGGCATGAAAGCAGAGACTCCACTCTGTGACCATGGTAATATGGAAATATGTTCTTTTGATCAATAAGAGTCTATTTCTCGTGAGGATGGCTCGAAAGCCTGACATCTTTTTTTAAAAGAGCGGCGCAGGAATGGGATTCTGACGGAAAAGATTTCAGATTCCGTCTTGTTTTCAGATTAATTACTGCGCGCCAGCAGTTTTCTGCAGCAGCTGCACATGAACTGCATAAACAGGAGATAAGGACAGCAGCTAATTATTTCTATTGGTGGCCATTTTTACTGCAGTCATTAGGGAGCTGTAAGATTATAGCTGTAAAACTGATCGAACACAAACAGGTTACAAATGAGCGCAACAAAAACAACAACAACAACAACAAAAAAAAACAACTAACTTTGACTTGGGCTGAATCAATGAATGACACTGAAAGAGCTTGTGGCAAAATAGCCTGGCTTGAAGTTCCAGTTATGGACTAAAAGTCCAATTATGGTATTTGTGTAATGATATTTTAAATATTTTAACAGCTAAAAGTATTTGTTTCTGCTCCTATCAATTATTTCTAATGCATCTGACAACTGTACTTGATGAATAATAACAGGAAGCTGCACAGTGTAGGAGCAACAGACTCTAGATAGCAGATGATAAATGATTCACAGTTCTTTAAATATGTTCTATATGCCTATGTGTTATACAATGTATTTGCAGATATTTACATAGAGATAGATGGGGGGGCGGGCTTTCTTTGAGCATCCAGCATTCTGTACACATTTCTGTATATTAAAGTTAATCGTTTGAGATTTATGAAAGGAATTCAGCTCTACGTATTCTAGCTTAATTTATTCATTCCATCAGTAGCAGAAACATTTCTGTCTTCTTGAATATTCTTATTTCAGTTAGCAGTAAATTGCAGCGTAGACATATAGATAGTAAGACAAAAAGGGAAGAAAACAACAGAAGGAGCTTGGCAAATTCCTCATATCTATATATTCCTTATATATTCAAAGATAATTTGATGCAATCATCTTGCCATAACAATTTGGCCCCAGAATCTTACGCTTGACTATTTTTATTTCTGTTGACACATCGAGTATGTGGACATTTTGTTCACTTGCTGGCTAATATGTCCCAGTGAGATGGTTTGTATTATTCAGTCTAAACAAAATACAGAATGTATAGCATTAGGCTAACTCTGTATATATCTCCTATATGTTTGCTTTTTCTAAAAACAAACAAAAAAAAATATCTAAGCGATTGCAGTGACGTTCCTGTTCATTTCACACGAGTCCTTTCATTGTTTTGATAGCTATTTGAAAAACATAATTTTTTTATTTTTTTTTACGTCCCCCCCCCACCCTCATCTTAACCTACGGAGCAGTGACACCTCGACTGGAACAAGTGCATAATTGCACATTTAAGTGCTCTACTTAATGTGCTCATTTTCAAGCTGTCAAGGTCATTCGCTGGAGTGCCATTAGCGGAGAGAGAGGCCCTCTCTACCTGGAAACATGGCAGCCTCTTGGTGCCCAGTGCTTTAGAGGAGGATCGTGCCACGATGCAGCCAGAAGCCTCTCCGTTCATTCACGGTTGCAGGGAAATGTTCGGCCTACATGCAGAGCTTCCGGTCCCTAATGCGTTTATGATATATGGCCCTCTTTCCTGACGGCCCACACAATATCTGGTAATCAAGCCAGATTGGTAATGACTCTCGCGTGTGCTGGAGTGGTGTGGAGCGGAGAGCAGGGGGAGCTGACACGGTGAACCCCTGATGGCCTTTCTGCTAGGTTTTCATGGCAACAGCTCGGTCTTTAATGAGGCACAAGTGAACTGTTAGCAGAATGCTGATTTTTGGGGTCGACATCAGGCCCTGCTCAATGTCTGTCAGGAGGTGCTGATGAAATGTACATCCTTAGCTTCTTTTATTTTCCCCCTCTCCCTTTTTTTTTTTTTCTATCATCACATGAAATTGCTTTGGCCTTGAAAGTGAAAGAAAATGTGCTGTCGATGTTTTTATAGCAACCGTGTGGGTCAGGGTGATGTACATGAGAGAAATACTTGAGAGGTTGTTGTGAAAAACAAAACCTTTAACCTGTTTTCCGAACATATACCTGGCAGACCTACTGCAAGTACAGTAGATTTATTTGGACGCCATTATACAGTTCTCTACTCTATTGTTCAGAAAAGTGTAAAGGTAGAGATATAGCAATCATAAATGTAGTGTTTGTGAGTCTGGGAAAAAAAAAAAAGCCCTGGCTGCATGTGCCCTTCACGTGTTCCTGTGCATATGAATTATTCATGAAGGTGCTGGGCACAGTGGGCGGCAGGAGGGCGAGAGCAGCATCAGCGCCTGGCACAGTAATGACATCGCCCGGGCTCGTCTCAGAGCGCCACTCTCTGATTGGTGATCCGACGAGAGGGGCAGAGGTTAGCCGTCCTCTGCACCGCCGGGCTACGCAAGCCGGCATTTTCTAAGGGGAGTGGAGAGGGGTGCAAGTTGGCTTGTTGAAATCATCCAGCAGCTCTAAAATGACTCTCTCTACCTTCCAGAACATTGCCATGTCTCATGTTGTAAATGATTAGCACATTAGCAGCCTAGTGAGCAGACTAACCTGCTGCACCAGACCCCTTGTTAGAGCAGTGAAAAGCATAGCTGTGAGACCTAATTTATGGCAGCGCTGGCTAATGAGTGGATGCTATGGTGGGAAGGTGAAAGGAAAGAGCTTAGACTTTACACAGCCTAAAGAAGGTTTACATTACGTTTCAGGAGCTGCTACTGGAGAACAGTTGTCGGGGTATTACTTAATTCAATCAGTTTCTTTTTTTGTGCATAGCCAATTAAATATTGGATGTGTACACCAGTCTTCTTTGTTATGGGTAGCATGGGGCAGACAGTCTCTCTTGACTCAGTGAATCATACAGCATCAACTCACTACACTTCAGGACATGGAGGTTGTTAAGGGACTTGCTGACGTTCTAACTGAGTATCAGAATTGGGAAGAAAGGGGACTTTGAATGTGGCATGGTTGTTGATGTCAGAAGGGGCTGGTCTGAGTAATACAGAAACTGCTGATCTACTGGGATTTTCATACACCAAAAAAAAAAAGAGAGAAAATATCCAATTAGCAGCAGTCGGGTTGATGGAAATGCCCTGTTGATCTCAAAGGTCAGAGGAGAACGGGCAGACTTGTTTGTGATAATAGAAATGATTCAGTGGCTCATTACAACCAATGTATGCATAACACCTTGAAGCCGACAGCATGCAGAACAACAAATAGTGCCCTAAGAACACAAAACTGTGGCTACTGTTCACACAGTCTTGCAACAATTACTCAATAACAGATTCTAAAAGAGTTGTCCTGTCCAATGAGTTTGATTTCAGCTTCAACATTAAAACTGTCAAATTTCGGATTAACGATACAAAATTATGGGTCCACCCTGCATGGTATCAATGGTTCACACTGGTGCTGGCACTGCAATTGTTAAGGGCAGGCGTATTCCACTCCAGCACTTTAAATATGTCTCTTTTTAAGCGGTTTTCCTGTGTTTTGGCACTATTGTGAACTTTAAAACAATGTAAATTGTAATACATAAATCAAACTGGGTAGAAACTCTACAGCTGAAGTGTAATTTCTTTTATTCAAAGCAGTACATATTCACACAAGCGTGTATAATGGTGGTGCTTTTCTCTGTCTGAAGAAACAAGCTTCAGTGACTTTACATCAGCTTAACAAACATGCCAGATATTACTGAAGGCAAATGAGCAGATTTATGCCGGGTTCATTTGAGGCCACCGTTATGTTTGCTTCTTCTTCGAGTTCTGCTCCTTGTCTTTTTCTCAACAGGGCTAAAATCCCACTAACATCAACACAAGCAGAAATTTTGCCCCAGCTTTCGCCCCCGTGTGTCCCCCCCACCTCTCCTCAGCATCTTCAGGGTGTTTTAACACCAGAGCGGGGTTGTCCAAACGATAATTGCTTCTGAAAAGTTGATTTGCGGCTGTAGCAGAGGGGGCAGCTCTCCTTTCAGCGTTGAGCGAGATTAGCAGTGGATCTTCAGGACTTATCACTCGAGGCTTTCGGATTAGCGCAACGATGAAGTTTAAAACAGAATCGGTGGTCACCACGGCGTTTTAAAGGAAGCGAGAGAAGCTTAAATCAGCTCAAGCTATTATTAGAAGAAGAGGAGCTAATCAGCTTTTTTAATGGTAATTACCCTTCATCAGGATTAGACTATTTAATTTTATTTAGTTCTAAATTAAACATTAAAAGCACTAATATATATATATATATATATATATATATATATATATATATATATATATATATATATATATATATTCATTTATTAATTTAACCCTGGAGGTAATACTGCATATACAACAAATTTAATGTGATTTAATCAAAACTCTGTCTGCTTTTGTCAATCGAAATCACACCTTAGTAATTCAGAGGAAAACTAAATGAGATTGGCTGCTTAATGTGTGCAGTGGTCCTGTTTTTACTCAATGTATGGACAGTAGGTTTAGCTGGTTGGATGCGATTCTTATTACAGGTTTAACTTTGATAAACGGTGCATTTCATGCCATTAGGGAAGGGCAGATAACAGACTGAATCTCCATCCAGATGTCTGTAAATAAGATTCTCTGTGTTTTTACACCCCAAACGGTGAGTTTCTTTACTATTTGGCATCAGTTACCGGTAATTGTTAAAAAGAAAGCCTGCGTTTTGTAGCCTGCTTCTTTTTCCATATTGTGAATGGACTAGAACAAGTTTCCCCTACCCATTCTACAAAAATATGAAAAAATGTACATTTCCAAACAATTTTTCCAACCTGTTGTCTAAACTGTGTTTTTCCTATATTTCTTTTTTTTTTTTTTATCTTTTTTTCTTCTCTCTCTTTCTCCATTCCAGCTATCTCTTTGACCAAATGTCTTCTATAAATGCAAAATGAACTGCCAGGTACACAGTGAATGAAGCCACACAGTGAAGGAAGCCTGAAAGAGATGAATTCCTCAGCGACATTGGTTATCCTTTTGCCGACTGAAACTGAGGCCCTTCGTCCGGCGTTTTATGGAGCACAGCAAAATGTTGTCCTTGCGCGTCATTCCGATAGAGATGTTTGGTATTAAGTGGGGTGACCGGACGAGGTGGGATGGATGAGTCCCTGCAGACATGGGTGCAAATGAGAACATTCAGACAGTAGACCGGATGAGTTAAGGAATCTTATCCTGCTGCTACAAGTGCAGGCAAGCATGACTTGTGTCAGGAATGCAGCTTAGAGCCAAACTGTGACAAATTGGATGAGAAAATGAAGTTGTCACTGAACCCAGGGGGTCCATTGTGCAAAGCCGGGGTGTGGGGTTACGTGGTCTGACAGCAGGTCAGACTAACACATACCGATAATAGGCACCCTAATCTTATCCAATTAAGCAATAAGACCCCATGTGTTCTTGTGTTGATGGTGTTAATAACTAGTAGAGAGAAAAACAACAGCAGACTGACTTAGAAAATGGCCTGCCAATACCAAGCCCAGGTAGGTATTATTACAGGGAATGATCTATCAATAACTTCCCATCTCATGAGTCCAAAAGACCGGTGTGTTGGCCACATCCCAGCGATAACTCAGCTCCTAATTGACAACGTCCGCGCTTCCTCCTGGGGCACACAAGGGCCGGCAGAGCGAGAACTGAGGCGAATTTAGGATGGGGAACGGCAGCGAAACTTTGAAACGGTTGGACGAGGAGGTGATGCACAAGAGGTCACCAGTCAACCGGCCTGAAAAGCCGGAGCACCAGAGCTTTCTGTACTCACCTTGACAGCAATCCGTTTTAAAGCATCCCGGTGCTAACCGGGTGCTAAAAGCCAATCAGACATGCTGAAAGGGAAGAAAAGGCGAGGCACTCGGACCCCACCGGCGTCTACTCGTGTGAGCAATTCACCTCTGTCTGACCCGCTCAGGTTTTTTAAACAAGCTTTGCACATCGTGAGGAGCACTACAACTACGTTGAAAAACCCAAAGACATATGTGGGTCTGTAAAAGCAAAGGAGTGGGTTTTTTTTTCTTTTCTGAAAGAGGACACCATGTTTGGACTCATCAAGGTCAAAGGAGTAGCAAATGATATTTCTGAAATCTTCCTAGATACAACTCAATAAAATCTGATAATGTCAGATATCAGCTTGAGCAAAATACTCACAGTAAATCAATGGTATACAGAGCCATGCAAATGCAATAAGCTATGAGCTTTATGGTATTTTACATTTTACTGAGATTGTATGTAATATCAAAGCAAAAGAAAACAATATATTTATGGACATATTTTTCTTGCTTTTTACATATTTTAAAAAGTGCAGCTTCAGATGAGTGTGCTGTGCCTTTTTATTAAGTCTGTAAAATATTTTAATGGCCATAAATAAAACAAGTGAAGTCATAATAGTTTGTAAAATAAAGCAAATTCCCATTCCTAATATTAAAATCCCTGGAAAAAACAGAGCAGATTTTGCTGCCTTATTCCCTAGTGGAAGGGTCAGTGGAGGCACGTAGATCAGGTGTTGCAGCTTTGTGAAAGAACTGGCAACAGCGTGGACGTCACTTATGCAAATGAACAGTAAAGTTATTCTAAAATTGTCTTATGGCTCCTCATCCCAATGATTAACTTGCGGCTGGAAAAAGACTGCATAAAGACCGCAAGAGAATCAGACAAAGATTGATCTAATTCTTTATGCTCCGCCATCACTATTTCAGATAAAAAGTAGTCGCTACAGTTGAAATTGAGATTAGCCCCCCAAAAAAAGTGTCTTACCAAAAGTAAATCAGCCAAACTGGCTGCAGTTGTTACCTTAATTAAGATATTGAGGCTCAGCAGCAGATCGGAGAAAGTCAGAAAACATAATGAAAGTGCATATGTCGACGCAATGTTGGATTGCTTTCACTGGCACCCTGCTTTTGGTTTCCGTTCTTCCCTTGAAATATTTGGTGAGAATATAATTAGCTAGCGATGGGCAGGCACACTCATCCAAGGCTGGTATCGACGTGTTCCTCCTGTGTGTTGTTGCGCGCCGTTCTAGCTCTGACAAAACAGTAATTAATATTTTCTCTCCATTGTTGAGCAAGAGAGGACATTTGAGTAACAGTGCCAAAGAAGGGCACTGCCAAATTCGCCATCTTGCCAGTTTTTTTTTTTTGTTATTATTTTAGCTGAAAGACAAATGTTTTTCCATGTGCCAACTGAGTGATGCTTTTTTAAAAAAAAGACTCTCTCACTTTGTCTCAAATGTTCTTGAAAGACCACAGTAAAAGTCAAAAAAGATGCCCCAATAGTTTTTTTTTTTTCTATCTGTTTTTCTGTCACTTTTTGCTACAGGCTGTGGGGAATGTGGGCAGGACCAGCAAAGAACCACTACAGTCAGATGGTTTATGAGAACGGAGAGCCGTGCTGGCAAGGAGGATCTCGCACTACCTCTGTAAGTAAAGATCAACATGCAGCCCTGGCAAGCACACACACACACACTCATACCTGTCCACGCAATCAAACTTTACATGCTGCTCTACTTCTGCTAATGTCAATCCCTGGGACTTTTGGGTCATGCTTCACTCATACGCTCTCTTATTTACCTGCTTGTCCATTAACTGGGATGCAAATTTTATCAGATAAAACAATTAAAAAGGTCACTAAAGTTCTCAGACATTTGGCTCAAAGATCCAAATGTGGTTGAGGAAATCACTTTTGACAAGTTGTTTTTAAACAGGTTAAACAATTTACAGAAAAGCATAAGAAGCTTTGGAGTTTATTTGTAATAAATCTGAACTTAAACATGAGCATTAAATTACTTTTCACGCCCTAACAAATAAAGAGAGAGGCCAATGTGAACATTAAAATACCTGAGGTAAAATGTATCAATGCCTGAGACGGTTGTATTACTCAAGCTTTTCAAAAGCTGTATGAAAAAAGCCTATTTTTTCCTGAACTGATTCCAATTTTCCCTGATAACATTTTGTGCTACAATCACATTTTCTACTTTAAATCATGATTATTCCAGATTTCCACCACCCATAAAAGCTTCATCTGCTCTGACTGGTCATTGTGTTTTTCAGAAATGGTAGAATTTTTTTTATTTTTTGTTTAAAGAGAGGCCAAACAAGCTACTATGTTGATGTTCCACAGCAGCATAACAAGTTATGGTGTTAATATCATCGCGATCAAAAGAGATGAAGCAGAAAGCATTCTCTTCAGAACAAAACATAAACCAGGGTCAGATTTTGAATTTATTTTAATGAGGGAAACTGGAAGTGAAGAATCCTGCTTCAACCACAGAGGTGAAAAAAGTTCAGTCAAAAATGTTGGAAGGCTAAATCTCCTTTAAGCACTTGAATTAACAATGCAAATGGGACATGAACTGTAGGAGATAGCTAAACATAACACCGACATGAACCTCATAACACCACATTAATAAAGGGCAGTTAGGAGATTTCTCTGCTTTCTACAAGGGTCTTGTTAAAAATCCTACAATTAGCTCTTCATCAACCATTTGAAAGGTTAACATTTTCATGGCCTCCACAAAATCAGTTTGTTTGTTTTTTCTAATGTCGAATGATAAAAACGAACCAATTGGCCTCCTATTTGTTGCTAACCATATTTATTTCACTGATCAGTGGTCCTCCGTTTGCATCCTCGACTCATACATCATCTTAATTTTTCCCACAAACACTCTTACAGTAGCTTTTACTATACCCATTTACGTTTTCGCTTTTTTTTTTTTTTTTGCAGAATTTGCTCAATTAAATATGTAGCACATTTAATACTCTCTGCTTCTTTTTCTGCCTTGCCCCTTCTTCAGATCAGATCCCAGTGAACATCGTTTGTAAATGTATGTACTCTAACCATCCAGGGCCCCCCTTTGAAAAGACTAAATTGAATTCCTTTGATACGACCCCCTAACCGTGAGCAGGCAGCATAGATGAAGACTCGTCAGAACTTGATGCTCATTATATCTGAAATGTCGAAAGTTAGCCTTGGATGGTGCTCCCTCTCTCTCACTCGGGTGAAATAACACTTTCTTTTTTTGCACCTAAGTAGGGAGCAGTGATGTATTGTTTTACTTGGGGTAATCCACATTCAAGCACTGTGCAGTTAATCTTACCAGGTCTGTGGGGAAGGAGGGAAGTCAACTGTTTAATTTATTAATTAAATTCTCAGGCCAGGGCTGCAACACGTGAGCAACTGACTACAACTTCTGCAGATTGGTAGCCAGCTGCTCTCACTGTGTGATAAAGCAGGCCACCGTACGTTTTGTTTCTGACACTCATTATATCCGAAATAATTTATAGAGACATCCTTGTGTCAAAAAAAGTCAGATGGCTATATTCAAAAGAAGGAGCTGGTTGCTTTTCTTTGCCATTTGAAATTCTAACGTACAAATTTGATCAATACAAAACAGTAAAGTCGCAATCTAAAATGTGTGGTGATAAAGGATTTATCTGCGATATTAGTTTAGTCAACCAGTTTGATTAAAAAAAACAAAAAAAAAAACATTTGTCTGATTCGCTAAACTAGCTAACAGGAAATTCATTCTCCATCTTTCTCCATCAAAATCACACTCACTACATGTATACATAATGATTGGCTATGCTAATCTTTAGCATGGCGTGCTATGAAATTCAATTGCCTGTATTTTTAGTTTAAGTTTAGATGAAATCTGTGAATATGCAAGATCCCCTCTAAAAATGCTTGGAAATATTTAATTGGTTTAATAGTTCAAGCAACGATTGTACCTCAATAAGCATTAATATGTACCTGTGGAAACTGTCTCAGCCACTCCTGCAGAAGCTAACATCCACAGTCTTTCTTTTGCGCTTGGGGATTCAGCCAATCAGAGGCAAAGATAATGAATGCCACTCTAGATAGGCTTTTCACGTTCCACAGTGAAATACTGTGGGTCCGCTGTTTTTATCTTATTGACTACTAGCTAACCTGCCACTGGACTGTTGATAGACCACATATAAACAAAAGGATCACGTTAATTTTGGGCGACTACTTTGTAAAACAGAGAAAAACTTTTTATTCTCCTCTAACTCTGTGAAAAATGATGACAATTATTTCCAATATCAACACCAATCAAATAAATTAAGAAGGTGCGGGTTTGTTCCTTCCTGATTAAATTCTGTTTTATAAATCAAATAATTAAAAAGGCTAGATTCACTAAAGTGCTTCTTTTTTTTTTTTTGCTTACTCTGATAACATATTTTACTACTGCACTGTTGAAATCAATATTAAGACACTTCTTAGTCAAAAAAATATCTGCTTTTCAAAACATTACATTCAGAAAACTAGAAGGAGGAAAACCTAAATTTGAAAAAGGAACATAGTTGTGCAATAAATCAGGATTGATCTCAAGATCGGTAATTCTGACAAGTTATGATGATTTCATAAATCATCATCATCGTGATTTTTACTCTTGATGGAGCTGCCTAGGGTAATGTTCAATACTCTTCTACATATAAATCCTTATGAATCATAGTGACAACTAAGCAGCTCACAGATGTTTGTTAGTCAAACCATCAATGTTTTGAATCAATGTTTTTGTTATGTTTTTATGTTCGATTGCTTATGACAAGTAAAGCAAACAGTGGAACTAAAACGGATGTTTTTCCCCGAAAAAAAACTTAATTTGAATGTTTCGTATGTCTGAGTCAGACCTCACATAAATTATGCACACAAGAAAGCATTTCGTCTAACCAGGCAAAACAAAAACATTTAACATTTCTGTTGAACTAGACACTAGGTGACATAGAGGGGAAAAAAAAGTTTTTTTGTTTTTATCCAAGAACTGAACAAAACTGAACCACCAGCACGGCAATATCTGCCTGGTTCTTGCCTCACATGATTGTTGTTAAACAAAGGAACTGTCTGCTGAAGATTCAGGATGATATGAGGGCTTCCTAAACAAACGGTAAGAAATAATACAAGTCATTCTTTGCTGTCTTGTGAAAGAGGTGAAACCGTTAGACCCATGGCGACTGTAATCGCGTCATTTCCAGATCTGTTTGCTTGTGGGAAGACAGCGGTGATATTCCATTATCCCACAGTGTCCCCAAAGTACAGAGACAGCAGGAAGATGCACTCATGTTGGTTGCAGGCACTGGAACTGCCTACATACACTGTGAATATGTGAAATGCCCTGAAAGTCTTATTTGTTTCCACCTTTTCCTAGCAGGATGGCAGAAACAGGCAGCCGAGCATCTTCAATCGGCTCGCTTTGTGCCTTAAAACCGTTAAAAGGCTCCTGACTCGAGGAACATCGGCTTTCGTCCCCACTTCACCTCGGCTTCTCCTCCTCTGTGCTTTTCTAGGTCACTCTGACATGCGGAACGGAGACAGCCCTGCGATCGGTGAAGGAACCCAGCAAATGCCAGTACATCATGGACTTTGAGACTCCGGTGGCCTGTCAGCCGGTGCTGAAGCAGAGGGGCGTGCACAGCGAACTGTGACCTCCCCTTCCCTTTGCCGCCTTAGCCTGGAATAACTTGGACCCCTGCCCTTGTTGGCTTGCCCACAGTGACAGGCCGGGGTCCTGAGGGTCCCCTCTGACATCTGTGTTGTCAGAACGTATATACTTCCGAGCAAGTTTGACTGAGGTCAGAAAGTATTTTTTTGTAATGATGTTCCATGAACACTTTCTGTGGTTTGCATAGACTGTTACTTTGCTATTTTATATCCATTCTGTGCTTCCATATAGCGATTACTGACACATTTCTTAGACAGGAACGTTTGTGAAATAGCTTGGTTTCATTACAAAACAGAGCAATATTACAATAAAGGATTTCATCAGGTCAGGCCAGTTAGGTTACTACTGTTGCGAATATAACTGCGATAAACAGTAGACAGACTGATAATGTCAAGAGTTCAGTTTTTCCCTTTCCCCGACTGAAATTTGTAGAATTTCCAGTCACTTTTAGTCAGTTTTAAAGTATTAATGCCAAAGTTTATGTTGAATCAAATGGGATGATTGAACTGTAAATGTTACATGTTTGGACAGGCGGCGAGTGGATCATTTTAGCTCCAACTTTGGTTTGTGTAAATCTGTTACAAAAAGCCTCATCTTGGGCATGTTGACATTGCTGTCCTCTGGGGGGGGTTTAGAGTCTGATAAATTGTGCAATGATTTTTTTTTTTTTTTTTTTTCTCTGACAACTCCAGTTGGATGTGACAACAGTGGTCACCGAACATCCAGAGCAGCCATGCCCTTCAAGTTAGGCTGATGAGGCGCCTCACATTTATTTAGGTCAGATCTCTTAATATTAAAAATGAAAGAAATTGTTGAATTTAACATTAATTTAATGTACCTCACTGTGTCAAGAGCTAATGAATCCAGTTTATTTAGCAGTCAATATGAATTTTTCGTCTTCAGAGGATCAAATATGTAACTCTGAGCCTCTGTGACTGTTACATATTTACATTTTAAACGGCCTGAAGGCTGAGATCCAGCAGGGAAGGTCAGAAAGTATTCAGGAACGCGCAAAAAACTTCCATCAGATGGTAAAGCGTTGCAGTATTTTCCACTTACACTTGAGAGATTAAATATTTGTAACTGTATATTATAGAAAGTGATTACGTTACACATAACTGATGTATTAAAGTTTTATTTCTAAACGGTTTTGTCCTTTTTCCATCTATTTTAAAATCGTTTCAAAGGGAGTTTTGAGTAGTTTACTTGTAAAAATGTACGTTTTCTGGAAATGTTACATGACACTGTACAAACCAAGGTCCATAAAAAACTTGATGAGGAAGAACTTGACTGGTAGGCTTATAGTCCTGACTCCAATCCAACAAAACACTTTTAGCATAAGTTAGAGAAAGCCTGTGAGACTGACCAACTCATCCAACACTGTCTGAGTTCACATGAGGTTCCTACAAAAATGGTCAAAGGTTTGTGTAGCCGCTCGCCTTTGGGGAAGCATTCCTCTGAAAGCTGAACGTGTCATGGGGCAAAGCAGGCGTCGGACATGTTGACTTCTGGGTTTCCCAAATGGGAAGCATCCAAATATTAGATAAATGGAAGAGAATTGCGGTAAATAAATTCTGAATAATCTGGCATCTAAACCTTATTGTTCAAGGTGAGTGTTTTTTGAGAGTATTTTCAGATTGTACTCTTTTTCATGTTTTAAATAAATAACTAATCCCCCCCATTATTGCACTGCTTTGATGGGGAGATTGCTTAGAGGACACGATGCCAAAGCTTGGCGTAGGAAAACCTTGGTTTTAATTTAGCACTATCACTAAGATTCAGATTTATGTAAAGGCACAGCTTTGAGATGCTTGGTCATTTTATTATTTAATTTGTTTCATCCATATTTTTGACCATCCACTTTTTTCACTACACTGTGTTGGACGTTATGTCATAAGGTAGCTATACAAAGTCCAAGGATGAACTATAAAAGACCTTCAAAAAAAATCGGGAAAACTGTTTGAGACTATTTCAAAAGATAAGAAAAATCTTCAGTTTAGTTGGAAAATTAAAGCAACGAGGGGTTGCAGTTTCCTGCACACTTGTGCTACGTTAATATGCAATCTTTAAAGTCTTCTGCAATATTTGCGGACCTTAGGTTCTTATTCTATGCTGAATTTAACAGCTATTGATTTTCCAACATCCTTGCAGGCCACGCAGTCTGCCTCTTCTCCGGCCTGCTGTCTGCGACGTTATGTAACAGATTGTAGGGGTTTCAGCAGCAGAGCCCTCTGCTCATTAAGGGGGAGCTAAATCAGCTGTCAGGTTTCCAATAGTCTGCCTGATATATTCCTGGCCTGCTGGGTGGCTGTTTGCCTGCTAGCAATGCAATAGCCCGAGGCCCTGCAGCTCAGGAACTGCTGCTTTTTATTTATCTGGCCTCCGTTCTCATCCACATGCTCTGTTTGATGGTGGCCTAACCATTTGCCTTCACCTTCGATTTTCCAGAATAATAATGGCCCGTTTTGTTCAGGGAGCCGGCCAAATTGTATTTACCACATTAATCCCGAAGCTTTCAAAAATGACATTGAGTTATGCAGAAAATGCAAAAGATGGTGAAGGGATCAGAGTTCAGATGTAAAGTGGAACAAAGGAACAAACTGTGGAAATTACGCAAAATCTTTTCAATTATAATTATGGATAAAATGTAATTACAACAGATTTACAGTTTTGAAATGAATCCTGGATAAATAAATAAAAAAATAACTAAACTGGGAAAAAATGTTTTAATCTCTGTACAAAGCAGCATTTCAGCTGAAGAGCAGATGAAAACACGAAAACGCTGAAACATTGCTGTTCACTTTGGGCCAGACTTTAGAAAGGTTTTATAGGGGCCTCAAGTTTTGAGTTTCTTAAAACATCAGGATGTTTCTGTAATGAATAAATGTTTTCAAGCATTGCACCTCATATGAAACTCATAGGTCCTCTCATATGTGGTGTGGAGTTCTAACATTTTTCCATGTTTATTAATATAGACAATGCTCAAATATTTAAAACTTCTGAAGTTATTTTACATGTTTTTGGCACCAACATGGAGCCATCTCACATGGGGCATTAACACCACCTGGGTAAGGGGGAGGTTTGCAATTAGGGTTGGGCTTAGGGTTAAAATGAGGGCTGGAACTAGGGTTAGATTGGGAACCCTAAGAGCTAGTGGACCCATCATTTTGCTTACATTCAAAACATAATCCTATTAAATTGTCACAATTAAAGTTCCTAAACTAATCCTTATTTAGTCAAACAATGTTTATGCTTCCACATTAACTCTGATTGAGTTCGAGTGTTTTTGCCCAACAAATTTTCAGTTTCTATATATAATTCGGATTTTTATTTTGAAACATTTTGAATACGTCTCCAACTATTTCCACTTCACAATTGTCTCCTAATAATTTAGCTGTTTACAACACAGCTGCAAATCCTCCTAATCTACCAGGCTGCCTCTATCTGGGAGCTCTGCCACATAATGACATGTGGCTGTTTCTTTTAAAGAACTTTTGAGTTTGCTTAAAACCCACAAAGAAACCGATTCGACAGTCTGCAGGGCATTAACAGCTCCTCACTTTACTGACTGATCATCATGTGTTAAATGAGTTCTGTGCTTTACCCCACACACAGCGTGGGTGGAAAAATTAGTTTTAGATGGACAGTTATTAAAAACCCACATTAACCCTGAGTGATTCTGCAGTGTGTGTGGATTTTTTTTTTTTTTTTTTTAAGTCCAGTGATGTGCGGCTCTGGATCAAAAAGGAGGAAAAAAAAGAAGGAGGGAGCGGTGGGAAGCTATCAGCAGGGAAACCAAACACACACGCTCCCGAGCAGATTTTTACACACCTCCATTCAGCACATTAGCACATGAAGGGGCAGGGATGGAAAGTCGTTCCAGTTGAGCGTGGGTGTATTTGTGTGTTGACTCCAAATTGCTAAAAGGGCCCAGAGGCTTTCGATTGCATTAACTCTCAGAGTCAGCTTTGGAGAAACTAGTTCAAGGTACCTGTCCTCTAGAGTGGGAGACAGCAGGGCCTTCGCCTGACTGACTGGTTGACTGACGCCCACCACAGCCCAGCACCAGTTTCGCTCTTTTGGAGATTGTTTTATAAAGCCAGCTCCTTTTAAAGGGAGGCCAGTTGTGGCCTCAGGCCTGGGGGCGGGGAGAGAGAAAGCTTGGCGCTGAGTTGGCAAGATGCAGACTCATCTGACGTCCTCTTGTCTCCACTTTATTCCAATTAGTCACAATGGATATGCTTCAGTCCCAAAACATTTAACAGTTCGTTTTTCTAAACATCACTATGTTCATCATGAATTGTACATTTTCACCCTACTGCTGATAAGTTGAATGCAAAATTGTTTCTGATTATGTCTTGACTTAATAGTCAAGGATGCCCCATGGACATTATATGCTTTAGTCCTAACCGTGATATGTAATAACATAACATTCACAATCATTAGTCATCAAATGAGGGACAATAAAATTGATTGAAACACAATATATTTTACAATGTCCTCCACAATGACTAGCAATTTTATGATTTTTTTAAAAATGAAATATTCTAAAGAAATACAGCTGAAAATACCCAGGCACAATACAGTTTGACACGGTATTGACTGGGGTTTGCAAACAAGTATTGCTAGTGTTGCCTCATTTCCACTGAGCAGTGCAGAATGAGCCAGTTTGGTAAACTGTTTTTAGCTACAGGAGAGCGTTTCCATGCCAGCTGGACTCTGACAAGGCAAGCGGGGTGAAACACAAACCATCGGGTCAAAGCAGTGCGACGATGAAGGTAGTTATCATAAGAGGTGACATTTTTCTGTCCCCCAGTCAGACTGGGCTGTGTTGTGTGACACCAGTAGCTCCACCCTTACCACACCATACCATTGTCCTATGACTCAGTATGGGTCAGTTTTATGGACCGCTTTTACTTTGGAAACATTCAAGGCAGCGTACCAACCGCAAAAGCCCATGCTGCATTGCTTACAATACATTAGAGCACCATTTTAAGTGATATTTTGGCTCTTATTTTCTTTAAAGGTCTTTATTTGAAAGTCCTTAGACAGGAAAGTAGCTAATGAGAGTGAGAGAAAACAAAGGTCACCAGGCTGGTATTTGAACCTGGACTAAAGACTAAGGCGTCTTTATGTGGGTAGTGTTTAACCCCTCTGCCACCAGAGCACCCCATTTTTGGCTACCACTTTATGTGATGCATGACAAAAAAGTGGAGTCTATTGGGTGAGCTTGTGTAAATAGCTACAGAATCTGGAAAAGACCAAATCACTTAAAACCCTGAAAGTATCTGTGTCATTCATTTTCATGACTCGTATGATTCAATCCACTCGCAGGCAGTTCAGTTTAGTCTAATTATTTCTCACAGCATGCAGCTCAATTCAATCAAATTACTTTAAATCAATTTGAAATCCAAATGCAGTCAAAACTTATTCTAAAAACAGAATCCCATTCAGTCCGGTTAATCTGATTTGCATGCAGTAAAACTTAGTCCAATTAATGTGTCTTACTAACAGTCTTATGTGGTTATATTAATATTGATTGCATGCATGCCAGTTAATTACATTGACACAGGGTTTATTTCTGTCCAGTTATGGTTAAATTAAATGTAATATATCCAGATTCATTGGTTGCATTAGCTATAATAAAGTGGGAATAAAACAAGAGTTGTCTAGCAAGGGAAGCAAATGGCGTCAGCTCTGCAGAAATCCATTCAGAAATGGGATTTTCAATAATCTTAATCGGACCAAACAGTTGAAGCCTGCATTTGGATTGAGCTTAAACCAGCAGTGTGTATACTTCAGCATCATGTGCGTCACATTTGACTTTATTCAGCACATTGACATTGTGTTGGGGGGGGGTGAGAGAAAAAAAAATCCTAGATACAGATGAACAAAGACTAATATTGACAGAAAGATGGGGGAGGATTAGAAAGACACTCAGACAAGTAAACACCAACAAAGACGGCAGTGCGCAACGACGCTCGAGGGAAAACTGCTCTTTGAGAGGAGGAGAGAGACCGAGGAGAAAACAGTGATGGGAGGAGCAGGCAAAGAGAGAGAAATGCGAAACTGTGAAAGGAGAGGAGGGGTTCGAGGCAGCACTGCCAGTCTGGTAAAGGGTGTTTCTGTGTTTGTGCTGTCATGTCGGCGAACGAGGCTCAACACTTCCCCTGTGGAGTGGATGAGTGTAAGCGTGCCGCGGTTGGAGGCTGGAAGGCCGAGCTGTGATAGCATGTGGTTCGCAGGAGCCTCCTGCAGTTGGCTTCTTACAGCGAAGGAGGCTTGTGGAGAGGGCGATCAGGGCCATGGACGCCAGCGGCCACACGGGGTTCTTTCCTTTGCCACATTTTAGAGAGAGCAAAAAATTTCAAAATGATGTGGAGGCAGTCAAGGACATTTAATGCAACATGAAGGATGCAAGTGTCACTGGCAGGTTGTGGTAGAAAATCTGAAAAATTACAGCAAATGAAGCTAGAAAAAATAATAAACAGTATGACCGTAAAATACATATATGTATTTTTAAACCGCACCGGGAACAAACCATTTTCTTGATTGACACAAAAGTAAAAAAAAATCAGCTATCAGAAAGAGAACTGTGGAATTGCACACGTATGGTTCATTCTTGGGAACGATTTCCAGACGTCTGAAAGTGCTGCATTCATCTCCGGTTACACCAAGTGTAGACGTGATGGGAATGTCCAACCATCATACCGCTTCGATGGATCACATAGATTAACTTAATTTAGTTCAAAATCTGCAGATTGACCCCAAAGCAAAAGCCAAACACCTCATGAAAACACTGGCTAAGGCTGGCAAGACAGTGTCATCATCCACAGTGCAACATGTACCAACAATTGAAAGAGCACTCGGTTCGTGGTTCAATCCAGTTACAGACAGTTCAGTTTAGTCTAAATGAACTAAATTAGGATTAATTAGTTCAGTTTGAAACTAAATTAGTCCATTAGAAACACTCGGACACAGCCAGGACGGATGATTTTGTCCGAGGCCGTGTGGAAGTTCAACTTCATCTGCACCACTTCATCTGCACCATGCTCTCTCTGCCCTTTAGGGCGAGGAGGTGAAATAATATTTGACTGAAATCTTAATCAGAAACACAATAACTCTCCAACCATAGCTTGTAGTTAGCAGCAGAATCCATAAAAAGTGATTCAGTCTAACGTTGACCTATCTGGGATGCTGGATGATTTTCTTCTTCCTGTGTTGTTTGTTCAGATTAGTTTCACTTCTGAACACAGGCTGTTTCATGTTCCGGTTTGCAATAGCAATGAGGATATCTGAGAAACGAAGGTAAAACATAGTAGAATGAAAAGTCACTATGCAAAATATTTGTGAAATATTCCATGTGAAATGTCCAATTTGCAGTTTGTCAGACATCACTGGTCTGTGAAGAAACCTTTTTGTCCCCATCCTTCGTAATTCACCATATAAATGGCGTAAATTAGTCAGGGAACGTTCCTGGAGATTATTTCCAGGCTCTGCACTCACCTCGGGCAGCAGAACAGCTCTGTGTTGGCATCTCTAATGTCGCCATAAATCCAATGCAAAACATTTTCTGGTTTTCATGCATGCAAGGTGAAAGAAGATTGCTACATCTGACAGGATGAAAACGGGCACGTAAATTAAACCGAGGACAAAGTGGAAATTGATCCGAGGTGGCATTCCAGACACTCGCCATGCCCTTCTGTGGCTGCTTCACCCTCTGCAAATTGTTGTTTTTTCCCTCTTGTAGCCCCCATTAGGATGATAGATGAGAAGAGATGGAGAGGGTATGGTTAATCTTCCAGGGAGAGAAAGACTGGGGAGGGGGAGTGGAGGAGGCAGAGGAGGGGCGAGGAAGAGACCAGCGTGGCCTGTACATAAATAAACAGGGCATCGCAGGACGGATGAAAAATGACTGCCATCGCCCCTGAAAAGATGGGAGGATGGGCAAGCGGGAGGAAAGGGACGGAGCACAGCACGACCGAGTGAGGGGATGGAAAGTGATTAAAAAGGAAGCAGGAATGAAAAGCAGGGAGAGGAGGAGGAAAAGTGGGATATAACGAGAGGGAGAGCAGCAGGATCTTGGTGGGCGAGGGGAGGGGATTCTGGAGGGCTATATTGAGCTCAGCCTCTCTACAGGAGCTGCTTAATGAGCACAGAGATTTTTAAGTAATTATTGGTTATCAACCTGATAATAGTCATCGCTCTGGTTTTGTGTAGCAGACTCCTTATACTTATTCAATTATAGCCATTTTTAACAAAGATCAAACTGCCTTCTGTTTGGGGCCAGCCAATGTCGTACTATTTCATATTGTATTTCTTTCTACTGTATTTGCTTTAGTGACTCATTGACTAAACCAAAGACTACAATTTGTTCAGGTGTGAAAAAAGAAAACTGCATCTTAAAAGTTTTAAATAAAGAAATACTAGAAAAATCACTGCGTTCAAGTTTCTGGTCAGCTACCAAAGAAGAAAGTTCAACTAATGTGGAACTGTTGTGTCACGTGCCATTTTTGATTCCGTCGATTTTAATTAGCCAACAACTGATTGTGCTGGCGAGGAAGACGATTGAGGAGGAGCCAGGTGTGCTCAGCAGCCTCCGCGGCGCGGGGAAGTCATCCATTTTAAGGGCTGCAAGCAGCAGAAGACCTGCTAGCTTCTCATTAGCAGGTGAGACACACTGATAGGATCTTGGGATACAGTCGAGTGGCTGGCCAGACAGACAGATGGTTCTCTGCTCCATTACTCAGGAATACAGCACTGCACTGGATACTTTCCCTTCCACACACACACACACACAAAAAAGAGAGAGAGAGAGAGAAAATGAGCACTTTAGTCTTTTAAGAGAATAAAAGAGGCAGAGATGTGTTGGGAAAGCCTATAAAAGGATGAACCAGAGATGTGAGTGCGCTGATGATGCAGCCTCAGGATTTATTGCCTGAACAATGCCCTGGGTTTTTGTTAATGAAACTGGTCTCTTTAAATAATAAAGCTTGTTTTTTGGGGGGGTTTTTTTACCCTCCTTTCAAAGTATTGGATTTAAATTTCAGATGAGTGCTGCGAGGGGAAAAGAGATACAACTGCTGCTCCGCTGAAAAAAAAAAAAGAAGATAAGTCAGCGCTGGCTGCTGCAGCGTCTGTTGATTCAGTCATCAATTACAGCAGCAGCAGTCGTGATAAATAAAAGTCAACAACTGACTAACAGCGAAACCCCGTCCAGCTGCTTATTGAGTTCCAGGCCCACAGCATCCGCCTGCCTGTACGCACACACACACACACACACACTTGATCTCTATAAGGTCTGCAAAGTCTACACGTTTGATCAAAGCTGGTGGAGGGTGGGGAGCAGTTTTCTGAAGGCCAGTAATGCTACCTGAGGAAGAATAAGAAAATGGTGGTGGTGGTGGGGAGTCTCTGACGCCGTGACAGATCTGGATCAAGAGTACCTATCGCAGAATCAAAGTCAGCGGCATCAATATTTCATCAGAGAAGAACCAGCCGGTCGCTGTTCAACCTCTCTCCTGCAACCGTCTTGACCAAATGCTTGTTCTTTCCTGTCCTTTGCTTTCCTACAGAGATTCTTTTGAGGGTTATAGTCGCCTCAGTCTTAGTTGCCCAACCTGTGGATCATAGGTTTATATTATTGACACTGGTATCATGGTAGCTTACAGTGAAGGCAGTGGGAAAAATATATCTGTCTGCTTACTGATTTTTTTTCTGCCTTTCTTTTTGTTGTCAAACTTAAATGTTTCATATTTCTAAACAATGTACACAGATAACAAGAACAATACAAGAAGCACCTTCTCAAACTATTATTTCATTTATTAAGACCGAAAAGCCAATCAACTATATGAGAAAAATACTAGTGCAGCGGCAGTAAAGAGATTTAATTTTATGTGCTTACAGATATCTTCATATTTTAACAAGATTAAGTGCGATGTAAATTATGCAGTTTTGACAGTTTATTGATCAGTTTTCACCTCGACCTTAAGGTAAAGCAGTGTTATTTTATTGTTCGAGCGATATGCTGCAATGATCCTTCACAGGATGACTTCAGCTGTTACCACGGTGCCACATCATGGTGCAATAAAGGAGCTTTTTGGTTCATTTCAAAATGCAATTATCGTGACGTAAAGGACAGATCCGAAGATCTGTCCTGGACACAACAGGCATTTATTTCTCTACATAATACTACTAAATAATCAGCATCACATAACTTGTACTGGATCAGTAAGGCAGTTTTGATCGCTCTTTCACCAGTTATTGCAGATTTTCCTTTATCGCCATGGTGCCGTGATAAAAGAAAAGTCAAATATAGATGATGAAGTCAGTCAAATGTGTTAAACAATTTCTGGTTTTGGCT
The DNA here is from genome assembly GCA_010277075.1 of Poeciliopsis retropinna. Lineage (NCBI taxonomy): Eukaryota > Metazoa > Chordata > Actinopteri > Cyprinodontiformes > Poeciliidae > Poeciliopsis > Poeciliopsis retropinna. Next base: position 6,656,025 of record VMRM01000019.1, read on the forward strand.
TGTTCGTGTGGGAAGCTGCAGATTTCAGTCTAGATAGATGTGATCAATATTGAAGAAGGAGCTTCTTTCTTGGTTGGCAACCTCTCAGTTAAAGGTTACATTAAACTGCATCACTGTGGATGTGGGGCTGATTTTCCGGTTGATAATAGACTTTATCTACCTAAGGGTGAATATTTTCTCAGAAAGGGACACGTGTTAGTGGAGGCAGATCATGGGAGATAGGCACCAGTGACCCTGTAAGGATATGCGTGTTCGGATGATGGATAGTGGGGCTGCATCTGGGCATGCGAGAATAATTTTTATTCAGTACATCTTCAAACATATCATTTTCATTGTTTGTTTCTTGAATAATTACACCGCTAATTACAATAATAGCTCACATAAATCATTAAAAGCCCCAAATTAATATGACAGTCATGTAAACTTCCAGTCTGTCCAGGTTCAGTCTATTGTTCGAATGTTAAAGTAGGCTAAATAAAAGGTCGAGCTTGTGAGATGTATATCGACATGGAACTTAAACAAGCTAAATAAAAATAATTTTTAAAAAAAGAGTCTTAATCCTGTCAGTGTGTCAGAATCATACAACCTCAATGTGTCACAATCTGGATTCTCCTCCAATCCCAAAACAGGGAGGCAGCAGCACATGCTGTGCAGAAACTAGGCTACAGAGCGCTTAACATGGCACCACGTTGACTAATACAGGAAGAGGTTAAGTTACTCCCCGAAACACGGAATTAACGCAGGAGAGGGGAAATGAAAGTTTGCATTATTTTTAGAAGGAAATTATGTCTGTGGATCTCAGTAATTATAAAGCAATTCAGAACTAACTGATAGGCCTCGGGTTTACTCCACCAGCCGCACTCTCGCAGCCTTATCTTTACCCAGCACAACTGCACAGACTCCTACATCCATTTTAATATGGTAATCATCGGGCAAATTCTAAACAGCGAGCAAAAGGAAAAGCTGGCGAAAGCACTTAAAATGGGATTCAGCCACCTGTCACCAATATCAACGCAACTCATGCTTTCCGCTCGCTTCCTGATGAGACGGGTTTATACAGGGTATTTATAGACCTTCTCCTCCTTTGTGTCCACTCCCAGGCGAGCTATTTGTGGCGCTTCGGCTGCCGTCACCGGGCTGATTCGCAAACGTGATAAGCGTACGCACAATGACTGAGCTCCGTCATTTAGAATGAAAACCATTGTTGAAGCCTCTGTTAACAAGGTGCTTTATTCTAGCTTCAATTCAATCCATAGGCTTAAGATATTGTCACACAATACAATGTAAAAGCTGAGCTTCCAGATTCAGCTGGGAAGCAAAAGCACAGAATTTGCTTGGGAACTCTGTGTCAGTTTGTTCCAATCGTGCGTCTTTCTGCGAAAGTAAAAGGAAGCCTTAAAGACGGGGTGGGAGACTTCCCTGTAGTTTTTCCTTCTCAAGGCAAGTTCTTCTGGTGTGAAGGGACTCTGACAACTTTTGTTACCAGGAAGAAGCTCTGAGGAAGCAACAGCAGCCATTCTCTTACTGGCAACATCTGACTGTTGACTAAATCTTCTGTAAAAATTGCTGAATGTAATTTCCCAAAAGTATTAGGGATGGATGTCTCTGATGCCTGATGATGAGTGCTAATAATTTTCATTGACTTATCACATGAACAAGCTTATTCAAAGCTGATTTTAATTGCATATGTTATTAAATGGAAAAACCGTAATTGCAAAATGGTGACATATTTTTGTGCATTTGTAATGAATATGCAGGTAAAGGGATGCGGATCGCATCAGACCTTTACAGGAGTGATGACTTGATGATCTGGGTCCAGCTTGCCTTTTTTGGCAAAGTGTTTAGTCATTTAAAACTCCTGATTGTTGATTGCTTTGTCATTTAAAACTCAGTTAGTTGATTGCTTTATCGAATCAAATCTGCTGTGGTTTGCTTGCATCTTTAAAACCGCTAATTCAGAAGTATCCGAGACTCTCGGAGATCTCATTCCGTTTTGTCAGCAGATGTGCAGCCTCTCTCCTTCCACTGTAATAAATCCATCTTGTAATTTGTCCTTTCTTGCTGTCCCCTTTCTTTCTGTCTTTCTCATCTCCCCTCTTGGGTTGGCTTTGCAGCTTAGCTTATGGTTCCAGGGATGTTGTATTAATTAACTCGCCTCACTGCACTCCCATCAAGCTGCCAGTAATAGGCCCAGCTCCAAGTTTCCCTCCTGGAGTGCACCAAGATGGCAGCATCAGTAAACAACGCAAAATTTATGGTACTGCAGTCTCAGCAGCGAGGCCCTTGCTCCTCCTCAAGCTGAGGGACCACAGGCTGGAGCATGCGGGTTCAAACAGACCCTTTATTGGTTTAATATCTAAATGCACTTTCGTAGTATCCAAACTGTCGGCAACTTTTTTTTTTTTTCCCGCCTCAATTACCTCTCTGATACCAATGATTTGTGACTGCTGCTCAGAACAGAGTGCAACCTTTTTCAATGTGCACAACATCATTGTGCCCATTGCTCAGCCCCAGAGCCGCAATAAACAACTTTGTCTACCTTCATATGTGGCAGATTTGAAATGGGTGCAAATCTCTGTCAATGCCAACAAGGTTTGACAAGCAGCTACGCAAATCAATCTGCTCCTCTGAGGGGGTGTAATGAGGTACACACGCATGTGTGTGTGTGTTACTGTAGCTGGAAATATCAGAAGAGCTTCTTGTGAAGTGCTGAGGTAACTCAAGGTGTGGAGATACAAATACAGCCCACGGTCCACGGAGACTCCCAAATCATACATTACCTTCCAGTAGATGGGTCACCTGATATATTTAGTGTTGTTTTTCTTAGAACTGCTTACTTGTTTCGATTCAGAGTATCAACGGTAAAGCATTAAAAGCACAAAGCAATGCAAAAATCACTAAATCCTCTACTGAGGATAGTGAGACTGAAAGTTGGTTAGCGAAGAAGCATTGCTGACCAAAGACTGTCACTGATTTCTTGGGCAGTTTGGGTGTCAAGACATTAACATAACCAAATCAAAACTAAAGAAAACACAGGTGAAAATTGTTGATAAAAGGTCAACAATACCCAAACTGAACAGATAGCTAAGCTAACAACAGTTAGCTGGAAGCTCACACATTAATAAAGGAAAGATTTTAAATCAAAAACAAATCAAAAGTTAATGAGTGTCACAAAATACTCCAACAGATGATGAAGTAATACATTTTAAGTTGATGAAATGTAAAGATTTAACTTTCCTAGAACTGGCGCTAGCTACTCCATAATTGGTCTGGAATCAAGATGCTGTTCCCTGATTGGTATGTTTTTTGGTTACTGCTTTGCTGAAACACAACCTTGATCACTATTTCTTGTTCAGCAAAAGACAACTTGACCTTTTCAAGTACGTTGCTGCAGGAAAACTGATCAATGATCCCAGGTGTGTAGGGCTGATAGCATGCTAATGGCATGATGCCTGAGCAGAACGCATGTCTGAATGCGTCACTCTTTCAACAATAAAAAGATTATTTTTACAAAGTTTTAGACTCTAGAAAACGTTAATTTTGATTGAACTGGATCTGCTTTACTTAAAACTGGTTCTAAGATGTCAAGCAAAGCAACAAAACTGCCCATTACCACTCAGAAGAACACAGATTTGGTATTATTTTTGCTCAATTATGCAACCTACAGATAATATCTCTCGACTACTCCCATTTGCTTCAAAGGCTATGCTTCAGATGTCCTGAAAGCAAAGATACATGGAATGGCATGGGATTTTGTTGGGAAACATGCATAGCAACTCTTAACGCTGGCTGTCAGGGTTACCTGAGGAACAGCACAAAACGTGTACAATTGTTTCAGAAGGGTGGTACGGAAAAAGGAGTTTGTGTTTTTGAGATCCGAGACGCATAACATTTTCTGGACAGAGCCGACAAGGTCTGTGCGAGCGAGGAAGCAAATCTGATTCAGTTACAACAGTTCTGTCAGGAGGGATGGACGCAGTTTCCAGCAAACTTGTAAAAGGATGCCAAAAAGATTTAATCCAAGTCATACAGTCCATAATACTGTATGACTTGGGTTTAGTATTCTACCAAATACTAAAGAAATGTGTGTTAACTTCCAAAGAACAAGGTGAAGGGTTTTAAAAAGTGTTTAATTATATTTTTGTTGTATTTCGCAGATAGAACCAATTCAGATAATCCTAAAGTAGTATTCCTTACAGATTTGAAACAGGAAAAGTTTGCTTAGCAAAATGGTTTTGTCTTTTTATACAGTGTGCTTGAGCATCTAGTTTGAACTGAATTGTGCACTATATCACAGAGCAGAACTCCAGCAAAAAGGAAACCGATGTCGTGTTGACAGGGTTTTCCATTTTGCTGTTGAATATTTCAACCACTTGATCTTCATGTTTTAATAAAGATTAGGAGAGTCCAGTTCAAGGGTGGTTTTAAGGCTGGCAAAGAAGATTAAGCTAAGTCAAAAATAAATATAAAATAGTGTCCTCTAAACAAGGACAGAGAAAACAAAACAGCTGGAAAATACATCCAATACACTGAGGATGACAACATTTTAAATTGTCACAATAAATGCAGCTGAACACGAACAGTGATTGATCACATGTGTGGCTGTGCCCTCATTTTGGGGGTCTTGCGCTTAATTAAAATTAGAGTGCGGGTTGGCAAAGCTGTGGACCCTGCAGTGTTGAGGATCTAAGATGAGATAAAGAACAGAAGACAAGAAAAAGAGGATGAGTCACTCCACCAGTGGTGCACACGCCATCTCCTTATTCTAAAGGCCAAGCACAGAAATACTCAGCTCCGCTTCATCTATAAACTATGATCTGAGGCTTTTTTTTTCAGTTTTATTCTTCCTGTGGATGTGGCTTCCTCAACGGTAAAAATAGACCTCACAGAGGCACACCCCAAAGTCAGTCGAGTCAACCATCATTATTCCAACGGGGGGATATCAAGTGGACGTACAAAACTCATACCGCATGCATGTGTCGACTCACCATAATGATCCAGATGTGCGGCACACAAACAGCCATGCTGAGCTTTCATCAGGGCCTCATCAACACACTCAGTGGGACGTTTCAGTCTGCCAGGAGAGTCTGCTTCCAGGCCCGGCCTCATCTTGGAGACTGCAGCTCTGCTTGCTTTGGGGAAATCAGTCAAGCAACAACGAGGCAAAGGAGAAAATAAAACCAAAACAGTAAACACGACAATTATCTGCTACAGAAGCTCCGCCGTTGCCTCGAGAAGTTGTGAAAGTGTCGGGAAGAGGTCCGAACTTGCAGCCGCTCAGTGAGAGAAAACTGACAGCCTTACTGAATGGAGCTGCAGCTGCTTCACAACTCCAGCGGGACTCTCTACCCGACGAGATTTCCTGGGGATTTCACTCAAGTGCAGAGCAGAGACGAATTTCAGGGACTAATTACAGCAGATAATCCCAACTGTGCAACGCTCCCTGACATCACTACTACTTTTTTTTCTCGGGTAACTGGTAAGACGAGGTTCTCTTGGGAATCCTAACGACATGTTGGTATAGGGAAAGTTCTGCAGTTTATTAATTTATACAGTAAATAGCTGCACCGAAGAAAACTTTACGTCAATATTTTCACTGAAATACGTTTATTAAATAATTTCAAAGGAGAAAAAAAATACCTCCAAATGATCAGGCTGAGAAAGTTTGAGTCGTGGTTTAATTCTATTTTAAAAAATAATTCTGATCAACTAAACTCTTTCCAAACACTGTGCACTAGCAGAACCAGGAGTTGCTTACAGATATCAGATAGAAATGTGATTATGTAACTCTAACCTGCCCTCATGGGGGCTGAACGCAATAAATGCCACCATATAAACTCTTCAAACACTACTTTGTAAATAGAAATTAGAAGTGAGACACTTGAATTTTCAATGAAAGATGAACTGGAATGTAAATGTTGAATGCATTATCTTTAGAATGATGAAATCAGGAATCAGTTTCTATGTCATTAGCCCACCCGCATTTGACCTTTGACTTGACATGGAAATAAGCAACAGAAAACATTTCGCCACGGGCAGAGAGCCTTGTTGCATCTTTCAAAAGCCACTGCTGACACAAGCTCGTTTACTTTGGGAGAAGTTTGAAGACATTTCTTGGAGAATCATCTAACTCTGATGAGGGACCAGAACTGTAGGATGCAAGGTCCAAAAATAATAAAAAGTAGGAAAATGTCTTATTTGGAAAGCATGAGTCATGCAACTGGTTGTGATTGATTGAAATATCTCCAGTTTTGTTAGTAGTTTCCATGTGCGGCACCAAAAGTCAGGTACATGTTCAAAGAAGCCTTAAAAATCTCTGAAAACTATTGCTGAGTTGTGATCCCCAGGCAGAACTGCACTGAAAACCTTCATGATTCAGTAATGAAAAAGTCCCCATTTTAACTCGGAAACTACTTCACTGGGAGTAAACAAAGTTTGTTGTTCCATCGAGAGGTAAAAACTCTGCCACACGAAGGAAAGCAACAAACAAAAAAAAAAAAAACAACAGCTAGAAACAAGTGGAGGAGCAACTGTCTGCTCGGAGTCGGAGCTCATTTAAGATGCTTACAGAGTGAATTATAGTGGTAAACATTCCCTCTTTCCTTACTTTAAATGAGCTGCTCTTATGAAATTCACATGAATTGCAAAGCCTAATTGGACCACTAGGATCTAATGAGCCGATCTCTTTTGTCCAACGGGGGAATCCAAAGTCTCAAGCTGCAGCATGAGCCCATTCCTAAACACCGCCGTCTGAAATCCTTGTTTACTCATCACTGAGAAACAGTTCCTGTCAATAACCATCCATGTCAGAACGTGCCTCATCCAGAGAGGGCTTCGTTCGTCCTCCGTGGTTTGTTTAGAGCCGACAGCTAGAAATCAGAGGCCCAGATTTCTCTTTCTGCTCTCCTCTGCATGCTGGGGAAGGGCTGAGACTGAGACAGAAACGGTTTGCCGATTGTCGTCCTCGTTCCGGCAGATTGCCACAACCACTATTCTCGAGGCCTGTTTTGCGTGGGGTGGTTAACGTGGGGGGAGGAGGGCGGTTGGTGGTTGAGAAGCAGAGAGAGGCGAGATTTTGCCGCGGCACCCGCGGAATGAGAAATGACACGGTTTCCCCCAAACGTGGCGCCTCATCGGGCTGTTACGGATTAGTTAAGGCTGTTATTCTAATCTGCGCCCCTTTTTTCTTTGCCGCCTCATTACGGAGTGGAGATGCCAAGGCCTCATGGCGAGAGTAATCTGTTAAGAGTGGTGAGGGTACAGATGATGGAAGCCAGAGCTGATCTGACGGAGGCTGGAGGAAGCCAAGCTCCAACCGTTTGTGGTGTAAGGACTTAAATCCAATCACCGAACATGTTTGACCATGGACAGCGAGAAATAGGAAGACAGCTGAACAAGGACGCGCGTCTTTGATGTCAGACACATGGAAATATGATGCAAAAGAGGAGCATTCAGCATTGTGTGTTCCACTGCGTAAGCTACTCGGCTTGTCAGTCACAGGCAGAGACTGAAAATGAGCTCCCATTCATTTTAGCCTTCAATGTGTATGAAAATATTCACACCCGGGGAGCTTTTCCATATTAACGCCAGCAACTTCAGTGCATTTTATTCAGATTTAATGTGACGGACATTCACTAAGTAATGCAGAATGGTGCAGTGGAAGGAAAAGGAAGCGCATTTTTCAAAGTTTTCAGAAATTAATCTATAAGACGCTTGGCCTCCATTTTGGCTTTAAACGGGGAATGGGATATTTGTATTCCATGCTTTGTATTCGTCTGTGTGGCTCTTCTTAAACGGCTGCAGTTCTCCTTGTTGCTGGTGCACTTTGTCCAATCCCTACCACACTTATTTCTTACACTCAATTTTTTGTTAATATGATGCTTGAATATAACAAGTATATTGACAACCAGTGGCTTATCCTCCTTTTGAAGGGTCTCCATGATGGTCTTCTGGACATCAGTCAAGTCAGCAGTTTTCCTCGTGACTGTGTAGCCGGCAGACTCAGAGTGAGAAACTGTTTGAAAGTTCAGGAAACCTGAACTTTTGATTAGGTTGTGATCCCCATAAGTTCCATTAATGATTCATTTTCTAAGACACCAAACTTTTGGTAAACCATAATCATCAACACTACAAGAAGCAAAAGTTTGGTATATGTAAATCTATGTGTGATGACTGGCAAGAAATGTTGCACTTTTAAATGGACTGAACTTACATGGCACTTTTCCAATCGTTTTGACCACTCAACACTAGTCACATTCACCCATTTGCACACACATTTATACACATGAGGTTGAGTGCCTTGCCCAGGGGCACATCAACTGGATGCTGGAGGAAGCAGGAATCGAACCCACAACCTTCCGATCATAAGACAACTACTCTACGCATAGAGATGCACTCGCCCCAATATTCTACTCATCTATGAGATGAATAGAATATTTAATAAATATATAGAATATTAGCCAATTCTCTGAATAGTCCTTTTCTTACCTCATCTGTAAGTTCAATTAATTTTTTTTAATTGAAAGGTTTTATAGTAGAGGTCTGAAAACAATAATTTGTAATTTTGATGCACTGCTTTTTGTTAGTCTATTACAAGTAAATTTAATAAAATTTAATAAAATACTTTTAAGTTTGTACTGTAAAAATGCTCAAGAGGCATCTATACTTAAGAGCAGCACAGCTTTACGTTTTTAAGACATTTTAAGGCATTTGATCTAAACTGTTTGTTTCCCAGCCTCCCATTATAAAGCCTGATCAAAGCATAATGCTGGCATCACCATGTTTTATTGCACTTTGCTTAGGGTTAGAGTAGCTACATTATATATATATATATATATATATATATATGAACATTTTAAACTTCAAAGATGACTGATTTGAATTTAAGCAGAGATCATTGATCATCACTTTTCTTGTATAACAGACAGATCCGACATCAGGAACCCTTCCTACAGGCTTGGACGTGCTTAATGAAGCAACTTCACATATGGAGAAGGCGCTTGTATTTATCTGTGACACCAGCGCCATTAAAATACTCATCCACTCCACCTCAATCAGCTTCGAGGCCTTTTCATTTAACAACTTCAAGAGGGTTTCATCTGGGGACAAAAGACAAACGGTGAACAGCAGTAAATCAGCAAAGGACAAAGGAATAAAACAAAGGCGTGCCCACCATGTGGGTCAAAGCAAAACTGAGTTTTCTAATGTTTGTAATGTAGGAGAAACTGGAAAAAGATAAATCTGAATATTTGAATGAAGGTAATTTGTTCCAGTAATTCAGCTCAAAACGTAAAACTCAGACATTAAAAAGATTCTTTACACACAGAGTGATACATTTCAAACAACTGTTCGTATTAAGTTTGATTATGATTTAAAGCTAACAAAAAAAATAAATAAATCAGTCTCTCAGATCATTATAATGTTATACAAGTAGGTAAAACAACTCCGATATTTCGCTCCAGGATTTCCTTGCACAAACCTACACCTCTTCCAGCATAAGTTGTTCATGTATGCTCTTTTTATTGATTTTAATATCAGTTTAGTTAGTATATATATTTATATGCTACCAATAAAGACTCAGGCATTGTAAAAAAAGAAAGTTCACCCTCTATGAGTTCTAGGGTTTTCTCTTTCAAACAAAACATAAAAAAGACCCTCCAGTCTGTAGCTGGTTAAAAAAAAATTCTAAACTAACCAAGTGCACAAATACACATAACCGATCCAGATTATTAGCCATTAATGCCACTTTGCAAACCATGTTCTTTTGGGACATTTTCTCCTGCTAACCCTTGTAGGCCAGATGTATTCAGTTTTTGATTAAAGGGGAGGATTCTTGTCCACATCATCAATAAAAGCATGCTTTCCCTGTGCTGTAGCTTTTGAGATGAAATTTTTGGACTTTATGCAATTTCTCTGTGTAATATCCCTTTAAATAGAGGACGGGCTACACAAATGCAGTTCATATTGCATGGAAATGGCCAAAGGTGTGCACTTAGTTATGCATTTAGGCTCCCTTTTGGTTTGATAACAGCAGTGTGGAATCTGCTTGCTTGCTTTGTAGACTTCAGGGATAAATTTGAAGAACTAGCACTTTAATGTAACGTTTATGAATCTGCAGTCAAAATAAATAAATTGCTCAAAAGAAATTCATCACCCATCTAAGATTTGGTGAAGATCACAAGGCAGCTGTGGGAAAAATTATTTGCTGGCAAAAAATATGCGTTATTTTACAGAAACACGGTGCTGGACAGGTAATTAGACGAGGTCAGGCAGGAGTCCCCACTGGCTTTCACGTTTGCATACGACATTGTTGGATGTTGTGAAAACGTCCTCAGATGTCCTCTAAAAAAAGAGGAATGAAACTCAACAGAAGCAAGACAAAATGAAGCTGTAAACAGCAGATGTATAAAAAGTAGAGGAGTGTAACCACCTGGGGTCAACAATCCAAAACAGTGGTGAATTCGAGAGCTGGAGGAGTACGCAGGACTGACTGGCTGAAGAAACAGTGGCATTTTATGAGAGATGTGTAGCTATAAAACAAACATTGCATGCATATTTCAATGTATGTCAAGCTAATGTTTATCCTAAATGTATTATAATCCACGATTAAAAACTTGTTTTCTTCATCTGCCAATGAATATAAGCAAGCTCACAGCATACACAGAGGAAAACCCTGAGGATGATAAAAACCTTTATAAAGCTGAAGAATCTGCACAAGAGCAAGGTTCGGATAATAAATGAGCCCAGCAGAACCCGCTTTGGGTTATAAATCACAGCAGACAGACTGTATGCAGATGTGTTTATGCACGACTCTGCTGACATCGGCAGCTCTGGACAAACATCTTTTATTTATCCCCAGTCCCATCACGTTACACTACGCTGGGTTTCAGCAGAAGGGCAGACCCAGAAAACGTATCGAGGACACAGAGCCTAGGCTCAAATCTTCATGTAAGGAGCCATGTGGGAGCTGCAGGTCAAAGCTGCATCACTTTACAGCTTTACATAAAGGACAAACAGGACAAGGGGTTTTTTATAGCTTCATAAATCCAACCAGGAGGTAACAAGCCATCATAAAACAGCTATAAGCACATTTCTTCCCAGAAGAATTAGCCTCAGGGTTGGGTGTAAAAGAAATCAGAAGCTGCTGGTGACAGCTTCTGAAGAATATTCATGCTGCTCACAGTTTTTTTTTTTTTTTTTCATAATTTAGTCCTTTATGGAAGTGTGGCAAGAAGAAAGCCACTGTTGAAGGAAAGGCATAAGATGTTCCAGTGGTGTTTGTCAAAAATCAAGTAAGAGAGATGGACTCCTGGACTTTCTGGCTTACATTCACAACTTTATGCACGGTAGAAAAAACACCAACCCCGAGGTGAAACATGGTGGTGAACTGATAGAACATCCTCAGCAGACAAAGGGAGATAATCCTGAAAGAAAACGTGGTACAGTCTGAGGAAGACTTCAGATTGAAAGACATTCACCTCTGACCAGAACAACCGACAGCACTAGAAATGAAAAGGTTTCATCCGAAGAGATTTGGTGTTTCTAGAAAGTATTGAATCAGTGATATTGCAAATAAAAATACACAATTTTCAGATTTTTACTTGTAAGAAAAAAAAATGTACATAAAGTGTAAATCTGTGGTTGTTGTGTGCCATTTTGAAAACAACACGAAATGATTATTAAGACTTACCAAACCTTTGTACGGTATGTATTATACAACTGAGAAAACCATTCCTGATATAAACCTATCATTAAAGCATTCGGAAGAAGTAAAAAGTGATTAAAGCTTTATAAATTCAAATTTACTTGGTATTGAGTGAAAGACAACCATCCACATCAAAGAGCTGAGGTTTGAGAAGCTCTCCCAGGATCTAAACAGAAGTTGTTTGACGGCTATGCACACTACTCTAGAAACAATGTTTTTTTAGTTTTTTTTTTATTTATTAAATAAACATTTTTAAGCTGATTTAAAATGCATAATGATGAAGCATGTAAAACAAAATTCTCAGCTAGATCAACCAAAACCAGAGAGAAATAAATTTGGTGTCCCCAAAGAATAAGTTTAAGACAGTGTAATGTGCCTTAATGCGCTATTATTAAGGCATGAGGATGCTTTGCATAGTATGTTACATTTAAAAAATAAATAAAAAAAATAAGGGTATTTTATAAAACTAGCTTTTATTTCAAGGTTGTACCATTTCATTTTAGCGAGGCAGAGTTCCTAATATTGACAGAACAGTGGATTTTTTTGCGTCTCATTTGCTTTTTTTTATTAGTCTAATTTTCAGAATTCCTAGTTATAAAGCGAACTTTGAAATATTTCAATAGTTTGGAAACATTTTGTTGGAAGTTAGATCTGGAAGGCATTTGCTTTGCCCTGTTAAGTAAAAACTCAGAGATGTTTCTTTGTGAGAGTAAGGCACTACTTTCCAAGAACTTGTCAAAACATTTGAATAAATTTAGACCTGCTGAAGCATAAACAGTATTTCTCATCAATACCTAAAAAGATCAGCTTACGGCAGCCATTTGGTGACAGCTATCGACTGCTAAGGCTAATCTTACTTAATTCGGCAGAGTGTAATCATTTTATGCAGCTTAAACATCTGCAGATCTAAGAGGGGATCCAAGGGCCAAATATGCCATCACTCCTCTCGTCGCATCTTAAAAATCTTCAAACTAAACCAGCAGCCCTTCACTTCCAATACCAGCACGTATAGGCTTCAAATCTACAGAAAGTTCTGATATTAAAGAAACCTTTTTTCAGATTCAGAAGTGAAAGTTAAGTACAGAAAGACTGGAGAGGCTCACCCAGTGAAAAACTCTCCCTCCCATCTCTAAACAAACCTACAATGACTGCATGTGCGTTCCACTAATACAGTTTTCAGTAAAACTGTTCCTGGCATGAGTGGGGAAGCTCGCCTTAAAATCCATTTCATCTTCAGCAACCATAAGCTGCAAGTGAGCACTTTAACGAAATGTGAAGTATTGATTTTTCCAGGGCTTCTGTTTTCAACCTTTCTGCATTTCTTTTCATTGGAACCTGAACTGAGGTCCAATTATCTGTTAAGGTTGCTTAGGAATAGGGTATGCTCTGTCCCATCACCTGCAACCCAGTAATTAAACCACCATAATGTCTTGTGTGATTGATCACCTAAACTCTGGATATGCATTTATGGAAAAGGGTCAGAGTTGCTCAGCAGCAATCATTGGGCTAACCAAACAAGCAGTGGAAATGAACTAAGAAACATCAGATTTTGGAGACATTTCCAAACTACAAAATCAGTTCAAATACCTTTTAGGCACTGAAAGGTTTGAAAGATTCATCACCACCTTGCCCAGGTCTAGAAGAAGATGCAAACTGCCAGCCTGAAGAAGGGAAGCATTTTAGTATGTTTAAGAACAACTCCAAAGATACCAAAGCCCAAGTCTACCCAGCTGGAAGACATGAATCAGTTTATACAGTGAAGAGATGTCAAAACAGGGTTCCAACAATTTTATGTAAAACACTTGTAAAAGTACTAGAGTTCACTATGAAGTTGCAGACCGTAAAGAGGCCTTAAATGTAAAGCTTGCACAAAAACATGAGAAAAAAAAAAAACCTAAAAGAAGCAAAGGAATCCCTCTCTGCTTAAAGTGTTGACTATTGGGTTGTGACAAAAATTCTAACATTTTGAACAGACTGCTCAATCGGTGTACTCTACAGGAATTTACAGGTCTTCTGACTTACTCCCACTACTGTTTTTAGAAACAGCCTGCAATTCACATGAGATCATGGATGTGATCAAAAACCATGAAGTTCATGATTTGGAGAAATTAACCAAAACTTTAGGCAACATATGGAGGTTGAATAACACATCACCAATATATTGTATCCCATTTTCAACTCCAGGAGAATCAGTTCATCACAGTCAGTGACTGACCTAAACAATGCTTAAAATTCCCAAACAGAAACTTTATAAGAATCCTGGATTTATTGTTGGCATCAAGTGAAATGGAAATCAATTGCAATCTAAAGAATAACATTTTATTTTTGGCAGCAAAAAAAATGATCAAGCAATGCTTTGCCCTTCAAACTTATTTATTGATGTACTGAACATTGAAAAAAATCCAAAGTATCCAAACACAAAGTAAAGAACATGTACATCCTCTTAAATAGTCAAAAGATATTCCTATCCAAAAATGCTGTAAACCAAGTTCGACTATACAACTTCAAATAAATAATCCCATTAAGTAGTGAGATAGACAGGGTTGGAGGGAGCGGTTTTTCACGCCGGACCATCAGCAAAATTCGCAAAGACCAAACCATCATTAATAGGTTTCTAAATGAAAAAGATTAACGGCAGCAAGTCGGGCGTGAAAAATGTGCTCCCCGTCTCCCCCCACAGCAGCAAGTATCACAACTCATCTTGACTTAAAGTTTAACTTTTACAAGTAACAACAAAAGGAGGAAATAGATAAAGAAAAAAAAGCAGTTGCAAAGAACTCTATAATGCATAGCACACTGCTCGTTTGAGGGGGGAAGCATGACTAGTAACTGGCTGAAACACCAACCAGGATGCAGGTGCAGTAATCAGTGCATCTAGACGTTTGGTCATGATGATCTTGTTTCAGGAAATTTAGCAGCCAATTTTTTATTATTTTTTTAAATGGTTTTTGTCGATGTTAATGCAACTGCTTCACTGTCCTTCCCCAAACACTATAAAGCAATATACACCTTTTTACGATTTTAAAGACAGGTTATATGCATTACATATATATGAGTATGAAAGAAATCAAAGTATTTTCAAACTGTGGTTTATATCCATTCTTTACCACATAAATATATATCTATAATGTTTATATATATTAAAAAAAAAATGTCTATACTTTAATACTTTTTTTTCAACAAAGCAAGACTATCTACAGACCAAACAACCAACATATTTGATGCACTGAAATGCTAGTCCATAGGACGACAAATAAAATCTTAACCTCAGGGAAATTAAAGGCTTCAAAAACAATATCTTACATACTCTGGGAAAAAAAAAAAAAAAAAAAGAGGTATAATCACACTTTCCAACAAAGTCTAACCTAGAACCAAAAAAAGGTCTGCTTAATACAACATAAAAAAAAAAGAAAAAGACTTATTTACAAAGCTCAAAGCTCAGAAGTTATCCGTTTGATTCTTCGGACTTTCTTTTTAAATGCGGCTGCCATCATCAGCTTATCCACAATCTTTCATACAAAGTATGTAAAAACCCCTTATGGTCGATATTAAGACAAAAATCCGCCTAATGATACCGTAGGTACACCACAAAAACACCATGAGCTCCATCTGAAGGAAATCTTAAGAGGAAGAACTGATTTTAATCCCTCAGAGCCTTTTAAGATCTCTCCTTACTATAATTTTGCATGCACTTTTTTGAAGCAAATAAATCTTTATCTTTATTTTTGTCAGTTTCCAAATCTAAAAATCAGAAAAGCGAGTTTGTAGTCGAGCAGACGACTGGGATGAAGGAGGACCCACAAGATGATTTACAAATGAAACCAGCACTGGTGCTGATTCTGTAATCTAAAGGTAATACAAAGATCTCAAAAGGTATCTTTTACATCATAAATCTCTCCAGAAACATCAACCACTGCAAACTCTCCATTTAAAGTTCAAAAGCTCACAAGGTGTCATATGAAGATATTTCTCAAAGTATCCAAGTCAAAATATTTTGTTCCAGGTCCAGTAAAAAGTTTCTCCAAATTTTTCTTTTATAAAAATAGATGCTTTTTTTTTTAAACCCACATCAAAGAGGTTCTTAGCTCTTTGGCAAGGTACTGCTTTAAGAATTTTTTTTGTCTTTTTATCCGTTAGGTTTACAAGAAGCAACATTATGCAGCCAACCAATTACCAACTCAGTACAATAAACTAACAGAAACGGCTCAAAATAAGTACTTGCTAACCACTCAAAGCGTAACGCACCGATGGCAAATCAGGACACAAAGAAAAATCACAACACATAACCTTACGAGACTAACGGTATCAAAAGTAATGTGCAAGAAAAATCAAGAAAACTGTAGTAACCCTGTAGGTGATCCATCTGTGAAAACAGCGAGATTCAATGTCAGGTTTTAAATCCTGCTGGGTTTTTTATGCTTTAAACTAATTAAAATATTCAAAGTGTTGCAATGAGAAAAAAAACAAAAACATTGTTGGACTCTAAATATGGATTACAAAGATGTTTTACTAATGTAGAAAGTTACGGTCAATATGCTTCCATTTTCTTTTTCCTTGGTGAGTTTTCTAGAAACAATCTCAGTGGGTTTTTTTAGGCTTTGTGTGTTTTGTTGGTTTTGAACGAGACTTGTAAAACTCTGTCCCCGAGGCGGTATCCGTTCAAGCTGGCAATGGCCACGGCCGCCTCGTCGTAATTAGTCATGGTGACAAAACCAAATCCTTTGCACTTGTTTGTGTTGAAGTCGCGGATGACCTTGACGTTTGTAACGGCGCCGAAAGGCCCGAACATCTGCCACAGGATGCTTTCGTCCGCGTCTGGAGCCAAGTTGTAGACGAAGATGCACCAGCCGGTCCCCGCGTGCCCCGGGATGTTGATGCCAGCCAGACTGGTCACCCCGTCAATGGCCATGGGGGAGAACCGGCTGAAAAAAAACAACAAAAAAGAAAAATCCCAAACATGGTTCAAGGCAAAACCGGAACGGCCTGTTTAAACAAAGATCAGTTTTTAATCAAATCTGACAAATGTCTACAGGGTTCAGCCCCATCTATCCTTCATCCTGAGTTATAGGCTTTTACCATTCATTGCAATAAAGAAAAAAAAAAAAAATTACTTTGCAATAGGAGGCAGTGCATTACATTGTGAATAATAAAAATGGAAATTTTACGAAACCAAGTGAACATTAAAGTTCTGTTGGAATCTCATCCTACACTTTTTCTTTAAAAACCCCACTATTTACAAAAACCAACGTTACAAAAACACTCGTTAAGAGGACCCAGACAGTTAAAACTGTGGACCTGTATTTTAGCTTAAGTATAAAACATGAGTTGTAATAGACTAAGAGGTCTGATTTTAGGAATCGGCTCTGAAGGGATCTCTACTCCGAGTAAACATTCAACAGTGACTCTTTGTTGATATGATGGACATGTTTAGTGCTGCTGGAATAATTTTCCATTTTCAAACAGCTGGGCTATAATAGATTATTGGATATCCATTAGCTACAAATGCAGTTCCCCATGAACAGTGGTTGTTGCTGGACCAAGACTTAAGATGGAAGTATTCCACAAAACAATGTCAGTCATCATCAATCAGCATACTATATCAGCACATTCTAGAGAAAAAAAACAACAAAAAACAACCAAGCCCTTTGTAATTGCAAAGAAGTCCACACAAATGAAATCATGAAATTAGATATACCATGGAGTTTGACCTTTAATGTAAACTAATAGTGTGAGAATTAAATGTCCTTACAATTTATGATGCTTCATCCTTCAGAAGCAAATGGTTAAATGAGCATTTTCGTTATTTTTTAAACTATTACATACTGCGTCTCAGGTTTGCAACGCCATCTGCAAAAACAAAGCTCAAAGGGCCATGCAGAGGACAAATAGGGGCACAGAGAAGGTCATTGGAGTATCCTTAGTTTCAGAGCCCTTCTAGGAACGCAACTCTGACCATGGTCAGAAACTCCTTGCAACCTCTTCACGACTTGCTGCCATTAGACTAGTGGTACGGCAACATCAGCTGCCAATTTTAATCTTTGTACATAAAATTTCATAAGCACATCTATCTCCATAGAAAGCTACAATTCATGCTTGAAGTGGAATTACTTTCATGGACAAATCACAAGATGTTATTTGATAGCCAGAGACAAGCCTTTTTATCTATGATATTTACCAGAATATATTAAAGAAATATGGCCTCAGAAGCAACAACAAAACAAGTTGCATTTGTTCTTTGAATTTCAATTAATTGTGATTTTTCTTTTTTTAAACTTTTTATTGGATTTTTTGCTCAACACTATAACACCTTCAAACTGACCTTTTTGCTCACGGCTCTTCAGGCTGAATATCATACGAGTCAATGCTTAATCTCACAAACCAGCCAGAAAATACAGCTTTCCACACTTGTTGTAAAACAGCTGCTTTTCAAGCTATGATTCATAAAAAAAAAAGAAAAAAAAATCCCTTGAAATCAAAGGCACGGCATAACTGAAAATCCATATCCCTTTACAGTTTAAGTTTTTCCTCAGTCCAAAATAAAGTGGTATAAAAAAGCCCTGGCCATTAGTGAGTGTGGTTTTGGGAAACAAAATTCAGAGTGCTTGGAAAGCCTATGAATTATTGCAGCAAGTGTCACACAGGATTAGCTGCTCCAGTTGGCCTCTCAGGGAACATCCACTGTGACAGGTGTGCTCCCAGCATCAAGGACCCACAGATAGATTTGGCAACGAAGACGTACGCAGAGGAGCGAGGCTGACATGAAATCACAAGTGTATTGTTCCTGCTGATGGCCCTTTGAGCTTTCAGAAAGCTGGACTTCAATCACACTTGAGGAAGCAACACCAATACTCTGACAAATCCTGAAAGGTGTCTGATGCAACCAAGTTTAAACAGAACAGGGCTGTCCATAATAGATCAAGGTAGGAAAAGTGAAGCTCAAAATATAGGTACGCAATTTTGTGCAATAGCAGGGATGATTGTAAAATGTAGGTCTTTGTGATGTAAACAGAGGTCCAGATGTGACCTTCATGTGTCACGGTTCTTCATGCCTAGGTTTGAGGGAAAACTTCGACGGTGCAGTTTCTAATGGATGTTTATCAATACAAACACCAACCTAACAGTGACTTCACACCAATCCCAGAAGGCCTATTTGTAATGAATTTCCATTTTAGGATGAAGTACATGTGAGATATAATGCAAATACTAAGCAATGATGGAATGAAAACAATCCGATACCACAGAACCTTTTTTTTTTTTTTTTTTAAAGAAAACCTTCAGTTAGGTCAAAGGTTTTGGATTTTTAAACATCCATAAAAAAAAACCAAAAACTAAAAAAACAACAACACTAAAGCTTTGGAGTATGAACCGACAAAGGTGAATTCCAAATTTCAGAAAGCTATTACGCAAGTCAGAACTGCAATTAATTTATTTTTTTAAAATGGTAAGATTTCAAAATGTTATCTTTGTAACAATAGTAGGACCATCAAGTGGAACAATTTACTTGATCCATTTTCCACAAAAAATACCAAAAGTTGACTAAAAACTGAACTTAAACCTTTTGTTGGAACTGCTGCCATGGTTATTTGAAGACGAGATGGGCGCTAGGGCTGGGCGATACGGCTCAAATATGCATCATGATCTAAGCATTATATACACATGGCGGTATTTTGGACATTTAAGCCAAAGGGGGGAAAAAAAGAAAAAAAAAAAAAAAAAAAAACACAAAAAAAAAAAACTTGCATGACATTTCCTTTTGGGCTGCAAAGTGGCGCAGTTGGTAGCACTGTTGCCTTGCAGCAAGAAGGTTCTGGGTTCGATTCCCGGCCCGGGGTCTTTCTGCACGGAGTTTTCATGTTCTCCCTGTGCATGCGTGGGTTCTCTCCGGGTTCCTCCCACAGTCCCAAAACATGACTGTCAGGTTAATTGGGCTTTCCAGATTCTCCCAAGGTGTGAGTGTGTGCATGGTTGTTTGTCCTGTCTGTCTCTGTGTTGCCCTGCGACAGACTGGCGACCTGTCCAGGGTGACCCCATCTCTCGCCCGGAACGTAGCTGGAGATCGGCACCAGCAACTCCCGACCCCGATAGGGACAAGGGTGAAAGAAAATGGATGGATGGATGGACTTTTCCTTTTATCCACAATTTTCTCTTATGCTGCTTTGCATTTTATTTTATTTTGTGGTACAGTGGTAAAACTAAAAACTGCTCCCAAATAATTAGATGCACGGTGTGTACTCTGTGAACCATTTCAGACATTAATTCTATTAATATTGGCCATAAGTATTGTAATAGCTATTTCTTCATCATCCAGCCCAAGTAGAAACCTTTTCAGTATTGCATAGGTATATGGGTGGGAACAGGGCAGTCTACACAGCAGCTGCACCATTTCATACAAATTTGGGCGTATGAAGGAATGGCAGCACATGCAGTTTTACACACATTTTTTGTCCAATGCACTGTTCAAAATTTGCCAACAGGGACCTAATGCATGAGGCCCATTCTTGTAAAAATTGTGTGAGGAGGGGAATATTTCTCGCATCATGAGAAAAAAAAAAAAAGAATTTATTAAATTTGTAATAATAATAATAATAAAAAACATTGGCAGTGTTGTCAACCCGTTTAATTTTATGTCAATAAATGTAAAATAATTTAATAACACGATTAAAAGCAGTTACCGTGTGCAGTTTAGTAAAACAAATCCCATTTCAAGTAGTATAGTCCCCCCAACACTCACAATACACACTCTTACATCCATGGCAGTGTATGAGCTTCTGTCAAGATTTTAACATCAGTTTTAATCAGCAAGTATAACAGCTCAACAGTGAAATATTTGGGTTATTTATGTATAACCAACAGAATTTACTTAGAATGTTTGAACAGAGTTTACAGATGTACTAAAAGATAGTCAGCTAGTTTTACTGGGCAGTAGGTCATTTTTAGAGACTTCAATTCAGGGTCCCCTTGATTGTACCAATTAGTGCCTCCACCTTCTCTTCTCACTCCACAAATCAACCTTTTGGTTTTACTCACAATCTTTAAATATTAATATTCACTCCTACTGAATTCTGTGAATAAATTACACTCAGTATCTGTTCATGCATTCTGTCAACGATCCCTTTTTGAATTACATCGACCTTGTGAAGCATCAACTACCTACACAACAAAATAATCCCTCCCACATTAGGTCAGTGATCCCTGAAGATCAATTAAAACAGATTTCAAAAGAAAATCTGATTACCTTTTGACTCCGTAGGCCATGTTCAGCAAATTGTCCAACCTGGAGAAAAACAGAACAAACATTTCAGTAAGTGGAAAGCTTCGCTGAAAGTGATGCATTTTGAAAAGATGACAGACAAAAAATGGTTATGATACAATGATTAAAATCAGTTGCTCCACTCAAGGGAATCCCAGGACTATTATGACCTTTAATAACCTGCTGACTGTACTTAGTTTTCAATAATCAACCTACACAGCTTAGTCAACAGGAGACATTCAGTTTACACAGAGCTTTTAAAAAGGGCTTTAGCAGCATGTTACAAGAAACTCTTTAGAGATCAGTATGGTGAGTGGGCTGAAAATATTTTAAATTAACACATCAACCCAGGATTTATCATTTTCTATATTTGAAAAAAATAAATAATGAGGAGAAAAAAAAAATGGTGGTGAATGTAATCATGGGGTCGAATCATTTATTCAGGTTGTTTCTGATCGGATTTACTTCTGTTTAGATGTGTCCCTTTTACCTGAAACGTTGTGCCTGCTGTGCGAGGGGTCCTGGGTACCTTCGATTGGGAGACTGATACAGCTGAGACAGCAGCGCTTGACTGGTCTTCTGGCTCGGGTTGTTTGCAAACTTGACTGTAATGGGTTCGGTTGCACCGGGTGGCTTCTGACAGTTCAGACCCTTGATTGCCTCCTCAGCCTCAACTCGCCGGTCAAAACGGATGAAACCGACCCCCCTGGAAACACCTAAGGAGAGCAGAAAACTCATGTAATTAACCTTTGACAAGAAAAAAGGTTATACATCTACATCTGTTATAGAAACAGCAGTTACTTCTGCCAGTGCACACATGCAAAACTGATTTCTTTTATTTGTTACATCTTTAATTCATTCATGAGCATTTTGCTTTAGTGCTAAGCAGAAACTTCTACAACCCTCAAGCCAAAAGACATTTAAACTACAAATTTTACACAGTTGCTTTGATAGCTATTAAAAAAAAAGATGTCTCATTGTCAGATCGCTCATGTACAGTGGACTCCCAGTATTTGCAGGTTGCATGACCACAGCTGCCTGTGAGTAGCTGAAATCCACAAATACTTGAGACCCACCCAAACAGATGTCTATTTTAATATTCCAAATAACTATACCTTAATGTACATCAATGCACAGTTGAAGCCATTTTAACGCTACCACATAGGCCAATATCAAAAACTACTAACTTTGAGGTTCAAGTCAATCAGTACTAAGAAAACTGTATGTCACTACTGTATTAGTGGCTTTGCAAAGGTCAGTCAACAGCTCGCCAAGCCTCATTGTACCTTGGTATTTCAGCGTCCCAAACTGCATCATAATTTTAAATAAAGATTAAAAATCCATGACTAAGTGAATTTTCTGTAAATAAGCTGGAGTTGGTATTCACAGATCTTTCTGAGCCCCCAACACAAATAAGTTGGGATTCACTGTAGACTCAATTTTCTTCCCACATTTCCAAAATCATCCAAGAAGCCAACCTTTGATTCTGCTTTTAGTATTTAAGTGAAAATGATTCGCTTTTGTTTACTTTTCCCTAAAACGCATTGTACAGCTTTGTTGTGTCACTTTCGGGATTTCAGCTTTTACCATCATTTCAGCTTTTTTTTCCTCCACAATGAAATTGTGGCAATAATTGTTCATTTGTTTAAAAACACCTTTTGGAAATATCTGCAGGTTTTTATAAGGCTTTTACTAAGTTTTCACATTCCTCATCTTATAAATTGACAAATCTACATGAAAAAGTAGGTGAACTCAATGCTGTCTAAAAAATGTTTAATGTGAATGGAGTACATCACTCTTTAGTGAGGGACGTGTAATCTGGCACTGAAAGAGTCCAATCACAATCTTGTCTAAAATATGCATCTTAGAGAAACTGTCTTGTTGAATTTGTGTGAATGTAAAGGAATTAGTGCCTGCTCTCAAATTTTAAGAAAAGGCACTAAAAGTTTGAGTTCACTTATGGTACAACCTGCAAAGGAGAACATGTGAACAGCCCTGGAAAGTGTAATTTCTTTGAAAAATAAAGTTGCCCAATATGAATGCAAAATGATTCTGCACCCATCTACTGGGAGAGAGAAAATAAAAAAATAAATATGAGCAGATCCATTTTGTTTTTTTATAAGGATTCTGCTTTTAAATGACATCTGAGAAACATAAGCAGACCTCGGAGAATGGAATCCAAAAATGTAAAGGCAAATGTGAAGAGAAGAGGCTGAAGTGGAAAAAAAATTTAAAGCACCGACTCCTGCTACTTTAGAGCCACCACTTTCATATTCTGTCGATGCATATTTATAAACAGCTCTAGTGGAAAATTGCATTTTGGGGAAGAGTCTCACACCAGCACCTCTGATGCATTTCTCAGCTCAGGCGGTGTCTTTTTGTTCAGTATTCCCAAAGGGAGAAGCCAAAAGAAAAAATGTGAAACTTAAAAAACACAGGGGGAGGCGGTCCTGTTCTACTCACCGGTCACCTGGTCCACCAGGATACGCGAGGTAATAATTCGTCCGTACTGAGAGAAGAGCTGTTCAAGTTCTTTCTGCGTCATGGTTTTTGGTAAGCCACTGACGTACAAATTTGCATCTCTGATGGAAGCGGAGCTTGGCCGCGCATAGGAAACCTGCAGTAGGAAAGCTTACATGACCACCACAAGATAAACATCACAGCAGCACCTGGCGATTAACTCATTATAGACTGCCTACCAACTGGGTAGGCTGCTAGTGACCTCTGATATTCAATTGTAGAAGGGGACACCTTCAATGCAAATCGTTGGTAGCATTTACCTACATCATATTATCCATCACTAGAAGCAGAGAAACAACTTTAACTTGTACACCAATTTATATTCATAATCTCCTACATGTTTTAAGCCTACTAAGCCTGTTATTAAACCCATTTTCAACTCAATGACAGAGTTTAACAAATGCAAAACTCAATTAAAAACCTTTAGATACCATTTTGAAGCAAAGACTGATGGAAGCCTGATTTAAAATTCCTTTACACTGCAGAGTTTCAGGAAGGTGAATTAAAATTAATGATCATTACCAACTGCTTTTCACCATCAATTGCCAAATGAAGAAAAATTGCAGCTACAAAGCTAAACTATAAACAAGACTGCACAATATTAGGTTAACTCACGACTGCTATAAAACTACTAAGTATTGTGAATGTGACATAAGTTACAGTTGAGCAACATTTTATATTTTCTTTTTTTTTTATTTTGACATTAATCATGACATGTTTAGCATCCCTGTCACAAAAGTCTATTTCAGTTCTAGAGATCAACTGCTGTGGAAGTCCAACAAACGGGCTAATATTAGAAATGGAGAACTTGGTTGGAGACTAGAATCACAAGCTTTTCAGCTAGATCAATCCTTGAGAAATTTGAAAAAAATAAATAAAAATAAACTATATATATATATATATATATATATATATATATATATATATATATATATATATATATTTAATATATATATAATTTCTGATCTATAAACAAATGCTGCCAGGCCACAGTTGTTGAAATGGAATAATCAGCCTAACAATGGCAGATGCCATTCAAGTGATCACTTCAACCTTTGCAGTTTTGGCCATTTGGTACACAACTTGATCAGGTAACAAAAAGATTATGCGTTTCATGTTTCTACTACTCTAATTTTTACTTGTCAAAGGTGTGAATATTCCTTAAATAACTTCAGAGATCTTTACCATTTTGGACTTAATATTTTAATACCCAATATTTTTATTTTTGAAGTCCAAAATCTGTAATTTTCAACACTAGTATTTTAAGTGTTCTTTGTCTAGAAAGAACTACAAACAGTCATTTGTTCAACTGCTTAGGGAATCACTATAGATTCACCTTTGAATCAAGAGTAAAAATTTTGGGCACTTTAACTTAGCAATGATCAAATCAAACTAATCTTTGTTAAATTAACAGCATTTAGCATCATTGTAAAAAAGAAAATACACTTTCAAGATCCAAAAGCAATAAGCACCAGGCCCACCTGGACAGCTTTTAAAATTACATTTTAACATGGTAGCTCTTTATGACCAATATCATCCATTCCTTTCCAAAGTCAGGACTTATTTGAATTGACAGTAGCAATCAATTAGATAAAATGATGCATTACAAACACATTTATCCATAAACTGACAAGCAAAAATGCCTCACCCATCACTGTCATTATACCCCTCAGTAGTCCATTCATTATTCTTCAGTTCTCCAGCTCATTTTTCAGGCAAGTAGATACTTAATCAATGAGAGGTGAGGAACATATCCAGTTCAAATGCTGCCGTTTATTTTGCATTTTAGGAATTTAGACAGGACCGATTTGATTATCAGACTGAGAGTGGTGCAGCTATTCTGCATTCTGTTTTAATTCAGTAATAGTGTAAAATGTCTCCTTTTATGGTAGGGGAACAGAGAAACTATTTGATGACCACAGCTCAAAATCTGCACTGACATGAATGCAAAAAGTGTGAAAGCTGCAGCTTCATGACCGGATCCAGAATACTCTGTCCTCTCACCTCTGTCTCCATCAGCCTCACCTTCACACTTTATTTGATGCAAATGCACAGAAAGGGTACTCTTTCAGCAGACTATGGTTTATTTGCACATCTGACGGTGCAGCGAGAGAACTTTAGACATGAGACGCAAAGAAACATTACCATGTCCTACTTTCAGAGACACAAACTGGGAGATGAAAAAATATGTCTGCTCTGCTTGTGAAAACAAAGCAATATGGTTTCTAATATGCCACATCGATACCCATTTTTTAACACTGAACCAAAAAAACGCAACTTAGTTTTTTCAAGCAAAAGTAGCTTAAAAGACTTACTTCAGTAAAAAAAAATAAGCCAACTCTACTGTCCACATTCCAACAGAACTACATGGAGCAAATGAGTTTTCTCCCCACAAGCATGTTGAGTGTCATGTTGTATGATGAATGTTAATGGCAGCTGCCTCCCTGTAAAGGCATACAGCAGAGCTAGTTCACATGCAACCATAGAAACAGTTCTGCTCTACTTGACACTCAAGCAAAGCCGTCTGTGCCCAGATTAACAATAGGCTCCCTTACTGCCCCACATTGCTCCAGCATTATAATGCCTCTGCTCAACAGAGGTAGATATGAGCAGCACTACTGGAAGAATTCTTTTATACCTTGATAACTTACCTTGATGGTTTTAGTCTGAAGTCTCAAGCCGTTTAAGGTATTGATGGCCTTTTCTGCATCTTTAGGATCCACATAATTGACAAATCCATAGCCTAGGCTCTGTCCTGGAAAACAAAAATAAAACATTTCAGACTCAAAGTGTAAAACTGGGTAAGAAAAAAGAAAGCCATTACAAAGACTGACATTTCAACATAATGTGGACACAATGACTTATGAACCATGGACGACCATGGCTTCCATAAAATGCCATTTTATGGAAGCCGACAGACTGAGACAAGTTGCAGAGATCAGCGTTATCTTTGTCAGACTATAGTTATTCAGGTCAGAAGTCAATTTTTAAATGATCTGCTTGAAAAACTGGTAGGAATCTCAAATATGCTCAACAACCAAAATGTTTCAACTTACAAAGATATTTTAATTTATTCAGCTAATCTCAAACTGCACAATAAATCAACACCCACAATGCATGAACTAGAGCTGCCCAATTTTTGAAAAATCTTGCAATAGTGACACTATTTACAAATATTTAAATAACCGTGAGATTTCTTCTTTCCTTCCTTTCTCATCTGTGTGTCCATCACTCTGCAGCTTTTTGCATTTTGGGCAATGTCACTTGTTCATGCTGCTGTGAGAATGCAAGTTAATAAATCTTTGAATACATTAGCAAACAATTATTGTACTCCGAACAGCCTGTTGCACTATGAATATTGCACACAGAGGTTATTGTGCAACCTTAAATCACTCCAACAGCACTGAGGTTCTCCACTTTCTTTTTTTAACCTATGAACTATTACCCTGCCTGCCAAGAACTATGGGATTGACTTTTTAAATATTGAAGGGGAAATGTCAGTGGCTGTAATCTCTGTGGTAAAAGCAAGACATAAAAACTGCACTCTTAAACCAACACCACAAGCAAAGTGGAAACAAAACTTGAGTCACCGGTTAATGCCACACAGCTGTATTGTGCTTTCAATCCCAGAGTGTTGATTGTTAACAACTGCTCACTCGTCCATTCTGCTATACCGTGAAATAACTCCACAGACAGTTAACTCCCAAGACATTTATGTTTTCATGTGAACTTTTTTCTTTTAAGCTTTCAGCATGATAACATTTTTCGAGCCAAGATTCCTAAATGGGTCTGGACCTTAAGCTGACATTTGATTACTCTGCAACTGACAGACTTCCTTCTGGGTCCTTTGTTAAGTTTGCTACCACAAGAGGGGGAGAAAAAAAAAAAAAAAGGAAAAAATGCACACCAGGGTGCTGTGCACAGTCTGACACAGAAACAATAGACCTCCTCGCCCACCTATTTCTCCCAAATCGTATCAACAACAAGACATTTGGAGATATGTCTGGCAGTGAAAGTCCTTTCCAGAGCCAAGCACATATGAGACAGCTTCCACAGGTTCTTAGTGCACTAACAGGATGGTTTTGGGCAAGTCAAACTGAGTGGGAGTGTATTTTGTGATCAACTCAGCCTTGCCCATTGGCGTCAGTTTTCAAAAAACAAAACAAAAAAATCTTGGATCCCTGGTTTAGAAGATAAGGACTATTAAAGTTTGATTGTTGAACATCCCCGGGATTTTCCACTCACCAGATGTTCCCATTCTACCAGGCTGAGAACTTTTACCCTTTGTGAGTTTTTCTATTATAAAAGTTTCTCCTGAAAAAACGCAACCATTCTTTCTGCCGGGCAAAACGTTTAACCCTAAATTGATTCAACGCAGAATGAACCTTCCAAAGCGGAGAGCCGTTTTGAGATATTCAATAACTTCCCGCAAAGAAAGAAATGAATAACTTTAAAAATCCAAATCATGTACTTAAAAACAACTACACATAAAAGCAATAACATAAAATTACACTGCAGTCTTTACAGTTGATTAGCAAACCAGCTAGTTTAACAGCTCACTGTTAAACTAGTGAAAATAAACAATTTCAAGAAAAACTTTATAAACAGCAAGAGAAGCCTGAAGATTTTACCATGAGTGTAAAATAGCGTGTGCTTTTAATCTCTTATTATAAGTCATAATACAAAATAATGCTGCAACTTTTGCAAAAATAAAAAATTCAAAATGGTATACCTATGATAACGAATAAGTTGATGTAACTGAAACAATATTTACAGTTCTTTTTTTTTATCATTACTGTGCTGATGAGCCAAGTCTACAAATGCACATCAAGTGAATAGTCAATGCACAAAAAGTCCAACTATTCTCAAGATACTTTAATTGTAGCCTTCATCAAGCAGCAAATCAGCCAGCTACAAAGAAATATGGAGGTTTGCTTGAACAGTCATTACCCTAATTACAAACCTGAACTGAGGGCACAGATAAAGTCAAAAGTGCTTCCCCCTCGATAATGGATTACTCAACACTTATTATAAAATATAACCAAAGATCACAGGACACATCATCACAGCATCCAACATTGCGATCACCTACTAGTACAGGGGAAAAAACCTTTGTCTACACTGCAGGTACACTGCAGGTACACTGAGATATGACTGAGTCACAGGATTGCTCCTAATTTGGTACCTGGACCAACTTAGATGGTCCAATTCAAAATCTTCTCAAATTAGGACTACAGTACATTACACCCAAGTATAGATTTTGGAAAATACTCTAGAGGGGTTGAGATATTCTGATTTTATTTACATTATGAAAATGCTAAATTAGAGGCAATTTGAGGCTTTAGCAAGAACTAAGGCAGAACAGAGTTTATATAGAAGCCAATGAGGGGATGATTATTACCTGAGGCTCTATCCCAAATACAGCCAACTGAAGGGGTGTGGAAATTTTATTTACAAAATGCTCTATTTTCATAAATTCCCATTTTATGCTCTAGAAATGAACGAGGAATAAAGTCCAGAAACTAAAGCAGACAACCTATATTACATAACACAGAAAAAAATGTAATAATAATTTAAGGTTTTCAAGGTCACCTGGTAATCTTGCATTCCAATTTATTATTGTTTATTCCAGTACAAATGGAGTATATGGACCTTTTTCCTTCCTGACAGCCTTCAATTGGCCATTCCTTCTTCTCAGTACTTTCCTTTGTGATATGGACCTGCATAAACCTTTCTCCAATTCCATAAAAACTGTAAGCGCATAATATTTACAAGTGTGTATTGAAGCAGGAGTAACCAACACTGAAATGCTTTTCCACAGTAAGTTTGCGATGCTGTCAAAGTATTGGAACAAAATAGACCATTAACCCATAAGAGATACAAGTTAGATTTTCTGCAATTTTAGCATAACTTCACACAAAGTAAAATAAAACCAAAGTTTTGGGTTCTCATTAAGAATGAAAAAAAACAAAACACACATTCAACTTATGTTACAATTAAAAAGCTTACCTCAGACACTAAACAGGAGACTAATGTTAATGTATCAAGTTGCTTTAAGTATCTCATTCATACTTTATTTCATTTCTGTTATCAAGTTCATGAACTTAATTTCACCTTGCAAGGCTGGATTCAATATAGCCAACAGAAATGCATCGAGCCTTTCAAATGAGCAAGTAAAATGACACTTTCATTTAAACCTGCAGGGCATGTTGTAATGTGTACGTTAAGCCTTTACTGAACCGATTTGTTTCGGGAAATAAACACCCATAGCATCTTTTTATAACTAAGAGGCATTAAAACAAACCATTTACCAATTTTTAGCTGTCGCTAAAGTAAAGAGGAGACTTGCTAAGATAATCTTTCAAACACCCAGATTTGAGTAAAATGTTACCGTTACTCACAGTAGGAGAAAAAATTTAGAAAATGACTGAGCCGTTTCTGCAGCAGCAGCAGCCAAAGCATGAACATTTAAAGAAAAGAGGAAGCGCACATCTCTGGTGATTGCTAAACATCTGATGTAGGACCCGTACACAGATGTAGGCTGGCTTAAAGCAGTCGCCACAGGGCCAAGGGAGAGACAAAAGCAACAGTCTGAAGGGGATAGAGGGTTTTTAAGTAGAGCTAAATTCAGAGCACCAATCCAGAGAAATTTCACTTTGAGGCTTTGAATAATATGAAGCTGCTAATTATTCCCCAGTCAATTCAAGTCTTGAAGTAAAAAAGGGAATTTTTAAAAATAGTACATGTTTGTAAACATGTAGTGTTGGGTTAGAGACTGGCCATAAACTCAAAATTACAACACATTCATCATCAACAGAAATTCCTGCACCAAAATCTTTGAGGGTGGCCTAACAGCAAAGATCCAGCAAAGACCATTGAGGATTGTTTGTGTTGCACGATACCACCTGTTTATACCTTTTAAATTAAAAATATAAATCCAACAAGTCAAGTGTTTCCTAGGGTGAAAAAATATTACTTTGATGCCAGTGTAAATCTAGCTCAAAGTTAACATCCAGGCTACTTGGACAAGGGAAAACCACATGTAAGCAACTTACAAGTGAAAGTGTAACTTATATAGTACAGGAAATAAAGTATAGGAAAGACATTTTGAAAAGCACAAGACTTTCCAAGTACAAGTTATTTCAGGTACGCCAACAATCTAGGCGATGATTTACCACAAGTGAACCTTAAGAGACATTTGGCCATTTAGAAGATTTTTTTGGTTAGATCCTCTTGAGCACAAACGTCTGGCTCTGCACAAGCTGCCGGATAGACGAAATTTCAGCTCTATAATGAATATAATAGCACACAGTATAATCCAGAAGTTGTTTTTACTCCATGTATGAAAAATATGACAAATGTAAGCTTAAACAATATTTCAAAAGCAGAATCAATGGATGCTGCTTTTTTTTTTTTTCTTTCTTTTAAACAGTGCATTACTACACACTTGGAAATTCTGTTTGACCTTTAAAAAAAATTACCACACTTTTATTGCATTTACAATCAGCTTTGCATTGTACAAAAAAAAAAAATTTGCTAAGACAACGCATCATTAACTAGTCTTAAGGACAGCAGCAACCCTCATACAGCCCTGCAAACAACATCAGCAGCCCATATGAATCAAGAAAAACATGTATGCATTACTTCCTAAAAGCAAGCTCCAGCTGGACACACATCTTCCTTATTAATTTGGTACACATTTCTATTATTGAGGTCAAAATACAGATAATCTATCATCTCATTGAGCAGTTGGCTCAATGAGATGACAAATGGCTAAAGGGCCCTTTAGTCTTGTAATAAAGGAAATATGTATTTACAAGTTAAGTTGCCTGATTGTTAACATAAAATGAAAAACAGCAGACCCTTCTAAGAGGCAGGTCTGCTTGAACATTTGACATAATTCTTAGAGGAAGGTCACGGTAACCTTGACCAAAAACAACCAGGAGGTAAAACACAACAACCTCAGCGATCAGTCTGCTCATATCACTGTCACCCTGAGTTTTGTCAGGTGTCAAAAGCAAATTTAATCAATTCAAATCTGACATCACTTGCAATTTTTTTCAATAAAATTTGAAACCTAGATTAAAACAAATTTGATAAAAAATAAATGCAACAGTCTGTAGCTTAAGTAGAAAATAGGGCAAAATATTTTAACATTAAAGGGGACCCATTATGCTTCCTTGAACAGGTTAGGATAAGTTTATGAGCTGCACAAAACATGCTCATTGTAATTCTTGCACAAAATCATGACTGGATAAGAAGAGTTCAGTTTCCAGTTCAGTCCAGAACAAAATAGGTTAGTTCTGCTTATTTTGAGCTCTTTTCAAAACAAGCTGTTTTAGGGCCTCTTGTCACTTTAAATCCAAAAAAGATGCTGCTGGCCACACCACCCAACTCAACATTTACACACACTTGAAAACAGCTGCAAACCAATGTCTTATTACACAACTGAACATCTTTGACCCTGAATCAGATCCAAAAAAAGAAATAGCCAAGCCTTCTTCACAACTGACAAAAATACAGCAGCAGTTTCT
The DNA here is from genome assembly GCA_010277075.1 of Poeciliopsis retropinna. NCBI lineage: Eukaryota > Metazoa > Chordata > Actinopteri > Cyprinodontiformes > Poeciliidae > Poeciliopsis > Poeciliopsis retropinna. Next base: position 6,688,033 of record VMRM01000019.1, read on the forward strand.
GGATAAAAAAGTCCACTACTAAACACTTGTCTTTTCCAACAGTCATTCTGCAATACATACAGTAGTAAAACCGGCTGACCAAACATGCTCAAGCTCTGCTTGGGTTGTAAGGTGAGTGGTTGGTCTCAGCCACTCAGTTGCTAGGCAATGGCACAGTGGCAAATCAATTGTGACTTAATCGAGAGATTTTTGAAAGAAACTCCTTTTCCACACACTAAACATTTTTTCTAGTGCTTTAGCAATTTTAATAGAGATCTGAATAGAAGTGCAAAATGTGAATTTTGAATAATTGGTCCTGTTTAAATGCCCCAAATGTACAAAAACATACAGTAAAGCTCCCCAGCAATAATTAAATAATAAAACAAGCCAGCACTAGAAAACAGACATTACCTGTTATTTTGTCTCGAACTAGTTTGCAGGATTCGATTTCTCCAATACTTCCAAACAAACTCTTCAGCTCCTCCTGGGTCATGTTCTGAGGCAGATAGTTGACTATCAAGTTAGTTTTACTGTCCTCTATGCTCCCCGACTCTACTGGTGAGGAGCAGTTGTTTGAGATTGTTGAGGGACCATTGCTCGTGTTGTTGCACGTTGGCCCATTGGACAGCTGTGTTTCCATGGTTGCAATTACCTGCTAAAGAGAGAAGAAAAATTATGTAAATAATACTATCATTGATATTGATAATAAAAGAACAAAACAGTTAAGAAAGGAAGCTCTTCACACATCAGGATAATGATTTGTTGAAGTACAACAAATATTGGCTGATTGGCTGACCAAATTTACATGTCAGAATGACTTTTGTGCATTATAGTTTAAAAAGGTGGGACATTTAGTACAGAACAATTGCATAGCTTATAAAAAGGATCTTGACAATTTCATAAGAACAAGAGAATTTTTGTTGCTAGTTAAAAAAAAACAACAAAAAAAAAAAAAACACTATTCAGCACAATTAAATAAATAGAGCCACAAGCAGCGTCGAATTACTACTAGCAGACAAAAAGACATTGCGTGATCAGCGAGACAGGCAGCAACATGTTTATGTATGAAGAGTCATCCTTTATTAACAAATTCACCATGTGCAGAAAGTTGATCTGCAAAGAGATGCCAAAAAGAACTATTTCTCTTTAGACATCAAACATACAAATTTGAAAAGAGTGGGGAAAAAGGTTGAGACCATACCAATTCAAAACATTGACCTTTAAAGAAGTTTCAACCCCAACAGTGAGCAATTTCCCCCCAAATATAAGCAGAAATACTTTAGTTTGAACATCAGAATACAACAATGCCAATATCATTGGTATGGCCTGAGCAGAGAGCAAAAATGACCTTCTGGCCAATTGATTTCAAGATGTGAAAAATGGCCACAGACCCCAGTCCAAGGCTCAGGCGCCCACGAACCACTTCTAAGCAGAGAAGCCACATCGCACAGTCTGACTGCCATGTTAGTTTGGAGTTGTCGTCTGAAAATGTGGACACAAAAGGTATGTCACATTAGAGAAACAAGGGTAAAAAAAAAAAAAAAAAAAAAAAAAAAAGACAAAAAAACAAATTATTATTGTAGGAAGATTGATTGAGAAGGCCATTTTATTACAGGCAGTTCATGCACATACACTTCAATAAGAAAAAAAAACACAATGTTTAAGTCAGTCAGAAGTTATGCAAGACCTGCCTTAAGATGTCAAATGATTTTAGCTAAGAAAAATCTGATCTCTACAGCATAGACAAAAGGCAAATGATCAGCTTTCTACAAAAAGCACACTGAAGCAGATAAAAAAAACAACCTAATTCAATAGTGAATTGACAAACATTTCAACATCTGCACATTTTATCAATATATATCTCGAATTTGTAGACATTCAGAGCACAACTGACTAACCACTGGTAAAAGAGCAATAGTCGTGAGGAAACCGAAGTTCCAATCACTAATTAAGGTAATGCCATTTTAAATTTATGGTTTGAAAGCTAAAAACTTGTCTTACAGATGACTGCACGCTCTACTAACGTAGATAACTTGAATAACCTCTTAATTCTTATTTTACTCAAACAGCTTAATGACAAAAAGCTGCTTTAGTGGAAACCAATAAGCTTGGTGAGCTTTTAGTCTGCCTTAAGTTTATGCATCAGAAAATGTGAGCTAATAAATTATCTTATATATCATCAGCAATAGGAATAACTGTTGCTTTTCTGTTTTAAATAAAAGCAACTAAATGTTTACCCCAGTTTATTATAAGCATGCCAGACTGCCAGGCTTTATTTACAGTGCTCTTGCAGAGCAGGTTCACCTCTAGCAGTATTTATATGATCCCTCTATGACTACTGCCTTTTCAGAGTACTGTACCCATGTACACAGCAAGTATAACAGGCTAAACGCTTGCTCAGCTCACTCTCAACACAAGCCTCAAAGTGCATCTATGAAGGCTAAATGCTCTGAGAGGTTTCTGTTGAGTGAACAGTGAGACCGATGCAAGCGCATACATCTTTGTAAAGAAAGAATAATGCGTGTCATTATATTTCTGCCATGTTTGTCTAATAAGTGGTCAGGCATGTACTTTGCTACACCTGCGCTTTTAACTACATAAAGCTGATGTACATAAACCACACTAGCAGTCAGACAAGTCTCTCATCCAAATACTGCCTTTCGCTTGAATAAATTACCACTCACAACCAGCAAACCAGAACCTGACCAGACAAAGATTTAGAAAGTCACAAGAAAACTTCAAACACTTGAATTTTGTACTTTATATTTAGTTAAGCATGTAAATACACCTACTCTTTGTTAATAGTAGGTTACATTTCTTTAATTTTAAATGCGACTGCCGTTACATCACTTGTTGCAAGAGTCACAATCTGATTACTTAATTGGCATTTATCTTAACAATTTTGTGTTTGCCCTTAAATAGTTTGTGTTTAATAGCTGTCAATAACATCTTCCACATAATAGCTGAGACCTAGTTTTAAGTCTCCTGTCAATTTTTCACATTTTCCAACAAAATGCAGAGGGCTGCTGGTGATCTGCACTTAAGTTTTCTGGGGGGAATCCTTTAATGACTTGCATTTGAATTTTAAATTTTGTGCAATATTGCAAAACAGTAGGTGCATTTAAAGCTCTTGTACAATAAACTCATGTGCTAATGTAACATCATTTCAGTGATTTGTCAAAAAGTCAAAATCAGAATACCAGCAAATCAGCCATGAAATGACCTTTGTGAGCCTCAAAATAATGCAATTGTAGTTTAACTACCATGCAAAATGCAGATGAATCCCCCACCACCACATTTATTATAAAAAGCACCAATTCACCAATAAGGGGAAGTAAAAATAAACTTCTAAAACTGAGTAAAATAAGATCCGTTTTGGAGTCAAGACAGTATTGTGCTGCATTAGTGAACTCCATCTTCAAAGTATCTTTAGAACATTTCTGTCTGTGACTGAACAGCATCCATCTACAAACAAGCACAACTTCATCTCAGGGGAAGCAAATTGCAGAGATCTCTGTAAATTAAGAGGCCAGAAATTAAATGTATCAAAATGTCAGAAACACTGATTACTTCTTGAAACACAAAGCAGCAACATGTGAGCTAAATCGACTTCATAAAAAGAGATCCCTGACAATTTAAAAGTAAAATGCATTCAGTGGGATGTTTTGTGCACATTGAGCAGAGCCAAATTTAAAGCCTTTATAGTAGTTGCTTTAAAGTTGTTCTCAAAATTCCAGTCCTTTCAGCTTGAGGTTAGAAGTGATGAAAATGTCAGCCTGTCATAACTCAAACACCAATTGATTTTCTTTACTCAAGCACAGAAAACAGCTTTTGCCAAGTGAACAAGCAAAAACCAACGATCCTAATCAATACTTCCTAAAAGACACCCTGAAAAGTGTGGAAAAAACAGATAAGTTTGTTTTTAATTATTTCAACATTTCTGTTTGGAAACTAACATCTAAACTAATATGTTTGCTTACAATTTACAATTTCCTGCAGCTTAAATTCCAACTAATTTTGTGTTAGAGCTGCACTATGTAACATACATTTTTAAAATATATTTTTTATGTCTATCACTATGTCACAGCAGTACAACATGCTACAGCTCCTTTCCCACAACAGAGAATACCATGAATGTGCAGTCTAGTAAGAATGACCACCAATGACGGCAGATACAGTTTTTGTTTAATGGCAAGTTGTTTCTCTGCTGTTGGCATATTGAGCAGTGTGTACACGAGGGTGACTGACAGTGCTGAGAGAATGAAAAAAAAAAAAAAAAATTACTCAAGCCTTCACATACCAACCCACATTTGCTTCATCTTTAAAAATACAAAAAAAAAAAAAAAACATTCTGAACATAGCTCCATTGAAAGGTTTCCATGGAATGTCATACGAAAAAGATACAATTTATTGAAATTTGCAGATTAATAACATGGCTTCACAATAAATTCCACCTGGGGAAATATATTTTTAGGTGACTGGCATTTAGGATAATACCATTTTAATGTTTGTTCTTAGCATTTACAACAAAGCTCTTAGCTGTTATATGAAATATTCAAACAGATGTACCCATTGCTCTAGATTCAAAATGTTAAATATTAAAGCTCAGCTCAAAGTGTGAAGCCTCGAGTGTGGGAGGCATAAAGCTGAAAACATTTTCTCATGTACATCTGTACTTATCTTAATACAGGGGGACCTTAACATTTTAGTGAAATTTGTAGGCATTTGCAAACATGTGTTATCAAGGCAGTAATTTTAGGGGTGTGACAAGTGGTGAGGGTCTTCACACATTTACAAAATCAGGCCATAAACCGTGGGAATGCCACTTTCCAGGATTCTTTTTTTTTTTACTCATTTAGCAGTCTTTCATGCAGTAAGGAAATAAGTGGCTCAACTTATAAGAGACACCACAATCCCATTGCATGCAATATTGCAATTCAAAACATTGATTGGAAATATTTGGTAGTCATACATGCAGAGTTTGTTTGCAAATATTTTCAGCAGGTTGGACAGACTTCTCTTAGTGGCAGAGTGGAAAAGCTCAAATATTGGTAGAAGGCAGAAAGTGAAAGATACTTTCACTATCTTTCACTTTCAGATAGTGAGTTACTATCTGAACTTTCAGCAGCAGTATCCATTTCAGTAACTTAAAATATTACTCAAGTATGTTTTACATATCTTGCAGCACCAGGACCTTGCATTATGCAAATACAATAAAGGTACACTAACAAGTACGTATTTTCAATATAAAAACTGAAGTATGTTGTAAAAGAATCAAAGGAAAAAGCATTTGTTACTTTTACAGTAAATACTCAAAATAAAAATGGTGTTCTTTTCAACTGGAGTGTTGAGTGGCAAACCTTCATACAGAACCAACAGCCTTCAAGTTTCTTAGGAATTAAATCAGAAATCTGGCAAACAGCTCAGATCACAGTGATTGTGTGGAAGCCAAAATAATAATAAAAACCTAAAACATTTTTTCCCCTTTTCAGCAAGGAAATTTAAAACTGTACCATGGAATATACAACATCCTGACATCTTCTCATTGAGAGTAGTTCCCCAAGTTTCCATTAAAAGATATGAAAATAATTCACCAATTAAAAACATTTGTGGTATTGGGTATTTCACACATCAGCTTTTAAGCCATTTGGTGAGTAGAAGCCATCATTTCAATTTGTGTCATCTAATTTATTTGCCACCAACAGCAGAAATTTCCATTTACATGTTTCTTTTGCCAACACAAAACATGTAGATGGCAATTTCTGCAGCTAGGCAATCTCAGATTAGTTCTGCATGCAGAAAAACCAAAATGTCTGGTATTCAGACCTGCAACATACTTCATTGACTATGAATCTTTGAATAAAAATGCTGCTCATGCTTTATAATCACATCAACAAGTTTTCAGTTAAAATGTAGTAATGTGAAGTTTGAACCAGTCTCCCGAATCTTGCAAATGGATTGCATTTAAAAAGAAATTCTTGAAAACCGCAGAGCTGTATACTGTGACAAATGTGTCTTATTTGTCATTAAAAACACTGAAATGATTGTGCTAATGTCACAATGTCGAGACCAAAGTGTGCTTTGGTTGTGTTTATCTTTAGGTAACAGATGTGAGCTAAAACATTTTAGGATTTAAATCTTCTTCCGTGGTCCAGTGATCCTCAAGTCTATATTTCACTGCATCCAAGCAGAGATGATTGTCTTGAGCAAACTTACATACCATGTTTGAAGTACAGTGCAAAATATGAAAAGTGCTAAAGGTCACCACAGTTCTTTCAAATAAGTGGATATAAATCTGAGGCACACAAGGTATTACTACAAGAGATTTACAATAACTATAAAATCTTAATGCTTTATAGTCGTTTCATTCCATTTAAAGTGATCCTTTATCTGTGACCCACCACTTTTTTCACCAAAGATGTCAGCATGTGGACAGTGGTTGCAGTGAGAAAAATAAATAAAAATAAATGGACCCAATCTCAGCCTCCCTATGTGTTCACATACTGATCATACTATGTTGTATGAGACTCTTTGGTCTGTCTTTGACATTACTAGTGTATAAAACAAAAAAAACCCTATAACAATTAATGCTTAGCCTGGGGACTAGGGAGAATAAGGAAAGCCTGGTGGCCCACGAGTCTTACAATAGATTGGGTGAAACCCTGACTGCTATATCCCTCTTGGAACTTTTAGTCTGAGCACCAAATGCAGCCAGCAGACTGAAAACTGTTTTAAAGAGCAATATACGTCTGCCGAGTCAAATGCATGAATGACAAACAAACCAAACCATTCCAAGACCAAAACATTCAACTAAATGTTTAATTGCTTTAGCTGCCGATGCAAGTCATTACATCGGCACCGACACGTCCAAGATGTGTCGATTAAATCAGCAGTGCAGGTGTGTGCTTTTATGACAATTATTTTGCATGGTTTCGCTTCCCCAAAACAGACAAATGTTCTCCCTCTGGGCACGGGATGGTAATGTGAACAAGGCTCCTTTTATTGAAACTGCAGGATGAGTTAAGTTTAATTCTTTGCAGTGGCAGAGCCCGCATTGGTTGTGCAGCAGCAAAATTCGGTTAACGCGACCTCTGATTGTGATACACGTGATAAAAATCAATAAATACATATTATAGAATATATTTGCTGAACTTCAATCCAGAACTACACAGCACCCTGAGAAATCTGGGCAGAGTAAAGGCTTTAGCCACTCAACCTCTCAGTCAGCTAAGCAAAGTGGGCATCAACTAACTCACTCAGTCAGTCACTCTTTGGTTACCTAACAACAACCTGTTGGGTAACTTGCACAGCAGCAATTTAAGGTTTCTCCAACATCGTAGCCTCACAACTGCTTAAGAAAAAAAAAAAAAAAAAAAGCAGCCCATGGCATAAAAACTGGACAAAAGAGAAAAGGTCAAGCTAGTTTGGCGGAATTTCAGTATTTTATGACATTACTGCTATTGCCTGATCTTCCAGCCATGCCAGTCAACCCCAAAGTCTACATTTGAGAGGTTTTCAGCCACAAAGAGGCATCTGACTTGGCAACTTGGAAAAACAACCACACATGGTCATTTTAAGATACTTTGTCATCTAAAGTAGGGCTGTTGTAAACAAATATTTTAGTAATCAAGTAGTCTATCGATTACTCTTATGATTAATCGAGTAATCTGAAAAAAAAAAAATAAAAATTATAAAATTAAATATTGGTAAATTTGGCATAACACCAGTGTTACTATCAGATATCAATATCAGTCAAATTTTTCATTTTTAAGCATCCCTAACAGTTATTTTGTAGTTTAGAAAACTAACCTGTAAAAATAGCTCACTTTCCAAGTTAACCAGAAGAAAAGTTATACAAAGATCTGAAATTATATTAAATTTAATAATAAAAGAGGAAGGCTCACAAATATGCTTATAAAATGTCTATACTCCAGCTTTTAGTACATGTATTCATCTTCAGTGAGTTTAATAGATGAATTGTTGCCTTGCTCCATATCTGTGAAACTTTGGGTTTGAGAATACGGAAAATGTCACCTGCAGCGGAGGGCAGGCAAGTGAACGAACGAAAGATGGGGATGGAGGTGAGGAAATAGACAAGGGACAGACGAACACAAGTCCAGGGACTAGTGGACAATGGGACGAAAGAAAGAATGGGGGGGAGCAGTACGTAATGTACTGCTCAAAAAAATAAAGGGAACACTTAAACAACACAATATAACTCCAAGTAAATCAAACTTCTGTGAAATCAAACTGTCCATCTAGGATGTGTTATTTGAGTGTTCCCTTTATTTTTTTTGAGCAGTGTATTTATGTCACCTTTGTTCGTCACACTCAGAAACCCATCTATAAGCTATGTACCGCCACGATGCGCTCCGCCACCCGTTTGTTGAGACTGGGACGATATGAAATTTATTGTGCTGTTCATCCGTAAAGTTATACTTGCACTGCAAGCATCAACTACTCAGCCGCCCGCCGTGTTCAGTCTAGCCAGTCACCTGTATAAATACTTCTGCAGCACTTTTTCCGCCGTTCGCTTTGAACCAGCAGCTCCCAGAAGAGAAAGGCCCCCATATTCCAGGCATCACACCAGTCATTTTAAGGCTGCTTATTGGTCCCCCAAAAACGATGAAAACCTAGGCATAACCAATCAATACCCACGGCCGAACTAGAAAATTGGACGCTAGGCCGCTAACACTTAGCATTAGTCAACAACTCAGAGGCGGAAGTCAGAGCTCCGTGCAACGCAAACAATATTCTGGCAGGAACACTGTGCGCTAAATAACAAATTAACGAAGCTTCAAAGCGGGTAAATTTTCTTAGAGGAATTTGAATAATCGAGGTACTCGAATCATTCAAAGAATCGTTTCAGCCGTAATCTAAAATGTCTACAGTTTACAAAGAGTTTCTACAAGTCATATCTGCAGAGACAGATAACTTAGTTAATATGAGCTCTTCAGGCTCCCAATGCACCTTCAAAGATAAGAAAAGGGACAAAGCAATAACAGTCTGTGCAATTTATATGCATTAGTACCATCGACCAAACATTATCCGTTCTTGTTTTGGTCTTTATTCTTCGTAAGTATTTTAACTCAGCATCTCAACCTGCAAACTTTCTGGTGACTACACTGACCATTGATAACAGCAGGACTGTACCTGGGTGAAGGTGCAGTAGTATAAATGCTTACTTGATATAGAGAAAGCCCGAAATGTTGGCAATTGCAAATAAAGAACTGGTTGTAATTATCTTTACAAAGAATCATAACAATTTACAGAAAATTTTATGTCCAAAATGTAGTATTCATTGTTCTGAATGTAGGCTTCATACAGTGCACAACTGACGATTGCACAACAGCATGAGTCATGATTTACACGCATGTCCTTAAACCAAGGTCAGAACCCAGAGAACTACTTTCTGTTTACAGCACCAACAGAAAGAGTAATAATGCAGACAGCTTTAACCCTAATGGCTTCAACTACAAAAAAATTTACTTATGAGAAGATGAACCTCGGAAAAACACAGAATCATTTAGCCTGATAACACGGAGGCCATCCATTATTCAGTGAGATTAATTTTTCTGTAGGAAGTAGAATACATTTACCACATTATCTGCCACTAATCTCAAGATATTACCACAATATAACTCCAATAAATTTGATTAAAGAAATTAATTATAAAAAGTAAATGTTCAAGTTGGCTAGTAGAACAATGTTCTGTCTTTAACCATTGTCTCCAAGTTTAGTTTCATTTCTGAATTACTGGTACTCGACACTCCATTCTCACAGCTGTATCACTAAGAGCTGTAGTAAGATATAGTGAAAGATAATCTGGCCAAGAACTTACCCACATTACTCCTGCTTTGTTTACATAAAGCTTGTGTTCTCCAATTACTTTCTACATATTTAGCAACATTTTCAGAACATTAGCATTGCAATAAGTGCTTCATATTTTCACAATTTCTTGTATAAAACAAATGGATAAAAATGAAACTATTGAAATCTCAAGAGGTTGCAGAGTTGTGTTCAACAGCGGTGCAGACATCATGTATTTTTTTTATTTTAACAGACTTCAACCTTGTTGATTGCAAACACCACTGCTGCTGTTCGCGCAGGTGTTTGTAATCTCACCACCATTTCATGGCCATCTCCTACTTCTCCAGGTAGGATGGTTGCGTTTACTGCCAAATGTGTTGCACTAACAAAGCATCAGCTTTTACTAGTCAGGAGAATGCTTTGCCAGTCACCTCTTTCTGCAATGTCTATAAAACTTTAAGAACAAGATCCCGTAGCACATTGGTTCTGCAATGTAAGTGTCTGATGTATGCTTTAATTGACAACAGAAAACTAGGACATTCTTGCACATTTGAAATAAACAAGATAAATAATATTTTTCCAATGTCAAAATAAAAAGTTATACATTTGCACATACCTCGGACATAAATTATTCCAATCACTCTACACAACAAAATTTAACAAATCTTAGTTTTGCATTTATTATAAACTACAATAAATCTGCATAACATATCAAATTGCAGTATCATTGTGTGCAATGCTGCAATCGCAAAAAAGCTGCTTAGATGCAATTTTTGGTAGGTTATTCCATTTCAAGAGCCATGCACCCCTACTGCTGATATGGGTAACATTTTTGACCAGTTGGACATCAGAGTGCCCTTAATACCCACCTATGACGCATGGGACGTTAAAGATCAGAGTCAGACAAATGTCATGTAATAACAGAAAAGTGAAAATGTATAATGCACTTTTCAATGATAGCACTGCAAGTAAATATTTATTCAATATTCTTCAGTCTTGGTGGTAGGCATAGAAGTAAGATTCCTTAGAGGATTTAAAAGCAAAGTTTAAGTCTTCAACATCTCTATCCCATATTAAACAATGAAGGACAGATGAAAATATTTTTAGCCAAAGATTTACTATTCCAAGTTATTTACTCAAGCAGCTTCTTTCATGTTCATGGTATCTGGTTAATCAGGCAACAAGAACATATTGTTAACTTCAGTCTTCATTATGGTTTTCCTTTTATTCTGAGCACAAACACAGACTATTGTTCCAATTGATAAACTGCCACAAGACAGCAATATTCCATTAGATAAACCCTTGGAGCAGCAAGCTTGGCAAGACGCCCCTTTCCAAAAAATAAAAATAAAATTAAAAAAAAATAACTCAGTCAAGGCTTTCACTGTGTAGAGCCAGCCTACAGAATTGTCTCCATGTAGGCATCTGAGTGCAGAGCATCTTGTTCCACAGAGACCTCATAGTTTACCTCAGAAACCAGGTTAGAGAAAAACCATAAGGTTCTTTAGTTATACTCATTCTTTAACAGACATTTTCCACATTTCCACATTTTCACCCCAATGAGTAGAACATTATAGGAGGCATTCAAATATAACATGTTTTATTAGAGATTAGTTCAGATCCCACTGCATCTATGCAGGAAGAAGGGGAAGAGGGAAAGATTTTTGCAAAGTCATGGGTGATTTCATGAAAATATACTGATGAACATTACAGACTACTCAACTCTTTTGGAGTGTGACATGCAATTGCCAAACTTTGAATAGAATAGAATTCAACTTTATTGTCATTGCACTGTCACAAGTACAAGCAATGAAATGTACTTTGCATCTATCCAGAAGTGCTATACAGGATATAAATATTATAAACAGGTGTACAAAGAGAGTAATTGTAACATGCTATAAAATATTTGTATAAATATAGATATGAGAGCTATGTACATATTATACAGATTACACAGGTTATACAGAATATACAAGAATATTAGGAATGATGGGCATGGTGTCAATCTAAAGAAAACCACAATGCATGTTCAGAAATATTCCAAGTCATCTTACTTGTTCACATGATACTATACTCCCAAAATCATAAAACATGCATACACTGATGTTAATTTCAAGTAAAAGATTAACTCCAAACCTGATGATGTACTTAAACAAGTTTTGGTGTCAAAACACATCTAGGAGGACACAAACTGCCCATATTTTAATTTTTCCATATAAGGTCTTAATGAACAATGATTTAAGCATTTTAATAAAATTTAAAAAAAGGCTACTCAGAATATGGTATAGAGTCTTGCAAGCTGCATATTTTAGATACGGCCAATGATTCAAATGGTTGAATCAACCAATAATATCACATTCTACAAGTAATGCGATATGACATTCACCGAAAGTACGACTGGGCCATATGTCATTCACTGTAATACCATTAAAAAAAAAAAACAAAAAAAAAAACAACACTTGCCCAGGAAAATACCTTTTATTGTGATATGCTAATTTCTTGACACAAATACTTTACCCCATCACCCATACAGCTATATTCAAGTTGTAAAGGTGAATGCAAACATGGCTGTACTTCCATAAAAACAAAGAACCTGGTTTACACCCGGGTTGGACTAAATTTGACAGGATTTGCTTCCTTCTTGTAGCAGGAAGGAGTTCATAGAGGCCAGCTCATGCAAAGAAGGTGAAAAAACATTTCCCATCTGCAGCTCTATGACTCAACTAGTCAAAAGTGAAGGCCGGTTAAGCCTGGTGTTAACATATCAGGGATTCCCAAAGTCGGTCCTCGAGGGCCGGCATCCTGCATGTTTTTAGTTCTCTCCCTGATTTAACGTATCTGGCTCGAATGATGGCTCGTTTGAGGCCTAAGAAGAACATTTGACATTATGAAAAGGTTGTCACTACCACCAAGGAGAAAACTAAAACATGCAGAATGCCAGCCCTCGAGGACTGACTTTGGGGACCCCTGACATAGATGTTCAAGGAAAGGGCTATAATCATGGCTTTCACTATGAACAGTGAAAGCCAAGAGGCTGACACCATGAAGATAACTGAATGACAGAAAGGCCCACCAACCACCTCTGAAGACAGTGCACCTATGGTTCTAGACTATACACCCAAATGCATTGCAGAATTTTTATATTTTCACTTTAAGGCTAAAGCACACTAAAGATGTTAAAAACAAAATGCCTCCATTACTTCCTGCCTTGGAACATATGTTTGACCAGCAATCCTTTTCAAACCAGGAGTCTCAGGAGTGCCGACAGTCCTGAAAGAAATATAAACCCAAATACCACAATAGTCCACCTCGGGAGCCTCTTCTTCTACAGTTGCTAGTTCTTCTATGGTAGTATTTAACAAGATAAAAGAGTATACAAGTATGACCCACAATGTCACCATTATAAGGACAACGCCAAAAGATGCATTTTATGGTATAATTGATTTTATTCTAATAAACCAAGTTTCTTTTGGTAGACTATGCCACTTGAAAACTACAGTGAAAATTTTACACCTGGTGTCAGAGTCTGTGAAAATATAGCTGTACAAAAGTAAAGATTCTGCATCACATCAGAAAACAAGATGAAATATTTGCCAAAAAGGTGCTTTATTTCCAGATTAATACAAGGCAGAGAAGTGAAATTAAGCCATTTTTTTAAACAAAAGAGCTAATTCACATAAGACTACCTATACAATTTTATGCCAAGTATGAAGATAACTGAGATCAGATGTACCAATGACAGAGTACTCAAATTGAAGAGGTACAAATCTCAGCTACTTGCTTCTCACAGAATTAAATTGACAGAGTATGCGTGACAAGATGCAGAGCAAAAAAAAACTGCCAGAGTGCATACACTGACATGCACAACCTGTCCTTGAAAACTAAAAGCCCACAAATAACAGTTCAAAATATCCGTTAAAACCACAGATACGACTTGCTTAACGACACGCTAAGTGTACCAAGGCAAATGCTGCAGTTTACAGTCCTGCATTAAATAAAAAGGTCTAAATTCTGTGACAAGGAAATTAAAACGTTGATGGTTTTTAGCTGCTGGAGCAAAGAGTTTTAAAGTCACATTATTTGTACAGGCCATAAACAGCCATTTGTATTTTCAAGTAGATTATATTTTATTTTCAAGCAGCATAAATTTAGTAATTTTAAGTCGGCAACTTTACATTTACTTGGTAGCCAATGTGTTTTATTACCTTGCTTTATCTACAAGGCAATCAGCACAGAATTTACTTAACTGATCTTAAAACTTGCCATTTCAAGCAAATCAACCATTGACTCAAACTATCCACGTAGGTCGTTTTTTGTAGCTCTTTATGTGCTGAAAACAGAGAAGCACAGCTAAAGACCAACATTATCTTTGAGAACCAATTCTAAACCAAAAGAATAAAAAAAAAACATCCTTTATTGGGAACTAAAACATTAACTTCAGTATCTTGCCGATCACCACACCCAAAAGGCCAATGCCGGCCCTCCACCACACTTTGAAATCACAGACGTTTTCTCAAGTCAAATTCTGTGCAGCTTGGCTTAAGATCGAGAAACTGTTAGGAGAAAACTGTAGACTCAACAGGTCTATCAACAAAATGTCAAAAGCAAATCTACAATTCTTTAACACCTTTTACAGCAGATTGTTCCATAGACTAACTTCAGTTAGTCTATGGAACAATAGACTTAAAAATTTTTTTGTTTAAGATAAAGAACTTGTACATGTCCTAATCCAAAACAATCATTTTTACCGTTTAGGGGAGAGGATAAGTCATGTTTTAAATCCATTTCTTTCTTATGCCGACAGAAACTGCAAGGCACAAAAGCCCATGAGCATGAGATGTTGCATCTGTGGAAGCTGTTGTAATTCACTGAGTGTTTTCAAGGGCAATGCATTACTGGCCTGCAGTGATGATCTGCCCATGCAGAGGGAGGGCCACCCTGTGGCCAACAGACTAAATCTTGTGCAACATTCAGACAAGCCGTACTACAGTAGAGGAGGCCATGTTATGAAAAGAAAAGGGGACGGATGACCATTTAGGAAGGACAAAAGACATAAAATTGCTTCTCTTTTCAGCCATTCCCTGCATACTAACCTGGTTCTGACAGCGACACAATGAAATACAGAGAGAAAAGTGATGTGTGGCCTCAGAGTCCTGCATTTTAGCCGCTGTCAGCAGCCTTTATTTAGAAAGGCAAACGTAGTCGCAATACACAGAGACAGCGACTCTTATCTCATGTCCTCAGCAGTATAGGGGTTGCTGAAGCGGGAATGGTTGCAGGAATAGAGAAAACGGCTAAAAACAGCAGATATTCATCACATGTTCATCTGCAGCAACTTAATTAAAAAGAGCTCTTCTGTGCTCACAAATGCTGCTTTAAAACCATAAATAACAGACACTATATAATATTTCACAACCATACAGTTGCTTCCAAAGATAATTTCTATATTAAGAAGTTGTATTTTAAATGCAGCTTCTTAAAATCTCCTCAAATTTGGCTTTAAAATGTCATCAAAAAAGTGTATCTTGGCACTTTCAGGTCAGCATTTTTTCCCAGTCAAAATTACTTTGTCTTAAAAAACGTTAAGTTTTAGTGAAGAAACTACAAAATCTTTAGACCATAAAAACCCTAACCAAATCCTTACAGAGAGATTCCATATTTTAGTAACCTAATAGTAAATTTTCAGAGCAATATGCAAAAAAATTAATTTAATGAAATTACTATTGTGTTAAATTCCAAGACACAGGGGTAAAACCACTGCTGCCACAATTGGTGATTGAGATTAAGTGCAGTATATATAATGGTAAGAAAAAACAACACAAAAAAGTTCAGTGATTACAATAGCCAAAATTAATTGCATAAATTACTGTCCAACTTACTGCCAATGTAACTTAGCACTGTAATATGAAGGACATAACTGATTTTATTTCCTTCCAGTCTCACTAAAAGTGCTTCCAGTGTTAGAAACTACTCAACACAGGTTTTTCCACTGATTTCTATGCATAATTCCCAGAATTTTCTTTAAACATGTCCAAAAATGACCTGCAATCATTTTCTTCTAATTTCCCAAACCAGTCATTTTTTCTGAATTCAAGTCCTTGATGGCGAGAATCACAATTTTATTACAGTCTGAATAAAAACTGCTTAGTGTGACAGGTCTGTAAAATCTGAGGTCCCAATCATTTGAGTCAAAATTTACTGCATCACCACCTGATTTGTTTTGAATGCGTTTAGTCATCTGCTGTTCCTCTGCAATTGATTATGGAGACTCATCGGAATCCGCAGTCACCCAGTCCAAAAGACTGGGTGACTATTGCTGACTTCATGGGTATAGTTACCATAATCAATTGATTGTATGCGTTTCAGTTTGCCAAGCATCTGCTTGTATATTTACTGCCTCACGTTTCTTTTCCCCTACATCAGCTTATTTTTATGGCAGAAAAATGCACAAAACTTTAAATAAATCAACTATTGAGTTGTGGGAGAGGAGACTTGAACTAACTCATAAATATTTTACTTTCCCTTTAAGATTCTCACTAACATGCTGCTCAAAAAAAATTTCTCAAGAGTACAAATTTGACAAAAAACACTTTAGAATGTTATACGGTGCAAATAGTGACATGGTCCATTGAAATTCAGGTTAAAATATTTTTCCTTTATTAGGCTTCTGTTTATCAAAACCACCCCATGGTACTTTAGCACTATTACATGCAGCAAAATACATACCATTTCAAAATTATGCAACTCAGCAGTTTCTCAAACTTAGACATATGATCTTAATATTTAAATGTTAAATGTTAACTCAGGCCATATCCAGCTGTTAAGATGAGCTGGCACATGAGGTTTAAAACAGTATGTTGACAAATGTTTCACACCAAAGGCAAAACTGGACACAAAGCAAACTTTGGGACAAAAAAAAAAAAAAAAAAAGAGGAAAAAAAACTTCTACTTTAAAAGGCTTTAACCATTTCTCCAAGTAGTTACATTAGCATTTCTGCTTGGTTCAAATTAAAGCAAGGTTAGTACAGGGTGTAGAATTCATGGCAGGTGGGGGCTTTACAGTGGAGACTCTTTACATCGATAATATTGCACAAGACAGTTAGAAAAGTAGTACTTGTTATTTTGATTTTTAGCCATCTTGAACAGTTTTGTGCCAAAAAGCTAAGGCTACCTGTTTGGTGTGTCAGTGCAACGGATGTCCAAAGCTAGCAATAACTCAATATCACAATTAAATCTTATATAATCACGTATCCAAGCGTGGACTTGGATACGTGAACTTGAGAGAAGATAAAGTCGCTCCTTGTGACAAGCGTTTTCAGAGATTAGGGCTTGAATCAAAATTAGAATAAATATTTTTGTAAGCGACTCAACAAAACAGCAACGACATTATTTGTTTATAGATTAAACTTGAAATGTTAGCAAACCAACCAAGCAAACAGGAAGCGAAATTGTAGGGGAGATTGCAGTGCCGCGACAAAATGTACTTGAATTAAGCATAGAGCGGGTTTCCAATTCTGAGCTGTATTTGAAAAAAATGAAATACAATTTTGAGTCTGGCGTCCGAAAAACCGAGAGGGTGGAGGCGCCATGTTTAATTAATGCGTTGCAGCTGTGCTACTGCGACTAAGCTAGCAGTTACCGTTAACTCGAAAAAGATCCAATAACGCAAAGAAAAACTTAGTAGTCTATTTGTTTAAAAAAAACAAATAAACTCAAAGCTCCAGAAGCGGGTTATATTTATAAATGGCGTTATTACTAAAAGTATGGCGAACATTAGTAGGACCGATATCAAAAGCGACAACTCCCCTGTTTTCTGGTTTAAGTTCAAAATGCGTTCGTTTTGTCATACTCGAGTTTTAAGTGAGCCACCATTTTTTTTAGGAGCAACTCGTTCTTCTGAGTATAACAATAAGGCCAATGCAACACCTTATGATAGGCAGACACAAACTGCTAGCTGCCCTGCTAGCTAGCAACCCTCCTTCCATTTAAACAGCCTTAAGACGAACAGGCGCACCACCACAGTGACCATTTCAACCCCACTGTTGCTACGTGTCTTACCTCGAGGTGTTGAAGTGGCGACGCGGGTATTTAATGAAGTCCCTGCAGACAAATGTTTGGTCGTAGTCTTCTTGAAGCATAAGGGGGCGGTGGCGGGAACGCGCACGTCCTAAATAAACTGATCAGGGCGTTAGCCAATCAGCAGCCATGCAGAGGGTCCATCGCGAGTTTATTCATAACTAGATGATGAGCTGCAGCTGCAGGCTTTGTACAGAATGTGTCTCTTTTTCAGAAGCCGCTTCGTTTGGCAAAGTAAAAAAACAAACAAAAAAATACAAATAAAAAAAGGACAACTTTGTCGGCTAACAATTCAACATAGCAAAAGTTAAAAATAAATAAAAAATACAACTGAATCAGTTTTCCGTATTGTTTTTAGCTTGTGTAGAATATATACAGACATAACTAGAGATCAATCCGTGTAAGATATTTGTTTTTTAACACATTGAGTAAGAAAATGGAACTTCAACAATCACACAGATTGTTCAGTTCCTTTAACTCTGAAATTGCAGATTGCTCTATACTGCCCATCTGTGGACATTGGGCAAAAACTACCAGAAGTTGCACAGTGGTGCCATGGAAAATCTGTCAGAGGGTAGAGTGTCAGATATTTCTTGTGAACTTAAACATCTGCATGGTGCTGTAAGTAGTACTATCATGGCACTTATGAATAATAAAAAGAATCGTTCCAGCTACTTGTCCATGCTTGCTGGGCTTTTAATTTTACACATCTACACATTTGAAATCATGCTGTCATATATTTTTCATGTCAGTTTACACATTATTGTATTAATGGCCTTGTTTTTGTAGTTTTAGAGCAAAGTCTGCTATTAAACCTTGACTAAAATGTCAAATTTAGTTTAAAAAAATTGATACATCATTGTAAATAAAACAGAGACTAATAGGATCACGTGTAAACATTCGACACGTAAAAAAAGAAGAAATGGGTTGGTTTGCAGTAGCAAGTCACCAGCTTTTTTTCAGTATTTTGCTTTAAGTTTACTTCAAGTTTTATGAACAACAGCGGAACACCCACTAATAATATTTGGTAGTCGCCTAATGTGTATCACAATGAATTAACTTGATCCACTGGCTCTACAGTTGTACAACTGCAAGCATTAACTCTATGCAACGCAGATATTCCTATTACATTGGAAATACATTCTTGAAAGTAGCCTCTCTCCAGTGACTTTCCCTCCCCCCCTTCCACAAATAGACTTGACTTGTGCAGTCACACCTGCATGGAAATTCAGAAAAAGTATACACAATGTGCCTATGAAAGCAAGAACTTCATCCAGCAACTCTAAGTGGCACAACATGCAGGCTGCAGAGTGTAACCTACATAGCTTTGTTCATGTCAAGAGTTACACAGGATGCATCTATTTTTTTAATAAGTCAGTGTTTGAAAATAAAGTATAAAAACAAAGAGTTGATTTCAAGAGGGTTGTTTTGCACCTAATAAAGGCCTCTAGAAGATAAACTGTGTTTTAAATTAGCCTGTTGTAGAGACCGTTTTCCAAAATCACTCTTCCCCATGTTTCAACACTGCACACGACAAAAAAAAAAAGCGTTACCATGAATCCCTCATTGATTACCCCAAAGCTCTCCAGTTCATAGTTGAAAATCAGCCGTCACATGAATGCACCACAGTGACTTTCCTCTCCCCTCTATCCCCCCCATCCCCGTCACGTCTGCATGCAATAAGATGATCTGCTCTGCACACCAAAAAGGACCAACCGAAACAGACTATTCCGATGGGCTGATTTCAAAATGCTTGAAGCAAATGAGCAAATGTGCAGAAAAAGATCTTACCGTTTCTATAAACGAAAGTTAGGGGCGTCCTTGGGGCAAACAATCTCTGAATGAAACACCTGGTCAAATGATGTGGATTCCTCGCTCTCTTTTTTTCTCTCTCTCTCTTTCTTTTTTAGTTCAAACTTGGAAACATAACAAAAAAAAAAGCCAACACAAACAAGATAAAATGAGAAAAATAAAATATTTTATTAAATTAAAAAAACAACAAAAAACAGGAATGATATCGTTTCAGCAAATGCACGAAACAAACAAAAAGGTAAAAGGGAGGAGGAGGAAGGGAGAGGGGGGAAGATAAAAAAAAGCACAAAGCCAACAGAAGAAAGAAAAAGGAATCAAATAATGAAACAAAAAAAGAGCCCGGCTTTCTGCCCCGTGTCTCGCTCTTTACAGGTGCGCCACACAAATACGCCACATCACTGGAGTGGGAAGCGACGCGGAAGAGGAGGCTGTCTTTAAAAGAAGCTAGTCCTGCCGGGGAATATATGCGGACCGCATCACAGCGCGCCTATATAACTCTCCGCACTCGCCGTTTCATCCCATTCAACCAACTCACGAGCATGCGTCGGACGCGGAGGTATACCCGGAGTGGCTCCCCGTCCGCTGCTCGTTGCGTGCGGCGGCTCTTAATCGCCATTGGCTCTTCGCGCCGCGCGTCTCTCCTGGATCGCAAGCTGCAATTCGTCCCCGAGACAGTCACTTAAAGAGACAGCGCGTT
The DNA here is from genome assembly GCA_010277075.1 of Poeciliopsis retropinna. Taxonomy (NCBI): domain Eukaryota; kingdom Metazoa; phylum Chordata; class Actinopteri; order Cyprinodontiformes; family Poeciliidae; genus Poeciliopsis; species Poeciliopsis retropinna. Next base: position 6,708,407 of record VMRM01000019.1, read on the forward strand.
TATTCCTCATCCTCTTTTCTTTCTTCTCCCTTTATATGGCATTTGAAGTCAAACGCCGTTCCACTGAAGGACGGACGAGCGTCATTCGTTTCACTTTCAACCCACATTCTGCATTGAAATGACCCGATGGCCATTTAGGGTGCGCTGCTTTCAACGTGTTGGTTTTTATTGTATCCTCGGATTAAACACTATTTAAAATAAAAAACCTATCTCCGTCGCCCTTTGCCAGCCTCTCTCTGTCCGTCTTTATCTAGTTCATTCATATAATGTATCATCAGAGTAAATAACAGCAGGCATCAGCGTGTAATTCTGCCGCAAACCCGTCTTTACGCTAATCGAAAGCTGCTGATTTCAGCACCACAGACAGCGCCGCGCTCGCACATAGACCGCCTGCAGGGCTCTTCAGTCAGAACCGAGTACAGTGCAGTTCAGCGTCCAGCACTCAGATCAGAAACATAGATAGGCGTTTACGTTACGAACAGGCTGCTAAAAGCCCCAGTTTAAATCACTTGTGAGGCCCCTTGTACAGCTTGAGTGGAGCAACAGTTAGACTGGGAAAGAGAAAAAAAATATGTTTCTGGACAGGAACCCGCAAAACTCCTTACATACAAAATATCTTTGCCAATTCATTAATTCCAAGGCATCCTAATAGTCAAAGAAATGACAAATCAAATGACATGCAAATGTGTCCATACAACTGACACCAATATAAAAATCTGTGCAATCCACACCCTGGCTAAAGTCACTGAATTATGAGTCCACCTGTGTGAAATTTAGCTTAGTATAAAGTCAGATGTTCTTTGATAACCCAGTAGCTTTGTTTAGAGAATATTACTGACAAACAGCATCATTATGTCCAAGGAACACAGAAAAAAGGCAAGAAGAAAGCTGTTAAACGAAAAATGATAAGTTGCATCAAAATTTGCAACAGGTACAAACACAATAAATTGGTATGATGAGGTGAGATCAAAGTTCAACTTTTTGGCCCACATGTAGCTCGTTACGGGTGGAGGAAACTTAACGCTAAATATTCTGAATACAGCATTGGCACAGTGAAATGAGCAGATAGCAGCATCATGCTGTGGGTATGCTTTTCTTAAGCCGGCAAGAGCCGATGTAAAGATGGACATGGTTGTAACAATCCAGGATTTAAACCTCTTGGACATTGCTAAAAACTTGAGAAAAGATCCTGGAGGTTTCACCTTCCAGCTGGGTGACTAAACATAACCATCAGAGCTGCAATGAAAGTGCAGTATATTTTATAGAGTATATTTTGAAATGGCCCCCAGTCAAGTCCAGGCCCAAGTAGGAGGACGCTGCAGTGCTCACAACAAGCCTATGCATGTACATGGAGAATAGAATAAAAAGAGTATATGGTTTCCAAATAATAAAAACAGAAATGTTTGCTATAGCTTCATATTTAACATCATGAATCAATAGGGGAATCTTCAGAGGTATATCTCAAATGGTGTAGCACATCTAGAAACTGAAACCTTCACACATTCTTCTTCTCAAAACACCTCAAGTTGAATCATATGGCTGAGAACCAATTAGTCAACAGCCATTTTCAGTTCTTGTCGTGGACTGGATCTAGAGCCCACAGTTCTAACACATCTAATATCTAAAACATTTCAAGGTGTGCTGGGAGTAATGTTTTTTTTTTTTTTTACCACTTTCATAAAGGCCAGATTTTGTGGAGAACACAACCAACAGAGCTGTCCTGTATACAGACTCTCCCATCTTAGGCGTGGCTCTCTGCATCTCCTCCACAGTTACCATATAGCTCTTGGCTGCTATAATTAATGCTATCCTTGCCCTGCTCGTCTAGTTTAGATCCATGACCTCGACTGGTTTGAAGTTCTGCCATATTTTTTCCGTTGTTAGATTTTGAACAGAACAGTGTTCTCTGAGACTTTCAAAGCTTGAAATGTTTATACTCTCACTGTTTTAAATGTCTCAGCTTCCTCTCGGCCTGTCTGCACTGGCTTAACGATGCTGTTTTTCACCAATGTTCTCTAACAAATCTGAGGCCTTCAGAGAATATTAAATTCCAATAAATAACCTTGAAGAAGGCGGTTGTGCAGTGACTAAATGGGAAAAAGTTCAAGGTGTCTGGATACTTTTGCAAGGCATTATATTTGTTCCTTGACCTAATGCCAAAACTAACCAAAGGCAGCGAGCCCAAATCCAGACTGACCAATCACAGCCAATTTAAAAACAGCAAGAAGCACAGCAACCATAAATCAATTCTCATTTATAAGTAATTTTGTGCTCCTGATTCAGTGCTCTTTGCAAGACTGTATACTTGATTAAACAAAGAATTCAAAAACACAAAAGACACAAAAACTTAAGCGCAAAATTGTTTGTCTTGAGCCATTTTTAATTAAATTTGAAAAATGCAGACATGCAAATTCCATTTTACCAAGAATTTTGTTGAAAACTATTCCAATTGCAGCTGCTAGAAAACAAAGAACTAAGATCTGTGCCATCTTTGAATGCTATGCTGCATCTGCTAAACTTGAGGCCCATTCAAGGGAAGTAAATGGCAAATCATTTTATGCAAATCCACATGGTACCACATGAGTGTTAGCGTGGCTTCTAGTATTCCATAAAGAAAGCAGAAAAGTTGTGATACAGTGTCTGAAAGTGTTGAAAGGAGAATTTGCCTGCAGATCTTCTCAGAGCTTGCGCTCGTCTTGGCAGCTTTGCTGACAGGTACGAACTGAAAAAAGGGAAAAACAAAGATCGTTTCAAAATGCACAGATTGCAAGAAGGTATTACCAGAAAATATGAATATCCAATCTATGCTACACCTCACATTCATATCACACAACCAAACAAAACTTCTGTTTTAAATAAGGCTGCGTAAATAGTGCACCAGTAGTGTGTTTCAGAGCAATTTTGTTGCTCTAAGCATCACTCTTCATCGTATGATGTGGGTCCAGCTTTCTGGCTCACAGTAGTTGGTATTAGCATGTGATCATGATGTAAAACCTGGAAATCCTTTTCAGATGTCTGCTTTTTAGAAAATATTTTTTTTCTTACCGCCAACATTAAAGAAAGGTAAAGACAAAAGCAATCAGAATCAAGACGTTTACGTCCAGTCTAGTTCCTGAATCTCCTTGAAGTTATTGTCCCTCACAAATATCAGATCATTAACATTTAGACCTCTTAAGATGAAAGAAGGGCCTAAGCCTACAGTCTCATTTTATGGTAATTTGTGAATATACAGCATGGTGCAAAAGTCTTTTCTCATTTCTTCAAGTTGATGCTGTTGATGCTGCTGTTACAAACAACCAGCTTATTTGAAACGTTAGACATTTTCCTACCTGCAGCTTGTCGATTTACTGAACTTAATCAGTGGAAAACAACAGAAACAACCAAGTTTGAAGGACAGGAAGTGTGTAATTTAACCTCAGAATCCAGCCGTTCTATAAACTTCCTCACTGATTTCTTAGGGATCATCATTTAACAAAGATTAGGTATAGATAGATTGGGTATAGATCTACTGCGTAGATGCTTAAAGCTGGCCAGGCTATTCAACTGTAAACTATATACTAAGCTTTGAGCATTTCAATTGTTGAGCCAATCATGTGCAGACAGAAAGCAACGCAAACCTAAAGCCATCAAGGGGAGTTTTAGTTACAGAAGCAACTAGGAGGAGCTGAAGCTCTCCACAGTAAAATAATTTGTCGAAAGAATAACATTTATCGGCCAGTCGATTTATCGGAACCAATTTCATTTTTACCAAGAATTTTGGTAAATTCTTTTGGGAGATCTGTAATAGGCCGATTTCCATCAAACACAAGGCTTGTTGGAAAACATCCACTGCATATCGCCCTGAAAAATGGTAGTAGCACGATCATGCTGCTGGAATGGTTTTCTTCAGCAGCAACAGGACAGTTGGCCAAAGTTGATGGGAAAGTGGATGGAATCAAATACAAGGCGATACTGGAAGGAAACTAGTAAAAGTCTGAAAATGGTTTGAGACTCTTAGGTTCGCCTTCCAGTAAGACAACCCTAAACATACAGCTAGAGCTAAAATGTAATGGTTTATATTAAAGTTTATTCATATTGTAGAATGGCCCAGTCAAAGTACAAACCTCAAGTCAATTGAGGTCCTCAATTGAGGAACTGTTGCAAGACTTGAAAATTCGTGTTCGAAGATGGTCTCCATCCAAAAAAAAACCTGGAACTGCAGCTGAAGATGGCTGTAAAACATACTGGCTCAGGGAGGCCATACTTCTCAGGTTTTTATTTTCTGAAAACCGTGCATCATTTTTCTGCAACTGTTTTAGTTCATCACGTAAAGTCAAAATAAAATATAGACTTGGATCTCTATTCATACGTTGAGTTATGTGCCTTATCTTTTCTTGTTTAATTTTTAAAGTAAACCCTTTCGGTCCAAGTATTCCTGAGTTACCTCTTAAAGCCTACATTAAATACCCAGACACAGCATCACAGTGTCAGTCTCACTCGTTCTGGCTTGGGACTGAACAAACAACTGGCAAGTACTCCTAGAGCAATGGTGTATTAAATGCTATGCTGCTCAGGAGAATTCCCTGCGTGGCAGCCAAGGCAACAATCATTAGCAAATCTTACCATCTTCCTGCAGCTTTGGTCCAGCACTGTCTTGCTGTCAGGGCCTCGCAGCTCCTGGCCAACCACACCATACCCAGGGAGCTGTAGGAAATCAGCCGTCTCCGTTCCACCAAGGAGACCAGACATATTAGGCTGCAAGCTGCAGAGAACCCTCTGGGTGAAAGATTAATTAGAGCTGACAAATCGCATACTATTGGAAACAAGCCCAATACATCACACAAAGATGGCTCACATGAAGCAAATGAAAGTGATTCAGTAGCTCCAAGAGGCCTGAAGTATTCCTCCAAGTCCTGTTGAATTATGGTTAGCACACTCTTGCTTCCCCTCTTGTGAAAAAAAAAAAAAAGTATCCAACCACGAGTGTTTGGCTCAAGAGCATGCAAATGTAATGCATTTGTTCACCTTTAAAAAAAAAAAAAAAAAAAAAAATTTAACATACATACAGGCAGCAGCTGTTATCAGTTTGACACCCAGTTTTGCTGCTTGTATGAAATTTACATTCTCAGAGATTCTCAAAAAATAAAATCATGCTGAGCTTCAGTTACCTGAAAAGTTGGAACTGGGAGCTGGGTTTGACATTAGACCCAAAGTAACAGTTCTGGTAATCATATTTTTTTTAACTTTACGTTTCATAAGCTAACACCACTTTCAATTTTTTTTCACATTAGGGTTCCAGGTGCACCATGTACCACTGATTTTGGACGCAGTTTTGCATGTGTGTCCTGTAAAGTAAATATTTTTTTTCACCACTTCTCGCTATTGTTAATGCGAGGAGCGGCCATTACGAAGCGCGAAGTCCGCCTTACAAGTCCAAAATGGAGGTCGTTGGCGTTGCTCCAGCGTCACAGGGCGGTGCAGGTAATTTTTCCGACTGGGAAGACGAGATTTCCCAGTTCCGTGCACAACTCGAACGCAACATGAGCTCTCCAATTTCCTGGTAGCAGTGTGCTGTCCAAGAGGGTGTGGCCTTAAAGGGACATGACTCGAATAAACCTTTCAGGTACTGAGTATAAGGCCTGCAAAAAAAACAGACTTTTTTTTTAAGTGAATACATTGAGCCCAAGTAACCCATTAACAGGGTGATTGAGAAAACTCTTTTCTATAAACATAAAATAGTTAACACAGGAACTATAAAGGGGCGTAATTGAAAAAAAAGATGCAAAGAATGTATATTTTTGTATATTCTTAATTAAAAAGACAGCTGGAAATGGTAGCTTCTGGAGTTTTTTCTATGTTTTTTGTGCTGAATGTGCATATAACTTCTACAACAGAAAGAAACTAGTGTTATTCATTGTTTTGCTGGAAATAATAGGCTTTATTGTTTTTAATGAGATACTGTTTTCCCCTTTGCATAGGTGTGCACAGTCACAGATGACAAAACACTGAGTTTAATCTACTTAAAGTTCAAACAATAAAAGCAGGCATTTGATCAGTGGGCTCCAGCCTAACTTTAAACAAATAGATAAATAAATTTGAGCCCTTCACTTTCACAATGAAGCTGAATTTTACTCTGTAAATAATTTAATTTTTTTATATATAGATATATATTCCCCGTCCGCCTACACTCCCCCAACTTCTCCTAAAGTGTCAGGCTTGAAGCCAACTGTATTTTGCAGCCAGAAGAATGAAAACATCTCTTTGAATTGAAAAGATGGATGGCCTCTTGTCTTCAATTAGGCTGTGATTACTGGAAGAAGAGGGCACTCTTTTCTGCACAGATTGCAACAAAATCAACCTTTGGCAGGTATTGTAGGATGATTTTCATCCTACAATACCTACAATAGGATTTTCATTGTAGCTCATCTGATGGACTTCTGGAAATATTTTTTAACAAGCTGATTCTTCAACAGTGTAGATATTTCCTTGAACTTTGTTTCTTTATCTTTAGAATGTAAAACCTGTCTCCTCTCTTGAATATGTGGAGACATTATGTGATGCGAAAAGATTCTAAAACAATTATCTTTTAAACTGAAAATCCTCAAATTAAGACAGTTTGCTTGCAAAACTCAAAAGTCTCAATCGACCCCTCAATTCTTGTCTTTTCTCTGCCCACTGATAATCAAAAGAGCTCCTTAGTCCCTCCCATTCCCTCTAAATGTCAAAGACAGGTTCTCTCTTGACCTTGACTCCCTTTCTGTGAACCTGGTGGCATCCTGTGACGATGAGAGGCCGGGCATTTCATCACACACGGGCATTCTTTTCCCACAGTGTCTGCAGAGTGAGATGTCAATAGTACTTCCCTCGAGACATTATCGGACGCCGTGCTGGAGCCTTTTGTGCAATGATGGTCCCAGTGTGGCATGGAGGTGATTATCAAGACTCCCTGCTGTTGCCAGAATAAAAGCATCCCGAGATGAGCCCAGGAAGATGCTGCAAAAAGAGGATAATAAGTAAAACTGCTCTGAAATATCCCTTAGAGTGAGTCATTTTTTTGTCTTCGGTCCCAAAGATTGCAGTGATTAGAGAAACAGAGGAAGAATCTTAGATAAGTCTGAGGTTGGTAAGAAGATATTCCTCTTCTGACTTTAGTGCAGGTCATTTAACTCTGCAGGCAACGCAGGAAGTGTTTCTTTTGGTGTGTTAAATCGTTCTAAAATGGAGAAACAAAATGGGATCACTCAGTTCTGCAGAAAATATTTGTATATTTCTAGATTTGTCAGCAAATTATGTACATTTGGAAATCTGGAAAATGGCTTTTCAAGCCTGCTTTTGGGAAAGTATATTTTGTATCATTAATGGCCAAAAAAATAGACCTTTATATCGCTTCCCAAATCACAATGAAATATTGAGACAATTTTCAACAATTGAGCTGTCACAGGGAGTCACCCTGGGGTACCCGACCAATCAGCTGTGGGACTTCACTGTTCATTTGGTTTGCAAGCTGCAGTTTGAGACCCACAAAGCATCGACACTAAAAGTGTGAAGACCCATACTTTTTAAAGCTGACTGAGGGAAATGAGTGTGTAGAAATCTGTGTGATGGCAGCTGGAAATCCCATTCTTCAACTCTGTTATTTTGTTGACAGACAGAAAAATCTACCACCTTTTTTACCATTACTAACATGCATTTACATCCATTGGTTTAATTCAAGATCTTGTCATGCAGGTAACAAGTTCAGTGGAGACACCCAGACATTGCTCTCCAGGAACAGGAATTCATTGGGAATTCTCATTTTCCGGGTGAAACATGGTTCCCTCTACAGAGCATTGTCAGAAAAATTTCCCCAGCGAGGTTACCACCACGTTACTATGTTCAAACTACAACTTTTTTTTTTTTTTTTACTTTTTTACTTTCAGTAGCAGCTAGTTGTACTGCAGTTCTAACTCTAGCTACTGATTCTTAGTAAATTAAATTAGAATGTAATTTATTTTAGTTATTGAATTAAAAAAAATAATCAAGCTAATATATTATATATTCACCACGCACAGACAAATGTCTTAAGTGATTATTTCTGTTAGTTTGGATGATTCTAACTTACAGCCAAGAAAAACAGAATCCTATAAAACGTAAAGCCAAAAAAAAAAAAAAAAAAAAAAGAAAACTTTTTTTGAAACTAAAACTTTAAATTATGACCTACACAGGCCTACAGTTGTTGGCATACCACACAAAGAGGGTCAAATAACCATGATTGTACTCTGCTTTGTCAGAATATATATTGAAAATGTACTGCTTTGTTTTTGCACTATGTGTCTGAGGCAAAAATAACAGACATTTCCTAGTGAAGAACATAATACTGAAAGTAATTTGGTGACGTGACAATGTGTCCAACTGTCATGCAACCTCCCACACACACACTCACACAATGAGAGACAGAACAAAAAGGCTCACAGGGTCTGCGATCATGTTCACTCGTTTTATATTTCCCAATCAATAGTAGAGGTAGATGATGGAGCATGACGTCACAGAGTTAGGTCATCCAATGCTGGTCCTGCTGGGAAGTCGGTGGTCCCAGAGTGACTGTTAATGCTGGGTTATATCAGACTGGATGATGTCATTGCAGAAGCACTGTGACCACAGGGACACAGATGACATAGTGATGCACCGGCACACCACCAACATGACAGATTTGAGGTTAATCGAAAAATATTTTTCTTTTCTTCTTGGTATTTATTTTATTCTGACTCTGTGTGGAGACAGAATTTTGTGCAACGCACAAAAATGTGTTTTACAATGGCTTCCAAAAATACTGAAACCTCATGAATGTTTTCTCACGTATGAGAAAACATTCTGCCTTATGATGTTTATAGGGACATCATAAGGCAGACAAACACAAAGTAGTGCATATCTATAAAGTGAATGATAAAGGATACATGGTTAAAAAAATATCTTCACAGGATTAAAAATCTGAAAAGTGTGAGGGGATTTTGCATTCAGTCCTCTTTCTCTGTAACACTAAAAGAATACCAACTAACTTTGAGCTTTTCTCGTGCCGTGGGGTGTTGTCAGGGAAGTGGAATCTGGTTAAAGCCGATGGAAGATGCTGTAGACGACGGAAAGAGAAAACAAATGCAGGGTTGCTCCCTACTATTTGAGAAAGAGAAAAAAAGTTCTCCTTCCAGTGGGACCGGAAAAAAGGCAGTAAACACCAGATTGGAGCTGGAATACAATGGAATTACGTTTTTTTTCTGTGAAAAAGTTTGAAAAAACAGTGCGTCCGCAAAAAAACACTGATGAAATGTAATAGTTGTAATGTGATAAAATGGGAAGAAGCTAAAGCAGTATGAACGCATTTGCTGAGGCACTGTATGTTATTTATGAAGCATTTTGGTAGCAAGCCATCAGCAGCTGAAGGCGTTGTGGGATGCTTACATGAGTCAAAAAGAATGACAGTGAGTTGTGATCTCTTTGTCAGGGACTTTAACAAGCTATGCATGTGCAGAATGAAGCTATTTTCATTCTTTATTTTTTTTATCCAGACAAACCAAATCAGTTTTGTTTATTTTTTGTGTATTCAACACAAAAAGCACTGTTTCACTAATAAATAATCTTTTGTGTGTTTCATTAAATTGTATTTTATTTAAAAAAAAAAAAAAGCCCTGAAACAACCAAAAATAAATGAAACCTGAAAACAGTTTCTTTCATCTTGTTCCTCTGAGAAAAAACAAAACAAAACAAAACATCTCACTGTGAAGCAGAGGCAAGTTCTGGATCTTGAAGAAAATGGGGCATGAAATTTCAATTAGACATATCAAGATCCTGAGTAATTTGTATGTTTTCTCCTTCTTCCTCCAGTCCTCAGCATGGACGAATGCTGAGGAATACCTGACCATGGAGCGCCCCATTCTGCCTCTGGAATAACCCGGTCTAAACAGTCTGATTGCAGAGCAGGAAAAACAGCTCGACCCTGAGCGTAGGACGAGCAGACGCAGGTGAGGCAGCGATTGATTTGGTTGTCTGCAGATAAAATAAGAAATCAAGGGGGTTATGGGGATGTGGAGGGGGAAGTTGTGACAGGGCTCCCTGACAGGCCTCAGGAGGCTCCAACAGATCTGAGAGGGAATTTTCCAGAAAACAAACAAAAGGCATCATTAAAGCAGCGACTTTGCGCACTTTCTCTCCCAAGTAGAATTTGCTCTTTTGCCTCCCTTTTAAATCCAGAAGAGGTTGCCTTTAAGATCTCGTTTGATGGAAAGCCAATTGTTCTTTCCTTCAGTCTCTGGCGTGAGCCTTAACAAGAACTGCCCTAACTTTTCAGAGAAAATAGTCCAATTTAAGGTAGTTATTTCTTTGTATCGCCAGCCAAAGCTTTCTGGAGCATTCTCAACAAAGGCAGCATTTTATTGTGCTTTAAAAGGCGCTGGCTTTTTATTCCCTCACCAACAGATTTTCAGTGCGAAAGGGGTCAAACCAACCAGTGGAAAGTTAATCATGAGATAATTTACTAGTGATTCATCGAAGTTCTTAAATGAGGTCTTCTCAGTAACTCTAATGAATAGAATAACAAACCACAGGTCAATTTGCACTCCTTGTTTTAAAACTGGCCCCAAGCTGCACAGCCTGCCCGCGTATCATTCTTGCCCTCCAATCAGGTCGAGAAAACGAGGGACATAAAGCAGCGCAAGGAGAGCGTTTCGTTACTTTTATTAAGGCTTAAAAGCATGAAAAACTCCACTCGCATTGAAGGCACACAGGCACGATTAACTGCGCCTGTTGTCAGGTGAAATCTGTTTTAACCTTCAGCTCTCTTTGTTGTGATGTTTTGACGGTTTCCATGTGAGAAAGCAAAGAGCTGCCGCTCCAAAAATGTCAACTTTTCACAAACTGAAAATGTCTTCCTGTTATCTGGTTTAAACAAATGAATCTAAATATTTGGAGAAGAACGTGCTTTGAGAAGATTCTCTTCTTTTTCCACATATCTTAATTTTTAAATGTGCTCAGAAGGACGCTGCAAATAAACCAAGTAGGGGAGGATCTGTGCTTCATAACATGTGTACACTGTAATTATTAAGAGATCGAGGTGATCAGTGACAATATTCAAGTAGGGTTATTGAACAATGCTTAATTAGAAACTAGAAGTGCAGAATGTGTCGAGGAAAAATATCTCGACACATGACACGACCACTTGCAAGTTTTACTACAGTTTTAATAAATCTGACATTGATCATAAGTTGGAATCCAAAAGAATGTATTTTTCTTGTAAGTTTCTCATTTCATAGCATCGAACAATATATTTACTTTGAATTTATTTGTATGCCTTCAGTCTTGAATTTCATTTTATTTATTTATTTTTTTTACAAATGTAAGTATTTCTGACATCATTAAACATTCTTTTTTTTTCATGGAAATTATTGTTCTTTTACACTTCTCCCAAACACTACAAAGTTTCATTTGATTTCATGCTTATCTGTCTGTTCTGGAAAGCTAGTTAGCCAAAAAAATAAAAATAAAAATAAAAATAAATAAAATCCTTTGATTCCCCTCTCTCACTGCGCATTTGGTTCATAAGTAATAAAGACCGCTACACACAAGTAGTGTGCAGAAAACTTGTGGCATATATAAACATTTGAAAAATGTTTTTTGTGCATACTGCGTAAGTTGTGTTTGTCTGGCATTAAACTGAAATTGATAACCTGTGAAATTCTGCACCTGCGATATGTTGTTGCTTCATGCTTGTAAGGCCTTCCAAGGACACCTAATGCGATAACACATCAAACTTTGTCAAGCCAGGCATTACAATTGGATAAAACATTTTTCAAAAGACAGCATATTTTTATTTGTCAGAGCATTTGCAAGCATAAATCATTTATTTTGAAGACCGAAGGGCTTGACAGCGTTGCTGTGCACAAAAAAGCAAGGACTTCTCAGCCCGTACAAGGTGGAGCAATTTGAGCTAAACTGACCTGGTCGGCGTCACAAAATTACAAAAATGTGCGATTCGTTGGCATTTTGTCATGTGAAAAAGGACTGAAACCATTGACATTTTACAATTTTATTAGCAGGTTTTTTCTTACATATTTTTAAATCTCCCACTGAAAATGTTAAAAAGGCAGTTTTACTGCAAAACAACCTATTAAAGACATAACGACAAGACTAAAGGGTTTGTAAATGTAAAAAAAAAAACGTAAAAATGTTGACACTAATTTTCACTCTAATTATTTTCTTTGTATATACCTTTTAAATTACGAAAGGCCACTTGCTGTAATTCAAGGTGTTCTTGAGCTTCGCCCTCAAAAGTGGCACATAATTGCAATTTATTATGCATTAGTCAAATCAAGAGTCAGCCAGGACATTGCAGCTCTCCACATGAGGAGCCAACATTTATTCTCAAATTAAAGGGATGATTTTATAAGGAGGCACAGAGTGAGGAATAATAATGTTATAAACGCAGGTCAAACAAACAGTTGATAGGATGTTTAATTATTCAGCCATGGCAGTTTGCTGAGATAATGGCTTCTCAGACCTAATGAATTTAACTAAAGAGAAACGTGATGGCTCCTGTTTTGATTCTCCATCCGAGCTTTGATTTGGCTGGGAAGTGTTGCCTGTGTGCCTCTCCGCATTTAATTGCTTCCAGCCAAAGAAATATTTGTACAAATTGCACAGTGAGGCTTTACAAGATGAATTAATCACCTGCCTCATCTATTATTTCTGCATTTTTACGAGTAAAAACGGATCCAAAGAGGACAAAAAGGACCTGATCACTATTTATGACTTGAGTTAGCTTGCTAGTTCAAGCACTTTTGTTGAAATGTATGAAATTTGGGTTCAAATCAATACATACAAGGAACTTTTGAAACTTTTTGAAGGTTTTGAAACTCTGCCTTTGGTGCGTCTAGCTGATTTTGTTGAATCAAGTTGAAATTGGACGTAAGTTTTTGTTTATATTTTAGCTACAAGAAAATATTTAAAGCATTTAATTGCAAAGAGAAGTATTAGAATAGATATTTGTTTTGCTTTTAGGGAGAGACAGGAACGCTGCCACAAAATAAGAAAGTTATGAATCACAAAACATTTTTAAAACTGGTCATAAATGAGAAATCGCTTTTTTTGTGGAAAAATGTTCAAAAATTTGTGTATTTTGTTTTTTTGCATTCTGTTTTACTTGTTGTTTTGTTGAAAGACTTGTTCCTAGTAGTTGATTCCTCCACACACTGAGATATCAGTCATTAACCGGCACCATAATCTGCTCAGTTCTTGAAAGAAACTACAAATTTATATATATATATATATATATATATATAAGCCTTCACAATATTTTATTAATCTAAGGCCTCCTTAAATTTTTCTGTCATTCAACCATCTGGTAAATGCTAAATTGTTAAATCAACAAGAGAAACAGACAAATCAACATTCTCTGCTTTGAAGGCGTAAAAAGTTCTCATGAATTTATGATGAAGGACACAAATTGATGCTGCAGAAATACGTTTGGGTGACAATCAGAACAGAGAAGACGCAAACAAAAATCTATATCCATTACTGTCTCGGAATGGAAAATCCAGAAAAGGTAATCTCAGCCTTTTCAAGAGACACAGACACTAATCATATGTGCCTGTGTGTGATTACAGGGAGCTCAATTAATGTTGGCTCAGGGGACAGTTCAGTCACAGAGACAAACATTTCCCTGTCACTGCCTATGTGACCTGCAATCATCGGTCCATCTTAGCTCCACTGATTGAGTTCAACAGGTTTGGAATAGTGGACCTCAAACATACCTACTTTAAATCACTGACAGCTGCAATAATGTAAAAAAGTTTTTACTTCCTAACAGATTTCTTGTTTCAGCTCTTTTATCACACCTACCTGTTTCATCAAGATCATTGAATGCATTTTAATTTCAGACGAAGGCATCCTGAGTATGTACAAAAGCATTCAGATGATGATGATTTTATTAATGAATGGGAAACTATCCGAACCAACCCAGTCCTAAGTGAAAAAGTATTTGTTGACCACTGATTAAATCATGACTTAACTCTGACCTACCATATACCATATATACCATATATGTTCAGATTCACAAGCCATAGCCAGGCTTGATCTAGAAAAAAAATGTCACTCATTCAGTACCTATCTGACAATAAAATAAAATATCTCAAAAAGCAACAATCAGATGAGAGGTAAATCCATCATCTACCAGCATAAAGCTCTCCAGCTCAAAGCCATTCCAAGGGGCTTTGAGCTGTTGGGAGAGTGGTGAACTGTGCAGCTATTTCTCTCCTCCCCCCTTTTCTACATCTCCAGACAGCATTGCCAGTGCCAGTTGACATGACAGAACAATCACACCATTTCAGCAAAAGAACATCATGGCAGCAGCCCTGAGAACAGGGGAGTCAGTGTGATGGTACGGGCCTGCTTTGTCAGGATCCAGTCGACTTACCACAACTGATGGGACCATGAACTCGGCTCTCTAGGTGAAAATCTGGAGACAAGACAATAGCTATCCATCAGTTTGAGACCTTAAATTCAATGCACTTGGACTACATCACAGGGATTCAAACCAAAACTAAAATAAAAGTCTAACCGTATTGTGATGCTGACTTCATTAAACAGGGAATTCGTGCTTACATAGAACAAGGATGGTTTTTAACAGCTTTAGTCCCTTAAGATATAAAATTATTATTGTAAAACAGAATTTTCGTATTTGTGTAATCATATTGTCTGACCTAAATGTTTTAAGTCTGACGAAAAGCAAACAGTTATTCACCTATAAGGGGAAAAATACATTTTCATAGCACATTAATTCAGAATTTTAGAGGGGAAGATGCTGAGATTTTGTATATAGATATATACGAGCTTTGTGTGGTGTGTGCATGTGTGTAAAAATTCTACAGTTTCTCTGATTTGTACACCACAAGCAGCTGTGTGTTGTCCTGTAACGCTCATCTATGCTCTCACATGTATCCCCCATCCTCATGCAATGTTAAACATACTTGTGTTTTCACAGTAAAAAAACAACAACAAAAAAAACAGGTCTTGTGAATTCAACCACACAAATTTTACTATCTGGAAATATCACATTAAAGACACCTCATTTAAAATGGAAGCGTAATTGAATATGAGATTTTTAATGCAAGATCCCCCGGCACAGAGATATCAGAAGCATCCCACATTTCAAAGTGGCTCTAATATGATTTTCTGATAATACGGCTAATGCGGTGCGCTTAGGCTGATCAGAATGGGCCCAGTGCCGTCTTGGGAAGATTTACCTCCCAATGGCATGCTTACACTAAAGACGCAGACAAAATGCTCCGGTTGCTTTGATTTGTTGGGACTGAAACTGAGACTGAATAGTGAAAAACTTGCCGAAAAGGAGACAAAGCAATTGAAATGCTGTCTAGTTTTAATAAAAACAAATCCCACCCTGTATACCACTTTTTGTCTTAAGTTAGTCAGCACCTTGATTTAAAAAGCAGAAAAGCAGCAAAAGGTTCTATTTAATTCTTCTGTGCTGAGCTAATTCCTGATTTGAATAAGAACCGTTTCCCTGTAATACAGCAGCTGAGTCTTTGTTGCCATTGGTAACCTCTTTTAACACAACCACTTGCAGCCCAATTAAGTGAATGTTAATTCCTAATGCTCATATTTTAAGCCGTGCCTGCTGAAATGTAATTTAGAGCACGTTGCCGGTGCTTGGTGCAGCCTTCTGCCCTCCCGGCAGGAGAAGGCAGGCGTTTTTCAGCAAATCAAAATCAATAGCTATCTAAAGGAGGTGAATCTCACAACATTAATCTCCTGGATCCACTGGTGACTCTCATTGTCATTAATCAATTCTTTAAAGCTTAGAAATTTGGCAATTAATCTTTAATTCTCTAATGGAGAACACACACACAATCGGGCAAACAGTGGGAGTGGGTTTCGCCGGCTCTGAGCTTATTCAATACCGGTCTAATGAGGTCTATTATGAGTCAGATCTGGTCCTTTTTGAAGCAGCTGAGTGTGCAGGAAGAGGGCCTGTGAAGTGGTGGGTGCAAGTCATTATGCTCTGTATTTTGCAAAACGCACAATTGTAAGAGGGAATATGACTTCAATGAGAACTGAAACCGATGGAGATAATCTGTTCCTGCCAAAAAAAAAAGAAGAAGAAGAAAAACAGGCACCCAAGCTTAAAGGCCATCACATGTCCAATGGCATTTCATGAACTCCAGATGAACTTCAGTACAGTCTTTCAAATATTCTCCCCATTTTGTGTGCATGTGAATGTAATTTAACGATTCTTTCGCCTGCTTAAGTCGATAAATAATCTATTGTGGCTCACTTTGCATCTGTGTGAGTTTTTTATCAGACAGGTGGATCCAGAGTAGCACCTGCTGAGCAAGGGTCTGAACAGAAAAAACACAGAGGAGGTGGGAGGGGAGAAATCAGTCAAGCCTGTCGCATTGACCTACTTGACAATGCCGAGCTGAACAGAGCTTCAGCAGTCAAAGTCTTTCTCTTCTTGCCGCCCTTTGCTTCAATCCATCTAGTATTTTGAATATGCCAATTGTTACTATTTGGACAAAGATAGTGCTTAAGAATAAATGCTCTTATTTTTGTTCATTAGGAAATGAAATTAGAAATATTAATTTTGTAAGATAAACTTCAGACAATATCAGCCAGGACAACAAAAATTCTTTAGCAGGACCGTTAAAAGGCAGCAGTGTTGGACTTTGTCCAGTTCTTTGACCACTGAGAGTATTAAGCAGAGATGTGGTAAAGAATGGCAGCGAAGAGTCACATCTCAGGTGTAGAAATTTCTGTTAAATGGGCTAAACTAATTCAGAACTTGACCACTTAAAGCGCTTCAGACAGATTATTCTCCTATTTGTACTCACAAACACAAACATATTACTATATTAATATTAAGACAAGTAAGCAACTTGGGTTAAGCACCCATTGAGCCCATAAGCTGCCACTGCTTCTGCTAATTGTTCTCACTTGTTCTCCACGTCACACATTGAGCTCTGGTTCCTTTGTTTAATTGCTGGATTTGTTGGAGAAGAATAATTTTGCGATTGATCAAACTAAAACCATTTAATTTCTATTTTTCAAAAATCTTGATTTAATGGTTGACTACAAGAACAACAAAATAGCTTATGCAGACTGAAACTAGATGCTATGGTTCACTCCACCTTTAGTTTTGTAGTTAAAGAACGGCAGAGTCAATAGTGGTAAATTTTCATTGTTGCTTATTAGGAGCTCTGCTTTGAATTTCCCCTGAGTATGACTGCTTAATAAACCTACGAAGCAATGTATTTCTCAATCCTTGAATGTTTATCTATATACAGACAGTAAACTTCGGAGGCGTTTGTATATGTGATTGAAGTTCCCCGGCAAAATTAAGTTTCTAGAGCTATTTCCTTTCTAGATATAAGACAAATATACAAAAATAAAATAATAAAAAAATAGACGTAAAGCAGGAAGCCAGTCCTCACATTGTTCGCTTAAAACTTTACATTTCACTTGTTTTATTCTCTGTCATGGCAGCTACTGCCGACATGGGGGAACAGTTTAAAATCAAACTGGCAGGAGTCGACAGCTCCGGCGTTTAGGGAGAGGAAGAGAGACAGAAAGAGGGTGAGAGGAGGAGAGCGTGGAGGAAGAAATGTGGAGGCACAACAGGTATTTCTGTCAAACTCCAGGGGTCTACCTCACTGATCCCTGCCTCTCATTAGAAAAGAAGGATGACACACAAGCATTTTGGGTAGAAGAGGGAGGATTCTGGGGATGAGAAAGAGAGGGAGGACAGTTATAAAAGAGGAGAAAGGAGAAGAAAGAAGAAGAAGGGCAAAGTGAGTTCCAAAAAGCCCTTTCTTTGACAGCGTTTGATATAGCTCAGATATGTATCTGGGGCTGCTAAAACAAAGCTTCAGAGTGGGGTTGTAAATGGAAGCTGCAGCATGACAGACTGGAGGGTGAATTCCCCAGACCCGCTGATTTACCCCAGGAGGACCGTTTCTGGAAAACATATTAAGTGAAGTGCAAGCTTGGGTAAGCTTCGCCCCCACAACCAAAAGAAAAAAAAAAGGAAATGCATGAACAGAAGGAGTAAAACGAAATCCACCACCTCCACTAATACCACGGAATTATAGCAAAAGTGGGAGTTTGCAAGTCTCACCCCACTTTTCTGCAGGGTTAGGGTCACGGGGGTGTCCCGCCAAGAGGTACACAGTCACAGACTGTGTGCTGAAGGACCAAAAGCCCACCAGCTGTCATGAAAGCGCTATCATCAGGAGCAGAGACGGTCCGAGAAGCTGTCAAACAACAGGTAATGTACCAAAGACCCTGCTGTCTCGAACAACACAGTGTTATGCTCCAGCGAGCATTCAAGGACCACAATGTCACAGTGTGCACACAGAGGAGCTCCGTGAAGTGCAAAAATAGAAAAACTTGACACACACCCAGAAAAAACAAAATGGCCTCCTGTCAAGGTGGGGTCAGCAGGAAGTGACTGCAGCCTTTTTGTTGCACCACAAAAAAAATCATGCAGAAAGCTCTGTGGTGTGACAGTCCATTTGACGATGTAGGAGAAGGTGCTGCGCACAAATCCCACTCAGGATCTTGCAGCTATGACAAAGAAACGCAGCCTAGTCATAGTCAGATTACAGCAGGGTGGATATCACAGAAGTCAGTCAGTGAGCTATAACGGTTTGTGTTTGAACAGCAAGGTGTTTTTTGCTGTGGCCTGAAAACACACAGTCTCACAGCTTCCTATTTTATACACAATCAAGTAAATGTCGCTTTGAGTTGTCCTAAAAATGCTGAATATATCAAAACTAACTGATGCCTTAAAATTGGGCTTTTATCTCTTTGAGAAGCTCCTGCTCCTTCTGACACGCCGCCTTCAGTCCACCATCACAACCGTGTTTTTCCATTAAACCGTTAAAAGCATTGCACTGAGATGTAGTTCATATGCTAACTTCAGCAGATGTGCAGTTTCAACAGGTGTTGGCTAACTCCTGCTGCCACTAGTCTGAAGGAGCAGAATGGGAAAGGCATGGGGAAAGGACGCTGTGTGAGGCCGAAGCTCAGCTGGAGACTGAATCTCCAAGGAGAGGCTATGCAGAAATATGCGGCGCTTTGTCAGAGAATGTATTTAGCTACTACTGGAGATGCAAGGATTTTTCAAATACACATGAAGGAATGAAAACAACAATCCGGAAATCTTTTTAATGAGGTAACAACATTGTAACATTATGTAAACATCAAAAAAGTCAATTTTACATAACCTTTCCTCCCCTTTAAGCATGACGTAGTGGGATACACACAACTCCAAAAAGTTTAACTTTTTTTTTTTCTCCAGTACACAGAATTTTTTTTCTTCTCCAAAACCTCCTGGGGACTATATGGATGTTTTTCAGAAAATGTGAGACAGAACTATGTGTTCTTTTTAGTCAGCAGTGATTTTCTACTTCAAACTCTCTCGGTGCCATTTTTGCCAAGTCTCTTACTTATTGTCAAACCTTGAACACTGACCTTAGCTGACACAAGTGAGGCCTCTATTAAGCTTGATGTTGTGCCAGGTCTTTTTGTCAATGCTTGGAGTAATTTTGGTAGGTTGGCCACGCCTGGGATGGTTAACCTGTGTTCCATGTGTTCTTCATTTTTGAATAAAGGTTCTTAATGTTCTTTGGAGTCCAAAATCCAAGAAATGGCTTCTGAATTTTTTTTTTTTTTTTTTTTAGATCACTCCATGCTGTAAACTCTGCAACAGCATCTAATTTTCATATACTAGTTCTGTCTTTCATTGATTCAAGCACTAATCAGATGAATGAAACTGAACTAAAATTCAAACGTAATCACAGTTAGCTAATAAGTTAAGAGGAGGATTCCCTCCCCCCCACCCCCAACTACTTTTATTAAAATCTGACCTGCAAAATACTTTTCAGTGCCGATCATTGGAGTTCAGCTACGTGAGATGTATTCAAAGCTCATATGACGCAGATGGCATAAGCTGAGGAATAGCAGGAGTGTGCCCACCATGTGAGATGTCTCCATTTCACTGTACGTACTGCTCGAGCAGGAGACACACTGCCTAGGGGAAATAAAGGCAAAAGTGGCGGTGATGGTGGTGTTCAAGAGGAGGATGGTGGGGGTTCTTGACAACCCATGAAATTTTTAATCCTTCCACACCCCACTTTTTTAGTGCCAAACTCAATTATTAATGCATGTATGATCTGTCCACAAAGCTGCAAGCCGGTAAAAGGCATATTTTCCTTCACTACTGTTTATCACACTGCGTCTTGTTAAATATCTAAATGAACAAGGGAGTAGCAACACCCACGTACTATTGGAAGCAATAACATTTGAATGTCAGAAAATAATTCTTGCAGTAATATTTTCTAATATTAGAGGCATTGCAAAGGCCAAGCATGGCCATGGGGAAAAAGGAAATGACTTTGCCCATGACAGTTCATAATTCCATTTCCAATATCTTTTCCTTTAAAAGTTTAAGGTCGCTCTTGATGTACTTGGCATATCTCATATATGTCTTTTGAAATGAAGTCCTCCTTCTCTACATTTTCCTTTGTCATTCAGCGTTATGGCAGCTGACAGCTGAAGTGAAGTCTCCTTTATTATTTGCCAGCCGCTCTTACACCCCTGCATAATCACTCTGAATGCACCATAATTACAGCTCCCCCTGAAAAGGGTATCGGACTTGCAGCTTTATTGAGAATGATGAACCGATGAGCGTCGACTTAAACAGCGGGGCCTCAGCTGCTGGCTCGACCTGCTTTGGGGGAAAAATGGATTTTGAATTATCTATGGATGGTATCCCTATTCTCAGGCTGCAGGTCTCAGTGGAAGTCAATACCACTCCTTGTCACACCAAGTAAAACAACTTCAATTCAAACCAGAGCAAACAAAAAAACTCCCAAAGGTGCAGCACTGGTAAAATACAAAGCCGAAAACTCCTGCTTCACCTTAAACACCGTCTCCTTACTCTGCAACAATAGAAACATCCATCCTTTTGTCTTCCTTTTCTCAGAGATCAAGTCTCAGGGGAAATGGGTCCAGGAACAAAACCAAGATATCCCACTCCCCAGAGACACTCTCCAGAACATTCTGGGTGATCCTAAGATTTTTTCTTTTTTTTAAGTGAGAAGAAATATATGATCATGGGAAATATTATTTGGGTTTGTTTTATGTCTTTCCTTAGTTGCTAGATCTGGCTGAGTCTTATCCCGGTGGAATATTCCAAGAAAACCTGCTATGAGGCATCTTGACCAGATACCTGAACAACCCGAGCTGACTCCATGGTTGACTCTATGGATGAGTTATCCTTTGGGGGTATCCAGCATCTTGTTGTTTTTGTCATGTCTCGTGACAACTCTCATAGGCCAGAATCTAGAAGGATAGAAAAACTCAGCACTGTCTGTTCATTCTCCAATCCATCCAGCCATCACAATCAACAAGACCACACGATTCCATACTTCCTTTGACACAGAAGGATCAATCTGCCTTTTTCAACTGAGAATGGTGGTTTTAGGCTTAGAAGAGTTGGAGAAAAATCTATGAAGTTTTTTGTTGTTGTTGTTTTTACATTACATAATTCTTTACAAGTACATTCATGTAATCACCATCTATATGGCAGTTGTTGCTGCGACTCAGACTGCAAACAGAAAGGCTTTGTTCTTGCTGGCCTCCTGTCAGTGGGTATGCCACTGTAATCTATGGCATCCCACCCACACAAAGCAAGCTCATGTTGGAGCTCGACGTTTTCCACATTTTTCTGACTACTTTGGCTGGCCATTTTGAAGCCATTAGTTAAGAAACCTGCCCATGAATTTCCTTTGTCTTTGCAGTATTTATGACCTTGTTTTTATGTCCCCATCAAGCCATTCCCCTCTGGAATTACACTCTGAATCAAATGATAAATGATTGACCCATTCCGAGGCAAAATGTGTGTATTCATAAAAAACAGTGGGGAACAGTAACAGAAATCATCCAGCTGAGGAGAGACAACTAAAAAAGGAAGGCTCAGACACAAATGCCCTTAGGATGAGTGATCTTTCACTGAATGCTGACTCTTGCCAATTACAAACCGCCCACATCCCACTTGTTGTTAAGAGTAATTAGTCAGGGCCTGCCCGTTTTCCGGGAAGGTCTTGGGAGATGAGAGAAATGTGCTACAGGTCAGTCAGCTCAGTGGAGGGTTCAGTGCTTTGAGAGCCCCACTCCATTCAGCTCCTCACTTGGAAATGTGTGGGCTGCACTGAAGTGGAGTAATAGAGTGAAGGTGCAGCACGCTCAACGCCCTCAAGGTCAGCCATGATCATCATCAGACAAGAACCATAAAGGATAAAAACAAACACGCCCGATCACCGAGAGGCCTTTTTATTCCGTTTATTAGCTGCAGTCTACATTAAAGAGATGAGTTAGATATGTCAGAGGGTTAGTAGAAAATGATCTACCTTGACATGTAAAATACATTTCAATCTCCTGATATCTGCTGTCGCTGTAAATGTGATAACTGTGGAACAAATGACCTGATGTTGAGTGTACATGTTGTGGAGATAATTTTTATGTTAATTTATGAGACCAGAACACGAGGGTGGGCATGGAGGTAAGGTGTTAGTGGAGTGGTTAACAGTGTAGAATACAGAATTTGGGGATTGAACGCCTGCCTTTTCAAAACACAATCCGACCCACAGCGCAAATAAAATAAAATAAAATAAAATAAAATAACATAAAAAGAGCACTATCATAGCAAACAAGGAAAGGATAACACCATTCAGAGCAAGAGTTTGTAAACTCTTTATTCAGCTTTTGTGTTTTTGGAGACTTTTTGTGAGTCATTATAGTGAGTCATTATGTGTTCATTATCTTGATTAGATTTTCAAAAACCTTTCTAGATCTTTTAGTCAAGGGCTTGACTAATTTATATATATTTGAACTACATATATATATATGTAAACTATTTGAACTTAATAATTCAGAACTTGCTAGAAGTCATAGTTTGAGGACTCCAATAAAACAACATAATCTGCTGAAAAACCAACACTTTAAAAAACAGACAATGCCAATGTCTGTCTGTTGTCTGGTGTCAGACACCGTCAATGTCCTACAGTCCTGCCAATGGTCACTACAAACAGGACTGGCCACTGCGGTGGGAACACAAGTCTAAGTCATTCCCAGAGCTGAGCAGTATAGACAGAACTGTTCAATAAGATTGCTGTTACTTTAGCTGTACAGTTACAACATAACCCTTTGGATTTAGCTCAACATCCCTCACACAGGCACATACAAAACAACACTCAAACTCTGAACTTATCAAGGTGAGTCTCTTATGATAAACCTTATCATTGCTTGGATGGGCATCATAATCCCCATAAGCAACAAGGGAATCACCAGATGAAAGAAGGCCAAATAATCTGAGCTGCTGTTCAGTGCATAAGCAAACTGAGAACACATAAACCCTGCCGGAGTATTGCCAGGCTCCCACATCAACCTGGAACTTTCTCCCTGAACAATGTCACAAAAGGACAGGGGTATGCCCTGAAGTAGGATAAGGTTCTGTCTTTTTCCAGGAGTGCCAACGCTGAGTGTGAACTAACAATTTTTGGTCGATATCCCTTGACATCAGACACCAGCTTTAGCTCATGTGCCATGGGTGAGGTGAAACTGTCCCTAGAACAAGATTTTGCCACAAGAAATGGGCACACTTAGACCCCCTTACCTGGAACACCACAAAAGGTCTGCTTCCAGGAGCGTGTCCCAGTTTCTTTTTTTTTTCTTCTCAATTTTGCTTCGAGTTTCCAAAGGTTAATTTGCCATTAGAGACACCATATTTGACCCAGTTGAAGTCCAAGACCACACAGACACTAAGATCATGGGGTATTAGTATCCCTGAATCATGTAAAGACAGATTAGTACCGAAGCAATCAACAGACAACAAAAATTGATAAAGATGAGATATTTCTGAAATATTTGGATATACTGACAATGAAACAAATTCTACTCACATTTACATCCTAGGTTCAACCAAGAAAACCCAAAAATAAAAATAAGATATAGAAATATTATTCCAAAATAGAGCGTGTGTTACGTCAACACTCATTTCAGAGGAAGCAGCTGTATCAAAAGTGGTGTCCCCTGGCTGTGACCTACTGTCATCACATGATAAATACCTGCCGGTGGTTGTGGTTGGCCCAAACATGACAAGTACTTTGGGACACTGTTGAGAGCTTTGCTTCGGCCTGCTGCGAGGCACTGACTTCCACTGTTTGTCCCTGTTGACCTGTCTATTCAACATACTTACTCCATTTAAACACGGAAGATGGTGCAGGTCACCCATGTGCAAAACAGGTCATTAAAACCAAATCTCAAGGAGCCACAAGAACCATCTGAAATCCTCAGGGTGTTATTGGGCAGGCGAGATAAATGCCCAGTCTTCAAATGTTTCTTTTCTGTGCTTTTTGTGATGTTTGAGCTTCTGCTGTACTTGCTTGCGTGTGGAAGAGGAATGCATTAGCAACATTGTTTGTGAGCAATTCCTAGTCACCCATCAAAATGTGGCTGTCTGGTAATTGTTGTTTAATTGGCGCTGAAATGTTGTTTTCTGGCTTGACAAGTTGCAAAGAACAACCAGGGGGCACTGCTATTTGTTTTTTAAGAAACCACATTTGATTGCTTTTATAACTTAATAAGTTTATCTGTTTTATGGAAATGTTTCACAAATTGTAGTTGGGGATTTATTTTAAAAATTACCACACATTTTGGTTTTCCATGTTTGCTTTTAGGAACAACTAGATCCAAGAGAATAAACAAGGATACCATTTGCTTTGAACACTTTGGTTCCACAGGGACCAGATGTATCTGTAATTGAGACAGAAATTCCTTAAAGAGTACCAGGTATGTTTTCTTCTTCATTATTAATTTGACAAAACAAAATGCTTCTGCTTCTTCAGTGCCTATTAATGACTGTGGACAATCCCTTCTCACCCACCCACCCCTCTTGACGCATGATAGCATATGCTGTGTCAAAATCAAAACTCAGACTCCCAGTCGTCCCGTCTCTCTCATCTCAGCTGGTGGACTCTTTATCTCTTCCTACATCTCAATATCTCTCTATCTTCCTCTCTCTGTCACCCCCTTACTTTATCAAGGCAGTGAGACCCCCTGGGAGGCTCTGATCTCCAGTGCACATCCTGAAGAATTAATGACTTCTAATGTACCAGTTAATGCAGAGAAGGCGGAACATCCATCATAACTGACAATTTAATGGTGCTTTCATAGATGGGCCACTCACATCTCTCCCATTCTCCTTCAACATTTTCCCCCTCTTCCTCTTACTTGCTAACACATGCTTTTAGGTATATAGCAAATGCACAAGGCAGACTCTTGCTGACTTTATGCTAAACGGTTCTAAAATGCCCACTCTAAAAGAGAGCATGCTTTGAATGCAAACAGTTGACATTTCTGCGGTAAGTTCGAACGCAGACAAAGCAGGAACAGGGTAAACAGTTTTGGGCACACGAGTTCTCTTTTTTATTTAGTGTTTTTCACATGTTACAACCACAAAGCTCAATCTTGTTTGGGGGGAGAGAGATGGAGGTTATTTGTAGCTGCAGACACTCAAGGATTATGTGAGAGAATTTGTTGACAGAAAAGCTGTTAGTCGTGTGCTCCACAAAAAGAGCATAGCTGGGAGACCAGAAACAAGGTAATAAGAAATCCCCTTAACAGTTTCCTATATAGGCAACCCCAGCAAACATGTGGAAGAAAGAATCTCTGGTTAAATAAGACAAAAATAAAACTTTTTGGCATCAATAGAGATACTTTCTTTGGAGGAAAACAACTTGAATAAACCATCCAGAGGATGAAAAGTAGTGCTGACATCATCATGCTAACCCCAAACATTCAACGAGAGATGCTTTGAAGTAGTTCAGGTCAAAACCAACAGATGTGTGATAATGGCCCAGTGAAAGTCCAGATCTAAATCCAACTGATAATCTTAGACAAGACATGAACACTGCTATTCACCAATACTCTTCATCCAATCTGATTGAGCTACAGAAGTTTTGCAAAAAAGAATGTGTAAAAACTTCAACCTAAGTTACGTGTACAAAGATGGCAGAAAAACCAAACGACCCGCATCTTCAGTTGCAGCAACTGCTCACAAGCATTTTGTAAAAAGATTGAAAGAGCTTTCATGTGTTATGAAACAATAATAATAATAAAAGAAAAAAACTCCCAGAGAAACTAATTAGTGAGGAAGAACTGGCTTTTAAAGTTTGATTTCTAACTGAAAACTAGGTTAAATATAGTCTGGGTACTCGACACCTTTTT
The DNA here is from genome assembly GCA_010277075.1 of Poeciliopsis retropinna. Classification (NCBI taxonomy): domain Eukaryota; kingdom Metazoa; phylum Chordata; class Actinopteri; order Cyprinodontiformes; family Poeciliidae; genus Poeciliopsis; species Poeciliopsis retropinna. The sequence continues at coordinate 6,734,714 of VMRM01000019.1, forward strand.
TAGAGCTCCTTTCAATTAGCTTATATTCTGCTGAGAATAAAAATGTCAAAAAGCATTTCCTCCATTTGCAATTTGCACAAGAACATAAAAGAGACTCTGAAATGTCATTTTAGACTAGAAGCCCAAAATTTGACCCCTAGTACATCAACATTTGGCTATAGTTAAGGTTTTATAAGATCATATAAAAACATAAACACCAGGCTTATTGAGGAGAGAAAATATTCACCAAGATGCTCTGCAAAATGATCAAAAGTCAATAAAATGCTTGGTTGTTTATTAAAAGTTATACATGGAGTGTCATCAGAGTGTGCACACACGCAGTAGTCTGGATGTGAGACTCAAAGCACTTCCTCTTGCCTGAAGCATCAGAAGGCAAATAACATTACCATGCAAAACCGGAATCATCATATTTCACTGAAACTGGTGTTTATAACCAAGTTTAGACCCTAACAACTTCAGAGAAACCTCCATACGTTGTCACAAACTTAACTGGTTGATGCAATGATTAACAAAGTCATGAATTTAGATAACTCTGATTAAATTGCCACTTCCCTTTTAATTCAGAGTTTCCTTTTTAATTATTATTATTTTTTATCAATAGCAATAAAGTGGCTCTGAACCAAAAATCTTTTATTTGTTTTTTTAATACTTTTCCTATTCTGTCACCAGTTATCTTGCTTTTTTAGACTTTGAGGTTTGCTAAATATAAATGCTACTTTGCATTCTTACGTCTTATCAACCTTTAACATTTCTCACTATCCAGTAAAAACTTGACTTACAAAGTACAGCCTACTATAATAATATGCTTCTTTTCCCCTTTACGTTCTTTGAGACTATAAAAATAATCCTCAATAGATATGCAAGGTTAAGTCAACGTCGAAGGTTTTAAAGGGCACCTAATTTCTTGCTGCCTTAGCTCGACAGTCTTGCAGCTAATTCTTGAACATACAAAAAGAAATACGATTCATATGTAGTGCAGACTAATTTTGTATTATTTGCTTTATAAGTGCAGCAATCTCATCTTTCAGCGTCCTCATTAAACAGGTAAGGCACCTCACCATCAAGCTGCTCTAATGCAGGTAATTGTCAGTGAACAGAGAAAAGCTTGGCTGCAAAGCCTCTTTGACTTGATGTAGAAGCCCAGTATTTCTGGGAACAGATTGCACAGGCAGCTAATGTCCCTTTCAACATGTCTAAAATTATGTTCAGTGAACTGTCCAATCAATGGGATTGTCCAGTGATGGGAGACCGGGCCACCTTCCAGCCAAGTGGCTTTGTGGTTCATAATGGCGAGCTAAATTCGTCGCAGCTGGACCAAGTCTACAGGAGGACGACAAAAACAGATAGCTTTCACTTTGCTATTTCCTGATGGAACAAACAGAATTTAAGTGTTGGAGAAAAGGAAAAGAGCATTACACAGAGGTAGTGTGTAGTGTACTCAACCCGCTGCCCTGAAAAAGTTAGAAGACATCACGGAAATGTCAAAAGTGCAAAAGATCTAAAACACAAAAAGGCAGAAATACCTCTTTTTGGCTCTATTCACATGACAAATGACAGATGGGAATAAATTTGAATGTTGGCAAAGATTGAGGTTGAAACTAATGATTTAAATCAGCAGTATGTAACTTTAATATCTAACCTGAGCGAGGTGCAGATTCCTAGTGTTTGCTTTCTATATTCTTTAGAAGTCTTTGGATTTTTTATATAGGAAGGACTACAGTGAGTTGTAAGTCATACTCATATGTCTCACAGGACAACCAGATGCCTAGTCAGTGATAAGTTACACAAAAAGACAAAACAAAAAAACACAAGAGAGATAGACAATCCAGGCAGTGTAGGTGACCAGTTGTGAACTTGCCTTGTGAGGCCCTGTAGGCAATTTATTCTGATGCAACATGGGGTATGTATCTTCCAAGGCTGATGTAACTTAAGTGAAGAAAGATTTTCAAAATAGTACAATAATAATCCCATACCGTATAATGCATATAAGGTATGGGAGACTGATAAATAAATACAAATAAAGCAAAAGCTGAAAATGTAGAAACAAATAATTGATTTTTTGGGGAGTTTTTTTTTTCTTTTTACAACACAATAAAAATAAAAATAACTTGCCAAATAAAATAATGCATTCAGTTTAGTTGTGCTGTCTGGGTTTTGGCGAACACGTATGAAACCAACTGGGACATCTCCTCACAAAAACAAGCATGCAGCCTGAAAAGTAAATTTGGATACAACCCCAATGACTGGTGGCTGGTGAAGCTTAGCTACTTTATAAATACACACGATTCAAAAAAAAGGTAGGCAAAAAAAAAAATCTGCACAAAATCTACGATAAAAAAGTCATTTTTTGTTGGCATACTACACCATAAAGTACAACCGTTTTGATTTTAACTGACTTTTACATCTTAGTGGCCGTACATACACAATTCGATTCTCATCTCTCTTTACTGCTCTGTCTAGGCGTTCACACTTTGAAGTGGATTTGTCCAGTAGAATTTCAAGGCTGTTCTAAGGTTATTTGCTTTGGGCTGAGCAGGAATGCCATTGTTGACGTGGCTAACTATTGTTTTAAAACCCTTCTGCCTTTATGTGAATGATGGGAGTATTCTAGTTCCCTTTTTATTCTAAAAATAAAATATTTGGGTGTATTATATTTTACTTTTTATTCTAAAAAGCACAATAGAATAATTTTTTACTTAGTTATTCTAACTAAATAAAAAATTTGAGAAAAATTGTATTTCCAAAAGTTTCTTTAACTGGAAACACTATTTATGTTTTCAATTCTCTGCTAATATCACACAAGAAGACGGCAGTTGATGCACTTCCTCTGCTATTTACCGTGTAATAACCATCAGTTTCTGGATATATAATCTTGTGCAAACATAACAAACACACCGTCTTGCAAGGTGGCAGAATTTCACTTTGGAGCCCCTAATCTGAATTCACACAATATTCCAAGAGAGTTATCTGCTGGAGTTTGGTCAATAACACTTTAGACACTTTTAACACAATATCAGTTCAGAAATACTAAGCTATTCCTTTAATTATGACTGATACTTCTTTTGTTCTAGGAGGACTCCATCTTTTACAAGGTTAATCAGGTCAGAAGTAGAATACAAACGTGTAAGTGCTGACCAAACACATGAGTGGCTGAAAAAATCTTGGTGATTATACATCAGCAAGCATATCGTATTGCAGACCATTGAATATGCAGTAATAGGGCTTGCAACTTAGCCATGCATTAAATAGGAAACGTTATAGCCGCTTTTCAGATCTTTATTTTAGTCCCAATTGCTCTGAATTCCACTATTAGGGGAAAAGGCCCCTACTTCTTTTACATCTAATCAGATTCCACTGGAATATTGAGTTGTCATGGGCGCCTGTTTTCCTTCCATTTTTAAACAGCAGCTGAAAATAATATGGAGCCCCTTGTGCTTGGCACACAGAAGATAATAAAAAGGAAGCAGACATTTGTGTGTTTTCGTCCCCATTTTACTTGCAAAGCAGCAATCTGAAGTCAAATAGCCGTCGGTAACCAGCGGCTGATGTTTAGCACAACCTCATTTAATTCCTTTATTTTTTTCCCCCTCAGTGAGCTCTCTGCTTCAGAAATCACAGGAAATTGATTCCATTATCTGTATCACTTTTCCTGTGTGCGCAGCACCTGCATATGAAACGCTACGCACCCGCCATCTTAACATCTCTGCCATTGAAGTGACATTACTATTGTCATGGCAACAAACTCCCATCTCCGCAGAGAAACTAGAAAGCCAGGCAGGTTCATTTCTAAATCACCTTTCAGGCAATACTGAGAGCTCTACCATAGGCAAAAAAAAAATAAATAAAAAAATGGGCTGGTGAAAAGGCACAAAAGACTAGAGGGGCTTAAATGAAAGGAAAAAAAAAAAGAGAAAAACAATATGGAAGTTGACAAAAACACTTTAATTATCACAAGATTACCTACATTGGGAATAAATGAACACCTGTTTCCAATTAAAAAGAACTGAAAACTGAAGCACTTCAATTGTTCAAGCATCAGTTATTCAAAAGTGTAAATTATCTTCTGATGCAACGACTTGCAAAAGTACTCATACCTATCTGACTTTCCACATTTTTGTCTCTTTATAGTCACAGACATCAATGCATTATGCTTAGACTTTAGTCAATAGTGCAACATGATTTAGTGCATAGTTGTGACATGGCAGAAAATTGATACAGTGACATATTTCTAAAATAAAATTTAAATGGAGATGATCTGCATTAAATTCAGCTTCTATGAGCCAGCAGTTTAAAGAATAACATTTTTCTGCAATCACAGCTGAAAGTCTGTGTCTAAAAGTTTAGAGACTCAAGTTCAGTCAGACTGAATGGAGAGCATCTACAAAGACTTTAACTATTCCATTCAACCAACGAAAGAAGCGTTGGTTGTGTGTTTGGGCTTTTTTTCCAGCTGGAAGGTGAAACTCTGCTTCAGTCTCGAGTCTTTTGCAGCTTCTACCCAGCGCTAGCTCTATTTATTTAGCTCTAATCCAACTCTCTCCATCTTCTGTGACCCTGCATCCCCACAGCATGATGCTGCCACCACCATGTTTTTCACAGTGGAACTTATGCATTCAGGGTGATGTGTAATAGAAGAATGTATGATGATATACTTATGCTCTTCTATACATTTTGCAAAATGTGCAATATATATATATATATATATATAGTATTATATATGACAGGCAATTAGACATGGCGGAAGGATTAGAGAAAATGCAGAATAAATTCAAATTTGCACGTAAAAATGTAACTAATTTTAACAACAAAGAATAAACAGCACAATTCAAAACACCACAGTAGGAGTCATAATTGACATTTAATATGAAATTTGGCAGTTACATCTTCAAAATACCTCCCTGCTGATCATTTTGCTGCTCCCCGCATATTTTTGTCTACATGTGTCACAGAAAGGGCCAAGTGTGAGCGGAACAAAAGGGCTTTTGATGTGCCCGCACTCAAGGACATCAGCACAGCACCTTGCAAAATCTAATTTCCGAGGTGTGAAATCTCCTCATTCTCTCCCGTGATAGCTACATTTCATAGCTAGAGCTAATTATGGGAGCTGTAATTTCTTCAAGCACTCAAGTCCTCAGCCGGCGAAAATACAAAGCACCTCACAAAATGACACGGTATAATTAGTATGGCAAAAACAAATGACTTTTAAGATATTGGTCATTATATTGATGATGATTTTTTTTTTTCTCTGGAGGAGTGGGAGGCTTGTTTATATTGTCTTTTCCTTTGCATGCAAATGCCATTTGCGGATCCTAAAATGTTTCCATCCCCCATAGTAGTCTTGCATGCTGTGCTTTTAACAGCACTGTTCTTTCAACAGTAAAACATATAAAATAAATAAATAAATAACCAGAAGACTTATACCAACAGTTTACTTGTAAAACAAACACCCTTTTGACATTGTCTTCTTAAAAAGAGGGCCTGGACAAATTTAAGATTCACTGGAGTTGCAATCTGCATGCTAAGGCCCATCAATTTTTCATGGCTCTCACACTATGAGCACTCACAGCCAAAGGGGGGTAATGCAAAATTGATTTGTGTATTAAAACTGCTTAGCCAAGCAGGCATCACTGGGAAATGTAGTGATTACCCCTTTGGGAACTTGAGAAGGCCACGCGTTGCCAAAATGATTGGAAGGAAGATTCTTCGTTCAATATTTAAAGAATAACTGTGATTTATTTCAGAAGAAAAAGGAAAATACAAAACAGGGTGGCATTTCAAGGCTTCCACTGGGAGAAATAAATTATTTTCGGCATTTTCTCTTTAATAATGTAAAGCTGCTAAGGGACGGAGCACATAAACACATTTTATCAATGCATAACAAAAACATCGATAATCTTCCTGACAAAGTCGTGTCATCATCACAATAAATGATGTCAACCACAAATGGAGTTGAGTTCACAAGAAATAAAGCCTGGCAGTAATGTCACAAGCGATGAAACACCATTTATTATTGAAGCGGCGCCATTGATCTCACAACTGTTGTTTTAGTAATGCAGGTAGGACTCAAGCTATGGACATTAATGTGATGGCATAGACTTTGACGCTGAAAGTGGGGTCACCAGGATGGATCCTTGGTGGCTTGAGGATAATTTTTTGTTTTTACCAACAAAGAAAACTTAAGTTTTATTTAATCCCTTAGTATCATTTGTTTTACAATTTTAGGGTTTTTTCAGCACTCCTAGATCTCTCAAATCATCCCATTTCAAAAGGCGAAGAAAAAAAATAGGCTTACTCGTACAAAAAAAAAAAAAAGAAAAGTTTTTAAAGGATAATTTAAATCGTTAGAGGAATCCAAATCAAGACGGGCCTGTTTCAAAAAATGATTGCCCCTTTAACCTAATTACTGGTCTGCTACTCATCAATCGTAGTTGCTTGCTATGATTCCTTTACAACTGCTGTGTGGAAATTTTGGCTCATTTTTCTTTAGCAACTGGTTTTTGTTCACCTACACGGAAAGGTCATTAATGTACATTTCTATATTAAAAATGTCTTAACTGGTCTGACGTAATATTGTAATCTTAAATATCCTGTTTTCATTAACTCAAATAATCATAATTAACATAACTAAGGGCTTGAAAACCATCAGCCTGGGTGTTAATAAACCATATAATGTGTTTAGCTGACTTTAATTGAGATAGGTTAACTTTTCAACAATAATCTGATTTATTATGGGTCCGTATATTTATGTCATCTGTTCCACCTCAAACTGAAACGTCCATATCAGTGGAATAGGGTATTCACAGTGTACAGTTCCAGCGGTCGTTACATTTCCCGTTGTTCTTTTGAGTCAAACGAATTCTGTGTTTTTATCTTGGCTGACTCTGCCGGCTGTCACTTTAAACAAGAAGCAATCTACTGTAAACAGGTGTTGATTATTTAACTTGCCAGCAAATATGAGCTATATATGAGTTTAAAACTGCTAAAACTGAACTATAACAATCCGAAATGCTCAGCACCTCAACAAAACCCAGTTTAAAGAGTTGTTCTAAATGGAAAATAGCGCTTCCACCAGTTTTGAAGTTATACCTGGGTAATTTGTAGTTATCCTTGTTAGCTGTGAGAACAAGGGTTGGGCAGTACAATCTGAGCAATCCAAGTAAACAAACCATATTTCAAAGGGACCAATAACTGATCTCAAATCATTTCTAAAACCGGTAAAAGTTGTAATTAAAAAGCAGAAGAAAGTTTATTTTTGTTGGTATATTTACGCATTACTACATTGCTTTCCATGTTTTATTTTTGTTTTTTTTAATCAGACATGCTAGCACAGTGACTAAAAAGAAGAGACATTCAACATTTGCGAGATCATACCATCAATCAATAATGTTTTATGCCTGACTAAAAGCTTCTCACATGAATGCCACAAATCAGTGGTGCTGACACTGATGTATGATTTATCATGTTTCATTTAATGGAAAACTCACCCTTACCCCTCAGGCTGTCTTGGTTGTAACAAAGAGGTTCGGTTTCTCAGAAGGCACTTTATTCAGCAGGGTAAAAACGGCCTTTTTTCCTCCCGCTCCTAACAGAATTACCCATGTCTGCTCTGAATTTACAAATGCCTACTTTTGTAAAATAACCTTGCCTGACTGCACAGAAACACCACTAGCACATACATATTTATCAAAGCACATCAGTAGGGGTCATCAAATGAGCAGCGCAGTTCTCGTCCAGCTTCTCTTCCCGTTTAAACAAAGTACGTCCTTGAGTGTCAGAGGAGGCGAGTATACCTGCACTTGTAGAATATTTACCAGTCCCTCATTTGGCAGCGTGGACCATTATCAAAGGAATCCCTAATGTGGTAAAATGAGCTTAAGTTACAAGCTCCGTGCGCTGAGATGACAAGAACAGAATTATTTTCCAGGTAATCCTGAATTGTTCATCAGAATGATTAAAACTGTAACTTTTACTTTTTTTTTTTTTTTGCTTATTGATGTTCTCTGACAAAAAAAAAAAAAAAAAAAATTAAAATAGTGTCATTTGGCAAAAAAAAAAAATGCTTTCATAGAGGCTGGAATTTGCCTTTTTTTTTTTTTTTTTGCATACTCAAAATTCACAATGTTCCCGCAAATTACACCCCCATCAGCTCACCCTCCCACATCATGCTTTGACAAGACTTCAGCTATGAAAAGCACTTAAAGGTCATTTTTAACCCGTGATATGAAAAAAAAGCAGCTTAACTCCGATAAAAGTTCCTTAAACATTATTTGCAAAAAAAAAGAAAAAAAAGAAAAGAAAGAAAAAAAGGAGCCTTCTCGTGCTATTGTAGCTGCCAAACAAGTGGTGAGTCATCATTGGTTAATGGTCAGCTCGACTAGCTGGAGCTCAACACAAATGGAGTGCCATTTCTTGATTATTGCTGGTGTCGCATAAGCTTAATTTAGTGGCGACCTGCGTGTCAAAACATGTCCTCCGCTGAAGACCACCTGGGGAAGTTGAACAGAGGCTCAACTGATTCGGTGGGCTGCTGCAGCAAAAAGAAGTGTCGGAATATGACATATTTACCAGTTAATTAGGTTGGATGCATGCATTCACACAAAGTCATTAAATGACGTGGGCGTAAATCAACTCTCGGAATAAACTGCTGGAAAGATCCAGCAAATACAACGATTCACGTCTCTCTTCACCCCTCTCCCACTCCTCCATGACGCCATATTGTTTCGGCTGAGACAGAGAGAAGGAAGCTTTTTGCTGTCTGCGAAAAGACTGCAACCCGTGGTTGAGAATATGACTGGAAACGGCAGCGGAGCTTTCTTATTCATGTTTGAAAAGCAGCCGCTGACCTTTACGACGAAGAGCCGAAACATGTTGTGTGCTACATCTGGGCTTTGGGCTTGGCAAGCACTGAGCCTTTCAGCGATTATGGCAATATTTGTGAATACCTCTGCCTGGGGAGGAAGGACCCCGGGGAGTGTTTACCAGGCACGCCTTCAAGGCTTCCCTGACATCTCAGCTCACATTTTGGTATAGGATTCTTCCTTACATGGCTTCAAAAGGTTTCTCATTGCCTGTAATTTTGCTACTTTAAAAGCAATTAAATCCATTTTTCAGTTGTTTCGAATACTATTTTGCTGCTTTTCATGTCCTACAAGAAGGGTACACTACAAAAGATAACGACGACTGTTCACACAGTGTTGTACCCAACCGTGTTAATGTAGAGTTTAGTGGTGGGAAAAGTGTGAGGTAAAAAAAGTGCGGAAGCAACAGAGAAAAGGATAGTCTTGTGGGACAGTTGTGCAGTGAAACCACATCAAGAGAGTGAGGACATGGGCTACAAATCTGCCAGGCAATTTTATAGATCTTCATGCTTCCTTTGGCAGGCAAGAGATGTTAGTTTCAATTTTAAAGCAGAACTTGGCACCCGGCAGACGACCACAACCACGGCTGTTACTGACAATGGCATAAATGTACCGTAATTTCCAGACTATAGGCCACTACCTTTTTCGCATGCTTTAAACACTGTGATGCGGCTAATGTGCAGCTCTTTAACAATGGCTGAACTGCTGCGTGATGTAGAGGACAGCACAACCTCAGGAGCGAGACGGAAGTGTTATTCAGAGTGACAACGAAAGAGAGACTGAAAGAAGTGCGTGTGAGGCCACGGTTGCCTGCGGGATACCGTTGGTTGGCATGCACGAAAACCATCGCCACACCTGACTCACACAAACACAAACACATCCCCCAATGCACATCACATCATCTGCACAATGTACCTGACCCACACAAATACATGTCACATGAGTGCAGCTGTTAATAATAATAATAATAATAAAATTACTAGCAGAATAATCAATCCTGCTAACAATGCAGAATTGATGAAGGCCACGATTTAAATAGCCTGCATTAATCCTTGAATAGATCTCTTTGTTGATGCCCTGCATTGGTGTAGGATTTCATGTAAAATGAGTCATGATCATTTTACATCATCTATCTATTTAATAGAGAGATATGTTATATATTATCCTTAGTAGTTTGAAAAACTAAGCTCTAGATTTTCATCAAATGTAAGCCACAAGGATCAAAGTGAAAACACAAATGCTTGAAATACGTCCCTCTGTATGTATTGAATTTAATTAAATTGTCAACCTTACGAGGAGCACCTATACAGTATATTAAAACACCCTCAAAAATATGTGCAAATCATTTCCAAACTATTTATGCTAAGCTTAGGAAGAGGGAAAAGTACATGAAAGTGACATAAAAATATATTTTGCAGCTGTCTAGGTGCAATTTGAAATAATAAATCACAAGAAAAAAATTCACAATCAGCAACAGAATAAAGAGAATGTAGATTTCTAAGCTTTATTCTATGTATTTACTTTTAAGTAATAATAAAAAAAAAAAGAGGACACATTCACACTCTTGAGCCGTGATGCAAATGTATATATATATTTTTTTCAACCGTCGGGCTGCAAAGACAGATCTGTAAGTGCACTATCTCCAGAACGTGGGAGGATCTTATCTAACCTTTCCTGCCTCATGAAAAATTCAGTATCCTGGCCACCAATCTCCGCTGTCTCAGGATGTTATGTCCGATACAAAGACGGGGCTGCTGGGAAGAGAAGAGGAAATTATTTTGGACTCCAGCACTGTATGATCAGTGATATCAAGGCAAAAGACCTCATTCAGTCTTATATCTTATAGCACCCTTTAGAGCGTGCATCCACGGCAGTCGGATTTCATCGACTGTGCGGTGTGTGTGTGTGTGTGTGTGTGTGTGAGGCCTCGGGTTTGTGATGGGGCTTTGTGATAGGGGTGGCAGGTTATATAACGATGGGGGAGCTGGCGGGGGGTGCAGACGAGTTGAGCGGCAGACCGTGGCTTGACAGCTCTCTGAAAGCAGAGGGAAGGTCTAACACGGGTGAGTGACAGATATGTCGAGATAAAGCTTCCTGTCGGTCCCCAGCAAGTGTTGCCCACCGTCACTGCCAGCCACCGCCTCGTATTTACCCCTGAGGGGACTCACAGACAGGACAGAGAAGACCTTAAATATGATGCGACTCTTCCACATCAGAAAAACCAAAAGTCTAGTTAGCAAAGACACGTACAGCTTCTCTTTCTTAATTCCCAGTAAATCTTTTCTTTTTTCTCCTCGTCTTTAGAGAAACTTCGTTTAAATATTAACGAGAAATAATTTAACATAGATACGTGCAACGCTTGGATGTTTGCTGACAGAACAGGCATGCAAAAATTGACAATTTGCCCCGGGACAGGTTTGACTCTTAACTTTTTACTCAGGGCATTTTTGTCACAAATGCCAATTTTACTGTTCTGAGTTGTCTTTTGTAGACATTCTCCATGGTCTGGAGAGGTGCAAGATGAATATTTATTCATCTCAGAGGTAGCTGAGGAGATCAAAACCAGAATCCTCTGGATAGTGCAAGAAGGCAGGTGGCTCGGTTTTGCCAAAAGAATGGGAGAAAATGAGGATTGGAGAGTTAACCTTGTTATATGATATACAAAGTAGAGTCATTTAAGGTCATGCATGAGACTTATTGCCTTTATTAAAAAGTCTGTGTGAAAAAAGGAAAATAAAATCCAAAGGAAAAAAAATCAAATACACATGGTTAAGAATGGAAGAGATATTTTAATGCTTTTTATTATTATTATTGTATGTGGAAATTTTAATTAAAAAAACAACAACAACTGATTGATGCCTGTGACCAAGTATCAAGTACATTGTTTGGAAATCAAATTAGCCTCCTACAGGGTTACCCTGCATTTAGTTCCATCCATCTTTTATCAACACTTTGCAGGTTCAATGTCCGTACTAAATGAAAAGGTAAAACTCACAGCACAATGCAGCCCCCACCATGTTTCACAGTTCTTGTCGCTCCTTCCAGACCTTTGTGGTACACAACTCATTGTCGAGCACCTCTCAATTTGATAAATGGCCAATTGGAATCAAAATGCATCGCGTAAACGCCCCAATCAATCAGATTGATCAGGATGAAATTGTAGAATCAGAGGGTTGGGTCATGTAAAACACTTGTTCTGATTATGTCATTCAGATTGTCGTAAGCTGACCTGCCTGCACATGTGTGCCCAATGTGAACCATCAGTGACGTTCAACACAAATAAACTGTGATACTGCGATTAATACCATCTATATGGTATTAATTCAGTACATTTGATTTAAGATTTTTATACGAATGACTTTTATGTTAACTGATGTTGACCCTATCAATTGATTCTGCTGAATTACACAAGGATTATATTGTTGTCAGTCAGAACAGATCAGTTTAAACATGGGAGGCTCCCATAGGGCTGTGAAAGCTATTTACTTACATTCAAGCAGCAACTGTAGGAGACAAATTTAGTCTTGTGCTGTTGGGGACAGATCTCTTCTAAAGGACAGTTGACATGTGACATGTCAGCAACCCTCTACAGGCCTGTGGGCAGTCTGCAGCAGAATGCCACTGTGCAAAGACAAAGGAGTGGGAGACTGGATTATTAACCAGAAACATCAAATGAACCTGTAGGCTTTGTTGATTGTCTCCTGGCCTGAGTTGGCATCTAACACTGGGTTTCCTTATGCCTGGGAATCAGCCCAACCCATCATTATTACATATTTGTTGATTTATTTGCTCTTTTTGTTGGGTTACGTTGGTGTTATCTGTCATGCTGTTTTATTTTTCTTTTAGTTTTTAAAATTTGTATTCAGATTGTCCATCATTCAATCTGTCAATTTTGTTTGTGGTTTCTCTTCTCTAAGTGTAGTTAACCCTCCTGTTATGTTTGTCTCTGAGGTACAGAAATAATGTTCCTGGGTCAGTTTGACCCGGAGAGTGTTTAATCATGCGATAGTGTCAGAAATCAAAAAATTCATCCAAAAACATTTTTGTCTCTGATTATTAACTCCAATATAAACCATTTCTATCAATATTTGTGCAATGATGTTTTTTTTGTTTCTAACAAATAAAGACTCAATGATGACAACTTACTCATTTGTTCATTTGGACATAAAAAATTGAATTTACATATTTTGTCCATTGCAAAAAACCTACAAACAAAAACCCCCCAATAATTTCATTGAAATTGATCTTTTGTAAATTATTTTATATATATATATATATATATTTTTTTTTTTTCTTCAGTGGGTGATCTTTATAATTGAACTTGAGACACGTATACTGTTCTGGGTCAAATTGACCCGCTGATTAAAATAAATATAAATGAGTACTGCAGAGATTTATGCATGATTGATGAGATTTATGTATGTATTTATCTTTTCCCTCCATTTCTGCTGAGGGCGGAGATTTGCTACGTGAACAGAAAATGTTCCTGTCAAAAGTCGTATGGACACCCGCTTTCTCGCAATTTCCTAGAGAAGTAAAGAGAATAGTGAGAAAGTGTGTCGATGGTGTGTTGTGATGTGTTGTGTTTGTAAGTGTGTGGTGAAATATGGTTCATAGCTGCAAGGAAACATATAGAATTTTAAATAAAAAAAAATCTTTTTTACCCTGCAACATGACTGCTGGGTCAAATTGACACGAACAGTATCTATGTAAAAAGTAGACACAACTGGGGGTTGCAAATGTGTAAAATGAATACATTTTCAATTTATATATAGAGTGCATCTATTAAGACAAATAGAAAAAGTTGAGTGCTAAAACAAAATACTTCCAACTATTAAAAAGGATGTTTACATTTTAAAATGGGTCAGTTTGACCCGCAACAGAACAGGAGGGTAAAAAACAAAGAAACGAAAACCGCAATATAATAACCCACCTCAACTTTCAAGATGACACCAAAATATACATGCAAACATTTTCATAAGTGAGGTTCCTCAGGTGAGGAACTGTCTCAACTGACAGCATGAAAAGTAAAACTGGCTTGTTTTACAATTATTTCTCTTCAGATTTTCTTAACTAAAAAGAAAAATAGACTTGCTTTGTGTTCTGATTAATTGAATAGTTAATATCACGGTTTGGGGAACAAAATGGAATGTACTTTTTTTTTTCTTTTTTTTTTAAGGAAGGGGCAAAATGGAAAATGAGTTGGTACAAAGTTGTGGCACGAATTAGTCAAATGGAAACTGGCTCAGAGCAGCCGGAATCAAGAGCAGCTTGACTGGACTCTGTTCTCAGATATGACTTCCTCACTATTTTCTATCATTATTGCTTTACAGTCTTTTATTTTTATTTTTTTTTAGCTTTTTATTTATTTATGTTTAGAGCTCTCTGTGGTAGTTCATTCTTTTGTATTTGGTTTCGTCTTTATTGCTGTTTGTAGTTAGATTTATGTTTTACTTGTTCCCTGATTTGTGTTACTCTTCCTCTGCTCCTGTCAGGCCATCATCCTCTCTCCCTCAGCCTACGAGACTTTTTTTCCTCTCTCAGCTGCATCCTGTTAATAATCAACCACATGCCACTGGTCTGTAATCAAACTCCCCGGTGTTGAAGCCCCTCTCTCCTTCCCTACTTGCTGGATTCTCCTGTTTGTTCAGATCTCTGCCTGTTTAATCCCTGCGCTCCTTTTGTTCCATGTCTGCTCCTTGCCAGGATACTTTAGCTATTGTAAGTTTGTGTCCTAAGATGATTATTCAGATTTCCATCTGCATCTTGGGCCCAATCACCCCCTAAATCATTGCAGTTCCAACTATTCCTTACAAATGAAAAACAAAAGATGGATTTATGCACCTTATACATCTGGTTAGGTAGTTTTTTTTCTGGTTAGTCATTCCAAAGTTAATCTCTCTTTTAAGTAACAGCCTACTGCAGAAAAAGATAGAATAGACTTTAAAATACTGTTTATAAATCACTGAACAGCTTGGCAGCACAAAACTTTAAAGATCTGCTGTTTTGGATCAACGTTCCGGGCCTCTCATATCTTCTGGTTCGGGTCTGGGTTGGTTAATATACACATATCTTACGTGTATTGATGATTCTAATGATGGCACTTGACAAAATGCAATGTCTGTTATTGGTTTTTAAAACAGTTGAGTGTAAGACATGTTTATTGTGTATTTTTGTTTTTGTGTGTCATGATGTAAAACACTTTGAGCTGCCGTGTTGCTGAAATGTGCCACACAGATAAACTTTGATTGATTGAAAGGTCTAGTAACTAAGGCAGTAGGCAGTTGAGGTTTGCTTGGCAGCATAACCGAGTCAACGAGTCATTGTCACCGTGTTCCGTTTAAAACAGGCCACAAGCAGCAGCTACGACACGTAGCAACTGTATGAGCAGTTTGAGTTTTAGCCTGAGGCATGATGCATCCCACGCAACTCTGACAGCCGTCATCTGTAAGTTTGCTTGGCTTTGCACGAGTGTGAACAACAGCGTCAATAGCACAATCTTGTGGTAATGTCTCAGCCCATCACAGGAGAAGCCCCACTGCTTTTGTTTCCACTCGAAGCCCCGCCGGGCAGATGGACAACCTCTGTTAAGAGAGCACCGACTGCAGTCCACCTGCTGAGCCAGACGACAAGGGGGAAGATCAGCCAAAGCACCTGGCCAAAGTCTTAAGAGGGCGGGGGAGGCTTTCGATCCAGGAGCTGAATGTCCACCTGGGTGAGAAGCGATGCAGAATCTGCTCACTGCTCAGGTTTCGCGGCAGGATGGAGAGTCAAAGTGCTGTCCTGAGCAAAATCTGTGATGAAAGGGGAGCTAAACATCGATTATTTTTTGCGTATTTAAACAATCTTTGCAATGCCTGATGTGTGGGAATTCTTGAAGACCAACCACTTTTTAACTCGTGAAAACAGGCTGCTGCTCTACTAGCTTTTATTGTGTTTATTCCACTGTCTGAGCTGTAAAAAAAAAAAAAAGTGACTGAAAGAAACATCAAGAGCCATTTGCCCCAAAGTTGGCTATCTGCTTTGCATCTTCGCAAGCTTTTGTAAACTCTGGCACAAATTTTTTTAAATTATAATTGCTACCTATGCTCCAGTCATTGGAGATAGATTAAAGTCTAAACAAAAAGGGGGTTAAAGCTGGAAGTTAGCAAAAACTGTTGGAGATTTTTAATCAGGAATAAATGTTTAGCACCCAGCTACCCAATGTTTTTTTTTTTCGTGGTCATTGGTTTGTGTAGTAAAAATGGCAGAAATATGAAACGCCCCCATAAAATGTCTACTGCACTGGAAATTCAGGGGACCAAGGTTCATGAAAGCAGCCACCAGGTTCAGGTTATTTTCAAAATGAGTATCTGGGTAGATAATATCTGCCCAGATATTCTATTTTTAGCCTCGCAGGCAAGTTGGAAACTAAGAGGAAACCGACTTGTCCCCCAAAAAACAATCCATGATTCTGGACAAAGATTCTAGAATGGAAACCCACATTTATCCACTCATTACAGAATGAGTGGATAAATGTCCGTCAGCTGTTATGGTTTATCTTTGTGAATTGTGTTTATGTTTGATCTTTGTATTTTCTGGTGTGTTGAGGACAACTTAAAACAGAAGAAGATGATCATTTTGATGCTTGCTCAGAAGAACCTGTTGCGAATATTAATTCTCTTAATGTATTGTTTGAAAGCTGCTCCGCTCTGCTTTGTCAAAGTAAATGAAGCCCATACGCTTTCTGTTGAGCGTTTGATTAATGCCAGTTGCGGTAAAGTGGAAAACGTCCTTAGTGTGACAATGAGACAGATAAATTATCTAAAGGAAATCAAGGTAATGACTTTCATTTACTCAATAAGCAGATATTAATTATCTGTCCAGCAGATTAGGAGCCCCGAATTATTGAGAGTCTTGAGATAAATGGCTTTCTGATCGAGACATAATGAAATCCTTTTTATGTCCTCCAACCAACCACTCGTCAATTTACATATTAATTTCTGCTCTTCTTACTTTAGCACTCACCAGAGTTTAGATTCCTCTCCCCACGCCCTATCTGCACCACGATGTCTTGTTTTGCCTTCAGGGATTTTGATGTTATCACAAACACTTCTTCTCCACTGACACCCTCCCTGCTGCCACCCTCAGAGGGGAAAGTAATGAAATGATGAATTTGTAAAATAACCGCAGGGCGACTATGATGAATTTTGTAGTGTCTCTCAGACTAATAGCTCTGTCAACAAGAAGAACTCTGTAGATGAGTGCAAATAGTGGTATTTGTGGTTTAATGCACAAAAGATGAGCAAGGTGGGGGTTACAAATCTGAGCAGCAAATATCTCTCAGATGAGAAAGGTTAATTTGGCATTGATTACTGTGGTTTTTCCACCCAGAAATGCAAGTTCCATCAACTATTTGTCTGAATTCATCACTTTTACTTGATTAAGAGGATAAAGTGTGCGTTATCCCAAACGGGAAAGACGACGTGTTCTCAAGTTCTTTTAGATGAAGAGGAGAATGAATATGTGATTAAAGTGCAAATACTTTGACAAGCATAGGTACCATATATTACTGTCATCGCTGAAAGCTTTAAGCGGCTCAGTTGAATTTGTTTCTGGTGGTAAGGACAGGATGTGTAGGCGAGAATAACTTCTCAAACATATGAAGGAAATTGCGTTTTGAAGAAGCAATCTAGAGTTTTAATGCAGTGCGAGCTGTGACTAGTAACAGTGTTACCGCAGCCAGCAAAACTTTTTCAAAACTCTTGAATACTTGTACCTTTTGCCATGTTAGAACCACAAACCTAAAAGTAATTTGCTACAATTTCGTCGCGGAAGAACACTAAGTAATGCACAGTTCTCGAGTAGAAGGAAAAGCTAGTCATTATTTCAAAACAAAAGTCTGAAGTATGGAAAGCGTTTGTGTTTTACCCCCTTTACTTAAATACATCAGCATATACTAAATAAATATTAAATTGTGTCCACTGGACTGTGACTTAATTTCAATATAAATCCAGAGTTTTGTTATAAAATATCAGTGAAAAAAACAGCATAATGAGGAACAAGAGGAAGTGTGACAAGTAGAAAGACCTAATGAAAGAAAATCATGACAAGGCCGTGTGTGCAGTTGGCTACAAACGGCAGAGAACACAGAAAAGTTGCTCTGTTTAAAGGAGACCAAAGCAGAACTTTCTGGACAAATTAACACTGCATATTGTCCTGAACACTGCATCTCCACAGCAAAACGTGGAGATGCAATCATTACGCTGTGAGGATGAGTTTCTTCAAAAGGGACAGGGAAGCGGCAACCAGATTGAAAACATGCCTAAAAATACAGCCATGTCTGAAGCGGAATGAGTTCAGTTTAGAGTGCCAAGATGGCTCAGTCAAAGTCCAAGCCTAAATTCAACTGAGAATCTATGGAAAGACTTCCAAATGTCAAAGCTCTGTTAGCGAGAGGAGAAGAGAATCTTTTTTCTCTTCACTTGTAGCTTCTGTTTGAACACATGATCAGAAATGTGGTTATCAAAAACACAATGCCACTCATAAAACACATTTTTGTCACTCTTCTTTTCTTTTTGTTTGTTTCCCAAAGTAACTGCATAATCCACATGTCCAAACCCCATCCAGGCCTTTTCAAAAGTGAATTTCCAACATGCAGAAGTGCTATCAGAACTAATGGTGAGTGGAGTGCAGTGAGCAGACACTTTCCCAGACCAGGAGTCTCACTGCTGCCTCTATGTCTAATAGTGTGCTTCATTTTTCAGGCGGAAGAGACATTAAAACTTCACCTGTAAAAGATCAATTGCTTTGGCAATATAGATGTTATATGCTGTCAGATACAGTGGTAAAAATGACTGGAAAGCTTAAAAATAAATTAATCATTCACTGAACATGTAGAATGCTGTTGGAAAATGTAGACTTTCTGTAAATTAATGGAAAACAGACCTTTATTGAGAAATGTATAAATATTTATTTTTTAAACAAAGGCAGCCACAATACTCTGGTAAATATGTTGTCCTAAAGGATTTTCCTAATTCATATTTTACTTTTAAAAAAAAATACATAATTGGTCAGAGAATGCAGAGTATTAGATAGCAACTTTTTACTTCTTGTTTACTAATGATGTGACACGAGACCCATTTCTGTTAGCCACTCTTCAAGATGGGAAAGGTAAGAGAACTTACCATTCAGGTCAGGCAAATGTGTGTTGATCTCCAGGATGATTGATCTCCAAATTTATCTTGACACTTGCCATGCTGTGTAGTTGTTGCCACACTAAGAAATGGCAACAACTACCAAAAGGTGGTACCTGGGGAGTTAACAGGTGACGAGCTATTTTGAAATCTTTTCCCTCAAGTGATCTACAAATAACAGGGTCAGATACAAACAAGGTAGAAAAATGCATGCAGGTTCTGTTATCAGTGTATCAGACCTTATACTTGCAATTTAGATGCGGGTATGTAAATCAGCTTATCTTGAAGTCGTTACACGGAAACTAGACTGGATAGGATGGGATGAAAAAGTAATGTCTGAGTGCAACGTATTGATGCAATATAAAGAAATGAAGTAACACGGAGCTGAAACCTCGACACTAAAGAATAATGTCTTGTCTCAAAACAAAAGAAAGTTTGTCTTTAACTTCCATTGTATATTTTTTCACATTTTTTTTTAAGGTTCAATGAGATCATTTTCACATTTCAGCCTTGCAAGGTTTTGCAGTTTTCTGTAATTCTTTGTGTTGTTCTCTTGTTTCCTGATCTTCCTCATGAGTTCTGCCACTGGTTGTCAGTCACTGACCCACAACCTATGGTTACCGAAATGCCATCAGACACTTGGCTTGTTCTCTCTGGTTTCCTTTGCTTTCTGCCGGCTCTATGTGTGTTTTGTTTTCGTCAGCATTTGTTTTGGTTCCTGCTTTGTCCCTTTTGAACTTAAGTGAACTTTTTTTAATTATCTTCAGCACTCTCGGTTTTTCTCTTTGTTAGTAAGTAATTAAACTTTTTGTTTTCAAACCTGCCGTTTTCATGAATAATGCATTTAGGCTCTTTTCATCTTGCACCCCCTGCATGATGTTATGATACACAAAAGAGAAACAGAGCCTCCCTGTGCTTTAGTAAGCCTAAAAACAAGTTTGAGCACCTTTGTTTAAAAAAAGTACAAAATATTATAATCCAGAATCGGGTATATGTGATTCTCCATATGACAACATTACCACAATTTTTCAGTAGCTAATTACATGAGATTTTTAAACACAAATATTTAAAATGTTTCACAAAGTAATCAGATCAATTGTACACACTTCAACTAAAACATTATTTACTGTATATTATATATTTTTTTATTGTAAAACCTGAGACAAATTCATTGAAAAACATAGAATAATAGAGATAACATGGAAATAGATGCTAAATTGTTGTAGTTTTTAAATACACGTTGCACAGGATTGCACCTCTTTGTTGTTCTACTTTTTAAAGAGTTGAATTAAAAAAAAACAACCTCAGTCTTGTGGTCAAGACACATGCTAACCGTAGCTTGCTGTCTGTAATTTTAAAACAAGAGTATTTGATGGCTCTTCAATTTATTTATGGCATAGAGTCAAATTTATCTTTCTTGTAAGCATCATAAACTATATTGGTTTTCAGCCAGCTTATCAGCTGTGTGCAGCAGCAAGAGGAGGTGGGGAAGTTCTGTAATTCCCTGTGTTCAGAACAGCCAAAGAAGACTCAGATTATTCTAGCACTTTCTCTTGTATCTTATTAAAATAACTTGAATTCATATAGCAAAAATGTTTGCAGTCTTAAAAACGTTTCTTTTGGAAAAGTTTGTATATCCAGAGACTGGGGACCAACCAATGCCATGCCACAATCTTTTTATCTTGAATTTTCCTACATACGTTGGTGAACGGTGACCATTCTCTGTCCATAGATGGTTGAGATTTCATAATAGAGCACATCGACTGCATACATTTCTCATGACAATTTTCTTTGTTTCCCACAATTCGAATTGGACGCTAGCAAGTTTGATGCGCTAGCTGGGCACCTGGCTTTTTTATTTCTCCACATGCATGTGGCAAACTGTGTGGGGGCTTTTACTGCTTATCACAACTACAAGACATAGGAAGTGTCACTAGAGTTACCATAAGTGAGAAGAAAAGTTTTGAACCACTGATGTGGGCTCTTTAATAACTTAACTACTAATTGTACCAATTGCGTAAATTGTGATTTGAGCTGCAGACTTGGACTGAGATTTTACTCAAGTTGCAAACACAACTTCAGACTTCAAAGATTTAAAGTTGAAAGACTCCAGAAAAAAAAAAAGTTTAAAAAGCATTTATGAGTTAATTAGGCCATAGGACAGAATGGTAATAATTTCATTGTCTAGCCTACAGCAATGCAGTACTTCAGGCCATACTTATAGAGCAGGAACATTAATTGCAGTTGTTAAAAACTAAAGTGTTGACTTACTAGATAGGGCCTTTGAAAACTTTAGCCTTGACCTTAGTTTTGACTCAGACTTGTCTAAAGACCTTGGCCTTGTCCTGAGAAAAACAAAGCAAAACAAGAACCAATGAACATCTCATCTGAAACCTAAGATGGAAAACGGAACTCACATAATATTCTAAAAAACTTGTTTTAGAATATTATGGAAAGCACATGAAATCAAATGGATAACCATTAATTGTACATGTTCTTTTTAGAGAAAGCGGTACAAGTTTCACATCTTTCAAATTGTCAATGTAGGAATTAAGTCAACCAGTCAAACAACAAAGGCTCCCAAAGGCTTAAATAATGAAAACAACTAATTAACTGAATACAATGGCACCATTTTCCATTATTCAGTCAGATTTATCTGGTTTTCTGTGTGCGTGCATGGGCGTGTGTGTTTGTACTGGAACTATACTGTTTGCAAATGGCCAGCTGCACAGGTTATGTGTTTCTGGTGGGGGGCTTGTGGTGCTGTCAGCCTGCCCAGCTCCTCCACAAGGTGTTTGTCTGACCACAAACCCATCAGCTGCCTGGATAATGACTGTAATTGATTAGAGTCTTAGTCACATCCCCTGAATTAGAACAAACGGATCGGCCCGTTTATTGCCACAATAAAAAGAAGAAGCAAAGAGCCAACCGAGTGTACAGGAATCTCAGGAAGAGATGGGTCAATAGTTTACCTCTGTTTACTGTGACAGTATCACTGGCCTACGAACCAACGTCAAGTATGACAAACAAAGCTCTCTTATTCTTAATTCTATTGAACAGATGTTTCTTATCTTTTCAGTTGATTGGCTTCAACATGAACAGCAGAAGAAATTATTGCTTGTGCTCCATTGAGGCCCTCTATTACCACCGTGCTTATTATGTCAATACACCGAGCTCTTGATCCTGATCTTGACCTTCTTGATCCAGGAAGATGCTCAAAGTGGAACCTGGATGGAGAACGTACGCATCGGCTTGATGGCAAAGGCATTATTCAGTACCAATTAGGCTATGGACGCTTTCAATCACATGCTTGCGCTTCAAAACCAAATATTTCTCTTCTCATAAGTTCATCCTTCTACCAAAAGAAATCTCTAAGTTTTAGTTTTTAAGAACTGAACATACCACCATTGATAGTAGTCCCCTGCAAATAAAGGAATTAAAACAAGAGGATTTGCTTGTCTTAGGCTCTCATTTAGAGAAAGATTAATTTCCAATTAATTTGCTAAACTGCTCAGAACCCACCACTTTATCCGCACAGCGGTTTTGTTGGAGCAAAGCACACACACCTGCCCCTGTGACCCCTGAGCCCATCTGTAATCCTTCAGGATCCTGCGGTCAATACCTTAAGAGTGATTCACCCCTCCAGTCGAATAAACTATTAAATCCATTAGTGAGACAGCTTAGCCTTACTTTACATTTTGATTACAATCAATCACCATCCCTTGCTGCAAATCTCATTCTGCGGTTTTGTCCAAATGTTAAAAAGCCTGCCTCAGTGCGCTCCAATGTCCAGCGTCCAAAGTGAAAACCCAGCCCATGCTGAATGATTAATACTCTGAGAGCAGCCATGGCACAAAATGGTCATCTCTACAGGTGGGTTAATTAGTATCTCAGCTTCTCATGCATTTTAAAAGAAATTATTACAGAGACTAAGCTACTGCAACACGCCACTCCTTCTGCAGGAAAAACAGTTTTCAACCCGATGACAAAGAAATTGGATCTAAAAATGTTATTGGTACTTTGGGTGTCATCCTGTTGTGGAAATTGAATCACACTATTCTGTGGAAAAACTGAAAAATGGCTAAAAGCTCCATCTGCTATTACATTGATATTTAAAAGCATTAGTTATTTAACATTTTTAGTCAGTTATTATGAGGCATTGTAGAGGTCCAAACAGCCATTTGCAGCGCAGCAGGTTGCATATTTATCAGAAATACTTCTTATGGAAAATCCTCATGAAAGATTTATCTTTGACCATAAAAGTTGTTGTCGTGTTTAATTAAATATACAAGCCAAAATCTCATTTAGTAACCTTCAGCTTATGAAGATAGAACTTAAGAATGACTGTGGTGATTTTTTTCTGAGAGGTCATTGTGTTGTAATAGCAGCTATGGTCCAACTGTCTCGCCGTCTCATATTTCATCCTGGCTTTATGTTTTACATCTTGCATTTTAGTATACTGTAATGCTGCTCCCTTGGCCAAGTCTGCCTTGTAAAAAATAGATTTTCGCCTCAATAAAATTACTTGGAAGTGTAAATGAAGGTAGAATAAATAACTTGAACATTTGCATCAATTATCAGCTTTTTAGAGAAGTATTCCTCCGAGAGAGCAGGAGATAGTAAACAAGATTGTGAATTATTCCAAGACATAGGTCTAGTAAAAGACATTGTAAACAAAAACAGATCTTGTCTATAAAACCATATTTATTGGCTTGTGTTCAGTATTTTGTGATTCTTGTCAACATGAAGGCACAGACACTCTTTAGTGAAAGTGGGAGAATTTTCAAAATCCAATCCACTGATATGTAGGATATACGTGGAAGGTAAGGCTATTTCCCCTCTTGCATGACTGCTTCCTGTCATGTTACTGCGTCTAAATCTTTGAATGTTTGCTGAAAAAACACCACAAGTTTTCTCAGTCAGACACTTTGTGTCTGTCTCCTATATTTTCCACATGATAGAATTTTTAGTAATCCCTCTGGATTAGAAAGACTTCCTCTAATACCTGGAGATGCGAGTCAACCACACTTAGAAGGTAGTGTGTGTAAGCCTGTGTTGCTGCATGGAGAGGAAAGAAACTGAATGTTTGGGATAAAGAGACTGAGCGGTGGAGAGAGGGAGGAGGATAGAGAGGGAGAGAAACAGCTTTAATGTCGGTCTCCCTTTTAGACATGCTTTTAATTCCTCTGCAGGAATATCAGCAATATTTAACTGGAAATGTCACAGAATGTCAAGTCGGAAAATGTCACTGGGGAAGAACTGGAGGGTGACCTCAAACGTCCCTCTTTAAGATGAAATAAATATGCCTCAGTGGTATTGTAAAGGCACGTTTTTTTTCTCCTTTCTTTTTCTTTTTTTCAGCGTATGATTTCTCCATTTTACGAAGGCAATTCATTTTCATAGCAACAGAGGAGCGAAAAGCCAGAAGACAAGCAGGGGAGAGACAAATGAACTCATCAATCGCCCTGAGTGGGAACAAGGGATCAGCAAACGTCTATCCTGTCATTTATCCAGGAAGAAACTCGTTCTTCCTGTCTAACAGGAAGAACGAGTCCTGGCATCCTGGCTCTGGGCATGCGCGGCTCAGAATAAACGAGCTCTTGACAGAATACCATTGTATCAGATTGCTTCCTCTGTGATCCACAGGTACGATAAAAGGCAACTTTTATAAGCTTATTAAAAATGTTGTGTAAATATGTAAAGATTAGTTTTGTAGTGTTTTATTTAACTTATATGTGTAATTTGGTCAGTTTTATACCGGTGTTGATCTCTGTCGTCATATGTCTTGCTTTTTGTTGTTGGAGCCTTGGGATTTTGTATTTATTTAAATTGCTAGATTAGTCAATGTTGTGTTTGTATCTGGGTAGTGTTGTGGTATTTTTATTTCTCAAAAAAGTGCATTTATTTGTGGTAGGCCCGATCTTCTTCATAAACCGCTGTAACGGTTGTAACTGACAAACGTTGGTGTTTACTGTGTGTTGTAGATGGAACGTTTTGTTCAGTTTGGTTATATTAATTTAGGATTAGATTTTCTTCATTTTTTTTTCTTTTTTGCGTTATTTTATTTGTGCATTTTGCTTTAGTTTATTTCTTTGCGGAAACTCCGGATGTTCTTGTTTGAATTTGAATTGTATTGTAATTCTTTTTTTTTTTTTTTTTTTTTATTTTTCTTTAATTGAAAACATGTGTGAGAATAAAAGAGCTCTTCCCAGAGTAACATTGTGTCAACTTGCTTCCTCTGTGATTCACAGATATTGGTTGCACAGGATTCATCTGCCTGTGCACCACTTGATACAGGCTCAGATTCCCTTAGATCAGGTGCTGGTAACATTCAGATATCTTAACACATCATGAAAGCATCTGCCAGTATATCAACATGTCTTCTCACATTACAGAAGTTCATTTTAATAAACCAAAATATCAAAAAACCTATTTATTTTGGGAATTCAATACATTTTTTTTTGCTTAAATTCATCACTGTGATGGAGACCAGGGGCTCCATCCCTAATAAATTATTATTGATATTATATTTACAGAACAAATTCCTTTTGTTTCAGTTCTTTATTTCAATTACATTGACATTTAGTTAAACATTCTTTCAGGCGGAGGGACTGGCCATCCTTGCTGGATTCAGTTTGAGGTTGATTGTTTGAGTCTTACCCTTCAGGTGTGTCTCCTCAGCAGGGTGGAGCAGTTAAGGGAGACAAGTGCTCCAGGTGCTTTGATTGACCTTAGTTTAGTTCTAATGACTTGCATGCATGTAAAAATTTATTGGTACCATTTGTTGTTTTGTACAAATTATTTCTTGTTTTGTTTTGTTTTTGCTTTACCTGGTATGAGTGTGGGAATTGCCCAAAATATAAAAGCCATCTTCTTTGTCTCACTGTGAAAATGAGTGTCGGTGTAACTGTGATGTACCTCGACTACATTTTGTTGCCTTGCCTCCTTCCTTAATGCGGAGCCTCCGCCGGTCGAAGTGACAATCACACAGAATAAAATATCTGCCAAGACTGAAACCTCTGTAAAACCATTTATCTGAAAGAAGGACAGATAACATACAAATGATTTGTAAACTATTTTGAGACTAAACATGAGGCATTTGCTACTGACATCAGCATTCGCCTTATCAGTGAAACTTCTTAAGGTGCCACTTCCCCTAATAAGGGTCAGCGGCACCTTACAACTCACATACACACGAGTCTGCTTTCAGGACGTCACCACTTAAAAGAAAAATTTCTGAAAACTATCGAGGCACAAACAGGCACCAGCTTCTCCTCTCTTGACTGACCTATTTCAAATAATTGCATCAGACTACCGTCGGTGATATAAGTCCCACCTACAGCCGTGGCCTATCAGTGCCAACGCTGATTGCGACACTACAGGCATGTAGCCAATCATATTCCAGTCCTCTCAATGTACATTTTATATGAAGACGAACTGAAAACCAGCTCCAAAGCAAACAAACAAGTATTTTTTTAGCACTTTGAGAGAGTTTTATGTTAAAACGTTTATCTACAGCAACAGTTGGTTTATGTTTTCTAGCTTTGAACTACTGTTTCATCATCAAGTGCTTAAGCAAAACTTTTTTTGTTTGCTTGTTGTTGACAGAAAAGTACTTTACTTACATGTGCACAGTAAAAAAACTTTTTTCAACTACTTTTTATACTTATGTTTCAAAAATCAGAATATATAAATATACTGCCATGAGTCAGTATATCTCTGGTGACATTAGATTCTTAAAGACATTTTAACATTCATTTAACATTTATTCTATTTCAAAAAGTAGACGGCACTTTTTGCCATTAGGATCACAATTTATGGGTAAAGGCCGTAATATGAAGCCTTTACTGATTTATTAAAACAGTTTGCACTGTTTGAGAGAATTACTGTTGTTGTACAAAGAACATGACTGAAATCTCAACAAAGAAATAAAGAGAAAGCTGTGTCAGATAGATTGAAAGAGGAGGTTGAGATGAGTTTTTTTTTAACAAGAGGAAGAGGGTCAAATGCATTTCTAGCATATCGCACAGGACAATTCACATGCACAGACCTTCGTTTCAGTTATGACAAAGCAAAAGTCACCTAGGTCACACCGTTGTGCAGCTCAGCATTGAGAAATCCAAGTTGACATTTGAACCCATGCAGCAGCGGACTATAAACAGCCCTGGGGCTCGATGAGCTGGAATCATGCGCAGCTTTGAGAGGTATATCTCACAGTAACAGTGCACGAGATGCAGAAAAAACATAAAACAACCCCGATCTGAAATCAATAAGGCTGCAGACAGTGGAGAAAAAAAAAAAAAAAATCCAGGAACAGTAAGAGAACAAGGCGCACAGTTCAGCTAAAAGGCATAAGGATTGTTCAGCTCTTTTTCTTCTATCTCGCACAGAGGGAAGATTTTCTGAGGGGCAGCAATGATCCACTTATGGCCTATCAAGACATTAGCCTGGAGTTCTAGGTGTCAGATTGGATACACGTTCACTCTGCTGCAGTGCTTCAGAACATCTCTTTCCCTTTCCCTCTGCGAGTCTGTCTCCTGCATCTCCATTTCAATTTCCACCTCAGAGCCTTTACGGTTTAAAGATATTGATACTAACAAGGATGAGTCGTCTTCGCTGAGCTTTATAGTGTGCAATAATGGAGCTAATAGAGATAATCAACAGAGACGATTCAAATTTTTAGGAGCTGGGCCCCCTAAAAACCAGCAAGCAGCTTGGACGAAAATATTGACAGCACAGAGTGGGAGGCTCCAAGGACATTAGAAAAGAAATTAACATTGGACAATTCACCGATGAGTCACAGAAGCATCTAAAAAGAGATATATAAAAGGATCGCTGGTATGCTTTGCGACTGTTAACGCTGCTGCGATGCTAACATTGTCCTCTGCCATGAGTCAGAACAGCACGACTTCACTGACTGGCAAGACAACTGGTTCAACAAAACTGCGGACGTCATTCCTATTGACAATAAAGGGAGTGGCATGGACGGTATTTATCTTTTTCTGTCCTGTTTATTGAGTGAGGGGGAGCTGTTTTAACAGGATGAGAAAATAAACCAGAGCTCTGCAGACAGGATTAAGTGTGAGGATGTTATCTTTTATACACAGCCACAAGCTACTCGGTGAAATTCACTAAAAATAGCAGCAGAAAGCTGGCGTGAAGCAGGAAATGAGGTTGAGACAGTATCGGTTTACATTTAAAAAGAATAGAAAAAGAATTCTATCTATGGCAAAACTAACTTAACACACCTTACGTACCTTAGAGATTTGTCGACAGAAACACACCATCAGAACAAACCGTTTGCGGTTCGCTTGAACCGAGACATGATGCCAGTCCAGTGTTAAGTATGCTGGTTTTATTGCTGGCCAAGATCGCCAACAATAAACTAGCGCTTAAGTCTTAAAGTGAGAACAGAGAGCTTAGTAACAGTTGCACAGAATGTGAATCCCAAATTTCTGGGTGAGGTTTTGTATATCTGCTTTTACCTACTGTCATCTTGTATAACCCAGATTTTCTTTTGACACATTGAACATGTGCAGGATGGAGGAAGTCCCTTTACTGGGTGTTATTGCTACTGAAAAGTCATATATCTTACATCCTCTTTAAACGTTTAAGCTGCAGCACCAGTATTCCACTGGGGAGAAATTTTATTCTGTATCCCTTGACATGATTTTGTCAAGATTTATAGTTTTTGTCGAGATTTAGTCAAAATTACTTTATTTTGATTAGATTCAAATGTTTTAAGTTTAGACACTAAAAATAAATCAAATATGATCGCTGCAACAAATATGCTTCATTAGTATTAGAATTTCCCCTTTTCACAATCTAAAAGGAAGTTACCAGCTATTTTGATCAGACACCAATGATGAACTCACTAAAAGAGAAAAGGCTTTGCTTTTGCTACAGTGTAACAACTAAAATTGGCTGGAAAGTCTTTGACAAATGTTTCTCCAGTCTACAATATAAATATATGAAGGACTTAATGTGATTTGTACTTTCTTCTAGTGCATCCAATTCAATCTGGAAGTAAATTAATGATTACCTAATTTTTCAATTGAATAAATTGTCTCAAATTGCATCGGATGGCATTTGTTGTAAGTTGATGGTAAATTAATAAATTGAACAGTAGTGTAAATGTGCATCAGTAAAACATGAGATAAACAAGACAGAGGTGTAAAATTGTGGGTTTTTTTTAAATTAGCATGTAGATTTAAAACATCTTGGGAGTTGCAAATAGTTAAATTTATGTCTATTGAGGTGTTATTGTAATAGCCTTTGATCCATTTAAAACTCACAAAAAGATTCAAAATGAGAGCAAAACTGAACTGTTTTGAATTTGACTGAAAGCTTTGGCTTACCTTTGGTCCCTAAATGAAACAAAAATTAAGTTTAGGAAGATAAAATACTTTCCACCAGCAGAAAGTCTAAGTGGCTTAGCAAGGGTCAGGACAGATATGAGGTGACACTCAAAAGATGTGCGCCTTCCTGCGCTACTGGCAGGCAATTTTATTAAATGTGCATTATTTCAAGGTCCCAGTCCTTTAAATGCGATAAAGCGTAATCTGCTGTCTGTGGCAGGCGGCAGCTCGCTGTTTGTCCTTTTCCGAGGTCAGCCGGCTCCTCTTCCTTCGCATAAAGAGAGATGTCCAGCTTGACCGAAAAAAAAGTTCAAAAGGACCAAAGTTCGAAAGGCACCAAGCTGAAATGCTAAATACTACAATGCCGTGCACCGAAGTTGCTCAATAATTGCTCTTTTTTCAAGAAGCATACCCAATAGCATGTGGTGACAAGTAGGTGGTCTGGAGCCTGCTTTCAGGAGCGTGGGATGCAAGGCTTTATGTAATCTGCAAAAAAAATAAATAATATGTTATGCAAAGTAACTCTTACCAAGTTTCATTGACGCAAAGACATGCCATCTCTGAGACCTTGAAACAAGAGAAAGAGAAAGTGTTAATAGTATTGTATGCAGCTGCACTGCACCCATGCTGAATAACTGCAACCCAAGAGACGCGCGTGCTCTCATTCAGACAAACCCCACAAAAAATTATATACACATATATATGTGTGTATATATATATATATATATATATATTATAATATATAATATATTTATGTGCCTTGACCACCCACCAGGACTTTCCCATTATCTCAGTGTATTGCTTTTAGTGCTAAATGATGCCCCGAATGACTCATAAATAAAGCATTTAATCACAAAAGGGGAAAACATGTTTTCAACCTGAGATACAGCATTTAGGTTTATTTAGTGTTGTGATATTGTATAGATATACTTTTAATAAATCCTTGCTTGTAATCTAGATCTAATATTATACTATAACAGTGGCCTTTTTAGAATGCTTAAAAAAAAAAAAAAAAACAGTTTATCATGGCTTAGTTGTGAGCATGAAATTTATCTTCCCAGGGCTGAGCAATGTGAGGGGGAATGTTGCAACTCTTCCACACGAGGATGAAATTGCAGAGATGTTCCAGGCCGTGTGCACGGCTCCTTGTTCCTAATACTCCTGTTCCCAGACTGGAGTTCTCCAACACGGGCAGAGAGCATGAGATCCACCTATGAGGATAAGGCTTGAACATGCGTGTATATATGTGTGTGTGTTTATTTTCTAAGACATTGATTGACATTGACATTGTTTCTATTGATTTTTTTTTTTTTTTTCCTGTGTGTGCTCTGAGTCAGTGGCCAGGTTTGGAGAAATTCATGCATTCAGGCTTCCTCTCAAAGTGAATTGACAGACCTGTTTCTCAGACGTCGGCGTGGTGAATAACAGCACTTTCTGCTAAGTGATTTGATAAGCTTAAAGTTCCTATGCTACAGTCACAATTACACCAGAAACTTAAACGCAGACATTATTCAGTGAATACAATTGAGTGACACAGCTGTACTTTTCTCTCTAATGGAAGCATTGTTCCCATTTTTATCCCTCTTCCTTCATGGACATTAACTTTTATTGCATAATAGCCCGGTTGTGACAGTGCACTAAGTTTTCCTTTATGTTTGTTCATAAACATTGATCACAGTTCCACGTTATGGCTGGCATTTTAAAAGTGTATAGTAAAACAAGAGCCATGGAGTTTTGTGGTTTTTTTGTGGACCTCTGGTCCACATGGCTCAGCAGAGGATATGAATGACTGGAGAGTTGAAGCTTTGTAATTACAGTCCCTTGCAAAAGTTTGCTTCTCTTTGGACTCCTTTGTTCATTCTTGTTTGTAATGCAGCGGAAGCCCAGTCAGACTAGATCTAAAGCATCCATGAAGAACAGTTTCAAATCGACGTTATTTTGCTTTCATAGGACCTGTACGTCTGAGGATGTAAGTACTGTGAAAACATAATTAGCATTAAACGCCCATATTATTTTTCAAATAATGACCTTAAAAGTAAAGCTTCATTTCATCTTCCAATGAAGGAGGATTCTCTCACACACGCTGAGGATGAGAGATGAAGGAGAATAAAATGCAAGACACCACTTGTTCCTACTTTCAGTTTCTGTTACTCCTCCTGAACGTCACAGATCAAAGAACGCAAGAAAAAATATATTTCTAGTGACATACATTCCTGTCAAAAACAACATGTGTTTATGATGAAAGTTAGACAAGTCTTTACATACAAAGGGGAATGGTGAAGTTAGGAGTTCAATGTAAATCCTGAGTTGAAATGATTGAGGCTGAGAAAAATGAAATCCTGTAAGATTTTATAATTTCTTGTTAAAAAAAAAGATGACATTTTGGTGTTGAGAAGATGGCATTTCTTAGATATAATGGGATGTCTTGTCATTCTGAAAGGATGCGAATTGTGTAAAACCAACTAAACTTTTCATTTACCCTTGAAGTCTTTACCACGATATGAGTATGAGATAATACTCATCTGTACCATCTTATAGTTGGAGGTCACAAAAGCTGTGGGTTTTTGCTCACGACTGTCCTTGACGACCCGGCTAAAGACAATTAGCAATACAAACTGAAAGCAATGCATTTCTAAAATGTTCTGCTTTGAAATGCCGCAGTGACCGCTTTACTGGAAGAAACTGGAGTTACTATTGATTTATAGGACGTAAAACATCAGAAGTGGGAATAAACAGTTTAATTCTGCAGCTGTCATTACATTTTATGTACATGGCAGTAATTTTGTACGATAGTGGTTTTCCGAGGTCTGTAAATACTCTGAGGTCTTTTAGAAACCTCAGATTTCCAGTGAAATTTCAAGTCAGAGGACATTTTATTTAGGGAGCGCTCTAATCCTACATACACTGTAATTTCCCTCTGAACCAGGACTTGTTGATACAGAAAAAAATATTCTACACAATATCCAGAACCCAAAAACTGATTTTAATTTATGTAATCCATATTTAATAATCTGATGAGTATCTATGAGCTCAATGCCAATGCTTTGAATGCCTCCAAATGGTTAAATAAGTACTATCTAATCAGAAGTGTGAAGGACCCAGCAATGTTTTCGTGACTTAAGTGCAACTGGAGTGAAATTCTGAAACTTGAGTCACCATATCTGTCTGTGTTTCTGGGGTTGTAAATTTATGCAACATTTGTTGTAAAGAAAATGGCCAAAATGGCACAGAGGCGACAGAAACAGATGTCAGTTTTGTGGTTCAAAGCCTTTTTAGAGTTGGCAAGTAGCAGGTACATACTTTGCATAACACCTCTGTTTAAATATAATATTGCTATTTTACCAGTCTTTGTAGTAGCACATCACACAAATATTGATCCATTGTTTCCTCTTCGTTCAAGGTCGTGTAGCATTTTGTAGACCTTTTAAAAAGTCTTAATATTTCACCCGGATTATCACTGACAATCAAAGCATGAATAAATACGGGTGGGCGACAGAATTGCTGGTTCTAATTTAGTCCTGTTTATCATTGTTTTGTTGTTTCTGCTTTGCTTGTTCCTCTGCGAAGTCTGCCACCTCACATTCCAAAATCTCTGTCTACCTCGCAATCTGCAATTCAAATGGAAAGCCCATGCAGAACAGGCCAGATGGTCCTTCACAGGCTGCCATGCTTTGGCCAATCAATAAATCCTGCCTGTGTCTATTGATCTATGCTCACACTTTTGTTTCCTGTGTTCCTCTTTTTAAAAAGAGAAAGACATGCAAACATGTACTTGAATGTAATGTAAATTGTGGCAAGAATGCTGTGGTGGACTTTTAGAGTCAATGATGTTTTAAAAGGCCTCTGTTTGATGAGGACTGAGTTAAAATTAAGTTTTAGATTTTCTGTGCAACCAGCGTTGGACCATTCAGTGTTCCTTTTGGCCCCCCTCCAAAAGAAGTCAGTCATCCACTGGCAACTTTTGGAACCAACAAGCAGGAAATTATCATTTGCATCTCTGCTCCTCTGTCAAGTCAAAGCCCTCTTCTCCTAAAATGAACGCTGTCAAATGCTGACAAGATGAGCGATGTTACGCACACGTGCCAAAGTGTGTCAGGAACTCATCTCCCCACCTGTCCTTCAAACACGCAGCAGGGTGCCATCTTGCTTTTTACTCACTTTCACTGATGAGTCGATGTGTGTGCGTGTGCAGGATGGCTGGGGTTCATTTGACGGGGTGCAATTTCTCCTCCTGCGTAACCCCAAAAATAGACCTCATAGTCTTGTTGTCCCTCTTGGCAATAGTGAGTCTTTCTTGTCATGACACGCTGTCAGAGAGCAACGCAAAGTAGCAATTTGCCCAGGTATCCAGATTTCTAAACGAAAGTCAGACGTGCTCCTTCTAAATTTAGATCAAATCCTATTAAAGCTTGCAAACCCAAGTGACACACAGTTGGAGGGTGTGGATGCAAGATTTTCATGCAATGCAGTGTTTAGCCGGTACATTCTGAGGTTTTCTTTACTTTCACACTTTCAGTATTGTGGATATTCCAGCTAGTGTACAGGCGGTGTCACAGATACATCACCTATTTTTGAGAAGTTTTTAATTTTGCATCTAAAAGTCTGCTAAGAGCAATTCTTTATGAAAGTGACAGTGAATACGAGGCGAGAAAGACTTCTTGGTGTGGATTACGCTGTTTTTTTCTGACCTTTTTAAGATTTTCACGCTTGCTTCTAAATCTTCACAGTGCATTATCACAGCTCCGGATAGAGCGTACCACAGGAGCTTAGAAACAGGCCGTTAAAAAAAGCACTGAGTAAAACAGAGTTCCAGTCAGAAGTCAGAACATACAGTCACACTCAGCATGAATGTCATAATACTTTGCTGTATTTTACTGATGCATCTATACTTTCTTTAAAATACAAAAGAATGGTTATGTCGTTTACGCATCTTTTTGATATTCATAACAGATTTGATATTTATTCTAAAGTATTTTATGGGCTTGTGGTTGACTTGCTGCCACACCACTGACTAAAAAGCATAGTCCTGACATTTTTAATAAGCGTTGAGGTTGGAAATCTAAACTTATCACTGGCCGGCTTTATCCATTCCAAGCATGTCTGATGTGTGCTTGGAAAAATTGCCGTGTTTGTTCACACAACTGTAACCATCTAACTTTGTTTGATTTGAAGTTAAAATAAAAAATTTAGTTCATCCTTCTTCAGTGATTGACAGTGAAACTGGCATTTAACCAGCATTACATTACGATGCTGTTAAAGATGAGTAGAATCTGCTTAGGTCATTGTGGCCAAGCAGCTTGTCTCATCCAAACATAAAATGTTTTTCCAGAAAACATCTGACTTGTCCACATAGGCAGTTGCTACTCTTAAAGGCATCTTTCTTTAGCAGGGGCTTTTTTTTATGCTAACCGTCTTTTCATTAATTCTTCAACATAAACTTACTTCAAAATGGACAATGGCACTGGTGTTCCATTAACTTCTACTTTACTGAAGACTTGATTACCGGATCTGTTTTGTTTTAACTTTGTTTTTGCGCCAATTTTGTGGCAGAGCTTTGACTCTGTGCAGTTTACCAACACACCAATTCAGAATTGGGAAGCTAACAGTAAAGTCAAAACTTAAACCCAACAGGCCGAAGTGCCATGTCTGTCTGAGGAAACCTACCGGCTCAAAGTAGATTCTGCAATCCCACCACAACAGGTTGTCCATGTCAAAATCATGTCAGGACCTTGCTGAGTGCTATAAAAAGCATGTAGTTTGTTAGCAAGATGCCAAAGGTGAATTTACCAAATATTAGGGGATCATATTAACTTAACATGCATAGATTTTATGTAGAATTTTTTAGAATTTGGTGCACAAATTCTACATTGTAGGAATGTGTGCACCAAAATGATGTTTTTGAAATTGTTTGCAGGTGTTTATTGTGTCATCATTTCACCCTGGAAAAAATTTTATAGAAACCGATACTTATACCTACGATGAGTGTATGCAAACTTCTGACCAACATTGCATCAGTGGCATTATCTAAAAAGAAGCACGCTCATTGCTGCAGCAGCACAAATAAGACCATATGCTCTCTCTTCTTAGTTTATCCACCAACCAGACAGCATTTAGGAGAAAGCCCATAAACTGGAGGCCATAAAACGAGCAGGACTCTTGATTAAAAAGAGTAGATTAAGAGTCTGTTTGGCTGCTCCTCAGACATAAGTCATACTTGCTGGTGCCGTGTACAAGCAACAAGCACAATGGGAGATTCTGCAGTTGGCCTTTCCCCCACTCCCTTTGCATAGATAATATGGCAAGAGGGGGCTGTCCTTGTACTTATCATTGCTGCACTCTACAGTCCTACACCCTCTTTAATGAAAAAACCTCCGCCGAACCAGACACTAATTTATAATCATACTGGCTTTTATTGCCCCATGATGGCGTTTTGGTCAAAGGTATTACTTAGTAATTGTTGTAGACATTCATCACAATAAAGTATCACCTCTGAAAGTTTCATATTAAAACTTAATCTCCCTTAATAAAATCCCTCCAAAGCTATGCAACATGTTGCAATAGGGCGAACATTCAGAGACCTCTAAAAGCTGTTTCTAGGACATGTCCAGTGTCCCATTTTCTTCATGCACTAAAGCACAGTGACATGACTGGTCAGCCCACACCTGTGGTGTGATGTGCCATGTCACACCCGGCTCAACTCTCTTCCCCCTTTGGGCTTGCCCATTTGCCTGCCTGCATAACAGAGGAATGCAATTAATGACAGATGGCCGGGCGATGACCACGTCCTTGAGCTGCGAGCCTTCCTGGCACCTACTGCTAATTGTATCACATATAACACAACTAAAAGCATAATAAATCTGTGCGAGAGCGGGATGTTTTATGCAAGCCCTCTCCTCTTTCTCTGAGTGGTAAATTGCTCCACTCTTGAAATATCTATAACCTTATGACACCCATGCTGCATTAGCTTAATTGCCTTTTTCTCTGCCCAGGTTTCTGGGCTGTGAGAAAATGCAGGAAGAAGATGGGGGTTGGGGGGGAGAAGAAGAAAAGGTGCAGCTGTGCTTAAGAAATTGTAGGGATGTTTTCGCTGATTAGCAACAATTGAGACCGATTACTCGCCGCTGCATGATGCGACGAGATCCGAGGCAAGAGGGCATGAAATTATAATGTGGGAGAGAAAGTGACATGCTATTTAAGGTTCACTCTGATATTATGTTATAACCAACCTGGCACTGAGGCTTACAACACCAGTTTAATGGTGGAAAAACAAGCAAACAAAAAAAAAAATGATCTAGGGTTGGGGTTTCAAAAAATTCTATTTATGAGGTCAGATGAAGTGTCCACACAGACAGCTTGTGTCACTGTAGGGGTTTTTCCCTCAGCGTCACGTGAGGCCTCCCCACCCACTACCTGCCAGCCGAACCTTCCCATCTCACTCAGAGAACTCATTGTGGGGAGAGCGATGGCGATGTCTCTGAGCAGCTGCTAGGAGAGCAGCTCTGCCAAGGAAGCTCATCAATACCTTCACGTAAGGGAACACGAGCAATAATATTCTGCGCCATAAAGAGACTGCAGAAACTGATGATCTGACCACTGGACACAAAGGGTTTCATTGGCTCGTCTCAAACAAAAGTTTATGGACTCTGCACATGTACGATCGATGGTCGTACATGCATTAGCATGTACGATCACATGGACAGTGGAGCCGAGGCATGTGTTCTCCAGCTCATCCAAGTTTTAGATTTATTCAAAACCGTTTTTTTTTTTTTGTTGTTGTTGTTTTTTTTTTATTTTGAATTTAATGAATACAAAGTTTATCAGATTGAAATAATTGTTTAATATCCTCACATGTTTGACGCATATTTAGGCTTAAAACCATTGCCTTGACTCCTGTGAAGATCAATCTTTGTCTTTTCTGAACAAAAACCAGAAGGAAAGCGTTTATTTATTATTATTTTTTTTTATGTGGGCAGCTACAAAAGATGCTTCAATTAGAAGCATCTTTGGCAAATTGTGAATAGTGATACCACAGTTTTAGAAGATTTTATTTCATGACTTGAAGAGTCTGGCTGGTTCCTAGGTTCTTCTTGAACATCCCGATTTGTGTCCTTTAACTGTAGGATGACAGTTTAGGTCAGATGGTTACAACTTGGATTTAATGGAGTGTCTCAGTAGGACAGTAGTCCTAAATATGTATCAAAACTGGTTTTGGAATGGGTAGAGTAGACCTGAAGACCAGCAAATTTCATTGGCTTTCTTTTTTTCTTTTTTTTTTTTTTTTCAAGAAAAATGATCAAACATACACTAGAATCATGTAGATGGCTAAAAACCAAATGGTTCAAATGTATTATCCCTTATGATTATTTTATGTAACATTTGATTGAAACTGTAGATGTCTTTCTGTTAAACTTTGACCAAAAATGTGGAATAAGTGCTATGCTTGTACACAAAAGCTACAAGATGTCTTCTAAAACTTAAGGTTATGACAAAATATTCTTTATTATGAGGTTAAGAATCATATAGGTCCCCTAAATATAAGTAAGGTACATAATAAAAGGTAACAAGAATCTTTTCTGTTTTATCTATGGGACTAAACAAAGCAACACCTCTAGAAATGACTAAGTGGACTCAGCTGAGCAAGCACAGCCAGACGGCTTCTTCTGAGCGGAGCAGCCAAACAAACCTCTAAAGCCGCTGGGGAAATAAGAACGAGGTGGGGCAGGATTCACCAGCCCCAGGCCTGAACTTGCAGCCACGTTGATGTTAAACTCAAAGCTCCTCGTGTGCTGCTGAGAGAGGAGGTTTTCCACTGAAAGACTGAAGAAAGAGGAGGCTGGGGCAGTGCGTTGGAGCAAGGGAAAAGAGAGGGATGAAAAAAGCAACAACAACAACAACAAAAAAAATGCACAGATAGGGAAATCAATAAGGGTGTGTGAGAAATGGTCCAAGCAGCTTGCATTTCCTCGATGGTCATCAAAAGGTTATTTTACACCCAAAAAGCTTGTATTGATTGCGCGAGCTCGGCACGGTCTCTGAGAGAGCAGAGGGATATCTGCTGGGGGAATTTACACGGTATTTATTTTTTGCATTAGGATTAGGGTGGGCGTTGAGGACGATCAATGCTTGTTTAATGTAGCTGCAGGGATCAAACCGTGAATCATGAGCTCCAGGGCTATTACATTTTATTTGGCATTGTCATTGACTGGCTTAAGGGCCCAGCCATTCCTCAGTTTAGTCAAGATATGGAATTAGACGTTTATGTCGGCAAAAGGGTGCCAAAAATATTTGCTGCCAGTTTGGAGAAGAAATTGGATGGATTTTGGTATCACCCCCGCTAAAAAGGGATGTAAATAAAAAATAATTGGCTGGACAAGTGTTTCTAATTGTTTAAATGGCCAAATCAATTTGCCATAAAATAAAAGACATCTGAACATTCTAATGGTAGAATGTTCAGTTACATCATTGATATTTGTGGCTAAAATTATACAATTCATTAACCAGATACTAAATTGGTATGTGTGTGTTAAAAAATTAGTGGCTATATATCCATGTACTGTCATATAAAACACTCTCAGAACTAGCTGAAGAGAGACTAAACTTTCTATTTGACAATAATGTGAATAACCTAAGTTTGATAAAACTACTCATGGCTGTTTCTCAGAAGATATTTTTTTCTGTTCGTCAAAAAAACATATAAATAAGGTTTACCTTTACAATTTGAACCCCCAAAATCACGCAGCTGAAAAACGCTGGAGATTTGTTAAGGGTTTGCATTTGTTGGGAGTGTTGGTGTTAAATCATCAGTTCTGTACAAAGTACGTAAGTACCCTTTTTTTACAAAATACCTTTTCACTCTTAATTCAGTAGTTACTTTGACAGAAATCTTACCTGAGTACCATTTTGGATACTCTACCCACCTCTGATTATATGAAGACTGATGTATATATCCCAACTAGAAACAACACATGCCTATCATCCAACAATGAAATGACCTGACTCTATGGCCAAACCTGTTTACACATTAGTTTTGGTTGGTTGTGATAGGTATTTCTAAAATTGGTTTATAAAAAAACAGGTTTTTTTCTATTTACTCAGGCAATTATTGACTGATTCTGGCCTGCAAAGGTTAAGAGTGAATCCTCCCTTCCACCCCCCCAACAAACAAAAAAATAAAATAAAATAAAACTGAGGAAATCTGTAAGGGGCAAGATCTCCTGACAGCACAGTAAATATGAAGGCCTTTTAATCAAATATGCCCCCCCCCCCCCCAAACTCTGTTAGGATCAGTAAAAACAAGCATTCACAAACACTTCCTGCACTGATTATCCAACATAGCGAAACTAAAACCTTCAAGTATGTTCTCTTCATAATAAAGGCTAAAATAATTGCTACAAATACCAAAGACAAGTCTAAGAGCAACAATAAAATCCTTACTTATTTTATACCAAGACTCCTTATGGCCCTTTATGATTTTAGAAAATGGGAGTCATTGAGAAGAAATGAACCCAACCAAAGTTCCTTCTCAAAGACAATGACAGATTCACCTTGTCCAGAACTTTTCCTCTGTCGTGACAACCTTTAGATAGATGTTCCTGTCAGGCATCAGCCATAAATTGCCTCAGCCTTGGCGATTTGAGAGAATCAGTTCTACCAAAACATGTATCATAGTGACGTACTGCTGTGTTGCTGCCGCAGAAGGGATCAATTCATCAGCACATATCAGACCATAGAGAAAATGTTTTATTGTGCAATATGGTGGGTGATGAAAACAGCAAAGCTGGATCAAGGCCAGGATCAATTGCACTGGCAGAAAAAAAGAAAAGTGCGGCATTTCTGCTGATGAAGAAAAGTTAGGAGCGGGGGAATATGGATCATTCTCACTTTCCAATGACTGAAAAGCTCCCAGCACCCAGCACAGTCATGAGACAGTCATTGACACGGACTGCATAGCCAAACAGCAATCCTGTGCTTCAAATGAATAATTCAACCACAACCAATAAGCCACTGCTCCAGCGTTCGCCATGTGACACAAAAATGACAGTTTCTCTTCTTATGTCTGTTGGAATTACGGAGATTAATAAGAACACAGAGCACTTACAAAAAGTAGCAGCAGTATTTGTTTTCTAGGGATTTGGAAGAGGAATTTCCTTATGAAGAACTAAAGATCACCAACGGATGCAAAAAGCAGCAGACACAGTGTTTTTGATCAGCACTACTAAAAATCTATGTACAAACAAATAAAGATGTGATTGTATAAATACAATAAAGTCAGAAGAATGACAGAGAAATTCTTGCCTGCCTAAAAGCTAAAAAATATTAAGGTCTCTAATCATCTATGT
Source organism: Poeciliopsis retropinna (assembly GCA_010277075.1). NCBI lineage: Eukaryota > Metazoa > Chordata > Actinopteri > Cyprinodontiformes > Poeciliidae > Poeciliopsis > Poeciliopsis retropinna. The sequence goes on from VMRM01000019.1 coordinate 6,775,444, forward strand.
TGTTACGGGGAGTAAGATTTGCCATCTACTTCAATTGTTTAGACAGAGCAGCATACAGAAAAGTATGTTTAGGCAAATTGGCCAGCTGTAAAGCAATGCCCTGTGCCAAGGCTCACACTTTTTGCAACTTCTAACAGGTGTTCTTCCTGAATGTCTTCAATTCCATCCATCGTCCCACAAGCTCTGACCATCGTCCAGTCCCTACTACAGGGAAATATACACACAGCATGCCACTACCGCTGCAATTTTTCAGCAGTGACACCAATGTGTTTAGGGTGTTTGTTTTTTTGGCAAACATTGAGCTATGAATGTTGGCCTAAAGGTTCTGGTCTCATTTGACCAGAGCACCAAACGTTTTCTCTCTCCTACGTGGCTGGTGGCAAACTGCAAATAGGACTTTTCATGGCTGCCTGCATTACCAATGGTTGTCAGACCTGGGATTTGGATCTTTGTTGCTCCTTCAGAGCTTCCATTTTGGGAATAATTCTCTCCTTGCCTGGCCTGGTAGTTTAGATGGATGGTGTGCAGTTGTGACACATTGTCCTGTGAGATGTTTGGAGCTTTAGTTTTATAATCTAACCCTGCAATGTGTTCCTTGGTCTTTATGATGCCATTCACTAATGTTTTCCAGCAAACCCAAAAATGAAGCCAACAGCTGCATTTATACCGAGATTAATTTACACACGTCTGGAGCCTTAGACATTAGCAGAACAAAAGGGTTGAGAATGAATGAATGCTATATTTTCCAGATATTTCTAACATTTTTCTGAAAATGAGGTAGTCTTTCCCTGCCAGAAATATCTGGTTGAGACTATATAGTGACAAAACATGAAATATTTCAAGGACTATGAGTACTTTTGAATGGCTCTGTTAATGCGAACCTGTGACTGTGTATGAGGAGGTTTTGTCTTACAGTAAAGATGTCCTGCTCTTTTAAACTTGCGTAAGGACATTTCTATATGTGGATCGCATGCTCCCTGCACATCTGCAGGATTCAGGTTTTTACCCGAAGGACATGTATGTTAGGTTTTTTTTGCCCTTGACTGTGCAAAGGACAGCTCGCATTAAGCTGCCATGTGGTTGCATGATGCTCCTGCATACAGTAGTAAACGAAGGGTCAAATACACAGTACAATTTTTCTCTGAGGCGCTAGCAGCAACTCATTTTGAAACCCATATTTGACATTAAGAAAGACAAGCACAAACTTTTCAGCAGAAATCAATCCAACACTTTTCTCCATATCATGGCTTTTGTCAGTTTTTGCAGAAAAACATGATCCAAATAGGCATGTCACTGTTCACAAGTTTTTTTTTTGTTGTTGCTCCATTTAAGTGTAGTTTCCAGGATGGTGTCCCATATTTTCAATTCTGGTAAAGTTATCCCATTTTCCCAGGGTTTGGTTTTATCAGGTCCCAGAATCAAAAAGAGTCAGTAGTGTAGGTATCCAATTAGTATGCTTCCTGAATGCTGGAATTTGCTGGCATGGTCCAGTGCGACTTATTTTTACTCTTTATGAGATTTCTTGACTGATGAGATAGTCTGGAAAATACAGCAATAACATTTCTGAACACCAACAAAGGCAGACCAAGTACAACCAACGAAACTAGTCACAGTTGGAGAATCATTTGTGCAGTCAATGTGATGTTTCGTTAATGGCCGCAATTAGAATAACAATAATAATTATGGCTTTTAATAAATTCACAAACCATTATAAGTTAGTTCCTCCTCACTTGGTAGCAAGCGGTGCCAAACCACTCTAGCCTTTCTTTACAAGCTTTGTTTAATTGTACCAGTCTAATAATTTGGCAGATTCTGAGTTCTGGTTGAGGCAGAATAGAGATCAAGCACCTAATTACCTTCATGGTAATGGAAGCTGACAGTGTGATTAGGCACTGACAGCGCCATTAGCCAGGAAAGTCACCCACTTTTAGGTTCCTTCTCATCGAATCAGTTTTACTTTATTGTGGCACATCTAAGGAAGCTCACCTTTAGCCAAAGTCAAAAATGTTCTCTGATTTTTAACAAGTGCTGTCTGTGCAGAGGTGGAACCTGCTCTTCAATATGGTTCATCCATTGTTGATATTACGCTCCTTCCGGTAATAAAAGACACATGCAAACGTCGAGCAACAGAAGGACCCCGAGCTGCATTGCAGCCAGCACACTCAAAACGGCCAAATACTACATCTATGGATCAATATTGCTTTCGCTTGACAGGGAGAGATTGATCACTGGCCGACATGAGATTTCAAGATGAAAACAGCAGGTGTCTTCTCCGGAGGAGGATGTCGAGTAACAGAGCGGTGCGCCCGCTGATGAAACCGACAGGCCGGCGGAGACGTAGAAAGCAGAGCCTCCGCTCGCCCACGCACCTTACGTGACTGGATAGGCTCGATTGAAGAGCCCTGAGAGTGTGGATGCTGCTGCTGCTGCTGCTGCTGCTGGAAGTCTGATACTCGGCTCTCCTGCTGTTTTGAAATGAGTGTTTTTGATCGAGCAACATGCCCTGACCAGTGCTTAAAGCAGGGGTCTTTTCTTGGTAATTATGACTAAAAACATATATGGCTGTTGGTTGTCTTTGTCTTAGCAAATAAGTGTTTGTGTCGTGTGGATTTTCATGTTACGCTGGAGCATTCTCATCATCCTGGAGACAGAAAACATGGAAGCTCTGACATTTCAAAGTTGACTAATCCTTAATACATCCTTTGATTTGCTCAGCCTTTGTTTTTTCCTCTCTCTCTTTTTTTGAGTCCACCCTTATGAATCACTTTCAGACAGAGTAATAAAGCTCTTCCTGCCTATTTAAACCCTAAGATCTTCACCCCACTGTGTTCTTCTATTAAACTGATCTAACAAAGCAGGCAGCTATCTCAGCATCATCATCCGATATGACAGACTTTTACTTTCAAAGACGAAGTTAAAAAAGGGACCAAGCATGTAATATTTCATATGCACAGCATTGATCTCTCCCGATACCCCACTTGCCCATGCCACTAATTCTTTATCTGTAGGAATTGTAATGCAAGGCATGTTCAGAGTACGAGCCAGCCCCCTCCGGATTGATTACACAGATTTTCGATCAAAGGTGTCAGCGAGCTCTCGGCTAGCCTAAGTATCTCCTGACCAACCATGTGTTCAGACATGTTCCGGCAAGCGTTTGATGCTTCAGAAAGGTTGAAATCTTTGTGATAATATCTCTTGACATCTATTCATGCGGTGGCTTGAGTCTGACAAGGAAATACGCTGGTAGATCTCAAAGTGATGGTGGATCTATAGAAACATTTTTGAATCCCGGTATTTTTTGACAATTCAAGTGGCTTGAAATATTCCATCTTTTGCCACATTGCACCAAACTTCAATGTTGTTTATTTTGATTCTTTTTTTTAATGACAGATGAATGCAAAGTGATGAATGTCTGTGATGGAAAAAAAAAAAGAATTCTGATTCTTAACAAATTTTCACAAAAATAATCTTGCAAGTGCTTGTGTATTCTGTTCCCAGAGTTAGTATAGAGTTAAAACCGAAGGGGACATACTCTTCCAGGTTTGCACATCGAGAGACCATCCGTCATTTGTCAGTTGTATCAGGCTGGATGTAAATAGAGAGAGGGTGTAAACAACTATTATCAATTCGTGTCAAGACAATTCCAACACAGGAATATGCTTCCATCTGAATTAATTTCTTAGAGTTTTGGCTGTGGGTAGTTTTTTTTTTTTGTTTTTGATTGAAGGTGACCTAAGGTCTCAGTCCCATTTTTATCTCTCAGAATTTACTTTATTCAATTATGAAAAACAATTAAATATACTGACTCATGAAGATCAGGTCTACCACATTAACCTGAACCATATGTTTTTTTTTTGTTTGTTTGTTTTTACACTATAACTAAACAGAAAAGCAAATAAGATTGGTATGATTGGATATTGGCTGGTGTTTTATGCTAGACTCCACCTTCAAAGTGTTGTGATCGTCCTTTGTCCTTGTCAGTTTTGTTTACAAATGCAAAAGTGAGAAGGAACAAAATGGTATGAGTTTGTGTATTGTAGATACAAAATAAGCTGAGTTTTAAAATGAATGGTTATTTCAGTTAAAGGAAACACATTTAATGGCTTCTAGAGACTTTTATATTCAATAAAATTTAGAAACCGTTTAAGTCACTTTCCTATTGCAAGATTTATGACATTTGTTACTTTCCACTGACAGGATATCCTGCAAACTAAATAAATCAGGAGTAAAACTGTAATGTCTCATTAGTCCAGAACAGTAACACAATTCAGCATCACTTCCGGTTACAATACTTGTACTTGGCTATTGAAGAAAAATCCATATTATTCAAAAAAATATTACTATAAAATGAAAGATCAAAGAAAGCTCATTAATATAGTGTAGTAACACAACTCAGCATTGATCATGAATTTTGTGTCTCCTGCAAACTGGTCATTTTCATCTTGATCTGCTCTTTAGTAGGTCTTTATTACTTCTTATTGGAATCTTTTTAAAGTGGGGATATTATGCATTTTTCACTTGCAATGAAAGTACTGTAAATATACTCTGTATATCTCAATAAAAGAGGCATTGTAGTTTGTATGACAAGCTCAGCAGGTGTGCAGCTCCACCAGGTGTTTGCTAATTGCTTCTAATTTAGTGGAGTTGTGTAGCGTAAGGCTAATTTATAAGAAGGGAGAATAACCAAGGGCTGAAGCTCCAAGGCTGAACGTATTAGGTGAATATGTGGTGCATTGGGTTGACACGGAAGACTTCCTAAAACATGACCCAAATCAACACTCCGTGTATGTTTTTGATGAGGGAAAACATACCTGACATGATACAAACTTTAAAAAGTAATTTTGAATACTACCTGCTATTTAACAAATCTTGTCGCATCTTAGGACGAACAGAGGTCAAAATAAACATCCAATATGAGCACCAAAAGTCCTAATATTTTACTGGACCATGGCGTTCTGGTGGAATAGCTTAGAGTAAAATTATTTTCCCACAACAGAAGGGTTGATAAGCCAATAAAACTGAATCACTGCATTTCTGTAATGAAGGGTCGTAGTGTACTCTGACGCTGGAAGACTAAAGCAAACTGGTGAGTGTCCTTGAAAAGCACCACCGGTGAACTCTTGTGCATCAGAGCAGTCATGTGTTTTACTGAGGGCATTATTACAGAGTGGTAATTAAAGTGGTAAACCTTGATGACTCTAATCTTTGAAGATACATGTGTGGTAATGTGACTTTCCGAAGGAGAGCAATGCCGCGATGCACAGCAGCCATCCTCTGCGTAGTGGGGGAGTTCCAGTCGTTTGGTAATAGAAATTACATTAGCTGCTTGTTTATGGTGATGGGCTGGGAGGCACAGCCATGTAACTGGCATAAAGACAATTGCTTGACATGCATAACCAGAGGATTTAAAGAATGAAAGCAGTGTGGGACATCAACTAGATTAGCATTTTTAAAATGGATGTTTTGTATTAAATGTATATAAATGGAAAGAAATGCATTTCAGCATACATCAATGAAATAAAAGTCTTCACAGGAATCCAAATGTGCAAATCCATTGCAAATAGCCTCCAGAAACCTATATCTAGCAAAGTAAAAGTTCTAAAGAGACTGCAAATTGAAATCGTTTTGAACTAGGCCAGTTTGTCCTTAAAAGTTTCACCGTTCAGCTGCTTCGTACAAAACATGCTATAGAAATGAATTAAATGTGGACATCATTTTTTTGCCAATTTAACTCCAAAGCATCTGGAAAATACAGAAATATACACCAAAGACCAAAAGAGCTCCCTGCCCTTTCGTTCAATTAATTTACATATTGGACCAAATTGTGGCCCTGTCGTGTAAAGGTCACGTATCATGGCACCTTACAAGAAAAGGCTCACATGAGATGGTGTCTGTCCGAGCTCATCAGCGCTTAGGGCTGGAGCACAAGAGGTGACAGACAGCATGGGGGCTGATCAATGTGGCAACAGCTATTAGGTAAGTGGGGCTGAAAGGCCAAGTGTGTTTAAATGAGCCACCAGGGAAGGCTTGGTTTCCGTTGCAATAAGAACATCAGCAATGACAGTAGCTGGTGATGGTGTGCTTCTGCAGGACTAAGTTGAATGGGAAGCTATTGTTCATTTTAACACTAGACAACAAAGAATATGCTGATGTATTTAACTAAAACCAGGTGTACACAAGAGTTGCTTTGGATGTGAAGATTGAGAGGTATTGCACTTTATCTTTGAATTAGTCCACTGGATCGTAAACTGTGGTTCAAGTTAATTTACTCAGAAGACGGTTCGGTGTGACTAGAAAGTTAAATTTAAAATATATTAATTTTATGGAGGACGACAGTGAACCAGAAGCAGGTGCTGGTGATTGCTCATGGTGTGTTTACTGCTGAAAAATATTTCCATGGAGTTTTTATAGTCTTAATTATGACTTTTATCATGAGCAGGATTAGCCCGTTAGTGGAAAGGGCTGTATATTTATTATTATTATTATTGCTCTCATTATAGACATCATGAGATAAATAAATGGATGACTCTGTTCTTGTCATAATCATGTTGCGCCTTGTTTTGAGCAATGGTTGTATTAAATGTATATAAATACTTATATAAATACATATAAATGTGCATGTCCAATCCTGAGATAAGCAGCAAAAATGAATACTGTGTTTTGGCGAAATCAACTTGCTGGACTCCTACTTTGTAGATACAACGTAAGTTAGTCAGACACATGCTTGTCAATCAGTGATGTGAGTCAAATCATTAAGGGCTGAGTTTAAAGGATTTGGCTTCAAGTTGCAGTCAGTCACAGTCACCTATAATGGATCTATGGCTTGGGAAACTAACAAAAGCCGTAAGAAAGCAGGACATAAACAACCACAGGCTATGAACAAACGACACGGTACACACAATCACACCAGATGACAATCATAAGACACAAAGCTCAGTTGAAATTTAAAGAGTACTGTGATTGTCGGCAGAATTTGCCTTTTCAATCTTCAAAATAATTTTTGGTTGCAGGAATTTCCCAAGTACATGGAACAGTTCCAACTACTCAATGGCCTGGGGTTTATATAAATACTATTTGCATCACATGACCGTATAACATTGTATGATGTTTTACTCTGGTTACCACAATCCATCAAAAAACACAAGTAAACCCTTCATAAATACCGACTCAACAACTATCCAGATAATTATTTACCAAAATGGTTCTCTGATGACAAAACTCAAACTGATCATAGGCTTTTATTCATGTTGGGATCAAAAATCATATAAGGCTTCCACATTCTCAGGCCTACCGTATGTACTCTGTGTGCACTTTTGGTGCATGCCTACATTGGTTGTGACAAATTCCTTTGTTTCCTACAATTCTAATGAATATTAATAAGTTTGATGAGCTGGCTGGTCCTACCCCTGTTTTTTCTTAATCAGGGCAGCCTCCACACACTTGCCAGTGCGGGATAGAGACTGCTGGTCATGCTGCACATCCTCAACCTCGTCAGGTTGGTATCACATGCAAAACAGTTTGATGTGAATACTGTTTTCCACCCAACAGTTTACCGTGTGACACCAAGTATGCGGTCATAAAAATTTTAATTTGAGCAGCAATGTCCGGCTGACATCCGCTTCGAGTACGCCTCAGGTATACACCCACCACTGCAAGGTGAAGTACACCTTGGATGTTGTGATCTACAGTCAGAAACTGTTTATCAGCTCACTAATATAAGGAACACTAATGTCTTTTTTCTGACTTATTCTGGACAAAGCTCCATATAAATCTTCACTGTGTACTCAGATTTGAGTTGCAGACTTTGTCATTGCTACTTTTATTGTGGGTTTCCATACACTGTGTATAATTACCTGAATTTGGCATTCGTCACACTTTGCCAGATATCAACTGTGTTGTCGTGTGGGTTTTCCTTTTATATCTTCTTGCATATTTCTCCATTTCATTTACGGAAACAAGCAACCATTCTGAGTTGCAAGCCTAAACACAACTAAGATGAACAACTTGATCCTTTTACGACACACCTTTCATAACTAGAAAGTTTTAAATGCTTAGTCACGGAGATGCAGAGACAAAAGGCCCTTCATGCATCATTCTGTCACTGATGTGCCTTCACGTTAAGGTGGAACAGCAGGAGCAGGTTGTGTTTCATTATGCATCAGCCTACATGAGGTGTGGATGACTGATGAACTCAATTGGAAATCCATGACGAATAATTCAGCTAACTAAGGTAACCTTGTTTTTACACGCAAACAAACTAACTTTTAAACACATGACAGTAACGGCAATGTCACTCAGCAAAATTGATTGCTTTGATGGTGTGAGCAAAACCTCTGGGTCAGATCCTGTGGGGGGAATGAGGCGACTTATGAATAGCTAAAAGAAACAACAGACATCCGCCGAGGAATAGTAATTGAGAGTTCCAGCGAAGGGAAAGAAAAATTGGCAGTTTGAAGGTTACAGAAAACATCGAGAATGAGTCCAAGGGCTCTGTGTTTTCCACAGATGAGTTGTTTGTGCTTTTTTTTTTTTTTGGATATAACTGAATCACACTGAGATTAATGGGGGGGTGTGGGGAGGGGGAAGTAACAGGGGTCATCTTCAAGCAACAAGCTTTGATTTATTGACAGTGCACACACTCTTCTGAATTTCCAAACAGTAGAAGACATCACATAAGAAACAACTTTATTATCAGATAATTCTTTGGTATATGCATTTTCATTAATAGTGTCTTTAGCATCAGAAATAAGAAGTGTTTCTTATAAATCAAAAATATATGGATATGTATTGGTTAAATAATGGTTTATATTCCAAATCTTAGTTGTTGCTTACAATAACAGATGTGAGTGAATGAAAGTAAGGTAAACTCCATTCATTTGCTTGCAATATGCTACCATGAACCATGCGCATAAGTTTGACCTGTATGGGTTTGTTGAGATAAAACAAAACCATTCTATAGGACCCCAACAGAAATGTTTTTCACACTATATTTACTTTCCTATTTTTAGATAACACAATTAATGAACATGCATTCAGGCTGATAAATGTTTCTGACATCAAACAATACATTAGGCCTTACAATTTAGCACTGCATGAGTAGATCCAGTTATGAGAAGATGACTTGGATCATCTTTCTGGGTTTAGTCATCCAGCACAACCTTGAACAAAGCCATGATTCCACCTCATCATTTACATTACCCCGTACCTTTACGCTATGTGCATGATTATTAGGCAATTCTTATTTTTGAGGATTATGTTTATCAATCACTAACGGCTCTCTCAGGTAATCAAAACTGTTAATAAACTGTTTCAGAAAGTAAAAGTTAGGTTTTGGCTTTCATCATAACAAATCTAAATGTGCACAGTTACTGGGCCACTACTGTGCAGAATTATTACACAACTAAATTAAAACAAAACTAAAACATTTTCTCTAATCACTAACCTATTTTGGGGTATTAATTTAAAGAGTATTGCTGCTTGCTAAAAACAAACCAATCTACAGGTATTATCACTGCATAATAACAGAATTCACAACCTTTAATTGCCCCCAACAAACTATTAAAATAATTGAAAACATTGCACGACAGTCAAAAATACAACTCAAAACTACAGACTAATTTGGAGCAAAGATGATCTAATATGGCCCAGGCACAACAGCAGTGACATAGTAGTTAATATTGTCAGTTATTTCCAAAACACCAGGGACCGTGGCTGCCAGCATTCAAATCAATCTCATAATTGGATGGCCCCAAAGATCTGCAATTACAGAACATCATAATTAAAACCTTGCTTTCCAGAAATGATTCAACTTTTGTCCTCTTGCAGGTCTTTTTTTTTTTTTTTTTTCCTTGGTGTGCAATTAAACCTGCCACTTGAGGAAATGCGAACGTACAATTACAACAGACGTAAAGGATTGGTCATCAGTTAGTGTAATTTCAATACTCATCACAAGTAAGGGGTGATTTAGTAAAGGCTGTCTGGTGGAGTTAAGCTGGCTGTCATAATGCTGAACCTCTTTGCCATTGTGGGTGACTATAACATTAACAGAACACCATCATGCTGTGTGGGCACCAGATTCCCAGTTTGATTTTACCACATACTGAGTAATGGAAACATGGCCATTTTTACTAAAATGTTTTAAAAACATGTAAGTAGAATCAGTGGAGTGGTCAGAGTTTCAAAGAAAAAAGCGATTTTCTTTTTTTGTTTTTTACAGAAAAGCAGACAGTGCATCTGGTTCAGATCGTATATCAATGTTAGTTGTAAATTGTTTTGCGACTTTTGTTAAAAGGCTTGAAAAATATTGTGAAAGTCAAAATATTGTTCTGTAAATAGCTGGCAGAAAACATGGTTTATGTCCAAAAAAAAATCCAACACATATTAATTCAGTCGTATTAAATAAAATGGAATATTACGAAAAAGTTAAATTTACTGAGTGAAACATATTATATATTTATAACTGTACAATACAGACTGATATTTTCATATCTTTGTCTTGTTATGAAACATTAAAAGACACTTTTTATTCTACAATGTGAGGTTGTTATTGAGTCACTCATTTACCATTTGTTTTACGTAGCTAAATTTGTAACAAATCTGTATGCAGAGAATGGTTGTGTTTCTAACCTTCAAAGTTTGTCTCAATTTTTTCAGTGTCTTTTCAAAAATTACCTGTGGCAGTTTTGCATTGAAAAGTCAGGTTGGATCATTAACTCGAAGCCTTGAATCTGATCAGAATGCAAGTTTGACTTTGCTAAAATATATTTCTCCTGTTTTCCCCAAACTGTTTACTGCAGCTTACGTGCTGCTTGCTTATAGCTGAGCCACGTGACTGTTTCAAAACAGAAGTCTTGTAAACTACATTCTCTTATTTATTTAGTATGTTTTCTTTTTCTTTTAAAACTATTGCTGCAGACTCAAAAGTACACAGTAAAACTGAATTACCACCAGGCAATTAGAGTTGAAGACGTCTTTGAAAAAGGGCAGGAGCACTCACTCATTTTTTTTTTTTTTCTTTTTGAAAACTCCACAACCATAAAAGGCCTAATAAATCAAGGTTGGCTTAGCAATTTTGTTGTCATAGCAAAAGGTAGAGGGTACGATTACTGCCTAAGCCAATAAACTTTATTGGTCTAGTATTCAAGATATCACACTGGCCTTTATTTACCTTAAAAAACAAAAAAATAAGCTAAAAACACAAAATAATTTTACAACATACTTGCATAAGTAAGAGTGGTAAATTGATTTATGACATCAGAACTACCAGCACCACATATTGTAAGAGGAGTGGGAAATGAGAAAATAAAATAAAAAGGGACAGAGCTCATCTCTCCTGTGACATGATGAAGCACACTTGTGCATGATCATGAATCACCCTGCTGACGCTGTGTGTACAGAGCAGGGAGAACAGAGCAGATACAGAGAGTTGCTAGAGTACCTGGCAATGGAGGCGACTCTTTCTGCTGTTTCATCAACATTACCACTTGGTCTTCTTATCATTACAGTGAGGAAAACCGTAACCTGTATCACTCTGTTTCAATTCAGCAGACTAATTTGTTGATTTCTTCCATAATTCAGGCATACGTTAACAGTAGCTAACGACGCGATCACACCCACACTCACTTTGCGTCCAGTACGGTTGCAGCTGCTCAAGTGACTAAAAAAGTAGGTGAACACGTGTCATCATCCTTGGTTTGATGACTTTAGACATTAATTCTTGGTTGTGCTGAGAAATCAGATAAGTCGACGTGAGCGATAAGGACGAGAACGAGCAACGATCCGGAAAATGAGGCGAGCTCAAGAGGTGTATTTATGTGGTTGAGCAATTGGTTCGGCATGTAATTTATTCAATGACTCACTTGTACTCCCCAGATTCGGCAGAATTACATGAGCTTCTGCATCAACACTGTGTGTTTTATATGTGCTTCATTTTGTCAAAGTCTCGGAATAGAAACCTAGTTTCCAAGAAGTGCACAGAAAGCACAATTCACCTTATTACAAGCTGAAAGCTCTTTTCACAACAGGTGCAACACCTACGTGTATCTCCATGTTCCTGCCGGGAGAACAGCTTGTCATTAGCTGCTCTACTATTTAAGTTCAACTTTAAAGTTTTTTTACACTTCATCATAACATGAGTTGTCACCACAGAATGGGGCAAGGTATGAACATACATTGGGGCCTACTTAAGAACAGTTTGACCACTAATCGCATGCAGGGCAGTGATCCAAACCATTATGAAAGCTTTCAGTTTTGCAGAGACCTCTGGCTGTCTTTAAAGATGATCTTTAATCTTGACTTTGTATAAGGAAAATGCTTCAGCTTGAGACCTGAAACAGTAGCTCCAATTCACCAAATAAAGCTTTTAGATTGGCAGTAACATCTTTGGAAGTAACATCTTTGGGCTTTTCACTAGTCAATTCACGGTGTCAGTCATACCAAGTTCTATAAACCAGGAATATTATAAAGTACAAGAAAAATGATCCAATGTACTGAAAACAAAAGTCTTTCTGTCCAAACACATGGTTACAGTTGGCTGTTGTTGGACATACTTTTACAGATATTGACTAATCATGACTTCATTCTTTGAGGTCACTCCAAAGTGAGTCCAAAGCAAATCTCAAGTCCCTGAAGGACTAAAATGACTTTATTCTGTTAATTTAAAGTCAAATAAACCCTATGTGTATGAGCGGTTCCCATGACAGAATGGGTAGATTTAATTTTTAAAATAAAAGTTGAAAAAGATTTAGTCCAGATAGTACAGAAGAAAATGTTACAGTAATTGTTTGTTGCATCTTTAAAGAATTGTTATATTAAAAATCATTCAAATGATTAAATAAGTCTGACAATAGCACAGCACAAAATGGTGCATTTTAAGAAAGTGTTTCCAGCCCTCAAGCATTTACAGTCAGCTACAACTAGTCAGCAGTGCAAGTGGACATAGATTTACCTGGATGCAAATAGGTTTGAACTGCCAGGTGCAGTTTGTGCTCATTGTCCAGAGCACACAGAAATCCTGGACACTGCAGGATGTTGGCAAAGAGGATTACTCTGCAGTTCATGAAGCAGGGCCTCAACTCTATGAGATGCTACCATCTGGATATGATGACTGAGTGTTGAACATGCTATCGGAGTCAGTAAACACAGGTGTGACCTTCGGTTCTGACAAGCATTTACGGCAGCAACTGTGGGTGTTTATGTTTGATATAAAAAAAAAAAGAGAGAAAAAAAAGTTCTCTGTCCAAATGTTTTTCTGAAATAATTCAGGTTTTCTTCTGGTCGACAAGATATTTGATTGTATTCCACATTATTTTACGTCTCAGTAAATTGCAAATATTTGCCTGAGCTGACTTGATAGGCTTAAGGTTCTTTACCCTATTAAGTGGAAAAAGAAAAAAAAAAATGTTTAAAGATTAGGGGCCTAATTACATCCCTGCACACAGATTGCCTAACGGCACTTCTTTTGCTCAACTGAAAAGCGATACAAGCAGCCATATCCGAGGAACAATCTATGCAAATAGCCACTGTTTCCTCCACGCTGGCTTTAGTCCATCCGGCTAAGATCAGCCATTCCATCGGATTATCATCGACGGGAAGTCTGGACCTGCTGAGAGAGGCACTTTCCCTCCTGATTCTCGATCTGACATTGGGATGGACAACAAACAACTCTTCTTCTCTTTTTTTTTTTTTTTTTTCCGCTGGGAGTGCAGGGCTCCATAATCCATACTGACCTTCCTTGGCTGCAATTCAGACTTATTTTTAGTCATGCTTGAAGAGGACAAACCTTACCTCACACTGTTGATGCAGAAAGCACTGCAACAATTTTCCCAGCAGGGATCCGCCTTATCACTGTTTTTATTTTTGATAAATGGCGAGAAAGGATTGATTTGAAGTGCTGTGACTCAAATTACCCGGCATACCCCTTAAATTGCAACGGTCATATCAAAGATGTGAAATATAGCATATAGAAAATTCTAAATGATAATCAACATCGAGACCTCTGAGGTGACCACAGCTGCTGCTTGTGATGTTAATCAGGAAACAACATTGCTATTGTACTGCAGTAGTTTTTAACTTTTATACCCTCTGTTCGACTGCTGATGTCCGCAGGGTGAGTTAAATCAATACCTGCTCCCTTCAAACAATCCTTCTGCATGTTTACCCTTAAGAGTTTTGTCCCTTGTGTGAGACAAATGAACGAGAGATTGAAGGTAGCAGCAGTCTGACCGCATGTTAGATATTTAATTACCCCTTCATTCAACACATCACAACACAACGGTTATGTTAAACTGACTTTGTAGGGCCAAACGACAAGTTGTGGGCTTAAGGAATTTGAGTATTTTGACAACCGCATTCCTGTTGTGTCGTTAACCTCTCACGAGTGAAATGGTATTTGATGGACACGTGTTAGAGAAGAAAAGATTTACAATACTGGTTAAGACCAACATCAAAATTTCCCAATCCTTAAGAAATGGAGCCGGAAATGATCTTTTTCACATTACAGTCATTGTCACGAGTGGTCAATTACAGACAGGAGTGATGAAAAGGTGCTTTTACATGTCTTTGTAGGATGCTTGTTTGCTAGGTCACCAATCTTCTGGTCTCAGACAACATTTTTTTCCTCAACTTAGTCATCCTGACTGAATAAATCACCACATAAATCTTCACTTTATGAGATAAAGCTACGGACTTTTCAGTCACTGCTTTGGCTTTCTGCATCCATAATTTGTGTGGGCATTTATGCCCAAGTTCAATATTGAAAACATAACATCACGATTCTTCAGCAACTTTCAGTTCTGGTTTTAGATGTTTTGCTTCTTTCTCATAAATACACTACTATCGTTAGGTACCAGCCTGAAGTCAATTGAAAGGGAAAAGTTGTAAATTTAATGATATATGCCCTTTAAACAATTCCCGTTGTAAGTAATAGATCTATCTATCTTTGTCACTGACGATTCCCTACTGATTACACGTCCACGTAATCTGATATTTGACTCCATTCTTCAGCCATGGAAACATAAATCTTCAGGCAGATTCCAATCTGGTGCAAAAAATAACAAATTTCCCTTTCTCAGAAAGTGGGAGAAAACATCAGTTTTTTTTTCCCCTCCTCGTTGGCTCGCTCTTCATTTTATCTCAAATGGCAAAAAGCTTAAAGAAAGATTAACAATTAATGAGGCATGTGTTTCCCTTTAAAAGTCTTAATTACTGCAAAGATCCAAGACAAATTGTATTAAACTTGGAGGTAATTCGATCATCTTTGAGTGTTAATATCAGAAAATGAATTCATTCCACCTCTGCCGCAGTGTGTGTTTGCATAGACCTGGTGCAGCCGCAGTGCTTTTCAAGCTTCAGAGAGAAGAAAGTACAGAAGCAAAAAATGGAGGACAGGGGAAGTAAATGTTAAAATTACCATATTGATGGATGTTACAAAATAGGGGGTTCATCTTTTTCATCTGAATTTTAATAATGCATAATTATAATAGCCATTTCTTGCCATATTTGCATACTTTCCAGAATTATTCAATTTTAGGTCATTTCACCAGCAATATAACTTTTTTTTCTTTTAATGCTGTTTTGGCTCGTCGGTCATAAGGTTACACTTACAGCAGACATGAAGGCATACAAACATTTTCTTTTTATAAAAACACTAAGTAGAATGTCTTTTGGAATAAAAAATATCGAAGGTTTTTGTTGAAGTCCCGATTTAGTGTTGTTTATAAAACAGCCTTATACTTTTCCTTGTTTATTTTGTCTTCTCAAATCTTGGTCGCCCTTCATACTTGTAAACTTCCATGATAGCGGCATCATAAAAAATAACAACATAAAACCATCTTCAAGACAAAATGCCATTCTCCCAATCTTTATTTCTGAATGTTTTTGGCATGATAGATACCTACATAATGGATATTATTATTATTATTATTATTATTATTATTATTATTATTATTATTATTATTATTATTATTTCCTCCCATCATTAAGTTGTGTCTATTCCTACCATCTTTTAAGTCTGTTGTTGTTGAACCTGTGTTTTTTTAGAAACTGATTGAACACCTCTCGGGAAAAATAATTACAGGTTTATTTTAAATTCAAGTTTTGTTGCACAAATGTAAGAAAAAAAAATGTGTCGGACCAGCTGGTTTTCTTTTCAGCGACAACACAAAAGTTTAGATGAATACCAAATTAGTTTTTGCATTCAACAGAGTCTGCTTTTCTTAAAATGTTCAGTGATATCATTATGTTCACAGACACTAAGATGTTACTGCTTTGGTCTGGTTAGACATTTTAACAACCTTTCATTACGCCAATTAAGATATCTAAATTAAGAGACTGCATCGTTTGGGAGTTTTAGTTGGGATCTTACTTTTCAAACAGCAGATTCAGTGTTCAGAAGAAACCAGATTATGTCAAACTTTTGTTTCTGGCAGCAATTTCTTTTGCTATTTACAATCATACTCATTATTTGCTTCTAATGAGATCCGTTTCTCAGATTAAAGTTCAAAATGAAAGACTTCTAAAATAATATTTGTTTAAAAAAAAAAAAACTTTCATCAACCCAACATTTCTTTATAAATTTATTCCTATGTTAATGTCAGTGCTTAAAAACCAGTCAGATTTGTACACACAATATTTACCAATAAAGTTATTCTTATACTATATTAAAATATTTTTAATAGGTTTGGATGTAATATGCTAATCTTAACTAACAATTATTTATCTGTTATTTTCAAGAGTTACAGATGTATGGATTCGCAACGTTCAGTGTTTTGTTGTGAGATTTTTTGACAGTGTCACTGATTCACTATCACCACGTTTGGATGAACCATGATTGGACAGGTTTCTGCAGATGTTCCACTAAGGTCTCCATGGCAACTCCTTGTCATCTCTTTTTTTTAAAAGCTTAGCGAGCATGTTGCAAGGAAGTACAACCAGAGCACCCCACACAAAGTGCCAAAACAATTTGGTTGATGCTCTAATCCTGTTTTAAGCCCTCAAAGAATTATCATCTCCTGCATTAATGGGTAATGAAAACACATTCTGAGCAGCTAAATCCGAAGCTTTTAATATATTATCAGACTTACAGCATTGTGTGGACTGTGCACGTCATCTGTCCCATCAGCCATTTGTCCATCTCTGTTCTGCAGTTCGCCGTTTGCAGCCGAGGAGCCTGTATTGAAATTCATAACAGAAGCTCGAGTCACATAAATGTTGATAGTCTTATATCAAGGCATAGACAGCCCATCCAAACCCAGCCGAGTGAATCTACATAATCTATCAATAAGCCGTAAAGCTTTGTGCCTTCAAGACGACCCAGGAGATCGATACTTCTCTGCAGGTATTGACAGGACTTTAAATGGTGGCTTAACACAATATGCAAGCTCTGGAAACATTTTTCACACTTACCCTATTATCTAGTTGCACATTTGTTTCAAAGACAAAGCCTATTCATTGAGAAAAGGGAGTGCTCTGCAGACTAGCAGGGGCATAAATAAGGTGACTTTTAAAGGGAGAGTTAATCTGAAACTGCTTATTATGGCCATGTTGTGACATAAACTACAGAAGTGAAAGCAGCTGCAGTAAAACACAATCTAGTATCTGCTGTTTTCCCATAGCTTTACACCTAGTAAAAGTGAAATACACAGCCATTCCAAATGATGGCATAGTAGTTCAGAATTTTGTTAAATATTTCAGCAATAACAACGAGAGGTCGAGGTAGCAGAATGTTAATCAGATTAAGAAAACTGAACTAAATGAACAGTGTTAAGAATTATTTTTAATGGGACCTTTTTTTTGTAACAATGTCCTCTTCCAATTGTGATAAAGTCATTTAGGTAACAGTAAATTGGAGTAAACAATTTATTAGTAAAATTAAATATTTTATAACCTTAGAAATGAATCATGCTGTATGTATTTATTAGTAAATAATAAAAAAAAAAAGTTCATTTGAAGATCAAATCACTACAGTGAACTAAATGAATTGGCCAGTTTAACAACTAAAAAGAGGCTGGGATTGTATGGGCATGTATGCACGCTAAATGATGAAGGCCTTTTTCAAGCGCTACATGCAGGAGTCTTCAACTACTGTTGTTGGTCTGTCTGTAATTATGTCAGCTTCACCTACAAGTAGAATTTCAGTCAACTCTGTGTCTGATTTCCATGTAGACAGTTTTTTGTTGTTTTTTTTCCCTCCGCTTAGAACGGGATTCTATGATGATGTATATTATTTTTTAGTAAAACTATTTTTATCCTCTATAATTCCACTTGAGGTGAAAGGGAAACTCTTTCTGGCCACCACAGCTTCCAGTCTTTCAATTATGTAACCTGCCCAAAGAGCAGCTGAAATAATGGCCATGAAATCTCATGACAGCTCAAGCAAAGCAGTGATTTTCTAAACCAGGAGAACGATTGTTAACTCAAAAATAACTGGAACTACACTAAAATACAGCTTGAGATTAATTATCTGTGGGCCACATCAACACAAAGCGCAACCATGCTGGTGTTAGCCTAGCATGTTAGCAAGCTGTCATGTATCAATATATATATAACATATTTGTAGAGAAGCGACAGGTTATGTGACTGATGACTGTTCTTTTAGTCGCAGTGGCGATCAATGAAGGATGATACAAATCTCATTAAACCACATTATTAATATCTATCCTTTATTTATCAAACCATTTGCATTTAAATAAACCCCAAATGCTCCAAAAGACATGATGTTTGTTTACTTTAAGAAAAAAAAAAATCTAATTATCCACGGTTTCTGCCCCGATTTTACTGGGTCGCAGACCTTAAACAATTAAAGCTTTTGACCCAGCTGATGGGTTTCATCTCCCACGATCTGCTATGCTGCGTTTCCCAGCATGACAGAGACTCTGTGGAACATGATGGAGCAAATCAGAAAAAAACCCCCAAAAAAACATTTTCCTTCAACATGAAAGCCAAGGAGTGAGGGTGGAACGTCTCGAAACTGAAAATGGCGGCTTCACCTCTTGCAGAGCGAGAGCCTTGAGATATTCCGCCTAGCACTTGAATAAAACTTAAAACTCCCAGCTTCTCCTCTATTTTTTTTTTTTCTGCCTGTGATGTGCATCCTGTGAGCAGGCAGTTTAGGAGCAGGAGGCCCCATGGATGGCTGTTGAACTAGTAAAAGCAGAGGCGGCGCTGAAGTGCTGCATTAGGGGAATATAGGCTAAGTGGGCTGTGAAGTGATTGAAAACTTAGAGTTGAAATCCAGCACACAGATACTTTTTGGAAAGATGCAGCTGGTCAACATCACAGTCCACACACTAGAGAAAAGCCATTAAGAGCATGCTTTACATACGTTTATTCACAGAGTTTGATTCAGTCATTTCAGTCTTTGGACTGGAGTAGAGACACAACTTTTAGGTAAACATAGTGACTGTTTTTGTGCAAATTATAGCATTATAATGTAAATTATACTTTCTGGCATTCAATGTAAAGTTACTAAACATCCTTTGGCCTACAGTGTGTTCATAGGGTGAAACAACTATATGAAAAACATATTTAACCACAAAACAACTGGGGAAAATGGAGATAAACAAAGTAACAACCCCTGCGGGACTCCACATGTACTCCCTAACAGAACACATTTTTCACTACTCATTGTTTTTTTGGCTTCTAAAGCCTTTCCCTCCCCTGGTCCAACACAGTTTGATTCAGAACTATCAACAGTCAAGTCGTTTTCTCCTTATTTTTGAATTGCAGCTGCTGTTTTTCTGCTTATAACATTATAAATATGTCTGAGACCAGTAGCTTGGAGACACATTTGAAAGCATGTGAAAACCCAGGCTACCTGTAACCCAAGTGGTATATGACCACATGACAAAAACTGCAGCTTAAGTTAAAATTCTGCCAGTATTTACACAGTCTTACGGCGCATTCACAGCAGCCATGTTTCATCTGCTTTAATCAAACTCTAGTTCATTTGCCCAAAGAGTCCGATTAGTTTGGGGACATGTGAATACGTAATCGAACTCTCATAGGGACCAAAAACCGAACACTAAAAATCTAGATCTCAATTTGGTTGAGGTGAGTTCTGGTGGGATTTGAATGCATATGTGAATGCCAAGTGGACTGGAGATGGCGCCAAAAGCAGGAAGCAGACTACAGCACAGGGAATTCTGGGTAAATACAGCAAAAACAAATCCATGTCTTTAGTGCTAGCATGAGAAATAACTCATGGTCTTTTGCCAAAGACAAAAGAGAAATCCTACAATCGCAAAAACCTCACAAAGCGTCATTGTTTACATTTCATGAAGTCACACCACATGGTTTAAGACAGGCTGTCATCATCCACATATAGTGCCTCCTTATGAAAACATTCTAATTCTTGTTATAAACTGGAATAACCTGTCAGGTAGTTGTGCTGTATGTGAAAAAGTAATTGCCCTCACTTGTTAAATTATGCATTAACTATGGCAGCCACATTTTGTTTTAAATGCTGAGTTAAATTTTACGAGCCACAGCCATCATAATTTAACCAGTAGCACAACGAAATATCTTAAATAGACAGTGGCTGAAAACAAAATGTTCCATTAAGACATTGAAAACATCATATTTTGCCACTATCTGAATAAATTCAAGAAGTGATGAGAAATGTACTGAGAACAAAGGTTTTCCAAAATATTCCATTTTTCAGAAAATATTTAATCATTGGCTTTTATGTCATAATTATTACATGTCATACTGTTTTCAGTTTCAGTAACGATTTGTCAGTGGTCGTCAACGAAAGAGCAGGACTGTTCAGTATGAGAGTAGATTTGTTTTTCTGAGCCACTCTGAATCTGAAATTTGACATAAAAGTGAAACTCTTTTCAACTCACCCCTCAAAATCATTTAGTAATAACAAACCACCGTTGTGTGCAATCCATAAGTCTTGTGATCAATGCCACCCCTCCTGCCACAATCCGCCTGCAGCTAATGGCATGATTAGAGGCATGAACAGGGCTAACACCGCGGCCCTTTATTCCCCATGTGGAATTGCCATTAAAAAGTCTGGCCTTATTCTGCCATATCCATCTGCCTCGTACAAGAAACCTGTTAATTGATGGATGAGGACGTTACAGGAAATGGCAGGAGTCGTTATGGTGGTGATTTTCTTTTAAATGTTCCTGCTACTTAGCTGCTGGAAGAAAGGATGAACGACAACTTTCCTGGACCCCGGACAGCTGAGAGAAACGTGGGCTGGTGATGCCACGTCAGCAGGGGGTGAACAAGTGAAGGGTGGATGATTGATAGGGACTTAAAATGGAAAGAGGGACACCCACCTTCTCTCTCATCACGCCAATAGCCACAGCGGCTGTAATTTCCCAATGCTGGGTGGGTATAATGAAAAAGGACCGGGTTTTTTTTGCACATGGTTGCAGGGTTTCTCATTCCCCGCATGTCTCTGTTCTCACTGGCTACTTGCACCCAACCACTTTCAGTGCAGACGATTTCATTATTGACAAAATGTACTAATGAAATGTCACCTCTGACAGCTGCCTTAGACAACTGATGTGCTAGAACTTTTTTTTTTTTTTTTTTTACTTTATTTCAGATTTTCTTCCCTTTACTTTTAGTGCACCTTCTATATTGATTTTTTTCTGTTACTGATTCCTTACATCACACATTTTGACCTTTTTCTATTTGTAGAAAAGAGAAAATTATTATCTTAATCCTGTGCAGAGTTTTATATTCAACCTAAAACATCTTGGACATTGTGATAGCATAGTGAGTCCTCTACCATCAAAACATTATAATGGCAAGGTAATTGCAGTTTCTCTAAGGAATGCACATACAGTGAATTACAAAAGAGCCTCTAAAGTCAATTCAGTTGGCACAACAAAAGAGCAAAATATTCCTCATTTTATAAGCTTCAAATGAAAGTAAACCAGGATTAGTGACATCAGCGCAGAACATGCACTTTAATTATTTAAATTGCAATAAAAAATATATTCTTAAAAGAAGGACTAAGAAAACACAGGCTGTGGTTTCAAGAAAACAACTTGAAGACAAACAGCAAAATAAAGATTGCACACAACAAGCTCAATTTTCAAATCGTTAAAGTTAAATGTATCTTTTTCCCCAGAGTCTCTTTTCTTTTGATGCTCAATCAAACATTGTATGTGCTGCTAAGACAACTGTGTGTACATGCTAAATTAGCCTCTTGCTTATCAGCTAAAATTTCCTGGACAGAATTTTCTCCTGTATTATCTGGCAAATGCAGGTATCTGAATTTCTTCATAAAAAGCCACAACGTCTTTCACGTTAAGGCTTCTTTTTGTAGTTTGGTTACAATTTTTTGTTTGATTATACCCAGGAAGTAGCGGATCACAGAAAATTAAGAGATAAAGGAATATTCTGGTGATGATGCAGATTTACACAATGAAAATTGTCAACAATTGGAACAATTGTTTGAAGTAGTAATAAGTATCAATACCTATTGTGCTATAGGTTTTAAATTAAGTTGTTGACCAATTTGAAATGAGGGCCTGCTCTGAACAGATGTTAGCTTAACTCGCCCAGATCTCCAAACTAAGAGCACTCTGCCCTCTAAAAGCAGGTTAGATGCTGATTTCTCATAATTATTGCACATTTTAACATGAAATAAAAATAAAATTTGTTAATGAACATATGATAAAAGTAAGGCTACACAGTGGTGGAGTTGGTAGCACTGCTGTCTTGCAGCAAATGCCCAGGGTTTAAATCCAGAAATGAGGTTTATTTGTATGCATTCACATTCCCTCTACGCTTTCCTCTCACATTACAAAAGCAAAACTGTTCAGTTTAGTGTTCTTAGAAAGCACAAAGAAGAAGGGATAATAAACCTATTCTGAAAAAATGTATTATCCAACCCGTCGGATGACAGAAATGAATCAGTTTTTGTTTCTGGTTTATGTTTAGCTTATTCAGAAGGAATCCATATTTACAATCCCCTGGTTCAACTTTTGGCATGGTTTCGATTTCTGCACACTGCATTTTTGCTTCGTAGCCAACATAATTTCATGTTGTAATGACCAAAAAGCATGAGATTTTTCTGAAAACCACAGTGTGGTTAATTACTGCTCATTATTTAAGCTTTGGGTGTGCATTTAGTAATCAGACATGCAGCATAGAGTGGAAGGGGCCGCAGAACACAAGGGAGTTTGGGCAGTGCTACTGCAAGCAACCCAGCAGCATCTAGAAATCAAACGCTAATTTTCTTTCAATTTTAGGTCACCAAAGTAGCAAAGCAGGGACAAAAAGAGGGGAATGCCTCCCTCACTCCTAAACCATTCCAACAGTTGGAAGAAATGTGGACAGACTACTGTAGAAGTCTATTGCATGAGCTACTCTCAGCCAAAAAGGAGCAAAACAAGCTGAGCTTCAGCTAATAAAGAAAGCAGCTTCTGTTTTTGCAAAAAAATAAAACGGAAGCCATTTTGAATAGTAGCAACCACTGACTGTTGGAGATATGAACCAGCACCGCTGTCACCCAGCAAAAGACAAGGCAGGTTTAGATAAGTATTGGATGGAAACACAGATATGCTTTTTATGCACTAAAAATAGACTTTATCATTCACAAAGACGAATCAAGTTATGACGTCCCTTAAATGGTGTTTAGAAAAGTGCCATAAAATCAGTGAATCTATTCTTTTTATGCTAACATAAACAGTCACAAACAGAGTTCATTTGAATCCAAAACTTTGTTTTTACTTTATTTATTTTCTTTACTTACGTCTAAACTAAAGCCTTTTTGTCAAGCCTTTGCAAACTCTGTATCTTATCTGATAATGGAGACAGAGAAAAATCCAAAAAATAAAATAATAAAATTCAAATTTTTTTTTTTTTTTGGAGGGGTGTTGGTGGTTTGGGAGGTTTGTTCGAGATATAAAGTTTTTGGTAAGTGGTTGTCAGGGACCTGACAACCACTTACCAAACCATAATAGGTTGTTATCGTCATCGTGACAGATAAAAATAATGTTGGTAACGATTTGGTAGCCAAAAAACAAACATAAGCAGCAGAGAGGCGTGCTGTTTTCTTTCTACTTTAAAACATTCTCCTTTTTTTTTTCCATATTTGGTAAACTGAGTCACACAATTTTGCAAAATTGCCACTTCTGAGAGGGAACGTTTTGTTCAGGGAAAACAGAAGTGCTCAAGGAAAATTGATGCTTTATAGCTCATTTAAAAGCAAGAACAATATTTTTATGTTTTTTATTTGTTCTTATTTAAAACATTTTTTTTTTCTGTTTTCCCCGTGCTTTACTTTTCCCATAATTGGAGTGTTTGGTTTCTGCTACGTGGCTGCTGTATGCAAACAACAAGCAGCGTATTCTAAGGAAAGAATCTTATATATATAAAAAAGATCTTATAAAAAAAAAAAAAACACCTACTGAACATAAATGGGCTGCTTGTTTGGTAACATCAGAAATGTTCTCCAACAACCTGAAATATTGTTTTGAAAAACACTTCAATCACAAAAGTAATTTATTCTAAGAGAAAAGGGATAGATGACGCACATTACAGTTGAAAAAAGTGGTGTTTAAGTGTAAAGTAAGGGTAGTTAGACAGAACAAGCGAGATTAACACAGCAGGTTGTAGAAATATCTCAATTTTGAAACAGGAGTAGAAACATTATGATGGCAAGAAGAAGCACTTAAAGGATCCTGAAAAGAAAATCTG
Source organism: Poeciliopsis retropinna (assembly GCA_010277075.1). NCBI lineage: Eukaryota > Metazoa > Chordata > Actinopteri > Cyprinodontiformes > Poeciliidae > Poeciliopsis > Poeciliopsis retropinna. The sequence goes on from VMRM01000019.1 coordinate 6,800,110, forward strand.
CATGGTAACCATGTGACAATGAAAATAGGAGAGGGTTTTGACTGAGAGGAAGATTATTACACAGTCATATTCAATAAAGAAGAATATTATGTAAAAGGACCATTATATCAGCAATCCAATTTATTAAGATGAATATTACATTATTACATCTAGACTAATTACACTCAGCCTGTTTTTGAGTTTTTCTTTATGCTAATTATGATGATTTCCCACTTACATCTGATGAAAACACAACATTTAAGATTAGAAAACTACAGCAAGCCAATGAAAAACAAACATCTTCACACAAAATGAAATGTGTGAAACACCTGCTCAAAAAGTTTTAGTTACAAAAGATGCTTCTAGTCTTTTGTAGAATGCATATTCTAATTTACTGAATATGCCTGTAGTTCAGGTCACATAATGCACCAAGATTTAGCCTGGTGTCAATTAGGAAGTAAATCTGTTGGGCCTCACTTTGACACTCAAAAAATATTTGAGTGCCACACAGCCAGACAGGACAGGTTTTAAAAAAAAGTCTTCATTTATAAACTGATTCTGTGTTTATTTATGTTGCCTCTGCCAAATATTTAAACGGATTTGATGTTCTGAAACGCTGATGTGTGACACAAAAAATAGGAAACCAGGAAGGGGGGAGTCAAATTTTCACATAACTGTAATTTAACCCTGATTTAAACCTAATATGCACTATTTGTACTTTCTCTACCTTCATGGATTGTTCACTAATGTTCTCTGAGAAACCTTTGGGACTTCACAATCAGTTGCACTATTTTATTTAGGGGTATCAGACTAAACAGCGCTGAACAGAAATGCACCTCACCCCCCCCCCCACACCCAAAAAACAAAACAAATAAAAACATGTAGTCAAGTTTTAAAAGTTTTTTTTGTTTGTTTTGTTTTTTTTCCGCAAGGCGCCGTTCCACAAAACACCTGTGTAACAAAAACACCTGTGAAGTTTAATACGCGCAGTCATGTTTATCCCCGCGGTTCAATTTAGAAAGCATATAAAAGCCAAATGCCTTCAATTAACAGAGTCGATAGCTCTGCTTTCGCGAACTGGAAAGCAGGACGTTAAGCTTATTGTTGAATCAACGCGGCGCCGACGATCCACAGCCTGCAGCAGCAGCAGCAGCAAAGCTGCAGCTCCTTGGGTTACGTTCTGAAGCAGAGGGACATGCAAATCACCTCACTTCACCGCTCGCAGAACAAGAGAAAGGAAGAAAGCTTGTCCCCCCCCTCCTCATCCTCCTCTCCCTCCACCTCGTCTACTTTCATCTTCGGCTGTTGTGGTTTGTTTACAAACCACTGCCCTCCCCTCTTAATTTATACGTTCTTGCGTTTAACGCGAGGTAACGCAGGCAGATAATAATGGCATTTTTATTGCCGGGTCTCCTCTGGCTCGCTCAAAGCGGAGATCACAGGCGCATCCTGGGGCTTCGGCAGGATTACTCTGTGGTGAGGCGTCATGCGGCAGACATCACATTAAAGCGCCAAGAGCTCCAAGGATGTTTGTGTGCTTGATTTGCTTCGTAGATGGAAACGCACAAAGTAACGGAGCAATAAAGGACAGAGTAAAAAAAATAATAATAATAAAACAATTATATATAGGCTATGTGTGTATATATATGCAACCTCTTAGCTGGTATTTGATTTCCAGTGGGGATAAGGAGTGTGTGTGTGTGTGTGTGTGGGTGTGTGTGTGGGTGTGTGTGTGTGTGTGTGTGTGTGAAGCGCCCCTGAGTGACTTTTTGACAGCTGTTTGTTTTTGAAGAAGCTTGCGGGTAATTTATTTATTTCTCTGACAGATTGGGCTCTCTTTGCTCTCCGTGTTGGGAAAAAAATAAAAAATAAAATAAATAAATAAAATAAAAAAAAAATCCTTGAGACCTTTTTGTTATTCATTGTTTAAGCAGCAACACCACAACGTTTTGTGCGATATTAACAAACATCCCCCCCCCACCTCCGACATGCATCCGCCGGCAGTAATATTTAATACATTTGCCTTTCTAATACGATGTGGTGGAAGATAATAAATGAGCTAATGCGACCAATGAATATCACACCCACTTTCACAATGCTGATTAAGAATTAACTGCTTCAGCTGACACTTAGGCTTCTGAGCCAATTTGCTTTGGTAATTGAAGGAGATGAAACTGTGAGCACAACAGACTTGAGGCATTCTGTTGATTAGAACTGATGACTGCATTCAGAGTGCGCTTTTTGTTGTTGTTGCATGATGAAACACCTGCAAAGCATCGCAGGCTGCTCACTTTTCATCCCATATATTAGAATATATTTTTCTCCTTGTCTAGAATCTGCCTTTCGTGGGTTTTTTTTAATACAGTTTAAAAAAAGATTCTTTTCATTTTAGGGCTGCTTCACTGTGAACTGTCCAATACTGCCTCTTCTGTTATCTACTAATTTATGGCCTTCAACTATTTTAAAGATAAAGTAAGCACTGTGTTTTTGTTATTTCATCTGAGCTTTCTTTTTAAAAAGTCTGCAAGCAAAGGCAGTATATGCATAAGGTTGGTGGTGAAATGTTGGCCAAATCTCATTTCCAAGTGGTAACCGTAAACAGACTTTTTCTTTTTTTTTTAATGTAGCTAAAATAGTTTGGCATGGACTTAAGCCACATATTCCAGCCAAAGGCAGAGTTTGCTTGGTATCTGCATTTTGTTTCCTCTTTTTATTTTATTTATTTTCTATTTTTGCAAAATATGACAATTATACCAAACAACATGTGAATTTCTACACCTTTTCATTAAAATATCAACATTTTTATAAATTTTTCAGGGAGTTTAAGTATGAAGTATTGTGTGTACTTTTTTGAATAGTTGTTTGGTCTTCTTATGTAGCTCCCTCTACAGGTAATTATGCAATAAGCATTTATCTGCTTTTCTTGGATCTGAAACAACTTAAATCATCTTTATTTCAAAATCTAGAAGTCTCGAATTTGTCAAAGGTATCAGGAGTATTCTCGATTATTGTATTATTAAGCATGAACTAAATAAAGAACAGTTTGTACCTTTTGGTACAAACTTAAGGCACCATTCCATCCCTGGGTGTAGATCCAAACATAAAACTCAAATGTTTTGTGAATGATGAGCTCAGATATGAAATATACTACTATTAAGGATATTTTACAGTGATATAAATTATAATGGATTTGAACATTTTAATGTAGCATGCTGCATAGGAACTCAGAAAATACTTTGAATTGTGAAAGTGTTTCCAAGCACATCTCATTTCTTGTGCCCTTAAAAGAGAAAATCTCTTTGCTTTCACCACAGAGACTACCGAGGACCGTACCCACCCCTATGAATAAGTGAAGCGAAGGGTTACAATAAGGGGTGAAAGGATGGAATGAGATTCAGGCTTTTGTGAGAAGCAAATCTTTTTCAGACAGCCTCTATCTGCCAAAGGCTTTAGTCAATATAGTCAAGACTTTTATTAATTTCCATGCTCCACAGAGGCATTGATCAGGGCTTCTGTTTTTCCAATGATCTCATTTCAAGCTGCAACATGAAACTAGCCGGTCAATACCGACATCTTACTCAGTTTTTTTGGCTCGTCCCTTGCCTTAAGAAGTGAATATTTGTGACTCCATGAGAGACTACTTTGGTTTCATTTAGCAGTAATATAGGACTGAGTGGCACTGAGATGTATAACTGGTTCAAAAATGCAATTCACTTTGGCCAGTGCAAGTTAGACTGAAAGATAGGATTAAGTAAAGTACAAGTAAACAGAAGTGGTGCAATCAGCCATACCTGGATTTATGGGAGACACCCATTAAAAGATTAAGCACTGTCAGTAATCTCAAGATGTTGCTGCATCCACAAATGCAAATTAAAACCATGCAGGGGGAACAAAACAGGCTCAGCTGCCTGGAACTGACTCAACAGGAAACATTTTAGGAGCCTAGCACACACACGGCTCCAAAATTAACTCAGGGGAAATTTGTAATTTGATGAGCTGCTTCAACTGAGGCGAAGCACAGGCCCCCGTCTTCTTTTAAAAACTATTAAATAAACAGTCACGTGATGATTGAAATACATTACATCAGGTTGGAAAGTCTAAATCTTGGTACTACAGATTCAGCACGGTGATGAAAACCTTCCTCTGAAGTTTAGGTCCCATCACACAGTTGCTGTAGGTTTGGAAACAAAGTGGACGACCGCCAGACACGTCCACGCAAAGGTACTGACCACATATACACACTCGACTGGCCGGAAATGGCGATTACACCAAACTGTTTTGCATCTGACATTGACAGTCAGCGCAACCAGTCGTGTGGACGCGTGCAGCCATGATAGTTGTGCTGTGCCTGCCTTGGTGAAGAGGAAATGGGACTAGGCACGTAACCAGCTCATCAAACCTACTAACATCGACTTTAACTGTGCAAAATTAAGGAATTTGTCATGAGAAATGTAGGCCATCTCATAGTTGGGCTATGAGATCTCAACCGTCCATAACAAAAAAATTTTATTTACACCGACATCTGGAGCAGTATAGTTATTCGAGTTTTCGAAAATTGTGAGCGAATTTTTAGACTATGTATTTGACATGCGCACAAAGTGAGAGGCGGCTGGTATCATAGTGTTGCCTTATTCTTCCTGTTCATGTATGGCTTTTCTTCTCTGTTCCAAAACACCTATTAAATTACCTGGAAAGTTTTTTTTTTTGCTCTTCATTAATGACAGGTTATGATGAATTTCATTAACCCTGTTCTCGGATGTATCCTCTCTCTTTCCTGCTGAATTTCTTGACCAGAACAGTGCGGATACAAAAAAAACAATGGGGAAAAAAAATCAAGAGATCTAGATATAATATTCCAAAAGTCTGATAAAATATTGCCAAACTTTCAGTCTCAGTTGTATACCTTTGGTCAAATCAACTGAGGTCTCTTTGGTTTTTATTTGATAAGACTTCTTTAAAAGAAAAGTCTTTCACCAAAACAGTTATAATTTCTGACTTGAAAGCCATTTCGTTGTGTACTTTTGCCTTTATGAAAGGACGAAGGAGGAAATACATAATGGAACAAAGAATAAAAACGATAGGCTCCATGCTAGCTGCAGAGGAATGCATAGCTATCGCTGCCCCTTTGTCCACTATTTTTCTTGTTATCAACACCAAGACCATATCATACTGAAAAAAAGCAAACCTTAGCACGGATCCTGCAGAAACTGCTGTGTGAGATAACACTGCAGTGAGGTGCCCTTTGCTTGCAGATAGGGCTTATAATGAGGTAAAAATGGGGAAAACATTGGATTAATAATACATGGGTCATTTGTAAATCAATGGAGGGGGCGACAGTGGGCCAGTGAATAGGCTCGAGGATTTATTCTGATTACGGACTGGCAATAAAGAGCCATTTACAACCCGAATGGGACAGCAAGTAATTAAGAAGGCTGCCTTAAAACAAAAAGAGAAAGAGTTCTGTGGGAGTTCGCCGGTAACTCCAGGGGGAGAGCCGCTTCATGATAATGGCCACGTTGTATTTCACATGCAGTTGGTTGGTGGCGGCCTGGGAAGGCTGGTCCTTCAGGGAAACATGAGGTAGACATCTGTATTATTCTAATATTGGGACTGCACACCAGGGATCAGCAGCGCTGTGAGGTGGGGCGCACTGGAAAAGCATTCGTGAGGGGTGAGGTGGTTGAGCATCATAAACTAACATCGTTAAAAATTTACACCTCCAGCTCTCCAATATTCCGAGCATTTTGTCAAACAAACAAACCGACTTCACACCAGCTGTGGCTCATTCTTTCAGGTTACTCTAATTAACTTGCACTTTATTTTAGCAGACTGCAAACGCATCAACACATCGACTGCATTAATGTCAATCTGATTTTATCCCCCTGACAGAATGATGGATTAAGTGCTGTTGGCTGCAGTCGGCCGCCTCTTTAATTGGTTTGTCTAAATGTTTTATGAAATCAAGATAAAAATCAATCAAGTTCCCAAAACTGCTGATTCACCCTCAAACAGTGAAGGACGCTTTGATTGATTTAAGTGACCAAAAAGACCGCAAAGGTGATACATCCCTGCAGAGCAACAGCTCAAGGTTAAATGGTGCAAGCTGGGCGATTCTTTTTCTAATAAAAGGCGGAAAGGAGAACACCAACGCCCACACACTCAGGAGAGTCCTGTGGGTTTTTACTGCACAACACACTGCTGCAGCTCCTGCACTGCAAAGAAGCTTTATAGATATAAGGCACAGTACAGTGTGATCAATTCCACACTCTGCAAACAACTGACGGTTGTCACTAGATGAAAGCCGTTTCACTATTAGAGTTTTAAACGATTGCCTTTATTAATCAGCACAATACTTAATCAAGACAAGTATTTTTTTTTGACTAAATATTTGAAAGCAAGACAAAAGTTTGCACAAAAATAATCATTGGTATGCTTTGCCACAAATTTGATTATTAAATAAAAAGTCACTTTTTTGTAGATTTTACTGTAATTGTCAGACGTTATTTTTCATTCTTAAATGTACCAGCCTTAACAACAGAATGACTCTCAGGCAAAATTATTACTAAAGTCCCACAGCAAATTAGGATTAATGGCAAAATTTGAAATTGTTCAGGCTTTTTGCAGCAATCAAATTGCAAGAGGAAAATTTAAATTGTTAAATAAAATTACTATTATAAGCATTTTCTCGAGCTGTGTGAAGCGCAAGGTCGATTTTGTGTTCAATCTGAAGAAAAGACTTGCAATGTTAGTTTTGTTCAGCCATTTCATTTATTTGTGTTTTGAATTGTTGATTGGTTTGCTTACATGAATGCTGGTTTGCATGTTTGTTAGTTAAATCTAAATCACAGTGGAAATTGAATAATTTACAGTGTATCAAATACATTGACAACGAAACACAATGAAATTTGTTTGCGACTTGACAAAATGTGAACAACTGAATTCTTCTGCAAGACACTGTAAAAAATAAGAACATTTGAATTAAAGAAAAGCATATTTAGGAATGAAAAGTTTTTTTTTTCAATTTTGCAAAGTGCTTTTTTCTCCAAAGTATTGCAAATGAGGGAGAGAAATTGCTTGACAATTGTGATGACAAGGACACTAATTGGTTTTTGTGATTGTGAGAAACTCATTGGTCCTATTTAGTAACTTCTTTGGGTTAAAGAGAAATGGTGCACTTTGTTCCTGCTGGGTCGACAAACATCCTGTAGTCCACAGGATGTGAAATGACACCGATTGTTTGCCTGAGTGCTGCCGATGAATACGTGCCACTTTCAAATCGGTCTTTTGCATCCATCTGATTTAAATTTAATGCTGAGAATTTTTCACTATTTTGAAAACCACACATCATCCGCCCGAAGCAAGTGTCTCTGGGTCTCGGTCTGCAGTAATGTAAAAACAATAAAAAAAGGAATATCAGTCGGTCCACTAATCAATACACTTTAGCTCCAATTACATTTCACCATTAGGATTCCTACACAGAGGAGGATGGCTAAAGTACAATGAAGTGGAAATAAACCCCACAATAAGACTGAAATGCTCAGTTTTATCTTGATACATTTTTTTCTATGTCTCTGTGTGAAAGTCTAATTATGCTTTAATGGGTTTTGTAATTGCAGACAAATGGCTTATTTTGAATGAGGATCAATGTTTTTATTCAAATTAGATTGATTTCTAATTAAAAACTAACTGAGCATAAATCAGGGAATTGCCTTTTAATGAAGGCAACCAAAAATAACCGCCAGGTTTGCTACGTGTTTTGCGGGTTGCGTTGAAACAAAGAGTTTTTGCCTGCCAACTGCCTGCAGCTGTGATTCACACCGGCTTTACATAGCTTTTTTTTTTTTTTTTTTCAGCAACGTGACATGTGCTATCTGGGATGACAGCTGAAATGAGAAGACGGCTGAAATGCAAAGCCATTTCCTGCTTGTTCTATTGTAAAGCTCAGCCATGTTGCGCGCCTATTGTGTGGCTTCCTCCAAGTTATCTGTCAGGCCCGGCAAGCACCCTATTATTTTCTGCCATTTGACTGTCCTCTCTGCCACGGTGCAACTCTTCTGTCGTGCCATGCGATCGGTCTGATTCTTTTGACATCCAGCGAGCGGTATCCAGCGATCTGTAATGGCGGTAATGTTTCCTGTCAGAAAACGGTGCCCGGGAACAGGGTGTAGGAGACGGAGACAAACAGAAAAAAGAAGAGGAAGTATGAGCCTATTCGGGAGGGGGGGGAAGCAACTTTTGTCTATTTTTACCAGAAAAAACCCCTGATATTTCTAATCTCTTTTAAACTTCTAAATTGTAAGCCTCTGAGTAAGACATGAAGTGTGCCAGAACTCCTCTATGCACAGCAGTCCCCCTCTTTGGTCGCCTTTGTTTTTTAGAAACTTTAGGTAAAGAGGAGGAGATATAAATAGATTATAATTCCACTGCCCTTGCAAAGGTGATGACTTTAAAGGAGATATTGTGAGCCAGCTATTACTCAGTACAAGGCTTCACTGTCACTTTATGCCGGTACAGTCATAAAATGCCTCCATTGCTTGTTGCACTTTTTATTGCTAAAGAGAAAGGTCAGCAATAATAAAAGGCCTCGTTTATGTCCGGTTTACAACAATGCATGAGTCGAGTCGAACCGTAAGCTTTGCTTGAAGCAACACTTTTTATTGCAATGTTTTATTCTTGTTTCAGTACATGTTTACATTTTAGAAATGGACCAATGTGTACCATAATTGTTGAAGCATCCTAAAAGGACATCAAAGACCCAATGAAGTCATAACTTTACGAGGTTTACTTAGCCAGATCCGACTTGGCCTAGCAAAACTTTAATGTAAAATTATACTTTTGAGTTGCATCCATCAGTACAAAGAACCAACCAGTTTTAGAACATTATGCGAACCATCACCATTAACTATAACAATATGTAACAGATTGATGACAATCCCTAACAATGTTTATTATGGTTTCTGTTGTGTTTATTGACAGAGACATTTTGGAGACACTTTAAGGCTGTACAGCAGCATGAATTAATCCAAATCCGATTTTCTTATGCCCTTATACAACCTGTGTCTGACCTTTTTATGACAGTCTGAACAACATATTTATTTTTTGTTTGTTTTACAAATGTGACCCAAACAACTGGGATGTGTGTTTCTAGATCCAATACATATCGGAGTTTTCCAAATGTGACCTGTGCCTGTACATAAAAAGGTCTCCTGTTTGGGACCTTCTGTTCTACAGAAAACAACGAGTTCTGGTGTTATCTTAGACAATGTACAAATATACTGCGTACATTTAACCAATTAAAAAGCCATAAAATTCTGAGAAAATAAGCCTTCCAAGGAGTGAAGAGATAAATCCTTCTGCATACAATGATCTGCTGTGGATCCAAATGATAAGGCAGAAAATAATCAGTAAGGTCTTAAATCCTCGGCTAATAGCTTTGCACAAAGAGATGCAGAAACCAAATTCAGTCTTTTTTTTTTTTTTTTTAACTGTGTGGAAGGCTGCAGAATTATGCAGAATATTTACTCACATCCTGCTATTGAGCACTGTTTAGTACTCTATAGCAGAAGTAAGCTCTCTTGCAAACTATATAAAAATACCAGAAATGATAAATGTTTTCCAAAGTTTGCTTCACGTCACCCGTGTTCTCTCTCTTTCTCGCTCTATTTCTCTCTCGCCTTTTCACAATGACAGACGTTAAACATTATATCCAAATTGGATCTGGGAGATTTGAGCGCAGTCTGCATCTGCTCTGAGGGACACATACACTGAGGCGGCTGATTGTTCGAGGAGGCACCGAAAATTGTGCTGTCATGGTAGAAAATGCTGAGAGATTAATATGGGCGCATTTCGCTGCCATCATCTCGCTTTCATTATCAAGTAACAAGCACCGGAGAAGGGTGGAGGGGGAAAAAAAAGAAGAACAAAATAAATAAATCCCTGCTTTGACGCGCAACCTGAGATGTGAGTGTGACATTATGTTGACAATTCAGTATGTGGATTCAGTTCAGGCAGATGCAGACGTATCAAGGCGAGCCATTACTGTCTTCAGTAGATTGGCTTAGCTTTGTGCTGAGGTGTAATTGCGCAGCTGTCTGGCATTATTCCCCCCTAACAAATTGGTTTAGGCAAGAGAGCCTTCCACATCTAACAGTGAGGAGGCTGCATATTGAGTCTCCATATGGTTTGCTTCTAGAATTTGATAATTACTTCTTTTGCATGAACTTACATTTATTTACCATAATCAATGTCGTGCATTGGCAGTTATGAGAAGTGCAACATTGTGTGATCTTTCGAGGAAAGGTCAGAATGTGTCAACAGAATGTCATTTTTATTGAATGTTCTGTCTTTTTATGCAAGTTTCCATCGAGATGCAGTCACTTGAAGTTTTAATCTATTCCTGTTTATCCGTCTGTCATGGGATCTCCTTAAGGATTCCTCACTTTGTGTCTTAATGAGACACACCTAATGTTGCTGGAACCAACCAGACACCAAGTGTGAGAACTGGCAAGGGAGAAAGGGCTTTTGTTGTCTGTCTGCATCAGCTACAAGTTTTGCTTATATCATTCAGAAACATGTGAATGTACTCGAGATCTGTGCTGAACAATTGCTCAGAGGAAATAATTTTTTGCTACATCTGCCCACACAATATTGCTCTAAAAGTCATGGAATAAAATCACTAAACCTTTAAACCTTTCTAAACCTCCATAGAGACAGAAATGATACGACTTTTATCCGTCATACAGATTCTAATTTTGTTGTTAATACAATCTTGTCACAAATTTAAACTTCAAGTATTAATGCTTATTAATTTTTTTCTATATAACGTATTAAAGCTCCAATAGTCTATCAGCATGTTTAAACCCAACAATTTGGGCTGGGATCAAAGGGGGTGATGAGGGCATTAAAATGGCTGCTCTTAGTGCAACCTAAACACAATTTACCCAGTCCAATGTACTGAATTCAAATTTTGTCTGTTTCAGTTCGATTCAATTCAATTTAATTGCAGCAAACATGAAATGAACTACTAAACCAATGGACATTTCTATGTGCTTCTCCAATCCTTATGTTTGTATCATTGCTCGTCTTGTGTAACCATACTGATGACAAGTTTCAGTATAGGATGAATTAAGTTTTTAAATATACACGGAGTTCATTTTCAAACTTAGTCAGCAAATAGAAAGCTCTAAAAAATAATTAATGATGACACAAAAAATTTCAGACCTGACTTAATTTGATTTTACGTCAGCAAAATTAAAACTTAAATATTAACCCTCTTCTTTAAGACAGAATGTAAATAGGCAAATAAATCATTTGTATATTTTTGTTCAACAAAATGATTACCTTAAATCATAGGTGTCAAATTCTGGTTCGCGGGCCAAATTTGGCCCGCAGTGTAATTATATTTGGCCCGCGAGGCAATTTCAAATTAATATTACAGCCGGCCTACCGGTATTATATGGTGGCAACGCTGTGATGCCGCATTCACCGGTTATACAACGAATCCCATAATGCTCTGCTGTTTTTTGGCGCCTCAATCAGGACGGAGGCAGACACGCCTTCTCCTCTGTGTCAGTAGCACTTATGGTAGCGGACATGGATGTATTAGGAAGGTGGTGAGCTGTCTTCTTGCACACAGGGTGGTAGCACTTACCTATGTGAGCAACTTTTCTCCTCAATGAAGATGACGAACTGGTCTCACAGGAGACGTCTGACTGACGAACACCTTTTTTGATAATGAAGGTTTCCTCAGCTCAAACCCTGAGTCCCGACATTGATGAACTGGCATCCAAGAAAAGATGCCAGGTATCTGGCTTGGACGCATCAGAGTAGATCAGTGTGTCGCAAAATGATCAATAAATAAGTTTTCTATGCACCTTTTCTTGTTATGCCAAGGCCTGAATGGTTTATTCATAGTTTATTTAATGATTTATTCATAATTGTTATGCTATTTTATTTTCAAATTTATTAGCCTGTGTACGAAGCTAATTTTGACATTTACCTCAGAAAGGAGGCATTCAATTTTTATTTAATACGCCATTGATATGTTTTATAATTATTATTATGAAACAAATCAAACGTTAAATCAAAACTTGTTTGGGTCCATATTAAAAGATTCATTTGTTCAACCTTGGCCCACGGCTTTGTTCAATTTAAAATTTTAAAAGTTTGACACTCCTGCCTTAAATTGTTAAATGTAAGGTTTTTGATCTTTGACATGTCCCAAATCTAAGTATGGTTTCTCTGTGGTAAAAAATAACCTCAGATGTCAAGTCTCATTACAACAAAACTCCAATCATGAATCATTCATTAGATTTCGTGGACACTGAATCCAAGTTTGGTGGAATTACAAATGTGCTACTCTTCTGTAGTTATTTCAATCTTTAAAACATAACAACTGATTTTAAAAGAGACAATAATAATATAACTAATCATCATCGTAAAGATTAAAACTTTTTCTTTGATACATTTCCTGTTCAGTCAGCACTTAGGCCTATTGGTTAAAAAAAAAAAAAAAGAAATAAAGCGCAACTGATAACTGCAAGACATTGAAGCCTATTTTTCACATTCATAAAAATGTGAAAAATACACTCAAATTTTTATATGCGGACCTTCAAATCCCTCATAAGATAATTAATCAATGTCTGCTGGAGAATTGCTTTTTTTTTCCCCTTCAAGGAGAAATATCAACTCTTGCCAGTTTTGCACAATTCAATAACTGCTACAGTAAAATATTAGGCGTTTCTGGAAAAACAAAAATATCCACAGCACATGGCAAAGCAGATAAACAGTAGGGTGGAATTAATTTAACACGTTGGTGGTCACATGGTTCATCACTTGTTTCTTGTGCTGCTTTTATCTTGCTGCTTTGTTGTTAACTTAATTTAAGCCATTGACAATTTAGTACAACTAGATCCACTTTTCACTGGAACTTTAAAATTATTTTAACTGTTTGAAATGTTTTTAGAAAAAAAACACATTTTACTTACAACACATATATTTAGTGCTCCTATTTCCCATTAAGGTACACTGCTGAAGTGGCCATAAGATAACACCAGACGAACAGTTTTCAAAGAAAATCATTTTCAGGGAAACTCATACCCAATAGAGAGGACGGTTTTAGTGTGTTAGCGAAGCAACGTGAAATGTAAATTCAAGATTTCCCTTTCAAAGCAGCTTCGAGCTTTAAGGAATTGCAAAACACTAAAATCAAAGTTTCATTTCAGCCCGCTGACGGTAATCCTCTTCTCATCACTCGCTCCTTTGAACGTTTTTGGTGAGGTTAAAAGAGGAACAATCGATAATGAAGTGAATCTGGCCACATTAGAGCCTCCATCTGGGATTTGAATGTTCTCTTCCCCCATAAATCCATAACATCAAGGTTAAAAATTGTGACAGAGCTATTCAATGCCCCCCTCCTCCTGATGCACAAAAAGAACCAAAAAACAACACAGCACTCTGAACCATTTAGGAATCCATTAGTATCCATCCATTTTTCCTCCATCAGTGTCATTCAGAGGTGTTATCTCCTTGTGGAAGTGTGTCAGGATAATGACGGAAATTTACCTAAATCTCCCTCAACTCAAATGTCATTACATAGAGGCACTTACAAATATAATACTAAAGACATGTTCACTTCCTTCTCTAAGGCGCTGTGTTTTATTGAATCTGGTCACGTCCACCTATTCCCTCACCTGTTTTCTGCAGGGTCACATTGCACCTCAGTTAATTGAGTAATTAAATATTTTTATATCCTTGCTCGTGCAAGAGGGGACAGCCATATAAATACTGTAAAAGCTGGGCAAAGTTTTAGCTTTGAAGGTCAACCTCGTAGTACTGACTTCTGTCGGCCTCTTAAATATTTTATTGCTTCAAAATGAAAAATAGGATCCACAATTCAAACATACCTGCAAGCCATTTGGAAAACCTCAGCTCCAGTGTTTACAATAAACAGGGTTCAGTAACTATATTTTATCTTCCATCATGGTGAGATCACAGTTTGTTTGATTTTAGTGTTGATCCTTAAAGAGAAACAAAATTTATCCACATGAATGATTGAAATTGATGACAGGACCTTAAAGATTGCATGGATATGGGATAGAATTTTTGTTTTAACTTGATGGCATCATAACTTATTGTTACATTCTTGAGAAAAGGATAGAAGTCAGAAATATTTGCTATTTTGTGCCGTGAATCAAAGTAGCAAGAGGCAAAACATAGAGTAGGCAAATTATTTAAAATATGGACTTAAACTCAATCTTATATTTAAGTTTAAGTTAATCAGAGATGAACTGATTGAACCATCAAATCAACAAAATCTGCATACAGATGTGGTTTTCATTTTACTTTCCATTAGGCATTGACACCCAAGGGAAAAAGTAAGATGCTGAGGTATTTGAAATAAGAAAGTTAATTGGTACACACACCAAAATACACTTGCACTAGACATAAAGATCCAATGGATTTTCTAGGAAGACCCTAGACAGAAACAAAGAGCAGATACTGACTGCAGTCCTACCATAAGATGGTACATGTGAAAGAAGCATGGTGATGGGCCATGTCTCCTATAATGAAACAATCTTGCTTGTTGGTCCATTTAAAAGTACTTATTTTTCCTGTGCAGACAACAGTAATTTAGCTTACCGTCTCTGCCACTACAATGCCAGAAATGTTTTCTGTGGAAGAGGATATTCTATCATTATCTATGTTTAGCTTGTGGAGGGGCGTCGAGCCATATCTGGTTATGTGGAGATCACCAGATGTGAATAAAGTCTCCAGGTAGTCTGAAAAAACTCTCTATTGTAATGATTGTCTATAAAGGAGAAAAAGGCTCACAGCATCACATTTCCTCACATGCTTAATAGCAGGCATAAGATTTTTTTTCTACACCTTTATCCTTTGCTTCACACGTACTGCAAAAAACTCACTCTCATGTCTGACTAAAAGTGCACAGTCAGAGTTAAAATCTTAGAGTTTAGCAATCTCTACATGTTTATGTTTGTACTTGCTTTCCCCTGGTGTGTCTTCCAAACAATCAGGTGTCATGTAGACTCAGTCTAGCGGTTTCTATGGAGACCCAGTGACCCAAAGATGCCACTGCCTAGTTCTCTAACAATGAGTTTTGGAGACTCTATTTTTTTTCTCTTCTTTTGACTTCCCTTACCATACTACTGTGTGTGGTGGCAAAAGAAATGCGGGCGTTTGTCCAGCCTAATGGCCAGTGCTGCCAGATACCAGAATGGTCCTGGATCTAAAATTGTGCTGCAGGTGATTATTATGTGAAAAATGCCACTTCTCTCTCTCTCCCTCAAAAAAAAAAAAAAAAAAATGTTGTACATCTCCTGGCAATAATTGTGGATGGTGTAGTTTGGCTTAGTGTCTTCAAATGTGCACAGTATATAATGCTAATCACATCAAATCAAATTTGATTTGTATGGTACATTTCAGCAGCAAGACATTTCAAAGTGCTTTACATCATAACAAACGCAAAAACACAAAGTCATGCAACATAGAATAAACGATCAAAACATTACATTGAGTCAAGTTCCATCATTAAATTTTTAATTGATTACATTACAAATACAACTCTAAACAGGTGGGTTTTTAGTCGAGATTTAAAGACACTCAGTGTTTCAGCTGTTTTCCAGTTTTCTGGAAGTTTGTTCCAGATTTGTGGTACAAAGAAGGTGAATGCTGTTTCTCCTCGTTTGGTTCTGGTTCTGGGGATGCAAAGCAGACCAGAACCAGAAGACCTGAAGGGTCTGGAAGGTTGATACAAAACAGCAGATCTTCAATGTATTGTGGTGCTAAACTGTTCAGTGATTTGTAAACTAACAACAGTATTTTAAAGTCTATTCTTTGAGCTACAAGAGGCCAGTGGAGGGACTTTAAAACTGGTGTTATGTGCTCTAACTTCCTGGTTTTAGTGAGAACACGAACAATATTAAATGAACTTGCACAAAATGTACCATTAAAGGGCTGACAATGGGCTCTTTCTCAGTTTGTAGCTTTAAGATAGGCTACAAATATATTTGTAGCTTATCAAATATAGTTGTAGCTTAAAATATATTCTATTAAAATAACACTGAAAGCCTCTGGGATGATTTTAAAACAAAATGTAAGTACTAAACCCCTCGTTGCTTCTGTTGTGTTTAACAGTGTATATATTGTAGGGAATCCATACACACACACACATATATATATATATATATATATATATATATATATATATAATCCAGCACCCTGAGACTGTACACGAGCCGCAAGGAAGGAGGCAGAGGACTAGTGAGTGTGAGAACCACTGTCCAGGACGAAACATCCAAGATCCATAGATATATCTGGGACAAAGCCTCAACAGACAATCTGCTCAGTGAATGTCTCAGACAATGGGGAACAGAAGTTGAGGTGCTGGAGGTACCATCATGGGAGGACAAACCCCTACATGGGATGTACCACCGGCAAATAACTGCAGTGGCTGATATCAGAAAGTCCTACCAATGGCTGGAAAAAGCTGGACTCAAGGACAGCACAGAGGCCCTCATCCTGGCCGCCCAGGAACAGGCCATAAACACCAGAGCAATAGAGGCCCAGATCTACCACACCAGACAAGACCCAAGGTGTAGGTTGTGCAAGGAGGCCCCTGAGACAGTCCAGCACATAACAACAGGGTGCAAGATACTGGCAGGGAAAGAGTACATGGAACGACATAACCAAGTAGTGTACAGAAACATCTGTGCAGAATATGGACTGGAAGCCCCGGGATCAAAGTGGGAAACACCCCCAAAGGTGGTGGAGAATGGCCGAGCTAAGATCCTGTGGGACCTCCAGATCCAGACAGACAAAATGGTAAGGTCAAACCAATCGGACATTGACGTGGATAAACAACAGAGGAAAGCCGTTGTGGTGGATGTAGCAATACCGAGTGACTGCAACATCAGGAAAAAGGAGCACGAGAAACTGGAGAAATACCAGGGCCTCAGGGAGGAACTGGAGAGGGCCTGGAAGGTGAAGACCACAGTGGTGCCTGTGGTCATCGGGGCCCTCGGGGCAGTCACCCCCAAACTGGAGCAGTGGCTACAACAGATCCCAGGAACAACATCAGACATCTCAGTCCAGAAATGTGCAGTTCTAGACACAGTAAAGATACTGCGCAGAACCCTCAAGCTCCCAGGCCTCTGGTAGAGGACCCGAGCTAAGAGGATAAGAACCACCCGCGGTGGGTGAGAAGGGAATATTTATATATTATATATATATATATATATATATATATATATATATATATATATATATATATATATATATATATATATATATATATATATACACAGAAAGTCCTGTTTTAATGTGCATGGTCCTTTAAAACCAGGATAAAAAAAGGCCTCATATGAATACAGTAAGTCATTTAATTAAATTCTAGAAAGCCTGCACATAGTTCTTCTGAGGAGGATCAAACATCTCTAAAGGTGGAGTAAAACATTTCTCTGCAGAATTATGACAAGAATGAAAACTATGCACCCCTTAGAATAAAATATGTTAATAATTTCTATCCATTTGCAATTACCCCGCAGCTGAAAGCTTGAGACCTTGAGAGACAGCAGGTGCAGACAATAAAAAGATTACTCTCTTTGTGGAGCATTTTCTGATTTTTATCTGTGAAAGGCGCTATATAAATAAACTTTACTTACTACTAAAATTCAATGGTTTGGTTCATAGTACATACATCCAATCATGTAGTTTCGAAAAGTTTGGCTTTTAGGAAAAGGGGTAGGGAAGGATTTGTTGCCTAACCCTTGAGGTACCAAGACTCCTGTTGCCCATAAAAGCAAAATACACATATTTTAATGTCTCATCGGACCGCCTTTAACTTTGATCATGACACTCATTCACAGTGACATTGTTTCAATAAGCTTTTTCTGAACCTTGACCAATGGCTGTTCAATCCTAGTTCCCATCATATTGTTAGTATGACTATGTTCTTGCTTCCACTATTAAATGAAGCCATGGATTCTACTGTTGGTTTTCTTTTCCTGGATTTGATTTCACAAAAAGATTAAAGGATTTTTTTTCAAACCACATTTCTTGCTCAAAGACGATTGTTCCCCATTTTCTTTCCAGTTTTTAATAACTTATTGGATAGTTCTCTGAAAAACCTGCCCCATTTGGCCATAATGTCAACATAATGTTAACAAGTACATCTGGAACCGCCGAAAGGAGGATTTAAAACCTAATAACACTATACCACTGTTGAGCATGGTGGGGCAGCATAATCCAGGGGGCCTGTTTTGATCGCACGGTGTGATCGGAATAAAGAGGGAGGAGGACAAGATCATAACTCTTCAACTTCACCTTAAGTCAAGAGAGAACGCTTGCAGACACTATTTAAAATCTCCATCTAAAATCATGAGGCTATGTAAACTTCTGACCTGCAATGTAAAGATGAAGCAAAGGGTAAACTGATCAGTCCGTTAATTAATGAGCCAATAATGCAACCCCTTGAGTCATGTTGCTTACATAAGTAGAGACTTAAATTAAACACTGCCGTGCAGCTGTCACATTACACACCCGACAGCAAAAAGGCCCCAGTGATATTTCAGAGTCATTATTAAAGGCAAACACATGCGGCCTTTCTCGGTCCCGCAGCTATAAATGACCTGTTTGATTTAATAAGCAGCAACTAATGAATAAAGAGATAATTAACAACTTGGTAACTGTATGATCTCACCGCCTCCCCGGAGTGCACTAAGCCTGAGATCACATTAATATTGATCCGAGGGAAGACTCCCTCCTCAGGTGTGCCAGACCAGGCTGATCGGCCACAGAAAGAAGACCCAATATTAAACATTAATTATTCCACAGGCTCGGACTCGATCTGATTAATCAGCAGTTGGGGGATACGGGGATGCTGTCGCTTGAGTGGCAAATGCCAATATTCACAGTGTAGGTGGGGGCAAAAGGCCGGGGCGGCTGTGGATCAACAAGCCAATACGGAAGAACCGATTCATCATTCTGTCTGACCATTGTCCAGAGGGCAAACGGCAGAATTTTCTGATGGGAGGCAGCAACGCAGTGGTGAGGAGGGGTCAACGAGCTTACACCTCCCCAAAGAATGCGTAAGCATGCTAACAACTGCCACTTCCAGCTTTTTAATTACAACAGATTAGCAGAGGTGAGGGAGCTGCATTGTTACCACCATCCAAACTGCTGATGTGAGTAATGCTCCTCCAGCAGCGGTGCAAGTTTTAAAAGTAAAAAAAAAAAAAAAAAAAAAAAAAAAAAAAAAAAAAGATGTCAAATGATGCAAAGGCTAAATGCCATCATTTAAAGCTCTTTAACAGCACAGACTCATCTCAATGACTTCTATTAAATATGTGGGACTAAAGGGTGCCTGAGTCTGCACTCATCTTCAAACAGATTGTGTACATGTTGAACCCTTTTGAATAAAAGTGATAAAAAGTGGCCACATTTTTAGAGGAACATAAATTATCACCCTCTTTCCTCAAAAAAAAAAAAAAAAGGCCTCAGTTCTTTTCCAGCTTCCCACACTGCACACACATAGCATTTATATAGAGCTTTTAACAGATTGCATTATTTAAAAAGCCAACCCCAACACACAAAAGCAATTTGAGAGAATAGCAGCCGTAAAATATAGCTTTCAGTCGTGGGCACGTAAATGGTTTGTCTTTCACCAGTGCCTCTTTTTTTTTTTTCTGGCTGCTTCTGTCCTCTTGTCAGATACGGCACCCACCAACCCTCGTGCCCCCGGCCGCCACCCCCAACCTGATGCAGAGAGCATCATAAGTGCTACTGCTGCACTCAAATACAATTGATCTTCCATCGGGTACACTTCAACCCAACAACCCGACCCAATACACACCCATCTGAGTTTTCTCATAGAAATTAGAAATTTCTTCATAATGAGTTGTAAGTGCACAGAGAAAGAAGATACAGTTTGCTCTCTCTCTCTCTCTCTCTCTCTCTATATATATATATATATATATATATATATATATATATATATATATATTATATATGATATATTGCATTGTTTAATTTATTATGAACATTTGTCCAATTGTTACACAAAAAACAACACTGAAGTATTATATGTTATTTGTACTATTTTCTTCACTGTTTCACAAAAGTATAAGTAAAATATGGTTAATACAGCTTACTGTGTGCAGTTCAGTGATATAAAGTTCTTCTTTACCTCATCCTGGAGATGTGTATTTTAAACTGGAAAGGTTTTCAAAAGCAGCATTTGTTTGTTGTGCCATGAATGTTGTGTCATGTAATCACAGCCATACAGTTACCTTAAAGAGAATAGTGTTTTCATCAGAAATTTTTATTGTTATCACAATAATACCACAATGTATCATGATAAAATTCAAAGTCCATATAGGTACAATTACTAATAGGCCAGTTGTTAATACTTTGCACAACCTATCTTTTACAAACAACTGTTACTCATATTTTTTATCTCTGTAGCTTGTTGACTAGAAACTTGGCTAGACTAAACACACATAGCTGAATTAAAGATAAGATTTTTTTGAAAGTTTTTCAAGACTTTGCAAATAGTTAAAATGCTGAAGTGGTGTAACCTTCAGAGATTCCATATGTAAGCATGTCTTCTTTTGGGTCCATGACAAGATGGCAAATTGAATCATGAATCAGTGACACTGAGACACAAGTTCAATATATATATGATTGATCTACTTAGACAAATGCAATCACTGTCAGTTTATTCCTACGAAAAGGTTTCCGCGTTTCCTCCTTGAGCACAAATGCAGTTTGTACCGAACTTGATTTTATCAAAAAGTTTTTCTCCTCTCCACCGTGGCTTCTGAAAATAGCTTTAAAAAGCACAAACTTAAAGTTGGTTTAAGAGTAATAAATAATAAAAATGTGTCAAGATAGGGGGAGAATCACAGCGCCAAGATGTGTGACAAATAAAGCTTGGTTCATGTATACCTCTACCATCTTTTAAAGTTGCCACAAAAGTCAGTAGCATTTAGCGAATATTTGTGAAAACCACTGTTTTGTTTGATGCTTATATTAACAAATAGACCCTTCAAAGGCCCCGTGTTTCTTCACTGGGCGAATCTTCATCATACATTTTATTAGTCGCAGAACACAGAAGTTCCTCTCAGTTCAGTTCAGGCGCTGACCTGAACTGAGAAATGAATGAATCAGTTCATAAAATGATTTGCTTCAGTTGGTTCACTCAAATGATATGTTCATTTAAATCGACCATAACACTATAAGGGTGTAATGAAACCTCCTGATATGTTGTCAAATTATGAGATTTTAACATTTTTTAGGATTAATAATTTTGATAACTCAAAATATTCTGCTATAACAACTAAGCTGATATGAAATAGTTAAGTGAATAAATATGATGCACTTTATTTATAGGTACACAATGACCAAAATTGACCTGTTTTAGCAATAGCCCTTTGTGATTAATTTAATGTACAGCAACAAGCCTGGTTCATCCTTATGAACCTTCTTTCCCGATTTCCATCCACTGGTGCTCGTAGAGATCAAAACCTTAAGATCAATATTTGTCTCGAAAACAATTCTGAGACACTGAACATGCAAAGTAATGTAATGCCAACTTTGCAACTTCAGCTCTTTTACCAGTGTTTTCTCAGTAAATTACATTTGTGGGGGTGTATTCGCTGTGTCCCTCAGCTGTTTCTTCCTTTCCTAAGCCTTATTGAGCACAGCGAACAATACAGCCCACTAAGACGGAGAGGTTTGACTGCTAATAGCACATTTCTATGGAGATAATTGCCATTTAAATAGGTATTGTTTGTTTCAACATGATTAGAAAATAAACTAAAAAAACATGATTAATAGCAAATAGCTACACGGATCATGGAATTAATCACTGAAAAAATATAATCCATTTGCCTCCCTAAGTATTATATAATCATTAGTCATGTCATGAATAAATACAAAATGAGTTTTTTGTATGTTGTTGAAGGTTATTGTGAGGCTATATACTAAGCTATTGTAACTTCTCATTTTCTAATAATTATTTTTGCTAATTTTTTTCAATATCTTGGAAGAAAAAAAACATCACACCTGTTCTGACAGCGATAACAAAATGCTCCTTACATTTCTGACAAAAGTAACTCAAATTGGTTATTAAAACTGTTTCTTTATACCACATTTACATAAAAATATTATAAATATGACACGGCTTATTTTCAAGTGGTCCAAAATGTCAAGTAATTGTAAAGAGCAATGTAAAATATTTTCTTTCTGAAAAGAAAACAAGTGTAGTGATGAGATGAAATGTCAATAAAATACCCTCACATCTGATTTGGTATTCTGGTGTGAAAATCCTAAAGCCTCTTCTCCATTGTCAAGTCACACTCTAGCCAGTTAATATCTGGTTTGGTTGTAGCCAAGTTGGAACAGTTACTGTGTTCCTCTCTATGTGGGCGTCAATTTGGGCATGAACATGGGCGGGCCGTGAGCGCGCAGAGCCTGTGAGGAACGCTCTGATGTCATTTTGCGCGCGAGCCCAGAGTTCGGCTCTCCATTCAGATCAAAACTTACGTCAATGAGCCGACAATCGCTTCCCTTCCTTGAATTTGAAGTTCAAATCTCTCAATGTGCGCATGCTGGCTTGCAACACAGGACAGGAAAGTTGAAACATGTTTAGCTTTTGTCGCCGTTGTCCCCGTCACATCCTTTTGGTTTGGGTTTTACACATGTGTTTTGAGCCCAATTTCTCAGTTTCTTTAAAATCTTCTGCTGTAATATATTTTTTGCTCCATCCAGTAGGCACTATATGTGCTCTTCTGCCACAATTGATAAAAAGAGTTTTGGACCTCAAGGTTTGTCCATGGAATTACTGTTTCTCAGAAACATTCAAGTAAACACAAAGTCTTGACTGTGCCAAAAATCAAGGAAAACATTTTGGATATGTCAAATAGTCTATTCCCCCAAAGCTTGTGTCATTAAAATACTGAGAAATATCTTCCCATGTGTATGTTATGTCTCGCTGTTGACCACAAAACACTATGATAACAATGTCAAATGTAATTAGCCACTGTAAAGAGAGTGCACTAAATGCTTATAGCCCTCCAATTTCTTCTAGTTTTCTAATGACGTAACTATGAAATAGTTAAAGTCTAAGGAGCCTCTTTTTAGTGGGAAACTTTAAAGTGTTTTGAATGAAGTCCATAATATGTATGGAGCTTTGACTGAAGTGAACATTCTTTGAAATTTGCGGTCTGGTTGTTGATATCTTTCCTGTCACCTCCTTTGGACACAGATTGCTTAAAATACTTTTCTGACCTTTCCTTTGCATCTCATTACATTTCCAGTTGTCAGGCTGAGCTTTAAATAGGGGCTGAAAATAGGAGTTAAAACAAGTGGTGATGGTGGAATTTTAGGTAGATTTTCCATTTACTCCAGCTCATCCAGCCACTATTCAGTGTTCTAATTCATTAAGCCCAGTGAACAGCGGCTGGAAGAGCAGGGCTCATCATTATTTTTTCAACTCTTGGACAACACTCTGAATGATAAAGACAAATGTGCCTATTTTCATGCTCTAATTACATCAGCTTCAAATCCATAGTTATTTTCTCTGAAAATGAATATCCACATTAGGATAAGTGGGTGATTTACGAACTTGTCTAGAGATTTAAATATACAAACCACAAAGGAGAGGTGTGGTAACAACCAGCACGTCGATTGCTAAAACTCAGAGTTTATCACTTTTCCAGGCAATGGATTGAGGTTATTAAAATCGCATAAAAAGGTTCCTTTTAGAACAATAGCCTAGATCTTTCAAAAGACAAGGACAATTTTGCTTTCCGTTGCCAAAAACATATGAACTTTGGAGTACGGCTTGGTCAAATGTGCTAAACAAAAAGGCCCTTCATAGTCAGCATTAGCTAAATTAGAACAGTCCAAAACTGGCTCAATTTTCAGCACATAGTTACACCAAACATATTCATAATTTGTATATTCAGATTAAAAATGGCTTTTATTCAACAAAGAACGTTGTTTCTGCTAGGTAAGACAAGGATCTGCCAGTTTTAAAAACTTGCATTTACATCATTTATTTGGTGATGAGAACTAGGTCTTTGATGCTGGAGGGCCTCCTTGCTGTCACCATAATATGCAACTTCCTCAACAGGTGACATCTGATTGAATGTGGGACTTGATTGGGTCACTCTAATACTAGAACATCACTTCCAGGGAAAAAATAAATCTGTCAGAAATGGGAATTATTCTGGGCTTGAAGAAGGGATTTTATTTAGCTTTAAATTATTTTATAATTATATTCCCTAATCAAAAACATATCTTGAGTGTGGCTTTGATTCTTTCATGCATTTGTGAGGTATAATACTGTACTATTCCCGTGACAGCCATTTGGGGGTGCTGAAATGCTTCTTCTCTCAAAGTGCTGCCTACTTTAAGGGTATGCACACTCATGCAAGCATAGCAATTCATTTTTAATTAGTTTTTTTTTTTGCATGTGTAAATCTGAGTAATTAAAAAGAAGATAGCATCCCTATAGGTATTTTAGATTGGTAACAACAGAGCTAATCCTGTACATCTTAAAATAACAGCAATCTTGATAATATGGATCAAAACTTGTATTGAACAGTTTAACGCACTGGTATAGTGATGCACCTTCACGGTGAGGTGTTTGGGCTTGCACCATCTGTTGTTCTGTTGTAACAATGAAAAACCTCATTAGAAAATCACAAGCATGTTCAAGGAAACACATGAAATAGGCAGAGCTGCTGCAAGAAATGCCATATAACTAACTGAAGCATAAACAAGGCATCTCAGTCTTGAAGCAGTGAATTGGAAAAGCCAGTAAAAGTCCCATTGAGGATGGCTCGAGGAAAACAGCATGTACATTCACCACCTGTTCATACATCAGGGAGTCACAGACATTCTGGCATCGGAGCTTACGATTATTCACAAAGGATACATCTCAGAACAGGTGAGAAAGTCAGCCATGCGTAGCAGAAGTGGAACTCGGTGTAGGTATATATTTTCTCCTTCTTATAAAAACCAGTGTTGCCTCCTTTGTTTGTAAACTATATCCCAAATGTCGATAGTGCAAATTTCTTATTTACCCTCCTGAATGCCCCCCAGGGAGTGTTTCATTTCTAATTTAATTTTTCATTTCTTCTGATTCAGTTTAATGGTCTGGAGACTCTTTTTATTGCACATGCAAAGTGAGCGCAGCAAAAGCTACTTTTTATGTAAGGTTGTATAAACAACATTGATTTTCTTTACAAATATTTGAGAACGCAGTATGCCTAATTATCATATTTCCCTGTTGAGTTTGGATGCTTGTATTAATACTGTTTTGTAAAGAACTGTGAATGTGCGCATTGTTTTGAACGTCAGTGTTTTGCATGTTAGGTAGATTTTCCTTTTGTACACACATTTTTGCTAAAACACAAATGTCTAAAAGAGTAGTTACAGACTCAAGATAAAGCAACAGTGTAGATCCATTGTTAAGAAGAGTGGAATGAATGTATCATGAAAATTTGAATTCATTAGAATAAATGTAATTTTATTGTTTGTTTGTTTTTTTAGGTTTAATGGTCTGGAGACTCTTACAACCATTACCTTATTAAATATGCCATGTAGGAGCTATTCCTTGGAGGTACATGCAAAGCTTTGTCAAAATTTGATTGGTTGTCTCCGAGTTAAAATCCCGTCCCTGTTTCCTTTGTCGTACGTCTTTTTGTTAGATTACTGTTGGGTAAGGGCCACTAGTGAAAAAACAAATCATTAAATAAATGAAAATCCAATCAGTCTTTTTTGTGGGACAAACTTCTCACTTTTACAGCGCCAGTTAGTGCTGAACTATGGCAAAAATCCTTATATTTCAATATCATATTTTTAGCTCAGGACATGAAGTAATTTTAGATTTTTTTACAGTTTCAATTGTCAATAAATTTGGCTAGCTTAGCGATGTTTATTCCTGTGTTACTTACCAATAAGACAAAAATGTAAAAGTCAACCAGCATAATATTTTTTTTTCTTTTGTTCCTTGTAATTTGTATTAAATAAGAAGTTACTCACTAATATAAACCCTTAGTTCTTTAGCAGTGTTTCCATCTGTGTGTCAGACAGGAAACATTTGTACAACTTATTTGTTTGCATTTGAATGCAGTCAGACGTGTTTTAATGAGATTTTTAAATAAATAAATAAATTATAATTAGCAGCTGAGCTGTAGACTTATTGTCCAGTCCTTTGGAGCCTAGGACAAGACATACCACAATGCAAATCTTTACCCTGAGTGAGTTTATACGTTTGAATTTCTGAGTGAGTGTCTTCTGGGTCTGGATGTCGGCTCTCTGCTTTTAACTGTCCAGCGTCATTTACCTAGCACTTTTATGAGTGGCATCAAGCTGTGCCATAGACGTGTCAATATTAAAGGCACTCCGCTGCCACGAGTGGCTCATAACAAGCTCTTCATTACTTCACAATAGAGTCTGAGCATGCTGGTCCCTCTAACACACTTGCCATACATTATAAATAAATTACATTCATTTTTCAGTATTAAATTATGCTATTCCAGTAAAAGTAATTTATTAGAAGTTTTTTAGACACATCGTTCCCAGATGTACAAATGAATTTGTCCAATGACATAGACCCCTCTTCTAGTGCATATTTAAATTGTAGTTTTTCTTCTTTACATCGGTGAAAATTGAAGGAAAAAAAAAAAACAGAAACTCATCAAGAAGAGTTCAAGTATGAACATTTATTTTTTAAAAAAAGTCAATTTTTTTTTCACTTTTTTTTTTTCAAAAAGTCAATTACTCTAACAAGATCACCTTTCACCGAAGTAAAGTCTAAATTCAATCAATGTTAGAAAGAAAATGATCTATGAGTGCCAAGTTGCATGGCAAAGCGTGGTGACATTTCAGTCACTATTTTCTCACAGGCACTTTGTCACGAAAAGGTTTGTCTTTTGATTTCAAAAGTGAACTCCCCATTTGTAGCGATGGCAAATAAAATGTAGAACAAACACAGAAACTTTGAGGGTTTGGAAATTGTTTCTTATGGCTGTTTTTATTGCCTTTTCTTCCTGAATCTGTGATGACTTGTGAGTTCAAGCCGATTTGGTAATGAGCTCCTACACTGCCCCCTGTTGTTGATACACAGATGTGTATGGCACAAGGCATTCCTAAAAAAAGAGACAGTGGTTTTTGTGTGACACATTTTAGGAGCAGAATGTGTGACCTTGACCATAAGTTTAGTTTCACTTTTGGGGATATAAATTCCACTTATTTCCCCATAAGTAGGATTTATGGGGAAATATGGCAAAATGGATGGGGACTAGGCTGTGTGAAAAAGGAACAATTTTATACAAAATACTCTACCTTTGCAAATAATTTATGTTTATTTGGACATTGATAATGTCTGTCTGCGTTTCATCTTTATTTAAGGTATTTATATCAAGGCATGGGAATAATTGTTCATATAATTTAAACATGTCATGTAAATTTTAATATTTAATACATTCGAGTTCAACTGAATTACTTACTGATAATTGGATAAAGAAGGTAAACTCAATCAACTAAAATGGTCTTTTTGCAGGTAAATGTCTTAAAATATAAGAAAAGACAATTTCAGTAATTCACTCTGGAAAATCAGACTATGTCTATCATACAGACTCATTACATACATTTTGTAATACATTTTAAGCATTAATTTTTGTTCACTTTGATATCAATGGCTTATAGGTACTGAAAACCTAGAATTCAGTTTGACATAAAATTTGTAGTTCAATTTAAAAAGAGTTTTGCTAAAGATATTTTATCACAGTCATCGGAAAGACAAATGACAGTTGTCCAGCTGAAATGTAACTGAAACCACCCACCAGGGGGTTAAGACACAAAAGGTCACTGCGAAAGAAGCTGGCTGTTCATGCATATTAGTGGAAGGAAGAAATGATGCACAAGAACAGAGGATTGGAAACCATGTCCAGACAAGAGTTCAAGAGTGCAGCCATCTACCAAGAAAATTTTATTCACTCTTGAATGAGATATTATTCTACAAAATCCGTGGACTGGACGGCTTATCAGTGGGTTCAAATAAAAATCCATTTTTAATCAGTTTCACTGAGATGTGCATACATGTTCTGTTTTCTTTCGCATTGTCTGAAGAATGGTTAAGGAGAAGTGGTTTCTATTTGACCACAAATGGCTGGCCTGCTATACAAATTATGATGAGAGGAAGCTAGAGGGAGTCATGTACTGTCAGGCCACAGAAGACGTTTACTGCAACCATCTACATCATAGCAAACTGAGGACACTACTGACCAGCTGAAGTGCTGGGAGCGAGAAGTCCTGTGCATTTGTAAAAACACACTTCTGTCTCTCAAACAAAAATCCCACATAATGGGAAAGCAGTGATGTGGCACCACACTGTGACAAGGCCTTGTTAGTGACTTTAGTTTAAGAACTACAGTACTGCCGCATTTGGCTCCTCCTGAGAAGGAAGAGAGCTGGGGGAAAATGAATCAGGCGAGATTTAGAATCGGGGAGCAGAGAGGGCAGCTTGAGATGAGGAGGAGAGAGAAAGAGAGAGCCACGGGTACGAGCTATGGATCATTGGACCTCTCTAGTTCAAGGAAAGTTCATTGGAAGTCTTGCGCAGATTCATGTCATCTGTTTAGCTGTTCATTGCTCCCTGGAGTGCATCTTGCTGTCTGTTCAACTTGACAAAAGAGCAGGAGGCTTATCAGACCTCCTGCAGCCAGGAACAGACTCTCAGTCCAAGTTACAGACAAAAAAGAAAATCCACAATATCAATTAGGAATCCCTCCGGGTTTGGACAAAGTGGTCTCGGTTTTTGCTCGCTGGCAAATACAGGCATATGATGATTTTGGATGTTTCAGATAGGGGAAAAAAACAGCAATTTGGAAGACAGTAATAGTGGTCTAATTACAAACAGTGCCTGTGACAATGAGCAAGTGGGCATGCAGAAAAGTATGAAAAATGACTCCCTCTGTCTTTGTCCAGATGACTGAAAAGCGCAAGGGATAAGAGTGAGTCATATGTAATTGCTGCAATAAATGCCAAAGTGGCAAATAGTTATTGTCAAATTGAGACAGTTCTATGCATGCAGAAAAAAGGGAAATGGGCAGTGGACAGCTAAAGGACTAAACATGGAATGAAAGAGAGCCTGAAAGTGGAATGCATTAATTAGAAAGTTTTCAAGAAAGGAAGCATTGCAAACTAAACTGAAACTAACTTGTACTGTTTACAGCTTGAAACCACAAGAACAGACGGAGAAAGGATACCAATTAAGCTCATAATGGGTTTTGAAAGCTCCAGTACAAATGGATACCATTAGCTTTTATAGAGCTCCAAAATAACCTCTTTGATGCTAGCTTTCTGGAAAACTTTAAGGCATCTCATTACAAATGCATCTGTGGAAAAGGTAAATCAAGCAAAAAGTTATCACAGAGTTTCTGTTTCAGACCGTTAACAACTGATCTCATCATATTCTCAAAATGTCTGCTGCTGGTTAAAGTTTGAGGGGGGTGAAAAAGAATATTAGGGGAAAACAAAAGTTTATTCTTAATACTTTGGTGTAAATTGCTGGACACTTCAGCAAGCAAAGTAAAATTACAGAACTGTACCAGAAATTTAAAAAAATTCATCCCCATATGATAAGAATGGCTAGAATAACATAGGAGTTAAAATCCCATGATGTTCATCCTCACACGTTCATTCCAACACATATTTGTCATGTTTTAGACATGATCATGTGGGGACACAGACATATAAATTTATACATGAAAGAGATGTTGCTATATAGCCTGAACAAGCACTGCTCTACACAGACTCTGCCAGCACAACTTTGCCTGGTGAAATAAGTGTATGCTACTACTATCAGCACAGTTGATTTAACTGCCTAAGTAGCAAAGTTTAGATTGAGTTGAAGGTATATGATAACAGGTATGTCTGGAAGGACATCCTGACTTTCTACACTTTTGCTTAAACTTTAACACATAACAGCTGCACTCCTTCATTTGACTTTTAAATTAATCTGATAAAAAAAGAAAAAATCTGTGCAAACATGGCATGACAAGAATTCAACAATGAAAAGTGATGTAAACTAGTCATAGAAACAGGAAATAAGTCGGCACCAACCCAAGCACACCAAAATAATCCTTCATAAGAATTTCTGAAGTGTGGAGTAGCGAGCAGAATGCCACATCCTTCATCATTCAAAGAAGTCTCTTCTTGCTTTCCTGCACACAATATAACAATTGTATGACATTACGCGGTAAAAAGGCATGCTCTGGGGCCAAAATGTGATCCCA
This sequence comes from Poeciliopsis retropinna, assembly GCA_010277075.1. Lineage (NCBI taxonomy): Eukaryota > Metazoa > Chordata > Actinopteri > Cyprinodontiformes > Poeciliidae > Poeciliopsis > Poeciliopsis retropinna. Next base: position 6,830,418 of record VMRM01000019.1, read on the forward strand.
AGTGTAAATGTATTCATACAACATGTTGTCTTCTGCTTTCATTACATTTGTCAATCTGCTGTACTTCTGTGTCTTCTGTTGAAATTGTAATGCATTTCATATTGAACTATGGGATGCACACAGAGGTGATTGTTGAATTGGAAAGCAAGTCTGTTTTTTTGTTTTTTGTTTTGCCACAAGTATCTTAAAAAATTCAATACCAGAACATTCAGGATGCAGTCAGACATATACACACACCTAGACACACACAAATGAGAAACAAACAGCCTAAAGACATATACCTCCAGGTTTGAAGAAATGAAGAATAAAACCTGCACAATTTAAATTCCTCATTTGTCTTTATTCAACTTTTACCATGGTTCAATGTGATTAAAATGACATAAACCAGAGTAAAGCTGGGAATAATTTACCAAAAGTGTGACTGCGTATCACATCATGCCTCATTTTGGGACTAATTCAAACTGGAAAAACAATACAGGCTTACAAAAGAGACATAATTTGCTTAGGTTTATTTTTTATTTACCATGAATCTTTTGTTTTAAGCAGAGAACCTCTCAATTTAAGGTTGCTTTACACAATAAAATATGACCATCTGTCCATCAAATTTAAAAAAAACAAAAAAAAAACATATATATTTGTTTCATGGAATGGCAAACTCATTTGAGTTATATCTAGATACAACTTATGTTAACATTAAGAAAGTCTCAACTCTAGAAGAAAAGGCATGTTTTGATTTTGCTGCCCAACATTTGAATAAGACAATGAAATGCTGCAAGAACATAGCCTAGTCTATCTGAGACAGAAGTGGGACCCCACATAACCCAAAAAGTACCATCCCAATATTGAAGGTTGGAGTTATTAATATCAGACGGGTTGGTTTCTCAGCAACATTACAATCCCAAACAAGCAGCCAAAGAAACTCTCAGTAGGTCTTAAAGAGCCCCAAACTTTAATACTATTGGAAATCAATGGAAACACCTGAGAATCAAAGTGCATAGAAGAACCTTCAAGATCTGAAAAGGGTTAGTGTGGAGGAATGAGTCCAAATAACTGAGCGATGCCTGTTACTTGTTTCTATAACTGTGAAACAACCTTCAAATCACTGTTGAACATTGGAACACAAGTTTCTCATGAAAGTCCATGAAAACAATTACAAAGCACCTGTAAGTGATGTGGACATCAAGCAATGATGTCATCACCTTCCAGGGCCCAGCTGTGATGCCAGGTCCAGCTTGTACCCCATCTCATGGCCCGCCATGTCTCCTTACTGTCCACCAAGAAACATGGGTCTGAGTGCAGTCTGGGAATACTGCTGAACATCATCAGGATTTTAATGAGTTGACAGTGCATTGTATCAAAACCCAGTGGGGGGTCCGCTGCTGCTTTCCACTCTCCACTCATTAAAAGACTTTTAATGGGCTCTGAGGATGGTTCACCTCCTCTAACTGCCTCTAGCTAGTTAGTTTAAAGCTTGTTCAGGTTGTCTAGGAAAATTATTTTTGTTTAAGGACCAACTTGTCATTCGGCGCTGAAATATTGATTCGGGTAAACTTCAAGAGAGTTGCTGGCTGGCGTTCTCTTAATGGCCGCGCGTCTGTGGGGCTTACGGCTTTCAGAGGGTCAAAGACAATGAGAAAGTATGGCAGAATAGATTTTTAAATTTAGAGAGTTTAGAGTTGTCCTAGAAGACATGCTGGAAGTAGCTGGAAAGAATGCAGTGGTAATTACCAACAACACCCTTAAATCACGCCTCTGTAGAGTTCAACTGGCATGATGTTTCGCTAAATGGATGTTTAATTCTACAGAAATGATGGGTTCCTTTAATAGGAAGAGCTGAGCTTGCATGTTGTTGTTTTTTTGGGGGGGTCAGGGGGGTACTTCCCCGAACAAAAACATTTCCTGAACAAACCCGATTAATCAAACTGTAATGTATTCTACAGAACCACATGCTTAAACAGAATCTCTATCCACGACTGTTCGAGCCTGTCTTCATTATCTACTTTGCACTTTTCAAGTTCACGCCTCCAAAGCAAAGCCTCAAGCAAAACTAGATGAATATATTCTCCATTAACTGTGACCGTTGGTTGCAATCTAGCATACACAGGAACCAAAGCCCTGTGTTTAAAATAGTGAGAAAAAAAAACCTAATTACATTACCGAGCGCATTAGACTGGCTTTGCATTTTAGAAAAGGGCAAACAACTTGTACTGTGCAAAACACAATCTGTTACTTTATGTGTCATCGCAGTGGTGGAATACAAGTTAGTGGCTCTTTGAAAATTAAAGACAGGGCCAAATGGTATGTTAATTAGTATGACGGTAATTGTGAATTTACTCACTTAATGGGTGCAGATGCTTGAAAGGAGTTAACAGGCCACTATGTCCTCAAGGTAGTGTGATTTACATAAATTATTTTTTTTCCCCCCCTCTCCATTCAGATGTGGTCACGCTCATTTTTGCGACATTGAACATGACGTGTGTTTTAATGTGTAGATATTTTTCAAGCTGCTAAAAAGAAATTAAACAATTTAGATAGGTTGCTTTGTTGTTTTCTAATGTGTCCTGTCATGGCATGCCAGGCATACCATATAGAGAATTATGTTTGCTTTATGAAAAGGTCAATCGCATGATTGACTTTATTAAGTCAAGACTGCATGCAGCATCAAAGTAGGCAGTCTACATTGATGTAATGGTGACCTGTGTTTGTGTGACCTTCAAACATTTGGATTATTTGTGTGTTGATGTGTGTGGGTGTGTGTTAGCTACATTTCTAAATAAGGTATTCCAGGTGACAAACATCCTAATTCACTCACACCATTAACAACATCAGAATATATTTGCATATTATTATGTGAAATGATAAATCACTACTCAAATAAGCATAAACACCATTAAATATGTTTTTGCTGTCAATGAGATGTTTAATTTGAATACAGTACAAACACAACATGTTTTTTATTTAGAATAGCAATGAGCATGTTTAAGTATTAACAGGCAGGCTGCTTCTAATATGATTCTTACTATGTAATGAATATCCATCAACATGCATCAGTGCTGTATAGACTGTATCAACTTGATCTCTTTACTTTTTTGAGCACATTTTTGGTGTCACGTTTGCACCACTTTTCACCAAAAAAAAAAGTATTTTCTTCCTGTCTCTACATGCATTTTACATACAGACAAGAGTTCCTTGCAAAAGAGAATAAACTCAGTTAAGTTGGATGGACAGTGTTGTAAAATTGTACTAAGTGTAACCACAGATTGTCATTGGTTTCACTTATTGTGTTTTAACACAAAGAATACTTGAATCTGTTTGTACTTCTGTTTAGGAGAAGTTTTCCAAACGAATGGTGAATCTCTGCATCAGTCTCAAATTTTTTTACAGCCTCTAATAGCTTTTCTTCTAGGATTTCCCTGTGTGCAACAATTCAATATAAGAGAGTCACCACCATGTTTCACATTGGAGTGGTATCATCAGGTTGATGTGCAATACTGGGTTTCCTCCACACAATACAGCACTTTGTTTTTATAACAATGAGTTCAATTTTAGTCTAATGAGAGCACCTTCTTCCATATATCTGATGGATCCTCATTACACAATCAATAGCCTTGGAGTCAACAGGTTATCTCAAGGCTGCACAGTGTCACAGTATACAGCACCCTTGCCTTACAGCTTGCCGAGTAACTTTCAAATAACTCCTTCAAATAACTCCTTCAAAGACCTTCTTGCCTTGCAGCAAGAAGGTCCTGGGTTCAAATCACTGAAGTCTTTCTAAACATGACTGTTTAACTTGCCTCTCTAAACTGCTGTTAGGTGTGAGTGTGTGCCTGTTTGGTTGTTTGTCCTCCAGGTTGAACTCTGATGGACTGGCAAACTGTACAGGGTGAATACTGGAGATAGACACCAGTTCACACTTTTTTTTTTTTATCTCAACCTGTCAGTTTAGGTGGATGCAGAGGTCTAGGCAGGATTGCACATAAACCATACTTTTACCTTTTTCAGATAATGGCTTGAGTAGAGCTGTTCAAGATATTCTTAGCTTGAGATATTGTTTTATAACCTGACTTTAAACTTATATGCAACTTTATCTCTGACCTGCCTGCTGTGTTCCTTGGTCTTCAAGAAGCTCTTTGTTCAACAAATCAATTCAGAAGTACTTTAATGATCTCAAAGGAAAATTACATTGATATTCTCTAACAATCTTCTGACACTTTCAAAGAACAAATGCATGAATACTCAGATTAAGTTACCCACAGGTGGACTCTATACACTTATTAGGTGATTTCTGAAGGATACGTTTTGATTTATAAGTGTAAGTGTAAGTATAAGTGTAAAGGGATCTGGATACATGACATGCTGGACTTTCAGATGTTTGTTTACTAAAACGTTTGAAACTATGTACCATTTTTCCTCAAATTTAAAATTATGGACTATGTTACACTCATCTACCGAACAAAAACCCAACAACATATTCCAAAGTTTACAACTGTGACAAAAGGCAAAAACATCTGCAGAGGTGTGAATACTTTTGAAATGTGCTGAACAAATTGCTTGGCCTCTAAACGTTTTCTAAAAGGGTAATGCTGAGAAGGCAGAAACTTTGATTGAATTTATGCTGTCATTCCTTTTCCTGTCACTCCCAAATATAATATGACCAAGAGGATGACCTCCATGCATTTGATTCTGGTGACAGTCAAGGACACTTCTACCTCTGCGGTGACACTAATCTTGAAAAAAAAAAGACTATAAAAGTGCTGCAGAGGAGACGGACACTGAAAGTGCTTCATCTGTGAAGAAAGTTTTCTAAGTGTTTTTTTTTTTCCTTTTTTGCTTAAATAAATGATCGTTTATCATGCGTTGAACTCAGTGAAAGTGAGAGACAAACTTGAAATCCCTTGAATGATTTTCACAGAGCCAGCTCCACTGATGTACGGGTGGAAGCCATAACTCTTGAAAACAGCGGTTATCCCTGGCAATCTATAAACATACATCATCCGGTAACAACACATTCATCAAAAAATGGCAAGAAGAGCTGAGGAAGCGATGGTTTGCGTAATACCTCTGATTAAATCTCCGGAAGGCGGCACAAAAGTAACACCCTCCACCAAAATCATTTGTTCTTGGCAAATTAGCACGGGCAGGTGCTATTATTCTTGCATGAACCCTTCGGCTTTGGGAAAGAAATTCATCTTTTTCAAAAATAGGAGAGAGCAAATCACTGTGAAGTTATTCAATCTGTGCCTACTGATTCAAGTTAAATTACATTCCTTTGCTTTACATGCAACCACAGGGCTTCGCTGACATTTAGAACAATGATAGTGACTGTCAAAAAGAAGTCGCCCTGGTTCAGAGCACTCGGCGATTGGAGACAAAGAAAGGAAAGGGGAGAACAAAAAAAACAACAAAAACTTTTGGACTCACTGTGACTGCACATTTTCACTTTAAAGCTTCATTTACCCCTCAGATGAATAACCTATTGCTCCGTCGCCTGAGCCCTTCCTTTAAGCTTGTCATATTTCCAGCAACACCTCGACGTGTTTAACTGACCCCCCTCTTGCAAAAACTGCGACTGAGTGCTGCCGCAATATGAATAAATAAGAAAACATGCGCTCATCTTTCTGCCACCTCACACGGCGTACAGTTCTGAACTCAATTTCACACTCCACTGCCTTCTCAGACAATTTAGACAGGCTGATGCCAACAGCAGAAAGTCAAGAGACAATGCATTTATTTATCGACTTTTTGGCAGAACAAGGGGGTGTGTGTGTTGGGGGAGAGAGCGGGGGGAGGGGTTGGGGGGGGACAGGGTGGGGGGCGTTGTCAGCCGTGTGCGTGGATGTCGATGTGGATGTGCCCATGCAGCTCCTGTATGTATGACAGAGAGGTAGAGAAAGGAAGAAAAAGCAGAATTGCGATTCAGTCCCCAAAGAGACACAGAGAGAGCATGGCGGAGAGGAAGAGCGAGACAACAGGCATATCCAGGGGAATTGTTTTCTTAGTCACTCATCCTGTGTTTGTCCCAGCACTCCTGCAATGTGTCGGAGGAGGAAATAAAATACTCCACGTCCGCAGAGAGACACGGTCCACTGCAGGAGTGCTGACAAATAATAATAATAAAAGAAAAAGACTGCTTAAACACAACTAGGCCAGTTGTCACTACAAGTCGACACAAATATCGTGCTTCCTTCCCAGTCATATGCCGCAGAGTGTGATTCACACTGCACACCACTGCCCTCTGTGTAAACTGCTGATAAATATAAAGATTTTATTTATGATCCTCATACTAGCTGCAGGATGCTTCAAAATGTTGAGTACAGCCTCATCGAACTAACTCTGTTGTAGCTCAAATTAAACATGATTCAAATATTGTATTCCGCTGCACATAATGTTTTGATCCAATCCTTTCCACCAATTTGTTGGTCTAACCAAAGAGTATTGTGGTGTATGCCATTTCAATTGAAAATAAAATATTCTGTTTATTAACACATTTCTCTCTCCCCTTCTGTCTCGTAATGAAATGCAGCGTGAAACTCTGGGCCCTTTGTCTAAACCGTCTTGAGAGGTCACCTATGCTCACATAGCGTAATTGCCAGCATAATAAAAATAAATGACCAATTTCAGTCATCTTTCTCATTTGCAGAAAAAGATATTTGGAAATGTGTTCAAACAAAACAAACGGTGCTGAAATGCATTTTCTGTAAATGCTTATTGGCGGTTCTTCAGATTTGCAAAATCAATGATGAGGTCTATAAAATCTACGTTTTTTTTAGCTAATTGGCTTTCAGCTTAGGTTTTTCGTTTATTCGTTCATGTTATTCATTATGTTGAGCTTTGCTCATACTGAAATATTGCAATGTCAAAACAGGATGAAAGGGTTAAACATCGGTTTTCTCTACAATGAATCGCTTGTCTACAAAAACAAATGTTATTTGTTTCGTGCCTTACTGTGATTTTATTCAATTTTTTATTTTCTTAGGAAGCTTGTGCACCTTTCTGATGCTTCAAGGGGCACCCATTTTTCACTGTTCTTGTCCACAGAAATACAGCTGATAAAGTATCAAGTATGACATTATACATAATCATATGCATTTGAAATCTGAACATTGATGTTTCCACAAGTTTTTTCCCCAATTTCTGCTCTGCAACTGCAAGAGACCATTTCCTATATTTAACAATAATGGACTAACAGCAGCCAACAAAATTTCTGCAATCTAGAAATAAGATTCATAGCAATGAAATGCCTACAAATGTCAAGGCTGACAAAAAAGAAATCTGAATCAACATGAATGACATAGGATTTTAACATTATAATTAACATTTAAAGTAAAGTAATAGCACTATTAAATGGCAGAAGGGAACATCAACCAAATGAACTGTTTGAAGAATATGGATCTGTTTTAGAGTATGATCAAACAATATTTCCTCCATCATTCGTTTCAGTTTGATGCCTTCTGAGCAGGTAAACAAAATGTCTTTAATAAATAAATATTCAAGGAAAAACATAAATGAGGTCAAATAAACACTGTAGGCTCAATGAAAGACACTACTTAATCTAACAGGTGCTTTATTTTATTATTTTGTAAATACTTACAACATGGTGGGATTGTTTGTGACTGACATTTTTCATCTAAGTGTATTTACCTGTGTGTGATGTCGGTACTGTGTAGTTGCTTGGTAGTAATGGAAAGTGTTTTCATGGCACTGGGTACAAACCAATTTATAAATGTTGAATATATGTTTATTTTTTCATTTTAAATGCAGCGAAGACTAAAAAAAAACAAAACACTTTCATATCACATCTAAAATCATATCCAGTCAGGAACTCAATTCCAAAATACAAAGCAATACACCCTCACCTTCAGTTGAGGAACAAAAACCTGTTCCTCAAGTAAAAACACTTCTTTTAGGTGTGCTGAGACACAAAGCTTTATGCAAGTATGGCCCTCCTGGCCATTTTTGAAGACTGGCACAGTAGCCAAATATTCTCTTCAAACAGAGTGATGTCAAAAGCAAACCCTTGAGGCTGGCATGTGGAAAAATAAAAGTGGAGCCAAACTGCAGACAAATTTCCGCTTCAAAAGTATTCAAAGCACAGCCTTGTACAAAATTTTCAAGCGCTTCCTGAGCAGAACTGGGGGTTCAGGTCCACTGAGCAGTTTCTTATCACAAAGACTTTGTGTAATTGGCTCAGACATATCAAATCAACTTTCTTCAGAATTCATAAGTAAGCAGGTATGACATTCTAATGGGCTTCCTCATTAAGTCTTCCGGCAGGGGGTAATGTGTTTGAAATTAACGTGACATTTTCAACTCCAAAGAGTTTCGGTTTTCAGTTACTTTTCCTGCTCTGTTCCTCACCGCGGAGGTAATTTATGCACAGTGGTGATCTAATTCAAAGATGCGTTTCCTAAGCTGCTGGTATGTTATGATCTGAAGCTGAACAACATGTGTGTGGATACATCAACACCGAGAAAAGAGCAGTGGAGTTCCAGCAGGGCATAAAGTGGGATCTTGTTTGAACATAGGGTTCTCCCTGTAAGAGGAGTCAGCGGGGGTCAAACGGTCTTTTAGTCTAGACTGGAGTTTTTTCTGGTACCAGAATGATTCATGAAAGTTAAAATTTTGATGGATGTTTTCTTTTTTTTTTTTTTTGCAACTGTTCAGCAGGGTAGTCAACGTTCCTCAATTCCTAGTGAGATACAGTGGCATGCTAAAGAGGCTGAACTGTATGAACATTTTTAAGTCAACAACTCAGAATTGGCCTGGCCACTGCAAAATTCTCTACATATGGAGAGAGATTAAGGTAATAGCACAAAGGCCTTTCAAGTTCAAAGACTTGGACCCCATTACAAATAATAAAAATACCAGTGGAAAGATGCCATAAGCTGGTCAGCTATTACAAGAAGATACGATTGCTATGCTACCATAAATGTGTTTCATTTGCTTCCTGATATGGGTATAAATCATTTTCAATATGCCCTTTCTAAAATTAATATGGAAATGGAAAAGAGACAATTTTTCCAAACCAATCTTCCTTTTGGAAAGCAATAAATAATTGCTTTCTTATTCTTGAGAGATGCCCGACTCATTTCCAAACAGAAACTGACTTCTTGGTTGAATGAAAGCTTTCATGAAAGGTACAATAATTTAGGGGGGTTAGTAGTATGTCTACTGGTCATTGATACATATACTACTTTATGTATAAAGTAGTATATAGTTCATATATATATGTATATATATATATATATATATATATATATATATATATATATATATATAATCCAAAATATGGACTGGAAGCCCCGAGATCAAAGTGGGAAACACCCCCAAAGGTGGTGGAGAATGGCTGAGTTAAGATCCTGTGGGACCTCCAGATCCAGACAGACAAAATGGTAAGGTCGAACCAACCGGACATTGTCGTAGTGGATAAACAACAGAGGAAAGCCGTTGTGGTGGATGTAGCAATACTGAGTGACTGCAACATCAGGAAAAAGGAGCACGAGAAACTGGAGAAATACCAGGGCCTCAGGGAGGAACTGGAGAGGGCCTGGGAGGGTCATCGGGGCCCTCGAGGCAGTCACCCCCAAACTGGAGCAGTGGCTACAACAGATCCCAGGAACAACATCAGACATCTCAGTCCAGAAATGTGCAGTTCTAGGCACAGCAAAGATACTGCTGAGAACCCTCAAGCTCCCAGGCCTCTGGTAGAGGACCCGAGCTCAGAGGATAAGAACCACCCGCGGTGGGTGAGAAGGGAATTTTTTATTTTTATTTTATATATATATATAGTATATAGTATACTTTAGGTTAGAGCAAAATGTGTTGAGTTTTAATATCTTTTAGTCCCCTTGATCATTTTTATTCTTGGTTCTACAAGTCTGAACTTAATGAAGCCGTGGTATTATTCGTAACATTCAACTCCAAAAAATAGAACAACAGAAATTTGATCTTCCTCAATAAGCGCAAGAAATGCTTTGCAAAACAAGGAAGACGCTTGCAGTCGATTGAAGCCTTTTACCTGTTATATTATTTTTGTAAAAGAGGACAACGTCTTTGAAGTATATCCTCTCTCAGAAGATTGGTTCAGCCACTACTTTTTTGTCAGAATGATTTACGGGGGAGCTCTAGAAAATAGGATTTATCCCTAAAAACATCCATAAAACCAACTCCTGCCATAATTACAGCATTTAAATGTGTTTAAGATGTACAGCTTTAAAGGCATATATTTACAGCACTCCATGTTTAACAAGAATAATATTTATAATTCACAGATCTGGGCAGCGCTCTTGTGCCTTGAACCCAATTAATCTGAAAGGGTTACTTAATCTCTCTGAGTATTTACATGTAAACATGATTATGAATAGTGTAGCGCTGAAGTTACTAAGCTAAAGCAGCAGCAGAAGATGTACTCCGTCTTCTTTCTTTGCAAAACGAAGGGATTAGTTTCCCCAGTTGAGTTTTATCCAACATTCTACACTATTATCATCATTTCCCAGTAAGCAGAAGCTGTGTGGATACTCCCCAGAGAGCAGCACTGAGCTCTTCTAATGCCTTTTGCCATGTTCCCATGGAAACATTTCCATGGCATACCCCATTACAGAAACAGACACTTACACATCACTTTGGAAAAGCTTTCGGGGACGACTTTAGGGCTGTCATAAAAAAATATAAAAATACAAAAATAAAATCGCTGCAAACGTCTTTTGCTCCAAACTTCAAAAAGGGGATTTTCATTGTGAGGATATGTGGGACACTTTGGTGATTTTTTTTTTCATTAAATTGCATCTTTTCTTTTTTGAGGGTGTAGGGAGGGTGAAGTATGGACTTCTAGCTTTTTAGAAGAAAGATTTTAAAGAACCAAGACATTCTAAAACGATTACAGTGCTCAGGTGAGAACACACCACATGATGAAATGAACGACTGATTCTTTTCACCAAGCAAAAATTAAAGATTTAGTTCATTGCCTCAGCGCATGTGCCCTCTTATCACCTGAACAAAACAATCTCCACGAGGTAGAGTGCGGCAGTGGCCGCTGCACAAAGACTGCCCCGCGTTCAGCTGTGGGGGGAGCCAATTTTCCAGAGGCCTGCTCAGCTCTGATTAAGTCACATTTTATTATGCCGTCTCTGCACCCATGTAATGAGTCTGGTCTGAGGGTGATAAAGCTTTCATGAAACTTGCAACATGGTTGTTATGACTTCTCAGATAGCTGTAATAAATAAACATGGCAGCAGTGAATGCTGAGTGTTAACTCTCGGAGGTAGGGTGGGCATCCTTTTAGCCCACTTCTGCAAAAAAGCAAACCTGCTCCAATCAGGTGTGTGCTTCGATAAAGTCAGCAGGTCTTCAAGCACAGTCATCATTCATATCCAAAGCACTGATTGCACTTTTATGACATATCATTACCTCTGTGACTAATGAGTCACAGAGAAATAGGTTGAGGTGAGGCTATCGATACTCTGGAGCTCTATAATTGGTGGACCTTTGCTGTGAATACGGGATGACTAATGATGGATCTTTCGGTTTTCAGATGTTGATTTTGAAGTGACTCATCACTTCCTTGTGACCTTTAATTGCACAAAATAGTAGTTGGTTCATCTTTGGAGGAAATACTCTGCAAAAGCTCAGTTGTGAGGCGTCGAGGAGTTCTTCATTCGCCTGCTGCTGATTAGTTTGGGTGGGACCAGATTAAACTGATTGGCAAAGGTTGATTACCGCTCAAATCACTTCAAACTTACCTTGATTAAGGCTTGAGAAATCATCAAGAGCACTGAACTATTTAGCCTCTGAAAAACAAATAGTTTGCTTTCCAAGCCTTCTCTCAAACAGATACGAGCACAAACACGCATACACCCAACAAATGTGTTTTGACAGTGTCATATTCGCTCATCCTCACAACTGTGCTTTTATTTGCAATAAATATATACATCTAAATTAGTCTGAGTACTTGTAAGATGTTTTTAAATAATTCAATAAAAACTGAGACTCATATATTATTTAGAGTTACTACAAACAGTGATAACTTTCAGGAGTATGTTGCTGTTAAATCTGGTCCACAGCTAATAAAAAATATATATTTTCCCCAATAGATTAAATATTATGCAAGAGCAATAAAAACTACTAAGTAAACACTGCACTGCACTTATTCATTTCCAGTGGAGAAATGTTAGCAAGCAACTATCAAACCCAAGTCACTGCTTAAGAAGATGAGTGCTGCATCATGCTAACAGAAAATTCAGTGGAGGGAAAAGGTGAGGTAGAAGCAGGTGCACAAGCAACAGAGTTGATTGACTGATCAAACATATAAATGTATATTTTCTTACACAAGCTTCTGGGCCACATTATCAAAAATTTAAGTCATCAGTTGTCAATGCAGCTACCAAACAATTTTGACAGGTACAGTTGACACTTGGTCAGTGTGAAGCAACTCCTTTTCTCACCCAAAAACTTGGGCATGAAATGGCCAAGGTGTGAAATGGCCAGCCGCCTCAAGTCAGAAATTGCGCTGGTGCTGTTGTTATGAATACTGTAAAAGTGAATAATGCTATTTATCTTGTTTCATAATTGACAGTGACACCAAACACAATAGAAAGCAACAACAAAAACTAAATTTAAATTCCTAGTACCCATGGAAAAACCTCCATAACTTATGTTTAATATTCTGACATTTACATCTAATTTACATCACAGAGGCATCCAGAATACCACACTACCACACTACCCTATGCTCAAAATGTAAAGGAAGAATGAAGTTTTCAAGTCTGGTTTGCTACAGGAAGCTGACGGATGACGGGCCTCTATTTATGATCATAGGAAGATACCCATACAAAACAACATAAGTAGCTCTAGTATTCAAGAGAGAGTGTACTTGCTTGAAAAACTGAAAAGATGCAACCAAAGTTGCAATTTCTTTTGCAATTTAGACTTGTGTCTAAATTACGGATTTTCCCAGGAGAGCACTACACTGCGTTATAGTTAAGACACACATCAGGACAGTCATCCTAAGGTAAGTAATTTGATACATGTCCTGATGGACAGAAACTCATAAAGCAATACAGTCCTCTCCTGACATTCCCTTTGACAATTACTTATGTAATACAATCGCTTGCCAACTGGTAGCGGGAAGCAATTTGACAGTTTTATCATAGCACGGACAAAAGCAATTTACTTGGCAAAGTCCTCTTTGTGGTGCTACAGGAAATAAATCATCCAAATAAAACACTAGATAACATAAAGATGGCACCCAGCTGGGATCTGACAGTTCATAGTCTTCCACCGGCAGCAGAAATGGAGGTTTTTCTACTTCTTTACTGAAACATGACATCGCTGAGTTTAATGTCAGAATCTGATCCTCATACTATCAGCATTGTCAAAGAAATCGAACTGTATACTGATAACCACTGTGTCACATTAACATATGCATAATTTGGTTATATTATGAGTGGACAATGGCTAACTCGAGTCCAAGTAGGGATTCACCATTTGAAGTTTTCTGGCCTATTTTTAAAGAGCCTGAGCTACAAAATTCCAAAAACATTGTTAAATATAATGCCAAAGTTGCTAAGTTGGTATCAGTGGGGTGGCTATTGTTAACTGCACCAACAGACATGGGTTGATTCTGGAAGTCAGACAGTAAAAGGGGGACAGTAGCCGATTTTCAGAACTTTGAGGTGATAGATAAGATTGCCTTAAAACAAATCCCCCAAAATTAAGGAAATTGAGGCCAAGTATTGTGAAGTATTGTCGACTGAAATGATGATCATGTAGGCCTGCATGACCCGGTGATGAGCCATTTATCCCATGAGTTGGAGTGGGATGCATGTAAAAGTTGCAATAGCTCTTGAGGACCAGAGTTGGAAACCCATGTTCTAGATGTAGACTTTACAAAAGCTGGCATGGACTCTCTGTCGTCCAGGACACAACAGTTCCAAGAACTTCAGTAGAAGTCACCCCGACCTCTGAGACCACATGAAAACCATAACCGACCTCTCGTTAGCTGGAGCGAATTAGCTTAACCAAAATTAGCTGCCAAACAGCAAAATGGGTACTTTCTTAGACTTGAAAATTTTAAATATTGTACCACAAAAAAATCATCAAACGTAGTAAGTGCATGCTGTGTGTGTGTATTTAAACTCACCTGTAACACAAAACACAGCTAACAAGCTGACGCTATTGTAAAATGCTAACAGAGTCCGCCTATCAAGCTCACACCAAAGTCCTCTCTACTGCCATCTATTGGCAAAAATGAATGTTAATCAATGCTTGTGTAAAACAAATTGTATTTACTTATGGGGGGAAAAAAAAACAACAACAAAAAAACAGTTGGAGGTACATACTTCTACAGTGCCCAGAACATCTATGTTAGAAGCTTACTGCATTTGGCTTAAATATATTATTTCATTTGATTGTATTGGTTTGATTGTGTAAGGTCGTCCATCCTGATGTGTATGTGTAGTATTTTGAATTATTGGCTCACTGCTCCAACTAGCAGAAATTCAGAGGTATTTATGCACCATTTGAATGCACTCTGAAATTGTGAGGGACCATTTTGGTGGTGGAGCTGCGACCCATGTGGAGAGAGCATGCCTGGAATATGAAAGTCAGATGCGAGGGGAATCACTGAAGAGGAGGAATTTGCTCCAAATGCTGATGCTACACTGGAGTGGAATATCAAATGCTCAAATCTCTTTCAGGGGAAATTTGGAGTGTGACGGAAAGAAAGGAACTCTTCTCGGCCAAATTGTAACAAACTTACAGTCCACTTAATATTTTTTCAAGGAGAGTTCTGCCAGGCTCTTTCCCCTACAATTGATATGTTAGGAAAGAGATGAGCAGCACGCATGGGGTCAAACATGTGAGAACTACAAATGAGAAGATCGGGATTCTGACATCTCTTGCAACACACCTATTTCTATTCATGAAATTCAGGAACGAAGCCTAAAAAGCCTAAAAAGAATTAAAACAGCCACAGGAATTGCCACTGAATGAAACATTTAATCAAAACAAAGTATATCTAACATAAAGCACGACTTCCAACTTGGCAAGAAATCTGTTTCGTTGGCAGCTTGAGGAAAATGAAATGTGTCCGATGAGTCATCACTTGTGGAAATCAATTCATTTAGACATACAGAGGTGCTAAGTTATTTATTGCCTGTCAGACTCTGCTTTTAGTTCAATTTAATTTCCCACTGCAGAAGAAAACATTGAATGCGCAGGAAGAAAAGTTAAGTCACTTGCTGATGTTTTTTTTCTTCTCCCACAAGAGCACAATACAAACATTTATCCTGGTTTATGTGGAAACAGTAGAGGCATTTAAATTAATAGATTTTCTGCTTTGCAAACATTAGAAGTGGTTTTTAGACAGATATATTATTGTATTGCTCACTGCATGGACCCAACTGTTTCAGCTGGCTGTAACGTAAGATAAAGTTAAAAATATGTGTTATATGCAGATGTGCCAAAGCTCTAACATAATCCAGCCTTTAAGATGCAACAAACATCGAGATAATAAGGTAGCAGCATTTCTGTTTCAGCCTGTTCTGCTTAAAAGATTTAAATTGTGTCAAACATTTGTATATAATCACTAAAAAGAACAGGATCCCTGAATTTTCCTGTTACGTGTCGAGACAGCAGATACTCCTGTCTGTGACTTCTGAACATGTGCTTTTCAAAACCCGTCAGACTGTATAAACTGAAAAACATTCAACATGAGCAATGTGTCTTATGCATTAACTCTCATCTTTGTTTCGCTAAATGAAGACACCTATGCCAATTGTTCAGCTTAATGTTGATTATCTCAAATAGACATTCGCTAAACAAACCTAGCAGAGCCTTGAGTCTGTTTCATATTTCAGATTTGTGATGTTAAACATTTTGATATGTGGTGAATAAAGCATCTGTAAAATACTGACCTTAGCAACGACAGGGTAATTGAAAAAATCCTCACTGTCAGAGAACCTTGGTCCGAATGGCAATTTGAATGAAAGGTGTCATCAAAACAGATGAACTGTTCTTGTTCTTTAAGTATGACCTTCTTTTCACTTTGAAAATGCTGGGGTTCAGTATTTTAACATGGATCATAGTGTTTCGTGGGAATTCAGAAAGTATCATCAACTATTTTTCAGCTTATAAGCATGTTCTGGGGTGATGTTTTATCCATACCAACAGGATCATAATTGGCCTTCTAATGGTGGTATAAGGACGCCAGACGCAGACGTAACAAGCATCTCGACGTCTTTACCAAAGTAGACTTTCTTTTTTTTTCCTGCTCTTTTCTGTCCTTGGGGAACGCTAAGACACCTTTGGATAAATACACAGAAAATGACACATTTAACCCTCCCACCCTCACCTCTACCATGAAATAAACCTTTTAAATGCAAATAGCTTGAAGAGGCAACTGGGTTCTTACTGCACATTTCATTGAGTGCTGCAGGGGCGGCGGCAGGGTGCAGGGATATTTCACTCTGAAAGTGTCGCCTCATACAAACACTGAACAATTGATATTCAGACAAAGCAACTCTTTACCAAACTGACAGAAAACCTTTTGAGTGAAAGGATGGCGTGAATTCAAACAACTTTAGGAATCAGAATTAGACTTAATTAAAAAGGCAGAGTTTGTAATATACTCTGTGGTTTTAGTGTAAAAACTTTGACCTGGGTCTAAATACTCCAACGGACTGGACACTGCTTCATTTCAAATAGCTGCTCCCAGTAATGGTCAGTTCTAATGCTGGCTAAATGGGAGCTGCAGTGTCACTGTAACATGAGGCACTGAAATCTATACAGCGGCTGTCCTCTGCAGATTACTGCAGTCAAGCGTCCCTGCACTGTTCTAGGACAGAGTGCCACTGCCATCTAGTGACCGCAAAGGGAAATGACCACTTGTCTTTAAAACCAACACTTTTCCAGGCTGAAATTTGTCAAATGCAAATTTTTTACACTTCTTTTCAAGTATAAATAAAAAAAGTTCACTATGAATTGACAAAGGAAGGAAGGAAAACAGAGAAGAAATAACTAAAGATGAAAAATAGTAAGACACAATGATGTATGATGAAGGAAAGAATGGAGAAAAGGAAGAACAAAGAGAAAGGTGTTAAGGATTAATAGAAGAAGTCAAGTCTACTCTGTTTTTTGAGTAGGGAACAAGAAAGTGAGGCAGAGAGGAAGAAAGGCAAAAAAGAAGAAAATGACAAGTGTGAAAGTGAGAATGCATGAAGGAAAAGAGGGAGCAAACAAGGATAGAAAATGTAAAAGGAAGGTCTTGGATGCAACAAGATATATGGAAGAAAATAAAATAAAAAGGGCTGATGGCTGAAAAGAAGGAAGGAAAAAAAAAGAAAGGCAGAAATGAAAATACACAAAATAAAAGAAGAAATGGGGGTGATGAGAGAAAAAGGAAAACAAAAGTAGAAGTAGAGGTGAAAAGAAAGAAGGAACAAATAAAGAAAATTACTAAAGAATGGTATGGAAAAACAAAATCTGCAAGCAGTATTTTTCCATGCTCCATTTTCTTTTTCCATAGAAATCCAGACTCAGAAAACCTGTGAATGAATTCCAGACTTTCCCAAGACGCACAGGAACTATGATCTCATAATGCATTTATAACTATTATATGTAAAACAACAATATTTTAATAATGAAGACATTCTTTAATGTCTTAAAATAACTCAAATCATACGAGTTCAGCTCAAGTCCAATGTGAGAAGCTCTACATAGAAAGAATTAAATACAACTTTCAGCAAAACAAGCTAAATGTTGTTTGTCATACAAAGTTTTTTCATGTCTCCAGCTTTCATCAGAGCCTTTATGGCCCTTGCCCTCATCTCCAGCTCCAGCAGCTCCAGCTGTTGGATCGACGGCGAACAAACTGAAGCTCCGCATTGAGCGGGTACTTCGATGCCCGCGGGCTGCAACGTCATGCTGCTCGCTTCCACAGCTTCCTCTTTACTCGATGTTGAAGAGAGAGCTAAGATTTCGCTGACACTTTTGTCTATGTCACTCTGAATGTCCTTCTTTGTCTCTGGAGCTGCCGGCTTGGGGCTTATGGAGGCCCGGTCAGATCGCTCGCCGCCGCCGTTGTCCGGTTTTGCGACCACCTTGTCGGCTTTGACGGCCTGCTCCTCCTTCGGCCCCTCGATGTCGCTGTCGTAAGCGTCTGCGGTTATGCTCAGGACGTCGCTCTCCTCGCAGGAGCCGCCTCCCTCTGCTCGAAGGAATTTTTATTACAGTTTTTAGAAATGAATATCTGAGGGCCACCTTTCTCTGGCAATTTAAAATAATTACCTTGTTTTACATCATCGGTTTTAGCGCTTTCTTTTAAGCAGGAAGTGGAGTCAACATTGTTATCCTGTCTGGAAGAAAAAAATAAACAGGACAGATATATAAGCAACTTGTAAAAAGTAGTTTTATTTTGAAATGTTGCTCTAAATCAAATAAATGATTGCTCACTGGTTCTCTAAAGTCCCTCCATCAGTGTTTTCGGCTGTTATCTCTTCTCCTGGAGGAAAGCTACAGATTTGTTTTCCATCACAAAGCAAAGTGAATTTTTACCAATATTTGTCAAACTGGCTTTAAACCTTACCTGCTAAAATTTGAGTGAGATTTTTCTCTGAGATCGGTTCCAGCTGCTCCCAACAGAGAGTTTTGATTTCTTCTAAACTGCAGTCCTGTTGAAAATAAAAGTGTTTGAATACAGGATTCTGAGTTTTAAGAGTTTTCCGTACACGAAAAGCTACCTTGAGCTCATCGGGCAGCATCTTCCGGACCTTCTTTTCCCCCAACACATGGAAGCACTGCTGCAGCATCTCCTGCTTGTTGCTGATGTAAGCTTTGATTGGCTGGAAGGGCACGCTGAGGTCGAGACCGCCTTCCTCGATGTCGCTGCCGACCCGGTCCAGCTCGGGGTCGGTGAGCTCATCTTTGGAGTCCTGCAAAAAGGAGAAGGCAACCCTTCAGCCAAACAACTTTTTTCCAAAAAAACTGGATTCAAGGTTCCTACATATTTTTCAAAATAATTTTAAATGATTGTTATAATTTGAATATGCAACCCGTGTATAACAGATGGAAAGTCGCTTCAGGAAATACTAATTGAAATCAAATAAAAGAAAAGTGAACACAAGATGTTTCTAAACTGAAGCAACTTACAATTATGGCAGCCATACATTTTGATTTTACCAAACCACTAGGCCACTGGGTGGCTGAAATAAGGAAATAAAGCCGCATTGTTACAGAAAGCTTGAAATAGCAAAAGATACAGTTGAAACCAGTATCTTGCAAACAGCAAATAAAAATGCACTTTTCAGACTCAAGTTAAATTATACCAAACCTCTCTTGTTTTAGGTCAGTTAAAATGACCTAAATGATGTATTTATTTGCTAAATGAGTCAAGAAATTGGAGATGGTGAAGTTACATTTGTATGCAGAAGGTGCTCTGGTTAGATGAGATATAAATGTAACTTTAACAAGCAAAAGCTTGGCAGAAAACCAATTCTGTGAAGCAGCGTAACAACTCCATTCCCATATTAAAGTATGATGGCAGCTTCATTGGTTGACAATGCTTTTATCCAGAATGGAGAGGGAAGCTGGTCAGAGTTTACTGGAAGGTGGCGGATACTAAATGTTCATCAATCCTGGGAGAAAGCTGCATGAAAGATTCACCATCCAGCAAGGAAAACATCATTTAACATACGCCCAGAGTTACAAAGGAATGGTATTTAGATACAAGCATATTCTTGTGTTAGAATGGCCCAGTCAAAGTCCAGAAATAAGTTTAGAATGTGTGGCAAGAATAGAAAAAATACCGTCAGAGACGCTCAACACTCAATCAAATTGAATCTTTTTGTTGTTGTTGCAAAAAATAGTGGACAAAAATTTCACTTTCTAGATGCCCGACGCTTTTTTTTTTTTTTTTTTTTGCAAGACAGTACGGCTGTTACACATCTAAAGTAAACTTCAGCAAGGATTGAGAAAATCGTTTCTAAAAATAAAGGAGGTCTGCTCCATTCCTTATGCACAGCTAAATAAACATAATTCTTTCCATATCTGGTGCGACCTGGTAATGTCGCTAAGTCATTCATTGACGCGCTGGAAGACTGCAGCTTGGTCTGGGCACCAGTTAAAGGAGCTAACCTGAATATTTTACCTCTAATTGTGACTCTGAGCTGCGGCGTTTGTTGCTGTTCTGACGCTCTTCGGAGTGCGAGTGTTTCCTTTTCTTTTCCGAGCCACTTGGTTTCTTTTTCAGCATATTTAAAGCAAACAAACAAACCAGATACCGTAAAAGAAAGCCCACGAGCTACGTTGTTTATGAATAACACGTCACAGAAGTAGTCTTCTTCTTCCTGTCAGTGAGAGTCGTGGCTCTTTACTGCCACCCTCTGGCGTATATAAAAAAAGACAAGTTGAAAACAGAGGCGTTTAAAACGACCATACACATTTTAGGCCAAATAGACATCTACATTTTATGTTTAATTTAGACTACTTGTTTATACATAAATCCCCACTGTCACGTCTTGTCACTAAGTGAAAAAAAATCTTTGTGGAAGTCCGTACTGCACCAGTAAAAAGACGTTTCTTACAAACAACTTTGGTAATCAATTATGTGATCATTCAGGGATAAATTTTGTTTTTTATCAACTTGTGCCATTTCCCCCTGCAACAACACAACATCCAGATTTAAAGCAGCTCTTGAGTCAGAGTTGTTCAAGGTATAAGTTTGTTATAGTCAATATTGACATGCAAATGCATAAAGAGATGAAGATGGAATTAGTGAAATCAGAAGAGGCCCTCCAGAAATTGAGGATTACAAGGCTCAGGAGTGTAAATAAACCATGGAACACAGCCCTAATTTCAAATATAGCCTAAGACATTCTAGTTTTGATTTTTAAATTATAAAAGGAGAGCTGGTTTTAGGTAAGAAGCAAGAATGAAAGATTTTGCCTTTCATGATGCTTACAAAAATCCTATGTAAGCATCATATATTTATTAGAGAATCATAAATTCTAGTATTTTTAGCATATGCACATTATTCTTGTAGCATTCGGCTTTTAATCAGCATTAGTATCTGAGTTACAGCTTTTTCTAAAAGTGGCAGGTGCCTTTTCTCTCACTCTCTTGCAGCTTACAGAAGAGGAAATAGCGAAAACTTGCATCCCATCAGGTTTAAAACTCGCTTTCTACTCTAGCAACAGCTGATCAAAAATCCTCTTCCTCAATTTTACATGGTCTTACCACCTCCTCAGACTCACTCTTCTTTAGCATTTCATGAACTCCAGCATGTCAGATTTATAAGTGTAAAATAATTCAACACTGCTCTCACTACTCATTTATACTTCTCGAATCAAACTTCATAGAAAGCGTCTCATGGTGAAATGACTATGCTAACATTAATGCAAAGTACATTGATCCAAAAGGAAAATATAGTATTTAAATGGTAAATGTATGGACTTGAAATTTGTGCAATACCCTCGAAAACATAAAACTAAGATGAGACTTCTCACAGACATTCTGTCCAATTTTGATATTGCATTATATCAAAAGGCATGTATCTCAGAAAACAAAATTCTTCGGATTTTAACCCTCAGAAAAGAAATATGACCTAATTGTGAAACAGAAGGAATTGGATACAGGATTTAAAAAATTATTTACAAAAAAACAATCCCTTGAGCCTATAATTTGTAGAAAGACCTTTCATTGCAATTACAGCTTCATGTGCTCTGGGTTGTGCCTGCACATCCTTTGCAAATTAGGGACTAATGTTTCTGCACATATTTACTTGCAAAATTGCTTTGAACACTAAAAATTGGGTTGAGAGAGTTTGCGAGTGTCATTTTGCAAGTTGAACTCTAAATCAGTTTACTTGTGTAGACGTGCAGGAAGAGCTAGAAAATGATCAATAAAACATAAAATAAAGTCATTCTATTGACAAAAGCAAAAATGTAATTTCATACTGCCTTCACTTAGGTAAAAACAAAATTATTTTCCTTAAAGTTATCATTTCAGTCAGCTATAAATTTACTGTAACATTTTAAAACTTACCATAGATGCCTCAAGAGTGACTAAAACTAAATAATATTCTCCCTTGCCTTCCTCAAGTAGATCCTCCAGACTAGTGGCAGCAGCATTTAGCAAACCCCAGACTGAACTGAGCTTCTGCTGGGCTTATCATACAGTATCATAGTGGTTAACAGCAAAATGGAGGAACATTGTTGTGATGATGTGCTGAAGATGGAGTGTCAGAAAGAGCAGCATCTTCCTAAAGAGACAGAGACCCAATTTCAAGGCATCAAACTGCAAAATTGAATTTCTTTTAACTTATGTTTGGTACATACAGAATTTTTTCATAAGAATTGAAGGTAACATAGTTGCTTGATTGTGGCGTAAAATAGCACAATGTGCCTGGAAAATACATAAAGCAATGCATAGTTAATACTTCATTTTTTACCTGAGTGTGAGTGCAAAAGGTGCTGAACATAAGTGCACACAGCTTTTCGTGCTCAATAAAATACAAATTAAATACACTTTTCCTTCCATTTCCCAACTAAACACCATTATGTGTTGGTCTATATGACATAAAATTCAATTAAAGCAAATTTATGCTTTTGATTTGAGCATAACAAACTATTAAAATGTTTATGCAAATGAGTCCTTGTACTACGCTCTAACATATAAAATTTATTTGTTAAAGGGCCACCTCATTTAAGAGTTCTCCCAGAGCTTTTTTCAGGCTTTGTTTTCTCATTATAGCTAAGGTTTCTTTTTTTATTTAAATTTAACTGAACTGAGACGCAGATTTCGAGGTGGTGACGACACAAGCAAAGCTGTAAATCAGCTTAAGTGGCATCCCCGCCTCTGCCTGAAATAAAGCAGGAGCCAATGCTATGGCTGCCGAGGCGCCATGGTGACAGCTGTCTCCCCATAATGCAGGTTGTTATCCTGATGTCATCCGCCAAATTACGCCACGGATGTGGAGCGAGGTGTGCATCGATCACGGTCGTGCCTCAGCGAATTTTCTTTGCAACATCTGCTCCCATGTGTCTGGATATCACCTCATTAAAGGGGCAATAATGGAGCTGGCTCTGTGGACCAGGGCGGGTTGAGGTGAGCCTGGGAAAAGAGGCTGAGTTACATCCAAATCTGTGTGTCTGACTAAACCCTGATAACTGCTGCCAAACCTATTCTCTCTGCAGTGCTGCTGTGACTGAAATCACACATTACCTACAGTCGCATTACATGGTGGTCACATAAACAGAACACTTCATGTCTTGGTTTCTGTCTCTAATGTCGCATTTACAGACTCTGTGGAGGACACACAGTCAGTGCAGTTCATCTCACTGAAGTCAATTGAATAAAAAGTGGCAATTAAATGGAATTAAATAATATATAAGTTCCAGAAAGATTTGATTTTTTAGAACTGCTGTCAGAGCAGTCATACATCAACAAAAACTGGCTTCATGAGAGGAGAACTGAAGTTTTGAAAACTCAGAGTCCAGAACTTCATGTCGTTTTATTTATCTTACGTAAAGGGCGTTGGATCCTCTGTGGAGGGATGTGGACAAAACATGTCTTCACAATCTGACTGGTTTGGAAACCCTCTGCAATTTTCATAGAGTGGGCAAAAACTGCTAAGATATGGGGTGATTGTTGTGGATTACTTCAAAAGAAGACGAATGTATCAAGGCCAATGTTTCCTTCACATAATAAGACACTGTAGAGGTGGAAAATGTTGAAATGATTCAATGTGGTGTCACTTTTTTTTTGCATCACACAAACTTTAACTTTAACTATACTACATATTTGACAACTTGCAGTATCTCAGTCATTTTTCAAGAAGTCATTTCCTTTCGAAGAGAAACGTATTTTATTGTGGAACATATTTCAAAACTTATTCTCAAGTCATGTGTTTCTCAGACAGCCCAACTCTTTTATTTGATACTTCCTCAATTCATCACCTCAGTGAGTTACACGCCTCACACGAAGCCATAAGTTGTGAACAGTAAACTTTCTAATCAACGCCTGTTCTCGACAAAGCAACGCTTACATTGACGGTGAAAGTAGCAAGTTCTCTTCCAGATGAGAAAGTCCAGCTGTGTACATTCCTCACACCTAAGATTCTGGTTATTTTTTTTTTTTAGATACCCAAACTCCACTCACAACATGCAGACTTTATTTGATGGCAACAGTACGACTTCTTGCTTACATTTTTATTACACTACAGAACAGGATTTTGGAATTGGCTAAATCTGGTTGATTTTTGATAAAAAATAAAAAATAATTTTAAAAAATGCTTACTATTTTGAACATCAGTGTTTTATAAATTAAAATCATAGCTTTTTACATGGGAACATGTTAATGGCACAGATTGTGCACAGGCTAGTACCAAACTAGCCTTTTTTCTGAATCCTCACCTGTATTCTAAAAATTCTACTTCCCTTTTATATATTGCACTATTTTTATAACTAGTCAGAGCATTAGCTTCATCATCTTGGACATGCTTTTAGGAAAATCAGATATTCTTTTAAACACAATTACTGATATTCACACTTTCTAACACATCTGGGGTTTTCTTAACTATAATATCAAAGGTATTCAAGTCGACATGTAGACAGAAACTAATTTGATTATTCATCTTCATCCTAGGAGGAAACGATTATTAGTCTTACTTTCTTTAAGGTGTCGGAAATAGCAGTAAGACAATGGATAATTTGTGGTTTAATTTCTAATCTGCTTTCAACTCAGAAGATCTCTTTTCTGACTGATATTAAACATAAAATAGTGTTTACTAATGTCCTGTGTGCAACCTTTGAGCAGAGGCCTTAAAAAGGTAGTCTAGTACTTCTTAATTTGTATGACTTGTTTATTTTAACACTTTGCACAGTGCATGAGTTGTGAAAGAGTTGATAGCCATGGCTCATATTAGATCGTACGTTTCTTCATTTCACAGCTGAGTGAAATTCTTCCTGGAAAAAAAATTGTAAATATGAAGGCACTGAACGGACTTGGCTGAAACATTCATTCTGTGTTTATTTTTCTTCTCCTGTAAAATAGCTTTAAGAACTAAAATGTGTTTAATCCAATAAAATCAACTTTCAATGCTCAGACATCTGTTAAGTGTAACGCAGCATTACGTCCTCTCGGTCAACTCAAAAGTTTTAATTTTTTGTGAAATTTGAATAGATTCAGTCTTTTTTGGTTTTGTCTAAAAAATGATCAGAAAACCTTGCAGTTGTAACACCACAGTAAATATCGAAATGTTCATGTTTTAACTCTTAATTGTTTCATAAACAGCTTTATTGCAATACTAATTTATTTATGTGATAGAGAGGAAGATCAAACAGATGCCTTGTCCCGTCTGGACTCAACCATTTAGGGACCAATTTAGGCCAAAGCGAAATGTGAGAGGATGCGTTGGGGGGCGGGGGAAAAAAAAGGTGGGTAGGGAGATAGCTGGAACTCAATCCGTCTGCGCTCCCGCTGAGAAAGAGAGAAAGAGCAATGAACTTTGAAGTTTCTCTGGAACAGACCCAGCAGCTCGCTTGCAATGTTCCCAGGAGCTCTGCTCTGTGTGCGTTTGAGTTAGAGTGAGCGAACAAGCAGGCAGATATACCCTGTCGGGTCTTGCAGGGCGAGATGAGAACCAGGCGCAGGATGGGATTTGGCCTTCCTCTCGCCTTTCATTCAGTAATTGAGGGCTAAGACTGGAAGGAAAACTGACAGGATCCTTCCCCCTTGAGGTACAACCCCTGATCCTGAGGAATCCTGAGGCACCGGTTCACTCAGGCTAGGCTGGTTCCAGACATTTTTCATTTCAAATGAACACAAGCAGGAGATAGGGGAGCTCATTGTTATCTGCTTGCGTGGGGATTGTCTCAGACTGTGCATACCACCTGTTTCACTGAAGTTAAATTTAGGGCAACCTTCCTGGAGCAAAACAGTCTGAGCAAGAAGCAGCGGGGAAAGGTTAGATAGAGAGCAATGCACAATTAGAAACCGTCTTCTGTGAAGAATGGAACCTCTAGAAATGTGTAATACTGTAGATAATTGCATTTTCTGAAATGTGCAACTTCTACTAAACGTGCAACATTGAATCCCTTAAAAAAGGGGTGCCATGGGAAAATTTTATTTTGATTATTCAAATTATAAATACTAACAGAAACTAAGCTTTAGGTTCATATTGTCAAAATTAAACACTGGCTTTACTGGTGACTCATATTTAAAACGTGACTAACCAGAAATATTGTCTTGTTTTAGTTTCTTATGGAACTTTTATGATTCGTAAAAACAGATAAAAACATCTTTTTCTTCACAATGAGTATGAGGTACTGCCATGAACCTCTCCCCTGTCCCAGAGCACTCACAGGTGACCAGGTCCTCATGTAACAGTCCCTACCAGCGGCAGTCAGCGGCAAATAAATCACAGATGAATGATGCTGCCACTGGGTGATCAGCAGAGTCATCATTATCCTTTTCGTGTCAATTTTATGAAAGTTTCGTAAGGTAAATGCAATTGTTGCCTAAAAAAGGAGATGCAGTCACAGGACAGATAGGAATCAGAAATAACTGGAAAAAAAAGGGGCAAATTATGAATGAGATCTAAAACGAGGGCCTCAGTTGTTGCTTCGAACCTCTTTGTTCTTTAGTAGATAGGTTCCTTTATGAGTGCCACCAATGTTTAAACAAACACTTGACTATATAAATGCGCAATGCAAGGACCCAGGTCGACATCCTGTACTTTGCTTACATGGCTGGTATCCAAGCATGCCTCCAAGGCTTCAGCAGCCCGCTACGTAAAGAGCAGAGACTGATGAACAAATACAGAAGTTGTGCCAATAAAACCAAGCTGGCAAGGTCCAATGAAACAATCCAGCTCACCTCCCTGCCTACAGTAAAATAATCATGCAGTGAAAAAAAGACAAAAACAAAAAAAGAAAAACCCACCACAACTGGATGTATTCGTTGGTTATTCGTCTTCCCGGCTCATGCTTCAGGGAACCTTCGATTTCTACACAGAGGGACATATGGATGCAACAGTCTTCAAATTATGACGCAATATCCTTTCACATCATAAAATGTTTAATACTTCCACATCTTTTAAATAAGATATATGCAACTACAGACAATATCACAGTATGTCAATACGTTTCCTGCAGTTTACGTGCGGTCATGAATGATTCGTGTATTTTCATGGTTTTTCGGTGCAATGATCAAATTTGCCTTCTATATGCATGTTCTGCATACGTCATGCTAACAAATGTGCCATATTTAAAGGAAGAAACATCTGATGTTAAGGGAAGGAAAGAAAATCTCAGAGTTGCTTTGAAGGTCTCACAACCTCCAAGCCTGACTGACAGTTGCCAAACTCAAAGCTATAATGTCATTTCTGACTGTCAGAGGGATATTTACTGTCACTTAAGCTCTGGATTAATCCGTGAGAAATTTCAGAGCTGTTTTTCTTCCATACGCTCACATGAAGAAGAAATCAGGTCAGGTAAACATACACATCATATTTTGTAAGCATTTGTAGACACAGAAAACTCCTGTTGTATAAGTTCCTTATATTATTGCAGAAAACATAAAGAAGCATGCAACATGCTTGTCTTTAATGAGTTCAGGTTTGGGACTCAGCATTTCTGTAGATGGCACTGTTTCATTACTGAAGAGATAAAAAGGGTTTCAAGAGCAGAGCTCGGTTTAGGATGAAACCGACTGGCGTGCTGTGACAATTTACCCTAAAATTCAGCAACACGGTAGAATTTGAGCTAAATAAAAAAAAAAGAAGTTTTTTTTAGATTGACAATGAGTAAATTGTGATCTTGCTTTCCATTGGAAGACATTTGTTCTTTTTAATAACTTGTGCATTATCATTTTTCTCCTTTGTTAAAAAAGATTAAAGTTATCTGAATCCTCATTCCCAGATATGAAGAGGATAAAACAGCCCTTCATCAAAATGTGTTTTTACTTCATCTGAATTTGGACGACATCGAGTATTCAGTGTAACTCTGGTGGCATTGATTGATGTGAAAGAAATGGAATCCTGATGGAAAACATTTACATGTTGCCAGTGTCTAACTAGTGTGAAAAAATGATGATATACAGAATCTATTTTTGAGTGCAGCTGTAAGTAAATTTGAGATTTTACTTCAAATTTCAGGGTTCTGGCTACTTATAGCTGTCAGATAAACTTCCAGAGTTGCTCTGGAGGTAATCTGTATGGCTCAGAAATCATTTCAGTCCATCCATCCATCGTTGTACACTTAGGTTTTGGTCTATCAGAACCAGAGACAACTTAAAACTTTACAGTGTAACTCTTCATGTGACCGTTTGTTATTGTTCCCTTCCAGTCCATAAATTTCACCACTGCTTTCTGCTTTGGCCCATCTGCCTTTCCCTCTTTTAGAATCAGGAGGATGTTTGAAATTCAAAATTTTGCGCTGGTTTCTACATTGGAAATCTGAAATGAGATAATTTATAGATTTACAAATTTCAAACATGTCTGTAATGATTCCATAAAACGGGCCTAGATTTGCAAAACCTTGAACAAAGAAATACGTTTGGAATAAGATTTTGTCATACTTCAGATATACAATTACAAACAGAATATCCTATTTCTCAATGTTGTAGTTTCTGACTCCCCAGACAAACGCATAGCCTCTTCTTCCAAGGTACAGGGAGCTCCGAGAATGTACACAAAACTCTCCATCAACTCACTTGATCAGGCAGCAAGCATAAGCAGGAGTTATGAATTTAACTTCGATACACTGCGAAGGAAAGTCATGCTCTGTCAAACAACCGTCCTTAAGCGCTTTGACTGCGGGTAGAAAAGGGCCTCCGCTGTGCAGGCTGATGACTGCTACTGCATGATAATGCTGTTTCAAAAGCAATGCTCCCACTAAATATGACAATACAAAGCACTGGGTGTGAACTTCTGCAACTCCCACACCACTTTCAACTCTTAGTGCTGACAAACTACAAAATGGAATTCATCATTGATGCTTTAACCACTGATGTTCCCCTGTCAGTGGTCCACTGTGTACACTCATCATCCATCACTAGCTTCTACCCGTCTCTTCTCTTGCTCCTTACACCTGCTCTCCGCACAAATGAGCTCCCAGGATGGAGTGTGTCTGTTCCTCCAATATCACCCGCTTCACTCTATTCCACAAGTGTTACTTCAAACAAAATACCTCCATATCTTAGTCCGGCATCTGGGTCGATAACTGGGAGAGACCTGCATGGAGATTTTGGTTTTTTAAAACACTTCACTGCTAAGACAAAAGACTTTATGGTAGGTGAGTTGTTGGATGCAGCTGATGCTTCAATAACTCTTATAGGTGAGACCAGATATTTACTTAGACTGTATCAATAATGGATGTGTGTTTATCGGGAAATCGCTACAACAGGTTTCAATAAACGTAACATATATGTTAGTCTGAGTGAATGACACATTTATTTGTCTAAATTAGCCAGTAAAAATTGAGTGGTAGCTTGTGTTTTTACCCCAGTCAATGCAGCCTCATACAGCAAGTCGCCACAGTATTTGTAACCAGCTTTATGCAGCCGGGTCCGTTTTCACCCGCATAGCACAGCAGATCATGACTTTGATGGAGCATCCTGACCTTTGGCCCCATCCTACACCACTTGGCTCGACCCGCTCATTAACAGGTCCGTGGGTCTGAACCTACCATCTGTCTCAGAGTTAAGGTTCACCAACCCCCCCGCCGCACCCCCTCCATGGCCCACTGTGCTCTCTGTGGCCCATCCCAGCTGAGAGGAAGAGGAGCAGAAGGTGACATTCCAACTTTCTGTCTCTCGCTTTTAACTCAAGCTCCTCTGAATTCCAGGTTGGGTTCATTCCAAAAACAAGGTTTGATCCAAGGATACCTAGAGCGCAAGGTGAGGAGAGAAGGATGTGTTTGTTTATTTTGTTTACGACGTGAGGGTGGAGCAGGGAAGAGGGAGCCAGCATGGGAATCTTGAATCGACAGCATCTGGCTTTGAATGCTACATGCAAACGTTTGCTAATATCCACTGGCAGTTTGTGTACGGAGGAGAGCTGGGGTTGAGGGGAGAACAACAAACAGCTATTTTTCCAATCTTTTCATTTTAACTCTATTTCCAGGGGGGTGGGGGTGAGGGAGCACCGATACTTGATAGAGACATGCACGCCTCGCTCAGCATGACAATGTTCACTCGCCTCCTCCGAAAGTCACTCAGGCACAAGGAGAGGAGAATCAAGAGTGATGAGGGGGAAAAAAGGGATGAGAGACGGGATGACAGAGCAGCAACTCTCTTGTCGGAGCCCCAAGTGTCTTCTGGTGAAGCTGCTCGCTTCGTTTTTCATCGCGGCTCAAATCGGGACGGCTCTGATAGTCGTAAATCAGCCGCAGAGCCGCCACAGCTGTAAACGAATCTCATCGTCTTATCACTTTTAATCTTCGCTTCTCTGCAGGTGCATCTTTCTTACCTGATGACACTTTATGAGAAGTATAAGTAATGTCTCCAAAGAATGAAGTAATTTGTTCTGTTCAGTCCATTAGATGC
The DNA here is from genome assembly GCA_010277075.1 of Poeciliopsis retropinna. Taxonomy (NCBI): domain Eukaryota; kingdom Metazoa; phylum Chordata; class Actinopteri; order Cyprinodontiformes; family Poeciliidae; genus Poeciliopsis; species Poeciliopsis retropinna. The sequence goes on from VMRM01000019.1 coordinate 6,860,955, forward strand.
GATGAGGATTTCAATTTGTTTTTAATCACTGTAATGAAAGACTTGAAGGAAGCTGTTGGCGTAGCAAAATAAAGAGAAGAACCTGATCTTGTGGAAAGCGAGAGTTGCTTTTCTGCTCTATATTAACCTGCATTTTCATAATAATGTGCCTTGCAAAAGAACTTTTTCAGAATTATTTTTAAAAACCTCGTATTTTTGGTGACCTCATGCGATGAATCAACACAAGGTAGCACAGATACATTTGTGTAACTTGTGTTCAGCTCCGTCACCTGATCAGTGAACAGTGTCAAAACAGAAACCTTATTTGTGGTGGAAACCTAACTGCACGTAAATGAAAACGCAATCCTTCACTGCGAAACTTGGACATGGCAGCATCATGCTGAAGGAATGTGTCTCTTCAGTAATTCCAGAAAAGGGAGTTAAAGTTTTAAAGGTAGTTTAAAGGTAGCTCAACACTAATGTACTCTACAATTGTTAGCTATTACGTCTCTTTTTTTTCACTTTCCAGTTATGCATGACTTTGTGCTGATCTAGCAGATAAATAAATACAACAATATTTAAAATTGTTGTCTTGTTGCATGTCTCATGTAAATTAATTTGAAAACAAAGTGTGTGAATACTTTTTAAAGGCTCTGTAATCCTCATAAAAACGAATATTTATCAAGGTTTCTTGATAAACAGAATAGAAAGCAGGACAGAAGTGTTATCCTTAGCTTCCATTCAAAGTTCGATAAACATAATTTTACCTATGCTTTATAACTATCATGCAGGGTTGCATACATGTGACTTCAACTTGTGATGCTGCACTGTCAGTTCAAGCTTGAACCACAGGGAGACAGTAGTAGCACATTTGATGAAGACATTCAGAGCTGCTCATCAATACAGTGCGTGTATGACTCCGCCAGAGCCATGCTATTTCCTAAGTGATTTTCCTGAAACACAAACAAACACTGACAGCGTGGAGTGTTCCGCTGATGGGTAATTTATTCTAATTTATAGTCCAATTCGATTCATAATCTCATAACAAAAGAAATGATGCCGTCTGCAGTGATATTTATGATGCACATTGGTGGGAAGTGAAAAAGAAAAACCCTTCCTGATATCTGATATTCCAGACAAGCCTGAAGTAGGAATCCTGCAGGCTGGGTGCTTTATAGGAGAGAGGAAATAAGCCGTGGCGTTAATGTTGTGCTGCAAACGACGCACAACCTTTGATGCCTCTCCAGCGAGCATTCAGTGCTGCCACCTCTTTGTCTCTCCATCTCTGCCTCTCCTGTTTTCTCTCTGGTGACAAACTCCAGCCCAAGTCTTATATGAGAAGTTTCTATAGCAACCCTGTTGCCAGCATGATTTCATCAGTTAATTTCCCCACAGACCGCCTGACAAAGTGAGAAAAACAAAAAAGACTTTCGGCACTGGGTTTGACTTTGCGGGGGTGAGGCCTGTTTTTTTTTTCTTGAGCTCCACTTCTGCTCATGGCGTTTAATCTACTAAATGACTACCGCTGCTGAATCGTATCCAGGTAGAACTGATCAGAATGCAGGGCAGCCTGTTATTTATTAGCCTAATTGTCTAAAATTTAGAACAAGATGGCTGAGTCCTTTCTCTTTGCCTTCTTTGTAGGAAAAATGGTTGCAACTAAAGTGGAAAACTCAATCTAAAAGCCTTTATGTCATCAGTTCATCTGTTCTTTTTACAAAAAAAGAACAGATGAATTACATGGAGCCATAAGAAAATCTCCATATAATGCCCTCACAATTGTTGGCATCCATGGTATGGATTTATAAAAAGCCTTAAAATAAATAATAAATGGTTGCTATGGCAGCTTGGCGACCCAAGATGGCAATCTTTGCTGCAGTTCTCTAAGAGTGAGCTCACTGTGGGTGGTGGCAGAGAAACTGGATCTTTCATGCTGCAACAGGGTGACTCCCAAAACACATACATTTCAGTTGAAAAACTAGCAGATCAGTCAGGAAGGAAATAAAGAAGTTTAGAAAAGCTGTAGTGACTTGGGGTATATCTAATACTTCCCTTTCTTATTAGGTTTTATCATTCAGACGTCTTGCGGTCACATCTGCCACTAGCATAGTTTATCTGGTGCACCTTTTTTATACACCCAGGGAGTTCTCCTCGTTTGCTCTGGCCAGTGCTCACATCCAACCACAAGCTCGCATAGCAGAAACCGAAAAACACATCGCTGAGCTAATAACAGAACAGTGAAAAAATACCCTGGCCTTTTCATCATTGTTCTTGGATATTGCAACAGTGCAACTGTGATCTCCCAAAAGACAGAGAGTATGTAAAATAATCCCAACAGGAACACACTGACACTGCTACGCGACTTTAATAGATGCATATCGTGCTGACACCAGACCAGCTTTGGAACTTTCTGACCACTGTGTGTTTCATCTCATTCTAACCCTACATGTTGCCATTAAAAACAATTCTAACCCTGTGATTATGTCTGTAAGGAGTGGATGACAGTGTAATGGCCTATTACACCTAAAAGCAGATGCAATAGGCCTGCTTTTATTCCACAGATTGGAGTGTTGTTAGAGCTTCAACCATTGACCAGAAACCAGAATGAACTTGCTCAAACCGCGACATCCTTACATCAGTTGTTCTGAGGAAATTCGTGCGAGCAGAAAAAGACACGCAACAAGAAACCGAAGCTCACCTCGCATCTGATCGTTTCTGCATAGGGCCATTGAAGAGACTTACAGCAGTGTGTATTTAATATATGCTGAATACTTTTTCCTTGAGATTGATTTGTAGTTTAGAAAAGATTAATTAATTTTACTCAAGAGCCTGAAAACAATATTTACACATAAATTAACTTTCATCAGTTGCTGTATCTCGGGTGGGAAGTTGAACTTCCTTAACATCCCAAAATGGTTTGAAAAACTCACTCTTAGGCGATAAAAGCAGATAAATTTTGTAGGACCAGATCTACAAAGCCGGATCAATAAAGAATAAGATTTAAAGTAGAAAGGCTGTAGAAATTGTCTCTGCATGACCGCATGAATATATGTGTGATAGGGCTTTTTATGGCAACGGTGCTGCTTCCATCACCTCTTCCCTACAGGTTCACAGAGAAGATGCAGAAAAACAGTCAACAGGAAAAAAACAGGTGTTGGAGTGCAGTGGATAGGGCACAACCTGCCTTGTTAATGCCTCCCTGACTGCAGGGGGTGCCTGGTGTGGGTGGGACTCACACCGTCTCAGCATTGATGAGCATGCAAGGGGGCCACTGACACGGCTGGAAATCCGGCAGCTTTTAGGCTCTGACTGTGGCCCTGGAGGTCTTTGGAAATGTCAATCATGTGCCCTTGAACCCACATGCTGCTGCCTTGACTTTACTTAACTATTCTACTACAGACACAAAAAAGGTGCACTTCACACTCTCACTATAAGTTACAGTCATCTTGAAAAAACAAACAAACACAATGGGAAGAAAATCTAGCAAAACTTAGACTTTAGGTGAAAAGTTACCATAAGTTACCATTGTCATTTTAACTTTTGAGTTTAATGGTGCATTTTATTGCTTTTGCTGCATGAAAATATTGGAAAATACATCTGGGGTGATTTTTAATCCTTGAAATGGGTAAAAGCGTGAAGTCAGTGTGATATTTTACCTAGTCTAGATAATCACAAAGACTGGTTGGTTGATGTATCCTGGCATACTATTAGGCATAGTTCATAAATTTTCAACAGCGTTTAATTCAAGGCCACTCACAAAGCTTAATGTTAGCCTGTAAATCTAACATCAAGCTAGATTGATGTTAGACTAGCTTAATGTTAGATTAAGCTACTTTTGATCTGTATTTGAGACCCTTGCTTAACCGAAACACGGGTTGAGTTTCACTCACTAATTTAATTTGATGTAAACTTGAGCAACTTGGAGTTAGTCCTGAATTATTATTTTATTAACATTGTCCAATGCACCACACAACCACTACTAGCACAATACTTTGACAGTCTTCCTGTCATTGTGGCCACATAGATCAATAATGATTTACCAAGCTGTTACTATGTAGTTGTGTGACCTAAAGAAATCTTCCTCTCAATAACCTAAACACTGTCATGAATTAATGAATTAATATATTTTTCATATGTTAATGTGAATATATGAAAGTATACCTCTGCCTATATGCAGAGACACTATTCTCTGCATAACAAGCCTCAATCTCAGGGTTTTGCTCTCTTTAAATCAACTTTCTAACAAGTTCTGTCATTTGTCATATTGTATTACAGAGATGTAAAATAAAACTACCTTCAATGTTGTGACCAGAACAGCCCCACCTCTATCTAAGCAAGCTGTGAGTGCTCTTAAAGCATTATCATTTGTCATAAACTGCGCTGGTAGATCAGAGAAAAGTGGTCTCCAGGTTTAAATGGACTAATAATCCAAATCCAAATGCAGACCAGTGGTTTTTTTTTTTTTGTTTTTTTTTTCTTCCTGGGAAATTGATTCTCTGTCTTTGCTTTTACCTTTTATGAGCTCTCTCATTTTCCTGTAAGTTGACGTGCCAAACCATTCATTTAGTTTCATCCAGTCACTCAAGCATAATTTGTTTTTTTTCCATCATATCTAGTCATCATACTGATGACTTACAATACTGTCCTCTTAGGACCTGAGCACCTTCAGAACAAATTGCTTAGTCAGCCCATTACAATTTGGTAATAAATCTACATTCACTTTTTGTTGCGATAGATCTTGTTAACTTGGGGCTATTAGTAATTCTATTAATTTCTGTGTTTTAGGATGGATAGATTATGTAACAATGAAGTTGCTTCCTCAGTTTATTGGCTTTAATATAAACATACACACCAAATGTTCTACAGCATTATCCACATGCTGTCAGTACCCATCTACAAACTTTTTACGGCAACTCTTTTTGGTAAGCTTTGTAGAGTTAATTTGAACAGGTTAGTGTCCTGCTGACACATCTGCTTTTTATTAAACAGCCCTCACATTTTCAATAGGGTTAAGGTAAATGCCATTTTGTAATTTTCTGTAAGCTTGCTTTATTCATTCCAGTTTTGGTGGACTAAATATTATTTCATTTATTTTGAAGTGTCTAGAAGATGTTGAATATCATTAGTGATTAATAGTCATTGGTTAATTGTCACTTTTTATTCCATTTGAGTTAAAACCAAGTCTGATCAACCTGGTAGGACCCAGTTGTAAATTGTGGTTTTTGAAATAAGATTAGCCAAACGTAAGATACTTATGTCTGACTGATTTTACATATAGACAGCCATTCAGACAAGATTTTATTATGCAGTCCAGAGCTCATTGTGGTTCCTAAGTAGGATTTTGAACCAGTGCTGTGTGTTTTTACCCCAAAATCAAGGCTCCTGAGCACCAAATCTGGTTCCTGTCAGGCACAGTGCAATACCTGGTTTATCAGCCTCACATTGTGGGCCGGTCAAACTGCAAATAGAAAGGACAATTGCAGTGACAAACAGAGAATCCTTGTCCGTATCAGCTGGAGAGCTTGGATGATCTTTTACTGATCATAAAGAAACATCTATAAACAAAGACATGAAAGGTGTGTATTTGTAATGAGATGCAACTAGAAACACCAGTTGAATAATTTGTTTTCTTTAGTGGAAAGTTACACCTACAATGAATAATCTTGAATTTGTTGAGGCATTAAAAACAGTTTCTTTAGGAAACAGAATTTGGGTGAAAGTATTCCATATTCCCAGATATCCGTCTTCATATCTCACAAGGCGCTCTCCGTCGTTTGCAAAAAAAAAAAAAAAAAAAAAAAAAAAAAACTAAAATAATAATGTTTATCCGTGTCAGCGCTTCAAACCAAAATAAATAAATTGAGCCAAACCGGGCTTCAAAACTATTACCCGATGAGGGGCAACAGAAGGGGCATTTTGAACTCCTAAATAAAGCTCATGACAATTTCATCGGCTATCTTATCGAGGTCATTCAAGCCTCCACATCGTCACCGGTGCATCTTATTAGAAACAACACAGATGCTCTTCGATTGTGGAAGGAGCTGCCACTCAGTAGGGCTCCTCACCTGTCAATCAGTCATCTCAGCAGCACATTAATGACCCTCATTATGTGCCATAGCCATATGGCACAACTCTGTGTCGCCTGCGTCTGTTCACCGTCCTGAAAGCAGATTGAAAGTGGGGGGGGGGGGGGTGCTCTTGGTCACCTCCCTTAGAATCTCATTGAGGTAAATGACAGAGGGAATGTGTCCAAGAAATAAGGTGTGTGCGCGTGCGCGTGTGTGTGGGGGTGGGTGTGTGTGTGTGTGTGTGTGTGTGTGTCAGTGGGGGCATTTAATGGACTCTGCATCTGCTTGGAAACGTCATTCCAGATGTTCAGCTCTTTTCCAGAGCTGGTAGCAGAGGGTTAACTGGGAGCAACACAACGGCACATTACCTCTCAAATATTAAAAGTGTCCATCTTCATAGCTGTCACTTCTTTCTGAAATGCAGTAAAAGAGAGTAAGTAAATCAAAACAGCTCAAAGTTTAACCTCTGTGTCAAGCGATAAGATTGGAAAGCTGAAAATAATTTGGAGATGTGTCAAAATAACAGAGGCCTCCCCTATCTTTTGCAAACACATGCAAATTGCTAACTCTGCTATGAAACTGCAATTCATCCCCGAACTCAACTTACACAGATCACACAGAAAATAAGTTTTTGCTTGAAAAATAAATCCAATACGCTTTTGTTAAGCAAACTGCCAGCTGCACTCACAAAAAAAAAACTCTTTATCAGAGCAGTTGTTTTATGTTGGACAAGAGTTTGATGAGTAGATTAGGAATAAGCAATAAATGAAGGGTGATTAACAGGAAGAAGGAAGCGTTGAGGCAATATTAAACGTTTAAAAACCGGCCCATTGGTACCCTTAAGGTCCAGTAATTAAGAGGATGCACCTCATTTACTGTTTTTTTCACCGTGTCACACATAGTGTAATGGTATCAATGGCTTTGCGAAGAAGAGGCTAACAGAGTCAACGGGGAGCATCATCATCCAGAAATATGGCTTTGACAAACCCTTACCCTTTTTTCCTCTGAATATACTGTTGTGTTCCACCATCCCGTTCTTTTTTTGTTGTTGTTGTTTACAAATATTGCTGAAAACTGTTGCTTATCTTTGCAGTATCATGTAAAAAAAAAAAAAAAAATGCATAAAGTATAATTACAAATGTCGATATCTGTTTAGTAAAGAAGATTAGCTAAAAATCTCACTCTCAACGTGTAGAGCTAAAACCTTGCATTACTTTCCTTCTACTTTAAATTAAAAATTGGTTTGTGTTGTTTTGTGGCATAAAATCCCACTTAAACAAACCTAAATGGTCGGAGAAGAAACTGGGTAATTTTCGCTGAATACTATTATAACAGTTCCTAATTTAACATATTTATTTAACACTTTTTGTTTGAACAAGTTCAGTTAAGAAAAAAAAACAAAAAAAAACGTATGTGGTGCTGCAGTGGCATAAAATCATTCTGGCTTTTGTATTATTCAAGTTATCTCTGTCTGGTAATTAAAGGCTGGACTTGTATAAATGCTGCACACAATAGATATCAGTTGGCACCACATCTGATATCTTCCATCCTGTTTGTTTTAAGATGACAGAGCGAACACTACGCATCTGTCTTTCAATCTAACCTCAGTCAGCTCTTTCTTATGACGCAATTGTACACAGTCAGTGTATTTTAGTTCTATAAGCGTGCGGTCTGGGCAGCGAGCCCGATAATCGGAGCTGCTCGAGATTAAAATAAACAGCTGCAAAAACCTTAACTCTCTTCTAGCCAAGAGCTGTTGTGCATGTTGTAAGGTGATCAATTTGACAAGTAAAGTGGTTTCATTAAGTGTACAACAAGAAAGGTGAAGATAAGACCATTCACTTGAAAAGGGCGGTTTGGTTTGATAATGAACAGACTTTGAAACTCAATTATTGCCTGCAACCTACTGAAGCAATTTGTTACAGTTGATGCTAAATATCCGGCCCCCCAGTTGTTGAAAGTAAAGGACTTTATGGTCACCACTTTGTTTGCAAGGTGGAAAATGTTGGTGTGAAATCTGGAAATACGGAACATCGTCATGACAAGAACACGTAACAAGAAAAGACAATTAAAGCAAAAGTTTGATGCAACAACAGAAAGCGAACATTTCTTTGCTTTTCAAAATCTAACCCTAGGAAGTTCAAACAAAAACTCAAAGTGCACATCAGTTATTTTTTCTGTTACCTGAAGGCAGACACGTATCCTCTGTAAATAACTCTGTCGATCAAAATGACAAGAACAAAACATGAAGCATGTCACTCGTGTTCAATGCAGTCTGAAGCCGACATGCAGCTTGAAGTCGTGCTCAGGCTGCATCGGGCCTCTAGTTTTTAAATTCAGACTTAATTTATTAGCAAGTGACTCCAAAAAGTTTGTACTTGCAAGTTTTTCAGACAGGTTTGGGAAGGACGTGGCAAAAAATTAATCGACTCTATAGCCACTCATGCTGATAGTTTCGCTTGTCGCCTGTAGTCTGTATGAGTATGATTTCTCACAGTTCACTGCTCTGCTGATATGGTCATAAAGGACACCAGGTGATAAGAGCCAGCTCTTTCCTGTAGAATGGGGTCCAGAACAAGGTCTTCCATTACTGTTGACAGTAGAGGAGGAGTTAATCACATCCGGATGTTGTTGGGCTGTCTATATGACAAACTAAATTTGTAATTTAATTAACGTTGATGGCTCTGTGTGAGCACAGCAGGAGAATTCGACTGGGTTACTTTTGAAGTCCTGAAAGTAAACAACATTAAAAAGACAAATCACTTTGAAGTTCTTGGTTTCTAGATCATGTCGAAACTCCGACAGCGACTGTCATTATTGAGTTTTCAACATTTAAGTCTGGTAATAAAACAACCGCACCACAGGGAGCCCAGGAGTATCCAGGCTGGTGAGCTGAAATGAGCATCAGCTGGAACTGCATAACCACTATCAAACCATGGTGCACTTGACTAATAGGCCCACATGTAGAGACTTGCATTTACATCAGCAAGGTACAAATCATTTTAAATTGGTCCAGTTCAGCATTAGCTCAATCAAGTTTCCTGTGTGAGTCAGTGTGCCGCTGAGTGCTGATACCCGATCGTACAAATGTACCGTTGTGGGCATGTGTCCAGCGGACGTCCACATCGATATCCTCAAGTACATATACACTTCAAAGGAGTGAAATACGAGTATGTTGGGAGCAACATGACACTGCTACTCCACATGTTACTTGACCTTTCTTAGCTGGCCATAAGAGGTTGAGTTGCTAAACTGTTTCCTCTTCCCACAGCTCCCTGAATGCCATAAAGCTTTGGGTTGATAATGAGTGGAATTATTAATATTCTATCAGGTGCATTTACTATTCACATTGATCAAATATCTATTGCAATAGATACTGATGTATTGGTAGGCTTAGACAGACAACACCTTAGCTGACAAAAGACTATGAGCGGTAACACTCTGCAAAAGGTTGTTGTCAGCAACATATCTATAAAGATTCTAGTTAAACAAAGAAGCACTGAGGAGCCTGGTATGCTTTCAGTGGACTAAAAAAACAGAGAAGAGAAAGCTAATTGTAGCAAAAACACACACCAACACAAAAATAGTGACTAGCAGGACAAAGTAACAGAGTAAAGATAAACGGTTTGCATGTCATACAACAGCATAACTAAGTAATTCAATGTGAATAGGCCCTAATGAGTAATATGTACTTCCTTCTCACAGCATACCTGCTCAGTTGACAGTTTCAAGTTGACTTTCAAAACAGCAAGCACCATAATTAGCACCCATTAATCATCATTTTGGGACAAGTGATTACTTCATTGTTCATGATTCTAAGACCATAAACAAGAAGAGTTAATTATCTAACAGGCACGCTGCAGCAAAACCCTAACCGCCTGTAACTCATGTGTTTTTCATAAACAATCATTGCACGTTTGCATCAGCGTGCGTCTTTGTTTTGATTTAGCAGGAATTATTTGAGGGACTCATCCAGCTGCAGCAGTACTTTAAAGGTCAGCCATATTGCATGTCCTCATAAGTTTTTTCCCTGATTCAGTGAAGCACACTCATGATGAATATTTCTGTTTTGGGGGCTGACTGGAGTTATCTGCAAGGCTGCAGGGATGTGATACTGTTAGTTTCAACCCTGACAGCCCATTCTGATCTTATGTTACACACTGGCTCTTCGTCTCACTTCTTCATTTGCATACTATGTATACATCAAGGTCAAACTTTCTTTGACTTAAGAAAAAAGATAGACTGAATCCCATTTCATAAAATTATTTCAATTGACTGTCACTAAGTGCATGAAAGCATTTCAAAAAACAGTGAGACTGAAATTTCTGCCCACTCTTCTCCCCACTATGCTTTGCGTATTCCAAAATTCAATTGGTTGGAGAGTATCTATGAATGAGACGTGTCATCTTCGACACAGATTCTAAATAGGAAATGGGTCTGCACTGAGATTGGGCCATTGTAACAGATATACTTTTAGGTTTCTGTCTTTATGGAAGGTAAACCTCCACCACACTCATTTTGAAGCCTCTAATATTTTTTTCTTTCACAACTGCTTGCTTGTCGCATATCTTCCTATCATTTTCACTGTCCCTGAAAAAGAAAAATCCTCCCCATTGCATAATGCGGCCACCATCATGCTTCATGGTATGTCCGGAACAATGTAGAGTGTTGATTTTCTTTCACATGTGGTATTCTGATTTTTAGGCCAGAAAGTTTGTTAGGATTGTGTTCTTTGCTTGATCTCTCTTAGAATATTGCTGCTCTTCACACACCTGCTAGTAATCGGTTTCTTTGTTTAGCTGAGGCTTTTAAGGAGCTGCTAGATGACCATTTGATGCCTGATGCTTGACTGTCTTTGGTAGGGTCAAGCAGCTTCATATTCGTTCTCGCAAAGTCCTAGACTTTCCCCTGAGCTCTGCACTTTCAGGTTGCAGTTCCAAACCCTTCATTCCTTACCTTTCTCAAGACTCGCCTGACTCTGGATCTACACTGGATGTCTCTCACTCCAAGATCGTCCCTTTACTCTCTGCTGCTCCCTGTTTTTGCACTTGTTTTGTGCTTTTTAGCTTCTTACTTTGCACTGCTTCTGGTTAATTGCATTTTGTGTTTGTTTTTACTTTGCAAAGCACTTTGGTCGATGTGAGGCGCTGCTGGAAGGTGCTAAATAAGTCAAGTTTGATTGATTAATTGATTGAAGATTCTGGTTATAATCTGAGAAAATGGGAAAATGGTCAGAGAGGTTTGAATACTTTTGCAAGGCAGCATGTGCCACAGCATCACCTTATAACTGTTTATCAAACTGGTTTAGGAGGAGTAAACCATTTCTTATCATAAGAATACGTCACATATTCACTTACCGTTGATAAACGCACCACACAGAGATTATTAGAATGCCTTAAAGAAGACCTTGTGTGCATTAATAATAGCTGGGGTTGTCTATGTCTGGAGAAAAACTCAACAAATGAAGACATGAGTCCTCACGAGCGGCTCGGAAATTACTATCCGGGGGAACCATCCTGTGCTCAGTCAAGCTTTGCTGATCGGTATGCACCTGCAGTCAGATGAGTGTGATGCTTCAATAAGTTCTGAAAAGGCTTTCTTCTTAAGTCTTAAACCTGTGCTGAATAACAATCCCTTTAAACCAATCTGTTTAATTTTTCTGCTCGTTTATATCATTGTTTCGGATTCAGTGCTTGGCTATGCAATAAACTCATGAGACGGAGACCTGACCACCACGTCACAACCTCGGCTTAACTATTTGTATCTTCCCATGCAGAGGTTCCTGCTTCTGGTTGATAACAGTGCTGTAGCTGTGGATACACATGCACCCAGCAAAAGACAAAAAAAGAAATCAAACAAATGTCTTAAAAAAAAAACCTTTTTATAGATGCTGGGTCATAAAACCCAGTCCAAGTGAGTAATGAGCTGGTGCAGAACCAGGCAGGTGACATACTGAGGGCGAAGCATGCTGGGAGCCGTGCGGTCCTGTCGGCAGGCTGAGCGGCGCTTTGTCATCTGCTAAAGCTGGTTTGTGCACACACTGATGGGTTTGAGCTGTCAGGGAGATGACACCCCCTCCTCATGATGGCAGATAAACACTCGGAGCAGAGTGGCACGCCCTGTTACCAAAACAGACTGAAAAGCACTGGGAGGCATTAGGGAGAAAGAGAGCGATGAGAAACACGAGAGCACGAGCGAGTCTGGGTTGTGAACTCTTATCCAGTTTTCTTCCCCATCAGTTTTACTCCCCTTCCTCTTCCTCCGGCTGCTTGTTATAGAAAACCAAGCCTTTTCGCGATGCCATTAGACAGCAAGGTTTTAAAGTGGCAAGAGGCAGGGAGAGCCTGCTTGTTATTTTGCCTCTATTGTCAACGAGAACCCTGCCGTTTCTTTCACACGAGTGCATCACTTTACAGACAAGGTTGTATAAAACGTTATGACCGAAGTCTCATAACTCCCTTAAAGGGAGACTTCAAGGCTCCCTGTAACGGTCAAGACAATGAAACAAACTCAGCAACATGCCAGACGAAGGTGGGAGGAAGAAATGAGGGAAACATGGCCACCAGAGGACAATGTCAGTTTACACTTCAACAGAACTCAAGTCAAGCCTAATCTGAATTAGCAGTACTGTTGACAAATATTTGTTCCCAAAACGTTTTCCTCAATTTTTGCTTTTTTGACTCACTTTAATGTTTCCAATCGTCAAAAATTGAATTGAAGAATTACAAAATGCAAGTTTTAAATGATGATTTCATTGTGAAAGGGAAAAGGATAAACAAAAAACATTATTTTTTTTTGCTATAAGATAATCACTCTCCATTTTAGATAGCGATTGATTGTGATTCACCACATTTTTTTTTTTTGTGGAACAGTGAGTTCATAATGCCAAAACTTGTCAAGACCAGTCCATGTTTGAGAAATAAGTGACAACATGTGCAGGACAATTTTCAAGAGCAGATGAAAAACTTGTTTTCTCACCTTAATCAGAGAGAAAGAGACAAGAAACATAAGGGAGAGAAAAAAAACAAAAAAACCAGAGAGCGAACATAAAGTTAATGGCAGCAATAATTGCAGATATTATTTATTGGTCTCATTAAACCTAATTTCCTAATAGAATAAGTTAGTATATTCAAAAGCAGAAAAGCTTATATGAAACATTTCCCCTGACTTTGTTTTATTTCCTAAAATGTTAGGCAAAAAAAATAATAATCTACCCCTAAGTCATAATAAATAGGAGTAGATTAGGGGGGTTTTTTGTTGTTTTTTTTCTCCATTTTTTTCTCCAAAGAATTTTTGCGGCACTAATGGCTCGTATTTTTGACAGTAGACAGACAGGAAGGAGGGCAGAAGACATGCGTGCTAACCCCCTGCGCCACTACAGCATGCCCCGGATTAGGGTTTTCAAGGCAAAACATTTAAAACTATAAAGCCATGAAATGGTGATGGGAGAAATGTCAATGTGCAACTATTTGAAAACTACGATATGACAAAAACAAGTCCTTGGCAGCAGGGGCAACAATACCAAGCATTCAACAAATTCTCTTTACCTTCTTTGTTTTTCGACATTTCCACCTACAGGTCCTTTCTTGTGTAGGTACAAGCAAATGTGCAATTTTTTTTTTTTTGATGAAGAAGGGTGGAAGTTGGCTATTTACTCGGCTGAGTGACCTATGCTGCAGCGATTGTTGAGACCTACAAGGTATGGTGGCATCGATGTTTACTTTTTTATATAAAAGAACTCATGCTGAATGTAGTAGAAAGTTTTAACTTGTCATTACTTTTCCATTGTAAACATTCATAGTCACGAATTAAACCAATCAGTCTCTCTTCCCCAGAACAGATAACTACAATTTGTGCAAGCTAATCAAGTTCAAGGACACACAATGTTAAGAATTATAAGAAAGTTTTTTTCAGTGCTGATTGCAATGTGATTTGAAGAAAGCAAAAAGATATATAAATGGTCTTAATCAGCCAACGCCAAAGTCATTTTTGCTCCCACTCATCTTCTGCTATAAAAAGGTGGCAATGCTTCGGGTTCGGTCAACAAACAGAAAGAAAATTGCCCAAAAAGGGACGAGAAGCATCTCTGACAGAGATGTTGCTGCATTCATCGCAGCAGGAGATCCCAAATGATCAGCAATCAAAAGAGAATAGTGGCCCACACATCGAGTTCGAACCCTTATCATCTCTCAGCTGGAAGCCCCGCAGAGACGACAGACCATCTTTAAGAACAAAATAAAAGAAGAATCCTAAATTGCTCAAGACGACAAGTGTGACAATACATGGTCATCATGGGCATTTCTGGAGCATTCCTGCCTTGTTAAAGATAAAGTGATTCGGTTAAACGGAACCGTGTTACAGATTGCTCCATCACACACCCTTGTAGGTCTCAACAATCACTGCAGCGCAGGTCACTCAGCCGAGTGAAGTCGGAGCTCAGAGCTCGAAACAGTGCTGCACACTCATAAACATTTAGATAAAAGCTTGAAAAAGGGCAAAAATAAAACTGCCTGGATTTAACAAAGTAAATATGTACAAGCCTCGTACTACATGAGTAATTATCTCAGTTTGGAACACGTTTTTTAACGTTAGCTGATGTAATGACTAGAGTGTCATTGTAGAAATCCACGTATACTGTGGCAGTCAAAAACATGCTCCTCTGTGTAAGAAGAGTCAAGCGAAGTCAGTCGATACCTGAAGATACTGAATGACCAGGTTATTCCATCAGTGTCCCCCCCCCCCCTTGATGACACAGACATGTTCCCAGATGACAAAGCCAGGATTCATCAAACTCAAGAAAGAGTTGTTCAGGAAGCATAAGACATTATCTTCATACATGGGTTGGCCACCGGAGTCTGGACCTGAGGATCTTTGGGATGTGCAAGAGAAAGCTTCACAAAATGGGTCATTTGTGAAACATTTAGATGAAAATAAATTGTGTATTAGGGTCTAGCCTTGTTTTTCTGTGGCCACTTTTCTTTAGACGGGCCGGTGTGGTAGTAAGCAGCCCCGCTGTGTTTTGAGAATAAAACAAAATCCCACCCTTTTCAACAGAGATGTGTTCAGCGTAAAAAAGCACAAGAGAGTTTGTACAGAAATGCCAACAAAAGCAATTCTTGAACATCAAGGAGAAAAAAATGTTTCCTTGCGGTGATATTTGGACTCAGCTGTCGACGGGGTCAACAGAAGTTCCTTGTATGAGGAACTCTAGTAAACATCTTTGGACAAAATGATGAAATATTTCAAAACATAAAGGCAGAGCTGCTTTCAAGCTTTCCTTTATATTTGCTTTTGTCCGTTAAAAGCTTTTGAAATTCATTTTCACTGTGAAAAACATCACCTTTACCCCAAGCTTGACTTTTTCATTCATACGGATCCTTGGCATGTTGTTACGAGGTTCATGCGCTGCTGAAAACATCAACAATGGCTCAGTTCTGTTCAACAGCCTCAATAAGGCAGGGCAACTTGCAAAAGCAATCCACATTTAGTCCTTACACCGTGTCTTGGAGGGGGGCAAAAAAGTCACCTGAAGGTGGCAGTACTGATTCAGATGATGTGTTGCAACTGTAAACTGTTCATTTTTGATCTGTGTTACTTGAGCCACATGAGGGAGTGTTGTTAAACCCTTAACCCCAAAAGCAGACATGTCTCCAAATCATTGAGAGAATCTCAAGGCATATTTCTGAAGAGGAGGGTTTTTGGTTGGCAAAGCTGTTTCGCTTTTTGCAGGTGATACGGTCCTGTTGGGTTCTTCAAGCCGTACTGATGTCATCATCATGCAGTGGAGCGGCTCAAAGATGGATGCAAAGCGGACAAAATAAGATTCAGCTCCTCTGTATCTCAGGTCTTGGTTCTCAATCAGAAAAAGGTGAAATGCTTTCTCCAGGCAGGGTTTTAGGAGCTGCCCTATGCATATATGTTATGTATACTTCACAAGTAATGGTAGGATGGAGTGGAAAATATATATGCATACATCCTTTATACGGTGGCTGGACTCAGCCTTTATAATATGATGAAGAGATGAATCATCCAGAGGGTAGCTTGGAGCAAAGCAGATATTTTTCACATTGGACAGAGTTAGTTGATAGGCTTCAGGCATCTGATCAGGAAACATCATGAATGCATCTTTTTCAGGGATTCTCGGGCAGACAACACATTGTGGATCCAGACCACCAGAATGAGCTGAACACTGATGCTACATAGGGGGAAATCTGGATTTACTTCCTGGAATTTGTTGCCCCATATTGTCAAAATTGGATAATAATGGATGAAAGCCTCATATATAAATATATCTTAAAATAAAGAGGTAAGGTGAAGCAAAATCTTTTTTTCTTTTTTTTTTTCTAATATCTTGATCATGTTCTGGTGAAGCAGCAAATCTTGTGCTCAGTTAATGGCCTGGTGATAGCCTGAAGTTGAAGAAAGCAAGACAAGTGGAGCTCTGGAAATATATATATATGTGTTTGTTTTTTTTTACTTACCTGCAGGTTAAACCATCCTGGGATGATGGAGGTTATTGGAAGACACGCATAATCATAAATGATGGTTGATATTTGCTAAAGTAGAATGAAGCGCAGAAGAACCAGAAGACGAAGAGAACGCTCCCGCTAAAACACTTGGTTACCTCCACACTGTTATTTCAAGGAAAAAAAATTAAAGAGTCAAGTGTGTAATAGATATATGTGCTAGTTTGTAATCTGGAATTGAAAGGAAGTTATACTATTAGGAAAGGCAAAAGCCGTATGGCACTCAGCATCTGAGGTCCAGCATTAAGAGTGAACAACAACCAGAAGGACCAATTTGGGGAGAACCACAAAATAGCTTACAGTTATTTTATCTTTGCTCATTAAAAGCTTTCAACTAACTACACCGGTGCCTGCAGTCTGGATTGTTTTTGTTGGGGTTTTTTTTACATTTCGGACATGTCATGTGGCTCATGCGCTGCTAATAACACAGACAGAGACACGGATCTGTTCGACACTCAGCAAATCAGGGCAACTTGTCAGTCCTGACTTTATAGAAAACGTGGATGCTGAGACGGAGGCAGCTAAATGGAATTCATGCATCATTTATCGTGGAACACCAGTTCTCCTCCTGTCAAACTGTCTTCTCTGGAAATGACTGTAGGGATTTCTGCTGAAAACACAAGCATTTTTTTTTTTACTGTTCTTCACTTTAGCTCATAACTTTGTTTCCTTGTTATCGTGACTTTTCTTTGATAGAGAGAAAATTCCATTCTCCATTAAAGGTCTGAGTAAGATTGTGTTTAAATTTCTACCATTTTGTTTTGAGGTGTTTTAATTTTTATTTGTATGCAAATATGTAAATGGTCTGAACTCATACAGCGCTTTTCCAGTCAATTTGACCACTCAAAGCGCTTTACATTAGAGTCACATTCACACTCACACCTTCAGACGCCGATATGCAGATTGGTAGGCAGTAAGAGGTTAAGTGCCTTGCCCAGAGGCACATCGACATGTGGGAGGAGGAAGCTGGAATCGAACCTACAACCTTCCGATCGCAAGATGACTACTATGTAGTTTGTATAACAGATTGGAATCTACAAGTGCAGTAGAAAAAGCAGTGAATGATCCGCTACCATTAAAAAGTAAACCCTGGCACTTTAATCTATTTTTGAGTCACTAATTGGAGCTTCCTGGTGAATCTGGAATGTAAACATATAGAAAACTTTCATAGTGATTCTATCACTGTGACCTACTGGCATGGTTGCTGCTGCATCTTTGAGGGATTAAAAATCACACACGAAATATGATTAAAATTTGAAATGTCTAACATTTTGCTTACACTATAAGTTAGCATTTGATCATATCCTTTCTCATGTTTAAGGAGATGGCATGAATGTTTACTCCACGTCGAAGAATAAATCCGTCTGCTTATCTCTCCCTTTGAAGGATGGACACTGCATGTAGCAATACGGACACAAAGAGCTAAATAAATCATTCAGGGGCGTTTTTAAATATTAAACACAGACACTTGATGTCGGATAGAAAGTAAAAAAATATATATATTAATATCAAAGCCTTTCAAAATCCTATCTAGAAAAATAAAAGCAGCTTCTCAATCCCACATCATTTAGATCTGGGGCATTTGTGATAGCAGTTCCCAAATGTTAGCCTTCCTTTTAACCGCAGAGCTGCTTCAGGCAGCACATTGTTGTCAAACAACCCCTGGGAATCGCATATGTGTTTTCATACTTTAATTTGATAAAGTATAAAAAATTCAGCCTGCCAAGGTTTTCCATATGCAGTGTCAAAAGGATCCTACAAGTCAACACTGACGAGTTGGGCAGCGCGTCTGTCAAAAACCACAAGGTTAATATTAAAATCCCTGCCTGTTTAAATACTAAATATTTGATAGCATGAGGCCTGTCGAATCATTAACATCCTGCTGCTGACACAGGCATTTAAAAAGGAGAGATGTTATCACTTATGGCAAAATCAGTAAATTCAAGAACCGACAACGTGAGTAGAACGTTTTTTTTCTCAAACGTCAAAATCGGAAACTGCTAATACACCGAAGTGTGTTTGTGAACAACTGAATGGGAAAGAGGTTAGCTGCTGTCCAAGCTGCCATTTCTGATCTGGTTACATGCTTTAAAGTGCACGACTTTAAACATGCAGAAATGAGGTCAATCTGCTGCAGCGCATTAGAGTATTGAACACATCAACATTTTCTCTGTACACGGTCTACAAAAAAGTAGATTTTTGGAATCATTATTTTCATAAAAATACAGCCCATCCTTATTTCATGTGCAGCATCTGCAGAAGATATTTCTCAAAAATGTCTTCATTCATAGTTCCTTCAGTTATAGAAAATCTGCTAGTTTTGAGAGTTAAATAAATATTTCTTCTTGGAGTTAGTATGGTGTGTTAGAAATATGTCCTATGATTGAACCCTAAAGGTCAAAAAATCATCAGAAGTGATCAAAATGTAGTTGCAACACCTTGTCACTTCAGGCACTCCCAAACACTTGGCAGGCTGAAGTGAGCGAATCTTTTATCAGTGCAGACAAAGTGTCTGCAAAACTGAACATAAGATTTAAAAAAAAAATAAAGTATGCTACACTAAAAAAACTCGTGGATAGGCGATGCTAAATTATTTTCTGAAAGCAGTGTCTCTTCATAACGCATAGAGGGTGGGATTCATCACTTTCTATATATTTAAAGGGAAATATGTTAAATAGTATTTTGGTCTGTTTGTAGCTACAACACCAAACCTAAGCAGACTTGGGCAGGAAACGGTTGAAATGTTATATTCAGAAGAGGGGAAGCACATTGGTTGAAACAGTTTCACAAAAATCTTTCTATATCAATTTGTGGAGATTGAACTTTTTCAATATTTATTGGAATCCACTCAAACTGGCTCAATTAGCATGACGCCTTGGCTCAGAATATTCATTACAGGCGCTGATTGTTTTAATTTACTCAGCATCTGAATCCACAGCCAACAGCCTAATGCTCTACTTCTACGGACAATCGCCAATATTTATGGGCTTCCAAACTGGAAACCATCCATTAAACCGAGAAGAAAAAGAGGTTTTGTCTCCGAAAATCCTTACAAGTCATTATTATTTGAATTTGTTGGTGAAAATTCTCTGGCTGGTCAAAAATAATGAAGAGATGGGAGAAAGGCAGATTTAAAAAAAACATTTTTTACTTCTTGTCTTGGTGATGGCCTCCTGCCTAGTTCTATGACAGGAACGAGTAATATTATTAAATGGATACTACCAATATCGTCCCAACTCAAACTCTCAAAATGATAAGTGAATAAAAGCACGGGTTCTTTTTGGTCAACTAAACCACAAATAGCTGTCAAATTTTAACATAAGTCTTTCACTAAGGGATAAACCAACGAGTTATTGTTCAAAATGGATCAAAATGTGAGAAAACAAGCTCGCTAATGAACAAAACAAAAAAATATTGTAGTTTTTTGGGAGTTAAGCAAAATAACAGTTATACACAACATATTGTATGAATAGTTTCTCTCATCTACCAACAATAATCACCCCCAAGCAAAAGCTGCAGACTTTGAAAGATGAGGATCATTACAATTTAAAATAAGGTGGGGATTTCCTGCAAAGCTCACCCGTGAAGCAGATCATCAAATCTCCTCTGACCTCTAATCTTTACACTCTGAAGCCCCACTACATTTTATCTATTGGCAAAATTTTTGGTATTTTTGCGTAATCTCTTATGATCATAATGAGGCTTTAAGATCGAACAGAAAGTTTCTTACAGAAAGAAAGCCACAGAGAAATGACTTAGTGGTAGTAATAAATTATCAGTCTTGGGAAATCACAGGACAGCGTGTGAAAATACTGTAATCGACTAGCTGCACCTTAAAAAAGAAAAAAAGCACCACCTAAACAACGGCTCCTACTCTGTGTGCTGGCTCCAGGTCAAGCTGCTTTTTTTTCCCATCAATTCATTAGATCAATGCATTGTCATTTTGTTCCAGTCTCCTCCCATTTTGTACAACTAAACCATTGACTTTCAGCGTCATTAACCACAAACTTTTTTACTTTGGCTTTTGGGTGCCTTTTCACACATTGCTGCTTCTATTTGTCACAATTTTATGTTTTGTTTTTTTGTGCTTGCTAAGCTATTTATCACTAGAATTATTTTATCCCTAAACATCTCTCCTAAATTCAAGGTATGAACCAGTGTTGTTTCAGCTATCAATTCAGAACTTAAAGTGTTCAATTAAATTGCCTCTTCAGCTCTTCTTTCATCTGAAGATTTTCTCTCTAAAAGGTGCTATATAACGAAAAGTTATTTACTTTTAAAGAGTACCTAGAGCGGTGCTTACTTTTATAGCGCTTGTTTTGCATTTGAGATTCCAATTTCCTAAACAATCTACTCATCAAACAATTAAACAATTCGTCAAGAACATATAAATAGTATTTAAAGCATTAGCAGCATTTACTCCTCGTCTCTGTGTGTTCAACTTTCCTTCTGTAATGCAACACCTACCCATAAACTAACATGTTACACCGGGAAAAAAAAAAATACATTGAAATAATGGTAAAAAATAACATGTATCTTAACATCTGAGATTTTATCACCTCAGTAGGGTTCCCAAATGGGCGATCATGTCTCCATGTCTGGCACTGTGCCGCAGAACTCTGTGTGCTAAATGAGAAAAGAAAGCAAAGACAAGTGATACCTGGCAGACGCCCAAAGATTTAGACAAGGTGCTCAATTTATGGAGAGGACTTCTTTGCCTTAAGTATGCATTGTATTAAGGAAAACTCACAAATTACAAAGAAATGGACGTACTTTTCAGTAAGTATGTCCAGAAGACATCTGTTTTTGATTGGTCCAAGGTGGTATTGTGATTTTCTGAGACACTGAATTTGGGGTTTTCTTTACCCGTAAGTTATAATCAATACAATTGCAAAAAATAAAAGCTTGAAATGTTTTACTCTATGTAACAAACCTCTATAAAATGATCGACTCACTTACTGAAATGACTGGCAAGAAAAACTTAACTTTTACAGAACATTTGAGATGTGCTAGCAACAGAGACACAAGACTTCCAGTAGGAGACGTAATTGTGATTCAAACTCAACTGGTTTTACTGTGAGCAAATTCTAAAAATTAAATGTGAGCCTTGAACTCGCTCCAAAAACTAAAATACAGAGGAAGCCCACACAGAAAAAAAAAAAAAAAGCATTGGTGCAACAGTTTGACAGGGAAATGAAATCATCATCAGACACCTGGCAGACAAAAATGTCTTTTCGGCTTTCAGATGAAGCCTCTCCACTAACAGTGAAGTAAAATGCCTAAGGCTCAGTCTGTGTTCTGGCATCCTCTAGATTCAGGAGGAAGAATGTCGAATACAGAATAAGCAGAACTCCTGTTGAAGAGAAAGAAGGAGGAGAAAAAACACCCCAGAAAAAGTAAAGTAAATAAAACAGCATGAAGAAAATTAAACTAAAGAGACTTTTCAAACTGGGACTCAAATGACTCTCTGGACAAATAAAGCTGTGAGCAAACATTAATTCACAGTCGTATTACAATTTGTGCAAATGTTGATTCACTTTCACTTGGAAAAATATTCAGAACCCAAACAGATTCATTTTAGTTTGCAACACACAATGTCGCCATTCGAGGATTTAACAAAGAATGCAAACTATGTTAAGCTCCACAAGCAAACCGCAAAGTATGTGACGGGGGTCTCAACATTTTATTAGGACTCCCAATGTGGCAAGTAAACCGCACAAGAATGTTGTTTAGAACTTGAACATCAACTGAGGAATTAGTTTTGCAGCACGTGAAGATGATGAACGTGGGTAGGGACAGGAAAATTAACGACAAAGGAAACAAGAGCAAATAAAATATTACCTGGACTGGAAAACTGTTTCTGCAGGGCAGCATTTTTCTATTTTCTTCTGCAGTTTGAGTAGAGAGAATACTATTGAATGGAAAAGCAGAGTCTCAAGGGAGCACACAGTGTAAACCTCGACCAAAGGCCTTTATTAGTTCATCTAAAGAATCATTAAACGCCTCCTCAACAAAATACTTTTGCAGGCAAGGCTGAGTGTTTGTGGATCTGCAAAAACAAAGTTGTGAAAATGAAGAAAAGTTCTTGTACTGAAAAAACACTGGCAATATTTTTATGGTATGAAGAAATCCCACCATCTACCAATTCTAGGGTTTCAACGTGGTTGAAAAACAGCTTGACCTGTTTCAGGTCAGTTGGGATTAACAATATTATATATATTTACCATGCCATCTGCCACATTAATGGTAGGATAGTTCTTTAGTCTAACATTCACACAAGTCAGACGTTTAAATACCTTAGAAGTGTTAATATGAGATTATTATACATTTACATATAAGATGTGCTGTTGGTGACCTGTCCAGGGTGACCCCTCCTCTCGCCCGGAACGTTAGCTGGAGAAAGGCACCAGAACCTCCTGACCCCATTAGGGACAAGGGTGTTAGAAAATGGATGGATGGATGAATATGCTGTCTGTCTTTGACTTCCTCTGTAGATGTGACAGGCGATATGATTTGCGATCCTCAATTAACATTTTCCTTTGTTCTTTATTTTATTAACCATATATTAACGTTACTCTTGGAACACAAGACCTCTGTTTTTTGTGACAATTTTTTAAACTTGGATTTCAATTTTACAAAGTTACTAAAAAGTGACACTTGATTAACCAAGGACTATTAATCACTAATGATTTATATTCTAGATACTTCAAAATAAATGAAATAACGAGTGCAAAGACGTGGCCTTTTAGTAAAATGTTAGTTTTCTGCCACATAATGACAACTACTTTGATGTAATTCTCCTATAAACTCTTCCTAAAAATCTGCCAAATGTTGTGAAAAACAGCTCAAATTTTAACAACTTGCTCAAAGCTGTTTTACGGAATTTAATAAATATCAAAACCAATCGCAATTAAGGGTGAGTCGTTTTTTTTATTTTGACATAAAGCATTATATTAGGATCATCACATTGTCTTATATAAATATTAAATTGTTGCTGTTTAAAGCGCACATATAATGACACAATGTATTCATTTTTATTATACATTTTTTGTTTCACACATTGTCTGGACATTAATGTGAAAATGCCAAACTGACACCTGAACTCCCATAACCTTTTAAAAACATAATGCGAACATAAATCAACATAACAGAAATAATTCATCAAGGAATAAATTAAAATAAAATTAAACCTTTTCAGGCTCAAAGAGCCTCCAGATGATTTCATAAAAACATCATGGCCACTTACATGAATGACTGCAGCATCAAGAGCTTTGAAAAGTGCTGTGCATAAACACACAAAGGATATGTCGTCCTCTTTAAATAACTAACATGTTGACACCTACTTGACTTTGCAGTAACCTCAGAGTCAGTCCTTCAACATGCCTCTAATTAACTGAAAATGTTCAGACGTTCAATGCAAATGCCTTCCACAGATGTTATTTGTCAGAAAGTTATTACTGGAGTGCCTGTCAGCAAATAAAGCTGCTGCGCATGTGGGCGATTGCGTCGCTTCAACATTCCCACATGGTGTTTCCCACACGACCGATAGAATTACATTCTCTCAAATGTGAACAGACGATACACATCTTCAAATAAAATAAGGCGTCCTAGAGGCTGCGCAATTATCTATGCATAAGCTGGAAGATTTGGCCCAAAGACCAGGCCTGAGGTATGTCATGATCAGCAACAAATCTCAAAACAGACTGCTTTCTTTTCGGTCTGTAAACCTTTGAAAAAGAAAGTTCATCTACCCATGTGCTAAAAATACAGCACAAATCTTTTCAATGTATACAGTTTTAAAAGCCAGTAGAGCAACTCCACTTAAGTTAAAAATTGATATTTTTAGTGTTGCGCTGTCATTTTTAAAATAAGAGATTTTTATTTCTACCAATATCCTTTTTACACTTGAACACAAGTTTAGAAAATACTTCAAAACTATTCTACTGTAAAGGCAGTAAAAATGTAATTCATTTTGATAAAGAAAGAAGCAACGCCTTCCCTGCAAGTAATAGTATTAGAGCAACTTTGTAGTTTTTAACAGAAATTTAGAAGCATAGAGGAGATTTCAAATTTAAAATTGCAATAAAATGTTGAAATAAATAAATTAAAAAAACCTGATCATGATGTGTTTTTCTGTATGCGTCTACAGGAGCCTGATTTCAGAACAATCGGAGTAGAATCCAATTATTGTGTTGGTAACAATAAAAACTGTTTTTCGAGACTTATCGCCGATTCATTCAGGTACAATAAGTAGATTTCTCCATTAGGCAATCTGCACTTCTCGGGAGGTCTGCAGCGATCTCAGTGGCAGCTCGTCTGTGATGTCGACCGGGTTGCTGTAGGCCTGAGAGCCATCCTCCCCATGCTGGTGGCGTGCAAAGTTCACAAAGACCTGAAACAGCAACAACACATCGACGAAAATCAAGACAAATTCCATTTCTCAATATAATGTTTTTCTCCTCTTTTCTCCTGGTTTTGAAAAAAAAGAAGCCAGAAACAGTGATTCAGCTGGCAGCTTTCATGTGAATGAGTTGCCGTACAAAGGCCACAAGGCATCAAGCAGACGTCTGGACTCACGCAGTGAATGTCAGCTTGACATCTTTGACCAGCTGAGAAAGAGAATAAAACAATCATTCTCCTCTCTGTGATGCCAATAAATTATAAGACAAAATCAATCCTATGGCTTTCATAAAAAAAAAAAAAAAAAAAAAAAAAAAAAAAAAAAGTGGGTTTCATTGTGCCGTATAAACACCAGGCTCGGTGCGGCCAGCTTCAGCGGTAATGGCACGCAAAAAAAAAAAAAAAAAAAACTTTTATTCTGCAGAGCAAAAGCAGCAAAGAGGATCGTATAAAGTGATAAGAGCATTGCTTTTTCATTAAATGGATTTCAATAGCTGTGTGAAAGTAAAAGCATGTGATTTATGAGGCTGCTTTTAAAATCATGGGGATAAGGCAAAAAAAGACTAGTCATCCAGGCCAATCCTATCAGAAACTACTCAGAGTATCTATCAATTAAAATGCTCTTTATGGTCACAAAATATGCTCTGGCAGGAGGCAAATAAACGGGGCTTGAATTACCAGATGAACACATCAGTGTTGTACTGAGCTGAAATATATTCTTTTGTTTCATGAAACACCGATAACTGGGAAACAGAGATCTGTTATTCTGTTTTAATTAACTAATGAATATAATCTGCAGCCTATTGTTTATTTTTTTTAATATCTGCAACAGCATTATTAAAAGAATAAGTGTTAATTATGGTGACATATTTAATTTGCCAATGAGAACATTTTATGAATTCACATTGGAAAATGTGGTCAGACATCTTACTGTTATCATGACAGTAAAAGAAAAAAAAAAGCTGTTAAAAAAAACCCTGGAAAACATAATAAGAAAGTTCAGTTCAGAAATATATATGGAAAAAGATTTTTTATATGAAAATGTAAAGAAAATAAAGAAATGTAAAATTGAAGATGACAAACAAAAATGGACAAAGTTGAGTAAAACAAAAAAAAAAAAAACAAAGAAAAGTTGTGTTTGGAGAGTTAATTCCTTATTGTAAAACAAAAGCTTCATAATAGAACATTTTATATTATTAGAAAGTCTGCTTATTTCTGCTCAGGTATCTACAAAGAAAACACTTCAGGTTCATGTGCTAAGTGCAACACGGCTCTGTTCAGACCTGCCAACTCTCACTTTTGGACCATGTGGTCGAAGTGTGTTGTATGAGCTCGGCTGCTAAGGGAGAGCTCCAGCAAATTGGTTCAGGGAACGGTGTGAAACGTGGTGATTAGCTCAGCTGTGTATGTTTTAATTACTCGCCGTTTATTAGCAGTTATATGTTGGGGAACCTGAAACATCCCCTGGACACAAGTCCTGACGGCTAACACAGAGCATTAACAGGACCAGTGTCTTCCTTGGTAAATGGTATTTGCCTTTCTGAAGTGCAGAGCGAACATGTTGCAGCTTAGTACTAAAAAACCAGAAGGATAAAAGGCAGAGAAAGAAGAACGCTGCTTTTTATTTTCAAGAAAATGAATGGACTGAGGCCAGATGAAGGAGTACATCAATGGAATAAGGTTTATTTTCTGAGGAACGTAAATACGAAATATAAATAAATAAAACATCTAAATGTCAGGTATCTGATTGCATTTTTGAGCCAAAATAAATCTTTAGCCACAAGTATCAGTTGTCCACAAAGTTTTAAGTGCTCATGTTCAGATTTATGTTTAAGGAGAAACTTCTCAAAGCTTGCGTTAGTGGAAAAGTAGAAAAAAAAACTTGTTGGAACATTAATAAATCAAGTGATCAATTTGTGGTTTTCACAACCCTTGAGTTCAATGTATTTTTAGATGGATTTCACGATACACCAACACAAACTACTGCATAATTTTATGATAATCTGTTTTCATGGAAGGTGGGGGCGAGCGCTTCTATTCAGCCTCTCTACTCTGAGCTCCTCCACCCTCTCCCACCCCCCAAAAAATCCAGTGCAACTACATATTTTTAGAAGTAGCCTAATAGTAAAAACTAAATGAATCGTCCTCTTGTTAATTCAACATAAATGGGTTAGGGATAAAGTTTTGAGGAAGATTATATCAGGAACATTTTATAACTTGACAGAAAAGGTAATGAAATGAATATTCATTAGAAAGATGACACTTTCAAGAAAGAGCAACAAGCAGGAATGCCAGGAGGGACACCGTTTACGCTTACAGTATGCGTGAGATGGATGTAGTTAAACACGTACTAATTGTGGAGGAAAAGCTGCTAGGGGCTACTTTCTGTGAACCTCTTCAACAAACTGCATGGCTTAGACATGAGATAAACTCATCCGTCATCAGGATTTTAAATCTTGTTGCGTTTCTAAAACAAGGTCACAAAATTAGCTCAAACGATAAATCTGCGTGTGTCATGTGACGGCTGTATGCTGGGAAACCTCATAACTGAGAAACAAGCAGCAGAGCCGCTAAAGCTCAAGTGTGCAAGGCTGACGTCAGCTCATCAGCAGTGTGCATCAAGGTCAGGCTTGTCAAAGCATTTTGTCAGATGACAGTGAGTAAGAGGATAAGAATGACAATAGCAACAAATACCCTCTCTGCCCATCTCTGTGGGCATCTCTGACCCCGCTGCTGGCTGATATCGGTTTGATATGCCGAGGCACGCTCAGAATTTGATATTCACACTCAAGGCTGCGCAGTTATCCAGCAGAATATCCAAGTAGTGTTTGTGTTTAAGTTTCCATAAGACCAATAGTTGGAAAGGTTTTGCATAGGGCAGCACTTTTGACTGAAACAAAAAAAAAAATAAAGTGGATACACCTTGTGCTGTGATGAGTTCTAATTTTTTGCTTCCCCTAACATCCCCTTTTATTTAGGTATCCAGGAATAACATGAACATCATGCACAGGTGCAACTAGGTGGCATTTCTGTGATAACAGATGGATACAGGCATTAATTACATTATGGAGGGTAAACTCAGGTGTTGATTTGGAGACCACCGAGGCATAACGCAGGAGGGGAAGGACGTCATTTACACAATTAACCTCTGTTATATAACAAAGGACATGTTGCAGAATGCAAAGGGATTTATCTAGAGATCATACACACAATCTGCCAACACATTAATGTATTGATTTAAAGTTCTAGGTTGGGAGTTCACTTCACAAAGGAAAAATAGTAAAAAAAAACCAAAAAAAAAACCTTTGTGATAACATTCCAGTTAATGATCAGGATGTCAGCTTAAGCCTAGAAATCAGATGAGAACTTTTTTAATGACTGGAATCAGACACATTTGTTTAGCCCTGTTCGCAGGTCAGTCAAAAAATGTTTTTAAAGATCTTCATCTAATCCGTATACCTTCATCCATATCATTGTTCATTGTGGATAAAGTTAATATGCTAATTTCAGTATCTGTGAGGCTCTAAGAATGAAATCAGATGAAACGCAGAGATGCTACGAGTTAATTAAGAGGAAACAGACTTTTTTATACCCCATTGAGACATGTCCGAAGTTCTCTCAAGCTGCAAAAAAAGACAGAAATATATAAAGTCCAATCAGTAGAATAAGTTTTATTTGGATCTTTCCATTTATCTATCAGCATAATCCCAGGTACCCAACAGGGGATGTCGATTTCATCCATTTATAGATGTTTCAGCCTGAAAAAACATCAAAATTAAATGTTCAGATGAAACCACAACCTGCCGCTTGTATCTTGAAGCCATATTATGACCCAAGAAAAGGGCATCCTCAGGCCTTCGACGGATGGGCCTGAGGATGGATCATGGCCGTTTGTCATGTGCTCCTTTGAGGGCCTGAGGATGCCCTTTTCATTAGTGATTCGTCCTAAACTTTGTGTCGGGGCCATCAGGAAATGTTTGGTAAAATTAGTATTGTTGTTTATCAGGTTTATAATCTAAGTAATCTGTTTTAGACAATTTATAGAAAAAAACTTGAAAATGAACTATTCCAGAAATGCAACATTTACCACAAACAATGATTAGAAGTTAACCCAATAAAGCAATTTCACACCTTTCCATTGTCAGTGATATGTTTCCATCTGCTCCTTCATACTGGCCAAGCTATATCACATTATGTGTATTAAAAAAAAGCAAAGCACTAGCAGTGGAGTGCCAAGACTGTTGTTGTATGAATCCTCATAAATAAATATTCATTTGGCAAAAAAGCAGAGAACGTTGGCATCAAGCAATAAAGGACGATCAGTCCCACCTTTAACAGGCTGCACGAAAAGTGTTCTTGGACTCTATTTTTCTGCTAATGGCCCCACATTCTTATCTATCCACGTCTTTATAGTTAGAACTGCTTCATGGTAAAATAATATCAACATAAACTGAACATAGCACCTTAGCAACAATGCATGACGCATCTTGAAAAAATCTATTTGCTGCCTTCCTTCTCATCCTGCTTTGGTGACAAATTTGAACAATTTTCCAAATATTGTCATGATAACAGACTGTCCTCTGAAAGACAAGTGACACTGTCACATTCTCCTTTGAGATCCACACTGTCCCCACAATCACCATCCCCGCCGCAGCCAAAGGCCGTGTCGATCAATATTAATTGTAGTTCAAGTTGGGTGTTATACTGTAGGTCAAGGCTGTGCTGTATAAATCAGCAGCTGAAAGGTGACTGTCTAGGTCTCTATTGGCTCTGTACCCCAACCCCCTCTGTGTTATAACACCCTGACCTGCTGGTTTAGGTATGATTTATTTACTGCCTTTTATCTGGTAAATACTGACCAGAGCACAAACTGCAGCAGCTGACACAAATGTTCAGAGACGTATTCAAGGTTAGCAGCTGCAGTACGGCTGAAGTTGAAACATGGCTCGAGTTAAACGCTTACCATAAATATTAATGAAAGCATTTACTTTCTGATGTATGTTTTAAATACTTAATTGGATGACTAAATGACTCCTGAAAGACGTATTTTACACAAATAATACCTGCAAAGATGGCATTCATCCCAAATTACAAGCCATCCACATGGGGATCGTGTTCATAAAATTCTGACAGTAAAATTCTTAATATTGCTGCAGCATCCTTTATATGGCGCTGATAATTTGATTAAAATACAGCAGAGAGACTGTAAAGATGCCTCCCATCTGTGTCTGTTTTTGCTCCTCTCTCAGCGAGGTGGACTCATGACCTTTCCAGACCTACGAGAAGTCATCCCCACCTCCCCGTCTGGTCATCTGCTGTGGAGCTAATAGAGGGTTTGTAAGACCAATCACACCCACACTCACCACTCACTGCCTGATTGTATCAGACCTCTGGGGGCGCGAGAAAAAAACACAAGGTGAAGACAGTCTGAGGCATCCAGTACTCGGCTTATTTTCAACAAAAAGCTGTAGCGCTTAGGATGAAATAAAGAGAAGATATAGAAAGCACTCCCCACATTTTTTTGGGTACCTCAGCTGAAAACGTGTCAAAAGTCTTAAAGCAAATAGGAAATAAAGTAATCTCTTAATGCAGTAGCATAATCGCGCACAAAATAAATGTGATAAATCCAACATAACTTTGCATACATTAATTCAGATAGGGGTAAAAGTCTGATGCAGCATTGGATCAGGTTTCTCTAACAAATATTTTATGCTATTGACAAGCAGCAAAGGTCGCCGGGAGCGGGAGTCGAACCCGCGACGTCCACGTCGAGGACTCCAAATGTGGAGTGTGTTAACCCCCTGCACCACCACAGCACGCCCTGGGAAAAAATATTTAACAACAGACAATTCTGGTGGGTCTGGCATGAAGTAAAAAAAAAAAGAAGATGACTATGGAGAAAAGTATAAAGCATCTGATGTGGAAGATCTGTCATGAGGGACTTGTCATCAATGTATGTTTCAGAAGATATTGGTTGAATGGTTGGGCAAAATGGTTGAATTGACAGAAATCTGATCATTGGACATAAAATCGTCATTCTGCAATGAACAGAGTTAAATCCTATAGGAAACCTGTGAGGTGAGCTGAAGAAAAGAGAAGACTCAAGATGATCTAGAAGAATGGTTCTCAATCCTGGTCCTCACTGTCTATCTCTCTGTCTGTCAGGTTTCCGGCATATCTCTGCTCTAAAACAAATGATTGTATTCCCTTCTAAGCATGCCACAAAACCCTGCAGCAGCATTTTAATCAATACTTTAAGTCAGGTGTGTGGAGACGGGAATACACTTAAAATATGACAGACATCGTATGTCTCTGCAGATGTCAAGATACGAGATCGGCACAGTAAAACTTTCTTGGCTATTAAGTGCTATTGGTTACTTAAAATTCCTAGAGTGCACCGCTGATGGATTGTTGAAGTAGTAATCCAATAAGCTGAGCTAATGTAGAATTATTTGTAAATATCAGTCTATTTCAGGAAAAAGAATTTCAGGGTCAAAGTCTCCCTTGTACAGTAAAACTAGCTAAAAATCAATAGTTTGCTCTCAAGAATAAAAACAGAGAAAATATTTATCATTCTCAACATCATCATTTATTTGTCAAAATGCACTCCCGAAGAACTTCCCCATGAGGATAAAAGTGAAGCTCTGGAGTTTGTACTAATAAATCTGGGTAATAGAAAATCAATCACCACCAAAGTAACTTCCTAAAGCAAAGACTTGTTCTTTTTTATGTTCTACTACAACCAAAATTTGGTTGAAGTCTCTTGTGTGAAAAATGAGACTCATTTTACAATGTCAGTAAATTGAATAATGGAAAACTAATGAAATATTAAAAGCTGAGCTGAAAAATATCAATAGTTTAGAAGAATAATGTCAAAAATACACACAACACTAAAGTTATGATTCTCTGTACCTGACCCATTTCAAGCTGAAGGTATGTAGGCAGACACAAATCTATACAGACTTTTTGCACACAGTGTTATGTATAAGCTTTTTTGTAAATTTGCAGAAACTTTTCAAAACATGAAAATGTGGGAGCATATACTACCATTTAATCCTGCTTTAATATACAAATTTCATGCATAATCCATGATTTAAAACAAGATGGAAAGTTTTTAATTAACAAAGTGAGGATAATTTTTTTTTTTTTTTTGTTATGTCTCACCTGATCCAGAGTTGTCTGGGACACAGAGTAGTCCTCCACGCCCAGCCTGTGCTGATTCCTGGTGAACTGACTGAAGATGTTGGCCAAAGCTCCCTGTGTGTATGGGAGTTGGTACTGGAGTGTGTTGTGGTGTTTCTCCTTGAGAACGCTGTCTGGGAAAGTCAGCTGGACAAAGTCCTCGACTGGTTTGAGGGCAGGAGGGGAGCCGCCGACACGCACGATCACCGTGTACCCATCACCAAATCTGGAATAGAGTTAGTAGACATTTGGCATTTGATTTACATAATTTCTGTGGTGATTGTATGAAAAGAAGGAAACATACAATACTGACCATAAAGTACACAATATTTAACTTGATAGAAAAAAATCTGAAAGTTGCAACAATTCCCAAAGGTCAAAACTTGTTCCAAAGTTTGTGGAACAACAGTCTCCAACTCCAATCCTCAAGACCTGCTGCCCTCCATCTTTTAGATGCACCCCGTTTCAACGCACTTGAACGAAATGAGAGATTCTTCATGAGAAGACTGCTGAATCTGATGCCACACTGAGGAGGTGTGATGTTTACTTTAGGCTTAGAACATGTAGAGATCAGACAGTATATATTAACTTGTTTTGTCATTGCTCAGTTAGGTCATCTTTAACTAACCTTCATGCGAAACATCCTAAATTTTAACTAAAAAGAACAATACTTCAAAAGGTTTGAGTCCAAACAGCAGCCATGTCACATTTTTTGAAGATCATAAATTCAGACTACTTCATGATGTCAGATGGGTTCTACTTAAGCAATTTATTGATTCTCGAAGTCTAGCAGTAGCCAGGCCTGAGTATTGCTAGTAAACGTGCACCCCAAAACTGCAGCTAAGAACAGCTAATAATATTTTCACGTATTGCCAGGAAGTGCCTGCAGATTGGTGACCTTATATTTGGTAGGTTTTTGAAACTGCTCATTTTCCAGACACCAAAAAACATTGACTTATTGTCAGAAAATGGCTGAATGTTTTTTTAAGCGCTTAGTCTGTTTTTAAAAACAACTGGGAAGCAAAAGGAAGTACAAAAACAATGCAAAAGTAAATTTTACATAATAGGTCCCTTTTATGTTTGGCTGAGAATAAGGGC
Organism: Poeciliopsis retropinna; assembly: GCA_010277075.1. Lineage (NCBI taxonomy): Eukaryota > Metazoa > Chordata > Actinopteri > Cyprinodontiformes > Poeciliidae > Poeciliopsis > Poeciliopsis retropinna. Next base: position 6,894,208 of record VMRM01000019.1, read on the forward strand.
ACTGTGTTGACATTATAATCTGTAATAAACTGCTCATTTAAGTATAAAAATCACAAAAAAGTTGTTCATTGTACTGAAGCTACAGCAATGCTCCAGTACTATAATTGTGTCTAATTTTATTAATGTACTTTCACACTCAATGGCATTAACAGCCCCTCTCATAAAGAGGAAGTCTAAAAAAGTGGTAGTGTCATCAGTGCATGGTGACAATACCGCTATATTATGAGCTCAAGCTAAAAATATTCAATTGGAAATAAAATAATTCTCAAAACCATTAACAAGCCCAGTGTAATTAATATTTTTGCTAAAGCTATGCATAAAAAGTTATCACAGACATAAATATTGTCATAAATGAGGCTAAACTCTAAACTTAATTAGCATTCCATATCTTTGAATATGTGTTATGTCTGCTGAGCAGCAAATAAAAACTCTGTGCCTTGTTATTCTGTCATTAGTACTCCTATGACCCCTTGTTTTCTGCCTAATTAATTCCCTGATGTTGGATTTACTCTCAGAAATGTCCATTGTGGCTTGTACTGAGCTTCATGTAACGAGTGTTGGAGCCCCCTCAGTGACAATTAGAGATGTGGTGGATAAACCAAGCCTGCGTGATCCCAAAGGGAGGGAGGAGGAAGTGAAGCACTGCTGCTACTGAAAGACACAAGCAAATCTCATTGGTGGCCAGGTTCCTTGAGTCAAAACATGAGAAATTAGACTTAAAGAGTCAAAATGTGGCAATATTGTATGTTACTACAATTAATGAGCACTGGTTCTTTTTAGGAATTGTATTGTTTATATTTAGTGGTTTCAAATCTGGTTTGAAGATGATTTTGCTTGACATTAGGCCAGTAATAACAATAGGATATTGTTATTACAAACATTTATTTATAACAAATAAATGTTTGTAATTTCCTGAAACATGTTTTAGGAAACCAATAAGCATTTATTTCCTACATAATAATATTTAAGCAGTATTTAATTCAATATTTTTCGTCTGCGACAGACTTCTTCGGAACAGTAAACCACGAACGTTACGATTTTGGTGAAACAATCAATCAATCAATCAAATTTTATTTGTATAGCACATTTCAGCAGCAAGGCATTTCAAAGTGCTTTACATCATAAACATAAAAACACAAAGTCATGTAACAGAATAAACAATCAAAATATTAATTTAGACCGTCAAATTTGTAACTTGTTATTCATTTATCTAAATGTTTTACTTTGTGCAGATCCTGACCTTTGACATACTTCCAGTCGTTTGATTTTAGATTGTCTATTGGCTAATTTTTTACTTATCCCTTTCCCTATCACGTCACGGAATTTAAGCGCCTGTTTTTGCCGGACTCCGCCGTCCGTTTTACCACTGGTATTAGCCGGGGCCCGCTGCCCACAACAGGACAAGGTCTCAACCTTGCAGCACCAGGCTCCATACACCTTTACACGTAATTTTGCGCTAGGACTTTGCCGTCTTACACGGATTTTGTGCATTATTTTTATCTCTAGCCTTTTATCGCGGAATTTAAGCGCCTGTTTTCGCCAGACTCCGCCGTCCGTTTCACCACGGGTATTAGCCGGGCCCCGTTGCCCACAACAGGACAAGGTCTCAAACCTGCAGCACCAGGCTGCAAGAAACAAGAAAGAGAAACATTCATAATCTGCAAACTGTAATGTATAAATCAGGTAATTTTCACAAACTCTAGCCAGGATTCTATGTCATATCAAAACAACAAGAACAGAACAAAACAATAATATTCAACTTTTTTTCTTTAGGATACAACAAACTAAAAGGCAACAGTCCCCCATCAAGGTTGAAACCATTGCCTTTTAGTGTTTACTTTTTGCTATATCTGAGATGAGCTTAGTCAAACAACTCTAGCTGCACAAGTCCAACTTTCCAAAAACATTGTAGCAAAATATCTACTTCAGTAGAAAGCAGGCTTTCCGTGACAGTAAAAAGCCCTTATCAATTAGCTCTCCCTCAGTCTGTCCCTCTGCTTGCCTTTTATTTCCTCTCTTGTTGCACCAAGGCAGAGATTTCAGGCACCACTTTGAGGGAAATAAGTCTTTTATATGCTCATATTTTACTTCCCCTCTAAATCCACCAGAATCCACGTTCTTTCATCCTGGACACACTGTCTTGGCTCCTCTAAAAGAACTTCTGCAAGTGTGTGGAACGGAAAACACAGATATCAGTAAATAGAGCCCACGTTGCCACACGTGGGCCAGCGTTTGAAACAATAAATTAGCTTTTAACTGGTGATTTGAAAACCACATAAAAGCAAAATCTTAGCAACTTGGGGCTAAATTTAGCCTGGGAGGAAATAATGAATGGGTTATATTTACAGTCATGACTGCACACATTGTCACATCTAATCCTTTCAGAATATTTTACATTTCAGATATGATACAGCAGCTCAACACAGCGTGGCAGAGCAGCTGTAATTTCAACAGCATGCCCCCCTCCCTCCCCCGACTCTTTTCCCCTTTCTTCATTTTCATTATTCTGCCTCAATCTTCTCCTCCACCGTGGTATGCCTGGTAGTCATTCTTCCATGTAATTTAAAACAAACAACAGCCAGACACAGATAAGAGCATGACGGGCTGAAAATAATTCGGCTGCCTTTCTTCGTCTGCGGGAGCCTAGAAAGGTCATCAGTGCTGCTGCCAAGTCACAATGTTTCTGTGCACAGGAGGGGAGGGGCAACTGCAGGTCGAGAGGTCAGAGTGGGGCTTGGGTGGTCTGACACTTTGATCAATCATGATCATACAAGTAGCTTCTTTAGACCCGTAGTTGGTGCTTTCAGAGTAAAGATGCTCTGATCCAGGAGGAAAACAGTTGAAAGAAGTGCGAAATTCTTCACTAATTTAAAAGTTGGATGGTTGAGAAGGAGTGAATGGAGATCATCTACTGTACAATAGTACATTTTTAGGTTAAAGCTTTTTTGGTAAACACCTTGTTGGTGCTAAAATATTTTATGTAAGAACTTATTTTTGTTATTTCTTATAAAGAAATTGTAATACATTCGACACTGAATTGAGCACAAGTAAAACACAGTAAGAAGAAAAAATGAAATCTTTGAAAGACCTTCACATATTCAGGAATTATTCAAAGAAAGATTTATTGTTTGAAATTATTATGTTATGACTATTGATCAAAAATATCTTACTGTAATCACAATAGACTGTTTTTTATTTTTACATATAGATATTTGTAAAATGTTGCGATACAATAGCAATAATTGATAAAAGATCTCTTTGCAGTCTTTTTAAGGTAACTATATGGCTGTGATTGCATTACAGCAACTATAGCCTCTATTGATGCTCTCATGTAAGCTACAATGGGGGAAAAAGTGAAAGTCAAACTGACAATCCAACTAATAATTTATTCAAGTTATTGCTGCCGCAGTAAATAAAAAACCCTACCATGAAAAGAAATTCTTCACAAAAAGATTAACAATATGACAAATGTGTTTTTAAATCCCTAAGTTGGAGGCCTGTTAAGTCTCTATCGCGGAAGTTCTCCTGACCTTCTCCTCGTCATCAAATGAATCGCCTCTAAAGCTCCAGTTTATGAATTTCAATTCAAGCGGGAGGCTTGAGCTGCATGGACGTTGGTCATGCATCGATGGCCGGGTTTGTGGCTCCAATGCATCACAGTTTCTCTACAATCCTGGCTGAATTCCAGGCTCCAGTCTTTCCTTTTGCACTTTTTAAGATGAATGCAACTACTGTGAACTACAATCTTGAAAATAGTTGAAAGAGTATCATAAAGCAAAAGAAAAAGGAAAAGAAAATTGATACAAGTCTTTTGTTCCTCCATTTAAAAAAAAAAACAATCTTGAGAAACAAGCATGACTGGTACCACAAGGCAAACATTGGGATTAGATATTCTCAGAATTTGGTGTTACAGAATTAAACGTCTATATGTACTTGTACTATTAGAGGGTTATCTTCAGGAGTACTAAAATGTGAAATGTAATGAAAAATTTCAGTTGAAGATTTTCATGTATACAGCAAAACAAACCCATACAGATCTTAGATGTGGTCTGTTGTCTGTAAATTTTAAGACTGCTTGTCGACGTGACAGCAAACAACAATATATTTCAAGCATCACAGTTTCAAACAAATTAAAGTTGTCCTACAGCTATCAAAGTTGAAGATGTGCATTCTGAAAGTCAGCAGCCCTTACATAGACAGTCCACCCAATGCACCATCTGTCTGACAGCGCTGTGTCTTAATTACACCTACGATGTTGATGCATTGTAAACCGTAAAGAGGATTATTTTGTCATCCATCTCTGTAGTTGACAAGCACTTAAAAGCACTAACGTATTTACTTAATGGCATACCTGCAGAGCTGATGCACAGCAAGAAGGAAGGAGTTTATTGGACTTCTTCATGTCAACTTCAGGAACTGATCCAAACTTTCAGAGACTGCTCTTGTAAAAGAAAACACTCCAGCATTACCTTAATGCATTAAAGCCACTCTCTGCCCCACTTTTTTTTTTAATATGGTGACGCATTTTGACCATGAAGAGTATAAGATTCCTGGGTGCTGGATGTGCTTAACTGCAGGTACTCTATGAAGAGGCGATATGAATGATATCAATCAGTGGAAAATCCTGCAGTTGGCTAGACGGTGTCCTTCCTAACTGACAAGATTATGAGGAAGCTTTGAAGCTGCTTTTATTGGTTCCTCCACTTCATTTGGGTTTACTTAACACCTAGGAGCTTTCATACGAGCGCACCACCATACTAAAAACCAATTTATAGCCTCCTGTGCATTTTTTTTTTTTGCTTATTTATTCCTCACCATCTCAGTCCGCTTTTCATAAACTCCTGAAATGTGAGTGATTTAAGGGGGCCGTATATGAGGAGGGATAAACAGATGGATGGGGATAACGAAGAGGCTGCCCGCCGTCTCAGAAGGGACTGCCCAAACTTAATCTTCGCCTTCTTTTCACCTGATGACCACCTCAGCAGTGGCAGAAATTGGCTCATTTTGTGCCTGACTCACACAAAGGCAGGTTTATTAAAGCAGCAGGGGGGTGTTTCACCGATAACCAAGAGGTGAAATGATGAACTAAAGGGGGCAGCACTAACAAAGATGACTGTAAGTACAGAAAATGGTGGAGAGAGACAAATAAGGACAATGCAGTTAGGGGGTTTTGAAGGAGAAGGATTCTGGGAGGAAAAGAGGGAGTGAAGGCTTGCAAATGTTTGAGGGTAAGCATGTATTACATATGAGCCATGGGGGGTCAAAACCGTGAGAGCTGCCGCCATGGTGAGATGCCGCGCTCGTTTCTGGGGCTTGTGATGGAAAAACGATGGAGGAGCAAGTGGCGAGGGGATGAAGTGGTAACCCCCCGCTTCGCAGGTCAAGATGCTCTCGCCTTGTGACAATGGCATGCATCACCTATCTCTGATGCAAAGCCTCCCTTATTGCCAAACAGAAGCTTCTCCATCTGCAAGCTACTACTTGTGCAAACCAGCCCTTTTTCTGATATATTAAGAGGTAGCTAGCAGCTATTAAAATATTTAAAACTCTTTTGTGATTATGCCATGTTACAATCGTCATCTTACTTATAATGTATATTTGTTTTATTTTTCTTTTGTATTTATAAAAACATTGACTAGTAAATACTAGTTTGTTCAGTCCATATTTACTATTTATTATGATACCTCCGAATAAAAAGGTGCAATTAATTTCACCTCATGTAAGTGAAATTAATTGCCTTCAGAAGCCTGCTGACTATTAAATAGAGTCCAAATGTGCAACAGAGCATTTATTAGAGAAAACAAGTGAACAAACTGCCTCATGAAGACCTAGGATCATAGTAGACATGTCAGAGATAAAGTTGGGGATTAATTTAAAGCAGATTTAGCTCTCTAGAAAATTACCAAGCTTTGAACCTCTCAAAAACTGTTCTATCAATTGTCTGAAAATGGAAAGGGCACAGTACAACTGCAGGACAGAAGAAGAGCAATAAAAGAAGATGACCCGTGATGATTTTCGGATATTAATTTTTCTGGTGTTATGTGGTTCATGGTCCTACTAATAGAGAAAGTTCTTTTTGGAAAATAAAAAGAAAAACTATAAGAAGTCCCATTTGCCCATTGCTACAACACAGTAAACATGTAAAATAAGTTGCTCTGCTGAGGTTTGAACTTTGTGGGCTACATGCCACATGTTAGGTTGGGGTAAACTGATCTTAGTAGAGGTACAAAAATGGTAAAGGTAAAGGTCATTTTATTTATGTAGCCCATTTTCAGCAACAAGGCAATACAAAATGCTTTACAGGACTTAAAAGAAAATACAAACAAAATAACAAACCAAAGGAAAGAGCAAAATAAGAAAAGCTAATAATGTTGATCCAAAGTAAATAAACTAGATACTCCTATTCAGGGTTGGTAGACAAGTATAAGTAAGTGTCCTCTGGTCTAATTCCTTTTCTGGTTTGGAAGAATAGTAGTCTAAAACATAGTTGCTAAGGTAGGAGAGACTTGATTTGTATTTTTAAAAACACAAACAAAGAGTGTGCATACATCTCCTTTCACTTCACAGTTATGTTCTACTTCGTGTTGGTCTATCATCAAATCCCGTTGAAACACATTGACGCTTGTGGGTATAACATGACCAAAAGTGGAAAGGTTCAAGAGGCTCTTCGTGTGATATTTTTTGTGTGCAAATTTGAACAGTATGCGTGTGCGTGTGTGTGTGTGTGTGTGTGTGTGTGGATGATGTGCCAGAGCACAAACGTGGCAAGATAGTGACAAGGAAAGAAAACAGAGAAGACATTGCTTAATTGCCTTTTCAGTCATTAACAGGGTCTCACACCTCATGAAACATTAATTACACAGAGCGCTGTGGAGATAGGGAAGCTTAATTAGAAATTATTCACTGCACAGCGAGAGCTGAGCGATAGTATTTCTGCGGCGTGCAAATTGTCCGTGTGAGATCTAAAATAAGCGCAGCGAAAATCTATGTAGACGCAGTGCTTATCTGGTTTCCCCCTCACATGCTTGTCTTGTGAAGTGAGCTTCCCTTTTTACCTTACAGCAAGTGGAGAAAAGTGGGACATGTGTTCACCTTCCTGTTCCCCTTTCCCCCCACATTGTCTTGCGTTGCTCCTACCTATCTGATAATTCCCGCTTACTTCATAAATTATTTACCCCACTCTGCTCATGCCCTTACGTTCAGGACGTAATTGGCAGAGAATTTGCCTGTTACCCTAACATCTGGGAGGGACTGATTAGTTCAAACCCTCCCACTTTAGGCTTTCACCTCAACTCTCCCCATCTTTTAATAGCCCTTCCTACAGAGCAGCCTATGTTTTTCTCCTTTGCAGTTTTCTACAACCACAGTTATTCATGTGACATTAACGCTCTTGATGGGAAATACCCTTGACACTGCCGCCCCCTTCGTGCTGTTCCTTACATTTCCCCTAATCCCCTGCACAACTTGACAAATGGTCTGCTCCACCCCCTCATCTCAGGTGTATTGATCCAACTCTCCACCCAGCGATTGCCACCGCGTAATCCTGTCAGAAATATTGTTCCCGCATGTGTGTGCGTGTCTGCTGGCTGAACGTCATTCCTCTTACAAGCTCAAACAAAAGGAGTGGCAATAATATCAGCCAACTGTACCCAAGGTAATGGACTGGCCTCTTTGCGGTATTAAATGCTGGCTTTTGAAAATGTCACATAAATGAAGGTTACATATAAACACAAAAAAGCAAGTGCAACACCTGTAGAGGTCTGTTGATATTGACAACAGGAACACCAACAGAGAAAAAAAGAGAGTTTAGCTTTGGAGTTTTCTTTCACTTTAGTTGAAAAAGTAGTTATTTTTAGTTCATAATTAAAATTGTAAGTTCTTTTAACACCAATTTCATATTCCGAGACAATTTAAGAGTCCTCACCTGCTTTTCAGATGCTGGATGCTTCCCAGGCATTTGAAGCGACCATTTACCATGATGGCCATGCGAGTGCACAGTGCTTCACACTCCTCCATGCTGTTGGAAGACACGACAGGGAAGGAAATAGAAAAAGTGAACTTTTTTTTACCAAATGTGTTTTTCTCTTAAAACAGTGAGAAAAAATAAAACAGCAATGTTTCTGCAACTTTTTAACCTTTGTAAGAACGTTTGGAGCTCATTTCTCTCAAAGTAAAATCTTTGGTCTGAGCATTTTACTCATCCGTTCTGACACCTTAAATGGAGGGCAAATATTGTAATTAGATTGAGTACAGAGTGCCATCTGCAGCCCTATTATTTATTATCTTTTTGGATCTTTTTTATTGTTGAGCCACAGCTTGAGCCAAAAGTAGCTGAAGCGAAACCTGTGACAGCCTTCTGAAGTACGGCACAATTAGCATTATGAGTTTGTAAAACCCGATGAATTTGCCACCTAACAAAACAGAACCACCTGGTCATGACATGGACAATTGGACGCAGCTCTGCCACATTGCCTGCGACAACAACAAATGCTTTTATTCCTCCATCAAAGGAGCCAGTGTAATGAGGAGAATCTATTCTAAACAAAACTGAGCCAGGGGGAACAAATGCTTCAATTCGGGGAATGTTAAAGTGAATGATGAAGTAAGCAAACAATTACATTTCCTGCTTATTTTTCCTCAACGGGAGGAAACAAAGTTTTGGGAACTTAAAGTTTGCTTCAGGAAGTTTTGGGTAATGAAAAGACTCTAGCACTGATATTGACAGTTTCCCCTTTCAAAGAAGGCCAAAAAAAAAAAAAAAAAAGCTGCAGTCAGTCGATATGCCCTCACGCTTCATGAAAGCTTTATAGCAGCCAGTGTGTTTCTGGCAGCCAATATTAACTGCCACTCTGGAAACAATACCTCTCAACGAAACAGGGACTTCAATCAATTATAATTACAATATTTATGGCTCCCATTCGCCTACAGAAAACATGTTTTCCGCGCTTTTCTACCCTGGAGGAGAGTCTAAATATTTTGACTGGGTGAGCGCATCAAAGGAGGATCGATGAGACGAGTGGGGTCCCACCTGTGCGATGTGAGAATGACTGAGCGTCCCTCTTTGATGACACTCAGGATGCAGTCCCAAAGGAAGCGTCTGGCTTTGGGGTCCATCCCGGTGGTTGGCTCATCCTGCAGTAAATAATAAAACAACAACAACAACAAAAATCAACTTTCTCTTTCTTTTGAAATCATCACATTGTTTAGGAATAAACTGCAGTGTGGAGCTGTTTATCACCACCTGAGATAGAAATTCATTTCCTTGCAAAGAAAAACCTTTGAGCTGCCTTTTACATGTTGTTGCATCACAACAGCAAATTTAAGTGTGTTTTTTTTTTATTATTAAACTTTACCAAAATAACAAATCTAGAGTCCAAACAGTGCAGGAGAGAATCAATCAGAGAAGACCTGCTGCACAGGTACATCTCCATCTGCCTTGGACATTTAGAAACTGACGTTTTTCCCATTTCTCCTTGCAAATTAGCATTTTATTTAAAGGTATCAGAATAAAGGGGGCTAAAAATAATTTCCCCACTTTTTAAATATTATTTTAATCAATGTACCATTATTATGGTACATTGATTAAAATATTAGGTGAACAATTTATGTATTTTCTTAATGATACATATTTTTAAAAAAGTGTATTGCAAAAAGAATCAAAAACATCAAGTGATGTTTGCTCCAAGGAAGACTTTGGCACATACATTTACAAAATTTGTCTAAATATTTAGTAAATATGATTTTTTTCAGGGAAAGGAGGACACATATCTGGTTGTTATAACTAATAAAAGACACAAAACATACATACATAGTTTATGTATGTAAATATTTAAGGAAACTGATATTTTCAAATCATATTTTTGTTACACTTTTCAGTTATCTGGTACTTAATATTAATTTTCCAGGTCCCTCTTGCAAATATATGCAGATCTCAATGGGGTTTACCTGGTTAAATAAAGGAAATAAAAAACAAAACAACAAACACACAAAAAAAAACCTCACAATAAAACTATTTTATCATCTTTAATTTGGGCTAGATTTGGCCTGAATAGCAAAATGTCTGGATGCAACTGTTCACATAAGATCCCTGAAAAAATGTAATTTGTCATTCTTGGTTGTGTATATCTAACTACTCAAGGAGTATGGATTGCTTTTTTTTTTTTTTTTCAAAGAAACTGTAGGTGGGCTTTGAAAACAAAACAAAAACAATGCAATGAAGAGCAATCAAATGTCTTTTAGATCTGTAATAGGGAATATTTTTTGGAACATTGGAGCGCCATCTGTTCAGTGAAGTCCTATATCTGCCAAGGTGCTCTGCAGCTGTTCCACAGGCACATAACACAATTAATAAGAAACAAAAAGAGACATTTAGAAGCCCACAGACATGCAGTGCACAGGGATTGCTTTCTGACCATAACCCCCATGCGTTCATAACGAGGACGCAGGCAGGCTCAGCTCGGCTCAGCTCAGCACAACTCAACACGGAGACACACAGAGTGCCACTGCTGTTTCTCTTTTTCCTCAGGGCCTGTCTGTTCACACACGATTAGAGTGACAGTCCTCAGACTGACTGGTTTCATTCCAGACTTCCCTCAGAAACCGAATCCTACAAATCCCACGGGTTTGGTCAGGATGCCCAACGCAAGCCTGTGCAAAAAAAAAAATAAAATAAAAAAATAAAAAACCTATGTGATGCTGCCTCAAGGCTGACTGGGCTCCCTGGGCTACCACACAATGCTTAAATTGACACAGACACAGATGCCACATTATCCCTCAGCTTTAAAGTGAAGGCTAACTTGGCTGCAGGGACTAAATAAGGCAGTTTGGAACGGTGTGCACAATTTGATCCCGCCAAAGCTGTAAAGATTATCCTATTACATGTAATTTATTATGGATTATTCATTACTGCGCTGAAGTTATTGGAAGCATAAACTTATAAAATGCTATGCATATATTACAGTGTAAGAGGAGGAAATGGTTAATAATTCAGCAAACCAACAGATGTCATATTGCTACATGAGCTCACAGAAAATCACTCGTTTGGCACATTTAGAGTTTCTCTTTATTACTTCTGAGGAAGTATGGTTACAATTTGCTTTGTGTGTTTGGTAGCAGGAGAGGCTTACATGAAAATGTGATCCGAAATGGCCTTTGGCAGAACATGGATAGCTATCATTTCATGACAATTTAGACTTGACTGTAGATCCGGTTGGTTATTTTAGTCATGGGCTGTATACGGCATATAAATAACAGATAGAAAAAAAATATATATATACACATACATTTTCAAGTAAATCAAATCAGGTAAATTACTTTAAGAAAGAAGCACAAGATGTATCTAATCCTTGCTTTTAATGTTTCTTGATGGAAGAAAAGTAGAACCGTTTCCTACATAAACATTAATACAAATATAAAACAGTCTCTCATACCTTCTTTCTTCAAAAAAAAAAAAAAAAAAAGAGAGAGACATTTTCCCAATCTTTTAGAGTAGCCTTGATGATTATCAAGGCTTTTTGGAAGGAATTTTAATGTTTTTTCCTGCTTTCATACTCATTTGGTGACCAGTATTTGAGCGTTTTCAGATAATTATGCTGTTTGCTGAACCACTCAGCTCTGAAATATAAATAACTCAAATATATATATATATATATATATATATATAAATACACAGAAAAGAAAATTTCCAGGAACCAGTGTAAAATTTGAGTTATTCTTGACTGCTCCCCTTTTTCTTTCTTTTCTTTTTATGTCTACCAGGGTAAAAATAAAAAGAAAAGAAAATGTGTGTGAAAACTCAACTCGAGAAAATGTGTTAGTATAGAGGTGGTACTTTTCATTTTACCCTGAACCTTCAATCAGTGTTGTCCATGATTAGGGTTATGGCTAGGTATCATGGCTAATTTCTTTATTGCGCCAGGCATGAGGGATTTGCAGGGGTCTGATAACGTTGGAAGACCGGGAACTTAATGCTTTTTACCTTTTGGTTTAAAACTACATGCATAACTTTGAATAACTGCAGTTGATGAACTCCTTTCAAATCTTTTCAGTTCCTTAAACACATAACTTTCAGATACACCAGGATTTTTTTTTTTTCCTTTTCCACCTACCATCTTTGCTATTTTTCAGCAGACAGCATATTAGCATTGGTCAGGTATAGTGCACAAATAGTGTGAGGAAAAGGCCACAAATAGCACCCGTGTCATGGATTGTTCTCATTGCTGGTTTCTCAAACGTCTTACTGAGATTTTCAGAGATCGAAAAAGCAAGGTTGTGCAGTTGTCCTAGGAATATTAAACTCTAAGGTAATTATTTACCATCTATATTAAGGTGACATTTCTTTATCTTAACTTGTACTTGATCTTAAAATCAACACCACTCTTTACTTTCAGAACCAAGGCAGTAAATCTTGGTTCAAATGTGAGCGTGTATGTGACCACTCTTCTCCCAAGGTATACACTTGTGCTCCTTTGGGAAATTTAATGAGGATTTGCAGCTTCGATCCATATCTTGTTTTTCCTGCCTCTTAGACCTTGCTTCATATTCCAAAGCTATTTCCATCTCCTCGATACAATCTCTGAGCGCACAGAGACAAAATAAATGATCTACTTCACTCTAAACACCTCCAATGGGCAAATATTGACAGAAAGTACCACTCGGTTATGAAACGGCAGCATAATTCATTTCACAGTGTAGAACATAATAATAAAGCTCAATCTCACCAAGAAAACCACTGGCGGACACCCAATCAAGGCCATCGCTGTGGAAAGTTTACGTTTGTTCCCACCGCTGTAGGTTCCTGCTGACTTGTTGGCGTACTTGATCAGCCCCAACTTCTGAATCCCCCACTCGGCAACCTTTCAAGAGAGAGAAAGACAAAGCTGTCATTATGGATTCAAAATGGTTGTTTGTAAACCCAGGAATGAACTCATGATATTGTCATGGATGACATTTGGTTTTGGTTATTCAGCAAACATTGAGCTCTGTGGTTTTCAAATTTAAATATGTTGACAGGGAGATAACACAGTGAGTCGTTAATCATAGGCTGTGGTTGAATTTTCGGTAAAGCAAACATTGTCAAACATTAACCATTTGCAACATTGCAAAATATTAATATTTAGCTTTTATAAACAGCAGCATAGTCTGTAAATATTTAGGGAAATGAGGTGTTATTAGGTAAAAGCTCATATCTGAGAGCCAATTTTTTATTTCTATCACTCAGAAAGTTTGTCTTTTGTATAATCACAATCTTTAAATTCATCAGTATAAAAATAAGCACATCTACAGGATAAGTAAATATAAACATCTAAGTATTATCCTGTCAACCCTCATCTTATATAGAGTTGATGCTTGCTGAAGATGTTTGAACAGTGGGTGCTACTGACTTCCCACTTCCGCTTGTGTAGGAGGAATAAGGATGTAATAAGGTTTTTTGTGCCAACATATTAAGCTTTTTCTAAAATGAATGATATACTGCAGCATTTTATTTGAAGTTGTAATTATTCCAAAACTGTAAATGTGTGAGGGTTTTGTTTTGGACAAGTAAAACATTAGAAGGAATTTGTCTGGATGGATTTTTTTCCCCCCCTTCAAATAACATCACAATGGATTGCTGCAACATTCAGAGTACTGCTTGCAGGACGGGGTCCCTTTGCGCTGCAGCTAAGACATCAAAGTCCTGGCTCTGAGTCTGTGGTCACTGCTGGCCCCCTTCCTCTTTTAATTTTTTTTTTCTCCTGCAGGCAGTTGGTGTGAGAGAAGAGCAGCCAGGCTGCCTAAGGCATGCCACACCACTGGGCACTGTGAATAATGTAGAGCCATAACCCACAGCTGCTGCTTTTGTTCCATGGGCCATATTTCATTATGCATGGCTTCTTGCATCCAAGTTATCGCTAGCTTCTGCATGTTTGTTTCTGAACATGTATTCTTGCTGACATGCAGCGCAGAACACACTCTAAGCCTCCTGGAAAAAGAAGGCATTTTATTGCGTCTGCATCAGCTTTACAGCCTAATGTTGCCTCAATCCATTTTTAAGGTAGAAATAAAATGTCAATTACCATGGCAACCTCTTTTTCTGGTACCCCTCTTAGCCGAGCATAAAACTCCAGATGCTCTCGTCCAGTCAAAAGGTCATCAATGGCGTCAAACTGAGGACAGTAACCCATGTTCTGGTGAACATGTCTCATTTCTGTCCGTATGCTGGGAAAAAAAAACAAAACAAAATGTTCTTTATAGTATGATTGCCAATAGTTTTTTTAAAATAACTTAATTATAGCATGGTATGACAAAACCTTTGGAGAAGGAGACGAGTTCAAGATTTGGAAAAGCAAACATTTCTGAGAGACTTGTCAAATATTCACAATGACCTGATAAGAAACGCAAGAAAACAGAGATAGCCCGGTAAAAGGCACAGAATGAAATGTTTCATATTCTGCACGCACCTCTAACTAAATGTCACTGTGTCTGAAGCAAATTGGGTAAAAAAATAAATAAAAAAATACCTCCACACACAAACTGTCTTTATCACTCCAAGGCATAAAGTGTTGAAGTGGATTTTCTTTCATCTCTACCAAGCTGCTTTGTTTCTTAAAGATAACAGCGGGAGAGTTTTTTTAATGGATATTATTCAAAAGGAATGGTCAAATGGATAAATCCCAAAAATGATTGAATAAACTTAAACTTCAGTGATCTAATTTTGTGTTTTGGTCTTGTTGTGATAAAGGTTTGTGGTAAGTGTAGGTACTGGTATGCATCTGGCTCTAAAACAAAGTGGTTAAGTATTTCTCAACATCAGTTTCATGGAAGGACTCTACACCAAAAAAATAATTTTGAGTTGGAATAAAAATATTTCTTCTTGAGGTTTTTGCTGAGGAATGTTTGTCAGTCTTCTGCCTGATAGAATTTGATGAATGCTGTTTTTTAAAGCCTGACTTTGCTTATTGAATCCCTGCAGACTAATCAATATTGCATCATGGATTGAAAATCAGCGTTACCTTAAAACTAGATACAAATAGGAGGCATGGAGAGATATTTAGATACTTACAGCATTTTCCACATTTGTTAAAATGGTAAACATCTAATGGATTCAATTAATTTAGCTTCCATTGCTTAATGTCCAGCAAGAGACATTGAGCAATGACTTTTCTCAGCAAAAATCACAATTTATCCATGATTTACAGTTAATTTGACTTTTTAAAAATGTTTAATCAGTGACCCATGACTGTTTTTGTTTTTATTTTTTACTTAGAGTATAAATAATATAGGTTTGGTTACTCTGCAATTATTCTTGTTACATATGCTATTGCATTTTTTTCCCTCCATGGATCAATAAAACATATACTGTGCCCAGCAACAAAGCTCATTCAAGTTCTTTTGTACCCCAGTGTACACACAAATCCCCACAATCACAGCAAAAAGATTTTTTCTTCACATTTATGAAGAATAAAAGCATACCTTAGCTGCCAAAGAGCCCATTAAATGATACAAATTTAGAAACGCCTCAAGCATTCATCTGCAGGTGAGCTGTATTTTAAATGTGTCAAATTAAATTTGCTGTCCATAATTAAGCAACAAACCTCCTAACAGGACATTTCATTGTTATTTAAATGTCACAGTGAAAATCCAATCCAATGTAGTCAAAAGAATTTTCCATAGAGGTGGGGAACATTTCAGCCAAAGGTAAGAAAGAGCAGTGAAAGTCCTGCTGGTGACCATCAGTGTATAACTTTGGGGTTATAAGGTTGTAGCCTTTGCATGAAACCATAGTTGCTAGTTCTGCATTTGATCATATTATAAGGTTACAGGCAGCAGTGTATACCATAACTGTGGTTATCAGTCACAGATAACCAACAAGCGAGCCTTGTTGGTACCCTCAATATCTTGACATTCTCCTGCCACAAATTTTGAACAACAAATTCTCATCAGCATGTTTAAAAACCCTTTCTTATCCATAGTACAGAATGAAGAATGTTCTTAAATCAGCCAAGACAACTATACAAATGAATAAATAATTACCTTTTCATTTTTTTCTGATTTTAATTTTTATGGTGTAGTCTTAAGCTAGAGAAAAGGGGGCTTCAATTGCAAAGTGAAGACAAAAGCTACAAACAAAGCAAAAAAAGAAATCCATTCATGCACTCTGAAATCATTAGAAAGAAAATCCTCAGTTCTCCAAACAATAATTGACTACTCCCAGTGAAGGTAGAGGTTGATACAAAGACCTGAGCATCACTTTATTAAAACACCAGTATTCCTGCAGTCAAACTTTGCCTTTGGCAGTCACTCAGTGGAGTTGTTTTTACTTAACAGGGGACTGGGTTATATAAAAAAGAAAAAGTCTAAAACAATTTAAAGCAATCATTCAGGAAAACAATTTTAAACATTACTGAGGACATTGAGTTTAGACAAAAGCAACACATAATCCATATAAAAACCTACAATTCTATATATGACTAAAGAGTTCAGCAAAACTTTGGAAAGTTCTTAAGACAACTTTTGTCATTACTGTGTTTCTACACAGCACATGATGTGTACAGAGGATTGCAGACAAGAAAAAACAGAAAAAGAACAACTACTATAAATGCTACTTTATAAATGAACTGGTCTGAGTTGCTAGTCAATTACAAACCACGCAGACCCCCAAAGTCTGGTTGTTTAATATTCTAAGGACAAGGACTGAACAAGGTGAGGTTGTATGTAGTTTATATGCTCTTCAGATGAGGAGGAAACTCTGAGCTGAGATGTGTCTACTTCAAATCAAGTCTCAAAACATTTTTGTTCACTGTAGGTTTTGATAAAAATAAAATCTGACATAATGACTTTCTGTTGAAGAGTGGGAAAACTAGATTTGGAGAAGACAAACGTAAAATTAAACTTCAAACTGAAGTAAGATTTAAAAGTCCCTTCAATATCTGTATTTAAGCTGTAAAGACATAGCCTTCTTCCAACTGGCCTCTGTAGATTGATGTCTTTTTACAAATTTTCATTATATCAGCAGCTTAATCTGACTGTGTTGCACTATAATTCAGATTTATTTGGACATAGTGTAGCTTGATCTGAATGTGACCGTGGGGTTTTATTATGCAGGAATGAATTAGATGGATATGAAGTAAATCTGAACTGAATTGGAGTCTACGTATCTGAAAAGAATATGTCCTATTTGTCTAGCAAAGTACCCTAAGAAGATGGTTCTTGTGAACTGAAGCTATAAAAATAAACAGAACTGAATTCAAATATGCCTATAACTTAGAAAAATGTGGGGTGGAGAGGAGATGTGCTTTTGTTTGCCATTGAGAGATCACACAAACATCCAACACACAAATGAGGTAATGATTCACTAATTTTCTAATTTCCTCTTGGTCTATTTGAACAAAAGATAGCAAATGAGCCAACACCCACACACGGTTTCCTTTTTTAACACTAAACAGACAATAAGCAGAAAAGGAAGTTGCTGCAGGTAGGGACAGATATTCTTGAAATTACAAGAGAGAGAACTGCTACGAGAGCAGAAGCATCCATTTAAGAAACTGTTGCCTTTCCTCCTCTGCTGATCGTTCTTCTTGCCAGAGCCCAGAAAGCGAGCATAATGAGATGAAAACATAAGAGTGGGTGTTGCCTGCTCACATCTGCTTTTCCTCTTTTCAGTTGATTCCCCTAAAGGTCCCAGAGATTTTTCTTTGATCACTATCACCCACATTAATCAACATTACCGGAGCTGTGTAAGGCCCCCGCTGCATATGGCTTTGCCCCCGTGTCGAACACAAAGTCAATTATCAGATGTATGAACGAACATCTAGAGCAACCACCGCTCCACTGTGTGTGCACTTCCTCAGCTGGGCTTGGAGATACTTGCCGAAGGAGGTAAAGGAACAGAGCTGTTTGTTCCTAAAAATAAAGAGACGGCAAGCCGACTTTCTCGCAAAGCGTTCTGGGTTCTTGTTTCGATGTTGTCAAGGTGTTATATTTTGTCATATTACATGTACAACCATTCTTTGTGGTTGATTTTGTAGACACATGCAACAAAAAAAACAAAAAAAAACTGAAGCAGGTACAGGTCAAAGGGAATGATATATTTGCAAGAAAGATCACAGTGTTCCGAATATGTTGGTGAGGAGACAAAGCAGGAATATATATATATATATATAAATATCAAATTTCCACACATTCCCATACTCAGGCTTCCAGAGAGTTTTATCCTGCCTCACTGCGTATGAATACAAAAATTCATAGAAAATTTATAGCACAACAGTGGCAGGCTTTAAAATAGAATTTCGAAGAAAAGTATGCTGGTAGAGAGAACAAAAGAAAAGATAAAGTAGGGGGAACAAAGGTCAGAAGAAGGAAGGACAAAATGAAGGGAGGATAGGAAAGAGAAAAAGTAGGTGAGTTGGAAGGGATGAAGAAAGGAAAAAAACCTGAAGAACGAAATAGAAAACACAAGAGATAAGGAGGAAAGGAATAACCGAAGTGTTGAAGAAAAGATGAGGCAATTCAAAGGCAAACTGAAAGAAAGAACAATGGAAGGACAAAAGAGACATAGAAAAAATGGAAAGACAGGAAGGAAGGAAAGAAAGAAGGAAGAATGGGAAGAAGAAATGAAGGGATGGATGAAACAGTTACTGTAGTGTGGAGATACAAACATTTTCTACTACTCTGCTTTTATTTTGCCATGCTTTTTAAACAAGAAAATAAATTCAATCAAATCACATACAGTCCCAGCCATTTCCAGGAACCCTGACAACAGAACACACTAAATATAAAAGTTGCAGCCTAAAAAAAAAGGAAAAAGATGGTGAAAGAGGGGAAGAAAAAAAAGAAAAAAAACTGGAGCTCGATCCCCACCTGAGCAGCTATCTTGGGTGGCTAATTGAGATAAGTTACTCTGTGTACTAGTGGGACACTGAGCCTCACCTGTATCCGTTTAGAAAGGCCTCTCCGCTGGAGACTGGGATGTCTCCCGTCAGCATCTTGAATGTCGTGGTTTTCCCAGCGCCGTTGATCCCAAGCAAGCCGAAACACTGGAGCAGAAGGGTCGTCCGTTAGGAAAACAGTGCAAGTCTCATCGGAGAACTGACAGAGCAACATTCTTGATTGCATTCGTAATACTCTGTGATCATTAGCAAATACAATGAGGCGCATATATACGTAGAGTGTGAACGTCTTTCCGAGTAGTTCGGTGGTTTACAAAATAACAAATTGACGTATTGTGTGCACAAACAAAACAGGCAGTAAATCAACAAACACTGTGAGAGTCTGGCTATTCCCAGAGTCTCTACGTGCCTCTTCACACTGCAACAAACAAACGCCCTCCTCGGTCTTTATTTTTTTCTCCCGATGCTACTGATTCTACGGCTTTGGCATGAAAGGAAGTTGCTCCTGCAGACCCCTCTATTTGTGGTCATGTGACCCCCCCCCGGTCTTAGGTATTCTGGCTTTGGCATAAATATTTGATTCCTGTCTTCCATTGATCCCTGCTTGTTTGTGACCTGCGCCCAATGAACGCGTCGAGCAGGGCTAAGCTTGATGTAAATAATGCATGGAAGTGTGGCGTGTGATCAGCAGAGCCCCACGAATCCCAATATTCCTCTGGCATTTACACTGGGCTCCAAGTAAACACCGGCAGCGACGATGGGTACCAGCGGGGAAGCCCTCTGAGCCCCAATGACTGTCAGCTTTTCACACTGTGTTTATATGTGTGTGTAGAGCAGCTTTTAAGCCGTGTGTAATGCATCACATGCTATGAAATGATTGCATTTAACCAAATTTGTTATCCGGTTGTAATTTACAAGGTTGCGATATTAAATTCGATCCACACCCCTTCACTGCTTGGTACTGTATAGTCTTTGTGTGTTTACTTTTGAACACTTATACTCAACAGTACTATAATGTCATTAGTAATGGAGACGGATTGCTTTGCTGCATTCATTAAGCTCAGTTTAGAGAATAAAATCTATTGATTTTAAAAAAACAGAAGCTGTAGTTTGTTTTTACTTGGTTGAGTAATGTGATATTACTCAATCAATATCACATTTATTTTTGGCCATATAAACAGGTGTTTATATCACCTGTATTTTTGTCGAGTATGGCTTGATTATACAATTGCAATGTTTTTTTTTTTTTTAAATAAAGAAATTTGTAAAAATATGTAGTTGACATTATACATACGTAGTTACGTTGTTTAATTTTTAAATTTCAGTTTGTAGTTTCGATTTCCAGTCTGCCAACGAAAACATTTGCCGCATTTCAACGAATAAGAATCAGTTGTAAGTTTGTGCTGAGCCAGACATGGGCAGTGTGCAGCAGGAATAAAGAGTTTGGCTACATGTAATAAAAGAACTGACTAGTTGGCTCACTGCAACATTTGCAGCAAGAAAAAGCTGTGCAAAGAAGGGAACATGACCGATATGTGTAAAAACCTCTGGGTTAATGGAAAAGAGTTAGAGAAATCTCTGTATCTAACGCGTCGCATTGATGCTCCTTCCTACAGTTCTGATTGCCAGCACAGCACTGAACAGACTCACTCTGTTCACCATTTATGATTTTATACTGCACCAGCTCCTAACCTGGATTGGGTTTAAAAAGTTGGGGAGGGGAGGTTTGTTTTACTTCTTGTATATAATTTGCTTGTGATGACATTGAGCAAATGTTTCTGTGCAGTGACATCAGGGAACATTTCTCCAATCAAAGTGATCAGAAGTCACCCGGACTGTCTGAATTAGGGTTTTTTCCTGATCCCCTGAGCGAGAGGAGATATGCTCCAAAGCCTCCACGTGTCTTCAACACGCTGTCAGCTCATGGGTAGCAAGATACATTGACTTCAGTGTTTCAGTGTTTTGGTCAGAGATGACACCCATGTGGGACTTTTTTTGATTGATTGATTTAGTTACATCCGTGATGTGTAAAGTTGAAAATGTCCACATGTCTGCACCAAGTGGTCAGATGTGTGTAATCTGTCAAAATGACGGATAACAGTCACAGTTAAAAAAACAAAAAAAAAAAAAACATAAAAGATGAAAAATATTCAGCTAATGCGAATCCTGCTGTAAATGTGTTTTCATTAGCTTTAAAATATAAGGCGCTCTTGCGAAAGTGCACCCACATAAAGAAGATTCTGAAGATTTATATTCAAGTACATACGTGTGATATTTATAAACTAGTTAGAAGTAGTAGTGAAAACAATCATGGTGAAGTTAATAAGAGATGAAAAGCTCAGAATTAAACTGAATTCAGAAGCTGAGACTATTTTATCCAGAGAGCTGATCATGCAGCTCAATTAAACCCTGTGAACTCTTTTGACATAGTGTCTAAATAGAACCGGAATCAAGAATCATTAAGACCTGGAATAGAAATGAGGAATAGCAATTGTTGTAATTCAAACAAAGCCCAATGCCAGTGAGAAGATCGTGGAGGAAAATCCAAAGTTTTAAGCTGCCTTATTGCTGAAATGTGCTATGCAATTAAACTTTGTTGATTGAAAACATAAGCTACTGAGGACATGTAAACTCCTAATTTTGAAGACAATAATAAATAAACAAACAAATCTTGGGCATAGTCTTTCTTTCATTATTGAGTTAATTCTAACTAATCTACAACAAGATGCATTTGGCCTGATTTAGCTGCAGGGAGTGAGAAAAAAAATACCCGTGTCCATTTTTTCTGTGTATGTAAACTTCTAGTTTTCACTGTGCAAAAAAAAAAAAAAGTCCTCCTGGCTGACAAAATTCACACAAACTTTACAGCAGAGAAGTTGCTTGTGTAATTTGGCAGCATCTGGTTCACCTCTGCAGCAGGCATGCCCACGCATAGCTGGTCCACAGCAGGGGTGCTCTTCCCAGGGTAGACCTGCAGCGAACAGACAATACAATGAATCAACTAACCAGCCAGAGAAAAGGCGGGAGGCGGCGGACGGTGGGGAGCAGACTGCGAGGGCGACAGAACAGTGGATGGCATGAGAGAGTACAGCAAGATAGACCATAGCAACAGCGGGTTGCAGAAAAAGGGAAAGAGAGATTGTGAAAGTCAAGGAAACAAATTTTAAATACAATGGATCATTTTGAAAACTATGAAGATGCCAGATGGGGAAAGTCTTTTCAAATACATTTGAAAAACTTGTGCAGAACGGAAAAGTAGAATTTTTCTTTCTTTTTTTTTAAAAATTGGTGTTTGCAGTGATGGAGCCTGTGAACGTAATCTGCCTCGACTTTGAGGAGCACTTTATCAGCCTCAATAACCTTCAGCACTCACAAGCTGGAAGTATTTTATTAATGGGTACTTTCTTCAAACACATCTAGTGTTCTCAGCGCAACAGACTGGAAACCAAACTGAGCAAAATAAATTAACAAAACAACATACCCTAAAACAGAGGAGATGTTCTAACCAGCTTGTATAAAAATGAATAAAAGAAGTGATTTAGAAAGCTTTTTTAAATCATATGCACAAGTTTACATGCAAAGTTTCAAATAAATGCTATGATTTTTAGATTTCATATTTAATCATGTTGCATTTCACCCTTCAGGATTAGAACTCACTAAAATCACTAAAATCACCTGATAGCAAGTAAAGATCTTGAAGTGGCCTAGTCAAAACCCCAGACTTGAGACAAATTTAAATGACAAACCTTTTAAAAAAAAGAGGTCAGTCATGCTGGAAATTCTCCAATGTGTCTGAATTATAACAATTCCGTACAAAAGACTGGGCCAAAATGTCTCCAGAGTGTAGACATTTTGTTTATTATGACAACTCGCATAATAAAACACCACCATGGATCTGCATCGTAGTTATCAAGATGCTTCTCTTTTAAAGTCAATTAGGGCAGGGCATGTGAAGTGCTCCTTTTTTGTTAGAATGCTCAGAGAATCTGAAGCAGAATCCCTAAGTTGCCAAAGGCACATTGTGGTGACAGTCATGAGTGAATGCATGAATATTAATGAGTTACACAAAGTACAGCTTTGTTAAACCTGTCTAATTATGAATCCATCGCTTTTCTCTCATCTACCTTTAAAACATTTTGAACGTAACTATTTCATTCTGACTCTTTGTAGTCCAAATGAAAGATGGCTGGGAGTTTTCAGGTCATCTGAAAGACTTCACACAAAAACATCCACGGCTAGAGATCAGCCTCATTAAGCTGCTTCATATCGATGTGCGTAAGCACACTATATCTACCTAAAAACAAACAACAAAAAAAGCAGTATGACCAGTGAATTCCAGGAAACATTTACTTGGAATGAGAATTGCTGAATTGTATTCAACATAAGTTTTCTAAGAAGATTCTTTTATTTTCAATCCAAACTTTTGTTTTACTGCAGGTGGTTAGATGAAAAAGTCTTAGTTACAGTTGATGATAGTGATATAACATTAAAAAGAATTTAAATCTACAACAAAGACTGTGTCCTTCAGAGCTATGAAGAATGATTGCTTTGTGAACCAGCTCATTTTTTAAAATTTTCCTTTAAGGTGGAAAGATGGGATGTCAACCGAAAATCCAGAAGAAAACTCAGTTAGCATTTGGTAAATTAGCAAGCAGAGTTTGGAAACTCAAACACAGTAAATGTGACTTTTATACCAAAAAACAAAGACAAGATGTGGATAGGTGTGCACATAGTTAAATTACTTCTGTATGAAGCACCTTTATATTTAAATCCAGTATCCAGACATCTTTGTTAGGAACGGCTAACATGTCATGTCTTGGCTTGACTATATTTTCCCTTCTGTCAAATAGTGAGCGAAACTTTTGCCAACAGCTCTCCTTGGTTTCTCTTTCAAATGTTTTATTTTCTTCAAAAAAATAAAAAATAAATAAATAAAAAAATTTGTTTCTTCAAAACAAAAAATTACTTCATGTAATTATTTAGATGGATGAACATAAAGATAGATGGTTGGAAGTAAAATTATTTTTCAATACTCATCTTTTATGTATCTTATCTTATGCAGAGACAATTCTGTAAAAAAAGTCATTTCCAGACACAATGTTTTTATTTTTAAGTTTTATTATTTTAATAATAACAATAAATTCTGCTGGATAGCAAATACCTACTTCACCATCTTTCTAAACACCCGGGAGAATCATTTTAGTGATTATTCAATAAAGAACTCTTGTCAGCTCGTGTCTGATTTGTGCCTCTAAAAGTCCAAGGGCAAACATTATCGCATTAGCAGAGCTGTAGCACGCCAAGGTGCCACTCATCTGCTCGTCTTCTGAACTCAAACATCTGTCACAGGTCTTCTGAAAACTTCCCTGTCAACTTAATGAGTGTCTGGAACGCTCAATTGACAGCGGCATCCCAATAACGGGCTCTCAGACCGACGCGCTTCCATTAGAGTCTTAACCGATGACAGTCGAGCCGCTAATGCTAAGTGGAAGCTAGCAGATGGGGAAAAAACTCTGATTGGAGGAGCAGGAAAAGGAGATGGAAGGAAGGAGGGTGATTCAGGAATCCGACACCTGACTGATGTGCTGTCGATCGCTTCAGAGGCATGCTTGGATTTATGACAGGGTGTATCCTGTGGTGTGTGGCCACCAAAGCCGTGTGCTCATTGATCAATTTGTTATCTAACCCCCCCCACCTCTCAAATGGATGGGCCACAGCTGTTGTGGGAGTCAATGAGGGCACTGCATGAAGAATCCTGATGCCTTCTGCCAACAAACTGCTGTTTTTCTACAGTGACGGAAAATGTGTCATTTGAGACACGAACTGTCATTGGAGAAGGTGTCCACCTCATCAGAAACAGAAGTTTTGTGAAGTTATCTGTTGTACCAATAAGGCATTATTCTCCAAAAGGTTACATCAATCCTGTCTTAAGAGGAACAACTATACAAGCTTCTCGAGTTTTTTTTTTCACCTTGAGAGATGATTTGTAATACATTACCTCTCCAACTGTTTCAGCCAGCACTTGTTCAGTAATTATCCCTGAGAGCACGGCGCCAACTGTGCGAGTGAGCAATAAGCGAAAGATTAAGTACGGTGAGACTGAGGAGACCAAGGGAGCAGAGAAGTAAAGAAAGGTGGTAAGGAGGAAAAGGCTCTTAGATCTGCCAACTGTCGGCGTCAGAAGTGCAACGGAGGCTGCCGTTGTGACACTTCCTGCTGCTACGCGGCCCACAGGGAGAGAACATCTGCCAGTGGAGCAAACATTAATTCTGCCACCTCAGAGACGCAAAAGCACTGCGATGAACGAAAGGCCAGAGTACTAACACCAAAACAAAACCAGTCTTACGCCATTCCCTCC
Source organism: Poeciliopsis retropinna (assembly GCA_010277075.1). NCBI lineage: Eukaryota > Metazoa > Chordata > Actinopteri > Cyprinodontiformes > Poeciliidae > Poeciliopsis > Poeciliopsis retropinna. Next base: position 6,919,432 of record VMRM01000019.1, read on the forward strand.
GTCATCCTTGGACTTTGACTGCTTTTTTGCTCATTGACAGTCTAGTTTTCTGATATTTTTTAAGTAATATGTCTTACATATGAATCATACCATAACAAAGAGTTGAAAAACTAAACAAGGACATACCACAGTTGTGTTGACTCAAGACACAACCTTTAAACAATTATTGGTGCGTCAAAACCACAACCTCACTTCTTCACAATACATTGCTCTGCTTCTACCGTTATTGAAGAAATGGACACCAGCCTGTAAGAACTACGTGACGAGTGGAAGCAGGAAGTGCCTCAAACAAGTAGATGGTTATTAAATCATCTATGTATTTAGATTTAATAGAAACAGCTAAAAAGACAGTTTCACAGACAAAAAATGGTATTCTAGCGCCAACATTATATATTCCAAACAGTTGTTAGCTAAAAACATGATTACTAACGATCAATTAGAGGGATGGAGCATTTCTTAGATTCTGTGTCATTCCTTGTTGAATTTCTTCAAGAAAAGATAACCTACATTTCAGTCTTGCATTTTCATTTCTTTTGGAGAAATTACCAGTTTTTGTAATGCTACTGCAGGCTTTTATCTATTTCAACTACTGGTGATTTCTTTCTTTGTCAATTTCTTTATAAATCAGGAGATGTTTTGGTGTCCTACTCATGAGCTATACATTTGAAGAATGAATTGCTTTTGAATCACTGCAACCTCTCAGATACCCAAGGCTTCACCTATAGGATGACAATTAATCTTTTAAACTTTCCACAAAGTTCAGTTATGTGGAAAGCTGAACTTTATGTTACTTTATCTCATGAGAAGACGAGATGCTGAACCTAAAAAAACACTTCAACAAGGTCTTAGGTTAAAAGTGTACAACACAATGCAACAGCCATTGTGTTTTTTACACCTCTAGTAAATGCGTTTGATTTTTTTTATTTGAACGTACAGAATGACATGTTAAGAAAAGTCAGTCACATACTATATAGCACCATCCATGATTATTGACACAACTACTAAAGATGCATAAAAGTTTTCAGATTGTGCTTATGGAGACATGGTGACCTGAAGATAGTGAAGCTCATCTGCTTTCTGAGAACTGGCTTGTTTGGCTCCTAAACAGCTCTAAATTTTAACTTAACTTGGCAAATATGAGTGTTTTGCATTCCATCTTTATATGAAGGTCTTATACTGGCCTAATCTAATTTTAGGTATTTGTCGTCTTACAAAAGCAGGCATTCTTATATTTTTGTGTAGTATTTTAATCAAATTTTTATTTTTATTTAACAGAAAAATGCACAACAAAATATAGCAAACAAATTTACAAACATGCAGAAATAAATGACTATTTTTCTTCTGCTTCTTGCTCCCTTGTGCTCCCCATTTTTTAAAAGTAGGTAAGAAAAAAAATATATATATATATATATATATATATATATATAATATATATATATATATATATATATATATATATATATATAATATTATGATATTATATATGATATTACTTTATATTTATACCATGAGGAATCAAAGACACATATATTACTTACTAGACTTTTGGAGATATTTTGATCATCTTAAAACAGTAAACTCCAAATAAAAAAAAAGCTATTTATTCATCTGTTCGGGATGCCAGTAGTTGTTATCAACTGTTACAGTATTTCTAAAGATTGTATTTTTCAACTCAGTAAATGAAAAAAATATATTTGCTACTGCTATAAAAGACAAATTTAATTTAAACTTTTTTACACATCTTTAGCAGAGGTAAAAATAAATGAGGAGGTTGCTGTGTGCAAAATGAAATGCATCTCAAATATGTAAAATACATGTGTTTTTTGATGTAATCTAAATAGAAAAATAATAATTGAATGAGGATCCTCCAGGGCAAACAAAAAGTACCTTGCTGGTGTTTGATTGGAAAGAAAAAAAAAAAACAAAGACTCAAAAAATATGTTTTTTATGGCATTCGTGATCAAATGTTACCACACACATTCACAAAACTGTCACATTTCAAGAAAAGATAGGCAGCTGGGGATTATCTGAAGGTAGTATGTTCTTTCACTAATTAGAATCCTGTGGCTTGTACATTGAAAAAGGACTAGGCCAAAGTGTATTAAAATTGTGTGATTTTAATACACTTTGTGCAACCCAGCCTGCGGGATGATTTATCATAGAAAAAGACTGAAAAAAGTATTTGAAATCAAGGTTGAATACCTTTGTGAGGTCACTGATCCTCAACAGGTCATTCTGAGCTCTGCCTTCATACACTCTCTGGCGTTCCCGGGCAACGTCAACGTCCTCCTCCTCTGTAGCCGATTGCTTTGGTGATATAAGCCTGATTGGACACAAAGTCAAGGGCTGCGATTATCTCTGCTTATTAATATTAAAATAAACCTAATAAATTAGTTCAGTCAAAGTTCAAACACTGTGAAAACAATTCCTACAATTTTCATGAGCTGCAGAGGGTTAGTTTCCATGGAAACATTAATTTGACAAAAATTCACACCCACAAACCCAAATGCGGTCACAGAATGAATAAACAGATGTTCCTATTTGGATAGCAAAGAGGTGCATGTGGAACAAATGTGCAAAACACTTACATAGGATTTTTTTTTTCTATTTAATGGAAGGGTTTGTAATTTATTTAATACAATTAATCACATTTTAATCAGAAACTACATAAAATAAGCAACATTTAAAATCCAAAACCACTTTTAGATGAATAGTAAATTATTACATATAATTTACTATTCAATAAATTAAAGTGTTCTTTATTCAATCACCAGATTGGTGCTGAACAACCTATAGTGCTAAATATTCCAGGAAAACCTGATCATTCATGTAGCTTCTTTGAAAAGAAAACTTTTTCTGAAATGTGATCTATGGACACTGATGTTATCATTGGAGACATCTGTGCTTACCACATGTTTACATTCAGATAATATTTTAGACTTGACTAGCTTCAGTGATAGGCAAACTCCTTACTGGACAATTTGCACATAGCAATAATCTTTTCCACTGTCCCATCTGAGATTTATTTTAAAGCAAAAATGAATCCCAGTTGGACAAGATAAGTGGCTTTGCCGTCGGTCACTGATGTCAGCCGAGGCATAAAGTTTTGAGAAAATAGTCATATTTTTCTTCCCTTTGTATTTTTAGCACATCTTTTCGCAAACCAAAAACCATCTAAAGTTTATATTGAAACAGCCTATTATGATGTTTCTTTCTTTATGGTTAATTTAAAAAGTTATCAAAATTCCCAATGTTATTTAATTTCAACTTGAGCTGACAAAATCCACTAAATTTAAAATAAATCAGACTTTTGAGTGCAAAGATTTCTAGTTAGCAAAAATACAATAGGAAAGAGAAAGATGCTAGGGTAATTTCCTGACTGGCTCAAACACAGCAGACATTTCTTACATTTGATGACAAAATATTCCGCCCGTGTTTTTAAGTAGAAAACTCTTGCTCTTAAACCATAACAATGTTCAGTGTTACCGCAATGACACTGAACACTATGTCACTGTGCTACCTTTTTCACTTAAGTAGTTACGTTTGAGCTACTTAAGTGAAAAACAACCAAACTTATTTCAAAGCTCTGATAAATAAAGCATCCATTATTTATTTCTGTTTTTCTGGGCAGGGTAACTGGGGGGGCTGATGTCCATCTCCAGTGGTCACTGAACAAAAGGGGTTGGACTGGTCACTAGTGGAAAATACAGCAGTTTACTTGAAATGAAATTTGCTTAGCAGTCTGTGTGTTCTGTCCTAACCCCATTTTAAAGCCGACTTTCTTTGGGAGGGGTCACTGCAATGATTACTCAACTGACTGTTAAAAGCTGGCCAATTGTAAACCAAGTTTGTTTTTAAAATGCTAGTGCCTCTGAAAAATGAAAACCCCAAGCAATTATTACCCCCAAGCTTTATACAATTGTGTAGTGTAACATCATCAAAATACTGGTTAAATAAGAAATTTCTCATGGCTGTGTTAAATTTTCACATCTTAATTATTGTCTGATATTACCGTACCTAGGGAAAGAGAAATGCCATTAAAAAGTTTCTAATAGTCACCTTGGTTTGCAGAAGAATTTGTACTGGATGAGAATGGTAATGATGAACATCACAGTTCCTTGAATAGACATGGCAAGGAGATTTTTTCCCACCATCTCCCAGCTCAGTGGGTCCTTAAAACGATCTTCCCCTGAAACAAAGGATATGAGGACAGCGATGAGATTCATGGGTCATTTTAGATCCATTTCTAGATCTTGTCAGAAAGTTTTTCATGTAAAAATTGTCAAAATAATAATAAAAAAAAAAAACTGCCATGTTTTCACTTCACAGACAGCCAAATTATAGCGTGTCTTCTGCAAATGTTATTGGCCTTTTAAAATGTTTCTGTGACGTATTGTTGAAGGCAGCAGTTTAAGAAGCCACTTAAGCTTTAGACAGACTAGCCAAAATTCAACAAAAAAAAAAAGTCATTTGAGAAAATTGTTGACATCCTGTATTTGTTTTGTATGAATGAGGGTCTTTAATGGATGAACACATAAGTAAAGCGGTGACAGCCCTCGACACAAACTTTCTCCCTCCTTACAGCCCGATACAGCGGGGAGAGGGGAGTGGTGGGGGTGCGAAATGAGAGACAAGAAAAACGAAAGTGCTTTCAGTCTCATTCTCTGGTAAATAGCCCCTCTTCACACCAGCCCTTTTAAGTTGTGATTGCTTTTCTCTCTCTGGTCTCCACCACCACTGCAAATTATTCCTCAGACCGCTATTTCCTGCTCCATCTCTCGACAGATAAGGCTCCTCTTCCTCTTTGCCTCTAGACAGCCCCCTCGACCCCAGATCCACCTCCGCAGCCACCGTACCACTTGTCTCCCTTTCTCCTGTCTAAATTTAACTCAGAGCTTTAGTAGAGGTTTGGGAGCTGTGTTACCGGTCAAATATTTCCCCCCTGGAGAACTAGCCATTTGAAAGAAATAGTATGGTGTCACTTTAAAATGAGGACTGCGGTTGAATTGAGTGTTTCTCTGGGAAGGGCTGAATGATTTGTGGGTATGTGTACTACTTTAGTGTTACTTGGAGTTGTGACCACAAGTAGACCCAAGGCATGCTGTTTTTATGCCCAAATATTCTTATGTTTATGGTGTTACACTTAAACGCAATTGGTCACATGGTATACACCATTTTCAAAATTATGAGGTGAGCTGCCATTTGAACAACTGCTGTTTTTCAACTACTGTTTTTTTCATGGTTCCCCCATATTTATCAAACTAGATCTCAGGTATGCTTAATATTTGGTCAGAATCAGGGAGGGAGGTGAGTGGAAGGACCCCAATGAGTCATTCTGAGTAACTGCGTATACAGTTTGGGCAAACCAATGTTCAAATAGACTTTTAAGTGTTAGTCCTCAATGAGTTTGAGTTTGTTTATCTGAGCAATATCCCCATCTTTCTGAAAAAAATATTGAAAAATCAATATTAATGCAATTATCGTCTACCTTAAAGATTAATATTAACAGTACTAATATGGTCAGGTTTTTCTATAAAAATTAATATATTTTTATCATTTTTGAACCTCTGTCTTTGTAAATACTGTCATAACATTGAATTGCACTGTTTTAAAAGCATCAATCCATTGTTAGTTTAGTAGAACTTCAGACCTGTTTCTGTACATTGACAAATGAAACCCAGGTATTTGTCAAAAGAAAAAAAGAGAAACACAACCTTCTAAAATGAATGGGTAAATATTCTAATTTTTTTTCCCCAATCTGTTCTTCTCTCCCAGTAGCTTTAAGCAACCCTCTCTGATCTCAGCAAGTATGTTTTACTGTTCTCACCAACCTGTTCAGTGTTTGTTAGCATTTATCTGTTCTCCTTTCAGCCAAACTGTTCAAGGATAACTCACACTCTAGTTTGTGTCAAGTTTCCTCCCACAGACAGAGAGTGTATTTTCTTTCTGAGTACTTTTTCCTCCTCTTTGTTGTGCTATTTAAATGAATTTGACAAAAATATGAATGTATTAGGATGCTTTTAGGTAATCTGGATAATGTTCTGGTGTATGTATAAACATTATTTTAATGGATACATCAACAAAAAGGCATAAAACTAATTGATTCAAATTTACAAAAACAAAAGTTCATTCTGCTTTGCCAGAAAGAAAGAATAAAAAGTTGGTTGATTTCCTGAAAAGTACCAACAAACATGATAATGAACTGTAGCTGCAACTTAATGTTCTACTTGTGTACGAGGGTAAATGAAGGACAGTTTGTATGAATGTATACCTAGACTTTGACATCTCCTCTACTTACAACCTTGTTTTAAACTGACATTAAAGGCCAAACTGTGTTTTGTGAGAAAAAACAACATTAGAAAGTCTCATACTTTCACTGGCGTGAGAGACCAGGTCCTTGGAACAACCTGTGGCATACTGTAACTTAAGTAAACTCTCAAAACATGAACCGATTATACAAAAAAAAAAAGTGGCACTTGCACAATGACTGTATTGACCACTGATATACCATTCTGCTGACAAAGATCTGAATAGTGCCAACATTTAAGCTTTTAAAATTGTACTTTTTGTCACAAGCAGTCAGTCTTCTGTGCAGTGTATAAGAGGAAGGCAGCACACAGTGTTTTTTCTTAAAACTTACCATTGAATGCCTGTTAATAGTTCTCCAAGCATATTGCTTTCAGACAACATTGAAATCATTTGAAACTTAAAATGTATAGACATATGAGCAAAACATCATGTGTCAGTTAATGCGATAGTTTGTGTTTTGCTTCTGGTGTGGCAGTAATACTCACCAAAATTGATGAAAAGTGTTGCCATTGCCTGGTTTTTGGCCATGTCAATAAGACCTCTGCCCAGACAGAAATGTGGGAATATCAGAAGCACCTGCTTCACTATGTCATTAATGCGGGATATGTTCTGTTGAAGAAAAACAAAATAAAACAAAAACAAACCCATCAGAGGCATGACAAACTTTCTAATACTTATTTGCCCTGGTAGGGCTTTTGTATAGCTCAAGCACAATATGTTGAACATTAATCTTTAATCAGCAGGGCGAGAGGAGCTAGAACTTCAGAAGACAGTGCTGATAATTAAACACCCCGCACTCCATTCACACGCTGAGCGCTGTTGTGTTGCAGAGCTCCAAATGGAGTGTTCAGAGAGGACTGTGTATCAAGTTTCATCTACCGCATTTGACAGTGGGGAACATACTGTGTGATCTGTGAAAAGGCCCACATACGGAAAAACATGTACAAATAAATGGATGAGCAGAGGATCGGGCAAACAGATGTTCGTCTTTTAAATCATAACTGAGGGAAATGCAACATCCTGACCCCGAGAGATAAGAACTGTTTATCTGCCTCTTTTGGAATTCTTTTGACAATGTGATAAACAAGACAGAAAACACCGAAAACAGAGCAAAACCATATTGGCTCACTGTTCAACAAGGAATAAATTAAAAGCATGTCTTATCTTGACAAGGTATTTTACTGCTCTTTTACCAAACATATTCCCCCATGGTGGCAATTATGTGGGATCCCAATAAAGGACAAAGCAGTAATGAGCTAAATGTCTTCAGAAAAATGAGCTTGTAACAATCTAATGGATGTAAGGAAGGACGTCCAGTACACCACAGAGGAGAAACAGAGTTTGGAAAACAAAACGCAGAAAGAGCAAGGATAAACTATAAATACACCTGCAGAGGCTTGGTTCAAAACCAGCTTCATGCATTATGCATCCTGCTTCATTGCAGTCTTCAAAGCTCACGCGTTCGCAGCAGGAGACTAAAAATTCATCATTTCTGCTTTTGCCAGTGTAAAGATTAGGTACTGCAGGATGTTGTAAGTTGTGCCATAGTTTTCCAGGTAAAGTCCATTAATGTCCCATATTTCATTCATGGATGTGTGTGTGCGCATGTGTGTGGTGTTATTGCAAGGTGAAATTAGTTTGCATGACTGAGCTTTCAATATGCAGTTACCAAGATTGCATGGAGCCATAACAGGCCAAATGCCACAGTCAGACAGACTTTCACCGGTTACGTTTCTGGGTTATGTGCCTGCTCTATAAAGAAGTAGCTAATCTCAGCTATTTGCTGTGTGCCAGGCAGGAAAAACTACACAAAAGACACAAGTTTTGGTTGCAGACATCTTGGATTCATTAAGTTAGGTGATACTAACTTAAACTCTCACTAGTTTTATGCCTCAGAAACATGTGACAGGACATTTTGGGTCCATCCCATTTTACAAGTAAAACGAAGCACTGTGTATTGTCCAGGCATATAGTAAAATTTTATAACACAATCAAGGAGCTATGTAGCCCTAAGTTGCAAAGAAAATGTTGTATATATTAAACATAACTTAAAAGAAATTGGACTTTGCAATTTGACACCTCGAAATTGTCCTCTGTCTCTTTAAGAAGCTCCTGCTCTTTCCGATATTTCCCCTTCGGCATTTCATCACAATGATGCTTCTCCATGACGCTATTTGCAATGCTTCTTAGGAACATTGGACTAAGAAGTAGATCTGCAGCAAATATGAAAAAACGGTAGAAACAGTCCCCAAAAGAATTGTAAATCAATTTTACTGGATATGTACACAATGCAAATAACTGCCAGCAAACAGCCAGATATTGTATTTGTTAATTAAGCTCAAGAAGAGTTTGTAGCTAACTTAACTCCACAAAAACACATGGTAGGTGTCTTTACCTTTGGCTAGAATCTAAAGAATAATATAGTGACTGAATGCAAATGACTGAATGCATCTGTGATGCTACAGAAACTTCAGTAGAACTGCTGATGTCTTGGGAGCCAGCTCCCTGACCTTGTTATGTATTTATTTTCATGCAAGGCAGGGAACTCAGATGTCACTGTTCAGGAACTGATTTTAAACCCAGGTGTGGATTTTCATGCTCAACTATTTCTACTTTTACCTGATACAGCAAGGACAGATGATAATGCCAGATCCACAAAAAAAAAAAAAAAAAGAAAAAGAAAAGGTGGGGAGGTTGGCGAAGGGGGGTGAGAAGGGCTGGAGGGTAGCGAACAAAATGAAGTACAGTTCACCAAACAATTTAAAACCACTCTCCATGATGCAGATTTTTTTCTTTTTTTTTTTTTTTCTCCTAAAAATGATTTTACTATGCATATAATATGAGTGGATGCAAATTAATGAAAATGCAACCAAGTCTATTCATTTCCCTTTGAGGAAAAATAAACATACGGATGCTTAAGATCAAACGTGGGCTTATGTAAGAATATTCTTTTCTCCTCTTATGAGTAGGTGGTCACTGGAGTAGACATGAGACCATGATGAAAAGCTCTCACCGATCATTGTGTAAAAGCAAACCTTCAGATGTTGAGTTTAGCAATAATTTGTTGCCTTTCTCCATCTACCTTGATGCATTTGGTGTATGGTGCTTTTTAATCTTCGAGCAGTCTTCCTTTGAAAAACTAAATATTTCAGAACACACAAAGAGCAGAAGAACACTCAGACTTTACACAAGAAAGATTAATAAATATACAGTAGAAGGACCATAGTTTTATGTTTCGTATGAATTCAGCTAAAACACACTGCATGTTTTGCAGACATGTATACGAGCAAGGATAGCCTTCCACAAAAGACAAAAAGAAAAAAAATAAATAAACGTGTAGTGTTTAGTGTAACTAAACATTTACTGTTTAGTAATTTGTGATTTGTGTCTACATTTAGACACAAATCAGATTTTATTTTGATTGTATCATTTTTGAAAAATACTAAAACCAATTAAATAGGCCCACACCAAAAAAGATGGGACTCCTAATTTCTTTTGGCATGGAAGCATCTTTTGCAGCCTAAACTGCTGGTAATTTTGTTTTGTTTTCTTTTGTTTTCTTCTGCAAAATCTGCTGAAGCTGTCTGAAACATGAAGGATTGTGTCTCCAGACTGAAATATTCAGAGCTTATGGAGGATCACTTAACAATGACCCAATGTTTTTTTTTTTTCTTTTTCCCTCAGCTCTTTGAGATCATGGTTAGGTTGAATTGCATGTGAATCTAAGCTTACTGAAATACTGTGGTATTTTTTTCTCCAGGAAACCTTGTAATCCTGAGACTTCATTGTATCCTAAGTAGCTCTAGAACAAAACCAAGCCAAAAGAGGGTTGTTAAGTAAAACGCTGTGTCTCCCCAACACCCACTTCATGTAATTTTCCTGTATCAGGAACATTACATTACTGAGGAATTGTAGTCATTTTCCACACCATTCATTTGAATCCTTGTACTTGGCGAGGAAGGGAAATCTATTTGCACATCACCAAGAATATTTTCACCTGTTGCCACTGGTTACCAACAAATCCCCCATTAAATCTCAGTGCAAACTCATTCTAAAGGATATAGGTTTATGAAACAAAATATCTCTTAATAAAATCACTTTAATTGTTTGAAAGTGATTAAACCCACAATTTGTCCGTCTGTGTGTTTCGTCCCTTGCTGTTGGATGTAAATATTTAAACACACATCCACCCTGGGATTGTCTGAGGGCACCTTTATTCCTTACATTCTCCAGAGCTTGTAGAGAGATAGGAAAGTCAAGCAACTACTAAACAGCAATGACCTTGGGTGCAAGAGGCATATGCTGACTTGGGAAAGGTTGCGTGTGAAGCTAAGCTTTCTGGCACACAGCGGACACGTGTGACGCAAAGCGGGACTTAATTTCAGAATACAACAAAAAATGCATCTTCTCTTAGTTTCTCCTATCATTTGTATGAGCAAATGATGGAATACTAGCAAATTTGTCCTCCTTACTTTTATGTTCGCTGCTGTAAATCCTTTTTGCTTGCGACGGTGGTAGAGTATGCGCTCTGGTTTATCTGACCCATATCACTGCTTGTGCTTATTTCCTCAATGCAGCTCCATTCATAACATCAGGGAAAGCATGCAGATAATATATATATGAATATATATATATTATATATATATATATATATATATATATATATATATATATATATATATATATACACACACACCTCAAACCGCCAACTATTGTATTTTATATGGTTGATATTTTGTGGAACTACTAAGGTACTGTCGCTTACATCGTTCAGGGTAATGTATGAACTCATGGTTTTGAGTGCAATGCTAGAATGCAATGCTGGGCAGTAAATGTAGAGTTTGATACAATCTGCTCAAGTTAAATTTAATGGCACCACCTTTACCTCCATCACTAAAAAAAATAAATAAATAATAATAATAATAATAATAAAAATAAAAAAAAATCACAATGCCTGCCTGTGGTTATCTCCGAGTGGCACGTGGTGGAGGTATTGACTCAGACACAGCTCGAGGCGTTGGGCGAGCCAGGATTGATGTAGTCTACAGGGAGTCGGACAGTCCTAAGGGGTAGAAAATCTCCCAGTGGTTTTAAAACAAAAACTAGGGCAAAGAGTGTGTGAAAGTGCTGCTCTGGTTCTTCACTCTGCTGTTTTCCTTCCCTCACATTTTTCTTTCACTGATAAAAAATGGAGCAATGCCCAAAGGGGATCAAGATCCTCCCTCTGCTTGAAGTCAGAAAACATCCTGGAGCCTGTAGCTTTACTTTTGAGCGACACTGTTTGACTAACGCCACTGCCGAGGAGCCTGGAGATGATGAGACAAAGCTTTGTTGCTGGATTGAGCCGTCATGCTGTAGGAGTACATCTGTTCGCTGTCATGTCATGCAAACTTGAACTTTACCGTACTTTGTTGCGCTACACCCACGAGCTTTAGCATATTTTTGGGGGGAATTCCTTTTGATAAACAAAGAATAGTGGTAAAGTAACGAGATGACACCAATTTATTTTCCCCTTTTCTCAGGTAAACAGCTGAAAAATCTTGTGTATTTGTATTCACCCCTCATGAGTTAATACTTTGTAAAATAACCATTTGCTGTTTTTCCAGCTGCAATCTTACGGGGTATGTCTCTACCAGTGACATGCGGTCAAGGGAGGCAGGTGAGGCAGAAAAATAATATATAATGATAAAATCATTTATATTTATATTTTCACCATGTGGTTTGTACTATAAAGTGCCTATTTTTCATTTAGCTTACCTAATTCTGATTTCCTTTTTTTTTTTCAAAATTGCTGAATTTTCACATTTTCCCATTCAAATGCCCAGAAACGACGCCGGTGAGGCAGCAGCGAGCTGAGCCTCACCTTCGATTGCGAAACCTCTCGCTAACTGCACTGGCTGCCATTCTATGGGAGCATGTTCCTCCTTCAGACTGAATTTGTTTTTTTCCTTCTGCGTTGCAAAATAGCTCAAGCTCAGTAAGGCTGGATAAGAAATATGTGTGAACATTGATTTTCACAGATACTCACATATTCCCAGATGGACTTGAATCTTGACTTTGACTGGACCTCTCTAGTACGACTGTACAAGTACTGTACCAGATGCTCTTGCTTTGCCTTCAGTGGCACTGATAAGAAGATTTTATGCATAATATTTGTTAAACTAATATGAAGCAAATCCTCAAGTGTTGCATTGTATTGTAGCGTAGTGTTAGCTAGAAAAACTACTCTAGTAGCAAAAACTACTCAAATGAATCACAGGTAAAGACTACAGAGATAACAGTGAACCAGAAGTAAAGATGGCTAATTTTGCTGAATTGCATTCACATTTATTTTTTGCTCATTGACAACACTGACTAGTGATAGCAGTAAAACAATATCAATGCAATTCTCACAGAAGACAACAATGGATCTTTCGGATGGTTCAGACATGTGGAAGCCATTTTGAGGTGCCCGTTGGTAAGAAATGCATTGGAACATTTATTTCTATATTTATTTTGAGGGTGAACCTTTGCCTCAGATCTCAAGTCTTCTTTAACCTCAAACAGGCTTTCCTCAGTTATTTACCTATTTTTATCTCCATTAATCTTCCTATCAACTCTTCCTTTCAGCCTTCTTGTCCCAACACTAGGAAAAATATCCCCATCTTGCTGCCATCATTATTTGACGAGAGCATCTTCATCCACATGTTTGCAGGGTTTTCCTACATGGCTTGTGGCATGCTATCTTTCAACAATAGCTTTCATAGTGCCACTCTTCCTCAAACTCCTATTTGTGGAGCACATCACTTATAGTTCTGCTGTCAACATATTCTTCTGCCTAAGTTGTGCATCTCTGCATCCTCTAGGCAGCATCTTTGATTAATGCAGCACCTTCCCATTTCTATCAGTTCGGGTGGTGGGCAGTGTCTTTTTAGGTTTGCAGCTGTGACATTCTCAATTTGATTTCACGGTGATGGATTGAACAGTGGTCGATGTGTTGTTCAAAACCTAGGATATTCTGTTCCTATCCAAACCTGCTTAAAACCTCTCAGCAACTTCATCCTGAATTTCTCTGCTGTGTGTTTTGGTTTTCATAATGTTTGTCCCCTTTAGGCCTTTCAGAACAGCTGAATTTGTGTCCAATTAAATTACACTCTAGTGAACATATGAAACAAACTGGTTGCACTGGATTTTATTTAGGAGTATTAAAGTAGAAACACTCCTCAGAATGTAATTTGTCAAAAAATTAAGAGGACTCTGTGCCCTTTTCATTCCACATCAGACTTATGTCTCCATGTTGATCTGTCATAAAATCCCAGTGGAAACCCTTCAAGATTTTGGTTGCAATGTGAAAAATGATAAAGTCTATTCCACAAAGAAATCAAGTCTGAACTTGATTGGGGGTTTTGACATTCTCCAATTGTTGCTGACCCATCTGTTCTCTTAATAGAGAAAAACAAGTCTAATTAAAGTGATTATTGTCGCCATCAAGTCTCACAGAAACACCATCAGCATCCCCGGCGCTTCGATGCAAGAGATGCAAGCTGTAAATCCGTCCCTATACTCTGCCTGTGGGCAACATCCTGCCCATTAAGCTGGCACCTTTTATGAGTTACATGCCCCACTGACACGGTATTAATAAATAATGAGAATGCAGACGGCAAAAATAGAGCCAAGTAAAATATAAATGACTAAAAATTGCCAATGAATGCTGGCAACAATAAAATCATTGCAGAGAAACATTCTGAACAGAGCCAGAGGAGACATCAAGTCACAGGGATCAGCGTCTGTGAGGGGGAAAAAAAACTGTCCGGAAAGACAACATCCAGCGTCAAGAGCGGAGCTGTGGAAAATGCTGGGACTCTTATGAAGCATCAGATGTAAGAGGAGCTTGTCAGAGTTAAGTGTTATTGTGTGTGTTGATGAGGAATGCTAATCGTGTAACTACAGATCTATCTGGATGCATTTGGTTCAGAGAATGACAGGGAAAGAAAAGCAAAGAAGTAGATAATATCCATCCACTGAGGAAAATATCATTTCTGTGTCAGAAACTGCCAAGTTTTTCATAAAATTCCATTTAAATACAATCACAAATAAAAATGATTGACATTCAGTTTTTCTCCTCTCACTCTTCATTGCTTCCTCTCCGAACCAAATCTCTGCATTTCTTATTTAACTCCCTTTTGGTTTTCTTTGTCTTTTTAAATCCTTTGAGACCAAGGCTGCCACCATAATGAACAACTCGCTGAAAGATGGATGAGGGAACTTCTCCGAGGACCCTTATTCTCAGCGAACGATTAAAGTTTGAAAAAATAGGGAAAAATGGGCTCTTTGAAAAATCCTTGAAAGGATTAAAGGGGCTGCTTTAAGGCAAACACCAGGTGGATACACACGTTCTACCCACCCACCTACATGTATGCAGGCACAAGGAAGGCTTTGCTTAGAAAACACACAACGTTTATCAAGGATTCAAGTCAATTAGCCAGCTTCTGTTATGGCTCCTGCGTAAATAGGATTTTTGAACAGCTGTGAAATTTTTACAGCCCGAGTTTGCTGCTTGGCAGTAAGAGAGTCTTCCTCTGTTCTGTAGAGACTAGAGGAGAGGTCTCTACAGAGACATATACTGTGTAAAAAGACAAATTTCTTTTTTTTCATAAAAACAAAATAGCCTGACATTTCTGTTTTATATAAATCTGTACCACCATTTTTATTTTCTTTTTGAAAAATTCCAGAACTGGATTTTCCAGAAAAGGCTTTTCTTTTTAACAATCTTCAAATTCTGAAGGGTACAAACATTAAATTTGCCTCCTTCAATGTATGACTTTCATCCTACTTTTGGAGTATCTTTTCATAAGCCTCACCCACCTTGTGCCAGTCACTCCAACACAAAGACTTTGCTGCCCAAAAGCCAGTTTGTAGCTAATTTGACACTATGTCAAATAACATTGTCCATCTGTCCAACTGTTAACTTTTTTATTGCTATCTTGTGATGTTTAAATATTTTCTCAAGGTTTTTTATTTTTCATTATATGAAAAGTAAAGTTTTTGTCTCAAATTGTCACATGGCTTTTTATTTTATTTACTGTAAGATGGATTCTTCCTCTTTGAGTGGCCCATTAGTGGTTACAGGGTTTATTTTAATGGAATAACAAAGCTGTTACCACATTTAGCCAGTATCTTCTCAAGGTTTGATTTGGAGTTGATGTGTATATTTGGCACAGCAATTTTATCTCTAGGATACATAAGCCCTCTCATTCCTAAACAGTATGAAGACTGGACCCTTACACGGTTTTAATCCCTGTGTATAATTGTTTGAGCAGATGAACAATGCATAACCAGATATCTGGGAACAGACTGTGACTTAATCAAGCCTCAGAACTGAATGTAAAACAGCTGTAATGGATCTAGGGACAAATGAGGAAGGACAAAGTGACCAAACTCAAGAAATTACAAAGAAACTTGAGGATAAAAGGAAACGCTAAGTAAACAGAGCAAAATCAAACACAACAGACTGGGAATCCATGAACATGAGCAACTTAAGAACAGGTGTTAACAGGGAAACCAGAAGTTAGAACAAAAGACAAAATGGATCATCAAAATACAACAGGATCACAATTTATAGAGCATAAACTGACATAATGACATTGCATGAGCTTATGATAGTATAATTAGCTACCACTTCTCATGTATTAGGCTTATATAGGTTAGTCCCATTTTGTATTGAATTAATTTAACTCTCCTTATAATTTCATAGAGCGAGAAAGTAGCTGATTTAACGCTTGTGCTTTGTGTTGTGTTTGTCACTCACATCATCATCAATGAGCTCCATGATGAAGGTGGCCACACTGCCATTGATGCCAATGAAGAGGTTGACGCAGGTCAACACCACGTAAGCTGTGCTGGGAACGCTGAAGATGAAGGAGGCTGGGTACATCATGGGTGTGATGGCCCATCTGATCAGAGCAAAACAAGACACAATCAGAGAGATACCAGAATAAAAACTTCATAAAAATTCTGTCCAACTTCAAATTTCTGAGAGGCTATTTCCACACTGGCCCACACTCATGAAAATAACCACCAGGGTTAATAGTGGTGGCAAATATAAAAT
Organism: Poeciliopsis retropinna; assembly: GCA_010277075.1. Classification (NCBI taxonomy): domain Eukaryota; kingdom Metazoa; phylum Chordata; class Actinopteri; order Cyprinodontiformes; family Poeciliidae; genus Poeciliopsis; species Poeciliopsis retropinna. The sequence continues at coordinate 6,935,828 of VMRM01000019.1, forward strand.
TAGCAGTTACTGAATCTGTGCAATTTTCAATTCATGAATGCAGATTACCAGGTCAACTGTGCCGGTTCACGACACCAGCAGCCTCTATCAGATCATTTGCATTTCAAGTAAGTGACCCATAAAAGCGTTGCAAAATGGATGCCGCCCACACTTGGCAGAGAGCAAATCAAGTTCGGTTATAAAAGGAGACGAAGTGAAACCATTATGAAGTGGAGTTGCGGTGGGTTATCCAGTATCACTGGCAGATCATCTCCATAATTGTATGCTCTTGCATGCAATTTATGCAAAATATATGATTTAGAAAATATATTTACATGAGCTAATCATTTATTTTTAACTGATTACATTTGTTTCACAGATGGCTTTCTGTAGAGTTTGTGTGTCTGTTAAGTTGCATTAGGGTTTACTTTGTTGTGCAATAAAACTTTAGCGCTTTAATTCTTACAGAAAGAATTTATTAGTCACAGTGAAAAAAGAAAAACAAACTGAAATGTTTCTATTAATGGCTTTGGCCTGAACTTTAGAGGCACATTGTAGAATAAAATTAGACATATTTTTTAAATTATTTACTTATTGGGCTTTTTAAAGGTCAGCACTGAGATCTCTTGTATTTTTGCCCTTTCTATGTGTTGTTGTATGCATGCGTGCGTGTGTGTGTCTTAACTTTCCGGAAAATATGGCAGAACAGACTGGGTGTTATTTATATAGCATAGAAATGACTTATTGATTGTCACTGGCTATGAAACTTTGATTATCCCATCAAAACAGGGAACACTAAAAAAAGCATCAATAGTCTTAAAATAAAGGAATAGGAATTGCAATTGCAAACTCTTATATTATTTTTTTAAATCCACTCCTAAATTCACCCATCAAAGAGCTTTTGATAGAAAATTCACATTCACAAAGCAATAACTGTAACATGAAGGCCACCAAATGAGTAGAGTGCTGTGAAAACAAGTGAAATCCTGGTTTCACAAACTCTTAGCAATGAGAAATTCAAACTTGAATGTTTGGGAGGGATGCCAGGAAAATGCCTCTTCTGGTCTACCATAACAGTTGTACTAAATGCTGCTGGGACTTTAATTGAAACCATGAGCTTTCACAAAACAGTTTAATCCATAAACCAGTCAAAATGATTACCTCTCAAAGATACCACAGGTCTTCCATAAATCACAGCTCAGGCTAGCAATTTTCCATACACATGGAAGCTCTTAAAAATGAAAACGGTCAGTGCATAACCAAAGAAGGAATGCAATGGCACTCTGTGAGGTTTGATATACAGCACAGATGAAATGACAATGAAGAAACTGCTAAAGGGAGAAACACATGTGGCATGTGACACCTTCGTTATTGTTTTTTTCTACTTCTAAGCATAACGGCTACTGAAGAACTGATGCTTGGCTAAAGTCCAGTTCTGTCTTGAAGCTCTTCAGTATGACTTCTCCAGGGTGTGGTGAGAAATTATGTGAGTCAAACAGGCACTGTACGGAGCTGGTCTCTGAGTCTCTGGGGCTGAAATTTCCCAACCAGCTGGCCCTGCAACCTGTCTATAAAAGCATCACACTCTTGAGCCGTAACCTTGAATTTCCTCCGCACAAGTCGGATGATACAGGCTTTTGACCAGCTCCTCTCGGTCAAACTGTTGACTGTTCCAACGAGTGTTTTAATCACCAATAATCTGGTAAGGCTGACCTTATCTCATTTATGGGTATTTTTCTTACCTTTCATGCTAATAACTTGCATAAAATAGCCCTAAAAGCATTTCAAATGACTGTGGACTTAGCGTTAACAGCAGCTAGGCTAAACCTGGCAAAAGGCTAAATAACTCAGCCACAGCAAACTGCTAATGCTGATTAACTATTAATATCCTTATTCATAGTGTTAGAAAAAAATTTTGTCCTTCGGAAAGGGATTCTCGGATTCCCCTTTCCGAGAATCTTAAGGATGTCCTGATTAGCGGGATGGTTTCTAAGATGGTATGCAGCCTGTGGTGTTCCTCCAAGAACAAATGAGAATGCAGCCTGTTGTATGTTACATGTAACCAGCCAGAAACTAACAAAAACATGGCAACTGCCGAGCTGAACCAGAAAGTCTGGTGGACATCTGTCACGTCTTCTGTTGTTTTTTTTCTATTCAACTTAGTCCACAAACTATCAATATTGCTTTATTAATAATTGCCCTTTGCAATTATGTATACTTATTCGTAGACAAAATGAGACTCCCATTGCACAATAATGTAAACCTTATTACGGTTGTGTTATTCAATATTGCCCTCAGACAGTGAGAGTAAAACAATAACTGTTAGACTGATGAACTCATTCAGCTTTACAAAAAAAATAAATAAAATCAACCTTATAGCAAATGTGCAACAAAAACAAAAATTAATTAACGTGACTATGAAGAAGGTTGACAAACACTTCCAGGGAAATTGAACATTTTAATTAACTTACCCATAAAAAATTAGGAGCAGTATCAAAGCGGGCAGATTCGGAGGTGAAACGTAGGCTTTTTGTTGAAAACAGAGGAAGATCACTATCACGATGAAGCAGGGCACGATGTAGTTACACTGTCAAAAAGATCATGACAATAAAACATGAGCAGGGATTTAAGCAGACAATTTGTGTTTTTTAAGAGAAGTCGGCCAACAGAGCATCAACAGTTGCACTGCAACATTGTGACAATTTTTTTTATCTAATTGTTTTCTCTGACTGATTATAAAATCAGTGAATAACTTTTCAATTAGCACTTAAGTGTACCCAGCTTTAGCTTTCTAATTAATTCAGTGAGGAAGAGACACATTTGCTTCTCTTTGAAGTAAATGTTTTCTCAGTGACACACTGACTCAACAACTGTGGTATGATACTGTGACATTTTAATATATATATGTATGTATATACAATGAGATACAATGAGATATGTCATTGTAAATTTATTCCATACTGACTTAAAAGGTGTCAAAAATAGTGTTAAATATATATTTAGAGTTGATAAAGATAGACCTGGAAACTGTTCAATGAGGCATTTCAAAACATCGCTGCTGAATCTGTACATTTAGTCAAAATAGCTTTTCATTTCACTGCAGTAGCGCCCTGGAATCTGTATTTGTAGCTCAAATCAGCTTAAATAACATTTACCCAAAGTTAAATTATCTTTGATTGATCATATAGAGAATTTAAACTATAAAATATAAAAAAGGTGTCATGCAGTTTTTATAACTTTTAATAGACATCACTCAAAGCTAATATTTAGGATAAATTATTGACCTGTACATGAAGGAAATAGGGGCACTAAAACAAAAACAGATAAACTAATTGATAATATTTTAGTACCTAAAGCAATAATAAGTATGGAGAGACAGTGTCTGTGCCAACAATAAAAAAAGGAAGGAAGAATGACCATGATTATTTAAAATTATGTTTTTTCTGGACTGAATGTGAAGGTGTTCTGCGGTCACAGTATTTTCTGTGAAGCATCTGGAGTTTTTTTCACAAGAGACTACATGTAGTGCACTCAGCAGAAAGTAGTTCAACACTGTAAATAACAAGGCAACTGAAGCATCATATCATGTGGTGTTACACATAGCTTAAGCAGGTAAATCCCACAACATCAATGAACCAAGTGTAAATGAAACATCAAGCAGAGCAACAGCAGAAAGTTTACAGGAAGAATTGCAATAAGGGTAGGTGGGGGGCGCAGTTGTCTTTTTGTCTGAGGGGCATGATCTCTTCCACACTTTGAAAACACTTTCTTTAAACTGGTGGATATTTAGTTTAATGTACCTTCTTTGTGCTTTATAGAGTTTCCAATGGAGACATGTTCAATATTTATGTTTTGATTTTATTTGTTTGGTAATGCGGTCCACGTCAGAATACAAAAAAAATCTTTACTCTGGCTCCCTAGGTGCATTTGTCCTCCACTTAGACTGCATTTATTCACAATAATGACGTGTGCCCTGATGGCATTTCGTTACCAAAAGAGCCTGATGAAATGTTTACTTGCATGATGCCTGGGGGAAAGTACCAGTAAGCCTGTTGAGCATAACCAACGGGGGCAGCTGCTGTCGATAATTACGCCTCAGCCTATAACAGTGTATCAGGTAAAGCCCTTTTCCCTGTGGCCAGTGCTGTCAAAGCTGCCTTATCAATTACAGTGAATTGAAATTTTTCACTCATAACCCTAGGTGGGAATGAAATATTTCGGACATCAGTGAGATAGATTATAAAACAAGGAATAAAAGCCCTTTGAAGCAAACCAGGAAGGATTAAAGATCACATTTTTAGCAGCACACATTCAACATTATTAATTGAGATTTAATCCTTTGAGAGCTGGAACAACACTTACCATATCCCAGACGAAATTGGTTAACCAGTAGATGGTCGGGTTTACACCGCTGACAAATTGCAGATGCTTGGCTTTGCTCACCCTCTCCTGGATTAGAAAAAGGACGAAGCTGGCAGGGATGAAGGACATGGCGAAAATAACACAGATGGCCACCACCACGTCTGTAGAGGTCGTCACCCTGCGGATCAAGAGATAACATTTTAGATTTAAAGTGAAGCAGAGAGGTAAGTGTACACAAATAATAAAAAAAACATGTAGCATTTTATAATAGGCATGAATGTCTGATTTTGAGCGTTAAATTATTTATTTAAACTGTTCTATTTTCCATGCTGAATAACTCTAAAATACAACAGTTGGGTGCATAAGGTTAGTGTTAGCTATGGTTTAGAGAATTTATAATGTAGTTTTATAAGACTTCTAGTGTTGCTCACTGAAAATAAATTAATGCATAAAATCAATCACTCAAATATAAATTTAGGCTTCAGAACCTCAGCTCGGGATCAGTGAAAAGGGGATTTTAGATTATGTGTGCATGCGTTCTTCTAATTCTACTTAGCAAGATGTACAAACAGAAAACACCTCATCCCCATTATCTTATGGTATGGACAAGATGTCCAAATTACTGACTGTTTCTAAAAAGATGGTGACAGATGTGCAGATGTGCGTCCAACTGCAGCCACACTATGGTTCACTTCAAAACATTCCGACTTTCCCACAAACTTCAAAAGAACCTCGGAGGATCATTTTAATCATGGGCCATTTTAATCATACACTGGTTTGGTGAAGATATACCAAACCAACACAAAAGTGTATATTAAGTAGTTCACTTTTCATTCATTTTATTTATTTGCATGGCTCCATCAAGTCACTTGCATCTTCAACATTTCTCACTAATCTGCAAACCCCACAATTTGTTCCATTTTTTCCTCCCCAATCACACCAATATGTTATAAGTAGAGAACATTATTTCAGACAAAACAGAATTTGTTTTTTTTGAAAAACTCTTATTAAGCTGACCTTCATTTCATTGCCACACATTCTTTTTAATACAGTTCTCCTTCTAAAAGGTCCTTCAGTCCAACTGCTTAATTAGCACTGGATAAAAATGATTTTCATTCTTTAACCCCCGCTTTCCGGTGCTTCCGTCCTGCTGCATCATTTTCATATTAAATCAGCTGCCCCTGTCACATTTATCATTGACAAGCAGGCACCAATTAGAACACATAAATACAAAATAATTTACACCAAGTTGGTTCCGGCCCACGTTTCTGCCAGTTTCAAGGGGCTGTGGGGAGGTAATGCAGGGGACGGAGAGCTGAATGAACTAGCTCTGAATGCTTGAAGGTGGTTAATTACTGTGAAAAGAGGACAAGCAATCTGCTAATTAACCAATAATGGAAGAACAAGAAAGATGAACAGTGGGAGGAAAGCTGGATAGAAGGCATTGCTCTCCTTCAGGCATTTTTATTGCTAAGGGCTACAGAGCAAAGTTTTAAATGCAACAGTGAAAGGAGGCTGTGGTAAATATAGAATATAAAACATTTTTGCACAAGAAATACAGCAAGTAAGTTTGAAGCTACTGGGGTAAATACCAATCACTAGCGGTTCAAATTTCCAATATTTTTATAAATTAATTTGTTTTACAGTCACTTAAATAAACTGGAGGTCTTGTCATCTGCCAGAGACAACACTCCAGTGCAGTTAAGGAAATGCTTTTTTGTTTTTTTTTTAAATCACAAAAGAAAATTAACAAAGGTGCTATTTTTGTATCGGTGCAGATGAAGAACAGTGAGCACATAAAAATTAAGCTGCAATTTTACATAACTTCTCTTTCACTTCGAAAAAGTATTTTCTTATTTTTAAAAACATCACACAAGTTTAAAAATGGCTGCAAAGCATAGAGGTGTCAAAACAAACTGATTGATGCGTCAAAAAAGAATAACACATGATTAGAAATTATCTCGAGAATTGCACAATTACCGTCTGTTCATAATATATTTTTTTTTTGTCAGAGGCTTACATTTAAAACCCCTTTGTTGCAGATTATTTGAGAAACAGAAGGCTTTGTTGGATGTTTTGGCCATTAGACAAAACATGAAAATTAGAGCTAATGGTCCCTAGAATAGAGCGTAGGGAAAGTTCACACAAATACAGTCTGAAAAATCTCATTTGATAGGGAAGAGAAAGCCAAAACTTTTTTGTTGTTGTTTTTAATGTATTCATTTCTAACATTCATAAGCTTTTGGAAGCCCATCAAACCTCGTGGAGAAAATTGTTAAGTTACAACTGCTACTCATTTGGGGTGATGTCTAAAGAAGTCAGCATGAGCAGCAGATGAGGCAGAGAGCTCTGTATAATGTAGCTCTGTGTTTAGGATCTTTTGTCCAATCAATGGTGGTGAGCATTGTCATTTCAAACCTAAAAGGTCTCTGGTTTGAATGTCAGATGTAGTTTTCTTTGGTGAAGTTGTCACTTTCTGTCAGTAGTTATGGGAGTTTTCTCAGGGTACTTCTTTGCTACCAGTACCAAGTCATTCATAGTTGGTTAAATTATTATTCTAAAATGTGCTTAATTATGAGTGTTTATAATTTAGATATGTCACCTCTTAGTTTTCTATGTGAATACTTTTTTTCAAAACAAATTACACAAGAGATTTTGTTCCCTTAATGAACATGGGAGTATTTATTTTTCACATTTTCACAGACTGAATAGCAAATGATTTTTACCACAACAGATTTCCAGATTGAAACTGTCAGATGTGCTGACTCCTCAACCTCCTTTTACCAACTTTCTTTTTCGAACAAATAATGGGGTACAGCAGTTTTATTGATCTTTTCCTGCTTACAGCTAAAAACGGTGAGTGTGCGCACAATGTTTCATGTAACTCTGTCATTCTGATTAAAGAAGCAATGTACACTGAGCTTTACTACTGTGCTTAATCGGGTCCCTTCCCTCACCTGTCAACTTTATTTCTATGCCCCAACACCTGTCTGCTTTTTCAATATTAAGAAAAGTGCCATCTAATCTTGAAATCATAGCTCTTAAATTATGTGACGCTCTGGACCGCGAGGTAGAAAAGAAAGAGATGCTCAGGCTGAATCTACGGCAGACAGACTGTCGTAATTATTTCTGGGCGCCACCTCCCTCCCTAACTCAAAGTTGTCGTTGGCCTCCAGGCACTTCATAAACACCAGACTGGCTGCAGATTGGGAGCATGGATTGAAACCAATCTCAATGGAAAGTAAGGAGCCTGTATTTTGTTACGAGATATGATCGTGATTATCTGCAGCAGATGGATGTAATGCTAAAGCCAAAATCAACAACAGACCATGATGATGATCTAAACTCCACAGGACAAGCATCTATCCATTTATTACTCAGTAAATGAAGCATTGATATGCTGTAATGTGCAGTGTCACTAATCTCTTATATGTAGAGTTCATGAGGTATTAGAAATTAATGGTGCCAATACTATAAATGTTGTGATCATCTATTGATTTGCCCAGTGCTTTATAGCCTTCTGTTCTTTCTTTGTTGCATTGCTGCCCCTCTTGTCCTCCATTTCCAGCTGTGCATGTTTGGATCGAAGTGTATTTTAACTACATCTGAAGTGTCTATAAATGTTAAAACTAAGCTAAATCTGATCTTAAAAGGGATATTACTGTCAGCAGTGGTACTGGCTAAGCTTAGCTGGTACTAAGGTGTCCAAAGAAAATATCCCCACACCAACACACCGCCACAACAGCTAAACGGTTGATAAAAAGCAGAATAAATCACTCTTTCTACATCCTTACATTCTGACTGCCAAGTAAATCTGACAGCTAAAATCAAGACTAATTGTCCAAGCATTATTTTTCTATTTTCTTACTGTGCAGATTTGGTGAGCCCGTGTATATTGTTCCCTGTTAAGTTCTCTGTTCTTAGCTGACAGGAGCAGCATCCGTTATTGGTCTTTTAGTGCTATAGACAATTGGCTTTTCCCTTTCTTTCAACGTGATACAGTCTGCTTATTCTAGTTTCACCGCAATATGTGTTTATGTGTGAAGCTCCCAACTGAAATTAGTGTGATACAAGTGGGACTCTGGAAATGTGTACAAAAAAGCTGACTTTATACAGATAACGAGGAAATTATGAACTACAACAACAATCTTGATTCTTCAAACTGTTTTTCACTTATTTGCAAGGAGCAATTTTGCTATGGCATGTGAGAGCTGTTGCACTCACGGTGGAATTTCTCCAAAATTATCTCTAGCAAGCTGGTTAATGTGGTGATCAACCGGAACACACTATGGTGTTAAACACATAGGAAGATGATTTGGGAGCCTTATTTTTCCATTCCATTATTTCTTTCAATTCCACTGAAACAAAAGGCTGATAGATAATATTCTGATAAGCGTAGAAGAAACACCAACGGACTCTTTGTTTTCACTTACATGGCTGCCGAGGAGAGCTGCTCCTTGGTGAGATTTAGGGGGTGGTTAGAAGTGGAGATGCCATGGTGGCGTGGATCCTCTCCCTTGGGAAGATTTCCTCTCAGAATGCCATTGTTGGCCACACTAAGGAAGGACACCATGCCATGCCATGCCTGATTGTAGAACCACACCTACAAAACAGAGAATGTTCTAGAAGTTACATGAGATCTAGCATTTATCTACATATCCAAAATTTTGAAGCAACATTTTTAAAAAAATATTCCAAGATCAGAAAAAACAGATTAAAATACATAAATACATGCTCCACAACAACCCTGTCCACAAGGGACAGATGTTAAGCATAAGACCTGATGTTGTAAACCAAGATGACACTCAAACTGGGTAGCCCAATCATTGCACTGCTGATTGTTTTAAAATAAATATTTTAAATTAGATTTATTTTAAAATCTAAAATAACTGCAAACAAAAACTCAAAATTAGGCTGAGATTGTGCTATAATATAAGTTAAACTTAAAGCTTTAGGCTTTCCTGTACCCTTTTCATCTTCAATAAATGAGGAGAATGCTTATATTGCGTAACACTTTGTAAATCAATGTAATTCTCTTGTAGAGTATGGAATGACAAAAGTACCATTTCTCTACTTGTTAGCTATCAGTTGGAATCTGAGAAGCCAATGCTAGGAAGTGAATCAGCTAGCTTGGTTGTAAGCCATTACCTTTACCAACAAACTTGATAATCATTTAAGACTGCTGTGACTTATTTCTTAGGTAACACGAGTTGCATGTATCCTGTGTAGCAGGTTTGCATAGCTACTGTTACCACTCCACATTTTTGAACCACTCCGCCTATTCTCCTCTGAACTCTGATTTAAAAACAATTTTTTTGAGTCAATGCAATTCCTAGTTACTGGACATTTTATTTTCTCCTTTTTAGAATATTCTCGATTAACTTGGTAATGCATAGAGACCCCAGCATGTTAGCAGTTTCTAAAATATTCAGACCAGCCCATGTGGTGCCAATAACCATGCTGCCTTTAAAACTACTTAAATCAGTCTTTCCTCGTCATATTGTTAAACAGTTTCAAGTTCATTATGACATATTTTACCATACATAGCCAGATGCTGTTATGTGATTGGTCAAGAAGTCAACAGGTATGCCTATCTAACAAATAAACCAGGTAATTTGTCTTACGACAATGGCCATAAAGAAGCAGGTGAAATAGATTCTGAGCATTTTTTTCTTGGATTAGAAAGATATGCTATGATCTATAATAAAACACTGGTACTGTGGGACACTCCTCTAATGTTTTGTGCTGCAGGTCTGTGCTCCCAGTCCACTGCTAAGCCTTTTTTTTTTTCAGAAGAAAGGAGTTCAAATGACATTCTGAGCTTGTTGGAGGAAGAATGTACCATCAAAATAAGCAAAACTTATATTTTTTTATTAATTGGGCATCAGTCATCTCACAGTAAAATCCTGATGCGACAGCGCGCAAGCCGTGAAACAAAAAATACTTTTAACACATTCTTTTTCATGTAAGTGATTCTCTGAGCCTTTAGTTGCTGGGGAGCTGAAGAAGAAGAAAAAAAAAAGAAGATGAAAGAAAGTGGGTGTGAGAGAGGACTCCCTACTGGTAGTTCAGCGATAATTAAGAGTGGATGGTGTCTGAGTGCCAGCCTAACACAAGGCGCCATCACAAAGGAGCCTGTGAAGGAATTAGCACACACAGGCACACACACACGTGTGCACGCAACCTCGCTTTATCGCAAGAAAAATACCTGCATCTTATCAGAAATCCTCTCAAAAAGTTAATTCAAGACAGACAAGGTTTGATAGGACGAGGCTTGTCGACTAAATACATCGTTTTGACAAGTAGAGTGGAAAAATCCTATTAGAATTTTTACTTTCTAGAAAAATTAAAGAGCATCAAAGAATTCCATGGAGGAGAGAAATTCCCAGTAAGAGAAATGTTTGATGTTTGTAGGGGGGATTCAACATAATTTTATAATTTAAGACAAATTTACTGAATTTGAACAGTCACTTGATTTTTATTTTATTTTTTGCCAGTTCTGCTTAAGGATATTCAAAAACATTAAAAGACTGGTTATTTTAATGCAATTTAATGGGGATGTTGTTCATTATATGAGCCACTCTGTCTCAATTACTGACACTTTCATGAAACTATCTTCATTTTCTTTCTTTTTTTTTGGGGGGGGGGGAATTTAAAAGTCTAAGATGTTAACATTTATAACATACTGCCTTTATGTTCCTTTTTTTCTTTTAGTCAATCATCGTTGCTCTCAAACTCTAAACCACTTCTATGTATCTCAGGATGTATGTTCAAGATTGATGTCTCACTTGGAGGTAAACCCCTACATCAGTCTCAAGTCTTCAATCTGACAGCTTTTTTCCCAGTATTGCCCTGTATTGGGGCGACTTCGGATAAGTGGGAGAAGTCATTTTGCAGTCCGAGATGCTCGAGTATTACTTATGACATTACAATTTATGACACGCTAATGCAACACTTTAATAAAATGTTGCATTAACGTTTTCTTGCCTGTGTGCTCCATTCCCTTTTAATCACCACAGTTCCCCCAAAAAGCCCCAAATGCACCACACTCATTTTCACCTCTTCTACCGTCACACTTTCATCCTCTTTAATTTGACGTAACGGTCTCGGAATGTTAATACGATACCTTGACATTGTGCCTGGTTCCAAGCTTCTTCAGCACCGTCTCGGCTCTCTGCAGGGTCTGATCAGTGACGTTATCCTAATAAAGACGGAGGAGAAAACAAGAGAAAAACAATCCTGAGTAGAAACTTAATTGGATACCCTTAGAAAAGCACCAGTGCTCTTTGAAATGCAAAGTGTGAAGCAGAGGGAGACAAGAATTAAGACTTCTGGAGAGCATTAGGGAGTACTGAGCCACTTATTTTACTCAGGCTTCAGGGGAAATAAAATATGCCCACCATATTTCTGATTGCTTTTTTTTTTTTTTTTTTGACATTTCTGGATTTGTTATGCAAAATAATTAAAATGAGTGTCACTATTACCAAACGGTGCCTTGTAAATGTAGTCAAACCCATTGAACTCTTACCATATTGTCACATTACAAACTCAATGTTTTTTGGGATTTTATGAAATGGACAAACGCTAAGTTGCAGGGTGGAAGGAAAATATTGACTTTTAATTGAAAAAAAGCTTAATGTGTGTTTGTATTCAACCCCCTTTAACTTCACTACACCCAACTAAAATCCAGTGCAGTCGATTGCTTCCAAAATTCATGTAAATTAGAAAATGAGTCCATTGGATAGTAGAGCATTGGATGTGTTAAGTGGATGTTTTTTGGACATCTGTTATGACCCGATCCCATTCCTGACCACTTGGTGAAGATAAATGGAGATTTTTAACTTTTCGCACAGTGGAGGTGACTAAATCGACACAAAAAACGATTCCCATCAGGGCATCTCAAGTCCATGTACACCAGGAGGAAATGATAAGACTACTCTCATGTCACAGGAGGTGAATCATCCATAATTTAAGTGCAATTGTTTATTTTCATTGCTCATATACAGTTGCTGGGGCCTGAGTCAGTGATTTTTGTCACTGTGGAGAGAAAGTCATATGTTTCCATCTGCTTGATGTGTGATAGCACAATGACGATTCTTTGTTCAGCTTCTTCAGACTGAATATCAACTCAATTCAGTAAAAATTAAATGCAACTGAATATTTAATTACTCTAATTCTAAAAAAAAGACAGATAAAAATAGATTATGGCCAGATTTTTTTTTGACTATTTCAGTCAAAATGACAGAAAACAAAAGTCTAGTGGTGTAACCTCTTGTTGGATGGACGGAGTGCTGTCAGTATAAATACAGCGACTGTCAAAAAGCCACTGGGAGGATAACACCTGCTGTTTGTTAGAGAACAAGGAAAACAATTTATTATGAAGATTCTGGGAAAAAAAACCTGAAAATTGTCAGGAATACAGTTGTGGAGAAGCTTACAGTAGGGTTAAATTTAAAAAATAATAGTTTTGAACATCTCGAGTGCACAGCTCAATCTTTCATCTGACCATTCAAAGAGTAAGGCAAACTGCAACCCAACCATGAAGTGGCTGTCAACCCAAATGACAAGTTGGGATAGAAGAACATTACTCAGTAAAACAGCCAACAGTCTACGGTAACTCAGGAGATGGAGAGATCAACAACGGAGGTGGCAATATGACTCTCTTGGAGAATTATTAAAGGGAATCCAAATTAAGAGCACTTCAGTGTGTCACATTGATAGGTGTACATTTCATATTCAGTGAAATGATTTGCATCTAATCATATTCATGTATTAGAATAGCCCAGTTATAGTCAGGACATAGAGTTTAATTCAAATTTGTGGCCAGATTTGACAGTGATGTTCATCAGTGTTCATTTTCCAAAGAAGGATGGGCACAAATTTCAGCCCCTATGAAAGCAAAGCCAGTAAAGGCCTTATAGGTGTATGTGTAACAAATGGTTGTTTTATAAAGTATTTAACTAAGAGGGCTAAAGAAAATACAGATCACAATTCTCAGTTTTTTGTTTGTATGGAATTTTGAAAACCCTGTTTTGCTTTTGTTTCACTTCATATTTATGTGCTCCTTCGTTTTACTATCAAAGAGAAACTTAAAATGGAATACACTAAAATTAATGGTTGCAGTGTCACAAAAAATGTGAATAAGTTTAAAGGCAATTAATTATTTCACAGAGCACTACAACTGTTTAATTACCTCATGTAATCAATCATCCAAGGAAGACAATTAAATAGAATAATAAATACTTTTATAAGTGGTGAGGTGATGCAAATGTTGGAGGGAGAGCAGACTGGACAGGTTGCATTAAAAGCTGCTGCCCTCCACTTGTGCACCATGTGAAATGAGCCTTGAGATGAGGACGCGAGATGATGGGCGTCCGATTTTCAGAAGTGGCATGCTGACACCATGCTGTTGAGCCCAGCCGCGAGAGTGCTGAGGACATTACATGTGTGATATAAATGCAAATGGACCTCCTGTTGGACTCTGCCTTCATCAGAAGCAAACGAAAGGAGTGGGGAAAAAAGAGGTTGTGTGTGTGTGTGTGTGTGTGTGCGTGTGTCGGTGGGTTGCAGGGGGAAGTGTATGCAGCATCAGAGAAGTCTGAGGAGGTAAAGTGTCAGTGACAACTGGTGTGGGAGGTGGGAAAAATAGGAGGAGAGAAATCAAGAAAGACATCCCGAGAATGCAGGAGTGTGCTCAGGTGCAAATTCTTGTCTGCACTGACACGGCGGCAATGGAAAGGAGAGCAATGGACAACAAAGAGACGTCTCCAGCTCTAGAGACAGTTACAAGGGGCTTATTTTTCTCCATTCTACAATCGTTCAGTCTCAAAAACCTATAACGCACAGTGGCATTCTCAGAAGTGCAATACTTTGTCTATTCAGAGCATTTCTTGTCCTCCTTTCGAATCATTCTGCTTGCATGGCTTAACAAAATGTTTACACATCATTTCAGTAAGGCAGCATGAACTCATCATCTTCTTCTGTATCAGTGGTGGGGAAAAAAAGGGGACAAGGGAAGAGCTCCGAAATCTCTGCTGACAGAAATATTTGTTGAATAACATTTTCTCTGTTCCAAGTCTATTCATGCACGGGGCCGAGAACAAGACTCCTACGCTTGTCTGTGATGCATCCCACAGCAACAACCAAAGGAAATCTTCTTTTTGTGTGTGCGTGTTTCGCGTTTTCACTCCACTCTGGCATGAATCGTGCCAAGCAGGAAAGAGGAGGCTCCAGTTGGGAGAATTCCCGAGGATTAGCAGCAACTGAAACAAGATGAGAAGTGGGCCAGCAGCTGCCTGAATCTAATCCTTGACAAACTCCTTCCTGCTCAATAACAATGACAAGGCTAGTTTGGCCCGAAGACCCCAGTCAATGCCGGAGTTCACGACACACCACTGAAGTGTGCGAGGGAAATCTTTTTGACCACTTCACTGGTCAAATTGCCTATTTGGCAGTTTACAAGTGTGTGTGTTTGTGTTGCTGTTGTCCCCTTACTCAGCAAGTTGTGTTCAATTTTTTATACATTTTCATTCCACATATTGGTAACTAAAAGCCCATTGTGACAGTGGCCCGAAGTTGAACACCTGGTCCAAATTGTCCTTTCAGGTCTAGGTTTCAAGCTAAACATTTCTGATGTAAAAAGTAAAGATGTTTGAGAGTGTCATTCACCACCAAACACCAATGTACATAATTTTTTAAAATCCATATCAGAGCCTTTTCCAATACGACACGAACGACTACTAGCAACAACGCTCTTCAGTGTAGATTCCTTCACTGTGTGAAGAAAACTGAAAATTGGCTCTTTTCAGTATCAATGTGGTCTTTAAAGATGAAGGGTGTAGGAGAACAACGAGGCAATTTAATAGGACGATATTTTCTATTTAATCTCTGGGAGGAAGGTTTATTGAAGTAGAATTACTCTTTTTTTAATGTTTTTTTTTTCTTTTTATAATGTGTGTCTACCACAAAAGCTGGTGAATTAGTAAAAGTCAGATTACAAATTCACACAAAACTGTTTTAGCACACCATACTGATTGCTAATAAAAAGTATAATTCAACATGTCCACTTCACAACACAATCTCTGTTTTCTGAATTTAGTTAGTTAAAATATTAATTGTAAAACTAGTCCAACTGATTAAAAATGAAGTAACTATGCCCGTGTGAAAACAGAGTACAAAAAAAAACAAGATGAAAACATGCAAAGAAAAAAACTGAGTATGATTTAGGAAATGGGTACATCAATTTGAAGCAATTTTTGTGGTATGTATTTAGGATTATTTCTATTGCATTAATAAAGCATTTAAAAGGCCTTCAAGTAACATTTAAAGCCATGTGGGCATCTATCATTTCCCCTTATATACAGTCACAAAGCTACAATAAGCGGAAAAGAGTTAAAGATTATTAAATTAACATATTCAGTGAGGAAAACTTCCCTCAAAATGCTTCCCTTATAGAAGCATTTCAGGAAACAGTCGCATTCTCACATCATCCAACTATTGTGTCTTTTTTTTTCTTCTTTCTTTTGGCCTAATTATTACATTTTCAGCACTTATGCTTGCTACTTCTTATTGTTCCCAATGCATCCTGCTGCACATAACTCCATTTCTACCTGCTGGATACAGAAAATGCAATTAAGCCTAAATTTAAATGCCCCCTTCCCAGTCGGAACTGACAAAGTACCAAAGAAAAGTTAGCGTTTCATATCGCAAACCTGCCAAGAAGCAGCAGAAAGCCAGACATTTCCCAAGGACAGTGTTATATGTTTTTTTTATTTTTATTTTTTGTATAACAAGGACAGCAATGTTAGGACAGTTAATGCCCAGCCATTAAGGGCTACATCATTTCTGCTGCTCAAATTAAAGTCACATTAGCATTGAGATCCCGGAGACGCAGGGGGGTAAACACGGGCAAGGATGATGCTGGAATTGCCCGAAGCCAAAGCAGCCCACTGATCTTAGAGTAGTTAGAATGTCCACAAATTTGAAATGTTAATGAGTTTATTTGCGGGAGACAAACAAAGAGAGAAAATAAAAAATAAAAAAGACAAAAGAGGGAGACAACTGGGATTGGCATGGGGTTCTAGAAAAACTGCCCCTGAGGCCTTAAATACTTTAGCTTGACTATAAAACAATTCACATGGGCTAAACTGACTGAGTTAAAGATTATAAATACAAACGACATGAAAACCAAGTGAGTTAAAAAACTAAAAGGATTGAGTATGAATTGTTTTAAACATGAAGCTTCTTAACTTCTTGGTCTATTTAAAGTATCGCACAGCTGTGGTTTGTTGCCATGGACACTCAAAGACAGATGTGAGGAATGTTAATCTTTGCCCCTCTGTTTTATTCCTTTTTAGTGTTCTGTAATTCATCAAGGTCTACACACTACAAAAATTAAGAGCCAATGTTGGCACAACAGGCAAAAAAAAGAAAGAAAGCAATGTTTATATGCGAGAGCTGCAGCCTTGAAGTCAATGCTGAAATGTCGCTGCGCCTATAAGAACTCATCTAAAAGCAAGTCCTGAATCAAAACTTGTCTCTTTATTTATTGCTGTAATAAATAAAATTTAATATGATTTCATTTATTTATTCTTTTCATATTCTTTTTGGAGCTTAGGTGTAGGGTTATTTTCTTTTGTGCAAAATTTAACTTAGTGACAGGCTAATTTATTTAACAAAATATGCCTGAGCAATCGTTTAATGAAGTTATCAATTATAACAAGACAATACAAGATAGTCTAGACTATAAATCTAAACAGTGATATACAACCAAAAAAATCAAATTGTTTTCTAACAATTTGAAAGGTGCATCAATTTTTTGTTTATAAAACCATATAACAATTATGCACGTCTTTTTTGATAATTGGAAAAATGTTTATTTTCATTATTACATTAAATTGTATTATATAGGACTAAAACGTCGTAAAATTGCATTAATAAATATTTGGGCTAGATCCAGTCTCAACTCGTTCAAAGCCGGGCAATGTATTTAGCTCTCTCACGCTTCCTATCCCCTCGGACTAACTTCCTTCTCCTGTCCTCAGCTGAAGAACAATGTCCTCACAGTATGATGCTGCCTCCACCATGTTTGAAAGTGAGCATGGTTTATTGAGGGTGCGGGTTTTGTTCCACAATCTGAATAAACCATGCTCACTTTGCATGTGAGTCATAAACACTCAGTTTGTATTTATACTGACAATCAAGACTCTTATCGCCCATGTTTGATGTGTCTCCCTCCAAGGTCTATGGTGAACTGTGAACACAGATAATTCATGGTTTTCTTTGAAAGTAACTTTTTCCTTGGCAATCTTCGATAAAGGCCTGATTTGTGAAGTGCAAAGATGATAATTGTCCAATCTAAAGATTGTAGCACCTGAGCTGTGGATGTTTGTTTTTAACCTAACTCTAACCTTTAAATGCCTTTAAATGTCTCCTCAACTAGCCCTGACTTTTCTGCTGTGCTCTCTGGACTTCATGATGCTCTTTGTTGATTTAAATTCTCTAACAAACTTCTTAGGCAATCATAAATCTGTTATATTTATACTTCAGTTACAGAAAATATAACTGTAACTGAAAATATAACTGCTGTCTTGAATAGTTTTGCAAGTCAGCATAGGTTGGGCAAAGAATTGGGGGTATGAACAGGCAAGTTAACTTTGAGTAAGAACAGTGCTTAATGTTTGCATCTATTCATAATGGCCAGTCTTCAAACTATTTAGTTTTTTTTTTTTTTTCTTTTTTTCTCTAAATACTTAATAGAACAACAAAACGTTTTAGTTTCCCAACCAATATTGTTCTGAAACTCACCAAAAACAAAAATTTCAAGCTATTTTCAAACTCAGTGTTCATGTTTTCTTGAGCTGTCAAGATGAAAAAAAAATGTACCTGTAACAAGCTGCAAACATCTAGACAACCCACACATATGCTGACATATTAAAGATTGATATGACTTGCTAGTTTTTTTTTTTTTAAAAGAGAGATGACTTAAGCAGTCTCCTTTTGGTTTTGTAAATAAGCCTTTACAAAAGAGGATCCAGTCCCGGTGAAAAAAATGTTGGATTTCTACAACTGCGGTGCTGTTTCAGAACTATTTGACAAAGATACAAAAAAACCAACTGTGTAAGCCAATTTGGTGCAATCAGTGCAAACATTTATGACGTACCTGAGATGAGTTCAAAATATTTTTCAAATCCCTGAAGACATCCTCAACCTCTGCCTCAGATAGACGGACTTGTGAGTTGACTGCTCCCACAGAAATTCCTCCATACCTGCAATCACAGGAAAAAAAACAAAAAAACAAGTGGAGATGGATTCAATTGGAGAAGAAGGCATATATATTCACAACAGTAACACCAGGTATGCCAAACATCTGCATTGGTGGTAATTTGTCTTTACGTCATAAAATTCCCGATCAGTTTAGTCCAAATACATGAAAAAAGGTACGCATAAACTCAGCAGTAGAGTTTGGATTGTTTGGAAAAATGTGCACAATTTATTGACACAGAATTTTGGCCCCCTGCCCCCCCCCCAAAAAAAAAAGAAAAGAAAAAAAAAACATTAATGCAAGAAATTGAGGTTATATCCATCTGCAACAAGAACAGGTCGAGGCAGAATTTTACAATTTGGTCACTTGAAATCACCTCTATCTGACACCTTTATGATCATCTGTCACTGTTCCCCTGATGTGACTTTATTTGTCAATGTAAATAATGCGAGTACAGTGATGCGCCTGATAAACACACCAACAATAGACATTGCCTTATTTTGCACTTGGTTAAGCACCTCTCCAAACGGCACATCAACATGGGGCCATAAAAAAAGCTGGAATCATATCATCAACAAAGTGATTATTCTTCCCGAGTCAAGCCATTACATAGAGATATATATTAATATATTTACGTATAAAATATGGATATATTTAAGGCTTTTTAAACATCCTTATGAGAGGTGGCCTTGTGTACACGTGGCCTTGTGTACACGTGGAGGGTACACAAAATGCGGAGGAACTACCAGAAACGTGGACAGCTTTAGAGTCATGATTAAACAAACGTCAAGCTAATTCTTTTCATTTCCATCACTGATAGTTGGCGGAAACTGTTTCCATACAGCAGAATGACAGGTTAAGGAAAGTAAATCAAAGAGTGGCCCACAAGGATTTGTCAAAACATTTCAACTGCAGAATCCGTGAAGACAAGAAATGACAGCATGCAGGAATTTGGCTGGGTTTGTGGAAAAAAGAAAAAAAACAGTGGCGCTACTAGAGTATAAAATAAATATTTGTTACCTTTTTTTCCCAGAATCCTCAAAAGTCTTGATCAAGAAGTCTGTCATGTTCCGTCCAGTTAAATCCAGCAGAGTTTCTGTTGTGTTCTGTACTCTCTGTCAAAAACAGCAAGCAACAACTGTAAACAACAATTTTAGCCCCTTTTTCTGTCCATGTATGTTTTCAAAAGAACATCTGGTTATTAGGGAACATCATGATACCCTTTTCATCAGCTTTACTCATATTCAGCCAAGCTGTGTTTTTGATCAATGTGTATTTGTAGTAAAAACAGCTGCTTCCTGCAGCTGCCTCAAGAAGGATTCACCCAAAATAGGCTCATTGCAGTTTGGTCATCTTATGCAGGCTTCTCAGAGAACATGTCTCAGTCCTCACGTGTTTGTGTTTATCATTACTGAGATTATTATTGTTAAAAACATCTTGCTATGTTCAGTTTTTATTATTATTTGGGTTTTGCCATATTAGTTCATTCTATTTTGACTACTTTCTTAGTTTTATTTGTGTACTCTTTTTATTTTTTTTGTAATATTTACATTTGAACTGATTCCGTACATTACTGCCAGGCGTCTTTTTGCTTTTGGTTTGTAGTTCTTTCAGTCTTAGTTCAGCTCCCTTGAAACCTGAACATAATTGGCTGTTGCAACAGAAAAATTACACCTTTTTAGACAATGGAGGTTAATGTTAAACTTTGCTTGTAACTTAAAGATCAGGTAACATTTGCCTACATATTAGTGGTGTTTTTATATTTTAAGTTTGTATGTGTCATTTTTTACCTTTTGTGGATTTGAAAAAATCCAAAACATGTTTGTGTGTTGCAAAGTTATTCCACCCTGAACAAATTAACCAGCTATTCATGATGACAATGTGTGCATGTGCATGCGTGCGTGTGTGTGCGAACTTCAGATCGGAACAATGTCTGAAAACAGAACTGCGAATCAGTTTACATATTTATTTTTGCCAATTCTGGCACAACATACCATAAATCATTTGTATTCAGACCTGCTGTCACATCCTGTGAAGGGTTACTCATCAAACATGTCTTAGCTGAAATAAACACTCACCTATGCATTAAAATTCACGCAGTTTGTGCAAAATCAACCACAGTAAAAAGCAAGAATACTTAACAGGTGGCATGTGTTTACACTGCTGAGAAACACACTCTCAACTCTTATCATAATAGTCAATTAAGCTTGACTATGGGAAGCCTGGCTGAAATTGAGACCCCTGCCAAAACTCAGAAAGCTGTGTCTAATGTCAAAGGACCTTAATTAGATGCCCCTGTGTGGATGAATGGGCACATTCAAACATCCAATTAGGAAGGGGTTTGATTCAGAGCTATAATAAACTGCACCTTGTGCAGAGTGATGCTCAGTAGATGAACCACAGATGCAAATGCAAAGCTTATTCAGAGAGGTAACACTAATTACTAAGCAGAGTTGTCCTTTATAAAGTTGGGTTTGGACCCCCCCTATGTGCAATTTATCCACATGCCCCCGGTTACAAAGGGGTTGATGAGTGAGCTTTACGTTCAAACATTATGTTGTTTAATCTGTTACTGCTGTGCCAATTAGCCTTGGATATATATTAATCTTTCTCCCATATAGAACATTTCAATTAAAGCTAGATTGCGACATTGCCTTGTGTTGTGAAAAAGAGTTTATACCTCTTCAACGTTTACATCTTGTCTCAAAATAACCACAAAACTTCAGTGTATTTGTAGCATTATGGGGCCTCACAAAGTAGCCTTTTCCAACATCGAAACACACATTTTGCACTGATTTCTTCATAATATTAGACTGAACTGAAAAAACATTTTATTACATGGACTGTGCGCTAGAGTTATTCAAAACCATGAAGCAGACATGACTCAGAAGCTATTATACAAAACTGTTGACTCAAATGTCATAGAAAAGATCAGTACATATCAATAATTGGTTTTTAAAGCGATGACTTTTTCTTACAGTTCAGAACTAAGTAAGCTTTTGAAATGAATGCATTTATAATGCCCATGTATCTGAAATAGACCACCACATAAATCTTATCTTGCCTGATTTTGATTTGGAACTACCAGATAAACCTCACTGTCTTCTTTAAAAACAATGGGATTTGAAAATATAAGATAATCTGTCCTTATTGGACAGATTATCAGATTAAGCTTCTGAGCACTTTCACCAAATCCCATACTAAACCTACATATAAGGAAGAAAACCCTTATAATTTAACAAGAATATGTTTTTTGCACCATACCCAACTCTCTTCTGAATTTCCAATGAGCAAAAACTTCTGACTGCACCAAAGAAGCATCAATGCCTCTGCGTAACCTCTCTGGGTAAAAACAAAAGGTGTTGGATCTGAGACTGAGAACTGACAGGACCAACCAGAGTTTCTCAGAACCCACGTTCACCTCACATCCTTCAGTGATTAATTCTCTCCTTGAATGGCCTGTTAGTTTAAGTTATAAGTGACCAAAGTCAGGGGTGCTGTGGTGGTGCAGGGGTTAAGCACATTCCACATTAGGAGGCCTTAGGCCTTAGTCCTTGACACGGCCGTCGCAAGTTCGATTCCCATCCTGGTGACCTTTGCTGCATGTCTTCCCTCTCTCTCTTCAACTACTTTACTGTCTGAGCACCTTAAAATTAAGGCCACGAAAGCCAAAAAAAAACCTTAAAAAAAGAAGTATTCAAAGGCCAGTGTTTGGCATGTTTGGATTGCTTCCCTAATTAGCAGACTCCTGTAAAACTCAATGATATGATGATGAGGTTATTTAGCCGCTAAAACCAGCTAAGTAAGTTTCTGCTATGCATCACTCCTTGTGATTACTTGGGCAAAGCATTATAATTTTATACAGAAAAAACATTGGTGGCTAAATTAAATTTAGATTAAAAAAAGGCAAAAACAAAACTCAAATGAAAACACAGTTCTGCAGAAAACTGCAGCGCAAATTTAAAAAGTGAAGAAGAAAACAAAGAGGATAACTGAAATCAGAAGGCAAAGAAGAAGCAGGAAGAGAAAACAGAGGAAGAAGAGAGTCCCATCTGGCTTATGAATCAGAGATAAGGTGGATGAACGGCACAACAACCTTGGCTTATCTCTGAACAAACATGCTTCTCTTTCTGAAAGCCACAGGAACCGAGACACAAACAAAAAAGTAAGAGCTTCTACGATCCACTGTGCGCACAATGAGTTTAGACTGTGTGGGTCTAATTATTTTGGCCTTGGTCCACGTCGTCCATCTGAAAGACTGAAAGGGGAACATTATGTGAGGATAATACCTGGGCTTCCATCAGCAAGGCTCTGTGTATTCAGCTTTCCGTTTAAGTTGTCTGTTCTCTGTGCGGCTTGATGGCCAAGGAAGTGAGTCGGGGTGAGGGAAATGTAAACCAAGAAGTAATCAAATCTATTGAAGGAGCTGGCATAGTCGAGGACTGCAGAGATGCCTGAATGACTTGTGTTCTTGGTCCTGGATATGCCATGCTCCCATTGAGGTAAAGCTGAAATTGAATTCTGTGTTTGTGAACTCTTTTTTTAAATAAATTTTTTAAAGCTGTAGAGTTCCCTGTCTTACAACTACTGAACAGAATAATGATGCTGACAAGCCCATGAGAAGTCAGGGTGAAAGCAAAAACCCTTCAAACTTTTGTAAGTATTGTGTACAACTACATGTTGGCATAGCATTACAACTTAGACATGACTGTCAATAATTGTTTCTGGAACTGCTTTGACATTTGTTGAATGTCTGTGATCACAATCCCATAATGTAGCGCAATATAGATATCAGATAACGACAAAGCACACACTACATTACAAACATGCAGTTCTAAAAAAAAAAAAACTTTGCACATGTGGTGATGGATTTTCATCATCTTTGTGACATAAATCACAAAGATGTGATTTATGTCACATCTTTGAACAAATAAGAAAAAATGCTTAGCTCCTCCAGATCATAAGTTTATGGCTTGTAGAGTTCCTATATATTTTGCAATTCAACTTTTCTTTTCCAATTGAAGTTTTATAGAGGGGAAAAAAACATACTATGTAACTGCTATGTTTAGGACCTCATCTGTACAACCTGGCCTCAAAGAAGCAAGAGATGTTGCATTTACCTTTAACACTACACTGCAAATACTCTACTACAAGTCTTTTGTTTTGGCACTTTGCTAGTCACCATACAGACCCATCTCCTTCATCTTCAAAAAATGATAAGTTAATGGCTGACCTGAGCAGCCTGATAGATGAGGCCAAGCAGAGTATTCTGCCAGCTTCTAAATGATAATGACATCAATTGTAATGTAGGGAATATGTCGCCTTTATCAATTCCAGCGCATGCATGGCTGGCTATTCGTTTGTGAAGGTTAAATATCACAGATGAACGAGAGTCAATACCTCCGAACTGATAGCGGGCTTACTGTTGCTTGTCATTACCATGGAAACAATGTTTCCACACTACCTCCTGCGGTGCAGTATCCAGTATTTTCCCTCTCTCTCTTATTTTCTGTGGTTTCTCAAGGGCATATTCTGAGGATTGGCAGGATAAAAGATAAAAAGAAGAAGAAAAAAAAAACTAGTGTGGAGCTGGTGCACTTTGTCATGATTTATTCAACAGGAGAGTATTCCAGGTCAAAGGAAGTACATCCTCATGATATGCTCTACTTTCATGGGTGGTCTTTGCCATGGACTTGAATTAATTTAGAAGCCTTGACAGTGGATTATGGTGTACATATTTGCAGTGCAGTGATAAGGTTTATCACCTTCCTATGTATTTTAAGTACCTTTATATATGTGCAATATGGTTTGGATGGTGTGTATATACATTTCGTCATCCTGGGATTTTGATGATGGCAGCAAGACAGTTACTGAATGAATTGTAACAGCTAATGAGTTGAATTTGAACTCAACATATTGTATTAAAAAGCTAGAACGAAATCTAAGGGTGCATTCACACCACTCAAGCATAGTGTGCTTTCCCAAAAAAGTAAACTCTGGTTGCCCATTAATAATGATAATGCAAGCATACCCTCTCAAGGATCAATAGACACATTTCTAAAGAAAAATGAACACTGGAAGTGCAAAACATTTTAAATATTTGAAATAAATAAACAAATCAAAAACTATAAAATGGATTATGGGGTCTCTAAACAAAGATGCTCTTCAAAATGTAATTATTAGACTCAGACAAGAAAAAACAGGTACTACTGTCGGGTAGGACTTTTGTTAAAAATTTTAAAAAAAAAACAGTTGCAAACTTACAACTGTGTACTGGATGTCATAAGTTTGCAGTGTTTTTCAAAATGCTTGCATTTCAATGAAATTATAGGGCAGAATCTCTTTAGCAATTAGGCGAACTTAGTGTGGAATATTTTGCAATGGCTTTTTTGTATTTTGGTTGTCGATTAAAAGAAATTAATTATCGACTTCCAGTACGATGGAGATAGCCCATTGGTTTTAGGTTGTTTATTTTTTTCCAAGCTGGAAATCTGCAAGGGATAATTATGCTTTTGTTGCAGCTCCATGTTTGTTGTATTACAGTGTAGTTGTCACTGCTTCATAACAAATGCAACATATCATGACACACAGGTTAAATGGTTCACCACAATCATTCAGTTTGAATTCAAAGTGCTCCCAAGCTGCAGCTGTCATGTTCTGGTGTTCCCCTGGCTTGTTCTTCCTCGCGGGGTTTTATGCAACACTCTGTGGTATGACACCATGAGCCTAGCAAGTGCCTGATGCAAGAGTTCACTTCTCCTTAAGGGCTTGACACACAGGGAGCAATAAACAACAGTAACATGACAAAGTCTTAGCAACCGGGGGTAAAACCCAACACAAAGGAAGCGATGTTCATTTCCTGTCATAGAGAAAACAATTACTAGGATTGAAGATATTGCTGATAACAGTGGTTTTAGAAACTATTAAACTATGACTGTATTAGTGGCAATGGAACCCTTGTATTTCTTGGGACAATATCTGTATATTGCCGACATTAAATTTGCAATTGTTCTTAGAAATAATAATAATAGAAAACCAGATTATCTGGTATATCATAAATAAAATTATCATGACTTAGCCATAATGCACAACGTATACATTAAGTAAATTTGTCACTGTGTTCATCATGACTCATCAAGCAGCAGTTAGTCACCGTGACAAAGCATTCTGGTGTTGTGTGTTACATTGCGTATATGACTCAACAGATCATGCTTGTTAAAAAGAGATAAAATCTAACTATGGAGAGTTGGCAGCAGCTTTATCCACAGCCTAGAATCAATGCCTTAAGAGAAAAACCTCTATTTCATCATAAGATCATGCTGAATCATGGTCTCTCTACCATCCAAAATCAGATACCATCATAAATCTTTTCCAGTTTCTGATGATGAAATACAAGCCTTGAAAGTTTGCCGGCTCACAGTGTGTCAAAATCTGACCTCTGACAAATAAATAACGCACTGCATTTTTTACAAAAAGAATGTATCAAGGGCAGAGAAAGTGATATTTTGAGCACCTTCACACAGAGTGGGAGATGACTGGCAATAATCCTTCTCCATGATGGTAATTCACTGTCCTCAAGGTTGTTTCCATGAAAAAATGAGACGATTTAATTCTCTTTTACAGGATCACAAGTCAAGGAAATAAGTTGCCATGAATAAATAAGGAATGGTGCAAGTGGAGGTAACAAGACGAAAGTTGTGGCCTTGATAAATGTCCGTTTTACTAGGGCTGACTACTGAAACTACTTTCCACTAATTGCATGCGGGGAAATAGCAGTATTCCTGTTAAGTTACAAAGAAGCAGAAATGTGAATAATGAGAGAGAAAGTCAGGCAGAGACGCATCAAATGTTTTCTTCAGCTGAAAAGCAGAAAGACAATGAAGAATACATCAAGATAATCATAATAAAAAGATTTGAGGCAAAGACCTTGGTACCCCAGCAGGATACGAGATGCTAACAACACTCTCATATGCTAGAATTACACATCAGAAGCTGGAAAAGGTTACAGAAAGGGCACTACTTCTGTTTGACTGGCTCAACAATCATCCTTTAACATGATTCCTGGACAGCTGCTCCTTTAAAAGCGCTCTGGATGGTCTTGTTACAGAGAAGTCCACCATTTTAGTCTCACGTGGCTCCTACAAAGGATTGGA
This sequence comes from Poeciliopsis retropinna, assembly GCA_010277075.1. Classification (NCBI taxonomy): domain Eukaryota; kingdom Metazoa; phylum Chordata; class Actinopteri; order Cyprinodontiformes; family Poeciliidae; genus Poeciliopsis; species Poeciliopsis retropinna. Next base: position 6,962,585 of record VMRM01000019.1, read on the forward strand.
AATCCATGCCAAGTGTGAAATAGCACATTACAGTACTTCATTGTGATATAAGGAAGCTATAGGGGGGATTGGGAGAAATAAAGCAGTAAAATGAACAGTTTGAGGCAATATAAATAGATTTCCTGCTCGTTGGAAGGTATTGACTTTTTTCTTTCACAATGTTTTTTTTTTCTTTTTCCATTTGTCCTTACAACATGACAAAAAAAAAACTCATTAATTCAGAGTGAAATGCCATGCAACTGATTTTATGTAATGTGGCTGCATTTTTTTCCAACTCTTTCTTTTAATCCTATTACATATATCATACTCAGTCGTATGGCTCACAAGAATAACAATAACAATAATAACAAGTTGAAATTATCAAAAACGTATGTACGTTATAGTAGCAAGCCAAGTCTCACTTTTAGTCAATTGACCATTGACTGAAAGTCAATTGACCATTGACTAAAGTAATGTATACTACTGCTAGTATACATTATAAAAATTTGCTTCTATGGGTGCTCACCAAGCTTTGGTGAAATTTGAAATTGCATCACTGGAACATACACAGTGTGAGCAGAACATCAAGGAATTATTCTATGGATATGTTTTTTTTTTTTTTTTCCTTTTCTTTGTTTGTAAAGTTAGATCTAAATCCAAAACACCAAAGGTTGTTGCTGACTTATTTGTAAGTTGAACTTAACCCAAACATCTATTTCAAAATCATGGAAATAAGACTGAAGTGGTTTTCGTCTTTATCTGCATGTTCTACAGCAAACTTTCTACATAATTAACTTCACACGAATAAAGATCTATCACAGCGATGAGAGAAAGTTATCTTCATCTATTACTCCAGGATGGCATGCGTTAAAGGCTTTATGTATTATTCATTTTGAATTTGCAAAATAAATATATGGAGCACAGGAATCATGCATACATCGTCTGTAATAAGAGCCCTTATTAATCTTTTTCAGTGTTAAAGTCTAATTTGGTGCGATGTAAATTATCTGTTTCATGAATATACTAATGAAACCTATCTGATTTGTTTACCAACAAGGCAAACAGCATTAATGCATAATTTTTTAAAAGCAAGTTTGAGGAGTTGAGCTTAAAATAACCTCTTTTGATTTTATATGTCGCAGCTCAAACAATCTGGTCAAAATGATGCATGAGCACCTATACCTCAAAACTTTTAAAGCAGCTCACCTCTCATCGAGAATTCAGACAAATTTCTATATCTGCACATTCCACTGTATTATTGTCTGGTCTGGATGATGTGACATTCTGATCTTAATGCTCTTCACAAAAGAGTGAAAACTTGGTGAAAAAGAAAACCACAAATCTGTAGCATCTACCTTGAACCACAGTCATTATTCTGCATACCATCTGCATATTATATTATTGTTCTAGGTATTTCATTATTTTCTTGCGTGTGTAGTGTCCTGGTGATAGTCATTTAATTGGATCTGCAAAATAACAAATGAGTTACTTCTAATCGCATTTAATCATATAGTTGTAAGCTTAAGAGAAAACCAAAGTGTGACCTAATGTGGGTGAATCATGCCTGATCAAAAGGCATTTAGACATATTATATTCCCAAAAAAACAATGAGAAAAATATATGAGAAATATGCAAACACCACTGTTTTGTACTTAATGGAACATTTTCCTAGTTTTTAACATTCAATTCCACACCTACCTTGCGCAACAGGATTTGCTGAAACACCTTCCCACTTCTAAAATCCGGTTATATCAAGGCTGCCCAGCAGCACACAATCCAAACTGTGTGGGCTACAGCTTATTTCCTAAGAGATCTTTCTAAAGCTTGTGAAAAGTTCTTGGGGGAAAAAAAACACTTGACAGGTGGTATTTCAGCATCATAAGGATGCCTATGAAGCTTTTACAAGCAGTTCTGTAGAACAAGATGCAAAAAGTAGTACACCGTCTATCCTGCAGCATGATGGTCAGAAAGACAATGCTCACTCTTTGTAGCACAACCTAGTCCCCAAAACACACACAAAACTATCACAAGCTTACTTGTCTCCTATGCAGTCACTGGTAAAATAAAAATGGAAGTGTACAATCAAGAATAAGATTGTTAAATCTTTTACATATGAAAGGCCAATTATGGGATGTCAGACATGAGTAGGTTACCAACGAGATGTTTAAATCCAGTTCTCTTACAATGTTGGTACATTCCACAAAACAATCGCACACAGACCAAATCAACCCTAGGAAGGAAAATCCACCTACTCTCTCTCTCCCTCTAAACTTTAGATTTCTCATCATCATTGGCCAACAGCAGTGCAAATCATTTAGCTCTAAATGAAATCCCACTTGCTCTCCGCATCATGATTAGTTCAGCCAGCAGGTGGCTGCAGCTTGGCAGTGACGCGGTGTCCCAGAGTTGCCCATCGATCCCCGCTTGGATCACTTCATTTCAGGTCAGACCGTGAAACATTTGCCCTGGTTGCATTTGTCCATGTCTGTTGTTGAAGTAATGGTCTATGAAGAATTGGTATTGACTTGCTGCGGGATGAAACCTGCCAAGTTCCCTGGATGTATGACGTGAGCAGAAAAAAAATGCGAATTCCAGGCTGGCCCTGCACTCAAACATTTGCAGGTATGTAAATGTTTGACTTTTTTAAAAAGTTGTGACTGCATTGTCAAAGTATTTATACCACTTCTATATCTTGGATGTCAAAGGAACATTTTTAAGAGAAATTTATTGAGATTTTATATGACCGAACAACGTAGTAAATATCTATGAGTTGGAAGGATATTGATGCATGACTTTAAATGTTTTTTATAGAAGAAAATCACAAAAGTTTGATTACTTCTCGAATTCAATACTTTTCTTCCTTGAAGAAAATAATTCCCACACCATGAGACTGCCACCACCACATGTAACCATAGAGATGAGTTCAAAGTGATGAGTGTTGCTTATTGTCCTCTGTACTTGGTGTAAAGCATGAAGTTTATGCTATAACTTTTACCTTGATGTCTGCTCTTTCTCTTGGTCTTCATTATGCTGTTTCCTCTCTAACTTTATCTGAAGAATTACCCTCTGAAGGTCATTGGTTGTTTGTAACAGTCAATGGGTCAAATACCACACTTTTCAGATTTGCTTCCACTTCACCAATATGTACTTTTGTCTTCATATCATATAAAATACCAAGACGATAAAGATAATGCATATTTTGAAAGCTACTGTACTTAATGAGGTATATGACACTGCTAGGACAAATTTTTATGTTAATTTTTAGTAAATGTATAGAACTAGCTGAGTCACCAACAATGAATCTCATGATATTTTTAGTTGGTCCCCGCTTTCATGCTTGAGTGCAAGTTCACAATAAAGAGCTAACACAGAAGTCTGATTTCCATTTTGCAATGCGATGCAAATTTCCTGTTGGTAAGTACCTTTACATCTTTGAATCAAAATGGTGCTGACTGGGACTTTCAGAGAGCATGCAAACATGCCTCAATGATAAGCATTTTCATTGTACTGCATTGTCACTGATTTATTTGTCGTTTCTCATATTTAGACCTTTGCATTCCCTCGTTGCTCTATGCCACATATTTACTATGCTGCTCGGCACACAGTGGCCCTGTCATGGTAAAGGGACCTCGGAGGGTAACAGAGCGATTTATTGTAAGAAATAGCCCCACTGTAAAGAATGACAGACTAACCTGTGGTGGAGGGAGACCTCCCGCTCCGGGTGGACAGTCGGGTAACATAATCGTCCGTTTAGGAGTGCTGCATTGGCAGGAAGGCGAAGGGTTAGCCATGCTCCAGTTCCCGTTGAGGAAGATGTCTTTGATTGACTGATCCACAGATGGAGTGGTCCAATCAGAGTATGTTGGCGAACACGGTAAACCTCTGTAAGGCAATGGTAAGAGACTATTAATGTGGATTCATTTCACAGCAACAGACCCCTACAAGTAAAATGTTATTATCAGCATTATAGATATTCTCAGACACTGATTTTTTTTGTTAGACTAATTAATGATAGTTAACTGAAAAAAAATCCAGAATACTTACGGTATCGGATCTCCATGCATACAACGTGTCCCAAAACCAGGGTTGTTCAATAAGGTTTCGGTCACCTTTGACACCTCCAAATTTTCAGACATGTCATTGCTGTGCATATTAGAAATAGGTACAAAATTAAAATACAATGTTTACAACAGACAATGTCAGTCTATAGGTTAAATGCAAAAACCTCATAATTCTGTCATTTAAAGTCTGAAAAGAACTTTATAAATTAAACAAAGATATAATATTTTAAATGTATACTTTTGACAATACAGTAAAAACTAAAATGTTCAAACCGGATATTATTAAGCACCATTCCCTGGCACAATAAGAAATATGTATTCATAATGACCTGCCACACTGAACAGTAAAGCACCACTGTAAGTTTATTTGTGAAACTGAAGATTATACATTTCTACTTACTCACCAACCAAGTGTGTTTTTCCTAAAGGATGAAACTTCACTTGTTTATACTGATTTTTAAATGTGTAAAGACATTTTCTAACTTTGGACAGGGAGATAATTGCAACTATCAAGCCATAAACCCAAAAATAATTGAAAAAGGAAAATTCTGATGGAATTGGCTCCAGTCTCAATGGGGCCCTAAATAGGAAGGTAAACAGCACTGTTTTAATCAAGTTTTTAGCTATAACATAAAATACTGTATTGAAAGCAGACCTTTACTGTGTTTTTGGTAACAAATGATTTAGAATATACTTTGAAGATTGAGTGGTTTTCTAATTTAAAAAGAACACTTAAGTTTATACAACTTTAAAACATCTAATATTGTGTGCCTAGAAATCCTAAAAATATGAAAAATTAAAAATATGAAAAATTAAAAATATGATGGTGAGGCATTGTATAGTCCTGGTAACAGTGCTGCATGCTACTAGGGAATGACCTAAAGCTTTTAGAGCTTGTGTCTGGTTTCTCTCAAACAATTCTATAAAGTCCAGCTAATTGTAATCCTACAACAGATTTGTTGCCTCACCAAAAACATACCTTAAGTTTTGCTTTGATTCTTTTCTGCATTGTTTAAGAAATCCTTGAATCTACTGTGGAAGCTATTCGGCTGCCACAGTAGATTGGTAGATTGGGGTGCCCAAACACTTGCTCCCACAAAGCAACGCTTACTTCCACAAAGCTCCTCCTTGGAGCCGCAGTCTTGTGCCAAGCGTCCGCCTCACAAAGAATCCCTGAACTACTCTGTTTATCACTGCTAAAAATGTTGTAAATGGCTTAATGGAAAGTCAATGTTGCAATGACATGCAATATTGTATTGGAGTACTGGAAAGAGCAGGAGCTTCTTAAAGCAAAAGAGGCCCAATTTCATGGCATTAAATTCCAAAGTCAAATTTCATTTTAGTCATGTTTGATATGCACTGCATTTTAGAACAACTGAAGGCAACACGATTTCTTGATTATGCCATAAAATGGCACTATATACCTGGAAAATACATAATACCACCCCTTTAAGAAAATAAGATGTGAACTAAGACGAACAAGATGTTCCCAGGCCATTATTTGACATTCCGCTCATATCGGCTTAGCTCCTCCTTCTGTGAGTCATTCATTAGTTCCACCGTTTCCGTGTATATGCCCAAGTCTTCATTTTGGAGCTATCCAGTAGTTTTATTATCTTAAATAACACAGTAACCCAGCCATTGTTAATTACAAAACAGATGGCTGCACATAATCTTTTTTTTTTTCTTTTACAGGCAGACTACTTCCACTTGCTGGTGGCCAGGAAACAGCCGTATGACCTTCACAGAGACGCCCCTAAATGAGACAATGAACACTATATTAATCCAAATGGTTGGCTGAGCTGTGACCACTGCTGGCCGAGGGCCATCAGCGCGGTCTTTATGAAGTACCGTTTTAAATCCCAAAGTACCATGAAAGTAAAGGGCAGAGGGTGCAACTAGCATGGAGAATGGGAAGAATATTTGAGGGAGACTTGGGCAAGAAACAAACCTATAATAGTCAGATTTTAATGACAGCATGATTAGAATTTATACTGGTTTTGTTCAGGGATTCATGTTAGCTCATATGTGCAGTTACATTAAGCTGGACTATGTAAAACATCTATCACTTTCAAGCACTTATCGTTTATGCCATAACATGTGTTAAAGCATCTTTTATATTTTCAATGAACAATAGATTCAGAAAATGTCGCCGTAAATCTGACTATTTTTATTACATTTTCGGGTGTGTATAAAAGAGAAAAAAATAGCTGCTAATTTATGCTGTAAAAGGGTAAAGGGGAATTTTGGTTGGTCTTATTTGCACACAGAACTATGTGGCATAACAGGATTTTAAGGAGTATGACATTCAGTGATTCAAGGAGACAATTTCATTAAATTGGGCATTTATTAAAACAAATAATTTGGTTGTAAAAATTTTTTTATTTTTTAATTCAATGAAAAGTTGCCAAAATTAGCATTTTTGTATTTTTCAATTCTGAAGAAAGTTGGAAATATCTAGTCAATATTTGCATCTCAAAAATATACGGTACAAACAAAATTATAAGCAATGACCCTCGAATCCAACAAACAGGAATATTTGGGAACAGGCATTTCCATTAGTATTTATTTTATGCATGGCAATATGGTGAGTTTTCTTTTTAAAGTTTATTCAGAGGTACACTTTGCTGCACTGTTTACACAGTTAGTCAGAGCAAAACTTTGTCAGCAGTTATGCTTGTGATGTAGAAAGTCAGCCAATAACGGGACAATGTCCAGACGGATGACCTTAGCAATACAAAATCTGCCGCCAATCCACAGTGAGTGCAGTTCTTACATCTTTTTGCTTTGATTTTAATGTTAAATATTGCCACAGACGTTGCGCTTTTGTACCCCTATGAAAATACTGAAACAAAATATGTAAGAGGCACGTTATGATAACAGTTAAAATTATTTGCCTGAAATTAATTTCTGGTAAAAATCTAATGGATTTTGTTGTCTTAGGGTTATAGATAAATTGCTTTGACTGTTACTTTATTTAGAACATTCCTCATGAGTGCTTCCGTATTGTGCTTCAGGAAGTGATAAAGGTTCTTATTCACAATTGTGTTGCAATCAGCACATAGTGTAATAATTAGCTTCAAGAGGATTAGACAAGATTAATAATAATAATATTTTCAAGAAAATGTTGGTATTCCTTAATGGAATAAATATTATCCAAAAGAATCTATAATCAGTAGAAATAATTTATCCAGGCAAGACTTGTTTAAGTACTGCAGTTTTCCGGCAGGATCCCTTTTAGGGCATCGTTTTTGTTTTTTCAAAAAAAGGAAAGGCTTCACAGACTATAAACTGTGTTGTAATGAATCAATATTCATTGATTCATTACAACACAGTTTATAATGAATCAATATTCATTGATTTATTACAATGAATCAATATATAATCCTGAATAACCCAATTCAGGATTATATTCAGATTAAGAGGTGGTCAAATGCACATGAGACATCTTAAAACTGTGCAATGTGGATTAATGCATAAACAAGTTTTAGGTATCAGTCTGTGATAACCAAACTGTTTACCTTCATGGTGTGTATCTTTGGTCATGAGGCCACAAAATATGATCCAATCACTATCTATATCAACTCACATTGTTAACTTATTTTCAGTAGGAATAAAATCGTGGCTGGAAAAAATGAGATCGTTCATACCTTCAATACAATTCCTTGGTGAATTTGAGAATTTGAAGGAAAATAACTTTAGCCTATGGGGAAAAAAATCCAATGATATTCTATTAGATGTTGTTACCTATAAAATGTGGTTTGGGGAAGACTGTACATCCATGGGTGCAGCTCCAGACTTGGATATTCTCTGAATGGTGGAATGATGAGGGAGAAGATCAGAGATAGGCACACGAAGAAAGCAGGCAAAACCACCTAGGGGGACAGTGACAAATTTCAAGTCAAAGCACCTCATTAAACTGTCTTTACGCTGCACCATCTGAAACCCTTTTGAATTATAATGAGAAAGTCAGAGAAATCCAATATGAAGATGACCATATACAAATCTTCCAAATTTTTTAAAATCAGCATTAAAGATTAAAAGCACACAGTGCCTTGTAAAAGCAACAACCCCTATTAACCATTTGCATTTTTTATTTGCATTTTTATAACTAGTAATAAAGCAAAAATGTGTTTTACTGGATTTTAAGAAATAAAACAAAACAAACTAGTGCATAAGAGTGTGGTGAAGGTAAAAGTAATGCACAATTTTCAACATTTTCCACAAATACAACCCTGAAAAGTGTGGTGTGAATTCAGCAGCCAGTACTTTGATACCCTTAAATAAAGAGTTCGACCAGTTGGACTTCCGAATAAGTAAATGGAGTCAATCTCTGATTTAAACTCAGTATACATGGGTCATAAAGAATCTCAATAAAATACATGATTGTTGTTGTAATGTAATACATTTTGAAAAGGTGTGGGGATATGAATACTTTTTCATAATTAACAGCTATTTATGGTGAAGTATAGCAAATCTTTTATATGTTCTATTTTAATGTAAACAAGTTGGATTGGTTTAATCGTCCCCTTTCAACTCTTACGGTAAAAGGTAAACATATAACTGTCCTCTTTCTAAAAGATATATATATATATATATATTGTTGTTATATATAACAACAATATATATTGTTGTTATATATATATAACATATATATGTTATATATATATAACATCTCATCTCTGGAGATGTTATATATATATATATATATATATATATGTGTGTGTGTGTGTGTGTGTTCTATATATAGAAACATATATATATATGTGTTGTATATATAGAAACATATCAATATTTACAGTTTCACAACTCCTAATCAACAACATGTCATTAGTTTCTCTGCTTTCTGGTTGTTTTGTATCGCAAAGTCCAAAAGAGGCTCATCTAATTAACAATAATCCAGGACCAGTACAACAAAGCTTACCCATTAATATGCTCCCTGCCAACTTGTTTGGGCCCCTCTGCATGCTTTATGAGTTTGATTAAACACTTGCAACACACCCGTCGTCATCTGGCCACTCAGATATAATTAGATTCTCGCCTTTCTTTCGTCTCTTGTTATTTAACACACACACACACACACACACATACCCGCACACCCACACAAACAGAAAACACTCTTGCCTAACCTCGTCTTCACATCCAATCCTCTTCGTGTAATTCTCCTTTCATTACATTGTTAGAACTGACAAAAGGGGTTATAGAAAAAAAAAAAGCTACATATCTCTGATATTTAATCATTTGTAGGTCGGGTCATATTAAAAAGGGGAGGTTCTGCATCCAACTGATTAATTGCAGAGCATGGAAATTTACCCAGCCAATTCACGGGAGCTACAATCGAAAACGTTAAATTTAAATGAAAATGTGCACGGAGGAAAACTGAAAAGCAGAAATTGGACTGAAAAGCCTAATGGCAGACCACCAAAAATAAATAAATAAGTGTTTTTCGCTTTTTCCTTTTTCTCAGCAATAAATACAGGCGACAGCTGGTGTGTCTGACATTGAGAGAACCTGCTGATAAACAAGGAGTAGCGCTCACACATGCTACACAAAGCCCTCAACCAATGACAAAGTTTATTGCACCCCAAGTTTAGCGGAGATTCTGGGAAGAGGTTGATGTCATATACGAACTGGGTTAGGGTTAATATTTGTTTTGGCTAACAGGTCAGATACCAGTGGTCCCTAACCCTGGTAGTCTAATTGTCATACTACCAGATATTCTGAGGCTTATTTGAGTTGGCTACTCACAACTCAACTAAGCCTCAAAAACACCAACTAAAGTTTGTATTATTTCTACAGCTATATTTGCACAGTTGGTCTTGATGCTCGATTCCAATCTTTTATTAAATCCTTTTTTTTTTTCGCGTGTTCATTCATACCACTACTCAAATACAATCACAGTAAGTCTTCTGTGTGAACATTGTACGACCCAAAGCAACATCCTTGAGCAAACAAAGAGCATAGATGTCACAAAGCAGAGTGCATACACACAAAAAACACAAGGCGTCCATTCTTACTTCCTAATAATGGATATCACCATTAATGGACCAATTTTAGAGTTTTTGAGCAATGGCAGCCGATAGGATTGTCACAAGATCATACGAAAGCTGAGAAATGGAAAGCACAACTAAAAGCAATGGCCTTTTGTGGAGCATTGACTCCAACTTCTGAAGAGAAATCTGTTTGGATATATCGTGCTGGGACTGTGTTGTGTTTCACTTCCCTGACAATTTTTTTGTCATCACTTTAGAATTTTCATAATTATATTTTTTTAAACATCGTTTCTCACGTCAATGATGTAACAGTCACATGACAATTCAGACTGAAGATGCTTTAAAAACTACCGGATATTTAGTACCACATATGGAAGAGGTACAAAGTTTTTTGGGGGTAAATTTTCTTGTGCTGCATACTTATAACGTATCAACACATCATCATTTAAACAGCAAAATAAGTTAAGATTCAACATGTATGGTCAATTTAGTTGAAATGAAAACCGTGAAATTTTGAAAAAGGAAAGAAAATAATGTTATTGTAAAACCAAAAAAGAAAAATGTGATGCATATTTGAAAGCTTTTCTAAGAAATTTCACTCCGTAGCTTGGTTTCTACAAAGAGCACCTATGGACTTCTCAAAGCAGCTGCCTGGTACGATGAAAATTGAAATAATTACTGAACACAAAGCAGACGAAGGCTATTAGAGAAAGAAATTTTCCTTTTTTCCCCTTTCAGGTAGCCCTTTCAGTTCATGCAGTTATTACAAAAATTTACAGTAACTAGGAGCGGTCACATTAAAGACAAAGAACTAAAGAACCTTTCTGTTAGCTTTTTTTCTAATATGAATTTGAATGAAAAGGCTGAAAATTCTACACTGTGCTGTGCAGTACTACCTGCACCAATTTCCAAAGAAAAACAATGACACCTCACATAATAAAACTTTTAAAATCTACATTTCCTGAACCACCTTTTGAATTTTAGACACAAGTCCTGTTGAAAGTGAATTCCCTTAAAAAGTGGTCAGGAATAAAATATTCGGTTTGATTAAACATGGATTTTTAACTTGTCCTGGCACCAGTTGGATCTAAATTTTAGTGGAGAAAAGCATTTTCTTTCTAAAATATATTGTAACCTTAGTAGAGTATCCAGTAAAAGAAGTGAAATAAATGTACAATATTTCAAATAAAATATTTTGAAAAATAAGGGGAATTTAACTCAAAACCAGTCAAATAACACTGAAAAAATATGTCTATTTCCAAATCAATAGTTTCAGAGTAGGAGGTCTTGTCTCTCCAAACTTTTAAACTCATCTACCATCTTATAACTATTAGAAAGCTCTTTGCATTTCAAACTTTAATCAAAAATGCCATCTACAACTTCTTGCCCCTTAAATAACCTCCTGTGTTGGAGATTCTTTGAGATTTCTATAAAAGCTTGCAATCAAAGAGTTCACCTTGCTGTCGAAACACATCCGTTCGCAATGAAAGCTGTTGCCACAACAGAGCAAAAGAAAGACCTTTAGCTAAATGAGAAATAGATATGGCCTTGTACATACACATCCGCACACATACCTAACCATCCTCCTACGCGTACCCTCTATAGAGGGACGTCCAGGACTGACAGTGACTAATGAGGATTGGTAACGCAGCAAATTACAAGAAGAGCCTATCAAAGGTTAAGCGCTTGTTCTTTCTGTTCTGCATCTCCAACAAAGGAGAGGCTGTTCTTTGCTGCTCTGTTTGAGCCCTGAATATTTTACCATAATGGGAGGTATCATAACTGATAGCATTACTACATATATACAAGCACATTGTTGTGAATAATGAATATAGACGAATGGCAAAGGCAATTTAAGACTCAAAGCTGTGGGGGAAAAAAAAAAAAAAAACTTCATTGCCTAGAAAATTGCTACTTACTGAAATTGGATTTGACTTGCTGAAATTATGTCTCTTTATTAGTCTTGACTTTTGAAATTATGTTTACAAAGAAGAAAATAATACAGACATTCACTTAATGAGCTAACAGAAGCCTGTCATCTGTTTAATTGTTCAATTTTAATACGTGTCCAATCAAAACACTTGATTGATGAAAACAAATCAGAAGCGTCACACTGGATGTCTTCCTTTTTTTTTTTTTTTTTTTTCCTCAGTGGTCAGGTGAAAGATATGATACAGCTGAAGCACCTTTCATCTCTGGAGATGTTTTTCTGTCTCGTTTCTGGCTGTACAAAAAGTGTTGTCCTTTCAAAGGGCAAACAGGATGTTGAAAAATTTGCACCGGGTTATATTGAGACTAAGAATGTGTCTGAATAAAACAGAGGACCTTCTCCATGGTTAGCCCTCTCTTTTGTCTCTCGAGTGTCTTCTTGTACGACACGTGCCTCGGGGATGTGAAGACGATTATTGCAAATGCACCGCACTGACACGACGTTACATCATTCTGAGGCGCCGCTGTTCATTCTTCAACGCTTTATGCATTGCTTTCAGTGTGAATTTCTTTTTGAACAACTTAAATTTCCACAACTATTGACTACATCAAGACTGATGCGTTCCCTCCAGAGTTTAAATTAACGCACTCGATCATACGTGTCACTAACTGATTTTGGAAAGCCAACATGCATTTCACACAATCCTACCTTGATCCTCCCGTGCAACTGCGTGAGGGTAACCCTTCAATTCATCAATGTGACAAACCGAGGCCATTACCTGCGCAATGAGTCCCTTGCGGCTCCTTCGGGCGTGGTGGAAGCGCTTGATGAAGAGAGCCAGAAACTGTGTTCTGATCAGTTTCCAACCGGTGATGACCATGGATCCTCTTCCATTCAGGCTGGCACTTTTCTTATAATCTGCCATTAAGTTAAGTGTTATTCATGTAATATATATGAATATATATAAAAATATATATCAGCTTGACTCAATCAATTACAAGCATGACAAGTTATTTTTTACTAAATAAAATTAAATTATAGCAAATAAAACTGTCATTATTTTTGCTTAGTGTGAAAAAAAGTACATACCTTCAACTTTATTTAAAAATTTTTCCTTAACTTCTGAAATAAAACAGAAAAAAAAAATCAACCTTTATAAAGAAACTACAGTAACTCCAGTATTTTCACACTGTATTGAGTATCTCAATGAACTAAGATTTAATTATAAACTTATATTTTACTTTATTTCTGAAAATAACACACATTCTTGCAAACAGATAAGTATCTTTCAAATGTTGATTGCTGTTGATGATTATGACATCCTACAAATAAAAATACAAATTCCGATTTGTCAGAGGATTTGATTATTATATAAGACAAATAGACATTTGTTCATTCTACAGAAATGTATTTCTATAGAATGACTTCAGAGTTGTCCAGAAGACAGTCACAGACATCCACCCTCTCCTAGGAGAGTAGCCTATAAAAGATTTCTCCAAGACAAGCTGGCTTTTCAGAGAGCCCTATGTCGAAGCAAACTCATGGAAAGAGGAGTGGAAGGTGGAAAAAAGTTTCAGAAGCAACAGGGATAATTGCAGCTCTGAGAAAATTATGAAGCAGAATCCAATTAAGAGTTTGCTTGAACAAGATTCACAAGACATAGATGGCATTTGGAGTCTGAGCTTTAAAAGCCATAATGCAAAAGTATAATCAAGATGTGGGTTAAAATTGTAAGTTCTGAAATATCTAATCTGGGGTAAGAAAAAAAAAATTAACTGGACTAGACTTCTGGTCAGTGGTTTAAAGTAATTAATGCAAAACCTGCTCCATCCATGATAGCACACGTCGTCTTGTACATAGTTAGCATGGTATTTTTATTGGCACAATGTAATATTTAAGGTGTGTGATTATGTATATTCACAATTGTATCATTCATAAAAAAAACAAAAAACAAAAAAAACAGAAAAAAAAAAGGAGAAAGTAAATTTGAAAGAACATGCCTTTCGTCCCTTTGGCGCGGACGCCGGCAACGCTGTTCCTTTTAAATTCGCGGGAGCTTCTTTTCCAGTCTCTAACCAATGGCTCCTTTGCTGCTGTGGGAATACAAATAAGATATGTTGTTTTTGCCTGACCCAATTTAAGGATATAAATAACAATAAGAATAGCTCCCTGTCTCGCAAGATGCCACATTATGCCATGTAAAAGCACAAACTCAGGAGTTTTTAAGGAACAGACACTTGTGATAACCTGGAAGGAGAAGTTTTTAAGAAACGGATGAAAAAAAAAACAAAAAAAACAACTAGCAGGTAAAAAAAAAAAGAAATCAATAAGCTCAATCAATCACAACGTGAATAGTAGCTTATTGTTTAAGATTAATAATAAAAGCAGCAGAAATGAATCATTTTTATTATGTGAATAGTTGTACTTAGCACTTTTCCGGTTTTGTATTTGCCATCAATTTGACTTACCTCTCATCCCAAATGACAGTAATACTTCCCATTTGTGACTTTAACAAGTGGAAATTATGTTTTGCAGTTGTTTTATTTTTATTTTTTATTTTTTTGTAAGGCCCTCTCAGATTTAACGCCACTGTTTGTGCTCAAAATGAAAAGAAAGTAGACTTGGGGGACAGAGCGTCCAGGCCAAGTTGACCTGCGGGTCAACTAATCAAGAATGAACAGCACAACAGAGTGGAATTAGTCATGCTTTATACAGGTTCTTGCATCCTGACACTAAGACATCTTGATTAAACCTGCTACATCAGCCACACACATCTGAAATTGCTTTCACAAAAACTAGGGCTACGTCTCAGGAGAGTTTTAGATATTCTTCTCACAAGAATCTCTGGTTGAAGTTAATGCTGCAGTGAGCAGGTCACTGATATGCTTACAGTAACTCAGGTCAAGCATGTATAGCAGAGGCATCTGTGGACTGAAGAGAGGGTCAGGGCTGTGCTGAAACACAAACTGGTGCAGAGCAAATGGTCTTGCATGCAAAATGTGGTCCACCAAATCCACCATGCACCTTGTACACCATTTGCCTGTTCTATACCAGTCTGGTCATCTTCTCAGACGACCAGACTTGACGACAAGGGGAGGGTGACAAAAAAAATGTATAAAATCCATTGATGTGGTTTCACCTCTATGCTCAAACACTGAGACACACTCAAATCTTAGCGAGGCTCTCTATGTAAAAAAAATCTGTCAATTGTAGATTTTCTACTGATTTTCTGGCAATTTTTAATGTCGAAGTCCCTGAAGCCAGCGACACTTACCGTTCCACTGACAAAGTATATACGTTAGAATGACCAAGCTTTTTCTGTGGCTCTGTAATCAACTTCAAGCTATAAATGAACTTTTTTAAATCAAAGCTCAAGATTTATTTTTTTATCCAGGCAGGATTTTAAAACTTAAAACTTCTGGTTTTACCGATGTTGTATTTAAATGTGCTTACTGTGTTTTCTTTTCCATTTACTGTATTAAGCACTTTAGATATACTGTGACAATATTGTTTATGTGTAAATTACTATATAAATAAATGACTGAAGAGCTGGTTTCAGACAAGTAAGACACTTGTTAGTCCCTGCTTGTCTAGTGAAATAAAGTAAAACAGGATTTTATTAAAAGTTATATGAAATAACTTTCTTGATGATTCTTGAATCAGTTCCCATTGTGGACAATATGTTAACAGGACATGTCTATTAATGTGAAATTAACAGACATGGAGGCATTTTTGCATTATAAGATTCAGCATGAGTGGTTAAAATGTATTTCAAAAACCTTTGGTTTTTAGCACAAACTTTCATCCAAACTGTTCATTTTAAACTTTGCTTTTCTTAACAAGACCATTATTACGTGAGTGAACAATGTATCATTGTTACTTTACCACATGTTTTGCAATCTTACATGGCATTTCTGCATCCACACCGGTTTCTTCTGCAACTTTCAGAAATATCTGCAAAAAAAACAAAACAAAATTGAATCATTTCTCAGTATATTTAGGTTTAGTATTTACAAGACGCTTCATATAAAGTGCACAACTATAATACATTTCTGCGGATAACTCTAAAGCACAAGAACGACTTGAAGGTTTCTTTATTTAAAGTGTTCATGAACTTGAGAGTTTCACACAAACTTGTCATAAAGTCTCTGTCAAACTGCTCTGTTTCATACATCTGGTGGGATGAACTTCATTTGAACACATACCATGTAGCTTTTCTGTAATGATACCCCTGTTTTCTGTATTTACTTATGCAGCTCATTTCTTCCCAGAGGTAAAAAGTCACGTAATTTCTTACCATATCTTATTTAAAAAAATACAGTGTACATTAGATGCCCAAGGGGTATCCTCTTGTGAACATCGTTTTGACAAAAAGGCGCAATTCTTCTAAACAGACCGTTTTCACATGGCCAATTTCTTCATTTAACACTACAGTAGATTTCCCAATCCAAGCTTCCCTACAGCTGACTTTTTTAAACCAACTTCCGCAGGTTCTATATGTTCATGTTCAATTATTAATAACCAAGTATTCACAGCAGCATATTCAGGCTTCAAAAGATGAAATGGATGAAGGAAAAAAAAAATTCTTGTCATGGTTGAGTTTCAGTACATTTAAAAAGCAATTATTCATATTGCCTTCCAGCCATGAGTGTCTCTGGTGTGTCTAAGGTACATGAAGAGGTATACACGTTTAAGATCAAACAGTATGTCTGTCTAGTTCACCTCCAAAAAGAGTCATCCATATGGGAACCTAAGACTTCATATATAAGTGAGAAAAGAATCTGGAATATTATACATGAACCATGAAAATCACAGAATAGTTTAAGTTATAATAAAATAAAAACAAATCAGTAGAAAACATATTGTTGCTCTGACGTAAATGACTTTTTTGAGAAAATTATTGTTTACTCTGTTATCGTGAGATAGGGTTGCATCTTAAAAGGTGACGAAGAAAAAACAATAGTCAGGAAAAGAAAAGGAATAATCACGTCAAAGAACCAGCATAAAGATCGAGTATAGAGTATTGCGCACATTTACTTTTAAAAAGGCCTTTAAATAAATGTATTCTGAATCAGTCGCGTGACCTCACCCTGAACATTTTTGATACATACTAAATTTGACAATATTTGACAGTAGTATGTTTTTTTTTTTTTGTTTTTTTTAATAATAAAAAAAATATTAAAAACATTATTTTTGGGCATTGATAAAAAAAAGGGTGAACATTTACTGTAATAGGTCAGCTTTTGAGATATGTTTTGGATCTTTATCTCGCTGAAGAACTCAATGACAACCCATTTTCTGAGTGACAGATGCCACTAAATTCAGTTTTAATTGTCCTGGTGTTTAAGAGTCTTTGGTTAAGGAAAATGCCCACAGCATCACAGATCCTCCATCGTACTTAGCAGTGAGGTTATGAGGGGATTTTCCACATATTTATCCCTTGTTTGCACATCGAACCGGGAGAGGTTGGTGCCGAAAAGCTTGATTTCGGTTCCACATAAAAGGCCCAGAAGAATTTAGTCTGGGCCACATTTCTTTTTTGGCAGTAAGCCTGAAAAGTATTTTTCGAGGAATGTCTGTCAAACAAACAGTTAGCATGTAAATAAGGTATAATATTTACTGTGAGGACTTGTTGTTACTCTTTGCAGTAATTCTCTAACAGTGAGCTATGAAAAAGTATTCTTTTCCTTTTTTGTTGATTATTCTTTTAGATTTGATTCACTTTCGTGCGCCTCCAGATTATTTAAGAGTAGTCCACCTCATCCTGGTGAAACGAAAAATGTAGGTCATTGTCTTGGC
The DNA here is from genome assembly GCA_010277075.1 of Poeciliopsis retropinna. Classification (NCBI taxonomy): domain Eukaryota; kingdom Metazoa; phylum Chordata; class Actinopteri; order Cyprinodontiformes; family Poeciliidae; genus Poeciliopsis; species Poeciliopsis retropinna. Next base: position 6,980,347 of record VMRM01000019.1, read on the forward strand.
CAGTGATCAGTGTTTTAAAGAAATCTGCCTTTGTATTATATTATATTTAAAGCTCTGAGAAGTAGAAAGAAAATGATAGAGAAGTTATGAAACTGTAAAAGTATGGACAAAAAAACTTAGTTCCTTTTATTTAAAACAGATTGCAATTGTGATACCAGTGATTTGGGTTAAAAATAAAAGAAAATTTTTAAAAATAGAATATTTTCCCTACTAAATAAATGCCAAAAATTATTGAAGATAAAATAAGGATATAATTCTTCTAATCTTCCAACAGTGAATTTATTATTTTTGAATGCTGTCACTGCTGCCGTCAGTTTACCTCCTCCAATGTGGTGTCAGAGATGCCATAGCTGGTCAGGCCAAGGGTAGCCATAGCGAGGTCAAGCTTGTGGAAGAGTGTGGCAAAGGTCCCGTCTCTGGCTCCACTGTAGGGCAGGATGAAGGTGATCTCCTGACCGATGCTCTCCAAAAACGCAGCTTCTGGTACATGGCGGCGCACAAGCTGAGTCACAGCAGCAAGATCTGCTTTGATAGATAAAACAAAAAAGAATCAATTTGAAGAAATGTCTATACAGAATGTAACGTTTCCCCCTGAAAAATAAAAATAAAAAATATTATTTTCCTTTTGGCTGAATACACATTTTGATTGAATTTGTTTTTGTGTGCTTCCAGATTATTTACGAGTAGCCGCTGCTAAATTTCAGCAACCACATGTAATATTAAAAGACCTGCAGAGTGGCACTGGTGCAGCACTCCCAAACAAATCAAGACCTCTGAAATACACAGAGAAACACACTGAAAAGGTTGTGCACCTGATCATTGGACATTTGCAAAAACACCTTCTCCGAACAAACTGTAACTCCTCTCAGTCATCTGCTCTGAAGCGGGGATTTGGTGAGGATCAATCCATACGGCGTTGCAGAACACAACACATCCATTATTGATCCAGCGCCTCTCATACATAATTACTGAAGCTTAACAACTACTGGCTTGGCACTTTGTTGAGAAGTAAATGGATCTACTTTACACTTCAGACTGAATCACTTTTTGGAATGCACATGTAGCTGTGTGTGGTGATGTAGTCGGCTTGTTTTAGACTAATGAAGAATAATGGGCTGTCACTTATAGAAATGTGATTCGTGCTGTTATGCTGCTTTCTGTCTGGTGTTTAACTATTGTGCAGAAAAAGATGTCTTTCTTGAACTTGATACTCTGCCCTTCATGTAAAGGTGTGTTTCCAATTGTTCTGCCCTGTTGGTGCCTGTGCTGACCTTGCAATGGACTTTTGCCCCTTCCAGGATGTAGCCAACCTGGTATAAAATCACAATTGGGATAGGAGACCGCCACTCTGCACCCATGCACCCAACGAAGCAAGGAAAGAAGGAAGGATCTGGATTCTTCAATCTATCTTTAGTTTGTATTTATAAACACCAGAATCTAATTAGAATCTGTATATGAAGATTTCCTTAGTGATAAAACCCTCTAAAGAAATATACCAAAAAATAACTTCATGCTTAGTGTTAAAAAACCACGCATGTATTTATGTTGCTTAACATGTTTGCTATGTTAAGACAGGCTGATACAGTTTATACAAATAATTGACACTGAAGAACGAAGTTAATGTGGTTCAATTTATTTGAGGACACTCAACTTCATTATGAATGAAATTACTTCTGTTCTCAAAGACAACAGAAATCTGTTACCTGATTATTGCAAATTGAAAGAAATGAAAAAAACAGTGGACACAGGAACACAAAATGACTGAATGAAATGTCTAATTTTAATTTGAAAAGAATCTTGTCTAATTTAGCATCCAGTATAAAAAAATGAAGATTAAAAAGGAGAGCCACAAAAGTAAACATTAAATAAACTAATTAAATGAAAATTCTCTTCTATTCAACACTGTTTTCCACCGTCAGAAATGATAGTTTTCCATGCTCTTGCCAAAATGTTTTAGAGCCTAAGATGACGAGAGCTCAGGGCTGAAAAAGAGATGTTGGTGTTTATGGTTTGAATTATGTGGAAATTAGAAAATGTACAAAAACTAAAACATACTTTGAATTTTTAAATGTGCATGCAAATGAACCAAAATAACCGTGTACCTGTACGGTCAGAATTGTCCCATGTTTGACTGCCGAAGCCGTCATCTGGACTATCCCTGGAAGGACGGCCTGTCTCCTGTTAATCAGAATTGGATTAGAAAGGCTATCATACCTTACCACTTAGAATGATGAGCAGTGCCTCCTCAAGGACTCCTATGAAGCATTAATCAAATAATGTGCCTCTGTAAGTTTGTACTTAATTAGTCTAAATAGAGCTGTGTGGGTACATCAGCATGAAGTGTGCTTAATCTGTGATGAAGTGTCCGCTGCTCCCATCTTTAAGCAAAACAACAGAATATACATATTTGATCTTAGAAAATAGTTGAGTAAATCTTTTTAAATTTCTAGAATAAAATGCATGTTTTTTTTCTTTTCTTTTTTTTTCCAGTGGAAAATAATAATGACTAAATTAAATTCATTAAACAGTTGACTAAATTGCTATTGAAAGAGTCTGAAGAAACTTTTGGCCCTCGGTCCAGCTAAATAAAATGTATTTAGAGCTACAAAAACGACATCACTTTTTTGAGAGGAGACAACATATACATTTGGATAAATATCTACTATTGGAAACTTGTCATTTTTGAAGACCATTTTATTTTTGTTTTAGATTTAAAAATGAGAAAAACATCTTCTGCAAAAAGAGGATGGATTGATTTCTACAACAGGATGCTATTGGTGGATAAAGCACACAGTGTCTAACCTAATCACAAGGAAAATGGATCTAAAAACTCACTGGTAGTTTTAATGGCATTATCCAAGTGTCAAACTTAGGTCTTACATGCTAGCAAAAGCAGCAATTTAATTTTAAAGACATTTACTAGTTATTGAAAGGGCTAAACTAAGATCATAGTAGTGAGAAGATTGCAAGAAAGAACCTAATTTTAAACTGCTTATCTAACAACTAAGAATATGTTAAGCATTCTTTTTAACTCTGTTTATACATTATTTAAAAGGGAATAACCCTATTCCAATTATTGAATGTTATTGTAAAAATGCAAGGTCAGGCTAAAGTTTTTGTGAAATAACAAATCAGGTAAATATAAACAGATAAAATAATGAAGTAACTAATTACAGAATGCAGTTTTCCAGTGATAAAAAAAACCAGAGCTGTTATTTTAGGCAGACCACAGCCTTAACTGCTGTGTGCCCTTTGTGTGTGCATGTAATTATGTAATTGCATCACCCTCCATGCATTTATGTTGTTTTTGTTTGTGTTTGTTACTAATTATTCATAGTAGAGGAAGAAAAGTTGTGGCATTAAACTTTTGGGGAAACTCAGCAGGCCCTCATAAACCGTTCCCACTGCACTCCAAACCCCTAACAAGATCCACAGAAAGGAAACACCTCAACACTGCCAACGGCCACAAAAAGGAGTCGTCACAATCCTGCAGACAGTTGACCGCCCTGCACTACAAAACCCCCCGTGGAGGCAATTAAACGCAACCCAATCCAAAAATAAAGACCCCCATCTGGCAATATCCTCAGGTCAGATCACACTGAGCGGATCAAATGCCTACACACATGATGTTAGTGTCCAGCACCAACACCTCAGAGCAGCCCACCTGCTGGCACCCTTGCCACCAGACAACCTGCTCCACCAAGGCAGATTTCCTGCCATCTAAGTGAATCTCTAACCCACATTAAGCAGGCATCCCAGGACACAGGCAGACAACATGACAACACCTATAGCCAACACCGGATGCATCACACACATTAGGCCAAACTTTCTGAACATACCAGAGAAAGATACAGAACCCTGCTACTCAAGCTACTAAAAGCCGAGCAAAGGCACATCTCTATCTCCGCTGATGAAAATTCATTCACATCGACAAGCAGGCTGTTTGCAGCATCCAACAAAGTATGGGACTTAACCCAGTTTAGACTGACTTAGCAGGCAATTTTCTTAACTCTTGGGGATACTCATGGACTATAATGAGCATCAGAGTCTATGAGTTATTCTCTAATGTTAAGGTGATCATTAAATTGAAACAAAGTTAAAAGAAAAAAATCCCAAGACTGCGATATGTGGGAGTGTAAATTACTATCCTGATGCAGTAGTATACTGAGGGCTTCACATGCTTCATTCCATTAAGTACACACGTTTTGAGCCATACAAATACTTACATGGCAGGATACGTTTTTGATTTTTTTAGATTTGTAAAAACTTTTAGATGCGCTACCATATATTGAAATATTTAAAAAGAACAAAGAACAGCTGTTCCATTGTGATATTATCAAGTATTTTTTCTTCATTGACTGATCCCATTAGCTGAGAGTATATTTTTTCCTCTTCTTGCAATTATGTTTCAGAGTACAGTCAAGTAATAGATAACTGGATCTTAGTGTGTGAATGTGCATGGGGATTTGCTACGTTTGAGTTTGAGGATTATGATGTGTGCACCGTGTTTGTAGGAATCAGCTTAATCTGACTCACACTGCGAGTCTTGAACCTGAAGATGAACCACTTGCACACATTGGCTGGAACCTTCAGCATAAAGAGCCAAGGTTGCAGTCAAGCAACCTTGTATCAAAAGCAAGTTATGGGTTTGCTTTACTTTTAACATGCCAATATCCAATTTTCTCAAGGAGAACTCAGCTCAGATTTGACCCTTGAATGTTCAGAATGTTTACTATTCTGCCTGCTAACAAAGACACATACGCTAACACGTTGATAAAAAAGTCAAATTGCTTTTAAAACAAATTATTTCAAAAATAAAACATGCTTACCATTTGTTCTGCCTTGGACCGACTTTGTGTGATATTTTTACGTTGATTGGTCTTCTTTTCTGTCCCATCTCTGACCAGAGTCAGGTAGTAGCCACTGCCGAAACACTTCTTCAGGAAGAGCGAGGAGCCGCAGCATTGCAGCTTTCCTTGAGAGATGATGGCGATGCGGTCTCCTAAGATGTCTGCCTCGTCCATGTGGTGTGTTGACAAAATAATGGTGCGACCTGAAGGGAGCCACAAGAGACATGTCTTTTAGATAATTGCTGAAAGATAAAATAAAAGGCAGGCTCCAAGTACGGCTTGTAAAAGTTATTTATAAAAATCCATACAAAGCGTTTTTGTGGATACGGACTCCTAAAAATGTGACAGATATCAAAATCTGAATCCGCATGTCGTCACTTATCTTCTTAGTGTCAATTTCACTGTGATCTATTTTTTTCTCGTGCCTTTGAGCGTGGTAACAAAGCAAACTGAAGAAAAGCGCGTGGGTGTGAAACTGGGACATAATTAAAATAACGATAAAGGCCTTCCACAGGCTGCTTTCCAACATTTCTATAGGAAACAAATTTTACTCCGGCTCTGTTTTGTTCCCAGAGTCCTTTGATTCGAGCGGCATCAAACTGAATGCATTTGCAGTGACAAAAACGGCATGAATTGCACGATTATTCACAGGTGTTCTAATCCTTTTACATCACGCTGGATCAGATAACACATATTAATTATCACATACCCCAGAAAGCCAGGGAAAAAAAACGGCAGATTTGTAATGAAGTCACAGCGTGGTCCTGTCTCTGCTGTCTGCAGGAAAGCAGTATCAGAGAGAAATGGGTTCTTTGATCCAGTCATGTTTTTAAGTAGCAAACATTTAACCTGTTACCTCTATTACAATGAAAGATAGCTGCTTTGACATGGGTTTCTCAAGTGACTTGTTATTAAAGCCTAAATAAATTGCAGTCTCATGCTAGAGACACACCTTTAATGACAATGAATAGTTTGCACATGTTTTCAGAAGATGTCCTCAAAGTTGGCCTGATTAAATTCAGGAACCTTAACAGAAAAATTTGTGATTACAAACATAAAAAATACGGGGATTTTTTCTTCTTTTGATGGCAGAATCACTGTAGAAATAAAATAAAAATAAAAATAAGGGATAGCTGCAGGAGATATAAAGCAACTGCCCTCAATCGAGGCAGAAAGAGAAATAGCGAAGGATCCAGAGGTGTGTAGCCACTGGTTAGATTTACTCAGCTAGATTTACTGAATATCTTTTAGAAAATAGAAAAAGCATTTTGTCTTGCCAACATTGATATTCTTTTCTTCTGCCTCCATCACAGATAACCAAATAAGCTAATTATCCAATGGCGTCATACAGTGACTTCCATGACAGCCAACAGCTACTTTTTTTTCTGAGGAGTAGGCAATAATGAGCAAACTGCTATGAATACGTTCTGGATGAATTGTAGGTCACTTTTAGCTTTAGTGACTGCTATCTTAGGAAGTTGTCAAAGTAGCTGCTAAGCGAAGTAGCTGTTAAGTTAAGCTGCTGTCAGCTGAAATAGTCGTTAAGCTAAGTAGCAACTGAACAGTTGTCAGTTTGAGTAGTACTTTGCTAAACTAAAAGCCACTGAAGCTTTTAGTTTGGGGAGCTGTTACTAGTGTAACTGTTAGCTTAAGTGGCAATTAGTGCTAGTGTCCATTAAATAACTAATTAGTTTAAATTGCTAGCTATTAGCTTGACTTAACATATTTTCTAAACAATTTTCCATATAATGTTATTGCTGAAGGCTAATAAGTACCCCACCTAACCACACTTTAGTAGAATCAAACTTTGCTTTTAATATATTTTATATTAAAGAGTAAATGTTATGAAATAACCCTAATAATTATTTCAAAAAATATGAAAAACTTTTCTCCTTGTCACAGTTGTCAGATTTTTGTGATGCTTTTCCTGCAGCATCTTCAGTTCTTGTAACCTACAGAGACACATCTCAACATGTGTAAGGTATAAGACATCAGCGTTCTAAATTTAGCACAAGCAAGGGTTTTCACTTTTTCTGCACAAATGTTGAGGATGGTTATTACTGCAAAGGGTCAGGCACGGTGCTGAGCATGGCTGTTTTTGCACAAAGTTAAATTTGTATCCTCACACGTCACATTATCCCGGGGATAAGGACGCACTGAGAGGTCATTAACTGTGGCCCGTTGCAGCCATTTTGCTTGTCCAACTATTTCTACATGCCTTGTTTCTCTCTCTCTTTCTCCACGTCAATGCGCGCCCTGCCTCCAGTCGAACTGCTTAATTCATCTCTTCAGAGTAAAGCATTTCTGCATGATGTTTTGCCTCGCAAACTCAGCCTACCTTCTGCATAAACTGAAATGAAACATCAAGTCACGCAATCCAGTCAATTTAACATACAGCAGGGAAACATGGTTTCAAAAAAAAAGTTACGGCTGAAGAGATTGCTTGCGGTTTAGTCTAACCGACTGGGCTCGTTTTGCATGGGATGGTCAAACCTGGAAGATGAATGTGTGGGTGTATGTAGAGAAAATCCAAAAAGTATTGAATCATTTGCAAGTTGGAGGAAAAAATAAATTTGTTTGGACTGCAAATGGCTCTCAAAGGTATTTTGATTTATAGCAAGTTGCAGAAAATTACAGCATGCAGCAATATATCAAGGATGTGTTCAGGTAAATTGCTGTTTTACATACTCAAAACACATACAGCAAAGCAGAGTTACCAAACTGTATTCTTTTATTTAGATTCATTTCCTCTAAATCAAGTTGAGACTGGTGGATTTCACAGTGGATGAAAAAGGCAGGATAACATAATGGCAAACATAATGAGCTTTGGCTTTGTAAGAAAGAACAAGCAAACTCTATAACTGCTATTAGTGACAGTCACTTCAAGTCATAAACCTCTTAAGATATATCAACACAATATATATTCTGTCCATTGGGTTACAAGTTACTGTTCTACCAAATCTTTTGTTACGTATATAATTTAATATTTGATTATTTCACCTCAAATTTGAGCAGTCTATTGAATGTGATTTCCATGTTTGCCGCTAAGTCAACGTTTTCCAGGGATATGTGTACAGTTTACTTTTATCCTGTTCAAGTTTAACTACGCATTTTACATTTTGAACTAGAAGTGATCATATAGACCAATTCAGAAAATGTGTATACCGAAAACTCAATTTATTTCAGAAACTTTGTCACAAAGTGAAACATTTTATATAGATTAATTAAAAAGTAGAAGATATCCTATTAATTGGGATAATTTTCTATTTTCAGGCAATAAAAACATCACTTTCTAAAGTAAGGTATTTTCCTCTTTTCTTTTTCTGTTTTTTGGATCCTTATGTGTTCAAAAAAGACAGAATGTAAAGTTAGTAGAGACATATGAGTCAGACCTAGGAATCAATAACTAAAGTTTTAGGTTTTAGATATTGTTGAATAATATCTTCTTATGACAAGATGTCAAGATTGAATTAGTTTAGCTTACGCCAACAGTTAAATGAAACATATAAAGGCTTACAAACGTACAATCTATATTAAAAGTACTTTATTTCCAGTAATTTTAACATAAAGGGTAAAGTGCCACCAAACAAATAAGCCACCACTCAGTTTAATAAAAGCTACACCCACTCTGAGGCAATGCGGTCAACCTGTCCATGTGGAAAACCTCCACATTTAATAAGCTGTGATGAACTGTAATATTAACTCTAAATTCATCCTTCAGTTTTTCACACAAATAGACTCCCTGTAGCATTTTCCCACATCCTTTGCCTAATGACAACCCTTCATAAGACAGTGGCTCAAATAAAACCGGAGAGAAACAAAAATGAGTCACTTCGAGCAGCCACAATGTGGGGGTTCTCATTAGAACCGAGTTATCTGCAGCTAACGATTGGAGTAAAAAGGGCTTGATTAGAGAGAGGCAGATGCTAATGACATAGTGAGGGCGGAATGTCACTCAGTGCACATTAAACATTTAGACATTTGGAGAGAAAATGTGCATGCTCTGCTTATAGTCTTCAGCAAGCACAGTGTATATAAAGCCAGAGAGTGACAGGCTGACTAACTCGGCAGACCATTAGGGAGTCCGTCAATAAAAGCTACTTGTCTTCCACTTCGACCCGCGTTTGTACAATTCACAATTTCTCTCCGTTTACAGTTGACTTTTTTCTGACAGCAGGACTAAAAAGATACTTGTAGGCCAGTCTGAATTCCTGATTACTTTAATAGCCTACATCTAATATTGCTGTAGGTTGAAAGGGGCAGTACAGGTGAAGATTTTTTTTCTTAGTCTAAAACAGTTCAAACGAGGTGTGAGCAATCCTGCTTGTTCTGTAAACACAAAAGACGTCAAAACTGTAGTTATTCCTGAATTCACACCTTGTTTGTACTTTAGCAGTAGTTCCCAAATCCCCCGGCGAGCGTAAGGGTCTACTCCTGCTGTTGGTTCATCGAGGATGACAATCTTTGAACCTCCAACAAAGGCTATTGCCACAGAGAGTTTTCGCTGCATGCCACCTGAAAAGCATTAAAGACAACACATAGTTCTTAAAATGTTTTGAAAAATTTATATATTTTTTTTAAGTATAATTTTTACAAATTTCCAGATTCTTAATCTGCTAAAACTGTCTTGATCGCAGTCTTGACAATTTTATTGGCTTGTCTCAGTACAGAGATGTGACATGTTTTTTTACGTTTTCATTATTTATTCATTTACTCAATATGTATGTTGGCATGTATTCATTTATTGGGTTTTATACGTATGTCTTCACTGAAGAAAATGACTATATGTGTGAACTTCACAACAATTCTTGCCTTGCTATGTCAAGTTTAGGTGGACATAAAATTTTTTGGTTGTAAGACGACATGTGAAAAAGTTCTGGGATTACAAATTCTTTTGAAAAAGCATTGTTCTCACTTATTATTTGATCAAATGTAAATTAGTTAAAACAGTCACATTTTTATTTATATTAAGACATTTTCATAAAAAATAAAATACCACATGGCTGTGTCAGCATTACGTTTCAAAAACAGACCCAATATTGGAAAGTGATTATGGAATAAATATGACGAGATGTTCAGCCCTGTGCTTTATTGCTGTTTGGAAGCTGTGAAATGATTGATTGCCAGGACGCAGATACACTTTTACAACAATAATTCTCAGCTCCTCTCTCTTAGCAGGCTCTTCAAAATGCATCCAGTGCGGTGCTAATGTAGTGGAAATGTCATCATAGATCAACCTTGAAAGTCATATTTCAGTAATTTTGCTCACAAGCATTCCATGACTTGGAACAATCTATCAAACAGGATCTGCTTGTGCCCCCCCAGACAATAAATTACAGAGCACAGGTACAGTGGGTGTAGAGAAGGAGTTGCATGCAGGTACTAAGAAAGGAAGGACTGGCTTATAATTAGCATGATTTCTTTATAAAAAATCATTCATACACTTAGACTAAATTTGTAGGTCAGCATAATGTCAATCAGATAATAAGAGCTGTGTCATGGTACACTGAGCCTCACCTGATAGGTTCTTAGCAAGATCCTTGCGCTTGTGTGGTAAACCAACATCTTTAATCATCTGGTCCATCTCAGAGTCAACCTCACTGCGACTACATCCTTTCAACCTGGCGTAGAAGTAAATGTGCTCCTCCACAGTCAGTCTAGAAAAGTTTTACAACAGCATGAAAGACCAGTACAGCTAATGTGAAAAGGGGGACAAGTGGCCTAACGTAAAACTATTGTATTTCTGTTCGTTTAAATGTTTGAAAGCAATTAATTCCCTCCAGACATCTTTGGACCTGAACGAACATTTGAACTATGTCAGGGTTCTCACTGAAACCATTTTTAATGCCAAAATGCAATACTATTTCAGACTTGGATATTTGGAGCTCCAGAAACTTTTTATCAATAGTAAGAAAATTTAAAAAAACTTGCTAAATATGTATCATAATTTTACAGGAATCCTTTTCTAGTGATGGGAAGTTACCAAGGAAATTAATTGGGATCTGCTGTCATTAGGCTGTCACATTTACATTGGGTTCCAGAGTATCAGTTAGAGGCAAATAATAAAGAAATGAGACAAAGTAAAAGAAAAAAAAAAGCTAATATATAGTGATCAGTAAAGGCAGTTCCAGGAAAGTCTTGTAGACGGTACAAATAAAGGTCAATGCATTTCATAATAAACACTGAATAATTGTGTTGCTGGGGAGTCTGAGTCATTACAAGGCCTCATTACATGGAAAAAATGCATTGCTGCACAAAGACCCACATACTTCCACTTTGTAATCCAAAGAGAGAGAATGACTAAGCCTTGTTAATTCACTCACTCATTAAATAGGACATTATGCTGCGGACACATTCCCAAATACTTCCTAATGCTGTCTATGTCGGTACGGATGTCGTATCCATGGATGAGGGCTGTTCCTGATGTCGGTGGGAACAGCCCGGTCAAAATTGACCTATGAAGAGAAATAGGAAAAACGCCAGAATTTATTAAAAATAATTATAAAAAATAAGATTACCCAAGCCATTCAGTCACGTTTAATTCAGAATGGCTTCACAACAAAAACGATCAATATTTATGTGACAGAAAAAACTGTTGACAAATATGAAGAGGTGTGTGAGAGCGAGACAGACTACACACCTGAATGAGCTACTTCAATTCAATAGGAATAGGCCAAAATTCTAGCAATGATAATCTTGAAGGAGAATGGCCCAACACATTTTATGTCATGCGATATACAACTTACAAGGCAATTTTACTAACCACATCTGACATTTAATAAGTAAAAAAATATCATTTTTTTCTAACATGTAACAAATTTAAATTATTGTAGTAAGCTTAAGTGAACTAAAACAGGAAAAGTCTGACCCTCTGGTTCAATGTCATTGAGATATAAATAGCTTCTTTGTGTCTAATTATTTATTAGTTTCTGCTGCATTTAGTGAAATAAATATCTTTGGGTTAATATTTTTATCTCTATAATCCGATATGTTCTTGCCCCACATTACACTATGTATAGACTGTTTTCTTTCTTTAAAAAATTATAACTCATAAAAGCAAGTTTTTTTCACTATGTCTAAAGAGCTTTTTCAGTATAATATTTATTTTCATCATAAACTGTATCAAACTGTATCCATTTAAACTCACAGTTTAAACTGAAACTCAAGTGTTTTAGTATGTGACAGAGTCCTTACTCTGTCCTTCCTCTTATTGTTCCCTGTTATGTTTTGTTCCAGTGGCTCAGAGCAGACGTCTTCCCTGCAGCCCTTAGTCCTGCATCGCTTGCTCGCTGTGTCACTCAGACTTTCTGGGCCAGTGGATTTCATTTATTTTCTGTCATCCAAAACCCCAACCAACCTTTTTTAGCCATTTCCCAAGCAGTAATTAGATAACTCCCACTATCGGTTGTAATAGCCGACTCTTTCTGATGGATGTCTTCATAGTAAGCTATCCCTCTTCAAAGCAGTAAACTCTGAATACATGCAGCTAAAGTCAGCAGTTTATGTTCAATTCATACAAAGGTTGAGACAGGTTGGAAAATACAAGAGAATTAAATACTATGCCTCACATTGTGGTTGTTTTTCCAGCTCCATTGTGGCCCAAAAATGATGTGATCTGATTCTCATAGAAGTCCAGGTTCAGGCCGTCCACCGCCAGTTTCTTCCCGGTCTTGTAGATTTTGACAAGATTGCGAATTGACACCCCTGCTTTCACACGGGGAGGGGGTCTTTCAAAATATCCTTTATGAAAACACACATATGGCCCTACACAGAGAAACAAGGAAAATGCATTTAAAGAGAAAGTAAAAAACTCTTGTTATGAGCAAAATAAATTCTGAAAAGGAAAAAAGCTAAAAAAAAAAAAAAAAAAAGAATAAATTGACATATATAAGAAAATACATCGACATTAAAGAAAAATATGACTAAAGTTGACCATGTTTACATATTAACTGTTTAAAGGTGTAACATCTGAATCAACATTAAGTATTAATGTTTTGTGGGTTTTTCCATTTAATTTTATTTCAAAACAAATTAAACTAAACTAAAAAACAATATCAAAAAATGACTAACTTAGAATAAACAAAATGAAGTAAAGTGCTTAAGTGTTTACCACATCTTCATCAATATTTACACCAGTGTCTTTTTGACTAATAAAAAATGTAAGAGATAAATGAATAAATAAAACCTACATAAGCAAAAAATGTTATGTTATAAAAAACTGAAGAAAAAAAAAGAATAAAATATGTGTTTCAAAATATAAAGGTTTGCATCAATTGTTTACATTAATTACATCTTTGTTTAGACCAAGGTTTTAAGAAAATGAAAACCATCAAAAATTATTCTAATTGCGCAATATTACTCATATTATGAGTTTTGTAAATTTCTGAGATCTATGAAATATACACACATATGCACATGCATGGACACAGAAAAGCTAAACAGAAAGAAACAGAAACAGAAACTTGTTACTGTTAATTGGAATGTTAATTGGCAATTTTGCTTGTTTTTAGCAGTTTCCTTCACTTGAAACTCCTGCTTCCCCCACCCCCTCGAAGCACAAAGCACCATTATCACCAGATGTGACAAATAAGGTGCTAATGTTTGTTCGCAACCCTCCTCTTCTCACCTCAAGGTTTTATCAGAACCCCATTTCCCACAGGACATAAACAGGCTGATGAGAATATGATCAACAATTGCACACCAAGAAGTGAGAACTGAAAATGAAATGGAAGTTTACTGATGTGCGCCCCAGAGTCTGCCAGCAGATCAGGGTGGTTTTCAGCTCCTCGTGTCAACCCACACCAGTAAGAGGAAGTGAACAGGAAGTACCATGGCTTAGGAATCCCATATTGACCTGCAATCAAACAAGAAGAACGATTGTCATATTTTCATACATGTTGGCTTAAAAATATACAATGAAGACTAGGAGGTGCAAAGCGTAAACTAGAAGTGGAGGAAGAAAAAATTATTCATTCAGTTCATTAGAACATTGGTGCATAGAGCTTAATAAAATACAAAATTCTGTTCAAGAACAGCAATAGATTATTGTTTGTTGAAGTGACGTTGAAACAGTCAACAAATGCTATTTGGAAAACTATTAAGAAGAAAACAAATGGCTACATCACAAACTTAGTCTTTTAATAGTTCATTACAACTTAAGTTTCTTCTGTGGAGTTCATATTTGCACTCATAGGCCTAAATTTTAAATTTGAAGTGAGAAAAATCTACTCTAATGACCCATTGAATCCAGAGTTACAACTAAGAAAGATGAATTACTCTCCCCAAACCTCATTTGAAAATGATTCTCATTAAATTTGGAACGTTTATTATCCTGTCCAAACTCATACGGTGAAAATGTTGCCATAGAGCACAAAAATACTTCTGTTAGAATCTTGTTTTGCTAATATAAGTTACCGTGGTCACTGAGCATGTCGACTAACAAATACAACAACGTCTCCAAATGCCACAAGGAAAATTGTTTAAATGCTATATTATCCTGCTCCTGCTCTTGAAAAAATATAAAATCTCCACTCCTTGCACATTAGAACAGCTTTTATCAAACTTCTATACAAGATTTGCAATATGGACATTTCTTCTCAAAAACTACAACACCAAAAAAGCAGACAATATTGGACATATACTAATAATTTGCTTCAGCTCATTACCTGGGAAGACATTTTCAATGTACCAGGTTAGCACCCAGTATAAGACGGCGTCAACGAGCATCATGGCGATGGAAATGATGAAGGTGTATGGATCCCCCTCCTGGGGACTCCTGATAATGTTGTGCCAGTGTACACCGATGCCTTGCTCCTCATATTTGGAAAAGTTCTCGCACCCATAACCAAAGGCAACACATGACAGTAAACTCTGAAGATGAAAAAAAAAGCAAGAACAAACATTTTTAGTTGAACAAAATTCTTAACTACTCAGAAAATATGCAAATGTTGCACAAAGTTCACCCTGCTCCTTTTCATCTGCATGCTGAATATGTAAAAGGGGCGACCAGCTGGTTGTGTTAACATACTGTACTCTAAAGATGGGAATGGAGGAATCAGCTAAGCTTGGATCTGGAGTCTTGGGTGGATGCCTGGTGAGTGGTCTCAGCCAACAGAGGTTGGCTCACCAACCAACAAAAAACAATAAATTTGTGCTTTTCCTTTTCATTTCTCAATGAAACTAGGAGATTACTAATTAGGGAGTGAGCTTTATGAGGAGACGTGCTGTTTTTTTTTTTTTTCCCCTTCTAAGTACAGCCAAATCCACTGCCTTACATAAAGTATTCCCATCCATTGAAGTTGATCTCATTGTCTGTCACATAAAATCCTCATATAACAAATTGACATTTCTGATTGGAAGGTGAGAAAAACAAAGCTTTGCATAACTAAGAAACTGAAGGGTCATGACACAGTTTCCACTTTCCTCACAAAGTCTGGTGTGCATTTTCTATTCAGCCTCTTGGTGGGTAGAAACCTTTTGCTGCGACTACAGACTATGTTTTTACATGATTTTTAGAGTTTTGTTGATTCTCTGTAATGTGTGGACATTAATTTACAAGGATTTCTTTGGCGTCTTAATTGGTCCGTTGAATAGGCCACTCTGTGGGTTGGTAATTATGCTATATGCTTAATTTTAAGATGCTAAACTGAACATGTCTTTGTGAGATGTTCAAAGGGATGTCGTTTCATAACACATGCTCCGTCATGCCGGCGTCAAATTGAATAGAAATGCTCTGCCACTTCGGCCCCTCACCCTAACCTTGATTTAAACCTTCCCAAAACATTATCCCTTGTTCCTTGGTCTTCATGACACTGATGGTTCACTGAATAAATTTAAATTGAGGTCCTTGTAGAACAGTTGTGTTTAAAATTAAACTGAATTACACAGAGGTGACCTCTATTTAACAGCTATGTTGATTTTATTAGAACGTATCCGAGTAATTGGTGCATGAGTGATAAGTTTAACAACGTTGTATCATTTCCATTTTACTTCACAATCACACTATTAGTTTTGATCAAGCACATAAAATCCTAACAAGATCAATGGAGGATTATGGCTGTGACATGACAGAATGTGAAAAAGGTCACTAAATTTGTGTATTTCCAAAACAAATCGTTTAAGGTTAATGAACGAAATGATCGCGCCATAAAACGTCGAGCTAATGAAAAGAGATGGTTGAAAAACCATCTTTAATTACCGAATTTAGGTGATGCCATGAGAGACTGTTGCCACCCGACAAGATGGACAGCCGAATCCATCTGCTGCAAACAAAAATCTGTTGGATTTTTCATACAGCAGGAAATTGCAAACGATGCTTTGCCCGCGTGAGACATCATCTGCCATGGCCCCTCGTTCCACATTGCCATGTTGCCCGCCAGCTGTTTCATCACACCTCATTTGCTCGCAGCATTTATACTCCTGCACAAGTGTTTGCTGAAGCTTGAGAGACGAATCATCACGGATTGCCGAGGTTACACAACTACACAGAGATGGAGAAAGAGGACGAGCGAGAGAGCAGCTCTGTGGCTGACGCCAAACCTCTAGCCTGCCTGGCTCCTAACCCTGCTGGCAGCATCTTGCGCTGCCCTCCGCTGCCCATCTGCCAATCAGTCAACAGATGAGGGCTGACAGCGGGGCGAAGGGCCACCCATCCTTGACCTCTGTATGAACGGCTGACAAAACAACAAGAGCCCAATCCTTTTGGCTGTTGAGAAAAGGGCACAAGTTGGGAGGCAGACAAAACAAGCCCCCTCTTATTGAACACATGTCAAACTGGAGATTTAGACATCATTCAGCTGGCTTTGGACAAAATCCATTGTTAAGAGGAAGAGTAATCAAGGTGGCTACTCTTTTTGTTCATTTTTGACAGCTATGACCAGTATTCCTGGAATGACAGGCAAAGAACCCCACAGGGATAAATACAGTTCTGTCTGAAAAAGTCTCCTTTACAAAGTGTACCCATTCTTATTCTTAGATATAATTATTATGCTATTTCCGAGACATTTCTAAGGTAGAACATCTTTTAGACTGGAGCAGCAAAAAGCTACACTTCTCTCCAATCCGTGACAAATGATTGATTTTTTTCCCCCCCAAGTGAAACCACCAAATGTTACCGTTTTTTTCTCATTTTAAATGAAGGATATTAGTAGCTAGTTATGGTGCATTGTAAAATAATTGATACTCCTTTTCACTAAAAAGCAAGAGAGCAGATTCATGGATTTGCTTTCTTACATTTTGTTACACTTCCCAACTTAATTGTAAATCTCAATGCATTTTATTGGGATTTTATATCATAGCCCAACACAAAATACATGAACAATATGAAGAGAAAGGAAATTAATATAGCACACACGGTATGCGAAGAGATTAGGAATCACAAACTAGGTGAATAATTTGGAGATATGTTCCACAGAAAAATCAGTGAATAGGTGATTCCGTTAATAATGATCTGCAAATAATAGGGGTTCATTGTACATTCTTTTATTAAAATCTAGTTCAGGCACATTAAGTCAATATTTTACATTCAGCAGAACTAAAATTCCAAGTCTTTTGTTGCGTGTCTCAAAGGACTTGAATTAAAAAGAGGGTCTAATAAAATTAATTTTGGCACCAATTCTTAATTCTTTTTAGGTCTGGACTTTGCCCCTGTTACATCTGGATTGTCCCACTATATATATATATATATATATATATATATATATATATATATATATATATCTGTTCTATACATCCATGTTCCTGTTAGCTATGATTTCATTGCCTAAAATAGTACATACCCACTGGATGATGTTGCCACTGCAAGCGATGTGCAGTCATTTTTAATATAATCTATGTATTATGTTAAATTACAGAAATGCAAGATTATATTCCTACCCATTATGTTGTTTTGTTTTAATTACATTTTTTAGCAACTGTTTTAGAGTTGTGATTATATGATGTGTGGACCGCTGCTTTGTTGCAGCTAAATGTAAATCCTAAATAAACTAAACTCTCATTTCCTCTTTGACTTTGGACCGTGTTTCAGAACAAATGCTGAAATAGCCGAAGCGTTATGTAAGAGATTGTGAAAATAACCTTCTTTTTAAGTCACTTCTCTCAACTGTAGATACCAATGTATGCCAGTGGACTCATGCTTGCTGTCATAAAACCATAGATCAATTAATTGATTTCAAAGGAGAGCCATTATTTTTTTTTTGGAAGCTTAGCAATTTTCAAGATTTTCCTAGACTTAATGGTTAATTGAAAATGTCTCTGGTTATCCAGTACAAAGGAAGTTTAGCCTCTCTCCTATTTCTATCTCATTAAAAAAAGAAAGGAAGTGGTCAAAGCACAGCAGAATTTTCTTTGTTTTACCTCTGTGCATTGCCTGAAGCTCTCCCTCCAGCACACGGGTGAATATTGTCTTTACAAAATGGGATAAATTCGTTCAGATTAAAAACCAAAGTATCAAGGCCGCTGTGTGTGTAAGTGTGTGGTAGGAGCTGGGGTGTGTTGGTCTTGGAATGATGTGGTTTTATCTGAGCTGAGTGAAAAAAGGGAAACTACACACCCAGAGACCAGCACTCTGACAGAGAAAAAGAATAAATCGGATGGTGGTTTGTGTCATTATTGCAGTTCCAAACTTGGGGAGGAAATTCAAATGACCCTTTGGGGTTTTTTCCAAGACCTAATAAGGGCGTTAATCTAAACAGGAGTTAATTTTGTTTCCAATACTGAACAGCCAACTGTATAGTTTAAAAAGTGGTTCTAATGTGCAAATAAGTCTGTGCTGCAATAAAAGAAAACAGATGCTTTTGTTTGGAGCTGGGCATATTGAAATTCCTACATATTACAGAACATTGACTGGGTAAGCTGAGGCCTTCAAAGGAAGCAGCCATGAATTTGGACACACCCAAGAAGATTGATAATCAGAAAAGCTACTAAGAGGCTCGTGGTAACTCTGGAAGAAATGCAGAGAACTAAGGCCGAGGTGTCAAAATCCGAGAACTGTTAGTTATGCCTATAGCAGGCTTGTAATGAATGAGTGTCAAGAAAAGAAAGAGACATATAGCCTAGTTTGCAGTTTTCCACAAGCCATAGGAGACACAGAAAAGTCAGAGACTTTGGATACTTTAAATCAAAGCAAATTCATGATGTAGAACAGTCTAGTCAAAGTTCAGACTTTCCATTTGATATTTCATTCACTTTACACAATAATGTTTGTGTTTATAACAGGACAGAATGTTGTCCAGTGAAATAACATAAAAACAGTGACCATAAAAACACCTGATGCAGCATTTTTGAAGCAGGCAAAATGCTGTTTAAGGATGCATTGGCACACACCACAATCAAGAATCAACAATTTCCATCATTCTGTCTTCCAGGCACAGTGTTCAGACAAATAATACCAGAAGTTTAATGAAGGTCACACAGAAAGGCTATGCTGAAAGTTGAGCAGCGTCATACTGTTTGTTGTTACCCAGAAACAGGAGAAAATACAATAAAAATGAACAATGTGAGTATTTGTCTTTTCATTTATGCAAATCTTGTTTGAGAATCCTCATGTGAAAATATGACAGCACACACAAACCGTCTCAAAATTTTATGGAGACATCATGAATACAAAAAGCATTTCCTAAAAGAAGCTCCATTGTCATTTCATGTCACTACCGTCCTTAATTCATTTGCAAAACTTCACAGATCCCATTTGTTGGCTTGCAAAGACAATGACAAATCTGAAATGAATTTTACTGGTGCTAGAGGTGAACTCACTCTTTCCACTATAAAATCTTTTTTTTTTTTTTTTTTAAAGGATCAGTGAATATATATAGGACGAACAACTGTGACTTTAAATTTTGATCAAAATAGTTCAAATATAACCTTGGAATAACACTGAGGATAAAATCCACCCTTACTTATAATAACAGCAGGAGAAGACAATTTAAAAAAATAAATTTTAGAGCTAAAGACAGACTTACCACAGCCACCTTGGCCCCAAAACCCATGACGTCCCTCCAGGCGTAGCAGAGGCTGTGTGGCAGGTAGAGGAGAAAGAAGATGAGGCCGCCACACGCCGCCGCTAAATTGGCCTTAGAGAAGAAGACGCTAATGAGGAAGCACTGGGAGATGGTGGCCAAACAGAAGACCAGCAAGAACACAAAGATTACTGAGGGGTCGCTGTACTGCAGGACTTTGCCGTACTGTGTGTGAAAAGTTTGGTGAAAAAGACAAAGAGAAAAGTTAGTCTCAAAAACACTGCAAAGTTCCTAGAGGTAATCACAAAGGCAGATTGGGAAGAGAATGATCATCACAGCAGATTTAACACAGAAACAGACCACACAGAGTTATTTCAGAACATGACTAAAACCTCTCCCGTTCAAAACAGATTTCCATCCATCTGTTGCAGCAGGTTTCAAAACTCAGATACATCATGCATGTCATTTCTCCTTTTGGTTGTACTCTTTCCAGTTTACGTTTTGGGGAATTTGCAACAATTTGAGGAAATCAAAAATGAACAGAGAGGTTTGAGTCCATATTACAAATTCTGAATTTGCATGGCTTTTCCAGTTCAGGCAGAGTAAAAGTTGTTGTTGGTTAACACCTATTCGCAGTGTTGTATGCGAGTTTCTAGTAATGACCTTGGCCATGGTATTAAAATTTTCTGAGACACTGAATGTTGGGTCTTCATTATCTGTAACCCATAATTGACAAAATTACAATAAACAAAGACTTGGAATATGTAAATCTATGTTATTATTATAAAAAATAATATCTTTCTCAGATGAATGAGAAGAAATATTATTAGAAATATTAGCCTAACTATAGAGGAAAAGGAAAAATTCTACATATATATATATATATATATATATATATATATACTAATATATATATATATATATATATATATATTGTAAATCTCAATGCATTTTATTGGGATTTTATATCATAGCCCAACACAAAATACATGAACAATATGAAGAGAAAGGAAATTAATATAGCACACACGGTATGAGAAGAGATTAGGAATCACAAACTAGGTGAATAATTTGGAGATATGTTCCACAGAAAAATCAGTGAATAGGTGATTCCGTTAATAATGATCTGCAAATAATAGGGGTTCATTGTACATTCTTTTATTAAAATCTAGTTCAGGCACATTAAGTCAATATTTTACATTCAGCAGAACTAAAATTCCAAGTCTTTTGTTGCGTGTCTCAAAGGACTTGAATTAAAAAGAGGGTCTAATAAAATTAATTTTGGCACCAATTCTTAATTCTTTTTAGGTCTGGACTTTGCCCCTGTTACATCTGGATTGTCCCACTATATATATATATATATATATATATATGCCCAACACTTTCACTCTACCTGTTTGATGAAGGACCATTCTCTAATTTTCGAGAGCTGCTTTCAATCTATGCACTTTAAACAAAACCAGTAATGCAGCTGTAGTTTGTGTAACTAACTAAAAGAAACAATTGCACTACTGGGGAATATGGTTCTTCTGAGAAAGATTAATTCTCATTAAAGAGAAGTTCCATGATGTAAAAGCTTGTGAAAATCAAAGAGAACATTTAAGGTCAAATGAGGTAAATTAATTATCTTCCAAGGTCAAAGTACTGCTTAGGATAAAGCTATTGTTATTACTAAGATTAATCTCTCCAAAACTAGAGTCAGGTCCTTTCTGAGCCAATTTTAAATTATCCTTAAATCACCTTGAGTGTCAGAGTTAGAAGGAAAGCACTGATGGCTAGAGGCAATACGCTGGAAACCGCCCAGGTCAGCCAATAGATGCTGTTTCTCAGGCCCATGATTCTCACAGTCTCCTTCAGCCGCGCCTCTTTCTCAGAAACAACGCCTTTAACGATCATGGACACTGAATAAACCCATGCTAAGGTCATGTACAAGGGAAGAGAACTCGCCAGCGATCGTAGGAATCTGAAAAGTGAAGGCGCATTACCAGAAAAGAAACTCTGTTTATTTCTTGGCACAAATGTAATGAATCCGCCTACTTTACATTTTGGACCACAGATCTAAAATAAGAAACTAGCAGCATAAAGAACAATATAGCTTTTAATAAATGCGTGCAGTAAAAAACTTATGCAATAAGTTTATGCATTCTGTTTAAACTCAGAAGTGATTTTATTTTTGCTCCAATAGCTAAATGTGTTGATAGTTGAATTCTTAATAAAAGTAAAATAAATACAACATTTTTTTTTAGTCCCTAATAGGCAGCCATCATTACATAACAAGAACACACAGAAACATAAACAAACTGGACTTTGGATGGTCTCTATAAGGTTTTGAAAAGATAACATTTTGATGCCTTTTCAAAGTAATAGAGCACTACAGATTGATGGTTACTTTAAGACTTAGGAGAGTTGTGTGTCCAATAAGCTGTCGCTCAGTGAAAAGAGCTTTAATAAATGAGTTACTACATTACTAATACAATATTGTAATAAATACAATATTTATTACAAAATATTGTAATAAATAGGAAACACCAACAAGGTTTCTAGCTTGCTGGTGGAACACGGTAAAACTAAGAGTGACATCATTCCAAAATCTTAATATGACAACCAAGGTAAATGGAACCCAGCACATGTATAACCCACATCATGCATCAGGAGCCCCATTGAAACAAGGGATTAATCTAATAATTAGCTTCATATTCAACCTCCTGTGTAGTGGCTGACAGAAAGGTGAAATGAAAAATGGCATTTCTCCAAAGGTACATTGCATCTGACCAAGTTGGGACTCTCATCTTGAGAAGTGTCTGGTTTAGAAAGGTCAGTGGCGGAGACTGATGACTTGTTAGACCTGTGCCAGTGGTGTTGTGAGGAGGGGGTCACACAACAGTCTATCACACAAATGTCACACAAAGTTCCTTCTTTCTTTGAACATGGCATCAAGTGTGCTGCTTCACACACAGCATATAATTGTGGTGTCTTGGAGTTTTCCATTAAAGGCTTTTCATTTTGGCTTGTGGAAGGAGTGAGTGAAGTTCTTCAGCTGGTTGGCTCACAATACTGACAGATATTAAACACTTTAGTGATGATACTGTTGATTTAGAATGCAGTTATTGGAGTAAAATATTTACCACCAAGCAGAAATGTGGGAACAGCAAAAGATACATTTGGAAAGTTGATCAAACAACTCCTTCTCTGAACTGATCTGATGTGGGAGCCATGTGTGGGAACACTGCAAATAAATCCACCTGTGTGCCAGACAGTAAAAGCATTATCTCTGCTTTAATGGAAGAGAAAACAAGTGCACAATGACGGAGGACCCAGGTGCATGTGACTAAACTGCTTGTTGGTAGACCTTATCCAGATACAGCGTTTGATAATTACCATTTGATTCACAATTATTATTAATGTGCTGAAAATGGCTGTGAAATTATCATTTAGAAGGAGCCTGTGATCTGAATGCACAGACACTGCTCTGGCTCCTACGCAGCAGGCAACTAACTCAATTTATTGTTATTAATGTTTACAAACTGTTGAGAGCTTGCAAACGCATTAGGCTGATGGGAAATTACATTTAACCCAGCTGCTCGAGTATCGGTTTCTTATTTATCAGCCACATTTTCCAATTAAACTGCTCAAATTGATTACACTCATCCCCAATAACCATCATTTTTACTTCATTAAATGTGCCTTCAAAACCAGAAGTTTTTGAAGGATGTGCAACATTTAAAAGGGGTCCTGCTTCACCGTGTGAACACTGGAGGCGTGGTTTCTTTTAACACAACAGCTTGTGTTTATTTCCTAAAAAGATCTCAAGCGAATGTTATTCAAGCAGATGAATAACACAGACATGTTCAACAAAAGCAAAATGAGCAGATAAATAATAAAACCATCTTTTATCAAGCCGGCTTGCAGGCAAAAAACCTAAACAGCTGTTCATTTTAATTACCAGACAAAATATCAAGGACACCATTAATGGTGTCCTTGAATAATCCTTAAATTATTTCATACTACATGTTCAATAAAAAATAAAGACTATAAAAAAGGATCACTTTTTTAAAACATTTTCAAGTTATTGTAAATAATGTTTGGTTACTTTTGGATTCATCTCTTGCATATATTTATTCAGCATAATTTAAACAAATGTGCATCAACGATGTAAAATCTGAACCTAGAGATTGCACATAAAGCTAGTTTTTTTTTTCTCCCTCTCTTTTGTATTATTGGTCTTAGGTAAGTTTGTAAGTTAACAAGTACAGAAAACAATATGTGACAGATCTGTCCCAGCTCAACCTCCACAAGGATTTTTTTCAGCCTATCTACCGCTTATCACTGAACAAGAGCCCACCTTCACCTCCCTTTTTACGACTCTCACAAAGAAAATTCCCTTTGGCACCATATAGTGTGAAACTTATTTGTCAGAGAAATATGATTAATTTCCTCTGCAATCACAAAAAACACATAGCACCAAACATTCACTTACCAAATTATAAAAGAGGAGCAATTACAACTCTATCCTCTGATTACAGGAACAGAAGAAAACACAAGTGCAGTTTTGGTTACATGCTTAATTAATTAGACGGAGATGGCTGATTAGAAGATTTGCAGATAATGATCTGATTCTACTCTCATCAATTAGTTATGATTAACAAAGAGAGAGAGAGAACCAAAATACAAAGCATAAACAGCTTTTGTCCAGAATGACCTATGCGAGATTTATTCATAGGCAACATTTTTTTTTCCAGGTTCCAAACTTTGTGGATTTCAAAAAGCTCTATAAACGGCTTGGATAACCTTCACATTTTATGCTTTGACTTTTGATACTTTCAATTGAGCAACCCTATCCTACTGACCTTGAGCAAGACACTTATGAGCACACATGGAACTGTGAGCAGAACAATGTTCTCTGTGAACGTGGCGGACCAGAGTGCGCCGTTTTGAACACCAACGGCGCGCAGCACCTCCTTAAGCCGTAGCTCCTTTTCCAGCACCAGGCTTTTGATGGTCATGCACACAGAGTACATGAAGGCCAGCACCAGGAACATGGGTAGAATTGTTCCAATACTCTGGATAAAGCTGGGCATTGAGGAAAGCAACCAAATAATATCAGGAGACTGTCTTCACAAAGAGCACTCACTGTGGTTATAAACATGGAAATTGTACCTGCCAAACAGTTTATCAGAAAGTACATTTACAAAGTTTCTGGGTGCTTCTCTTTCGGTGACATTTGCTGAAACATTCCAGCTAGCCTACTAAATAAAACTGAACAACAAATAACATTTTCCTTTCATTTTTCTGCTAAAACATAAAACTATAAAGAAAGAAAGAAAGACAGTCAGAAGTTTGAACAGGGAAAGCTCAGGCTGTTTCTACGCTGGGTTTTCTGTTTAAATGCACAATAAATTAACTTTTAGTAGCTTTTTTTAATTTGAAGAAACAAATACAAAACCTGCTATTTAGCAAATTTAAACAACTTTGCTAATTAAAACTAAAAAAGGGACAAATCAGTTTGACCTAATTTTAGACAACACGAGGCTGTGCCTGTGATTTAAAGTGTAGAGTTACAACGTTTTTGTAAGTTCCAGATACTTCGCTCTGAAAGACTTTGTTAGCTTTAGGTGTGCAGAACTGATGTAAAACAAATATTAAATCCACAAAGGAAGCCTTCCACAATGCCTGTCTTCATTTATTGAGTCAAAAGGACATGAAATGTCCTTTGGAGATAATAAAAGTTTTAAATTCCCAAAGAACAAACAAGACAATCTGAGCAGCGTTCATGGACTCGATGCCTTCAAGGTGTTTTCATTTTTACGCTGAGCTAACCTTTATAAAGTTGGTGCATCAGCTCAATCGAGCATTTAGTGCTTCAGCTCATGCCTGAGATGATGTACGATTTGATGCCGTTACAACACAATAAGGCGATATTAAACTGGCTTCATAATGCCACCAAAATGCCATGTCAATATCTCCTGCACTGCCAATATAATAAAGTGCTTCCTTTGATTTATGAGACAGTGAAGGAGAGATATCAAATACACTTTGACAAAGTGTTCAACATTAATGCTTGCATATCTATAAACACCAGAGATGTAGTGCAAGCAAAGCTCTGTTCAGCACAAATAGAAGGATGAATGAACCACGGAAAATCTGCTGTCGCTGGAGGAACGGGGCCTTTCTATCGAGAAAATACCGGTAAACACCTGATGAAAGCACATCTCCAGAGCACGAGCATAAATTAGGTTCTATTATAACTCTGGACAAATCTTGTTGAATTTATGACATTAAGGATCAATTCGCTCATGCATCAATCTTCCTTTTCAGAAGGATGATTTTGCAACTTTAATCCGTTTCTCGGGTGCAGTTTTCTCCACAAACTACCATGAATTATCCCTTTAGTCAACATTTAAAGTGGTTACTCTGAAATTTTCCGTGTCAATCCCAGCGCCATCCACATAATTGACATTCCTTGTAAGGATTAGTCAAAAGTGTTACAGTAGAAATGACAATGTGATTTAGAGATTTTGTTTTATATTTATTCACAAAAGGAAAAAAAAAAAAAAAAAAAAGTCATTCGTTTTGTTTTTTTGTCGAGTTCTTTCTGAAGATTTCTATCGAGAAAATACCGTTTGTATTTTAAAAAACGAATGGGGATGGGGTTATTTTAACATATTTGTTGGTGTTAAAAGGCATTGTATTAACCATACTGTGGATAAATATCAAAATTATATTAACTTGGCTGCCTCGGTGCCAAATAATAAATTTTAAAACCCTCATCCTGGCCTTTAATGTCTTAATGGTGTTGCTGCTTTGTAATAAAGCCATTGTGGTATGTTCTGGTTTTATTGTTCTTCATTGTGTTATTTATTTTTACTTAATGGGGTTAAGCAAATTATTTTTTATGCTTTATTGCTCTGCAAATAAATCGGAGTTCGGTTTGCATAACAAGGAATAAATATTTATAACTAATAGTGTAGGAAAAGTTCACAGGAAAAGTAAACATCTGTATTCAAACATAAATAAGAAATGTTAACACAATTTTAAGTCAGGGGTTTCAATAAACGGTGGTATTTTGCAAAATAGTATTGAAACAAAAAGTGCTTATGGTGAGCTGGAAGAAATAAAAGTCCTGCTGCATTAAAAGTATAACAGGAGAAAGTATGATATTTTTGAGGACACTTACACAACCCTAAAGGAATCGATCATCTTCCTAAAGACATCCCAGAAGCTTAGGGAAAGGATCATTTGACATCGTGTCCTAAACGTTCACACCCATATCAACTGAATCCAAAACCCAGCACTAGCTTACATACATAAAATCGTCTCTTTGAAGAGATAATTAAATTGATACACAGTCACAAATAGCTAACTGATACGTACGAAAGCCTGCAGTAAGATGCACATTAAGTCAGAATACTAATTCTGGCATTATCTGCTCCAAACAGGCTGTAGTGACTGACGTCCCGTGTGAGTTAACTCCTTCTGTGACTGTTTTCTCCCTGAGGAGGAGGAGATCAGTCATGCACACTGTGTCTGACACTGACAACCTTGCCACCAAGACTCTCGTGAATTATACATCTGCTGATCGATCAAAGGTGCTTAAGTAATAGAACCTGAGGCGGCCCGTGCCAGTGGTAACACTGGCAGGCTGGCCTAAATTTGGGGCAGCTGGTAGACGGATAAATTGAGAAAGAGAAAGAGAAGACTCTCCTCCCTCACAGGTTTGTATGCTGAAAAAAAGAAAAGGTTCCAGTCTCATTTTTAACAAATATACCATTTAGAAGAAATAAGTGAAAGACTTACTGAAAGAAATAGGCTGCATTTTATTATTTGGGTTCTTTTTATAGCTTATAAGAATCAAATGTTAGGAATTATTTCTGTTTATTTTCCAAGTAGACAAATTGCATTTGCAGTAATAGGACAACTTACACAAGATATAATTAGTTTTTATTCTGTTTTATAGAAATTTGGTTTCATAGTCTAATCAAATATTAACATAAAGAAACTAGTTTTATTAATAGATGCTGTTTGGATTATTTTCAGCAAATGAAAATGCTTTAACTAGAATGTGACAAACTATATAAGTTAACTGAAAAAAAAATCAAAATCCAAAATAGGACAGTAGGACAGTAAATGAAATAGGTTAATTAATATAATGCGAAATATTAATATTGCCAATAAAACATTACAATTTTGTAATTATCAGACAGCACAGGAAGTGTCAGTGTCAGTTACTCAATTGCTAAACACCATATTTAATTCTAATAAAAAATAGCAACCAAATTCAGGGACTGACAAAGTAAGAAGCCATAAGATGTCCACGTGCAACTCTCTCTTTTTCCTGTAATAATTTATTTGACTAAAGACATTCAACTCGGATCAAGGACAGAAACTTTCCTTGATCCGTTGTTGAAATCAACAACAGATGTCGGAACAAAATAATAAATAGTGTCCAGACCTCAGTCTAATTGAAAGTCTTTAAAAAACCTCCAGTGACGTCTGCCCACAAGGCTAAATGAACCAAATCTATGATGTAAAGAAGTTTTGCCAAATTCCTTCTTACCGAATTAAGAGATTAACAAAGTCATTGCTGCTAAAGCTGGTTCTTCAACCTCATGATTCTTAGTTCTTTCACACACCTTTTAATTTTGGCCTAATTTCTGTAATGACAGCATGGATTGTATGTTTTTGTATGCTACAGATTAAATTAGTATAACCTTTGAACATGGCAAAAAACAGATCATTTTTATTATGGCCCAAGCCTTAAAACCTTAGAACTGAAAGAGGATTACTTTTCTATTTACTATGTCTGCATGCCAGTTTCTGATGACAGCTTGATGCATACTTTGTTTTTGTTTGTGTACAATGAATAGATCTGCATTTGATGCAGGGCCGGCTTCTTGTGAAAGTGTCTTTCTTCATAGAATATGAATCTCAGCTTATTACCCTCCTGACTTCAAACATAAGGAAATGTAATGTTTTGAGTTTTTTAGACTTCCCTGCTCTTAAGGCTTTTTGCTTCAGCGCTTCCAAACTTAAAATAAAATGCTTCATACTCAAAATGAAAAAATCTACAATGGTCTTCAGATTGCATGCTGCTTTGCCTTAATAAAAATCTGTTTTGGACAAAAAATTATCTTTCCTGCACTTCTGAGCAGTCCAGCTGTCTCACCTGAGACCCTTAATGGAGGACACTGCTGCCGTTTGGCATTATGTATGCAATGAACGGTCTATGTGTTTGTCAAAGTACTTCTCCAACACTTTAACTTTTCTCCCACCAGACCAGGTGCACCAAAAGTCTTTTAAATGTTCTCAAACTCAATGGGAGCTGTCATCCATCCAAAACTTAAGAGTTCTATTCAGCCACTCTACCATAAAAGGCTGATTGATGGAGGACGCTGTGCTGGTTGCAACTCTGGCTAGTTTTTAAGCCCAGCAAAAGACATCTGAAGCTCTATCAGAGTGACCTCTGAGAACTCTTCCCACAAGTCACTCTGTTTGACCAAACAGCAGAGCTAAGTGGGCGAGCTGATGGAACTGGAATAGAACATGTTGGCTACATTAAAACATAAATCTGAAAGCAGTATTAATGTGATCATCCCTCAATAAAAATTGGAATGACAAATAACGTTCAGTTGTTTTGAACTTCAACACTTCAACATTAGTATTAAACACAAATACTGGTGTTGACATAAAACATGATGCCAGGGCTTAGTTATAGGTTCCATAATTATCAACATCCAATGTAGATATGTAAAGATCTACATAATATTTGGTTGTTATAGATTGTTTTTTCATCTCGTTCCAATTGCGAAAGATAGAATAAAAAATGTATTACTTAGTACCTTTGTCCAGCCTTGCCTTTTAGAAATTCCAGTTACTTCAAATGCTTTAGTGAGCAACTTTAGGCACTTAGCTATTTATTCCACTAATTTCCCGACTTACAATACAATAAAGAAATGGTATGTTCTCCTTCTTTACCCTATCCTGCAAATTGGTTAAAAACATATTGACATCTGTGTCAACACTATTTAAACACCAAGTAAACTGGAAGTAATTGATTATTAACCCGAAATTGTAGAAACAATGCTTTGCTAAAAGCTAGTAATTATTGTTTTGGGATTTATTGTCAGCTGGAATTACAAGTGCATTTCTTATAAATGTTTTACATTTATAAGAAATGTAAAACATTTCTTACAAATGTTTCTTATAAATGTTTTACATTTATAAGAAATGTGAAACATTAACCATTATCCTGCTGCAATAAAAAAATATATGGCAATAGAAATGAATGGGATAAAAATACAGTTAAGCCCACAGAATTAACATTTTAGACAGACTGAGAGATTAAATATTAAAACATTACTTGAAACCTCAATTTGCAAGGGATATGAATATTTCTGGGCTTTACTGTAGATATATTTTATCTAACTGGAATCTGGAATACTGGAATATTTTAAGTGTTTCATGTTTAAAAATTTTCACAAATATGAATGAAAAGAGCAATAAAAATAAATTCATGGTTTAACATTGTATAAGATATGACCTGGTAATAGGTAGGGCCACCACGATTTAATTATTTTCAAATTCCTTACAAACCCACCACTTTTACTGTGAAAAGTATCATTGCATCGCTCAGTGTGAATGCTACGAGATCGCAAAAATGTCCCACAAGAACATAAACAACAAGCTTTAACAAGCTCTTACTGTTGATTCAGACAGCGTTGCCATGCTATAGTGCTGCACACTGAGAATTACTTCGGTGGCAACAGCTGCTTAGATCTGTAATGCTGAAGCTGAATTCGTTTTAGTAGAATATGTTAAAATATGTCCCAATATGTTCAGTGAATTTAGACAGGAAGAAACAAATCTTGATGCTGCCAGTTCATTTTTAGAGGAGGAGCTATAAAAATGTGTTTTTTTTTTTGTTTGTTTGTTTTTTCTGTTGCGTGTTAAGACATATTTTTCCACAATTTTGTTGTAGAATTTTCCAGACCACCCGTATCGATTAGTCCAGCATGTTGCTGATCTGAGGTAATGGTCTATGCATATAAAACTGAATGTCTCAGTTGAATTTGTTCTTGTAAACAAGTAGAAAAATAAAAAAAAAACACTATAGATCATCTCTGCTTGTTTCTGTTTCATATCAATTCTATGCGCATGTGAGACCTGCTGATGTGGAGCAGCACCTCAGGATCCAAACAAGACATGCCTTTGATTTAGGAACGTGCAGCAGAGCAAAGGCTGCTGATAAAAGAACATTTATGTGATATCAGGTCCCTGCAGGGGTCTGGCTGCATCCCAGGCTGCCACTGCAGGCCTGCGCTCAGTGTCTATGAGACGGTACTGGAAGCTAAACCAGTTTGGTTATCTCATGTTGAAAATGCCAACAGGGTCAGCTGTTGTTGAAGCTGCCCAGATTGCTCTGGTTCTTCAGGTGTTTCACTGCCAAAAATGCAAAGGGTGGAACTGAGGGAGGAGAAAAGAAAATTATTGCTAAAGCAGGTACAAGCATGAGCTTTAGGGTTCAGTAGAGAATATTTGGATGCTGGAAATGTTGTTTATGCAAGTTTTGAAGGAAAAAAAAAAAACAAACTTTAAAAAGAGCACGATAAGGTCTTAGAGAAGCCAATGATGTGATTGCTTCGGGCTACTGTCAAAACAATTCAGTATGCATAAATTACATATGATAAACTAAATAGTTCATTTTCTGTTAATATAATCAAATGTATATTAAGTCATGTTAGAATAACAGAGGGAAAAAATGATATCGTAATTAAAATAAAAAGTCTATTTATGAAATCTAGTGTACCTCAGGGTTTTACATTGGGTACTCTAGTTTTTAGTATAATTGTTGACATATTCTAGTCTGTTATATATTTGCTCATGATGCTGCTGTATATCTACTTACAAAACCAAGCATCTCATTAAGCATCAGCTTTGATTATTTGATGCATGCACCCTCATATAAAACTAGTGGCTGTTGAATAATATCACCGTTGTTTTTATTTTCTAATGTATTTAATTCCCCCTTTGTGATTGTGTAATTTTAATAATTGTGCATTTTAGTATTTCAAATGAAAATTAGACTGTGCATTCTAATCTAGTAAATTTACATGACGATGTTCACTTTCCCTTTTAAACAAGCAAGATCGTATTATTCCATTCAGATGTTATGATTTACTGTCTTTTTAAATCTGTCCTTTACTTTAAATCACATATAAAAGTAAAGGAGGTATTTGTTTTTTGAGAACAAAAACGAGAAATTGACTAACACATCTAAAACGTCAAAAAACCTCTTCTATCATATTCCCTGGTAAAATAATTGAGGTTGAAAAACAGCTTTTCCACAACATGGCTTTCTGTGTTTTAATGGTTCGTCCTTTCTGTGCTGTCATTCTGAATAATTTAGAACTAAAAGAGTATGTTTGACTGTTAATAATTTAAAAACATTGCCCAAATCTCTGGACAGGCAAAGAGCTGATCTCTGGAAAGGTGTAAGACAGCTTTTTGTGCAACTATATGTTGTGCTTTAAAATGCCAATGCACACATGTAGCATTAAAAGCTGTATGAAGTCAAGTGACCTGAAGTTGAGTTAAATGTATTCATACAAAAATCTACCAATATCCACCTTGCTTGTTTAAATTTTGTGTAGCGAAAAACAATTGATTCAGAATTTTTATTACAATTATCCAACTTATTGATTACACCACCTGTTTTTTTATTTTTTTTATTTATGGAGATAATACCACTGCGTGGTGGAAGCCATTTCAACGATTGGATGCTATTTGATACCGAAATGTTTAAAACATTTATTATTTCTGTGATTGTACATCTGGGAAAGAGCTCTTCCTTACTTGAATGTTATGATTTTTGTCTTTCCCATTTTTAAGGGAACCTAAGAAAAGTTGGCCATTGTGTCACATCATATTTATACTTCAGAAAAACAGGAGGACATGTATTACTAAAGTAAATAAAGATAGTGAAGTAAAATGACTCGACACAGAAAATATTAAAAGAAAAGTTAATCAACTCTACTAGGGTTTAACCTTTACATTTTTGTCTTTCACCTATTTGTTCCCTTAAAGTTGTGGTTTTTTTGGTCACAGTTAAATGTTTCAGATCAAACAAATTTTACCAGCCAAAGATAACCTTGGCAAATTCAAAATTATCCAATTTTAAGATTTTTCAAATCATGATTTCACTTAGAAAAAATACGCTATTCAAATCAAGCACAACTAGTTGAGCCAACCCTGACTTCAACAACTGCTATCAAACTGTATAGTAATTGTGGCATATTCTAATTTCCAAAACTGTATGAATTTTGAATAAGGTCAGGAGCTGATGGTCAGAAATTCTTCTTCATTATTTTCTGGTGGAGAGCTGAGTTCATGGTTCCATCGTGTTTAACATACTCAGATTATCTTTGTCAGGTATTACATTTTATTTGAAAGAAGAAATAATTTGTTATTTTCACATAAAGAAATTGACGAAAGTGCACTTGGGAGAGAATGAGATACAGAAAAGCATTGAAACCCTGACTAGTATATTAAATAATTAAACACAATCTAATTATAAGAAAACTTTCTGTGGTTTGGCTTTTAACTTGTTCTGGCTGTTTTGCTGTCTTCTTTGATTCTACCTCCCTTGCTCACCCTCAACATATAACCAAATTCCCTCTCTTTTTTCAGCATATGCTATAGGACACAAGCATAACAGCAAATGTATTAAAGAAAAAAGCATGACAGATAAACAAACATTTTTTCAGCAGGGAAATCTAAAAGTACGTAGGTGACTACTCCATCATTTAACCATGTGGAACATTGAGAAGCACCTCAAGTGAATAAAGTGGTATCTCTTGAAAACCTTCTTCCTCTATCTCCAATCACACACTAATGGTAAAAGAGAAAAGCATTTGTACTCACGCATCATCAACAAAGCAAGGGTATGGGATTTGCTGGACGAAAACACCAAGTGGCTGAGACGTTGACGTTTGCAGTTGTATAACAGCGTGGTCGATCATGTCCTGCAGGTAGGCAAAGCCTCCTCTGATGTAGCGCAAGTCGTTAAAGGAGTTGTCCCTGGCTCCAGGAGACCATGACCTTATTAAAAAGAAAGTCAGACAATGATATGTTGCTTGAAAGGACACGTAAACTACAAACTGAGCAGCAAGGCATCTATCCTGACTATTTTGAAAGTCATTAATAAAATAAACAGCTTATTCTGAAAAGAAAAAAAAGGTGTCTATGAACATAAATCCTCCTCCACTGGATTAAATCTTGATCTTCTTTATTAAAGAAAAAGTTTACCATTGCAAAAATACTTGGAGCTATACTAGATAGAACTGGCTACCATCAGTTCTCTGATTAACAAAATGTAAGTGAGAAAAAACTACAGAAGTTTTCCATATTTATAAGAAGATTTTTTTTTTTTTTCCCCATCAACTTAACTTAAAATGCAGTCAAAATTAACAAAAAACATATTCTGTTTAAATGTTTTGGGGCCAGAAACCATAAACATAAAAAATGAGATAGTTGAGATGAGAGCGATGCAACTTCTTCCCAAAACCCTTGTGGTTTTGGGAAGAAGTTGAAAAGAAAATGCAGTAAACCACAAGCATTTTACTGCTATGTTCCTTGGATGTTTGGGTTTGGGGCTTTTTTTGGGTTTTGATTTTTTTTCCTGTTAGCTATTCATGTTTCGTAGATCTTGATATATTCTGCAATTTGTCTGTTATTGTTGTGTAATTTCTTTATGCATTGTATCTTTCTTTATTCTTGTGTTCTGTTTCCTGTATTTTTGTATTTAGCTCTTACTGTCAGGCTTTTTGAGCCTCAGTTCAAATCCTTTTTAGTCTCCTCCATCGGTTTCCTTGCATTTTCCTTTCCACGGCTGAACCATATTTTTTTTACAATTAGTTCATGTGGTTCTTTATCTCCAACCTCAATATTTAATATTGTTTTTGTCTTTCTGTTTCACGGTTATGTGTAGTTACAGTAATGTTTCACTGTCAGTACATAGGCCCTCCCAAACAATTCGTTACACAGAAATCAGAATGTGTTAGTTCACAGTCAGAAATATCATTAGAACACCTCCTACATTTAAAACTGCAGTGGACAGTTTAGGATTTATCAAGTTACACCTCAGCATCCAACTTGTCTTTTGTGTATTAAATAACCATTACATTCCTACTTTTGATTGTTTATACTTTGCCAACTATTTGTAAGCATATTGTTACTAGTGATGAAATCTATAAATACCATCTCAATGTGACCTGAACAGTGTGGCTGTATGCAAAGACCTTCCCACAACTTATAAGACTGGGTAAATTGAAAACAACATACACCTATTTTTAAGATGAAGCTAATGTTAAGTCCTGTGAAAAATGTTAGAAGCAATAGCAGATAAAGGAAGAGGTCGTAAGAGAAGCCCATACCTTGATTTCAACTTGTTGGTGAGCTCCACCTCATCAATGTCCATCCGAATTTTGTACTTCACATAAGGAGGGATGTGACTTGAGTTTGGATGGAGGTTCGCAAAGACAACTCCAGCCCAGAATGTGTCATTTTTGAGATGCTCCAAGGCTTTGTTCACCAGATGGGTTTCTGTCGCGGCTGCTTCAAACTTATTCAGATCAAGACACTGTCAACAAAATCAGAGAAAACCAAAAAGAAAAAAGAAAAATTCTTAGTTTAGTATTACCCCTGTATTTTTCAGAGAATGGTTGTCTTTTTATTCAAACTTCTGGATTTCACACGAGGGAATAAAGCTGAGGCAGGAATAACCTCATTAGAAGAGCAGCAGATGGATTTTTAGGAGGAAAAAAAAAAGCTATTCACGCAACTATTGACTAAACCACACAGAGTGTAGTTCAAATTATCCGGAGCTGCCAGGGGGGTGGGAACATGTTTTGGGCTTCAGTAGAGACGGGCAAATGAGATACAGGCTTAGTAACACTCCCCTGTTCTGCAGTCTTGTCCCCTCGTTTCACGAGACGATAATGAGCTAGCCATCCTGGGAGGCAGCCACACCTGACAGATGTCCACGCATCTCAGTGCTGCAATAGTTTTATCATTTCTTCCCCCCCAGCAGCCTGCATTCTATATCAAGCAATGGCAGAAAATATTACAGCTACTCCATTTGTTCTGTACATAATAGAGAGGATAACAGGGCACTGAAGAGTTGGATGGGCCAAAAGTTTGGATAATAGCTGAGAAAAATGAAGGGAAGAAAATGTGCTGCTGACTAATGCTGGCACCAGCTTCTGCGTACTGCAGAACATCTGGACTTTGACTGGGCCATTCTAACACATCAAAATGCATTGATCTAAGCCTTCTCATGATAAGTGGATGTTTTCTTTGGGTAAAATGTTGCTGAAAGAGGAATCTCTGCCATAGTATTAAGTCAGTTATGGTAAATTACAGATGTTTTTCCAGTGAGTATATTCAGAAGTTGTCAGTTTGTACTCGAACGCAATCTTGTAATATTTAATTTAAAAGTGATAGTGATTGAAAGTCAATATGATATTACCTCCAACTGTGATTTATACACCACTAAAAGCAAAATATCCATGGACATTTTACTTTTAATGTCTCGTCTTTAACTGAGAAAACATAAAAATTTGACTTTTTTAGCCCAAAAATGTTGGACCAATTCAGTCTCTGTTAAATACAAAAACGCAGTCTTGTTTTAGGCACTGGATCAACTGTAAAAATATTTAAACTGGATTAGATATCAATTAGCCACATTTTGATGTTGCTAAAACTAAAGACATATCTTATTTTCTGTTTATTTGATTAAACATTTCCTTGGGAGGGATTATTGCCACCAATAGTCTTTGAATAACAAGCTATACATTGGTACTCAATACTAGACATAGACCACAGAAGGTGTTTTCAGTGTGTAAAACATTTTTTTATGAAGCTGACCCAATTCCCCCCTAAGAGAGAAATATTCCTACATGCCTGAAAATTTACATCTATTGCATTTACAAGTCCCTCAGAGCCTCTCCAGTCTGTTTACTTTGTCCTTTTGTCATGTTGGAACATAAGCACCATTCTTTGTTAACCTCAGTCCAAACAGCCAAGATGCTCCTCGAGGGCAAAATCCCGATGTTTATTAATTTTATTTAGCTTTTTTTCAATGACCACTGGCTAGCAGCCAAATTTCAGCAAAATTATGTCATTAATCTGACTTCAGCTTGATAAAACAAAAAAACAAAGGCCAGACCATGCTGGGAGCTCGGCTTTTCTCTTCGAAACCACACACGCAGTTGTTTCGACATAGCTGCAGCATGGCTGCTAATTTAAATGATGAGCTGATCTCCTTGGGATGCACAAACACTAGATGAGTTACAGCCAATGTTCTAGTCAAGAGCCCGTGCAAGTGTGAACCATCGCATCTGCTGTTTATCCTTTAAACTTGTATACTCGCGGGGGAAAAAACTCCAGTAGCTCATACAATGGCTTTCACTGAATATTATTCTATTAAAAAAAAGCATTCATTTGAAGCTGTGTATTAATCTCTGTGAGCATCAGACCAGGGTTATTAGTAGCAACTAATTGAGTTTATTCCCAGGGATGCAAATTATGCAGTGGCAATTATTATTTTATCTGCTCCACCAAAAACTCAATATGGTTTTAACAAAATAGAAGGAGGATGGGTGAAGTAATTTCATTCACTGCCTTTAAATGTGCAATTAGGCATACATTTAGGAAAATTTTGTATAAGTTTAAGGATTTTTTTTGTCGTTATTCTGTGCGATGATATACAGCAATATTGTACTTACGTTACTGCTGTTTGCAAACCCTTCAAATAAAGTGAGTACATGACCATAGCCATACACTAATATGCACAAAATGTCCATGCTGCTGAAAATGGAGGTGAGAGGAGTGGGCATTCAGAAACAAGATAAAAACATAACCACTGGCGTATGAGGCAACTGTTTAGCAACACTCAGGATGTTCTTGAATTGTTCCACTATATTTTTGATAATGTTGATATTATCACCACCTACTGCCAAAATGTGGCCATGCTTAGTTAAAAACCCTTCAACAAATCAAAATTTTAAACAGTTAATTACATTTGAAACAAATTGTGAACTAGTACAGCGGCAGGCTTAATCAACAATTCTGAAAAGTGTGCTATGCATTACATTACACCTCCTTTCCTCTTATACCCCAAAATTAAATTAGGTGTTAGTGCTTCCAGAAATCACATAGTAAATAAGAGTCAAACCGAGTTTAGTTTAATCCCATAAGTTCCCATAAATCAGCTGTTCTGTGAAGGCCTTGCAGCATCATTAAGATCAAGAAACCCAACATATGGATTAGAGATAAACCTTTAGAGAAGTTTAAAGCAGGGTTATGCTGGGGTTTGAGTCTTTAGTTTTAATTTCACAAAAAAATGTTACTTATGTTAGATGTCGGCAAAGCGCCTTAATCTTCTCTTGTCCCTACACTTTAAGCACTGCCTATTTTTTTAGCATTCCACTTTGCTCTAAAGAACCAGTAAGCAAAATGACTTTCCATAGTGGGGTTTTTTTTTTCGTACTTTGACTAACTATGGTGTATTATGAAGGATAATTTTACGTCAACTTATTCCCCTGCTTATAAAAAATTTGCAATTCCAATAAATATGCATGTATTGTTCACTGGAGTGAACAAAGCTAGAAAATATGCTAGAATAGCTCTGTTATGTGTTTGGACTGAAAACAAAATCAACTAAGAAAATGGATTGCAATATTATGTTCGGCATACCACAGGGACTTACACTACCATGTTACCTGCTAGTGAATTATTATGAGTGTGTTTATATATTGGCTGCTCAGAAAAAAGACACAGAAAAAAAATCTACTGCTATAGACTATCAATATATCAATGTCAACCATATTATGTGTGTATTTTTACACACAGCGACCTGTTTAATGGCCTTTCACATTTACTTCTGTCTACTCTATGACAGTGCTTTCATTATATGATTATCATAGATGTGTTACGGTGACAGATCTTGACAGGTTGTTAAGTCAGAGGTATTACGGGTTTAATGAGCAAGCGCAGAGGTTGTTCTCCTCTTTTTGTGGAGAACAACCTGAAGAGGTTGTTCTCCACAAAAAGAGGAAAAAGACAAAAGCAGAGAGATGGAGGGATATTTCAAGAAGCTGCAGCCTTGATTTTGGTGAGAACAATAGCAGTGAATAGATCCTGTAACAAAAGAGCTGGAAAACAATAAAGTGCTATGCTAAACAAGGACATGTTAGATTTAACGCTCCCAGCTAACAAATTGTGGCACCCCTGATGTTCTGGCAGATGACAGATGAGACAGTTGTGAACAAAAAGATTCAGAGATAAATTAAAGTAAACCGACAATTATTTAGAGATACATGACTGATCCAAAAGACTCAGTCTTCTCTCAAGACTGAGCAAAAGAGAAATCATGCTGATAAGGAAGCTGATGCTGCAGCCTCTAATAATCTTAGTACAAAGTTTTTTGACTTTATAGAGGGTAAAAGTGCCACGTTACTGTTTGAAGCTGTGAGTAAGCAGCAACATTGTGATTAAAAATGTCTTCAAGCGTGTCATTAATTAAAACATCTTATTTCATCTGGTGATCCGAAGGATATCTAAAAACTATTACTGTGGCCACTATTATGCCGGGTTTCGACATCCGTATCCCTCACGAATTTATTTTTAATTATTTAGCAACCACTTCTTCATAATGCATCAAAAACAAACAAAGATGACTGCAGTGTGCTTACTGACGCCATGCCTATTTATTTTTTAAAACTTTATCTATTGGTGCCTGCAATGCAGACTGCAAAATCACTTTTATTGCTGTTGTTGTACAACTGTGCAACTGTCTTGCACTTCAGTGGCATGTGGACACACAGGAATGAAAAATATTGTATACTTTTTAGCAGTGAGTTTCTACTTTAGTTACTCGATCTAGTAAATTATGTTAAATCGCTACAATTCCAACCAACTATAGAAAGTAACTATGTAAATTGACTAATACACCAACATTAAAAATGGAAAACCTCGTATTGCGATAGCCTGTTTTTTACTGTTTATGAGGATGCTTTGAAAAAACCTAAATCCCTTGTGTCTTGTAATTACAACTCCACTATGGCAAAAAGAACAGTGGCAATGGCAGTATCATCTCCCAGCATATCACAAAAGACTGCTCAGGAAAGGGTTTAAAACACTAATGAACCCATAGGCACTGATCCAAACTAAAACTCTCCAGATCCCAATCCGATCAAGCCTGCACAGAAAAGCACACAAGGCTGACGAAAACAGGCTCAATCCTGCAAACTCAGAGGAGCGTGACTTTCAGCCACCAATATCCAGATGCCAAACAACATAGGACTCCCTCTGAGTCATTGTGTCCGAGCCCAAACAGGTCAGAGCTTTCTTGATTGCCCCGCAGGGGAAAAACTCAGAATGACATAAGTGGTTGTAATGTTGTGAGTACAGGGATATATTCAGTGGGGAGTTTGTTTTTTTTGTATTCATGTTACCAAACTATCCTATTGTTTAAGCACTTCAAGGTCACATAGGTCGTATTCCAGCATCAACTCTGACCAAGAAAAATCACAAGAATAATATCAAGCAGAAATCAAATAAATGACTTAAAAGGAAAGACTCAACTAGAGCAAAGATGGAACAGCAGTAAAATGCTCAGCAAATGTAATGATAAGAATTGAGTTTCACAACCTAAATAGCAGAGAAATCTCTCAAATGTAAGGTGCTTTGCACAAAAAAAAAAAAAAAAAAAAAAAAAAGACATAGCTATATTACGTACATTCAGGAAATTGGAGAGGAGCTTCAGGATTTCAGTGGTGGAGTTGTAAACATCCCGCCAGTCGTAGGGTGGCATGCTAGGTGGACGGTCTTCTGGAGCGCCATTGTACAGGAAGTTCTCCAGCAGCTCAGCTGTCCATCCTGTCCCAATGAGGCGCTGGTTGAGGGCAGCTGCGAATATGGGATTTGCCACCAGAGCCTGATTTTGACACCAAGAAGATGTATGTGATTAGGCTACAGCTGTCAGTTGTTATAGGCACAAAAACAGCAGCGAGAAGAAACATTATAATTAAAGGGGGACTAATGGGGTCCGAAACAGTGGGGGAATATTTTAATGAAGGGTAAGGCAGGTCAGATTTAAGTAGGGCTGGAATTAACTTTTTAGTGGATTCAAGCAACTTTTCAAGCTCAAAAATCTTATTGAGATGATGCTCTTTCAATAAAAATTATAAACTTACTGACTTATACACTTTCATATGTCAATAAATCTGGACAACAATCAACTGTGTACGCAAAAATGCAGAAAAATACACAATTTTTTCAGAGTAAAAATAAATCCTAATCAAATCTTGTTGCATATCGAGAACCCATAAACAATTATTTCATTCATGGATAAGGGGAAAACATGTGCATCGTTTCTTCTAAACCTGACATAAAAGGATGGAGCTGCTTCAGTGATGCAACAAATTAGCAAAGCTTATATGCGGCTCAGAGTGGGAACAAATGCAGCAGTAATATAGACATTTAAATGTCCCTCATACAAAAGTTCTTTAAGAATGCATTCATTCTACTCCACCTTTTAGTTTAAAAGTGAACCATTTCCTTCCTACTCCCCAAGTGTTATACAGATTTCATATAAAATGAAGGGACTATTGCTGCCAGACAATCATTAAAACCATTAAAATTAGGCCTCTGCTAGAGAACGTGAAAGAAACTGATAGGCACGGGGCTCTGGTGTAGAAACTGAGCTGAACGTCAAGTGAACACCGGTCATCTGTTGCGTTAAATCCTGAAGTGACATTCAAGTGTCTTCTGCCAACTGTGCTCGGTGGCATTTCAGCATTCAGCAACACTTCTCATGACATTATGCCAAACCTAAAAACAGAGTGTCACATTAAATAATGTTTCTGCTATGTAACCTTTAGGAATAAAAGGCAAATATATCTTAGCTTTTTTTGTGGCTGATACATTAAAAACATGCAACATCCAAATAAATGTTGAATAATGATTAAAATTGTTTGTCGTCATGGTCTGACATCCAAGTTTAGGATTTAATGCATTAGGACATAATAAAATTGTATTGTTTTTACCAAGTTCTTAAATAATTTAATCTAAAAGACAAAACATTTCTAGATGAGGAATACTATGTGGAGGCCTTATTTCTAAAAAACAAACAAAACAAAAGCAGTACAAAAAAACTTGATGTACCATACATCTAAACAAACAGAGAAGCACAGTGGTAGAAGGGTAATGATTAGACCTCTACATGAATAAACTTGTGATAGGACATGAAAGGTACTGTGATGAAACAAATATTCACAAAACTTAAAGAACTGAAGCAATTCAACAAATGAATTTCATAATTCAAAGAAAGAGTGAGATAGATAAGACGGATAGTCGAAGAAAACACAACGACTCCAAGTTATTGCTGCTAAAGTGGATCACGTCCCTTTGAGTCATGGACTGTACTCTATTTTTTCTTCATCTTTCCTAAATAAGAATTGTTTGTATGTTACAATTGAGTGGTTTTACAATCTGGTTACATAAGATCACTTTAATTTGTAGTAATGCATAACTTCTACCATCAAGAGTTTGTACCTTTACTTTCTTTATCTCATGGGTTTATGTCATGTAGAAGCATCAGCCGGTCAAACGGAGCGTAGCTGTTAAATCGTCTGTTCAGCTGAAGTTTGTGTCTGAATGGGTTGTCCACCGCTTAATGTTCTGTGGCATTTGAACCAAAATGGTTGCAGATGCACAGTTTAACCTCCCCGGTCAAGTGTTAAATGAACTTATTTGTCATGAGACTGTCTTCCAGTGACAAAGTCAGATGTGTTTGCTTTTCTTCATAAAAGAAATGGAAACCTTTGATCCACATGGTGGCTGTACAATTTTCCAAGAAGGTCAAAAGGTCTCCAAAAGGATGCACCAGAGTGGGTGTTTGCAGACAGTGGTCCTGGCCATTCTATGGCACTACTGGTTACATTCAAGTCACATGCTTTGTGACATATTTGAATACATTACCATGATTCAAATCCATGTCTCTTTATGTTTATTTTATCATTTCTGATGAGATATGAGATATTTCATCCCTACTCTAGACGCATGGCTGAAGATACTGGAGTAAAACAGCAGCCTGTAACCTTGAGGGACCTCTAGAGATGACGAGCCTTTGAAAGACACAAGTTTCATAGTGAGTGGTGGGCATAAAGCCGGGCTGGGAGAAAATGAAGACAAAGGAGGATTGCGGGTCCATTTGTGTAAAGGTTAGGGCTAGGGTAATGAATACCCTTGCTAT
This sequence comes from Poeciliopsis retropinna, assembly GCA_010277075.1. Taxonomy (NCBI): domain Eukaryota; kingdom Metazoa; phylum Chordata; class Actinopteri; order Cyprinodontiformes; family Poeciliidae; genus Poeciliopsis; species Poeciliopsis retropinna. Next base: position 7,023,462 of record VMRM01000019.1, read on the forward strand.
ATGGAGCTCCCGATGTCTGCTTCCCTCCAGCTGCCTATAAGCTCATTTGGAGTGACACCGGAGTAATGTCAGTGTCAAGGAAATACAGCGAGAGGCAAACAAAGAGCAAGAGAGGAGGAGGAAAGAGAAGTGGTGGCGAAGAGTCTGCAACCTTTATTTCTGCTGGATAATCCCCTCCGCCAGGATGAGAATTATCCTGCACTTATCCATAATTACTTTTCTCCCTCGGTTTTCGTACCCAACAGAAGGTGCTGTAAATTGATGCACACAGCATGTATATGTTCACCTGCAGCTTCATTCTTTCACCTCTTATTTTAGTTTTTTTGGTTTTAGGTTGTTGTTTTTTTTTCGCAGACAAATTTGACAATCCTTGTAACAACTGCATAATTTTAGTGGTTTTTCCTTTGCTACTTCAATAAAAAAAAAGAAAAGGTTTTGATGTGCCAACATAAATGTTGATGCCTTTAATGAGAATAATGTTCACAATTCAGCCAATCTATGAGCACTATTCATTTTTTTTTGCTGCAGATTGGATGCAACTCAGTGTGGAAAAAAATGGGAATTGTAGTACTGTAGGACTGGAGGACTTATGTCTCAGCGAGATCTAGAGAAACTCATCCATGGGTTTATCTTTAGTCGCATTGATTACTGCAACAGCGTCTTCACAGGTCTGTCCAACTAATCAATCAAACAGCTGCAGCTGATCCAGAACACTGCTGCTCGCGTTCTCAGTAAAACCAGGAAGATAGAGCACATAACACCAGTTTTAACGTTCCTACACTGGCTCCCTATAGCTCAGAGAGTAGACTTTAAAATACTGTTCGTTTATAAATTGCTGAACGGCTTAGCAACACAATACGTTAAAGGTCTGCTGTTGTTGTATCAACCTTCCAGACCTCTCAGGTCTTCTGGTTCTGGTCTGCTCTGCATCCCCAGAACCAGAACCAAACGAGGAGAAGCAGCTTTCAGCTTCTTTGTACCATAAATCTGGAACAAACTTCCAGAAAACTGGAAAACAGCTGAAACACTGAGTTCCTTTAAATCTCGACGAAAAAGCCACCTGTTTAGAGTTGTATTTGAAATGTAATCAATTACAAATTTAATGATGGAACTTGACATAATGTAATGTTTTGACTGCTTATTCTATGATGCATGACTTTGTGTTTTTGTGTTTGTCATGATGTAAAGAACTTTGAAATGCCTTGCTGCTGAAATGTGCCATACAAATCAAATTTGATTGATTGACTTTTGATACTGAAGATGTTAGTTTCTGTGCCAAAACAATTCCCAATATTTTGTGTTTGAGTGACTAAAATAGGCAGTTATAAGCATTTTTGAGGGGATTTAAAGACCTATGCAGGCAGCTGTGGACCCTAACCCCCAAAAATACAGGATCCCCTGTATATAAATATCAGCCTTTATATAATTTGACCAAGTGTACATACTACAGTCTACAATTAATTCAAACTTGTGCATCCTATTCTTGTGTTTTTTTTCTGCAAAAAGTATGATTTAAATGGATTAGTAAAATGCTTAATTGCCAAATTTATGCCAACGTTGAAATTATGTAATCTTCTGACTGACGATGTATGTTAAGTAATTCCTATTTTCTCTCAAAGGACAGCCTTTATACTTCCTAAGAATAAAAGAATGTCATCCCGTGGGCTGGAGTGGAGCACAACTGCTGATACAAGCAATTTTCAGAGACAACTTGTTCATTATTTTTGACTGAACTGCAGGAGTAGGGCCTACAGGAGAGAGAGAGCTGTAGACAGTGCAGTGTTGGCTGCTAAAATTGATCCTGCTCATCTTTTGATCCCTGGGTTGTTGTTGTTAGTGTCAGACTGGGCCTCATGTGAGACACTGGACTGTGAATGTGTGTCGAGAAAAAAACAAAAAAAAAAGCAAGGCACAGGCCTGCACTTCCAAGCACACGAGGCTCAACAAAAACTAAAGTGCCCTATGCCCTTATTGTGCATCCTTTTTTTACATCACTGCTGAAGCAAGAAACTGATTGGTAATTTTCCTCTGTAATTTGACATGGGACTAAATGCCAAGACAACCCATTGCAGACTAAAGAAGTCAGGTTTTTGCAAAGTGTAAATTGGTCATTGAAAACTGTCTGCTTCAGACATCCAGACTGCACTTTGGTGTGGATAGATGTTCAGCTTTAAGATTTAGAACAGACTAAGACACTTGTAGAGCATCTAAAAGTTTATTTCATGCAGCTCATTTTTAATGAGATACCAGAAACGGTGCTTAGTTTCATCCTGCCTACTGAACCTTATAGTAGTTACTCTCGTTCTACACAGCTGTTTCTTTAGTCAGCTTCAGCACTGTGCTTCCTGGCCCCAGGAAGAATCAGCCTGAATACTCTCGTCTTTCAAAAGAACACATCTTGTGATTTGGAATATAAAAAGCTACAGATTTATAGTTTTAATAATTATGAGCACAACTCAATTTTTTAGCGGCGCAATTGTTCTAAATCTAGAACTTATAGGTCAGCATATCTATTGCTAAATCAATCTAGCAAATTTACAAAGATCTGAATTACTTTAAAATAATAATGGCTGTTATTTCTCTGTAGCTAAGTATTAGTTTTTGTGTGCAAGGTTGTTTGTCCTGTGTTCTTCTGTGCTTTTCTGGACTAGCAATGACTGTTAGTCATATATACAGCAACAAGCAAGTATATTTGATAAATAGATGTATAATTAATCAACTAGCACCTATTAAGAGGCAATACAGGAAAGCAAAACTTTTTTTTTTTATCACGTCAAAAACGTACACTTTTTTTCTCTTTTACAATAAAATTACAAAGAAAACCTTTCAGATAACCTAAGCGAAATGAAAAAAAACAACAAAAAAAAACAGAACAGCGGTAATTCTGTGAAGATCTGCTTCATTGAGCCTCACCCGCAACGTGTTGACTTGAGGGCTATTCTGCAGAAAATCCCAGACACGTGGGCCAAGTTCATTCCAGGAATCTGCCAGCTCTTTTAACATGGCGAGAGAGTTGAATGTGCCATTTGCCTGGAACAAAAAACAAAACACACACACAAAAAAACACAAGAAACAAACAATGTTTAGCAAAACAAACTCCAAATCACCCTTCCTTCCTTTCAATGGAATGCACTAAGACTTATGTTCATGTTAGGCCAACATATACATTATAGTGCTCTACAATTTCACTCTCAGGAGGAAGTCATTACATCGTGACTCTACTAAAACCTCCTTCCACAACCACTTCTTATCCTGCTTCTGACCCCCAAAGTCCCTGGGGGTGAAAGTAAATTCTTGTTTTTGCTCTATAACACTGACTTGTAAGCATTTAGTGTGTGGTGTGAAAAGGGTCGGCTTGAGTAGAACACCGGGCCTGTGGCTGTGAAGCTGGCAGGTTTTGCACGCCCTCATTATACAATCGCTATGGAAAATTCACCCTTCACATTGAGTTTGTTTCGCCTGAAATTATGCTGATCTCTTGGAGAAAAATCATGTCATGAAATGATAAAACATTCATTAAAAAGGCCTCAAGTCTACATATTAGATTCTTTTTCTCTTCAGCCCCATTTGTAAAGTGTGACATCCAGGCTTTATACAAATTGAAAGCATCTTCTAATTAGAATTAATTATGCACCAAGTAACATATTTGAATATATATTCTCCAAATAAAACTGATTTCCAGCTATATAAGCTGCAGCCTGCATCTGCAGGAGGGATTAAACCAACAACATAACATGTTTTCTTCCTCTCTCTCTTTTTGTTCTGAACCTACTTCCTTCACCAGGAGGCGAGCAGCAGGTGTATCAGGTGCGTAGAGGACCTTCCCTTGCAATAATGGCTTGAAGGTGCTCCAAATGTAACGCAGACCAGGTGTGCCCTCCAGGGTGTCGACAAGAATCTGACAAAAGGCATCTGCGGAAGACAGGAGGTGAGCGGAGAAGTTTGGGAAAGTCAAATCAAAGGCCAAGAGAACATTGACAAACAGGAGTTCAACATGTAGTAGCTGTCTTGAATTTGTGAGCATTTAATTCTCGTCTTTTCAGAAATAATTTGTGAATATAAACCATGTGTTTTTAATTTGATATGCAATGCTTATAAAAAAATATTCAACCGGCGTGAATGTTTTCCAGATTTGAATTCTCTTCTTTATCACAAGTATTATATTAAAAAAAAGCTTCTTTAATGCCAAAAGGAGTCTGATTTTAACAAACCAACTACTAATTAGAACTATCTAGTGTTAAGAGTTGGCATTAACCTGAGACCTATTTAAATAAAATCTTGAATTAAATTTTAATATTACAAAACTACAAAAGACATTGCTTGTCCTTTTGCACAAGTATCCTTTAAATTTGTGAAGTTTGTGGAGCCCTATTTAGTATTACATGAAGGACATTAAACCATAAATGTTTGTTCAAACAAAATCACAAATTATTTCTTCATTAGTGCAAAACTTTATTTCTAATTTTCATCAAAGTTAAATATCAACTATATTATAATATGCTTATTGTATATTTGTTTGATGACCTAAACAAATATACAATAGCTTTGTGTCGTCTCGCCATTCTGTTGCTTGCGAAATATGACCTGGAAATCAGAAGAAAAAAGTAGTTGCATCTCAAATACTGGTCCAATAACAGTTACATTTATGAGAACAACAACGAACCCAATCTTGTGTTTAACTTACAGACGCGCCATTTGAGGGGTTCTATGTTTGAGAATGTCCTTTGCAGCAGCAGTTAACTTTAAGAAGTGTGAGGACGAGAAAACACATTAAATTGCTTGAAAGAGCATGACAAGAAAGAAAGATTTTCAACATGGGGAAAATATCGATCCAATCAGAGCACTTCAGCACAGATGTCTTTATATAAACTGTAGCCTTGATTAAGGACTTGTTCATTTTCCAGTCAGTTACAGCAATGGTTCCCAAAGTGTGGGGCAAACTCAATATTCATGTCCAACATTTGTAGAATGACTTTAGCATTTAGTTTTGTTTTTTGGAGAGCAAGTGGTTGTTTAATATACTTGGAGGACTCAATGTGATCTTATTAGTAAAACGTTCAATGGAAATTGAACGCTCATAAATAGTCATAAATAAAATCACTCAATTAAATGGACACTGATTCAGTTATAACTACAAGAGAAAAGAAAGTTACAGAGAGGATATGTTTATCATGTTTTTTTTCCACTGAAAAACACTGACAGGCTGAAGTAAACACAAGTCAAGGGTCCATACCTGACTACATACCAAAAAACTTCTATCAATCAAGTAAAAAAAAAAAAAGAAAAAGAAAAATCAATAAGTACAGAAGCAGCAAGATCATTATTAATTTAACTTTTCTGCCAACCTGAATATTGCTACGTTGTAAGAGTGCTGTAAGTTATATGAGGTCTGTGCTGTGAGCAAAAGCACCTGGAGCACATCGAAGGCTTGTTCTTTGACTTTCACTTTGCTTGTTTTGAATCTGAATGAGTCCTTCTTGAAGTGCGGTACTTTATCAAGCAACTGATTAATGCGGTGCGTCATCTGCCATTCAACAGGGCTGTCTGGCTCTCCCCGTTCTTCTGACTCCTGTCAGTGCATCATTGCTTTTTCCTGCCGCATCTATTTTTTTATTTTATTTTTTTTAAACTGTCAAAATTTCAGTGCCTCAAAGCTCTCTTCTCTCATTTCAACATGGCAGCTATGTCTCCCATCAGAGGTAGTTTAGAGGCCATTTTCAGTGCAATTAAATGTTAGCCCTTCTGCCTGGTCATCTTCCCCTGGTGCTCCAGGGAGGTCGGTGCACACACGGCTAATGGCCTCCCTTTAGGTTGGGTCAGGCCACCTGTTCACTTCGCAAGCTGCAGCGATGGCACTTTCTGCAATCCTAACACTTGAGAAATGAGCAGTGTGCATTACGTTCAGCTCAGTAACCGTATGTTCAACACACAGTTTGGTTCGATTGGAAAACTAACTCCACTTTAGAAAATATCCTTTATAAGCTTATGGTGTTTCACAAAAACATAAGAAAAAAATACATTAGCAATCCTGATATGTTTCAGGATATGTCTCATCCGCCTGGTGAGACATGTCAGGGTTTGACTGAATGCAGCTGCAGTCTGCCAGTAAGAAAGTTTTACACCATAGGTGACAAGATAAAGACAATAAACTTCTGATTTCACTACTTCCATAGGCATAGATTGTCCTGTCAATGTTTTTGAAGACAATTCCAGGACTCATACAGACTGAAGTAAAAGAAAAAGCAAGCTTCTCAGAGATTAGGGCCAGATGAAAACATTTATTCAGGCAAGGATATTTTAGTCGTCTGCTTTCTCCTATCACACATAGTCAGTCTATTAAGAGTAAACAACAAACCTATCAAAAAAAAAAACTATTTGTGAAAGTAGAATGCCATTTAAATCATTAACAGGCACTGACCATAATTCTGACTCAGTTTCACTCCAGGTTCTTTTACTGGCAGACCTGTAGAACCATTGAATCATTTAAACAGCTGTTTAATATTGGACAGTAAACACTGAGATGTTCAAAATATTGCAGGTGAAGATTTTTTTTCTGTTTTGCAATATTTAAACTCTTGTTTCTATGTTATTTTTGCAGTAGCATGACTGAAAATTGTTTTGAAATGGTAATCTTTGTAAATAATTCAGCATTTGTTGACAAAAATTAAGAATATATACAGTAAGTTTATACTTCTACCAACTACTTTTGATGGAAGAATGAAATATAATATGCAAATGTGATGCGATTTGTTGATATTAATGTATTTGATCATGATCATTGAAATAAATCTAACACTTAAAAAGGACCTTTCAAAATAAATTTGGACAAAAGAAGCAACACTTCATGACCTGATCTAAAGTATCTCAAGCACTGATGAGAAACAAAATCAATAACAGCTATGAGCTAATATAGAGTTGCAAAGATATTTTTGGAGAAAACATGGGGCAATGGCGAACCTTCCTAGATGTGGGTAGCATACTGAAACTGCTCCATTTCAACTTGAAGAGACTCGCATGGAGAGAAACAGTGGTTAAAAAATAAAAATAATAAAAATAATTTTTTAAAAAAAAAAATCACCTTATGTCTTGTCTCATGACGTGGAGGTATTGTTCAAGTATTGAACAATACTTGTATTGTCAAATTCTCTTTAAACTGTATAAACTATCACAGTCCTTTCTGATATTGACAATACAATATACTCTTTTACACCTATGGATGCAGATTTAAGAGTCTACAGTGCATGGCAAGTGTTGATAGAAAAAAATATCAGTATCCGAAATATGAAACAATCATAGCCGACATGAAATTATCCAACATTTTCCATAAACTCAATTTCCATTTATCATTTCGGAATATGGAAAAAAACAAAACAAGTCATGTTTAATGAGCAATGTTTATTTTAACTTGAATGTTAAGCATTTTAATAATGGAATCCAAGTTAACAGAATAAATGCTTTACGTCTTCTCTTTATTTACTTATTGTTTCAGCCCACAAAGCTGCAGGGCTTGTTTTTCTTTTGAGTAAAATCTGCACTTATTTTGTTTAACAGACTGCTGTGTAGCTAAACTTGGCCAGCTGTTTTGTTTATGATGGGACAGAAACAGATGCTCTTTATGTTTCACGTAACAAATGTGAAATTTGGGCATTTAAGAGAAGTTAAAATTTAGCTTTAAGGCAGTGATTTTATAGTCTGGAGTAAAAAAAAAAAAACACTGTTTACAACTCCCAACATTAAACAAAATATCTAATGAATATGTGTGGTTAAAATGTTAGTCATTTATTTATCTAACACTATTTTTTCCACCTCAGGCTAAATGTGTACATTTATTACAAAAGAATATTGATGAAGAGAAGAAAAGAGATGAAAACACCTGATGAACTTTTTTTCTCACCATTTGCATTAGACGATGATTAGAAAGAATCATTTGAATATTTGTAAATCTGTGCATTTGAAAAAATATTTTGTAATCTCTGTCCTTATACATCACCATAACATATCATTAGGGGTGCACCGATTGCAGTTTTCTGACCAATCGCTGATCTTTTAAAACACCTAACCTGCCAATACCAATTTTGGACAATTGTTGCCTGAAATGTTACTCATTATAGCGAGAAAATCACTGAACTGGCACCAGTGGGATGACTATTGTTAACTACAAACATGCAGACATAACCTGGTGGGTCAGTCTATCAGTAAAACCTCTCATGAGAGAGCAAAAGAAGACAGAGGTTGATTTCTCACCTTTGTCAAGGTAGACAAGATCAGTGGATAACATCGACTTCCAATGTAAAAATCGGCCGATCACTGATCTCCCAAACTTAAGGAAATCGGCACTGATAAATCAGTGCACCACAACACAGCATGATTGAAAAATTGAAAAAAAAGGGACAATCATTTTAATAATGACTTATTGACCAAAATAATCATGGTTTTAGTATCAGTATGTGTATTTCTTTGATTTAAGCAACCCAATGTGATTTTTTTTCATTACACTCTATTTTTCTTGATTGTAATTCTGATCCTGCTTAGGCCAGTTCACTTGTAAAATATCACAGCAGAGGGGAAAATCAGGCCTTTGTTGGGTCTGCTCCTCAATTTTGTAACAAACTGCTTCTTCACATCATGTCATTCCAGACATTACATATTTAAAAAACTAATTTGAATACTCACTGTTATTCTTGGATTTGTCATTGGAAAGTGCTTTAATAAATTTGCGGGCAAATGACAAATGGACTAAATAAAAAGACATGTACTGTTTTGTTCCTGACTTCATGAATGTATTCTGATAATCAAAGTGAGAGGCAGTGTTTCTCAAAAATAAAGTGAGAATAAAGGTGACAGTGACAAATGCTTTGCAGCTTAATATGAATCACCTTTGTGTCTTGGGAAAGATAAATCATTTTTGTATATTTTCTGTGCTGAAGGGAGCATCAGATTACAGAGGTGACATATTCTCCAAGTCTGTTTTTTTTTTTTTTTTTTAAACAACAGTAGCATAGTTTATTACCAAACAGATGCTGAAACAAGACAAAACAACAGGCTGGTCTATACACTAGCCTTAGCCACAGGAAAATAATTGCTTGGAGCCTTAAGCCAGCCCCTCAACTTACCTGACAAATTTAATCAATTTGAGTTGTACCCCAGAGAGGGGCTCAATTCAGTACCTCTGTGAAACAGTGCTGTCAAACTCTCACACGCACACACACGCAGACTTATATTTCTAACTATATTTGTCTTTCTAACCATATTTATTGCCTCCCATTTGCTTTTTGGACCTTTGAACAAGAAATTTAACAACCTCTGATCTGCACCGGCAGAACTGTGTTAGAAAGTTAAAAATTTGTTGGAGTAGGTCATTTTTAAAGTAAATTGTTCAACAAAAATGTCAAAGGTAACAAAAGATACTATTAAAATAAAACTAAATGTGCAGCATAGTATTTTAAAAGGAAGTAAAAAAAAAAGAAAAAACATTGGCGTGATGATTAGCTAAGCTGTGATGTAACAGACATTTTACATAAACAACAGCTGCCCATTGGGCTCCTCGTGAGTTCCAGCTGTTACATGAAGACATTTTATGGTGTAATAGTTTACAAAGTTGTGATTTGTCATGCATTTAATTTAAAAGACGGAGAAATATATGTGTCTGTGTCTTTCTTGTTTACAGGTTCCAAGCCTCTGCGTGTATTTATGGTCAACCGCATTTTTCTGTAAGCAGTCTACCAGCATAATGCACTAGATATTGAGAAAATAACTATGAAACACACAAAAGACTCCACAAACACACAGATTTTCTTGTTTGATAGCTCACCTCAAAACAACATCATATAAACATTAAAATTATGTTTATACGATGCTTTGAAAAAAGTGTTTGCTCACTTCAGTAATCCATCTTGTTTTTTCTATTTGGTTATACTTGAAAGATTGAAATCAAGCCAATTCAAATATCAGACAATGATAACCGGGGAAAATAGCAGATGTTGTTTTCAGATTATTTCATTTGCTTAGAGACAGAATGCAGACGAATGCAAAAAAAAAAAAAAAAAAGAAAAAAAAATTTTAAGGTACGGTTGAGGCTTACCTCAACCATTGAGATCATACATGGAACCTGTTTGATAACATAAAGGCGGCCAAATGATTACAAGTTTCTAGAGAGTGCTGAAGCTCATTTAAAAGGCTTTAGCACTCAAATGAACCACAGGGAGACTCTTCACAAATGGAGAAAACGTGGAACATAAAAAATAATAATAAATAAAAAAACACCTTGATGATCCCTAAGACCTTTGGAAAAATATTGAGTGAACTGACAAGTGAAAAATAACATTTCCAGAAGGATTGCATCTTGTTAAATCTGTTGTAAAGCTGGCACAGAATCATATAAACATTCAAACACGCTGGGGGTAGCCGAAGGCTGCTTAACTCCTAAAAGTCGTAGGTGACTTTCCATAATTAATGAAATCCATTAATTCTCCTCCAAAAAATATAAATATATACAAACAAAATGAAAGCTTTGGAATAACATACTGAGGTCTGGACACCAAATGGGATGTGGTTATTTTATGAATGTGGATGAAAAACAAACATTGCCCATCCAGAATGTGAAACAAATTTTGTTTTTCACATTTTGAAGTGAGCCACCATTGAATAACTAGTTGAAAAAACAACCAGTATAATATTTTTATGAAATATACTTCAATTTGCCTTACGTATGCAATTCAAAGGTTACTGTCCAAAGTTGACCAATGCAGAGATTTTGCTGATTCATTAGTAAAAACCCAAGATCTGGCCTCTGTTTCCCTGATCCTCTGAGAGTACTTTTAGACTTACACAAGAGGCATAATTGGCCATTATGCAGACACACTGCATAAATGCTACAGCAGATCTGAAAAAGCCATTAGCATGCTAACTGAGATGTTACTGCTTATTATGTAAGTAGGATAGGCTGTCTTCGCTAATTTACACTGGCATGAGCATGCAGTTTCACTCCGCAGAGTAACTTTATTCCCAAGGAATAGCAGCTTCTTATTAAAATCTAATTTTGTGCAGTTTTCTCCAAAGAGCAAGCATTTAATGAAACAGGACTGTGGGGTCTCTAATGAGCAGGGGGCTACAAGATGTTTCACTGCACATCTAAGGCTCAGAGCGTTTATGGTACAAGCTCATTCAGTTATTCTTTAAGCTCCCGACAAACACATCACACCGTAACCTGGAGTTGTGCTTTTATGGATACGTTGTTTTTGTTTTGTTTTGTTGGTGTTTTTTCTTAAAAACAATTTTAAAAATTATCTGTAGGACAAGGGCAAGCACTGATTTTTACCTAAATAAATAAATAAACGCAACTGCATACTGAAAATCCCTCATCCTTCTGAGAATTCTGACATGTTTTTCAAAAGCGGTTTCGTAAATTTTTAATCTTTTGACAAACTAGGGTATTAAAAATGTTCTTAACAGCAAATAAAAGGCAAAACTAAAGAAGTATATCCTTAAAACTACAAAGACTGGCCAAATTTTACATTTGCTTCTCTGGAATTAAAAAAATAAATAAATACATAAATAAAAATCAAGACTTTTAGCAACCCAGTCTCAAAATGAGCAGCCCGTTGTATTTGTTACCTTCAACAGAAGCAGATTTTTAAATGCACTTTAATCATTTTTAAGTATAATGCTGTACATGGATGTACCTTATTTGCACTTTACTTCCTTTTGGCATTAACAAATTGCTCCATAGACATGAGAAATAAAAATCCCTGCATGCATACCCAGTGCGCCCATTTCACCTTGCTAAAGTCCTTAACCTTTCCACTAATAATTCAGACATCAAACACAAGCTTTACTGCAATGAGAGCACCAGGTTAGATCAAAGGCTGATGCACAACTGTTTATATAATCTACATTTCAGCTTTTACCAATTAAATCAATCAAGCATGAGTACACTTCTGTTATTTTGCAGGAAGTGTTCCAGTTTCTTCTAACTTGTGTAAATGAACCAGTTTTCTGTGTTACTACTTGGAATGAATCTCTAATCAGCAGCTTCACACTTCTACTAGGCACACAGCAGTGTGGAGGAAGTCTTAACTTTACAATATTGATGGATTCCTGCACGGCGGTGAATTATCGATATGGAAGACAAATATCTAAAAGATGTACGCACAATGCATAGAAAATCTTTGGGAAGGCTTTGGTGAGTGGCATTTCTGCCCTTACCGCAATACCTGTTTCTCTATGAATAACTGACTTTAACTTTTATGTTTGCTCTAGGATTGATTCATAACCGGGACACAATCTGTCTCACTGCTGAGCAGCATGATGGTTTGACATTCTTATGACGATTATATTGCGTATAATTGGTTGGACGGATGTCCTTCGGGCATCTGGATTACATTTTATGATATTTGTATGACTGCTGTGTTGGGTTTTCACTTAACTAAGGCAGCATCAGCAGAATATGCTGTAAAAACAGATTTGAATAAGTTTACATTCTGAAGATAATCATCTTTTTGGCATTCATGTTAGCATCCATCATGGTGTCCATTATTCTGGCTGGTCAAAATGATTCTTCCGCTTGATTTAAATTTCTCAGAGGAAAAGCCTCAGTTTAGCGTCAGTCCTAACAACCCCTCTGACATCAGTAATTCGACTGTTCGCCAAGCTGAAATAATAGCTTTTCTTACTTCACTTTATTAAAACCTAATTTTATAAAATTGTGTGTTGAAAATGTATATGTTTTAATTACAAAAGTATTTTAATTGTACAGTTTGTTGCCGAGCAAACCCCCCTTTCTGGCCAATTTCTGTAAAACAGCACTATTCCTGGACATCTGAGGGCAATGTGGTCCATTATGTTAATGAAAGTAACACTTCTATTTAAATAAATATGTCGTGGAAAAGTGGTGGCATTATGATTATGAAATTATGAGATTTCATAATCTCATGAAATCTCATAATTTCATGAGATTACGAAATATTCAAGACTGTAAATGTTTAAAGTGCTATAAATCTGCTTTGGAACCGTCTTCACTCTAACCAGCCACAAGTTTGACTCTCAAATGAAAACTCATCTTTTTTTCTAAACTTAAGGCAGCAATGATTGAAAGGTCACACCAAACCACCAGACCCTTTTTAAACAAAAATGAAAACTGTCCAGTTAACCACTTGTAGGCGAACTTAGCCATCTTCACAGAAATCCCGATAACAGTTGGACCCAGCACTATAATTAGTAATTAGTTGAAGAACATGGCTGCCATGGTAGCATTGTAGTTTCTAAATATAATTCAAACTAAAATCTTCATCAAGACTTTTTGTTCCTTTGCATTAACGAAACATCATTATGTCGGTTCGGAGACCAAACAGCTTTTAAATGGAATGAAAAGAGCTGATTTGATTGGTTAAGGCAAATGCCGGCCGCAGACTCAATCTGCAAGGATGCATCGCTAATCAAGCCCGGTTTCCGAGCTCCAGCGAAGGGGCCAACTGTGTCACAGGTGCCTGCTTCTGGATGTGCGTAAGTGGCCGCATCCTGTGCAACTGCACAGCTGGCAGCACTGCACAACCATCCCCTACTAATTCATCTTCTCTTCCTCACCAGCAAACAGGAAATACATAAGGTTTCCTCCAATCTGTCAGAACTGTGTAATTGCTGAAATATAATTACTTTCAGTGTTTGTCTCTTCAACAGCTCCCCTAACATGATAAATTGTCCATTTCTGGCATACGGCAAGATTAAATTCAGATTTTTTTCAACAATTTTCAACCAAAATTGCCTCAGATTCTCATACAAAACAGATAAAATGGAGGCTTTATGAACACTCAGGGATATTCTGCCACCCATGATAATCCTGTGTAATTCCCAGCAATTTCCTACTTTCATAATGCAGCACAATGAAAAGCAATGTGGGGCAGTAAAATTACCACAAATCAATCCCTGTGACATCCTGCATTAAGCATCACAGGTTTCTGTTTTTTCCCCTACTTTTGCTGGATGCTGTTATCAAATTTGGTGCAGATCTACTGCTGGAAAACAGGATCTGTGCGACCGCATGTTGCAAAGAAATTACATCCCTACGGCCCCTACCGGAACTGTTGCCCATGCTGGAAGTTGACATATTGTTAGCCATCTGTGTAGGTGAAGGAAAACTGAAGGTCATCTTGGTGAAGTTGTAGCTAGGCTGCTTCCCACAGAGCAGCATGTTGACACTTCCAAAGATGTCCGTCCTGAAAATCCAGGGACCCTGCTGCCTTAAAGTTCATGGAGTTCCGCAGCCTGACCACCTGGTTGAGGAAAAAAAGAGGAGAAAAACCATTTTTACATAACATTCCCATCATCTAGAGGATATTTAGATTCTTCAAAAGAGTGAGGATAATTAACACCAACATTCTGGATCAATGGCAGTGCATCTGCACTGGTTTTTCTCATTAGTGCCTCTGTGTCCGCTGGATTCAGGTCAGCTGAAGGGATCTTGAGGAATAATTGAAAGAGAAATTAGCTACAATGCAAATATTGACAATAAAATTATTAGCAACATTACAGAAGTCATGTCACTTGGCCAAACTGTACAGTGCCAGGAAAAAGTAAAATTTTCTTGCAGATGCTCACACTTTGTCAATGTCACCACAAAAAACTTTTATTGTATTTTTTGGGGGATATTATATAGACCAACACAAAGAGAGATTTTATTGTGGAGAAAAAAAGTGCCCTACATTTACATTCAGTCCAATCCAACCAGTTATTTTCAAAAGTTATCTAATTAGTATACAGTCTGTAATTTAATCTCTGTAAATGTGCATGTTTTGTGAAGACCTGAGAGGTTTATTAGAGCACAAACACCATGAAGACTAAAGAACACTGCTGAGGGGAAGTTTAAAGCAGGGTTAGGTTAGAAGCAATGGATATTTGACTACAAGCCTACCAACACATAGTTGTTGGTATGTAAGGCAAGTATTTATCAGAAAAGCAGCTAAGAGTCTTGTAATAGTAATAGAGGAGCCATAGAGTTCCATAGCCCATATAGGAAAATTTGCAACACAACGGCTATTAGCTAAATGGAGCTGAATACAGTGCAATTCTGGAATGAATGCTGTGTGAGGCTGCTAACTTGAAATTGTACAGTGGTAGTTTCACCTTATAGCAGGTCAATAAACCAGGGCTAAAATGGACTCATTGGAACGTCAAAGTCATGTCCAGAGATTTCAACTGTAGATATGCAAGCAAGCAGAAACAAACCCCAAATGACTTGCTGATGAATTTATTGTGAAACGCGGTCAAACAGAGAATTAAAAGGGGTGCTGAACAGAAATGCAGAAGACAAATTTGTATGGTAAAAAAAAGAGTGGGGAAACCATCCTCTCTTCATAAATCGTACTACCTTCTGAAGTACAATTACATTGAAGTGGTGGTAATGTGAATAAGAAAAATGAAAAAAGAAAAGACCTTTCATCCGTTCCCCCATCCCCTTGTTCTTTTTTTTTACCATGGGAGTTCAAAACATTACAGTTCTTAGTCATGTTAAGGGGACGGTGAAGGGCCAGCTCGATCTGAACTTTTGAGTTAAAATTTCCAGGGTCACACTCATTTTCTGCCAAATAGACTCTCTAATGTGCTTCCCTGATTAAAAATATTTTCACTGGCACAAAAACCTTGAAAAATCTAGTTGTGCAACAGTATGTCTGGTATTTTAATTGTGTTTAGAAAACATAAAACTAAGCTGTTGTATATTTTTCTCAATTATTATAATGGACAGTTTGATGTTTATTAGTGTGTCATGCTTAACATCGTCAGTTTTCTTTACTAGTATAGAACAACAAAAACTAGCATCATATTTCATCTTTTTTTAGAAACACAGCATTGTTACAAACACCAAGATAACATGTAGTTTAGTGTATTTCCCTATATTATGTAAAAGTGCCATTATTATATTTCATTCACAACCTTAAAAGATAACATAATATACTTTTTAACAACATTTGGAAGCATTTCAAATTGGATTATATAAAAGTTATATAAAAGTATCTTCTTTTATTTCAGAGAAGAATTATTTTATTCAGTCACTTTTCTTTATTACTTTAAATTAGATGTCAAAATGCATGGGGCGTAATAAGATTGCATCTAAATGTCCTGGTAGGTTACTGCCTATGGATGCACCGATTTGAAAATGTGGGCAGATATTGTCATCAGATATTAAAAATTGTTGTTATGGCTCATAACAGATATTATAAATATATATTTGATGTGTTTCCCTATCCTTTGGACACACTAACAACTGCTGTCTCTCTGCATCAGTTAAACACCCCCTAATCCTGAACTGCATCATGATCACTATATCCAAACAAATACCACAAGACCAACCTCCATCCCTACTGCTCCAGAAACACTAACAGAAATAAGGTGGAAATAAATATCGGCTGTTAATATCAGCACATTTTCAAAATGACTAACGATCTGTCAATTATTGTTGAAAATGGGAAAGAGCACATGCTCAGGTGGAGAAAAATAGGCATGGTCCATTTGGGCAAGAATGGCAACCAATTTTTAAAAGTTTAAAAACCTAAAATTTGACAAATACCTCTAAATTAGGATGGAAGTATCTGTTGCTACCACAACCAGCAAGGAGGATAAGAAGACAAATCTTCAATCCTCAATGTTAAAGATCTGTAGCAAAGTTTTCGTCCCCAGATCAATCCTCAACAATAATAACACGATTTTAAGGTTATGTGGTGTCTTTACTATGATATGCCAGTCAACATGAAAGCTTGTTTATGTTCACTCATAAATTGATGTAATTATAACCTTTGTCTCAGTGTTGTTCAAACACACTTGTATTAGATTGGCATTAGAACTACTTAGCGTTCCTGTGACATTCTGAAAGCCTACAATATGAATGCGACCAAGGGAAATAAATGGCACGCCCTTTTAACCACCATCAGATTCATGCATCAAGTGTCAGCGGTAGCCTTTATTAAGAGTGTTTGCTTCGTCTTTGGTGGTTTAACTCCCAAAGCATAGGGATGCATGAAGAACAACGGTCAAAAACGTTGAGCGTAGACATCATCTCTGGATAATACATAAAGGAGATTTATGAGAAACAATTTTTAGGAGAAAAAAAATAAACCACTTTGTACACACTGTTCAAATAAAAGCTTGAATTATTTTTAAATAGAGGGGGTATTTACTTTCATTGTTAATGAGAGAAGAAAATTAAAATGGAATTCACTGGAGTCTCCTAATTTTGAGGAAGACAGCGCTAAATCACCTGGTAATGATCAGTGGACGAGGAGTCCAATTAAGAGGTACATTAAGTCAGTACCATCACAAATCAGAATTGCTTTCTGGTTGTAAACTTCACTGTTCACAAGCTTTTGTTTTAACGCAAGAATTAGGATGATATAAGGCGCCTGGGAAAAATTTCCCCTGAGATTTTACCATATGTCATCAAAATACAACCGCAAGCTTCACTGTGTTTGATCGACATTTTGTATGATAGACCAACCCAGAGTACTGCATAATTGTTAAGTGGATGAAAAATGATAGACGGTTTTCGAATTTTGTATTAATTTAAATCTGTCAAGTGTCTGTCCCTAGCTCTGTTCCTCAGGGCCCGCTATACTGCATGTTTTAGATGTTTGCCCGCTCCAGCACAACCGATTCAAATGATTACATTACCTCGTTAGCATGCAGTCAGTTGCTGCAGAAGCCTGTTAATCACCCAGCAACTGGGACACACCTAAAGCATGCAGGACAGTGGGCCCTAAGGACCAAGATTATGGAGCTATGATTTAGGGTATGGCTCTATCAGGTTTGTACTTATAGACACTAACATTTTTTCCCATTGTAGATGGGAAGATGATAAAGATGGGCGTGTATCACATAAAATCTCAATAAAATGCACTAATGTTTGTTTTTACAACTTAACAAAATGTGAAAAAGTTCAAGGGATTTGAACACTATTGCAACTCATCACAATCTCATGTAATATCTTAAATAATGTGTATACGACAGGATGTTCTGCTAGTTGAGAACAACGTATTTATACTTTGTATACACACAAAGGTGTAAAAACTACATCAAGATGAGTTTATAGACTCTGACTCCTTCCTTTGTCTATTTCTTTGTGCCGTTGTTGTTATCACAATCACTCAGCAATGTCAGGCTTTAAGTGTGAAGGCAGTGATGTTCTTTTCCATCTATCTGCTTGAGGCGCTAAAGAGCTTTTCCACCATATCTTGTCTGGGCCTCCCTTTTTTCTATGTCTGAAAACGCCTGTGGGCTTAAATTGTTCAAAAAGCTCTCTCATACGAACTTCCTGCCTTATCACTTATTTATTGGATTTTCTGTCCCATATATTTTCTCTCAAAGATAAAGTCAAAGAAAAGTGCAGGCTTTCATTATCCCCAAAGGAACCGGAGGCAGATTTTTAAAAGAAATTAGGAAAACATTTGCTTAAATTAGTAATTATTATGTAACTGCATATATTGAATAGGTTCACAGGTGAAGAAACATCAACCTATGAATACTTATAACACTACTACTACAGTGTTACGGTACAGATAGGTTTTTGCTTGCAATGCCTAGCTTAGAGTATTCAGTGACAATTCTTCATATTTTCTATTCAGAGATTTTTTTATATTAATCAGACAGACTATGATTCAGAGAAGTTTCATTATCAACGCTGCACTTGACAAGATGCCCTTAAAGACACAACAAAGTTCAATGTATTTTACGTGAGTTTTATGTAAAAGAGCAGCACTATGTGGCACATAACTGAAATGGATTAAAAATGATTCAATGTAATACTCCCTATTCCAACAGTTTTTAAAGGGACCTTTTGCTGCAGTTACAGCTGCAAATCTTTTCCAATCCGTAGTGATGGAAAATTCAATGACTGATACATTGATAAATATGAAAACGGGTTCAAAATTAATTACTGATGTCCAAAATCTGTGTCATCTAACATAATTAGTCTGTTTATGGTACATTACACCTGGCATTGAACAGAATGTGATGAGAATGTGCTCATGTGTTGAGCAGTGAGTTTGACCTTTTGCCATCCAGGAAGCGGTTCAAGATGCTTTGGTGGAGAACGAACAAGTAAAAAACTATTTTGTGCCATATTCTGTCAAACTCCTAACCCAGAGGAGGAATAAATGAACTCACCATTGCATATCACATTTTAGCTTTCTGTTATGAAAATGTTTATGATGTTGTGTTATAATTGTAGTTCTTATGGGAGGCATTTGACAGATTATGTAAACCAAATTTCCACTTCTATGGACAATAAAGTTTTTATCTTATCTATTTCAAAAAGAAACTGTAAAGTACACAAAAACTTTGAATGTGTTTGCTCAGCAGTTCCGCAAAGGTATAAACCTTGTAGACTGTTTTATTCAAGGCCGGGACAAAAACCCTGGACTCCTCTTTAGTCCAAGGTTCAAAAGTCAGTAAGATCTTCCTCTTCAACATACACTTTGGTCTTGCTGCTTAAAAATTGGGATTATCAGCCCAGGATGTCACCCTACCAGTGATATCCCAGTTCTCCACGTGACACTAAAAAGACGTGTCAACCATGACAGCCCTTCAGTGTACAGAGGCTTCAGCGTCTCAAGCCAAATCTTATTCCTGTGTACCAACTGGCTAACTGGGGAGCTTTTTAACCACCTTGGTACGTCTGCAATAGTGATGAAATAGCATTCTGATAAGCCTTCTACTTCTCCACGGAATACGAGCTGACCTGATTGAGAAGATACTTCTTCAATTACCCAAGACAATATTCTTAGTTCAGGACCACAGTTCCCCCATCAAACCACGCATCAACATCTTGTCCCTTACTCAGTTACTTCACGGCTTTCCACAGCTTCATTTAGGCCAACCAAATGACTTGGTAGTGAATATGACTCAGTCTGATTCCATGTCCTCATACTCCCTCAGTACTCATTTTTATTAGGAGTCAAGGATAACAGAGGGTCAAATTCAGATGCATTTTAATTTGTAAGATATTTTAAGAATCATGTGCTATTTTCTGTCCACTTTAAAGTTATGTACAACATTGCGATCACTTATAAAAACATAAAATACAAACTTTTAGCTTGTCACCTTGCAGTCTCTAATTATGTTAGAGACTGCAAGGTGTCTCTAACCTTGACACTAGAGACTAGAATAATTTTGCGAAACACTGTAAATGAGCTTGCAAACGGAGACCAGAAGAACAAACTAAATTAGCAAATTAAGAAAAGACATTTTACTCAGTTCTGTTGTCTCTGACCACAACATGTGCAAGTACAGTGAATGTAACAGCACGGATGTCTTTAATTTGAGGTTTTTGTCTGTTGATGCACCTAAATATGATTAGTTTATCCAATTCAAGCACCAACCAGTGCTTTGAAAGCAGGTGCTATAAAAAAAGATTGTTAATGCCCCACACACTGTTTCTGTACTGCTTCCTGACAGCAAAATTGGGAAGAGGTGAAAGAAAGCTAATTTTACTGTCTATCTGACCAGCGCTCTATGATGATACTCATTTAACCAATTTATCAAATGATGGTCAAACATTTAACTTTTTTAGAGCACTTTTGTCATATAAAACTTTGCTCCAATTTTTTTTAAGCGATGAGCCATGAACATAAACTAATTCAGTTTTCATCTTACCTGGTGCAAAATAAGTCAACAGATTCAACCATAAACATAAACAATGATCTTTGCAATTATTGTTCATAAAGAATGAACACTTTAGAGTTGCTTTAATAATTAGACAACGTAGTGTTGCACTGCAGCAACAATATTTAGGTAAATCCTTTCTCATCAATGACGATTCCTTCAACTTTCATCTTATATGATTTAGAGTTTGTGCTGACTGGATGCTACAGGTTTTAAATGCTGTTCTTATATATTGCTAAATTATAATTCTTAAAGTAAATCCACAATCTGTGCATCTCCAGTAAATATTGAATTAACTTTTAATTCCAGTTCCATTAAAAAATCCAAAATTGTTTTTTGAGTATTATAAAAAGGAGGTTTAAAATATATTAGAGCTATTAAAATTGCCACTCCTTAGATCACCTTGGAATGCTGTAAAAAGTTAAGTTCTCGTTAAATTCTTATTTTTAATACAGCCTTGATTAATCAGCGTTGCAGAGGTCGAAGTAAGATTTTTTTTTTTCATTACGATGACCACTTTTATTACATCCAATCAGTGTGAATCTCTTGCTGAATATTATTATCATTAAATATTACTTTTAATTTTTCCAAAGTATTCAAAACTTCCTAAGCAAAGTTTGTTAGATAATTTCTGAAATATGTTGGTGCAGTGGAGGTTGGCGAGGAAGTGGCTTACCTCGGAAAGCATTTTCCTCACATCCACATTTTGTAGAAGGACTTGCTGGGTTTTAATCAGCTGCTGTTGACTGAGGGAGCAGCTGACATTTTGAAAAGCCTCCCTCTCAGCTTGGCTGCTAAATTGGACATAGTCACCCAGATCTGTCCCCTCACACAAGATGCTCCTCACATTGTCAGACCTTGGAATGCCCATCGTCTGAAAAAAAACCAACATTGGCAAAAAGTTGACACACGAGGAAATGGTGCATCTATCCATAACCTTTTGGGTAAGAGGAGGAGTTTATTCTCCCATTTAGTGGTAACACTGTAGCAAAAATATGTACTGAAATATATCAAAGCAAGTCTTTGTAGCTTTCTAGGTAATTAAAAAAAAAAATGTCTTGTTATGAATGGATAAAAACAATATGCAAGACAAATATATTTTTTTTATTATCACCCTGACAAGAAGTTTTTATGCTCTTAACTTGCACATGGACCAACTGTTCAAAATTCCTCTCACCCATTTTATACAGTATTGCTATTGTTTGATGTGCAGGCTCTCTGGCCATCAAACAGACTGCAATGTTTTAGTCATTGTTCAATTAATTTAACCTTTCTTCTGAATAAAAGTTTTTATTTTATTCTTATTATCTCCAGTTTATCTGATAACATTTAATGCACATTTAACAGTCAGGCAAGAGGCATTTGGATAAACCTGTTTCCCTTTAGCAAATTGAAGCTGCACTTGTTAAATTAGCTTTGAAGAGCACTTTGAATGTCAAAACAGAGGCTTCTCTTGCAGGACAGACTGTGAAATGTTTTTTTTGGCACATTTTGCTTTTTGAAAAAGTATAATAGTTTTTAATTTGCTTTGGTCACACTAACCATGAAAGTAATGGGTACCCGAGGGAACTTAATTTGACTGTTTTCTTGGCAGAGGACTACTTACTGAACTAAGCTGAATCTTCGCATCCATGAGGCTTTGAACTACAGCTGGTGAAACTGACAAACCCTCAGTCAGATGGGTGCTGAAGGTTTCATTGTCTTGCAGGATACTTCTTAGGATCACTAATTAAAAAGAAATTTGGAGAAACAGTGTTTTATGGATACACTTTGTATCGGCATAGTTATACATGCAGTACAGGAATGCAATTGAACTCGGAAAAAAAAGCATATTTGATGTTTTTGTCATAAACAAAAACTATTTTTAGACTCTTGTTACAAGCATACATACAGCTCTCTGCTTATCCTTCTGAGATTTGATTGCATCCTCTTAACTAAAACAAAAATTTTAGGCTCATGACATGTGTCACAATGAATGCCCAATATCCCAACTGTACATACCGATGATGTTATCTTAAATGCAAAGATAAATAAAGCTACAAAATTTGATATTATTTTTGAAACATGCAGTGTGCAGCTATTAAAGCTGAAGGTGAAACACCAAAAGCAAAATCACTTTTTTATATTTTCAAATGGTGAATTATTTGGCTTTCAGTTGAAGGGGCTGGTTCCTGAAAGTGGGAACACATGAAGAAAAACAACTTCTAAATTGAGTACATTCATTGCATGGTCTTCTGGTCACCAAGTGTTTTTAAAAACCGAATCGGACACTATTCACATGCAGGTTGAATAGTGTCCGATTGTTTCTGAAAAGTGCTAAACTACTTTCTGTTCTATGTTTACATAAGCTCTACTGAGGATTTCATTGCAAACATGTTTTGGAAAGATAAGTGTTAGCTTTCTGCAATGCATAGTCCAAGTTAATGTGATGTCACACAAATAATGATTATGTTTAAAATCACTTCATGCACACTGTGAAGCATAGCGGAGGATCTGTGATGCTGTGGGCCTGTTTTTGTCCACAGGAAGCCTCAACAGTATGTTAACAAATTATATTGATATCTGTTGGCCAGTATGAAACTCAAAAGGGGGTCATCACTGGGTCTTTCAACAGGATACTGGTCTATAAATGACCAAAGAAACACAAATTCTATTCTATTTTCTTTTCTTAAGAAAAGAAAAAAGCTTTCTTCATTACAGTTAAATCCCTTGAGAGAGGGAGGAACACCTCAGCTGGATGAGAGTGAACGAGAAGATAATTTTATGCTACGCATTTACCAAAGTGTTCTCTGTTGATTAGCTGCCAAAACATCAAGGCCATTTCCAAAAATCGCCTTATTGTTACTCTTCATCACTGAAAGAAACAATGATGCTGCACAGCAGGGGTTCCGACTCCTGCATGCCTACACCCCATGCTATTTTCTTTTTTTTGTGCGTATTTTCTGCTTCCTGGGAGTCCAACTTGTGCTACAGCTGATGATGAAGGGACCGCATAAAATAATTCAATTACAGCTTTTGTAATTGTAATATGAATACCACAGTCAATTATCTGGATAGGGTGGGAAAGGTCCAGTTCTGACAGATGTATTGTGGGAATGACTAGAATTAATTACATCATAGGAAACGCAGCCTTCACCTTCTGAATTCTACTGATGATAATTATTATGCTCTTCATGACTGCAGGAGGTTCAGATGGCCAGTAACGGGAACATGCTTTGCACAAATGACCACCTGGGTCTTTTTGATCAGCCCATGGTCAAAACAAAACAAAAAAAGAGAAGACGACACAATCACCTTTGCCATTTCAGCCTTTTTGATAGCACTTCATTCCCTTTCCTTCTTAATGATCTTTCATGCTCTCGCCTCAGATAGCAAGTGCCATTAATTATGTCCAGGCTTAGATCTTTGATGGATTTAATCTTGTATATTACAAACCGGCGACCCCAAAATGCAAATGACCCACGGCTGCTTGTTGAGCAGCACAGTCCTCCCTTCCTCCCTACCTCTATTGGCTTTTTGCAAATTAGGTGCAGTATGAAAATCTGAATATCATCAGACTAAATGAGCCTAATGCAAAACAGCAGCTTATCAAGACAAACGATCTGTCAGTCTGCATAGCAAATTGCATCATAAATAATCACACACCATTGTTTTTAAGGGATAAAGAGGACTAACAAATCCTCCAACTTGTCATCCACGTGAAGGGGATACTTTCCTTGATTGAGTGTAGTTTAATAAAAGCCATGACAGGGCTATTTTGGCTTTCTTTCTTTATTTTATTTTATTTTTTTCTATGGTGCCACTGTGGTGTGATTATGAGTACACCAAATTTGACCTCACCCACAAGACCTGCTTTCCTCCAAGTATCAGAGACAGCTATAAAATTAATAATAATTTTTTTTTATTATTATTATTAGGAAGATACCATTTACTTATAATAAATTAGTAGAACTAAATAACACCCCAAACCACTGAAACTGTGCATTCCTATCATGTTTAACAGTTGTGGGGTTTAGTCTAAAAATGGCCATTCATAAAATCAAAACATATACTAAGGTATCTCTTGCTTGTTTCCGCATTTCTGGCCATTGTCTCAATTTCCGCAGCTCGACTGCCAATCAGACGAACATTCGGAGTGACGGATGTGACGTCATCCCCGACTTCGCACCCTTGACTGGAGGGTGGTGGCATGCAAATCAAGCTGCATTCAGCCCTGGATGTAGGAGAGGCTCTCTTGTATTGAAGAGAAGCTACTACACGTGTACAACTTTTAATGAGAAGGGCAAATGTTTTTGCACACTGGTGCGGAAATACTTAAATATGGATAAACGAACTTTACTCATCACAAACTATAAAATATTTATCTGACACAACTGCAATTATACATACGTATATTTCCAAACATTTTACTTTATTATTGGTTATTATTTTACATCTTATTCGAGCTAATGTGGCGAGGGGTCAGTGGTGGGGCGATGCCCTTGCGCCCTCTGTTGGCCAGTCGCCAATGCTTACCAGTCTGATTCCCTTTTCCAGGTTCCATTTTAGACAGCACTGAAGTCCACTGGTCAACATTATCTACCAGCAACTGGATCCTATTGAGAGTAGACCTGTCTGCCAGCACAGTCTGCAGCTCAATCAACATCCCAGCAATTCTAGCAAATTGAAAAGACATAGAAGACCTCAAATTGTTGAATTAAAAAGCCACACTAATACTTTATTGAATATAATCCCAAAGCATACATGGAGTCGTTGAAGTTATTCACTTGGCCTGGTGTCTCCCCTGGCGTTGGGTGGTTCAAACATGGATTGTCGATGTTACACATAATTCCTTGAAGCCAGGGCAGTATGCCAGCAGATGGCATGGCTTTGTTTGGGTAGTGGCCTGAATAGGAAAAAAATAAATAAAAAGAGATGAACACATGTTCTTTGACCATGCCTTTCTGAAGGGTAACGATGAACAATTAAATGAGATCTCCTGATTTTAAAATGTTTGATCAACTCTGGTCATACTATCCAGACCTCAGCATGTGACTTCACTTAGTGAATTACATGTGATTACATTTATATGATCCGTTCATATAAAGATGATTTTTTTTTTTTTAACTTCACATCCAATTTGTTTTGGACTAGTAGTTTGAGCTGCGAAAGTGAGTGCTTATATTTATGTATGTATTTATGACATGTTTCCCTCAGCAAAAAGTAGTTTCAATTAAAATCTCACTCATTAGAGACTGAATGTTCAAAGGAACAAAAATGCCTCACTATTTTATATGCAGGATAAACCTATTGTACTTACATTGGCCTTTGTGAATTGGCTTATTGGTAGACCTCACCCCCACCAGTATGAAGAAGAGAAACAGAGGCCAGAGCAGCTCCACAACCAGCCGCACCTGCAACACAGACATTTCTTTCATTAAAATGTTTTGCTTATAAAATGCATCTTTAAAAGTCATGCCAGCTGAAGTAATTTCCATTGTGTTCTCATCTGTCAACACTGAATCTCCACTAAGCAAAAGATAAACATGCTCAGTGTGCTTCGACTCTTTTAGAGTGGTCAAAAGAAAATTAAGCCAGACTGTAAATTAAAACCTTAACGTTTTTGGTTTTTTGGGGGGGAAATCTGGTCATTTACCTGTTGAACCTAAAGCTAGAGAAAAACATGGCAACCTGTTAAAGTAAGTACGGTAACTAGCAAACATAGAAACAGATCTGTCATAGAATATTTCTTTTTGGTAAATTTGTGCATTGTAAATTGATATATTTTGCTCAAGACAGTTACAGTCTTTTATTTATTTTGTTATTTTAATCGTTTTTATGCACACTCGAGATAAAGCAAAAGTAGAAAATATCATCACCTTTTGATTAATTATATATTATATTGCGTAATAGATATTACTGCTGTACATATTTACAACAAAATATCGAAGTTTCAGCTCAGTTCATGACTCTACATCAGCATTCCTTGGTTTACTCCAACTATTACTCCAAGCACAAGATTGAGAGAGCCATTTCAGCCAGTAACTCCCTAAACTGAAGCTATCACACACTCCTTATCATCTCCTTGCCACACTCAATCCTCTCCTGGAAAAAAAAAAAAAGAAAGATTGTCAACCACTTCTTTGCGTTAATACAACCACTTCTCGCCACCTTCTAGGCAGAGTCCCGAGTGGCGTGTCAGGCTTTTTATTTCAACACCAGGGAAAGGTGTAAGAAGACAAACTAACAAAGCACAAAGGTTGACCTCAAGGCTTGGCTTTGTCATATTTTTCCCTCAGGACCAAATGCACTTATAGTACTAATTGATTAGCTATTTCAAGTGAAAGGAGGAGTCATGACAAATATCCAGTGACAAAGAAAATGCTACATATTTGGATTTAATGAATATGTATAATTTTAGCTGCAGTTGGAGTCATTGCTGGCGTTTTGTTAAAGCAAAAAATGTGATCATTTTGGTTTATTAGTCATTTTATTTAGTCAGTAATTTTTTTGTTGTGAAATTGTTTTATCAAACAATGATAATTGTTAATTACATACACTCAATATATATTTCAGAATTATGTGCAACATCATATTAACACAAACATGACATATTATAATTCAAACGTTTCTATATAAACATGTATACATAAGTCACAATGGCATGCAAATTTGATCAGCTTAGACTGAAACAACACAATGAAGCAGTCCATGATGCATAGGCCCATCTATATCTTGTATTTTGCATCTCTTACAACATCACAACACACCACTCCCACTGTCCTGTGTAATCATTCTCTTAGACCTAACCTCGACTGACCTGTTTTGCCAACACACACATCATCTCAGGTGAAGCGACCTGGTTAGATCACTCAATGATTGCATCTGATGACATTAATGGAAATAATAAGCAATGACAACTGTTTTAGTTCTGATAGGTGAACCAAATATAGATCTGGAAAAAAATCTGAATTCTGAGCATTAGCTAAATTACAGCCAAGACAAGAATTGTATAGGTTTGTTTATAGGGCTATGAAGAACACTCTTAAAACTTCGTTTCGAGTTTCTGATTTCATCTAGTGTCACTGCAACACTGCCGAGAGCAGGTATTATCCTAATGTATTCTGAACATAGGAAGAATGGACAGTGAATGCAGATCCCTGAGACTTTCTCAGCGTCTGGCTCCCCAGGCGTTTTGCCATTGGACACCAGAGTCTTTGTGAATAGATAATCTCTTCCTAAGAAATTATGCTGAATACTGGACCATAAAAATCAGTTTCATGCCTGTTATAAAATCCTAAAATGTTGGGTGAGGCATTCATATAATTGGTCATTAACCTCCACAAGCCCTCCACAAGCACCATTGTCCTTGCTAACTCCCACTGGTTTTCCCTAATAATAATATTTCATGTTGACGTTGGCTAAATATCCCCCTGTCTGAAGCATAAAGCCACCACTGTCTGCTTATGTATCATTGGGGGAAAGCATCCCACACCCCACCTTGACCCTCCCAAATTTTTTTTAATACCCACATGTTTTTCTGCAAGGCTGATAGATTTACACAGGCTGCAAAAAACGTAAAACTACAACTCTGCCTTCAGCATTTCTTTAAAGGCATGTTTTTATAACTTACTTGCCTTCTTCACTTTTTACATTTTATTGAACTCAGACAACAGAAACACTGCTGTGCTCGAGCCTCCTGACAAAACAAGCTTGTGGCTGTGAGTCCTGTCATCACTGCATGGAATAAATCAAACACTCCGCAGCTCTCGGTAACAGTAATACCAGCCCAGAAATCAAATAAGTCTCACAAGATTCCTTGATTACCTGTTTGGGTACTTTAAAGTTTACTTGGGTAAGTGCTAACAAAATGAGATGGGTCGGCTGAAATCAAAGGCTTCTGGCGACTTATCAAATGTGATGTGGCGGCGGTGCTGATGAAAGAATTTGCAAAGGAGTACTTTTTATAACCATCTGTCCCACTGTTTTATTTAAAACCCCTTAACTGTCAACCTCAAAACACTTACATGTAAGTCAATGCGTCCATGAGGACACCAGTGTCCTCATGACAGTTAAGAAGCTAAAAAAATCATGCTTAAAAGTAAATGTATATCTTAAGTGCATACTTCTGGAGATGCACAACAGCAGTTGGCAGACTACCATCTTTCAGTAAATACAACCTGTGTTCAAATCCCAGCCTGCGGTCTTTCTACATGCAGCTTGCATACTCTGACTGTGCATGTGTAGGTTCTCTCTAGGTAATCCAGCTTCACCCTACAGTCAAAGACCTAACTGTTAATTGGTCTCTCTAAACTGACCTTACATGCGAGTGTGTGCATACATGGTTGTTTGTTCTGTAAATGTCTATTTTGCCTTGCGATGGTCTGTAGATGTGAGATTGTACCTCACTTAAAACTCACTAAGAGAATAACCAGTGTTTGTTCATGGTAGGGGGATCCATTTTTTCCTTGGAAAAAAAAGATCATTATCATTATTCTAAAAATGCCTCTGACTAATTTTGAAAACAGGCGCAGTTTATCAGTGGTGCTGGGCTTTCCAACCCTCCTCCTTATTTTCATACCTATGCAACACTCCATGGCTTTGTTAACTTCTGAAAAGACTTCAATGCTGAGGATCCGTTTGCATAAACAAAGAAGAGATTCTGTATCCACTTTGACTACCAAATTTATTTATTATAAACCATATATATACATAATGTAATGTTCCATATTGTACAAATAGTTTATTGTTTCGAATGTTTGATATTAATTACTTCGATTTCCATCTACAGTTAAGAAGAAGTAAGCTTATCACAAAGCAGAATATGCTGGTTGTCTGTAATTTGCCTCTGTGAGATGCATAAGTGAAGACTCTGTAAGACATACTTAAACGATTAAAGATTTTAAGAAATCCAAATTTACAGATTAAGCGAGCCCAAAATTAGAAATTAAGTAAACCAAAATTTTAAGAACGGACAGGTGAACAAAGCCAATAAAATTTCCCCCTGAAACTAGAGTTTCTGCCTTTTATGAGGGTGCAAGGAGCAAGGACCGATAGCTTTCCATATTTGGCATCATGGCTTGTGTACCCTTAAAAATCTGCAGAGTGATCTTCACAGGACTCAATCTCCATATATGGTAGCACAACTGTGGAATGTGTAAGTTTTTCCAAGCACTGTCCGGCAATTCTGAAAAAATTAAAATGACAACCGTACTTTTCTCTCAGAAGCTGTGAGGTGCCATGCTACAGTATGTTAACTTTCTGTAGCTTTGCAACAGACTTCGAGAATTTTAAGATTTGGTGACTTTAGGTTGGTAAACACAGAATGCACTTTTAAAATGATAGTGGAAGGAAACACCATTTTAGCTTTAAAAATACACCTTACACTTTAATGCGTTGCGGAATAGCAAGATGCACAATGAAAAATTAACACAGTGAAAGGAAATAAATTTCAGTTAAAAGTCCATTGCATGATGTTATGAAACAACAGAATGTCATATAATTTAACACCATTAAAGAGTTCAAATGTTGACTATTTTCAAAGTATAACTTTAACTCAGAATCTGCGAGAATTATATAAATTCAGAAAAGGAGTTGAATTTAACACAGTTTTGCTGTGCAGTGAGGCCACATGTGTGCAAGGATGCTCCCTCAACCCAGTGTAGGTGATAAGGTCGAGGGAGCAACCTTGCCAGTTTTGGCAAGGTTGTGGAACTGGCAAGGTTCTGTGCAAGAAAATTTGTATTTGTTTTTTTCTTAACAAAAATGAGCTGGACTGTTAATTAAGTATGAGCTTGACTCACACGTCTCTGTCTCTCTAAACATTGATATGTCAGAGATTAATATTCTAGATACAAAATACATAAGAATTAGAAAATCTACTTATTTTAGTATAACTTTAACTCAGAATCTGTGAGATATTGTGTCCCATTAATAAAATAATAATAACCTTTAAAGAAACAGGGATATTTTTCTGACAAACTGTCAGTGTGGGTCTTTTCAGGATGCCTTTAAATGCTGAAACCTCTAACAGCATTAAAAATGGTACATGGCAGATAGAGTTCTAGTTAAAGCATTTAAAGCAAATGAAGTGAAATTAGCTGAAATGCTCAAACCTTTAAGTTGTCATGTTGTGACTTCTTAAAGTGCTAACACTTAAGCTAAAGCACTGAAAGCAGTATAGCTGTCATCTGACTAATGAACAATGAAAGCCATTTATATCCTGCAGGAGTGCCACAAATTATTGATGTTATTATAGCTGTTATAGTTGTTAAGGTTTAGATGAAAGGACTGCCATCAAAGAAGACATCAGAAAATATGTTTTATTGGAAAAAAGTTAATTAAAAACTATTAATTTTTTTTTGTTGATATTTTTATAACCTCCCCTTTTAGGTAGCAGTTCTAATCTCTGAGAAGAAAGACTTTCTGCCCTTCAAACAAAGCCTTTTAAAGTCCCTATCCATTTCCACCGGGCCTAACATTGGCTTTGTTAGAAGTAAAATACAGGCAATGTGACATAACGGGTAGAAGAGATAGATCATCAAAAATTGAAGGTGACACTCTGAATTGGCTGGCATTAAGATAAGATTGTTCTCATTCTCCAGAGAGGGAGTTAAAGGCAGCTTACTTCTATAGGAGACGATTTTTGTTGTAAATCCCTGCCTATTACCGTTCCTCTCCATGAATAACTTAGCTGTCCTTGATAACACAAGTCTGGGACCACATCCTCATTTTCCCCCTATTGCTGACCAATTCTGGCAGATACACATTGATTTGCAGGAAAAAAGAAAAAGGCTGGTGAGCATGAGTGTACCTTTTGTCTCTTCCGGAGAGTGAAGTTCTTCCACAGGAGGAGAGAGAACTGCGTCAGGAGACCCATTATGGCTTTTCCTGGCAATATCTTGCCAATGTGTCGCGATGGCAACTGGCCCACTTAATAAACCCTGGAGGGAATAAAAAAGGCAGAGTTTGGTTTTAATACAGCGAAGCAATACATCTTGAGGGAATGCCACTAATCACTCACTTCCCCAAGCCTTGGGGCTTATGGTGCAGCACCTGTTCGAAGAATTATTATCACCTACGCTCAGCAAATCTCAGGACGGCCAACGTCTCAGCATGTGGAGATTACACAGTTTGCCTCCACAGCACAAGACTTTTTTAACAAACACCATGGAATTGAAATATGATATGACACACATATTAGGGATAAAAGAAATCTCTGTTCATATGTTGAAAGAAATTTTTTCTTTCAACACGTGGCATAGTCTTCATCTCAGAGACGTCTGTCTTCCTAACTGTCAATTATTCAGCTTAAAAGACTATAGAGAACAATAAAAGTAGGATAAAAAAGGTCTTAACAGCTTCATCACTTTTCATAGTAACAAAAGACTGGTGTAAAATATTTATTGCATATTTTACAGGCTACTCAACCCTGATTACACAGCTAATAAACAAATATGTCTGCTGTGCCATTTTTATGTGGCTACATCAAGAATGACCTTTATTAAAGCTCCACAAGTGAGTGTCTTTCCACTAACTTCACTTGGCTTTTTAGTATGAAATAAGGTACAGGTTATTAAAACAGGAATTTGGCTCTGTTGCTATTTTCAATGGGTTACTAGAGACCTCCTTCTTCCACCCTAAGGGAAACCAAACTTAAACCCAGCATGGTTATGATGAAGTCAATTCTGCAACGATTGTGCAAAGTTACAACATTATGTACCTTGACAGAAACATTAAGAACTAAGACAGGCATGGAATCCTGATGTGATCAAAACCACTGATGTCAGCACCTTCCAATAACAGACCCAAACTGGTATACAACCTCCAATAAAAAAAATTTTTATTGGAGGTGCATTAGCACTAATCACCAGAGATTAGTGCTAATGATGCTAGTAAACGCATACTTTGACAATTTAATTTTTGTATTCTTTCCCCATTTTATTGTTTTTTATAGATTCTGCAATAACAAAAATCAAAATAAAATACAAAGTAAGGGAACAAATTGTACTTTTTGCAACAGTCTGTTGGTAGCATAAGATCCAATTTGCAACAAATTGATTCTTTGTCGAGTTCTTTGCCAACATCATATTCATCTCTGGAGAGATCTTTTTGTGGTTGAATAATTTATAAGTAAGAGTTTTACAGTACAATAGTGATGTGAAAAGAAAAAAAAAAGAATCTTAAGACCTAAGAATAAAGCCATAACAGAGGAAGCAAAACATACAAAAAACAAGAAATGACTCAAGACTGTGGCAAAGTAGTGAACTTTATTAGTTGTATCCCATTCAATAAATCGGCATTTGGAGCATTAGGGTCCAGCTCCAGTTCTCAAGGACTGGTGTTCTACCAGTTTGAGGTGTGTTTCTACCTCCTCAGCATACCAATGTTCTGCAGAGGCCTGATAATGAACCATCATTTCATTAATATGAACCAGGGGAAGTACTAATGCTACAGTCCAGTTGTAGACAGATCTAGGAAGTTCTGACTTACCAATCAGGAAAACTTGACTGGAATGCTCTACCAAGTCTGATTTCCCACTGAGAAGGTGGGAATAACTCAAGACTTTATATAGCTGGTTTTCACACAGACAGTAGTAAGCTGTGGTGGAAATATGTCTAGAATCAATGTTACATGTTACACATAATTTGTGCAGCTCTATGCTGAAGAAATTAAAGTAGTTTATATATGGAAAGTAAAGTTGGACATTCATAAATGGTACTGTAAACAATGCTTATGGGATCAAAATGTTGAAATTTTGACTTCCTAACTGGAATACTGTTGCATCGAGTGTGATGTCAAACCCAGCTCCGATTTCCCCCTTCCGGGGTAACTGGAATGTGGCAGAAAACATGCAGGATACTGGGCCTTGATGATTGACTTTGGACACCACTGATTTAGGAAAACCAAATATGTTCTGAAATTTGTTGAAAAAAAATTTTACTTTTAAGGTTTAATGTTCTGAACTGTGACTGCGGGGTGGAGCAGGTAGAGGCTCTGGACTTTATGGCCTGAGAGCTGGCTAGTGCTAAATTAATCGATGCTGGTTGAACTGAATTATTTCTCTACTGCTCTTTTTCAAAACTCATATTTTAACAGTCACCAGAGGCTGCAAAATCCAATTCCCCTCCATCAGAGTGGCTTTATTTGTAGTGTTTATTATGTGTTCATGCCCCCTCGTCCCCTGATATTTCTTTGTCTTCTGAAGGAGATGGTTATGGAACTCTACAAGGACAAAAAATAAAACTAAAAAACAACACAAAAAAGAAAAGGGTGGGTCATTAAACTGAGGCTTTGTACATGCATAAAAACCCAGCTCCTTCAGCCTCTTGTATAATTAAGCACAGCATCCTACCGCAGACTTTGAGCCTCATCTTTTGAAACATGCAACGGACAAGATGGGAACAGCTCAGTACCACCTCCACTCAGAAATCACGTCAACCGTGAAGGGTACACAACATCTCTGGGAATTTACTGAAGCAGCGCGTCAGGAAATGTGTATGTCAGACGTGTTTATATCTGAAGGAAAGAAAATATTTTCCCCCAGTTTTGTGATGTGGGTGAGAGTCGTAGGAAAAAGCTCAATTCAGTGACTTGCTCCTAGTTGAAAAGGGCTGTGATTGTGATGGGAAAACAAGAAATCTACATGTTGAGCTGTTTTCCAGAATTTGGATTTTAATCTATGACTTTCTCTTTTCAAATTAAGACTGAAGAGACAGTTGCAATTTGGCACTTGTATCAGCTTATTACTGTATCAGTTCCAGAGAAAGCCAAGCTGAAATGAAAGCAGAAAAAACATTGCTATATTAAAAAGAAAGCAAACTATGGGGGGAAATATAAGTGATGATGCATGCCTGATATTTGGGAACTGAAGACTGAAGTACATTATTTCAGCCTCCAGGATAATCGAAAGGAAAAACAGATATTTGTAATAGTGCGTGAGAGCAGACGACAGCAAAGAATGACAGCAAACATCACTTACAAGATGGGTCACCATAGCCCTCTGAAGAGCATAATTGTCCCTGTGCTTCTTTGTTCAATCTGTCTTTTCTTTTCTTGTCTGTCTCCACCTCTATCTTATGAACGGTGCAATTTTCACAACAATACAAAAGTTCTAGACAGTAAAAGCGGTGTCCAAAAAGGTAAACATGTCTGCCGACAAGTGAGAAGGTTGTGTTTGGGCTCCTATACCAAACCACATAGGTGTCAATATACGTTAGTTTTACAAAGCAGGAGAAATAGCGTTTCTTACCTTCTGTTTTTAAACCACTCTGAAAAACTTTTCTTCGTCTCTTTATTCGTCCCCCGGAGTTTTTTTTTCTGCTCCGAATCTTTCGCTCCCTCTTGTCGAGTTGCCCAAACGCCACAGACCAAAACAAACTTTATGCAGCTGCTGCAGTTGGATATTTGTTTAACCTGTAAACAACTCCACTGCGGTCGGTAACGCAACTTAAACAGCGGCATAAAGTTTGTTTTGGTCTGTGGCCTCAAAAGACTGCACAGAGCGACGTAAACGTCACATGCAGTTACGTCAGCTCGAAATGTGATATGTTCAATACGGAGCGGAGACAACAGCATTTAGGCTAGCTTAAGCTAACCTGTATATTTACTCTCTTGTTGATATACTGACATTTCTTACCTTCTGTCTTTAAACCACTCTGAAAAGCTTTTCGTTTTTTTTCTGCTGCCCATCTTTAGCTCCCCCTTGTCGAGTTGCACAAATACAATTCAACTATATTAAAACAAAGAAAAAAAAACGCCTCAGTGCGTTCTCGAAGGGACGCTGGCCAAGCTAGCTGTATGAGGGGAGAGCGGGAGAGCGGCTCATACAGCTGCTCTTCAACACAGCTACAATACAATACAGCTACAACTTCACTTCGTTCGGTAACATAACGTAAAAAGCGGCATAGACTTTGTTTTGGTCTGTGGCCTCAAAAGACTGCACCGAGCGACGTGAACGTCACATGCAGTTATGTCAGCTCGAAAGCTCAATATGTTCAATACGGAGCGGAGACGGTGCGTTCTCGAAGGGACGCTGGCTAAGCTAGCTGTATGAGGGGAGAGCGGCTGGCAGGAGGGGCGGGGTGGCTAATCAGTGCTATTCCTCTGTTATTGATCATTTCAAATACAAACATCGGTTAAGTACATAAAATGCTAATTAGAAAAAAAATCCCCACATCGTTTTTGCGCTCCCTCTAGTGCAGCGCCCCTCCTGGCGACATACTGGTGTAGTTATTGGGGCATGCCCATAGCAATGCATAGGAGGCAGTGACAAAGTCACAGCCTCATGCATTGCATGGCATGCACCTATTGTTCTTCACCCAATAGAACGCCTCTTTATTATTATTATTATTATAACTTCTTCTTCCGTGACCGTTAATGCGGCTCATACCGCTGCGTGCCCACCCACAAAAGTGGTATCGAAACGTGCGGCTCGGCGCCGGCATTGGAGCTATTACTTTTATGGGGATTCGGACTTACGATGGCGACGTAAAAAGCAAAAAACGATTTAAAATTTTTGTCAGTTTGAAACGGCGGGAACTAGAGTGTAACCGACGTCTCGTTAGAGTGTGGGAAGCAGAGAGATTTTGACCCCCAAATAAATTTTGAAATTGCCGTCACGCCCACAAATATCGCCCTATCTGTATCAAACTCGGTCAAAACATCGATACGAGTGTCTGCTCCGGTAAAATGTTTTCTAAATTTTCCTAGGGCTTACGGATTTCTGTCAAGGTGCTTTAGAGCGAAGTCATGCGACAGGATTTTCACACCCTCGGCCTCATTGACTTCCATGTATTTCTCAAAAATGTCAAACCTCAGCGCACAACCATTTCTATCTCGTCGCTGTTATTACTGTGAGTGATGTACAGATATGATTCGCGGCACTATCGGAGACGAAAGATAGCCCTCTCATACGCTTCAAACCGTTTTCCGATACGTGCCACGGTTCCCGAACGGGAAGGAGTTGTTCGGAATGGTTTTTCCATTCAAACTGCCTGGGTGTCTCACAAAGATAGAATTCTTTCTCCACCTTTCTGTTTCACACACATGGCAGTTGGCAGAGGATCCATTCCCATAGCAACGGAACACAGCAGGGCCGAGCAGCTGATTAGGACTACAGATTAGGACTACAAATACTCCATATTTGTAGTTTTAAATAAAAATCTGTTAAAACAGAACTGACATGTAGAACTACTTGCTGTTTTGACCAATAGATAACTGATTTATGAACACAGCAGGGCCGAGCAGCTGATTAGGACTACAAATACTCCATATTTGTAGTTTTAAATAAAAATCAGTTCAAACAGAGGGCAGAACTGACATGTAGAACTACTTGCTGTTTTGACCAATAGATAACTGATTTATGAACACAGCAGGGCCGAGCAGCTGATTAGGACTACAAATACTCCATATTTGTAGTTTTAAATAAAAATCAGTTCAAACAGAGGGCAGAACTGACATGTAGAACTACTTGCTGTTTTGACCAATAGATAACTGATTTATGAACACAGCAGGGCCGAGCAGCTGATTAGGACTACAAATACTCCATATTTGTAGTTTTACATAAAAATCAGTTAAAACAGAGGGCAGAACTGACATGTAGAACTACTTGCTATTTTGACCAATAGATAACTGATTTATCCCAAACACTGTTACTCATAGGATTAGTGTATCCCTTTAAAATAAAGCGTACTGAAAATTTCAAAATAAAAGACCTGAAAATTTTAAAATCACATAATTGCTCTTTGGAGCAAAATATAACTGATTAAACCCAATCACTGTTACACATGGGATTAGTTGGGCCCCTTGAAATGATGATTACTGAAAATTTCAAAATAAAAGCCTTTACATTTTTACATCAGATAATTGTTATTTTCGCAATTGCAAAACTGATTTCACCGAATCAGTGTTACACATGGGATTAGTTGGGCCCTTAGAAACGATGATTACTGAAAATTTCAAAATAAAAGCCCTGAAACTTTTACATCAGTTTATTTTTGTTTTGGGCATTTTATAACTCATTTAACTCAATGAATGTTAATCATGGGATTAGTTTGGACATTTAAAAATAAGCTTACTGAAAATGTCAAAATAAAAGCCTTAAAATTCGTCCGTGGCTAGGGCAGCGCCGCAGGCGCTGCAATGATATTATTTTTCATTATCTTTTTCTCTCAGGTTAGGGCTCTGTCTTGCGCAGCTAATTAGCATTAGCATTTTACCTTAAATAAGGTATTAGCTATGTCTAAAGCTTATTAGCCATGTTTCGTGTACTAAATGGAGTAAGTCAATTGCAGACAACATGCTAGTGATGTACCACATGCTACTGACATTAGCATTTGCTAATGCTAACATTAGCATTTTGGCTAATTTTAGCTCATTCACTCATTTTAACATACTGAATGGTGCAAGTACATGTTAGTGAACATTCTTGTGATTGTCCACATGCTACATTGCATTGTTTTATCATTGATGCTAATGTTTAGCATCAGAATCCGACGGGCACACTTTGGCAGGCCCCGGTTAAATTTCTCCAGGAATTTTCTAGTTTGATCTTTTGTTCTCTGCTCGTCATTCATTCAATCTTTGTCATTTGTGGAGTTATACTGACACCCAGTGGCCAACCATGCTGGTGTAATTATTTGATCTTTAGCGCTCGCCATTCGATCTTGTCATTTGTGGAGTTATACTGACACCCAGTGGCTAACTACTGAAATAGTTTGTAAACTGACGAAGTACTTTATGTTATTTTTAACTGAAATTAATCAGTATTTGTACTCTAACAATTTTTAGAAAAAAACGAAAACATGTAACAATGTATATTTAAATAATTATTATGTTAACAAGGCCTGGATAAAAGCAGTATTCTGTATTTGTACTTGTTTGAAGAGAAAATGACATCTTTGATCTAAAATAGCCGACTTCCTCTTGGGTTTAGACCATCTCTCCATGAGGCTTTTTTGTATGTCCTGACAATATACACATGTGCACCAAGTTTGGTAATTCTAGGTTAAAGCATGGCTTGGGACTGATCAATGGCGTTACAGATCACTTCGCCACGCCCCCACGCCCACCTGCTCTGTCAAAGCTGGTCGGTGTTGGAATCCAGAACACACCAACTTGTCTTCTGTCTCTGGGCACAGTTTCATGTTGATGAGGTCAAAGGGGTCAGATAGCAACCGTTCAGAGTAAAACATGACACTTCCTGTTCTCAGGGGGCGTGGCCTAAGTGATGTCATCATTCGACCATTGGGTATTGTAGGACACCCGATGATGATCAATCACAGTAACCTTGGTGCCTCTGTGAGTTTTGGTGTAGCAGATATAACAGTTTCATGTTTCATGGCGAGTAGGTGAGCTTTGACCCCTGCTAACGCCCCTTCAGCATGCTCAAAAGCTCACCGTTTTGATAACTTTAAATGGGACATGCCTTATGAACAGACTGACCAAGTTTGAAGCCGATCAATCGAAATCCCTAGGAGAAGTTCGATCAAATGCGAAGGCTGTAAACGGCAAAAATGGGGTCAAAATCGGAACTTCAATCCAAAATGGCCGACTTCCTGTGATACTTGCACTATTAATTGTAAATTTTGAGCGTCTTGGGGAGCTCTACAAGTGTACCGAATTTCATGTCTCTATGATGAAGTAAGGGAATAGCAATGGGTCCTTTGAAAATTGCTAGGTGGCGCCGTTGAGCCATTTCTTTTGCGATTTTTGCGACGACCTTAAATATCAAAATTTTGAAACTCTCTTTACGCGTCCGCCAAGTTTGGTGACTTTTTGAATATGATAAAGCCCTCAAAAAGCCCACTCTTTAGGGGGGCAGAATAATAATAATAAAAAACAGTAGAAAAACAATAGGCCTTCGCAGCGCTTAGCTGCTCGGGCCTAATAATAATAATAATAATAATAATAATAATAATAATAATAATAATAAACAGTAGAAAAACAATAGGCCTTCGCAGCGCTTAGCTGCTCGGGCCTAATGAGAAACAGTGCAAAAACAATAGGCCTTCGCAGCGCTTAGCTGCTCGGGCCTAAATATTATGTTAATACTTCTTTTTCAAATAAAGTTACAATTTATAGTGGTTCTCATTTGAAGGGTTGTGTTTCTCTGGTATAGGAATATACCTTGATATAGGCAAAAAAAAAAATAGAAAAGAAAAAAAAGCCAAAACCAAAAGGTGGTTTTAAATACTCTACTAAAGAGGTTGATATAAAGATAAGAGTCAAGTATTTTTCATTTTTAGAAAATACATTACATTTTATTCCCAAACTTAATGTTATTCATTTAAAAATTCTGTAAAGCATGTCAGAATCAAAGGTACATTCAGTTTCCTGTCGGATGACAGATGTTACTCTCCCACGTTAGCGATTTTACAACAGTTTCAACAACAACCAAACTCTCCGGTCTTAAAGGAAGAGTTACTGCAGTGCTGCTGTTGTACCATCTGGCTCTACTGGATCGTGTTAGTTCAGATGAAGAACATGAGTTCATAGAAAATTATATTTATCCTTCTCCCATTATTCTAGTGCAAATTTATTATCTCAACATATCAACAGACATCAAGCATGACTGAATTTTCCTGTTTCTCTACAAAAAAGGAATGCTGTGAGATCTGATTTTCCTCTGGTGACCCATCAGCAGCCATGTCCTTCAGCTCTACAGCACTGTGGGCCACTCCAACCTCTGAGTTTCTGCAGCATAATCACCCGCCTGTGGCAGCTGTGAAAACCTCCTTTGTATCGTTGCATTGCCTTTTTACTGCAGCGCTGCACCTTAAGCTATCAGCCCCCCTGTTCTCTCTTCAGGCACGTCTCATGCCTCTACCAAGCTGTCAGTAAGAGAGAGTTTACTGACCCCAAGATGAGACTTAATTTTCCTTCGGAGCCCCAAACTGAATTCTCAGCAAAGAAAGCCGAGAGTTTCTGGATAATATAAGCACCCTTTCCTTTCTCCGTTTATATTCAGAGATCATAGCCACAGACTGTAACACACACCTCTAAAAAAGGGAGAACAATGCAATGCGCAACAATAGATTTAATGCTGTGAAATCAACTAACCTGCCACATATCTCTCAAAGCACAATTTTTCTAGTGCCAAGATGATTTTACTGTTCCAGTTCACATTCTGAGGATAGCAGCGTCCTTGTCAGAAAATAAGCATGTACAGACTGCAAACAGTATTACACATAATGAAGAAAAGCCCTTTTCCACGGCTATTCATTTTCTCGATAGACTGACTCAGATGCGGACCCATAATTACTTATTTGGGTTGAGAGTTATGCCATGGTTGAGAGGACAATGTGGCCAAATTGTGCTGCTGCACACTGTTGTTATGGGCCTCAACAAGAGGTTGTGCTGACATTAAATTTGAAAACAAATAAATAACTCATAATAGGGATTTTTTTTTTTTTTGTCCTTTAGGTGAAAGAATAGAAAGCAACTGTTATTGAATAGGTGTTTAACACAGATCAAGTCTGGCTGATGGTAAAATAATCCTTTAAACATGCATCCTAATAATCCACTTTGGAGGTCAAATGGTTTGACTCCTTTGATTTAGTCATATAAGTCAAGCTACATATTTTGACTGCTGATTCTAATGTATATATGGCATTAAAAGGTGCATGAGTGAGACAGATGAAAATTCTGTGATTTACAATATGCAACAAAGCATTGTTAAAATGTATTTAAGCCAAAGAAGGTCAAAAGTTAGTCCCCCAAAATATTAACAATAATAACACAACGATCGCAGTCAAAAGAATTTATGGAATGCCGTAAGTCAAAGTAAACTAAATAATAATAATAAAAAAACGAGGTGATAAACAGAAAACAAAACTCTTAAGAAAAAGATAAGAGGTGAGTTTCGAAACCAAAGTGTAGCTATCTTCTACTTCATCAAGGACAATCCGTCTTGTTAAAAGCTTATGTAATCTGAAACAGATTTGTTGAACACGACAAGGAGTTCGCTGCGCTCCAATGGCCTCCACGGTCACCAGAATTCAATTCAATGGTGTACCTTTAGGATGTGATGAAATGGGAATATCACATCAGGGATGCGCAGTTGAAAAAAAAAAAATGTTGCAACTCAGTGATGCAGCCACGTCCACACAATCAACCATCTCTGAGGAATGGTTCCAACATCCAGCAAAATTAAAAGCAGTTCTAAAGGCGAAAGTGGACAAGTGATGCAACTGTTTTTCTTTTTTGTTCTTAATTCTAGATTACAGGCTGCCTCCTATATTACATGAGCAAGTGGCATTCACTTGGAAAGACTATTCAGTTGTCCTTCCAAGAGCAGTAAAATACTGTCATAATGTTACAGTACAATTACAGCAGGTCATTGCCCTGCAGGGCATTTGCTGCAGGTTATTTCACTGGAGAATATGTTGAGTATCTGAAAATTGTGCCATGCACAGCAAAGCTGTCAATCACATCTTTCTGCTAATTGCTCCTTCATTAGAAATCAATCAAAGTGATGGCTAAAATATTATGGGATAAATCTTAGCAGTTAGTGAATCATTACTGCATGTCAATCATAGACATGCGTTTGGTTTATGTGCATTGCAAAGGTATACACACCTCTCTGCTTCCACTAAAAGCAGTAAATCATGGAAATATATAACTCAACAGGGGTCAAAGCTCACAGCGCCTCCAGATTAGCAAACAAGCTCTCTGTTAAATTTTAAATACATTTGACAGAGAGCTTGAATGTGTGATTTTGAACAAATTCAAAATCCAACACTTAGTAAACAGTAACTTTTTCATTCCTGCTGATTTTTTGTGAAAATTAGGCATCACTTCACTTTTCCTTGTTTTTGCCTTCTTTTTTTCTTTTTGAACAGCAGTAGCCTGCAGACCAGTTTAATAAACGTTTTCAAATGTGATAAGCAGTTCTCAAGGCAGTCTATTTGATCCCGCTCCAGTCTAGAAGGGAGGGAAGGAAACACAAACAGCTACTCCGAGCCCAGAGTCTGAGCGTGCCTCAG
This sequence comes from Poeciliopsis retropinna, assembly GCA_010277075.1. NCBI lineage: Eukaryota > Metazoa > Chordata > Actinopteri > Cyprinodontiformes > Poeciliidae > Poeciliopsis > Poeciliopsis retropinna. The sequence goes on from VMRM01000019.1 coordinate 7,066,070, forward strand.
GAGTACAGCAGCGAGCTACAAAAAAACAACAGCAGCCAGACCAAAGACAGCATCACAGGAGGCCTGGCTGCAGAACACGTGTCCTGTTAGAGAAAACAAACTGTCAGAAACAACTTACCTCCAAGCTGTGCGGTCTTTACCCATCAGCACATCCCAGGGCTTCTATGGATGGAGCAGTTTTTACCTGCCGGGCCCTTATGCCTCACCAAAGAGCCTACCTCTCTTTTATTTCTCACTCCCGTGCCTATCTCCTGTGTCCGCTGTCCTCTTTCACCCACAGTCATAAAATATGCAAATGGCCTCAGTAGAGAACACTGTGGTGACTGTAGCCACGGCAATACTCCAACCAGGAAGCACACAAGAGTCGTACATTACACAGAAAATTCCCTGAAGCTTAGTCCCACAGCAGACTGTGTTCATCAGCTTCTTCTCTCTGTCTGAGTGAGGAAGGGCAAACAGGAGCACTGACCTGTATTTCATTCACCTTGTGTCTCAGTTTGGGATTTAGTCACCTACCTGTTGACTTAGCTGTTCCTGAACTAATTAGTCTGAATTAATCCTCTTCTTTTAATAAATAAAGCATTAGTCGGAGAGGTTAGAGACCAGATGGGATCGTAAGAAGTTCATTTATTTGTTCATTTGTTTACTGAGGGACGAGGCCAAGATGCACATGTTGATGATATTGTCGATGCTCAGTTGAATGCGTCACATGGGGGAGAGCAGCTAAGTGCATCGACCGTAGGCTTTTATAGCAACAATATAATTTGGTAACAAGGGGGCTAAGAGTTTATTATTCAGGATGATAAAGAATAATACCAAAGGTGCACTGGGAGGATATAATTATGTAGATGAGATGGGTGTTTACTGAAAGCGAAGACAAGTAATGAAAAGAGAAACCTCACACTGGATGATGCTTCTGTCATGTTAAAACATTTACAGATGTTTGTTTCGTGCTGTTTTAAATTCACCTTAATAGAAGCCATGTTCCACTGTATAACATTCCTATCTCTAACACGCAATTACTCAAATTGGCATACCTCCAATAACAAAGCTGGACTTTGACTACGCCATTGCAACAATATGTTTAAATCTAAACCACGATGTATCTCTATATGGCTAGGGTAATTTTTGAGTCAATAGCACTTTCAAAATTTGAACTCTAAAGATGAATAAGTGGATATGCACTGTAACTTCGGTACAATGCTTTGAAAAAGTATTTTCCTTCTTAAAGATTTCTTTTGTTTCTGTTTTTTTTTTTTTATCATATTTTAGATCATTAAACAAATTTGAAAACTGCAGGTACAGAATTCAGTTTCCAAGTGATGGTTTAATTTAAGGAGAGAAGAAAGGTGTACAATCCAACTTGGTCATATGCAAATGTTAGGATCCCTTAGCTTTTGGAAAGCTAAGTTAAATGTTATGTTCCACATTCTTGTCAAACCTGTCAAATCAAGAAATCATTTCCAGGGAACCTCTTTAAAAAAAAATGGAATCGGCTTTAAGATCTTAAAAAGCAATTTATCATGTCCCAATCTGGAAATTAGCCTAAAATAAAATAATTATGATTTTACAAAGACTTTGTACAGGGACATGCATCAAAAACAGTACAATGAATAGATAAAGTCTAAAATATACAGTTGTTTTTTATGACTGTTGCCAAACAGTCACCTTTCATGCTCCTTTCAAAGACGCAAAGTTTTCCAGTACTTGCAATCACTTAGGGGTCAGTGTGACTTGTACTTCAGTTGCGGGCCCATACTCTCAATTAGTTACACATATTTGAGCTCATGGAGCCCAGGTGAAAGACTGACTTCTCAAAAGTAATTGCTTCAACTAATGAAGTGCTGCTGCTCAAACGTGCCAGTGCTGTGGAGTGCATCTGTCGTTCCCAGGTCAGTAAACCTTTTTAATCTGCCATATAAACAAAAAAATAAATAAATAAAAATAAAAAATATCACTTTCAAAGGACAATGTGAACAGAAGCTTTGCCTAGTGCACTCAATAAGTAAGGCAAACTAGTGAAGATCCATCAGAAAAGCAGATTTTCCTCCTGGCAAACACTTCATTAGCTGGTTTTCACCTTTAAGAAGTTCATCATCTATAAATCATGTACTCTCTCTGGGACGTCTACATTGAATAATTGGAGAGCCATTTCCTATTCTGAAATGGAAAGCAGTGATTGAAATAATTTGTAAACTGTGCGGATTAAAGTGTCCAGGAGAAAGATTAGCAAAAGTAAAACTAATAGGGCATTTTGGATAAGGCCCCGAACATAACCATGAAAAGACAGATTAATTAAACAAAGCTGGGTGAAATGTTCTCTCCAGTCTGGCTTGTTCCAAGCTGTACTTTAATCACGTTGTGAGAAGACTCCCCAATGGAGCCCTTTAACGCTTTATTCCACTCCTCTGCTCACACGAGTACCAATGTTTCCTGTGATTTACAGTGACATTATCTTCTACACAACAATGGAGGAATGTGTAAAAACATTTTGTTTCCTACAGTGTTTTATTGGCTTAGTGAATAAAAAATAATAAAAAAAAGAAATAGAAATAAAAGTTAGCACAGAATGTCTTATTTGCAACAAAGTTTGAGTTGGAAGTTTTGCATCATTAGGCTCATATGCATGGGTGTGTGTGTGGCTTTATATTTTGTACATTGTAAGGACCATTTTTCAAACACACTACATTGTGGAGACCAAAGTGCTGTTTTTGGGTAAGGACCTAGGTTTAGAGTTGAAGTGTGAATTGAGTTTATGTTAGGTGTAGGGTTAGATATCTAATGGAAATGGTTGGGTTTAGAGTTAGGCTATTGAAATGAATGAAAGGTAAATGGAAGCCACTTCAAAGTCTTTGTGAAAACAGAAAGACACACTATCTCTGCGTGAGTGTCCTTTCCATTGCATAGACGTTGACTGCAGTTCTAAACTCCTGAAAGTTACAGTGAGAGAATAATGTCAGTTACCTTATTTTTAACTATTTGTTCTAGCCAATATTTTGGGCATCTCCTTAGAACCGTTTATATTAATATTGATTCATCTTACTGGAAACAACAATATTTTTTATTAGTTTAATCTGTGCTGCTATTTAGCAATTATGCTAATCGGATTCTTCTTTTACATAAATTTACGGACGCTGAAAGTATGAGAACGACTGCAGAATTACAGCTGTTTCTGTGGCTTTCAATTTTTTCTTAGCAAGTGAAAATTCATCCTGAAGGAGAGAAAAGCAGAAAACTTGAGGGAAAACAAATAATGGATTTCCTCAACAGATATTGTAACTTGATTCTGACTGCTGGCTCTGGTTGAAATTGCATTTGTTTTGACATCAGACAACATAGCCCACACATACTGTGAAGAAGGAGAGTTTTTTTTAAAAAAAAACTTGGGTAGTCTGTTTTGACATTAATGCTACATAGCCTGCAGAAAGAACATCGTGCAGAGGATAAAAAAAAAAACAAAAAAAAAAACAGCAGACATATTTACACATGCCAATTAGATCAAAGAAGAAGAAGCTTTGAGGTACTTCTGTGATAAAGTTGTAAGATTCAAAAGGTTAAATTGATACATTTCTTAGCATATATGAATACAAAGGTTAAAAATTACAAAGTTAATAATTGCATCTCTGTCTCTACAGAGATGCAATAATAATGAAGAAAACCAAATACACAGAAAAATAAAGGTAATCTGAATTCCAAGTGACCTGACAGACTACGTTGTAGATTTTCAGCCTGAAATAATGCTAAACACCAAAGGAAAATAATATAAAATAATATAAAATACAATAATATTACAGGTGTGAAAGAGAGCTGTTGTGTTCAGCTTTTACTGCCTTGGAGCAATTCTTATTATTTCCCTTAAGAGATTTCCAGAAAAACCTTTTCTATTTTTTAATACAAAAGTACAAATAATGTTACAATTCTCAATAAAACAATTGTTACATACATTTCTGCATATGCAGAGTTACCATTTTAGTTCATGAATGGCAATCGAGTTAATTCTGGAGTTTAGATAAAACACAGGGCTTATTGGTTAAAGAACCCAGTTAAACATAGGATTTTTTCCTCACCTGTGTGTGATTTAATCTATGATCAATGGGTTAGTCTGCCCGGTCACAGCCAGACATGGCACCTGCTGCTGCTCTCGCATGGAGAACCACAGGAACAACAGTTCCAACCCAGTTGTTTGCCTGCATATTGATGGGGCTTGAATCTGCCCTGGTATAAGCTGCAGTACTTGCTTTTGCCCTCTTTAACTTACACGAGCAGTGTCATTGTAAGGAATGCCAACATTTAGCATCATAAAAATTACATGCAGAATCTGTCAAAAAGCGAAAGTAAGGCAGATGTACATTTGAAGAACATGAGCAAAGCAGTGTAACGTTAAACATAAATCATGTGCAACACCTATAGAAATAAATACATAGTAATTTAGCCAATCTTGGTTCCTTATTTATTAGATGCTTTTGAAGGCACGATTAAAATTAAACTATTATATCGAAAGGCTATAACTTGTTGATATGTTTCTCCTAGTAGATGATACTCCCTGCGTTTCTGCCATGTCGAAACATATCCAAATTAATATCATCACCAGCTTATATGAACACTACAAAGTTTTAAAATATGAGAACATGTTAAGAATATCCTCACCATGTAGTTTTATAATTAAAACTAAATGGTAATTATTTGATTTAATCGATATGTGGTTTTTCAAGATCTTTATGTGGGAAAAACCTGGGAAAAAAGTATGCATTTTGTAGAACCTCCTTTTGCCACAGTTTCAATTCTCCACCAGATTCAGACATCTAGTGAAGTTGTTGCCAATTCTTTTTAAAATAGCTCAAGTTCAGTCAGACTGGACGGAGAACATCTATTTTCCATTTTTAGCGAAGATTCTAAATTTAGTTGATCTCTAAATCTTTGCAGCTTTACATCTGCAAGAATTTTCCTTTTCAAGTGTCCAATCTATGACAGATTTTCTTCAATTTAAGTCTTCATACTTATTTGGAGGAGCCCAAATCTGTTCACATCTCAGGATAAGGCGGGAGGTTGCAATGCATTTTATCTGCGTGAAATCAGAATAAAGGTCAATACAAATCCAAAGCATACCTTTTACATTTTCACTTGTACAAACTTTAGTCTTATAAGTCACTATGTACCCTTTTTTTATTTCACAATGTAGTTCATTGTGTTATCACAAAAAGTCATGAAAAGATATTGAAGTTTGTGGTTGCGAAGGGACAAAATATGAAAAATTCAAAGAGAGGAATACAAAACATTGCATAACCTTTGTCAAATTCAAGCTGCTTCAACATGCCGTTTATTTTTCTGACAATCTATTTTCTCTAAAGCTCCATTTCATATTGACTGCTAGTGACTTTTTCACAAACCTCATTTACAACAAAGTCCAATTGTCTCTTTTAATCTCTCTAGCTTAAATATTAATATTTTTTCATTGAACTTTTAATTTGCTTCCTGGCAAACATTTATTGATACTGGTATTCAAAATATACTTACCTCAACCTCATTTCATGTTGCAATGCTTTTATGTTGCGTATTTGTTTAATGGCTTTAAGTAGCCTTCTATATAGATCCATCAATCCTTTTCATTATTTTACAGCTCAGTAATGAAAGAGTGAACTAGAGCTGAGCTATACTGACTTAATAGGAGCTTTTAGCAGCCCGTATACTGTCCATTTCATTTTGTAGTGCTGGGTAAGAAGTTTATGTCCTTGGCATTTCCAGAAGTCAACAACTCGTAAGCTTGGGACTTGAGTCATACTGCCGGTCAGTCCACTGATGGGAACATGACTTCAGTTTTGAAAACACAAAATCATTTTTTAACCTGATTTAATATATTTTTCTAAGTGCATAATTATACCTACTGTGATTAAGTGTTTCAGTAAAATTCTTCTTTGCTTATTTGCTTGAGGAATATGTGCTGATTAGAAGTTTTCTTCAGGGTGAAACGATTACACAACCAAGAACTTTTAAACTTTGAAAGCAAGTTTGAATTTCTTGTGCGGTTTCTCAAATTTATGCAATTGATGCAGCTAAGTATTACTCTTACATGGCACTGCTTTTAATCATAGTTTAAGCTTGAGACAGCCTTGCTATATCAATTATTTAAAAACATGTATTTGTTGTAAAGCCCAAAAATGACACAAGGGATTCTCAAATGAGAAACCGCTTTTTTTTATTTTTATTTTTTTTATTATTATTTTATTTATTTATTTATTTATATTATATTTATTGTTATTTTTAATTTTATAGGTTTATGTGGCATTTTCTGGAAGGTTTGTATGCGTATCTTAACAAAGATAAATATTTTTATGCTCCAAGATGAATGTGCTTCAAAGGGATTGCATTCAAAATCACTAACTGGAGACAGTGATTTACACATATAAACAATATGTGAAACTAAGTAAGGTAACTTTATTTATATAGTACATTTTCAGCAACAAGGCAGGTCAAAGTGTTTTATTTACTATTAAATAATAGTATCATTATTGTGTGGGAGTTGCACTGGATTGCTTTATTTTTTTCTGAATGTTCCAGTTATGTCCACAGCTTTATGTGTCCACTTTCACTGAAGTTACCAATAACATGAAAGGGTGACCAAATTATTCCTTCAGCCAGCAAAAAGAATGATGATTGCGTATTGATTACTTTCTATTGAACCAATCAGTGGAGGAGCCTGCGTCTGCGATGTCTCTGGAGATAACGCAGGCCATTTTCTGCTTCTCTGAGTGAACTTTAAAATCAGAAAGGATGATGAGATCACTGGATGTTGGACTCTAAAGCCTTATTAAAACAACGAATGGTGCCATGCATTAGAGGCTGTTTAAACAAAGGAGAGTGGCGCAACATCAATATACAAAAGTGGCGGTGTTTGGGAAAAGTGATCGTTCACGACAAATGGCCACATACATCTGAGGCTCGGACAAAGAAACACTTGATTAATGCTCCTGGTTTGTGTCTCAGAAAAACTCGAGTCCTGTTTTACAGAAATAAATAGCAGTATTTTGCAGGATTGAAGATTGGTGAGACAAAAATAAAGGCTTTTTTTTCTTAAGAGTGGAAAAGCAAATGAATGAATGCATTAAAGCCTTTGAATTTTCAAGTTAAATAATTTTTTCCCTCTAGTTTTTAGCTCAAGTCAAGAAACGTTTTATTCGTGGCCTGTTTTTTTCTCTTTTTTTCCCGCTTAAAAAAATTATTTTATGTTCATGTTTTTGTGTTGAGCCTTGTTTGAATACCTAGTCATATCAAAGAAATTACTCTTAAAAGAAGTTGTAAAAATGAAGAAGTGTGAAAACCAGTAGTCCTTTCAGATTATTAAGACTTGAAACATGAATGTATTGTTTTTTTTTTTTGTCCTTATTATTGTTGGACATGAAAAGCTGCCACCAGCAGACAGAGTTATTCTAATTACTGAACATGAAGGAATTCTAATAAGGAAATGCAGTAGACATCCTACTTTCTACACTGTTTACAGCTTCAAACTTTATCATATTGTAAAGCCTTCAAAATGAATTAGTGTTTTAATTTGGTGAGTACTGTGCTATGACCACTGTTTATGGGCCCATGTCAAGGAAAATGGCAGAGTGCTAATGGCAGGCCATGTTCTCAGAGGAAACACTAACTTGGACAGAAATGGCCATGTATTACTGTCAATTAGTACAACTGCCAAATGAGCTGTTAACATGCGTCTTTCTGCTTTTTAGAGGTGAGGCAAAGATAGAATGTTGTCTTACATTATGTGAAGTATTTAACCTTCGAGTTTCTACATGTACAAGTTCAAGAGGTTGTTTAGGTTTTTATTAAACGAGCTTCTGTGGATTTATTCCGATAAGTGTTTTACCTTCACAAATAACTTTCTGAATAACCTCAGTTTGAAGAACAGAACTTTAGCTCGACACGACGATCAGAATTAGAGTGTATAAAAAAAACTTTGACGAATATATTTCTTACTCGATGAGCCAGACAAAATCAAGCACAATTTCCCAGGTATCCCCTAGACAGTTAATGCTGTAGGGGTGGAGTTAATGCATAGTAATGTAAATGAACAGCATTAGTTAACATTCCCAGAAAGCTGGTCAGATTTAGAGACAATAGTTTTGAAACCTTGAGGCCTGTTTTCTCAGTAATCATTGTAGAGTGCCAACATCCAAATATTTTCTTCATTTATGTATTGAGCTTGTTGTGTGAAAATGTGTGTTCATCTGGAAAGAACATAAATAGGAAATCTGAACTCTGCAATGTGAAAATGACCAAAAACATACCAATAAAACTGGCAGAGAATAGAGAAACGGCAAGACCTGGGTCAAATCAATGCAAATAAATGCAAATCTTGTCTTTTTTTTAAAAAAAAAAAGAAGAAAAAACATATCTTCAGTTTATGCTAAAGAGATTTAATTTTAACCATTTTACTTGTCTAACACAAATGTAAGAGAAGTGCAATGATTATAAATAAAACTCTCAGTTTCTTGTAACCTAAATTATTTTCAGCTTTATTTCCTGGAAGTCTGAGGTTAACTGTCCTCAAAAAATCCACAAAAATGCCATTTCATTCAAACACGTTTTTACATCCAAGGCTGACATAAATGAAATACTGTTTAAATTCCAACAACTACTTAAGCAAGAGTGCTCACCCTAAAAATATGTCATACCTTGCCTCTCAAATATTTTAGTTGCCCTTTGACAAATTTTCACATGGAAAAATACTAGGTAAACATTAAGCAATTACAGAAAATTCACCTCTTAATTTCAGGAATACAGATTTTAGTGAATTTATTGAAGACACTTTCCAAGTAGAGAGTGCTGGAATTAAAAAGAGAATATTTGACATATTATTGTCTAATGTTCTCCAGGAAGCAAGTTTCTTAATGATGTGTAAAATTAATTTATCTTGGCTCACAGACATCAAGAAATTAGAAAATACACTCATTAGGAAGTAATTAATAATCAGTCAAATACAAAATTATAATCTCTTAATGATTTCCACAAGCAATTAAAACACTGTTTTAGTCTGGTGTAATTATGACAAGTTCTATGAACATATCAGAAGATAATATCCCGCTGCCTGCAGACCAGCTGGTTATTATGGTTGAGTGACTGTTGGTAAATCCTTTAGGATTAGTCTGAAGAATTATAAAAACAAACAAAAAAACACCCAAGATTGTGAGTTTGGAAACAGAAGTTGAAGAAGTTAGTTAGATGTTTGATTGAAAAAACAAAAGCAGCACAGAAAACAGCGAGATACACTGATAGCATTACATTAATTTTAGTTTTACACAATGTTATTCCTCTAGCAACTGCAAAAGTGGAATAACATTTTACAGTACTGTAAAATCACACTGTGCATTTCACAATCAGGTCTAAGACTGTGAAAAATGATATTGAATAAAAGTATTTTGCTTAGTTATTAAAATAATTCAAGGAGTGCAGGATTAACATGAAATATCATTCTTAAAATCAAAGCATGAAGGTAATTTATGTCATTCCGGTATGTTGACTATGTAGTATAGGAAATGAAAGGAAAAATAAAAAATAACCTTTAGATCCAGGGCAACCAGGTTTAATAGCAAATCAGCGGTTAACTCATACCATCTCCCACATTCACAATGTTTGACCGTAACAATACCTGTTAAGATGGCAAAAACTTATCTTGGTGTGATGCTGCAGCTCTCAGTTGTAAAGCTGGGATTACAGGGAAATTGAGTTGTACCTTTTCATGCTGTATTTGAGAACAAGAGGTTTCTGTGATTCACCTCACCGCATGAGAGAAACGTCGATAAAAGGTGGATAAACTGGCTCGAGGACGTCTGCAGGAGCTGCTTTGGTCTCTTAATAAGGACCAGTGCCTAAGAGATGACAGAAGAGAGCTCTGCTGTGTTTTCCAGCACAATGCTTTGGTTTACAGAGAATTATGTATGCCGTTAAAATGAATTCTTTAAATACACCAAGTAGAAAGACACTGAACCTTTTCTTTTATTCACTGTCTAATACTTGTATGAAATCAGACAGAAGTTTTCTATTGTACTTCACTCAGGATCACTAGAATCAGTTCCGCTGCTACATGCCAAACAGACATGTTCTTTTTCACTTTCATCATAGTGAGAAGATTTCACCCATTTACTGTGTTTTTGGTGGAACTGACTCAAATTTTATGAGTCAAGACATTAATTTTTGGTTTCTTACTGAAGGCTTCTCAAAGCGGTTTGCCAGAAATTTGGCTTATTCACCTTGATTAGGAATGTGAAATGAGACTCTTCAAGTTTTAGATGCAACTTTCTCCAACACGCCTGATTCATATGAATGGCTTGTTATTCCATTGGGCATGTTGAAGGTAGTCCATTCATTTGATAACCTGCAGGACAGTGGCTATCAAGGACAAATGTTCACCTTTCCTATCAAGGTAAAGGGGCAGGGTACAAGTGATGACACTTCAAATTCTTGATTAAAATTTTAGAAAAAATGTATCATTTACAAAAAAAAACAAAAAAAACTTTTTGTTGATCCGTCACATAAAATCTCATGAGAATACCATGAGGTTTTTCATTGCCATGCAACAGAATGCGAAAAATCATGAGACTTGAATACTAATCATGCAAAATTTACTCAAAAGGGACTGTAATCCAACACAAACACATAAAACAAAACAGCAGACACATCCCATAACTATTAGAACAGGTCTGCTTGTCCAAGTATTTTTCGTCTTTCAAAGAGTAAAGCTTCGGGTGACAAAGATTTTCTGAAAGGTCTGACCTTGGGATTTATACTTGATCCAAAATGCTCTTTGCTCAAAGTCTGATTGACATTTAAAAAAATGGTTCATTGATCTACTCAGGTTATTTCCTTTAACATGACACACTCTGCCCAGCAGGAAGTTGACTGGAAGCTAAAAGTTAAATTAGACTGCATAAGCTGACTAAAAGCCTCTGTGTTACAAGTTAAGATGACAGATGCTGATGAACAGCTTAAAAACATACAACAGGAATACATAGGAATTTTATATGTTTAGAACTTGTTGGTTCTTGAATGCAGTTGACAAAGTAAGGGATCTGTTGTGGGATTCCACCTGACTGGACAGTGTGGCATTGAATTATACAAACTATGACATTTCTCTGCAGCTCTTTGCTGAAACTTTAGAGCAAAACATTGTCTGCCGTTTTGCAGTTCTTGTCCACATTCAAACAGCCTTTTCATTAAATAAAAAGACAACTTTGGAGGTGGAGAATGACCAAGGATGACACAGAGGCCCGCTTTGTCCTGCTTTATGCATGTCTGCTGATACTTTCAATGCAGCCATTATAGTTTTCTTGATCTATTTTCACTTAATGATCTCTGGGTCAGTTCACCCAGTTTGTCCCACATTACCTCCACTTAATAATTCTGAAAGCAATGTATTTCAGAGTACCAGTCATCACAAATTTCTTGATTTCTCTTTGTAATTTTGCCGACTGGGTGAATTTTGCAGACGCATAATCATAAAATAATCACTTTTTCCCTCATTGCTTCATTATCTGTATTGTTTTGTGTGAAGTTTATAATGAACCATATTTCCATTAGCTCATGGTAATGTCTTGTAAAATGTGAGAAATAATTTATTTAAAAAGAGACAACAGAGGTGCAAATAAACACCCACTACAACCAAACATGAATTACAATATCAGAGAGCCTAATATGTCACACCTTGAAAGCAGACTGGCAGAAGACCTCACTGACATACTATGTACTGTCAGCTGCGAGAAACATTTTCTGGCCTGATTTGTCTTCATTTCAAGTGCTAAATTCAGGTGCTGGGATCAAAATTTGGTGCAAACAACATGGAAGCTTGGATGCAGTCCGTTTTATATTAGCAGAGAAAAGGCTAATGGAGCATGCCACAAAGCTCAAATCATCTCAGTCTGGTTTCTTAAACAAGACAGTAAGTTCACTGTCACCCACTGACCTCCACGGTCACCAGATCTTAATCCAATACAGCACCTTTGGGATGAGACACAGCAGGAGACTCTCATAGTGAATGTACAGAAGACAAATCCGTACATGCGGCAACTGTGTGCCACCATTGTGCCCACGTGGATCAGGACCTCTAGTAAAAATTAGTGACATCTTGTTGAATCGATTGTAAGAAATTCTGAAAACATTTACAATATGTAGCTCAAGTGTTGATTGAGTAAACATGGTGAGTATGTCTCAGAAAACTGCAAATATTTAATATTTCTAATCACTCTTTTGGTGGAAATTACAACTTCAACATACTGCTTTCCATTTGTGGATTATGTGGGAACTACGCATTTAATCAAGTGACATGCTTACACAATTTAAAAGTAATGGATTTGTAAGAGAAAGTCATTGGACAAATCTATTAAATCTGTAGGTGTTTTAAATGTTTTAATTAAAAATGTGTGTCCTCTCTGACTTCTAATAACACCAGCATTCATAGAGAAGACATATACCACTAGAATGCTGTTTTTAAATTCGGATGCACCCTTCAACCACATTTCGTTTTCAGTTTTATAGCTTGAGAAAAAAAAAAAAAATTGCCCTGCCACTCTTCTTATACTGGATAAGGCACCCTCTGTTGTCTGTACCATGAACTAATGTCAAACTGAGTTTGCTTGTGGGGGATTTCCTGAAGCATGAGCAACACAATGACTTTTTGGGGATCGTGGTGTGTATGAGAAGAGTTCAACAACAATTACGCTTTATCTGTGCTTTAATGTTTATAGGTGTTGGGACAAAGGTCAAAATGGAGGAATTGTTTTATATGTTTTAATGCATCCTCACTAATTTAAAACATAATGAATGGTGAGGAGATTCATGTCCTAAAGACATTGAATTACTAATAATAGATTGCATCAGTAAAGAACAGGACTTCCAATTAAACTGGAATCCATAAATGTACTTTTCATGTGCATCTGTGTGCATCTAAGTGATGGAAGAAAAATAAGTGCAATCTTAAGACCTGAGAACTGACAGGCTGAAAGGACAAGGAGTGAAATTATAGGACAAACACAATGACAACCAGTTTGGCGAAGCGATCACTGTCTGGCAGCAATACAATATTTCACCGAGGGAGAAGAACTTTACATGAAATGTCAGTGCAAACATTGACCATGACAGGCTGACCATTGAAGGAATCCATTACTGGGCTCTGATCATGGTGCCATGCATGGTGTCCTCAGAATCTGTCTGATGCTCTCTCGACAGCCTCGGGAGGGAGAATCACTCTGAATGATGTAAGCGATGAATGTGAAGATGTATCACTGTTCGTGGAGCCGAGCCTGAGCCACAGCAAGCACACCGAATCTTAAGACACTGTGTGTCAGTCACCGATAAACGTCACCGTAGTATGGTGTGATGCCATTTGAGTGTCACTCTTATAATCATCTCAGAAAAAATCTTTTTTTTAAAAAAACAATACAAACAATACATTGTTCAATGCAAAGTATAAATAAAGCATTCGTTCCAGCATTGTGAATTCAGTATAAATACAAAAACAGAAAAAAAAGTAAACAATGATGATATTTAATGCATTTTGCAAAACTAACAGAACAAGTGACTGCTTTGTGCATGAGGACCTGCCTGCTCCTCTGTAATCAGAAGCACGGAAAACCTTCAAGTTTACAGAGATCTGTGGCAACTAAAGAGCAACTGCTGGGAATACGGAAAGCTAAAAGCCTCACAATAAAAGGGCTTTGTGAAGCTTGGTGGAATTCAATAAATGCTGTCAAAAGTGCAACCCGGTGCTTTGTAGAATCAACATGATTTTCAAATAATGACAAATCATGTTTGGTGTGAGTATTTCATTTAGATTAATTGTTCAAGAGAAGTTATTCCACTTGATTCTTCTATTTTGCATCAAGATGAAGGACAAATAAACTGAAATGATGACAACAATAGTAAGAAATATTTTTTTCTTTTTCTTCTTCAGACTTGTTAGTTTTCTTTACCCTGCAGAGTAATGTTTAGTCATGTTTTTTGTTTGAAATGACCAAAATGCTGGAGTGTTACATGTCCATTTCATTCACAAAGTTGTGAATGAAATGGAAAATACCACGAGAATGTACAGGTACTGCAAGACCTAAAGAATGTAAATAAAAGATCAGGAAATGATCAGAATATAAACACAGAAGAAAACCAAAACCCAAAAACACCAGGAATGGGACATGCTTAGTTTAAAATGGCATGATTATCCCTTTAAAATTTTAACATTTTTTAATGATCCAATCCATAAGCTTCACTATGCGTTCTTGTTGTTTCTCTGATAGACTGACACGATGTAAGGATGATTATGAAGAGGGAGAAATTAACTTACTCATGACTTTACAAATGGAAGCCTGAGTAGCTTGGTTTTCTTTCTCACTGTGGGGAATAAACTTGCAGAAAAAAAGTGAACAAAAAAGAAACTGAACTAAAATCTCAAAGCAGACATCTGCGGTTTTGGGGGTTAAGGTTCAGTACACGTTTCTTTCTACTTTCTCAGAAGGGAAAATAAACACTTGAATAAAGGAAAACCGTGTCAATAAATTACCAACTGTATTTATTTTATGTATATTGCACTTGCAGTATTTGCTAGTACTGCTAAAACATAAAATAAACTTAGCAGTGAATTTAACAACACAGAAATTGTGCAAAAGCGAAACTAGCATTCATGAAAGGCACTCGTATTTTTGATGAATCATACCCTTAATGAGAATGTTTTAAAGTAAATGTGAAGTGGGCCTTGGCAAATTTTGTAACTACGGACAACTTCCAGCTGCCATAAAATTAGAGAGGCATTTCTATGCAGGAAACAAGAGACCTGATTAGCTGGATGATTAATGCAAATGTCAGAGGAACGGAGAACATTTTTGGCAGTTTTGTCTGGAACCATGTAGAGCAAATATGCATTTGAAAAAGTTTTTTTTTTTTAAACACCATAGTTCAAAAATAACAGATTAATATAGGCTGCACCTTGTTTAGCTCAATCATTTTGGTGTGGAGGTAGTAAATGCAGTGCACATAAAATGATTAATCCCCCACAAATCCTTTTGCCCCTGTCATTTCTTTCTGCCACTCTGCCATTACTATTCGACATAGCAAAGTGTTTTTTGACAGCAACAGAAGTTTTCGAGATTTTCTATTTGGAAGAAAAACAAACAAAGCTTAAACACTTTGAAATGGAAGAAGTTCAGCATCAAGCAATGAATGAGAGGAACTAAGGGAAATACACAAATACCACAATGTTGTGGAGAAAGGACAAACACCCCCCATAAAAATAGAGAAGACATCTTTGGATGTGTCTTGGATAAAATAAGAAATTGAGTGTGAAAGGGCTGTGAATGCGTCTGAAAATTTTGGACTGAGCTGCCACACAAATCCATTTTACTCCCAAAGCAAAACAGCCATTTTAGAATAAAAGACTTTCCATTCCTGCACACTTTCTTGTCACGGACGGTTGGAGAGACCAGCAACCAATACACTGTAAAGTGCCACAGGAAGCACGGATGAGGAGGGTTAATGAACCCACCTTTTCCATCATCCCAGTGATGATTTTTTTTTTTTTTATGGAAGGAGAAATTAATTACTTGTGACAAATACACCAGTGCTCGGATGAGCTGCCATTTCTGCCAGGCAGCCTGTGAAGAAAAACATTTTTCCAATGCGGTTATATTGGACTTGTCTAATCAGCACTGCGTGCAAACATTTGTGTCAACACACACAAAAGACATTACAAGAGCTACATCAATAGGCTCACTTGACAAAACATGACAGCACATAAAAAAATGAAAAGTTCACAAGCTCTGACACTGATGGCACGCTGTTTCCACACTAAAACGGTGTACTGGCATTATGGCACCGCTCTCAAGGGGAAAAGCCATGTGGAATGACAGACTCTCCTTTTAGAGCTTAGCACTCGACAACTTCTACGCCTTGAGCAGGCGGTGCTTGAGCGTTTTCTTTTTGCATTGCAGCAAGACGCTTGGAAAAGGTAATGAAATAATTTGCTTCAGAACAAGCACCGCTATGATTAAAATGACATGTTTCAGCTTACCCACATCAGTAGCATATTGACCCCATTAATCATGCAGCTAAACGCAGTTTCCTTTCCCACATTGGCCAGTTTGATGAACTGTTTATTGGCTTCCTGTGTCGCTGCCGCATGAAGGTCTGAACCAGAACTATTAGGCTAATAAAGAATGCAGAGTTTTAATAATTAAGATCACGCTGGCTGATGATTGCATTCGTGGTTTGCAGCGCACGCCTTGGAGACATGATGTCGCATATAAACGAGTTATTAGTTGTTTGGAGATCAATAGACATGCAGAGCAGCACCTAAAGGCTACAAAAACAGTTTTCTAAAAAAAAAGCTCCATAAGAAACCAAGAAGTGCTCGGTAAAAGTATCCTGACCCTTTTAACCTTCTCAAATATTCCCAAATTACAGCAACAAATTTCAACGTATTTCATTGGGATTTTGTGTGATGACCAAATCAAAGAAGCAAATATTTATGATGTGGAAGGAAAATAACACATATTTTCCTAAATGTTTTATAAACACAAAATTTAATGGACTAATATTCGCAACAATATTTGGTATCGACATGGCAAAAACATTAAAAACTTCAAAGAGTAGAAATATTTTCCTAAAGCTCTGTTTGACCATCCAACAGACTTTAAATTAAAAAAAAATAAAATAAAAACATTACAATGCATACCTGACTCAACTAAAATAATTTAAACCAGACAAATGGAAGGATTCCCTCCGGGTCAATATCTAGATCCATAAACCCTTCACCTTTAATTAATTTGATAGCCAAATAAAAACAGAAAAAAAATTGTAGGTGTGGAGGAGAAAGAGCGATAGGTGAAGAGTTTAATGTGAACCTCAAATCAAAATAAACCCTGAAACATAATTGAACAAGGCTTTAGACACTGCCGTCAATAAAAAGTGCTGAAGTATTGCAGCAGACGGACAATTAAAAAGCAATCCGTTTGCTCTAATGGTTGCATTTGGTAGAGGAATGATGAATTAGAATTCAATGAAGTTGTACTTATTATAGCTGGATGCTTGCCTTGTAACTCCTTGGTGCCGAGCGACCCTGAACTGAGAAACAAATTACTTAGAGTACCAAAGGAATGAATTATTCATGTGTTACTAGATAATAGACACCTTCAACAGAAACTTTCACACAAAAAAGGGAAGAAAAAAAACACAAAAAACCCCCCATCTAAAACAACTTCCTTGGGGGCTCAATTATTTCCATCCTGGTTAGTTATAATAAAATCATTAAACAGTCATACTTTGATTAGTGTAGAAATCGTCTGTCAGTTATTTTAGCTCGACTTGAGTGAACATTTAGATATGATCAATTAGTTCACTGGACTACCAGCAGCACGGTATGCCGTTTGATTTTAGTTGAAACCAAGAGAAGAAATGCATCTCTCTTTTTTCAGGAAACAATTTGTATTTCAAAACAAGCACACAACACAGCACTTCTAATGGCAGATTAAATTTTAATATCTTATGGCATAAGCAGGGGCTGCTGAGTGGTGCAGTGGGTAACCCAACTGACTCATAGCAAGAAGGTGGTGGGTTTGAATCTCCACCTGGGCTCTTTCTGCATTGAGTTTGCGTGCTCCTCCTGTGAATGTGGGGGTTCTCTCTGGATACTCCAGCTTTGTCACCAAAAAAACCTGCCTGTTAGCTTAACTGGTCTCTTTAAATTATCCTTAGATGTGCATGCATGGTTGTGTGTCCCTGCGTTGCCCTGAAATGCCCTCAGATTGAAGCAAACAAAGATTGTGGCCCAGTTCGTGTGCTGTGTCAAAATGATACCTTCAGTGGCGGGCTGCAATGTCAAGGAAACAAAACGTATCTAAAAGTGGTCCGTTATTGTCAAAACTTTGAAGGATCTTTATTTCCTCCCTCTCTCTCATCCTGCGATGAAGGCAATCAACAGCACATGTTGCTTAGCTTGTAGCTTAATTAGGTGGTGCAGTAATGTCTCGCATCATTAAGAGAACCTGAACTTGTGTGCGCTCAACAAACACAGAGCGGACACACTGCTGCATTTATTTTTATGTTCAGCACAGACGGAGGTACAACTTCTTCTTTTGTGTTTTTTTGGGGAAAAATTGTGCACCTCTACACGTGTTGGTGCTTCTTTTTTGAATAAAGCCTGGTTCATGTAAACACGTCATGAACAGATTATTAAATTGTGTTCTTATGTAAACAATACATTCTAATTACTTCATCCAAACACACATAAATCCAGTCAAGACATTTTGTGCATATAGACATGACTACTGTCTCCTGTTTGAGGTGCAAATCTCTTTCCATTGGCCTCCTCTGGTCAACTCTTGTTGCCTAGCCATGATAGATTAGGTGGACAACCATGTCATGGCAGGTTTCCAATTATTAACTTGGAAGTATTAAGACTTAAAGTGCAGCATCCAGTAAAAATATGCACTTCCACACAAAAGTCAACAAAACAGAAAAATAGTGGGAAATACAAAGAAAACACACATCTGTACCACGAGATTCCAAAGGCCAGAATATGGCTTTAATTTTATTGCCATGCCATAAAATCCAAAAACAAATTCATACGTACAATTTAATCAATCCATTTACCAGTGAGGTGACATCTTGGGAACTGAGCTTAATTGACAGTCAATGTGCTGGAATACTAAATAAGCTGTGGCATAGATTTACAGCGGGACATGTATAATTATGGAAACACAGACACAGATGCTCTGGGTGATGTGATGGCAGGAGAAGGCTCTCTTAATTTAATGCAGGCATCATTTGTCCTTTGGGATCTTTGTCTTCACATGAGAACTTCGACACAAATTTTGGTTATTGCTTTCATAAAGGGATGAAGCTTGAATTGCTCATATTGTATGCGCATTACAGCTCTGTTTTCTAATTATTAACCAAATTTTCTTTGGCAAAGGATGGAGGACGAGGCCTGTGCCTCAAAAAGTCCAGCCATCAAAAAGTACTAAACTGCACACATAAAACACTACACTAAGCTTGGGTTCTTGAAAATACATAAGTTGTTCACACTAACCTATGATATCACTGCATTTATTGGTTATTGGTCAATGTTTTTATAGGTTCACTTTACTATTTCTCTCCTTCTTAGTTTTTGTTCTTTTCATTTTTACTTATTAGGCTAGTTGAAGCTTAGATCAAAAATTTTCTTTTTTTTTTTTTTCTAAAGTTTTTTTTTTAACTAGAAGTTAAAGTATTTTGTTAATAAATTCTTGAATTTGGGAGAGAATTTTTTCATATTCATTTTGCCAAGTGTGTAGAGCTTGCTGTTTTTGAACACCACTGCACAAATTACGTCCTTCATCATTTACTGTCCCACATCTGACCTTCCAGGAATTTATAAAAGAATAAGTGATAGAGGCTGAGAATGGCTAATATTTTTTTGTTAATCTGGTAGTCCCCTGACTCTTTTTGATTAAAATTACTTTCTTTGTTAATAATTTCAATGAATAAGTTATTCATGGCCAAACCAGCCAGCTGTTTAGCATTTGATTTAAATCCCATGTTTCTGTTTAATTTCTGAACATTTTTTTTATTTTTTATGTTTTATTTTGCAGGGCTGCACAGTGGTGCAGTTGGTAGCACTGTTGCCTTGCAGCAAGAAGGTCCTGGGCTCGATTCCCGGCCCGGGCCCCCCTGCACGGATCCTGCATGTTCTCCCTGTGCATGCGTGGGTTCTCTCCAGGTTCTCCAGCTTCCTCCCACAGTCCAAAAACATGACTGTAAGGTTAATTGGTCTTTCCAAATTCTCCCTAGGTGTGAGTGTGAGTGTGAGTGTGGTGTGTGTGTGTGCATGGTTGTTTGTCCTGTTTGTTTCTGTGTTGCCCTGCGACAGACTGGCGACCTGTCCAGGGTGTACCCAGCCTCTCGCCCAGAACGCAGCTGGAGATCAGCACCAGCAACACCCATCCCCATTAGGGACAAGGGTGAAAGAAAATGGATGGATGGATGTTTTATTTTGAACACTCTTGGTCATATTGTGTGTAACCTTGATAGTGATTACATTTTTGAAGAGCTTATGCGTCATATTAAATAATTTTGCCCCATTTCAGAGAATTATCGCTGCATTTTTACAATGTGACACTATCCAGAACTGCATAAAGAAGTGTACTTTTCAAGCAGTAGGTCATTTACGCCACAAGGCTGGATTGGAGAGTTTTCATAGGTTGGCTCTCCTGAGAAAGGCATTTCCCAACTGCCCATACAAAGATATATAGGTTGGGCTCTGAACTAAGATAGGTCTTGCTAAGCTTTAGTGCAAAGGGGCCTGGAAGTCATATGTCAGGTTAAAATCTAAGGTCACTGCAGTCAAACAAATGCTAGAGAAACACAGGAAGAGGAATGTTTGAAAGGATCAAGTGGGAAAGGAATCAGCTGCTTGCCTGGTTTTAAAAGGAAAGAAGACTTAAAAAAACAGATTACGCTATTTTCTTATTTTTCTAATTGTTATACAATGTTTTGCAAGACTGTATACCCCTTCATTTTTTTTTTTTTTTTTTTACATTTTGTTACATTGCAACACAAACATTTATTTAATTAGGATTTTGAAAAAAAAACAAAAACAGAGAAACAAGTCGTTTGAAAAGCGTTTGGTGCATTTGTCTTAAAAATCTTAAAAATTCAGCTATTTATTGATTGGCTTATTGGAGAACATTAGTGAACAAACAACATCATGAAGATAAAGCAACATAAAAGTCAGTTCACAGGTGATCCAGTGGGGAATGTTAATATTGTTTTGGTTTATAAAACAATATCAATGGTGAAGAGTTCTGTGGTTAACTTGGAGGAGCTGTAGATATTCACACCTCAGGTAGGAAAATCTGTTGACATGAAAATTATTTGTCTAGTTAATGGAAGAGCTCGTTCATTAACTTTCTGGAAAAAAAACCAAACAAACAAAAAAAAACATTTTACCTACATATTAAAATGTTAAAAATTGTGAAAAATTACAATGGACTTCACCTTTACTAACACACTATTGCCATTGTAAAGCATGATGCTAGCAGTATAATGGTGTGGGGAAGCTATACTCAGTTATGAAAATGGCCAAAATGGCCAGTCCTAATCTGGACTAAGAATCTGTAATGTGATTTAAAATATTTTATAGAGGATCCAGAAGTCCCATATTTTCCAGTTCTATACTGGCATTTAAACCACTGTATGATAAAATACAGTATGTTAAATAACCTTTGTTTTACTGATGGGCTTGTATTTTGACACTGCTCCTTTCTCTGTTGGGGGCAAGAAAACAGAACAAACTGAATGTTGCATTTAGAACTAATGCTCTCATGAATAAACAAATGTGCATCTTCTCTGCTGCCCTGTTCACTCCCAATAAATGTCTTCTACTGTGCATTCCACCATCAATCACAGTCAGTGTATTTGTGACTCATCTCCTCATGCAAATGCTAGTAGCTATTAAAAAAAGTTGCAGTTAACATGAATACATTTATGCTTTAGTCACACCTCTGCTGTATAGAAAAATGAACCTTCTTTAAATACGGCAGGAATGTCACTCAGTTTGACATTTGCACAAGTATACCCCTAAGAGTAACACTCAGTCACATCACAACGTGTCGTTTTCTCCCTCTCCATCTACAGTTTGAATTTTTGTGTTAAGGTTTATTGTGAAGCGTCCTATTTGCGGTGTATCTATAATTTATGTCTTACAGGATCATCTCGGTGTGCAGTAGAAAAGGCCACAGAGCTGATTTTCATCTCAAATGTGATTTCTCGTTTCACCTTAGTGCAACTGTCACCACAGAGCAGACAAAAGCTGATTTGCAGAGGTCACTTTTATCTGTATCCTCGTAACAGGGCTGTTGGGTGTTTTTTGTTTTCTAGTTTGAACATGTGAAGCTTACAGCTGATGAAAATTAACAGGGTTAAAATGTTGCAAGTGGTAATGTCAAAAGAAATGGACAGACAAAAAAAAAGCATCCATTTGAAATGTAATAAAAATTTACTAAAATAATTTTAAAACAATAAAAAGGGTCGAAATGAAAGATTACATTTTTTTATACATCTCATAGTGCTTTAAGAAAGTCCTTGCAACTTAGATTTCCTTTCATTAGCTTTTTTGTCAAACATCTCAAATTATCAAACCTATTTTCTAATTTAGATTTAGATTTTTTTAAGAAGAATCCAAACTAAACTTGCCCAAATGTGATTGCTTCCTACAGCTATAACCAAAGGTAGTAGGAGCAACATCAAGCACTTGTGATAACTGGCAATGAGTCTTTTAAATCATGACGAATGTATCTTGGGCACCCTGTTTTACACATTTATTTTGATTCATCCACGCAGAAGGGTTATTGAGCATAAAGCACCTGTTCAGCATTATATCACATCTCCATCACATTCAACGCTGGGCCACAACAAGGCCTTTTTTTTTTTTCTGTGAGCGATTCAGAGGAAGACTTGTTGGTAGTCTTTGGCTCATTGTCCTGCTGTATAACCCAACTAAACTTGAGCTGAAGGCCACAAACTACTGAATACTGAAACTACAAGTGTTGGGAAATCATCAAGATCTGTATTTGCAACTGTAAGATGAGCCCTTGTGTAATATTTAAGTAACTATGGGTTTAGCCTTATCTCCGTCCCATGGAAGTCATTTATTTTTGCTCAGTCTCCCACTATTGCATCACAAAATCTGACATTAATTGAGGCAAGTGCTTCAGTTGTAATTGTTGTTCTGGATTCCTTTGTGACTTCCTGAATGAACTCTGAGTAGCTATGGCTAGCCTACTATTCCTGGAAATGTCTACCTCGCTTTCATACATTTGGCTCTCACTGTGGCTTGATGGGGTTCCAAATCCTCAGATGTGGCTCTGATTGACATCCTGTGTCTAATATGTTCCTTAATTCCTTCAAACTGGGGTGTGATGTGTTGCATTTTAAATGTTTTGGATGACTTTATGTTGTCAGACAGGTTCTGATTAAGCGATTTCTTTACAATCAAGTCTTGATGAGCCGAGGGAAATTGAACTTAACATTCCATGGTTAATCACAGTTAATTGAACAATTAAATTACTTCATTAAATAGGGATGGGTTGGTTTGGCTGTAGTTTTAGAGACTTGTTTTGAAGAAAACACTTATCTAAAAACTGCATTTTGTATTTACTCAGTGTTAATTAAAATGCATTGATCTGAAACCTCTAAAGGTAAGGGAGCAAATACTTTTTCACAGCAGTGTTTAATAAAAAGCATGTAGATTTCAACAAAAAAAGAAAGAAAAAAACCCCACTGGCAAGCAGATTGTTATATATCATACACACAGGCACGTGCACGCACACAAACACACATGTATGGCATTTTATTGATTAAGGGATGCCCTTAAAGTAATTGCCTAAAGTCAATCTGGCCAGAAAACTGTTTTCTTGCTACATTAAAGGCAAACACAAGTTCACCTTCAGTCACTCACTGTGAAGTATTAACTCCCAGTCCATTGACATTTTGATACAAAGCAAAGTCCCTCAGATTAAAAAAAAAAAAAAAAGTATTTGTTTGCTGCCATTTGTCTTGTAACTTGCTATTAAGCTGTTGTTCTTTTGCTTTTGGTACTGAGGTTAGAGAAGCTGGTCAGAGTCAGTTGGAAGATGGATGGAGCTAATTGCTCCCCGATCCAGAAAGAAAACCTGTTAAAGGCTACAAATGACTTGAGTCATGTTCAGATTGTCCAATAGCCACATTTCACATCACAATATAAATTGTTCTTGCTGGTCCTTGTCACCATGCCCTTCTAAAAATGCATGCGTATCGAAAAACAACAAAACCAATCTATTCTGAAAGTTCAGTTTAGAGATTAGGAAATCCCACATTCATGAGAATTGTGGATGTGCAAACCTGGACTCTGTCTTGTTACACGACCCATTGTGACAAAACTGGTTTTCAGTGAAAGCATGAGATTTTTGTTGCGAACCAGCTGCTTGTTTGCACGTCAACAGTGATGAAAGCCTCAGACCTTTTGAAACCAGGTCTTGAGAGGTTTTGAGAAACACCCCCGCAGAGGTGTGAAGTACTCCTTAGGAGGGTTGATGAAAGACTAAAATAAGAGTGCCACGTAGTGCCCTGGCATGACAATGACGGTGGATTCATGATATCTTGGCAGTCTCATCTAAACAGTATAAAAATATCAAAACATTTCCCAAACGGCATCCAGAAATATAAATTTTTCATACAGCATTCTTAAGTGAACAAAGGATCAGTTTCATTTAACAAAGTTAGACTAATTAAAGCTTTGAAAGTAGAGCTGGGCTATTAGTTGTATGAATGCCTTGTTCACATCAAATTACTTAGTTGCTGCACAAATCCTTTGACTTCAACAAACCACCTTTCAATGTGTTTTATGCCTTCACAGATATAAGCTACAACACTTACCCCTTGAACAGCGTAGGCAAGCCAACCTTATATGACATTAATAAAAGGTAATTTGAATTAAACTTAATCTAGCTAGAATAGTGAAAAAAACATTTAGATAAGGACAAAAAATCCATCACTTAGTCATCCTAAAAACCTGAACTTAGCCATGCTCATTAGCACCCCAATTAGAAAGCATTACATTCCACAACTCAATCATTTATATCAAACTGTGCACCGTTATGGGTCTTCGCCCTCTATAGAAGCTGGCATCAGTATTGAGTTCTATGGAGCTGCAGTGATGAAAACAGATGTGTACAGATTAGTTAGAGCATCCCTTTAGGAGACCTCATTAACGTGAAGGATCACAGCAGTGTCCATTGGAATATATGACTGGTACTTTACCTTGCAGCTCATATTTGGTTTTATGCTGTAAAATGTTTCCATGTTTGATCAGCCTGTATTACTACACGTCCTCAGAGAATTTCTAAATTGATTCAGGCTTTTTTGTGGTCTGCTGTGGAAAACGAAACAGGAGTTTGAGAAAGAATTTGTGCTTCAAGAATTTGTTCCCTTTCCTACTTAAAAGTCAAATCATGTGTCATTCGGTTGGTCTGTCTGTCCATCATGGGGTAACCCACCTTGGACTAAATCCAGAAAAACAATGATTACACATTGGCTTTGATTTTGTTACAGCTGGCTGGCTTACAGAGTTATGTTGCTTTGTCTGTGTTATGTGCTGAGAATGTAATGGTTCTGATGGATTCTTAATAGTGTTAGCATGAAGTATTAACAAGTAAACAAGTACTCAACAAGTATTGTGTGTTGTTTGTTTTGATCTTATTTCCAAGTGTTTTTCCAAGTCAAAATGTCAAACCAGAACTAGAAACCTTCAAAGGCTTGTGCAGGAAAGGGGTGTGTGTTTAAATTTTCTCACAGCAGCTTTATTTGTGGTTTTTCTTTAAGGTGCAAATGCCAGTATAAAGACTGGAGGAGAGGTTCCCTGTAGTTGAGTTTTAAGAGTGATGGAGCTCCATAGCCGGAGACCTTGCACGGTCATCGTAATGTCATAATTAATTTAGCTTAATTTTAATACAATTTTATTTTTTAAAATTTTCTCCCAACTTTTTTTTTAGTTTTTGTGAATATTGTTTTCCTCCACAATATATTTCTCTGCACAAAGCACTTTACTTGCACCAGCCACTTCTAAAGTTGGGCCCAATCCTGCACCATCCAGCTATCGTTTGGTCCAGATGTCATGTTGAAAACCTGACTGTAATAAATGTTAAAAATTCACACATTTTTATGCAGTCTTTATACTTTAAACTTGGGATAAAGAAGACAAAACCCTTGAAATTTGTATTTGTAAAGGAAGTGGGAGTTTTACAAAAAAAAAAAAAAAAAAGTGAAACACAAGCTGTGCAAGTTTCCATTTAACAGCCTAATCTTAATTTTCAGTGTCATGTTTTAAAGGTACACTGATTATAGTCAAACAGAGGTCAAGAGATTAAAGGGTCATTGAGGTTTTGCTAATTTTTTATTTTTGTTGTTTCTGTAAGCAGCATAAAGAACATTTCACCTGTATTTCAGAGAGGAAATAGCCGGTGTTTCAGCATGCATAGAAAGACAGAATGAAAGAACAGAAAGAAAGTATTATGTGATGCTGTTCGAGCATCTGGGAGCAGCCACCAACTCTGCCGTGACACATCCAATCACCATATCCAATCTACAATATGCTGATTCTATCATAATAAAGAAAATTGGCTCAATCCCCAAGGAGAAGGGTCCTAATAGAAAATAATTCTGCCCTTGAAAACACTCCGGGCCTGTCTTTGATTAGATGATGCTATCTTTGTTTAGACTTGAGCATCTGGGACAGGACCATGTGTTCATATGTATTTAATTAAAATACCATTGGCCACACTGACAAAGGGTACTTATCTCATCAAAGTGTTCACCCCAGATTTTTTTTTCTCTTAATTCAAAAGATTATCTTTGCTGATTGGCCATAGAGGTGGGATGGATGGGGGCAATATATGGAATCTATTAGTCCGTCTGGCATCCACCTTGACTGAGAGCCAGATTTCATCATGCCATCTGGATTGGAGACAAAACTGTTTCACCTTTATTGCCGCACATATTTTTCTAAATCATTCATCCAGAGGGGGCTGAAGATTTAGCTACATGTGTTTGTTAAAATGTCACAGTGACATTTTTTTTGGTCGATTCCCTGTAAGTTATGTTGGGTTTGCCACTACAATAAACCTCATCTTTAACTGAAGCATCATTCAGTATAAACTTTATTAACCAAGAAACATCTGTCAAAAGATGTGGTGAGTACATATTGTCGTTAATATATGAATTAGTAAATCTATTGTCATTTTTTCATCACTCAGGATTACCTTCAGAGTTTCTCAGCTAGATTATGTAAGATGGATTGTGAACGTTAATATTTCTAATGTTTGCTAAAGCTGCAGTTAAGATTTTACCTTCCAACACCTCTCTGAAGTACTCAGTTTTATGCAGTTCAAATTAGCATGTTGATGTGTGGCATTAATTTTTTCGATAACTTGATGATTCTGTGTTTCACATGACAAGTTTGAATTTAGTGCACATCTCCCTAGTAATATTAAGTGACATAAATAGGAGTGAATACTAATTTAATTGATCTGCAATCAGAACTTTCAGGACAAACTTTAGCTACTTAGTGCAAAAAGTAAATCAGGCTTCTCCTGATTTACCAAGTTATAACAGGAAAAAAACAAAAACTCCAACCTTATTCGCTTTTCTTTAAACTTCCACCTTAAAAATGGCTTCACAAGATATAGATATAAATCTATTTCTTTAATGTTTATGCTGACTGACCATCCGGTATGCCTGCTAGATGACCCTGACATCACCAACTCGAAATCCGTTTGGTTAAGGCAGCAGATTCTTTAAAAACTGTCTCGAAGCCACAGCCCCCACACCACTTATTTTGAAGATATTTTGACAGATTTCTTTGACCATTGAAACACTGCATGACTTATTTGAGGTGACAAGATAAACCTGCACTATTAGAAGCAGCACAGCCCATTTAGTGAGTAATCAAAACAGACATATTCATAAAAAGTTATTAAAACTGAACTCAGTTATTGAAATAATGACCTTGCTGCCTCCTAACATTGGCCTACAATTGTTTGGCCTTCAAGTCCATTATGAAAAGATGAACTTTTAATATGTAATGTACAAGGAAACTAAACATGATTTTGTCATGAGATTCACCAAAAATAAATATACAAAAATACAGAATTAAATCAACTAAAAGAAAAAAAAATAATAAAAAATAACCAGGATGTTTTTAATAACGGCTCCAAAGGAACTGAGTCAAAACCAGCTCTTGAATATCCTATTCATTGGACTAATTTCAGTGGTAGAGACCAGCTAGTGGATAAATAAAAATGACAGAGCTTTTACAAAAATTAACCCACAACCTCCAGTAAGCTGCAGCCGTCGCATTGATTATAAGAAACATACTCCATGCTGTGACCTGCAGTAGTACAGAAATTCCCCAGACAGCCATTACAGCTTTCCCAGTAAGCGTTCTCCTTCTCCTGTGACCTGTGTGCCTTGAAAATTATCTTCCAAATGAACTCGCAGAGGATTCTTGTGACTGTCACGTAATCTGTTTGTCCATGGCACAAGGGATACATTTACTTCTGTAACTACTATGTGTAACTCACAAACAAGTAGGTTGAGAAATTCGGATTTGCGACCAATGTTGTAGTTACAATTAGTCTTCTTGCTATGTTCAAAAAGGAGGATACTAACCACAAACTACCATGTTGTCAAAAAACTGAGGAGATTGTTTCATGCAACATTCAATAAAATGTTATTTTTTCCCCCCAC
Organism: Poeciliopsis retropinna; assembly: GCA_010277075.1. Taxonomy (NCBI): domain Eukaryota; kingdom Metazoa; phylum Chordata; class Actinopteri; order Cyprinodontiformes; family Poeciliidae; genus Poeciliopsis; species Poeciliopsis retropinna. The sequence continues at coordinate 7,094,360 of VMRM01000019.1, forward strand.
AAAAAGTGTCCACCCTTATTACATCAGGTAGTGTGTTTTCTTTTAGTCCTGATTTCTTATTGTTCAGTTACTTTCTTTAGTTCAATGTTTAAAATTTAAGTCAGTCAAGACTCTGACAATTTCAATGGCCATGTTTTTCTTGAGATCCAACATCTTATCTTACTCCAGTGCAAGGCAGGCAGCAGATCCAGCAGTCGAAACCTGCAGCTCAGTGTATCCAATCCGTGATGTTTACAAAAATATTGATAAAGAATATATGAAGTTACATAACACTGTACATTATCCATAAAATCATTTACTTACTAATAAATAGGTGGAGAATGAAATAATCTCCATAAATCTGCTCATCTCAAAAACTTCTTTCTGAATCAGAATTCCAACACCATTTTATTTCATTTTCCATACTTGGAATTTGGGGAGTAAAATACATCAGAGTAAAATATATAAAGATCTATAAAAACAACAACAACAACAACAAAAAAACCATCTTCATTTGCATGGTTCTTTATAACCATCCCTTCTGAGTCCGGTATCCTAGTTACAACAGCATTCAGAGAGCTCATGACTCCAAAGTGACAAATAGTGACAAAACGCGGCTGTGTCTTAAATCAATGCTATCTTGACTTAATAAAATGTGCTGGGGCTGTCCAGTTGTTCCAATACCCATAGCTGGAGATGTCATTGATTTACCTTTCATTTGGGATTCTGCCAAGGACCTGGCTATTGATTTCACATGAATGGGTGAGATATGAAATGTGGCATTTTCTATCATCACATCTCAGCTACTTACACACTGCTGCTCACGTGGGATGCAGGTGTTTCTCTGGCCTCAGACACATGCAGATTACCGTCACACTGCCCACACGCACACATGCAGTATCTGGACACACATATTTACTGCTGCTGGTAATTACTTGTGGTGAGATGAGAAAAAAGACATTGGTTTTCCAATATCATTTCCTTAGCCAGACAGCTCACAAATGGAGTCTCATCCTTATCAGGACATCGTCGGTGCTTCTCTCCCTTTCTCTCTCAGTGTCAAACTGGTCATAGGCTCTTCTTCTATGGAATTTTCCAGTAAAAGAAAATAGTTTAAAACTGTGCATCATACAATTAATTTGGTACAAATTATAAAAACATGCAGAAACAGGTATGAAAAAGTGGAATTCCTGTTTGTTTTTGCAGAAGGTTATTAGGCTTAAAATGTAAAAGAAGACATAAAATACATTTTTAAACTAGTTTTTTAAATGGATGACAATACATGACATTTCTAATACAGTACTGCTTATTATTGTATGAAAATAGTAGGCATGGTAAAAAATTAATTGTAGACAGCATGCCCAATTAGCATGACCCCAACCTTGGCTCATGGGATTTCAGTTAAATTAATTCATCTCAGTCACCTTAATCAATTTGTGTTAATGTCAAACTGAGTATTCTGGGTTTGATGGCAAAATAAAATCCAGGTCGTCATGCAGCATTGCTTCTCAGAGTTACCGCTTGTTTTAAACCTTCAAGTCAATGCTCCAACAATAGGGATTGGTAGTATTTGGCAAGTACCGTTACCTTTCGTTTTGCTGAGCAATGAGATGCTTAAAGCTTCAATAATCATTGCACCAACAATAAAAAAAAAATCCCAACTAGATAAATGAACTTAATTTAAATCTTTGATTAAATAATTTTTATGTTTCTTACTGATCATTCACAAAAGTCTCAGTTGCTGTGGAGAGTGCTGCAGTTTTCTTGATGCTGTGGTATATGAAGGATTAAGTTAGTTTACAGGATATCTGGGCGTCCGCTGCAGAAGGGCTTTCGGTAAGGCTTTACCCTTCACTGTCAGCAACAAGGACATCACCTTTCACAGGGATTGTCCAGTGAAACAGCTTGCAACAGCAAGCTCTCTCTAGTGCTCCATCTATGCTTTAAATCTTTCATCCAGATCTTTGTAAAGGGAAGTAACACACAAACAAGTCCTGGCAATCATCTAATACAGAAAGCATGTACTTCGAGGTCAAACAGTAAATCATTTGCTTCTTTAATTTAATCGTGGAGCTGGTACTTACTAGAAGAATTCTTATTTTGATTGACTGTGTGAATAAGTGAATTCAGAATGCACTCCGTTGAGTCTATGTTTTAACATGGCAGTGAAGATCTTTCTGGCAACCGCAGTATCCCCAGCCGATGCTCTTTCACAGACCGTTTTGTGCATCGTGAGCATATTACTGGGCATCACCAAGGCCTGGGCCAGCTTATGAGCTTGCGTAAGAGCTCATTTATAAAATGAGAAGGGTGCCCGTGTCACATCTTCAACACATTTCATGAACTCACTCGGGTTTGCAAATGCCAGTCAAAGTGATGCCGCAGTGACGTCCAGAGCACTTTCTGTCCACCCAAGTCATGTCTGTAAGTAAAGAGCCATGCTTACTGTAAGCATATGGATCGGAGAAAGTGCTGTGGTACCCACTCCCTCCCCTTCTTCATCCTGTGACCCAAGATCTTGAGAGTAATGAGAAGGGCCACACATCTCTGGCGATGGTTCACAATGACTCAGCCATCAATCATGGCACCAGTTCTGTGAAAATAGACTTAGATCTTTCTGCTATGATTCCTTTCTAGTTCATACTAGAAATATATATATAGGTGTGTGTGTGTGCCCGTGTGTGTGTGTCTAAAGCAATTTGGTGATATAGATGCATCTTAATGAATTAAAATATACACATTTTTATTTCTTTTAGTAATCCAGTTGAAACTAAGCCTTTTTCTGTTCATGTTGATGCTTGTGGCTTTTAACTAATAAAAAATAAATCAAAATCCAGGTTTTCAGATGATTTGAACATGAGACCTATTTTGGTTTTTATTGCAGAAATGTTACATTGTGTCAATTTTATAACCGCTTGCTACGCCACTGTCCAGCAAAAGCTTGTCCAGAAGTCATTGGGGAACAAGCAGACCACCTTGGACAGGTCGCCAATCCATCAAAGGGACACACCGGATCAACCACCATGCATACAGTAGGGCTGGAATATATATTGTGAATATGTTGTCGTTGCAATATCAGTAAGTGCAATTTTCTTTGATGGTTTGAAGGTGCATTGCAAATTGTTCTGAACAGACAGAACTCAGGCCTGGATTTGAACCAAAGATATTCTTTCTGCAAGGTAAAAGTCTAAAATGGAACACTTCTCTGTTAATATTCATATTGTAAGCAGCTGGATGTGTGAATGACATTTTCATCCTAAAATACCTGTATGTAAACTCGAAGCAAAAAAAAATATTTTTCACATATCACGGGAGTTCGTTAGAAGCAGCTGCATGGAAGACAAGACTACGTTTTCCCGTGTAAGAACGTGCTTACCTGTGTTTCAATTGCTTCACCAGCCCAAGATGCTCCTGCTGACTAATGGCTCCTGCTCAGATTAAGGTTAAAAATTAACTATCTGCAAAGAATGCATTGGTTACACCACAAATATTGGTATATTTGTAACAAAATATGAAGTCCCAGCTTCTCAGTTATATAGCAGACCACAGCGTACAGAGAACATCTACCATCATTGGGTCTGAATTTAGAAGCTAATTTGGAATATAGCAGAAACAGAAAGACAAGGAAATCAAAGTAATGGTTAAATTAAGTCAATGTACTTCACTTTCATTTGTACCTTATTCTGTAATTTATTTATTTTATTTTATTTAAATAAAATTTGTTAAAAATATTAACATTTTAAAGGTTAAAGTAATAAACCGTAACCAAATTTCTTTGCATTATAAAAAGTATTGTGTCATTAAATTTACTACCATCCTTTGTCATATTACTGTTTATTTAACAAATAAATAAATGTCACTCCTTGAGGAAAAAGAACAAAAACACCTCTGGTTTTTCTCACTCCAAAAACTCTTTCTTTAATAAGTAAAACAACAAACTTTCTTTATTTATACAAGTGCCTGGTGCACATCAAGGCTCAGTTCGACCCGTCCTCTCGTCCAAGAAGCATGAGCCATTTTCCAAGTGTCGATACAAACGCAGAATGCACTATGAACTTTTCTGAGGGATTTTGCAATCCCGTCTCCTTGAAGTTTTGCTATCTACACAGTAAAAGAACAAAAACAAAAAGAGTGGGAAGTAAACTCAAGCAAGAATTAAAAACTGACCTAGAAACAGAAGCGAGCACGGTTCACAGCAATGCCAGAACGATCAGAATGTAATTTCTTTAGGTTTTTCTGATTCTATTGAGATTTGTGACATAACAGAAAACCAGAGCGATACAGAGCAAAATTCAGAGGTCAGCACAACAGAATGAAACTGTTCCTAATCACTAAATTTACAGAGAAAAGGTTCGCCCAGAACAAAATACAGCAAAACAAAACCAAGGTGAGAAAAAGCATATCATGTGCAATGCTAGTTATCTGTACAGTCACATAGAAATATGTCATAATTCTCTCATTAGTTTTTTCTCCCTCTTAACAAATGTTACAATAAAATAAATGAAATAAGAACAGCTATGCTTGAAAGCATACAATCTATAATTCCTTCATGGCAAATGTCCAAAGTGTAAGTGGTTTTTTTTGTTTGTTTTTTTTTAATTTCTCAATTTTTTCTTATTTTGGAGGAACACTTCAGCAAACAAAATGTGCTGCAACTCACCAAAGAGGAAGAAAATATTTCAAAAAGTCAATATAGATACAGAAGTATAATAAAATAGTCCTTTTTTTCTTAAATTCCCCATTTATTCTGTTGAAGTCTTTAAGTTCAGACTTTGGAACTGTCCGGTTCCTCTCGACTCTATCGCTGAGGCGTACATTTTTCGTGGATGTCTCTTATTAGATGGAGACAAAACACATCAAACTGGAGAGGGGTTCAAAACGAGGGAGGAGGCTGGGGACACAACATCAACTTCCTGGAATATCTAACCAAAGATAGTCACTTCCGCTCTCTTTTTATAGCAAATCTTATCCTGTTTGTGGTCAGTAACGGTGAGAGTCAAGCTGTCTCAGTTTTCAGGACAACATTAAAAACAATGGCTACCACTTCCGACAATAGATGGAGTGAGTGAACTTGGAAGAGGACTTTGGGAAACAAAAGGAAACACGGGTTTGTTGAGGGTTTCTGGGCCTATAGGCTGGTGACCAGGTGTGAGGGCTCTGGGTGAGCCTCTCCTGCAGAAAGATCATCTCTGTTAGGGGGTGCGACAAAACCATCGCTGCTGCCCCGCCCCAGCTGGTAGTAGGAATGCAGCTGATGGAGGTGATTACGGGAGCCCAAGTTGGGCATGCTCTTGTAGTAAACGTCGTCCAAGCTTGCCTCCGGACTCTTGGCATCTCCACTCTCCTTGGAGCCATCGGTGGACTCTGCAGACACATCGGGCAGGCCAGGCAACATTGGCATGCTGTTGTAGAGGGAGTCTCTCTGGTGGTTGTGGCTGGGTGACGAGCCTTCATCCTCGTTATGCTCGTTGTTGAGTAAGGGGAAAAAGCTTTCACTGTTCTCCTGGGGGATCCTCCTTCGAGAAGATGAGGAGTTGGAGGCAGAGGAGAAGGGATGATGGGGGAGCGGAAGGGGTGGTGACATGGACTGCTGAAGCTGATTGTGAAGGTTGTCGACTGCCTGCAGGGGTGGCAGTGGTCTTTGTGGCAACAATGGGGCATTGGACTCCTCGCGTATCAACTCCAGACCCAGGCCTTCATCATTGTGGGTACCAAAGGTGGAGTGATCGTTGAGGTTAAGCGCAACATTCATGCCTATCCCCACTCCCAAGCCCATGCCATAACCACTGTCTTTGCCGCCGTTGCTAACATTATTAACCAGTTTGTTCACGAGGTTCCGGTTCTGCTCGTTTGAGCGCTCATGGGAATTGTTAAGGTAAGAGGGGATATAGTTGGATGTGAGCTCTTTCAGGATCTTCTTTTCCAGGGTGGTCTCCTTGTGGTTGTATCCCCGATCGATGATCTGAACACAGTCACTCATGTACTCAGCACTGGCGATGCTGTAACTGTTGCCATGATTACCATTCAGTGGTAGAGTATCCATGACACTTGTATCCCGGGCATTGTTCAGGATTCCCTCTGAAATGAGAAACATGGGTGGTTGGGGGAAGGGGGTGTGAGGGTAGTGGAGAGGGATGGGGATGGTTGACAAATGTGAATGGTAAGAACTGGTGAGTGCAGCTGCCAAAGACGTATTAGGTGTTTTTTTCAAAGCCAAATAAAACACAACAAACAAAGAAACAAGTCTCTGTTATGAAAGAAATTAAGCCTTGAGGGGATCCTTAAAAATTATATAATCCCAAAGATTAAGAAGAAAATACTTTGATGGCATTTGAATATAACTTGTGCATCTCAATAAATTAGAAAGTCATTGTGAACAAATTTATTTTGGCCATTAAATTCATTTTCATGTTTCTCATCTTTCTCTTGACAATATATCATATCTTTTACATGTGGTTTAAGTCAGGCAAATCTGCTGGACAGGTATGGTCAACAAACTGACTATAGACAGGTGCTAAGTCCAGCTGGAAAAAGCTTCACAATCATCTCAAGGTTATTGTTATGTCTGCTGCCTGTGTATTCACTTTCTATTTCAGTGTAGCTTTTCCTCCACTTAACTTTCGATTAATAATCTGAAATACGGTGCTTTGAACACCCTTTAACAGTAACCTTTTTTTTTTTATCAATGACTGTTTGCTGAGTGACTGCTAAGATCCTACATTGTTACAGCAAAACAATTCTTAATGTATTTTTAAGATATTCTAATCTTCTAAGCGACTAGTCAAAATCATCAAATTTACCTCACACCTTGAAATACATCAGTCGATGAGTAATGAAGTAAAATAATGATATTCTAATTGATTGAAGTGTACTTGTAGGACACACTTACCTTGTTAAAATTTATAAACTGAATTTTGCTTAATCTTTGAACAGGATGTTCTACAACCAGAATAAAACACTGTTTTGTGATGCCAAACACAAACATTCACCACAGCACAAAACTCAACGTTTATGCAGGCAAACAGACATTAAACAATTCATGCAATTCCCTCACATCTCACTGTTGGAACTTTTAACCTCATTTTGGAATCGAAAAAATTGAGGCAAATGCAAATATTTCTGCAACTAAATCCGTGCAAAGTTGGACATGGCACCACATGAGCATTGCTTTTTCACAGTTTATTTACGTCCCATCCACCTGCACTTAACCAGCCATCTCTTAAAAAATGAATTGTATTCATTAAATCAGAAACCCACCACCCTGACAGGAAGCAGACAGTCTGTTCTCTCTGTTGCACTAACATGTATCTTTCATATTTCATCACGTTAACCACGCTGTTGACATCAAAGCGAGAAAAAACATTTGACGATAATTCAGACTACCTCTGACAAGGCCATCCAGCTTGTTAAAAGTGTCAAGCTCTCAGTCTGACCTCTTAAAAATTTGACAAGAAACATATCTTAAGTCTTCTTGATGTGTAACGGCTTGATCAAAGTGAATTGGAGAGTAATTTAAAAACAACAACAAAAAAAACAATGCTATTGGGAACATGAACACATGCATGTTGCTCAGAGAAAGCTATGAATCAATTTGTGCTGATGTGCTTTAAAGATATTTGAATTATTCTGAATGTATAGGGTATTTGGTATACTTTTGCTTTTAAGCGCATTAAAAGGCACACAAATCCGGGTTGGAATGGAAATGTTTAATATATTGCTTTCCTAATCGGATCTAGTTCTTTTCAAACTGACTTAGACCATTTTAACTATTCCTTTGTCAGCATCGAGTGAAAAAAAAGTAAAGCCAAAGTCAATTACATTTGATAAGCAATGTTTAGTTTGACTCCCATACTTGTCTCTCTGTAGGGCTCTTTTGGGGACAGCATGAGGAAAAGGAAAGAAGAAAACACAATAAGAACAATAATGACAAGTAAAAAGAGAAAAGTGCATAATGGCGCTTCAGAAGATTACCGCAACTCTTAAGTTCCACCATGCAAATTTTGTGTGCTTGCAGAAAAAGGACCATAAAGACGTCATAAAAAATCGTCTGACAAATATATAAAGGATGTTTTGCTGTAACACGTTGCAGAATCCTTGGGGGTAAAACATGGGCAAAGGTCCTTGAGTGTCAAATGTGCCAATAAATCTTTTGATGCATTAGCATTTTCATTCCTCCAGATATTTCTTTTCCATCTGTGGCACTGTAAGTGAATTATAGCCCTCCATCACCAGCTCCAATGCAAAATACTTGTATCGCAGACATAAATTATCCACTTATCAAAGCTCTCTGAGTTTTTATCTGATCGTTACATGGATTTCTCTCTACTTTTAAGGACTTTTACAGACTCACAAAGTTGTAGCAATCTCACATTGACTGCAGAGAGCAGAAATAAAATAATAACAGCTCAGCAGAGAGACGGAGGGGGAAAGAATTGCACTCCAATATTTAGTTGGAGCCAGACAAATGATGAAAAAAATAACTTCTTTTTGAAGACACCGTTGTGTCCTATTATCTTTCACAGCATAGTAGTTGATGGTTTTTAAAAACTCTATATGTATTCACACTTTGAAACCAGTACAGTTGAAACCAGAAGTTTACACACAATGAATACAAAGACACATCTGGCACTTTTTTCTCATGACCTGAAGTGAAAACAGACCAAACATCACTTGTTTTAGCTCAGTTAGAACAATAGTGAGAAAATCTGTCAGAGATTTATTTACCAGTGTCTTCAAAATCAGAATTTTACATACAAAATGATTATTGTTTCTTTAAACAATGAGGAGCAGATGATGATTTCATGGATTTGGAAACTTCTGATAGGCTAACTGGAACATTTGAGTCAGTTGGAGGAACAGAGGAGGAAGGCATTACTCTTAAACAAAGATGGAAAAGCCCAAAAAGCCAGATTGACGTTTGCATAGCATCACGAGAAAAAAGCTTCATATAAAAAAATTGGAGCAGCATCTACAGACGAAAACCAGGAAGCTAATGCTAAGTAAGTTACGCCAGTTCTGATGGCAGGAATGGGCCAGAACACAAGTAAACTACTGTGACAACCATGTGGAAAGAAACCCACAGAGGACATTCATGTAAATTTCTGATATGATTGCCATTAATAAATAAATCTCTGGCATATATTTTTTTCTCTTTTTATTGTATCACTCAGCAAGTAGAAATGATTCAAGGAGACGTTTGGTTTGATTTATCTTCAGAAAATGAGAAAAGGGGTTCTGTGTCTTTTTTCCTCACTGTATGTAAACTTCTGGTTTCAACTGTATTTAGCATATTTAACTAAATATTCACAAGTAAAACCTTTACTGGAAAATTCAGTCAGGAATTTACATACACTTATCATTGGCAAAGATGCTTAATGCAACTGTATGATTTTTTTGGCTTTCCTATTTAAACTGTTCTTTTTACCCAAACTGAATAGAGACATCAGAAACAAGTTAAATAGTCTCTTTTATACAAAATAATACAATTATTATATACAAAACTAAATAATTTATACTGCTAATAAACATAGATTCAAATTTGACATCTAAACATGTTTTTATTATGCAAGGAAGTTTGCATATATGAAACCATCTCTCAATAGATATTAATTTGAAAGGTGTATCAGTTTAAAAAAATTTAAATATTTAAATATTTATACCCTTCTCCATAACAATTGCAAAAACTGTTATTAGCTTTAGAGCAAACAAAGGCTTTTTTGTATTTCCTGGCCAGTTTTTCACATTTTTGACATTCTGTCTTTGGAGAAGCGTTCAAAGTCTTTGAGGGTGAAAAATTCCTTGCCATCACTCTGAAGATTTATCTCCCTCCTTCGGTACTTACTCTGCTGAAAGATCCAGAAAGACCCAATTTGAGTTTTGTGCATGTGCATTTTTTTTCTCTGAATGGAGTAGAGAAAATCCACAGTAAATTCAAACTTGGGCAATTAAGTTAGGAACTTTTAAATTCATGTTTTATGTTTTATAATTTTTATGTTTTAAAACAAATGGTTTACATTAAACACTGGGAGTTTGAAATTCAGAACTTTCATGCCTTTATGAGTGCATGTAAATCTCTGCTCCAAAACACGTTTTTTGCTTCTCTTTGCTCTCTTTAAAGAAGATCGAAAGGAAACCATTTTGTGTGAGAAGAACAAAACTTTAAAACTAAACACACAGAGACAGCAGACATTGCACAAGAGGTTAACTGACAACATTGGAGCACATTTCAAATTAATGACTGGTGATGTATCTGGCTTTCTGTGGGGTCATTTCAAAGGATTTCCTCAGAGTTACAGTTTGATTTGGCCAAAACAGTGCAGGGAAGAGCCTCGGTCATGAATCAAATGAGATGAGCCAACCAGATGCCACGATACACCGCCAATAAAAAAAACCCCACAGCAAACCATGTCTGTAGGATTTTTGTGATTAAGCTCTTTGAAAGCTAAAACAATACATTTAGAGCAGTATTTTTTCTTTTAATTATGATCCATCCAATTATATAACAATGTGCCACAAAAAAAAGCAAATTATAACAAGAAAAAACACTGCTCTAGCCACAATGGTAAGTAATGAAAAGAAGCTAGCACACCTTGAATGTTGTACATGCCCAGAGGGTTGTTATAAACGGCAGACTCCCCAAGCAATGTATTATAGGGATTGTTAGTGCCATGAGGACGTAGGAGTGCATTAGGTATAAGATGGTTAGCCATAGCCCCTGGAGCAGCCAGAAAGAGACAGAGCGAGATAGAGAGAAAACAGAGAGAGATAGACAAGTTGAGATATAAATACATATATAATAATGAGAACATACATATTAGCTGAGCAGATGCAACTGAGCAATGACATCCATTAACATTCAAATGATCACATGATCATTAATTTTAGGAATGTGGTGGCGGCGAGGTTTGCTGTATGAGAGCAGCAGAGCTGAATCGACGTGGCTAATGGGGCCGATGAAAAGTGTGTTGATTGTACTGTTAATGCCAGCCATTACCCTGTTGTGTGTGTGGTTTTTTTTTTTTGTGCTTCACATTCTGGCAGCATACACATGTTGACAACCATGAACGAAAACCACAAAAAGCACCTATATAGAAAACTGAAAACAGATGACAGCGTGTGCTAAAAAGCAAATTTATGTAAAGATATAAAAATCTATGATCACAATTTTTTTTTTAATTTATTGTAATTATTTGTAAGAATGTTGATAAAATTAATTGAAGATATGCTAAAAAAAAATTAGAGTGCAGCCAATAGTGTAACTCAGGCTACATCCACCATAAATACCAAAATGTTACGATTTATATATCGATGAAATATAATTCAGTAGTCAAACTGACAAATCAGATCACGGAAGAGTGCATCTATTTAGCGAAAAGCTGACTTGCTTGGCATTAGCCACCGACAGTAACAGCTGGAAGCAGAGTATTTGTTTTGCTTTCTTCTACTTGTTCTGAAGACAAAATTGTCCAGAAGTAGTTATATTGTCAGACGTACAGCTACATTTAAGTCTTAGTCATTCCAGTGACTGAAATATCCCAGTTTTACTTTTTTCTGCCTTTTCTGTTTTTGATGACACATTTGAGATGATGCATTTAGTAAGCAACATCACTGAGTTATTTTAAATGTCCAGTAGCTGAACATGGCATTAAAGGCAAAGGTATTTTAAAGCAGTAATACTGACCATCAGGAACTTCATCAACTCACCATTTTAATATTTAGCTGCTGTTCTCAGGGGGTTACAAAAGCAACACTCAGCTATATCTCTCATACGGTGCCTCAGACTGTGCACCAATGTAAAATTGTGTAAAATCTTTACAAAAGTTTCCTTTAATGCATTGTCTTACTCTCACACTCATAAATCTAGGAAAGTACATCCTTCAATAAGAGGAATTTTTATTTAGTTTAAAAAATGCAGCGGTAAGGGAGAACTGTTTTTAATAAAATTATTGTAATAGCAGTTACTGCTATTCTCTACAAAATAAAAGTAGCTGCTGCATTCATTTTAATTCAAGAAATGAATGTGGCTGCTCAAGAAAGCAGCCACTTGCCTTAAAGTGTATCATCACACAGCGAAACAACTACAACTACCGCAGCTGTGAGAAAAACGACAGGACGAGGGACCCTAGTTTATCTCGGCACCACACACAAAGAGGAGGATGGTAAAGGTAGGTCAAAAAAAGCAAATCTCCAAAGCTTGCTACTAAAGAACTGCATGAAAGCAGTGGCATTTTGGTTTCTCCATATCTGCTATATGCTTCAAGGCTTTTGCGCACAATTTTGCCAAGGTTGCCAATAACAGTAAAGGGCACTGCATCTAACGGCAGAAATGGTAGAATTAGGAATGGCTTTTTTTTTTTCTGGTTCACACATTTATTCAGATTCACCCTTATATATATATATATATATATATTATATTATATATTATATATATTATTATTATATATATATTATTCTTAGATATAGATATATATATAATATATTTTTAGTTTGTGTAAAAGTATTTATTCATTTATTAACTAAATGCTTAATAGTCATTTACTTTTTGAACAAAGTTGTATCTAAAGTTTTTGGTCGAAATAGTGTTATATAGTTTATGTTATATATAGTTATATATATAATATATAATATATATTATATATATTTAATATATATATATATATATATACTATATATAGTATTATATATGGATACATATAGAATATAGTATATATATATATATATATATATATATATATATATATATATATATATATATATATATAAAAGTTCAGAGTAAAACCAAAAAGCTTGTCCACTACAAAGAAACTTCACCAAGTGAGGTATCAGATGCACCTCTGTTATTACTTCTTCTGTCTGTGCCATTCTTCTGAGCTGAAGTGGTGTGTCGTGTCCCTTTTTTCCCCCTCTCTCTGCAGAGCAAAGATCAGCATTTGCTCATTCTCTTTGTAACTGCAGCTGAAATACCCTTTGAATGTAGAGATGTCTTCTCTTTAGTCAAGCTGGTCATTACTTCGCTCCAGCCTGGCCTTTTTTCGCACAAGCAGATCGCCCGATTCATTTTGTAGTTAAGCAACATTGCTCGTCTTCAGAGTCCCGCCGCCCAAGCGACTCATCGGTTTCCCGTGCACATACCGCCGCACCAGAGCAGCCTTCGCTGTCTGAGTCCGGCTGATTAGCTGCAGGATCTGAAGGCTCTCAACTTAAATACAAATGAACCACATTTGTTTTCTTTTCTTTGCGGATGATAAAACAAATAATAATAATTGACTTTCAAGCTCTCAAAGACAAGCAAAATATATGGCGTGGTGAAAATATTTGCAGGTTGGATTCATTTCCTGTTTACAAGATTTCCTTCCTGCTCCTGTCAACACGATACGGCACCATTATCGTGAAAGAAGCCAAATGCAGGACTTGTGAGAGTGATGCATGCGTGTGCTTCTGCAAAAGCGGGTAAACATCCTTTATCCAAGGTGCAAGTACACAGCAATTAGATCCCCCAGCAGAGTACTGTTGTCTTCTGTGCTCTCAATCTGTCACACCATGTGAGAAAGGTTTTATTTTACTTTTTAAATAAAATCATATAGAGAACTTTGCCTCAGTATTCAAACCGTATTGACTTTTTTCACATTACACCCTAAACTTCTTTATGGTGTGTCAGGATTTTGTGAAAAAGGGGAAGACAAAGTACTGAAGAAGGAAAATTATACATGGTTTAGATTATTCATTTTGTAGAAAGAAAATCGGGGTGTGTACTGTCTTCAGCTCCGGTTTACCTGCAATTATAGCAGCAGGACATTTGATGTATGTTTCTACCTGCTTGACACATTCAGATTTTTTATGAACAACTGTCTCGTCTTTAGATTCTCAATTGGATTTAGATCTGAACTTTGACTAGGTCCTTCTGACATGACAGATCCTGTATCCCCTATCAAGTTTTCTTCCAGGATAACCCTGTATTTAGCCCCATCCATCTTCCTGGGATGCTGCTGCTGCCACCACGTTTCATTATGGCACTGGTGTGTTTAGGGTGTAATTTCCTGCCTCATATGTGTTTTGCAGGACAAACAGTTGAGTTAAGGTCTAATCGGAATGGAAAATCTTCTTCAACATGCAGTTTCACCTGAGTGGATTAGAAAAAACTTCAAACATTACTTATGCCGCTCTTTAACAGTGGCTATCTTCCTGAAACTCTTTCAGATTTGTGGAGTGCACAACTAATAACTGGCTTGTGAGTATATTTTTCCACCTGAGCTGTGGATCTCCGCAGTTCCTCCACTGTTACCATGGGCCTTTAGTTTGAATCTTTTCTTGGCTGTCAATTCACAACCTGGCAGGTTAGGTGTACAGTCTTGCTTGAGTTTCACATCTGTTGAACTCTGTTGTCAAATGATAATTTCTCTCCTTCTGTAAGAGGCTTTGGACTTTAAAGTAAACACTCTTCATATTAAACTGGATTTGGGTTTGTCCTTGCCACATATCTTTGCAACTATTCACGTAAAGTCACATTGCAAATTAACTAAATGTGTCATAAGGGGGAATAACTTGCTGACAAAATGCTTCTAATTTGACCCTTGGAATGAGTGAACTCCGTTCACTAACATGGTGATTTCTGAATCGATTTTCAGAGTAAAGGGTCTGTAAACAAATGTAAACAATATATTTTCTAGATTTTTATTTGCAGAAAAAGAAATAATAACCATGCATCGTTTTCCTTCACTAATTGTTACTTTGCTTTGGTCTGTCATGTAAAATCTCAGTGAAATGTGGAAATGTTCATGGGGTGTGAAAACTATTGCAAAGCACTGTGTTTATGTTATTATGTAAGTTCCCCTTTACTTTGGCAATCATCAAACAAAGTAAAATAAATTCTTATGCAATCACGTCTTGTTTAATTTTGTCTTGTAGTAGAAGTAAGATTTCTATTTTCTTGAAATTAGTGATAAGTAGACATGCTATTATTTTTGCACAGAAAACTGAATGTTGTTTTGATTGGGCGGGGGGTACAAAGAAGCGGTAATTTGTTGCTGCAAGTGACGCTTGCCCTAATTACAGGGCTCTTCACAAACAACCAGCCTCCCTTTTTCAATCCCCACAATGACCAATCCCCAGTTTATTGTGTCTGCGTCGAAATTAAACAGATTACCAAAAGAAATTGCACTAATTGTGCAGTTATAATCCTGAATACTGAGACAAATTGAACGTGTGAAGGCATCGGGATGATTGCACGACTCTGCTTTCAAGGAGAGCACGGCAAGGAGAGTCAGCTGTGAGCTCATTCTCTGGTGCTGTGAGCTGAGGTGGGAGGCGGGGGAGAGGGCAAAATTTGCCAGAGCGTCAAGACTGCGGAGGCCAAATCAGCAAGAAATATTTGCTCCTCAACACATAATTCCTTAATAAGCACACAGGAAAAGCCACGCATGAGTGCAGTTCTATTTCCTGATGGTGCTTGTGATGGCAGAGCGCACTATCCGACATGCTCTACAGCTACTTTGAGGGTTTTCTCCATCACTCAAAACCTGGTAAGCAGCCATAAATAATTTGTGCCTCCGCTTTTTGTCTTTATGGAAGATCCGTGTACACCTTTTAAAAAATTTTTTTTTTTACCTTCACCCCACCACCCCCCAACTCCTGACCTTCAACCCTCACATCTACCTTCTCTCCTCAGCCTCTGCACAATTGATAACAGTCACGTCTGTTGGCGATGCTGAGCTGAGCGCCTAATTACAGAGATCATGACACTTCCTCACTGTGTCGAACATTAATCCATCATTGTAACTATGCATTAGCGTCTTTGCGAGCGGGCGCCCAGAGTGAATTTAGAGAGAGAGAGCAGTGTGGAACTGGAGCTCTTCAATCAAGAGATGTGATGACTGCCGAGAGTGTTAGGGAGGCATGCCAGCGAGAGCGGCGTTTGCAGCTTGATGTCAGATGTAGTCTGGTGTCTGTTTTTCCTCTCTGAGCTGAGAAGCCCTGAAGTGAACTCAGTGACTGTCACTGTCAAAGGCATTGCTCTAAAATATTTCTCATCGACTTTTTTTTTTCATAATAAAAGTGGTGAAATCAATTTTTAGCTTGTTACAACTCTTTTTCTGAGATAATGACTAAATCTTCCCTAATGCCTCGTTTACACTGAATGGGATAGCATGGGTCGGTGTGGTTCGGTTTAGCTATTTTATGATCTGGCGCATTCAGGAAAGCATCTTCGCAACCAGTTGAACTCTCACCGAGCAGGCAGGGTTCCCTACACCTCATGTGGCGTCATGCTAACACAGCGACAAACATGACAGACTTGTCTGTTTGGTGCTTTTTACAAGACGTAACTTCTTTTTGTCCAGTAATCAATGGAGTGTGTTGTGTGATGCCAGTAGCTTCACCCTGAATGCCCTGAACTATTGTCCTATGAACCTACAACTGAAAGGGGCTCAAGAATGGTACGGCACAGTTTAGCTTATGGACTGCTTTTACAGTGGAGGCAGACAAAAAAGCAGTACAGCAAATTGAAAACGAGATATTGGCCTATTGCTTTAAATTATTTATTTATTTTTTTATTGCAGTAACATAATCTCACACTAAATTAAGTTTATAATACTCTTTATAAACAAAGAAGAGCTTCATATGAAGGTTATTTTCAGAAATATATATGTTTGAAACCCAACGGGTTGGTGTAAGGTAAAGTAGTACAAAGTACAGAGTCACTTACTCCTTGATAGATGGAATACTCCTTGAATCAGGAATTGAGCAATCTGGGGCTCAATTCCTGACATTTGCTACATTTCCATCTTCATTCTATCTCAGACTATTATGAACAAAGGCCAATACTGTCAAACTATAAAGCACATCCCATAATAAGATATGTATTTTCTTTGATATGTATTGTAAGAAATTGGTTGTCATTTTTGAAGAGTCAACATTTTATTTATATTTTTAGGTTTAAAATAATAATAATAATAATAATAATAATAATAATAATAATAATAATAATAAACATTCTTTTATAAAATGTAATTTGTGGAAAATTATGTAAAAAATAACAACAACATAGCTTCTGACTAATGAAAAGAAAATTAATATGCCTTGAGAAATGTAAAACCTTCTTGTTATTGTTTCTTTTTTACTATCTTAGCCAGAGTTATAAAGAGCTATTGTGGAAAATATATAGAGCCACTTACGGCTCTGTAGCCTCAGGTTGTACCGCCCTGATCTAAAAAGAGGAAATGTGTGTTGGGACAAATCTGGCATGTATATGTCTATTAATGGTTTGAAATCAAATGTGTGTAAGTACAAAATTTATATATAATGTAAAGTTGTCGGCACAAATAGTTGTGTAGTTCTAGAAAAATCACTTATTGAGTAGACCAGATTGAAATAAATTAGTTTATTCAGAATCATAAAGACTAAACTTCTGTGACTCAAACAATGTGAAAAACAAAGAAACATACGGTCTAATGCATCTAGGGTTACCGTGTCCCTGTGTGACCAGCACACCAGGATACAGAGGGTCGCAGATGCAGTGATGCACCCATAATGTCATCTGCCAGTACAAGCAAGTAGGATCAGGATTACGGTTTAGGATCACATCAGCTCATCTGCTTGACAAATGTGCCCCCTCGCCCCCCCAAAAAAACAACAACTAGACAACTATAGAAATATGATGAATGAATAAGTCTTATTTTTCATTGATATATATTTTGCTGATGGCATGGCTATAATCAAAGATGACAATGCCACGACTCATCAGATCACATTGTGAAAGAACGGTTCAGGGAGCATGAGACATCATTTTCAACACATGGATTAGCCACCACAGAGTTTAGACACTGGAGAGCCACTGCAGTCCATTGCATCTTTTATCAATAAGATAAGATTCTATAAAACAATTAATGCAACCTTGTGACCACACAGAGAATGTATTTTTTTTTATTTGCTTATTTTCTTGTTAGGCTGTGCATAATGTGCTTTTTTTCAAAACGGGATGTTCTGTATCTCTTAAAATATTAAATTAGGTAGAACTTAAGGATTTGTTTTTGAAATGCATATATATATATATATATATATATTTTTATATTTATTTATTTTTGTTTCTATGTTTCTGTCATATGAGATTAGCTTAATAAACTATTATATAGTGTAAATTTGTGTTATCTTCCCACCCTGTACCTTTGTTGCACTCCACAAATAGTTTTTTGACTGACTGACTGAAATTTCATTGGATATAAGTTGACTTCACTTCTTATGCATCTGGATGTCTAACTTCAAAAACATAATGCTGCAATTGTGTTAAGAAGTTGAATAAAATATATATTTTGAAAAACATGGGCATTTTCTGATGTAATTAAGACAAACTACTGAGAAATGACAGAGTTGCCACGACTTTAATTGATGCGTCTAAGTTTTTGCCTCAGATACTGAATTGTAAAATGCTTTGAACCCTGTGAAAACCTTGCATCATGTTAAGAGGAAAGCATTTGTATTGTCAAAAAGAAATCTCAGTCTGAATATTTTTAGCAGAAACTAAAGGCTGAAGGAATCATTAATGACAGTAATTCCTGCAGGACCAAATACCTCTGTTGAGCGACGCCGAGCTGTTGATGTCTCCGGTCATAAAAGAGGACTCAGACTGCTTTCTGACTGTGTCGTTCCACATTCGACGGATTCGGCTCTGAAGAGACAAACAACATGCCAGAACACATCAGAATATTTGCCCTATGAGCTGTCAGAGGTACAAAATTAGTCAGTGCTCAGAGAAGACCACAGGCAGTGAGATGGAATTTGATATGCTCAGTTTCTTAAGTTTTGACCAAGTTTCAGCAATTGTATGTCTTCCAAGTACAGTAGCTAAAGGTATTCATACCTGTTAGATTTCTCCACATGTTGTGACATTGGGAGTTTATGTGACAGACCAACACAAAGTTGGCAAATTGGAGGAAAAATCAAACAACTTTTTTCCACACTTTTACTGAAAAAAAAAAACATGTAGTGTGCATGTATGTTAAATGCCTCTTAGACCTGGGCAGACCGAGATTGAGATCTCAACGGGGTTTACCTGGTTAAAAAAGGAAATAAAACGAAAACAAACAAATTTAGACAAGAATTGTCTAAATTCACTTCAAATGAATGCATAAAATCTTTCTGAGAAGTAAAGTCTTTTATGATTGTCTACTGAAACAAGTGCAAATCATCAGTCCCCATTTAAACACAACAACCTTTCCTGTTTTATCTGTTTCTCTTTGCCACTTCATTACTTGACCTTCCACGACCCGAGCAACACCAGCTTCAAGCATCAACTTAAAGCTCCCTCAAGGGATCTCGTTCTATATAAGAGTTAAACGGTGCTAGCTCCATAAATCTTCCTAATCAATAGAGGTCAACTGCAATCTTTTAATTAAATAAAGCTTCCTCATTTTGATGACTTAACTGGATTGGCTCTACTTGTGCTAATACAGTATTTCCATGCATTATTGATGCACCTGGTTGTAGGTTTTACTACCAAATTGAGAGGGTTTTATATAACAATCATGACAGAACTTATAGTTTGATTGCACCCTTTCTGAACAATCATACATCTAGTTTAAGTATTTTCAGAACTCTGAAGCTAATATGTTGCTGAAAAGAGTACAAAGCTTGGACTAAAATTAAACTTTAAAATAATTGGTTTGTACAAAACTTGACAAAACTGTTCCTGCGTTCAGTTGTACACTGTGATGCGAGTCTGCCAAAGACCAAAAACATGGGCAAAAAAACAAAAAACTTTTATGGTTGAATGAAAATATACTGCTCAAAAAAATAAAGGGAACACTTAAACAACACAATATAACTCCAAGTAAATCAAACTTCTGTGAAATCAAACTGTCCATCTAGGATGTGTTATTTGAGGGTTCCCTTTATTTTTTTGAGCAGTGTATTTATGTTTTGTAAATATAAGATGGTTTTTATTTGGATGGTTGGGGAAAAGAAGTTCTTATTATGAAGACAATTTAAATAAGTTTCAGTATATGGTAACAGAAGGCTAAGTTGAACAATTTGGAGGTTCTACCTTTTCACTCTTCCACCTAAATCTACATATAAAGCCTTTTATATATTCTGCTAATGTCAAAAAACACACAATTTCACAATTGTGGTTTTTCCATTAATTCATAAATTACATTAAAATTACATACAAATAGGTCTGTTCATTCAAAATGTCATTAAAAATTATGGCAGTGACAGATGTAAATACTTACATGAAATATATTTATATTTCAGCCACAGTACAAGAGCTCATTGTCTCTCAGCTATCACAGAACACAATGACATGATACAAAAACTGTATATTTGGGAGAGGCTGCATATGCCGCGGTTTTTGGGAAAGTCAGCGATTTTACAGAAGAGCTATGTATTAATTTCTTCCAAATGACAAGCTCAACTTTTGACATTTCTGACAAGATGGGGCTGTGAATCGTTGCTGCTGTATATAAACTGCTCTGGAACGTGTGATGCGCAAAAAGTATTTTCATTGCAGTTTTGCAAAATACACACATTTCAACTCGGCCGAATAATCCCCTCATCCGAGCACAAAAACTTTTGATTAAAAAAACAAAAAGAGTTTTTCAAAATCGGCGTGTTTCTGTTAAGCAGATTTTATTTTTGGAATTCCAATTTGCACAAAATAAAATAGAATGTTGCCACCAAAAGAGCTTTATGGTCAGAGAAAACACATTTTAACATATTTGAAGATCAAAAGCAGTAAAAAAAAATAAAAATAATAATAATAAAGACAATTTTAAAAGCAAACACTTTGGTAATAGTAAAATATTGGCTTCATCAGCTGAGAAAGTTTGAGCTCAAGTTTAGCACTACAGTGGTAATTTGGTCTTGCTGTTAGTTTGTTTTCACATTTGAAGAGATACTGACTGCTCAGTATCACTCCACATATTTTCACCGTGAAGGAACCCAAGTATCCGCCTTAACTCCATATACCCTTTGGCTCCCTTAACACTTCACAGCTATGTGTCAGCTTAATTTTGTCATTGCCACCTCCATGCATATCAAATCGCACTGAAGCAACTGTTCCTGTTTTTATTTCTCTTTCACATTAGCCAGAATGTGTTTTTCTTTTCAAAAAACTGTACGATTCTGTGTCAACTCGAGATAGCGCATATAATTTAACAGGAACATGCACTGGCACAGTGGAAGTGATTATCATGTTGTACACCTATTTATTGGGACACAGATTGCCTGAAAATGATTTTGCAAGGACAAAAACTTGAAGACCTCGTATCCCGTGGGTCAAGCTGTACTTTGCTGATTACACATTCATTTAAAAGAGTTTTCAGAGTACTTCCATGTATGCGGTAGTCGAGGATGAGGTTGCAGCCTTCTCGGTGAAGCAGTATGCATAATGAAATGCTTTGATCTATATGCAGAATCCTGCTTGTATCGTGGGATGCCACTGCATGCTTAACTCTAAGGACTATTTATGATGCAGCGCTGAGAGGAAATTACTCTTTGGGAAGATGTTCGGTTATCGTTTTTTCCTGGCAATTCATGCAATAGTGGATGTTAATGTGGGAGGAATCCATTAGAAATTTACTTTACAAAGAGACACAGCACTTGCGCGCAAAAACATATCTTGGCAAAATTCTTCGGAGATTTGACAAAATCTTTACTGAGCTCGAGGCAAAAATTTTGTTATAGTCTTCATGTCATGTCAATGTGGATTCTAGACATGTTATTCTGATAATAAATAAATAAATAAATAAATAAAACATCAGGCTGTCTGGTTTCACTTACGGGGATTTGGCTTACCTACCGCTTCCCTGCTATCACTTTGAGACACGAGCAAACAGTTTCTTTGAAATCGTTCTTGTATATTTACAGTAAACTGCCACTGAACAAATGATTCCTTTGAGCATCTGAAGTCAGGTGGGGTTTTTCTTCTGTAATATCCATGATTGACTCCTGGGCTCTAACTCCATTACGTGATTATTAGTGCTAATAAATATATAGGTGACAAGTAGAGTTCAACAGAACTACTGAGAGGAATAACCTTTAATAAAAATGTTAAAGACCTACAGAAAAAAACAGAATAGCAATGTTTTAACCTGTGACCCAGAAGAATACCGTCCTGGAGCACGAGAGGCAGTGCCCTTCACAGAGCCAATGGAGCTGTCCACACTTTTGCCGCTGCAGCAATGAGTACGCAGGCACTTCCCGTACTCTTTACGCACCTGCAGAAAATAATCAAAAACAGGCAAAGCATGTTTACATAAAAAAAGACAACAACAAAAAGCCCATAAAGTTTCATATTAATTTAATTATCTGTTCCTGGAAATACTTTATGCAACCCTCTTTTTGCCGAAAGGACACAAGTTGGTTTTTTCCTTTGACATTTCACGGGGTTGCAGCAAAGGCTACAAAACGTCAGGAAAACATCTAATCCTGTTGCTGAAAATTGGTATGTCAGTCACTGAGGGTATAGTACCAGATCAGAGGTCGCGTTAACAAATATTTCCTGAATTTGACTGGTTGTTTTTTTAAATGACGGAAAAATTTGAAGCCCATCTGCCATTTGACGGTTTATAATTCATACTCTTGACTGGTGCACACTGTGACATGTCCAGGGTGAACCCCGCCTCGCGGGGTGGATGGGTGGATGGATGGACTGGTGCACATGGGCAGGCATTATAGACTTTACGGAAAGAGTTCATTATAGAGACCACTAAAATCAATTAATAAAAAAATCCTTTCTGAATATTATCTCATGGACACTGAACTAAATGCGTCTTTCTGACGAGGAGCTGACAGCGTGTTGAAGAGTTATGGACCGGACGCTTCGGAGCGCGTCTGGTTCAGAAGAGCCTTCCACACTTTTGGTAGAAATGGCGCGTTTAATTCAAGTCTCCATTACAGACCAGAGAAAACTAACGAGAATGCAATGTCAAGCTAATCTATTTATAGTCCAAACAGAAGAGGCGGCAGTTTATCTTGAGGAAATAAATAAAAGTGCAGAAGTTAATCAGAGCGTAACATGCACAGTCCGCTGCACAATTATTATAAGTTATTGGGGCCACAGTCAGCAGTTTTTGTCACTACGGAGAAAAAGTTAGATGCATTCATCTGCTTTATGTGTGATGGGATCTGGATTCACGGTTCAAATGGGTGAATATTAACTAAACCGCATAAAAATGTGGCGAAATAGCATATGTTAATGTGATTGCGATTTGACAGGTAAAATAGTACATGACCAATTTTTTTTCAAGGCTGTCCATCAAGATGATGGATAACAAAAAAGTCTAGCGCAACCTCTGTTCTAGATAATCCTTAAGAATTCATTACAACTTAAAAAAACAATTCAGTACCTTCTTCTGCAGCACGCAGTGGAAGATGAAGATGAACATCCCTTGCAGGGAGTTGAAGATGGTGAAGAGGTACGCCATGATCACGGTGCTCTCATTGACGTACATCAAGCCAAAGGCCCAGGTCAATCCAAGAAGGCACAGTAAGGCGATGGCCCCGATCACCCATGATCTGAAATTGAACCATACAGTCAAATTAAAAACTCTTTACATCTAATAATTTTATACCACTGCATTTGAGACTTCTCAGGAACCTTATTCTGAGAGGGAGGGAATTTTCAGATGTACCAAAGTACTGTTGATCACAAAATAAATTAATTAAAGAAGGAACTGATGGGAAAGAACCATGTTGCTGACCTCATAAAAAAAATAATATATATATATATACTACAGCTTCTATGAGTGAGAGAGTAAGCAATACAGTATTTTCAGTTGATGGGAACAGGGTAGGTTGCATGTTGAACTCTTACTATTTTAGGGTTTTTATAAGTGTTTCACCAATTCCTCCTCAAGACAAGGGTTTATCCGAGGTAAATGTTCTCGAGAACATGCAGTCCCTCGATAATAAGGAGATCTCTCTCTGTGCCAGGTCACTGTGTAGAGAAAGTTGCCTTTCTTCCCCTCAACCCTCCAATCTTTCTGCATTTTGGTGACACACTGTGTGCCGCAGTAGTGATGCCGAGTTGAGAATAATAACTGACTCATGTCTCAGTCTGCCATACAGAAGAGTGTACATGGATTTTTTGTTTTTTCTTTTCAGCAGGTCAAGTTAATCTTCATTCATCGTGATTGAATGACTCAGTGAAAATAACACTACACCGTCCACAATCACTTGAGATGTTTTTGCACTTTGCAAGGACTTAGATTCTACATTTATGCAATAAAAATTGGCAAAGATATTAGAGTATATGTAATCTCTGGATGTGCTGCATGACATAAAGTAAAAAAGAATTGTAGTCAAATAACCCTCTTTTAATATTGGGAAATATTATATTATTTTTTATTGAAAATACACAGGTGATGAATGTTTGTGTTGTTTGTTAGGTCCTGCCCCTTGTGGTGGCGTACGTATATCACGGTTAAACTCAAGAATAATTTTTTGTAAGCTGGAAAAATATAAATTCTTTGCCATGCAAAAATCCCTAAAAACTTTGTCATAGTAGAAAGGGAAGACAATTAAATTAACATGGCTAAGTTCATTTCTTCGCCGTTTACTTCCGTATTGGAGTTAGCACTGTAGTACAGCTAGCTTTTACAAGAAGTTAGGAAAGTAGAAGTTTATAAGAACTTATGAGTGATTGATTAAATGTTGCTTTCGATGCATTTTTTAATGTGACAATGTTTTTGGTTGATCATTATTGTAATGTGTGGGCAGCAGTACTGCTGCCATAATGTGGATGATATTTTTCAGCCTGTAAGACAAACCCTGATAGCGTCTTTAAGATCACAAACCTTTTTTAAATGTCTTTTTTCTTTCTTAACCCCAGGACAGTCAAAGTTGTGCCTGGTTCTATTAACTGTTTCCTCTTGTTAAATATAAGTCATTTACTGTCCTGTCGTCAGATCCTTGCTCTTAATATATGTAATTATTAATTAGAATGATTTGGATTATTTTGAATTAGAGATGGGATTTGTTGTGAATTGACATCATATGAATTAATAATGAAATGAAACGGAATACTTGGAATCAAATTCTCTTGAGATATCCTTTGTACAAATTGTCTTCCCACGTATCGTAGATAATTATTCATGCATTAAAAACATGTTCCTACGTAATCGTTTTCAATTTTCACTCAGCAGTTGTAAAGGTTTCCTTTCAGGAGAAAAGTGTCTCCAGCTTGGACTGTGACCCATCACTTTAAAACACATATTGAATAGAGCCTTTTTGTGGTTATAGAAAATAGTTTCCACTTGACAAATGTGAGTGCCACATCTTCATTACAGCACTAACACATCCATACAGTGCACCGGGAAGATACAGGTACCGGTTAAACATTATCTTGCTTGTCACATCTGCAGGCACAGTGTATCTAAGGCTGGAGTACTGTGGGCTCACTAATACGGCCTTCAGCATGAGTGAGTGCCCAGCTATTAATCACGTTAATGATTCAGAGAGGTAGCCAAATGGAATTTTGGTGCTGATTTTGTTTCATACAAAGAGGTGGAAATGAGAGATGGCATTATCGGAAAAAGGGTCCTTCCAGGTTCGCCTTACTTGATTTCAGGTGCATAATCCTGATGGCTGGGCAACATTACAAAAACAGAAGCATAAAAAAAACAGGAAATAAATCAGAACACATAAAGCAAATGAGAAGCTGCATGACGGTATGAACAAAATATACAAATTAGGACAAAAGAAGGAACAATTCGGGGAGAGCAAAGATGGTGTGCTTGTCGGCTTCACGTGAGGACACAAATGCAAGACCAAGAGGCTGGACAATTCTAATGAATTAACAGGTATTAACCAAATTATCTCAGTTCATAGAAGTACAGGGTCTTACTGCCCTCATAAAATCTGGCAGACTTTTGCATTTAGCACTATTATAAATGGGTCAGGTGCAAAGCAAAAAAAAAAAAAAAAGATTTATGAATTCAGCAGCTCGAACATTAAACATAATTTTCCCAGGGCTGCCTTAATGACCTGGTGGGGGAGGTAGTTCATCAAGATGACTGGTCTGAGATCGCACAGAAAAACACATGCTTTGGGCCCAAAAGGACCAGAAATATCTTCTCCTCACTTGTGGTGGCTTTGTTTGAAGGGGTGGTGAGCGACAGACAAAAGACGAAACAAAAAAAATGACATCAGAAAGGACAGAAAATGGAGAATTTATGTCACATGTATATGGACATGACATATGGACTTCTGGAGACAGACAAAGACTCTGGGATGCCATTGACAACTTCTTAGGGAGAACTTCTTAGTATGACAGTATTTATTTTATCCTTATCAGATTAACAGCATCACTGTAACAGTTTATGTAACTAGGGATTGTTGACAAATTAACTGACCATATGAGTTGGGCGGTGGATTGGGTGTGTATTTTCAATGTCTATTAATTTTGTACATTTTCAAACGTCTATATATATTTTTTAAGATACACTGACAGGATTGCAATGTTGAGTGTTGAATCCTAAAAATAAGAGTTAATGCAATAAAGTTTCCAAGCAGTGTATGTTACTTTCAAATATTTACTGACTTTTGCTATCACCTTTTCTCATAAAATATTCTCCATCCTATCTTGACAAACATATATATCTCATTCACCTTTCTTCATATGCATGTTTTATTTAGAGAGGCTATGAATTAGTTATTGCATTAAACCCCTGGACAAAAACAGCACATATGAGCTGAAGTAATATCTCTGCTTTCTCTGTAATAGAGACATATTGCACATGTTTGCGTTTGTGGATCTTCTCTAGCAATAGCACCATAATGGAAGCAAAATCCACAGTTTTTTTTTTTTTTTTGAGAGAGGATCTGTGGAGTTATGGTTAATTTTGGCTTCCGGGTGGGAAAAATGAGCTGGAAAACCTCCTATGCCCCCAAAGTAGGACTTTCCACTTGGAAAGTCAAAGAATGTCTCTCCGGCTCTAAGTTTCAATGTGGTTGCTAAAAGCTGTGATGAAAGCATGTTGATTTTACAAGAGATACTTGTAAGAATATATTTAAAATCAATGTTTTAATTTTGAGGTCACATTGGTGAGGTCAGACTCACATTGGTGAGTGCCACATTGGTGAGGTCAGACTCTGATGTTGGACAAGAAAGGCCAGGACATTGTCTCTCACTGCTCTCCAAAGTGCTCTGTCTTTTGAGGTCCGAGCTTCGTTCTAGTCAAATTCTTATAAATGAAAATGACCGGACATCTAAGTTCAATAATTATCAGAGCTGACTCAATCTTTTTGGCAAAAATAGTTTATCTTTGTTGTGTTGCATTTATGACAATGTATCAAGATGTGTTGTATCAGTCAAAACACAGAGACACCCGACCTAAAAAAAAAGCATGTAAAGTCCTTATCTGAACTCCATTTTGAAAATAATCTTCATCTTCTGAAACATTGTGTTTTCTTTTTATTTCTTGTAACAAGTGATTCATTTCTTCCTGTAAAAATTGTGTCATGTGGCATCATGTTTTTATGGCCACATATACAATAGAAACAACCAAGCAGACAAGATTTTGATCAAAACCAAAGTCAGAGAATAGGGTGCTGTTAATTATAGGTCAGTACATGTAAAACATCTAAAATCCAAATTAGCGCTTATAGTTTCTTAGATTCTGGAGATTTTTAAGATAAGATCTTTTCCACTGGACTTATATAGCAGGGACTGTGTGTGAAAAATTAGACCGAATATTATAAATTTTTTTTTTTTTTTTTTTTTTAATCTTAGAAACAACTTGTGGTTTTGAAAATAAGAAACAAGAGGGGATGGGGGGATTTTTGTATTTATTTTATCTCTTGTTTTTATTCCTTTTAGAAATGCTTACAAGTAATGACCTCAGTGATGGATACCACAGAAATCAAAGCTCCTCCTAAATATAGTGGTGTAAGATATCAATCCTAATGGCTGCAACAGTGTGCTTTCATCTGAGAAAAACATGTTACTGTTCCAGTTGGTGAACAAAATGATCAAAAATGAGCAAATGTAAGCAGGAGGCTACTTTAAACAGTGCCATTATTATGTGTTTCAAACCAAATGACCTAATTTGCAGAAGTTCTGTTCCTGGCAGAGTCACACTGTATTCATGTATTGGAGCACAATAAATCTGAATAGCCATTTTGGAAACTATTGCACAGAAGACAAAAGAGCATTAATTAGTCCAACAGGATACCGGTTAACCAAAGGTTTGATTAATGGGCTAATTGTCAAAAAGTGAGTGTGTTCCAATGTTTTTAAAAACAAATTTGTTTAGTCTTAACAGAATGTTGCACAAGCATTTTCTGTAGAGTATCTTTAAGAATTCTACCCAGAAATATTTGGTTTATCATGTACCATACTTGCTAAATATAGAGCTAGTGCGAATCTGTAAAGTGTTCACAGTGCTGTGAACCTGCCAGGTTTTTTACCTGCACAAAATGAGACTATAATACATTATTTCAACACGCAGCAATGGATGAATACCAGGTCTCTGTCTCCAAGATGGGAAGTGAACGGGGAGGAAAAACATAAAACACAAAATCAATTCTACTTTCCACCCTGGACCCTGTAATGTTGCATCTTACCAGTGCCACTCTACAATAACACATCCATCAAAATAACGGTAGCTAAAATGAAGAAGGAAAATAGTGAAATGAAAAACAGAAAAACAAGATAAACAAGAACAAAATTGTAAGGTGCACTGTACGTGCTAATCAAAGGCAGTGAAACAAGCAGGCATAAACAGAAACACATCGAATGAGAACATTTTCATATTACAGAAAAAAGTCAGAATGATGAAATAAGAGCAGAAAACTTGACATCAAACCATAAAGAGGAACAAAATAGCAGACAGATAAAACAAAAGAAGACACGATTTGTATGAAAAAGAACTAAACTGACAGGATTAACCAGTGTTGCCTTATTGATAAAGTGAACCAGCTCAACTTGCCATTGGAAGAGATATGGTGCAAAAATGTATCTGTAAAGTGAAACACTGACACATAGAGGTTGTTAATGCTTATAGTGGAATTAAGCTGAAAACTAATGTGAAACTAAGCTTTTTCAGTTTCTTTTTGTGATAAAGCACTAGTTCTGACAACACAGCCAATGACATTCAGACTGGCCTTTGTGCAGTTGTGGTTTCAGTGATACCTCAAACACAACACTACGATGAATGAGCACCGAGACAAAGCTCTGCACAATCAAGCCGTTTCTTCGTGGACACATAAAACATCGGTCCCTTTTGAAAAGAGTACAACTTGGAGTCAGGAGGTCAGCTTCTTGTTACATTTAGGAGGGTGTAGAGTTATAAATCACAGCATAGCACAACCAGAAAATGCCAATATATTTTTTTGTAAAAGAAAAGTAAAAACCCTGGTAACTCAACATTATATCATCCTTTGTTCCAAGAAGAAAATTTTGTAAAGATGCCTGAAAGACCAAACAGGCCACAGTTCAACAAATTAATTAAATACTTGAGTAGTTAGTTAATTTATTAGAATTGGACACAAAATACATATAAAATAATGATTACATAGTTGGTGAACTATGACATCAATTGAACACTTTTCACAGATACATTCTATATAAGTATTTTTCTTTTTATTATTTCTTGGTTTCTTACAGCAGCAACTTAGACATGTATTTTATCTGTGAGCTTCAACAAAAGTAAATGGTGCTAATACTGCTGTAGTCCATTGAAGCTAATCAGAAGTTGACTTTCTGTGCTGATTAGATGATTATTTGGCTCTATTTGATGAGCCATAATGATGCAGGAACCATGAACTCATATAAGAAATGCTGAAGTAATTATGAATGATTCTAATGTAAAACAAGTTGAAATTGCAATGAATTTATTGTAAATGTAATTATAAAACCCCTAGATTTACATATTAATTGATACACGCATTTGTTAAATGCATTTATCTCCAGTTTTGTTTCTATTATAATAGAAACATAACATATATATATATATATATATATATATATATATATATATATATATATATATATATATTATATTTTTTTTTTTTTTTTTTTTTTTTTTTTTTTTTTTTTTTTTGGGGGGGGGACTCAATAGATGCTGATGTGGAAGGCTGGTAGTTTGACTTCAGAAGAGATTTTTATGACTACATGTACAGTATTTGTAACCATGTGTCAGTGCTGAAATGTGACAGAAGTGTTTTTATTCGATTCTCTATTAGTTAAAGTTTCTTGTAAACATAAGTGCTGGCGAAAACGGCTCTCACAGCCTTGCATAGAACTGCTAGAAAATAGTACAGCAGGGGGTCCAGAGAGTGAGAGAAAATTTATGAGAATGAATACTAAACAGTAGTCTTGTGATTGTGTAAGTATTACATTATGTAGTCACTGCAGGAGTCAAGTCTAGTTTGAATTAACAATGTGGAAAAGTATTGTCGCTTCAGTTTGGTTTTCATGAGGTGTTTAAGAGTTACCAGACCAGACAACTCTGTGGGAATAATAGTGTGTAGTTCCCGGAAATGCATTAAGTGGAAATCCCATTCTAACCAGGCTAGGAAAATAACTCACTATGTTTAAATTATACCATTTTTCTGATTAGGAAGCGCCCAGACACTTCCGATTCCTCATTTATTCTGGGCTTTTCACTGGTCTTTTTACACACTAAAATTAGAGTAGGACTATCTTCATTTTTTTTTTACTTTACCTCAAATCAACAGCTTAGAAACCATGAACGTATTGACAAGTGGACTTAGCTGATTAACATCAAGCTAAGAGAATTACTTGCCAACGCCACAATGTCACCAAAGTGTGATCAAGTATTTAGTTAAAATTATATTACAACCTTGCTAATGGCTACGATGAGGTTTTTCTACAACTTGTCCAGACACATTAAACTTAATATTGGTTGAATAATCTGTATGAAATTTTAACTTTTGCACCAATTTCTTGTTTTTAAAATATTGATTTTCCCAATAGAGACACACCATTGAGTAAAGTGTATAAAACTCTGACTTGAACACCAATTGTTTGCATCAAAGTTTATTTATCCATTTTTTTCCCCCATTTTGTTTTAACTCATGCATGTACATGCATCAAAAAAGTGCCAGGCAGACAACAGTCATTTTATAAAGACCGCTGCAGCTGTGTGATGCCACATAAATACAGCCATAATACCAGCCATAAGGCAGACTAATGTGTCCAAAGTGACTTAAAAACGTGAAAAAGAACCTGCATAAACTATACAGCAAGCATCCATCACAACAGAAAGGCAGTGAAACAACATGAAAACCATATGCAGAAAAATCCTGCCCTGACATCAGAAAGTGCTGCATCATCCTGCAGTCACATTTTTTTCCTCACGGCGTATAAATGTTATTCTGCTCACAGAAATCTTACTTATTTCTTTCCATTGTATAGTTAAGTGCCGAGCTCTCAAAGTTTGCATTTTCTTGCTGGTATATTCCCTCAAGGTTTCATTTTATCTGACAACAAGCAGGCATAGATTCAAAAACACTAAAGACACTATGAATATTCATCTGCTCGGTGTTACACCTAGATAACATGAGGTTACCTCTGTTAGATTGTCTACAGGCCTTTTTTCCCTCCAAGCTTCCTATTTAGATAATGATGGAGATGCAACACAATACCTGTTTGATTTTAATCTGGGCTGGCATAACCTTTAAACATAATAAGAGGTGCTTACCTCTGCAGAAAAGGCTCCCCCTACCCTCAGGCTGGATGTTAGCAACTTAAGTGCTTTTAATAATGATTTGAAACCATCACAGAGGGCTGAGGCAAGGCTTCTGCACATTATTTATGCAATAATCCTACAAATGTTACACATAAAATGGTAAAGACTACAAAGAAAATTAAGAAAATATTTATACAGTTTTATATATATAAATTAAATATGGAACCTCCATAGAGACAAAGGAGTCTGAATGGAAGGCAAGAAAGAAAGGAAATAAATAAAGGGAAGAACAAATAAAGTAAGTGAGTAAAGGAAACATAGATGTTTGAAAACAAGGAAGGAAGGAAAAAAAGTGAAGCATGGAAGGGCAAGAGAATGCGACATAGATAGAAAACATTTTATCTTAAAACATTCTGTGCCGCCTGGATTTTTGACTTTGTATTTCTGACTATTTCATTAAATTCATTATTCATTCTTCATCTCAACCTCGGCACACAGCATCTTCCTCACCACCTTCAACACATTTCATGACATAAAGAAAAGAGACAACTGCTGAACCTGAAAAAAGGTGCTTGGAAGACAAGAACGAAGAACAGAAGGAAACAAAGATGGGAAGACTATTGGTCACAAAATGGATGGAGCCAGGGAAGAAAGGACTGAAGGTTGAAAAAAAAAAACACTCAGTAACTATATAAAAAGTTTGAGGAACAAGAAAGGAAACAAAAAAGGCAGGAAGGACACAAGGTACAGGGGAAAGAATAAGAAAATATTTGGACTTAGAGAAAGAAGGACACACAAAAGGGAAAAATAAACCAATATAAAAAATGGGCACAAGAAAAGAAATAAAATGAAGAAGGAAGTCATAACATAAAGAAAGGTTGTAGAGCATAAGAATGGATAGATAAAGGAAAGAAGGAAAGAAAAAGTTGCCAAAGTAATGAGGGCACAGGGAAAAAAGGGCATAAAAAAGGTTGTAAGGAGGCCGGAGCGGGAGGGGGGGATATCAAGGAAGGAAAGGACACAATGATGGAAAAAAAGTACACAAATTAGAAATAAAACCACCCAAACATAAGAGCATTCATCGAGGGGAGAGGGAGGAAGCAAAGATTAAATTAAGGACATTAAGAGGGAACTTAAAACTGAGACAATGGGAATAATAAAAATATTATTCAGAACTCTTGCGTTCTTTTGTCCCCTCCACTTATCCAGACCTGATAAATACCAAAGTCAAACTCCCAGCTATTCCAGACTGTGCAGGAACAGTGGGACAAAGGAAACTGACCTTGGAAACATGGGTTTGTGTCTAAAAGTTCATTGAAAAGCGAAGAATGTCGGCTCACACTCAACACAATTTAGCTGTGAAAGGCGGAGTTTAGTGGGAGCAAGGTCCCAGCCTTCACAGCGAAGCATTCTTTCACTCTGCAACAAAGGCGCACAAGCAAGGTGCTATTTCTGGGGTGACTTTAATGGATATCTGAGCGATCAGAGTGCTCTTACTTGATGTTGTCCAGGCAACCGGAGTCTGGTTTCAGAATGGCTGTGTGATGGAACATCTTGTAGAGAGCGATGCCCAGGAAGATCACGTTGAGCTAGAAAAGAAAGAAAGAGAAAGGTGGGGGGGGGGAGAGACAGGGAATGAAACTGGTCCATTTCATGTCCCAGTCCCATTCATTTTAAATCGGTGCACTTTGTAGCACAAAGCCGGAACACTGTAGCCAGACTTGGTTTTCCACTTTGCCAAACAGAGCGCAAAATCCCCTGAAGCCCTCCATGGAGGTAGAACAGACAGCGAAGGGACCAGTGTAACGAGTCTCTCTCTCACACTTAGTTCCCTCACAGGAATACTGCTTTCTTTTTTGCATAAAAACAAAAAAAGTGAAAATAAACATACCAACTGTGGTGCATGTCATTAATACTCTCTTTGTCAGATTGTGATCACAAGAAACAGAAAATGAGCCAATTGTAGTCACAGCGTGAGTGGGGTCTGTTTAGAGAGACTCCTCAAAAATTACAGCAATTAGTCTGATGGAATATGGTTTCCTCCTGGAAACAGGTGACACTCAGCTCATATGAGCCTAGATTAAACAAACAAAGACTTGAAACAAAATAAGTAAAACCATTACTGTGACGCCAAAAGGTTAGAATTGGACCTAAACGTGATAATATATCCGTTTCTGTTTGTTAATCAGACGGGAGGAAAAAACAAAGGAGAAAGTAGTAATGTGAGCGCTTCTTCTTTTTACTGACGCGTGAAACTGTATTACCCATGATAGCATGTGACAAACAGTCACGGCTACGCAGTTAGATATGTATGATTACTGATGGGATTAGGATTTATCAATTTGTTTTACAATCTGAGATGCAGATTCTTGCAAAAATGTTTCTACACCTAGTTCTTTTTCATATTTTTCCACATGATAACCCTCAAATGTCAACATGGCGGTAACTTGACTTCGAGTGAAACGTAGCAGGTATCTGCTGTCTTTGGCTCCACCCCCACGTGTTGCTATTTTTCCCCCATAACAACGATTCTGGATCCTGTGACCAAAAATGATGGCGAAATAAACACATATTTTGATATAAGGGAAACAGGGTTTGAACGCTTTTGTTGTTTTGCAATATCTGCACAAAACTTCCCACAAATGAACGACAGTAATGCTCCACAAGATTTATTCTTCTTTCAGGCTTTCACTGTCCCATAGGGATGCAGAATATTTTATTACTTGAGTGGAGTACTTGGTGTTTATTGATAAGGAAAATATTTCCGAAGGTATATTTTGTCCCTCATTATAAAAGTTGTATTATCTTCTTTAAACTTTGTGCACTTTTATTCATACTTTAGAGAGTCTATGCAGTAAGGAGGAAGATGAAGGACACCGGATCAGATGAGTTAAGATTCACAAAGCACGGCTGCAATAATTCATGCAAAAAGAACCCCAACCCAGTACTGAATGCACAAACACTGCATATTTCTCAAAATGATGACATACCATTTTAAAAATAATAATTTTTTTATTGGTCAAATATGATATTAAGATTCTGTAAGAAACTTCATTTTGGTTTAAACTACTGAAATAAAATGAGATGAGAATGTTCGATGAAAGTAAAAGTAGTAACGGCGTCATGTAAATTTTCAGCAACACATCAGCCTTGCATCTGATTGAAAGCAACTGGATCAATAGATGCCATTCTGGATGGAGCAATGTGTAGTCTTGGTTGGGAAAGGCACAAAAAGAGTGTGTGTCCTCCCTGCATAATGCATGTGTATCTGCAGCCACAGAGCGCACTGTGTGGCTGCAAGCAGAAGATGGAGAAAAGGTAGTGGAGTACAAGTTGGAACGGGAACAAAATCAATCATAATCGCGGTGCGGATTACTCCAACACTGCTTACAGAGCAGAGTTCGCTCTCTCTTTGCTTCTGCAGCTCCATAATGGCGCTCTCAGCTCCCCTCCAAAATTGTCTTAGCCAGTGACCGCGGCGCAGTGACAAGCTACGATATATATCCTCTACGCCTCTCATTCATTTTTCTGCATGCCTCCATGCCTCCCGGTGGCATGTGTGCACGACGGAGGAACCAAGTAAAAAAAAAAAAAAAAAAAAAAAAAAAAAAATCTCTGTGGACCATTTAAGCAGCGACCCGCGGGCTAAGTAGGGTTAATGAGCTGAAGGGGAGGGAGGTTGGTTATTAGAAGAGGGGACTGAAGCTTACCATAATTATCAAGGTTGCAGGTCCTATGAAACTCCAGATGAAGTATGTATCCAGGCGAAGCCAGCAACTGCAAAAAGAGAGAAAGAACAAGAGGTGAAGGGGATTCAAAGTGAAGTGAAGGGGACAGGATGGGGAGCATGAACAGAAAAAGTGAACGAGGGGAGAGATATGATGTTATAACTTTATACTCCAGCTCAAGGGGTTATACATCAAGTCGGAGGCTGGAGTGGCACAGAGAAACAGGCGCTTCAAAACATGCTGGCTTAAAGTGGCTTAAAGAGTTATAACCATCATCTAAAATCTGGAGAAGGCGAGATTCTAACCGCCAATAACCACAATGGTGATGCCTGACAATGACCCGCCAAGAAACCAATAATTGCTACTTGAAATAAAAGAAAAGACAGTGAGTAGAAATTAGCTCCTTTCTGTTTCAGTTTGTAGGGTTAAAGGGCATATTATCATTCAATTAGTCTTCAATTGAATCCTAATTGTCTCACTCCAAAGGAATTGGACTGACCTTGACCCCGACGGTCCTTTAAATTCTCACTGACGTGTCCTACATGTCTGTGTTAACTGTGATTACTCTGCAAGAGCCGCCATTATTGCATCAATAATATAATAAAGTGGTCTCCTGACCTCTCGCTTCGTACAAACAATATGGAAAGTCGTTTTGGCCCTCTGTCGAACCGAATCGAGACGAAACAGAAATGGGGCCAGTGGAAGGTGACAGTGTTCTTTTGAAATAAGGGGAGGGGAAAAAAAATGTGATTCATGACCTGTGGTTGAATTATTAATCTTTTAATCTCCGCTGCTGCTGCAGATAGACGCCTCCATTTTTGGCCGCTGGAAAATTACAGTTCTTGCCGCAGCGACTGTTGCTCAGACTGACATGGAATGGAAGTGGCAGGGAAACGAGCTATATCTCAACACCATTTGAAGGAAAATTAAAGTGTTTGTGGAACTTTTTAAAAAAAAAGATAACTGGACGGATAGGCAAAATGAGATGCCTTGCAACAGCAAATGGAAAAATATATTTGTTTTTAACTTTTTGCTATTTTGTCTTGTGACTACAAGTTTTTGTATATTTGATGTGATGGTCTAGCACATAGTTTTTGTCTTCTTTTAGAAATAACATCTAAAAGCTGTGGCGTTCAGCCCCTACTATTCAGTACTTTGTAGAACCAACACCATAACATGATTCATAGAGCCTTAGGGTGACGTGCAGTGTTAATGTAAAGTTCCACATGTTTGTAGAGCCATCGACATAGCTTGTGGCAATTTGCATATCTTTACAACATTGGGTTTTTTCATAACTTCCCATGCCAACAATTTTTGTAGAGTATGAAGCTAATACTTGTCTCATCGACTGATTTTCCTACTTGTGCCACTTGTTTCTGTATTTCCTTCAGAGTTTCCATGAAGCCTTCTAGTTTAGATGAATCACCATGTCTTAGTAGATTTGCGCTGTACTGTGCCCACCTGACATGTCTGCTGTGTTCTTTCCTCTTCTTGCTGCTATTTATTTTCTAGTTTTCTCTAACAAACCTCAGAGGTCTTCACACAAAAGCCGGATTTATACTGAAATATTGATTTTCTAGTTGGGTGATTTTCACCTAGGAGTATCAAAGTAAACGGAGTTGAAGACTTGTCAACGTTTTCAGCATCATTTTCTTTTCACTTATCTTGAGCAAAACTTCAATGTATATCAAAATAGTGCACTGAAGCAAACTTTGATCCTCTAAATTAATGCAAACTCAACTAAATCTTGACACAAAAGAGAAGTAATATGACAAAATGCATTTTGCTGCGATTGTTGGGAAGGAAAATGAAAACGCAGCGTCTTCAACATTTGCAGCAAATGGCATTTAATTTACATAACAAGCTTATTTGGCAGTCTGGACATTTTTCTCCTTTGCCTCCAAACAACTCCTCAAAGTAACAGACGACACTTTGAAACAAGATAAAACACAACACAGCAAGTGACATGACAAAAGTGTTGCTTTTGTTTTACTGGGAGTCGATACGTCACCCTCTCTGTGGTATCAACGGATGAGAGAAGACAGAAAAAAGGCATGAAAAAAACAAAACACATGGATGCATAAAACACCAAACATACACAAACGAAAGCGGAACAACATTCACAAAAGTCTGGCAGCTCATCAAAGCTCATGTTCCAAATGTCGGCGCTATAAATTATGCTCAAGGTTCTATTGTTCATGTTTCTCCTTCTTCCACTTCAGATCACAGTGAGATTTAAAGAGTTGGTAGGCGGCAGGAGCTGGAGGCTGTCATTTTCTCTCTGCCTCCTCTTACCTCCTTTACGCCACTCTTGTCATGCTTGTGTCTGGCTTTTGGTGCATGCAAAGCCAGTTTTATCTCCCCTCCTGGCATGCTTCTTTCTCTCTCTCTCTCTTTCTCTCTTTCTTTTTTTTGTGCTGCTCCTACAGAAACCAAACGATAATGGATGCAAATGTCTGCCAGTTTAAACACATGGCGATCTCGTGCCAGCACCTCGTGCTCTGGTTTCCTGGCATTGCAGGAAACAAATCTGCACAGAGTGGATGCCTGCTATCCCCACAGCGAAGGCAATGTCTTTGCATCCCTGCGTCACAAACAGCAATTTCGCCAAAATGTCGGACAGCTATTGGCAAAATAAAATAAAGTAATGTATTTTCAGATTTTGTTTGGAAATCCTGAATAGCATTTTGAGTTACAGACTGATTTTAGGGACCAGTGCAGAAGATATGAAAATATTCCTTGACAGACTGTCAAAACCTTCAAGTTATTTCACAGACAGCCTGACGTAGACTCATGTGAAAAATGTCAAGTATTTGATTTGAGTTCCTAAGATAACAACACAAATGCATCTCCATAATAAAACAATGTAAAACAAACCTCATATCATATCCTGGCATCAGGTTTGATGTAACAGCCTTCTTCATACAAGCTCAAAAATGACACTAGGAAGCTCAACACTAATAATCATAAAACATTTTTTTCTCTGCTTGGGGTGCAGCTTCTGTTTTTGCCAACTTTAAAATCTAACCAGAATTTACATGAATATTTTAAAAAGACATAGGGGCACAGCAGAGGGCAGGAAGATTACTGCTTTAAAATATGATGAATAGAAATGTCTTTTTCGACACCAAACTGTTTAAGCTTAGAGGGTCATATGTGGTCCATAAGAGCGCTTTTAACCACGCGCGCTCTTGTTGCACATGCTCAATATATCAGAAAGGACTGTATCAGCAACTACATTACTGAGTAGAACAGGAAATCCTTGCTCCTTTGATGTATTATGTTCAGTTCTAGTGGTGAAAAAATAAGAACAAATTTCTTATACCGCTGACCAACAGCAGCCTCACACTGCAAATTTTAATCAAGGGCACATTTAGAGCTCTTCCTAGGGAATTTAAAATAAAAATCCTCTTTGATCAGACATCAGAAGAAGGCCTTGCAATCGGCTTGACCGTGAGACCACTGGACGTCATCCATCTGCTGCAACTGGGTCACTGCAATTTGTTGGATATTTCTGCTCAAAGTGACCCCGCCCATGACAATGCAGCCGCAGCACCAAGAATCAATTTGCAGCAAGGCAACATACCAGCCCTCCCACTCCCACTCCACCCAACTCCACCACTACCTTTTGCTATTCACCACGTGTCATGCTTTATCCGTCGCCTCATCCTTCAATGGCAGCATATAATTGTTCCACCGGTGGCAGGCTTTAATTATTCACATGATGCCAAGGCTCAGGCGGTGGCAGCTATCACCTCATCCATCACCAAGAACTATTGCGCTGCCAATCTACAAATGCACTGTCTTTCTAGCTCTGTGGCCAGCCCATGTGTGTGTGGCATGCGTGATAAACATCTCAGCAAACTGCTGATGCTGGTCTTCATTATTCTCAGATGGGCCAGAGATTAACGGAGAGAAATGGAGAGTGATCCTCTGCTCGCAGTTGCACTGCAACAGAGACTGCAGAGTATTTTGTGGTTCAGAGACCAGGCACTGCATTTGTCATGAGGTAACCCTGCACACAACTTTACAGGTAGTCTGAGTTGCACCAATTGTGCTTTTTGTGGTAGATTTCTGATCTCAGGTTGTTGCAGAGCTAAGTCCTGAGGATATTGGTTTTAATCAATTCTAATGTATTTAAAGAACTATGTCATCACCATGAGCATAAATGTTTCTTCTGAACATTTACTTTGCTTTTTTGTAATGCAATTAATGAGACGTTAATTTGAATTTGCACTCACATTCTGTCTGTTCCGTAGCTGCGGTAGTCCACTGCCGCTGAGACAGCCACAATGAGAGCTGGCACGCCGTACCCAACCAGGTAGAAGTATCGTCGGCGCGAGTGCTCGCTCTCGAACACCTCCACCAGCATAATGTAAAGCTGCACCCCCTCGAGGAACATCCATGTAAAGGCTGCCAGGAAGAAGAAGTGGAGCAGGGCGGCGAAAACGGCGCATGCAATCTGGGAAGGTTTAACGGCAACAGAAATGATGTGGCACAGGGAGAGGTGGGAAAGCAAAAAGACAGATTTGATGGTTATTATCTTGACTTTTTACAACAGTCGGTCTTGAATAATTAAAATTTTATCCTAAAATAATTAGACGGCAAAATAAGTCATCCAAGTAACTCCACTCAGCAGCATTTCCTGACCTCCCTGAGTCAGCATTTCTCACAATTCAAATGGAGATGCTTTGTTTGGCTGAAGCCATTGGATCGTTGCCTGTGGTGACTGGCAGTAGAACGCTGCAGCCTATGAGTTCTTGTTTGCTGTAGCTGGCATGGATGTAAGAGAAATATGAAAAAGTGGAAGTCTGTTGTCCAAGAGCCATTTAGAACAACAACATCAACCAGGTGCAGGTTCATAATGTGGTTACATACTTTTTTGAGCTCGATGTGAATACAGCAGAAAGCCCTCTCCTCGTGTCTGCTCACGCACTTACATGGATTGATCCAATTATTGGCACAGTTGGACATAACTAGAGTATTTTGATACTGGAATGGATTCAGTTTAATAACTAAGAGGTTGAGTGGACATTAATTGCAGTCCATGAAAGTGATTCAACTGCTGGGTGGTGAGTCATACCCATAAAACATTATGGGAGGAAAAGGTGCAGGCCCTGAAGCATTATCTTTAACTTCACAGGAAGTTAGCTTTGCAGCTAAACTATGGTCTGTAGTTTTTACCTTCTGAGAGTAATTATGCTCCAACAGGAAAACATAGATCTGTTTAGATTGGCTAAATCCTAAAAAATTAAAGGTGTATAATTTCTTATCTTTGACATTTCTATTTATAATCATTTAAAAGTTGTAAAATGCTTCATAGAGGATAATAATCAATAAAGGTTAGCCTTGCATATAATTGCACAGACTGTTGGATATGTGTATTCCAGAAATAAGCATGGATTGTCTGCCTTACTATTATCTAAAAAGGGCAGGATTCTGCAGAGGGAAAAGGAGAATTCTAAGAGTAGTTCAGGATTTTTAAAATGAGGTTTTCTCCATTATGTAACACTTCAGCAGCTAATTCTCTTGACTTCTTCATTCAAAACAAATCCAGATTAATTTGTCCCAGAAGTGAAAAAAACAACTGCTGGTCCAAGAGGTTCCACGACTAATGTGGATTTTTAACACCTTAAACAATCGCTATCTTACATCCAAAGTTAATTTCTGGAGCTTCTAATTGTCACTGAGTTTCAGCTGTTTATTGAAATAGAAGTTGATTATTTACACAGGAAATAGAGAACAGGGCTGGTGCGCCACCAATTAGCTTCCTGTATGAAACACATATTGACAGTGTAATATACATTAAAGCTGTTATTTAAAGAAAAAAATATTGTAAAGCTTCCAGTGAACACTGCCTTACTTTACTATTGGTAATTACTCTGTAAGGACATTGATTCTATGCATGCATTGGAACTTGCATTGAAATGATAATTGAGGGTATCTGATAAAAAAACAACAAAACAACGGACTATTATTCCAGTTTAACCTGCTCCTCTATTTCCCATTACTTTTCTGAATTCTCTTGGTCTTCTCACCTATAGGCCCACATGTAAGCTAACATCTAATGTATTTTAATGTGAGAGAGGATAAAAAAAAACCCAGAAGAATACAAATGGACCTAAAAAGAACTCTTAAGTGATATCTCTGTTAGTGTGAATGGATGGAACCAAAAAGCAAAACTTTACTTTGTGTGTCGTTTTACAGCTGATGAACTATATCTCAGATATGGTTGATTTAACTCAAAAGTTTGGCATGTATGTTTACATTTTATGAAACTGCTATGACATTTCTGATATTGAGTTGTTTTCAGTCGGCAACTTTTTTGACAAGCTGATTATGCTAAAAGAAAAATCCATGAAAAGTATCTACAAGAGGTAACATAATAACTGCTTAAAAGCTTTTAAAATAATAATAAAAAAAATGGAACTGTCTCTTTGAAGTCCTTTGCTAAGCTCAAAGTATTAAATGACTCCCCAATTTTCTGCTCTCTGAGTATTGAGTGTACACTCCTGAAAATGACTGCAGTGACAGCGTGTTCTCACCTGTTACCTCAGTTGAGCTCCACCAGAAAAGAAATTGCACCCAAACTCCATTCATTACACAAGAAAGGGTGCTTCTAATCCAGATTAGCCTGAAGTAGGTGAAAAGTACATTTTTGCCAAAGGTTGCTGTGGGGTTGAAGGTGTTCCATATAACGTTGATCTATCAGTAGGCGACTTGGAGGTTGTTGTGAGAGTCTTCAAGTAAACTTTGAACCATGTGTGCACTTCTGCACGTCTATGGGAGGCAGATCCTGTTTAATAGATACCTCTCGGTTCCTTTTTTCTCAGTATTTCTTTTCGGTGAGCCAAACAGAAGCGAAATAGTCTAGGGCCACTGACACTCAGCAGGGAGCCCCACTCTCAGCACAGCATGACATAAAAGGTTATAGCTCTTCCCAAAACATTTCAGGTTGGAAGATTCAAGATGGTGGACACACTTACAGGGGAGATTCATTTTGACAGACATAAACCTTCTGACTGACACCGTGAAATAACTGAATTGCGGTGAACAACAGCTAAGTGCAAGGGCTTGTGTATATATCGACAATATTTTCCCTTTGGGAATTACATTTTACTTTATTTAATTTTGGCAGAAAATAATTAAACCTGAGATACAAAAATATGAGAGTCAGATGAGGTTGAAATTTAAGTTCTTCCTAATTTCAAAATTAAACAGGTGTAAACAATCTCAATATTACTTTTATGACTCTACAAACTCAGTGCGTAGGTATGTTATGGTCAACACAATTTGAATTATTGCAATATAATCATAATCCAATTTACTGTAATTGCATATTATTTTGAATGTTTCTAAATCTTTTAAGAATTTACGCTCTAGATAATTATAAATAAATACTTTTAGTTTGGTTTGGGCTGACTGTTTCTTGTTTTGCATTTCTTGTTCTTATAAGCTAAATCAGTGCACATTTGACTGCATATTAAGCAGTTTTTCCCCCCAATTCTACTAAATATTTCCCAATATTGACAGTTATGTATAGTCCAATTTGATTCCCTAACCCAACTAACCAAAGGGGCTCTTGATAAAAACAGGAGTAAGTGCAATTTTGCAAAACTAAAATTGTTGTTTGAATATTAATGTCTCTTTTCCCAACAAAAAACATTAAGTAAATGTATAAAAAAAGATTTGTCACAATTCTGGGCTGCATGGGTTTTGGGATACATTTGTGTTTGTATACTTAGATTACTTACTTGTTTTCCAGATTCTCTGTGTATTTCACAGCCATTTCTCCCAGCTCCTAAATTGAACTGGTCTTACTTCAGTTCATTGTGTTGCCTGATTCTAATCAATTACATTCTCTACCCTCCAGCTCTCATTATTACTATGTGCCACCAGTTTGTTTTCATGTGTTTCATGTGCTTTTGGCTTCATCTCTGGATGTTTTTTTCCTCATTTCTTAACTCAACTTTACTTTCACCTACCTGCTTTTGGGTTCACCATTTTATAATTTAAAATATAATTTAAAAGTTTGACCAACATTTTTTCTTTCTTGGAAATAAAGACAGTTATAAGTATAATTTTAGTAAATCCATAGTTAACCGGAGTCAACTAATGTGAGCTTCAAACACACTGGATAAAAGTGTAATGAGGCCACAATGAATAAGTTCATGGTACAATCCTTTTGAAATAAAATATTGAAAGGATCACTGCATTTCATCTGATGGACAGCAATCCCCCTGTTTTTCTTACCGGCTGGTCCCCCCGGTTGATCCCCACCAGGAACAGAGACTCCGCTATGAACAAGCTAATACACAGGTTCTTATGGATGGTGTTACGGTCGCTCTGGAGGCCTCGGAAGAAGCAGAAGGTGAAGAGGCTGATGAGCAGACACACCAGAGAAAGCAGGATGCCCACCCATGTAATGACGTCCAGGAGCATTTCGTGAACAGGGTCTGTGTTCTGCAAAGAAATGAAAACACAAGTTGCTCAGCAGCGACAAGAGGAAATGGAAAATACGATTCTTCTACTTGTAATCCAAATAAGATTTCCGGAGATTAGGTAAAGAAAGAAGAAACAGCAGTTTCAGGATATATCTTTTGTTTATGGAACAGACAAAAACAAGCGATTGCGGGAGTAAAGAAATAACCCTGAAATGGAAACAATGCTCAAGCTTTTATTTTCAGGATTGCTTTCTAGCGGTAAAGTGGAGCCACTCACTGCTCCAATACAGCAGTACACGGAGCCACAGGTGGCAGATATGAATCATGAATTAGTAAGTGTGAATCAATTTAAAATGGCTCCCCGTTGTTTCATTTTGGTCAGGTAACAAAGTGAAACAAAGTGAGCCGCCCAATGGGCCACAGGTGTCTAAGACCAGCACAACACGAATCCAATCAAACTGTAACATGGGC
Source organism: Poeciliopsis retropinna (assembly GCA_010277075.1). Lineage (NCBI taxonomy): Eukaryota > Metazoa > Chordata > Actinopteri > Cyprinodontiformes > Poeciliidae > Poeciliopsis > Poeciliopsis retropinna. The sequence continues at coordinate 7,138,625 of VMRM01000019.1, forward strand.
AATATTGTTCACTGTTTGGCTTTGGGTAATTTTCTCTTTACTGATTGTCCATTTGGAACCAAAAACAGTTTTGGCCACAAAAATGACTTTTTGTTGAAAATAAATGTGTTATGTTCAGGGAAAGATAAGATCCTCCATTGCTCCTGCTTCAACCACAGCAAAGTGTTTCTGTCCACTAATGGGAGAAAGGCAAACTTTGAAAGCAGGAAAAGAAAATATTTAGAGAGTGATAGCAAAAAGACAAAATATTACTGATTTGGCCATGGAGACTTCAAGATGAGCACAACCGGAGAGACTTCTGAAACTTCTACGGATTGGCGTAATTTGTAAGGGCTAATTGTGAGCATGCATGTTCATGTTTAACCTCTAAACATTGTTAAAAAACAAAACAAAAAACAATGAGACATAAATTTCCAGTCCAAAAACATGTATCAAAAGCCCAAAATAAAATCTGTATGAAATCTTTTGACAGCTTAACAAAATATTCAGTGTCATAACTTAACATATCTGTCACCAGTTGAGAAAAAAATTATATAACATCCATCCATCCATTTTCTCCCAGCAACTCCCTAATGGGGTCGGGAGTTGCTGGTGCCTATCGCCAGCTGCGTACCGGGCGAGAGGCGGGGTTCACCCTGGACAGGTCGCCAGTCTGTCACAGGGCATGGTATAACATCTGCTTTCTATATGGAAACATTATGATCAACCGTAACGATTTTGTTATGGGTCTTATTTCTTGGAGAGATTTTATTTTTAAAGTTTGGGAAATGTGTAAAGCTTGGAAATTGGTGATTAATATTACATTAACCATTCATCCTTCTTTTGGGTAAATGCATAAATGAAGATCACACCAATAATACTTCAAATTGGGCAAATAATAAATTGACAGCCAGGAAGAGCATACATTTATGGTGACAAGCAATGTAAAGCAGCACATAGCGGAGATGTAAAATAATTCCTACTCAGTTATATAGGCTGTTGGCTTATTTTACTTTCTATTTATAAATACATTTTTAAAATATGATTCTTTGAAATTATAAGCTGTGCTTGCAGTTTTTGGAACAAGTAAACAATAATAATAGTCGGAGCTCCAGTGTTATGAAAAAACCCAGGCAAATATTTGCATACATTGAAGAATAGGCCTACAAGAAATGCTAATATATCTCCACAAACAAGCATCTCTTTAAATCACATTTCAACCACCCTCAGCATTATTTCTACCAGAAGAAGAAGAAAAAAAAAGTTACTGGGAGTTTTGCACGAAGCCTTGTTATAAGGGAGCAGAGCTAACGCTTGCAGAGAGAGGAACAGATGCTGATCATTAACAGGCTCTGGTATAATAACAGCCGCAGTGCTCCTTTAGTGTTGGAAGAGCGGTCTTTTGATTTTTCTGCCTGATGAGCCGTTGTGTATACGTCGGAGGGCTGGAAATATGTTGTACAGAGCCGGCATCTGGGAGTGAATGTACATTGTACATACTTTAGATGAGGGGCTATGCGCGAGGTGGCAACACATGTCAGTGTCCGGGCTTGGATCTGAAGCGTTGTGTTGTGTATGTGACATGCTGATCCACTCTTAGCCTGCTGCTTGATACTGACATTGATGCAGTGGGTGGTACTAGTCGTGGCGCATTGTGAGGGGGACTTGGAGTCCTCTTGGGCTGTTCTGTGGCTGCAGGCTCTATCCATCTCCATCTCACCTCCGATTGAAGAGGGGGTCAGAGAAAGAAATGACGAAGGGGAAGGAGAGAGGAAAAAAAAAAAAGAGTATGACAGGGAGTGTATCTACACCTGGGTGATGGATTTACCGTGGAATGATTTCTTTGTTCTAAGAGGTGGATAATGCCTCTGCAACAGCAGACACAGTGTCTCAACTGAAAAGGTTCCTTTTATGAGAGGCTTTTCCCAGGCAGGACGGCAAATGATGGGATCTGTAGAGCTTCTGCACCTATTTTTAAGCTGACAAACCTCCGTGATGGAAATATCTGCGAGGGTCTCTAAAGTGGGCGGAAGTAATTCACTGGTTCGCTCTCAGTGTCACAAGCGCTGTCCGATCTTACAGCGCCAATACTATTTGTGGAGGCTTGCAAAAGTATTCATGCAATTTTATTTTTTCAGATTTTATCATGTTTATGGTTTTATGTGACAGCCCAACATAAAGGATTGCAAAGTGTGTAGAGGAAGAAGAGAAAGCAGATCATTTTACTTGGGCTGAAATGCATGCCACATTTTTCAGATTTTTATTTGTAATAAAAATAAAAAATACGGTTCAGAACAATGCACTCCTGGGTTTTATTCTATTAAAAAATCCCAATAATACCCTTTGAGTACTGTAGTAGCATGTCAAAATAGGGAGAAAAGTGCAAGACGCCGCTTTCTCTTGCTTCTCAGGAAACACATATTTTTCAAGCAGCATACAAGTTCTAATGAGATTCGAAAAATCTTTGCCCCTATCTGCTGGTGTACTGCATAAAATAAGTTTCTGAGTACCTGCCGTAGATACTAACAAGACAGGAAAAAAAAAAAAAAACCTTGGCAATAAGCCTGGTGCATTGCACATTGATCATTCTGGGCAGCTCATTGATGCCTGATATAGTATCATATGCACTTAATTATCATAACATCCTATTTCTAAAGCCAAAAAGTCCTGACAAAGTTCTATGAAATGTAAAAAAGCCAAAGACCTGAACAGAGAATCGATACCTCAAAGAACCACTCCCAGCATGGGGGCCACGGAGCCAATCCAATTAAAATGCATAAATCTCCCTGTGTGCCTCCACAGTCGGTCTTTGACTCATGAAATACTGTCAGAAGGGGCAGACTGTTGCACTAAAGGGGGGTTGCCCACTGCAAGGAGTCATGTGACAAATCCACCTAAGATATGGGACCAAGGATTTATGATCTTCATGGAGACGGGGAACAGTTGCAGAGAGGGAGCTCGAATCAGGGGTGCTGGCAAATTTGTCACGTTTAAAAGGGCTCAGAGAAAGACTACAGCTTGCATGGTGGGAGTTGGCATTCAGCTCACGCACCTAATGTCACACTGTGTTCTAAGACACTGTCTCTACCACTCTTATGCCATGGCTTTTAAGATAGATTTATCTTGAACAATTGCTTTTGGCATGTGTGTACATAAACTCTTAAGTTATATCATGAAATAGAAAATTAACCTTGACTGCCCTCGTAGTTACTGTCTGATTGGGAGACAGTGATTAATGTGACCCAGATATCAGCCATTTCATCATCTGTAAGGGCGTGTCATCATTTTGTAGCTGCTAGAGCATTAAAAATGGTGTCACCTAACAGTAATTCAGTACCTCCCTGCAATCTCCCTTAAGATGTTTCTTAGTGGGTGAAAAACAGGCTTGGATGCCAATGCTCCAAGCCTCGAGCATCGGCATCCCAGCAGTTTTTAAAAGTGTCCTTTGTCCAACACACCTGAATGAAATGGCTGATTTCCAATGATCTGATTATTTGATTCAGATGTATCGATGATGCATAGCCCTTGACAGCTTGATCCCTGGTACCCAGCTTAAAAGCCAACTTGTAATTCTTCCAAACATTCTTATGGTGTTTATGGCCAAGCAGCTCATCAAACCAGTAAGCTTTATTCCAAAAGGCAGAAATTATTATTCACCTTAAATCAACAACTAGATGTCGGGCGTTCCAGTAGATCAATGTTTCTAAGAGCCATTTAAAACTAGTCTGGGAATGTAATAAGCTCAATAATATTAAGCTTCTGGAGATCTCTAAGAGTAAGTCACATTTAAAAGTATGTGGATAATTTGATAGTTGGTTGAATGATAACCCAAATACTGAGACAGTGAATGCAGCAAATTAAAGTGTTTAATCGGAAGGGATGATAAAAAAATAAATAAATTCATGAGGAGGCATTGCAAACAAAACCCCAAAATATGACAGAAGAAAAGCAAAAAATGCCACACCCTGGGGAAGCCAGAAAGAGCAACCAGCAAAAAGTAGATAATGAGTATCTGAGCAAAAAGCATGTACAGAAGAGAAATTGATTATTACTGGGATTGGAACTAGGTGAGACTAACTGAGTGAAAACACTGTCACCACAGCATGGAACAGATGCACTGATGGAAACTAACAAGCTTAACAGAATAAAAGTTACAGAACAAACACAGAAACCATGACGACAAAATATTAAAACTCATGAAAATAACAGAGCAAAACAGCAAAAATGGCTTTACTAATATGCATTAAACACAAAAGTCAAATAAAGCATTATTTGTGCCATTGAAACCCACCAATTTACTGTAATGCACAATAAATTTAAACCGAATTTTGATGACAACTCTTAATGTTAGACCTTTATATTGTGCTCAACTTGGGGAACAAAAAGATGGTTTAAATGTATTCTTAAAAACTCATACATAAATGACAATCACTGCTTGTAAATTTCTGACTAATGCTGTAGTTCACATCTGTAATGTGTTTCTTCATAATCTCAGTTTCTATCTCCAGTTCTCATGAATTTCAAGTTTTCTGTATCCTTGGGAAATTGCATTGCTACTTGTCATTTAGAAGTAATAAAAATGACAAATGCAGTCACAATGAAAATACAAGCAACTGCGTTTGAACTCCTTTAATTTCTAAAGCAAAACAAAGGTAAAAAAGGGTTGGACTCATCTTCTTCATCAGGTATTATACAAAGGTCAAATCATTTGATTAGAATAGTTCATGTGGGGTCCGAGTTCATCCCTGTTGTTAGAGCTTAGCCTCCTAATATGAGGTTGAGTGGAGTGAGCTCACTCTTCAAATATTTTAACCGCACAAAATGGCTCCAGGCGAAGTGATGGGACATTTTAATACTGTAATCACTTGTGCTCTTGAAAAAGTCACTTTAAAGTACACCCACTCTCACATTATTCCCTTCAAATAAAAGTCTGCAATCATTCAAAGTACCAGGGCTGAAAAAAAAAAAAAAAATCCTGCATGCAGCCGACTTCTGCTTTCAACTTTTGTTTTGTTTGACCACCTGCGTCTCTCTGCTGAGAATGAAAGATCAGATGGAGGCATCTACCGTTCTGGCTTGAATGTCCAAGACGTCAGTTGTAAATCAGACAGAAATGAAAGCACTCTGTGCCATTGTAATGGTCCTTCATTAGACAGTATCCATTATGGTAGTGAAAGATCTCTAATACTAAATGTAGCTGTTCTGAAGAGCTCACACAAGATATGCATATGAAAAAAATGGACAAAGTTGCATCAGGGGTCAGTGTTTTAGACTGAAATATTGCAAAGGCCTTCATAGGATAGTTATTTTAATAAAGGACCAGGTACATGTCAGAATTTTCTCTGGCTGCATGTAGTGTAAATTAAAACACCCACATAGTATAGTATTGCTGTGAGCAGTCAGTGTGCTATGCATGACAATGTAAGCAGAAAAGACACCAAGTTTCTTGTTTTGGCTATTTTTAATACCTTATCCATAACATTGAATATAACTTTTCTTTAAAAAAAGGCACTTATTTACGCTCATGTTTATAATTTTAAAATATAATTTAAAAGTTAATTTATTTCAGTAACTCACTTCATTAAGTGATACACATTATATAGAATAATTACACTCAGCCTGATGGTCTATTTCTATTTAAGAGTATTACATCAGACCAACAGAAAACGTCTTTGATACTGAAGTGTGGGATTAATGGAAAGTATATAGATTACCTGCTTGAAATTGCTATTTTGTCTTTTATTCAGACAAACGAGCTTCATAGGAACACATTCTAATCTAATAATTATGACTAAGAGGAGCGTTGAACAGCTTTAATCCACCAAGGGGGGACACTTTTTGTCACACACCAGAATTATGTGTGTGACAAAAAATTTAATCCACCGATGTTGCTTAATGTATTTTGCATATTTTGGCGACCTTACGTGTGGAGGAAGGCGCCTCAGACTAAAATGTGCTATTAAATTAATTCACTTATTGGTTCAAGTAGAGAAATGTTAAATTTTTTAAATACCTGATAGAATATGTTTTAGATTCTGCAAGGTGTGAGATTGAGTTGCAAAATATTTTTCCAAATTTGAGGGAATATTAAGATGCCCATGTCCGCATATGTTAGCAAAACACACATGCTTATTGATGGGTGTTAAAATTTTGTCACAACTGTACTTAACTAAAAAGAAAAAATCAACTGTGATGAAATGAGTTATTTATAGGAAAATGACAGGAGGAAGCAACAAAATAGTAATGTGAAGGTAAAAAATGTTGGTAAACATTGTTAAATATATTTTACAAAGAGCTGTATTTATATGTTATGAAGCTCTGGCAATAGGAAGAGGTTCCACCACGTTTTTCTCATTCTACGTTTTAATAGTCACCACAATGAACCCATTGGATTTTGCATCAGTAAAATACTTCTGTAGGATAAAATGTCTGTAATGACAATATAGAGATTGTTCTGGATTTTCCAATCTCTATGGACTATATAGGAACACTAAATGCTCTCATAATTTGACGTTAAAGCTATGGCACTACAGAAAAGTTCCCCAACAGAAAAATCTTTCAATGTTGGACATTTTTTTCCTCATTTGCCACAAAAGTTATCACCCCATGAAACAAGATTGATAATGACTGGTATACTGGACTCAGTCCAGAGTGCAAAAAAAAAAAAAGCAATTACAACGTTTCAAAGAAATAAACAAGGCTAAAAGATAATCGGTAGCTCTGAGGGTTATGACTAATAACAATGCAGTAGATGAAACGTGCTGTTTTCTGCTGCCATGGATACAAAAAAACCCAATAGCCTCCTCGGTTCATAAGATTTCTTTATCTGGCACTATTTCCAAGAAACACAGACGCATACATCTATTTTCCCTCCATTCGCTGTGCTTTTAGATCAAGCATGGTGACAGTTTGTCAAATAAAAAGCCGCCAAAGCCCCCATTTAGTGGCAGTTTCCAATGAGCTGTCTTTTGTAACGTCAAGGTAGAAAAGATAACAAAATAGAAAAGACAAGAAGGGAAAAATATCACTCAGAATCAGGGTGCAACCACTGTCCACTTTTCTCTGGTGAATGCAGTGGCACAAGCTAGCGAGGCTTTTCAAAATTTGGGGGATTGGCTTAACTCAAAGAGCTCTTTTACTGCTTCCCCCCCTTTTTTTTTTTGTCCTGCTCTGCTTTCATCGTGTGAAGGCTCCCATTCTTCATCGCTGCCTCGCTATTCCAGACTCGACTTCAGCCCTGCAGGGAGCTTAGTGGGTCCAGAAGTCATGCTGCTGAGTGACAAACAGTGGCTCTTTGCAGCCGCCACACCCACAAGGAGAGCAGAGGGTTTTGCGGGTGTTGGGAAGGAAGATTGCATGTCTATTATTTTGTCTTGTATTTGTGCATAGTTTTGAGAGAATGACAAAAAAAAGCCAGATCGGAGAGAAGACAGGTCAATACATTTAAAAAAGAAAAAAAAACAGGGCCGGTGATTTTGTGGACTGGGGCCAGGTGGGATGTCTCTCACAGAGTATCTCTTTTTCTCCCACTGATTCAGAAGAGACATGCCATGCCAGATCCAAAAGGCTGCTGTGCTCCGTCAGCGGTTGACCTCTTCAAATATCCAGTGACAAAAACAATTAAGTCATCCGTCCATGTGAGATTAGAAATTCCCCAATGATCAATGACTTTCTTTGCTTTTTCAACCTAATTTATCCACTCAGATATATTTACAATCAACCTCTCTGACTTTTTACTCTTTTTGCTTGATGGAAATGCATGCAAACGTCACTTCTAACAAAGGAAGAGTCTATAACAGTACGTTACAAGGTAAACTACCTCTTGAACATTTTCTCATGTTAGAAGCTGTATTTTATTGGGATTATTTGTAGTAAATCAACACAAAGTAGCATGTAAGTACAAAGTGTAAGTAAATGATACAAGGTTTTTAAATTTCATCACAAAAAACAACAACAACAAAAAAAACTGGTGTGGTGTGCACAGGGATTCAGCCCCCATGAATGGAAGGTAAAATGCTAAGAAATGTTTTTATTTGACTTTGTAAGTGTACAGTATTTGCAAGCATAGATGCTTTACTTCCATTCAAAGAGTCATTTAAAAAGTCTCCATTCGCCTCCTACTCTACAAAAATGATACAACACCACGTCGCCTTTGTAATGTAGGCTTCAGAGGTAAGAAAGAGGGGCAACGGGTTAAACTAGATTCTACTAACAATCTTGAGAACAACAAAACGGCAGAAATAAAGCACCAGCTGAATATGTCACCTTTTTCACAAGCAAACCAAAGTAGCAAAAAAAGTTAACTTTTGAGATTTTCTCTCTCTGAAAATTAGTCGCTACCTTATTTTTTGAAATTGGCAAGAGAAAGGATAGCTGCGTTTCTCTGCTTCCTGTGTTTATAACAAGCTGATTGTCACCTATGTTCACACTGAAATTCACAGGAAAAATAGCTTTTAAACAACCTGAAGCACACACCATTCTTGTCCAGACGTTTTCTTCCTTTAATTAACAACATCCTGTCACACATTTTGCAATGCTACTTTTCTTGCACTTCAAACAAAGATGGAGAAGCTGCCCCCACTAATTCTCCGTTGACCAATAACACTAGACTTTCTCAAGAGACAAAATTAAAATGAAGCTTTTTGCTTGGTTGTGGCATCAAGTAGAATACCAAACTATAATGATCATGCAAAGGGCCAAATTAAAATGGAAATAGCACTTCTAGAAATGTGTATTTAGGAATATTGTACACCAGTTTTCCAAAACAAATACCTGCAAAAAATTTAACATTCAACAATAAATACAGAATAGCAATCTGCTCTTCTTAACATAGCCATAAAAAAATAAAAAAAATTAAGGTGTCTGCCTCTAAATAGACCAAACCAGAGTCATGCATTTTTGATCGACTTGATCCTACCTTCTATGTTGCATACCAAAAACAGGAGCCCTGCACATTTTCACATTTTCCAAGTAAAAATTTAAAATTTTTCTCAGGGCTTTATAATATGTTTAAAAACTAAAATGCAAAAGTTTACTATGAAGTTATAAAAAATACATATTTCTACTATAGCATTAACTTTAAATACGGAACCTGAAAAAACCGACACTAGAAGACGGGAGATAAGAAGGAAAGAAGTAAGGAAAGACAAGAGGAAGGAGGACAAGAAAAAAAAGAAATGAAAAAGAAAGAAACACAAGGAATGAAGACCGGAAGTAAGGCAAGGATAAAAGAAAGATGTAAAGGCACAGGGTGAAAGACAAAAGGAAACAATGGGGAAAAGAAATGATACAGGGTCGGGAAAAGGGAGGGAAACACGTAAGCAAAGAAAGAAGGACACAAGAAGGGGGAAGAAAAGGAAGGACACAGGGAAAGAAAAAATAGAGAAAGGACAGACATAGGATGAAAGAAGTACTCAAGGTTTAAAAGGATGGCAAAGAAAGTAAGGAAGGAAGGAAATGGAGAAAGGAAGGAGTGGAAAGTAGGACACAAGAGAGAAAAGAAATGTAAGAATAACTTATGGAGGAAATAAGGTTAGGACGCATGAAAAGAAGTTGGGTACTACGAGGAAAAGTCAGGAGACAGGAAAAAAAGACTAAAGGCCTTGGAGGGAAAAAAAGGGCATGAGGGGGAAAGGAAAGATACACATTATCACCTCCCTACAATATCGACCTAAGTGCCAAAAGTGATTTAATTTGCCTAAAACATCTTTTGGAAAGAAAGAGGTGGTGTTGTTTTGCTTTTTTTTCTGCCAAAATCACTTTTGGCAATAAATGACTTATGCCATTATTTTAGGATGGTGATGAGATGTAGGACAGGAAAAAAAAAAAGAAGAAACAGCATAAAATGAAAGCAAACAAATTTTTGACAACAGGATAGAGAATAAAGTCTGGAGTTATTATTTATTATATAGAGATTTATTTCTCTTTCTCCATTCTTATCCAGATTTGAAAAAACACTAAAATCAAAATCCATACTTTTCTATACAATGTAGGAACCTTGTTTTAGGAACAGAAACTTAAAAAAACAAAAGAACAAACAAATGCTTTACCTTAACATCAACGTGGGCCATCAGGACTGCAAAGTTGGTGAGATGAGTACAAGAACATGTAGTGTGTGTCCTGTTGGTGCTCAGCAAGCGGCAGTCCTGCGTCGACCAGTAACCGATCATGGTGCGCTTGGAGTAACTCCAGAACGAGCAGTTGGGGTTGAAGTTTTCCTCAGATTGCTGTTGGACAAAGAAAGAAATAATAATAAATGAGCAGAACCAACAGGCCCACTCACTGTATGAAACGCAGGTGCCTGACACTAATCACACTAGATTCATGTTTGATTTCTTTTGTTTGCACAATAAAAATCCAGCAAAAAAAAAAAGGTAAATTTAACCCCACTGCATTTCGCATCCATTCTGAGTGAAAAGCAGGTGCCTTCACTGTCAGGAAGCATCAAGCAGCCTCATGCCTGTTTTTCATTGTGTTTTTTGACCTTTCTCTTTAACTCTCGCTGCATGACAATGGACTGCCCCACTGTTTAATAGGCACCGCTGCCGTCTGTGCTGGGCTGCTGCCCTAATGACAAGCGAGCCTCCCTGCTATCTTGCTTGCCATTTTATAAAAGTCATCCACAACACAATGGCGTAATAACACAACAAAATGTAAGTGCTGATAAATAGATGCACTGAGAGCCGTTCCCTCTCGAGTCCAATTGTCCTTTGCACTGTACCTGCAGAAAGAAGCCAAGTACACCCACTTTTTCTTTAGTGACTCTCAGCACTCAAGGTTAAACATATCTCCTTTTGTACTGTAAATGCTGTGACTATCTGAGGGTTTTATTTTCTCCTGGTTTCACTTTTGTTCTATGGTAATTAGTCTAATAAGGTTTATCCTCTGTGAATGCAAGTTTTCCACTGATTGCATTTACCCTTCACACGTTCAACACCTTGTGAAAACTACTTCACTGCAAGGAGATAGGATGACCCTCTGTCACCATTAATGGCTTTAATTGGGCCCGTTAAATGGGAAGGCAGGGAAGCGAAACAATAACTAGAGGACACATAATCATCCCTGAAGACCAGCAGACCAAAACCTCATGGTTAAACAGGAAGACAGCAGGATAGTAAACCACCCCAAGACACAGCCATACCCGATGATGCTAAATATGAACATTAATTACATCTAATTTGGAGTGGAAGCCAACGTTATATGTAAGATACCTGCTTAGCGACAGCATAAGTTGGGAAGATTTAACATTAATTTAGGACCGTAATCAAATGTCAAAAGCTATTTATACTTATTCATGTCCACATTTATGTTTTTGTTGCCTTTTAAAAAAAAATTCAGCTCACACTGATTAAAGTTAGCACCAAGTTTACACCAGATATTCTGACTAAATTCACAGACTCGGTCAGTTAACAAAATTTAACAAACTATGATTATTTAATCATAGGGACGCGGGTCTTAGTGCTTGTCAATTACAATCTCATGTGGTATTGCTCTCCAACCTCTCACCTTGCTCTCTACTGTTACAGCTTTTCCCCAACAGCAGATACTGTTGTGAATGCTATACTTGTTAGCATGGGCACCGATGACTGTGCCCATGAGGTTTTGACTGTGGATAAAATTGTTCCGTGTCTGTAAGTTCTTTCTCCACCATCAGTACATTTAGCAGTGAGTATGTGACATTGAGTGACGGCATTAAGACCATCCTTCTGGCTCTTATTGTTTGTTTTTGGTTGGGAGCGGTGTATTTCTTCAGACCGCAATAACAGATCACTATTTTCACAAATTATCTGTCTCTTACCATACTGTGTCTACATGGTGACAATTAAAACAAAGTAAAAAACACTTTTTTTAATATAAAAGTTAGTTACTGCACCTTTGATAATGTATAGTTGTCATATTGATAATGAACTGAACATTTAATGACTAAAACTGGCGTAAACAAGTGAAAGGATAATTCCACTTGTTTTTGGGCATTTATGTCTTGTTTATTTAATTTGTCTTTTGATTAATTTATAATTGCATGTTGGAAATACTTGATCAATCAAAAATAAATCTTGTGAAATACATTACATTACCAAAATCTAAAAATTATCACAAAAAAAAAGTTATTACCATATTTCCGTACCTTATGTTGGGTACACATCAAGTTCCCTTTTAGCTTTTTCTTTCTGTCTAACAGGGAGATTTTGCTGCATCCAATAAGGCTTAGTTAACTAACTAAGAAATGTTAGGATATTCTGATTACATACAACATAAGAAACTTGTATGCACAATATCTACCTTATGAATGATTGTAAAGCACAGCATCTCATTAAAATTACTTGATCTGTCCATGAAGAGACTGGAAAAGTACCCCAACATCAGACTAATAGTAAAATTAGTCTTGGAATTACAATGTTCTTCTAGGGCAGGTGAGTCAGAGCAACAGCTGCTCTGACATCATCCCCCTGACATTTTCCCACCATTTAATTTTAACATCCTTGAGCTATAGTCCTTTTTCTCATCGTCATCCTTCTGTTCTCTCCTCATTTTTCTGCTGCTGTATGCATTCTTTCAACACACAAAAACCCTGCTGCTGCTCTCTTATGGCTGTTAACATCTCTGATAATCGCTGAAGGCGCTGTTTGTAGACAAAACAGGGATATTTTGAGGCTGGTAGAGTGTGGAGAAGAAAATGGAGTCAGGAGGGAGAAGTCATGGCGCCCCACGATGACTAAGCAGCCTCCAGTGAGGCTGAATGCGGCTGATATTTGCTCACAAGATCAAGCTGGTGTTCAAGCCAATGAAGAAACAGCGTGCCTCCGTCTTGAGCAACGCCGTTTGTTGCAATTTAATATGTCACACCTACCCATGAATAAGACATTTTCATATTTACTTATTTTTACCGTCTTAAGAAGGGATTTGCACATTTACGATGTGCTTCAGGGAGAGAGAAAATGATGATGAAAGGTTCTATCAAGAAGGAGCCAAAGTAAGTGTGCTCTTTGTGTAAACAAATGGAAAGAGACAAAGAGCACATTAAATGCCGCGGCGCTGACATCTAAGTAAAAACAAATCCCTTGCCCCTCAGGTCCAAACACACGCAGACACAGACACAGGACGAGAAAATTACCTGCAGATGCCTGATGGTAAAAATGACAGGGTCAGAGAGATAGACTTTGTTAGAGTCCTTGTTGATGGCAGCTGTGATAACGGGAGAGTTGACAATCACAGAGTAATTGGTAGCCAGAGCTTCGCTGCCCAACTTCATACTGGCGTTCTCCGTGGAAAGGTAAACGCCGATGTGTTTGTACAGGACAAACGCTATTCGAATTTCACCTGCAAGAGAAAAGTTATGATAAATATTTCACAAGGATGAACTGCAGTGTTTACATCAGTGCAAGTATTTCCTCGAGATTTCTGTCTGTTCTGTTCCCCTTTTAGTAGTGAGAACATGAAGGGATACTTTAGTTCTTTGCAGGGTCGTTTGAACTTACAAAACTAAAACCTCTTTTTGTGAAAAAACAGTTGGTACAGCCTGAGGTTTTTTAATTTCCTGCTGCTTTGAAAATATATGGAGCAAGAGTTTCAGGTGCATGAACAAACAGAGTTCTATTAAATCTGTTTATATAGAACTTTAGCTTTCTGGTCCTGGGTTGAAATCCCAATATGAGAAGTTTCTGTGTGGAGTTTCCATTAATCTTTTAAACTATGGAAGCGGCCAGCTACTTTGATATTATTTTCATTAAACCCAATATTAGTATTTTTAGCAGCTTCATAATGTTTGTAAACAAAGGGAAGTATGAAGTGCTGACTTTGGATTTGATAAAATACAATGGACAAACAAAAGGAGATGACACAATTATCTCAACAGTTTTTTTTTTTCTGATGTGAGTGCATGAATTTTTAGGACTTTTTTCTTCCACTCAACTTTTCAGAAATATACTTCAATACAGAGTCTAGACACCAAACTCCTTTAGAAGTGACCTTTTGTGGCTCACCCTCTTTGCGAAGCATGTCAGAGACCATATTCCCCATGATTATGTATGCAATATCATAACATATCTATATAAAATATTCTTTTTTATTTGTCTGATTTGATAATACATATAAATTATAATTATGTCATTCAAAACTTTACATTTTGGAATAAAACTAAGATGGACAATAGCAGAATGAACAATAAATGACTCCTTATTTAAAACTTAAATAAAGGGATAACTCAAAACCTTTCTGAGAAAAAAGAGAAACTACAACAAATCACCAAACATTTCTTCAAATTTAACATTCAAAGATGTGTCCAAGCATTCTTCAAAAGCATCAGCAAATATGTTTTCTTCAAATTTTTCTTGTTAATAATTTCCTTGTCTCTCTTTGCCTCCATCTTCGCCTCCTGCGATTTTCCCTTTTGAGCACAGATATCAAAGAAAGCCCCCTCCCGCTGCGATCGAGATCACTCACTCCAATGAAAAGGGAAACAATTTGGGTGCCGTAGGCCTGGATGATGGAGGAATGTTCGCTTCCCTGCCGTCCTGATCTGCCTGTGCACGGCTGGACACAGACACAGGCGTGCAGCTGAGAGACAGCCAGCACGGCTACGCACTGTGTCCTGATTTGATTGAGCTGGCAGTATCTGCACAAGGAGAGTGCTTAGGTATTGTTTTTAACTCAACCTTGCTTAGAGTGTAAAGGACAGGTTTATAAATACATGCAATGCAGAATGCTGCTGAAATACTGAGGAAATACCAAGAAACTAAAAGACGTTAGAAATAAAATTACTGGAAAGCAAGGAAACAATACGATGTCATAATCAAAGTGTTGCAAACTGTAACTATTTCTGCTATACTTTGTTCATTTAGTCCTGTGAATTGCCCTCCAGCTGAAGTTGCACAATAGAAATCCAAACTTTTGCACACCAGTGGAAAATCTGACACCTTACCGTTTCTCCCGTGCTGCTTTAGTGTGTTTGCCGACAGGTGGATCGAGTTGCCTTGCCCTCCAGTTTGTGGAAACTTCAGATCAGGCAAATTCCCATCTGTGCTCATCCTCGCCACCTCCAGCTCTGCACGCAAGCAAAAGAAACCAGACAAAATTTTGAGGAATCAATAAAAGCCTGAGGTTCCTCTGAGAACACAGAGGTCATGTCCTTTCAAATTTGTGGATTTCACAGTTAAAACTGATATTTTGAAGACAAACTTTAGAAGCCTAGAGGCAATTTGAGAGAATATGAGCTAAAACAAGCAGTCACTTACAGTCCTCGTGTTTAATCATGCAATTCAGTCTCTTCTTTTATTAAGTTTGGAATGAAAAATACTAGGAAAGAATTTTGTTAAATGTCTGTTAGCAAGTTCCATCTCAATGACACACTTTTTATAGCTATTCACAACCTTCTGGTATAAAAGGTTGCATCACAAGCTATTATAAATATCTAGTGTTTGATTGGATATTTTAGGCCATTTATCAGAATTGGTATAAATAAAACATTAAGATCCAGGAGCTTAATGTTTTCTGTCTGAACGAAAGTATCATGCTGCACAACTGTTAAGCTATCACAGATTAAAAAAAACTCTGCATCTCCAACAATTATTCATCATGGCACTTTTCTGAGTGTTGTATCTTTGTAGTGTAGCTTTCAACAAAGACTACAGGGATTGTTACTGTTACTGATAATGTCTTTCTTTAGGAAAACTGACTTTTAAATGCAATAGTGATATTACTGATACATAAAAAAATGAAATCCCTGATATTATGATATCATTCTCCTCATTGTGAACCGAGACAGCGAGCGATGTAGGCAGAAAATGAAGAGCAGCTTTTATAGCGTCTCAACAGCTGTTGTGTCTGAAGCAAACTTCAAATTTATGGTTCAAATATTTCCTCTGTCATATAGGAAAGACTTCTGAAAGCAATCAGGAGCCTATTCTATCAAAGTCATTGTATTATTATTATTTAACTTAAGCTAGCAATACAGTAAAATTATGTTGTATAGCGGTGATAACACCAATTGTTATGAAGTTTTGGCACCTTAAATGTCAGAATGCCTCCAAATAAAGGGATAAAACCAATGACCCATTGATTGGTAGAAGAAGAAAACCCATAAAGATAAACATGTTTTTCCTCTAAAACATGTAGATCTAATATCTTAGATCATTTTTCCTTAGTCTCTGGTCAAAAATTATTAGCACTAGTGTTGAACAAACAGTTTAAAGGTGATGAGTAATGTTACAGAAATGTTGAAGATGGGTAATCTGAGATGCATCAGATAAGGATGCCTCCTTAACACCTTCCAGAAAGAGGAGTTCACCTTTTTTGAACTCAGAGGAATTGATCTGTGTTATTTTTTATTTTCTTATCGATCATGATATTTTTCTGACAAGGTAAATTTGTAGTGACTCTAAGCTGAGTAATTAAGATGCAGCCTGTATCATGATTGGTTTGGCACTAAATTCCTTTTAATATCATATTTATTTTTACTTGCCTTTTACATATCCTTTGTTGTATTTGAAGACAAACGTTAGCTACTTCAGCCAAAAAGTGGGGCCCTACTTTACATCTCCATATGGCTACAGATACAATAGGAGCAGGTTTAAGGGGTCAACGTACATTTTTGACAGTCACTCTGAGATTAAACACACGGACGTCAACCACAGCATTGCTGTGCAACACGTTTCAATATTACTGTTGATCTGAGCAGCAAGAACATTGAAACCAGTGCAGGAGATTCAGTCATTGTTGCAGCGGCAGTAAAGCTGCCTGATTAGTCTGAAGTGGGGACTCTCATCTTGAAACACAGACCGAACAAGAGTAAGAGAAAGAAACTTAATTAAATCCGATAACGAATTCAGCTGGTGATCTGATGTCGCCGTGACACACTGACTTTGATAAAGGTTAGAGCCAACAGAGGGCTGCAGCGAGGGCACATTTAATCCTCCCTTTGTATCTGTTTTCATACCATGGCGTTCCATCTTTTCTATTTAAAAATAAAATAATCTTTTGTATTAGTATTCTCTTGTGGTTTTCTAAAGGCCAGATGGCTTCTGATACATTCCTATTCAACTTAGCTAAGACAATACCCCAGATAGTGCAGCATTCCCTGGATTCCAAGTCTGCCTTTGGAATAAAGGAAGCATTTTTCTTCTCCCTCTCCGCGCTCTCTTTTTTTCCTGCGTGGCTGTGTAAAAGAGCTTACGACAGGCTCTGGGGAATTTCTTTGATGCCAAAGGAGTTGCTGGACCCAAGGGCTATACCTTCAAAGCAGGGTTTGAATAACTTGGCTAATCAGCAGAAATCTGTTCATGAGACTATCAAGGAGAGAGCGAAGCAAACTTCGCCGCAGACAGGGCCCTCCATGGGCACACAAACACAAACATAGACGCCATGGCAGAAGAAATAAAATATATTACCCTCAAAAAATGTCCACCACTAGAGGTTTTCAAATTTAGTCATAAATTCTGAGAGTTCTGAAGGCATTTAGGTTTACACATAACTTTATTTAAGGGTATCAGAACAATCTGAATCCCTAAGCAGATTGCAATTTTTAGAATTTTATTCCTAAAAATTGTCCAAAACCTTGTATAGTTTTAGTTCTACATTATAAATATGCACTGCTTTGTGTTAGTTCATCACATTAAAACAGAACAATACATATACAAATTGTGGCTGTTAATTGAAAAAGTAGAAAAGTTTACCAGTGCGAATGCTTTTAAAATGCAACATACATTGCAGAAAAAAATAGAATAAAATTATAATCAGCTTGTCTGCAACCATAAGGAGCCCTTTGAAACCCTCACTCCCTCTGACACCGATGCAAACATGTCAGAAATATAGTACGTCTGCACACGCTAAAGCAAGGATTTCAAAGTGCAGGATCAATCATTAGAAGGTGCATTGATTAGCGGGGCTGAAAAAAAAAAAAAAAAAAAAAAAAACAAAAAAAAAACAACAGGGTTTTGTCATCGTTCTCATTTAACACCCCTCGGTGACGTGAAGGATTACAGGAGCTGAGCGGCTGAAAAAATAAAATAAAATAAGCCAAGCAAACAGAGAGATAAGGCCTAGTAAACATGTCACCAGCACATAATTAACCAGAATACCACAACGTGCTATAAAGTCTGGGTTGCATGGCATCGCCCGGTCCCCCCCGCCGCTCCTTTCCCCTCCTTCTAAACGAGCTCAGAATCTCCTTAATACCCAGATGAATTGTGTGCCAGATACAATAAAACCCCTTTTTTATTAATTTTCCCAACGCCTGCTTCCTTTTAAGTAAGTAGACCTATATTTTTAGGTTGCTATGGAAGCAAGAATATGTTTTTCAAAAAAAGAAAAAAAAATCCAGCATGTTAGGAGTAGAGGGTTATTCATCATTTTTTTTTTTTTTTTTTATATTCCCTTGCCCTACTAGCTTCAGACTGACAAAAAATGTCCTGCTCCCCACTTTAAAATAGCACATACAATTCAACATTTCAACAACCTGTGTTTCTAGGTTTGGATTACCCCACTAGGGAAAACAGTAATGACACGAGTTTCATTATCTGGGCTCGCCTGGTATTTATACTCTGAATAATGAGCACTGATCCCTGATCTTCACGAGCGGCGGTTAATTCTGCCTAATAACTGACATAAATTTAAACGCTATCTGGCAAGATAAATGCCAGTTTACAGCTGAACGCTATCGGCTGAGAGTAGTCCCGTAGATCTTAACCTCCAGCTGCAGAGGAGCGTTACTCAAGTGACCTTCACACTTGATCTAGTGGCTCAGAAAGCGCCGTCATCAATACGAGAGTGGCCCCTGGATCGATAGCTGCTCAGAGAAACCGTGGCCTCTGTATGACGAGAGAGATGGGCGAGGGCAGGGACAACTTGGATGCGCAGAGGAAAACAGCAAAACCAAGCTGGAATGATGAAACCAATTGGTTTGCTACTGAAATGCACCTTGTTTTTGTTTGAGAGTCATACCGGTGAAAAGAAGTCCATTTCATAAGTGAAAAATGTCTTTCTGTGCAGTTTAAGAGGGTAATTTACTCCCCGGTGCTTATACAGGATGTATCCAGTCTATCTGCACTCTCTCAACAATTACAATAATCACGTTAGATGTCTGTTTGACATTAGTCTGTGTTTTTCCTCTATTATTGAATGTAAATGTGAATGAGAAATTAACTTATGTCAATGTACGCATCCATGTCGAGGTTAGCTAGTTAGAGCATTTATGATGTTTGTTTATAGATTTGTACTTTTCTTTAGGAGTTTTATTCAAGAATAACAATATGAACATTGATATTCAAATCACTTGGGTTTTTCAATTGCTGTGCTTACAATAATAAGCAAATTAGGATTGTTATGTAAACATGGTGTGCTTATTAAGTTAAATTGTTAAGGTCACATTTGAAACCAGTAATGATCTTCCTTGTGTCATGCAAATGTGCATAGATCTCAATAAAATAATTTCACAGATTTTGAGCTTTCACTACATCTTTGAAGACAGAGTTCCTAAAAAAAACTGGGCACCTACACAGTTTGCCGAATTCTTTGTCCTTTTTAGGGCTGTTCTTATAATTATTATACAATTATTTTTTCACTCTCATTTCTCTTTGTTCAACCTGGACACTAGTTAAATCAAATCGAAGAATTTTCCAAACTGCATAAGGAGGCTGTAAAAAGAGAAACAAGACACTACATCCTGTGTCAATATAATATATGTGATATTATCTGTTTGCGCATAGTAAATTCAGGTGAAATATTGGCTACTTAAAGTAGAATTTTAGGAGTTTTAATCACTGGTTGAAGAAAAAAAAACAGACTGAGCTTTCTTTAAAAAAAAAAAAAAAGAAAGAAAGAAAAAAAAGTGCACTCGGATAAGTTGGACTGCTTGTCATTGTTTTACACAAGCTCCAGTCGGTATGTGCTGTCAAGACTCCAGGTGAAACCAGCATACAACTTTGCACCTGAGAAATAAAGCTGAGCAAGTTTAGAAGCATCCATTTCAGCGTCAAATATTCTAATATAGTTTGTATAAGGTCAGCAGAGTCTTGTTGTCATCTCATGTGGTAGTGAAGGAAGAGAGTTGGATGTGTTGTCAGTTATTTTTGACTTTTGAGATAAAACCAAGCTGAAAGCTGTGGGGACATTCTGGCACAGTGACAACAACTGCTGAATTACAAGATCACACAGACTGCTCCAAGGGAAGATAACTGTCAGACACAATGAGTGTTTATGCCAAGTGGCCATTTTTATAAGAATAAAGCAGCATTCAGTTTCTAAATTTAACTCTGAGAGGCTAAGGATTACAATTTCCACAAGCAAAATGAGTCAAAGTTTGTCTATGCACATTTACCGTAAATGTGTTATTTTTATGCCTTGCAAAGAAACAACTATCATTTGTGCTTTCTCCCCATTTTCTTACATAGCCAGTATTTTCAATAAGTCTTAAAAAGGTTTTGCGTGATCAACCAACACAGAGTAATGCATAAATGTGAAACAACATTTTGAGATTTAAAGGTAATCTGGACAAAAACAACACTGAAAGATGTCACACATATGAAATATTAGTGATTTCAAAAATATTTGCAACTATTTGCATTCTGATCTGTGACTCTTTGAAATATTGTGCATTGGTGAACTCAAAGAAAAGAGTTCCATTGAATTCATCTGGAGTTGATTCTATCCATAAGGCGCAAAAAACTTCATTGCTTTTTCCTCCAACTCATTACAAGGCTTGTTAACATCATTAAGAACAGATTTTGTGAAAAAAAGTAAGATCTTACACTTTTCTGGATAATTTCAGATATGACCATGGGTAGCTTTAAAAAAGAGGATATGCCAATGGTTTATTGTTGCATCACCGTGTCGTTTTTGTTAAGCTTCACCATAATGGGCTAGTTTGTTTGGTCTGTCATGTTAAATCCCAATTAAACAAAATTAAGTTTTTGGCTGGAATTTAGCAAAATAAGAGCTTTAATTACTTTTGTAACACCCTGTGATTAAAAGGGTCAGAATATACTTACGAATGTTGTCGGTGTTCTCCTGCACAATGTCCGTCTTCAGCAGGTTGTCAGCCAGGACGAAGGCGCCCTGCTCCACCGTGTCCAGCAGCATGGTGGCAGCTCTCAGCTGCTCCGCGGTGCTTAGCTCCCTCCACGCTGCCTGCGCCTGTGGCTGCAGCAAATTGTTGACCGTCTCCACCATGGCCTGGGGAATCCAAAGAGTTTATTTAGAAGAAAAATTAAAAAATAAAAACTGAGGTGATTTGGTAAACGGTATGAGTTAAGTGGAGAACAAAGGGAATTCGGAAGTGACAAACAAATCCCACAAACCTGTGGGTGAAGTGCAGGATGATTGTTTTTCCTTTATTTCATTTGAAAAGAAAATATCCGATTGATTAACAAAGTGTGTGTATCAGGGTGGAATGGTCATCTAGTGAGAGCAACACCTGAATTTGTAATGACACTGAATGTATTATTTTGTTTTTGTGGCCATTTCCTTTTATCTACAAGAGGAATTAATCATGTAAATGAATCAGAGCCAATGCTTACAAGACCAGAGGCCAGTTCTTGCATGACTTGAGGCTAAAGTCTTTAATTGGTGTGATTAATGATCTTCCACCCTGCAGACAATCTTAGCACACAAATGCACTGAAATAAATAAATAAATAAAGTAAAACAACCTTAAGACAATCCAGTGGGTGGAAAAAGCTTTTGCTGGTAGCAACTATCTGCAACCATTTAATACAGTTTTTTTTTTTCTTCGTGCACAGTAATCATAGAAGTGAAGGACTAATAACGCCTTCGTTAATCGGCACACAACAGCGCTGGAGCAAGTCAGTAAAGAGGGAGGGGAAAAGAGTGAACATCTCTTTTGAAAAATTAAGAGCCATTAAAGATTTAAAAATGCCAATGGTAAGATTTATGAACGGAATACTAATTGGTCAAGCACAGCAATTCATTCCTGGTACAAACACTCCAAAGACCAAGCTCAGCTCGGCAGCCCCTGGAAATAAAGATATTCTTTAAGTCTTCAAAGTACAATTGGTGGTCAAACGGATTATTACTTGAATGTTTACTGTTGTTACTGGTAGAAACATTTCCTTTCAAGAAATTATCACCAAAAACTGTTCAAAACATCCGTTACAAGTAATTTTGCAAATTTGTTCTATCAGGCAGTAATAGTGTTCGGTATGAATTGAATCAGACAGTCTAAAGACGAGGAAGATCTTTTTGTGAGTCTTGAGTACAGTATTTTGTATTTATCCACAGAGCATTCTTACTTTAAGTGTTGCATAAATAATAAAGGCAGGATAAAACTGAGGTAATAGCTAGAAGCATGCCACAAAGCTGATGATTAAAACAATCTGGTTTTAATACCACACTTATGTCTCCTATGAGACAAATCAGATTTTATTATTAAAATGCTGCATTGCTGCAACTCACAAAAACATGGACCGGATCTATAAACAACTTTTAGTGAACAGAAATACTGATTGTTTTAATGGAAAACTAGAAAATCTCACACCAAGCAACTTTTAAGCACTGCACCTTTTGTGCAAAAAAAAAAATCCGACATTGCTGCGTAACAAATCTTTACCATGTTTATTGTTTAGACTTAACAGCCAAGAGGGAGACTAGAATTTTGGTGGAATTAATTAAACATTGCTTTTTGCATAAAAACATTTTTACATCTGAAATATAATTAGAACACCATTTGTTTTCCAGTTGCAAGCCAGAAAATCTAATTTACTGACTGTTATGCTCATTGACCAAGTTAATTCCTATTAGCAATATGTTATTGTATTGTAATGTTACACTGCTTTAGTGAAATTAAAGAAAGCTCACTTTTAGCCATTGGGTCAACATGTTAATTGCTGCTTTTCATTCACTTCGGAGGTTAGGTAAGTATTTTTCAGCACTTGAGCAAAATTGAGAAAAAAATAGCTTTTAATTTTAGCATAAGCTCACTGCCACTGACAAAAATGAGCTGCTTTTGATTGTGAGAACTGATGCTTTAGTGTAATGATGTCTATTTCAGCATTCTTGATCAGGTCACAAAACATAAAAACAGAGAGATTTTCAAATTGCTATGTTTAATAACCATGATAATTACCATTACCAAAAGCATTTTTGACATGGAACTCAACATTTTTAATTACCAGGTACTTTAACAATAACAGATAATTTATGATTTATCCTAAAGCTTCAAGTTACGTAATTCAGTTTATTGCAAATGAGTACCAAATTAAAACAAGGGTCCTGTTTGGATTACAGCTGTAAACCCTTTGAATGACCAAGTTATGGCTCAAAACAAGAATGACAAAAACAAAGCAGGTGGAATTGTAAATAATGTGCCTGTAGCATAGCTACATTTTATAAATGGTTACAATTGGGGCAAATGACGTAGCTACTTTACAGCATCATGTTTTAATTTTGGTTAAGTCCGTCTGACTGTAGGGCAACAGAAAAAATGGGGTAGTTTTTAAATTTATGATTCGCCAACTACAATTTCAACCTTCAACACACACCGAGTCTCCAATATCCACTCACGCAATATAAGAGTCTGATGCAAGACTCAGCACACACCACTCCACCTGCTATTCCACAAGAACATGCACAGCGTAACAGACTGTGCATGGCAAAACCTACTCCACATGCATGGGGAGTCTATCATCTTTGATGTAATTATTCATTATCAGCACCCAATCTCCAATCACACCTTTTGACATTCAGCTAGAAGCAGAGGTTGATTCGCTCTCAATTAAGGAGCTCTTTTTCTTCAGGCGCTGACATTTTTTTTCTCCCCCTTTCCTTTGTTCACGACTTTAAGATTCTTTTTCCCTAGTAGTTCTCATACCACTAAAAATAATGGTTCTTCACAGGGTGAGAAAGATGGACTGGCATGTATGAAGAAGACGAAATGGTAAGCAATGAACCCCCTCTAAGGACAAGGGAGAAGGTCAGAAACTGGTAAGGGGGAAAACATGTAAACAAGTGATGGAAGCTCATAAAGAAATAAGGAATCATTTTTACATTGGTTATTAATGCTAAGTAAAATTATTTTTTATTTATTTAGATATAGTCAATTTATATATGAGTAGCTTATTATATAATGGCATGATAAATTCAGCTTCTGATGTCAAATATTAATCAATCACTAAACTTTCCTAATGGGAGTATTACTTCAGTGTTTTTGCTCTTTATAGGGAGATTTACAAACTATTAAATGCTTCCTTACGTGTATGTAATTAGCATGATTAATGTCCCATTAATTGCCCATTCGGGGTGTGTTATGACAATGGCAAAATGACAAAAAAAAATAAAAAAAATTCCAAATAATCTTTAGTGAAAAACACATTTTCTATTTGTTGGTTATCTCTGAGTGGCTTATCTACTTGTGCAGTGCTGCAATACCTTTTGTGTAAATGTATGTACAAATCACTAAAAGAAGCTATTAAATTCTTTGCCATTAATAGTCAAAACCTGCTTGCCTTCAGGCCTACAACAAGTACAGAATTAGAGTTTTGTCCTGCAACTACCGCTATCTCACAAGGTAAAAGCCTGCAAATGCAATTACCTTGTGGGAATGAGAATACTTTGTTCTCTGAAGGCAAAGCATAAAACCTATTTCTGATTAGCAATTTTTTTTTCAATCCAAATCAGTTTATATATTGCATATTCACAACAAATGCCATCTCAATGTACAAACAGGTTCCCTTGAGTCCAGTTTACTCAT
Source organism: Poeciliopsis retropinna (assembly GCA_010277075.1). Lineage (NCBI taxonomy): Eukaryota > Metazoa > Chordata > Actinopteri > Cyprinodontiformes > Poeciliidae > Poeciliopsis > Poeciliopsis retropinna. Next base: position 7,163,297 of record VMRM01000019.1, read on the forward strand.
GTCCAAATGTACAGCCTGATTCAGAGCAAATCCAAAACAAAACAGTCAAATTAAGTGAAATATGATCCAAGCCAGAAAGAAGTTGTCTAAATCCAGTTGAATGCATTGAGTTACTGAAATTGCAGTGTTCCTTCCCCTGGAGCAAGAATGAGGTGAAAGTTGAAGGTCAATTACATTTTCTTCAACTCAAATTAGAGTGGTTATTTTTGATTGGACCCTACATGTCGACTTAAGACAGAAAGATTGAGACATAGAATGGTTGTTTGTCAGTTTCAGATGCTCCATGTGGGCATTTATAGTCGCTAAGCCTGTACTTTTGGACAGAAAGAAAACCACTGTGTGCCTCCAAATGGTAGGAGTCTGCCTAATCTGCCTAATGATGAAAATGCAGCATTGGAGGGCCCCCTCCAGAGTTTTTCCATTGTGGTTTAGCTTGTTTATTAAATGACAATTAATAAATAAAGCTGTTGAATCTTTGTTTGTTTTTTTTTTTTTTAATTGCACATCTGAGGACCTGAATAAATTTAGAACCCGAGACACAACACACCATTGTACATAATTTACAATGTCCAACTTATCATATTGAAAGGTAAAGCAAAGTGAGAAAGATTGAGAAGATCCATAATTATGGTAAAATTATACGGAATCTCACATCAGATGAACCTATTTTGCCTACAACATGGAATAGCTGCAGGTTATTCATGATAATAGATTTATATTTACTGCAATCAGAGCAAAAAAAAAAAGGGCATATTCAGAGCCTCGGTTTGAAAAGCTGAGTGGGCTGGAGGGTAGGAGGACATCACCTCAGTCATTTTGGTCTGTGCAAATAAATCAAGAATGTGTGGTGATGCCATTTCTCTTCAATTAGAGCACTGCCTCTCCATGTGTCAACCGCAGCAGCTATCTCTGCTGCAAACCCCAAGTAATTTTCTTCCTGCAAATTTTGTTGGTAGTGCAACGGCTTTAAAAAAAATAATTAAAAGCGCTAAATGAGTCCCCTGTTACATAAGAGATGTTTTGGTCGTTAAACCGGGGTCACTGCAGGAATGTTCCACTTGGTACAGGGATGATGGCCGGCCCTGAAACCCTGCAGTGTATGGTCCATTTATACCAACGCAGGAGAGGAAGGAAGGGAGAGGTGGACATTAGAGCCTGGCAGGAGTCCAAGCCGAGCTGTGGTGTGTGCGCCTCTATCTGTGCGCTGATTGATGAAATGAACTCTGGGTCTACGAAATTGATTCTGGCTGAGGCTGATCTCCCTCCCTGCACACCCTCTGTGTTGTATGCATGCACTTTCCGTCCCCCTCGTCTCTCCCCGCTCCTTCCTTCCCGCTAACCAGCTGGTTTCTGTCACTTTTTTTTTTCTTGTTCCTGAGATAGAAAGGGTAAACTCAAAATATGGGAAGAAAACTCCAGTTTATCTTAATCTTGATCGTCTGCAGTCTCGGGGCACAGACGAAGCTGTTACATCATTTCTTTCTTTTTCTCGCTTCTTTATACCTGCTGGCCAATTCGACAGCTTTCTTTGGAAACAACTGAAACCCAACACTTTAATATTTCATGAATCCATCTCCTAATACGTGGGTGGTTATTTTTTGAGTAAGTGAGCTTCTATGGTATAACCTTTGTACTTTTTATTTTATTTCATATGGTCTGATGTTATGAATTCCCATATGCCTCCCCTGTATTTACCTGAATTGCAGAACCAGATCTTTTCGGAAACCTTTTTTTTTGTAATGATCAATTGTTATTTTAGATTTCCTGGTTTTTTCTGTGCTTTTCCACTGTGATAATGTTAAATATGCTTAAAAAACAAACAACAAAAAAATCCACAGAATTTCTTCTTTAAGAAACGAAGCATGATTTATCCAGTGTTTCTTTGATTCTTGCATCTTTTTTAAAAAGAAACAGTCACTCTTTTTACTAAAAGCTTTCCTGCTATTTATGCTCCTCTTGATGAATTAAAGTAAGTTTTACAAGAGTAAGACTAGGACTGAAGGAGCTACGAAACTACAAATCTAAGTTGTGAGAAATTAGGAAAAAGAGGAAACTTACCATGAAATGAAATTGGGTATTCAATTACTTTTTTTCACTGTACCTCATAAATATTATGCATCCAAACCAAAAATAATCTACAGGGTCTATTAACATTTAAAGTTCAATGTTTTCCAGAAAATGCCTCGAAGAGTTACCTTATATTTATTTCCTGTTCAGTGAAATGCTCAAAGTTGAGAAGACTGTTATTCTTTTAATTTTTCTTAACTGGAGAGGAAGAAAACATTTCCAGCATTTCTAAAGCAGACCTATTATACTTACTGGAAGAAGTTAGGATAGGTCTGTAAGATACACAAATCATGTTCAGTACATTTTTTGCAATCATCCTCAGTTGATGAGATTTTACTTTGTCAGTTCTGCCAGTTTGAACTTTTTCTAAAATGAGATGTTTTAGAACTACGTCACTATAATGCAATAAGCTGCAGGAAGCCACGCCCTCCAATTCATTGTTTACTCTTTATGCACTTGAAAATGGATGCAAAAAGATAAACAATTGTGAAACCGTACATCTTTGACACTGAGTCAGACCCAGAGGCAGAAGAACTGGAGTCCCCATCACAACCATCAAGGGTGCAGCAAGCTATTTCTCAATGGTAAGTCAACCCTGACCCTGTGTGAGCTTTTACAAACAATATTTTCTGTCTTTTTTTTGTCGTTTTACAAACTGCCTGAAAACACCCATTGTTCCCGAGCGTCGCGCTAGAACTGATTGGTTGCAAATCTGCAGATTTGCAGATGAAATCTACTGGTAAATTCTGCAGCATACTGTTGCCTGTTTTCCTTTAACTTGTATGATAAGAGTTTAGAAGCCAAATATATTGGTTTTCATAACTGAAACTTACCGAGAAAAATATGTACAGGTTTAGAAACCTAATGATTTCCTGTTTGCTTTTTGCAGCTTTTAGCTTGTATCAAATAAGACTAGATCATATTATCATTTAAGGACTGCTTGTTTTGCCAAAACTGTGAAAGTGGAGGACAGGCAATAAAAGATGCCTCTTGATGATCTTTCGCAGTACCTGTTTTATGTTATCCATTGTTTCTGCCACTGCAGTAGGGAAATCAGCATGGTAGAGTGGTCAGATTGAGACGTACGCACTCAACGATGGCACGTTTACATGTTCTTTGAACCGTGAAAGATTCTCCACTGAACTGCTTAAATTTCAAGGAAAATCAAGGGTGTTCTCTCAAAACTATTATCTGCTTCTACGCTTGACTGACCAGTGGAGCCACCTCCATTGTGAGCAGCACCAATCAATACGAGTGCTCTCTTCCTATCTCTGGATTGCAATCCAAATGAGGAGTTCTGTGTTTATAAGGATGAGTTTATCTTCATCTTTCAAGAAAAGGGGAGTTTTATCGTCTTGTTAAATTCCTGAACGAGAAACCTCCCTTGGTTTCGGCTGCTTTGAGGTCATCCAACACTCCCTTTGGTCTTCCTTTTGAGCAAAAGGAGTTGTTTTTATGAGGGTCAGAGCTTAGTGTCCTCTCTGTGTCTTAAATATTCACACTTACTTGGGTCCTACTGAGGCAAAAGATGGTACGCTTTTTATTGTTACATAAAATGTACTGCAAATTGCACAGTTCATATTTCCTCTTAAAACCAGCCCCCAAAACAAACACGCTATTGTTTGTGATTTAGGGCACAACAAGAATAGATGTAATCACAATAATTGGACAGCCATAATGTTGCTACCTTTAAACAAGCTGCCATTAAAGTGACTAAAAGATGAAGGGAGGTAGGGCGCCATTTTTATTGTTTGTTCAAAATCAAAGGCCACAACAGAGGAACATTCCTGCAGGGGGGACACAAAACATAAGAGAGTGGATCATTATGCACTTTGTTGCCGTATCAAGGCCAAATCCCTTCAGTGGAATCAAATTGGCTGTGATGTGCAGCAGATGTGACTATTTAGAGGGATTCAGAAGAGCTAGAATCGGCATTTCATCTGCACAAGTTAAACTGAGGTTGAGCTGTGGATCTAAATTCTGCGCTCACATGCATAAATTTAAAATCTCAAGTGTCATTTGTTTTTGTCCTCAAGAAAAAAATAATCTCTCTTTATCTTTTTTTTGTTCATCGGGCCACATATTTTATTTTAGGACATGTGCCTCCTTAACAACAACAACACCTGGAACTCCTACAGTATTCCCAGCAGCGCTGTGACAGTCTGTTTCCAGCAGCACGTGTGTTCTCTGAGCGGAGGCAGGTGCATCTCTCATTTGCTTTGTATTCCTTTGCCTATCCCACTTATGACAACCTCAAGGGTCCTGTTGAAGAAAACATTGCCCAATTTCCCTAATCAATAAAAGTCTCCCCCTCAACAGGCCTCCAGGATGTGCAGTCAATGCCTGTGTTTACGTCTGGCCACAGATGTTGCTCCATTGTGTCGATCTGTCAAACAAAAGTCACTTCATTGTTGTTTGAATTTGACAAGCTAGCCAAGCCATAGCTAAGCTGTGTGTGCAGCCATCTATATTAATGTTGAATAAATCCTTTAAGTATTTATTTTTGCAAAAGCTGAAATGTACCAAGAAAAGAAACTAATGTGAAGAAAGTAGTTTTTGAGGGATTTCTGTTTTTTTTTCAGCCTATGCTGATAAGCTAATAGCGAAATTAAAGTGCTGCATGAATAGAGAGGGATTAGCATTTTCTATTTTCCACTAAAACTCTAGAACACAAAGAAACATCTGTAATTTCTAATTACTGTATAACACAATAAAGTTGAGAGTCAAATTATTTATATGTATGCAAAAGAATAGCTTTATTTTTTCACTGTTTCGCCATCCATTGAACACTGGCAGCAACTAATCTGACTGAACTTATGTTGCAGTGGGTAACGATTGCTAATATTAAATCAAGATCTACACCAATAATGAAGCTTGACAGAAATGAAGATCTTTTGGGCTAATCTGACTCAAATTCAGAAAACTCCGATCAACAGGATCCCTCCTTCACCACCACCATTTTGTTCCCTTAAACACTTCAGGTGAGGAATGAGCTACTAGAGTTCGAGGTAAGAAAAGCTACAGGTCCACATGACATCAGCTCCAGGTTCTGAGGTGCTATGCATCATGGGATATATGTTCAATCTGAAGCTGGGGAAGGCCTCTTGTGCGGTACCAATGCCAAAGAAATAACATCACTGATGGACAACGTTTCCTGCCCCAAGCATAGAGCTGTTGCTACATTTGAGAGTTTCGTTAGTAACAAACTATTGGAAATCCTTCCTCTCTGCAATAAAATGGTTCATTTTTCTGAGGGATACACAGTGAGAGTATCGGGATTTTAGTAATTGCATGTTTACAAGAGTGACATTCCGTTGTCCTTCCATGGAATCATGCAGCAGTCAGACGGACAGCAAAACACTTTTCAATATAAGTTGCTGCTTTGACGCAATCACGGCACTACCAAAGCATATGTACAAAAATCCTCAATAAAACAAAATATTTGAAAATCAGACACGTGACCTGACAAGTGAATCATAGCAACGTCATCAACCGGTGTAACGCTGAACTGATTGTGCTGTGAAGCTACCAGTAGCAGGAGAACGGAGCTGCGCCCAGAAGCTAACAGAAACACTGAAGAGAAGAAGAGCTACCATCGATACAGTTGCAGCTAAGCATGTTTTAATGTTACACAATACAGTTTTTAGCAAATAGCTCAAATTCTAAATTGGTATTGTTGTGCACTTAATTAGTAAAATTCATCTTCGAGCAAACGCCCCCCAAAGGAATCTCAGCGCCCCCTGCCGTCATTTGAAAGCCCCCCATTGAGAAACCCTAGTCTAATATATATAACCCATGCTTGCAATTGAAATATGCAGAATGCACATATTAAAACTTATCTTTTAGTCACATTAGCTGACAATGAGAAAAGTCTTGAATATCACAAATATTGATCTTAGTTTCTCAAGTTCCTTAAGACACTAAAATGCAACATTATGCATAGCCTGCCTAACTGCACACAGCAGCATACATGACGCCTCGACATCTCATGTGCACAGTTGCTCAAAGACTTAAAACAAATTGTCCTCCGAAGTGCCTCGGAGGAGCTGAAAGCACATGTTAGCTAAAACAAGCGGTATAGAGGATGCATATAAAAACATCTGGCTGGTGTGTGAGCCATAATTTGAGCCAACCATATGGAAGTCAGAGGATGTCAACTTCTCCTGTTTTCTCGTCAGGGCAGAAATGATTTTGACGACAGCGTAAATGTCACCCCTGGGATTACAAAATCACAAAGTAGTCTGAAAAAAACGCTAAGAGAGGGAAGTTAACTCCCTCTCTTTGTAAATTGGGACAAGTATGTATTATGCAGCAGGGGGAATCATAGCAGGTGAAGGCTTTCATTGACTTATTAAATAGGAGGTAACTGTATTTAGGTCATTTCTTGCAGATGAAGAGATGGGTTACATGCCCGGGGTTAAGAAACAGGCTATTATGACATGCATTTGCAGCGAAGGGGGCCAACAGTGTGAAATAAACAAACAGGGTGAAATACGTCACAATGAAATTTGGCCCTTTGATTCAGAGTTTACTCACTTTGATGCTGTCACTTTTGCCTTCTCATATTTTTTTTGCTAATAACTCATGTCCCTTCAAAAAGGCCAATTTCCAAACATGCAGTGAGAACTATGACAATAGCAACAGAGTGATGATAGATGGACAAGGAAAATTACATCCAAGTACCTGGACATAAAATCGACACGAGCGCTCTCTCTTCTGCAGCTGTAATTGACAGGAAATGCAAAGAAAAGTTAGCAAAAAAATCAGCAACTGAACAAAATTATGCTTAAGATATTTTGCACTTATGCTTTCAACATTACACTTAGATGGACTGTGTAAAAAAAAAATGTGTATTGAGTCTCTTGAGGACCACTCAGTATGCATTAATATCCAAGTTTCATGTTTTGAATTTGTTACGGAAATAAATTCCTTTATCACTGACAATCTTAATTTATTGAGATGTGAATAAAAGGTTCCCCAGAAATTCAATGTGTTTTTTATTTCTTTTTCAGAAAAGAAACTGATATCTTTAGATAAAATGTTTTTATACCGCAGATAGAATTATGTCTGTCTCTGATCAAAAACTTAAATCCTAAATCCTGTAAGAGGGAATCCTTGTTCTTACACCCAGATGTGTTTTAAGTGATTTGATTTTAGACCAGTCGCGCAGCAAGAGTTTGCATCCGTTAACTCGGAGACAGATGTTAAGACCTAGCAAATAATTATTTTCGTCTCCTGGGATCTAATGATCATTTCCCTCATGTTCGAAGAGTCTTTTAAACACCACTTGAGAAAGTGTAGATTGGCTCTCATGTGTCTGCTTTCTGATTGATGAACTGCTGCTGTGATCTTCGTGGCATGTTCTTACATCGCGGAGGACAATCTGGAGCTCTGTTAGAGTGCTTACTGATAAAATCCCTGTTTGCCCTAGTTTTATTAGACAGCCAACCTGAGGAGGAGAGCTAATGTTTTCACACTCTCTCCGTTTTGCAATCACTGAGGTCATTTTGCTCCTGGGAGCACTGAAAGGTTCAGAATGATCATACTCCTTCGCCCCTGATCTATGCCTCTCTGCAGTTTTACCACAGAGGTCTATAAAGGGTTCTTTGCAGTTGATGATTTGATGTTGCACTGACAGGTTTTGTGATCTACAGAGGTCTTATGAACAAATGCCAGTATAAGCTACACAATGGAGGGCCATTCCAGTTTAATACCCATCTAGGAAATTAAATCCGTCACTTTGTGAGCGCTCCTAATAAAACGAAGAAACAAAAAAGAAAAAGAGTCTCCCGACAAATATTGATAGTTTTATGTAAATAAAAATTACATTTTGGATATTGACTTTATTATTACTGTATTTAATGAATTTTAACACAACATAATGTTTGTGTATGGTTCAATAGCATCCTAAAGGGCATTAAATACCCCTATGTTATTGAGCTATGCTAGTTCTGGGTAAACTTGAACTATATGGACACACTCTTTAATATAGAGTTTGTGATCTATGAAAGTTTTTGTTTGTCTGGAAGTACAAGAACACATTTTGATGCTTCGAAATGGACTTCATTAATCACTAGTAATACAGAAGTAATGACTGTCAAACACTAAGAGATTATCTCCAGTTTAAATTCTATATATAGGCTCATTATCTTTAAATGTGAATTGGATGAATAATTCCAACTCTCACAGAACATTACTTCATATTTTTCCAATTTACCAAACATGGCGAAGGAGGCCCTTCCAATTTGCCACAACGGTTTCCTAAAAATAGATGAAACAGGTGGTGGAGGGACTAACATTTTACTTCGAATAAATGTGAATTTATGACACTACAAAGTGCAAAGTAATGCTGCGAAGCAACTGTGGTTTAATTACACACCATCTTGGCAAAACAGTGTAAACGCATGTGTTAATTAGCCCAGAAATGAGACAGAGTGCAAGTGGGGAAATGCTTCCAGGCGCTCATAAACTTGATTTTGGTTTCATTTATTTCTTTTCCTGGGAGAGCACCAGAGAGCTGGTGAACGTCTAAACTTTGTCCAGCACTGAAACAGAGATAACACTCAAAGAAATTTAGAATACCTGAGAAATTACATCTAACAAAGACTCCAACACTGGAAGTCAGGGCTGCACAGGGGATGAACGATTCTAATCGAGCCCTGATAGAGACACCAGAACCACTGTCTGACTTTAAGAGCCTGGGTCTGGTACCGTGCTAAATCCTAATCAGATTAACAGCAAAGACAACCGCTTTCTTACAAAGGAGCCAACATTGTGGCCCACTCCTCTGGAAAAAGTCCTGTTTCTTCAGTTAGCCAGTTACCCTTTGATCACAAAAAACAACACTGATCTTGGCGTTTGCCAATTCAAACCTTTCATTGTCAGCTGGCAGTGTGTTGTGCTTTGCTGCCCAAAGGGGGAAAAAAAAGATCTTTAATTCATTTAGCTCACTGCAGATTGTGTCAAAATGACTGAACTTGAGAGGAAAACACCAACCACTGCCCGAGCAATGAAAAAGATTTCTAGAGGAGAGCTTTGAATGGCGATGGAACTTCAACACAAGAAAAGGCTAAAGGGTCATTTTTCTCCATAGAGCCACTGTGCTGCAAACATTGACGGCATAGCTGTGGGTTGAGAATAATTTACCACTGGGTTCCCTCTGACCTCTTAAATAAATTTTCTTGTCTGTAAAAGCCTTTTCACATTATTCCACTCAATACGGCTGCTTTTATCCTCTACTTTTTAGGAGAAATGAAGACAAATACAATCTCCAAACTGGAGATTGTTTTATTTTACGGAAACTTTTTTGAAGTGGTGTTAAAAACTCCTCTTGATCCTCAACGTGAATTTACTCGTCTTGCTTTACAGCCGTCCCTCTCTACTGGAGAAAACTGGCACTAAAATCTCAATGGGGACATCTGTGTCTGTTGCAGCAAGGAAATAAATAGAAATGCCCTGAAAACATAAAAAGAAACCTATGAGAGAGCAGGTGGTCTAGCAAATTACTGAATTACATTTTTACTGATGTTTACTGCTTAACGGGAATATTATTTATTCACTTTACTGGGGTGTTAGGGAATAAAACAATGAGCTTGCAGTCCAAAAACATAAAACTGTTTACCTATATTGTAGAGATCAAGCACAATAAATGTTTTGGCACTACAGGGAAAAATCAATGGGTTAGGTTGTGGTGCTTTTGACACATATTAAATATGTCTTCTAAAATTTTAGAAAAACAATACTACTAAAATACTAATGTTGTTACTCCTTTGAATATTCACATAACAGACTTCCTTCTCATAAACCGTTCAGGAATTTGGACGGAAGAAAAAGAAAACTGCATTTTCTGGGGAAATGGTTTCCCATCATGTAAGTCAAACAGAAACATAACCCTAAAAGAAACTATTACAGCGCAAAAACTTTAGGTTAAATCTAAAAATTATAGAACCATGAGAGCTGAAACTTAGCATGGTTTGTGACTGAATGTTTTATTTATTAGATATTTGAAATGAGAAATTCAAATTTTTTTAAAGTTAATATTGCAAACTAAGGGGATTTGAGGGAACACTCTGCTATTTGGGGTCATTTGATAGATAAAATGTAAGTTCTGTCACAGTGTGAGGCTTATTAGGTTTAAACTTTCAAACTGGGCTGCGTTTTCTCACTATTAAATCCCATTAATAGCGATGGGTGGGACTTTTTTACTTGTCACTCCGTGCCTTTTAGGGTTTCCTGTAGAAAACAGCCAGATTTTTGCCTTCATAAGCACTTTTTAAAAACACTACAACTTATTATCGCTCAATGCTATTTCTGATCAAGGCAGAATAAGACATGAGGTTGAAATTACAAAAGAATTTAAGTAGATAAAATAAAAGTGTCAAGTAGTTCCTTTTGTACTTGCACCATAAACATCAACTAATAACTGATTTATATTCTTTGACTAAGTCATGGTAAGTAAGTGAAATTCCATGAAATACAAATGGTGTAAACTCTCTGAAGTTGTTTTATTTTTATTCTAACCTCTGAAATATGTTGATCTGAACAGTCGTGACAATAAGTGCAATAGGTCATTGTTTCCCGCGGGTTATATTTATCCAGCCTGTTAAACTGTCAGGATATATTTAAATGCAAAAGAAAAGAGAATTAAGGGGAGCCAAAAAAAAAAAAAAAGGTTCCTCTCAGTACCTTGTTGAGGCTTCGCGCTGCGCTGTCTTTTCCACCCGGCGTGAGGTTCCGTAGCTGGACGTCGAGCAGATCCACAAGCTGAATCATAGCCCTCACTGTAAAGGTGATGTCGCCTGCCTGAAGGTTGCTCTTGGTTTGCTCTGCCAACTCTCTGGCAATCACAGCTGCCGTCTCTCCAGCTTTTATCTGAAAAAAAAAAAAAAAAACAACAGAAAGGGGAAAAAAAATTACTGTAAACAAAGACACTAACGCACATTATTCCTTGAAAAGAAATGTGAGGTATCCTCTTAGTATTCATGACCTCCTCACTGGCTACAAGGGAATACATGATAAATTGGAATCTAAAAGTATCTACCCCATAAAATAAATACAGTTTGACCTGCAATTTTTCCCCAAACGCTGTGCACACGGAGATGTGTGTACACCAGGGCAAAATATTATATCTGCACGCAATTATGAAATTATTGAGTGAATTTCCCCAGACAGCATTATACTTTTATGAAACTAATGCAGAACATATAGCATGTTTTTTTAAATGTATATAAAATGTCACACAATATCATATATATTAAAAAAAAAAAATTCCCTTCTCACCCACCGCGGGTGGTTCTTATCCTCTGAGCTCGGGTCCTCTACCAGAGGCCTGGGAAGCTTGAGGGTTCTGCGCAGTATCTTTGCTGTGTCTAGAACTGCACATTTCTGGACTGAGATGTCTGATGTTGTTCCTGGGATCTGTTGTAGCCACTGCTCCAGTTTGGGGGTGACTGCCCCAAGGGCCCCGATGACCACAGGCACCACTGTGGTCTTCACCTTCCAGGCCCTCTCCAGTTCCTCCCTGAGGCCCTGGTATTTCTCCAGTGTCTCGTGCTCCTTTTTCCTGATGTTGCAGTCACTCGGTATTGCTACATCCGCCACAACGGCTTTCCTCTGTTGTTTATCCACTACGACAATGTCCGGTTGGTTCGACCTTACCATTTTGTCTGTCTGGATCTGGAGGTCCCACAGGATCTTAGCTCGGCCATTCTCCACCACCTTTGGGGGTGTTCCCCACTTTGATCTCGGGGCTTCCAGTCCATATTCTGCACAGATGTTTCTGTACACTATGCCTGCCACTTGGTTATGTCGTTCCATGTACTCTTTCCCTGCCAGCATCTTGCACCCTGTTGTTATGTGCTGGACTGTCTCAGGGCCTCCTTGCACAACCTAAACCTTGGGTCTTGTCTGGTGTGGTAGATCTGGGCCTCTATTGCTCTGGTGTTTATGGCCTCCATGAAAAGAGGAAGTAAGGAAACACTAATTAAAAGTTATTGGAGACTGATCAACTTAAATGACGAGATTACAATTTTTTTTTTTTTAAGAGCATGTAGCTTTTCTACACATCCTGACCAGGAGGGTGCTGTGTTCCCCCCCCCCCCCCCCCCCCGGTGTAATTCACAAATAACGTACAATGGTAAGAGATGCAGAAAACTAAGAGATGCTGATTTTTATTGGATTTGATTTTTTTATTTTTTTATTTTTTTGCAGCGTTACCTGCTATCTCTGCCTGTGAGTTTATTAGAGAAGTAATTAGGCTTCTTAAATTGGTCCTCACAGAGGTGTGTGTGCAGGCGAACATGTCTTTGGAAGATGTTTTCGTCCTCGGCTTCCCTGCGCTCATCTCCTAATGAGAAGAGCTGAGGATGCTGGGTAAATATCTCTGCTTCCTCTTTTGTGTCTCTTACTCTCCCTCCCTTTCTGCTTGTCTGGTGTCATTTCGTTTCCTTTTTACCCTCTGCATCGTCCTTTCTCATTTCGTCTACCAAACCATCTGGTAATGAGCTGTGATACTCACAGGACAATGGCTATGGATATAAAATAACGAAGTGGCAGATGGGCATTCTAAATCCCTGACGGGTTGATCTTCATTAGAGACTTTCTTCCTCCACCAAGACAGGCATACCGCTCAACTGTCATATCCTTTGAATTATATAAAAAATTCATAGCTTTTTTGTTATCCTAAAAATACATATATTACTTTCTCAACTTAACTTTGTTGTAGATTTGAATAATACAAAAGTAGTCTCACTATTTCTGTTGAGCAGGGTGAGAAAAGCAAACCAACTCTGCTGTGTTTGTTTATTCATGTTCCAGTTTTATTGCTGTCAACAAATGGAATACACCACACACAACTGCAGCTGATTATTTCTTCTACCCCTAGTTTTCTCCACTATAGCCATTCTCCATTCCCATCAGCAGGCTGCTATTGGCTTAATGGGCTGAGTTCCTGCCATAGAGTAAAACATAAGTGGTATAACATGCATGCCTCAGGGTGCAGCACGTTTCAGGTGGAACATTTTTACCGTTGCTTGCTATTCATAACCTGAAACATGGATCCTCACTTGCCGTCCACTTCCCATCTTTTCTTTTTGATTTGATTACAGATTGAAGTGTAGGAATGTCAAAATGAGGCTTTGCATAATAGCCTGCAGAGCAGGAGATGCAAGTCATTTGTGCTCGAGCAATATGGAGAGCCAATAACTGCTGTATCATGTTGTAGAGGAGACGGCAGCGTGGATAGAGCCTTACCCACAGGAGTCCATTACACTATGCTGGTTTGTTGGATTGGGTTTCACTCCAATGTAAACATATGTGCATGCACACAGAGGTATCAGCTTTCTATGGAGTGCACCGTCTGGCTAATCAATTACATTAATTGACCAATTATCAACAGGCAAAGAACGAAACCAACATAGAGCAGAGTTGAATGAGTGCGACAGAAATATCTGTCCTGAGAGCCGCTGCAGCAGCACTGACAGAAGGGTGAAAGGACAAAGTCTTTCTTAACCTTTCTAAGGTTCATAAACATTTCTGAATTATCCTGTCCATACTCAAATTAACACTACCGAAACGTCCAGGCTTTCCTGTTTTTCTGGCAATAACTAATTGAAGTGACAATACCTTATATTGTCTTCCTGACAATATAAGGCATATTTTATTAAGCAAGTAGGCTTTAACCCAAACGTTTGTGCTACAAATGGTAAATGTTCAGCGTAACATAAAAGTGGACTATGTTGCTGGACTTTGTAGTGGTTATTAGGTTTTTAATAAATGTGAGCAGACAAATCATGTTCACTCACATGTATGCTGTTCTTGTGTATCAATAATATCTCTGGGAAGTAGACTTAAATGTAATACTATCAAACGTCACATAAAAGCATATATCCTGTATATATATCTGGCATATGAACTATATTGAAGTGTCCAACCTTCTTTAATACTCCAAAGTGTTTTTTACCTGTTTTTGTTTTTATATATATATAGTGCATATATATATATTATAGCATAGTAGGCTATATAACCCATATACGTATATGTGCTATATATATGGATAATATGTATCAGCGTATAATATATATATGGACTATGTATGCTGGACATTTCAGTAAGGTTATTAAAGTTCTGTTATAGAATGTGAGCAGACAAATCATGTTCACTCACATGTATGCTGTTCTTGTGTATCAATAATATCTATGGGTTGCTAAACAAGTGTAAGTAAGTAAATAAGTATCCTCTGGACTTCTGGGATGCTAGATAAGTATAAGTATTCTCTGGACTTTCTAAGTATGCTCTACATTTGTAAAAGTAATGAGTGTTCCACAGTTTCTAAGTAATAATAAAAGCTAAATGTTACTGTTCTGGAAGAATTTTTTCTGGATTCTAAGTTCTTCTAATTCCTACCCCTAAATATGCCTATCACTATCTTAAAACATTGCCAAAATAAAGGGTAGATTAAACAAGACAAATAAGTCATGCTTTTATTTTCAGTGAATTTGGTTATTTTAATGGCGTCTTCACAGTTCTCAGCAAAAATAATCAGGCAGCTGCAGCTCATTCAAAAGGCTGTTGCCAAATTGATCACATTGTACCAGCCCTGCATCACTGCTCTTACTCCTGGTGTGTGAAAGGACCAATTTTAAAATCTTTCACAAAGTTCTGAATAGTGGTGAGCCAACAAATGTTTCAAAATGTTGCTTGTCAGTATGAGCCAGACCCAACAGGGGTCACTCAGTATATCTAAGGTCACAACACAACAAGTGAAAACAGCATTTAGTTTTTCTGCTCTGCAGATTTTTAAACCAACTCCCTTAAAGCAAGAGATATGTGTGTTCCTGGTTCCTTAAAATCAGGATTAAAAACAATAGTTTTCTAAAGTCAAATCTTATTTTATGAGTTAATTGTCATGCCTTTAAAATCGAATACATTTATTGTCATTAATGTGATTTCAGCACTTTAAAACATTTTGGGTATACTTTGTGCTAACGTAATAACTTGCCTTGATTTGGATTTTATAGCATTATCTTCAACTTAAATAGCATTAACCTAGTCCTATAGTCCTTTAATATTACACAGATAATATAAAAAAAGCATTCTGCTTATTGTATATGAAGGCGGTGCTGTTTTTCTTTTTCTTTTAGAAAAGGTAATAATACATGTTGGATTCGGAATATTGTTGGCATACAAAGATACTGAAAGAAAATTAAACACCATTCCAAATGTTTTTAAAATGGTGCAAAGTGAAAGTTGTGGTTTTTACCTTTTGATTGATGATGTTGACCCAAGGCGAGGTACAGTTGCTGAAGTCGGGCCCCTGAAGATCCCAGTATCCTTCTGGGCCCAAGCACATGAATGAAGCCACGCCTTTAGACAGAAGAAAGTCACCAGTTAGGTGGTTATAAAAACATCTTTTGCTCTGTGTGTGCATTTTGTCCGTCATTCTAACCAATCTTGTCTGACACAAGCCTATCAGAATTTTCCAATTTTTCCTCGACCGTTTTCCCATTACAGACTGACACACCACACAAGGCTTTACAGTACCTCATCTATTCCCTGAGTCTTCTGTATGTCAAGCCGCCCTTTTTCTTATTTGCGAAACTTGTCCAAAGAAACAAAATTTCTAAGTGATCCAATTAATGGAATTTGCAGAACTGTAATTGGATGGTTTTATCGTAAACTGGCTAAAATGAATCTGCTTCGGTGGAGGCTGGCTGCCGGACTCATTCAGACACACTCAGTATTTAATCATTAAAAGTCAGAAAGTGTCTGCTCCTGTGGCTGTTTAAGCCTTGCATAAGAAAGCAGATACAACAAAATAGGTGCCAATTAAGGCTGAAATCCCAAGGAAAGGTCAATTTAACAGGCTGGAGGAAACTCTCTGCAGATAGATGAGTACTGCAAATGCATTTCCAGATACTGAGTATTATTAATTTGCATGGTTATATGTTAAGCCTTTCTAATCTTGTTACACCTATTGACATGTACAATATAATATTTTTATTGGTTTAAATGTGAACCAAATATGTTATTACAGGTACAGGTTCAACAAATCATGTGAATTGAAATTGTTTTGCAATGAATTTAAACCTAATTTGCTTCTTCACCTTAAAAATCTATGCATGCACCTTCACCGCTTACATCAGCGAAGCTGTATGCCGACATTAAATTACTCTTTCTTGTATACAGAGGGACAGAGTGTTGTTGCAGGTTGACACAACCTGCATTAACAGATATAAATTTTGATTGACATATAATTTCCCTCTCCGGTCCACCTTAGACAGCCTTATGTTTGATGGGTTTATAAGATAAGTGACTGTGCATTTCCCCCCCTGCACTGAGAGACAGAACGAAGGAGCATGAAAGAGAAGGGGGGTGGTGTGTGGGGAGTCAGGGGGAGGGTCAGAGGGGGGAGACAGGAGTGACAGGGAACGAAAAGACGTAGATGGAAGGGAAGCTCGGAAAACTTTCAAAGAGTGGCAGAGGAAGCTCACGCGGCCGTGTTCTGCTTGACAGTGTTGTCTGAAGTGCAACGGCTTTGAAGGGAGCGCCGAGTGGGGGAGGTGGGGTAGCGGTTCCTCTTATCTGCACCATGTGTTGACTGTTAGTGAGGTCTCGATGAGCGCTGACGTTGTCCCGTTAATGAAGACGACATGTATATGTGCGTGACTCTGTCAGTGCTCGGATTGATGAACGGATTGGGCCCCGAGCTGAACTTGAGCATACCAGAGAAAACCCCCCTTTTTTTTTTCATTGTGCAGGTGTAGTTAGACTTCACCAAGAGTATATGCAGGCACTAAGGTTTACTGATTACCAGGTGCAAAGCAAATGCTTTATTTGTCCCACTATCAGAGAAACAATCAAAACCCTTTTAAGAAAAAGTGTAGTGAAAATATTTTTTTCTCTGTTTAGCAAAAATGACCAAAGTAGGTAACTAAGTACTAAGTAAAAATTACTTTCTGTTATGTAAAATAAATTGAGCTATTGCTGCCATCACTGTTTGTGTTCTCGCTGTTTTTTATGCATAGAAATACTAGCAGACCCTTCCCCACACAGTACCCCTCAACCGGCCCAACGACGGTTTTTTAGCTGTGTTTTTTTTTTGTAGATAAATTTACTGACAGAGCCGTTTCTGCACTTAAGAAGCATTCAAAAGTAAAAAAAAATCATATACTGTCCAAAAAATAAGTAAAATAATTTTTTTTGGTGCTTCGGCCCTGTGACTCTTTGGGTCACTCGACTTTTTTCTTGAATAAATCCATTGACAGAGTTATTTCTGCATTAATTTGATGTACACTGCTCAAAAAAATAAAGGGAACACTCAAATAACACATCCTAGATGGACAGTTTGATTTCACAGAAGTTTGATTTACTTGGAGTTATATTGTGTTATTTGAGTGTTCCCTTTATTTTTTTGAGCAGTATACTTTCTCTGCATTCTTCACAGAAATACCCCTGACCCAGTGCTTGTGTGCTTACCTGTATCTCTACCCTGAAGGAAGCTGCTGTCTGAGCTATTGCTGCAATTAATTCTGTGCACTTTTTTGGTTGACTGCAGATAGAGAGCACACCTAGCCCAGTGCTTCTGTTCTTCAGACAAAAGCAATGACTGCCATCTTTTTTTTTTTTTTAAAAAGTGCTATCTGAGAGTCCCCGTGTTTAGCATTGTCTTCTGCATGGAAGGAGCCATTGAAAGGACTATTACTGCCAATGACTCATTTTGCATGGAAAGAAAAGCAAAGACTGACATTTCTGTTTGTCTGTGTTTCCTTCTTGACTGTATAAAGCCTTCATTAATGTTTTTTTGTGTTTGTTTTTTGTTTTTTTCAGTTTCACTGACTGTCTTGCCACAAAAATCTTTATTGAAGAATCCTGGCTGACAGCAGGCTTGGTGTTTTTGTCTAAACTGAACCATTAAAAAAAATAAATGCTCTCGGGTTTTTAACCTTTGGAGAGAATGTCTTTAAATGCGCAGCAGTCAACATTGATTTCATCTGAAACTGCACTTGACTTTATTCTGTTAGTATTGATGCAAAGACGGGCAGAAAACATCCACATCCACCAAGGTCTAATGCCTGATCAAGACTAATGAGCTATAATTATTCACATCTATCCTGCAGTGAAACACAGAGTACAACTACAGCTGTGTGATGTTTTAGTAACTAGTTTTCATACAAATTCAACATCATGCTATCTTTAGCGCTGCATCATTGAGTCGGGAATAAAGAGTCAGTGGGGGGAGACAGGAAGAGAGTGAATGTAGGCTGCGCAGGGAGTGTAAATATAAACAAAAACTCACACAAGCAACTCACAGCAGACCGGTTCTTCTAAGGAGAATATTGACATCCTCTCAGAGAGAGGAAATAGAGAAACACTATTTATTTTCTAAGCTGAGCTTTTCTGATTTCAACAGAGATATGTTTGAGTTTGTCTGGGATTAGTCATAAATCTTGCAGATCTGTGGTTTTGTTATCACTGGCCTCTCCACACCACGACTCATTTTAGGATTTTATTATAGAAAATAGAACCTCCAAAGCTCGGGTGAATTCCAGTTTCTACATAGACTTAAAAGCAAGGCTCCTGCACTTTAGTTACAGCTTACTTGCCCCCCCCCAGCCCCCAAAATAAATAAATAATGAAAGACATTGCTATAAAGCCTGCTTGGGTTCCTTCAGGACACTACAAGAAAAACAAACACAGCACCCTCTTGGATGAGGCAAAAGGCTGCTACACAGCAAACACCTACTTAGTACTCGTCAAAGATCTGGCACTAAAACAAACCAGAATTACCTATGGTTCCTGATGGACAGGGAATCTTGACGACAGTGCCCTGCCTGGTCTTCGGCCAGGCGATGTCCATCATCACCAAGGGACTACAATATTCCACCCTGATGTTCGGAAGCTTGGAGGAAGGCAGAGCTCCGTCGTCATCTTCCGGCTCTAAGCCGTTCACCAGTGTCTGCACGGGTGATGACGTTGTGGTTGTTGTGTGTGGCCACACAGCCACTGCAGTTATTGTGGCGGGCATCCTGGTGGTGGTAGTCCTGGTTGTTGTGGTTGTCAGGGTGAAGCTGACGGGTCGAGTAGTGGTCCTCATGGTTGAAGTCATGGTGTCCATATAAACCATAACAGAGGAGGATGTTTCTGATACAGAAGAAAGGATGTAAGATTAGAAAAATAAAGCACAGAAATAGTTTAAAATCATTTTATCAGTTGTACCTCAGCTGTGTTCAAGGGGAAATTTGCTCTTTTTAAAGCTCAAATATAGACAGTGTACACGTGTAAGTCTATTCTTCCCCTTTTTCCATGTGTCAGTTTAAGAGAAGATGGTTCAAAAAGGATCAGTCGGCGCTTTCAGGGGAGGCTAAAGTGGGCATGCATGGTGTCTTCTTTGGGACCCCTGCTGGCTAAGCTAACATACACACTTAGACACACACACCTACACACACACCAGGAAACACACATTTACAGCTGTGCATTCTAAATGCAGCTGCTAGTGGGGCCATATCTCTGCAAGTCAATGCCAATTTTTTTAAGTATATGTTATTTCTGGGTCATAGAGGACAAAGTGGAACACCCATTTCCTGGATGTGTATCTTCTCTGTAGTCACACTCCAAGAACTGTTTGCTAATGACGTTGTGTACCTGAGCTCTAAAGAGAAAATGGCTATCATAATAACACCAACGCATGCTCACTAAGAAATGGACCCATACACCAGCTCAGCTATCTTCTCCTCCCTCTTAAATGCACTTGAAGTTCCTCAAGTCTTCGTCATCAATCATGCCTTGTGCACCTTATTCATCTTCCACGAAGCCTCTGATTGGAAATTAGGGGTCCCAAATTAATTTAGCTCAAAGTTTTATTTATGAATCTGTGAACTCAGTAAGCCCATAGAGTGTCTAAGGACACACAAGGGATAAAACTTCATAACATTTCCACAGAAAAAAAGAAATAAAAAGAATGCCCTAACTCCCCTTTTAATCCAACCATTGTATATTTACATCACCATCTTTGCTCTGTTTAGCTTTGCCAACAGTTCTGTATGTCATGATCTAATTACAGTCTGTGGTTTGGAAGAGGACAGGTCGCAATGGCCCCTCTAAATAGATGAAAGAGGCCTTTCTCACAGACACACACAATTTGGACCTTCACTAAAATGCAATTTGGGACAGCTGTCATTTCCTCCCAGTGCCGGGATACAATCAAAAAGACAGAAGTGACAAACGATCCTAATCTTTGTATGAAAGGAGAGCAAAACAAAATTTAATGAAGGTCAATTTTTACGTTGGCAGGTTCATTGGACGCGGTGTACCTCAGTGAGCTCAGATAACATGAGTGGGGGGGACTGTTCTATGAGATTCAATTTGCAATGGGACAATATCTCGGTACGGTAAATTTGCAAAGGGTAAAATGAGACGGCATAAATTAGCGGAGCGGTGCGGGACGCAGAAGCTGCTGCAGGCTGTAATGACACCCCGACAACTATCAGCAGTCGATGCGTTCCACACTTAACAGCATTCAGCGACAGCCAAGGTTGATTAAATGATGTGCCACCTCAGCAAGAGTGCTGGTTGATTGAGTATTTGTTTTCCTTCCGCCAACAAAAAGAGACTGGTGTGTTTTAAATGTCTGCAGGTATCCTAGGAACTCCTGTAGAGTCACACCACATTTCATCTTATTGAACAGTAATGCGAACCAAAGACTTACAAAGCCAATTTATTTCAATAAAGAACACAAAGTTGACAAGAGCCACTAGACAAAGAAAAAGGTTAAGACCTGAAATAAATGAGTCCCTCCAAAATCAATCCTTGCATTTCACTATTTAAGCTTCCCTGAAAAATAATAGATAAAGACTGTTTTACATGTTGGTTATGTTCATGAAAATGTAGGACTCATCTTTAGTAGCTATTGTTGCCAGATGGAAACCACTGAGACTACAATTACACCTCACCATGAAGGGTCGAAATTAGGTCGTTACAAACGTTTCAATATTTCTATTCAATACTATTCAATATCTCGGAAAATGTAAATATCATGGAAAAATTACCATATTTCAAAAACTAAGTTCCAATAAATTACATTCACACAGAGTCATTAAAGTGTTTATTGTTGTTACTTATAATAGTTTTATCAACTGAACTGCGTGTAAGTGGTTTGTTTACATGTACAAATTTCACACATTGAAAGTCGGTTGGTGCGAAATGGAAATGCAAAGGTACAAAATAAGTGTATGGGAAAGAATTGTTTACAGATGCACCTATGAGTAAGATAAAAAATCAGCCCAAGAAAAAATAATTGACATTCTCCACATGCTGACAAACATCATAATTAATTTTAATTTCATCACCAAATACCATGAAAGCAGTAGTAGGAAAAATCCTTATAGGACACCAGTCTTATTTGATTGATTGTTTATGAAAGCACTTATTTTTTTGTGTGGCCAAAGGTAAATAAAAAATATTATATATATATATATATATATATATATATATATATATATATATATATATATATATATATTATTATATTATATATATATATATATATTATATATATATATATATATATATATATATATATATATATATATATATATATATATATATATATATATATATATATATATATATATATATATATATATATATATATATATATATATATATATATATATATATATATATATAGGTTTGATGCCAGTGGATGTTAAATCTGAATATGATAGAAAGGCCACCATCAGGATGTCTGATGAAAATCTGATGTGCTTATATCAAGGTCAGTACTGGCCTCACTGTGGCAATCCTCATCCAACCTAGTGACTAAACAGGCAAGCAGAGGGGCCAATTAGGAGAATCAAATCTCTACGCATGTGAAGACCACTAATTTAGAAGTGGTGTTGTTGAGCTGCCTCCAGCATATATTAATGAAGGTAAAACTTGAAACACATGAGGGACTATTAAAATGGAAAACACTGCAGTTAGACACATCATGAACACATTTTATTTGCTCCTGTGTGATATTGATGCTTGCTTGGATTAAAGAGCATTAAAGTAGGAGTGCATTACTTCACAGGCTGACCCTTTTCAGTTTTTACATTACTTCTGTATTATTAGCATACGCCAATGTTAACCTTAAAATTATAGGACAACTTTTCATGTTTTTATAAAAAACTTAAAATTCCCAAGTCTTAAAAAAGCATAATTATTTTACTTGCTGCATTTAAAAAGAGTCAGTGTAAAAAGGAATAATAAGTAGAATACCTTGTTCTTTGAAGGTTTATCACAACTACTTGATCATATTGGAAGCACTAATCTTGGGTACTATGTTTAATCTGCTCAAACGTTACATTTATAGGAAAATGTATCATCATGTGTATGTTTAATTTTGGTTAATCTGTTATCAGATTGGTATGGTAAATGGCTGCATCCTTTAAGTTCTCGGAAAGCAGCAATTAACGCCTGGTAAATTCCAGGAAAGTAAACAGTATGTCCCATCAGCTCTAGCAAAGAACCTGATAAGCTGACAAAAGTACCTCATAAGACCTCTAAAAGTACCTGGTGGGATTAGTGAAGGTATCAAGGATGCTTCATGAAACTGCCAGGAAAGTACTTTGTAGGTTTTGAAAAGTACAAATGGAAATAAAGTTTGAGAAACTTGCTGGAAAGCACTAGAAGGTACATGGTAAGATTTGGTAACATTTACCTGTTAAGTACAGAGAAAGTCATTACTAAGTCCCATTAAAGGTACAGATCAATTCCAGTGTAGAAAGCACCTGGTAAAAGCTTGAAAATAATGTCTGAGTTTTGGGAAAGCATGGGCTATATATAGTGCAGTGCTACCCAGCTCTGTTTTTCCTCTTTATTTATTTGTCCTTTCAGAACCTTAATAAATACCCTAAAGTCTGGTCAACCGTTTCATCTGGTCATTTCTCATCCCAGGCTAAAAGACAGTGAGATCATTTTGTTTTACCTCTTCTTCTAAAGTAATAAAGATTTTAAAAAATGTTGAATGCTTAAGGCAGTATGACAGTACGGAAGAAATATGACTTAGGGAAATGACTGTCACAGCAGGAGGTTAATTCAAAGTCGCCAGGAATCATGTTTAGAATGTAATTCTATTCTTCTGGATGATCCCACTGAGTCCATAGGTAAATTATTTTTCCGAAGGTTCGGTCTACATACGGCATGTTAAATACACCTGCAGACACACACGGACGCAAAAGAGATAGAGACTAGGGACAGAAAAGAGGAGTATGCCCTTGAATAGAATTAAATGTCTTTTCCATGAAATGAGCACATGCAGAGCAAAAAAAAAAGGGGGGGAAGCCAGCACTGGACAGCAGCTACAATCCGTAGGCGCTATCGCCTTAGAGACAATACAAGGTCATTTTGTTTTAACTTGCTAACTTTGCCAATCTAGACAAGGGGATACAAATAGGCTTGGGAGACCTTACAATGTAAAAGTGGTCTCTTCAGAGCCAAGAGCAATAGATTAGTGAACTTAAGAGCATATTTGAATGAATCAAAAAATAACTTTAGTTGTATGTTTCAAAAAATTAAAAAAATATTACAGGGCAAGTCTTCTGTGTCCTGTGACAGGAGCTATTGCCATGCAAAAACTTTTAATTAACCTGCTATGTGTCTTTAGTGAGGAAAATGAATTGGATTGTTCAATTAAAATGGCAAAAACAGAAGTATATGACAAGCAGATTAACATATTAACAGACCACTTCGCACATTATCCATTTGAATCTTGAAGGCTTAAAAACATTCAGGCGCAAACTTATCAACCTGTTCATTCATAAAAGTCAGCAGTAAACTATCGTTCACTCTCCAGCTTCCCGTCCTATTCGAGCACCAGAACCTTCTCATCATCGATGCTCTGCTTCAGCCCCTCCCCGATCTCACAGAAAGCATGAAGTCTGTTTCTACCACACACAGAGCTTTGTGCTTCATTTCAAAGCATTCATTTCTAACTAATTAGCCTCTCTCTCTGTATCCCAGGGCTCGTGGCTTCCACAATTAGATAAGCCTGCTCGACTCCGCTCCAGGAGAGAAAATTGCAACGCTATTATGAAATGGATCCGGTTTATGTGACTTGCCACTTCCACATGGAGAGCAAGACTCGTCTGACTCTGCGAGATCAAAAGAGGGCTGGAAAGGGCTTTTGGGGTGAAATGGAACAAGCAACAGACAGTGAAGTGAGTCTTCCATCCTCATGCTGAACCCAATTACCTTCTAATTTTAGGTTTTGAACTTTTATGCATGGCTACATCTTCAGCAGATATTTTCCACAGACAGGGAATAAAAAAGTTTGATTGTTAGGTGTGTTCTGTCAGCTACTTACTTACTATTCACCCACTTATAGCTCACTCAATGGGATTAACAAAAGCTAATATTAAACTTAGAAAAAAATTACCTGTCTGGGTCCCGGCACAGATTTTTAAACCCATAATCAGAATTAGTATCTGACTGACACATGGTTGTGATTTGAAGAAGCTAGACATTCCCACAGTTCAACAAACTCTTCCTAGCTGCCTGCGCATGCTGGTTACTGATAAGGATTGGCTATAACTAGCAATTTCTCACTATCAATCCTTTTGGATTGATTAAGATAATATTTTTACTTCTATGTGGTTTTCAGTTTCAGCAAATGTCTAACTGTGTTGGGTTGTGTGGCTTGCTGCTGTACCTTCTTGGACATAACATGGAGGAGATTTGAGAAATGAATTTAAATCAGTTCCTTTACGTGATCATATATGCTGTCTGTGAGGCGAAAGCAGATAGTTTGACAAATTCATGAAGCGTCAGCATTTTGAGTTACTGTAGCTTCAGCAGCATCTTTTTTGCTGCTTCATAGTTTGATGTTCCACTGCTGACACAAATGAGATTTGCAATGTTATTAAGAAGGTTTAAAACGTGCTAATGTAATCTCGTGAGTTTAAAAGGAACTAGACTCACTTTGTCACCAAATTTGTGAGATTTTTTTTTTCTTTTTCTTATTAAGCTAAAGCTGATTTCAACACATCAACATATTTGACTTCAGAGAAAAGATTTGCATAAAATTATGTTTACAAGTGTGGTCTCATCCACCCAGTAAAGGAGACATTGAGGAAAGTGAACTGTGAATTGTTGAATTTATTTGCTTTATAATCAACAATCATTTCAGCATTTAGGAAATGTCGAGGCATTATTTTCTATTTTGTCTCTGCTATGCACTATATACATCACTGTGAATCTTGGGCTGATTCAATATTTTTCATGCCAGTTTGTTTCCAAACAGATCTTTTCTTATATCATTTTAAAATCATTTTTCTTCAGTAGCTTTTACACTTTGTTATATCCCTTTTAATCTACATCTTTTTCAGTTTTATTTTTAAATTATTTTCCAAACCAGTTCTTAAACGCAAGGCAGAAAAGCATGCTGAAATTCAGATAATGAATGACTGTGGCAAGATCAAAATGAAAGACTGCTGCAAAGTCAACAATTGAATCCTACTTGAGCTTTTTGGAGCAGGTGAGAAGCATCTGAAAGTCACATATTTCAGAAATAGCAATAATTAAAAAAAAAAGAAAAAGGGAAAAATCCTGCACAGATCTGACCTAAAACTTGAGAGATGCCTCATTATTCAGTTGATCACCTACTGCGTGCCACGGTTTCAGCTAATAGTTAGAATTTTTCTGTGTCAAAACATCAGGGCCTTCAGGGAGTTCAGACAGGATCCAAGTTATCCCAGAAAACAAAATGCAAAAAAATACATTTTTGAAAATAGTATTACACATATGTCACTAATTATTTAAAATACATCAAAACAGCAAAGTTGAAATTCTTTATGCAATAGAAGCATCTAAAGCTAATGATCACAATCAAACTTTGCAAACCACATACATGGAGTATTGCCTGACAAATCAACTTGATTTGTCAGGCAAATCAACAACGTATTGATCAACAACACAGATTGTGTTTCACCTGTACTGAGTAAAATTGCCATTATTTCTATGGATGTATAGTCTGTCTCATTGAACTGGGTTAGTTCCTACTTGTTCCCATTCCCAAGGTTTCTCTACTGGTTTCTATGTTGGTTCTACAACCCAAGACTTGTTACTTGGTCTGACATGCAGTGAAAACAGAATAGTGTTCTTGTGAGACATTTAATCTAAACAAACTGTAGGTCTGTTTGGGTATACCTGTTAGGCTTGCTGTGTGGTTGTGTGGTTGATAGCTCTGCTGCAAACTAAGTAAGGGAAGACTGTATCTTTATTTACAGGGTAAAAAGTGTGCTGTTACAACCAAAACCTGTTTTGAATGGGTGCCTGTATCAGTGGCAGTGTTTAGTGGTGGTGATTGGTATTGGGTTTCACACAGAGAAGGCTTCGGTATTAGATGCATGGCTTGGCACTGGCATTTTTTATAGATTTAACTAAATAAATAAGAGTAAAATGTTCCTTTGTGACAAGTTGCTGTTAAAGAGTTTTTAACTAACATGTTTATTATCTGTAGATACAACACTGCTTCACCCCTTGAGTTCAGGGAACATTTCATGTCAATCATTCATAAGTCACAGTCAAGCTGCTTAATAAACAAGCAAACCAACAATAACCAAACAAAACATTAATCTGTACAGTCAAAAGAGAAGCTTTAATTCGGGGAGCACTGTCACCTTCATCAGCACAAAATAGTCTTAGTTGTAAACTATTTCAAATGAATTATATAAATAGATAACATGCTGAGTGGCAAGGACGGAAAACAAATGATAAATGTCCTGCTGTTTAATAGTATCTTATTGTATTGAGCCCACAAATCCACAAACCGGGAAGTGGAAAGGTTGAAGAGGTGCTGGCGGTGGCGGGGAGGAGGAGCAATAAATTATGCTGCAAGGCATCCGGTAAGCTTCGATATCATCTGACATGATGAGAGCCATAATGGATGGGAGCTATGCATTGTTTGGCAATTAATTTCTTATTCCCGAGCTCCCTTCGCGGGATTTGAGAGGGCATCAATGGAGGTCACACAGCACTGGGAGAGGTGTATGCACTGGACTGATATGTATGCACACATGGACACGGGCCTGGAGAGACCCTCGCTGTGTTTGCTTTAACTGACAGAAGAGACAGGAGCTGCCACAGGCACTGCACTGAAGAGCTCTGGGGTCATTTTGCTGCTCAGATTTGCAAAGACACACAAATAGGAAGGTTTCCTGGTCTAATGTACACACATACTGAGTAATCTACATTTCCCAGAGAGGAAGCATCTGATTTTCATTTAATTAATTACATTTGATGCAGTCAAAACTCTCAAACCTCTTCAAAGAAAATTAAAGTCTTCAAATTACATAGAAATCTTCACATTTCTTTAAATATTGCACATACTGCACGATGAACACATGGCCCAAAAAAAAAAAAAAAAAAAAACCTTATTTACCAGCTCCCAATGTTTCTCTTTTGATCTTAGGAGAGAGTCTTACAAGAAAAGCAAAATATTGGATTTGGCTTTTACTCTTTGGAGCCAAATATAGAGTCTCTCAGGCAAGTGACAAGGCCAAGCATAGTCAAGCCTGCCCAGGAAAGTGGAGGGTGGAGAAAAACATGGACAAAGACACAGGGGTAAAACGTAGAACATGAAGAAGGAATCACCATGAGGAAAAGCTTGCTTTTCCAAGGTCTCGCCAGTTGCCAAGAAAACAGAGTGTGGGGCTTTTCAAAAGACTATCAGACAGGGGTGGAATAGGCCAAATCGAGAGAAACTCCGACTCTGATGATAAAGAGAGTTAAAGACGCTTTGGAGGCCTCCGTTCAGATTCACTCGGCTGATTGGTCAAAATAAATCACTTTGAGCTTCTGGGCCACGGAGCCTGTTAAAGTTAATGTGGCAGCTTTTTGGGGCCTCTGGAGGAATCGGTTGCCAAACACTCACACCAACACACAAAGAAATACATCACAAGAGAAAAAAGAGGGAGGAAAAAGCTGAGAAAAATCCCACTTGCTATATTATACAATTTGCTACATTCACAGGTTTAGTCAAACAGACCTCGGGTGATTGACTGAGGCAAGAATCTACATCCAACAAAATAAACCACAACATCATTTCATACATAAGCTTTCAGTAATGTTTTTTTTTTTTTTTTTTAATGTTTTCTTCCTCCAATAGTCTTTTCATGTCAGACGTGATAAATGGAGTGGCTGGTTTAATTGCTGTCCCCCTCACTATACATGTGATCTGTGTATGATTCGGTAAGAGCAGAACTAGTACAGCCAATGATGGATAGCCCATCAAAAGGAGACACCCTAGACAAGAATCATATAATGCATAATGGGATCCGGGTCCTTGCAGAGCAGCAGCACAACATTGGATGCTTCAGAGGCCTATAACGACAGTGCACAAAACTAGGACACATGACACACTGATAGTGTGAATCAGCCTTTCATATTAGAGGTGTTGGAAAACATTATGACACAAGAATATAACGTGTTTACAAGTAGCATGCACAATTCGTCTCCCATATACTCTTTGGACATGGCGAAAAATTCACCCACATGAGCATTGTCGCATTTACCTGCCATGTAAACCCTATATATGCATCACTGCTGCAGAATCAATGCAATTCCAATGAAAATGTGTCTGGTCTAGTCTGATGAAACTGAAACCCAAGTAATCACCTGTCATCTGATGTGGCCAGTAATGATTTGCAATTTCAATTAAATTGGAACACAAGGAACAAACTGTTCCTTGTATCCCATTCAAAAATGAATAAAATGAGACGTTGATGTCACTGAAAGGTAACATACCTGGTCATATATCAAAGCAAAAACTGTGAACGTTACCTAATTTAAAAAAATACAAACTGTGTAACAGGATCTTAATTAAAAAACATAGCTTGGTTGGATGATGTCAAAAATAATTGTGAGCAACGATTCAAATTACTACCCAGAAATAGAGTCCTCAGAGGTCAGGATAACGTCAAAATGATGACAAGCCTATTAATGATAAAGTAAAAAGATGGCCGAACAAAAGACACTTGCTCCAACATTTCTGAGGATATGCCACTTGATTGGCATCATGTAGCTGTTCAATGTTAGAAGAGTCAAACATGTAGGCATAGTGTCCAGCTGGTCACTGACCTTGAGAGCATCACAGCAGAAATCACAAAAAAAAAAAAAAAAAAAAAAGCAAAAAAAATGCCGCTAACAAAATACAGATGAAACTGAAAAGCTCATAATACATGTACTGCATGGAAAAAGGTACGGTGGACCTTTCTAGCATTATAAAGTGAATTGACAATCTGAAAGTGACTGAAACCTGTAAATAGTATTTGAGATGGCCAAGAGTAGCCAAACATTGCTGGGAAACGGCAGCTGTTTGGTCTTTGTAAGCAAGCCAAAGGAAACCGATCCTGCTGGCAGTTAAACTCCAGCAGGATCGGTTGGTCAAACCTGAAAGGTGACAAGTCTTTCATTAAGGAGAAAGCACTCTGGATTCTTGCAACATTTTAGCCAAAAATATAACAGTTGTCATCCAGTTACTTCATTTCGGAATCAAGACATTGGCTGTTTAATATTCTTCATTGAGAAGGATGGGGGTGAGAAAAGTTAGAAGTGAGGTCTTTCTTGAAAAGTAAATCTTTCTTGGAGTCCAGTGTATTCCCTGCAAGAAACGGATTCTTCACAACGAGAAAATACACAGGTTAGGCCCAAACGAGAACCATTTAATCGCACATGAAAATCTGCCCAGATTTAGAGGGTTAATGTCTATTATCACTTGGTTAAGAACATTGTTTACATTGCGATCAGATGTAATTTTAGTTCATAGCTACAATATTTGAACATATTCTGCAGAGTTTAGAATATAAAGTGCAGGACTGGTGTGCTTCTGGATACTGCTGATTTGTGTTAATACTTTATCTGCTTTTCTCTAAAGTAGATCTAAGCAAGCCTTCTTTTTCGAGTTGAGTAAGAGAAGCAGATGTTTGCAATTTGGGTGGACCATAACACGCAGCAAATCAACATGCTTATGTAAAATACTCAACCAGCTTAGATGTACAAAGGTTTCTTGCAAGTTTCTTTGTAAAAATGATCTAAGATCAAAAACATTTATTTACAAGTGGGGTTGAAGTGATTATTAATGATTGTACCACAGTTCATTCTTAAAGGAGCTAACAGGGGTTAAAGAGTAAATTCTTAACAAAGAGTTGTGTGTTTCACATTGGAAAAAAAGTCTATAGATGCATTACCAACAGAGGACTATTGTGTTGCATCATTAGAGCTTTTCTCATAGAAGCGTTTTCTGCATGCGTTTCTGTACAAGGCTGTGCTGAAGTCTGTGTGTGCGCCATGAATCATTCGCAACTATAATCCTAAACCTTGCACTTTCCCTCAGAGAAAATTGCCCTCTCCAAGAAGTGCAGCAGGCATGTGATAAGCGTGCGTAGCCTGAAAATAAGCATTTAGCCTACATTCCTAAGCCTCGACATCAAAAAGGCTTCAGACAGAATGCAACGGCCACTTTTTTGTAGGCCACTAGTACTTAGGTCTGAATTACATGGCACTATATTCCTCAAGGCCCTGTAAACAGGACAAACCTATAGCAACTGCAAGGTGGCATTAGAATGTGATAGCACTGAATTGAAAGCAATGGCAGCTAATGAAAAACGTGCCCTCGTGTGCATCTATAAAGCCGAAAAGGGGCGACAGTTTGTGGCTGTCAGAGCACGCTGAGTCATATTCAGGTTTTCTGCAGCAATTCTGCCAATGGGCATTTACTGCTTAGACGCTCTTAATCAATTTAGCATGTGTCAGGCTCCTCCAAGCTGAGCCAGGATGGGCCAGAGCATCCAAAACATTGGCTGTTTTCGGCATGAAGGTCGGCGAGCCAGCTATGGTAGCTCCCTCCAGGCCAGTGAATGCTGGCAGCATGCCCTGAACAGATGGCAACACGTGGCAAAATTACAGCACTGCCAGACAATGAATGTATCCGTGATACTAATTGTGCCCCGATCTATGCACCAGTCATGAGTCAATGAAAAGATTATTCTAGCACAGACATAAGGAACGCCTACAAGGGTGCCTCAGAGACAGGTTACTCTGAAATAGCCTTTCTCAGACAAGGACAACACTAACAGACATTTAATCATCACAAACTCTAATTCTACTAAAAATCATAATAAGGTTTGGGAAAATAAGGCTGAATTAAACTGACATTTCCGCATATTGGCTGACAGACAAAGAGCCAATACGAATTGTTGAAAAAAAACTGTTTATATTCTCATGTTGCAAAACAATATCAGTGCTTCAGACAGCAACAAAAGGTGACAGACACCGAGGAACATCATCTCATGCGGCTGCTGTTGTCTTTACAATGCAACCCATTCTCACTCTGACAAGCAACACGCAAGTTATTCAAACAAATCAAAGCCTCAGACAAAATAATCAAACCAAAGCTCAGGATAAAAAAGTAGCTCAAAAGTTGTTTTTTTTTTCCATCAGCAAAGTAATTCTTTAGAATTCAAACTGGCCTCAGGCAGAATTACAGTCAGACCATTTCAAAAACCATCAAAGAAAAGAACATCGTAGTGCAGGATGAAAATAAATATGATTGTTTTAAAATTATTAAAACTTAGCAAATTTTAAGTCTTCTAACACATATGATGTGTGATCTCAATCACTCTGATTGGTCTGATTGGATGCTCAGAATATGAACGTCAACCTCAGAAGAAAAGCAACTCGCAGAATGATGCGGGTTAGGTTCAGTAATGTTCTGTTTTAATCTCATCTGACCAAATTACCTTCTTCTACATCTCATTGAATATTAGCTTTCTCAATATCTATTTACTGCCACTGGTAGTATTTCTTACAGAATTTAAACAAACTTGAAGTGATAAATAAGAATTTCTACCATAAAACACTTAAGCTGACACACAATTTCACATTATCAGTGCTGTGTAATATTGCACATTTTGGTTAGGAACATGTTTAATAGTATGAACATTTTTGGAAGTTGTTAAAATGACAAGAAAAATCTAGCTGCTGATTTTTTTTTTCTTTTCAGCAGAGGCCACGACAAGTGCCCATCACTTCCACCACTTGAAGTTTCAACACCAATTCCACGCAGCTCTCAAACCCACAATCCAGAGAGGTCTAATGTTCTGAAACAATCAAAGCGTGGCTCTTCATGGAGGACATGGCTGAGGTGAGTCACACAAACATGGAAGAGGTGAGAATTAATTAAAAAAAGGTGAACATTGCATGGAGAATGGGGTCAGGGATAGGTGAGAAACAATGAGTTTCACTTATTGTAATAGAACAAGCCTGCCCCAAAACGCTATAATTGTGAAACATTTTTTAGATGTTTTTTAAATGAACATTCATTTTGTTTTGTTTTTTATCATTTAAGATGTTGATTTTTCCTGTTAAATTTCTTGTTAAATTATATTTTTTAAGGGACCTGGAAATATTTTTACCAAGAAAATACTTGATGAAATGAATTTAATGGTTTTCATTTTCATAAAATCATAATTGAGGCGACTGCATTTATATTTATTCAGTTTAATTTAGACTGAATTCA
This sequence comes from Poeciliopsis retropinna, assembly GCA_010277075.1. NCBI lineage: Eukaryota > Metazoa > Chordata > Actinopteri > Cyprinodontiformes > Poeciliidae > Poeciliopsis > Poeciliopsis retropinna. Next base: position 7,195,917 of record VMRM01000019.1, read on the forward strand.
CACTACTACACTGTCTTAAATAGTAGCTGATTTTGTTATTTTACAGTGCATTTGTTTTTTTGTTTTTTTTTGTTTCTTTTTTTTTATGTCCACATTCTATGTTTTGGTCATTGCAGACATCATCACAAAGCCTGAACCAAACACCTGAGCATATGCTGTGCTGCGCCTCTTGTTGTGGAGCACTGGTCTAAGCTGTGGGTCTGGCCTCGTCTCTGCTGCTCTTCTGATCATCCTCTGCGCTCCACTGATGTTGCAGGACAGCCATGTGCTCACGCGATGCGAAGCACAAGACGAAATGAGCTAGTGTTAGCCCGATCAGAGAACAACACCTTTCTGTGAGTGTTAACAGGCACTGTGATCGTGACACCGCATCAAATTTCACAAGCCCGTGCTGGCAGCGAAAAGGACGACGCTACATTAACTTCAAACTCTCTGGACCGTTGGCTCTATCCGGCCGAAATTTGGGCTCACTAAATGAATGTAACACAGCCAAATGATCACATAAGTGGTTTTCTTAAACTCCTCTTGAATAGCAGCATCAGAAATTTGAGCCCAGTGTTGTCTGATTTCCTTGCATCATCAGCGCAGCAGCAAGCAAACATTATGACAAAGCTGCAAATACAGACTAATTTGTGGGCAGTGAAGTGGTACAACTGATGCTGCTTCAAACAATTTAGTTGTAATTGTACTGCCATTTCAAAATTAGGCAACTAAGGAGACAAGTGTGAAGATAATGTCCACAGTTAACAATACTAAGTGTTCTTGGAATACCTCCGAAAGTGGCTCAAACTGGAGGGTTCATCATATCAGAGTCCAATCAATCACTTCTTATTCCTGGCTAATCTGTTTATCTGACATTTATAGTTGTTTTTCGACTCCATCCATCGACTTAATGTAACATTTTACTATCTATATTTATGCAGATGGCTATTTAGAGGGGAGCCTATTCAGCAACAGCAGCAAAACCATTTTCAGCAGAATGTTTGCGTGTCTATAAAAATGTCTATTGCTGTTAAAAGGTGAAGACTGATTCAAACTGGGAAGCACCTTCTATTTCGCTCTATTTAACCACAGCAAATTACAATGCAGGAGCTGTATATATCTTCAAAACCAAACACTGTGGACTGGTATTGAATGAATGAATATATTATAGGGTGTGTTAAAGTGGGACTGTGTATTAAAAAAATAATAATAAATAAAAAAAAATTAAAAAAAGGGGGGGGGAAAAAAAAACAATTTTGAGGAAAAAGTTGGAGTCTGCTGAGGGAAATAAATTCACCTGCCAGCTTGCAGGTATAAAAACGCACCAGAGAAGAAAAACAGGAGTAGGGATTTCACAGTCAAATAACTTGTGACATTTTTGACTAGAGCTGTTGATGAGATAGCACAAAGAATTACCTTGGTGTGTCAAAACAGTTTCGTTTTTTCCTGTTATAACCCTCCCAACATGCTCCGGTTTATAAAAAGAACAACAGAGTGTGAAAATTGGACTTCTCAAGAAAGTTTTACAAATATTGCGACTGTTGTGAGAACATTGTGCAAATTTGAGTATTTTTTTGTTTTTCTTTTCACCTTAACGTCCGGACAAGGAATACAATTAATCTAGTATTTTTTTATTTAGTACTAATAAAATAAGCTCAGTGCACACCCCTTGAGAGGCCTGAATACTCTTCAATGAAACAGAGACATAATACTGAAGGTTTACACACAGCAACTGAAATCAACATCCTGTATTTATGGTTCCATTAGTTGAAATAGATTGAGTAAAAAGCATATTTCAAAACAGATATTGCGATTCCACATTGAAGATGTTTAAATAAGTTAAATTCATGTTTATATTTACATTTGGCAAAAGTGAAGAGAGAAAAGCCTTCACTAAGACCTGCTCCAGCAGCAGCTGAAAATACAATGCTATAAGAAAATTTGGACAAAAAACTAAAGAACCACTATGAGAAAAAAATCTTCTTTTCTATGAGCCCAACTTGGCTAAGCAGGCAACCCACTGAAATACATTAAAGAGGATTTTGCCTGAGTGCTTATTGAAGGTCTAAATCAGAAACAGGTAATCCCCAGGTGACATTAGTCAAAAAATTACTGTAGTTCCGCTTATGCTTTCTCATTATTATCCATTAGATATTAGGAGAAAAGAAAATGGTAATTGTTGCATCGTCCTCTTCTCAACCTGCTGTGAAAACCTTATCTGCAGACAGGTAACCAAATGGGCGTTTTGTTTTGACTTTGGGACTTTTGCTCAGCGCTGAGTAAAGATGATCTCTGTCAAATTTACTCCTTCACAGGAGTAAATTAATACAAAATCATTTTGGCAGCCTCCTGAATCCAGCTATGGCTGTTAAAAAAGCAAACTTTTTAAGCAATTCAAAACATTCCATTAATAAACGTGTTCAAGAATGATGCTGACTTTAATGAAAACTGAACTAAATGATAGTGGTTTTGCATGACAAGCTTGTGGTGAGCACAGCTCACACGAACATCTTCTAATGGTGCTTTACTAGGGGATGAACATAAGACCTACACATTTTCAAGGGCAAACTTAGAATATCTAATGCATAAAAGCGAATTTGCCCTTAAGGCAAACTTGATGACTGCTATGTATGTGTGAGTGTGTGTTTTTCTGCATGCAGGAAACAGAGATGTGGCCCAGCTTAAGGTTTGCCAACCTTATGTGATGCTGATAATGAAACACAGGAGTTGTCTTCAATTTGCATGATTAAGTCATTTGCATGATTAAAGATTTTGTGAGCTAATGCTACCTATGTATATATATATATATATATATAGAGAGAGAGAGAGAGAGGGGGAGAGAGAGAGAAACGTGGCAGACAACCAGCAAGGGTACCTGAACACACTACCAGGCACAAGCATCTCATCATCTTGCGCAGGCCAAGGAGCTTTAAGAGCAACATATTTTTTAGCCAATAATATCTTAAGAAGAAAATAAATAGCTTCAATTAGAATTTTTTTTGTTTGTTTTACGTTTCTATCAATCTTTGACATTCATTTTGTGCCCTCAAGGTCATGGTCTCCTTTGGTTAGTAAGTCACAATGTTCACATGAAAAACCATCACTGTTCATAATGATATGGCAGTTATTGTATCAAGTGAAAGAATAAAAATGTTTTCTTACCAAGTCTGTTGTCCAGTGCTCCAAAGTCCAATGAGTACTTGACAACATGATAGTTGTTCCACACGTACAGCAGATTGTCCCTGGGATTATAATCCACAGCAGCAATGTACTGGTATGAATTGGGGAAAGGTATGTCCAGAAAGCCGTCTTTACTGAGCTCGGTGTTGTAGATATAATCAATCTTGTTCCCTGTTGCTTCATTGTCATCGTCCTCATAGACTGACTTCACCACGTAGAGGATCCCACAGATCATGAAAGCGTTGGAGGCCGAACGCTTATCGTAAGCCGTGTCCCAGGTCCCTTCGACTCGCAGCGTATAGGGATTTAGCTGGCTGATCACAATCCGTCCATTGTTTTGCTCAGTGGCATAAATCACCCAAAGTCCATTCTCATCCACAGCCAAGTCAATGTCTGACTTTCCTCCCCACCGGTAGGGAGAGGTATCGTGGTAGTTGGCGTTGGCAATGATAGCCTCACCGCTCTTGATGCGAGTTCGCAGGTCAAACTTGACAATGTTGCGTGTGCGCTCCTTGTTGAAGAACAGCGCCCCATCGTAGACCACAAAGCCTGTGCCGTCGACACGATGTGGCAGCTTGTAGGTTGTTGTTGGCCTTCCAGCAATGAAGTCTTCTTTAGAAGAGTATTCAGTCAGGGTGTCCGTACGGTAAGGCGTCCAGGGCATGTAGTAGATCTTATCAGAAGCCTGGAGAGGATCCTTGCACCAGGCTCCGGACTGGTGGTCTGACTCAAACAGGTGCTCGCTCTGGTATACCCTGCGCAGAAGCCCTGGGCACAGGAATACTGAGGAGCCAAAAATGGGGAAAGACAGTCACAGAGTTACATTGCCAGGAAATAGTTCAATTCAAACACATGAAAGACAGAGACAGGAAATATTCTAATATATAGCTATGGTGGCAACAGATGTTCCTGCCTGAGCTGTAGATATATCTATATGTCCTCCAGATTAACCTGTCTGCATCTTCAATCAATGCTCTCCTTGTTCTATTTAGTTAAGTGGCCATGTCTTTATAAGATGTTGAGTTAGGCATTTTCTAGGCTAACCTGTTTAAAAGTCTCCACAACTTTGTCCCTGGCATGCCTGCTGCGTTCCTTGGGTTTTGTGGTGGTGCTTGCACATTAATTTACTTTTGTCAACAAGCTAAAAAATACTGGAAAGCTTGGAACCGTTTTTGAAAAAACCTTTTGATAAATCATTGAAAGTATTACCTGACAGCACACAATAAGAGGGATTTCATAACTTGCCTTCATAACTTTTTGTGGAGTTACATTTTTACAAGATAAGGATTATTTCTAGTTCAGGTTGTTTCCCTGACCTTGAAAAAATTATTGACATAATTGCTAAATAAATTTGACTTGTTTCCAGAGAAGGAGATAATAATCTTAGTGAAGGTTATGTTTCCTGACTTCATGAGCACAGGGAAGTCAGAGACACTGCTAAAACTAACAGCATGCACCATTACTCGCCTACACACAACTACATTTTTCTTTTCCCTTTGTCTATATGCAACAACTTTTCTACAAAAGCAAATATAAAAAAAGTGGAAGTGGTAATGGCTTCATTTAATTGTCTGCTTTTTTGTTAGTGGGAGTTAAAAAAAAAAAAAAAGCATTAAGCAAACACACACATCCCAAATTCTGATGAATGGCACTGTGGCAATTATTGGCCTAGGCAGGCTCTTTGAGAAAATGAAAACAAATCAAAAGAGAAATAAATAAATAAAACTGTGACATCATTTCTATAATGACTGCTTTTCCATTATTTCATCTGAATGACGTTTTTAAGCAGAGTTATGATTTACAGCCCGCCACACACACACACACACACACACACTAATCTAATCATAAGTAAACTGGTTAGTGCTCCCATCTAATCAAGCGAGGCCAAGGCTGTGCAGGTATGGATGGTCAATAGAAAGCACAATTTGTAAAAAGAAAAAAAAAAAGCTAATATCAGTTAGCTATTGATTACTGTGGACTGTGGCAATAATGACTTTCTCTTTTCTAAAAGGTGACATCTGAATTCTCAGTTACAATGCCTGCAAAGTCACAGTAAATTACCCTTTGAAATGTAGATTTATAAATACAACATTCAACACAAGAAAGATAGCAAAATGAAATTATGTTTGGGCCCAGAGTGTGTGCGAGCTGGCTGAGATGGCTGATTTGAGTAAAAATGGGGCAGCAGCCTGACAGAGCGCTGACAGCTTCGAGCTCCCGCAAGCTGCCCGCTCTGAAGGGGGAGAAGGAGACAGGGAAGACAGAGGCCTCTTTTTTCCCCCCCTTTATGTAATCTCCCAAGATTAAACATGTTGTCTACCTGGAGGGTGAAAAACGCGCTGAGATGCGTCCCGGTGACACAGAGCCTCAGCACACATCTCAGCGTTTGCACCGCTAAATGCTGAGGGAGCAGTTTTCTCTGCTTGGGAGAGGTAAAATAATAATAAAAAAAACTCAAGACGTGCTAGGTTATGAGGTCAGAGTCTGTATGCTTTGTTCTGACAGCACTCTGGGCTCAACGTGCGTTGTGAATAAAGGTGCTTTTTAATGATGTGACAGGAGAAATGGAGGCTTGTGCATGAAAGATATTAGAAGAGCAAAACAGATGTAGCTTTGATGGGTGTTTTTTTTTCTTTTTTTACCACGGAACTTATATTTGTCATTATTTTTTTGTCGAAATTAAAAAAAAAAAAAAGATATTTACGTTAGATTGAAAATTCCCGCCCAGCTATTAAAGACTGATTTTACTCTCATCTCCAGCTTCAATCTTTCAGTTTCATTTCAAAAGCTTTGGAATATATAGTCCAGCTTCATACACTGCTGATAATGTAAGATTGCAACTGCAATAATCTATCTCCTGCATTGACTGGCAAATCCCGGAAGGTTATAGCCATCGTCACGTTAGAGCTATCTGAAATATGCTGACAGCCCATCGGACAAGCTATTGATCATACCGTATAGCTTTCTGCTTTAATAGTATGCAGCTGATAAAGCAGAGCTGGAATAATTTTCCGTTATTGCAGGGAATAAAAACATGTCGGTGTTATGGGATTTCCACTGGGAGCAGGCTTGTAAGAGCATTTTTCACATGGAGGAATGATCATATACTGTATGTGAATCAACTATTTCATATGTAGTTGTTGTTAAATATTACAACAAATTACAATTACAAGAATTTGGGGGACAACTTCTAACATTTACATCAAACAATAGTTCTTCACTCTTGAATTAAAGTTCTGGTCAGGCGAACAATAATCAGGAGAATGGAAGTCATATTAGCTTGGGAATTTTAGAGATTTGTTTCAACAATCTTTCAAGTCTGTGATGATTATGCAATACTGATTTAAAAAAAAACAAGAATGGGTACACATTTTTGTTGATACACACATGATCAATATTAAAACCAAAAACCAAAATAAACTCCTGCACCCCAATTAAAATTTGGTTAAATGTAACTTAGCATGCTGCATTTTAACCACAGGTATAATTAATTAATCAACAAGATCCTATTTCTTGCTGGATGTTTGTTCACTCTTTTTGTTCTTTTTGAATTGGTGAATCTCATTTGAATAGGTTGATTTTTGTGGCAATAATCTAACTTATAAATAAGACCCACAGATTTTCACTACAGCTTATCGAACTGTGTTTTCAGATGATTAATGGTGCCAACTTTATCCATTCCAAAGTTTTTAAGTGTATCTGTATTTGGTATTGTACATTAACATGGACTTAGAAGGAGAAAAGCAAATTAAACAGACAAATTTGACACCCAGTGCACACTGAAATGTTCAACCTCTTCAGGAAATATTTTAGGATCAGACGAGGAAAAATATTAATATTATTTAACCACAACAATAAGAAGCATACAAGAAGGATTTAAGATGAGGCTTTCAGACCAGAGAACACAGTACCAAGTGCTAAGCATGGGAGTGGCTGCAGCATGCTGAGGAACCTGATTCACTGCCAAATGGTACTTGTTCATTGTACAACTTGAATAGAATAATAAAAATAGAGAACTAAATCCACACTATTTGATCTTAATTGCCAAATACAAAAAAATACAACTTCATTTTAAATCAAGAGCTAGACAAGCGAAACATTGGACAAATTTAGACAAAATATAAAATAAAAACAGTGTTGGAATCAATAAAGTCAGCTATCATTAATCTTCTGGATGACCCTGACTTATGTAGATTGATGCTTAAAAGCTAGATCTGTGCACACCAAACATTTGTTATAAACTACAATAAACCTTTGGTTTTTGGCTCTCCTTCACATGGGACATTCAACCAAATATTAGTGAGAGTCATATTCATGTCTGTCCAGAAGTGTACATATGTAACCCGACTGACCAACAGCGACACAAATTATGCCAGAAACCATCTGCAGCGACCCATCACCGGAACATGCAAAAGCTCAGAATGGAAAAGCAGGTGAAAAAACCAAACAAACAAACAAACAAAACAAAAGTTGTTGGCATTTAGTTACCTTTTTGTTCCACTTCTATTTTTAGGCATGAAGGGGGAGAAAGAAAGAGAAAAATAGAGAACAGATTAATTACTGTAGGAACTGTCAAATAAAAGAACAAGAGAAGAACTGGGTGAGTGGAAAAAAAAGCAGTAAATATTTGATTATAAGATTCCAGAGGAGATACAAAATATGAAACCAGAGAAGAAGCTTGCTGAAAAGGAGGCAAGATCAAATGAGATACAATAGTTAAACTGTGCATCCCCTGGAATATTAAAGAGTTTCAAAAGAAATTAAGGAATGCTTCCATAATGTAATAAAACTAAACTGCAATGGTCTGAAGTTCTGATTTTAAAGAATAAACTCATCCAGGTCATCTGCTTAAATCTCAGTTGAACATGACCCTGGAAAAAAAATACATCAAAATACTCCACACCTGGTAAAATTAAAAACAATCAGCTTCAAATAAAAAGTTCTCATTGAGACATGATGACCTCCACAAAGCCATATTATTATCTCTAATTTGAATCAAAGGACAGCACTTTAGTTCATCAGTGTTTATGTCTACAAATCAACTGCTAGAAAAGGTCTAAAAATTGACTTAAGGGCAAAACTTATTATCAAATGATCTTCTTGTCTTGTACATTGAGTAGTACAGCTTGACTGCTAACCAGCCCATAATAACAATTTCCATCATTTTTATGGTTATTTGTTTCACACTGAAACATAAAACTTGCTTTAACTGTGGTCAATTTTCCTCAAAAAAACCCAAGAAAAAAAAATTGTTCAGGGGATCAGAAATATCACCAATTAAATGAAAATGACAGTTTATCATCAAAATAACTGTGTGAACTCACTGGTTGGAATTATATATGCATTTATTGTAAACAAGACAATACTGCATATCCTTAAATCCATATGCCCCAGTGAAGATGCCCTCATGTAGATCTAGAAGGTAATGTGGTTATGTAGAAATTGTTCATCTCATAAATGAAGCAGGTAGAGGAATATTTACGTTCAAAAGACGACAGTTCATTTTATTCACTCCAATTAATGGCTACAAATAGGCCCAATGCAGGCCTAATTCAGACTGAGCTTCAGAGGCTCACTTTAAAAACCTTTTTGCTACAAACATTAAAGAGTAAGCCCTTCAGAGGGAATCTCTCTCTTTAGCCAATTAGCAAACATTTTTTGCTCATCAGAAGTTGACAAAATAATTCTTGACCCAAATACAGCACCCTCAAAACCGGTGGTGCAGCAGAAAATCAATAATCTCACACCAGAACATTTGTTGCTCTGTAAATGATCTTTGGAGATTTGCTTCTTTTACTTCCCTTATCATCCTCTTTAGCATGTGTGGTCTGTCCAGCCTCGTTTATCGCAGTTCCAGATGTTTCAAGCTTCTAACTTTAACAATAGATATGCAGGTACTTTCTCGTACCCATCTGACTTTCTTGAACATGTCTTCTAATTTCAAGAGTGGCGAAAACAACTTCACCTTTGTGTCTCGTAACTTGTTTACCCGAGAGAAACAGAAAAAAAAAACATTATTAATATCTAGAAATTCTAGTAAACACTGCTCAAATTTATGAAATAAAAAAAATGCTCTGTCACTTTTGTTTGACAGGACTTACCATGGTCACATTAATTATTGCATGGGTGATTTTATAAAAAAATTTTTTTTTAAAAATACAATCATTTCCCAGAAATATTTTCACCACTGAAAAAAAATGTAGTCAAATTAAAGACTGGATTTTCTCATTTTTTCAGTGCAAAGTTATGTTAGACCAATAAACCATTTGTTCATATTAAGGGTTTTTACACATCTTGGAATATTTATCTACAACCAGATGTAGAGTTCCAAATCAAACATGTGCAAACTGAATGACAGAGAAGAATAAATATTAAACAGGGCAAAACCATCAGTCTGGCGCATCTATGCATGCTTCCTCACACATTCAAGAGAATATAAAGTCCATGGACTTATCAAAGCAGTCTGTAGAGCTGAACTTATGTTTCAAGCACAGAGAAAATCACATTCACAAAGAGCTGAACCTGAGGTTGGTTACCGCACAGAACGTGTCTTGCAAAATCATGCATAGAGCAAATTTTTAATATTTTGTTACATTGCAATTATTAACTTTATAGTTCACTCAAGTACAATACTGGAAAACAATCTGTTAGATGCTGCTGAAAGTAAAAAAAAAAAAAGTTGGGGCAGAACTTCATCTTTCAACAGTGCAACAAACATACAGCCGTAGATATAATAAAATGGGTAATATCAAAACATCAAAACATGTGCTTGCGTTACAATTGTGAGTGGCAAGATTAGTCTTTGTGAACATTGAAACATCCATTTGAAAATTGATATTTCATTAATTTTAAATGACCTTTCATTTCCTTAATTTTAAATTACCTTGGTTTATTTTGCAAACAAAAACTGACAAAAACTCGAGCTTTTAGATCTGCAAACCTTGCAGAGACATACTTTAGAAATTGCATCTCGCAACTGTTGCAACTTGTAGAACCACCAGTGACCAGAATGGAGATGCATGACACATATTTCACATTTCTATTCGCAAACTATTTTGAAAACCATGCATCACAGAATGGCAATGGATGCTATTGACACTTTTGCAATGCCCCCCAAAACACCTCTTGATAAAGCTAGTACCACCTCGACTTGTTTAATATATATCTCTCAAGAAACGGAAACAAACTTGTAACAACAAAGAGCCTGATCTCTGTCACTTAGACAAGCCCCTTCAGTCAGCTGAAGCATTTTGTCTCTCTCCCATTTAAAGGTTCAGGTTAGCATCCAGCCAGCACACGGTTTCAGCCCCTTTCCCTCCAGTAATCCAGCATCTAATAAGATAGGATTAACCTCTGGTACCAGAGCTTACAGGAGTGCTCTCCTCCAGAGAGTGCAAGAGAGTCAGGTATGGAGGTCAGCAGCTAGGTGAAGGGAGGGTGAAGTTTAAAAGATGGGAAAGTTATTAGATGAGAACTATATTATTGCGAGGCAGTGGGCCAATGAGATGAAGAGAATCAGGCAGGCAAGTAGGAAAAAAAGGAAGAAATAATAGGGAGAACCTCTCAACAAGTTGTCTGTTTGTCAGATCATAAAGCCCTGCACCGGTACAGCAAGACACCTCATTAACAGCGAACACTCGAGCCGTAGGCGCAATAAGTTCGCGGCTAGCACGAGCAACAGTTGCTTAGAGCTACACACAATTCACTAAACATGGAGCTGCATATGGACCCCATGCATCAAATCAAAGCAAACAGCTTAAACGTGCCCTGATCGACGCCTCCTCACCTCCCCAGGGCAGCCGCCGCATAGCAAAGACCACAGAGGGAGGCCTGTGTTTCTGATTGAGCGATCGCTAACAGTGGCGAGGGGAGAGCAGGGGTAATGATCTATAAAAAAAGGCATTAGTGGTGGGGTTGTGAGAAGCTGGGATACGATGCAATCACCGGGGGAGATGGTGTGAGAAAGGGAGTAAAGGATGTGGATGAAATCCCCAACAAGAAAACATAGTGCTCCCTGGGCTTTGGTCCAGCAACTCTGACTCTTCCCATGACCGGACGATGCCGAGGTGGGTTGCAGTAAGGCCAGCCGTTTGTACATTCAGAGTAATTTGTTCATGTCGTGTCCGATCATGTTTCTCCTCAGACGGAGATATAACTCTGATGTACGGCTCTCGGGTGTCCACGTTTTGCTCAAGTTGGAGACGTAAGAGGAGTGGTGGAGAGAAAAAAAATAAATAAAGAGGCAGAATTGATTTATCTGAAAAGCTTTTTTTACTCCACCCCACCACCTCTATTGTGAGCCTAATACGATTTAGGTCACGGCTGTCACTGAGTCACTGAAAGGCACTTAGCTCCCTCATCTCTTCCACCCTCCAAATACTACTTGTCTTTTTTTGTGCCCTGTCTCGGACATGAAAGACATTCAAAAAACACTAATATTTCAAATAAAAGAGACCACTTCAGATATATTCCCGCATCAGTAAAAAAAACATTTTGTCATCATTTCACCAAAACAAGTCCTGGAGAACTCGCTACAGAAGTTGTAACAAACTATTCTTTATCTACTTTTACACTGATACATGTGATAAAATGTTAAAAATATTTTATTTCAGCATTTTGAAAACCCCTTGGCAGATGCAAAAAAGCTTCAGTTTAATTTTGGGAAGCAAAAAAATATTTGAAAATGATGAAGATACATCTGTGTAATGATAACAGATTGAGCCCAAGGTCAATCACTCACCGGTCCGTCATTACTCATAATTACATTTAAAACATTTAATAGCCTTAGGGAAAAATTAGCTGAATAGGATATTGTGAGTACTCAAGTGGTCCTTATGTAAATTCAGTCTGTTCAGGTTTGGGTTCTGAGTAGCTACAGGCTTTACATGAATTTTTTTTACAAATGATTGAAAACTGCTTTTGTGGTGGGAAGGCCAGGTGGTACTGCTTCAATCCACAAAATGGCTGCATTTTTGCTTCAGAGGAAAGATAACCAGCAGTGATTATTATCTATAATAGCCAAAAGCAACAGGAACGAAACTTGACAATATTTCAGCTTAAGATTGGCCAAGAATGACTAACAACATCTTGTTCAAACTGGTGCACATAGCAAACAAGAAAGGATGCCCAGTCCAACCTGTTTTGTCTAATGAAAGTCCCAGGTTTTGTTTTGCAGTGGACAAAATAAATTTTTAAGATGCAAATTAATTTCTTGGAGCAGCTGTGATTAAAAATACTACTTAAAAGCAATTTCTAAAGTTTCTGCAGCAGCTCCCGAGTTCATGCATGACAGTTCTCACTGCTGGCGGATTTTCAAAATCTGTCCAAATAAAATACCAGTTTGTGACTGCATATACAATAACTACTCACCATTTGCTTTATGAGGTGTGCTTGTTCAACTAATTGTTAACACAAACAGCAAATCAGTTCATCACAGAGCAGCAAAAACCCCCAATAAATTTCAACTTCTAAAAGCTATTTAACAGGATTTATCAAAGTTCTAACCAAGCCTCAGAATGAGGTAGGAAGAGAATTTGAGTGACTTTGAACATGACATGGTTGCTGGTGTCAGATTGACTGATCTAAGTATGAAAACTGATGACCCATTGAGATTTTCACATGCGACAGTCTATCTGAAGCTTCGATGAAATAAAAAGTCCTTAACTGCCTTTTAAAAGTGTCCATCAAAACTCTATTGAAAAAGAGGGGTACAGCAGCACTAGGTCACCCAGGTTGGAAAATCATTACCTGGTTCAATGAGTATCAGTTACAGCTACAGGATGTTCAGATATCAAAGTCATAACTATTCAAAAAAGGATGAGCTGTATTGTACTGGACTGACACTAAGGTGTGCAAAATTGTGAATCGTACAAGGAAGCTGGTGGTGACGTAATGGCATGGCGATGTATTTTGTCAATACACTGGCCCTTTAGTACCAGCTGAGTATCTTCAAGGCAATAGAGTCTACCTAAGCATTGTTGCTGTCCATGTCCATCTCTTGGCCCAGTCCACCCATCTTCTAATGGCTACTTCCTTCAGGATAATGCACAATTTATAACAAAGCAGATGATCTAAATCTATGCAACAAAGACTCGAGGCTGTTCTGCAGAAAAAAATAACAGTCCAACCTAGTAAAAGCAGGATGCATTTAATAAAATGAATTTTCCAATCTTAAAAACTTCCTGCTCACTACCAAAGATAAATAGTGAAAATAGTCGAGGAAAGCTGCCAAAAGCTGGTCTGCAATTATAAGGATTTAATTGCTGTGACACTAATAACAATTAATCCACTGCTTATTGAGAAGCTTTAAGAAACATGTTGTTATTTTCGATTTTCAAATAAAGAAATACTTTTTCTTTTAAACTGATACTCCTTTCACTAAATTTTTGTATCTTTTAAGAGACATATGTCTAAATCCTTCAAGGGATAATTTTGGGATCAACTGTAGGAAGGCAGACAAAGCTAAAAACACTTTGCCATTTCTCTGACGGGGAAACGTCGCACTTCAGTTTTTGTGCGATGTGCTTCCAACTAAATATCCTCCGATGCCGCCGATGAGCGCCGACCTCGTCATATGAGCGGCAGCTGTATGGATTTTCATTTGAATAATTAATGCTTCTCAATTTCACACTAATGGTTGAGAGGTATCAGAATGGTATCATTAGGCACTAATAGAGATTCATGGCAAAATGGCAGCAATATTTTCTGCAGCACGCTCCCCTCAGACTCCCCCAGCCCTTCCTTCTGCCTCAAAGAATGAGCTGAAGAGTGAACCCCCCACCCCCTCCTCCTCCTTAACTCCATCCCATCAGCTTTTTAATTAATGACACAGATTACAGGGCTTTGAATAGCATGTGCCTAAGGATGGGGGAGGACACAGTGGGCCCCCCATCTCTCTTCTTCTGTATTCCCACTCATTTTATTCCCCACCCCACCCCTATCATCTCCCTCGGTCGGCACTTGTGTCTTCCAAACCATCATTACAGGTTCCATTTCTAAACATCCCTCTTTTCTCCTCAACCACTTGTCTGATCTCTTTGTGCTGCCTTCAAACACTTATTCAATCTCCCTCCCATAGCATCTATTTTCTGTCTCTGTCGCTTTGCTGGTCCCTCCCCTGCGGGGGAAAGAACCATGCTATCTCATAACCTTGACGATTCAGGTTGCCGCCAGTGTGCAAGCATCTCCTCATCCTGTGAGATTGCATGTTTGAGTTTGTCTTGCTTTGAAGGACGGCTGCAGGAAATAGATGCTAACCAAGCCACATAGGGGCTGACCAGTAGAGAGCGAGATGACATGTGAAATCCAAGAGCAACACAATTAATGATGCTTTAGTGGAACATGGCAGCAGCCGGAGCAATAATAACTTAACTGGAGCACCTAAAATATGACTCAATTTGGAAAGACCTTGAAACCAGGAAGAGATTCATGGAAAAAATGCAAAAATTGCTCAAAGACCTTGTTAGAGACAGCGTTACATGTATTTTATTGGACTGACACTAAAGTGTGCAAAATTGTGAATTGGAATAAACAGATACATGGTTTTCTTTTTTTTTTTTCTTTTAATAAGAGTAAAAAAAAAAAAAAAGTATATTGTGCAATTGCATTCACTGACCAAAACGTCATAAAACCACCTTTTACTCCTTTCAGCTGGACATCCAGATACTGAAACTTTCACCCATTCTCCTCAGAAAGGAACTCAAGCTTAATTAGATTGGACAGAGTGCCTGCAAACACCTATTGTAAGATTTCTGCCACCAACTCTCAATGATGGGACTTTGAGTAGACCATTCTAACAAATGTTCATGCTTTTCCTCTAAATCACAGGTTTCCCATTCTAATTTTTAAGAACCAGCGTCCTGAATGTTCAAGATGTTCCAGAACTTGATGACGTGCATTGGAAGAAATTCCGACATTATTTCACATCTGAAACATGTAGGAAAGTGCTTCTCTGGTCGAATGTGTACCTGAAAGGTGAACAACCTCCACAAACTGAAGTCATCTAGTAACAGTTTTTTTTGTTTTTTATATATATATATATAGCAAGGGGTTTCTAGCTATGTCTACAATAACATCTTCTTGTCAGCCTGTCTGTTTAGGTGGACAAACATATTTTAGACGATGGATTGAACAGCTATTTGTTACATGATCAAACCTTGACAGATTGTTTTACAAACTAACTCATTTAAACTTGTCTACAATCTGTTGTGATCCTTGGTCTTCTTGGTGCTGTTTATTCATTAATGATCCCAGAAAAATCGTTGAGTCCCTCAGAGAACAGTTGAAGTTAAACTGATTAAATTACACATGCTTTGATGAACTTGTTACACTGGATTTTTTTTAAGAGTATCAAAATAAAACAAACTAGTCTTCCTCTGTAAAATAAATAAATAAATAAATACAAATATTTTAAATATATATATATATATATATATATATATATATATATATATATATATATATATATATATATATATATATATATATATATATATTCCTTTTTTATTTTTAAAATATGTTTTATTTAAATGGAACCAAAGTAAAATTCCTTGTTGGTGTGCACAAATGTAGTGAATACAGGTACATTTTGATCTCTCACATACAATCTCAACAAAATAGCCAAATGTTATATGTGTAAAACGGTTGGGGTATGACCACTTTTTAAAGTCACTTTAAGCTTGCAGCATGGCAAAAGTGAAATTAAAACAATAAAATAAAGAAAGACAAGAGAATAGTAAGTGAGCTATGATTCACAGGGTGATCATTAAAAGAAAACCCCTGAGGATACTAGTCTCTAATTAGTGCTGTATTCCCGACACTTGGCACTTTCAGAAGCAGGTTCCTGAGTGTTTTTGCAGCCCGAGGAAAAAAACACGAAAAAAAAAAAACCTTTTTCCTCACAATGCATTGTATCACATTATTTATAGGCATTTCTACAGCTTGTACGCCAATTGCTCAGATTTTTTGCGAGAAAAAAAAAAGAGAATATAATCTGTATTTATGTTATTAGCAAATAGTCGAGCAGCTGCTAGAAAATCAAGACCTGATAGATTACAGCCGCTTATTTAGCTATTAGTGGGGGAGAGCAGTTTCTCTGTGTCCAGATTCACCCCTTTATCACAGCTATTTATCCACATTGGTAATCACTGCTTAACCATGCAATTGTGCCGCCTCTCAACAAGGGAAATGTCTTTATTTTTTTCTGCGCGAGGACTGTAAATCCCACCTGGTACTAACTGCAACTACACTTTTAGTAATCTCCTTGCATACCCTAACCCTATTTTCTTATGTATTAACCATATGAGTTAAGGTATTTCTCTATCGATTTATTTATCCGCTTATTTTGTAAGTAAGTTATTTAGTTATATGTCTATTTATTCCTCCATCTATCCCTGTACTTACTCACTAATCAAAATTCCTCATCAATTAGTTTTTATTTGTTTCCTTATTGCATTTATTATTCATATTGTCTATTAACCTTACTAATTAGTTTAATGAAATTTAATTTGTTTTAACTAACTACATTGTGGTTCACAATTCTGTTGACCTAACCAAACCAAACATTTATTAAACTGTCGTTATTATTTTAAACTTTTTTTTTTCTTTAGCATCCAACTTTTAGTCTTTATTGTGAAAAAAAACCCCACCAGTAGATAAATTTAAAATGTTTAAGACAAGTTTATTGTTAACATTCGCAGTGCTATTTCTTTGCGAGCTAGCGATGTAAGGCATTGCTGCCCTAATTTTTTAAGTATTTTCACCTGTAATTGATACTTTACTCTAGTACTAGCCGAGAGAGTTACTGGCATGATTTTAAAGCTAACAACCAACACCATGGCTAGCATCAAGCACCTACTGACCAAATCGTGCACATAGTCAGCTCAGCACAGAAGCAGCTGGCTGTTATGTTCACAACATTGCCTAAAATAAGGAATATGCTAAGCTGACAACTTAATGTACCATTCTCAATGTTACATTGCAGTCAAAGGTACGTGTTTTACACCTTAAAGAATAAAGAGGAGAAAATTGGCTTTTGAAATTCTTTTCAGCACTTCGGGAGATGTGGACAGGTGAAAGGCGTTGCTGTTTGCTTGGTAGTTACGAGAGCAGCTTGTGGTGCATGTCGCAAGGAAAGTGCTGAGTCCACTGGACAAATAAGGCCTTTGCAGACATTTATAAGAATAGAGATAAAGTGAGAACACTTTTTGAAGGGTTTTTTTTGGAAGACATTGTTTCATATGGCAATCGTAAATTTGATCTGTCAATTCAAATTACGAATAACCTGATTGCTACATGTTCTGCTGTCCCTGCGGAATGAATGTAGCACTGCAAGTGATCTATATGTTTATTCCCCAAACTCAATCATTAGAAATCATCTGCATGGTTATTTGAATAAAATGTCACCTTAACTGACAGTCTTTCATAGTTATTGAAAGACTATGAAAGTATATTCTTTGTCTAGTATATTGCCCTTACAGCCAGTTATGTTTTTTATCCTAAAGTGTCAGGCTCTTAGTTTGCTTGTGCACTTTACGTTTTGATAGTTTGACTAAAAGTCAAATGATTTATCACAATTTGTGGCATCTCTTGTTTTTAATACAGTACTGTGGCAATTTTTTAGAATGTCAGGAACTGGTAAAAAAAATAAATAAATCATGCAGCAAGTTATTTTACAAGGGCTTTGTGACACAATAAAAGTTAAAATTGTGGAGCGTCGAGTAGCGCAGTGATTAGAGCAGGCGCTCCATATGTAGGGCCACAGGCAATCTAGAGTGCTGTTTTTGCTGCATGCCTTTCCCCCTTTCTCTCTGTCTCATTCCTGTTGAATTACTGTTAAATAAAATTCATAGTGCTGAAAAATTCTATAACCCCTCACCCCCCAAAAATTACCAAACTAAATTACTAGAATTTATGTCTAATATTTGCCTTCCAAACTTGATTTTTTGGTAAAACCAATGCTATTTTAGTTTAGTTGTTTTCTTACTTACCAGACCTGGCAGACTTCTCTCTTTTGAAAAATCTGCAGATCTCTAAAGTAAACAGGAGCATGCAAAGGGCTGTGTCAGTTTTATTTGTCCCAGCACATTTGCACTATGTCACATATATTCTGACATTTCAGAATGCAGTAAGCACGTATTAAAATACATGCCCCAAGTTTTCAGGTCACTGGCTGGTAAACATAACCGCAGGTCACTGAAAGGCAGACAGAAGCAGAACATCAAAGACTGGATATAGAAACATAATGAATGAAAAATTACAGGATAATCATTGGCAGGTTGCCTGTATCAAGGTAACAAGGTTTTAAAAAATTTCTGATTTCAAACAGTCTTTTCATCTTCATCACATCTCTCCTACTGCAAAAGTTAAAGGAGTTAAAGGAGGTTTCTGCCACTGTAGGGAGATTAGTGTGTGACAGAGCTCCCTCAAATATTGGTGGGCTGACTGAAAAAAGGCTATTAAGCTTGTGTGGAATTAAAATGAGGAAGTTTTCCTCTAACACTTAAAGGCAAGCCACCAAACATTCTTGCAAATTAGACTTTAAAACTAAGGTTGGCAAGCTACGTTAAGCATGTCTGTTAAGCAGCTGACTAAAGGCTGGTTACTGTCGCAGATAGCCCAACTATTTAACTAGCTAATTTCAACATACTTGTACAACTCATTAAATAGTAGAATACAGAAAAGGACATTTTTCAGAAGAATTGGAACTTAAAACTACAAATAAATGTTGCAGTAATTTTTAGTTGATTTGGTGAATTCTTGATTGTAATATTGTTGTTTATTAAACAATATATTTTATGCCAAACATTATGCATTATAATCAAAGAGAAAAGAATGGAACAACCCTATAATTGCCCCTAACAAGGGGGGATTCAGAATAGCGGTAAACAGATAACATTATTGTATCTTATAATATTATATACTAGGGACGTGCTAACCCCCTGCGCCACCACAGCATTTGGAGGCCTCAGTCCTCGACGCGGACATCGCAGGTTCGACTCCCGGTCCCAGCGACCCTCACCACATGTCTTCCCCCCTCTCTTCGCCCTCCTTCCTGTCTGCCTACTGTCAAAAATACGAGCCACTAGCGCTGCAAAAACTCTTTGGAGAGAAAAAAAAAAAAACATATATTATACTAATCATGGAGAATCTCCAGGAGTAGCAAAATATTTTCCTTTTCTGTTTTAAATAAAAACAATTTTGAAATTGTGCTGTCCACCACAGCTTCTAGAATTATGGATCCCACTGATTATTGCAGTGTATCACTCAGACACTGGAAATAATGGAAAGGTAGGTTTTTATTCTATAAAAGGCAGTTTTTCTTTGTGTGTAAGAGCAACTGTATTTTTTCCTGGAAAAATATCACAATGGTGGTAATTGGAGAATGCATCAGAGTGATTTAACAGGTGATTGTACTTTATGATCAGATGTCAGCATACAGAGCTGTAATAAAATTTAAAACAATGGCTTGTGTGGATGAATTATTTATTTACCTTGTGCAATTTGTGGAACATTCACTGGCTGTTTTATGGTTTTACATAACCTTTTTCTCAACTTTCAATCAAGTTGGTGATAATGACAGCAACAACCATGATGATGATTGCTCCCCTTTGGCAAAAACAATCATTCAGTTCTTCTCCAAGCATTTTTCAAACAGCATGATAGTGTGACTGCAACATATACATTACAGTCACTGCTAAAAATCTGAAACCTCATTAAATATTCAGTTCTGTTTTAGGAAATGTTTAATTACCACCCATACATATATGTTATGTTTAAATGTACCTCTGGAAAAAAGTGATTTCATTTCACCTGACTGAATACAATAAGGATTGTTTTACTCAAAAACCTATAGAACTTTATCTAGCACCAGTCTTCGCAATCACCAGCAATCTCACTTTCAGCTTTGAGATGTCCTAGAAGTTTCTTGAACACACACCCTGTTTAAAATTACCTCATAGCATCTCAACAAGATCAACATGTAGGATTTGACTAGGCCCAAGCTGCTTTACATCTTTATTCTCAACAAGACCTTGGAGGATTAACTGGTATGTTTTGATTGCTCTACGTATCTCACTATGTAGTGTACTCATTTCAGCAATCAAGAACACCCCCAATAAAACAAGGTAAGTATGAGAATGACATCATTCTCATTCTACAATTAATTTGATATGCCTTTGTGTAATTGTTGCAATTTTTAAGGGGCAGCCATCGAGTACCTAAACATACTTAACCTTCCAGGGCTGAAAGGGGGCTTGGTGCTTTTTTCCACCAATCATTGTGAAGAGGCGCAGTGTCGCCTGGACAGGTCGCCAGTCCATTGCAGGGCATCAGAGAGACAGACAGGACAACAACTATGCACACACACACAGACGTAAGGACAATTTTAGAAATACCAGGGAGAACATGTAAACTCCACAAAGAAAGACCATGGGCAGAGATTTGAACCCAGGACCTCTTGCTGCAAGGCAAAAGTACTCTCAACTGTGTCTTTGTACAGCCTTGGACGTTTTGCCTAAATATATTTTCTTCAGTTTTTGTTCATTTATTGTACATAAATTTTTCTTAATTGTTGAAGTGTATTAAAACATGTCCACATATGTAAAAAAAAAAAAAATCAGCCTTGAACCTTGGGTGTTCTTTCTTTCCACATGACTGTATCTTGTTACGTTACATTTAAAAATATTAGCACATGTCAGAAAGTTAAGATTTTACAGAATCATTGCCACAAGTTCATGTCACGGCACCACTGTTCATCTATGTGACAGGAAGTCACAGTCATCAAAGCATGCTGTGTGGGCTGGGGAGTGGTCAGCAGTCACTGAGTGATGAGGTGACATTAGCGGCCCCCCTTCACACATGGGAGAAAACTGAGGCAGTGAGTCAGGCAGAGGAAAAAAAGGTGCCTGAACAAGTTGGACAATGCTCACTGGCATTTCAGCTGGAAGTGAGATGGGTGTGGTTTGCTGATGCATCGACTGTCATAGCGTTGACTCCAAAGCTAGATCTTACGGACACACGTTGGAGAGTGCAAGGGCAAAGGAAAAAAAACAAAAAAACAGTGAACTTCCCGACAACCTGCTTAGTAGATTTACTGATTACATCAAACAGGGGTGATCTGCTCTTCAAGAAGCTTATGAGTAGCTGGGAGATTATCCAAGGCTGAGAGGACTGACTGTGAGCTAGGGAAGGTAGAATGCTGATGATGCTGAATTACTGATGTTGGATTTAGACTCCATTAAATCCAAGATCAGAGTTTCAACGTAAATAAAACATGATTTATGCAAAAACACCTTGAAGTGATGAAGAAAAGTAAGCTCATGTTAAGACTTCATCAATTTACATGTTTTGATTTGCTTGTTCTCTAATAAAGTGATAAGTATTTGTGACAGTTATCTGCTTTGCCATTTTTTAAGTGCCTTTTCACAGTGTTTACATGCATTGAACCTTCTGACATTTTGTTACATTTACTCCTACACACTTTAATTTATTCTTTGTGATGCACCATCACAAAGTGGTGTAAAACTCTTAAATGGAAGAAAATTGATATATGGTTGAAACATTTTTTTCAAACCCTTTTCAAAATTCATTAGTTCTCTTCCGAATGCATCTTTACTACACAGATTCCAACTGTACATAATTTACCTTTTGTTAATGCAGCTCTTATAAGAAAGCGTTGGAGGTTTCTTAGAGCATCATCAAGACCAAAGGACAAAGCAGACAGTTCGCTGATGACGTTGTTGGGTTATAAAACAATAACTCACTCATTACAAATATGCCTTGTACTAAATAATTGTAAGATTGAAGCCATAACCATTTGCAGTTTCTCACAAACAGCATAAAGAATAAAATAATTAGATGGATGAAGATTATGTGATTTGACAAGAAGTTCTACTTTGCCGCCTGTAAGCAAAATACTCTGCAAGAAGCATAACAATGCACACTCCTTTAAGTACTTAATTTAACTTTTAATAAGAGGGAAAATAATAATATATATAATATATATATATATATATATATATATATATATATATATATATATATATATATATATATATATATATATATATATATATACGTTTAATAAAATCTTGAGCTAAATAGTGAAGAAGAATGGGAACAATTGTTGGTTTATTGATGTGTAAAACTGCTGGAGACATACTCCTATAATTTTCAGCTGCAATTGTAGTACAAATTTCGCTCTCTGGATGCACTCTGGATGTATTCATATCATCACAAACTGAGTCAAGACCCAACTCAATAATGTGCCTATATTAGTACATAATCACTGTGTTGAATAATTTTAACACAGCAGTTGTGTTGAATAATTAGCACAGCAAAAGTGTTGAATTGAACAGAAAAATTGCTGACGTTGTATAGACACATTATGGTGTAAAAACATATGTTCAATGTGGTAATTATATGGACTCTGGAGGGCTGAATAATTTTTTTTTTTTAATTTCTAAATTGCCACTTTACAAATATGCACTCATATATTATCAAAGAATTACTGCAATACCATCTGCACTGCCATACTTATGCTTCTAAAAAAAATGCATCACTAAGAGTTTAATTTCACAGTTCCTGGCTCCAGGTCAGTGATAACTGCCTCCACAGACATTGTTGCTTTGGGGAAAATATATAAAAAACACAATACAACTATGCTAACAGACAGTGTCCAATTAAATACCATAAAGTCCAGTCCATGTCCCCAAGGTGGCTTTTATTTGAGGTGTGACCGGTCCAGAGCAGACTCTATAATTACCCCACATAAGACCTAAGCTTTAATGAAAGTGATAATCATGTAAAGAGCATCAATTTCCTGGTTTTATTTGCCAGTGCAGAGTGGTAGCAGATGCTTGGAATACCTTGCCTTAACAATCTGCACCATAATTCCAACAAGAGACCCTAAACTTTCTTTGTTATTATCAAAATGAATTAAAAACCAATTAGTCAACCTGGAAACAGAAGGCAAATATGACAAATTACATGACAACTTTCAGTGACGCACAAGCCTGCGCAGCTTTGTGCAAATCTGAGAATTGATTGCATGATTATATATCCTGGCTTAGCTTCCAAATTGCGAGGAGTAGCTGACAGAGCTGAGCTGGAACCCACTGTGCGAGAGACGGGATTTTATATTGTCCTTATTAGATACAAACAGTGGGGGGAACTGGTGCCTTATGTATAGCACCAGACAGCCGGCAGTTTTTTTTTCTCCTTTATTCATTCACTCTACCTTTGTCCTTGCCTTTCTGTTTCCACTTTTCCTGCACTTCCTCTTTGAACAAACTGAAGTGTTTCTGCCGAACATATAAAGCAAAATCAGCTCTCTGAAAGGACATTTAATTATACCTCATCTCTTTTTTTTAAATAGACTATTTTGATAGACTGCTTGGACAAGAGTTGGCTAATTTGCCATGGAAACCACAGTGTGAAGGTACAACTAATTAGCAGAATCAGAAGTTTTAAGTTAGAGATAGCCACAAGTTCTCAACATCTCAAAAAAAAAACTTGAACAGCAGAGCATGGCAACACAGGTCCGGATGCCCGATCTTGTGTGACAGCTTAGAGAGTCTGAGGGGCCACCGAGGGAATCTAAGGGCTTCATTACTGCTGAGGAAGATTGCAGGGGCTGTGTAGGAGGAAGACACGGTTGTTCTGACCTCTTATCAACTTGACCTTTGGGAGGAGCTGTTCGAGCGAAAGTTACACTACGAGAGGAATGGAACAATGGAGAGAGGAAGTTTTTTAATAAGCCACTAGGAGAATAGGCTGGCATCTCACCACTGAAACACTGGAAGTCAAGGTGAAAGGATGAGGTTAAGACAAGATGTCAGCTACTGGAGTGGAGTCATGTTTATGAGTCATCACAAAGGTTCGGTTCTACGAAGGTGGTTGTACTTAATAGTGAAGTGCATGGAGGAGTATACAGTTCCACTCAGAAGCCAATATACACTATATTAAGCCAGAAATGTCATTGACTTTGATGTTTTTAATAGTGTATTTGAAGTATTCATATTTTTTTTCACTGACATAGTTATATTACATGAACCCTTAAAGAACTGTGACATAAAAAATGATTTTGCATACATGCCCAAATAGACACATATTCCCTTATAGATATTTGGTTATATATTCTTCCCTTACAATTTATTTTGTCTAGATCAAAAACTTATTTTATTCTGACTGGATATTTTTTCCATTCCTCTAAAGAGAAATGATAGATGTAACATAAATTGTTTAATTTCCAACAAGACAAGATTAGTAACAGTGAATGTGGAAAGTCCTTCCCTTCTTCACCATATTTTACATTACAGCCTTATGACAAATTGCATTTAATGAACCTGTTTTCTCAAAAATCTACACACAAACACCCTGTTAAGGCAATTTATTGAAAATAAAAATAAACCAAGAAATCACATTTATGCAAGTATTCACAGCCTTTGGCAAGAAGCTCAAACGGGAGCTGTTTCCACTGATTATTCTCGAGACAGGATTGTCCTGAAGCAAAAATCTGGGGAAGGACACATAAAAAAAATATCTGCTGCTTTGAAGGTCCCAGTGAGCACAATGGCCTTCATCGTTTGTCAATGGAAGAAGTTTGGAACCACCAGGAGTCTCCCTAGAACTGGCCACAACTTCAGAAAAGGCACATTGCAGCTCGTCTAGAGTTTGCCAAAAGGAACAAACGAAGGACTCTCAGACCAAGAGAAACAAAGATTCTCTGGTCTGATGACACAAAGATTGAACTCTTTGGCGTGAATCCCAGGGGTTATGTTTGGAGGAAATCAGGCTCATCCTCAGGCCAATGCTATACCTACAGTGAAGCACGGTGGTCCCAGCATCACACAATAAGGATGTTTTGCAAGAGCATCAACTGGCAGATTAGTCATTATAGAGAGGAAGATGAATTAACCTTTGGGAGGAGAGGTTACTGTACAGAGAGATACTGTATGAAAACCTGCTCCAGAATGCTCTTGACCTTAAACTGAGGCAAAACTTTATTTTTCAACACCACAAAGACCCATAGCACAGAACCACTTTGCGAATTTCCTGGAATGGCTCAGCCAAAGTCCAGGCTTGAATCTGACTGATCATCTCTGGAGAGATCTGAAAACGGCTGCACACATCTCCCATCCAACCTGATGCAGCTTGATAAGAACTGCAAAGAAGAAGAGGTGAAACGGCTTATAGGTGTGCTAAGTTTGTGGCATCAAATTCTCAAAGACTTGAGTTTATAATTGCTGCCAAAGGTAGTTCAAAAAAGTATAAAGCATAGGCTTTGTAAATGTGTTTCTTGTTTTTTCTTTTGTTAACAAATTTGAAAAACATTTTTTTAGATGTTAAACTTTGTAATGATGTTGTTACATTATAAAATGTTTAAAAAGTGAAGCACTGCGAATACTTTCCAGATGCACAATATTTTAAATCTCTGACCATAACCCCACTGAACCCAACTGTAAACCGAGTTTAAGCCAACCAGTGAGCTATGCCAGCTATGCCAGTTCTAATATGACCTAATATGAAGCTAGAACATTTCTCTCTCATACATGTCATACAATATATATTAATTTCTTTTTTTCTCCCTTCTGTTAGTACTGTTTTAACCTCCTTGATTGTTCACCATGGTTCCATCTCCTTACAGGAAAGTCAGATCTCAGATCAAACAATTATTCAGACAGCAACTCAATTGAAAAATGACGTATTGCCTTGGCTTGTGACACTGCCACCCACAGACACTGCCACTCTTGGCGGTAATTGTTATAACTTCTTTTTGTCCCTCCATTACAACTGATGGAGCGGATCAAATCGCAAATTAATGAAATCAATATTGTATCTACGGCATGTGTCCATCGATTTAGCACACTCCCCTCCCCGCCATTATTAACGGCACATCTGAGTTTGCTATCGTGTCGCTTTATGAAGATATCAGTGGAGAGAGGAGAGCAGTAATTTATCCCTAAAAGAAAAAGAGGCTCCCCAAGCAGAATACAGATGTAAAAGTGAAAGGGGTTGAAGGGAAGAGGAGACTACAGAGTGAGAACAAACAAGCAAAGCAATGGTAAAGGAAGGTGTGGAGGACCAAGGAGGGGGCAGATGAAGGACAGAATTTAAATGTAGTAGAGTTAGAAATTTAAGTAAAAGAAAAAAATATTGGGATCTTGGCTTGTCAATGAAAAGGGGATTCTACACAGTCTTAATCTGCAAAGGATTAGCTTTGTTTTCTTATTCTGGAGAGGTGTTGGAAAATCGCTGGATGGACTATGAGGATTTAGGAATGATTTGGATCCCTCGAAACGAGCTGGAGGGCATCACTGGAGAGGGGAATGTGTGGTGCCCATTCAGGATCTGTTACCCCTTTCTTCCAATCTCAGATAGGTGGAAGGCAATGGATATGTGGAAATGAAGATATTAAAAGTGACAAATCACTCTTAAAATTGTTTTAATTCTAGAATCACCTGGAGTCTCATAATATCTATGTATTATTATTCTTAAATGAAACTCATTGAATTTTACGTAGTTGCCATTATAGATGCTTCATGATTTTAGCACAACTAAATAAATGGGACTTAGCACAGAGGGTTTCTCCTCTGGTTATCAAAGTTTCTATTACATTTCAGTGACAATCAATGACAATCACAAATCTACACATTTATTGCTGTATTATGTGGCATCTTTCAATTTATTCTCAACAAAAAAAGATCTGACTGCATTGGACAGTTAGACATTAATTTCTTTGAATTTTGTCCTAAAGATGCTGGTGAATTTAAGTTGCTCTGCTAATGTTTTGCAGTATATTTAAAAATCCCTGAAAGTCATCTTTTTTTTTTTTTCAAGGAAATGAAGCCATTTTTCATCCAACAATTATTTCTGGCCACCATCCATAGTTACAAACTGGAGGGAAGAAAATTACAGCAATTATGTAGCTGGACCTTTATTTCTTTACATTTAGTTCTTTCTTTAACAAATGCATAAGTCATTTTTTTCAGCTGAAAATACTTACATAAGACTGAAGATCACACCTTATATCCTATAGGTAGAACAGAAATGTATTTAGCCCTAAAGGGTAAATACTACTATTATTATCATTGCTTCAACAGGGATGTGGAAAATAATGACCCTTAACATTGGCTGTGAGCCTTTTTTTCAATGGAGCCAGGAAGTCTAATTATGTGGCTAAATATGACTATAAAAGATTAAAAATGGTTTTAAAAATTGCACAAGAGTATAGGCTGAACATATTTACTATGTGTGATCAGACAGGAGTAATTTAGGCATCACGGTTAAGGTGGACCAGCCAACATCCCTTTGGAATAGAGCTCAATTACGCGAAATATAACAGATGAAAACTGGCTGAAAACCAAACCTCCATGTTGGACGTCTCTTTGTCTGGAGCCATAATGTTAGACCCTTTACACAACATCAATCTGGAATAGAACATAACATATAGATACAATGCTATGTATAATTCTTGAGTGCTCCTATTTTTTTTTCATATTCAATTTATTTTAATAATTGAAACTGGCAGCTCTTTAGGTTTTCTAAGAATTATTTTTAAACATTCATTCTTTTTAAAACAATGTTTCTCTGCTATTTTATTCATTTTCAATGCAATACTGTAAATAGCTAAACAACTTTGTTTTTCACACCTCTTAGCTCTAACCTTTGAGTTACTAATGCTCATATGTAAATACATGAGATTACCAGCGTTGTAACAACACAAGTCTTACACTATTCTTAAATATTATTCGTCGTTTGTGAATAGTTTTTTTGTCCATCACTTTCATGAATTTTGAGATTACACTGCACAATAAACGGCTGTGATCAAGCACAACTCTTGGGATAAAAATATAATTTGCACAAAAACTGAGAACATAGCAAACAGCCCAACAAGCGGAAAAAGTATAATCCTGTCCCAGTATTATAGCAATATCCGAGTGCGATCAAACTGTGAAGTCAACACTAGAAGTGGATGGAACAAAAGTTCAAGTTAGTTCCAACAGGAACCAGTGCAGGATATGAAGGACAGGATATTATGGAAAACTAAGTGCTGTCGTAGGCCACAGTTCAGACCAAGTATGTCTCTGTACACCGAAGCAGCCGAAGCTGGGTTGGAGTGTTTTACACCTTAATAAAGAAAAAAGACGCCGTGTGGCTGGAATGACAAAATGTGCAAACAGGAAGGAGTCGGATATAAAAGAGGCGTTTGCAGGCTTTAGATCACTGGTAAAAAAAAGAGTTCTTGCATCACAAGATCAAAGCTGCTGTCTGTCAAACTTCTAAAGGGAGCCGTGTAAAGACCTAACATGTTAGGAAGATGGTTTTGATTTGAATTTGAATTACTTCAATTCTCCTCAATCCTGTGGCTGCAGCAGACCATACATCTGAAAGTCCACTGCCAGATTTATTCAAACATTTTTTTCCCATATCAGCCCTGACAGCACATCAGAATCTTGGCAGGCGACATGACCGGCTTTGATGATACACTGAAAAGTTGCCCTAAAACAATACCGAGGGTTATATGGCAATGTCCATTCCATTTCCTCTGACCTCATTTAGATTTCCTCTTTGTGTGTTCATCCTGTAACCCGATTCTTACCTTTCCGACCCTCACATAAACATTTCCATTAAAGTTTATTGCAGCTTGAAAAAGTTCTTTAACTGGTGCAGAAATTGAACCATTAGAATGAATCCCTTTAGAAATGCCTTGTTTTCTTGGTTTCCAAAAATCAAGCAAACTTTTTTTTTTTTTCATGTGTGCAGACTTGATATGTTTGCTACTTCTAACAAATTCTTCAAATGCTTAAATAAATTGTTACAAGTAGGGAATATTTCTTTTTCAAAATCTTCCATGCCGTGATTCTGTTAGACGAATAAAATATTCGGTTTGTAAATTTTTGAAATTTAACATAGATAAAGACAACACTGAACGAGTTCCCTCCTGGGTTAAGTCAAATATCTTAAAGACATCCCATGTTGTTGACACTTCTCTGCTCTGATACACTGTATTTTTTTCTTTATCTACTTCAATACACAATCACAAACAATCATCACATCGCCAGCATAGGTTTACCATTGCAACGTGCAATAAAGACATCTTTGAACCTTAAGAGCAGTACTGACAGAGTTACGATGAAGTTGCTGGAGAATCGTAGCAAAGTAGGCATTAGTATGACTGAGAGCTTTAGAAATGTACGCAAGAGTGGAAAATACATACTGTAGGGCACACATTCGTATTGGACTTCCAGGTATTTGTAGGTTCCCGGGCATGGGTCAGGAAACACATCTGGTCCGGCTATCACAGCACACTGGGTCCTGTTGTTACATCTGCAGAAATCATAGAATCAATTATCAAAAGGTACAAAAAGCAATCAATGGGCACAATGCATGACAATCAAACACTAAATATTACATATGGACTTTCTCAGAAAGAGATTCTCAGCTGTGGTGTTTGAAGACAAAGGCTGGACTGGCTGGCTAGCAAAAGTGCTAAACATCCCACAGGTGTTGAGTCTTTAATGAACACTAGAATATCTCCTCCACTGAACACCGAGGTATAAACAAAACATCTACATCCCTGCCACTATTTTCCTGCATATGACCAGGCCCTGGAACACCAGGTGGATTATTTTGTATCTCCAACTCCTCCTGAAAGTAACACTAAGCTTTGCTTTTGCCTGATGTAATGCAATCTCTCGCACTGTGCAATCAAGCTAGAAAGCTTAGCAGTGCTTATAGCTAAGATCTGAAATAGGGTCTCTGATGTGAACGTCACAGTGAACATCATAGGCTAAGAAAAATAACCTCCTACCCTCAAAACGTAATGTTAAGCTAGCAAATAGGCCTGGCGTCATATTTAACAAGTCTTTTGCATAACACCAGTTTTCAAATATGGCAAAACGACATCTGGTTCTCAATGTGTTACAAAATTACTTTAAACTACTGTTTATTTTAACAGCATGGTAAATTATTAGATTCCCTTTCTCTGCGGTCTGCAAAAAGACCCAGTCCAGAAACAACTGTAGATCAAACTTCAGATTTTTGAATTTCTGGGAATTATGTAGAGAAACACAGCTCTAAAGGATTTACATAACTTTGCCAAGGAGACTGATTTTAATCAGACATTGATCAAACTAAATAACAGAGTAAAGCCATACTGTTTTCTGAAATCTACAAAGTTAAGACGTTTTCCTCTTTTTAAGGTTCAGAGACAAATTCATCTTGCGGTGGAGGAATTGTGCTGAAAGTCATGGGTGTATCAACCACCAGACCATGCACAGGTTGGAACGTTATTATCACATGATGGATGGTTGTTGTGGTAGGGGGAGGTTGTGGAGACGGGGGTAGACACAATCAACTGACTGCACAATCATCTCCAGCATGAAATGCTGGTCTTCATTAAAGAACACAATTATGGTGCCTGTGGTGTTCTCCTGTGCCATTTTGTTTTTGGCATTCATCAATCAAAGCGCCACTTCATATGCACGGAGAGCCTCTCACCTCGCATAACAGAAGCAGCACTTATCTCACAACATTAAGCTTTAAACGTTTTGATAGATATAGATCTGTTGGGTTTCTGCATCCATTTGGAAAATAGAAGCGCAACCCAATAATTGATATAATCAATTAGTTTATTTTACAAATAAAGAGTATGGAATTATTATACACACTAGTGGATATATTTTCAAGCATTTATTTATGTTACTTTCAATATTTATGGATGGTAGTTGATACAAAAATCAAACCTTTGCATCTTTTTGAATCTACTTCCGCAAATAGTATGTGAACGGTAAAATACTGGCAGATGTGGACACCACATATTTTCCATATAAATACAGTAAAATCCATATTTACAGAGCTTCCCTGTAAAAAATACAGTACAATTCTGGCATAACCTAAGACACACTCCACAACAAAGTTAAGCCAATAAGGGTCAATGCCTGGCTTTTCAGAGTACTGCTTCCAGGAATGGTTTTAAAACATAAGCGGGAAGGAATAGAACAAGCTGCCAAAGCAACAGGAAATAGCAGATGGCGACATCTGACTTTGGACTTGACAAAACAGCGCACCTATACAAGTAGAAACTTAACTCTGGACCACAACCATGCTGGTGGAGAATGCCAATGACAGCTTGACAAATGTCAAATTAGCAGTCTGTCCCACAAATACGTATGCTGTAACATGGCTCCAACATAACGATTCTGTATTGATTAATTTCATATTGTCTTCCCCTTCAAAAAAAGTAAATAAAGACTCAAAGTATAGCTTGGTGTGTAATTAGCACAACTATGTTTATTTTTTTAAACTGAATAATTCAACAAGATAAACTTTTGAATGCTTTTTTTTACCTAGTTATCGGGAAGCTCTTGCACAATAGCATTCCAAGTCTAATCCTGCAACTGCTCCCATCGACGAGAGGTTTACTGCTGCAGAGTGCAGCACATTCAGGGCAGACGTCCATCAAACATGTGCTCATTTACACACTGCCATTACCTTCCAATATACAAACAGTATTTAGAAGGTTCACAGTCTAAGTCCTGTGAAGGTCAAGGAAGGGTCTGACACCATGATTCATATGCCACAATTAAATGATTCTCTACACCTTAATTAACATTGATTGGCTGCTGACTAATCAATCGGCGCGGTGAGGGACAGGCAAAAAAGGGACCCATCTCATTTCAGGCCTGAGCTGGTAATGAGATATGGTCCGCCGACTTCCTCCCATGTGAGCTTTATAGGTTCATGAACCTGACCAATCATCCGTCTTCCTCGCTCAGTCACAGCGGTCAGCTGTTGGTAAGCCACAATTCCTACCTACCAAGAGCTAATGCAAAGGCAGTAAATGACAATCAAATAAATAAGGGGTCAAGCCAATGAAACCGAGAAACAATTACCAAGGCAGGCTTGTGGTCTCCCCATTCTCTTCCTTCAAATTTATCCATCAGTCTATTTGGAGGTGGCTGGCTTGTAATAAGCAGGTAAATGCAAGCTAAATTTGGGTGTCTTCACTGTGGATTGAAGCGATGGAACCAGCATAAGTTTTAAATGGAGACATAAACCA
Source organism: Poeciliopsis retropinna (assembly GCA_010277075.1). NCBI lineage: Eukaryota > Metazoa > Chordata > Actinopteri > Cyprinodontiformes > Poeciliidae > Poeciliopsis > Poeciliopsis retropinna. The sequence continues at coordinate 7,228,141 of VMRM01000019.1, forward strand.
TCCGATGAAACAAACTGAGACACACAAACAATACACCAATTTTTTTTTTTGTCTGACATCATTAAGTGCCCATTGACTCATTTAGCTGCACATTCAAATTTACGGGGCCAACATGAACACAGCTTTGCTAATCCATTCCCTTTGAGGTAAAGGCTATGAACAAATCTGGACTTTAAATCACACGCCTTTTCAATTTAACATCCTCCTGGGGGATTAAACATCGGAATGTTTATTTAACATGGATTGCAAACTTAATCTGAGCCTATCTTGCCCCACTTAAAAAAGAAAAACAATCCATGTTCATTTTTACCACTGCATGCACAAAAAACAAGCAGCCGCAGATGCTGTCTGATTGAATATTGTCTGAGCAAATTTCTAAAGGGGCATAGAAGGCTGGAGAAATAATGTTGGGGTTTCTGTTTATTTTTCAGTGTAAAATTTATGAATTTCTGTCACATATTTGCACAGTGGTCAGGATTTTAATGTGGAAACTGCAGAAACTGTTGGATGAAAAGGAATCGGTAAAAAGCTGGACAGATCCCTCCTTTCATGTTTCCACTAAGGATTTTAACTGCCAAGTGAATTTCCCAACCAAAATACAGGTTTTTTGTTCAAAATACTATTGTTTAATTATTTATAGATGGACGGATAGATGGAGCCAACGAAACATAAATAGCATAAGCATTTTTTAGTGCCTTTCCAGATACTGAAAACAGTTAAACTCCATTCTTTTGAAGCGGCATAGAGACCTAAACATATGAAGCATGAACCAATAGGGAAGTCAAAGGGAGAATCCTATTAGATGGAAGGCCACAGAACTGTCACTGAATCAAAACGTGGAGTTAAAGGATTGCAGCAGACACTTGGCTATTACCGACCCCTTTGAACTAACAAAGAGAAGGTGAAGCAGTTTAAGTCTGGGTTATATGCTGAAATATGTATTAAATCGCAGGTGGGCTGAAGCTGATGTAATATATCACAAGTAAAGAATGAAACACAAGTGGTATTAACTTGATGTAGCTGTTCTTTCTGTTCTTCATCAGATAAAAATGGGACCATAGGATTAACGCTTACAAAAGGCCCATAGATACAATCACTGCCCACAAAGGGTTTGAAAAAAAAAGGTGAAATATATGTTACTTTTCTCCTGATTTTCTTTTCCGACTGCCTTTCCCCCACCCCTCTTTCCATGTTCCTTACATCTGCTGTTTTATAATTGGCAGATTAGAAATCAGGGTGCCAGCTGATGAGAGAAGATAAGCACAAAGCACCAGAGCCTAATGTAAGCACAAACTGCAGTAGCTGTAATCGCAGGCTGATCCCCACTCTGGCTGACTTCGAACTTCACTCCTCCTAGTCGCATTGAACCCAAATAATGCAAATAATACCAAACATGAATTGGTGACTGAATGAAAAACTGTAACATCTCTAGCACAAAAAAACAGACTTATACCAAGAGTAAATTTTTTATTCTTTCAAATCTGAAGGCTAACCATTTATTGCTGAATCAGATTCCATGATGCCAAAATGCTCTGAGCAATTTTCCCACAGAAGAAATGTAGCCTGAAGAGAGCCAAAAAAGCACAAAGAGTTGGAATTCTGCATCTGAACTATTAATGTACTGGATAAATCCCTTTCAAACTCCTTTTGAAACATTGACACCAGCACCAGTCCACATCCTGTGAATCTTCTCCAAACTCTCGAATGGATATTTCCTCACAACATTTTCTATGCTATAGTTATTTCTATACCTATTTCTATCCCCGATCTACTAAAGATTTTCTTCCACTTAACTTTTTGGTATTATGTTTCTGTTGGAGCAATATCAAAGAATTATGTCTTTTTTCACTATTTTGGAAAAATAGTGAAACAGGTTTTCTAAAACAGGCTGTAGAAAACCTGTTATTTGTTAAAATTTCTGTTTTTATTGGTTTTATGCGATATGTAACATATTTTTTACACATATTTTTATTTTATCTTCATATGAGTCTATTTATTGTTATCGTCTGTCACCGTAGAGTAGTTGCTTGTATTCTTCTATTCTAAACAAACAGCAAAATATTAGTGTCGCAAGTCAAAAAGTTTTACTTTTCTTTTACTTTTCTTTATAATAAGTTGCACCTGTTAAGGTTATTATCGGTAAAGCAGTACTACCAATGAGAACAGCCTGTAAGAGCCAACTCATTTCATTCAGGCAGAATTTTCACACATAGCATTAGCTCTCATGTCAAGAAAACAAACGATGCTCAATGTGCTGAAATAACACTCTGTGTGCCAAGAAAAAGCTCATGTTTGAACTGTGCGTTTCATACGTTCAGACTAGTGTTTGATTTCTTTGCCTGCTGTGGACACACACTTGAGAGTTTTTGTTTGTAAGAAATGTGGGGAGGGAGGAGAGGGAAAAAAGTGACAAAAGGGTCAATATTCCTGACCCAATACGCTCCAGTGATGGTCTTCAACACTCACGGTAGGATTGACTCATTGTCTTGAAGATAATGAGATCTTTCCTAGCTTCAACAAACGGCATTTGTTAAGGGTTAGGTGATATTTTTTGGTTGTTGTTCTGAAATGCGCTCAAGGAAAAGGGAAGAAGGATATCTACAGCATCATCTTACTTACACTGTTTCATATTGGTGTAAGGTCCCTAAACATTTCATAATATCTATAATTCTATTCTTTTATGAACAGCTTTAGAACTGCTTATTTTCCCCCTGAGACTAGAATCACCTCAAATCCATACGGAAGTCGCTGACCAGCACTAACCCCAACAATTGGAGCCAACTCATCACCAGGTAGGGGTCAGTGCACAGCGCCGGACCTCTCTTCACCCGAGTGCCCAAGGTATGCAGCCGCAGATCAGAGGAGACAACAACAAAGTCGATCATCGAACTGTAGCCTAGGATGTGCTCCATATGTGCTCCTGGCACCAGGAGCACATATGGACACCCTTATGCTATTTCAATTCCTCCCCGCAGTTTATTATTAATGTTGGGCAAAAAAAAAATTATTACAATAGTTTACAATAAGAGTAATCATGGTAACTTAATTTGCATTACGTCACACACGTACTGAAACAAACAAAGCAAATGTAGTTTGTACCACAGTACATGGCCTGTTGAGAAAATGAACATGTAGATGTACTCATTTGTTATCCACAAAGTCAGACGATGATTAAGGGTATGGTTAATTTAATTTATGGTCATTTTCTATAGTGAAGCTCTTTAATTATTTACTGTAATCAGTTTAATTAGTCTCTTTTTATATTAAAAGGATGGAATCAAAAAAATATATATTGTGATCATTATCAAAATTAATCCATACAGAAATAAATATTGGGATATTTTGTTAGTATCACCCACTGCTATATACACATACCCATAAAAAAGTTGCGAGTTGTCGCTTTAACAGATTGTTGAAGTCATTTTTGTAACATAGGAAAACAAACAAAAACAAACTTTTGAAAAGGTTCTGCGTAATTGCGCATTTGGCTAAGGATTAGTGAAACCTAAAAATGATCAAATGTGCCCCACCAAACTGTAGACTCATTGCTGAATCCCACTCACAGACACTCCCTTTATTTTAGATCTGAACACTTTGTTTCTCCAACATCAAGAGAACCGCTTAGCACAGATTAAGAGAGAAGAGAAAGATCAAGAATGAATGTCTACAACATAGACACAATAGCCGAGCGTGGGCGCAGAGGATTTGAAGTATGCCGCCGAAGGAACTCGCTGTTCTCAAATGCTTAAGCTCGCATGCTGCTGTACAAATGTGTGAATACGTCCTCACAGAAATGCAAGTATGAACCGCTGATTGGATCATTTTGTTGAGCAACACATGACAAGAAAGAGGGGGGTATCAACAGTATTGTACAAAACTTAAGAGAACCATCAAGCTCTGTCAGATGTGCATTGCTATAGGCGATAAAACATCAACCATGCTTAGTTTTTATTGGATTAGCAGACTGGAACTAAGCGGAAATAAATAAAGTGCTGACAGTGTTGTGTGCGAGGAGATCTGGGCATTTTTCTGTATGTCAGTATGTATGAGCAACCTTTATGGAGCTCTGCTAAGTGAAAAAGAGAAAGTTTCATTGGGAATGGTCAAACAAAGGTCAGTATTAATCACTCCTTGTAAACTCCTTACACTGCTTACAAAAAAAAGGCTATTTCAAGCTTTTTTTTCCCTACCCGACAAACGTAATCCCTCTGTCATTCACAGCGATTAGTAGGTTTCATAAGATTTGACATCATTCAATTTGCTCCCTCTCTAATATTGCATTTGGAAGATAAGATGCTGTTCATCCTAGTCAAGCGAAAATAAATATGGAAGCGCTGAAGCAGTATGGCTAGTTTTTCTGTGAAAGATGACCAACCAGGCAGCAGACTACTCCAATATTTTCAGGCCCTTAAGTTGATACTGAGACTTTACAGACTCATCCATGAAGCTCTGCTTGGCAACAATCCAGAAGCCTAAAGCACAAACAAAATGAAAGCTTGATGAACACATGGTAACCATGTGCTAAGATAAGTGGCCACTTTCCAGAGAGCTTTAATTAAAATTATATTTTGTAAAAAACTGGGACCGAGGTGCTTTTGGATCAATAATCCAGTTTATTTAACTTCTCAACTTTTTCAATGTTTGTGGACTGTTGATACCACATTTTTTGTTATTTATTTCTTTAAACTTTGACAGACATTGTATTCTTGCAACAAAGTGTTTCACAAGGACCTCTTATCTGAAAACGTGGTGTATTTTGGAACAGGGCAGAGTGTTTTTCTTTTAAGAAACAAGTACTGAGAAGTAGCAGAAGTGGTGCATGAAATGCAATGGGAAGAGTCAGAAAACAACTATCTGCAACCATTGAAGATGTATGTATAGTGCATGTTCTTAAAAAGTATAGGAAGACATTTGCAAAGACCTTCAAAATATCTGCAATATATATATATTTGAGCTTTCTGTTAATAAGTTTGCCAAAGCTTAAAAAGAAATGATCTCAAACTTATTCAAACTTTTTAAGGCAAAAAAGAAAATCTATTTGGCTTATAAAGTGATTAAATATATTGAAATTGTGAACACAGAAACTCCTTCTAGATATAAAAAAAAACAACTATTTTCTCAATCATGCAAACTTATTGGTTGTATTTTTTTGGGGTTTTTTTTGCTTAGGTATAAAGCAAATTATATTACATAATATTGTCCTATAAGTAATGGTAAACCTAGGACCGTAGCCTCAACATTTCAGGAGGTGTGTGGAATCATCTTTGTAGAGAATAGAAGACAAAAAATCCAATACAAAGAAAGAACAATATGTGCTCTATTAAGTCAGAGACAAGTATTCCTTCGAGGCGAGTTTATTTTCTATCTCCCTCTGCTAGCTGGCTCTACTGGGTAGAAAATAAGCTGGTAGAGCAACAGGAAATTTATCAGGGAGCAACAGGAGCAATTACACTCCCAGTCAAAGGGTGGCGCCAAACACAAAGCAGGATGGTGCGAGATTTGCTCTTTGTAACAATGGATCTTTCAAAAGCCAAAAAGTCAAAATGCAAAACCCTAAGAGTAGTCACTTCATTCGAACACAGTGATAAAACCATCATATTATCACCCCTCTTTTTTCTGCCTATATTTTATTGTGTACATGCTATGACTGTACACAATAAACAGTCATAGCATGTACACAATACATGTTGTTTTACATCCATTCAGTGAAGAATGGATGTATAATAGCAATAAGTGGTCGTAATTGAACTGTTTGACTTTAGAAGTTAATGACACCTGACATCCTTTTAAGTGATCTTCTGAGGTTATTTAAATAAAATGCAAACTACCAAAATTAAAAATGTAATCTTACTAAAAAATAAAATAAGACATACAGTATCAAGCACAAGAAATCCAGGTGCATACTGGCCAGATATGTCCACTCTCCCTCTTAGAAATTAATCCATCTGTTTATGTGCCACGAGTATTGGGTGATGTAATTCTTCTCTCCCCTTGAGAGGTCAGCCTGTGATTCTGCACATGGTGTGGACATCCATCTAGCGCTGCACAGCAAAATTCAATTAAAGTATAAATTTGGCACCTGCTGGAGAGCACTAGGGGAGTCAGATGCTTCCAAATTCAACATCAGGGAGAGAAAAAGAACAGATCCAAACATGAATACATTATATCTGCTTTTATGCAGCAGTTACAGTTTATACAGCTGCGGTACTGTTTGAATTACACAATAAAAGCTTGCGAGTGAATTATAATTAATTTGGATGAGCGTACGGACTTCCTTTTATTGCAGTTTAATTGTAATTTTTTTCAGATGCTGGTAATATATAGGTACAGTATAGCCTGGAGCAGTCGTTGCAAAAACAATAGAGCCCGGGCATAATGAATCCTCCCTGTCACAAATGCTCGGCCGCTTTCATATATGCTCTCACATGTGCAGCTTTCTTCTGCTTTCAATGCAGGGCCGCAGCATGCAGCAGACATCAGTGTCTGTCTCTAAAGGGCAAACAGAATCTCTGCAAAAAAAAATCCCCAGCCAGTTCCTCAGATGCCTGCAGATAAAGATCTTGGAAATTGAACGGCTACAAAGAGTCCAAATAAGAATGTTTGGTTTCAACTTGGTAGTGATTCTCAGTCTCAACAACAATGGTTTTGACTTTTTATGGAAAAAAAAAGATTTGCTTCTATTAGAAGAACCTAACTAATACATTTTATGTTCTTTTTTTTTTCCCCTTGGTTCTATCCTAATGAATTAATTGATAGAACACTACTATGAATACTGCTGCTGCAATTAAACAACAGTATTTTACGTCAATTTTAATGTCAATGCACCTCCAGACACATATGATTTATATGTTTCAACAGCTATGACAGTAACTGATTAAAAGCACGCATCAGCATGCCTGTTAGATGTGACTGTGGCTCATTTAAAACAAGGCAGCAGGGATTTCTGCCACAGTGGACTGACAAGTGAACATACAGCCTGTGACAGTTCATTTGATGCTATGCTCAGTTACGTGTGATCATGTCCCAAGGGGAAGTTGTTTCCTTCAGTCTTGAACATTAACAGGACACTATCTCAGTGGATTTACATTTGATAAAAAACAAAATGTAAAACCAGGGTTCCGTAAAATGCAGTACACAAACCACTAAGGCTACTCGGGTTACCTTTGATAGGTAAAGCTAAAACAAAAAAAAGATAAGTTGTTCACAATTGTTAGTTTATTTTTATTAACTTGAAGCTTGGAAATAACTGTGCCTTTCTTAGAAATCCTAACTACAAACCTTGATATTTTTAACTAATATTTTATGTGAAATAAAACAAAGCACCCACTAATTGAATGGAAAATCATGCATTGTTTTTTTTTATTTATTTGTGAAGCAAAGGGGTCAACAGAACAACAATTAAATGTGGAGATGAAAGTCATAGCTGACAGAAATTGTAAGGAACCAATTGACTGTTATCACAAAGAATGACAGGTTAGACGAGATTCATTATCAACATGATACGACAAAGTGGTGGTACCATTCTGGTGCTGGCATGCGTTTTTCTTGCAAGGAGAGTCAGGGAAGCGGGTCAACACAGATGGGATAACAAAGGGCACTAAATTCAGGGAAAATATTGGAAATAAAAATTGTAAGACTTGACATTGGACTGTCGGTACAGCTACCAGCAAGGCAACAATCTTCACTTATTGCCAGAGTTGATGTGTCAGAATGGTCTTTTTCACCTTTGGTGTTCAAAAAGGTGGTACTTCAATGACAGGCTAGACAACCTGATTTAAAATTCAAATCAGAATTTTAAGTCCAAATATGAAGCACGAAGCAAAGCTAACGTATTACGGTAAAAAGTTTTCCTAAAATTGCAAATTAAGGTTAAATCTGCTGCTCTGATAAAAATAAAAATAGATGGGGATACAAATTGTACTCATCTTTGAAAAATACCTCATTATAAGTAAATAATAACAGCTTTAAATGAAGCTGAATGTCTGATTTGCATATCTCCAGCTTTCAGAAACAAGCCACTAATCCTTGGCTCAGCGCTGTCATGTATGTAAATCTTAACGCCCACAGCATCTCCTCCGGTGCCTCCAAAGACGCACTACAAGGGGAGGATTGAAACTTGCGCTAACCTCACATATCAATTTGTTTTGTGGCTGAAGCCTATTCACTCGAGCCGGTCTGTCCGATGATTTACGATTGCACAAGATTAATTTTTCTATTCTTGCCAACAGATGATGCTGCTCCGTATCTTCATGGTGACACTTGATTTATCTTCCAGCGAGTAGCCACAAGGGGCTTTCAGCCTGTGGAGCCATTTTTGGCAAACCTTTCTTCTTCTTGCGGAGATGTGCTAAAAAAGATTTTTACCAAATGTGAAGCTAAGGTCATTTGCAACCGTAGTTGCATTGATACTGATGTGTCGCAGACTGAAGGAAATTAGAATTATAATTCATAGAGACGATCAACAGCATCTCTCTTTTCCGTATGGAGTCTTTCACCATTTTTATTGCTGGTGGTTAGGGTTATCCTAACCAACTCCAAAACCCTGGGCTTCTCATGTTTTTCTGTGCCGTTTTTTTCTTGCTTCCTCCAATAATAATGTAAGATTAAAATTCTGAATTATTCCGTGTAGTCAAAAGGCCTCCGAGACAAATAGCCTTTTAATGACTTTAGGTTTTTAACTAACTTTAATTAATGTAGCTTGAGTCCCATTTTATTAATTCTGACCCTTGTATCAATAAGTAGTCTACACATTAAGTGTGTTTAATTTTGTTCAGTTGTTTTTAGTTAATCTCTTGCAAGTACATGCTATATAATGGAAGATTCAAAACCAATTTAATTCTTTGTTAGTGGGTCATATTAAACTTCATTTTACCTCTGTGATGTGTTAACATTTCCACGCTCATACAAATGACACCCACTTAAAAAAAACTTAACAAACAAAAACAATCTTCTGTATTTAAGTCCATATAATAACTCCTCAGAAAGGTAGAATCTTTCAAGCTGCAGATAGAGTTAAGTTCATTTATAGATTTTAGGAGGGATTAGATTTTTGATAACCAATGAGACTGGTTGAATAAACACTAACATTTTTTCAAAGGCTTTATACAAAAATGAAAGCACAGAGCTAATCTGAAATATTCTGAATCATCCCTGCAGCGATTTTAAGTGCATCTCAAAAGGATCAAGGATCGCTGCGAGAAAGAGATTCCTCATCCAGATTGTCGGCCGTGCCACTGCTGTGCCGGCCTTCAGAGGGACGTACAGGGAATAAAAACAAAAAGGGCAGAAAGGCCACGACTTAGAATTTTCAAGACATCAAGTCATGTCTGTTATGCACAGAAAAAGACATCTGTTGATGCTTTGAGTTCAAAGAGTGCTTTGGGGAGCTTATGTGACAACAAAAAGATTCTAATCCTTCCCTATAACTCTTACTCGGTTGATTTGGAAGGGGGGAAAAAAGGAATGGAATCTTAAGGTTTGTCTGCACAAAGCACAGAAACCCTCCATCGACATCCAAAAGGGAACCAGCACTTCATTCAATGTATTTTAAAATCTCCACACAAATCAATAAGTACGCTGCATCACTGTTCCCCCACCGCTGCTGCCATTGCTCTCCTCACACACCACACAGAGGCCTGGCTTTAAGCACAGATTTTTTATTTCCAGTCGCTGTCACCATGGTAACTTCCAATGTCCGACTTGGTCCAGTCTTTGCTTCCAGCACTTTCCTTCTTCTTTTTTTCCAAGCCTAAAACCGGATTGCTTCACAAACGATCCCCCACAGCGCTCAGCTTCCAGAAGGTTGTTTAGCTGCTAATTGCCTTGTATGACAAGAGAAAAAACTATGTTCTTCTGATAAACAATTTTATCTATTTACACCACATGGTTTATTGTGAAGAGACTGAAGCATGTTCGGAACCTTCTTCATTTATATGTGCTTTGGCTTTTTTTTTTTTTTTCCTTTCTCTGCACTACCTTCATATGGTGTGCTTCAATGAAGAAGAGTGTCTTGGCACAGGCACCCAAGCAACAATCAAATATTCCTGTGTTGACCGATCGATGAGCACCACCCCGCCCCTTCTGCCCTTCCTCATTCACATCTCAATAATGAAAGACGAGCAGGGGTTATGAGTAACCTCGGTGTTTGATGCAGAAGGGGTCAGGCATCAATAGCTCGGCCGGGCTCCAAGGGTGCATTGGCATGCACAGCAAACACATAGGGTCTTAAGGATTTTGCCTTAGGGATGCATGGTTGGGATTAAAAGCTCAGTCTTGACTGCGATGTGGCATCTCCTCAGTGTCGATACGCCCAAGGTACTGTCAGTCACTGCACACAGCTTTAGTCTGAGATGTAATTCACTGACCCACAAGAGCACAGGGGGTGCTAATTCACTACAACATTGACCAATTATGCTGATAGCCAGCAGCAGGATTGGAAGTTTAACAGAATGCACTTTATAATTTATCTTTTAGTTGAAAAAAAATAAAATACTCAAATTCTCAAAATTTAAGCAAAGACAACACAATAACCATTACTGTTTTTAAGTCTTGATTTACTAATTAGAGTATGACAAGTAAAACAAGTAAGTTTTACATAATCTTTTGAAAATGTAAAACTAATTGAAGTCAAAAATAGAATCGGCAATAAAAAAACATGTAACATGTAAATGAATCAGAGCAAAAAAGGACAACATGCACACCAAAATGCATTCATCCATTCATGGTCTATACTCCCGTATCCTTGCAGAGTATTAGAGAAACTGGTTTTCTTGGCAAGAGGCGGGTTACACCTTTTACAGGTCGCCAAAATGAAGTGCTAAATGCATGCAACTAAAAAAATAATGGCCCGCACAAAAAGTGACTAGCTCAGGGGTGTCTAACACCAGCCCTCAGGGGTCAGCATCCTGCAAGTTTTAGTTCTCTAAGCTGAATTAATTAATTTCACAAACCAACAGCTTTGCATTCGAAACTAACAAATACTGATGGGTGCAAGTTCTCATATTTAGTATCTACATCAAGTGTACTCAGGGGAACAAAAAGCACTAAAATCATCTTTGGATTTTCTAATCAATTAATTAGTTCTTTGTGCACAAAAGTCCATTTTCAGTACTCTTTCTTTCAATAACCTCTCTATAACAATTTACTTCTTGAACACCCAGTGTTGGACACTGTGCATTATCCACAGCTTCCCTTTTACAGAGCAAGGAATTCAAGCAAGGAGAACAATGAGCGAACGCAGAGCACTATGGCTGATCTAATTCTGGGGCTTTCCTCTAGGTGACAAAGTGCTCCTTTTATTTCAATCCACCCACCACCAGCGTCCTCCTGAATTTGTCAGGGGAAGCCAAGACATTTAGCTATCTTTTAACCTCTCTTCCATACCAACTGGTCTCCCAAGACACAAACAGAGGAGGAGAAGAGGAGTCCTTTGCTTGTAAAAGCAAAGCCTGGAAAGTTTCATCGTGTCGGCTTGTTTCTGCTCTGCTTATTTTCCATCTCCGGTATGAGCATGATGTCTGCTCATCCCTACCTGAATAAATCTTTTCTGGGGTAGGTATCAAGACCAGATGGCTGCTTTAAGAAGGAAGATTGCTTTAGCTGATTCCAAATATCACCAAAAGGACAAAATATAGTTCTGTTATTGTTTCTACCACCAGCTCCTGTGATGAGTAAAGTAAGCTACAGCAACTATTTCAACCAGGCCCTTAGAATGCCTGTTGGCTTTTATTTTGATACTTTTCTCTCTTCTTTATTTTTTATTTTTTCATGTACTGGTGCACTTATGCTGTATTCCTTTTTCTTTGCGATATTACAATATTTTATGCACGCATCAAACCCCAGTTTCACAGTTGGAATCAATATTTTATTTTGCATTAAACAAAATGAAATATTTTGTTTAATGCAGTGGCGCAGTTGGTAGCACTGTTGCCTTGCAGCAAGAAGGTCCTGGGTTCGATTCCTGGCCCGGGGTCTTTCTGCACGGAGTTTGCATGTTCTCCCTGTGCATGCGTGGGTTCTCTCCGGGTTCTCTGGCTTCCTCCCACAGTCCAAAAACATGACTGTCAGGTTAATTGGTCTTTCCAAATTCTCCCTAGGTGTGTATGGTTGTTTGTCTTGTTTGTTTCTGTGTTGCCCTGCGACAGACTGGCGACCTGTCCAGGGTGCACCCCGCCTCTCGCCTGGAACGCAGCTGGAGATCGGCACCAGCAACACCCAAACCCATTAGGGACAAGGGTGAAAGAAAATGGATGGATGGAAGTAAAGAATACAAAGGAAAAACAGAAAGTTTCAAAAACGGTTAATGAAATTTAGCTATACAAACACTGAAGTGAAGCAGCCTTTATTTGTATCCAACCAACATAATACAGAAATTATTATAATAAAAAGGAGAAATATATCTTGCTTCTTCTAAGTTGTACTTTGTAAAATAATTCAAAAGAAATACTTTTTAAAGAAGTTCAAACTAAAGGAATACATCGTTAAAAAATAACTTTCATTTTATTGTAGTTTGCATACATAAAAGAAACTTCACAGGATCCTACATCCTCCTAAATCAGGCTTTGGGTTCCACAAATCACTTTTCTGAGCTGCAGCACAAGGAACTCCAGAAAGACATATTCAAATTATAAAACAAACACCAACAGATCTAGTGCACAGAATTGTAAGCAGGTGTATCAGGTCACTGCAGATGCAAAGTAAATCCCATAAACTTTCAAGGTGACATGAAAATCCTGATTGTGCGGTGGCGGTATCAGCAGGGAAAGAGGATGTGGTGGTAATTCATGGGAAGCATCTTTTATCTTCTGCTGCGTCCCTCATTGTCATTGTGCAACAATAACCCTCTCTCCTTATACAGATGCTGTGCATCCGATATACCTTTCAGCTTCCATGACGCAGAATACACTCAGTGGAGGAATAAAATATACCTACATTAGAACTGCATGAAATATGAACCTTTACTGGTCTCAGGTTGATAATATCTTTCTGTCCATCGAATTCACTTGAATTTACAGAGCTGTGAAAATGTATTTTCTCCCTAAGATTTGTCCTGGCTTAGCTTAATTTACTCACACTTAAATAATTCAGATCAGAAAACATAATTTATTATCAGACAAAGATAACTTGAGTAATTATGAAAATCATTTCAATAAAAAAAAAAAAAAACTGTCAAAATTTGGCATTATGTCAAAGAATAATTGCCATCTATCTGTAAATTGATGAAATCACCTGAATGTAACCTATCTGGCCAACTTTAGATAAAAATATCTTAAAAGTATTTTGTGTTCCAAGGTTCATGGTTCAGCAATTGGAAAGAGATTTGGAGGAGAGCTGCTCTGAGAAAACCATTCCATCCTGAAAAGAAGACATGGATCACAAAGACTTTTGAGAATATACTCCAAACTCTGATGCTTGAAGACCCTCCAGTGTGGCTCAATTACAACCAAGAGCAAGAAGAGTGGGCCAGAAGTCTCACTGCCAGTTGTCTTAATGGAAGTTACATAGAGCCTGTTTGGCATGGTTAGCTTTTATCTCCTGTAAAATATATATTATTATTTAAAAACTGCATTTCTGTACTTACCTAAGCTCTTTGTCTGATACAAAATTTTGCTTTAAGGTTTGAAATATTTATTTTAAAAAATGTTTAATTAGGAAGTTACTTTTTCATAACACCTGAGGTTATTAAGAATATCAAAAATGCAGGAAGAAAAAAACTCTCATGGACAGAAAAAGCCTATGATCAATCCATACTTTTTTCTTCTTTTTTTTTAACTTAAAAAGAACAGATATTATTTTACAGTATATTTTACCATCAACTTATTCTAAAGCATTCAACCTCTGTTGGGATCATCCATCCATAGTAAACAATAGAAAAACCCATCCTCTCCTTCATAAGGCACATCTTTGAGCACAGGACAGGAAGGCCTTTGTGAAACTGAAGTGTGATGCCTGTGGCAGCTCCATGCACTTTCCCTAAAATTACACTCTGCTAAGAAGCCACCACGGTCCAGTGGCCGAGGAGGCCATTGATGGAATTAATGCTCATGAATAACAATGCAGCGCCATAACAAGTGAGAGCTCTCCCACTGTGTAATATTGACATGCTCCCTGGTCAGAAAATAGCCTGGCATAATTAGCTTTCACAGGCGAGTCTGAGGCCAGCAGGAGAGGCCACTCTAGATGCAGACAAACCCCCTCAGCAGGAGTAGTGTGAAAGGCCGAAAATGAGTGAGGGGCCGAATGAAGAGGAGGGGCAATTCTCTCGGTCTGCTGCACAATCCAGCTACCTGGATACTAAACAATATTGATATATTTATGAAACAAAAAAGCAATGAGGCATGAAAGAGTGTGTGGTCATAGCTGTTAATCAAATGAGGATGGTATGATAAGACGTTAATACTTTTGAACAGCCACAGAATGGCTGACATGCTTGGATGTATTCAGACATTTGTAATATCTTTGAAAAGGTTTTCTTCTTTCAACCAGCTTAAGTAAACTGCTTAACTGAAGCTGAAATTATTTAGCACTGCCCCTCTAACGCCTGTTGCTGCTCATTTCTCCCATAGTAAATACAAGTAAAACAAAGATGTTTTAATGCTATAATTTGAAAGCCACAAATGTCTTGGTTGTTAAAAAGCAGACTGCAGGCAGGCTAACAGAGCAGACATCCTGACTAATTAACCAAAAAGCATCAACTTGTTAAATTTGTTTTATGGCATAGCAAACAATCCTTAAAGGTTATAACATTCTGTGTATTTGAAACATCTAAAGGGAATATAATAACCACAGGCCAGACACTATAGAGAAACAAAGTACAGATGCCTAAAATCACAAATGACAACTTTATTCCCAGATAAACTCAAAAGTTTATGTTGTTAGATTTACAAAAAAAAGGGATTTTGTCTTGATACAAGGTTAAAAAGTGAGCATTGATGATGGGGGGAAAAGGGCCTTGATTTCTTGGCGCTATATTTCAATCTAGGGATCATCAACCATGTGGAAGATACATAAATAAATAAAGAAATAAAGAAATACTTCCATTTGTTTATCATTGTGTAATACAGAGCCAAATTCCCCTGAATTTATACAATATAAAGAGTCCATATATACAAACATTGCACCATATGTTTGTGGGGTTGTGTGAATGTTACAGTCATTGTAAAAGCAACATGTCCAAAATGCATTATGCAAACCAAATACATATTTTACAAATATTTGAAAAAACACTTAGTTGCTTTGCCTCTTTTGGTATTTTGTATTATTTTGGTTTTCATTGGGTTGTCATTGTGTTTAGTTTACTAGTCTTCCATAAATGTTACACATTTAGTTAATCAGCATCACCTTTTCCTGCTGCAGTGATCACCCCTTCCAGATCACACTCTCACTTTCGTTCTGTGTTCACCAGATTTGCCAGTTGACTCTCGTATACTCCTGTGAGGTTCTAAGTTTGGTGCGTAGTGCATTATAAGAACCACAAAAATCTGTTGAACAGTTGTTTGAACAATACAATCCATTTTAGCAACCTGAAAAATATCTGCCATATTATAAGCAAGAATAGGATGTTTTTAAGTAAAACTCAACTCTGATGTTTCAAATACATTCCTCAAACTTGTACAAATAAGGATGCTTTAAGTCATTCAATTAAAAAAATAGCACTTTTGAATAAACTTTGGCATTATAGGCCACAGTGATTTTTTTTAAAATCCCAACAAGAATAGCTAGAAAGTTCACACAAGCCTATTAATTATGCATTACCATGTGCAGTGTTCAGAATAATCTTGACTGCCAATCACTGAAAACAGAGAATATCTAAATTGCTTCCTGTAACTCTACGTGAACTGCAAATTGTGTGAGCACCCCTCAGGATACAGGAATCCACTGCTGAGTGTTCTGAAAATGCATGGAGTCCAAGTGGTGCAAACTTTTTGAATATTCAGCAGCTTGGGTGAGATCAAAGTGAATTATGCAATTGTGTTATGAAACATTGATTATAAGAAAGGGTCATCTGTTTTCCAGCTATAAGATTGATACATTTTGCCCCACACAGATGGATCCAATATTTAATGGCCCATGCCAAACAATCTAACAACATTCTCTTTTTTCATGGCATTCCCTGGACAAATCATCGAACTCTACTTCTATAAATCTAGGCGAATATGAGCTATTTATGGCAGATTTGAAGTGCTAGCTGTGTGTGACCATCAGAAAGTTAAGAGGTAAACAAATTAAAACTGCTTTTTTAAATTTTGGCCTCCTTTTTTTTCCTTTTAGCAAGATTGGAGGACATGAGTTAAACCTGTACATCCCACTTCCCCTCCCTTAGCAACTTGCAGCAGCTGCAGACATGCGGATCATAGCTCATTCATGCCCATCCCAAGTATCATTAAAGACGCAAAGTAAAACTGAATCATTAAAGTGAAAATAAAGAAATGAAGCACTGAGGGAGGAGTGATAAGAGGAGAAGCGAGGATTCTGAGTTGAACTGTAATTGAGAGGAGAGGGAGAAAGACAGAGACAGGAAGATAGTGGGATTAAGGTAGGTAGAGTGTGTCTTGTAATGCTGAGCTGAGCAATGACTAGAGGCTTTCCCAGCCAAGCGGTTTGAGCCATCTATCAGTTCAGAGGGACTCCACAGGTCCTTTGCGGCATAAACTCTCAAAGATGACTCATTTCCGACTGACGTTCAAGGCTGACTAAAGTAGTCGAGGAACACACGGTTATAAAAGCACTGAGTTACAGCAGATTCACTCCATCATGAAAAATTGAAAACACAAAAAAGAGAAAGAAAAAATCTTTATCAAAGCTTTTGAGATTTGATGACATGTTGAGGTACTGATGTACCAAGAAATCAATTAGTTACAGGTGTTAGGCAGCTTTCATTTTCACCCTCTCTCATCAGGCAGCTGGAAACTCAAATATTCAATTCAAAGATCTTTAAACTTGACTCATCAATTCAGTGAAACTGTGTTACAGAAATCAAGATAATGGGCTCCAATCAAGACGCCCTATCATAAATCAAATTGTTTTTAACAGTTTTGACCAGAATCAATGACAAATGTGAAAAATATCACTGTTTGATTCAGTGTCATGGGAGCTTCTTTTTACATAGACTATTTTCAATATCTGTGTTATGAAGACAAGGTATGGTGATTAATCACCATCTTCCTGGCTAGACAAATTATTGGCCTCAGACATTTTAAAGCGCTTTGTCTAGTCGGAGTTATCAGCCTGCAAAATCAATTTGGTTCTGCTCGATACTCTGAAGAAAAATATGTAATAATGCATGTTAAATATTGCCAAAGATAATCAAACATGCCTTTGTGTTTGTGAAAGCAAAACACAATAATCCTCAGTTGACTGTGTAAGAAACTCAGATTAATTATATTACAATATTTTCCTGTTTGTCTTTGTTTCACTTAAGTGATTTATGAGGTTGGATTGAATTAGAAAATGCTTACTGTTATATGCAACAATAGTGTAGCTGTTGCCAAGAACAGTGAAGCGGTTTGTTTAAGATGTTTATAAGACTGCAAACTGGTGGTTCACGAAATTAACACCAATTGAAGAATAATTCAGAGTAAGTTCTTGGTTGTTTTTCCTAAAAATGATCAAATTTGAATCTAAGCGGTCAAAGTTGTCACATTGCAGCTTAACATTCAACACCTAATTTAATGTAAATATAAAAGAAAAAGGTGTGACACAAATAAGGTTAAAATGGAGGATCCTGAGGTTGAGAAATGTGTTTCAAAACTTACATGTGCAAACCATTAAAATCAAACATTAATTACTTACTCTTAAATAAAATAAAAAATAAAAAAATAAAAAGCAAAGTTTGCTTATCTTAGGAAGTAAAGTAGCAAATGTTATATTGTACATTTAGAAAGTAAAATAGGTACTCAATGGATTATTTACAAAATAAAGTAGCAAAACCGGTCTAGTTAGCTTGGGAAGAAATGTAAAAAAAAAAAAAAATTAAAAAATAAAGTCACAACTCTAGCATAGGTAACATAGGGAGTAACAAAGTAAACCAAGCTTACTTCATTCAGAAAATAAATTTACTAAATTGGTTGGGTGGACTCCCATGCATCCTGATGATGTAGAGTTGGTTCCTCCTGAACCCGAAACTCCACTATATGATGGAGCTTCTTCTCCAAAACCCCTGATTCAACCTTTCCAAACAAAACAGAAAAACTACTACAAACCGTTTACAGGTACATTTCAAAGAATACCAATGACTACAAAATACGCTGAACACAAGATCAATGAAAAAGCAAACGTGACTTTGACATTTACAACATTTTAATTTGAAGTTGATCTTAGCTTAAAACATTCTTATTCCTATGCTTTGATTGTCCTGCGATAATAATTATCCCCAAACGTTGCAAACAGTACAACTAAGGATTATGTTGAGAACTGAGACCAGAGGAACACTGAACATACTGCACTGAGGTAAACTAAAGACATAATAGACCTTCTGGAGTTCATCCTGTCCAAAGGATTTTGCTTTTTATCTCTGAGAAACACTGATTAATGTCCCAAAAACGCATTTGAGGTTACTAAAACTTGGATCTTCTTGCTGTATTTTGGGCCGTTATATATTCAGCGCTTCATGTCAGAAGAAAGAGAGTTAGTGGTCGACATCAATTGTGTGTACTGGCAACTGCCAGTTGGAACGAGAAAGGAGAGCCAAAGCAAAGAACAAGAATAAAAAAGTACTATGAACAAGCAGAGAAGGGCAAATATCAAATAGAGAAGAAAAAAAGGCCTAGAAGATTCACTGCTGTGTGACCAACCACCTGCTCCCCTGTGAATTAGCCCTTTCTTCACAGTTTGGACTCATCCAAATGAGTGCTCTGGTTGACAAATGGACTGAGCCCTCATACGTTAACTTTTCCTCCAACACATGATAAGCCCCTTCTTCTGAGATGTTCCGTTGTGCAAGCTTTTAATATGATAGCAATATTCCCTTTGAGCAACAGAAGGCTTTGTTGGTATAAAGTAAGAATTAAAAAAAAGTCACAATCAGAAAACCTACTGGTTTCCCTTGGACACCTCGCTGCTTGTAGGGACATAATAAAGTCTACAGGGCATTCAGCTCAGGGTATGAAAATGGCCACCATTATGACAGATTTAAGCCACCTCCTCGTGTCAAGCCCAGCCCTCCCAACATCCAGCTTTTATCTCTCGAGGGGAAGCAATTCACCCTGTACACTGGGGATATTCTTAAAAATCTCCTATTTCCTCGAATGGGCTTCCTTTTTCCTCCTTCTAATAATTGTAGCATTTTGTACATCCATATCTAAAAGATGCCCACTTACTAGGCTGCCAGCTTCAAAATTACAGCAACTAACTGACCAAAAATTGAATGTGGACACGCTTCTAAACAAAAGGACAGGACAATGAATATTAGGTGATGTCATCCAAAGCAGGAAAATAATAACATGAGGCAAATAAAGCTCTTTTGCTTTAAAACTATTCTTTATGAGAAGAGGGTTATGCAGGGGCAGGAGGCAAGTATGCGCAGATGGGGAGGCGGTTTAAATTCCGGCAGTAATCCAGAGAACTTAGTGCGTTTATCACTTTTATTAGAAAAAAGGGAAAACTTTATGTTTATTCCTCTGTCAGAGCTTTCATTAATTCCTTCTGCATATTAATGGCAGCTGAAAAATCTCCCACTATTCTGTTTGTTCACACCGTTACAATAGGCAGTTGTCCCACGCTGTGCTCATTGCTCAGATCTTTGTTCTGTAATTGTCAGGTGCTCAATATGTAATTGTATCATGCAAAACCCAAATAAATAGAAGTGCAAATAAAAAGCTTTTAGAAACTGAAACGGCTTTCACGGACCAACAGATGTCATTATTTTAAATATGTATTGGCTTTTGTTACAATGTGCATTTAAATAAAAGCAGTGTTTGCATGGATCCATCACAGAATAAGTCTTAGTTGAATTCTAATGACAGCGGTTTGTTTTTTTTGAAAGATTTAAAAACGACGTCATATGCTGCGTATGCATTGAGTAGTTTGCTTTTCTGCTCCCTTTAAAAGCACTGAGAAATGTCCTGACTTGCTCTATTCTACTTTAGTCCAATGATGCAACCTTGGATAATCTTTCATCAGATCCACTGAGTAACTTTGTTTAAATCCCAAAGCTCTGTTTTTACATGCAGATGTGCTTTAAAAAATGTCGGCCTCAGCCAAAGCTGGGAATAGGATTTTCATTTTTTTTTCTTAACTTAGGAGTGAAAAAAAATACTGGGCATGAAAACATGTAGATATTGTTCCCTTTATCTGCTGTTCTATTTTCTCTCAGTTTATTTATTCATACTTAATGTCTGTATGTTGTGAGCATGTGAAACCAAAGTCAAATTCCTTGTTTATATACACAAATTTGGCCATTAAAATTGATTCTGACTCTTCTTTCTTCTGATTTTAATCCTATAAATAACACAATAAACTGCAACTCACGATGTATGCAAACCCAAAACCTGATAGGTTTTTATTTTTTTAGCTTTTGCTCTCCAAAGTTCTCATTGTGGATTCTGTGAGAGCACCAATAATAGCTGCGATTGTCTGCCGTTCAGCAGGACAGTCGTACAATTTTTAGCACCAACTACATTAATCTCAAAAGAATATTTGCAGAAACATTGTCATACAGCAGATGTTCAACAGAAGGATGATGCAAATGTCACATCTTTGAGAAATTTTGGCTGGATGTTTTAAAGACATTACTTTCAGACACTGGTTATCTTTTGTAGGTAGCTCTTTAAGAACAAATACTGGCACAAAAATATAAACAACAATTCATGTTATGAGACTTTTGCGAAGAGGTGTACATTCTGAATAGATCACACAAGTGTTTAAAATCAAAGTGCGTAAAGGGAAACAGTAATCACCATGAACACACGATCCTCTCAATGAAACACGGTTTCCTGTTAAAGGCTGCAAAGGATTTGAGTCTGGAGCAGAACTTGAAAATTGATCTTAGCAGATGTCCTCCGTTCAATGTGACTGAGCTCGAGCTACACAGCTAAGAAGAATTCCCTCATTTCCTGACATCTGATCGTCCTCTTGGCGGTTGCTGATGGCATGGGTCTCTTTGGGGTTTTCATCTTTTAAGAACTGCCCCTGATCATCAGATAACAAGCAAACAAAAATCGAGATAAATAAATAACCAACCCACACTGAAGCACATCTTGCCTGAACTCCTTAAAATAAGGTCAAAAGCAAAAGATAATTAGAACCGATGCATATGGAAAGGATTAACATCATGAGATGTGATCCTCCCATCTGCTTCCCTCATCCCATCCATCAGTCATTCATAAGCCCCCATCGGCTGCTTTCTATCCCAACTTTCCTGCAGCCATTGTCCTCCTGCATTTGAGAAACAACTCACAAGCATTTGTTTTCCACGTCATCGTCATTAACAGGAGCTGTCAAATGTCAACCGTCACGTGTTGGGGTGGGTTCAAAAAGCAGGTTGCTTTCATTTTGTTTTTATCGTCCTCGTGAGACTCTTCAAGTTGCGATATCTATTAACCTTCACCGTTAGTGACAAGCACACAAAGACAAAGAGCTTGTACAGACATAAATATGTTTGGTTCGTCTTTGTTTGCCGAAATGACAAGTGTGGTGACACAGCAGTGGGAGCAATCCCGAGGGGGGCGTCGGACTGGGGAAGAGAAATAAGAGTGATAAGAAAGACAAAAGGATAAACCGGACAGATAAGGACGTGGAAGGTGTACATGTGTGAGTTAGAAAGGAGGAGGGGGGGCACCCTGACCCGCTTTTCTCCTTCAGGGGTCATGCACAAGCCGGCCACGATACTATCAGCTGTCCCTTATGGTGCCTGCCGAGGTCTGCTGAGATATAAGGTGATATATAGTTTTGATATAGCCTGTAATTACTGGCTGTGAAGGCCACATAGCCTTGAGGGAGGAACAGAAAAGGGGAAAAGAAAGAGAGAAGAAAGACATTGTGGCTTTGATGAGAAAAGGGTCAGTCTTGTTTGATAGCAAAAGTGTCTGCGACGCCCATCCCTGAAGCTACTTCGCTCATTTGAAAGTGGGACTGGATCCCGACATCTCTTGAAGAGACTCAGACAATTCTTCAACAATAACTTCCAAGAATATCCCACAAGGGACTAGGGGTTGCTGCAAGACTCACAAGCTGCAGCAAGTGTGTACACACTATGCAAATGACGTCAGATTGAGCTAAATTAATCATAGGTTGCACATTTCAATTACAGCATCATTAGCCTGCACTGCCAAGAGGAGACATGTTTATCCAAATGCTTGTGCACAGCCATGATGCTCAAAACACAAAGACGGAGCCAGATGTTGAAAGACATCCATTCATTTCATCCTGCCATGGCATCATGTGAGGCAACCTTTACTTATAAGCTCAGTGACGTGCCATTA
Source organism: Poeciliopsis retropinna (assembly GCA_010277075.1). Lineage (NCBI taxonomy): Eukaryota > Metazoa > Chordata > Actinopteri > Cyprinodontiformes > Poeciliidae > Poeciliopsis > Poeciliopsis retropinna. The sequence goes on from VMRM01000019.1 coordinate 7,250,559, forward strand.
CTCAGATAAAAGGTGCTTTTGGCTCCGTAATGGACGTTAATGGAACCAGGCACCTTAGCAAAGGGATCCTCAATATATGGTGCCTCGGAAAAGCATCCATTCCCCATGAACTTCCTTTAACATTTTGTCACATTACAACCACAAATTTTGTTGCATTTCATCAGGATGATAGAATACACAAAATACTAAGTATAGATTCTGTAGAAAGACCTTTAGCTGCTTTTGCTGTGGATGTCTCTACGGGCTTTGCACTTTCTTGTTTGCAAAGTAACTCTGTCCCTACCAGACTGAATGGAGAACAACTGTGGGACATCAGATTTTAGGCCTCACCACAGATCCTCATTTCTCTTCAGGTCTTTGACTAGGCCACTGAAACATGAATATTCTTTGATCAAAACCATTCTATTATAGTTCAAGCTGAGTGTGTGGGAAGGGACATGTACAGATAGACACGAAGTGTTGCTAGAGCACCTGCCCTTTTCCCTCTTTGGAAAAAAGTGCCCATTTTGATTTTTTTAACAGTGTTTAGAGTGCTTTCCAATTAGGTATTTCAAGATTTTATTTGAAACTAATAGGCCTCTGTTTCAAGATTTTATTTGAAACAGAGGCCTATGTACATTTCCTCAACAGAAATGTACATAGTATCAGCTTCGAGGACTAGGTGTGAGAAACAAAAGGAGAGCTAGAAGTGACTTTTGCTGTCACTGCTATTTGATTTATCCAACAACAACAAAAAAATACTGGTGGCACTCAGACAAATGTAAAGAACTTTGCAGTACCAAAGAGACAAACTGACCCAGCACATGTAAATTATGTCTAATTGGTTTGATTGCTCAGATTATAAAACATGTTGTTAAACCAGTTTCCTTTGTTAAATGAAACTGGTTTAACAACCAGGCATATTTACATTTCCCTGAATATAATTGCAGCAACATAGATTTTTGTTCTTGACGTTCATAGGGTTGCAAGATTTTATTTTATTTTTATTATTTCATACCAAGTAAAGTGGAAACAGTTACACAAGTAGCTTCGTAGAAAAGGTTCTGATGGTCTGGACAGATAATAAAATGTAAATGCTGAGCTACTGCAGGAACTTTTCAGGAGCAACATACAAAAGGTTTAAAGGTCCATCACAGCGGAGGAAAACTGCAGTCTGCAATATATAATGAACCCAAACATAAAGGTTTTTTTGGAAGGTGTTAATGAAGTTACTTGCTTTCACAGATACATTTGCCATGGTAACAATTTTTTAAAAAAAATTAGAAGTCAGAGTTTTTGGGGGGTTTTATGTATTTTAAAGTAAACTGGTTAAAAATCACTTAAAATGTGGCATTATGCAGATGGACAGCTGCAAACTTGGATGTTTTCACTCTGGACGTTTTAAGAGGAGTTTGAATTCCACAGGAAATGTTAGCTACAGACCTCATAAGGAGTCATACTTTTATTAAACTTAAAATTATTATTAACTGTAAAATATTAGTGTCAGCAAAAGTAATCACCTGTGTTAGCATTGGATATAATGCCTATGTTTGTTAAAATGCTTGTATTAAATAAGAAGCTAACATCATGTCATTTAACAGTACCTATTAATATGTGTAATGCTAAGAGCAGCTTAAAAGTTGTACCACCTGTGTCACGATCATGTCAAAATGAATTCAGAAATTTAAATCCAAGTAACACTGTGTGACATCCCAAACAATGTTATTGCCTACATCAGGCTCAGCTTATCAACATATTTCACAGTGGAGGATCCTGTGCTCCTTCCTGTGGACTCCCACAGAGTGTACTTTACTTCAACTCACATCCCTAAGTTACTGTTATGCTGCGATTACATAGTACCCTTTAAAGTTCATGGTGGTCATGGGTTTTGGACTTCCTCCAGAGTTTGATCAGGAGTGTCACATTGATGAGTTGACTTCAACCCACCATTCTGTGTTGAGACCTTCCAGTTCATTACGATGTGTAAAGTGTGAATGAAAGTATTATCTGAAAGGAGCTTTGATGAAAGGGTAACAGCAGCTTAAATCTTAAAAAGCTAACATTAGCATCTTATCTACAAATTGCAAGTGTTATTAGCTATGCTATGGTCAGACAACATGCAAGAATTTGAAAAGAGTTAAGTTTTCACCTCACCTCTGGGGACGATGGAGGAAACGCTCTGATCTGCAGTTAAGAAGTTAAGTATGCTTCATACACATTATAAATATTATGTAGCATAGAAATAGAACTTGGCTTGTGGAAGAAAAAAACTCAAGTTGGCTTCAAGTGAGTCAGAGTACTCTTTGTGGATGGCCTTGTCACCCCCCCACTGTGAAAGCGTTGACCCCTGCAGTTTCTGAGCTCTGCAGCTACAGCTCAAGTGATTACAATTCTTTCAAAAAAACCATTTATATTTGCAGGATTCCTCACAGACTGAATCACTCTGACTGTTTGAAATTTGAACAGTGTCCATCACCACTGCAGATGAAGAGGGCAGCCCTGGGCACTGATAATCTACTGCGCTATACTGGCATGTCTGTGAGCAGATAAGTGCAAAAAAGAGGCTTATTTTTCAGTTGAGCGCAATGTTCAGTACAAATGTCTTAAATCCTTATCAGGCACAGTGCATAGGCAGGCTGATTTATTTATATATCTTCGAAAATGTACGTCATATCGTTAGTTTTAACTCAAATTCTTGGAGCCAAAGTAAAATCCAGATGATTTCCATCTTGGTTTTGTTTCACAGGGTCTGCAGAACATCCTTGTACACTTTAATCAAACAAACGTATAGAGACCACAATAAGGAGGAAATCAGGCTACTTTGAACCATTTTGATGCTTTAATCACACTAATTTACTGTTATGGTGTGCACGCAAACATTGGGGACCATGAAATGAGATGGCAAAGACAAATTTCCTACAAAAATGCTGATGGAAAGTATGTTGGATCACAGTTGAAGGAGTCTCGCTTTTGTTAATTAAGTGAAACAGCAAATGAGGAAATAATTAATTTACTAGACAGAGTTTAATATAAAATGAATCAAGCTCACTCCACATATCATCAGTCACACTATAGCAATTACCTATGTAAGGCACACCACAAACATCTGATGTTTTTTGACATTTGTTGTACATTGTTGATTAATTGAACTAACTCTATCCAACAACAACCCGACACATTCCATGTATGTCAAATAGAAAAGTCACTCAAGGTATAAATCTGTGTTTCTAATTATGCTTTTTTTTTTCCATTAGTGCTGTTTATTTGTATTCTTTACAGCTGCAGCACACATTCAAGGGCTATGTGAGAACATTACAGTGATTCAGGATAATACCGGCAAGAAGGCTGAATGTAGAAAGAGAAGCTATTCTTTGGAATATTTTTCCATATAAAAAAGTTACTTTCTCTGTTTAAACGACTTGTTTCTGTTCTTTGACCTTAATGAGCCGAGATGCCTAGCAACGGCCCTGACAACCCGACTGTGAAAAGGTCGAAGGAGGTGGCACTCATTTGTTGTGCTAACCTTCACATGCTAATAATGCGTAGTAGAGTCACTGCAGCCATAAATATCATTGAATCTTCTCACCTGATCCCGACTAGTTTTCCTCATCCATTTTCAGCTCACAACACCCACACCCTTCATCCACTTAGTCACTTCCTCCGCCAAGAAAAAGTGCCCTGGCTCTGAATCGGCTTGTACTTATCTCTGAGCATCATTTAAACGCCCCTGCTAGCAATGAAATGCTAAAAAGACGGACTTCTTTGTGGTTTATGTCCCCTTTGGACCCTTTGATTCATTCCAGCCAGGATTTTTCAGTGTGAGTGGGCAGCCGGGAGAGAAAAAAGGGAGCGACAGGGTGCATCAATTGTGTGACAACTTGTTTCAAACTACCTCTTTTAACTATCCGCTGCTTTTCACATGGGTGATTATCTGAACTCTATGGAACCAAACTAAAAACCAAACAGCAATTGTTTGATAAAGCCGAAAAGTCCATTAGTATTTTGCTCAAAAGAGCAAGTCAAAAGTGGAACTAAAGCTTTGGAAATAAAAAGAAAATGGACATATGTTTAGCTTTTGGAAATAAAGTGAGCTAGAAAAAGTCAATTTAGAGTAGCAATTTAGATAAAGCCTGTCCCTTGGCATTGCTCAAGGGTGCTTTGACCTCGAAGGAATGAGTACCCCATGCTTAGAAAGATCTCAGCATGGAGCTTTCATTCTGCTTTTAATGCTGCCATATGTCAACAAAATGGCTCCTGCACACTAAATGTACATTCAATCCGCACTCCCCCTGGAGTGCAATACTTTCTGAAATTCAAGCTTAGTTAAAACTACAAAACAAGTGTATGTATTACACTAATGTTAGCAATAAATTACACAGCGAAGGCCATCACGCAGTTAGGCTTTATTGTAGCTATTCAGATTAATAGGTTTGGGTGTCACAGTATTTTGTTGGGTTTTTTTTGTCTTTTTTTTTCTCAAAAGGTTTGTAATTCTGGGGACACAGCTTCAGTCTGCCACAAAAGAGTAATTGTTTTTGACAAACAACTGCTAACGATAATTGATGCGTGTCAAAACTAATTGATGGCCAAAATAGAGAAACAGTGGAGAGGTTTTTGTTAAGAGAAGTTGTTTATGCATCACTGCGACTCTTTAAGTTAAACATCAGCAAAGATAATTGCACATAACATATAACAACATGAGATTTTATTGTTAATATTAATATACGCAATTATCCATTTTGCAGCCTCCATTCTCTTCAGAAATAAGATTATTTAAAAAAACTGATTTAATTTAAATTTAGAAAACCTCAGGTTTTATTTTCTACCTCCTTTAACCGTTTTTTTTTTTTTACATGAAAAGACCCTCAAGTTGATTACTGAGCAGCATAAAGCAAATTAAACATAAGTGCGCGCACACTAAGGTCATGTTCTGAATTAGTCCCAAATATCACCATTTTTATTATCCTGATTTCTACTGCGAGCACCAAAGAGCCGGAGCGTTATGAAATGAAAGAACTAATTGTAAGACACATGATCTACAGGCAGTGAAGATTTAGACAAAGACAACCTGAGTAAATATATTTATTTATCCATTTGTTAAGGAAAATGTTGTCCATACCAACACAGCCTTGTGAGAGAATACTGCTAAAGTGAATTTACTTTGATTAACCACATTTTAAGAAAGCCGGGTTTAGTTTCCATAGCCACGCCCAAGGCTGATTACTACCAGACATGTAGAATCAGGAAATGTCAGACTCATCACCATAACTTCCCTAAAGCTTTCAGTTTTTGCAAGTTTACACTGAAGAGAGGCAACATTTTCCTAAGGAAACATATCTTAATATGATAAAAAAAAAAAAAAAATCTTTCAGTAATCAAGTCAAGGTGCTTTCACACCTGATATATGCAGTAGATTTAAAATTAACCCTAGTTTGTTTTCTCCCGATGGTGCGATTCGTTTCTATACATGTGAATACAGCAATCGCAATAACCATGCCACAACCGTTTTAATAACATTTTACAAACTACCTTTAGAACCGTTCATTGAGTGTGTTCCACCCTTAGACAACACAGCTACCATACACTCTGCAGTTGAACCTACCTGCAGCCAATATAGAAATATAGAAATAAAAAAAGGAAAGACAATGGTAAAAAGTTTTTGCATCAAGACAGCAATTCGGATCCTCTTGTATTACTTTAAACCTGTTGGCTATGTTGTGATGGTCACATGACAATAAAATTAAGTGTGTGCATTCAGACTTAATCTAAATCCTCTTTGTCTTACTTTTAGTTTGTGTCAACACGGCGTTTTAGTGTTTTTATACAAGAGAAAGAAAGCACTTTACTTTCCTGTTTAGCTATTGCTCAATCAGTGACAGATCATTGAGTGAGAGCAAAATAACAGCCGAAGTGGTCTGTTGCGAAACATTTTGCTTATTCTAGTTCTTTAATGTGTTAAGCAACTATGCTTATGAAAGTTTCACTATTTAGAGACATAAATTAGCATTCTTAACCGTTAATCCCACAATCAGCAAGCAACACTGAGTGTGGGTATGACTTCAAGCTAACTGATGGCTTCATTCCCACGTTTAGCACTTTAGTTCATTTGTATGTGCAATTACCTTTGAGACATGATCTTGTAGGCATCTGGAAGATAACACCGCGTGTTCTCCATCTGCGCGGGGTCTGCGTCACAGATTTTGTCGTCCGTGCGGCCGTAGTTGGCGCTCTCGATCATAATGACGTCCGTGCCCGGACAACGCAGCTCGATGGGGTAACTCTCGCAGGACAGCTCCCTTCTCACCACCGCCATCGGGATGGGTGCTCTGCTGAAAGCTGCAGAAAACAACAAAAAAGTAATGAAAAGAAAAGTTTGAGAATTTTTGCCATCTTTTTATTCTGATGCAAGTTGAAGATTTCCATTAAAAAAAAAAAAAAACAAGAAGAAGAAAATAGCTAAAGCAGCTTCATCCTGGAGTTGGCTGCATTTGTTTATGAAGACCTGAATATAATTATGCATATTTCAACTGAAAAAAAGAAGAAAAAAAATACAAGAACAGATGGGAAGACCTGCAATCAAAAGGTTTGACACCGAGACATATGCAAAGAGCTTCTCCACCCTTCTCTCAGGAGTGTGGGCTGATAGGACACGAGTTGTTTAGAGTAGGAGGATGAGCAACACCACAGGGGCTCTCGAGAGGCCAGAAGTTGTGGAAAGAAGACTGAGTACAAGACTGACACTGATCACACATAAAGGAGTAGTGTTTGTTGGCTTTTCTGTGAGAAAATACACAGTTCATTATTTGGGCATTAAACTGGGAGATTAGAGCCAGAAACACAGAAAACTGTGTGTAAAGGAAACATGAGAGCTGTAGGGTTTATTGTGTTTTAAGGGGGTCACACGCAGGCAGGAAGTAGAGGGTCGAGATATGGCTTAAGTCAGAGGTAGGAGTCAAATTGTTATAAAAAGGCTCATGTTAACTGCCCAGAACAAATAAATGGCTAAGAAACCATCTATTTGTTAGACTGAGTGACAGCCGTCTGCGGGACACTGTTTTGCTGTTGCATGAGCTTGCAGGCCCATGAACGTCTGCAAGCTGAGGCTGCCACATGAATGAGCATGTGCACAACAGTCTGGAGACTGTCTGTGTTTAGATTCAGATATTAAAAATCGAGCAGAAAGCATAAACATTAGTCTCTGTGACAGTCAGGGGAAGTTTGAAAGTTTAAGAGCTTATAAACATCCTTTCAGACAAGTCTCTGGGATGCGTAAAGGACTGCGAGATGACGCCAAGCGAGACAGAAAAGGAGAAGCGAGAGGCAGAAAAAACAGGAGAGTAGATTAGTCTTAGTGACAAAGAGAAACATACTTAAAATCTGCTGTGTTTTAGCTAAGTAGAAAGGCGGGGGGTTCTGATTTTAAGATTTTAAAAGTTTGAAAAAGATTTAAAAGCTATTAAAATTGAACATGTGACTGGATCATTTTCAGCAATTTTAGAGTAGAAACAGCACCTTCCCACCTGACCCTGTGGGCTGCAAGTCAGTTGTAGATGACTTCCAAATGAGAAAAAAATAAAACATGCAACTTAAACTTTTCCTTTTTCCAAAGATGGATGCCTGTGGTTTGGTCATCAAAGGACCTCTCTCGATTTATGAGAATGGCATTTTGAAATAAACACTGGTAATGACCTATAATGAGTCAACGACATGTTGGTAAAATAACAAGCCTACTGCAGACAAAACAGCTAATATAGCTGCATAAATGGGCAAATTAAGTTTGCCAGACTCACCGGCCAGGATGAGATTCTAAAAATATAACCTTGATGCCACGGTTCCGTGGTATTCACACAAATATTTAAATTGAAAATGCTTAAATGCTTTTATACAAACAGCAAATCATATATATTATACATTATTTTACTAAATGACTATAAAAATTGCAGAACTTCTGAATGGAAATTACAATGTCGTTGCCCACAGTGGAGGCTGTCTGCAGAAAGGTTCTCTCTCTTTACCACTTCGTAAAAGCAAATGGAGGATGCAGGGCGACAGTAATTCCAGCTAACCATGGATTAATATTTAAAACTTAATAAATGTGACGCTTTAAAGTCTCCATTTATCATTCTGCCTTGCAAAGCAGTCTGGAGCAGAGCATGAGGATCCTTTTTGCAAACCTATGGAACACAGGAGAAAACAACATGATTAAGATTTTTTTAAACAAAAATCAAAAATTGGAATCAAACTGTGAGATAATAAGAGTCCCAATCCTATTTGTCTGATAATTCCTTAGGCTATCTGCTCCAAACCAGCCTGCAGTAAGCTGCTCAATAGACATGACATTCATAGTCAGAAAACAGTAGCATAAAAATTACAAAAATAACCTCATTTTCATTTCCAGAACTCCACTGTATGTGTCTTTTTGTGACTTGGAATGTTTTTAGACACTTGGCTGTGTCTTTTTTTAGTCTCCTGCACATGTACAAAATGTGCTCTGTACATGTGGAGAAAATGCAAGTTGCGTTCATCATTCCCTATTAATCGTAATTTCCTAAGAAACATTCACGGTTTTGAAATTGGAGCTTTTTAAATTCTTAGTAAATCGTGAAACCAGACCAAGTCTACACTGACTATACTTGTCTATGCAATATTTACGTCTAAATGCTTTAGGACTGTGTGAAAAACAACAACAACAACAAAAATACATTTAAAACCACTCTGCTGATTCTGGTATTTCAGCTGCCACTGATCTAAAATATTTGTTACGAGTATTTGAAAAGCCTGACCTCTTTTTTCCCCTCATCTTATGTATACCTCTGCTTCAAAACTAAGAATACTAGAAATACAGCAAATCACACAACAGCTATATAATCAGTATTTTCCCATATTGATCTTTGCAGTGATAGTAGAATACTTTTATTTAAAAACAAAAGTACATCCATTTATGTTTTTACATGAACCAATGAGCTGCTCTTCAGCATGCTCCCTCCAGGCCCTGTGAAAGTGCTGGAGTGAGCAACGTTTTCTTTGTTTATGTGGAGCATAGAGCAGCTCTATACGTATATCAATATGTCTGTAAAGCAGCTAACTGCAGGCTAGACACACAACCAAGACAGTCTGATCATTTAATCAGCTAATATTAGCAGATTTACAATGGAAGGAAAATTACTAGTACATTTCTTTTTTCTTATTTTATTTTTGTGCTTAATTGCTCCTCTGCATTACTTTAACATCAGTGGGAATAACTTGGGTTTGTTTGTTGTTTGTTTTAAAGAAAAGCAATGAGCAAAAAGTACATTTTGTTTGAATATTTCCTTAAAAAACACTGTTGGCTGGTATTTTCAGCCTCCCATTATAGTTTCATACCAGCCCATGTCCTGAACAAGAGAAAAAAAGTACCAGATTATAATTTGTTTGAGGTACTGAGTTGCTACAATGACAATCTCTCCTTAGCAAACAGTACGTAATGTAATTTTGTGTATCATTGTGGTCGTCACTCCATTTCCATTTTCAAAAGTGGAAGGCGGAACATCTTTAAGAGCCCTGAAGTCACAACTAAACAGATGCTGTCAGCTAATTTTTACCAAAGGAACACAGTCTCAAATGTGTCGTGCAAGAGCACGTTGTAAAAGATGATGACTGTGAAGGCTTTGTAAAAAAAAAAAAAAAAAAAAAACACCAACAGAATCTCTCATCTCTTTTGATTCTTTTTTTGCGTCTCAAGCACATAAGTAACAACCCAATTAACCTGAAAAGGGTGGAGCATGCCATTTTCTATCCTTACTTCTATCATTTTTCTCACTCATATGATTACCTTATTATATGACACGTCTGGGATTTAGGTGATGGATCTTTCTTTTTTTTTGTTGTTGTTTTTTTGTTTTGTGTGGAAATTCATCTTGAAACTGTGATGTAATGATGATTTTCTTCTTGCAGATTTGTCCGGCATTTTGTCAGCTCTTATCATCTTTCTTTTTGTGTCAACTTTTTACTTTTTTTTTTTATTATTGGTACTTAGGCTTTGTTCAAGTTCCAGTGGCTAGTAATGTCTAATTATACTTCTTGAAATCTCTTAGTGCAACAATGTCAACCTGACTCTTGGCGTACAAATCACATCAACTCGAGGAGGCTGAGATCAATGCTCTGTGGGGGGAACAGACCATCTGTTGCAGCACTCTTTGTTCTTAAGCCTTCCTGATGGCATTGCATGATGGATAGGTGAAAAAAAAAAATCCTTATGTGCATAACACAAGAACAGCAAGGCACACAATCTGTAGCAATAAAAGTCAGCCAGGTACTGCTCTTTATATTTCCCTACAAATAAACGCAGCAAACACAAAGAGATGCAATGAGGTGAAGCGACAGGAGAGGACCGTCATTATCGTGTCATTTCATTTTGTCTCATAAATCATTCAAACCCCAACACACTAAAGCACACTTGCTATTGAAACATCACAGATTGGAATAATTATTTCCAATGCAGGGATGAAAGCTACCAATTATCTTCCTCTTAGTGGGAAGATTTATTCCGCCTCCTAAACAGCACTGGTGTGAATCAAACCAAAGTTTGCTGAAACAAATAACAGCATGCGAAAAAGGGAGATAACACAGGTTGACTCAGGCAGGTGCACTTAGGAAACAGAGAGGTACGTAATTTAGTTTGATTAAAACAGAACAAATTGCTTTTGATCCTTGCATATTTGCATTTGGTCTTTAAATGAGAGCAAGAAAGAGAAACAAAAATATGTATACATAAAATAGCTTACGTAAAGAAAATTGTAAAAATCTCAACTCCTCTGTTCATAATTGTAGGGTTTATCGTGTTTTGGCATGTTTTACCAGTGTGCAATGTTTTAAAAAAGAGAGGAAAGTGAACAAGTAGAAGACCAAAGGAAACCTGCATAAAAAAACTACTAGCCAGTGAGCAGTGTCTGAAAGTCAGAGATTTTAAAAGTAGAATACATCATTCTTCCATAATTGGGACCCTAACATGTTCTAAAATTCTGTAAATCTGACCCAAGTGTACAAAAGAATCAAGACTATGTTGACAAAAATAGAGGGTAAAAACCATATTTGATCAACTATTATACAGAATCACATGACAAATTTCTAGAATTTGTCACTTGTTATAATCTAACATAGGGACTCAAGAAATCACTCAGGTATACTGACTTCTTATGTACAAAGCTTGTCTTCAATTTATTTAACATTCCTAGCAGAGTAAAACTTAATGCTTTAACTTAATATTGCAGTATTGTACAAGTTTACATGGAACAACTTTAGACCTCTCTCCAAAATGCCTGCAATTGATGCCAGCATTCCCAAAACACATTAAAAAAACATCAGCGAACACAATGCCGTTGATACGGGCACCGGCAATCCTCTAATGCAAGTGGGTAAAAGCATGCCAGTGATGGCTCAAATTACCCAGATAGTCAACAACTGTAAGTTTAATTACATCTGTGTCTGGAGGGTTGTGATTGATAGGGCTCATATTGCCCAGGTAGGACAGCCAGCATCCTGCCTCCTTCTCTCACACACAGTCTCTGCGTTGCTATATACCTGCACACACCATTGTCCCATCCACTGAAAATCGAAATTAGCCTCGTAGAAAGTCTTATCTGAGCCTGTGTGTTCCATCTGTTTTCTCCCTCAGCTGCGAAAACTTTAGAGCTGTATTTATATGCAGCCCGTGTCTCTTTTTAGCACGGCAGATTCTCCCTGGATAATTCTTTTGACAAGTGCACGGCTGAAAATGGAAAGAAAAGGGATAGAAGATTCAGTTAAGCAAACCGAAGTCGTTATAATGGAATCTTCTACCACTTCTAAAAAGTATTTTTCATTGTGACGCCTGCATGTGACGTAGCTCGCTAATGATTATTTCACAAATACGCAATTACTCACCAAAAAGGGCAACAGAAAGGTCAGAGAGAAAAATGGTCATTTGGAAAATGTCGCTCCCCCGCAGAGCCGCAACAATCACTCTAAGGAGAAATTCTTTGATGCACTTATTGGGTGCTTGCTAATGATAATGGAAAATAAGGAAGGGGAAATTTTTTTACCTAAAATGTTCATTCTTGCTTTTTTTGACGGATTTTTTTTCTCACCTTTCCTTGAACCAAAAGACTCTAAAGCGCAGACAGAGCGGGATATGACATTTAAAAGTCATCACTGGGTACAAAACAGTGGCCTTTGGGGGCTGGCTTCTTTTTCATGTCTGGTGAAAACATGTCAGGGTGGAGCTGTTAAAGTCCACTCTTGCTCACAATAGACTGAACTCTGCTGAATGAGCCAAAATCTGGTGGGACATGAGGTAGCTTCTAAGGAGGGATCCATCATTTTAGATAGGAAAGACTCAATAAAGGCTGATTTCAGTCAAGAATGGACTTGTCCTTTATAAGTACTGGATGATTTAAAATGTCTCTCTGAAATTATAACTAATAGTAAGGACATAGAGGCTTATGGTGTCAAAGATCACAAGAGTGCCTGCAAAGTGTGCTGCAGTAATAGCAGCAAGGTCCAAAATGTTTGGACCTTTCTGACAACTGTCCATTAGACCCAGCATTATACAGTCACGTGGTTTTGGCACATTTGTATTTGCACACACCTTTTATACAACAACACAAACCATCTGGGGGGCACAACCTTACATGACCTACAGCGGTTTCCCCTTCTTTCCCTGCATCCTCGGTTTTGCTTTTATGAAATGCTCATTGAGATGGTGCCACACTTTTCTGTAGACAGCCTTGTCATGAACAACAAGGAGTTATTAACAATTCACCAGTCTTGTTTTTACAGAGAATCCTAACGAAGAATCCTACAAATAAATTGTACATGATTCCTCATTGTGTCAGATAAACATCCCTCAAAGTATTTATTTCTCCCAGAGATAGAAAAAACTACAGAGTAGACTAGCTCAAGAGAAATATCAACATTTATGACCAAGCACATTTCTGCGTAAATAACATAAACCAATCAGACAACACATCACCCAGAGCTCTGTGGAAATAGTTCAACCCTGGTGTCTGGTGTCTGGTGTCGAGTTTGGCAGGTGGATGCCTCTCTGCGAACAAAATGATGCAATTTTTATCAATCAGAACCATCTTTGGCAATTCACACTAAGTATGTTGGGGCCTTAACTTTTAAAAGATACTCGCTATTTTAGACCAGGAACACGCCAAAAACAGCTACAGTTTTAAAGATGTTCTGATCAAATCACCTTGCCATAACCGTCACCTGGTCAAACTCTGAAGACCCCAGTATGTTCCACCTTCTAAGAGAATACTCATTATTACCATTGTCATGATACTGCAGTTATACAAAGCAACAAGATGTTCCTTAAACATCTAAGTAGTTTTAGTGCAAAGAAAGGAGTGTAGAGATTTAAAAAAAAAAAAAAAAAAATCGTTAGGTGGTTATTTTCAAATATCTCTTATTTGTGAATGTATGTTTGAAGAGGGGTGGTTGCATTCAAATTAACTCTGACTTCATCAAATTAATGGTAGATAGATGGAAGAGGGGAGGAGGGGATTGCAAGGGAGCTGATTCAACAGATCAAATGTCTCGCTTTCCTAGGAGCAATGCTGGATGGGTCCAGCCCCCAGAGCTAGTGATTAATTAGCACATGAATCTGGGAGTGGTTATTTGATTAGACCAATGGGAGTCTGTCACACCAACTTCTTAGTTTGCAACAAATGACAAACTAGTGGGTGTAGGAGGGTAGGAAGAAGTTTCTTGAAAAGACTACTAGGCAACAAGCAGGCACTGTCTTTCAATAATACATGAGGGATTATTTATCTTGAGATGAGATGCAGATCAGTCTAATTGTTCTCAAATAAATTACGTTTACCCATGGCTTAAGGCAGGCAAATCTTCAAGACTCCCTCTGTTTTTTTGTTTGTTTTTTAAGAATGTAAAATTATTTAATCGTCTGCCGATTTAGTGTTTCAGGAGAAAAACATCAATATGAAAAAATGCTTTTCTTGAGGCATGTGAAGAATGTAAGACTTAAAAGCATCAAATTATTTTCACCTCCCACTCAAAGGATGGTCAAATAACTCCCAGGAAACAAGGCTGGAAGCTTGGAAAATGACACCAAAAATATTTGTGTTATACATATATATAAAGGTATAACATGGTGAATTCCCACATGACAGACATTTCAAACATCCTTGACACTTTTGACACTTTTGACCAACGATGCTGCTGAGAACAATCAGCATTGTTTGACAGGATCCAGACATCCGTTAACGCAGCAGCCAAATCGGGCCATTAGTTTTGTTTCAGCTCGCATTTTCCGGCACGCATCCGAACGCATTAATTGCCAACAAGAAACTTGCGCTTGGAAATTCCAGGGGAAAGGGAGAGAGAAGACTGATGGTGGGTTACTGCAGGGCGGAAAAATGTACAAGTACGAGTTTCAAACTGTCAGTCAAACTGCCCATGGCGCCTGGAGGGAATGAGCTCGTCAGTGTTAACAAATTAGCACAGGGGGGATGCAGAGGCAGTGCTGTTGTAATAAACTACTACACCTAGAAATATCAGGCTCCTTGTGGTGAGAGGTGGGGTTTTTTTTTACATTATTTTTAGGGTAAACCATATGCAACATCCATCCACAAGATAGTCATTACATGGAGGCAGAATATTACCTTTCCTTCCCTGCTGCTACCATGTGTCAACATAGTTAAAGTTAATAACAGAGATGCAATAAATTAGTTCCTATATGTGGAGAACATTCAAACCACAGCAACTTGCATATCCTTCTGTGATACATTTTAATCTGGCAGATATCTAAATGTTGCATATGCTCAAGTAGACAAACAAGTGCATTTCCATCACTCTTTACAGGTTCTTTCAAACCTACTCCAAAAGAAGGGGTGAAGTGTCTCTTCATCTAGGACCCACTTCAGTTGAACTAATCACCACTTTAATTTGTGAAGTACAAACAACGCAAGAAAAAAGGGGTACTTTCATAAAGATCTAATGTTAGAAGTCCTCATATAAGCCACATTATATTGTTAGGTTAGAACAAGTTGGGTCACATTGAGATGTGAGATACTTAGGACAGAATAAAATAAAATCGAAATATCCTTTATTGTTCCATAATGAGGAAATCTATATGCAAAAGCAGCAAATTGACAGGCAATCAAAACTAGTATTTCCACAAAGAAATATGCAATATAGAATAAACAAATAAAAAATGTGTACTTCACATAAAATGGTCTACTCTGGTTCAAAGTGAGTAGGTTCATTCAAAAAGACAGACTATTTACAAGTAGTGACAATAAAAATCTTAACCCTAACCTAGAATAAAACTCCTTGAGACCAAAGATCTATTTTAAAAGAGCATCCTGACAATCATACAGATTAAATGGAGTAACTGGATTGCTTTCCCAAGCTGTATTGTCCCATACAGCCACGGTTTACAGCAGGTCCACTAAAAGTCCAGATCTACACCGAATGGAGAACATGTGGCAAGACTTAAAAACCCTTGTGCACAGATGCTACGCATGTAAAGTTACACTTCAGATTTTCTTTGCGCAAAACAAATTCAAAAGCCATGTCAATCTGTTATTTTCCAAAAATGCAGCACTTTGTGATCCCAACAACATTAACTGAATTTTGTAGTAAGAAAGGTGATAACATTGAAAACAAAAATAGGTTTGATCCGAAGGCAGTGTGTAATCTACAGAACTTCACATCAAAACAAGAATAAATATGTTCAACATTAATCTTATTTATCTGGAGACTTAACGTCTTTTCTGTTTTTAGCTCTAATCAAAGTGAGATTTGGATCATTTCCGATTTCACTTAGCCACGTGTAATCAAACCACAGAGAGTGCGCTATACTCTACAAGCAAAGCAGTGCTCTGCCAGGAGGTCCAAGCCAGAGCTGAATGTGTACAGCAGGCAAGTGCTGCGCCAGCGGCTCATGACAGCGAATGGAGCTTTGTTCAGCTCCAATCATGTCTGACATCGTTTTACTGTTCTCCCTCCTTTCATTGCCTTATCCTTTTTTTTCTCTAGCTTCGTCTCCCTCTGCTCCTACAAACCACCGACCCACCGACCCACATGTTCGCCATCACTCGAGGGAACATCTCAGCCAAGACTAATGCACCTTGGCCCCCACCTACTGTACAGAGCCTCCTCTGGCTTAAGCTAACACAATCCCCTCCACACAGTCAGGGGAGGTACACAACTGCACACAAAGACCTACAAACATGGCTCCCAGAGCAGACATGATTCAACATGGCCCTTCAGTAACACATGCCCTGGTAGTAATTGAGGTCAAAGAGAAGAAACAACAGGCTGAAATTTCGTCTTGTGTGAGAGGAAAGAGGTCTTTTCCTTACTCTTCTTTGACTCCACATTACCTGATGGAATTGCCTCGCAGCATACCAGAGGCAAGAGCTTGGTTAAGTTTAGCAAAGTGAGCTGAGATAAACTGCAGTGCAGGCATGCTAATACAACAATTTCAGAAAAAGGAGGTTCAGACGAGGCCAGGAAAAGAAAGCGAGAATATAACCTACCAGTGTACAAATATCTGTCCCCTTAAACATTTCTTCTGTTTTTCTTTTTGTTGCAGTTAAATGTTACACAAAACCAAAACAATGAGTAAATAGAAAGAACTGAAATGATGGTTCCATCTTTAAAGACAAAAATATTACACATGTATTATTCCATACTGTCCCTTAACTAGTAAACTATTTACTTAACCCAATTGGCCAGTGCATATTAATTTATTTTGCTTAATAACTTAGCATTTAAAAAAAAAATAAGGAGATCAATAGTCATAGAAATGCTCAAATAAAATCACTTTGGAGTGCTTCCTCCAAGATCACATCTTGGATAATTGCTAAATCAAAATATGAATAGTGTACAATATGCCTTCATGCAAATACGTCTCATGTTTCTGGAACTCTCAAGCGGAAGTAGACTAACAGTTCCAAGGAATTAAACTACAGATAAGTTGTTAAAGAGAATCAGTTTTTAATTCCCATCACTTGTGGAAGACAGCTCCTTCTTATATCTGAAAATATCAGGTACCAAACTGCTAAAAATGCAAAATTAAGAAACGGTGAAACAACTGAAAGTGCCTGGTGTCAGTGAAAAATTAAAAACAACACAGCCACTTATAAAAATGACCATTGACACTAATGGAAAATGCTGTTTAACGTCAGTCTTTAAAGCATGCAGCTTTCATGTTGTTATAAATGTCCTGATCCCATTAAATCAAATATTAAATTAGCTTTAATACATGTATCTAGAGCATTGGCATGTCGTTATATTTCAAAAAACCCTTTGAATATTAGTGTCATCTTTGTTAAGAAAATGACATGTTGTCATGTGGATTGTGTGGTTTTGTAAACTGGTGGTTAGATTTAGGTACAGAGTACTTGGCAAAATAAGCAAGTTCACTGTTTAAGTTCGCACACATATGTGTTTTTTTTTTTTTAATTCAGCTATCAAGTAAACTTGAACAAAAATAGATTTTGTTCTTTAAATTGTGTCCAACAGTTAGTTAAAACCTCAACAAATTGACAGGGGGCATGCAGCTAGATGTGAGTGTATTTTGTGAGGACTTCAATTTTGTACCTTTTGAATCCGCAGCAACTAAGGGTTAATATGAGTAATTTTTGTTTACAAAATGAATAAATAGAGAGAAGTCATTTGAGTGCATTAATTGACTGATTTGCTGGAGTCGCTTGTTAAAAAAAGGACCATTTACCTTTATGTTACAACTCAGGTAGGGCCATTCATTCTAACACCTCGCCGGGCTTCTTTCATTCCCATAGCAACCTGCAGGTTTGTCGAAGGTCCTTTCACATAAAATATAGCCCGGGCTGATGACAGAATACTTAGAAAATGTGTTCTCTTGTAATGAAATGAAAACCAGGCAATATCACCATCTGAATGGATCCCTGGGGCTCGACTTATTATGGATGTATTAATAGAGCAAAATGCGGCGCGTAAATGGAGCTGAACTCCAACACACTGGCCACCAGGTTAGTGCCCACCTCCTCCTACCCCATACCAGCTGTCACAACAAAAAACCCTTAATGACTTCTTGCTCTTGGCTAAAGCTGATTTGTGTCTGGTAAATGTTGAGATTGTAATGAGAAAAAAAAAAAAAAAAAAAAGCAAGCATTTAATCCAACTTGATTCAAATCAGTGGACAAGAAAAACACCACCATGTCGATTGTACGCACAGCAGCCTGTAATTTGTTTGTTGCAAATTGATAAATATATATCCAAAAGGAAAATATGGCAGAAACATTAGAATGACAGACCATATTGTTTGCTGATTAAATCCTTTTTAAAGGCAGTATGAAATATTTGGACATATTTGGAATTTGTGGTGTTTGGAAGAAACAATCCTTCGACTTTCCCCCTATTTGTGGATGGGAACAGAAAATCGATGCTCTCCTTCTGTCACAGCATCTTGTGTGAACTTGTTTACATTCTGTTCAATCAAAATTTGCCTCGTATGAACACTCTGGCTTTTTGTATTGCACCGCACTGATTTGTTTCCTGTGGAAGAGTACATTCAGAAATAGACCAAAGCCAATTCTCTTCCTCATTCTCCTGCAAGTACTTTTTTTTTTCCCTTTTTGGCAGCATAATATGTGAGGGCAAAAAGCATGAATTAATACCAATTAAAACTCAGTGCTGTAGTGTTGACATACATAATAAAGAACAAGAAGATATATAAAGGAGAAAATTAAAATTGTAATTCCATGCATATTCTATAACACTGTTACATTTTTCAGTTACACTCATACACTTTTTTATCCATTATTAGTGCCACTGGAGTAATTTTTATATTACGAAGGGTCGGGGGGAAATTTCATGTTTTTCTTCTACATACAGTCCACAATGCAGCACTAACTATATTCTTTCAGCACATAAAGGAATTTAATGTATGCTTTTAGTCCCCATGTTAGAAAAAAGAAGTATTAATAATTCTTAAACTTGTTCACAATTTGTCACATTACAACTTTAATATGTTGGGATTTTATGTTAAAAGTCTGAAAATCAGAATTGTGTGCCACCTAGTAGAATCACTTTTTGCTTCAACAACCCCCATGTCATGGTGTTACCACCAACATATCTCATCTTGGGGATGGTGCGTTCAGGGTTTATGTGCAGTTTTCAGCCACAACTAGTGTTTTGCATGAAACCCCAAAAAGTTCAATTTATAAACAAATCATATTTTGTACAATTTCTCACAATTATGTTGCACTTTGTGTTGATCCATCACAAAAAATCCCCAGAACATACGTTGACGTTTGTGGTTGTGACATCGTTAAATGTGCACAAGTTAATCCTTCTTCACTAAAAAAAAAGGTGTAAGACAGTGTAGTAGAGTGCAAACTGTATGCTTTATGCCTGCATTTTAGAGCAAAGGAAGGTAGATTCTAAAGGTATCTGAGTGAGTAAAGATGCGGGATGAGAGTGAGCTGAAGCGAGTGGGGGTGTGGGGGGTTGCCCTATATTCTGTAAGACTCCAGCGGCTGGTGAAATTTGATCCACTGGATGGCAAGAGCAGATTAAAGGCTGTACTTAATAGCAGCTGGCTCCTTTGGTTTATCTCCCTTGTCATTTGTTAATTCCGACATGCTCATCTCCGTGTGCAAGTGCGATACATTAGCCACCACAGCGCTTTCCTCGCAGGAATATTGTTGTTTTGCAAATGCATACAGAAGATGACGTCAAGGCTGGAAGTCTTTAAAATCAAAACCTCCCTTCTTACTGTGATCCACCCCCCGCACTCTCCTGCACTGATTTAATCTTGTGTCCTTTTATTCTTCAGCTGTGTGCCCAGAAGGAAAGTACACAGGCTCTTTCTGTGGGGTCACAGAGCCCAGAGAGCTTATTGTGCGACGCTGTGGTGAAGGTAGATCCCTAGCATTGGTGTGCTACAGCAGGACACAAAAATGAGATGACAAGAGAATGTGTGGGCGACTGTTGTTAAAGACGGCTTGTGAGTAAAAAAAGAGCTAATGAGATGAATAAAAAAAGAGACAAAAATAAAATAGCAAAAAAGAGTGGGAAAAAAACACTGAGTCCTGGAGGTGGATGCTAAAAAGTGATTCCCTTCCACCACCCACAGAGCATGAAGCAATCCCATTCCACATGTATGCAATGAAGACATTGCTGCAGAAATTAGCCTGGGTGGCTACGCTGCATCCAAGACACACGGCCATGATGATCTCCTTTGATCGTTTTCTTTCTTGTGCATTCAGGATGACGGGTATCAGACATGAGCTCATTGTGCAGAAATAATGAGCGCAGAATATGTATGAAGGAACATGTACGTGGTTATAAGGCATTAAGTCAACTGGCGGCAACCCTTTATAAGTGGCACGTTGGGCTTCTGACAGCGAGCAGGAAAAAAAAAAAAACGCAGCGGTAGCAAATGTGGCGAGTGGCGCTGAGTGAGGCATGTACTGCTCAAGTCGGGCAGATGTGGAGCTTAGCTGCTATTGTAGGGAGGAAGGCTGCCACTTCAGATCTCAGATTATTTATTTTGACTTTATTATTCAATCAGAGAAACAGCTGTTATGTATCCAAACAGCTGCCAGTTCAAGATTTTGAGTTTAATCCCAAAGTCATCAATCTGGTCAGTGAGATAAACCTGGCAAAATTAGAGTTGGGCGGTACGGCTTTTTAGCTTATTTAATTTGAGTCTTAATGCATTGCCAGGTCTACTGGAGTGTCATAAAAACCTGCATTCAAACTGACAGCCTCTAGATTTTCTGAGATAGCAACAACAAAAAGTTAAATGGTGGGACATCATACCTGCTCACAGATGGGAAAAATGCATTTGAGGGTTTTTAAAACTTGTTTCAGTGAAACAAATAAAATCAAAGATAAAATGTTCAAG
Organism: Poeciliopsis retropinna; assembly: GCA_010277075.1. NCBI lineage: Eukaryota > Metazoa > Chordata > Actinopteri > Cyprinodontiformes > Poeciliidae > Poeciliopsis > Poeciliopsis retropinna. Next base: position 7,271,422 of record VMRM01000019.1, read on the forward strand.
CAGTGGGGGAAAGAAATTGAAAATGTAGTTAACAACAATAATCCAAAATGACTGGATTTACCATGTGATGAATAAGAATGATACACATTAATAAGAATGATACACATTTGCCAGCGCTATTTTGAACCAATGTGACCAATTAGCAATGCTGGACTGTTGATGTTCTTCAAAGTCAAGCTTTAGTTTTGTTTTGCCACACTGCACTTCTCATTCCCATCACCGGGAGTCACAATTGACAAAAACAGTGTGGCTCCACAGTAGAAATGGCAGCAGAAGAAGAGGCTCACAGTTTGCTTTTCTTCTGAATGTTTTGGCATTTATATAACTGAATATTTAAAAAGGAATGCATCTAGATTTAATCAAAAACTGCATTTAATCACAGCTGTTCTCAGACAGATGCACTTGCATCTTTCACTCATGCCAAATCTGTTTATTTTTCACATCCATCTTCTATTAAAAAAAAATCTGAAATATTAATTTAGATGATTGATGAGGTTAGTTCCAATTTACTTAATTTGGTGTTTCATTTTGATTTAAGGGGTTGTGCTGCCCGGGGCTGCACAGTGGCGCAGTTGGTAGCACTGTTGCCTTGCAGCAAGAAGGTTCTGGGTTCAATTCCCAGCCCAGGTCTCTCTGCACAGAGTTTGCATGTTCTCCCTGTGCATGCATGGGTTCTCCAGCTTCCTCCCACAGTCCAAAAACATGACTGTCAGGTTAATTGGTCTTTCCAAATTCTCCCTAGGTGTGTGTGTGCATGGTTGTTTGTCCTGTTTGTTTCTGTGTTGCCCTGTGACAGACTGTCCAGGGTGTACCCCACCTCTCACCAGGAACATAGCTGGAGATCAGCACCAGCAACTCCCGACCCCATTAGGGACAAGGGTGAAAGAAAATGGATGGATGGATGAGCTGCTCTTCTTTGAGGTTTTGGGGATCCAACAAATAAATTTAGCAAACATTTTATGAACAACCTCCACAACTCCTCTGTGGTTTTTCATCTATTTCTTTAACTCCATATCGTCACCACTCAAATATCTGGCATAGTTACTCAACATTCCGCTCCTAACTTTGTGTTGGTGAAGGCATCTGTAAAAACAGCGCTATTTGTTTTATCAAGGGCCATTTTAAAAACGACAAATTAATATTCTTGAAAAAAATGTCTACGTGGAAAGAGTAGAAAAAAAATTAGGAGGTTTATGTGTAACTTAGTTTGTTGTAATTTTACAATGCTTTAGAAAAAAGAGTGGGTTGGGAACCTAAACTGGCTCCAGACTCGGGGGCCCTGATCTTCCTAAATCCTGCTTCTCTCATTCCTTTTTACTCTTATGTAAAAGGAAAAAAAAGGACATACTTTGAATGCATCATTTCATGCCCAACACTGCCTTTCCTTTAAAGTACTGTGCAGAAATTTTAAGAACCACCCTTATTAACATATACTTTGATTACAAGGAGCCAATTTTTCCTCCAGGCTTTTGAAGTTATCTTGATCAAAAGTTCTCCAGGCTTTATGAAGGTTTCCAAGTTTTTTCATTGCACTTAGGCTGCTATTTTGCACACATCAGTCCAATCCTTCTATCTGATCAAAGCAGCATATTATGAGTAAATATTTTCCAAGTTTACATTAAATAGATACCGAGATGTAACCTTGTTAATGTGTGGATTAAACAGAGGATGGACTCAAGCCTGTTTAGATCATAACCATTAAAGGATGCAAATGGCAAGAAATATTTTGAAGCTCACAATACGATATCATAGAGGGTTGAGGTCTTTTTTTTGTTTATTAAATGGTAAATTTTTTCCAGCTGACCAAATATTGCTTTAAATAACACGAGTAAAAACAAACCAAAAAATTCTAAAGCTTTAAAAAACACGTTTAAACTTGATCCAAATTTGCAAGTGATTAAAAGGTCCGCCCAGCCTCATAAGTTTTTCTCTTATGAGATATGTGTCAGTGGGGAGATTAGGATTTAAATCATAAGCAGCCAGTTATAGGGGTGGTCCCTGTGATCCTCACCACTAAATACCCTCCATTGTGTTCCCAGAGCCAACGTGCAGCTGAGAAACATCTGCAGAGGGCCCATAAAAAGCGGCATGCCATATTGCGCGATGCCTCTGCCTGCTGTGGAGTGACATCGCTCACTCTGCGTCTCTCATTTCAGCCCTCTCCCAGGTCCATCTCGTGGAGGAGAAAGGACTCTATTATCACAGTGAAAGAGGATCCCCTCCCCTTTAGCCCTTCCCACCCCACCGCCGCCACCTCTTTCCGCCAACAAATGAGGGGGCAGTGATCAGGAAGACGGCGTGTGAGTACGAGATAATATATGTGTGGAGAGTGGGAGTGCACTGCTGGGGAATGTGCACCTGCAATTTTTCTCATTTGACACAGTTGGTCTTTTGTAGGGATCCCGACTACAGGGAGTCGTCTGGGAGAAGTTACGGCTCTGCCCTCTTCCCGAACCTTCCCAAAGAATACCTATCTGATATGGAATTCTACATTCCAACGTATGCTGTTCTCTACAATTGGAGAACAGCATATTTAAGACAGCGCCGAACGAGTCCTGCTGCTAAGGCGCCATTACAGATAAACAAAGCTGGTTACAAGCTGCTCTGAAACAAATGGTTGTAAACATGTTTGTGGGTTTACAACATCACTTTCAGGCTTGAGAATCTATGAAGAGGAAGAAAACAAAGACAGAAATAAAGAGATAATTGTCATTGGTTAGAACAAAACATTTTAACTATTGAAGCCTTATAAAAACTTCCCATTTCATTTAAAAGGGTTGGGGAGAGTCTACAAAATTAACCCTTTTGAGATTTACATCATGCTATAATGTTATTGCTTCATCAAACACACACCTGGGGTGTTGCTTTGACTCAGTCATGCTTGTTTAAAAAATCATTACATCTCCTATGGCAACCATGTCGGGGTGCCTCAGCACCGCCTCTACCCAAAGCTCAGCCTTAGCACTTCAATCCTCAGCCGAGCTCCTGGCCCACAGAGCACCCCCCCTACACACGCACACAACTCCACCAGACTAGCGGTAGCAGCTACTGGCAAACACCTGCTGGAACTGCAGGTCTGCTGGGCTGAGAAGAAAACTTGTAGACGCAGTCAATGAATGGCAAGGAGAAGCATTACTGTGATGAAGTGATGCAGTGGGCCTCAAAGAATAATATCCTTAAATCTAAAGAAAATACACTGAAGGACATTATTTATTATTTATGTTTAGAAATTAGTTTTCAAAATACAAGGAGAAATAATGTCCAAAGAGACTGGTGGCTATGCCAACGGTAAATAATCACCCAGGAAGTCATACTTTAAGACAATAAATTTATATTTAAATAGTGAGAAAAAAGGACAGCAAGCTGAGTGGTAGTATGCAACAACAAGTGGGGGAGGGGGGAGCCTAACGTATGCTCCATAAATCTACCAAAAGCCTGCCTGCTTGTTGCTGGTCTAAACAACAACTTTTTCAAACTTTGATAGTTTGACCCTTATATCTTTCTTAGTGAGAATATAATTAATCTGACACAATATATATATATATATATATATATATATATATATATATATCATTGATATATATATATATATATATATATATATATATATATATATATATATCAATGATAATGCAGATAATAACCAGATCTTGAGCTCTGTCCTGACTCTTATTTCTGATTGCAGCATTTATATGCGTTCACATAGCAGCCAAAGCTGGAATGATATTCAAGTTTTCTTACTATCAACCAGAAGTAGGCTTAAAGAGGGTCAGGGGTTACGTCGAGGCGTGTGTTTGGTTTGGATATCTGTGATCCGTGACCTAAAGTGATGACTCTCTCCACTGTTAATAGCTGCGGTGCAAGACTGAGGCCAAGCTATGACCCCGTCTGAGCTCTGATGCTATACATCCGCAGAGGATTGGAGGGAGATTTGTGTTTCTTTCTGTGTGTGGGAGGGTTAGAGAAGAGGAAGATAAATGGTGCATGAGTCTTCGGTTGCATGTGTTGTTTGTGTGGCACAAAAAACCCCAACACAAACTACAAAGTATCCGGCGAGAAGAAGCGCAATCGTTCTCGACCTTGGCATCTTTCCAAGCAGCAAGGCCAACACCGAACATCTACCATTACTCTCGGGCTATCTATTTCTCCTGCTCTGCTTCCTTTTATTTTAATGAGAGCACAATTAATAAGGAAATGGACCAGCTTCCCAAAGGAGGCTAGTTCCTCCACAATGGATGCCTTCTTTTGTCAATGGGTGTATTGAATTCCTCTAGTAGGCCACTGGGGCATGTGGAGGCCATCTCTGGTATCGCCGCACCCACCCTCCACGCTCCTTTCCCTCCTGAGTTTGATCCCCCTTCGCTTCTCTCTTCAAGGTCTCATAGGCTAACTGTGCCAGTGTATCATTTTATCCCCCATGCTCCTCCTCTTCCGTTTGCTTTTGCTTCAACTCACAAACTTCCCAACTCTTAATATTGATTTTCTCAAGCAGGATCGGCAGTTACAGTGCATGCTCGGCTTATTCAGTGACAGCACTGAGGGAAGACAGAACAAGGTCCCACACCATCCTGCCCTTAATTGGGCTGCTTCATCTGAGGCACAACTTTGGTTCAAGGGAGGGGGAAAAAAATGATATCCAATCTTTGCATGCGCATTAAATATTCACCCTGATTGCTCTTGTACTGCATGAGGAAAGAAAGAGATCAAAAGAAACAGAAGCTAATTAATCCTTTACACAGTTTTGTTTTTCAATTACTTTCTTTGTTGAAGAAATAAAGGTGCTGCTGCTTCATGCCATACACAAAGGAGGACACCTGTGCTTTCTTTTTCTCTATGCAAGCTGCTCCCAATTGCCCTCAGGAGGGCAAACAACAACTGAAATGCCTCATAACCTGCAAAACACAACATAAGCGCCAAGATTTACAGAAAATAACAAAACAAGACCTACAACAACTAGACCTCATAATAAAATGGTAAAAAAAAAAACAGAAAGTGCACCATCTGCCAAATCCATTGTTTAGCCATGTAAATGAGCTGTTCATTACTAGCTTCTCAAGTTATTTAACTCAACCTCAAGTGTACAATCATACAACGGATTCACGCCATCATTATTGAGTAAAAAAGTAGAGACTAACTTGAAAAATGTTTGTGTAAAAACAAAGTAAATCCTTGGTGATTCAAGGAAAGCTAAAAGCTAAAAAACACACATTTAGTCAACTGAAAGTCAGTGAGTTTGACCATATCTATAATGGTCATTATGTTGGAAATTTGCTGCTCAGTAGAAAAAAGATGAGTGTTACCAAAATGCTAAATTATAGAGACATCCGCAATGAGCTTAGAGAAGATGTTGCTCCTCACAATGGGAATGGGCATAAGGGCATTTCTGAACAAGATGACAATAATAACTATGCACTGAAAAGCATTCAAGATTTAAGCTACACAGTGTATTGAATTACAGTCCTCACAATATTACTTTTTTTGCAATATCGCAAAGGACTGCTTGAATGCAAATGTTTAGTGCCAATAATATATCCAACCTCTTCAAAGGACTTTTACTGTCCTTTCGACATGATGGCACTGACAAGAGTTAGTATCTTTTGGTTAAGTGCTAAAGGATTTTGGGGTACATTTGTCATTTAGGGTTTATTCGTAAGTGATTCGTCTCACAGTCAAATGCTTCTTTAACATTATGTGAATTTGGTCGAAATGCTTGCTAATTTTACCAGCGGTCTGTCTCCCCAGAAAATTCTCCACCGAAAAATAAAAAAATTAAGCCTCCTACAACCCTCAGAAAAAAGAAATCATAGAACTCCATCTCAGGCTACAAAGATCCCAGTTAGGTTGTAAAATGTTAAAGTTCATAAGTAGAATCAGAGAATGACCGAAGGAACTGGCTTCTTTGGAAGGGTTACCAGAAGAAAGGATCATCTCTGACGATAAAATGGCAAGCAGGATTTTGATTTTCAAAGTTGCATCTGTCTGCACCAGCAACAATATTCTTTGGACAGACAAAACAAGTAACCACACTGTACATTATGGACATAGTGGCCATAATGTACAATGCCATGTTTAAAGGAAATAACATGCAAAAATGACAGAATCAGGGTAAGCCAATCACGCAGAAAGGAGTTCAAATTATGTTCTTGTAAGTAGGTTTCTACAACCTACTGACTCATGACATGCACTTTGTTTTTCCCTTTATTTGAAGCACATTATGCATGCTGAACAGGAGGTGCTATGATAGTATTATGAACAGAATATGACAGTGTATTTCAGCACAGTCAAAGAGGGAAGGGCAATGCTTTTTTTATGTTGTAGTCGACCATCACAGGATCTGAGAGCATGTTTTCAACCACACACTAACAATGCTGAAAACAGCACAGCTTGATCAATAGTCTCCTTCACGTGAGAAAGAATCAGGCAGAGGGAGCTGGAGAGATGCACAGACTTCTAAAAAGAAACCTAGGAGCCAAATAGATAGACAGAATCTGAACTAGCGGTCAGTTAGTTTGAGCAGTGATTGTTAAAGCAATATTTCATCTCACATCTTTTTGATAAAAATTGTTTGTAAAACGGTGAGGTCTAATAAATATGCATTTGTTTCACCCACACACTGTGTTGGTAGCGTACCAACACAGGTAAGCAGCTTTGTGGCTACATTGCTTTTGTGTACCCCTTGTGATCTTGAGAGCTATGCTTTCTGGGTCTCGCTTAATAAATTGTCCTTCAAATCAGTGTCAGATTAAATTATTTAATGATCTGGATGAAGGAAAACCACAGTTATGGTCAAACCTTTCAGGGGTCCAAGGCAACATCCTAAGATTTGGCCTGCAGGTGGAGCTTGCTGGTTAGTACTAGTGGTCAAGTCTTGGCTCCTGAGACTTGACCTGAAAAAGCAATAAATAGCCCTCTTTATGTGACCGTCTGGCAGTGATCAACCCTGGCATTATCATTTTCTAGGATGCTTTTTTTTTTTTTTACTATTTCTGCATTAGCTCATACCAAAGTCAGAACTTTCAAAAGGCGAGAAAATGACTTCTCTGTCTCTTTTTGCCGTGGTATATAAAATAAACAAGAAAATGGGTGAATGACGTTTGGACAATGTGGCAGCAAAAATAAATCCAAACCGATTAAAAATGCATCCAACTGGCTTTGAACTGTGGCGTGTTGCATTGCATCATGTAATCTCTTTTATTCCTCTAATCCTGATGAGGAAACACCTAACATCAGATAAAGATCTAGAGATGGATGCGAGAGCAATTCCCAAACATAAAACTATCTACTGATTAAATTATGTTATTAGTAGCACATGTTTTGATAGGAAGAGATTCTAATCGGAATAATTAGTAAAATGTATACAGCACTGCCCTGAGGCGTGTTTAAATGACGACTTGTTTTAGCAGGGCTTCATTATGTGGGTGGTTGGGGCAGCCTCACCATGTTTCACTGTGCGTAGGAGAGGGGCCGCCGAATGTTCCATGTCGACAGATTTACACACAAAGCCTTGTGGTGTCTAATATCCCAACATGTTGTGATCTGCCTGTTCAGTCACGGCATCAACTGTCATTAAAATGCAAATCAGTAACATATGGAAACATACACTTTTTACAGGTGAGAGATAGGCATCACAATGTGGCACTGAGAGGAGGAAAAAAAAAAAAGCAATTAAAGTTACAATTTGCGCAAAGCAGAGGTAACTGCATTGTCTCTCCCCACATGGTTTCTGCTTGCCCTTCGTGCTCCTCGCTGTCCGCTCACACCCTAAATTAGCGGCCGACCCCTGCTGATACAGCGTGTGGGAAACCCTGTGGTCCTGTACACCCTCCGTTTTTCTATTTTTCTCAGCCTCTATGAGGGAGCTCATCTGCGGGGTTACTTTGCATTTCTCTCTCCAGCCTTCCCGACACAACAGTCACACACATCCACTACACACGCTCTCGTATTATGCAGCCTAATGTAAACTAACATCCTCTGCCACTTGACCTTGCTGTCGATATCTGTCCTCATTAAACACCGTTTGGGCAGCTGCGGGTCCACTTTAAATGGCATCATTCAGCGCTTACCAAATTATACCTTTTACATCGCCGTCAGCCCAATTCATTTATTTGGAAGATATACACAGGTGGCAGCGGGGGCACCTATAAAACACGCAGGGCTATTTAACCCAACCTCCACCAACCTTAATCTCACTGCCATTCATTCCTCTTGATTTGCGTGTTCTGACAGCCATTTGGCATTGTGGAGCGGTCAGAATTGATGCCGTGGGCAGCAAAAGGCCATTGTTTTATTCCCCATATCAAGCAGGTATTGATTTTTTACTCATTACGGAGGGACATAAAAAGAGTAAGGGATCTGTGAGTGCCAAATGTCACAGAAAAAATATGACGAAAAGCAAAGGCAGTCTAATAAATATTTTTAAAAACAAACTGACAGACTGCCGGGTCTTGTTTTTATAATGTAGGACTTTTAAAGACAGATTTGCGATCAGAATGGAGTTTTTTTTTTTTTTTTGTCTTTTTTTCCTTCTTCTTTTGACAGCTGTATGAAAGATCCTTTGTTTTGGTTAGAAAATATTTTTTTGCGACATACTTGCAAAACTATGTGCTATTTCAGTGAGCTTTGGGAAAAAAACAATTCCCAAAATTGGCTTTTGGCGAAAGAAAAATTAAACCCATGGTACCTTTGCAATATAAAACAAAAAAAAATATTTTAATTCTGTTTAAAACAAAAACATTTATTAAACACATTTTGGTTGGTATTATTTTTGGTTCTAACTTTAGGTTTAAGATAAACACTGTTAAATGTTCTATATCTTGTGTCCCATCGTTGTTTTCACTATTTTCAAAATAGCATATTCAGACTAATATTAATATTTCAATATTATGTTTTCACCTTTTCCTCACCATCCCTAATGTTTATTACTAGCACCGTAATTTCAAGAGAATCAGGACTTTTGTGATGTTGCCATTTGTAATTTCAGTAATTAATTCAAACACTCCAAAGTGTCTTTCTAAGCATCACATCTGCTAAAAAACTCACATTCTCACATTAATCCTACACAATTTTCTTTTCCATATTTCTTACTTTTGCAGATCTATATTTTTGGCCCATTTCCAAACATGTAAACAGAAAATGCCACCGCCGATCAATGACTGTTTGAAGAAATAATAAAACGATAGATCTCAAGATCAGGTCGGATGAAACATGGATCCCTTTAAAACCAACATGCGTGTTCTGATTGGAGTAACTTATATCAAGAAAATCACTGTCCTGATTGGGGGACATGAAATAAAGTATTAAAATACAAATTAGTTTCTATTCTCTTCCAGAACTACAAAAATATTTGGCCTAATCCATTTTGAGTGAAGCCTGTCATCTCCCACAATTGAGCATGTGGACTCCAGCAGAATAAACAGCGGAATGAAGCAGGAGTTGTAGTCTTATTCACGGTGTAGATGAGGGTGGCAATGTCAGACCCGTTTCCTGGTCTCATTTTGTAACTTTGCCTCCCACGCATGTTACAGATCAAAATATACAACACCTGCTGTCTTGTTTCTGAAGATCTGACTTCAGAAGATTTATGCTGTTTACTTTTAACCAAAGAGAAAACAGTGCGACTGTAATCATCCTCTCTCTTCAACTCGGCAAAACACACACAGGGTTGGAAGTTATTTTCTATATCTGACATCTCTTTCTAATGCATATATAATTTAGCCTGCCCCGGAGTGCCGTATCTGCCCGCTGCAAACGAATGATTGGCGTCCGCCCGCTCCTAAGCCCACTTATTTTTCAGAGCTTTAAGAGGCATCTCGCAGTCACAAAACACTACACTCCTCAGTGGACTCCACAAAGAACTTTCAGCCACTTTGAAATATGAGTTCAAATAAATCATTTGTTTAATTAATTAAGCAAATTAGGCAAATCCAGGGATGCCTTGGCGGATGGAGCCAGAGCCCTGGCACTAGGAGATTAATTAAGTGGATCGGCTATGGGAACAGTAAGACTGACGTTGAAGTTTAATGTGCTTGTTTAGTGGCATGAGGCTAACCTTGGCTTAAATGTGCTAATACTTTAGTGAGAGCAAATGGAGGCTGGTGGGAAGTCTTTGTAGCACTTAACGGCGACGGAAAACGGTGAGATGTGGGAATGTCTCTAACCGTTGGGTACATGTTTTTCATGTTGCCATAATCAAATGTACAGATTGCTCTGTTGAATTGTGGCCCATTTGACAGAATACAAAAAGAAATACTGCAGTTAAGTTCTGTAGTGGTACAATTTTAAATCTGGACACTACACAGTGACACATACATCAGACTGGCCATCCAGCCATCCATACTAAAAACAATGTTCCATACTCTGTTTTTGCTTATATATCCACATCTGCAAAATAAATAAATAAATTAAATCCACTAGTTTTCCAAACTTTTTTTCCAGACTGCATAGAAACCAAATTTCGTTTCACCTGACACTGCTCTGTGATCTGCAACAGCGCATTGATGCTCACATACACCGAAGCAGATGTGTCAGGCAAACATCTGCCTCGTTCTTTTTATCCATCCCTCATTTCATAGCCATCCTCCTTCCCCTGAGCCGTACGGTATCTGTTTCCAGGCTTGATGTATGCGCTCGTATCTGACCGTGAAAAAATGCACGTCAGACTTTACGCTCCCGTCTCTTGCACTGTTTCCCCGAGTCGTCATCCATTATAGCGGCCGCATCTCGCAGCTCCGTGGGGTGGTATTAAGAGGAATGAATATAAAATCCTTCCTGGAGCATTTTTTTTTTTTTGCATGCGAAGAAACACATGATTAATGTGCCGCTCAGGCGTGGCTGCACTCTTCCAGGCACTGCCTTTTTTGTTATTATTCAATATAACTACAACAATGACGATGGTGCGATTTACTTATTTTTCGACTCAGTGACAACTTCTGTGATGGAACTTTTTATTAATCTTCCGAGACTTTCCTGACACTCTCGCATACATTGATCGTAAACATGCAAAGACAAACAACACCTGCTGCCACTGGATGCATTTCTATACCGTTACGGATTTAGGTGCTTCATCACATCTTCAGAGACATTTTTTGTTGGGAAATAGGGTTCATTTGTAGATTTCGACTGCAAAAATGCTGTTCAGCCTGAGTTGCAACCTTTAACTTCGCGGCACAAGCATATGTACACAATTTTCCGTGCACATGTTGCAATTAGTAAATGTTAATGATGGCATCTGTGTGAAGCACAGCTTGTTTCTGTCTGACAGTAGCCATATTCAGACAAAGCATACTGTAGAGATAACAAAAAAACGGGCCACCATCCCTGCAGACTGCACATTTCCAACAACACTCACACACACAATGACACTGCGGTTGAATATTTCCGGTTAAAGCGTCCCCAGCTGCAATACACTTCACTGGAAACATCTGGCCTTGTCTGCTTATAGTGGATGGGGGTTGGGCAGTGGATTGCTTTTCTTACAGAAGAGTTCTAATTATTTACAATATGTCAAGCTTTTATCTTAAGCAGAATGCTTGGATTATGTTTTGTGGGGGTATTGTGTCATCCAAAAGAAAACAAAGGCAACCGTCTTAAGTAAAAAACTGACAAATATCATTGATTGTTGTATTTTTCTGTCAATTTCTAACAGATATTGAGGGCATTTACTTTTTAGAAAAAACATTATCATTTTTAAGTTCATAACTCTTTGAAATTTGCTAAAAACAATGGGATATATCCACAAAAGTATTTTTTCACTTGAGTTTGGACTAAAGTGTGCAAAATTACACTTTCTACTCATCAAGTGAACTTGCTGCTTTGGTTTCCCCACAGCTGGTAAGTTTCAGCCTTTCTCAGATGCTTGAAGAACTTTCCGATAAGTTGAGACTGATAATCTTACATCGGTTGTCTGTGCAGAATATTTTAACATTGACATGCATGGTTCTAATCAAGATAGACTTCAAAGCTTTAGCTCTGATAGTGTTGATGGATGCTGTACTCCTCCATGTTAAACAGGAACATATTATTCCAGAATAATAGGACGAGAAATGCAGTTTCATACCGATGTCTGTCATATCGGAACAGATTAAAGCTAAAGGCAAACAAAGGTAAAGGCGGCCAAAATACCACATGACGTTAAAATGTTTTCCCTGATCGAATTGTCTTTGTAAAAATTACAAATTAAAATATTAATCTGCTACATCAGTGTTACTGTAAAGCAAAACATAAGTGAAGTATCTAAAACAACTGGCTCATGTTTGCATTTCACATCAAATTGTCCCATGAAACTTTTTTCCAGCTGAAAACAGGAAGCTCCAAAGCTAATTAACGGACTTCAGCTTAGATTTGCATAACTGCACAGTTTTTAACAGCACTTAGTTAAAGGCAGAGAAAAATTAACCGATACAAAGCTTATCATGTGCCAGACAGTGTCTGTTGTTACAGACCGTTTAAAACAGTTTTTTTTTTTTTCCTCTTCTCCCACTGAGCAACATCACTGTCTCATTAAAGCTGTGATGCTCCTATAGGGTCAGGGTGCTGGGTAGAAAAACTGACCACAATTCCTCTGTCACTTATTTTTCCAGATACTGTGTATTATTTGCAGGTAGAACTGTCATCACTGTGTGCCATCTCTGTTTTTCTGCCAACACCTATCCCACTGACCCTGTGTTTAGACATTTTTCCCCAGGCGTAGTCATTGACCGAGCTATTTCTGCGAACTGGTTATTGTTCTTTCCAACAGAATGAATTCCCAACTCAATGTTATATGCTTGGCTATTTATTTTTGAACTTACTAAATAGCAAACAGATGCATTTGTCTGTTGCTATAGTATAATTTACACTGAAATAGCCTGGATCAGACTATATTGATTTAATTTAATTGAATTTGGACTAAATTTGATATATAACTGAATAGCTCTTGAAAAGAGTTTTGTTGTGAACTGCCCCCACAAGGTTGATGCCAAACATGAAAGAGGCCTGGTTGATCTGGAAACACAGGTCATTTCTTTGTCTTTGTTTAAGACTTTTTAGATGGCTAATCTGAATTACTTAGATTACTAATCTTTAATAAAGACCATTTTTTCCTAATCTAAAACTTAACCCTAAGCAACCCATTTAGTGAATATATAACTTTTGCTTTCTTATCATCAGACACCGGCATCACTTACTAAAATAAAATTTCACTTTCCGTTATCGTTTTCCAGGTTGACCAGTGGGCTTAATTTAAACTTTTCTGAGTCTGTGGCTGAGAGAGTCCCAGATGTTTTGAGTCAGCTCAATCGCTTCCTCTTTCCTCAGATGGTAAGAGGCTCTCTCGGAAGTTCAGTTGCAGTTTACTTGTTTTTAAACCAGGCATGTATATAAATCAATATTTTATAATTTAGAAGATATGAGTAACCTGAATTCAACTGAATTGCTTTGAATTGTTGAATTGAGCTATTACTGCTTAGGGCAGCTCATTTCCTGCCACTGTAAAGAATGTAGAATTCAGGAATTCATAATTAGAAGCAGAAAAATGTCTTATAAATGATTTATTGCTTTAGATCTAGCCTGCTACTGGTATCAAAGTATAAAGTTTGTCTGTTTTTTTTATGGTGGAGAAGTTAAGTTAAGGTTTCAAAACTGCTAAAATGTTCTTGCATCCCGTTGTAATATTATACTCAATACATTTTATATTGTGTTTAAGTCTGCATGAAAATCAAAATATGAATAATTGGTGGTCTTTTGTTTCGAACACAAGCATATTATGCTACAGCTTTTGGTCTAAATGTGTTAATCCTGGTTTGTTCACTTAAGGTGACAGTGTATAACAGCATATTATATGTCCTGGTAAAACTGTTAAGAAAATATCCCCCCCACCCCAAAAAAAAGGCTTAAAACAAACATTAATATGGCCTATTGTCTCATTCATGGCTTGTCAGAGATCCCGTTTCCAATAGCTACGGGGATTTTACAGAGATTATCACTCTGTCAGAAGGAGTATGGTGCTGTTAATCAGTAGCTAATCTGCACAAAGAATGACTCAAAGGACTGGGAGTCAGGGTTATATGAGGAAGTTGGTTAGCCTTGACTTTTTTTTAACCACATCACCAATGTTTCTCAACAGCTAACGTCATCAAGAGCTCTCGCTTGATTACAGCTCTGCGTTCGTCCCACTTTATTCAGAACAGGGAGTTCAAGTCAGCATTATGAACAGCAACTTCTTATCGCAAATGAATTTTGAAGCGTCTCAGTGCCTCATCTGCCCTGCTAATATTAAAATCTGACAATTTTTACTCAACGGGAATTACTAAAGAGACGCATGGCAAAATGCTGACTTGGCATCTTTTTTTTATTAGGCATTAAAGAAAAACTAGTGATGCCAAAGACCCTTACTATCATTATCAATGGAAAGTGAACCCAGTTGCCACCACCCTCAAGTGGTAAAATAACAGTTCAATTAGCTTGATATTTCCCATTAATGGTTTCAGACAGTGCAAACTGCAATTTTCACAGGCTGTTGCCCCCCAGGCACTCCCTACAGCAAAACTGAGGCCACATAAACGTCCCAAAACCCTTAAAACAACGCCATCGACTTCTTAAAAATCAAGATTTGAATGAATTCAGTTAAAAATCTACAAAAAGCTGAAAAAAAAATGTGTTACAGCTACGGTGCTCTCTGTTTACAGAGCTGCGATATAAGACAAGTAATCCTCACATTTTTATGCTTGAAAGGAGAGACAATGATTTTTTTTTCTTTTCTTTTCTTATCTGGAATCTTTCTAAACATAAACGGTGCCGTGCACTTTATCACATTGAAACAACAGACGTCAGTGTAATTTATTAGGAGTTTATGTTAGAGACCAAACACAAAGTCATGCGTGATTGCTAAGTGGAAAGAAAATAATTACAAACAAAAATCTGAAAAGTGTGGCACACAGTTAATCAACACTGCCAAACAAAAATTGCAATTAAACTTCAAGTCTTTTGGAGAATGTTTCAAACAGTTTTGCACATTTATGGACTAAAATATTTGCCTCTCCTTCTTTAAAAAACAAGATAGAAAGGATGGAGAATCTTTAAACATCTGTTTTTTAAATACTACCATAACTCTCCAAGTTAGATTTATGTCCGTGTCATTTTACCATATGAATTTACTTGAATCCAAGCCATTCTGTTGTAGCTCTGTTTACATTTTTAGAGTTGCCGCACTGGAAACGGAACCTCCACCTCACTTTTTTTGCAATCACCAACGTCAGCTATGAATCTCTGTAGCTCTCCAGCTTTATCATGAACCTCCAATAATTAATGCTCTCCTCGTCTGACCTGCAAAGTTAGATGGACGGCCATGTTTTGGTAGGTATGCAGTTGTGTCGTACTACTGGTATTGTCAAATAATGGATTAAACAGATATTGTTTAATAACCTAACCTTGTCTTAAGCTTCTGCACCAGTTCATCATTGCATAACTGTGATTACATCTATGCATTTATTAATGAGATTACGACTAAAAGAATTTGGATGCATATTTTTTTAGGTGCAACAAAGTAAAAGGGACAAATTGAAAGAAAAAAACACTTTTCAGATTTTATTCACATAGCAATAAATGTTAAATTTTCCTTCCTTTTTTTAATTAAGCATTGCTTTGTGTCAACCTCTGACATAAACTAACAACAAACCACATTACAGTTAGATTTAGCATACCACTATATGTATGCCCTTTAAAATAAGTCAGGTTTTAATGCATGAAAAGAAGCGTCAAGAGTTTTTGTCTCTTTCTGTAATCATTTTTTTTAAACCGCTACACTGCGATGTTATACCAGTAATACTATTTTTGTGAATGTAGGAGGCTTCCTTATATTTAATGATACACCAAGAAAATAAGAAATTGGGAAAAAAATGAGAGTGATATGTAAAAGTGTCAGAAAGTTAAGAGAGGGAAAAAAAGAGAAAAAACTGCTAATTAGTCAGAGGTAGAAGTGAAAACAAGACAAACAAAAGAATTTTTTATTTATTTATTTTTTTGTAGATGCTGTAGAATTTGGCACTTGCATAGTGAAAAGATTATTCTGATACGGCTTCAAACCGTGGCCAATCAAACACAAAGCAAGGCTATGTTTTATGCCCACATGCACTCACAAAGAGAAATGCTGGATTAAAGGAGACAGACTCACCCAGTGCGGCTGGTGCGAAGAGGCTGGCGAGGACTAGCAGGCGTGCGGTCCACATGGCCTCCTTCTCTCACCGCCCGCTGCTCAGAGTCCCAGATGAGCTCAGTGCTAAGTCTTTCCCTGGCAAGTGCCTCAATTGGTTGCTTCCTCTATGGCACGGCTCCCTCCACTGTGCCACTCCTCCCACAAGGCCAAAATATCTTCTTTATCTGGTCCCAGATGTTTTCCCCTGAAAAATCTGTCAAAGATAAGAAACAAACAAAAAGTTATTCGGGGCACACTTTATGCAAGCCATAGGAACAATGGGCTTGTTGTCTTTTCCAGTAGGAAGAAGAAGAAGAAGAAAAAATAACAGCAGATGGATGCACCGTGGCTTTTTATCATCCAGTCCTTATGTCACTGTGGGTTTCAAGTTGTCATCAAGAGGCACAGCGCAAGTTGCTCAATCTCCAGTCAGCCGAGCTCACACCGGGTGTGATCAACCAAAGGCTGAGACGGTGTGAACCGCGAGATGTATTTTTGGGTAGTCTGTTGTTGTTTGCTCATCGGAGTGTTAACTCCCCCACCTTACTGACAAATCACTCCCACAGAGAAACAAAGACGGGAACAGAAAGAAAGGGACAACTCGGATGGTCTGCATATCGTGCATGTCTATGCGTGCAGAGGCCCCGTGTGTGTTCTCGCAGGGCCTGATGGTAATTGACATAAGAGATGCAGAGATGTCTTCGCTTTCCTGTGGGCATTAGCCCATAACTGCACAGTCTGAGTGTTTGCACCTGTGAGTGTTTTTTTTTTTTTGCATAACTACTGTGCTCTCGGGGCTTCACTTTTACATTCCAACAAACACAACAGCTGACCAGATTTACTCTGAGCAGCTAATTTAGCCAGAGTGCAAATTACATCGGCACAATTGAAGAGTGGTGGGCGGAGCGTGTTTGTGCTTTTTTTTCCCCCAGCAAATAGCTCTGCATCATGCAGGCATGCGCTATGGTGAAAGGATAATCTTCTTTTTCCCATGTTATAAACATACTGTTCCGTGCAAAATGTTTTGGGTTTTTTTCAATCATCTTTTGTCGCACTGCAATGTTTCAGAACAAAGATAATCTGAGGAAATTCAAAATGCAATTTCCAAAGGATAATTTTATTTTATATGACAACAAAATTGTTCAAACCAAAAAAGAAGTAAGTACTCCATAATCCTAATAACTGGTTATCCAACCTTTGGTTGTCATAACTTGTAACAAGTCTTTTGTATCACCGCAGAAGGATTTTGGTCCACTTTTCTTTGAAAATTGTTTTCATAAGCACACAGAGGAGGATTTTTGAAACCTGAGCAGCTAATACCCACTCAAATAATGGAATGATGGATCATTTGTAAGCACTCATTTCAAGATTCAACAAAAGGAGTTGTTTTTCACATGGAACAAAGTTGATTTGGATGGCATTTTCTCACTAATAATAATAAGAAATTGCTTTACGTATTTATTAAGGGCATCTTTGACATTAATATTTGCTTGAGGGAGAAGAACAAGACATTTATTTGACCACAGCAGTTCCAATGTCAGAGTTTACCACCAACTGTTATTTTATCTTTGAACAGAAGGCCACAGCCTTCTTGTGGCGAAGTAAAAACTCCTCTTCCCAACCCTGTGATTCACACCGGTGATTGCTCTGTTTTACACTCAACTGGCGGCTCCGCCAATAAACTCCTCATACCGGATAAAATAGTCAGTGTACACTAATGCTATTCAACTTAAAATGAGCTGCAAACATTGCACCTAATTTGCATGGTGTTAACTTGTGACTGTGTTAGATTAACACCTCAGAAGTATTAATATTTAAAAAAGAAAAAAAAAAAGAAGTGTGAAAGCGTGCAACACTGCATCTAAGTGGGATGTATATATTTAGAAAAACAACGCTTTAAAGGTGGATGAAAGAATAGCTTTCTCTATTCTGATTAGAGTCGAGATAATCTCTGTAAATGTGTTTCATTATAATAAGGTTAAGTCAGCCTTAATGATTAGACCGTCCACACACTTCTATTATCCCCGATCATCCATAATCTGCTGCATACATGTAATCTCAGTAAGATGATTCCGGCCCACAAAAGCATTATTGCAGCACATTAGGAAACCCATTCTACATTTAATGAGCAAAAAGGCCAAAACCTTAAGACGTGTGTCAAGGGACATGGCACCGGGACGGCTGAATGGTGACCAGACATTTTAAATTATTCGAACAAAATATGTTAAGGAAGAGCATTGCTTTTTATCCGCCTTTGAAATCCATCTTAATTTAATCCTCCTTTCTGGCAACCCAACCTTTTCCCTGTGAACACCGACAATTCCCTATCTCACACACCACCTCTTAATCCCATTGCAAAAAAAAAAAAAAAAAAAATAAAATAAACAGAAGCAGAAAAACAAAAACAATCCTAGATTAGAGCAATCAGATGCAGAGCCAATCAGGACTTGCTATGTAAAGTCTCCATTTGGACAATATCAGGAGGTTAGAAGTCGGTGTATTTAATCAACTTGATCTTAACAGATGTTTGAGTGAAAAACAGGCCTTAGACCTTCAACAACTGGTCTGCGCCGACATTTAATATACAGTTGACATGCATGGTGTCAGAACAGCAACGGGGAAGAGCAATTTTGATCAAAGCCATTTTCTTACAAGTAAACAGCAATTTCTTGACAGCTGCATAAGAGCAAAATTAGACTTGACAGCAAATTAGATCCTGAGTCCCCTGACAAAGAGGGGGGGGGGGGATCTTCCTTCAGAAATAGTCATAAAAGTACACATTCTAATAAGAAGATTCAATGTCAACTGTATGAGGATTTACAAAACTACAAATAGTACAATAGTGAGGGGACATAAACTTGATCTTTTTCTGTTTGTTTTTTTGTAAAAATATAAAGTCTCTCATTTTTAATGATGCTATATTATCAATGTAAAAAGGCAGTATAGCCAAATATCGATCACAATCCCTCATATAAAATAAAAATTGATTTGAATGACTCAGGGAAACAAGTATATAACCTCAGTCTGAATTCTGGCTCCCACAGTGCGACATTTCCATGTCGCTCATAGACCAGTGAATCTTTTACAGATTCTCCTTACCTCAGCGATGCATAAGGCACACCTTTTCTAATAATTAATTTCTTAGAGTTGCTTAAGACAATAAAATCCACATTTTAAGACCTATCTTAGGTTTGCAACACCTAAATGATTCAGAAGTTTGGGAGAAACTTCGGTGGTCAGCTGAGACCAAAATTAAGCTCTTTGGCATTGATTGCTTAAATAGCATAATCTCTCCAATAATTCAAGTACAGGGTGGAACTTAATATTATATAACTGATTTTCTGCTTAGGGTTATGAATGCATTTACTGCATTGGGCCAAGTAGAATAAAACCTTAAATATAATCCTTTTTCCCTACGCAAGAAGACTGGAGATGGGTTTTAAGTGGCTCTTCCAACATGACTTTGTTCAAGACAACCAGAGTTTCTAAAGAAAAAAAAAACACAGAAGTGCATGGAGTTGCCAAGCCAGTCTTTAGCCTGTGGTTTTAAGAAAATCCCTCAAGGAAGGTGGAGCTTCGATTCACCAGTGCTTAGAACTGTCTGTAAACCGGGTAACAATCCTCAGTAATCATCACTGTTTCACTGTCCTTGCAAAGGAAGATTTCTCCACCAAGTTCTAAGTCAAGTTCAACTTGGTGGCAAACCAGTTTGTGGAAAGAGATGCACTGAAATTGAATGGGATGATTTTTATCTTATCTTGGCCTGGCCAAAGGCCAGTTGGTATGAAAATGAAAGCTCCAATCCAGGCACAAACACTGCTAGGTTACACTAAAGACAACACTCCTTAGTCTCAGTGAAATGTCAAACGTTTCTAAAAAAGGTTATTTAAAAAAATACAAAATAAAAATAAATAAATAATAATAATAATAATAATAATAATAATAATAATAATAATAATAATAATAATAATAATAATAATAAAAAATTTACAGAATAATTCTGTTGTTTTTTTTTCAGGCTGCAAAAAAGGAGACCTAGACTTTAGTAAGTGCCAGTTAATGGGCTTCTTTACCATTGCACACTTTTGCAGTTTTTGTTCTCTTCATGGCTTACTTTTACTAGAGCACCTCCATTTATATTACCGTATGTATTTCTTCTGGATTTTGGGTGGTAATTTTCTCCATATTAAGTTAAAAAAAACAAAAACATCAAGGACCTTCTCAATTTTTTTTACTACAAAATCAACGGATTAACTATTAATTATGATTTCTAGTGCAACAGAAAAACTGTCTCTATGGCAGAATCAAGCTTGGAAACATGTACAGTATGTGGTCTGTATCAAAGCACAACTTATAAAGTAGCAGCTACCTGGTCAGGTGTTGCTCAAGAAATAATCTCATAAATAAGCCATATCAGAGTAGTTAATTAGTCACCCTCATTTCTTCCCCAAAAATGACAATGAAGCACCAAAAGACAGCATAATAAAATATATATCTAGGAAAAAAGCTTGGAAACTCCTTAAAAATAAAATAAATAAATAAAACTGTGGAAAAGATTTAAAAAAAAAACAAAAAAAACAACAACAAAAAACAGCAGTGGTCTGGTATTGCCAACTTGTCTTGTACTCCAGAAGGAGCCTTGTGATACATTATGGTGCTGACGTTTCAAGGGTACTCGTTCTGGAGGGTATTTAGGATAACTCCCTTAGATAAGCCGGCCAACATTTAGCAGACCTAGCGACAAACTGCAGCGTCTGTTTTCTGCCACATCAAGGAGACTTCATTACTGCCTCGATGTTCCTTAAGAGAAACTTCTTCCTAATCAGCAGTGTTGTTTGTGTTATTTTCCAATGTGCCAAAGGGGCTGAGATGAAACATGACAGTTCTAATTAAGTGACTTTTTATCTAAAGGAGCCGGATGATATAGACACTGAGAGCAGCGGTTGATGAGGGGGTAATATGTTGTTTCAATGAAATTATGAGTTTGAGAGATAAATAGCAGGCAGGAGGAAGCTGTTTTGTGAAAGATTACAAAGAAATAGTAATAAAAATAAATAAATACATAAAATATGCAAATTGTTATCAGCTTTGAGCATTTCACACATAGATATTAATCTGGTGTAGTAAGCATGCAAAGTTGCTTTTTTATTTGCCAATTTACGGCTAAACACCGCGACCTACCCTGACATTAGCTCACGCTGTTCCAACCGAGTGAGACTAAAATGTGTTATCTTGTGATCAGACCTGCTGTGTGACTCCTCTGACAATGACAAAACACCTGAACAGAAAAAAAAAATTTAAATATCACAAGAGAGAAGACAAGCATCAGTGAAGCCTCGACTCCAACAAACGCAGAAAATGTGACGCCTCCCGACCTGTGTGACTCTCTACGCCTTTTACCTTTTGTCATTTTGGATGATTACGGCCCCATTTTATTTTTTCACTACAATATTTTATGTCACTATTTGATTCCCTCTCAAACATCTATATACTTGACATATAGTCAAATTCAGTGTACTAGTTTTGCATCTTTTTTTTTTTTTTGGCATATGCTTTACATGTTTGGACACACAACCACCAGTTTTACATCTGAGCCACTGTTCCTCCTATCAACTGTTGAACACAATTTTTTAATGCGACTAGTTAAAGAAAAAAAAAAACACTTTTGAAATATATCTAACAATGTTTTACTTACTTATTTAATCATTTGCTTTAAAGTGAATATTAATGTACAGGAAGATATATTGTCGAGCCATAGCGGACAACCAGGACAGGTCTTAATCATATCAAAGAATAAGAAACATTAGTATCTAATGAAAATATTTATAAAATAAATTATCAGGATAAACTGAAGGATAATTAATTTGGAAAATGGCTGTTTTTGTAAGATGACTAGGAATAATTTAAATTGAAATTGTGCTTCATATAGTTGTCAGTGCAGTTATTAATTATGCAGATATTCATACTGTGAATTTCTTCAGACTTTTACAACCCCGCTGCAGCAAAGTACAACTTGATCTCCAGTGTTTCCAAACCTTTGTTGGACTCCAGCTGTTTTGCAATTTCTGCACCGTTTCAATTTATGCAATATTAATATAGATATTCAGCTCTTTTTGTCTGGATGCAGCAGCAGGGTTTAGACAAATCCTCAGTTGTATAGTACTAGTATCACTACTATATACAATATAAATTTTGGATGCCAAATATGACATCTAAAATAGCGAATATCAGAAGGCATTTTAAACTGATTTCATTACAACATGAAACTTTATGTATCAGCAAATTTCTCCTTCACTTTTCACTTCTGTTATTCGCTATCTCTTATCTGTATTTCTTCAACTTTTTTAAATTGCTGCTACTTTCAACAGTTTGGTCTATTCATTCTGCTCAGACTGGTATTTTACAGAAAAGGGCACCTTTTTCCAGTTCATATTTGATTTCCAAAATTTGATATCATGCATAATTTAGAAGAAAAAAACATCCAAAAGGAGCCTGTCAATTTAAAATAAATTGTAAGTTATGAAGGAATTTTCTTAAATCCACCCTGTCTTCTTTCACAGTCACAGCATCACTCACATTTCTCCATCTGTTACTTCCTGACATCAAGAGGATTTCCATAAAAAACAGGCAATCCATACAACCCTGCTGCAACAAAGTAAAACTTGATCTCCAGTGTTGTCTGATTAGGAGCAAGTATGTTGTTATGCCTGCTTGAAGCCCTCCTACGTATCAATATGTAATGAAAAGGGATGCGGTGCCGGGTTAAGTGCTGTGTCTCAGATATTCAGCTGGTTTATGTCCAGATGCTTATCACAACAGCAGGAAAGGGCTCGATGATTTTTCATGAAGCAGACAGTGTGTTCATGCAAATGAAGTGTCTCTTATGAAATGAATATTAATCCAAGCACACAGTCTGCATACATGATGATTGATGAGCACCAGCACAGAAATCTTAGGAGATGAGCCAAGATGATTATAACTCAGGCCATCTTTTCTCTCGATCGTTGAGCTCCCAAAGCTTGCTGATCATTTAAAGATTAAGTGGTCAATCACATAATATCAAACATTTAATTCCATAATCATCCTTTTCTAATACAGAGGGAAATATGTGGAGAGCCGAAGGTGGATGGAGAGTGCTTTTTTTTAAACACGCCGTGCTCATCCCTGGAGCTCCACAACAAGAGCAGGAAGGCATTCACTCATACAATTGGTTTTCCACAAGGGACCTCAACACAGCTAGCCGGTGACAGGCAGATAATAGCACTAACTTCTGCCTGCACAGTCTCTGAATGGTCCAATATGATAGGCTTGTTGAGTGTGACTGATGGCTCGGGTTAAATAACGGGGCCGTACACGCACCCCTCAACGCACACAAAGGCTGTGTGTACCCTCCTGACACACACAAATCACATTTCCCAACTTCTAGACAATGGAAGCACAATTCATTAGTGCAAATTACTTGCACACCCAATAAGAAACCAAGACGCAAAACAAATAAAGCAAATTAGCATCCCAAATATTTAACATTGCACACGCACACAATGGGGATGGGTTGCATTCCCATAAGGGAGACAAATTAAAGCACACAGGACTGAGCACACAAACGGGTGAGTGAATGAATACAGATTGATGAATCGTTTTAAGGCAGAGCAAATCTGCCTTGAGATAGTTCTCCATTGTGATGCAAAGCTCAGCCATTATCCATTTCCCCACATCTTCCTTCTTCCTATCCTTTCTGCCCTTCTCTCTCAACATATCTTCCCTAGTGGATCTCAGACAAATAAACAGGGCAGAGAAGAAATGGGGCAAGAGGCAGAAAAGGAGGGGAAAAAACAGACAAAAAAAGACAGAAATGATGATCTAAAGTATTGCGAGGCAAAATGATGGTCATTAATTGCTACTTTATTGGGTGCAATTCAGACACTGTTACAGAAACTCAGGTGAGGTGCTTTCTTTGACAACCTTATCTGTTTGCCATCATTCATGCAGCAAGGCCAAGTGGCATGCTATGCCTGGCAACAAAGCAAATCACAGTAATCCCAGCATTGGTCTTGAATGACAACTAAAAGGCAGAGTGTTATACCAGTTTATGGATTACTGTATTGCTGAAAAAAGTTTTTTTTTTTTTTTTTTGTAAAGCATTAAAGAAAGCAAAAACTGTATTTATTCAGTTTAAATTTTGGGGGATTTTAAATGTATACGTACTAAAAACTTATTCCCGGCATCTAAATGTTTCTAAAAAAAAATGAAACTGAGGATGCGGTGGTGGTACAGGAGTAAAGCGTGTAACCCATGTACGCGTCCCTCAGACCTTACATGGGTTACACGTAAGTGGACGTCACAGGTTCAATACTCGGCCCGTTGGCCTTTGCCACATGTCTTTTCCATCTCTCACAGCCGACTTTCTTGTCGTTTCACTACGAAATAAAGGCCACTAGTGCCAACCCCCCTCCCCCTTTTGTTCAAAATAGAAAGAATTGAAACAGAAATAATTTTGGGCATCTGCAAATTCACCGGTGGCAACAATTGAGTGAATCAACATTTGTAGCCAGTCATAGAATGCTGTTACAAAAGCACACAGATCATTCCTTTTTAGTTACTCTTCTTTACTGCAAACAGATAAAAAAAAATTACCTGTATAACTAGTTAGCAAAATGAGTGCATGTACTATCGGGAAGATTTCCTCATCAGGACACATTTCCTGGAAGAAAAATCTGACTGAGCGGCTGCTTTGTTCTCTCTTTCAGGCATTTTTGTTGGCATGGGAAATATGCCTTATGTCAAGTGCCAACATTTGGTCATGTAACATTTTAGATGATAAAATCTAGTTTCCGAAAACTGCAGAGCAAAAATAAATAAATAAAAAATAAATCACATTGTAAACCTATGAGAACTTGCAAATAAAATGACTCAATAAGGCCTTCTGAATTAACAATATGCCGAGCCAAAGCATTTTGAGTAAGAGCCATCCTGCCAACATAAATGATACATCACAAACTCACACATTTCAATGTGGGAAACAAAGCCAAATCAACCTATTTTTCTAATCTGGTGAACATCTGTTCATAAAATCCTCCCTTTTTTTTTTTTTTTTTTTTTTTTGAGGGGGGGTTTACAGATCTCCATTTTCTCCCGTTTCATGATTCAACAAACTATATTTGCATAATTCTACAACAGACACTTCATTCCCTGCCAGATTTAAGAATGGGGCGAAAATCACGACACACACAGAGACATCCACAGACACGCAGAGACAACAACAGCAATTTCAGCTCACCCTGCGAATCAGGGGTACAGCAAATTCCAATGTCAATAACGGAGATCCCACTGGTGCATGCATTTCAATATCATTATCTGATGCTGAGCCGAGTGCACAGAATATAATGAAATCTTAAAACATGAATTGCAGAGCATGCCCGACTCTGCAAATGTGATGCACATTTTCGACAACTAAATTATGTATCATGCTGCATGGACTCAATACGGACTTGATTTCAATGTTAATTCTGCTTTCCATCCATCCCGTCCTGCGTGTCCACGTTAGCATTGTTGACCAGAAATTGCAAAGTGTGCTTCAAGATGGCGTAATGATTGTAACATAAGTGGCAAGAATATGATGTAAATGGTCTGGAAATGAGAGGTATGACTGTGTCACGGGCAACCACAGTGGTCAGGACCACAGGGAATTCAAATGGGTTCCACCTGGAATCCACTCACGACTCAATTAGACAGAGGGCAGAAGAAAAAAGGGGGGAGGCAAGAAGGGAGGAAAAGAGGAAGGGTGGGGTTGGGGGAGGAATCCAGAAACAGAGAGATGCAAAGGTTTAAACAGAAGGCATGTGTGTTTATATACATGGCTACATATGTGACCTCTGAATTTATAAGTTATACATCGAGGTCAGTTTCTGGAAAGGATTTGTTTATATAGGCAGAGAAACAGCTGTAAAAGCAACATTTGAGAACTAAACCAATGTGAATGGACTCTTTAAACTTTTTATTATTTTTAATTTGCGAACTGTATAATAACACTAACATTAGCCACAAACACTAACAAATCATAGTACACCAAAAACAAATGTTGATGCAAGACTCCTTAGTGTGATGATTTTAGTGCTCATTTTATGATGTTACAAAATTATTTTTAAACATACATATTGATTATATTATATGTCTATGTAGAGCACACATTTGTTTCATTAAAATTGTGATTTCCAAACATGACAATGTATTTACCAAAAAAAAAAAAAAAGACACTTTAATTTCAAAGAAACAAGACAGACTTATTGCAAACCCAAGTACTTTTACTGCAAAAAAAAAAAAAAAGAGAAAAAGACAAACAATTTTGGCAAACTCGCCCTGCCTTTCATTAAGTGGAAGTTGAGTGACTTTCCTCGATGTGCAAATATCAATACAACAGTGTGAGGTAGAAAAATCAATGCAGCAATAAACTGTCTTGACCCTGGAATATAAAAACTCTGTGACTTTGTGATGCGATTTTTACCAAACTTTCTCTTCGAGTTATTTGTTATTCTGACTCAGATTGGAAATTATACAAAATTGTGTTGTCAATAAGAGCTTTTCTACTAATTACTAAGGATGGTATAATCATATTTCCCTGTCATCAAAACAAGAAAGGAAGTGAATTTGATAGGTTGGTCCAATATTATGTGGTTTGAGTATTTCAGAAACTTATAATCTACTAGGATTTTTATATACAATACCTCTCTGGTTTAAAGGGAATATATATCCAATCATTAATGAGTACACAGTACATATGTTCTGTTATCCACTTCAAGCTGGATAAAGCACCATTTCACAAATCTTGCTTACTCATCAATTATTAATATTTATTTCAATTATCTCAAATTACTTTTTTTTTTTTTTTTTTTACATGACAGGGGGTTCACATTATGCCAGATCTCAATTCAGTAAATGTAATGACAGGTTCCTGTCATGGCTGATAAATCTGAAGCAAAAGTCTAACTTTTACATGAACCTGAAATCTTTAAGGAATGTGTTTTTGTTTGATCTCTAACCCCAGTGAACTAAACTAAGGTGGTTCTGAAGGGAAAGGAGGGCCTAAGCAAATACTAGCAAAGCACACCCAATAAAGTGGTTGATGAGTGAACTGTCTGCAGGATTTATTCTTGAAAGTGTGGATTTGCAGGCCATTGTTAGCATATTTTTTAAAAGCACTAATTTAAAAGCAGGTTGACAAAAGTGAAACATTTAGGGAATGCAGAAAAACCCAAAGCAAACATTCCTGCCTCTCCATATTTGTCTCATTTTGCCCAACAATAGACAATTACCCTGCTGAACCAGACCTTATTACTCACCTGATGTTTAAGGGTAAATACACGTCCAAACATCACTGACACAAAAGGTCAACGGTCATAATGGTGAATTTCTTTGTTGGTTCGTTTTTTGTGTCCTCTGGCAGCTTTCGGAAAGCGCTGCCTGTGAGAGAGCTCCTCTTGTCAGAACCTCTGTGACCTGGCTTTGGAGTGATCGATTAGACAGCAAGAACAAACTTGCAAATGGCTGGTGGTGCCTTCAAGAACTGGCTTTTCAAAAAGCTCTACAAAAAAATAGGACACCCGGACAGACGGGAAACATTTCCATACTCTTCTAGAATAAATCCTTTCAAGAGCAATAGATGTCTACCTCTTTAGTCTTCTCTAAGCTCAACTTATCACAATATGCTGAGGCATAATGCGTTATAATTGGCAGCCTTTTTGCTTACCCAAGCTGAACATAAAAAAGTGCAGGGCACTTGGTGGGGCTGAGGGGGGGTTTAGGGAGCTGCTCTCTGGGAGTGGAGGATTGAAAGTCTGACTCAGACTAGCAGAGAATAGAGTTTGATGAAAGCCTGATTGGTGTGGGCAAACATCCTCACCAAGTATGTCTCCAGACAAAAGGAGCAACACTCTCCTCTCTCGCCGCAGCAAACGCTCTCATGTCAAACAGATCGCGGCTGTTCTCTGGGAACACGGCAGCACCACCTGGATTATATCGACTTCAATCTAAATGTCGACTAAATTTTAAGGAATTTATTTCTTCTTCTACCTCCTCTTCAGACGCTTCTTCCCTCAGTGTGCACCAGCTACTCTACATTCACCTCCTCATATGTTTTATACATTACTCTGCCTGTGGTAAAAAGTGCCTCAGCGTTGCATAAACTCTCACTCAAACTAATGAAGTTCTTGTGTAATTGAGTGAGCAGCATGAACTCAGACGCCGCGCAACTTACAAAAGAACCCATTTTGGACGTACCAGTTTAATTTCACTAGATGCTGACTAATTCTAATTAAGCCATTAAAAGACTTTGTGTGAAGCACAAATCTGCAAGCACAAGGGATTCAATGAAGTGATTTGGGAGCTCAAAGAGAGGAGAACAAAATCTGCACTGCTGATGCCATCAATGGTTGCTCTCAACGTGCACTGTGTGAAGATGAGGGGAGGTAAAGTAGTCCGATTTTTCAGTCATCATTTCAGAAGAGCAGCCAACATACAGAGCAGAGAGGATACTCTGTGACCTGAGTGAGTCTTTGTGTTTATATGCACTCAAACACTCTTTGGGTAACCGTGTGAATACATGGAAACCCACATATAGGTGACCTTACTCTGTGCCTTTTGGCTGAACACTACAATGTGTTTGGGCTGGACTCAGCATGCGACCTCTCGAAATCTAAAAGTGGAGTTCTCCTGGGGTGAGGCAGCCACATTAAGGTCAGAGGGTAGTTTGCAAATGTCAAAGTACAGGAACAGATTGTAAACTAAGGCTTGTGAAATGCTGTGATTGGTGCTACTCAACACAAAAAAGTGTATAAGTATACGTCAACCGGACAGATACATCTGTACCAATGAAGAGTCTTGATAAAGAAAGTTTTGTCGGCGAAGACTTGAAAATGTAGAACATAAATATAAATTCAGGGCAGTCCTCTTTTCTTCCAGTAATTACCAGTAACAGTTTCACCTGTTAAAACTCATGACCCGTATAAAAGACAGTTGTTCACGCAATAAATCATACCCCAACTTATTCACTACGGGTACAACTAAAAACCTAAATATACAATATGTGCACTATATCTATTTGACATTTCCACCCAAAAGCAGCAAAATTACTCTTTCATTATCTCAGAATCAGCCTTGCATTAAAAAATAGAGCGCAAACAAGAGAACAATTATATAAGAGTCTAGCTTGTTCTTACTCACCTCATCTATATAAATGTAAGATTTTGTGTCTGTTGGCGGCATCCATGCACTCCGACACTGAGTGTATACATACACGGCTTAATTTCTCAACAAATACTTACACAGCTGGTTCCTAAAAGTTTGTGTGTCCTCCTCGCTTTGTCTGTATAAAACATGATTTCAGTGACATGACACAGGCCCATCTGGACTTAGTGATCCAGCTCCAAGCCTTAATTGCACCCTGGTGTCATGTTTTTTGTCTACTTATGCCACGGCCCCAAACACAATTCAATCCTTTTCCTGCAGAACAGATGAGGGCGAAGGAGTTGGTAATTACTTTTAACTTTCTAGAGTTGAGCAACCAGATACGCAGCGAAGTTGTTCAGCCACTTTGTGCTTAATTCTATTAATGAGGCTTCCTTCTGTTGACGTTCAACTCCCAGTTCACGGCTTTTTGCCTGATCAATATTAAATGTGTCAATGTAGTCTTTGGGAGCAAGTTATATTTACTTCAGCCCTTACATTGCCCTTGGCTGGTGTAGCCAAAGGCAATGTCTGTAAGAGACATCTTGTAGACATAAGGTCTGTAAGAGACATCTTACCAAATTATTCATGCTAAAGGAATCATTTTTCTTTCCCATTTAATACTGTTTAGAAAATATTTGCAGACTCAATGATCCATTTCTGGCCTCTTAGCTCAGTCCGAGCAAATCTATATGGATCCTCTTACATTGTGTTATTTTCGTAATTGGCTATATTTAAGTGTAATTCACAAAAAGATTGCTACCATGTCAATTTTTCTAACTTCGTGGATTATTTTAGAAACCAAGTATAATTTGAGTCAATTAAGATCAGCTTGACAAGGATTTGCATGAGATTGTAACTGTATTGAATAAAAGCATCCTACCTTCACTGTTTTACAGCATTATAATATATGTGTATTTATTTAACATTAGAAAGCAGTATGAGTATTCATTTTCTTTCAGTCGTCTGACTGGTAAAATACACCAACAGGTGGGGGTGGGGCTGCACTGAGCTACTGCCTGGTCTGTTCTGCTGAAGAAAACCAGTCCATGCCTGCTTTGAAGCAGGCAGGAATCAGAAGATCAGACAGACTATCTTATCAAAATGTGCCATCACTCTTATTTCCTACTTGTGGTTAATGGTAGTCTGTCAGTTGAGAGTCAAGAGATCTATTGATGTTTGAGCCAAAAGGACAAATGGGCATTTTGCTCTGAAGAAGTATGCAAAAAAGTTAAGGCCATAATTCTTTTTCTGCCTTCACAGTTCCTTTAAACCCGTGTAAGTGTCAAAACAGTTCGACTACGTCCAAATCATTTTGGCACCTGCGCCAATATGAAAGCGGGTTCTTTTTGCACCACCGATGATCCTCTTTGATCAAAAACTCTTTAAAATAGAACGATATTGACTACATTTCTGGGGGAGAGCTGTCAGCCACCTCTAGAGAGGTGGCAAAAGCTCGGCTGGAAAGGGGATTTTCCACCCTTCTTTCCTTTCTCTTTTCATTTTCCTCATTTCATTTCTGTATCAAACTGACATTGGAATGTTATTCAACCTGCACAACAGCCCATCAGGAGCGTGTGTTTGAGAGGGGGCTACCATTAAAGCAAACTTTGAAACTCTATCCTACCCTTCCACAATCCCTCTGAAAGCTCAACTTCCAAGTTAAGCCAGCCAAGGAAAGTAGTTTATTTCTTTTCTTGTGTCCCATGCCAAACTCTTTCCTTTTGACTTGGACCACAAGCACAGAGGGGTCTCTGAGACTCTCTATGCTTCTGGCACAGAATTTATCGACCAGTTGGTTTCATCTCAGGGGGGAAGTCTGGACTGGGGAGGGGGTTTCTGCATTGACACATATCCAATACACAGCTGACATCTTAGAGGAGCCATTATAATAAC
This sequence comes from Poeciliopsis retropinna, assembly GCA_010277075.1. NCBI lineage: Eukaryota > Metazoa > Chordata > Actinopteri > Cyprinodontiformes > Poeciliidae > Poeciliopsis > Poeciliopsis retropinna. The sequence goes on from VMRM01000019.1 coordinate 7,302,704, forward strand.
ATCATTTTTGCAAAACATTTCAGGTACATCTTATATTTGTTTCTCAGAACAGCCATCTGGAAGGGTGGAAAAATAATGATCACCTTGTCCACAACATTGATTCGGAGACAAATTTCTGAGTGGGTATTGTTAGACAACTCTTGGAAAAGGCTTGGCATACAAATCACTGCATGAAAACTGCCTCAGAGCTAGTACAGTGATAGCCATCTGATTAACAGATTAACTTAGAACTCCCAGAACACGAGCCGCCTTCCCTCTGAAAATCTGGTGTTTCAGAAAGTCATCAAGTTTGAAGTATGCTTTCAAAGTCTTGTAACTGGGACAACATTGAGTGTTAAACAAAAAAACATTTTTTGCACACGTACAGATCTAAAAAAAAACGTCCCAAATCCCTAAAGGGTCTTTTATTAAAAGTTTATAGACATATCTCAGCTGCACTAGATGATTCTCCTGTTTTCTTTATTTAGTCTATTAAAAAATCTGTTGGTCCCTGAGGAAGATGTTTTGTAGAATAGAATTGCAGAAATGACTGTTTCTTTCATCTGAAAAATAGAAAAGGCTTAACTTCACAACCCTGCAGACTTCGTTCATGCTTGGTAAGATTTTGTTTCTACCACAGTTTTTCCTTTCACTCAACTTTTCATTATTATTCTTGGAGAAAGCACTCTGTGAAGCACCTTTTTGTGGTTTGCCCTTCTTGTGACTAGTCAGTGAAGGGCCATCCATCTCAAAACGATCACCATGGACAGTGAAGGCTTTTTAATTATTTTTCTATTAGGTATTACTCAGAATTTTGAAGATTTGAATCGATGTCATGTACTGCATGAGGACAAATACGCAAGACAACTGCAGCAAAAATAGAAAAATAGACCCAAATCTGTCTCGGCTAGTACTCTGTTGAAACCTGCCTTTCATTGTTTTGACAAATCAAAGTCTCTTAGCTTTACTGGAGACTGATCTTGACATCCTGTGCTGCTGTGTTCCTGTTTGCTGTTTTCTAAAGAGAAGGGAAGAGAAAGCCTACGAGCATGAATCGCAATCATTTCTGCTCCAATCGCTGCTGCTGTCTTATCTGCATAAGAGCAGGACTGACTCTGACACTGCATGCTGCCCAAAGCTGAATCAGCCATCAGTCCAAGCGCATAGGCCCGTGTTTGTGTGCGTGTGTGTATATATTCCCACGGCTAATGCAATTTCACGATATCAATAGGTGAACAAATTGGATGCTGAAAACAAGATGGGGGACCGTAATTAAACTACTTCCAAATGAAAGAAAGAAAAAAAATAATATAGTAAATCAGGTGCACCAAAATGACTGGATGGTTTTAAACTCTGATTTAAGCTGAAACAACATCCATATGTTCAAACTCTTTGCCACTTCTCTCATTCTAGTCTATATGAAACAAGACTAAGTCAGCCCTGCTTCTCCGTCAGTCATTTTCGTGCGTTCTTTGCTGTGTGTAAGGACCTGCAAAATTTAAATAATGGCAGGGATACAGTTTCATTCAGGGCAGGATCACAAGCGATGCATGCAAAACTTTCTCCGCAGACAACCTCTCGCATCCAGAAAGCTGTCACCGCAGTGGAAAAGGTGCGTATAGAGTAAAGTGACACAGAGAAATGTCTCCTGTTCGGTCTGACTCTTCAAATCATTATTCAGACTGAAGCGCACCTCCGCGAGCCAGGCCCATATCCGCGCACTAATGCTCACTGCAAATAAATCAGTAGATTTGATGGATTTTCTTTATGCTCAATCAGGACATTTTCTTCAACTATCAGCTAAATGCATGGATCAAACCATCTTAACATTTAAATTAATACAGAGTTAAAGTTTATACCTGTACTTTTTCCAGATGTTGATTCCAGCCCATGCACTGGCTTAAATCAGTGAGGTGGAAGGTAATAAGAGGAAATGTTAAGACTGAGATGATCCAAGAGTACATTGTGGTAAAAAGATTGTGGGACCTGTTTATTTAGGATTATGTGAAATAAGGCTGTGGTCTGCTAGATAAACATCTGTTGACTAAGTTGCAGGATTGCAAAAGGTCATGTGTCAATCATAAGAAATACGAGCTCAAAGGCAGTGTGTCGCATATTTCATTTATTCTGAAAATGATTGAAAATGTGTCTTATGTAGAGCTTTATGAAAAATAAACACATAAAAAAAACCCCACAACAATCAAAAACACCACAAAAACTGTGAAAACGAGGCCTCAGTCTGTTAAATATATTAGCACTAAAATAATTTCACAGATTTAAGAGCATTATTTTAAATATGATACCTATGATAACCTGCATTTAACTAGATAACTAAAATAAAAATCATGCTAATACATCAACAAGAAAATAAAAATTTAAAAAAACTGTTAATTATCCAGACATAATTTCAGTAAAATGTGTTCAACATAACAGGAAATCATATTCCAACTTGCATTCATAATTGGCTTGCTGTTGAGCAAGAACAGATTCCTAGACACATTTAGCAACAGCAACATGGGAAAATTGGTTCCTCAGGGAAATTTTTGTATATTATTTCTTCAGTATTTTTTTGAAAGTAACTCATGTTGGCATGTTGCCTATTTTTCGAGCACCATGTTTCTACTATGCAGCACACACAAGGTGCACTTGGCAAAGTCAACGTGCGTTCCAAGATCACATGGAGTCCATGGACGTCGCACCCTATCAACAGCATGACCTGCACATAAAACACCATACCGCTTTAGTTAAGCCAAGCACTGACGATTGGCACGTGTTTCTTGCTTAAATTGAGTGTAAGCGTACATCTGTTCTCCCATATAGTTTTTTGCATAACAGGAAACGAGAGCTAACTGCAAACATCAATTCCAGACAAACATATTGACTAATGATGTCTGAGCGCTGAGCTGGAATTACAAATGATGTTTTCCTGGAAGGAAAAGAACAAAAAGGAAAACAAAGTGCTGCTTAAACTTAAATTATGTGTTGAACAGTATCTGAATGACTGGAAATAAAATTACTTAGAGCTTGAAGTTTTTCACAGGGCTCCTCTATTACGCATATGGCCAGTTATTTACCTGTTATGACTTTCTAATGGGACAACATATCCTGGGTTGCGCTGTCAAACAGCGAGGAAAAAAAAATTATATCATCTTACTAAATTAGCAGAAACAAGGTAGTGCAGATTGCAGTGGTGTTAAACTGTTTAAATATGCATCCAGTGGTGTGAAAGTTGGCCTTCCGACACATTAATTATTAATACAAAGGGACCCTGTGTTTGTAGGAAAAAAGTGAAGCAGTTTAAATTAACGTGTGTGCCTTCAGAGTGCCATATGGCCTTCATATCAACTTTCAGCAGTTGAGTCTGTAAACTGATGGACAAAGGGATAAACCCAAGCTGTCTGTGCTAAAATGAGAAAAGCTCATCAGAAACAATCCCTCCAGCTATCGCTTTCACAAAGTTTATTTTTCTTCTAAATATCTCGGCAAAGGTTACAAACCCCGGCTCATCTCATGCTTTGAAAACATGAGGCATACAGCAGAAGCCAGTTATTGTTTGTCTAGTGACAAAAAAAAAAAAAGAAAAACAACCTAAAAAGCACAACATCCAACATTTTTTCTTCAAAAGTTCTTGTACAAACCAATAAACGGTCAACACAAATAATATGAGGAAAGTGACTAATATTCTGCAAGCTGAGGCCTGGATTTTCTGGAAGTTTGCTCCGTTCAGGTCGGGGATCAGTCTCCTGGACCCTGGCATCTCACCCATGAGTAGTAACAGAACAAAGCAGGAGAGCTACAAAAAATCAGGACTTTATTTGTTGTAATACAGGGGGGCTTGTCTGGTCTGACAGCTTAATGAGGCAGTTTGATGCATTTTCAAGTCACATTTCATAATATTCAATTGCCATAAACACTCTGAACATAAAAAAAAAAAAAAAAAATTGGACTGAGAAGTAGTTTGTTTTTGGAACAAAGGTCACAAATAGGTCCATATAAAAAAATTGACTCAAATCTCGGATAAACAGAAGACAATGGCTAGCCAGTTAGATGAATAATATTCTGGAGCTGTTAATGCTAGCATAACACATCGGTCTTTCAAAAAATAAGGTGGTACCGAGGCCAAAAAAAAAAAAAAAAAAAAAACTGCTGAATTTCACAACATATTTTGTATTTATTACGTTCTTTTCTTTTATGAAAACCTAAGAATTTTCCCTCTGCTGTAACGTAATTAAGAAGTTCTATACTTTTGCCATCTCAGCAGCAGTTGTCATGCGAATAACATTCTCTGCTGGGATATTGATTGGTTGGACAGATGCAAACAGCAGGTTCCAATGGCGACACCATGTCTGCATGTAGAGAAAAGTAATATGAACTGATGAGCTTGGTCTGGTTCGAAACACAGCCCATTTAATGTGTTTCTCTCCCTGAAATTAATGGTGAAACAGCATGAAGCAGATCATCAATCTAAAGTTTCTTTAACTCCATATTACTGGGTCCTTGAAAGTTGCATAGATGCCAGAACAAGTTTGAATGAAGCATCTTCTTATGAAAAAAAAAATGCTTTGAATGTGGCTTATTCTAATCATTTATTATTTTATCAGAAACTTTTATTAAATAATAAACTTTTATTATTTATAAAAAGGATTTTAAAAATTATATCAGATAGCAAAAAAATTATATGAAGTTTTAGATGTTGAAATATTTTATAGACTAAAGGAAAAGAGAGAAAAGCAAAGCATTTTATCTTGAGTTCTGTACTGCACCAAAAACCAAAAATGAGATCGGAGAGTCAAAAGGCTTATAATTCAGTCTAACAATTTAATTCAGAGATCCAAAGCAATGCCCACCAAACATTGTTATTTTGGAAATAAAGGGAAAGATGCCAATTTTCTGTATTTTGTAAAAAAATAAAAATAAAAAAAACAAGATCCACAAAAAGAACATCCACGATCCCCTGGCAAAGGAAGGCGGATTATGATGTACAAGCAATAGCTTGGTGAAATCCAAACCTTTGGACAGTGAGAAGGAAAATGATTTACAACTAGGATTACAGCAGAATGGAAGGATTGTAATTGTATGGACAGAAGAGGGGGGTGATTGTCACAGTAACTGCAGTTTATCTACATTGTCCTCTTCAGTAAAATGAAGATAGAGCATTTCCGCATAGAATATGAACTGAGAAGTTTTTTTTTTTTTTTTTTCCCCTTCAGACAATCTTCTCCTGTGAGCAATATGCTGGAAATAGCTCCTAAGTCCACAATTGAGAGCCCTCTGGGACACATCCAGAGAAACTGTGGATCCGTTATCATACTAGCTTATCTCCAAATACTTTATCTGAGAAGCTTACTTCTTGAGGAAAAGAAATAAAAAACTCCTTTTCAGTATATATATATATATATTTTTTTGCATTTTTCCATACTGCAGACCCTTGAGGGTGGGAGAGAGAGAGACGTTGGATCATGAATAAAATACACATTTTATGTGAGCTGGACATGGCAACCACAATATGCTCTCTAAAGTCTGCGCCAGATCAAAGTTTAGACAAAGACATAAATTAAGTTTTCTCTCCGCCCCTTCCGGGCCGTTTTATGTCCAGTCGGACGTGCGTCTATTTAGCTAAAAGCACAAGAAAAGGCCGGGGCCATTTTTCAAAAATTGATGATGGCCTCGCATAAATTATGCAAACTTTTGTCCTTGTGCCAAGCAGTGCATCTACTGAATAATAATTAAGAAAGGGACTTGGGGGATATGAGCATGCAGAATAAGAACTACATGCCGATGTGCCCCATCTTCTATGCCCTGAGCAAAGCAAAGGAGAAGATTGTGGGGAACAAATGGAAACAAATTTGACGACTCTTGACTGAACTCTTGGGTCCTCTCTCTCTCTCTGCTGACATTTTGTTCCTCTCAAACAAGCATCTGGAGTTTGGTAACTGATGACTGCTTGGCGGTTTCTTTAAACGGACCTGACATTTAGCTTTCACTCTTTTTATAAGTGAACGGCTTTGTAATGCATCTCATGGCTTGGATAGACTTATTAATGTGCTCTTGATAGCTCTAAAAACAACAAAGTTAAATAGCATCAGAACTACAGTAGTGCAAAAAAAGAAAAAATCTGTTAGACAGTATTATCCAGGTTTAACAATTATTGAATACTTTGAAAAAAGGGAGGTGAAACAAACTTAATTATGTTTTAAACAAATACAGAACATTGGTGTCAAGGACATGATGTTGCAAAATCACACCGCTGGTGTGAACAAAGCGGCAGAAGGATAGCTGTACGTGATTGGATATGTAAATGCAATTACTTTATTTGCTAATCTGCATGGTGTCGCCCTTTGGCAAGACAGAGGTGTCTAATTCCAGGTGAATCGGATCTCTTTTTGTACCAGAGGGCAGTGAGCTGTAGCTTCATTAGATACGCAGTTTCCTTTGCCTTGTTTTATGCACTCTAGAGTCTAATTGGAGAGAGATCTTAGGATTTAAATTGCTATAACCTGCTTAAGCAATAAGTGGCATTAAGCTGAGTCAACAAGAATCCCATTTCCGGGACATAGTATTGATGCTGCAGTAGGTAACTTTCATAAAAACAAAAAACAACAACAACAAAAAAAAACTGTTTTACTATTTTTGAAAACTGTTACTTTGTCCTCAAAGTGTAGTATGAAACACTTAATCTGTGAAAAAAACCTGAGCTCGTCTGCCTTCACCCAGTAGAACTAATACCATCTGCACAAATACACCCCCAAATATTTTTGGGGGTGTGCTCCCCCACACCCCCAAAAAAGACAGACCAGGAAGAGAGTTTCAGCAATTTTGAGCTTATGTTAGGGTTAGAATGTGGGCAACACCTACACAAGAATGACTGACAGTGCTGAGACCTTCCACCTGATTGCTTACTTCTGACAAAATAATGCATTTCTGCAAAAATGTCAAAAAATTGACACTGTTGCATTTCATTGATCGACCTGACAAATAAAAATTCACAAAAACCTTTATTTATAGGGCAATAATAAGATATTAATGACTTAATATCTTGGCCTAAAACCCAACCTCTGCAAAACAGAGGTAAAAAATAACTGGCTTTGTTCAAAGAATTACACTTTAGAATGGTGCTTTATTTATATAAAACTGCTACATCTAAATACCACAGTACAATGTACTAAAAATGTCACCACGCCCTTCTGTCATTGTTCCTAAAACAAAGCACCTTCAGTCAATAGCTTTCTGGCAATGCAAATGTCAGTAAGAAAATAAATAAGCATATTTACCCACAATACAGAATAATTTCTTTAGACTTACAAAATGCATCTCTCGGAGGACTAATGTGCTTTTTCAGGACAAAGTCCCTCCTTGGGCATCTAACTGAAAACCAAATACGTTTCCACAAATAAATGAATACATTAGTCTGCACTTTCAGTGAATAGTATTTTTTGACTTTCCTTTGTGTAATTCAACAGGCAATCTGTTTTATTGTGCAAAACAAGAGGAAATAGATGATTGATTTATGAAAATTCCCTCCATCCAGATGACATTTGTCATATCAATAGCACATCTGATGAAAACAATAACCTGTTTTTCATGACTGGCGGAGCCCAATGGTAATAAACACCACAAAGTAATGCAGCACACAGGTAGTTTCATTATGTGAAAGAAGAGCTTCCACGGCATGCATTTAGATGTTAGGGGTCTGTAATTCAAAACCCCAATGCCTAGTCCTTATCCACTAAACAAGATGTGATCACAAAGTAAAGAGAGACTGACGTGCTTAAATATTCGCGTATAGAGAGTCCTGCACACATCTGCTCGTCAGTGAGCCTGTTGGAAACTGTCACATGCCTGGCAGGTTCTGTAACTTGGGCAGATGGCGCACCGCAATTAGGCCCGCCAAATCTTTCAATCAATTTTCTGTAGGCCACATGAAGAATGAGGACGTAGCTTGGCTGATTCTTTTACTCCAATGTGTCCATGTGTCCACTTCCTCCCAACACTGAAAAAATATTTTGCTCTTCCTGAAAAGAGCTGTTGCATCCTCATAATCCCAGTGGTTTTGTTGTTTCCCTCATTTTTAGTGAGCTACTGTACAACACCCTTTTTTGTTTGTTTGTTTTGTTTTATTTTATTTTATCTGTCACTTTTTGTGCTGTTGAGAATCTCACCACACCCTGTTTTTCTTCTTCTTCTTCTTCCCCTCACTGTTGGCTCTTTTAACCGCTGGTCTGAATGCAACACTGTACACAACTGGAGACAATAGCCAAGCACAAGTGTTTCATTCGCACCCAATTACTGTGAAAGGGATTTTTCATGCCAGAAATTCGCAGAGGAGGACAATAAGGGTGTCAGGGAGGAACAAGATATCCCTGGAGTTTTACATTCTGTCCCACGTTCCCCACACAAAGAGAGATGAAAGGCGATCTGGTGTATCCAACACCGGTGAGGGCCATTAGCCAGAGCCGTTTAAATAAGGATGACTCTAACTGAGGTGCTAACAGGGACTGGAAACATCTGCTGCTCGAGCTGGGCCCTTGTTGGCCCTGAGGATTCTGCCTTTGATCAGCGGCCCCTTGCAAGCACCTTCCTACAACAGCTTTGATAAAACAGCTTCTTGAGCACTAGCAGTGAATGTGACTGAAATAAGGATGGATGGAATGCAAGCGTCAAAATAGGCTAAGGGTTCAGATGCTGAGTTATGCCATAGAAACTACATTTATTGAACATGACCCCTCGTGTTAAAACAACAAGCTTGAATGTAATTTTACATAGGTAATTCAATGTAAAGATATGCATATTTGTGAGAGATACACAGTTCGTATTTTTCCTTTTTTTTTTTTATTTGTCACACAGACAATCTAAAATGCCTGAATTTCTAGTCAACCTATTTTACCCTGATATCACCTATGAAAATCCAGATTAACCTACTGCGTCAAGTCCCAGAACATGTGTAATTTAATAAATCAATCAATCAAATTTTATTTGTATAGCACATTTCAGAAGCAAGGCATTTCAAAGTGCTTTACATCATAACAAACACAAGCGCCGTCATTAAATTCGTAATTGATTACGTCTCAAATACAACGCTAACCCTGAACTACAGGTGAAAGTATCATGCTTTGCCAATTGTTTTTATCAGCATATTCATATGTTAGAATACTCCATTCAAAGTCCAAAATTTGTGCTACAGCTTGAAAATTCCTGTTTACACTTTCCATCCAGTCTCAGATTTGGATATTTTAAATAAAAAATTCTCAATGTGGAAAACATTATAGAGTAAGCAAGGCACTTCAAATGCATAGATCTAATCATAAGAATAAAGTATCATAAAAGAACTCTTAGCGGTTGGAGAATTAAACCAAAAGTTGTTGAAGAACTTTCTTTCACGTAAATAGGGGTCCTGGGGGTGGGTGACATATCGCCATTTCCAGCAGGAGAAAGCCAAACACCTCACTCAAGCGTGGGCCAGATGCCACCTTTGGACTGCCAATCCCGCTGTTGTATTTCCCCCACCTGTGACGGGAAGATGATTCACTAGGTCTGCCAGACTGCGTCTCGGGACGGTGTGCGCTGGGGCGTGCTCACTGCCAGCAAAGACAGAAGGAGGAGGGAAGAGGAAGAGGGTTGGGGGAACCACCTTACCTTTGCAAAAGCACTGTGACCTGCAAAAAGCAGTCAGTAAAATAATGCGGCCTTCCAGCAAATGTATCATACTCTGCCTACTCTGTGTGTAACAATTTACCAATTCGAATCAAGGCATCGGGCCAAATGATTACGATACGGCAGACGGGAGTAGATCTGGGTCTTATACGCAGGGAGAATGAAATAAAATCACAGTCAAGCCCGCATGAGCACCCCAGCTGCACCGGGAAAGCAATCTAAAAATTATAGGTTAAATTACATTTTCTTCTTTAAATACGCCATGTATATATAATCTTTTTACTTAAAAAAAAAGATGTGTATTTTTAACCATAAAACCCACACCCTACCTGTGCTGCATTCCTCTCTGAATGCACAAACAAAGCTGAGACAGCTTTGTTTCGCAGACACAAACAGAGTACTAGCTATAACAAGGCAAGGCAGGTATGACTAGAAATTTACAGCCGGGCGCACTCAAAAGATCCCAAAAAACATCAATAACTCAGTGTATTTCTGCAGAAAATAACTTCTTTTCCTAACTCTTCTATCACCCCCAGTCTCACTTTTCTTATTCATCTTGCCTATATTTCACAGGGGAATGCTGCAACAAGGTGATAAAAAAACAAAACATTTTTTATTCCATACAACAAACAGAATGGAACATTACTCTTAGGTTTCCAAGAGGCAAGTGCATGGACATGTCAACGCATTTAAGCAAAGGATAAAGAAACATCCAATTCTGAAAGAATGAGTATGGATTTGTATTTCACATGACATTATCTTGAATCTCTAATCACAATAGCCAGTGAAATAGGACTTGAAACGGTTCAAGACACACTGATTGTACTCTTTCAGGAGGACTTGAAAAAGAAAAAAAAAAAAAAACTTAGACTACCAAGTCCCAATGCAATGCACAGGCTACTCACTGTTTCCAGGTGTTCATTATTCTAACTGGGAATAACGCCCTGAGGGTCATGCCATGTTGTAATTTCTAATTAACTGTTCAGGACAGAGATCGTGGCCACAGGTGACCTTGACAACGAGAAAGAGCCCAACTGATGCCTGGGGGCGCTGCTCTTACTCTTGTTTTTAACTGCACTTTTCCTACTCTTCGACTAAACTAAATTTGTGCACAACTCTGAAAAGAAAAGAAACTATTCAAAACAGTTTTTTATGAATAAAGTCTAAATCTTGTGGGGAAACATTCATATTCAGCCCCCTTTACAGTGATATCGCCAAATAAAATAAAATTCAACCATCTACTATAACAGACAACCAAATTGTGCCATCCTCTTCCTATTTTACCAAACGGTAAAATAAACAAATGAGGGCATATTGACAAACTTACTGAGACAGTGTTCCACCTAATTTGACAGGAAAGCCAAGAGAAGCAGCCAATAAGGAAACATCATACTTTGGGGGTTCATTTTCTGCAGAAGTGACAGGGAAGCTAATCAGAGTTTATCGACAGATCATTGGACCTAGATAAAGGGTGGTCATGAAAGAAAACTTGCTAAAAGTCATAAAAAACTTCTGACAGGGTCTAGCCAAAGCCCAGGCCAAAATCCACTTGACAAACGTAGGACATCTTGTAAACTGATGTCCATAGGTGAGCTCCATCAAATCTGACTCACTGTAAGCTAATTTGCAAATAAAAATTGCCAAACATCTCAGTCTCCTGCTGGTAAAGACAAATTCAAAGTTGGTTGACTTGTTTGAGCAGGATGAGGGAAAATATCCAGACTGGAGGGTAACCACAGTTAAAAAGGTATCCATAGGATTCTGTTTGCTTTTCAGATGCCATTTGTCAACAGTGAGCAAAGAAGGGGGCAAATAATTTATGACTTTATTGCTAATCTCAACTAAAGCCACATACCTGTCTGTGGAGTGTTTTTACAACAGTCTCTGTGATTAGTCTTGTGTACACTTGCAGCTCACATACGTACTGGGGCATTACAAGCCCTCAATGAATACAAAAGAGGCGGTGGTGACTAAATGTCTGTGTTTGCTCATGAGAGATCAGCCTGCCGACCACATTGCAACACGGGCCCACCTGCAGTCTGGGAAATAGCTTTCTGATGGGTGGGAATTAGAGGATACCAAGGAAAGAACAAGACAGACGTGAGTATCCCGGCCCAATATGCGACTTATCAGTGAGCTTGTGTTTCTCAAAGGGAGCAGATAAGCTAATACGGCTCGGCACAACGACGGAATGGAGAAAGTAAGAGAAATTAGACTGGGGGGGTCATAAGAGGTGGGGGCATGTAAGAGGAAAACATACCCAGGTCAGGATCTACAGCAGAGCGGTCAGTTACAACAGAGCTCGGATGCTTTGAATTGCCACAGAACAGTTAAGCATTGACTAAAGCGACTCAAAACACGGGCTCCATGTCTTTCATGGTTATTCTATTCCAAAGACATGGAGCACGAAGCAGAAAGCCATTATTAAGGCCTCTACCTGCCCTGGGCAGTGAATGCAACACTAATCAATGAGAAAGAGCAGCATTGTGGTCTGGCTTCCAGGGAAGGTGGTATTACCTCAGTGTGTTCATGTGTGAATGAGATTATCCTTTTAGCATGGCGATCTTGAGAGTAAAAGAAAAGCAATATGTTATAATGATTTACCCGTGTCGGTGAGAGAAGGACAAAAATAATTCAGTGACCAATGAATTTCACATTATGTTAACGGTTCTTGGAATAATAATTAACCTTTATAATGTTGACCATATGTCAGACCTAACTTCTTAGGTTAATGGTTTGAAACTTTTTAGAGACACATTTTTTATGTCAGCAGTGTTTATTTAAAGTCAAACAAAGTGAAATCTCTCTAACTGATCACTTTCTTTCATGGTTCAAAAAGAAGAGCTGTACCTTCAGTAGCAAAATCATCTTCAGGCATGACAATTCACCATCTCATGCTACAAGGAATACCACTGCTATGGTATTCCTGCTATTGGCTGCTATGGGCATAAAAGAGGAGAAACTCATGGTGTGGTCACCATCCTCCTCTGACCTCAACCCTATTGAGAACCTTTGGAGTTTCCTCAAGCAGGAGATCTGAGAGTGGAATGCAGTTCATTTCCTGTAAGGAAATTCAAGCAGAAACTCTCCACAAACTCACAAGTTCAATGGATGCAAGAATTGCGCAGGGGATATCAAAGAAGGGGTCCTATGTTAACATGTAACTGTCTGTTAAGATGTTTTTGATTGAAATAGCTTTTTTGATTGAATGTGACCACTTAATGCTGCACATTCAAAGAATGACCGTTTGCAGTCCTTTATAACCCATAAAACATTTAGAAAATCTGCTGTGCATAATGATTTGGAACAGTGCGTGTTGAGTTTTTTATTTTTGAAAAAATACTGTTCTCCTACTGTTCAGTAAAATTTGATTTATACTATAATGGTTCATGACTTGAAAATTATACTGACCATCATTTGCACTGACCATTTAAGAAAATCTGAGAAAATGTCACTTGCATAATAATTAGGAACACGGTGTACAACTAGAAAAACAAAAAGTGAATTGCCCTCGAAATAGGTGACTGTCCACCCAGTGGATACATACTTGGACTGCGCTAAAATGATCTTTTTCAAGCGGTTCTTCCACACTGTTCCTGTGTCACATCAGCATTTATCACTGCTTGGTGAGTGGAGAAAAAAAAGAACTCCATTGTGTAAGCACTTCACAATAAGCCATAAGTGATAAAATTGAACTTCAGTTGTCAAGTGTCTCAATTTCATCCTCGTGTATATTACACAATTATTCACAGCAGCAGGAAACAAATCCCATCGACTTGATTCCCATTTAATTATTGTACTTGAAAATTCTCCTGCGTTTCTTTTCTCCTAACCACAGACACACGTGGAAAAAGAAATGAAATGAAAACTTCACCTGTTTCCCTGTCAGTTTTTACTCACAAGAATGAAACTTCTGACCTTGACTTAAAAGCAAGAAAAGAGGACCACACAACAGTGTTTCAGTGAGACAACAAAAATAGTGACCTAAAAACAGTTGGACAATGGAGTTCTGTTCATTTTGAGGACTCACATTGACTGTTAAGGGAAGAAATGTTGACAAAGCAGCGGGAGACAGTAAAACGGCGGAAGAAAAGGCCAATGGAGAGTTTCCATGAGCAAACAAAACACTCCATATTTCTTTAAAAGACAAAGTGTTAAGTTAGGCTACTCTGCACACTGTCAATAGAAGCGTTTATCATCAGGGCAGCCACAGTCTATATATTGATTAAACCATCCATCACTTAAACTCTACAAGACATTATTTCTAATTAAAAACTAAGTCATAAATTTTGGCCTTTATTGCCAGGCTGGGGCTGTAAATAAAATCCAATGGAGGCCAGAAACAGATTGCAGGCCCCATCCACGGGTAAGAGCCACCGTAAAAAAAAAAGGAAAAAAAAGAAAGACAGATGAGTGCGATGGCACCTTTGGGATCCTGGAACGTAGCCTGTGGGGCTGACAGGAGGGAGGTGCTCGGCTCTGTCCCGGCTAAACAGATGCAAATCAATAATTTCTTCGCTGGTGTTTTTATAGGACAGTCGCCTTCGCCTTCAAAGGCGCCAAGGAGCCGGCTATATGCATACGAAGAACAAATATGTAAATCACATTTTCATAAACCACATGGGAATATTTAAAGAGACGGGCACTCGGTGTACTTGAAAATGATGTATAATCATAGGGAGTCGTGAAAGTGTATGAACCGAGACTTTGTTTCGTCCATTTTCCTCTGCTAAATTAGCAGCCATGAGAACAATATTTCCTTATTCCTGTGGACGAGCAGGTCATTAGTGCAGCAACACTTTGCAACTAAAACTCTGATGTCTCTGGTAAATGGCCAAAAGAAAAAAAAAAAAGAAAGAAAGAAAGAACGCCACATATTTGAGTCAAAGCAGAGGACACTCTTCAAGTTTGACAACTTCTGATTGCCTCAGCATGAGTGCTGGTTGTCAGAAGGTGAACTCTCCTGTCAGCCAGCTGAGAGTGGCAGAGTGTTGGTTATTTTTTGACAGGCACACAAGGATGTCTGATTTCACAGGTACCGGTTGAAGGAAGGGTAAGAAAATGAAGAGCAGGCATGCCTGGTGATTCACACTTCCATTCTCACTAAGGGAAGTGTGTACAATCAGCGTTCATTTGCATCACCCACCCCCCCCCTCCTTGTAGCCGTCCAAGCAGGAGTAGTGCAGCCTCGACATTAATGTTTTTTTGTGGGGGTATTAGAGTAATTGGGACTTGAAACAAATACTTTTATTATAAAACACATTAAGGTGTATAATTAAAACATGAGAAAAAGCGGAAAAGTTCAAGGAATATGAATGACTTTGCACAGCTCACTTTCTTCCTTTGCCCCACTGTGTGACTCCAGCTTGATGATTGAGTAGGAAAAGCTGGGGATTCATTCTTGGCTAACTTATATCGAGGCACAATTCTCACCAAAAGACCAATAGGTGGCCCTGGTGTTAGCGAAAGACAAAATGAGAGAATCACCCTCTGGGGAAGAAGCAAGAACTAATGATTGAGCTAAAAAGAACAAGATGGAGCGATCCTCTATTAAAAGCCCTGGCATAATCTCTTCCCTTTTTCTCACTGCTCGCCCTTTCCTTAATATCCAAGGAGATCTTGGCTCCTACGTAAAGCCGGTTGCCTGTGCACATCAAACAGAGCTGATTAGACCTCAACACCTTACCGAGGCTTAGGCTTTTGGGTCGGGTGCAGTTAAAGTTTAAGGGGAAACTTGAACGACAAATTTCCAAGTGGGGAATAGGGATGGCAAGTCAGACAAAATCTTCTTTAATTTGATATTTGAGCTGCTTTTTTTAGATAGTTAGTTTCCACTTATGCTACACACCAGAAGTCCAAATTAAATCATCACTCTTCCTTTGGATTTTTGCTCATCTCAGATATTTTCCAAATAGCCCATAAAAATCCAATCAGTGACTGAATGACTTTTCTAAAAAATATATATATATATATATATTCTCCTGATCTCAGCAAGGTAGGACAGGGAGTAATATATATATATTTTTAAAATAGGATAATTGGAGATAAGTTGACAGAAAATGGAGAGGGAAAAAACATTCAGCTGCACTGTGCGTTTACTGTCAAATATGTTATTTTATTAAGACACCAAAATTGTCAGGTGTATAGCCAGGCACATGCCAAAGACGCTTGCACTAACCTCTTCCCATACAGAAATAGCTCCATCTAAATTTATCACTCTCTGTCAGACCTTGGGGCTCTTACCTCTACCAATCAAAACAAATGTAACACTCACCTGCACAGACTCGATCAGGAGGGGGGGGGGGGGGTTGCCACAAGAAGGAAGCAACAATGTGGATTTCTGTGTAAAGGTGATAGACTGGGAAGAAGGAAAAGAAAGACTGAGTTGGTATAAGAAACGTGTTATTTTCTCAAATCACCTTGGACCCCAGTCACTTCTGTACGAACAGCAGACAGAGCATTAATCTTTCCAGGGTACTTTTTCAGCCATTTAATTGTTTAAACCCTGGTAAAGTTTAACGACTAACATTTTGGTCTTAATCGGTTTTTTTATTTGTGAATCTAACATCTTACTTCGATTTTACCTTCTCAAATTTGAATATTGTAGAACTGGTCTTGTCTCTTATAATGCACACTTAATTTGAACAAGATAAGATTTTTGTCTGGGACTAAATAGAACCCATATAGCCAAATCTATATGGGTAATAAGGTAATTGATAGTTTCCTTAGTAGTTACCTTTTAATAAGGCAATCATTGCCTTATTAAAAGGTAATAATAAAATACATAAATAAACGCAAAGAATTCTTGCGTCAGAAATGTACAGCACTCCAGACTGAAGACAAAGATTTAGTATTTTGTACTTAGCCCTCCTGCCTGCTTTAAAAATGTTGCGTTTCCTTGCAAACACCTAAACTATTTTATGTTCTGGGGATGAGTGCTTCATGATTTAGTTCAGCATGTGTCAATTATTAAACTGACACTTGGAAAAATTGGAGTCAAACAAAACCTCAAACCTAATAGCTTACTCCTTAGTCACCCACTAAACCGTTTTGCAGTGTTCCATAGAGACTAAAATATGTTTTTTATTACAAAATATACCTGGTAACCATGCAACAGTGACAGGAATGCCAAGACCTGAGAATTCACAGTAAAACAAAGACTTAAGTAATTGTGAAGTCCCCAGAGTGGATTCATCGCCATGGTGCCATTTTTTAAGTGACCGCAACAGACCCAGCCATCTGCTCATTGGCACTGGACTCAAGTCAATGTGCATGCCTTAACAGTCTGCTGCCATGCAGATCCTATCCAACAAGCTGTTATCGACTCTGCTTTAGTTGAAAAGAACATAACAATTGCAGCCGTTAAGAGCTCTATGGTAATTCGCCAAATACATATCCATCTATTGTCTTCCAGATAAGATCGGGGTTAAAGAGCCGAGAAGGAATCCCTCTTCCAATCAACTCTCTCAAACTCATTCGGGGGCATACCAAGGCTTTCTGAGACTAAAAGGAATATAGTCCCAACAGTGGGCTCAAGGTCTGCCTCAAGGTGTCTTGGGGAACCAGTTTGGTTCCGGTCTTTCTTCACCTTACTTGTATTGATAGCTTTATTGTTTGTCTTCCCTATATCCAGTCAGTGTCCACTGTATCCTAGGAACATTCTACAAGAGGAGGAGTCACAATTACCTCTTCCAGTTTCTATAGACTCACTACTTCACAGACCTCACCCAAGTTAATGTGATAATCAATGCTTTCCAGTTCACTAAGCAATATTCATAATGATATGGCTGAGGGGTTACTTCCTCCAAACTCTTAATTTTCTAATTAACTGAAGCTAAATTATTGATCTGCAGCACTAAAATGCAACTAAACCCACTGAGCTCCCAACTTCTAATAAATTCAGTGAAATGCAAAGCTGAAAAATTTATGATTGCATACACACCCACAGAAAAACATTAGTCATACATTTGTCTCTAATGCAGCACACAATGCGCAATTTCTAAGATTCCTACAAATATCTTATGCAAAAAATACAAAACCTTAAAAGACTAATTTGCAGAGTCTGCAGTCTTGTATGCTCAGTTTAAAACGTAAAACCAAAGTTATCCATGAACGAACATATTTACATGTTGGGTCTGGGTAAAGAAGAAGAAGAACAGCACAAGAAGTTAAGGCAGGAAGAAAGGAGAAAGAGAGGAAGGACACAAAGAAGAAAGAAATGAATAATGAAAGGGTGCTGAAAATAAATGAAGGATTAAATGAAGGAAAGAGAAGAAAAACATAAAGAGAGGAAGATAAGAACATGGGATGGACACAACAAAGAGAGAAAAGACAAAGGGTAAAGGGAAGGTCACGGAGTAAAAAGAAAGGACAAGAAGAGAAATTAAAGACAAGAAAAAAACAAGAAAGGAAGGAAAGGAAAAAAAGAAAGGGCATAAAATAGGTGGAAAGAAGGACTAAAAAAAAGAACACAAGGAAAGGAAGGAAATGAGGAAGGGAAACTGCAGAAGGAAGAACACAAGTCACAAGAAATTAAAGGAGGTAGGACACCGGAAAGAAGGGACACAAGGAAGGCATGATAAAAGGAAGAACACACCATTTAGATAGTCAATTAGTTCAATGACTGAGGTCTTCAAATGTTTTTCTACACTTTCTTCTGTTTTCCACAGTGGAAAAGTGTCAAATCAAATTCCACAGCTTCCCAGGCTTTTTTCAGACTGAGCAGGAACTACACATGTGCACAAATTTAAATGTACACTTGTGATGCTAACTGAGCATGCCCAAAACACAGATATTAATACTGCATCTCTGCTAAAAAGGTTAAACGGAAAGACAAAAGCAACAATGTAAATAATTAAGGTTACAGATGCTAGTTGAGAATTTCTGATGGGTTGCTCGGAATATCCAGCCTCTGTTTTCTCAAAATAAAAGGAAATAAAATGTGCTTGTGGATAAAATCCATATCAATCCGACAATTTGGCAAATGTTGCACACAGTGACTCAGATAAAATTACATGCGGCCGCAAGACTGTTCTCACATTATTCTTAACTGGTTATTGGAGAAAATGACAACACAGATGTTTGGGCAAATACATTTTTAGCAGGTCACCGTTGTCAAGACAGCAGCACTCTTTGCAGAGGCTCCACATTATGTCATTAGCAGCCAGACAAACATAAAGCAATGTGTGCCATTTAAAGTAATTTGGTCATTTAGAGGGTTTCTGCGCTTTGCCTGGTATCTCTGAAACCAGGGCTGCTTCCCGGGCAGACTGGAGTTGCCCCAGTAACCGGATACATCGACAATGATGTGCAAAGTCAACTACTTCTAGACCAAATTCAAATGCTGACATGGGCTGAAAGCAGCTCACCTCCTTTCCCATTCAAATGACCTGCTTTGCATTATTTTGAGAATCCCCGGAGCTGAATCACACTATGAAAACAAACACGGGGCTTTAAGATAACAGAACCAAAACTTAGCCAGGCTGCTGTCACAGGTCATTATGGTCAAGCCAACCTGAATGGATGCTGCTATGGGAAACCATACTGGCTATGCAAAGCATTGTTCACTGAGGTTCATGCTATCAAATGAGGTTGAAGGTTTGTAGTTTGAGCTGATCTACAATGCTTTGCAGCCCATTAAATTTTTAAATATGTAATTCCGTGTAATTCAAAATAGTAACATTTTGAATTACATGATAAGATAAAAAATGTTTTTAATAAAAATACAAATAACATGTTTTTACATAATTTTCTGCCTTTAACTCTGATAGCTTTTAGTCGTAACAAAAGTATCTTCTTAAGTTGTTTCCAAAATCTCCAAATTTCTTCTGGGACAACATGTTACAGTGTAAGAAAACAAAACTTTTCGGTTTTATGCCAAAAACTTCCAAAACAGGTCAAATAAATATAGTTATGTGTGATATATATGTGAAATACTGTTTGTAAACTACTCTGAGGTGAGATGATGCTAAACTTTGTTAGTCAGTGGAACCTTTATTACCATTTCCTTGTCTTGCTATGCATGTGGAGTGTGCAACAAATTTCCCTACAGCAAATATAAAGCATATCCCATTGTGTTCGATGCTATGAAGATGCAATTCTCAAGAGACTCTTTTGCAAAACACTTGAAGGTGGGAGTGAAGATCCTTTTTGTTATATCCATATGTTTTCTAAAAGCACTGGTACAGAAAGGGGGTTAAAGCTAGCCGGCCTCTAATGACTTTGCAAGAGCGTGAAGTCGCAGGCCACATCAGATAACTTGTACAAAGGCAAAACATGGCTTGTGAAGTTGAGGAAGAGATGTCGTGATGAGGTATGGTATGTGAAACCAGACAAAAGTGGAAATAAGACACAAAAATAAATAAATAATATACAGTATTTGAAGCTTTTGTATGTTCAGCAACAAGTTTGCTACCATTATTTATGTCCTGAAAAGAATGGTACACCGCTCTTCCTGTCATATCACACTGCTTGCATCACATTGAAAAGCTCACAGCTCTGCAGGTATCAGACGTGACCCCAGACCGACGCGTCTTTGCAACAATGTGAATTTTTGTAAAAGAGGCTACAGTCAAACACACTGGCAACCTCTTGGTCTTGAGTTACCTTTCTTCAGATGGAACTGAAAAGTGGCAAAAATGTCAAAAACAGCTCCAGGTTGATCTGCCTGTTGATGGCAGCCTCGCAGTTGCAGTTGTGTCTCACCAGGGAAGTCACGGTTTGTATTTCAGTCGTCTTGTGAGGAGGTCGCCGCTCTTCGACTGGTTGCGTTGTTAGAAAGACAAATAGCCCTCTAGCAAAGCGCGATGGAGGAAGATTTAGCTAGCTGGCACTAAAGTTCAAATTGCTCGACAAAATAAAAACTGAAGAGAAGCTGCTATTTGAGTGTTGAGAGAGTTAAAAAGTTGCCATTCAAGCCCTGTTGAAGCAGGTAACCTTCACTGTCCGCTAACCAGGATCAACTGATTAGTGGATATTGAGGAAAAAAATACTGTTTGTGAACATTTGTGATTACCCTGACAGGCTAATCACCCGGGGGACCCCATTCCGATGGTGAAACATGGTGGTGGCAGCATCGTTTTGTGAGGATGCTTTTTTCTTCAGTAGGGGCAGTGAAGCTGGTCAGAGAAAACAGGAGAATGGATGGAGATAAGTACAGGGAACTCCTGGAAGAAAACCCGTTAGAGGCTGCTCCAGCAGAGCAATGCCCTTCAGCACGCAACCAGAGCTACAGCGAAACATATTCACGTATGGTATAGTTATGAAATGTCGAATAAAAATTGAGACCAAAATCCATTTTGTACATTTGTAAAACTTTGTGTTGCTCTTTCATTAATATCTCCAACACACAGAGGTTTTTGGCAGAGAAACGATAAAATACAAAGAGGTTCAAGGTAGGATACCGCATGAACAATCTGTTATCCTGAATTATATCACATCTGCTTGTGCTTGTAAAGGAAGTAATATCTCTGAATTTATGAGTCAAAAAAATGATGTCCTTGAAGTTGATTTGGCTAAACCAAAGGAGAGCAAAGCAAAAAGAAGACGCAAGAAATAAAGGTCTTAATTCATCGTCAGAGTGCATCATGGTATTCATCTTTCTTGGGTTTTAATTAATTTGACATCTTTCGGCACTAATACAGTATCTGATTTCTGAGCGGTTCCGACACAGAGACAAGCAGCATGACAGCTGAAGGAAAGCAGCGGGCTGCTGGACCGGCCGCTGAAAAGTGTTCCTACACACAATCGAGGCCATTATGCGTAAAAAGCAAAGGCTCGCAGAACAAATAAGCCAGTCTCAATATTATTCAAGTGAGAGCCGCGTTCTATTTTCACCTTTGCAACTAATGTATCCATTACTCCTACGTCAGCAACATTTACCGTCCTGTCTTTGGCTGCAGATATGTTGTTGAATAAACTAATTGTAAAAATTGATTTTTTTTTTTTCCTGCAAAGTGTGTGTGGCTGCTGGGATTGAGCGCAAATATTGGACCCAATTATTCACCTGTGGGGGGAAGGAAATAAAAAAATACACACATTGAGGCAACTCTGCTGCGGCTCTCTGCTTATAGAAGGTGAGGTGATGAGACAAATTTTGATTCATACCCTAATCTCATTGAATACCAAGTCAGGAAATAACACGAAAATAAAACAGAATATAAAATGTGTGTATGCGTGTGAATGCGTAGGGACATGAGGGAGTGAGGTAAGCAGGGGGGCATTAGCTGGCAAACCCAGCCCACCAGCAGACTCTGGAGGACAAACAATCTCCCTAATTGAATTCAATCCCACCTCACTGCAGGAGGCACCCAGGCAAGTGGATCCATTCATTCTGGAGAGCTAGGAAGCGTGTGTGTTTGTGTCTTGGCGACGATGGATTGAGGAGGGGAAGGGCTTCGTCTGTCAAGGGAGATGAGCTACAGGAAGCAGCGGAGAGCAAACACTGGGACAGGGTTGGGACAGTTTGGACAGTCAGTGGGGACGAAGGAATGGGGGGAGCTCAGATTTGACGCATGAAGAAACACAAACCAGCTGCACTTTTGCTTGATTACACCAAAAATCTAATTTGCATCAGGGAATGAAATCCAAACATGCTCTTTACATACAAAGAGAGAGAAGAAAAATCATCCTTGATGCTGTCGCAGAAATTAAAGGCTTACCGGAGGTGTCCCACAGATTAGCATACGGAGATGAGACCCCATCATAAATCATTTCAGTAAACACCCTATTGCACACAAGGAACAAGCCCAATTGGTTCACATGAATGCTCTTCATCACCGCGTCGTGTTTAGGGAGTTGATGGCGACGGGCCGCGTCTTGTGTTCGATTTTGTATTCATGAATCGCAATCAAACATTTTCAGCTCTGTTTATGAAGTCTGTAAAAACGGTACAATACCTCAAGACGAGAATGTAGAGCGACTCTTGAGTGCTGTTGATTACAAATCCTGCATATCACATTCCAGGTAATAAAGGCATGTTGTGTCCTGGACAGAAACAGAGAAAAAAGAGAGTTTAGGAAACCAAGCCAGCTAACTTTACAGGAAAACATCTTTAAAAACAGATGAACGGAAGCAAAATTTACAGTTGAATAAAACCTATTTAAGCACTTAATCCTAGAATAGAGCACTATAGAAGTAAATCCAGTCTGGGATGCCCAGATGATTTGTAGTTCCTACATTTTTCAGCAGAAAATGAGAGATTGCTGCAAAGTCAATGACTCAATACAATATAATGGGCTTCATTGCACATAAAAGTTGATTCCTGCAACCGTCTGCTGTTTTGGCATCGAAACAACTTAATTGCTCATTTTTATCATTACTCCATTTGACCACTTTCTACAACTTTTTATGCTGGCTCAGGCACCCACCAGGTATGCTAAAGGCAAAAAGAGCCTGTATGCCTGGTGCTGAAAAATAAAATTGCCAACACTTATTTCTTTAGGAGAACCCAAACGACAATAGGCTCTCGGCTTTCTTGCGGACGTGTCCTCAATGATAATACTTGACTGCAGTGATAATGCTGTGCTCAATTGAGCTATCAGCAATAAATTCAGTTCTGTTAAGTTGTGGAATTTCTGACTATATGGATACTTTTTATAGTGATATTGCAGCAACAGTACATTTGCTAAATATTCTGCTGCATAACAGAGTCTGAAAAAAAAATCTCTGATAGCGTACTTAAATCAATGGTTTTTAGTCATCCTGTCATGACATACATGGCAACCCCTGATTTAGAGCTCTCATGTTCGGAGATTGTAAATATTAAACAGTCAGCCACTTCTACTGTGAGAAATGTCTGATTAGTGTCCTCTTTTGCCCAACCATCAGCCTTGTATTCTTCAGAGTCCTCTTGGTCTTTTCAGTCTCCGAATCTAGTAATAAAAGCTTTAATGGCCAAAATTTGTGGTCCACTTGTAGATGGACCACAAATTGAACTTGCAGTAACAAATTGAACCATCTGACACATGGTAAAATCCTGTATAAACATACTTTTTAAAATCAAACATAGTATGCTGGCCTTTAAGCCTTTTAGGGGAAGCCTCAGTAAATGCAGAGTCTGTAGTTGCCACAGTGATTACGGTGAAAAGATAGAAGAAGACACGATGATGTAAAAAAAATTGAGTTCCCTGAATCCTGAAAGAATTTGGCAGAAACCTCCAATTTCTACAGCAATTACAGTGACACTGTCTGAAAGCAGACCAGTTTCCTGACAAAATGAAATGAAAGTTCTGTGTGTATAGCTAAAAATGTGGCCGTAAGGGAGAGTTAAACAAAAGTGGGGGGAAATTTCAGCTTGGCTTTCACTCTATAGTGAGACAAATCCACTTTTTTATTGGTTTATAAAGCTTTAAAAAGCAATTCATTCAATTGCTTGAATGAATCTTGCCTAGAAATTTCCCAGGCTTGTTTTTTTTTTTGCATCTGTACTGAAAGTCTTCAATGCTTTGACTGGTAAGGACTTGTAAATAAGGAGTTGAATTCTTTTACACTACATGTACATTCTTTTAAACATACTTCATAGAGCTTTGTTTGGTTATTTTAACTAAGTGCAATTTAATTTCAAAATTCTACTTTAATATGAGCTTAAACTGCTCTAGAGTCCAAAAATATAATGAATTGAGCTGGTCAGTTAAAAAACCCAAAACACAAGGAAAATGTTCAAATCAATTGTTGTGATTAGGCAAATCAAAGCATAAGCAAGTGATTTTAATACAAATCTGTTTTAAATTCAATGAAAGTCTTATTCATAATTAGATGTATAATAACAATTTGTAACTTTTATGTCTTCCATACCTAAATTTATAACTGAAAATTAATGAAAGCAGATATCCTATGCTTTATTACTTTATTTGAGCAGCCCAAAGAAAAATGACATATTTTCGCAGCAGTTGTCAAAAGTTGCCACACTTTCTTTAAATCAAAGCAGTTACATCGTAATTATTTCTATATTTTTTCAGACTCTTCCTAGGTTTTTATGATTCATAACTAGAAAAAAAATATGTATATGTTTGCGAATGTCTGTTGCAAGTTATGTTCAATTGCATTGCCTGACAGTGACAGCTACTAATGTATCGTTTTCTACAAATGGGGTCACATGTCACAGATGAATATTTCAACCAGAACATCTTTTGAATTTAAACTTAGGGACCAAAGGGGAATTTGAAGTACAAAGACAGGGAAGTAGGGAAAATAAATGGAAATGGGATTAATAATTCAAAGTCTGCTACTTTGACTTTAAGCCACCTTTAAGACGCCTTTGCAAAAAAATAAAATAATTACCTTTCAGTATCATAATTATTACCTTGTTACAGCCACATCACAAACCTCTTTATTTAGGGCTTCCTCTAGGTCAACCATTATTAAACGACATCTTCATAAATTTTTCAGCCAGTTTTCTGGAGCTTCTCTCTGGCACTCAGGCTGACTGTCGTGCTATTCAGGTCACATCAGCTTTTAATGGCTGATTTATTAGAGCCCAACAGGGGTTTGGTGATGGGCTACAGGACAAAGAGCCTGTTTTAAACTGCATTAAGCCTCTGCAGTAAATATCCCATACAACATTAGCATTTTGATGACTGCTTCCCGCCCCCCCCCCCCCCCCCCCCGTCAACCTTTAGCGCTGTCTCGCTACCCCTCCGCTGCATCTCTGCTCTTCTTCTCTGCTTCTTTTCTCTGGTATCAGTTCACTGTTTGAACATGCTTTCCTTACCTTCATGTCCTTGCGCTGAATGTTTTTCACTCAACATAACACATATCTCTGCTGAGCTGACACAAGTGTGTAAAGGTCAAGCAGTTACATTTAATTACATCCAAATCAATGGAAGAGAAAGTAGAAAATCCTAAGCACATTCATGGATGAATGTTTGAATTTTCTATTTCTTCTTCAACTCTGCAATTGTCGTGCTTTTACATGATTTCTAATCAGATCTCACGTGCATTCATAAAACTGATGAACACCAAAGCTTCTGTAATTGAGGTGTCTAAGGAAGATTATGGTTTTGGTAAAATAAATGGGATTTATTGGTAGATTGGTATTTATTATGCTAATTAACACATTGTCTTGTTTTAAATTTCTGCCTAGAAGAACATTACAAACTGCATATGAATCTGAATAAATCAAAATCTAAATTCAATTCAGTAATTTCATTTGAAAAGCAAACATTTTACAAAGATAGATTCATTATTCATGGAGTAATATATTCCACTGATGTACTTACTGAAAATAAGAACAAATTATGACATTACATATGACCAATAAAATTTGGATTTTTAATTCCAAGACTGCTTACTTAACAATTTAATAATGGAAATCTGAGTGGTGGGAAAAATACAGAAAAAGATGCACAAGCGTCAGAAATACCTGTAGCAAAGTTTAGGGAAAATCTACACTGTGTGGATTGCAGCTGGACTCAGTTAAGCCACGCCTGAACCATGTCGTCAGAAGTGTCATAACTATGCTAAGAAAATTAAAGGACTGAGGGTCAGTGGCCCAGAGTACTTTCTCCAAACAAAAACAGATTTTTCACTTCTAAAGTCAGTGATGATTTGGCCAACCAGGTAATATTACTTCTGTTAGTATGTTGCATTTAATTGAGTCCAATATTACTACCTTCGTTCCTATTGACTGTACACTGCCTCCTGATGAGGTAGTGCACCTCATCAGGAGGTTTGCGCTTTGAACAGTTAACAGTCAATTCAACGAGTCACTCATCAAAAACAGGAAAATATTTTCAGTCTATTTTTTTCCAAACCGAGTAAAGACGCTACCAAAGAATAGAAAAACAAAATCTGAATCTTTGTGCCAATTTCTAAATATCTGGGCAAAATGGCAAACTAATCTTGGCTTCCAGTTGGGCTGCCAGGTCCGTGCTTCATCAAATCTGCTCTTCATTATGTTTGATCAACTTTAGGACTCTGGCAGTGGATGCAGGTGCTATAGGTCAACTCAGCTCAAAATGCTGAAGCTGGTTTGGTCAACAGAGCATCTGCCAATTATTTTCCAGGCCTGCGATTGTTTGGAAAGGAACCCACTCGCACCATATTGCAACAATTCAAACTGCGAACTGTCACACAAACAAAGAGACTCCCAGACAACGGAGAAGGAAAATCATACACCGGACTTTGTTGGCCTTTGCTGTCTGCTTTGGTGTTTTCCAGCAGATGTAGAGCCGGAGCAAATGTTTAATGCCACACGTTTACCTCTTACTCACTATTGGATTTTCTCACTGAGCACAGTGCATCTCAAAGCCAAAATGTACTGTTCTCGCGTAATCACTGGTGTTAACGGAGTGGCGGTAGTCCGGAACTGAAGCTTCCAAAATATCAAAGGCTTTTGGATGAGAGAAATGCATAGCAGGAAGTTCCATTGCCCAAGGCATTCTTGAACAATTCCTGCTAGAATGTTCTGTATAAAAATATAAAGCGACTGTGAAACGCAAGGCATGGAGGAACCAGATGACATAATTTGGGCACACAGCCTTCTAACTAGGCTTCACAGTTAAGGGGCATTCCATTTTTTTTTTTTTTTTGTCATTTTGTTTTTCTAAAGCTTGGTTGTGTGTGGCTCTAATAAGTGTAGCAACTAAAACCAAATTGTCCAGATTTCATCTTTTCACCAGAGTCTGTAATGTTTGTGTTTAGGGGTGTGGAAATGGGTATCTTCAGACGAATTAGGCACAAGATGCTCACACTTAAATCATCTTTAGTAAAAATAGTACACTTCCATAATATTACAACTGTTACAGAAAAACCTAAATTAAAAATAACATGATGTCACATGAAGCAAAGAATATTTATACTGCTGTTAAAGTAATAGATTGCTACAGTTACAGCTTTTTTTCACTGATGAAAATAAATAATAAACATCAACTAAATTTACAGTAGTAATAGTTTTTAAGTGCTTGTTGCACAGGTTTTAGTGCCGACCTGCAAGGATAAGTAAGTATAAATAGTTATCGGATAGATGTTTTACATAAGGTAGAGATCATGGGAACGCTTACTAATTCTACAGTGTTTCCAAAAAAAATGTAGTGATATCCACATCTGATGCATATATTGTTTTCAACAGGCATAATCACAAACATGTGTATAAAATAAAAGTACATTCGTTCATTGTGTTATGAAAAATCTGTAGCCAATATGAGAACGTAGTTCAGGTTTTACTGGTGAAAGTGTTAACTGCATCATGAATGGGATGCAGTTCACTGGAAACTGTAGTATAGATTGTTGGGGATCCACTTTCTCTTTCAGAAAAATATATTTCTACATAATGCTTTCGTCTCAAACAGAGACAAATGGTTTTAAGCGTCGCTTATGCCACAAGATCAGAAGGCTTCACCCATTAGCATTGGATCTAGGTGACAACTTCATGAATTCATTGATGCCTGTCCACAACCATGCGACGGTGGTCAAGCATAACCAGCCCAGGTTTTTCACATCAAAAGTATACATCTGCTAACTGATGACTAAATTAGCATTTATGAAAATGTTAAAGAGTGGGGAAATGGACAAGTAGCGTGAAAGATCTGAATCTTAATTGTTTCTGTTAAAAACACATTTTCTCTTGGACCTTTTTAGAAAGCATAAAAAGTTGTCTTATTTGCACGCCTCAACATACTGACATTTTAGGGGTTTGAATTAAACGCCCCCTTCAAAAGGCCACTTGAAATTGTAGGGAGAAAAAAAAGCACAGGCCATCTGAGATTCCATTATGAAGCAAAACTGAGAGTGGGATTAATTTTACATCATCTCATTAACTTTTCACTGCCTGCTAAAGATATGCGACCATTTAAATTAGACTGGAATGTGAGTTCTTTTTTTTTTTTTCTTTTACCTTGTGGGTGTGTGTTGGACCGCCAAGCAAGCTATCCAGGATCACTAGAAAGCTCAAAGTGAACAATTGTCCTCCTGCTGAAAAGAGCCGGCACCGTGTGTTGCAACACACGGAAAACTGGCTCCTTTTCTTTGTCACATTATCCACTCCACTCAGTTTTTCAGCTCCCTTGTCGAAAGAAGTGCGTTCTAAATTACAAAGTGATGAAACGTAGCATGACTTTCCAGCATTCACTGCCACATTCTTACACCCAAATTTGATTTCACACTCCAAATGTGATTCATTGTGGTTATAGTAGACTGGATGGTGCTTAGTGTGTGGCTATGCTGCAGAGGACACCATTTCTAACAATGTTGTGTGCGCTTATGCTTTTCTTGTATGTTAGAGTGAGGATTTCCTCTTCATTAAAAATGTTAATTCCAGCAAAACTCTAAAAAAAAAAAGTGCATGTATATAATATTCTGCCTGTTATTTTACTAAACATTTGTTTTCATTATGTTTTCCACCTTAATTATCTCAAAGCTTCTGTTTACATGACAAATTTGTGAAAAGATGATTGAGTGAGAACTCGAGGTCTTATCAATTAATGCTTTGTCAAAAAAATTCTGAAGAAATTTAATTAACGTTGGTTACCAAGTGTATGTGCTAATAATTATGTACTCTTAAAGCAGCTACATGTTTCATTAACACAGGGTATCAAGGTATGCCAAGGTTTTAAAAAGCTGCAATTTTAAAACCAAGAAAAGTTGTACCTTCTTTTAATATTCAGAAAAAAAATTTGAATTTTTCTGTGAAAGGAGTGACCTGATTCATCTGACTGTATGAACCACAGAGTTGCACCGTGCTTCCCCTCCCCTACTTGTTCCTGTTCACTGACAGACACTCCCACACTTTTTCTTTTGCTAGTCAGAAAGACAAGGTCAACTGTTTGGAAAGCCACGCCAAAGTAACTGAAGCAGAGCCATTCGCCATCATTTCCTTTTTTTTTTCTTTTTTTTTTTTAAAGGGGCAGCATACAAATACCAAGTTAACATTAAGGTACAAACAGACTTTTTTTTTTATTAATACACCCTGTGTCTGATGGAAAAAAAATGCCTCCAGCACATACATGAGCATCTATATTAAAGTTACTTTTTTAAGACAAGATGAGATTTTAGGAATATTTTAGGGAGAAAATAACTTTCTACTTTCAGCGTTTTTACAAAGCGCCAAACTTGACAAAAGCTGGATGGAAACACACGCTTCATGCTCTGTGTCACCAGATGCCTGGTTTGACCTGGTTTGGTTGTAGAACGGTAAATACTACCTGGCTGTATAAGAATGAGCTTGATGAAGAAATGCATGATGGCTCGATAGAGAAAGAGAAAGACAGATGAAGATGGAATGGTTGAGAGAGAGGGAATCAGATAAAAGATGAGAGAGAAAGATGGACAGAGAC
The DNA here is from genome assembly GCA_010277075.1 of Poeciliopsis retropinna. NCBI lineage: Eukaryota > Metazoa > Chordata > Actinopteri > Cyprinodontiformes > Poeciliidae > Poeciliopsis > Poeciliopsis retropinna. Next base: position 7,332,604 of record VMRM01000019.1, read on the forward strand.
TGATAAAAATGGTATATACAGAAATGGAGATGTATAAATACAGTACATAGAAGACAAATAACATTTTAAAGTTTTTTTCCCTTAGAAATATTCTGTCAAATATGTAAACCTATCCAAGGCATATTCAAATATTTCTTCAAAACTGAAATGTACTTTGCTTGCATTAATGATTGTTACATTGATTACAGCAATCAACTGTGCTTATTAAGATTGTTATTAAAAGAAAGCAACGAAAAACTACTTAAGTGTTTTTGCACAACACTCCTACCACTCCCAAACTTAAATCCCTTGGGCAAATACCAGAAAGTATGGTATGTTCCCTCCAAGTTTGCTTGCAATGCAAATCCTATACCGGTCTATGCCTACTTAATGCCAGTATTGTGCATTACATTTTCAATACAAGAAAATAAATTTAGCTTCATAGAAATGCACTACTTACTACAGCAGCTGGAAATGGAAAATGGAATCAAAGCAAACTCCAAAGTTATTTATGCTGTACATAGGATTAAATCAAAAATGAACTCTCCATCTCCATACTGGCAGCAGTCACCATCTGCTTCTCTGCAACTCGTGTTTGCTTTGCAGCTGTTGGTTGCCTCTGCCCTGGGCAATTTTACTGTTTTTAAGCGTACAACAAATCACAATGAAACATACTCAGGCATGAATTTGGCAAACCTACGACGAAGAGGTTTGGACTACAAATGTGTTTCCTGCCTTAATATGAAGAAGCATCTTGAAACGAACTAAACTTTTATGTGAACGTCCTGTCATCAGGAGACAATAGCACATACTGTATGAGAAAGCAATGGACAGCCGCTGCCGCTGTATGACTGACTCAAGTTGACAGTCTGTGGTGTGTCTTTATGAAAGCGTTTACCGAGGCAGAGCGCCGTGGCCTGCTGAAAGCTCATCAAAGAGTGGCTTATTTTATCAACCAAGTGGAAAATGTGCTGAAAAAGAGAGGGAGAGGCAATAGTGAGGAAGTCACCGAGAGTAACAAAACCATTGTGCCTGTCGCTGACCCAAACACCCGCATTACAGTAGTTGCAGCCACTCACAACAAAAGCCCTAATCGGCGGAGCGGGGCTCTAAATTAAATGACCCTGTGGTTGTGACACTGTAACTGACAAGTCGACATGTTCATGCTGGGGCCAAAGGCAAGGGAGATATGGCTAATGAACAGAAAACCCACTGAAATTGGTGGCAGACGTCGGTAACCTACATTCTTGTCAGTTTGAACTCATTCATTAACTGCCAGCTATCGCTAAGAATGGGAAGACTTTGAAATGAGTTTCACTCAGAGGCCAATCTCTTATCAGGAGTCAAAGACTTTGTTTACACCTTTAAGTAAACTTTACATGCTCCAATTATTGACTAATTGATCACTTCCATAGCCACAGGTGTACAAAAGCATGGAATGAAGTCACCCTGGGCAAACATTTGTAAAAGAATGGGTCAGTCCGAGGAGCAAACTGAAAACCACTGTGGTACACAGACCTGTAAAGGAAATTCACCTGTGATTTTTCCTCATTTCTAAACATCCCTCAATCCACTGAAGTCATCAACCGTCTGCAGTCGGTCAATAATTAAAGATCTTCAAACTTTGTGTGGCATTCTGAGTAGTTCAAGAAAAACACACAGAGCTTCAAGGGTGAAGGTGTTGAATGTTGATGTGTAAAGCACGGTGACGCTATATTCTAGAGCAGCAGAGACATGTTGTCGAGCTTCAGTGACAGTCATTGTGTGAAGGTTGTCATTAGACCTGTATTTGCATTACGCAAAATGTAAAGTTTGGTGAAGTTATGCTCTTATGAAAGCATAAGAGCATAATTGTCCATTGTCCACAGTGCAATGGACAATAAAATGTTGAGGTGTTTAATTCATCTTCCGAGACACCTGGCCTCAACCTAACAAAGTACCTTTGGAATAATTTAGCATTCACCCTGTGAGCCACTTAGTTCAACAAACGCATTCCTAAACTTTGCAGACAGTCTGTCTGCATGGATCAAATCTATTGTGATGTCTAAGTATTAGGAATACAACGTCAATAAAGGCAAGCACCTAAATATGTTTGACAATATCAGTACCATGATTTGGTATAGAAGTTACTATTTTCTGTTTCAATGTTGCAAGTGAATAAAAAAAATCTGTCTGCATTAAAGTGTGTGAAAGAAATAAGGCCCTTGGTCATGAAGGGTGACTTTCCAACATGAGTCCACACTGCAATGATCACTCAAGTAATCAGAGCTCTGTGGACTAAAGCCAAGGGGCAGCAATTATAATGCACAGACAACATCCCTATACCCAAAGGTCACATTAAATTCTTTGAAGGAAATACAATTGACTGAGCTTGGTGACAACTGCTGAAAGATGATGTAGGTCCTACATCTTTCTTATAAGCTAATCTCAGCTCGTTTGTGCCATTAGAAATTATTTCTCTACTTTTTTTGTTTTACCCCACATAGTTAATATCCTAAAAATGTTATTGTATATGAAGGCCACTGCAAGACATTTTACGCAACTACACTTAAAACTATGAATTAGAAAGGTATACACATATTGAATAGGGATCTTTATGTTGTTTTTTTTATATTGCAGATTTGTATTGGAATTACAAAACATCGCTACACAGACAAAAGAAGTAGAAAACATTTGCATTAGTGCATTCACAGACATAAATGCATACAAGCTCAAGGGCTTGCTTATTCACATAAACCTTGTTCATTTGTATAATTTCTAAGTCAAAGACAGGCAAAGTTTTAAAGCCTTTGTGCTTACAAAAAACAACACTGTCCTTTACAAATACAGTAAAGGAGTCAAGCAGAATGGTCTGATTTTGATTCAATTTAAAACACATAAAAACTAGCTAAAGGGTTTGTAAATTATTTAATTTATAAGGAGCTGGTATCTCTATAACAGGAACATAAGGTTGTAAGTCTTGCCAGCACACTAGGAACAGCATTGTTACAGACAGTAGCTGGAGAAACCAACAGTCAAAATAAGCCATACAACCTCAATGCTGGCCTAAAAGAGCTGATACTTCCTACCTTGTCACAACAATGAGAGAAGGTAACTAGATTTAGAGGTTGCTTTGTAAGCACAAAGCCACTAGGTTTCATTCAAACCTATTACATGCAGCCTGTGGCCTGTCCAGTGCTTCTAATAATATCTATTGTATATATGATTAAAAAAGATAAATTTTCTTTCAAGAGGACCACCATCTAGACATTATAGGGATCGTTATTTGAGTCATCCTCATTCAAAATAAAATGATCACCCTTGCAAGAGGGCACGAGAGTCAGCAGGGACATTGTATTGCTGATACCAAGGCGTGGGTCCATCAGTGGGTCTATCAGTGGTGCACACGTAGGTCCACCGTGTGCAAATGGTCATTTCACATGTTACTTTGATGATAGTCTGATGCAGAGGCTCATTATGTTAAGGGCTCCCAGCACAAGACCACAGGAGAACACTCAAAGGCAATGAGAGGATGTACTCAAGTGAAGCAAGAAATCAAGGACAATGCCTCCTGTTTTCACTGAGTCTAGAGAAACAATTGTGAGACTTGATTCAAAATACATTTGAATAATGTTATTACAAACCACTTTTTTTCTTCAAGCTAAATCAAAATGTCAAGGAGCACAGATTAGAAGTGGTAATACAATGGCAAAAGCAAGTACTAGATCAAATGTATAACAAGACAAAGATATTACCGAGACTAAAAAGACAAATATTTTTGTTTCTCTATTTAAATGATGTAGGGCTGCAGATATGTATTTATTCCTTTTTGCAAAGTCCAATCAGTAACTCATTATTTTTAACTTATTGGTCTAGAAAACAAGAGAAAATTATGATAAATTGCCCTAAGTCAAAAGTGACACCTCTAATTCTGTCTGAGCTCCACTGAGCTGATCAATCACAAAAAACAGTTGTTGAAAAATGTCCTCTTAGCTGGGTCTAATTGTGTGAGACTAACGATGCCATTGAACAGGCTTCCTCTGCTCCAAAAATCTGTAACTGATTGAGAACGTATATCAAGTTACCGGTAGTTTACTCCTGCAATGTGTTCCCATGTGCTAGCGTGTGCACCCCAGCCAACCTTTGGTGCCCTTGCCTCCCACGCCCCCCCGTCAAGTATGGAACTTGACCCTCTCCGAGTTCTGGAGTCCAGCCTGCACGCTGAATATAACTTTGGCATGAGCAAACGCAGAGATGTGTTTTCAATGAATTTCAGTCTTTGTGTGAGAGTATCTACATGCGTTTACATAAGATTCAGTTGTGCACTTCTCGTGTATATACATCCGTGTCTTTGCATACGGCTCATGTAACCGAGTGTTTATTTGTTCGTATCGGACTGCTTTTAGGTGTGTGTGGATGTGTGTGTGTGTGCATGTATATATGTGTGTGTAAGGGCTCTGGTGTATCTCAACACCCAAGGCGCCGTGGACATAGCCTGACAGGTGTGTGCAGCAGTCTACAGAACAGCAGCAGGCAGACAGCGGCACAATGTGCCCATTCAGGCCTGGAAGGAGACAACCGAGATATCACAGGACCCCTGTGAGGAGGGGCCAGTCATCTCAGGGCACATCAACCTTTCACTGGGACTACAAAGAAAGACATAACCATGACTGCTGCAACAGTAATGGGCTGCGTAACCTCATGCTAGGTAGCCGTCTACAAGCATGGATTGAAGTTGTCAACAGCTTCCACTGCAGAAAGATTCAGACGAGATAACGTTTGCCAAATAGTTTACTGCGGACCTGCAGGTCTGTATAGTTGGGTAGTCAAAAACAGAAATTATGTAGTATAAAATATGTAACACTTTGGCACCCAAAATATGTGTCATGTTAAAATGCCATAGTTTTCCAGGCTCCTGCTTCCAGAGTAATCAGTAGTAGACATTTTTTTATAATTATTCAAAAACAAAAGTGGAAATTTCAAAATAGGTGAACAGATGGAGAGTAAATTCTATAAATAGCAGTTTTTCCATTTTGAATTTTCTTCTATTAATAGAAAATCTGAAATCAAATTTCCTTCTGACAGCTAAAATTAAGTCATGTGTTGTCATTTCAGTTTTTTTTCCAAATCCATCCAGTTTCCCAAATCAGATTTTTTTTTTTTCAAAAAGTGGCAAATTAAATTGATTTGACAAATTTCTCAGGCCTGACTCCAGGGGCTAATGAAGTGATCATTTAAATGAATCCTCAATTCATTTATCAGTTAAATTGACAGCCTTTCCTCTGACAAGTTTCTGCAATGTACCTACTGAGAAAATGCTTGCAGAAAGTCCCTGAATCATCACCTCAAAAATAAATACATAAAGAGGAAATACCGACAAAATTCTCATGGCAAACCTCAGCAACAGAAAAGCTGGTGACAGGCCTCAACATTGGCCAGTAAATGGGAAAAGAACACACAGTATGGCCCATACATCTTTACCACACAGCTGACAAGAGCTTAGAAAATACACACAGTCCCCACAGCACTGCTTTTCATGCAGAAAATTGCACAGCCATCATTCATTCAGCTCTGACATAAATCTACGGGGTACGATAACGCACCATCTGAGAGCAACATGGCTCTGAACGAGCCTCCTCTGAATGAGAAGAGGTAATTGAATCCACGATGAACATTGTCTTGGTGGAAATAAGAGCCAACGGAAAACAACTACTATAAATTAGATGCTATAACGCAGTAGGGATGCACAAAATCTGCTCAACTGCATCTAAGGGAAAGAATTTTGTGAAATAATGAGAATTTTTTTAATGTTTTTTTTTCTTTTCTATATTTTGTCTTTTTGAAGACTAAACCCTTGAATCCACACCGTTCCTGCAGGAAGGTCCCTTATGTCTGCGTGTGATAACCTTAACCTACATATGCTGTTGCCGCTTACTACACACCGAGGTCTCGTCTGCTGCGACCTCGAAGTCCCAAAGCTCCCTGCCTACTAAATCACATTTGTAGAAGAATATTTAAACACATAGCCCCATGCGGAAGAAAAAGAAAACTCAGAAAAGGATGATAGGCATCTTTTTGTCTTTGGAAAGAATTGCCATTTTGGTGGCTTCTGTGGGAGCATATGACAATCGACTGCCTTCCTATGGGCTTTGGAAACAAGTTCAATTTTTCAGCTCAGCGGGAGATAAGGACAATGTTCTCATCAGGTCACCTGCAATGAGCAAACGTGACTGAACTGAACAGGAATGGAAAAAAATGGTAGAATCAGAAAAGGATCCAAGAAAAGCTTGAATGAGAGCAAAGAGCTGTGCATACAACAAGATGTCTATAAACGTGAAGCTGCACACAGATATTCACTTCTAAAGCCAAACCAAATTCCACTTCTAACATCTTGCAGTCCAGCAGAGATGAGGCTGCTATCCTGGGGGATAATGGCTAGCAGCAAGGTGTCGCACTTGCTTTCGAACTGGTGACATGAGTTGTACTCCCTCATCTTTGCAGAGATGCCTAACAGCCTTGAAATAAATACATATTTTATCGAAGCTGCATAATTTTGCTAAGCTTCCACACGTCGACGGTTGGAGCATTAAACAAAACTGTAAAAACAGTGTGATTCAAGTTTCTTGATGGAAGAAGGATATATTTAAGAGCTTATGTTTTATCTTGTTTAAATGTTTTATTTCTTTATTATTATGTTTTTAATTGGTGCTAATTCGGTCGAGGGTCATTTTTGAAGGAGCTATCGTTTTATCATTCAGCATTTTGAAAGAATAGTCTAGAGTCCATTTCAAAGCAGTGACAAATACAAAACTACAGAAACAGAGTAAACAATGTTGAAATTTAATTTAAGTTATATTTATTTGTTTAGGGTGTAAAAAAAAGTATGTGTTAATTATTTAGATACTGTCATCTGGAAAATCTGTCAATCTGTTAAACACTGAAATACAAATGGGTTGTTAGTAGCATAGGGATCCAAAACATATGGTCAAATCAAGATAGAACTGATTCACAAGACACAAAATCAACGTGTTTCTATGAACATCTAAGTGCCCAATTAAATATCCACAGGGATGGAATTTATGCGACTTACTATCGAGTCACACTCGGAAATTTTATGACTTTATACTTGACAAAAATCAAAACAAAAACTTTGGACTTGAGTTGGACTTTCACACCAATCACTTATGACTTCATTTAGTTTGGAAGAAAAAAAAACAAAAAAAACTTAAAACTCAACCATGGAACCACGCCAGCCACGGGATCCAGCCTGGTGCGCTCACCCATCATTTGCCAATATTCATCCTAAATTTACTGAATTTCTTTTTGTTTGTGTGACTTAGTTGTTATTTTTTACTAATCAACACAGTAACACCTTTCAAACCCATTTAAAACATATTACTCTGAATAGATTACATCGTGGTAAAATCATTTGTTTAAAACTCAAAATTAAAAGCTTAGGACTCATGACCTTCATGCTTTTACTTTAATTTTGACCCAGTCTTAGTCCCACATCTGGTAAATACTAAAAAATAACGCAGAGAAGAGAGCAGAACTCAAGAGGATTTTTGAGAGATTGTAAAAAAAATTAAAAGGGAACAGTCAAAGGTTTCTTTCTGGCTTCTCCAGTCTTTAAAATGTAATAAAAAACTTAAGTCTGGCTCTATTAGTAAATAAGGATTGTCCAAATTGTAAAAAGTACTGCCTGTGGGGGTATCAATAATTGTGTCACCAATGGTTTTGTTAAATTACTGAATAAACGTAATTCAGTTTTAATTTTACATTTCACAGTTTCAGTTAGTAATACTGCAAAGAACAAAAAATGCAGAATTTATGTTAGGGATCTTTACAGATATTAATCAGGGAGAAAATAGGCTCTGCTCTTGTGATCATATTACCATCTGAATCTATTTCATATCAATTCCTAATTTTTTTTTTTCTGCTGATGATGAGAAATGAATAAAAGGTTCCTAATTTTGTTATCGGCCCCCATAGCAGGAAATCTGATCCCTGTGACATTTTTGCCTTTTACCAACTTGGGGGTCCAGTGCATTTAACTAAGCATAATAATTCATTCTGGCTATCCAGTGGAGGTAACACAATATCAGGACTCTCAATAGTAAACCTTTCAGTAACTCCTACAAAATATATTGATAGTCTGCACTGCACATTTTGTGTATTTTGTTTCACGGGTCATCCAGGAGTCGGGGCTAAGATTTCAAGCGCGTATATTGCCCTGAAAAGTAGGCACACCTTTTGAGCTCTTTCCCTGAGTGCATAAATGTTACATGGAAAGAAATTGGCACATGGTTTTAAATTCTTCTTTTAAAATGTCTCAAGCTCATCCAGATCGTACAGCGAGTGAGCATAAGTTTAAGTCTCAGTTGGACTCACTGACTGGACCACAGGAAGCTCTGATCCAAACCACTCCATTGCTGTCCTGGCTGTATTTTTAGAGTCATTGTCCTTTTGGAAGGGGAACCTCCATCCCAGCCTCAAGTCTTTTGCCGACTCTAACTGGGTTCTCAAACTTCTGACCTCAAGGGCAGTCTTCTGGAAATTTCCTATGTGACTGTGCAAATTAATAATCAATTAATTTGATTGATACCATGGCTCAGCAGAACTCAAATGAATGCTGAGAAGTTTTTACACACCCATAACTTTGAGGTGTGCAGGATCAGGGACATGGTTATAGAACATTTACATAGAGGTACTTTGTCCTATATGTAGATGTTTCCAACAAGCGGGACTTTATAAATGTCTTCAGTCATGTTTGCTTATGATCCCCAGGGGGGGGTGATAGAAAATAATTGAGAAACACTGCTTTAAAGTAAAGGAGCACTCCCTGTATTATTTTTTTTGTTTAGTTCACAATTAGTAGAAGTAGTGTCTACAAAAACTAATAAAACACATTGAAGATTTTGCTTATAACACGAAAAGGTTTTGAGAGTTTTTTTTTTTAATCAGGTGAGGATATTTGAAAAAGCATGGATGAAAGATCTCAAACTGTTACAGTACAGTGGCAGACGCACAGAAACAGATGGTTGGCAGAAAGTGGTTTCTTGTGCATGACGAATTGTTGCATCTGCTGGTGTGATTGTGCAAAGCTCGGGGTCAGTTCATCTCGTCAAGAAACCAGGAGGAACCGTAATCCTGAAAACGGAGAAACAAAACCAGAGCCGCCGTCTTTTTATTTTTAAGCAACTGATCTTTTCTTTTTTTTTTTTTTTTTTCTTTTGTAGTCTGGAATCATCTGCACGAGCAGAGGCAGACGGATCTCCTGCAGGCATTTGAGGTGACAGCCAGTTTCTAATAACCAGGTGAGGGTGACATTTTGCCAGAATAGAGCTCAAGATCGTGGCAAAACAGGAATCAGTATGAATCCACAGCTCAGACCTGCAGGACGAGCACAGGATGATCTGTTCCATTGCGCTTTGTCACACCTCCTCACTCGCATCGCAAGATGCCGCAAGGATGACCGGCCAAAGTTACTCAGACGTCACAATGAATAACAAAAACCATCAAAACTCCATCAAAACAAAGTGCTTGCATGGCTCCTTTCCAGACCTGGCTCTGCTCCATTTTCATTTTTAGCAGCATTTCCTAATTATATGAGAAGCACGGTTTAATATGGATGTCCTCATTGTATTAGAGGGAAAACAGAAACACAAAAATAAAAATGTAGAAAAATAATGATAATAAAATAGCCTTTTTTAGCCTGCAATGCAGCAAAAAATAAAAAAGTTCACTTCTGTCTCTTCCTCTTTTCCAGGCATTTGTAGATGCAACAAAAAATCAATGCACGAAAAGCACTTCATTCCTGCTAAGTTTCAAGCTTCGCTTCCAGTGTAATTAAAAGTGGCTTCAACGGATTTTCCAATCCCAATTTTCCCCGTCAGCTTGAGAAAAAGGGCTTCTCTTGGGATTGTTATGGAATCCCTTAAGCAGGGCTCAGGCTGCCTAAACAGAAGATTGATTTACCCACAACTATACAGTTACGTAAGAAAAATGTTTGCTGTGAATGAATGCAATGCAGCTGTAAAAAAAAGAAAAAAAAAACAAAAACAAATATAGGGATTCCAGAGGTAAGATTTTAATTGTTGTAAAATTCCAACTTGATTTGCTAAAGGGAACAGAAAGTAAAGCACAATCTGCTTTTTCTTGCCATTAAGTGAATGTAAGTAAAAATCTAAAGGGTAATTTATTTTAGAAATTAATTTTTAAAAAGTGTAAAACCACCTGTTCTTTTTTCCAAGAAATATGCATAGGATGACTTAACATCCATTAAAAAAAATGTTCCAAAGCAGAAATGTTATGTTGTAGCCTATATAATTATGGATAAGACTTGTAACTTGAGAGCTGTCCAGCAGACAGACCTAGTAGGGGAAACCGCAAAAGGTCTTTGCAACAAATGACAGCAACCAAAAGTTTAGTGGAAGGGAAAAAAAAGGTAAAGAAGCAAGTCATTGCAACCCTGATAGGTTTCTGAAACAAAGGGCACAAAATACAATTTTTATTAACTCCAAAGTCAGCACAACAGACAACCAGTAAATATTGGAGAACGCTTCCTTCTACTGACAACCTTTCTGGAGTTACCGATTTTATTTTTCAACTTTACTTGGCACATAGTCACAGTACCAGAAGTTTCAATCCCTGATTTAATAACCAAGATATCACTGTGCTGGATTGGCCAATAAACTAGTCTGTACAAAATCCATTAGAGGATCCACGTAGCATTGTGAAAAAGGAAGTTAATGCCAACAAAGCAAATATACTGAAGGCTACTAATAAAACAAACTGGACTTCCTCTTCCTCCCTAACCTCTGCACTTTGGCTGATGATCACTATGCCACAGTGTTTGGAGCCAGCCCCGATTTATTGAACCCATGTTGTAAAGTAACCACCCTCACCAGCAGAAATAAATATTTGAAATGTATCACTCTGTGTGCTGAAACTATATAACTTTATTTGTACTTATAGGATTAAATCTCTGAAATAAATCAACCTTTAGAGTTATTCCAATTCAGTAAGATGCCCCTGTGTGTCCTAACCCAGCGAGATGAAGGGTGCAAATCACTTTTACACACCTGAAAGCTGTGCCATCCAACAACCACTAACACCAGCTGAGAAGACAGAAATTAGCAAATTACCTGTGAGTCACGGCTGCATCCGGGCTGCTGAACCCATTATTTCTGCTCTGCTGCGAGTGTAAGGGACTCTCCAGCTGTGTTTTAAAGCAGCACGGGCTTAGGGGGGAGACTCGGGAACGACCAAAAGGCATAAATAAGAAAACAGAGGCAAAGTGCGTCACAGAGTTCACGGGTGACAACAGGACTCCTGCTGTCACACGCTAGGAGCCGAGAAAGTGGAACACCAGAGTGAAGAAAAGACGAAACTGCAGGTGTAATAAAACTGGATTACAGACAAATGCCTCACTCCTGCATTCCACTGATATGTTGCAAGGCGGTGACTACACCAACCTTATTAATCATTATGGGCAGGAATTCCATAAAGTGTCGACCTACGCTGACCTGCATGAGCTCATAGTCTTGTGTCAAGCTGCACTTTCATATGTTTCGACTACAACAAGCATGCTATGCTGTTGAGCTATTTGCTCTATGTGAACTTGACTTTTTAGCTGCATTTATTATGTATGAGAGGGTTAAAAGGGGTCCATGAGAAGATTATAAAAGCTTAACATTTTGATGAGATTAATCTAGCTATCAATCTCTGCATGCATAGAGGAGTGAACCAATTATAATAAGTCTGTAAATGATTAAATAGCATTTATATCTCTATGGCTGTTTGTTCCAAAAGTATTAACTGGAAGCAAAGTTATGCCCGTGCCATCCTCCATGGGGTAATTTATATCACGACGGTGTCATTTGTTGCTGCTCCTGCTGGTGGGGTCTGGGAGTGGGCAGGCCCCAAATATCAATGCAGTCACAGTCAGAAGATGGAGTGTCACTGTGGGGAACAGGAAGGGAGTGGATGTCAGTAGCCTGAAGAGAGAGATCTGACATCTCAGCTCCCACTGTCTGTCACTCTGTCTTCCAGATGATGTATGGACGTTGTATGGCACCACTCACCCAGCAGAGTCAGTCAATACCACCATGCTGAGGAATGCCGAGGAGAGACAATAGGAGGCTCTGACCCTTGTTATGGAATGACAAACCTCTGTGAGGGAGGTTGGGGAAGGCACAGGGCTAAGAAAAAAAAAACAGGGGGTCTGTTTCTTTTATAAGTATATTACTAAAGCTGAAATGACACACCCATGTCATAAGAGATGATGAAAAGTAGTAGCGCAATAACAAGAATGAGATAGGATTTTGGCAATATGTTAGGGAGGATGAAGAATCTTCCATTACTCTGGATTTAAATAATCTGTAATGAATGTGGGATAATTAAGTCCAGATTTGACTCATCTATACATTTAGGGTTTTTATACTCAATTTTTAAAGGTGGGCCAACAGAATAAAGGTCAAGACAAAGGTTGTGTTTTAAAAAGTCTCTGTTCAGGTTTGAGAAATTTTATATTTTAGACTTGCACTAAAGTTTATCAAATACTATCCAGACGCATTTAAAATCTGTTAAATAGCTCCTTAGTTTAAGCCAAGACTGAATCAGGTATGAACATTGTTAGTGCCCAATGGTTACACACAGGGCTGCACAATATAACACAATTTTATTAATGTCACAATATCACTGTGCACCACATAATGCATGCACTCAAGCTCTCTACTAATTTTCTGAGGTTTGTGTTTGCTCTCAACCCGAAGCAGAAAGACATTAACATATTTTAATTATTTATTTATTGCAAGTCATATCACTATGTCAACATTCTCCAGTATTGCATGTTTTTCTCATCTCATGCAGTCCTCGCTGTATACACTGATTAAAAAGTCACAAAACCTTTTCCCCCTCACTGTCTGATGTTATAAATGAAAGAGACTTAACTTTAGCAGTTTGAGGTCAGTAAGAATTACCAAAAATATCCAAATAATAACAGATAGGACATTTTTATAATTTTCTTCAAATTAAGACTTTTTGACACAGATCACTACCGTTTCCTGTAAACCATTGGCATGTGAAGATGCCATGGTTTTATAAACCTTTAATTGCTTAATTCAGACCATTTAATTGGCATACATTTTTATGGACCTCAACACGACTGGTTCATCTCATCCTTGGATGCCATTTCCAGATGCCTTAAGGCAGTGATACCCAAAGATTTTCTGGGCCCCTCTATGGATTTACAATAAAATCCCCCCCATAAAAGAAAAAAAAAATCAACTGGGCACACACATCGTTCAACCAGACATAAACCTATACACATATTTTGTTTTCAAACTCCACTGAAGTTTATTTCACACTTTGGGTTGCAACAAAACACACTGCAAACCATCTTTACAGTGAAACACTTTTTGTTTTGTTTTTTTCATTCATCCATACCGCTTCAAATGCCTCCCTGCAATGCAACTGCACCACCCCACACTTTGGGAACCACTGCCTTAAGGTGTCATATCATCTGTTATAACAATTAAAAAAAGTCCAGCGTTCTGTGAAGATGATGGCTGAAGCTTGTTAGAGGTTGTCATTTTTCATAGTCCTGCACCCCCATGGACTGAAAGGCTGCTCGGATAAGAAGCAGCTATTACTCCAAAAGTACACGAAAAGTAGTTTACCAATGCACTTGAAGACAAAGATGTTAACTCACATGCTCAGTGCACATATGAAACTACATTTAAAGTATTTTCCCACAGTGACCATTACTAAAGTGGGAGCAAAAATCAGGAAGCGTGCAAGCTGAGAAATCCTTCCAATTGTGAGGCACAGACAGCAACCTCTTGCTGTGTGGTGTTGTCCAGCAGGAAAGTTTTGTGCCAAAAGAAGATTTGTGGACATTGTGTGGGAAAACATGGCTTTGATATACCAATTCTGCAGTTCCTCAAGTTGCCGAATGCTAAAGAGGCAGGTGCATCCTTTTTTACCTTTATGGATCTAATCATGGAATTTCGTCAGACGTCAGAAGACATGTCTAACAAGTACTTAATAAAACATAAAACCAGCACCTAATTAACACCCCTGAGCCTCTCTTCCACATATACTCTCATTTAAATAGATTTTGCACTCCATGCACAAAAGTCCTGAAAACTGTGTCTGTAAATTCATCACATAAGACAATCTAGCCCTTACCAAGCGTATAGGCACACAAGATGAAAAATAAAGTCACCCCCCACCACCCTCATCACCCCTTGGTTTCTCGCTCACCCGCGGGGCTCTGTTGCAGCCTCCATGCTAGTGCTGTTATCTGCTGCTTATTATTTGGCTGAATGAGCTGGAGCGGAGCTCACGGGCTCGTCTCTGACATAATGACTGATTACAGTTTTGCAGCTCCCATCGAAAAAAAATCCCCACAGTCACCACCGCTGCATCACCGCGGCTCAGCGTCACAAGCCAGATTTCTGTAAAAGAGTGACCGTGGAGAATGGCAGTAGGAAGGAAAGCAGGGGAAGAGTAGGTGGTCATTTCAAGTGACAGCGTAACTACTTCCCAGTTCTCAAGCTGTCATGAGTGACAGAAACCCTCATGGGCACCTGGATCATCAACCTGTTTGTCATGTAGTTTGGTAACTAGCAATACCTAAATGGGAAATCTTTATAAAGCTCACAGTGGAAGAACTCCATCCATCCATTGTCTTTACCCGCTTATCCCTGTGGGGTTGATGCCCATCTTAGCAATCACTGGTGGAGTTCAACCTGGACTGGTTGCTAGTCAATCACAATCAAACACAGAGACACACAGGACAAACAGTGAAATACAAGTCAGTGCCAGATGTCAGAGTTTCTTCTAAGCTCTAAGTGGGAGCCACATGACCATTGGATTCCATGATTTTCTGTTTCCCTGAGGTTATAAGATAACATGGAGCCTTACCCATCAGTCTATCACGAACAAAACCATTTAGTGATTACAAAACATCAACAAGGCCTAAATCTAGAACTGTATTCAGGTTAGATGAAGCCTTTGTTCTCTTGGTAGGACTTAACACTCAATTAAAATTTGCATAACATTAATACCAGGACACTTAAATTAAACATCTAGTGGGCTGTAGCAGAAGTTTTAAACAAATGTGTTATTTGGTTTTTACGGCAGATGACCATGCAAAATATGACCAAACAACACAGAATTCCTTCCCTGACAAAAAATTAACCTTACATGGTCATCTTGGTTCCAGACCCCAATCCTGTAGATAACTTGTAGAATGAGCTTAAGATACGAGAGAATAGGTATGGACCCAGAACCCTGGATGATCTAAAGATAGTATGCAAAAAAAATATTGAAAAAAATTTAATCTGTATCGTTCAGCTTTGTGAAATCTTATAGAAAATATTAAATGCCATCATATAAGCGCAAGCTGGTTGGAAAAAGCATTAACTGCAGGAATGTTAAGCGATTTTATAAAGACAAAAAAATATTTATTAACATATTTTCTTTTTCAACTTAAAAAGTGTAAACCAATTTATTTAATGGCAATTTTTCATATGAATAGGCTGCCAGTTTATCAGACTAGAATGAAATATCTGAACAGCAAAAGCCTTTTTGAAAAAGCCTTTATAAAGAAATATGCTCAAAAGAATGTGAATGTGATACAAAGCCTAAATACAGCTCAATGCAGAGCCAGAAACAAGCCAGCTTTTGCAGCGGATTGTGTCAGCACTTTCCAAACCCCAGTTTTAAGGGAGTCAATTAGGTTCAAGGTGAGACAAAAATGTGTTGTCATTTAAACACGTTTACTCCACCGGGACACTACATCGGTTCAGTCATCTCCACTTCAGAGGCAACAAAGGCCTGGCAGAAAAGGCTTATATACGCTACTGGAAGCATAGATCTGCCAACGCTATACCAGCATGCAGTGAAGTGCAATCATAGGTAAACGCATCTGAATTGCACCGTCCCTCTGAAGGTGACGACAACAGAATCTTTAGGAGGCTGCTAGCTAAGGCAGGCGGCCCTGAGAAATCCTATCCCACATGCTTAAACCAAATCCTATAGTATTGATAAGAAAAATCCATTTGGTTTAAGACAAAAGAACAAGCGGAAAGAATAAATTACTGCAATGCATTTTGGAGATCCAAGGAGCTTAATGCCAAAAGAATATGCTCTTGCTACAGTACCAAACAATCAAAAGGACAACATATGCGAGATTAACACCAGTTTTTATAATAAAGTGATAACTTGGCACTTGCATAATGAAGTACTAAAATCTTACTGACTGTATGTGGTAACACAACTCTAAATGTAGACCTTGCTCTTACGGAGACTCTGTCTTTATGCCTACTTCAACTGGTTAGCAAAATGTTAATTTAGTCAAACTTACCACGTAATTTAGAAATTAAGACCAGGTTCCTTAAAACAATTTATCTTCCTTTGACCTTCCAAACTATTGTACTGTTTTGCTTAAAACAAAACCCCAAAAAAGAACACCATTATTGTGGAGCTGCGCAACCAGGAGAAATCTGATAATACAACAGTCCTCGTCTGCCCATTTCTCTACTATCAATTCTAAGTACAGCAAAATCAACTTCTTATTGGTGGATCAGTCAAATGTGACAACTCCTCTCCTGGAAGTTTTAGTTCCTCCAGGGATGGAGGATGTGCTTTGTTTGAAGACGCAGACAGAGCTTAAGTGTCAAGAAACTTCAGCAAAAGACGAAGCCATATCCATACCCATTCAGAACCAGATCTGATCACCGTGTTTATGCTGCAGTTGAACTCAAAAAATGTGTTTTTTGTGTCTCTGCACAGTTATCTCTTTGGATGAAACTCTGCAAGAGTCAGTTTTTATTTCGCTTGTCTCAGGCATGTGTTTCAGGCTTCCGTAACTTTTTTCTCAGCACACCATCTGGTTTTCAGTGCAACGTGTGAAGCTCCTGAATATCCAAGAATCTGCTGCCAAACAGCTGATGAATTATCCTGATGGCTCCCAAAACTAACGGTCTTCCTAGTCTTTTTGTTGTTCCATATTTTCTTTATCGTTTCTTGTTTGTTCCTTTTATTTCTTAGAATGAAGTGCCATTTACACCCCTAATATAATCAAAGGCAACTTAATATGGTAACTGGACCATTGATTGTTTTCTGTACATTTCCTTTATCATTTTGATTATGGCATTTGACAAAACGTAATGTTTATTGCTCATTTCATAATTGCTTAGTGTATCCATCCATCCATTTTCTGTACACCGCATCCCCAAGTTGGGACAGGTGCTGGTGCCCATCTCCAGTGAGACTTTTCAGGTGAGAGGCAGGGTACGCCCTGGACAGGTCATCAGTCTGTCGCAGGGCAACACAGAAACAAACAACCATGCACACACACACACACCTATGGCGAATTTAGAAAGACCAATTAACCTAAGTCGTGTTTTTGGACTGTGGGAGAAATCATCTTTTCTGCAAGGCATTTAAGGATTTTTTTCACAGTTTGGACTTCTTATGAAGGTTTCCAATGATAAAGCAAGGATGGAAAACGAAACAGTCAATAATCCTTAAGTCCCTGGGGTGGATTAGTTGGTGCCCAACTTGAAACTTTCTTGATGAAAGGCTGAAAAATGCCTATGCATGGATATTAAATCAGAATGAAAAGTGGAGTAGAAAAATAGCTTAAAGTCATTTTAAGTCTCCAACTCTGCCTCTGCTCAAAAGAGATGTGGTTAATATTAGGCCAACAAATCCCAGTGACAGAAAAATTAAATATCACAAAGAAAAAGGACAAAAGAAAATCATGAAGACAAAAAGAAAAATGCTATGCACCTGAAATCTGCAGTTAGAAAAACAAGAAAGTTATCTTTATTTCTCTTTGCTGGAAAATTAGTGGTCAGATCAGGAGGTCCCTGTGGTTTAGGGAGGCGTAAATACTAACCGTCATTTCCATTCATTTGTATGCGGCTGCAGGTGCACCTCCTTATTAAGTATTCAAGCCAAAACCTGCCTCCCAAACAGGCCATAAATTAACTTCTTTTAGAGCTGTGCCTCAGAGAAGCACTGCATCTTTGTTTGAATCCTCTTCACTGGACTAAAGTTCACGACTAAGCAGAAGAAAAAAGGCTTTTAAAACAAAGCCATGAATAAAAGCAAGAAAGAGAAATAAAAATTGGCATTATATTGTAAGTTGCAGATAGACAAATGTAACTGATTTTACAGTGTTGTAAAGAGGTTGATGCACTGCTGCTCTGTCAGGCAGTGTCAGTTTGATAGCTTTTGGTCAGCTTTTAACACCATCAATGGGGTTGTAAGAGCGGCTGGGCTTGCTCTAAATGCTAAGTTGACATTTTTGGGTCCATATCTGCACTAAAGGCGAGATGTGTTTTGTTTTTTTTCTTCCCCCTACTCTTAAGACATGCAATTCCCCAAGCCAGTTGTAAAAGCAGCATTAACAATATTGTACAAAATGCTTCTTTGGCATACAGATATAATCTTTAAGAATGGCCGAACTGATTTCAGGGCAACTGACTGGGTGGCTTTACTGTATGCTTGTCATTATCTGCAATCATCATCGCTTCTGAACTATGCAATTACATCTGCAGATGCTTGTTAAGGCTTTGCACTCATGCAGACTTTATATTACTGCCTGAAGAGGTTGCATTAAAGTCTTAGCTGCTAAATAATTTGGCCTCCCCACCCCACTTTCCCAAAAGGACAGCTTAAGTGGCAAATCAAGGGTGTAAGGGTGCCTCACAGATAATTAAGAGTGCAGTCTAAAACCAGACCATTTCTTAAAGCACTGGCAGCAGTCTTGACTTGAGTTTGACAATAAACTAGCCTTGAAGGCCCTTGCTGAAATTAAAAGCATAAATGAATCCGTCATGCTGTGTTCCAAAGCACAGCTGGCCTGAGAGTAGTTGCAAAAGAATGACAACAAATACTGACCAGAAATCAATGGCAACTGCACAATTTAAAATAACCCTTTATATTTTTTTTTCCAAACCCTCCAACTTTTCTCACGAATCCCCAAATATTAAATCACAGTCAAAAAATATGTCCATGTGCCAGTACACAGTGGAAATTTGTATTACAAAATTTGTTATGCTAATGTTTGCATATAGATTTAAGAACTTTTTTTTCCCCATATCCTTACTAAGGAAAATTTGCAATGTTTTTTGATTGCATTTACTCTTTTGTGAGCGAAATAATGAACCAGATTTGTCCTCAATTGCGTTATCTAGTTTTAACGTAAACAAGCTTTAGCAGCAGTCAAAACCTAACTGCACTTGCTTAGCCAGCTTCTCATCAAAAATAAACAAAAAAACTCCTAAAGCACAAGTTAACTTGTTTAGGATGAGAAATATGTATGTTTTTAACTAGATGAAAACAGTACAAGGTAAGCCTAAAAGAAATTTTAGAAATCCTTATCCGACCAAATCTTTTTTTACTACCATACATAGTTTCCCTGCTAATTAAGTCATGAAGGAACAGCAATAAATCGCCAATAGAAATTATACACAAAAAGTGTTTTACAAACATTAAATAAATATTTAATCCATCTTCCAGCTACCCACAGAGTTTAATTACAATCTAACCCAATATGCTGAAAAAACTCAAACAAATGGATATATTTTTTGAAATAGCTCCTGTAGTCTTTTTCATATCCTTCCTTGCTGAAGAGGCACTGCAATGGCTTTTGATTGCAGCCCTACTCTGTGAACGTCTGGGAATGTCTTTTGTGCAAGAGATGATGAAAAGGATTTATACTGTGGCATCTGCCTTTTAGAAATAACACGAAACAGTTGTCCTTACATTCTAAATTGTTCCAGCTATCTGTGAATAAAAGCTACTTTTTTATGCTAAAAAGATCATGGAAACTTTTGTGACTTTCTCCTTTTTTTTTAATCAGCAGAGGCAGTCCCATACTAAAACATTGGATAGCATTATTTTTCAACACCATTTATGTGGGTAACAAAAGTCGAAGCTGCGTATTTTCAAAAAGCTAATAAAACTTACGTTATCTGGGTTTTGCTAAGAAAATCAGTAAAAAGGCTAAGCTTCTAAGCTAAGATTGAGGAAAATAATATATAATGCTTTCAACTAACCATCTCCAGTTTAATTTCTATATTTTTTTTTACAGAATAGGCTTCTCTATAGAGTGGTTTTGTGTTTGGTTGTGCTAATTGGGAGGCCATAGATGTACTTATGCAAGAGCTGCCACAACCATAAAGAATTCAAGGTGGACCTTGAAAAAGGTCCAGTTGTGCTGTATTTTATCTTTTATTTTTCATAAACCTCTAGGAATCATTAAGGGTATATTCCTGGCACAAAGCTTGCGTTTACTCAATGGCAGATGGAGAGCATTGATTTCTCTCACTATTTTACAGAACGCTGGAACTGCCTCATGTACAGGTTTTTACAACCTCTGACATTAGTGCATCTGCACAAAATGCTCTCCGCTCATGTCATGTTGCATTTTTACAGCCCATTTCACACATTTTTCAAAACCGCTCCTGTTTTTTTTTTTTTTACGATCCAAGGCTGTGACAAACACAAAAACACATATGTCAATCACTTAAACCTTCTTATGTAAGAAGCTCTACTCAAACCATGCCGCTTTAACAGTGCATGAATTACTTTCTCTTCTGACAGCAATTTTTGTAGTGTTCTCTGCTTTTCCAAGGTCATTACATACCAATGGCTCCCAAACATTGAGGTCAGTCGCTTGCCACATAAAAAAAAAAAAAAAAAAATGTTGAAACTGTCTGTTGTTCCCATCAAATCTCCATCTAATCTCTAACCTCATTTCCTACAATTTAATGCGCGAAGGGTTCCCAGAGCTTCTGTCAAAACCTTTATGTCCAAGCTCTTTATGAGACAGGGCAGGAAAAGTGTTGAGAGGCTTGCACCTTGAAGACCTTTTCTTGGCCACGAGCCACTCTTTTTCTTTCCATTCTCGAGCTCTTGCTTCTCTTTTTGTGGGACATTCCTGCCAGATTGAGGGCCCCAACTGAGTGACCTGCCTTATGCCTAACAGCGTGACAGCTGCAGTCACAGAAAGACCAAGGGCCTCAGGTTAGCAGTGGGTGACATTTACCTAAAAGGAATGGGAATACACCATCCCAAGCAACCTGCCTGTGTTAAGGTTTTTGAAGGGACGAATATTTCAAGTTCACAAGTTACGTATGGAACCACGTAAACTGGAATATTTCGGTCATTCTCCTGTCATTTTAAGGCTCACGGGGAAAACTCAGTCAACAGCATAATCTGTCATCTCCCCCCTCTCTGAAGATGTTTGTATGATGCTTAGCATGTTAGCATCCAGCTGCAGGGATAAACAACAATTCAGCTGCCAAACAAGTTTTAAAAATCCATCATTTAGACAGTGTGTCTGAATCCAGAGCCATTCTCTTCTGTACTGGACGCATTTTCTAATTTGTCAAGCATCTCGGACTGTGCCACTTGTGATAAGTGTAAAAATAAATGAATAAGAGGGAGAGAAGAGAGAACTTTTTCTCCTACGAACAGTAATGTACTGTTCTGCGAGATTTCAAGGTTTTTGTGTACTGAAAGAGACTGCCGGCTGCAGGGGGAGAAAAAAAAAAGCTTCAGTGTATAAATGGACAGAAATAAAGGAACAACAGGAAAATTCTCCATTCTGCAAATTCCAAAGGTTCGAGGTTGCAATCACAAAGAAAGCGAACATTAAATAAATAGGTAGCTGTATGTGTCATCAACACGTATTCTGTCCACTGTTTGTATTTAAATCCATGACTGCGACTGAAATAAATTCCAGTTTGTACAAAGCAGACCAGTGCAGCAAGTATTGACTGCCTAATCTGTTATTGTATGAACTCTATTGTATGAAAGCAGGCGCAATGCTGCCGTTTCCACATGTAAGAAAGTGCCTACTGAATGGTAGCCATAGAGACCAACAATTTTTACAAGAATTGCTGCACTTCATCTCATTTTGCAGTAATTGCCAGCTGCCAATAAAAAAGGAACGGCAAAAAAGGATGGGGAGTTTGAATGTTGTCTTTTGTCATGTCCATCTCAAATTAAACTTTGTTTTTAAGTTCCGTAAACAGAATACTGGATGTATATATGCCACACCTGTCCTTATATAATCATTCAATGTTTGCCCATATATGGATATACAAGAAAAAAAGAGTGAGATAAAGAGAATAAATAAAATACGTGTTCATGTTTAATTTATTTTTTTACAGAATTTGTAGTCTTTAGTAGACACGTGGCAATATAAGATTCTTGCTGTGTAATAACCTTGAGCAAACAAAGGCCAGCACAACAAGAATGCCCCTTCTCCACAAAGTTGGAGATGTCCCAGAAGACCAAAATACCCAATATGCCTGTTGGGCATGTAAACCATAATGGATGTTGCAGATATAAGCAGCACTTCTTGGTGGTTTGCACCTCATTAGACCCGCAGGATACAGAGTTCTGTATAACCGCTTTTGTAAAAATGTTTAGTGTTTGAATGTCTAACCATGCATCACAATAAAACAGAATATCATGGAAAAGTTTTCTTTTTTAGTAATTCAGGTCAGAAATTAAAACTGATCACACATTGTGTGATTTATTTCAATGCTTTAATTCTACTGACTTACAGAATTATAACATACCAGAGGAAGCTTCCACAAAGCTTTGTGGAAGCTTATGGAAGCTACCAAAGTTAGGAGGTTTCATTTAGCTAATGAAACCTAAAATTAATTCTAAATTTTTTTTTAAATTTTGAGTAAAACGCAGAGATGTTCAGGAAGTAATTTCTTTCACTGCAACCTTCAGCTCATCTGCATTGTTGACTGTGGTGGCTCTAATCTTCCTCTTTAGAAGCAGAGTACTACATTAATGCGGGTTTTTGTGCTTTGGCATGTATGAGCAAGTGTCAAATCCTGAAAGAACATGAAATCAGCATCTCAAAAAAGCTTGTAATCATGAAGACTTAAAAAAGACTCTGGCATCTTAAAAAAGAGGATCAGAAACAAGATCCTAAGCCCAAATGGTTGCTCATATGCTTTCGAAAATTTTATCTCAAGTCCACGCATTTATCTTCCACTCAATTTTCCATACAAATTGTTGAATACAACTATCTGAACTCAGCAACGACCTTTTATGGCTTTCCATGACCATCTACTTTATTCTTGTCAGGTCATAAGTCTTCCCCAATGTACAGGCTACAACAAAATCCTTTTGTAATAAAAAATAAATAAATAAAAGTTCCATCTACCAACATAGCAGTTCAATTGTGAAGCAAAAACTATTTCAGGTTTTCAATAAAGTACCTTTTGTTAAAATTGTATGCTAAATTATCAAGAAAGACCAGTAAAATTAAAAGGCATATCACTATTGCCTATTACATATTTGTAGTTGGCGCCGCAACAACGAGTAACTCTCACTGGTTTTTCTAATCTCGACTACAGTTTGACGTAATTCCTCGATCCTAATGGCAACTCCAGAGCCAAATCAACACAACATTAAAGCTGTGGCAGAAGCCCTTGTCACTGTATTACCATCCGAGTTTGAACGAAGCGTTTTAAAAGATGACCACAGTACACTGAAAGCATCCTGAGAGACTCAGTAAAAAAGCAATTATGCAAATGTATATGTAAAGCTATGTCGTATAAACCATAGCGCTCAAGCCCAATCCTAACCTAATAAAGACTGAGTGAGAGCCACAGTTTCTTTTCACGTAGCGACCACAAATTGGAGTGCTCCTTTCTTGTCTAAAATGGCAAAAAATCAAATCAATGGAAAAAATTTACAGAGGAGGGAGAGAGGGACCATCTATCCAACCCAAGAAGGAATAAAAATAAAAAAAACATTTTTCAGAGGGCAACAAAATTAACCCGCATTACTGCAATGCACAATTCAGCAGAAATATATGAGTCAATGAACAAACAAAAGACACTAATTAATTTTACTAAACCGTGACTTGCAAGAAGAAAGCTTCTTTCTTACTTTTCAGGTTAAGAGTTCAGATCATTTATTTAGATAAAAACAGAGACAGCTTTTATAATAAATTAAGACAACTACTGAAGAAATGGGGTAGAAGCACTGTGTTTGTTTTTACTCCAATGTTCACGGTTTTAACTTGTAGCTTCAGCTAAGATGCCTCGACAGAAAAATGGCAATTTCTTTGTGGAAGCTTCCTCTGGCTTCATTTTTAGAAATGTCGCTGATGCGTTGAGTTTTCCTCCTTCAGTAATAACCTCCACGACAAAGAGCGTTGCCATCAGTCTGACCTTAGTTTTGCTTAAAAATCTGTATTTGATTTTTTGGTGCATCTCTAATACAGCACATGATGTGGAAACTTGCGATTAAGCTGAACTGATTTTCAAATTTAGATCGTATTTGAATTTTTTACCTCCGCTGTGCATTTTTATGTTACTTGCGCTTGACAGTTTCTGTACTGTCAATCTAATGGGACAAAAGCTAGAGTGCTTTAAAGGCCTTAACATTTTTGAGCAAACAGAACACAGATCCTCTCCTGATGAGCCACGGTACCGGTAATTATGGCCAATCAATGGATTTGAATCAATATTGTATCACTTTGGGGCAAAAATACATACGAATCTTGATTTGGACTCTGAAGAATAAATTAATTGATGTTTTCACACACAAAAATCTAAAAAATATGGATGCATTTTTTTAAATTGTAGCTAAATTTCCAGTGAATATAGTGGAAATATATCAGTATATTTGAAAAAGTTATTAAATGCAGTTATTGTAACATCTTTGACAATGGGTAACCTATACTTTTCAAAGTATTATCTGTGTTTTTGTTGGTGTTTTAACTTTAACTTTTGAGTATCACTTTTATCATTTTCACAACGCCACAAACCACGGAAATTTTTTTTTTGTCCAGATCTTCCATCCTTATTGTAGCTGATTTAAACTTTTTCAGCTTCTCCTATTGCATATTTGCCATGAAACAAGCTTCATCTTTCTTTTTTTACCCCTCCGAATGCCCGATACAGCGCAGCTCTTAATTTGCAAAATAACCTTAACGAAAAGAAAAAAAAAGCCAAGGAAGCAATTATTTTATTTCCTTCCACCATCGTCCCATCAGGTATCACACCAGATACTGGGTTCAGCCGCCGCTAGATTAAATACAACCCAGATTATATCCCTGAAGGAGCAGCACTTAAAGCTGAGTCAAAACGGATGAGACAAAACAAAGTGCAGGTTGGCTTAACAGTTTAGTCAGAAAGCATCAAATGTCCCCTTGAGTTTCCCCCTAGAGGGTGGGGGAGAAGTCAAGGTTTTTCACTGCTGGTGGAGAGGCAAGCTGCATGTGCATGTGTGTGTGCAGACTGTGCGAATGTGTGATGTTCTTGAGGGAAATTCCAGCTATATGCAATATATGACAGATGGTGCTGCAGTCCTGGATATCATGGTCAAAATTGCCAGATAAGGACGCAACAAAGAAACTGCATCCCTCCTGTTCTGAAAATGGGTAGGGGGGAAATCAGATTCAATTCCAAGTGATCATCTTCACCCTTCTTTCTTTGACACTGAAAGACATCCCTCTCTTCACTTTAAAGACTCGGGCACAGTGGGGCCTCTCAAAGTTGAAGTTTCCCCTTCTCTCCAGCAGCATGTCCCTAAATATGGAGCCATTTGCAACCATGTCTGTTTGTTAGTGCATTAAATAATGATGCGCGTTGTGCAGTATTCATGCCTCTTTGGCCGCAGAGGATATTTTCTGCAAAAAAAAAAAAAAAAAAAAGCCAGCAGATGTAAACAAGTCAACGGTGACGGCGAGTCGGTGCATTTGGCGGAAATGTGTCGATTCTGCATACCGAGAGGCACTGCAGCCCTGTTTTTATACTTAAGTCACACTCGTACCCTTTAATAAAGAATTCAGAAGCTGCTGCACTGCTCAGGCCTGCATTTTTTTCCCCCCGAGTACTTTTTTTTTTTCTTTTTTTGCAAAGACACAAAGCCTTTCAGAGTCAGGTGCATCTCACACAACTGAAGGCAAGAAGAGGGGGCAAAAAAAAAACTTATTTTGTATTCATTCAGCTTTCAAACTTCTTAGAGCATTTGTGTTCGTGTGAATAGCAGCTATTCTGATTGACTGAATATTAATCAAGCGCTCAAAGGCAGGTCGGATGAATTAGTCCGAGATGGAAACTGAAATGTCTTGAATAGTTATGATCAATAGCCAACCTGCGCGCTGCTCTCTGCTCTGATTGTGTCCACGCACACGTTCAAAAGAAAAGACACAAAACGCACAGATATCCCAATTTGAAGTAATTAATAGTCGAGTTCAACATTACAGAGCGCCTCTAACGCCGCTGCAGGCTTTTCATTCGCGGACATTATTATCGCCCTGAGCTGAATCTGCAGGATAACAGGAGATGCGCGCAGCAGCAAAATGCAGAGGAACGCCACACTTACCGCGCTGTGTTTGGAGATCACCGGTAAACATGAAGGGCGCACACGCGCTGATTCAAAGCGTGCATTAATTTCTCGCCTGGGGGGTTAGAAAAAAAAAAAGAGGAAGAAAAGAAAAGAAAGAAAGTGTCCTCATCAGGCGTTGCGCAGCGTGCGTGAAGACTTTGATGGGGGTTGAGGAGACAGCGCAGCAAATCCAGCCGCTCGGTTTAGTATCCTGTGAATCAGTCTGGCTGTGGCTCCACTATCCGAGGTGGGGAGAATAAAAGAAAAAATAAAACAAGCTCTCTTCCTTGGCGTTGCATCCACGGACACTGTCCCCACTTATCTCTCTTTCTTTTTTTTTTTTTTTTACATCCCTGTGCACCGCCACAAATCGACCCTCCGGTGCGGGGGCTTCATCACGTCCCGTGAAACCTGGAAGAGAGGCACCTCACCGGTCATAATACAAGATAAAAAAACAAGAAAAAAAGAGTATCCAGAAGACTCTCGCGAGCACAAAGGGGGGGTTAAGAGAGGCTTATTTTCTTTCAAGTCTCCAAGTCTGGTGGTCAGGGTCCAAGGAAAAACTGCGCTCTCGGCTACTATGACAAACCAATGGTGCACACTGGCTGGGAAAACGAAAAGCAAAGGCGGTTTTGGAGCGCCAGTGAAAAGGTGAGGGGAAGAGCTCGGATGTGCACTGCCGCTCTCACCGTATACTCGGGCTCCACCTAGCAGCAAACCCGAGACAACATGCGGCTGCGAAGGCTCCACTAACAGTATATTGTGTATTTTCTGCCCGGGGCTGGCGAGCAGACCTGTGTTATATTACATTCTGTGTGAGCCTGTGACTGCAATATTTAAGAGAAAGTCCTTTTTCCATTATGAAGGTTCAATGGTGCTTTCAAAAAAAAAAATGAGGCAGACAGGCTCAGAAATGTCCAGTTAAGTCAAGAAAATATAGGGAACTGATCTCAGACATGTCTGAAGAAATAATAGAGGATTGTCCATGCAAAAACATTTACAGCGTCATCAATGAAGTTTCACATTCTGCTTGAAGACATTTGTTCAAGCCTTGTTGCACATTTCCAGTAGGATTCAGGTCGAAATTTTGACTGGGTCTCTTCAATGGATTAATGTGCTTCGAGTTTTATGCTTGTCCTGATGGAAGGTGAAACTTTACCCCAGTCTCAATCTTTTGCAACCTCTGAAAACAGGTTTCTCCTCAAGGATCGGCCTGTATTTAACTTCACTGTAGGCATCCCAACAGCATGATGCTGACACAGCCATGCTTCACAGAGGGGTAGGTGCACACAGGGTTGGTTTTTATTGCATGTACTCCGTATAATTGAATGATGATCTCGTCTAACAAGAGGACCTTGCTTTACATGTTTTCAGTTTCTCCTGCGTAGCAAATTGAAATAGCACACAGGACTTCTTTCAGCTTTCACTCTCTTCTTGCTTCTCCTCCGTAAAGATCTATTTGATGGGCAAATTGTCCTGGCAACAGTTTGGATGGAACACAGCTCAGTTAAGCCGCTTCTCTACTGTTCCCAAGAAGAACCAGTTCATCTCTATTAGCAGATCCTGCACGGCTTTACGCGCCTCTTCCTAGTTTTTCGCAACGAGCCACACCAAGCCGTGTGATTTAACTGACAACAGACTGCATTCCTTGACTGGCCCATAATTTATGGCACTGCAACTCAAAACAACAACATTTCAGCCACTAAAGTGGACTGACGGACATGCCACCCGCTATCAGAGAGCTTCGCAGTGTGGAGGAACATAATTATGGGTTTAATCTTGAGCAGTGCCAGGAGAACATCAACTTTTGGAGCAGAATGACTGATTTTGCAGCCTTGCAAGTGGCACGTCTCTGTGAAGTATGGACACACAATGAAGAAGAGAAGAACTGTGGCAGCTCTTGTCACGTTTTGTTGGAGCTGCAGTTTTGCTCCAGCCAGTTTGAGACATAGTACTACATATTAGTTTGGAGTGATGTGCAATTTATTATTTGTCTGGAATATTTTTTTTACATAAAGTTTATGCTTGGATATTGGTTTAGATCTTTGAAAGCTATCACTTTTCTTCCAATTTACAATTGTGTTCAAATTTATGTTGGTCTGTAAGTAGAAGTCTCAATAAGATACCTTCAAATTTGTGCAATGGGATTAAACGTGACAAAATTAAAGCAATATGAATTGTTTTGCGACACAGATTAATCCAGTTCTTCTGAGAGACATTTGGCACTTGCAAAAAAATAACATTTTACATATCATCTTTTTGCACATTTGTCTTACCCTGCCACTGCGACTATATCTGAAACTTGTTTGAACCTGGGAATGTGTTAAAGTGAGTTGAAGTTGACCTCAGTGGACTTGTGCCAAGACTCGGCCACAATCTACAAACTCATCTGATGACCACCAGCTGCACAGCATCTCCAGCATTTATCCCCTCAATCATCCCTGTGGCCTAATAATCACTTCAATAATCCTAATTACAATCAAACAATACATAATCACATCCAATCACTCATCCTGTGTGCTCTACTAATGAGCCCAAAACACATAGATTGGTTTATTTGCTCTTGCCCTATCCTAAAGGAGAAACACTAAACAGAAGTGTTTTCCATATGCCAATAAAAAGTATTCACTTTCAGCAGCATCTTTCTGTTCCCGGCATTGTTATAAATGCAGTTTCACATAGTAAAAGAAAATTCCAGCTCATGAAGTCCAGAC
Organism: Poeciliopsis retropinna; assembly: GCA_010277075.1. Lineage (NCBI taxonomy): Eukaryota > Metazoa > Chordata > Actinopteri > Cyprinodontiformes > Poeciliidae > Poeciliopsis > Poeciliopsis retropinna. Next base: position 7,361,676 of record VMRM01000019.1, read on the forward strand.
AACTAGCTTGCCCTTGGCAGAGTTTTGAGCTTACAATTAAGCTCAGTTTAGCGCTAATTCACAACAACCGTCATCTCAAGGTACTTTACAAAAAAATGTCATTTTAATTCCAGTTATTAGATAGTGCATTAATATGAGTTTATGATTCAAATTAATTTGTTTCTGTCTAAAAGAATTTATTTTACATAATGCAAAGTTTTGTCTCTCAACATTGTGAATTAGGGAACCGGACCAAATTCGCAAACAGTTTCTGGACAATGCAAACAACAAAACTCTAGGCAACAACCCCATTTCTCATGTTTCTTGGATTAACAAACCAATAATAACTTACACTGTCATAGCATTGTTGGATCCAGCAGAGACATCCCAGGCACATGGAGATCCAATTCACAGTCAGCATTCTGACATTATGTAGACTTTCAATGTAAGCCTGACTTCATGACAGTGCACTTACTACAGTGCACTGACTATAACTGATGTTATTGAGCAAGCACTGTCCCTATCAAGTGGTGAATGTGAAGCAAGATTGACCTACTGTTCTTGCCATAGCTGTTCAGTTGACGTGACAAAGCAGTAGGCAGTAAGTTGTTCACATTCTGAACTCTGCTGCTCTGTGCTGAAAGGTAACATATTTTCCTTACAAATGGGGCACTAGAGGGAAATAACAGGATTTCCAATTGACAGAAAGCCATCTTCACCCCCATGCAGAAGTACAGCAAACTGCCGACAAACAGTATTGTAATGGCAGAACTAACACCGAGGCAAAGATACAGTGGCCCTGAGGTGCAAACTCGTCAGCAAATTGAAAGCACAATTACAGATTACAAAAGTGCTACGACATGAACGAAAGCACTACAACATGAACAAAAGCGCTACAACATGAACGAAACGGAAGAGGTATGTCCCAGTGTGAGATGTAAGAAATCGCTGATTGGACTACAGCCCGTTTTACTTTTGAACCGGAAGTTACTCTGGCTTTAACGTTCGTTAGAAAGTTAAACATTCGTGGCTTTGGTGGATGATGCAAGTCTGCATTTCACTGAACTGAAATATGACCAAGTCTGCAGAAAGTCCTGAATCTTCTTTTAAACTTTGCCTTTAACTTTACTTCTTTTTGTAGCAAATGCCTGAAGAAGTGTGACAAAAAAAAAAATGGGTCAAATTTTTTTACTGTTGGATTTTTTCCCCCTCCCCAACTCAATGTATAAAATGTAAGATTGGATTAGGAAAATCAGCACAACATCATCTGAATTCATTACAGGCTTCTTTTTTTTTTTTTTTTTTTTACATCATTTACGTTTTTTTCATTCATGTTGTAGCGCTTTTGTAATTTGTAATTGTGCTTTCAATTTGCAGAAGTGGTTTTCACCTCAAGGCCACCGTAGAGCTACCATTGGAATAACACATCAAGCATACCTGCCCTCACTTGTTGATCTTTGATTTGACTATAAATTATGGGGCAAAAAAGATTATCCATTTCTTGGTTTCCATTAATCCAGACTCCATTTGGGTTTTGGAAATGTAATAATTTGTAGTCCGTCCTGTGCTTGCTCTGCTGTACAACAGTTGTCGGGATTGCAAGTTCTCCACTGACAATTTTTGGATCCTTCTTCTTCTTCTTCTTTTCTATTATGGCAACTCGCAAGCAACTTTCAGGTGCATACTGCCCCCTAATGTACACAAATGTTTAGCAATACAGCACTACTTTGCATCCATTAAATTCTTTGTTGTATAGGGGGGTATTTTGGAACAGATTGCAATCGCATATTCTTTGATTAAGAATATTGTCACTGCCCAAATGCTAACCCTAATAATATTTGCATTACTGTTATCTTGGTATCGAGGAATACCGGAAAAACTTTACTGTCTCACCAGGTCAGCAAATGGCCAGATGTGTCGTTTATACAGTGCACACTTAATGCACTGTATGCAGTGCATTAAGTGAGCACTGCATACAGACTACAGGAACAGAAGTCTGTTTCAGATTAGCTCCTTTTTAGCATCTGAATAACAAAATCCTCATGATTAAAGTATAAACAGCTTTCTCTCTGTGCTTAAATGAAGCAGCATTTTAAACAACATGGAAATGAAGGAGAGTCTGAGCCCTTTGATATATGTGACATTATTGCAGAGAAACTAAATCATGCGAGTTAGAGGGAAAATTCCTGCACTATGAGAACATAACGAGTAAAAATGTGAAAGGTGGAAGAGCGTAAGAATTAATAACACCCGTGTTTTATGTGACTTGAGATTAGAAGTATTAATAAGTTGTAGTTACAGAGAAGATTTCAATTATGAAGACAAACTGATTTAGGCTTTGGTTTTTTATTAATTAAACACCCTGGCAACCCACCTTTTCTTTTGTTATTGCAACGCCGATACAAGTCTGGTCGGCAAGCAGTCAAATTCATCCTCAAGAGCGTCAGATTTTGGAGGTGGTCTCTGATGAGCACCTCCAAAGAGACATGAGAGAAATTAAGATCTGTTCATCTTCATATCTCTTTGCGCTGAGATGGTTTTTTTATCTCAATGTTCTTCTTGCAATGTAGATGCAGCCCCACATCATCACACTTCCTTCACCAAAAGCTATTTGGTACTGACAGAAATTATTTTTGCAAGTTTTTTCCAAGGGCACACTCCAGATACTCAACTCTCTTGCTCAATCCATAAGTGCCTTCTACTAACAAACATAGAATCATTTACAGGAAATAAACAACAGTATATAATTTTTTTTTAAATCACATCAAACTATTGGTTTGATGTCTTAACAAATAGTGAAGTTGTACATTTGATTGTCACGTAAGGAGATAACAACTAATGGTTTGTTAATTTCTCAAAGAAATAATTAGCAAAGGAAGGTTTGAACCACTTTGGCATCACCCCTTCAAATGTACTAAAGGTACACCTGCAGTCAGGTTAAAAATAGTAAATGTAATCAGCCAAAGTAAGGGAGGGTGAAAACATGTGCCTGTGGAATGATCAATTTGAGATAACATTTCTTTCTTTATGTAATAATGTTCAGTATCAATAGGCAGTTTGTTTTTTCAGCTGTCAAATATCAGACAGAACTGCCAGCCAATCTACACCATGGAGTGGGCTGATTCTAATGTCTGGAACCAAGCAACCCGTGACCCCTGTCTATTTTCAGAGCTGTTCTTTAAAGTCCGTATTGTTGCTAGGTTACCCAACCATCTTCCAGTACATCAACATTCCTCCACGGTGAACCTAAAGATTTTCCAATATTGATCCAGGTAACTCTTCAATCCTGGATTGTGAATAACATGCTGGAACCATGATCAATTTGTCCCCTATTACTGATGAAATTGTTGATATCACAAATTCAGCCTCTTATTGATTCTGTTTGTATGTGAGAGAAATGTGATTCTTATGAGCACAGCAGAGTGCTCCAAAAGTTAATTGAAACTGCTGTAGGTTTTGTAGAACAATAAAAACCTGTTCTAAATAGAAACTTGGACACTTTCATCCTTTATATTAAAATCAAATTACTTCTGACTTTGAGAAAAAAAAAAAAACAGTCAGTGCACTATAAATACAACATACATTTTGAACTTTGTCCCTTTTGTTGGCAGAAATAGGAGTTCAGTTATATTGGTTGGCTTCCTGTCTCTGGTTGTCAGATGTATTCCAAGCCAAGTTTTTATGTGCAGTCAGCATCTAGTTCTTAATTTTGAGAAGGTGAACAGAAATTCCCTTGTTTTAAAAACAGCAAATAGGTGTTTGAGCAAATCAATATAACACCTTCAGGTCGTAAAGGAGATTGTACCCAAAGATGAAGTCTGGTTCACCCCAGGTTGAACAAGACTTTTCAGAGAGCCAAAGAGAACCTAGGCCAGGCCAGCAATCAAACCCTGGACCTTCTTCCTTCAAGGCTCAAACCACTTTGATAATGAACTAATAAAGGATTATATTGTATTGCTTCCAATACACCATACAATAATGACAAAAAAAAATCTAAGAATGCAAATAAAATTACAACTCTCATTTATCCTAATAAATATGTATGCACAAAAACTTTCACATATTGTCTTTTGTGTTTAATGTTCCAGACAAGCATATGAAAATGTCAACATTATTAAAAAATTCAAGGTAAAATAAAAAGGGAATAGGAGCTGTTTGTTCCTCCACTTGCAGATTTTGGTGTCTGTTTCACCAATATCATTTTCTGTCCTTTGACAACAAGCCATGATTGCATGTAACATGCTAATGCTAAGCGTCCAGCTGCCGACACATTTGCTAAATACTGAGAGCTAAGCACCTGAGAAACTGTGATAATTGAACACGGCAACATGATGCATGGCACCATAAAACCTCTGCACAGCTACTCGCCATGCTGTTGTAAGAGGCGCCTGCCAAAAAATAAAGCTGTTCAGGAAAATTAAGGCTTACGAGGACAGTTGTTGTGCACAGTGAATCCAATAATGTAGGAGCCATTTCCCATGTTTATTTATGCTAGCAAGCAGAGGAATTATCATCTCCATTGAGCTGACACTTACACATGCAGGGGTGCTTAGAGTGCCTAGGCAACTCAACATCCTCAACCATTTCTGAGCGGGCTGTGTACCAATAAAAAAAAAAAAAAAAAAATTTATGTCACGACTAGGATTTAATATAATTGCAATGTGAGAACTATTTTCTGCTGTCTACTATTACACAGAGAACTTTGACAGTCGTTCATTGCCAATTCAAGATGCCTTCGTATGTATTACTACATTTGTATTTGCTTATTTGTTTGATATTTTTCCCCTCAGTGGCCTTTGTTCAACAGCAATTTGACAGAAAAACAGGTGGGTTAAAGGAGAATACCTAGAACAAATAGCCTGTGACTGTGAAATTAACCCTGAGCAATCATATGTAGACAGACTGAGACAGACTTGGCAACATAGAGAAAAAGTTGGGGTTTTTAAATGTTTTATTTATTCATTTGTAGTTGCAAAGGAGGAAGAGCTGAGAGAGAAGTGGAAGACATGCAGAAAATGAGTCAGGTTTGGGAATTGAACCATGGACAGCTCTTCTGTATATGATGCACATGCTGTACCTCTGAGCTCTGTGGGGCTCTCAAAAAAGGTTTTGTTTTTGGTGAGATACGGGATTTTTTGTTCTAGGAAGTTCTGGTCAAAAGTGGCACCAAAAATATAAAACAGGTTCTAATTCAAAATTTAAGAAAAGGAGAAAACAAAGGCAACAGCAAGGCAATTCCAGAAGTTGATTCAAAATTCAAAGGACAGATGATAAATATTTCAAATATACATAGACTTAAACTTTAAGAATTTTTGTTCTAATATAGAAATAAATGAAAATAAAATGTAAATAAAAATAGTTCCAACCTTTTGAAGGAATCCAGTAATGACTTGCATCCCCCTCAAAACGTGTAGAATCAAAAGATGGGCTGAGATTTACCAATCAACATAATTTTTTTATATTTTCAATTATCAGAAAATATTTTATGCTGGAAATGCACTTTTTATTATGTCTCCTACAATGTCTATTTCTGTCAAGTTTGGAGTTTGGAGACTCACCGTGTAATATTTTACATAAGGCGCAAACAAGCAATAGTGACTATAGCTACAACAAAAGCATTTTTAAGTTCAGTTCAAAATCTGGGAGCCCAAAACTTTCTAAACCTGTTTGGATAATACAGATTATGTGCCGAAAAGTTTTTGTTTTTTAACTAGACGCACTCATGGCCACCCACAGTTAGTGGGCTTGTACCACTGCAGCCTACATCTCAGATTACATCAGCCACAGCAAAGTACAGCAAAGCAACACCTACAATTTCTCACCCACTGTGACCTAAATGCAAGGGCAAATATGTTTTTAAAAAAATGCTTGTAATTACCTCACGTTGTAAAGACGGCTGCAAAAGTTGGTGAAGAAGCCCAAAATGAGTCATCACCTCCAACACAGTGGTCGTGACTGTTTGTGTGTCAGCTTGTGGGAGTGTCTCTGACTGTTGTTTCTTTTTCGGTTTAAACAAGATAATGGTTTCTTTTACCTCGCATTATTCACATTTATCATTCTAAATTAGAACATCTGACTAATTTAATAGTGAAGAGAATGTCATCCGAATATCAACTGCCATCCTCACCAGCTTAATTTGTCCTAATGATTAGATGTAAAAAGGTTGAGGCACAAGGTGAAAAAATTAAATTATAAGCCAGCAAGTAAAAGTACAAAGTGTTTTTACTCCAAGGTTTAAAAAGAGTCAGTAAAATCATTCAGTGCATCAGCAGTATTAGTGGGTTAGTTCTGGCAAAGCATTGTAGTCTTCCATCCACTTGTGTGCAAGAATACATGATCTTCTAATAACCACAAGACTGAAAAACTTACTGTGGCACACAGCAGAAGCTCTGCATAGGTACACAGACAGAAGAAAGGAGAAAACCTGCCGCTTTGAACCAAAACAGAGCCTCCAGAATAACTCTGCATTTCAGAAAGCTCTCTACCTACTGCATAGTTTTTCCATAAATTGCAAAAGCATACACACTTATTAAAGAGTTTATTTACAAAAGGTTTGGTTTAAGGCATTGTCACTGCAATTCAAGCTATTTAAAAATAGGAATGGATGAGATTAAATTTGCAAAATTTAAGGAAGTACAAAAATAGAACTCATGCTTGACCTTTTTTAGGAGGTCTCGTTGGTTGGCTTGGGTCCAATCCGTATTGCTTACTAGCTGCACTACTGGGAAACTAAAGGAATGGTGCAAAGACTTATTCTCTGCTTCTGACTTGATACAAGATAAATACCAGAACACATTATGTTTTATTTGTAAATTAATAAACAGTCCTTATCTATAGAGATCTACCTTTGGTATTGGAACAACCGTTGCAGTCTAATATAAAGATAATTTTAAAAAAAGAATAAAAATAAACTCATTTTCTGAACTGTCAACATATGTCATTTTTTTGCATGTCAATTTACGTGAAATAAATTTAAAATGGAACACTATGCCCAAACACTTCTAAAACACAGGAAGCATCATTGTTAAAGCTGAATTTTTACTTTATTAATAACTTTAATCTGCTTTAACATTTTTCTTCTATCCTGACACGTACACTTTCAAGACATCAGTCTAATTTTTATCTCAAGCATCCAGCATCCTGAGGTGAGTGATGTACAACATTAAGTAATGCTATTATTGGTTTCTTATAATTAGGTTGTGGTTGAGGCAGTTCTTGTATGTGTGCTTGATGTGTGAGGGCTGCAGTGCTGTAAAGGCATCATTTTTTTATTTTAAACTTGGGGTATTCTTTCTTATCTGTTAATCAAGCTACTTGTCAAAAGAGTAGGAAGGAAATGCTGAAGCGTTAATCTGACAGTGTGTCTTTGTACACCACCACAACAATAGTGAGTACATATATGTAGACATTTGTAAACAGCAACAGTGGTTATACAGTCAAACAGATTTTGAAAATAATATGCTATAGCACAGTTTCATTTGTCTGAGTTCTCAGCCATTAAACTGGATGAAGACCAAAGGTTTTCTTGGCACTATTCGGTGTACAGAAAATAGTTAGATAAAGAAAAAAAAATACTGTTAACTACAACAGTTTGCATCATACAATTCTCCAACCAGCCTTGTGGTCTAATAAAGTTCCCACACTGCTGCCAGGAATCTGTTCTATTGCAACACACCTCAGCACAACCCATCCAAAGTATGTTAAGAGCTCCAATTGAATGCAGCAAAGTGTTGTAAAGTCTTTAATATAAATATGAAGCACAACCTACGTACCATTGGGTATGCCTGTGAGGCATGTTTCTAGCATCACAAGCGTAAATATGTCGCTCTAGCAAAACATTACTGAAATTTTAACTGGAATTATGGGCTATGGCCTGAAGAGAGTAAAAGTGAACATTTTTATTATCCTACACTCCTGCTGGCCTTGCATGAAAAAAACGGATGAATATGTAAAAGAACAAGTAATGCTCAATTGTAAATATGGTGGAGAATCAGCGATATTATAGGTGTGTTTTTCAAAAGCACTGAGGAGTTTATCGTAAATATGGTGGAGAATATTTACATATTTCAAATAGCAATAGAGTTGCTATTTAAACTCTTTCAAATAGCAGGATATTCTTTTGAGACCCGCTGTCGTCTGCCACAAAACGTCATTGGATCTTTAGAAACTGCAATTCTAAGTTTAAAATCAAATTGACACAAAAATGGGATCCCAGACACAAAGTCAACCTTCTTCCGTGGCCAATCAAACCTCAATCCTTCAGTCATGACCCTAGACGTCTAAATAGGTAAAGGATCCCTCTCACTAAAATGTTGCAAAATATTATAGAACATTATGATCTTTCTAAAAGAAAGGGATTGATAAAAATATTAAAGCAGTCAGATGTATCACTACATGAAAAATCCGCCTACAAGCAAACAAGTTTTCACAGTGATGACAAGTTGTGTTTTTTCCTTACTGTGTCACACAAGTAACATGGCAGTTACTTCCCCTGTAATTAACAGCACATCCACAAAAACACTACATAATTCATCATTATGTCTTGCTTTGACAATTTTCTGCAACACTCCCTTAGTAAAGACGATGTGAAAATGCTGACAGAATAAAATGTTAAAAGGCGTCTTAATAAGGAGCTTAAAAAGTTGATCCAGAGGCACACCAACCAGCTTAGATTATTGCAACAAATTAAAAAGACAAAATAAATTAAAAGAACGTTCTTTAGCATTACAAAGCAATTAAGTGTATGTTTGCATGAACACTTAAAGTAAATACAAAATGTCCTTAAAAGTCATCATATTAAGTATGTGGTTACTAAGTCTGACTTTTTGTGTTCGATGGATGTGGAAATGAAAAGTTCACAAAGAGAAAAAGGAGAAAGACAACGAGAGTTGTCATCTTCAAAGGGAAATGCTAATTCTTGAGTTGCCTGACAGGCCATGTTTTCTACACTATTCTTCCTGTGCTGGACTACATCATTACTAAATGCATTAGCATAAAACCTACCTGTCTGCTAGTTTATCACGCTTTAAACAAAGTATAAATGGCTCAGTGCAAAGGAGGGCAGTTTTCTTTGTAAGTGGAAAAAAATAAAATGACAAAATATAGACTGATGTTGTGAAAGAAGATGATGAATAATCAAGATAAATAGTTGAAAATATGTATCCACAGGCTGTTTAATGTTGCACTCTTTTCAGCCTGTACATTATGTACAGCAGTGGTCCCCAACCACCGGGCCACGCCCGGTACCGGTCCGTGGACCAATGGACCTTACCACAGGGAAGCGTTTCATTGGCTGATGCCCATTCTACGTAGTAGCGCGGCTATCACGTGCGTGGTCGTCTCACAAACACAAGCTAATGTACATGCAGTAGTAAACACAAGCTAATGTAGCGCCAGGCTACATTGCAGACCGGCAGAAAGTTTTTGCATCAACAATTGAAACAAAATGGTTCTCCATTGCCAGTGGGGTATCTGGAGTAGTGATGTCATGAATCCTGATCGTATTTGTGGAAGTAAAATTCACAGATTTCCGAAATCAGAAGCAGAATGCCTTGCTGGGATCAAAGTTTGTGCAAAACCGCATGAGTAGCTAAAGCTTCATACGATCAACAAGAGAAAAGGAGTGTGTGCTGGTGTAAGTATTATTGATTTGCTTTCTTTCTGTCTGAAAAAAAGAAAATCAATAATAAACACATCCATCATGAACACCTGTTAGCCAAGTACAGCATAACGGCAGTTTGCTACTAACGCTACACATTGAGGCCTGCCTGCTACAGTCTTACGCTAGCAAAACACATCAATATGCAATGCGTATCTGACATACAGTAAAGATTTTATTTTAGCAGAAAATGCTTTTGACTAAACTGTTACTCGTGTTAGCCACGCTAGCACCGAGTACAGTGCCGATGCACTCAAAAATTTGCCAACAAGCAACAATGATAACCCACTGATTTCAAAAGTATCCTAGAAAACGATGAATGATCGACTTGCCCAGCCTTGCAAGAACAATAAGCATCAGTGATTTTGTCCACAGCTATATTGATGCTGAGGTTTATCACTGCCGTTTTCCTCATCGACCGAAAGCATTTTGCTGTGACGTGCATAATGTTGGAGACATCGCGTGGCTCAAACACCTTGATGTCATCCAAAACAGATGACATGAACTTGTTAGTTCCTCTGTCCATTGTTGTAGCTGATATTTGGTGAAACTCCGGCAGAAATGACGCACTAACTGACTATCAGTCCAAGTGGAAGACTCCATGTTTTCATAGAAACAAAGCGCCGCGAGGCTTTGTTTGTGAGACTTGCGGCCACGCGAGACTTTCTAGGTCGGTTGTGGGCGGAGGTTGGTAAGGTCCATTGTTACCACGCAAGAAATAATGAAATATTTCCGTTTTATATATTTGAGACTGGATGATCTTTTATTTTGAAAATCCTTTAACCGGATTCTCTCGGTTACGTCTTGAGCGCCAACATTGAGCCACAAGCAGCAAAATGGAGTCAGAAACAGATCAGATTCTTTGAAAAGTTTCTCTGAAGGGAAAATGCCCAGAGAGACAGGAGAATGGATTTATCCCCGAAGGATGATTTCCACAGTCCAAGCTGCTCTGCATGATCTGGTGACCGGATGTTCATGAGGGAATGAATCTTCAAACTGCTTTTCAACGTAGAGACCAAGCAGACTGAGCATTAGCAACACTTGGTGTCATTGTCTCTCATCACTCCCAGATGGGAGAAATAACCTCAGGGCTTCCTTTTTCCTTCCGTCACCGCTTCCTTTCGTATCTGACATAATATCAGTTCAGCCGACAGAAAATAATAATAATAAAAAAAAACTTCTTTATCCTCACCGGCAGATCATTTGTCTGAGGCACTGAGAGGAGAAATCCGTGTTTTGCACCCGAAAGTCACGGACATTAGTCGTTATCGTGAGTTAAAATTTTCACGAAAGTAAAATGTTCGTTTTTGGATGAGACGAGAGGAGAACAACTTCTGAGTCTTAGCTCTGGTTCACACGACATGATTTAAGGATTATCGGCCGATTTCCCAAACGTCTGTGACAACAGAGCCGATAAAAGTCCAAAAGGTTTGATCGGTTCGTGTGTCCAGAACCACGGCAGGAGCAACACACCACAAGAACCGATTCCACTCACGAACATCCCGATTCCAGAAGGAGATCCAGTAAAACCCCCAACATGGCATACGTGAATTTAGAATAATCAAACACGATGACGATGTAGAAGCAGTAGTGATAGTTCGTGGACGTAACAAAAAGAAAAGGCGTTTGATAAAACACGGCGGGAGCAGCCGCCCTATCTGCTGCACTATGAATTGGTGGCGAGTTATGATTTTTCATACTTAACATTTTTAGCTGAATAAACATAACCGCATATAATAAACATATATAATAATGACCTTTACATGTAGTAATAAACATTTCCACATATCACCTCCGATGTCCAGCTGACTCAGTTGCCATGTCAACTGTTTGGGATTCCCTCTGTTCTTACGTCACCGCGCTTTCTGATTGGCTACCTGTCACATTCAACAGGCTGCCCTCTCGCTCCCAGTTAGGGAAACCCCCAGAAGCTGCGACAATCGGGACAAGATAATGTTGAATATGCCCGATTTTATATCGGGCATATTCAACATTATTCAACCCTTGAATATTCAACCCTTGAAAATACTTTCCGCATGCACTGTTGTGTAGTCGACTTTGAATCTGTCTGCATGACAGAATTCAACTTTATTTCATTTTTTAAATTACCTTCAAACCCTATTTGTTGTAAATTGGGTCTGATAAAATAAACTGAATCAGTCAAAACTGGACAGTTCATCTTTCATCTGCTGCATGTGGGAAGTCGAGTTCAACATGACAAAGTCAGGGAGAGCTTCTGTAAAACAAAAGTGTCTCTCTTTGTGTACTTAAGGCACTAAAGACTTTTCTCTTTCTGTCTAACCTTGTTACTCACATCATCACCCCAGTCTTGGTCTATCTCAGGGGCAACAGGCTGTGACAGCTTGACTTGCTGTGCTTTCATTCAGAATATTTTTGTTTTATTTTTCTCTCCCAGTGTGTGGCGAGGCTTGACAACTTGGAGTATACATTGTCAAGTGCTGTATCTAAAAAAAACAAACAAAAAAACACTAAAGCTGGAAATATCAGTTTATGTAGCTTTTTAGCTGCATAAAGCAGAATATCTATTTGCGGTTTTAAATACAGAAGATACAGGAGTACAAAAAAAAATGGAAAAAAAGGAAAATAAAAAGATTCACATTTGAATGTTGTATAAAAAAAGAAATGTTTTATGAATGAGTATTTTAAAATAATTTAAGGCTGACCTCAAGCTTTCAAAAGTACAAATCACTGATTCCAAAATGAACAGTTTATAGTTATAAAATAAATTAAAAAAAGGTCATGGGATAAACTAAGTACACCCCTGCTTTTTATTACGGATATAGAAAAGAAAAGATTTGGGAGGTGCTGATCATTTAAAAAAAGTGAGAGCCTTCTTAGTTTGGAAGAAGGCTCAAACCCCCTTAACTCCCAAAACATCTGGCCAAAAAGCACAGCCCAATTTTTTTTCCGTAAGAAAAAATATTATTCTAACTTTTCAGTTTGGTGGTGGATGGGGTGATGTCATTAATTTGATCTCCTAAACCTTTATGTAATGTCAGCGGCTCAGGAGGCACAAATTTGTCGTGTTAACCAGTGCGTTGCCACACCAAAGCCCTGTTCTGTGAATAATACAAATGCAGGCCTTTTACTATTTACATTTATATGCTTCAAATGTAAGGCCTTCTGTAGAAGGGCCATTTGTCGAATTGTCCTGGGTCATAAACAGGGCAATTATTCACAGCAGAAAGCAAAAGAAAAGGAAAGACATTCCGTCAATCAACCTGGTGGGACTGGTGTTATGGAAACTTAACAGACATGTGTATAAAAAAAATGCCTGCAAACCTCAGTGAACTGATTCAAGTTTGTATAGCACAGTGAACCAAAACCCTCCTCACAACAATGTAAAAGATAGTTAAAACCATGTTCAAAATGACCAAGTTATTTTTTTTTTACCAAAAGTGTTTCCAAATGATATGCATTATTTGGTACGTTCTTACCAAAGAACGTACCAAATACTAGTGACTTTTTAATACTCAGTAGTATTAAAAAGTTGGAATCAATTGTGTGTTTTGGTATACACAAACCTGGTTTAAAAAAAAAAAATTCTAGGATAAGACCTGCCTCCGTTTCATATCTGTTCTTGAATTCCTTTAGATTGGATCATAATCTTTTACTTTTTTGAAATCTTCTAGTCATGTTATCAGGGTACTGGTAAGGGTATTCTTGAATTCTACAGTTCTGGAAGTAATCAAGAGAGAGAGTAGCTAATGAAACTTAACAAAAAATGTGGTTAATCACTGTGTATTCATCATTTCCCAACAGGAGCCATTATGTTTTCCACAGTACCAGATGGGTTTGGATAGCTTCTTTCCCATGATAAATAAAATCATAATTTGAAAACTGCTTTTTTTTATTTACTTGGGCTATCTTTGATGTCAAAATTTGCTTAATCATATGAAACAAATAAGTGACAAAAAAAGAAGAAAGAAATCTGCAGGAGAGGGAGGCAGATACTTTTCTCTGCAACTTTGTTGGAAATAGAAGAGAAATTCACTTTTTCAGTAAAAGCAGAAATTCGTCATAAGTAAATCGCCCTGTAGTCATGTACGAGATGTAGTGTGTGCAAATACAATATTAAACAGCATAAGAATCACAAGCTTTCATATCTAAGGCAACAAAAGAGGATATTTCTTTCTAAACAAGACTAATATTTATCTTTAGAGAGAGAGAGACCCAGTTAAAGAGATGTTTGATGAAATCATTCAACATTTTTTCAAGAACATATAGCCTCATCTCACCTGCCGTGACTCCCTGTGCTTTCAAACTGTCTTGACTACAGTCACTATAAGCAAACCAAGAGCCTGACATGGTGTGCAATATTAGCTTTAAAGTCCTAATTTCAGCTCTTGGATGTACTGAGGTCAGATATTGCAGAGTCATGGGTCGGTTAATAGCTCTCATAGTTCTTTCAAGTGAAGCGGATAGTAATGTTACAAAGACATGAAATGAAGATGGTGGCAATAAATTGTCAGTAATGACCCCCCATGCTAGATTAGCAATCAGCAACCTGTAGAAAAGCCTGCTACAGCTGCCAACTCTTATAGACTCAACACAAGTCCAATCACTTTTCCTCCCACCGCAACTCTTGATTATAATATAATTGTCAAGCTAGAACATACAAATATGAACTAATAATGCATGTTTGTTATTATTTTTACTCTAGCTGTTGTGCTAACAGATTTGACTATGATCTTGCACCCTTGCTCTTCAGTAACAGTTGATACAAAGACCCTTTTAATGCATCAAGGAATGTTATGAAAGAAACCTGGCGCCTTTTTAATAATTTCACATTGCTACAATCTAAGTCAAATACAGGACAATCCTTGAAGGTCACAACAGCTTCAAGAACACATACAGCAGAAGCTCAGTTTACAGCAGCCTACATTATACTGTACTGCAGTCTAAGATTGGTGCATATATACATTTTTTAATGAGTTTTTTTAAATGCAAAGCTTTTCAACAAGTCTAGACAAATATCTCTTTCGTGAAGAATTTGAAGTCAAAAAATTTGCCTGCGGCACAATGTATGTCTTTTTTTAGGCACAATTTCCGTAATAAAAAGGAACACCGACATTCAGAGGCTTTTTAATTTGGAAAACAAACTTAGGAACACTTGTTATTAAAATTGAATTTAGTGTTTTCAAAGAAACTACGTTTTTATTGCTGAGAAGGGACAAAAGAAAGGAAAAAATTAGGCAGGCTGGAATAAAAAAAACACCAAATGTTGAATTCGCATGGTACTTGCTGAAGACATAACCAGTTTTCCATTCTTATTTAGGTTGATACGTAATGTTTGCCTGAGTCTTAGCAAAGTGGCTGATTGTCAGAGTGACAGAGAAATTACTGTTACTTGATCTTGATCAAGATATAGTTCATGTAAGATATTGGTCAGTAATACCTCTCTGATGGTAGCTCGTATTCTTGGCCCTAGTTTATCTGGAGTTTTTTTTTTTATTACTGCCTTTCAACATATATATATATATGTATATATATATGTATATATATATGTATATATATATGTATATATATATATATATATATATATATATATATATATATATATATATATATATATATATATATTATGTGTAACACCTTACCTTTTATTTTTTTATGAATATATATATAGATATATATTTAATAAAAAAAAAAAAAAATATATATATATATATATATATACATATTTAACAATATGTGAATAATAAAATTGAACAGAAATTACCAAATAATTTTTGGACATTTCAGTTGTTAACTTTGAAAAGATAATAAAAAATAACCACAGAGAGGTTAACTTTTAAACTACAGCAAACAGTTCAAGTGGTCAGATCATATCTGTGAAAGATATTTACAAATCTATAGTTTGACAAATAATCAAACATATAAACAATCAAATCAAAAATATTACAGAAATAAAGTGACTTATACATTTCAATTTTTGAAACAAATTAGTTAAAGCTTTGGAAGGAACATAATTCACATTTGTATCTGTCGGAAAATATTTCCCATTTACTCATATTTTAGAATCTACCTGGTCTACATCAATATAAAAACAAATGTAGCTTTTTTCCAGAGGGTAACCTTAAAAGTGAAGACTTGGGGCAAGATGGGATCTTAAATATTTTTTAAAAAACGGACAGTTTATATCTTTGTTATGTGTAACACCTTACCTAAACCTTTCCGACATATGCTTGCCAAATTGTTGTGTCTACAAATATGTAGTAAATTAGTTTGTTGTTATATCAGATTCGTGGTTGCTATAGCACCGGGAGCCAGGCCAGCCTGGTCTGTTTGGCCCCAATGCGTGTGAGGGCCGCCAGCAAGGGGCGCTTTTCAGCTCCAGCTGAACCGGTGGTGAAAATGTCCACAGAGAGGATCGAGTTACTCTACGCCCCATCTTTAAGCCCCGGTCAGTGCGCCGTTAGCCGCAGGACAACAGAGGAAGACTGGGTGTCTGGGAGAGAAACAGCTCTACACTCATGTAAGTGACTCGTTGAGAACGTTTTTCGCTTCAGAAAACCTCTGCAAATGTTTGGAGAATGACATTTGTAGCTAAACACACGTACCGTCTTTGTTCGTTGCAGTGTTAGCTAATTAGAAGGAAATAATGAGACGTCTGTTGCTGCTGTTCACTGTCGGGAAAGGTCTGTTTTAACAAGTTTAAACCGGTTTTATACTTTTGTTTCAAACGTAAAGCGTGCTTCTGTGGCGTAAAATAGTGACCGCAACCGCTGTTGTGCCTCCAAATCTCATGTACTATCAAACTTCTGCTCGGAAGCCTGTTGCTTTTTCACTCCATGGAGAGATGGGGAGGAAGGAGCAGGAGGAGGAGTTGAAGAAAAGCGGATTGACCCAGACGAGTCTGTATTCAAAATACTAGCAAACATCGCCTGGATTTACAAGCACTACTAACCAAAATAAGACAGTACGTACTCATAACCGTTACCTTTCCGTCTATTCTTTTCGCCATAGCGCAGCACAGCTCCCACTAGACCGTAGACGTTACATTTAGAGACATTTATCGCCTCCCCCAAAAACCCTGTCGTGTTTTGTGGTTTAAGGCTCAGGCGTTTTAAAGTTAAAAGCTTTGTCAGACATTGGGTGAATCATTACAAGCCACCTCAAGGGTAAAGCATTTCCAGCTTTATTGGAGAAACACGGCAAGCTCTGCTTGTAGTAAATGTCAACATTCTTTCACATGTTAGTGAAAAAAAAAAGTGTTTTGTTTCATTATTGCTGTAAACACATGGCTGGGAGGTCAGAGTGCACAAAGATAGAAAAAAAAATGTAAGAGAAATATACTGTGGAGAACTTTAACAACCTTCTGCCCGATACGGTTCACATCACCTGCTTTAGAGCTTGCAGTTATCTGGCCAGTTGCCTTTAACTTGTGATGTGTCTCTGAGTCATGCCTTAACAAAGTCCTTTTGTTAAGTCTATTACTAGATACTTTGCAGAGGAGTGGATTATCATCACATCTTATTATCCAAGAAATTGTTATTGTTTAAACTTTCTTACAATTTGTCACCTTACAAGCACAAACATCAATGCACAGTTGAGCTCCGGTATTGGTTGGAGCTAAGGAGCAACACTGCTCACCAATAGCTAAAATCAGCAAGTAGAAAATGTCTACAAGTGTTGAATTTAATAGTTCAACACTAAATATACATTAAATATGCATTAATATGCACAATGGAAACTGTTAGAAGCTAACATCTACAGACTTCTGTTTTTGGTAGTACAGCTAGTCAGTCCTAAGGAAAATAAATGGCACTCCTGGATTGGCTGCTTTACAAAACGGCTGGCTATTTTAGTTTCTGAATGTATTTCATTCAGAATATGTTACGCTACATGAATAATCATATTGCACAGAAGAAAAAAAAATCTGAATCTGCATTAACTACACAATGAATAGTCAAGAGTCCACATTGCATCATTGTGAAGTAAAAAAAAAGTACAAACTACGTAATTTAATATTTTTTTCCAAATGAGATAGAATGAAGAGATGAAGAGATACATCAAAATCCTGGAAAAAAAACACACAAAAAACCTGTTAGATGCACTAATCCCCAACATACAAGTAGCACTACAATTAAAGTGTTTAGATCAAAGCTTACCAATGTGATAGAGTGGCCTAGTCAAAGTCCAGATATGAGCCAAATTGATATTTGACAAGAATTGAAAAATGCTGTTCATTATCACTCTCTATTTTGAGCAAGAAAGAATTTGCAAAAAACATATATATATATATATACTGGTAGAGTTATTCTGTTATGGGAGAAAAAAAACTTGATTTTACAAAATAGTGACTCCGTGGAATTTATGTTTCATTTTTCTTTCAATTCAGAGAAGAGCTCCCTCACTGTAACGGCCTTGCATAGAAAATAATAAAATACATTTTAATTTCTACTGGTAATCTTTTGACATTTTGAGGCTCTTAGGAGTCCTAATACTTCTATAACGCATTTTTTCTAAAGTCAGTTCACAAGACATAAGAAGACATGTTCTTCTCTAATGCTGCATTTCCACTGAGCAGTACGTCATAGGTCTACGTTTGGTACGCTATTTCACGATTCAGCGTATTCAAGAGAAATTTTCCACCACCACCTGGACTCTCATTGGGAGGCGGGGTTAAACCTGAATGCCTGATGTGGTGTCATACTCGTGAGACGACAAAAGTGACGCAGATTATGTCTCATGCTTGTAGTAAGCAGCGACGTTAATCTATTCCCTTGCCAACTGACTGTATTGTGTGGCCACAGTCGCGCCACTCTAACTGTCTGGCCCCGGGAATGTTGTGGTGTAGTGCGGTTGTATTGGCGTCTTAAAGGAAAACAGATAAAGTAGCGTACCGGACCAAATCAGTTAGAACGAGGCAAACTATCGTCTGACTTTTAAGGTTGCTTTTCAGGTCATGCAAAAACATGCTTAGACTTTATTTTTGTAGGTTTTCAAAAATTGTTCATTGTTTCACATTTATATTGAAAGATTGTATATATATTATAATTAGAACAATGGCTTAAGAGAACACAGCACTCTTGAATTGAAATGAAAATTAGGAACTCTGGTCAAACATAAACACCAATGTTATTTATGCTAAATCAAAAAGTCCAATTAAATATTACCTCTCAGATTAAGACTCAATAAAGTACCTCATTTGTGCACTACAACTTTTTATCATGCACTCTTGCTTTACTTTGTTTTCCTGACCTAATAACAAATTGCTCAAGTTTGTGGGATTTAAATATGTTCCTGGTTTGCAAATCTTCTATGTTTACTGTGATGAGTCATGATAAGAATAAGTAATTCCAGTTCCTCATCTTCATTATGCGTCCTATGAGACAACAAACTCGACAAACAGAACCATCTCTTAGCCTGAAGAAATGTCAAGCTGTGGTTATTTTCCCAGAAACTGTGGGAGAAAAGCTTGAGCAGGAGGCTGGATTCATCACATGAGTCGGGTGTTACCTTGGTTTCAAAATAACTGATAAGACCATTAGTCTTCGTAGGACTCCTGATGATAAGAATGTTCTGTTCTGCAAATGTGAACATGCAAACGTCTGATAAGATCAAATGTGTTTATTCCACATTTTGGCTGAGGTGTAAGAAATGTAAATTACCTGGCTTTAAATTGTCTACAAAAGATTAGTCAAACAAAAACAAAAGTTTGCTACAGCAGAAGTGCTCTCATTCGGACTAATCTTTATTGTAAAAGTTTTTTCTGTTTGTGACAATGTTGGGGAGGTTAAATCAATGCCCTTTTTCATCTGTGTTTCTTCAGTCAATGATGTTCATCCATTTAATCCAAATTAGCATCTGCGCTCCTATAGTTAAAGTAACAGAAATGTGTGAACTTGTCCTCACATGATCTAATGTAGCATGTTGATCATTTTCAGGCCTTGAAAAAGGGAGAAAACTTCATTATCACCTGGCGGCTGAAAAATGATAGAAACAATTGGTAAGTTTCTCCTTTTTCTTAATTCTGACTTGAATTAGGCCCATAACCTGTTACTTTACACATACTTTTTCTTTTTTTAGTCTAAACTTCATCTCTTATCAGTTAATTATTTCAAGGACTGCTATAAAGTCTACATGTGATTCTTCATTTTTCAAATGTGCAACTTTTGCTCAGTGAGTTACATTTCATGTTTTGTCCTAGCTCTGCTTTTTACATTTGACTCCTGCTGAGCTTCCTGAAGCCGTGTAAGATACTCTGGCTGCAGTTCAAGACATGTGGATAAAACTGCCTGCGTTGCCGTCTCGTACACTGTTGCGGAAAATGTTATTTATTTGTTTGGCCTTTGAAAGATTTATTTGTCATGCATGAAAGCAAATTCTTGCTGCCAACATCTTTCGGTAAAAGCTGCCAACATGCAGCCCAGGTTTTACTGACAGCTTTGGAAACTCACACTTCACCTCATTTAAATGAACTAATATTCATGATAAAGGCAAACTTTGCCATTATTTGTTTAGATGGGTTTAATCATCGTTTAGGTGTCTTAACAGAATCAGATACGTTTTCCTTTAAATGGCTTGGCCAACAAATTCAACGCCAGAGCACTTACTGCTTTGGTTCCTCTGACCAAACCCAGGCAAAAACTCTCAAAACAAATTGTGTCTTTACTGTAATTGACTGTAATACTAACCATTGGAAAAGCTACTACTTCAGAGTTAAAGCAAATAAATTATTTTCTTGTTGAATTTTAAAAGACTTAGATTTTGTTTTACCACATTGACAGGTCTTAATCACCACAATTTTGTGTTTTTATGCTGGAATTTTCTTTATTTAGAGGAAGTAAAAGACTTGTGAATGATTGGCCCTGGGATTTAAAATAGTTGGAGATTATACTAAAATATGTAATTCCTGGTTCCTGAATGTACATGATTTTTTTTTCTGTGACTTAACAAACCATAATGAGGTGCTGGAAAACATATTTTTGCATTTAATTGCAATGAGATTGAATGCGGTAGAGATAAACACATCATAGTTTATTGGTTGATTTTGCTTTAAACTTTTCACACACTGAAGTAGACAGAAATTTTGCTGTCTGTATTATTTGTAAAGATTTTGAAAATTTGTTCAAAAGGTAGTTTGCCATTAAGAGTCTTAAGAAACCACATTTTGTACAAAAGTGCTCGTTCTGCTGCTCGGTTACATAAACTAAAAGTTTAGTAAGGTTCTTTGTTGGTATATTTCACTCTAGATTCAAAGTTTGTCTGCAAAACAGAAATCTGTGCTTCCCTACTATTTTTAACGGCTACATGTCATGGGCTGGTAGGATTCTTCATTATCTACGTTGAGGCAAAGATGATGAAAACGACACAGCTACGTGCTTAGAATCAGAAGCGAACAAGAACTAAATCTGTTCAAGCTCAAGTGTTATTGCCCTATTTGCGATCTTTGTTGCAACAACAAAGCTTCTCAGTTCAAAAAGAGCTGCGGACCATTGTGCGTGTCCTGCTTGGTGTTAGTCACAGTTGGTCAGCTACAGAAATTGCTTTATTTTTGCTCAGAAGACTGCTGGCCGGCTTTTTCTCGCTAACAAACCGCTCTGGAGTCGCTTGATTTGTGAAGCTTATGTAGGGTCCTGCCTGCTTCTCTTATCTCTTCGTCCTGATAGCCATTCTCTGCTCCCAGGCATACCCACTATTGACCCTAACAGCAAGAAAAGGAAGCAGAGCTTTTCTGTCAACAAGCAGAGCGTTAAAAATTGAGTTTTTACTTTTGTGCAAAACCTGTGGCGACATGATTTTGATACAGTAAGGTCTGTTAAGCACCAATCAGCCTTAGCTAAGCCTCGTTTGTGGATGTACAGCTCCATCCATTCATTCTTGTGGGTTTCATGCATAAATGGATGTCAGAAATGCACGAGTACAAGTGAAAAAAGAAACTCTTTTAAAGCAGAATACCCTATATAAGAAAAAGGAAAAAAAAAAAAACAATGTACATGTCTTAACTTCCCTTCCAGCATTCATAGTCTTTTCTAATAAAGAACTGTCTCTCCCACGCCTGCTTCTCTCTACCTCCACGCCTGCGCTTCGGCCGGCTCTGTCACTGAAATATGCGACGGCTTGCAGATACCCAGCGTGCCTTGCAGGCGGTGGAGCGTCTCCAGGCCAAACTGAAGGAGCGGGGGGAGGTGCCCACCGAGGAAAAGCTCAGCCTGCTCAGATCGGTGCTTCAAAGCCCACTCTTCCACCAGATCCTGGCCTTGCAAAAGTCTGTCCAGCATCTCAGAGATCAGGTTTGATATAACCCCTGCAATACCTCCTCTGACCTTAATTTTCTCAGTTTTTCACCGCTTGAGTAGGTACTGCAGCTTAGTCACCATTACTTTACTGCAGCATAAGAGTAATTATTACTTTCTCAGCACCCCACAGTCTTAAAACATTTCTTTTTTCACAGTCAGAAATATATTTTATAGTTATTTTAGTAATGATTGCTTTTCTCCATACATGGTTGGTGGAGAACTACAAGCAGGACTTCTCATAGCTTTCTTTTAATAATGGCTTTGTTCTGCAATAATTAATTAAATTAGAGATACACACAGGTGGATGATATTTCTTAACTTCAGTTCAGTCTGATAAAATGTACTGTCATAAGATTGTCCCACTGTAACTCTATAGTTCCTCCAGAGTTACAATTAGCCATTCCTATTTATTCATAAGTTCACAGTGGTACCATACTCTTTGCATTTAGGACAATTAGATTAAACAGTTCTCTATAAGCTTTTCAAACTCCATATATTGTTTTATAATCTGATCCTGGTTTAAACATCTTCACCGTATTAACCCCAACTTATCTGGGTTGGAGTTGATCAGATCTAATCCAGATGATTCTGAAGTCCATTGGTTGCACATTATTTGATTTAAAGGCATCAAAGGGACCTGAAATGAATAAAGTATATCAAAAGTTGTAAAAATGTTTAAGGGAGATTAATCCTTTGCTGCTATTTCCACTCATTTTCTCAAAGTGGAGTATTAGAAGAATTATTTAACATTTAATTGCTTTTGTCAACACTGAATGTGGGCCTCTATGTTTAATTAACTAGCATTATTTGTATAGCTTTATACAAATAATGCTCAGATTTCTCACATTTCTAACTTCTTCATATTAGTAAAATTGTTCATCATGGCAAAAACAAAGATCTGATGCTAAAAGAGGAACTGCTTGCAAAAACATGGAAATGGCTGCTGAATGTCTATCATATTTTCACAAAAGACCTTTGTTTGTCCATGTTGGAGGTGTGAACCCAGGACCTTAATTTTCACTCTGGGGGAGTTTCAGAGATCTCAGAGATATTCCCAGAAGGACAGTCATCACTTCAACAAGCAGTCGCACCAAGATTTACGTCCCCGTTGCCAAGTGGAAGTCATTCTTCAGTGAAAGCCAGAAAAATGTCTCTCAGGACTTTCTAGAGTGTTAAAAAATTTATTTTAAATTAATATTGCACTGCTTGGCTTCTTGTTTTCATGTTGTGTCTCACACACTCGACCAGTCTGATAATCCACTTTGCACTTTTTGTACAAAAAGTGTGCAGTAGTTTAATGTTAATGAAGTACTTTAATACTGAAAGCAGAATCATGCTGATGCTTGTTTTGGATGGTAGGAGAGAGAGAAGCGTCATTGGGCTTTTTACTTATCCTCCTACAGGACAATGATACACATTCTCGTGTCCAAGTTAAAGTGTATCTTCTGTCTAATCGTCTCCTTTTATCTCCTTTTATCTGAGAAGTTTTTTTTCAGGTTTAAAAAAAATGGACAAATTTGGTACAGAACATCAGGAAGACTTTATGTTGCCTATCAAATTCTTGATTTCCTCTTCCTGTGTCTTTGCTGCCTTCACAGCAACCTCTTATTTAGTTTCGGCCTCACATTAAGACGCTGTGTTCCCCTTCTGCTTCCAGTCCTTATTTATCCCCAGTTGTGTTTTCTGTGGCCAAATTGCTATCAGGGTTCACACAAACCACACCCTACATGAGCAGAGATAGTTGGGGCAAGTGGGAAAGTCATTTTTGTTCCTTTTGAGATGATTTTCCCCGCTGAGAGTGAATTTCAGTGGAAGTAAAGAGCTCTTAAGTCAAAGCAGAAAGGAACAGAGTAAGTATTTGAGAAGCAGGAGAAAATATGTGAGCTATGCAGTGGGAGGCACTGGGATGAGAGAGCGACCCCCCTCCTACAGCATTTTGATCATAAAGTGCCTTGTAGCAGTCCTTTTAAAAAAAAAAAAAAAAAAAAAAAACGAAAGAAAGAAAAAAAAATTACTTTTGCAATTGAAGTTTCGCTCTTCATCATAGATTCCTTCCAGATCTAAAGCTGGACCACTTTTTCTCGAGCTATACCAAGGCTAAAGGGACATATTTTAATAAAAGACACAATCTGCAAGTGTGTCTTACATCTTTATATTAGATTCAAACCCAACTGCGCTTGTTTGGCTCCCTATAGCAGAAACAATTTAGAGAGGCATGTTGTGTTTTGTTCAGAGAAGAGAGCCAGACACAAAGGCATTCAGTTTGTCTTCTGGCTTCTGTTAGTTAGGGCTTGCTCGATCCATGTTGCCACGGTAACAGGACCCCAGCTCCTCAATGAGAAAGAGGCCTGCACTGCCACCGCCGCTGCTGCTATGTGAAGTGGGGCAGAAACAATTTCTTAAATGTGCAAGAACCAAACTGGAACTTTAATCCTCTTAGCCAGGCCCCGGCTAACAAAGCTCGCACATGAGGACAGCAACTTAGCCGCGTGCTACACTAACTTACACCAGCCCGCAGGGTTTGGTTTGCAGCACTGATGCGTCCTGTTAAGTGGATTTCTGTTGCTTAGGACTAATCTGGGACTTTATTGATAAACAAGTTCCAGATGCAAATTTAGGAAACCAAAAGGGATAGCTTTAGTTTATGTCCATGCTCTTGAAGCCAATTTAAATCCTTTCGGCTAATAAAATCAGGAAAGCATTGTTTTGTACAGTTGTCTCATTTGTGCTATTCATCTGCAGCACAGCTAAAAGTCGGCGCACTAATTAAAACTCGAGCATATTACGGAATCCAGATGGCCTCCCTCCCCTCCCTGCCATGACAGAAATATTGTATTTGGAGCAGAGTCGTTGTTGGAACGTCGGCTAAGAGCCATTATCTCCTAAGGGATTAGATGGCCACAGATCCAGCTAATCGTGGTGGGATAACAAGCTATCCACTGTCCCAGTGGTTTTAGGCTGCCCACATTCAGAAGCTTATTCTCTAAAATTAAACTCTGTAAATGTTTAAATGTTTAAAGAGTTTAAACCTCTTCACTCAGTCCTGCTGAGTGAAGAGGTTTTTCTGTAAAATGTAGGCTTTTATTGCATTAACTTCATGCAGTTAACATTTGACAAAGTTTTAGGTATTTAAAAAAGAGAATTAAACATCACAACATTTATAAATTAGGTTTTTCTTTATAACCTGATGTGTTTTGTGTTATTTTATGGATACTGCTTTTCTTAATATAGTGCTTCACAAAAGATTTCACACCCGTTTTACACTTTCTTACACTGCAACCACAGATTTCAGTGCTTTTTCTATGAATTGCATATCGTAGACCAACACAAAGCAGTAAATTAGGGATGACGTGGGAAGAAAACTCACAAAGATAAATCTGCAGTGTGCGGTTTGCATTCATATTTTTCCTTAAAATCAATTAAGGAAAAATAATTGATTAGAGCTGAAAGTCCTTTGCGGCATGTCTGTACTAGCTTTGCGGACTCTGTGTCCGTATTCCCATCCTTAACTTGCATGCTGCGCTCCTTGATCTTCCTGATATGGTTCCTTCTATAAAAGTATCTAGAAAACCACTGAGGGCTTCACAGAACAACTGGAAGTATACCAAGATGAAATTAGAAAGATTGACTCAGTTTACCAATTAGGCTGGCTTTACAGGCAATAATTTGCTTTGGATTTTCTCTTTTGGTGTCTAATTAAAGGGCATGTTTGTATAATTTTTATTACAGTTTACCAGTCTGTATTGTTTTTCATTGAAGTAAGTGGGGCAAAATGTGACAGAGAACCTACATATTCTTTTTATTGCAGGGTAGCATTACATCATCCAGAGGAAGTGACCTCAATGATCACAGCATCAAAGCCAATGGCAGCCATGCTTCCTACTCGGATGACTCAGCAACTTCACATATCAATGGGAAAACCTCTTTGGAAGAATTTGAGGGCATTGTCCACTCTATGGCCCAGGTAAAATCACATGAAGGGTGTAATTTTGTGCAAAAAGAGAATCGATCCCAAAATATTTCTCAGAGTTTTAATTTTAAATTAATGTATTTGTGTTTGGATGACAAAGGGTCGCCTTGTGACGCATGTGGAGCTGCAGAAACCAGTGTCAGGGGGTCTCGGCTTCAGCGTGGTGGGGCTAAAGAGTGAGAACCGTGGAGAGCTGGGAATCTTTATTCAAGAAATTCAACCAGGAAGTGTTGCCTACTGGTATGTAAAAAAACTGCAAACATGGCAGGGTTGAAACACTTGCAGTACATATTCAAACATTATGGATGTTTAGCCAAATTTTGCCGGGATTACATAGTTACAATAATACCTTTGGATTAGACATTATTGATTCCATTTAATTTACCAGGATAAGTGTAATCCGTCCAGTTTTGAAAACTGGACATTTGTGTCTAGAAAATCTGCAATGACTTGAAACATATGTAGGGACCCAATTTGGTAGAAAACAGCAGGAAACTACTCACCAATTTTGTGCGCTATATTCTTCTTGTCTCTGAAAGTGACGGGAAGCTAAAGGAAGCGGACCAGATTCTGGCGATAAATGGTCAACCTCTGGACCACACTGTCACCCACCAACAGGCCATCAGCATCCTGCAGAGTGCTTCAGAGAAGGTGCAGCTCACCGTGGCCAGAGGGCCGATACCTCAGCTGACCAGTCCAGTTGTGTCACGCACACCCTCTGCTGCTAGCACGTTATCAGCCCACTCCAGCAAGGTACAAAAAGAAAATATACATGTACAGGACGTTAGTTTGGATTTTACTGAATTTTACGAATTCCACCAACACCTTTGAAATGTTCCCGTTTTATGAATAACAAATCCAAATCAGTGTTTTTATTTTATTTAATTGTCCCCAGTGGCAGCACGTGGAGACGATTGAGTTAGTAAATGATGGCACTGGGCTCGGCTTTGGGATTGTTGGAGGAAAAACTACGGGGGTTATTGTCAAAACCATACTTCCTGGAGGCGTCGCAGATCAGGTGATTGCACTGGTGTATTTCAGTTGGGTTTAAGATCGCCGAAGTTCCTCACTTATGAAAATATGAAAACACATTTTTCAATCACAGGATGGACGCTTACGAAGTGGGGATCACATCCTGCGAATCGGAGACACTGACCTGTTTGGCATGGGCAGCGATCAGGTGGCCCAGGTCCTCAGGCAGTGTGGCAACAGGGTGAAACTGGTTGTTACCAGGGGCCCTGTGGAGGAGACGCCGTCTGCCGTCATGTCTGTGGTGCTCCCCACTGTCGCTGAGCAGCAGGTAAATGAGACTTTCACTAAAATATAGAAATGACAGTATAAAATGTAATACAACAGGTTCTCATTTTTAGCTACATCACCAGTTCTCTGTGCTGCATCCTCAAATTACTTCTGTAAAATGTCAGTTGTGCATTACATTTTCAGTACTGCATATGTTTTATTAACCCAATATATGAATTTATTAAGAATAATTTTATTTAAACTATGTTTTTTATAAAATAATTGACATACAATTATTATACTCCTCAGCATCCATGTGAATACAGCCATCAGTGCCCATCTATAGAATGCACATAATAGTTCCTCCATAACAAGTGGTTTACTGCAGCGTATACCCAGATGCACAGATTATACTCATTATTTTTCAGTAATTATACAGTGTAAGTCCTTGTTATTCCACTGGCTGATGTGCATCACAGACAGTCATGAGCTTCAGGTGAGCTGCTTCTCACTAATATGCAGTTCTCTCTTCCAATCTGTGGTTTGTTTGTTTAAAGCGTTAATTTAGACAGAGTCCCACTGCCAGACTGTGTAAAAATGCTGCTGAACATCTTTCACTTCAAATAAAGTTGGAAGACTGATCTGACTGGTTGGATTTGTGCTATTCATTGAAGTTTTATGTATTAGGTTGAGGTGAAAAAAAAAAAAAAGCTAAACTGGTTCCCTGTATCAATACTTATATATTTTTTATTTTTACAAACTCAATACATTTATTCATTAAGTTGGTGGTTTCTGGTAAGGCTCAAAAAAATTTCTGCATTTAAAATGCTCGGTCTGTTATTTTCACCTCCTGCTGTCTGTTGCATCACTCACTTGCTTAGAGTTAGTGTAACAGTTGTAATGCACCAATGGGAATTTTGTGGCCAATTTCCAGTTTTTATAAATAATAAAGCAACAATACAAATAGAGAATGTGAAAGAGAGAGCAGTTCCTAAAAAAATACATATCATTTTAAAACAACAAAAAAATCCACAAATAAGCACATATTTGGCAAATAGGTTCGAGATACAGTGCAAAGAAAAATCTGAATAGGTGAATCTGCGAATCGTGAAATCTAGGAGACAAAACATGGGAACTGAGACAATCACAGAAATAAACACAGAAACCAGAAAATTGTGCCCAACGGAACGTGACCCAACATGGGAATGACTCAAAGACTAAATAAATCGTCAACATAACCAGATACCGTCACTGATTGGAAAAAAGATCCAAATTTTCTGATTCCCTACTGGCGGAATCAGTTTATTGCTTGCTCAGGGTCAAGCAAGCAATAAACCATTTATGGTCACCAACCTGTTTCTCAGAACATCTCCGCGTTACGCTAGGAAAAATGAAAATACAAAGCTCTTAGCCATACACTTCAAACATAATATTTTGGGCTGATATGAACAATTTTAAACCTTCATACATTTTTAGTATCAACAGCGGAAAATAATTAAATACACCAATAAGTTGCATAAGCTGTGAAGAAGCACGGAGGTGTCAAATTATTTCTGTTGAAATGTTTCGAGACGCACTTCTATATCCATTCTATACCATAATCATGATGCAAAGATGAGTAACGTTTATTTACCCACGATAATAGAATTGTTTTTGTTTTTCTCCAGTCTGTGCAAAGTTAAAAGAAAAGGTTTTTGCTAATCTTGCTTTTGTTGACATTTATTTTAACAGGGAAGTGAAGAAGAGGAGATTGAAGCATTTGATGTGAGCCTAAGCAAGAACACACAGGGACTGGGCATTACTATTGCTGGCTATGTTGGAGATAAGAACTCAGGTGAGAATAAAGTGGAGGTTGAGTTCAATTATTATCATTCCACATATGACAGGATATCAAATTATAAGCATGTATTTATATAAACACAGGTATTTGTGGAAGTCACAAACAAAAAGGAAAATCTGCTGTATAAATGAATAATTAATGGAGTTATATAATTTTATAGGGGTATTTCTGTGCCAGATTGTGGACTCACAACAGTCCCTCCGAGATGCTGATTCATCTATGCACATATTAAATGTTTTTAATATTGCCGTGATCATCGTTGTCAGCTGGAAGAGAGTTTGAAGAGCTCCATGGAAAATATGATCAAAAAGACTAAATGAGGAGCAGCTCTACATGGTGCCAGACATGTTCTAATAAACATCGTTATAAAGGATATATATTCATTTGGTGGAGATTTTACCATCCTAAAGGACCGTTAGTTGGAATATATATATATATATATATATATATATTTTTTTTTTTTTTTTTTTTTCTTGATAGAAGTTGCTCAACAATATATTTATATTTGCTTGTTTATTGTGAACTTATGTAACTCCCAAAGTTGAGCATATTTCAATCTTGCCTTGGCTTATGCACGCCAGTATGTACATCAACAATATAGAGGGTTTAATAAACACTTACAGGAATAAATGCAAAGAAAAACAGGTCAACAAATGCAGTATGAAGGCAGGCAGTCTACAGAAGGGAGTAATAGAAACAGAATGGCTTAAATACAAGGGAGTGTGATTGCTGACAAGATGCAGGTGGTTGATTACAAACAGGGTGCAGATGTGTAATGAATCCACAAACTGAACAGGGACTAAAAGGATCTCGAACCAAACACTAACAAATAATATAAGAGACAAAAATACAAGAAACAGAACAGAGGAATAAACTAGAAAACTCAATAGAAAGGAATTAATATATGGAAAGACCTTAAAATCAATACTTATGAAACTGTATGTGGCAAGACCTGTTAGGCAATAATAAGAAACACAAATAAGGAAATAGTCTTGACAATCACTGATAGAAACACAAGGGAATACAAAACTCTCCAGGTGGGTTACCAGAATGGAGTTTAAACCACACTCTGTACCAGTAGGTGGCGGTAATGATTATATGAAGTTTTTTTTTCAACTGGCAATAAAAATCAAAAAGAAGAAGATAACCGTTTACATGGACAAATTTGTTCACACAAATGAAGGAACTAGCAAAAGGGCACGACTAAATAAAACAAACATAAGCGAAAAGGTGTGAAAAACAAATTATAATAAACCCTTTGGAACACTAAAGCTAAACTCCTTTGGGACATGATGTTAGTATGAAAAACCTAAAAGTGAAATTATGTACAACCAATATCTATATTTAATTTCTCTTCTCTTTTTTCTAAAATTTAAAAGTAATTAAGATATTTTCTGCTGAAGAATAACAGTGAAATTATTTACATGACAAAAAAAAGTTTAAAATGTGTAAATATTAGATATTATTTTTAAAAAGTGCTAGATGTTTTACTACTGTACCCGAGTAGTTCTCTAAATGTCATTTTTGACGTACATGCATGATTTGTGTGAGTGTTTCTCGTCTTCAAAAAGCAGATAAATCACAGTGTAAAGTGTAAATTGCAAGTTGGTTAAAATTAACTCTAACTTTACAGCTTGTTCTGACTCCCCAGAGCCCTCTGGCATCTTTGTAAAGAGCATAACAAAAGAAAGTGCAGTGGATCAGGATGGCCGGATTCATGTTGGAGACCAGATAATCGCCGTGAGTACCTTGCTTCTTCCCCTCGAAGAAAGGCTGTTTTTACTGTTTTCATTTGGTCTGGACTAAAATATGCAGTGAAAGGTTCATGTTGCGTTTTGTGTTACAGTTATCGCATTTATGCACTCGGCAGAGGGATGCAATATGAGATGCATAATTTTGAGTAATTTACAGTTTACAGATAGCAGCAGCTCTTTTTTGCAACCATGAATATAATGGAGTGTTTAATTAGCATACTGAGAAAATATGTTTTTAATATTCTTGCTGATGATTTTTATGGTGCATTGTTTTCATAATGTTCAGACTGATTCCTCTAGTTTTATTCTGCTCTGTGAGAATCTTATAATTACTTAAATTACTTTAATTTATTACCCATCTGAGAAGGATCTAATTAAATAGGGGAGCTGGGAATACTCCCAACTCTCTCAGTGTTTTCTATATAGTCTCTGGTGTTTACAAACTCTTAAATTACTTTAATTTCATTTTCTTGGAGCTAGAGTGCATTTTACACTGTTCCTTCCCAAGAAATTTTTCTGACAGTTTTCATATCTGGGTTGACCCCAATGGTCGCCCCCTGTAGGTGGATGGCATAAACATCCAGGGATACACCAATCAACAGGCAGTGGAAGTTCTCAGACACACCGGCCAGACGGTCCACCTTAAGCTGATCCGGCGAGGCTTCAGGCCCGACGATGAGGAGGAACCCCCCACCGTGACCCCTACCGTCTCTGTTTTGTCCCCTTCTGCCACCATCCCGACCACAGCCACCGTCATGAAGGAGCTGGAATTGGAGAGGAGCATGGCTCAGCAGCCCACTCAAGGTAGGAAAAAAAAATAGATTTTTTAAAAAATACATAGAAAAAAATTATCTATTATTCTGCTTATCTCAATATGTCTAGAGAGGTTTTATTTTATGTGTAAATATGACTCCGAAAACATTTTTTTTTTTATGGGATATCAGATTAAACATGCTATCTTGCTACAGTTAGATATGTTACTGTGAAAACATATATTTCTTTGTATAATAAATTGATCTTAATTTAATGTAAAATTTGTGATATAAATATTGAATAAAAATAAAAACCTGCGCCCTGCAATGTATATAGCACCTCTTTTCAGTTCAACCAGAAAGACAAAGCAAACACACAAAGAGGTGAATGAGTAGTTAAAATCGTCCAGGATTCCAATATCTTTGAAAAGATTTTATGCACAGTTTATTTGTGGGAATGGGTAGAAATTCAACTTTAAGAAATAATATTGTTTTCTTTAGAAACACTCCCACAGTACCATAGATCCTCTGCCTTACTTACAGGGGGCCACAAAGTGCTTTTGTTTCACCACACACCCACCTGGATTGTCCCAGTACAAATGGATTTCACATGTTTCCAGTAAAGGGGTATTCTCTGGTTTGGTTAACCTAAGATGGAACTTCTTGTTACAGCATAGTTAGTTTTTCTTCACTGCGTTGTCCTCCCTACTTTGTGTCATAATTCAAAGTTTTTATTCCACATTGCTTAAAGTTAGCAGTCGTTCTAAACTTTTTACATTTTGCTCTGACTGGAAATTAGGGTTAAGCTTATGCTAGTTCCTGATTTTTTTGTAGCCATTTCCTGAAATATGTGTGTGAAGATCATCACACATCTGCCTTACTTGAGTGGCTTGTTCTCTCGTCTTTGGCATTTGGAAGAATTTCACATATTTTTAGACAAGGGAAACAGGAAGTCATGGATTTCAATTAAGAAGCTTCTTAACACTCTAATCAACTTTGAAACTAGGTGATCCATTAAAAATGCTTGTGTTTGTTTAACCTAGCTTTCTTGTTTTCCTTTAATGGGTCTAACAACTTTAATGAATGAAGATAAATCACATTTCTAAAAGTTTTTAAATTATATTAGAAACACCAGATTCTAATAAATGGATTTATTTATTTTTTTTAACCATAGCCTCTAAAACCATTTCTTTCTAGTGCCACATTTGAAATGGATTCTTATTTTTAGATTAAACCCCCTTAGCTCAATTTTTTTACTTAACGATGTGTACTGGACAGTATTAATGTGCGCCATGTTTGCTTTAGACGTTTAACATTAATCAAGTTAGAGATAGGAAAGTGAAAGGTTTTCGTCTCCAGCTGCACTGACAGAGCCTCCCGGGTTTTACAGAAGCAAAAAGCCAAGTTGCATAAGTGGCTTAGTGTCAACAAGGATTGATAGAAGTAGGAAGTAATTAGATTTGGCGTGGAGAGATAGTAGCCCAAAAGCCTACCCATCCTGATCGTGACATCTTCGTAAAGATGTCACGATTTGCGGTGAGGAAGATGCTGAGGACCCAGGTTGGAATGAAGAAGTGATGATTTAATTATGAAAATACAAATCCAGAAAGTCCAGGCAGCACAGATTGAGCAGGAGCCTAAAAGCTCAATTTCTGGGAGCAGCAGGTTACAAAATAACTGACAGCAGACAAGATGTCAGACTAAACAGCCTGACACGACGAGGCAGATTCGACAAGGACCCAACAAGGAACACATTTTGGTTTAAACACACAGGGAGACAATCACGGGAAAACAAGAAACAGGTGTAACTAATCAAGGGGTAAACGGGACAACACAAAGACTCCACAGAACACAGATCTAAATAAACACACAGAAACCCAAATCCCTACAAAAGACTTAGAATAAAACTTTTATTTTCATGAGTGCTGTGATTCAAGTAAGAAATTGAGAAATACATAAAATTTACATAAATAAGATCTATGCATATTGTATTGTTGAAGGGGCTGGTGGCAAAAACAGCTGGGCCCAGAGTCTCCTCCACAACGTAGGTTAACAAAGAAAAATGGTGAGACCTTACCAACTCTCTGCAGGGTTTCATAAGAAATCTTTCATTGCTATTTTATCCTTTGTTTCCACTGAGCGGTATGGAGCGGGTTGATCCAGTTTGGGATGCTGTTTGTCTGTTTAAATTGTAAAAGAAACTACAACCGATCTGTACCGCACCATCCCTGTGGCCCTTTCCGTTGAGTCAATAGAAATTGTTCCTGAAATTCACTGAAATTGAAATGATTCCAAAAGTAAATTTGTTCAACTTTTAGTCCTTATAAGTACAGTACAAGTACAGTATTATATATTATTGTATTCTTGATATGTATATGGTAATAGTATGGTATGGTAAGGGAGGAGCTACTGGTGTCACACAACACAGTCAAATTTATTCCCGTCTGCCTGATGAGAGTCCAACTATCAGTGGGAACACTCTCCTTAATTTGCCACACCACTGAACTTCACTGACCCATGTCGTACCACTCAGTGGAAACAAGACATTAGTAAGTTAAACTATAGAAAAGAAAGCGCAAAGTGCATTCAGCATGTTGTTTACGAAGTCCTGATCAGGTTAGATTTGTAAATCCTTCTTGGAACACTGGGACAAATGAGATCAGTACTGAGAACAAAGAAATCTAATCGTACATGCTGATGTGCTGATGCTCATGAAGACAATTGCATTTTTGTGCACCTGTCACGGTTTTTTTGTGCTTCAGCAGCCGTCGTTGCTCAGAAGCAGCTCCAGACAACAGGAGAGGGATCTGATGTCAGCTCCGCTGTGGATCATCTAACAAAAGACAAACATGGTAGGAGGCTGGGATTATTCAAGTCATTCTGCCACGGAGCTACTGTTCCCACATTTAACAGATAAGGGCTATTGTTTACAGGACCACACAGACACACAATGGGAAGAAATACTGAGATGGGAGCAAAGCGCTAAAGTTAGATTTTTAGGCTGCTGCATATAAAAGAGGATTGATGTTTGTTTTTATAGAAAACTTATTTTAAGTACTCAAAATATATTTACAATTAGGATGTTGTGATGCATGCTTTTTTTCTTTACATTAGGGCCGAAGTTAACCCCTACTGAAGAAGACGAACTGATGAAGAAATGGCAAGAGATTCTTGGTCCAAATAATGAAGTTGTGGTAAGGATGGATTTTATATATCCTTACCACACACACATGCACATGTATGGGCGTGTGTGTGTGTAAGAGTTACCTTATTTGAAAAACAAGAGATACTGAGCACCTCACGAGTTATCATGCTGTTGTCCGGGTGTTATAATTCCTTGTTTCCTCTGCAGGTGGCTCAGGTGGAGAAGTTTACTGAGAACAGCGGCCTGGGCATCAGTCTGGAAGCTAGCGGTGGCCATCATTACATCCGTTCAGTCCTTCCTGAGGGACCAGTCGGCCGCTGTGCAAAGTTGTTTAGTGGGGATGAACTGCTGGAGGTAAACTTTTGCTCAAAAAAATAAAACCTTATTTTTGTCTCAATCTAAACATTGATTTTAGGGAATATGATATATTCTATATCATATGGAAGCATTTGTTCATGCTTCCATATGATATAGCCATATATCATATGGCTATATGATCATTTCATAATGGGCTTTTTTTGTACAAATGGCTGCTGTAACAATAAATAAAAATAAACTTTTTTTTTTCTTCGGAGAAGTTAAACAAATTATTGTGTCAATAAGAAAATACTACTGGTTAAAATTTAAATGATTTCAAAAGTAAATGTGTTCAACATAAATGCAATACAGGAACAGCATCATATCTACTATGATATCTACTATCGCTAAAACAAATCTGTAATTTCCAAGTCTACACAGTCTCACCAGCAACTTAAATCATTTATAGGCATCTGTAATGTGGAAAACTTTTTTTAAGAAAACAAAAACACATTAGTTTTGCACAGTATCTGAGAGTGGACAGGGACTAATTTACTTTTCTTCATAAAATAAATAAGCCATTGTGTTTGAACTTGGGCATATTACTTCCTCAAGGCCAAGTCTAGTTCTTTAATAGTCCCGAAGAAGCCTGTGATGTTCAGCATAAAATGTTTTCCAGCTGCTGAGTCTCACTAGAGTGAATTTTCTCACCTAACACCAGGTGTTAGAGTGTTGAAAGCATTAGTACCGCAATCTAATTTCCTAATACAACGCAACCTGTCTCTGAAGTGTTTATTTACTAAAGTCAAAAGTATTGGAGCTTTGTTTGTAGACAACAGACTGTTGTTCTCAGGAGATAAAAGCTTAACAATAGTTAAGCTTTAACTCCTAGAATATAGGAAAATAAAAAAAATTCAGTCAGCATGGCATGTTGGAAGTCATTGATCAGTTGCCATGAGTCCTAAAAAGGTCTATTTCCTACTAAAAAACTTTATTAATAAATATGTTTGTGGTAATTGAACTCATCCAATGATCTGGCCTTCAACAATTGTCATAGTAATCGCACAAGATTCATTTGCCGCTTCTGGTATGGTTATGCAGATGGTTTTGCTGATTATTTTGAAATCTGTAACTACACATGTAAAACAGCTGGGATTCAAAGATAAGGTGGTGATGGTTGTGGGCAGTTTTTGGTCCGATATTTTAAAGTTAAAATTTCTTGACAATCCAAGTCAAATTACCGTATTGGTTTGATATTTTGTTATTTTAGCAGGGCATTTTAGTCACAGTACATCTGAATCATAATGTTGTGCTGAGAAATTAAGTGGTTTCTTGAAAGTCAGGCCTGAAAAAAAAAAAAACCCAAAAAAACCAGAGTCTCCATGGGTTTTAAAGTTAACACTGACATCTTCCTGTTTAGGTGAATGGGATTTCTCTGATCGGAGAGACCCATAAAGAGGTGGTGAGAATCTTGAAGGATCTTCCAATCTGTGTGTACATGACATGCTGCAGACCTGCTCCAGATCTCCAGATAGATATGGATACAGTCCAACCAGAATCAGATGCTTTTGCTACAGAATATAAACTGAAGGTACAGTCATATATTTGTCTTTTTCTACATCGCCGAAAGAAAACATTTGCTGTGTTTAAAGGAAAAGACTAAAAAAACTAACAGACTATAAGGTTTTAGTAGCACATTATGTAACATATTCATACATTTAAAGCCTGGAGAAACAAATGTAAAGAAAACTAGCCCAACCTGACTGTCAGTGGCTCCTTTGGCTTTCCTCCTTGATGGCCACGATGGATTAAGACTTACTGATAAGAACAGGAGGCTTAAAGTTTATTAGAAACAGTTTCAGCAGCAATACCTCAGCAGTTGCCAGCATCACGGAGATATGAGACATCAAATACAGCTTTCCTTTGGGTAGAGGGGTTTTTCATCTCTGTAGCTTTATCTGTGATAATGTTCTGAGAGCTGAGCATCCCAGAGATGTTTCCCCTTTTTAACTGCTGCCAGAAACCTGATCCACAAACAGACTTGGAGGGTAGGAGCCTGTGGGCTGGGAGGGAAAGGAAGGACGGCGCACTGTCTCATTGTGGTTTTGGGTTTTTCCTCTCCCTGCAGAATAACATCAGCAGTGCACTGGTTTCTGAAGTTTCAGAGACGAATGACATAGAAGATCCTCAGGATATAGTTACCGAAGAGGCAATTGGATCTCCTTTGGCCATGTGGGAGATGGAGATCCAGAATATCGAGCTGGAAAAGGGAGAAGGGGGATTGGGATTCAGTATTTTGGACTACCAGGTGGGACGTCTTCCTTTAAAAACTTGTGAGAGGAACAGGTTTTTGTCTCTATTAGAATAAATCCCTTGTTTCTGTGTTTTCTAACTTCTAACTTTTAACACAATGGAGATCACCCGGTGGTGTTACCGTTTTTACCGCCAGGACCCACTGGACCCCTCCAAGACAGTGATCGTAATACGCTCGCTTGTTCCGAACGGTGTTGCGGAGATGGATGGCAGACTTCTGCCCGGCGACCGACTCATGTATGTGAACAGCACAAACCTGGAGAATGCCACCCTTGAGGATGCTGTCCAGGCCCTTAAGGGGGCCAAGGCTGGAAAAGTCCAGATTGGAGTTGCCAAACCTCTGCCTGTAAGCAACATTATCTCAATTCTTGCTTTTGATTTTATTTTACAGCTGTGTGAAATACTCAAATGTACTGCAGATCGTGGCTTTTCGCTTAAAGAGGGTGCAAATGTATTGGGATTAGTTATTTAATTTTCCATCCACTGTGAGACTTAAGGAGTCAGACCTTTTCATGCTACACAACTTTGGGCGCAGTCACGAGGGCTCAACTTACAGAGAGCTTAAATTTTTTATGCAGGAAAAAGTTGTGGAGGTAGGCTGCATGGTGTAGCGTTCCACCCAACCCTCTGTCTCAAAGGGTGATCAGCCCGGAACACTTTGCACACATAGTTCCATTATATTAGGGAATTTTCCATGAGCATCCACCCTCTTGAACACTTAAACACATGAAAGCACCTGTTATAACAGCAGGTCTATTGGACGGCATGTTTGTTGCTCCAGGCTCCCGAGATCTTTTTGCTATATTAAAAAAATTTAAAAAATACTGCTTTCGTTTTTGTTTTGTTTTTTTTTCTACTGTAGAGATGCATTTTCCTGCATTGAATGTGCTGTTGGATTACTCAGCAAGACCTCTGGGCTGCCGGGGTTAGCGGGATTACTGAGCTGTAGGGAGCTCTCCTGCAGGATGTGGAATGTGCTTCTGAGGAGTTTTTTTTCGTCATATTGCCTTGACTCTGATGTGTGTGTTATCTTCCCTGTTTGCCTTGATCCTTTTCATATACAGATCCTTGCAAAAGGATACAGCCCTGGAATTTTTTCACGTTTTATCATGTTACAACTGCAAACTTTAATTGTTTTATTGGGATTTTATTTCATGAACCAACACAAGGTAGATCTTAATTGTCAAGCACTCCATTATGAAACCTAATTAAGCCCTTGTTGCTTATTCCTAAGTCTCAATCCTTCATTTATAAGGGGAGTAATTTGTGGAGTGGGGAATGATTGAGAAGAAATTGGTGTCCAGCTGCTGTTGACAGATTTATCTGAGGTATCCTTGGAAATAGAAGGGTATGAACAGTGTTAAGATACATACAGATCAATATTTGTTAGTTAATGTGCAGTATATTATAAATATAGCTCACAAGTTTGAGGTTGTAAAGTGAGAAAATATGAACAGGTCCAATGGGTTTGAATATTTTTGTCAAGGCACTGTATTTTTATGAGCTGAATCAATCAAGATAAGGAGCTTTTAACAGAGATTCCTTTCAGAGCTTTTCTGTTTCAAAATATTCTCATTTAGTTTTTCAACCTCAATCAATCCTAACCACTTCTTTTCATCTTCATTCCATACTAATTCCTTCATCACTAGATTTGGTAACAAAGAAAAATCTCATTCCATAAAGCTGGAGACACTGAAAGAATTTCTCCACTTTCCTAGGGAATATGTGGATATTCCCATTCTCCACACCCTTTTGGTGAGCAGGAAATACCTTCATCACCCATCATCCATTCATTTGACTTCAGCAGTATTTTGATTGAAGAAGGAGAGGAAGGAGGACTGACTGAGGGCATCCTTTACCGAGCAGAACCTGCATTGGTTAGTTAGCTTTTGGAGAAAAAACAACTGCAAAAAATGAGAACACTTGAAAAGAGAAGCAGTTTGTGCTTCATTGTGATATTTGCTTTTGTCTAATTGTTAAAAAACGTGGTCTGCTTAGTTGAAATTATGTAGCAGTGTAGGGTATTTTGACAGAAAAAAAAATCATTAATGTTACAAAGTGTTTTAGATAATTTTGCTGTTACATATTCATAACGTAGCTTGTTGTAGCTGCAAATCATGCTCAACAACTAACATTATTTTAGAGTCTCACTTAGATTTCAATCCATTGTCCCAGATTGACACAAGTGAAGGAGACCTATCTGATGATAAGGTGTTAGATCATACTTACTCTGGGATGGAGGACGATACATTCCAGGCATCACTGATCGCTCTCCATGGCAGCAGCTGCAGTGCTGACTTGGATTGCCTGCAGTCATCTACACCCAAGGTAAAGAAAAACATTTCTCAAATCACAACACCTGGAATAATGAAAATACTCTGTGCTTAATGCCTTAAGAGTGCTGAAACTTTTTTTTTTTTTTTTTTTTTTACTGTTTACAGCCTTTTTGTGCAATCTCTGTAGTTTTTTTCTTCTTTTTTTTTTTCCAAGAAACTGTGGTCATTTTATCAAGCTTTAATAGGATGGCTTTGTACTCCTGTTTCGGAGCCTGTAGTTTCTTAGCACTATAAGAATCCATTAGCGTCAGTGGCTCCAATTTCGGCACTACGTTGTTGAAAAGTTGAGAAAACGTCCAGGATATAGAAATCTTTGTGAAACTCCAAGAAGGCCCATCGAGGTGTATATTCTGACTTTGTAACATGCCCAAAATGTCTATAGGTTCGTTTTGACCCTACGTCATCATGTGTTGGCAAATGTTGGTTCTGTGCAGAGCAGGATGGGCACATGCACATTGAAATTGTCCAGCACTCACTCCCGGGGAGGAGAAAACATCTCCAAATTCTTCATGCTGTTTGCTGCAAGGCCAAAGGAAGTTGTAATTGTAACATTCTCAACTACATATCTCTTGTTCACTGAATTTGACAAGTTAATAAGTTGAGAAAGCCACACAACTCTTCTGAGTAGAGACATCTGAATCGGACAGATTTTCAGTATTCTCAGCGGTCAGCGCTGACCGTGCTTACCGGAACTTCCTGATTAATTTATGAGGTTACAGGGCAGTCTGAAGGGACAAACATGTTCCTTGATGTCTGCAAACACATTATAGCATTTGTTTTGGGTCAGACAGTTCATCCTTCAAGATGTGCTTTTCTTTTAAAGATAGACAACACGCCTTACAGCCAAGGTCAGTTGTGTCGGCTTCCTGACATTTATCTGAGGTCACATTCTTTGCTGTTATATTAACAATTCTAGTTTTAAACAGGTAAACAGTCTTGGAGAGTTATTGTTTCAAATCACAAAATTGACTTCTTGCGTAACACCTGTACATAATGCAAGTAAAATGTTTAATGTTTGCAGACACATTTTATTGTGAATCCGACTGCGCTATTTGCAATCCCAGTAAAATGGACTGGGATTTTACTTTTTTATTTTGAAAGCCAAAATACTTTTGGCTTTCAAAAGTATTTAAAACCCTTGAGTTTCTTCCAATTTGTTCATATTACAAGCCTCAGTCTAAGGCACATGTGTCAAACTCAAGGCCCGCGGGCCACATGTGGCCCGCCACGTCATTTTATGTGGCCCTCCCCCCCCCACCACCACCGTTTTATAGGCCCATGATTGACTTAAAATAGGTTTTGAGCACGAATTGGCTACAAACTACATCTCCCATAATGCATTCCGATTGTTACCAGCCAAAATTACGGCTTCTCTCCACTAGAGTGCAGCAGAGTCACCTCAAGCTCATTAATTTTCCCAGCGAATAAAACTGAGACATCGATAAGCTAACATCAAAATGTCTAAGAAAAGAAAAATCGATTTACAAGGAAGACTGTTTCATGAACGATTGGAAACAGAATACCCTTTTGTACTTCAAGGTGAAAAACCAGTATGTCTTTTGTGTTCTGGGACCGTGTCCGTCGTGAAAGAATACAATATACGTCGGCATTTTGAAACCAAACCCGGAGCTAAGTACGCCAAATTTAGCCTTCAAGAAGAACAAAGAAAAACCCTTGTCTGAACTGTCCGATCCGAAATGGCTGTGACTTTACAATGTTACCGTCACATAACTCAGCTAAA
The DNA here is from genome assembly GCA_010277075.1 of Poeciliopsis retropinna. Taxonomy (NCBI): domain Eukaryota; kingdom Metazoa; phylum Chordata; class Actinopteri; order Cyprinodontiformes; family Poeciliidae; genus Poeciliopsis; species Poeciliopsis retropinna. The sequence continues at coordinate 7,402,969 of VMRM01000019.1, forward strand.
TCAGAAACTACAAGGACGTAAACAAATCATCACCCAGATGTCCGACACGATCACAGCTTTCCAGCGCAAACTCGACCTATGGAAGTGCCAGGTGGTACAAAACAATCTCGTTCACTTTCCTGCTTGTCAGATCATCTCGGCCTCCCGGTGTTTTTTCATGTGCTCGGTTAACTACCAAACTAACTGTTAATAAACGAGTTTGATCGGCGCTTTTCTGACTTTAAATCGCAGCACTCTGATTTTGACACCTTTACCAATCCTTTCACCGCCGATGTCTGCAGTGCGCCCCACCGCCTTCAGATGGCGCTATTGAGCTTCAAAGCGACAGTGGCCTGAGAGCGAAGTTCCGTGATGTTTCAATCGAGGACCTTTACCGTCTACTGCCCCCTGATTTGATGCCATAGCTTCGACTCCATGCAGCTCGTGTTTTGTCCATGTTTGGAAGCACCTATCTGTGCGAACAGATGTTTTCAATAATGAATTTAAACAAGACCAAACACAGATCGCGCATTACTGACGAAAACCTGCACGCCGTTTTGCGGATTGCCACAGCACAAGAACTAAAACCAGACATGGACGAACTGACCAAGGGAAAACGATGCCAGACATCCGGCCATAAAACATCGGTAAGCACGAACTAACTGAATTAAAATAGAATGAATGTAAAACCAAGACTAAGTATACTAGAATATGCATATAGTTTATTGATTTTGCTTGTGTTTTGTTTTGTGTTTATTTACAGAACACGACCGATGAATGAGGATGTGTGTGAGTTGGTGTCAGGGTGAAGAGGACAGGCAACATCACCTAATTGTTTTGTTCTTATGTGAAAATACATGTTGGTTGTGTAATAACAAAAAAGTTTTGTGAATGAAGTTGAGAGTTAATATCAAAACTTGTTTTTATTATTTGCTTGCTTACCTTTAAACACTGATTTAAGTATTGTAATTTTTAAACTGAGCAGTAACTCAGTTTACATCCATGTAAACTCAAATGTAATATTTAAAACTTGAATACATAAAATGAGTTATTTGACAATATGAGGTGTTGTTTACTTTCTTTTTAACATTGTATTTTCATCCATTTATGCTAGGGGTGCCCAAGTCTAGTTTTCCAGACCTACCACTCTGCAACTTTAGATGCGTTCCTGGATCATTGACTCATCACTAGGCCTCTACAGAACTGAGTTGCTGCTAATGAGGGAAGTCAACCTTTAGTCTGGGATGTGTTTTAGCAGGGATGCATCTGAAAGTTGCAGTCTGGAGGCCTGCACTTGGGCACTCCTGATTTATACCATCAATGTGGCCCGTTGAGGGTGGCCAATATGCTGAAGTGGCCCTTGGTGAAATTGAGTTTGACACCCCTGGTCTAAGGTGATGTGTGATTGTAAAGTTTCGAGGAAATGATACATTAATAATGCAAAGTTTTTAACTAATAATGTGCGTGTTGAGCCAATACTGTGCTCAAGACACAGTATTACCATTTAGAAATATGCCACATACTAGTGGTATGTTATAGGCTATTTTTCTTGTCATTAGGTTAGAAACGTACATGTTACATGATGTAACAATTGTGGCTCTAAATTAGTTTTTGCTGAACTGAGAGGGAAAAAAATATCTCTTTGGATTGTGAAGGTTGCAGACCCCTGATCCAAACCTTTCTATTGTAGCTCTGGCTTTATATTTAAGGTTGAAATCTTGCTAAAAGATTAGCCTTACACAGTAACAATGGGCTCTTGGCTGGTTCCCCGTTGAACTCTTCCCTTGGCCGAACTGTCAGTTTAATAGCCTCCCCCTCTTGGTATGTTTGCAGCTGTTGTATAGTCTTTCCATATTCAGATGATGGATTGAACAGAGAGATTTGGATACTATTTTATAACCTAACTGTGGTTTTAAACTTGTCCACAACTTTATCCCTGCTGTGTTCCTGGGCCTTTATGATGCCATTTGTTCACTCAAGTTCTTTAAAGACCTCAGAGGCCTAAAGTAAAAAAGAAAACTTTACTAATTTTTATTTCTATCAAATATTTATTTGTAACAAATGCCTAAAATGTTACCTCATTTGCTTCCAAATGAAAATGCTGTCTTCTGATTGATTGTTATTTTTAGAACAATCAATCTCTTACTCTTAGAATTCTTAGAACAATCAGTTTACTCTCTGAGCCACATGGACCTTTATTTTCAATAAAGCTGGACTGCTTTTATAACCAAAATGTAGAAATGGAAGTTCATTTTACCCTTTAGATCAACCTTTTTCTATTGCCATTGAAGGCTTTTCTGCGGCTTGTTAAAAGAAGAGCAAGCTGGATGGAGCCTGAGTGTGATTTATCCTCCCTGAGTGGATGTTCATTCATCTGCCATGCTTTGTTTCACTGTAGCTGACAGCCCGTCTGAACGTGTTGGATGAACACCCCGGCTTTGCGGACGACGCTCCGGCGTTCTCCACAGAGAAGTCGGCCTCTTACACTCCAGCGACTTTGACAGGTCATATCCCGGCGATTAATACCATTCTAAGCAGTTCAGATCAATACTTGGCAAAGCACCCGAGTGAAGAACAAGAACCAGTCGGGTGCTCAGACTCCTACAGCCTGTTTGCAGAGATAGAGGCCAAACACATTGACCAGGAGGCACCTGTGGAGCACCCTCTCTGTCTGATCGAACCAGTCATCTCTTTTAGAGATACGAAAGACACAACGGTAAACTTAAATTATTTTACAACCAGCTTTCAGGGGTTTAACTAAACCATCAAACTTATTTTACCTCTGTTCATTTTTTTAAGCTTACTTGTGTCTCAATAAACTTCTCTTAGCTAAAGCCTCCTCTCAGATTTTAGATACACAAAAGTAAGAGATGAATTGCTCAAAATTAATTTTGACATTCAAATTGCTTCATTCTTCTCTCAAGTGGAAACTGTTTGGAATCTGCTTTAGTATGTTTTAATTTGTCGTCAACAAATGTGTTGAATTATCACTTTTAGGATAAAGAGAAGGCTAGTGTGAAAGAATCTGCTGAAGACGACAACAAAGCAGCTCTGACCTCTGGGAGCAATTTTGAAAGGACCATCACAGTTGTCAAGGGCAACTGCAGCCTCGGTGCGTGTTTAGTTCTTCACATTCTTTGAATTATTTGTTTTTTCTTAGTTTTTGTTTTCCTCTCCTGCCCCACAGGGGGTTAATGAAGTGTCAGGCCTGAAAGCGGGAGCTGGCCTTTAGTTTTGTCTTTGGCTTTATAAAATGTAATTTTTCAGGCAGAAATGATAGCAGTAATATCTCGTAGTTTTTATACTTAGTAACGATGAGTCTGCTGCAATGCAAAGCATTAACATTAAAAAAAAAATGCCGGACAGACTCTTCTTAACAAAGATAAACTAAAGTTTGAACTTTAAGAACAAATGTGTATTTAAAATGACCTCTTTTTTAGCTTTATTGTACTCTTTAAAGGCCTGTTTATAAATAATATATATATATATATATATAAATAATTAATATATCTTGCTTTTTCTCTGTTTCCAGTGCACATGTTATTATGTCATGGTCAAAAATTTACACAACATTATTATTTTTTTCAACTTTATAAATAAGTATTTAAAGATAATATGTGTGGTCAGTTATCTAGATAAGCTTTTCCACATTACTCCAGTTTCTAAGATGTTCTCTTATGGGACAAATATTTAGTAACCACTGCTTCTGTGTATGTTTATCTAATACAAATGTTAATGAAGCTATATTTTACCATCTGCTCTAAAGGGATGACAGTGAGCGCCATGCAAGACGGGCTGGGAATGGTGATCCGCAGTATCATCCACGGGGGGTCCATTAGCCGTGACGGTCGTCTGGGAGTGGGCGATCTGATCCTGGCCATCAACGGAGAGCCCACCACCAACCTGTCTAACGTCCAAGCTCGTGCCATGCTCAGGAGGCACTCTCTCATTGGACCAGACCTCGGGTAAGTGCATTAGTGTGCATGAAACTTGACAGAATTATGCAGCATTACGTAAATATGATGACACATTTTCAAAACTGTAAGGGTTTTTTTGTTACAAGGTGGCAAAGTGGCGTGCAGGTAATCTCCCAAAGATCACAGTATTCATTTAAGGATGTGCACATTTATCCAAGGATTTTCTTTTGTTTTTACATCCTTCTCCTGACTGCAGGTGGGAAAAGTTTTCAAATGACTCAATGCGGTCTTGTTTTACATCACACATGCTTTGTAACATGAGTGTGCACACTTTTTAGACAGACAAATGATCTTCAGTTTCTGTGCTGCTGAACCGTATCCCCACAATCACTTTGAATCCTTGTTGGACCTGCAAATGAATTAGATGTGTAATTAAGATGTTTTCATAAATTTTGCTTGCTGAACTAAACTTGGCAGTTTGTTAGCTTCGGTGCATAAAAAGCCAACTCTTCACATTTTAGATCTGCTTGTGCACCTGAGGACGATCTGTGCCCGTTTTATGTGTGAGTATGACTAACTTCCACGCCGACAGATTCTCAAAAAGTCGCTGACGCTTTGATTTTCCCTTTTTTTTTTTTTTTGTTTGTCTGGTGAGAGGTTTATCCAGAAGGATTAGGTCACTCGAGTGGTAATTTGTTTTCAACTTAAGAGTGAAAAAAAAAATGTCTGAGGAAACAAAATGTGGACGGTTGAATCTTAAAACATCCACCTGGATAAATCTTGACAGGCTGTGTTGCCTATTCATCCTACTAAACTTGCTGCCTAAAGTTATTTTCTTTCTAAAACCATTAATACCTTTTTATAACTCACTTTTTCATGTGTGTCCCTGACATTTTGCTAACTGCATGTTTTGATGATTTTAATGAAGCAGCTCATCTTTCCCATTTTTTTTGTAGGATTAATTTTCTTCCCCTTTCTGCATGCCATCAAGTAAAAGAAAAAAAAGCGAAAAAAAAACCCAAAAACCAATTGCACCCATCTGCTGAAGATCTGTCAGCCTTTCTCTGATGTGTTAATGTGCCCTTGAGAATCAGCTTCTCTGAATTGTTTTCAGATGGATTTGCGAGTAGATGGCAGTTTGTCACCCATCTCTCAGCTCGGCTCCTTCGACGTATGAGCCGTCTGCTCTCTTTCAATTAATAATAGATTAAAAGAATCCTTCAGATTTGTCACGTTTGTCCCACAATGGGTGACTGAAGACTTGATTTGCTTAGACTTTTATGAAGGTAAACAGCTGTTTTCAGCAGTCAGGTGTCAAAGTCTTGCATATATAATTCATGGACGTTTCACCTTGAGCTTGTTATGAGGAGAATGTGTTTACTGGAAGGCAAAGTGGGTTTGGTTTTGAAAAGCCAGCCTCAGACTATAAATGAGAACAGCTGTAATGTTATTCTCCATTTATAGTAAACGGTGCACATTTTAGTCATGAGTAGAGTTACTAATTTTCACTATGGTGGGAAAATTAGTTTTTAAGTATATTTGTTAATTAAAAAAACACATTTGTGAACATATCTGTGTGTGTGCATTTGGGTTTAGTGTCACATACGTCCCTGCTGAGTACCTGGAAGAGTACAAAGCCAGCTTCGAGCAAGCTAAGGATGATATCTTCACTGAGACAGCTCAAGAGTAAGTTCCCATCCCACACACAAGGTCTGTAACCAATGCCTGTCCTTAAGATTGAAATGTATAATGCCATAAAACTTTTTTTTTGTTTGTTTGTATTATTTGTTTCGGATCAGCAAGCAAATTTCAATAGGAAACAAAGATGATCTGAGTTAATACAGAAAGCATTTTTTTCCAAGTTATGTGTTGAGTTATATATTTTTTATTCTTACTTATTGCAGAACGCTGCCAGTTTTTCTGTTGTGCTGATTAACCCAGTTTATGGTGGGGAGTTGAATAATTTCCATTTCAACAACAACAAAAAAATAAAATAAATTATATTCTTCACATTGTTACAGGCTGGATTTAGTTTCCTTCCATCTTTTGAAGCATAAGTTGTGGAAGCTGTTATTTACTTGAATTTTATTTTATTTAAGTCCTTATTATTGTACCTAGAGGTACACTGATCAGCCAAGGTTTTTCTAAGGACTATAACATATTTTGCAGGTTCTTTGATCGCGTTGGTAGTTTTGATTCTAAATGACAATGAAGGAATTAAACGATAGACTTTGCATCAAAACATGCATCCCTAGCCCTTATTGGATTCTAATTAAACTAAAAGTAATAATAATAAGTCCCAGGACATGGTGTTGCTTGTTGTATTTGCAGAACAAAAATAGTTTGAATTCTTGATTTTGGTGCCAAAATCCAAAGATTACTGATGAAAGGTGATCAAGAGAATCTCTGCTAGTCTTGATGTAAAGCCAATTGATTAGTGCACCTTTCATCTGAAATTTAATAATAGATTAGGTTGCCGCATATCTTTCATATCAAAACCATGCACCTTTCCAGACTGAAATGTCCAGGGCTCTTCATCATTTTATAGCCTCTTTTTATAGGATAAGTACATATGTATACAATAAACCTCTCACGGGAGATGATCAGTGTTGTTATAGATAGATAGGACAAATTACTTTTAGACTCTTATGTTAAAGTTTTGTCTAGAAAGCAACTTTATCATCTACTTTATTGTCTAGAAAGCAACTTTATCATCTTGGATTTACCTAGATTTCTTATCTGACTTTGTTAACTTGAACAACTTTAGGATGCCTTGAAATGACATTTGTTGTGAAGCGGCGCTGTATGAATAAATGAATAAACTGAATTTAATTTGCTGTTTCCCTAAAGACACAGTCTCGACGGATAGAGTTTGTTTTATATGTCTGTAGCTTTAATAATTTTCATAATGTATGCATACCATTTAATTTTTCTGGCTTGAATATAACATTCTGTCCTACTTCATTACATTTTTAGAGATATTCCCAACCTCCCAGAGCGTGAAGATGGAGAGGGAGAGGAGAGTGCCTCATACAGCAACTGGAATCATCCAAGGAAGTAAGTATACACTTAAAGTCTCAAATGTAATTGTCTGAACACATTTCATCAGCACAAATGGCCCAGCTTTTAAATGATAATTATGAAAAATGGGAATGCTGCCTTTTCTCAGAGTGGAGCTTTTCAGAGAGCCCGGGAAGTCCCTGGGGATCAGCATCGTCGGCGGCAGAGGGATGGGCAGCCGTCTGAGCAACGGGGAGGTGATGAGGGGCATTTTCATCAAGCACATCCTGGAGGACAGCCCTGCTGGACAAAACGGAACACTAAAGACTGGGGACCGCATAGTGGAGGTAATGAAGCATCTCAGTTCAGCTAGAGGTCATTTTCAGTTACAGTTTATGCTGTTATTTGTATTTTTATGATGCTTTGGTTTCAGGTGGATGGCGTAGATTTACGAGATGCAAGTCATGAGGAAGCTGTGGAAGCCATACGGAAGGCAGGCAACCCTGTTTCCTTCTTGGTCCAGAGTATTATTCACCGAGCTCGGGTGAGTCTGTAAAATAGAGCCAAACTAAGTGCTATTTAGCTTCCTCGTAATATAAAGGTCACTGCTGCCTGTGTTGCCTCCTTCTCTTTATCTCATGGGACAATTTATTCTGTCTTTGCAGGCTATTTAAGGCATTTTCAAAGCTAAAAAGTGCTATTTATGTGCCACCACTGTATTACAGTGGTCCTTAGCAGGCTGAAAGTAATTTTCAAACATTTTGTTTCTAAGAGCAACATATCCTGCTTGGAATATTAACTATAGTACAAAGCTTTAACCTTTTTAAAGAACCCCTCCTTTAAAAATCACCACATCAACATCACTGTTTGTTGTTTGAAAGTGCCCTCGGGCCTTCAAACCATGAGTAAGTACCTTCCTGCTGGGGCTGCCTCTGGCCTGGCTTCAGTGCTGTATCACTCTCAGTCAGATGCCTCTTCATTTTCACATATTCCCTTCTGCTTTTGCTAACAATTTATTTTCTCATTAGGCATGTTGCGACTCATAATCTAACACAGAGAAGACTACATTCAAGCTTGTATAGCAATTAGCATCCGTGTTAGAAATCTGTTAAAACTTTCAAATAGGAGATTCTTTTAGGGAGTACATTTATTCTAGCTAAAAAAGTGATTTGTATAAGGACCACTTGTTTGCTGTAGTTTCTTTTTTATTATACAGACATGAGTTGTGTTACTGCTAATATATTTTTGAGAAATAAAGTAATTGTTTACGTTGCTTTTGCAAGTTCACACTTTTGTTTTAGGAGCATACTATAAAAGTTTGCTTCTATTTTCAAAAATAAACAAAAAAAAAAAATACTGCAGTGATAGTTATCATTGTCTATTGTTTATTTGTTTATTTAAATGTTAGAGTTCCTAGCTAACATTTTGCTTGGGTGACCATTGGATCGTCTTAAGGCACATATGTTTCAGGGAATTCAGATACCAAATATAATACAGAAAATCTGGTTTGTGAAAGGATCCCAGTAAGTTTAGGGGCAGATTCTCATTCATACCTGAAATGAAAAGGCATTATAAAAACTATTGTTATGTAAACTATATTATGAGTTGCCTCATTCCCGCATCTCTCCTCCTCTACTCGATTCTCTCAGCCTGAGTCGGTACATAGCCCAGCTCCATCTCCTGCTGTGGAGAAACGCACTGCAGCTTTCACATGCATGCCAAATCGCGCACGCCAGGTAATCCATCTCTCTCCTTTTGCCTCCTCCATCTCTGTTGCATCACCCATCCATCACATGCAATCTTGGTCGTATTATCTCTCCTGTCTCCTCTTTCTTTTTGTGTCTCACACTGCTTAGCCAAGTCCCTCCTCTTTCGTTCTTCATTTGACATACAAATAATGTTTGCTCTTATGTATATGAAGTAGACTTGGAAGTTTTCCCTAGAGAGAAACAAAAAAGGGAAGGTGTGTTTTCATCTGGCGTCATGCAGCTCTGTTCTGTTGCAGAATAATGCAGTGGTAACTGAGAGTTCAGGCACAATGATGATGAAATGCCATTGTTACATTATTTATAGACACTCAGCTGTACAGTTTCAGGGTTGCCAACTTTCTCACAAAAGATTTCTCAAGTATGAGTCAAGAAGCGAGTCTTAAACACAATAAATCTTTTGGGAGGTGGAGGGTGCGTTACGTGTCAGATAAAATAGTACTCAGCAAAAGCTATGGGTTGCTTTTTTATATGATGTTCAGGTTATCAGCAAAAAATACTAATTGTTAACATAAAACAATGAGTGTGAGAGCTTATTTATAATAAATATATAATCTATATTGTGCCAAAGTAGAGTCAAAGCACTTTACATCAAAAATATATATATACATCCAGTTGTTTAGAATCCAACTGTGTCTAAATGTTATTCAAATCAATCTCATTGTTTCAATGCTAGACAGCCAGATAATTAGATACATTGTCAAATTCAGTTGATCACAAAATGCCATCTGATAAAATGTTGGCTATCATAAAATGTGCAGACAATTGCATTGAGTCACTGGCTTTGGACATCCTGTGCAATCATGTGGTGACAGTGGAAAGACAAACTCTCTTTTTTACAGGAAGAAACTTTCAGCAGAACGAGGCACTGAAGAAGTGCATCTCATGCACTTTCCTTATGTTGGAAAGAAGAAGAACAATCGAGAAGATATTTAGTAATGCTGCACCTTTAGAATAAGAAGCAGTTAGCGATTGGGTGGATGTCCTTAGCTTCACCAAGTAATGTAGCACAACTAAATAGTTGTGTAAGTGGGAAACTAAAGAAGGACCTTCCAAAAAAGTCATGCCGCTTCAAAGACATTGTTGGTCATAAATTTAACAAAAGTATATTAATTTTTTAATTTCACAAAAGAAAGCTAAATCAAATTAAGCCAGTATTTTTCCAAATGCCCTGATTGTTTTGAATGTTTTACCCATTGAAAAGTGCAAGTAGAAGGAATGCATTTTCTGATTGCATTTGCCTTCAGATGAAACAAACAATGTCGCTGTTTCTTAACAGTGTTTTATTTTCTGTTTCTGTTTTATTTTTCACAAAATGAGACAAAGTTGTGGTTCACAAAATCATCCAAGATTTTCTATGATTGTTAAAAAGACAAATCAAGGATCCTGCATTTTTCATCAGAGGCACTTTTTATCAAGTGGTTGAAAAAGTGAGCCTCCAAAAAGCATTTAATTGCTAAAAATGTCTGAAGTGGTCCAATTGTTCATGGAAAACCCCTGCTGTCAGACATAAAAATTTATATTTGAACATATTTTTCTTATCCTCTTTGTGTTTTCAAGTTTGTCTTTTCATATTTTGTACTGCATATAATTTTTATTTAGTTGCATCAAACAAAAAGGGGATGTAATGTTTAAGGTTTTACTGAAAGTGATTACCTTGGCTTGCCTGCATTTTTGAAAGGTATTTCTACACAAAGCACTGTGTTCTAACTTGACAAAAAAATAATGTTTTTTTTTTTATCTGCTAAACAAGCCTTCCGTCAGCTGTGTTTGTGTTCAACTCAAATGCAAGGTGAAATTTCTTCTGCAAGATGAAACAATGCATTTTTTATAAAAGGCCAGCAAATAATAGAGAAAAACAAACATAAAAAAGGTGATGGGGAGAAAAACTATGTGTTGTTAATAAAAGAAATATCTCTGCAGGAAAACACAAATATCCCTCAGAGCTAGAAACTTTCTGCAAGAAGAATGGATGAAAACCTCTCCAAGCTTTACCTTATTCATTTTTATTTACAAGTTGATAAAAGTTTCTTTACATTTTCTATGCACACCAGTATGTGACAATTCAGCCATTTTATAATGCTGTTCGAGATTCCAGCTGTAATTTTTCAATCCTATATGTATAAGATCCTCCACCTTGTTTTTAACAGCCTTGATAGAAAAGCAAATTCCAACAAAATCCCTAGTGGCAAAATTATTGACAGATTATTTTCAGATTTCTGTTGAAAATGTTATTCATCCTATGTCTATATTCAAGTTAACCTCCAGGGTCCTGTGGGGTGCTGAAACTTATCTTCATGCATGTTTCTGGATGTTGGGAGAAAAGGGTGTGGCACACCTTTTGGACTGTGAGAAGAAAATGCCTGTTGGATTTCAATTTTATTTTATTTTTATTATTGAGTTGGCAACCTTAAACATGTAGAATAGTGATCAAACTAATCTTAAAGTAAATGTACCAATTCTGCCAGTACAATTGATCAAATTCCCAGGAAGAAGTTTGACAGGATTTAGCTGGTTAAATTATGAGTGAAATGTAATTTCAGCCTGGAAAAGAAGCTGTTTACGTGCATCATTAAAAGGCCAAAATTAATGTCGTTCGTGGCCCGGATGGCCAAAATACAAGCAATAATTTGTGCTGCTTTTTGTTGGAAAAAAATAATCTGTCCAGTCACTTACTGAAAGTCATTGAGTTCCACTAAAAACTGTAATTTATTACCCTGGGCTGTAATAAAGTAAATGCAGATCATTCAGGGACCAGTCGTGCCGTGTAAAATGCAGGCTATCTGTTCAACCTTGAGCTCTTTCCCCATAAGAAGATACTTCTTTTGTGAGCAATAAATAATCTCAAGGTATCCTGCAGGTATCTTTAAACATTCTGTTAAAGTGTTTCAGAGAAAGTGGCCCCTCTCCAGTTTTTTTTTTTTTTTTTATGTTAAGGAAATTACTTTTCTCAAGCAAACCGTTCATTTTAATGGTTACTAATTCAAATTAAGCCTCTTTGTGCTCATGTACGTCCTCTTTGTTCTTCTCCCTTCCAGCTTTTGATTGGATTCTGTCATTAAGTCAAAGCCATCCCATTAAAGTGTCATGTTGTCAGCTTGTCCGTCTTGTGTTGCTTTTTAGAAGCCGCCCCTGCCCTTTCTGCAGCTAAATAGCCACCGTGACTCCAGCCTTTGCAGCACTAATCAAAGCTCCTTAGCGCCTGCCCTCCCTCAGGTTAGAAAGCCACCCTGTGTCTGTGTCCACTTTCCACTTGACCTTCAGTTCTGTTCTGACTTGGGAAATCAATGTTAACAAGCTGCACATTCGGAGTGAAAAAGTGTAGTAGAGAAGAAAAAATATACATGAGTGTTTTGAGGTTTAGCACAGTGGGGCACTTTTATTGAGGAAAATATCAGAAAGACAAATATTTTATTTTTTCTTAATTTTTGACCATTTGTAGCTTGACTCCTCCAGTCAGAAGAGAACATATTTAAGCAAATTCATTTCTCATTTTCATTTGCAAGTCAACCATTTTCCCTTCCTGGTTTCATCAAACAAAAGATCAAATAATATTTGAGGCTTTTACTTTGAGAGCTTTTTTTTTTCCTCCTGACTCCCATGTTTGATAGGTAGTTTGGTTTATTATCACACCTCAAACATTATTATAACAGGCCTGGAGTCTGTATGAGAAAGACAACTTGCTTTGAGAGATGGCCAAAAAAGATTTGTACGGACCTTAAAATAACTTTGTCTTAGGTTGTCAAATTCTGGACAAAGCCTTTTGTCCAGAATTCTAAAATTCTAAAATGTAGAAATACAAGCAAAAAAAAAAAAAAAATAGTATTAAAATTTTTATTACAGTGCTATGAAAAACATTTTGTCACAGTGGTTATGTTCAGATTGTAAAGCAAATGTTAACATAATAAACTCCAGTAAATGCAAAATATCACACCTTCAACCACTATTTTTGTTCAAAATGTCAAAAGCATCTCACACTGGTTCTTTCCTACATATGATTTTGTGCTAAACTCCAGATTTTACCATAGTGTCTTTCCTCAAAGCTGCTCTATGATATACTCTCCTTAACTCACTACTGACATTTGAGTTGATATCATGAATTTGCTCTCCCTTTAAAGTCTCTTTGCACGCTATCTGCTGGAGAGTAGAGTGATTTACCTTCTCGTCTGTCTTTAAAGCAACCGCCATCGATAACAGACTCTGTCGAGGAGAGAGCCGTGCTGAATTACAGCAAGGACAAGGTTAGTATTCCAGCCACTGCGCAGTGATATGTCGTCTCCGATGGCAAAGAGCGAACCAGCACCAGTACATGTCTGTTCATACATGTTTGTTATTGTCCCGTACGTGTTGTCCTCTAAAGTTGTTGCCCTTGTTTTCTTCTCTGTAGGAGGGTGACAGTCACAGTAGACTTTTTCTCCGCCTCTCCCCAACTAACCCTTTCACTCCTACCCCGTTTAAGGTTTGTGCGTCTTTGTGTTGTGCCTTCCACCTCTCACCTCTGTGAATGCTTGGACAGACACGTTTACTTGCCGCAGTGATTTGCGTGTATTTACGTGCAACAATCTATTCATGCATTCACACTGTCTAACTCCTCCTCTCTCTTTCTGACCTCTTTTACGTTTTGTAAAATCAACATTTGTCCTTCTCTTTAGTTTTTGCATTTTGCGTTTAGTTGCTTATTTTAATCACTCAGTACTTTATTACAACAGCTTCAATGTAATTTACTTGGGAATCATATTAATTGCTAATGTTTTTTTTATAAGGTAAGTAGAAATATCTATTTAATTTTCTGCAGAAATTTATGGAAAATTTGTCTCTAAGTCAAAACTATGCGCACGTTTTGGTTGAAGAGGTGTTATCAAGTTTGGCTTGAATGAGCTAAATAGTCTAATGCTGATTCATAACCAATTCCAGGGTTCCTATGCAAAAGTTTGAAAAAAACTTTAGATTCCCATGTCTGGATAAATTTTTTTTTTCCTTTTTTGCACCAAATTCCAATAATTCACAGTAAATGGAGTGGTTTTACATCTGTTTATGTTTTTTTCAATTTGCCTGATCACAGATGAATTTGAAATTTATACCCATCAGAATTTAGATTTCTCTAATATTGACATAATTCATACTCATTAAAGAATGAAAGAACTGGCTATTTTATTTGATGTTTTGTCTCAAAAACTGTAAATTTGGTTTGTACTGGATTTCTCAACCTTCAGAACTAACTAACTGACTCACCAAATAGAGAAACCAAAGTGTAGTTTACTCCAGTAATTTGAACCAGATTGGAAAATAAATCTGGTTCCGTCTATAATATGTAAACTCAATGGAGATTTCACTCTGTTCATGACATACCAGCTCAGTTTTATGTCCAAAATGAGATAGGAGACGTATAAACTTACTCAATCTTCCCATGGCATTCTCAAAATAAAAGCTGTCCTTATCTCATCATGTTAAAGGGCCAGTGGGTAGCCCTTAGCCACAATACTTTTGTTTTACCATTCAATTTTTGCATTAGCTTAGATACCACCATTTCACAATAAATATTGTCTAAGCATACTTTACAAAAAATATATGTATATTTTTTCAATCCAATCATACAGACTAATTCAAAGTTCTTGTCATAATCTCCAGTTCAATTCTAGTTATCGAGACATGCTGTCAAGGGCATGTTTTGATTTTTAATTAAATTGAAGAAAAAAAAACAACATTTCTTTCTAATCACATCATGTATTTTATACATTTGTTCAATCTGCAGATAAAAGACCAGCTACGATTCAACCAGGTTCAAAGCGAATGCTTTGTCCTTAAATGTTCAGATTTTCTTTTGAAAATATCAAAATGTAAGTCTTGAAAACTGTAATTATGAAATTAAAAATGTGTAGGAACCCTGCTAACGCTTTGAAAACGTGTCATTCATTTTCTGCCTGAAACTAACCTGAATTAAAGCCAGGCATATAACCCGTCGTTGATGACATCAACTGCTCTTACATGCCTTTGCGTCTTTGCAAGACAACTGATTAAAAACTCAAACGCAGAGATAAAACGTCCAATCTCTTCTTTATCTATTACTAATGAACTCTTCCTGCCTCCCCCTCCTGTGGCGTGACAGCCGGCGAAGCGTGAAGCGCCAAAGGCATCTCCCACCGGCTCCATCCTCCCCCTGCCAGTGGTGCCCCATGTGGGAGAGAGCGATACAGACAAGCTCGCTGATATTCCTGAAAGACCTGCAGAAACGGTTGAGCAGAGCAAGGATGAGGAGGGGGAGGAAGAGGAGGACGAGTTTGGATACAGTTGGAGTGAGTTCAGTTTGTCCTTTTTAGAAAACACAGTTTGTACTATGTGCAATCCTAAAAGTATACATGCTGATAATAAAATCATTGCTTTTTCTAGTGAAAATGAGACTGAAATCAATAGTTTAAGAAGTTTTCCACCTTTGTTGTAATGTCATATACTGAAAAAGGTGAGTGGTGTAGCTCAAATGCCTATTTGAAAGGTGAATATTTGGGCACAACAATACATCAGAATCAACAGAGAATGACTTCACCGGGAGACAATTGTTTGGGATTACCTTGCCGGAGTCCAAAACAGAAAATTTGCAGGTTCACAAAGAACAATATAAGAAAAAACTTATTAAAGGGGTTTCAACAATGATTGACAACAAAAGATGTCCACACCTGTGCAATCAGATATTAAATATAGTATTTTCTCACACTACTGGTTATTTTTATTAATGCAGTGTGATTGATTGACATTTCAATCACATTAAAATGATTACCTTGCAGTTTAGTGCAGCAGCGCCAAAGTACCATTAGAGGTCAGCCTTGAGTCATGTTAGCCAAACCACAGATGCTCAGCTTTAGGGTGAATTTAAAACTTAAGAGAGAAGACTGTTGGCACTGGGGACTGACTTCCAACTTACAAACACCTGAGACTGTGGACAGCATCTGTGTGTCGATGCATGTGTGTGTTTGGTGAGAGATAGGCAGACGCTCATCCTGAGGGAATAAGATTGATGAGGTTGGGCCTGGGGAGGTGAGTGGTGGAGATTAGCACAGGGCTGATGGTTTAACAGTGGCAGGGAGCCCAGAACAACAGAACAAGCCAGTTGAACCGAGAGGCTATCTAACACACCAGAGACAGAAGAGAAGAAGAGGAGACACCCAAGATTGGAGCTCAGATAGAGGATGAAACTAAAGTCTCATTTGTTGGCAAAATCTTGAAAATTTGTGAGCAATTCTATTTGAGCTAATGAGGTTCAGGACAAAGCTGCCACTGGCAGAAATCACAGACAGCTTACAACATCTTCTGCCTCTTACAGAGAACATAATCCAGCGCTATGGCAGCCTTCCAGGGGTCCTACACATGATTGAGCTGGAGAAAGGCAAGACGGGCCTGGGTCTCAGCCTGGCAGGGAACAGGGACCGCTCCCGCATGAGTGTGTTTGTGGTGGGAATAGACCCCAACGGAGCAGCTGGCAGGGACGAACGGATGGGTGTGGGGGATGAGTTACTGGAAGTAAGATCTCTTGCTATTTGAAAGTCAGAGTTTTGCACTATTTAAAATGATGTGTAGATGTTTTAATTCATACAAGTGTCTTTTGAACTGTGACTTGAAAGCTGTTCATAACCATGTAACATTTTCACCACCACAAAGTTTATGATATGTTATTGAAATTTATAAAAATCAACCAGCAAAAATCAACCCTTAATCGTGAAGACGATGGAAAATTTAAAAAATCTAAAATTGTGGCATTCTTTTATATTTAGTCAGTACTTTATAGACACAGCTTTTCCAGAATTAATTGTAGAGAGGTTACAGATTCTCAATTTGATTTAGCCCTGGACTTTGACTGGGACATTCTAACATATCACAATGCTTCTCGATGATTTCATTGTATCTCTGGTTGTATGTTTAGGGTCAATGTCCTTCTGTCCAAATCTAATGTCAGGTTGACAGGCAGAGATGGCCTGTGTATTTACTTCAACTGAATTGCTAACAGTACTTTTTAAAACTCTTTCAACAATGTTTTTCTTTTTGCCACTCTTCTATTAAGGCCATATTTATGGAGTTGTCCTGCTGACTGGTTCTCTCTCCTTAGCTTTTTCTTAATAAAGTTCTCCCTGCCCTGACCTATCGGTGATACTTTTTCCATTTTCAGACGATGGATTAAACTGTGCTTAATGAGTTGTTCGAAGCACTTATTGTTTCACACAGCTTTGTCTCTAAAGTCTGTCTATTGTGTTTGTTGGTCTTCATGATGCTTTTTGTTCTTTAATGTTTTGCACACAGATGGACTCTTTAAGTTTTCAGTAAGAATAAAAGAGGCTAAATAGAAATATGTGACACACTTTTCAGATTATTAGTAAAGTATGCTATAAACCATGGACCATTTTCTTTTCACTTCACAATCATCTACTGTTTTCTGCTGGTCTGTAACATTAGTTGCAATAAAAACACTGAAGTTCTGGGTTATAATGTAACAGAATGCGACAATAGTTTAACCAGAAAACACATTTTATGTGCTTTCCAAAACCCAGATTTACATCTGGCGCTTGTGATCAACATTTCTTTGCCGTTCTGAACATGCATCAATTTATTATTTTTATTTTATTTTTTTTTCTTGGGCTAGATTTTAAGTTCACTTTCATATTTGTCTTTACGTTCTTTTAGATCAACGGACAAGTTCTTTATGGCCAAAGTCATCAGAACGCATCGTCCATTATCAAGAGCTCGCCATCCAAAGTTAAAATCATCTTCATCAGGTAGAAAACCATTACTTTTGTGTATTATTATTTTGATGATTATTATCATTATTATTATCAATATTATAAAATAGCGTTAGAACGACTGGTCATACATTAAGTGTAATGCTTTGTAGTAGTCACTAGAGGGAGCTGTATTCCTGTATTCAAAGTGAAGCTTTACCTTTTGACATTCTAAGTAGATCTAACAGGTTCATTGGTTTGAAAATATTTAATTTTATGTTACTATTATGTTGATTATTTCTTTATGTATAAAACAAAAATCATGGTATTGCTTTACTGGCTGCATTCCCTTTGAAATAGATATTACACAGTATTCAATATAACACATAATCTCACACATGCTGTAAGTGGGATTAGGCTGAAAAGCAGTTTGTCCTCAAGTCCCACAGTTTTTATTTCACATAGCAAGTAAGTTACTTTCTTCATTTCAAATGTTCTGAGATCCCAGTCTTTCTTGTTCACTTTGTACATTTATGGCTGGTTGGATATGGAGTGGTATAGGAATTACCAATATATTTCCATACTGTGGTTCCCCCCCGACTAATCCAGATCTGGGTAATACATGAACAAAGTTCCAAATGTTTTCCAAACTGTGTTGAAACCCCTGTTAAATATCCATATAAAAATCCATGTTTGCAGACATCAGCTTATTCATAAATGTCTGATTTTACTACCTCCAAATGATTGCTGTCTTGAAGCAGTAGAGGATCAGCTGCCACATCTCCAACAGACTCATTTGACCCCTGACCCAGGTTTAGTCTTCACCGGGATCGCAGTACTTAACCTCCCACTTAACTCACATCCCAGTCCTGGTCCCCTGCAGACAGACACACTGTGATCAGCTTGAGTAAATTACCGTTCAGCTGTCCAGAGGCAGAAGAGCAGCGATTTATGTGAGTTATGACTCTGTGAAAACAGGAACACAGAGGCGCTGAACCAGATGGCCGTGGGACCTGTGAGAGAGCAAGAGGGAGACATGGCAGAGTCCCAAACTGAGGTACGAGTCAGCTCATGGCAACACACATAAAATACTCCTGACACCAACATCATGCAGCTATTACAGCGCAACGCTCGAGCTGCTTCACCATTTACAGCAATTACGACTCAATTTTTATCCCTATGTGTGGTCCTGGAATTTCCAACGTCAAGCGAGTCTTAAGGCACCCTAACATCAAAAACCACTCACTGTTTTTAGGTTACAATCAGGCAAGGCTGAATTTCCAGCTGCTGTCTTTTCCTAAAAATGTGCCATCTTCTCTCACAGCCAAAAACATTTCCTGCTAACGACGATGATACTTCAAAACATGTTCATCACGTCATAAAGCTGGAGGTGAGACAAAACGCACCACTGTTCAATTCAGTCATCACCAATAAGAGGCAGAATGTAACGAGAAAGGCGCAAGCCTACAGGGTAGGACAAAACGGAGCCAAAGTAGACAGAAACATTCAAGCTTGATGAGCTGAAAAACCAGAGACAAGTAGTAGGAAAATTGTGAAATAAAAAGGGGGAAGTAAACAAATCCTGTAGTGAATAGAAGAAAAGGCATGTTGAAGGAATTCAAGGGTTCGGTTAGCTCATACAAAGATGAAAGGAACAGATTTTTATCTCTTATAGTGTGTCCTAACGGAAAGCTTTTTAAAGGTTGTTTTTTGATCTTTTCAGCATCACAGCTTTAAAATGTCAGATATCTATAGGAGAGCCCTACACTCATAAACAAACAATGAAGAAAAATCAACCTCTCCTATAGATAATTTATATAAGAACATGAAAGCTGTAGAGGAAGTGAGAATGATCTGAGGTGAAGTTTGAGATAATTATACCCTTTGGGGGAGCACTTGTCAGTCATACCAGTTTTCGTTTGCAAATCGTTGCTTCAAAGGAAAGCAGAAAAGAAACTAAAATTTCAGCATTTGCTGGAAAGGACCACATAGCAGCAAAATAAAAAGTTTATCCAAGCGAAGCTACCACACAAAACCCTACAGGTTAAATGGACTGAATTTATATATCACCTTTCTAGTTGTATTGACCAATCAAAGAACTTCATGTCCTATCCACCCAGCTGCACTCTCAAATACATTCATTAATATGCAGACAAGTAGGCAATATGGGGTTAAATGCCTTGCCGATGGGCATATCGGCATGTGACAGAGAGGAAGCAATAATCATACCCGTAACTTTCCCATTGCAAAATGACTACTCTTTCCTCTGAGTCACATTTGTCCACAACCTTATCTGTAGTTAAATCTCTTTTTTTTATGGACATTAAAATGTAAACATTTCTAAATGTAGAGATGAATACTTATTGGGATGTCCTAACTTTTTTTATGAAGAAAATGTATTTTATTTTATTGTAGATGCATTTTTCTATGGATGTGTCAATAGGTGGTTTGATGAATGACTTCCTTTTAAGGTTTGGTGTGTGGATTATCTTTCTCTTTCCAACTCTTACCTTCAGAGATATTCTATTTACAGGCGGACCTCTCTGAACTCTGAGCTAATTGTGCGTTTTGGTTCTCCGACAGGAGGACGGCATTGCGTTTGTAGAAGGGAACACAGAGTCTGGTGTTGAGATTCAGAGCATATCCGAAGCAACCGAACACACAGGAAATGTATTAAGAGCTTTCAACATAAACTAAAAAAAATTATTGACTGTGTGAAGGTTTTGCGAATCATATTTTCTACTTTATTACAAGGACGGCTGCATGAAACCAGGGGACAAACTGTTGGCTGTGAACGGGGAATCAGTTCTTGGATACACAGTTGAAAAGGTTTGCTCTGTTGTTGCAAACAAAGTCGAATCTGTGTCTCTGTAACAGAAGCAGTCTAATTTTTTAAATGACTCTCAGGTGAATTCTTTATTGAGAAAGGCCAAAGGTCCAGTGAAGCTCACTTTTGTAACAAATGAGACCGTGTCCTCCTACCCAACTCCCCAGTCGGCTTGTCAGGACACCATTATGTCAGATGGAGGACAAACCAGCTCACCCAGCATGCCTAGCACCACGCCGAGTACTTTAAGTCAGCCAGAAGCAGAGATAAACACTGGTAAGTTAATATATCCACACCTCAGATTTACATCCCATATTTAACTGCCTCTCACTTCCTTTGCTCGCTCCGTTTCAGGCCTGAGTCGCTCTTCTACCCCTTCCACGCTGGCCTGCGACCCGGCAACCTGCCCCATCATCCCCGGCTGCGAGACCACCATTGAAATATCCAAAGGCTGCACCGGACTGGGCTTGAGCATCGTGGGGGGCTGCGACACGCTGCTGGTAGGAAACAGTGTGTGAAATGAGGCTTGCCCTTTACTCTTAACACGACTCTTACTGTCATGCTTCACGTCCACATCAACAAGGGGAGTCTAGGCTTCACTAGCTTGTAAGAAAAATAAACTGTAAATGTACTTGGTCAGCTCCCACCCGTGGCGCCACCAGTATATCTCAGGTCTGAAATAGCCGTGGCCGTGGCAGCTGAGGAATGTAGGAAATGATGTTGTCACAGCCGTTCCTCCTCCTCCTGCCGTCGTCCTCTCAGTCCGTCCATTCTGTCTGCTCAGTCAGGCTTGGGGAGCCACTTGCTCTTTGTTAGGCTTTGGCCGCAGCAGACAATGTTCAACTCAGGAATGTAACAACCACTCTGGACCCCACAGGAACATGTGTGCTAAAACACCAAAACTCTTGACTAGTTGTTACCAAAAAAAAAAAAGCTTTTTATTTTAATGTATTGTCATATAGGGCTTTTTCACAAATATTGATGCTTAAATTTCTTTTTTTGAATTTTCCACAAACTTTGGTGCATTTTATTTGAATTTTGTATGACTTTTTGAACATGATAAAGTAGTGCAAACGTATGGTTACTAATCAGTTTGGACAATTGTCCAGGTCTGGATGAATATACACAGAGCAAATGTGAATATGGAACAGACAGAGTTTTTTTTTTTTTTTGTTTGTAGGTAATACAAGAATAATTGTCTGCACGTATTTAGTACCCCTAAAGAAAATCCAGAAAATCTGTTGACTGGAAAATAATGAGTTATGCAAGACTTGACACTCTGACCGGGCTTCTATTTTGTGCTGCTCTATAAGTTAATAAATTGCATTGACATTTGTGGTTATAACATGACAAAATTTGAATTATTTTGTGAGGCATAGTGACAAAATAAATCTTAAATGTTCTTCTTTTCTCCTGTCCTTTGGTCATCCTCCTTTTTTTTTCTCTCTCTCTTTCTCTTCTCAGGGAGCCATCATCATCCACGAAGTGTATGAAGAAGGAGCAGCCTCCAAAGATGGCAGACTTTGGGCAGGAGATCAAATCCTAGAGGTTCTTTGTAAAAATAATAAGCTTTTCTGACCCAGATAATAAAAAGACCAAACAGATTTTAAGGAGACATAGCAAAGACTTTGGCTTTCTCAATTTAAGGATCACGGTACATGTGAAACAAGTGAGAAATAGAAGTAGCTTCTTAGGGCTTGATCCAAAATGCCTTTAGCTGTTAGCGAGACTCAAAACCCAAGTAAAACGTAATAGAAGAAGTAGGAGTGTTTTATGTCAAGTTAAGTATAAGACTCGATGTGGACGTGCCCTCCCTCTGACCTCCTGCTTTGTCACAGAGGGGCGGAGCTCATAATTGCAGTTATTGTAGCGCAGTCAGTAGACCTAAATTGAAAGACACACACACACACATCATTATGACTTAATTGCCCCCTGCTATTCTCTTCTGCCTGTGAGCCAAGCTGCTGTGTTTAGAAAATAAGGTCAAAAGTAAGAAAAGGAAAAAAAGTTTCCCAGTTAGCTGCTCTGGGAAAATTCCTTGCATGTCCATGGGGAAAGCTAATGTGGTATTTCCCCCTTTAATGTGGTGATAAACTCAAGTCCTGGACGTCGCTCGTTAAAGTGACCGCTGGTCTGTGGGAAGGCTTCCCTGCGGCTACTTTCTATCCCACTGACATCAGCCTGTTATTTCAGTCATCCAGTTTCCAAACATCTCAGCATTTCTGAAGCAGTTAAAAAAAATTGTTTCAGCATTAAATTAGGCTATTAGTGCTTTTCATAGTCCCTCGCTGCAATTACTTTTTATCTATAATGAGGAGAATGAGGCTGTGGTGTTCTTGCTGTTTAGCTATAGGGAGGAAACTTACATACAGGGTTTTGAATTAATATTTTACTTTTTTTATTTTTTCCCCACACTTATCAGGTTAACAGCATTGACCTGCGAGCAGCCAGCCATGATGAGGCCATCAACGTGCTGCGGCAGACGCCCCAGAGGGTTCGGCTGACGGTCTACAGGGATGAAGCCCAGTACAAGGAGGAGGAGCTGTGGGACTCCTTCACTGTGGAGCTGCACAAGAAGCCGGGCCAGGGTCTGGGTCTGAGCATCGTAGGGAGGAGGTGGGAGAGATTTCTTAGTGTTAGTGGTTCTGCATAAATAAATGCACCTCCATGCATTGATTTAAGTCATTCGATTTAACATGTATTTTATTCAGATTCATTATGGACAGTAATATATTTTAAGTGTTTCTTTCTGTAATGTTGATCGTCATATTGAATAAGATTAGTAAAATCAGGATTTCCACTTCATCAGCATTGTGGTCTAAATAACCACAAAGGCAGCCCAGCAAACTAGCTTGTTTGGTAATATGTTGACACAGATGTATACTACTATTGAGTAGAACAATGGAATTTATGTGAAAATATACAAATTATTAGTAATGGTCATTTTCATTTTTTTTCCCAATGCAGATCGCGGGATCACAGGTAACTCATTTATCAGAAGCAGTTATGCAAATAGAGCATCAAAATAAGGTTTCAATTTGCACAACAGTTTTCTGTTATCTTTGGGCTTCAGCTGCCATTAGAGCCATGACATTGTAATAGTTGCCTCCTTTTAAGTCATTTAACAGTGAGATTTTTGGGGGGGTTTAAGTGGACAGTAGAATAAACACTCAGCACCAGGCAGGATTTCTGTTTACAGCATTAATGTGAACAACAACAGTTCTGACCTCAGTGAATGAGCAAATCAACAATTCTGTGTCGTCTCTCTAGATTGTCTGATAAAATGTCAATGCCTGCTGGTTTTTGAACCCTATATCTGAGCCAAAAAGCTCTACATGACAACATACTGAGTTTGCTTCTTGACTGGGAGCTTCAGCACTGCAGATGGAAACACTCGAGTGAAATAACAATAATGTGATTATTATTGTTATTAAAGATTTCTGTATTATCTGGCCTTTCTTTTAACAGTTTCAATTGTTTTAGACTTTATTTCTGTTATTGCAGATATTAGGAAGATTCAACAAGAACATCTTTCCTTGTCTTTCCCATTTTGAAGAGTTAATGGTCCTCAGTGTGTCGTGTCATACAGAAAGCCAATGTTTATTATTAAGCATTCTTCATTCCTTGATCATGATATAGGTGTTTGTAAGTGCAAATTACAAAAGTGCTTCACATGGATTTTTCAGGAGGTTTTAGTGATGTTACATATGGAATCAGTGATTTAGTTAAAACTGTTTTTCCTTCATGTGGGATATTTTTCCCCAGAGTATAAATAAATGTTCTCAAATAAAAATAAAATATTTTTTGCTACAATAAGAGATTAACTAATACATTAGTCATTGATCCCTTCATGTTTGTCCTTCCCTTCACTTTTCTTTATAGTCTGTGATTTTTTTCCCATGTTCCCAGCTTTTTAAAATCTTGTGATTTTTAAAAGATATATTTATTCTTAAAATAAAGCAAATCTGGAATCAAGAGTCTAGAAAACTCTCTTAAGGCCACAGGAATACTGGAAGGAAAAAAAGTAGATGAAACCTTCAGTGTGCCTGTGTGCAAATATTTCCTTTTACACCCCAAATATTTCTTCTTTTTTTTTTTTTTTACCTATTCCAGTGTTGCTGTGTGCTGCGTTTTGTCCAACAAGACTACAGAGATGAAAGAACCACCCAGCAGTTTTATGCTTTTGATATACCTGTACATTGGTGTCTCTTTCCCAGTGGTTCTGCAGTACATGTGCAAAAAAAAAGAAAAAAATGCTGAAAAGAATGAAAATTGCTTAGATAACCTGAAACCCTGTGGGCCGAAAGGGAAAGTGCAACCCAGCAGTTAGTGGTGTAGGAGCTGCGACAGCCAAGTGTCTCTGGCCCTGGATATTGAGTTGAATTGAGCTGCTTTGCTTCATATCTTCTGTTTCTGTTTGTCTTTATCCACGTGGAGATTGGCACCTACGAAATGCGGTCTGCAGTAGCAGTGTCCTCTTTTTTTTCCTTCACCAGTTTTCCTTTTCCTGCTCTTGTACTAAAACACACAGTAGCCTGAGAGAACAAATGATGGTTAAAGGATACAGGGTATCATTTCATTCACTGACAAATATATACCCGTTTCTGTCCTGTTTCCCGGACAGGAATGACACGGGAGTGTTTGTGTCCGACATTGTTAAAGGAGGCCTGGTGGACGTGGACGGCCGACTGATGCAGGGCGACCAGATCCTGTCGGTTAACAGCGAGGACATCCGGTCAGCCACTCAGGAGGCTGTGGCTGCGCTGCTCAAGGTGATTGAACTCACGCTGCTCATCAGGTTACAGAGAACAATAAGCGGGGCTGTAAACTCTGCAGAAAATCTACATTAAAAAATAATGAGGTGTACTGTGTTCCAGTGCTGCGTTGGGCCAATAAAGATGGAAGTCGGAAGGTTTAAGGCCGGTCCATTTCACTCCGAGAGACGGCTTTCCCAAAGTAGTCAGGTGGTACAACAATGGTGTAACTCGAATTTTTATGTAGTTTTTCTAAAATCTGAACTCTGAACACCTTCTCTTGTTAGATGAGTGAGACGGGCAGCTCCAAGATGGCCAATCAGTCTGGTTCTGAATCAGGGAACTCCCCGAATGATTCTGACATACCAAGCAAAAATCAAGAGTGTAAGTAAACCGTAAGACTTCAGCTACTGAAATAAGAGTCTTTCAGATCAGTCAGTTATTTTGGTGAGAAGTACTTGTAACCCTTAAACTTTTAACAAAGGTCAAACTTCATTGAGCTTTTTGGAGTTTTTTTTTGAAAGAACAACACAAATTTGAGCGTAAATGTTAAGGTATGCACATTATTAACAACATGCAATCATGTTAATAATTGCATGCAATATTGTGTTGCATACAACACAATATGTAATATTATATTGTATGTTGTATGCAATACAACACAATAAGACTACGACCTGAGGACCATGACCTTAAACATACAGCCATAGCCACAATGCAATGGTTTAGTTGGAATAATAGAAGTCCAAATCTAAATCCAGTTGATAAATCATGGCACATTTATGGCAAGACATGAAAATTAATGTTCAGACATCCAATCTTGAGTTTCAACTATTTGGCAGAGAACAGTAGAGGGAAATGGCAGTCAAATGCTTGCTACACTTTTTTTTTTTTTTTTTATCTTTCTTTGTAAGGAAGATCCTTCAAGTCTTTATACTCTAATTTGTGTTGGTCTTTCACATACATTTCTAATAAAAAAAACTGGGACGTTTATCAGTGTACAGTTACGAATGCTTTTGTAAAGTAGTGTTCCAAAAACGCATTGAGGTCTATTTTAAAGTTGTGTATTGTGACCGATCTTCCAGTTGCAGAGCACCAAGATGTCAGAACGGTTGAGTTCACTAAAGGCCCTGGTGACTCTCTGGGAATCAGCATAGCCGGTGGAGTGGGCAGCCCTCTGGGTGACATACCCATCTTTATCGCCATGATGAATCCCAACGGCCTGGCTGCTCAGACACAGCTCAAGGTAGAAGATTTGCCACATTTTTCCTGATTGTTTTTGACCTTCAGTAAAATAAGAAATGTGCAGACTTCAAATTATGTTTTTTGTTTCAATACGAACAAGCTCAGCTATGTGCCACAGTTTTACTCCTCGCCTCTTTTGTTTACAATTCCTAAAACTTTCAAAGGTCAACGTTTAAGCAGTCGCTCTCTGAGAAACACTGACAATTGTTTCTGTGTTCGACAGAGACCGGGGGAGGACAATAGCTGTAGCTAACATAGATGATAAATCTCCCACTCTTTCATTTAGAACACAAAGATTCATTGAAGGGAAAAGAGAGAAGCATTTCAGCACAAGTGAAAAATGAGAAGACTAAACAATGAAATTATTTAGCCAACATTAAATTTTAATTTGCTTTTGTGTGGCCTTAAGAAGAGAATAGGTTCACACAAAGGCACTATAGTGTCACCAAATTGTTGTTTTTGCACAAGCTTTAGTGGCGCTAGATCTTTTTGTGAGATTTTTCTGTGGTATATCAAAATTCAATAATTTCAAATCTCAAAATGATCTTCCCTTTAAGAAATTGTAAGCATTTTCAGTGTCTTAAGTTTCTAGATTTATCTGAACATTCTGGGTAATAACTGTATGGCGTCTTCACCTACTTTTGCCAATAGCCACCAAGAAAACTAACTTTTGATAGCGAGAAAGAAACCACAATCTCGTCAACTCTTACAACACTATAAAAGCCCAGATTGGAAAAATGTGTGGATTACCTATATCTGCTAAATTTGTTCAGATCATATTTAGCATTCAGTGACTACTTCATATTAAGTATGAAAAATAAAGCAAAAATAAAGCCGATCAAACAAAAATTACACGTGGAGTTCATCAGAGCTCCTATCTCAGGTCACTTTTATTTATTGACATACAATATACACTCCATTACAGCGATTAAGTTAATTTCTCCATAAATGGATGAGTCAGGATTTACCACAGCTCAGTGCAGAAAAGACAGAAATTATATTTTTGGTCCGAAAAATCAGATGTTCAGGATCAGTGCTGAATTTGACCCTTGTGAAGCTAAAGATCACAGATGGCTGTAACCTGCTTGTCATCATGGAGGAAAACTTTAATTTGATCCTTTTATTTTATGTTATTTTTTTCCTCAGATGGGAGACAGAATTGTCAGCATATGCGGCACATCGGCTGAAGGCATGAGCCACTCGCAGGCTGTCACTCTGCTCAAGAACGCCACGGGAACAATACAGCTGCAGGTCTCCCCGAAACGCACACTCCTTCACTCTTCCTTATGTCCTACTGCATCCTCAACAAGAATGAGAGAAGCGGCAGTAGCGCCAGCAGAAGCGCCATGATCCATCACAGGACACTAACAGCAGGCTATCAGTCTTTATCTCTACAGTAAATCAAGACTGGAACATAACAATGTCACTTTGTTTGTACGTACGTGTTATCGCACCCGTAGGTGGTAGCAGGTGGCGACACCACCGTGACGGGGCCCACTCAGAAGCAGGATGGGGGTTCTCTGACGCCCAGCTGCATCTTCCAGGATGATATTGGGTATTTGTTTCCCCTCAACAGAAAAAAAAAAAAGAACATTATGTTTTTGCGGAGAATTGAAGGGGTAAACTTTCCCTAAATACTTTTTATATCTGCTTTGTTTTTCTTTCCAGCCCACCTCAGTATAAGACGATCACTCTCGAAAGGGGACCTGATGGACTTGGTTTCAGTATAGTCGGAGGGCACGGCAGCCCCCATGGAGATTTACCTATTTACGTCAAAACAGTGTTTGGAAAGGTAGTTGGAGCCCAGCTGCAACCATTTTCCTTCTCTGAATCAACTTGTTTTTTCTGTCTTTTCTCAAAGGCCTAAGGAGAAGGCTTTGAAAACGTATTCCATTTGCTTTATTGGGATTTGACGTAATAGACCACTACAAAGTAGTTTTAAAGAAGGATTTAAATACTGACGCAGGAGTGGAAATGACAAAGAAAGTGAAGGGACTAATCAGAGGAAATGAGGCACAGCTGAGACTGAACGCAAGCAGGGAAAACAGAAGGGAGGAGACTTATTACACAAAAGCAGCCGAACCAGCGATTACAGAAACTATTTATCAAGAATAACAGTTTATGAGGAAAAAATATACAAATGCAAGAAAGCAGAAAAACACAAGGGTAAACTGAGAAAATAAAGAAAAGGGCATTAATTAAATACAGCAACACCTTTAAAGCAACAATAAACACAAGAATGAAATGAGTAGGGAAAGCCCTAAACAGATTTAAATAAAAAATAAAACCAACATCAAGGACTGTGACACAATTGGTTGCAATATATTTTGTTTATTGGTATTTGAGTAAAGGGAAGTGCATACAAATGTACTCCTGACTTTTCAGTTAGTAATGAAAAAATATATATTTTATTTTATTTTTACAATTATGCACTAATGTGTGTTGGTACATCACAAAGTTCCTCTAAAATATTCTAAGGTTGGTGGCGTTAATGTGATGCACTGTCTTTCTGGCTCTCCTTGGATTCAGGGAGCGGCGGCGGAGGATGGACGGCTGAAGCGGGGAGACCAGATCATGGCTGTGAACGGGCAGAGCCTGGAAGGAGTCACGCATGAAGAAGCCGTCGGCATCCTGAAGCGGACCAAAGGAACCGTAACCCTCACTGTGCTTTCATAGACGACGAACCACAATCAACGTTTTGCTATCCTGCAGAGACCGAGGCTGAATCCACAGTGATCTTGTTACCAAGGTGACCGTGTGCACCTAGAAGAGTTTAGATAATCATGACACGAAGAAGCTTTTTGTTTACTGTAGGTCTGAACACTGTGGTTGATTGAAGCCTACTGACAGACTGAGAAGAGATCACAACAATAAGTATTTTTAATTATGTGAAGCATTCCCTGACACTGGATCAAAATATGTAAATGCTGCTCTGAAGGAAATTCCTAAAGTCTGGTTTAAGCGTGTTTCGGATTTATTTGTTGAAGTATAGTGCTGCTAGCGCTCGTATCTAAGGTCTTATGACTCTGTATTTGTTTTTGTACTACGCATCGTTAAATTTACAGAAACATACATGAACTATTTTTAGAGTCACTTCTGGTTCATCTGAACATGTGACTATAAGGTCCTTGGTTGCCCAAAAAGTTCAGTAGTTCTGGAGGTCACTGGTGTGTGTTTTGGAGTCTAGGTTGATAGATAGCATGTCTGTTTTATCACTTCAAATGTATTTTTAGTACTGTTTATGTGAACACTGAAATTAAACAATAAAAGTGACCTTCGGCTTTAATCGGTCTTCAGCTCTTTCACTCTTCCTTCTTATGTTTTTCCCTTGTGCATTTCCTTTCTTTCCCTTCATACTTTTCATCATTGTGTCCTTTCTTGCTTGGTTTTCTTCATTTTTGTTATTTCTTCCACCTGTCCTTCTTCCCTTCCTGGTGTCCTTTTTTTGTGGTATTCTACTCTTGTGTCCTTCCCACCTTGTTTCCTGTCTTCCATCCTTTGTGATCCCTGACCTTTCTTTCCTTCCTTTGATCTTCCTTTTTTTCCCAGTTTCTCATTTTTGCAGATTACATCAGAATGAATCAATACATGTTGTACCCACTGCAAAAATAGTCACCAAGCATTTCTGGTAAAATTTAATATAGAGAGACAAAAGTACGTCCAGAAAATTCTGGAAAGCTGACTCGCTGCAGTTACTTACTAGAAGAGATTCAGTAATATCAAGCTTTATTACTGAATGAAAAACCATACTTGAGGAATTTGAAATTCAGACTAATCGTCCCAAAGCTGCAGCTGTTGCAGGAAACACCGCAGCTGCCTTACATCACCCGCATCAATATCCTACATCAATATCCTACCTAGGAGATAAAAGCATTTCACTGCTGACCCAGGTCCAGTTTATATTGAAGCCAAATAGATCCAAGTCAGCTGCTACAGCTAGATGAAATGTATATGAGCAAAGATTTATGCAGAAAACATCTCATATGGTTTTACTTGAGCTGAGCCTGTTGTTGCTAGAGACTCGGTGTAGAGCTCTCCATTAAAACGTGACACCCCTCCACCCCCTTCTGTGC
The DNA here is from genome assembly GCA_010277075.1 of Poeciliopsis retropinna. NCBI lineage: Eukaryota > Metazoa > Chordata > Actinopteri > Cyprinodontiformes > Poeciliidae > Poeciliopsis > Poeciliopsis retropinna. Next base: position 7,433,232 of record VMRM01000019.1, read on the forward strand.
ACTGACTAGCACAGCTCCTGCACTGAAAAAAGACCTCCCTTTAATGAGCTCTGGGGCGTGTTCGGAGTCTGTGGGTTGTAGTAGACAGGCTTTTGTTGTAAAAATGCGCATGTTCAGTTTTTTCCTCTCCCTAGTCCCCCAGACTGAAACTCAGCACTTACCTGCAGCTGTTGCTAGCCAAAGAACGAGCAAGCTTCCTGTCTGCAGCCAACAGCTGGAGATTCATTCAAGCACCTGTTGTTTTAAAAGTCTCAGAGGGTTCAGAGGTTGCACAGCTAGACAGTAGCAGTAGGAGATCCTAGAAAGCTTGGCTACACAACATCTATGGTGTTGTGCGGCAACAGAAGTGTGGTTTTAGTTATTGCTTAGGGCAGTCAAAACTAGTAAGTTAGATAAAAAAGTACAAAGTCAGGGCACCACTTGTTTATCAAGAAAATAGCAAAAATAGTCCAGTCCCAGTTATTATTTAAAATTAAAATAAAACAATTTTATTGTTTAAAATTGGCTGGTAAGGTTTTAAAATATTAATAGATGAAGGCATAAGTCCAGCACTGGCACTATCTGAACAACAACATACTACACATGTTTGGAAAAATACAGACAACGTCTCTCAAGAATACAAGAGTTTATCAACTGTAAAAATTTGACATAGCAACACTTTAGTCATCAAACTCGCTAAGCTAGAATGATTAAACTAAAACTACTCAAGATAAATCCAAAAAATATATTAAAAACTTCAAATTGAACCAATAAAATTATGCAATGATATCACAGTTCAGGATGTGAGTTGTGAATATTGAGAAAGCACATTTATTTTGTGATTTTCTGTTAATTAATTGATTTTCACTGATTGAAACTACTTTGACAAAAAAACAACAAACAAAACATTTCATTTCCTATTGCACACAAAAGCAAAGCTGTCATGACGCCACTGCGTATCCCAAGATTGATCAAACGAGTGCCTACATACCTCAGAAGCATACCATGATTAGGTAACAGTCTGAAGAGATAATATCATGCTTGATCGGCAGCAAATTAAGGGTTTGCTGAACTTCAAGCAAATACAGACAAATAAGAGCAGTTGGCTCTTTAAATGTGACAGGCTGCGGGTGAGCTTGATAGGGCTTGAAAACAGTGGATGTCTTTGACATGTTGAATTCGGCATTTCTGCAATGACGAGAGGATTTGGCTATAAAACAGTTGATTTTAGAAAATTGATCTCTCAACCATGGAGAGCCACTGTGTCAGTGCATGTGGCGTTACTGATGATGCAGGGATAAGGGCTGATTCCACTCACCATTGGTAAATAAATGTTGCCTTGGCATGACTTGTTGCCTGATGTTCTGTAAGTAGATATATGTATTTTTTTAGCAGAGAAAGAGAAGCTGGTCAGAGATGATCTGAAAAGATAGAACTAGCTACCGTACACTCCGGGAATAAAAAACTGTTGGTGACCGCAAAAGAGTCGAGACGAGAACTTCCTAGTTAAAGTCCAGCCTTAGATGTAACAAAATCTTATAAAAATAGCTACTTACCAACCAGCCTGCCTGAGCTTTAGTTGTTTTGCAAAGAAGTACAGGCAACTGTGTCTACCAAAGCAGGTAGACACAATCTAAAGACTTGTAGATGTAACTGCCGCAAAAAGGGTGAGGAAGCAAATGCATGCCACACCTTTCTGATTTTATTTGTCAAGAAAAGAAAAAAAAATACTAAGAAACCACCGTTTTCCTTCCATCTTGCAATTATGCGTTACTTTGTCTTGGCCTGTCACATAAAATCCCAGTAACATACTGTGAAGTTTGTGGTTGTACTGTGACATAAATGTGGAAAACTTTTAAGAGGTATGGCTCTGTTTTTTACAGGGCACATCTCAGTTCCTTTTAGTCTCTAGTGGTGGATTCTCTCCCGCAGCCTGCCCAACGGTTCTCACTCGCATACGCAAGCCACCACACGTAATTAAATTTCCACTGTGGTTTGTGGCGTTAAATTGCTTCTCGATGGACACGCCGCTTTTACGCGGAGATGAGGCTTTCCCTTCAGCAGCTTCAAAGAGCGCAGCCACTAGGCAGAGCAATCTCTGGGGGGCAATCGTTTGACCCGCCTGCAAGGTGACTCTGCAGCCTCCCGGTGTAGCTGTCAAAAAGATTAGCTCATCACGGGAACACACACGCCTTGTCTGAGTCATCACACATTAGCCACTCTTTTAACAGTCCTTCCTCTCTCAAAAGAAACAAAGGCGTAACTGTAGGCATGCCAGAGTGGAGGCTGTCACTATCTATCTGACACAAATATGACAGATTGGGAGGACATTTATCTTAATTAATATCTGGGACGGATGTGTAATTATATGACAAGTACAGATGGGAATGCAGGGAAGCGGCTCGTCGCGTTCTTTGAGGCTTACAATCGAAGGGCACGATTAAGCTTTTATCAATGTAATGATTAACAACAACTGCCAATTTGGTTAAGTATTACCTGATGCAGACGAGCAAGTTCTATCATTTAAATTGAGTGAAATTGGAGGTCTCCAGTTTCAAATGATGCCACTTTAGGCACATTGCTTTTCAAGACAAACAAAGAAAGTAAAGAAAAACAACTCACTGTTCTATTTTTATTCACATGGCTACAATTATATTTCTGGGTAAACTGTGAGGATACAAACAAACACATATATTTACTTCCTCCACATGAGCCAGAATTATGCCGAAGTCCTACTTTGCGAGCAGGAAGCCTGCTGTTATCGTGATTTACAACGAGGTTTTCCTCTTTGCTCGGTTAGATACGGCGAGGTGCAAAGTGTCACATTCCTCTTCTGCTGAGCTGAGCCTACAGAGTTAAAACCAAATTACATCATGCAGGGGGGTCGAATTACCTCTGGACCTTTTCTGTGGCCGTCAGTGTTTAAACAGACAACAGAGTACATGTTCAACAAAGGAACACCAAACACTGGCATTAAATGTTTGCTGTTGATCCCCTCACCTCACCGGCGTGCACTTCTTACATGTCAGCAGGACAAACTGTGCTCTCAGCTCAGACTATGATAACAGACAACAGAGTTTAATGGTTCTTCTATATCAACAACGAGCTGCAGCTTCTGTCTGATCAGCTACTCCACTGCTGCTTGTCTCAAACACGCCTACTGTGCCTTGCATGATGTGTTTGCATTGGAGTTACAGTTCCAAATTACATCACTGCAACAAAGACCTGATAAGGCTGGCTGTGTAATGATTGCTTTATGAGCTGCGTGTGAAGCAACGGTGTGATACAGCCGTTCTGAGCTGTTTGCAGAGCCACGAGTGGCAGTATTTGTCTGTGAGAAGGGCTCTTGTTTGACTTTTTGACAGCAGTACAAGGAAGTAGATAAAAAAAAAATGACAAGATGAAGTATCTGCATGCACACACATATTCACTCATTCAAATAATTGAATTCGGGTCAAATCAACCGTCTAGGCATGCAGAAACTTTTGAGAACAGTTTGGGAAGAACCCCTTTGTGTTCCAGCACGACTCCATACCACTGCACAAAGCAAACCTATGCCTGACTTCAGCCATGAAGTGTTAGACATGCAAATCCGATGAGGTTTATAGTGCACAGAGATGGAATATTTTTCACAAAGTCAATTGGTACAGTCTTGAAACTTCACATTCTCTCAAGGCCATGTATACTGATCCATGCAATGGGTTTCCATGGGCAACACAGTAAAAAGAACTGAACAACTGCACTCTAGAGAAGTAAAGACATGCTTTATGGTGTGACAATTATGTGAGTTGCTTGGACAAGGATATTTCCCCGACTATATTGTCTCAAAGTGTGGTGCAAAGGAGATTACCATGTGAGGCCAGATATTTACAACATTTTTATGCTCTCAAGTTTGTGAGTTTTGGGAAGTGAAGACATGAGTGAGCAAGTTTGATTAAGAAGAACTTCACCACACAAAGTCCAGACCTCAACCCAGTGAAATTACAGTAGGATATTTTCTATCCCATTATGACTGTGAGTCATTCCTTCTCATCCAACATCAGTGTCTGACCAAACAAATGAAGGAATTGTTTTAAAAAAAATCCTTTAAACACACTCCTAATCTTTTGGAAACCCTTCCCAGTAGAGCCGAAGCTATTCAGCTCCAATAAGAGGCCGGTGCATTGCTGCACAAATGTATTTGTTCCACATCTAAGTAGGTCATGCTATTGACTGATGTCTCTCTCCCCCTGCTCTGTTGCTTTGAAAATATAGAACATCTATTGATTTTTAGGACATAATCGAACAAGAAAAGATCAATGATGAAAGTACCAGTCACGCATTAGACCTTCTTTGCTAGTGGAGTCATATTCAATCTTTTATCAGCAAGCACAACCCCCCACTCCCATCCCCATCACACCGAGGCAAATATTTCCCGAATTAGCAGACTGTCGATTGCCTTTTCTGAAGTGTGACATGTTCAGGCTTTGACTGGGGTGCTGAAAGTTTGAGTTATGCTGCTCTCCTTATATCATCCTGACTGTGACATTTTTAAAGCTGCTGTTACTGACCCCGAGTTACAATCCTGGCGTTTATCCAGTCTTTGACATTGGCCTGAAGTTGTTTTTAAACCCTTAAACCAGTGGAGCCCATCTTGAAACGTTCGTGTTCAATGACAGGTTTCTGTGGGCTTTGATCTCATATGTCCCTGGGTCATTAGTTGCATCACATACCTGCTATCTGACTTTAATGACATGCTTTAACAAAGGCTTGATAAAGTCATAAAATCATATTCTTTACGGAGTTAGCACATAGCTCATTGCTTAAATGACAGGAAAGTAAAATGATACTAAAGTATCTGAATCCCATGGTAAAGAAGGGTCACTGTTATAAAGCTGTTTTTAATGTTGGGTTATGTCATTTTAATTAGGCCTAACATGGAGCAACATGGAGGATATGCTAAGTGAGCAAAGACAGGTTTCATGTTTGTAGTTACACTACAAAACTAAATCTAAGCACTGAACTCTATTTTACTGAACTCTATTTATTTTGGTGTTTTCCTGTGTGTTAATTTGGGTTTCTGTGTTCTGTTGAGTCTCCGTGTCGTCCTGTTCAGTTGCTACCCGTGCTGCCTGGACTATTGAGTGTATTTCTCCATTAAAATCATCATTTACTCTTCATTCCTGGGTCTACCACACCACCACACGTCATAACAGTCACATCTATGCATATTCAAAAGACTTGTGTTTGTCATAAGAATCACATTTATTTTTGGTAATTTCTGGTTAATTTTATCTTTGCTGAATCCTGTGCGCGTCCAGATGTTTCTGTAAATCTTGCTGCATGACAACGTAACCAACCTGACTGCAGTTCTGTGCCCCTCAAGTTAGTCGATGAGAAACCCTGTCACCTCAGTAGGATCAGACTCATTCATCCCGCAGCACTACATCTTTTAAGTTTCTTTTCAGTGGACAAGTGATTATCACAATACTGCCTAAAGGCCAGTGTCCTGAAACTTTTAGATGTGCCTCTGCTGCACCTGAATAGAATAATTAGGTCATTAAGGCTCTGGGGAACTTATCTACACAAGGATGGTGTAATTAAGCCATTTCATTCCAGTGTTTTGTACCCGTGGCACATCTAAAAACTGCAGGACAGCGGCCCTTAGGGACTGGAGTTTAACTGTGGCCTAAGCTGTTGAATGACTGTAAAATATCTCCATGGCTCAATCTAATCATGAAATGAATAACTGTTCATCTACTGAGTCACTGACGTCTTTAAGTTAGATAAAATTATGTTCTAACAGTAAAAACTGCTGTGTTGTACCATGAAAACTTGTTGTTTGAACAATTTAATTTTCATATTTGTACAATATATCATGCTTCTACATGACAATATTTATATTATAACAATGTGAAGTTTTTTTTTTGTTTTAACAAAGTAAATATGGATGCTGTAATATTTAATATACAGTTCCTAAGTGAAAAGTACATGTGTAACATGGTATATTGTACAGACAAGATATATATGTTATAAAGCAATACAATTTTCATGACATAAAATAAAATAGATCTATTTCTTTTTGCCTACACCTCTGTAGAAATACATTTTGAGTTACTCTCTTGCATGATTTACGAGAATGGCTCACGAGAGCGGAGGCAGAAAGGACTTCCACTGGGCTCTAAACCAGGACACTGAGCCGTGGTCTCAGTTGTGCTCTAAAACATGTTTAAATGTTGCTGACCAGACAAATGTATCCCTGGGCCGCATGTCTGGTTTTGCTGCTACCGTTTTTCCCCTGACTAAAGATCACAGATGGCGGATAGTTCAGCATGCTTGACTTCTTTCGGTGTCTCCAAGTCTTTAGCAGGTCTGTGTTCCTTCCCTTTTATTTACTCATTTTCCATTTCTGCTTTTTCCTCTACAGGGTCACAGGGGGGACTGTCACCAGGGGACAGATGGGGGACACTTTGGACAGATTCCACACAGTATCCACTTCAGTCAAGTTTTATCAAGGAAACCAGAGAATCTGGAACATGTCCTGGGATTTATCCTAAATCTTAAGTTCAGTGCAATTTAAGAGTAGTATAAAAAAAAAAGCAACAAACAAACCATAAAAGAAGCATAAAAAAACAGAATGAAAAACTACTATTACAAATAGTATCTAGAATTTATAATAGTAGTTTTAACAGAGGTCGTCTACAGGATAACAAAATAAATCAGCATGAATTAAAAGTCAAATAAGCACTTGAGCTTATTAGTTTGAGACTCACTCATTGATAAGAAAAACATGCAAATTGTCAGATACAACTTTCTGAAATTAGGTTCCTTTATAATGATGGATACTCCCTCCATCAGTGATAGAAGGTTAAGGCAGTATTTGGAATAGAGCCACTGATCCTCCACATCGAAAGGAGTTGGCTGAAACCTGGCTTAGTTGGCTCTACTGGTATCTCCATCTGGGGTTAACGTTGTAAATATATGTTTTATAGGTTGAGTTTTGAAAATATAATCTTTGCAACAAAGAAAGACACATCATTTTGAGCTGTTTAAAGCGTGAGACCTATAGAATTACAGGAAAAGTCTCAGAGTCAAGGCTCTAATGCTGGGATGATTTTGGGTTCTGACTGAATAAGCCTTCACCACTTTTAAAGATAAATTGTTTATCTGGCAGAATTCTGGGTTTAAGGTAGGGAAAAAAGTGGTTACTGTGAGAGTGTAAACACACAGATACTTGCTAACATCAGTGGCTAATGTCTCTAGAGCTAGCATGTGCTATGTAAGTTCTTATCGGAGCTATGCTAATTGAATCTTTAGTTACAAAAAGCAATAAAATTCAGGTTGACATTCATAAAACCCAGACACCTTTTGCATGTGAGGCAACTGGTGTCCTGTAATCAAACAGTCAAAGCATGAACAGACACACCCTGTCGTCTGCATTGCTACCGATGAAAAGATGTCAGAGATAATATTCCTAGCCTCCACCGGTGTTATCTGCACCGGTAGCTGCCTGACATAACTTGGGCTGATGCTTGTATCTGTCTGAAGACATGCAACACAACAACAACAATGCTTTTTGGTATTTGAGTTTAAAAAAGAAATCAGATACTGAAAATATTTAAAGCCGTCTCAAAGGATGTCCGAAACAGATAGTCTTTCAGAAATACATTTACAAAGTTGGAATGAGTGGGTATCTCCATAAAGAATTTTTCCATAGCAACATTTTGAAGTCACTTAATTAAGCAGTATTTTTCTCCTTGAGCAACTTATAAGTCAAGTTTGTTGTTTTTAGTGTATAGGCGGTGAGAAAGTGTCTACAAGAAAGCCCTGGCAGCCAACAAGGAATTTAATTTGCTAAAGCTCTAGGGAGTTGAAGGAAAACATTTCCATCAGACTTGTGTGAACCTGTACTTTTGCACCAATCGGAACTGTTTTTTGAAGTTTATAAAGACTCATACATACCAACTGGTCAAACGGTGTGAAAGTAATAAAATCAGTACATTTGCACTTGTTGACAACCAACAGACATGGCCGCAGGGCGAAAACAAACAGTGATGAGGGAGTCTTTCACATGACTTGATTGACTTCCTTACGCTTTGGCCAGACCCGACTTCTACAAAGTAATAATCATTTAAATAGTAATTTACCAGTCACCTTCCAAATTTCTCGAGGCAGTTGCATCGGTACACTTTAGTTTGCAAGGTAGTAAATCAGATCGCTCAGAGAACCAAACATCTTTTTTAAAACCTGTCTCAAGGAAATAGCATTCCTTTGTAATGACTTATGTCTTTGCTGTTGCTTTAAAAAGAATCTCCTTGAAATAATAGCAGACACTTTCCTTAACATTCATCAAGCTGAGACAGAGACTCGAGGAATCAATAAAGTAGCTACTATAAATATCGAAAGTGGTTGTCTGTCTGCTTTAAACTTAGCAATGTGGGTTGACTTGGTAAATACTATATGTATATAGTTGAAAAAAAAACAACAACATACAAATAATGCACATCAAGTGGTGCTATGAAATGTCTTCCACCACAATCTACAGCAACAGAGAAAGCAGTCTGCAGAGGCTTGAAGCCGCACATTTATCACCCAGCTGTTTTCTGAAGTGGGACGTAGTGGAATCTATGCAATGTAGCTCTGCTTGCCAAGATCCCGATTCCTCTTGTGATTCTTCCTCCATTCCAATAAAAATAAGGAGATAATAACTGCAGCGCATTAATACACAATCTATATATGGACTGTAGCGACATTCCTGAAGAGTCATTATACGCAGAGCTGTACGCCACAACTATTAGTTATCTGGGTATTGATGTATAACCAAGTGTTCCTCGAGGATAAGTTTAAATATATTTGTTTTACACAAATTCCATTTTTTAAAAATGATAAAAGAACTGATACAAGATTTTAAAACTGGATTAACAGAACTTTAAAATAACTGCAAACCACCGTGAATTCACTCAGTAGGTCACAATGATTCTCAAAGAAATTATATGCATCAACCCGTGTATTTTTCTTTAGTATATATCTCTTGTAGTTGTTACATAATCATGGAAACAGAGAGGTTCCTTTGCCAAGCGACACTCACCGGCTCATTCTTTGGGAATCCAATACAATATAAAGGATAGGGATCTTCTTCAGGGTCTCCTACCAATAAGACACGCCACATGAACCTTCAAAGGGATACTGTAGGATTCCTAACCAGAAGCTCAAACTACCTCCGTTGAAGCCCTTTGACAGAGGAGAGCAGGTCCTCTATTATTAGCAAAAAAAGGAGGCTTTGCTTCAGGGTTGGAGATTGTGGGGCCATTATTATAACCTGACCTTGTGTCAGACAACTGGAGGAAACCTCATAAATAAAAGAGGTCACACAGATTGTAAAAGGGTTGTTTAGACTGTTCTTCTGTGAGAAGCCTAGGTTCATTTATTATGTCGGTCACATTCCCATAGAGCCTTTTGGGGGCCCAACCTGATGCAGCAATGCCAAAATATAAAATAGATTACAAAATAGCATAAATAGACATGGAAATGTTTCCATAAGCAGAAGTATTACAGCTGACTCGCAAGGAGACTTATTAGCCCAGGAAAGCTGCCTGACTCGTCCTGTATTTTAGTTATTTATCATCATTACTTTTATTTCTGTAAAAGTAAAACATCCTCATGTTTTTCAACGTAGACTTTAGATAACGTAAGGTCACAATGCCCAGCCATCTATCTGCATGAGGAGACGAGCTGTCAGTGAACACACCACATGCAACATAGATTCAAATAGCCATTTGGTCAAAGGAAATTGTTAACACTGCTGCTGGCCTGAACGTTTTTTGGTCACTGCACTGAATGTACTGTGTTTAACTGGTGATGTCATCTCAGCAGGTCTGTTTGTCGACCGTGTGGTTAAAACCTAAACATGGATTCGGGAGCTTTCATAAACAATAATTTAAAAAGCCTAACCAAAGCCGCAGAAAGAAATATATACACACCAATAGTAACTTACTAATAAGACAGTAGGAGGTCCGTGCTACCATAAAAGCCTCCCGTAAACCCTCCCAGACAGCCAAAGTCCTCCTGAGTCCTATCAGCAACAGCCTGCTAAGAGGCTTTATCCTCCCACTCCACCCCGCCCCGGCAAAAAGAGTTGTCTGTTAGGACAGGGAGGCATCGCAGGAGTCAGCCGAGACAGGTGGCTATCCCCGCAGGGTATGAACGTGGGGGCTGGGAGGCTGAGCAGTGCAGTCATCAATGAACAAGCCCAGACAAAACCCTGGTGTTGTTTCAGCAGTGTGGTTTTTCTTGCAATATGTAGAGGAAGCAGCATTGGCTTTTTTCAAATTGGAATCAAATTGCTTGGTGGTAGAACTAATATGTTGGTTTTGATTGAGAGTGAACACCCTTGATCCTTACTGATAAACAGTGTCTATTTCCATAGCAGCAGAAAGTTAGGCAACAAACTTAAATGTTGTAAAGTGTTTTTGGCCCGCTTCATCATGTGACACCAGAGGGGATTATGCCAGGTCACTACCAGGATGTGGACAACCTTTGCTTTCTACATTGTAAAAACTTTTCTGCAACAGATAACTGCAGTGCTAACACCAGTTTGTCCAAGAGAACAAGAGGAGGGTTGGCTTCAGCTGCACCCTCACTCATTACTCCCTGAGCAAAGAGCAAAACTGCTTTTGGTCACTTTGGATCACGTGATATTAAAGTTAATTGATTAGTGGCTACCAATATTTATATTAATGCAACCAATATGTGACCTTAAAGCGTAGTGAGTGATCAGTGCACTTAGAAAAACATCATGTCAGTTCAGTCCGCTTGTTAGCGCTCAGGAAAGATTTAAAAAAATCACTCAAAAGCAGACAGGATCACTTTCGTTTTGCACAAAGGCATTCTTTAAACGTCCCTGAGTCAGAGCAGCAGTAGAGATCCTCCAAATCCTACTCAAACAGACATGATCCTGTTTTTTAAATCACATTTCTATAATTGGAATATCGGGAGGCTGTCAATGAAACGTTGCCAGCTTTGCTTCCGAATCACTCACTCGGACATTATGGCTTCTTGAAACCAAAGTAAAATATTGACAATGCTGTTGCAGGGATTTTAATTTTTTTGTTCCAAGTCAGTCGTAGCTGAAAGCATGTTTTTGGCGATAAATGGTGCTTGCAGGATTTCAAATACTGATGACTTGCTGGCGTGCCCTGGGAAGGCAGGACAGTAACAGGGGAACACAGCGTTTGCTTCTTCCCAAGAGGATCAGATCTCTTTCACATTAGAGATGACAGTTAATGAGGGAGTGCAGACAGAATGGTTGAGAAAATGGGATCTGCAGGAAATCGGCTGTTTTGGGGGATAATGAGCACGAAAATGATGGAGGAGAATCAAATGGAACATAGCTGATGATGAGTATTCAGAATTGAATATGTGGCAGGATATCTCAGGAGATGGAAATTTGGGGGAAATTATGTGGGGTGAGCCAGCAAACATGAGCTAATATTCAGCGGATTAGTCAAATATCTGAATTACTCCACCACAAAGATTAGTTAATTTATTAATTTATTTATTTATTGACGACATTGAGTCAAATAAGCATGGCGGTTTCCTCCGTGACCGCAAGTTGCACTCATTCGACGTAAAGGGGAGTTCTGGTAATTAAGGACCATTCTTCCACAGGGAATTATTTTCAGAGGGAACGAATGTGTTTGCCAATGACACGATCAATTGTCTCCTTTTTATGGCAGGGTCATCTTGTTGCCGGGAAACACTTCATAAGGCTGCTGAACTTTAGGCCCATTGTCAGGAGAGCTTACCAGCCATACTGGGTTCTAAATAATTAATGTGGGGATAGTTGAGGAATCAGCAGCACAAAGCTGATTATTTTCTCAATTGAAATGGTAAAATAATAATAATAATAATTAAAAAATCTCCTAACCTTAACACAAAAACAGTTATTTCCCCTCTATCACGGATCTAAATTTGGTTGTGAACAAGTAAAGCAGAAGTTCTGCCAGGGTTAGTGTCTGCTGCCTTTCTTTCCTATTATAGTCGTGGAAAGGACGCCAGGAAATGAGGACTGAAACTGGTTTATCAAATGAAGTAAAGGTTTGTTTTGTTACCTACTTTGTCTTTGCCGAAAGGTTCCCGGCTGAAGTGTTTTACTGTTTAATCTCACAGCTCTGGCTGTGATCAGGAACAGGCACTCGGTCCAAAATGCCTTTAAAGGTACAGCGCTGCAGCTCAGATCTACACAACGAGAAAATGAAAATGAGTGGATAACAAAAACAGAAGGCCGCCTTTATTTTCACTGTCTTCAATGTGCAGCCTAAAGCTACAAAATTAAATCTAAATATTTTTCTATATAAACCCTAGAGCTTTAAGTGTGACTTTTAAGTTATAATACTCCCCAGATATTCATTTCCATCTGCCTGCTGCTTCTCAGTCATCCAGGACGTGACAGAACTAAAAAAGACTTAAAAATAAAGCAACTTAAGTTATAATTTAAACAGCCCATAACTTGTATAGGGAGCCAGTTCAATAAATCAATGTTTATGAGGAATTTTATTGAGAGCAGTTACTCATGAAAGCATTTTTATTGAGGACCTTACAATTTTGTAAAGCTGTAACAGAGATTAGATCAGTCAGACTGAACAAAACTTGTATATAAACAACATCTAAATTTTAGTTTTACTTCTCAACAGGTTGCTTACTTAGAAAAACATGTTTGATGTGCATTACTAGTCATTTTTGGTCCTGCAGATTTAATGTGGTTTAAAAACTTTTAAAACCACATTTTAGGTTACATTTCACTATAACTTTGCTGACAAAGAATTTTCCTATTTATGGTCCCCCTCAATAATGAGATGGGATTTACGCCCTTGCTTATGGTGTGTGAATTTTACTCTTCCAGAAAGTGAAATACACGTGAAATGTAGATTTAAGGTTTAAGATTAGTGTTATGACGAATGATGAGTAAGTTTTTCCAACCACAAGAGCTTATTAGGAACCTTAGTCTATGGAAAGCTTCATAATGTTTGTCTATTGTTGACATGACTTGTGGTCATGGTGTAAAACTGGCTGCACCGGTTTATGTCTTCACAAAAGAGCATTTCACAGCTGGCACTAGATTTTGTTTGCGCCTCGCAATCAAGAAACTAATAGATGTAATAGATGTTTCCTTGTGCTTCCAAATCCTGGAAGATATTTGGTTTGGAATATATTCCTTAATGCCAGATTGATTTTTATAGGCAGAGATAATCCCACTGTTTCTGATACTTATATAAAACATCTTCTTTGACTCCCAATAACACTCAATGGCACTAAAGCTCATGAGTGACTTCTCATCAACCATCAACATAAATGAATATTAATCAGAACCAGTTTATAAGATTAATTTTGCCAAACCATTGAACATCCTCATGACCTTGAGGCTCCTGAAGACTTTTTACTTGAAACATTTCTAACTTCCCACTTTAGCCAGCTGGACTGTGTACTAACTTAGTACACTTGCTTTGAGCCTTTACTCAAAGCAAGAGGGTTACAGTCCCTAACCCAAAATTATTTAAAAGTTTATTAATTTGGTTAAGGGAGCAAATGTGTTTGACTTTACAGGCTACAAAATTTTAAAATTATGTAGTTATGTAATTATGTAGTTTAAAAGTATACTTTTATGTTTACCAATTTCTCAAATCTGTTTTGGATTTGAGAAATTGAATACATTTAGCTTCCACCCTTCCATCTGGGTCTTCTGCTGTATTTTATCATATGTATTGACAGCAAAATACTCACCCTTTCTTAACTTCAAACTTGGTTATCTGGGCTAAAATGCTAACAAGCCAATGTTCATTTGGTCTGTTAGCTCTGAGGCGATCAGCTCGCTACAGCAGCTGTCTGCAAATTTAATTAATCACAATTTTATCTGTGCGTAACAAGGATTTTGTTGTGCTCCTAATTTGAAATATAAAATCTAACCTAGTGCTGTTAGAAAAAAAATAGCAAGATTTTAGCCATAAACAAATGCTTAACTTACTAAAACCCTAATTAAATTCAAACAGCATTACAGCAAGTTACAACTTAAACAAATTAATCTCAATAAATAGTATGCATGGAAATATAGAAGCCTATTATATTTTTGAGACAAATTTGGAAAACTACATGAATCTGTTTTTGTATTTCCTTTATCCTGTGCATGACAGAATTCTGCTATGCCCACTTTGACATGCAGTGATTTACTGATCTGTAAGGAATTGCGGTTCAGTGAATATATAATTATTATCTTCCAAGAGGAGATTGCTCAAGGTTAACTTGGTTTGACTGGGGTCAAGATCTGCAGAGATCATTAATTCGAGTATGACACCGGTGGCATACGAGCACAAAATGTGGGACAGCAATTTTGATGAAGGTGGAAGTTGACGTGGAGCTCTGATTACGTAAATTATAATTTATATATATATATATATATATATATATATATATATATATATATATATATAAAGCTGCCTCGACATTCTTGGATGCGTCTTGTAGTGTTTACAGAAGCTTCAACCATGGGTTAAATCTAAACCTCAGCTGAGACCTTTAAAACAGCAGACTTAACCTGTGAATTTATTTTTTGTTTTTTATTAGCAGGAAGAGTTTCAAGCATCCCCCTGCTCCTTCTGAATACATTGGTTCCCAAGAGCAGCAGAGTTTAATGAGCCTCTCTAGAAGTGGCACTCAGATTCACAGCTTGGGAGATGGCCAACAACTGCTCCCTGAAGACTGTCTTCTCGTAATGAATGTTTTCCTGATGGGAAGAAGTCGAACTTCCACTTATGCGATAATTTAATGAAAGCTATTTGCTAGCCCCGAGAAGAAATGCTCTCAACGTCACTGAATATTGAATAAAATGGACCTCGGGGTAATGCAAGGCTTGGTGTACAGCTAAGTATTTTTCCTGGATGAAACGAGATATTCTCCTTTCGGGTAGGCCCTTTTCCATTGCTTCATAAAAATTCTCAACATGTGGCTCTTTGGCCTGGAAATGTAATAAAGGAGTTAAAGAAAAAAAAAAGTATTCTGATTTGCCGTGTCCTTTAAAACAGTGAACACTTAGACCACACTGGCTTCACAATCATTTATTCTTCGGTTCACAGTACTTGGGACAAAACCTAGAAGGCAGCAGATATGTTCACAGGAATCAGTTGAAAGTTATTTATTGTTGAAAGTTGTAGAACAATCTAACGTAGCTCTGGAATGAGCCACAGCCTTGCAGAGAGTGAGACAAATTAAAACAGGCCGAAGCAATTTCATAGTTAGTACATTCTGAATCCGTGGCTTCCTGTCTGAGGGGTCAGCTTTGTCTTCGGCTCGTTTGATGTCCCACATAAAACCCCACTCCAATAACCCATATCCCATAACCTCATTTGGTAGCATGGTGACAGTTTCCCAGATACCAAACAGTATCCGTTTCCCTTCATCATGTGGCATGGGTCCAATCTCCATGACTAATTTGGCAAATGGATCTGCACTAGGAGTCATGCCTTGATTGTACAACTGTGTAATTATTGATGCTGAAGCGAGTATGCAGGGTTAACAGAGAAGAAAAATAAATCCTTTTTTTTCTTCTTTTTTTTTTAGCATTTTTCAGTAGCATTTTTGCTTCTGAACTAAGGAAATTTGAGTTGATTTGTGATTGTTTGCTCTCCTCGCAGCCTGGATGTCACTGAACCTCAGATTGGGGTGAGCATAGCTGCTGATAACAAAGACAGAAGAACTTTACTCTGAAAATATCCACACAAAACAGTGTCTGTGTGTCTTTCGAATATTTATGCCAAATGTCTGGCTTTTGTCCTCATTTTCTATCTCAAGGCCTGCTGACTGTTTGCAGAGACATTACATGTCACATTACAGCCACATTTCTCCACAGATCAGTAAGTAGTATGTTTTTGTTCCTTAATTATAACTTGAAAAGTGTGAAAAATATTTGTTTTCAGCCCCTTTTAGTCTGCTATCCCTAAATAGATGCTAAGTAGATGCCTTGAAAGGTTATCACTATTTAAATTACTTGTAAGGGCAAGTGCTAACAATTGTCTCAAAAGTCAACAAATTGGTAAGTAGAGTCCAACTGAATATAATTGAATTTAAAGACAAAATGGTCTCAGAAATTTGCTAGAGAACATTGCAGAAGACACTGTCATAAAAACAAATTTATTTAACATGAATAAATTAATCTTGTATTTCTAAACTTCCTGTAAAGTTTTCCAAAAAACATTTAAGGGGCGAGAGAAAACATGTGGAAGAAAGTGGTATGGATAGATACAATCCGAATGAAAACGTTTTGGTATCCATTCACAAAGAGGTGGTAGAACACTTAACATTACACATCATCCTGAACACATCATTACCGTGACAAACAGTTGATGGTGGGAGCATTATAGTGTGGTGATGTTTTTTTGTTTTTTTTTCTTCAGCAGGCACAGGGAATTTGGCTTTAGGCCATGGATCTGCAATTTTAGAAGAAACCTGGTTGACGGGGAAGAGAAGGAGATTCGACTTCCAGCGGGACAACAACTCCACACTAGGGCTGAAACGATTAGTACCTCGATCATTAAAATTCCTCAAAGAAAATTTACCCACCTCGAAGCTTCGTAAATTTATGTTTTATTATTTAGTGCACAGTGTTCCGGCCGGGACATTACTTGCGTTGTGCGTAACTCTACTTTGTTTGGCCTCTGAGTTGTTGACCAATGCTAAGTGTTAGCAGCATAATGTCTAATTTTCTAGTTCGGCCGTGGGTATTTTATTGATTGGTGATAATGCCATCGTTTTTGGGGGACCCATAAGCAGCCTTAAAATGACTCGCGTGATTCCTGGAGTACGGCAGCCTTTCTCTTCTGGGATGTGCTGGTTCAAAGCGAACGGCGGGAAGAGCGCTGCGGGAGTATTGATACAGGTGATCGGATAGACTGAACATGGCAGGCGGCTGAGTAGTTGATGCTGACAGTGTAAGTGTAACTTTACAGATGAACCGCACAATAAATTTCATAACATCCCAGTCTCAACAAACGGGTGGTGGAAATCATTGTGGCGGTGCATGGCTGGTAGATGAGTTTCTGAGTGGGACGAACGAAGATCCCGAAAATATCGGAGAGGTGCAAAAAAAAATGGTTTTGGTTAAAGTATATTCATGTATTAGAATAGCCCACTCAAAGTCCAGACCTATTTGCAATAGATAATTTATAGCACAACCTGCTGCTGTATTCAGATGTTCCCCATTTAATTTGACGGAGCTTGGGGCGTTTCGCAAAGAGGAGTAGGCATAATGTTTCTGCAACATGATCAAATGTTCATGGAATACTCAGCCTTTTTCCTAGAAATCAAAAAGATTAAGCTATTTCTTCCCATTTTACTTCACAGGTTTTAGACCTTAGTGATCATTTTTCAGCCTTTCTGGAGATCTTTCAAAGATTTTCGTTGTGTATTTATGACTTTCGTCCTCATTCCCAGACATTTGGCCTGACAGTAAAATGGGTTATATGTTGGTCAAGCCACTTGACACTGACCTATGACTTCTTTAAGCATAAAAGACAAAGATAAGCCAGTTTTTTTTTTCTTAAATGTTCAAAGAAAAACTCAGAATGACCCTCAAAAAACCTGGAGAGCGATTGCTCAGAACTACTTTGAAAGATAAGGTGTTCTTGAAAACCAAGACGTACAATAATGAAGGAGAACATCCACATTTTTACACAGCATTGTATATTTCTGACGACTGGCTGGGCGCTTCAGGAGACACTTAATGCCACAACAAAAACTTGTTGTTTTAGTCATTAGTGAGGCAAATGTACACCTAAAGTGCCGGTAAAACACCCAAAATGTCACTGTTCATGTTTATTGTACCGTGTAAGACTCTGGAATTGTGCTTTAGACCGATCGCAGCAATGACTGACAAAACCTGTTCTGACTGTCTCGATTATTTCACGGCCACTGGCTGCATGTATTCTTGGCTTTATGTTTCTTGTCTACTAAAGGAATATTAGTCAGCCAGCGCATAGCTGCATTTGTTTGGACATGACATTCAGGCAAGTTCGGAGCAGCTTTTTTGTGTGTGTGTTTTTAATTGAAGTGCTGACAAGGAGGTCACGCACGCCGTACACGGAGCTCTTTTTGGTTTATTGGCCCGGGTCAGCCTGACTGAGAGCTTAAGCTTGTCAAAGCCCCTGGGAGGCAGAGATAAAGAAAGGAAAACCAAATAAAGCGGCTTTGCTCATGGACGAAGACAAAGTTACAAGTATGCTTAGTGTTCCAGAATAAAGTGATTATACCCGTCTGGACCAAATGCAACACTCCGAGTGTTTATGTGCAGTTTGGTTTTTGTGAACACTCTATTTAACACAAGACGACTGAAGCTCATAAAAACTAGTGATATGTCGCAAATACTTTGTTCCCAATTAGAAAAGTTCTTTATGATGAGGCAAGGGCGGAGGAAAACCCTTGCTTCATCATAAACAGAGATGCCAGATCTCTCTCTAAGAACTAACCCAACATTCACTGGCCAGGTTCTCAAATTTCATATAATGGCTTGTCCTATGTATATTTCACATAATGGCTTGTCCTATGTTCTGCGTCGGGAACTGAAATTATCACAAGAAAGATAAAGAGCAAATGACACAGAGTTTGAGATGATAATACCTTCAGAGATAAAAATAAATAAATAAATAAATGCTCTGAATGGTTGGCATTCCAAGTCCAAATTCGCCTCATTTCTCATTTTCGAATTGTTAAATCACTAATGAGATGCAGCAACGAGGCACAGCAAAGGCTGACAAATTCAAGAGAGCCTGAACTGTAAAGATTTTAAGCAGCAAGAACGCTATGAAATTTCCAACTCATTTCAGGCAATCTAGTTTCCATTTTGACATTTTCCACACTCACATTTTCAGATGTGAAAAGATTTTTTTTTTTTAATCTTACTTCAAACATGTATGCTTACAAATACTTTGTGTAACATGATGAGGCTTTTACCATAAATGTTACAGAGTGAAGAGAAAGACAAAGAACAAGATTGTTTTCAGCATGAATGGAAGGTATAAGGTCAAATCACAACTCTGGACTTTCACTAGTTCACTTTAAGGCCTTCACTTTATTTATTTGTTTATTTCTTCCATATTTAGAGGTGGATTTGGTGGTGATGGTTACATCACTTAAATGAAGTCTTCTAGATCCTAAGCAGCCCTTCACTATCACCTTACCGCCAGTATTTCTGACCTTGGGAATGATGCTTTTTGATCTGCTCTTGTACTTCTTTAGATCAGGGCAAGATGTGAAACAGATTCTATTTTACGTGATCACTTCAAAACTAAGCTCTTTTACTGTCACCATGGTGTTTCTAGAAATTAGGAACCACAGCCAGATGACGTCTGTAGGACTGCCTATTTTAGTAGAGAGCATTTTAGGACTACCACTGATACTAACATTTTCAGTCTTTGGGTAACAGCCAATCAGCACTAAAGAAAATGAATGGTCCTTGTTGATTGGCTGCTTTGTGAGCACCAGCCAATAGCATCTCAGATAGTACTGCGTCTAGTTATTTTAGCCTCTCGTGCTGGATTTTCATCTCAGTGTTGTAAATATGCAGTGGGAAAAAAAGCATGCACAAATTTTCCATAAATAATTTAAGTCACGTTCCACAGAAAAGACAAACAGCCAGTAGGCGAATCCATAAATCCTGAACCATGGAGAGGCTTATCTTTCCCTGATATTAAGATTCGTAATTGCGATATGAAAATTTTAAATGTAAAAACAATACACAAAATAAATAAAAGAAAGCTGGAAGAAGGCACATACTTTGTCACAGTATCAGTTATTTTTTGAATAAATACAGGGGCAAAACAACAAAAACACAATATATTATTTTATTTTCTCAACAAAGATAGCAACGTTGAATAAAATGTTTGTTTTTGCCGGCTTCAAAAGCAGACATCATCAAACACAAAAATGTCAAGACAAATCAACAAAAGCAATTTTACAAACAAAGAACCTCATCAGAAGCCGGGACAACAAAAAAAGTGCCCTCGAAGCGAGCATGCGTTTCACACACGCCTACAGATAACAAATCTCTCATCTGGTGCTATAATGCAGTTTAGCCTCAGGTGTAAATGACCTCTGAGAGAAATTTCTTTGGTTTTCAGTCAAGCTTTGAATAAGACTACATGCTGAAGCCACCACTGATACCCACTGGAGGCCAAAGGCTTTATTAACTCCAGTCAGTTAAAGTAATAAAACTGGAAAACATGTGCTGTAGGTGGCGCTCCGCATTTGGCATGGAGGAAAATTGCACTTGCTTTGAAGTTCAAAACTAATAGCTTTGCCACCTGAAAGAGTTAAACCACTTGAATCGTTCAGCATGAAATGTCCAATTTTCCAATCGGCTGCAAAGTCCTAACCCGCTGGTTTTTTCTCCGAGAGAGCCGCTTTCCTTAGAAGGAGAGGAAAATCTGCTGCTCAGCTCATGTGCAACTTTTGTTCAACCTGTTTTTAGATGGAAACCACAGACATACAGGGTAATTTAACAATAAATATAATCATAAATTGTAACTCTGCACCTTCTGAGTTTTTTTTTTTAAAGTAAAAAAAATATTAAGCAGTCATTACTACAGAGAGGATTTCTCTTGCATCTTGTGACATTTGGTAAAAAAAAAAAAAAAAGTTTGAGGTTTAGCTAATCCACTTCAGGAAAATGGTGTCAAGGGAAAATGTAACATTCCCAAACGTGCCCACGTCTTCAAAAACCTGGTAGAAAAAAATAAAAAAGGACAAAGGAGTTTTTTTTTTTTTCTTTCATATATCTCAGTAGTCTTTGTCTAGCTCATCACTACTATCTAAAGCAGTAGTATTCGTCTGATTCCACCCTGAGTTTCAGTGGCGATTTGGTGAAGGATTCTCCAGAGATTACAGCCTTATCCATTAAACGGTCGAGGTCCGTGGGCGAGGACGAGTCTCCAGGCAGGTCCTCTGCCAGAGTGTCCAGGTAGCTGCCGACGGACAGGCCGTCCAAGCCGTCGCCGTTTCCGTCGTTCAGGCTGTTGAAGCTGCCCCGCAGGGAGGAACCGTCCTGGCTGTCCGATAGGCTGTACAAGCTGCCTGTCAGGCTGCCGTCCTGGCTCGTTGCGTCCCCCTTGTCCTCCATCATCCAGCGGATGGACTCGATGCCGTCGTTGATCGACATGAGCTGCTGCATGAGCTTCACGTCGATGGCTCGCAGGTTTGCCTGCACGGTGGAAATAGACATTGTAATTTAACGTAGCGAGAATACCGAGTTACACCTCAATGTTTAATGTGTTAGAAGGGGAAAAAAATGGAATTGGTCATCATCTAAATCGGCAAGTCTGAGCTGCACAATATATATTAAATCACAGCAGTCATCAGAGTACCAGTCTGTGCCATATCTTACAAAGAACTGAGTAATATTTACACCATTTGGTTCAAAAATGTATTATTAAACCAATAAATTCTGCGTATAGATATTTTTAGCTTGTCGAATGTCACACTCGATATTAATCTTAGTCAGGAAAATGTGGATTAATCTTAATCAATAATGTAGTTTCCATTTGATACAATGCATTCGCATTTGCTCACTTACCAACAAAAGTTAAAGTCACTATCTATCTTACACTCATTGTCAGTATGATTATTTAATAATCATTTAATGTTTATGAAAGTAGTAGTATAATATATGCTTAACTATAAAATAAACAGAATCTCATATGTAATGATTTGAGTGGATGAGTATAATATATAGTTGGTTGAAGGATATGAAATGAAAACAAGAAAGGACAGGAGGACAACGAGTATGTAAGAAATATGCATGCCTGTTGGCAAAGCTGTGGACTGACCTTGAGCCTCACTTATGAGATAGATGATTCATAACCCAAGAAATTGCCCAAAATTCTGATGTAACAATAATAAAAATGTCAACTTGAATAACAGGTATTGGCAAAAAAAATAAAGTAAAATAAATACTAATCAGTGCAGAAACTTGGCTTTCCAATCCACTCTCGTTAAATTGACTTACCTCCCTTGCCCCCCACAACTATATTGGTTTCTTATACTTAGAAGGGGGGAAAAAAAGCAGGACGAACAAAACCATCACCACGACTATTACTAACCAAACACCGGATCAAGTTGCAAAGCTCAGCTTAGACCTTATAATGAGTAGTTGGTGGCTCTTTTTTTTTTTTGTTTTTTTTTGTTTTGTTTGCTCTTAACTGTTAGTGTTCTCATGGTTGGAACAGTCAGTGCTGTTTTGTTTAGACTATCAGCCTTTACTACGTGGCACAGACCACTAGCAGTTTCCATCCACGATAATGATATATGCCATACACAGAGGGACCATTGATTGAACTCTCTGGCATGACGAACCGTGCCACTGGGTGTGTGTGTCTGTGTGTGTTGGGGGTGGAAGTGGACCGCATTTTTGCAGTGTATCACAGGGATTCCCCCGTCTGTGGGTGACAATCAGCATGAATGAAAAACAACAAATGGGCAGTTGTTACATCCTGCCACCGGGACACGACAGCCCTTCTCTGTTCCTGCGAAACCGGTGGAAAATTTTCCTTCAACATCTGTTTTAGGCCGTAGCATCCTAAACTAATTGGTTTGTTTACTTATATGGCAATGACTACTTGGGATTTTTGAGGGTTTGTCCCATGGAGAAGGCCAACTGAGATAATTGCAAGTGTAATATTATCCCCGACATCATAATAAATCAAATCCTAACACAAACTCTGCAGTGCAAGAATAGTCCACTGGTCATCCTACAGGGCGGCTTCACAGAGTAAAAACCCGGTCAACCAGACCATCTGCTCAGGAACCCTAATACTTTTGTGACCTTAGTCAGTCTAAACAACAGTCAGCTGTCTGGAAAAGCTCCCGTGGAAAAAGTACCTCTATGTGTACTTAAAACAAAAAATAAGAGACAAAAAATGCATCATATCGTCTAACAACCTTTATTAAAAACAAAAAAGGCAGAAAGTATTCTTATAGTGGCCAAGATGACAGTTGTAATTATGTTACCTGTGACATTTTTATTGTTATTTTGATTTTAATACAAAGATCTAACCACAACACAGAATAAAGACCCGATAAAATTAATTAACCCTTTTAGTTTTTACAGAATGACTGTCCATGTGTGTAACACATATTAAAAAAGGTTGTTGCTCAAAACATATTATTTTAGCTGGGATTAAACCATCTGATCATCCGTGGAAGTTAAAAATGAAGTTATTAAAATAAATAAAAAACTGATGAATAACAACAAAATCTTAGATATTGCCATGAAAGATTCAACAAATTACATGAACAATAAGATTGAAATAATACAGTAATTGCATCTTTCCTATCAGCAGGTCTGCCACTGCTGTTTGTGTCCCAATAACTTAATTTGTGATTACACTACAAGCTGAATTACCTCCTCAAAAACAGCTATTTTAATTTGTTATTGGGATGCCACAAATTTAATTAGCCCACCTAAGTTTACTATGTGTCATTTAAAGGGTGAATGCCGCATTTGTTTTAGTGCAGACTGTCCTGTCTTGCTGATTGTAGCACACTGCAGCCCTTCCTCCACCTGTTGCTATGCACTCCCATCAGCTGGCTGAAAGAAAGGCCCCTATATTTATTTAGAAATATGGCTGTTTATAAATCCCAGGAACAGTTGCCGAGATTTGTGTTATCTTTAATATCTTTTGTGTTGTCAAAATAAGGTAAACACACATGTGATTTATTATTTTCATTAATCTCAGCAACATTTAGCAACAAATGGTACAAACATTTAAGCTTTTTTTTGTATTTGCTACTTTTCTATTATTAAACTTTTTGAAGAGTTCTCTAAGCAAAATTGATTGTTTTGTTCTCAGAAAAAAAGTTACCTTAAGTGAGTTACAAACAAAAAAAAAAAAAAAAGGAAACTCATTCTAATGCAGGACGGAAATTTGATTAAAGAAAAAAAACATTAAGAGAAAAAAGTTCTATGCTCACCATCTCCTGTCTCAAGAACAGCATTTTACCCTGCAGTCGCTTCAGGTCCGTTGAACTTGCGCAGAATTTGCAGTTGGCTAGGTGAGGCGCAGCTGACTTGTCGCGCTCGTGCCTGTCGCCGCGTCTCCCTCCCGCGAGAGACCGAACGAGACCGTCCGGGACCTTTCGACCCAACTTGGTCTCGATGTCCGTCAGGTCCGGAGAGCCGCTGCGCTCCTCGTCCATCGTCACGCTCACGGAAAACCCGCAGTGAGTGCTCTCGCGGCGCGGCTTTAGGGGACAAGTTAAACCGAGGAAAGTCAAATACAACTCGTATGTGATCTGGAGCCACACCAGCAGCCTCCTATTGAAGCCTGTAACCAGTAGGAGGACAGTTTAACGCCAGCATGCTCTCTGAGGACACTCCCATTACAAGAAGGGCTGTCTCTGAAACCAGACACCCGCCAGGTAAGTGCTGCCGCTTCACACCTCTCTCCCTTGGGTGGGGAGAACACGCTTTATGAACTGTGTGAACTTAGGAGTCAGTGTTTTCGTGTACCTCTCTCTCTACCTGGAAACAGAATAACTAACTAATTAACTAACTAAATAAATAAATAAATAAGGAAAATATGCAAATAGTGCACGGCCTCCTTATGACATTAAATAAAGGCCTATTTCCATATATTAATGGATCTATCTGCCTTTTAATTTCTGCTTTTCTTTCCATTCTGTATTTAGACCCCATTAGATAAGAAGCACATTAGAAAACCACTAAGCATAGATTTATCAAAAGTGAAATGCGAATGAAATGTGACTTCATTTGCATTCAAATGAAGTGAATGAAAGGCTCATTCAACAGATTTTTAAAAACAACTCATTTTGAATCTGCTTGTGAGAGAGTCACAAGCAGAATCGTCAAGAGTGATGAAAGTCAAAACATTCTTAAATAATAATAAAAAAAAACAGACATTAAACGTTTGACTTAATTTCCTTTTAATTACCTCATGTTTTTTATTAGCAACTTTTAATACATTAGTTGGCTAAATAAGGTGCAAAAAACAACGTGCAACTTTGCAAAATCTGCACAAGCAATATTCTTAGAAATTGAACAACAGCACCCCCTTGTGGGCATTACTGCTCCCTTAACTTGGACATGCTCGTTTCTCACAGGCAGAGATTGTTAAAAGCTGTGTTTATGGCAAACCTTTGGGTGTATATCACAGTTACATTGTACACCATGTAATAGGTTGGAAAGTAAATTACTTTAATATTCTTTACCTCATTATTTGACAGGGCTTCATCTTGTATGAATTTTACTGGTTTTTCATTAAACTCACCAGCTTTTTCAATGCATAGTAAAAATTGCAACATAAGTACAAAGAGTTAAGAATCTTAACTTTTTAGGGGATTGGGCATACACGCTGCAAGATTTCCTTCTTTTTTGGAGAACTGAACAACATTGCTTTGTTCTTGAAAAAAACAGGAGAAAAGACACGTGTTGGGGCTGTGATCTCAGACTACAGATTGGCCTTTGTCGTCGTCATAGCGCTGGTACTGATCCCCAAGCAGAGGCTGGTGGCCCTCCAT
Organism: Poeciliopsis retropinna; assembly: GCA_010277075.1. Classification (NCBI taxonomy): domain Eukaryota; kingdom Metazoa; phylum Chordata; class Actinopteri; order Cyprinodontiformes; family Poeciliidae; genus Poeciliopsis; species Poeciliopsis retropinna. The sequence continues at coordinate 7,458,762 of VMRM01000019.1, forward strand.
CTTGTTAGATCGGGCACGCACAGCACACGTGGTTGCTGCGAAGATGAGTGCCACCAACACGAGGGCGGCGACTATGGCTACGGTTATTATTTCAGTCAGAGAGAAAGGTGTGCCTAGAGGAAAAAAAGCAGGTTATTATTACTTTCAATTTGCTTAATATAGCCAAATTCTTTATGTTATAACCACAAACTTCAATGTAATTTATTTTGATATTGTGTAACAGAAGGCAAAGAGAAGAACACATAACCTACATTTTGGGATTTGTTTTCTTTGCAAATAAAAATCTGCATTTGTATTCAACCCCCTTCACTCTAATACTATTTAATATAATCAAGTACTCCCATTTTCCAGTTGATAGTAATGTCCCCACCAACTTTGCACATCTTGAGGCTAACATTTTTGCGCATTCACTTTTGTGGAGTAGCTTAAATTAAATAAAATTAGATGGAGAGCATCTGTAGAAATACTTTTTAAAGTCTTGCTACTGATTCTTAATTGGATTTATGTCCTGGATCAATCTCCCAGATGCTTTGATCTGAACAATCCCATATGTCTTGTTGGAAGGTGAACCAATACAGCAATCTTAAATACTTTGCAGGCTTTTACAAGTTTTCTTCCAGTTATTTAATTCCATCAATCTTTACATCCCTGATAAACAAAAACCCACCTACAGCATAAAGGTGCTTCCGCTGTTTCATTTTGATTCAGGGTGATAACTTTTGTTTTCTGCATTAGGCAGTGTTTCTTGTATACCAAAATACCATCTGACTTTGTTAATTTAACACAAATCTCAATAAATTACACATTTTGCGGTTGCAAAGTACCAAATTCTGAAAACGTTTTAAGAAGTAGATGTGCTTTTACAAGGAACTACAAGAGTAAATTAAAAAGAATTTGGCATACCTGGCCATTCAGCTTCATAAGAGTAACCCAGATTTTCGGGGGCAGTCACAAACATCTCTGCGTTTGTCACGGGAGGCCAAAAGGGTACCATGTTGTAACCCCTGTTATGACCAATAGGGGCGTTTTCTTCAGGATACACAGCTAAATCTGTTGGGAAATTACTCAAGTTAGAGAAAAAAATACTAAAATGCTTACACTGCATATCAGATTTAGTTGCTATAGCACCTGGACCGTGTCTCCTGAGCCATTCATCGAATATAGCATCTGTAAAGGTGTGCAGCAAGACGAAGATGGGGTCATTGGGTGACAGGTGCGTCTGTCCTCCTGTTCCATTCAGGAACAAGTGAGCCAGGTTGTGGAGGCTCCTCACTATGGGGTCGTAGTTCCCCTTGGGGGCGCTGTAGCCTAACAAAACAACATGGGAGGCCTTCTATTATGTTCATGTAGTAAAGACTAAGAGATCACTGAGCTCTAATTCACCTTCGACTGTGTTCCTGAAGCTCTCAGAGGAGGTGGAGTAGAAAGGTGGTGTGTCGAAGGTGCTAACTTGTAAGCAGTCGGCCACGTCCTGGGGCTCTGGGAGACGCTGGACCATGGGCCTGTTGACGTTTCCTGCTGGGTTTCTCCTGATGGGAGAGGTCTCTGTGCCTGACAGAGAACAGAAAAACCATTGTCGTCATTCACACACTTTTTGTTCTCTTCTGAAAGAATAAAGGGAATTTAGCGTGGTTATGAACACTTGTCTTACTGTTACAGATGGTTCCCAGCGTGTCATAGTCTTCAACACTCTCGCAAACGACCCTCCACTCTGAGAAGATAGAGTTGGGGCTTAGGGAATTTATGTCAAAGCTGCTCCTGGCTCCCATCAGGTCATCTGTGCAGATGTCACACGTGTTCCCCCCAATGGCAAAGTTCCAGTAGGGCAGGGCGAAGGAGGGATCCTGCAGCATGTCCTGCATGACAGAAACAGAGCCCAAAGTTGCAATAGGTTTCCCTCAAACCGGCAGATTAGGAGAAAAAAAAACAAAACATTTACCTGACAGTAGCCTCATATGAAGGTGATGATTACTACATTCTAAATTTGCAATTTACATTATCTGGAAAAAGCATTTTTTGATTGAGATGCCTTAAGAAACAGAGACTTGTTAGTCAGAAATGACTGATCGGTGGTCTTGCTTACTAGCCTGTGCATTCACCAGAGGCTCTCCTCTGGCGGAGGACCGATAGAGCAGCAGGGAGCCTACACAAGCATGATTGACAGTAATAAGACTCTCATCCTGGTTCTAATTTGTTGCATTTAGAAGAGATGTAGATATCTGTAGGACCACTGAGAGAAGGCAGAGGAGCTCTTTTTCACAGATTATCTGCCTCATTCTACTGGTAAGATATGTAAAAAAAAAAAAGGTTTTATGAAAGTTACTGACTGCAGCTTTAAACTATAAATAGGCCATCAACATTCTGATTTTAAGGTCCTCTACCCAGTCTCATGAAACCTAGGAAAACAGAAATATGGTGCCATGAGGATTTTACTGATTCAAAAGCAATATAAAACTTGAAGTAGGCCTGATTTAATCTTTTACATGCACACAACCACCTTGAAGCACATCAAAGAGGGCATATTTTTCCTTAAAACAGATAAGAATCATCCTCATGGTTCAAATATAGGTTTTTGTTTTTCTCGTGTTTTTGTAGGATAGAAAGCTTCAGTGTTTCCCAAATTAGATTTTTCTCTAACTCTGTTTTGCCAGGTTTGAACAAAAGCCCCTAATTAAGGAGCTCAAGCAGCAAACCTGCACAGGATATAAGGATGGAGTTTCTCTGTAGGAGTCCAGTACTCTGCCAAGGTTTCAGCTCCACATGCCAGCCCCATTTTCCACTCTCAGCTGTAACCCGCTTGTGAAAGGGATTATTAAAAATGTCTGGTACTGTATTTTCAAAAAAAAGAACCCCTCTCACTCAAGATCTTATCATTTCAGATAAAAAGATAGCGTGTAAATTCAGTGGAAACAAAGCCCATGGATTGTTTACGGTAGCATTTTGCACACTGCTTGTTTATTAAGGCGTAACATTGGAAAGTCAATTCAGATTTTCTGGTAAATACAGAGAACTGAAGATACATTCAGTAAAAATAAACAAGCAGAGGAAGAAAGCAAAGTAGTGTATGACCATAATCCTTTTAATATGTTTAACTGATTTCACCTTCTCACCTGCATGTCTCGCTCCAGCTGCAGCAGATGGAACCTGTGCCAGGTGAGGAACCCGGGGCCTTCATGAGAGAAGTCCACCCCGCCAAAGCTGGCCTGCCCAGCGCCCAGGAACGTCTTGCTGACAGAGTAGTAATGAGACCAGACGAAGTAGTTGTAGACTGTGACGTCTTCAAACTGCGTGGTGTTCCCGTCGGGGCCGAAGATGTCCGAGTAGTGGCGCCTTGCGATCACCAGGTCAGGGTGCACTGTGCGCTTGGCCTGGTTCAGAGCGTTCACAAAGGCGCGCTTCTCTTCAGAGCTGAGCTGCATCACGTTTCTCCTCACTGTAGGGAAATAAAAAGATCGTTTTCAGTTGCGAGTCGATGCCATTTTGTAAAGAGACTCCATCATGTTAATAAGTCAGTTTTGAAACTATCATATTTTCTGCTCAAACACAATGCATGCAGTATGTAAAGCAGGAATCTCTTTTATTTAACAAATTTTTGTGGTTTTTGTTATTTTATACACATATTAAGAGTCAAATAAAGGTGGGCTAAACTGTCTTTCAAACTGGTTCCAGTGTGCATGCTTATTCTCATTGTTGTGAGGCAATTGACACCTGACCACAATATTTATGAAAACAGGCAACCGTACATGTGATAAGTTGCTGTTGAAAGTACTTGTCAGCTTCAGCACAGAATGTCCACAGTTTAACAGCAGGCCAGTCATTTTAGGTCTATCAGCTGCTGACAAACTGTGAAGGGGAGTAAAACAAATAAATTTGCAACATGTCTATGAAATATTCAAAAAAATACTAATATAACTGCATAAAGTGGTGGTTTTTGGCGAACACATGGCAGAACCGTGTGTTTGCACACCAAACATGTTTAACATTCCTTAGCTGCATCTCTTGTCAATGGATAGTGGACTCCCCTGGGTTAACTGTGTAGCCAGAGTATGAAAATGATGCTGAAGTAGATGCCTGAGTGTATTTTCAGATTCAGTGCCAAACCAACGGGCTATTGCACTTTTTAAAAAAGGAATTTGGATAAAAGATAATCATAGTTCAAAACCCTAAATAATTAGACTGAGCAAACCTGACCTGAGTGATTCTAGGTAGTATAAGGATGAAACCTTTAATATATTTGTACACATAAGAAAAAAAAATGTGTTTTTCCATATTAGTGCTACCTTATCAAAAGAAGGATAAAACCATCAGTATGTAGTTTTATTCAACTTAAAATGGACTATTTTATAGTTATTACAATATCCATAAAATACAGTTTTTCATTTCTGAAATTATTTCAGTGGTGAAAATAAGAGCCAACATCAAACAAATAGTTTTTGTTTTAAACGGATGTGGTAAAACAAAACAGTCTCTTTTTTTATGTTTTGGGCATAAAAACATCAACTGTCTTCACACTAGAGGTGCATGGGTTTGTGAGGGCACTTTTGGCCCTCGAATCCTTTCATGTTGTTTAATTTGATCAAAAATGATTTTAAAAAAGTCTAATCAATTTTACATAGAGAGAAATTATATTGTTTAAATTGAAACTCACCGACAGAAACCCTTTGGTCACAGTTGGCCCCGGTCCATCCGTGTCTGCAGCGACCGCAGTTGTACCCGCTGAAGTTCCCGGTGCATTGGCAGGTGCGGTTGAAAAATCGGGCCGGCCACCGCTCCCGGTCGTCTCGACCGTCGTGGGGATACTGCGGCCCGTGCGGCCGCGCGTCGGTCGAGATGGACACGCACTGTCCGCGCCCCGCGCTAGAACCGCAGGGGTCCCCGGGGAACCCGGGTGGCGCCGGACAACACTGTCCGCTCCGGAGCCCCTCCGGTGTTGCGCACTCTCTGGGGAACTGGGCGCTCACCACCACCGCGCACACCAGCATAGAAACACAGTACGGCCACATTCCCCAAAACATGATGTCACCAGATTTTCACGCACGGGTGCTTCTGGATTTAATTCAGTTTGTGACCCTTTTCACACTCGAAAATTACTAACTTTTTACTTTAGGAATAAAAGTTCATTACTTCAGCACACCTGAGCTTCAGTCAATATGAGTGAGTGCAAAAAAAACAAAAAAAAAGCTGCCCCTCTTCGCTCGCCCGTGCAGGCCTCTTCCTTGTCTTTCCCCCCCAAAACACTGGAGCTTCGACCTTAAATACCGGATTAGCGCATGACTACCAGGATTTTCTGACTCCCGCGTGATTCTCTCACATAGCATCATATTTCCTACGGGAGGAAAGGGAAGGTAGTGTGATCCGGTCATGCAGAGTATTGTTCTTCTAAAAGTCATTGGGTGAAAGCAGCTTCTGGAAAGAAACAAAAAGAAATGCCAGCGTGAATGAGAAAAGGCTTTTACTTTTTGCATTCCTGACCTGCTATAACTCTGCCACGGATGGAAAATATTTACAAAGTAAAATTAAAATGAAACGGGCTTATACGACTGTAAATGCATTTATTTAATGAGAAATGCAAGAATGCAACTCTAAAATATCTTAAAACTTAGTGTTTACAAAATTAGAAGTCATATTTGAGATCACTTGACCTCTCACCAAACCCCCTCTTTTTGTTCCCCCTCCCCATTAGACCATGTGAGACATTAAAGCGCAAATGGCATTCACAAAGAAAAAAAAATCTCCTAATACAAAACTCTATTTATTCTTTAAGTGCTCATAATTTAAGACCCAAACTGAAGTTTGTGTTTCTCTGTGGGAGACCAAAACAAAACACATTTAGTAATGAAGGTACAGAAAATGAGGCAAGTGTGCCATGTATTTTAAAAAATAAAAATAGTAAAGATTAATGTTTTTTAGGTTCAGCTAAAAATATCCCTGTTATGTTGTGAAAAAAAAATGATTTGGTTTAAAATATACCATTTTGTCTGTGCCCAGTGCCACGGAAACAGTAAACGTCTACACCATCCTTTACGCTGGGTTGAAGCGTGATCTTTCATTGTTATTGTAAACGAACCACCAAAACCAAATTTAGTCAATTATTTTTTCCACACTAGTTTGTATGCACATGTTTGAAGCAGTGATACAAATATAGAAAAGCTCCCCTGTCCCATCTCTGCCAATTATGGGGTTTTAATGTCAAAATAAACAGGTGATCTTGCATACTTTTACACAGTAACATCCTGTGACTTTTACCCTTTTTGCATGCAAGAGTTGAGTCGAATCCACAATGAGTTGACTCTGGAAACGCTTGATGACTGGAGTATGCACAACTCTGCAGCGATGGGGCTTCTTAGCGAAAGAGGACATGCTGGGAAGCTGTTCTTGTGACACATGGTGAATAATTAAAACATCTGCGTGGTTAAATGCATTTGGTATTAAAGTATATGAAAAGTGATTCAGAAAATACCTTCAACATCACTGGCTGAAGAGGAAAGACAATGAAGAGAGCGCAGCTTTAGAGACTAAGTATTTTCTAGTCCAAGATGATGGTGATGACTTGTTGTGTGTATTGAGCTGTGGGTGATGCTGGCTCATGACATCCAGCTCCCATTAGCACTATTTTAACAGATTTAATTCATGTCTTAGAAAATCCACCCAGAGCTGCCAGTTTATGATTCAGATTAGTGTGCCAGGCTATGCTTGTGATTTCTGTTTCCTTAGCATAATTAAATTGCAGTAGCAATCCACTGCTGTTGTCAACTGTTCACAGTAAAAGCTTTTTCTTATCATTGCTGATGAAAATATCCTGCAATTAAAAATCAAATAAAGCACATATGTTGCAGGAATATTTTTTATTGATACTATACAGTGTTTTCACAAAAATACAAGAATATCACCTTTTTATGGAGGAATTTGCTTCAGAATCTGATAGTTACAAGCTTGTTTTAAAAGTTATTTGTTCAGTTCTGTGAGACAAAGTTGTCACAGCCTTTTATTTTGTTGGAGAAAACACACACACACACCCACACCAAACAGTAAATCATTTAAATGTTATCCGGAGGCTCTTGAAACAATGGAGCATCTTTCTTAAAGAAGGGGGAAGATTTCTCCAGCGTTAAATGGTTCCTTAATCCGGTCACATGTGCTTCACGTTGCTGACCAAAACTACAGTCGGGTAGCGTCGTTTTATAATCGGGGCGTGACGGGCGGGATTACACAAAGCTGGCAGCTAAACTCATTCTCATGTATTAGAAAAATGCCACCACATTCCTTATGCATGAGCCGTGTTGCATTTGAAAAATGGTAGGAGGCCTTCTGGGCATGGCTGTCAGGAGCATTTCAACTTTATATTCTTACGTCTCCATCTACCGCATGTTTAAACATCAGGAGGGGCACCGTGAGAGCATATTTATAAATTATTTTGATCTTTTGAGTTGAGGCTTAAATAGATTGTTGAGGATTATTCTAAATAAGAAACATCTGTGCACTCAATAGGTCAACGTTTAGTAAACTGAAAGAGATTGCTGCTTTAAGGTCGCATGTCAGGACTGGAAGAGCAACCTGGCTTCTGGTTCTCGTTTGATTTACTATGTATGTATTTTCACGCACTCGTCTCTCTTTTCAGTTTCCTGTCTGCAATATAATAGTTTTGAACCTTCAAAATGAACTACACTGAATGAATAAATAAAAATCATTGACTTCCACTGTTTTTTTGTTTTAAAAAAAAGGCAACCTTGTTGACCTGCGGGGTTTAGAAAGAGGCTGCATTGATTCTGTTGTACGTTTAAGTTTATCTGCAGTCATGGTTGTCCCATGACTGCACCTCAGCCGACTGCCTGTTTCATCCCCATTCTCTCTTCCAGCTAACCATTCTGTGTGCACTCAGCTCAAACCTTGGGCAGTGAAGGGATCATGTGAGAAGATGTGACTGGGGCTTAATGGTAATCCTTGCCTTTAGTAAAAACGGCACAGTGGGAATCATTAGCAGGCAGCTATGTATGAGCTGTTCATATGACCACCTTGCTTCTTCCCTCTCCTCTTCCCTCGAACGATGGGGTTGTCATTCACTTACTTATGAAAAGGCTTCTTCAAGATGCTTGTTTTATAGCAGTCTCTATTCCTAGGTTTCTTCTCATCTGGAGTATAAGGGAACCTGAAAATTATGGCAGTAACCTCTGCAAGATTCGTTCAATGCGCAATGAGACACACTGTGACACTTGTGTGTTAGGTAGAACTCGCTGCTCATGCTGCTACTGCTAGTTTTTCTTTACTACTAACATGCCTTTCTCTCACATCTTCTATGGTATTTTCCACTATGTATTGTGTACTATTCTGCTATTTACATGCTACTTACAAGGCCCATTTTCTGTATTTACAATTAAAGAAGTAATTTGTCATGTCATATACAGTCACCCCCAAGAGCAGAAATAAGGAGGACTAAACGTTTTCTGCAAGAGTCACAAAGTTCTCACTCTGCATAGTAATGCATATTTAGGTATATTTGGTGGTTAAAACATTTTTACAGGGGTCTCAAGTATTTGACAATTTTAGCTGTAGTCGTTTTTTAGTTGTGGTACTTTTTAGACCCACTTTAATATTTACATCTGCAAGCCTTTGGGGGTATGTCTCCACCAGGTTTCCGTTCATTTTTTGTTTTTTTTGCATAGAAAGGCTTAGTGAAAGTTCAGTGTACCTGGGCATTTGATCTCACATCTGAGCTCTAACTGAGCTACTTGCTAATGTTCTCTAGTAAACCTCTGAGACCTTCACAGAACAGCTGGGTTTATATTGAGAATGACATACACATGAATGGACTCTAATCTATCAGTTGGGGGTTTTCTGAAGGCATTTGGTTGGACTAGATTTTACCAAAAGGTATTGCTGGAAAGACTCTGTATGCTAAACAATACATGTTTAGGATTTTAATTGATAAAAATTACAGTAATACAAAAGATAAATAAATAAAAGCTATCTTTTTCCTTTAAATAAAAAAAAAAAAAAAATCACCTGCTAGTTTTTTTTTTTCCAGCCCATTACATGAAATCCTAATAATTGTCCATGTTTGTAACATGACAAAATTGATGAATGCCAGAATACTTTTGCAAGGCAGTTGAATAACACAAGTGAAAATAAGACCAGCTACTAAAATAGCTTAAATAAAAATACAGTTTATTTATGGCTCCATCAACCACATTGAAAGGAAGTAATCATTCATTCAATATATATATATAAATACTTTCTTACTTAACTTAAAGTGACCATAATGTGAAGAGGAATATTAATAGTTAACAAACATTGGCATTGTATTAAAATACCAATTTCCAAACCAGCTAAAGGTAATCGTGCTTCATAAATGAAGGAGAGCTAATTGTGAAAAGGTTTTGGACTAGATATGCAGTTCACTACTGAAGAGAGCAGGGAGCAAACAGAAGCCTGCGCTGTGGCAGAGACTGAATAAACCTCGTGACCAAAACCCCAGAGGCAGAGGTTGAAGGAGTGCGTCTGAGAATGTGGAGGGCTCTTATCTCTGTTCATGCAAGCTTTCTCCCAGGACTACATATTTTATTCCTTAAACTGCATGAAAGATATTCATTGTTTATACCAACAGCTGTAACCAGACAAGAACCCTGTGGGCCATGATCAATGCAAATCTATATTTTTCCATAGCGCAATCTTAGATTAAAAACCAGAAGTAGTGAAAAAAAAACCCACAACATTTTTGCAGAATTAGAGTACTACAATTTCTTACTCAAATTGGTGATTGTTCCTATGTTCTTTCCATTTGTGGTTATGACCAAGGTGGTTGTGCTGAGGAGAAATTAATTTGTCTCTATGAATAGAAGGGAAAAAATGGGCTTAGCACCATCTGCTCCTGGAATACTAATAAGTAGGATAATAAGAGACAATGTCTCTATTGGAAAATGCTTATGTGCTGGGAAACACAAAGACTTTTTAAGCAATTAAATAAGTAATCCTCAAGATGGAACTCAGAAGTAAGCAAATTAACAAGGAAGCGTCCTGCACTAATTACTAATGTCAAAAGTGAATCTTATGTTAATAATTTTTCACACACAAAGTGATTGAAGAATTTATTTCCAATTTTGGAAATGATGGCTTAGAAGAAATTAATGTTTCCCAAAAATTCTGATAAAAAAACAAATAAAATACAAATTTGTAATACAGGAATGTTATATTATTGGTAAAACTTTGACATCCTTCATAACAATGGAAGTCACAAAAGGTTCACAAAGTACTTATTTTTTTACAACAATCCATTGATTCTGTATGGCATTCAGGTGAGTGGCTTGGGCACCTTTTTCTATCACATTTTTTCCTTCCACCAACCTTTCCATTTATATTGTTGGATGAACTTTCATCACTACTTTCAGTAACAATTTTGAGGGTTGTCATTTCTCCAGTCTTTCTCCTGAGCATATAGGCCCCAAAATGGCCACAACATAACAATATGTTATATATATTCATATGTATATATACATATATATATAACAACTGTAATATTCTACAGTTGTGGTTATTTGTGAATAACCACATCTTTTGTGTGTGTGGGTGTGTGTTTCATGCCCAGTAATATTTATAAAACAAAAGACAGAACAAAAAACCCAGAATCCTGTATAATATAAGTCTGTATCAAATTTAAGTTTCACTTTTGAATTGAAATGCAATTTATGATTTGTTGAAATGCAACATAAAACAAAGAAAAAATCCCCCCTACAAATCAAAGTTTGTCCAAAAGCAACCTACACACAGTAGGCGCAATACACTCAGTAACCAGTAGAGGGCAGTCACGTTTCACTGAAAGATTTCCAGACGAGCCAAGTCGTTAGCTGTCCTGGGTGGGGCTTTTATCTTCTGCAATTATTACGAACATTTCAGACAGATTGAGGCGTCTATATTGTGACATTTATTTAGTTTTAAAGGCATTCAACACATTACTGAAACTCCAAGAGACCAATAACTCATCATTATTAACCCCACCTACCCACAAAAAGCAACAACAAAAAAACCCAGAACTTTAACTCTGGCAACGCATAATCTTTTTTTATTGGGAAATTGAGAATTGTTCTGCTGATCAAATGCTTCCACTACAAGTTTGCTGGAGGTGAACTTACATCCATCAGCTGCACCGCAGTATTATTTTACACAAAGTCAAAGAAGACTGACATTTGGAAAAAAAAATCTCCAATCCATAAGCTGGCTGACAGAGAATGTAAAAGAAATTGACAAATACGTATCAGACCAGTGATGCGTTTTATATAAAATTGTCCAGCTAAGCCCCAAAGCAGGTTATCGTGCAGATACCAACTGCATTATCATTGCAACACCACGGCACCCCGCAGAGGTATTTCAAATGGGAGTCACAAGTTGAACTTCATTTGTTCCAGAAGAGAACTTTTCGGAATACGGTGCCAGCACAAGGTGGACTGACAAGCTGACAAATGGCAGGAGTTAGTCTCTCAAATGGAGACCTACACAAATATCGGGATGCTGTCTACTTAGCACATGCACCAGCATCTTAAATCTGCTTCCTCCCCTCCAACACCGAAGCACTTCAGGTGATTTACATACCAATAATTTAAACAGCTGAGGTGCCGCGACTGGGCCTCCAGCAATAAAACACAGAGATCTACTGCCCAGACTACTGTTACGACTTGATTGCTTTTTAACAGTCATTAGTCTTGCCGAAGCCTCTTGAAAGCACACTGATTTTTTTGGGGGGGTCAAACCTTTGCTCCACGTCACAAGTTTCTTACTGAGGTATGAAAATGAGGAAGGATATTGACATGCGCTGTAAGTAGGAGTAGTAAGGGTAATTCATTTGGGGCCTGGCTGTGTCACAGATCAGGGGAGTCAGCAGTAGTAATTAGTGAAGAAAACTGTAGTCTTGCTCTGGGATGTGACAGGGAAAGAGCTGGATTTGGAGAGCTAAGCAAACCTCAGCCAATTAAATTAGCAGATAGGCGTAGGTAATGACAAGGATAGACGCGAAGAGCTCATCCATTTAGGTCGAAAAATAGCTTTTTAAAAAGAATGTTTTTCAACTGTCTAATAAAAAAAAACATGTGGAACGTTTAAAAAATGGTATTGAGATTTTCATCAAATTCTTGAGGTCTTCACTGGCCACCTTCCTAGTAGCATGTTGGATCACATTGTTTATCGTAGATTATCTATGTAGACAGGCTGTCTGTCCATCATAGGGACACTTCAAAAGTGTATTGTTTTCCTCACAGATTTTGGTTTATCATAACTAAACTGCAAATAACTCCCTAAACCATTACATTGCCAGCAACCTCACCTGGCCATTGCCTTCCTGTGCTCTGTCTCAGCTTTCTCCCATTCACTTGGATTCAGGACCAGCCCAAGCCTCCATGGGGCCTTATGCGAAATTTGGTTTTGGGGCCCTCTAGTTCTGCTAACAATGTGGACTGGCTGCAATCAGCAGTCTGATCATTAGATCATTTACACACCCATAAGCATTTCTGGCAGTGCTGTTTACATAATATACATGTATCATATAGGACAGATTTATTGGCCAGTTGATTTCTGGGTGCCGATTTCCTTAATTTTGGAGGATCGTGAACGGTAGATACTTAACTGTGAAGCTGATCTTATCCCCTACCTAAACGTAGTCAGCAAATGTTTAAAAACCAGCTTTTGTCCTCTACTGCTTTACAGTGTGAGGTTTGACTGACAGACCAGCCCACCAGGTTCAGGTCTGCACATTTACAATTAACAATATTCACCCCACTGTTGCCAACTCAGCGACATTTCAGACAAAATAAATTCAAATCAACTAAAATCAAAATGGGCAGATCAGGCTTTTTAAAGATCGGTAACCAGGGATCAGCCAGAAAACTGCAATCGGTGCAGCCCAAGTTAAGATGGAATACATTCACATACTCATGACATTCTTTGATAAAATAAATTTATCTTAAGCGTTACTCCAACAGCTAAAAATGTAATTTATACCAGGTAAGTCTTTCTCCCCTGAGAATGTGGACCGGTACCAGTACCGGACTGATTCTGTGCCTTTAAATGATTTTAACAGAATTTTCACATAACTTAGAAGTTGATGTAAAACTAATGTTTGTTTCAGCCACAAAAACCAGCAAACAACATTGTCACCAACTACAGCATGGCGCAGCTAACCGATGTGGCAGCCATGTTGACTGGCGTAAAAACATTTTGCTAGATAATGTCTAACATTGAGAAGTTTTTATTATTCTTATCAAATGTTATCAAACACAGCGTTTTGAAGCCAAAAATACCTCAGAAAAATACAGAGCCAACCATGAGAATCAACTCACTTAAAGTTTAAACTCAGTTTCACACAAACACAAAGACGCTAGCGTAAATATTTGACTAGCGTCCAGGTCGCTATCAAGCTAGTTTTTCTTTCTTTAGCAGCACATTTTTTCTCCACTTTTGTGTAGAAATTCTAAAGACCATGACTACACCGTCCCATTTTCTGTGAAAACATGGTTTTGTTGGAGCCTCTGTAAGGCTGTGGCTCTTACGGTGATGCTTCCCCAAGGCAGCTGGCTAAACCCTACTTTACAATTACCAAAAAAAAAAAAAAAAAGAAAAACACTGGAACAATGTGGAAAATCTAGGATTTCGACAAGAATCTGAAAAGTCTAAGGTATGGATTCTGGACAGATCGATGTCAGCGACTTTGTGCACATAGTTTGGAAAATGCTCTTTGAAAGTGCTCTTCAGACTTTGGTAAAAGTGAGACATGCATTATGTTGTAATGTATGGCAGGTGTTGCATTTCTGAGCATAGAGTGATTCAACCCTGTCTGCAGGCAGATGAGAATTAGGCATTGATGTGGCATATTGCTTGTCAGCATGAGACATGTGCGAACAATATAATAAATATAAAATGACTTCCCTAAGTCACTTTCTTTTCATTACAGTCTGAGGTCTGTGCATCTCAGTAAAAAAAAAAAAAAGTCACATTCCCTTTGTACCATGTCACACGTGGGGTTCTGAAAGTTTTATGACTGACACCAACTTTCTTCAAACTCGCTCAATGTGAACCGACAACATGTTAGTCTGAGCTCAGTGAATAAACTTCCTCTCATCAGTAGGTGCAACTTTCCCTAAAGGAAATTAATTCAGCAGAACCTCTCAATATAGACGCTCATTGATCTGGTTCTGCAGCGCATCTCTCGCTGGTTTGACGGAAAAACTCCCATAACAATCCAAACTACAAAGACAAAACGAAGCATGGCTCCTCTGCATCGAGGATGCAGTGTTGTGGGCTAGTTATTATGAGAGCAGCTCCAGTTAAGTTTTGGAGCAGAGGCGCAGAGGTGATGGCGATGAGTCAAGATGTTTTAATGAGACAAAGCAAAATTAAGCCTCACCCTGTACGGCTTTGCCGGAGTGAGACATAACCTGAAATGTGGGATGAGTCATGCTAGTTTATTATTATCTCTTTTGAACCCCGAAGCTCTGCCTTCTCCTTAAAAATTTCCAGGAAATCACAATCGGGCAAATTTCACATCCTGGCTTCCTCCCTCTTTTTCACACTCGGTGTCCTGCTACGGTCTCTGTACCTGACTCAGGTGGAGAGTTATTTTTTAGCACTCTATTATGTCACATAGCCCAGTGTATTTCATTTGTTATGCAAGCAGGGGTGACAAAGGTTGAAATGTTCCTGCTAATTTAATGCCTATTGAGACAGAAAATTGGATCTACTTCGGGGGAGCTGCGATGAACGCCGGGATGCCGGAGCTGCCAATTTCTGCCCAGGATTATTAATTAAAATGAAATTTCCATGGGACCCACGACAGTTGCACTATCTTCTGCACATATTTCTTCATAATTGGAATCTTCATCAGTCTCCGGAGAAGAGGGGAGTTTTGTGGTTGCTTCCCTACTGGAACTTTGAGGATTTTAGCGTAGGTGTAGTTGTGTCTGGACAGCAAACACACAGGCACATCTTAATAAATTAGAATATTATGAAAAAATTAATTTATTTTGGTTATCCAATTTAAAAAGTGAAAATATGGATTGTTTTCTTGGCTTTTACTAATAGGTTTTTTTATTTTATTTTATTTTAAAAATTATGGCCTGCAGGTGATAACCAGAATTAAATTTCTCCAAAAGTTAGAATATTTCTAAGACCAATACAAAACAGGAACTTTTTAAATTGTGTCTTAACATAATAGAAAGGTGAGTGGAAGGAAAAAAGTGAGGTAGAAAAAGACGATAAAGGCGTCGTTTAGATCAAGAGTTTGGATATGCTGGTCATTTTGCTCCATCTTTTTATGCCTTTATGAACTAGTACTATTTGCTGTCAGTTCTTATTCTCTTCATAGACTTTTAGTAATTGCAGAGTTGACGTTTCATACCTGCACTAATTTATGTGGTTTCCTTTGTTCCGCCTGCATTAGCCTACTCCTGACAAGAAAAGCAGAACTTTTAAAACTTTTTCAAAGCTGTAATTGTTATAATTAATTAATTAATTGTTGTTTAATTATGCTGGTATTATATTGGCGATGCTTCAGTCAATTAAACAAATGTATGCTCCTGGAAGAACATGTATAAAAAGATGTTAAATATGTTTAGAAAAGTGGTTGCTTTGCGGGGCTTGACATAGTTTGTTCTCAGGTGCAAAATAAGACACCAAATGAAGATGTGTGGGTATGAATTCGGAATAGAGGAGCTTGATTTTTTCCACAGATTGTCTGTCTTGTATTATACCCTGAGGACATAGTGATAGTTTTAACAATATATGAACAACATATTTTTATAAAAGTAACTGGCTAGATAATTTACAGTAGTGGCAGATGGAAGGACAATGAAAGACAAGCTCACTTTCTTTCCAGCACAAGGATAAAAACAAACAAACAAACAAAAAACAGAGAGCATCAAGACCGTAGGAGATCCAAGTCAATAGGGCACACGCTTCAAGTTTTGTGGTGACTCATGCATAACTAAGACTTTAACACATCTAAAACCTACATTATTTAATATGTTGCTGTAGCTTAAAATAACAAACCTAAAACAAGCTGTGACACTGATTCAGGACAGGTGTGCTTCATTTGCTCCTCTGGGTGCTCTTTTGGAGCCACAGCAGTGAATCATTTCAAACAGCAGCTCCACAAAACAAAAAGATGTTTCACCACAGGGGCCTTCATTTTCCAGTGCAATATAAGGTGTCTTGTGGAAGCTTAATTTTTTTTTTTTTACCGCAATACAGCAGTTGCAACCAACCATAACATAGTGGACTCATCAACTTTTACAGACCAAAAATATCCCTGTCTCAGTATTACATCATTGGATTGGATAAAGTATATCATGAGTAACTGGATATTTAGAGGAACAAGGAAACAATGCATTATTAGCTCATTCAGCTCAAAATGTACTGCTATTAAAAACTTGATTATTCAATAAATAAATATTTATTGGGTACATTTGCATAAATTTGACTTAAAGAACATCTTCAAAGGTTTAAGATGAATGTTTGACATAAGGTAGATCATTCCTATTTGACTCCAGTCCTGCTATTAACAAGGAAACCAACTACTTGGTTATTTCTGTTGTTCATTTGTTCATTTAATTTATCTTTTTTAAAGTTAGCCCAATCCAATGATTTGAATGTTGAATAAAACTCAGCGCTGGAATATTCACGTACATTTGATATATACATTATCGCTTGTTGCACTATCTATCTATCTATCTATCTATCTATCTATCTATCTATCTATCTATCTATCTATCTATCTATCTATCTATCTATCTATCTATCTATCTATCTATCTATCTATCTATCTATCTATCTATCTATCTATCTATCTATCTATCTATCTATCTATCTATCTATCTATCTATCTATCTATCTATCTATCTATCTATCTATCTATCTATCTATCTATCGAGGATTCTTACATTTCTGATCCAGTACTCAGCTTTATCCTAAATCATGAAAAGAACTGAGGTGACCCGAGCCATTGATGTGAACACAAAAAACATGGCATTCACCTTGAGGCACTTTGGTATTGCTTCACTTCTCAGCTTCAGGTTCTACTTTCATCTTACCTTTTAGATACAGTTCACATCCAACTGAGGCTCATGTCGTAGAACAATGCCCTTTCATCAAGAAAAGCGGTGGTTTAGTCTACATTGTACCAAAGAGTGTGATTTTGTCTTAGATTCTTAAAAGCATTTGCTTAAAATATATTGCTGTAAAATGAGGCAGGACTTCTTTCAACTCTCCTAAAACATAATTTTGTTATATTTCAACCGGCCTATACTCATATAGCTCTGCATTTATTTAATTTTATCTGTACCGCCAGAGAAAATCATTTTATAGTAAAGATTCCCAAATAAGTAAAGCAAGATCTATTGGGTTTTATTTTTCTCTTCCATGCATTTTGTAATCATCAGTCAAAAGATCAAGCTGCTGCCTTACCTTTTCATGCTGACAGGAGCTTAAGCACTGCCACTGGATGGATTTGGACCAGACGCAAGCTGTCTGAAGTTTCTTTTGAATTACTTGGTCAGATCGCAACTCCTCAGAAATGCATGTTCGTGTCAAAGCAGGTGCACACAGATGAGCACACGCTGCACAACTCTTCTGAAATTACAAGACGGTAGGAAATTACAAAATAGGAACAGAAATTAAGTAAAATATACCACTGTAAAGATGTATGAAAGCAATTATAATAAGAAGTTGGATTGATCTAAAAAAATGCATAACTTCTATAGTCTGACGTAAAGACAGTGAATGGAAGTACCCTGCAAATAGAGTACTAATTAAGGGCCTACACAGCACACCCATCTGTCTTTATTTCCATTCTGGAGGTGCTCTTGGAGAACTGATGACTTCTGACGCAGACATAAACTTAATTACAGAAAAGGAGTTTCTGCAAGTGAAGGGAACCATATGTTTTTAGATCATTTCACTGTTTCCAATGCAGCTATTACAATGCAAAATGATTTCAAATTCTGCTTGGCCTTGGATGTTTTTTTGTTGAAACCAAACTGTCTGGAAACAGTAAATTGTTGAAACATAACAAGGAGCAATTAGCCAACTCATTTCATCACCACTCTACATTCAGTTGTTTTTTTTTTTGTTTTGGAATTGGTCCCAAACAGATCCAATATCTGTATTGGACCCAGTACTAACTGATGCTGTTCTCAGATCTGATATTAGGCTGATGCTTTTGCTCTAAGGATCCATCCAAACATTTTGATTCTGATGTCATATTTAGTTGGAAGGTTAAAATAATAACGGAAAAGTCCATGCACACCTAAACAATAAAACATACTTTAAATTCAAACCAGCGTTGCCACCTTAATAACTCTGTCACTATATTTAGCAAATATTCAAACCCCTCCATCAGGTTAATGTTTTTAGAAATGCAACTGTTGACAAACCTGCTTTTTGTGGTGTTCATGTTAAAGCATGGATCATTCAACAGCAGAGTGTCCTGCAGTTCTCTTTCTAAAAACACTCACAGGTATACCTCTCCTCACAACACAGTCTCTTTCAGCTGCAGTTATGGTTGTTTATGGTAAAACCTCTGCAACCATGTTCAAATTATTTTTACACATTAATATGGAATGTTTTTTGTTTTTTTTTGGTAAACTGAACTTTGTTACATGCTCATTCATGCTTTTCAAATCCTTTCTGTCATCTAAATACAAGCAATATGCAGTTTTGTTTTGGGTTTTTTTGCATCATCCTCAGCATGCTCTTATTTGCATCAGATTCTGATGAGCAAGGCATTTCTCAGATCAGACAGACTCCAGAAGATCATACATTTAGTCTGCACCACAGAGTCCGACTGCTTCTGCTGATGTCTTCACTTTGTATCATAGGACTACATCATAACTGTTTCTCAGTCCCACATTGACCCTAACAACTTATAGTCTTTATGGGTTTGTGACTTTTGGGTTTGAACAGAACCATGATGCCTGTAGGTATGTGTACATCTAAAAACAACATCAAGTTCAAAATATGTATAGAAATACAGCCTGTAGGCTTTTGAATACAAATTTGTCATAGACAGAAATTTCACATATAAGTTTGCCAAAATTGATCTCTTGAATAAAACTCAAACTCTTTTAGTTTTCCAGTTGTTCTTCTAGTTTCATTTATTATTCCTTTTGCATATTATGATCCGCAATATGCATTTGGCCACAATTGTAATACATCGACACATGAACATAACCTTTGGTACACCAGCCTTAATATCAAACTGCACGAAATAATTAGCTGGATTTATTATCAAAATGTTACAAGTCAGTGCTTTATTGATGTGTGTCCTGCATCTATACCAGCATCTTCACCTGGTCAATTTGTTTATGCCATCTGTCAAAATACATCGCTGTATGAGGGAAAGAAGCTCAAGGGGCCCTTTGGCTAACTCACACTGTAACCTCTGAAGCAGTTTCTGATATTCTTACGTCTACTTTTCTTTTGTTTAGACATCCTGCCACCTGGCTGAGCCGAATTACCAAAAACACACCACCAGACAGAACAAACGCCCACCATGTTAACAATTTACAAGCAGATGAACAAGGATTCCTGGCCACCTACCAAAACACCAAAGCAGATGGAGTGACCATGGGGATGGCCAATCACACGTTAGCAAGAAATGGCGGAACCAATTGATGAGCTTGTCAGTGGCCTAAAGGGAAATGGGCTTCAGTCTGCTTTCTGCTTGGTTCTGGTCCTTGATCTGTATTCATTCAATATAGCGTAACACTGTTTTTGGATCGCAGAAACTGCAGCAGAACAAAATTCCATTTTGTAAAAGTGCAGGAGACGTACAACACCCTTCCTAATCCACATAGACATCAGAGAGAGGAGCAAATTAATTCAACAAGCACAAAGAGCAGAGCAACATCTTATGGGAGGGCCAGAGTGAATGTACCATGACGGAAACCTTAGAATATCTAAGAAGTGTCTGTTTGCTGCCGTCAACAGTGTCCCCAGTCTCCATGTTCCTTTCAGCTGACATGATCTCACAAAAAACACACAAATGTAAGACTACACACTCAGGGGCAGGGAAACATGGTGAAATAATGGAAGTGGACACCATAACGCAAATCAAGAAAGGCACAGCCTCTGCCATTTATGAAAGAGACAGTCATGTCTTTTTGTCCCATTTGGGCCACTTACATAGAGCTATTATCAATTATGCAACAGCTACCGTATTTAATTTAAAACGCACGTCACGTTGAAGCAACTTTCATTCAGCGTTTGTATGTTCTGGTTTTCTGTGGAGTCAATGTGAGTTGGGTTACATAGGAGGAAAAGTCTCCAAAGCACAGACTACTGCCTTGCTTCTGTGCCATGGAGCTCAAAAGTGCAAGATGGATCCTTTCCATTTAAATGGGAGGAGAGGACATACACCCCCCTGTCACAAGGAATGAAAAAATTACACATTTCTGCTTCTTCTAAAGTGTTCAGAAAGTTTCAGTGGAAAAAGAAAAAAAAAAATCTAGCTGCATTAAGAGCAGACTGAAGTCTGTTGACTCTGTGGCAGCTGTCACAAAGTTTGTCAGCTGTTGTTAAGCCCTGTGTATTTTCAGGGAACTACGTTGGAGGCTTCGGAGCCATAGAGCAGGTGTGCTAATTTACACAACGCTGTGGTTGAGCTAGTCAATCCCTTCTGATGCTACCTGCTGTGATTTTACACTTTTGCCATCAAAAATGTGCCTATGTGTCTCCAAACTATTCCTCAGGAAATAACATTTGATGAAAAAAAAAAAACACTTCAAAAGGATGATACTGTTGTCAGGCAGCCCTGAAGTAAAATCCCTCGGTGATTTCATAGGCAAAGTGATGCTATTATGATATTGAGAAGTGAATTAATGAAAAACTGTTGTTATAGTTAGGAGGAAATATGTAACATGAAAAAAAATAGCACTCCTAATGGAAACATTTTTTCATCACCAATATACTTATGTATATGGCTTTATAATATCAGTTTTAGCAATAGTGAAACATTTAAGTAGTATGACAGAAACAATAAATAAAACCACAGACAATACATTTTAAATATCTTAAAACAAGTTTTGTTGAAGGATAAATTAGGACACCTCTACATCCATTCCCCCTTTAAATGGCTAAAATTACACACAATGTTTATCAAATCCCTAGAATTAGAACATCCCGACTCAGCACTTTGAAGGAGGTTTGCCCTGTGTGTACCCCAAACATTGCATCTAGTATCCTTCTGAGTGTTCAAATGAGAGTGAAAACAAAGAGCCCTCTGAGGTCCTCACAAAAAAAATAATGCAGAAGGGATCTAGAGAGGACTCAAAAGGATTTGAAATTGTCAATTTTTCTGTATTAGAACAGTTGTTCACATGGAATGGAGGACATGTTTGGCATAAAAAAATACAGCATTCGCAGAAAAATAATTCAAAACACCTGAAAATCACGGAGGTGGAAGTATCAAGATTTGCTTTGCTTTGTTGTATCGACAATTCAGACTATTCAAGTTGTGGTTCTGCTCTGCATCCCTGGATCTAGAACCAAACATGGAGAAGCTTCTATGCACCACAAATCTGGAACAAACTTCCAGAAAACTGCAAAACAGCTGAAACACTGATTTCCTTTAAATCAAGGCTAAAACCCCACCTGTTTAGAGTTGCTGTTGAACCATGAAAATGAAACATTGACCAACTTATAGATGTGTATCGATGATTTTGGTGATGGCACTCGTCAAAATGTAATGTTTGTTGCTAATTTTCTCAACTGTTGTTTTCTAGAACTTCGTACTTTTGTGTTTTTATGATGAAAAGCATTTTGAACTGCTTTCCATCTTGCTGAAATGGGACATACAAATAAACTTGATTGGCTGATTGATGGTTATACATATGGATATGTCCCAGGGCCAATTTCCACCCCACAGAGTTACCCTTCCATGCGATGGTGCATGACATCATGATTAAAGAACTTTATGTTGAAATACTGAAGCAACATCGAAAGATGTCACCCAGGAAGTTGAAGCGTGGGCGCAAATGGGTCTTGTAAATGGACAATGATCCTAAGCATCCAGCCAAATTGGTTACAAAGTTGCTTCAGGGCAACAAAGTCAGTGTTTAGGCATGGCCATCTAACAACCCCAATCTTAATCCTGTAGAGAACTGGTGGGCAGATGTGAAAAGATGTGTTTGAGCGAGGCGGCCAACAAACCTGACTCATGCTACACCAGTTCTACCAGGAGGATGGGCCAGAACCCCAGCCTGATATTGTGAGAGGCTTGTGGAAGGTTTGATCCAAGTCATAAAGTTCAAGGCAATGCTACCAAAAATGGAGGAATTATATGTAAATTTCTGATTTGGAAGACATTAATGAATAAATTTCTATATTCAGTGAATGTATTACTTTTTGGATGCTTCTGATGAAGACAATGCTTTGGTCAAAACTGATTTAATTAAATTTACCATGTTAAATAAAAAAACCCTACTCCATAGCAGATCATCGATTATTCTTTGGCCAATTCCTCAATTTACAGTGGTATTTTTTAATTTTTTTTTTTTTTACTGAAAGCAAGAGGATCTTAAGAAAACAAAAATGAATATTTACTTTTTCTGCCATTGTCTCACCTCACAGATAAAAACTCCACAAAAAGAACTAACAAAAAAGATCTTCAATATAACGCATGACATTTAGAGCCAAGATTTATGAGTATACACGTGAACTCTCTGTCAGACCTCTGTGGCATTTGTTTTTCAGACATTCAAAAACTGGCGAACAAAAGAGAGGTCTTTCAGAAACATCGCCTTGGCTCCGTTAGGGCTGCTGATAATAAAATCCACTTACACAGTGAGTGCTATGACATCCCTGGCTCCCCCACAGGGATCATGAAATTTTAATCAGCATTTGCACAAAGAGGGCCTAAATACATTTTTCATTATCGTCGTGTATATCATCCTCAGTCAGTGGCCCTTTAATTCTTAAATGTAGACAAGCTTCAGAACTTGCTGCTAGCTGAACTGAACCTTAAACAGATAGTCATATTTTAGAGCTATCCAATTTCTAAAATATAGAAAATAAATCATAATTGGCCATTTTTGTTTTTGACAGCATCTCAGTAAGAACACTTTTTGTCATAGACATTTGCAGCCTCAGCTCTCTTAAAATCCAGAAGTGAGCACCACGATGCCATTGCTGTACATCTTTTTAACAGGAATAGGTCAGTTGGATGTGTGACTGCCATTTGATTTAGTAGAAAAAAGAAAAAAGAAAAAAATAAGCACTTTCAAAACAACCTATGAACAAAAAAGAAACATGGGTGCTCTACACGGATGTAAACACCTGAAGATGATGGATTTCTGATAATTCACCCAATACAGGCGTTCTGTTGGAACATGAGACTTAACGGAGGCAACAAGCTAAACCAAGGGAACACTGATTTATGTATGGATGCCCAAGCTCAGTTTTTCAGAAAGTATCACCATCAGTCTTCAGGAACATGTGGCTGAGTTCTTGGCAGTATTTACTGACTATGTTTTACCTTCTACATATTTTCATTTTTATTTTTGATTACTTTCTTGTAACGGTCATGAGAATGAGTGAAGCTGAACAAATTACATTAGCTTGTTTGTTAATGATTACATTGTTTGTATTTGTATTGTTTGAAGTGTTTTTTGAAAAAGCTTTTTTCTATAGTTTCCATTAATTTTACACTTTAGTAGCCTGTAAAATAGGGTTTGCTTTGAATTACTTAGGCTTAGACAATTAAGAGGTTTCTTTAGTATCAAAATAAGACTTGCTTTTAACTGTCCAAAAAAAGGTTATAAATCTAACAAAAAAGCAGAAAGAAAAATTCACCTATATGAAGACACACATTGAGATAATTGGCAATTAGCTGCAGGAGTGTGATTATCCTGCATCTCAATCTATCTGTGAGAAACCAGGTGATGTCTTGAAACAAGAAGTAACTGAAGATAAGTTACAAAGGAAAGACTGCTACCAAAATACAACCAAAAAGGAGGAATAAAATAAAGAAAGCAAGTTACTTCAAATAATGTAAACAGTCCAGTTTCTGTACTACGTGTTTTACTTTGCAAGCAGACATTTAGAAATGTTCTGCCCCCAGCCTGTAAGCACGCTGTAAAAACAGTAGTGCTCGGACTGCAACTTTAACTGCTGGGTCTTCAGTTCTTGGCGCAACACTGGCAACTGGCTGGACAAACCTTGTTTAAAACCTCAGAGAGATGGAGAGGCTCTGAGTGCCAGCCCAGCTTGTAGAGAAAGTCGACCACTTTCTGCCTCAGATACGGACACATCACTTAGATTCGAAGAACAAAACAAGACTGCAGCTGCATCGTGCAGTATAAACTGCATCTCTGTCATAAACTTCATATAAAAAAATAATTTCCACAGGAAGATGGAGCCCAATGCATTTGGAACCTGGCAACAGTGAAATAGGGACCCGTGGTTATTATCAGAAAAGATATTTCCTATAAGGCTTCTGGTTAAGACAAACATGTCAGTCCTAATGTGTGTTGAGTTAGAAATCTGGGCAATTGGACAGTGATTTTGTTTTATTGTTCGACAAACTAAACTCCAATTTGATGGCCGCAACTGACCATTACAGTGAAGTCCTTTGTTGACTTCACTTGGAGAGAAATGTCCTCACCGCTTTGGCAAAGTTAATACAGGGACTTTGAGTCCAAGTACATTTTAATTACCTACTTTTTACTTTGACTGGATTAGATTATTTTCAAAGGAATTTCTTTTATTCTACCAAAGCAACATCTCCCAGCCCGTCTTTTATTTGAATACACTATTTTTGAGCTACTCGCAAAACATCTGCATATAGTGACATTAAGAAGAGAAGATTCAGACCGTTTGTGCTTCTGCAGACCGACAAAAAGAAAGGAAGGATTCTGTATCACAGCATTGATCAGGCCTGTGCCTGTTATTACGAGATGCCCTTAGGCCTAATTAAATATTAAACCTTTTATTGACTTCCACTGAGGTATTTGTAAATAAATTTCCAGCCAGTGAAGTCATCAAAGATTACAGATCTTCCACCTTTCCTGAGTCAAAGTAGTGGTTATTGCTGCTCAGCCCCTCCCTCCAAAACATTTAGGCGCATTTAGAATGATGAAAGAGGAGCTAAATCGCTAGCGATAGCTTCCAGGGGAACAGATAGTATATACATCTCAGTCTATCTGTGAGAGATTACATGTTCCCTTCTACGAGGTTATAAAAACGGGTTATAAAACAATGCGACATTCAGGGACTCGTCCTACTTTACAGTTATTGTAATTCTGATTATCAGATAAAAGAAGCCGTCAATTTCTATAAAGAAGCTTGAGGGCCAGATAGAGTGGAAATTGTGACTGGATGGCGCACTTTCTGTTTTACAGCTTCATGCCTCGGAGTAATCACAGAGGAGCAGAACGGAGAACGGTCGTTTCTGCCGAGGTGGCGAGAGCACATCCAGTCGGCCATTAATCACAGGTGACGGTTGCATTTGACATGTCCATCCTGACAAAGTGCCTTAATTGATTGTCCTGCCTGTCCCGGGCCAACAAATCAGGAGGTCCATCATCAATGGGACTGAAAAACTATTAAGTCATAACCCCGGCTAAAATAAACAGAAGGAGGTGTGATGATATAAAACGCGCCGGCCTTCACTGGCTTCATGTGTCCATAATTCATGGGCACATATTACGCTGCCTCAACAGTCTCTGCTTGTCCCTCTTCGTCCAATGGGAGGAGGTGATGTGCGTCAGCCGGAGCTCTCTTCAGGTCAAACAGAGTGAAGTTCTTAAAGCCTAACAGCAGATGGAGCTCCTTGTATTGGCTTCCCATACACCGGAAACATTACATCAGTGATTTATTTTCCCCTCCAGCTCCATATCATCATCATTACATGCCATTTATGTCATTATGGCTGGTGTGTGTGTGTTCCACTTGAAGTCTTTGAATGGAGAGATAAAAAGCAGCACCCAAGCAAAGCAAGGTAAAAGGCGTTTGGTTCTAAAAAGCCAAGCAAAATATGACAAATGATGCAAAAAGGAAAAGGTTGTATACCAAATAAGTTGGATTTGTCAAACTGAGTTTATATTATATTTTGCCATCAAATCCCCAAAGGTTAGTTTCAGAATCAACTTCCTATCCGTTTTTTCAACATGAAGTCTGTCTACCTTGAGGCTATTTGTTGTCTTTTTTTATTTTTCTGACTGCCTACCAAAATAAATTGGTGCATTTGTCGTCGACCTGCCTTAAAACCCTCCCATGTCCCTCCAAAGACTTACAGCATACGTGAAAACCCTCACAAAATCTGACCCCCCCTTTTTTTTTTTTTTTTTTTTTTTAGCATTTAAGATTCAACAAACAAACCTCCCACCTTTCCTAAACTGTAGTCCTACACCCCCTTAAAGAGTAGGAACTGACCCACACTGGATTACGTTAGTGACAGTACACTGGTGCATAGATGTTTGGTAGCCTTGGGAACACAACGGGACATGAATATGATGAGAGATGACATTTAAAGGAAGGGAAAGAAAAGATGAAGTATGCAGAAGTAAAAGCTTTGCAGAGAGCTTTTGGCGCCGATGTTGAGGCGCGGAAGGCACATCTTAGCGCCGATTACTGCCACTACTGAAGAAAGCTGTGAGTGTGAGGGGAACCCACAGACATTTACAACTTTCTTTAAAAAAAGCCTTGACAGAGTGGGAATGGAGCTGGTTGGACCACAAACAGCAAGCAAAGGATCTGAGCTCTTGCAACTCTTTGAATCAATGCCTTCAGCATGCAATTCTAGTCATATCTATCTATCTATCTACACATCTGACTGAATATCTATCTATTTATACTTCTGGCTGGATATTTGACTGCTCTTGGCAACATTGGTAGAGTTTATTTTCATTTTAATTAGATGTGCAAGATTGTGCCTAAGCTTGGCTTGGCTGCTGCCTATTTGCAGTTAAGTCGTTTTTGTTGGGTTTACCCTTCTTGTAAAGACGGGTAAACTTATATTTTTTACTTTAGTGGTCTGGTTTTGTGGCATAAATCAGGCTTTTAAGGATAGTTTGTGGTTGTTTTATTGTCACACTCAGGGCTTTGCAGAAGCTTATTGTCAGCATGCTAATCAGTCATGATGTTTTTTGGGGATTATTGCTTATCATACCCAAAGTGTCATCATGTTCAGATAAAAGAGAGAATGAAGGACTAGGAGGAAACTGGAGACAATTTTCATCTGTAATGAATTGGGCTTAAGTGGTTAATAAATCGACTGAAATTTCATCATTGGAATTTACAAAAAAAAAAATCTTATTTATCATTCAGCTAAATGTATTTCTTCTACTTTTTTGTTTTTGATGAAATAGCTGGAGTCATTCATTTATTATGTCTGTGCCTTGATACCAACCAATGAAGATAAACCTGTATTAAAAAACAATTTGCTACTAATTGGGATGGAAGTGGAACTATTTGAGCAAGACAACATATGTGTTGGAAAAAAAAAAAAAAAAAAAAGCATTCCCCATTCCAACTTTTATTCAAAATTATTGTTCCTAAAGATAATTCGTGCGATATGTTGTATCTTCATTTTAAAGAGAATGGTCAGTTTGCAGATCTCCAGAGTCTGAGCAAAAACAATGGGTGCACAATTCAGGAGAGAATCGTAAATTTGATAACCAGCACTCACTGTTATCCCTTCATCTAATTTTAGTGTAAACAAGGTGACCACAGGCGAGAAACAACATTCTACCAATCGGTAACAGATAAGACAATCGGTCTAAAATGAAATTTTATGTCATTTTTCAGTATTCTACATAGCTCTTTTTTTTTTTTTCTTTGGTTTATTGCCTGATCTGCTTCTGATTGGGTGGGTTGTTTTCTGGCCTGTTTTTAAACATACATATTTGTTCAACAGTGTGAATGGCATCTGGCCTAAATGTATCCAACTTTCTCATATTCAGAAGACAAGTAATATTAATAGCGAATGCTGATTTTCAATTTTTTTGCATTATTATTCCTCGCTGCAAAAAGAAACGGCTCAAACACATCATTAAAAGCCCGAAATTAATATCAGAGTCATGCCCTCTTTGAAGGAATGTAAAGTTCAGTTTTTAATTGCATATATACTGAGACACATTTGTTACGTTTTATCTCAGCTTTTCAGTCTCAAAAATATTCAGCTTCATATATCCAAATACCCGTCACATGCACACCCATAAAAAAGGCGCAGTGTTGGTGGTGCCAGGCCAGATTGCTATAGCTGAAGATACATGGTGGAATCATCAATCACTGGAGCCTCCCTCTGGTCAAATCAAGTTTGTCCTGGTGTGAGCAGAACGCCGTGCCAGCCTACAAAAGGCGGGGCCTCGCTGACTGGTGGGGTGCGTGGGGCACGGCAGGGCTGTCTTTTTTCACTCTCCTCGACATCTGGGAGCGCATCAATCTCAAAGCAGATGGATGAACGGACGATGATTAGGATGAGACTGCTGCTTCTGGAAGGCCGACTGGGACGCGTCTTCCACTTGTGACAGATTCTTGTACTCCGCAGTCCACCCCACAGCAAAAATTAGAAACAGCTGGAAAGATGGAGCGCTCATTGTTTAACCAGCATCTGTTCTCAAGATAAAAGACAACTTTTTGACTCTCTTTTCTCCTAGCCGCACTGGATGAATAGCCAAGTGAAAGCCAAGGAGTATGTGTGCCGTTCACATTCTGAGGCCAAATTGTGTGCCCTGACCTTAAAGCAGAGCTAATAAATATTATGAAGACCAAGTTAAATCATTAAATACATGACGGAAAGCTTCCATTCGACTTCAAGAATGATTTGCAAATTCAAATTACAGCCGCATTCATATGAGCCTTCGACAACAAAGCTGCTCTGTCCTCTGTTTATGCAAAATACATCTCATTCCGGCTCATACATGGAGTCGCAACAGCAGAGGAGTTGAAGTACTTCTACCCCAAGCATCCGTGTTGCCACTTCCTGTCTGAATTCTGCCATTTGTCAAGGTCAACCATTTCATGGGAATGAAATCAGGGTGAAAACCAGGTTGGAGCAGCGGGATTCATGGAAATGAAAAAAAGCTGAAGTGCAGCTCAGGAGTGTAATTGGTCTCCCGGCATCTTCACACGCCGCATGATTAACATGCCTTTGATGGATTCCAGGCACATTTGCCAGCAGAACAAAGACACAGGAGATAATTATGATCCGAAATGTCTGAATTTCCACCAGTTATTGACGGACAAAGTATTCAAAATGTCTCGGACATTGGCCTTTGATGCAAATTGATAGATTTATTCAGTCCCTTTAAGGTGCAGTTATCTTCAAAAGACCAGGCGGGATTAAAAATGGTTAGAGGTGAGCAAGAGAGACGTTGCTCTTAAAGACAGGACGGTACAGAAAGGCCTTCAGTGCTTCTGTTTGCTAAATTGATTTTGTAACTGGATAGGAGACACATTAGTTAATAGATTTCACTCAGCCGTGGGACAAGATTGATCATTTATTAATTGGCTTCATCGCTAAGATTGTGTCAGGATTGCTGGAAGCAAGAAAAACATATCAGCATAAAAGCTACGAGAGATAAAAGAGTTTTTTCTGTGTAACCTAATTATATCGTCAGTGTATGGCAACCACAACCTTGATAATTGCAAACCTGTATCACTGTTCAGTTGGCCAGAACTCACAATGTCTGCAGGGGGGCTTTCTGTGTAGTGTTTGCATGTTCTTCTTGTGCACATGTGAAAAACGGTGAGTGATCCAGTTTCCTGCTACAGTGAAAAAACAGCATTAGCTGGTAATTCTATAACATACTGACCTTAGGTGTGCTTGTGAACATGAGTGGTTGCTTATCTTGCGCGACCTCAGAAACCAGAGACAGAAAATAGAGGAAGGTGAGTCCTTTTTATGATTTTTTTTTTTTTTATCAATCCACATACGCATCACTGTCAATATTTTCCCCATTCTGGCCGTACCGACTTAGCCTTTATCAGCTAAAATCAGTCAATGACATGGAGATTTTTTTTTCTCAAAACTTTTATGATTTTTAGTTTATTTATTAGTACCATAGAATCTCATCCCACTGTTAAATACCTGAACAGTAACAGCAAGTTGAACATGACTTTGTCAAAGAGGGGATTTCGATATTGGACTTCTATAAAAGGAATGTGATATCTAATTAACACCATATTGGGGAGTAAGTAAATAAGTGCATTTATCTCCAGGCAAAATTACCAGGCCAGAGGCTGGTAACTTTTGTAGTCATATCATTAGAGCTACTGCATTACACCTTTGATAATTATCTTGAGAACTGGGCAGAACCATCAACAGAACATGTCGTGGTAATTAGAGACTCATGGAGGTTTGGTTGCCCAGGCCACATGTATGTCTTGTATCTCTAAATTGTGCCCCTGCTGTAGGAGTATAGCGTTCGTAACAATCTTTGCCTATTTATTTCAGTGCTATCCACTTATTTCTTCATGTAAATCTGTTGTCAGTCTGGGCTCTGCAAGTTCTCTGAGCTAAATGTCATCTTGTACCTGGGGTCTGTGATGCTCTATTCAAAGTGAGCAAAGAGACAGCAGTTACCAGATCATAAAGCATGAATGATTCGTGTTTAAAAGCAAAGTGGGATAACTCCTCAGAGTAGTTCACTGATACCTATAGAATAATGTTTGCTCTGATCCCATGCTGTTCAGTGAATGAACACAACAGAAGCAGGTCCCAATACATCTAATATGTAGCTTTTTTTTTATTTTTTTAACAAAAATGCTTTTACATAAAAGGTACTTCTAGAACCAGATGATGTGATGAATAATTTATCTACTTTCCCCCACACAAAGTATTCATTTGTTTTGTGGGTTTTTTTGTTTTATTCACTGCCAATAAAACACCAGCAAAATCTGAGCTACTTTAGTCCGTCTGTTATTTTTCACAACTGCATGTTCTCACAGAACAAGAAAGTATAAAAATCTTTTTCTACCTTCATGTGAACCACCATCCTCTTACATAACCATGCTATTCAAACACTGCACCAAGGCTGGAATGCAAATCGATGTTGGAAGGATCTGAAAAGCCGCAAAGGCAGTTCGTGTCAGTCACATCGTGTTTTGGAGGGAGACAACATCAGCGATTCAGTCAGATATACTTCAACAACTTGCCTTGCTTGGTCAAAATATCTTATTTCTCTAAAATGTATGTGGTTATGTAAATGTTTTTAAAATATGTACAAACTGACAGTGAATTCCAGTAATCAAATGTACTGCAAGTGGAATAATGTTACATCAGTGCAGGTGAAAGGGTGAGTACGAAAAAAATTGTTAAAACTTTTACCGCCTTTTAAATCTGTTCTACTGAGATCAAGGCTGAAAACAAGGTTAACCCGGCGATGAAACTCCTCCAGTTTCAGACAGTTCTGTTTTCACCCAAGTTCAAGCAGTATATATCCTTGGGAGTTGAAGTTCTCATTTTTCCGCTGCATGCATATTCAAACAGAACAGAGAAGAAAGAGGGTAAACAATTAAAGAGATACTGTTAATAACTCCAAATTTGGAGCGCCACACTGTTGAAAGAGCTAGAGTAAATGTAGAGCTACATGAATACTCTTGTGTACTATGCAAACGTGTAGAAGAGAACGTGTTTGTCCTTAAAGAATGGTGGGTGTTTTTAATCCCTTTGGGACATAGCCTATATATTACAAAATTGTATTTGATCAGAATCGTGCCAGAGATAACTACTATATCATTTCACAGTGGAGCCAGCTTCTACTCCTCAAACTTTTGTTATATATTTTTTTTAAATTGTTTTTTCCAAAGTAAATCACACAACAATTTTGTTGTGAAAACCTCCAAAACATCCA
Organism: Poeciliopsis retropinna; assembly: GCA_010277075.1. Lineage (NCBI taxonomy): Eukaryota > Metazoa > Chordata > Actinopteri > Cyprinodontiformes > Poeciliidae > Poeciliopsis > Poeciliopsis retropinna. Next base: position 7,490,585 of record VMRM01000019.1, read on the forward strand.
TGTTTTCAGTTTTCTTTAGGACATTGGTTTGTCTTGTGGAAGAATCATGATGGATGGACTGCCAATAAGAAAATAAAAATGTATTTTAAAAAGCCCTCATTGTTGAAAACCTGCATTAGTGCATTATGGACTGATGATCTGTCTCCCACCTTTAAAATATTAATAGTATAGGCTCCATGTATTGTGATTCTGTGTTGTTTTGGGTTTCTAATGAGTTTGTATTTTGATTACTTACCTGATTTGATTTCTTACCCCAGCTCAAGCATTAAATTATTAATAATCAAATTAACAATGTCACCTGTGTCATTGTTCACTGCTGGACCCTTGTGTCGACCCTAGCTCTGCCCTCTTGTGTTCCCCAGTTATCTCCTGTGGCTTGTGTAAACGTTTTTGGGAATATTAAAATTATTCTCATCCTATCTCTGCTTTAGTCTCATTGCACTTTGGATACTCCTATATAAATACCAAAATAAGGCAGGTGGTGTATGTATTCTGGAAATAAATTACTCACATATAGACTCCAGTAAGGGACGTATGGGAGTGGCTGGTTGCTAAATTTTATTTAGGAATATCCAATTAAATCAAGCCAATAAATGCTATCCATATTTTTAGACTTCTGTGTGAAAAAAAAGCAACAAAAGACAAACATTTGAAAGCCATGTACCATTTTCTTTCCGCTTCAGAATTTTATTCTGATTTGTGTTTCATCTATCACATAAAAACCCAACAAAATAAGTTTAAATGTGAAGAGGTGCAGGAGGTATTAGTAGTGCAAGGCACTGTAAAGAAATGAGGGGTAATTTTGAATTTTTCCATGGCAAGAGCAAGTAAAAGTCTGTCACAAGCAGAGGGAAAGAGAAGGTCAATTAAGAGTTAACCTCATCACACTCACTGAGAGGCCTTTGAAGCCCTTCAGAGAAGTTCTTTGTACAGATATGAAGTCAAAGACTCCCTGTTAAATAGAAGTGTGTTTTTCTAAGTGTTCCTTTCCACAGCATGTTTTGATGGCCATATGGGTACATAGAGAGGGCTGTGCATGTGTGTGTGTCGCTGCTATGCTAAAAATCTGTCCAAAAAGGGAAAGAAGAAAGAGAGGGAATGAATCATCGCATTCTGTTCTTTGTTGGTAAAAAGGAAAGCTGTGCTTTTGAAGTCACTTCGGAGTTTAAAACTCCCAATCTGAGGACAGTTTGAGTCCATGGCTAACAGTTCAAACAGCAGCTTGACCAGCTGAGATGAGGGAAAGAGGAAAAGCTCTGCAATTATGTCTTTAAGCAAGTTATACAAATACATATAGACTGTAACTACTGGTCTCCCAATAAGCTCTAAATATAATAGTCCAGTGGAAGTAGTTTGCGTTTTTCCATGTGGCCTGCAGTTTTGTTAAAAGCCTTCACGTAGCACACAAAAGGGACGAACAACATGTTGCATATGGCTTCACTGCTGTGCTACTCACTCGTCTGAATCCCAGTCAATATTTGATGAGGTCAATATTTTCTTTTTGTTTCTCAGTGAAAAATGCATCAAAATATCAAACGACGCTTTGCTGTAATGTGACACATCCAGCGCTGTTTTCCGTCTTGAAATGCTTGTCAGTTCTTGGGGAGCTTTTATGCCACAGATCAAAGCATCGCAAGGCTTCTGTTTTTACACTGACTGCATAAAAGATCAAGGCTCATAATGAGGCAACCTGAGAGGTGATAGTTCAGAAGATGAAAGTATATGCCCTGCTTTGGGTATGTTAAAGAGATGTGCCGCACTCTGAAGCATAACCGTCACATGAGTTGACTTTGATAGTGGCAGAGGTATTATTAACAGTATAATATGCACTTGATCTCTGCTCACTTTCATTTCATTAAGTAAAATCTATGCATGCCATCAGATATGTTGTTATAGCCAGGAGTGAAGGGTCGTTACCTTTATCCTAATGTGCCAAGACTTGAATCTTTTGTCAGAGCTTAAATTGTCTTTAAAAAAAACTTAAGCTGTTGCTTGCCTTCAAAACTCAAACTGTTCCAAATTGGAAAAAGTTAAGTATGTGCTTTAGACGTTTACTGACAGAGAGTGAAGTTCAACTCAATCTCACTTTTAAGCTGAAAATATTGACATATAATTTCAAAAAATTTGAGTATTATTAAAAAGTCAATATTTTTCAATACCTGAATTAAAAAAGTTTATTTTGCACAATTGAAAACACATGTTTACACTGTATTAAAATAGCTTTTCTTTTCACTGCCTGGTGTAAATGAGGCTCAACCTTTCCTTTTCAGGTCAGTTTATTACCAAAATAATTTCTCATTGTTGAATGTCAGAAAACTGATAAAGATATATTTAGTCAAAATTTTATCTTGGATTTGTTTTTGGTCACGTGTTACCTTATATTATGGCCAAACATTTCCACTTGTTCTGTTTTTTTCAGACAACATTAAACTCTTTTGGTGTGCTTAAATCCATCTTTTTAGATGTTGTTCTTTTCAATGAGAAAAGATTTCTTCCTGTCAACCCTAGAAAACAAACTTTCCTTGTTCCTTCCTTGTTGTGCAGTCAGGAAGTTTAATATTTGACCTGCCAACTGAGGCGAGCAAAGTCTTTTATTTGTTTTTGCTCTGTCCTTGAATGGCATTCTGGAGAATGCTAAAAGTCTTAAATGTACTCCCCTTTTGATAATATTAGACTTTTTCCTCTAACTAGGGTATATTTTGTTGTAAAAGTGTTGGAAAAAGAACAATCCGCTGTGTGTTCTATTTTGTTTTTTAATTATATTCATATTTTAATGATGAGGCATCAAGGCATCAAATCTTTGGTCACTTCATGATTTAATTTGATTATTATCCAGACGGTTCTGATGTGATTTCAATTGATTATCAATATAACATGCCCACTCTTCCCGCAAAGCAAACCTTACACACAAAATCATAATTTGTCAGGCAAGACATTTTAGTTCAATAAAAAAAAAAAAAACAGCAAAAAAAACAACAACAGAGATTTTATAAGTCAGACAAAAAATAAAATAAGTTCAGTTACAGAATACATTTAAAAATCCATTACAACCAGCTATAAAAAATGTTTTGGACTGCTGCACACTCCGAACTAACAAACAGCTGACCTTGAGTGAGTTCAAGATCTTATTTCACTTGTAGCAACAAAATCTTTAGATATTTTCAGTTTGTCTGCTACATTTTATAAAGACCATTCATATTTATACCTGTCTCACTTTCTTTCACTGCTCTCGTTTGTCACACATCACATAAGTGTAGTCACTGTAACACTGTGATTCTGTGGGAATAGCTGTCTATGCATCACAAGCTATCTTACCTACTTGTAATTTTATGACCTTGTTTGTGGAGTTGCTGTAGTAGTGAATGGGTGTTTCAGTTAAATAGCTGGGATGTCGTATCCAAAAAGAGCTCTGAAATACAAAATCCTTATTTCCAACAACTTCTGACTGTTGCAGTAAAATGTGTCCTTATAGTTATCATGAAGGAGCTGTTGGCCAAGCCGGTTTCGTTTTGATGCAGAGGGAGTGCAATGTAAGCGCATGTACTCACTATTAATTGTTTTGGTGAGGTGGTTCTGGGTTCTATTTTTAGGTTCCTCAAAATTAGGTCACAAATTACCATTAAGATAAGATCCACCTTTTAATGCCTCCAAAAGAAGATTTTATCTCCCATCCCTAGTTGCCATTTTGAATAATTCTTCTTACTTTACAAAAACAGTGGGAGAATTCCTGAGTAACGTGAGTGTTAAGGTATAGTTGGCAAGCTGTTCAGTCAGTGGCAGTTTATCCATTTCTGAGTAATGTCTTTAAAAAGAGAGTGAGACGAACTTGTTAGCAAGCCAACAACTAACAACTTTGAGATTTTTGTTTGTCTAGAAGTTGTAAAATACAGATATCAGAGGGAAAAGTTCAACAATATGGATAAATGTGGATATGGATATGGATATGGATAAAAACTACTCAATTAAAATGTTTGGTTACAAATTTGTTCAATTCCAGAAAGAAACACTTGAAAGTTGGTCACCACAAGTCATGCACCATGTATGCAATACTGTGACAACCCACTTACTGCACAAAGCTGTTTGCACTACCTTCCGCTCTCCTTTGGCCCCTCCCGTCCTGCCACACTTCCAAACTCGCCCCTGATCAAGGTCGGGCTTCTCATGAACTCACCCTATTAGTCCAAGCTCGTTTCTTTTCCGGTTTGTAAAGAATAAAGATGGCGCTTTCCCTCCAGGCGCTCCATTTCGCCAGCATTGCATCCCTCTCCAAGAACTATTACAATGAAATCCGAGGTTGTGTTTTCCCTTGCCTGTTCCTTGTCGCGCCACTGCCATGCTAGTGGCTACAATCGCCGTGGACTGGTGAAAACAAAAGCTGTCTATCTCGCTGACTTGGCAAGCCGGAAGTCCTGGGAAGGGTGTGACGACATCAAGTTAAACATACTCACAGATTCTAAAGTCAAACATTTAATTTTACTAAAAACAAGTCGTTTATGCTACATAATTTAAAACACATTTGTCCAGTGCAGATAGCAGAAAAAAGAATGGATTCCTGGTTCTGATTTGTGAGACTATCATGTGGTAAATCTATTAATCCTTGTTTTTACAACACTTGGATTTAATTGCTCTCGCGCATCAATTCTGTTAACAATAAAACTAAAACCAACTGGTAGCGTCACTGGCTACACCAAATGCATTATGACATCTCACAAATGAAAAAATGTTGGCTTTTCATTTTCAGCTGCCGGGTTACTGAGAAGTGATCCATTCTAACTCCCAAACATCATTAAGCTGTCACTCACACGCAAGTGGTTCCATGAAAATTCGGGAGCTTGTTAGGTCATTGATTTCCATGTAATACTCTCATGCACTTCCGTCAGATCTGTATAAATAGTAACGGCTTAATGTTCTCGAAAATGTTTCTCTTTTAGAGGAATGAATAATCAAAGTCAATCAAAATAAATGAGGACAGTGTGATGGGAGGGAAGAAAAAAAAAGACTGACATAAAGGTTTATCTGTACCCAACATACAGCCAGAGCTCACCAGTGCCAGTCAGTGTTTAACTAGACCGCCCCTTGTTGTTTGTAAGCAATAATTTAAAACCCCTCCGTCATCCACAGGCCTTGGAACACAGCAGGTTTCTAATTTAGCTCGAGAAGATGCTCCCACCGTGTAACTAATTCTGTGAAGGGCACAGAAACATACTCAAAATTTATAATGCTGCCAAAAATCTGAGCACCCACACTTGAATGTGCTGAAAATGAAAAGCTTAATTGTGGGTGTCCATCTGGAAAATGCTTAGCAGTCAAACCCTTACAAATAACAACGGACCAGAGCAAAATTATCTAAGGTCAGTTATTTCTGGTGCAAAAGCTGAAATATTTGTCTCTGTCTACATCAGGTCAGTTATTTCTTCTCTGTGGTATATTTATGTATGAATATACAGGTGCATTTTGACAAAGTAGAATATTATTAAAAAGTTAAAGATCAAGTTATGACTATAATTGCAGTTACATAGATTTATCATTCATCAAAATTATATTTTTCAAGCGTTCTGTAAATTTTGGTTATTAAAAATAAAAGCTGAAGAAAACCTAAAATTCAGTTGCTTTGAATATTTTTAGTGTTATAGGCAAATAGGCGCAGCTGGGGCAGGGAGACACTCATGTCGTCCCCACAAGAAGCCGCCCTGAGTGGTTGCCCAAGTTAATAATGAGTTAAACAGTTGGAAAAGCTGGGGGGAGGAAAAGTGTGGGGGACAGAAGGCACAGATATAATAAGTACGGGAGCCGCAACTGTATCAAAATGACATAGGAATAATAGAAAGCTGGCAACTCGGAGGTAAAACAACAAAACCAAACTAAAATAAAGAGGTTCTAGTCCAGGGGTGCTGCCTTTCTGCATCACACTAACAGCGGATATGCCTCAATAGAGATTTTTTGCCCCCTCAATAGCTTTTGTTATATTTTCTGTTCCCTCTGAAATGATTTTTCAAGCATCACACTGGTCCTGAAAAAAAGCAAAGTCTGAGTTTCCTTTTAAGAGTACCAAACTCAACAGCAAAGAGTGCTGTCAGTTTGGCTCGTTAGTTTCAGAGAGATTTTCCAAAAATTGTATCTTTAGTCTCTACTCTACTTTAGAAAAGTTAAAGGACCGATTCCATTTTTGTTATGTAGTTATCTTTGCCGATCATCATTCAACAACGACAGAGATATGATGGCAGGTTGAGGAGAGCAGAGAGCTTCTACTCTCCTTTGAGAATAGCTAAATATGTTTGTGTTGGAGGGAAAATCTGGCTGAAGGAGAACCAAACAGAGCATTCTAGTTTGTTCTCGCCTCAAATTTGTTTTGGTCTTTTAGTTCACAATGTGAATATTGTTACTGAAACAACTGGTCATGGCAAATGTATCTTTATGTGTAACAAACAGATGTCAGCGATGGCTACTTATCACACAAGGAACAAATGGTGCATTTAGTCATTATACGAGGGACTTATATGGCCAAGGATATAAAACCTGATCTTTCACCAGTTTAGCCTTGGCATTACTGCTTGGTGATGTTAAATGCTGCAACTTTAGCGTATATAAAAATTTGCAGTATAACTACTTGTTATAACAGCATTGCAAACAGTGACTTTCCCTTTTCTGTTTGTTTAAGCAGGGATTCATTTCCTTTTCATCACACAGATTTGATGTTTTAAAATAATGACTTTACATATTTGAGATGCTGTTTAGAGATTTTCAATTTACTCTGTTGTTGCAGCAGACATTTTTATGTAATATTCCCAAATATATGGGGTATCTTAGGCCATGGAAGACCAGCTTACCATTTGGTAACTGTGAGAGCCATAACAAAACTAAGCAGTTTTCTCAGTATTTGTGACTTTATTTTACAGGTAGTAGTTTCTTGGAGAACATTTAAAACCACTTCATGGTTCATAATGCATTAGATGAGTATTGAAGTCTGACATTTAATGACGCATGTTCCTGAAATTGTTTTTCTCCTCCTTTGCTAAGAATTCATCACTTTTTAAGAAATGGTGACTTGTCAGGTTTGTGGAAGTGAGCAGTAAAAGCTGACTCGGCATGTTTATGGTAATTTCGGGCTTCCCAGCTTCTGTTTCTGCAAGAAACATGGAAATGTGGAGCTAAATGGCGCTTTTGCAAGCTGTTTTTTGGGGAACTTTAATTAGGAGAGTCAAATAAGTGCGTCCAACAGCTGTCATTTAACAAACCACTTAACGGTTGCTTCTTCTGAACAGAAGTAATTTAACACCTGCATTTTTGGAAACAAATACAGAATCTGTGACAAATGATTAAAACAGTGCAGATTATTTTTCTAATTTGGTAAATAAACTGAATCTGTTGTTTTACAGTGCCTCTCAAAATAATTAATACTCCTTAATTTTCATTCACATTTTTCTCATGTTACAGCCACACACTTGTATATTTTATATGCGTTTTATGAGTTAAATGAACGGAAAGTAGCACAATTCAAAGCTTTAAAATTTGTAAATAAAAATCTGAAAAGTGTGGTGTGCTTTTAGATCAATCCCCCTGAATATTTTTATTGAACCATGTGGAGGTTCCTCCAGCTTTCTCCCAGTGTTAGTATTTATTTAAATGTTTTCACACAATATTTCACTATTTCTTATATATATATTTGGCTCACTAATTGTTTTTTTTAAAGGAGTGGTTGAGGAAAAACACTGATTGTAAGGCAAAACCAGGAAGTGGAGCAAACCATCAGGCTGCTGGAAGCAGGGCCCTCGGTGCTGAAGTCTCTTCCTCTCTCTACTAATAGCACCATTGCTAAATATTTTTGGTGTTAGGTTATTTTTGAGTTTACATTTGTGTTGTAGTTCAAATTTGTTGGTTTAAATTAGTTGTTTATGTCTAGGCATTGATTGTCTTTCACTCCTCCCACCCTCCTCGTTTGTGTAGGATTTTTGTTTGCTCCACAACAAAAATCCTTCACCATATTGCCCCGGATTTAGGCCTATCCACTCTGCCCCGGACTTAGGCCTATCCACTCTGCCCCGGACTTAGGCCTATCCACTCTGAGCAGCTTTCGTATCTCTTCCAAAGAAAGGCGCCCTGCAGCATTATGTTCCCACCATCATGGATAGACTGATTCAACAGTGCTCTGTAAGATGTTAGGAAGCTAGGCATATTGTTTCTTAACCTGACTCTGCTATAAAGTTCTCTACAACTTTCTCCTTGACCTTTCCTGCTGTGTTCCTTGTTTTTGACGATGCTGTTTGCTCCTTAACACTTTCTAGCAAACCTCTGAGACCTTCACAGAACATTTGTATTTATACTGAGATTAATTTAGACCCAGGTGAACTTTATGTACTACTTAGGTGTCTTTTGATTGTTCTGCACTTTATTTTGGGAGTTGTGAGTAAAGGAGACCAGAAAGCTGCTTTCTGAAATCTGAAAAAAAAAAAAAAGAAAAAGAAACAATACAATCATTAAAGATTTACAATCTTTTCCGAGCAGAAATATTTTTGATTTATTTTATTTTATTATTATTTATTATTATTATTATTATATATATATATATATTTTACAAATAATCAAACAGCAAGTAGAGTAAATAAAAATAGCTTTCTTTCTTACAGGTTTCTGAAGAAACATAATATTGCTTAAAAATGCAACTGCAAGTGGTAGATACAAATATTACCAAAAAATTGTTTTTAGAGACCTTCATCATGAAAAGTCTGCTTCAAACAATGCAGTATGTTCTTTCAGGGGGATTATTTTGCTCCCAGCCTTCATTCTACAAGTTTCACATCAGATGCATAACAAAACCTTTTTCCTTTTTTACGTGTTCACTTTTTGATAAGCAAGGGGAGACATCTCAGCCACTTGTCAGTCACCCACCATTTCAGCCACATCAGTTTAAATGGACAAAAACAGCCAGAGAGCCAATATTTAAACCAACCAATTCAGCTTCAGGACACTCAAATGATATTGCAGATTTGGAGGTTTCGTCCAGCCAAGTTTAAATAAGCATTTCTGTGTTCTGCATTGGGTGAGTAACATGGTGTCAGGTAGCTGCAATGAACTCAGGGAGGCAGAGGGAGTGCAATCAGCCTTCGCCTGGCTGATATGGAAGGCCGTTGCCGCACACACACAAACAACCAATCACCATGGGACAGTGATTGATGTCTCATCCCGCTTTGAAATCTATCACCGGACCAAGTGGCTGTCGAGAGCTTGCCTCATAGATTGTTAAACATGGCCTAATATGCATCACCCTGGCAAATAGTTCATTCATTCTTTATTATGTGGGTCTGAGTTGTGTAAGCAATTGTCTAAATGTCTTTTTAATGCACTGAGTGCTTCAGTGTCCACAATAGCGCTTGTTTATAATTAAATTGATTTGGTGCGTTTTATATTTGGTCAGACACATTTCTGACTCTTGAAATTCAAAAGCAATAAAATTACTAGTGTGATCATAAGCGTAATTGAAAGGATCTTTATCTCACAATTATTTAATGTCAATGGTGAAGCTCTAGTGCAGACACACACCTCGCAGTTGACCTTTCATCCACAGGAGGCCTGTTTTCTTGTTTTCTGCAAAACGGCTTTGCCCAGCTTTAGATTCAGTTAAAGCAAACTCCATCTTAGTGAAGACTAATTGAAAAATGCATGTTATGTGTCTCTAAATGTGAAAAAGCAGAGGATTCATATTTGAGAATCAGGTGATGTTCAGGGAATTAAGCTCCAAGGTTCAGTGAAAATCCCCAAGAGGTCAGATGATGATTAGCTGAATTAATCAGGTAGCAGGTTAATTCACCACTTTCATTTTCAGTTTCCTGATGCAAGACTTTGATATCAGATTAAGTATTGTTATTACTGTTGTTGTCACATTTGTTTGCTGTCGCATCCTTGCTGCCATTTATGTTGTATAAATTTTGTGATGGATCTAAAAGAAAATCCAAAGTGGATAATTAAATTGAGAATGTTACTGTCTGAAATGCGAAGGACGGCAATGCGTCATTTTGCCATAGTGCATTTTCAACATGCTATTGAAAAAACTGGCTGATGTGGCAAAGTAGAACTGTGGTATAAGTCTTTAATATAAAACAGGCCATAAGTCCCTCCATATATTAAGATGTTGTCCTCAAAAAAGTCCTTAGTTGATGAGCGTATCAAGTAGAATTAGTGTAATATATTTAAGTCTTTGTATTTGTTTATGTTTCTAATGCTCAATCATTACCTAGAAGAGATTGGATGATTAATAATAAATGTACCTTTTGATTGTATTAGTGTTTAGCTCTTGCCAATTTTCCCCTTTTTATTTAAGTATTTATTAATCTTGGTGTTGATTTTTAATCAATGCTAACACTGAAAAACAAGAAGGCCTAAGCAATTTCAAATACAGATTGCTCAGTGCAAAGACAGAAACAGTCAGTCTGCTGAAGGATTGTTTCATGATGAACATAATTACAATTTTATGTGTCTTAGCATTGCTACAAACAAACTGGATTGGAAAGAGGAGGAAACAAAATAAGGATAGATGTTTTGCAGAGACATAAAGCATGAAATCCACCCCTCCACACTTAATTAGCAGAAATCAAACACAAGTCTACTTGCAAACGCAGTGAGGCAACAGTCTGGTTTATTCTAAGATCTGTGAAATCACACTGCATCCCGCTTGTGTCATTTACCTCATCTCACCCTTTACTGAAAAAAGACTTGTGAACAATAATGTTTCTTGCTTTTCAGACTCACTCTGTTTCCCCAGTTTGGTTTCACGAAGGCATAGGGTGCAGCAGGCAGATAACTATGCACACGTATCTTGTGTAAAACTAGTGAAATCGTCTGAAAGATGTACACGAGTCTCATTCGTCACAAATGTGAGAAAAGCCGCCCAAGAGGGTCAGCAGTATCACTTAAACTCTCCACCCGCGTGGAGTGTTCTGTTTATCATCCACGATCTTGACAAGTCTGTCCTCATCACCACGCTTATGTCCTCTCCAGACGCTTGTCCTCTCCCACTGCAGGCTGAGGAAGACATCGGGAAAACGGGGGAGGAGAGGTACATTAACTGCGAGGGTTATTTTTCTCCCCTGATCCCTGTCAGATAACAGTGTTTGGTGTATTTTGTCTCAGGCAACCCTTAATCAAGAGGAGGTGGGACATCGAAGGAATTTGAGTGGGATGCTGATAAACTTTGTTTCCAGGGCCCAAGGATACAAATGATTTTTAAAAATTTTGACTGCACCAGAGGAAGAAATTGTCACTTTAGGAATGATGAAACTTTTTTTGTGTATCGCTCCCTTGAGGTCTGACTTGCCCACTGTCTTCCGAAGGCTACATTGGGAGGTGAAAATTACCGTTTGCCACAAGTCAAATTGCTTGCAAATTTGATCAAACAAGCCATAGTAAGGCATTTGAGAACTGGAAGAGAACTGACAGTTCCACAACTGACTAGATCTGGCTCATCTTTTTTCTGGTGTTTGGTAACCATCTTAACCACCAGCAATTCACAGCAAGATTCTATAATCTATCCATATAGTCTGACATATGGAGATCATCCAGTTATTGTTGTTTGATTAGAAATCACGGTCTTGCCTCTCCTTCATTAGCGAGAACTTGCACATGAAGTAATAGAAAGTGGATCAGGATAAGAATTTTTAAAAGGAAAATATTTCAAAACAAAATTCTTCAGAAAATAATTGTAACTAAATAAAATTATGTGTAATATGTTTTTTGTTTGTTTGTTTTTTTGGATGGGGAAATTTTATATCCATATTTGTTATTAACCAAATCATTATTAACCATATTAACCAAATATGGTTACTCCAACTCCAGTCCACAAGAGACAGTGACCTGCAGGTTTTAGATTTGTCAACACAGCTGATTTAAATGCATAAGTTACCTCCTCAACACGTCTTGAAGTTTTCCAGAGGCCTGCATGGTAATAAACCAGTCATATGATTTGGTTATATTATACCAGTGATAAAAGTTTTTACCATGGAAAGATTAGCTTCATTTATTAGCTGGGGATCTTCACTGATCATGTGGTTTAATTAGTTCATAATAACCTCTAACATTAACTTTCTTCTAGCATATTCTCTTACTGCATCATTAAAGATACTTAATGCTTTTCAAGACTAAAGCTCCCTTTCCCGGCCTGTTCATTAAATAACAAGGTATTCTCTCTCGTTTATTCTCTGCACTATAAGCTGGTCATTATGTTTAAATTTAATATGCGACTTGGAAGCACTTTGATTCATTCAGAAACTCTGAATTGCCAGGTGCTAGTCTTTATTATTATTTTAAACTCAAATGCATATTTAAAATTCCCATCAAGCTAGTTTTAATTTTGAAATGTTTGCAAGTTTAATAAGGCCATACATGATTTAAATTCCAACTTTACAGCAGTGCAGTGTTAGGTCTTGGCTGGATGCCAAATGTTTGTTGAAATAAAAGTGTTCATTTCAATAATTTTAGACCTAAAACTTTACTTGAGTTTACCCCTGAAATATTTGTCATGGGAAAAATGACTCAAAAAAAAAAAACTGTCTCAATGGCATGATGGAAGATCTCTTTCACCCCAACAACTGGAGTCCCACTTCCATACCATAAATAGGAGCAAACACTAGATCAGGATTCACTAAAATGGCAATTTACTCCTCCAAATCTATATGCTCTGCACTTCAGCTGTGAATAAAAATGCAGTTGCAGAATGTGTGGCACCTACAGGATTTTGAGGAGAGAGCTTCACCCAAAGTATATATGCAAACGTATATATGTAATATGGGTAATATGCAACCACTTTCATAAAAGAAATTGGTGACATCTAATGACAGATTCAGTTTTTGAAGACTTCAAATTAGCTTCCAATGGAGAGACGAGAAAATGATATTTAGTGTATTTATATCTTCACTGACTTATAATACTTTACTGTTCCACAGTGCATTCACATTTTGTAAGATAAAACCCATGAAGAACTGGTACAGGGATGACAAAAATTTAGCATTTCAAAGTCATTCCACAGTTCACATCAAACGTAACACCAGTCATATAGCCCATCACAAATACATTTTTAGCCTCTTGAATTCTTCTATCCCTATCGGCTCCCCCCCCGGGAAATATAACTATTCCCAGGACAGAAATCCTTGGTGTGTTCGCCATAGATCAAACAAGCCTGGTGGTGAATTGCCAAGGCCACTAGAACCTGTGCAGCCAGACACACAGAGCGCCTTTGTTAATCCCTGCTAGTCATCCGTCAGCAGCCCCTCAAGAGGATTTACTTATTCTCCCAGGACACACCACTCTGGAAAGTATCACATGCTGGATGAAGTCACAAGATGAGAACCAAACTGAACTTGATATCCAGCATAAAAACAAAGGCTTGAAGATATTTTCCCCCTCCTATGATGGAGATCAGACTTCACTGCCCTCCCCCATCGTCTTCCTACTTGCTCTCATCCCTGAGACATCCCAATTAAGAGTGAAGTATTTGTGTGTGGGCTTCGTCTTGGTTCAAACAAAGATCTAATCATAGAGCTGCACTGGCACAGCAGTTGGCAAAGGGGTAAAGCGTTGGCCTGGATTCTGATGGAAAGTTTGTTTCACTTTTCGCCCCCCTCCACTTCTCACTGGCCTCAGAGTGCTTTCTGTTTGTTGCTCCGAAATCACAGATCAGCATAACTGTTTAATGTGAAATTTACCTTTGATCCTGCTGTGTTAAATTTAGCATGGCGCAGAGCAGCAGTTTTTCTTTTCTGTTTATTTTTATTTTTTTTAAAGCAGAGTGAAATGATGATGTCTTACTTCAAGATATTTCAACAGAAAAAAAAAGAGAAATAGCCATTAAAAAAATGAAAAAGAAAGACTTTAAAGCCCACGTCCCACCACTTGTGATCCCTCTAATTCACACTTGCCACGTTTAGGAATCAACATGTGCTGAAAAAACTAGCTAAAGTTAGAAAGTATCAGAATGGGAAAAGAAAGGGGATTTAAGAGACTTTGACTTATCGGAGTATTACAGAAGCTGCTGATGTTTTGGGATTTTAACCATTTTTTTGAGTTGCAGAAAATAGTTTCAAAACTGAGAAGATTGTTTAAAAAAATAAGAAAATATCTGTTAAGTGGCAGGAAAACGCCTTCTTAATGACAGAGGACAGAGAAGAATGGGCAGACGAGTTCAAGAAGACGGCAAGCTCAAATATCCGGTCTTTATAAGTAAGGTATGCAGAAGGTTATGCACCTGTTCCTGTAGGGCAATTTTAGCTCTGGTTTGTGGCCCTGACACCGTTTGAACATTTGTTTTCCAGTATTGTTAGAGAGATGACTAAACTCAAACTGAAGGTTGCCCAAAACTGATTAGGGTTGGGGTTCAAATTTTCAACCCACTGGATACAGGACAAGCCTCCTGAGCAACCGTCAACAGTTTGAGGAGTTCATCCTGTAACTAGTGGGTTGCTGGTTTGAAGCCCCGCTCCATTTGTTTTTGTCATTGTCGTTGTCCCAGGGCAGCTGTGGCTCCAATGTAGGAGGGTACATGCGTGTGTGAACGTGCGCATGAATGGGCGAATGACTGAAGGTAGTGGAAAGCACTTTGGAGTCCTCTGGACTAGACAAAGGTCATTTACCATTTGCACATTGGCTCAGGGAGCACCAGCATTACTGCAGATGAGGCCACAATATTTCAATCCATCTCCTACTCCATCAGTTATGAAAAAGTCTGCGAGGTATTTTAACTCTCCAATTTAATGCAAAAACTATCGTCCATTTTGGAGGTGAAATCCACCCTTTTCAGGTTAAGACCTAAAGTCTCAGACTTGGATGTAAGCCACTCAGAGGGCACTGATGGTTATGTTTTCATCTGCAAAAAAGCGGTCGGCAGGAGGGGAGGGGCCGTTCCTCTGTTACTGATCATTTCATACACAAACAGCTGTTAAGTACATAAAATGCTGACTAGAAAAAAAATTCCCAACATCGTTTTTCCGCCCCTTCTAGTGCAGCGCCCCCTATGCGTTGCATACAGCGCATACCCACTTTTTGCGCCACTGCTAGCAGCAACTCTGGCACTGTTCTACGCAAGCCAAAAGAAAATACTTAAAAAGTTCATTTATTTATGTGTTTAGAGATGTTTATGAGATACATAAAACAAAACAGTACAAAGAGAAAATTTAAATAGCTCAATAGAACAACTTTTGAGATCATTCTGATAACTCTAATTTGTTTTATTTATTATCGATCAATTAAAAAAAATCAATCAGCATGCATTCCATTCACACATGACTGTGTGCAATAAATGTGTGGATTTTACATGCATAATGTTTAAATAGGACCTTAGCTTCATAGGTAAAGACAGGTCAACATTTGCATTGGGGTTATTTCAGACTTGCACACATTTACTCTCTTTAACCATTGCATTCCCTCTGCAGACTTGAAATCTCCCATGGGCTGTCCCAAGGGTTTAATTATGCGAAAGTGCTGCAATAGGGAGAAATGAGTGAAATCTTAATTCATTCTGACTGCCAGTCAAAAAGAAATACAGGAGCAATGCCTCATGGTCGGATATGAGAGCAAATGCACCTTGAATGACGTCACTGTGAGGTAGATTTAGTTGACTGATGCTTCACTTCTGATGTTTCGCTTTTGAGCTTCCTATGCAAGAAAACAAAGCAGAAATAAAGCATTTCTCCCCTTCGCCCCTGTTCACCAATGTTCACAAACACAAGCAACCACTGTGACCTTAATTAATATGATAAGATGCTTTATTACTCTACAGCATGTACGCTTGAAATAGAAGATGAAACAGTGTTTGTATAACAACACCTTTATTATTCACATGTTTTATTTTCGAGTGGCCTCCTCGTTAATCTAGGCTAATTACGGCTGTAACACTTAGGAGAGTGGATGGAAGAAACATGATTGGAGAGCACAAACGCTCTCTCAAAGATACGCAAAACAACCACTAAGGGGGTGTGATTTGCAGCGAGTTGCCCTAGATAATACAGAAGTTTGTTTGTAGTCATGCATGAAGCCTCAAACATACCGCTTAATTTGTACTTCTTGCTTTAGTTTTTTTTTTATTTTTTAGGTTGATTGCTTTGTTTAACTCTCTATCAAAGAGTTTCATTCTTTAATCTTGACCACAAGGAAAAAAAAAACCCTTTAATGCATGACCATTCAAAAAAGATCAATACACGTAATTAAAAAAAAAACACAATGAACATTAGAAGAACAGATTTGGTTTCTCAAACAGCTTAGTCTTTCTTTTTTGCTCTCAATGTCAGTTAAAATTACCGATTGCAACTGTTAGAAAAATTAACTAAGTTCATTTACTTTTGAGTTTATTTGAAAGGTTTTGTTTTCATATTATTCTGTGTGCTGTTTTCTTGACTCCTTTCTTTTTTGGTGATTTGATTATTAGTTGATTTGATCATTAGTTGATTTGATCACATAACCTCTTGTGGGAAAGGCTATTGATCAATTGTTTGTGTGACTGTATGAAAAAGCTAATCTCTTTGTTGTTAACATAATAAAAGGCAGTTGGGGACTGAGAGCCAATGGAGTTGATCCCAGACAGCGTTTGACGGCGGTTCTCCGCGTCCGGCTCTCTCCCCTCTTCTGCAGGAGAGTATTCTGTGTCTCTGGTTGATTCTTGCAGGTTGTGAAACGAAATAAACCCAACATATTGGGGGCTCGTCCGGGATTCCCTCCATACCCGCCGCTGACCGAAGGAGCATGACGCGCTGTAATCTGCCGGCAGTCGGTTTCTTCGGACCTGTTTTGTAAAGTCCCGGGGGGTAACTTCCTCGCTGGGCCAGCGTTTTAGGTCACCTCCCTTTGCCAGCGTCGGATTGAGACAGGATTCAAACCGAGACAGAGCAGGAATCAACCAAGTAAGTGTATGGTACGGGAGGTATCGAGTCCCCCGTTAGACGTCAAGGGAAAGTAAAAGGTAAATAAAAACACACGAAGGGAAAAGTAGTACTTGGAGCACCTAAAAAAAAAAACAGTGGGAAAAGTAAGTGGTGGGCTTGTGTGTGGAAGCTTAGCAAGGATTTCCCACTCAATCACCCGTTGAGTCGAAGTGAAAATCACCACAACAAGATTTGACCATCACCCCACTATTCCTATATCCCGTTTTATAGCGTCCACTCTAGGTGGTTCAAAAAGCGGGACTAAAACACTGTAAAAAATGGGTTTGTCGCAAGGAAAGGAAAAAAATCTCACAGGAGATGAGAAGTTTATGTGTCAGATGGAGCCAAGAAGCTTAATGTACCTGACTAAATGGCAGAAGAAGTACGGTGAACATGGTGTGTTAAAAGTAGAACAATGGAAAAACGTGGTGTGTAAATTAGAAACAAGTGCGAGTTCGAAAACTGGTACCAGGCAACAGAAAAAATTAAAAGAACTCGAAGTTGCGCGCAAGTGGTTAACCCAAGCACAGCATAGACAGATTGCGCGTGCTAAAAATAAATTGAGCCAAAAAAACCGAAACTATGTTTGTTAGATCAAAAGATAATGAAACGCAACCCCGAACTCGAGCATGTGCGCAACAATCTCAGCCCCCAGCCTCTGACCCAAGGGAGAACGCTCCCAAGGCACCAGGGGACATGTCAACAGGCCGGCCTGCCAAAACAGACAGCGTTTGGTGGCGGTTCTCCGCGTCTGGCTCGCTCCCCTCTTCTGCAGAAGAGTAGTTTGTGTCTCTGGTTGATTCTTACAGGTTGGGAAACGAAATAAACCCAACAGCAACTATCAATAATGAATTCACCTATCAAGAATCTATGGTGATAATTTGGCAAGATTGAACTCCAGGAAAGAATATATTAAAACGGTTTAATTTGCAGACATGTCTAGCATGTACATGAGGAAGCAGTGCGGTAAGTGATGACTTTACAAGTGTTACAGGCAGTTGCTGTAGCATCCCAAAGGCCAAAGTGCAAAGAAATTCCGTTCACAGAAAACATGCAGAATTATTAATAAAAGAAAAACATAAAAATCTGACCATATCTTAGAAGCAAGATGCAAAAGGATGACATCACATCCATGCACCTTTGTGTGAATGTCAAAAGTATCTTAGACAGTGGAGCTTCGTAAAAAGAAACGCTAGTATAGAGCAGAACTTGCCATGCATATTTCCACATCTGGTAAAATAGAGTGAAAAAGCAAGATTAGGAAAAATTGTTGCAAACATCATAATTTGTTCCTTAAATAAAAAATAAAGGACTAAGGATCATCTGAAAACATTCGCCTGGCACTGTAGGTTCAGTTGAAACACATACACATTACTTGGGCTTTTCCACCAGAACATGAATGTGTCTCTTCTGGATTCAGTTTTCCTGATCCCTTATAGGTAAAACACATACCCTATATCGGGTATAGTCAATATCGCAGCTCCAATAATTACACTAGTGGTGCTTTTGCTAGTCGTAGTTCACCTCAGAGACAATATGTACTCCACTAACTTGAGTAAAAACACTGAATTCCCTGTGAGACCTGCTGACAGACTGCTGCTTGCTCTTTGAAAGTAAGTTAGAATATTTAATCAGGTTGTTTGTGATCCAGTTTGCACATTAACTATTGATATTCCAAGCCTTGTGCCATTACACTGCATGTGAAGACTAATTACATATTATAATACTAATTACAGTCCTAAGGGTCGCATAAAATTGTTGGCTGTCATTTTCATACCAAACTAACATCCAACGGGCAGGGTGTGCACAGCTAGCCTTGAAAAGGAGATGTGTGTGTACTGCATCAAACTGTGCTGACCATTTTCTTTTTTTTTTCTCCTCCTTATTGACTACTCATATGAAAGCTGATTTGTGTATGCTTCTTAAAAAACGGCAATAAACAAAAATGATAAATGTAAATGTTCTTGCAAATTAATCTCAGAAGCATAAACATGATATTGTTGGCTTTATTTCTAGAGTGGAAGGCCTTATTATTCTGGTTCTTCTCTATGACACTTCTGGGTTGCGTCCCAGTAGAGAGCCTTGCAGAAACTGGGTCGAATGTTAAATCGGCTGTTGAATCAAGAACAAAGTGTTAGAGGCTCAAAAGGAGGCTTGATTTGCTGAAAAGAGGTATCATTGTATCAGCGTTTTATTCTTATTTAAGCATACCTTAATTATGTTGACTTATTCCGTAATGAAAGGGCGGACCAGTGGCATGCAAATACAATTTTTTTATTATAGAAAAATCACAATTTACTTTAAGTGGAATTAGTACAAGATACAGTGCTTTGCCAAAGTATTCAAAATAATTTTTTCCACAATCCTTACAGCAATTTATTAGTCATTTGTGTGAGACAAGCAAAATTTTGAAGTTTATTGAAAATTATACAATAAATAAATAAATAATGGAAATCCAAGTGGTGCTTGCATTTGTATTAAGCCCCATGGTGATGCCATTGCATAAGCTGTGAGCAAATGCTGTAAGTGTCAACAGTCCAGACGGTGCCATAAAAAGGGGAAGAAAAGCAAGTAGCTTTCACTAAAATGTTTATGAATCTCAGAGGTAATAAGAATATTAAGAACTACATCTAACAAAGATGATGCTTTTCTTAGCCCCTCCCCCTCTGCTTTGAACAAATAATAAATACAAAGTAAACAAACACATAAAATTTCAGCCTTTTACATTTGTCTTGCTTCAGGTATCATCTGCTTATGTAACTTGATGTGAACATTCTGCAGACTTTGAGGATTTTTGGTTTCAACAAGCTCCTCCTAATAAACCTTCCTCCCGAACGATGGAGGTTGGAGGAACACCACAATGCATTTTTCCATAGGACACCCAAATGCCGAGCAATAGTCCTGCTTAAGTGGATGTTCACCTTCCAGCAACAGGAGCTAAAATGGAATGATTTGGATCAAAATATTTTTGTGTCTATAAAAATTGCATAGTCAAAGTCTAGATCTAAGTCCAATTGTTTTAAGGGATGTAATTTATTTTATTTTATTATTTTTTGCAAATCACTCCATTTCATCACCAGGTTTGTTTTCAATAATGTTCTTATCTTAATAAATAGTTCAGACCGTTGCAGCTGGTTTTGGCCAGGTGACATGCATGTTGCTAAGATTTCCAAGCTTTTTAATATCCGCTCAGAATGAACTTGATAATATTCAAAACATATGTGCACATAATTTTGGAATGTTCCGTGCTAGTCACCTCCAGATGTAACGCCTTCGAGGCTCCATCTTCTTGGTGTCATGATGTAAATTGGTCCCTGATGCAACGACTCTTCTGCCTCCTGGTGCCCCCTCATTTGGCGCAGAACGTTAGGGAAGTTTGCCACTGTACCAAACCTTGGGAGGTTTTTAAGGAAAGGGATCTGTGGCTTGGGAAGAAAAATCAGTTTGTCTTCCCTGTCTATTTTCTGCATCATGACGTTTTCAACTGAGACTGTGCAGTTGATGGCGGAGTGACAAGTTACTCATCAAACATGGCAGGGAGAGCAGTCATTAGAAAGCTGCTCTGACAGATTCCAGGGTGTTTCTCTAATGTGACTGCAACAATGCGTGCTAATTGTTACCTGAGTTTTAACGTGGCTGTTGTTAAAGATGTTTTTTTGTTTTTTTTAATACTGTGTTTTTTTTGTGTACAGTAACTGAACATTTATGTGTAAATAAAGCATCATAAAATAATTGGAACTTCATTGATGCAATAGTTTGCAAAGACTTGGCAAACTTTAAATCAACTTGAACCGCACTGGGTAAAGTTAAAAAAAAATAAAAAAAGGAGGAATTGTGTTGCAGAGCATTCTGTTTGTCAGGAACAATATCTTGGCTTATCTCAGAGGTACATTTTATTTTCCAGATTTATTGATAAAAATATAATCCGGAAAAGAAAACACTCTATGCAGGACATTAAAATTTATACAGGCAGGAAAATGGGAAATAAAAAAAAAATTACAACTAACCACAAGAAAAATGAGACAGAGAAGAGTTCATTAAAAAGAAGGGACTACTGAAGAGGAGAGAGTGGAGAAGACAGTAAAGCGTGAGGGACTGGGTCACAATAACAATATTGAAGGAAAACACATTGGAAGCAATCTGACATGTAGCCCAAAAGCGAAAGACTTTGAAAGTGATTCAATAAAAGACATACTCTGATTCTACACTCTACTGTTGTGTCTGTTAAGTGCCATCATACTGGAAGATATTTCGGTATAACAGGGGTTTCCCGGTCCATCTGTAGGTTTTATCATGTCATAAAATAAAAATGGTTATTTTGCTTTAATTAATTGTTTTGAAGATGAGGTGTAAATATGAGTTCTCAAAGGTTGAAAATTTAAAGAGAAGTTGGAATTCTGAGCGGGAAAGTAGAACATTTCTTACTCACCCAGATGCCAAAATCCAATATGGCCGCTGTGGTTGATGGAAAACTTCACTCCACCTCCCACATAATTCCTTTCCTCACAAACAACTCAAGCAACTTTTTATGGTAAAGTTGGCCTTAATACCAACTGACAGACAATAATTGTGTATAATGCTTTAACCTTACTGGCATGACTTACTTAATAAAGTCCGGGATAAGTGTATTTCACAACACGAACGTAATGCAATAGTTGGTTATCACAGTTATAAATGGTTTTCCATCACCTTTCCACTATGTGCTTGAACTGTCACCTTAATATTCACCAAAGCCTTTTCTTTGGATTTTTTTTTGTTGTTGTTGTTGTTGCCTCAGTGCAGAAGCCAAAACCTATTGTGCAAGATTGCTATTTAAAGAGAGGAACCGTCAAGACTTACAAAGAAAAAACATCTCCTAAACTTCAGAGTGACCTCCCTGGGCAGGCAGAGTAGCTTTTGAAGCCAAGACTGACACTCCCTCCAGATGAGAGAGAAGAAGAAGAAAAGGCCTACAACTTACAAGAGCAGAAATCCAGGATGGTACAGAGAAAGTAAGCAGCCATGCATAATCTGAATCTGGTTTTTGGTATAGAAACCTCCTGGATCTCCAAGGCCTTCTTCTGTTTGAGTTCATATATCTCCATTCTTTCAAAATCTCCATCAGGCTTTAGTTGGGTTATTCGGACTTTGGATTATGTGTAGAAATCTTGACTTTACATTTCAAAGAGAGTGACATTGAATCACATAATGGTAATCCGAGCATTCCTTACCAGGAAAAATCCACTCATGTTTGTATTATTTCTTCATTTAATTATTCATCATTCATTTTGTGCATATTTTCAACATCAAAAGCAGGGTATAAGTCACTCTTTCTTCCAATACGCTTGTTTTATTTTGAGAAATAAAAGGAACTGGTGCCCATAACTACTTTTGACAGAAAGTCACTGAATATGTGTGGTCATATTTGAAATTAAATGAAAGCTAAATAAACTGTGGTCAATAAAAGACAAATTATTGTGTTGCATAAAACATTTCCCATTTGAGGGAAAATCTACATTGCCGGTGAAAATCTTGCCCCCCAAAATAGTTTAAAAACGAGCGTTCTTCTGCTTTAATCACTTGTGCTGGCCAGCAGTGTTACTTCCAAACTAAGTTAATGCACCTCAGTCTGCTCTTATTTCCAACTCAATTTGATTTCATGTTTCAGTCATTGAAATGTGATCACCAGGCCATAAAACACATGCTCATTTCCACCACTCAGTCTAGTAGCTTAATATTCTGGTTATTTGAACATCTTACGTAATGCACGGATGCACATGCACGTTGTGTAATTTATTTTTTAAAATTTTCCTATGCTATTATCCTATTGTAGCTCTGAAAACAGCACAGAATTTGTGTTATAATCTTGTTCATATTCTACAAATTACTATTATTGTTCTTTATAATTTTTTAGAAGACATTTTGATCTTTGTGTGAAGATACATACCCCAATGCTGCTGTTATGCTTGAATCTTCCTACAGTGGGATAAATATATTTCTATTCTACTCATAAACATGTTTATAAAAGCTGCTGTAAATATTTCCTTCTTTTAATGTCGTTTAGACCTTGTAGTTTATAATCTGTGGTCTACTGTCCACACAAAAGAAGTCTTATCGCGTCATAATGTCTGTCTTTTGCCAAACATCCAGATAAGAGCCAGCAAGGTTGATAAGACATCTCACCACAGCTTATTAATTACAGTCAGAGATACCAAATTCCATGTAGAAAATCCAAAACTACAGTTGGGGAGGAAAGAGAGCAAGAGAAAATCAAGTAATTCCAGGAACTGACAAGAGAAACACATTATCCTGGCCTTATCTTTACAGAGAAAACAGGGGTTTGGAGCATTTCGTGCAAAGATAGAGGACGTACAAATAGCTGCACACTTCCTCGGTGCTGATGTAGAAAACCATCAGGGATAGAGACCATATCTGATGAGGTTCTCAACTTGTAGAACGTGAGTGCTAAGAGCATTAGCAACACAGAGAGTAACTAGCATTAATTCCATTTCAGTTCAATTCAGTTACTTCATTAGCACAACAAATATAATCGTAAGGCATCTCACAAGACAACATGGGTTAAAATTATATCAAAAGATGCACAACCAAATTAATTTATTCAAATAAGTCCAGTTTGATATAATTTTATAGTCGGTTTCAAATCTGGTTAAATCTGAATTACGATACAACGTAGTCAAGTTTAGAAAATCTTTCAAGACATTAAACATTAAAGCACTTTACTCAGCAAACCTTCAAATAAATAAAAATTCTTGTGTCAGTGGGTCATTGTATGAAATACAGTTAAACACTGCATTCCTGAGCCACATGTACTTGTGTAAGAAAGACAAAACTTAAAACAAAAATGGCAGCGACTGCTCCATCAATGACCCATCCAGGAAAGACACATGCACCACCCCAACTAGTTATTTTATCAACGCAAAGTTAAAAGCAGTAATATGTCAGCCAATAACTCCAGCAGGAAAAACAGAGACACACTACTACTAGTCCATCAAGAAAATAAACAAAGCTAAAAGATACATTCAGCTAGTTTTATTTTCTGAGAAAGATAAGATCACAAAAATAGCAATGTCATCCGTATGAGTGGCTGTGACACAGCTAACAGTGAAACAATGCACCAGCAATGGCATCAAAAAATAAAAAGTGGATAGCAACAATATCTCCTGTGAATGACTCGCTGTGGGAAGGAAACACAGGCAAACATGGAAGCGCTGGTATTTTCTACAGCAGGGAAAACCAGCAGCAGCACCAAGTTAATTGCAGAAAAGATGATGGCATCAAAAATACAAGTGATGCAGAAATGAAGAATGTAAGCTAGTGAGGAAAAATGGTTGTTATGCCCTCCTTAGCCTAGCCTAACCACAAGAATAACTTTAGCCACCAGACCTATAAACTTAATCAAAAATGAAGGTTTCAAGGCTAGTTTCAAAGTGACCCATTCTACTTGTTGAAGGTGTAAAACCACCAGTAAGCCTGCATTTTAAGAGCAATCTCTATGGGAAAATATGAAACAATCATGTTTAATATGAGACAGAATCAGCGGTGTTACTCTGCATTTCAGGTCAGAGGTATTAGCTTCATTAGAGGATTGAATTTATACATGCACTACAGTACAACATATTTTAAAGTTTCAAAGTTTACTGACATGCTTTTTGTATTCCAATGTCTTTAGAGTTCAGGGAACAAATTTATTCCCAACACCATCTTCCATTTTGCATGAGCTGAGAACAACGGCAATATTTTTCAAAAGAATTGTAATTAGGCCATGCACCTCGCAACTCACTGAGCTGATATAATTTAATAACAGCCGTATTCAGCTGAGAAATCCATCTGCTTGTGTTGAGTGTTGCCGACATTTTGCATGTTCACACTTCCAAGCAGAAAAATGGAAGTTGTTTTTCCTTAGTAGCATAACTGATGTGAAATTCTCGCAGACCTGAATGATCGTGCACCTTTCATACTAGTACTTTTATCACATTTGCAGCAGAGATTGAAACACTTTTTGACACTTCTTTCCAAAAACAACAGTTGGGGGTAAAATAAATAAATATATAAATAAAGCTTTCTCTGTATAACAGAGAGATCATGTCTTCAGTCATCAAACTTCTTTGGGAGCCTTCCAAAGGGGCTGGAAACACATTCACTTCAAAATACTGAAAAGAGAAAGACAGAATTTTTTTTTTTCCTGTTACCCCTGACTAAACAGTCCATTTTCCTTAGTGCAACTTCAGTCAGTACGCTTCAGATTCCTTCCAGATGGAGAAGCCTTCAAGATGCAGCAGGGTGACATTTCAAACAACAGACAGGTGTCATCATTATGCACCGTAACGGTGCATCGGTTGAGATACATTGTGTACTTTGCATGAAAAGGCTGCAGTCATTGACCCTATTCTTACATGTATTGAATGTTGTATGCATGCATGTTTACATAAGTAAACTTTCTGCATAAAATGAAGCAATCTGCCCAAATTGAAGAAAGAAGAACTATGGATGGCACAGACTTTTACCACCAGCAAGAAATCCCAGAAATATCAAGAGCTGGATTATCTTGGAAAAGGCCACCAGCTGTTCCTGCTATGTCTCTAGCAATGCAGCAGGCCGATGGCAATTTCCTCTCCATCACGAAGCTCACTTTCTAAAGTGTGCTGCCAAAATATCTGATATTTATCGTGGAATTGGCAAGCACCGCTAACTTCTGTTCTGAAACGCACCAGCAGCCAAGACCCTGCATTACTCATGCAGCACATTGTGGTAGACTTTGGCCTATTCATTTTCTTACATGATATGACTAATGGCTCTGCCATTCTCTGTGTGCCCACGAGGGTATTTATTTTAGATCTCTCCATGTAGAAGGTTGAAAGTTCAAACAGTCTTAAAGAGTTTGCTTTTTTTTTTTTTTCTTCTATTTTGATAATAATGTTAATTTGGGCCAGCATGTGTAACCATAACCCTAAATGTTATGTTTTAATGGGAGAAGTTGATGCTGTCACAACAGAAATACAGTGGAATTTGTATTCACTGAGTGCCTGCTTCATCATGTCGCTGTTTGTTCAAGGGCTTTATGTTCAGATCACTGTATGCTAGCTGATTACAGCTATCTGTGTCATTTTCTCCTTTCGATCACAAGCACCCGAAGCTGCGCTGTCTTATTTTCTCTTCTATGCCACTTAATAATTCAGACTTATCTCAGGAGCAGACAACAAAATATTACCAGTCATCTTGTTTAGACCTCCGCAGAGCAAAAATCCTTATCTGTGGGTTTATATCCTTTTGTACACAACATCCTTTTGTACACAACATGATGTGGTCTGAGGAGGTGGGATTTCCAAGCTTATCTACTAATCAGCTCTATTGGAGACTGATAGTTAAAAAAGATGAAATGGTGAGAAAATGAATGAAAAAAATAAACAATCCGCAGGTCAGAAAGCTGCTCAGGGTTCACCATGAGACCAAAAATGAAGAATCTGTGGCAAAACTGTAGAAATATTTAAATTCAGCAATTAGTCAATGCTTTATGCTGGGAAATTGCATAAATTGCTGCTAAGAACTGTTGGGAATGATCTGCATAATAAAGTGTGAAGATTTGACAAAAGCTCAGCTCAACTGATGTATAAGTTAAGATTAACATGCATCCATTAAATAATTCGGTCATTGGAGAGGTGGGGTCCACTCTGGACAGTTTAAAAATTCAACCTAAAAAAGCAGCTTACATAATGTCAAATGTTTTTGGATGATGAAAAACGTAAGTCAGTGAATGCTGTGTTATCTGCTAGTTCAATAGTTCAAGACTCTGGTAAAGTAGACTAGCATCCTACTGCCTTGTTCCCTTGTTGTTGCTCTGTGAGGAGGAGGTACACTAAAGCACAACCCTGGGATGTCAACAGGCCTGAAACTAAATTTGGGGGAAGCAGTTTCCTGTCCCTTTGATGCCTGAGGGGACTATGAGTCCTAAAAAGTGTTTAATAAACTCAGAACAAGTCACTAGTTTATGGAATTAAGATCGCAAACTTTCTTTGTACCATTTTAAATCCTCAGTTTTGAAACAACAGGAGCTGGCCTCTTGGCTATTTGTCCGCAACATTTGCTCATTGTGTATGCCAGCTTCTTTGTCATTTTAGTTTTATTAGTAAAAGAGTTTTATGATTTTTTTTTTTCTCTTTTTAGGCTTCCCTGGTCAAGATGAGATCATTTCAATTAAGCCTTAATTTGTAAAAATGTTAAGTAACAGAAAACCTGAATTGTAACTGGAAGTAGTTGCTACAATATTCTTGATGAACAAAATATTCCTGATGGTGAAGCAGAACATCCTTCTTTTTTAAGATTTTTGTCTTCTATTTTTTTGTTGTTGTTTTGTTTTTGTTTTTGTTTTTTTTGACCAAAAGCTGACCTTGCTCTGATTTAAAACAATGCTCAGGACAAGAAGGGGAAAAGTCAATAATTATAATGGAAAGCCCTTTGGGAGATCTTGGAGACCATTAATAATGGGTATAATTTCCCTACTGGCCACTCTATTTCATGGCGTTTGATAGATTATTTTCCCACATGTGATGGAATAAAACATCAGCATGCACGAAATGAACACAAATGGTTTAATGGATGGGAAGAAGCATTGTTTGTCCTTGATCTGAAATGAGGAAGTCAGCTGGTCAAAAACAAGCCTGTTCATTTCTTCCTGGTGCTTCTGGTTCATAGTTGACCTTCCTCTCATAAGTACGCATATACACTTACAATCATCACAGATTTAATAGACACGAGAATCATTGCTTATTCAGATTTAATCACATTTGAATTGATGCAAATATATTACTGTAAAAGAAAACATGAACCATGATCTTTTTTTACTTTTTGTCATAGCAGTTGTAATTACCTCTCCTATATGACAGAAATGAATACAGTTAATTTCATGCCTTTTGATTTTTGGCCTTGCACCACTCAGTTTCTCAGACTGACAAGACCTTTATGCTTTTATTATGGATTTTTCAATTAGTTTATTAACGGGAATGTGGAATGAGCTCACCTAATCTTTTGTGGCATTTTAACCTTACTTCAAGTAATAATTGAGAAATCCTTGAATCTCTGCTAGATCCTGACTCTTTGCACATACAAAGCTTGGTCTTTTTTCACAAACCTCCTCCTTGGAGCTCCAGCTTCACTGAAGATGCCCTCAGAGAGGCTCCATCAGACCAGCAACAGCAACAGTTAGCAAACATTTGGTGGAACTGCTCAGTCGGAACTACTTCTCCCTCAAGCGCTCCTATAAATGACTGTAAATGGGATAATGGATGAATGTTGTTGTCAGGAAGAGCATTAGCTCCTTAAAAACAAACAGAAGTATCAAGTTGTGAAGTGAAAGTTATGTCTAATATTTACAGCATTTTTGTGAGAACGAAAGGTAACGTAATTACTTGATTGTTCTCTTGATTGCTCTGTTTATAGTATAAATATTGTGGCCCTTTAAGGTAAAATGTAATTTTTAATGCTTTCTTTAAACAGTGGCTTTTTTCATTGCCGCTCTTTCACGAACTAGATTTGTGAAGAACAACATACAAAGTTTTTCTGTCAACAGATAGTCCTACATGAGGTGTGGTTCTCTGTAGGTCCTACAGAGTGACCACGTGCTTCTTATTGAAAACTGTTAATATTTGCTTCGCAGACGTTTTTAGTTTCTGATGCAGATAGTTTGCAACTGATTTTTTTAAATGGGTGATTAGAGTTGAGAGGAATTAAAATGGATTATTTAAAATAAAATAAACATACGTTTTTGGCTGCAACATGACAAAATGTGAAAGGGGGCATGCGTTCCTTTGCAAGACACGGTTTCTCCTGCATATTCGCACAGCCTTAATAAAAGATAAATGTTATAAAAAGCTGGGACACTTAGGGCAATGAAGCACATTGGCGTAAACATGTCATTTAAAAGAATGAACAAAAAAGAAGTTCTGCAAAGGTTATCTTAAGATATTTCCCAGTACATCTACTTGCACAGTTTATACATAACGCAGGCAAAAAGAAAAGCAGGTATGTCAGCAAGAAAACGACCAACTCCGTAGGGTCCAGGTGGGAGTGTTGAGACGGAGGGGGCAGATGCTAAGAAAAGAGATGGCAGTGGGAACTGTTAATGAATGACTATTGGAAACTCTAGGCGGACACTGCGTTGAAACGCTTACTCGCCTGTGATTAATGACTACTAGGCTGCCGTAATAGGTACCACTGGGACCGCAGACACTGGCACCTTTTTATAGAATAGTCCCAAAAGCAAAGAGATGAAGTCCCCATTATAGTGCTGCTTCAAGAAAAAAACAAAACAAAAATAAAGTCTTGAAGTGGCTCAGTGTGCAACTATAATCATAATCCTAATATAGTTTTTTTTTTTTTTTACTGCAAGTTAAAGTGTTGTTTTTTGTTTTGTTGTTCAAATTTACTCAATTTATATAATGAGGAACTTGATTTATTTATTTATTTTTGGATTCAACAACACTGAGCAACTTCAAGTGAAAACGGTGCCATAATTTCATTTTGTTGTTGCTATTTGAGAATACAGTGTACAGAGGGGAAGACAGCTTTATAGAAGTCACATTTCAATGTTTCGTGTCCATCCATCCTTTGTCTTAACACATCACTGGAGGGTCTATTGGTGGCAATTGCCTGCGGTCATTGGGTTAGAGGTGAGGAATGCCTTGGACAAGTAACCAGTCCTTCAGAGGGTAAGACACAGGAAAGCACACATGCACACCCACACCCACGCACACACACTGAAACCTTAGGACAACCTGGAGAGACAGATTAACAGTCATGTCTTGGGACTAGGGAAGGAAGCCAAAGTGCCCTCCCATGTGTGCATACAGAGAATATGTAAACTCAATTCGGAAAGACCCCAGGATCTTCTTGCTAATTGTTTGATGTTATCAAATTAGATTTATTTTCAAACAAATACAACCAGACTGAGTACAAAATTCAGCTTTTAAATGACGGCTTAACTGTTTTTCTGCAGGAACAAATCAATCCAGATCAAACTACTAATTGTAACAATTGTATGAAATTATCAGTATGCAGTTATCAGCATTTCTCAGAAAATGCTAATTTGATTTCACTCGCGACCTTCAAAACTAATGTGAATAGCTTTGAAGGTCGCGAGTGAAATCAAACCTGTTGAACAAAGTATTCCCTTATATGAGAAATATTATCCATTATTGGGCACATGAACGACTCAGCCAGGAGGTCACAAAAAACTGAGGACACATAAGGCACCGAAGGCCTCAGTTACCTCACGTAAGGTCAACTTTTGTGATTAACAATAGAAACAACTGGGCAGAAATTGGGAGTAGTGGGAGAGATATGACATCAAAGCTATAGAGCAAAAAAATTGCAAAAGCCATTTTGCATTTCTCAAAAAAAAAATTATAATAATTTTGATGATCACTAAATTTTCTAAGAACCCGAGAGATGAAGAATCTTTTGGCTGTTGTATTTTTCATAACGTCCGGTACAAAACAAACACAGGATTTCAAAAAGGTAACATGTTACTGACAGTCAAACATGATGAAACATGATTGTGTCACAATGAACTTTCAAATTTTCCGTAATTAGTGAAAGAATTACATTAATCCAGTAAATCCACCTATGAGTCCAATAAAACACCTACAAAGTTACTATTAACACATTGTTAATGCTATGAAAAGTTCTGATGTATACGTTTTGACAGACTAAACCAATCTTCAAAGATTGGTCAAAATTCCTCCACTGATTACTATGAACACCTGAGCGCAGCTGCTGCTGCCAAAAGTGGTCGACAAAGTAATTAGGTTTCACATTGTTTAGCTGATTTTCTTCTCTAACAAACAAAATCATTTGAAAACACCATTTCATATTGATTCATTATTTTTGTCTGATATTAAAAGTGGACTGCAAATAAACAAAAATAGAAGTAACCTGTAAGTGTTTAAAAAATGTTTTACCCAGTGTCAGAAGGAAGCCATTTTCCCCCCCAAAAATAAATACATTTTCTTTATGAAACACAAGTAAGGCTTTTATGTGTTTTGAAGACAAATTACTCACCTTAAAAGGATCTTCGCTTTATCTCGGTAGAAGGTGTTTAGGGCTCACACACAGAAACGGAAACCAACACTTGTATGTCTATGACTGCATTGCATTCCAGTGGCAATAAATTATTCATATCTCTTTTGTTCTACACATTACCTAATCCTCAGAGTAAGAAACAGAGTGCTTCTTGGGTTTCTGCTACAATCCATTTGACTTTAAAACAACTTTGACTGCGAATGTTTGCATATGTGGTTCTGTAGCACTGTAAACCGCTAAGGACAGAAGGTAATGGAATACCTCAGTGGCTTTAAAATTTATTTAACGTTTGCTTTCTTTTTTGTTGTTTTTTTTCCCTTAACTTTTGCAAAAGAAGATTTAAATATACAAAAATGAATCGTGCTGACGTCCCCTTGCAGCCAGAAATGGGCGATTCAGATTTGAATTAATCACACCAATGCTGCTGGCCTCTTTCAATTTTTAAGAAAAAAATATTGAGCTACTTTTATGTAACAGAGGTTGATTAAGGACAGAATATTACATATATTTCTGGTTGAATTTGTTTAACTTAATTGCTTGACCAAGGAAAGGTGCTTTACTTTTTCATTTCAAGTCTCTTGAATTTTAATTTTGACTTATCTACAGGGACTGTAGGTTGCAAATTTGTAAATCTTCTGTACTGCATATTGCTTAACTTTAGACATAACAAAAAAAGTGAAATTTATGTTGCAGCAATTCAGAAAGAGACAATACCAAAATATTGATATTGTCTTTTTCTCTTTCATTTCAAGTCTGAAATTACTTGAAATGATGATGACTTGAATAGATATTAATTTCTTATTTCAGATCTATTCAACAGTATATATTAATTGGAGTCAAGACCACCTAATCCAAGACCAAGCTCAGTGTCCCTCACTACCTGTCACAATAAAATCTGAACCATGATAAAAGGTGCTTCCCAAATTGATCTCAAAGGTGAAGGTCAGGGAAAAGAAATTTATAGAGATTGCTAACATCAGCAAGCGTGCTTTGCCAACACTGACACATGACGCATCTTTATTTGTGCTTCCTGTCTAAGCAGTGCTGTTGTTTAGCTTTTGGAAGTCATACATAGTTTTACATTATCTAGCATGGATATCCTGCTTAAAGCTGTAGGATGTAACTCTTACAAAAACAAAAAAAAATGTTAAAATTGTCTCTATGTTGTGACAGCATGGTATGAGACAGATAAAATCTAAAGAAAATTATTTTTAACTGATCCACCTCCCCAATCTGGTAAGAAATGGGCCTTTGTGTTCTTATTGGTCAGCAGTGGTTTTGATTGTGTAAGTCTCCCATGAATGCCATTCTTGCACCATCTGTATCTAGTCTTGAGTCATGAGAACTGACCTTAATTGAAGCAAGTGAAGACTGCAGACCTTTAAATCCTGTGCTAGTTTTTTTGTGTGTGTGTGTGTGTCCTAAAAGGCTTAGCAGTGATTTTGCAACCCCTTTTAGACTAAAACTTGTCAGTGACTGTAAATGCAGCTTTTTGTGTTTATTTGGGTTAAATCTAAAATTAGTTTGGTCTAAAAAAAAACCCAGAATGACAAGAAACAAAAGAGAGAAAATCTGTAGTTGAACAAGCACTTTTTCTCACTACTGCATTCATGAAACATTTTCATTGATATCAGAATCAGTGTGCTTACACAAATATGGTGCACATTATCAATAACTTTGTCATATATTATAGCAATGATATTTGAAGTCTTTTGATAGGATTTTAATAAATTGGACCTGCAAAGACATTTCCAAAAACTGGTTGCCCACATTGTCTTATGATTATATTGGACTGATTTGTGACATTTTGGTTTTGGCGAAGCCCAAATGTAAGGTTCAACTTGTGAATGTTCAGTTTCCCAGCAGGAAATTGTGTCAGACATGACAACAAGACATTATCTAGACATAATCATACTCATTGAGCTACATCCTATCTACCCCAGGTTACCCTGTATGACATAATACCTCTTTGTTCTCTTCCAACATGGGAGCCAACCTGTTCACAAGCCTTATTGAAAAAGTCTCTTTTCATGGTGTCCTTACAGGAGAACATAAAAAAGATTTGGCTCTGAGATTAATTGAAGAGGGACCTTTACAAGAAATGAGACAGGGACAGTGTGATTGTCCCACATCTTAGCCAGATAATGGTGTCTTGGCTGCTGCGATCCCTCTGGAGCTGTCTCTAAGCCTCAGACAATGGGAAAAAAAATAACCTTGCCGTATCCCATGCTGACACTGGGCCCACCCAGCACAGATTGGTACCATTGTGCCACGCAGGCAATCTTAATTAGATTTGACGTCACTATCCTGCCAGCTGTATTGATCTAGGCCTTAGGTTTATCTCTGGAGATCACAATTTGTGAAGAGAAATTGCAGTTTTAAGGGTTTCCAACCATGACCAATCAAGCCTTCCCAGGAATTCTTCTTCACTGGTCAGTGGGGTAAGTTGTCTTCTATTTGTATCTCTTATGATCACAGCAAAACCTCAGCTGACAAAATAAAACTAGCGACGTATGTCTTAAAGGATCAGACAGCTTTAGGAACCCTTGTTATAAATCAAATATCTGGTAATCGACTCTAACTGCTTTTGACAAATTTGACACTCTAATTAAGACTCATAATTAGGCCCTTTCACTGAGGAATTGACATATTATGTTGTTATAGTTAATATTTCTTAAGTTTTATTTTCAAGAAAAAAAACAACTTTTTTGTAGAGAAATTAAGGCAGACAGTCAACATGCTATGCATCCCCACACTCATCTTATTTCATATTCTCCATCCTTACCGACGCTATTGAGACCACTCCCCATGGCTCCAAGGAGTTGTCATACATTCTTTATGATACTGTAATAACGGGGCAAAGGACTGGTCAGAAATGCAGCTTGGAAAGGGAAAAGAGAGACGCATGCGACAGTGTCAATATATCTCCGATGCCCGGGGCAGATTTGATAATCGAGGTCTGAATGACACGAGTTTAAGAGGCGGCATCAGCAACCTGTTCGAATCTGCCAGTATCCTGACAGATAAGCAATCTGCCTGCAACTTAACCTCAACCCTGACATAATGTGATTCACTTTCAACAAGACATAGAAAGATGGCTCTCCAAGAGTTGACTGAGAGTAAGCAGAAATCAATTTTAAACTTCTTTAAAGAAACTCAGTTTGATGAAATTCTTGTACCAAAAATAAGAAAGGCATGATTACATCAGCATGGCGACGTTTGCGTATTTGCTGTGTCTATGCGGTATTAATCATTAAGGCCTGTGGAACAGCAAACCATATTAGGTTTTTCCTTTGCTAACCAAATAAGGCATTGTTTGAAATGGCCATCAGTCTAGTGGCAGCTGTATGATCATCTCTGACACAGAATCAGCAAAGTTAGGGTCATGTGAAGCAGCCACAGCCCCTATGTAAGTCATCTTCTGCATTGCATTCACAATGATCCCTAACAGAAGGAGAGATGGAATATTTATTTGATGTTTGTTTTTTATTTTATCTTTTTTTTATTGGGGGGGATGCTTTCACTGAGAAATCCTTCAAAATGACACCAGGGATTGTCAAATAGCACGATTGTGAGATTTTATGGAGGTATCTAGATCTTTTCTGCTTCTGTAGAGCATGTAATTTACCACAGTTAAAAAATACACACAGACTGAATCCCAATTAGCCCATCTGAGCATTCACAGCAAAGATCTGAGGGTTTGCCAAGTTTCTGGTGATTGAAGAACATTAAACATTTTCTCTTTTAGAAAATATGTTTAGTTAGAAATTTCAAGTGTTTAAATGCATTACCCATTATGCATTATAATAACACAGAGAAAATCAGAAGATGAGGATATTCAGCATGATTATAATTTCTAATTGTCACAACAATTGCAATATTACTGATGCATTTTGTTGTGTCATTGTCAAATTTCTATTTGAAGCAGGTAAACTTTGTGAATTTGAATTATGTGTTAAAGCTTAGGAGAAGGGCTCAGATAGTAGGATTTGGCCAAGGTCATAGCACTGTAGGGCTGATTACATTGCACTATAACATGTAAGCAGCCACTTTCTGAGACATAAACCTTTCTTACCTGAATCTTATAATATTATTGTGAAAAATTAAATATTACAAAACCATGTAACCTTTTACATTTATTGTATTTCCCGTTCATTCAGCATTTTGTGTTTGTTGTCCCCTGAGATCTGTTTTCATAAACCGGTGTTTGTAGTTGTAACATTACCTGTAAAATTTCAAGAGGTATGGATATTTTTGCACAGCAAATTGTCATCAAACAAGACAAATAAACTCATTTTATGTTTAGGTTAAGATATGTGTTCAACAAATCAATGCTGCTGCCACAAAATAAAGGCATTATGAAACTACAGAGGCCTTTTCAATCAAATTGGTTCTGGCGCAGTGGCGCTAACTTTCCAGCAATTCTGAAGTTGTCTGGGTCAAAGTCTATGGGTCAAACAAATACTTTGATCAAGAAATGGGCTACAATTAAAATGTGTGATGTTCCACATATGAAATTCCAAAGTTTTAAAATGTTTCATATAAGATTTTACGTCTACTGACTTTTAAGAGCTGTAGAAAACAGCTTCTTTCTTCTTTTTTGTGTGTTTGCAGGCCTGGTTTCACACCTTGAGGCACAGCTGAAATCACTTCTCCCTTATCAGTGGACTGCATAAAAGCTTCTGTCATCCAGAAGGCATGTGTGATTTAGTTGACTGTTAAACTTAATCATTGGTACTGAGAGCCGTGCTGCAACTAGCTCTTTTGTGAACTTTTTAAATTCGTCACATTTTGTTTTGGATGAGAGGTTTGGTAGGGGTTTTCTGCAATTTTTTTTGCAGCTAGTTCCTTTCTTGTGGTTAGCCAGGGTGTTTATTTTGCCTTTTCATGATGGATAATCTGCTAGATCTGTTTGGAGATGGTTTGTAAAACTCATCTCCAGACTGATTCACAAACATTGAGTGTTGCTCAAAAGTTAATTTATAAAGGAAGATACTGATATTACATTTTTGTAAGGATACTTACATTTGTCAATGTAAGACAAATACGTTGAGATGTGGAATTAAACTGGCTCCATACAGTGTCATTTTTTAAAGTAAATTACCATTTAAGGTGTGCTCTGCTTTAAAAGAAAAAGTAGCACAAACGCTGGCCAGACTTTTTATTTTTTATTTTTGTAGAACCAGTTGAGAATCAGGTGGAGAGGCCCACGGAAATCCCAAAATGTTCAACCCATCATTTAGTAACTACAATAATTTAATTTGAAAACATTTTAGAGTAATTGAGATCCAAACAACCTTGGTAAATTAGAAAAATCGTAATAAAATATTATTCTAGGTACATAAACTCTCTGACAATTTCACTACCAGAGTGATGCTTTTCTTTTTTTTTTTTTTAAGTACTACTGACAGCTTTTGATGCATTAAAATTTATTCATGTTCAATTGAGATGCAGTATATTTTATAATGAAGTCAACTATAGTCATGTGGAGGGAGAAAATGAGTGGTTCCCATTTGAGGATAAAAATGATATACCTGCACTTACCATTCTTCACTATCATCTTGCTTTACTCACTCACTCAGTCTTCGTCATATGCACCAACAGCTGTCATTTATCTCACTCGTGTTCCCCATAATTTATAGTGGCTTGTAAATGAACAGTAGGAGTAATTTTCTCAGCACGGTTAGCCCGTTAATCAGCAGTCTACAAGCACGGATACTTTGGTAGTCCGGGTGGAAACGGCACCGATGTGCATTCAAATACACACATGCTCTCTGTGATATGTAAATACAGGCAGATGCTCATGCATAACATTTCCAAGTCATCCCTTAAGGTGGAAAAATGCTTGAAAATGGAACTCTTCTACAAACCAGGTGCATTAGCTCTGATGCGCTGGATAGCAGCGTGGTAGAGGGTTAAGGATAGGAGGAAGCTGCTTAATGCTTTGAGAAAACATACTAATGGGGAATAAGGCCATTTCTTTTTCTTTTTCTTGACATGATCCTAGAAAGAAAAAAAAATCTATGCCTGCTGGCTGCATGGCACCTCTCTACAGGACGTGAGCCGTCAGGGATTCCAGCCCTTGAGCATCATTCCTGTGCTTGACAGAGAGATGACATGCTGTCAATCACTTATTCTCTCTGCAGCAGCCCATTCACAGTGATAGCATCCACAAGACAGCAAAGAAACTTCTCACTAGCTTAATGTGACAGAGTAAGGGCTCTTTTATAAGATTTGCGTTATCTATTTGAAGGATTTGCTTTGAGAATGTTCTCTACGAATACAAGTAAATAGGAAATCATAAAATTGACACAAAATACCGGTTTATTTGTGGTCTTAGAGGTATTCGGGGAGTAAAGGGCTTAAAACTGCATACAGATTTGAGTGTTTCTTGCCCAGAAGGGACATACATCTATCTATGTGAGTACTCCTGCCCCACATGTTGTTAAATATCCACCTGATCCTCAATGCATGGATCGATGCAGACCCATGGAGGTGTGGCTTATTGCATCAAGAAATTGCAAGGTGTATTCTTCATGGACAGGACTTGTTTGTCCTGTGTATCCTACAGAGGCTAACTGTCTTGTCCAGAATAACAGGGATATTTTTTGCACACCTGACATGTTTATTTGTGCAAGCATCATTTAACTGTGAATGCAAATTCAAATTTTCACAAGACTTTGTAAATTGTGTGTTTTGTTTTGTTTTTTAAATCACTGACAGAAACCAGGTCATGTTCACTGTTGCTGTTTTCAAACTACACCAATGCCACTGGGTTCACTGGGTTTTAATGGCGTCACCATTAATTTACAATGTATGCTGAACAAATGATTGACTTCACGCCATGTATTTATATTTAAGAATATTTTGAAGCAAAGTTCTTACACTAGCTTGTTGTGTTAGATGAGTCACTAACGAGAAGCTTTTGTTGGCTGGCAGGCTGGTTAAAAAACATGAAAAAAGCCTCCAGCAATTTCCATTTGTTTGTGTGGCAGCATTCTGATACTTGGGAGAAACATAAGAAACAGTGCAAATTCAGTTTACAAATCGTTTGTAATGGAGTACTGCAACTAGCTGATCATTGGAGGCTAACAATGCAAAATGTAATATTTAGCATCTGATTCGCAGCTTCCAAATAGTGTTACTTATACGGTTATTCTACAGTTTTTCAGGGAGAAACTGGAGTGCATTTGATCATTTGTAGTTCAAAATGTGAAATAAATGGACTGTTATAATTTGATATAATTTGATAATATAATTTTGCAGACAACCTTTTGAGATTATTAGGACCTTTTCATTCTATTGTTGAAAACGTAACAAATTTCAACGCTTTCTTGGCATTGGGACCAGAATACCTCAAAATAAAAATGAAAGCAAATAAAAAAAAAGAAAGAAAAGTTTACAATATATTGGTCTAAATAATTTCCCCCAAAATATTTTAAAATCTTTTCTTCTCACTTTTAAACCCAGTGTTTCATGTAGTCTCTCTCATGTTGTGAAGTGGATGCATCATTACATTTCATTACGTATTTCCTGTTATCACATTTTTCACTAAGAAAATCCTGTCAACAGTTTTCATTTTCTATTCTTTCTGAGTTCTGTCTGTGTGACTTTGAGAGTAACCAAGAGCATGAGTCATTCTTTGTTAGGAAAGTGTCCTAATTTTTAAATACACTGTAGACATGATACATCTTTTCAAAAAAGATTAACTGTGTCTTATTTTGATCTTTAAATAAGCCGATTATTTGGGCAGAGACAATGTCGTTGTTACTGATGTCCTTTGTGTTTATGCTAATTACAAACTAATTAATCTTTGCAAATACATTTTATTCTGTGATGGTATTAATTGGAATACACTCCACTCGCTTTTCCCCCCCTGTGTTCCTGCTAGGCTTGCTTGGGTCTTGTGTTTTGGTTTTTGATGCTATTAATGATGGATTTAGTTGCCAGAGTTTGCAGGAATAGAAATGCAGAACCTAACTTTTTTCTTTTTGTGGAATTACGTGAATGTATCCATTTTTCATTATCACTGACACCCTGCAGTTGTTTTTGCATGTAAAAGGGATGCATTATTCAGTCAGGGAGCAGCTAAATATAAACAGATTAAATTTTGAGTGTTTGTCAAAGCCCTTCTCAGAAGAAAGTGTCAGTGTAACCCAGTTTTGGATGTGCCTCTTGTGCAATCATTTTGACTCATTACACAATGGGGCTGCAGCATAAAGGGTCACAGACTCTTGACTAAATCCATGTATCGTTATTGATCCATGTTTGACTTTATATATGAATCTTTTATCAAGTGCAGAATCCCTTGAACTTATTGGCACTTCTGTAAAAGATGTGTTAAAAATCTTACAATTAATTTTTTAGTAGCATAACAACATCTGGAATTTTTTTTTTTTTTTTTTTTTTTAAAGTCTGCCTTTGAAATTCAATTCATCCGTTGTCTAACACGCTTATCCTTCCAGGATTGCAAGTGGTTTGGTGCCCATCTCCAGCGGTCATCAGAGAAGAGGCCGGGTAGACCTTGGATGGGTTGCAGGTCCATTGCAGGACTCTTATAATTGTGTACATTTATTGAATATAAAATAATCACATCAAAAAGTGTCCTTTTTACAAGTCATACATGTGTTAAGTTATTTAATCAGCATGATTTAAAATAAAGTTTGTAATATTGTCACTGAACTTTCCAAAAAGAATATAAACCTGCTACCTGTTTAATGCTTTTTCTATTTTTTTGCCTTATCATCAAGTGTAGATCTTGCTTGAATGATTCAATGGTTAAACCCTTTATTTACTTTATAATAATTATTTAGATATGTATTTAATTAATATCACTGCTATCCATGGTAAATGGAGTGTACTTCTATTGCTTTTCCCTTTATCAAGTTGAGGGGACCCCAATGCGCTCCACACTACAGTCATGTTTGTAAACTGCCTAGCAACAGAGACAAACAAATTCAGATTGGATGTAAACTTGGCCAACTGAATTGGTCAACTGGTTTGTTAATTCACTAAGAAAATAAAAATTCTTATTTGTTCATTATTAGTAAAAGATGCGTTCAGAACATACTTAAAATTTTGTTAGGTTCTCAGAGTGGTACTTACCAGCTCACCTCTTGTTTTAGTTATGCTTAGTTCAGAGAAATATCCAAAATCTAAAACAAAAGAGAGATATTTTCGATTTTGGATGATAAGTGGTGAAATGAACTCTAAGGAACTCTAAGGGAATCTCGGATCTGTCAATAAATAAATAAATAAGATTGGGCCACATCAGTCATATTAAAAGCTGGCAGTCCCCACAGCTATGCATTTAGCTTTAAGATTTTCTTTCAGAAATATTGTTAACCACTTTCAGACTAAGCAAGGTGAACTTTTTTTATTTCCACCTATGCAGTCACTAAATGATCCTGTAACAAGTTGAATTAAGAGTAATCTGCAATTAAAATATAATCAATGAAAAATGTTATGATTTGGACCCCGTGCCAATAGACGTATTGGGAAAACTGTGTCATTTTACAAAGTGCATTGACCTAATTTTTATGAGTTTCACTATATTTTGGGACGGGGGCTTTTGGCTTCATAACTTGTAATTTATCTAAAATGCAGTTTGAGCATAAAATGTTTGAAACATTAACTACAAGTAGTACAACAGGGTCTGTGAAAGAAGGCAATAACAAGAGGAAGAGAAAAGCAATGTGGACTATTTCCATTGTTTGTCATGGTGTTGTGATGTGCCACAGGTCCAGCATCATCCACAGAGAGACAAAGAAATGTTGAGGCTTTGGTTTAAAGCCCTAAGCATAAAACTAACCGATCAAAGCAAAAGCTTTTCCTGAAAACCTTTTTTTTTATTATTTGGATTTGCTGTCAAGAAGTAAATGCTCATTGCTGCGCCTTCATTGTTATCCAGTCTTAAGGTTGCATATCAAAAATCTGTAGTTTTATTCAGATTTTTTGGCTACAAATTTAATAACATTAATATTGAAATGGCTTGCTTTTTCAGTGATTTCACAACGACATCAAAACGTCTTTCAAAGCTTAGTGGGCTTATGGTTATAAACATTTCTACAAATACAGATGTGGATTCAGATGTTCTATTCTTCTTGGCACTGAAAAAAAAATCTCTTTCATGAAGTACTTATATGATGTCTGCACTCTGCAATTTAATAGAAACAGACAGTAAAAGACGTTCTAATCGTTTATCTCATTACATAGCCACTTATATAATGAGGCTCTGCAAAGTGAATAAAATGGGAACACATTTGACCTTGGATCATTTTTGCACATAATCCTTCATTTCACAGATTACTAACAGATACATTAATAACTGATTGTAGCAGATCAATGGCTGAGTGTTTTTTAGTTTCAACTTTTTTTTCTGCCATTTTTGCATGTCTTCAAGCTGAAGCACAAAATCGTTTAAATCTGGTTCATGTTGACGAAGCAACATTGGGCTGAACAGTTGTAGATTTTCCGCTGCTTGAACAAACATGAATGACATGAACTGGTCATTAACCAGTTCCCACAGAATTGCAGAAATATAAATGCCACTTCTGCAGGCTTCTATAGATTAAGTTGATTCCCTGTTGGAGTAGGGACACACCTAAGCTCCTGTCTTAGCTAAAGAAAAGAATCACCACAGCATGATGCACCCATCACTGTGTTTAACAGTGTCGTGTTTAACAGAGTAATGTGCAATCATAGTTTCTCGCTCCAAATGGCGTTTTACATGTAGGCCTTAAAGTTCTGGTTTGTTCTCGTCAGATCAATTTTTTTCGTTTTGCTTGCTGTGTTCCCACATGACTTGTGACAAACTGAAAATAAGACTTTAATGGCTTTCTTACAACAATTGCTTCTTCTTTTTGCCAGATTGTAGAGCAGAGGTGTCTGAAGTTGACCCCCGAGGGTGGGTATTCTGCACGTTTTAGTTCTCGCCCTTATGGTAGTTACTACATCGTCAGCATGGTGATGTTCTGCACAGGCCTGCTAACAAACCATCATTTGATCCAGGTGTGTTGAACCAGGGAGAGAACTAAAGCATGCAGGACATCGATGACTGACTTTGGACACCCTTACTGTGGAGTAACTAAAACTTGTCCAATTGACACATTCTCCCACCGGAGCTGTGGATAAATGTATCTCCTCCAGAATAGCAATGTTGCCCTTTAGATTATACATCAGACATCTGGAGTTTTATCTGTCAACTCTGGATTTTCCACTTAAAATGATACTATTATTGATTTACTTAGCATATCTGCTAAGTAAATAATGCTTTCTATGCCTGTAAATGTAGGCGGACAGTGATGACTTAATAGAGCTGCAGCTGTGCCATGCTCCTGTTTTCAGACATTTGAATGAACTGTGCTTCATGAGATGTTTGGAGATTTGGAAATAGTTTCTTTTACTCCAATCTAACCTACAACTATCCCTGACCTTCCTGACATTTTCTGACCTTTTTGACGTTTTCTGACCTTTTTGACATTTTCTGGCCTTTTTGCCATTTCCCTTAGTCTTCACGAAGCTGGTTGTTGTTTTTTAACAAACTTCTGACATCTTTTCAACCTTTATTTTGTGCTCCCTTAAGAGTAGATGTCATTAAGTCTGCAAATGAAACTGACCATTTACTTTCAGTGGAGAGCAGAGTATACAAGAGTGAACGACCGTATGTATTTTTCCTTTACAGTTATATTGGTCTAGTTCAACTCCCAAAGGCGGCAAAGCTAACCAATAGGGGAGGGAGTAACTGCTGTTCATTTGAGAATGACAAATATAACGCCTTTTCCTCACCACAGTAATGGATTTTTCCTTGTAGCTCTGACAACTTGCTGCTGACCTTGGCACTCTGCAACCATGCCTGGGGGTCAGCAACTTGCTTTCCTTTTCATTTAGAGGGGAGTGGGCTTTGCGAGGGGACAGGAGGCGAGTGATTCAGTAATCAGATATTATTATTGTTATTATGGCAAAAGGATAGAGTTCAGATTCATCAAAATTTGGTCTTTTTGATGACATTATTTTCGCACTGAGGACAAGCAGAAAATGTAGTTATGTGAAACTAAAGGCTGTTTGAGAGTGAGTAATCTTTAATGAGTAGACAAGTCACATATTAGCAACAACTTAATTTCAGATTTAATAAAGCAGGTCAAGTTGCAGATCTTTTGTGAAAGAACAAAAAAAATGTATATCAGTTTTCTTAACCTCCCATCTAAATAATTATAATCCTTTTTTGTCTGTGAAATAATCATTTTCAAAAAGATAATGTGGTATTGTTGAATGAAAACTTTTTCAACTGTGGGAAGACCAGTGGCCAGTAAACACATCAATTTCAGCTTAAACAGATTACTGTTTACTGAAACAGCCTCCCTCCCAATCTCTGTTTATTCCTCTGGCTCATGTGCCAAATCCCAAACTGGATAGCGTTGCTCTGGCACGGCATCGTGCTGCGAGGCTCATCTCAGCCCGACAATGGAGGGGAGGACAAACGGACTGATGACCTGACATGTATGAGCGCAGATTGCAAAAGACAAATGAGATCAGGATGGTGGGAGGATGACCGTGCCACTCAGTGTCAAGCTACAAAGGCAGAAGATCATGATTGTCGGTTGTGCTCATAAAATGCCCCAAATGTTATTTTTAAGCTGCTTCAATATCGGCTTGTCTGCACATTATCAAAAGCTCCCAGTGTTTATGATGAATAACAGTTGAGCTGCACTGACACTGTTACCATCAATGGTCACGCAAGTAAATGCAATAGATAGATGGATCTGCACAACATAGAAGCTAACTACATAAAAAAATTTTTTTTTAAAAACTGCAGAAAATAACTTGCATTTTTTTAATTATGTTTTGCTTATAAAAGTCACTTATTACTTGAAACAAACAACCACCCACACAAAATCATACCGAAGGGCAGATTAGGGTAAAGGATGTTTAGAATTGATGTAGCTGATTAATTTATAAAGTGCAGAATAAATGTTTTTGAAAGTTTATTACAAAACTAATCTGGTGAAAATATCAAATAGGACTGAGCCATATATATATTTTTTTTCCAAGTTTATTTGCCCTTTTGTTTCAAAGATGAACCAAATAATCAGAATTATGCTGCTTTTCCAGAACAATTGCCCTTGAAAACAGCCTGATACAAATCTCAGATATTCTGTGTGATTTGTCCATAGATGGACCTTCAACATCCCTGCTGGCTCAGTGAGTCAGCAGCACAGGAAACACAACCCCAGTTTCAGCAGATTGTGCATCACATTTGATAAGGAGGACACGCGGTCAAAGCATGTTCAGCTGGAAGTGTCAAAGTATTGATCTGCCATCAAGGAGGGAAACATTGAAATGCTTCACCAAGGT
Source organism: Poeciliopsis retropinna (assembly GCA_010277075.1). Classification (NCBI taxonomy): domain Eukaryota; kingdom Metazoa; phylum Chordata; class Actinopteri; order Cyprinodontiformes; family Poeciliidae; genus Poeciliopsis; species Poeciliopsis retropinna. The sequence continues at coordinate 7,534,909 of VMRM01000019.1, forward strand.
GAGAGAGGTTTAACATGCCAGACGCACATTTTTTCATTCCTGTTCATGTGTTGTGTCGTCTGGATGGTGCTGGAGGAAAAACGATGGATCAAGAAAAAGCTCAATCCTTCAACAATTTTTAGGACTCCTGGTGAAGTTGTGCAAACAAACCTTTCATAAATGGTTGAAACCGGTTGAAATGCACTACATAAGGAGAAACTTGATATATATATGTTTTTTTCCTCAATGCTGTTTAGCATTAAATGAAACTAAATAGTTCCCGGTTCAGGTCAGACAAGGTTACCAAAATTATTTATATTTGCCCAAATAGTGACTCAGTGTCTTATTTTAAACTTTCATTAAATTATGAAATCTATACATATAATTCTTTAGGATTTGCTTGAGCTACTTTTTAAACTCTTTCACTTGGTTCAGATTTTTTGAGTACCCTTTACAACTGTCTTACTATAGTTTGCTAATATTTTTTCCCCCCATTGTTTGACAGAATTGCAGTAACAAAATTGTTTGACAGAATTGCAGTAACGACTTCGTTACTGCAGAATTGCAGTAACGAAGTCACACACAATCACACAAAGTGATTGTGTGTGACCAATCACCTTGGTCACACAATTTTTCAGGTCTGCTCTCACTAACATGTTTGGTTTAAATTTCTGACCCACATGCAGAATCAACAAAGTCCAAGTTAAGAAATTGGTTTTATTTTCAAAAGAATAAGTAACAATTGACATATCTTCTTGATCTTCCTGGGGAGCGGCAAGTGTCACGCAATCATTGGCGCCTGGAACAAGAGTACGGTTACTGGTGGCCTGAAATGAGTTGATCTAAGATGCAAAATGAAACAGCTTACTTTAGAAAGGGTTCTGGGTGAAGCGTGCGAGAAAAGTGCCCAGGATCCTGTGGGGAGAATGGTTGATGGTGATTCCTGAGTGCGAGGAAGGGGGTGACAGAGAGCCAGAGGTCTGATGGAGCAAAGTGAAGAAGAGGGGAATGACAGAGCAGGCAGGCAGGTAACTTGCAGGTAGGATCCACAGAAAACAGTTGAACTGATCCTTCTTGAAAAATCTAATGACAAACCTAGAGGCAGAAAACACAAGGACTATGAAACTTCTGGTAAATGCTCAAGAGACAGATCAAAAGCTTGGGACAGCAAGAGACGGCCAGAGAGACTATTGGTAAAAGTTAATCATCCAGCACTGAGAGAAGGCTCTGCTGCTTCATTATCCCCAGCACTCTGATGAGGCTGATGAGCTCCACCTTGTTGGATGTTGCTCAGGTTCTCCACCAAGATGCATCATTCGCGCTCACATGCGCACGCACACGCACAGAAATCCTGACACACACATTTTTATGACCCGGTTTTCCTTATGGTTCTTTGTACCTACCTTTGGCAGTATTGGGGTCATTGTCCATTTGGGTCACCCAAATGTGTCCAAGATTTCCAGGGTAATGTTGGGTATTAGTATTTTCCATCATTGTCTTTCCTCATAATGTCACATTCATTTTGTGAAGTGAACCAGACAGAACACCCCAAAATCGTATTCAAGTAAGAGTAAATGTACTGCAGCATATTTTACCCAAGTAAAAATAGAAAGTAGTCATCCATGAAATTACTCAAGTAAGGGTAATAACATTTTTGATAAAACTGTTGCCAGTACTAACTGATTCAATATTCATTAGCAAATACTAAATATATGTTAGAACAAGGTAAAGTACTTCCAGTGGCAATATATAGTATTTACTGTATGTTCTTTTCTTCCAAATGGCACAAAGGGCTCAGTAGATAGAAAACAGCATTACAACAAATCTGGTATACAAACAACAAATCTCACTTTGACATAAACTGTAGTTGTGCGTCTATCTGGTTAATTTTTGGTGACATATTTCTTTTTCATTCAGAGAATTCACTCCTTGTTGCATGTAAATACCTGTTTTGACAATAAATGAATCTTTTAAGCAAAAACTTTTACCAGAATTCAAGTAAACAAACAGAAAACACCTGATTAGCTTGTGGCATTTATTATATTAGGGCTTATTTTCACCTCTGTGACCACCGGGCACTACAGTGAACCGCTTGCGAAGAGTAATTTGTCTTTATCACCGGCACTCTGTTACAGACAAACTCCATGCATTTGTGTGAAGCCATGCGCAGGGGAGAAGCCAACAGCAAAATAGTATCATGTATTAAGACGGATTGTCAAACGACAGCAGGAACCAAAAGCAACATTAATCTTTGTGTTTGCAACCTTGCCTGCTTCAGACTCATTGTGAGCTCTGGGGACAATTCTGATGTCTGTCCGCACACAAATCAGTCTGTGGCTTGAAGCATGTTTTGCCAGGCTCTTTATTTTTTCACAAGTAAATATAATCTTGACGAAAAAAAAAAAAAAAACAACAAACGCACTACTTGGTGAGGTAAATTTTGAATGCACCTAATTTAAAACTACTTTTTTTAAAATCAAAGCTAACTCATTTTGCACCGACGTTGAACACATATTAAAAACAAATACCTACTTAGTGAAGAAGTTCTGGAGTAGAAGACACTTGCTAAAAGGGAGGTCATTTTAAAATAAAAGCTGCACTTTATAAGCCTTCAAATTTAGAAGGCAAAGTTATTTGACTGCAGAAACACAGACGTAACACGAGGTCATCAACGTCAGGGCACAGAAGGACTTTAACGTCACATTGGTACAGTTCAGTGATGGGAAAAGGAGAGCAAAGAGACAGCTCCACTTGCCAGAAAACAGTTTTGTAATGACACATGCAGTGTGATCTAAAACCCTAACCCCTGACTGTTGTTTTCTGAATGGAAAAAAAAACAAGAAAAACTTGTTAAAGAACATTGGAAATCAAAAAGACTATGGGGTCTTTTTGACCCCATAGGTTCAAGTCTGAACCTGGGCTACTTCGCTGTGTACAATCTTAAGCTCATTCTGGATATATGACACACACACACACGCCCCCACGCACACACACTCACAGTTTAAAAAAGTGCTAAACTTACACACTGTGAATAATAGGGATTATTGCAGAGGTGTGTAAAAAGGAAACAAAACACATCATTCACTAAAAGACAGCGATAAGGCCATTCTCCAAAAGACACTTGTCAACTATAGACACACGTTTCACATTTTTATTTGGAAAACACTTTTGAAATAGTGCCATTATCTTTCCACTATGCATTTCTGTCATGCTTGTTTTGATCTATTATATAAAGTCCTAAGAAAAGTACACAGTTTATAGATTTACATGAAAAAAAAAAGTTCAAAGGTGTTCGACACTTTTGTTAGGCACGGCTATCTTCTCAATAAAAATCTTATTCCACATTAGGCCCAAAGTATTGTATGCAACATTTTGATGTTCCTCAGGGCTCTGCAGAATGAGGTCCTCATTAGGTTTATTTCCAACCAGAACTTGGTGCCAAAATGATGGCCTTTACTCCTCGGTGCCTTTAAAATCTACCCTGTGCCATGCTGCATGCCACAGCAGTAGCAAGCGGCCAATCAATAACATGTTTGTAAGCCTCAACAGAGCCATTGGCATTGGTGCTGCATGTTTACTAGCCTGCAGTCACAACAAAATCCATCATGCATAGTTTGAGGCACCTTTGCTCCGTTGTATCAGTTTATCTTGCCAAGCATGTTAGTCACCTGTTTATGGTGGTAAAGTACCTAATAGCTCTGATCATGTTGAGAAGTGAATTGACCATTCATGATAAAATATTATACAAAATCCCATTGGAACACATTGCATTTTGTCTTCTTCGCTAATATTAAAAAGGCAGGTATTTTACCGGGCTCTGTACTTTTCAACAAGACCAGTTTTGAAGAAAATAACTTAAAGGATGAAAAGAGCTCTGAATGTAGTCAGAAGATTTTTGGTGCCCCCAAAAAATCACCTTTATTCATCAAGACAAACCACCACATGTGGAACTGGCAGTGCCACTCACACTTCCTTGTCTTTCTTTTGTTTTGTTTTTTGCCAACTCACTCAATCAATTCCAATGCTTCAACAAAAGCAGTTTGAAAAGACTGAAAACATATTCCTAAAGAGACCAATTTACTCATCTCTCCTAGAGGAGAACAGCCCATCGGCTTTAAAAAGATACGATAAACAATTGAAAATGTGGGTGATGATTGTGAGTGGAAAACATTACAGAGTCTGTGGAGTTTCAGATGAATCAAGCAAGGACGTTTTTTTCTAACGATGTTCCTACGCATTATCTATATAAAAATTGCATATTTTTCCAAAATCAGAAATTCAAAGTCCTTCTTTCTTTGTAGGACATTTGATTTTATGAATTAAAAGAAACTGTTACAGATAGATGGATTTAAAAGGAAATAAATTCTGAAAATTCTACCTATTTTCTATTGTCTGCTTCTTTTCTCCACATTGACCTGACATAGAAAAACATCAGTCACATTCCAGAGTTTTCCTCACTTTCCCAGTCCAGTAGAAACTCTTCGAATCGATCAGTTAGCCCCACAGAAATAGAAACAATAACTACAATAAACAGTTAGTATTTGAATTGCAATAAGACGTTTGGTGGAACACGCTCTATCAAGAAAAGGACACCACTCACATCGATTTGGCCTGCATAGCCCTCCCGTTTTAGCACCGCACGTCTAGGATGACGACGTTCGTCCTTTCTTTGAGTTTGCAAGCAGGCATGGTGCAGGTGTTTGCGTTTGTGTGTGGGCAAAGCTTGGCTCTGATGTGAAACCTGTTCCCAGACCCCGACGCTCAAGATTGTGGGGGAAGAAGAGAGAACAGATTGAAATGTAAGGAGCTGCCGCCCTGGCGCCAAAGCGATCTGAGAGGTGCCACGGAGATGTCTGTCACAGGTGGGGTGTCCTCAGAAGTTGACGTGCCTCTCTCTGCAAATGCTTGACAACCTGCTAAAGTCGAGCTCCTCTGATGATGTGCTCTGTTTGCGTGTATGCGTGTGTGTGTGTGTGCGCACATGTATGATCTACACATCATGAGAGTGTTTGTGTTTAAGTTTTGCTCGGCGCGTAGGTGTGCACCCGCCCTTTATAGATGCCTGCTTTGATTTGAATATATCCAAAGAAGGTGCTGCCTGCGGCACAGTGAAAGGTTCAAAGGAAGAACGACCCAATTACGACCAGAAAATGGTGTTTTCAGATAGAACCCATGAGTACCGGAAGAAGCTGCCAAAGAGTCTTAAAACAACACTATATTATTCTTGTACCACTTTAAAGACAGGAGAAAAATACTAGCATAATAATGTTTTTACCACCTGTGACTGAAGAAGTTGGCTTCCTCAGAGGAGCTTATAAGATCTTATATAACTGCAAGTATCTGGAGCGCTTGTTTTCCGAGCTATTTTTTAAACAAATAATTGAAGTCATGATGAACTTGTCTCTTCTGAAAAGCCTTTTAGGCAGAGATAAGAAGATTAACTGTTATAGACAGTAACGCAGCCATTGAGGAGTTGTTACCTCTTTTTTTTAAAATAAATGCGTGTCTCTGTAAAATCCAGTCTGCACACAAATATTGCATTTGATAGCCAACAGGTAATGATGAACTTTTTCCCAAGGTCCAGTAACACTCTGACCCACCCTAGTTCCAAAAGTTATAATCATTAGTTCTTGACTTTCTCTTAAAATGCCTTAACTCTAGTGTTGTTGTCATTTAGATCCTACTGTACAGTTACTCTTTAATATTTTGGACTTTTGAGTTTAGTTATTCCCATGTTAGACTGTTTCATGTGTTTTACAGTTTTCTGATTTCTGATGGTTTTCGTTCAGCCAGTCCGTCTCTCTTTATATCAACTTGTCTCTGAAGCAAGTTGTCAACTCCAGGCTTCAAGGCTCAGTGTCCGGAAACTTTAAGATGTGTCCCATGGTTCAACGGACCTGAATCAAAATTCAAGTCCTGACTCATTAGTTCAACTACAGCCCCCAGGCTTTAGTTGAATAACTACCAGAGTCTAAGTAGTAGACTGTGGTAGTTAGTCTTCAACCTGCTTTTCAGTCCAATAGTCATTCATTTCAACATAAATTCATCTGCAGTACAGTCAGTCTGACTGGAGAATAGCTGCTAACAACTTCTTCTCTAACAACAGAAGTAACACAACGGCCATTTATTTTATACATAAACTTTCAGAAATTCTGATTGTTCAGGCTATTAAATTGAAGCAACCTGGTTGTCCCGGGATACTATTGGGACTACAACCTGCTTCCTGTTTTCTCTTCAGCCTCTTCATTTTTACAAAGTCAAAATTTCTTTGTGCATCGGCCCAGGAGTGTTTTCCTGTGCATTGAGTGGATATTTTTCACTGGAGACACGTGACCTCACACAGGACAAAGGAATTCAATCGTTTTCTGCTTCTCAGCAAGACTCAGTCGCATTGGCAACCTGTCCAGGGTGTAACGTGCATTTTGCCCAATGAGTGCTGGAGACAAACACAGGTGTTGTGAACAGATAGTGATCCCCAACAGAATTTGTGTCACACATTTAGCAGGAAGGTTGAATACCCCTTTAGCCAAACCCATAACCCTACACGGATAAACAGGAATAATGATGGATGAATGGATGGAATATATTTGCTCTCCTTATTACTTATTGACATGAAATGTCAACCACCAGTTTACGTCTGCATAAAAACTCACTGACAAAATATTTAGCCCCAGTTGTATTGTTTTATAAAACTAACTCTGGACTTGGACTGTTTTGTTATTTCTTCCTCTCTATCTTCCTCATGTTTCTCTGCCTGTCTGCATTCAACCCTACAGACAACACTGACAGGTGAAACTATGAAAGTCAGAGAGACAACAGAGATCCTGACTTTAGATCACTTGCCATTAAATCCACTGTTTGCAGCTCCTATATCGTAAATGTGTTGTGTTATAGCAATATACTTATTTTCGACAAAGCAAACCAACTCAAATGTAAAAACAATGGCATTGTATTTGCCTTTAATACACAATTTTCTTTCTATAAGTCCTCTTAACTTCCATCACTGACAGAAATCTCAACTGTAATTTTCCACTTGTCAGCTTTCGCTGTGATTAATTCAGGAGTCTGAAAAATGGCAGCAACAGACTCTTGATTATTTTTCGTCTGTCGTAGATTTGATTTTACTTAGCATCTGCAAAATTTCAAAAGGATTTTGCTGGTTGTGTTTTTTGTTGTTGCTACCTCAACTAACACAAGTTCATCCTAACTATGCCGTCTCTCTTCCAGGAGAATATTACATTTCTAGGTATGATTGAGTCGGGCACTACCTGTTCCTGGATGTTCTGAACTCTTGATTTGTGGTTTTGATGTACTGCTTCCGAACTCCCGGCCAATCTGGGCTTGCATTGCTAAATCAATACAGTCGCAGATGAATGTTCAACCGGACGGATTGCAGGTGACAAAAATCAACTCAAACATTTGCTGTGTGTCCATTCAGATATCCATTTGTATATATGGAGGATGAGTTGATAGCACTGGGGCTTCAGCAGCTCCATCCCTGTTTCAATTACAGCAGTCATCCCTCTGGAGGATTGGGTTGAAACAGAGTTCACATCAAGAGGTATGAAGAAAAGCATTTCTTATGAATGAAGAGGGCCTGATTTTAACAGAATAATATGCTCTGACTTGCATTTGACTCGGCTGGTTTACATTTGCTCCAAGGAAGTGTGAAAACATTAACTTTTAAATCTGAAAAAAAAAAGCGATCTTTTGCAATAAATTATTATAAACAAACATATGTATATAACCAAACTCGCTCACCTGAAATTCATGAAAGTATATTGTGATCTAATGTGTAAAAATAAAGTGCTATGACTTCAGAGAACAAACTGTGTGCGAATGTGTGAGAATCAGCAGGAGGAGGGAAGTTGTCACTGAGAAAATGTGTTATTTTTAAACCGCCTGACTCATCCCTATTTACTTGTTCTGACTTCTCCTGTGTGACAAGATGCTAAACAGTTTTAAAAGTTACAAGAGTAAATCTGTGCAAACTTTTTTTTTTGTCTTGCACAGCAGCGTACATGGATGACGCTCTGCACCAGTCCCTTGTAACAAAGAACAATAGTGCACTCATAAAAACATTGTCACTACTAGGAATGTAGCTCTAAACAACTTTCGACAATGATTTTTGTCTGGAAAATATCTTGCACGTGTTACCTCACTTCCATGCAGCGATGACACAAGATAAAGCAGAAGGTATTGTCTCTGCAGAAGTATACAATATCTCATCAATATTGCATGGTAAACTTCATAAATCAGGCTCTGCACGGTGCTCTAATTGACCACAGCCAGTAAACGCATCTGGGCACAATAAGGTTGAAGACAGTCATATTCTCTGGTGGACCCTAAGCAGTTTTCTACCTAAGCACATTTAATGTGTCTTGAGGGGCCCTAAGCATGAATATCCTAATGGGTGAAACAGCAACTCAATCATGAATCCAAAAATCAGAAGAGGAAATGTAAAAGAGGGAAAAAAAATAATAATGTGCCATGAGGAAGATTGGGAATTAATACCATCTATGTTTTTAGGCCCATATATCAAACATGATGGGAGTTGCCCTACTTCTGTGAGCAGCTGTTACATTTGCTGAGGGGATTTTTTCATCTTTAGAAAAACTCAAAAACTCAAGCAGAAAAAGGAAAGGACAGGAATAAGAAAGGTTACAATCCAGTGCTCAGTGAGCACTGAGGGAGCATTATGTAATTACCAACAAAGTGAAGCCCTTTTCAGAAGTTGCATCATTGCTAACTGGTGACCCAGTTGGTCATGTCTGGGCTCATTCCATCCTACCCAACAGTACGAAAGTTTTGTAGTTAGATTTTATGGTATAGTTTACTTTGTTGATGACAAATGCAGAAATAATCACTGCTATAGATTATAATCTGAGAATAAAATATGTGAATGTACATTCACCGGCCGAAAATTTTAATCATGTTTTGATCACAATGTTTTGATAATACAGGTTCAACAGGTTGATGACATCTTTACTATTAATAAAGAAATACACAGCTTTGTGGTGGCTGCCTTCCATATTAAAAATAATGCTAATTTGATGTTGTTCTTAAAGCATGATCCTTTCCTAGATGTGCATAGAACACTTGAATAGAAAAACATTCCACCTACAAATACACCCGAAAAAGACTCACAGGTGTATGCTAGAATGTCAGAAAGCCTTTGTACAATATTATCAATGCTAACAACATGAAAAACCTGTGCGATGAGAGGCAGCAGGTAAAGAATGCAGTCCTGAACTGCTCTGTGTCTCACACTCATCTGCATCTGTCAAAATCCCTGTTTACAGGCCCCCCGGTCATGTCACAGAGTGAGTGAAAATAGCTGCAGAAAGGGAGAAGTAGATGGGAAGAAGTAAGAAACAGGAGCTGGGAGTGGGAAATCAAGCAATGATGAAATGAGAGCAAGCAGGATAAACAAGGGAGAGAAATAAAGTGATAAGAAAAAGAAGAGCGAAACTGAGGTGGGAGGCGAGAGAGAAAATGTAGAAACAATAAGAGAGGGAAATCAAATGGACATTGAATCCTGATAGCTCTGCCAGACAGCTTCCACTTTAAAACACCTAAGTCTCCCATCTGAACTGTGATTTAGAGACAAATTCAGATGACTTGAAGGTTTCGTATTCTCATGTCAACTTGTGCTCACTTATACTCAAGTGTTTTTCACAAAATAAGCAAATATGTACATCCATGTGTGAGCTAAACTTTAAATCAAAGAAATCTGGAGTTTTTCCATCCTTCGAGCCACAGTAGGCAGGTAATATTTACGAAAATTGTAAATATATTTGTTAAAACTTTCACGAATATAGTTGCACTATAACATGAAACAAATAATCTGTAAAAAAAAAAAAAGATCCATCATCCCTGCTTTCTTCATCAATCACCCGTAGTTTTGTCATCCATCATCAATACCTCCTACATCCATCTTCCCTACCTCTTTCAAATATCTCTGCCTCATTTACTACCTACCAACCACTATCCATTATTCCTACCTCCTTCATCCTTTATCTATACCACCTTCATTTGACACACCTGATCATCTGTCGTTCTCTCTCTCATCTGCTATCTGATCCATCCGTTATCCCTCTCTCCTTCATCCATCATCTCTACCTCCTTTATCCATTCTGCCGGTCCACCATCATCCATTTCTTCTTTATCTATCAGACCTACCTCCTTCATCCATCATACCAAGCAGGTGTCAGTCCTACCTTCTTCTTCCATCGTCCCCATCTCCTTCATCCATCGTCTTTACCTCCTTCATTCATCATCTCTCCCTCATTCATTTCCCATCAGTCATCATCCCTGACATCCTTTATCCATTAGTCCTACCTTCTTCATTCAACATCCGTGGCCATTTGTCATTTTCATTTTATCTGCTATCTGTGCCATCCATCAGTCCAACCTTCTTCACTCATTCATTCCTCATCCCTACCCTCTTCATCCTTTTCCACTACCTCCTTCATCCCTCAATCCTGCCCTTTTTTTCCCCTGTTTCACCCTTAAGTGTATACCTTTCAGTTGTATTTGCTCTTCTCAAATCTTGAAAGCTTCCAGAGCTTGTTCGTAATCACCTCTTGTAACACCTTCCCAGTGACAAAACCTCCACACTCCGAGTCTTGATCTCTGTAGCCTGTAGCAACAAGTTTCCCCACATGATCCCGACAAAAGGAGGTGCACTTCTCTGGCAACTTCCACTATTTTTCTCAATCAATTTTCAACCTCACATTGCTGTGAACCCTATCTAAATATATGTAATTTTAAAGGGGATTAGAACTATAGAATATATATATGTTTTTTCACAAAATGTGCTTATATAATTATACTATAATTATTCCTCTCCCTCTGGGACGAAGAGGTTTGAAAATGTTCATATTACAAATTACTTCTGCTCATTGTTCTGATTCCTGAAAACAGTAAAGCAGTAAAAACCTTGACGTCATATCGACACGCTAATTATAGGAGTCATGTAACATCCTGCTGTAGTAGTATCATCACACAAAATCGCTAAGCAAAATATAGTGATGGCAAGATCAATAGAGAAAGCTTTTTGAGGGAGAAATGCTGAGGGTGTGTATGTGTGTCAGGGTGCAAAGCTGAGCCTCATTGTCTAGAAGCTGATCTGTGGAAAGAGAAAAAAGGTGGGAGAGAGCAGAAGGAGGAGGGTTCCCTAAGGGTAGCACCGTTTCATAGCACAGAGCTCAGTAGTACCTCCTGGGTTGGAACTAATTGGTGCGAGATTAACTCGGCAGTGAGATATAACAACCCAGAGCAATGCCATGCGTCTGTGGATCAGTGACATCGGAAGGGGCCGCTCCAACACTACGAGCCCCACGAGATGATTACTTGGTCCCAGACTGTCTGGTTACTATTGCAGCTGGACATGGCAAAAAATAGCATCTGAATCTGAAAGAGCTGCCAGGCAGTGATTTCTGATTATGATACAGTGATGAGGAGCTGCTGCGTGTTGCACTTGCAGATGAAGCTTAGAGGTAAAATCAACATCAGACAGAGTCTGAAGAAGACAAAAAGTTGTTGTTTCTACTTCTGGAAACATTTTTATACAACTCACTGCACTAATTTATGGTGCTAATAAAATAAAATATATATTTTTTAAATTGTGCAAGCTTCTTTTATTTTCACAAAGCATCCCCTTAAAAGAAGGTTCCTAACCTTGAGTCCTCTAGTGCCAGAAACTGTTTAGCAACAGCAGCCACTCCACCTGCAGTCAGATGTGGAGGTAAAGATGGTGACAGAGCTATTTGCAGGTGCACAAGATGTTCAAGCAACATCAGAGGAGCAATTACAAGTGTGCAGGCAGCCTACCTCACATGTACTCAAAACACAGAAAGCACAACACATAAACACACAGTAACATGTCTCAGCCAAACAAAGCAGGGGTAAATGTTTACCCCTGCCATTTACCCCTGCTTTTGTAGGGACCACCCTCTAGTGTCAGAGGCTGACACACTTCATGCTGCCACACAGACATAACAACAACTACAACATCTCTGTAAAGTACACAATACATGTTTACACACGAGTTACTTCGTGGCAACTGGAGCCTAACTTAATGTATTAGAAAATACATGTGTGTGTCAGAGGTCGTGCTAGACTTTTGTGTTCTCTGTCATTTTGACCGACAGCATTAAAAAAATTGGTCATGTAATATTTTAACCCGTCAAATTATAATAATATTAACATATGCTATTTAACGTCTTTTTTATGTGGTTTAGTTAATATTCACTCAGTTGAACTGTGAATCCAGATCCCATCATACATAAAGCAGATGAACGCATCTAACTTTTTCCCCATAGTGACAAAAACCACTGATTGTGGCCCCAACAATTTATAATAAATTAAATGGTTCATTGGTCAGTTAAATCTGTCTGAACCAATCAATTGAACAGTTTTTTGTTTTGGTTTTTTTTTACCCTGTGCGCGGTTACTAGGATTTTTTTGTGTGGTTTCGCTTCTCCGAAATGCGCAAATGTTACGTCTGCCACGCTTCTGAGCGCCACTCTCCTTCTGGATGCAGGAAGGTAATGTCTTCCAGCTCTATTTGTTAAAACTGCTGGATGAGTTACGTTTAATTCTTTGCAGTGTCCGCATTAGTTGTGCAGTGGACTGTGCATGTTACGGTCTAATTAACTTCTGCACCTTTATTTGTTTCCTCAAGATAAACTGCCGCCTCCTCTGTTTAGACAAGAAATAGATTAGCTTAACATTGCATTTTCTTTAGTTTTCTCTGGTCTGTAATGGAGACTGAAATTAAATGCGTCATTTCGAACGATGGATGAATGGACCGTTGAAAGGAGAACTGGTCCTCAAAACACTGCTTGTTATGTTTGCACCAACTCTCACCTTCTGATCGCAACAACCTGAGGGCATTCGTCAGTCGATTCCTTTGTTGATCCACTTGTTGGTATTGGGCATTTCTGGTTGACATTTTGATCTACACTTCCATTGATCGAGTCTCTGTTTGATCATTTGATGACAGCTTGGTTTCCCAGGATTAGGAGTCACACTCAGCTTCAGTCAGTTGCACTGCTGTGTGTTCTCTGTAAATATGTTGTTGATTCAAGTCAAGCATTTCACCTGGGTCATAGAATGTTGCAGAAGTGACTTTTGTCTGGTGCAGCTCTAGAGCGTAAAATAGGGAAAGGAACTAGCATATATCCATCACTCTGTCCTCATTATGCATAATATTGTATTAGAAGTTACTTAATATGCTGAGTCACTCTTCCAGATGCCAGTGGATATTAAACCTTGAAAGATGTTATTTTAAAGGCAAACACAAATAGTACCATTTAAGTCTTAATAAATGTACTATGACCCACCAGGTAGATTGCATCCTTTTTTTTTTTTCCAAAACACCACTGAGGATCATTTTAAACCTCACTGAACTCATTTCATCTGATATCCTCTCATCTCTCCAACCCATTAATGAAAATACTCTCACATGCAAAAATGTGCATAATTGCTGTCCTTGTCTGCCGTATCTTTCTCACTTTATTGTTCATCCTCTGCATGGATATAATGGTCCCCCTTTTTGACATAACTCACAGCAGCTTTGAGAAGAGTAAAAATATGAGGGAAGGAGACAGTAGCTGTTAGTTTCTTGCATTTGAGTCAGCTTCCCCAGTACTCATTGCTTAATTGACAGCATATACCAACTTGCCCCTGTATAGATGATGATGATGATTGACGCTCAGTGGTAGAATGTATTTTGCCAGGGAACCAGACAATTTGTGGGTCATTTCTTCTTTCAGGGTGTGCAGTGTTTCATAACACCTCAGTGGCCTCCTACCATCTCAGAAATTGTTGTGTTTGCCTTCCAGCAAGAGAGCTCATCTTATAACAGCAAAGCCATCATACTGAGAGTTTTTCGGCAACACTAAACCCCACATTTTTACACATTTCAAAGGCAATGGTAAGAGAATGCAATGCAAGATTTTATTGAACACTACATGCAACACACATATGCGCAACACTTATATATTGGATTAAAGTGGTGCCTGGTGTTCAGAGTCGATGATAAATGTGTTAATCTGATTTTAAACCAGACAGGAGTCCACTGCTGCGCAGAAGTAGCTCTGCATATATTTTCAAGGTCACAGCAGGATGGCATTTATGTAGGCGCAAACTGTATTTTCACACGTTTACAATCATAAGTCTCTTCGTAATCAAATGGAAATGTCTTGTTTTTCAATGATATCATGCTGGTATAAGGTGTGCACATTGTAAAGAAACAAGGCTGGAGATTTTTGGACAAAGCTCTTCTGTAGACTGTGTTTTATCTTGAGCTAAAATGTCTGGTTTGTCGACCAGGCGGGAAACAAGGCACAAAAGCTTAAATGGTGATAATTACTGAACCGGAGATGGAGGTCATATCAGAGTCAAAGTGCTGCTGCAAATTCAGTAAGTATCCCATGTTGTGCCTTCAGCCATGAAGGACTGAACCATGTGAAACAAAGAGACTGCTATATAAACTGTTAATCCCATTAAGCCCTGCATTAACAAACTTTTGGTTCCAGGAGGATCAGGAAGATATTTTTAAGGGACAAAAATCCTTAAATATCATAGGGACTAGGAGAAACCCTAGGAGAAAAACTGCGTCTGCCCTTTGTAGCTGTCATGAGCTACATCAAACTGGATGGACCACCTACACCCCCCCTTTCCCTACCTTCGAGGGGACTTCTGTCTTCACTGGTGAAGGAGGGCGATGCTTCTTTCAAGTAGCCCTCCATCAGCAGTACATATACAGTCCATCTTTTGTGCAACTTTATTTAGGCCAAGCAAATAAGCCTCGGCCCCTAACATATATGAAATTCTGCAGAAGGAATCATAGAACTATACCTTCCCCAAAAGGAGAGTTTGTCTCTGATTCCGTTGCAGAACCAATGCTGCTGTTGATGCAGCTCTTTGGTTGATCCAGTCCCAGAGATGAGAGAAGGAGGATAAACCGCAGCTCCAGATGCTATCCCTGCAACTAACCAAGCTGCAACTCCCTTTGTTCTCTCCAGTCACTAGATGAGCGGCCACACACACACATACTCTGCCCTGCCGCTGGCCAAGCATCTAACCCCAACTGCTTCTCCCCACTTAGCTGCAAAAGCTCCTCTGATCACGTTTGCTCCAAGCCAGAGAGATGAAAGAAAAGCAACAAATCCAGCACAGGCTTCCCATGTTTTATGGAATATTCACAGGGGCAAATGAAGTAAGACTGTGTCTGGGCAAAGATAAATTAGCAGGGATAAAACTATTAAAATATTCTTGTCTATTACAGTCTATTACATTTTGCTTTTTGCATTGTTGATACTTAAAACTGTTTGTCTTGTCTGTTTTATTGAATTTTTTTTTCCTTTCTACTCACTGAATTACATAAATGGTCCTTTAAGCATAATATCCATTGTCCTTATGCTAATGGATAAAAGCCAAGCACTAGCCAAGCTAAGGTAATGACTACTGAATCTGCTGTACATCTGCTTCCCTCATTTCATGCTGTGGTCAAAAATGGCATTCTTATTGTTGTTTGCTTAAAGTAGATACTTAAACTAGATTTTTTTTTAAACACAAAACTATAGCTACTGTGTATTGAGAACCACATGAGAGGTGACCTGTTTCACGATGCCAAAACTAAGATCAAAACCATCACTGTGGTGAGTAATCAATAGCTTAAGACTCAATTGTCCAATATCTAGAAATATACATAGATACTGACTTGGTCACATCAAATTTGTCTCTGTCTGTCTATCTAGGTTCCTCATCTATCACCCCTTTTTCAATTCATAAAATTCACACAAAGATACACAAATTATAACTATGCTTTGTATAATCTCCTGGTTGCACTTAAACCCACCAAACCAGCATGTTGCAATTGTGTGGGTGTTAAATTGTTGTCCCACTTAATTAGCCTTAAAGTTTTTATCTTTCATGGAGGTAGCCCTTATTAGTCAAACACTTCTGTGTGTTTGACTTGCATACAGCTGGGTTTTGCAAAAAGAAAATAATCCAAAACAGACAATGAAAACAAGTTGTAGAATATACACATTGGGCATTTAGCTTGCGGAATGGCCATGCAGAAGCCCTTACATAATTCATGTTAGTAATGGTATTTTTGCTTACAGTTTTACCGTTAATTTAGTACCTGTGTTAACGTGTCTACCCTCTGATTGCTTCCAGCTGTCACTCGTTGCCCTAATTAATCCTTCATGTATTTAAGCGCTCCTGTGTTACCTGTTCCCCACTTGATCCTAGTCTTTTGTCATTTGTCTTGGTTTAGTCATTGTCCTGCCTGTACCACTTGAGTTCTTCTTCATCTCCTCGCTCACTTGTACTTCCTGAGTTTGTAGCTTCAAAATTATTGTCGTCATCGTCATCATCATTAAACTCTTTTCTTGCACTACACCCTGGGTCTGACCGAGCCTAAATCCTGACTTATTCAAGACACATGTAGGTTTTAACTGACATTTGGAAAATGCACTATAAATGTTCAAGCTTTTGCTCTCCATTCCCATTTTTGAAATTGAAGTTAAAACGTCTCTTAAAAAAGACAAATTTATATAAATAAATAAAAACTAAAATTTATTTGAAATCTCTATGATGAGCGACGGTAAACTCAGGAAAAACTAAATCAAATTAACAGCGTGTTTTGACAAGCGTGGCTCTACTACATATATATTTGCAGTGATGTTGCAACTCTTCTCAACACTCCTCCTGAGAAATCAACTGCCTGTCTGTGATTTGCCAGATGTTCATTTTTCATTAGTAGAGAGTTGTTTACGCTGGCTCCTTTCCAACTATTTTGCACACAAGACAGTTAAAGGAATAAGTGGCAGTGTGGGCCATTAACTGTTAGCGGGAACAACTTGACCCTTTATTTCCATAAATAATTTATTTTTATGTCTAACTTCAGTGAGGTTTATTTAAGTCTAACTTTGTTCGACTTAATTCCTGAGCTCAGGGAGTCAGCTTTCTAGTTGTTAATATTTACGCTCCAAGTAAAACTGCAAGCTTACAAATTGGGGCGAAAACCTTTTACTGTAATGCTTATTCGCACACAATTTACATGATCGAAAATGCTACAAATCGAATTCTCTACCAGTTGCATCACATCAAACCATAAGCTCGATTTAGCCAAACTCTTCAGCAAACTGCTCCATTAGACAACTTCAAAAACAGGTACAAAGAACAATAGTGACATTGTCAAATCAGATATACATAGGCTCTTCTCATGAACCCTTAATTTTTTGTTCACTTAGCCAAACTGAAGGATCTTTTAATACATTTCTTAGATATGTTTTTTTAAACGCCTCACTCTTTGTGAGGTCCAGGGCTGTTTTGAGTTGTTTTAGAGTTTGATTTATTGATTCTAGCTTCATTGTTGGTCTCTGTCTTTTTCTTTTAATTGGATCAGCCCCGTCTCAATTTTATTTTAGTCAGTCCTTTCTAAGTGATTCTAGAGTATAATGTTCTTTTATTTTTTCTAGTTATACAAATTTACTCTGGTTTTATTACATTCCGTAGGTCTAGTAATTCCTTTGTGCTAGATTTACTTCCTAATCCTCTGTGTATTTTCTTTCTCTCCAGCCTGCCTTCTGCTCTCTCTCCTCACACCTGCAATCAGTTACCCAGTTCAGCCCGGGTCCATTGTTACACGGTCACTCTCCCAGTACTTAAAAACACTTCTGCTGCTGTCACTGTTTGCTGGTTCCTCCCGTCAAACCCTGTTACTTCCCCGTAGATTCTTTGCTGTTGGTTTACCTTGGATTCCTGTTTTTGTTTTGCTCTGGATCCCTGTGTTTCCCGTGTCGTAAGTTTTTTTTCCCTTATTTTTTCATTAAGTACCTAACTCGAAGCGACTTTTAAAAAGGAATTATTTAAGCTGTTAAATCATTTTAGAATAATGAAATGCAACATGTCTTTAAGATAGGCTCTTTAATCAGGGAAAACAAATTGCAAAATATATGAACGCTTCTGTCAATTGAGAAGCCCATGTGATGTTTTTACTTAATTTGCTGGTTGTGCTGTGTATCCAACTAATTTAATAAAATATATTTTTTCAGCCATTGTTAATTGAATGGGAAGTTAAATGTTTTATGCCTAATGTTCAGTAGAATAAATGCTTTAAGGGGTCCAATGTCTTATAATTTCATCTCACAGTGTAGTTATTCACCCTAATATGAAATTGATGGAGTTAAATAGCTGCTCACTAAACTTTTTCAACTGTTAAGAGCCTGTCAAAGAGACAAGGAAATGGCCCTAGAACACAAACGAACATAAACCAATTTTACATCATGACAGCAGAAAGATGTTGAAGAATGAAGAATGTTGACCTGGCACAAAAAGTCCAAACAAGATGTGCTTTATTCAATTACTGGTATACAGCATTAATCACCAAAGTGCCAATGTTTTGTAACTCACTAAGAGAAAAACTGTTAGATTTAGAATATATCATCATCTGCCAAGTTTCTTCTTTTCTCAAATCGGCATGAAAAATAGCATTGGAGTTGTTGCATTTCATCGTGCCAAGAGGGACTTGGCCTACATTATATGAGAGCCATTAAATGATGTAAAATTCACAAACGCTGCCCCTCACGGGTTACGATTTTCCAAGTCTTATCACAACCAATTGATATAAATACCTCTGTTTTCTTACAATTTCTTCCTCTTTTGTGTTTGATAGAAAGCAACACAAAGGTAAAGTGAGATTGTGCAGGATTACACCTGACTTCCTACATTCAGGCAGGGAGCTGCTGTTAAAAATAGCCACGAGCTGAACACACAAGTTTCCTCCTACTTGTCTCAGTAAAAAAAAACAAAAAAAAAAACCCACACCACAGTGTTTGCCACTGAAATACATGCAGCGGCTCTGTGAAGACAAATATATCCCAAAACTGCACTGGCGGTGTGGAGGAAAATTACCATCTGTGTTTGGCTTTGTGATGAAGTACACCTGCTGGTTCTGGGTCCATTCTGAGGTTTGTGTAGCCCGGTTCTAACACAAAATCTCTGACAAGATTTACATGCCACAAGAGAGAAGTAATCAAACTCCCCCCATGCCCGCTGGTAAATCCAGATATTTGGAAGAGTAGTCAGACTTCACTCTGTTCACTTGCTAAACTTTTGGAAAAAAGAAAAATACCACAAAGGGGAAAAAATGAAACGGTGTTCCCATAAGAATGCTGGCAAAACTGATTGTGAGATAACTTTGTAACATGATAATTTTCCACCATGTTGGCATTGACGGCCTCAAGTTTGGATTTTGTCAAACCAAACAAGTTTTCTTCTTTCAACCAAAGCAGCTAGGGGAAGCCCCTCATTTTAATTTAATTTGCCCTCCATGTGTTGGCCCTTTAGTAAAGACGTGAAAAATCTTAAAATGACTCAATAAATATAAACAGAAAATAAAACATTTCAAATCGTGGTTTGTCGACCAGGCGGGAGAACCGTACAACATAAAAAGGCAAAGAACATTTTGGTTTTTTTCCTTTGGCTTTACTAAGTATGTCAGGGGGCAGTGTACAAGGCATTTTTCTACACTCTCCTCATTACTGTTAAGTAGAACGGGCTTTAGGGCTCTTCTTTTCACATTAACTTGAAAAATTTCCACAATGGCAATCAAATAGATGAGAACAGAGGGCCGACCTGTGAAGAGGATTCCCAATTTAAGGTGCCAATCTGACAGTTTAAGGACTAAAGCAGAAATCACCATTGTGGTGTAGAAAGCTGGACTCATTAGTTTGACAGTGTGTCTAGGGTTCATTTTACTTTCAATTGCAGTCACAACGATGACACCCCACCATGCTATGTCCTTGGGCAATGTATAAGTCATTCCCGCCCCCATACACCCTGGTCCTTAATAGGCTGACCTTAGTTAAATGAGCCTCAAAGCAGGCAACTTTAGCTTTTTATTTGTATTTCTGCAGAACTAACTGTAGTAAAAAATGCTTTTAAAAAAAGCAAATGGTAAGTAAATATAATGGAAAAAAATGTATAGGGTTTGCATGTTCTCCCTGTTTGCCTAGTGACAGCTGGAGATATGTACCCTGCAAGTATAAGTGGCTCTAGATCAGTTTCTCTCAAACCTTATCAGGCTGAGGACCACTTACCATATTTAACTAACCTCTGCCCCCCAATAGCACAACATTTTAATATATATAACCTGAAATGAAAATATTAATCTCTTAACTCATTGTTTTTGTTCCTTCGAGTGAAAGGTGGTGCTGTTTGGTAAATGTGACTGGCTACAATAAAACCATGAGTGTGTATGCTGGGGGCGTTTTGAGTTATTTACAGATCCTGAGAGTATGGAATCTAAGCTTTCCAATGATAAAAAAAAAAAAAAAAAAAAACATGAAATCATAAAAGCTCTTTACTACAAGTATTGTGTGAACTATTGTTATTCGTAAGCATAAATAAATTTACTTTAAGTGTAAAGGTGCAGTTCTGTTCACTGCCTCGACACCATCATATCACATTTAGCACACTTGCAGACCTACATCTATGTATTGCAACAGTGTTCAGAAACAAAACTTCTGCAACTCACCCTGAGAAACTTTCCACTGACATCTTCAGGCTTCCTTTTTAGTGGCCCGGTGAGGAGACACTTATTCATTATTATTTTTAAATACAATCTTTTGGTAGGCTAACCGTAGCGTTGCACTTTGAGCTCACGTCAAGGGAAATAAATGGTTGTTTACATGTAGCACCTCTCAGAGGGCACGCGTGGGCCACTAGTAGTACAGGGACGACATTTTGAGAAAAATGATTATTTTAAAAAAATATTTCTTTATATTTTGCTTTGATTTTTATCTGAAAACCACTGGGATTCTGACATGGGATACATGTCAGAATGTAACTTTTACTTCTGCTTTACCCATTAACTGACTCTTTTTTTTTTCACGACGTGAAGTCATTTCCCAAGGTTCAGCTACATGCAGCTGATTTCAATGTAACCCAACTAAAAGGTCAAGTGGCTTTTTCAGTGGACGGAGAGTGGGCTGCTCTCATGTACGATGTTACAGATTGGTTTAAATGTGAGCCGAATATGTTTCAGAGCAATAGAGGCGTAAGAAGAGGCCACGGCTATGTTCCACCACTGCTGAGCTTCTTTGAGTGAATCATTTCCTCCCCCTCCTCTGTTTTTCTTTTTCTTTCTCGCACTCAGACACAAACGGCCATACATCAAACCATGCATTTATGCCAAGCAATTGAATTCTTATTGGGTATAAATCTGAGCAGTGACAAATGAGAACTCCGCCAGTGTCTTGATCTTATAAACCGGCGCGCATCCCTCATGAGTGATACCTTTAATTAGCACAGCAGTCTGAGAGATGCAGAGCTCTGCCATTCACCTCTGGAGTCAACACACGCCCTATGAATGGAGTCACAGTTAAAAACCACCTCACCGCTGAGTTCACAAGAGCTGCAGGGGAGTCGCATATCTTCTTCAAGCCAATTTAAAAATATATATATTTTAAAAAAAAATAGGTGTAGTTACTCGAAAAGCTAATTTAAAAAGTCAAGTTCTTAACCAATTTAAAAATCTCTGAATTCTGGCCCTTTGTGCCAATTAAATGAAGTTGACATCCATATCTAAATAAAAGCTATGGGTAAATAAACACGAACACTGGAGGCAAAAAGCTGCAGCTTGGTGTTACAGAGTACGGGGAAAGATCATGACTTCCTAACACCTCATTATGAGCCTTAACACTTTGTCCTGCCAAAATTGGTATTTCAGGCTTTTCTCAGACTGGTGAGAAAAACTTCATCCAGTTTGATAATAGAAGTATTGCACTGGCAAGTCATTTTAATGCATTACAAGCCAGCGCTATCAGGTAATCATTTTCCATGTATTCATAGGAAAACAATAATAGGAGCACAATTTAAAATTGTTAAGTTTATGTATAACATTTTATGGAACTTTTCAGACCTTTAAAAATGAGGTAAAACTACCTTAGATGAAGTGTAAGACTGGGAATAATCATTTTAGAATTTAAAAGCAATCTGTGAAAATGCAATACACCTCTAAGATGCTGTCACACTGTTTCTTCCCACAACTTGCCTTCTCTTCAGATTTGAAGAAGTAAAATGTATTTTGTAAAATATCAAGTTCTGTCACATTTATAAAGGATATGTTTAGCTGTCGGCACACCTTGTTTTGTTCATGGTTATGCTTTTGAATTAAAAGGTGTAAAATGTACACTGCTCAAAAAAATAAAGGGAACACTTAAACAACACAATATAACTCCAAGTAAATCAAACTTCTGTGAAATCAAAACTGTCCATCTAGGATGTGTTATTTGAGTGTTCCCTTTATTTTTTGAGCAGTATACAATGTTCTCTTTCTTTGACTGAAATAAATAGTTTCTTACTTGGAATAAACTAGCGTAACCTCACATTTAATCTCACTTAAAATTGAAAAAAGTCTCATAGAAGGGACGCCACCTCAGGTGTGCACCCAAATGTTCTGAAGGCCATTTCAAACATTTAGGTCTGTGTGTTCCTGACCGTTGAAGTGAGAGTGACAACCCAGCTGAAGTTGAAAGATCTGTCTGAGGCCTTCAGAAAGTGGCTTATGAACTTTCAAAATAATTTGAAACAGCGCTTACACTGTACAGTGGAACAGTTAAGAAGTTTTTGTCTGAAAAAAATAAAGAAGAATAAATTAGTAATACGTATCCATAATTGTGGATACTACTTAACAATTTGCATTTATATTGGAGCAAATATCATCCATTGATCATTTGCACCATTGGTCATCTGCTGTCTGGATATTTACATGACTTACCCTGCAGTGGACTGCCGACCTGTGCAAGGTGTACCCTGCTTCTCACCCGCTGACCACTTGAGATGGACACCTGCATCCTCATGACCCTACCAGGATAGATCATGGATTTATGGACGGATGGATATTTATATGATTCAAGGAAGTGTAAATTTATGTGTTTAAACTGAGGTATTAACAATATTTCTGTTTAAAGATCACTAAACTCGAGCGAGAGAATTTTCTTAAGATAGAAGCAAAAAAAAGTGAGGAAAATAGAATGGTCAAAATTTGAATGCCACAGAAGCAGGATCTGAACCATCCCAACTTATCTTAGCTCAGCTTTTGCTTTTACAGGAATTTTTTTCCATCGGCCTCTTGAATTTCTCTTTCTTCGGCACACGCTCTGCCACAGCAACACACATTCAGAGAGTCTCGTCTTAGCACTTTACCTTCTTCACTTTTCCTTCATGTATTGCTCTCTTCTTTTTGTTTTTTTTTTCCTTTACACCTCATGTGTTCTCAAACAGGCAAGGATAAACACTCAAACACTGATGCTGCTCTCATTTACACGGGCCCTCACAGAACCAATCGTGGCCTGACATTTTGTCTCGCAGTTCACTGCATGCTATTCCCAAAGGGATCTATTAAGTTATGGTACGCACTGAGCCAAGGAAAGGGAGAGCAAAGCTTCCAAGTGGATTAGTTAATCGATAATGTGCGGAAGCATTAATACAGATGCATTCTAGCACCGATACTGAACAACTCCGGGGAGCCATCCAGCATTCAACACTCCCAGAGTTATTGATCTTGCGTAATTGTGGGTGGACTTTTGCAATGATTATCATCACAAGGGTACTTTTTTGGTATTATGTAGGTCAGCATGGATTTTGCTTTAAAAACTCTCAGCTCTATACTCCTATGAGGGAAAACAAGCACAACAACTATTTTCTTAGTAACTTACACGAACCTGGAGAAGCTTTGGGCAAGTTATTTGTCCTAAATGCAGCAGCCCAGATACTTGTGTCTCTGTGGAACATTTCTGCTTCAAAATGTCAGGCCACGATTTATATCAGATGCAAAAAATGTTACACAAAAATCTTAGATTCCCAAAATCTTTCTGTCTGTGAGGACACAATAAACTTTTTAAATTTGTCTATCAATGAGTAAAAAAAAAAAAAAATTAGAAACTATATTGTGTATGATGTGAACTCTAGTTTTAAATGCTTTGAGCGGTAGGGTCAAACAACATTATCACTTTTAAAGAAAGTTTTCAAACATTTTTTTTTTTTTAAAAAGGTTCTTGAATCATTGTAATATGATTTGAGAATGATACTCAGTTTAAATATTACGTTCCATATGCAATAAAATTGTATATGGAACTCAAACGCTTTGCTTTCCAGGTAGAGCACAGCTGCTTCCTAAGCCTCTTCTCCACACTTTTTCCTGGGAGAGCGGCCTGGTAACAGTTAAGAACTGTGCTCAGTTTTTGGTGACCGATGACAAATCCATCCTCCACACCTGCGTTCTGTTTCACTCAACACACCCACATCTCTTGCAAAGAGGAGTCTTTGGAGCAAGAGTGCACCAAGCACTCTTTCTCTTTGTCGCCCAGAAGTGGCAAGACATTTATTTGACATAATTCTGTCAGTTGTTATCAAGAAAAGTCATTTTCCTGCCTGTATCCAAACAAAGCGGCTGATTTTAAAATATTACACATCAGCCTCAAAATATAGAAGCGCTTCCTGTTTTATTAGACCTGGCTCTGAAGAGCCTTTAAGAAAAGGTCTTTAAAAGTTTGTTTAAGATTACTAATCTGCTTTAAAAATTAAGTCAATTTGTAATAACATTTCTTGTGACAATAAGACACATGATCTGTGAAAAGTCTGCTCTCCTCCATCTCCTTGCTGAGCCACTATTGTCGTCTGAAGAAACACACCTCTCTTGTCTTGTGTGCTTTTTGTTAAATATTTGCTCTTAGAATAATGTACCTTTTTAATTTTAAAAAGTGTTATAGCATCAACCTGCTAGCAAATGCAAGGAAATTGAAATATCAATTGGCCAAATCTGCCATGTTTATAGTACATTTTTAGTGCTGCCACATTAAAACGCATTCAGTCTTTAAAGAAACAAAGAAAGCTCATCATTTTGGGTCATCTTCTGCTCTATGGAAGAGCTTGAAAAGCTATTTTCTTAACCTAGTTTCTGTTCGACTTGGAAAGTCGTGGATGATAATATTATGTTTTACAAGCAAGTGTAAGGTGCCTCAAGTGCAGTTATATTTCATTGCTAACACTCCAAAAGAGCAGGCATCTGCACCCGATTAAGAATGCTGCATGAATATAAAGGGGGAAAAAAGTTAATTTTACAAAGTAGTAAAAAGAAGAAGAGGTTTTTATTTTATTAAATCTTTGTTTAACCAGAAAAAGGAACAATTGAAATGATGACCTTTCATAAGAGTGACTTGGCCAAAAGGCAAGACCTCATGTCATGGTGGCCGTACAGATAGATAGCAATAACAAAACAAACATTAATAATTTTTAAAAAGCAATTAATTTCATATAGATTTAATTCAATGTCAGGTCTAGTGAAATAATTTAAGAATTATTGACATAACTTATGGGTTTTCTAAGAGATACGTTCTCATTAAACCTTCCTAGTCTCAATCCTAGCACTCTTGTGCAAAACTATAAAATGTTGCATCTAAGGGGAGTGCAGAGCATCTATTTTAATTGCAGCTTTTTGATTGTAAATACAAACTGTTATGAGAAGAAAAAGATCTTCATCATACCACAAGAAGAATTAAACTGAACTTTAACTTTTTCACAAAAGCAAATTTTTTCAAAAACACTGCAGACTTGTTGATTCTAATAGTGATTTTGTTGTGTCCCCAGTTTACCTAAATGGTTTGTGCTTATTGGCAAAGTCCGTTAAAACAGTCATCTATCACAACATTGACAGCCGCATTGAATCGTGTTTCTTAACGCTTAATCTGACAGGCTTAAATGATTCACTTTGGTCCTCTAAATGGAAACCCTGGACTCACCATAAGTTAACTTTTGCTCAGTAGTTTGTTATAGGGTGGCAGCTGTAAAAGATCTCAACAAGGTGCATCAGAATTTAAGCAGATTTAATGAACAATAGAAAATCTTGATATGCAAAATTAATTCTGTTTGATTCCTTTTCTTATTTACATTTCTTCACAAATGACCTTCTTAAAGGAACTTTGACCCAAAGTTCCTTATATGCAGCAACAATATAAGGCACTCTTGTCAAAACCATTTCTTCTTCATTATTTTTGCCAGACTCTATCAGTCAGTACGCTGGGAAAGACAAATCAAAATAAGTGACTGGTATTTGACTACAATGCAGACATGATGTCACAGCAAGATATTTCAAGAAATAAATCCTGAGAGCTGGAAATATTTTTGTCTTAAAGGAAACCCAGCAGAATGTGTCAGGTTTTGGTGTCAATCTCGCTGAAAAGGTAAATAAATAATTTCCTACTGATCATAAGCCATTCAACTACCACGCAGCAAAAGGCTGAAAGGTAGTCATTTTTTTTTTTTTTTTTTTTGTTCGTGAATGTAGCTTCAGTGAAATACAAAGTGCCCTTCATATGTTTTTGCAGCACATGGAATAAACTGTGCTGTGTGATGTTCTTTTTGTTCTTTGATGGGTGAATTTTCACCAAGCAGTTGTTTGGAAAAGCAAAGAAGGGACTCTTCAGCTGTTTGCAGCTTATCTAATGTATGATGGCACCTTTTGAAGGCAGAAGAAAGCCTACTTAAAAACATAAATAACAGGAAGTGATGCTTATATTCAATAAATATACTACACATACTGATGTTGCACCCTCTAGTCTTCTCTTTGTCCTTTGTTTTGTAAGCTTGTGCATCAACTGATAAAATTCTACTTTTACCTTAGTAATAGTTTGTCCCCTTTGATTGATAACTTTCCCAGAGGACGGGAGCCAGTATTGGAAGTAGCATTCTTCAAAAGAATGACTAGCATTTTGTGTATTTTGTTTGCATGTGTCTAAAAGGAGTTGTTGCTTTTGCTTTTCGGAGCCATTCCGTCCTGCTAACACTAGAAGCAGATGACACACTGCAGGAATAAGTTTTATTATAATGGTTATTAAAGTAAAGCCTGCAGCAGTGCCAAAATTCAAAACAATTGTACTGCGGCAATACAGTCATTATCTGCCAAAACAAGCAAACGACTCGTAACACATCTGGGGATTCTAACACTGTGTTGGTTGAAAAACAAAATTGATGTCATATACAGTGCTGGGACAACACTTGTGGATTGTCAGATCAGGGGACTTTAGGGAAAGGTCCAACTTTGTGAGGATTTACACTTCTCAACTTTCCTAGGAAGGTTCTACCCCATGTTGTTGGAATAGATTGTCAAATTCAGGAGGAGCAGAGTGACACTCAGACTGGTTGAGGAGCAATGGACCATAATTAAACCCATAAAGTTATTTTGATACCTACAGACATTTGGTTGTCCAATGCTCATGGTCTATTTACGTCTGTCACCCGAGGCATTCTGTTGGGGTTGTTGCAGTACAGTGTGCAGTTTTTTTGTGTGTATGTTTTTTGTTTGTTTTGCTTTTTTTTTTTTTTGTGCAGACTGTGCGTATTTCCTGCAGCGAGTTGAGTTTGTTCTCTGTGCAGGAGATTCCCCTTCTCTGATTTTTGTGGCACTCGTGGGTAGGATCCACCGGGGTAGTCATGGAACAGTACAAACCCAAGGATTTTACCTCTCAGCTTTTTGCAGATTGGGTAATGCTGTTGATGTCTTCCAAGTTATAATCTACAGAGAGCCCTTGAGCAGGTTTTAGCCAAACAGCTGGGATAAGAGTCAGTTTTTCAACGTCTAATGTCTAAGATAGACTGCTCCTTTGAGGGTGTAATTCTCTGCCTCAAGTGGATGAATTGCAGTGTTGGTAGGTGGAAGCAAGAGATGGAATGATGACTTAAAACCTCATGTGCTGTTTGCAGGGATTTCTGCATGGCTAAGAAAGAGCTGAACTTTTCACGAAGATCTTGAATCAACACCTTGTGTTCAAACCCCCACCAAAGATCCATAGATCCTGAATATTATATGGTAAAATGAATTTCCTCCAAAGGGTGGCCTTAGAGACAAGCGAGGAAATTCATCATCCAGCTTTAAATTTTTTCCCAGCACCTGATCAGATGCCTCCTGGGCTGCTTTGATTGTAAGTTTTCTGGACATGTACATCTAGGAGAAGACTCTGGAGTAGACCAGAGATTTCCATCCAGAGATTTCACTGGATGGACAATATATTGTATTCTTGCAGATCCAATAAAGAAAAAGAAAGCGAAATAAATCCTTCACATTATCTTTTGAGCTACAGTTAGACATTAGCCAGAACAAAATATGACTGCTTACTTGTGTGGAAATAATCATGTTATTTCATGTTAGTTAAACAACTTGTATAGTTTATTTTGGAGGTATTTGTGTTTTTAAATCATGATCCTGTTTTGCATAACTTAAGGCCTAACCTGCATTGTTGCTGCTGTTGTTTTCCCTGTCATCCCGTTGTTACGCTTTCATTATTTTCTGCAAAGAAATACTAATTGTGTTGAATTCAAATGTTGACATATGCAACACAATCAGAAACTGAATACAAATTGCTTCTTTATCTGACTAATTGTTCACCTGCTTCTGTTGGGGAAGCCTTCCCTCTCCATGCCACTTCTGCAAATTTTGCGCCTCCGCCTCGCCAACAAGCATCTTTACATCTCCCTCTTTTCGTGTCTCATTTCAAACTCCCTGTGGAATCATTGAGATGCACACTCAGCTGTATAATGTACAAATATTTGTATGGTAATGTCTGTTTTTCTGTGCCAGTCTAATTATGACTGGGGAGTGTGACACAAGCCAGCTAACAACCCGTGGAGTGCTCTCAGTGGGCAAAGAAATGAGTAAAACAATCCATAAACTCAGCTGCTTAGTGTGGAAATGTTCAGCGCTTTCCCCACAGACTGCCAACTTGTGTAAAACACAGAGCTGCTTGATTGGCTGCCAGTGAATTGCCTAAAGCTGACCTCTGAGTTGGAAAAAAAAAAAGGAAGTTAATTCATTGTGAAACAATTTCACACAGTTTGTAAGTTCCTACTGTACAGGAAGGTTAATCAGTTAGCAATTGCACTGTTAGTTAACAGTGAGAACCAAATGGTGAATGAAGGACTTTTCCATACCAGGACTTCAGCTATATTGTGCTGTGTGTATTTGTGTATAAAGTGAACCTGGGCTTCCTTTGAGAGTTTTAGAAAACATCTGTAATGCAGTTTACTTTGCACATGTCCAGTATTACTTTGTGTATTTCCCATGAGTCTGTCAAGTTTTATCCTAATTGTGTTTGCCCCAAACAAAAAGGAGCCACAAAAAGGAACATTGGCCACTATGAACAAATCATAAGCTACTAATCATATTCAACTTCTTTGTATTTTGATGTCTTATCATCTCTATATGTTTAATTCTTATTTGGGTGTATACATAAAACTCTCAATTTCAAACAAGTGCAGTGGTTTCACTGCAAGCTCCTCTAACAGTAGCCTGAGAGTTTGAAGGTTCTCTACAGGGTTATAACATGTGGCCCATGTCACTCCATCTGCGACTCTTGGATTGATGCTGTGCAGCCCCCGATAATTAAATCAGGAAAGACGCAATTTGAGAAGACCAGCACAGGCATTTGATGCAGATAGAGACTTCTTGTGTTTAATTGGATCAAAATTCTGACATATAAATTGAAATCGCCACATGATGGAAAATATTAAGCACCACACAAAGTATTGGTCCTTTACTAACCACACTTTTTACATCATCTGTAATTTCATAGTGCATTTAGTCAAATCCATCAATTAAGTTTACTCAAACAGAGAGTTTTGAGGCAGTTCAGAAGCCTAATGTTATTCTAGAACCATTTGTTTCGTATATTTGGGAATATTTTCTTGATGGAACACCCTATTATGTCCATGTTTTAACCACAAAGCAATTAAGTTTGAATTTAAAAGCTTGGAGGAGACACTTGTTCATTATGCCAGATAGTTGATCTTTGTGTTCTTTGGTCCAAAAGCCTTAAGTTGTCACTACGGTCAAACAGGTTTTTTTGGTTTTTTTCTCATCTGACCACAAAACATTTCTCTATAAAGCATTTGGCTTAGATGTGAATGGGATCCAACTGTGTCCAAGTTTAAAACTTTATGTATAATTCTGACAACGGGGGAAAACTTTAGAGTTCATTTAAATTTAGGACTACATTTTAAATTTGTAGTCCTAAATATTGTTTTTTGAGAATTAAAGTTGTCAGCTGTTTCAGGTGTCAACTTCCTACTATTTGAGACATATCCCAGAGGAATAAACTAAAACTTTAACATCCCTTCATTTACTCTCTGAAAATACCACGATTTTCCATGAAGCCTTTTGGCTATTGTATTTTTATTTACTTTTCTCCTCCGCGATAAAATAACCACACTTTTCACTGTAAGCCCACTGGCCTGGAGTGTGGATAAAATTAGAAATCTATAATTCAGTTCAAACTTTGGAAAGTGTGCCCAGGAGAGTAAATGTTTGGGAACAGAAAGACGCACACACGTACTTTACACACACCGAATAGAACAAGTGAGTAGTTAGAGGAAGGAGGAAAAAGATTTAATTTCCTCAGCTGATCAAACTGCTTGCAGCACAGCAAAGTCCCACAAAACAGAACACAATCTTTAATAACATGTGCATAAGAAGGTTTTGTTTCTTCATTTTGAAGTGCAAGTGCAAAATGCAGAGCAGTAAGTAAAAACACAGCAGCAAATAACAAGCAGGAATAAACTACTACCACCAACAGTTTGACAAGTCTTCACAAGAAGCCTGGAGAAGGAGTTCAATGCTTGATCTTCTGACATGATATTTGACACTTTTTCTGATATAATTGCTGATGGAGGAAGCTCCAAAGAGCCCCATCCACATCATAAACTTTTTTTTTCTCTCTCTCCTTTTCTACAGAAGCCTCCGCCGCTGATATAGTCACTTCAAAGATCCGACTCAGAGGAAGGTTATTGAATTTCGACAGGGGTGGAAGGCGAGCTGGAAAAGATATTGCTCAAGAGTTTTTCACAAACACTCAGACCAATATTATCAGATATTAAACATGGGGAGAAATCACCGCCTTTGAAGAGCAATAGAGGTCCAGAGAATGAACAAAGGCAAGAAAACACAAGATCTATTACCCAAGATGTTGACAGAAATAATAATTTCATATATTTCAAAGTTGGCTCCAGGTGAGAGGGTTTCTAACAAGATTCAGATGAATGCTTATCTTTTCATTCCATTTTATAGCCTTGTTGTACATTTCAAAGGATTTAGATACATAAAGTCTAATTGTTGTAGGAAAAGCTGAAATGGTGGGACTACTGTTAGAGGAATAGTTTGCATAGAATCCGCATTAACATCAGCCCAGTTGTGGTTTGTGCTGTTCACTTGATCTTGAAAGGACGTGTTTTTCGACCTGTGCTGAAATGAAATACCCTTTTTGTGGCAGAGAGGCAGGGCTGCACAATGGACATGCCGCAGAGCAATGTCACTGAAATTTCAGGTCAAATGTCTGTAAACACATTTGTGGCTGATTTTGAAAGGTTGACTCATTCTGTGCGAGATGAGTGACAGTTAAACACAAAGCGGTGTTTTCCGCACGACATTCATCATTTACCACATTTTTCTTTTTCTTTTATTTCAAGCAAAACCAATTTTTCATCTTTATTCACCTTGAAAGTCAGAATTTCACCACATTCCACTCAACCATGCTTCAACCTAAACTTAGAGAATCCAGGCAATCTCCTCAGTGTATTTCTTTACAACATAGGCATTCAGTGTTTTCCACACAGAAGCTGTTCAGTAGCATTTGCACATCTGATTTACTGAGATACAATTAAACAGTTAATCACCCAAAATGCACTTTTGCATTTTTGTTTTCTCAGTCATTTTTGTGTGAGGTCAGAGTTGCGACTCCTTCTTGAGGAAAGTGATGACTGGCTGTATTAAATGTTTCTGAATGGCAAATCTAGCCTGTATTAGGAAAACCAGAGCATGCTTCTTGATGAACTATAAGTAATTGTAAAGGAGCCTGAAGGTGAGGGGAAATGAATCTCAGAGAAACACATTGTAGTGACAAATCCACTTTTTTCTTTTGATTCATGTGTTTTTACAAGGTACCCTGGTGAAGAAAACTTTTTTTTGCCAACAACAGACTGACCTTAGCCAGTTTTGCACATTTATATTCCGCCTGGGCATGAACAGGGCAACATCTCTGCCTCGAACTACTGTGTGAGGCAAGGACTAAATTTTGTGTGGTTTCAAAAAAGAGAAGGAAACACAGTGCTTTCCCATCAGCTCTGCAAAAGTTTCAACATTTGGAAAAATTGCTAGAACTCTCTTCATTGAAAACGTGACTAAGCACTTACTAAATATAGTGACAGTCAACACTGCAGGATTGGTGGATGAAATTTGCAACTCAATTTTCTTATGTCTGTTGTCATCCTGCTTCATTTTTAGAAATAAGAAAACAGACGTCCACCTTCTGAGTTCATAGCCTCCCAAATGGCAATGACTTTCTAAATGATATGTAAACATAGCTGAAAGTAAAATGTGAAAACAGCGAAGCTGCCTCTCCATTACTGATTATGCTCAGAGGCAGTAATAGAGTCTCTGTGTGGTGTGGGGACATGCCTTTAAAACCTCTTGAAGGCATGTTTGTTTGTTTGTTTGTTTTCTTTTTCCAACATTGAGATTTTTTTTTCTTTCCTAGATAGAAAGAAAAAAAAAGGATGCATCTGATCAGGTGACCAAGCCGCATATCTGCCTCCTTTCAGTTCAAAAGGGTCGAACACTTTGAACTTTGGACTTTTGAACTCCGGAGGACATTAATTTCAGCTGCTTGTGTCTGTGAATCACCATCATCTGATCATCTTGCAATGGAGTCCAGGTCTTTGGTTCTTAATAGTGTGCCCACATCCCATAAGAGCAGTCAGACTAAAAGGGGTTTCAGCCTAGGTTTGTATTTGGATTATCTGAGTGGCAATGTTGTACATCAATAGGCAAATCGAGCCTGTATTAGGAAAACCAGGGCATGTTTCTTGAGCCAGGACTCTGAAAATAAATAGAATGCATCTCACCTTATCATTGTATAAATAAATGTATTAGTTGTTTTGAGCAGAATTGTGCATTAAGTGAACAGTTCTTTAAGTCCTTTGGTGTTAAATGCAAAAAATAATGTAACATCTTGAAAAAAGCAGTTGAATGAAATTATATGCCACAACGTACAACCCCAGTGGAGCAGAGGTTACTGTATAAGTGTTCAGATCAGTTTAGTTTAATCAAGCAAATGAGCAGCTGACTGTACGAGAGCTCTCCCCTTCGCTCATCAGTGATAATTGAATCATGCTTATTTCCAGCTTTGAGTAATCAGACTTGATGATAAAGGCTAAGAGTTTGAGACAAGAAAAACATCTATGACTACAGAGCTTGGCAACACTGAATCATTAGTTAAGACTGCAATTTTGTGTGGCTATGAACCAACACAGCAGAGCTAGCTGCTCTTTGTTCTGCAGGAACTGTGCGTGCTTTATATTTATAAAAT
Source organism: Poeciliopsis retropinna (assembly GCA_010277075.1). Taxonomy (NCBI): domain Eukaryota; kingdom Metazoa; phylum Chordata; class Actinopteri; order Cyprinodontiformes; family Poeciliidae; genus Poeciliopsis; species Poeciliopsis retropinna. The sequence goes on from VMRM01000019.1 coordinate 7,568,325, forward strand.
CTCCCCTAATCAAAAAATATTCTATGCTAAAAATAAATACAATTGCACAGAGCCCAGCAGAATAACGAATGAGGAATGGATCAATGACCCAAATGCTTTACCTCACCTTCTGTTTACGGACCCTTTTGCAGATTTTGTATTGTGTGAGAGCAATGACACACAATGGTATTAGAATTAGCCACAATATTTTTGCCATTTTAATACACCAAGTCTAATGGGGAGTATCATTACATTTTGGGCAAAAATCTTTTTCGTCATTCAAAGACGTTATCTCTGTTTTCTTGACCTTCAGAGGCAAAAAAACAAAACAAAAAAACAACTGTTGTCAGAGTTGACACCTATTAAACACAAATTAAACAAACATAGGAAAGACAAGCGAGTTAGATTCTTTCCCTTACTTGCGAGGAGAACAGACAGAGATGTGCTTTCAGTTACAAATCTCCTACTGCTCTGAACACATTTGCCTGGTCCTCTCTTTTTATTACTTTTAGGATCCCTGTCACAAAGAGCGCTGCAACTCTAAAAGGGAGGGGTTCACACTTCATCACATAGTTGCAGCACCAATCACAATCACTAACACAATCACAAGGTATTATACTAGATTATCTCATTAGGAAGTTATAGATCTTCATGGTGGTATTTTAACAACCAGCTGGCAGATCAAGGAGGCAGAGTTTCCTGCTGAGAGTTGACTCTGAAGGACACTGTTATCTCTGCTCTTCAGGGAGGCCTCCTGAAAAATAATTAGACTGATACAACAAAACAGAAACATTCTTAAAATGCTAAAACAAAACTAGAGAAATTAAAACATATAAGGCAACAACATTATAAAATAAGTGAAACAACAAATATTTGATAATAATACATACAATTTACCCAACAACTGTATACATTAGAACTTTCTGGAAACAACCTTTAAGCCAATCCTGAAAAATAATTAGACTGATACAACAAAACAGAAACATTCTTAAAATGCTAAAACAAAACTAGAGAAATTAAAACATATAAGGCAACAACATTATAAAATAAGTGAAACAACAAATATTTGATAATAATACATACAATTTACCCAACAACTGTATACATTAGAACTTTCTGGAAACAACCTTTAAGCCAATATTTGTTTTTAATGGAATTGCACATTGTATAAGAAACTGGAAAATTTGGTCAGTTGTGATCAGGTACCTCAACTGTTTCTGCTCATTGGAGGAAGTAGGATATCTGTGGCAGTTTGTAACTGGCTGTGTAAATCCAGTTTTTTTTATTAGCACATTTAGAAGTCTAATAAGTGTTGTTTACTAATTCCTACAATTGTGTACAATAATAAGATACATGGCTTTAAAAGAAAGTAAACCTCTGCACCATTCTATACATCTGATGCTGCACCAGGCATGTCTAATTTAATGGGGTTTTTTTTAAATCGGGCCCATTTTTCTGAACAGTATAAGTTTCAAAACTTCAAGCTCACCTCCACCCTGTTTCCTTAACTCAAGGAAAAGAGTCCTGCAACTTTTATATATGTCCCTGGTCCAACACACCTGAATCAACTTGACAGCATGCAGTGACATTCTCCATCTTTTAGACTACTGTTAGGAACTTGATTATTTGACTCAAGTGTGTTGAAGCAGAGAATCATCTAAAAGTTGGCCCTTGGGGCCTGGATTGAAAGACTTCTGACCTATACCATTATTATACAGCTGTCCGGTTTCTGGTCAGTGTATTTGTGTTCTTGTGAGACTCTTCTCTGAACAGAGTATCTCTGTTGGAGGGCTTGGCCTACCCACTGCAGACTCCACACTTGTCTGCAATAACCTCACTCCTTGTTGTGGACTTTAGGAGATAATAGACAAGCCCTCTCAGACTGATGAGGAGCCTTTCTGGTTAGAGTCAAGCCACAAGTACTTTTCTTGTTCTTCGCCACTTGTACTTTCTCTCCTCCTCAGCGGCAAGTGACAAGCATACATCTCAAACTAAAGTCTGCATAATAAAGAGGTATGTGTGAGTGCTAAATGTTGGCAATCCCAAGTTTACAGTCAGATTTAGGTCAAAAAAAGGGCAATTAGTAAAAGGTAATCTGAGAAAAAAGTAGGTTGTAGTAGATATTCACTCTCACCCAATGCCATATCCTGAGAAAGAAAGTGATGACAGAGGAAAGAAACTAGGTTTTTGTTTGGGTAGAATACCCTGCAGTCCATCTCTCCATCAACTCCACATCCTGGTTCAACTTGTATCCTGTCCGGATGACACCCTGGGTATCTGCAAACACCGCTCAGAGTAAAATTTCCACTACTTACAGCATATTTATAATAAATGGATTCTCAAGCAAAGTGGAAGACCAACCAGTTTTAATAAAGCCCAACTATTTTCCTCTAAGATGAGTCCATATTTATTTGATTCTGTCAATTGCAGTACAATGCAGTCAGCCTCACCTGAATTGTCAAAGCCAATATTAAAAAAAAAAGTTAATCTTATGTGAGCAGGAAATGATAGTGAGAAGGACCCGTTGCCTCTTTTAAAAGGAAAAAGAAAAGTTCTGGATCTTAAGTTGCAAAGCGGATTATGCCCTTTTTAATTGATATGACAGAAATACACAACTTTTTCCAGTTAAAGAACAAACACAAGCTTTAGCAGATATAAACTGAGGAAAAAATATGTTTTATATTCCAAAGCAAACTGATGTTCCTTGAGGTTTGGAATCACTCACTGTAAGCCTGGTTTATGATCCTGTCCTACTTCAGATAGAAAAAGAACATACATTTTTATCAAAGTTAGTTCTCCACATTCTCTTTAAATTAGTACAAAGACTCTTTTTCTCAGCTGAGACTTGGTATCAGCCATCATTCTATTGTTTGCCTTTGGTAATGTAACTTAGTGGACACCTTCAGAGCAGCTGACAAAGTTTAATTGCTTGGCTTTCTGTGAAGACCTCGGGTCACAATGAAATCTATCACTAATTCCAATAAATCTACACTCCCCTATAAAATGCAGTCTAAGCAGTGGGGAATCCAAGCTTTTCTCTATCAGGCAGTGTAATGACTTAATAAGCTGGTCATTATGGCCTAAATCCACAGTTTTCTTAAAATAATGACACTGCTGCAAAATTGATTTCAGCTCTTTAAGAGGTGAAAATGTCAAACCTCTCAGATTTGCTGGTGTTCCACTGTGGGGTCGTTTTTTTCCACCCAGGGATCCGGTAATTTTAATTTTTTTTTTTACTCAATATTTCTTTAATATTGACCCTATTTAAATATCAATTTGATTACTAATGCTTCCACGGCCAGTAGTTTAGATTTTAATGTCTACGGTGTGCATTTAGAGACTAAAACCAATCTATTATTTGGATAATCAAGAGACTATGTTCCTGGAAATCTTTCAGTGTTTTCAGCTGATCTGTGGAAAACTTTTGAATTATTTAGTTTTAAGATCTGCACAGTTTTATTGATATGCGTATTTGGTTGTGTGTTGGGTTTCACTTTGAATTGATCTGTCCATCAGTAAAGAGACATTCCCAATCCACTAAAAAAGCATTTTAGAGGTTTTGATGGTGCCAAGCATCAACAAATTGCCTGGAAGAACTCTGGTTAAACCAGGTCATTCATATTTTCATATGCAATACATCACAGTGTTTATTAGAAAAATATGAGTGAGTTTTTTTTTTTTTTTTAGTAATGCATAAATAAAAGAACAAATGAGGGGTTTTAGTGATAATTCACATTCTTTAGGCATTCATGCTCAGCTACAAGTGCCTAGCTCAATCTCCATGCAGCTGAAAAGTGCCAGACAATAAGGCAAGCGGCCACTTTAGTTAGCCCTGAAGGCCATCTGCCATGGCCACACCTGAAAACCGTATCTGACAGGCAATCAATAAGAAAGCCTCTGGCTGTGGTGGCCAACCTCGGTGGCATATGTCGCTCTGATGACACCAGTTTGTCTCGCATCCTTCTAGTGTGGTCTGAGGAAAAGATGGAAAAAGAGCACGCCTCTCAATGCGATTGCATTTTGTGGATTTGTTAACGAGAAAACGGCTCTTTCCTAAACAGCAGACGCCTTTATAAACAGCACAACAAACAGAATAACAGATGCTGCTGAGCTTTATTTTATTTAAAAAATGAAATCATTGCTCTATGTACCTCAACAATTAGTTTGTAAAGCGTTGTTATCCAATTGATGAGCAGATTCGTTTGTGTGTTCTGTTTAACTATTAATTCAAGGGTGTTTATAATTTCCTTGATGAGTGCTTCACTTTGGGAATGTTGCGTGATTTTGACCTTAAGATATCGAAATATCCTTGAACTTAGAGTTAGCCTCTAAAGGCATCTTTTGAGTACTGCTTATTCAGCAGATGGTCCAGATGTTCCATCTGAGTCATTTCCCAAAGCAGTCTGTAGTCAGGTCATTCTTATGTACTGTAAAGAAGGGGTTAGCATGTTTAAGACTGCTCTATGTAAATTGTCAGTTTCTGTGACCTTGATATTTACTGCTAATATATTACATGCTCGCATGACAGTTTTTTTTTTTCCTTTTTTAGCAGCAGCAACAATTAGCAAACACCTGGAGGAACTACACGTCTGCTGAGTTTATCTCATGAACTATTTCTTATTCTAATGCTCCTAAGAATGGTTGTTAATAGTAAAATGAGAAACAATATTGTGATGATGTGCTGAAGGTGGAGTAGGAGCTTCTTAAAGAGATAGAGGCCCAATTTCAAGATGTCAGATTAGGAAGTCAAGTTCATTTTAAGTTAGATTTAATATATTTATGACAAGTGAAGGTAACATAGTCACTCCATTGTGCTATAAAAGGGCACTAAATGTGCCTGGAAAATCCATAAGTGTACCCCTTGAAAGGTTTATTATAGTTTAATTTAAACTTCATCTTTAAATTAAGCTTGTTTGAAACATACTATTTGTAAAGTTCTGCAATTAAGTGAGATTATAAAAAGACAGTTTAGTCTTTGGAGGTGAAAAAGCACAAATAGAAAAAATGACCAACATATTGACTTTCTGCAGACTGTCAACCCCAAAACAGTCATCTCCTACTCACATGCTTCTTTATGTTTCGTGCAATGATAAACCCATCACATGATTGAGTGGGAATTGTAATGCAGATGAAAGCTGTGTGGTTTTTTTTGTTTTGTTTTTTTTTACCATCAAGGCAAACAAGAGTGTTGAATTGGCTGTTTCATGGCGTGATTGAGCTATTCCATTACACACGCAGCACTTATAAGAGAGCAGTCACTTTTCATTTATATCCTTATTAGGCAAACAAATTGGTATTATATAAGTGCACAACCACCACACTGTGCATGCGGATCTTTGAATTGCCTTACAGTATCTCCTCCAGAATTCAGAATTAGCTGCAGCTATGAATCCAAGAGATTCATTGGACTGTAGCCATTTTTTAAATAAAACATGTGAGTGAGTTTTATGAGAGTATACTCAAAAAAATGCCAGATCAACAAAAAAAAAAAAAAAACTAAGGTTCGCCAGAAAAAATTACCTTTCAGAGTGCTAAAAGAAGTGTAAAATATTGATTCACCTTATATGTCATCATATGATAGGTGGAATGACTGAGTTACTGAAAAGAGATGGTAGAAATAGTTTATCAGAGCCCAAGCTTTACAACCTGCTGTTTATTTGTGTTTTAATATACAAAACCTGAGTGACACAGGGTTACTGTGTTGAGATTGTTGCTTGAACAAACTTCTTATCATGTAGTTACAAAAGAATTATTACAAGTTTTTTAGGTCACTTGTGAGGCAGCAGTTTGAGTTCTCAAAAGCAAAAAGAAGTGATGGCAGACATTTTCACCGTTAGCCGCTGGAAATTGTCACCATCTGACCAGTAGTTTCTAATGACCCTAAAGCCAGAGAGTGCGAGCTAAAGTGGCATGTGTCAAGTCAGACAGGATAGAAGAGACATCCCTATGACTCCACTGCTGAATAGATCAATTGGAGAGCTCTGCAGTACAACTGTTGTTACAACATACCAAAGACAGGATTTATTTAAAAAGATTAAATAATTATTTTAAAAAGTTAGGGTTTATCAATTAAAAAAGAAAAAGAATGTTTTAAAAGCAGTGAGTTAGCCTTTAGGCACATCATTTAAAGAAAAGTTTAATTTAACAATGACATTTCTGGCATCATTATTGTAACTTAATTATTTTAAAAAATGTTCTATCACACCAGATGCCCGATTCATTAACAAATGGTCTTTTGATGATGTTAGAAATGCAAAATTATCAGAAAATATTACGGTAATACAATAATTTGTCAGCTTCAGCAGTCGTCACTATAAAAAATTAACAGTTTCTTTTCTGCATGGCTTCACTTTATGGTCAATAACAACTAGATACTGGCTTAGCAGTGTGATGTGTTCTGATTAACTGAAAGTGGTTTTGTGATTGATTGTTCTTACACTTTTTCTAAGAGTAAAATTTGTTTTTAAAAATTAGCTGCACAGATATACAACTTCATGGTGCTACAACTGGTGCCACCAAAGGTCAATTTGTTCCTTTTCTGATTTGTTCTTGCAAATATATTTTGGTTGGTTGTTGAGACACCTGGAGATTTCAACCTTGCGTTTTTTGAAACATTGGCAATGGGTCTGTTATGCTGAGTAACAGACCCATTCTAACCCATTCAGACCCATTCTAAGTAAGAATGTAAGTAAGTAATGTAAGTAAGATGTCCTTACTTTTTCTGAACTCTGTCACAGAAGGCTGCTTATGCATTCACACAGCACAGAGTCAAAAAGGTTTTTACATTTATTTTTTTAAACAAACGAAAAAATAATAAATGGAGAAAAATCCTCATGAGAAGTGATTTGGAACGTATCCTTCCAGCTAAATAACTGATTATTTCCTTGGTAGAAGTTCTGAAAGCTTGAGTGCCATTTATCTGTCATCAGATCTCGACTTAATTGTTATTTTCTTTGTGTGTGCGTGTTTTTGTAGGTTTTTTGTTTTGTTTTGTTTTGTTTTTACATCGGCATTTGTGGAGAACTGGAATATGAGCCAAGAAAGAATTTCTCAAGGCTGTGTGCAAATCTGTTTTACTTCTTTAAAAACGGAGGACGCTTTTCCCCTCGACAGATGAGCCTGTTTGATTGGAGAAGAAACCGAGATAAAAATGTTTTTATCTCAGTTTCCCTTCATCTCTCCTTCGAGTCTAACTTCTTTTGGTTAACACTCAAATTAAAACAGGGAGCACACAAGTAGAGACATTAAACATTTTGAAAGATAAAATCAGAACATGGCAGAGTACCTGGATACAACTTTCATTTCCTTTTCTTGCCAGACAGCCAGTCGTATTCATTTAGACTTTTATGTGTGCTGGTGAGATTTGTTCACTTGAAATTGGGTTTCAAATCAGACTGTAAAAGATTCTGAGTTTGCTTAATAATGTTCACAAGTGATGCATGAGATTTGCCAGTTTGTCCCAGAAAACCATGGCTGTAACATTCCAATTACAATTCAGTTACCTCAAAATGACTACACAAGTCATTTCACCTAAAAAAGATGATGTTGCATGAACTAAAGTCATCTGGTAAATTGTGCCTCCACAAATCAAAGGCACCAGAGCTTAAAAACTGACTGGGACATCTGGCTCTGCTGATCCCAACATGCCCCTCACAGCTGTTTTGCTACTATCATTATGTAATTCAGCACCTTGCTTTTGTGAGGCTCTAAGAAAAATCTCTATACATTATTTCCATGCATTATATTCATTCATAACCTGGTTTGGTTTTTGGGACAAAACAAGGAACTTGGACACGGTTCAAAATAAAGCTGGTTTATTTATTTAGCTATTTGCTAATTTATTTGCCATGTTTTCCCAGCTAGAAAGCATAATACTGTGTGACTTTAAACTATGGCACACTTAACCCCTTAAAGTCTACAGAAAGAATTAATTGTGGAAAAATAACATTCAATTGAGCTGGAGTTGAAAGGTTAAAACAATTCAAACTTCGCTGAGTTTGCATGCTATCCTGTCATCACAGCCTAAAAATACTTTTCAGCCAGGAGTCTTCATTTAAAATGAATTGCGATTAGTTGATATCGAACCTTAAGCTAACAACAAGTACAAGAGAAGCCGAGAAAGAAGCAAATTTTACTGTCTTAAAATAACTCTAATCATGAAAGCATCCCAACAGTTCATGTAAATGATATAATAATGAAAATGTACACAGTCAATGTCAGACATTTTTAAAACTGTTATTGCTGAGGGTGTTTTTCATTTACTGAATAAACTCAAGAACCTAAAATTACAAATTAAATCAATACATGTATTTATCTTAAACTTTGGCTAAGTGAAACATGATTTGACAATTAATAGCTGAATGCATGGCTAGTAACACTGACAATAATCTTAAATAAGTTGCCACAGGACACTTATTAATTTTACTTACGTGCTCCAAACATTAAGGAAACATTAATTCAATTGTTTTCTCTAGAACTAAAATGACATTATTTTGTTAATATAATGCAACATTTGTAGATCTTAAATTATTAATGTAAAACTGTCTATCTGGATAGAATCAAGGACTGTTGTCCCTAGAACAAAAAACAAAGCAAGCTAAATGCATGTTGGTAATATCACAATAATAAAGGGCAAAATGCTAACAAAACTCTACTCTTGAATTTTTCATATGAAACAAATTATGAGTCACATAAAGATAACCAGTAAATACAGAGTGGTGCTTTTTTTATTTTGTCAAAGTAAAAGTAAAGTGATCCAAACCAACCTCTCCGTATGAAGTGTAAGCATTTGTAATAATTGGTCATCAGTGTTTCCAATCACTGTGGAGAAATTTGGCCCATTCCTCTTCAAAGAATTGCTTTAGTTTTGCTACAGTGAATGGTTTTCTAGAAAGGCTTTAATCATATCACAGCATCTTAAATTTGGACTTTAAATAGGCCACTTCAAAGCTTTCGTTTTGGCCCTTTTTTGAATAACTGAGAGCCAAACTCGGTGGTGTGTGTCAAACTATTGTCCTGCTGTTTAACCCAGGCGTGTTCAAGCTTAAGGTGCCAATTACCACTAATGACCAGACTTTCTAATGACCAGGTTTTCTGCTTGAGACTGTATGGTGCAAAGATTTAAAACCTCTTCTTCAGGTTATGAAGATGCAACAGAAGCTCATCTTTCAAAACGAACCACATTTGCCTCGTCTGTACACAAAATATTTTCACAAAAGTCTAGGATTTCATTTATCAGTATTATGTTTTCATAATACCATGCTGTCTCTTACTTTTTAATAATTGTTATAATTATTTGAGTCCAACAAAGTTATATTTGATCATCTGAATGGTTTGTGCTAACGCACATACGTGTAAAAAAAAATGTTCGAGGCCTAGATCTTAAAGTAAGCTTTAATCAAACTTTAATCATCTTATAGTAGGTAAAAAGAAAATTAAAACATTTGCAGTAGAACCTGCATTTATGTAAGGTAAATATCTGAACAACCCGTGGGCAATTTTCTTTTTGCTTATGACAAACTTTTAACTTTTTATCCAAGGCCTTCTGAGTTGGAGCACCTCCTTGTCCAGTCACATTTAGACTAGATCATTTGAATAATTGATTAAGCTGAGCTATGTTGATGCAGTGCTAATGTCAGTCCAAATGCAACATCAGAATTCTGCTCAGCAAATGCACTGGCCTTTTCATTACGGCTGTCTCCCTAATTCCAGATACTTTCATGATGTCTCGCTGAGTACTTTAACGCATCAAAATTAATGTCATCATCATGCATAATTGCACATAAAGGCAGCAGCCCAAGATACCAGAAACATTGTGGTAATTACTGTTCTAATAATGATGTTGTAAGATGTCTATGAAGCTGCCGCAGGCCAGTAGTTTCATCTGGTTGGAAAGTGTTGTGTTATGCAGTCAGTCGCATGGCTGAAACTGCCATCTGGATGCCACGCTTGGTCGATAAACTATTCCTGCAAAGCATCCTGGTTTCTCTGTTAGTTTCTGTGGATATCCCTGTAAGTCAGTGGTTTAATACAGGGGTCCTCAAATCCAGACCTTTAGTTTTATTCTAACTTTCTTTGGTGCGTGCAGCAAAAAACCCCCAAAAAAGACAGTACTCTTAATGCCATTGATAAATAATGTCCACTATAGGGTAATTTCATGCATATGCCTCCCAACACAAAAATGTTGTGAGGCAACATTTTTTATGTTAAGATCAGTGCTCCAAAATGCTGAAGCTAAGATCCTTCAGAAATTCATTCAGTCTTGATACTGTCTGATTTTACAGTCATTGTTGTTGCTTGATTTATCTGTTTTTCTTGCTCTTGCATGTTATTTTCAGAATAATAAATATTTAGCCAAAAGCCCTAAAATATCAGTAAGGAGGTGAATTGTTTTGAAGATGACTGACCCACCTCAACCACCTCAAAGGTGCTGCAAGCGGGACCAACCCAGGTATTGCAGGCAAGCAATTTGATTTGCAGCTAATTACATTTGTTGATTGGCTCGTGGAATCTCAGATGAAACCGCAATAGTTGATGCAATTTTAAAAAGGAGCCAAAACTGGAGGTCTTAACATTTTTTTCAACTGTGGCTGAAGAGTGTCCATTCCTCTTCAGCTGGACTGGGCACCAGTTAACAAACAAAAATATATCAAGAAATTTCGGAGAAAGTGACCGCCTCAGGGTACACAAGAAAAATGACATAATCAGAGCATCGACCACTGCTCATGCACGCTCATGGTCCATTTTCATGCCCTCATAGTGACAAATAGACTAAGTAACAAAGTGGAGACACATCCAATTTGGCTGAAAATGAACCAGATGTTAACTGGTTAGAGTGAGACTTGACAATGGAAAAGGTCATAAGATCTGATGACAGGCAAAATGATTATTCTGTCAGATATTTCTTCATAATTCGAACCCAGCTTTGGTTTTCTTAGCCCTTTACTATCAAAAGTTTACACTTGCTGGAAAATGCATGGTTTTTGGGATCTAAAGAATTAGACCATAGAAAAACTTTTCAATCTTTGTGACATTTATTACATATAATTAAACCACACACAAAAAAATTGATCAATAAGACTGGTTGCTTAAGAGTGGAGATGCTCAAATTAACACAGTGAGAATCCACATTTTGATTCAACAACAGAAACACTTGGTACTTATCACAATACCACATGCTGACGGACCACTCTGTCTTGCAAAAACGTTAGAAATCTAATTGTGAGGAGATTTAGTCTACAGCTCACTTCAGGTAACCGTTGTTTTGACTGATTCATTTCTAGTGGGACCCAAACGACAGCAAGGCAAATGCAGGATGGAGATTGAATTTAATTATGAACCGAACAAACTAACAGAGAACAAAGGAGCCAGGGTGGCAGCAAAAGTTTAATGGAAGAATCCAGCAGTGAGTGAATGAAACTTAAATGCTGTTGTGATGCGATTGCAGCACGCAAACCAATTGATAACAATCAATGGATGCAAAGGAAATTGGGAAGAATCTCAGTAAGGTCCACAGGGAATGTAGAATAATGGGCAAGAGAGAAACTGGATGGAAACACAGAAGATCTAAAGAGAAACAAAAGTAAACACAAACAGCTGTGGCAGAATCGGGGACAATAAGGGAGGAGACTAACTCAAGAAAGAGCCAAACACAAATTCTACAGGAACTAATATAGAGAGAAACTTCTAACACTGAAATGACCTAAACACAAATGGGAACCAAAACATCAACATCCAGAGACCTAATCAAAAGGTGCATTAGAAGTATGTCTAGAAGTGTGCACAATTAGATAAGCTGCATATTGCAGCATTTTATTACTATTTTACATTTAACTACAACAGTTAATTTCATTTAATTTTCCAAGATTCCACAAGGAGAGGAAAATGTTTTTAAACAATTTAGTTGCTACCTTTGGCCAAAATATTTGGGTGTTGTGCAAAGAAATCCACTTTAAAAATGAAAGAAAATATAGCAGTACAGTTTATGTAAACCTTCTATCTCATTTAATAAGTCAGCCACAAATGATCTTGGTTCCTTGGTGACAATCATGGAAAAAAAAATTCCCATTCCCATCCATTCAAAACTAACTCTGGCATTTTTTACAGAATGCATTATTTAGGTTGTGATTTGGATGTGATTTCTGGAAATGTCATCTGTAAAAGTGGCTGCTATCTCTAGGGAAAATTTTTTTATTGCAATGTTTGCTTTTTATGCTCATATTCCACAGCCCTCTGCACCTCTGGTGAAGATGTGTAAAATAAGTAACAGTGGCTGTGATTTAGTAGGTCAACAAATGTTTACAGACATTCTTGATTAAACACTATCTTCTCATCTGTTTCCCATAAGGGGATTTATAATGTGACCCTCCTAAGAAGTAAAATAAAAATGGCTTCATTGTTGGTGGAAACTCCAATGGCACCAATTATTGACAGCACCAGTTATTTTCAATGTGGGATTTGAGTAATATAGTAAATTAGGTGGTGGATTTATTTTTCAGTGAGAGAATATGTTACGGTAGCAAAAGATGAATTTATTTTAAAACTTTTAAAACATTTACTAGAGATAATGAGGATCATTTTGCTAAAAACCCTCATAGAAGCATAACACAAAAAATATACTTAAAAAAATAATTCCTAACACAAGCACATTTGCAGGTGACGTGAGCACTGACACAATTGTGTACACCCTCAAGATTCCAGACCTTACAGATTGCTTGATGAAGATCTAACTGCAGGATGGATGCCTCGGAGGCTGAAAAGTTCTGGCAGGGCCACCATGACGTGAACAATCTAACTGGAGGGCATGAGTCTTTGAATGATTATGCGACTGTTCTCCATCTCCCTTAGCTGGATGCTCAAGAGACGTGATCTCTGAGGACAGGAGAACTTTAGACCAGTGTAATTGTTTGTGACAAGCAAGTTCACTTTGGTGCTTGCCCTACAAACTTGACTGTCAGACATTTTTGTAAAACGAGCAAGTTGTTTTTAGAAACACAAAACAACATGAAGGGCTTTCTGCAGTTTTAGTGTGGGACATAACCAGCTTGCTTCAGGCAAGGACTGTGTGAAGTCTATGCTCTAATATAAAGACCTATTAATAGCATTACACAGACTCTATTCTTTATTATTTTCCACCATTTTTGTCTGTACATTCACCAGACATCCTTTTACCAACAAACACAAGTGTTGAAGATAGACTTTTAGCATACCTCATGCTGTAACATAAAACGCTGAAAAAGGTCAAATTAATTCATGGTAAAAATGTGAATATGAGTCTGTTTTGCTCAAACGCAGCAGTGATCACAAGTGGAACTGAAGTGCTGTGGAGGCTTGGAACTGCACCCCTTGAAACAAGTGTGAGCAAGAGAAAGCTCCAAAGTCTCCCAGAATAATGCAGTGACTCAGAAATATCACCTTGCTTCTGTGGACCAAAGTGAATATCAGATACAAAGCACCCAGCAATGCTTCACCCACTCAGCTTTTATTTATATTGCACTTGGCAGAATCCCAGCTGCAAAGTTTTATTCAAGTCACATACTAAAAGTCAATATACTGCTTTAAAAGATGAATCCTATTGGTTTTTCTTAAATTAGAATATTCTTATGTTTTAACTTTATATTCAGCAACCACAACTTGATACTTTGCTGACCCACCTTTTCTTGGAAATACACCCACAAGTGTTTCGAGAATGTCTGCGCCAGCCATGGACATCTGGACACTAAAATCGGTGCCCATTCTTCTTTGCAGACTAAGCTCAGTCAGACTAGATGATGAGCATCTGTTGACATCAGTTTACCTCCAGTGCATGACTATCCTTTAATCCAAAGTATGGAATCGTTGCTATGTATAGATTTGTAGTACTGATGGTAGGCAAACCTCTGCCACTTAAATGATTTCTTTGAGTATTCCCCCTATGTTTAGTTCAATCTATCTCCTGATCAAGTTTTATCAGCTTTCCAGTTTATGCTGAAAAGAATCCACACAGCAACATGCACCCACCAGTATGTGTACAGAGCTTATGAAACATTGCAAACATGCAGAGTTGTGTCAAGGCCTTAACAATTGTCTTACCAAGATTCTCCTACTTGAGCTGTTGGTTTTTACAGCTCCGAAAGTGTCATCATGGACTTTCAAGCTGATTATGTAGCTCTCTTCAGACTAGGTAGGCCGCACTCTTCCTATCTTTGGAAGATGGATTTTAACATCTCAGAGAGTGCCTCAGGAAAGCATCTACCAGTATTTTGTTCACTATGTCTGCTTTTGTTACCCTCAGGAATCTCTACTCTCAAAACAAAAAGTACACACAGCAGTCAATCAACAGGTCACTGGAGCTCTGTGGAAGCTATGGTAATGAAATCTTCATGAGACACAACATCTCTGCAAAAGGTCAAGAGCACTTTTGTAGTGCTGCTCTCCTGCTTGGACAGCATAACCTTCAGTGACAAAGATAAAGGTTACATTAATCTCTTCAATTCAACTGATGATCTGACAAGCGGCAATCAGTGTGTTTATAGAATCCCATTAAGAACCTAAACTTAGATTTCAAAATAATTTAGTGCCATTTCACTGCACTTCTATTTTGCTGATTTACTTTGGCTCTTCATTCTAGGGATCTGTGTCACTGGAGCTGCAGCATATCCACTTCAGAAAAAGGTTTCTCATAAAAATGTATAAAACACATTTTTTATTACTGTTGGTAAGCTTGTGCTATCGTTAATCAATGACTTGACTAATGAGGGAGCATGATTGGAAAACACACAGCAGGAAGTTTATTGTGCATTTCTAATATCTTGTTGCATGAAAACACATGGTTTTTAATAATGAGCAAAAGAAATCAAGTTTGTTTGAATCACTTAAGAAGTCTTCTTTTATTAATATTCCCACTATGAGAAGGCAGTGCTTTGTTCTTTAAAGGTTGCTAATGTGGACTTTAGTTTTACTGATGTGAACAATATTTTGGGAGGGTTACAAATTGTCAGAACTGCTGCCAGTCAAAAAAGTACTCTAAGGCGAATCCTATTTTTTATAGAGGTTGTCAATTTCTTTGATGATTCATCTCGATCATGGGAATCGCTGCTCAGACATTATGTAAATCTTAATCAGTTATCCTCCCTTTCATTCCACTGATTGTATACTTTAATATGTAATCCCTCTCCTCTATTCTGAGAAATTACCTTTTAAAAGAAGCAAAAAAATGTGACCAACGGCATTTCAAGCAACATTATAAAACTGACATATTCAGTTTTATAGGTTTAGGGATATACTCTGTTCTGTATAAAGTTTGCATAAACTGTCTGTACTGTACTTCCTTGAAATGTCTCCCTGTGCTCTGTCTTCCGCCCCTCCAGTCCAAAGGCATGAACTCTGGGTTAATTGGTGATTATAAATTTCCAGTGGATGTGTGCATTTATGGTTGGTTGTGTCTGTGTTAGCCATTGCCTTTTACAGAGCTCTGGTGGGCTTTAGAATCCTTCAGGCTTCCAGCTGGAGTCATTGAGAATCATAGTTATTTACGCTAATAAACTCAGATTTATATACTTCTTCTGGGGAGGATTTTTCCCCCTTCCCCTTGCCCCTTTTCTTACTTTACTAATTAGTGGCAATATAGTTTTCCATGAATTCAGGTCCATTCAGCAACTCCAAATCCATATTGTTAATTTTGGTAGGCTATAATACCAGATAAGGTACCAGGCAAACATTGAAAACATATACATAAATGTTAAAGCAGAAAACAAATTACATATATTATGGATAAAGAACAAAGCCAACAAATATGTAATAAACAATAAATCAATAACATTTACAGAACAGGCAACTAAAATGAATTATAAAGCATATTGCCCCCAGAAAGTATTCAAAGTTTATTTCCTTTTCCAAATGTTGTTTTGTTCCATTAAATAATTATTCATGAAGCTGATTCACACATAGCACAGACAGAACATTGCATAATGACAAAAGTAATTGTCATTATGCATTTTCAGATGTTTATTCAAACTTATTAGTTTTACTGTGGGATGTTATTTTATCTATAGCCTGTTGATGCATTGTATTTATTATTTGGTACATTTTGGAATTTTCCTGCAATGGGACCAATATTTTTTTTATATTATCTTACATTTTTGCATTTTTTTCATTATAATTTATACAGCTAACCATAGTTACCAAAGTATTCCCACCCTCAGCTATGACACTCAGATGTATCTGATGTCCAGTAAAGTGGTGAAGCAGAGAAAACTATCATACAATCATGTTCAATGAGCACCAGATTCTGCTGAGGTGCTCTACTGAGAGACTAAAGAACTTGTTTTTCCCTCATGCCACTATTATAAGGATAGCTTCATATTGAATGATGACGATTCATCTTTCAAGACAGCTATGATTTGAAGCACATAGACCAGAATATGTAGGTTTGACTACAGTTAGCAGTCTGAACTTCAATGACCGACCCAGCCAGTTCTCATGCTTAAATCCAATTGAACATCTTTGGAAGGACTTATGAATTTCTAACAAGGCTGTCCAACCAACCCCACCGAGCCTGAGTTTATCTGCAAAATAACAACAGTGGAAGTTTACAAAAGAAATCTGCATTGCGTTTCTAGAGACAGACTTAAAAAGATGTGGAATTGTCATTGCAGTCAATGTTATGGTCCTGGGTTATTTGGATTGCATTGTTTTTTTTATTACCGCCTTGTTTATATTTATGTCTTGCCATATTCAATCCTATCCTCTGTATTCATTATTGTTCAAAAGTTATTGCTGTGCATACACCTATTCGTTGTTTTATCTAATTTCTCAGTTTACTTTTGTTCTTGGTGGTTATGCATTTTGTTCTCTTATTTCAGTGTTGCCTGTCTGACTGTATTAATTTATTACTAACAGTGTTAATCTATTCCAAACACATCAATGTGCAAATTAAACCACAGCAAAGAGTAATGTGTATGGAAACAATCATTCCAGCTTCATGTGCAAGATTGTAAAGAAATAACCTTTGTATTTCATTTCATTACTTAAAGCATAAGTAATGCAAAGCTATTGTAAATAACAAATCCCAGATCAATAATGAATGAGTAACAGGTAAATTATATTTAGTAAGTAAAGCTATCTCAAGATAAGTAAACTTTGCTGAAAAAAGATATTGCATCTTATCTGTATTATCACTCTGTAGTTAACAGCAGTGCAAAGATAAAGAATAATGAATTCCTGCTTTTAAATGTCAAACATTAAATTGAAGCATTGATATGTCCACCCCTGGCCAACTGCTAAAACACAATGTGATTAATAATTCGAAAGGAATCCTTGCTTTGTGCATCAAAATCTTTCTTCCTGCTGCAAAATTGATAGGGTCATTCACAGAGAACATTACATTTAGTCATCTTGGATTAACTCGAGTTGTATTTCATTCCACTGCTGACCCAGTTTTCATTCCATGCGAAGAATTTGAGATTCTCAAGGTGCTCAAAGTAGGCAGGAAATCTGAAGATGTATGCGTGGAATGTGTGCAAAATTACATTTGGAGCTAACAGTTGGTCCAGTCAAACATTGGCTCTCATGAAAGTACGACAATGAGTCAGTAAACTAATGGCAGGAAATCTAAGACACACAAATTAAATTTCATTATGACTTGTAAAAAAATCAGATGTAAAATGATTTATATAACCAACAATACAGTGGGTCTTCATTAATAGCAATGTGGAATTATACTTTTAAGTATTTCTTACACTATGCGAGAAAAGTATTTCTCTTATATATATATATATATATGTGTGTGTGTGTGTGGGGGTGTGTGTGTGTGTGTGTGTGTGTGTGCTTTGTTGTACACAAACATATTGTCTCTGAAGAATACACTCACTTGCCATTTGGACTTCATGACAGATGTGTATGCAAGCAAGTAAAGCATAAACCTAAATTCAATAAATAATAATTCTATAAAAACATCTGAATATCATTATTAATATCATTACAGATAAAAAAAATAGAACAACATTCCCTATGTTGCATTATGTTTTTGCTGAAACAGCTTTTCCCTAAACAAATGCTGAGAAGCCCTTTAAGTTTTATACTGTCATTGCTTGATGATGATTGGACCCAAATACAAATAGGCTGAAGTGAGATTTAATAAAAAAAAAAAAAAAAAAAAAAAGAACTTACAAAACAACAAGGAAAGGGAACAAACAGGTAATGGAATAACCTGTGAGTGAGATGAGCTTTTAAACAGAAAATCTTAATTAGCAGTCGTCCCAGTGCTTCTCCACTGCTTTTATTATTTTCTTTTTTTTTAATTTCACCTTCCCTAAGCCTGCCAGTATGGTTCCCTTCACAGCTGTTTCCCATCACTTGATTTTCCTCTGCATTCTACCTCAGGTGTTTGCCATTTGCCTATAATTAGCTCTCTAGGTTGCGTTGTCGTTTCCGCCTCTGCCTCAGTATATAAGCTCATCAGTACATGTTGTTTGGGATCCTTTTCTTATCATGCCTGTTCAACATGTTTCCCCTCTTGTTCCATAACCTGCTCTCCCTACAACTCCTTCTGTAAGTTTTCCTTTTTTATTATTAAATATCTTCAGTTAAATTTTGTCTGTCTCTTTTGCAATATGACATTGAAGACGCTTGTCTGTGTGTAGTCAACATTTCACTTAGTGAAGTACGTTACTGAAATAAATGACTTTTCCAGTAATATTCTGAATGTATTTCTAGTTTCAGTTCATTGGTAAGAATAAAAATATAAGCACAAAAGCTATGGGAAGCTTCGAGCAAAGGAACTGCACAATAGAATATAGCTGCAGGCAAAATAGAAAGCAAAGTAAAGTTAACTTTATTTTACTTCTTTTGGGGACTTCACTTTTACCTGGATCAAGAAATGTCAGTCATCTTTCCCTTAATCCTTAACGTTAAGGTGAGGCTGTAAAAGAAAAGGGAAAACACATAGGCAAAGAGTTAGCAATACGCTAACCCTGCTGAGAACCAATAGATGCTAAAGCTAAAAGTAGCTCTGAATATCTCAGTAATTTTGTCTTCCTTTTGAATTAATTGTAAAATTATAACTATAAAATTTCTGAAGAAATTTAAATGGGGCCTGCCAAAGTGTGTCCATCGGTTGGAACCCAGTACTCTGATGCTAAAAATTAGCATCAATGCTAAAGTAAGCTACAATGTACAGCATGTGGCAAATCACAAGCATCGACTTGCTCCATTCGGTGTGTTAAAATTAGTGTGTAAGCTAAAATTATCCAAAATGCTCATGTTAGCCTAAATGCTGCCAATATTGTTTTACACTGACTTCCTCCACTTATTAGCCATGTTTAAGTGTGCTAAACATGGCTAATAAATAAAAGAAAAAATAGCTAAAAAATTTATTTTAAGGAAATGGCTAGGGAAAAGGCTAATGTTTGTATTATTGTTAATGCACTGCCATATGATTTTTATTTTTGGAAAAAGTAAAAGATGTTGACTTCGTGGCATGTCCTTACCAGAAAACGCGCTTATCCCTTAGAAACAGAATAACAAATGTTGATGTTAAAAAAAAGGGAAGCTTTCTGTTGCTCGTTTTAAATACTTCTTATTTAGAAAGAGCAAGTACCTAATTCTCGTAAGGTACTTACTCCCCTACGAGAATTGTGCATTTAGAGAATTTGGAAGAAAAGTGAAAATGCTTCTTTTTTTTTTTTGCCATTGGTAAATATAAAGTATTCAACACGTGAGTAAAAATATGATTAATAACAAGTAATATTGTTTATAAGACATAAGCTCTTGTGAAATACTGCTGCTTAGACACATGAAATTTACAGTTGCTAAATTTTGCAAAAGTAAAAATTTGATGTTTACTTTGTGGCACTTGGTTACCAGAGAACACGCTCATCTCTTAGCAACAGATTAACAATAAATATTATTATTGTTCAAAAAACATTAAATGTCTTCTGCTCTTTTTACAGAAGTATTTTTACAGAAGTAAAGCGTAACAGTCCAACAAAGTATTCAAGAATATTTCATAAAAGGCAATTCAAGTATGTGTAACTGAGCAGATCATCTGATTTGGTATTTAAAAAAATAAATAAAAATTAAGCATCAATACATAGTCTTTCATGGAAATATATTGTATGTTAGAACAGGTTAAAATCTCAATGCCAAGCGCTATAACAAATTGACATTAGAATAACAAAGCTTGCAGAGAAACAAGAGGTCTTCAGCTTAAAGTAGGTAGCTGTATCTGTATCTCATCCATTTGGTGCTTTTGCTTCGGTTTTTGAAGATACAATTGCCGAAACTAGAACTTTCACTCGAGTGGTGATAGGCTACTTTATTAAAATACTAAATAAAAAGTGAAAAGGACTGTGCAGTAAAACTATTCCGAAAAGTATTTTTTTTCCATAAAGTTAATTAAGTAAATGTAACTAGTTACTTATTAGTATTTGTTACTACCCACTTATAATTTCAAATGAAAAGTCACAATTCGCTGGCTTTGTTTTGTCTAGGTCAGAGGTTCACAAATGAACTTACCACAAAACTTGTGGTCTGTGAGTTCCTATGGAAAATGGAGCTCGCTTAATCAAACCGGACAACCAAATTGCTTGTAATTATGTTTATATAGGTTTGAAAAGCCCTTTAGTAAAGGAAGCTGCATTTTGGAGCTTTTATTTGACGTGACACTGTCAGGTGCAATAATTACTGAACTGGGATAGTTACCCCCTACTGCAGAAAATCTTTAAGATATTAACCTTAAATGTTGGCAGTTGTTTTAGGACCTTCTCAAAGGCAAGTGTAGCGGTTAAATCGAGTATGTTATGGAAACCGCCGGGTACCCTCCTCCAGCCGGCCATCCAGCGGCTCGTCTGAGCAGTGCAACTCAGAGCGCAGCAGCATCCCGCGGCTCCGCTCCGCTCGCCTCTTCCTCTCCCTTTTCTTCCTCCAGCAGTCTCCACGTCTGTTTGAATGTGTGCAGCTCTGGATGTGACAGCATTCTGGCTGCTGCGTTTCCACAGGAAAAAAATAGAAACAAACTAAGAAGAAAAAAAAAGACAAAGAAAGCTCAGCTCTCTGTGTTTTCCGACCGTCTTTTTGCTGCTCTTACTGTCTTTTGCCGACAGTGATAAAGAGAGCAGGTACACCTATTTGTCTATTTTGCCAATTTCTCACGAGTCGCGTTTTTTTTCCCCTTTCGTCACAGATGTCATGTCAACACTTTTTGGGTGGTGTGGGGAGAGAGGAGGGGATGGGTTGGACTCTCGGTTCTAACGGAATTCTTGTGGGCTCTTTTGGTGTCTTATCTCTCTTTCAGTAAAAATCGGGGGTCCCTGTTTTTTTTTTTGGTTTTTTTTTTTGGAATAAGAACATAAGCATTGCTGTTTTCTGACTTTGAGACAGAAGAGAGGAGAGACTCCTTAGGAATTTCCCTAGGAATTTATCCGGACGGCTCCGGTAAGTACATATTTTCCATATGCATACGCTCTGTGAAATAAAGCACGCAAAAATGAGTGCAATAATAAAACAATGCGCATTTGTTTTGCGTTCTGTTTTAATTACAGTCACCGGAGCTTTATGTCCTCCTGCCTGGGTGCATAGTAAGTAACAGCTACTTTTTTTTCCCTCTAAACGGTTCTCGGTTAATGAGAGTAGCAGTTGTGCATTTGTTTGGATGTATATTTTATTTAACAATGCTGCAATCCGGATGGGGTCGAGACATTTTCAGCAGCATGGTCAAGTAATTAGTGCAAGCACTGTTTGCTCCGTAGTTTTTTTTTCTCTCTCTCCCTCAAACATGCAGAGAAGACGTAGAAATGGCTGGAATTGGTTTTGTTGGGAAAGTTTAATTTTCACGGTTGTTGCTGTGTGAGTGGTCTGAGAAAATAAGTCCTAAGTCAGGTAATGCAGACTGTGGGTGGGCTGTGACTCACCCAGTTTGGTTATGTTTTTTTCCCGCTCTTGTCTGTCAAGCTTTGATGCCAGTTTTGACTGACAGCGGATCATGCGCAGTAGGTGTCACCACAAAGCCCGCTTTTTTTTTCTTCTTCTTTGTAGTTAGTACTTAGCTGCTCATTTATTCAACCTGCTTTCTTCTTTAGATCTTTTAAAAGTGTTGATTGGTAATTGTTCTCTTACCTGCATTAGAGAAACAATGTTGGTAGTTGAAGGCTCAGAGCTCCTGGTGTGTTAAGCTCTATTCTTCAGGAGCTGGTGTCCTGCATGTTTTAAATTCTCCCCTGGTTCAGAAAATCTGAATGAAATTGAAGGTTAATTAACAGAATTCTGCAGAACTTAATGACACACTGGGGAGTTAATTCAACCATTCTTCTGAGTGAACGGTGGTACGAATTCATCTAAAACATGCCAGACTGGAGCTCTTGATAACTGGAGTTGGACACCCCTGAAATAATCAGAGGTACAGCCTCTGCTTTAGCTGGTTTCCGCTTCCTCAATTTAAATCAGCTGAAAATGCTTGACACGGCTTTACTGTTAAGAAAGCATTTTTGTTCTAAAATGCATTTAAACATGTAAATGCCGCATGTAGGGTAGCATTTGAATGTACTTGGTATAATAGTAGAAGTTCTTTTAGACGTGAATAGGATTGGATATGTTTGCCCGTAGTCTAAATGTCGACTTGGTTGATAAAAATCAATGAGCATAAAAATCCGAAAGCATCGATACAGCCATACTTGAACTGTAGATCTTTTTATTACCCGTACACTTTCCATATGCTTCATGTGTACGAGTGACAGTTTTATTGTCATTCTCCTATTTCTTTGACTTAAAAACCCAAATTAAGCTCTTTACTTTAGATTTATTTATTTATATTTTAATCTGCCCGGGGAATATTCCGTCTGCTTTCTTATGAGAAGTTGGTGAATTAAGGGGATCAGTTGCTGCCATTGTATAAAACTGTACTGGTTCGAGTTGGAAATTATCGTTTGTGCTGAACAATCCAACAATGATGTTGAAACTTGGTCTCTAGTGATATCCTGAAAGCAACAATGTTGACTGCAGGGGTGAGCAAGCTATCAATGAGTTTCCAACATTAAAGCATAAATATGTAAGAATTTTGTCATAGTTACTTAATTTTTCATTTAGCTCTGAAATGAACAAAAAGAACACCTATTTCTGCACATTGATATTAATGCAATAATATTACAACTAAAAAATGATAACTTTAATTCATACTTCATCAAATTCAGCTGTTACTGAGTTTTGCTTCGGGACTTCAAGACACAGATTTTCACATATTTGAATATCCTAAATGTTCATCGTTAGATTCCATTTAGACCAAGTAGTTTTGCTTTATCTAAACTTGGATAAAATATATAAATCTGGGTTATTTTTAGATATAACATTATGTCATCTTTAACTTATTGTAGCCACTGTTAAAATCAGGTGTGATCCACAATGAGCTGTTGTGGAAAGTGCCATAATGGATTTGTATAAAAGTGAAGAAAACCTCAAAGTAGTGGAAGGCAATCTGCTAGTTATGTCTGTCGCGTTTAGATTTCCAATCAGCTGACCAGTAAATGCTGTTTAACGGTCTGTTGTGAAAGTGTCATCTGTCCAATAAAGCCATGTATTCCAGCTTTGAGAACTTTGAGTTTTAAATGGCTAATGTAAATAAAAGGGGGCTGTCCATCAGGCTACCATACCGTAGCTGCTTCTTAAGGACTGCCTGTGATTTCACCTCACACCATTTCCACTCTAAGTGTAGCCACTGGGAATCTTTATCCCATTGATGCCAATTGATTAAAAACTCCACACACCCCAAGGATTACATTGGAAGCATTAGCAGAAATTCCCAAATTTAATGCCTCATGCATGTGCCAAATTCAAATGAAAAATCTAGTTAATTTGCATCTGCTTGACAGTGTGCATATATATATTTTAATATATTTTTAGTATATGTTTCTTCTTTTTACATCATTTTTAAGTGAATTTAGACAACAAAGGGTTACAGTTACAGCCTATACTGCTGAGGAGTGATTCATATGTAGCCAATTACCCGTGATTTGCAGTCATACTTTGCTTCTGAGAAAGCAAAAAAAAAAAAAACCCTCCTAAAAGGCGAGATAATGAACTGAAAAGTTTGTGTGGTTTAGTGTTTTTGTGGCAAGCTGAGCTGAAGAGCAGCAATTGCAAATGAGGTCCAAGGGCAGCACACTCACAGCCAGACAGATGCGTCTTCCCTGGCCAGTGTAGAGTGACAGAGGGCTAAGTGAGCATGACCATCGAGGAGAGGTAATGGCATTACAGTCTGCCAGTCAGGAGGTGTGCGAGAGATGGGCTACTGTTGCATTTCTAAAGGAATTAAATGACAACACAGGAAACAGATATGAAGACACATGCTTGGTTGGTTTTAGATTTGAAAAATTTTGCTACAGATGTGTCTGTCAGTCATTAATATTAAAACACTTTGATTACGCATTATGAATAAATGGTTCATTTTTTAATGTAACATTACCAAATCGAACCACAGCAGATGGGTCCGCCAACAGTTTTCTCTTTTTGCACAATAAATAGTAGCTGACAAAAATACTGGAAGACTGTAGCTTCTCAGGTCAGGTATTCTCGAGTATAAGGGGACAAAGTAATTTGCTGTTGCTCAATGAACCTGCTTCATAGCTTTCTAGCTCTTTTCACAGTGAACATCATTTTCTGAGAACATTATGTCATTTTTTTTCATTTGTTCAAATCTCCAAAAACATTCAGTGAATCCACTTTTAGTACCAGTGGGACCTTGAGCTGAAACTGTGAGATGATCTGGTTGTGCACACCCATCCACTGTGACTCCCAATAACCACAGCCAGGAGAGAGAAAGACGCATCTCTGCAAATCAAGTTCTTTTATTAATTATCCCTTAACATATGGGTGCTCTGGGGTTGACAGAATGCAGAGTTAACTATGGTTTATAAATGCAATTCATGTGACATAATCCAAGCAACTGCTGAAATAGAAATATAACTGTCCCAACACCTGATCAGTTTATTTTATTTTTAGAAATGTTTTTACTGTCCTCATTTTCCTCAATGATCTGATTGGCTTTCATTTTAACCATTACATTCATTCCAGATTTCCAATTTGACCATTTGACCATGAATGTATTTCATTTCTATGTTCTTGAGAAACATGTAAAAACAGTCAAGTGCAAAAATGGAAAAAGGTGAATGCACTTAATCTTCAAGAAAAGTATTGGTTTGTCATCTCTTTGTTTGTGATGAAAAGAGCATCTTGATTGCGGTCCAGGGCTCAGAAAGCCGAGTTGCCCACTCCCTTGGGCCGCTTTATAATGAGGATACGCTGTCAGATAATTAGATACACCTGGCGCAGGCGTTTTCAGGAAATTTTTGATTCATCCAAAAATAAAATGCCTGTGCCTGCCAACATGAAAGCGGGGGAAAAAATCTCCCGCTGTCACATTGCCTCCCCGCTCACAGAGGCAATGTTTTATTTATTTATCCACATCTTAGTGCTCTTGGATAAGGCGAGGCTTCATTTTGTAATAGCTGGAGCATTTGGTGCCAACGTTTCTCGTCTCTTGCAGAGCTCTCTCAGAAGGGCGCCGTTGTCCCTCTGTGGACACAGTCCCTAAAACTGAATGTTCTGGTGGTGCTAAATATACCAGCTATTCCTGGCTGCACAACACAAGATTCATCTCGCATTTCTCATCCGAAGACAGTTGTATGACAAAATAAATCCAGCTTCAAATAGATGTAGGTAAACAAGCATGTCAGATAGCGACAGAGAGTGCTTCACACAGGTGTGTAAACGGGAAGAGGTCCATATCAGAGGTGGATTTTCATGTAATGATATGCTAGCTGTCCCTTCTTTCCTCATGTAACATATTAAATACTGACACACAATGCTGCTGGAAGGTCACAATTGAGCAGACATTTCATTCACACACTGTATGCAGTGAGCTCTAAATACCTTACTGAATTCCATACAACACAAAAAGCCATTACACAAGCTAAAGTACTTAAACACAAACGTAAATAACATTTTTCTGCTTTTGGTGTTTACTAAAATATCCTCAAAATTCCTTTTCTTATGCATTGTGCTTGATTAGATGGATGATTTGGTTATATAAACACTCTTTAGGTTCGTTAAAGAACAACAAGAATCCATTACTGCCGCTTGTACAGACTTAAGGCAGATCACCTAGTGGGAACAAGTTATAAAATACTCATGAATTAGGAGGCTAATCCTGTTGGAGTTCTATGGACCTTCCAATCTAAAACTTGGAAACCATCACCAAAGATTGGTGTTTTTCCATTTCATGATATGACAGTTTTGGTTGGTTTGCACTGCACATTTTCTTGCACTAGATGGGGCTGTTATTATTTTTTTTAATGACAAACTAATAGTCAATTAGGAAGAATGAACATGTTGATACCAATAGGACATTCAGTCAATCTGATTGTAAAATGTGTTTCAGTTAAATACCAAATTATTTAATTGATTTGGCTGATTTAAACTACTTAAATCAGCCAAATCCATGGATGATTTAGGTTTAAAGTTATCTTTAAATCTGACCAATATGTCTCTTCTAACTGGAAGTATCAAAATTTTGGAGCAGCACACCATCAAAATAGGAGTGAAAACATACACAAGACCTGTTAGCAGCAATATGAATGGTTTGATTGCTGTAATGCTGCTAAAGAATTTGCTTTGGTTACTGGGAAGGGGCCAATTTCTTATTTTATTTCTTTATAAAATAGAGTTTTTATTTTTTAGCAAACTTATACTCCCTTTACATTGTACACCTTTTGAGGCACACCTGTTTTATTAAGCCTCAGAACAAATGTTTTGGTTAAATGTGAATGATTTCACATTTAATTCTGCTGGGGCAGGGGTTGGGCTTAAATGTAAGAAACTGATCAACCAGTTATCAACCAGTTATTCACTATCTTTAGGAATAGATTATAAAACCAAAACTTGAGACTATACCCGGATAAAAAAAATGTCGGTGCCATTCAAAACACTATTAATATTGTGTGCTGCCAACGTTAATGGTGTAGTGCTTTTTTTAAATTCTGTGAAATTATTGATAGGCTTACATGTAGTAGAAGGATATTGTTTAATCTTTGGATGACTTAAAGTTAATCTGTGATCATATTCTTGAACCTCAGACAGCCAGTTTTGTTGTCCAAACACACAGAGTATTAACAAATTAGCTGCATTCAGTTTCTCCAAAAGTAAATGGCAGTTTCAAACAGGAATTGAATGAAATCCCTCTTATAATTCCCCCTCCAGCCAATGCATCTAAATTGCTTTATACCAATGTTTGAATTAGTTTTTGTTTTTGCCATCCGGTATTGTCACAGTCATCGTGTTAGAGCACAGATGCTAAGAAACCCTGTTTGCTTAGACTAAAATACAGAAATAAAGTCCCTGAGATTGAGTGACCAGAAATGAGCAATTCTTAATACTCATCATTGTTTATTGTGTGGCAAGGTAATTCTACAAACACACATCCCACCCTCAAAATTTGTAATATAGTTATATTTGCAAAGGTTATTCATTACCTAAGTTTAAGCAATCTGTCTGAGTAGAACAAAGGTCAGAGAAAATGTACATTGTGTCTGGTGCAGATTTTAGTTCTGACGAGAAAAACACCAGGTTCTTTCTTTATCAACCATTTTAAATGTACCACTCCATTTTGACAGTGTTTTATTGCACATACTTCACAGCATATACTTTTAACCTCTTTCAATAACTTGCAGAATAACTTCGTGGTGTGAAGCTGTGATTAAGTTCAGCTATAATTTCATGCATTTGTTGTTATATAGTTAAGTAGTTGTGCACAGGTCTCGCACAGGTCTCAACCAAAATTATTAGTTGTGTGGTTTAAACTAGTTTTTAGTAGTGCACTGTATTCTGGTCTGTTTTTTAAAGGATATAATTCCAACCTACACATTCAGGTCTGTAATCTTTAGATATTAGAAATAATGAGTTATATAAAGAAGCTTGCAGTATCATCTGGCTTGTATTCCAGTGTTCTTTCCCACACTATCAGACATACAAACTGAAATTATATGCATGAATTAAAAGGAAAAGAAATGGCTTGTTGTCAAATGGTGTTTTTGTTTTTTATACCTGATTCTGATTTTCAACTTGAGCCTGATTTTTGAGATTGAATTAGGATTTCAAACTTGGTATTCTTTGTCAACACACTTCCCTGTTTTCCTTACCTCTCTTTGTGTGTTTCTACATGAGGATTAAAATGAGTGTGGTTATATTTCAATAATCATTATAGGTAAAATAACTAATATTATTGCAGTATGTGATATTTTAGCAATAGTAGTAGAAAAAAAATCATATACCATCATTTCTGTTTTAAAGATTGTTCAAGGACAATCATTGTAGCGTTTTTGGCTTAAGATTATCATTATCATTTAAACCCTAAAAACACCAGGCCCACTGCAGACTTTGGGTTTGGATGTTAATTTGTTTCAGACACCTCTCTGTCAGTGATATGTGCTTGCTAAAAACATGATGTAGTTTCAATAGAGCAAATATCAGTTTAACCTTACAACATTTTAGTAAGCTACAAGTGCTGTACCATGGTTTGGTATTTTATCTCCAGCCATGGAAATGCTTTGGCAATCCTGTACTGTCTACCACCTCACGAGAGTTCCAGAGATTCTGGTATGTTGTGTATTGACAGCCGAGTCCATTGGGATTTGGAGGCAAAGAAGAAAACAGAGGAATAATGCAGGCAAGCTGGAGCCAGGGTACTCTGCACAGTTCGATGCTGCTGCCTCTAACCGACAAGAACAAGAGAAATCAATTAGACCTACTTCGGTTGCTATCCAAGGGACTTCCACCATTGGAAAGAGTAGAGAGAATCAAAGTGTTTGGCAAAAACAAAGGAGCAGAGGACAAAAGTAAACTCAAGTAACAGTTTTGTTTTTTTCCTCAGACTAGCTGTTGACCTCAAAACAACTTTAAATTTCTTAGTTTTCCCTTCTTGGAATGTTCACACTTTTTTTTTTTAAACCTGATCTGATGCAAGTCTTTTCTCTCACGGTTTCTTTGGTTCCGTTTATGAAACAAGATGGAGAGGTGAAGCTGGTCCCTGTATTTGATAGAAGATTCAAAGGAAATTCTTTAATCTCAGTTCCATTAGAGCTTACGTATCGTTTGGTTTATGTACCTGATTTATTTTAAACCACTTGGAGGTCACTGCCAATAACATTTTCATTCCATAACATGCAGTGCTGCTTTGCCGAGTAAAAATGTAATATCTAGCTATAGCTGTACAGCTTAAAAACTCATATTTAAACAGGATTTAGATTTACTGAGGTCTTTATTTGGTTTCATAGGAAAGAAAAGTCCTTCAAGTCTAAAGGAAGAAATTTAAATCCAAAATTGGAAAAAGTCCAACTATGGGATCAGTGAGACTTGAATCCACAGGATATAATTTATTAATCATGTTTTAAAGCTGACTAAACTACAGTCTGAATGTAATGGGCAAATGTGGGGTGTCTTAGTAAATACTGAAATAACTGCTGTCTACTTCTAAATGTGACCACAGGAACTTTCAGTGTAGCATTGGAAGCTTATTTTCCAAAAGAGATGGCGGTAATCAAAAGGTTTATGCAGATAATGTGGTTTGCATATTTTATTAAGTGCAGCTTAGACATATACTGTAAATACAGCTTCTAGGTTGAGAGTGCATAGCATGAATTTTGGCATCCTGAGGCTTCCTCGTCTTTGATCCAAGTGAAAAGGGACAGTTTTGATCAAGCCATACCTTGAACATTTTAAAGCAAATCCGTGACAAGATCAGCAGCTCTTGGGCTGTTCAAAATGAAATCTCCACACAAAGGGGAATGTGGACGTCCCTTGGAAGGGTGTTGAAGCGTATTACATTGTGCATATTAAAGTCTTTTCCTCCTATCTATCTTGATGAATATCTAGGACATGGTGGACAGAGGATGGGGCGGTATTTTATAGAGTGGGAATTTAATTTAACAAAGGTGCCTGTCTGATAGTTTTTAAACGATTATGATTCCAAGTTGACTGCAGTTTAACGGCTCTGGGAGGATTACAAGAATTAGAGTTCAGTCCTTGTAACTTTCTTAACAACCAAATGAGTATTTTATGGTTTGAGGGACACTGAAAGCTTGTAAAAACTGTCAGCAAACATCTCTGCTAAAATTGGGCTGAACACAATTTGCATGTGAAAGTTAAATGGACATCTAAGTCTTACATAAAAGTTAATCCAAACCTCACAATCAAGTCAGTCAAGTTTGACTGATTTCATCGAAGAAGTTCTTTAGTTTTGGGCATATTGCTTTTTATGCTTCTATTTGGAATTCATGCTTTAAAACAACTCCAAAGATGATTTTTACATATTCTTAAAAGTAGGGGTTGAGATGGGGGTTGAGAGAGGCTGTGTAAAAACAGTTTTTCTGAGCTTTATATCATGTCATGTCATTCCATCATCAAAAACATACCTGGTGTGTTGCTTTGAATTGTTCATGAATGTTTGAGAACTTGCTGAATCTCCAGTGGCAGCCATTTACAGGTGCTAAAACGCTTGCTCTCATAAAGTGCTGCCTATTTTCACAAAGCTCCTCCTTGGAGCTGCAGTCTCCAGCTTAACCTGCGTCTCACTGAGCGCAAGTTGTGAGGCGTCTTTCTGTTTCTGACCCACAGACAACATACCATTGTTGTGCTCCATCTGAACATCAAAAACATGGAATGGAAACAAACAAGAGTTTAAACAAACTTGCCGTCATCACCACATCCCCAATATCAATAACCACATCCCCAGATATTAACAAATAACTTTTGAAAATTCAGGCTCTGACATCACCATGTTTTTGGATATATATATATATATATATATCTTTTTGTGAATCAATTTGCATTCACACAGGCACTGTAATTTCTGCTAAAATAATTTGTGGTTTTAAATACCCGTACAAAATTCAAAGGCTAAAAAATACTCTAAAAAAGTGGCAGCGCTCGGCCCCATAAACATTTCCTATTTTTTCATACTTTGAATTTTAATGTGATCAAAGTAAACATGGAAAACAGGCTGTGGAAAAACCAATAATAAAGGTTGTTTTTGTTTCCAGCAAAGATGAACATTGGTCATGCATAAAGTAGGATGCACATTGTCATTTATAATTGCTATTGTTTAGTTTTTTTGGTTGGCGTTTCTCACAAAATGAAATGTTAGTGGACAGGAGACACAAATACTGTAAAAGATTGTGAAAATATTCATGGGAGTATAGATATAGCCTGAAGTTGAACAAGTATTTAATTTAAAAAAAATAAAATCACATTCACTGGCATGTCCAGCAAGATAGGAATGTAACTTTGGGCTTTTTTCAAATTGAAACTAGTTTTTGCATCTTGTGTCATTGTTTATATTTTAACCAGTAACTGTTAATTTACCTTTTACTAATCAGTGCTGTAGCTTTACACCACTCAGCAATTTCTGGATCCCACTCATACTGCCCATCTACAGTTGATTTTAAATATTCAGTAAAAGTGAATATAAGAAAAGAAGCAGTTCCAATCTATTAAAATTTTACTTGGCATTTAGCATAATTTCCAGACATGAGTTATGTGCTTCAATAAAGTTTTTATGTAAATGAAGTGATATGAACTAAACTGTTTGGGTTTATTGCCATCTAAATTTAGTCAAAGACCAAGGCCAGATGAGGTCTGCGATCTAGACTTGGCATTGAAATTGACATCTCTTGCCCTTTTGAAAGATAAAATTGAAGATTTAAAACGGGAAGATGGACTCATTCTCATGAAATGGACACCTTTATAGCATAACCCTCAAAAGTTGTTTCATCTGTAATCCCGTGTGTGTGATACCGCTGTCCCCTGAAAGAGCACACAAAGTAAACACAGCACACCCTCCTCCCACTCAGCCCTCCTGTAGGTTTGGCTGTGGGTGCTCAGCAGATCCCTTGGCATCACAGCAGAATAACAATGAGGGTTTTGGAAGGGATCAGTTCCCCAGCAGAGTCATACTGGGTAGGGTTTTGTGTAAAACCCGGGATTCCTCAGCTTACTGCCAGTTTAAGATGACAAACAAATGGTAGCGAAAAGTTCAGTCGCTTGGGGTGAGGGGGAGTCAGTTTGCATCCCCTCATGCAACCCCTGCTGCTTAACACAGAAAACAGCTTCCCCTCTGTTCCTGCCTGGTTATGTGTTGTGGCTTGTGATATCAGGTCTCATGTGTATCCATGCAGGCTGACGTGCGTTTCTTCACAATTCGTTGGTTCTGCAACCCTGTTTCCCACTTTGAAGCCTCTGCGTGCCGTTATCCTCCACCTTCCTTCCTTTTGTTTTCCTCATCATATGATCCAATGAAAGAGCCTAGGATCTGTCAAAATCAGTCCTTTCTTCTGTCTGGCCTGTCAGCTTTTTTTCCCTTTTAGGTCTGCCAGAGAGATTCACTCCACCCTGACACACCAGCACCTCCTAAAATGTCAAAACGAGGTTGACATGTTGGTCTTTCTAATAATACAGTTTATGTTGTGATCAGCAGCTTCTTTTTCTTCATTTCTTCATTATCTAGATCTTCTCATGATGTCAAAACTACACCTATGTTAGGTTTTTAATAAGAAAGTTTTTTGTTTTTTTTAAGATTTCTAAGCAGACCTTAATTAGGTCAAAATTTGACATATAACCTAGAACAAACTGAATATGTATTTTTGAATTATTGGTATTTTTGGTCAAATAAAATCTTAGTTTGACCTTTAAAATAGCTTTGGTTTATCAATTAAGAAACATGTAAATATAAACACATTTATGTTTACATGTTTCTCAATGGCCTAAAAAAAGGACATATAAAGGATCGATCAGAAAAATGTGCAGGAACCCTCAATTTTACAAAAGTTGTTGAGCTGAAAAGGTGGTGAACAAACACGTAAAAAAGTTTATAATCTTAAGTATAAACCCTAAAACCAAACCTGAGATTCAAGCTAATACAAGTTGTTAAAAATTGATTTTGGAACTGAGAGAAGACTAGCATAGAAACACAAAATGGCTAGTTCTTCAATCATGTCATTCCCTAATGTCTAGAGGAAGAGATTTTGTACCTAGTGTCTTCTGACATGTAGTAATCTACAGCAAAGGCTCCCTTTATTTGCACTTAACACAGAGAAACACCATAGAAACATTAGGTCCCACTGAGCTGTGAGTAGGGAGAAAATCAATGTAAGGTGAAAATTAAATTTGGCCCAAAGAGCCTTTAGGTAAAGTGCAATTTGAAAACACATCTTTTATTTTGCCCTGAGTGTCTAATAGGGCATGGCAGGAGATGGACAGTGGATTTACTCAACACAGGAAAAAAAAAAAAAAAAAAAAGCAGAGGTATGCAATGTGCAAAAGGGACACGCCCTCCTCTAATGTGCATCCCCCCCCCACTTGTCTAATTCGATTAGGGCAAAGCGTCCCTTATTGGATCATATCAAAGGTCAGAGGCGTCCTGTAGACAAATCAATCTCTTTGTCTGAGGAGGTGCAGAGGAAGCCTGGGTTGAGAGGGGGCTGATCCATCTAGAGGGTCTAAAATGAAAGTGGGTGAGGGAGGAGGGGTATTCCAGCAAGAAAAATTATGGCATCTGCTTCTTGGAGAGAAGTGGGCGATGAAGGTGAGATTGAGCTGTTGACTTGGGGAATGCAATGTGCTTTGGGGAAAAAACAGTTTAGATTATTGCTTGAAAAGGTAGGTGAAATTACTTGGGAAGATGGCAGATGTTTTGAGGTCACTACCATCTGGCACTCCACCGTTATTGATGTGTACGCTTCAGAAACTATTTTTTAGCAGTAGCTATTGAAATGCATAAAATTTTATCAGATTTTTTTTAAGACCCGTCTTTCTCAAAATATGGTCCGTGGAACCACTGTTTGTCCATTGGCGACCCCTGGTGTTCCGTAAGGTACTGCATCTATTTGCCATGATGTGAGTGCAAAGTGAAAAACACAGCCAAAGAATTGCTCAATTGTATGTCCATTCAAACTGATTCTAGTTATCCAACAATGCAGTCAAGTTCAGTTCATTATTCAAACTTATTGAGGCTTTCTATCCAAAGAAACCCAGCAGATTTCATCAAGTCATTGACAATCGCTTGCCTTGTGTTGTTGGCTCTGCAGAAATCTTTCCTACTGAGCATGCAAGTTGTGACAGTGGAGAGGAAAAGCTCCCGTTTCACAGGAGAAAACCTCCAGCAGAGCAAAGTTCTGTGTAAACAGCACTGATCCAGGAGTAGTAGAAGTAGCAAAGTAACAGTTATATTTTCCTTTCAGAATAAAACTTAAAAGTATTCCTAAATAAATTCCTGAATATGTTCAGGATTTTATCAGTAGAAAGCTTGCGTAACATGTCTAATGGAGCTAATCAAGTCATAAGAATGGATGTTTTTCATGTAAAACCAAAATCTTAAATGTATTCCTCAAGATAACATGTTATACATATAAAAATGTAATTGTTAGGAAAGGAGATTACACATTAATAGAAGGAAAAAAAGTCATGAAAACATTTAGATTACTTTTAGATTGTTTCCATTATGATGGCTTGCAACAACCATACAGTCAAACTTAGAGCTCATAAATTTCTCTTGAAATTTATGAGCCCTGACTCTCCCAGTTCAAGTGGCTTCCATCAATCACAGCAATGCTATTTCTCTAAACACAGAACAACACATTTACACTTTTGGCGGCCTCATTTCTCCGTGCATTGTGTTTAAAGAGGAGATCAGCAAAATCAGAAGTGTTCTTCAGTCTGACATGAGACAGTTATCTAAATGACTGACAGCTGCAGGGAAAAGTTGAAAGGAAAATTACAGCATAAACATTGATGTCAGATTTAATTTAACTATTTAATTATTAGGAATTACAAAAGTTGTACAGCTACTTGTATGCGATATTTAAGGCACTGCTAGAGAGTTTCTGATAGTTATGCCTGGGGAGATAACAGTTAAAACAAGATTAAAATGAAGAGACAAGTTTGGGATTAGAATTTAGCACTTATGATAGCAAGCTAGTAATTTATAGCAGGGATAGAAGTTGCAAAATTTAGCTGAATATATTTTACTTAAATTTAACTTAAATCTATTTTTAACGTTTACAGTTATATGTGGAAAATATGAGCTACTTGACTGTTAAACATTTAAAATTGATGTTATACATTATTTTCCGTATTAATTTTTCATCACTGTGTGGATAAAATCTATACACAGGTGGATATATTGGTTAAATGAGTAATGGATTGAATGAAGGATGCATTGGTGCAACAGTGGATAGGAAATAGTCTTGAAACAGAAATATTTTAGAGATGTGCAGCAGTTGACTGAGGACAAAGTTGATCTTTTTAAGCTAGAAATTATTTTTCA
The DNA here is from genome assembly GCA_010277075.1 of Poeciliopsis retropinna. Lineage (NCBI taxonomy): Eukaryota > Metazoa > Chordata > Actinopteri > Cyprinodontiformes > Poeciliidae > Poeciliopsis > Poeciliopsis retropinna. The sequence continues at coordinate 7,603,642 of VMRM01000019.1, forward strand.
AATGTATTATAGGGGAAAACACCGACTTGAGAATGCACATGTAAAAGTCAGTTATGGTATTCTACTAATGTATTTTCATATTATATTATATTTAGAATGAGTTAAAAATTAATGCAGTATTTTTGCTGATAATTCTCTCCTCTTGGCTTTCCCGACACAAAACAGTCATAAATAAACCAACAATGATCCTTTTTCTGTTTTTGATGTGAATGTTCTGTAAACAATGTGTGCCATTGCCACTCTTGGTCAGGTTTCTCTTGTAAAGGAGATTTTTCTTCTAAATGGGATTTTCCTGCTGAAATAAAGGTCAAATAAAAAATAAAATACCTTCAAGTGAAGTGCATTAGTTCAAAGTACAGTTTTAGATGTGGGTATAAATCATCCAAAGTTTAATGCAAATGTGATTCTCAATTTGAACCTTTAGAGAGCATAATTAGTTCAATTAACTTCAGTCCTACGTAGGGGTGCCACCAGGAATCTTGGGCCCCCTCACAAAAGATTTAATTGCCCCCCTCCCGCTCCCGTGCAGCTATTACAATTTTTTGAGTCTGACCCATCAGAAGCATCACATTTTTAAAGGCTTGCAACTGCCTTGCTTTCTTTGGCCCAATACTGATAACTAGCACAATATTTACTGCTCATGAATTTTACATCCAACAGTCCACATTCAGTATGCAAATAGGTTGCTTAAATTTTTTCTATTAGTTTTAGATGACTGAAATATCTCTCCCCACGAGCAACAGTCATAGGCAATGTGCAAAATATACATGAAGCAATCCAGACTTCTCAAAAAATGTTACGTAGTTGCATTTTATTCAAGCAAAGTATATATAACTTTAATAAAAAATGTTTTTTGTTAAAGCTGTCACCGTGTCAAGCCAGTTTATGAGACAGGTAATGTGTGAAAACAATCAATCTCCTCCACCTGCTCCTTGAGCTGCTATTACTGGCTAAAGTAATGAAACATCCCGGCCAAAACAACCAATCAGAACCAGGAGGAGAGTCTTAGAGCTGTCAATCATCCTCATTCACTCACTGCTAAATGAGAAACATGTCATAACAGGAAAATCGTTTATCTGCCGTCATTAGTAGCTATGCTAACTAGGCTGAGCATTCACAACTGGCTATGCTAGCTGCAGCACAGGGCGAGGGGGAGGAAGGATGAGCAGCACCACATGAGATTGTGATTGACAACACTAAAACTCTCTGACTGGCTGTATCTAGTACTGGGAGAAAGCAGAGGAAATGCATCTTTCACAGATTATCTTGTCACAACATAATGACAGTTTTAACAAATATGTGGAAAAAAAAAATTATAAAAGTTACAGACTGCAGCTTTAATTTCACTTAGAGGTCAGGTCAGGAGGGACGTGGGTTAGAGCTTAGAATTGTCATCACTTTACCACCTATACGGCGCCCCCGGTCCTACTTCAAAAATCACATTCAGGATGGAGCCTACCAGTCTTCTACCACTTAATGACAACAATGAATTCACCTCCATGGGACTAAAACTCACTGTGCAATAGAACATAACATCTCTAGTCCAGCTGCCATTGCAGCAGGTCAGGGTGAGATAATGTTTTCTCAGCCAACACTCAATGAGATGCAACTCTCCAGTGACACCATTACTCTGATCGGGCTGGGTAGGTCTACCCTGCCTCGGAAAGTCAAAGCGCAGAGGCGCCAGAAGAGAGGGCACCTCTCGAGACAGATTACATGTCTGTGTGCAACCGCTCGTACTTCACCTCTGCCTGAGACGGGCGAGTTATTATCTTCTTTTCTTCTTGTGCTCGTCGGTCATGCAACGCATCTAGGACAAGGTGCTTCCTCGCCAGGGCTTGTAGGTGGACAACAAAGCAACTTGCACATCTTTTTGCTAATAGCAGGCAGTCGCTGGAACATATCCAAAACGAAGATGACGGTGTGAGTCTGCAAAGGAAGTCTAAAGCCGCCTAGGCCTGAGCCAAAGTGTTTTAAATGGATTACAGCAGTGTGTCATTGCAATTACATGCTCCTCGTAGACGCCGCAGCAAGATGAATTCTATTTAATGGCTTTACAGCAGATCTTTTCTCTTTTTTTCCCACCTAAAAGTTGAATGCCCTTATCCTTTTTTGTGCACCATGGGATGAATGAGGAATTGCATTTCCCTTCAAACTATCTCACAAATACTTTATCTCCTGTGTATTAAACTAGGCATTTAATGTTTATCTTTGTACAGAGTGCTTGGTAGAAGCGAAAATATAAATGCAATTTACCTGTTTGTAAATTACTTTTCACATTTTTTTTTTTTTTGCCTTATGGTGTCTGACCAGAACACCAGAAATTACTTTTTATGAGTGTTTAATACAGTTTGAACTCTTACCTTCTAGGAGCATACTCTTAAACTCAAACAACAAATTGCTTGGCAAATTAAAAAAACATATGTATAGATGTTTTCCCCATGATTCTTTACAGTTTATGAAACCTTTACACATAGAAGGTGATGTGTGTTGCATACTATGCGACTCTAAGGAAAGCAACAAATGCACAGCTAGTGAACAGATTTGGAAATATTTTACTGAAGATACATCAATAAATCTGCTATTGCCTAAAAGATTTTTTTTTAAATGTTAATGTTTGTCAGATTTTTAAAAAAAAATTATTTCCCACAAAACATCACAAGTTAGTAGCACCAGGGTTAGAAAAAAAAACCTGTTGAATAATTATAAATATGTGCATAAAATCATTGTGGAACTTCCTTACCACTCAATAATCTTGTAAATGTGAATGCAGCAGAAAGTACAGCTCGAAATTTCTGGAGTTTCCTATGTGATATATTTTCTAAATGCAACACCAGGACCAAAAACGAAACACATTTTTTAGGTATGAGTTCCAGATCTGAAATTTTGCTACGGGCATATTTAACTATCAGGACTGGATAGCTACAAAATAAAATTCAAAGAAATGCAGATTGAAAAAGAAATTGAGGACGGAGCTATACAAAAATTAAAAATTAGGTCACAAAATTGCAATTGGGACATTTTTCTTACTAGTTACATCTTGGCATTTTTTTGTTTATACACACACAGAGTTTTCACATATCAATTAGATTTGGCAAATATAATTCATTTTGTTCCAAGCAGAGATCTAGCTCTGACCAATAAGTCTCTCAGCCCTTCATCTCATACTTGATTTCAACCCACTGATATTCTTAAGTCCTCTGGCTAATTATAGCTCCAGCCTCTATGAAACTATAGTAGCCCGAACAATGAGCACACTGACTCCTATTGAGAACTATATAAATTAGCCTCACTGTTGGTGACCACTCGGACAATGTACTGTGCAAGCTTTATCATATCTCGCCTGAGCCTGCTATTAATCTTGTGGAGAGCAAGTGATGAATTAATGCATTGAGGAATTTGAAAAGGTTATGTGTATGGGTTACACTGAGTAATACTTCATTTGAAATGGTATCCCTATGTAATTACAGTGCCCTGAGATAAGAAAATAATAATAATAATCAGCAGATAATGTACATCTGTAATACACCACAAACTTATTTGTCTTCTGTACTTAGCAACTTAGCACGACCCCCAATATTATCCTAGTCATTAGCAGGAAGAAATGGTTGCATAGATTATCTTTAATTGGTTTCTTTTTGGATCAAAATGACTGTTCTGTTCTGGCTGAAAGTATTTGAATAACTGCACTGAAGATATCAACTACAACTAACACAGTTTTCTTTAATAGGGATATCTACATTTTTACAATATGTGTGCATGTGGACGCAATTGTTGGTGGCCGTATGTTCATGACTGAGAAACCCACAGTGATCACTGAAATAACAAATGTAATGAAGAAAATATTACTAAAAATTTACCAATGAAAATCAGACACTGATTTAAAATGGTTTAACAGAATCATTAAAAAAAAAAAAAAAACCCTGATAAAATAGGCCTGGATAAAAATAATGATACCCAGAAAAGACTGAATTTGACAATAGGGGCATTTTAAACTGAGGCGCTCCCTCTAATTAGCATTGCAGGTATCTTCAAGCTGATTATCAGTCAGTGTGCTTATTCAAAGTATAACAAGTAGTCAGTGTGCTGTTTGGTGACATGGTGTTGTGCCACATTCAACATGGACCACAGGAAGCAAAGAACACAGCTGTCCCAGGAGAATAGAAAGAAAGTTATAGAGAAGCAAGTTAAAGATTAAGGCTACAAGGCAGTTTCCAAACAGCTTGAAGCTCCTGTGACTACAGTTACCCATATCAACAAGTTTAACATCCCCAAAAATTAAAAAAAAAAAATGTATAAGTTTAAAAACTTTTAAATTTTATGTCAAACCAGCTCCCTGGAGGTTGAAATCATTTAAGTGATATTTCAGATAAAGTACCTAGGAGACTCAAAATACCATCTTTTAAATTTCACTTAAGAAGCAAAAAAGTGACTAAATACCAGTTTTCTCTATTTTAAAAAGTGATTCAAATCCATTTTAAAAACTGTTCCAAAATTGTAATTTCAGAATTTTTAATTGGTTTGCAGTTATTATTATGCTGGTAACTTTTCAATAAGATTTAACTATGACCATGAATATTTTTAGCCTCATCAGCCTGATCTGTTCAGTGCAACTTAAGAGATATGAAGCTATAAACAATGTAAGATGCAAAGCCACCTTTTATTCAAACCCATTCCCCATGTCTAGACTATGGCTGCTCTGTCCTTCCGCTGAGTCGCTCTGTTGCATTACATCACATTACTGAATGCACAGCTCATTTTATCTTTCTCTGCACTTCATCCCTGAAATTTTCCATCAAACATTTAAGTTTGATCTTTTCCCTCTTTGCCATTTCAGACCAACGTCCAACTTAATTCTTACAGAGTCGTCATTTTTCTCCAACACCAAAATATAAAGTTGTGGTTAAAAGTTGATGTAGTTCCAAGGATTTTTTTAAAAAGTTACTTTTAAAACCTTCCAACAGCTGAAAAACAAACATATCTACTATGACTGTGAACATTTGGTCTAATTTTCTCAGGGTTATGTCATTCTGTGCCTTGTAGTTTTTGTCAGACTGCAGTCAGATGCCAGCTAGGAAGTATGTGGGGGGTGGGAGGAAATCAGCATTCAGCTCAAATCTGTGCAGTAATCAAGGTGGGGCATATCTACAGGGGAACACCAGCATCCAAATTCCAATCTTGTATATTCAACAGCAGCACTTCCACTACTTCTTTTATGCACTTCCTTTTATGACTCGGCGACACCAAGGGGAGCAGCTGCAGAATTTAGCTTTTTATGTTCCCCAAGGAGTCGGAGAATATTTGATTAGCTGCCCTGATAGGTTCACACACCTTCAGAGAATTTGTTGGGAGTTTCTTTTCACTTTGGCATTTATGCAAAATGCTCGCTTTCATTGGATTCACACAAACACCTGCTGTAACTGAACTTACAGGGAGGTGTCGGCTGTCAACAAAACCTGTTCATTCAGGTTTATATTTTTTTTGTTGTATTTAGAGCTGACCCTGGCATCGATTCTTTACGATCACCACGGATGCCTGGATTGCCTGCATAAAAATCGCAGAGTGGAAATGAGGGCCTCTGCTTCCATTAGTGGCCTCTTTTTACTGGAAGGGCCAAGTGTATCCCTCGGGTAAAGAGGAAAAAATAAAAACTTGCTATCCTCCATGGTCTGTCAAATAGACTGTAATGAAGGAGTGAGCTAAGTGGATAGCTGCACTGATGGAGATGTTCATAAAATGATTATTCGTCGTGCACAGAGTAACTGAGTGTACGTGTGTGTTTGGGAGGTGACTGAGGGCAAGCGTGTTTTCACACAACAATCATGATGGGGAAAAAATTAAAGCACCGTCATCGGTAATCATTTGATTTTGATAAACTGTTGAGTAACGTTTGAATCATCATGATTTTTGAGCCGTAGGAGGCTGTGGCTGAATAGATATGTGATCATTCATTAGTTCTCATTTGCTGCTTGGATGCAAGGTAGGAGGAAAACATATAAAACAGATACAACTATCTTTGAAAGAATCCATATAGATTGTTATACTTATTATAGTGTAAGCTTCAAATATGAATAGGACAAAACAATGTCAGAAGTCTGCTGAACCAATGCCTCAGATTAGTTACGTCATTTTAATTTTGGGAATAGAAATTTGTTTTACCAATTCTTCGGTGGAGTAAAAGTACATACAATAAACTGCCATTGTCTGATGGGTTAGACTTATCTGCTTTGCTTCGAGAAGATATATTTTTAAAAGAAAAAATGTTGGGAGTTCCAAAGAGGTGATCCCAGCCAAAATTCAAAGGTTGTGCTGCATGTAAATCTCAAAGCAACAAAAAAAAAAAAAAAACCCAAACAAGCAGCATGGCAATTATTTTGAGTAGCATTGGGTGTGTGGAAAAAGGTACATTTTCCATTTCTTAAAGTCATTAGAATAAAATGCAAAACGGCTCTTGGAGATTCTCAGAGGAAAACAGCGCATTAATATGTATAAACAGAAGGAGAGATCAATGTTGCGTCTTATTTCCAGGAACATTCTGACACTAAAATACTCATTAGCTCTAATGTGTGATATAAATCTGCCAACCTTTACTTTCATTGTAATGTATCCCAAAAGAAGAATAGAGCAATTTTGCATGAGTCAAAAGTGACAGATCTCCGTTGGCATGAGTATCTATGGGTAATGTAAAATTAGATCATAGACATGAAAGATGCAGAAGGAATGGAAAATGCTTTTTTTACAACTTTTTTTATTTGGGAAAGCTGTACAAACTTTGACTTACTTTGACCAAGTTTATTAGGAGTTTTTCTGCAAAATGTAAGGAAAGCAGCTCATTTGGAAGACTTTTAACAACAGGTTTTGGTGATGTATAGTGTTTTCAAAGGCTGCTGTCAGTTTGATGTTGAAGCATGAAAAGCATGGTTTACATACAACCAGTCCTCTGGTGTAGGGTTTTCTATTTTCTCTTCTCTTATGAAAAGATACTGCAGTTATAATGTCATGGTCTAGTTCAGGACGTGACCACAGTGAATTACTACCTTCCTTTGCATGTCCTTGTTGTTGCAGGATAAAAACACTTTTATGATGAGGTTTTTTGATTAAGTCCCCAGGGAAAAAAATTATACTACAAAATGCTATATTGAAAGTTGTTTCTGACGTCTTTGACTATGGAGAACATAACAGACACAAGCTTCAATATACCTTACAACAAATGCAACTGTAAACTCTATAAAAAGAAAAAAAAAAACTACATACTTTATCTGCTCTCGTAACCAGCTACATACGCTTAAAATATTAATCTTATAAATCAAAGCAAAACAATGGTCTCATGGAGCGATGAGGAAAAAACAAAAGTAGCAGGAAACAGATTTCTACTTTGTTAGAATCAGTCATTGAAAGCCTCCCAACCAACTACAGCAAAGCTCTAAATGAGGATATACAATATGCTGGTGCATATTGCCTTCAGTAACTGTGAGTTTTGTTAATCTTTTAGTAATATCATCATAAATTTCAGCTTATTACATAATTTTAGTGTTATTTTTTATTTTATTTATTTATTTTTTTCTCCACAGCAGTTTTGTAAACATTGATCGCTTCGTTTTTGGCAGCATTGCATTAAAGCTAAAATCAAACTTTCAAATATGTCATATATATATATATATATCAGATTTTACTTTTCTGTTTACAAATTAGACCTGTTTGTCTTGTATTGTGCCTTCAGATTGCATTTGTTGTATATCTAAATAAACTGAGCTGAGTTTAATTTGTGGCAAATGCATCACTTTTTAATTTAATGACATCAGTGTTATTAGAGCTGAACAGACACATGCAGTAAGAAATAACTCAATTACAGGAAACTCTTGTGGGAAAATCTTTGCTTAAATTCGTCATTTAATCTGTACGAGTGTGTGTGATGCTCAATAGTGAATGTATTTTACTTTGTTGATTAAACTGTCGTACAATGTGGCTTGCTACATTTTTTGTTAAGGTGGAAGAGGGAAGCTGAATGGGACAAAACAAGTGAAAATTGTTAGTATATTCTATATTGAATGTGACTGTAAATATCTGATTTCAGCTATTACCTCCGGCATGAAAAACAGTGTCTTTGTGCTTGGGTAACAGTTATTTCAAAAAATGTTTCTTACAAAACAAAGGCAAGCAACTTCTCTTACCCTCCAGTCATAGTTTTGTTTTGGACACTTAAGATCAACAGTGCAGAGTTACACAGAGAAAAAATAATCTAACATTAGATTTTACTCTAACTTCTATTATACATTGCAGACTTAAAGCTCAATACTAACCTTTCAATGTATTACAGTCTGAGATCATTGCTTCCTTTTACCTCAGCCATATTATTTATTCATCTCTAAAATCACATTGCTCTCCCGGCACATTATAATAACCTATCATATACTATAAAGGTCACCTTAATGCTCTTTAAGACGCTCATTGACTCCACATAATCTCTGAATGGGTCTTTTTGTGTTTCATCAGATACTCTGAGTCTCCTCAGATGCAAAATGGTGCATCTAAAAACTCCAGTTTATTATTATTATTTTTTACTTCACAGATTGAATGGACTGAAAGTGGGATGAAAGTAGCTTTCACCTGCCAGCTAGTTTTTGAAAGTGCATGCCCTTTTCTGCATATGACTTCTAAGATGGATCTGTGTACCAAACCATCTGGCACAGTTTGGGGATTTGGAAGATGAGTCATAACCTTCAACTCAAGCTTCTTGAACTATTGCTGAATACTGAATGTCAGTGTTTGAGGGTCCATTAACCTTATTTCAAAAATATATTCAGTGGAAGAAGACACAGGGGCCAGTCTGAAACAGGTAGAACAATAAAAATAACCCATCTGAGAAATGAAAGGTTTTTCAAAAATATCAAGGTTTATGCAGTGTAACTTTTTTTGTCAAGACACGGCTAAATACAATTTCATTAAAATATGTTAACGGTCAAATGATAGCCATATCAATACAGATACAGCAGATGTTGCTTGTAAACAAGTAGGATCAGTACATCCCATCATATTAAAATATGCAAAGATGACCAATAATAACATAAAATGTTCTAGTTTTTTTTAATTATTTTTGAAGGGAAAGAGGTGAATAAACAGTTAGTTGGCAACAGTGTAAATATTTTTGCTTTTTAAGACAATTAGAGATCCTTAGTTTCCCAAAAGTTAATGATGGGTAATTTTTGTTGCATCAAAATCATACCAATGTGAACCTTAATATATCATTGAAATGTAGTGTTTTATTTTACTGAATTGTAAAGTTACAGAATATTTTAGTGTACGCACAGCTCTGATTTAAAAAAAAAAAAAAAAAAAAAAAAAGTTTGTGATGTTCTTACAAGATCTTGGTTTGTTGTCAGCTGAGTAGTCCATTGCAATCGGAAGGTTTTGCAACTTCCTCCCGTCACAAAATCCACCTAAATTTAAAATTCAGACCTACTTTCACAGAATTGAATACTCGTATGAATGTTCAGGCCCAGTGTTTCTCAGCACACCACTCTGCTTCAGACACCTTCCTATTTGACTGTTTCTTTATAGCTCATTGCATTCATTCCATATTCTAACATAATCCAGATATGGCACTTAGATGCCCAATGATAGATGCTTTAAGTGGTGGGCATGACTAGACTCACAGCTATATAACCCCATAAACAGGAAATCTATGACATACATCATGTTTTAACACTTTATTTCCCCTGCAATAGGCAGCAAAAAGGGTTTTTAGCAGTTTGTCTGGTATCATAGCACACAATCCTGTTACTGACCATGAATCTCACTCATCATTCTATGGAATAGTTTGACTATAAACTGTGAATACACCAGAGAGAGCTGTCCTTTTTAGGAATGTTTTGAGCCAGTTGCTTTGTTTTCACAGTTTGATCCCTATCAGCATCATTCAGTCAATAAACTCCATCCTCTGACCGATAACGTTGTGCTTAGATAACATTATTTAGTTCACTTTGCAATGTTTTTGATGATGTCGCTGATTACAATGTCCATTATGTGCTCTTGCTCTGTCCAACAATCCCATAAGAAGAGCTGAAATATTTTTATTTCCTCTATTTCCAAACATTATTTCTGGAAGATTGGCTGAATTATGCAAAAGGTTACGCCTCATAGCCAATTGGTTTGTCTTTTTAGACCGACAAGTACAAATGCACTTTGCAAATAACTGTCTAGATTGGTAACCCAAAGCTGTGACTGCATAGATGCATGTAAAGTTAAGACACCGGTAAGTCGAAAATTAAACAGCAACAACAACAAAACTAGATGATACATGACTGGTTAGAAGAGCGAAGAGGCAAAGAGACAGGAATTTTCCTCTGTGGGCATAAATAATTCACATCTCTCCACAAACCAGCATGCAAATGCATAATTACTGCTGCTTTGCTCTAAATTCTCAATTTTGACTTGGTTCTTTTTTTTTGTTGTTTGAGTTAAAATGTGAGTAAATTTTTAACGAATAAGATGTTTCATTATTTTAAAGGAATAATGAAACATTATTCTTTCATATAGAAAGAGTAGCTGTAAACAGTGATGTGAATAAGTATTTGCCCCCTCAACATCCGGCCTGAATGCTTTTATCATCAAACATATGAATGTCAAAGATAACCTGATTAAACACAGACAGGATAAATTATATTTAGTTCCTAAATATCATTTATTTAGCAATAGATTCCTAATCCAATCTGGCCCTGTGTCAAAATGTAATTACCCTCTTTGTTAAATAATTAACTTCACCTTTTTTGTGGTTGAATTTCAAAAGCTACACCAAGCCCTAATTTCACATGACACAAAGAATCAAATTCCCTAACAAGAACCTGTCTGACATGAAGGATGCTAAAAGATCATAAAAAGCAAAACAACATGGTCTGATCTGAAGCAGATTTGAAAGGGTTAGAAAGTCGTTTCTAATTCTTTGAGATCTCAGTGAACCACGGTGAATGCCAATTTCCCCAATGGTAAAAATATTGAAAAATGATGAACCTTCTAAAGAGCAACTTGTTGTCAAAGTTACTCAAACAGTGCATTCATAACTCATTCAGGAGGTCTCAGAACTCAGAAAATGTTTCCTTTGATCCCATCCATCAGTCTAGCAGTCAGTATTGTGGCCTGAGTGCCAAGGAGAAGCCCAACAGATTTACTTTCGCAAGTGGAGCATTACAGGTAAAATGACATCCAAGACCAAGACCTCTGCTGACCAAAATGAACATAAAGGCCCATCTCATATCTTCCACACAACATTGTGATAATCCACAAGATATCATTTGTTGAAAACTAATTTATATTTCCCTTCAAATTTTGATGTCCAACTGTGAGAGGTGTTATTTTTGGGGGGGCTTGTAAAATGCTTGGGACTTCAGACACAAATACTTTCAGCCACAGAAAGACATGGAAAAAATTCACAATATTTCATCTTTAAAACCCTTAAAAATCATGGTACAACACAAATACATTGCCCCATAATGCTGTTGTAATAGCATTAAATAAAGGCTTTAATGGTAATCCATTCCAGTGATTGACAGTGAGCGTATTTTCCCTCTACCCTTTGATCAACAGTGGGCTGTCTGGATGCCGTGCACGCCTTCATATCATCACCATAATTGCTGTGCAACAGAAGCAAAAATACTGCAACAAATATTGAATATTTTTACATTCCTGTGTTTTGCAAAGTATTGTGCACATCCTGTCTGTGGCCTGTAGTTCATAAATTTTCTCCATCAAAAGCAGTGGTGAAACACAGCAAACGAAAAAAAAAAACAACCTGCCTCAAAGCTTTCAGCTCTCTGTTACACCCAGCTGTCTCTGTTTTTGTCTTTTCTGCTGAGAGACTGTCTGATTGCTCCAGCTCAGTGAAGGGAATTTATATTTAACCTAGGGGTTAAAAATACCCAGTCATTATTATAGATGCAACACATTGCAAATGTATTTACACTCCTTGACTTTTTTATATTGTCATTTTAACCAGTTGCTTCAATATATTTTATTTGGATTTTCTGTGATAAACTAACAGAAAATAGTGATTTTTTAAAATTTATTTATTTATTTATTTTAATAATGGTGTAAGAAGTTCATTTTATTCCGAGGTTTCTAAATAAAATACAACCAGTACAACCAACTGTTTTAAAATGTCATCTAATTAGTAGAAAGTGGCCTGGCGGTAGCATGATGTGGGATGCCTTGCTTCACCTAGGAAAGGAAAGCTCTACGGAGTTGATGGGAAGGTGGCTGAAGCTAATCAAAGGGCAATCCTGGAAGATCCTGGAAGACTCCATTAAACCTGAGAGTGAAACAGTGGTTCACCTTCCAACAGAAAAGCGACCCTAAAGATAAAGTTAGAGATACCATAGGCTGGATTACAATGGAGCAAAAGTCCAGACTGAGATTGAGTTAGAAATTTGCAGAGTTCAAAATTTCTTCTTACACTCTTTTGCGATGTACAATAGAGATTTTTATTTGTTTAAAAAAAACAACAAAAAAAGTCATTTTTTTCCACAAAATACGAACTAACTACTCCTTGTTGATCGATCACATTAAATCCCAACCCAATATCTCAATGTTGGTTGGTTTTTGTTGAGCTGTTCACAGGACCTAAAATGAGAATTATGACAGGGATGCACAAAGGGGATTGTAAGCTTTGACAGTTTATTATTTTCATGTTCTATTACATGTGTCAAGGATGCATGTAACCACAGAGGCAACCCAACCTGAGATGATTAAACTTCTGAATTGTTTTTGTTACACGTTTGTTTTAATTTATGTATAAACTTAATTCAGTGGTGTCCCTTCTCACTAAGTGCGAGTGCATAATCACTTCTGCCAGGCTTGCAGCTGCACAATTGCCAACGTCTAAGAAGAGTCTTCTGCTAAACTTACCCTGCAAATGTGTTTATAGTTCCTGCCCACTGCATGCATAATGATGTGCAGGTGTTTAAATGTGTAAATACTGTCAGGAATTCATTACACCTGGAGAGTTTTTTGCTTTTGGACTTGAAACAGGATGTTGCTGAGATCTTCCAAGGAAGAAACATTAGGCCAGTTCATGTTTTTGAAAAAAAGAGAGAGCAGGAGATTCTTTTGGAGGAAACAAAGAAAATGGATCACATATTTTTATAGTTGGGTTGCAAGTATTGCTAGTTGAGAACTAATGACGATGTCAGATGAGAGTTTTAGAGATTCTTAAAGATTAAAGACTCTTCTTTTAGCTTGTCATGTACCTCCTAGTGGCAATCTCCCAGCATGTGCATTTTTACACTACTTTATTAAATTTGTCAATGACTGGGTGATTTTTCTTTTCTGCTCATTTGGGCTCCTGTCCATATTGGAGGAAAATGCTAAATAGGATTATTTTTTCTTGGCTTCGTGTTTCCTGACATCACTTATCTGATGCTTTTCTCCTCTAGTAGGAAAGTCTTCCTAAAAAGCTACTAAAAATGTATGCATCCTGTCTGTTTCTGCTGAATTCTCGAGCACAGCTAGTCACCATGTAAACCAACCGGAGCACCAGCACATTGAGAAGGTGGTAATAAACTTTACCCCTTCGTCACAGTGTGTGCTCATTGTGCTTTATAGAGAGTCTAAAAAATGTAAGCAAAAGGTTGCTGGGGCATTGGAAAGGTCAGTGCGAAGCCATTAGCTAATGATAAGAGTAATAATAATGAGATAAACAAATAATAAAGGTCCAGTTTAATGAGACGGCATCAATCGATGAGCTCGTACGACAGTAATCACTGCAGCTTCCCTAACAGTGATTTAATGGGATGTCATTCGCGCTGCTGACTGCACGGCTCTATGCTCTTACATTAAAGCTCATCGAGCTCTATATGTGAACAAGTGCCCTTAAGTAAGGCTATGATTACAAAATCCATGTTATGCATTTGTGTAAATGAACACATGCATCAGAGTTTGTATCTACAGCTTTCTCAGTCATTAGCATTGATTTTTTTTTTTTTTTTTTTTTTTTTTTTTTCTGGCGGGGGGTGGAGGAGGGCGCTCGCCTGTCATCTCCCACATCTCTTCCCATTGCTCTCTACATCTGCAAAACACTGTAATTTTGTTCTCACGGTCTTGGTCACTGTGGGGTTCGTGCCACCTGCAGAGTAAAAGATGGCAATCATCGATCGAGGGCATCTGGATGCCTGCTCTGCCCCCTGCATTGAAGAATCCCTCTGTCGATGCAATCTCAGGTAAGTTACGAGCACTCCTGCACGGCTTCCTAGAAGAAGACCTGATGGCATCCAGCCACTGTCTTGTCATCTTTCTGCAAAGAAGCTCTCACCTTCCATGGGTCTTTCTGGACTACAGTGCATTGAATTTGAATTTTACATGATGGACTAGTCCAAAGTATTGTATGAATATGAAGTAAAAGTGTGCACAAAGTACAATGTGCTATTATATTAACTTCCTTTATCTGATTCCCTCAATTAAAATCCAGTCCAGTCATTTGCTGTGAGGAGTCAGAAATTTAAATTTGTAAATTGCCCTACGATAATTTCAACTGTTCTGCGAAGGCCTCACAAGTGTGTTCGTGAACATGAATGAAAAAAACACCATCATGAAGACCAAAGAGCAGGGGACAGGTCAGGAATTTGGTGTAGACGCTTGAACCAGCTGGGTTGTTAATCTAAAGTTTTAACATCTTAAAAGTAATGTTCAGTCTATCGCAGGGTATGGCATGCCTACAAAGACTTGTCCTTCCACCTAAACTAAGGGTCTACGACTCCAGTCCTGGAGTGCCATTGATTTGCAACTTTTGGATGGGTTACATCCTCATTATTGTAATTTGTCACAGCTTCTTGCCATGCCAGTCATTTTACAACATCATCTCTTTGATTTTGATGTCGACACCAAGCTGTCAGGAATAAACTGTGGTTGCATTCCTGTATAAACTTACTTGACCTGACAAAATGACCAACATAAAATAGGAGTATAGGACTCAAAACCAAACAGGACAGAGCAGTGACTGCTGGTGGCACAGTTCTGTCCATTTTCTGACAAATATTTCTCATTTTCACCATCTTCCCTGCTTAAAACAATCTTGGGCTCTTAAAAGTATTCCTCACTATTCCTATTATGTTGAGACCTCTCTTAAAGGCCATGGCGATTTGTAAAGGATTTTTACCAAGTAAAAATTGACAAAAATTCTGTGATTTTTATTTTCTCTAAAATGACTTCACAATGAGCTCCTTTTAATCTTCGGATTTGCAGAGCTTAGTGACACTACAAGGAGGTAATTCAGCTTTTTGATTCACATTTGTTGGAGCAGCGATGCGATCAACAGTTGCAGGACAGTGGTACTCTGGGACTAGAGTTGCAGATCACTGACCTAAACTGACTGCTCTGGCAAGGAGAAGCAGCTAGAGGCCCATGGTAACTGTGGATTAGCTGCAGGGATGCACAGTTCAGGTGGGGACACTGACAACAGGAAAATAACGGGTTATGTACTTCACAAATGCAGAATAGGCACGAGGATAGTCATAAGAAATCCTGTTTGCTGTTTACAACAGGGTCAGCCAAAGTACAGACTTCAATTTGTGTTTAGAATTTGACTAAACTTGAAAATTGATGTTCACATACGTCTTCCATCCACTCTCACTGAGCCTGTTATTTTTGAAAAAAAAAAAAAAAAGACCAAAATTCAGTTTCCTCGAAGTATAAAACTGATACATACCACAAAAGACTTGCAGCTGTAATTGCAGTGAAAGTTTGTTGTGGTATTGACTTTAGAATATTTTAGCCATTAGAAAATACCTGCCTTCTTAAGAGCAATGATAAAAACAAGATTAACCAGGCAAAGACTGCATCACTGTGCAAGGAAATATTGAAGCTGAACCAAAATCCTGGACGCTTACACTCCAATTAAAACTCCAAGACAAAAATAATTATTTCACCATAGATTATTTCAAGTATCATTGGGGGATTTTTTCACATTGTTGAAGAGGCAGCAAAAAAAGTGAAGCAGTAAGATTTTTCCCCACTCTTCAATATAAATGACTAGATCTCTTTACAAGTCCCAGAACATTACGGCCTGATAACTAATTTTTCTTTTTTTTTTCTATTTTCACAAGTAAATCCAAAGATTCTGTCATTTTGGGAAGCAGCTGCTGCTTTTCTTTTCGCCCAGTTTGCTTTCCCTCTCTCTGCATCCCTTCCCCATAGGCTCCTAAAGCCCAAGGGGCCCAGCAGGGCTTAAGATCGAGCTATCCAGGTAATGTGAGCATAATAACGCCAACAAAACATCTCATTCCACAGCTAATTTGGAATAGAGTCTGGGCCCGCTATGAGTAAAAATTGAAGACAATCATGTCTGCCTTTCCTCTTCACTACATCCTGTGGAGGGACTTCTCTTAATAGGTTTTTGTGGGGTTTTTTTTAAATAAAAAAAGATCAGACAAATGCCTTCAAAGAATGCAGAGCTCATAGTGATCTTTTTTTTTTTCTGACCACCATGGTAACAGCACAGTTTGGGTTTTTGTGAGCCATCTTTCAGAAACAATGCAGTGAATGTAAAACCTACTTGATTTCAGCGGCCTTTTGCGTTATTGCATTATGAGAAGAGCCCAGGGCGTTGTAATCAAAGGCCTTCATGCTTTCTCTTTCGGAATTCCAGCCCATGGGTTCCTGGTTTCATCAACTATATTACAACCCTCATTACTTGAGAGAAAACACAGTGGCCCATATTTTAAGTCACTGCTCGTTTTATGAGCTTCCTTTGCCCCGAGCATTGATATCATTGGGTCTTTACTGTCCGTCTCCCTTGTAGTGAGGATATTCGAATGGGGTATTTTAACTTGGCTCTTTCTGGCCTGCAGGATCTTCGGTGAAGGTAAATTCCCAGTTGATCTGTGAGCATGCATTACTTAATGTGAATAAAATAAATTATTTGCTCTGAAATAGCTTGTGCCTTCTATAGATTGTAAAGTTGAGTTCTGACAAAATAAAATGGTTTTTGTCTGCACCATAAAAAAGCAATAAACAAGAGAAAATTTACTGGTTTTTGCTTTCACCTGTAAGTCACTTGAATTCATTAACATTGGTTCAGTGGTCTGCTCATCTGTCCTGTTTGATGAAGACCGACCGACTGGACAACTAAAAAGTGAAAATAATTTCATAGTAAAAACAAATGGCTAAATGAATTTGTTCTGTTATTAATATGTTAAAGGTAAATGTTATGCTAAATATGATGAGGAACAACAAACTCTAGCAGTTGGTTCATATTTAACAAAACGGGGTATGCTGTTTTAGTGTTCAGTTTATGTTTTTACTTAATTCGGTTTATTTATAAAGTACCAATTTGCAACAAAATTTGTCAATGTAATTAAAAAATCAAAAGTTTACTTTAGACAATGAAAAGACAGAAATAATAATTTCTTGCTGCAGTGAAAGTTCTGACAGTGGATAATCCCTTTTACTGTATTTATATTAATGACCCAATCAGCATCCCTCATTTTTAATTTGTACTACAATTACCAGTTTACTACTTTATTGCATCATAGGTAATCTGTATGAAGAGTCATCCAGTGAGGCTCAGAGGGATCTTGAAAACTGCTGCCTCCTAACTCTCATTAATTTTCCACTTATTACTTCTCTCCACATTCAGGGTTTGTCCATCACTTTTATGTCCCTTGCACATTCTTTTTTTTTTTTTTTTTTTTTTGCTGTCCCATTTTCCTCCTTACCTCTGAGTGTAGTGGGACTCATGTCAACCCTTGGCTTCCCAAAGCATAATGGAGCCAGCATTATTTTTTAAATAGCCAATCAGGCTTTTAAGTTCACTATCTTTTGAGGGAATCTAGTCATACTAGTAATTTAACAAAGCAATCAGTCATAGAGAAGAGCTCCAATGTGTTCCAGTAGACAGAGCAGTGAGGTTTAAATGGATTTCTTATTTAAAATTTGTTGTTGATCAGCAGAGATGTTCCAGTTCAATGCAGTCAGCTGTCAGTAAGTCTGCCTTCCAACAGAGAACAGTTCTTGGAAATGTTGCCCCTTGTGACTCAGTCACTGTCCATTGTCCTGAACTTACCATTTTGTGTTGAGATCATGCAAAATTACATGGTTTACTTCTACCAGGGCTTAATTAATCTAAAGCTTCAGCATGAAGATCCTTTCTAAGACCAGTGAACCAAACCATTATTTTCCTACTTGCACTGAATGTTTCCTAAAAGTGCACACATTTTAAAACAGTGAGTGTTGAAATGCCAATTTTTTTTCTTTCTCTTTTTGTGTGTGTCAAATTACAGATTTTAAAATAGCACTTAGTTTTAGCCTGTTGCTGTTACTAGAACTCAGTGTCATGAAGGTGAGGTCAGCTTAGAAGCAAACTGCACATCTTGTATCCCTTTTTCTGTTATTCCCGGCCACAATTCCTACTATGCGGAACCTTCCCATGAATAAATCTCTCTCTACAACGTTTGACCTCGCTTTCATCATGCCCCGACTCCCAAACATCTCTTTTAGAGGTGCAGGATTTGAGGCTGCACATTTCCTCCCCTGACACAGGACCTCTTCACCTCGCCTCCGTAGCGTCATTAATGGGCTGGGGTCGGGAGATGCACTGGCGACAGGATGGAACTACTCTATACTCATTAAACTGACTTTTGCACGGGGGCCCATTGTTTGGACCCATCATCAATCGTGGACTGAAATAAGCTGCGAGTTTTCTAACTCACAGAAATGTGCTGAATGGGCGGCGAGCAAAACCCTCTATAATCTTCTCGTACTGCAGCTCTGCTCTCCTCCATCCCTGCTTGTGTTTGATATCAAACAGCTCTTTATTTGTGGTGCGGCGCAAAGGTGCGCCAACTGCAAGGCGTTGTTACAATTTCCATTACCCGGCCTACTTATGAGCGCAGAAATATCCACCTTCATTATGCATAGGACTCTTGACAATCTCCTCCTAGGATTAGGTATGTGTGTGACGGGGAGCGTGCGAGCAAGCGGGGATCAGCCAAAAACGGGGAGAGAATATAAAAATATGCAAGGTAATATGTATATTTGTCCCTCACCTCTATGTCTTAGTGCTATATGCGCTCCCGTCTGGGTTGCATAGCGTATTATATGTTAAACTGCCTATAATAACAGAGATCTAGCATATTCCAAATGAAATGTGTGGAAAAAAAAAAAGCCTTTGGGAATTTTCAAAAAACCTGCCTGCATGCACAGGCATATCAAATTATAACAAGGCTAGAATGAATCTTCTCTTTGTATTTTAATCCTGATTGGCAATGAGAAAATGTCTCAGGGATAATGAGGTAGATAATACACAGGGGTGTTTATAAAATGATCTTTTTCGGTTTTTGCCTTTTCATATGACAAGGTTCCTAAGATGTCCAGAAAAGTCTGGAAATTAAAAGAAATGTAAAAAAAAAAAAAAAATTAATAATCAAGTGCTCAAAAAGTTTGTTTTCAGATACTTAGACATTCAATTCTTTAAAAGACAAAATACAATTGATATTTAGTTGACAATTGATTTTGACTAGTCGCATCAAACTTTAAGATTTTGTTCAAATGAATGGTCATTTTGCTTTTTGGCTATTACGATAAATGTACAAAAAGGCTACTTTAGTTATTTTTTGTTGGATTACGAATTCAACTGGCTTTAATTCGGATGCTAAGAAATGCATAAAAATTCCTAACTGTTTTTTGTACCCACATTTGATCAACATTTTTATATGTCAAAGATAACCTGAGTAAAAAGGCGGTTTTCAAATTGAGAAATGGACTTGTTAGTGTGCATTTCGCTTATGGTCAGAAAACTGATAGTTCTATATTCTTCTTTAGGATCTTCTCACGAGAAAACAATCGCTATGCCTCCATCCATGACAGCATGAAACCTTCTCCAGATTGTCACAATACTGATATCATGTTTGTCAGTGATCGTCGTTGATTTTCTTTTGCCTGAAAAGTTAGTTTTCCACCAGATGCTATGGGACAAACGCTTTCTAAAAAGTTCCACTTTCATTTTCATTAGTCCACAAAATATTGTCCTAAAAGATCTTGTTGTTCAAGATGGTTTCTTTTTGCAAATATGAGGCTTTGCAGCCTTTTTGGTCACCTGTTATGATTCAATGTCTGTCTGGTCTATGGACCACCACACCCACCTCCTCCACTGCAATCAGTGCAATATCGCTCACCTGTGATCCACACTATTTAAACGCCCTCCAGCTTCCTGGTCTCTGCCAGATTATTGAGAGCTACTGCCAGAGTTTTTTTTTCCTTGCCCTCATCTAATCTTGTTACATCGCTTCTGTGCCTTGAATTCTCCTGCCTTGCTCTCGTCTGACTTCTACAAAGATTCCCCATCTCTGACCATCAACTTTGTTTCTGTACCCGGACCTTAGGGTTTCGCCCATCACTTGGATAAATAATCAGACCTCTGCCTCTTCATGTATTACCCTATCATTTTTATTTTCCCCTTTCTATTCCAAATATTAGTGACAGATTCCACTACATGTGTTTTTAACTGAATCAAGTCTGCCCATGACTCCATGTCCATTTTACCTACTGTGGCACCTTGTCTGCCAATCATGAAGCACGAGCTCCGTGAGGTGTATTCTGTTCACCTCAAGGAAGGCCCTTTTGCAAGGCTCTTATACTTATCCTGAGAAGGAGAAGGTTAGTGGCTTTTGTTTTGAGTCGTCTCCGATTCATTGACTCTTTATAAAGCCATTAATCTGTCTTCCCTCCTCACGGAGTCTCTACGGCATTCTCCTCCAGAGGTTTTCTGAGTTTTAGACTTAAAATATTTTTTAATGTGCTCTGTACCTGGCTGAATGTCCAGGTCCTTTGTCTGGTTCATCCTCAGTAGTTTTGGTCTTTGAATGCTCCCCGTCGCCTTTATATTGTTGAATCAAGGACACCGACCCTAACCTACCCAAGACAAGCAACCTCGTAGTTGAGTGATCTTCTGGATGAGTCATTGATTCAGAATGCAATCATTTTCATAGGTTGGCCAATCCCAGTGATCCGTATTCCATGCTGTGGTTTACTGGAGTCCCAAAAGGCAATGAAAACACTTGATAACACTTTCCAGGAGTCATGGATGCCATTTAATTTCTCATATTTTCTTGTATCCCTATAGATCAGGGTAAATTAGTTGCTTCTTCCTACTTTATGTTTATTATTAAGTCATCTTGGAATTCCTAAGGGCTATCAGGAAGTGGACTTGACTGCTTCCTGCAGAATCTCCTTAAATTGCACTCAACAGCGGTCAATTGTTGGTTTGGCAAGAGGGCATTTTTGTTCCAAATATGGCCATGTTGGTTTGTAAAGGAAATAAATATTTAAAAACTGCATTTTGTGTTCTCACATCGTCTTTGTCCGATATTTAAATTAGTTTGATCCGTGACATTGCGTTTGGTCTTACAAAAGGCAAAGACAGAAGAAATCTCTGAAGTAACACTTTCAGAGAAATGTAAAACATTCCCTTTATTAAGTCTGAAACTTCCAGTGTTTTATACAATTATATGTTTGGGAAAGGTATATTTTCACTATTCCCATGTCTACATGAGCATACTGTTAAAAGTCTGTATTCTGTCATTTCAGGCAGATGATAGTTTTCCAGCTTCATACATTTTCTGATTTTTCATACTGTTTTGAGCTGAATGAGATGGGTCAGAACAGGCCGCAGTCGAGGTGGCTCCGGCTTCTACAAAAACTGTGGGAATCTTTCGTGTAACCCACAAAGTGAAAATGAAGATCTTGTGTTTTAACACCTTAAGATTTTGCCCGTACATTAACATGTTCTTCCTCATTATCACATCATACATGCTATCTCCCCTCACAGCTTGCAGCGCAAGAGATTTCATTAAAGTAGTGCCTTAATTATGTAGGTGTTGAAATTTAATTAATGAAAGAAGAGAGCAGCTCAATTACTCTGACACATTTTTGACACTTGTTCAGACAAAGAGACAGATCTTGTATTAGCAGTCCCTTGAACATTTCTGCTTTTTTTTTTTTTCTCCAGCCATTGTGTGTGTAGCCTATGCAACCTGACTTCACAGATGCTAAGCTTACACCTCGCCATCGATCATCCCCCAGCACTGTCAGAAGATTTGACAGCAAGATTCTCCTTTCACTAGGCCTCATAGTAAAAAAAAGCATTCAGTGACAATGGGAGGAAGAAAAGCCCTTCTTTTTCTGAACTGCTTTTCGATATCAGATTTCCATGCATTTAAGAGAAAGTTTATGCTTACAGCACACAGTGTTCTTCAACACCTGAAACAAAGAGTAGAGAAGACATGTTCATTAGAAGTTGAATACAAGCCCTGAAAACTAATTTTGTTGCCATGAAATGCTAACAGAGTTCAAATATTTAAAAATGTGGAAGTTTTGACTTGCTTTCTGTGTAAAAACCAATAATTCTTGGTTATTGGTTTTTATTATACCGGCTTTAATATTCGGTATAATAATAATAATTTGAAGAGAATTACTAATGAGATAATGAACTGAAACAACGAAAGATTTATTTGTCTTGACCAACGATAAGCTGCCATTATCACTGCTGTGTAAAACCCAGAGATTACAAAATATCCACCAGAAGCAAAAGTCTTAAAGACATGCAGATGATATGTTTTCTGATGTTACTTGCCTTATGTGTGTGTGTGTGTATGTGTTTGTTTTTTTTCCCCAAATCCTTTGTTTGGTTGTTTTTTTTCTATTGTTTAGAATTTTGTTCCATTGTTCTCTTACTTCTGCTGAAATCTGATCTGTAATGTGTGACGATTGTTTTTTCTTCTTTTTTTTTCACACAAGGTTGTAAGGGTGTGTTTTCCTGTCCAACTCTAGTACTGATTAACTCAGAGACAGGGAACACCCCAGACGGGTTGTCAGTCTTGCATAAGGAGACACAGACCTACAGGACTGATAGCAATGCACAGAAACACTTACACCACACCAGAGAGGCCAATTAATATTACATGTGTCGTTTTTGGCCATGAGAGAAAGCCAAAGTACTCAGAGGGAACCCATATATTTATAGAGAGTTGGTTAAAACTCCTTGCAGAAGTCTTCTGGCTGGGACTGGGACTAAGAACCCAGCCAGGATCCTGTTGCAGCAAAGTAACAACTGTGCCACTATGCTGTGTAACTAAATTAGTCTGTGAAAAAAAATACATTGAAATTTAGTTGCGTCATAAAGTAGGTTTTTTGATTGCAATTCAAGCAATTCGACGTTTTTTTCTCTGAAGCATCGAAACATGCAGCCAATCTTGGTGTTCATAGCTTCCTAGCAGGTGCCTACCTAGCCAGTTTCCCTGCTTACCGTTCCTCAGAGATACAGTGTGTCTCACAGTGGGTCCTGACATGACCTCTACTCATTTAGGATTGAAGTCTGGAACAAAGCGAACCACACAAGTCCAGAACTTTACGTTCCCGTTTTTCAAAGAAGCCTAACTTCTTTAGATTTGGCCTCAACAAAGATTAGCTGTGCTACTGCCACAGTCGGCTCTATATTCCTCTGTGAAAGGTGCAGAATGGTGGACACAATGGACGCAGGATTTCTCATTGAGGCATCTTTGATGGAGATTAGAGGAAAAAAGCCTAGGGAAACATTTGCCTCTGCAGGGTTATTTTTCTTCTTTTGTTTTTTTCCTGGTGATGCCAGCGAGACGCTATTACACAACCCTCAGCGGCGTGATCTCTGAGAAAGCATAGGGACAGTGAGCATGCTGGTCCGTGCCAGAGCCAGAGCACCGGATGGAATATAATGAGACAAAAATAAAAGAACAAAGTTTGTGTCTGTCTTGCTTCACTGTGGGGATGTTCATATAGTACCAAACCCTGGATGGTCTTAAGTGCAGCAACGCCAGCCAGCCCAGTCAGCTCAGCTGAAGCCATGTCACAGACTGCCTTTGATGTTGGGTGG
The DNA here is from genome assembly GCA_010277075.1 of Poeciliopsis retropinna. Classification (NCBI taxonomy): domain Eukaryota; kingdom Metazoa; phylum Chordata; class Actinopteri; order Cyprinodontiformes; family Poeciliidae; genus Poeciliopsis; species Poeciliopsis retropinna. The sequence goes on from VMRM01000019.1 coordinate 7,627,529, forward strand.
GAGTCCAGAGGGAGGAGAAGACGAGGGGAGGAGGGATAAAGAGACAGAGTGTGGTGATGGTGGATAGACTGCAGCTGTTTTGGCCTCTTCATCGGCACAGCTGACATGGCAAGCGCTAACAATAATTCTTCTTTCTAGCTCTGCGCCTCGACCCTCATCCTCCTTCATGCTAGCCCCCTCTTCCCAAAGCTTCCTCTCACTCCTCGTCGGGGTGGCTGCAAATGAACATGCACACACCCGCAAGCAAGTGAATCAAAGTAAAACTCCCAAGCACCAGAAGAAAAGAGTGTCTGATTGATTGCAAAGCTGCCCTGGTTCAGGCTCATAGAAGCACATAAGCTGTCTATGCAATCATAACAACAGTGAAGGCAAAACTGGCGAGAGGGCAGGGTCAGTTGTATTCTTATATTTCAGTTAATGTTCAAAGTATTAAATGATTTGAAGGAGTTTATCCCTGAGAGAGCACTTGGACATTCAGCCACAGAACTGCAGCGTTCTTGTTAACTTCAAGTTCCCCCCCTGTGACATGGCAATACACTGCACAAGTCAAAGCGAATCCTTCTAATTTCTTTTCTTGCTCAGGAAACTTTTAGTGAAAGCGTTGCTGGAAGCTCAAGCTGATGCCTTTTGCTTGTCATTGTGTAGTGGAAGTATCCTGTGACATAATGAAATGGTCCAGACAACTTTGCCTTTTTTGAAGAACGCAGTTTTCCTAGCAAGAATTGTGAAGACAAAAAACACTTTTATGGCAAGAATCTAAGTTATTTCTTTGACTGTTCCTGGTAGAAATACATTATACTGTATTATTAAAATGCAGTTGGTGAGTAAAACGTGCCTACTTATTTTTACTCTATTTATGGGTAAAAATCAACCATCTTCACGGAAGCAAAACAGAAATTTTAAATTACCTTTCAACTCGCAGTTCTTGATGATCTCCAATCATTAAAACCTGGAAAGAGTGTGGCACAACAGCTAACCTACAAAAAAAGTTACCTTTCACCTAAACTCAAACCGAGACCAAAAGGCCTTCAATTAGAGAAGCAACCAAAAGGCCTATAATTCTCGTGTGAATCCACAGCTCTGGTAGAAAAATCTGTGGCCTCACAGATTTTCCTTTACTTTGTCGTGCAGCAATGCCACCAGCTACAAAGTATCACCACTGTGTGTGACAGTTTGTATAGTGTTGCTGTGCTGCCAACCTTGTTTTTAGTCCTCCAGACATTCTTCTGTTCATTGTGGTTTTGTCTTTTCTCTCATGACGGCACTCTGGTAAGAAGACCCTGGCTTCCATTTGTAACACGATGCGAGGCAAAACAAACTTTGGTGTAGTGTTGGCTAATCTGTGCATGGGAGTAAACGAACAGCACTATTCAAAGGTACTGATTAATTTTCCATCCCTCCAACTCTGTCTTTAAAGATAGATTCTAACATCTCTTTACAAACTTGGTTAAATAAAAGCCAGGTAAATTTATTTTAAGTTATTCAATCTAAGCTGCTGTTGGAGTCTTATCTGTAGAAAAAAGTTGAGTGAAGCACATGAATTTTGGCACTTTTTTCTCCCCTGGGCTACTTGAGAGTCTGATTCATACTGTTCTGTATTAACATAGCTAAAGACCCATTTCTCTTCAAAGTTGGTTTGTAGATGCCCACAGATTACGGTTGGTGCTCAGTGGAATAGGTTAAATATGTCCAGATATTCTGTGAAGACATAAATGAATAGGGGACAATTCCCCCCCCCTCTGAACTATTGTTAATTCTCAACTTTTTAATGATGCCCCTTGGCTCCAGAGAAACATCACACACCTACAGGCATTGGTACCAATCCAGAAGAAAAGGAAAAGTCATTATTGTAACCGAGAAAGCTAATTTCCCTGGATGTTTAACATTACCTTTAAAGAAAAGGCATGACTGTTGGGATTTAAGCCCCTATCTGTGCCACTTTTACACACACACACACACACAAAAAATACTATTTCAGATTCAACAAATTACCAATATGACACTCATTTACCAATAATCATGACTGGGAGAAACCTCTGCTGTTTGCATAGAGTATTGTGGCGTTGGATATATTATTTTTACTGCCAGTAATACTTAAAAAGATATTTCAAGATGAAGCCTCTGCTTGATATTTACCAGTCCAGCTCTTAAAATGGCTTCTCTATTAACATTAAATATTAGAAAGCGGCGAATTACATGTGCTTTTATACCAGATTGTAGGAAGCAGATGACTTTTGCAGCCTAAGTGTATGTGTCTATGCATTTTTCCTTTAGTATTTTCTTGAAATTCTACAATATCTTATAGTTTTTACTGAAACAAAGCAATCAACTCAGATCTTTACAAAAGAAATGCAGGTCATAAATTATATGATTTTAAAACATTTCTATACAAGCACAAAAAAACCCACAAAACTTTATAACCATATTCTTCTAAAACTAGAAGGCATTACCATGTGGTTAATAGCATGTCATCTGGAACATCAGAGCATGACTGAGCATTATTTTAGACTGAAAAGAGATTAAGAAAGAGAAGATCTAACAGAAATATGTCTAATCTTTCTGTGGCTGGTTATTGACAAGGCATTTAATGCGCAAGGATTATGAAATAATTGGAATACTGGCTTCTAGAGAACAAACAACTCAAAGCTTATAGGTAAATGCACAACAAATTCAGCCAAGCACCGTTTATTCCTAAGCTTCCTTTTACATGTCTACAGTTGGGGGGGGAAAAAAATCACTAAAGAAGTAACTTGTTCTTGTTTCCCAATGACTATGTTGATATTTTCACTTTAATTTCTTCTGCTTCCATTCATTACTGCTACATCTTTACACACCTCTACATGACTCGCTGACAAAAAGTATTTAATTGATGCAGTTTGTAGTAGCTAAAAACATTTTTTTATGTGTTTTATTGTAACAATGGTGGCCACATCTGGAGCAGAAATTACCTCCACCTAAATTTCAGCCACAATCTGTTTATATTTATTTATTTTTAATCATAAGTGGTGTTTCAGCAGGAATGAAAGCAGATTGGGTTCACCACAGGCCATTTTTAAATTCACAGATTTCAGCCACTGCATAACATTTCTTCTCATGTCCTTCCCCTCAGTATATAAATGTTCACTTTATAAGTTAAACGGCTACTTTTGTTTTGGATTCCCATTGATTCCAGAGTTTGGTGTTTTAAGTATAATGTCATTGCCCTTTGGAAGTTGTCGGATAATGATTTATATATGTTATATATTGCGGTTATTTAATTTTTACTAATTTGTCCACCTGGATGTTGCCATTTCTGTTCCCCCTCCCACACACACACAATTTTAGGCTATACAGTATGTTGCTCTCAGAATACATCGGCTTAAAAGATATCTCAAAGCCACACCAAACTGTGTATAGCAATATATTTCATCTTCATCAATATTTTTTAAGAGCAGGTATTTTCATCTTGACAATGTTTGGATATTATAATGAAATAACGATATTTGCTGTCACAGTGCAAATGAATCTGAGCACATTCAGAAGCATTTACTCTGGGCTCCCATCACAGTAACAGTTATATCCGAACATTTGCATAATTTTGTTGCAGCTATGGGCTCATTACGCTGCACAGCGGCAGAGCATCCATCAGTCCAGTGCAACCTTTATATTGATTTTGTTGTCTTTTTAAGGTGATGAGATTCTATCTGATTGCTTCCCTGTACAGTGGGTGAGAGTCTGCATTATTACTGTGTTGGTATTCTGGCCATGTTTCCCTCGACTATCCCAGGAGGAAGTTCATGCATAATGGATTAATTGTTGCTCACATCCACATGTAAAGGGCCTACAGGTTAGTATGCCCACAGTCTCACGCTGCCCAATAGGTCAACTAAAAGTTCGTGCCCAGCAATATCGCTGCAAATCCGTAAAAACAGTTCAATTAAGTCCACAAATGCTGAGCAGTAACCAGTGAGCGAGTACTAAAGAGCCATAATAGGTACCTTTCGAGAAGTCCTCTATTTCCAGCATCTTCAAAACTGACATTCATGCCTGGTTGTTCTCACACAGACACACACAGATGCGCGTATTTAAAGGCACTGGTCCCAGTGGAGAATGACTTTGTGAATGTCAATGCGATTCAGTGGTGACAGGGAGCCGTGTCAGCAGTGAAATGGGCCCTATGTTGAGAGGAATGTAATGACTCGCAAGACAATTGGAGTCGAATATGGAACGGCTTCCACTTTGTTGTGACGTGCTGAAAAAGGGTGACAGACGGACTAGCAAAGCAAGCAAAGCAGGAAGGAGTCGTCCTCCTCCCTTTCAGCCGGTGCTCCCTTGGAAATACGTTTCCACTCAGGCGTTTTTTATTTATGCCAGCTCCACCGTGGGAATGCTGTGGGATATTGGTTCTGTCTGAACCTGAGTGAAAGGCCCAACTCTGTTCTTTCTTGTTATACCTGCGTTCTTCGCTGCTGGTTTTATCTGCAGGAGACTCAGGCCCAGAGATAAAGCAGCACAAGGTTTTTACAGAGGATGATAAAGTCGTAAAAAGGCAATTCAAACAATAGGTCTCCCACATCCCAGGTAGACCTTAGTTTTTGTTGAAAATATTTTTCCCTTCAACGACGGAAGGGAACTTAATTTAGTCTTTTGCCTGGGGAAGCACAGAGATGTATGTTTTTTTTATTACTGTAAAATTCAGATTCATAGTTTAGATTTAGTGAACAAAACAAATGATATTCTTCTGAAAATGTACCATTACTTCATTGAAATGCTGACTTTTTTGTCAAAGCTGAAAAATTGTTCACATAAAAGATGCATTTTTGATCAAGTTTACATAGACTCATGATTGGGAAGAATGTGATGTTCATTTTTTATTTATTTAGCTGTTTTAATGAACTGTTTTACTTTGGTGTGGAATGAATACGTCAACCTGCTTCATCCATTCTGAAAATTAGTTCTGATGCCTCTGTGTGAAATCATTGTCCTGTAGAAACAGTTGCTTATGCCAACAGTTAGTTTGTGTTTAGGTAAAGTTGAAGAATTTGGAGGTAGTCCAGTAAAAGCAGAGGCAGTGAAACATGCCCGCCGCACAATTCTGCCCCCTCTGGACTTGATAGTTGGGTCCTCAGGTGTAAAAGCCTCAGTTTGATATGTGCTCCTCAGGATTAGAAGAAATCTGCAATGAATTCAAACGTTTTGAAAGAGCTGTTGCTTCTGAAAATGCACTTAAGTTTTATGTTGCATTATTAGTTCACCCCAAAACAGAACAGGTTCAAACATATCATTTAAATCTCAAAAAATGATGAGCAAAGCATTTCTTTCGGTGAGTGTATGTAAACGTTTGACGTGCACAATACAATTTTATTCTACCAATGACCCAAACAAACTGACAACAAATCACCAAATGCAGAACATTATTCTGCTGTGAATGAGGAAATCGAGCAATGAAAAGATCTTTGTTAATGGTGCTTCATAAATGGTGTTGGTGTTACGCTGTGCATAAATGCAATTTTTGCACAATCTATTCATGAATGCAGAGCGTCGAAACAAACACCAGCAGCTGCCTCTCTCCAAGGATCTTTGTAAATATCACAATCAGGCACTCGGATATTTAAATCCGACACAAAAGCCTCCTCGTTTCAAACATCTCTTTGATCGCTCAGCTGACGAGAGTTATTATTTCTTATTTCACTTATGATACCTACATCATATTTGCTGTTGTTGAGTGTGAAAGCACTGGAAACATCAAAAAGAGCTGCCTATCTTCTATACTACTGAGGTGAATGTAAAGCCGGATGTAAAAGCTCTCACTGGTTTTGAGGCAACGGATGTCACGAAATGGCTGGCGAGGGAATCCAGCAGCCATTTTGTGCCGTAATGAGCTGATGATGAAGGTCGGCAGGCTCAGGCAAGCTGGACAGCTCTCCGCCAGGCCCGTGAAAGTTAAAATAAGTTTTACAAAGGGACAGTGTGGGGGAAGCGGCATAGTAGGGGTTTTGTTGGAGATTAATCAACACAGCCAAGTGCTGGAGTAAGTGGCCTCAGAATTAACAAGCTGCTTGCAGTTGTTCCACCCAGAGAGCAGTGTTCTTAGATCAAAGTTGGTCATTGTTGCTGTCAAGGACGTCTTATTGCGACTATCTGTTTTTTGAATCTTTTAATTGCAGAAGTTTTTATGGGAGTGCTGAAACAACAAAAAGTTAACGGGCACAATTAGGGAAATCAGAAGCTGCATTCGTTTTATTGCTTCCAACTTTGAAGATTGTAGAGCCATACTGACTTTCTAAAATTTTCTTCTCTTTGATGTTACTTTATTCAGTTCTGGTATGTAAGTGTTAATAGCTGTAAGATTGGAGGCTATTCCAAATGTTTCTGAAATAAAGACTTTATTTGTGTTCGTCTATTAATTACCATCCTTGGAATACGTCCTGCCTATTTTAGAATGTTACAGCTGTCAGAACATTTCACAGGATCTCACTGGAGGATATTGTAAATAACAGCAAAGTCTGGTGGGGGCTGTACGAGATTTCACTAAATAAGAAGCAACTACTCTTAGGTGTTTTGTGTAGTTTTTACACTATACAAAACAGTCTAATGCAAGAGTCTCCAATTCTGAGTCCTAGAGCTAGTGTCCTGAAGCTTTTTAATGCATTCTGGTTCCTGCACCAGAATCAAATTGTCTCATTATAGGCCTTTGCCAAACTAGATGGCATACTGAAGAGGTCATTCAACTATTTGATTCAGCTTTGTTGGAGCAGGAATGCATCTAAATATTGCAGGACAATAGCTATTGAGGCTGAAGTTGGAGCATTCCATATAAAATAAAGTTTTGTTTGGGCATGAAAAAAATCAATAGATTGGCCCCCTTTACTTGGCTGCTTGATCACAGCAAATCTGTCATTGCCAAATGATTTTTTTTTTCTTTGCAGGTAGGATGTCTGCAGCATTCCCAGACATCCTACCGAAATCCTATTGGATCACATCTACATGTACCCATCTACAGAACCACCTAAAGAATTTTCTCTGCATTAAAGTGGGTGGCTTCAGCATCCTTTCAAAGTATTGCAGTCTTCAGTTAATGGCATCAGTCCTTTCACCAGCTTATCAGGACCATCAGAGATTAGTGGGTTTTCTTTCTGTAAAATGTCCTGCAAACTTTTGATCTGGTCAGAGGCTCTCGCCGCATCATCAGTGCTGTCAGAAGAAATAATGCAAAGGAAAAACAAAAAATTGTAAGGGTATTCCTTAAATGATGACCCACAACAAGGCTCTTTTAAAAAAAGCATTGTAGGATTATTAGCTTCTACCCAGGGTCTGTCCTTGCCCTTATATGACCCCTCTCCCTACATCATAAAATAAATACTATGTTATATCTTTGACACTGCAGGAACAGGCTTAAGTGCAATATTGAGTTGTGAAGTTTCCACCTATTACATCATGAGATATTGCTCTCTGTGTGAAAAGCGAATTGTCATTGTGGTAAATTTAAGGGTAACTTACAGAACTTAGACAAGGAGACCATGAAAGAGCACAGGCAGTAACAGGAGAAAAAAACAACAAAACAAACAATGAAAACCAGCAAGCTTTTAATATACAGAGGGGAGAGTTCAGAATGTCACCTTGAAGCAGGTGAGTTAATCAGAGGATTATGAACAGCTGTGGAAGAAAGCAAACTAAACTGAGCTAGACACAAAGAAACAACAAACCAAGGTAAAAAAAGACGCACTGATTTAAGGAGGAAAGAAAATCCAAATGCACAAAAAACTGAACACAGGAACAAATTAACATGGATGGCAACACATTGTTGGCAATAATGAATGCAGAAAAATGAGCTAGATATGGCAAAGCCTTTAACCTTCCCGGGATCTGAGCACGACGCTCAGGAGGGGAGAAGGAGCGGTGGGAAGTTGATGGAGATCTGTCCCATCAGACCGTCAGTTTCTGTAACCATACCAAAACCAAAAACCTCATAAAAGCACATACGGGGTCAGTGCGACTGTGCCTGACCGCACACAGAGTGAAAAACTTGTGGGGTCAACAACCCTATTTCTTAGGACTGCAAGACAGTTAAACAACAATGAATAATTCATAAGTGATCAAAACTTCTGAATTACAAGTTCAAGAATAACAAGTTTGTTATCAAAAGTCTTCTATTCAAATTAATTTTGTGTTAGAAAAAAGGATAATTTGCATGTTGTACGTCACGTTGGCAGGTCAGAGCTTTGTAAAAATCAACAATTTAAAAAAATAAAAGGTAAAATTCACCTTGCAGATGTTATCACAATGAAAGCATTAGCAAGCTGACATCAAACATCAAACCAAATGTAAAATAATATAGCAAGCCAATGACTCCAAACTTATTTCAAAAATTTGTTTTCATTCAACACAAAAACACAAAGGCAACCCACCGGTACTAATCCCCTTACCCCTATTGTCTTGCAGGGATTGAAATGTCTTTTAAGTGCTCAGCCACAGTCAATTACTGTTGACTTACAGTAAAAGACAAATCAATTCTTTCTCTTTCGCTGTGCGATGTTGACTCCTGCTGAGGCAACACAATGGCTTTTTGAGAGGCACAAAACAGTTTAAGCGCTCCACTTTTCTTATTTTCAGCAAGAACCATTTGCTGCGGCGGGGTTGTCTCAGAATATCAAGCACGTCGGCCAAAATGCCGGCTGGATGCATCATCAGTAACAAACTCGAGCTGCATCTATAGCTGTGTTTACCCTGGAAAATGCACTGAAACTTGAGTGACAGAACCAGTGGACCTAGCTTTTAGGCTTTCACAAGGCAAATGTGCTCAAAAGTGCAACAAAATGAAAAAAACATTAACTTGTCACTGTGGATGGCAGAAAATGCAATAATGATATAAAGCTGCTGCAGACATGTGCAAAAGAAGACCTGCATCATAGTTTGTTCATACATAATTCCAAAGTTTTTTTGGCCCAGAATGCAGACTGGTGCAAGAACCAAAGGAACAGTTGAAAATGCCCATGGTGTAAATCTCTCAGCTATAAAAAAAAACAAAAAAAAACTGATATGTTCATTTTCCAAGTCACGAAACATCTATGGCCATTTTTGCCAAATACATATTTCTGAGACTCAATGTTCAGTGGCCCGTCCTGTAACAAGACCACCTTGTTTTGAAGGGGCAGTTGGGGTCAGTTAATACCTCAGAAGGTTGTAAGGTGCAGCCGCACACTGTGGCTTGCAGGTTAAAGCTACAGGGAGCAGCCTGTGACAGTTGTCACTCGAGCGCTTTTTTTTCTTTTCTTTTTTCTTTTTTTTTTTTTTTAGAGAGAAAAGGGCCAAAGGGCTCTTCCTCTAAGCTGAATATTTTATAAATTCAGGTTAGAGAAGATGGTGTGATACTCAGAGCAACTGACCCACCACCTTTACGCTGCCAAATGAACTTCTTTCTTCTAGCCCTCTATCGTCTCAGCTTTCAGTGCAAGCTCAAAGACAGATCATCAAAACATAGCGCATTCAGAATTGATTGTGTAAGAATCCTTCTAAAAAAGAGTGAGTTGTTTAGTAGATATATCCAGACTGTAGCTTATTCTACACAAATGAGTTGCTGTTACCATAAACTAATGAAATGAAGATAATGAGGCATAAGTTTCCATTTGTTTCATGGTTTTGCATACTTAACGAGACTGCATAAAACAAATTATCATTACTCTCAAAAATGCTCATATGCTTAAGGATAAATTTTGTAGGAATTGCTTTTTCCACATTGCTCCAAATAGGTCCTGAGTGAAACATTTTGATTCTTAAAGAGAGCCCTTGCAATGTCTCAAATGAGGGTGGAAAACCAAATAAAAATCAGTTTATCATTTGTGAATTTCAAATCATGCCTCTGAGCCTAATAAGAATAATTATCATGAAGTATAGCTGTACTATTGTGTTCTTCACTCTCTAAAAGAGAAAAGGCTAAACACAGATGTGGGGATTGACAGCATGATTTTTGCTGTCTTTATGTAAATGGGGGTAATGGACTCACTTAATCAGTCGATGTTTTTCCAATCTGTTCTTGAATTTTAGTGAGGCTGGGTGGACAGTAGCCTCAGATTTCTGTTCTTTGCAGACAGAATTGGTGCCTGATGTGGTTTTCTGCTGCAGCCTTTGCATCTAAGGTAGACAGGTTGTGTGTTCAGAGAAGGTTTTTTGCATGCCAGTTGTAAAGAGTGGTTTGCAGAGGTACTTTTGCCTATCATCTCAAATGAGTCAGCCCAGCTCTGACAGCAATAAGGCATTTATATACACACAACTGCCTCTCACTGTTTAAAAAAAGAGAAACTCTCCGTTCTCTGTGAATGAAATGACTGGCCGAAAAAATCCCAGGATATCAGTCATTTTTGACATTCTGTGAACATCTCATTGGACGCAAACACCCATACCAGGTTTATTAAATTCCATCATTTCCTGATGCTCTGTTTACTTCAGTAAGTTGTCTTCTCAGCTATACACAGAGTTGGAGGCATGTAGCCGATCCGACTCTGCCTGATTCAGTTTTTCTGTTAACAAGCTGTTGAAGAAGTATATCTGTGCCTGAGGAGTATATTTGGAACAACAGAATATGTAACACTGAAAATAGTTCAGATGGAAATATTACCCTGAACCATTGCACAGGTTTAAGCTAATGCTAGTTCTATCTTACTTAACACGGTTGGTACGCCACTGTAAAACTGTGACAAATGTTAAGTAAACTACTTAGATGAAAAAAATACAGCTCAGATTTCAAATTCACTTGGTGTGACAGTTAATGTTGTCACACAGTGTCAATTAGCATTACCTTGCAAAATATCAAAGGGATAAGCAGTAATCATTTACTGTACTTAAAACTTAAATATATCTAAATTCAACTGTATGTAGGACAGATACTTTATTCTCCATATCTTGTTGGTTTGGTAATTCTGTGTAGTAATTTACCTCTGTTATATTAGAAAAAAAAAAAAACTATCCCCATGGGCTACAAAATTTACATTTGTTTGTATTTTTAACGGGTTAATCAGATACTAGCCTTATAAAATTAAACATATAGTACGAGTATGACTGGTGTTGACCTAAATTAATGCATATCAAAAGTTTATTTATGTAAACTAAAATCATAATTGATCTTACTGGCAACAATTTGTACAATTTCTGAACTTTGTGTCCAGCATTTTGTAAATCAGCACAAGCCTTCATTTTATATTGTCTGACTCATGACATTGCAGATTTTAAAATTACCAAGCACATTGTAAGAAAAAAACACAAACAGATTTTTCCAACTCTTCCACAACTTAAACTTAACAGACCCACTCCTCACTAACTGGCATAGTATAAAAGAGAGATAGGTGAAGTGTCGATAGCAGGAGATGTTTATTATTTTTGCCTTCTGCTAAGCAATGCACCTTGGGTGTCCCTGGAGGCAAACACCTTTGGGCAAATATAACAAGATGACCACAGTACTTAATAAGAAAGCGTAGAAAGGGGCTGCAGAGCACAGTGTATGTCCATGTCAATCCATACCACTTGATCCAGCATTACCACATGCTCCCAGGTAGCTCACAGCGCTTCAGTGTAGTCTAGAAATCAGAGTGGAGGTGCATCCAGACGCTCATTAAAATTTCACCTCTTGACTAATGCTGACAGCCCATGCAGTTTTGCCCGTATTTGTGTTAGTGATGATGCTTGCAGTAAAGGATAGGAGATAATTAAAACTGTTTCCAAAGCTCAGTAATCTATTTTAGGAGTTTTGACTCATTCGGGAGAGTCGGAGTAAGAAGCTGTCATATTCAGATCTAAATTTGGCCGATTTTATTACGGCATAGTCTGCTATGCATTACATAATTTAAAAACTCAACCTTTTTTTGTCAAAAAAAAAGAATTTCTATTCAATTTAAAACTTAAACTAAGCTCAGATTGAATCCTAGATAGAGATTAGAGATGTAAAACTAATCAGAAGTTCATTATCTCTAATCTTCAGTTTTGTGTAAACCTTTGACCTCTCTAGCAGATTGTCATTTCATTTTAAGGAATCAAAACCAATTAACAACAATAAAATCCATATTTTTTTCCCCCTCATGCTTTGAGCCTTCTAGTTATTTATGTAAGATGCAATGGTGAGGTCACATTTTATGGTGAGTAGCTGCTGTAAAACAAGCTTCTACCATGATTGTAAGTCAAAAACAAAATAACGGAGGCCCCATTTGAAATGTTTTTAGCTAATATGTAGCACAGTTAGAGGGGCTAGCATTAAAAAAAATTGCAGTCTAAGTATTTCCACCCCTGAAATGTCAACCCATACTTTACTTCTCAGATTTATCAGAAGGTTGTCATCACCTCTTTAACTACCAGAGGTTGAAAGCTAAAAAGCTTAAAACATAAATTAATGCTCTTTTATATTTAGCCTTCCTTTATTCTGAAATTATTATTCTCTTAATTGCTATAAAGAGTCAAATGTCTTGAACTACCTGGTTTCTTTTGAAATGGCTTGTTCCAACTCTAAGCTTCCTCTGACTTAATTGAAAACGCCTCACCTGACTCTTTATTACTATATGGTGGCCTCGTTTACGGAAGTACTATCATAGTGCTCTCATGTTCAGAAAAAGACTGTAATTTTGCCAGAAAATTAAAATCTGTCTATATTTTTCAGAAAATATTTCACCCTATATTAGAAAAAAATTGGCTGTACTGTCAACAATATTTTCTGTGGAGTCATAATCATTCGACATAAACTTTTACATTCACATTAACATGACATACAATTGAAGGAAACGTTTATTTTAAATAGAGTTATATATATATATATATATATATATATATATATATATATATATATATATATATATATATATATACATGTTCAAAATGTTTTTTTAATCTTATATTCAATAAAATTATGACGTTTTAACCTTAGACAAGTATAAACAATTCTGATACAAAAAAGTAATAATATTCACTGATTTTTATTGTGATTCAGACCTTTCAGAAATATCTGATGATGATGATGATGTTGCTTGATCTCACTGGTTCGTTTTCAGTTCCACAAAAATTCTTTCTCCAATATTCTGGGATATGGATCATGAGAAATATCATAAATTTACTTATTGCTCTCTGACAGTAACTTTTCTCACTTTTCATGTGGTTGGAAAAAAATGACTTACTGAAAGATCATGCGGTGTTTTGCTGCAAGACGCTTTTTTTTTTTCTGCAAGTGTGTAATTTGACAGATGACAAAGTGTGGTGGGCTTTATGGTCGCTGGTTTGGGAGCAACCCGCATTTATTTGATTGTGAATTCCAGGGAGTTTTATATATCTTTATTTGGAGTTCGACGCAGTGTGTTCAAACCTTTCACTTCTTCTTTTTTTTAAATTTAGGGGTAAATGAGTCAGGGGAAAAGATGACAGACCTGTGAGCTTAAACAAGAAGTTGCTGCTTGCAATGATGGAATTGATGCCCAAGAAAAGGCAGGAAGAAAAACTGAGCACCGCTAAGAATAGAGGAGAAAATCATGCAGAAGAAAAACACATTTAATGCCTTTAAATGGACTTTAATCTTTTCTTTCACCCTCCTGGTTGGGAAGGCAGAGTAATGCACCGGCAATAAATGTAGTTTATGCTGAACTGCTAAATCCCATCTTCACCCCAACTTATTTTCTCCCGCAGAGTTCAAACGATGGCACCTTTGCGGCCACGTTGTCATGTGAAACAGATCGGCTATGACAGGTCGGTGTCGCTCAGGAACAGCGGCACCTTGAAGAGGTCCATCATAAACGGATGATTCAACACCTATTTTTCTTAAGATGCATGCTAAAACTTTTGCCCAGAAAGAACATGAAGAGTTGAATTATTGTTAGTTTAACTCGAGCAGCAGCGGTTTTGCTTTGAACATGCGTGAAGCGCCGTCGGTGTTGGGGGATAATTTTTGCTCTGTGAGGCTCTGAGCATGAAGGTCACCTCTCTATCCCACTTGACTGGCTCTCAACATTATTCTGCACCAATAAGGGAGCAGAGGTCCATCTTAGCACTGATTCACGCCCATGTTGTCTGAGCATGTGGTTTTCCCAGAGGTTGTTCAGTGCACTGTGCTGCCAAACTCTCTTAAACATGCCAGGATGCACTCCTGCTTTGACGGACATCACTCCCAAAACAACAACGCCTTGTCGAGTGAGCAACATAAATCCCTTTTTAAGAGGGCTGTAGAAACATTTATTTCTCCTCACCCATTTATTTCTCCTCATTCTGCCGGGTTCTCCGAGGTGCACCTGTTGATCTGCACCACAGGCCTTTTATGGTGTAATGATATGTATTTTTGCACCAATTAAGAAGAGTTTATTTGTCCATTTGCTGCAAAATCCCCTCCAGTCCTAAATGATCTCTTTTTGCAGTCGGGGCAACCTCAGCTTTCAGCTGTTATTGAGGTCGTGTCCTCTCACCATCTGTCTTTAGCTGCACCAGGAGTAATCCTTGAGTGCACTCCCTTAGCCTTATTTAAAAGATCAAGAGAGGCAAGCAACCACTGAAATTTAAATTTAGCAAGTCGAGGCGCTAATTCTGCCTCTGAGTAGTGACATAATGCCATTTCTCTTTCCAATCTTCCTATTGGTATTACTTTAAGTCAAAATTACATTCCATCTTCACAAAGGATTGGCAGTAAGATTCAACATTTAACAACCTTCTACTTTTTTAGGATGATTTCAATAGTCTTCAACTCATCAATTGTTGTTTCACTTGTAGCTAAGGGCAGATTTAGCAAACCAGCTTTTCTTTCGCCCATTTCCTGAACTATGAAAATCAGCACACATCTGTCCTACTTGGAAATGGGACGCTCTCTTGTCTTTCTCCTTTCAAATAGTCACATTTATAACCTAGGAAGACGGGAAGTAAAAGTTACCTGAGGAAAAAAACAAAAAAAACAAAAACAGAAATAGTGTCTTCAATCAATTACCTTACAAACTATAGTCACACAGAAAGTGTTAAACAACACTAACCCAAAATGACCCGAAGCTGCCACTGGGCTAGGTCTCTGCAGAATCCATATCAGGAGCTTAAATCTACCTGTCTGATATCAAATGTGATGGATGAAAGCCAGCCAATGCCGAAGTCAGCTTTTTTTCCGAGGAGCTATCTGGTTCAGATTCACTCAGGCTCAAATCTGAATGTCACAGCCTCACTCACATCAAAGAGCTCTCCTTTTGGAGTCATTAATTCAAAGAGATGGTCCTCCCTATCAATTACAGCCAAGATTAAAATGTTTTCGAGTTTTCTTGCACAGAGTTGGTATATATATATATATATATATATATATATATATATATATATTTTTTTTTTTTTTTTTTTTTTTTTTTCACTCGAGGCATAACATCAAAGTATGGAGCTGTTTAAAAAAAAAAAAAAAAGAAAAAAGAAATCGTGTTTTTAGTTTATTGGATACATTGCTTTTCAACAAGTGTACTATAATAAAAAGGTATATTTCTAGTAAGCAAAAACCTCCAACACTGCTGCTTTAAAGCCAAAAGATGTAGAAGTTGCATGCTATAATCAATAATTCATTTCTTGTCAAAACAATCTAGTAGCTGGTTTAAACCTTTTTCAACATAAACAAACTAAAGTTTCATTTTCTGCCCATGTTCCAAGGATATATAAATCAAATTTAATAAAAGAAAATAGACAAACTATATATTTATTTCTGCAATAACTACATATGACCAACCGATAATATGTCTTGTTTTTTTCCCCAACTTCATTATACAATGAAACATACAAACATGTTGGAGAAAGTACATACAAGTCGAGATGTAAAAGAATTTTCTGTTTAAAGGGGAAACGCCTGGAGTTTTAGCCAATGAATGATTGAGGGGTTTGAAGCCTTATGCACACTAAACAAAAAAGCAAAGAAAATAAACCCTTGAGAATGTAAATAATGCTTTGGTAGGATTTGTTCCAAGAGCCGCCACCACCCGTCCCAGCCCACCCTCCTCAGACTAATTTTCCTCATCCGTCCATTTGGCTTTAAAGACCCTTTGAAGAATCTCTTTTGAGCTTGTTTGGGATGTTTATTTCGGCTGCGCATTGGCAATGCCTCGTGGTGGCACAGCTGGGAATAAAAATGAAATTGACTGATGACAACTCCAGCTGCATTTTGATGAAGAGGGCAGCGTTTGTCGACTGGAAGTGGGGGTGCGTTAGATCTTTATTGTTTGAAACAGAACTTTGAACCGTCGCAGAATCAGCATGTTCACTTTTATGCATTACGTGGTTCTGACGTGCTGATTCTTAATTCTGGATGTTTTGCGTCAGTAGCTATTGTTGCTAAACAAAGTCCAATATCAGCTAGAAAAAATTAAAGTTTTGACAAACCCTCCGTACCAGGTTATACTTACAATAAAGCCCTTTTTGCACAGGATGAGCATTATCTGGGTCCCACATGTAATAAATAAATGACTCCCCAACATCTGCTATTTATGTATTCACACAGCATAACCGGATCCTGAAATGTTGCCGAAATTTACAGATGTCTCCTGCATTGCAACGCGTTGAGAACTGACTTGAGTTGATGTTAAGACTACTTTTCTGGCTACGGCCACAGCACAGTGCTGTGTTACTGCCAGCGCTAGCCAGCTGTATAATAGAAGGCTACAAGCAGAGATTTTTTGCACACAGTGAAATTAGAAGGAAGTAAACCAGAGGATACTTACTTATACTTATCTACCGATCCTGAATAGGAGCATCTAGTTCATCTAGTTTACATAATTTGGATCAACATTATTAGGCTACTTTTTAGACTCCTGTTCTTCCAACCCAGAAAAGGAATTAGACCAGACAATACCTGTCTAGCAACCCTGAACAGGACCATCTAGTTTACACACTTCAGATCAACATTAGATTATTTTTCTTCTTTTTCTTTGGTTTATTTAGTTTGTACTTCCTTTTAATTCTTGTGAAGCACATTGTATTGCCTTGTTACTGAAAATGTTCAATAAAATAACCTTTTCAGTGAGATGCATAATTTGAACCACATTTGCGTATGATTTTGCTCCTTCTCAGTATTTCCTTTCTGATGCCGCATGTTATTTTGTTGGCGTAGGATCCAAAAGGGTTTCAATACACTCACAAATTACTGACAGTCTGTCAAATTATTACAATAGCATGCAGTCCCATAGGCTAAACTAACCTCTTTCGAATAGGACTTATGAGTGACACAAACATTCTCAAGGCACTTTACAAGACAAACTAATCAAAAATAATCATAACATGATATACATTGTGTGTATTTCATACCAAAAAGCAACATTTACTTCTACTGCTGCTATAACAGCTCCTCATATTTATTATTTATCCCTGTGTTGCCCTGGAATGGACCGGTGACCTGTCTAGGGTTTTACCCCGTCTCTCGCCCATTGACCGCTGGAGATAGGCACCAGCACCCCTACTGACCCTGCAAGGAGAAGCGTGTTAGAAAATGGATGGATGAATTTATTATTGCTGAGATGGTTTGTCAGCAGTGATGCAGGTGTTGCTCTGGTCCGTCGTGGTGTGGAAAAAGGGAGAGCCCAGAAGCAAAGCTCTCAGCTCACTGGTTTATCTTTCAATATGAAGTATTTACATATAAGGATCATGAGAGAAAATAGAAGATCCCAGATGCAAGCAGCTGAAATGACCTTCCCCTCATAAGGTTGCTGTGGTCAGAAGCTCAGTCATTGCAAAGCAGGAAAAATATGGACAGAGGTGGGCAGAGTAAACAGAAATTGAACTCAGGTAAGCATAGCAATACTTTAGCATATTCTGAACTTAAGAAAAAGTAAAAAGTAGCCATTCAAAATATTACACCAGTGAGAGGAAAAACTTTTTTTTTTTTTTTTTTTTAAAAGGTTGCTACAGAGTAACTGGTCATGCCTACTTTAATGCCTTACAATGATGCCATCAGAGTAAATGTAACTAGTTACTATCCACCTCTCAACACAGATGGTAAGGATTCTCTGTTAACAGCTGCTTTTTTATTTATTTATTTATTTTTTACTTGTGAAGTTTCTGACAGCCAAACTGTCAACCTGTAGTGATGGATGCCTTTTATGTAAAGCACATAAAACAACCTTGAACATCACTCGTCTTTGCATTGTATGGTTTTCTTTCTTGCAGGACTGCGCTAGCATTGTGTAGGCTAGAAAAGACAGTAATTTAAATGATAATGAAAATGATGTCTTTCCACTTACCAAGGTAAGTTATCGGTGCACTCACTTGCAAACCTCAACAGTTGAAACCCTTTGTTCAGGGTGTAAAATAAAAAAAACACAGGCGCTTTGTCTGCCTTCTTTCTTCCTTCCTTCTGCCTTCTTTCTTCCTTCCTTCTTGTCCTTACGTCAGATGTGTTCCTAAAGGTGAGCAATCAATACTACAGCTCTCATGCTGCAAGGCTGTAAACCTGAAATAGTACCCATGACAAGCCCTTGCAGGTAATAGGTCAGATGTATTGACAGATCTGTTCATAAACACACATTTTAGTACGGCTCCGTGTAAAATGTTATGTTGAGGTACGGAGTGAGCAGCGATAAATTCACGTGGTTTACCCATCTCCAGGTAAAAATGTTGACGTTCACAAGCGCTGTGGCTCTGAGTGTTTTGTTGGCAGGGAAGACATGTTTGATAAATCACTGTTAGTGCCTCAACTTTTCTGAAACTTAAAGTAACCTTTACAGTCAAAGTAATTCTGCAGAACTGCAATCTGTACTTTGGACCACATACCATTTTCTCCTTGTGAGATCACAATGCAGTTCCCAGCAATTATATTTCAAAAAGTGCCATCATGAAAATGACTGTGCGGTAATAGGAAGTTAATGCTACACCGCAAAATGACATTTACTGCTCACTTTAGTTGCATCATTGTGTTCGATTGGAGGGCTTCCATGCACTTGGGAGAAGCAATTCTTCTAAGTAAACAGCACTGGAGGCTCTTTCTGTAACACCATATTAGCTCCTTCTTATCATTCATTCCCTTTAGAGACGATAGAAAATAATTACACTTGGAAAAATTTATTTCATACATCTTACCTTGGCTCCTTGCAGAATATTTGCAGTTTCAGAGTTTGAACCAAATTTGCTGTCTTTGTGTATGTCCCACTCAGCATAACTCATTTAATAATTTAAAACTTTAAGCAAATTGGGTGCTGTGGTGGTGCAGGGTTATATCGCACAACCTCGACGCGGTCATCACAAGTTCGCATCCTGGCCTTTTTGACCTTTGGCGAATATCTTCCCCCTCTCTCACTACCTGCCTTCCTGTTCACTCACTGTCAAATAATCACCAGCAGAGCCAAGAAAATCCTTTAGAAATATCATAAAATTCAAGCAAGCAAAAATTAAAAAAAAAAAAAAAACCCTGGAGAGATTGATTAATTTTCAGTTTACCATTCTGCATTTGTGAATATTGATTAGTTTGCACGTTGGTAAACAACATCTCAAAATATTAACTTGAGAAACATTACTTTGACTCTCAATTCAATAACACAGACAAACACAAAGCATTAACTCAGGATTAATTCCAGTGGAGAAATTAGACAGACACAAAGTTGATGTCTGCAATAGCTTCGTCAACAGTTCTGTTCAGGAAAGAAACAATCGACACATTAGGGCTGGGCTAGGAGTACTTTCTATGGGAGAGAAAAAGAGCACACAAAACTTCTGTCAATGAAAGGAAATGCAGCTATAAAGATCAGCACTAAGCCAGGAGCAGTTCCTATGGAAATACGATCAAAGAATACATCCAAAGTCAATTGGAAATTGATGGCAGCAGTAGCTCTGTCAGAAAACCTATTTTTGCATCACTTTTAAGTGTTTGTGACACATTTCCTCTACGTAGAGGCAAACCACATACCTGTCTTTAAGAATTTTTAGTTGTTTTTTTTTTTGTTTGTTTGTTTGTTTTTGTGGATAAACAGAGAAATTGTCAGGTGTCAAAAGTATGAAGACTGCAGTTACCATCAAGACAAGATTCTCAGGTGGTTACCAGTACACTGACTGGATCTATGCCCAAACACAGAGTTAAGTTTTCACTGAGATCTACGTCTCTTCTCTCTGCGCAGCAGGTCAGTCTCACTGTTTGACAATTTGCTTATTAAAATCTAATGGTGTGTATTATAATAGTGAGTGTAAAAATGAAGATCCATTCCTTGAATAACTTCCAGATTTTTTTTTTAATGTAGTATGGTTTTGAAATCATCCTTGAAGAGATTAATATGGATATTGGCTTCATTTAAATGTACAAATTATTGCTAAAAATTAAGATTAGATAATGGTTAGTAACATATAACCTCAGATTTGATTGGCTTTGCTTGTAAACTGTTGTCTCATTACAAGAAGGCTCCAGGTTTGAGTTTCTCCTGGGTTTGAGCTGTAGATTTTTCTCAGATTTTCCTCCGAGAACACACAGTTTCTCAGAGGAAACTGTGTGTTCTCACTGCGTATCTGTGAGATTTCTCAAAAAATGCTCCAGCTTCCTTTTCCAGTTCAAATACGAGCCCATTAAAAAAATCAATTCATTCTGAACCAAGTGGACTTGTAATTGTGCGTGGCAGCCTCCAATTGGAATACCTTGGCAAGGTTTAGTTTTGCTACAAGAACTTATAGCTTCCATTTGGTTCTCTACTACTTCTAGAAATAGTCAAAAACAAACAAAAAAACAACGACATTTTCTGTCAATATATTTTTGGTGTCTTTTCCTCCGGTCATCCTTCCTTTCTTCCTCTTTCATGTCCAAAATTCTTGTATCTTTAATTCATTGCATTTGTCCTTCTTTTCTTTTCTTTGCGGTATCATGTCATGCTTTTTCTGACTCCTTGAACTCTTGCCCGTTTCCTTTATTTCTTACTTTATGTCCTACCTTGAAAGTTTTCTATCTTACTAAGTCCCTTCCTTCCTTTCTTCCTTCCTTTTGTCTTTCCTTCTTACTTTCACTTCTTTCCTGTTTCTTTCTCTCTTTTTCTCACATTGCTTGTTTAAAGCCTGCCCACTGTTTAAATATTGACCCTAAATTTAGTACTCCTTCTATTTTTAAACAATTTTAAAGATCCGGAAACCCAGCAAATGTTTAGTATAGAAACTAAATTTGTAGGAATCTAAGAAAAAAATTGTTTAAATGCCTGAAAAATGTTATGTGCAGACGTCTCGAAGTCAAAAATTTAATCCCAACATACGTTCAGTGGAGACCCTCACAAGGAAGAAGCCATCTGCCCTCTCACCCTCTTTGTCTTTCTGTCTCCTCTCACTAATAAGCTGTGCTGTTTTCTTCATGCATGAGGGACATGTTTGCTCCTCTCCTTCAGTCAGATAGATAGCAGGGGAGATGGATGTGTCAGTCAGCACTGCCTCATCTCTCTCCGGTGGCCTGTGTACCTCAGGTTGTTTAGAGGTCTTCTGGTTGCTACACCACACACACGGCTTGTTTTCGAAAGTCTTAGATTCTGTTTTGGGAAAGCAGGGCTGGTTCAGATGTTTTTGCAGCTGCTCTAAGATGTTGGGTTTCATGTAATTTTGTAATTTTATTTTATTTTTTTTGAAAGACTTCAACACTTAAATATGTAAACAAACTAATAAAGTGCCTCAGATACTGTGATGATCTTAGCATTTGGTTGCATGGCTGTTTATTCCTTCTTTTTTTGCTTTTTGTGACGATGTAGCCACCCCTCTCCGACAGAGACTGGAACAGTCAGTTCAGTACATCTCCCCATCTGCCTCTTTGCAGCGTCGTGTCAATGAATAACAAGGACCCAGCCACAATCTCCAATTATGCAAATCAGTGACAAGATCCAGATATAGGGTTGTTTTTGGCAGATTTTAATGCAGATGAACTGATGGTTTAGAGCTTTATAATACACCGCCTGGCATGGAAAAAAAAACAACAACAAAAAAAAACAATCAGACTCCTTAAACAGAAAGCATGACCCAGGATGGTACAGCGTTTTAATCAACCCTTCCTTTCTTAATTTGAATATCATACAGGAACTGGGTAAATTTAAACAAATCACTCCATGTTTCCATTGCTCCTCTTGTGTGTTTATGCTCCTCAGCAAGCTGAAGTTTTGCCGTAGCATGTTACATTCACTTCATCCAAGATTTTCTTTCAGTCGACTTTTTTACTTTGATGGTTCTCCACTATATTTCCACATTTTACAAACTTCTTAAGATGACCCCGTATTGGACTGATATTGGTTTCATTCAGGCCAAGTAACTTACGCTTTTTTTGTTTTGTTTGTTTTTCTGGCCTGTGCTTCTACAGCCCTTTATTAAGTCCAGAGGCCCTCAGAGCATTTCACATTACATTCAGTCATTCACCCATACTTTTTTTATATAGCAAAACAACAGCTGGCTTGATTCTGATGGACTCATAAAGAAAATATGTCTAGAATAGTTAGAATAAAAGAAAATATCCCCATCTTTGCTCAGGTTACTACTCTACCTGTTCATGTGTATGTGAGGTGAAGGAAAATGGATATATTGATCTTGATGTTCAAATTTGAAGCTCTTGCACTTTTCCTTGGTTAAAAGGATGTGATACTTTTGTTCTGCTTTTGACCAGAAAGTGTAAAAAAAACAAACTAAAAAGCATATTCTTCGACTTCAGTCGATGTCATGTTTGTAAAATGAAGCCACACATTGTTTCCCCTTTGTGACGTTTAAGATAAAGGTGGAGGGAACTTTTTTCTGCCTCTTTAAAGTCCATTAATTTCCTGCACATCATTAACATGCTTTTTGTTTGACAATGTGATTTCAAACAGGCCACAAACTGATGAAAGGTGCCACGGTTGCAATTAGTTCCCTTCCCACATAAAGTTTCTTTCACCACAGTTAGATCTCAGGTCTTTGTAGCAAGCCCGTCCAATCAGCTCCCTTTTGTTTTGAGCAGTCCCTTGTAGAGACTCTTGTAATTTTCTGTCAGTTAATGACTGCTAAGAGCCACATTAAAAAATTTCACTCATTTGTTCTTGTGCTGAATACCATCAGCTCATGCTTAGTGGTGTATTGTTGCACAAATGACCTTTAGCAGTTTTTCTTTCAAATTCCTTAACCTTTTATAATGCATAAAGTGTTTTTTTTTTATGAGAGCTCCAGTAGGTTTACTCTCCACTTATACATAGAGGTTTTATTGAACTTTCAGAGTTAGCTTTACATTTCCTGAATTTTCCAGACCAAGGGGTCTAAGTTTTATAATTGCTGAGTTCCAGATTAAGAATCAAGGATATAACCGATTGCCACACAGGAAAAATGAACAAGTCAAACTAAATGAGTTTTTCAGAACTGAACAGTCTCATACTCTTAATCTTGTTTATAGGTTTTACGTTGTAACCTTGAAAGACATTAACATTTTTGCAAATATGGCCATTCGGGTGCTCTAATTAGGTTTGTACTCAAAACACTAACTGCAGGTTTATTCATTTTATCATTTCAATAAATAATATCTTTCTATTTCAAATAAAAGGAAACACATAAAAAAATAGGAGTTGATCAATTTTTCACGACATCTGTTTAGTTTTGGAGAGGAAATGTTCAACTTGTTATATAAATTACTGCGTTATCCTGACATCAAGTCCCATGATGGAAATCTGAGCTCCTGTTAGTTGTTGGAAGTCATCAGGATGTCACTCTTGAATTTTTAGTCCCATGAAGACGTATTGGTGTTCTTACAGACTTCTTATGTCAAGTGATCTTTAAGTGATGATGTTGTTTATGAACAGATCCTAGATTCTCAATCCTAAATTGAGAATGTAGTTGTCACTGTGGATAAATTTTAGACCAGATTGATTGTTCCTTGCAGAAATGTTTAGATTTAGCTACATCAGACATTAGCGACGTGTTTAATGTCATGCTCAATCAGTTTTCAGAACATATTTTGATTAGGCCACTCACAACTTTTTGGTATCATTGTCTTTCTGCATTACCTAAGTGCACCTGAGCTTAAGGTTATACATCGATGGCTAGACCTTCTTTTTCAGGATTACTAGCCACAGAGCGAACATTGTGGCTCCATCCGTCATGCATCCATCTGAAGCAGCAAATCAGCCGTAGACAATCACACTACCACCACTGTGATAGTGTGATTG
The DNA here is from genome assembly GCA_010277075.1 of Poeciliopsis retropinna. NCBI lineage: Eukaryota > Metazoa > Chordata > Actinopteri > Cyprinodontiformes > Poeciliidae > Poeciliopsis > Poeciliopsis retropinna. The sequence continues at coordinate 7,651,588 of VMRM01000019.1, forward strand.
CCTGTTTGTTCTGTGCGAGATGTGAAGAGAGCTCCCCTTCGTTCTTGTCAGTATGCACAGTATTTCTACGAAAGTATCGAGGATCATCAAAATCTTTTTTTGGCAAATACCTTTGTTTTACTCCTCCATCTTTCTTATAGCAAAATCAAAACTTAAAGTGAGGCAGCTGAATGCTGCAGAGCTTTAGATGTTATCTTGTTTCAATGTTTTGTGACCTCCTTGATAAGTTGTCAATCCACTCCTGGTGTATCTTTGGTTCATCAGTCTGTCACATCTTTCATACTCTTCTTTTATGGCATCTTTATAAGATCTTTTTTTTTCCTGTGGGTTGTTTTATATCTCTATGCAGATCCTATTATTTACTTGAATTGTTGTTTTCCATATGCCTCATTGGTTGGTCTTTTTTTTTTCTATTTTTAGATATCCTTCTTAGCACTTTAAGTGTACCTTTTGTTGTATAAAACGAGCTTTATAGATGTCCTTAATGAGATTTCAGTTACGTAAAACGCCTTTGTAAGCCTTTTCAGACTGATGCATGTAAACATATGTGAATTTCTTAAATTAGAGCACGATGTGATGCTTTTTGTCACATTTTAGCCTAATTCAGGTTGTCAGGCAAGTTTTTAAGTGACTCACTGACTCAACATTACCTGCTGAACTGCATCATGTTGGTAAATAAGTTGCTCCTTACATCCTGTTTGGCACAAAAGAGCAACTCACTGATCTTGGTTTCAAATTAAGATTTGATCACAAAAATAATAAAATTATTATTAAAAGCTGTGAATGTACTCCTGTATGGATGCATTTGATCAAATCTCAATCTCTATTCTCTGAGCACCTTTTAAGAAAACTCGCATCATCCTCCCTACAGAGGTATCTTATTAAACATGCAAACTGCTGTGGGCCAGGCAAAAAAAAAAAAAAGCTAATTGAAACACTTTTCAGTTTATGAATAAGAGAACGCCCATGCTGCTTGAATAACAGAACATCTTTAACAGCCTTGCATCATCGCACAAGGATTGCTGGGCAGCGCTCTAACCAGCTGCTTACATAACCCACCAATGTAGGTGCAGCTCTTACCAAGTGGCCATGAATGGCATGTTGAAAGTGACGGTGCAGACAAATGACAAGTGAGGAGTTTTACACGCCTCTATGAATCCCTAGGCAAGAAATAAATAAATTCTACGGAGCCAAAAGAGACGCGAGTTTGTCAAAGCACCATCATGAAAGAGTTTGAGTGTCGACGTCAACACAAGGCGACCAAAGTGTCTGCTACCAGACATCTAACAGGAATAAATCTGAAGGGTGATCACAGGAGAACAGTTTTTGTTTCCTCCATTAATACTTCATGACTGATAAGCCTCTAATGACACGTTTCTGTTAAAGTTAAATGCCGCATCAAACGGCACAAGCAGAGCTGGGTGCAGCTGAATTAGACTCGGTAAAAGATGGATGTGCTGAGGGCGTGAGTCGCTACACACTCTCAGAGTTTCTAGCAGCTGTTTGGGGTAGGGACTTGGCAGGTACAGATCGCGAGGGATCTTGCAAGTAACTCTCTCCTCCTCCCTGAGCTGGAGATGGCCTCATTTATCTGTCGCCACCCCCCCCCCTATACACTCGTACCTTTCCCCCTCCCTCCTCTTCAATCCAGACGTCTTTGTCTAGCGCTCCTTCGACCGTTGAGCTGAAACAACTCCTGTCACTTTTGCTTTTATTTCATCACCTACTTACCTGCTAAGCACTTTTTATCATTCACTCTGAAAGCTGCTCACTGTTCCAATAACTTAACATCTTGGCTCCTGCTGGATTCCTGTCATGGAGTGACGTAGTATTAAGCTCGTACTGGTCATTTGTGTCAACTTTGTTCCTCCTAATATATGGTTTCAAATATACCTGCACACGTTGTGCTGTTCTGAAACATGTCTGTAGGCGTCTTTTCAATTGCTAGTGAATGCATTCATGAACATTTTGAATTTAGTTTCTCACCTGACTGATACCTGCTTGCAACCTTTTATTGAGAATTTAATATCTTCTACAACAAGCTCTAGCAATATTAAAACACAATATTTGTCTTGAAAATCATGTTTGACTCATGTAGCTTCACCCTGACACTGTCAGCATGAGACTTTGTGCAATGGCATAAGCATAAGCTATTATTAGAAGCCACGGATATGACGGATATATCACTTTAATCTCAACAGTTTGCGTTTGCAATGACTCTCAAAAGTGAGCGCACTGCTGTTAAATGGTGAAGTATTTGTGACATTACAATAAATCATCTTTAAACTTTTTCCATATATGTTGCGACAAATATTCTGTAGTGTTGCGTTATGGTGTGATGAAACTCTATAGACCTTTTGCCAAGGCAGCTGTAATGATGAACAGTTCCTAACAGCTGTCAGTTCTACTCCACAACCTTCAGTGGTATGCTGGATAGCTGAGGGTCGGAGATTTTTCCGATAATACTTCTAAATCAACAAAAGAAGGACCTCCGGAGAGAAAAATGAATGTTTCAGAATGGCCTTGCCAGAGATACGATAGATCCGTGGTGTAACGACAGCTGTGGATAAGAGACGTCCTGAGAACCTAAGCCCTCTCGACCTGAGCGCATGTCAGGTCAAGAGGGCAAATATTATGAAGTCGAGATGTGGAATGCTGCCAGATCCCTACCAAAGAAGATGGAAACTGAAACTAAATGCCAGAATACAAGTAGAAAAGGTTTAGTAATAATTTAAAATGCTTTGCTTTTAATAGGAGTGTTTATGCATTTGGATTTTCATGGAGTCTGCTAATAGAGACCACATATTTTTTAAGTGGTTCAAAACTGGTTCCTTTTTCTACGGCGTACCAGAAATGCTCTTAGATGTGATGTGAAATTATTATTATCAACGCTAAACTATAATATAGTAGTTTATTTTTTAAATGAGTATAGTCGGTGATCATTTTCTATCCAAAATGTAAAACATTCAATCTGACCAAATGTCTACCACTTTATTAATCACTTGTGTTGCAGCAACTTGAATATTCAGTCCTAAGAAAATGCGAAATATTTGTTAAACCTAAACTGGATAATTAACTTTACGATAAATGTTTTAAAATCATGTTCAATAATAATTTCGGAAAACAAAAGAGAAAAAAAAAGGAGGATTTGCCATAATGTGTGGGTTGCATTGTGACAGCCTTCGGAATAAAAAACACATTGATATATAGATTAGTGAAACCTGTGGGATATTTTACACTTCATACAGATTCATTAAAGAGTTGTAAAAACTACTGACTCTGCATTTTCTTAGAGTATTAGAAAATGTTATCTTGTTTACTGAATACAGGCTATGGAGGCAGTATGTCTTCTTGTTTCCAATGATGAATATATTGATCACTACTTGTAATTTTAGTTTCACGAATAATTCATTTTGTAATATGAACCACACACCTAAAAAAAAAGTTTAAAACCTTTTTAATTACTAGAAAAGTTATTATGTTATGTGTTTTAAATTTAGAGTTGACACAGCACAAAGCAAAACAAAATGGACAGTCTTCCATTCAGCAACATATGCTCATATTTTACTTTTTTGCTGATGAGAGATGCAACCAAAAACAATTTCATTACTGTAATCTATAACTTTCTGTTCATTAAACATGAGTGGCTCTATCAGGGTAGCGAGCATGTACTTTTCCAGAATGTATTGCTATAGCTCTCCAGCAGAGGTTTGAATTGTCCCAAAGTCTGACATCAATCATTGTGCTGCTGAAAGCGGAGCGTGTCACCGTTTGGACGGCCTACGCCGATGACAGAGCTCCGAGTCTAACAATCAGGCCAAGCAGGTGTTTGGCGTTGCATTGAGGGAATAGGGCAGCTCAACAGCACATTGGGAGATCAGAGGAGTGCTTCTGATTCGCCTGGTCACGTGCCAAGGCCTCCCTCACCACGCAATCTGGCCTGTTCTGTTCCTGCTCGGTGGCAGACGCACCTCCGCTGGCAGGCTCTGACGGACGTTAAACTCTTCTGGTGACAAATGTGGAGCTCATTCGCTCCTGCCCACGCGACTGTTTAATCATGATGCACTGCTACTGCTGCTCACACTCCAGATATTATATGGCATGAAGCCCTGTTACGCTTACATTCTGAGAGCTAAAGGAGAGTTTTGAATATATCAAAGGAAATGGCTGTAATTTGTATTCGGTTTTGTTTTGAGAAGAATTTTACAAATTGATTTATTTGGCAAACATCCTGGTTTATGGATAGTGGAAAACACTTTGCCTGAGTGGACCAAGTGGTTCTTCTATCACATAAATAAGCATAAAAATCATTTTCTGTGCATAAAATAAGTCCAATGTTGTGCATGCAGGCCTTTAGCAGATAGCTTCCATCTGACTAAATAAATAGACTGTTTATGTGTTAAAACCAATGCTTTGCAGAGCGAAACATTTATGTATAATATTGTAGCTAAACCATTTATCTTAACATTAAATCTCATTTATATACTTGATGGGAAATGATTTTTTTTTTCTGTTGGGTTTCGCCACATGCAGGGTGAAGAATAACTTCTGTGTGTTAATTCATTCATGCTTTTATATTACTTGACTTGACATTGCAACAACTTAAATTGTACAATTTATCTTAAAACCTGCAAGCGGAGGCGAGCTTTATCTTGCACCAGAGGAAACGGGTCAGACTGAAGAATCATGGATCCTAAGAAAATAACTGAATGAAAGGGTATTTTACCCAATGTGCTGCCATGATTGATGTGAAATCCAATCAGTTTGGATTATTAGTGTTTTCAGCTACATTGTGTTATAATGTAAACCCCCAATCCATTACTGCCAAGCGTAGACATTCGTTACTAAATTTGGGATTTCTGGTGCCAGTTTAGAGGGTTCACCAGTCAGAACTTATCAAGCCCTGCTTTTGGTCACTGACAGATTTATTGGTGAATTACTGAACATTTCTTCAAGTTAAGTACATATACGCCACTACAATTACCTGGTTTTAAGAGTGGTGTAGTGTCCACTTGTTAAACACAAAGGGATTGTGAGGCTCCAATTTAGCACAGACATGGTGAGGAATGGCCTGCTTAAGCATGCACAGCTGTACAAACTTGACCAGTTCGAATGAGAACAGCAGCTTTGTAGTTCAGTCTTCTAATCCACTTAAAATCTAACTCAAAAACATTTTCCTACTTCCTAAGTTGTGTAGAAATACTGAATAAATACCCCACAACGCCCCGTTCTGATTTGGATCAGCCTTCAACTACTCACAGCACATTATTCTGTTCATTTTTAAAATATTCAAAGGTCTTTTTTTTCTTCCAAGGAACGCTTTGCTATTGCTTTTGCAGTCTGTATACATTCTTCGATTTCAAGTTAAGCTACACCACGGGTTGCGATCCAGTTGATCTCTTGAAAGCCTAATAATTATGCTTTATTTACAGCTATGTCGTCAGTATCCTCTTTGCTTTGTTACATGATGTCCAGCTGGGTTGACACTGAGCTTTAAAACACAATGGGACGTCAAGGACAATCAAGGCGAGTCCCACAGTAACACAGTCTCTGGTACTTTTTATTGCACTAAAAACGTCCAATGGCACACCAACAGAAACTTGGTGGTAGAAGGTAACTTTTTTTCCACGGCAATAAAACTTGTCAACACCAATTAGCAGTGTGGATGCTTTAAAGCCTTAACTGTTTTTTGTTCATACAGTTCAAATAAAAGAGGTCTTTCTTGCTACTTTAGCTGTTTTGAGTGTTCCCTCAAAAGTTTTACTTATTTGTTGTTATTCCACTCTAAAGTGGGTTGAACTGCTTTCGTTACAGACAATTTGTCTGTGGAGTTGATGTGTACAAGCATTCAGATACTGTATGCAGGCAGTGTGTTCATAAGGTGTTGCATGACAGCATGAATCGGCCGGGCTGTTTCTCGCTCAGAGCCATGATTGCTCAGAAGTGTGAACAGCAGGAGTGTGATTTTTCTATTCAGCTTCACTCACACAAATGTTAATAATTGTACTGAAATGGATCTAGGAGAAAATAACATTTAAACTCCAACACACAGCAAGAGGTGAATAAGGTGCATTGCAAAAAGTATTTGTTCCCACAAAGATTTCCAGACTTACCTGAGCCTGTGTTGAAAAGAGTAGTGGCCCTGATGAGGGAATTTAGCCATTTGATTTGGATGTGTTGGATAGCAGGTCTGGAGGACTGGATTTGGGGACCGCTGGCCAAAAGAAATTCTGCAATTGATGAACATTATAGTGACTTTCAATCTGGAAAAAGCCATTTCCAGTTAACCACATAGGACAAATACTTTTTTTTGTTGTTGGTACCACGGTTATACTCTGATAGTAACATTAAAAGGCATCTAAGTAGTTTTATGTTATGTTAAAAGGTAACGCTGAAAATAAAGGTAGCATTGAAAATCTACAGATTTGCTTTGCATTCTCGCTGTGATCTGATCTTCGGAGCAATTAGTTGTCAGAAACTGTAATCACTCTGAGACTCTAAGCATGCATTTAATTACAGGAGCATTAACAAAAAAATAATCACTCTCAAACACCAGTCACACAGAATGAGATCTGGTGCGGGACTCTGAGATGATTACTGCCTGTAAATCCAGCCATAAAATTGGGGGCTATTATAGCTGGTGCTCAAATGGCTTGTTCAACAAAACTCTAATCGCATGCATAATTTTACACAGTTCATTACTGTAGTTCATTAGAATATGAGAGGTGCTTTGTGAGAGTCATGTCTGGGTCCTGTGTACTGCACAAGGATTCATTCATGGCATTCTTTTAGGTCTAAATGGAAAAACAATGTAAACATCATATGTTGGCATTAATAAGTGACATTACTATAACTGTACTCTACAAGGACCACAACAAATTACCAGGTCTGGCAGCAATAATGATGTTGCTAACATCACCCTCAGAATATCTGTTAAATCAAGGGATGCGTCAAGCAGTTATTTGGGTTTCAACTTTACTGATCAAAGATGAATACTTTTTGGTTGTTAACAGTCCAACTGCTGGTTGTTTCTTTCTTGTAGATTTGAACTGGTAGTCTGTTGCTAACCTGGCTTTTGTTTTTTGTTTGAAACATCTGCCATGGATGCACCACACATGAGGCTCACTCTGTTACTGCTTTGACAGCTAATAATTTCAGTCCAATGTATGAAAATAGGCTGTGCCTCTGCAGAGGCTTTTCTACATTCTCTCATACTTAAAAAGTCTCCATCAACTCAAAGAATAAGAATGTCTGCCATTGCATTTATTAACTAGAGCAGTACTGTATACTGAATTCTAATCAGCATTGTGGTTTCAGTGTTTTCAATATCCCATTCTCAAAAGACTACTTGGAATACCAGATCATTTCAGATTCCATTCATTTCAACCCAACCATTTTGTGGTGTTGACTTCGACTTCATACTTGACAGATCTCAATTCAATCGAGCATTTGCGGGGTGTACCGTACAAACAACTCTGATTCACGAAGGCGGTGCCTTGTATTTTTTATTACTGAAAACAAATGGCGTTAAGATATTCATGGCAGATGCTACAGCCCATCTTTAAGGCTTTAGTAGAGTCCATGCCCAAACAGGTTAGGGCCGATTTGCCTGAAAAGCCAATATGTCAGAAAGTTATACTGTATTCTTAACAGCATTCTGTTAAGAATACAGTATTCAGTAGTAACAGTAATTTAAACAGCTGACATAGTGTATCTGGTCCACATTAAGGCCAACACACATTGCCAGACGCCCATCAGAAAACAGGCGACTCTTGTTTTCCATCAACCACACAGGTAGCATTTTGCTGGCAACTGATGCTCCAAAGAGCAGTGTCTATTGCGAAGCATTGTCATTTGATAAAGCTGATCAAAACTGGAGTCCAGTCTTTAGCTTAGCATAATCCACCCAAGGTGGCAACATTTGTTGTGAGTTAAAGAAATATACCCTTGTGGTCTCCCCGCACTATGGGTGAATGAACTAAATCAAAGTTCCTACCTTTTAAGGTGTAAAAAAAAGAGCAGCCTTCCAGGTGTCAAATGGTACGAGGAGCAGGTTGGAGTTTTACAGTAACTGGAAATCACTATATGTCCAGAAAATATTATGTTTGGCCATGTAATTAAAATAAAACCCTTGTAATTTATGCAACAACTTCCAATGAGTGTGCCCCCCCACAGTTAGCTACCTACTTTCCCTTTGCTGAGATCAGGCAATATGCAGCGCACCAGGCTGCACAGCAGGTGATTTCTGGGAACTGTGTGCTCTCTCTCCCTCTTGCTATGTCGCTTTCTTTCCCCCTCTGTCAGGCATCCGTCCTCTGGCAACCACTGACCTCATAACACCTGCACAAACTCATACGCTTCTAACCATCCGGCATGTCAGCCGTGGCATTGTAGCTGCCCGGGAAGCCTGTCCGACACGCTGAGTCGACAACAAGGCGAGCTCAAGTGGCAAAGAGGACAGCAGCCCCGGGGGCTCCTTTACAATGGACCTCTAACGCTGTGGCAGATAAAAAAAAAAAAAAGGAACAGAAGTTAGTGTAAGAATGTGAAATGTCCTCATAAGCCAAAGTTGCTGAGTCTTGCTGTTTGCACATTTGAGAAAGCAGTAAGTAAGCTTGGTCTAGGAAATATTTGGGGCACTTTGTTAGGTATTTTAGGAGTAAAAACATACGTAGCATAATCTTATATGATAAAAAAAAACTAAAACCATTGACGGTTATGTGGGAACAGTTGGCCTTTTTAAAGTATATTTCAGCTCAGACTCTCTGCCCGCGTTTCTGGAAAGAACAAAAATCAGCATGCATATACACAGACTATAAATAACACTCCCACAGACGGAGGGAGAAAAAACAAAAGGAAGGCTTCCTTGGCTACATAAAACAACGACGACGACAAGCCGACCAGCAGTCATTTGTCTTCAGTCACCAAAATTGGTCTTGAAGCCTCATTCCCAGTCTTATCACACTTGGCAGTTTGTGTTATGTTCATATGCAGCTGCATACAGTCAGTGCCCTTCTGTGAGACGCCTGGGCAGCCATGAAGGGGCGGACATGTATTTGCGAGGGAAAAAAAAGCACGCCCTGCTGCTCAAAGGCTCAGAGGCTTAATATTGCGGGTTCATGGTATTTCCTCGGAGATTACCTTTGGTATAATCAGACACAAATGTGGCATCTGATTGACTGAACGGGTGAAAACAAACACAGAAACAATCAACTGAGCTGCAATGAGATTTTGTGTTTTGCATTCGTAAACCGATTTTTGTCTTGCAGAGAAATCCCTGAATTTGCACTTACAGTTTGTCGACAAGAAGGCCGTATTCATTTTTGGCTTCAAAGATTTACTATTTAGCTTCTCAAGGGAACATCTAGAAAGTTCACCTGATTTTGAATATTTTTTTAAACAGAAAGTAGATATTTAAAAATGAGTATTCTGTAATGCATATGGTCAACATTACATATCGATATTTAAATATTTTCACACGTGTCCCTTTCCCACTTGAATGTTAACAACACACTACTTGCAGCCCTCATTGAGCCTCTGCTATAATTCTGCTTGAAAATATGACCTCTGTTCCCAGCAGATTTGTTAAATTTTTTGAAAAGGCATTGCTTCCTCTCCCAAAACCGGCTTTTATGCATGGTTCAAAGAATTTCAATTGGACTTGATTTGAATATTTGTAAGACCTTTACATAAGATAATGCTTAGATATGTCCTTTAGTTTCTATTATGGATTTGTTTTTTGTTTTTTTGTTGGACCATCCACTTGTTTTCACGTTTCAATCATCTAAAGTAAAGTTTATCAGTCTGGACTCAGACATTATTTCATCTTACTTACAAACTATGCTACTATCTTTCACAGCTGGTACGCAAACAAGAAAAAAGAAGTTACATGTTAATTTAACAAAACTTTTATAAACACCAGTGATGGGCACCACTAATTAAAATGTTTGTTGCGCTAACCCTAAAGCACAAATTAAAACGTTGGTTTAGTGAACAGAAAAGCACTACACTAAAATATTATTTTAGTGACAGCTAATGCTAAAGCACAAATTTTGATTCAATTTACCCTTGAAAAACTACAACCTTTGAACATCAATTTAGTTTTCACCTTATGATTTGGGTGTTATATAATGCCCTTAGATATTATTTTTATGTTTATATCATGTTCTCCGGTGTTGGTGTTGTATTTTGTTCAGGTATGTTTAATTATAATGTATGTAATTAATGTAATAAAGTTATTAAGGACATGGAGAAAAAGAACTTGACAAAAAATGGAACTGCTGCCTGCATTTATAACCAAAATGTTGTTTTATACAATTGCTCGATTAAATATAATAATAATAATAATAATAATAATAATAATAATAATAATAATAATAATAATAATAATCTGGAAATACACACTTTGATTATAATTTGGAGAAAACATGCAAATAGGCAAATCCTCAGGTACTAAACTGTGAATAGGTGAACTTGAAATAACAAAGTATTGACCCACTGTGCTGTCCAAGGCTTTCCTGTGTAATTCCAACTTAAAAGTAAAATTACGACCACAGCTCAAAATGGTATGCATAAAAAACATAGAAAAAGCAGGGTTATACAATTCATGAACACTTTGTATAATAACAAACCTCTTGAATGCAGACGAATGTTATTTTTACACACTTTACTGGGAATTTTAAATTACCTAAAAGCAGCAATTCAGGAACATTTTTTCTTCCCTGAGACTTGGAATTATGCCACAATCAAAATGCCTTTTATCACACAGTAGATTAAATGACTCACTGAAATTACAAAGGATTTCAAGTGTCATTCAGCACACTGCATCAATGAGCATTCATCTGGCAAAAGCACTGCTGATTGAATGACCGGAAACTCTGGCACTTTTGCAGAGCAGTGTTACGACAAACAATCCTTTTTGTACGCACTCAGACAGTAGCTAAAGAACTGCTTTTACCTACAATTAGTCATTCTTTTTTTTTCTTTTTTTCTTTTTTTTACTTTTTGCTTTTGTTTTGTACGACAGTTGCAGAAATAAGAGCAGGAATCACTCATGCCGCAACCTATTTCCTGCTGCTAAAGTATATTTGCTGGAAAAGTAGTGCACTGAAATGGGGGAGAGCAGACACAGTTGGGGAGCAGATTGCAGCGAAGCCTTTCTCCCTGCAACCGTTCAATAGCAGGTTAAATCAATAGTCTCTCACCTGTTCTTGGTGCAACACTGCCTAACGCAGGCCTGCTTTTGATCTGCAAACATCGTACAATAATTAACCAAATTTAACAAAACCAAGTCTAGGAGATGGAGTGCAACTCCGGACTCATGGGTGTGTTTTATTCAATAAATAGAGCAAATCATCATGGGGTGTTTAGTGCTTTAATTTCCACAGGTCAAGGCAGGGTGATGCTTTATCTATTGTTATGATCCACAGGGTTCGGTTCACAGTAGTTCACCTCTAATTGAATGTGTGTTTTGAAAACTTTATCTCAGAAATATTTGACAGCATAGCAAAAAACAAGACTCCATGTATTAGACAGAAGGAAAGACTTATGCATGACATATAAAATTGTGTTATGCAAAAACTTCTGAGAGATAATGAGTTGTGCACACACAGTTGCACATTATCGGCACCTCTATGACCTTTTTCACCTTTGGATTAGGTTACATTGAGCATTTTATTGGGATTTCAAAACGGTGTGATGTGAATTCACATTCAGTCTGCCTCTAGTCAGATGTTCTTAAATAAAATCCCCGGTAACAAATTGCCTTCAGCACAACTGTCAACCTACAAAGACATGCCAATTGAGGTAAACTGACAGCCTGAGACAGAAAAGCATTAATCAGAGAAGCAGTCAAGAGGTCCACGGGAACTTTGGTGGAGCTGCAGAAATCCAACTGCTCACTTGCGTCAAGACAATTGTTCATTCTCTTCACACATCTAGGTTTTGTTAGAAGAGTGGAAAGAGAAAAACTCTTGCTTAAAGACAGCAGGTAGAATGCCAGATTTCATTTTTCCAAGAGCAAGGTTAAAATTAGTGGCAACATCATGTTTTGGATGATGCTAAATACATGGCAAATCCTTAAAGAGAACCAGTATCATCCAGTGTGAATGAGGTTACTGGCAAAACTCTGTTGCCATTTGATGAAATTTGGAGAAGTTCAGCAAGTGTGAATACTTTTTGAAAGGCAATGTAAGCATGCCTTTAGAGATGCGCATGTCTGCGTACATTCATATTTTTTGGTTTCATCAGTCTCTGTAATGTTCAGTGATAAAGTCTGCACTTATCTAGTGATTCAGAACCAATATGAGACGTAATTAGCTTGTTTATCTCCTCAGAAAACTCAGGGCCCTGGAGTATTTAAAGTTGCGCTTACAGCCAAAAGTTGCTTCTAAATTAATACTATGAGTCTAATATGGTATAGGATTTGGGTGTACCTGTAGGTGTAAGAACTATGAGAAAATAATTATGCCTACAGGCAAGGAACACTTTCCGATAAAAATTTGCTAGTGATGAGAACAAATGACAGACCCTAACGGCCTTTAAGTGCAGTGTAATCTGTCATCCATTGGTGTCTGATAAAGGTCATCCCTTAAAAGATTATTTAAGTCTGTTCCGTTAGTGCCAGATGCTGTGGTTCAGCGCTCCGGTCTCGAGGGATGACGGCACCCTCGGTGTGATCACTTCACATTTTTGCAGAATAAAACTGACGAGGAGTTTGTAATCCCTCCCTTGTCCTGCTTCTAAATTTTGACTATAATCTCAGATTAATGTCTAGGAAATGTCTTTACAACTCAGCAGCTAAATAGGGCCCTCAGACCCTCAGGGGCCTCCCATAAATGCTTGAATTTTAACACAGACCATAGATCTAAAATCTTAACATTTGTTTACTAAAAATGAGAATGTTATCAAGTTCAACAGATTTAGCACAGAGAGAGAGTCTAAGAGAAAAGATTGTAAATGGCTTAAAATTTAAATTTAACATTTGATCGACAAGTTTACTTTGTTGAAGTGTAGAGAATAATATTTGTGGCTTGATTATTGTTACCACAGCTTCAATCTGACACTATGAGTTTAATCTTAAACTTGGTGTTTTCACAAATACCTCTCAGGAAATAATTAACCAGTGACTACTTTCAGGCTCTGCCGATTGATCTTGGCTCGCTTTACCAGATGAACTGCATTGAAATATTGCAGTGTTCGGAACAGGAAGAGAGGACCCTCAGGGGGACCCATCCTGCTTTGTGTCAGCCCTGCACGACACACTGGAACCAGACTTATCTCTCTGCTGGATGCGAGAGACACACAGGGCACAAGTAGGGACAGATGACGCTTTTCTGTTTCATGTCTGTTGAATTTTTAATAAACGCCACGGAGGCAGGTTGTTTTTCTAGGCCGGGCTGTATGGGACGAGTTTTTCTGACCTCCGCTGGCTGGTGGTGTAGTGATCCTATACATATTTACAGGTCCATTCTGCTGCTGCACGTTACACCGCTAAACAACAGCATGCTGTGTTGCTATGGGATGGGCATGACTGCTTCTCTACAGGCCCACCAAACCATTGACCCACCATGAAAATCCCGGGTAGTCCTGTATGCCTGTCTGCCCCTGCATGTGAGTCAAGCAGACTAGCAAAAATACCTGCTTAAAGATTAGGTTTTAGAAACAGTGATAGAATACTTTCCATCTGTTCATTCAGTTCAGCATATTTAAATGTCTCAAATTCAGAAAATGTCACATTACAAAAGTGTACACGACAAAAAGGACCGATGCTTCAAATGTTTTGTAAAAGTCTGCTTTAATCGGATTAATTTCAAATCAATCCATACTTTTAAGAGCCAGAAAACCATTCATCTTTTGTTGGTAAAAGATAGTAAAACTCCCTGTTGGACATTTTTCTGTTTGGGTGAGGATTTAGGATGTGGTCTCTGCTTGTTTGTCTCCCTGTAAAGACTGGATGGGTTTATGGGAAAATGGTGTCAAGCGTCACCGCATCTAATGTGTCCACATTTGCTGATGAGGTAGCGGCATGCTGATAAGCAAAAGTTTGTTTCTTTCTTTCATAAACATTCCAAATCCTTACTTTTTTTGTTACGTTTTCACTTCGGTTCTCCGTCCTCCTTCATCGCAGATGATATAAGCGAACGTGATGCTTAACACTGACATTTATTGCTATGATACAGGAATTGCTAAGTAATCTGAGGTGCATAGTGACTAAATGAAGCAAAAAAAAAAGAATTTCAAGGATTTTTTCTGACAAGAGTTATTTAAGATTAAACTTTTGAGCCTCCAATTTGTTGAGCGAGCCATAAAAAGACAACATAAAGCTGTACAGGACAGTGGCAAATCCTTGAACAGTGACTTAATGCACTCAGACGCTGCTTCACATCCCCTCTAATGGATCATTTTTCACTTGGGACCTCACCTCTCTTAAGATCAACTGAGAGGTATCAGCTGTATCGACCTCTTTCCCCTACACCCATCTAAATCAATAAAGATTCCTCTATTATGAAGCTCTTGGCATCATTTCCAATGCTGCTGCAACCCATCATTATTTCACCCCGTCACTTGAAATTGCGTAATGAATTACGTCGATACAACTCATTAGCTCAAAGAATAGCTGCAAGCTTGCTGGTGGCGTCCGTGCGATGCACTTTAAGCAAAGCCACACCTTGGAAATTATCCCCTCCCATAGTCCTCTAATTAAAAGTGATTGATTGTAAAAGCATTGTGATGTCCATCTTTAGCCTCGAATGCGGCACTTAAAATGACAACTGCTCCTGCAAGATGTCTTCATCAATACCCAGATGTATTCCTGGGAGCGCATTCTGGCGGTTGATTCATTGGCATGTTGAAATAGCAGTTGGACATCTGCAAGATTGGTAAAACATGCAGGGAGGAAATACATGCACTCCAGTCGGTGTGCAATACATCAAAGATGCTGAGGCGCCCTGATGATACGCTCGCCGCCATGATCAAAACAGCGTGCTCAAAATGCAAAATCCTCCTATGAGGCAGCAGGGTTGCAAAGGCAGCAATAACACAAACAGCAATTGTGAAAGAAAACAAAAGGCAATGAATCTTTTTTTTTTCCCCTCCCCTTGTGACCGTAATTGATCTATATAAAAATGGGATCACACTCAAAAATCTGGATGTGATCATGAAAGAAGTTTCCTTTACAGCTTGTTCTGGTGTGAAAGGGCATTATTTTGGGATAAGCATACTGGATATTGGGGTGATTTTGGGGGTGATGTACCCCAAGAACAACAAAAAAGACATTGTAAACAATTAACTATTCAGATAAAAGTTTTGTTATGAAAAGAGACATGACTAAACACAGAAGAACTGAGCCAGGGATACTTTCTGTAGATGTGAGATATAGAGAAAACAAAAATAATGGCAGCAATAACTCTGCCAGGAGCTCCCTCCAGGAAAGATGCACAATCGAATACAGAAGAGCTGACTTACCCAGGAGTACTCTCTACGGGAGACGAGAGAACATAAAGAGAAAAACAGATGCACTTAAAGACATGACTAAACATTTAAACTTTGGTTTGAAAAGAAATGATCTCTACACCAAGACAATCTTGATGGGTGAAGTGGTGCCAGGTGAAGTTGCAACTACTCAATATCAAGACGCCTCCACAACAGTGAGGATTTGACTATCCACTCCCACGAAACACCTTAAGAAAGGAAAACATTGTCTTTAGCTGAATAACAATAGTATGTTATACACGCTGTCTGGGGTGTGGTGGGAGTGATAGTTTATTTCACCATGCTATGTTTCATTTATGAGATACCCATATGAAGCCTGTTAGACTTGGTTTATATTCATGGTGTACACACAGAAATGTGAGGCAGAAAATATATTTTACATGAGGAAAGGAGCGATGGATGCGGGGCAATGTCGGCGCTTCGAACCCTGTGATATAAGCACTTCTCCCCCCACCCCCGAGTGGGTTTGGATTTTGTGAATGGATGCGTTCTTATCTTTGCTGCCGAGGCTGCCGATCACTAAATGCTGCCCAAGGCAAAGTCCTCTCTCCGGGGTGCAGAAGATTTCGAGCACATTTGCAAATGAGCCCGATTCCCCCGATTTTCAGAGCTTGGAGGTAAAACATATCAGCGTGGCCTGGCTGGACCATTACTTGATGGCAGCGTGCAGTATTCCCTCGGGTTAGACACGGAGCAAGGCTGCTGCGACACTGAGATGATGAGCTTGTGTTTCCCACCAAACCCGGTCACGTCAAGCATAGCTTCGCCTTTTATAAGGTTAAACAGATGCCCCGAGCTGTGAATATGAATTGCCTTGCAAAAATGTTCAAATTTTGTCAGTTTCACCACAAACGTCAGTGTGTTAAAACACGACAACATAAAAGTTTTGTTGAAAATGATGCATACTTTTTTTTTTGAATACTGATAAAAATCTGAAAAGTTTGACAGACATTTTTCATTCAGTCCTTTGTAATCTGACGGCCCTAAATAAAACGTATTGCAACAATTATCTTGAGAAGTCCTCTAACAATGGAAATCTACCTGAGTAATTGTCATGTCTGTAAGAAAAGACCAGGGATATAGTTGTGAAGTTTAAATTAGGATAGGGTGAGGACACAATATTCTTAGTTTTCTCAGGGAGTGCTGTTCAAATCCACAAGCAAAATATATTGTGGTATAACTGCAAACCTACCAAGATATTGCTTTCAATCTAAACTGACAGGTGGTTCATGCTAACTTTGGAAGAGCAGCAGATAACCTCTCAGGAAGTAGAAACTGTTTCTGGGATTACTATTATTCATGCATTTCACATGTCTGGCCTTTGTGGAAGGATGGTAAGAAAATAGTTAATATAGGCTGTCGATAAGACGGCTTTTATATCTAGAGAAAGTGAGATGAATTTTAAAGTTTTGCATGATAATCTGTGTGGTAATGTAATATTTATGTAGTAGGGAATTCTTATTTGGCTCTGGGTTTTTTATACTTTTTTTTAGGTTTCAGCATATTTGGTTTAATCCAATTCCTTATCAGCTATCCTCCAGTGATGATGAGCATGCACTATAATTAGAGCCCGGTGGAGATAATACAGATTAAAAAAATTACACACATTAGTAGTGCTCTGAAATCTAAGAGCAATCTAAATACAAGAGTGTTAATTAGGAAATTGTGTGTTTTATGGCTAATTAGGAAATTATGCTTAGATTTGGAGTTGTAGAAACATGGATTAGCAAGTGGTGCAGTTCAGATCTGAGTCATCTGCTTTATGATGGCTTCTAAGTTCAACACTTAAGGTTTTAGAAGTTTATTTTCTGCAAAGGTAGCTCCTAATTTTCTTCATTTACATTCAACTAACTATGTCATTTGGCACATATATAATTTTTATACAAATTTAGTTTGGGTTTTGCAATGGAGGTTTATCAGGCTGTGGACTGATGAACCTCAGTCAAGTGACTGCCATAGACACATAATGTGAAGCCTCTTATGACAATGTGAAAAGCTCCATATGAATGCTCAAATGTTGCTCAACAGTGTTTAATTATGCTTTCGTTAAGATTTCTACTTTTTGATTGTTATGTTATTTAGCGACAAACATCCTGCTTAATCTATACATCTTTATTAATTTGACCTGTAGGGGGTTCTTGGCTAATTATGTCCTCCTCCAAGTGATACATCTAGACCAGAAAATCTCCAAATGAAGAAAAACAGCACCAAACATGAGCTAAATGTGATGAGGCTGAACGCCAGTTCACTTGTAAAAGGAGCCGGAGATGCCTAGTTAGAGTTGGTTTATTTTAAATGTTGCATTTAAGCAAAAATAATTGCTGAGTTGGAACTGTATGTCAAAAGAAAACAAGACGATTCTACGCAGAAAACTGGAAAAACCATAAATTGTTCTGGAGTGATCCCAAACATACAGAAAATAATCTGGTGAAAGTAAACTGTGTGTAAAATCTAGATAGCAACAGTATGTCGATAGCTCATTTAAAAATGGCAAAAATAGCTCTTAGTAATCCTGACTTGAAAACCTTTGATTTAGTTTTGGTTTGTGCTTTATGGTATTTTGTGATTCAGTATTCTTGCATTCATGTATTCGAGGATTTTTCTGTCATAGAGCACATTTAAAATATTCAACAAAAAAATTGCAGCTTGGGAAGATGAAATATCTCGATGCAATACAACTTGATACACTGTTGGCTGGCTTTTTGCAAAGCCAACCTACAAGTGGCTTTCGTTTTCCTTGGTTCTGATTGGCTTTACCCCCATGAGCGACAACAAGAAAGACTGTGATTATTCTGTGGTAATGTTATTATGCATCTCAATACATGATCAAGAATATTTGGTGTTCAATGGTTAATATAGGCAGTTGTTAGTATTTTAGAAGGGGTCTCAAGTACATGTGGACATTAGCTATTGTGACCCATAACCCCATGAATACCATGGGTCGGCTATGCTATAATTTACAGACTTGGATCCCACTTCAAACAGGTTCAATTGCTTTAGTGGGATGCTAAATTACCTCAGCTGAAATTGGTTGTATGTTTCTGAGAAATATTTAAGCTAAGTCATGGCAATGCTTGCTTTATAGTTTTGTCTAAATTAGTTCCTCATGGAAATACTGTAGGCAAGGGCCACTTTCTGGAATGATGACTGGTAATAAGACTTACATTTTCTTGCTGTTCCTATGGTTATAAATTATTTTTATTGAGATGCCAGAGAAAACTAAAGTGTTTGAAGCCAACAGAAACACAGTGCTACTCCTTCCCCACTATGGAGTGGGGAAGGGGTAGCTTCCCCACTCCATAGTGGGGAAGGAGTAGCACTGTGTAGTAACACTGTGTGTCTGAAGTAGTAAGGTCTTCAGAAGAATTACCCATTGAATTGATATTACCCACTGAACCAAAATATGGACAGTCTTCATTATTTTTAACATAATAATGCTTTAAAACTGAGCAAAAATAAAAATTCCCTGCTTCTTGGACATTGTATTCTGGTTTCTGCCTTGAGCTACTTACTGGAGTTGTGACACCCTTGTGCAGAGTTTCTCCTCGTAGTGCAAAAGCGAAAAAAAAAGGTCAATTGAAGAAAATGAAGAAAATTGCAATTTAAATATTCATAAGGCTCTTTGTCTTTTCCTCCCATTGGTGTGGGAGAGAGATCATTTTATTCCACTGTGGATTTTGGCAATTACCTCTCACCGTAACCTCCCTATGTCCAAAGTCACCTCTGCGCTCTTGAGAGGCGTCAGCAACCCTAACATAATTGTGAGGTTAGGAGAGGATGCCAACAGATTGGATACCCCTCAAGCTGACATCATTTCACATTTATTGAATAGAGGCACGTCTTTGCTTTGTCTGCGGCGAATTAATCCTAATGCCATGGCTGTGCAGTCAGAAAAAGATTACATTGTATAATTGTGTGTCACGCTCTGGCAAAATGAGCCTTTGTTAAAGCCAAACACAGCCTTGTGATGTCTGATGAAAAGCACTTTGTTTTCTTTATACCCACAACAGTTTTTAGGAGTTTGCACACCTTTTTCTTACAAAATCTGCCCACGTCTACCAAAGAATGACTAAAATAAAACATGATGTACCAAACTATATGTTGTGACATCCCCTCCATTAGAGGGAACACGGCTCAGACAGGATCCTGGCAAAAAGCTGCAGCTAAAGGGCAACCTGCTGCCAACTCTGTCACACAATCATTCCAACATGCACCAATGGGAGTCCGCTCCCCGGTGTCTCCATTCTGAGTGCCAATTACACAATCCAATTGAATCATGCCCTTGAGTGGTATTATTAGCAGTTGTTGCGGGATCTAAACATTGGATTCATTAAGAGCGGCTCACAGAAATGACTGACTGACCAGGCAATCTAATTGCCATATGAATAAACACAAATTAAAATGTTTGTGACCTGCAAGCATTTCAAAAATGTCACTTTCCCTGGATTTGATTCCTTTCCTGAAAGGCATTCTTGGCCACCGACTGCAGCACTTTTAGTCATGCTCTCCCAAAAATATATTTCAAGTCGTAGCCAGAGCTTGGCTGGAGGTCAGAACACAGTGAATTGTTCAATGTGCTGAAACTGTGAATCAAATGTCTGCAATCTCTTCCTGGCTTACTTTGTGTCCCAGGCTGAGTGCCTCTAACACAAAAAAAATGTTGAATTGTCTCTGAAAAAATAACTTGACAAAATAAAAAGTTTAATTTTTTTATTCAGTAGTCAAGAGTAGAGAGAACATAAGACAAATCCATTAAAATGACAGACCATAAAAACAGATGTGTGAAGCGTCTACACTGGAAATAAAGAAATAAGGGATGTGGACGTTGATAGTTTTCAAAATAAAAGATCCCTCAAAATAAAATACCAATAGCAGTTCCAATGAGAACGATGACAGACTAGTCAAGTTGACTTGAGCTGCACAGGAGTGAAAGAAAAGCTGCCAATGGTTTGTGAGATAGTTGCCACTCCTGCCTTTCTCAGTGGGTCAGTCCTAAACTGGTCAGTTTAGGAGAAGATGGATAGACCCAATTGTAGGGAAGTCCAACGCTTGTTGAGCCATGGTAACACTTTTTAATAATTTAAATGCTGTATTATCTTATGTTATTGTCACTCTGGAGAATATTGTAGGTTTGGCCAAATTTCATATTATGCATTTACAAACACCAACAGCTGGGAAAATTTCAAACCATTTTTCAACTCCTTGTTGCTATAGGAATATACTCCAAAACAAACAACCTAAATAAGAATTTTTTTTTAAATCCTTATCATACCAGTTTTTTCCCCACTCTTGATCACAGCCAATTTATCTTTGGGCAAGCTTTGATCATACTGTGAAACAGCAAAAGAGCTTTGGGACACAAAGCCAGATGGCAGAATCCCTTCGCTCATTCCAACAGCCTTGGTTCCTGCCTTGCCCCAGGAGATCTCCTCTTTCTGACCACTCCGTTTCTGACTTTTTTACTAAGTGTGCATGTCTATTGTAGGTAGGTCAGATGTTGCTCTGCCACTATGTGAGTCAGAATCAGGAAAAACAGCTTGCTCCTTCTTATGTGTGAATTCGACCCAGTCAGGAAGTAATGGTCTTTTCTTCCCCCTTTTTTTTTTTTTTTTTGCCTCTTCCTGGAGATATGTGTTGAGTTTTAAGGCCGGTGGTTGCTGTAGAGTTGATCTCTTTCAGACTTTCTTTCTTACTTTTTTTTATACATCTGTAAGGTTGTTGGTCTGCTTTCAGGATGAATGTAGCATACAAGTATACAATGAATCTGACTGCATGTTCTTGAGGGCAGTTTTCTTCCACAATAGCCAGAAAAAAAAAGCTGTTACATGCCAGAAGCACTTCATCCATACTTCCTCCTGTGTTCTTTTTTTGCATCGTAGCACCTGGTGGTTGCTCTTTAGGGGAAGGTTTATCAGAAAATTTACAATACAGTACATTGCAATCATATTCATACTTTTAATGTTCCACGTTTTGTTGCTATCTCAAACTTTAATTTATTTTATTTAAATTTTATGAGACGGACTAACAGAAAATAATCTCACTAAAAAGGAATTTAAGCCCATATCTCTCCTGTGAGGTTCTCAAAGGTATCTTAGAGAACAATAGTGACCACACAGCATCAGGAAGACCAAGAAACATACAGAGGTCAGGGATAAAATTGTGAAGAAGCTTAAAAACGTTTTAGATTATGAAGCGATTTCTAAAGCTTTACACATTTCAGTGGTTCACAGTTCAGTGTATCATCTGAAAATTAGAAGAATGTGGTAATTCCCAACAGCCATCATGCACATTTTAGATGTTGGGCTCATTACCAGGGCTCTATAGAACTTTATAACATAATTAGGACTGGAGTCATTATTTATCTGTGTTGGAGGAAGGACACATGCAAATCATACAGGGCACAAAATCTGGACTCGAGATGGGCACTGCTGATTCAGATCAAATCCAGACCTTCAACTATAAAAAGTTGTTCATATATTATCTCCAACAGGGTTATCAAAGCTGGAGCTGTTTTGCAAATAATAATGGGTAAATTCTTAAGTTTGTAGTTGTCTGAAGATGATGGTTCTACAAAGTGTTGAGTCCGATTGACGACATACAAATACATGGATCATTTTCCTGCCACTTTACTTAGAGTTGTTGTTTTATCACACATTACATAGAAGTAAATTGAATTCTATGGTTGCAACATGAGAAAATCAATATGATTGTGATGTGCAGTTGATACATTTTCTTTTCATTTCATTTTTGTGCATGACATTACCCATTCCAAACAGTTTATTTCAAAGTCACTTTTGCAACATTTCCTGCGTTCAAGTTCAAATCTCACCAATTCCTTTTCATGGAATGCAATCATGTACACTCCTTTACTAGAAATGCAGATAGCTCTCCGAGATTTGATTAAAAGCATAACAAAACCATGCCATGAAAATTGAATTAAGGACATGAATGCCTCAGTCAATCAAGTAGTAGGCTGTAAAAACCTATCAATGTCTTTCCAAGTTTAGTTTGTGTGTAATGTGTCGGTGCTGGGGATGGGCTGCGAGTGTGTACATGACCCTGCCATCTCTGTGTGCTAGATAATCCACATCTTGCAGAGGCACAAACTGCAATCTTCCAGAACACTGCAGAAGGTAATTACAAATTAGGCCAAGCCTTGGATCACGAGGCGAGCAGAATTCTCCGGCACATCCTATCACCAGACTTTCCCTGGCCAGACCAGGCCTGGACTGCGTGAACAATGACTCAGAACCGCCCCAATGTGACAAAAACACAGGCAGGCATCCTGCACTAAGCCCGGTGGGGACTGTTGTCCGTGGTGAATGGCTTACCAGTGAATTAGCACAGAGGTCGCTGGCAGGACTGCACTACTGAGAAATCCCGAGGTGGTATATCTCAGACTATTGCAGAGACACTAATTCAAACTCTATGCAAGCTATTTTAATCTGTTGTTGAATCTACTTGATGTATTTTTCCCAAGGTGATGCTCAAAATAAACATATAAAAGAGTATCCAGCTTTTACATGTCTTCGGTTACTTTGAATAAACCAGTAAACACTCATCCTGGAGGACCCACAGGCAGAAGATGAGGCAAATGAAGAATTTAAACAAATTTACATGACACCCAGTATGTGGCTGGTACCCAGAAAGTGAGTAGCTGAGTCATCACTTTCTGATAAATAGAACATAATCATTAAGTGACAAGCCTACAGTAGATCTAGACTTTTGATACTAACCCTGAGAGAGCTTGTGGCAACACAGACAAAATTGTGTGCCCACTTGTGTGTGTGTGAAAGAGATAGAGATAGAGAGAGAGAGGATGGGAGCCTATACAATGTTTTTTTTTTTTTCAGTCTGTCATTGTGCGCTCACATGCATATGCCTCCAGTCTTCACGGTCATTGAGACTGATGATGCGCTCAAGGTGCCACAGCAGCTTTGGAACGGCGCATAGGGCAAACACGAAGGGGAATACCAGCCATTGAGACGTTCCAGTTCATGAAGTGTTCAAATCAGGTGTGGAAGGGAGGGTGGGGCGGAGATTATAGAGAAGGATGAAATAGCAAGGCCAGGGCCAGACCACCTCATCTGGGAGGAAATGGATGGATTAGAGAAAGAGGAGGTGGATGTGGAGGGAAGGAGAAGTAATAAGGGTTGGAGGACAGAAGGAGAAAGAATGCTAAATATGGTGGACACTTGAAGTTTGCATTTCTTGATTTGATATCTCCAGTGGAGCAGACTTTTTTTTTTTTTTTTTTTGTTAAAACTAGTTACGGCATGAATTAACGAATGCACTGTGCAAACATGATACATTATACATTCTGCCCTGCTTTGGAAGTGATAAACAAGTCTGCACACAAAGTCATCTTGCATGTCATTTTAGCCTTGGGCATCAAAAGTACCGGGCCTACGATAGCTGGCTTTCCAGGATCAAGGTTTCAAATGAGGTCTTTCTATGTTGATTCCCCCCACACCCCAAATCCTCCCCACTCCTTCACCCTTTTATAGTAACTATGGCAACATGACTTGAGGATTTGTTAAAAAAAAGAAAGAAAGCTTCTCAAGGGTTGCCAACATTCACAGTCAAGTCCTTGGCTCCCTTTACACTTTCCTTTTATTTACAAAGTCTATTTCCCCTCTTCATTTTACCCCCAACCATCCGCCATTTTTCTGTCAGTTTTCTGGTAATTTTCAAATAACCAGATTAGTGTGAAGAGCAGTGCTGGTGTGAAGTGGTGGATGGAAGGAAAGCGTGCCAAAAGCAGAGCCTGGCAAAAGCAACAAGACACCAGGGTGCATTTTAATTTGCCTGTTTGATTTAACTTCCACCATTCAGCAAGAGTGCATTTGAAGAGTTTTCTAAAGGTCACGTCAGACTTGAGCAAATAATAATAGTAATAATTTCTATATGATAAATGTAATGACAGACAAATTGTAAAAAATAAAAAATAAATAAATAAATAAATAAATCTCCACTATATTTATCCTTTCTGTTTTCACAACATGCTACCATCCCAATTTAAAGTTGGCTTTGATTGAGACTAAATCTTACAAATGATTAAAACGCGTGACCGTTTGTTTCTAAAATAAGAATGTTAAAACAAAAAACAGGCAAATTATATTATTTCTGAGAAGTATGTGTGTGTTTCTGTGTTGTAATCCATCTTCTGTATAATTAGCAGTGAAAGGATAGAAGGACGGAGGTGCATACACTGTTATAAATGAAGGCTGTACATTAATGGAAGTTTAAGTGCAAATTATGTCCGTGTCTCAAGGCCAATTCAGTCTCTTCGACCATACCTGAGGACTCTAGAGCTCTTTTCATGTAATAGTTGTAACTTTGCAGATTAAAAAGGACAGAACCTCCCCTTTAAGCTACTCCTGTTCTATTTTTGCACCCGTGATCTGCTGTGTTTACACTCGATGAAGTTCTGAAACAATAAAGTCTTCACAAATTAATATGCTCTCTTGCATTAAACTAAGAAAGTTATATTCCTCTTTGCAGTTAATGGCATTTTAAGGCTCCTTTACACGTGCAATATGTTTTGATTTTCAGAAAATTTTCTTTTTAGCTGTTAATTGTTTGACCAATAAATATAGAGGTCCCACTTTCTGCCTCGAATGCTATGGCTAGTAACTGGCCAACTAGGCTAGTGGGCTTTTTCAGTTCTTAGGATTAAATGCAGAGAGCAATTTATTTCTGTAATCTGTAAATTGCTGACTCAATACTCCTTAGTACAATAATCCTTTAGCTCTGATTCTGCTTGTTTTTCCATTTTGTCTCCTGGAACCTCTACTGCACCAATTTTTTTTCTATTTGTGACATTAACTTTTTCCAGGTTATATTTTGACTGCTTCATTCTTATCAGTCTTTGATAGCTACTGGACTTTCTGAAATAAGGGAGTCATTTCAGCAGGGGACAATGTCAGACATTGGCTGTTTTGGTCATGTTTTATCTGGATAGATGCATACATAGATGGCTGAGTGTACGAATGGATGAATAGGTTGGTAAGTGGATGTGTCAAAGCAGGCACGTGTAGAAATGATGACTGGTACATGAATGAATGGATGGAAGGATGAAACAAAAGATGGAAGGTCTGGTGATGATGGCAATTATCTTTGAACCTTGGTTTAGAATATTTTTGAATAATTTAAGATGCAGACTTTTCTAGAGTTTTCAGGAACCCAACACTGTCTCACTCATCTACGAAAAAGTCATTTAACTCCTTGTGTGGTACAATTCAATTCTACGTGGAGTAGAAAAACCTTACATTTGCATAAAAGCAATCCTCCTTTATCATCAGCAATGATGATGCTAGTGATGATACACAGACTGTAGACGCCTTTGCACATTGTGACGTCTACTAGACGATATTAAGTAGAGTAGCAGTCTGGGACACTTGGGATACAGTGCGAGCTGCATGTGAATTGAATGTCAATGTGGCTCTTGCGGCGCAATTATAGCTTTCACATCCCATTGTAGAAGCAGGGCACCCTCTGACAACCCAACTCTCATACAGCCTTATGCTCGCAGAAGACCAAACTTCATCGCTTCAGCGTGTCGGAATCAGATTTATTTCTGGAGCCTACGATTAAATAAGAACACGCAGGCATGGTGCTGACCAGCGACGAAATAAGTCTGCACTGGGAATACGTGGTGCAGGGGCTTGCTTCGCTACATGTGCGCTTCAGGCTATGTATAATTCATTTGAGTATTTCAAGATGATGAATGTAAACAAGAGTACATGTGTTTGTGCTTGAGCTGTTTGCACCAGTCAACAAAGCTGCTCTTCCTTCAAATTAGAGACTCTACCAAGTTTCTTGTTTAAAGACAAACAAACAAAAAAAACGCCTGCTTATTAAACCCAAGCACATCCATCCACACAGACACACAACATGTAATCATGCCTTCTTGTCTTGGAAGTATATGCGCTTTGTATTGGTGCTGCTGCTTTTTCCAGTAAGGTGCCTGTCAGGGCTCCTGGGTGGGGTCAGATAGAGAGGGCATTAATCAAAACAGACAGGAGTAACCCTCCCTCGCGTACCCAGGCTGATGGTGCTTCTGCGAGCAGCAGGTCCCGCAGCCCAGATCTCTCCGCGATCAGAGCCCCAATTAAGAGACGGGCTGCTTCGCTCCTCAGCAGCAGCAGCGGGGTAGACAACCTTTTCTTCCCTGGCCTTATATCGCTCTCTGTGAAACAAGAGCCCAGGAGCATTAAGGTCCTGCTCTGTTTTGCTACAAAGAACACTTGCTACATTTTGAAGGGAAAATACATTGTTTCTCTAACTTACGTTAGGGCAGCTAAAAGGAGAAGAAGAAAGGTCTAATTATACTTGAGATGACATCATGCTTGTAAAGATAAAAGACAATCAAGAGGTAGTAAGACGGTCTCATCGTTAACAGTAAAAATATCCTTCAGTCTTTTTTTTTTTCTTTTTCCAGAGAACACTAATGATCAGTTTTAGCCTCAGCATATTTATTCATGTCTAAATTACACTTAGTTCCCTTTTTTATGTTGCCAGTGCATTTCCTCAACTATTGTGTGATGCATTACCTCCCACACTCCTGGCTCTCTTCTCCTGCTCACCACCAGGCTTTGTTGAACCTCTCACATGCACGCTTTCACATGCTCGCTCTTGGTTATTCTTATTGGAAAATGGGAGCTTGTTTACTTAGTCCTCCTCCAGTGTGAATCAATTTATTTCCAAGAGAGTTCTGCCTTTCAAGTCTTTTGCATCCACAGTTATTATTTTTTTTCTTTTTGTTATGTTCAACTCAAATATTTTCTTCTTAATTTAAATGTATATGTGGCAGCATGCAGTAAGTTTGTGGAGAAGCTCTCGTGCATACAGATAAATGTATTCAGTTTTTTTTTTGTTTTTTTTGCATTTTATTGGAATATTAAGGGATTAAATTACACAAAGTAGTACTTAATTGTGGTGGAGCGATTCGTTTGTTATTTTAACCTACTTTACATTTATACTCAATCAGATATGTTCAGAAGTGGTCTATCACATTTCACTCGGGTTCAAACTGTCACAAAATATGATTGAGGTGGAAACATGTATGTGACTCTTGGTGGAATTTGCCCAAAAGTCCCTAAAACAATAGAAAATTTTAGGTTGCATTATTTTGGTAAGTATGTCTTTTAGCAGATTTCTTGTCTTTGTCATGTGACATCAACGCCAGAAAATATCAAACACTTGTTCCCACAGTCTGTCAAAAGTATTTAAATTGCTCCTGAGTTAATAAGCTGCATAGCACTTTTATTAAAATTGGATTATCTACACGCATTATACATGGACTATGTCAGAAAAAACAGTTTACTCTGTCAATATGTCCATTTAACTTTCATTTAAGACTAAAAAGACAACCCTGTGAGCACAATTACAATAGCACAATCTACTTAGAGCGAAGAGATTAGGCACGCAGTTGGATACAGAAACTACTGACCATTTAGACACTGAGACTATGTGAGAAACAGATGAAGTGAGAGGCTGGTGTGGGCTGAAAGAAAATTTCACACTAATGTTATTTAAACTCATAGAGTGGTAAAGACTCCTGTACACTGCATCAGTCCCACATGAGTCATGGACAAAATAACTTTTATTATGTTGGGAGTGAATCACCATTATTAAAACTAATTCCTCAGGAACATCGAAATTGCAACATGAAAAGTCTTCTAATTCGTAGCTAATTTTAGGAACTAAATTCAAAACGTTCTGATTATGTTGCCCACAAGCAGCCCCTCCATTATTGTGAAGTTTACATTTAGCACAGCTTGGCAAATGGTGATTTCAAAGTTTGTCTAAGATAGATTAACATGCTGGTTGAAACAGATTGAGTCTGTGAGACATGTTTAAAAAATATAACTTTCATTACTTTCGGTAATTCTAATCTACACCAGAAACGTCTGGAAGGCAGCCACCACCTCATGGAAGTGGAGTACAGTGAAAGTTGAAGCTTGTACAAGTTGCCTAAACAATCTGACATTGGTGAATAGTCAGATCCTGACCCATCTATCATTTTCCGCTTTGGGGAATTTTGGTCACCAAGGCAATAGAATAGGTGAAGGACAGAAACCCAGACATCAATCTGACCTTCAGGATCCCAAAGCAGCAGCATTGCCTCTGCTTACTAGAGAGATGATGTGGTAATGATAGCCAACATTATCACAATTACAATAGCACAATCTATGTAGATTGTGCTATTGTACAATCTACACAATCTATGTAGATTGTGCTATTGTGTTGAAGTGGAAGACTCACGTGTTCTGACCAAAAATAGTGGAGACAGATGTAACTTGGGCTAGAGGAGATGGAGTAAAGGCTGGAGACTCTTAGGTGAGATTAAGAGAATAAAGAAATGTTTGTCATGAGTCTGAGCATTGTGACAAATGTTAGGGTGATGAGAATCCATTTAACAATGTTTCTCCCATTTGGCTTTTGAACCAAGGCTTTAAAAGTTCATAAACTATCATCGATGTAGATTTTCAGATGGCAGAAGCAAAATGGCATGCTTAAATAGGGCCTTTGTCACTTCCTATAGACAATTAAATGTGGATGATGGACAACAACTTCTGCTGCATTTTCTTCAAAACCAGGTTTAGTGAGACAGTCTAGTTTCTCTAGACTGTATCACATCCTTGAAGCAGTTACACAAATTAGATTTCCTTTCTCCTCGCTGTTTTCTCTCTCTATATCCCACCATCTCATTGTATTTTACTTATTTTGCACTTTCTCCCTCACTAACCTCATGTTCCACCGTCATAGATCAAGCTCAGTTTCCTGATATGATTATGTATCATTAGGCAGTTCAGGCTTTTGGGCTAGCCCAACATTTAGCAAGAATAAGTAAGATTCATGGCACAGCCTGCTTCAAACTGATAAGATTCTCCTCCGATCTTTTTTCCTCATTTAACTCGAATTGAACTATACTTACGAGATCTACTCTTAGGTTGGACTTTAAATAATAAAGAATGGCATGGCTATGTGTCTACATGTGGGTCTCTATTTGTCTCTGTATCTGTCCATCCATCTCCTGGTCTCTCTCCCTCGATGCCCTGCAGCCATCTTCACCCTCAGCGGTGTAGTTGCTAAAGAATCTAAAGTTTAAGCCATGGCTGTCTCGCTTGGGAAATATGAGTTGACTGGCTATTGCATTACTGTTTCTGGGCTTCACATCAGGAGGTTATCAGATTCCCTGAGGTTGAAGGAAGCGAGGGGATGGAGTGGGAGAATGATGGAATGTGTGCTGCTTTTTTCTCTGCGTGATATGTGGATTTATCTATTTTTTCTGTCCACTTTGCAGCTTTTACTTAACATTAAAGCATTTGTAAACAGCCATTTCCAAAAGCCTCTTTGTGGGTCAACATATTATTTTGTGCTGCACGTATAGTGAGAGATCTCTCTTTACGTTATGCTCATCGTCATGATTGCAGCCAGTCTAGTGAGCTTATGTAGGTAGCTTTCACAAAACACCCTGGAAATGACATTGTGTGCACCCTAGTTAAGTCAAAATATGATGTAATTGTTAGTGCATTGACAGCATGGCTGTATTTTCAGAAATAGACCTCCAGACACCGAGTTATCAAGATTTTTGCTGCGGATGGTGTGTTACTTGGAAAGAGCTTGCAGTCAGCTATTTTTACAGGGAGAAACAACTTGTCACCAAGACAGAACACTGAGATAGTGGCCAGCGTCTATTTACCTAACAGAAACAAGTGCAAGGACAAAAAAATGTACAATAAATGCAAAAGTAGATGATTTAAATGCAACATTTGTGCATTTAAAACATGTACCAATGCAATACTGTCAAAAAAATGTGTAATCCTTTTATTCTGAAAGTATCAATACAGTTCACTCTGTCTGCATTCAACCCTTCAGTACAAGTCAAGCACCGTTCTAATGTTTTAGTATTCCTGTCTCCTGAGAGTATGCACCATTTTATGATCAAACCTTTAAATTTTACAGTGCAACATAACATCAATCTCGCATTGATTTTCTAGCAAGTACTCACCTTATGAACACACCGCGCTTGTCCCGTTACAACCACAAGCTTGGACATATTTCACTGGGAAATGCAAAGACATTTACGATAAATCCTTTGCTCTAAATTATTCCATTGTAGCTCTGGTTGTATGTTTATTGTCATTGTCCTGCTGGAAGGTAAACCCCTGCCCTATGTCTCAAGCCATTCCAAGTCTCAAACTGGATTCATTTCACTTTGTGTCCTTCTTGTATTTGGCTTCATCCACCTGACCATCAACTCTAACTAGCTTCTTTTTCCCTGGTGAGAAAAAACGTATTCATAGCTTTAGGTGTTTGGTCATGTCTTGGTAGGTTTGCAGTTGTGCCATCATTCTCTTTAAATTTTTGAATTGATGAATTGAACAGAACTCTGTGAGATGTTACAAAGTTTGGGTTATTTTGCTGTAACCTAACCCAGTGGTTCCCAAGGTCTGGGGCGCACCCCCTACGGGTGCATAGTGCCATTGCAGGGAAGCAAAAAATAATAATAAAAAATAGTTACACAAAAGTGTTTCACTGTAAAGATGGTTTGTAGTTTGTTTGTTGCAACCTGAAGTGTGAAATAAACTGCAGTGGAGTTTTAAAACAAAATATGAGTTTAGGTTTATGTCTGGTTGAGCGATGTGTGTGCCCACACATAAAGAATTTTATTTATTTCTTTTTGGGGGGGGGTTTATTGTAATCCATAGGGAGGACCAGAAAATCTTTGGGAACCACTGACCTAACCTAACTGACAATTTGATTCCTGATCCATCTTTTGTGTTTCTTGATCTTCATGAGGTTAATTCACCGGTATTCTCTAACAGAAGTCTTTACAGAACAGTTAAATACATACTGAGATTAAATTACACACAAATTAACTCTATTTACTAATTATATAAGTTATTAAGGGAATTTGTTGCCCAGGATTTAATTTAGGGATGTGTTAGGGGACTGCTTTGTGGTTGTAATGTGAATGAAGCTTCCAAAGATGAAAAAAGTTCCAAAAGTGGAGAAAAAAAAAAAAAAGCTGATGCTTGCCTTCTTTCTAAGCCTTCAGCTCATCTTGTGTGTATACAATCCACAATTTAAAATGTGTTAAGTTATGAACCAGCAATAATTAAAGGCTATCAGCTTAACCGATGGTCAGGCAAGTTTTGACTTTACCCAATAACTATATTTCACTTGACAAAATAATCAGTCCTAATATTGTTGTACCTTTTACTAATTAGGAGGATCAACTTTTATACCCTGGCTGAATATTAAAAAAAAAAAAAAATTAAATGCTTTTTTAGATGGAAATCCACCCTGATCATGACTGAAGCCCCTTGGTTGCTTACGCTTTACTAAGTCAGGGTAAGCACTTTATCCAGTAGCCTTTAACAGCACGGAGCAGCGATGCTGCGAGTGCGCGGAGCGCTGCTTTGACACTGAGTAGCAGCTTAACAGGCTTATATCGGAGCAGGGGAGCGAGTCAATCAGCTGCTATTGAGTGACTCTGTAATGGCCAGCCTGACCATCACACTCCCCAGAGAGCCAGTTTTATTTTCCATTAAGACTGTCATTATGCTGGGAGGCACGACACCGCCTCCATGTGAGACTATCTTGTGATAGAAGCAGAATTTTTACTTGTAGCTACAGCTGTGTGAGAGAAAATGTTTCCTAAAATTCAGGTAAACTGCAAGATGTATTCAGAACATGTAATGCTTCCATGTTTTAGGATAGATCATTGAGGATTATCACCTTAATATATTCACTTTAATATGCTCAAAAATAATATTTCATTTAATCTAAGGTCACCTTGTGTCCCAAAATAACTAGAGGAACATGATACGATTTCTTTCATCCATTTCACCCCATAGAGAAATGGAGCCATTAGGTTTAATCAAACATCACTGTAATTGAAGGGCCTCCCATCTTTATGAAGATAATTATTAGAAACATCAGGCTACATGAATGCTGCCCGTACAACCAACCTTCAGCATAGACCACAACGCTTGACATCCCTCTTTACTAGAGGGCAATCCGTGCCATGAAGTTGATTGGAACAATTAGTCAAAATTAGCCACGGATTTCCCCCATAGAAGAATTAAATGCTAGTGAGTGGCTCACAATTACTCTTGTTACATTTTCAGTGGCTTATTGTTTCATTCACAAAAGAACAAAAGGGGCATTGTATGACAACCCAATCTCTTTCTATAGCTTTGCAAATGACTTACTCTAAATTATACTTGAGATAGTTGCCCCGTGATGATCTGGCAACCTGTGCAAGATGTACCTCAACCTTCAACCTATG
Source organism: Poeciliopsis retropinna (assembly GCA_010277075.1). Taxonomy (NCBI): domain Eukaryota; kingdom Metazoa; phylum Chordata; class Actinopteri; order Cyprinodontiformes; family Poeciliidae; genus Poeciliopsis; species Poeciliopsis retropinna. Next base: position 7,684,385 of record VMRM01000019.1, read on the forward strand.
ACTGCAGGAGACGGGTACCAGTGCCTTGACCCAGCAAGAATAAGTAGACCATGGATGGATAGATAATTGACATCCAGTGATAAAATATAGATAAATAAATAAACAATCATACATTTACTGACTAATAGACATTTGTATGACGATACCTTCTAAACAGTTTGAAAAAGATTTCTGCAAAATTTTTTTGTATTTACTGTTTGTTGCTTTGAGTAGCACAAAAATAATGTTCATTAGTTTAACTGACTTTAAACAAAGTTACTAAGCTAAACTAACAACCTTTGAATCACATTATAGTCAATCAATCAAGCAATTATGTTACCATCAGTTTTTTTGGAAGATGCACCATATGTCAAAGGCATCTTAAAAGCCGTCATATATTGGGATCATATATGATTCCAATGACTTGGAATCTATATGAATGAGATCGACATTGTTGCTAGTGACAGACTACCTCTAAGACTTAAACTCAGATAAGCAGAAATGCATGGATGGATGGGTAGAATTTAAAAAAAGCACGGCAAAATGCATGCCTAACAACCTGGCAGGTGGGAAAATTTCTCTCAGTAATCATTGTAGATCATTTTAACTGTACAGGTACTGTAAGTACAGCTCTCCAATGAGTACATCAGTACTAAATGTAGAGCCACAGAAGCTTCCGTCCATGTAGTATAAAATCTATGGTACTTCAGTTGTGCTGGATGCCCAAAAATGAGTCGCATTTAGAATGACAATAGCAGAGAGAGAGGCATGCGACTCTGAGGGAGGTTTGCTGTAGGGACGCAGATGGCAGCAGCTGCGGTCACAGAGCCTTCTCAACTTGTGCTTCAGCAGTGACTGAACTAACACCTGTGAGTAGATCTTTGTAAAAGACATGAGTAAATAGTACATTTGAAAGCACACATTTGATGTCTGTGATACATCCTCTGCAGTGTATTATGTAAAGAAAAGCAGAAGAGCAATCTTTCCCCAGGCAACTGAGAATATAAATACACCCTAGTCTAGTCTAAGAATTATGCACCATAGTGGGGTTGTTATAGTGGGACAAGTATGCAGACCTCTCATTACAAATTAAACTGGAGAGGGGGAAAAGTCCTGAGCTTTGGGTAAAGGGATGGAGTGAACGATGAGTGGTCTTTCTTCATATTCTTAACTGGAAGAATTAGTTTTGTTGTAAAATGACCAAATAAAATTTTGGATTCCATATAGTTTGATATTACATAAAGTAAAGCCTCTGCAGGCTCCACATTTACAGCTCATTTAAACGCCAAAAATGACTTATAAACCTTTTAGAACACCATCAGTACAATACCACAAAACTTGTGGTGACAGTAAGCAATCATTTGTGTTGTTTCATTGACTTTACATCAAGTCCTTCTGCTGAGCATGCATGTTGTGATAGTGGCGAGGAAAAACTCCCTTTTGAACAGGAGGAATCCTCCAGCAGAACCTGGCTCAGTGCAAGCTGTGATCTTCCATGACTGACTGTGGTTTGATGCACAAAAAAGAAACAGAAGAGCTGATGTAGGAGTATTTTCCATGTTAATAAAAATGTAAAAATGGTAATAGCAGGAAGGAGAGATTGTTTAGTTGTTGGCAGCATTATCTCAGCGGATGTCCTCTGCCAGGAAGGCACCACAGCCAAACTGAATGCCAGACCAGATGTAGCTTCTATGGAGACAAAAAAGACTTAGAGAAAACATAATGATTATGGTTGAAATAACAGCAAATATTATTTGCTGGTGAATTGGAGAACAGAAGAAGAAAAGTGGTCAGTTTGTCTTCCAGTAGCCTAAGCCTATAAATGCATAAATACATTAGCTCAGACTTAGAATGAGCATTAAAAGGGAGAAGTCAGAACCACGTATGCCCCACCGGATCGGGCTATACACTCTACCTCTCTCAACACCCCCTCTGACCACAGTGTAGCCATCTTCTAATTGCTACTTCATGCAGAAAAATGCATCATGCCAAACCAAAACTTGTCTCAAAATGTTATTTCAACATGACAAAGACTTCACTGTACTACAGAGGCCTCCATAGTAACTAAATCAACCCAGTAGAGCATTTCTGGGTGGTGGTATAACCTCAAGGTAGCAAAACATCAATTGTGAAAGCCATATTTTCTGCAGTAGCTCATATCAATCATATCAATATTGATTAAAATGCTGCAAAGAATAACAGCATTCTGAAGTCAACACAGGTTCCAACCCAGTGCGAGCCAGATCTTCTTAATAAAGTGCCACGAGTGTAAAATTAATTTATGCCAAGTGTCAATTAGGCTCTTCTGCATAAAACTTCCACTGTTGCCAGCTTAGGTTAAAGACCAGCTGGAATATAGCGGTAGCATATAGCTCTTTGTCCCAGCATCCCAAAGTCTCATCAGCCCTTTGATGAAACATCCCTGTCCGCTGAACTTTGAGTGATCGCTCTCTCTGGGACTCGGCAGAGTGTCAAGAGAATGGATGAGGTGGTGCAGACTGAGTGACAGCTAACAGGCAGTGGCTGCTCCCTCTCAGAAACAGCCATTCAGCCAAGCCGACCTGACAATAATGGAATAATAAGTACGTTTTAAGATGCAGACAATGCTTGGTGAATTTTGACACTTAACGGCTCCCCTTGACAACTTTCCAAAGATGCTTCTCCTTATTGCTACCATTACTCATTATGAAGACAGAGCGGTATCATTTCTTGACATACATCTGTTCTGCATGTTTTAATTAGTTGTACACCAACAACCCGGTAGGATATCACACATATGGTAACCAATGCAAGTAAATTGTTATGGATCTTTGATATTCTTTCTGTACAAGCGATAATTTTGGCCGTCCCACGCACAGGATATCAGGAAATCAATATTGCTTTCCTGTGTCTATGCCCGTGCTAGGTGGGTCTAATTGAAATGTATGAGGGAGCCTGCTAAATGATCTGTGCAGGCAAGGGAGCCGGAGTGATTGCAAACATATGGAATGGGTCCTTAGACAAAAGAAACATTTGCTGAGAGAGAAAACAGACAGAGCAGCAGCAGCGAGAAGGTGAGAGAAAGACAGAGAGACCTGAGAAAGCAGTCAGTCATTTCGCCCAATGGCACGTGGTGCTGCTTAATGTTCACGCAAGTGGACACAGATTAGACATTTCTCGAGACTGACAGATTTACAGCTCACTGCACAAGATAGTTAGAAAGTGGAAGGTAACAAAATCAGGTCAAGACAGATGTGGGTGTCTGGTACATTATCAACCAATTAGAAACAAATGAAGGCACAGCGATGAACCTCATTCTCGGAGGTTGTCACATTTGCAGAAACATGAAGCTTTGACCCACATAGACGGGATTCGAACTTGTGAATTCAGGTTACAGTCATCTCTTGCGCTTCCCCTCGCTTATGCATCCATCTCTCTTACCATGTCTACATCTTTCAATAAACTATTGACATCTTGCTTAGCAATGACTGCAAGAATAATGGCTATGTACCATTCAGAATAAGCAATGAGAAGCTGGGGCATTTTTCCAGCTTTCGCCGCTGAGCTTGTTCAATTCCACACTTTTGGCTTAATTGGGCTTTCACCTTTAGGAAAAGAGTGTCATCCCCTGTGCAAGGAGCTGGCACATTAGCACTCCAGTGATCCATGATGGTTAGTCACAATCTTGTTGAGGTAATGTGTCACAACAAGACGGAGACATGTCCATCAGCCTCAAATCACCACACTGACAAGCAGTTGTCTTTTAACGTGCTTAGAGGAGGATGTAATGACTAATGTAGTGATGCTGCCGCATTTAAATGATACTGATCATCATTTTTGCACGCACATTTAATTCAGAACATTGCTTTCAGCAATTGTTTTCACTCGTTTTGAGTTTTTGCATATTACTTTCAAACATGAAACTCATACCAAGGTCAGTTTGAGCCTGTGTTTCACTAACTAAGGTGAAAAACAGCAGGTTTGCCTGAAAAACTAGTGTGTTCCCTTTGCCAAAGCTCATCATATTTACAGATTTTCACAAAAATCTCAGTTGTAATGCATTCATGGTTTAAAGATGAAAAGAAGAGTTTCACCTGCTTTGGCCTCACCTTGGTGCCAACAGCGATTGTAATTGAAATGATTGCTAAAAACAAGAACTGTATAACAAGTTTGAACTTTATTAGGGGTTTCATTTAACCCCTCTAATATTTACTAAAGTTTTCTTGAGAAAGTTAAAAAAAAAGAAAAGAAACTGGTAAGGTTTTTGCAGCCTTGAACAAGGTTTTGAAATTAGCCTGCTTTGTATTTATTCTCAAACCAATTTGAATGTGCATTTGGAGTCGATATTTTCTCTTTTCCAATAAATTGGTGCACCTAGTTCTTGTCTTTAAAATTAATTAAATGTTTGCCATGATACATAAAGAGTGCATCAGTAAACATAGCAATACAGGCCCAACATTTTAAGTGAATGTACACTCCTGAACTGAACTGTACTTTCATGAATCCATCCGAAAGAAATAAATCCTCTAAACTTGGCTGGGAAGAGTTTGCAACATTACCAAACTTATGAGAAAGGGGATTATTTCATGACAGCCAACCGGCAATAATCATTCCTCCAGGCTATAAACAAAACTGGAGACACCTGCCTACGGCCTAAGTGAGGTTTATGGGGAAATGTCAAATGTGCTGATTGACATTCTTCCCTTGAAGGGAAAAAAATCCATGTGCAGTCATTCAGGGTAAGTGTTTAGTCATGAATTGTAAAAATGTTTAGTATTACATATGAGGTCTAATAGCATGAGCAGCTTGAGTTAATAGGACACCGTAGCCCAAGGGTATAGCAACAGTCCATCCATTGGTACAGAAATCTAGTGAATATTTTAAAGTTTCAAAAAAATACTTATTTTGGTGAATATGATGTTAATGTGATAAATGTCAAATAAGTTAGCAAATAGATCTTGCTGATTTATATGTTTTAGAGATGTATGTTCTGCAAATCTGAACTATTTTATGGATACTAAGGTTTACATAGGTCTGTCTATTTTTATATGGGTTGACATGTAAAAAAACGATTGACAGGCCAGGACTGATTTGGTGAGCACAGAGTTGATTGACATCATATGCACTAAGGCAGAAGAGTTATTTTTTTTCCCATTGTCATTTTTGGTATTTCACCAATTTTTCTGTTTTTCCACTCCGTTCTCATTCCCAGTCTGCCACTACAGTGTTTTTGGAGCGTGCATGATCCAGCAGAATGTGTACGGATTTGGTAATCCATTTGTTTAAATATATTTGACATGTTCATTAAGCTGCTAAGCCACACACCCTCACATTTTTCTCTTTTCTCTTTCAATCCTCCTACCAAAAGCTGCTTTTTCTTACCGCATTGAGACGGTAATTACCATGCAGTCAAATGAGAGGATGGCAAGCAGAAACACAAGCGTTCGTCTGTGGCTGCCTGCCAGCCGAGCTACTTACACTGTAGAGCACACAGTGCCCAGACACTACAGGCTAGATAGGGATTGCATATTATTCTGCCTTCATAAGCTTATAAAGATCGTATCTCCGACTGGGGACATTATGTGAACATAATATGGCACCCTGACATTCTGCAGATTATGTATTTTTGGATTTTAGGTCAATAACACAACAATATGCACTACAATAATCCTTTTTATTATTACTATTGAAAGAGTGTTAAATATTTTCTCAAACACTTTAAATTGGGCTTGTTCCAGTTCCTAAGTCAAAATCAATGAAGAAATGGAGCTGTCCTAATTGATGCAGCACATTTTATCCACAAAAGGGAGGCAATGAAAAATAATCAAACAGAAAAGCAGAAATAAGGAAAACAAAAGGAAATAAGCTAAATCAGACTAAGCGTGGAAAAGAAAGATTTACATAATTGTACCACTAACAGAGTTAATGTTGTTTTGAAGGAGTAAGAGGAATAAATTATCCACAAAAGGGAATATAACTAAAAATAAATTAATTGAAATATGGATATAATTCAAACAGCTGGTAGAAAATCGCAGTAATCATAACAAGAGCAGGAGTTTTTAAAGAGACAGATGCCCAATTTTGAGGATTTAAATTACAAAGTCAAATTTTGTTTTTGTCATACTTTATATACAGTGTACATCATATTTAAAACAAGTTAAGGTAAGATAGTTTCTTGATTGTACTGTGGAATACCATTATGCTTGGGAAATGCACAATAGGCCACCTTCAAAGGCCAGTTAATGACCTAAGGAAAGAGAAAATGCCTTGACTTTACTGTTTAAAAACAACATCTTTAGGAAGTGACAATTGACTGGCCATGATCTGCAATCAGAATGTCAAAATCTTCAAACCTGATTCAGATGGTGAACATATCATACAAATGCTATAGCAGGTTGTACTGACACCATTACACCGACAGTTGTGACAGAGCTTAAGACTTGAATAATCATCTTCAGATTTGATAAGCTGTTTAAAAGTAAAGTCTGAAGGTATTCAAAAGGAAACTGTACTTCTCTACAGGTGTATGTTGGACATTCCTTCAGGCCAGTAGAGCAAATTTACTGTGTCCCTTTTGAAGAGGCAAATTCTGTCTGCCATAAAAGAGGCTAAACAAGAAAATGATGTAAATCTTTAATTGTCAGAGGTCTACTTATTTCATTAATATGAATTCCCCGTTTTTTGTCAATAAGATTTATTTTGAGCTTCAAATCAAAACAAATCTGATTCAGCTAAAATTTGTATTAGATGAGAGCTTTACAAAATCAGCAGACAACCACAAAATCTCTTCACAGTGCATTTCCATCTGTGACATTTTCATCGATTTTGAATGAAGAAAATGAAAAGTTCTTCACCATCTTTCCTCTCCAGCAATGTTGGACACTCTACGCTTGTTTACCCGCCTGCTTTTCAAGCATGCTCGCTGCCAACTTGGCATATTACCCGGCCGCTCCGTTGGTGTCGGCAGCGAGCCATCTCCGCCAGCTCCATGATTGCCATGATCTGGGTCGGCAAGAGTATTACATGGCCACCTGGAAAGAGGCGAACACCTGGGTGTAGCTTAGTGCCCAGCTCAACCATAATGCAGGTCTTTTCTCTGCCAGTGTACACAAACTCCCTCCTTTCTCCATCGCGCTCTCTCTGGGTGGGGACATGCGAGCTATAAAAAGAGGAAGAAAATCACTCTTTATTCAGTGTGCAACCTCTTTTTGGACCAGGTGAGCTGAATTGGATCTGCCAGATGATTATTCCGTGAAATGTGTTGAAGTGAAGGAGTGACTATATCTACCACAGATGTTTTACATGTTTTGTATTTTGGAGCCCTATTGCCAGAACAGAGATGAAAAGTGTGAGTTGTTTTTTGTGGACACTTACATTAGGTCTGTTATTCGCATAACTACTTTAGTGGTCACAAATCAAAACTGAAGTATACGACCAGCCTTTACAGCTCTTGTAGCGCTTTAACGCTCGTTGAAGAGTTTTTCTCAGTACTATTGTCTTTTGTGATGTCTTCCAGTTATATTAAATCAGGAAGGTTTGTTTATTTGTATTTGTAAGCTCCATCTTGCAAAAAAAACAAAACAAAACACAGTGACCTGCAGTCAACCTCGATGACATCACCATAATCCGGTTGACCTTTGTCGCCACATTTCATCAAGAACTGCATTTTTTCTTGGCAGATTTATTATGTTTTTAACAGAGGCTTAATCCATGCTTTTCTTATTTTAAGAGATAAATTCAGAAAAGGGAAAAATCAATTTTGCTGCATTATGCAAATAAATCTGTTCTTTTTTTCTGCTGGTGGTTGCTCTTTAAAACACATAAAGAGCATAATCAAAATAAACATTATGTATTTATTTATAAATAGATAGCAAGAGAGAGTGAACACACAGGTGCGGGTGTTAAAAAACTCAATTTAGTTCAGTTTATTCCTATGGTGCCAATTTATTACGTGTTCTGTCTCAAGAACCTCCCCAAAATAGATTGTGTTTACATAAAAATGTGAACAGGTTATTCAGTCCAATCACATTTAAACTCTATGAAGAAAATACATACTTTATTGTTTTTTATACAATATATACAATTCTTAGGTATTTGTATCTTATTCTCAAGTTGACATGGCCCATCATGAGAATCTGATTATATGACTTTAGTTATAAATGCAGCTATACATTATAGAATTTACACAGAAGTTTCAAAAACTTGTTAAATTTGATTCATAAATACTTTATTGTTCCCAAAGACAAATTGAGTCTCCTTCAAGAAGTTCAGTCTACTACATCACTTCATCCAGACGACTCCAGTCTAGTCTGTTGTCCAGCTGAGCACCAAGATATTTAAATTTCTCCATCGCCTTCTCTTCTTCCCATGACGGAAATAGGGTTTTACCTAAAACTTGTTTCTCTTGACATCAACTATAAATTTCTTTGCCTTGTTTAGATTCAAGTTCAGAAGATTGTGAACTTGAGTCACAATCATCATCAGACACATAATGAAAAATTGTGTCTTCATTACATTTTCTTACAGTACAAATTATTCCTAAAAGCAAACTTAATTAAGTATATGGTGCATTATTGCAGTTGTAATAAGGTTTTCAAAGAAAAATTGAAATCAGAAACTAGTCTGTATTAACAGTTCTCTTATTGGTCTGAGATTCAGTTCTATCGTGCTTGGATTTCACAGAAATAATGACAATAGTAACATATGTTTGAATACCTAACAAAGCAATACATATTGTATATCTGCTCCTTATAAATTGCACGAGATAAAACTGTCAGATACGAATGCTCAGACGGACAGCATATTACCCCAGAAGAGATGTTGTCAACAGTCAGTCTTCTATTTCTCTTTGTTTCTTTCTGAAAAATAAAAACTTACAAACAGCGGGATGCAAAGCCATGCCAAAGAAAACCTGGGGAGGTAAAATGTCTAACCTCTAGTGATCTTGACAAAGGACGTCACTGGAGGCCATCAGACTCAGACGGCTCTCAAAGGCATTCATCAGAGCATCCAGGCTAATCTTTTGAAATCATCTGAAGCATTGTGGCTGTTTGGGGAGGGAGAAAAAAAAAGTACAGAGATATAAACAGTGATTGAACACAGATGCACTGGAGCGATAATAACAGTAGCAGGAGAGTTACAGTGCATGGAGCACAACAGGAATCGCTTGGAAAGGTCATACAGGGGGGGAAACGGCATCAATAAACAAAACCATACCACTGCCCAGCTAATGAGGTGGGAGAAGCAGTTACTGGGTTTACCATACCTCAGGATTTGTGCTAATTACTACTCCTGTGGGTGATTGTAAGCACGGAATGTCCACTGCCAATGTGTGCTTATATAAGCAATCAATGGCTTTAATTAGACTATTAGGTGGGATTCAGTCCCTGCAGACTACTCCCAAGCTTTAGGCAGGCTTATTGTTTGCCTTTGTGATTACAGAAAATGCAGCACATCGGAGGTCGGAGGATTGAAACCGTTAACAATGTCTAGTCTGATTTTACACACAGCAGTAAAGGCCATACCTGATGCACACTGCTTTGCTATTAGCGGCCATAGTTGAGGTGATTACAGCTTGCATAAGAGTAAGTCACTGTTTTACAGAAAAGGAGGAAATCCCAATACAATTTTACTCTGACACTTATGATTCCAGTGAGTACATTTTCATCATTTTTCCAATTTCATGAATGTCGTAGCAGCAGATTAAAGGCTTTGTTATTTTTCTTCTGGAAAATAAACAACTAGAATTTATTTATTCACTGAAGCAGATTGTGTACTAAAGATGTTGGGCTTATTATGATACTAATATGCTTTTATCAGTGTTTTTGGATGTTTGTAATTTTCTCAAGCATTTATGCAAGAATTTAGCTTCCCCGTGGGTTTCTGCTCTCCCATGAGGTGATAATTGCTTCTGTCAATAAAACCTAAGAGGAAAAAATATTTGTTATCATAAAAAAAAAAGTTGACCTACATTAAAACATAGTTATCAAAAATATACAATCATGTTTCCCATTCAGAAGAACAATATAATCTAAAAGGAAATATTAAAATCATTCACCTGAATTAAATAAAAAAACACTACACTGTCTGTAAAGAGTTTTATGCAAAACCATCCCCAGCGTCTAAAGAGAAAGGAGGGAAACATCAAGACTTAAATGCTTTATTAAGGTTAAAGGGAAATAACCTCTAATAAGAGTCAAGGTAAACTGAAAACAAATCTGAAGGTGTATGTCGAGCCTTAATGCAGATGAGCTACAGCAGCAGAAGACCACAAACTGAAGCTTGTGATGTCCTAAAACTTAATGCCTAACTGTTAACGTCCTACCAAAATAGGACGTTAGCAGGCGTTATGACTCAAATTTGCCTCCAACAGTTGAATCATACGCTCAAAATTAGGCTTCATCGATCTATTCTTCCTTGCTTCCACTTTTCCAGCTGGTATTGGTGGCATATTGGTGTGAGGAATATTTTCATGGCACATGTTGATCCTTTCAGTATCATTCCACAGAAATTCCATTGTCAAATGTTTTTTAGTCACCAGAGTCTGCTGAGCATTGTTGCTGACGATGTTGAGCCCTTTATGTTCGTAGTGTATTCATCTGATCCAACAAAACTTCAGCAACTCCAGGACGCTGGGTGTAAATATGGATCAAAATCTCTGATGAATGTCTTCAGAAGCTTGCATAGTGTATTCTATAAAGAATGAGGGCAACTATGAATGTGAAAAGCTTTGATTCACTTTAATATTGCTTATTACCCTGTTTTTCCTTTTTACATGCTGTCAGTCAGTCTTGCACCTGTCATCAAGAGCAGCTTTTTCATTGTGGTATTACCAAAATAAATAACAAATCAAACATAAGATCAAGAATTAGCTGATATATTATACTCATTGGGTCCTAGTTAAAGGGCATATTAAATATTTAAAAAGTTTATTTATCTGGGAATCATTGCTTAGCTTAAAGTCCCCTGAAATTTATTCCATTATCCTACAAGGGTTTCATTTTTGTGGTGAACTGAAAGCCACAATTGGCTTCCTGCCTGAGTCGCAGTCGCAGGCATGTAGATCCAATAACACTGCGTTTACTGAGCAAACATGCTGAAAAAACACTATGGCGCTTCTGTCTTCATATTCAGTGCGCCACATCATGCAGATTCACTGACCCCCTTTAGAGCTGAAACGCTGTGAAATAGGAAACTTTAATGTGGGTATTATTTTCAGTGAGCCTTTTATCTTAAGGACTTGGATTTTTATAGAAACAACCAAGGTGACATAAAGAAGGGGTTCTTGGCAGGAGCTTTCATCCAGGAAAGAAAAAAAAGAGAGATGTATTGTGGGAAGGTAAAAGACAACACTGGAAAAGCAGGTAATGAGGAAGGGGAGAGGACGATGCAAAAAGGGGAATGGAGTGAGCTCATTGAAAAACGAATGCATAGAGCAAAAATGATCCAGGTGAAAGACCAAATGAGAAACAGAACATCAGAGCTCAGGAGGAGGAGGGGAGTTCTGTAATAACTTCATGCATGTTTAGGCACAGAGGAAATACTGTTAAATGCCTAGAGGAAGAGGGTGCCAGTATACACCACAAAAAGAGATGACACCAGGGTAATATATTTCATGTGTGGAGAGTTTGAATGTAAAATTATCTGTTAGATCTTTAAGTCACACTAGATGAATCTAGAAACTGATGATCAGATGAGCCCTGCCTCATTTAGAGTGAAATACAGCATCTTCTCCTTAATTGTCCTTCGTTTTCTGCAGAGCAAACACGGACTCTTTGATATTCCCTTGCCAAACTACTTTTATTTACCACACAAGAAATATACGTTTTGACATGCCAATCTTTTTTTCAAAACACGTCACCTTAATAGTAATGATAGGTGACGCTTTTCTAGTCTCCAAGCCATGATTATCTGTGTTGGGGGGGTCAGGCTCCAGTAAGCTGGAACTTCTAAACTCACACTTATCCTCTGAATTCTCATTAAAAAGACCTTAAACTGCAGGAACTTCATGGCAGATACTTTTAATGGCTTTGAAACTAAGGCCTCTTCAAACTTTCGTATAGCTTGACATTGGTATAGCCTGATAACAGGCTCAGTGCAAAAAAAAGAAGCAATCACTTGATTGTAATCTAACATTGTTTTTGTATCTTTGATAAGTTCATTAAACAGAATGGAATATATAACTGTAGTTTTATAAAGTCAGTTTCAAAATGGTTAACATTTTCATATATCAGTGGTTTAAAATCCTTTTAATGGTTTGCCAGAAAGAGCACTAGAGGAATCAGGGTTTTCTTCCCCAACGACGCAACAACAGAGGCAGACAGAGCAGGAATTGAACCAGCAACCCACTGACTTGTGGACGAACTCCTACCACTGCCCCCCCAATGTCTGTTGTGATTGATGTAGCCACCCACAATGATGGAAACATCAGGAAAAAGGAATAGGACCACCTGGAGAAATACCAGGGGCTCAAGGAAGAGCTTGAAGGAGCCTGGGAGGTAGTGACCACAAGACTGGAAATGTGGGTCCAACAAATACCTGGAGAAACAAATTACACCCCAGTCCAAAAGAGTTCAGAACAGCTAGGATACTCCAAAAAAAACTATCCAGCTCCCGCCCTCTAAAGAACCTTAGCTTACGTTGAAGAGCCACCCATCCATCGGGTCCAGGGGAACAAATTGTTAGGCCAGGGCTGGTATAAGATTGTTTAAGCTTGTCACAGGATGATAGCATCTATATCTGACCAATTTTAACAATGCCTTTAGCTGTTCTCAGACGCCACTTAATGGTAGCACTGTTGGGTGGAAAATTTCTAAATTTCTCAAGCTAAAGTTGAAATTTCTGCTGTAAACTATGATGGAACTGTACAGTATTTTGATGTATTAAATTAATCATAATGTTACTTGATAATGGAGATAGTCACAACAGCTAATCACTTGTGAATGCCTACATACAAAAAAAAAGACTAATAACTGTGACTCTAACACATACAGATAGACACCTGGTTATGTGACTGGGTTGTTTGGTGTACAGAAGATAAATATTGTGTGCAGTTTACTTCCCCCTCCTTCACCGTCTCTCACTGCAAAGCACACACTCGCACACAAACTCCTCTCGTCTCACCAGGGAAAATATCCACTGTCAGTGCGAAAGATGGAGTGGAACAGATGGCATCAAAATGATGGAAACCACCTACAATAGTTTCCACAACTTCCCCATCCTTTTCTCCCTCACACGATGGATATCTCGCTCTCTTTCTCTTTACCCTCTTGTTATTGCCCAACTCTAACTATCATCTGGATGCATCATCCCAGCCCGTTTCAATGCCATCCAGTCTCAGAGTTCATGCCAAAGAGAGTCATGCTTTTTGGAAGCCCCACGGTGAAGCACAAAGTCAGCCAAGAGGAAAAAAGGGGGAAGGGAGGGCAGGAAGAAGAGCCATTATTTTTATTTTTATTTTTTACCCAACAGCTTAAAATCATTCAGCTTAGGTAGAACATTTTTCAACCATCAACTGAATTGTGTTATTGCACACAATCCCAAGGCACCTCTTGCCTCTTAAACATTCTTTTCTCTTCTCTCTCCGCTCCAATCCGCCTCTTCCTCTCTCCCAGCCACACCTTATCGCACCACCTCAACACCAGGACAGTTTGCTGAGCGCCACTCATGTAAATGAGATAGTTAGCAGATCAAAAGACATGGAGAAGAATTTTTAATTGCACAAGAGGTGTTGATTAGTGTCAGAGAAGGAGAGACGCGGCAAAGTGCAGCCAGTCTCTATTACACCCCGACGCTTTGACGCATATGCTCCGGTGTGCGCGTGCAAATGTGTGACTGTATTATGATGGTGAGGTTGACAACAAAGCGCAGAAAAGCACATCTGTGTGCTTATTTTTGCATTTTTGTACGACTGTGTGTGTATATCTCAGCATCAAAGTCTGCATGCCATCCCCTCTGGGAGATGGTTGTTAATGCATAATACATAACTCCATACTTCCGACTATAACAGCAATAATGTCGGCATGTGGAGTTTATGAAGAGGAGATCAGGTGCAGGAGAAAGTGATTACAGGGCATAAACACTGCAAGCGATATGACTTTATTGTGAGCGGTAACTGGCAGGAGGATGACAGAAGCTTAGGATGGTCTGAGAAAGCACGCCAGCAGCAGTGCTAATTAAGTGCCGCTCTGCAGTGACAGGTACATAGTTGTGGAATAGTCAATTTCTCTGATGACTTAATTCAATGCTTATATCTTGAGTTTATGCATAAAAAAACACCACATTCCAGACAATCTGGCTTTAAAATGTGGGTCTGCAACTGGCCTCACATTGGCCGGCGTACACAGGTACCCGAGCGCACTGAACGTGCACAGAGAGAAACAATTAAATTGATCATTTCTGTTGTTGTTGTTGTTTTTAGTCACTTTGTGATAAGCCAACACAAAATGACACATAACCGGAAGTTGAATTGAATATTTGTAATCATTTTGAAGATATTCTTACAAATAATATCTGAAACATGTGGCATCTATTTATGTCCAGCCACCATCTGTCAATTCTTTGCACATCCAGCTTGTGCTGCAATTAAAGCTGCAATTGCTTTGGGGATAGTGCTATGAACTGTTTGCCCCGTTACAGATTTTGGTCTCAGATAATCAAACAAATTCAATATTTGATGAGAAAATAAAAAATACAGTGACAAATGACCCTACGGCTTCGTTCCATAGCCCTTTTAGCTGGTTGTGCCAAAGTTTTGATTTTTTAGCACACCATTTCAATTGAATTTCAGTTATTTAACTAGGGAATTCCCTTGTCAGATATTAAGGAAAATCAGCCAATTTGTTGGTTTTCATTTGCCAATGGGAAGTGAACATTTTGCAAAAATGAAGGTAACAAACTGATGACCTAGTGGTGTTTTTCAGGAATTTCTTGAAAAAGCAGAATTTGTGGTCTATAATTCAATTCAGTTAAATAAAGTAGCCCAAATCCTGAAGCGGCAGATCAGCTTTTTTTCTATTGTTGAATCATGAACACTGACTTATTAATGCTAGTCATGCTTTGGATGTTGTTCTGCATTATTTTGTAATCTCCTGAATGAGTTGTTAATGGGCTGTTAGAGTAATGTTGTTTGTTACAGAGAATGTAAAATGGATTTCACTGTATTTCTTTTTTTCAAATCTTTAACCTACTTATTCCCACTGTTTGTATTTCCCCAAGTTATATACTGTAGAATTCAATAAGTAATTGAGAGGAAATAATTATATTTTAGTCAAATCTGCAGCTTCTTTAATTAAACCTTTAAGGGTTTGTTTTTATTATTTTATCAACCTTGCAATTATGTAACACTTGCCATTTGCCTTTTAAATTGGATCCGGTGGAGAATGTGATCGCCGCCAGCAGTCTTTATCTCTGAATCTAAATTTGAATCCTGCTTTCATTTAAGGTCTAGGAATAAATAAATGGCAGTTCAAAGCCGGGATATCGGCGGCTCTTCGTTCTGACCGGGGGCTCGGCCGCGTCAGAATTTTCATCTTCCTGAGCTCCCCAGCTGCTCCCAAGGCTGCTCCAGCTCGCTTGCACAGATGGCAGAAGGGTCGAGGCACTTTAATGAATTTTCAAAGGAGCTGCATCGGCAATATTAAATGAAGCCCCTAAACTTAAACATGCCTGACACCAGAGTCAAATGCATGCGCCCCAATGACACGTACGATAAACATGCATCATTTCTAAAGTCCATGGGTGGATGCATGCCCCTCTCTCTTCCCCTCTCACACAAACACACACGCAAATACGCGCACGTATTAATATTACTGTTGGTAAATGAAAACATCCACAAACAAAAGATGAAAATGCCACATCTTACATAGTGCAGGACATAGTGCTTAATTAACAACGTTGGCTAGAGCGGGAGGGGTCACAGGTCGGTTTTAATGATGAGTTTACATATGGCAGCCACCGTGTTGCCTTGCAAGGGAAACGAGCAGCGCTTCTGCTGATCCATCTGTCCCATGGTAATGACTGCACCTGGCCACACATGGGCCGGCGTACACAGGTACCCGAGCGCACCGAACTTGCGCAGAGAGAAACACAATTAAAAAGCAATAAGCAAGCTCCCATATTGCAGCCACGTTGTTTACTCATTATGTCTAATTATGTGTTTGAGTTGAAGATATAAAAACTCCTTTCTACGAGCGTTTCAGACCGTCAACGTAAATGTTTGCTGTGCAATGAGGCCCTAAATGACTCTGATCTTGGACCTGATGAATTTCATTTGGAAATTCACTCGGGTGTCAGGCATGTCCTTGTGACCCGCGTTAATGGGTTTCTAGTGGTGAGAGGCCTCTGTTTAGGAATCTGATTTGCGAGTTAAGAGTTAAGTATCAAACATCAAAACAGCCTCTCTGTTTATACTTCACCAGCTCACACCACTGAGAAAAGAAATTGCTCCAATCTGAGCCTTTTTACTTTTTTTTAAAACTGCCCTTGATCAGGCCAGCTGACATGTAGCAGCCTGTCTTAACAAGAGGCTAATGCGAAGGGCCAAACGTACGGGGCGCTGCTAGGAGCATCAAGGCTTTTCCTATTCCCTCTTCATCCCTATTTCATCCGTTTTTGTTTGTCCTCTAGGCATAAAAGTCTTTATCCCACCTGAACGTAGCTGAACTCAAGGTCAGAACTCAGCCTTGAGCCTCCAGGTATCTAATCTCCCAACTTCTGATCAGTCATCAAGGTTCGTCAGGCTAAAACCATTTCTGCATTTTAAAAAGTCTTTTTGTCTTCTGAAACAAGAGGGTGCCATATTATAAAGGAACGGAGATCATGCAATGACTTTCAAAAGTATTCACATTTTGTCATATTTATAACCACAAACTTCCAAATAATTCTTCTTTATTAAGAATTTATGTAATAGACAATAGAAAGTGGTGCATAATATTAAAGCTAGTAATACATAGTTTAATTTAACAAATCAGAAACGTATGGAGGGTTTTTGTATTTATTAGCTCTTTTTACTTTATTCCTAAATAAAATCCGATACAACCAATTAACTGACCAATAGAGAGCGCAAGGGCGACACCTCACCGCTATTAATTTTTTATTTATTTAAATGGAATAATAAAAATATTTCGAAATGCATGTGTGTACTATATTTAACAGTGTAATGTAAATATTTTACAGTTAAAGATGAGTAAAAATGTTTCGCATATCGACATTATCTGTTTGGTGACGTATCTCCATACAAACATGCGCAGCAGCTCCTCCCACTGGCTTGATTTGCATACCACCGCCCTCCCGCTATGGGGGCGAAGACGGGACTGACGTCACATCCGTCAGTCATAAAGTTTGTCAGTTTGACAGTAAAGCCGCGGGGATTGAGACGGTCGGACATAAATTCGAAATGGAGCAAGAGAAAAATAAAAATCATTTAAGTGATTGTTTTAAATCACTTAAAACGATATCATTAGAGAGAAGAACTTATCAAGAAAAGCAAGAGGTGAAAGAGCTCGTGCCTGATCATCCGAACAACAAGGCTCGGCTAAGTGCATTTAGCAAGGCTAATGCTTTATTAACCTTGCTAATAAACATTAGCAAGGCTTTCCCTGCCTCCGTTTTGGATCTAACCCAGCATGGATTAACAGAGGTATGACTAATGAGGTAAGATAGAAACTAAATGTGTGGTGTAGGTCTTTAAGATGTTTTTAATTATAGAAGCAGCTCTTTGTAATTTTTCTATAGGCGCTATCACAGGTAGTTTTGTGAAGGTGGTTTTAATTAAGCTACTTGTTTGTTAATGCTCTCCAAAAAAAATCTCTGCATTCTCCACAGAATGGCTGGATTCATTCTGAGATTAAATTACACACTGATAAACCCTGTTTGCAGCTGGTTGTACTGGATTTTATGTGGAACTATCAGAGTAGAGGAGCTGATTACATGTTGAAATTTCTAGAATTACTAAAACAAAATTGGATTTTATTCTACTTTACTACTACAACTACTAATAAAAAAACCCATTACACTTTGTCTTGAAAAAGATTCAGATATTTTAGCTTGGAGCAGCAGCACCCTGGCTATAACTCCCTGAAAAATAAACAGGTGTAAGATTATATTTTTCCTTTGCCTCCAAACCTAATTAACTAAAATCTTCCTGTCATTGTCTAGTTTTGTTCTTACTTGAGAAGAAGGAAAATAAAAGGACAGAGTGCAGTACAGCATTTGGGCTTTCAAACCGGAGACAGCTATAGCAGAAACGGAACATCTGCTGGAGAGCTAACATAAGCATTCCTCGTTCCCTCACTGTCATGCCTGAGCAGGCTTTAAACTGGACAGCTCTGAGTCTGACAACCTCCTGATGAAGTTTTTTTTTTTTTCCCTCCTAACTACACTCATCAAACTGCCACAAAGAAAAGGGGTCATTTTGCACCTCAACAAGACGAGGGAGTGTAAAACAAATCAGGCAACATATATATTTTCTTCTCAATACACAGAAGACTGACAGGGCCTCTTGAAATCTTTGCTGCAACAGAAGAGAAAGAAGTATTGTTTTTTTTCAGTCCAGGTAGAAGGGAGTGAGCTCTTACAGTATCAGTGAAGCCAGCACTTCCTTTCTAATGTCTTTTTCACCCGTTCGTTAATTTCTCTCTTTACATCGAGGCCTTTCCATCTGCAGCTAGCTGGATCGTAGCCAGCAAGAGCCATTCTGTCCCATTATGTGGTGCTGTAAAAAAAGAAAAACACCTGTTCCAATTCCACCCTGGTGAATAGGTTAAATGGCGAAACAAGAAACAGGGGCCCTTTTTGTCATGGTCTAAATTGAGCGACGAGTTCTTGAGGTTGGACTGTTCCTTCACGGCTGCCTTCCAGCTTTTGATTTCCAATTAGAGACCACTCAGTCCTGCAGCCACTTCGGACAGCCAGCCCTCTCTTTCCTCCCTGGTGGATATGAGTGTGGCTGTGGCTGCAAACATAAGGTTGGAAGAAAGATGGGCAACCATGTAGAAAACAATTGTTTTTCCCCGACGATCAACATAAATTAATATTTATAAGGGCTCCCTAAACAAGAAAAATGAGTGTGTCAGGGAAGTTTTGGTCCTAACATCTGTATCGATGCCTCTCAGGTTAAATTCTACTCACTTACCTGTGTAGGGGATTGGACGCACATGACAGCTAAACACTCATGCACACACTCACACCTGAGGGCAATTTAGACAAGACTACCCAAACTCATGGTAATTTTTATTAACCTAATTGCAGATGTTGCTATATTTTGAAGATGAGCCACAAATGTCATTTCTACATTAAAAGTTGGGCTTGGAGGACAAAGTGTGGCAGAATAATGTGGACATGTTTCAGTGAAACAGGAGAAGTCAGAAGCCCATTCAAGAGTTTGAGGAAGATTCAGCAGGTGTACACTTCAGCCATAGTCAAAACTTTTTTCAGCCACCGCACTGAGATATGTCCAGGACTTGTCACTTCATAGAGAAGGAACTTTGACCAAGTACAAAGCATTTTTATTCCATAGTATATGGACATACTTTTCAGTAAGCCAGCATAAACATTTTATTGGTCTTGCATAAGACCCTGTAGTGTAAATATTTATGTGACGTAGTTTTAATAGTAAAAAAAAAAATAAAATCAGCCATCTGATTCTCATCCTTGAGTAACATTTTTTTTTACTTCTGTGTATTTCTGTTTAGTTTCTAGTGTAAATAACTTATTACACTTAAAATAAGACAAAACTAACTTACAAGTAACCAGTCAGCAAAATATAGGAGTGTCTTTTAAATCAATAAATCTCTAATGTTGATGAAAACCTGCTTGTTCCACTGGCAGGTTATTTGACTTGTATCAAAGGAAAAATGTTTTGTCATAAGTTAAATAAGTGACTGTTCAAAGAAGGCTATTCTTTGAACAGTCTTGCTGAAAGGTTGCTTAGAAGTTAGTTTTGGATTATTTTAAATGTGCTAAGAGATACTTGGTAAGATTTTGTGTTTTTGCGGTGCATAATATACTTAGATTTTCTGAAAACATGTATTTTGAGCTTTCATTAGCCGTATCAGCCTTATTTATGAAAACCAGCAAAAATTAACTACTGAGATAGATACCTTGAAATACAATGAATCAACCTCTAAATCTTATTTTTGAAGAATGAAAACTGTGTTAAGCAAACTGATGAATGTAGAAATGAAATAATGAGCAGATGCTGAATAAACTGAAAGGTAAGAGTAAGTGTTCACTGCTCTCCACATGCAAACTAATGCCACTTTCCCTTTCGCCCCTCAATTGATCTCAGAGACAAATTTACCTGACAGAATATTAGCCTTCAGTCCTTTATCTCCAAGACATTAAAGATTATAGGTGCATATGAGCATAATGTAAAGCAGAATAAGGGTAAATCAGGTTTGGGCAGAACTTCCAGAACAAGACTGGGAACGAGGAAGATTAACAACTTAACACCCATTTGTTTTTGTTTTTTTTTTGTTTGTTTTTTTACATTTATTTTTTTGTTAATGCACACAGTGTTCCCCATTGAGCATTCATTGAATTAATATATTAATTTGGATATGTGATTTATAATTTTTGGGAAGGCTTGTACTGTATGTCAGGTAAGAATAGGTATGTTTTGACCAACAGAGCTACCATATCCCCTGTTTTTGCCTTGATCGTGTCCTGGCTGCTGCTGCTGCTGTGTGCTGACTGTTCTGTGATGAATGAGACAAGTCAAGACCGGTCATGTCAAAACGACTGTCTCTTGAGAAAGCTGATGTCCTTGTCCAAGAGCTGCAGTATCACGATACACCACCTCACAGTAAAAAATCCCACCAAGGACAGATTATGTCTTAAATTTAATCCAAATTCTTGGATAGCGGTCAACCTTGCTAAGCCAAAAGATGTGTATAGTAAAAGGGCAATTTTGGCATACTGTATAATAAATAAAACACAAGACCTGAACAGTAACAGTAAAAAAAAAAAATCTGTTAGTTTAGTTTATGAAGTCTTATAACACTGATTGTAAACAAAAAAAAAATGTATTTGTTTTAAAGAGATGTGAGGTAAAATGCTGCAATAACGAGATTTTTATTTGCTCCTTGTAACATAAGGCAGAGCTCCTCCTCCCCCACCTGTTACTGCTTGCTGTCACCCAGCTAACCAAAGCAAGCTTGTTGGTTGGAAACATAATAAATAAATAAATTAAAAAAAAACTAATGTTCTTAATACTAGAAGAGCACCACCTTGCTCTACTTTAAGCTATATTCCACAAGCTGCTGTTGTATATATTTCCATTCTAATTACTCAACTAAGATAAACATATTGTTTATGGCACTGTTGATGTGTGTGTGTATGTATATATATATATATATATATATATACAAACTTATATACATGTATATATATATATATAAAATATTTTTTTTATTTTTATATATATACATGTATATAAGTTTTTTTTTTTTTTTTTTTTTTTTTTACAGGAAGAACACAAAGAGTTTAGTCTCAGTTCAGCACCTTTTTACATCAAAAGTTGAGTTGAGTAAAAGTTGAGTAAATCAAGCTATGCGTTTTATATTGCACAAAGAACTGCCAGTATTCCATGCTTAATAACTTTTTAGGGTAATTATATTACATTTTTATATAGCAGTTTAGTTGTTTCACAATACTGATATGTGGGCTTATGTCTAACTTTTTATAGTTACAATGACAACAAATCTTTTCTGCTTCTAAGTAGTATATTTTTGAATAGATGGACTCCCTTTTAAAGCCATTCCTGATATACAGCTGAAACCATATACTTAAACGCTGCATAAAAAAAACACATCACCTTGTTTCTTTTTACAATCTGATTTTAAATCAAATTTTGGTCCACTCCTCCAGACAGAATTAGTGTAACTGAGTCAGGGTAGTAAATTTTCTAAAGAACTGAGATAAAAACTTTGCGATAGCCGCCCATAAACATTGACACGTTTTGTCCCGAAACCACTTTGTAAGTAATTTTGCGGTATGCTTAGGTTTTGGAAAAACAGTTTATGCCTTGTGTCCAAGGTTAAACTTCCTAGATAATGTCTTAAAATAATTTTTCAGTACTTCCACAAATGATTCTGTCCTCATGATGTCTATTTTATGAAGTATGCCAGTCCATCCGGCAGGATATTGCCCCCTCAACATGATGCTGTCACCCCTTGTACTTCCCGCTTGGGAAGTACAAGGCTTGAAAGCTTCCCCTTTTCCCTCCAAGTGTGCCAGTGATCATTATGGCCAAACATGTGAAGCTTAGTTTTATCAGACTACATGCTGGTTATGCCATACTTGCATGTAAATCTTTAGGCTTCTTGAAATGACATGCATAAGAATGAGTCAAACTTGTGAGGATGAACAGTTTTCTTCTTAATAACTTCACTGATTTCTTCAGAGTTTTTGATAATGTCATAGAAGGAATCGGTGTATTGCCTTAAAAAGAACATCCTTAGGTGTTCCTTCGTTTATCTAAAAGGTGGTAAATTAAGGAGAAGCTTACAAAGCCATAAGATTATCTGGGATTTCACAAGTCTTTTAAAGGCATGTTAATCTTGGTGCATTAAATTTCAAGAAAGTAAGTCTTAGAAAGTAAATCCCTAAAATAAATGTCTCAATAACCATCATTAAATGCATATAGTGATTGCAGTTATTTCCGACATGTAGGAGAAAACCTTCAGTCTGATTTTATGTTAAATCATATTGTGATAACAATATGATTTATAACAATATCATGTTCAGGGCTTGCCCAAGATTGTTTTGGGGCTTCAAATGAATTTGATATGGGGCACCTTTTGTTGTGAAGAACAGAAACAAAGGAGGAAGAATCTGAGTGAGAAAGTCAAGTGTAATTAGCTTGGCTCAGTTACTTAGTTTCAGCTATAAGTAACTGATTGTTTGCTGGGGAGTAGTCGAGAACAAACCGAGCTCAAACACACACAAAAAAATTTAACTCGTAACATCAGATTATATCTAAGATAACACAACAATCAATTAATGAAGATTATTCTACGCCTTTTTAAAAGGTAAACCTGACATTTTTCAATGTCAGATTGATATAGTTACCATTTTAAAATTTTCAAATCACTTTATATTGAAAACTTAAAATAAAATACAACAGCATCTCTATCTCAAATAAATGTAAAAATTCTATGGTCTATATTGAAATATAGGCATTTATGAGAGGCCCGTTATGCCTTGGGGGCCCTCTGCAGTGTTTTGGTTTGATATAGTTGCGCATCTCATTTGACAGTACATTGGAGTAGCTTTGTTATGTTTGTTCAGATTTATTGTAGTTTTAATTTTTTAGTATGAGGTATAATTTTTTTGGACAATTATTTAAGGTGAGTGATGTAACTGGGAGGATTTTGTCTCTTGGTTTTTTTTAATTTATTTTATTTTTTAAACTTTCTGACCATTGTTATAACTGATAAAAAAGGTAGCTGACTAGCACCTGAAAAGCTCAAATAATATGTGAACTACCAAGCCAAATGAAGTGTTCAAAAAGCCTCAGGGATTCAGAGCAGGTGAGGACATTTAAAACAAGTCTCTAACTGATCATAATATGCAAGAATCTTAACAGACACTCCAAAATCTTTCAGACATTTTAACTACATAGCAAGACAACGAATGGCATCACAAGAAAATGAGGTTGATTAGCAGTGCTTGTTACTGACTAATAGTGTCATCCAGGAAATGGGGAATATCATACCCCTGACCAGGATGTTGATCTGTTATGTTGTGAGTCATGAGACTGTCACACAGCAACAGTCTTCAGTCTTAAAAAAACCTGACTGATACCAGAGATTCTTCTTGCCCACAGTATCTATCTCCATCCACAACAACCCTGGAAATTTGTGGTTTATATGAGTTATGGCGACATTTTGTTTTTTCAGTTTTTAGAACAAATAAAATAGCTTTTAATTGAAGGGAATTATGCTTTGGGTTGGCTCTGATGATGTTTTCCTAATATTGTACAGCCTTAGCTAACAAGGATTCAAACAAAGTTTTAAAGGACAAATTGCACTGTGTTTCTAAAGCATGAACTAATGGTTGAACTAAGCAACTAATGGTTGAATAAAAAAAAATCCGTGCATGAGCAGCAACTTGCCCACTTTGTCACAACGCACAAGCTTTTTGTAATCCCCAGTACCACTACCACTGACCGCTGCAAACATCCCATAAATCCTTCTTGTCAGTTCAGACAAGACCGCACAAAGAACAGACTTCTCAGCTTTCTTTTTCTTTTTTGGGTGGGGGGGAGTTTTTGAAGTTTCCTGCTGTGCTGTGGGTTCTTCCCAGCATAACTAAGACGCTGAAAGCAGCTTATCTGCTTAAAACAGGAAACGGAGAATGGGCGACGGGTGGGAAAAAAAAAAAAGGTGTCTGAGTCCTGCGTCTATTTCCCGGTTCATGGAGAGGGCTTATTGAAGGAACTTGTTTCTCTCACTAGAGTCTCTCTCCACCATCCCCAGTCGTCTAATACATTTAGGCCCCCACTTCCTCCATTGGTTTTGATAGGCCAAGCGTCCAAATTTCCTCAGCAGGATTCAGGGAAAATCAATAATCCTCAGTTGAGTGCAGAAGGAAAACCCTCTATTAACAAGACAATGTGATTCGAGCAATAGGAGTGTGAACTGGGCTATGGGCATGGTAGTTATTCTGTCTTCTACATATGAATGCTGTTGAATTTGAGCATTATCATTCTTCCTGAGTCAGGATTGTGGCACCAAGTATTACTTTTAAAAATGGTACCTCTTCCTGATTATCTCCTTTCCATTTTTATTAAGTTGGACCTTTCCCTTTGGATGCTGTTCTACCAAACAAGCCAAATGCTAATGTCATTGAAACCCCAGGTGCTTCTAGTGGCTCTTGAAGTTTGACATCAGTCCCTGCTACCTTCCTCCCCTGGGCCCAATTTTCCCTCCATGAAGCTTCAAGGTCCTCAGCTGAGCTCTCTGTTTAGCAACAACAGCCGCACAACAGTGTGAATGTGTGTCAGACAGAATGGTAATGAGTATCCGTGAGACCCAACCCCGATCTCTCCCCCTCCTTTCCGTCTGAAAATAGATTTGTTCCTACATGCAAAACGGATATTGTAATCACATTTTCTTGTCCCTGATCCACCTGGGGATTTGTACCGTGCACACCAAAAATGTAAATGAATGCAGCGAGATAGACATCACTGGTGATAAATCACATTACCTCCAAATTCTGCTTAGAAACACAACCAGACTGCACCGTAAGCAACACCGATGGTGGTATATTAGCTTACCAGTTAGCTATTTCCCTCACTGCACATCTTGTTCTATGTAATTTATTCTATTTTTTTTTTGGTTTGCTTTATTGTTTATTTACAAGACTTCAGTGTTGTGCTTTTGGGAGAAAATGGACCGAAAGGAGGTCAGTGCTGTAAAAGGCCAATCGAATAAATTTAGATTTCAACAACCCCAAATTTTGTGATGGATTTCCAGTCTTTGATTTTGTTGGGCTCTGACCAGCCGTTATCAGTTTTACTACAATAACAAATTCTCTTTAGCAATTATTAACAACAGCAAGAGATTGAAAATGCAACTGTGTGAACAATGACATGTTTATGGTAAACTAAAGGTATGATTTGCTATATTTCATAAAATAAATGCAACTCTTGTATTTGTATCTGTATTCCCAGTTTTATTGTATCCTTAACCTTTAGTACAAATATTCCCATTCTTTAAAACAGGAAATGCCGCTAAAGTGAAGCAAATGTACATTGATCTTCCAATATACAAGAAATAAGCTCCTCAACTTGCTCAGATGGACAGTCAGAACAATGACTAAAACACTTGAAACAACTGGAACGCTACTAGTCCTCATAAAATTTTCTGTAAATCATGGAAGTGATTACCATGTTGCTGTGACTTAATTAACACATTGCCAAAGGGACTATTCTTAGCCAGCAAGTTATTCTCTTGTTGTGGCACTGTGAAGTTTTTGTGGGGCACATAGTCCAGGAGTTTATTACGCCTTTGGTTCTGTGAATTGAATGTCCGCAGTTAGACTAACAAGCTTTGGGAGAAGCAGGAAATCCAAGCACACAGGGTGAGATAATAAATTATCTTGGAGACTTACGGGAGTAGGAGCATTTGTTTGAGCACATTTGTTTGCACAGTGTAGTTATATAACACTGTGAAGAAAAAAAGACTTACCAGTAATAGATGAGGTTCCTGCTTGCGCCCTTTTTGCCTCCACCCTTAAAATGTTGAAACAGCGACAAATATTAATGCAAGTTGGACAAACGTAGGATCCTCAAGGGAAACTATCTAAGATGTTTCATGTCCTCCTCCTCCTTGTCACCCCCCTTCTGACAGGGACTGTTCCTAACCCCAAGTCTGTATAATGCTAGCAGACTATCATTTTTCAACAGAACTTGTGACAACCTCCTCCTGCATTAAAGTTTGGCTTTCAGTACGTTGTAATTTGCTGACATTTCTTTTTTTTCTTTCTCTTTCTCTTCTTCTTATCCCCACTGCCCACCCCTCCTTTGTTCCACCAACACCATGCTCACAGATGTTACCAACTTTTCCACACTAGGTAAGTAATTTTATTTTCCATAGCACAGACCTCCAGAGTGAGTTGTCTTGTTATTTTGGAAGTGATGTGAATGCATAAATACGGTAGAGAATTACACAGGAGTTGGAGCTGAAGCGACTCAGAGATGCTGCTGTTTGCTTGGTTAAGATATTCGGTTTTCTGCCATCTTCAGCTATCCTAGTCCCCGCCTTTGCCCCCACCACATGTGAAAATACACATTTTGAGCTGTGTACCTTCAATTTGAATTGTATTCAAATGAGAATCAAATCGCCCAGATGGTTCAGAGAACACATCAGCAATGTTGACTTAAACAGGCATGGTGTTTGTTTTCACACTGTGGAGAATGGGTGGAAGTTTAAACCCAACCGTACCATTCACAATGCACACATCATCAAACCTATAGAATATACGACAGTGTTCGTATGAGAGCTCTATAATATATTTAATTGGATTTGGAATTGCAGTCCATGTTTGAAATATCGCAATCGCAAAAGACTGTTTGGATGTAGTACCTTGGTAGGCGTTTGCACTCTGCATGTTGAAAACAGATTAGAGAGTCCAATCAACTCGTCCAAAGACTAAAATACAAAACCTCACAAACAATGTGGCAAATATGTTGATAATGGAGAAGAACATGACTAGCATGAAAATTGTAATCACGATGGATATTATCATCTTTCTACTTTGTAGAAATATTACTCTTCATACTGCCATCCATTCAAATGTTCTGTATGATTTTACATAGTGCTATAATGTAATGAACCCCATGGAGATTTCTTCTGTTTCAGTTACGTTTCAAATAAGCAGTGTTGATGTACAGAGTAAATACAGATTTTGAAATGACAATTTAATTTATGAAGGGAAACAAGCTTTTGAAATATATTTTCTTAGCATTTTAATTATGTTACAACATTTTTGGAATAATTTTAGTTTCACCAACCAAAATAAGACCTTGTTACTGCCAGATGTGTAAAAATTAGTTGTATAGCATATTTCAAGAACAAAGCAGTTCAATGTGCATTACATCATAGAATCACAAAAATACAAAAGTCATAGACAGTCAACAATTGAAGCATTGCATTGTATTACTGAATTTCAAAATGTTGATTGTTTCATTAATGATGTTTCCATTGTCCAGTGTTGTTGGTTTGTGGGTGAGCATTGGCGGCGGACAATTAGAAATGCTTGGTCATACAGATAGAGCTCGATATTTTCAGCCATGAATGGAAGTTGTGTGAGGTTGTATCTCAAAAAGGTTTGAACAGCGACTTGATTCCAAAAATGTTGGCACAGATCAGAATATTTGTATTTTTAATTTGTAATTAAAAAAAAAAAAATCAAATTAATGCTGTCACGTTTCTTGATTAAGATCCATTGTGAACTGTAGCGGTTCATCCTGAAAAGGTTGTCAATCAATCACAGGCCCAAGATTGACAGACCACTGTCCCACTCATAATACGAAGTGTGCTCAGAAGGATCTTCTCAGTCAACAATGAGGCTACAACACAAGAGATTTTATTATGTGGCCATCTTTGAGTATATTGCCTGAAATTGAGATGGAAGATTTTAGAAATCCAGTGATTCTACGGTGCAGCCCAAATAGTTTATCTTAGTGGTTCTGTTTTTTTTCCCCCAGCTCTCTTCTCCTTTCCCATTTACAGTCACCAGAAAATAAAACACAGCCTCTTTCTTTAGACCTTAAGAGAAAAAAATGTCTTGGTTTGTTATAAACTGTGTTGCTTTTATTGAGAACAACCGCCTTCATTTTTACTGAATTGGAAACTTGAACAAAAATTGTTATAGAAATGAATTAGATCTGTCTTCTCAGTATTGGGGGGGAAAAGAAAACAAAAAAACAACAAAAGCCTGCTGAGGATAAAACGTATAAAAGGAGTTTTAGTTTGGAGGAAAAAAAACCCTTCCTGTAAGAAAAAAAAAAAAATTGTCTGGATTACAACTAAGAGGCTAAGAAGCACATGAGCTCACAAAAGCACAAGAGCGAGGCCACAGGAGGATGACGGTCACCCTTGGTTTTATCTGAGACAGATGACAGCAAAGCCTGTATTGGAGCAAACGCTCCTGCACTCAGATCAGATGATCAGCAGGGAGACGGATCTGCAGATGGACGGAGGTTGTTTCGTAAAGGGCAGAACACACTGGGGGTGAATGATGCAAGAGGAAAAAAAACACACCTCCTTTAATTTATGTTTACCAACCCTAAACTCTGGCGGCTGCAGCAGACCGCAGCTCTGTGGACTGGCCTTCAGATTCTTCTTGGCTTAATGTGGCATCGCCTTTGTGCAAATATAATAGGCCACTCCTAATTTCATTTTTTTTCTAAGTTGAAGCCTTTTTTCTTTTACTCTTCTTAAACAATCATGACAGATTTTTATTTATTTATTTTTTTCCAGCCTGTAAAAGCTGTTCACATTCCCCACTTCACCCAGCTGGACAACTGTCAGCCGCCTGCTGCTGTAATTTCTGCTATGAATCTGAGGTAATCCTTCCCCAACAAGCACATATGCCTGCTATTGTTTAAAAGATATGATTAGCGTCTTTTTGACTCAAGTGAGGATGAACACGCGTTGACATGGAGAATCGGGGGAACGGAGGGGATCGTGACTCAAGCAACTAGAAAAAGAGGGTGAATTAATCCCTGGGGCCAGATACAGAAAAATGAATATAAACAAAACACTGTTCTGAGTTTTATTACACACATGTAAAATACACATAATACACAATCTGTCACTTTGTCACAAACTCTAGTGCCTTTTATTGGGAACATCTGCAGTAAAAATACGAATATGGGGACTTCTGAAAATCATTTGTTGAACTGAATTTTGTTTAGGGGCATCATGAAAAGGGGGAGGTACATTAAGGAATGCAACACAATGAATTTCCTTCTTTTTCACTACAGTGCACTACTTTTTCAATAATTCTACATGACTCAAAACTAAATGGTAGTTTAGAAGAGGATGATGTTTTGTCTGTAGCTGTTATTGATGCTTCCGGACCAACAAAACAACTCAAAAACTCAGCATTTTACTTATTTTGGTCACGCTCTCCTGCGCTTGCTGGAGTGCATACTTTGATGCATTTTCTTGCTCGCTTGACTCAAAAAGACCCTAATCGCTTCTTCTTCTTCACAGTAGTAGACATCTGTGCTTTGTTGTGGAAAGATTACATCACACTCAAAGCAGAAATTACAGCCGCAGTAACCTTAGAAGGCTAACAGTGGTCCATCTGAGTTAGACGGAATATGTGAAACCGAAAGGGAGTGCAGCATCCTTTGTTTTCTCCGAGTGTGTTCAGAAAAGCTCAGCGGGTGGCAGGAGAGGGATAGAGGTTAACGGCATGACTGAATCCACGGTAGCGGGGTGTCGGAACAGGACATGCAGAGCACCAGTGGTTCTTAGCATCTGCTCATGGGAAAAATCAATTGCCTAATTTCCAAGGTGAACCTGGTGGATTTTACATGAAAGAAAAGAAAAAAAAAAAATTGTTGCATCTCCAATGCTTCTTTTTCTCTTTCTCTCTCTGAGAGCATCCAGAGAACTCTTATTGTGTAATTGAAAACTCAGTGCCATACCACTACAACCAGAACAGTTTGGCCAGTCGGTGAAGCATCTGCGAGCAGTTCTGGATCTGGCTCCACTCTTTTGAGGCTGGCAGGCTGATTAAAAAAAAAAAAAAAAAAAAAAAAAACACCCCTGGCTAGCTGAGAATAATAAGTACCCATGGGAAGCTGCCAGATGGACATTTACTGTGAGCCTAGCTGGAGAGGGAGGAATCTGTCAAACATCACACCGGGCATCTGTGGGGGGGCAGCGCAAGTTCACGTCCACTACAGTGTGTCGGATGAGAGAAGGGCTCTTTGTCGAGACTAAAAGCTGTTGGATTTTTTTTTTTTTTGAAATATCACATCTACTTGATGCATTTACCTGCTTTTCAAGGTCAGCAATTCGCATTGCATTAAAGCACAGCAGTTAGAGTGAGAGCTTTAAATAATGTCCGGATAATGGATGCTGGAAAGATGTTTATCGCCTTTTTCCTCCCTGGACTCAAATGTTAGCCCAGTTTCCTGGCAGTCGCTGGCTGTTAATCAACACTTTACTTAATTTAAAGCTAGATTCAGCTGTGCCGCTCACAGGTGCTTCTCAGCAAATCGGACGATTATGGGAAACTTTTAATTCTGTAATTTAATGCAGAGTAACGCCACAAAACATAATGATGTATTTCAGGTGTTATGTTAATTTCCATCATTTTATGTTGCAACTAATAAAACCCCAAAATTTAATTTCTCAGAAAATTAAAAAAAAAAAATCTGCAATATGTGCGACTCACAGTCCAGGGCGTCCTTCCATGTGGGAGTGGCACAAAAGTAAAAAAAATCCAAAATTTTCTGATGGGCTTTGTCTTTTTTTAAGTACACGATTTTTGTGTGTTTGCCCCTTAGACATTAAATTTGTGGACTGGTCAAATATAATCTGATTATTCAGCAGTGATCACCAAAGCTTTAAATCACACTTTTTAATATGTGAAATCTTCAATATATTAAAAAAAAAAAAAAAATCATCTCAGCTGGAGCGGGACCATCCATCCACTGTCTATCTGCCTCTGACTGGAGGGTCACAGTGAGACTGGTTCCTATCTGTAGTAGTTATTTGATAAGAGCTGGGATGCATACTGGACTGGTCATCAGTGCTTCACAGGGCAAAGAAACGCCACTTTCCTGGAATCCCAATTTCCACTTCTTGAAGGCCAGCTTATTGAAGTTGTTAATATTCTAGACTCAAATAGTTATGGCATGGTCAGGAGGAAATTAAGCCATTTGATTCAGATGAGTAGGACTATATACCCATTGGAATGCAGCAGTATTTTGTTCTCAAGGACTGTAGTTTGAAACCCTGGCCTTTCTATTCAATGGGGTGCCTGTCGACATACAGGAGGGATAAGCCACAAAAGTTCCTTGCTGAAGAAGCTGGCTGTTCAGAGTGTTGTGTCCAAGTATATAATTGGAAAGCTGAAGTGTGGAAAAAGTGTGGTAGAAAAAGGTTCAAAAGCAGTCTTGAGAGGATTGTGAAGGGAAGTCCATTCAAAATACTTGTTGGTAAGCTGAAATTTCAGTATTAGAAATCTTTTTTTTTCTTCTTCTTTTTTTCTTGTGCGTGTTAAGCAATGCTTTTCGGAGATGCTGAATTTTGGGCTTTTTTTTTTTTGGACAGTTAGCCAACAAACATTAAAATGGGCAGAGATACAAAATTATTAACTTTAACTTATGAAGATACAGTGTCCATTGTGATGGAAGTCAGGGTAATAATTCTTGGACACATGCCTGCCCAAAAAAAAAAGTATGCTCTACCTCAAATAATTATTGCAAGTGTTATCTTTTTGACTTCCAGGAAAGACGTCCAGTCTATATATGTATTTTGCCCCCCTCTTAGTTAGAAAGCTATAGGCGAGGAATTACAATTGCCTTATTATGCCGACGGAGGCTCGAGGGTTTTTGAGAACGAACGAGAGAATAGGAGCACAAAGAGTTCATTTCCGCATTGTCAGCAGTGAAATAGGAGCTCGTTTCTCTTAGACAAGCTGTGCACCTGTTATGATTGCATTATGTCTGGCAGTCCTCCCTTCAAACAGGAATTGAGCCACACTTGATCAGTGATATGACACTGGCAGAGCGGAGAGGAGAGTGATCGCCGGCTGCTTAGTTAAGCAGATACCATTGTGCCGTTGAAGTCTAAAAGTAGATCTGTGCTTGATAAAAGGCCAGCCTGGATGGAGTCCAAAACGCTGAGGGCTTTGTAATCCTGCATAGTGGATTCCTCTGAAACATTCTTGCCTTCCCTCAGAGGTTAAGAACAATATTCTCCATGGATAATGCAGCACTTTTTAAGCCTCCATTTGGGCTTTCTCATGCAAAACCACATTCAAAATATAAGAGAATAAATAAGATCACGGTGTTAAATTTTTAATCATTCCAGTTTGCGTATCTCGACTGTTCTGCTATTCACTAAAAGAATCCATAATTCAAAGATAATGTAGCAATGACCTCGTGTTTGCAGTTGGCATAAGATTTCTTGCAGCCATATCCCAAAATTATTAAAGTTTAACCATAAAGAGTTCTGTGGTTGGTTTTTAATGTCTTCCCTCATTCCCCACACTCGGCTCAGAGGGTAGTTAAAAAGGGCTTTGAATGATGGCTCTTTAGTGTGACTTGCATATATTTCTAGGGAATGAGACTTGAGTGACACATCTTTAAATCTTCACTTTTACAGTCTTCTTTGGAAAAAAAACCAGGGTGCCACAAGTCATCCGTTGCTTGTTGTTTTTGGTTTTCTGTAGGCTTAAGTCTAAGTGTTAGGACTTTTGCTGAAGAAGGTGGATTTTAACCCAATGGTGACATATTTATGGTTTTATGGGAGAGATTTAAGCTCCTGTTAAATAAAAATAGGTTTCTTGTCTTGGTCTCATCTGACCAAATCCTAGTTTTTGAGAGTCACACTTACAAGGCCATTACCTTCCTGTGGAATTTTGCTTGAGTCTCTTCTCCCTTCAGTGCTTTGTCTAGAATTTGTCTCATTGAGCTGGATTTCTTAGGTTGCATTTCATCCTGGCCAATAAGCAAACAGAAGGGGGGGTGAACAATGGAGAAGAATTTGTTTTTTTGTTGTTGTTAACAACAACAAGATAATAAACCTTTGTAAAGAAGCATCGCATGCTTCCCTTTTATAATATAAAAACATCTTAACGGTACACACCACAAACTCAACATCTGCAAAAAAAATTCAAAATAATAAAAGCGCACAGAGCACCAAGACATCGTTCAGTGTAAAAAGGGCTACAGTGATATATTTTGAATGGCAGCTCCTGTTGTGAAACATAATGCCTTTTCAAAGGTTAGTTATATGGTCCTTGATTTTATAGAAACTAAAGTTTATTTGTCCAACAGGATTCATAGGCAAGGTAACATGAAGTGTTTCCAGAAAAATAAAATAACATTACTGTAGCACCTCCTTAGGAAAGAAGAGTAAAGAGGGTGGTTTGTTTGGATTTTTAATTTATATTGTGAACCCCCTTGTTGACCATGATGGTAGAAATCTCCTGACTAGAAGGTGAAGTTACTCCAGAAATCTGATTACAATTAGCTGCTGAGCATATGTGAGAGGTATTTCACCATTGTTTTTGCTAAAAAATAGTGAACCATTTTTTATCATGGTGTTTTTTCCTCACTTCACAATTGTATCAAATTAGAGGCTGAAATTTTCAAAATGGTTCATTTTCAGATACGACTACTTATGATACAAGATTAATTTACTTAAAGAAGTAAAGTTGTTTTTCTTTCTTTCTTTTTTTTTTTTTTTTTTTTTTGCACAAGTGAAGTTCCATGCCAAGCCCATACAGATGCTGTGACAATACATTACACGACATTAGCTTGCGTAAACTGAGGTTTGGTTGACCCACTGCATTCAGGTGACAGGAGGCTGTTTTAGCAAACAGATGGCTTATCTTTAATTTTAGCAGCAACAGCGTCAACTACCAAAGCTCTATATGTTTAGCCAGGGAGTGTTGCATTCATCAGTAACTAAGAGCATATGGCGGTGGCACATTAAGGTGTCATTTGCTCTTTTTCCCTGGTTTATTTGTTGTACGAACTGTGCAGAAGCCAAACATTAGATGCTCACTTCACAGGACAAAGTGTGTTTATTTGTTTGGTTGGGTGTTGGGCACTCAGCTTTAGATCCTATGCTTTCTGTTTGATCAGCTTTTCAAAGAGCTGCAGTAATTTATTTGCTTATTTATTAATTATGATAGTTAGAGTTAGCTTAGACCCTTGCCTGCAACCACATATATGCCCATTATTTTTAGCATTTGCTGCTATTTTACTACTTTTTCAAAGCTTTGAAGTTTTGGTCAAACTTATTTATGTTTAATTGGGAGACAAGTGGAAAGGCAATTTATAAAACTGTTTCTGTGTCAGGAAGGGTGTTATTTTTCCTGTTTGTCAAACTGAAAAAGTCCAGTACTGGCATTGCTCCTTGTCAACATTGAAAGAAGAAGCCTTATTAACAGATGTTCCACATGTCTTATTGTTATTACTGGCCTAGCTGTCAATTAATGTCTTGATTTTGATTATTGACTAGCTTGGTCTGTTCAGTCTGAGGATCAAATATACTTAAAATGCCTTGAAAAAGTGCCCCTTCCCCATTTAGCGTTGTCACATTACAACCACAAACTTTAACATATTATTGTGAAATTGCATGATAGAAAATCAAAACATTTTTTTGCCCTATCTTTTTTTTTTATTCATAGAAATCTGAAAAGTTTCTGTGCATACACTTCAGTAATGCACATTATGTCATAGGAGATACTGTAAAAGAAAAACACACCTCAGGCATACACACACACAAAAAAAACAGTTTGTTCACTTGTGTGTCTGGGAAACAAAAAGCCTAATTGTACCAGTTGTCTGCACTTTTTAACACCATGCCTAAAGGTTAGCCCTTATTTTAGAGTCACTTTTGTTCAGGAAGGAATTAATACTCTCTAATCACCTCCAGTGCTTTTTCAGTTTATTCCTCCTTGCTCACTTTCTGTTTTGATACCCCTTTTATGCTCTCACTAAGCCTCTTCTTGTGATACGCCACAGCATGCATTCTTCTTAAAAAAGAAAAAAAAACCCGTCAGCCTCTCCCCACTTCCTTATAATTATTCAAGCTCTCTTTAATAAGCAGCATTAATTAGCCTGCTCTTCAAAAATATAACTTTCCATTTTGTCTTCAGGGTTTGGTCATTAAGTGAACAGAAGCAGTCAAACGGCTGACACAATAGCTGAGCTGATTGAGTGTGCAGCCACAACAAAACCTGGCTGGGGAACAATCAGAGGGTCCTGCATATTTTATAGCATATTGTTTGTGTGTTTTTATGGACTAGATGGTTTGAGATCGTTACTTTCAGCTTGCTGCAAAAAAAAAAAAAAGAAAAAGTGCTTGTTCCTAAGTTAAAATTAGGCTGATTATTTTTAGGAGATATAAAACTAGTCCAATATTGTATTGCATATCTGCAACTTACCCCTCATCTTCTTCCTGTAGATATTTTTCCATCCCTTAATTTTCTTGATTTTTCTGATTTAAAGGCGCTCTCTCTCTATTTTAAGAGAACATTTTAGATCAGGATTAATTCCGGGTTTGTTCTTGGAGACCATGGTATGGTTGTCACCATACCATGACAACCATTTGCAAATGAAAGTTTAGTTTGTCTCATGGAAATCCCTGGTTTTACCCACAGTGACATAGCTTTACATGGATGAAGGGAAAATGGACTCCCAATAAGGAAGCAAGAACAACTACATAAATGACATAGTCAAAATCCAAATTAAAAACCTGGACATGGACCCTAGATAAATTAAACCAGTGGTTAATACAACCATGGTGTTAAGCGAAGATGTGAAACACAACAAGCTATGTAAACTATGGAAACATCATCCTTGAAACACACAGAAAAACTCCATATAGAGACCAGGCTCTTGCTATGGGAAAAACCCCAGCACACATCACAGGGTAGAGACATCCTGAGTCTCAAGTATGGCGAGTTGGACTGCACCAAGCCCCGTCACGATCCATCTTAAGTGGTTTAAGAAACTGCTACCTCTCTATGAATGCTTGGCAACATGGGTGCTCATTGATGGAACAAATCCAGAACCCCCTGAAATGGGGTATCTCATTCATCTTCCAATGAATATCATTCTAGAACATCTATAGCCACTAGACATTCTGACTCTATAGTGACAAATATGAGCCAAAGAAAGTATGGAAGACCGATAGAGACCAACTTAAATGTCTCTATCGGTCACCTTCTCTACATAATTATCAAGTTGTAGGACAGAAGTGAACCAAACATAACCAATCAGAATATACATCAAGGGCATTGGAAATTAGATATCGGATAGTTTTCAAAGCATCTGCAGCCTGAACAGTCATGTCACATTTTATCAGACTGCATCACAAATATTCTGCAGAAGAAGGCCAGACATAGTAAATCCAGACATAAACAATGGCAGCAGTAAGCAGTGAAGACCCTTCACTTTCTTTTTTTCCCCTCAGTTTCTTTCATAGTTTTATGACAATACCCTCACCTCCCAACAACTTTAAAATCGATCGGTAGATGGCGGCATCCATTATTACTTAAGTAAACAATGCACTCCTATAAGGCATCTATATTCTTCTTCTGCAGTTGGATATCGCTTTGGAGTTGTAAACCAAAGCGGTTATATTTTATTAGTAGTATGAACAACTATGCAAAAAATAAACATATTTTTGCAAAACTCTTGGAATTGCGCTGTAAGACCTGCTGTGTATATGTAGCTGTAGAGTTGATAAATACCAATTTCTTCTCAATTCTTATGCTTGGTTTGTACTTAAGTTATTGTCACCACTCAAGGAATATAACTATTAAGTCACTGTACTGTATTTGGCTCATTCAATGTAAAGTAAGCAATTGAATCAGTGTGCCTAATGAATGTGCCCTTTTGAATATACTGTGGATATTATTTTAAAGTCAAAGTTTATATTAAATGCTCTGGGAAAAAGGTACTGAAATTATTATAGTAGCTTAAGTCTTGTGGTCTCCTTTGAGAGACCAGAAAGGAGACCACAAGACTCCTTGTGGGCTGGCTCATCCTTCGTCTGTTTTGGCAGAACATTTGAGAGTGATGAAGACCACTGGACAGTTTCCACAGCCTTGCCTCTCAGAAGGTTAAATGTCAGAGGTTGCTGGGTGGACAACCCATCTGCCGCTCTGGCACTGCTGTGTACAGTGCAGACCAAATGCTTGAAATGAGAGAGAGAAAGGGGGATATTTGGTGAGAATCTAAGTAGAGACAGACTGTGGACATGGCTTGCTCAGTTGTACTCGCTTAAACTGGGCATTATCGCATCCCAATTGAATCTGTCGCTGTCAACGATCAGCACAAACATATCTATTATCTTTACTCTAGGTTTGCATGTTTGCAGGCTATTGTCTTACGTTACAAATTGCACCTAGAAGCTGGGCTCTAATAGTAGCTATGACTGAATTAACGTCCAACATTTGTCACACATTTGCTATCTGAACAAATTATGTGATAGTAAAATGAGAAAAAGCAAATATAAAGCTAAGAGCACTGCAATGGAAACAGTGGGGCCTTTGGCATTAATCTCTGAATATCTTCCATTTTTTCCTTCTTAAATTACCTCTTACGTTGCAGTGAAAGTCACTGCACCACAGTCAATAGAAGCAAAGATTGGATCTGCAGAGGATTCGCTGTGTTTATCCTGCAGCGCTCTCGGTACACAGAGAGCTGCTTCTCTGTGTCCCGGTACAACAACACACACTCTCTTTCTTGACCGACACCAAAGTAGAAACTTGTGTTAATTAGTCTATTGTGGCCTGACTTGGTGAATCCAGGTTGGTAAATAGAGGTGTGGATGTGTCCTCAAACTGCTTGGTGCAGACTGAGACTTTGAGGCATATGGGAAATTGGAACCAAGTAGTTTTATTGTTTAATTTGTGTTTTGACATGCAACTGACATGCCCTGCCACAAAGTGAAACCTAGGAAGATACTGCTTCCTAGGTTGGTTTTCTCTTAGCAAATTTATGAGCTGAACATTTGCATATAAGAAAGAAATTCTTTTTCTTACAGATTACTATATTTTTCTGCAATTTTATGATTCCATGGAATAATAGAGAGCTTATATTATTTACTACAAAAGAAAACCTAAACATTGGCTTTTATTACAAAAAGGGCATGTTTTTTGGAGCATCATAAATATAGTTTTGAACTATTTTAACTTCTTTTTTGGAACAGGAACTGCAAACCTACTTCCCAGCTCAACCACATTGGGATCTTTTTTTTTTGGGGGGGGGGGGGGGGGCGCCATTACTGTGTGAAGCCATTACTTGTGTCAGAGCAACATGACACTTATTATTCCTTTTGCTATCTTGTTTGCCCCTCTCACCTCTTCTCTTCTCACTCCTTACTTTCCTCTTTGACTTTATAATCACGGAAGATGGCAGGCAAAGAAAATAAATCAAAGTTCTGAATGCAAGTATATCTAGCTGACACAGCACTGTTATCGACAACGAATAATATCTGTCACATTTTTATTCTTCCCTCTCAGGTTTCCACAAACAGACACAATGTGTTATCTGTTTATATTCTTTACAGTGAAATCTCTGGATGCCATCCCCTTTCATACACAAATACAAAATAGGCTTTAAATGGCAAAGCCAATCTAAGTAGGTTTTAATTTAGGGGAGAAAATGTGGAGGAAAAAAAATTAAGCTACATTTTGCAAAATCATGTACCTGAAATCACATCAATTATTGGGGCAAGAACAATTCATTTATGAGCAGACATTCAATGAGGCTGATTTGAGTTTGGTGCATTGTGATTATATTAACATAATCCAGTCATGTTAAATTGGATCAGTAACATTATTAAAGCAGACCCAGCTCTCATTCTGTGTCACTAATTCCCCTCACTCTGAGTCTTAATGAGAAATAAGGAAGCACTTACAAGCCGGCGCACAGACTGAACGGCAGGTAGAGATTATCTGCCGGCTTTGCTCAGCTTCACTCTCACACTTTGTGCCCAGTGACATTCACTATTACAAAGAGCCCACCTCCTAACACATTCATGCACGTGCAGAAACAAAGAAAAACCCACATACATTTACACACTAAGGAGTAGACACTTGGTGCTCTAATTATAGGAATCTTAAAAAAAATTATGCATTCGAGCCTTGCTGAGGAGTCGGTACCTTTTGTATGAAACTTTTTTTTTTTTTATTATTATTTAACCGCTGATGGTTGTGCTTTGATTATTTCAATTTATATTAGTAAAAGCCTAATATTAAGATTTGCATTGACGGCTGAATTTCAAATTTGAAATAATTCAATTTAAAATTATCACGTAAGCACGTGTATTGCATAGGTTTGTATTGGTTACAGATATCCACATACACATTGAAAAACAATTCATGTATCCACTCTAAAGTAAATCAACACTTTGAGATACACTGATTAGATATTTTGTATTTTAACATGCAGTGTGGTATAACCCATAGAGATCTGAGCTGTTTCTAATTCCTGAGAACTTTAGGAATACCCCTTCTTGCTGTGATCTATCATTTATTTAGATTATATAGAGTCATTTTGGATTAATCATTTGCTGTAAAACAAGGATTTGCTATTCTAAAACTGAAAAAAATTTGAGTTTGGTATTTTTCTTGACTGCTGTAGTTACCATATTTAGCGCCATTAGTTAGCTTTAATAAAACACAAGGTTTTGTGTCTAGTCCACAAAGAGCATAGAGCCTCACCCTAACGCTGATATTTCCAGATGGCTTCAACATTTTCAGATGCACCATGTTCCATGACTAACAGAAGTTGAGGGTGCGAAAGGGCAAAGTTGAGCAGCTTTGCCATGCCGTCCTGTTATCGACTGTAGACTTTCTTTTTCTCATTCTCTCACAGCTTAAATGAACAATTGACATGTTTTAATACATAGAAAAGAGACTCATTTTTAATAGCTTTTTGAACCTAGTCTTTTTATTTCTTATCTGCCTGTCACCAGTCCTGGTAAAATAGACATCATTGTGGTCAGCTGCTAATATCTTGGTTAATCTCTAATCAATAGTGAATTACATATAGCTTATACTTAGTTGTGAAGCACCAACTGTGTTATCCTGCTGGGGCCTCCAAAACTGACGCTTTGGGGTGTGCCTTTTTCATCATCGTTGTTGTCGTTATCACCACACCTGTGATAAAATAACACTAAAGTTGAAGTAATAATGATCAAACATATGTTAATTACAACTTAGAGACCATTGCATTGCAGTGACTGAATGGGGAAACATTAAAACACTGAATCTGATTCAGTTGAGCATAATTAACAAAAATAAGTCTTCCTCTTTGTTTATGTACATTGCAGAGCACTAAATATATACATGTCCCATTACTAGCTTTGCCGGTAACGGCATTATATCTTTGAGTGTCAAACATGCAGAAATCAATCAATGATGATAATGAAAAACAATGACTATAAATAGATTGGCACAAGTTTAAGTTCTGAGGATCATTATCCCCGTCAGGATTGGCAATCACATTAGCATCCATCATGGCCTGCGGATCATCAGTCATTTTCTGGCTCAAACACATTCTGGCTCGAGGCTGAACCCCTTGAAACAGGAACACTTCCTCTGTTTGATCTTTTATTTTACTCCACAGTTTTAGTCCTCTAGGAAAAAAAGTCTATCCCATGACCCTAGTCAGCAAGAGGTTCAATTTAAATGGGAAAACTAATATGAATAAACTTAAATGTTCTAGAAAAATGTGTATTTTTTGGAGAAATTTGCATCGACAATGACTATTTGCTATTCTGCTACATCTTTAGTGTAATTGC
The DNA here is from genome assembly GCA_010277075.1 of Poeciliopsis retropinna. Lineage (NCBI taxonomy): Eukaryota > Metazoa > Chordata > Actinopteri > Cyprinodontiformes > Poeciliidae > Poeciliopsis > Poeciliopsis retropinna. The sequence continues at coordinate 7,725,367 of VMRM01000019.1, forward strand.
AAAGTTAAAGAAATGCACCTCATGCTTATGTCCTTAAAGGATATGACTAAGTTCAAATTGCCCAGAGGTCTGTCTGCATTATTTACTCATGTATGCAGACTCATGGAAATAGCATTTTTAGTGCATGTACTTATGATTCACAACAATTAACCACCTGATTGGACAAGACATCCAGCATCTAATTCAGACAACGCAGAGACTGAGTGAAATCCAAGGGGAATCACTTACTCTCAGCCCTTTGCTAATTCAGATGTAAACATTACACTCAGTGTAAACATTACACTCAGGTGTAGTTGGTATTGCTACTACCAACTACAATGCTGTTAAAATTGTAGAGATTGAGCCAATCCGGTGGCTTATCTGGTAGTGTGTTGACAAAAACTAATATCTAAACTAAATTGAGAATAAACTAAGATAAAAAAGGATGATTCATTATGCATGAGCACAAAATGACAGTCAATACCCTATCAATCAGTGTGGAATTTTAATTTACCCATAATGACACAACATTAAGTGAACCTGATTGATAGTTTTTACACATGGGAGGACACAATTATCTTCCACACAAGCTTCACGTGCCGGCACACGTAAGTATGTGCGTAACTTGCCGAGGATTCACACTCTGCCTTTCCACTGTGTTATTATCTCATTCTCCATGGTCTCATTTTTCACAAAGCCCCGGGGGTACGTGGGGGACAGTCAGGGTTGAGCTCACACAAGCCCCAACTCTGGAGCCGACTGCCAGCGAAGGTCTGTGTTAAGACCAAGAGCAACACTGCCAGGAGGGACAGAGACGAGAAAATTGAGGAAAAACCCAGATGATCCTGCAAAACGGTGTGTTGCCAAACAATGCGACAGCATGAAACAGCTCTTAGACTCGGTTACTGCAGTTTATAGGTATGACGGGAGTAAAATTAATAAAAAAAATAAAAAAACCCAAACATTTTAATAGTGGAGATGTGATGGTTTACGTTTTTGTGATCATATAACAAAAATGGCATGTTTGAACATAAGTTGTTCACCAAAATCATTTGATTTTAGAGATGTTTTTTTGGCCTTCGATGTTCATTCAATAGTTTACCAGGTGTTGCTCTTCCTAAGTGGTAAAGGGGCAAGAATTCCTAATCAAACTCAAGAATCTCCAAACAACATATGTTTTGGGTGGAAAGTCTGACAGTGTTCCCATGAAATTTTCTTCATGTCATAAAAACACAGAAATGCCCATTTTACATCTTGCTTTTTTATATTAACATCTTATCCTAATCAGGAAAAATTTCAATCCAATTCATTGGTTCATTGTTTAGATTTTGTTCTCAAACTAAAGCAGTGTAAAGCTACATGTATAAAGTAGATCCCAGAGAATTTCAATGCCTTTGACATGTTAATTTATGTCAGTAATTCAATTAAAAAATGCATTTATTATAGGTTTATTATGTTGCCCTGCTGGGGACCTGTCCAGGGCATAGTCTGACTCTCATCTGATGACCACTGGAGATGGGCAGCGACCCCCCTCGTGATCCTACAAGGATGGATAATGTTAGATAATGGAGGGATGGATTTAGTATGCCAGCCAGCTTCTGCAGCTTCTTTATGTCCATTTTATGACTAGATATAAAGGTGCTGCAGTTCAGAAAGTTTAGGTTTATTTAGTGAATTGGTAACAAATTTTAAAGTAAATCTGCTCTGTTGACCTGTAATGAAGTATGTCCAGTATAGGAAATATTCTGGTCAAACTTTCATTTATCAATAAAGCCATTCTACAGTTGCTTCAGAGGACTTAGTTTCTGATCAGTACCACAATGTGCAGAGTTTCCAAAAATCCAGCCATCGAGAAAGCAGCACTCTACACCAAGCTCTGCTAAGACCTCATACCTGAGAGTGAATCCTACCAGAACTTAGAACTAACTTCAGCCATTTGTATCTAGGATTTAACTCTTTGGGTCATAACTCATATCTTATGGATGCTGGTGAAGGTCAAAAGGTGGAACCGTAAATTGAGGGCTTATTCGATTGAGATTTTTCTTGATCATGACAGATTGGATCAGTACCCACAGTGCATCAGTCCAAATCCATCTGCCCATCTCATGCTTCATTCTATCATCACCCACTAGCACGATATCGATATACGTTTTGGTAGAGATTCATCTTCAGTCTGGATCAGTTCCTAGCCTCATAACGTTATCACTAGTCCAGACTTTTAATGTCTAAAGTGAGGCATAAATACATTGCAAAATGCTATGAATAGCACCACAAGGCTGACTTGATCACGACACGGACACGTTTAGTTGCTACCGGTTTAATGAAGTAACATGAATTTTTTAGCACAGCTTTTCACATGTCATAACAAACCCAACTACCAAGTCATGGACCAATCAGCAAATGTGTAAGGGATGTTGTGCTTGAGGCATGTGTGAGGTTATCTGCTGACAACTTCAGACATGATTAGTGTCAGATCATTGACATAATTTAGTGCGATGCCCCCGACATGGGCCAACTGCTACTGTCGGCACTCAGGCATCACCATCACATCTCAGGGTTTTTATTTGAGGGCACAGTAAGTAAAAAGAAGCTTTTGAAAAGCGAACTTCAATGCATACATCTTCGTTCCTCTGTTGTTTTGAAGCAAAGCTTCTCAATCACAGAAAAAGATGTTCGGTCAGAGAGATTGTACCTACAACTACAAGGCCATACCCTCAAATGAGATGTGAAATCCCTTTCTCGCTGTTCCTAAAACAAACTGAGCGACTTCACAGAAACTTAGAAGTTGCTTTTAACTTGAGCAGAAACACTGGTGGTTTACAGTTGTCTAAAACACATAACAAAAAAAGCCTGAAGAGTAAAATTGGCTATATGGATAACACCCACTTATGATGCCAGCATTATACTGAATAATGCATTTCCCTTGGGAGAGCATATCATAAAGCAGAACAACTTTACTTTTCCCACTTCTGTTGTTGGTAAAAAGTCTTTTCCAACACCTTCACGAGAAAAGTAATTGCAGCTTCTATAAATTTAGAGTGGTGAATGACGCCCCCTGAACCTGTGATGAACACTAATTAACAACCTTTCAGCTAGAGAACGCAGCAGTTTTTTGTCTGCTTGCATGTTGCATCCCCGTGTTGTTGATGCAGTGCCGGGTAGAGTGTAAGACTAGGAAAAAAGGGGCTTTTTTTTTTTTTTTTGTGCTTCTGCTAGAATGCTTTCCGCACCTTGTCGAAAGTGTAAACTTGTTTATCCTCACGCATTTTTTCATGACATGCCGTATGGTTTCATTCTCTTGAGTTTCACCTGGTTTCTAAAAAAAAAAAAAAAAAAAACTAAACAGATCAGAAGAACATGGGGAAACAAAAAGATGACCAAAGACTCAAGTTGATATAAGAAAAGTAACCAGCGTCCTTACACGTAGTTGTAATTTGAAGATGCTAGAGCTGTCAATCACAGTCCAGGAAACAATTTTCCATGACAGAAAAACTGTTTATCCACTGTCAGTGGGGGCCATTCTAGCTTGTTTGGGCATTCATGACAGGCTCCATTCTGGAGAACTGGCTGTAGCATAGCAGAGAGCAAGAGGGAGGGTATGAGAAAACCCTACAAGAGGGTGATTGATGTTTTTTTTTTTTACCCTCCCCCTGGCTCTGATTTGATTGCCTCTAACCGAGCGGTGTAATTTTGCAGTGGTTTAATAATTTATTTTCCTGTGCAATGACAAAAATACTTTAAAAAAATTTCACTTCCTTCAAATTAACTTTCCAAAACAAATTTGAGATCATGAAATAATTACACCTGTGTGAACCTTGACACCAGTGCTAAAAAAATAAAATAAACCTTTATAAATGTAGCCCTCAGGTGAAATATGTTTTATTCCACAATTTAGCTCACAGTTAAATTTAGGACGCTCATGCTAATTTAAGAAAATAACAGATTTTTAAACATTATTTTTGCAATAAAAAAAGCCCTATTTTTAAATATGAAAATTTCATTGTTTGGGGAAATATTTGTGCTCATTTTAAGGTTGATAGTACCGCCATCTTTTATAAAATTGGAGCGCTCATATGTTTACCTCTCCATTGCATCATCTCTTCTTTAAACAAGCATTTCAGAGTTAAAAAGACCACGTTTTTTTAATATTCTTGTTTAAACGAGAGCTTTTTCTATACTTCAGGACTTTTTTTTGTGTTTTTTGTTTTATAATATGTGGGGTTATTTGCGAATGTACTAACTTTGACTCTTCATAATAAGCCTTGCTCTTACAAAGCACGCATAATGTGGCGTGGTTTATTATTACCAGTAGCAAGCTGTAATAATGTGCAACGATGAACTGTGACCAAATCTACATAATTCGCACCATTATAAAGAGCAACTCGCCAAATTTTAATCAACCCAATTTTCTCTTTATCCGGAGGACTGACGGCAAACAGCCAGCAGACTTTCAAGCACAGACTTCACATCTCTGCTCAACATCTGTGTGCAGAATCCCTGCACTGCATTTCTAAGGCTTGTGAAGAGTCTCAAAGGTGTATAATTCACAGAGAAATGGGGCTTACCACCACAGCCCCTCTTCCAACACTCACTTTAAAAGGTGCCTGCTCTCCTGTTCTGACTGCTTACCCGTGTGCTTTTTATCCTGCCCTCTTTGACTGAGTTTTACAAGTTTTCTCCACTTCATGCCTTCTTCATCCACTCCATACTTTGCTTTTTTATGCTGTAGTTCTTGAACCTAAAACTCTTATCTTAAAACACCATCAGATTACATCATTATTATGCAATGACTAAATTCTTGGTTGGAATGGGAAAAAAAAAATAAAACACTCAAATTGCTCAAACTCTATCAAGGTGGAGAATAAAAGCACCCCACAATCAAATAGATGGGTGCAACAAACACCAGCTATTAAAGTTTAATGTGTAATTGAATGTTCTACATGGCCTGACTTGTTTACCGTGATAATTTATGACTCCGATTTACAATTTGCTTGAAATGCAACACTTGATGCAGATAGACAGAGAGAGGAGAGGCAGAGAGAAAGTTGGCGTCGGTCCACTCTGCAACTTTTATATTAAACATGCTCCTGAAGAGTTTTAGTTTCTGAAATGCTCATAACTATGTTATTATCCTCTTTTATTACTCATTGATGTTACTTATCATTAACAAGATGCTTGGAAAAACACTGTTGAATCATTCAGAACACAGAAACTGATCTAAAATGCTTGGATTCTGCCCTATAGTCAGACATTCTTTATTTTGTCTTATATAGGGGAGGTGTGTAGATATAGTTATGTTTGTTAACGCACACAGCTGATGTGAAGAAGTGAGCAACATGAAGCAGTTTCTTTGTAGTCAACAAAAGACTCTACATCACCCCGCAAATTCCTCGAGGCTTCGGAGAAAAATCTTTCTACTGTTGAAAATTTAAAGAGATGGTGTTTTGTAAAAGGTTGTTGGTCATTTAGTTTCTTCACAATCATAATTTTGCAAGATTGTTATCCAATGTTTTTAAGGCAGAAAGAGGGATCTGTCTCCCTCAACGAGAAATAAACCTTGCCAGGGCTTAAGAGTCTGACCTTTTTGTAGATGGAAATACAACACAGACAGAGTGGTAAATATGTTCAGAAAATGGTGTGTAACTAAGTTTGGAGCAATTTATTCTGTATAATCCAGTGAAGATAAACACGAGTTTCAAAAACGGGTACAGATTGGTGAAGTTTCAAAATGATAGTGATGTAGTTGAAGTATGGATTAAAACACTTGGCTTGAAGTAAGCATGCACTTCTCTTTCTGCAGAAAATTAGCAATGGAAATCTACATTTAGAAAAATTTAAATATACTGACTTAACAAGGCGATGTATTGTTCAGTTCCAGTTTGTGCTAAGGTTCAGGACAATGTTTAATTATAATGAATAAAGCTTACGTTATTCATTCTGAAACATAACTATCTCTGCACACCTCCCCTATACAAGTCTACAGGTGTTCAATGTATGAATCCCTTCTTTCTTCAACACAATTCAGTAACAGAACTTAGTGATCAAAAAGTAAAAAAAGAAAGAAAAAAGAATCCTAAGTTTTGCCTCTGAGAGGCCACTGCTTTAGGTGAAGTAAAGTCTACCTTAAACTCTAGCAAGCAGATAGGTTGTTTTTGTTCATTACAGTAGAATGGTTAAAGAAAATTATATAAGCTGGCTAAGAATTGTAGCACAAAATGTGCTGTTTAAATTATTTTTGACAGTTTTATCCATACGCCTCCCTTTGTTTCCTCCTCACTTCCCTCATTATTATAAGCTATCAATAATCAATGTGCATCTGGTGCCAAATGCTGGCCACCTGTAACACTCTTTACAGTGACTGGACAATAGCCAAGCCTTGATCAACACACAAAAGCACTTGGGGATGCTCCCTCGCAGATTTTTCCACCCGGTGGAGAACCTGCTCTTGCCCTCCTTTCTCTTCTGTTCACATTGACTCCTTAACCGCGGTTGTCCCTTGCAGTCATTTACATTCTCCCACCCCCCAACTGGTTTGGAATCAGTTTGAACTTAAAAGCATGTTTAAACTGATGAATAGCTTCTATTGAACGTGAATAAATTTAATAGGGATTGAGATTAGTCAGCGCCTTTTCCCCTGACGTTCTGAGTAAGCCAGAGGATGTGTTCAGCATTCAAAACTGCTCAGAAGGAAACAAATATGTGCTCACCTTCTATTGTAGGAGCGAGAGGGCGGGTACGCTCTGAGTGCCCTGCCCTCTGGGGATCATGAACACCTGCTCATGATCCAGTGTGTGAAGGGAAATCCAAGGATGTCGAATACGTCCAAAATAATTTAGCTTTCTTCTAAGTAAGTTATCTTAATGAATTCGGTTAGGCCAACTCAAAGTAGAGCATAACTATAAATGAGGAAGAAAAAAACTCCCTCAATTTTCAATTTGTTTTGCTGATATAAATCTGAAGTTTGAAATTAATTTTGTCCCCTGTATTTTGATTCACCAAAATAAAATCTAGGGCTGAGCCCCGGAGGCAGCAGTCCAAGTTTAGCAGAGCTTTACAGCTGAAGCCATAATGCTCCACTTGTGAAAGTAAATCTGTTGGGTTTCATCTTGACACTCAGACAACAATTCTGATTAGATGGGATACATTAAAAAATATATAATTGCCTGACAAACTTTTCAAATTCTTCTTTAAGAAATGATGGTTAGAAAAAAATGTAAAATACCATTAAAAAGTATTTAGCCCTTGTTTTCTTATTGTTTTTGCTTGTTTGTCACACCTACATTTCTTAAATCACAAACAAAAACAAGGCAAATAACACAAACAAATACAAAAGGCACCTCCCAAATGGTACTTTCACGGCTTTGGAACCAAATGCCAAGAGACTTGGATTGATGTGAAAGGAGCAGGCTCTCGAGCATGAAGGTTCAAGGTTAGGCCATAGAACCTGAAATGGATTTAAGACCAAGCTTTGATAAGGCCACTTTATGACAATAGTTTTTTTTTTTTTTTTTTTTTTGTCGTTTCTTGTTTTTAGGAGGTGGACTTACTTGTGTGCATTGTATCATTGTCCTGCTGCATAACCCAAGCGGGTTTAAGCTTAAGGTTAGAAAATAATGGCTTGACATTTTGCTTGCGGGTTTTCTTGAAGAGAAGTAGAACTTATTGTTCACCCAATTAGGGCAAGCTGTCTAGTTGCAGAAGGAAAAAAGAAGCCCCGGACCTGCACAGAAAATTGAGGGTTTTGGGCTCCAGAGACCCCAGACCATTTTCACTGTCAGTCTCGCATTCTTTTCCAAAAATTATGCTTAACAGATGCATCAAATTAAACAGATGCCTGCCCACCACAACAGTTCTGTTTTTGTGTCATCTGTCCACCTAAAAATTGCTGTGTAACCCTTTCTATACTGGTGGATATCAATGACTTTTTCTGATGTACTTCAATTTTATGTCATTCGAGGCTTGAAAGGGGTTTTTCGAGAACCTTTTTAAATTTTTTTTTATCCTACTTCATGTTGTGAGGTTCTATGGAAGATTTTGATCCTACATGTCAGATGAGACTAAGATCTGGCTTGTAAAACTCAACTCAGCTTTCTGATTAATAATAATAAAAAGGTTACTCATAAGCAGTTCCTGGTTTAGCAAGAGGCCAAGTTTAGTTTGAATTATTTTTTTCTTTCTTTTTTTTTTTTTTTGCTTAATGTAAAATCATTAAAACCTGCTTTTTGTATTTACTTGTATTACCCTTTTTGTCATAATATTTTCTGGTTACTTTAAACATTTGTGTTACAACAAAGTACAAGAAAAATAAATCCTTTTCTCAGCTCTACGTTATTTTTTTACCTGCACCTTTGCGGTGTTCTTTCACAATAATCCATCTGAAAAACATTTATCTTTTTAAAGTGTCCATGTGAAAAGGGTGAAGAAATACTATTGAGAAGCATTTTTAGTTTTCCTAATCTCTTATACTTTCTTATCTTTGTCAGTCTGTTCATATATCATCTGTTAAACCTATTCTTGTTATTTAGCAACAAAATTAACGTATGTGACACAAGGCAACCGCCAGCATGAGAAACATCACTGTTGACCTTCCCATCTTTTAAGCAGCCGGTGGTCTGATTGATCCCTCTGATGGCCTTGGTGGAAGTCTTCCGAGTGACTGACTTGAAGTGGCGATATTTCACTCTTCAGTTCATATAAAGCTGCTCTGAAGTTTTTTTATTTTTACTTTTTTCTTTTATTGCTATTGGCTTTCGGACGAAGGAAGGGGGGCGTTGTATTATTTCTGCACGTATAAGTCTTTTAAAGAAAGATTTATGAACAAGCTCCACCTTAATCAAAACATTTCCCAATGTCAGAGATAAGGGAACATTAATAAGCAATGCATGTGGATAACAAAACTGTAAATGTCCCCTAAGGTTCAGTGAAACTCAGTGCAAATTCATTTGTCGTCATTACCCTTTATTTCCTAATTATTTTATCTCTTTCTCAAACTGTGGCCATTAGATTGATTTAAAACAAATCGAAGCTGTGTAAAACAAAAGTCCCTTTTGGCAAAAAATATTAGAGCAGTGGAAACAAATATGTACTAAACATGCGCTAAATTTAAGCAGCCGAATCTTCTCATTAGCATTAACCTAGAGTTTGATTTTACCGAAGGGCAAAGCACAGTGCTTTTAAAATAGTAAATTTTTGCAAACTGATGCATTCAGGCGTAGCCAGACATGAGCATTGCTTTCCTTTCAACAACTCCTGAAGAGGTTCTGCAAATATCCCTGTGAGCGACTTTCTTTTACACATCATTTCTTTTACACAACAAATGAGAGAGAATAATAATAAAAAAAACCAAATCAATAATCAACAATAAAAGAGCAGACATGTATCTGAGATCTGAAATCCAAGAGGGAGAAATAAATGAGGTATGTTGGAGAGTTCTGTTGATGTTTCAATACATTTATTACATTGATAGAAAGGAGTCTGGAGTATCAATTTTTAAAACTATTCTCGATGTCTTCATATTTTGCATCCAATGAGTCATTTTCTTGTTTCACTTTTTAAAGTGTCCTTGATCTATATTAGTCCTGGGTTTCTTTTTTGTTATGGGACTTTTTTTTTTTTCATTTGTCAGTAGACACCCATACCTAACCATAACCACATGTGGAGGCCTGATTAGTGGAAGACAGAAGAAATGTCAGGCCTAGAAACACGATCTCCAGCAAGTTGACAGAATATGGATGTCTATAGAAGACAGTGAAAAAAATCTAGCAAAGACCTAATGTAGGACCTGGAAGGCTCAATATTTGTCATTTGATCAGTACAAGGCACACAGTTGAGGCAGTCATACAGTCGAGGTTTATAGATTAACAAAGCAAAATCATTGAATATTGTGAGGTACAACCCTGAACATAAAGGGCAAACAAAGTCCAAAAGACTAACTTTCACTGACCTCTAGAAAGTCTGAAGAATTAAACAAATGACTATAAAATTACAAGTGTGTTTCTGTTCTTGTTGGATTTTTTTTTCTAAATGAGGTGTAATTTACAAACCAACAGACCTGCATAATTCTCATGAGTAAATTGTGCAGACCTGCTAAATCTTTCCTCATTCCCTCAATCTGTTTTATGATGCAAATGCTACGAAACACCAGTGATCTCAAGAGGAAAGTAAAAACATCCCTCCCCCTCAAAAATAAAAGCTGCCTTCAGTTATATGCTCCTTGGCTTTAATTGTAAGCATGGATTGTATTGCAGAAGGACAGCAGGGCAATGAATTGGAGACATACGGGCTGAAATCTGGTGACTGCAATAGATGGACATTTTCCCTAACCGTCATTCCCACTCTGCCTCTTCTATGGGAAAACATTTCCAACATGTGACAGTCGAAGGAAATTTTAGTCTCCAACTAAAACGCCGCCTTTCATCAATCTCTTATCTGCGACCCATTCTGAGTTGAATGCTGTGCGCATCTGATTGTAGTGAGATGGGCACCTGCCCATTCATGTGCACTACAGCGGCCTGTTGTTGGTAAGCTAAAGGGACAGCGACAAGCACTTAGCTGCTCCCTTAGCAACCAGTCCCATTTCCTTCCTCTTATCTAAAGTGACAAGAGGAGTTTTCCAGCTCTCCTATGCCTCAGGCTCATCCTGCATTATCTCCAGCACTACATGCTATCTCCTCTGTCCCTGGTTCTTCGCTCTAAAAATATGTAAAAAAAACAAAACAAAACAAAAAAAAAGTTGACCGTAATGCTCGAGTTTCTACAATGTCAACAACTTTTGCTTCTCAGATATTAAAACTTTTGATATTAACTGGTGATGGACCTAGTCGGCAGAAAGCAGGTGGGGATTAAGTGGAGGTCCATTTTCTTTCTTTTTTTTTTTTTTTTCTCTCGCCTGTAGTTACCATTCCAATGCAGAGCGTGCAGAGAATGCGGAGTGACAAAACATGAACTAAAGCAGACGCTCTAATGAGATATTGATTGCCCACACTGATGCTTACACTTTTGCCAATCGAACAGTGTCCAAGTCCACCGTAAACAATCAAGTGTCTGCTCGAGCACTTTCAGAGATTGGTGGTGCAGTTTAGGTACACCTGATGTTTGAATGAGATGGTGATCATTTTTTATAGTAAAACCAGCACATATGGACAGGACTGTCCACACTCACTAACACTTACGATTCCTACAAAATAAACACAACCGTACGCTTTATTTCTGTATTATACTGAATAGTGTCTGAGTTTCTGTTTGTAATCCAGAAGCTCAGACACTTCAAGTTAATGAAAACATCAACTTGAACTTGTTTAACAATTTTACATATTTATAAGAACACTACTGAATACTGCATTACTCTGTCTTTAAAACATGTTGGTGGCAATATTATACTGTGGGGATATTCTTCAGTAGGGAGAGCAAAGCTGAATCAGAGCTAGATAACAAAATAAATCCTATATATATATTTATATATATCAAATATGACTTAAAAGAAATTTTAGTTCCTGATTTAACACTTTTAAAAAGTCATACTGTTTCTGGAATGCCGCCTTTAGGAACTCATCACAACATCACTCTGTAAACTTTTTAACAATGTTTTTACCAGCGTTCCACCACCAAGTAGACAGTATCACAAGCTCAGCAGATGTGCAGCTTCGCCAGGTGTTTGCTAGTTTGAAGAAGCTGAAAAAGGAATGCTAGGCGGGGCGGAAGCTTCACAGTTTCCAAGACAACACTCCAGATATGTTTTTGATGAGGAAGTGCCATTATTAAATGACGTAAGGCTCAACGAAGTTGATTTAACTTGATTCTGTCCTGTTAAGAAAAGCACACCTGCAGCGACAACAAAAAAACTACACGCCTAAATTGACCAATATTTCCTAGGTCAACAAACAATGTTTATCTTGATACAGTGTAAATAATGCTGAAGGACATTAAAAAGAATCTCGGCGTATTACAGGTCTCATATAAATAAATACACTATATGTATATTTTTTTCAACCTATTTTCCCTACTCGTGACAATAAATATTGAAGAAACTAGTCCTTTACTATTTTATGCTGGCATGTGCACCGGATTCACAGGGTGGAACAAAGTAACCCACATTAACATAATAGGTATGGACCATTGCATTTAAGAAGCTTCACAATAAATCTGAAAGTTTTATACTTCACAAAAGGAGCACATGCTGCACACATAAAGAGGATGATTCAGGCTGCTTCAACACTTAAACTACAAGAACAAAAACAGATTCTCCTTGAGACATGGACACCAGAAAAACAACACAATTACTTTCTACTCTTTTGTTTTTTCACTTCTTTGTGCCCAATGATCCAAAATTTTTTTTTTTTTTTTTTTTAGCTCCATCTAAAATGTTTGTTAATTAGAAAAAAAAATGCCCGGAGGGGTTTAAGTCGTTTGGAAGCCATTCATTATCCGTGGCTTTTTTTTTTCTCTCCTTGTAGCCATTGAATGCAAATGATTGTTTTAAACTACAAATGAACGCTCACTCGAAGCTTCTTGTTGTTTGTGCATCGGCCTCGCTGAACGCTCCCTCATAATGAACCGGAGGAAGCTGCTCCACGTTGGAAATCAATAGCGACGATCCTTTAAAACTCTCAACTTTGAGCCTTTGATAACAGGGAATACATTATCTCTGTTAACTAGGGCTCCTGTCCAACCAATCAGCATGCAACTCACTCACACACAGCCTCCATTTACCGTTGCCCCGTCTCCTCACACGGACCTGCTCCACTGCCATTACAATAACGGCGCACATCAGAGGCACAAATGAGGAGTTGGTTTATTTATCGCCCTGATCATTCCTGCTCTGTGAATTTATCAAAAGTTAAAGTTTTATTATGGCTCATCATTAAATCTTCAGACTGGCCTATGACCGCAGCTATGAGTTAAAAAGTTTGGTGCGTTATCAGCTCTGTTTATCCTGCAACTCCTTCGACTTGTACCAAGATTTCAGTTTTCTTATGAAGCGATGTAAAAAAAATCTATCTATCTATCTATCTATCTATCTATCTATCTATCTATCTATCTATCTATCTATCTATCTATCTATCTATCTATCTATCTATCTATCTATCTATCTATCTATCTATTTATTTATATATATATATATATATATATATGGTTGTAAAATAATATTTTAGTTATCGAGTACTCTATAGAATATTTTTACAATTATCCGAGGAATCAGATCTTTCTCTCCCTTTCTCTTTTTCTCTCTTTCTGTCTCTCAGCGACATTCCTCCCGTTCGCTCCAAAACCATGAGGAAGCGATTCCGACGCCACAAAAGCTGTCGCGCCGCAAAATTCAACAATCCTTATTTGTCCCCCAAAGCCTCACAAAACGCAGTACAATTCAACACCAGGCTGCTAGCGCTTCACAACAACTTATGGGCGGAAGTAAGAGCGCTGCCCACCATAATGATCCGACCGGAACACGGTGCGCTTACATAGTAAACCATAATTTAACGAAGCTTCGAGGCAGATAAATTTTCCTCGAGGAATTTTAATAATCGAGGTACTCGAATCATTCGAGGAATCATTTCAGCCCTAAAAAATATGAGTAATTGTAGTGACACTCGGGGCTCTGATACTAATGCATCAGGGCAAGACTGAGATGAAATAAAGTTTTGTCTACACATATTTGTACCCGTGGTCAAAATATGAACATTTTTACAATAAAAATGTAAATATTTTGTTTAGAATAAAAATACACTCTCTTTTTTTTTTGCAGTAGCATAATCTCACACTAAACACTACAATCTGAAAACAATTGTTTAAAATATACTTTTATAAATTAGAATATAATTGAAAAGTTAATTTTTAAAAATAATTTTTCAGTGGGGTTTTTAATACCCTTGAAACGGTTTACTGACTGTTACATCAGGGGCTGCCAAAAGAACACAATTTTTTTTTGTGACATTAATACTCTGTTAGAGACAGAAAGGGGCAACACACTGATCCCTAAAAAGCTTCATTCAAGGACTAATGTCCTTTATATATGTGTCACCTACTCCACTGCGACAGCATCTGGTGCCACTTTACATGGATTTTTATCTTCAGACATTTTAAACTAAATTTGTTTAATTCGTACTGTCAATGAAAACACATAGATTACATGGCCCGGATCATATGTGCTCTTTTTTGCACCAGAATCATTCAAGAAATAAAAACTATGGTAGAAAATGGCACTCAAACAGGCCATTTTGAAAACTGGTCAACAGACAAGGGGCCATGTTATGTTTTACTCCACAAAAAAAAGCACTAAGGCTTTTTATTCACCTTTATTGGGAATACCAGTAAGTCTGGAGCACCATATAGAATTTACAGCTATTTACCGATTTTTGCTGGCAAAAAGTTAGCCCTTTATAGTTTGTGGACATATTTTCCCTCCATAACTGTCACATGCTGAACCATAATAATGCCTGGGATGCGCTTGCTTTCTGTCTTTCTCAGCAGTGCTGAATTGTAAATGTGTTGAAAAAAATTGGAAGCAAAAAGGTTGACTCTCCCTTCTCTGTGTACCATTAACTAATTGGCAACATTGTGCACATAGTAAGGACCAGGAAAGGCAACAGAATCAAGAGTCATCTTCAAAGTTTGAGGGTGAAACAAATTTTGATACAGTAGAAGAGCTTCCCATGCGTCCTAATTTGTTAATCTGTAATGTAGTGATTCACCGTTTTGAAAAAACTGAGCAATTGTTGAGTTAAATTGTTCAACCTTTGGCCAAGCTACATAGATGCTACCTTTTTTCTGCAGTCACATATCAATAGTGCTTGCATGTAAATAGTGGCATTTCTAGATTTAATGCCTTGCGTAGCACATGGCCTAATAATTGCATGAAGGAATGCCTGGACCCAGAGGTGACATGTGTGATATTACGTCTGTGCTGCAAAGCTCTTAAGGGTAAGAATAATAGTCGCATTGGATCTCCTGTGGGAGGATACGGGGGCTGAAAGCTATTTATACAGATTATAGCTGTGAATTAAGTGAAGGATGGAATGGACTATGGGTCTGATTTAGTGATATGCCATCATGAAAATATACCTTTTGAGTTTTTTTTTTTTTTTTTTTTTGTAAGTTCTATTATTTCCAAGCCTAGCCATTGACTTCCTAAGTGACTCCATTTGATTCGAATCTCCCTTTACGGTTCGTAGGCTTCCTGGCTTTCTCCCATTGACGTGAATTTCAACCAGCCCAATCAGCAAACGGAAGAAGTTTTGAACACTGATGTTACTTTTGCCTGTAGTTTTAGCAATGGCATATGCCATGTAAAATCAACTTTCTTGAGCTTTATATTATGTTATTTTGATACAACCTCATCAAAAACATGAGGCTTTGATTCTTTCATGTATATCTGAGATATTCTTCACTCCTGCAAGGCAGTCATTCTTGTCCCAAGAAGACAGCTGGAGCCGAACTTTGGCATCATAGAGAACCCCTTCCCCACTCAGCTCCTCCAGACTAATGCCAGGAGCAATTAACCAATACCTGGTTGAACTACATGTTTGTTGAGTTTATCACAGTATACTGTACCACGTTATCTCTAAATCACTTAAAAAAATAAAATGCCATCTCATCGAAGTGATGTACAAAAATATTTGGATGCACATAGCAAAAGGCCAGAAACCTTTAAGCAGCAAGTTTCCAGCAAATAATTTATAAGCTCCTGAAAAAAAACCAACCAACCAACCAAAAAAAAAAAACCAAAACAAAAAAAACACACCAAAATCTCCTTTATTTGAAAAACTAAATATGTTATCCTTTCCGGAGTTATTTTTGGATCACTGCAGTATTTTACTGACAGGTCCCTCACAATATCTCAGTAGCTGTCATTTGTGTCAAATTACAAAAGTGACAATGTCTTAGTCTCAAATTATGCAATCTAACTATGGTTCACACACTGGCTGGATACTTGCACTTCAAGTGAAATGCAAAATTGTCCATATTTACCTTTAACTTTTCAGTTTGACATACTTCTAGTTTGAAAATGATATCTGGAGTCACGTTTTGCATTCCTGCCTCGAGTTGTGTTCTTAGCATGCTAATGTTGGAAATGTTAGCATGCTAACCCTTATACCTTTTTAGCATTAATAAATAATGAGCCATACTTCTTCTAAGTACCTGCTTCGGGTTTAGCTGCAGACATGCTACTACTTTAAAAGCAGTTGTTTGATGCGACATATTTAATGATTTTTTAAAATAAAAGCATTCATAATTGTTTATTGAATGTTGTTCTACATGCCATGTTGCAGTCGATGCATGACTGAAATGAGACATGAAAAATGCATAAGGGCAAATAAGTATCATGTTGCAAAATTTATTGTCTGTTATGGAGACAAATGATTATAGGATGTTTTCAGACAAAAAAAGTAAAACTCCTGCTGTCTGTCACTTCAGATTCAAGTGCACATTCTGTTACATTTTGCTCTTGTTTTGACCATAATTATGTAGTACAGCTGCTGTTGAGCAGCATGGGAATTGTGAAAGCAGCTGGCTATCCACTTTCTTGTCGCATAAAATTTGGGGATTGCATTGAGTGACAGAATGAAGATTTTGAAACGGCTTCTAATTTTGTATCTAATTATGATTTTTCTCCTGTAGAATATGTTTTCCGACATTTATTTTGTTTTTTGCCATATTGTTGTGGCGATTTTACCAGTCCTGCTCCTGTATTCTACAGTAGCCTTTGTTATGTTTGTAAGTTTAGGACTTGTTACAAAATTATTTGGTATTCACTTCTTGCTTGTCTTGTTTTTCGTTACGTCATAATGAATAACAGACAGTTTGTATTACCCAAAACTTTAAGAAGGTCCGATAAATTTCTGGTAAATAATAATTATTCTAGTAGTTACTGAGATATGGTTGAACAAAACTGAATCCAGTTGCTTAAATGCTTCCACTGTCCTGTTAGTGACAATTATTTTAATGTGTGTGTGCTACAACACAGAAAAGTCTTGTTGAACTGAAGTTTGAGATACTGCAGTCCTCAATGAGCTGATCTTTTTTTCATATATTGCTTCATTTTCTAACTTGGTCTTTGAAGTGTTAATGCAAATGCTCTATTTTGGAACATAATGCTTTGTTCAAGGCAGTGGCTTTTCTCATTATGAGTTTGAGAACAGCATAAGACAGCAATGAGAAGACGATTTATGTTAGCTATAGCACATGAGATAACTCATTGGGGAATTTTTGATGATGCCACGTTCTCATTTGTCACATATTATGTGACTTCTGAAGGCAATTTCTTGGACTCGAGTTTATCTAAGGACCTCTGAGTAAAAAGGGCTGAAAACATTTTTAAGGCTTTTTTCTTTTGTCGAAAACCATGTATTCTTCACCCCCCTCCCTACTCCTCTGTAATGCACTACTTAACTTTTTTTTGGCAACAGAAGTTGAGGCTTGTAGTTGTAATTTGAAATAATGTGAGAAAAAGTTGAATACCTTTTAGAGCAAATGTGTTCCGATGTAAAATTATGCTTCGGGAAAGAAATAAATTGCCTAAATAAAAACTTGTTCAGACAACACACCCGCCATCGCTCTTGACTGGGACAAAAAGAAAAGAAAAGAAAGGGAAAAAAAAAAAAAAAAGCTTAACAGAGGCAATTTTAATGAGCTTCTTTCCCTCTCCATCTATCAGGATGAAATTAGGACAGCACTCAGCAGCTGAGGGGAGGGAAGCTGGGAGAATGGGGGCACATGGCAAAAGAAAAAAAAGTCTTCATTAAGGACACTGAAGTGGAGGTAGGAGGAGGAAAAAGTGGACGAGGGGGGGAAAAGGAGGCGAGAGGCTTAAGTGATCCAGAAATGCTTCATCTCTGCCTCCCTCCTGCCACCTTATCGGAGAGACAAAGTTATGCTGGTCAGAGCGTTTGTTGTTCAAGCTAATCCCTCATCGCGGTTTTTCATCAGGTTTGGCATTTGGCTATCTGCATTAATTAGACGATCAAATGAGCACAGCGTTAATAACCAACACACAGGCTGATCGTGACTGGGGCAGAAAAGGTGGATGCTGTATCCTTTGCCCATCACCCTCGTCTTTGTGCGCTCCGACACCTTCTGCAGCTGCAAGAACATCCCGTTTGCCTGGGCCAGGTTTCATTTATTGATGATTCAGGCTGTTTTTAGTGCCACTGGCGATAATATACTGTCTGCATTTTGGGAGATAAGTGTGCTCAGGCGCGATAGTTTGGACTTGTTTTGGATGTCTCTCCTTTCTGTCTTTTATTTTTATCTCTCTGCTTTTGTTTTATCCCACGTTTTTCCTCATCCTCCTTTTTTTTTCTCATGCTCTGCTGTTTGTGCTATCTCACCTGTCTTTCTGTGCCTTTTTTTTTTTTGTTTCTCAGAGCTTCCCAGAGGAGAATAGGAGCCGCTATCTCTCTTTTGCACACTCCACTCACTTTTAGACGGTTTCTTCGTTCCTTACCTCCCACCCCAAAACTCCTTCATTGCATATCAACAGCAGGGTGAAAAGCCCCTCGTGACTAATATTCATTCACACCGTTTCCCTCCTTCTGTTTCTGGCTGTGTCTCAGTCTCTCTGTACCACTTTCAGGTTACAGCTCATGCTTTAATATTCCGCCACTCATCCTCATAATGCCTTTTTCCTCCTGCCTTTTGCCTCTACATCCTGCCACCTCCCACTATCTTTAATATTCTGTCAGTCAACCAAACGCCGGTTCGTTGGACTCAGTCATAAGTCTCAGAGCAGCTACAGTTACGGAAGGCAAGCTGTCCTTGACCTTTCTTTCATCTCTGATCTAAATGCTTCACTTTTTCTGGATCTAAAGCAGAAAAAATCCTATGTAATTCCTAGTTCCATTCATTTTCTCACCGCTTTATGATTTATAGTTATGTTGCTACTGTTCTTCATAATGCTAAAACTATCTTTTGCTCGGTGTTTAGAAAACAAAATTCTTGAGAGCTGTTTTTCTTTAGTGAGCCTCTCTGGACTTCTTAAACATAAAGGTAAAGGTAAGCAACCATATTTAGACAAATATGTAACATTAGCTTGAAGAGACTGAAGGACATAGCAAGTTTGCATAATCCAAAAACCTGTATGTAGAGCTCTTATAGGACAGAAGCAAAAAATCCCAATGAAAAATAAATCTCTTCTTCTTATTCTTTTGGCTTACAAATCGCTAGTATGGTCTAGATGCCATAATGAGTTTCAAAAGGTTTATCTAAAATGACTAGCTATTTTTTCCCCAGCTGATAAAAGGTCCCTCCAACAAGATGAGATACCACCAACAATTAGCTGACAGTAGCCATGTTTCCATTGTCCATGAAATTGTTTGGAGTCCTTTATGATAAAATATAATTCAATTAAGGGTGTAGATTATTACAATCCATAAAGATGAATGGATTTTGTAGGCGACCAATTGACCACAATGCTGCACAGCAAAAAAAGCAACAACAAAAAAAACATACTTTGTGTTCATACACAAAATATTTTTTTTGTGTGTGAACATAAAAAAAATATTTCTTTTCCGCTTTGCAGTCACTCGTAAAAAGACCATTGTTTGATATTGACATGCTTTGTAATTTCAAATCATCTAGTTGTACTTAAAAATGTGCTAAGTTGAACACTGGTAGAGGTAATAAAAAAGGCTGTAAGATGCCGATGCTTCCTGGCTTGCCAATTCTAAATTTGCTTCCCTAACACCCGAATGGAACAGTCCCTCTCCAGCATGCTTCCATTTAGGAGCCTGCAGCTTCAGTTGGAACGTGCCGCTTGCCCCATTAAATCCCATGTTATGGGAATATTTTTATTTGTTCCTCAGGCATTTCTTGCATCTCCTCTGCCTTTGCATTCACTCCTCTCTCTGCTTGTCCCATCTGTCCCTCGTTGTCACACATCAGTTGTGTGTCGGTGACTGTTTGGAATATGTCAGCGCACCGTCTGGTCACCGACGCTTCATCTTGAACCGTTCTTCATCTGTGAATGTTCCTTTCTGTCTCATGTGTTTTCTTTTTGCTCTTCCGTTCCCATTGTAAACAACTGATAATGTCTTTGAGGTATTTCATCATCTGTTCTGTTGTGTTCCCTGAAAACATAATTTATTTTTTTGCCTGAAAATTGATGCGGACAGACACACATCCTCAGCCTTTATCTTTCAACTTTCAAATCCCAGAAGCTCTCAAGTCCTCTCTCTTTAGAGAGTGCACAAAAAGCTCAATCTTGCAGTCAATTTATCAGGCGGCCAAGTCGTCATTATTTCGTTCACACTGCCATGATCTTGCCTTCATTAAAATTCATCCCTTACATAACCATCAAGGACATGATACCTCTTGCTGAGAACAAGAGCAGAGTACACAAACATCCACACGTACACACTCGCTGTCTTCTTTTAATGTTTCTATACGTACTCACTTTCTCCACTTTGGAGAGACGCATTGATTAAAGAGGAGAGAATGCACAATGAGCTCAAGCTGGATCCAAACGGTGTCCTATTTATGAAGGCTGACAAGTCTCTCCACCATATTTTTTTCAATGCAAAAAAACAACAAAAAAAAAACCAGGCAGCAGCACCTCCAGACCTCATGTATGGATTGTTAGGATCTTTTTATAGCAGCGCATAATGTTGCTGTTTTAAGACTGAATCAGAGTTTGCAAGGTCTTTTAGTTTTTTTTTCCTTAAAAGAGAAAGCTGCATCCTTGTGTCTGTTTTTGGTTTTGTGGGATGGTGCTTTGCATAATAGAACTCTAGCAGCTCTATGCAAAGAAGCGTGTCTGGCTGCAAACTTCCTCTTCTTTTGGCCGGACCACCAGATGGCTCCTGTGATCACAGATTCAATGGACAATGAAGCTGGTGAGGTGAACCGGTTATTTGAAGTTTCTGTTTTTTCTCTGAAGTTCGATTTGGAAATTTGTCAGGTTGTTCCGGCTCGCTGTGTAAGGCGGAATTCAGGGAAAGGGGCTTGTGAGTGTATCAGTTGTCGACACAAGCAGATAGCCGTTTGTTCACGCGCAATCATCTATACCTCTATACTTCAAAGTTCTTTACTAATAAAAATCTTCAAAATGGCTCTGTTAATATAATACCCCTAAATAAAGTTCAGTGCACCCAACTGCATTGCTTATTCTCTAGAGAAATAGGTGTCCGTGCCACTTGGCTGTCAAGCTAAGCAGGACGGTATTGATCCGAGACGCAGACACAAAGTCCTTTACAATTGGAGTGATTCAAAGATCAGGTAGGAGAATCTATTCACGACAAACTCTCTAAGTCTGCTCTTGGATCTGTGGAAGAATGTGAGAAAATATTCTGTTTGCTTTTTGCCACAAGTCATAGAGTATACAACAAAAAACTTGCTCTTGTCACGTATGGCCAAATCTGAACTTATTGGCTTGAATTCACTACACTATGCGTTTACATTTATGGCATATTCTCATAAAGTTCTGTCAGAATGCAACACTTCATTATTAGTTCATTAAACCTCTGTTTCTCTTCCTCATTACTAGAAGACTCCTGTGTGATCCTCAGAAATTCCCTGGCCAGTGAAAGAAGATGGAGCGTGAGTGAAAGGAACATTAATGTAGCATTAGTGAGGGAGGGAGGAAACGCAGGAAAGAGGCTGAGAAGCTCAAGAGTGATTCAGCCATTGTTACTCATCCCTTCCGTTTTTTGCAAGAGAGCTCATGTAGCGCGTATTTTAAGTACTCTCCTTCCGTTGTTCTCCTTTAATCCTGTTAGATAACTATTTTCCTCCCCTCCTCCTTCGGAGTCGTTTCTGTTCCTTTTCTCCTCCTCCGCTTCCCACTGCCCACTCAGCAAACGGCGAGCCCTACTGTACGCTCACTGCCATGAGAATGGCCATAGTGTGCCTAAAGATGGAGGGTGGAGAGGGGGAACAAAAGAAGAGGTGAGGGTCTGAAAGCAAGAAGCGAGCGAGGGAGATGACAAACATGTGGAAGTGATGGTAGGAAGGTGTTGGAGAAATCTGCTGGTCGGTGCAGGCTCATTTGTTATGAGGAGGGATGAGTGTGGATGAGAGCCAGGACGGAAGCAAGTGAGTTGTGAAGTGGAGCCTGCACACAGCATCGTAGTTAAGATGTGCGGAGACTAGCAGATGAAATGGAGTGCGAGGGATGGAAGGATATTCAAAGTTGAAAAAATAAAGGCTGGTATAGCTGTGCATTTGGGGGGGAAAAATGGTGTACTGACATTAAGGTGCATGTGTAACCTCAAGACAAAGCCGTCTTTTTCCCCCATTTCTGTACTCTTTCACTGCGTCTTATGAAAGGAGGATCATGTTTGAGCACAGTCGGCGTGTTTGTGATGCAATGTTTCAAACCTGCCTTGTAATCGCCGGGCAAACAAAATCACCAACCTCTTCATCAACACGCAACCAGAGCACACTTCTACCTCCATGAGGACTGTGTTTCACATAAGTTACCACCACACCCCTGGACTCCTCTATCATTTACATGAAGACAATAACAAATGAGGCTGCTTCAGGGCCGTATCCTGGCATGCCGTTGTTCCTTCGCCGATCGGTGCAGCCACTTAGCGCAGGTGAGGAGGAGGCAGTCACGTTCCCGCAGCTCCTCTGTAAAGTCAAAAAAGTGGGTCACAAGCAGAACAAGGAGGGGAAGTTTGCTAGACCAATGGCACAGACTAGTGGTGAAGGTGTGAAACTGAAAGGGAAGGAGAGCTTTGTCTGTGTCGAATGCAAGTCAGATTCAAAAATATCTCAAATTCTCCTTTTTATGCATATTTAAGCAGCGCCTTAATCACCTTTTACTCACATAGGCTTCATACTCTGACTTCCACTCTGACCATCTGCTCTTTTCCACTTTCTGTACTAAATAAATGCAGCACAGAGAGAAGTTGGAGGCGGGAAGGATCTGCATGACCCAAAAAGATGCCCTGCATGTTCTCTGACTCAATAAATCAAAGGAGGAAAGAACAAGTCTGCCTCCATGTTTTTTTGTCCTCAAAGGTGATAAATTTAATCCAGGTTTGGTAATGAGCAACCAAAGGAACAGAAGATTTCTGTTCCAATAAGCAGCTTTACACGGGAGGAAAATCATGAGCGAGCTGAAAATCATGAGCAAACTTGTGAAGTTTGACATTCTTTGGGGAAACCGGATTATTGTGCTTGAGAACAACAGTAATGGAAAATATGCAACAAAGACGACAAATGTTAATTTTGGTTAAGGAACGTGTTTCTAATTCAGAGGATTTGTAAGCCATACGAACATACAGTAAATCATAAAAACATCCTTAGGACATGTTGACAATTTGTCCACCACCAATTTCAATACATTTTATTGGGGTTTTATGTAACAAAATAACACAATCTGGGCCATGTTTGTGAAGTGGAAGAAAAATAAATCATTTCAACATTACAAATCTACAGATAAAAAGTAGAATGAATATTTATAATTACAGAAAGTTTTTTGGGTTATGTCTCTACCAGTTTTACACATCTAGATTCTAGACCAGGGGTATTAAAATCATTTTCATTTTTGGCCATATCAAGATCACAGATGTCCTCCAAGAGCTGGTTGTGGCAGAATGTATTGATAAATCTCCCCATTAACAGACTGTTGAAATATTAATCAATAGATGTCTGCATTCAATGAGCACTTGTTGAAATTAAATGTTGGACATCTTCACACATTGATTTAAATTGCCTGTAAATGGTTAAAAATCGCAGCTTTAATTTGAATAATGCAGTAGTATTATTATCTTGAAAGTTGTTACTTTCAAGATAATAATATCTTGAAAGTATATTTGTAATAGCCACTGCATCCATCACTTATGGGTAGAGCCAAAGTCAGTGCAGCTTTGAGCAGATTTTATTCAACAACTTCCCTTTTTTATTCTACCTAATCTGAGCTGTAATAACGTTATTGCAAATCAGCATTAGAGAGTCTTCTTAGGTTAGCCTCAAATGAAAGGGGACTGGAGGATGTAGAGAGTGATCTCAGACCTGTTAGAAACATCTGAAACCTTTTAAGGTAACTCAACCAGTCGTGTGATTGATGTGAGGTGACGTCGTAAAAAGGTGGTCTTTTTAAAGGAGGATCAATGCTATCATCTTTTCCAAAGCTGAGGGAAAGGATGGCGCATAGAGTTTCATACCAGTGTCAAAAGAAAATGGAGCCACCTTTCAGCCTTTTTTCTACTTTACCTAGTTCTTCTGCCTTCATATTAATACCTTGAAGTCTCCTCTTCTGTTTCTTCAGCCTCCATAGCTTTACCACTTCCTTTTTATTTTTTTCTGCTCCCCAGCATGTGTCATCTCACCCAGCCCAGTCTTTGCCCTGACAGCATGCTTATCCTGTTTGTGTTGATTACATATTTGAATGATTAACATTATATGCACGGCGAGCAGATTATGATAGCCTTTGGGGAGGAGCAGTTTCTGCATGATGGGAAGTTTTCAACCTGATGGAAAACATGACTGAGATGTAGGATTTAGTAGAAGAGGAGGAAAGGTGGAGTACAAAGATCTCATCTGCGCTCAACTTTTTTATCAACCCCAGTACTAATACATGTGTAATCCTTAGGATTTTTTGATTTTAAAGGAAAACATAAAATTGACTGTTAATGGGAGGGTACACTGCCTCGAAATAGTAAAATACATTTAAGGTGTAAGTATAATTTTGCACTGCCTATATAACATAGTAGGGTAGCAGCAGCCAGTTTTTTTTTTTTTTACTAAATTCCACATAAACACGACAAATTTTGATTCCAATATATAGCTTGATGCCTGATGAGCACATTTTCTTAATTTTACCCTACTTACCTCAGCACATGTATTCTGTCGTCAGCCTGACTATGCGTCAAAAACATCCGAACTTGCTTCCCCCTAAAGTGCATCTTTTTTCATAAGAGTCTGAATACACATATAGTGTAGCAGCACATAAGTAATTCTGCAGATAGACGGGGGCTGAATTGGTACACACGCACAGAGAGGAGAACGTGAAAGGCAGATCATTTTCCAAATGCTCATTTTTAGCTTGCGTGTTTTGGGCATGGTGCAGCCGAGCTGACGCGCTGAAACACAGGGTTTTTGACACAATGGTGTCATCGTTGAGGACTGTGATGTTCAGCTCACACAAGCAAAAGCGCTGCACCTGCTGGTAGCACACGAGCGCAGACAAACAAAGTGTTATCAAAAACTGTGTTGCAATTAGTGTCTTTGGGAGATGTCGTGGATCTTTATGACTCATTTGCCTTACATTGTTTCATTAAGGAGACATGTGGCATATGGTATCCGCTAAGAAAGGCTTCCACAATCTGGAAACTGCAATGGCAGTGTCAATTTTTTAGAAGGGTAAAAATAACAAGAGAAAGTTTTTTCTCTTTGTACTCAGTGTTAGTGTATTAATTTCATCAGATAATTTAGAATAATCTGGGGTTGATGTGTAAAAAGTTACAGTTCCCAAACCACAACTAATTACGATTAGATTTTTGGCATTTTTCAGTTTATTGTACTGTTGTTATATGATGCGACTTTACATAAGAATTTCATCCTTAAATATTTCATTAAATAGTGCAAAAACTTTCAGTAAAAGTCACAATTGGATAGAGATAAAATAATGGTCCAGAAAACTGCTATTGGTAACCTACGAAAGTAAGGTCAGACACAAAAACTCTGGGTGGCTCAGTTGGTAGAGCACATGCAACATGTGCTGAAGCTGTTGTCCCTCAACACAGCTGTCCTGGGTTCAATTCCTGGTCTTGAGTGATTTCTTGTATGTTTTTCCCATTTTCTTCCCCATTTCCTGTCCATGCACTGTTAAATAAAGCCCCCTAGAGCCAAAAAGTATATATATAAAAAAATAAAAGTTTTGGCTAAAGAAAGTGGCAGTTCAGAGTGCTGTATTCAAGCATATTAGTGGAAGGTTGAATGGAAGGATACATGCAGTAGAAAAAGTTGCACAAGCAATAATTTATACACTTGATGTGAACTGCATTTGCACTCATTCCTTTAAGAGCCACCACACATCTATCCATAACATGAGCCAAACTGCTGCATTAGTTATGTTAAGTCTTAAATTCACAATAAACATTGTCAGAAGTATCATACCTAGAATTAGAACAAACAAGAGGATGAGACTGTTGCTCAGCTTTCCAAAGCCATCTTTTCACATGAAAGTAAAGTTGACATTTCATTTGAAATTCAAAGTACCAGGGTCTGGAGGAAGGGTTAGGGTTGAATCTTCCACAGTCAGTGGTGATTTGTGGTGCCATGTCATCTACTGGTGTTGGTCCACTGTGTTCCCAAAGTCCACAGTCAATGCAGCGGTCTACCAGAAAACTTTTCTCTCTATGCTTCCTTTTGCTGACTAGCTTTAAGGAGATGTTGATTTAATTTTCCAGCAAGTCTTAGCACCTGCCTTCACTGCCAAAGGTACCGACAGCAATCATGTTCTCTAAACTGATCTGGATAGGGAGGTAAATGCTAATTTTATTGTACTAAAATTTACCTTAACATTCTGCAAGCTAGCATATTAGCATGACAGTGATAACATCACTCTCAAGAGTAACATTACAAGAACTACGTTAGCATTAGCATCCTCAATCTGATCGAGCTAGAAAAGTATGATGTGTTTTGACTGATGTAGTGTAAAACAGTAACATTAAAATAGTAACAGCATGCTATCATAAGCGTAAAAATGATAACATTAGCCTTTGCATCTTCTACTCATGGTGGAGAACATTAGCCTGTTACCGCAACATATCAGTTACCAGTGACAGAGTGAGTAAGATCATGCATTGGGTTTGTGAAACATGGATATAATTTCAAGATAGATGATAAGTATTCATATGGTATGTGGACCAAAACTGTTCAAACATATTTTGTGTGCTATTCAAAGGTGTGTGAGATGACACAATCCGCAGTAAAGGGGTAACAGGCCAGTTTCACGTAGACACGTTACCTCAGATTTCCATGTTTACTCCAGTGTATCCTGACTGTTTATGTGACAGACACTTGACACATAATTATGTAGCCTCACTGTGTTGAAGTAGTGTTGCAGAATGCAAAAGCACTCAGTTCTAATAAAGTGAGTAAATGAATGAGTGAACCATCTTGTGCAAGATGATATTACGAGCATTTCTGGATATTTTATATTCTGTGGCGTGCCTGAAAATTTACACAATGTGCTCATGCATTAAGCACTAAACCAGCTGCAGTCGAACATCATATTTACAGTTTTGTAGAAAGAAGCTGTTAGTGTGCAGTGAATTACCACTCGTTTATTACTACGTGAGATCTTCTAAACATTCAGGTCTGGCACTGAAAAAAAAAAAGCAAATAAGGCTTACATTTTATCCAACTGCTCCCACTTGGCACCCGTTTAAGAGGTCGTGTATAGACAGGTAATATCTTCACCTCCATCTCAACATTCTGGTGGTTTTACGAGTTGAGCCGCTGTCTCTGTTGGTTACTGTTCAGCGGAAGGTCATAAATGGGCGATTTATGTCTGAAGTGCAGCCAGGAATGCTGATGGTACTGTCAGAGAGCAGAGATACTGTCTGGTCTGACTCATATTTAATGGAATCTGTTACGTCCACAACTCCATGTCCTAACTCATGCACTTCACGCTGTGTGCTCACACAGAGAGAGGGAGTTAACATCCTCCAGCTGAGCGGCGGATATTATATAGAACGGCATAATATGACGGATAAAGATAAGGCTGTAAATTGGCTCCCTTGTAGCACTAAAAGCAGTTTTTGCACTTTCAGCGTCTTGCATCACTTTCCAAATCTAATTTAAGCGCAGAGTCTACTGCCGGCGCCAAAATTAATCGTCATAGCAAGAGCGAAGAACACTTCATTAGCTCCCAGCGTTCCAGTGCAGTTTGCAAAGTATTACCTAAATGAAATGCATGAAATTAAACGCATGAACACAGTCTGACAATGTGATAACTATAACAAAGTTCATTAACGTAACAACAGCTAATACAATGCTACATCGATTAGCACCTACTCTGCCCTCTGTGTCTGGTATCTGGACTTCCACAAACCACCCTTGATAAGATATGGGCATTTTAATTGCTGCAGACAGGGGTCCATTAGCATAGCTTCTTGGGCGGCTGTGGCTATGTTTCTCTAAATCATTAAGCTAATTATACGAGCTAATTAATCAGTATGCTTGGAATGAGGTGCAAGAGCTGGCTGCTCTTTGTTGGCTTGCATAATGAAAGGAGACCACTTTTAGATGGGAAAACTGAGGAAAGGGAGGGAGCAGAGCAGAACTTTGATCTGCAAAGTAAACATATGATTTTTTTTTTTGCATATCAAGCACTCGAGCAACGAAGAGATAAACTTGAAAAGAAAGAAGGAATGTTCTGAAGGAAAAAAAAAAAAGAAGCCTTGTTGAGGCAGAATATTGGAGATGGTCAGGAGGGGAGGTGTCTGACATCCAATTATTGGTGTCATTTTCATGCAAGATAACGCACAGACTGGGGAAATGTCAATCACCGGTGCTGCTGTGACATTCTAGAATGCGCTTTACTTCTCTCATCTCGGTTAGTTCGATGCTGGACTACAAATAGCGAAGACAGGCATGGGCTGTACGCAGTTTTGACAGGTTTCATGCACAATTTACCACTTTCTCAAAAAGCTAAGGTTGTTCTTAAAAGCATGCTGTCACTGTCAAAAATTAATACATACATGAGAAATAATCCCACCAACCTTTCTTTAGTTTATGATGAAGGTTATGTCAGCACTCGTCGCTGGACCCCATTTTTAGCTGCTCTTATTATGCGCAGTGGGGAAAATCAGTTTATGAAATGTGCTTACACACTTAAAAAAGAATGTGCTGATAACAAAGCAGTGTGTGTGGTTTCATGTTTATCCCTGCGTTTGTTTTTTGTTGTATAAAACATTACGGTACACTAACGCATAATAAATCCTCACCTCTTTGTCTTTTTGCTTCCAGGGAAATTCTGAGGAGTTCTGTTCTGTCTTCGCTCTTTGTCTGAGGCAGCAGTCACAAAAGTTTGTTCCAAACAGGGTAAGATCTACATTTTATAATCCTGAAAGATAAAAAAAAAAAAGTAAAAAGATCATGAAGGTTTTTATTTTTTTAAATTTTGTTTTCCCCACCAAACATTTTCCAGTGCAACAACAGGCAAGAGCTCGTGCTGAAAAACATTGCTATTGTTGGCTTCTGGAGACTAGCAACTAGCAACAAATTAATAAATTAGCTAGCAACAAATTAAATGTTTGAAATTCTCACATCTACTTGCAAAAGAAGTCTTACAGATTACACACTTTGTGTACACTTTGTGACACTATGACGTTGGAAAGAGCAATTGCTTCCTAGAAGTGACCTTTTTTTTTAAATGTATTGATATGTTTGTTCTGATCAAAACAGTTCTATGCGTTTTTTTTTCTAAATAACATCTGCTCCAGCACAAATCCTGGTTTACAATGGAATCACTTTAGTTGAGGGGCGGAAGAGGGTAACCTCTATCGATGTATTTCTTCTTCTAAACAAATATTTTTCTCTGAGTTCAAATATCAATGTGC
Organism: Poeciliopsis retropinna; assembly: GCA_010277075.1. Classification (NCBI taxonomy): domain Eukaryota; kingdom Metazoa; phylum Chordata; class Actinopteri; order Cyprinodontiformes; family Poeciliidae; genus Poeciliopsis; species Poeciliopsis retropinna. The sequence goes on from VMRM01000019.1 coordinate 7,754,856, forward strand.
CAAACAATATGAAAAGGAAAAGGGTAAACAAGTGAAGCCAGAGAAATCAAATAAGGGGTCAGACAACTAAATGCTGTTAGTATGGATTAATGCACAGAAAGCATGCATGTCTGGACATGATCTATTGCTTAGTCACAGTAAATTGGTTTGCCTTTTGATATTTGATTTCTCGCCATAATTCACTTTGGTGAATAAAGTAAGTTTAATCTCTTTCTCAGTCAGTGGTGCGATATAAAACTGCAACTCGCATTTTATTCAGTCTTAGTTACAGATTTTATTGTTTTGCCGACTGAAAATATCAGAACAGCACGGATTACTAAAGCTACAGCATGCTAATGGTGCCCTCTGGAGTGCAGAAATCACTACTGCTGCTGGCGTTTGTTTGTCACCGAGAAGACAATGCGCCCACTCACACCTCTCCCAGCATTTTACCTGAGGACTGACAGGTGCTGTCAGCAGTTTGTGGCACTGTGAGCAGTGCAAGCAAACACACACAGAGATGATTCCTGAGGAAAATCAGCAGTGAGCTCACCCGATTCGTGACCCAGAAGTGCCTCACACTCACCCTCGGTGTCAAAATAATTGTACCATTTACCTTCCGCTGCGGTGTCACACATAAAGTACCACTTAACTCTCCACTCATTAGTTCACACAACCACAAAATGCTCCATATGCTCTCATAAATCAGCTCCTCTCAAAAATGTCTCATTATCATCGGCTTAACAGCGGTCTGGTCGGGATCATTAAAAGTGCAGTTTGTGTCCTCTGGAAGTTGAGTGAAGTTACCCACTATCACAGTGGTGTTTTTCAGATCAGTGAGCAGCGCTGCGGTTTTCCCCCCCGAGGATTTGCGGGTGCAGCTGTAATTGGAGCGTTTGTGTTGCTGTGAGTTACTGTTCCCTGGGTAGAGGTCAGCACAGAGCAGAACATCCTTGTACACGTCCAAAGGATTTGCTGTGAACTTATCAAGTACTCTTGCAGGGAAAGTAACGTGGAGATCGAATGATCAATGGACTGTTTCCCCTTTTTAACACGAGGCTCTTACTTTAATTCTCCTTCTTACTCCCCCTGCCTTAAAATGTACAGGAGTCCTTGTTTTTTGTTTCCCATGTAGTGCAGATGCACAGTGCTGGGAACAAAAACTAATCCATGTTACAGATTTTTCCTGGTCTTTTTTTTTTTATCACACTTATTTAGATCAAAATATATGAGAAAAAGATAATGTGCAATTACAAAAGCAGTTTTCAATTTATTTAATTGTCATAGAGAGAAAAAAACTGTCCAAATTCACTCAGGGGCAATTTTTAAAGAAAGTTATTAAGTTGCAATGTTTTTTGGATCCAATTTCATTTGCCACACCCAGTCCAAATAACTTCCAATCCTGTACAATGAAGAATGCAAACAACAAGAGCTTGGATGACAACATAAAGCAGACTAAAAGATAAAAAAAAGTAGCACCTAAACTAATCTAAGGAAGTATAAGGAAGGAGAGCCCATGAAACCATCTAAAATACTGCAGATGTCAGTAAAATATGTAAGTCGACATTTTTGAGCTTTACATCATGTTATGTTGCATCAAAAACATACCTGGAGTGCGCATTTTTGATAAATCGTTTAATGTCGCAGGGCAGTTACTCAGCTGTTCAAAATGCCTGGTTGGATTCAGCGCTGCCTTCGAGGTGCAGCTCCTCCTCAGAGCTGCAGTTTCCGCCTCACAGAGCATTCCTTTCCCCAGCGCTGCCTCGATTCAGCTCCACCAGCCAGCAGCACTTAGCAAACACCTGGTGGAAATGCACATCTGCTGAGTTCGTTGTACAAGCTACGTCTTAGTACAACCCTGGTAAAAGTGTTGTTAAAGGGCTAATAGAGGAGAAATGTTATGCTGACTTCCTGAAGGGAGAGTTTCAGAAAGAGTCAAAGATTTTAAAGAGTTAGAGGCCCAAATTCAGGAGGTTAAATATCAGACAATTTCTTCCCAGTCATATTTGACATACGTATTATTTTCATGACAAAAGAAGGTGACAGTTTCTTGCTTGTGCTATGAAATGACACAATGTCCCTGAAGTCAGGGTTCTTCATTCAAACATTAGTAAGAAACTGAGCAAAAATGGGATTCATGGAGATTCAAAGGGGGAAAGTCCACTGATCAAAATGAAACTGATCCCATGTATTCTGGGAAAATATTTTGTGACCTGAAGAAACAAAAGTGCAACATTTTAGATCAAAATATATGAGAAAAAGATAATGTGCAATTACAAAAGCAGTTTTCAATTGATTTAATTGTCATAGAGAGAAAAAACTGTCCAAATTCACTCAGGGGCAGTTTTTAAAGAAAGTTATTACAAACTTTCTTTGTAATAACTTGAAAGTTTGTATTTATATTTGCAGAAAAATTCGGTTTCTTAGAATTTCTGAAAAAAGTCCAGCATAGTGGCATTGGTGTGATGACCTCAAGATGGCAGGCTGCTTCAGTTTCTGGACAGCCTGCTGTACCTGATGGCTGTAACTGTTGTCTTTCAGAAAATCCTGAAAGAGAACAAATGTAGCGTTGAGTTGTCCTTAACCAGAGTGTTTGTGCTTAAAACCTCTCCACTGTGACAGAATTAAAACAACTGCAAGGGTAGGTTAAAATGATTTCAAAAACCTATTTCCAGTTCAGTCACCAAGAGTGGTACAATTCATTAGGGGTGAATTCTCCACAAAGGGTCAGATTGGTTTGGATGGCTTCTTCAATTAATACATAAAATCATATTTTTGCATTGATTCAGGCTAACTTTGTCTGGTATAATAATTATAATAATTTGTCTGATTACATTTAATTGTGACAAAAAAAGCAAACTCAGAAACTCTCTTCCACAGCCTTGAGCTGTGCTCGTTTTCAAGAATTGATTGGAGCCATGATGGTGAAGTGATTTAAAGTAAATATGACAGGAAAAATATAACTTTGGTGGAAAGGCAAGAAAAAAAAAACCTTCTAAGTGCAGTCAAGTGAGTTTGTCTAACTTTATAAAGCATAAAGTAAATGACAGAGGTAGGACCGTCAGAGAAGCTCAGTCTGTTGGGAGTGGCATTTGAATGGTCTCTCGGAAAAGCATTGAGGCATTAAATTTAAATTGACTGAGCAGCTTCTTTGCAGAGACTTGAAAACACTTTATAAGTGATGTTTTTAGTGCATTTTTACTTTGAATGTGCATCCATCTACCTGTCACATGCCCTTGTGCTATAAAAAACTGAATTCAAACCTGTAGCAGGTCAGTTTAAGGGGGGAAAAAAAATCAAAATTATACTCCCCAACCTATGGAGGAAAGCCTGTCATGAAAAGACATATTGAAATTATGTATTAAAATCGTACTGATCTAAATGTCTTTCCACTAGTGAAGGCATAAATGAAGTTATGGATTAGCTGATAATAGCATCCAAACTTCTATGTGATGTGACCTAATTGACCATTGGTCCATGCTGCTCCCTTGTAAGTTTAGAGAACCTGATATAATTGTGTCTCCACACTTCTTAGATTTGATGTATTGCTTCATTGTGGGCGTTGTGTCCATTTGAGAATGTGTATGCACAACCGGGCCTGTGTTGTGGGGCAGCCCTTGTACAGCCGGCTGGGATGATTTATTATATGTCTTGGAGGGATTTTTACTTTCATGAGGTCACGAGTGACATGTCAGCCAAACATGGTACACAGTTATTTTTATTTTTTGGAGGGGGGAAGTGAGAGGGGCCTTCTGGCAATGGGGAAGCTCGCCAAAAGAGCGAAAACAAGTTCCACCTTTCTACAACTATCAACATACAGCTACTTGTGAAAATAAAACCCTGGTCCAAAAATGCAATCCACTTTAATTAGTTCTGTTTTGTAATTTATACACATCTGTGTCGCAGCAAAAACATCTAAATATATAAAATTAAGTTCAGTCTAGAGTAAATTAAAATCAACATCAATTACTATACAAAGCAATAAAATAATATTCCACTATTTTACTTTTTTGTGTACTACAATAGAGGGAGTTTCAGATGATTTTTTTTTTTATGCCAGTTTGTATGAAGCTATTTATCTCTCTAAGTTCAGTCCATCACTTCAAACCATTGGCTTGGCAGCTCACCCTCATGTGGAGACACTGAAGAAGAACAGCTCTCATGGGGAAAAAGAGACCTCCAATAAATCTTGGCTCATGGTTGAAAGAAAAGAAAAATACAGAGTGCTGAGCAAGTGAGTACTTTTTTGTACAAGATAAAAACCAAACGTACATGGAATTGGTGGCAGCACTATATGCAGCAGTAGCTTTGATAAAGAGAAACACAATTAAATCCTCAGGCGCTGGAGTGATACTCTAATTCCACTAAGCAGGCAGTGACGAATGCTAGTTTTAAAGAGAAGTTCCTTCTGACAGAATACCACAAACTCATGCAACATGTTTTAAAAACTTTTGCAAACAAAGGTATATGAAGCCAGAGCTGATCACACCGACTTGTCCTTCTCTCCTAGGAGGGGCAAAGAGAGCTTTAGTTGCACTGGTGTGTCGGCGAGGTCGGCCTGCAGCAGCAGGGGCGGCATGGTGGCACCTGCATGAGCCCGCTGGAGAAGCCTCGATTCTCTTGGTGAGTTTGTGTTCTTTCAAGTAATTGAAACCAGAATGTCATCAGGACAACTGACTGCAGCACTGATTTAAAATAAAATGTAATAACAAAAGCATCATTGCATATTTGAAGACAACACTTTAGATGAGAGTTCTAAATTCAACCATTGTTTGTTGGATAACAAAGAAGCTTTTGATTAAATTGCATAATTCTTCCCCATCTGATTTCACTTATCAGGGAGAGAGCGATAATCTGACAAACAAGATTATCACAATCATAATTTGCAGCTTTATATTCAAAATATAATATTTTGTGATTTTCATACATTGTTTTAATGGCAAAATGGTAAACTTAAAATCACAATCATAATTGATAATGGATCTAAAAAGGGTATTATTGTCAGAGAGTGAATAAAAACCGAGTTACATTTAGCAATCAAAGAAAAAAAAAAAAAGATAAAAAAAGTTTTTTTTAATGATTGCGGTTCAGAATGATTTTTCTTCCCATGAAAAATGGATACATCCTAAAACTGTATTCACAACAATAATTACATATTTGAAGTTCAAAAATAGCAGTCGTTGCTGAAAATATTACAGATGGTGACTAAGATTATGTTTATAAATAGGATATATATAACTTCAAATATCGGCCAATTGCATCAAATTGTTGGCTTAGCAAGATTTCCTCATGCCAGGCCTGTTTGTGCCAATGCTAACAGAGAATCCACAAGCGAGGCTGCCATTAAGTCACAATAAGGGCCAAGTGTCTTGGTCAAGTGAGATAGACGGCTCTGACTTTGAACCAGCAACCCACCGTTTACAGCCTGAACCAACGCATCCCGGGGGAAGAAAGCAAATGAGAATAATGGCAGAAACAACTCCACTAATGGCCTTGCTTAAGAAAGAAAAACTCATACAGCTGTACTTTCTATGAAAAACAAGGAGTGAGAAAATCCACTCAGTGCTACCAATAGGTGTTTCACTGGCCTTATCCAGAAATGAGACAGGCCAAGAAAAATTATGAAGAGTACTTTCTATTAAAAAGAAAAACAAGGAGTACAAAATGTTGTTGGCAGCATTAACTCCTTTGTCCAGTTAATGGACAAAAACAAATGGGATCTGGCAAAGAAAAACAGGTAAACGCAGAAGTATTGAGGGAGAATATTATGAATGGGAAATATACTTGAGTACATAGTAATAAATATATCAATAACTACTAATCAGCTGATTGTCCCAAAAAAATCATAAATTGTGTGTATCTTGTGAAAAAGAGACAAACAGAAAAAAAATTAGGCAAAGGATGGAGAAAAAAAACATAAGGGGAAGAAAAACCAACACAAACAGAATTCTGAGAAATATCAGAGTATATTTTGGCCACCGTCCTTCAGTGTCAAACATTCTACAAACAGTATTTCACAAATAACATTTAAACGAGCTTTTGATTGTGGGAATTTGAAAAGTAACCCTAGGGAGCAGTAATGTGATCAGTTGCAAATTCTTGGTGTTATTTCCTCAAATTTAACCAAGGCACTGAACATTAATATGTGCTCAGAGGGAAGATACACCCTGACCTGAGCCCCTCGCGGTGATGTAGCTGAGGAAATACATTCGGCCTGGTCATAAATATTGCACTGTGAGTACACAGAGGGCTTTTGGGTCTATGAATTATTACGTAGTCCAATGGCTCTGCGCCAGCCACAGAGTGAATCTCGCTCAGCTTTCGCTCGGCAGTAAGCTGCGACTGGGGAATTGCAGGTTATAGGCCCAGCACATATAACTGCCAATGATACCGGGAATCCATCACGGTCATCCCACATGTTGTGGTGTGTGCTACCACATGAGCAGACGCGGAAACAGTTAGTCCGAAAACAAACAAACAAAACAATAAAAGCAAAGTAGGAAATGCTGCCGTTCTTTTGTATGTTCAGAGTAGCAAGTCGAAATGGATCTATTTGATCTACGTCAATGCACCAAGTATGTGGAATTAGCCCACCTTTTTGGGTCTTTCTATTAATTTGGTTTTCACATGCATGAGATAACTTTATGCTCTGTTGAGTTACACAATTGACAGTTAAACGCACCTGATTGTACCAACACAATGAGAGCAAAAGGAGATCAAAATAAGCATCTAAATGGAGGAAAGAGGGACTTCTGCTCGACACGCTACGTGTTCAGACTGAAAAAAATGTTCAGCAGGTTGGGCTCTTCTGGTGATTAGTAAAAAAAAAAAAAAAAAAAAGAGAAGCATAATCTCCAGACTGCTGACACATTTCTTTTGAACAGCGCCTGTCTGAAAAAGGCAGATATGCTTAAAAAAAGAGAGAGAAAATGGATGAAATCTGTGTCAGGTCAGATAGCAGCCAGCAGCTTTCTGGAATAAGTCTCTGCTAAGCCACAAACACACAGGATTAGGAGCTGAAGTACTGGCCGCAAAAGAAAAAAAAAAAAAAAGGGAGGACAATATTAAATGATTAGTGACAACTTAAGATAACCTTTAAATTACTTGGTTAAATACAGTCCACAGTGTGCGCTCTATGAATATGAAAGAGTGAAGTTGTTGAAGGATGTGCGCTGGGTCTAATACTGAAGCGATTCCTAAAAAACGTAATTCTTTAAAATATATCTCTAATGCGGAGAGGAAGCAGCTTTGTGATCAGAGGAGCTAAGTAGTGGTGGAAGAGGATTTAAGTGTCATACACTGTTAATGGTTGTTAGTAGCACACTTGTTTTTTTATTATTATTATTTATGTAATTATTTGGTCAAGTTCGTGTTCAAAAGCATTGGATAAGCTTGTTTTCTATACTGACAAGGACATATATGCCCTGCAAAAATATTTACATATATAAATATATAAATATTTGAACTTCCACATTTTGTCACATTACAGCCCTTTACTTGAATCGGATGTCATATACCACAATCCTACACGAAATAACCCACACCTGTACTTGAACCATTATTAGTGTAGTAGAAGAACTGCATTGATAAAAGCAAGTTAAAAGAAGATCTTTCTGCACTTCCACAAAGTCATGTCAGAGTAGGAAACGGCGATCAAAGTTTAACTTTAGATCAATGTTTAACTATTTTTACATAGCTTGTGTGCCAGAAAGCTAATGCTGGACGTCAAGTTAAAAAAAAATATATTCCAGCAATTGTGGCAATATCATATTGAGGGGACCTTTTCCTTCAACAGGAGCAGAAAATCTGGTAAGAGTTGAATGGAAGATGAATGGTGCTGAACTGTTTGCTGTAACTTGATAAAGTATGAAAATGTAGAGGAGCTGTGATTGTAAAAACAAACACAAAACCACAGACAGTTTTTAAAATGACTCACCTGGTTTGCAAATGTGCAAAGAAAAACAACAAACAAACAAAAATTAAAACAGGAGCGAATGTCTGAAATGTTCAACAAATTGCTTCAGCTCTGATTCGGAGAGAATCTGCCATTACATGGCATTAAATAACCACAAGATGGCGCTACACATCATCATTTCTGTTTGGAACAACGTAACACTTGATGCAAACAACTGAAGCATATTGACTGACATTAACACTGGCTTCTTTTCACTTTGCTGATAAGCTTTATTCATACTTGCAAGGCAAACTTTAACATATTTAGTCTCCATGAACTGATTATGGATCACAGAATAGGCACATAAAGATTCCTTTTCAAGTTCAGTCATTTGATGTTGGACAACACCTTATATTTCCTATTCAAACACAATCATTGCTTGCATGTACTGCAAATAGGGGGTCATGATATAAAAGCATAGACTGAAATTACAGTTGAAACCAGTAGATGGCAGTCTGTCTACACAGAATCCTCAAAGATTTTGTCTTCTGACTTGGCCTTCCTTCCTCAGCAAAAGTTCCTGAGTGGCACAATCTTTGTGGAGTATGATGTAAATTAACCCTGGAAAGAAACCTTTATTGATGCTGTAAGAAAGTACAAGAGAACAGATGTGTGAAAATGATTTGAATAACGGCTGCACGCACGTAAACTCTTCTGGTCTGTCCCATACCCCCCTTCCTTCCTTCCGTCCTTATTTTTTTCTTAGCTCTCTCATGCTTCATCTCTCGCACTTTTACAAAGCCAAATGGCATCACAACCCACCATTTGTGCACGCATGCACACCTCCCCGCCATCTGTGAGTGCAGCGGCCCGTGTCCCTTGCACTGGGAGCGGTCGGGGACCACGAGAGTGAAAGAGAAAGTGTCTCCCGGCTCTCTGACGCTCTCCAGTTGTCCCCCCTTTGCGCCGTTGTCTGTCAAACGGCCACGCGACAACATCGCCTTCGTCTTTCCCCGCCATCGTGTCACCTGCGCGCCACAGTCACAAAAATGCATTTCGGCTTTGTTCATTAACTACACTCACAAATGTTGGAGCTCGGCAGGGGGGAAAATAAACAAGCGCCAATGGTTAATTTATTAAAAGTCTCAGTGCCACAGATGGCACAATTACAGCCTCTATTTCTTCACCAGGCAGACTTATTTAGCTGAAAACACAGGGCACAGAGAGTGGATATTATCTGTCAATACTACCTCTGCCTGAGATGTAGAGAAGCAAAGTGATTTTCTCAGCATGGGTCTTCATTGTATCTAACAGCACGAGTTTATTGTCTCTGTGAAAACAAAACACATAAAGTCAGACACCGCAGTGCTTTCACCTAAAGGTGATTAAAATCAGCAGTGAAATTGGTGATAGTTATTATCTCAAGCTGGACAAAATTTTCAAGGTTTTAAAAAAACATCTGTGCATGCAGCTTCGGCAGTTTTCACTTCTTTTCCAGCATCCTCCTCCGTTTAGACGGCAAACAAGTGCAGCCATAAGAGCCATTTTCAGCAGAAGTGATAAGAAACGGCAGCAATCGACAAGGTGTCCGGAAGCAGCCTCTGCCTGTTCTTGTATGCGTTTGTGCTTATGTATATGTAAAAATTGACGATAATAAAAAAATGAGTGGTTGGAACTTAACAGGAATACGAGTTATTATGGAATAACTTGGGGGTGGGGGGTCAGCAAAGGACCAGGTGCTGCAACAATATAAAGAAATGAATGGATAATTGCAACAATTTTGTTCTGGCTTGGAAACTGAAAAAGAAAAAAAAGTGGAAGAATTTTTAGCCAAAGTATTCTAATGCAATCAGCTTTTTCCTGAGCCACTAATCCTCTATTAATTACTGAATTTGTACACTGGTAGGTGCATTCAGTGTTTTTCTTTTTTTGTTTGTTTGTTTTTTTTTCCCCATAGGTGAATGAGAAAACGCAGCTATTACTGCAAACTGAATGAAGATAGTTTGAATGTCATAATGACTCAGCATGTTATGGAACCTTATTTTCTTGCGATGGTGGAAACAAGCTCAGCTCATTTCAGCTAACATGTGGAAGTTTCTTAAAGGTAGCATTAATATGCAGTCCATGCTGAAGGTGGAAAGAAAGCAGGATTAACAAAATGGGGCCTCAATTATGGTAAAACCTATTATACATATTTAAACTGTAATTATTTATAATAGTTTGACAATCAGATTTGTTTTTAACTTTCCTTAAAATACAAAATGGTAGCAACAAAAACACAGCAATTCTTTCTAATAATTGTTCCCACCTTTATCATAGTTCTTTTGATAATATTGTTTTTTGAGTTGTCTAACATCCTAGCATGATAACTTGGACTTAATGTTTGTAAGATTAGTCTTACTATGGTAATGTTAGTTTTATCTTGCTAGCATTAGTGTTACATGCTCAGTGCTTACCTTAATATTTTAACCGTTGTCTTATATGACAGCAGTCCACCTTACAGTTACGGTACCTGCTGCATACAACTACCCACAAAAAATTGTTAAGTATCTCAGAGCAAACAATTATTTCGTTTTACTGTAGCAAATGTTTAAATATAAAACATAAATACAACATCTGGGGAATTTCTGGTGCTTGGGCTAACATTCTTAGCGTTAGGATGCGGAGGTTAGCATAGCTTACTGAAGTATATGTTGAAGCCTAACGTTAGCCTTCCAAAAGCTGTTAGTCTTGGTGTGCTATAACTATTTAATTAACATCCTTTTTTTTTTTTTTAGCTTTAGCATGCCTCCATTTGCGGATATTGGTCATAATATACCAGTCTCATACCTAAAATATTCATGTTAGTCTTAGCATAATAATAATAGTAATACTAATAATTATTTATATCCTGAACTTACTTTTTGCATGATAAATATAGCCTGAATGTCCCAACTTCATTCTTAACATCCTAATGTTTGCCTTAATATGTCACAACAGATTATTGTCTTTATTAATTGAAGTAATGTACTCAACATCTGAATAGCAGGCCTCATTAATGCCTGAGTCACTGTACGAATGGCCAATTTGACAGTTTGACAAAAGATTGTGTTATCCCTTCTCATTAACTGGTTTGGAGAAAAATAAGCTTGGTGGCAAACAATGTTGTGTTTAGCCTGCTGTAAAAAGGGGTTGTAATGTCCAGACCAGTAAATCAGGCCCATTGAAGTAGCATAATGCCGATGATTATGACAACCAGGCGCAGGGGAGTTATAGAAGGATGCTGAGTTATGGACTGGTGGGAAGGATGCCCAGAACTAAAGAGTATCACCAATTAAGAAGCAGTTTGATTGAATGCAAAGTCCACTAGACTTATTCTGCATTACATGACAAAAATATATGTTACGTCACTGAAAACAAACAGCGCAGTTTTTTTTGGACTTTTTAAAAAATGGCGTACTGAAAAATAAATGTCATACTGAATACATGTTTAAAGTGTTTTGCGTTGATAGGCAATTCATCATTTCTCCAGGAGACTCCAGGCTTTTAGTTCAATTCACCATACTTTTTGTAAAATACTGTCTGCAATCTGTTCTGTTCATTCTACTCCTCTTTGTATAAAAAATAAAAAAAATCATTCATTCATATTGATTGCCGGCCATAATAATATAATCAGACGTAAAGCCTGACAAGGCTGGCTGCTTCGATAGATCAGAGCTGCTGACAGTAGAACTATGCACAGGTCATAAACCCTCACCTTCCCTGTTTGACCCTCACATCCATTTGCCTCTGTCCAATATGAATGCAAATAACTCTGCGTTTTTGGTGACATGTTTATGGTTATCTCTGTATCTCCCCCTCGCTCTGCCTGAAGTGCTGATGTTACTGAGCTAATGGGATCTAAAAAGGTAACCTATTGCTCACTGGTGGTCAGCTCGTCCCTTGCTCACGCTCATGCAGTGCCTCCCCCCAAAGCATAAACGAAAGCATCAGAGCATGCCCATGCTCGCACACATACAGTATGCATGCCTACATGTCCTCTACCCCAGTCACTTGTGTATGCATTGAGCTGATAAGTACTGCAGTTCATTTTCTCCATGGCAAAGCACAAAAAAAAAAAAAAAAAGGAAGAAGAAGAAGAAAAAAAAAAAAATCTGGAGTAATAATTGCTTGGAGTGGGGTTGGGGTTGTTGGTTTTCTGTGAGGGTGCAGGGAGGGAGGGACAATACGAGCTTGGTTAAATATGCTTGATTGCCTCCTGAGCTTCGGTACGGTGTAATGAAATATGGCTGCTGCAGACAGAGGCTCCCTTTGCGATAGCTTTCTTGTCACTTTCTTCCATGCTTTCTCTGTTGTTTTTTTTTTCATTGCACCTTTTCCCTCTTATGTCCTGGCATTTTCATCTTTGGCCGACTGAGTCCCTCAAAGCGTTTGTTGCCATTGAACAGTTATCTTTGCTATAATGTAATAATTATGGAGGCCAAATCCAGCCTAATTGAGTATTCCGTACCGCATCGAAACGACTACTGCCTTTTTAGTACGGTCTTCAGTTTAATTTGCAAATTTATTAGCATGACAGACCGCATTCAAAAGCACTGTGATAGTAAGGAACTCAACAAAACAAGGGAGGTCAGGCTGGAGGGGCCAGAAAGCAGCCATATCCTTACCCCGGTTAATTATAGTCATTTACATATTCGAGAGGCGAAGATGATGGTTTAAATATTAAAACAGCTTGTTGGCAATGTGGAAACCCTCTGGCCATTACCTGACTTAGCCTTAGGGAGCAACAACCAATACATTCTGTTGTATAAAAAGTCTCAAAAAGAACAAAATAAAATCTATCTTCAATTATCTTTGTCGGTGTTGAAACATCTGACATGGAGTTAGAAACTCACATTGGTGCGTGAACTTCGACGTCATAACACAAATCATTGGACATAACAATATTATATTAAAGAGAAACTGCAATAAATTAACTAATGTGTAGTTTTAAAACCCACTGTTATGTCAGTGACTTTCTTATAACAAAAAATGTGTTTTATTGAAGACCTTAGTCTGATTAGCTGTTAGCTGTTCTTCAAGAGAATGCCTTACTCCCCCACTCAGAATCACTTCAGAAAATATTACACTGCTGCATATAAGATCCTCACATGGGAAAGAGCTATAAATCGTAGACAAATACAGCAACAAATGGGGTTGCTCATGTTTATGTGTCAATTATCTTATTGGTCTCGTTAATAAAACAGTCTCAAATCTATAAATCAGTCTTAAGGGTAAATTACGCTACGTAATCATTATGCTTTGGTGGCATATTTTATAGAATATAACTGTTCTTAGAACCACAATATTAACACCTCAACTGAAATTGAATCATTGTATTGTATCTAGTCCCTAACGGAATCGATTACATGAATATTTTGGCTTAAGTAAAGATTAAGTAAAAAAACTGAAACAAAGACAAAATTCAAAAATTTAGAAATTCTAAATAAAACAGAGAATCAAGTATTTCGATTGTCAGCAGATTAAAGGTGAAACTTCATCTGCTCTCTCTGTCTGAAACTCTCAGAAAGGAAAATGAACTTTAAGGGGCTCTGCGTGATTTGACTGATGTGCCGAAATCGGTTCTCATTGTCACAGTAGCATGACAAAAATCACATCATTTTGTTTTCAGCCTCATGTCATCCGCCTCTTCTTCTCACAACCCCTCTGGCAAACTTTTCGCCTTCCTCTGCATTCTTAGCTGTTGCGTGATTGTTCAGGATTTGGAGACCATTTATGCAGTTAAACAGTCCCAACATCTCAACTTTCAGAAGCTGTTTCTCTGCCTGAAAACAGGATGAATAGTTTCGAGGAGCAATTGTCCAAGGCCATGAGGAAGTATGATGAAGTAGGTGCTGTTGGACTAAAACGCTGAACTTCATCGTCCAGTATGGTGGGCGATCGTCCCACAGAACAAGAACATTTAGAATGGTTTAGTCATTGAAAAGCTAGGGCAAGACTTGACGTAAACTGACACACTCTATCCAGGAACTTTTCCTTTCATTTATTGTGAACTACTTTGTTCTATCACTTTACATAAAATCTCAATTTCTTTGTTCTTTCAAATTAAGTCCAGTATGGTGGGAATATTGTAAACAATAACATAAAAGTTATTCTGTTGTCTTTCTTGTGGAATCACTACTCGATACTTGACACTAAATACTGTTTAATTAAATTCTGTTTATTTTGCTTGTTGCATCTCTTTACTTTATACTTTTCAGTTATTTTTAAGCATAAACCAACAGGATGCCCTCATCATTCATCGGCTTCCCTAATGTGCAAATTGTACCGTCATGGCAGCAATGTCTCATCTTGAAATAATTGTAAAAATCCAACGTTTAATTTCTGTACATTAAGAGGAAAACATCTTACAGATTTGTTTTACACCTGTTATCACTTGTTCCACACTTATTAGTACCTCAACTAATTCACAATGATTACATACAATTTAGGTATTTCTTTAATTTATGAATGGATTCTAGAGTGCAGAGAGTGTTTCCTCAGGAAATTAAGATAATAGATTTGTTTATCCCCTGCTCAAAATAGGAAGGACAAGAGAACAATGATTTTGAAGACTACGCTGTCTTTAATATGTGTTTTTTCTTTTAGGAAGCCTGAATAGGACTTTAATCCCTACTCCTCTTTGTCTCTTCTCATTGATGCAGTTCTCTTTCCTGAGATGTCAACCACAGGATGAGGCCTGAGGCCAGGTGAGGACCTGGGATAACCCCGACTCGCTGTTTTGATCTGTTTGCGTACATTTCCTGCCATTCTTTTGAGGGTGTTCACTGCTGCTTCCTATTAGCATCAGCTAAGGATTTAGGCTGAGCTCGTCTGCGAGTATCCATCTTTGTTATAAAGAGGAATTGCCCATCTCGTGCGCCAAGACAACCCAGAGAATATGTCAAGTGATATCCAATCAAGAGCTGAGCTAAATCTCTTGACTTGAGCTCGATCCCTCCCTGACCTGCAGCTGTGTAAGGGGGGCAGTGGGCGTGGGGGGGCTCAGGAGGCAGTTGGGGGAGGAGGCTATATCTGGCAACCTAAACCTTTTTAAAAGTGACTGAGGGAGTGAGGGAGACTGACTGGCACTGATGGGACTGGACCGGGATTGCGCGATGCCGGCGTGCCGCGGCGCGCCCAGGCCTCAGAAAGCTTGATTGATAGAGTGTGATGAGACTGTCACAGAGCAAGGAGAGCAGTGCAGAGATAGGCTAGATGGAGGGAGGGAAGTGGGTTGACCAGCGGAGGGAGATAGGGGGAAATAAATTTGAGAACACGTGAAGGATGAAGTGGGGGAATGAAGTGGCTGGATGGAATGTGTTTTGGAAGCATGAAGGATGGGGAGGTGGGAGGCTTGGAGAGGGGAAGGCGACTCAGTGAGATACTGAGAGGCTGAAGGCTTCACTTAGATGTTACTTAGATCTGGCTTGGACCAATTCAGCTACCATGATGGTGAATATGTAAAAAAAAAAAAAAAAAAAGCTCAAAATGTTGGAATAGGTAGATTTATTTTAATACACTTTGCTAAGCATATCTTGGATTAATTAAGTTATAATGGTGAAAATGTGCCTTAGCTCAGAAATTGAATATGATATTCATAGAATACACTGTCTGGCCAAAAAGAGACCAAATTAATTTAAATAAGGAAACAGGTATGATCCTCCTACTGGATAAGCACTGCAGTAGGAGTAACCACAACAAGCTGGCAGCAAATTATTTAATCTTAATTGATGCAATGTGTGGCTTCTCATTCCCTAAGCAGCTTTACATCTTTTCCACATCGGTCGTGGGAAAGATGTAAAGCTGTTTAAGGTCTAGAATGGCAATGATGTAGTTTAGAAACATCTAATGAGATTGCAGAAACTACTAACATTGGGTTGAGAACTATCCAATGCTTTATTAAAAACTGGAAGGGTAGTGAAGAAGCATTATCTTTGAGGAAGAATCGTGGTTGGAAAAGAATCCTTCATGATTTAATGAGGGATCACTTTAACACTTGGTGACATCAAATTGAGAAGGCGGCTGTGCAAATTAAGAAAACCCCTAGTCAGCGAGGCTAAGCAGAAGAGAAGGCTTCAAATCACAAGGGAGCATAAAAATTGGACATAAGAAGGTCATGTGATCTGATTAATCGAGATTTACACTCTTCCAGAGTGTTGGGTACATCGGGATCAGAAAAGAGGTAGTGATGCTCCCGCAGTACAAGCCGGTGGAGACGGCTCTGTGTAGTTGCTGCAGTTGGTCAGGCATTTTTATTTATTTTCAGGGTCCTCTTTGGTTGAGTAGCAATTGTTGTCCAAAAGCCGGAGAGAAATATATGTTCAGAGACTTCATTAGAAATTGTTTTGTGTTTATGTGAAAGTGTAGCAAACGAAAGTTAAACTAAGGTTTTGGTAAAAATATGTTAGAAGAATAATATAAAATTGAGCGGAAGGAAAAAGTGTGGGAGAATAAGGTGTACAATCAACAAGGATAAACAGTCTTGAGAATATTGTAAAGGCTTATTCTAGAATACTCGTATGAATGGAAAAAAGAAAGCAAATTTTACTCGATTTTGTATCACTCTGAAATCTAGAATATATTCACACTTTTTGAAAATAACTAAATCTGACTTCTACTTTATTGGGTGCATCTGCAGTTTAAAAAAATACATTAAAACACATTACTTTTCTAAATCTTGTCGTCAAGTTATGCTCCTACACAACATAATAAATATTGTAATAATTATCGATTATATTTTTTAAGTATGTTAGACATTCTTAAATACAACTAAGTCTGAAACGGACTTCTGCATGTAAAAATCAACCCTTTTTCTTAGAACTTAGGCTATTTATATGATAAATTTGAAATAAAGAAATATTCCTATTTCTTTGTTTTCCACAATAGAAAGTCATCTGTAGGTTTGATTACTATGTTTACCGCAAGATAAAATTTTATATACAGTAAAAGGAGGTTGATTCTGTTAAATTTGTGACATCTAAATCATATTTACACGTACAGATCCCAAGGTGTCCCAACAACAACAAAAAAAAGCCCTCCTTAGCTCCTATTTCCTGTACAGTAAGATGCCCATGTGAATATAACTACTTTACTGGGCTGTTTATTAGTTTATCAGCACCTGCTTTGGAGACAATATTAGATCTTGTGGACACATGGCGTGCTGGCAGTGAATGCAACACAGGCTGAGTTAATGCTCTGTTCTGGGAATTCCACAGTTAGTGAATTCAGACTCAATAAAGGCACCATGTTTTACTTTTATCCTTGCCTGAGGAAAGACGGCTGACTCACCCAGAATGCCTAAGTTATTATTAGTGCCTCACATCTGTGTGGAGAAGCCGCGTGCGTGTGTTTTTTGTGTGTGAGAAGCCGAGCTCCAGTGGCGAGTGCATACAGGAGCAGCACGAGGAGCTCTTATCTGCCACCTGCCAAGCTCTGACCAGGGCCTCGATTCCTGCCCCCGCTCCAACCTTATCCCTCTGTTCTCGGTGGGGGCTTCCCACCAGACTGCTATAGGCAAGTCAGCCAGGTGAAATGAGCAATTCCCTTTGAGGGACATGAGTGCTGCATAGGCTCACTGTGTGAAATGGCTGCTCACTTTGGCAGATCAATGCCCTCTCTTTCCTTCGCACGCTGCAGCTGAGTGATAGTCGGGCAGAAAACGGGGGAGGTGGGTGGGGATAGGTGGTCTTGCATGTGATGTTTGTTTGCGTGCGTGCGAGGTTGTCTGTGAAAAGGAAGGATAGACCGTTAGCCGGGCATTTAATTATATTTGCCATGGCTGCTCTGAGGGAGAGCTGTTGGGAGAGAAAATTTGAGGTGCTTTGCATAACCTCAAAAGACGTGCAATATTGCCATTACCCTTTGGAGGAGAGAGAGCAGCTCCCAGGCTTACCGGATATGAGAATATTCAGCCACTCAAGTGGAAATTTTGCCAATATGAATGATATTAGTGACAATCGTATTAAAATGCTTAGTGGTGCCAAAATGAATCTAATACTTCAGTAGTGATGAGTCTCATATGTCACACATTTCTAACATGGACCTGTTCACACACATACAGAGGGTTATGATTAATGACTAAATCTTGACCAGACAACCGTATTTTTTTTTTCTTCTTTTTAATTCTGCAGATGTAGTTTCTGTACATATACTGGTAATGTGTTGTGTTCAGATTGAGAATGTTTTATATACATAAGGGTTGTATGAACATTAGTACAACTTGCCAGTTGTACCATAACCGTTGTGCATTAACATACAGTATATAACAGCCTTCTGTAATTAGTAACTCATACATATCTGATCATAATTTCAGCAGTAGTTTTTTTTTCTAGTATTCAACACCTTTTGAATAATTCAAGGTCTAACAACTAACCCCAGAACAAGTGTTGTGCTCGATTTAGTATTAAAAATAAATCAAGTATTGTTTGATATGATTTCTAAAGATTGCAACATAAATACGTTTTGTCCTCTCAAATGTAACAAAAGTGAGTTTGGGATCATTGTCCCGTTGGAGTACCAAGGTGGGTCTAAATTTCACCATGACTTGATTTCCATTTTTATTACTATATTATAAAATAGCCAATTTTTTTGTGCTTGGTCAGTGTTGCTTTGAGCAGTAAAATATTTTGCTTGTGTCGCTAGCATTATAGTTGCAACCATGGGCAAAACGGTGTGATACAGCAGGTGTTTCAAATGAGTTTTCAAATGAGTCAGAAAGGGCATCTGGCATCAAAACATGTGCCAAGTCTGAGTGCACACAGCTGTGGAGTGGGGGAGGATACTGTGATATGGCCCATTGTTCTTATTCTTACACAAATCATTAATACCACTTTGTTTTGTTTGATTTTGATGATGCGAAGCGACCTGGTTGACCTTTGATGGTTGACCCTTAAACTTTGGTTTATATGTTCAAAATGAATGCTCTCTGGCAATGAATGATGAATGCGTTAAAAGTCTTACCTCGACTCCTCTGAACACGTCTCAAACTTTGGCTTGTGTGGCCAGCAAACATTTCACCAGAAAGCATTTGGGTTTTGTTTTTGCTTTTGGGCAGCTGGAAATTTCATTTCGGCTCAAAGGTTTTGGATTTCTGGCTCGACGCCCTCTCAGCCCATGGACAGGTAAGAGATGCTTTGCTGGACAGACACAGATTTCAGGAGTTCCCAGTTCAGATTGGAACAGTGACGTACATTTTAGACTTTGGAAAAAGGGCTAAGTTCTAAGTCATGCTTTAATGGGATATCAAACACATAATTCACTAAATGATATGCTAACCAATTATTTTTACATGTAAGCACAATATTATTCTCTCTCTCAGCATATTTATATTAAAGGAATCTTAATTTTTACCAACACGTTTCTTTTGACTGGAAGTGATATTAATTATTTAATGTCCTAATATGAATATAATGGACAATATGTAGAGGGAGTTAGAAATGTGAGTGATGGGAAGGAGCTTGGCTCTCTGTGTTGCTGTGTGTAGGACGGGCGACCTGTTAAAGGTGTTCGCCTCTCGCCGGTGACCCTGACAGGATAAGCAGGTGTAGAAAACAGTTAGATGAATGTATGTAATGCATTTATTTCATAATGTTGAATATTTTTTTGCCTTCTCTGACTAAGATGAAACTACCACAAACATGGAGACATTTTGTTTGTTTGTGAGCAAACGGAAAAATGCGCAGAAGGTCAAATCAATTTGCTAGTCAGACAAAATTTAGCAACAAATTCAAACGACTATGTCCATTTTTTTCCCCATAAAACTTATTGAAGTTTTGATAAAAAATAATATATATATATATATATATATATATATATATTTTTTTTTTTAGGTAATTCATTTAATGTCCCAATTTTATCGAAAGTTTGAACCAATGATGAATGCAGGTAAAACCCTGAACTCCTTAATGTTCTGAGAAACTCAATAGATGACTGTGAATCTCTGGAGCAAAAGAACAACATTTCTTGGAAAATGAAGCCACTTATGGTTAATCACGAGGGTGCACTCATCTCTGGGCGATTCAAACCACTTCACCTTCAATAACAAGTGTTTGCCAAGTTTCTGCTGACTTCAAATAACATAATGAACACCATTAAAAAAACAATGGTAATGAATATATACGACTCCTACTTAAAACAACCTATTCCAGACATAGCCTGATTATTATTCTAGGGTACTCTTAGAAATCACTCTTTGTCAATCTAATCAAACAAAAAACATAAAAAGGTAGTTCTCAACAGCTTTAGTATTTACAGACTAATGCAATAGATCCCTACTAATTAAAACAGAACGCATAATGACGGAAATGTTATATATGAAAGGCACAAGCCAATGTCTTACAGAAGAGCATCAATTTCAGAGATGAATGTGACGCAGAGATTGATTAAGCTTTTATTGCTGCTGTGCAGAGAAAAGACTTATTATGAATCTATACGGTTACAATTTAATTTCCTCTAAAGTATTTAGCTAGTCTCTTTATTCTAATCATCTTTATTCTAATACTCAATCATCCTGTTTCCAGAGTTTCTATGTCTGCACCGAACCTCTCAACACCAATGTATCTTGGGGTGAGCCTATAGCCTGTGGACGACGCAGCAGCAAATCTCACTTGATTGTATAGTTAAAAGTGAGCATGAGGAGACAGACGAGCAGAAGGAAGAGGGGAAAAAAAACAGAGGAGAACACGACCTCTCAGCTTTGATCATGCTCCAACATCTTGATGCTAGAAAGAGTCCCATTTGTGTGCAGACCCTGCAGAGACGGGGCCTAGGAAGGTTAAATCTCGCTCCTCAGCCGTCAAAGCTGTAATGAACAGTGTTTAGCAGTAATAACATGCACCGTCACTTTCCAGCGGCCGTTTATTTCCACCAAAAGTGAGCCAGAAGTCAGAAACTGCGAACTGGATTCGGCTGTAAACACCAGCGAGCGAGAGGGGGGGGAAGACGGGAGCTTTCTCAGTCAAAGTGAAAAAGAGCGAGAGTGTCGGGGCTTGAAGAGAACGAGGGGAGCAAGGGAGGAAGAAAAGCTGGTTTCAAATGGATTTCATTCTCCAGGCGCGTAATGACAGCTATTAAATAAAACTGAGGAAAGGGGGAAAGGCTGACAGAGACGCACGGAGACACGTAAGAGACGGACAGGAGGAGAGACGCCTGCTGTTGCATCACCTGCTGTAATAATGGTGTTGATATTCAAATGGAAAGCTCTGACAATAGGAGGCAAAGCTGAGGCAGCATCCGCCATTCAGACGGAAAGAACGCATCAGGAAATATTAGTAGGCGTCAGGACTTTTCATTGCACACACTGAAAACCACTTGACCCTTCAGGGCGTCGCACAAACGATTATCTATTATAACCGAGTCCTGCGAGTGTGTGTGTGTGTGTCTGTGCATGCAAACCGCTTCGGATCGCACATTAAATAGGCCAGTTTGACACTTCATTCTTTTGCATTTCCCATTAACTGTGCAGCACCCTTTTCTTTTACTTTTTGCATTTCTGCAGCCACAAACTTTAATGAAATTTATTTGAGCTGAATATAATGGATCAACTCGAGATTCTTCAGAATTTGAAAGGGGAAAGATTCATGTTTATATATATATATATATTTCCTACAAATAAACATCTAAAAAGTGTGGCGTGGAATTAGGCTCAGAACCAATACAATATGAAACTTCTCATTGAAATTACAGCTGCAAGTCTTCTGAGGTGGAGCTAATCCATGCAAAGTCTTAAGCAGGAGCATTTAAAATAAATACATTTCTAAAAACGTTCCAAAATTTTGATTCTAAAATGGTGCGATGATGAAATGGTGAAGGCTCTTCATCAAAAGCTTTGGCAGCTTTCCTGAATAGTGATTCTGTTGCTTAAAGGTCGGATCTCTTTGTGAATGACCATGTGGTGATGCAATAAAGTCAGAAGAAAATTTCACAGAGTGAAAATCAATTTAAGGTATACGAGCTGTCAAATGTAATCTTATCCAGTTAAAGTTTTGAAGATTTGATCATGATTTTTGAAAGATAAAGTAGAGTGAAGAATAATACCAAGCTATTAATATTCACCCACAATATGAAGGTCTTCATGCTCTGAATGATACTTACAAACTAAAAACCCTCTGGTTGTTCAGGAACCATCACATCCACAGGTTCTATTTTTTTTATATTAAATAATGCAATACTAATATTTAATTGCTGAAAAGTTATTCTTGAACTTGATTAGAAACTGATTAAAATCTAAGAAGCTTTTTGGGTTATTTTTGACAGTGTAAAACTCGGGATGCCTTGGAAGCTTTTGGGCATGATGTATACACATTTGATATCATGCCTCTTCTAAAGGATTTGTGGAGTGCGTGATAAGTAGGTATTCTATTAATAGATTCTCCCACTGTAACTCTATGTCTAAAGCTAAAGACATAGAGGCCTCTGTTTGCTGAGTCTCTGGTCTCTTTAGCCCATGTTTTATTTTAGAGAGGTGCCACAACCCATGATCTGTCTACTGTTTCCTGGTTTTCATTATGCTATCCCCCAGTAGACCTCTGAGGCCTTAACAGGAGATTCATAATGAGATTAAATTACTTACAGGTGGACCCTATCTGATAATTACAGTGGACACCCAGTAATCTCAGCCAGTTACAACCGGCCGCAAATAGTGAAAATCAGCAAATACTTGAGAGCTCCTCTCTTAAAATTTGAATCGCTGCCTATTTTAATGGGCTACTAAATATATGATAATTAAAACTCAACAGTTTAAACTATGTTAGCACAACTGCAGAAGGTTAGCATTTATGGTTTTAACTCCGCTGTAGGGGGCACAGCCTCTCAGCACAGCCAAGGAAAATGATCAGTGCTCTTGGATTGGTTGTTTTGCAAACCACAGCCAACAGTGTGTCCAGTAGCATTGCACCAACCTTGCTCTGCTTTCAGATATTTTAGATATACCATGTGGAAAAAAGCCACAAATAGGTGACTATACAACAAAATTGTGAATATGCACAGGATGACTACTGAAATCAATTGGTTGCATTGATTTTTATTTAGGAACATGTAAAGGACATAAAACATAATTTTATGTGATGTGCTCTATCACATAAAATCCCCATTAGTTTGTTGTTGTAACATGACAGAATGTACAAATGTTCACAAGGTATTCAAAGGTTTTTGCAAGTCTGTACAACTAGGAATGTGAAAGGGTAAAACTAAGTCTGTTGATGGCTTAAACTATAGGCCATTGCTGTTAATGTACGCTAATATCAGCTTTTTTACTGTAAGACATTTGGTTTCCTGATTGATGTCCCAGTTCCATCCCTTAAACTTCACATTCATGTCATTTTAATACAATGCTTAAAGATGAAATTGATCACGAGTTTGCAAATTCTTCTGTCATGCCGTCTATCAGACAAAATCTCGGCATGTGTTTTATTCCATTTTAAGCTGTTCAGCATTCTCTTTTATCGGTGTAGACCTCTGGTGATTGGGGTAGAAACCGTTTGTGCCGGCATTTGAAGGACTGCAGATATCAGCAGATCCTTGCCGATGCAGAGGTCAATACCTATTATAGTAAAAAGCAATAGTCAATATAGTGCTCGTACATGACCAGTTCCAGATTTGACTGCCTTCAACAGCTGCAGACCTTTTACACGGTGTTTTGATGATGAATTTAATGGCTTAAAAGCATTCTGATTGCTCCTGTTATGTGAGCAGGAAAGTAAAATTGATGCACTCGTGTAGTGGAGCTTTGTGTCTTGGAAATCCATAAACGATGCTTTGTTATAAGGGCTAGAGTCAAGAATTATATAATGTTTGTCAATGCATTTTGGAAGGAAGGTTGGCTAAAATTATTATTTTTTTTTTTTAAGATTACCTGAACCTTCAGAAATTCTAGTTTTTTACCAGGCATATAAAACAGTAAACTGGATGAAGTTTATAGTTTGCAAAGTTGTTATATTTGCTTTTATTTTGCCGTCTCCCCAATGTTGCCCTCCTAAACAAGTATTTTCCTAACCATAGTGTTTAAAGGACACCCATGATTTCAGTTTCCTTCCTTAAACTCCTTCTGATCCTGCAGCTAAAAAAAAAAACGGGTTCAAATGAAGCGCATTGTTGAATCAATATGTGCCAGTCCATCTTGTATTCAGTCCTTCATGGTCTGGTATAGATGGACAGATGAATGAAACAGTGAATAGGCGAGAGAATGAAAAAGTGAAGAGATGAATTGATGGATGGATGTAAAAATGGTTGTATGCACAGATGGTGGGATGGATCAGGGGATGGTTGGATGGGACATGGAGAAATGGATGGAAGGATCAACATAGGTTTATGTGGATAGATATCAGGAGACAAATGGAGAGATGGATGGTTGATGGATGGATACATGACTGAAGCATCTTTTTTTTTCTTGAAATTAAAGTAACAGAAATCTGAACCATGTGAAGCTGGATTGGAAGAAAGTATGTAATTGTTGTTCCCACTAATATTTGAATGATCTCATGTTTTCCTGGCAGCTGGGTGGACAAAGTACTCACTGCTTCACTGTGGTCAACTAGGAATCATTTTTTTGGTTTTCCTCTGCAGTAGTGAAAGGTCATTACCTCAGTGATAAAAAGTGCCAAAAAATGACTTCAGTTGTTATTTGTCATTATGTTAAATAAAATCCATTTTAGATTTTCACTTACCCCACAGTTACTTTACTTATTGTAGGAAAAACATAATTAAATGCAACAGCCAACATTTTTGGGGGTTTAGCAGAATTTTGTTTGAAGTGCGCACACCCACACCCACACACACGCACACATGTTAATACAGCAAATAGGCATTGTAACAAAAAACGGGGGGGGTCTGATGTTATTGAATTTTTCTTCAGTTAAATCACATCTCCAAGAAGAGAAAAGAGGAGATGACAAATCTAAGTGTGTGCAAAAGGACAGAACAGAACAAAGCAGACAAACCTGAACAAGTTTTCCAGTTTTTTAGGGAAATGAGATTTGGAATATGACAGAACTCCTAAATACCCTCACACCCAGCTTCCCCGCATTTATGCTAATATCTTGGCCCAAGCACATTTACAGAGTGCAGGGGGGAGTGGAAAGGATGGATAAAATAAAATGAAGGTAAGGCTTTGAGTTGTAATTCTGAATTCTGCCTTTCACGAGCACAGTATCAGCCGTCCTGGATCTCTACTTCTTCATTTGGATGTTCTCATTTGTATCCACACCTGTGTCACTCACAGCTTTACGTCTTAACCTAATTTCATGGTCTGTGGGTTTGGATGGATGGCTCCGCTGCAACTTTTACACTCAGGAGAAGAGGGAGAGAGAGCAAACTATAAATGTGTGTGTGTCTGCATGCACCTACTTGATAACACAATGGAGAAGAGGAGGAGAGAAGAAGGGTCAAAAAGAGGGAAGGGAGGGGGAAGCGTCGTTGGCACACAGGCCTGCAGGTCCAGTCTTAATATTTACCCTCAAACTGTTAAAAAAACACAAAGAGCTGTGGGGTAGGGGACAGGAGAGTGTGGTTTTACAGAGTTTGACTGAGTGATCATGCCACAGGGGAACCCATTTTGTGGTAATGAGATTGAGTTAAACAGTTGATAACAATATTTAAATATTTTTCCAGGGTGCAAGGTTTAAAGGAAAAATTTTACGGTTTGACTTTTTCTCCAGGAAGTAAAGGCAGTTTAATGCAATACAGAGATATATTTTTGAAGTCTTCCAGTATCATAGTCAGTCATCAACTACAGACTCTTCCACAATTATTGGAACTCCTGGTAAAGCGGCATGCAGTCCACCTCAATAGTTACTGCTGCAGTTCTACAGTGAGCTTTGGAGATTGTTTTACCTTCATTAATCGTCGTTTGACTGACTGTGTTGCCTTTAAACATTTTAATTATTGCTCTTGAAGTAGATGTAGAGAGGTTTAGAAGAGGCCAGCCTTTTCTGCAATGCTTGTTCGCTTGTCTTATTTTGGAGTGGCTGGAAGTAATTTGCCTTCCTGTGATGTTACATTCATTAGCAGCTCTTTAATACACTGATTCATTTAAAATAATAATGCAGAAATCACATAAGTTACTAAAAGAGTTAACTATTTGCCCTTTTACCTTTCGCTTCTGTTTTTGCTGTATAGTAACCCCTTAAAGCTAATGTATGTATTTGTTACAAAAAATAAAAGAAAAGTGATAGCACTGTCAATCATGCTTGTCCACATGCTCCTCAGAGTGCTAATGGTGGAGAAACAACTTATTATAGAAAAACTGTTTATCCACCATCATAGGTGGCCATACTAAGTAGCCTTAGCATTCATGGCAAGCTGTGGTGAGGTGAGCCAACTGTAGTGGAGCAGAGAGCCTTAGGGGAAGAAGGAATGGGGATTTGAGCAGCATATACATACATACATACATTGACAGCACTGAAACCCTCCTCTTGGCTCTGATTGGTTGTTTCTGACTGAGTGGTCAGAAACACTCAGATGTAGAGTAGGAGGATCACGGCTAGGAGATATCCTCCCAGCAGAAGAGCTAGATTATTTCCACAGACTGTCTTATATCTTCACAACATAATGATGATGTAAAAACCATATATTTTTTAATGATAGTTACTACAGCTTTAATTTCTCAAATAATCAAAAATGTGCCCATTACTGAATTTAAATCACCTACTTTAACAAGTTCCCTGGTCCTGGCTTTTTTGGCCTTTACATTTTATGTACATATGCTTTTTACTTACTTGTTTTGCACACTATTTGCTTTTATTACTTCTTTTATAAGCTGATTCAGTCCTTTCTATGTTTTTTTGTACAGTACTTTGATGCCACTAAATCTGTTTGTAAATGTCCTCTATAAATGAGGACAAACTGCAACGTATTTTGATTTATGAGAGGAAAAAAAAGAATAGAATCATGCCATTAAAGATATAAATTATGGCTTAACTATATTTCAGTAGAGTGGGGAAACAAGACTACTGATAGCTAATGAGAGGATTAAGACTGTATCCCATGCAGAGCACAAAATAAACCAAAACAAAAGTCTGGCAATCAGTTGGGTAAAAGTTTTGCAGCTCATTGTGAGCCATTCTCATTAATATAAAATGGCTCTCAGCCTTCTGCTCATACAGATCCTTGGTTTTCTCTGTAATTGCTCAACATTCTTTTGTGAGTGTGGTTTTAGTTTGCCCATGCATCTTTTGGTGTAACGGCTTATTTAGTGGAGCCAAGCATGGCACCAATTACGCTGGACGGAAATCGATTTCAGCTCAGTGCTGGGACAAACAATAACAGGATCAAAGAGAATGGCTGTTCTTGATTTCAAAATGCTACAAAATTAGTTTCTTCTCTTTGACCAGTCAAAATGTGCACTTTATAGCATTCTTGTGCTGGAATAAACTGGATAAACCAAAAAGAATTCTGCCTACTAAAAGTAGTTTATTTAGCAATTCATTGGTGTTAATGACAACAAGGCTATCTTTCAATTTGACCTTTTTGGTCAACCTGACCTCTAGAGGGCACTGTTCACCACAAGCTTGTTCCATCTTCGTAGGCAATTTTGGCATAAACATGTTTTGCAACTGAATAAGAAATATAAATAAAATCAGTTTGCAACATTCAAGAGTTATGGAACAGTGTCCGTGAAAGAAAGACTGACCAAAAAAGTCATAATGGAATGTTAACCGTAAATCCAAATACCTCATTAGCCCATCATGCACAGTAGTGGAGAAGCGATGATTTGGGTTTTGACTTGCATAATTTCATCTGGACATCAAAGTGTGGTAGAGTCAACAGACGGCCTCCAGCAAATTTATAACAACATTGGTAAAACAAGGAGAACCCAAGTGTGCCAGAACTTTTAGATTGAAAACAATCCAAAGGTTCATTAGTCTTTTCATTGGAAGCAACAGTGAAAACAGTCAAAGAAATTTTGTAAGTTTGAGTGGGCTAAAACTCCTTGACATGAGAATACAAATAAAGTGAGTGATTGATTGAAGACATTCAGATAATTAATGTTATGTTATTACTGCTTAAGCTCTGGAATTGTAGTGTATTCAGTTTCCCATTGACTATATTGTCAAATATTTTTTGTATGATTATATATACAGTCATTTTTTATTTCTACATAACATGCACTAAAACAGTTTTATTGATAATTGCTTCTAGATGGACAAACTTCAATTTGCAAGTCAAGCAGATATTTCTTGCCCATAGTTGAAAAGTAGAAGGTTAATTAGCTGGCAGATGACAGTTTTCATCCAACACCAACATTGCTGCACATTGCATCTCCCACCTGGCTGTACTGGCCTTTATTTCTTATGAGGTTATACAGAAAATAAAATGGTGAGTCACACAGTTTGCTCCGAGCTTACTTTAATTACTCACTTGTGCCTGAAAGGAACTGTGTCCATTGGAATGTACAGTACTCTGAAAGATATTAAAATTATTATGAGTATGCTAATTATTCTTTATTACATTCACATTTTTCACAGTGGTTTTATATTCTAATGGCAATAGTTTGCTTTTATGTAAGCTTTATTGAGTGCATCTAATTACTGAAATCTCAATAATGTGTTTCTTTACACAGTGGCTGATTATGATCAACTTACGCCGCAAATCTGCAGAATTACAGCCACCAGTTATCCATAACCATTTGAGTGTTTCTGTGCCATTCAATTATTAGGCGTCCTCCGGCTGGTGCCACTCACTGTCAGTCTTCATTCCTGGGTACCTGCCTGTCCAAGAAAGTTGTCAGAAAAACACTGAATATTTCCCACGGTCCGCTGAGGCTGCCATAAGCTCCACACAGTGAAAGTTTAAACATCCTCATTGTTTCATTCTACATGTTCCTGCTTGGACGTATTGGTCGGAGAGAGGGAACGATGAGACTTTTCACTAGTTCATTTTATGAATTGCATTATATTCAATTCTCCCAAGGAAAGATTGCATAATCCATATTTAATAACGTTTGATCACAGAACATTACAAAAATAGTCATAGACACTTTGGAGAATAATCCTGGAGCGATTGGTGGCCCAAAAATGTTTGGTTGCAAATGATTAGCCAATCAGCCACTTACTGGATATTTTAACAAAACAGGAACTGTCATCAGACAGGACGCTTTCTAGACATATTTCACATCATTGGTAGGACTTTATAGCTTTTAATAAGGTTCTTGTGCGCCTACATAAACCCAGGCGATGCTGGGTGTCATTGGGCATTTTTCCACCAAAGTTCCAATGCTAAGCTCTTCACTGGATTTAGAAAAAAAATCTAGTTGATTTTCCTCAGCCAGACAGAACCACATGATTATGTAACTAAAAGCAACGTTCCTCAATCTGTTATGTTCTTTATATCTACAGAGGCACGGCTGAGCTATGGAAATCATTGGATGTCATAATATTATGAGGTTGCTTTAGATAGCTGTTGCTCTGCTGATCAGTTGCAACCAATAATCCCTACACCCTTGAAAAACGTTTAATGTTTCTTTCTGGACTAAATGAAAAACCAACTGTTTTACAAAGGGAGTTGTAAAACAAAAGGTTTTCCAAAACATGCTTTGATAGATTGGACAAACAGATTTTATGGGGTAGGAGAACATACAACAGTATTGACCCAACTTTGGGATTGTCAGGGAATTGTCCAGTTCTGATTGTAATGGGATGGGATGGTCATGTAGACCAGAAATCATTGAAAGTGATTTGGTTTGCAAGAAGCCATCTTGAACAGCCTTCAGATGGCAAGAGTGGTAGCATCAGAAGTGTTAATTTGCAGTTGTTAAAGCATTATTTATTCAAAAACAGGAAGCAACATAATAAATGCTTTATAGGAACATTTGATGACATTACGAACATTTGAATGTGATTAATAGGGGTGACGTAAGTCTACAACAGCTCTCGCTGCTTTGTTGTCCCAGTGTTGAAAGTGAAAAGCATGCAAGATTATGGCAATTCAATCAGCTTTACACAGCAATGTTCTATATTATTTGAAACAAGCTCCACAACATGTCAGTGCGTCAGCATGCAGTATGAGGACACAAGTATTAAACTCTTTACTGTTTGACAAGGAAAGACACTAGGGTCCTCATCGACCCATCGATTTCCAACATTAAACCATTGAGACATCTGTACTACCCACATGAATAATAATTGTGTAATATGACCATGAAAGCCCCAAATGCTAGGTCTTCCAAACTTCATCCAGAGCTGGTAATTCTGTTTAACACACATCCATCATTCATACTCTTACTGTTGTGACTGTGGGGCTTTTAACAAGTCTCTTGATTGTGAATGAAATCATTTAAATACCCATTGCTGGGCCCCAGGTGTACCAAATTAACTATTCCTTCTGGTCTCCAGAATGCAAGCACTAACAATTCCTGCTGGTGTCTGGCAGACATAGCTGGTGCTTACATTTTATTAAATAATGAATTTATTTTGAAGAATAAAGCACCAAAAGACGACGTAAATCTAAGTATGACTTTTGAAATGGTTCCTTTTTCTGTCAGCGCTCCGTCTTGTCTTAACGAGAGTTGTCTGGAGCAGGAGTAGGGGGGGGTGAAGAAGCCCAACTCTCTGTGGTACAATTACAGAAGTGCACCGCAGTCACTTACCCCGCTAATACACGGTGTGATATTAATTACTGTTTGTAAACAATGCACTTTGCAGAGATTATTGCATGCACTTGGCGTCCTCCGTTTGTGTTTGGTAATTCTCACAAGTGATTAAGTGTTGCAGCTAGGACAGCTGTTCAAGATGAGTTCATTGGCATGTTTAATTAATTGCACTTGAGATAATTATTCAATCATTAGTTTGATTAATTTTCTGCGGCCCGGATAATGCATCAAACGTCTGCTTGGTGTCAATAGTTTTGAAAGTAAGAGTCCAACGAGGCTGACCAGTTTTTCAGAGGCTTCATTTGGGGAATGAATTCTGCTGGAGAAAATGATGTCAGTGCCAGGCATCCCTAATGGGATTCATTATTATGACCTCATGGCTGTTCTGAGCAATGCTAATGCTCACTTAACAATCCAACTGCAAATGCTGCTCTAATGCTCAGCACCTGCTCAATCTGCACTTATATTATTTGTTTCCAGGACATAACTAATGTTTTCATGCTACCACGTCCACATTTTTCATTGTTTTCGCACCACATTGTGCTTAAGACATCCTTATTCTACACTCTGTGAAACATTAAGGGTAGCAGCAACATCCAAGAGAAGGAAAGCCAGACAAATGGTTTGTGAGAGATCTTGTCAAACAGATTAATTCCCACCCTGGGCCTTGGGCTTCTGGACTGTTTTTCTGTCATGCTGTTTTGCCAGGCTCTCTCTTGATAATACCCCAAAGATAAAATTAATTGTGCAGGGAGATGTGGGATGGAGGGGGTAGATGTGGGACAGGGGGGTGTTCTACAAGGACCCTGAGCAAGCATACTAAGCCTTCGTTTCCTCTCTGCGCTGTCTGTGCATGTGAAAACATGGACACAATCAAACCGTCAGAACCATGACAAGTTACATCAATTATGGCTAACTTTGCTATGAAGTTTCTGGAGGGAGGGAAGAAGGTTCTGAGAGGTATGTGAAGGAATAAAATCGTCCCTTGTGAGTTATCCTAATCTTGAGAGGCTCAAATTATCATCAAAGTAGAATCCCTCTATCAGTAGTTTACAGAGAGGAACAATCCAGTAACACATCCAGCTGTACATGTGCTTGTTAAGTAGTAAACTTTTTTTCTTCTTCTCTGGCACAAACAAATATGTAGCAGTATGATGTTTTTACAGCAAGAACAAGATTAAGAATTTATAACCCTCCTGCTACTTTTTTTTGTTTTCTTGTGTGGTCAAAAACAAATAATATATTATTACTTTAAATATAAAGTAAGATATATAAAGTTGTTTTTTTAACAAAGTCCATTTTGCATAATACTGGGCCTTTGTTCCTTCAGATAAAAATGTGAACAACCCCACATTGTTGTTAGCCGACAAGTTCCAGAGTTAGTGGTGTTTTTACAAGTGCCATCCTCTGCAGTCTCCATAGGTCATATTTCACTCAGTCATGTTGTAAACAGCAGTGCAGAAAGAATGAGAGCCACAAGCTGTGATCTTAAGTCACCTAGAAACTTTGACATGTCTTTAATAGGCAATTATGATTGAATACTGATGGGTTGCTCACATGAAAGAAAACAAGAATGAACTGATTCTTGGCATCACAATAGGTCAAGACAAATCCCTTAAGTCTTTAAAAAGAAAAACAAGTTCAGTTTAAAATTTAATCCAATGATCTTTAATTAGCTTTTTTTTTTTTTTGGTGATGAAATCTCACCAGTGAGATACCAAAAATACAATTCAAATTGCTTCACATAACAAGCTGATCTTTTGTGAGTTTATTGGATGTTTAAAACCTCCAGAATGCAGCAGGAATAACTTTAATAACTGCAGTTGACACCCAGTGCAGTGCTCTTGATAAAACACCTTTAAGTAATCAAGGCAAGGGTAGATAATAGCTTGGAAAAGGACCGAGCCGCTCTGTGACAGACATTTCCAATTAAAAAATGGTAAATAACTGAAGATTCATCTATTTCACGCTGTCCAAAGACTTATCGGTGTATATCGTCTTTTCAGATCTGTTCACTCCTGAAATGCTTCTATTACACATTTGGGTTTTCTTGACAAAGAAATGTGTCGAAATACCACATTCATGACAGTAGCAGGATGGAGGGGTGTTTTGGTGCAGTGTGCATTTCTTTGTAAATAAGGTGACATGACTCATTAATGTGATGAATGACCATCTAGTTCCCCAGATCCAGCATCAATCCCACCCTCCAACCCCTTTCAGGCGTCATTCGTTCTGGCCATTCCGGGTGAAAGCCAAACATTTAAACGTATGTCCGGTAAATGCTGAGGCAAGCAGGTCCAACGGCCAAATGGTTGCTCTTTTCAGCTCTCAAGGCTCCCAAGGACCCATTTCACTGTTCCCATCAAATCATTAAATTTAACCTGCTGCTCGCTTAGAGTTATAGAGAGATCAGCAGAAAGACAGATAGAGGAAAGACATTCTTTGTTGTAAAGGCTGAATAAATAGTAACATAAAACCAAATTTGCCCCAGAGTAGATTTAAAAAAATAATAATAATTTGTTGGAATTTTGGCCCATTCTTCATCTAACCCACATTCATGTTTTTTTGAGAGTTGACATGTTGTTTAAAACATTACCACAGTCTCACTCAGATTTAAGTCCAATCTTGGACTAGACCACTCGAGACTTTTATTGTACTTTTGTTGAGCCATTTAGAGGTGGACTTGCAGAGGGCTTCAAAATCTGTACAGAACTGAAGTTATGCAATCACTTTCTTTAAGCAGATTATGATTTTATATATTTTTCAAATGTTATACTCCAGATGTAGCAGGGTGGACATCTTCCTTCCGTCTGCCCTGGTTTCAGATTATTTTTTCCCTTTAAATATATGTTGGTGATGGTGGAAAATAATTTTCAGAACATACTCGGCTTCTTTGGGTAAAGGTAACCCATAAGTAAGCAAATGTTTTCAAAGCTGCTGCGCCAAATTACCTTAAAGCCATTTCTAGCTACGCCAGTCTTCAGCTGTTGCTTTCAGTACAGTGGGTACATTTAGTGTTTGAAGACAATTTATGTGATGTGTGCCGCTGCAGGGTAGCAAACAACCTACTGGCCATGATTATGCAAGGAAACAGCCTGCAATTTGTAATGTATACAATTTTAACTGTCAGAGTGTTGAGTATTCTCTTTTACAAATCATGCGTTTTAGAGCCACACACTCATAACACACACCTTTGCTCCATCCCTGTGCGCTTGCGTTTTGGGTTCCCGAGGTCCGGTTGGTGGTGAACATCTAAATATAACATCTAAATACAACAGCCCCCTGCCTGCATGACACATAACACACTAAGTACTGGTCACTTGCAATTATGTTCAGAGACTGCTCACACAGCCGAGTCCATTATAATCCATCCACTTAAAGACACTTACAGAGATGTTGTACCCTCGCTGCCGTTGGGTGACTGGACTTAGTTTCTATGGGAACCAGCATGCCTGGCAAGCCAGGAAAATGTGGATACAGCAGCTGCTGCTCAGATAAGCAGAAGAAAGGAGCCAAATGTTAAGTCACTAAAAGAAACGGAGCAAACACTTTGTTCAAAAGACAGAATGATTCTTCCCCCAGTCTGCTTAAGCCAACATGTCTTACTTGTGGAGAAAGCTGGAAAATGGGAATATATGGGACATTGTAGAGTGGATGTGGTAAACTTTCTATCTTGAGATTGTTTTAAGTGGAGTATTACGTCTCCCCTGCAGTAGATGAAGCTAAGAACGACTTAAGTTTGGATAGCCAGAAGGTTCATCTCACCAGAGAGTTACGCTAATCCCTTCATGTTGTTGTCAATTACAACTCAAAGCAGGTCTAATTTGTTCCCCACTATATAGAAATGTGAACTCAACATAATCAAATTCCAACCAACTCAGGCCAATCTTATGCACAGATTCAGATTCAATTACCAATTCTGTCATAATTATGATTTAATATAAACAAATTAGATTGATCATATAATACCAGCTGCAGAAACATTCTCCATCCAACGCAAGTACAGTGTGTGAGCAGAGAGGTTGCATCCGAGCATCAGGTCAGAAAGTGTGAGAACATGATTTGTGGACTGTGAATTGTCTTCGAAGTGAGCTGGAGATGAATGCAACTACTGAAAATATCGTCCAGGGCCCGCTTGTTTTCCACAGCCAGAGAGCAAGCTTGGTGCCATATAATTATTACTGTAAACGTCGCTACGGTAAATATTTCACCCTCCTTCTGTTACATTAGGAATTTCTATTGAGCATTACGACACAGAGAGCGGGTATAGCTATGCAAATCACACTGTTTATCTTAGTGTCCCAGCAATACAACGTCCTGATACGACAAACTTGGTTTATTTGCAATGTTTCAAACAGCAAACTGCACTTGTGATCATTACTTGCAGTCCTGACAAGCCGCTCTCTGATTTGTATTGACAATCAGAACCACAAACATGAATTACAAACATCATTTCGAGCATGAATAAAACCAAATGGCAATATTACAATAGCAAACAGAGTTTTTACAGTCTAACGTGGAAATCACTTTTTCAGCTACAGATGGTGCTTGTGGGTGCAGTGCTGATTATCTGACCCTCATATACCTCTTTAATGGGCAATGTTTAAAGAAACAGCTGGGAAAGAAGTCCTCATTATTTGAACTGACTTCTTATTACTTTTGACAGCTGTTGTTTTTTTAATAGTAAACTAAAAGCAAAACTAAGTGTGGAGTTTTGCAAATTGCGCCCATAAAAATTTTTAATGGCGACCATCGAGCAATGTGACGGCGTTGGAACTCAAACAGGTTTGATGAATAAACGAGTGTTGGCTACCACAAGTAAAATACTTGTGAAAAAGTATCAGAAAAAGTCACAACTATCTTTTTGACACAAACGCCAGGCACATTGATCACAGGCTAAATAAAACGTGAACATAAAGGTGCGTGGTTACTTTAAAAACCACTGAGATTAAATTGTTTTTTTGTCTGTTTATAGGTCAAACTTTACTTGTTTAGCTCCTACCAGGCGGTGGAGTTTAAAGTGTTTCACATTTGAATATAATTATATTCAATACAAACCCAGCCACAAAGGGCCCATTCACAATGGGAACACATCAGTCTTATTTTTTTTTATCTGACTTAGGTTTAAAATGGGGTTAAATTAACAAAAACACAATTATTAAACTACAAATATAACATTAAACATGATAAATTATTAATTAGTAATTTGCTTGTGTCTTTTGACTGTGAAGTTTTGCAAAGGGAAAAAGTTGGAGCACCAGTCAGATGCTTCGCTCGAAGGGTTGGCTGTTTTTGGCAAGTGCTGCCCTCACCCGCATGCACTTCTTGAATCAAGCAGAAAGCAAATGTGTCCCTCCTTCTGTTGGGTCAAACCGCAAGACAGCCCAGATTTTTGTTGGGGAAAAAAAATAAAAAATAAACGCTGTGGCATATGAAGCTTCTGCCTCTAGGGCCTGATTTCATTGGTCTCTGGTGCTTCAACAATGAGGCTGTGACAGTGCAACTCAGGCAGGCAGTCATGTTTAAAGGCCTCTTGTGCTCACAGTTTTTTTTTTTTTTTTTTTTTTCTTTCTGCAAGCAACGTTGGAATAGCTCAGAGGATCAGTATCTGGAAACAGCTTTCACCCTGATCCCTGTTGTACATCCAAAACACCTATTGTATTGATTTTACATAGAATTTTATGCTGAAATATATTACTTAGTTGTATACAACACTGACTACAGGACTAAAACCTTGCACTTAATGCAACACCACACTATTTTGAAGCAATTGCTTCAATTTTTTTTTTTTTTGAGCTCTAAATGATGTCGACACTTTTCAGCTTTTTGACTGGCCCATTAAACTTCTCCAGCTCTTTCAAGCTGCCACCTCTCTGCTCCTCTTATTGATGCTCATTTAGCTCAAGATTGCTGCCCAACAAGTCATTCTGTTTTGTCTTTTTTCTTTCCTAAAGGTCACCAGACTATCTGAGTAACAGACTACTAAAAATGTTTACACAATGTGCAAACATTAAACTCAGAACAACTGCACACATGTGCAAGAAATCTCCAAACTCCTTACTTACTCCCGATTGACTTCACAAATGTATCTTGGATTTCAAGAAGATTTAGACAAACTTTTCATTTGAAATCCTGAACTGTGTTGTGCCGAAAAAGTGTGGCTGTGATGCATAAAACTATCATGCAACTTTTAATAGCGCATTTCAGTTTCAGTCAATCAGCCGCTTGTGCATACTGTATTGCTATCAATCCCTGTTCCTCTGCAGACAGGATGATCCTCTTAGCGCCTTAGCAGTCTGGGACACCATCCCCACCTCTCACTTTTGCCTATTTGCTCCTGGAAGACCTGGAGTCCTTGTCTTCATTAAAGGAGTTCCTCATTGATCAATCACTGTCAGAGGAGTTGCTCTGTAATTGCGCTTTGGCTTAATCATGACTGACGTCTCATCCCCTCGCTCTGTCACAGGTCTCAGGAGAGAGAATGTTCCATGACTTTCACACCTTCAACCTCAAGGTAGGCCTCCCTTCCTCCTGTCTGTGTGGTTTATCTTTAGGTGTGTGTGTCATCCTCTAATGAATATTAAGACTCATTTACTCATTAGCGGAGATGAGGAGATGTAAATGAAGACAGAATTGACTTTTTGAATATTTTAGAGCTCCATTGACCTCAGGGGTTTGAGTCTTAGTTTTGAATATTTCTCATTTTTTCCCTTGCTGCTGTCATTTTGAATCCATAACACAACATTTTGTTGACATAGACACTATGTAGTTTTTTTATTATTATTATTATTATTATTATTGTAATTCAGTATTTACACATATGAATTAGATAAATTAACCTAAATCTCTTATTTTAATTTGTATATGTTTAATCCTTTGAATTACACTTTATTTCCATTTGTTTTGGTTCTGATAAGTTTTTGGACTGGATGATGAGACAAATTATGATCCCAGATCAAACCAAAATAAGTCTGAGTGACTTCCTGCTAATAAATATAAATCAGCTTGTGTAGTGTAGGGTAAAAGTTCTTTGATTTGTTATGATAAGGTTACCTGTGGCTTTGCAACAAAAATGATTGTTTTAAATTAGGATTAAATAATTAGTTGTTGACTAATCATATCTGCAGTTGTTCAAAGTTTAAGATGCTTTTTTTCCCTTTCTCTTTGTAATAGGATTTGCGGCTAATGTAGTACATGCAGGTTCTGTCGTTTGACTAATTTGTGACATACCTAGAAATTAATCTAAAAGAAAAGATGCCATAAAAAAATTATACAGGCAGAAAGCTTTAAATGTTTAAAAGTCTGTGTCAAATGTATCCATATGCCATGAATAAAAGCAGCTCGTATTCATCAAGCAAATTTAAAAATAGGCAGAGAGCCAACATTTGATCAACCAGTATTTAATCTACAGGTTGAAATAGAATGTTACAGAAAATGTTTGAACCTCATATTTAAAAATAATTTAAAAAAAAGGACACGCTTAATGTTTGCAAGTTACTCAGTCGGTGCTCATTAGTGACTGCTGGCAGGATGTTACATATGAAAAGTTGCTATATTCACTGACCAAAATTGACTGTCAGCACTCATAATTCTTTGCACACTACTGCGCTTTGCATGCTAACATGATTAACGGTGGCCACAAATTGCAGGCAAATGTCTTGTTAAATGATGATATATTTTAGCCATGTTGTGTGTCTTTTGTAATCTAAAACACAAACGCAGATAGTCATTCGGATTGTGTTCCGTGCTTCTTTTTGACCAGATGCAATATTTACAAAACGATGGGAAATCTGTTATGTGAACAATGTTGTGTGTGTGTGGCACACATATATATGAAAGTTGTGTTTTGAGTGTTGAACCTCTGCAGAATTTCACGTTGTTTAAAATGAATATGAAGCGCATTACAGGAGTGATTTTCCAGTCTTAAATGGATAACTGTCCCTGAATATTAAACCTACCAGGCTGCAACAATCCAAAGAACCTGATTTGTGAGTCTCGCATTTATGCATCTGAAATAGGTTTTACATCGGTTTCATATCACAGATTACTCTCACTCCCTGTGTGATCCTGCCTTAACACACCGTTAAGGCAGGATCACGCTTACTTATTCTGTAAGCGTGATGTTTCTGAATGCCCACTCGGCTTGGGCTCAGTCCAGTGTTGAAATAAAAACAGTCAGGCTTGGCGTCTCACCCATATTATCATTATTTCATTCTTTGTCATTCTTACTGATATTTTTTTAAAACAATACCTGTCAGCTACTGTGAAAAACTCCACATGATCCGCCTCCCTCAGCAGAGCCAAAGGATATGACCCCCAAAAAAACCTTTTACTGAGAAATACTTCATTCAGTGCCTGCTGGTCTAGTTTAATATTTCCAAATGTCATCTGTGTGACATTTGTTGCACAATCGTCCATGCTTTGACTAGAGGGGAGGATTGCCTTGTAGATCCTAGTCATTTTGAAATCTGGTTGCACTCAGAGTCAGAAATGCTAAACTCTCTGTCCTTACAAAATCAGGATTTTGTTGATGAACAGTGCTGCTCTGGCAATATACAAACAGCATAGTGTGAAAATTGCTTTTCACTGATTACACAATGCAACACAATCAGTATTTGCTTTATTTATCTGTCTGGCATAATTCTGTTTTAGTATAACTTTCATAACGTTCACCAATGAAAGTAAAAAAAAAAAAAAAGCATTAGGTTCTGCAAACAGCAAGTCTCTGCTGCCACTTTTTGCAATATTTAAATAAATAAATTGTGCTGTGCTTTTACTTATCAATAAATAGACAGATTACCAAATGTGACAGTGTGCTGAGATTTAGAGATGGTGGCATTTCATCGGGATTTCATTGTGAGCCATGGCTGTTTGGGACTGCACACTCAAGGGGGAAAAAAGTTTTTAAATTTAAAATGCAATCAGCACAATCACCACAAGCAATCAGTTCCTCTTCATTTCACCTGATCGGGCCCCCCCGCTAAAGACGAGCTTGTTAAATGGAGCATCTTATCAGGCCTGGATTAAGTTCTGACTTTGATTAACACATGTAGTCAGAGTTTTGAATGTCAAAGTTCACGTTTTTGAAACATTTTTATTATTTTTCTTTATGGAAATGCCTCAAGTTTCACTGTAAGACAGGGTTTGTCTGTTTGAATAAAACATGCTGAAATTGCACAGGATTAAAATATTATGTATTTGTGTGAAAACTTTCTGGGGAGTTTGTTTTGTTCTGTACTTTCTTAGATCTGTTTCTCGCTTGTTTTGTTTCAACTAATCTTGCTTTCTGTTTGCCTCTCAACAACGCTCTGCTGGCTTTCCAAACATTGAGCAAATATGTTGGACACGTTTTGCTGGTAGTATTTAAGTAGGTTGCATCAGGCTGATGACGTTCTGAGTTGCTAAACACGCTAATCATTAATATGCAACAGCAGTCCATTTTAGTTGAGAGTATTAATTTAATGTTTTTAATACATTTCCTGTAACACAGAAAATGTGACAAGGTGATAAACAGTGTAACTTTACTATACACCGGTCAGTCTTCCTGGGATCTAATGAAGGTCTTGCTCTCTCACGCCGTCTTGCAGTCTGAATAAAACACTGTTTCAACATGTCAAAGAGAAGGAAATGGCACAGTTGAAGCCTTCTTCTCTCTGTAACAACTTCCTCACCAAAGCGTGGTTTAAGAATTATAGGAGTGTTCATGTTAAAGTTGGGTACTGTGCATTCACCGTTGACAGCTGAGCACTGGTCAGGAACAAATCCTCCAATTCTTGTCACCGGACAGTTGCTCAGTGCATTTCTAGAGTCCACACATCAGATACAGTCAAACTGAATAAATTGGAATGTAAAGGAAAAGTTTATATCTATCAGTAACTCAGCTCACAAGTGAATCACATTGTATAGAATAATTACACACACTCTGTTTTATAGCTTCTATCTGTGTTGATAATGAGAGTTACTTGCTTGCTAATGGAAATATGTCATTTAATATTAGAATATTAGATCTGACCAATAGAAGACATTCTTAATGCAGAAATGCGGGCGCAGTAAAAATATGTTTAAAAACTGCTTAGATGTTGTTGACGTCATAAAAGTACTTTTTACCTGACAAACGAGCCTCATTGGAACCCGCGCTCGAAGTTATCGAATATGACTGTATGTAAGATGTCTGCAGTTATAAACAACCGCCTTCACCAGTCATGTGTCCGTATAGGCAAGTCAGGATTTAAGAGCTTAAAAAAATTATATAGTTTCTCCATACTGCCTACACAGCACAGAGCAGTAACTACACCAATTCTAATACTGCGACTGACGATTTTTTGCTCCGTGGTAGACATTAAGTTAAAAGGGCTGATAAAGTCTAACAAGGTAGCACCTTCAAAGTGTCGTTGCCGAAGTTCATTATGGAAGCTACGTCAAGCTGAATTTTAATGTCACTAACGCTCATCTCCTTTGGGAAAAGTCGATCCAAGTGCACACAAGCTTCATCCACACATATTAAACTGTGGCCCCTGTTCACAGAGGGATAAAGAAGAGAGAACATCTCCTCAGACCCAGCTGCGGCCATGCCCCTAAAATCTAGGTTTGCTTCCCTCTAGAAACAGGTCAACTGTGAATACCTTGCATCTTCTACTCCAAATCTTTGCAGATTCTTAATTAACTATTACAGTACATCGAGTGTGTGCTGC
This sequence comes from Poeciliopsis retropinna, assembly GCA_010277075.1. Lineage (NCBI taxonomy): Eukaryota > Metazoa > Chordata > Actinopteri > Cyprinodontiformes > Poeciliidae > Poeciliopsis > Poeciliopsis retropinna. The sequence continues at coordinate 7,796,023 of VMRM01000019.1, forward strand.
TAAATGTTAAAAGTGCTGTTCGAACCGAAAGGTAAAGAGGGGGCATTTTGCCATAAATCTCACATCTCAGAATCAGCTTTAAGGACTGCAGAGGCACAAATATGCTAAGTTGATCCACATTTAGACAGTGAATCATTCAGATTGCACCGCTGCGGCTGCTTAATTAAACGCTCCACCGTGTAATGACTTTCCTTGAAAGGGAGTTAAATGTCTAAATGCTGCAGAATCTCTGTGGAGCTGAAGAGAAATCAATGGGACACAGTGCACGAAGTGAAGGTGTTTTCCGACTTGTTTTTAGAGTGGATGTTTTATATTGACGCTGTCCCTCACCCACTGAGGCAAAAGCTCATTTCTCTTGGTCCGGAGCATCGATCGGTGATGTACAAATGCTGTGCTTACTGTGTGCTTTCAGCAAACCCAGGTTTTTTTTTTGTTTTGTTTTTTTTACTTCACTACTGTACATGTAAGGCTGAATTTGCATTTAGATATGTAAAACTAGTGACTTAGGGTAATATTCAACATAGTTCTTTCAACATGATGAAGTGGAAACCCCAGGTTTATGTCTAACCCTTTTTTCATTCCATCTATATTAAGTTGTTATTAAATGAGGTACCTTATGAAATGAGAATTAGTTGCAGCCAATTGGATAACCTTTTCATAACACATGGTCAAGCCCATCTCAGACCCTTAAACAAGAAGTGCCCTCCATCCCTACAGCTGTGAAGCCTGGTGGTTAAAGAAAGGAATTTCCCAACAGACACAGTGACCCGAGTTTGAATCCCCCGCAAGGGTTCTTGGCTCGTCTTGGTTTAATGCGCTTGTCAAATGTTTTGTGAGGTTGTTCTGAAATTGGAGCAGAACTCCACTGTGTTAAAAAAAAAAAATCGAATGATTTCACCTGTATTTGCTGAACGTAGCAATCTGGAGTGTATTTTTTGGCTTAAAAAACAAAACGAAAATGTTCTTGGCTTTTTTTGGTTATCAATAAGCTAAACAAATTTGAACCCTTTGAGTTAATTATTTCCTGTAAGTGCTCCGTGTGCATTATTTATAATATTTTTAGAGTTCTGCTAATTATAAATCAGCATGAGCGTAAAGTTAACTAGTCATGATACCTGCTCACCAGCCTGCAGGCTGCTGCTTAACAGACCTGATACTTGGAGTTTGTCAGTTGAAGTTTTAAAATGAAGTTAACTTTATAAAATTAAAGGGTTGTGCCCCTTAATAGCTTCCAAAGCATCCTGAAAAAATTAAACTGCTTTTATCTTTCTTGTTTTGATGGGAAAGTCTAGCAGCTTCCTCCTGCCAGCTGAGTAGCAGTGCACAGCAACAGGTGAGAAATGGGCACCACTGCATTATTCTATGCTCCATGCTTTTAATTGCATCTTTTGGGTTTCTGTATACCTGAATTTGCCTACCTACTTAATGTAGATAGGAACTTTAAGCTATAGAAGTGGTATGGTGAAAAAATCTTTCTGGATTTTTAATTAAAATGAAAAGTAAAACTATTTTAAACCAAACATATAACCTATATTTTTCAGAACAGATTATTTTAAACCATATTATTATTATTATTATTATTATTATATTGTCTGTTCATGGAAGCACAGACTTTCAGTAATTAACTGATATCGATAATAAAAGTCCACCCCCTAAATCAACTTTAAGACCTCTTGCTTTTGGTGTCTACAGTCAGCTCATATCTTATATAACTGAATGCAATTTTACCCCAATCTTAGCAATCAGAACGGGGACTTTTTTTTCGATCTACTTGTTTAAGTGTTCACATTTTCTAAAAAGGTAATACTCTGTTTTCCATTCTTCTGCAGTTAGAGATCCTGTCTTTTCATCATAACTCGTAAATGAATCGTCTTTTTAACAGTACGAGACAAAGACAGTCACTGCGGTCCATCCCCATAAAAAAAAAAACAGTTCTTGAAATGAATACAGCCAATCTCGCAAACATTTGATGGAATTGAAGACCTTCGGAAACAACCAAAGCTGGCAGGGTCACATAACTCCAAAAATGACGTGATTATCAAACTCCCTCTGGCTCGAGACACTGTAATCCCCCAGATGTTGCTGTCTGCACAGCATGAGAGTTCAAATTAGATCTCTCAGACAATGTCGGCTTGTCTGCATGTGTAAACCCTCGGCGTTTAGGTCCCAAAATTAAATTGACCCCATCAGAGAGCTTAAGGACATGTAACAAAGCCCCCGGCGCTCTTATTACTTCATCTGCTTTCATCTCATCTCCTCTTTGTAATAAGTTTCCACTCCAGCAAGACCAGTGGGGCTAATAAGAGTTTTATCTGCTTTTTGATATTAGATATTAGCACCTCATCAAAGTTAAGCCAGCGGTACGCTCGTTCTGCCTCCAAAATTTACATCAGCCTGACAATGTCTCCAAAAGAAATCTTATCGAATTTAAATTAAGGGCGAGTTGAATAGCCAGAAGGGTACTGCTTTCCAGTCACTCACGAAACATAAATTGGTTTTCATACAAGCGGGCTTTGTAAATCAGTGAGATCATAGTTTCTGTAAAATTGCTTATACCTTTAATTTGCTTCTTATGGTCCTGAACCGTAGCTCATCTGGGAATGGAAACTGATCTTACCGATCTGTTTCTTTTGAAAATTAAACGGTAAACATGTTTTGACTTCACTTTTTTTTCTTTACTCCTATGTATGATTCTTTGCTCTTGATTTACAAAATAGATTTGGGTTATCATTATCTGTACACCATAATCATAATATTTATAATCAAAATTAAAAGAAAAGAACACTTTATCATTACATTTGTAATAAATCTGTATAATACATGAGTTCCACATTTTGAATTAAAGCAAATAAATAAATGCACTTTTCAATGATATTCTAATTTACTGAAACTCACATCATTTTGTGTTGATTTCATCAGACGCAGGTTGTAAAGGCATTTTCCCTCCGAATCGAGTAAACAAAACTATCAGGCAAAGTTAATTATTCCCAAATTGTGTGAAATCTAGTTCAAGCGCCTGTGGAATCCGTGTTTCTTTACAAAAACAGGAGGGAAGAAGGGAAAGGAAGCCCTAAAGGTACATTCTGTTTGGAGAGTGCAAAGGTTTCACAATTCTTATCATCCCTTATGGCATCCGTTGTCAGGTTGTAGGGGAGAAAAATGACATATTAGCTGGAAAATATAGCTCTGAGAGATAGAAAATAAATTACTGCAGTGTGGCGAGGAAGAGGAGATTGTGAGATTTATCAAGTCGAGATGGAAATGCCTGCTAAAGTCTGTGTCCCTGCCTGGAAAAATTAAAAAGGAATCAAATGCCTTCAAGTGTGCAGAGATTGTAGCATCAGGGAGTGTGTGGTTGTGCGTGCAAGTTTTGCGACCATGTCTTCATGCTTGTTTTGTCATTGATTTGTTGCCCAACTGTTTTTTTTTTTTGCTCTTGATTTATGTCAATCCCATTATGGCATGTGCAAAAGTACGCAACCTCATACTAGCATGACGCTGACTGTCAGCAAATCATATGGTGATATCAGTTTTTCTGGCTAAAATTCAGCTGACACACACAATTCACAATTAGCCTAGCCTGTAGTCCCCCTGCGTCTTTTAACACTCAACAAATTTTGTGTGAAACAGCTTGACTGGCAAAATCTATAATTGTACAGATAAGTGAACATGTTGGTGAGATAAAGGTTAAACTATCAGGGATGTGTTCTCCATCCGTCTGAAGCCAATTTTCCACATTCAGCTCCAGCGTCAGTGGTTGGGAGAGAGTAAGAGAGAGGGAGGAAAAATGGCCAAGTCAATATTGATTGATCTGGAGCCTTAGCAATTACCTCCATGTGCAGAAGACCATGTTAAGGTCAGTATTATCTTAGCTCATTTTATGGGTCAGCGCTCTAGCTTTAGCAGACATAAATTAATGGGGTAAACACTTTAGCTCACCTTGATGAAATTTACAGCAAGTGGAAAAGCTTAGGTGGAAGGTGCGGTGCTGGAGAGTGACCCTTGATTTTCACTGAACCGTTGTTAATTCAATGGTCCATAAATAACACAAAACTCAATTGCAAGAGGATGATTATATACCCCCTTAACAACATAATCTGTTTCATAGGACATCTCAGACTTTTCTTGAATGATGGGCAAACCTCATGTCCAAGTGTTATTCCTGCGTTCACACCTCCTGTCCCCATAAACATTTGAAGTCTTGACGGAAGCGGTGAAGACTTTATGGGACAACCCTTCAAGAAGCCCAAATGTTTTTAAATGCAAACCAACATGGAAGTGCTGCCATGTAAAACATGCAGTCTGAATCGGAATCATTTTTTAAAAAATCCAGGTGTATCAGCAACAAGTTACAGTTAAACAGAAAAAAAAAAAAGAATTAGATACTATTCAATAAGGTCAAATGTGCAATAACGATGGAAGTAATTTTTTTGCCAAGTATTTGTTTTGTTTTTGTTTTTGTCCTCCCTAAATGTTGGCACCTCCAAATGTTTAAGTGCATTTCTGTGATCCATTTATTGGCTGCAGAGCGGAAGAAATGTGATATCTGACTATTTTTGTTAGATCAGAAGTAATATTCCCTCAAGTCTGCTTTTGCAAATACACCAAGAATCATATTAAATCAAATCTTGCTGCAAAATAAATAATTAAGTATTCTATTGTTAAACAATATGTGAAATTTACACATTTTTATCTTACTGATTTTTCAAAAAATAAAACACATCAGGAGTCTCTTATTAATGGAGAATGAATAGCAGATTTTCCTAATTTTTTGATAGCATTAAGGACTTGACAAGGAATCCCCCCCCCAAAAATGCAATAAAAAGACATAAAAGTAGACTTTTTTAATGTAATAATATTTATTATTACATGATGAGGTAATTTTTCTCACTTGCAATTACCTTTGCAAGTGTATTTGCAGCCAGTTCATTCCAACTCCTACCCCTGACAAACTTTGTTTCAAGTTGCAGACAGCTCTATCTGTCTGCTATCCCCATCTTTTAAACGACTTGGGCAAACTGAATGTTCCGAGATGAACAACTAAAACGTACTTTAGCTCCTTCCTGGAGTGAGTTAAGAACTGAGCCGTAATCCAAAAGATACCATAAATTCAAGAGGTACCATTAATATTTATGAACTGAGGAGCAGGGAAATATCATGAGCAGAATAAAAGTAAAATATCCTATTTTAAAAACAAAACATCATATTTCTCCTTCTAACTGTTGGCATTGCAACAATCCATACATAAACCCCGAGGCTATGATCCAGCAAAGACTACATGTGTGCCGACAAGTTTTAACGTATTCAGACACTGCACTCTTTATTTGTGAGGCTGTGTGCCCAAGGCTGCAATCACAATTTTAACTAGGTAAACAGCATTAGGTACATTGGAAGAAACAACTGTAGCATTCTGCGGCCAATGCGGGTTGCAAATAACGCTACCAGTCTTTAATTTTCACGTTCCTTTTTGACACCTCGTATGTATTTCACTGCAGGGGGGAAAGGAGTGTTATTAGTCAAGCAAAACATTTGCTTTTCTGTGTATCGGCATTCCTCTGTGGCCCTCAGGCTGACTAGATACTAGCTCTGTTATGTTCTTAAGTCCAAAATAAATTCAGTTTCCAATGCAGTGATCTCCTTAATGAAAAGTCGATGTCTTCCTCTCTCTCTCTCTGGGTTGCTCCCATGGGGACAGCCGGAAAGATGAATTTATCAACGGGACCGGAGACAACGCTCCTAGGGACAGACCTTTTCTTCTGATCAAAGCATACTACACAGTGTGCGTCCAGTCACTTCCTCTGTTGGTACAAACAGCTTGTGTTGTGAAAATTAGCTGACACAGGAGGTATGGCTGCATCGATCTGAAGAAACTCCCATTGATTAATTCCACATGTTGAAACTATTGATTATGAAATGTGGCCACTACACTATTTTCTAATTCAGCAGAAGTATAACACATGCGGTGCCATCATAGCATGTGTTTCTTTCAAACTTGTCTAAATAGATTTTATGCTCATCAGACAAAGTAATATTGATTTTTTTTCAGCTGGTATCTGAACAAAAATCTGCAATCCTTTTCCATTCAGTGTTTGGATTAATTTTGTTTCATCCTAGTCAAGATTCTCTCCATACTTGTGAACACTTGACAGCTTTTTAAAATTTTTTTTATCATCATTATTAACAGGCAACAAAGTGTCTCATCAGCAGCGTAACCTTCCGATAAGCGGGACATGAGGTTTTGTCACAGCATATGGTAAACACTGCTGCAGATAAGCTTTAATCCTTGTGTAGCCTGATGTAATGTACAATACAAAATGATGGGGTACAGAAAAATAGCGTGTGTCAAAATATTTTCCATACAAGAATGCAAAACGGTTCTGAATCTGGTGAGACCACGTATTAAAAACACCCAGATTGCATTTTATTTTTGCCTATGTAAAGAAGAACAGAAAATGATATGTAATCTTAGAATTTTTATCATTTTGAGTAAAAACAATCCTGCCTCTGGCTATATACGCACACAAGCATAAAACATTGCTAGTAAAATTCTTTACTTTATTCTATAAAATAAAGTTAATCTAAAAAAGATTTATAGAAGTTTCGTTTTAAAAATGCAACAGGCACATTATTGTGAACATCGAAGATAATTTTATACAAGTATCTATTAAATGGTTTATTGGATCATTGTTATTACAAATTGTAATTTTCAGTTGTGCTCAGGCTTCATTACATAATAATGGTGTTAATTTATTTTTTTGATTTTGAGAATATATAAGACATTAGGGATGCACTGTGAATTTATGATAGTGTGAGTTACTTTTGAGGTTGTTAAAATAAGTATTTGAGACCAGCAGCTTGACGACCTAGCAACAAGCATTGTAGCCATGGATTTAAAAGCTTTCTTTGGCAAGCCCTGTCTAGCTGTAAGGACAGCTGTGAATGAATAATTGACAAAAAATGTAATTCTGAAATTTATTTTATTTTTCTGAAAAAAAAAAAGGCAAACTCAGACACCCAGGTCTGATGTGCTACTGCTGCACCCCTTCTCATCAAGACATTACTTATATTGGACCTACATGGTAAAATGAAGTTCAACAAAGGCCCTTACATGCTAGACATCATATTAAGATCCAGAGAAATTCAGGAACAAATAACAAAATAACAAAAATAATTGAGATCTATCAGTCTTGAAAGGGTTACAAAGTAATTTCGAAAGTTTCGGGTCTCTAGCGAGCCACAATGTGAGCTGTTATCCACAAATTGCAAAACATGGAACAGTGGTGAACCTTCCCACCAAAATTACCCGAAGAGCTCAGCGATGACTCATCCAACACACAACAGCGTCCAAAGAGCTGCTATCCTCACTCGCCTCAGTTACTTTCAGAGTCCACAATAAGACATAGACAAATAAGGCCCACGTGGTAGAGTTCCAAGACAAAAACAATTTATGAGCAAGAATGATAAAAAAGAAGACATTATTATAAAATATTTAAATTTGTTTGAGGTTTACACTACTGCGTTGTCGTTTTCAGCTCTAAAAATGTTCCCGCTCACTTTCATTTAATTGCGGCAGTGTGCAATAGAAGAGCTCAAACAGTATGTAAAATTTTAAATATCACCTCCATTGTATAACAAAAGTTTATTTCCATTCCTTTGGGAAAATGCCTTCCTCTGAGAGGTAGCTTTATTGAATGCATCAGAGATAGAAGATCTTTGTTCATCCTCATCTCCACAGTGTGACTCCCCCTCTCATGTGGCTGAACTGCCCATAAACAGACAGTGAGTGATTAACGCTGCTCTGCCATTGACATCATTTGCATTTTAATAGACCATAATTACAACCCTAGGAAAATAAATTGCAGTTTGAAGAATGTTTGAATTACTCCAACTCTGCGGCTCTCCTCGTGAGATAGCAGCAAGCATATGCAAGAGCTGCTGGGATGGTTAATGCTAGACAGAGAAGAGATAAGGGCTGCAGATTGCAAAGACCTTAAAATATTGACAATTTCAATGTTAATTCTGATGCAGAACATTTTCTATAAAGATGGTATGGAAGATTTCTACTTTTAGCAGTTTTCTCTCTAATGAAATGTCTGCAACCTAATCAGATTAAAAAAAGTGCTTATGACCAGATACAAGCTGTGACACTAATGAATTAGCCTCTCTAACATTTTTTTTTTTTTTTTTTTTGTAAGTTTTGATTTTTCATTAATAGCAGTGATAATTACTGTTTGTCCATTTCATTATCCCCCCGTCTGTCTTATCGGCGTACCTCACCTGCAGAGATGTGACACCTTCTTAGGATTTGCTGAGGGACGTCTAGCCCTGGCAGTTAAAGCCCATGTGCCTCTGTAAGCTAGAGTGACAACACAATAATACTCCCCCACGTCTAATCTTTCATTGGTGGATTATCAGATTAGAGGCCCCAGTTGTTTATGGACTTGGGGACTATCGAAAAAGTTGATCTGTCAAGTTTATCTTACACTCGTCCTATCGAGGCAACGTCAGGCCATACAGTCGGCTGCGGATGGAAGATAAGGCAGACGTAGTTGAATGGAACCTTTAGAAAATGAGAAACAAGGCTTTTCTTTTGACTCTGGCAATGATGCACTTTATCTAGTTTGGGAAATGGACCTCACCAACAAGTGGTTTTTGGGTTCTCTTGATTTCTTTGACCTCTATAGTGTGGCAGAGCTTCCCTCTTTTACTTTTGAAGAGGCGCTATTAGAAATCGTCCACCACTTTAAACTCAGTTCAGTTATCTGGAATCAAGAATTTTCAAAGACGACGTATACCGTCCTCTTTCACCAGTTGTTTTCACAAAGCAACAGGCAGGTGAGAATGGAGGATGGCTCGCCTTTAAAACGAAATGGTTCTTTCTGTCACAAAGCAGAAACTCCCAGCAGAACGACTGCTAAGAAATTAATTGAAGTAGTTGTAGGAAATTTTATTGGTGTTGTTTTAAAGATGGTCCCTTCAGGTTTTGAAGAAAACGTGAAAATGTTCATCAGTTCCAATTACATCATGAGGCTGTTTTAGTCGTAAACCATGATTAGAATTTATAATAATTGACAGTGCAACTTATTCTACACAAGCAATGAGAAACAATAATGTCAAAGGGATTCGTTCACAACAGTAAGATGTCATTAAGAAGAATATTACACCTTAACATGCCTGGCTTACATCACACTGCGTAGCTAAGCCACAGCATCAGATGCCTAGCAAGGCCATACAGATGTATGTTTTCTCATTTTCTATTAAAATCCAAGGCAAATATGCGATATCAATGGTTAAAACTACCAATATAGATTATACAATATACCAATATATATTGATATATCAATATATTATAATATATGCTGGCATGATATATTGATGTATTATGCTAGTTTTAAACATTGCTACTGAGTCAAACATTGACTCATTAAGTGAGTCAACGTCAGTTAATGAGTCGGTGTCAGTATTTGTAGGAAAAGGAAGCTGTTAAATGTAAAACTAAATAATAGCTTGAGGTTATACAGAACACAGTAAATGATAGCAAAAACTTTTTAAAACTTTTTCTAGTGTAACTGTATCAAACACTTCTGCAGGTGGCAGTTCAGTCATTTTGATTTTACTTAAATGCGAACGTCTTTACATCTGCTGTATTGTTTACATAACATTTCTAAAATAACAGTCAAATGTTAAGCATGCGCTGTAATTCTTATGTTTAGAGTTGAAATAAGATATATATGTGAATTCATCTCACAGAAATACAAGACCAGCTGTTTAAGATTTATTCTGACAAGCACTATCTTTACTTTTATTATTAGAATGTATGCCCGATGTAAGTAGAGGGAGCAGCAGCACATGGTTTTTGTCTTTAAGTCTAAGAAGCAAGTAAGGCTAAATTTATAGACTGTTTCACATTTACGGCAGCTGACGGCTAACTATTGACGGCTACATCATACTGTTTTTTAGTGAATCACATTGATCAGCTGGTGGCTAAAGTGTCTGAGGTCATATACTATCACGGTTTTATAGCCAGATAGCCTTTAAGTGTTGGAGCAAAGTGCCAGCAAGCAGTGGTTTGAATTTATATGTGCAAGCACAAGACTTGTATTTTAGAGTAGAAACAGGAGAACACCCTCCTAAAGGGATAATAATAATTCCTCTGTCCCATTCCTATCTTATTTATGGCTTACCGCGCTGGTTTGTCATTCCGAGCGAGCGTAATTATTCACATGGCTAGCACATTATTCTAGCAAATACCATAGCTGTAAAATTTTTCATATCTCATTCCAGGATTCTGATGAGAATGCGCTCAAATCCATTTCCCAAACTACTGGGTATTCTACACAACTAGAATATGGCTCCCCTGATCACATTATGCCTCCAAGGTGTGATTAACCAAATGTGCATGGATTTCAAGTTAAAAGTATAAAAGGCTGGTGTTGGTATTTGAAGAGAAAAATAAGGCAGGGTGGGAAGTTCACATTATTTTGTTGAAATTAAAGTTCCAGTTGCCTTGTATCTCCTAACAACCTTTAGTTAAGGTTATCTTAAGGTACTTTTAATTACAAAATGTTATCTCCCAGTCTGGGTGTATTCAGTAATAAAATAGATTCAAGAGGTCTTAAGCAGACTCTGGTGTAGTAGCTGGTGTTCTGCACATTTCAGCGATGTCGCTGATTCACCATACCTAATTCAGATGAATGGATATACCTCATCCTCTTGCCAAGACCTGGAGACGCCTACTAATAACTCATTTAGTAAAAAAAATGTGTTTAATGCAAGAAACATCTAAGACATTTCGGACACTTGCCCTCAAGGACTGGCCACTACTTCTTCAGACAATGGTTCTTCCAGCTAATTATTATTATATGCCATCTAGCATAACTTCTGAGAAATATGTTGCCATGTAGACAAATGGCAGAACAGATGTCCACCACATGGCCTGAACTCAGCTCATTTGTAGCACTTTATAGTTGATTGTTTCCTATGGCGCCTTTTTGGAAGGACAACATCTTCCAGGAAGTGCCTGCTTATAGCTCACAAGGAGTACGTTTCATATTAAAATACTCTCTAATGCTATTTGGCTTCCTGATCTCCAGCTCAGGTGCAGAAACCTGTTAGGGATTTGAAAAGCTCCACCATAGCAATAGGACACCTGGAGACCTCATATGTGCCACTCGAATTAGCAGCATTCTGTGTGTTATGTGCTTTATTTCACAAATAATTCAAGCTATATTTCCAGTTTCAGTGCAATCAATAATGACTGCCAGCGTATGTCATTAGTGAGGTAAGGAATTGATTTTGTAGGTGCTTGTTTCCTTCTTTAAATTAAAGACAACTATTTCCGGAATGATTGCACATTAGCCAAGACATGGCTAACCATGCAGTTGGCTTGGTCAGTGTTGTAAAATTCCTTAATTGCTTCTGTGTCCCTCTCCATAGCCCTCATCTTAATGACTGTGAGCTACACACACCCAACCCCCACCCCAATCTACCCAAAGTAGATTAATTAAATTGGCATATCGCCATACTCGTGATACGAAATGCGATGCTCACGTCTGAAGCATTTGAAGTGTCACCCAAGATAATAGATGTGGAAGAGGTTCCTTATTTTCAGAGACCAGCCTCCTAATAGCACCACAAGCCATCTGTATTCTCATTTCTACAGCAGTCACTAAATCAACACCCTCGACACAAGCCCGAGGATGTCTCCGCACAATCATGCATGACAACATCAAAGCTTTACTCTATTGCCTCTTCTCTTCTCAGCCGCCATTAACTGCTCTCTGAAACTAAAAGCAGTGGTGCCGCTGCAAATATTAAGTCACGGTGACGGCAAACGCACGAAAAAACCCCAAAACAATTTGTGTTATTGTCTGTGGTTCCAGTCACGGCTGATGGATGTGTTTTAAGATGGGCATGAATTTATCAAGAATTAGTAAAAGCTATTTTTATTTGTGTGTTTTCTATTGGTAAATAGGAACTTGTTTTATCAAAGGCAGCCGGTTCTTAGAGACCTCCACAAATTCTTTTTCTTGCATCCTAACTTGATAGACCGTTTGTGTTCCCTACCTTTTCCACATGTAATCAATCATAAAACCATGCTATGTTGGGTGAATGGAATCCCTAGGCTTCTAAGAGGAGGATGTTTCAGTGATGAGCTGGATCTGTCACTGGGGAGCGCCCACAAACAGATTGAGCTGGCACCCAAGATGGATATGTTGACACTTCATTCTACATGTCTCTATTTAATGATATTATATTTCATTTCCAGAGCAAAGAAAACACCATTACCCAAAGCAGTGAGTCGTAACAAGCCATTCTGCAGCACATTCTAGTCCTCCTTGGTGGTATTGTAATCGAATTAAAACAACACAAAGTTTTGAGGGAGGCTGTATTTGGTACCATGTGTCCTTTTCCGTTGTTGCACGCCAAATACATTTATTTGTGTACCATTTTAGGAAAAATGTTTTCCGGTGTAGTTCATGAGTAGCCAAACTTTGAGAGCAAGAAACAGAAAGTTAAACATGTTTCATGGCAACCTTATCAACAAGCTAGAACACCATCCATATAAATATTAATGTTAATTTGTTATTGCTTTTATTGCTTCACAGAAATCATGTAAATTTGTATGCAGGAGTGTGCATATTGGTAGGCACTGGCCTCCTTGGGTAATGCACATATCAATTCACCAGGTCTCACAGCATTGCACAGTTAGTCAAGAGTTGAGTTTGTAATTTGAAAGTGTTGAGTCCATAGCTCTTCTGTAATACTGCCGACTACAATTTCACGAGAAGGCTGTGCAGGTAGCTGCACAACTTGTTGTTCCAACTCCTGAATAAGACACTGGCGTCTCAGTCATTAGCCATCACTAACATCCGATGGCTAATGACTCATTGCATGAATGGACTTTTTCATGTGTGTTTTTAATTGTATTTCTTATTTAATGGAAGCAGGAATTGTAAAAAAAAAAAAAAAAAGACATTACCAGAATATTGAACAAGTTTTGTGCACATTTGTAGTGGAAACGCAGCTTATTTGTCATGCTCCCTTTTTTTTAAAAGGCTCTTGAATTCATGTTAGAGTCCATGGCATCTTTAATATAAAGGTACGTTTAAAATAAAAAAAAATGATTGGAGTGTGATACTAAACTGAGAAGGGTTTCTTTTTAGCAACATAACGTATTATCACAGAATGATAATTCTGTGATAATTATCACAGAATAATTTACCAGAACAAATCAATTAACTTACATGGATATCTCAGTACCCAGATTTAATTCCTAAATAAAATCTGTGGAATGAGCCAACCAGAAGAGATCTGTAAGAGAAGAATTGCGGCACTGCTACCGAAAGCGAAGGCTACCTTTTTAGGATAAGAATACTGCTGTTGCTGCAGTAAAAGTTTGATTTATTTTGTACGGCTTTTCACACCTCTACCACCTCTACAAGTGTTAAGGGCGCTAAATAAATGATCAGCCAACCAGTAGGTCACTAGAATTTGTCCTCGGGCAACAATCGAGTTGATTTCAGACAATCCAATACATTCAGAGCTGGCACCGATTACTAACCTAAAATTGATTCCTCTGCTAACTTGTGTTAAGTGCTTTGAGAGCCATGGTGGCGTTTTAAATATGTGGCCTGTTTTGAGCACGCATTGAAAAAGCAGTTACAATTTCAATGGGTATAATATTCTCACAGAGAAAGAACAAAGGTGGCAGCAGAAGTGGACTAAGTGCCCCCTGAGGCACAAATAGGAGGCCATTCAAAAGGCCCCAACAAGAGAATGCAGGGAAATTGATTTCAGCCTTATTTCTGGTCAGATGCATGCCGGTGCTGGACGGGTGACCCAGTGGTGGAGTCGTCCACTCCAGTTAGGGTACCACTGCGGCACATATGACCAGTCACATCCCATGAATATTGAACCACAGTGACACCATTTCGCACATTTAAACGTTTAGAGGTAACAAAGAGCAAATGGTTTGTAAGTGACGATATTTAGGTTGGGGGAGAAACCCATTTAGTAAAGTAGTTTGCAGTATGTGCACTACATGAGCCCCATTGAAAAATGTAAGCCAAAAAAATATTTTTAAAAAATCTGAATTGTTTGTGGGGCAGTTTTATTGGCACAAACTACATAAAGACATAAAAGCTTTTGCGACTGGCTACAGGCATTTCCATGAAAACTGAGAACGGCACACGTTTTTGCTCTATTGATAATCTGAATGCTTTTTCACATCTAGTTGAGGCAGGGGAGGACATGTACATGTGAACGTTGGCTGACTGAAGAGGTGTTTAATACATTTTTATTCATTCACTCCAGCTAATCTAAACTATTTAGTTTTTTTTTTTTTTTTTTAAAGCAGATAAGCAGCAATTAACATCATGCTGAACTTAATGAGTTTTCTTTTATGTCAAATGTTCAAACATTCCTGCACAATTACCTTCTTTGAACATTTCCATCTTAATTATGTTGAAGCTGTTTTTAAATTTAATGTAATGAATGGCCACTAGCCTTATACTGATTGAGTATAACATTATGACCACTAACTGGTGAAGTGAATAACACTTCAGTTGTCGCACCTGTTCATGTTCAGGAGGTAAATTTAAGTGAACATTTAAATCCTTGAGGGAAAATCCTAATTGAAGTCTGAAGTCTTTGAAGAGCATGTCTTAAGTCTCTAACTGAAATAAACATTTTGTCATCAAGCATTTTAGAAAACATATGTTTAAAAAATAGCATAAATGTTACATGTTGAAACTTGATTCAACATGTAAAACTGTCGTGAGCTGCAGTTTTTAGAGGTTGAGTCAATCTTAAATTTCCAGTATTTTTGGCGCGAGTCCTTGTCTTTCTTACTTAACAGTTAGTCTGCTCAGTGAGTCTCTGATAGACTCGCAGTGATAATAGCTTTCTGTTGGTGTCCACAAAACCTGTCTTTGAACAGTATTTGAGTTTTGAAGTTGAAGTTATTTTTTCTCCTGTACTCATCGTTTCATCTATTTCTTTTAGTTTCTCTAGCACCACTTTTTCAAAGATTTTTAAAATTTCACCTCTATCACCAGTGCACAAAGTGATATTTATTCACCAAAATGTCTTATCTGCACAAAATGTACTTACTTATTTTAAGAAGGGACAACACAAATTGCTTAATGTGACGCTTTTGGTCGATTATCTACATGGTCCAGATTTAGCCAAAAAAGCACATTTTCACCTGCAGCCCTGTTTTAAACCTAATCCTAGATCAGCAGTGGAACGACTGCATGCATGCTAGCATACAAGTAAGAAGCAACTTGTGAAATGTATATCGTGTAGTCTGACCCAAAACTACATTTTGTTTTATTTGACTTATCATTCTGTCTTATTCACTGCGCTTGACATTGTAAAGAGTGGGAATAAAATGTTGTGCATGGGTAAACCTGAAGTTTTTAACAGCATTTTAGGAAATCTGGATAAATAATACTTTTTTTATTATTATTTTGTTTCCGGAACCATAATTGTGCACTACATATCGGTGTATGGAGCAGGACAGGAGCACTGCTCAAGAAATTAGTGTTGTATTGGCCATTTTCTGTGCGACTTCAACACCACAAACCTCCAGGCTGTGCTGGCTGCCAAGCTGCAGTCACCCACAGAGCTGTGTGCTTATTTTCTCTGCCCTCATCTTGACCATATGGAGCATAAGGGTCACAGGGACACTGTGTTTCACAGATTTGTCTCTGCGTGCCACAGGGTGTGTACATGCACAAACACGTGGGTATATGTATTGTCGAGTCTGTGAAATGAGCCAAAATTTGCTCGCTGGAGCTGGTGCTCTTGGCAGTCAGCGGCACTATTTTTGTCAGCATTTGCATTTTTGTACAAGTAAAGAATTCTTTAATAGACTCACGAATATTATTTATGAGAAGAGTCTAAAGATCACCCTTATCTTTCTAATTTAATAGAATATTAAAAACTAAACAAAAATGGTGATGCTGCAGGTAATGCTACTGAAATAATATTGCATAGTACTGTAACATTGAATATGTTAATGCGTTAGCATTTAGTGAGAATATTAGAAGCAATATCATTATTAATATTTACTGTAATAGTAAATATTTTGAGTTATTGTGATTCTGGTGAAGGGATAAATATCAGGAGATCAAGACACTGCAGACGTGTTGAGTCATTTTCTCTGTAATAAGAGCCAGCAGCCTTGTTAGAAAGGTGTTTGGTAACAGATCCAAACAGTGGTGCAAGGCTTGAGCAAAAATACTGAGCTGGACTTTGTTGAAAGCAAAATAAAAAGAAGTTATTCCACCTGAAGCTCTCTGTCGTTCTTCATTTTTAAAGCTACTTGACAAATTGATGATTGTTGTTGGCTTAGTGTGCTTGATTGTCTTCCCCAGGCACTAACTGACCAATATATATTTTGGCTCAGAAGTTTTACAGACGTCTATTTTGGTGAATAAATGCCTTAATTTAAGGCCTTTATTAAATAGATTTAGATACACGTTTGAGTTTAATGCACATTCTGTGTTTAAAGGTTACTTATTCTGGGTCAAATATATACATATACCCATGCTAATATATGGATAAATGTACTCCAGCATGTTGCAGAAAAATATCACTCTTTTTCTGGTCTTAGATAACCTTCTGTCAAAAGTCTATCATACAGTGGACACTGCCTATTTCCTGTTGAGAATTTGCAGATTCTTGTACTGAATGAATTCAAAATGTTTTTGGTGCTTTGCAGATTTTTTATTTAGCAAATAAAACCCAGTTTGGGAAGCTGAAATATGCAGACGCAATATCAATTGACACTCTATTGGCTGGTAGTTGCAAAGCTGCCAATGCAAAAGCTGACAAAAGCACACCCAAGAGTGGAAATAACAAAAGCCAGGGATGTTAGCTTTGGCAGAAAATTCTTTCCACTGTGTGTATTAAAGCTTAACTCTATTTTATTTATTTTTTTATTGTTGTTAAAAATGTCACAATATTGGGGCTAGCTGTGGTGGCGCAGGGGGTTAGCATGCTCCACGCTTGGAGGCGGGCTCAACTCCTGGACCCGGCGACCCTCACCACATGCCCTCTCCACCGACTGACCACCGTCAAAAATACAAGCCACTAGCGCCGCAAAAACTCTTCGGAGAAAAAAAAAACTGGGAGAAAAAAAAAAAAAAAAAAAGTCACAATATTATAACAGTACAACATGTGACGGATGTGTGAAAAAAATCAAGCTTTTCCACCTCTTTCCTGTAATCCTATTGCCACTGGTCAAAATAACAAACCAGAGCCAAGAGGAAGGTCAATCATGCTGATGTACCAACTGCAAACATGCTAAAGGCGGAGAAACTACTTACTGTTACAGAAAACCTGTTTTTCCCCTCTGACCATGCTAAGTAATCTGCACATTTACATTAGGCTCTGCCGTTGGGGAGGAGCTGTAGCACAGCAGAGAACATCATTGAAACTAGAAACCAGTCAATGCCTGACTAGCGTACGCTGTTTTTCACTATTCCTGCTCATGGTGCGTTCCATTATGCTAGTCCAAGGAAAACTCTACAGGTAGATGATGAATGTTAATGCCAAAGGCCAAAGACTCTATACGTGCAAAATGATAAAGTGTCTTCCATCCCATTTCTTTCTGGTCTGGGGTCTGCTTGTCAGAACTGATGAGGTAACACAGTATCACCCTCTCATTTAATTGCCAAATTAATTCACCCATCACAAAGCCCTAATGACACCACCACTGGCCAATAAATCCCTGAATTTGATCCAGCAAGTCCACCATTCATCATAACTGACTGCTTCAGTATGCAATCAATATAGCCCTTCCAGCACTAGGAACATCTACACCTTACGAAGTACACTGTTGTGGCGCGAAGAGGGCTGTGAGAAAGTAAATGCGTGGCCGGGCCAAAGGGGAGAAGCATCAATCATAAACCGATGAATTCATCAACAGCACTTTTTTTTTTAAGCTGGTTCTCTTGATTGCAACTCATCTACAGTTGATCTTAAAAGTGGCTCCCCCCCTGTTAATCCCCAAGGGCCTGACATAAAAAAAAAAAATGAAACTATGATAAATGATATATACATTTTTTTCCACCTTAAATGTGGCCCACACATAAACCAATCTTTTAGAAAGAAAAGCTGCATAACCTAATTGAGTAAAATATACTTTTTCTTTTTGAAGTGCTTTTTTTTTTATTTTCTGGTGCTACCATCCTTTATTCACAGTGATCAGACAGGAAATTGGCTGAGAGAGAAGGGAGATGACAGCGAACAAGGGTCCTGGGAATCTGTGTTGGGAAACAGCTGCATTGATATGAAAAACGTCTTAATATAGAACACCTGGTCTGCTGCTACCAGAGCTGGGTAGAGGGACATTTCAAAAGTATTTTATAAAGAGGCCACTGAGTAGCTGGTCATATTATCTCATTTAACATTTAAAATTGTCATGAGGCAGACATAAAATAGAAAAGTAAACAAATTATGGTATTTTAAAGATTGAAGTGAAAAACTCAAGCAGAAGCCTCATTTTGTTTCAGTATGCAGTATGATTTTTTTTTCCATGTTAAATGCATTAAATAGCAGGTACCATGCATATACAAGTGTAAACAAGCTTAAATATAAATATAGAAATATCGCTTTTGCATTAACTCCAGGTTTGTTTGTGTGTCTGGTTTCAACTTTGGTTAAAACATTATTGTTCTCCATAGAGTGAAGTTACTCGTAGCTGATATTCAAGAGTTCTATTCAAGTAAGAGTAGAGATACTTCATAGTATTGCTCAAATAAATGTAAAAAGTAGAACAATATGTTGTAGAACAATATGTCATAGTTTAATAAACCCAAACACAAAAGCTCTAGAATGGCTGAACTAGAGTACAGAGCTAAATCTTGCAGAAACGTTTTGAGGTCATCTGATGAGTGGGCAAGAGATGTCCTCACTATCTAATATGGAAAAGGTCCAGTGGGCAGTCATTTGCAGGTCATGATTTGGGATGCTGACACATTCTTATTAAAGAAGACTGACAATAAACAAAAGGTGATTTTAGTTTCAGCTCTGTAAGCCAGGTTACAATACCTTTTTTTTTTGTTTTTATTATGTTTTTTAAAAAATATATTTCCGCTTTAAAAGTTGTGAGTGTTAAATTAAAGGTGGAAATAGTTTCAAACTAATTTGTTGTGGTTCCATTCAAAAGAAAATCTGGACTTTGAAAACCTTGAGCTCCACGGTGACAATGTACTTTAGTTACATCAGAGTTGTTGTTTTGGATCAGCAGGAAATCTGGAGGCCATTAATAATTTGTTGAGAGAACTTGCAGGATCCCGAGTGCGCTCACCTCCCAGTTTTCTTGTTCACAGTTGTTTAAATGTTTGAATCTTGGAGAAGGCTGAATAACAAGTGCACCTTTCGGTGTTTGTCCATGCTCGTATTGGACACACGCACGCACACACGCACGTACGCACGCAGCATCAAGCCGCAGGGTGAAAACAGCTCTGCTCACTCAAGGGGAAAGTGAACAGCTGTGCCCGTGACAGCTGGAGCAGTCATGACATCCCTTCACCAAATATCGGGGACGGCTGTGGACACACAATGGCAAATCAGCCGAGAGGGGTCCATTTACAACCTGGACAGGCCGCCGAGGCTTCAGCATGCAACCAGGCCGAGCTTGGTTTTTCCTAAACACATTTCCAGTGATAATGTGAGAAGTAATGAGTTTCTCCTTGGTCTATATCCCATATAATAGTCCCTCATTTGCTACAAAACAAGCCAATGGAGAAAATTAGATAATGCTGCGGCTGTGAAAAATGACTTGAATGCTAATGTTTGTTTTTTGGAGGTCCGGTTTAAATGACTTCTCATCAGATTCTCACCAGAAACTTTCGCAGCATACTTTCCTAATCATTTCCGAAACAACAGGATGGTAATTCAATCAGGGGGAAAAGATTTCCTAGACTCCTCCAAATAGGCTCTGTGCGTTTTCATATTTAGTCTGCTTTACTAACTAACATGGGTGGCATGTCAATCATTTGCCTTACTCTGGGAAAACATTTAGGAATGAAAATTGTTATCAGATGCAAAACCCTTTCCTCCAATCAGAACAAAAGTTTTGCTTTTGCTTCAAATATTATCGACGACGGATGCCTAAGATGTGCTAGAGCTAGTTGTAATTGTGCGGGAAGCATTAAAAAAAGAAATCAGTCTACTATGCAAATGAGCATAATCACCTTCAGCCCCTTTAGCACCAGACCGATTTTAATTACACCTTAATTTCATGTATAAATACCCCCCAATTCAGGCGAGCCGCTGCAGTAAGCTCCAGCAGAATAGACTGTGTGGGAGGACTGTATAGGTACAGATAATTACAGCTCACTGTTATGGACTTCTGATTATATGAGGTGGTGGCCAACATTCAGTGGGATTTTCTCCAAATACCACTAAATGGACTTCATCGGAATGATAGATGAAAGTACATCACGCTAATGGTAGTGGTGAACAGCAGAGCCAGAACAGGCTCCTGTAATGTTGACAGCTCATGGAGGCCAGGCTATTTTAGGATGGCCAAAGACAAACAAGAAAGTAAGCTTGCTTTTGATACTGCAAAGCTGGGGTCTGCCTGATGGGGGGGCTTGTCAAGGGTGGTCAATGGGGAAGAGACGGGAGACACCGTGGACATGTCGCCAGTCACAAGTCTCACACTAAAATAAATGTCAGCACACACATGGGAGACTTACCTTACACTTACCTTGGTTTGATTTAAGAGCAGAATTCCTCATATTAGGTGAATCTAAACTGGCCAACAGAGGCATCAGAACTCACAATATCAAGTAACATGCAACGGTTTCAGATCATAATGTACCATTTAAAAAAGTTGTGTATCAGTATTCACAAAAATACTAAATCACAATTAAAGCAAACTGGTATGCACCATGGTTTCTGTACCTGGATAGCCTTTTGAATCATACACAAATTCCAACAGGTCACACAAACAGCTACAATGTGAACACTGAAAACTCGTGGCTCGCTAGTTTCAGTGGCAAAGAGGTGTTTGAAAATGAAGGAAACAAATGTTAGAGGCCATTTCAAAGGAAGTTAATTTACATGTCGAGACGTGTCTGTCAGTAATTCAGGCTACAAGACAGAGTTAAACTTTCAGCTGACACAGAGTACTGGTTATTTCCTCTGTTATATCCATTTTAAACTTTAAACCCCTGATTGTTAAAGAACATACTTCTGTCTTACACATGCTATGGTCTTGGCTCAGCTTATAGATTAATACATTTAATTATAACTGGTTATGGTAGGTAGTGCTACAACAGTTTAATTTAAAATGTGGTTCTTACAAGAAATGCACATTGGAAATAAGCCACAGAATTGATTTGTGCATTCGGCATATCGCACCGAAGTACTCGAAGAAACTACCAGAGTGACCTGGTACTACTGTAGGAGAAACTGTAGATAATTCAGTTTGTGTAGTGTAAACGCAGAGATCCATGGAAATTGAATGCAAACTCCACAGAGAAAGGCACCAACTGAAACTCTAGCTGGTAAGCTGGTGTGAGGCAACAGTGGTGTAACCACCAGACCACCATGCAGGCGTGATGTACTCAAAGCTGTATGAAATCAGGATGTTGGTAAAAACTGCACTGACAATAAACTTGGAAGGACTCGTGTGCTGGATCTTTCCCCTGCTTTGAAAACTGCACACTAAGTGGAGTTTTATTGAGAACACCGACGTGTCAAATCTCCGCACATATATATATATATATATGTTGTTCCCCCTGAATGAGGTTGAGAAAACCAAAGACTCCTGCTTGTGTTTGCGGCCACTTCTGTTTTCCAGTTTAAGTGACATGACTTTGTAAGTTTCCTGGGTTTAATTATTTCAATAAGGTTGAGCAATTTTACAGACCGGGCTCCATGTTTTGTGCTTTCCTCTTTGCATTAAAATGCCACATACTACGTTTTATAAGTTAAGAACATATACTAGCGGAGGAAAAAAAGCACCCACATCGAAGATCACATCTTGAGGAGCTATTACAGTTGAATGACTGGATTTGCTCTATAAATAGTTTTTTTTTTTCTTCCCAGCAGAGATGGAAGATTGAGCTTTGTTAGGAGGGGGGGGGCAAGAGGGGTGAAAGCATGAGGAGCATATGCTTGGGCACAGCTTTGTTCAGCCTCAGATGTTCCTTAACAGTTGATTTCCTCAAGTTGTGTTTCCTTTTTCACTAAGTTTATTGTACTAATTATTTTTCAGCACGTTCCACTTGGGTGGTTCGCGGCTCACTCCGAACGCACCCGGCCCAGCACGGGGCCTCCTGAATATCTGCTCAACTGTGTGACACGTTGGTTTTCTGAATACCGTGGGCTGTTTTTTTTTATTTTTTATTTTTTTATGTGTGTGTGTGTGTGTGTGTGTGTGTGTCTTTATTGCAATGCTTGAGAGCTGATGGAGGGTTTTCTTGCTCTCAGCTTTTGCAGCCAATTAATATCTGCTCAGAGAATGAGTCACTCTTGCAGCGTTAATATTCAGGTAATCTCGTGTATATCAAAAAATCAAATTAGTGTTTTATATATTGTGTTCGGAGGTGATTTGTATTCTGCGGTACGCCACCTCCTGTCATGCTGAAAGGCTCAGAAAACATAAACCAAGCACTTTCATTATTCTCCAACTGCATTGTGATGCCACTTGTAATCACGGTAGGCAACAGCGTACATGGACATGCAGGCAGAACAGCATCGTAGTCAAAAAAAAAAACAAAATAGAGCATGTCTTTGTAATCCATGTCAGAGAAATTTGTTTTGCCTCTGTATTTTCCAATTCCTCCTCAAATGTTTAGATTTGCTTCATGGGGCCTTTTTCTGTTCCCCCCCGGTGGGACATGGTGCACACCTTTATGCCATTGTTCCCCACAATATCTGAACTTGTATTCATTTTCTGCTCCGAGTAACTTCTGTGGTTTGACCTGATTGGAAAAAATTTAAGGTTTCAGCGTCCCAGATATCGTGTTGTCTGAAATGTCAGCACAGAAAATCACATCAATTCTGCTGCTTTTTGTGTTGTTTCTGTTCTTCGCTTATTTATTCATTTATTTTACTCGAGAGGGAAAACAGCCAGACTGGCGTTTTTTCTGTAAAAGAAGACAAAAATTAAAAATCAGAACAGGAAATTACAGCCAAAGCAAGATCAAGTTTTTTTTGTTTTGTTTTGGGTTTTTTTTCCTGATCGAGAATTTGAATTCTGATTTTCATCTTTGACTCTGTTTCGGCCAGCAAAGAAGAACAAACTTGCTGCATCTCCTGCGAAATGAAGAAGTGATAAAGCACAACAGCAGTGAGTGAAATGCTCCACTGATCAGAGCGTGAAACTGTTTTACCACAGCAGGATGTGCCTTACAGCACAAAAACTGTACAAAAACAAAACCATTGTTCACTCATCCGTTCACTACATGGCTGTTTTTTGCATTTTTGTTACAGCTGTTTGTAGAGATTTTATTTTTAGTTTTTTTCAGTTATATGTTGTATAAATAAGCAGTGGCAGAATAGAACCAAAATGCGCAGCAAATGTTCATTATTTCTTAAGAGGATTCATTTTCTTTCATTGTCCTATGTTTCTTAAAAACTGCACATACATTATGCTCCTATTTTACTTCTGTTTTTTTTAACAAATAATATCACTAATATCAGATAATATCACTTGATTTGATCTGTCATAACAAATATGCAAAGCTTAACTTCATAAATATCATCTTTGAATAGCTATAAGCTGCATTACTCATATGCGTTTGAGTAAAAACTGCATTGTGCCTTCTGTTCAGGACAACTTCATTGTTTAACAAATAAAAGAAAAAACAACAAAAGAAAAAACTATAAAACTAGCTCTGTAAAGTACACCCCAAAAATGATTTAATGTACAAAATATTTAAGCCAAATAAATTAAAGAATTCAAATTTCAACCTGTATGTATACAGTTAACATTAAATAAGAGGCATTTCTAATAACCCTCTTATAAGAGTGGATGTATACTTTAATGTATTTTAATCTAATTGTGGATTCAAATCCACATATTTGAATTCACAATTAGCTCAGTTTGTATTGCTCAAACTTATATTCACATCTTAAGTAAGATAAGATGTAAATATTAAGTAAGGTTCACACCATTTTATGCCTTTAATGCCCTTTGTGCTCTTCCTTTTTACCCTTCCAAAACTGTCATTTAAGACCACACTCAACCAATAGCATTTAAAATGAGTGTGCTTTGAACTTCGTCATTCCCGTGCTACTCTGATCTGAACCCATGCAGGCAAGGTGAAGTCTACATCAGCTTCTCATATTTACATATGAACTGCAGTGATTTCCCTGTGGCCTCTCCCTGGCCTTGCAAATACCGCATGACACAAAAACCAGGGGTGATGCATGGTATTAATGTGAAACTAAAGCTGGTGGCTAAACCAGTGTGATACGCCACGTAATTGCAGCTCCCAGCTGAATGGGCCATAAGCCACCAGAGATCTACTGACCTTGGTGAAAGTTAAAATGGACCCCACGCTTTCACATGACCCAGTTTGTCACAGAAATCTCAGCAGCACATTAAACAACTCTGAAATGATGTTGGCAATGACCAGTCGCAGCACAGGTAGAGAGAAAGCTGGTTTAAGAGGCAAGTTATTATCTGCCATGAACCCCAGGGAGTAAACTGTGAAGTCATTTACTAACATTGCCTCATTGATCGTTTAATATGTCAGTGTTTAAAAAATAGAAAAAAAAAAAAAAGGTTGTACAAAATGGCTTCAGAAAACATATTTATAAGTGACAGACCTCTGCTAACTGACCAAACAACTTACTGTCCCTCCTGGAGCACACTGCTGTTTGCAACTCCGCCGTACTCATGGAAGAAATTTGTAGTACTTGAGCTGCTGCCTCGCAATCATTTGGATGACAAATAACATGACATCTTTCAAAGCGACAGATGCTTCCGACTTCGTTTCCTATCACTCTTCTTCCTTTCACACGGAGGCCTGCTTGGCACATCTGTTCCCTCAACAGTAAAGCAAAAGGCGGGAAAGATGGCTGAAAATGCCACTCTCATTAATTTTCTTTGTGAAACGTGAACAAGCAGTTTTATTGGGAAACAAGAGGTTAATTGTGAACGACACCTGAGTTATGAATCCAACCGGAATTAAAGAGGAAAAAAATCCCCCTGTCTTCCAAATTGTATCGTTTCTGGAGAATTGTAGTCAAACACACCATGTTTTTGTTTAACAGGGTTCCCAGAACTAGTTTTAAAACCATTGTAGTGATAGGAGGAACTCCATAGTGACATATAATAATAATAATAATAATATTAGAAAGATATCTTAGAAATATTTCTACTTCCGTGCTCAGATTCACAACGAGAAGCATGTGCAAACATATTTCGTACCAGCAAATAATTTAGTGAATTTAGCACAAAATGTTTATGGTGCAAATTGAAAAAAATAAAATAAATAAACATTTAAGCTTCTAATCCAACTAAAGACATATATGCCCTGATGGTGTTAGGCTACAGAACGTAAAAAAGCTTTAATTATTCTTCCTAATGGGTTTGTTGAAAAAAAAAAGTTTAACCAGTACGAAATTTTTAATTCTGTAGCTGAACTTCATGAAAGTTGTTCTAAACAGAAAAAGATGAAGGTTTCCAATAGACGTCTCTGTTATAACTTTTTATAAAAGTAAGAACTACCCGATGAAGCATATAATATCCTGACAGGATATAACATCTCATAAAAACTTGGTGACTAAATGGTGCAGATTACAGTCTCTTGCGTGGAAGATTAAAGGCTCCCTCCCTGGTCCACTTAGAGAGGTGCCAGCCGCTCTTGTACCTGTAACATACACTACAACTCCTAATTGATTTTACAAGGCAGCTTAGGCTCTAATTGCTGCTTTGCCCAGGGATATGGCTGATCCAAATGGCTTAACAACTTCTCTTTTTTGGGAGATTTCCATTCATGAGAGAGCCGGAATGACGGGAACAGAATAAAAACATGTCAACAGCAAGTCCTCCAATACCTTTAGATCAAACTGATCTAACGATCATCAGTTACATGATAATAATAACTAAAAAAGAAAAAACAGTAATTTGCTGCAGCAGTGCATCAATTGGCATTAATCAGTGTAACGGGAATCTTGATTTTAATTCACATTCAGATTACGTTAACTCAGTTCAAGTGACCAAAAAGTAGCTTCAAACACTTCAGCTGCCATACTGTGACATATTTGTGAACTCCATTTTCACACCCTGGATAGATCTTAAGGGTCTCACACCGTCTGTGTTATCCTCAAGTAAAGTATTGAAGTGTATTGCTGACAGAATATAATTTATATAAATGTCACTGCACTAGTTTTTGCTTGGGGTCTCCTCCATTACCAATATTGAAATTCCTAGTATTTTAAAGTAATTAGTAGGAATTACTTTAGATCAGTTTGTCCTGTAACACTGTGGAAATTCTCTTCAAAGCGGCCCATGAACAGGATTTATTAAAGCTGAATAGTGTCTAACATTAAAACTGCAAATTGCTGCAGACTGGTGTTTGTAAAAAAAAAAGATTCTCTGGATGGTGATGGTAGAGTGGTTTTCGAAAGTAGTAAAGAGATGGGCTTGAAAAATGTCTTCAGTTTTATTTGCCTGTTTATTGTATTCCTTTAGCTCAATGATTTTTGGTTTTGAGTTTATGGTCCACAAATTAGCTGATTTGGATCTGCTTGTAAGGCAACTCTTCAGTGTAAAGTACCAGTCACTGGATATGATCATCAATTTTTGTCCGCATTATACGATGGATTTACCTGTCTTGTTTGTGTGATTACTACCAAAAAATCTATTCACATCTATTCACTTTAAGGGAAATGTGCTGATTTATTAAACAAGTACTTATTCTAACCCTCAAAACAATCTATTCTCAGCTGAGACTACTCTTTGGTTATTGCTGCTGTTTATTTAAAATGTTAACTCTCTAAGGTCTGGCTCTGTCTCTGATTGACCTCCATGTTGTTGTTGTTGTTTTGTTTTTTTTTTTTTTTTTTTTCCCACATCCAAATCTGCCCTTCAAACAGCTGAAAGCTGAATAGACAGGGAATTATGGATGGGAATAATCTGACAAATTAAATGCAGTTTCATGAGGCTGCTCAGGCGGAAAATAGATTGGATTATGATTTGAGACAGTCGAAATGCAAAGGGAAGAGATTGTAGAAAAATAATATATCACTCAGCCCACAAACTGCTGTGCCTGGAAATAAGGCTGAGGCTGCAGCCTCTTCTGTGTGATAAAAGAAGAGCATTTTACTGTCTCCCTTTTGCAACCTTAAAGGCATAGTGCAAATGTTATTAAATGTGGTTCTTTGAAGCCATCAGTAATAGTTCCCTTATCTCTGGAAAAGAGATGTCATAGTGCATTGAGTTTGCAGAAAAGTAAGGAAACAGAAATTGGAGAAAAAGACAAAACCGTCTATTTGTTTATCCGTCCATCTCTCCACCGCATGCCGCTTCCTGTTTCTGTGTGTTGGTTGAAGGGTTCAGTTAATAAAAACACTTTTCTAATTGTACTTTAACTGTACAGAAAAACGCAGAACTCTGGAAGTTTAAACCTGGAAAAATATGCTTTATTGGAAAATGTGTTCAAATTTTGAACACAACAGAGTAGTAACTCAAAACGTTGTTCATTTAAGAAAAAAAGCTTCAAACTTTAAAATAGTTTCATATGAAGTTATAAACAGACAATACATATAGTCTCAAAGAGATCAACATTTTCTTAATTGAGTTTTATTAAACAGCATAAATCTGATTAAAAGGAGGGTTCCTCTGACTACTTGTTAATATTCACTTTTCTGTACATATATGCTGCATGCAAGGGAACAGTTTCTAATAGTTACTTCACAGAACCTTATTTAAAAAAAAAAAAAAAAAAAAAGCTCCGCAATTCCTCTTTAAATTTTTTCTTTTAAAGCATTTGAGAGAAATAAACTCTGCAAAACAAGTAGTTTTTTTTTTTGTTTGTTTGTATGTAGCTTGTCAGAAGTGCAGGGTAATTATTGAAACATATGGGCGACTAGCCCTGCTCTTAACCCTCTCACTAATGATGCTTGGCTTTTACAGAAGGGCATGGGAAGGACACTCATGCCATTAAATGGTGTAGTTGTACCAATGGAGAGCTATGACTTCTCCTGCAGCTAGACAGAGCACTGTGCGGGGGGAAAAAATAGTTTAAAATGAAACTATAAAACACTGAAAAGCAGCCACAAACCCACACACTGCAGGCAAACAGAGTTTTGTGTCACTGCTAACATCATTTATTTCAGTTGCATGATAAAATTGTCGCCAAATCAAGCTTTTCCTGGGTACATTTTTTGGATATTGCCTAACTCTTAGCCACATGAATGAAACCCAGAATATATCCCTTCATCAAAATCCATTTGGGTGGCTTAACCAAAATATAATGTTGATGTTTATTTGCTGGATAAACTCACTGTTCATGTATAGAAGAAAACCCTTTACTGAATATCTAATATTACTAATATTGTGCTCTCTGTCTAATTGTATCTTTTCATGTGAACACAAAACTACAACACTAACCTAATTTTTGTCACATCAAAGCCTTTCCTCGGACAGCAAATTTAATTTAATTTCATTCCAGACAACTCACTTCAACTCCATTAATTTTCTTTGCTGAATGGAATCAGGAAAGATGCCTGTCTATAATGCCAGCTAGCTTGAGGCATGTTTTCCCCCCATGCCACTGCTCGGACGTTGTGGCACTCTCTCATGTTAATGGACTGGACGATTACCATCCACGGTCCGTGCAAAACATGCATACATGCCCCAGGTACATCTCAGTGTGACCCAGCCAGCACCAGCTTTTGTTCATGTGGTCTTCTAGCTATAGGCAAAAAGTGATGCTGCTACAGAATGGACTAAAAGCTTTGGCAGACAGAAAGAGATCCCGACACAATGGCTGAGGCCGACCCAGAAACGGCAATTGAAAATATCTTCACAAAATTCATCAGAAAGTTAGATACGTTTGCTGCAGTGTGTTACCATGAGCGGCAGTTACTTAAAGAACTAAATATTTGGATTTAACATATCTGGACGTGGCTGCACAGTGGCACAGTTGGTAGCACTGCCACATAAATGAGCAAAAACTCTGAAAAGTTGAATTTGTAATAGTTGTTTACATGAAGAAGATGTGGTCATTTATGTGTTTAAGCCTTCGACATGATGGACGGCGTACTTTCTTTTACCATCACTGTGTACAGTAAACAAGTGGAGAGTTTAAAAACAATGGTCTCTTGTGGTCTCTGATAGTTTCCAGTTCCTATATGAATCTCCCCAAGAAAAATTATGTAGATCTAATGGAAAGTCAGAATATCAGATTGGAAAATAGATATGGTAAGGTATCGGGAGAATATAGTTGAAAATGTATTAGAACTACTACAACTCATAATGTGTATCTGATCACATCTTAAAGCAGAGTACCACAGTCTGAAGCTGTGTCGCCAAAAGAAAACTGAAAGTCTGCAAGTCTGTCATGAGGCATCCAAGCACATTTCTCATTTAGCTCATACTACAAACTTTACCTGACTAAACCGACGAAGTTGTTCTCACATAAACTTGCTTACTGAGATTATATAAATAGTGTTGACTAGTCTCCACTTTCTTTAAATTAGCATTGGACAATGGAGACCAGATGGTCTGGTCGTCCAATTGTTACATTTGGCAGTGTGAGCTGATCTGTCGAATATCAGCGCAAAATTCTTAGCTGCTTTCACAACAGAGCAACTGGAAAAGCAGCTCTTGGATTGATTTCCTCCCTCATCCGACGCAGGTTGAAGATTTCTGACAAAGACATATGGAGGAGAGAAATGCACAACAGCAGGTGGTCCAGTCTCCAATCTGAGATGTTTTCACTTGATGGTTTCAGACAACATGCACCTTCAGATGAGCAATGTATGCAGCGTTCGCAAGCAGGTGGGCGCACTGATTCAGCTCAAACACAAACTCAGCAGAAGGCGATGAATCTCTACTGCAACGCAAATGGCCCGGGAGCTTTCTGCTTCAAAGAATCATGGGCTAAAGTTTACAATTTCTGATATTGTCAACTGAAAAAAATTCAGGGCTTTCTTTCAAAATAGGCAAATTCCTTTGATTCCAAGTTTTATTTCTGCATCTTAATTTCACCTCAGTTACTGTCTCCTCAGCTCAGCAGATCTTTGAGAAATGGTGTCTTTCACCTTCACTCCATTTGGACTTGTGGAGAGACGCTGTCTGGGCTTTGGCAGATGGACTGATAGCCAGCTCTGTGGAATGGCAGCTGTTAAAGGGCTTTTTAAATTGCACCCAGGTTGATGGGTACCTGTCAGCAGGGCAATGGACAGAATTCGGAAAAGGAGAGGGAGAAAAAGCAGAAATCGGGAGGTAAAGGTGAAGCAGAGTGGGGCTGGAGGACAGTGACCCTGACACCAAGGGTTAGAGAAGAAAAATGTTTGTGAAAAAGTGAAAGTACTAAGGCAGAAATATCATAAGTGGGTTATTGAACTCAATCTGGCAAATTAAAGAGGTGACAATAGCAAACGAAGTACAGCCCTGAACAGTAATTCATTTGCTTGCATTAAAGCTGGTACTACGTTTGCCAGCTTTAATGTTCCCCAAACTACAAATGCATTCAAAATAGTCGCTTGTCCAATTAATCATTAAAACCATAGTAAAAAGATAGTAATCACCTTTAAAAGCATTGGTTTTAGAAAATCTGTACCCCCAATGTCAGAAAAAAATATCTGCCTACATACAGATTTTGTTTTTTTATCACATTCAAATGCTTTAGAAAAATGTCAACAGCCGATAGACAAACCGAGTAAAACCATGAACCAGATTACAGATATTTAATAAATTGGTAACCAAATCAACTTGTCCCATGTCAAAATGCAACAGCCCCTAACTTGCAGATGATGAGTAAACTGTTGATAATCAAATCTGTTTTTTCACTTTCACTTGCCACATTCATGTCTGAGTTAATAAATAAAAAATATCACCTATGTGGAACTTTCTGGATGGTTACATCTTAGTGTGGAGGAAAAGTACTTCAATATGTCCCTTTCTTTATTTTTACGAGTTCTCTGTTTAGTATTTTAGGCACACTATAGGAAGATGGTTGCCTACATGTGCTGGGGTAGATTTGCTCTATAAAAGGGATATCTGAAGATTTCCTATTTGCATGATAGACTTTATTCAATCAAGACTGCTTCCAGCATCAAAGTAGGCAAACCACAACGATGTAATGGGAATTTGTTTCAATGACCTTCGACCACTTGGATTATGTGAGTGTTCATGTGTCTACTACTTCTTCAACATTTCAGAGAAAGATCCTCAAACATTGTTCTGTTAGTGTGATGATCTGGAGCTGCTTTAGGACATAATGTGGTGTCATTAACGGAACCATGAATATTGCGATCGGAATATTTTTTGACTGTCGGTTGGTGTCCTTAAATTCATGTCATGTAGCAGGACTAGTTGCCAATTGCTCCTGCCGAGGTCGGCACAACTTATTAGTCTTTGGAGGGGGGGGGGAAATTATGTAACCCTGTCACAAACTTTTGTAAATCAGCGACCCTAAAAAAAAAGTCAACAACCATCTCACACCATCTTTGCAGATTTAAAATTGAAGTTTGAATGTAAATAATGCTGACACGAGACTCTATGTTGAAATGCAGTTAGCTTAGCTTTGGCATGTTTGTTGTTTGACTTGATGGCAATGAAATGAAATGTTAGTCATACATCACATTTTCCTAATGAGCTCTTTTTTTTTTTTCCATAACTTGAAAGCTGCTTAACATCTGAGAAGTTTGGATAGTACTGCAGCTTAGGTGTTTTCCACCAGTAATGCATGCTAGCACAAGCTTAAATTAGTATACTAATTTAAGCTTTAGTCTTAGCAGGTCTGGTGCTAGCATGCCCTTTAGGCTCACTCTGCAGCACATTTTTGTCTACTTTTAGCAATAGTGTACAGTTTCTGTGTACTATTTATACTATTGTGTGAAAAATGTCCAAGGCATCATATTTCAGATTCTATTTATTCAAATTGAAATTCTACTGATTTCACAGTTGCGATTTGCAATGTGGAAAAACTGCATTCAGCTATTTACATAGCAGGGGAACGCTGTTGTTGCCTTGTAATGCGACTCTTTCAGCCTGACTGCCTAATACTGCCTTGCTGTGGCTGTGCTGTGCAACAGATGGCGTTCTAAGAAGGTCATCATGTCTGTTTCAACAGTTGCTACACACCCTGGCAGCATTATTAGGGGCTATTTAGAGCATAATGTACTGTCAAGGTGTTGTCAAACAGCAGCTGAATAAATGTAGCCCTTGTTAGGAATCTTCTTAACTTGCTGAAGATCCCTTTGAGAGTTTACGATCTGTTCACAGTAAAAAGCTAATTAAGAGTAAATGATTCAAATGTTTTTTTTTAATTTTACATGTCAAGTTTTCTATTTCTGGAGGCTCTCTGTATTATCTGACACCTCGGGACATCATGAACTTAAACAAAAAGGTCGATAATTATTATTTAGTTTTTGTTTATTTTTTCCCCCTTTTTGTCCAGGGATTTTATTATTCATGTAGTACTTGATTTCTCACTTGCTTGGGAAATCGAAGCTGAAAATGGTTTTCCACAAACACTCACATAGTATGCCTCAGAAAACAAATTGTTTGGCCTCTTTATGTTGAAAAAACCCCAACTAACTCCATAAGGTCTTGAAAGAACTAGTGTGGCTACGTAAAGGCCGGTTATTAGCCATAAATCTACAAAAGGTGGCTGGACCTCTCCCTTATTGCACACTGATTGCTGTGGTATAACTATTAATCATTTTCTGCATTCCCCACGGGTCAAAAAACCCTCTTTAGCAGAGGGATGGATCAGACACTGCAGGACTGGCAATTATCTGAATCCAAATTCTCTGTGGTGTTCTGCTCTCTCATTTGCTTCTTTTCAAATTATGCTTGCATTGGACTCCACTAATGGAAGATGTGACTAATGCTGGGCATCATCCAAAACTGCTATTATTATTATTATTATTATTATTATTATTATTATTATTATTATTATTATTGTTATTGTGTGTCTAGAGAAGTTGTGATAAAAGTCACTTTTTGCTCAGTGTGTCACAGTCAAACCAATATTGACTTATGATGATTGCGGCAAGTGTTTCTCAGATTTTCTATTTTTGAATGTGCACAACATCCTGCACAAGTAATTTTTCTCCATTACTAATGTTTTGCATTTTGTTATAACGGCAAACTTAAAGGTATTTTATAAGGATTTGTGTAGAGGAAGAAAAAATTTGATCAGACCAAAATTTGAACTTCATGGCCATCATGCAAAATTAGTTTTGGAAAACAAACGCTGTACATAAAGCCTGAACACACTTCCTGAAAGATTTTGGCAGAAGTATCATGCTGTGGGGTTGCTTTTCCTTAGAATTTGAAGTAGGCTGGTCAGGGTTGAGGAGATTATAGATTTTACAAATGCTTCCCAAACAATATGGGAAACATTCCCATCACTTTTGGGAATGCCTCTCTTTGGTGTGGACAGTAAAGTTGTCAGAGTTTATGGATCTTAAGTACAAAGCAAGAAGGTGGATCAAAAAAATAATATTAATAATCGCAATTCAGAAAGAAAAAAACAGAACATGGTCGCAGCATCATAATGCCATGGAAATACTATTTTTTTTCACAAGTGACACGGAGATTGGCCTTCACCTTCCAGCAGGATATCAAACTCCACACATACAGAGAGCAATAAGTTTCACAAAGTATTCACTTTGCAAATGAAGAGAAATGCAAACCACAATCATCACATTTTTATTTTGAAAAGGCCCCCCCCAAAAGAGAAACGTTTTATCAATTTTCTTCCCCTTCAGAATTATGCACTATTCTGTGTTGGTATATCGCATAAAATCCCAATTGAATCACACTGAAATTTGTGGTATAATGTGGCAAAATGTGAAAAAGGTCAAAGGGTGGGAATACTTTTGCGATGTAAAATATAATTTATGTTCTTTCAAACTATCGCCAAGCCCAGGCATTGCACAGCTGTGTAGCTATCAAACCAAAGCTGTTTAGCCTCAGTAACTATGATGTAGCGTGCGTATAAACCAGGAATAAATTCCCCCGTCAGCATTATGACATCAACTGTTCAACCACTCAGCCTCTACACTCTGCAGTCATATTTCTCTGCCAGAATCGATTCTATCAATAACAACCACTGGCAAGCTTGAATTTTATGTTGCGGTCTGAAAAAATAAATACGGCAAAGTTGCATAGCATTGACATATTCTGCTCGTCATTGTCACTTTTGTTTGATTTCCCTTTTTTCTTGGCTTTGAATCTGTTGGTACTCTGACACCACATGCGTGCAATCGCCATGATATTCTTCCAGTTGATCTTTAATTGTTTCAGGCAACCTTTCGGTGTGAACTTAACCAAGAAGTTCTCCTTCCTATTTCCAACTTTCTAATTTCTCCTTAATGAAATCTGCTGGAAACGTTCAACCAGTGACTGGACGTCTGTGCCAAAGACTGAATTTTTGAAACAGACTGGAAAATTACAAAGCTTTAAGTGTCAGACACACAAGCCTGCCAAATGTAATCAGTGGGTAATAAATGTTTGCCCTTTAACACGGTAAGAGTCTGGAACAGTAGTGCATCAGTGCAAGGCAACAGATCATTCTGTCGGTCTGGGTTTTAGATTCAATCCATTATGAACCTTTTCCAATAAGTGGCATTAGTTTATAGTTTATGTTTTTTATTCTGTGTAGACCTTCATCTAATGTTTTGTGTTTTCTCGTCTTACAGCTCATGATCTGCTGGGAAGTTTGCTTGAGTGGTGAAAGGTATGTTTTCTAATGGAAGATTTTCTGCTGTTCAGCAAATGAAGCTTCCATTTCTTTATCAGTCTAATTATTGTCTTAATGCTGGTGGCAGCAAAATGGAAACTCTGAAGAAGAAGAAGTGAGACTGTTGGGGCCTTGAATTCTGGTCTCCCTGCTGCTTAATTAACGTGGTCTCTGAGCCCAGGAGGCACTGCTTTAGAAAGGCTTTCTTTGCAGTGTCTGGCAGAATTAAACGGCGTCACCTGCGATGTTCCTGGTGCTGTAGTGGATTTTGAACTTATTAGATTGCCAGCACTCGAAGTGTGCACAAGAGCAATGACGCAGTATTGATATTTGTGTGTTTGTTAAGTGATTGTTGACAGTAAAATCTCTAAGTACACAGTGAGGGAGTCTTCTGAATAATGCATCCCTAACTCGAAATAGATTTTTTCAGACTTCTGATCTTATGTCAAGATGACTCGGTTTCTAATAAACCGCAGTTATGACATACGGTGGTACTTTAATAAACTTAAAAATACAAGGTTTTTTTTTATTAACAATATTGGAAGTTGTTATTTATGCTTAATCTCATTTGCCTGGGATTGAAATTTGACAGAACCTCCTCTTAAGTTCAGAAATAGCCACAGCTTGTTTCATATTCTGTGAATGTATAAATGGTAATGCAGTTGATGTATATTGTAAATGTAACCTGGGGGACAATTTATATCCTGGTTTAAATTGGTGGTGTCAATTGATTAAAAATTTAATTGGTAGACTTGAAAGGAATGGTGTTCCGCTCCGTCTGCCACATTCCAACCAATTAAAATGCAATCAAATGTTAGATTTTTATGTAATTTTTATTTTTTTGCAGCAAAAAGCAGATCATTTTTTGTACATGAATAATTAAGAATTTCAATAATCATGGCATCACAGATTTGGTAAAAAAAAAAAGACGACAAAAAAATAATTTTTCTTTGACATCAAAGTTTGGCCCTGTTGAATAAAACAATTTAAAGGTTAAATTTTCCTTACAAATTTTTGTTACTGAATCAATTATGCAGTACTTAATTAGATAATACAAATGGCAGCAAAGCCTTTGATTTAGGAATAAATGGCATGGATCTAAAAAAAAAAAAAACACTTGAGGTTGTACTTGATTTAAAAGGCATGCTGTCATTGGTTTTACACATATTTGAATTAAACTATTCCATCAACCCCTTCGAAAAATGCTTTAATTAAAATGAAGACTTTAATTAAAGCATTTGGAATAACATTCGAGATTGCTCCTACCACTTCAGATGTTTACAGTTTAAAGTTAATTAGCTTGCTGAGTCCAGGAAGCTACGCCACATCACAAAGTCAACTATGGACCATAAACTCCACACCGGCCGGGTTTCTTAGATTGCTGCTTTATTTTTCTTTATTTTATTTTTCCACTCACTGCCTTTGAGGTTGCTATCTTTACAATCCAGCTCCAAGTTTCAATGGATGACTCACCGACTTCACCACGTCCAGCTGTGAGATGTTCCACCAGCCCACACCCTCATTTTCAGAAATATATTCTCCACCTGGAGCAAACATCAGTAAAATCTCCTCTGTTGTAAAAAACATTTGCTTTTATCAAAGCGCTTTAGAAGACAATGGCTTTTGAAAAAAAAAAAAAAAAAAAAAACATTGTGATGGAGAAACATCAGTTGATGTGCAGGAGAGTTAGAGGATTGCTTTAGGCAACAACATGACAAGTAAAATCTGTTTTTTTTTGTTTTTTTCTTTTTCTTTTTTGGCTGATTACCATAGCTGCTACATTAAACTAGTGGATGTAATTGTTTCCTCTTCATCCCAGAAAATGACTTTAGGATGCAAAGTGTTGTTACTATATATTGAAAGCATCTTTCCAGAATACACTTTTAGCCTTTTTTGTAAACTACTAAAATAAGAAATTTAGCATAAGAAAATAAGTAAAACCTATTTCAAAAGTCTTACAATCATAAGCATCCTTATTAACATTTATTCATCTGTAGGGTTGTTCTAGATGTAACTGCTGTTTTCTGCTGTCTCCTTGTTTCAGCTGATCATGATTTGGGAATAGTTTATAGCCTTGGGACATAATTATGATAAGCCTTGGACATGCCATGCACTGTTAGTCAGCATCACTTTTACTCCGTTATCCTCTTCCTGCTTCGAGCTCATAGGAAGTCTCTGTGTTTGAGGGAGTACGTCTCTATGCAGACACTTTACTGCGTAGATTCAGACTTTGCGTAGAACCGCAGGCGATCACATAGTTTAGGGACAGCAACCGCCCCAAAATACCTAATACTTAACACTCTGAATACTTAAGACCTCATCCACCTCAAACCACCCCAAAGAAATGCTTTAACAGTTAAAACACCAAATATACCTTAGGAGTCATTAATATCTTCTGTGGAAACTGTCTTAGCACAACAGCTAGAATAACAGCTAGAATATAACTATATTGTCATTAGAAATATCTTATCTTGTTTGTAATTTTAATTTGACACATACACTTGTTGCACTGCACTGAGGCAAGCTTCAAACAGCTGGAAAAAATAAGAACAGTATGAGTAACTGTAATTACTCTTACACCTCGAAAATGTAACCAGTCCATGACTGTTTGCTAAAGTAAAACATATTTAAGCTATTTGAGGGCCGCTCTCCCAACCCTGCTGGCAGCTTTAATTATAATTGTTTTACGTCTGCGCTACAGTTTCATTCAAAATGATGGGAAGGCACACTGTCTGTTTCATGGATTTGAAAGTAAAACACCTTTAATTTTCAGTTGGAACATAATTGGTCTTTTTTAAAAAAAAAAAAAAAAAAAAAGGAACTTTTGCAAGAAATTGCATTAAGCAACTTTCTGTATTGTTGTTGTTCAGCTTGTGTCTTTGCAAGGCAGGTTTGCAGAGGGCTTTCTCCACCTATAGGCAGAACATGTGAGGGCAGATGAAAGCAGCTTTGAGGATGTTGCCCACGACTGGGAGGAACAGCTCTTCCTCCACCACCTTTCTCTTTCTGATCTCCATTCCCCCCCCCCTTCTTCATCCCTGTTTTTTTTCTAACCTCTCCTATTCCACTGCCACTCTACCTCGCTATCTCCTCTTGCCTGCCTCTCCCCTCCCTCTGTTGTTTGCCTATCCAATTTTGCCTGCACATCCAGCCCACTCCTTCTCCTCAGCCACTGCTGTCTCCATGCTGGTTCTCATCTCAAACTGCTTTGCTCCCTGTACTTACACAAACGTATATATGTACATATATATAATATATATTTCTTTTCTCTTTTTTCCCATTAATTCTCAAGTTCTTATTCCCTTGCATGAGTGAAGCACTATTGATTAGAAATGTATTAAAGTTCGGGATTATACAGGCACGAATCATCATCTGAGACTAGCTTATTATTTATACTCGTAGCAAATTTTGTACTACAGCATTCACTTCACGCTTTGTGTAATTTGTGCGGGGCTGTTGCTTTGAATCTGCGCTTGTTTAAAGATGTAAATTTATACATGTTAAACACAGGGTTCAGGTGTGAGCCCAGAGCCATTTCAGGGAAAAATCCCCTTCGGTCACAGCACATGGCCCACACGCGGGTGACAAGATTTGTGCTTCTGTGACTCCATCACAAAGGATTAATGTTACAAAGTACAGGAAGGGAAAAAAGAAAGTGGAAGAAACTAAACTAGGAACTTGGAAAGTAGAGATATTTACAGCTCTGCTTATAGGAAGTACAGCACAAGAAAGACTGGATAAAGGTCATGTTGCTGTTGAAGCAGACTTGTATTTCCCCCTAGACCTACTTATTCTTGGCAAACAATACTTATTTCACATTGTCCAATGTACAGTGAGTTGGAGGTTTAAAGGTAAAGTTCTCCCAGTGACAGTGTCTATTGTACAGTCGCTACCTCCAAATGGCACAACAGGCTCAGCCGAAAGAGATTAACATTGAAATAACAAAACCTGTGTACAAACAAGAAGTCTCACTTCAAACAGTAAACAGCATAGATGTGAATCCTTGTCTTCTACATTTTTCGCTCAAAACATGTAGATAATTTAGTGAAGATAATTTTGATACTTAGTAATAATATCACTAACAAGTGTGGTAAAACTACCCCAAGAAGTGCATTTATTCCAAAATGTCATGACGGAAAAATCATACCAAGACAGTTATTATTTTTCACCCAGTGTTTTGACTTAAAGTATTTCGCGGAAACGGCTGCCAAATATGTTGTACAAAATTTTCTGAAGACCTTTCCCTTTTTCATTATTACACTGCAAGCACCTAAACAAATTAAAGATACAAAAGTCTCTGTCTTCCTCCTTCCCCCTTCTGTTGGTTGTCAGTATGTGTTATTGATTTTTAAATCTGAAACACACCGAGCTCCTTCTTGGACCTTAGATACTAAGGGAGTGGATCTCCCTCCAAAGTAAGCTTAAAAACTAACATTGGTCTTTTGTGCAGCTGCCAAATAAAGAATGTATAAACGCTCGACGTAGCCAGGCCATGAATAGACACTACAAAAATAAAAAAGAAGAAATAAAAGGCTTTATACTGTTTTTTTAAGTAACTGCATTAATTGATCAAAAAAACTATCATACCATCAGATTTTGTTTTTTATACAAAATATCAGACATTGTTTATTTCTATATGCAAAACAGATTTTAAAATGTATAGGTAATTTTGAGGTGATCATACTGTCTAGACAAAATGTAGTAATTGGTGCTTTTATTTATTTTAACCTAGGATGTCATTATTGCTCTGATTGTGTCATGTCATTTTGAACAGTGGCCAAAGCTTATTAGACTCTCTTCCAAATGGAAAAGACAAGAGAATGTCATTTTCGTAAGGCAGATTCATATTGATTCGCATAAGTCTGAGTAGTGGCTCCAGATAATAAATAATATTAACAATGATAATGCCTACTTGCCTAAATTTGCCCATATCTACAGTCGCAACTGAATTTACGATAAGTAAGATCAGACAAGGTTCCAGATTATTCTCACCACCACACAGCGAGAAAAATCTCAAAGATTTCTTCCATAGGAAAAAACGTTTTATCTTGTTGTTTCAAAGTCCATATAACAGCAATTTATTTATTTGTCCTCACTTAAGGTGTGACAACAAATGGGAAAGGTGGTTTAAACTAGACCTTACTATGACCTAATTCTCAATAACAGTGTGTGTTATCCACATTATCAAAATTGTGACTTTGAAACAAACTAATATAAGGTTGTTGTTGTTTTTTTAAACTTTTTATTTAACCACAAGGTTAAAGATTTAATTTTCTTTAAACCTGTACACAGCTGACAAAACCCTCCCGTTCTGAAGGAAATATAGTGAATGTCTGCAGCCAGGTGTGCATGCAAGAGACAACAGGCAAAGATTGTCAGTTTTCATAGGTCATGCATGTTGATGAAGAAACATATGCATTTTTACCAATAACAAGTTCAGACCTGGTTCTTCAGGGGAAAAAAAAAACCTTCATGAAGTTGTAAAGGAGTGTAACATCTTGATGTCATCACAATGATCCACATTTGGTTCTGGCTTCTCCTTCTTAAATGGGCTGACAATTTTGATGCCACTCTTGAAAAGAACTAATATGAACACAACAAAGCACAGCTCTGAACACAAGATTTCCGTAGGCCATCAAGTTTCTTCTTTACCTTCATCCCATTTCACCTCACGATAGAGTTTATAACCTTCCCTGTTTTTATGCCTGCTGGTATGTCTATACTTTTCTTCCTGAATGTAATTCACTGTTTGCTATTCAGAAAATCTGGGCAGCTTGTTTGCCATTGATTTTATTCGCAGGGATTCTATATTTTACTCTGTGGATATCAGAGCAATTGTTTCCAAGTGCTCGCATGAATCAATGCTTTCTTGGGTTCCGCTCTGGAGACTGCACACAGCTCAATACCTCCAATTTATGTTTTAATTACAATGATCCAGTTGCTAGCTGCTTGACCCAACTTTTACATTCAGCCCCAGCAATCCCACCAGCATGGATTGGATTTTAGGTAGTATTTTAGAATCTGAACATGTAGTAATTGTTCATCTCGACCATGTTGGTCATAATGACGATGTGGGGTCATTTCGGATTTGCTGATTTTGGCATACATTTGAGGCAAATTGAGGCAAGTCGCCCTGACTTGCAGTGACGCTTTCAACAAATGCAAGGCAAAATGTGGTACATTTCATAATTTGTTCTCATTTTTATGAACAAAAAAGCAACAACAAAAAAAACACATCTTTGATTTTTTTTTTTTTTTTTACAATATTTGACTCCAAATTGGAGTTAGCTTTCTCTCTCTGTTTGTTATTTTTCTGTTTCTAATTGACAAAGGCAGTATATCATTTGATCACTTGCCATTAGGTCTGATTCCTTCACTCTGTGTACCATATAAGTGGCTTCTGGCAATCTTAAAAGCCATAAATTCTATTGAGACCTGTAATTAAGAGTGGATCAATGCCGGCAGTTGCTTTCACCGTTTCCCAGGAGTGTACACTTATATGTCTTAATCTCACTGCAGCCCCTTGAAATCAAGACACAGTACAAAAATACAAAAAGAAAAATACTTCCATAAAATAGCATCTTTTATGCAGTACTCTGCATAACTGCTAGCACCACCTGCTATGGTATAGTGTGTAAAAAAACATCTTAAAATAAATGACTCTTTCAAAACGATTGGGTGGCATAGTAGAAGAGTGAATGCTCATACACAAAGGCTAATAACTGGAGCTCTTCTTCTTTTCGCTCTGTGCAAATTTCCCTTCTGATTAGTGAGCAAAAAGGCCAGAAATGCCACAATTTTATTTTTTGACAAAATCATTGCCAAATTTATTAGCGCCTCTGATGATACCTTTAAAATAAATATTTTGTAATTTAAATGTAAATGATACTTAAATGTATTTCTAATGGAACTGTTAAAATGTCGATAGTAGCCCTAAAAATACACACATGCAAGGAAATCCAGACACACTAGTTCATACCTCGTTACGTTTAATAAAGTAAAGAAAGGAAGGTACAACAAATACACACAAATAACCAAGAAACCAGTTGCAATAGATTATTATTATCAGTGGCTCACACCTAACTGTAAAATGGTTTCCCATTATAACAAGTTGATGTACAAGACAAATAAAATTGGATTAAAATACCTCTCAATACCTTCACAGTTTCACTGTTGCAAAATGATGCCATCACTGGTTACAGAGACGTTTCTAAATGTTTTAGTGAGCGTTATTGATATTCATATTTTGAAGCCTATAGCTCATAATTTTACCACTAACATTCCCTGGCTAGATGCTCCTCGCAAGATTTCTGACAGAGGAGTCAAAGAATTGCAAGAGAAGTTGCCCAACAGCCTTGAACTGCCTATAGTGAGTTTTAGAAATACCTGGAATCAGCAGGTACAGTTTTTCCTTGTAAGCAATAAGTGCTTTGCAATGGGATCTATGCACGGTCATCGTTTAAGGAAATTTAAAGTTTGCTGCAGAAGGTGTTTTGATAAGAACTGTCGCCATCATCCTAACAAACATTAACAGTAGAGTTTGGAGGTGGAAGCATCATGGAGAGATGCTGAAAGTAGCTGACATTTTATAATTATAGGAAAAATTACATGGAGAAATGAGCCGAGACAAGAATCCAGGCAGTAAAAAATGTACTCGACTTGAATTCAACTAAAAACTCTGAACTGAAGATAACATCTATTTTCTGTACTTGTCCCTACTGGGGTCCGGAGGGTTGCTGGTGCCTATCTTCAGTGAACACAAGCAACAGTTCTACCAACTCTGCCACTGTGCAACCCTTGAAGATAACAATGAACAGAAAAACTAATTTCTACATACAGGATCCAGAAAATGGCAACTCAGGCTTTTCTAATAAGTATTTGATTGTTGCTAATTTCCTGAGTTATTCCAGTTTCACTTGGGTTATTGCTGACATGCAGTGTCAATTTTATGCAAATCGATCTCTTCGAAATGAAAATTTTGAATTTATTTTTTAAGACCTCTTTAGTGGAGATGCTGATAACCGTGTAGGCTGCTGTGAAATCAGTCTAAAAAAAAATCCTTTCACCAAGAAAGATCATCAGGGGCTCCAGTCTTCTACTTTATTCCTAATTCAAGACTGGTGTTTTATCATTTGCAGATGCCCCACCAGTAGCTCCTATTAGAAAACAAATGGAGGGTGGGAGGAAGACTCGTGGCGTGTGGCTGTCAGGTCTCTTCAGTTGATAGCTGTGTCTTTGACAGAAAGGAATTCTTCCCCACTGTGTGAAAACAACAGCTGGTGAAGACAACATGATGCGGAGGGGCCATGGATGAGTGAGCCATCAAACCTCGGTCTCTGACAGCGTTTTGGCAAGCCGTGTTACATGAGAGTCTGTTTCACCCTGCTCAACTTTTATGGTGTATCAATCAATAATGATGGCACCATGTTCTGACGTGGATGGCAGAATCATCCGCCCTGTGTGGTACCACAGAGCAATGAAATAATACACAGAAATGTGTATGAATGAAATGAATCACTAACTGGGAAAAGTTATTTTAGATAGCAATGGTAGCAACAAAAAGAAAAAAAAAAACTTTGTATTCCAAGTTGTTTAAACTTAAGAAGTAATGCTATAAAGTGTTCATATTAATTTTCTCTGTATTTTTCACTTTACAACCAATCGAATGCAATTTTATTGGAACAATTTTCGA
Source organism: Poeciliopsis retropinna (assembly GCA_010277075.1). Taxonomy (NCBI): domain Eukaryota; kingdom Metazoa; phylum Chordata; class Actinopteri; order Cyprinodontiformes; family Poeciliidae; genus Poeciliopsis; species Poeciliopsis retropinna. The sequence continues at coordinate 7,839,619 of VMRM01000019.1, forward strand.
AATACATCAAGATAAAGCGGTGCATTATTGTACTGCTTTGAAAAATCACATCTTATTTATGTTTTTAAAAATGAAAGCGCCAAGAGACAAGTCAATATGTTGTAAAGCCCCATTTTGCCACCATCATACTTTACCAAGGAGCTGCTGTGGTTTATAAAACTTATAACTTCTGTATAGAGAAGTCATAGAGAAATCATTTTTGGTCTCATTGTCTTCTTTCACATTTTTGCTCCACCAACATGGTTTGTGGAAAACTTTAAACAGGACTTCTATGGATTTCCTAAAGTGTTTTTTGTGTTGCTGTTGTTCTCGCAACTCATTCATATTGACCAAGTTTGTTGACTTCATGACTAACAGCTGTCCCTTCAACGTGTTGTCTCGCCTCAGTCTTGGGTCCCTGCTGCCTCTATAAATTGCAAATAAATGCAATTTATTTGCATTCATAAAATGCAAATAAATTACTTCTAAGTTATCTGTAAAAAATGAGAAAAAGTTCACTTTCTTTCCCAAGACTCAACATGAGGCAAGTCTGCTGCATATGAAGAACATTTCAGAAAAGCAAATGAATTACAAGCTGCTATTGACCCAAGGAAGTAAATAAAAGAATAACCACCTAACACATCAATCTCCCCCTAGCTGAACAGCATATTTGATCAAATACGCCATTCACAAGCTTCCAAAACAAACTGCATTATCAGAGCTTAACAATCTTGTCTTGAACCCCATCAGAGCCTAATTCCAGTCCAAACCAAGCACCTATTCTCTTCCCCCTTTATCCCCCAGTGAAAAGCCCAGTGATTAGAAGTGGACTTTAAGTCGACTATTGCCAAACCACCAACCCACGACTATACACCCATTCCCACCGGGACCTTGTTGAATCCTCAAAGCCCTGGCTACTTTTATCAGCGTGAGGGGATCAGGCAATCTCTCTGCCTCCCTCTTCAAACGCGCAGCTCGGTGTGTTCCGCAGCTTTTGGTGTAATCTCTTTGGCTGTCGACAGATCTAGCAAGGGGTCGGCTGTGATAACAGGATCGCTCAGGTGAAGATAGTGAAAGGGACAGAAGCTAAAAATGAGAAATATGGGCAGAGAGAAAAGTGAGCGCCATTCGTTTAGTCAAACGAATGCTGCGGCAGAGCGGGGTGAATAGCAGGCATCGAAAAGAATACGCTGCTTTAATTCACAAATGAAGATGTAACAAAGTCTATTCTTCTGTGCATTCAAATAAAATAAGTGCTATCTCATGAATTTTGAAATAAAGGTAGAAACTCCTTTGGTCTGGTCTAAAATTAGTAACTCAGGTTTTTCCTTTACTGGAAATGATTCTAATAAGTTTCACATTCTGAAATAAACAACAAAAAATATTGAAGCTTATCACAATATTCTACTTTTTAAAGATGTGCTTGCAGGACAGATTCTGAAATCTTATAATCATGACTGAAAATATTCAAACACTTTTGACATTGTAACAAAATTATTATGACTTGTTGCTTGACTTTGAATAACGGCTTTATTTTCCAAATTAGATTATTTCTCTGAACCAATTTAGTCCTTCTGCAATTTAGAAAGGAGTCAGTCGATTACATAGTGAATGTTCTTGAAGAATAAGTGCAGGTGCAGGATGGACAAACAAGAAAATGATCTCATACCCAACAGAGTGATCAGTGAAGAAAATAATCATTTTCTAGAGAAAAATGGAACAGCATGTGGTAAAATGGCGACATTTGAAAGAAATGCAATTTTCTCCAGCCTTTTGAGGTGGAAATAATAATAATAATAAAAAATCCAATATTTGGATACAAAGTGAGTCCCATTTGACAAGGTTGGATGGCTTGCAAGCATAGTTTTCCTCCCCCAGTCCTGTCAGGGATGTTGTGACCTGTGTCTCCCTTTTGTTGCAATCCATTGCGGCCTGACTTGGCATCCTATTAAAACTGCTATCACCCAAAACGGAGTAGAAGAGCAGCACTAGACATAAATAGTGGAAAAAAATGGAAAGGCGAAAGGTCACCTAAAACTGAGGAGCTCTGGTATCAATTTTTTCGCTTCCAGCTCAACATCAAGCAGGGAAATCAGAGGCCATTACTCACATTCTATCACATGTTAACGTATGCACAAATATTTTTGCCACACAAACTGACAACTCAACATTAACAGACTTCTTTATGTGTTTTTTTTTTTTTTTTTTTTTTTTTTTTGACTCTGTCGTCCCCATGCACACATGCTGAGAAGCAGCATGGTAGGCAGTGACACAAAGCTAATGCCTTGTCACACAGGCTGTCAGCAGATTAGCCAGTGGATTACACCCGAGCCATTAGATGTGCACAGAGCGAAAGGCCACAAACATGGCAGAGAGAGCGAGAGAGAGCAGCAGAGGAAGGGAGCGAGGCTGCGAGAGCAGAAGGCATCAGAATAGCTAATTTTTGGATGAGATCAGAAGACTAAAAGAAGGACTAGATGTGTCGATTAGAAAAAGGACGAGGGAATTTATTGGTTGCCAGGCAATCAAATAGACAGAAGAGAAAGGTAATAACAAGGGTAAACGAAGAGAAAGAGAATTGGTGTATTAGACCAGCGGCAAGAGGACGAGAGTCTAGTCTTGATTGAAAGAAACCTGAGCAATTGAGGTGAAGAGACAGATGATAGTTTAAAAAAAACAAAAAAACTCAAAACCAGAAAGATTAATAAAAAGAGCAAACAAAATGAACTTGTTTTATTTTCTTCAGTTGTTCATTGTAAGCTTTGAACTCGAGACAAATGACCCGGGGATTAAATGTTTCTGAGTTCACACACTGAATTCCACACAGAGGTCTGTTTGATTTAAATGCAGCCGTACAGAATATCATGTTAAATAGTCATAGACATATTAATAAAACATGTTGAATATTTCAAAATTTTTACCTCCACAAAATCTTCAGACGTCTTGCAGAGGAGGACCTGCTTTTAAAACTATTCTTTCAAATAGTTTTATTTGGCATCTCTGTTCATAGTCATGTTGGAAGAATTAGGACACCCCATGCCTTTCCTAACATTAGGACGTGTCGATACGTAACATCAATTTTAACAGTGCAGGGGACCCTTACTGTTCCCAGGAGTTGCGGACCATTATCGTTTTTGTGTTTTATTGTTTTTACTCTGCTGGAACTCTATTCCTTCCAGCAACTTATTCTCATTATTTCTCTTGTTAGGTTTCAGTTGCAAAGACTGTAGGTTATATAATTAAGAAAAACTAAAAGTTCCGGTTTGCCATCCTGATACACGGGTAGGTTTTTCCCTTTCAGCTGAAGTGGTCCCTCTGCCCTCAGCACCACTACTAACAGCCCCATCACAAAGCACTTTGCAGATGTAACAACATAATCGTCTGTTGGATTTGTCGTTAGGGGCCTAATTTTGAGCTGGTGTTTGCACAAGATTGGAACGGGAGATGTCGAGTTCAGGTGGGCTAATGTGAAACTCCAATCTTCATGCAGAATGAAAGTCGTGCTGATGTTTGCTGAGTGCTGTGTGGTGTGCTGAGCTCCCACACACAGATGTGTGAACTGCTGCTGTAGTTTCTAGTCCCTGGCTGTACTTTTAGAAATGTCTTTGTATGTTCTATGCTCAACTTTTAAACCCCCAGCATGTCTTTACTTCTTACAGTAAATGAGTCTTACTTGTAGTTTTTTTACAGTGGGCTTTTTGCTCCTTGTTTGTTGAGTTCTTGTGCCTGACAGTAGAGTATGCAAAGTGCACTTTAAATGCAGAAGGAAGGCATTGTAAAGATTTTCTGTTCAAAGTATTTGCAAATATACACTAGAAATAAGAATGCAGTCAGGACTCTTTAAAACCAAAAAGATTTCTGAAACCACATCCAAAGACCTGGCTGATCGGAAGAGCAGAAGGTCCACTAGAACATTTTGCACAGCGTTGAGTGAGAAAACAAATTATTAGATTTAGTGTATTAGTGTATTAGTATTTAGTGAACATTACATTTCCCTACAACATTATCCCTCAACAGTCTAGTGCAGTTTGGTCTTCATGACGCTGTTCGCTCATTACCAACAAACCTCTGAAAGGTTTTAATATATTAAAACCTCTGAAAGGTTTTAATGTATTAAAATGTATTGAATGACAAAAGAAGAAAATAAGTTGAAAAAGATAGGAGGCAAATGACAAAAGACAATAGAAATCCCATAAATTTTCTAGTGTTATTTCTATAAGCAGTTCTGAGCCTTTCAACACTCACTCAACACCATCCTGTCTATTTCCACTTAATGTGGGAGCCATTCCACCTTTTAAACGCTGTCTCACTTGAAACTGTACTCAAATGCAAGAGGATGCTTTGGATTAGGCAGAGAAAAGAGGAAAAAAAAAAACTAATTTTCTTTGTAATTTTATGAGCATTTAATTTGAAACAATTACGATATTACAGCACTGCGGATTCGCTGCAGAGAGTGACAGCTGGGAGCAATCCCATAAACCCCCGAGGCATGAGCAAGGCACCTTGCAACTACTACTTTTTTTGAGGGCTTTGCTTACTCTCCCTCCTCCTGCCCCTTTATCTCCTGACGTTTATTTAATCGAAGCAGTTCAAGTAAGGCTCTGCCGTCTGAGGCGAATGTGCTGAAATCTTGCCACTATCGCCCATTACTTTAGCAGCTCATAAACACACGGGTTGGCTGATGATAGAAGTCCTAATTTATCAAGACTAAACGGAGGAAGTGAGCGCAGAGGATGTTTACCTTCCCTTCTGGATACCCCCACCACCACCACCGCAACATTTATTGCATTACTGGATTTCTAGCAGCGACTGCATGACTCATGTTTTGGAAATAACTAAATGAGCGTAAGGCTAACTACAGGGGGCAGCAAATAGTAAGCAAAAGATGTCATGAAAATGGTGTTTCCCACCAACAATTCTGCACATATGAGAATAAATCACTTTCTTCACAGCACAAAATATTAATGACTGCCATGTCCTACACTGAAGTAACTCTGCCACCCTCTGACTTTGAATCTGAGCTCACTTTGTCACCCATCAATTCAGCTCCTCCTCCTACCTTCCACGCTGGCACAGAAGGGCGCCGGAGGTGTGAAATTGATGAAGGTGTGCTTGTGAAAATGCCAGCAGGGGATCACTGGTCAGAACGGTAGAGGCTTGTGTGTGTGTTTCAGGATGGAGGGGGCTGGTGACAGGTAGGAGTGGCAAACACCCCTTTTCATGAACACTGAACTGTAAAATCGAGGACCCAGCGCAAACAATGGTTGTGATCAATCGACTGCGGTGAGAGGCTTCTCGTAAATGCCTGGTGTCCAAACGCGCTGAAAAAGAGATTGGGGGGGGGGGGGTGGCGGGGGGGAGGACGAGAGAAGAAGGGAGACAGAGCAAAAAATAAAGGTGTGCAGAAATTAAGAATGAAACTTAGTTGTTTTAGAAGAGGTCTGCTTGTTTCTTTAAATGGCAGCGAAATTATGCAGGGTTTAAAATCCCTGCAGCAGGTTATTAGTGATTCCTGATGACTATCTACCCTTCTAACAATTACTTTTTGATGTGGAACTTGTTTTTTCAGTTTGTTTAATTGGTTTATGTGGGTTTTATTGGTTGTCACTGACACAAGTGCAGCAAGTTCAACAAAGCTGGTCTTTCTTTGTGAAGGAATTTTGAGTTCTGCTTAAAATATTATGCACTATGAAAGTGTTTTTTTAAACTCAACATTTTCTGTTGCACTTTCACTCAGAAGTACGGTCGCAATATTTGAAGTTAAAAGCGTGTTTTTGGAAATTCCAGTGTACTTTGTGGTGTTTTTAATAACTCACAGGGTTACATTTCAGGACCTAACAGAGCTGCTTTTAGAAACAAATAAGTATTAGGAACTGCTCAAAACAGAATCAAATCACAGACAGATAATCACAAATATTTGTTTCGAGGAATTTATCATTAGGGTTGCTTTGCTCCAATTACTTTTCAAGGTCTACTAGGACTATTTTTAAGAACTAGGTCTGACCAGGTTAACTACCTGGGTTAATTTTCAGGCATCGACAGGGTTACTTTGGATTTTCCAAGCTATGGATAAATAGATCCATATATATTTTACATGCACCTTTTGAAAACCGTTCATCTTCTGAAAGGCAATTAAATGTGTGCTAATTTGCAAAAAGACAGAACTATTATTTAATCAATCATCTTGTATTGTATCATTGTCTAAAAGTCTTTGTTGCAGTTTTAAACAAATAGATATTTAACTAGCATAGATTTGTTGGCAGCAGATTCTTTGTGTTGCTCTATTATGTTTTTCTTTAACATAACACAGACATATAATCGGCCTGTGTTGGGCCCAGAGCCAGGCTCAACTCTTCTGCCTCCTCGGCTGCTTCCTCTATTTAATAAGACATGTTTATATTTATTTTTTACAACTTCACTAATCAATATCAACCCAATTCTATGTCATTGTTATTGACATGTTCCTGAACATGCTCCCAAACATGGGAGAGGCTACCGTCACAACAAGCACGCAGAGAGGCTGCTCGTTGTGTTTAGACGATTTGCGTTTGAATGGAAACAGCCAGTAATATACCTCAAAAAGCAGAGCAATCAGTGCATCAGCACAGTATCCATGGTGACAAGTGTTTGGCTCTTATTCCCTTCTTAATAGGTAGCACTCTCCAAAGCTGCAAAAGTGACTTCGTGCTGATTGAATAGTGGCGAGGAGCAAATGTGTCTGGATCGGTTTGTGGGAAGGCCTTTCTCATCCACTCTGATTTGTTGACTTTCACTCTGCTAACCGACTGCGCCACCGATGCGTCAGAAATGTGAGCTCCAATTGTTTAGGTGGACAGATGTCCTGAGCCAGGTTCTGCAGAGCAACTCTGTCAGGCTAGAGTTGACTCAATCTGTCTAAACCTTCTCCCCCTCATTGCCTTTATCTCTCTCTTTGTCTCCACGCACGCCGCGGCTGCTCATCGCCATCCCAGTTGATCTCTTAATGGACCTAATTGCTTTTCAGCTCATTGCACCCCTTTGGCTAGCACTAAACTAAATCAAACCAAAAGTCCTCCACACAAGCCTTGTCTCAAATTGGATTCTGCTTGACACCACAGTGAGGTGATACTGAACACTTCATGACTCAGAAAGTTGCAGGAAAGATGAGCAAGCACTTTGCTCTTGTCATGCAATGTGACAGGCAAAACTTTTCAGGTCAGGGGTTCACTGTCCACCTGTATGCGAGAGCCTCTGACGATATTCTGCACCGTACATGGCCAGCTCTGCAGAAGTTACAACTTCACTCATGGTGACATGCTGAATTATGAATTCTCATCTCACAAGAATAAACAAGTACTTGCCAAATTTGGTGACATGTGAAGCATTTCTGAAAGCTCATCAAAGCCAATCAAACTCAAAACACAGGCTGCCAGTGAGCTAATGAAGCCGTCAGCACCATCATTTAGACACAATAAATAATCAGTGGTTCCTCAGGTTTTAATTTGCCTTGTCTAACAGTTCAGAGTTACATCGCGTTTTAAAGAATTTATGTTTTCTGCTTCTCTTGCAGCTTTGTGTTAGGAAGGTCCCAGCTGAGAAATACCAGAGGCACACAGAGTATCCCAGTGAAAGTGTGATGCCTGTTGGTGGAGCTGTATCAAATCTGATTATATCACATCTGCTTGCAGTGCTCAGCCTTAAAGTTATGACTGCCCTGAATAAAGAACTGTTGATACATCGGGTTCAGTGCGAGACAATACGGGATGTTAGTTTCACAGGAAGAAGATTAGATTAGATCAGATCAGGGGTCTGCAACCTGCGGCTCCGGAGCTGCAAGCGCCTGTTTGAACTTTCCATTATAACTCTTAATTACCTTGGCTAAAGCATATATAGAACAAACTAATCTTTTTAAATATAGATAAATATTAAATAGAAATAAAGCTTCTGTCTAGCTGTCTGTCTGTCTATAGTAATACATGCAGTATATCAGTTCTTCACTGATTTCACCTCTTTAATTTGTGCTTTTCTCCAAAAAGCTATATAATGTGTGGCTCTAAAGGAGCTTCCCTTAACTGGACTGAGGCACAAATGGCATTTTGCACTATAAAAGGTTGCAGAGACATAGATTAAAGTATCACAAGTCCCAAACAGTGATTTAAATATCAAAGTAGTGTAGACTATTCTACTTTTCTATGCTAAAAAAAAAGAACTATGAAAAGATGCTCAATTTTTGTTTTGCCATAAATCCAGGAATGGTTTCCTGAAGTTCAAATTGGATTTATAAATGTCTGCTCAATCTAGAATCCATACAATTCAGGTTTGATTAGTGTAAGTGTTTGATTCCAGTCTCTTTAAAACAGTGGCCTGGCTCTTTAGTGACACAGATTAGAAGGCCCTGTTAGCCTATTTTGACAGGGCTTAAAAAGCATTTATCTTCTTCTGTCCCTCTTACTGTACTCTGAAGGCAATTGGTGGCAATGATTTTATTTAGGGGTGCCAAAGTAACAGAGGCTGAATATTGCTGTGTGGTACAGTATTATGAAGACTTTGAAAACTTGTATTTTCCTTCTGCTTCACAATTAAAAACTATTAAGTTTTCGTCTATCACATACAATCTGAATGACATATACTGAGCTTTGTGGTTGTAACATTAAAACATAAATGTTTTTATGTTTTAATGTTTAAAAGGAACATTAAAACATAAAAAGTTCTTTAAAAAGAACAAGGCACTCCAGATACATACTGTAAGTTATAATCTTCTTCTTTTGGAGTCAAGACTACTTTAATAATACCTGAGTAATTGCAGCAAGTTCTTTCTTGTGCAGGTTTAGGAAATTCTCCAGTGGAGTCATTGGGAAGGATAAGAGGGGTTAACCTAATACTCTGTCTTCCAATAAGATTTGAGCAGGTTTGTTTTGGGGTGTTGTTTGAAATGGATATGTCGTCTTCAGGTATGTGGGTCAGTAAGTGATACATACACGTACAGTTACTGGATGCATTAAGCGATTATGTAAAGCTTCGTCTGGCTTCTGACCAGTGCTTCTTGTCCGTTTTGAGCATAGTTATAGCAATCAGTGTAACACAAGTAAATGCCCGTTTTTTTCTGCAGTTTGAGGCGGTGAAGTCTTCCAGTTCTGGCTCACTCTTAATTGCTCATGAGAGCATGACTGCATGTATGGCTATCAATCACAATGGACAGACTCCAAGAAAAGTGGAAGTATTGGATGTCTCAATGAACCACTAGCATTGGGTGTTGACCTACATTTTTTGTGCCTTCAAGACATATCCAAGATCACCTTGACATTTGTTGCGCTTAACTCCCCCCTTTTTCCTTCCCTTGACTGCTTGGGCAACGGCCATAAACAAGTCAATCTCCATCCGTCTCAACACGTTGGATTAGATTTATCCTCTTAAGATAGATTGTTATCCCAAGGAGCATGAGTCTCGCTTGATGGGGGAAATTAATTTTACGATGACTGGTTTACTTGATCAGGGTTGGGGAGGGGAGGTAATGGGCTATAAATACATCAAGTATGAGGTGTTGGGAGCTGAAAGCAACAATTCCTGTTTTTTTGATTCAGATAAGTTGCCCCTCTTTTTATTACATACGGCGTTGTCTTTGGGTCACAGAGTTGAGAGTAATGACTTGACTGACAGTCGTTTGTAATGTGCCAGGAACTTGTCAAGGGTGAGAAGGCGTGCACCCCAGGCCTTTGGAAGATTGACAGTGAAACATATTGTATTTTTCTCTTCTGTCAGTTTGAAATAAAAAGTGGCGTTGTCCGTTTTGATCCAGAATTATAGAAGGACTGCATTGTTATGTCTGCAGTTCCACTTGTGGAGAAAGAAAGAAGGGAAAACTCTATACAGTAGCAGTCCTCACTCAGACCCATGCAGCAGTTGTTGGTTTGACTTACAAAAGAAAGCAACCTCCAGTCGATTGAGCAACAAAATCCAGTCTGAGCCTGTGGTAGCCTTTACTGTAGATTCAGCTGACTAGCATTACAGAGTGCCTCTTTAAGCAGACTAAAGGTGAAGCACTTTGCTTAAAGCCCTGAAGATTATTCACAGGAGCCAGGCTTTCTTTTAATCTCATGAAGTGCTTTTGATTACAGTTTCTTTGAGTTTTCTGATGGTCTTTCAAAGTTTTTCTCTGGCTGCTTTTCATACCAGATATCTACCCATTTTCAAACTTTATTCATGAACCTGTGATGTATAAATTATTCACAGCTGGTAGTTCTGTTTCAACATGTTATTAAACTTAGCAGTAAAACATTTTTTTTAAAATGATCTTTGTAACCTTTGCTCCAATTATGTTAGTTGAATCTTCAAAAATGGCAATGGAAAAAAAAAAACATTTGACGGACAGAAATTAGTATTTTTAGCAACAGAAAGGTGATTTCCAAAGATCTCTTAGCTGAAAATCAAAGAAAGAAATAACCACTTATGCAAATGTTGGAATTTTTTTCTTTTCTTTTTGAAGGAATTACTGAAACTTATCCTTTAACATTTTAATAGGACACAAGACATAGAAATGAATCAAAATTTACACTCCATTCTGATTTTGGTAAAAAGCATATTTTTAATCTGTCAGCCAATTACCTAAGTTGTTTTTTTCTCTCTCTCTCTCTTTTGAAAAATAATAACGTGAGCTGGGAAAAATAGAAATTAACATAGTTTCAAAAGAAAAATATTGCACTAATTAGCTCTGTGAAGTCAGTATAACCTCCAAAGACTGGATGTGTGGGCAGGTACACAGTGCATCAAAAGATTTGCCTACATTATTCATCCAAAGCAAATGCATATTGATAACCTTTGGCATCAGTTGCTACATTTGAATCATATTTGCATAGTGATCGTCAGTCAAGGATACACTTTGCATGACCTCCATGTGTGTTTAAATGTAAACATGCAGAACAACGAATGGAAAAACACTCCTCCCTTATATTATACCAGCCTAATATCAGAGTCCTACAGCTTATTAAACACTTCATCCTTCTGTCCCTTCCTCCCTTCATCTGTCCATTCATCCACGTGTCCATCTATCCAGGAGAGAAACAAAGAAACCAAATGCAATCTTTAGCTCATTCCTACACATACCAGAGAGTTTCCAGGCCAGAAGGAACAAGTACTGTCCCTCAAGTTAATTTTTGGGTCTCCTGGATGGACTTTTTGTTTTTAAACAGGCCAGATAAAAACAGCCAATTTTTCAGCAGACAATTCACCTTTGTACCACTGGATGCTTTGTATTAAAGGATAATTGGTTTATGGACCACACTATTGCATTTAGCTCTGAAATTAACCACAGCAGGCAGGAACTTTAAACTCTTTACCAACGCTAGCGTAAAATAAAATCAAGGCCAGCCATAGTAGTAGTGACTGTAGCCCAGGCTTCATTCAGATGGCAAAGCTCTCTTTAAGGCTTCTTATGGAGAAAGTTGATTTCAAATACTTGGGTTAAGGAATCTTGTTCATCCAGTCGCTATCCATACATCTGGTGATCACAGGGGGTTGTTTTTGTAAATTTCTTCAAAAATTGACAAAAACATAGTCCGCAGCTCTGTGGAGTACTATCCACAGAGCTGCTGCTGTGAACTTATTTTCTCCCACTTCTGTTTTTGTCTCCTACAGATAAAGGGCAATAGTTCACAAAACACTAATTCCATTAAATATCTTCATTGTTCATTGTTGCAAAACGAAACATTTCTCCTGAACTTGTGGAGACTATCAAGTTCTACCCTCAGGAAATGGAGGTAATTTGCAGTCATAAATCCCTATCAGAGTTACCCAGTCAGATACCTGACATAACTTACTCTGTGTAAAAAAAAAAAAAAAAAAAATAGATCTGCTGTCTTCAGAAGTCTCTCAAAGTTCCTCTTTTTGTGAGATTCTAGATCTTTGTGTCTTCAGGGCTGGGTTGTTCATCAAGGGGTTTGAGCTGCTGCCATAAAAACACAATTGGTCATAGGAATCTGTCTCCCAGGGCCATGGTTGTTATTTTTCCCCACTAACACATCAGAGAGACCGTGCTTTTCCCTGTGTTATCAAGAGCTCCATCATCCCAAGTGTTGCTCAACATTATGTCTGCTTAGTGTTCATGACATGTATAAATCCCATCTTCGGGACATTGCGGAAAATGTTTACCCATTACAAACTGGAATATGAGTTTATGGCTGAACAGGCTGACCTTGGAGTAGACAATGCAGAACGGGTTCCCAAAATCTAAAAGCAATGCTATTGATGGAAAAAGTAAAACGGTAGATGAAATGCCTCCTGAACAGACAAGCACGCACATTTACGCTCAGCCTGACAACATAATCGATACCCTGTCCCTGTAGGGGTTTTCAATGTGCCTGTCGCTTTTACTGATGGGTTTATGGTGACCTTAATGTAGGAGATGGCGTTTTTAATGGAGTGACACCCATCTGACCATTGGAAGTCTGTTTACCAGCTTCCTCTGCATGAGGGATTTTTGGAAAAAAAAACTGTGAGCATCTAGCTGATAGATAAATGTATTGCAGGTGTTTTTTCCTGTATTCATCATTGTTGCCTGACATTGCAAAGGTTTGATGCTTTAATGTGTAAAATTTGAATAGTCAGTCTCGATTTGCATATTTCTCTTAATTATCACAGTCAGAAGAGCCTCAGAGGATACTGGTGAATCCTGACTGAACCAGCAAACTACCCAGGCTGTCAACTAAAGTAAAAACAGACAAACATGAAAAAAAGACTTAATGGCAAATTTACAACATAGGAAAACTAAAGCTGTCCTACTCTTAAAAATGGCAGCCTCAAATAAAACAAATGTGCAACTGAGTTGGGTAATTTAAAAACATAAGATGTGTATATGCATAGAAAAGCAAATAACAGCAGGAATGTTATTTGAAATAGAAAAGAAAACCATGAATAACAGCTGGGATGTAAAACTGTATTGCGTTTCTTGGGAGCAGTGATGGTTATAAAATCTAGCAACTGCTGGGAGGAAGGATCTGCGATGACGCTCCTTTGTGCAAGTATGATGCAGCTGGCTTTTACTGAAGGTGCTCTCCACTTCATTCATGGTGTGGGAACCGTTGTCTCATCCTAGGACCAGCTTCCTTATCAGGAAGATCTTCAATACCTTCTCTTAGCTGTAGGTCTTAGCTGGAGATAAGCTGCTGCTCCAACTAACTCCACCATAGAAGTTTTCTAATGCTACCTTAGAGTCAGAAATATCTTCAAGGGCATCATCTGCACTCTAAAAGATGTCAGTCTTTTTATAGTCTGTCTGGAAGCTTTGACAAACTTCTGGTGTTTCTGTTTGGAACGTTGTTTCATTATCTATCCTTACGCCAAACTTATCCACAGACCTGACCTGTCTGCTGTGCACCTTGGTCTTCATGATTTGTTCATGAATGTTCCCCTAACAAAAATATCTGAGGCCTTCACAGAACAACTGGATTTATACTAAAACTAAAACGCATACAGAGCCTCTGGGGACTGACCTTGTAGCCAGTCATTTAGGTCACCACTTGCTGGAGGGGAGCTGCTACAAACCCTCAAAATAAATGTTTCTTTTATGTATGTAAAATATATTTTTTATTGTAACTATTTTTAGTGATAACTGGCATCCCTTCTACAAGCTTGGCCTTAAAAAAAAAGAATACAGAAAGAAATGCACAGTGCAGGTAAAATTTCATCAGATACTCAAATTATTCACATTACTTACAAATGAAACTCATGCTGTCCTCTGTGTCTGGAACACTTTTGTCTATTTGTCCACACATAGAGACCATGATAGTTTACTTTGCCATGCCAGGGAATTGGACAAAGCTTTAAACATGTCTAAACATCAAAAACAACAAAAAACATTGTGTATGGTTTTGACACAAATCCTAATACAGCTTTTATTCGGATGTTGTGTTGCAATATATGAAACAATGAGAAAAGCAGTCCACCACTAAATTATTGCTGAAAGTTGTTCTATGTGGTTAACCCTAAAGTCAGTCATCAGGGTGTTGTCCAATATGTTTAGGGTGATGTGTGCAGTCTTAAGAAATTGAGGGGAGACCAAACCAATATGTTGCAACGGACACCCAAATGTCTCCAAAATTACATTTTTTGACTGAAACCATAACCAGCCTATATTTATATATGAAAACTGAAAACTGCACCAAACTACATAAAACATTAATGAAAATTGTTATAAGAACAAGTACAGAATTTGAGAATGTTATTTATTTACACTCTTTAGGGTAATGCGAGCTGAAAACAATTGCATGCCGCACTGTTCACATGTGTCACAGCGTGAAGTTTGTGGTTGCAGCGCGATAGAAACTTGAAGGGGGTGTGAATACTTTTCAAGACCCCTTCTGTCTGACAATTAGGAGGTCAGACCTGCGTAAACACGCAGACACGGGAAGCGCGCACCCACTCCGACGCGGCCACCTCCTCTATCCCTTCCAAGTCTAATCATGTACAAGTGCACATTCCTGCATAGGAATTCTCGGGGTGTTTGGTTGTTTGGTGGTGTAGTGTCTCGCGCGGACCGGGACCTCGCGGACTTACGTCACCCCCCCCAGCCCGTCAAACAGTCAAACACACACGCGCGCACGTTACAGGCGGACCGAGCGTGGTTCGTGAGAGAGAGAGGGAGAGAGAGAGTGAAGGTGGGAGAGAGGCGGAGGGAGGCAGGCAGTCGCACCGCGGCTCTCCAAACACAACCACAGTCTCGCCACGTCCAACACAGCGAAGAACCGACGAGCGACACCCTCCAGCAGAGGGAATGAACCAGACGTGATTTCCCAGCGCTTTGGTCGCGGACGACTCCAAGCGGAAAAAAGAGACGGGGAACAAAACCTGGAAAAACAGCAGGAAGAAAAACCTGAAAGCGGATTCCTTCTCTCTCTTTTTTTTAATTTTTTTTTAAATTTTTTTTATTTAAACCCCCGCCTTTAATTATTCTCTCTTATGTTTTTGGGTTTTTTTACCCGACTCGCGTTGCTGGATGTAAAACAAAAAGAAGAGAACTCTCTAAAGAAAAGCCAAGGTTCAAAAGAAAAACATTCACAAAAAGAGCGGAGAACAAGTTTGAAAGTGACTGCAAAATGGTGCTAAGGTAAGGGGACTGTGTGAGAGTGCTGCAGTGATTTCAGGTGTGTTGACAGTCCTGTAATCTGTCCATCAGGCTTGCACATGCTGTTTTAGTCATCTTTATTGTGTCCAGTTTATTAGAAACCACTTATTTCCTCTTTTAACCACTGTTTCTGTGTAAATGCGGCCGTTTTTCTATTCACGAGTCATTTTATCCTATTTCATATTGGCACGCAACTATTTATCTTTGCATAATGTCATCAGAAATATCTGAAATAAGACGGGGGGGACGTGTTATTTTTAAAGCTGTCACGCACATACAGTTCATACACCGCATCCTTTTAAAGTTGCACAAGACTCCTCTCTGCATGCGGCTGGATTGTGAAGAATTTTTCAAAGCGCATTCCTGCAACTCTCCAGAGATCCCCACGTCCAAAATAGAGGAGGAAAAAAAAAAAGAAGAAGAAGAGAGAGATGGCTTATTATAGAATGCGTTTTATTTTTGTTTTGGCTGAGGAGGGAAGGGGGCGGGGGGATATTTAAAGTTAAAGTTGACGCAGAGTCGGTCAACAAAGTGCTGTCATGTCAATCAGGTGAAAGTGGATGTTTTTTTTTTTTGTTTGTTTGTTTTTTTTCCCTCCCTCCTTTTTATCATTTCCAGTAGAAGCGCAGAGCACCTGTGCTCAGTGCGCCTGTTGAGCCACTAGGGGACTCATTCTTCCCAGACAGAGGAGGATGCAGTAGGAGCTTTTACAAGCCCTTAAACTGGATGTTTAAGGCACTAATATGAGGGAAAATCAACACAAAACTATTGTTTGTAGCCTAGGTTGTAAAAGTCATAACTAAGCAAAAATGCTCAAATGTTTGTGTCCAAGATGCATGAATGGATGTTTTATTTGTTGAACACAAACGAAATATAAATACTTAAAGAGGGCTGGGAGAAGTTTTAGCTTTTTAACATCCTTGATCACTACTCTTTAAAATTTACTTTCTTATCTCACCATATTTTTGATTTAATTTAATTTTTATTTGTGTTATTTTTATTTGTGTGCTGCACACACTGATGCATAATTAAAAACTAATTATCCAAGCTCACAAATGTTCCAGTTTATTTTAGCGTTTTTATTTGTTTCTCCTACAGAGGTTAAAAAAACCAACACTTTTAAGTATTATTATTATTATTATTATTATTATTATTATTATCCCCAACTCCTTTTTTATATAATTTTTTTTGGAGGATCATATTTAGAATTTGTTCACACATAGTGGTGCCTAAAAGCATTTTTTTTTAAAATTCTTCTCTACAACATGTTTCAGTTTAGGTTAGTTCATGATTTTTCTAAAACTTATTACTTTATTCGAGTATGTTTCTTTGAGCCTCTGTTGTTCAGATACAGTGGTGCATAGCTCTTTTTGTACAAAAACAATAAAAGTAAGATGAGGAAAACAATCTCCAGTCCCACCCACTTCTTCTGCCCCTCTTTCCATCCAGTGAGACCCACCTGATGGCAAACGACTAAATGGTTGGAAGTGCTTTAGGGCCTTGTTGTCTTATTGTTTTAAATATGAGAGACGATATTAAAGGTTTCCAAATTTTCATTAAACTACTTAAGGTTGTCTTTGGCTACATTCTTAAGGCACTTCCTGGCAAAGGGAACATATTTGTTCTGTCGTCATGAGTTGCCATGACCAGCAAGAATTATGTTTAGTGTTAATTACACTTTTAACAATCATTGGGTTCTGGCTTAATTTGGGTTTCGACGATCTTTAACATAACATTAAGATAGGGTTAACGCTTACATAGGGTTTATGCTGGTAGTTTGACAGAAAGCATTCAAAGGAGATCTAAATAAAACTGACATTTTTCATTTTCATTCAATGGGAACAGCTTAACACATTATCAATATTTTTTTCTATATGTA
The DNA here is from genome assembly GCA_010277075.1 of Poeciliopsis retropinna. Taxonomy (NCBI): domain Eukaryota; kingdom Metazoa; phylum Chordata; class Actinopteri; order Cyprinodontiformes; family Poeciliidae; genus Poeciliopsis; species Poeciliopsis retropinna. The sequence goes on from VMRM01000019.1 coordinate 7,856,571, forward strand.
CACAAAGGAAATAAAACCCTAACTTTAGATCAGTAGGCTATTGCTGATTTTCTTTTTTTAATCTTATATGTTGAAATTCAACATAAGTTTTTGACTAAGTTCTTTTATGAATTGCTATTGGAGGTGGTTTGATTTCAGTAGTACTGTCACATTATTTTAAATGTAATTGTTGGAGAGCCAGTGCATGGTTTATCTTATGGAATGATCAGAAGATGGTGATTAAGGCTGTAGTGTGGAAAAGTGATAGATGTTTGTTTTAAACATGCAAATTGGTGCGTATTTGTGTTTGTTCAGGTGCTTCCAGGTTGGAAGCCAGTAAGCACTCCAGTGCCCTCCTTCTGCAGTCAACTTCTTTCGACAAACGTTTTACACTCTCCTGACCCAAAACAATTAGCAACGGCTGCCCAAATTTTGACACAAGGCAAATTAACGCTGCGCCGCAGTTGTTCGATTTCTTATTTTGCTGGTGCAAAAGGAGGAGAGTGCACTGAGGCGGTGTTCAGCTCGAGTCGCTGAAGGAAGGAAGTGGTCCAGTCATCAAAAAGAAGCAGTGGTGCTGACATTTTTATGCAGTCGACCCTCCTTTGCCTTTTGTTGTTTTCTGAAGTAAAACAATATCCTTAAGTAGAGACCTTCAGCTGAACTCAAACAAATAAAACACAATGAAGAGAGAAATTAATAATTAATGATTATGATAATGTTTTAACCTCAGTTTATCTGGTTGTCTGGAGAAGAGTCATATTACAGGATCCAAACCTTTAAACCGAAAACAAAAACAAAACGTATATGTTTGAAAGGAAATGTCCTGCCTGTACGTTTTATACTTGTACCTCATTGTGATTCCATTAACGCCCTCCTCATCCCCCAGTCCGCTTTTTCATACAGCACCTAAAAGAGAAAACAAATTTTGAGATTGATAAATATACTATTGCAATTTAAATATAAGCGAGAGATTTTAGTTTGTAAACATATTTGATGTACCTGCCAAAGTCGAACTTGGTATTAATCTGGAGTCTTTAACCCTGTTGTAGTTGTTGCTTTTGAATGGCACACATTAGCTGTGGTTGACTGGGAAACTGTTTACAGGCCATCTTGTTAGAACAGATTATAAAACAATGTTTCCAACTTTAAGTAGTTGAGTAACCGTTCTAATTCTAACTTTGCTCGCAAACAAAGCTTCTAAGCTCCATGGCAGTTGTTGCTAATAACACATTTTATTAGCAAGAATCCCAGGTTTACCTAGCTTCGTCTAGTTGAGCCCAATTTCCTAGTAAGTTTAGGTCACACTATCGAGCCATGCTTCTTAACCCTGGAGCAATGATCATTTGTGTTACAGAACATCAAATCAGGGAAAAGGTTTACATGTTACCTAGTAAAAGTACATTTTAAAAGTTTGGATCCAATTTCAGTTAGTCCAAAAGCCCAATATGGTGCCGTGGTGGAATAGAGTCATAGTTTCTATTTTCCTGTTCCACTAATGCTTTATGCTTTAATCAAAATCTGTGAAAGACAAAACTAGCAAACATGATCTTAATTAAATAATATGTAAATAATTTAGCTGTGTTGGTTTTTGTGTTTGAAATCTCTTGTTGTCATAGTTGCATATTGTTTTTTTTTTACTTAGAAATAACCTAATTATATTTTCTTTAAATAAATCTTGGCAACTTGTTACATTTTATTGGTTAAAATCTAAAAGCTTGTTTTTATTTCCAGTGTCTGGCATATTTTTTTTACACTTGTATGCCTCTCAGGAGCAAAGCCGACCTCTCTTTACGACCAAGTGTGCCCGCACCTCACAGCCCCATTGTCTCAGCAGCACAGCCAAGTGGCTCTGACTCACTGGTTTACTTTCAAGTGTTGAGGAGAGAGAAATAGAAGGAAAAAAAGGCCAGAGAAATTACTTTTTTTTTGTCCTTTAGAATGTGTTTGTGAGCACTTCTTTAGGAATTTCAAGGCCAGGTCCCCCCCATTACAAGTGTTGGAATGAGAAATCAACACTTACATTACATAAATGGATACGCAAACACTGAGGCCACAATTATCAGGCGCCGTTGCGTTGGAAGTGGAGGGGATGGAGTGCCAATAGGTCTGTTAGCAATCAACACCCCCCACCACCCACACCTCCTACCCCCTTCACTGCCTGGCCTCTATAATCCAGTGGGTGTATTCTATTTTATTTTGCACCAGCAGTAGCCCTCAACAGCTTTCTACTGAATGGCAGTCCAACTCGCTCTTTGGCAGGATGGGTGGTTGACTGGATGTAGGAGACGAATATGACTGCTAGCTGCTCTATTGAGGGATAACAAGGCTTGTGTACTAATGAATGAGCTTATGTAGTCAAGTTTCCTCTGGTTAATAAGATGATGTTTTTGTCTTGACTTTGCGGTTTGGGCTGGCGGGGCTCCCACCAGCTACAAAACCCACCTCACCGGGACCAAACCTGATGCAATGTGACAAATGAAAAAGCAGTTTGATTTCGCACAACACCGAGCTGCGCCACAGCATAATGAAGTGATCATGACTTTACCCTTGGTTCACTTTGGCACCGGGTCCTGCTGTGTTTTCCCCCATCCTCTGTTCAATCGCTTCACTCATTTATTTACTTGGCAAGCATTTCCTCCCGTAACCTCTAGTACTGCATAACTAGCGTCAAGGGTGGGTTGCTTGATAAAAACCACCGCTACGGGGCATTGGTTTTACACATAGAGGGAACAGTGAGCAGCTCTTTTTTATTATTGATATTCAAGTTGCCACTGGGCTGGAATAATAAAAAGCCTATTTTCACGCCCAGGCAAAAATAACCTCTGCTGTCCATCACCCTGTCGGGGCAAAAAAAGCTGAGGCATAAATATTATGGACAGTGAAAGAAACAGAAGGTTGCGGCTGAACTCGATCTTTGTTTTGTTTCTTATGTGAAACTTTTGTCTTCATTGTTGATGTTTGAATAATGTCATTTTAAGAAAATGTTTCGAGCTATACATTCAGGTGGTCCTGCAGTCTGAAAGCATGCAGAGGTCTTGTTTTTCCAGACCTAGACAAATATGAAAAAATGGAGAATAAATTCAGATTGTAAATTCAGACTTAATTCAGTGTTCCCACTGTTTATCTAATTCAGCCATCTGACCATTCATCTTTCCATCCAACAATAATCATTGTATTTATATATATCTACCAATCCAATAACCTGTTCAGCATTCAATATCCATCCATCCATCCATCCATCCATCCATCCATCCATCCATCCATCCATCCATCCATCCATCCATCCATCCATCCATCCATCCATCCATCCATCCATCCATCCACGCTGTTCACCTGTCTACTTTGGTCCCATAGTTAAAACCAGATCATTCTATACATATATAAACATTTAACATAAACTTTTTTATGGCTTAGAAAAGTTTAGAAGCCCTGAAACTATTGTAAAGATTTTTTTTTTCCTTAAAAGTTTGTGAAAATGCTCTAAATCTTCACTGTATAACATGCATCAATATCTGAAATCTTCCATCCATACATGTTAAATTATGAAGCCCATGTGTCAGTCAATTTTAGTTTGCATTAGGGTCTGCCTCCAGGTCTTGTGTAGCCTAGGAAGCAAACAGAGAGGACCATTTTTCTTTTGTCCCAGCTGTCCCATTAGTCACAGATTAGGTTTCAGACCATATGATGGAGTCTAAATTCCTGTAGCCAGTTGTGAAGACATCATCAAGAGAGCAAGTGTGCTGGTATGGATCAAGATCAGGGTCAGTGGCACTGGGTTCTAATTCCTCGATTGACTCCCCCCGTTCTTTGGATTGTCCCACAATACAAACTCTCAGGGCACTGAAAAAGTTTGGTCTGGCTAAATAAGAAGGATTTTAATTATGGGATAACAATTGTGGATACAGCAATGCAAGAACGAAGGTGATAGTCCGATCTAATCCCAAAATGGTATTTCATTTTATGTCCTCTTCGTTGTCTCATCTTCCATCATCTTACTTTTTTTAAAAGGCTGAGGGTAGAATTGGGCGAGGTTCATCTGAATAACGAGCTAAATGAGGCAAAAAAAAAAAAACAGGGGAAAGAAATGAAAGTGGCGGGTAGCTCTGTGCATTCATGTCACACAGCTTTATCAAATTATTCTACAATGGCAGCCACACAAGTGATGGAATTTCAATTAAAGTATGACAGTTTTCAGAATTTGTTTCTGCTCGCCAGAGACTACGTGAGAGCAACGTTTCATGGACTGGAAAAGGGACGGGTGGGGGCTTTTGCTAGCTGAAATGGACGCTGAGGGGAGTCTACTTTTTTAGTTTCAAACCATTGATGGTGAATGACTTACTAAAACACTTTGTTCAGAGGCACTTTGCAGTTAGAGCCTAAGAGGTGGGAGAAAAGGTGGAAAAAAAAAAACAGGGGTGTTATGAAGAAGGTCTTCAAAGCAAGAAGTCAAAAATGGACGCTTTGGTTTATAGCCCCGTTCCAAGAACAATTACGCTTCCTGCTGTGCAAAATACAAGGCTGCAAGAGATAAGTGCAAGGAAGACGGGCCTGGCCAGACTGGTGGCTACAAGTAAACAGAGAGTTTCATACACACACACACACACACACACAGCAAACTATTACACCATTTTACAACCGTGTATGTATGTATGACTGGGCTAGCTAGCCAGATAGATTGATTTTAATCTTGAAATTATTTTATTCCAACTGTTTAGCTTCATTGAGTAAATCTGGGCTTCCACTTGTTTGTCGATTTGCATTTAATACAAAGTTAAAAATTACAGACAAAGAAACATCTAGCAACACAAATAGGATTTCAAAACAAACATGGTTCTGGTGGCTTCAAAACATGTTTTCCACAGTGAAAACAGGAATCTGCTCCTTGAAAATGTATTCAGCAGCAACCATGTACGATTTCTATATTTCTGCTAATTTATCACAATATCAACAAGAGCAGCAGCAGGGTAGCTTGCTCTGGTTTTTATTTCTTCATTATTTCACAGCCCACTGAGCTGTCAACTGATTAACTGTGACCTGCATTTAACAAATGCCATAGAACAGAACTGTCTGAAATTTGCAGCTTTGAAGCACATATTAGACAGACAGGCCCCATCACTGGGCCGGATGTGTCTGTGAAGCTAATATTTAAACATTTGGCGTTACCTTGAGTCGTTTGTAAATTTTCCTCCTTCACTGCTACAGATACATAAATTTGACCTTTTCAAATATCAGTGTGGTAGTATTAGCTTGTAGCTTTAACCCAGGTAGCATGTGGCATCCTTCTGCATTCCTGTCCATTGGCCTAATGGGAAAAGTACCATGCATGACAACTCTCTATGTAGGCTTGAGTTTTTTTCCTGGATGTTCTCACCATCTTGGCAGAGTTGAAAACTTCCAGCAGCTCTTTGTTTTGAATATATGAAACTAATGAGCAGGTTTTACCTTCCAGCAGGAGAAATGCCCTAAACATAACAGTCAGTGCTATAATGAAATGGCTTAAATCAATGCATATCATGTGCCATACATTACTCAGTTGTCTTAAGAATTTTATGTTGTAGATGTGAAAAACTGGCAGACAAATAATCCAGAATGCCTGTAGCTCAAGTTCAACATGTGACAAGTTGTTGCATAGCGTTTTTTTGTCATTGGCATGCACAGAACCTAGAATGAAATAAGGATTATTTTAAACGAAGAACAAGATTTGCATTTGGTTTTCCACCCCCTCCCCCCCAACTCATATTGGGATTGGCAAAGGGGAAAGAATTCTATTACAAAGTGCAGTGACATTGCCTCGTAGCAATTTCACGACTGAAGAATGCATTTAATAGGGGACGTATTTTTCATAATTTGGAAGTGTTTTTCTGAAGTTGTGCCAGAATTGAAGCATGCTGTCCCTTCAAATGTTCCAAGGGAGATGTTTAAATTTAGATGTAAAGTTGGGACTACAGCGTGTGAACCGATTTAGCATCAATCTGGTGTAAATATATTCTCCTCTTTATTCCTCCTATGCTCTCCCACCCCTTTGTATAAATCAAAATTAAATTTCCAGATTGCTGCAAGGTTAGGAGTCAATGTTTAAATTCTGCCTAACCCCGGCATTCTCTCTCCACTCAATCAGCAATTATAGCGAGCCGCTTTGAAGAAGCCAGGCGGAACTAAAATGACTTTTCATGTCCGGTATAATGACTGCCATTTGGAAGAAGACATGGGGAGAGAGGGCGAGAAAGACCGAGCTTCAGTGGGAGGGGGCAAAAAAAAAAAAAAGGGAAGTGTGGAGGGAGGGAGCAGTTAGAAAGGGGAGAAGTGGGAACAATTGGGGATGAAAATGGCTTAGGTCACCTTTAGTTGTGCCCATGCAGCCCAAACCAAGCCATCTTTCATTGCTCACGTATGAATTTGCCACGTTTGAACTAGTTTCTTTGTTGTCGGTGCCTCGTAGTGCAACTTTCTCCCTCTTCTCACTCAATTCCCTCCCCTCTTATTTGCTGTTTGCTACCATTCATTTGCCTCCAGAAGCTCAGCTCCGCAATTGTGGATTACAGGATGAACGGCACAAAGAGAGACGCCGTATATTCTCTTTAAGGGTGCCAAAGGCCAGAGATGAGCACCTTCACCTGGACTGGCATCCGGCTATCTTTTACGCTTCCCACGCTAATGAGGCCAGACAGTTGGGGCTGAAGTTATAGTGCCGACTGGATGCTGTGCTGGTAATCTATTATTTAGAGTCTCGTGGGGGAGCCTGGTCTCAAGAATTTCATGCATGCGTTTTGCAAAGCAAATGTTTGCCCAGGGGGAACATAGCTCTGTGTGGGAAAGTAATGAGTGAGTATTAGACATTAATGTGAGCTGCAGCTTTTTTTGTCCCGTCTCTTCCGCCAACCTGCCAAAACCTGCAAAGAAACATTTAATTTTTACACAAGAATAGAAACATTTCCTGATTTGGACACACTAGCAATGCCTTTTTGTTGGTTTTATTTTTTTCCATTTTCATGACGATGTCGAGATATTTTAAGGATGACGACTGAAGATTGTGTTTGGGTCTTCAGTCAGAGAAGAACGGGTACATCTGGCACATCCCTTTTCATGTATATTTTAGGAACTATTTCAAAGGGGTTTCTTAGAGTTGCATCACCCTGTTACAGTTAACACTATGCAGATGGGACTTGTTTATATTTAGGCAGGCTGAGGATATGCTGTACATGACCCCTTCACACCTCCACAATGTATTTATAGCTTCAATATCTTTAGATGTGTATATTCCAACACAGAACCATTCATGTAGAATAGGTATTTACAGATAAATGACCTAAGGCTGATCATTAAATACAGAGTTGGGATTCTGGCAACATTTACAGTCCCAAGGAGCAATTAACTATATTTGGCCGTGGAGATTCGCAAATCTGCTGGGAGGGAAGATGGCAGCAGTTAAACATAGAGTGTCGGTTTTAGCCAGAGTTGTTGAGCAGACTTAAGTTACGCTAATATGAAGTTCATGCAGAGTGGCTCAAGACGGCGGATATAGAACCGAGGTACAGACCGCATAAAAACGCTTTACATACAAATCCGCATGAAGTCACAAAGTTATTCATGTCTTTATACTAAGGACCGATATCATGATAAATTAAATGTGAAGATTTACGGCGGTGAGAAATGATTTATAAAGGAGGCTGAAGCTGTTTGAAGGTCAAGTGCGTAGGTTGTGCTGCTATCTAGTGGTCGACTTCACACTTTAATGAATAATACCTGCCTAAAATTAAAGTGATGATAAAATCCACACCCCTAAAAAAAAACATTGTTTGTGTTGGTATTTAGAGGCCTATCTTTGTATTTAGCTTTGCAACATGAGAAATTTGTACAAAAAAATGACAGAGTACATTGGATTACCATGTTTTATGAAAACAATTGTCGTTTGACTTTATCCATCCAAACACTAGATGTCCACAGAGATCACTTCTTTATGGCTATTTCAGGTTACCGACATTTGTTACTGTAAAACCAAAAAAAATATTTCAACTTCAAATGGATCACTCCAGGTGTTATATTTTTAACATGTCATGTTTTGATTTTGAATCACACATGAATAGATGAATTTGTCTAGTTTATTTACCTTTTTTTTTTATCAGACTATGACAAGTTACCAATCTGTAAAAGCTGGTTAATCAGTATTATAACAATGACCAGCAAAATGGTGTCCTTGTTATAAGGTAGCAACATAACTCCTTTACCTTTTATGCTCTGCACAATGGAGAAAACTTTGATCTCATTAAAAGGACTTTAACCCATCAAAGAGGTTTTGCAATTTTTTTTTTTTTTAAGTAGTTTTGAAAACTGGAAAGAATGTAAATTTTAGATTTATGGCTCGGCCTGGGGACAAAAATTAGTCTAAATATTTAAATTTTTACATTATTCCTCCTTTCATTAATTAAATGACAGTTCTGAATCTTACAAAACAAATATTTTTTTGCATTGATTTTATAATTGGATTATGTATCTTACCTTTTATCTAAAACTTATGTTTTAGTCCAACTCATTCACGGTTTAGGGGTTTGAGTTGCTGACACAGATTAACCCACACTTACAATAATACAAAGGGAAAAAAGGAATCCCTAGACATCCCTAGCTGAGCTTTAAAGAATTTGCTTTTAAGATTATTTAAAGCCTATATCTGAGCATAGATATGAGACTATCTTAAATGAGAATTTCTGTGACTTCTTGTTGAAACAATTTCCATCAAATTCCTCTTGCGATCGAGGGGAAGTTGATGTCAGGTGCAATGCACTGTAATCCTAGATCCCAACCCTGCCTCCACCTACCTTGTCTCTGCATGTTTTCTCTCATGTCTCTGTACCCTAAAGAAACATTCCAGGAGTGTTTTAGACCTTCTTGCAACTGGACACCATCACATCATTTTGTATGCTTTGTGTTAAACTGTGAGAAAAGGAAAATTTGTACAGGAATAGGAATGCTTTTCTCTGCCCTCCTCCTTTTTGTTGCTTCACTCCCATCTCTCTGAGTTTAATATTACATGCTTATTAGATTACATCATGAACTCCTGCAATTAAACATGAGCCCAGTTTCCCAGGTTAAGAAAAGGGTTTTAAAAACCTTATTTGATACGAATGAAATGGAAATTAAAAAAAAAAAAAAAAAAAAGTTCAAGATGGCTGGTACTGAAACTGAGATGAGGATCAGAGAGAAAGCTTGAAGTAAAAATAATCGTTCTGGAATGTTTGCCGCTGAAACTGAGATTTATGCAGACTTTGAAATGAGAAATTAACTGCAAACGTCCATATTTTGATGGGTTGCCTCCGGTCTATGAGCGAAAGGTGTCATTTACAACACCCTTAATTGTAGAATTATTAAACCAATGAGACAGTTAATGCACTTTTGAAAAATTAATAATATTCAGCTGGATGACATTTTAGCTGCAAAAGCTGGATGTGGCCTTCAAGCTTTAATATTCAAATGAATTTTCCTTTTTGCTGCGGCTGCTTTTTATTCTTGTGACAGTCCTGGAAGAGTGCGTGTGTGTGTCCTCAGAGCTGTGTCACAGTCGATACGAGGGTTCATTTGGTAGCCATGAAAACACATTACAATGTAATCCCTTCTTTTCCATCTTCCCACCCTCCGCCGTTTATTTGGACACCGTCCCGGCCGTCCATTGTGATAATCTACAGGCAAAGCCAGCAGCTACCCTTGTCGTCCTGCTCCTACACTTGGACTGCCAGCCTGCATATCACTGCACCGGGGAATTAACCTCTGCTGCTGCTGCTTCTTTCATACTGTGTACATTTTTTTTTTTTTTTTAACAGCCACTCCAATGGAGCTACGAGGGGTGGCGGTACTGTAAATGTTGCCAAATTACTGACAGTTTTGCTCCAAGTCCAAGTGCTTAAAACAGAAAAACGGGGAAAGCGGAGATAAACAGCTCGCCCCCTTTTTGCTTGTGGCTGCCTCCAGAGCAACCTTTACAGAAATAAAAGGGCATGACATTTTTTTTTTTTTTTTTTAAGACAAGTTAGCTGACTCCAAAGTGGGAAGTTAAATATACAGAGAGTGTAGTTCATTGAATGGGACATTACCACACTGTCAGTGTGTGACCTTTCCCATTTGTTCTGACAGGACAGGGCTTCACTCTGTCAGAATGGTCCATGTCGCTTCAGAAGAGATTCTCCCTCCCTTCCCGTCTGCTTTCGTTTTTTTTTTTTTTTTTTTGTTTTTATTTCTTTCTCTCCCTTCGTTCTCATATCTACCATCTGCAGTGACTGCATGACGCCCCAGCTTTTGTGTCATCCGTGAAAACGCTCACGCACACAGTGGCTGAGAAAGAACAGGAGGGAGAGAGAAAGAAAAGGGGGAGGCAGAAGAGTTTATCTTCATTCTTTAACTGTGCCTTGGACATCATTACCTCAACATTCAAAGAAATCTCTTGGGGAGGCAAAAAAATGTTGCTGCATTTGCATGAATGTTTAAGTCAGACTGTTAAAATGTTCTTTGTAGTACTGAATGACTTCTACTTAAAGTATTTATGTTCAGTTTTGTAGGTTTAATGATCAGTTACTGTTAAAAGCTAAAATATTTGTCAATAGCACAATTTAAGAACATTATTCTTGTAATCTAAGAAATTACATTTCTAGCACTTTTTTGCACAATTTGATGTAATAAAGTTATATAGGTTTTTATTAGATATGTGCTGTTCAATAATTGCTCTGACTGTAGATTTAAACAAGCTTAGGCAAGTGGCTATTATAATCTTAAGAAGCTCAACATACATCTGCTTTACTTGTTGAGTTGCAAGTTTTGTTCAGCCTATTTTGAAGAGTGACTTACATAAGTTAAAAGTGAAATATCGCTCCATATCATAATTTGGAAAACAAGAATATATAAATCACTAATTAAAATTTTGTAAAGAGATTTTGAGAAATTAGATGTGAACCAGCATCAGACAATTTGCTGTCTGATTGGCCTGAGTGCCTGGCTCCTCAGAAACTCAATTTTCCAATCAGTTACATGAATACAGAACTGAATACAGGATATCTGGATTTATTGCAGCTTTTATGGCTGTAGAATTTTGAATAATACAATGAGTGAATGCTTTTCTCCCCTTTTTACAAGATATTTATTTTTAGTATCTTCACTAGCTATGCAATAACAGTTTAGAGGGCAAACCAGGAGATATTTGATGAATCATGTTCACGATGACGTGATAGTAATGTGAGGATTCAAAATTCTGTTAGTGTAGTCACAGAAATTTGAGAAACTATTTGAAAGGAATCTGTTTTTCTTTTTCTGCAAGATGTTGAAACATGTTTGCGATCTTTATTGAGGCTGTGGGAAAATGAGAAAGATGAGTCTTTTAGCGGATAACATGACAGTGCTGGAAAGTTGTAATATTTTATTCTTTTGAGATTTCAACCTCTCAACCTCTGAATGAGCAGTTATCCTTTCGGAGACGAAACCTTAAGGGAAAATAGTTTTTCTTAAGCCTAACAAAGCGAGTCATGTCAAAAGATGCTAAAAATGGTTAAAATGTACTCTGTCACACATGGTGTTATGACACTTGTACAGTAATAAAATAATATATTTTCAGTGCTGTTCTTATACCTTCTTATATTATGGTTTGCATTGCCTCAACACTTTGGTTCACCTATGAATTAAATTACACATATGCTTCAAATACATTTACTTCACAGCAAGTTTTATGAGTTCCAATAGTTATGACACCTGTGATTTTGTTGAAAACAATTACCCACTCTCAATAAATGTGGTCAAGTTAAAATTTTTCCGTGTGACTTCATGCTGCTGGAATAAAAAAGAAGCCCAAAAGATTTATTTTACACATCCTTACCTGGGGTGGTAATAACTGCGGAGAGTATGGTAAAACCTGATTTAAAAACCTTAATCTTTTAACAATATCTTTGTTTTTTTTAAGAAAACACCCTAAATCCCTGAGTTAGGTGCCATGTCTGTGCAGATAACACTTACTTTTATGACCTATAGACACATTTTTAGTGACACTTTTGGCATTTTACCGGAGGACTGAATTTAATTTCTGACTTCATTAAATCCAAGGGTAAAAATCTACAGCATCTCTGCATAAAAGCACAGCAGGAGAGGTGATTATCTTTGTAAATTAGCTCACTCATTTAGGGCTGTGTGGATGCAGATGCCTTCCGTTCAATGGAAGCCTATTATTCCAAACGACTCTCATTAAGCCGCAGTGAAATAAGGCAAGCTGTGGAAGCAGTGAAATAAAATCTTTAGACTGGCTGCGCAGAGAAAAAGGCTCCACCGTCTTCATTAAGAGACCTGACTTCAGGAGTGAAACGCTGAAAACGACTTGGCGTAGAAAGGCAAAATTGTATGCGGCTGATTTCTGCCTCTCGTGCCCTATAGGTGGTTATTTGCTGTTTGCGCTCGGAGCCGAGGAAACTGACAATGCAGTCTGATCTTAATGAGTGAGTTTAATAAAAAACCCAACACCGAGGAGCATGAGTCACAGCTGATCTGTAATTTCTGTATTTCATTGCAGACCTGCTGTTTAGATGCTTTTTTTCTTTCTGTTTTTGTTTGAATGGCATTCATCACAAGCCATTTTCCTGTTCAGTCAAGCTGTGCTGCGCTCACATTCACACGACATAAAGAGAGCCAGATCACAGTTTCTCGTGACAGCAGTTCCCACAGTTAGTCATGAAGCTCCTCTATCCATCCATGTATTGCAGCTATTTACAGTCTGTATGGAGCTAAGTTGAAGAATACAATCTTTTAACATCTCTGCTTCCTGATGACCTTCCTATTATTTCTCGCTTTACCTCTGTAGTTGCTGGTGGAGACTAGATGAGGTCAGTTACTGGTTTGGTAGCAGTGTTCCAAACATTTAACATTTTTTCTGGTACCAGACTTTATACATGTTAGGGAGCCATCTGCTAAAAGAAAAGTTTCATCGAGGAAGTGAGTTGGTCTATACCCTCCTTGACATCTGACCAATGGTTGGAAGAAATTGGCATGTGACGTCAATAAGTAATATCTACTAAGTTTGCTCACAGTTGTTTTGGTTTGGTCACAGATGTTTGGGTGATCATTTTGATCACCCAAACAGAAATCAAATTGGGTGTAGGGTGTTACTTGAAATCTTCATAATAAAAGTCTAATCCAATACTACCAGTGATTTGAGTATGTTTATGATAATTTATCTCTATAATTGTCCAACATGCCTGTCAAGCAAAATAAATTGATACAAAACAGCTGAAGCTGTCTGCAGATAAGAAAAAGAAGCATAAAATCATTAAATGAGGTTATGAATTTGTGATTGGGCAAACTGATCTGCAGCTAAATTTAAATTAAACAGTAATTGTATTGTGAGGAGGTCAAAGAACTAATAAACACAGTTTGTGTTGTGGATAACACAAGAATTACATATAAGAATAAGTAAAAAATACAAATGGATAAATGAAATACAATAAACTAAAAAGTCAAGTTAAAATGTGAAATATCACAATTTAAAATTAAGTTTAAGTAAAAGTAATATCATGCCTAAACAGATGCAACAAACTCAAGATTTTGTAGCACATGTTAAAAAATTGGTCATCAAAAAAAAACTTTAGAAGTTAGACTAAATACATTTTTGCTTTTAAATGGACCAACATTATTATTCCACTAGCATGGGGTTATACTTGTTTAATAGATACCTATGCAAGACGAGGTCAGCTGGTGTTTTTAGAAACCAAAATTAAGAACCTCAAAAATCTGTTCAGCGTTACATTCACAATATATCCTGTCAATAGCAACAAGGGAATGGTAAATGTTGTAGTTTCAGATAGTTAAAGCACTATATTAAGGATAGTGCTTCAAATAGATAAGAAAGAAAGATTGTCAGTTTTTTTGAATTTGTGGCAAAATCAATAGGAATGCAGAACAAAGGTGTTTTTGTAGCATAAAATTGATCTTTGAAGTAATATTAAAATCTCATCCCGTCTCGTTCTCGTGAACTCAATATTGTGTCTCGTCTTGTGAGTTAACATCAATAAGAATCAAATATAACGCCAACATTTTTCAGTTTTGAAGTACTCACTGCCAGTATTTGGAGATGAATTCTGTTTGGGGTTTACTTCCAACACTTTTAGATTTTTCCTTATTGAAAGCAAATGTCATCAACAACTGCATTTCTGTAACACAGCTAAGAAGTGCATTCATCAATCATTCATTATTGGTCGTTTTGGAGTCAGTTGTAAAAACTGTAGCATTCCTTTGGTTGTTCTGGGACAAACAAGATGAACCCAGCAAAGGACCCTGGGACTCTACTGTGTGTTGTTTTGTCTCCTGAGTTGTTTTACACTGGGGGAGCACAGCTAGAGGAGAGAAGAGAGATTAGATGAACTCTTGTCGGATGAGGGCAAATACTGATGGGCTTCCATATTCCCCACTGGCCTCACAGAGCAGGTGGCCTCCATTTGCATTCTCCTTCCTCTCCTTTGTTCGTTTATAGATTACAATGGTTGCAGGTGGAGATGAGATGACTGTCAAATCTGCCTAATGTTGTTCTGTGTTTCTTTAGCATACTCTTTAGCATGAATCACAAAAACATAGCAAAAAGGGAAGTGTTTATAGAGCGTTGTCCAGTTTATTACTGCTCAACAATAACCTCCATTCATACATCCATGCACTGTTTGGCAGCAGCCCTAAACAGCAGTAGTTTGTGCAAAGTGATGGAACGCAGACATTAAAATTCGATCTCTTGCATCAGTACATTCGGCGCTGGTCAGAATGGCAACTATAAATTGCTGGCCATTATTTTCCATTACCCACACTGACACCCACGGCCCCATCATTTCTTTCCATTTTTTAAGCCCCCTCCACCCCACCCTACCCACCACCACCTCTTTGTCACAGTTGCGCCACATTTCCAGAGCCGCTTCATTTTTAAATTGTCCCCCAAAATATGATAACAACGCAGTCCAGCAAATCTCGGGACAGAGGCGATCTTATTAATAGCTGAGCCACGATAACAGAAACTGTCCAGGTTCTCAGTTGTTATCTCTATCTTCAGGCACATCCTTTGCAGCGCCTTGAGAGGGGAACGCGCTCAACGGGTGCAAAGGGGGCAACAGCTTGGCGGCATGTCGATGGTATGCTGAGCAAGAGTAACGCCTTGAATCCTAAACGGAGGGGTCTGATGGTAGACAAAATAACTAATGCAGCACAAATATGAATGAATCTGTATGTTGAGCTTCTGATGTTTTTGTTGGAATGATTGGACTGCAGAAGCATTAATTAGGTATAAGTTTGAATTTACTGTAGATATTGTCTTCTCCTGATAAGTATGTATAGCCATTTGAGATTTTTTTAGCCATCCTGGTATATTTATGGGTTTATATTTGACCCCTCCTCTTAGGTGAATTAGTAGAGTTTATTTAAGTTATTTACTTTCTTGGAACAGACCTATCTTTTTGTAATAGTGTGGGAATTTTCAAGGTAAGGAATTGGGGAGGCCATTCCAGGAACATTTGTGACTCTCTTTTTATCAATCCCAAAACCAGTTTTTGATCTGTGTTTGCAATCATTTTGTTTGAACCTCACTGTTCAAGTTTCAACCATGTTGCACTTGATTTGACTACTTTATCTGCTAGTGCCACTGGGACTGCGTAGATGAAACTTTTAATTCTTCTGACAGCTTCGAACATCTTTTACCTTGACAATAATGGTTGCTGCATATTAGTTTTGGAACAGGGCTAGAGTATCAGCAGTTTCCAGCCAATTGGTTTGAACTTTAGAGGATCTTGACCTTCTTGGAAAACAAAATCCTAACTGGTTTTGTTTAAAGTCCATGTAGCTATAGACCTCTACAAAAGTTGTAAAAGTAAATGTCAAGAACTCGCACTAAGGTGTAAATGTTTAAACCAATTGCATCTGGAGCTGTTAATAATGGTTCCACTACTCTAATACTTTGATCTTCAGAGTTCCTTCAGCAGTTCAAATAAGTCATTATAAGCACCAAATTAATATGACACTCATGTCCATTTTGGGTGTTTGCATTTTTCTGACTCCAACTGGAAACGTTAGGGTTCCAAAGGAAATTAGTAGTTGGCACAGATTTAATAAGAGGAAATAAGAATTAATAGGGAAAAAAACTAAATTGGATTTAATTCTCTAGAGCTGGATTTCACAACCATAGACTACAGATCAAGCAGGAAATGTGGAGAGTATACAAAGCGACGTTCTGGTCAGCTGCCAGCCAACATCAGGGATAACAGATGCACGACACGAGCGGCAGATATGACACTGTTATCATTTGCTCATTTTGCAAAATAATGGCAGGTGTCCCAAAGCAGGCAAACGCTGGCAGGAATACAGTCGACAAGCTCTTTGCAGTACCTCCACCTGATGGGTTGAAACATGAGCTGGCTTGGCTGGTGACGAACTCCGTCCACACAGAACGAAGGTATCTCTTATTTTACAGAACGCCGAGTTCAAAAGGGCGGAAGAGTGAACTGAATCGGCGAAAGCAATCTCGCTGCTGAGCTTTTGTTTTGACAGAAACAAATTGCTGTGACACCGCAGAAGCTCCTTCTTTTAGTTCTTAATGAATTTATGGGTAATCAATATGCTTTTCTTGTTTGCTGGCATGTGACCCAAGAGGAGGTCCTGTGGATGGTGTAGTCGACTGGGTCAGTAAGGATTGGCAGTCATTTGTTCATGCTGAGGCATTTTGGATTCCCTGTTTTTACGCAAGGGTGGAGGAAGCCAGGAAATCAAATCTGTATGAAGTCTCAGCCCTCTGTTGAGCCTGCAAAGGAGGATCACAATAGTGAAGCACTTACATTTTACAAATTCATTAAAAGCAAAATTTTATACATAGCCTTGAGATTGTGAAGCTAAAATCCCTGCACTATGCCACTCCTGAACCAAAGTACGAAATGTTGAAGGAGAGAAAGAATTTGACTTTTGGATCATTTTATGTTTTATGTTGCTCTTTCCGTAGGTTTTTCTTTCTCTTAACTTTTTATGAATACAATTCTTGTGGAGGAGAATGCCTGTCTGCTTAACAACCGTGAAGTCTGAAGCTTTCCTTCCTGAATTTATAATACATGTTTTTTTTTATATTGGTCCAATTTAATGTTCTAAATGTTGGGGTTTGATAGCTGAAAAGCAGATGTAATTATTTGACATAAACAATTGAAAGACACTGTTCGGATGAGTCTGAGTATTTTCTTCCTCTCTGGAAAGAAATTTTTCTTGTGCATCAAAGCTTGTTAGTGCAACTCTCCTTGCATGATGGATTCTGGCCTCCCGTTGTGGGTCAAAGCACTTGACCTCACCCTTTCTGAAGACTTACTGTCCCCCACTCCGGCCATGATTTTTAATCAGCACCATTGAGTAACAGCAGGGGGTGTTTGACCCGGATCGATGCGGCTCTGCCAAGGCGGATTTCATTGAGAGACCCGCAGCCCATTGAGAAACACGGATCGAGGGTGCCGGATGTTTTCCGATTCATGCTGCTACAGTATCACTAAATTCAACAGTCAAATCACTCTGATGAAACTGGGTTTTCTTCTCTGAAAACTGTGACTCAATGGAGCTGGCAGGGCGCAATAGAGCTGCTTAGCCATCCTCAAATAAAAGGAAAACAACATTGAGTCTTTCTATTATGGGTTGCCCCACACAAACATACCCTCTTCATTCAAGGCCCTCTTTTAGCCTCACACAAAGGGGGACAAAGGAGGGAGAGACTGGCATATCGGGCAAATGAAAAACAATTGGGCCAGGTGCCAAACTTAAATCAAGTGTGCAAGCTCAATAAAGCACACTGCATCGATTTGGAGTTATTCATTATTTGTTGTGGATGTAGAGAAAGTTCCCTGGAAAATGATTCTGCCGTGCAGCTCACAGTCTGAAATAAATGGTTTGACAGCTCATCGATGACCATAGAATATGATAGTAAATAGCTTGATATGGATTTATTTCCCAGTGACCCTCACTCACTCTCTCCCTCCTCCTTAAAGCAAGACCAAGCACTCTCCTGTGTATTGGATTTCTTTTTCTTTTTCCTTTTTTGTCCAGCCTACTTTCAATTGTGAAAATGAGGATTTATTTTGCCCCCGCTGCTTGGCTTGAGAGAATGGATATACATCACATGGTGTTTAATATCTCTCGTGACAACAAACAGCCTTGCAAAAGCGGTAATATACAAGCAGCCAGCGCCTCAAAATGCAGAAATGGCAGCTTTGTTTACTGCATTCAGAATAAATGGCTGAGGCCCCGCTGTCACTCACAGATGGCACTTCCTCTGAGGAGGGAGGAAGACACACACACACATATGCATGCACATACACCAAAAAACTGCAGCGCTAGTGAATCGTGGTAATGCACTGGCATGGCAGCAGCCATTTTGCACAACCTCCGGAGGCGCTGATCGTCACAGGGAGGCGTTGGCATCGTCTTGGCACCAGCCGACTCCGGGCTGTGGAGTAGTAAGTGATAGCCAAACTGGAGCTTGTCAGGCCTGACGCTTATCACTTTTGACATCTGTCTGCACCACCTCGCTCCTCACTCCCTTCACCAGCTTGCCACATAATGCTGACCTTGGGATCTCTTTCTCAGCTGCACCGCTGCCCCAGACTTCCCGCCTGCCCTTCTCAGTCTCCAGATTTGGCACTGGTTTCATGTGCAACGGTTTGAGGCTAGCGTTTACCCTTTTAGACCTTGCCCACTGATATTGCAACACTGCTGTATTTAGATGCTTGCTCTTACCCAATTTTAGTTTGTAGCTGACAGTGTTTTTACTGTTACCCGACTTGTTGGGTAACTGCCTTGCAGAAGTATTCATATCCTGCCAGCTTGCTCATATTTTGTCATTAAATTGTAAGGAAGAAAATGACAGATGGTTTTCAATATATTTCACAACAAAGTTTTTGTATTCGCCCCCTTTGGCAGCAAAATGGCTCTTGTTCAGTCGGATTCGAAGAAAATTATCTGTTAACATAAATGTCCTGTCCTGCCTCATATTTGTCAAAGATTAGCGCTGACTGTGTGCTTAAGGTTCCCACCAACTCTGACCGGCTTGAGGGTCCCGTCTGAAAGAAGAAAAAACCCCAAGCATGATACTGCCACCACCCTGTTTCACTAAGGGAAAGTGATAAGATTCAGTGGTTTTAATTGAATTAAAGTTTAAATTGAAGAATACTATATTTATCCCAGAGGAAATTTAAATGTTGTAACTCCTGTTTTCCAAGTGAAAGTTATTGTTGGTGATGCTGTGTTAGCAGTCAGTCTTGCATCAAATTTGCAGATGCTTCTGACTGAATACTTTCTGCAGCAGAGACCATATTGAACAGTATTTTCGAATGACACCATCAGTTGCTGCTAATCCATCTCATTTGCGTTTGCTTCTCCTCTTTAAATGTCACGAAATCTCCATTTTCAACTCCTCTGGGATTTCTGGTTGTCTTTAAGGTATGATATTCTGGTATCAAAGTGTCAAGCAGCCCTCATTTATATTAAATTACATTTATTTAGATTTACTTACCTGGGTGTTTATTTAGTAACTATAAATAATAGGGGAACCTCTTAATGTATACCACACTTTTCAGATTTTTGGATCGTATTTTAACAAAGAAGTCCTTTTTGATCCCAGTGTTGTGTCAACCTGCACTGACTGGTCTTAGCACACTGATCAATATTTCGTATGTAAATATCAGATACAGTTATTTAATAACTGTCCTGCTACTTTGTTGATAATTTGTTGAAAACAATATATATCGAGTAGCCCCCCAAAAAGTTATGTTTCTTTTCACAATTATACAGTACTTTGTGTTGGTCTATCAGATAAAATCCCAATAAATTACACTTTGTGTAACAAAATCTATAGTTCAGATTAAAGGTCATGAATATTTTTGTGAATATGATTTTTTTTCACATTTTGAAATGATGGGGGTTTTTTTTCTATTGTTTCTTTTCTTTTTTTTTTTTTTCTTTTCTTACAAGTATATTCCAACGAAACTAAAATAAACCAGGCTGGAACAAGTTAAGTTACCACACACAGCCTGAGCGTTGACAGGCTGCCAAGAGATGTCAGACACGCTGCGCTGTGAGGAAGTGTCACCGTAAGCGACGTACATCGTTGTTCTTTAGGCGCCTAAAGAAAAGGTCACTATGGCAAGCACAGGCGGACGCACGCACGTCCATATGGCATCTCAGATCAGCTTCTGTTGCATTTCCCTCCCCCCCTCTCTCTCTTTCTCTCTTTCTCTAAGCTAAGCAGTCCAGAATCCCCAGCTTTGTGTTTGCACAAAGCAGCTGAAGTTGAAAGCGGGCTTGTTGGGCCCTGACACTTTTCAAAGTCGCAGAGCAGTTTAGCTGAATAATTCCTGCGACTGAGTCACAGCTTTTATCAAAATCCACAAAAACACAACGGAGCATCTCTTTCTCCTGTTGCCTCCCATCCTACATTATTCCGTTCTGACTCATCGGCAGCCCTCACCCCCTGGCCTCCATTACGAGGTAATTAAGCCCCTGGTTGTTTGTTTAGCTGTCTGCATGTGTGTCCTGTATAAAACACACGAGAAAAAGGGGGGGGGGGTGAGTATGTTCTGCCTACCATAAACTCACTGAAACAGCAGGGCACGAAGTGGTGAGGAGGGGTCGGCTGTGCGTGCATGTGTGAGTGTGTGTGCGCTAATTAGGCAGGCAGACGTGTCTGTGCTTCACTGGGCAGCAGCCAGCTGGGAGCATCTGGAACCGTCTTTCATACTCGCTACACACAGTCTCTCACACACATGAAATTAGAAAAGATGTCTACCAAGCTTCAACAGGATAAAAGAGAGCGGAGGGTAGGCGTGACCGGTTGTATTTAGGTCTACATACATTTGAAGTACCCGTCCCCCTGAATTAAAGTAACTATGCCATTCCAACACTAAAATCCAACTCCCAGAAGACCAAAATACCACCAGCCAACAGGAGAGGATCTCCCTTCCCAAGAAGAACAAAAATTTACTTTGAAAGTGAGGTCAGCATGATCTCATAGATTTGAAGTTGGAGGCTTTAAAAAAAATCCATATCCCCCTACGTCTAAGTCTGTAGAAATCTGTATCTCTCCAGTCCAGTTGCTGTTCCTGCGTCGGTGAGGGGCTGAGATGCACCGCTTCCATCTGCATTGTCGTCAAAAGCTGCAGGGAGAGGCTGAGTAAGATAAAACTCAGACCGAGTTGGCACGCTCACTATTTCTTCTGTACGGAGAGCTCAATGAACCAGTTGAAATAGTGTTTCTCTGGGCTATTGATTAGCTGGTTAGGCCATGAAAAGCCAGGGACAACAGAGGCACTCCGCTCCCTTCCCCCTTCTTACCAAAGGATGCTTTTGTTTTGTTGCTTACTTCGTTTTAATTCCCGCTTTTTTTTTTCTTTTTTTTTTTTTTTACTAAAGTATTTATCCTCCTGGTAGGAGTGGGCGATACAGACCATGTTTTATTGTGATATTTTGTTGTACCATTGTGGTTACGTTAAGTTATCTCATCAACTCTGACCAGCCTCCATTATGAAATTTTTTCCAACAACTTAATGCTGCCACTGCCTTTGTTCACAATTCAAATTGTGTGTAGGGTGACTAAATTATTCACAAGTTGCCTGTTTACTAATTGGGTGACATCTGAAAACAATTGGTTTAATGTGAAATTACTTGACTGAATAACATGCACAGCACTTGATCAGATTTTGGTTATCACAAAAACAAAACAAACAAACAAAAAAAAAAAAAACAACTTAAAAGCCACTCATAATTTACCTGTGCAATACTTTATGTTGGTCTGTCTCCCAAAATCCCCCAAAAAGTTGCATAGATGTGATGTATGTTATAGCAAATTGACTTTTCACTTGGTGTGCTTCTCAGTGATTTAGATCACAGTGAACCCAGCTGTTCTGTCAAGGGCCGCTTCTTTTATTAGCCTGGAGTAGCTGACCCGGCAGGGCATGTGAGAGAAGGAGGAGAGGTTGGTAGGGAGTGCAAGGGCAGCGGGGGGCACAGATTTCCCAGCTGTTAGTCCACAAACGTTGTCTCCCTGTCAGAGATTAAGGACGTCAGCAGCAATGGAAGCAGCCACACAGAGGTGAGACAGGACAGCTGATGCGAAATGGATTGATATGGTTCTCTTCAAGGGGAAGGTGGTTGTTTACAGGGCGCCCCGACTCAAATTCCGGCTGTTTTAGGCTTTAGAACAGATGAGGCCGAATCCCACTACCTAGCGTTGATCCTAACTCTGCTTGAGGGTCGCCTTTGACTTTACAAAATCAGACACCTCTTCAGGAAACTGAGAGGCAGCAGCTGTTGACGAAACCAGACGATATGCATCAAGTCTGCTATGCAAATTATATTACAAGTTATTTTCTTTCTAGCATGATGGACCACACAAAATGCTTTTATATTATAAACTTCTCTCATCCATGCATGCCTGTCTTTGCCCACACTTTGCTAAACATCCATACACTGCTTTGCAGATCTGTAGACAACTGCCCGAGGGCACTCTGACACATTACACAGGACAACCTGGAGTCAAACTGACAACCTCCTAACAGGCAAACTGAACACAACAGGTTTTTTTGTTGTTGTTTTCAGGGAGACTACCCAAGACACCAAACATAACACATCTACTGCAAGTTTCTCTGGGGGGTCATGAAAAGAATTACACTAGTGGAATAGTGGAAAATTATATCTGTTTTGGACACAATCCAGCAAGCGTGCATTGTCTTAAACACTGAAAATCAGCCTCTCTTTGTATTTACTGCTGCTTTTTGCTTTCTTGTAAGCCAGAGCAAAGTATAGTAATATTTATTCGACAGTACACAGCAATAAGTGGAGGACAGCTAATTAGTGCTTCTTTAAACAGCCAAATTTTTCCTTTTTTGCAAGCAAGAGAAATGACAAAAATAGCCTTTTTCTGCCAACTGACCAGCAATAAACAGGTGGGGGAGGGGCAGCACAACATTCCTGTATGCTTTCAACGGCAGAGAAAAATTTAATTAAATAATCCTGATGTTTTTTCTGGCATGTCATCAACTGGACCTTAAGCTCCAGTGCTACAGGAATATGTTTTTGTAATATTTTAATTTTTCAGTTCTTGAAATATCTTGATTTCAGGCCATCTCTGATAGAGATTTGACCACTTTATATGGAGAATGGTGAAACAGGAGCCTTTCAAAGTCACAATCCAGCAGGCATTCATTGTTTTAAACCCCTGAAAATTGTCCTTTTTCATCGTGAGTAATATATATGTATATATATTTTTTCTCCAACCAGCCCACAAATCCTTGCCGCCTTTCAGTCTGTTGAGGGCTGTTTTACTAGTGGGCCAGTGGTGCAAATGGACGCTGAGGGACCTGAGTGTAAAATTATATTTCAAGCCGTATAACCAGACCTCCGCTGTGCCATTTTAATGACATTATTTCATTAAGTTTGCATGGATAGTTTTCCATCCTTTACAGCTACTCCTCTACCCCCACCCTTTTCTGCTTCATCGCTAACCACACTGGAAACTGAAAAGACATCAGCACGGATGAGAAAGGGACAGAGTGCTGCCATTTTCTGTGGTTAAATTCATGGTGACAAGCAAATATGTTCTTTTAGTAAAATGTTTTGCTAACGTAATAAAAAAAAAAACCATAACACTCTTCTGCTTTTGGAGTGTTTTTAAAAGGTTTTACTTGAGGTTTCTGACATATCTTTGCTCTAAGACAGAATTTCCATAAACATGCTCATAATGTTGGTAACGTATTTGCATATTTATGAGAAATAAGTGTCACAGTGATTAAGTTTACTTGGACCCAGCTCTGCAGACTGCAAACGAAATTATATAAAACATAAAAACAAACAAAATCTCAGTATTTCCTTAAAAATCTGCCTTTAATTTTGCTGCCAACCTCCTTGGCTTTTCTTCTGGATTATTTTAATTACAGTCTTAAAATCTCAACAATTTATTCCCAAGTCAGCAGTCACAGGTAGACGTTTCCAGCAACATTCATGCTCGGAGCTAATATGGACTTCATTACTAGAAGTTGGAGACCAATGTAGCTCAGCGGCCCGAGACAAGTAATTAGAGTTCACACTGAGGCCTGTCTCTAAAATACAGTCATTATCCCAGCAAACATACAACCTTTCCAGGTCACATCACTTTGTCTGCCACTGTAAAAATAGTTTATTTCTGCATCGTGCCACCATTATGGCAGCCCCAATCTACTCGCCAGCATTTTATGGGGCACAGAGCGACCAGGGGGGTGGGGGGGATGGCAACTGAGAGGTTCAATAAAAGTGTGGTAAAACAATCGGCTCGGCTCGAGTGGGATCATTTCTGTCTGGGTTTTGTGCCTGAATATGGCAGCGTTCTCTTCACTGGCGTCCAGGTTGCAGGCATCGAGTTGTTTTTCATCCCAGTTAAACAAAGGGCTCATGAGTGGAAACCCCAGGAGAAGGCATGAATTTCTTTACAGCCCTCTTCAGGGCTAATCAGCCACCTCACAATGAAACTCTAGTGTTTATGTTGTCCCTTTTCACACAGTGGTGTCAGTGGAAGGCTGTTTACAAGCTCGGGAGGTCTTGGTGGGAATGAAACTTGTCTCGTCTCGATGATTACTGGAAGAAAACAAGGCCTTAATCTAAGAGGACAAACATCAGCTCCACAATATTTTTCGATAACTTCAGCTTGAACTTAAGAAAACAAGAGAGAAGTAGTTGGGGAAAAAATCTCAAAGTAGAGGACGAAATTGGGAAAAATTTAATTTTCCTCTCATTATTTGCCTAATAGCTCCACACAACTCTCCATCCATTCAACATCCATCTGCCTGTCATTCATCTGTTGATGTGCTATTTATTTATTGGTCAAGGTAACCCTCTTATCTAAGTATTGATCCATCCATCTTCATTCCTTCCACCTTTTGCTTTAGGAATTGGCGAAAAATAGCTGAGCAAAGAAAGAAAAAAAAAATTCTTTAAAGTTGATCTGATTTTTCTGAAAAGAAATATCAGATATTTTTTTATTTAATTTTGCTTTTTTTCCTGCAGAACTCCAAACTCTGTCGTATTTTTGCACTATTTCTCTATAAGGAGTACAGTATAACTTTCAGTATAAAATGCTATCTGCTTTATTTTTTAAGTGCTACGGGTTATGATAACGATTGCCATTAAATGAGATGTGAGGAC
The DNA here is from genome assembly GCA_010277075.1 of Poeciliopsis retropinna. Taxonomy (NCBI): domain Eukaryota; kingdom Metazoa; phylum Chordata; class Actinopteri; order Cyprinodontiformes; family Poeciliidae; genus Poeciliopsis; species Poeciliopsis retropinna. Next base: position 7,881,732 of record VMRM01000019.1, read on the forward strand.
ACTTCAAAGTTGAATCGGTATGTTACTGCGGGTCATAAAAATACATAATCTTTCAACGTTTTGGCGACTTGGTTCATCTTCACCATTTTCTTCAGCCCGTTTGACTTGCATGTGTCAATATATAGGAGGAACCTCCTTAGACATTCACACACACACATCCAAAAGAAGATGTACTCTCTAAGTCAATATTCATATTCAAACAAACTACGAGGGGAAACATGAAGAAAATGACAATTGCATTTACACAACTGGCACTGGTGCCAATTCAACATTTAATTAAGTCAGCTCTTGACGTTTGACCCCTTCTTAGGGCAATGTTTGCTGTGAGGGCAGCATATCACTGTCTGGACTGTCTGTCTGAAGTCGTCCCAAAGACACAAGTCAGCGTTTGATGGAAGGAATATGCTGCATAAGCTCCTGGTGGTGAATCTGCTCTTGTTCCCATTGTATGTTTCCTTTTTTTTCTCTCTCTTCTACAAGTCTGCCATTGTCTTCTCAGCCCACTAGTGTTTAATGCATGCTGCTCATTAGGCTAGACAATGGCTACTTATGATGAAATGCCATTCGGGGCAATATGTCAGCAAACCCCTGGGATGAAAGATGGGAGAGTGGCAGCAAGAAGCCGTGTGCTTAGAAATTAATATATGGCCAGAGGGCAGCAGCCAAAAGGAAAGCCAACTGAATGTGAAAGACGCAATGGACAGAGTCCAAGGGAAATTTTACAGCTGAAGAGGAAGATTTAAAGCTACTGTGATTTGTAGAAATAGTCACATCCTTTGTACTTTATCAAATTTTGCCATGTTTTGTCAAGATAACTGCTAATTTTTCACTTCACAAATGCGGCATTTCAGAAATAATGGCTAGAATAAATATATTTATGAAAGAAATCCATAGAAATTGCCCTTTAAAAACCCTGTAGAAAATACAGTAAACCACAACTCATTATTACACTATACCCTAATCTGTCTTGACAGCGACGCATGGGAGGGAAATCCTGGAAGAAATCTGGTTAGAGGCATCAAAAGACTTGACACTGGTCCAGCAGAACAACGACCCTAAACACACCATAAAGAACACAGTGAAATGGTTTAGACTGGTTTAGACACTCATGTGTTTCAATACTCCACAAACATCCTGAACAAAGCCCAACTGAAAAGCTGTGGAAAATATACTGGGCATCTCATCATTCAAAAAAACTAACAAAAACAAAAAAAACAGGCCTTTAACATTGATGACATGAATCCAGTGGGTCGAAGTGTCCTTCAAAACAGCAAGTTTTGAAGGACACTTGCTGTTTTGAACAGCAAGTTTTGAACTTGCTGTTCAAAACTAGCAAAACAAGCAGTGCCCCTCTTCCATTAAAAGCCCCAGCCACACTGGTGCAGCCCCGTCCAACGTCCCCTCGCTCCCCCTTCCCCTTACATCACCGTGTCTGGAGGCAGGAGGTGGGGAGGGCCGCAAGATTAATGACAGTGCTAACCACGTATTTATCATCCCACTGGAGAGTAATGCGACACCTTTCTAATCTGAATATATTTCATTGGGCTGTTATGGCACCCAGCCCTGGACCCCGTGTGCGTGTATTTCTGTGTGACTGGATGTGAATTTGAATGTTAATCGTATCTTCATGGACTCGTGCGTATGAAAAAGTGCGCTCTTGTAAATAGGCACGAGATACCCAGCCATCCGCCATAAACGCTGTCTGTTGTGGTCAAAACAGGCCTGTGGTAATTAGATAAAGATGAAGCTCCTCCTTTTAGCACTTTGGGGCCACGCTCCAGCTTCAAATGCTCTCCTCTGATTCTAAGCTGCCTTATCAGGGGATCGCATCCTTCTCCATCCTGCTCTCCTTCCGATTCTACTGCTACTTATTTTTTGGCACTCAGCAGAAATCAAGATGGATGTGTACCAACAGAGATGGGGAGATAGGGACTGCACAAGGCACAGATTGGACCTGATACGGTTCACATTGGGAACCTCCGTTAGATTCAACACTCTGCTACCAGGACCAGAGAGTTGCAGGTTGGACAATAATCTGCACTGGGAGTTGTCACATTGCGAACAAAATTTGTACACAGTTTGGCAAAGGAACAAGACATTAGGCTGAAAATGATGTCATGCCCTCCCTTTTTAAAAAGATTTTCCATGTTTATTGTTCTCAACCTGTTAAGTTAGGCACCAGACTATTATTTATACAAGTCAGACTATGAAAAGAGGTCACAATTAACTGGTACATTGGGGAAGAGAATTCAAGAGATGCAGATGCAGACATGTCTGCTCGTCTTCTTCTTCTAATAGTTTCTTGGCCATTTACTGTTATAAAAAAGGCTAAAAGAGCCAAGAAATCTAAAAGAAAAAACAATACTACCTTAACTTAGTGGAGCCACACAAAGCACTTGGTCTGATCTTCATCAGTACAGATGTATGTGTTGCACAGGGTAGCATGAGATCAAGTCATGTTATAATGCCACTTCTATGGCATTAGCATTGGATTTTCATAAATTTTGTAGCAGTGACACATGTGCATTGGTCAAACTATCATTACTTAGTTGTAAAATTTAAGCCAAGGCTATTGGTGGCACATTAAAAATATTTAAGCAGCCGGGTCTAGTTGATGATCAAATTGTTTAATCTACAAGGTCGGATTTAGAGAAAAGCAATGGAGTGTTTTACTTATTTACAGTAGTTATTTGAGTAACAATGTAAAAATATTATAAAAGGGAAAATATTATAGCTAAAACCAGTCAAAACATTAACTTTTAACTCTATCCTATTAAGATTACCCATATGTGTGCAAACATTTTACTCTGCATTCACACCAAGTGCAAGGTCATGAAAAGAGTTGTTGCTCAAAGAGAGCCTGCATGTTTGCACCTGTTGGATTCTGTACTTGAAATTAAATGTCTTGCTTTTTGTCGTGCTCTCTGTTAATCAGCCTTTTGTGTAAATATTTGCAGAGTTCGTTGTAAGGCAGCAAAGTCAGGCAGGAAAATCGCTCAAGGATCTTTCTTTCAACAGATGGATTTCAATGAGACTTTCCACAAATTAACCTTCCACCGACACGAGTTTACATTAAAGCAATCACGACAGGTCAAAGCAGTGCTTTATACTGATGTAAATGAAAGACTATTCAAAGCCAAATTTAATATTTAACATGCTGACAGCAGCTGGAGAACTCCTCCACTATTTGCTCGCATGTATTAGTTTCCTAGAAACACATGTAAAATAAAACATTGTATTTATGTTTCCTTGACCGTGTACAAGCACATTGTGTTCAACTCATCAGCAGACAGTTTTGATGCTGCAGAAGCACAAGCAGTGTAATGTCATTACAGCCCTGAGCATCTTTGGCCAGACTTCAACACATACGAATCCCAAAGGTGGTGGTGGGGGGTGTGTGGTTTATCTGTTGCAGTTGAGCAGCTGGTGTCTGCCCCCCTAAGGCTCCAACAGCCCCGAGCTTTCATTGCCACTTCAGATGCGAGTCGTTTAGTGAACAAGTCAATCATGCGAGAGGCAACTGTTCGCAACTAGCCAGCGTCCCCGCTGACCCCCTGATATAGAAACTGTGTGTGTTGAGGGGGGCAAGCAGGAATCGTGGCATGAGAGGTCATGGAAGAGTCGGGTCAAATTCGTCATCAGCAAAATATTTGGGTCGAGAACTTTCCTCGGTTGGTTGCTTTGGCTGAAACTGTTTCTGACAACACAGGATCAGGGGAACCGATCCTGTTCTGCACTGGTCCCAGTTCTGCCTGGGACCAGTGCAGTGTTTTGGCCTCCAGCAATTGGCTATATATTTATAGTTATAGATTTACTGGGTCCAAGCAAATAAGTACCTAGTTATGTTGAGGGACTGCAAAAGAATGTGCTGCAACCAATAAAAAATGCACTAGTGTTGGTCTCTACCAGGTTGTTTTTATGGTCTTAAAGGGGGGTATTATGTATTTTCCAGGTACTTGGTGCCCTTTTATAGCACAATCAAGAAACTATGCTACCTTAATTTGTTGTAAAATGCCATACATATAAATAACTAATTATATCCTTGGTCTCTTTAAGACACTCGACCTTCAGCATGTCCTCCACCAGTGTTCCTCCATGATGCTGTTTACAAAAACAGGGTCAGAAGTGTTTTAACTGAGAAGTAGTTTGTATGATAAGTTCAGTATGTGAACTAATGAAGACCAACACATGTCAGTCTTAACTGAATGGCATGTCCTTCAGTTTTCTGGTTTTGAACAGTAGTTTAGAGAAATGAGCCTGAATATTTTTCAGTGGAAAATTATGCTATGTAAAGGATTTTGAGACTTTTTACCATGAGGTTGCTTTGCATTCTGGGAAAAAAAAAAAAAAAAAAAAAAACTTCAGGCAGTTACCATTTGCTTGATTTGTTTTGTCCTTCATTTTGTATATTGCTCAATTAAATAAACTTTCAAGCCAAACAAAAATCCCCTCAAATCCCCACAATGCATTTTGAACCCCTCTCTTAAACCCGCTTTTAATTGAAACTACTGAAGGTTGAACACCTCATCTCTCATAGTCATGAGTAAACATGGAAAAGTTCTCCTTGTTTACTCATGACTATCAGTTGCTAAATGTCTGCTGGATTTACTTGCACAAACACGTGCCGGGGCTAAATGCAATGTAAACAGAAAACAAGCGAAGGACCTTGCTGCTAACAAGGTAACCCTTGAATTCAAGGTGACAGTCCGTTGTGGATCCAAAACGCAGACACAAGCATGTAGGTCCCAGCATCCTTGTGTCATCCCCAACCCGCAAGCATGCACTGACAAGTACGTCTCTCTCCCCTTTTCCTGGCAAAAAAAAAAAAAATTAAAAATCTCTGCGCCAGTCTCTTAATGAAATGCTCAATTATGGTCTTTAAATAGGTAATTATTCAGTACCTAATCCCTCAGCTCCTGGGCCCCTATCTCATTTAGATGACACTAACGTGGGAGGGGCAGGCGCTTGGGCCGTAGCTTCTGTCATCAAAGCCCCTTGTGGTGGCACAGGCAGCCCTGTTAATGATAAGGCACATCCAGGCAGTCAGTCAGCGGCTCCCGGTGAGGCCCGCTGACAGCATGGGAGATGGCAATGTCAGGCTTGACAGTGTCTTAATCATGTTTGTGAGTGTTCGGGGGCGGATTGCACGAGGTGGGGCGAGATTATATGGAGGCTTCTGAGAGGGAGTCAGTCGAAGGGTGGGAAAAGCTCTCTATTTATGGCATGTGCAAGTTCATGTACGTCTTTTTTTTCCGCAATTACCACGCTCGTTTTACATAGAAAACCGACACAGAGACAGAAAAATCACTCCTAAATGTCAAACCGAGCATGCCGCTTGATGCCGGGTGTGGACACCGCAGTCCTGATTTCTGTATTCTGACATTTGTCTGAAGGTGGCATTTGATTTGAATTTCAATCTTCAAGCTGTGGCTCCAGAGCTGGATTATTTATTCATTTTTCACCAGCATAATAAAACGTCTTGTTCATGGAGTTACAATATACCATTCACTGTCAGAGGACCGTGCTTGTTTGGTTGCTAATGTTGCGGCGGCAAGCATTAGTCTTGGTGGAACGACAAAGGGGAGAATTGTTGTGTTTGCCTTGCGGGTGAACCATTGCTTTACCCTCCACAGAGTTGCGCAAACAATCTCCCTCCCCCCACCGCCTATTTTTCTGAGAACAATAGGTTTTTTGAGCTGCAACACCTTTCAAGGACGTCCAAGGCCTAATGGAAGTTTAGCTTTTCAAATCTAATAATCCGAGCACCAACATCAAAGTACTCTGCAAACTTCTGTAAGGATCCTTTGAATATTAAAACATCTCTCAGTCTGGGTCCTCTGATAGCCTTATCAGGAAATAGATGGAGGGGCAGAAACAACACAATTTCATCTCTGTGGATTCAGCAAAAACATATCTGTGATCATATTATTTTCTCGCATTGTCCTCAGCCGGTGACACTGATAAATTTTCATACAAAAAGCTTTGGCAAGCCGCTGGTTTGTTTTAGTTTGTTGACTCAGCGTCTTTAAAACACAGAATCAATACAGGTGACTTAGTAAATAAGAATATTATTAAAAAGTTAATTTATTTCAGTAATTCATTTCAAAAAGTAAACCTCATCTCATATCGTCATTGTTGTATTCAATGCATTTATTTCTGTGAATTTATTTAGATTATTATGGCTTAAACATGAATTTAGAAGGAAAACAGTCTTTAGAAAAATTGACCAGTTCAATAAAGTATTTTTAAGACAAATGTTCTGCTATGGACAACACAGTCATGAGGACTGCTGATTTGCCCATCAGACACCCTCCATGAGGAGGAATGCTGTACCCAAATGTGTTAATAGTAAGTTGAGTGAAGAATAAAACTATTAGAACCCAACAATCCAAATGGACTGAATGCCCTGTTAAGGCAACCGGGGCTTCCTTAACAGCGCAGTAGCACCACAGGCTGATGTCATTCATTGCATGTCACATTTATGCAGTAATTCATGCATACCTAACAATTGTGCCATACAATACACTGACATGCTTTTCAGGAGGCAGGCATGTATGAGTAATAATACTCCTGTTGGAGTCTTTGCTTTATTTGTCTCAAACCATTTATTGATGGTTGTGTCACATTCTCCTAAACATTGCTCTTTTATGCCACAAATCTTTTCTTTCCAAGAAGCTTTCCATAAAATATGCCGTTTCATAAGAAGAATCCTTTTTAATTGGTTTTGTGTGTCAAAATGTTTATTAAAGTTGATTTTAAAGACTTTCTTAGAGTCTGATAAAACCCATATCAGCACAAATAAAAACTTGACATATATCACTTTGAAGAAAATTAACTTGCATATCAGTAGTTTCACTTTTTAAATTAAATTACTGTAACAAATGAACTACTCATCAACATTACATTTGATTGTCATTCTACATATAGGAAGGAACTTGATCTTGTATACTTACCAAGTCATATGGTCACAGGGGAAGCTGGAGTCCATCCCAACAGTGAACAGGGGGGAGAGCCAAAGTACACGACACAAATGAGGCACATAACTATCCATGCCTGCCCAAGGCCAATCCAGAAAAACAATTTAACCTAACATTTAAATTAACAGCTAGAGAAGCCTCGTGAAAACTCAAGAAAAAAACGACTTCTGCACAAAGGAAAGGCCACAGTCAAGATTCAGCCAGCAACCTTCCTTCTTTCTGTGAGGCATCGCTGTTAACCACAGTGGGGCTTCCAAAGAAGAAAAACAAGGCGTAACATTTAGGTCTGGGAAAATTGAGTCAAATTTGCATTCAGATAATTGAAGATAAGCAGCATTTTAATTAATATAATGCCCTATGAGTGTTGCATGTAAGCCCCGGGCGCCCGTTTACATCCTTCATGTAAGCCTAAGTAGACGATTTCCATACCAAATGCTTTGGCGTGTGTACAAAAGGCTCTAAATGTCAGTAACAAACAATGCACCTCAGTGTCCAATTGTTTCAGCCGAGATAAGGAGGCATATTCTTGCTGACTTGTGTCATATGTTTTGGGGTGGGGGGTGCAAATCCCTGTGCTGCATTTTTTCAGTTATTCTCAGCAGAGCTCTGTTGCCATGTGCTGTGCCATGTCGGCAAGTGGCAGAGAGGAATGTTGTTTTGTCTGTTCGGGGGCTCCGGCTAGGAACAACCTCCCTCTCGCTCTCCTTCCTCTCGCTAATGTTCCTCTGCCTCTCGGAAGTGAGATTATTCATCCTCCCACAGACCGTTGGTGTGCTGGGGGTAGATGTCAAAGTGCCAGCAGCATGTGGCGTAAAAGGCTATGTGTGCTTGTGCTCTATCCGTGCAAATGAATGCCCGAGTCCATGTTTCTTAGCGCGTCTGTGTAGGAGTTGTGCATTTTTATTTGAAAGCGGCATGTATTTCTTCGTATGTGACCCTGATCCTCAGCGTGAGATTTTAAAGATGGAAGAAATTTGGTTTAATGTTAAAACTTTACTCATTCGTTGTCATTATTCCTCGCCAAGTTATTTACAACCCTTGAAAGCTTTCAGATTTTGCCACAGTGACAAGTTTAATTGTATTTTATTGGCGTTTTATCTGCTAGACAAACACAAAATTGTGCATACTTGGAAAATTAAGGAAATTCCCCTTGATTATCAGACTTGGATTAAATGTGATGGAACAAAACGTCACAAGATCTGGACTTTGACTAGGTCTTTGAGTTAAACCATCCAATTGATTCACAAGGTATTTGTTGTGCCACTGTTGCTGTCGATGGGTGAACCTCTAGCTTCTCAGCCACCACTATGTTTTATCGTTGGGATGGGTTCACAATGTTAGACTTTCTATTTCACGCAGAGTCACGTGACAAAATATGAACAAAAATTCAATACGTGCACAAGAAGCAGCAGCTTTTCCTCGTCTTTTCCGCCTTTATTCCTCTTGCATTCCCCTCTGTTGGAGGTTGCAGGTACAAGCGAAGTGTGAAAATGCTGGCAGTGGCTGCCACACAACAATGCATCCTCCTCCCCTCATCTGTCCACAGTTCCTCCTCCTCCCTCTTCGCTCGCCACCTCTGGCTCGTTGCACTTCTTATCCATTTTATTTCCAGCCCTCATCTCCACCCTTTTTCCCCTTCTCTCACCACCCTCTACCCCCTCTCAGCTTCATAATATGTAACATGATTTAGCCCTTCCCTGTTCATGCGGCGTAAATTTAATCCCAGCCATTCTAGGTTGGCTGCGGCTGCTGGTTTCCCCCCTTTTTTTTCATTTCTTCCCTCCTATCCCGACACACTCGCTGCTCTCCGACACAATAGACTCCTCGAGATTCAGCCTGTTTGCATGATAACACGTTCGTTCCTCACGCCAATCGCTGATTCACAAGGTCAAGCACAACCCAAGTGGCACACGCGCGTCCTATAGAAGTCTCCCACGCCGTGACAAAACAAACGAAGCAGAAGAGAAAGGCGTCCCAAAAATATAAATGAATAGTTTTCAACGTCTGAGTGAGCTCTGTGGCGGTTTTTATCTGCTGCCCATTGGAAAGGCATTAGAGGCATCCATTAGCAGCCGACGAGAAGCGTGTTTACCAGTGTCAACAAGGTCAGAGGAGGTGATCCAAACATGAAGACAGAGATAAAATGGGGCTGCTCTAAGTTCCCTCGTGTCCCCACAGATTGCCCAGTTAGCTCCATTCACCTTGTGTTGTGCTTTTGATATTGTTGGGATGCATTTAAAAGGAGTGGCACGGGGGGATTGTCAGTCACGATATCACAGGGTCAGGGTCTTGCACCGTGGGCACGATCCATCTGAATCTGGCAGCTGGCTGGCGGAGGAAGCAGCTGAGGTAGAAAGATGAGGGAAAAGGAGAAAAGAGATGGCAAGATGGATCAGTCAGAGAGGAAATCCAAGGAGAGGATGTTGGAGACAAAGATTTTGTAGCCAGACTAAAGTCAAGGTCTGCGTAGGTGGGCTGAACCTACCACTCCAACAAGGCAGCAGTTTTCAAATCATGAACACACCGTCCTTGACTTGAGCTTTTCATCTAAAATATTAACTCTGCAGAGATTTCGTCTTGATATGCGTAGACGCCAGTCTTCAGAGTCTTCAGAAGCTCACATCAGGATGACGTACAAGTTCTCTTTGGGAGGGCTGATCATTTATCTCCTACTGCACATAATTTGAATTGTGAATTTTCATTAAACCATATAGAGTCAAAATTATAAAAATGTATACATACATACAGCTCTGCTCAAAGCAAATTGTTCTCTTACTGTCCTTCTTCCTCTTTTTCTTTGCTTCCTTTGTCTCTTTTTCCTTTGTGTTTACATCTTTCTTTGTCCTTTTCTTTCTTGTATGTTGTGTATACTAAAAGAAAAACCTACATTTTTAAATTGCACTTATTTTCTTTTAACATTTTAGTTTGCCCCCATCTATGCTACACCATGCTATACTGACACCACAGCCAGCTGAAGGAGTCACTGTAAGGCTTTGAAACCCGGTGATGTCACGCAAGCTATTAAGCTTGGTAGTGGCAGCATCTTGTTGTGCTTCTGCTTCGCTGACTGTCATAAAGATGCACGACACAAGATGGATAGAATAACTTTTTAACTTCATCTCCGTGACAGAACTAGATGCTTGAAAGTTTAACTTTGTGTTCCAGCTGGACAATGATTCTGAACACAAAATAAAGCTTCAGGTCTTCTGAAACCTGCAACTTCATTCCTGTTGGGAATGTGTGAATGAACTCCACCAAGAAATGTGGTAAATTATCTAACCGCATTTATATTAGAACCTTACAGATTGCTACTAAAAGCGTGTTATTTCTCTCCAGCTTGCCCAGTGATATTTACTATAATGTTAGTGAAGTTATATGTATATATTTAAGGTTCTGTATAGTTTTGATGCTGTTTGGATTTTAGGTTGAGATTTTAGGTGAAATGCTATTGAAGCAGTGTTACATTTTCACCCTAAAACAGACGAGTTTAACTGTTTGTAGAAGAAAAATGATCCCCAAGGAGGTCTCAGCATTATCATTGGATCAATTTCAGCTTTCACACGCTGTAACAACAGAACTTAATTGTATTTCTGCCACAACATTACACATTTCAAAGGATTTTCTGATAGAAAAATGGAAGCCATTTGGAAATCTGATAGTAATTTACCACATGACACATGAGCGAGATGGGACCGTGATAGCTCCCATCCTATCGTCGCAGCAGGTGCTTTTAAAGCAATTATTAGGCAGACAAATGCCACCAGACCCAATTAGCTTCCTGCTGCGCGCTTCACATCGATGGATCCGTTCACAGCAAAGCAACATATAACCACACTAGGAAAACAGGAGCAGCATCGGGAGCGTTTATTTCGTCTGAGGCTTAAATCCTTTTCTTTCTCAAACAGAAAGTATTGCGGCAACGCCCCCGAAAGACCCTGAGAGGCCTGCTTCAGGGAGGTCAGGGGAGGCAATGGGGGGCAAGATGTTGGTGAGGGAGTTGAGTAAATAAGTCAGCACAGCAAATAAACTCCTCTGATGTGCGGTTGTCAGGGTCTTTCATGTGGAGGATACACTGGAGGGCATAGCTTAGCCTAGCTTTAGGGATGTTATTACACATGCCGGCTGATCAAGAGCGATGTGTGAGAAACGGCCTTGTCACTCCGTCTTAAATCACATCAATGCGGGCGGAGGAAGAAATAAAAATACAGGAAAAATCTCCAACGGAACAGCAGGGAGCAAAGGAATGGAGCTCATAAAGGAAAGAAAATAAAAGTTGACACAGTGCTTAGGAAAAAAAAGGGACCAGATACAGTTTTAAAATAGCTCTGTCATCAGAAAAAGACACTAATGTAACAAAAATGAATATAAAAGGTATTAAAAGGTTGTAAGTGAGCGTAGCTCTCTGAAGGTTTGCTCTGCTTTCAGTTGTTTGAAATGGGGTTCTGTGAAACTATTAGATTTCAGTATCTTATCTGTAGTAAGATAGCAGCTTAAGCAAAGCCAGTTTGCAGAAATGGGTGTGATACAGACAGTTTGTAACAACTCTCTGTGTGCAGCAATAAGTAAGGGAGGGGCAATAATACTTACTATGTGATCTATACAGTGAGTGAAAACCCCGGTCACTCTGTATTTTTCTCTGGCTTCTCTTCAGGAAGGACGTGAAACCATGGAAACGATATGATGGAAAATGTTTGGCACAAATCTGTTATTTTGAAAATAGTCATTTATTTATCTAATTTGAGGTTGAGCTGAGCATGTCTTAAGAGTGCGTATAAGGTACTAAGTTCTCATATCCTCTCCACAGAACCCATCCATCACACCAGAAATCCAGCCATATAGAAATATGTATCTCTACATATTTAATACTGAAATCTAAATCTCACCCACATTCTCTTCAGGATTCAGTTTAGATGTGTTGGCCATAGTACTTGTCTTAGTATATTAATATGTTTCCATCAGTAAGTCAACTTAAAAAGACCCTTTGCAGTTTTGCACCCCCCAGTCCTGCATATGACGTTTTAAGAAAAAAGGGAAATCAGAGTGTGGAATGTAATTATTGCATTCTTTAACTTCTGAAGTCTGCAGGAAATGAAAAAAAGTCCAGCCTCACAAAAGTGATTTTGCTGTGCCTGGCTGGGCGTGATACTGATTATAACGCAGTGCAGTGCCGCTCACGTTCTGTTTCCTTTTATTTGTGCCTTTTCTCTCCTTGCTTCTGTTTGGGCTAATTACAGAGGATTTGGCCTTAATAGATTTGGTGGCGTTTTTGCTGCTGTTGAGGTTGTGCGTTAGGACAACATGTGCAACTCTGTTTCCTTTAAGATCGATTTGGTCTGTGCGTACGAGTCTAAGACGGAAAAAGCCCCACCCCATTTATGTATCGCCTTTAGCTCCACTGCATAGAGTTTCTCAGCTCGGACGAAGGAACAGTATAAAGTTGTATTGCTGAAAATGTAACGCGTGACATCACTGCTGGAGCGTTTCAATTGCTTGGCTTTATTTCAGGTTCTCTTTACTACGATCGCATGTGAGCAAACAGAAATACATATTAGCTGTGAAGCTGACGTTATGAACTCACTGCTTCGGGACCCTCATAACTATTCACCCTGCGTTTATCCCCATAATAAGTTTATTGCTGTATGGCTGCAATATGAGATAAATGTAACTGATTCTTTTGTTCTTTTTCTTGCTTTCTCTGTAATATTGCTCGTCTAAAAAAAGAGCAGAACACCAAACCAGCACACTGAAATTAGAACGGCGGCCGGCCTTTATGTGGAATATAAACACGCCTCCCCCATTCTTTTTCACATTTCTGATAAGAATCACTGGGAAGGAGAGAGGAGACAGTTCAACAGCTTCTTTCTTTTTCTCCCCCCTACCTCCTCTTTTTCTAATTAACATGGTGCATGTTGTCAGGCTTTGTTTAATAATGCATGATTGCTATCAGCACCGAAATCCTTTGACTGTGGCACTAGTGAATGGGAACACAACAATACCACCAGGGGCTCAGGAAGAAAGACGAGATTGTTTTTTTTTTTTTTTGTTTTTTTTTCTTGTGTAATAATCTTCAATGGAAAGCATCAGAATCACAGAGTATATGAATGTGAACGTGTTGCTTCCTATGTTCAGCGGTGAAAAACTGAAGCAACCACAGTAGGACTTGTACCTTGAGAAAAAGTTTCCAATTCTGAACCAGAGCCAGTTTTTTCTGCTTCCAGAGTCAAAGCACCGACTCTGACAATGAAACCAGGATGCCATCATGGACCTTTCATAAGGTCCTACGGATACGCTGATGGAAACAAACTACGAATTCAACTCCTACTATTGCCACTCCTTATACTTATCTTTAAAGTTACTTATGTTACAAACAAAATCTTCAGAATATCTTATTTGTATTGTATATGGGCAATAAACTGGAAGGAACTAGAGAGACTGTATCAGAAAACTGTCATGATTGCATCATCAATTGCCAGTATCAATAAAGTTGGGTCTACTACTTCACTTTATGTACCAATAAATAAATAAACCATGACTTTGAAAATATAACTGTTGGGTTTAGCCCTGGGCCAACATATATTTGGATGTAAAATTACCTGTAATGTCAGAAATTGAGTTCCAGAGGCTGTCTGATGCACTCATAAAGCAGGCAAACCTGAACACAAATATGCTGAAGTTTGAAAAAAAATGGAACATATTGCTCCACTTGAGCTGTGGGTAATTTCATTGGAAGTGTTGACGTTCACTAGATACAACATGCTCTTGCAGGTGTGTGTTGACCTTCATTCTCCTTTGCTTCAAAATCATCCAAATAGATCAGGTATCTGATCAGTATTCTCCTCCTGGACTCCTCTGTTTGGAGGTTTCTGAGGCACATGTCACAGGCCTTCCTGAAGGTTCTACACATCCCTTAGTCTAAGAAGACCTTAGTACCTTCTGGAAAGTGCCACTGGGTTGAAGGATGTCTGTATTTCCCTCTAACCTGGTTTTAGAGGGAAATACAGGTTAAGCACTAAGCACCACATCAGAGTTAATTGCTTACTGCAGTTTTCAGCTGAGTTTATAAACACAGTTTTATAGGCACTGTTGGGTATTTTACAACTTACATCTGTTGTTTCTTTTTTTTTTTTTTTAAATCCCGATTGAAACGGTGTGAGTAATTCAGAATCAGCTGTTCATAGTTGTTATTGAACTAGTTAGCAACAGTCCCGGTTCTTGATTGAAGATACCTTGATGGAGGAATTTTTCACTGGAATAACTGAAGGAAAAAGTCTCACTTGGACATGCTCACCCATGTATCTTTATTTAAAAAGGTGCAAATTATGCCACAAGCATGATTCCGTATTTAGGCGACATTCATTTGACAAGCTGCTGGCTTTCTGGCTGGTGTCTTATCACACCTTAGCACATTATGAAGGAAAGTGCCCAAAAGCATTAGCAGCAAACCAGCACCAGTCCTCGCAGCTATGATTTTTGTGTGATAGTGTCTGTGGGTTGAGATTCTCCTCATATTTTCTCACATGGCACAGCCTTTTAGCTGTCTCCCTGCTTGTTACACAACACGCAGATGGTTGAGTTAGCCTTCATCAGCGAGTTTGCGTGTGTGCGTGTGATATTGGGAGTGTGTGCTGAGTGCTGCAAATTCTAACCTAATGTCATGTTGTTCTGTAGATTCACACTTCATCAATTAAATCAAAGGCAATCACTTAGCTTCGGAGGAGCAAAGCAGTGAAACGATAACCCAAGGACAGGGACAGCTGCAGTGTAGATGGATCGGACTGCAGCTTTGTCCGCTCTGACTGTTCAGGAGGAGGTTTTATTACTGGTGATTTGAGTCCAGTTCACACAGCTGTGAAAAGTCATCCCAGTTGTTTCTCAGAAGTGTTTACATAAAATGCTTTGCATATTCACAGCTCTTTTTTTTCACATTGTAACAAAGTTTTATTGTTTTATAGGTTTTACTTAAAAAAATAACAAAAAAAAACAAAAAACACACACACATATTTTGACAGATATCTGCAATTTAGTTGGGCCCTGAACTCATTGAGCACTCCATCCAAACTGCTGTAGGGTTGCATCTCATCAGTGAGATTAATCAGACAGAAAAGGAGCACAAAGGAGGAGGGAAGACCTGCAGTATAAAAAGGTCAATAGGTCAGGATTCCTTCCTGCTACACACAGGCCGCCCGCTCTACTTCTATGCCAGGGCTATCAAGTCCAGTCCTTTAGAGCCAGTGTCCTGTAACTTTTGGATGTGACCCAAGTCCAACACATCAGAATCAAGTGACTCAACCTGCAGCCAAGTTCTACAGCATCTTGGTGTTGGCCTAACAGTTGCAGGACATTGCAGAGAACTTGAGGACTGGACTTTGACATCTGTTTCACATGCCGCTGCATCACAAGACACTCCTAGAAGAAGGCATGCTAAGAAACTGTGGTGGAGTTTAATGTTCAAGAAGGGTATTGACCTAAAATATCAGAGCTGCAACAGAATGATTTACATCCAACTCAATGTGTGCAAGATTTAGATGCGTCTTTGGTCCAATACCTGAATCAAATGGTTAAACCGCCTCCTCAGCAGCCAGTTAAGTTCTACAGGGTCCTAATTATTTGATACAAGTGTGTTTCAACTCATCTAAAAGTCGCAAAGCAGCTCTTAGAAAGGCCAAATCCAATAATCCATAATCCATAATAAGATAAATGACCGCACAACAATGCAATATTTATCTTATGTAAAATTTGCAAAGTTTGTGTTTTTAATGTGGAAAACCTTGAAAACCCTCAAGGGATGTGAAAACTTTTGGAAGACGCTATAGGTATGCAGAGATATTAGAGATTGTGTGCTGTTTTCAGCATGAGTGAAAGCAGAGATTGCATTTTATAGATTCCCTTCATTGTTGGCCCCTCACCACACACGCATACAGATTCTCACTGTTCACCTTCCAATTCTCACACAGGTAGCCGAATCTGTCCTCCGCCCAACCCCCCTCCTCCAAACACAAACACAAATCGACTGTGACAGGTGCGCTATCTCCCAGTCATTCCACCATTTACAGCCCACAGGAGTGAAGGAGGGAAAGCCTGAAGTGGGAGAGAGGATGATTGGTAACAGGGAAATTAGGCACTTTGTCATCATCGTGTGTGGGGATTTGGCTTCAGCCTGTTTATGTCTCCCTCTTTTACGGTGGTCAGATCTGCCGATATGCAGCCAGCCAAGTCAACACCATCGCAAAACTTTTTAGGAGATGTGATGAAGGCTTCCTGGCAGCAACAGCTGAAACAACACCTTCTTATAAGAACAACAACGCAGGCGGGCTCCGCAGTTACTAACCCCCTCTCAACCACCCCCGCGACTACAGTGTGACGCTCAGATTAGCCGGGAGCCGTGTTATGAGCTGAAGCCTACCACAAAGCATCCATCACTGAGGATCAAGTTCAGGCTTAAGCAAATGGATGACAAGGGATAGGAGGCAGGCGGCAGCTAATACCAGTTCACTGTATCGCATTGATTTTCCCTGCCGCGCAGCGCCCCGTCGATAACAGGCTGCAACATGAAAGGAAAACGGCCCGGCCACTCTGTCTTAAAGATTTTATTTGGTGTTTGTGCTGCTGTGGATGAAAGGGAAAATCTCTGAGTTTGTGTGTGTGTGTGTAAATTAGAGCTAATAAAGCGTGTTATTTAAGGGGAAATATGATGTGAAAGAAGCTACGATTTGCTGCAGAGTAACTTAATATAATTAAAAAAGCATTAATGTCTCGTTTCTGTAATTTCTGGTAAATATTTAGATTAGAGATGATTTTTCAGGCTGTTATTTATTAGCAGCCGAGTTCCCTCTGTGATCTAAATGCTCTTTAATTATGCAGCTTGTTTGATTGGCGCTCATGACCTAAGCCGTGAAGACAAAAATCAAGTCGACTCGCCCTTTTATCTGTGGGATTTTTCCCTTTGCTTGCTCTCGCTATCTCGGTCTCTCATGCACATATGCATCCGTGTGAAGTGACTATTCCATTTAGAGAACTGTCAGAATATACCCTGTGAGCACATCAGGCTGTTCCTATCCTCTGTCAGCTCCAGCCGAGGCTGTGTGGGGGTATGTCAGAAATGTGCAGGGATAGATAAAACCCGTGGAGCCAAACAGCTTTGTTTCATTCATTCTCTCTCTCTTTCTCTCTCCCTCTTCTCTTCCCTCCCTTCTCCATCTTCGTCCTCCGTCCTCCCCTTCCCTCGCCTTGCGCAGGCTGTGAATACCCTGCATCTGAGAAATCAGACCAGACTGACTCACAGGGCTCTGTGAGCCAGTGCCACTGAGGCTGCCAAAGCATGCTGGTGCCAAGCTGTCCCACCATGCACAGAGCCAGACCCACGCTGCTGCTGCTGCTGCTGATCCAGGGTCTGCTCCTCCACCTTGCCGACGCTCAAAGTAAGTGGACCGTACGTTTTGACTCGTGGGATGGGGGTGGGGTGGGGGCCCAAAGGAGTCATCCCGCTGAGTCGGAGAAAGGTTTGGATGTTCTGTTTTCAAATGTCCTCAAACACAAAAAATGACTGAAGCACAATGTGAACACCAAACATTGACAACTTGTTCATAAAACTTAAAACAGACACTCTGAAGCAGTACTACAGGGAAGAAACTTTGAGGAGTTCTTACGACTTCCAAAGAAATATTAAATTCATGTAAGGTTTAGTTATTTGCATTAAAAACACTCACACCCCTTCAAACCATGGTCATGTGTCCCATGATGATAAAAATAAAAGAGGTTTTAAGACACTTTTTAATATAAGGATTCACACTTTTTCAGTTCAGGTTCATTTGAGTTCACTGATCCTCATTGAGATGCTCCTACAACTTGACTGGAGTCTACATTTTGTAAATACGGCTAATTAACCATGATTTGTACTGGAACAGGCTGGTCTTCATAAGGTTTGCCAGTGAGCAACTTAGCAGAACCAAAAAAATGAAGCCAGATCAGTTATCTCTGGAACTCAGAGACCACGGTTCAGCTGCACTGGACATCCCAAAGAGTGCTACAGGGCCCATTATTCTGAAATGTGGAACCACCAGAACATTCACTGCTGTAACAAACTTAGAGTTTGTTTCGCTTCTCTATCTCTATGAGATAGAGAAGCCACTCCTCACTACAAGACATGCCACTGGATGCATGCATGACTTTTTTTTGTTTTTAATGACCTGGAGAAACAAAATTCTCTGGTTGAATGAAGCTCAAAGTCCATGTAGAGGGAGAGATGGTAGCCATCAGATATAGGAAAATCACAAATGAGTTTGTCTTTAAGCATCCTTGAATTTGCCAAAAGGAAAAACACTGCACCAAAGAAACAAACAAGGACACATACAGCCTCATTTGTTGTTGCTTTTAGATTATTGAAAACAGTTCTACTACTTCTCCATGAACAAACATTGACAGAACTGTTGCATGTAATAAAACAACACATGCAAACATCTTCAGGTATGGTAAATTTATTTAATTAAGTGTTTTTAAAGGTTTAAAATGGCTTTTAATGATGATGGTGCAATACATTTCTTATTGGCAGAATTGGGCATAAGAGTCAGAAAATGACTTATGTATTTATGAAGGAATTCACACCATTTTCCTTTTTCTCCTGGTTTTATGCAGACAATTTAATTGGTAAGGAAGTGAAATCGGAAATACAGACACAAAAAAAAAAAAACAGAAGTACATTAAAATTCTGAGTCACATAGAAAAGAGTATGCAACCTATTTCTTTCATCTTTTGGACTCAAAAGCTTTTTGAACAAGCAATACCTTTCAGAGACAGAGTTACAATTCAAGATAAAAAGGAAATCTGACAGGGAACTTAGTTAAATAATTGACCAAAAAATTGGTATCATAAAAGACATCAGAGGAAAAAATAGCACAGTTCCTTAGTATTTAGACAAAAAAAAAAACACAATATGCTTATTATTGTTTTTGAAAAGTAAAGCAACAGTAATTCCCACTACTAAGATTATTGATACAATAATGTTATTTATAACAATAACGTATTTTCATATATATGTAGACTAAGCGACTGCATAGAATAAACAAATGACTTCTGGCTGTTTTCAAGTTAAAGGTGCTTACTGTGCAGAATATTACACCATTTTGGTATTCAATTTTATATAGAGCAACATTGCAAACAACACTGAAATTGTTACTTGAATTTGAAAAAAATCCCTGAGGCAAAATCTCACCAATGCTTCATTTATGTCCTCTACAGTGACTGCATCTGTTTTACACACTCGTGTTTTATAGGAACATTAATTGCAGTTGTGCAACATCCTTCTGTTTACATTACATGTGAAGGAGAGAGTCAAGGGTGGTGATGAGAGGCACATTTTAGAAAAAGATCACAAATGTCAAAGGTCAGGGATCACAACAAATAAAACAGAAGCAAATGTACCCTGTACTGAATTAGCATTGTATCTCTGGAGCAAGAGGTTGATGCATTGTCCTGACTAATCAAGGACAAACTGGATTATTCACAGAAACTCATAAACATGAAATGAAATATCCTGTAACACAAAGGGGGATCTTTCAACCATCTTAAGTTAAGTTCCATATTCGAGAGAGAGCTAAATTCTGCTGATAGGTTCTTTTAAAGAAATTTCAACTGGGTAGGCCTTCATATCTCAAGCTGTGAATACTTGGCGTTAAAGGAGAAATTAACACTTAGGAACATTTGGTGAAACTTCAGGTACTCAGTTGATGCATTATTTGATAAAACAATGAGTGGCTGCAGCTGTAAGAGTAGGCAAGAAAATTATCGTAATGAGTTAACAAAAACATCATTTAAAAAGTGATGGGTGTCCCTCTTTTTGTTTCCACACCCTAGAAACAAAAAGGTTGATTGTCCATGTTTTCTAACGCAAGTAGACAGACATTATTAGTCTGTAGAGGACTTTCTGTGGCAACACCTTTAAAGGACTTTAAACCATGAGGGTAAAACAACACAGCTGAAATGATTTTCAACCCATTTCTTTAACTAGCAATCCCTGTTAAGAAATTAATATTTTAAGTGCAGACATTTAAAAAAAAATTTTCATTTACAGGATGGTAAAAGGTATTATTGGACATTTTTAAAAAGGACATTTTTAAAATATAAATTTCATATTATCCTTGATCTGGCTTACACTGTATGCCTTGTAGTTCTCATTAAATGTGATTTGAACAACAACAATAACAAAAATAACAAAAAACATCAATATTTTCCACTGACCAAACTGCTCTTCTCACTGGAGCTCAAAATGTGTTTCTGTCCTTATTTTCTAATACCCCCATTTATTTTTTTCTGCGTCTTTTTGTGCGGCCTGTGCCAAGAATATCACAATGAGAAATCTTCTGAATTGAGTTACTCGACATCAGACATCTGCTCAGTGATGTGTGACAACAGTTTTCAAACCTCATTGAGCTTTGGTCCTACACCAAAGATTCCTCCCCCCCACCACCCCCCCCCCTCATCCTCCTTCTCTTTCTTTTAACAGGAAGATCCATGAATCATTAGCTCCATAGTGAGATGAATAAAAATTTTATTGCTCCCTTTTGCACTGACTGAAATCCCCCCTCGGTTCAGCCGAATGTCTCCGACTGACTGAAGGGATCATTCACCCAAGGTCATATACAACGGAGCCACGCAAAGTGAAATTGATGGGCGAAATTTTAAACTTTGTGCTTGAGAAATGTTCCCTGCAATCTCTTCAAATGGCCTTTATTTTTCTTCTTCCCTTCTCTACCGCTACATATGTCTCTCAGCAGGAGAGGAAAAGCAGTGTTACAGCGTATTCCTCTTTTTATGTACTGCTCTCTGGATTTATAGACATAGTTTCGTTTATGGGAACTTTGCAAACAGGGCATTATACACTATATTGTCAAAAGTATTCACTAACCTATCCAGATAATTGTATCAAGGTGTTCTAACCACTTTCTTGGACACAGGTGTATAAAATAGAAGATGTAGGCATGCAAAAAACTGTTGTTAGGAGCTCAATGAATTCCAATGTGGTACCAAGTGTAAAATACCTCCAGTCATGGAATTTCCTAACACCAAATTTGAAGGAAACAAAAATGGCAAGATCTTCTTGCCCAACACCATCGTGCTTCTGGAAAGCCTTCCCAAAAGAGCAAAAGCTGCCACAGCTGCTAAGGGCTGTCTGACATCATATTAAACTGTATGGATTAGGAATGTGAGGTAACTTATGCCTGTGCGTGAAGGCAAATAAGCAATAAGCTTTGACAATGTAATGCATGTTACAGAGGAGGTTATCCGAAACGTTCATGTTCCGAAGCATAGTTTAAACTAAAATAACAGCTGTCACCATTCAGACATTCCTCCACTGCATTTGAGCCCAACTGTAACAGAGAGCTGCACAACTGTAATAGGTGACACCCCCACAGCCCCATTTACTCCCCCCCAAAAAAGAAAAGTTGTGGCTAGTTTCCTTCCTCTAGCTGTCTGATCGCCTGCAGTTGCCATTACACTGACACTCTACTTTAAACAGCTGTGCTGGGCCATCGTTTCCAAGCCAAAACAAACGTCACATGAAGGGAGTCGTGGCAGCGGCTGTCTGTCTGTGACTGAAAAAGTGTCTGGGAGTTGGGCAAGGGGGGGTTCATCGGGGTGAGGTGTGGAATACGTCTGGCAGTACAAAAAACCGGGGTTTTAATCTTTGTTGCCATGCTGCTTGAATGCCCAGGTTTTTCAGATTCCCTTCATTGTTTTTCTTCCTAATCGCTCTCTTGTCAGGTTTCTCATTTCTTTTTTCTTCCCCTACCCGCTTCTTTGTTTTTCTCCTCCGTTTTCTGCTCGGCTGTTTTGGATGCTCTGCACAAGCCCCCGTTGAGCAGCTCACGGGAGCGTTCATTTCCTCAGCTGTTCCACTGCATAACCATATCCAGCCCAGACGAGTTCAGACTTTTTTCCTTATGTACGAAGGACCTCGATTCACTAAAATTTAACGGTGTGCCTGAAGAGAAAACGGTGCTGCGTGTCCGAACCAGGTCCATTTGGGTGTGAGTAATCCTGGAGGCTGAGTCTGCCTGCTCAACAGATGGCACGATCATCAACAATTCTCATCTTTCTGCTCTATTTTAAAAGAGGGTGGCATAAGATCTACTCAGTGAACATTTTAGTGACGAGTCCTACAATTTCTTGCAAAAGTATTCCTACTTGAACATTTTTTTCCCCAAATATTTCACTGTTACAAACATAAGCTTCAATATATCTTATAAGGATTTTATCTGGCACACCAAAGGAAAAAGAAAAGTGATAATTATTTTCAAAAAGTGTATTCTGTCAAGAGTTTAGAGGTTTGTTAAATAACAAATGTGAACAATCAGTGTAGGCCAAGAAACACAGCAGACAGACATTTAAGCTTTAATTTGTAAGGTTATACAGCAATACCCAAAGTTTTGATCAATTTTCAATTCATCATCTGAACATGGAACAAGCTTGGCTCAACTGAGAACCTACCAAGACATGGATTGCATCTAAACTGACAGGCAAGGATAACATTTACTGTAAAAGCAGTCAACAGGCCCACGGTAGCTCTGGAGGATTTGCAGATATCCTGAGCTCAGGTGGGGAAATCTGTGGACTGTACTACTATTAGAAGTTGGTCACTTCACAAACTTGATCTTTCAGGAAGAGCGGGAAGAAGACAGCAATGGTTGAAATGAACAAATCAGTTTACCTAAAACCTTGGAAGAGCCTCATCAAACACATTGAAGACAATTTTGTGGTCAGAGGAGACATAAATTGACATATTTAAATTATATCAGTATAAAAAAATTAAAACATGATTTTTTTTCTCGTTCACTTCACAAGCATCCACCACTTTTTGTCTTTATGAAATAAAGACCTAAGTAAGACTTTTTACATTTGTTTGTAAAAATCATTTGATCACATGATCATTTCAAACCAAGCATTTCCAGAAGGTTATTTTTGATTAACCTAATCATCTTTTTTCTTTGGCCATTTCTCTATTGCTCTCCACCCTTTTTTCTTTCCCTTTGCAATTCTTCTCCTCCTTCTACCCCCCAGTTGTGGCATTTTTAATTTGTGTGGCAAATTGGGCTTGGCGATGGTATGAAAGAGGGCCATATTTGTCTCTGGTGGGCTGAGAGGAGCAAGCACAAGAGAGGCAGCATATAATTTATACCTTTCACTGTGAGGCGATGCCAGAAGAAACCATCTGAGATGACAGAGGAGGTATTGAACAATAATAAAGGTGTCAAACGTGGGCCTAATAGTGTTTTAATTGATTACTCACTTTGCTGGTGGATGGCATGGTGAGTCACAGTGAGGCAGCATGATTCCCTTTAACACGTCAAATGAGTATTGACAGACTCTCCCAGCCTCTCAACATGAAGATGTTAGCACCCGCAGCCCATCTCTGTCTCCGTCTCTCTCTTTCATGGACAAACCAGAGCAGAACAAGCACTCCCAACATCTACACCCGCTTAATGTATTAGCAAGCGATGCTTTAGAGCCAGCAATCAAAGGTGGGCCACATGGGATAAAATCAGCAGATCACCTATTGATGTTCTCTTGATGCGCCGCAGGGTGAAAAAGGCAGAACAGAGAAGTGTGACAGCAGAATTATTTGCATGTTAAAGCCCCAATGAGGAATTAAGAAAAGTCTGTCTCCATTGTATGTTAGTGCATCGTTCTTTCATAATTGGATACTCATACTTCTCTCTTTTTTGGGCGTAGGGGGAATTGTAGTCGTGACAAACCAATTAGTCATATACTCTGCATTGAAGCTGCATTGGAAGATACAATGCAGTGGTTTCAACACAGTCTAGGGAAAAACTAAGCAATATATTAGATCAGATGATTTTATTATAATTTGCTGTAAAAGAAAAGGTTTTAGCTTTTTACTGCTGTGGAGTCCACAGATGTGTGTTAACAAAAAGTCAAGATATACAGACATCAGCAATTCCTTGAAGGAGCAATTCAGTCAAAATCTAAATTATTTTTTTGACAGCAGTGCTAAAGGAAGATGCATTCTCATAAACTTCCTTCAAATGATCCAGGTGGGAGCAAAAATCTGTCAAAGAATAGAAACCTCTTTCGAAAAACAATAGCTTTAAATTACTTGTGCTGAAGGTGTTTCTGCAAGCCATTAAATATTGGGATTTGCTCTTTTTTTTTTTTGCCAAATGTGGATGTTAAACCACATTTCACAAGCATCCAATACCGAATGAGAGCTTGTTTGTTGAGTGACACTGCAACAACAGTCCGTAATAATGAATATTTAATGTTTTGTTCTTCTTTGTTCTTTTTACACAAATGTGTCTGAGAAAAAAAAAGAACAAAAACATTAAAACATGTCATTTTCTGGCCAGTAGATGGCCAAAAGATTGTATTAAAGATTATTCAGTAGTGACTGTTTTTTTCTAATTAACGTTGCTTGGTTTTTTGTGTCAAGAATGAACAATTTTTTTACCACATGGTCCAAAAGTAAAGCGATATAGGTTTGTGGTTAATCTCCGCAGAGAGCCGAAAAAAAAAAAAAAATGCTCCATTGTTGTTATTTGCACTGTATTTTGAACCAATAGGTGGCTCTGATCATTTTGTCAACTGTTTTTTTTTTTTTTTTTTTAAAGATTCAAAATCTCCATATCAGGTCCCCATATCTTTAGACCACTTACTGTATCAACACGAGAAATTGTTTCCTCTGTGTGAGCAGAGTCATGTGAAAAGCAATGAACCTACTCCAGTACTAACATGTATAAACTGCCGAAGTCCTAATAATTGCCTCTGCACATACACTCACTAAACAAATTCACCTTGTAGCATGTCCAAAGGCTAATGATACTCTGTTCCCCAGATTACATTGGGTTATAATATGTGTGTTTTATGCATGCCCGGCCTAATATGAATTATTGTAAAATAGTCTTGTATTTGCATATAGGCTCCCGGGCTGTACTAAAATTAACATTTTTACAACAGCTCAAATTAAATCCCTATGCTTAATTTGCCTGCATGCTAATTTGAATTAAAACGAGTCTATTCCATTAGCTCTTCTACTCGTACCTTCACAATCATGTACGAACGCACAGTATGTACTCTGAAGAGCTGCATCCTGCGATCCCCCCCTGCCCCCCCTCCTGCTTACACGCTCGCACACCGCCTGGCACATATTACACCAGAAACACACAAAGCACACCAAACCTTACATGGTCGTGGTCTCATATTAAATGACATTAAAAGCGAGAGGGGAACAGGACTCGAGGTTGGATCCAACTTTTAAATCACCACAATTCCTCAAGTCTGCCGCCCTCGTTCATCATTCTGCCGGACACTGCTCAAGTGGAAATCTCATTGTTGGCTCCACTCGTTCATTTCAAAACGTGTCCTGGTACAGTATATCTTTGAGAACGTGCATCGATATCTGCAAGGGGAGAGCATACATCAAAAATACATGTGGTGAAAAGACCTTTGCCACTTGTGTATTGGAGAGCGCGAGGGCTAAATTACCACCTAGTTAGTTGGGTGAAGACTGAGTCTAAGATAAAAACATGTTATCAAGGGTTTGCAAGATTCCACTTACTTGCAGATTGAACTAAATGAGAAAGAACTCATTATCATTTCGTCTGCTGTAAATTCCTGCACCAAATGCTTGTCAACAACGTGCTGTGCAATTACGTCTAAAGGTTGTATTAGCCCCATTATTAACTCAATGAATGCCAACTTCTCCGACAACTGTGCCCAAGTGTATTATTTAAGGCCATTAGCCCGCACATGTGGATTACGGTCATTTTCTTTCACACTGGGACAAAAAAAAGTACACAAAAGCCAAGCAATTTTCATCACACCCCTGACCTTCCCACTCAAGAAAAACAGATAATCACATACGACAGAGGCATGTTGTTCAGGGCCCACATGAAGGTAATTAAATGTTCGCCCTCATTTTCATAGTGCACTTAAGAAATAACTGGCTTGAAAACGGTGGAATCATTTATCTGTGTTGTAGCATTCACTTTTCAGTGTGGTAATATTGACAAAGTAAAAGTGCTTGAATCGAATTTGTGAATCCATTTTGGTGGTCATCAACAAAACTCAAAAATGCCCTTTTCAAAAGCCATGATCCACAAGATGTTCAAGAAACACAAAAAGTTTGACCAACTTAAACTTTTAGTTGGCTGCCTGGCCAACTAATGGCAAATTGGCCAGACAGTAGCAAAAATGTAATACTCATCAATCTAAAATTGGTCATAAAAACATTTTCGGTCATGAAATTACATATGCAGACTTCTATTTACATTGTCTTTAAAATATATTTAATCTTTTCAGATTTGTGCCCTGTCACTTTTAAATGTTTTAGATCATGAAACAAATTTTGATATTAGGTAAAAATAGCTGGAGTAAATACAAACAGCTGGTTTTTATTCCCTTTTTAATATTAAGAGAAACTTTGTTTTCCGAACCAATTTCACCCAATGTGAATACGGTATGTAATTCACATCCGGTGGAAGAGACTTGTACTTTTTCTCACTGAGAGACATGGATGTCCTTTTTAACTAAATAAGTGCAAGTATTATTTGAAATTGGAACTTCATATTTATTGTGTCCATCTGCCTCGGATATTAGCATTATTTTGATGATATTTTGTTGGTTTGAAACATAGAAGCATGACACAAAAAAGCAACCACAGAATAAATCTGTAAGGGGGCAAAGCTTTTGTCTTTTTACACCGCTGTGTAAACCTCAGGAGAGGCTATTAGAGAGCTGGGAATAAAATAACAATCTCAATTAAATAAAATACTGCCGTGAAGAGAAATGGTCATTTTAAAACAAGGTTGAAGGAAAAGGTTATGTAGAAGACAATATGACAACTTGTAGTTTATTGGGCGTCCTACCCTTTTGCCATTCAATGAATTTCCTCTCTATATGAAACAATGTATTTCAGTCAACCTGATACCTCCTTATCAGTCCTCGGAGCACTTAACATGCCATAAAAACAATGGCGGACCACAACAAAGGAGTGCACCTCAGTCTCGGTTACTATACTTACACAAGCCTCTCCCGCCTCACACAGGCTCTCAAACAAAGCCGAGCTTGTCACATGTCTTTAGAGCCGGTGAGTTGAGCACAATGCCAGCTGTTTTGCATCTGCTGGGCTTACATTTGGCACAGCACCGGTGCTGCTGGCACGCGCACTAAATCCGAACACCCTTCACACGCCGTGCCGGTGAACCGTAGCAAAATGCAGGTGCTTTGTGACATTGCCGCAGTGACAGTGCAATTAATAGATTGATGTTGTAGCTGCAGCAATGGGATTACTTGGCCAGTCAGGTCTGAAATACATGAGCATTCAGTGTGCAGTTGATGTTTCATGGCAGCGTGAACAATGAAGAGCGTGAGATCATTTTGTCTGCACAAGCTACCTTTCCAATAAAGTGGGAGGAAAAGAGCAGATGAAAATAGAATAGGCTTTGTGTTTTGTTTTTTGTTGCTTTTTTAAAAATATTTATTCATTTGAAAACACCACCATAGAAAAACACTGCATTTGGAAACAAGGTATCCACCAAATGCACAGCAGGTGAGGGTAACCAAATGATTTTCCTCTTCCACTTTCATTGCAGATCAGCTCAGTTGCACACTGCAGCAGTGCATCTTTGGTTTGGAAGTGAGAAATAATTTATTTAGTAAAAGCTGAGGTCAGAGGTGTCAGAGGTTCTTGTTAGGAAACTGAATTTTCTATCCAGGATGGACTATTGCTCATTTTTCTTCTAAGGAACGTATTTACATACCGTGGTTTTCCTTTAAAGGCCCAGCTTCCTTTTTACTTGGGGAATTGACACCAGTACAGTTTTGCACTTCAGAAGAGATGAATACACCTGCAGTACCTGCAGATTTGTAGTACAGGGCTTTAATTAAAGCTTGTTAAATGCTCATGTAAAAAAAAAATCTTTTAAATCCTTAGTCTTCAGATATAACCAATACTTTTACAAAAGTTTACTCCTCTGATATAATGGTACAAGTAATGAAGGATCTGTGGTGCTGTGGGCTTGTTTCTCTTTTAAAGGACCTGGGAACCATGAGAGAGTAAAACTCTTCAAAGCACCAGGATATTTTAAATCACAGATTTTGCTGCAGCGATAAAAGCTGATCTTATTTCGAGGCTTTTTCCACATTCTTCCCAGGGGTGCTGATAAATGACCCTGCCAGAGACTGTCATAGAAAAATAAATGCCATTGAGTTGGATTCTTTTATGATTCATGTCATTAAAATTTCTCCGGTGTAAAGCTAATGCATCCATGTGTGTGGCCGCGCATGTGAGCTGGTACGGGTAACACCTGGCCCTGGGCCAGAGCTTTGGTCTCACTCCAGGGGTCCTGCGAGGGCACCGTGTTTCACTGATCTCAGCTCAGCACATTTGTGCGCCTGTGAGGCATGTTGGGATTCTGCAGTGGGGTTAATTTTCTAAACGATTCATCTCCATGAAAGTGCCGCAGGCCTGTCTCTGAGTCCTTAGCCAGAAAGGCTCCCATCCCCACCTTCTTACCTAAAAGTTCTCACCAAAGGCTTGACTCGGATTGGGAATCTTTACGCCGCAAGCTCCTCCTGTCACAGCTGATTTGCATTCTGCCAAGTGATGGAGTGAGCACTCAAAGTCCGTCTTTGGAGAGTAATTTCTCTCACCTACTACCACCCTCTCTCGCACACACTGCATCTGTCACTCTGCCGTCACTCCACCCTCTTTTCTTGTTTGCACGCATGCTCGCTCATTAACTCGCACACTTATCCTCGCACACCCAGCGGCTCTTGCTCCCTCCCTCTTTTGGCTTCTCCCTTCACTACCAGATGACTCATGCCATTTGGGGAGCTGAGATTTATAGTGACGCACCACTTTAGTGTGGTTTATTAGTTATGGTAAATGAGAATGAAAGCTTGCGCTGAGAGGTGAAAGTGCTCTCACGCCGCAGCCAGACCCGTAAGGCGTTTTAAATTCAAAACTAAGCCAAGTCCCTGTTTTTATTGGCACCGCGTTTCAAAATGTCCATCCTGTCACATTATGGAAACATGGAAAATGCATTCCCGCTTGCACACTTTTACCGAAATGTGCCTGGATGTTTATGAGGTGTTTAGACAGCATCCATCATGGCACCCAGGATTCAAGTGTTTCTGCTAAGTTTTAAAACTCCCCTGGCTCTATCTTTCCTGTCATTTGTTATTCTCCCATTGACAAATTAATGACCAATTTGTCTTTATTGCTTGAGTTATGATCAGATTTATGTAAGGTTAAGTGAAAGTACTTAATGTAAAAGGAAAAGAAACTCGTTCCTTTTAAAAGCAACCCGTCATATTTCTTGACAAAGCCGAACCCCCGTAAGGTCAAACTGTTTCAGCTCTTACACGTTTTTTTTTTTTTTTTTGTCTCGTTCAGTTTGCAACTTGGTACAGGAGATTTGTGCCTACATGGATTTCTTTAAGTCTGCACTCTAAATAAGATTTGCCCACTCACGTACTTTTGCCTCAGAGAGAGAAAAAAACAAACCTCATTTGAGATCAGACACTGTTTTAGAGGTTTCTCTTTAAATCTTTCAATTTAACTGCCTCCTGTGTTCAGTTTGCAACTCATTGCACAAATATGTGTATATTTTCATATGTGGATATCCTTGGATGAAAAGCATCCCACTGTAGACTTGGCTTCGTGTTTAGAGTTGCTGTCTTGCTGGAATGTGAAACCCTGCTCCAGTCTCCGGTGTTTTGAAGCCTGTGGCGCATTTTCTTCCATGATTACCTTATGATGCTGACACAATGACATTTTGCAATGGTAATTGTATGTTTAGGGTCAGGTTTTTAATTTTGTTCCACAGGTAACACTTTGGATTTAGGCCAAAACGTGCAGTTTTGCTGTCATCTGACCAGAACCCCTTCTTCCACATATTTTCAGTGTTTCTACTTGGCTTGCGACTGGCTGTAAACATGATTTTCTTTCAACAATGACATTCTTCTACTCTTTAATAAAATGCACATTTCTGGAGCACATGGCTATTTACTGGCTTGTTAATAGCTGCTTCCTTGAGTAATGCTCTCCTTTCCCAGCTGGTCAGTTTAGGTGGATCACGATGTTTTGGTGAGTCTGCAGTTGTGTCATTTTTTTCTTTTAATTTTTAAAAAAAAATTTCCTGTCAAATACTTTGAAGGTCAAAATCATATCCAGCAAATCTGACTCCACACATTCAAATCAGATTAAAGTCAAAATGTATTGTCAGAATAGGAAAGTTTAACTATAACACCTTTTAAATCATTATTATTAGTATAATTGTCATGTTATAGTCCTATGTGCAGCTCTCACTCAAAATAAGTTAGTTTATGTTTCAGTGCATTAAGATTTGGAGCAGCAACACTAGTTCACATTGATTTGTTTTTAGAAAGTTATTGGTGTCATTCTTGATTCAACATATTGAACTTCACTGATTCATAGATCACATTAAATATTGTTCTTCTAAATGCGATATAGGCACAAATATTTGCTTTTAGTAAAATATGGATTTATATCAACTTTAGTTTGAATCAAATCAGCATTAAGTCATTGTCACACCACCATGCTTATAAAACGTCAATGCAAGTAAATTCATCTGACATGGTGAGCTACCAACTAACCCATGAGATGCCCAGTGTGGAATATGTGAGAAAATGAATTATTTGAGATTTAAAGGTCAGGAAAAAAAGCTCATTTAACACCTGCTTTACCAACACTTTTATGCACAGAATGCACAAACAGAAATTAACTTGAAAGAAAGAAGCCAGAATGAATTTAAATGGAAGTATGAAAAACAGAGAGAATGGAGATTAAAGCCAAATTGTTGAACAAACATGTAAATTCCGGCAAAAATAATTTGTCGGAAAAATCAGAAGATGGAGAGATATTGGATTCCCAACATGTAACAGAAGAACTTTGCATGGAGATTAAATAAATGAACAGCACGATTAACTTTCAAAGGAGTTGAGTTCACAGCTATAAAAGGAAGATAAGACTAATATGGTTTACAGGGATTTTTTTATGTTTATTATTAAGATGAAAGATTATTTTTAAAATAACGAAGCCTTCAGCTTTAATCCTTCTGACATGATTAGCTTTCTGGCACATTACAAAACAACCTAAGTTTTGTTATTCAATGGAACCAAAAAAAAAAGTTGAAAGGAAAGTTTAAGGGAAGCAGAACAAAACTCATGACTTGCTTAGCACGAGTCAACTCTTTTCCAGACTTTATTTATGAACAAAAAACACCTTTCCAGCTTCACGAGAACCTCTTGTCTTGCAAGTGAATGAAATTAAAGATAATAAATATTGTTTGGAACTGATTTGCTGCCAGAAAATTGTGAAAACAACCAGATTCCATATATCCTTTGTTGTGATCATTTGGTTGCATACGGACTACAGTGATTCAGAAATGGAGATGGGAGTCACAACAACAGCAAACGCACAAAAAAGGCAAAACACAACCATAAGAGCGTATTCTTATCTCAGATGACTGCTGTCTCGTGGCAGACAGCCACTTTTGTTTTGCCATCCCTCATTGTAAGGCATCTTTGAAAGCCACCAGGACCTGTTACACAGTGTTCATTCTGTTTCATCACACACAAAAGCTTTGACTGGCATTATTTGAGATGGTTGGCTTCAGATGCAATGAGAGTAATTATTCGAGCCGAGGCAGGAACAAAGAGAGCAGCAACAGAAAGTAAGTAATATTTTGGTCAGTGATACAATATTATAACAAATTACTAATAAAAGGCTCTATGCCATCAGTGCACCCTTTCTACATGAGCCACTGCTGTTTTTAGCTTTGATATTGTTTTATTAGTCTTACTCCTACACACAGCCCCATTAGATTGTTTATTTGGGGAGTAACAACCAAATATTGCTTGTGAAGAAGTCCTCCACCTCTGGTGTTTGAGGATAAAAGCAGACTAAATGCAAAATTAGGCTTTGAAAATGAATAAACCTAAAGTGTTATCAAAACAATCTGGTGATAAAATATCAACAAGGCAAAAGAACATTGTGCTGAAATATTGGTGGCGAGAGAGAAATGGTGAAAGATCACTTTGTCTGTCCTACTGGGAGAAAAGAGTTGTTTTAGCAACAGTAGCACCAATGACTGAGTCACTGCTAATTTTACTTTAAATTATTATTTCTTACCAGTGATATTTTCCAATGAACAGATCTATTAAAGTTTTAATTTTGAATGTCAGTTTCTGCAACAAGACAAACTTCTTTTAAGGCTTTTTACACATTTTTACCGTAGTTGCCAAGAAATTTGTGTGTGTCTACAAATATGGTTTCTATAAGGTTATAATAACTGAATGACTTCTCGTGTTATTAACTGATCCTCTACAAACCCAAATGTTAGCTGTATCACATAAAAGCCTTATTCCTGAAATCCTTTCCTTCTTGACCCATACAGTTTTACCAGGACAACTCTGTGGCCTCTTGCACTTAAAGTGGAAATAAAAATGAAGATAAGTGGAGAATATGACCTTAAGGTCCTCCGGACCCGAAGCAGTTGCTTCCATCACTTTCAGACTTTGCGGAGCGTCTCATTCAGCCATTTTTATGTTTACCGCTGCCCTCTTTTGTCCCCTGTGCACAGCTTTCCAGATGAAAGGTCTCTCCACGCAGTCTTCGCTCTACGTCTGCGTGAGACCTGGAAGTATTGATTAGGCGATAATTAAATTGTCCACTTCATCTTGATATGGATTAATAATTGCCCACTAATCCCCTCTTGACATTTTATTGCATCGACTTGAGACTGTTTGCTGGAGAGCTCTGATAATTATGATGTATAGTATTCCCCATCTTGTTCCTAATGAGACCAATCAAACTCAGCTTGGCTTTTGCATAAGAATTAAAAAATTAAAAAGGGGAAGATGGATTTTCTCCCCGGTACTATAAGCGAGTGCTCTGGGGCTCTGAGCAGGTGTACTTTCTCAGTTTTCAGGGAAATTTTTGGCCTTTTAAGGCTCTTTTCTTGATTTATAATTATTGCATTGTTTGACTAAATTGTTGTATCCTGCAACACCAGATCATGTAAAGAGGATGTCTCTGGATAAACAAGAGCACCGCTAAGAGTACTATAAATACCACGATGAGAGGGTGGCATGGGCATTGCGCCACATCACTGCTTCGACTTCCTCAACGCCATCTGTGAGTGTTCCTCCCCTGGCATTCTCACGATGGCCTTTTGTCCATTTTTCTATCCCTTTTTTTGTGGCCATTTGCTGGGTTTAATTAGGTTATTTACTTGAGCCTCACCTTTTGGTGTTTCATTATGCTGGGCATAGGAGATAGAGCTTCGTAAAGGGGCAGATAAAAAGTTGGGACAAAAAAGATGATAAATGTCGCGAGCGGGGACAGGAATGCAATCTGGCCGCCATGATGCAGAGATGCTCTAATAGCTTCCCAGCAAGGAAAGGAGAAGGCGCTGTTGAGATGGCAATGTGATAAATGGTGCTGGGATGGCTGGAAGGACTCGAGGCAAGACAAAGAAAAAGAAGCAAGTCATGGAGGGAGAGAAAAAAAAACAAAAACAAAGATGACCCAAAATGAAATCTAATTAATCTGGACTTTGTTCTTCCTCCTGACAAATTCAGCAGAGAAAGAATCGGTGAAAGGGAAATAGTGTTTTTTAGGGAGCCACTAATCCTTCCTACGGTTCTATGCTTTTTCCTTCTATCCACTTGAAAAAGGCAAAGGGGACGTATGGATTCTGACAGCGTTCCTGCACCTGCAGGATGATTAATGGTGCCAGACTCGCCTAACATGCTGCAGTGTAAAAACACCCCAAATGCTTCGGGGGAAACTTTGTCTTCCATAACATAAATGTGGGTTTAGGACGTTCTTTCGCAGATAAGTGATAATCATTTTGGAGCATTTGTTGTTGGCTAAAAATAATCCACCATTGTTTTTTTGTTTTTTTTCTGTATACAGCAGCCTCAAGCAGGCTTTGTCATAAATGATCATTAATAATTAAACTAAGGAGACAAAGCCTGCTCAATATAATATAGTGTGTGGGTTCTCATCACAATATCAATCTGTGTAACATTGCAAAGGACTGCTTGGAGACGATATTTGATGGTGTTATTGTAGCTGCCAGCTTTCTCCTAATCCGGGATGTCCAGTGATGGACAAAATAGGACTCTTTAACAGGGTAAAACCGGAAAACCTGTGATGAAGAGCCAACATACCACTATAGAAAATGCTTACGACTAAAGTGACTCCTCATAACTTTAAAATCCCTCATTCATTCTGAAAATTGCTAACTCTGAGTCTTCCATCAGTTGCGAGTTCCACACCAAAAAGTGTTGTGGAGTCTCACCGAGCTCTTTATGTCCTCCTTCAAGAGAAAAAAGATCGGCTGTCAGCCAATCCCGCTCACCAGCTGATTTCTCTGAACCTAAAGAGTGAGATCGTGGAAAGGCTTTGCAGTTTTAAAACTTCAACTTTTTAAATTGATATTTTTTTGGAAACCAGTAGCTGGCCCTCATCAACTCCTAAATGAAACTTTATTAAATTACTCTGAATTTTATGCTATGAAACTAATCTTCGCTTATGTAAGATGACAAAAGCCCAAAAAGTTGAGCAGTGGAAAAAGAGGGATGGATGGATGAATTGTGATAAAACTGCATTAGCACCAACATCGCAGATGTAGGGTGAAGTGATGTAAAGACTTCTTAAAGTCGGCACATCAGAGGCTGACTACCTCTTCACCCATTTGATCCTACTCATGCTGAAAAATTAGCTACTCTGTTGACTTTAGAGCTTAAGTGCTCTGGATTTGCTGGAATATTCATGATGTTAACGATCAAAGTAAATCAATGTGCAGCCTTACGGTTTGTCGTTTAAACTATGCAAGGAAAAAATTAAAATCATTGCTTGTTCAGGATCACAGTACCTTGTGGCATTTGCTTGGTCTCACTTACAGTTTAACACCTCGTTGTTAAAAGGCAGCACTCACACCTTTGTTATTGGAATAATTCATCCAACTGTGATAAATGACTTGTGGATAAATACGACCGAGATAATAGGCAGACCTAAAAATAAATTTGCAGTCTGTACAGTATTTCTATTCACACGCAGATGTCCTTATACTTAATATACACGTAAAAACATCACAATCACTTCCCTAGTGGAAAAAAGCCCAGTGCTCCTGGCAAGCATCTGTTCTTACGACTGGTGCCTTTTCTTATTCTTTAACTCTCTCGTCTGAGGCTCTGTTTGGCGTTGGGTGAAAAGAAGTTTTAAAAGGAGTGCAGCCAATTTTATCAGTCCAAAGACCACATCTCCGGTCCTAAATGATCTTGCGTCCAAGCATCAGCCAGTTTTGGGGTTTGAAGGTATACCACAGTTTTGAAAGAAAAAACAACAAAAAAAAATCAAGGACATCAAACATAATGTCTATTATGTTTGATGTTTGGTGTAAACATAAAATTCGGACATAAAATTTGATGTAAAATTACCGAATTCGGTGTAAAATTACATTCCTTTTTAATTGGATACAGGTTCCAGAGGTTCCCCACCTATTCGTGGTTCGGTATTCACAGATTTCTTTTTTTTAATTTTTTTTTATGGAATGTAACTCTAGATTATTATTGGAAAAATTTTCTATTCATATTTTTTTTCCCAAAGAGCCTATCTAAAACTTTCAAAAGAAACTGCCGCTTGGGAAGCTAAAATACCCTGGCTCGACACTACTTTACATGCTATTGGCTGGATTGCAAAGCCGCAATCCAGGAATGCTGTTCATTTTCCTTGCTGCTGATTGGCTGTTTTCTTTATTTCCAAGTGCAAAAATAAGAAAAACTGTAGATATTGACTTTTGCAGTCGTGCAAAAAGGTTTCCACTGTGCCTTTATTTTTGTAGAATAAAATATATTATGTGTTTGAACAATTAAAATAGGTTGTCGTACGCGACGGGGTGTTAAGCTTTACACAGAGCTGACTGACAGCTCACACATTTGAGTTCCATCCCTAAACCCCAAGCAAACAGTTGGAAAACACTGACATGAAATACAACCTAAGAAACCAATTTCACTGTACAGTAAACCTCTATTTACGAAAGCTAGAAACCACAGGCGCCCGTAACCAACTGAAATCTGCAAATACTTAGGAAGAAATTGTCTAAAACGTTCCCTTTGATACACTAAACAAGTGTACTGGATATTTTTATGGTCCTACACATGATTGGAAATAACATTTTGACCACCTGCAAAATGGTGTTTTGATCGCCTTCCTACTAACAAAAAACCCCCAAAAAACTGAAATTTGCATGAGCTCCACTGAACCCCTGAAAGTTCCCTGTGGTGTCTGGATTCAACATGTTAGATTCAGATCTTTCAGTCCTTGCAGTTGTGAGGATGGACAGATTGGACTTGACTGTACTTCTTGATTTGATGATTGAAGTGAAAGAATAATACTTTAAAAAAAAAAAGCATACCACTTTATGTAAACATTTACTCTCCTCTGCATTTTGATGAAATCTTTTATTCGGATATTGGTTGCATTTTTGTGTCCTGTGTGGCAGCCTGAGCCCCTTAAAAGCCGTGTCCACACACTTACACCGTGTTATTATCTTTAGAGCTTCACCATGAAGAAGAACCACAGTGTGCGACTGGCAAAAACAAATCCACCAAAGTGTTGTTAATGACAAAGTACAAAAAGCAATGCAAATAATCTTTACACTCTCTAAACAGACATTTAAAGAGCATTTTGCTATATATATATATATATATATACCAGTTAAAACATTGATATTATAAGAATCTTTTCGGAAGGTGTCTTTATGCGTAGTCATGTCTCTTCAAGAAGGCCAGTGACAGTTTTATATGCAAATGATTCTTTGAGATCATAGTTAGTGAAAACCTTTAAAATACGACTCTGCTCTCCTTGTTTTTATACTGCTGCGTAAAATTAGCAGCCTGTAAAAGGTCACTGTAGTCCTTGAGTGACGATTTGTGGCACCGCTGCTGCATATTCTTTGTCATGGTTCTGGGTTTTGGGTGTGAAGCTTGCTTTGATTACAGACGGGTGGAGGGAGGAGGTCTTTGCTGTGTTATATCCCCTTATGATTTCAGCGAGAGAGAGAAAAAAAAAAAAAACCTTTGAAAGTTAAAACGAGCTGAAAAAAAATGAGGGCGGAGGGGAGGAACACACTAAAAGGCTATTTTCCTTTTCCATAAAAAATGTTGGTTTTGTTCTGGCCTGCTTGGCTGAACCCGGGAACATTTGCAGGATAGCTGAGCCGCTGAAAGAAAGCCAGTTCCCATCGATGCAGCCTTTCTCCAGCCCCAGCCATTTTTGCCTGGGAAAAACAACACAGCTCCGGGAATGTGTCACTTCTCACGGCTTGACAACTGGCATCCATAAGAAAATGGCTTGGCACCGCTTATCCATAAAATTGGAGTCTGTTTAAATATACAATGTTAAATCCGTGGAATGATTTGCCTCATAATCCATCTCTGCTCCTACAGAGGCAACATATGAAGCAAGCTTTTCCAGCTCCGTGGCTGAGGGCGAAGACAATTACATGAAGTTTGTGCTGTAAGGAAATGGGACAGGCCTGAGCGTATTATAGTGTAATTCTCTGTTGGTTGGAGTCGAGATGAATACGCTGCTTATTTGATTTTCCATTCCGCTCCCTTCACCCTCACCCCTCCGTAGCTTTTGATTTCTGCTACACGTAGTGGAAAACCAGAATCTTTCGAGATTCTCATCTCACGGTGATATCGGGCGCATCGTGTATATGTTAAAGGCATCGAAATCACACACAGTCATGCTTTTCTTATTATTTTTGTAGTAGTTCTCACACATTATTACTTCAGAAGTAATCTGACATGGTCAAAAAAAGTGTTTATCACTTGTGTCATTTTTCCTCCCCTCTTCTTTTTGAGCCTGTGCAGGCCCGACGTGATAACTGTTGGCCGATTTGCCGCCGCGCTGCTATTTAATGAATCGTTCCATTGCCCGGTGGATAACAGAATGAACAAATGGCTTTCTGTGTTAGTGGCTGCCACTGCCTATCCTATCAGATAATTAACTTTTTGCAAATAGACTGCACTGACTACCAAACAGAAGGAAGCCCTGCGCAATTAGAATAACTTATCTGTCTTCTTTCCTTTTTGTTTCCGTTATTTATTTATTTTGTTTTGGAGTAAAGCAAACAAGACAGGCAGATGAAGCTAATATTTCATATTTCTTGCTTTAGAAATTTGCACCACATTTGTGTGTTTTGCAAACAAAGAGCAGATGCGTCATTTGCAGAGGCTCGAGTCCTCAACACAGTTGTTCCCGGTTTGATTCCTGGGCCTTCTTTCTGTCAAACTACTGCTGAGCAAAAACCCCATTAAAAACAAAGTCTTTTTTGATAGGAGAAATATAGGATCAATCTTTCATCCAGCTGACTGGCAGTGTGCAGCAACAGATGGCTTTTCTAACGGTACAAATATTTATTTATTTTATTTGTGTCATGTGGAAGACATGTAAAAATAATTTACATATTACTATTTATGTTTTTTTTTTATATCTATTTCTCAGCCTTTATCAGTGGATTATTATTACTAATTGAGGTATTATCACAATTTAACTTCCTACCCTCCCCCTGTATTCACTTACTCTCATTTTTATTGCTGCCATAATTGTTAAGACATGAAACAGAATTTGATATTTCTCGCTGTAGTGGAGAGCACCATATGTGTGCGTTTGTAAACAGAAGATGAATAAGCAGGGAAGGGAAGTGAGGCCTTATTGTAAGCGGAGGCTCTGGATTATTTCATCTCTGCGTTTGACAACCTCCTCCTGGATATTAGGAATATCTGACAGGAGTGGGACAGGGAGGTGTCGGGGGCTCGGGGAGTGCCTAGTGTTTCTCATCCATCCTCCAGCTTGTTCTCCATATTTAATTTTTTTTTTTTTTCCCTCTCTTGCGGATGGTTTCGCACCGACGGTGGCGCGATTCAATATTTATACGTTTCCTTCTGTTTGGTTTTTGCTGCGGGTTGGATGGCGGAGGGATGGGGGCGGCGCTTTGGTGTGTCTGATTTCCATGATTTCCAGCCTCTTTAAAGTGTTGGTGTGTTTTGTTGGAGGTTCGGTGGGGACGGGGGGGGTGGCTGCTATGAACAAAGCCATCTGTTTGAGTGGGCTGTTTTATTAAGTGACAAACTGGATCCCTCTACCTTGCTAATGCGTCCCGAGGGAGACGGTGGTGGAGGCTGCCGTCATTTGTGTGTTCTGAGTGCGGCTGGATAGAGAGAAACAGAAGAATTTTTTTATTTTTTATTTTTATTTTTTCCTGGCAAACGAGGTGATACACCACAGAAGAGACAGCACAGCCAGTGCAGCTGTGATTACAAAACTGATACGCTGTGGCTTTTATGAATCTACAATGATAGTTTAATGGGGAACCTTTCAGCTTCCATCTCGTGACAAACGGATATTATATAACACTCTAACTTATTTATCAGAACCTTACACAACTGGCCCCAATTTATTAATCCATCCGTACGTCCTTCCATCCTGAATGTTCCAACACTCCTGAGAGTCTGCGTGCATCTGTATGTGCATCCGTAGATTGTGGAAGCTTTTTGTTGTTTTTTTTCCCCCGCCCCTTCCCCCACCTCTAAACTCGCTCTGTCTCGTCAGTGAATCTGTTAGTGCCTCAGATGTGGGACAGGAACATCAAGCATTCTTTTTGAAGCCGCTGCTGTTGTCTGTTGCAAAAAGAAGTGTCCTTTCTCTCTCGCAGAGTTATAGCCGGCAGCTCGTACGTTCTCCACAGAGGGCCCTCTAAGCATGAGTAATACACACTGACTGGGGTTAAGAAAGTCCCAATATGACTTCTGCTGGAGAGTCGCTGGGCTGAAAAGTCCACTAGA
Source organism: Poeciliopsis retropinna (assembly GCA_010277075.1). Classification (NCBI taxonomy): domain Eukaryota; kingdom Metazoa; phylum Chordata; class Actinopteri; order Cyprinodontiformes; family Poeciliidae; genus Poeciliopsis; species Poeciliopsis retropinna. The sequence continues at coordinate 7,921,607 of VMRM01000019.1, forward strand.
AGAATTCACCAGTCAGTTTGTCCAGCATAAGATCACAAGGCTTGATGTGGCCTATAACTCTCTTTTAGGACTTGGTGTGAGTTATGTGTGTTTTTCCTTTTGGAGCTGGGGAAAGAAAGAAGCATCTGAAAATTTTGTTTTATAGTTCCGTTATTATGCTTAATAATAATTATCATCTTAATTTATTTTAATGGATGATGAGTGATTTTATTTGCATCTTGGTGAAATAAGCACAATTTTAAGATATTTACACAACAAAAAAAAACAAAATGTAAACATGATTTTATTGCTTTTCGACAAAACCGAAAAGGTACCTTTGGTATCTTACTTATCCTAATCTACTGTTATCAATTTCATGCTATTAATTGAACCAAGGAGTTGAGTGAAAGTGTGAAGAGCATTTAAAATTTGTAATGCGTGGCGGTTTATCTTGTTGAACCATAATGATGAGCAGAGACGATGTAGATATGCTGTTCTGCAGCAAAATTAACTGTTTCAAGTTGTTGGAAATCTTTGGATATGGGACATAGTTCTGCTCATCTTTCGGTGTTTTTTTTCTCTTTTACACTTTTGCATCAGAATATTGAGTAAATTATACCTAACTTCAAAAATTATGGCATGATCTGTTATCTTGTAACTGTGGGATAGGATATACAAGTATTCATGAGGATTAGGGATAACAGCCACACGCAAATAGTTAAAATCTGTGATTGCTTGAGACCCCACATGCCTACTTTTAACAGTTCATACACCAGTTATACCACATTATATATTAATACACACCAGAAATCGTCTTGGTACAAACCCAGAGCCTATTTCTGCTCTTAGGAGTAGGAATGAAAATGAATGGTGCTTCTGTGTTGGCTGCTTTGCAAACACTGGCCAAATTGCATTTTAGATATTTCAGTTTCCCAAACTCTATGTACTACTGATTATTTTAGAAAAGAAATTTCACATAGGAGTATTTTCTGCAAATAAGTAGGAGTCACTTTCTACAGAAAGTTTGCAAATTTGCAGGTTCAAGTGCAAATTTGCGGGTTCAAGTGGACCCTGTATATCTGTGATTGCGGGTCCACTTGAATTCACAACAAACAAGATTGATTGCAAAGATTACATTAAAATTCCAAAACTTTGTAAGTCACATATGAGTTTATTGAGATGCACACCTGCTTGGTGCAAGTCAGTTTGCATAACTTGTTGGATAATTAAAAGATTACTGTCTTTACTTACACAATTCAAATACAATTTTAGTTTTAATATAATTTAAAATCTTGCAGACAAACATTTTCCCATAGTAACCACTGAAATAGGTAATTGTTGCTTTCCAAAGGGATTCTACTGTGAAGGCTTTTAGACTGTTTCCAGTATTTTTCTAAATTCTTCTGAATTAGTTGTACACAGTGGATCAAATTTTGCTTGGAGAGCAGATTTAGGCGCTTGGAGAAGAAAGTCTGCAATGTGGGAGAAGGTGGCCTATATTATATGAACTTCATTATGTGTGACAGGCAGCACAATATTGATGGAAGAGCGGGTCCCTATCATTGCTCTGCATTAAAACCTCCACCATGAATTAATGTACTATTCCTGATCCAGTAATTAACAATCATTCAGGGGCCGTATCCCTTTTCAACTAATCACTAATTGCAATAAGAATTTCAGATTCCATTTAAGGGAAGATTACCGATGAGCATGCATTGCAAATCAGCCAACAGTTCTAATTAAGCCCCGATTCGTTCTCATTCTCTCTGCCTCGGCCCTTTGTGAGCGCGTACAATGTGGAGTTTGTTTCCTCAGCATTACAAAAGAGAAATTTTATCAGAATGCTGCAGATAGAGAAGTGTGCAGCACTCCAGGAAAAATAATTTCTGCTTCTTGTTTTTCCCATAGATTAGCATGTTTTGTTTACCTTCATTACTTTTTTTTATGTTGCTTATCTCTACTTTTTGCTTGAGGTTTCTGGGTGTGCCATGGATCCTAGGGAATTTACTTGCGCAGGTTAAACGTTTAAATGTGATTGAAACAATTATATGTTTTTATGATTCAAACTAAAAAATTGGAAACTGAAATTATTTTAAGCATTTATTTTCTGTTTAATTTTATGATAAAAGCGTACAAGTCACGAAAAGTGAATTTTAATGTATTGACTTGACAATGGGTTTTAAAATAAAAAGGAAGTCACCTGTCAAGATTTCTGCAAGGATAGTAGTAAAAAATTGAGTGGAAGGAAAAATGTTTGGCTTCCTATCTGTTAATATTGACGACTATGGCTTTTGAAATGTCTGTTTCATATATTTTTAAATATTTCATCAGACAAATAAAGATTTTTCCTACAGAAATGAAGACATACTATAAAGTACAACCATGTACTATTCAGTACTTTGTCAGGACTTCTTTGCATGAACAAGTTGTTTTAAAAAGGTTGTCAGTCTGCTTTTTCTCATCTTGCTTTTGGCAGTTCTTGAACTTTAGAGGTGACCTTTAGTCACCTCTAAAGTATTTAGTCTGTTACGAAACTTGTCGAATGTTTGCTGGGCATCTCTTTTTTTTCATCACGGTTTTCCGCTCCAGTAAATTTTCAATTAATAGAGTTGGAGACAAGAAAATTAGAATTTTCTGAGAAACTCATTTTTAGGTTTGTACTTTTTGTAATGGTATAAATTAACAAGAGTAAATGAAAAACATTCAATGAATCTCTCTGAGTCAAATTTTTTTGCTTTGGACTACTTACATAAATCACCTGTTTAATTCTGATTTATTGAGACAAAGCTGCAATTCCGATTTCACAAAAGCTTCCTTAAATAGGCTTCTGAAATTATTTCATCCTACAGAATGTTATATAGACAGAAATCCAAAGTATTTGCTCCACGACATGTGTTACTTCAACCCCTCAGTCTAATTTGCCTTGCTCGTTCGCTTGTGCCAATTCATCAATATCACAGTGCTGATATATTTGGGCTTTAAGATGTCAGATGGGGTTAATGGCAGCTCTAAATGCTCCTTTCTTCCAGCCTTGTATCCAAAACCGAAGCTGGGGGATTTGCAGACTGCCACCCAGTGTGTTGGGATTAATTACCCCCGTCCTCCTCTTCCTCAACAACCCCACCTCACCCTACAAGTTAAAGATTCAGAAAGGAAATGGCCCTTTTCATGCAAATTAAATTGAATATGTCAGTCAGTGTAATTATGAAAGCAGAGCTGTCTTAGGCTCGGGGTTCATGCCAAAAAAAAAAAAAAGGCGCAGACAAAAAAAGTCAGTTTATTAATGCCCTCTGCAGTGTTTGATTCATGCTCTCTGTAATGGCTTGGCAGATCAAACGTCACTTCATTGTGGATTCCTGATGACTTAAAATGTTTTGGCCATTGTGCAGGAAAAGTCGGACTTGGAGCTTTGCGAGATCACTTAAATCTGATATTTGGCTGTAGGTTATGGTGATGTCAAACACGGCTGTAATGAATGCACATCTGCTCTGGCTGCTGGGTAAAACTCTGATCAATGGAAAAATGTGCAGTAGCTGTTGGTTCTCGGTTACAAAGTTCACTGAAGTTCAGAAGAGTCTAACCTTACAGCAGGTACAAGAGAAAGCTTTTAGGAAGCATCTGTAACCGCAATCTTCTGCCATAAATGATAAACACCAGGTTTATTTTAGTCTAAGCTGGAATCAGATTCATATCAAGAATCTTTATTGCTGTCTGTAAATTCATCTTTAGGATGGTTGAACTTGTTGGCTCAGTACTTTTCTACTAATCCAGGTTTTATGACTTGCAGGTGTGACTTTACTTTGACAGTCTCTCATTTTCGCCTTACAAAGACTGCTCGTCAGTTCACATCTAGATCTTTTTTGTACTTTTCCCGTTCTGATCATTTTGTACCCAACTTTTTTTGGGCATTGTGAACACCAGCTGTCTGCTCCCGGACATTTTGTATTCACCTCTAGCATGTTTCATACCAGCTTTGTCAACAATCTATTTTATTTTAACTGTGGGAAAATGTGCTTATGTCACTCCTATAAATAATATCTATGCACAGAAAGTCACACCTAATTGTTTTTGGTTTGAACAGGAGTCATAATATGTCTTTTGTCTTATACGAAAGTGAAATATATAGTTTTAGTAACAAAACATCAAGTGTTAGGGTTTTGACATCTCAAGAGAAAAAAACTACATTTTAAGTCAATTGTTGCAGAACATCTAGTCAAAATTAGATGAAGACTGGAAGGTGCTTGCTTTGTGATTTTTAATTTTTTTTATATAACCGGGGTGCAGAATAAAATAATTCAGACCCAAATTCATAAGTTCAACAAACCCAAATTCATAGGTTCGTTAGCTAAATCTATTTATGTGACAAAAAACATTTATTCTATTAGTCTGGGTTTGTTCTCAATGAAATCCAAATGCAGGAAAATAAATATACATGGCAGGAATTGCACCTCGTTATCTGCTTTTCTAATAAATGAATCATCCAACTCCCAGGCTAAAAGTCTTCTTCGGCACAACATGATCTTTTTTCTAAAACTTATTTCCCATTTTGAATTTAAATAGGCCTTCTGGCTAACTTACAGCTTCCAAAATTGGATATGTACATGCAAGATTTCCTGATTGTTCTAAACTTTTAAACTTAAAACTCTCCTTAGCCTTTCATGTTTCCTCTCCAGACATTGTGACTGTCTGGATAGAATAGGACAGGATTGTGACTGTCCTATTCAGATAGTCACAATCAAATTTTGAAATTTGATTGTTATGTCACACAAAAGATACTTTCTCCATCATGCCACTATAAAATGGTAAGTAGCAAAGCATGAATTGCTTCTCTCACCAATGACTCTCAGGTCAACTAATAAAATATTTAGACTTTTCTTGTGTTATTTGATTCATTTAGCTGTGAGTTTAGTAAAAGGCAGCCAAATGTTAGGGACATAAATGAGAAAAAACACAGAACTTCTTTATTTTTATGTTTATGTCTACTATTTCTGTGTATTAACCTAAACATTTTGTCTTTTGTAAATATCTGTTACGTCTTCATGCTGAATTAAACAAATTTAGTGTGAATGAGTGAGGAAGAAAACTGAAAATCAGTCTGCCTGTCGAAGCCTGATCGGTGCCTTTTAAGGTATTATCTTGTTTCCATTAAGCCATCGTCAGTGGATCTCGAACCACTCCACGAAAAAAATAATTACTTGAAGTCATAAAACAGTCTGCTTTCCTTAACCCAGTCTCTCTGATGCCAAATTATAAAAATGACACAGAGGAACTGTGGGAACGCTCCGAAGAGCTCCCCACTCTTTTCGTGTGAACAAAGAATGATCAAGGTTATGTAATGACCTCCAGGGAGGGCAGTCGTAGACTCTCGTCACCAGCCTTTTAACTTGTGACAGGCTTTACGCTTCTCATTTGTTTGCCGGCAGCAGCTTAGCAGTGGATTAGCAGTTTCCCAGCCGCAGTATTAATTAATGCAGCTTATGGTTACCTCTCGGAGGAGACGTGCACGTGTGGCTTAGGTGAAAGGAGCATCTTTCAGTTTGGACTCATTCTGCGAAACAAAGCCCACATGCTGTTCTAAATGATAGTCTCTGTTAATGAAATTAATTTCTGTTCAGATTAGCAGGATTACAGTCAAACAGAATGGGAGCCACAAATTTAGGAATGATGTCATCTTCTAAGACTGTCGCAGAAAAAGAGTCAGGGTTCTGTTTTTATGGTTTGCAAAATGTTCTTTTTTTTCTTTCTTTCTTTTTTCATTCTTCTTCACGGGCCATATCTTATTGCTCGCTGTCACGGTTCCAGTCGTGGCATTGTTGGAACAAAGACGAGGTTTCAATCAGCCTCCATCTACCTGAAGCTATACGAGGAGTCTCCCAAAATTGATGTTTGTCAGCAGCAGACCTAAAATGAGTGCATGATGGCGATATCAGCGGCTGTGTCTTTGAAAACACCATTACCTTCACGTCACGCCTCAATCATTCCCCATTGTGCGATGACATCAGCCCACCCAAACAACCCCATTCCCCTCACCTCCAGCACTGATCTCCCGTACATGCTGTAGAAGTCTATTACAACCGGCGTATGGAGACGCAGCGAGCCGTAATGCATGGCCCTGGAGCGAAAACAACCCCAATAGCATATCAATTACCCATCAGCACCTTCTTGGTCGGATGCACTCCGGCTAAGTCAAATTAGCTGGAGTAAAAATGCAGATATACCTGTCCACAAACAGCATACTGTAACCTCTGCTCCTATTTTTTCCAGACAGAAAAAGATTTACAGGAATACATTTGCCTCAACATTATTATTATTATTATTATTATTATTATTATTATTACTGGGAAGACCTAGGGGTTGCTGATGTCTGCGAGTAGTAAAGGAAGTGGTATGCTGTGAGGAAACCAAGCGATTTCCCAGCCTCATTTGCCCAGTGGAAGGAAAGCCGCTTGCCTGTTTATCTGCTCGCCCTTTTGATTGCCGGCCACACATCTGTATGTCACCTCTCCACGAATCCTGCAGGTTAATGTGTCCCTCAATCGCACCGCTGCCTGCGCTGCTTCTGGGCAATACAATCCGAAAGAGGTTTCGGGGGAAAATCAGTTTGCACATGGTCAGACAGGGGGTAGAACAATGACGTGTCGTCACACATACAGATGAGGCGATTGAGACGGTCGGCATTACTGCAGCTGGTCGGCCCTCTCAGAGCCCACTGAATTGATTGATAAAAGGGAAGCAGTTGTTTCACAGATGGAGCTGCACCGCCCACCAAAGCCAGAGCTCAGGCTCTGTGCAAGTTTGTTTGTTTGCACTTTTCATACGCAAGGTCATTCAGACAGGAGAATAAAGAATCACAGGCAAAGAAAACAACATTAGATTTAAAATATCAAAATAGTAAAAATGGCATCACCTAAAAACACAAAAAAGTATAAATCAATTGCTTAGAGATGATTAAAGAAAGACCTGATTACTGACCTCAAACATGCATGGATGAGTCAAAACAACATGTATTTCTTTCTCGTTGTTTTCTAGAATTACCAAAAGACGCTAAGTAGCCCCAGACTGCCAATTAACACCTGAAGTCATCTGTTCAATCCAGTTTATTTATGTAGAGCCAACTAACAGTCAATTCAGTTCAATCAAGTTAATTACATACGTTCTTGTCTGAGTTACTTATCTAGTTATGAAACAATGCAGTTAAGTTCAGTTTATTATTCTGTTGGGTAAAATTACTATTCAATTCCACTGACTTATCCAGTCTGTGAAAAATTATGTTTTGCATACACTTACAAAACTGTTACCCGTTGTAGCTATAGCAATAAAAATGTTATAAATCTTTCACTACTAAGACTTATGTCATTTAAAACAAACTTTTAACTGGAGTGTTCAGTCTACAAATCAAGATTTGTAGCTTCTCTGATGGGCAGTTGCATTTATTGGACTGTAAAAGAAGTCTGAGCTTTTAATTAATATTTTTAATTTCTGTTAAAGAGCTGCAACACCACTATTATGAACATCCAAACCTCGCCAGATCAACACAAAGCAAACACGATTTAACTATCTATTGCAGTTTTAGCTTTAATTAAGCTGTTCTTGTTCGCCACAGAGCCGTTATCTGGAACTTGGTGAATATTTCTAGCAACAGAAGGCTCACAGTGACAAACCATTTTGACACACATTCATTGTATTTCATTACCACAGAGCACTGTCTCTGGTTCAATCTTATGTTATTTTGATTTAAAGCTTAGTAATGACTGCAGCTGCTCAGGCCCTGCTTTTCTTTTTAAAAGCAGAGTGATGTGCTGTAGCCAAGACTGGGGAATTATGAGAGAACAAAATGTTGACAGTGTAACAGTGAGTAATCTTTCTTAATAAAACTGATAAAGGTGCAAGCGCTTTATGGTCCTAAACACAAGATTCAAGTCTAATCCATCAGCCAATCAGAATGTGATAGAAAAGCTTACCCCCTAAAACACAAATGTTCTGCAATTTTGTAGGTAAAATAGCAAATGAGACTTACTAATTCTTAATATCGTGAACTAAAATTGTCATTATCTTTTTTTTTATTATTATTCATTTCTCTGCTTGTTTTAATTACTCATTTCTCTTTTTTATATTTTAAATGATTTAATGGGAATGAAACTGAATACATCATTTTACAAGATTTCTTAAAACCACATATTTGTGGCTGAGGCTCTGTTGGTTGAGCGAATGCGCCAAATGCAGAGGCTGTCGTCCTTGATGCGGTTGTCTTAGGTTCGATTCCCAGTCTCATGCCATTTGCAGCAACTTAATCTTTTGACTTAAGTGTGCAGATATGTTGACTGAGTATGAAAGTAGAATTTCTCTGTGCGATCACTAACATTTTGTAATTTCCTTTCCATTCTGTCTCTGTGTATTTCCAGCACCGCCAAAGTTTTTAAGAACCCCCAATGACCAAACAGGCGTGCAGGGAGGTGTGGCGTCCTTCATCTGCCAGGCCACCGGAGATCCACAGCCGAAGATTGTGTGGAACAAGAAGGGGAAGAGAGTCAGCAACCAGAGATTTGAGGTATTAGGTCTATTGTTCTGATGTAAAATGCTCGACAAAATGGGAATGTTTCAGCACCGCTCTTTTGGCTCTGCTTGCTACACAATCCATTGCACCAAGTCCCATTTGCTTGCTTTCCCCTCGAATTGCCACTACGCATTAGCGGCCTCTAATAATCACGCTGACCCAGCTTTAAATATGCATGAGTTTTAACGAGAAAGATACAGTGATAAATTTGAATAAGTTGCAAACGGAAAGCAATTGGACAGATTAGAAAAAAAATCCTTGTGGTGTGACCCAGATCCTTACATTAGCATCACACCACATTTTCCAGCTTCATGCAAAGTGAAAGGGGAAGCGGCACTTCCACTTGGAAAGATCCTTTTGCTTTGTGGCATCTTTATGCGAATGCATATCCCACCCTCTTTATTTTGGCTGAAGCTCTGATTTCTAGTCAGCATTAATCCACATTTGAGCTTAACACCGTCATAAAATCATTGCAGAGCACTGATAAGATTTCTATTCATTTCTGTGTCGGTCCTCTGGACATTTCTTTGCTCCGTAGCGGCCATATTTGTTAGCTCCCAAAGGCCTAATGGAGCTCAAACCTCTTTTTCACATCTCACGCCTACAGAAATCCAATCTTATCAGAGTTCATCGCGTTTGCATCGCACGTCCAGCTGAATGCTAACACGTTAGTTTCCATTCATCCACCCATTGCCCCGTGGGGGCTCGCTCTCTGCTACAATTCTGCACCCATTCAATCATGCACTGCCACCTCATCTTCTAACAAAAACCCATTTCCTTCTGGAAGCCCCACAACTTCCTTTCTAATTTGCTCTTTGGCCCAAACTCAGAAAGGAGGCTGTTTTTACCATCACCTGCTGACACCTGGAGTGCCAACACCGCTTTAGCTTGGCCAGTGAAATGTTGCAGAGTTTTGTTAACTAACACATGCTCAGATATACTGTGTACTTTTAAAATGTCTGTAGGCCTCGGTGTGTTTGTGTGTGGCGGTGTGTGCCTGTGTGTGGGAGAGAAAGTGGTCTCAGGCCTATCTTTTACTTGAATCTACCTCTATGCTTAAAAGAGATTGAGTTATGACACAGATCTTTCTAAAATCAGTGAGTATACAACACATAGCATGCAACGATAGCTGAATAAGCTACAACAAACACCTGTTTGTGAAGCATTTTATGTGTCGTTCGTCCAGCAAAAGTTGGTCCTGTCTTTCGTACCACTACCTCACCTCATGGTACAAAATGTCCGTAACCGAATACGAAGCCACCGTTTACTGTTTGTGCTTGTTTTCTGTCCCATTGACACGATCCAGTGTGATGCATTTACTGTTCAGGAGACTGAATGTTAGCTTTAAGAGTGGGACACATTCAGACTTAAAATTCACTCCGCAACAAAATATCTGTGCAAAATAAACATCCAGCCCCATTCTTAAAGTTAGTCAGCCACATCAGTTAATGCACTAGGTTTCATTTACTAAAAGTGAATATCTATTATATGTAAATATATATCTGGAGTGGGCATGGGCCGGTTACCTGTAACAATATGTCAGTTTTGAATGGCTAACTCTGCTAAAATATTCCTTCACACAGTTGCTATATTATTACGTTTTCTTTTATTTCGATGGCAGAAAAATCCTTTTATAGTTATTTAAATGAGCACTTTGCTGCCTCTAATATACCTGACAGTAATCTTTTAGCTAGCAACATTAGTTGGCTAATGTTTTGGAAATCTGAAAATAGAGAAATGATGAGGGTTTTCGCCAGGTGTTTTGGAGTCGTGCAGCACTCTCCTAATCCACCTGTTTATGCACACTGCCCGTCAGCAAGCTGACAGAAGGCTAACAGATGTTTTGCTACTCAACACAAGGATAAATTTGACATTTTAGATTTACTTTTGAACACACATTTCAGTGAAAACGAGAGGTTGGGACTCAACATTTTTTTTCTTGAAAACTGCAAAATACATTCTGTCAACTAAATACAATCATTAGGAATAGACAAGAAGACAAACCTAGCATTAAATTCACTAAAGAGTTCTCAGGAAAAAAATACATAACACATTTACATGACTAACTGGTGCCACACACTAGCTCACTAATGATGCTATAAACTAGCTTAGTGAAAGCTAAAAGGCATTTACCGTACATATATGGAAAACAGATTTGATGTTTTGGAAAAATTTTCATCATGCTTGTTTATTAATGCTGATTTAAGACAACAGTTGCAAGCCACAGGTAACATATTTACTAAGCTAATTCCAGCTTGTTATACTTGCTAGTCTATGACGAGCAGAAACAGCAAAAACACAATATTCAGTACAATATGTACTTGAAAACCACTTGTAAATAGTCTATGGAATATTTTTATGCATAGAAATCAAACAAGAAATAAATCTTGTGGATAACATTATAATAAATGCAATAATATATTACTAGGAATTATTTAGATCTTTGATGCTTTATATTTTTATATTGCCTACTATTTTTGTGTTAATTTTATAAAACTATGGTATTTTTACTTAAGGACATCACACTCTCATTCCGGCCCGTGCCTAACCTGGACACAACAAAAAGTCTTATTCATGCACAGATATCCTTACTTGTTCAATAAACATCCACAACTATACAGAAAAAAAAGTCTTTACATTAAGGTAGGCAAATGGCTGTTTCTGTCATAAGAAGCATTTTGTCAGTCTCCATCATTGTTGTTGAACTGTCGTTAACTTTATTTTTCAGTTGTTGTTAATATTATTTTCTGTGGAAGGTCCCTCACTCATTGTGAACAAAAAAATCTCCTTTAACATATCCTGTCTCTCGCACCTGCAGGTGATAGACTTCAGCGATGGCTCTGGCTCCGTGCTAAGAATTCAGCCGTTGCGCACGCCCCGAGACGAAGCCATATACGAATGCGTCGCCTCCAACAGTGTTGGAGAGACGAGCGCCACCACCAGGCTGACTGTTTTACGTGGTAGGTCTTTTGTCATCAGCGCCCCCAAAGGAAGACATTTTTTTTAAAATAACAAAGCAGTCCAACACGCATACACCTCTTACATGCACCCTGTAACAGGTAAGGTTACGTTAATCTGTTTATTTGGTTTTCTTCACTGTCATTGTTGTGTGCAAATAAACCCTGGTTCCTCTCACTCCTAACTTGATAAGATTTAGTCTATTAGCTGTATAGCCGAGTAAGTTTTTGTTTCTAAGTGACTTAAGTCATTTGCATACCGATTCCTGACACAATAATTAAGATGCCAGTTAAATTATGCAAATAGCCATCCTTTTCTCTAGCCTGCGGAGGTTTAATGAAAAAAGCTCAGCAATGATTTTCAAATCAGTCACTTTTCATCTCCGTGTTTCAGCTTTGATATTCATTTGATCGTCTTTGGAAAGAAAAAAAAAAGAAAAGCATGCTATTCTTATCCAATTAACAGGCATGCTGTTTATTGTTCATAGTGGCGTCCTAGTGGCAGGTTGATTCAGGCTGTGTATTCCAGTGATCACTAGCTGTTAAAATGCATGCTTTACAAATCTGGACAGGAAAGGTCAGGGCAAGAGATAGATGGAAAATAAGCTGGATGATGGTGTCTTCCTTTGTAATTAGCTCTGGGTAAAATTTAATCTTGATTAGACATAACAATCCTTTCAAAGGCAAATTTGTGGTTGCCCTGAGCTCAAAAGACAGTGTAATATCTCTCTAAAACATGACTTGTTTGGGTTGTGAATGGGGAAAATAGCTTTGGAGCAATAATAAAAAGGGTCTTGGGCTGTTTGAATGAGGTGTGCTCCATTATGTTCTGCAATTACACAACATGGAAAACGAGTTTCTTTCAGAGGTGCTTCTCACCTATAAAAAAAAAAAAAAACTGGCTCTGCGACTCTGAAACCCCACCACCACCATGAATCCCCTTCCCTCCCTTCTTATCTCACCAATGAGCCCTTTGCACTGTCTCCAGGGGCCGATTGAAAGAGAAAGGTGGGCACATTCACATACGGTGCTCTGCTGTTTTCTCAGGGAGTGCACACTGTGTGCAGGTGTGCTCGCATACAACACCTTGCACAATTCTCTTTTTCTTTTCACTCTCACTCTGTCTCTACCTCTGTATTTCCTCTTCTCGCACACACGCACACACACACAGCAGCAGCAGACAGCTGAGGGACGGATTGAAGCTGCTCTTCCCGGCTTCACGGCCTAGCATTAGCATGTTTATTACTATTTCCATTTTGCTCTTCTGCTCTTTCTCCTTTTCCATCAATGTATTGAGGGTGAGTACCCTAACCCTATCGGCAAGAAAAAGAAAAAAAGAAAAAACAGGAGCAAGATTTTTTTTTTGTCCTCCTTCTCTCTTCTGCTTTTGTTAAAATACAAAACTGTCCTCTATCATATCACCTCCCACATATACACAATATCATCCTTCTGAATGATTCAGGTAATAATGTACATTTTTAAAAATAAATGTGCTCTAATTTTAATTTCTTGCAGAAATCTAGACTGAGCAAAGTGTCAGCAGTGATGTGATGCATTGTTAAAATATATATTAAAAAAAACAAAACAGCTAGTACATAAAATCACAGCTTAATACAGCAGAGATTTGATAGCAATGCCATCACAGCGGTTACATCTATAGGAAATTAACAGAAATAGAATACTATTTTATCAACTTTGGATAAGCCAACATTAGTAGGGGGAACTGGAGGCTGAAGTACAGAGCAACACAGGAGCTTCACACTTGAAAGAAAATTGGTATAGAATAATCCATTTGTGGTTGTCCCACCTTAGATAATGCTGTATAGAACCGGCTTTCACTGTAATTACAGCTGAATGTGTTTCGAAGTGTCTCTCCACCAGCTTTGCACATCTGAAGACTGACATTTCAGCTCATTCTTCAAAAAAGCTCAAGCTTAGTGCGAATGAAGGGAGAACATCTGAGAAAAGCAATTTTCAAGTCTGTCAACAGATTTTAAATAAGAGTCACGTCTGGACCTTGACTGGACCATTTGCAAATTTTTTATATGTTTTGATCTAAACAAAGAAATTGGGAACCTGCACCCCAGTCTCCTGTCTTTTCCAGGTTTCTTTGCTGCATTGCGCCGTATCATCCTGGTCCCGATGTAACGAAAGCGTTGCCACATTGTGCTGCTGCCACCATATGTCACATTTCAATAGTTAATGCAGATGTGCAGCGTTAGTTGTCTACAACACATACTCTAGCGTTGCAAGAGTTGAGTGAAACAACTCTTGAAATGTAATTTCCTAAACAAAGAAAAACACAGTGTGGCTGAAAAAAGCATATTTTTCTGTTTTGTATTTTAGTTTTTGTAAAAACTTGCAGGAACTCTAGAAAAAATAATTTTCTGTGTGTCTGTGCATTGAAAAGTGTACAATGAATCCCTGATCCTGTCCTGACAAATATGATGGCCTAAGCTCTAGCCAAGATAAAAGCTGGGAGTGAAGTAACACAGCCAAGTGACGGCACACTATTCATACTGTATGCATAGAGATTCCAGAAATAACTCAAGAATGGTTTATCCATATTTTAGAATGCCAAAAAGCTTACTCTGTCCAAAAATACTCATCACGCTGTGTTAAATAGAGCAATGCTTGTATGTTATAATGCAATCTGCAATTTTATTTCCAATTTTTTTCATAAAGGAAGACTAAGCTTCTAGGGGAGTGCATGTTGCGGGATTGAAGAAATAAACAAGTCAAGCAAATGAAGATAAGTGCTATTACACCCAGCCTAATACATATAAAGTGACTGTTCTCTTAGTTCATTTAGGCTCCAATGGTCTGTGGAAACAACTGCAAAGCATCTGCTGCGGGTAGCTCGCCACAGGGGGCAGGAGGCGCCTAATTCTATGAAAGAAAACCACATTTGTTGCACGTTATGAGGAGTTGGGGGACTGGAGGTGACAAAATCCAAAGCGCAGGGGGGCTATTAGTATTCGGATGGCTCTCCAACTTGATGGGAACTGCCATTAGTAATGAACTTCCAGGCTTGGAGAGGTGATTTGCATGAAAGGCGAACCCTGAAACGTAATGATGTTCTGAGTCAAATCTGCCAGGCCACGCTATGAGATACAGGTTGGCTTATTTCACCCCCCCTCCGTTCATTCAGTGCTCGGTTTTGATTAACTGTGAGATGAACAGACTCCCATATGACTGGAGTCTAGATTTGCTGGGTAATTCCACAAGACATAAAAAAGGGTTGAAGATGAAGATACGACATGTTACGGGAGTCAGTGCTGCAATACAATTGGAGTTATGTTTTGTCTGATGTTGTTTAGAAGTGGAAGACTCTATTTGCATATACACAAGTATGCCTGCAGAGCTTGTAACAATAGCATCAGCATACAGTATTAGCACAGCTGGAAATCTATTAACTATCTGGGAAGAAACAAACTTTGGAAAATGTAGTTGCAACACTTTTCTGGGTTTTTGTCTTCTCTGCTAATAGTTCCAGCAGAATGATCTGTGCATTTGAGTGCTGCGGTTCATGATTCAGGCATGATTAAGGATTTATACTGCATCTTCATAGTCCCATTATGCTGTCAACAGCCATTTCCTGTTGCCCCGCACACAAGCCAGCAAACTTATGCAGCTGTGCACAACTTGACAGTGGGAGCGGAAAATGGGAAGCCGCTCTCCTGTGACGGGAGAACAGAAAGCATCATTTCCATTTGTATGGAATGGTGCGACGGCACGGTCAGAGCTCTGTAGTTACGACGAATGCTTCCCCTCCTCAGTGAAAAAGCTGCTACGTGATCGGTGATTATTTGGATACAATTTATGCACTCCACTTCCTGTTGCCATTCTGGGGGGAAGAAACATTCTTACACTCAGCTAAAATACATTAATTCATTCCACACATTTGTAATATCTGTGAGTTGTTGATTACTATACCGGTACTGTAAAAAGAAAGTACATCCTGGTCCCATTCAAGGGTTTTCTTATCAGAACGATGGCCTCATTTTTAACAAATTTTGAAAGGAGTGTTCAAAAACACAGATTTCACACTGCCAGTATTTATTCATTAAAAAAGGAATACAATTCAATTAAAAATTACTTATTTTATCCCAAATGGAAATTAAATGCAACTCATGCCATCTAAATATGTTCAGAGAGTCACTGTGGATGGAGAAAAGTTCTCTGGTAGCATCAGTCTTTCAATAAATGTGAAGAAGCCTCATACTGTAGACATTGTTGTTGTATTTAGTGACTGTCATGACATGCTAGCGTCTCAATATCCAGGCAACAGGGAGAATATTTCACACCATCAGTAGGAGGTAAGGACTGCTAGTCCGCCTTACTTGCTTTTGCTGCTCCTCTTTAAGTCTTTGTCTGGCTCTAACGTTTGAAAGTCGGCAAGAGAGGCATTGGGAGTAATGAACTGTGCAAAAACCTAAAAGTAAACTCCAAGGTCTAACTTTGGTCACGCTTTTAGCAAGGAAAACATAAAGTAGTCATTTTTTGTATGACAATCGGGATTTTGGACAACACTTACCACCATTAATTAATTTGCAGACTTTTCACCCCTCTTAAAATCCCACTACAGCATTTAATCAGGACTTTGTCTGCTGTGTTTGGGATTATTGTAATATTGATCCCAGTTTTAGCCAAGCCTCAGTGCTCGGCAGATGGCCTCATATAAACTCTTTGGTGGACAGAAAAGTTCATGATTGACTCAAGATGCCCAGGGCAACAAACCTAAATCAACACCTCATCATCACTGTGCTTAAGAGTTAACATGAGAGAGTTTTGTGGCTACATGCTGTATAGTCTTATCAAAGTTAGTCCTACAAAGGACATTGTTCCAGAAGCCTTGTTGTTTAGAGACAATTTTGTGAAACTGATTTCATGATGCAATTGAGCCAGAGTCTTTGCATTGGACAGATAGTCACATTAGTCTCTTGGTGGATTGAAGAGTTTCATAGTTGAATTAATAGTTGTAAGATTCCCAGGTCTAGAAAACAAACCCAAATCTGCATCACTCCACCACCTTGCACAACAGTTGGCTTAGATCACTTTTCAGTTAATTAAGAAGCAACTTAGCAAACTTAAGTTTTGCCACTATACTATTTTAGAAAGAATGAGCAATCTCTGGGCAACTCCCCCTAGATTGTTGTTTTTCTAATTATACTGCTGAGAAGATATTTCAAATGCTAACCCAGACCTATAAAGCTGAGATGTAGCTTTAAGTTTTGAATTCACCACTATGTTCTCTCTTTTGGAAAGATTGTGGGCTTTTAAAAATGTTTTCCAGTGGAGAATAGTCTTTCTTCATGAAGAAAAGAGGACTTCTGATTGTCTAAGAAGTGGGTTTATAACTCTTTTGTTTTTTAGTAAATTGTGCTTAATGTGTAAAGTCTCAGATAAAGGCCTCGTGTCCAGCAAAGAAAAAAATCTGACTTTCTTATTAACAGTAATAATATAAACACTTCATTTGTCTCTTTGAAGTGTATGGACCTTTAGTACAGGGTGCAAAATGAAGAAAAGCCCGTCCGCGTCCTTAAACAGCTTAGGAAGATAAATGCTGTGTCAGCTGTCTCCGACTGTCGGAGCAAATGTAGCACCCGGAAAGAAGCGAGTGACCATTGTTAAATTGCTGTGTTCATGATCAGTGGCTTGAAAAAAAGGGGAGAGGTTAGCCAGCAGCTACTGTACAATTCTCTGGTTTAGTGGCAGAAAATCGGAAAATGGCAAGACCTGAGCTGCCGTGTGGAACATTCAATTTTGTCAGAAGATTTTTTTATGAAAAAAAAGATATATATATTACTGATTTACTTTTATTCTTTAACTTTCTCAAACATGTTTTAAGACGGTTATTCAGCATATTCTTGAACGAAATAATGAGGACAAAGGAGAGTACTGTTACTTTAATGCTTTGCATGTGAATGAGGTTTTCTTAAAGAGGCTCTGCACCTTAGCATGCTGAGATATAGTGACTGAGTGAGAATGTCTCACTGGAAGACAGTCTATTATCGTCATGTCCATTAAATGTTTCATAAAATATAAAGCAATTTAAAAGATTAAGCTAACTGTCCTCACAGAAATTGATCTTTTCTTTAAAGAACAAAAATGTATCCATTGCCAGTGCCAAACCTTTGCATTTAATCACAAAAGTAAATCAGTATCTAAATAGTATGCAAGATGATTTAAAACACAACCAATGCCAACAAGATGGATGTTGGCATTAAGAGTCTGCATGGTGTGTGAGAAAACATCTGCTGGAGCCTGTTGGGCATTTTAACTTCGCTCTGACCGTGATAGATAGCGCTTCTTCTGTCGTGGCTCTGTGCTCACTTTAATAAAAGTGAAAGGCTTCCAAGAATAATAAATATTGATTCTGACAAATGAGGTATTAGCTCTCTCATGCTTGATGCCGATAGATTGCCCCCTGACTTAGCTGCAGAAAAGACGTGAGGGATTTTATGGCAAAAATACTTTTCAGCTTCTTTTTAAATTACATTGTTTAAATATATATATTAAAATTTGATACTTCTTCATTACAATGTGTGGCCTGTAATCATATCCACAACATGCTTCTGAATCTTTGTTCCATAATGGTTATAATACTATACATTGTATTGTTGCCAAATATACAGACAGGAGCTAATGTCAGCATTCAGACATGCTCACAAAATCCACTTGACGGTTTATAGGCCAATTAAATGGCAATCATATCCAGCCGTTACTCCCACACATATGGTCAAGAGGTGCCCTTGTCCATTTCCTGACATGCTTAGACAGGCGTCCTCATCAGCCCTGATCGGCAATAAAACTAATAAACAGAAAACTATCCAGCTTACCTTGTGCATGTTAAACTCCGATTGTGTGAAATATTACATGTTAACCTATAAGACAGGAGGACAGGAAGACAACCTCTCAAAAAGGATAGAAGCTATGGACATATTTGGTGTCGATTTAGGATGCTTTTCAAATTCTTTTGAAAAAGGTTTTGTGGAAAAACGACAAACACTTAATGACTCACTGCCAGAGGAGCTCCTATCATGGTTGTCTTTACATGGCAATATTAAAGCAACGTCCATAGTAACACAATTGTTGAAATACAAACCCAAAACCCAAGTCTTACTTTTAACAAACCATTCATGTCAGTTGTTGTTGGCTACTTTTCTTACTTCCTGAAGCAGATGGCTGTACTGTAGTGTTAACACTAGCTTGTCAATTAGCAGGAAGTTTAGATTTCTTTTTTTTTTTTTTTTTTTTTTTTTTTTTGCTTCGGTGTCATCTGTGACCGTACTGTAGCTAACGATATCTTACCATTTAGGCTTGTAAAATTATGCATGATGATCTAAAATTACTATTGAGGTAAATGTACATGTCATTTCTGTATGTCTCTATCTAACTGACAAATGAGCTTTGTAGTTTAATTTTAAAAGAACCATAAACTTCTCTTAGTTAGGTCCAACATATAGGTAACTCAAAATAGCTTCTACAGCATTGGTAATTGAGTGCAGTTAATGAAGAGTTGCTAATTTAGTGTTTATCATACATGCTAATCATTTTAGAATTTTGGGGTAGCATGCCAACATCTGCTAAATCCAATGTTTAAAATATTTAAGTTATATTTGCTGTAATAGCAATAAGATTTTATGCGGCAGTTTTTAGAACTTGTTAAAATGTATAGTTTGTTATCTAAATTTGTAAAGATAAGTCTTTATCAGACAGTGCTAAATTAACCAATTCACTGAAACTGCTTAATCCAGAAACCTGAAAGTTTCCCTAAAGGCAGCTTCTTTTTTTTCTGGCTAAAGTTGATCAATTTTCCTAGAAAAATATTTTATTTCCCAGAGGAAGCACAAGGTCATAAAATAAGGAGAGTGTGTAAGTCAGAGTCAGGTAGTCAAGGGGTTGCTAATATTAGCAGCTTTGATCTTAGCGGCGCTCCAAAGTAATTTTCTACTAGATTAACTGGATACTGCAGGGTCATCCTTAATGCATCTAATGATCTTGAGAAACTTCTCAAGCTATGTAAGAGTGCTTGCTAATTGGAACCCAACAACTTTGTTGGAAGGTGGGGGTGCGATTAGATCTTTTGCATTATTTTACTGAGCGTTAATTAATTGAAGAGAAAGGAAAAAGGCATTGTTACGTATAGTTTTTTTTATATGTCACATCACCTGCAAAATCTCAAAACATGTGGCACTGCAGCCATTTCTATACCACAGCCACATCAGCCACAGCATGTTGAGATACCCATCATCTCCTAAAGTCACTTTTGCAAGAGAATGTCTGCAGGCTAAAGTTGAAAAGCCTGACATAACCCCATTTTCCATTAGGGCTCTTTGAAAGCCAATAGGTCTTCTCTGCAGGATGTTAGCAAGCTTGAATAATCTCTATACTTTGCCTGTTCTGTGGCAAGCTTTTAGTTAGATGAATTATTGAAATTCCTAGTGCTATGTTCTCCCTTTCTCTGAGAGAAGTCAACCCCTATAAAGTCGGTTCCCACAGACATGTATGTCACACATCTCTTAGATTATTCGTCTCAGTTTAATGCTATACTGTGTTCAAATGGAGCAATCCCGAGTCATGAATCGCAAAGGATATCTGGTGCTCTCAAGCAAGTTCTGCAAGTGATTAAAGTTCAAAGGCATTTATGTGGAGACATTTTAAAAGCTGATTAGATGACATTTCATGAAGTAATACAGACATCAGAGGCATAAATACTGCCATACTTTGCTTTTGCATTTTAATAGGAAATGACATTTTACAGTCGGCACTGTGATTTCGAGATATATATTAACTTTTGTGTTTTTGAAGGTTTATTCTCCACCTACTTTTAAGTAGAAATGCTGCTCAAATTTGTTACTGGTCACAAGACATTGGGTTGTTGCAAAAGGCTTTTGCTTTTCGATATCTTTTACCATTTGAATAAAATGGTCTACAGTTCATAAACATGATGGTCATGTTTATTCCCACCTAAAGCTTATGACGTCACCCCATTTTAAACTAATTTTAACAGTTTTCAAGCTAGGGCTCAGTTTCAGTTCATGACAAACATTGACACATACACATTTTCATCTTTCTCACCAGAGTGCAGCAATAAACTTTAAACTAGACAATTAAATATATCGTATGTCTTACATTATTTACTTCCATTATTTACATATACAAGACATAATGTATATGTCTTACATTATTTACTTCCACTCCTATCCAGGAGATAGGAGTGGATATTTTCCAATACTCACATTTTTAAGATTTAATACAGAGTGAAAGGCTGTTGTGGAAATGATAGGGGGGAATACAAGTATTAAGTTTAATGTATGCTGTTGATGAAGACAATGCAGAAAGTATTTCACTGCTAATTTGTATTGTGTTGACAATCAGCCAATAGTGGCATCTTCTCAAGTATTTCTAATTAAAATAACTGGACCTACAGTGAGTAATGTAAGGAGTCCATGCCGTCCTGAGCAAGTCCGTCCAGGTGCTGCTCACGCCTGGTGGCCTTCTCACCTCAAGCTCCAACCTTCTGTCAACTGGGCTTAGAAATTTTCTGTAGCCTGTTATTAGCGTCCCTTAGTGGTCAACCTTTTTTCTTTTTTTTTTTTTTCTTTCTTTTTTTTTCTATGATAAAGATTTACATAGCATCAAGCTGATAATGGTCATCACTGAAGAGGACAGTCATAATCACTTATTACACCTTTTCTAACTACAGAAATGAACACCGCTTTGTCTGTGTGTGTAATATTACAATCACAAAGAATTTCTCTAATGCAATAGATGGATACCATGCTGGCAGATTTTTTATGCAAGTAATTTTTTCCCCCTTATGAGCAGATTTTCAACAAGTGGGGAAATGGAACAGGAAGAAGAAAATTGCAGAACATGTGACCGAATCATAATTGGTATAATATCACAAGTCAGTGTTCATCACAGTGTTCCTGTTGTTGTCGAGTATTGCCAAAAATTGTAAATATTTCACTAAAAATGCAAAGTTTGGTCACATATCCTCAAAATAATACTCAGACGGAAGTTTTGAAACATAAAGTAGATGTAGCATCTACATTTAAAACAAGGGGATCTTATAAGAAAACATTGTCTACCTTTGCCCCTGGGTGAGCTTTACTCAAAACCGTAAATCTGGTTGAGATGATGTGTGGTCTGTAAAGCAAAAAGCGTGAAGGGAGGGAGGGGTAAAGGGGGTCATCAGAGTGTAAATAGAGTTTTGTGCCTGGCTTCCCGCCTGCTGTGCTTCTTGCCCAGCCAGGCCTGTAGAGAACCCCCCCTCTCCGCCCTTTCTGCTTCATCTCTTCTATTCATCTCCCTCTTTACCCATCCATTCTGGCACCACCCCAAAGGGGCATACGACACTAACACTCCCTCTCTGCTTTCATTCTCTTCCTCCCACTACCTTCACTTGCGTTGTAAATGGAGGAATATCACAGCTAATCTGTCATGTTTATGAATGACACCGTGCCTGTGGAGAGTTGGAGTGCCTTGCCAGAAGTGGCGTATATCTCTGTTGCATGCCCTCCGCTTGGCTGATCCAATCTTGCCCTATCAGTGATGGAGGTGATAGATGTCTGTGGATGATGGCACGTCGGATGAACACTTGGATGGGTCATTCCAGTGGTTTTTACATTCAAAACTAAAGGTTTTTAATCTATAAATGCTACACTTAAGTGGCTCCACTATACAGAAGATCTGCCTCACATCCTGGTCAGTTTGTCTATTCTGAGATCTTTGAAGGATGAGATGTTGTAAGACTGCTGATTGCGCCTCAAACTCAGTGCAACTCACGTTGTACAAATGTAGAAAAAAGCTCTTCTGGATTGCCAGTGTTTCCACATATTTTAAGGCCCAAAGTCAAATTAAGAGTTTTCCAACTAGTTGCGCAATGTCATTTGGTATAAGAAAAGCTTGGATTGTTCACCTGTGAAGGTTTTTCTGCAGGAAAAGCGCCTTGTGATTAATAAGATTGATTTTACGATGGTTCTCTCATAATCTCAGGCATTAGCTGAGGGATTTTTAATGACAAATAAGCAGCATTCAATTAATTATACAGTCTCAAAGGGGATTTATGGAAGAAACAATCAGTGTGGAGCAAAGGGGGGCGAAGACGCCATTTTTCACTCAGACAGACGATTAGGAACCTTTTGGTAAGGAGAGAGTTTGTACCTTCATCTTCCTCCTCCTATTTTACTCCAACATTCATCATCACTTCAGTTTTGAAGAACAGTCCAGATAGTGTTTCACGGCTTGTTCTTTCTCTGCCTCTTAAAGCAACACAGCAAAATAACATCTTAGTGTGTAGTCGATGCCTTTGGGGTGTTTTTTAAGCAGGTTTCATAAAAAGATTGTATTTGTTCAGCAAATTACTGAACAGCCTTTTAGAGGGCCCAAACCTGGAAAACGTAAAACCACTTTGTGCCAGATAGGGAATGTTCCCCTAAAAATTCTATTACAGTAAAGTGAAATTAGCAGTTTGAGTCAACAGTGGTGCATTCATGGTAATATCCATTATCATGCTCTGTACCTGTAGATTCACCTAATAAGCTAAACTGAAGCATATTTTTCTCCAGCCCAGCTAAGCTTTTACTGCTGTTTTTCTTTTTTACAGAAAAAACATGGGCTTTCGTCTCCACAACTTGCATTACATGAATTTGTCTTGAATTTTTAAAAATTTAAAAATTTCATTTTTATCCAGTGCATCCAGGATATTTGTGGTGTCACTGTTGTGCTCTTTAAACCATTTTTGAACTAGTTTAGCTTTGTGGCAGAGCAGTGTGTCCTTGAATAGACCGCAGCCATCGAGGGACACTGTTTCCATCAGCATGGTGTGCAACAAAATATAATTCATCTCAATGGGATGAAGACAACCACGTCAAAACATCCTCAAATAAAAATGAATGTGTGAAATGAGCATTATCTGCGAATGTTTACAGGAAGGATCGACGAATGGTGTGTGGAGTAAAAGAAACTAGGTTCTTGTCCAATTTATAGACTGCTCTACCAAGCTGTGGGTACCTGATAAAGCAAAGCGGTGGGCACTGATTTAGAACCTGCCAATCATTAATCCCTATCCAGTAACACCGCACCTTTTTTTATCTCAGCATAAAGTAGAACTCGTAGGCAGAGCAAGAAAATCTGTGATAATGTTGGCAAAACTGCTACAGAGGCTGTGAGGAGAGAGGAAAAATAGAACAGATGCCGTCACAGATTTGGCACAAAATAAAATTGCTGCCTCCCTTTGTTAATCGAGACCTCTTACGTTTGGTTGAGTAATTTTGTTTGTGTGAAAACAAAAGTGTAATTAACAGTTCCGTCTCCCATGCCAGGGCAAAAATAAATAAATAAATAAATAATAATAATAATTGAATATGTCAGTGGAATTGGAGCTGAACGAACATTTTGTTAAAGAGGGCTCCGGTCGTCTCTGGACTGATGTATTAACCAGGCGTGTTGGAAGAAAACAAAACTGTAAACAAATTGGATCAGGCATTGCTTTTGTGTTCACTGCAGTCTGAAATCAACAACCTCTTTCTGGAAAAATGAAACGGAAATTAAGTTTTGCGCTACAGAGGTGCAAGTGCAAGTGTGGAAAAAACAATTAAATATTATGCTTTGAAATATTAGATGTAATCTAAAATGTATTGTCATCAACAAGGCAGGCCTGGATAAAATAATCCAAAAGCTTCAAGAGGTGATACTGTGTGGGTTTTTTTGTGTGTTTTTTTTTTTCCTTTTTTTGTTTTTTGAGGCACAAGCAAAATAGCATGGTAGTGGAAGTATTATGCTGCGGAAATAACATTGCTTGAGATGGAACTAGAGTTCCAAGTATTATTGAGTTTTAACCGTAAACCTCGAGGTATCTTCTGAAAAGCGTAAGAAATTGAGGTTTTTAATATTTCAGCATCACACTGCTAGAATAAAATAAATAAATGTTTAAGCATTCAATTCTCTCCTGCTGGGTTTTAATTATGAATATGGATTTTATTTTTAATAACATTTTTAGACCAGTTAATAAAACACTGGGTGTCAGTTCAATTTCGACATGCTAATGCACTCGCAAAGACTGAAAAAAGTCTGCTCCAATCAATGTTGTGCTCCGAGCAATATATGATTACCTTCCTGAGCACTGTCTTATTCACTTTCTAACTTCTTTTGGATTTTTCTGTGTGGAATGATCTTTAATCACTGTCCCTCAGTTTCAAATTATATGTTTTGGTTTGTTGGGAAAATGGGTTTGATTCAAGCTGCTGAGAAAAATAAGCACTGCTGTCATACTTTAAAGATAATATTTAGCGGATTTTCGCTTTTTATTTTGTTTTTCCTGGCAGATAACTTATAACGACATCGTGAGAATTGGATTGATTTGAACCTGAGTGAAAATAGTCTTGAACGCTACGCTGTCTGGGCCTCACTCATTTCTGACATCTTAGCACCAGATTCTTTTCTCTCTCTCTCTCTCTCCCTCCTTTTCTCTCTGCGTCTTTGGCTGGACGCGAGAAGAACAATACGTCTCAACACACATTTTTCTCCTTCGTGCCACAGCAAGTGACCTGTGACAGCCTCTTTGAGCAGATTGTATCCACTCAAATAGATCCAACAAATATATCTTATTACGGCCCACGGGGATTTTCCCTGAAGAATATCCTCAACCGCCGGGTGAAAAGTCTTGTTCCGCTTGGTGGGGAAAAAGGTCGGATCAAATCCAATCCTTGTGCAGCAACCACAGAACTAAAGCCAGAATGTGACCAGAAAGGTTTCCTTTTTTTTATCTTCTTTCTTTTTTTTTCCACAGAAACCAACCATTCGGTTCAACAAAGGCTTGTTTTCTTCTCAGACTCCCTTTACTGGGTTATTTTTGGAGCCTAATGTGTTTTTGGTCTCATAAAAGAGGAATTGTTATATTGCTTTGTTCTGCAGAATATTGTTAAGACATCTCCACAGGCAACTGTGTAAATATCAATATATTCGCTGCAGATAAATTGTCCAGTCTGCTCTACTTAAAGGTGTACACTAAAGTACATTAGGAGGACATCAATATCTGGCAGCACCAACACACTTCAAGTTGAATAAAAAAAACTGTGAGAAATGCAGATGAATCTGATGGCCCTGCAGTGGGGCTGAGTGTTGGGTTGGTCACAGATATTTAATATTTGATCTCACGCCATCTTGTTAGAAAGCTGTCAACATAAGGCACCAAATACATTTCTAGAAATATACATATGGAATGTCTAGTCCAGACTTTGACTTGGCCATTATAGTTTGGTCATCATTCTGCCAGAAAAGGCATGTCCAAAGTCTACATTTGATACCAATCGATGCAGGTAGAGACTTTTTTTATTTGTAATTAGGAAAAAAATTTCTTACAGTGGAAAATGTTAAGTACAACAAAAATTATTCATCTTTGAGTTACCACCATGCTTTCATTCTCTTAATAGTAAACTAACATCAATTGAGGGACTTTTTTCTGAAAAGCAGACTTTGGTGCACCCGAATCTGCTTCTAATTAATTTGTCGAACTTGGCTAATAATTCCCTGGGTGGCAAGCATTTTAAAGGAACGGTGACCTAAATCCTGTTGTTGTTGTTGTTGTTGAGAATAGACATTGTTTGGTTTTGTTATGTTTCTTTTCTTAAAGGAATATACAAACCAGATGCCTTTCTTTTCATAAGGGAAATGTGGAAACTCTGTTTTTGATCAAACACATCACATTTACCATAGAAAGTCTGACTTTTTTTAATTACACTATCACATGCTTAGTTTATATTTTACCACATTAAATTGTAACTTTAAAAAATATATTTTTGTCCTGGGAGTATTTTTAATTTGACAAATTTGCCCCATGGTACAAAAACTTTTGCACCACTGTTTTGCAGTCTCTAAAATGTTTTCTTTCAGGGTTGTTCTTATCAATTGCCATTTTTCGTCCTATTACATCTGACCAATACATCTACCCATGTGAATGAAAACCATCCCCACAGCACAATGCTGCCACCACCATGTTCCAGAATGGGCATGTTCGGGATAGTGGACTTTTCCTAAGAAACTAAAAGTTGTATTTTCATCTTTACATTTCATTTTTCAGGATGATGAAGATCACTCGTTACAAGGTTTGCTAATAACTGTGAAGGTTATCGTATAGGAATTGCTTGTCTTTTTACCAGATTTAATAGTTTAATCCATTCTAACCCTTCATAACATTATAGCAAACCTTGAAGTAAAACAAACTAAGCAAATATATAAAATACATTTCAAGCTCAATTAATCTGATTAACTGCATGAAAATCTGTTTTTACCCTACTTGATAAAAAACAAGCTGCCTGTATACAGTTCACTGTCGATGTACAGCCAGATACTGATTTCTGGTGACAACTGCATTATAATTGCAAATTGTACAGAATTTACTGCAGCACTCAAGCAACACTTCGATAACTGCAGTGGCCCCTGTTGTCATACAAGGAAAATGTGATTTCACTTACGCTCATATTTCTGTGAGCGTGATCAATAGATATAATCTGCTAATGGGGTGAGTTTCTGTCCAATGGCCTTACATATTCTGGAGAAAAATCTGCTCACCAAGGTACTTTTTGAGCCAATGTCCTTTTTATACTCGTCCAAATGCTTGGCACTACACACTCATATGGCCTGATAGCCTGGCAGTGGCTAATGTGTGCAAATTGTCATTGGGGGTCTTTTTATATCAAGCACCAGTGCTCAGCACTTCTTTAGAAGGTGACTTCAGCATTTCTTTGCCTTCCATCTCATTTAGTGTGTAGATCCATTGTTGAATATACAGTATGGGTCTGTAAAGCAGAAATTGCCCTTGTCTTAGTGAATGTCCTTGAGATAGCAGCTTTCAGCGAGGTAGAATAGGATAAGCGAGGGAAATAAGTTAGAACTTTTTTCTCCTTTTTTTGTATTAATCTCACCTTTCAGGTATGACTTTCATATATTGCATATGGTGGCTTTGTGCTCCACTTATATTGCATTTGGTCTATTAACTGTAGTTGTACTCGCGTAGAGGACTTTTGGTGCCCTTTAAATAGGTTTTGTGCAACAATAAAATAACCTTCAAGCCATTAAACACACATTTCTAGCACAAATTATGCTTCAAAGGGATTTTTACAACAATTAAGAATTTTTGAATGAGATTGGAAATTAAATGAGATTCATCCCAATTTTACACCCTCTATCCAGCCATTCATCCACCATCTTCTACTTATCCAAAAATGTGTCAGTGAAGTAGCAGATTGGAAACCCAAACATGCCTCTCCTTAGCAACAGTGAACCTGGGTGTTCTCCTGGTGGGAAGTGACCAGAAATCCCCCCAAACAGTAATTATAAGTAAGACTTTTCATTATGATAGGGATGAAGACATCCGGTTACAACCAATCAAAGGTCAAAATGACTGTTGCTCTGGTTTGCAAGTTCCCTATAATTTTACACATTTCAACTTGTTGGGTTTCAGGAATCAGTGGGTTAAATAGATAGTCAGTGGTCATTTAAGGAAAATTCCCTCTCTTTCTAACAGATGGCATTATGGTACTCCTACGATCCCGGTGGCCATGCTGTCTGGCTGGGTCTTTGGTGCCAGATGGGGTGCTATTGCACATTGGCCTCAGGGAAGGGGTCAGATTTGAAGTGTTTTGGGATCATATTGTCAAATATTCCCAAAAATCAGGAAACATTTCCTGGACTAAGCAGTAGGACGTTTCTGAACTCAACTTGTGGGAAAGTGTCCAGTCAAAACATCTGGTAGTCCAGCCTTGGCTAATTATAATCAGTTTTGTCATTATTTTTTAGACATATGGCTTCACATTTGATGGTCAAAAATTCCAGGAAATTTGATTTGTGGTAAATAAGGGAACACAGACTGCATGTATTTAACTTTTACAGACCAATCATGTTGTCAGGTATGCAACCTCTTGGCAAGTCATCTCAACGCAAACCTAAAACATTTTATTATTTTTTTTTTCTTTTTCACTTGCACAAAGTAGCTCAGAACTTATGTTGTGGTACTATTAAATCTGGTCCTCTGTGAAAAATGTATTTAGGTTGAAAATGGCCCTACAATCGTTACTAAAAATGCAAACATGGCACATGGGAAAAACCTCCAGCCACTTGGCTCTGGCTTGATTAATTATCTCAATCTTTACTTTTAATGCTTTGTCAATAGCCCAACTTTTCCACACAAAAAAAACACAGCAACTGTGATTAAACTGCGATTAATCTGATTTAATTTAAATCTCCGGCTTTCTAAGGACAATACTGGCACAGCTCTGTTGAGGAGACTTGTTAATAACGGCGAAAGCTACCAGATGTATTCAATTTCCCTGGCCTTTATTTATTGTCACAGTGGTAATTCGCTTCACAGCGAAATAAATGTGGATAGGAGCAGCTTGAGAACATCAGAACACTTGTTTATTTGATCTAAATCACACAATCTGCAAGAGAAAAAAAAGTTTTCAGATACCAAACTGCTGATGTTACGACTTTGTGGCCTTTTTCAATGAGCATGAGCTTGCAATGCAGCAGTAAAATGTACTACTGGGCTAAGTGGCAATGCATTCAAAAGGCCAGAAAGTGTTGAAACAGTCCATTAATTTTAAATGCAACGCCTGGAGTCATATTAGCTTCCTGCTAGGAATCTGCAGACCAGTTTCATGTAGGATGAGTTGGATTTGATAACACATTTTGTTTACAAGTCGGATACAAATCCAGACTCTTTGCTAAAAAAAAAAAAAAAAAAAAGCCAAAACATCTTTAAACCACTCTCTGTTTACCAGTTATTTTTGTTCAGAAGCAAAACATGCTGCAATGTTAGACATTTTTAAAGGACAGCTAAATTAAGATCTCCCAAGCTCTTTGTTTTTGAATGCATTGCGATTTTTACAGCAGCTGCATTTAGTTTCGCATGGATTGTCATATCCAATTACTGTATTCAACAAGCATCCATGCTTGTAGCCCAGCTTTTGGCTATTGTGTTTGATCAGGTATACTTTGGACTTTCTGTAGAAATCCACTAATTGTGTCTTTGACCTTGAACAGGCTGCAGTGACAGGAACTACCTCCAATTATTTCCTTTTTCCCTCTTCAGTATCTTACATTTGAGCAGGCATTGTAGTTTCTAAAATGATATGGCATTTTACAACTCTTTTTAGTGATTGAACAACTGAAAATCTTAATTTTACTTACTTTTTTTTTTTTGTTAAAAAAGTACTTTGAAATAAAATTACTTTTTGATGGTTACTCTCTTACTGTGACGTAAGCTATTCCTGAGACTAAACTTGCTCCATAAGTTAACAACACTGATATCTTGTCCCAGCCTTTGAGTATTTCAAAACAAACTCCTAGTGATCAGAAATCTTTTTTAAATCCTAAGTTAAAATATCTAATTTCCCTTTAGTACCTGAATGAAACCCCAGACCGGGAGATGGTGGTTCTGACAGCACTAATACCCTCTCATATGTTGGCTGCTACAACTATCTCTAGATACTCCACTTTTCTCCTACAGCCCAAAATCATGCATGTTAGATTCATTGGAGATGCTAAATTAGCCATAATTGCACGGCTGTTTGAATATTGTCTGTTTTTCGAGTGTCTCTGTTATAGTAATAATCATAAAACCTTTATTTAGCCAAGAATGTCCCATTGAGATACAACTGTTCTTCCATGACATTGTGGTCAAATTGACTGCAAAAACAGATTTTTACACAGTTAAATAACAATAAACATGATCAGAAAAAGTCAACTGCAGGAGTTGGTGCATAAGTAAAAGACAGATGTTAGATCTGTGATGGACCAACCAGGATCAACTCCAGCCAACCGTAACCCTAAACCTGTCTGAGCCCTTTTAGGCGCTGACTGACTTGACGTTTTTGTCTTTTCTAAATTTTTTTGTTGTTCTTTGTATTTTATTTTACTGTTTGAGCCACTAGTGGCTTTTATTGAGTAATATTCAGACAAGAAAGGGAGTGAAGCGAGAATGGGGTCATGCATGAAGCAAATGGCCCAGGTCCAATCGTCAAACCCGGGACTTTAGCCACAGTTTATGGAGCGTCTGCTCTACCTGCTCCACCTGCAGAGCTCCAACATTTTCTTTCTCCGTGTAGACTGTAGAGTTTCCCACGAATGCTAAAATTTTAATACCCACCCAGGAGTTGCAGTAATGTTCACATTGGAGACACATAAAAACACAAAGGAAGAACATTCTAAGCAAAACTAAAGATTGTACTGAACCACAGCTAGTCTTTTCGGTTTACTGTTTTCCCCACGTCATTATGATTTAGAGTACAAATTAAGTGAAATACTCAGCACAGTCTTCTTGAATTGTTATTGTCATATTTTTAACTAATTCAGTTGACCACTGAAAAAGTTGTGAGATCTTTTTTCACAGTTTTTAAAGCAATTTCTTGCTTTAGGTCTGGTCATAAAAGATGCCTTGAACAAAGCATGATAGAGATAGTTTTACGATTGTTGTTTTTTGTGTTGGCCTTTGTATTCCTATAAATGATTCAGTTTCGGTTCAATCTTACTATTGAACCGACATTGACATCCTGAACATCTCTAGTTCAGGATGTGCGCAGTGGCTTTCGATGTGTTGTCTCCTGCCTCAGGCTGAATGGATTTTGCTTATCAACCCTCTCAGTGGTGGTGTTCTCTTTATTTCTGGTTGACCTCGTCATACCACACTTTTTCCTTCCACTCAACTTTCTACAAATGTGTGTGACTGCATCACTCTGAACAGTTTTATGTAAAGACTTGTTCAAGCTTCTTGACCGTTTGAAGCTTACCATCCTTGTACAGGCTTTAAATTTTCCACTTTTGGTAATTAATCTATATAATATAAGTTTTACTTTCTGAAATGTCTGAAACACTATTTCAGTTTCACACCAGTTCAGGCAAGGACGCACAGAGTTGCGTCGGGAAAGTTTTGCAGTTCAGTATGAAGTCACTTGTTTGCAATGCGGTCTTATTTCTGAGAAGATTTATCCACAGAAGTGGTTTTCCATGCCAGACAGCCAAAGGCAGTGTTGGATGACGGCCATGTTTGTCGTTTTGCTGCATGCAGTACATGGCACCTCAAAGCGGGTTTCAAACTGATGACGCCTCATGAAAATTTAATGAAGGACCGATTTTCAAAAACAAACAGTGTCGTTTACGAAAGCAAGGGAAGATGTTAATTAGCCGCATCACAGCGGGAAAAGGAAGACTTAAAGGTGTGCATAAGCCTAGTTGGCAGTCAGAATAAGCTGGTCTTGTTTGGGAGTTTAACTCTTGGCTGTCACTGCAGAGAGGCAGGCGTTTTGCAAATTGGGATATTATGGCGCATAGAATATTAAAACTTGCAGCATTTCAGAGATTGTTGTTTGCTACAACCCAAACATACTTCATCAAATGAATGGCGTCAAATAAATCTGCTGCAGGCTTTGTTAAAAAAAAAAAAAAAAATCATGTTTGGAGCAAATGGACCCTGTAAGTTTATCATCTTTCACATCTCAACCCGCAGCGAGACGTTCCCCTGGCCCTGTTCAGGCTGAAAATTGAGACACGGACAGGAACAAGACAGTTTAGACAACACAGCGCAGCCACCTGCCATCATCAAAGAACATCAAAGCTCCACCTCACCTGAATGGATTTGTAGTCGGGGTGTCAGGGTCCCTTCTTCTTCAGCATGCCGCCACTACAAAAAGAGTTTGACATTTCGGAAATGCCTGCATTTTGCCCACACTTAGCTGATAGGTTTAATGACACCCTGGTTGCTTGAGTCGAAAAACATTCAGGAAGATTAACATTTTTTGCTGCTTTTAAATGCATGTAAATAACCTATGTGTTAAAATTTTAAATGACCGTAGACGCACCGTCCCGCAAATAAGGCAGATTTAATTTACAAGCCAGTATATCTGCGGTTCAACCTGCATAAAAAGCTTTTTACTAGCAGCTGTTGCCCATCATAAGGTTGAGGGTAGTCTGAAGTCATCCCTTCCAACTACAGTATTATCGGTCCATCGAGACACCAGAAGCAATGCAAAATTTATCAGTTTCTTTATTTAGGCCTGTGCATGTCTGTAAAAAGCTTGTTTAAATAGTATTCCCAGATGCAGCTTGCATAAATAAATACCAACAGCCAATACTGCACAGTAATTCACACGCAAATTTGAACTGATGGACTGTGTGATTTGGTTGTCTGTTTGACAACGAAGTTTTAAACCAGAAGTTTGTTTTACGCTCAGTTATTGGTATCAAGGTATACCAAGTGCTTTAAAATTTACGGTTACACCATTCCTGGAGCCTGAGGTCCATTTTAATAAGAATTTTCTCCGGCTGTTCAGGGCATAGAGTAGTCAGCAACATCTGTTGCTGGTCACTGCTGGTCAGCTGGCTGAAAGAAGCATATGCTGGCTTTGATGAGTTGTCTCCCTGCTCTCCTGTGTGTGTGCTCTGTCTCCTATGAAGCAGAGGGTATTTTAATGTTTCGGTGGGGAACTAATTAAAAATCCAAGAACAGGTCCAGAGCCTTAAAACTAATTTCTAGAGCATCTTGCTGTCAGATCGGTGCCTCTATGTATTGTATAACCCTTTTTAAGACACGGCTAATTAAATCGTTTTATTCATCTGTCATAATTCTATAAGGAAAATGACACAATTTTACACAGAGAATCAGCAGTGCAAGAAAACCCTTTGTTCTGTGTATTTAAATTGACTAATCTTCTACATTCTGGTCTTATTTCTACTCCACGGTTCTTTAAGACCACCATCTCGCAGCCTCTGACATCTTGCCAAACTGTCTCCAACTTGTTTTTCAGAGGACCAGCTCCCCGCTGGCTTCCCCACTATAGACATGGGCCCACAGTTAAAGGTGGTGGAGCGAACGCGCACCGCCACCATGCTCTGTGCCGCCAGCGGCAACCCTGACCCAGACATCACCTGGTTCAAAGACTTCCTCCCTGTCAACACCACCAACAACAACGGACGCATTAAGCAGCTCAGATCAGGTAGGTTTCCTCTGTTGAAAACTCGATTACCAAACAGGGAGACTCCTTTCTTTTTTCTTTTTTTTTTCACTTTCTATCTGATCTGCTCCCACATTATATCCTCTGCTCTTTCATCCCCTCTTCTTCCTGCCCATGATTTAACTTCTCATTTGGCTTTTCGTTTTATAGGTAATGGCATTGTTTCGACTATTTCCTGTCCTCTACTTGCTGTACATCCCTGTTGTCTGTCTTCTGTGCGTGTCTCCCTTTGTCTTCCAGTGTTGTCATGAGCTGTTGGGATTGTTTCCTTTCTGTGTTTGCTGGCTTTCGCCCTAACCTCTGCCCACATTGCTCACTGCTGTGACTTTTTAATAAACAATTATTCTCTTTTTTTTTTTTTTTTTTCTTTTTGCTCTTTCATCTTGGTTTTACTCTCCACTGCATTGGTGCAGTATTTCTTAGAACCATTATGCCCATTACTTACACCTTTCAGTCAACATTCGGCCACATTCAGAGCCCACAAATTAATGCACATGCTTTTAGATTAGGAAAACACGCAGAGAAGCAATTTAATTATCCTAACATATTTGTCCTGCAATAGATGTTTGCTTTAAGAGCATTTCAGGTTCAATGAGAATAAGTTTATTTCTTGAAACTAATCAGCCACAGTAGTGCGTAAAACTTCATAAAGCTTTCCCTTTATCCCTTCATTCTGACTTTCTACAGTGCCATGCAAAAGGAAAAAAAAGAAAAAATGTTTAATTTCACATTTTTTCACCTTAAAAACACAAACTTGTCAATTTTAATTGTATTTTATTTGATAGACCAACATAAAGTAACAAACTTGAGCACACCGCTCCCACCAAACATAGCATGGAAGCATCTTTTATTCAGCAGAGATAAATAAACTTGCCATAGAGGAAGAAAGGAAGATAAATGTACATATAGTGGACCCCCCACTTATTTGCAATTTAGTATTTGCAGATTTTTTCTGTGGAACGTGATTCCACATGTTTGGAAAATCCACTTATTCCCAGATTTCTTTTTTTACAGAGCATATCTAAACTCCTGTGGGTATTGTTGCATATCAAGGTATTTTTGATGCTTGAACAATTGAAATTGGTATTTATAAAGGTTTATGCCGGGGTTTCAAGTATTTGCATATGACTATGGTTTCTAACCTTGTAAATACCAGGGTTTAACTGTCAATAATGGATAATGGAAAAGGCAAACGACTTCACCTTTAACCCATTTAATAAGATAATCACTCTAAACATACAGCCCGAGCTACAATAAAGTGGTTTAGAGGAAATGATATTCATTTCTTTGAATGCCCTAAGCAAAGTCCTAACCAAACCCTGTTAAAAATCTGTTTCAAGATTTGAAAGTTGTCCTTTAAAAGTCAGTCTATCTGAATGAGCTATTTTTCATAAATACATAACGATAAAACGTTTAGAAACATACTCCATAATGTTTGTATACATAAAGAAGCACATCTTTTTGGATTTTATTAGTAAAAATTAAAAACAGTATTTAATTATTTCATTCTTCTTCATCATTATGCACTACTTTCTCTTGGTCTATCACTTTAAAATGCCAATTCAAAGAACTGCAGTTACTGGTTGTAACAAGACTAAATGTGAGAAAGCTGAAGTGGAGTGAATACCTTTGCAAGGCACTGTAGTCCCTGCTTTAATGTGTAAATGCCAGTTTTGTTTTCATTAAATATATCAATAGAAAAAATTTTCTAACCTTTAACCAGTTCTGTCCAGCTGATAACCCAATAGCATAACTTCTTAAATTGGACGTCTTGTCTGTTTGACCACCTGTCTTCACAGATTTCACAGCTTTCCTTTTGTTAACTCATCGTGTTAACCTGACTTGTATTTTTTTGTATTTTTTGTTTCAGTAGAACTGTGTCAGATTAACCTTAACTTCTAACGTGCGACTTTTATTCACGTGCAGTTTGCTAAAGCATTAACCAAACCTTGTTAACTAAACGTACTTAAGGAGTATAATCATAATTCTTATGCTGTCTTTCTTCTCTCTATATTTTTAAATTCTACAGAATCCTTTGGTAAGTGCTTAGCTCCAAAGCACACATCACCCCCACTAATTTCCATGTTCCAACAACTATTAAAATGCATGGCATGCATTTTACTAACAGATAGCTTAGAGTGTCAGGGTTAGAAAACACACACAAACACACACACTTACATGCCCCTTACCCTCACAATGTGTAACTGTCTTACTGCTATTAATACCACTGCCAGCTGTGATACCACCTTATCTTGAGATTTTAACCATCAAGCTTCAGGCTACTGTGTTGTGAGAGAGTATTTGCCCCTTACAAATCTCTTCTGTTCTTTTTTTTTTTTTCTTTTGGTCGCTTTTAAATGTTTCAGATCTTCACACAATGTGTAATATCAGACAAATACCACTTGATATTTGGCCACTTGGGCCTCTCCAAGAGAACCTCTGATCTTTAAATAAGTGTCCTTAAAATTCATTTCAGCTGCTTGTATCCACAATCTCATTCTTTTGGCCACTATCCAGACTGTAGATGAGGGTAGAAACCAAGCATGGTGGGTTCAAGACTGATCTCCTGCTTTTTTCCCCTTGTCTTTGGCTCTGTCTTGGTCTCTGAAGAAACAGATATTATAAGCCTTTATAACTCTCTATACAACTATTGTGCAACATAAGCCGATGAATTCAGTTTAGAGACTGTGTATCAATGCGTGGCTGCATTTAATAACTTAAATATTAGTTAATTATGACAATTATTTGCTTAATACCAGCAAAAAATGTTGGTTGAGAAACTATTTTCCCATTAATTCTTGCATTTTGTGGTGCCTTCCTCCCCAAAGAAACGGTGTTATGAAATACTATTTGAACTCTAAACATACAGTGTTGGCTTTGGAGGGTTCAGTCTTAGTCTTAGTCTTGGTCTCAGTCTCATAAGAACCGGTCTTGACTCCATGCCTAGTAGGACACACATACGCACGGAGTATGAATATAAATCAACCAAATAAATCAAGAACCTTCCCTTTCGATTCTGCTTTTTCTTGACTACGACAGTTTGTAGAATCTGTAACATAAATAGAACATGTCTGGTAACTTGAGGTAATAGAAGTTGCTGAGTAGATTTTATCAGTCTTTAATCGAACCATAGCGAGAGCCGTGATCCACCTGGGGAAAAAAAAATATTTTGGTTTAATTTTGTCTAATCAAAATCACTCAGAGTGCATCAAGGACTCAACCTGGAAGTCACAACAGAACCCAGAATACCAATTAACATCATACCTAGAGTCAAATTTGGTAGTGTGATGGGGATGACTCATCAGAACTGCAATAAAATGAATTCGGCTCTTGAGAAAAAAATCCTGAAAGAACATGTCCGAATATCCCTTTGTGATCTTACCCTCAAGTGCACGTGTTTTATGCTGCAGGGCAGTAATGCAACGGACACCTGCAAGTACATCACTGAATGGCTCAAAAACATTGCATATACCTTAGCATTGTCACCTTAAATCAGTTTCAGGTGTGGTGGTGACTATTAACAAGTTTTTTGTATTTGAAAACCTTCTAAGACTGAATTAAAACAGTGTACTTTTATTCCTCTACTGTGATGTAAATGCATAATTCCCAGCATTTTTGCTACCAATGGTGGTTCAGCTATCGGGTTTAGATTTCCATTGCTGTTTCTTACAAGGTCAGATTCCCTGAGAAATTAAATAATTACTTCAAAACTACTTGTTGTATTTACTCAGGCAGTAATTGTCAGATTTAAAAATTTGTTTGAGATCTGAAACATTTTAATGTGACAAAATTAAGTAAAAAACCGAAGAAATCTGAAAGAGGGTAATTATTTTTTCATAGTACTGTAAGTATTGTCGCATACTGACCTGAATAATAATCAATTCTCACATGTTTGTTCCTCACTCACTTATCCACTACTTTAATGTTTTAACACCAGCACCTTAGGTAGGAAAAAGTCCCCAAGAGCTTTTAGGGAGGCGGCCAGCTTTGCCTCTAGCTCAAACCCTAAGGTCCGCCCGCTTCCAGTCTCATGCACAAAGTCTTGAAAAGTCTTTTCCCCCCTCAGTAGATGGTCTTCAAAGCCACTTTGGAAAAAAAAAAAAAAAAAAAAAGGCACCACCTCCCCCCACGTGTTTCACAAGATCTTCTGACTTTATGATTATTTCTATGATGAATCCTGTCTTTTCTCTGCCAGTAGAGTACAAAAAGAAAAGTTCTCTCTTCTTCTCTCTCCTCTCTCTTTCCTGTAGTACCTTTATTTACGTACCCTGTTGAGTCTAATTTGATTCTTCTTCCAAAGCCCCCAACCTCTATCTACTCGTACTAATGCTTCTTCTTTCCAATCTTATTTGCATTCATATTATCCACCCAGGTGGTACGCCAATAAGAGGTAAGAGTGCTGAACTGACGTTCAAAGAATGAAAATAATACAAATTCATTCTTGCTGTCAAGCCATCCGTACGCACCCATTTTTGTCCTGTTTACAAAGACCAAATACCATTTCATTCATATGGACCCATCCTCCTTATTTGTCCTGGTTTTGGTTGACTAAAATTGTATTTCATCATCGTGTCTATGCCTTATTTCCTCCTTTGTGTTCTTGTTTATTTCTTGTTCTTTTAGCTCAGTTGTGATATGCTTGCCCTGGCTCTAATAAGCATATACAATGACAATTCTGTTTTTTTTCCCAAAACTATATTTTAATGCTCATTTTTGTTTTTTTGTTTTTTGTTTTTTTTTTCCTTTTTGGCCATAGCCAATCATGTGTCCCTCTTTTTTGTCCAACTAAAACAACCAAGCATTTTCCCCCCTTAGCTGTTTCTTGTTCAGCACAAAAAAACCGACATGCGCAGATGCTGTGGAAGACCTATCACCACCTCTCCCAAAGACTTCTTTCTATCTTTGCAAACTATTTTTTTCCCATTTCTTCTGTTTGCTTTCCTCTCCTGTACCTCTACAAAAAAGCCCAAACAACCACTTTTTTGATAAAGTTTCTACGGTGCTTTTTTCCCACCTTCCTCTTTCACCTATTTTTCTTACTTTTCTTGTTTTTTTTTTTTTTATTTTTTAATCTTTTTTGACTTTTTTTATTTTTTTTCTTCAGGGTTTGGGGAAAAGGCAAACTGTAGAGTGTGGCGAGGACCTGATTGGCTCATTTTTGCCGTGTGAAATGGAGCGGGAGAGTTGTTGATGCATAAAGCCATTTTTCTTTGAGTCATGTGACACCACACTGCTGATCCCATTGGTGGATTTTTATGGGTGTCTTTTTGTGGCTAAAGCAGTGGATGGTTGTACTTTCTTGTTGGCTCTGGCCACATTTTGAATTTTGTCTTCTAATACAATTGCATTTTATTTTTCAGCTAAGGGTTGTCAGAAGGTTGTAAGTTGTGTCGACATACATTTCTTGCTAAGATTTGCATGTCAAACCTTTTGTTAGAGGGTTATATGTTGGTTCTGCCTGAATTAATGATTCAATAAACATTTTTTTCCAGCTAATCTGAGCAGCACAAAATTTTTGCACATGCTGCCGCTTTTTTTTTTTTTTTTTTTTACTTTTTCCAAAGATACTTCACCCAGGTGAAGTCCAAATCAACCCATAGGCTGAATATTACAACTGATCTGTGATTGAATATGCAAAAAAAAAAAAAAAATCATACCTAAATTTTCTTTTTGTTTTGTTATTTTAAATTGTTCTCCCTTGTTGCGCTGCTTTCTTATACTGTAAACCTCTTTTGTTCGATCCATGTTTCCCTGAAGCAGTATCACTCATCCCCATACTGACCAGTCCAGTAACATGTTGTATATTGATGGGTTTCCCCTCCTATTCAAAGTAAAAATCGGCAGTTTGTATTTTTGTTGTCTTTGGCACTAGGCATGGGTCGGTATAAGGCTCTCAAGGTGTCATAACCTTGAGTTAAATACCAAGGTTTTGTGTTATCAAGGTATTTAGATATAAACACAAAGCAAAAAACGCAGAAGTTATTCCTATTACTGCAATAATAATAATTTTATATTCAGATTTAAGAAAATATATGCAGTTAATATATTAATAACACTTAACAAAAGCAGAATAAGCCAATATTAGAAGACAAATTAGTCAGTTTTAGCGTACCAAATATAGTTTTAAAACAGTTTTTTTTTTTCTTTCAATGTTTTGCATACAGTCCAAATCAGATATTTACATTCACTGGATAACAACACACAACCATCTGTCTCATTGTGTGGCATTAAATCATACAATTTTTCAGTGTCCAAGACCAGATAGATGTGCCAAAATTATTTCATTTTGCTAAATGCCAGAAATGTAAGTCAGACTTTGGCAGCTTGTTCTTTTCTCTCCTTGTTCCCAGTTGAACAGAATTCATGACATTGATCCTCCGTCTTTACTTGGCCCTGTCATTATTGTCCTCTGGGGCCAGGTATACTGTTTTCAGACATAGGTCAGCTTCTCTGGTCTTACCTCAACAGAAGTATGCTGGCAGCAGCTTCGTGTTGTGGTGTAATTTTACACCAAGAGGGACTAATGATCCTCACAAAACATCTGACATTATAAGAAAATCACATTTTGTCAAAGTATTGAAGCAACATCTCAAGATATCAGTCAGGAAATGAAAGCTTGGGTACAAATGGGCATTCCAAAGAATGTTTGACCCAAAGCATCGCACCGAATGAGGTACAAAGTTGATTAGGCTTAGACAGGAATTGTTTAGATGAAAGAGGAATGTATTGTAGTCTTCTATTAGCCAGCTGGCTTTCAGTGTGCAGCAACAGCTGCTTTTACATTGTAACCTTAAAAAAAAAAACCTTGACACCAGAAACCAACCCATGCCTAATTGGCACTGAGATGAACGTGTTTATTACACAATCTACCATTTTTTTTACTCAGAAAAAGAAAATAAATTTTAAATTACAGCATTTAAATATGTTAGGGTATACCTTGCTTTTGTGAGTTACTTTCTTTTCTGTTTTTTATTTTATTTTTTTAACTTTTTTGTTGGTTTGCTACTTTAGCTCTGATAATAAAAATAAACAATTTTAATTGTATTACAATGTTTTGCATGATTAATTTGCAGCTGTCCACATGCTTAGAAGTCCCCATTTTACTTGATTAGCAGATAAAGTCTAAAACTTAATGTCTCTGAAGCAAGTTAACCTCCAACATGAAAGGAGAATGCAGAAGATAAATAATTTTGTTTATGAACCAAGTTGACCACATGCCTTTTGTTACCCTCGTTTGTTATTCCAACTAGGAGCCCTGCAGATAGAGCACAGCGAGGAACCGGACCAGGGAAAGTACGAATGTGTGGCAACGAACAACGACGGGACTCGCTATTCAGCTCCGGCTAATCTTTACGTCAGAGGTAGGAAACGGCCTCCTTGTTTGTTTTCGCCAAACATTAGTATCACACATCCTTTAAAACCTAATTAGGAGCGATTAAATCGCCACATTGTCTGCAAGGGTCCATGTGCTATGAGGTCACTGTAAGTATGCTCTATTACAGTTTATTTTCTGTTCCTTGCACTTGCCTTACCTGCACTAATTTGAACCTACGGTATCTGCTCTGTTATGTGTTTCCGGTCCGTTTCCGTTGATTATCCCGAGCCTAACACCAGTGACGAGACTGCTTGCAGCATTTATCTACTAATTGCTTTTAAAAAACTGACTGCTGGAGTTGGTGGAGGGAGTGAACGGACCTCCTTCATCAGCTCCAGCTGTGAAAAGATCTTTTTCTTTCCTCCTTCCTACTGATAAACACTGAGGCACCTGTAATCCCATTACTGATGATGTAACTTAAAAGAATCAAGAAGCTGCAACTAATTTTACTCTACAAGTGTTTTGAAGTACAGTACTGGTCATGCAGCAGCCTGAACAGAGCTGTTAGGTTTTTTTCCCTTAACTTATAATTTACTCTGGTTAAACAGGACTTAGTAATCCTTCATTTTACCTCACATTAGTTGAGCACAGTTAATTTAAAATATTATCAAATATATGTTAAAATGGCTAGCAGAAGAATGTTTTTTTTTTCCTTCAAGGAGCTTTCGGGTGATGGTTCTCTTCACCTTTTAACCCAGTTTAAAGTTGTGTTTGCTTTCTCACTTCAGACGCTATGGCCATTTACGATTTTTAAACCTGCTTTTATTGGGTCTTCTATCACCTCACTGATAGTGAAGAGATAGAAGGCCTTACTTCTTAGCTTTAACTGTCTCGGGGGACAGTAATGTTACATTTATCCCCTTTGTGTAAGAAAAGACTTTTGGTCTTTTTGTACACACCATGAAATGTTTAGTATCGACCATGTATCAATTCCTACTGACCTTAGGGATGTTTTAGGATCTGTAAGAAAGAGAATTTAAAAAATAAAGCTTACTTTTGAGGCAAAATCATCTTTTTTATATTAGTTGCAACAACAAAATGTATAGTAGTTGGTGTCTGTTTTTTTATGTTCTTAATCTGTGATAGTTGCAGCAAAATGTCACTTTGTACTTACAAAATTGACTAACTCAGCCCCTTTTAGGCTAAGACATCTGTTTCTCTCCATCTCCTTTCTTGAGCACAACGGATGGTGCAGTGGCACACCAATTTGTAAAACAGAACCCATTTGTGTCAGTTTAAAGTTAATGTTGAACACTGTTATAATGATGCCTTAATACTTTCTTGATGATCACTTTCGCAGAAATAAAAATAATTGAGAAAGGTAGCATTATCGACTAAATGTTACCTACTACCCTGAGGGATATTCTAGAGTGCAATTAAATAACCCTCTATTTGTCCATCTGTGTTTGAAACTTGCTTTGTTGCAGCAGTCAAAGGAAATACCAGTCCAAAAAAAAAAAAAAAATCATAAAAAGTCATTAAAAATAAAAGAAAAAGAAAAGAAAATATTGGAATGAAAGAGCAGGCATAGCAAATATTAGATGTTAATGCAAAAATACAGAAATTTAGAATAAATACTTAAAACATTTTCGGAAAACTGAAACGTATACAGAGATAAATCTGTCAGAGAAATACTTTAAAAGCATTTTTTTTTTTTTTTTGCTTGATGGAACTTGATGGAAAGGACAAGGAACAACACTGAACAGATTTTCCAAATTTGACAATAAAAACTAAAATGGCTAAAAATGTGAAACTTTTACTCCTCAGGTTTGATACTGTTACCTACTAAAATGTAAGGCTGATCTTTGAACCCAGTGACATTACTTAACTATCTTATTTTTCCTGGTTAAATGACGACATCGAGGGTATTGCTTGCCAGACTTGTTTAGTGTGCTCTCCACTTGTCCCTACTGCCAGGCTGCACTGCTGTCGTACCATTAGAAATCCAAACTCTTCCCACTGTTGGTGAAAGACAA
This sequence comes from Poeciliopsis retropinna, assembly GCA_010277075.1. Classification (NCBI taxonomy): domain Eukaryota; kingdom Metazoa; phylum Chordata; class Actinopteri; order Cyprinodontiformes; family Poeciliidae; genus Poeciliopsis; species Poeciliopsis retropinna. Next base: position 7,964,467 of record VMRM01000019.1, read on the forward strand.
GCCGGCGGTTCTTCAGCCTTCTGTTTGTCATTACCATTTCTATTCTTGCATTAGTTTGATGTGGGATGCCCTGTTAAACGTCAGTAAAAACACATGTGTGAACCTGTAGGAGAGAGAATGCTGATCGTCTATGATGATCATGAACCAACTATTGTACAGCCATGGAAGTCTTCTGACAGTGAGAAAGCAAATGAAAAAGGAGACGTAGTTTTTAAGTTTTTTTGGGAAGCTAATCAAATAGGTTAGGGCCTCAAATTTCAGTCCTCACAGGCTGGTGTGCTGAGACACTTTGACAAGTCTTTACTTCAACACACTAGAATCAAAAAAATATTGTTGTTGGGACTCCAGAGACAAAATGAGACAATTGAGCAACACAATTCAAGTGCATTGAACATCAGTCCTTAAGAACTGGAGTTTGAGATCACTGGCTTTTGGTACAAGACAGTTTATAAGTGAGTAAATGCTACTTCAAACGTTTTAGTTCCGACAAGGTGTCGCTGTTGGTGTTGGGAAGATTCACAGGGCTTCCTTCCCTTTAGAGGACTTAAGGCCCTCCGAAATGTTTTCCGCAGCATTTGAGCACCTGAAACATGGCCTTCTTACTCTCTGTGTTTCCCTTGTTTTTCTCCTCCCCTTATTTCATTTTGTTCTGCATCCAAAATCCCTACATCCTTCAGAGCTACGAGAAGGTTGGTGTGTTTTTTACTTCTTCAAAACAATCGGTTTTCTTTATTTTCATCGCCAAAAAGGAAATCACATCTTCCAGACATTGAAGCAAACATTCTTCCATTGGTTTTGCTTTTGCCTCAGCATATTGTTTTTTCTTTGTCACACATTCAGTGTTCTTGTTCCTGTAGAGACTGTCCCTTGCTCTTTGTCAGAATGCATGACCGTCCAACAGGTGGCACATGTTGGTATCCTGGAGGCGGAACAGTGGGAGGTTGATTTTTGCATCTGCTTGACTGTCTGTCTGCATGCTCACTTGCTAACGTCTGACCCTCCCGGCCGTTTACCATGACAGTGTTCCTGCTTGGGTTTACTCCTAGCTTACAGGAAATCTGAACAATGGGACTTACTCTGCATGCAGACATTCAAACATTGTTACAACTGTTTCCCTTAGATAGACATATGTTCAAGAATTTACACTAAAGTCGAGCATCAAGATGTAAAAACAATTCCACCCGCAGCGATTATGTGCTGAGGATGTTACTGCTGGAGAAGTCATGAAAGAATGATACATTCAGACTCTTAGCCGCAAGTCTTGACAAATGTAATGATATTCAAATGAGCAGGATAATATTATGTCTGTGGGGAGCACAATCCAATTGGATATTAATTAAATATTGAGCGAGAGAAACGTTGTATTTAATAATGCAGCCAGTTCCCTTCGATTTCCTCTCCGGAGAGCCACCTCACTCTCTTCAGAGCGGGCTCGGGAATTGGCAGCAGGAAGCACATGACGACGCGATAGCTGAGTAAAGCTAATGCATCCTCAGGTTAGAGACACAAAAACTAGAGGATCTTATGGGTTATGTGAAAATATTTGTTTTCTTTATTTTAAAGTGATTTGTGGTCCACCTTGAATGCCATGAGCAGTAACACTGAGCTCATCAGTACATATGAACCCATCCTTGAAGCTTGTCTGTTTTGTTTGCTGCTTCTGTGTTCCATTATTCACTTTATTTGGTAATCCTAATCAAGTGAGGATGCTCAGAAGCAGCACAAATAGTCTATTTTCTAAAGAAATTTCTTATGACTGTTTATACTAAGACAACATTTTGACCATGTTTGAAGCAGTTTTCCTCTTTCATTTTGTCTCCAACAACCCCATATTCCTGTTTGCATGGGATTTCTTTCACCTCCAAAAGTCTTTGAAGTCAACTTTGTGTCCATGATGTTGTATAGTTTTGCCCAGCTAAAAGTTGTTAATCTTTCTTCTTTGGTGTATTATTTATTATGTGCATCCACTGTTGTAGTCAGATGTTATACATTCATAAGCCCATATTGGAGTCTATATAGTTTGGAATTTCAGCACATTGGACTTAAATAAAAAAAGAAATATGGTTTTATTACAGCCTAAAAGCTGCAAAGATCAGCTGAACTTTAACATACAGAGAAAATGCTGGTGTTCATTGAGGGACCACAACCTTGCACTAATCAGTCAAATCTGCAAATATTTGAGATCCCCACAAAAAATTCTTATGTCTATTTTAATATGTCAGTCACCAAATATACACTAAACTGCATTATTAGCACTATTACGGAAGCTAACGTCTATGGTTGTTTTCATCTCTGCTTTTGGGGTTACGGCCAATCAACACCAAGGAAAATAAATGCTATTCCTAGATTGACTGCTTTGTAAAAGCCAGCCAATAGACTGTCAAGTAGAAATGTTTCAGCTTCCAGTCTACTTAAAATTCGATGAATAAGTACATTTTCCAAATTTAGGAAAAGGTAGATCGACAAATACTCAATCACAAATAGACAGGCCACTGTTTGCCTCGAGGGTTTTATTGTTTTTCCTGAAACTCTTCCATTGTAGTCCTTTATGTCCCATCAAAATTAGTAGGGTTATCCTTTAACGGATATGTCACCTGCAGTATGTAACAGTCTTGGCATCTACATTTATTAGAAATCTAGATTATAGTTTGTCCTGGATGCTAAAACCAATGGCCTGTCTGAAAAGGGGCCAAGACCACAGAAGACTTCCGAGCTTTTAAAACAGCTCCTGCCTCATAAATCTCATAGTGGTTTGGATTAATGCTATTTCATAAAACTTAAAGCCATAATTACATTGGATTGGGTGATTACAAAAAAGAAGTGCAGTGTAAATTTGAACAAAATAGCCTTCACATAAACTGCTTTAATATTTTTGCTCTTTATGTGACTATTACTTTGACTGGAAACACTTTTTATGTTCCATGTTTTACAGGAAAGTCATTGGTGATGTGCCACCTCCAATTTCCATTTCCTCTGTAAAAAATGAAAAATAAATAAATAAATCCTTGGATTCCCTATGAATGGCCATCCATTGCAAAACATAAGTTTGGTTTTACAGTTCATGAAGTACAGTACGCATGCTATGACGTTTTTGATGTAGATGTTTTAAGGTGTCTTCCCCTCTTAGACTTGGCCTTAAGTTTTTTTTCCCCCTGGCCAACTAAATTGGGTTTGAAATGAGTCAAGTTGGCACTTTTAATGTTTGCCAACACATTATTGCAAATAACCTTTTGATTTTTTTAAACTACATCTTTAATTTGCCAACAGTTGGTGCACTTTATGTTCACTCATTCTTAGGTACACATTTTCAAGGTTTATTAAAACCTTCCTGTTAAAGTGTTAGGCATAAAAGTGTTTGATATCTTCTAGGCCTACTTTCAAACATTTTTTTATTCCTATGATGAGAGCAAAAAAAAAAACCTCAGCTACATAGCAGAATTGCCTTGTTTTTTTTTTACTTTTATCTTCTGTGAGCTGGTTGAGTTCTAAAGGGGTAATGCATAACATCTGACAGTCCTGTGTTTTGTTTGCACTGAACCTTAAAGGAATCCACACAAAAAATCTCAGCTTCTGGCTACACTATGTGTTGTTCTGATATTTGTAATGTATACGCTTGTGGTACGTAAAAATCAGTTTGTGTCTAAAAGTTGTTTCTTTCCATACAATGGCCTGGACACAGTATTTATGTGCAAATCCGATGCTGTATTTTGTGCATAGTGCTCATATTGGTGTTCACCCATTCATCATTACCTTTAGAGCTTAGATAAAATTTGCTTAAAATGTGTCTTTACAGATGATGGCAAACAATTTTCATTTGAATTCTGCAGATAAAAGCACAATCTCCGAACAATCAAACCCTTTGGAAACTACTTGGAAGGATTTGATTTGTTTTATAACCTTTTTTTTTTTCTTGGTTGGTTGTTCTAAACCTGGCAATTGCTTTTCAGTACGGCGAGTCCCACCCCGATTCTCCATCCCACCGACAGACAATGAGATCATGCCTGGTGGCAGCGTGAATATCACGTGTGTAGCTGTGGGGTCGCCCATGCCGTACGTCAAGTGGATGCTGGGCGCTGAGGATCTCACCCCGGAGGACGACATGCCTATTGGACGCAACGTCTTGGAGCTCACAGATGTGCGACAGTCGGCCAACTACACTTGTGTTGCCATGTCAACACTTGGGGTGATAGAAGCTATGGCCCAGATAACAGTAAAAGGTAAGCATGCTGATAAAGACGAGTAGGATTTTACTAATGTTATTTAAAAATTAATAACATGCTATAATTGTTCAATCTGCGTATTGAAGACATTTAACCTCAATATAATAACCTCAATATGTATAAATTGGTAAGATTTGCTTTTCTCTAAGGCACGTAGTTCAGATTCCTGAAGACGCTATGACTTGATTTATAAATTGCTGATTTATGGTTAAAGTTGGGTAAGCAGGAAGAATTTATTTGCAAAAAAATTCAGTATAGGATTCCAGCTGAGCAGTAAAGCAGAAAATGTCTTTAGGATAAGATTTAGAGAAAATAAAAAAGCAATATCAAAAAATCTAATAGAAAAGACATAATACCTTTTTAGAAAACCAATTTCATAAAAACAAAAAGAACTATGAAGTGATTTGGAAAAGCTTAATCAATTAGTAATAGGACAGTGTCTAGAGCTCTCTTGAAAGTTTTTCATGTATAAAGGGACATACCAGTAGTTAAGTCTTCAGACAGCATAATGTGTTTGACTTATTTGAAAGCCTCCCTTTTCTTCAGATAACATATTTTTTTAAGAAAATGACCATGTTCTAAATATGATACTTTTTAAACATAGTGATGGCTAAGATTGAGAAAAACAAATCATGCAAAAGTAGTTAAATATATACGCGTCAATCACGATGTTCTTTGGACTTTCCGAGTTGCCATTTCTGGAATTACGCTAATGAAAGAGATGATGGAAGTTAATCACTTTTCAGAATGTTCAGAATGTTGATCATCTTCACTTCATACTAAGATTGGACAGTTTTGTCTTGTAGCTTGGATGTTGTTTGTTATTCAGAAAACATTCAAGTAGAGACTATTGTCAGAAATGTACCCACCGCTCTCTGTCAAAACAAGCCAATTTCAAAGCTTTTCTTAAAACTCTGGCACCAGACATGGAATATATGATACAAGCTTAAGATTATAGCAAAGTGCTTATTTGTCAGACAGAGAACTACAATGTAACGAGCTCCCTATTTCTAAAAGGAGGGGTACAAAGTAGTGTCTACTTTTTGGTGCAGAAATAGTAATCATTTGTCCCTTGTAATATACCAGAATGACAACCCAGATAGCGCTGCCACATTCACATGCACACAAGGGACAGACTCCAGTCTGCAAACACGCTCACAGCTTTGTTTTTTCTGAGACAAAACATGAAGATATTAGTCACAATATACCAGCGTGGCAGAGGCTTCCCCCAGTAGTCTGCTTCAGATGGCATATAAACACGATCTATTGCTCTGATATCCTTTGCTGTGCGCCACGGTGTGGAGAATTAAAGCAATAAATTTACCTGTTTAATTATTAAAGTGGTAAAGAGAAATCTAAAGATTAACAACATAAACAACAGCTCTGTAAAATGCTGAAAGAAGACAATGCAAGAATCTGTGGCTTCAGAAATAAATCACAGAGATAAGGTTTTCTGATACTTCCCATATATTTGTATTTATTAATATTTATGAAATAATTGTCACTGCAGCACTACCCAAGGCTCCTGGCACTCCGGTGGTAACAGAGCGCACAGCCACCAGCATCACGCTGACTTGGGACTCTGGCAACCCCGAGCCAGTGTCCTACTACATCATCCAACACAAATCCAAGTACTCTGACGACCTGTACAAGGAGATAGATGGTGTTGCCACCACCCGGTACAGCGTGGGCGGCCTTAGCCCCTACTCCGACTACGAGTTCAGGGTGGTGGCTGTGAACAACATTGGACGAGGGCCGCCCAGCGAGAGCATCGAGGCCAAAACAGCAGAGCAGGCGCCAAGCACCGCGCCAAGGCAAGTTCGAGGTCACATGATGAGCGCGACCACGGCGGTCATCCAATGGGATGAGCCGGAGGAGCCCAACGGGCAAATCATGGGCTACAGGGTGTACTACACCATGGATTATAGCCAGCACGTTAACCTCTGGGAGAAGCAGATAGTTCGAGGGTCTAACTTTATCACCATCCAAGGCCTCATCCCAAATAAGACATACTACATCAAAGTGTTGGCCTTCACCTCTGTGGGCGACGGACCCCTTTCTCCTGAGCTTCAAATCATCGCCAAGACTGGAGGTGGGTTTGGTACCAGCGATGAGTCAGTTTGTACCTGCTTTGACAATTGGTGAAGTATGGAAGCGTGCTGAATGGACAGGTGGATCGAAAACTTCATTACACAGTATTTACCAGCAAGACGGAGCTTAGAGTTATTCTGGTTTGATCTGTGATCATCGACTGAGTCAACTTAACTGATCGGATATAAATTCACATCAAATTATTTTTCTTAAATAATTTAGAAAAGGGTTTCTTGAAAATACTCTTTTTTTAATACATTAAAAAAAAGACTGATGTGCAAGATATTGTTACACAGGCTCTTACAACACTGGAGCAGCAAGCAAAAGTAGAGCTGACTGGTAGTGGTACAGAACCAGAGATTCACAAAGGTGACAGAAACCACTCTCCAACTCCAAAATGATTGGATATGCTTGTGGATAATATAAAAACATCATCCAAACATATATAAAAAACAATACAGCCTTTCTTAATCAAAGTAGCCATTCTTGAGTGCGATGATCCCCAGCAAGTGACCTCACAAATGGCTTTCATAGCTACGTAACACACTTCCCACAATTCAGATGATACAGAGCAGTGACTGCATCCTTAGGTGAGTAAGGGGCTTACCAGGAGTGGGTTGAATTCAACTCTCCTAACCACCTCAGTCCTTTAACAAAACACAGAGACTGCATAAGAGGGTATTAATCCCACCTTGAAGTGTTTATGGAAAGGAGCTAGAGAGTTTTTATTCAATGTCTTCTAAATTAGTTCATAATAATACAGTAATGAAAAACATAACGTTAAAAGATTGTTAGAAACCCTGTATATGCCATATATTGTATTCAATAATAAAACAACAATAATAATATTGTATATTTGAGGATGGCATAGTGGTATCTATGAGACTGATATCTCTCTGTAACCATTTCACTGTTGTGTCCACAAGTGTGACCGAAATCCCAATGAACTGTGTGTAATGTGGCTCATAATGAACTCATCTCTTTGTTCCCAGTTCCCTCCCAGCCGACTGACTTTAAAGGAGAAGCAAAATCAGAAACGAGCATTTTGCTGTCATGGAACGCTCCAGCCCAGACGGGACTGGAAAACCAAGTGACCGGATATGAACTCACTTACAGAAAGAAAGACGACAAAGATGAGGTAATTACTTACAATGTTAACAGTTTGCATTTCAAGTCTACTTGCACATAAGAAATATTCTGAATCTATCCAGATTTTGCATAACAACTACAAGGCTGCAGTTGTTTTAATAGTGTTTTTAAGAGTTGCTTGTTCCCCTCGTTAATTACTTACAGTACGGCTGTTAGTTTAACACTGCTGTGAGTAATTAACAGGGCATAATTGGCAACTTTTTCTCCTCTTTCTCCTCAAGCATTTTTATTTTTATGAATTTGACATTTGGAGATTGTGGCTTGCAGTAGTTATTTAATTTTCCTTTGAATTATCATTGCAATATTAAGCAATAAAAAGAGGAATGAGGGAAAATGGATTTTTGTATTTCAACGCTCCCGGATATAAACAAAGTACGTGTGTATCCCTGTAAAAGCTCAGTCCTGGTCTTATCTGACTGTTCCACACGGTTCCAGCTTCGAAATCAAACTTTACACTTATAAATTGGTAATGGTAGGGCAGCAAAATCTGTTTTCTGGTATCCCAACCATTTGGTATAAAGTCAGTATCTGATGGTTGAGACTTGATGACCCCAAGTCCTCACTGCTACCTGCTGTTTTCTAAGGTCAAGCTTTGGGGATTTTTAAACTCCTTAAACTGATTCGCTTGTCAATTTATAGTAGTTGCTCTAAATAAAGATTTTAGTAAGTTTAGGAAAGTAGCTATTTTCTTTTAGCCATTTCATCTAATTTCCAGCTTAACTCACAAGTGTTTTACTTGTACACCGTGGTCTCTTGTCTTGCCTGAAAAAAATGAATTTCTCTGTTGCATCATATTTACTCTCCAGCAAAAATGGAAAATCATGATTCACTAGATAAAAGTTTCTCAATGCTCTTAACTTAAAATACCAAAGTATAGGAAAGAAAATGCTTCATTTATATTCAATTTAAATGAATATATTTGCGACGCCAATAATTTTGCCAACAATTAAAAACATCTTTATTTGTTAACATTGGATTCTTTCCACCACAAAATAAATGTGCTCAGGTTTAAGATCAGATTATACTTCTGCAATAAAATATTAATTAATTTTAAAGTTTTTTAAACTTTACTAGGTGTACAGTGTAAAAGAAGAATTCCTTGGTTCTGTTGAAAATGTTTTATGTCTAAGCTGTATTGTATATTTGAATCCTTCTTCCATGTGGCTGCAGATGGTGGATTGAGTATGATGAAGTTCTTAGGTGTTTATGAAATCTCAAAGGTCTTCTCTAGCACTGTTCTCATATATCCACCAGAATGCTAAACCACTGACACTTCTTCATTTACAAAGCTATTCTTGGGATTCTACCTTAGCATGTATATATACATGCTAAGCTGCATCAGTTAAAAACACTGAGTGGTTTCACATCAGACCTCTAGTTGTCCTGAGGGTCTTAGTGTAGATGCTTTTTATACTTCCGGTGTATGCTTTTATGTTTGAAATTGTGTCAAAAGCTGTTTCTGTTAGGAGTGCACCAATTGCAGTTTTTAGCATGTAGATAAAAAACTGGCAGTCTTTAGAAAGCCTGACCTGCTTGTTCCAATTTTGACCGATACCAATTTTGTTCTTAGTTGTCAGGTGTTATAAGGTCACAATACACCTTCAATGTTCCAATCTTATTTTTTTGAAAATCATCGAATGCCATGAAATAATACAAACTTGTCTAGGCTGCACAAAATTTTAGAGCGTTCCTGTCTAATCAAATTAACTAATCAAAGAAAAAAAAAAATAGGTTGTTTTAGTCTTTGATTTTTCACATGAAAGGAAAACTTGCACAACAGGTTAAGCTGTAGACCTGTTTTGAACCTTGACTGGCAGATTGAATGGTGCACCCCTTGTTTCCATTCTGGTTTCTTTGCCAGAATCTACTTGTAAATGAGGTCCCATGTGTTAATAAGTGTTTCCTAGCAAGGTAAAGAAGAAATGAAATGACAGAAGACCAAACTGTCTTCACAGAAACGAATCAGCTTCGAACCGACAACCACATACCTGCTGAAGGACTTGAAGCCCTTCACCACGTACACTTTTCGTCTGGCCGCCCGTAGTAAACATGGAATCGGAGCTTACACCAGTGACATCTCTGCAGAAACTCCACAGACACGTAGGTGTTCTTCTTTATCTGACCAAGTTTAAAATATCTGGGAAGAAACGTGTTTCAAATGCATTTTTCTTTGAAGTCCAAACATCTCAAAAGGGCGGAGATGTCAGTTATGCCTTTTGGTTTTCTTTTTCTTTTTTTTACCTACTAATGTTTGATGCATTTGAAAAATGTTTAAATCGGAGTTTGTAGATTGAAAAAAAAATAAAACTGTGCAGTCACTAGAATGGTTTACAAAAGCCCCTGCTCCTCTGCTTTGTTGTGCACAAAACAGTTTAAATTAATGCTCAAGTTCCTCAATTATTTATGCTAATGTCCACATATGTGTGAATTTTTTTTACAATAATAAAACAGAGTGAAATGGAGCTTTGGAAACCATGTCTCCTGAAGCTGCCTGGCAGCCAAAACCAGGAGAATAAAGGTTTAGTTTGAGCTTTCTGTGCAGCCACATGTTGAAAGACAAAAGGTTAAATCTCAAACTTGTTTGTTCTTTAATTCACCATTTAAATTTAACAGAGAATTTCTGACTTGCATCAGCAGAGAAAGCTCAAAGCAACATTCGAGTTAGAGACATTCCCACCTCCTAAAAATCTCAGATTTATGTTGAAACACAGACAAAAATAGATGTTTATATTCTGCTGCTTTCTCCAAAAGTATCCAGCTCTTCATATCAGTTCACAGAATAGAAAAATCAAACCGATCAGTTTCAGTTTTGTTTTTGGTTTTCTAAAGAGTTTGGACTTTCAGCATAAATCTGAGAGGTCCGACAGTCAGAGGCAGGTAATCAGGTGGGTATAGACACTCAGAAATTTAAATCCTGCGAAGATATTAAAGAAGAGAAACTCATGCATGCCAATGTTATCGGAATGTAATGAATCAGTCATATCTCCTTGCAAAGCTCTCTGTTGTACAGTCAGGCTTTTACCACAAACCAACAGGCTTCGGAAAGGTTGGTGACAAATACCACATTTTCCCCCTTTTTTTAAATTAACCTCAGCATCAACCTTTATGTTTTTGGATTGATGGTAACTGCTTGCAAAATGTAACATTTGAAATTGTCTATCTTTAACTGTTTATGACATCAATGGGAAAGAAGTTTTCATTTTATTTTCATATGAATTTATATTTTTTCATGGCAAAGGTAGGTGACTTCTGGTACAGCTCTCCTTTTTCCAATCATTCTTCCTTTCATTGTTAACTTAAAAACATGTTTTTATTTCTACATTTGTTTCTTATTATTTCTGTTTTAAACTTTGTGTTAAATATTCATCGAAGTCCTCGTGCTTTTTTTCATGTCATCATTTTATTTTCCTTTTTCTTTTTCTTTCAATTCTTCCATCATCAACCTCATCAAAAATAAAAATAAAAACAACTGAACCTCCTTTAAAAACAAAAAACAACAAATCCAACTAAATGAATGGCCTCAACCAACAAATCTAAACCAAACCGCAACAAAACGGATCTGCTACCAAACCACTTCGCCGTCCAGAACCCGCTGGCCCACCTCAGGACGTAAAGTGCCACAGCCCCAGCTCGACCAGTATCCTGGTAAGTTGGCGGCCGCCAGCTGTGGAGCTGCAAAATGGGATCTTGACGCAGTACGCTATTCACTACGCCGCCACCGAAGGGGAGGAAACAACCGCCCACCGAATTTCTGGCATCCCTCCCGAGATCACCAAGTATCTTTTGGAGAACCTGGAAAAATGGACTGAGTACCGTGTGACGGTCACTGCCCACACAGATGTCGGAGCAGGACCAGAGAGCTTGCCGCAGCTTATCCGAACAGATGAGGATGGTATGTGTTTGCTAAAAATAAAAAAAAGCTCCAGCTGAAAATCCAGCCTGCTTTTCCTAACCTAACGAACCCCCCCAGATACTAACAGCCTCTATCTGCTGCTACCTCTTCTCTACCCCCTCTGCCTGCTTCTGAAATGACTGTGACCACTCAGTACTGTCGGCTCTGTTCTGGAAAATTATTTTTTAACCAAACTGACTCTCACAAGCACCTTTTTTTGGCTTTTTCTACCCTTCACGCTGCTTAATTTCAACACATGGTATGGCTTTTTCTCTCCTCTGGGCCTCTAACTTCCAGTCCCAACTGTCTATTTTTGTAACCTTTTTTGCTCTTTTTAGATCTCAAATTTTTAAAAATCATGACAGTGGGAAAAACAAAATGTGGAAGATTTTTCTTTTTAAAGGCCATTTTTAGTATTTTTGTCAGCTCATGTGATAATAAATCATTTTTTGTTTTAATTTTTTTTCCCTTACATCACAGCCAAAACTCTTCTTGCACTTCAAGAATATGAAACTCTTGAAGTCTCTTTTGGCTCCACTTTTCTATTTTGACAAAACCCATTTTTTACGCCATATTTTTTACAATTCACCTGACTCGGTTTTAATGGTTTTACAAGATTAGGTCAGTTGTTGGACCTGCTTTTTGCTGTTGTTTTTTCCCCCTCTCTCCTTACCATTGTTGAAATAACTCTGTCATGCAGTGCTTGTTGCGGTTTTCTGCACTTTTGTGCATTTTTGTTTTTTGTTTTTTTTGTTTTTGGTCACTGCAAAACTTTTTGGGGGCGAAGCTTAAGAGGGTGAAGCAAAGATTGGGGGGGTTCTCTATAATTTTGACCTTATTTCTTTTATCCCATGGTGTTCCTCCAGTTCCTAGTGGGCCACCTCGTAAAGTCGAGGTGGAGGCTGTCAACTCTTCATCAATTAAAGTGATTTGGCGCTCACCGGTGCCCACCAAGCAGCACGGTCAGATCCGAGGATACCAGGTGCACTATGTCAGGATGGTTAATGGGGAGCCCACAGGACAGCCAGTCATCAAGGACATCCTGATTGATGATGCTCAGGTACAACAACACCCACCATCAACGCAACCAGACACACAACCTGCCGCCTCATTCCTCAGACATGTAGTACTGCTTTGTCTCATTCACTTTCTCACCTTCAAATGGGTAATGGCAATGCCCTTTACCGTGTGCTAAAGTCTCGAGTCTTCTCTCATTTTGCTACAGTTTGCTTCCTAGAAGTATTTGCACTTAGACCACTAGCTTCTTCGAGGTTGAGTGTAAAGAAATTAGGGATGATGTAAAGCTTTTGCATTAGCAAAAGGACTTGTTGGCATTTTATCATATTACTACTACAGTCTGTATTTTGTTGGGATTTTATATGACATCTAACACAAGGTAGTGCATAATTGTGACGTGTCAGGAAAATGAAGCATGGTTGTATGAGGTAGATGCCCTACCTCTGACCAGAGTTTCCTCTTCCACTGTGGGCAGCAGCGTTTCCTGCCTAAGGCCTCCACAGAACAATTGGCTTCATATTGCGATGAAGCTCCACACAGATAGAAGAGACATTACCTTTATTGTCCCTCAGTGGGGAAATTCAGATATACCAGCAGGAAAGTGACAGGCAAGTCGAAAGTACTCTCATTCCTAATTAAGTCACTTCTGCAGGCAATTGGCTGCACTGCACTTTATTTTGTGGTGTCAATGTAAAGAAGACAAAATCGAAATCCATCTGACACAAATTAAAAAATTTGAAAACGACCAGTCCATCTATTTACTTTTCACAATGATGGAGTACTTTGTGTCAGCCTATCACTTAAGATCCCAATAAAATCTCCTCAGTTATAAGTACTTTTGCCAGGCAGTGAGTGAGACTATTGTTAAACTTCACTGATCTTAGTTCAGTTGACAAACACAAAGCATTTATCTGTAAACATTCATGTGTTGGCTTATTGTTCACTTTTGCTAAAAATATTCTTACCAACAAACATTTGGTGCTTGTGCTTACAGATACAATGGGTGTTAATACTGTCTTTGGATTGTTGTACCTTTGCTCACTTGTTGTCTCTGTTCTGTCTGCTCTTCGACATCACACAGTGGGACTACGATGATACAACTGAACATGTGAGTAGCAACAATAGACTTTATTATTTATTACATTCACCCAGCAGGAAAATGTTACCCATAAACTGTTTTTTCAAGGCAGTCTGAACAACCCATTTCCGATCTTTTCACTCATAAAAATCCAATTTGTGCCACTTTCATATATGGCACTATATCAGATACATGTACAGAAGTTTTCAAAGTCTGGAGTCTGAACAGTCACCTAGCATTTTATCACACTTTTACGTTGTTGACATGAGACATGGATTATAACTCTGCACCAGTAAATTTGGAAGTAAACAATGGCTGAAGCAAGTAGTGCCGACACTTGTCTTTCTTTTTTCTTAGCTCCCTTTGTCTTACGATCTTTGATAATACTGTCGGCTCCCATTGCTCAGCAATTTAAAAATCAATCCATAGACGGCGGCACCCATTGTTACTTCTGTAAACAGTTTGCCACTATGTGACGTCTACGTTCTTCTTCTGCAAATGCGGGTCGCTTTGGGGTCGTGCATCGTTCACACAGAAGCCTGATTGCATTCGCATTTATTTAGCAGTATGAATGACAACTCAAAAACCATCAGACTTTAGCAAAAAATTAGAACTGAGGATCAAGACCTGTTGTGTGAACGTAACCCAAGACTTCTTAAACTGATACCTAACCAAATATTATGAACTAGATTTTTTAAAAACGAAATTCAGTTGTAGGATTTTAATTAATTGTAGACATATTTATGCTTTAGCTAAGACAGTAGGTGACAGAGAAGTTACAAAGGATATGAAGTGTCTCTGCTCACTGATGTGTGCAGAGATGAACTCTGTTTAAGGTGCAGAGTTCAGCACCTTAAACTCTTGCATGTTTTCAGGAAATGATCATCACTGAGCTGCAGGCCGAAACCACGTACTCAGTCACAGTGGCAGCCTACACAACAAAGGGTGATGGTGCACGCAGCAAACCCAAACTGATCACCACCACTGGCGCAGGTAATCCAATCATCACTGATAAAGATGAAAACTGGAAGTCAGTCTCTTTCCATCTTCTGTGACGGTGTAAGGCTATGAGCAATTCAAATAATAGAAACAGAAGTAGTCTTCTTTTGTCATCGATTAGGCACGGCGTTCTAATTCACAAAAGAAAATATGTGACATTATCCAAGTATTTTTAACTCTGCTGTAGCATTTGAACGAGTGCCACCTTTAAATTTTCAACCAGTTTCACCCCCTATCAAATTGGATTTGTTGTAGACAGAAGTATTATATTTTGTCTGTCTTGTAAGTGGAAAAAAGTGCAGTAGCCTACTACACCCCTGCTGATCAGCAGTGTGCGGTAGCATTTGGGAGAGGAGCAGCACTGCAAATAGACAAACAAACAAATGAATAAACAAATAAAAACAAACCGAAGTCAATGAGAGCCTTACCACATTAATAAGAGACACTGCTTGGATGTGATTATAATTCAGCTTTACAATGTACATGCTGTGAACAAGTTTATGGGCAGAACAACAGGGTTTAACCCAAGGCAATCTAGGGGTAGAAGACAGACGTCTGCATCAGCAAAATCCTTTTCCTTCTTAATAGACTTTATAGTGACTCTACATAAGTTATAAACTGTCATTGTGACAGTCATTGGTTAAGTGTTATTGCGAAGAATCCCAGCTTTTATTTTCAAAATGGGTGTGTCAGTCTCCCACTCTCAGACCTTGGTAGACCACAGTAAAAATGTTCCTCAAAAGAATAATGAAAGGAAAATTAGTCTTGAGAAAAACATCCTGGGTCTCCTAGTCGGAATATGTCTCGACACAAAAACCTTTATTTTTTAAAAACCCTTGAATAACCTTGATAGCGGCCCATGCTCTGATGAATGAAGAAAACACCGTCCTTTATATTTCTAAAAACTTTTTATCTATTCTCACCAATAGTTCCTGAGAAACCTCGCCTCATGGTCAGTACAACAAACATGGGAACAGCTCTTCTCCAGTGGCACCCCCCAGCAATAACCCACGGCCCCCTGCAGGGCTACCGCCTTCGCTTTGGCCGCAAAGACGTTGACCCACTGACTGTTATCGAGTTCCCTGAGCGAGAGAACCACTACACCACCAAAGAGATCCACAAGGGAGCCACATACACTTTCCGCCTTTCAGCGCGCAACAAGGTGGGCTTTGGGGAGGAGACGGTCAAAGAGGTCATCACAAACGAAGAAGTACCGAGCGGTTACCCACAGAACATTAAAGCAGAGGGAGCTAGCACCTCCACAGTTCAGGTCAGCTGGCAGCCTGTTCTCCTGGCAGAGCGAAATGGCCAAATAGTGAAATATGCTCTGCAGTACAAAGACATCAACAGCCCTCGGAGTCCATCAGAACTCTTCATCACTGCCCCGGAATCAACCGTCCTCCTGGATGGGCTCAGGGCAGACACTACTTATGATATTAAAATGTGTGCCTTCACCAGCAAGGGCTCTGGTCCCTATAGCCCAAGTGTCCAATTCAGAACACAGCCTGTGGATCAAGGTAGGACCAGACACTGAACTTCTTAGCCCCTTTTTCCTCTTAAAATCAACCTTTTCCTGCTCAGACATGTTCAGCAACAACTTCCATCCTAATGTCTCAAAATGCTAAAGCTGACTCAAACAGAAGACTCTGGTATCAACATATTCCCCTATCATTAGTTTTTTTGTTATCCTATAATTTAAGACCTCCCATGGAGTAAGTATGTGTGTCTCTTTGTGTTTTGTCAGTTAAGTAAAGGTCAGTCATTACTGTATAAACGTGGTGTTGGTAAGAAGGTAAGAGGACAGTTTTCAGTTCAACTTAGTACTGGTTTCAACCTGGTTTTGAAGGAGACGTTTCCAGGTAAGCACTAGTGCGTGGGTTCAAAGGAAGACGGACAGAAAGGATGTTTTGTGTCTAAATCATCTGCTCCCCCTTTCTTTTAGCAGTGTTTGCAAAAAATTTCCACGTGAGAGCTGCTATGAAGTCGTCAGTGTTGCTGACGTGGGAAATTCCAGACACCTACAACCCCGCACAACCTTTTACTGTGAGTGTTCGCTCACCTTACACATAGCTTATAACCCCAACAAATGAACAACGCACAACACATTCCTAAATGAAACATTTCTTTCTCCCCTCACAGATCCTCTACGATAATGGGCAGAGTGTGGAGGTGGATGGAAAGCTAACACAGAAGCTTATCACGGGTCTTCAACCAGAGACACAATACTCCTTCTTGTTGACCAACCGTGGGAACAGCGCTGGAGGTCTTCAGCATCGCGTGTCCACTATGACGGCTCCAGACGTCCTTCGCACCAAGCCCTACATGATTGGCAAAACAAATTCAGACGGGATGGTGACCGTAGAGCTCCCATCAGTCCAAACTTCTGAAAGAGTAAGGTAAGCTGGAATGATGCCAATTTGGAGTGATATGTTGCTATTTTTTAAGGTATTTGTATGCTGGCTACAGTAAGGAGGTTTACTTGCAACTTGCTGATAACCACGAGAGTTACCTGGTTTGACAAAATAAAAACACCACTGAAAATATTTCCAATCAGACAATGTTTTTCTTCTTTCAGTCAACTAAAAGACAGTGCAGCCACACATATGCCAGACAATATTCCAAGTAGGTTATCTGGCATCTAAAAAAAATGTGAAATCACAGGTTAAGTGATTCACAAGTAAATCACAAGGTAAAGTCCAGAAGACTTTACCTTGCTTGAATCATAAATTTTAAACAATGTTGGTACACCTGTATTAGTAAGGGTCGTCCCTTACTAACCAATTATGCACAACACCTTGTCAGTAATGAGAATTTTTTCCCCTAAGCTATTTTTATTTCTCCCTGCTTTTGAGACTAATATCCTCTTCACCTCAATCATTACATACTAAAGCAGGCCGACTCATTTGAGTGCACTCCCCAAAGCCTAGTAAAGTCTCTGATGGCCTTTCAACAAAGCCCGGGATTGTCAGAAGGTTAGGGAGCACATTACATTGCACATGATGACTTCCAACTTATCTTTTTTTATTTGTTTGGGTTTTTTTTTTTTTATGCTGCTGGTTGCACTTGGCCCACTGGCTTCAATAATACAGCTTAAGCTAATTAGATTTGTATTAGGCTGCTACACTGTCATTCTGGCCAAGGTTAGCTGGTGAAATGCCCCACCAGAAAATCTTTTTAGACTTAATGCTTTGGGGACCTGAGTAAGAAGTGATCACACTGGCAAAGTATTCTGAGCATGCTAAGCCACACACAGAAACAGAAATGTGTGATTGCACATCACATTTCGTCTTTAACGAAAACTCTTTTTCTGGGTGTTTTCCAGGGGTTACTATATTGTGGTCGTACCTCTGAAGAAGCAACGCACTGGGAAGTTTTACAGTCCCTGGGACAGTCCAGATGAGATGAATCTAGAAGAGGTACGTTCTAGATCGTCTTGTAGCATTGGATTGAAGGAAATTATTCAAATACTGGCACAATTCACATTCTGTTTGCAGTATTCTGTCAAGACTCATTTCATAACTCAGTCTGCAAAGTTGTGTGCGACTAGCACATATTTAATTTCTCAAAGCAGGAAAAAGTAAGTTGAGACAGGTAAGGGGGCAGGAGAGACAGGCGATGAGTCTTTCTGATTGACGCAAATAGCTCCAGAGAGCACTGTTCATATGGAAATGAGAACATGAAGTAGCCATCAATTGGACTGCAAACTGCCATCCCATCTCCACCTTCTCCTCCTCTTTGTATTTGCAGTAATTACCTGAAGAGCTGCATCAGGCCTTAGCGGCTCTTCGCGTTTCAGGAAAAACTAGCGCACAAGCCACTTGACGTTTATATTTAGAACTACATGCACAAAGTTGGGTAATTTTGAAGCATCGAGGTGTGCAGCAGTGTTGATATCTAAATGATGGCTTTTATAAATGCAGATTTAGAATTAAAGTTTGAATCTCGCATGTTGAAAGTATCGGATTTATGAGCATTACTTTTTTAAGTGTACTTTTCATTTGTTTTCAGACTCGAATCACACAGAAGTTATATTCCATGTCTGAAGAGGGGAAAAAATTGCATAAGGCTGCTGAGCACATTTGTGAAAGTGGCCAAAGAATAAAGATATTTCAAATGGTTCATTGTATAACATAACCAATACCTTGCAGACATAAGAAAATGACACACTAATCAGTGATTTATGAACCCTCTTTTGTGAACTATGTCTGCTGTTGACTCGCAATGGTGGCCAGTAAGTGCTTGTGATGAAAACTGCAATTCAAAATCTATCATTTTGGCAACATTTAGTTTAGATGTTTTAATTTCTGCTCCGGTTTTGACCAACCGGACTCTAAAGCTGTCTACACCCTCATTCCAATGAACGATGGTTTCACCACAACACCAAGTCTATGTTCAGGATAGTGCTACACATTATGAATGGACATTAACACAACAGTTGATCATTTATTTGGCTCAAAAAAAAAGAAAAAACAAAAACCTGTAAAGTATTTTAGTTTGAAGAGCTGAGTTAATTTAATTGAAGCCAAAAGTTTTGCATAATGTTAAACAAGACTCTTGTTGGTGGACCCCAATTTACTTTTGCAAAGCTTTGAGAATCTTTAGGGAAACTAAATGTTCTCTCTTGATTAATTTCTGTGTTGTCTTTAGAAGGTATTTTTTGTTGATGAATTAATCTGTTCTTTGTTTAAAATAAAAGACAGTTGCTCTCTGAAGTTATGTCATCGATCAACATTTGGTGCCTTTTGGTTTTAGAGTGCCACAGCTCCAAATGTTTATTTTGTATTCATTTTGAAAGGCAATCAAAAGCTTGGTTAAGAATCATACATTTAATTGTTTTTATCAATTAAATGTTTCTGGCTTGAACTGTGATGTCATTTGGCCTTTTTTAACTCCAAAATGATTTGTCCCTTTTGCTGCACAGCTGTTTCAGAGTCTGGCAAAGGCAGTGACACTTCTGATTTTATTGGTATGAACATCACATTATGTCATACGTACAGATGAATAAAAGAAAACACAAGGGGTCTCATCCAACAACGCCGTTACGGCTCATGCCCAGCGGCCCGTGTCTGAAGCCTTGACCGATAGCCCCAAAAGTCACCCTCTCTGTCAGAATTTATTTGTTTGTCAATATTGGCACTCACCTTTTCACAACTTTTCCCAAGGGCAGCTAGATTTAGCCGTGTTGACAGGAGAGATGATTGAAGACATTATCGGGCAGCACCAACACCCCCGCAGCCAAAACAAAGCACACAACGGCCGTGGACACACACTCTGTAATGTGAATGGCAGCCCCCCCCACACACACACACGTTGCCATTCACACAAGTTGGATATATGCATTCAGACAGAGAAATGGCTAACCAGGCGCGATTAGCGTAATTATCATCCATGCTTTGTAAGAGGAAATTTGAATTTGACGACACCGGCTTGCATGAAGGGCATTGCTTTCCTTTCAGCCTCATAGGATCGTTATCACTTGTGTCTGGGAAAGAAAGGTGGTGAAATAATTTACCCAAATAACAGTTATGGAGTAAAAACAGATCAAAACCCACAAATTCAAAGTCTGAATCCATTTTGTTTGCAGCATGAGTAACTTTTCTTCTTTTTATTTGTGTTAGATTAATTTTCTGCAGAAAATGAGTACATAAATTACAGTACACTTATCAAACGCCGCTAAGTTCTCCCCAGATTTTACTTGTCGATGCATTTAAGCAGAAAAAAGCTTTTGATTGTATCAACAGAGCGATGTAAGTTTTGAATTAATTCAGTCTGTTTTTCACTGTTTGAAGCTGCTGGATAATCCTCAGCTGCTTTAAATGACAGAAATTCACACAATCTTTTAATCTCTCAATCTTTTGTTGTCATAAAATAAAAGCAGCTGAAATGAGAAAAAAAGTTATTGATCTTTCTTCTCATGTTCTGCCTTTTTTGCAATCAGCATTTTCAGCTCGGCAATCAAAAGAGATTGTCAGATTCAGTGAGTGCGGGGTTTGTTTTTGTGTGCGTGCGGCTGGAACGTGTCCCGTGTTATCAGCTGTTTTATTTTTCTTTTCTTTTTTTCACCAAAGCTACTGAAAGAGATAAACCGAACGAGCAGAGGCCTTCGCTTCCAGAGGCACGCCGAGCCCAAAGCCTACATTGCTGCATACTTCAAAGACCTGCCCAAAGAGTTCACCCTCGGAGATGGCAAGATCTACGACGACTTTGAAAACAAACAACTCCATAACGGCCAGGAGTACATCTTCTTTGTGCTCGCTGTGCTGGAGATGTCTGAAAACGTACGTTTGCTTCTCCAACTGTTTTTCAGTTTTGTCCTTTATATTCAAGTAACGGTATCCTATAGACAAAGAAATATAAACAGTTTCACATTGTCCCTGAACCACCCCAAATCTTGATGTAATTTGCAATCAGCAAATAGTTTTAATAGTTCAACAAAAAGTATTATGCAATTGTATCACCAAGCAACACAACAGACAAGTCGGGGATAAAGAGCTGATTATAAGAAATTACCCAAAATTTTGAGCATCTCATAGAACTGGCACAATTGCGTACTGACAAACAACTAAGCTATGCAACGCAAGGGGGCCATTAATCAGAAGAAGAGGTTTATGTTAACTTTGGATCAGCTGCGAAGGAGGAACTTTTAGCAGTGCCACAGCCATTGTTGAAAGAGTGTCAACTTAAAAAACCGAGTAGGACACACAGCAAACACACAAAGAAGGGGCTCTGGTGAAACCTAAACAAAAACCCTTTGAACTTTATACTAACCCATAATGTGTGAAATTATGCTGTGTGAATGCTTCTTATCAGCAAGAAAATTCTCAAATATTCTCTACTTTGTGTTGGTGAATCCTTTAAGATCTCATAAACATACATTTAAGTTTATGTTTGGAAAAAAAATAAAGTTGAAAGGTTTAATGTGAATGCTTTTTCAAGGCACTGTGATCTTACAGCTCAAGTTCTCTCCCTGAATTCTTATTTAGTTATAAAAACTGTTAAGAAAGGGTCAAGTCCACTTCATCTCGGCCAAAGGTCGCAGTCTGCCTCTGGTCGTTTGTTACTCTGAGGGCTTGTGCAGCTTTGCCATAAAAACTTAAAGCAGCAGTGGGAACCGGTCCAAAGAGCTGACCCTGGACGCTTCAGGGAGAGAAACCCCCTGAAGACCTTCGCTGATCGCAGGAACACCTCGATAACAGAGCTCCTCTTTAATTGCATCCTACGTGTGGTCCACCTTATCTCCGCTGCTGCAGCCAGTGTTTCAATGTGTGTGTGTGTGTCAGTGCGGACGAAAGAGCAGAAAGCAGCATGATAGGCAAGATGATGGATTTGATGAGCTCCGGGGTTTACAGCTCTACCTCATACTCTCTTCACTAACCCCGAGTTCAGGTAGATAATGATGGACAGATGCAAATCTCTAATTTGCCCACCAACACATACATTTTCTTCCCTGGAGAAAGGGAAGAAAATCTTTTTATCTCTGGTTTGAATATGAAATGGTTCAATCAGCTCTTTCCTTGAGAAGAAAGATACTCAGATAATTGTAGTTGGTCAAACAGCGGCTGTGCAAAAAATTACTCAAGAGAAAACTTTGAATTAGCCTCACTGAACTGCATTGCAAATAGATGCGATTGATAGGTAACACGTGGAGCAAAAGATCAGAACCTTCACCTGCTTTCTTCTTGATCTGGACCAAAGTTTAGATTTTTCCTTCTCAGATCATGTATGCCACCAGCCCGTACTCCGACCCAGTTGTTTCAGCAGACCTCAATCCCCAGCCAATCATGGACGAGGAGGAAGGTCTCATATGGGTGGTGGGACCCGTGCTGGCAGTTGTCTTCATCATATGCATCGTCATCGCCATCCTTCTTTATAAAAGGTGAGGAAATTGCAGCACATTAGAAACTCACAACAATCTGTCACAGATAGAAACGCTTAACGTATTCTAAATCACAGAGCCTCCACCATACCTAACAGTGAGGTGCATGAGGTGCTTTTCTTGTGTCTGCAACATTTGTTTCAAACAATAACCCCCCAGATGTTTGTTGTTAAAACGTGCAGTTTCAATCTTATCTGACCAAAGAACAAGGTTTATTTCATTATAAAAACTTTGAAAATAAAGAACTCAGATTCTTAAAATGTATGTATTTCATACACTATTATTTATGCTGTGTCTTTTTTGGGAGGGGAGGTCACTACATCAAATTGTGAATTTTTCGCCCATTCATTTAAAATTTTAACTATCAGCCATTTAACTGCTTTCATTAGCTTCTATGTCTCCTTAGTTCTGGGCTATAAAGAATAATAAAAATAAAGAAAAGGTATGTTATTTTGAAGTAAAGCTGTAGAAACCCTGTTTACATTAGGGGTGGTGGGAGTTGGCTTGGCTTGCAAACAACTGGTTGCCGTCTAATGGTTGTTATGGAAACATGTTGAGTCCTAATGCCTCTTTTCCGCTGAGAGGGACGGCTTTGGTCGGTGCGGTTCGGTACCCCGTTTTATGGTCCGGTGTATTGAGGAGAGCATTTTTGGCAGAGTTGCTGTCACTGCCAAAAAGTGTCAGTGACCTACCTAGTGGCAAGATAAAGTTGGATCCTCGTCCAGCCTGGTCAGTCACAGTTCTAGTTGTTTTAATTCTAACTCTTACTGTAAATTTGGCCAGGTTTTAGCAAGCAGCTATTTTCTTGCAGCCATTTCCTGATTAATAAAGATGAACACCCGTCTGGATTTTCTAAAAATGCCTTGTTCTCCTCTTGTTCCCACTTTGAAGAGTTTATTAAAAAAAAATGTATTTGTTCACCGGGGAATCAAAAATGAATCCATGAGGTAATAAACTCCTAGACACTAATCAATTTACTAGAAGAATATAGTTTAGAAAATAAAAGAATATTGTTTTGTAAGGTTTGTTTTTTGTCAGCTGATCCTACCGCAATATAATAATTAAGGCTTTTTTACATCTTCACCAGAGTGGCTGATAATTATAAAGGATGCTGTATGAGCGGCAATAATGTCGTGCTGAATAAACTGAAACATTGAAACAAATTCCAGTGTTCAGATGTAGAAAATGTGATTTTTACCTTTAAGCCTGAGGCGCATCGATCCTTGGACTAAGTGTGACCTTCCTTCTCAGTAATTCACATTAATTCTAACATGAGTAATTCCAAACATGCATCTACCCGAACTGTCAAGCCATCAAAGCTCAGGCGCCCACAGTCCTTCAAACAGACACGTCTGCTGACTGAAAGTTAATCACACGCCTCCCTCCACACACACTCAGGAACTCTCTTTAAACTGTAGCAAACACTGCTGTAATGCTCTTCCCACTGAATGAAAATATCCCCTGCCCCCCCTGTATTTTTTTTTTTCTTTTAACTGGAACCCCCTAGTGATATTCTGAGGCCGTAATGTCACTGCTCATCAGTCAAGCGTAGGAGGGAAGAGCTTTGACTATCTGCTGCCTGTCACTGCATGTGTGTGAAGCTTTCAGAAGGACCCCGGGGTGTGGGCTCGCTTCCCAGCCATCCTAACCTTCCCCCCTCCTCTCCCCACACCTTTCACCGCTACCAATCCAACTGGGAAACCTGAGCTACAGAGCCTCATTTTTGACCTTATGCTCCCTTCTCCTGTGTCCTCCTGTTCCGCCAGGAGACGCACAGCCTTTAAACATGCACCTGCACACATGTACGCTCCCGCGTCATTCACTTCCTCGTCCGTCTCCTCCAGCCTTCTACATAACCAGCAGTTCATTCAGTCAAATATCTACGCCTAAGCATATTTTCATGGGAGCCCTCAAGCTATAGCTTGTGGAGAGTATTTTTTTTTCTTAACATAGTAACAGCACAGCATGTCTATTAAAAATCAGTTGTAAATAGTCCTTTGCCATATTCTACTTTTCTGGATTGTCACTAGCATCAAAATGAGCAAAAAAACTTACATATTTCTCTAAATTAAAACTAGAAAATGTTTCATGTTTTTCAACTTAAAAAAAGCAACAACAATGAGATTCTTTTTTTTTTTATTATGATTTATTTTCTTTAGCATTTGTAAAAGTCTAGTAGATTTAAATATTGATTACCAGACTAGCTAGTGACATGCATGGGGACATTTAGCACTAGCACTAGGTGATATTTCTCTTGAAAGTCAATATTTATAGGCTAGAGTACAACTTTCATGCAACAACACAACAAAATTGTGGTGAGATCTGCTGAGCCTGGACATAAAAGTAAATCGTACACCTCCAAATACAATCATGGCAATAAGACTGATGGATTTTCTTTCAAATGAAAAAAAAAAAAAAGCCCACCACAAGCGTGTGCCCCATCACGCACATTTCATTAAACTCAACGATCCCACATGTCGTTTCATATAAAATACCAAATGCATGAATCTTTAGTGTGCATCGTTTCTGAGATTTATAAATGCATAAAACAGTGGAGTACAGGAACAGACAGACATGCCAATTAGCAGTCAAGAGATGACTTTTATGCTTGAACAAGAAGCAATCAGCTGAAACTGCTTGAAATAGCTGAGATACATTGTACGAATCTTGGCTGCACCTGGGAATCTGTAGTGTTTGAAACAAAGAACCTCAAGGCTGCATAATTGAGCATAATCCCCCGAAGTGAAGCATCACTAATCTTGCACACAAAGCAAAAAAAAGTCAGGCGAGATGGATTAATTTTTTTTCTTGCTGCTTTTGATTTAGTTTCTGGAAGTCTCAGTAATATTAAAACTTAAAGGTCTCATTCCCTAATGTTGTGTTG
The DNA here is from genome assembly GCA_010277075.1 of Poeciliopsis retropinna. Taxonomy (NCBI): domain Eukaryota; kingdom Metazoa; phylum Chordata; class Actinopteri; order Cyprinodontiformes; family Poeciliidae; genus Poeciliopsis; species Poeciliopsis retropinna. The sequence goes on from VMRM01000019.1 coordinate 7,989,673, forward strand.
CCATTTCTTTTTTTTTTTTTTTTTTTTGCTGACCAATGGAGCAGCAAACCAGACAGGTAAGAATGCCAAAGAAATTAACAACAAAAAAACCAAAGAACTTCTTGGTCAGTTTAGTTCTTTTGCATGTCGCTAATGAACACATCTTTCCCCTGCAAGAGAGGCATGTTGCACATGTAAGAGCATTTTATTTATTTATTTATTTTGAGACAGAAACAGGAAAATATGCATAACTGGGCATTGGCAGGGATGAGATCATCACTGTATGGTTTTGAGCAAAAACACAGTTTTGTGTAAACATTTTGATTTAAATGTTTGCACAAACATTTAAATCAAAAATGTGGAATATCATCTTAAATACTTGCATGTAAAAGAGGACAGCAACAGTTATTTATACTACTGCTAAGAAAAGCCAGAATTATGAAAATATTACAAGAAGAATCTTAGCCATGACATTTATTAGTTTCTGTCTTACTAATACGTGGACTTATGTTGGCAGGTTAAATATACAGGCTATCTGCTCCAGCAGGGCCTTCAGTCAGCTGCTTAACAGACATCTACTTTGCCTACTGTAGTTTCAAAATATTTTTATATTAATACAAATGTTAGATGCCACTTACTTAGTTTTGGCACCATGACTGTTAGTTTTTTTTAAACCAGAAATATTTAAACCAGGGTAAATTTGACTTTCTTGTCATTGAGGGAAGAATGTTGTAGCCTTCATTGAGTGAGCTGACCAGCAGTGTGCAGGCAACAACTGGTGAATTGGGACATTACTGCAATACTTGGAAGAACTGGAGAAATGTCTGTTGCTCTGACAGGTTGTGTTGCATAAAAAGATGGTGGAAGACTGTTTGAATGGTTTGATGACATTTTTTAGCTATTTTTAAACTTAACATTTTAAAACCCTGGAACGTCTTTATACCAGTAACTGGTCCGATCCCTTTGAACTCAGATGTGTTATTTAACATTCCACATGTGACCTTTGGTACAACAGTCTTGTTTCTTCCCTCATTTCTTCATAAATCACTTCTAGGACATTTGAGTTTTCTTGTTGTTTAGGAATCATTTTTTATGCCTTTGAAGGTTTGTTTTTTTTAGTTATGCTCAGGTATTGGCAAGTTTTACTATTAGGATTTTAGGAGAATTAATTTTTTTTCTTCTTTGCTAAACTACTTTAGTCTGACCTATTAATTAAGACAAGTAGAGGCTAATGTGGTGATGACATCATAATATCAATTCGTCAAAAAAATCTTTTTTGGACAGTTGGTACATAATTTGTTGCAGTTTCTTTTGTCAAATATAAAAAACATACCATTGAAAACCCGGAAAGACAATGACACTTGAACATCCTCAAAAGGATTCACAAACTGAAAACAATTGTTGCAGTAGCTCATATGGTTGATTATGCTTAGTGTACAGTGGTCACAGTTGTGCACTTGTTAGCATTCTTGCCTTGTAGCTAGAAGGTTGTGTCTCTATGTACCTTGCCTCTTACCTAGTGGGAATCTCAGACTTGTGACTTGTGCATCAAGTTGTTTAATAAGGATATAGTTTTAATTGGGGCTTGTCCAGGATTCTTATATTTAATTTGTGATGACATCAGAAACAATGATAAAAACTGGATATTAAAGGCTTTAATATCAATTTAAAAAAGCAAAGAGAGACTTATGTAGGATCTGGTCTCATTTTAAACATGAGACCAGATTTAGAGAAGCAAAGAAAGTAGAACATATAAGATCATAACTTGGCTTTTTTAAATACACTTTTAAAGCTTAAATGCAAGAGTTTCCCTGAATCGACATTAAAACATTATGCCTAAACACAAAAAGGATAATCCTCAAAGAGCAGTTAGCTGAAAACCTGTACAGTAGATTAACTAAAGGATGATGATTTTTTGTAATATCTGTCTCCTGTTGTTACTTTTTTTTTTTTAAATGACATACTTTTGTACTCCTTGTCCACTTTCTTTGTTTTAAAGCAAATTATGGATTTCATGCTGAAAATGAATGAGAAAGTTGAAGTTCAAATAAAGACCAGTAAAGTTCTTCAGAAAGGTTACCGTAGTATTAAAGACTACTTTAAATTATTAAAAAAAGCATGCTATGCAGGCTACGCATAAGAAATAAGGACTGGTTTTGCACCATGCTATATAATTAAGCGTATGTACATTAACAAACTCTGGTTTCAGTATAATGCATATAAATCATGGCCCCAACAAAGCTTCCAATTTTCTTAAAAGCTGAATGCATGACCTGACACTATCACTGAAACGTGAACATTAAGCTTCACTAAGGCTGGAATTAACCAGCTAGAAGCTATTGTACTGCAAGCCATTATACAATGAAGAGATGTTACTCAGACTATCCCCTGTAGTCCTGCATGCTGAGAGAATGTAGTCCTGTCAGCTCCTTAATTACATATTTCCCCTCATTATTCATGGGACAACAAGGTGCATTTTGAGGGTATACAACAATAGAGGGGAAAAAAGCATCTGTTTTCTTGGCTGAGATAATTTGAATTTGTTTTATATCCTGCAGAAAAAGAGCAGAAAACGAAGCCAGAAAAGGCAGCCTTCCAAACAGCAAAGAAATGCCTCTTCATCATCCCACGGATCCGGTTGAGCTCCGGCGTCTTAACTTCCAGACACCTGGTAAGTATTCCAGATCAAGTGTTGTGTGAACAAAAAAAAAAAACTGAATGTGCATCTTGGAAAAATGGTCTGAATGCCACTGATTGCTTTCTTCAAGGGAACAAAACCAAATATTCCTCTTCATTACCCTTTCTTGGCAAGATTGACACTGAACAAGGGAGTGTTTTGTACAAGAGGCCGTGGACAGGTGCTCTGAACAGACAGAGAGGGTCAATACTGACATCAGTCTCTCTGGAGACGCCTCGCTGTGGAAAATCTGGAGGCAGGAAAACAGGCTCGACACTTCAGTGGCATATGTCGTCCCTGTCTGCATCTGGGTTGTACAGGTCATTACAGCTTGTCATGCTCACCCAGAATAGCACAGACCTGCATTGCAGGAGGCGAGCAAAATATGAAATTAATCACAGTTGTGTGGAAACCACGAGCGGGGGAGAGAATGACGAAACCCGTGTTTCTGCAGCTTCGAAGGCGTTCACATTTTGAAGGCATTCACATTTTGTCACATTCTAATCATGCTGAGATTCTATCTGGTGAGCCAACACAAAGTAGTGCATAAAACAATACAAGATTGTTTTAAAATTATTTTCCTACAAAAATTTTAAAAGTGTGACATCAATTTGTATTTATTCCGCTTTACTCTGATACCCGTAAATAAAACCCAGTGCAACAAGCTGCACTTAGAAGTCACCAAGCTAGCAACGAGAGTCCACCTGTGTTTATCGGATTCTTGAGCAGGGATTGAGATTTGCCTTCCAGCAGGACAATACAGCAGCCAGAGCTACAATATAGATAAAAGCATTTTCTCTTGTTATAAAAACCCAGTCATAAATCTTAAAACATCACTTTTTGGCAAGATCAGCATTTTGATGTTAACAGGATTCTCCAGCCAGTCTGACTGCGCAAAAAAGAATGTCTGCAATCCTGAAAAGTTGCAGCTTTAATCACATTTTAAAACCCATTTCAAATGTCATTCTACTTCATAATTTCATACTATTTTGTGTTGGTTTATCAAATGACAACCCAGTTAAATGTTCCAGTGTGACAAAATGTGAAACTTTGGCGAGATGGCGTATTACCAGGAAAGGAGATACATAATTTTACCGTCTCACGGGCCGAAAGTGGCACATTTTAATACAGTTTAACTTTCTCTGGGTCTGACTGCTTCAGAACGGGTGTTCAGACACTGCCAATAAAGTTGTAATATGAAACACGTACTTTTCAGGTCAGCTAGCCCAAAAGGGGGATAAATTATCCCAGCAGGCTCATTTGTGCATATTCAAAAAGCTCCGTCGGGATTTTAGGGCCATTACAGATCATTTCATCCAAGCAGAGGAGTATTTTTACCTCAGCCTGGAACTGATTTCAACCATCCTTCCACTATTTTTCTCACATCTCAAGCCCATCTTATTTTTTTTTTTTACTTACTTGGAGCCAGTATCTTGGCTCTCTGAAGCTACAGAAAGAACCAAATATTTTTCTTCTCACCACAGGACCACTTTCCTCTGAAGTACTTCTACATAAGAACACCTCTCTCTGCACTTCCCCTCCTTTTCACCTTTTCACCCCTCTCATTGGACATTTTCATCTTAAGGATGCTTGATGTCTGAACGATGGCATGTCAGGAAAGGCACTCTCGTCGTTGCACCTCACCCCCCCCCCAATCCCTTTAGTAAAAATGGATTTTGAGTGGCGGACTGCAATAAAGGCAGTCCTTGCAGTCGTTTGAAGGGATGTATAAGTGGGTGTGAAAACGTTGCAGCTTCCATTTGCTAATGCCCACTTGTGCCAGAAACCAGAATGAAACGTAGTGTCGCATAGAGCGCCAGGCGCCCGGCTTGGAAAAATAGCACGTCCTCTTTTCGGTCATAGCCACAGTGAAACACATTGCTTTGGTGGACATCTATTCCTGGACCTTTTTTACACAACCTTACTATAAATTATTTATACGTTGTAATTCTGCTTCGTGAAATCAAATCAATCTAAACTGCTTCGGCACATCAAGTCTGTTAAGTTAGTTTTAAATTATTGCAAACTGGAGATGGCCCACTCAAGATTATTTTATCCTAGTCATTTGATGTAACTTGTCACATAATACTGCATTAAACCAAGTAGAACGATTGTATGTGTATGTTTGAGATCTAACGTTCTAATACAACTTGCTTATCAGCAACGTTCTGGATTCTGCATTGTTCTTTGATGGCATGTGTTTTTTTTTTTTTTGTACCAACTGGGGTTTTTAATCCAACACTACGGTGGGTTAAAAAAGTTTCAACTAAAATATGTATAAATTCTTAATCTTACTTCCTCTGACGATGATCATCTTGCTTTAGCGCTAGGCTAACATTAGCATTTCTCCAGGTTTTGATATGACTTGTTGATAATTAAGCTTGTCATATATCTTATTGGAGGTCCAGCTATTTATTTATTTATTGAAAAGAAACTTACCGGAAAAATTGTCCGACTTAAATTTATTGCTTTGTTTTAAAAAGTTCTAGAAGCTAATTATCAGAACTTCATCTGCTGTCTGTGTAACCCACAAAGACAAAGACAGATGCCTGAGTCAGAACTGGTTTCATGAGACCATGTGCTTAAACACACATATAAACATCATTCTAAAGGGAAAAAAAATATTTAATTTTGTAGGGGAATTAGACATTAGTTACATGCAAAGAAAATAACATGCATTTTGTAAAATGCAGTTTTCCATGCTGCACACACAAAAAGTACGCTGTCAGTTTTGAGTATTGACCATCAAAACATGGCCACCCGTCTTGCAGGCTAAGATTATAAATTGATGGCATCAGAATTTGAGGTCCGTCAGACAAACCTCCTTTTGATGACACCAGTCATTTACAAAGGACTGGTGGCTTGATCAGTGCATCTCTACCAGTTATTCTTCAGAAATGTCCCTCCAAATGAAATTGAAATGAAATTTTTCTTTAAAATTTATTTTATGTAATAAAACATATTTTTAGTTGGGATTAATCCTTGTGTATATAGTCTCTGTTCAGTAAACAAAGAAATTATCAGATCATTCAGTCTACGTCTTCCCTGTGAAATTACACAGTGGCATTGCAATATTTTGTATGTTACTAATTTCCCATATAGAATAGACAAAATCAGTTATTTATCCCTTTTCTACTTTTTTTTTTTTAACTAAAAACAGTCATCACATTGCTGTGACGTCTATAATAAAGTTAATTTCACCCATATTTCCTCCACAGGTTCAGGTGCGCCCAGTCACCCCAGTAACCTCCATTTGTCAAGTTAGTTGTTCTCGATTATGCTTTTGACATAACCCATAATTGTTTTCTTTAGCCTCAGTTCTTTCCTCCTTTTGTTTCTGCTACGTTTTGTATCCACATCCGCATCTAATTCATCACGCCTTTAACACCATGACATCGCAGGAGGCAGAGTTTGAAATGACATCACTCAAAGCAGATGTCAGTAGCCTAACATTCAACATGTGATGTTTGTGTGTTTTGGGGATGTTTGTTTCTGTGCACACGCTGTCATTGCTAACTACCCACTGCGTCATTATGTGTGAATAACGTTTTTCTCTCTCCATAGGGAGTGGGGGCTAAAGTGTGCTCGATGGCCTCTCATTGGCTTTTGTGTCTCTTTATTAGCATGATCACTGCTTTGAATAAACAAACTAGCCTAACAAGATTCACTCTTCCACCACCACCTTTATAATCATATGCTGGTAATTGAGGCTTGTGCCTGAGCGATGATCAGTCCATCTTGTTGTTTTTGTTTTTTTGTGACAGGTATGGCGAACCATCCTCCAATCCCCATCATGGAATTGGCTGATCACGTAGAGCGCCTGAAAGCCAATGACAACCTAAAGTTTTCGCAGGAATATGAAGTGAGTGTCAACTCTTTGTTGAGACCATTTAAAAATGTAGTTCTTCTTGTGGTTCTTGAGAGTCACTTAAATATTAAAAAAAAAAAACATCAAGCAAAAGTATATGTCTGTTATAAAGTTTGTATGGAAATATTAAGACCAACAGTGTTTCCAAAGGTTTTGGCCTCACAAAGTTGAGTCAAGATTCTTCATAAAGTCGGTCAAACTGTTTCTTAAATAAAATATGTAAGAAGTCTCATAATGAGGATGCATGAAGAGTAAAACAAGCATAATGTAGCCATCTTATGTTATAACTGTAGAACCTAGAAGTCTAAAGCCCTTTGGGATCATTTAGAAAATTCTCCAACAAAATGAATTATTCCCTTATGCAATTGGTAATTTAGTACTATGCCTTTCATAGATCCTTAAAAAAGAAAACCTGCAGAAAAGGCCCCAGTTGCATTTGAAAAATAATTACCACTACCCTTTTCTGCTCGTCTCTCTGTGCTGATCATTCAGCTCCTCCATAATCTACGAGGTCACCTTGTGGGCCTCAAACTGCCAAGCTGCCAAATCATTAGTGCCGCTTAAGTACCTTTCAATTCCAATTTCATACTGCTTATTTCAAAGCAGTGGAAAGCAATTTTATGAGCACAGTGTAATAAAGATTTTTATATTGTAAGCAATGTTGTAGCCCATTGTTTGAACATATTTTGGTAAAAATCACACTGAGCCTGACTTTCCATGCCTTTGTTTAGGATCGATTTGGACGGGACATATTGATAAGAAAAATATGTCCTTGGAAGGCTAATGTTTGGGGTAATTGTGCTAAAATTAAAGGGTTTAGCTCGGCAACGGCAAGAGTATTGGATTCTGGTTTTTTTTGTTTGCTTTTGGAGAAATCTCCATCTATACTTTCTCTGGGATCAGGCTACAAAAGCTTTGTAATACCTAAGTTTTGCCAGTAGTGGGTGATACCGTAAGTACTAAATGCATCAAAATTCAATAGAAGAAATTCCTGAACATGGCTAATGTAGATCTGGGCTAAAGATTTGACCTAAACAGTTGTACCTCATGTTTTCCTCAACATCATTTATTCCTACCCACAGTCGTATGCCCTCTTGAGCTTAAAACAGAAAACGTAGAGGATTTAATCATCTAAATTTTCAACAAAATCATCAGAAGATCTCAATATTGCTAATGACCAGAGTTTTATGGTGATATTCTATAAGTTTGAATTTGATTTTGTAATGAATTAATTTATTTAAGTAAATTGAAACACGTTATATAGATGAATTACACACTCACCCGCAGGACATTTTTCTTTCCAGCTTTGATAATCAGTGATCAGTTTTGTGACACCATTAAAAAATATTTACCAATAGAAAGTTGATCGGTAATTTTAGTTTGACGAAGGGTCAAATTTCAAATGTCAAATTTAATGTCATATACATTTTCCAAGGATCAATCAGAAACAAAACAAATGGGAAACAATGTAGACTAAAACGATGATGAGTCATAATTATTCATTATTAGCTACTTATTCACTAAACAGAGAAATAAGGTTGTGCACAGTAAATACCAGCCTTTATGAGAATAAAATTGTTTATGGATAAAATAACTGAAGTACGAATGGACGAAATGGCAGCATAATTAGATGAAATAGGGGTAGGATTTAGCAAACCAATTAATTTACCTGGAACCTTATACCATTCTGACTAATTCAGTCCTCTTGTCTGAGGAAGTCATTTGTCATAAAATAAAAATCTATCTACCAATGCAATTTGTGAGTATTTTTTCTGTTTTACCTATTTATTTTTTCAAAACAAAAGTAATCTTTAATACAAAAAACTTTGGGTGTAAACTTATTGCCGCCACTGTAATGCTTTTAAGCTTGAGGGCTTGCAGTGTTTAGCATGGCTAGTGTAAGTGTAACGTTTCCATAGAGTAGTATTTCATTAATATTTCAAAGCCTTTCTGCTTCACCGTGTTTGTGCAGCCGAGAAGGTCTTACAGCTGCACACACACACACACACACAAAAATCAATATTATGCATAACAGAAGCACATAATGTACGTTTTCAGCTTTTACTCTCCAACAAATGTGCTATTAGAGTCGGCAAAAGCTAAAATAGGATCTGGGGTCAACTGAAACATCAGACATACCAGGCTGAAATATTTATGAGTGCTTTTACTTTGGGGAAAAAAAAACACATTCTAGCTAAACAGGACCTGGATAGTATCTGAATGCATAAAACCATGTATGGCCCAAAGTTTTTCCAGAATACTCTGAAAGAAATAAATTAAACATAAGTCAAAAACATCAGATCCAACTTTCATTTGCAGTTTTATTGCTGAAAGGAGAATTTAAGAATGTGGAAACCTCCTAAATGTTAACTATCAATGTTCTCTCATGTAATTTTTATTCATCTTGTATCAAAACTTTTTTACTGTGGTAACAGTGTGACGCTCTTCTCCTTTTCAGTCCATTGACCCTGGTCAGCAGTTCACCTGGGAGCACTCCAACCTGGAGGTCAACAAACCAAAGAACAGATACGCCAACGTAATTGCCTACGATCACTCCAGAGTCCTACTCTCAGCTATAGATGGTACGCCTCCCTTCCTAACTGCTGGATTAATTGTAATGATGGCCTATAGAAACATGTTTTAAGACCTCCTGGGCACTTTTTCAATTTACACTTTTAAATTTCATTACATTCATACATGAGAATCTGGTGGCGGCTCTTATGAGAAACGCCGGTACATGGCAGTGATGTTTGTAGTAAACATTACCTGTTCATTTGTGTTTTTGTATTTTTTGCCAATAAAAAACAAAGTAGATTCTACAGGAAATGTCATTTTATAACATGAACATACAAAAACAAACATGGCAAATTTGGTTGCAGCTCAACTGTCACATTCTGACATAAATTATCTTTATTTAAATAGTGCCTATTCACTCAGTTTAAATCATTTCAACATGTTATATAGTCAGAGTAAAATCATAGTGTATATTGATACACAAACTGGTAAAAAGCTGTTTATCTAAGAAATTTCAGTTGATTGCAGTTCGAGAGTTTGTAGCAATCCCACCTTGTGAGAAAACATGTGGTGACAATGGAGAGGAACCCATCCCTTGAAACAGGAAAAGCCTCTGCCAGAACCAGGAAGAGCAAATGGCTATCTGCTGTGACAGGCTAAGAAGGGAGTGCAAGGAGAATTCACAGTGTTGATGACAGCAAGATCTGAGTCAATGTCTTTGTCCAGGAGAGAAATTAAACTAAACACAAAAGCACTGGGCCATGAATGCTTGCTTTCACCAGGAGTGCTATTTATGAAAAGAATACACTGACTTAATGGTAACAATAGCTCCATTAAGAGCTTTTTTGAGATGTACTTTCTCTGAAAAGAAAGTTCACAAAGTTATTGACAGCAGTAGCAATGGCAACAGTCCAAAGGAGAAAAACATTACTTTCTAATAAGAGTGTACAGAAAGTCAAAAAAGGCAATATAATATCTGTCAATAGCAACCATAGAGGAATTCAGCTACTTCTGGACCAGATATACTTTTGATGACCAGGAGTGCTTTTTATCTAAAGTGAGTTCACAGAGTTATGCAAATACACACAAAGCTAAAAATACTTCTTTTTTTTTTTACCAGGCATACTCTCTATGAATGAACGATTGAATCAGTAGTGTTCCTTTACAGCATAAAAAGGACAACTGTTGGTGTGAACATGTAAAATGTAAGCTGCAGTGTTAAAGGGAGGTATGAAATGACATCTATAATGTGTTGCACATCAGGGCTCCTTATACATGAAAAAGGCTCTCTGAAACTTCCCTCCAAAGTACTAACTCATTCATCAGTTTACGATTAAACACAACTGCACCCACACAAACAGCTATTAATTAAGCATTTCCACTCAGCTGCTCCCATGGAAGAAAATGAGAAATAAATAAAATATTAAATGGATAAAGTGACTTAGAGAGCATCTTTTTCCAGGCTATTAGAAACCGCCCACAACTTAAAAGTGTTGATGGCGCTCCATTAGTGAGCCACTGGAAAAAAAAAAAAAAACACATCAGCTGAACACACTGCTGCTTTCAGATGAACACAAGAAACGGTTCTCTATTCCTACTAAAGCCTTAACAAAAGCCTTTTGGCAAGCAGTGCATCTGTTTATGTTCTCTGTGCAAACTAGTCCACAGAGAAGCAAAAAAGGGATTTGACTTTAAAGCTAAAAGTTACATATGTGGACATTAATCGGCAGGATCTTTGGAAAACAGGTGTCCTGTCTGCGATGACTTCACTGTATTCACTCAAGATGTCTGAAAGCATTCATCAAGTTCTGCTGAATTAAATTGGCTGGCCTTGATTAGTTTATTATTAGTTCTACTTATACCTCGGAAAGTTTATAGAAGCACTTTAATTAATTACAACATACATGAAAGGTTTATTATTTCAGCAATCCTATTCAAATGAGAATACATCTTAATTTTAATGATTATGGCTCACACATAGGGCTGCACAGTGGTGAAAAATCAGACAAATCAATTGTTGGGGGAGTATTGCAGAGACAATATCAGTTGCAATAAATCCACATGTTCCTCACTGCTTTGGTTTCTCATCTTTGCTTCCAAACACCTCTGTGACATTTATCATCCAGGAGACTGTAATCTCTGTCAAAAGTGAGCATCAGCTGCACTGACATTCTGCACACCAGTGTCATATTCAGCCTGCTGGACAAGGTGCAAACTCATGAAACTTTGAGTATACTTGCCAACAAATATTATGTTCCAGAGTTCTGTGCAATATTAATACTCTGAAGAGATGAAAATATAATAGCAACAAATTAAGCATGCCTTCTTAGAAAATTAGAATATCACGTGAGGGCAATAATCTTTCATTCAAAAAAATGTTATGGCCCACACACACACTGCTAATTCTACTGTTGTTTAGCATCCACCAAAGCTTTCTGGTCAAATTGTTGGCAAGTTAAGTCAAAGGGAAGAAATGTGGTAGAACAAGATGCACAACATAAGGGGTAACTTTACTGGCAACACTGTGTTGTGTTCAGCCCATCTAAACCAGAGAAGATCTCATATGGAAGTGAGAGAAACGTCTGTACTGCTGCTTTGTGGGCTTTCATAACAAAAATGAATCATGAAAGCAACCTTGATCAGGCCTTCCATGCCACATTGCATTGATGCATTAATTTATGCAAAAGTAACCCTGACTTCAGATTCCATACAATGCATAAGTTTTAGCAGGCTGTCATATCTGTAATAAAAATAATAATTTTTTTGACAAATAACTGAAGTTTATTTGTCAAATTGAAGCTCGACATACATCACATATTGTGAAATTAATCTATATGATTTTTACATTTTGAACCAAATTACTGAAGTAATAACCTTTTTTTCTCCTGAGTTAGAGACATGAAACAATCCACATCTTTTCTGCTAATTGGTATTTAGCTTGGATGCTGCCATAAAAACATATTTTTTGTTGTTGTTGAAAACAAAGAGTTTGTTTTTTGTAACTCTTGGTTTTATTTAAAAAATAAAATCTAAAAACAAGCTGAAATCTGGATGTAATTATCAAACCTTCAGCATGTTCTTTGAGATACTTTCATCTTCCTCCAATGAGGGTTGAGCGCCAGCTGAGCAACGTTGCAAGAACATCACCGTTTTAATGTCTTAATGGCTGCATTGACTTAGAAAATGGAGAAATTTACAAAAATCCTGAGTGACAGAAGGAATAAAAGAAAAATCCATTTGCAAATGTATATTTAACCAACTTGCCTCATTCTCATTAAACCACCATAATGTCTGTGTTTGTTTGTGTGTGCTTTTTTTTTTTTCTTTTCAAATTGAGAACACCCAAGGCTTAATTGTACTTATCCCTTGTCCATCATAGAAATGCACAGCCGCCTGTTTCTGTGTGGACGGCTTCAGCGAGGGTGGGAGAGAAAAAAAACAAAAAAAAAACAATGTGGGTTGGTTCTTTTAATGTGTTCATATTCCATTTTCTTTCTCTTTTACACTGTTGAATGAGTTACCTGAGAGTAAAAGGAAGTCTGAGGGAGAGGAAGCAGCTGGAGTGAAGTGGAGGGGATGAGGAGAGGGGGGGTATTTCTCTGAGACGTGGCGCCCATGCAGATGAGACTTATCTTGGTCGACCATGTGTGCGCGGAGCCCCTAAACTGCCAGTCCTCAAGCATTGACTAGCTGTCAGCTCTGTCTGTTTTGCCTGGATTCGAAAAGGCTGCTGCGCCTTTCATTTATTATAAGCAAAGGGAAAAGGGAGAGCAGAGCTGGGGGAAAATTATTTTGCTACTTTCTCGTCGGTTTGTTTTTCTCCGTGTGAGACCGAGCTTTATCTGTAAGTCAGTTGCAGATATGGAATAGGGAAATGTGTTGTTGATAGCAAACACAAATCCCTTCGGACGGGTAACAATCCCCCCCCTCCCCCCCAAAAAAGGAGTGTTTGTGCTGCGTTCCTTACAGAAAACATTAGTCCGACTGAAATAATTTCAGGAAACGCATTAGAAAGTCTGACGATGCACTAAATAGGCACAGTGACGGAGCTGTATGGAAAACAAAAACTTACACAAACATCAGGATTTCTGTACAGTCTGGAAAAGTTAAGTCTTAAGTCGATAGATTTTTTAATTTTTTTTTTTTTTGACATCCCATTTACTTTCTCTATTAAACTAGTAACTTTCCTTTCCATCTCTAAGGAATCCCTGGAAGTGACTACATCAACGCTAACTACATAGATGGCTATAGGAAGCAAAATGCCTACATTGCCACCCAGGGAGCGCTGCCGGAGACATTTGGTGAATTTTGGAGGATGATATGGGAGCAGAGGAGTGCCATCATTGTCATGATGACCAAACTGGAAGAGAGGTCGAGGGTATGGGACAAAAATGGACACCTGTTTATATCAAACACAACGCAATTCTCCTAATCATAAAAAAAGGCCTTCCTCAACCCTGATAATATGTTGTTGTTCGATAGTTTTGACTCATTGTGGAATATAGATTATCGTGATCTGGAAGAGTAAGTTTTAACTTGTGCTCACACTCGTTGTAAAATATATTGATTCAGCAGAGAATGATCCAGTTCATGTTTGTTGAGGGAAAATATTTTAAGTCTTAGAAATTACGGTGATAAAACTTTTCCCTCAAAAACAGTGAAATGACAGTGAGCAGGAGTCTGTCATTTTTTTTCAGTACTTACAAAACATTCTGGCATTGTCAGTCACTTTTTTATGTTTATTTTGATCCTCAAATGCTGCCACACAAATAATTGAAGAGTGGCAGGAGCTTCTCCGATGCTAACCGCACCAGAACTGCACTTTGAATTGTTGAATTTTTCTAAACAATAAAGATTTCTTTAAATATTGTTAAGTGTTTTATGTTTATGTTGTACTTTATGATACAAGGAGGCCAGAGTGGCAATAAAGCAAAGACGCTAATATGACTGGACGTTGTTTAAATTTGTAATTATAGATTAAGTCGTGACAATTAATAGCACTGCTGGCTGCATGCAAATATCTCAGGCCATTTCATTGATTGGGAAATTAAAGCCAGTCAGCAGGAATGAGGGGTGAGGAGGTCAATGTTTGTTTTGTCTGTTATTTGGCTGTGCAAAGTGGTCCTACAAATATCAGATAGAGTGACTTGCAACATTACTTATTACATTTTGTTGAGTAAAAAGCAGAAGGTTCAAGGTTTAGTATTCACTATTGTGATTTTACGGGGTGATCCAATTCAAAGTAGAGCCTAATAATTAAATAGAAGTGAGATACTGTAATAAATGGCATAATAGTAATTAAAAAAAACATAGACATGTGGCATGCAGTGTATTCATTATCGCTTACTTTGAAAACTCTGATTACAATCCAGTGCATCAGCCTGTCTAATTAGTCCCCAATTGGTCAACAAAATTCAGTCTAAAATGTAATCTTAGTAAATATCTTGCTATATTAGGATTATGTACAGACACAAAGCCAATTGTTAATCTGTGGTCAGACTTGACTTGACAGGCAAACAAGGAACTGAGATTTTGAACAAGAAACACACATTTCCAAAAAATACGTTTTAAAACCGTGGATTATTTTCCTTTTCACAATCATGCACTACTTTGTGTCTAAACATGAACTGATTACCTGAAACATGTGTATCCTGCAGGTGAAATGTGACCAGTACTGGCCCACAAGAGGGACAGAGACCTACGGTCTCATCCAGATAACGTTGCTGGACACAGTAGAGTTGGCCACATACTGCGTCCGGACGTTTGCACTTTTTAAGGTGAGGATTTGTGAAGTTTATTTTTTTGTTTGTTTTGTTTTTTTCCCGGCAGGAAATGCATTAGTCACTTCCGTTTGTTATTTCAGAACGGCTCCAGTGAGAAGAGGGAGGTGAGGCAGTTCCAGTTCACTGCCTGGCCAGACCACGGGGTACCGGAGCACCCCACGCCGTTCCTCGCCTTCCTCAGACGGGTGAAAGCTTGCAATCCTCCAGATGCGGGGCCCATGGTGGTGCACTGCAGGTGGGAAACATCACAGTTTTACAGAAACATCCTGAAGCATGAAATTGACTTCTTTCCTCTCCATTTGCTGGAATGAATAAATGAATACATATGACAAAAAAAAAATCACTTTCTTTGTTACTAAAGGCTCATATTTGAGTCATTTGTGTACTGATATCTAAAATAAAATGCACTAAAATGTACTACATTACAGCCAAAAAAGGCCATCTAGCCACATTTTCCAGAAAGCACTCAAACTTAGAACGTGTTTGCAACGTCGTACCACGAGCACCAGCTATATTTCCTGCAGCGATCCTCCCACTCAGAGACAGATACAGGCTGACCTGTCATCATTCCTTTCCTGCATCAACAACCCACATGTCTGCTCATCTCATTTAGGTTGATACATCCAAAACTCGCTCACCAACCTCACTTCCATCAACAACATGAGCAGTGGGGCTTCCCATCAGTAACGGAGTCTTCTGGCTTTTCTTAACTCTCATACTCATCGTGGGGGTGTGGGGATTAGGAAGTGGTGACAGTGTAAAAGATACAAACTTTTATCAAAGTGACAAAAAAGGAAGGAGGATTACTGTAGAATTACCACATGCTGAAGTTAATTAGTGCTAGTTGCCGAAAAGCTCCCCCCCAAAGAAAGACTTTAAAGTCTGAAGAAAAATATGGGAATTAATGTCACACTGCAGATTGGGATTTTAAATTCCTCTGGCTTCCCATCAGATAGTCATGTCCACCATCCAAATCCCCAATCAGGGCCTTTTTATCATTCTGTGTTTCATGTTAAATAGAAGAAACTGGTATATTTACATGCTTGCAGAATAACACAAAGCTAGTGTTGTGGTTAAGCTGTTAAAAATAGGATAAAAGTATTTTGTGCTGATTAATTTAGTGCAGATCCTCCTGCTGAAGCTGTTTGTGCACATGCTAAAGGCTTAAAGCATAGCAACGAGCAAAAATGAAGCGTGAATGCCAATAATTTACAAACAGGACCATTGTGCGTGGATGTGACGACACCTTTCTGTTAAGGCATTGTGTGTGTGTGTGTGTTTTGTTTTTAGTCTTTTGAGTGTTAGAGCAGGCAAATGCAAGCAAATATCAGTTATTAAAACTTTTTTTCATTTTGGGCACATAAGACTGAATTGTGGTTTTTAAAATATTTTTTCTCAAACTGATGTTACTATGAATGTAGCCTCAGTCAGGTTCTTGCTGCCTATATATACATCTGTTTGGTTTCATGTCCTGATCCCTTGTTTGAAAGAATAGCACTACTTTCCTTAGATAGACATGGATGCTGTTTTGATTTCATACATTTCCATTAACAGTTTCTATATAATGGGACAAAAAATTAGTGATGAAATGGAGCATAGTGTGTCCTAGTGAACAGCCTGTAAATGATGACAAAATAAACGAGGTCTGCTGTTGTGCTTGTAGTTCTTCTATAAAAATGTGTTGCACAACACGCCATTGGACTGAATCGATCTGCACTTTTGCACATAGCCAGGTATAACAGCCAATCATCAGAGCTGGCTTCCCTACAACCAAAGACGTAACGCTCCGTGAAATTCCAGCTTCACTGACAGGTTAAGCAACATGGGAGAAACATTCCCTGAGGAGAAGATTAAACATAGCCCCTTTTATTTCCGATAAAGCCGAAAGAGTTGACACAATCTCAGAGTCAAAATTTCCTAAGGCAAAAGACCAAAATCCACTGTTGTTCCCAAAATGCTCATCAGGAAAAAGGAAAAGGACAGCATGTTGCGTGCAAATGTGGAAAAGAACAAAGAAAACTGAGCATCCTTGAAGAGTTCTGTTTTTGCTTTTTTCTGCCACAGTTCAATGTTTTGACCATGCTGTGAAGTAATAGTGAAAACTGGCAGTCGCTGACAATCTACATGTCCTTAAAAGAATTTTGGCCAAGTCTTTGTAGAACTGTTTCAACCTCACAGTAAGATATTCAAACTTAAACGAATAAAGGTCAGAGGGTGTCTCAAATAGTCACAGATTTTAGCTGTTCCTGTGGGAGGGTGTGTCCGTAACCCCCCAGGAACATCGGGTGTCAAATGTAATTCATAAATTAACACGGGGGCAATTTTTTTTTTCCACACAGGGCCAGGTTGGTGTGGAGAGCTTCTTTCCATTGAATGAGATCGTTTGAAAGCTGCTGTTTGCATTTCGTTATCTTTGTCCAGTATTATAATTTGTTTAATCTGGCTTTAAACAAATCATTCAACTGGATAATCAAAAACAAATCGTATGGTTTTAACATCACCATTGCATAAAGCACACCAGTCATACTGCTGTTTTGCTCACAATTAAGTGTATTTAAAAAAAACGCCTTAGTTTAGGTTAAAAATAATTTAATGTTCAATTTTTGTTCACATACAATTGAGTAAAAGCTAGCCCTCAATTTGCGACCAAGATACCCCAGTGAGTTTAATTTATTATATGTGTGGATGTTTTTATAGACAGAGCAGCAAAAAAAAAAAAAAAAAAACAGTGACAGACCAGCTGACAGCCAGAGATTTGCCAACAATACATATGTAATTGCTTTTACTGCTGCTAATGCTTTATCTTCACAGGACCCATTGCAGCTGTGCTATGCGCTGCTTTTTCCTCCCCTTCCCACCCCCGTATTCCCTAAACTCCTGGAAAGCATATTAGCCTGACACTTTCGTGTGTGTGTGCGTGTGTGTGTGTCAACGTCCGAGGCGGCTGCTTTTGAATAGCTGAAAAGGCAGTGTCAGGTCATTAGCGTGGTCAGTGCGCCAGCTCCCCTTTAACTGCCAAGCGTACTGACAGCTTTCTGCACCAGCTCACCCCGACACCCCATCACTTCTCCAAAAAAGAAAGGAAAATTACACTTGCCTTTTGTGGTCTTACACTTAGTGGGGGGAAAAAAAAGTGTAGCCGATGTGTATTTCTGCAGCTCAGTCTTTAGAAAAACTAACTTGAGGGCGACACGAGTTCAAGATGAGTGTCTTCTCCTCACCTTCCTTTCCCATTCCTCATCTTCCTCCGTCTCCGTCCGTCTAGCTCCACGCTGTCACTCTGTCATTTACTCTCTAGCAGGTCATCACTCTCCCACATTCAGGGCTGCTCTGAAGAATGTTTTCTGCTGCAGCAAAGGAAGAAATCTATAGGGTTTTTTTCTATCCTTACACCCAAGGGGTTTTAGGTGTTTTCAGACCTGGAAGTGACTCATTCCTCAGATTGCTCCCCAGGGATACATTTACATTTCTTTAGGGCCCCCCAAAAAAACTTCCCCTTTCACATAAGTGCACTTTCTAATTTCACCCTGGAGCAGTGAGGGGTTGTGTCAAAAAAGGCAAAGAAATTATTCACTTTCATCCATTTTGAAAGTGATCATCAGATCATTTGCTGTAGCCAGTGACTCCCATGTGTGTCTTTAAGCCGTTTGCAGCAGCACGGTTTCTCTGCTGCAAGGCACATTAACTACACTCGGCCCCGGGGGACCAGCTCCGGTGCCTCTTGAGCTCCGCTACTCAACCTATTCTGTTTCTCACAGCAAATGAAAAACAAATGCCTCTTCAAGAGGAGGAGGAGGAGGAGGAAGAGGAAGGCACACAGGGCTGCCTCACCCCTCATAGACACATACACCAAATGAATTGAATAACCTATTTGCTTTTGTGAGCCAAGTGCAAGGACTTGACTTGTCAAGGCCAAGCTCCGTGTGAGGTAGAAGAAAAACAAATAAAATGTACAACATAATGCATTTCCCTTGCTAAGGTGTTTGACTTTATTTTATCATGGTTTGTGTGCTAGTCCAAGATAACGTAAGGCGTAACTGTGACATGCATGTAAAATATTACATAGTTGATGATAGTTTTTACAAACAAATAAACTGAGACTGAATTTGTTGTAGTTTCTGGGCCATTCTAGCACCTGCCTATGCTTTTTTTGTAGTGGCTTCATCAGGCTGATGTCAGATCTCCTCCACACTGAGCGTTTTATAGACCAAAATGTTTAACTTCAGTCTAATCAGACCAGAGCACCAACTTTTTATTATCTCCATGGCTTGTGGTAGTTTTTATATGGTTTTCTAAAGTCAGCTTTTTTCTCGCCACTCATCCTTAAAGGACAGATTTGTTGAGTGTAGGAGCTTGATGAATGTTTTCCCTGCGCAGCCTGTAAATTTAGGGAGGCCACCATATCTTGGCAGATTCGTCTACGTTTTTAAATGATGGCTTTTACTTTTCTTTTTGAACTTCGGAAGTAGGTTGTAAAAGGAGGAAGTAGGGGTCATTTACGGCATGTGTTTTCCTCTTTCTTTGCTCTTCTTCTTCTTGCCCAACTAGACCACTTCAGCCACAAAAAACTTAAAAAAAAAAAAGCTTCTCTTCACTCTCAGCCCTGTTCTGCCTGAGGTGCACCTTGTTCTTCATGATTTTGTTTGTTCACTACTGTCCTCTAACAAACCTCTGTGGGCTCTACTCACTACTCAGATGCTTTTGAAAGCAGTTGGTTGCACTGGATTTTATTAAGGTTCATACCCACCCAAGGTCGCATGGAGCCTTAAGCAGATTTTGATTGGTCACCCTTCTTCTTCTTATAGACGTCATTATCATTAACTGTTCAAGTATAGATGTCATTTTGGAGAAGGGGTGGAGCCTAAAAGCTCTAACAGATAACTGTTTTGTTGCAGGCATAAAAAGTAAACTTTGCTGAATACAAAATAAGTCATACCTTCAAATTGAAACACCTCATAATTTATCTATGCTGGAACCTTAAAGTCAATCTTAATTGTATCCTCATTCTTTCAAAATAAATACGAAAGTTGTAGATCTATGGTCGGCATTAAAATGCAAGCATGTATGGGAGCCCTCGCAATAGTTTCAGGTTCTATAAATTGTTTTCAAAAGACATCCTCCTAGTTGTGAATGTGGAACATACAAAACATTTCTAAACCACCATCGGCCTGTTGAGGAGGCTGCGTTCATCCAGTGATTCTGAATCTGGCTGCAAGGGCAGGTCAAAGAGAAACAGTAAAACAACTTTTCTTTCCACTCGCACATTTTGCACATTAGCGTGAAAATGCGGCAGCATGAATCTTAATGAAGAGTCCTGCATTTCAGTGCCTCCTAATAAGCCCTTCTGCTGTTCAGGTGCACTGTACTAATCTAATAACCCTAATTGTAGTCAGCTGCACTTCTCCAAAGTTGTCCGTCACCAATAACAAAGCCGGGAAAATGGACGCTCCTCTCATGTTTGCAGCAGTGGATCACATTTACTGTAGTGGCACTTTTCTGAACCAAGAGATAAAGGTGGAATATTTCTGTCGCATAAGTGCATTAACTTCTGATCAGGTGGAGAGCACAGGTGGGGTCTAGAGGCGAAACAGTTTGGAGCCTGCTACAGGCTGAGTGCCAGCCCAGCGCCACTTCAGATTCAATTATGGTACAAGTTTAATGGCTCATTGTACAGGAGAAAACTTGGTGGAGAGTGTAACTTTTGGCCTTTAGCCGGAGAAATAAAAGATGCCTCTTCCTCTGTTACTGGAGATCAGGCCTGTCACATGCATTATGTGTAACAAAACTGCCAATTCAGTCCACTGTCCATGTCAAACCAAATCCAGTTTCTGTATATTTGCATTGAAGGGCATAGTTTCTTTCAATTTAAATGGGCTTTTTTTTTTTTTTTTACTTTTAACAGGAAATACAAATGTTTACAATCAGCTCTTACAAGAAGACTTGGGATTTTTTATTTTCCCAAAAAGAGGAACATCGGTTGTTATAGGACGCAGATGAAAAATGTTTAGCCTATGATCTATTTTAGCTCTGGGCATAAAAAACAGACAATGATCATTTTACTGGCAAAATTTTGAAAAATGTTGGCATGTAGAATATGAATGCATGGCAAATTAAATGGTACAGAATGACAGACATCACATCCAATTGATTTTTTTTATTATTTTTATTTTTTATATTATTTTTTGCAAACTGAACCTGCAAAGATGATTCTATTTTATAGCAGCAAACCTAAGACAACAACCAGAGAAATCACCCTGGGAAGAAAAAGTTACATCAACTTGAATCACCCAGTAAAACAAAATACTGCACCGTACATCTTCCATAAAAGTGTCTGACAACATACCTCTGATTGTTGTGATCACAGTGCCGGGGTGGGCCGCACCGGCTGCTTCATTGTGATCGATGCCATGCTGGAACGTATCAAGCACGAGAAGACCGTGGACATCTACGGACATGTAACGCTGATGCGCGCCCAGCGCAACTACATGGTGCAAACAGAAGACCAGTACGTCTTCATACACGACGCGCTCCAGGAGGCCGTCAATTGCGGCACAACCGAAGTGCCCGCCAGAAACCTGTACGCCTACATCCAGAAACTGACCCAGATAGAGGGTGGAGAGAATGTCACTGGCATGGAGCTGGAGTTCAAGGTACAAATAAGAACACGTTCACATAGTGTCGTCCCAATTCTGTTTTATCTCTGTATTTGTCTCTAGATATTATATCTTTCTGTTTGCATTGGTACTCCTGTGTATCCAGACAGAGTGGGGCTTCATCCAGGATAGACAGACTACTAAACACCACTGAGCAAGTCAGCGGAAGAGGAAGTTCAGCATAAAACCATTGAGTTGTAAAGATTGTAAACAAAAGTAATGGCAGCAGTAACTCCATTAATGACTCTGCACAGCAACGAAGCATTGAATTAGGAGTACTTTATAGTAAGGGAAAAAGAGAGAAAACACAAAAATATGAACAGTATTTAGATATTTCTCTTGTAGTGTACCTTTGATATCAAACGCAGTCCGCCTCCAGAGAAGCATCCGTCATTGCGTGTACCTATCATTTTGACGCTCATTAAGTTCTCCGTCTCTCCTTGCCCTCACAGCGCTTAGCCAACACTAAAGCTCACACGTCGCGATTCATCAGTGCCAATCTCCCCTGCAACAAGTTTAAGAACCGCCTTGTCAACATAATGCCATACGAGTCCACACGAGTGTGTCTTCAGCCCATCCGAGGAGTGGAGGGCTCAGACTACATCAATGCAAGCTTCATTGATGGGTACAGGTAAGCTTCAAGGTGCAATAATTCAATTAAAACTGAGATGATTTTTTTAAAGTTATGTTGCATGGTTGCATCTGATTGTTTCCTCCAGGCAACAGAAAGCTTACATTGCAACACAGGGACCGTTGGCGGAGACCACAGAAGATTTCTGGAGAATGCTCTGGGAGCACAACTCCACCATTGTAGTCATGCTGACCAAGCTCAGAGAAATGGGCAGGGTAATTGATACTTCCCTCCATAGCCTTTGTTCTCACAGCTTTATAGAACAAAAATATACAATACAATGCATAAAATATTCCATAAACCTCCTGTGAAGAGGAATGTTGTGAGTCACTGTGGTCTGTTTTTCCAGGAAAAATGTCACCAGTACTGGCCGGCAGAGAGGTCAGCCAGATACCAGTACTTTGTGGTGGACCCCATGGCCGAGTATAACATGCCCCAGTATATCCTGAGAGAGTTCAAAGTGACTGATGCCAGGGTAAGCAGAGATTGCTTGTAAACTAAACGTTGAGGATTAAAACTGATCCAAGACTGGGTCGTAACCCGTCTTTGACTCCACAGGGCGACTGGCTCGCCTAGAGGTCAGCTGGAAGATTATAGCGCTTTAGTCGTGCTGCTCTTTAATTTGGGCCTCTGGTGCAGCAAATGTCTAAACACAGAAAAGCCCACACAAATAATTATCAAAGTATCAAATAATACAGTTTCCTGATTTTTAATTAGCTGTAGAGAAGGTTTAGAAAAACAAGGTTGAGGACTGATTTTAATTACCCAGATCTGTTTGGATTAGTCATTACATCAACACATTGGCATTTTCTCAAATATTTGTTTACACCAGCTTGTGGCCTTAAGTGCAACAGAAAAGTAAATCCAAATTTGCGCAAATCATGACACTTGTCAGAGTGTAATAAAAAAAGAAAAACAAGCTAAAATGCAAGTGATGCCGGCAGCAGCGAACTGCCAGTTTTTAATTCCATCAAAGGCTCAGACAGATAAATGGTGCAGCATCCCTCCTTTGTGGAGCGTGTAACACTGTGTCGTCAATGGGATTGGTTTCCTTATCAAGGAGGTAGAACATCACTTAAGCAATGCACACCCTCAAACTAAAACTCTCCCCCAAAACCTGTCAAAAGCCACACATCAAAGCAATCAACATCTTCAGTGGTTATATTAAATACATTTGGGTGTAATAATGAAAGGCTTCCTTTGATGCCACCTTTGCGGCACATTTTCAAGACTCACATTTAGTAGGTGAAACCCAAAAGCTTCGACACCACATGGGTCAGAGTTATCATAAACAAACGAAAGGTGCCATCAAAATGAACATTTTAGGAATCTTAAACGTAATTTTCTCTGACAAACGAATGAAGTTGCTTTTATCACATTTGCTTTAGTCTTTGATCTACAGATATCAACAAGTAAATTCATGCTGCCTAAAAGAGACTGTGGATATCTTAAGCAGATTGCATGATTCAAATATCGGCATTTTGTAGTTTTTAGCATTGATTTCATTTTAGATAACAAACATAAAAACAGTCCATCTTCACAGTACTTCACATCCACAAGTTTTTATAATGCAATAATAAGCAATTAGTTTGACCAGTTTGTTGCCATATATAGATTCTGTATTAATTGATGACCAGTGTTCAATGATTTTTTAAAAAAGTCTATTAACTATTTTCGATGTATATAATAACCAGATGACGTATAAAAAAAACTTTTTGGTAAGAACAACTTTTAAACAATTAACATGTAAAAGTTACAATTTTCTGACAATTGTTTTTTGTATCAGACTTTACAGGGTTGAGTAGTTTCAGAAAACATTGGTTTCTTTGGCAGCAATTTCAGTTCTAAAGACCATGAAAGATATTTATATCACTGCGTATTTATTTTCCTTCTGACTATTAAGTGTGTATTGTTTTAAGACGAATGACATTGCTGTAATGTAGAAAAAAATAAACTACAGATGGGTGTTTTCATTACAGGTCAATATGGCTGTAATATGTCTCACCTTTTCTTCCCCGTGTTTCAGGATGGACAGTCACGAACAGTAAGGCAATTTCAGTTCACTGACTGGCCTGAACAAGGAGTGCCAAAATCAGGAGAGGGTTTCATCGATTTCATCGGCCAAGTACATAAAACAAAAGAGCAGTTCGGCCAAGATGGTCCCATCTCAGTCCACTGTAGGTAAGTGGTCAGGCAACATTCCCAAATGCACTGGACCTCATTTTTGAATCATCATGCGAATATTAAAATTTTGAATCGCAACATGAACGTCTTCTCACTTGCTTGTCCGATTCGCACAGCGCTGGAGTTGGTAGAACCGGAGTTTTCATTACCCTCAGCATCGTCTTGGAACGGATGAGATACGAGGGCGTGGTAGACATCTTTCAAACAGTGAAAATGCTACGGACACAAAGACCAGCGATGGTACAGACAGAGGTGAGCCGGAACTGTTAATACTCTGAAAATACAATCAGTGTGGATGTCTTTGTGTGGCCATGGAGGACACGGCTTTTCTGAAAGCGTAGGAGTCTCATCAAATCGGCTGCTGTGGTTCTAACAGATTATCTTACCCCAGTTGTGTGAACGGTCTCGGAAGATTTCAGGAATCCTCCTGAGCTAAAAAGATCAACTTAAGCAAGCCTTTGTCAAAGAGTATGATTAATTTAGTAGTTGAACATGTCTGCAGTAGCTGTGTGCGCTCTCAGCTCCAGTCTTATTGCATCATTTCAGAAACAATGGCAAGCTGTAGGTATTTTCTTTTTTTTGTTAAGTTGGCTATATTAATCAAAATGCGTAAAATAAGCTATACGAAATGATCTGATTTAAAAGGCACTAAAGTGTTCTTTCTTTCCAGGATCAATACCAATTCTGCTACAGAGCCGGCTTGGAGTATTTGGGAAGCTTTGATCACTATGCAACGTAAAACGTCCAGTATTGGAAGATAAAACTGGAGGGCCCTTTGGGAGAAAAAAGAAATCCAAGCGAGCCTCTCTTCTGAGCCATAAATTCCTGCTTGAGAAAGTACTCCTTAACTCCTTGCTAACAATTCATTTAAGTGTTGGATGTGCGACATGACTCGTCAAAAAATGAAAAAGATGATTTCCGGAGGACCAGTAATTTCCCCCAACAAGCCCAAATAAAAAGAACCTCAGCTTAAGACGAGCGTGAGGGTGGGAATCCTGACTATTGAAGCATCATAGGGAATTACCTTTTCTTTTTTGCTTCAAGGATCCATTTTGGGGCTCATAAAACTAAATGAAACCAACGCAAGAAAAAAAGTTAATGAACAATAATGACGTCGTCAGAAATGCATCAGTGATTATGACCCATAACGAGAGACAACGAGAAGCACACCGAAATACAGGGGGAGGCAACTCAATGCACATTGTACAAAAAGAAAAAGAGGAAAAAACATCAAATCTGTTTCACAATCAAGTCCACACATCACATCGAGAAGATGATGCTTGGTCCACAGGAGCAGAACAGACTTAAAGTAATAATGAATAAATAAATACCCCTTTTATCTGGTCGCAATGTTGATTCATTTCAGTTTTGGGGGAGAGGTCAAAGTTAAAATACAAAAGTATTAATTTAGTTTTTTATTATAAAGTTGATGTGCTTTTTTTCAAATGTCTTTTTCTTTTCTTTTACAAAGAAAAAGCGTTAAAACATTTTTTTAAAGCTGTAGAACTGTTCTAATGTACGTGCTGTTTTTGCAGAGAATCCATTTGCTAATTTTCATACACTTCAAAAATTCACACCATCCATAATGTAACTTCCTTCAGAAGTTTTGTTTTTTGTTTTTTTTTGGGAAATTTTAGTCTGGAATTGTTCTTATATTTTTGTCAAGTTTTCTGTCAACAACCACTCACATTATAACCTGATTACTTCCATTTGATTAAAGGGCATATATCATCAATTTCTACAACTTCTTCAGTTGTTTTCAGGGTTGAAACTTCACGTAGAAACATTGATTAGCATGTGGTCAAAGGATGAGAGAAGGACAGCGCACAATGCAGCCGAGAACACAGATGAATGTCGCCCGAACAGCGATGACATCACATCTCAAACACCGAAATCGGGTGTAAAGTGAGACATTAAAACTAGTTTTCGCTGAACAAGGACCACCAGTATATTTTATATAGGCGAACCACACAGAGCAATTCTGTCTGTTAAATGAACAAACTTTCCTACAGTAATATCCTCAGATGTTGTTCCCAGGACAACATCTGTCCATCTGGACCTTCTCTGACGTTTAATGTTGTGGATGATAGAGGAAATACCTGAGGTGTGTCCTCACAGCAGCTGGAGTCACATACACCCTTTATTTGGCTCAGACATAAAGAAAGAAATTAAGCACAGAGGGAAAAAAAACCCAAAAAAAACATTTTCTTACCTGATGAAGGTCCTAATAAACAGCTGCGGTTGCCTAAATGTTCTGGCTGTTGACTCCCTGGTGGACCTGTCTTTTGTAGATGTACCATGAAGTGCGTTTTCTCATTTTTCAGATTTGGGTAGCGACATCACCTAAAGCCGGGGCCAAAACGCATTTGCAACAGACTGTTTTCGTGAGTATTTACCTCCCACATTTTTTGCATAGAAGCTCTTTGAAGCAAAAGTGCTCACTTCGTCCTTTCTGTAATAAGCAGCCACGCATGCGTTCGACAAATTCCTGTGTCAAAACGCTTTTTCGTGTCAACAAAACAATCCATTGTGTTCAGAGATTTCCAGAAGGTGCCGTTACAGTCACTCTGTCATCATCCACATATGGTAGTGCCTTCCTGTTTTAATGGACGTGACTCAGAAGGCTCGTTTTTGTTTCGGATAAGTGCATTTTTAAATTATTTAAGAAAAGGCAGTTGTGAATTGTTTCATACTTTGAAGCTTTTCAGGTTTTCTGGCTCTAAAATCTGATGATATATGCCCTTTAACCGGGGCCTTGTGGAATCAACAGGGGTGAGCAAAGTATGAAGTTGCTGCTACCGATTATCTTGGTTCTTCCAAAGAGAAAAGAAAACATGATGAATTTGGTATGAATATATAACTATATACTGTCAAATATGTGAAATATGTATATCAAAGTATAGATATAACAATATATAAAGTATATAGTTTAAAAGTATATAAAGTACGGATTGTGTTTGAAAGCGGGGACTTGTGTGCCATGGGGGAGACAGAGATTTTTCACTGGAATGCACATCAGTAAAACAAAACTATTTTGATTCAGTGCATCTTTTCTTGTGCAATAAACATGTTTTAGATTTAGATTTCCCCCCCCCCCCTTTTAATATGTGGCGATGTCATTAACTCACGACTTTATGATACCCCCCCCCCTCCCTACAAACAGGTGGCAGTCAAAGCGATGCTGGTGCGTCTTTGCTTTCAACAAATAGCTCAGACAGTCAGAAATGAGTGGAAATCACACTCAGTCTCCACACAATAGGGCAAGGTACAAAGACGTCAACTTATTCAGTTAATATATATATATATAGTTTATTTTTATTTTTGCATCTAGAGTGCCTTATATTTATGCCTGTTTTTGTAATGTTTTATTTACCATTCATGTATCCTTTGAGTTTTCTCAGCATTTAGTGGAAATTAAAATGCAAAGTTTATTTACCTTTTAGTTTTTGTCACATAATGAAATGATATAAATATATGTATATATATATATATGTATATATATATGCAAATAAGAACATTTTAATGGTCAGTTTTCATTTTCGTGGCCTTACAGAGGCTGAGGGAATTGGAACAAAGTAACCACTGCAGAAATTTAAAAGCAGCCCAAAATACAAAAACAAGTTCACAGTTAGGGGTGGGATGATAATGTAAAACTAAACGTTAAATTTGAAAAAGATAAATGCTAGTCTCCGAGCCCAGCATACAATTAAGTGTCAACTAACATTCTCAAGTGAATTTTGTTTACACACAAAAAAAAAAACAGAAAAAACAAATGGATGCACAAACACAGGTCATCAATGACTGGTTGTTTCTTTATGCCGTTTGTCTTTACGCAACACCTCAGAGCAGAACTAGAGACAAAATGTCCCTTCTGTTAAACTGACAATCTTTAACAGTGTGCCATCTTCTTTGTCTCCAAGTTAAATAGAAGGTTTTTACACCGGCTTGAGCAGCATTACATCTTACTCTCTAAAGCTTCCTGAGAGCGGGGTTTTACCACCAAACTGTCACAACCTGAAAGAACCGACTCTGACTCTTGTAAAATTAATATCAGGGGCCCGACTCTTCGTTGATCCAGAAGGAAGTCACACTTAAGTCGTCTTATTTTTCTTTGGGAAGAGCTTATAGATTCTGCCTAATTAAGACATAATCTAAGAAAACACTGAACTCCAATGTTACCAAAAAGTTAGTGAGCTCACCGTCTCTCGCCTTCTGCTTGTCTTAATACCACCAGTCACTTTGTGGTTGTAGGGCAAAGTAGAGCACAAAGTGGCATTCTTCTCTGAATGTATAAACGCAGGTTGTGATTGAGATTAGAAATGCTGATTTCTGTTTTTAGTGTTCATTTTGCCCTAGAGGTAATTCATACTTTCCCTCTTTTGGTCTTTTCATCCCCAAACTTTGGGGGTTGAAAATGAGCAATTTGACACTGAACATTTCATACTGACCGTAAACCAATTAGTATCCACTTTGACCATAAATAATTTAATGCAATTCCCTTTTATTCAGTCATAAGTTTCTGCATAGGAATGTGGATTTGAAGAAATAAGAGAATGATGAGCCAAAATTAGGGACTGGAAGCCAAAACAATTGGAAATGGTTCGAACATCAAGCGATGTGCAACCGAATAAAATGATACCTAAAATTTTTAATTACTGTTTGTCTCACACATGATATACATAGCTTACATTGGTACAAAAATTGGGTTGAATGTAAGAGAATATATATATAAATTATGCAATATTTTGCTTTATTATGACAAACTTTATTCCCTCTCCACAAGCTTTAGCATCTCAGCTAATAAAAATGTACATCAGGTAGGTCTACTCTAACTGGTTACATTTATTAGTAAGACAAGCATAATTTCCCAACACTTATAATCTTACAAAAATTGGATTCAAGCAGCTCTTTGACATTGTGATGTGATGATGATTGGTTTTCAATATATTGTACTGGTTTAGTATCAAAAGAAAGTAAGTTGGGACAAAATGGCGACTCTTGGTACAACAGTAGGAGAAAATTGATCTGGACCCTTCAGATCACTGTATAAATCTGTTTCTATAAATAGCCGAAGCTCATGAATGCCACACTGCATGTTTAAAACATCACTTACAAATTAAGCTGGTGATATTAAGGCATCTATTTGCAGACCAGTACTGTAACTAGCATTGCACCTCCCCACACTCTGACCACTGACAGACATCGAGAGGATCAGACATGTGCGAGAAGAGTAGCCATATAACCTCTGGTCAACATTTAGGTTTCCACAATAAAAGTTGAAAATCGATCACTCAAGTCTGTTCTGACGTTTATAAATTTAACTGCAGAGATTTATATTTGGGTGGTGGGAAGAGCTGACTACAGTGTGGTTCTTTGCCAGGTGAGAACCAGTTCTACCCACCGGCTTTGAAACTGGTTTGGTGGAAAAACCCCACTTGATGGCTTTGTGGATGTGCATTCCAGGTGCTTTCTTTCCCTTATTTCCTGAAGCGGCTCTGAGTTTTTGTTTTACTCCTTTTCCTGATTGTTTTGTCGCAATAGTCTCGGAACATGTTCATTTTATTTATTTTTTATTTTTCCCTCATCTGATTTTCCTTATCAGTTAGTTTTTCATTATGCACGGTAAAGAATTTGCAGAGTGGCCAAAACCTGGCCGAGTAGGAAGGACTTGCACTTTCTCTTATCTTTGTACTATGCACTGCCCTATTGATTCTGAACCCAATAATGTATTACTTGAACCCATCTCTTAAAAAAAAGACAACTCCTCAGACATTCACTTTGTGTGTATGTAAATAACACAGAAAAGGTATCGACCTGCTCAAAAGACAAAAAAATAAAAAGAGTTTGTGGCGAAAAGGAGCATTCGCTCCGATGCCACCATGGTTTACTCCAGCAGATGACTTCAGAGAAATCTGTTCCCCCAACCATCTGTTCTTGTGGCGTTGCCATTCGAGCTTGGAGTGTCATTAACAGAAATAAACGTTGTGTTCTCTGCTCTCTCTCTCTATCTATCTCTCGTCTGGATGCATAGACTGATAACTAAATAATGAAATTGTAAAAAGAAAAAAAAAAAAACATGGCTTGTTAAAAAGATTATACGATTACCTCTGATTAGTTGTAAGCGTAAACTGTTTCTTTTTTTCTGAATGAAAGGAGTGCTTTTTATTTTCTTACTTAGGTTACATTGGTGGAGAAAGAAGTCTGTAAGAAAACCAGTTCTTTGCTGACACGAGTTCCATTTGTTATAAATGAATTCTATTAAAAAATGTCAGTGTTATGCACCGGTGTTTCGCTTGTTTCCCTCCACCTCACTCTGCCTCAAAAGAAGAAAAAAAGAAGAAAAAAAAAAAGAAAAAGTCCTTTGGAGCCATTTTACCCCCTGCTGGTCGGGGTCCAACACATTATCCACAGTTCTCTGGTGAAATGGGGGAAAATTTAGTCTCACCACATTTGAACAGATTTCCATAGCTCTGTTTTTTTTTCTGTTACTGATGGAACCCACAGTGAATCATCACAGGAACATTTGACAAGTGAAATTCAATGCTTTTTTTTTTTTTTTGTCTAAATTGCTTTGCCTTTCAACCCACCCACCCCCGGTTACAAACTGTGTTCTCAAAGGCGTAATAAGGTATGTTAAACTACACGGATGCACACAAATCATTCAGTCTCATCACGGATGAGACTTCTTTATTCCTTTTATTTTAGTCAAATGTATTTACTTGCTTTCTTCCACCTTTGCCTGCTCCTTTCTTTCTATCTTTGGTCCTTCATTCCTTCCTCCATGAACCACAGCTCTTCATTCCTTCTGTCATTTACTTGTTTCCTTTTCTTCACTCTGTCCTTAAAAGCATCCGTCTCTTCCTTTCATCGACCGTTTATTCATTTCCTTGTTTCTTTTCATCCGTACCTCAAATATTTCTTCCCTGACTTAAGCATTTCCCTCATTCAAACTTCCTTCCTGCAAAGCCTTGATTCTCTCTGGACTTGGTGCACAAAACAAACAGCTTCCTGCTCTGACATAACGAGGGAGGAAAAAAAGAATCAGCAGATGCATCAGGAAACAGTTTGTGAACGTTTGGTCTTCACACGTCTCTGTTGATCTACAGAAAATCGCTACATGAGAATAGCTACTTGTCTGAACTTGGCAAAGTTTCACAAAACTATAACTGTGACAAAGGATGAAGGTCAAAGTTTATTTTGACATGAGGAGAAGGATGGTTAGAGAGGAGGAAAAAAAAGAGTTTTAACTTGAGGCGTCGTAAGCCTTCTTTACCAGGCTTGCAGTAATTTGTTGAAGCTCCTGCATCCATCTAACCAACCAGCCAGACAGGATGTTGTAAAAGCTTAGAAATTTCTTCTGCTGCTTCTATAGTGGTATGTAAAAACAGTGATTTTAATGGCTTTCCATTAGTTTACTTTGTACCATCTGCTGTGTCTATATTCCACAACAACATTTGGCCGCCTTGTCCCATCTCTCTGGCAAACGGTAAAGATAACTCGGTTGCCAGGACAGAGCTGAATGCAGAACTTCGACTCGAGTTTTTCTCACAGAAAATAAACTAAAAATAAGTGGCAGGACTGCATACTATGCCACATGCTGCAGTCCAGGACTTCTGCCTGCCCCGCAACCCAGTGAAAGTTTGAGACGAGTTTCTTCACCATTTCACCTTTCGGTGGCCCGCAGGTAAAGACTTTCCTGGCACTACTTCGGTAACCTCTAGCAGTTCACCATCTGACCTCCACTTCAGTTTCCACAGGGTGTTCTTGAAATCTTCTGGACTGCATTTCTCTTTTGAGAAGTCAAAATCCTCCAAGCTAAAATATCTATCTTTAAATCCTAGCTCAGCTTAATGCAATAATTTTACCCATCATCCCAGCCAATAGACATCCTTTACACCTGAAATATTAAAATAAACACTGCCAGGTATGAGTGAGTTGGAAACATGTTGTTCCTGAACTCACTGTCAGATATTTGTGATGTAGAAAATCAATATTTCAGCCCACAGATTGGTTGAAATGTTATAAATAACAACATGCACTTGCCTCAGACAGAAAACGTTGTCTGAGAGATTACGTGTCAAAAGCACTGACACCACAAGACGTACAGAGATGATGTTCCTGCCATGATTGCTCTGCGAGCGGAACGCCGTTGGCTGCTCTCCGTTTCTGTAAATCACATCTCAAAACTGAAAACAGACTCGAACAAGAGTGAATATGATCCTATCACAATGCACTGTTTTATTCATCCTGATGTTTGATGTCCTCCGCTGTGCAAGGAAGCCTTGGCGTTGCATCAGCGTACATCCTTTTTATTTGTTTTAGCCCGAGCCCCGCCCCGCCCCCCACCTCAAACATCTCAATCATTACTCCCCAGCCTGAGGTAGAAGTGTTGGTGTTACGCAGATTACTTAAGCAAGAAGCCTGGCTTCACTGTGTCTCTCATCTCACACTGTTTTTTTTTTTTTTTTTTTTTTTTTTTATCGCCTAGCATGAACTTGGAGTCTCGAGGGCCCGCGTGGTCATAAACACCTTCTTTGCACCTGAAAAAACTCATGCTGTCGTTGCGTTTTATCTTTTTTTTTTTCCTCCAGAGACGGCGGCGCTCTGCAGATGTTCTGTCTCCATCTCTCTGCTGTTTCTGCAGAATTACGAAACCAATCAGTCGTAGTAAAGTCGTCCTCCGTACGACCAGCCCTCCTTTATACGATGACAGCTTGTGCTTTTGCTCATCGACGCTAAATTTGCTGAAGCATTTTGCCTCGATACAGGAGACCGTGCCAGTCTGAAATGCTCTCCTTTAACTCTGCAGCAACAACAAAAAAAAAAAACCCGTTATCTCGGTCCAAGAGCGTTTAATGACGTCAGAGCTTACCGGCGGTCACTCAGACAGACGCTGGATTTGCTCCCGAAGCTCCATCGCTGTGTGAAAAACAATCACCTGCTCCCACTTCATTAATTCAAGTATTTTGCAGTTTGTTTTACTCCAATTTTCAGTTATACAGCAGGACACTCATTGTGGTTATGTTCACCATGCATGAGGCCATTTTCATATTAGCACTGCTGTGAGCTGCTAACTACTCAAATTAAATGTTATGTTGCAGGTGCATGTTAAGTGCCAAATTAAATCAAAATGAAAAAGTTTCCCCTGAATAAAAAGCTTTTCTCGATGTTTTTCTTTGAGAAGTTCATAATGGCTTCTGGTTCTTGAGAAAGTATAGAATGATTTGCTGTGGCTCTGACTCACTAATATTGCGCGGCACTCAATATTGCCTCCCCTATTGTGTCTCAGCACCTTATTCACAAAGCAAATACGGCTAATTAATTGCCAGTGCAACACATGTTAACATCAGCAGGTGCAAACAATATATGATGATGCACAAGTTCAAAGTGGCTTTTCTAAATCAATAAAGGATGATTTAAGTGAACTGATTTAGATCTGAAACGGAGTGACTCATCCATGGCTTCTTGAACAGATAAGACACTTTAATTGGAACTGGAAATTTATTAGATTTTTGGAAACATGTATTCTACATAAACATGTTGTAGCAATGCCTGATTGTCAGATAAAAAAACAACACTTTATTCACCATAATTACATATTATTTACAATCACTTAAAAAAATTATGCATTTTGGATTCTTTACTTAGAAATGTTTATTTATTTATAACTATTTTTCAACCCTTTGGAAAAATATAGTGGCACTGAAAAAGAAAAGGGAAAAAAACTTTCTCATTAAATAACATATAACACAAATGTGTTTTCTAGCTGTGGAAAAGGACATCCTACTTCACAATAGTGTTAATTTCAGAGATGCTCCTAGTAGCTGTCCACTCTGAAATCAGTCTGAGGAAAATTTGCTTCTCTCCCCACCTTCTGCTATGAGATATTCTCTGGATGTGCAGCATTGTTTCATTTACTTCACAGATTCTGACTCCGTTTCGTACTCTCCGCCATTCCTTAATGGATTGCCTGGTATGTTTAGGTCATTGTAATGTCAGAGGGTCCGGTTCTGGTTCAGCTTCATTTGAACAGATGATGCAGAACTTTTCTCAGCAACCTGCCAATACTCAGTAGAGCTCTTGTTGAGCTGGTCATGAAATCACCTCCATGCTTCCCACTCCCAGATGGGAGTGGACATCTGTCCAGAGCATTATTCCATAAATCCATATCTTTGTCTGTGTTCTCTCTGGTACATTTTAGGATAGCTCTTGTGTTATTTTTTAAAATTTTTTTAGAACGGTGTGGAACTTGTGCAGCCTCTTTTTGATCGTAAGGTACAAACATCCATATTAACAATATCAAAAGGCTGCAGCAATTGCTAAAATGACATTAGCTATTTTGGAGCTAATGTTCAAAATAACAATTTTGGAGACTTAGTCTAACACCTTGCATCCTGTTTTTATGATGAACCTTCCAGATTTGGCTTATTTTTAGGGAGGCAGTGTTTCAAAGTCCTCTACTTGCAGACTTTTTTTTCATACAGTGGGTTAGTTTTGACGTCTGTTTAATTTATAATTTCCCCCAAACCTGTTTTTGTAGGAAAAATTAAAACCCGAGTAGATGGTGTTAATCTGAGGTAAACATTCTCCTCTGCGAGCGCTTTGAAAATTAGACGTAAGAACTCTGGTTTTCTCAGGTTTTGTGGACGGAAAAGTCATGTCATCTTTCAGTGAATCAACCAGGCAGGTTTATTTTCCCTTTTACCGAATTGCATGGTGATTAGATGAAAATGAGAAAGCAATAACCATAATAAAAAGTACTGACACTGTATTTATATGGATCTGTGTTTGTAATATCATCAGGTGAACACGGTCTGGTACAAATCAAACTCAGTAATTTATAGCTCAGGAGTATTTTTGTTTTGCTTTTTTTTCCTTTTCCAAATTTACATTAGAATCAGAATTATTACCCCAATATATTAATTTCTGTTCCTGGTGTTAAATTTTGCATGACTGCTGTAAGACATATGAAACTGCTTTCAGTTGGCTTGGCAGCTGATTAGAGGAGAAAAAAGCAACTGAACGCTGGCAAATGGTTTTAAGAGTAAGATAATATATTTGACCTTTTCCAGCGATAATTATACAACACGAAATTTGATTAGGATCTATGATCGGTGGAAAGGGCCCAAATGTTCCCAAGTGTCTTGCTACATTCGTGGCTAAAAAGTCAGCATCAGCTGATGTTTTGAAGCGACTTTCAACTTTACAGTCAACAATGTCAACTGCAAAACCGTTACCGTGATTTTTATACACTTGTTAGGGGCAAAGCTCACAAATCCACTAACACAGCTGGCTGCCAGCCTAGCTAATATTGCACTTGAGAGCTAAGCGTCTGAGTAAACAGACATTGCACCTCCTGGAATCCTGGCTTGACTGAACTAAATGCACAGTGCAGGGCAAGCGGAGCGTCTGTGCACTGCAAATGAAACAGACAGCTATGGGTGTGTGAGCAGAGGAAAAGCCCAGGGGCCTTTTGCCAGCAGAACGATGAAGAATGTTTCTGTGCAGCAGCGAGACAGGCACCATACCCTGCAGTCGGCCGATGATGATGACCCAAATGGCAATCCTCAATCGAGCGAGCTCTCAGTTCAGCGATGACAAACCCAGATAAAAGCCGACACTGCTGCCAAAGCCGCACTGATTTTGTGTGCATGTCACATTAGAGGTGCTTCAGAGGCACAGAGAAGGTTTGACCTTTAGTTTCTCACTGCAACAAGAATGAAAAATAGAGAAATCCAAACATAAATCGAAAAGAATGACGTTATTGGTTTGATTAAATATTAGTTGGGCTATTTTTTCGTATAGGTGCAAGTAAAAAATGCTTTTCTTGGCACTCGTATTTTCAGCTGAAACGAATCAAGATAGGGAGGAAACTAAACGCACTGGAGAGGGAAAAGGTAAAAACGACTTCAGCTGAAAGGTCGACCGGAGTGATGACGGAAGTGGGGAGGGGGAGTAGGGAGTAATCCAGCCTGGGCCAACGGTTGCCGCAGTGTATAAACCTATGAAGGTTAATTTCTCCAGCTCAGCATCTTGCCAACATCAGAACCTCTGTAGGCCGGCCATCTGCTTTCACTTTTTTTTTTTTTCTGGCTACATTACTGATTTCGGGCTGGCTTCATCTGGGAGTGGACATGAGTCAGAACACGTTCATAAACTAATGTTGAAATGTAAAGGTGTGGGAGGGGTTGGATATGTAGTTATTCTGCAGAAGAAGCTCAAGTTTTTAGTCAGTGAGATATGTTTGCATTTCATTTCATGTACAGCATATTAATAAGAGATTCTACTAAGATTTGAACACAAGGAGCAATTTTTTTAAAGCCTTAAATGGTTTTATTTTATGATTTAAAAGTGTAAACTCAGCCAAGAGACTACATTTTTGAAAAACTATTGATTAAACTAAAAATGTACCCAATCCTTCTTGTTTTTATTCCATTTACTCAGGGAAAAGGTAAAAACGACTTCAGCTGAAAGGTCGACCGGAGTTTTTATTCACTTTAAGAAGCTGTGCATCATCAATATGATAGTGCCTCTCTGTTATAGCAGAAATAACTCAAAGTGTTCTTTGTTTCACAAAATAACATTTAAAATGACACATCTGATGTAAAAAATAATGCAAAGACATATTACTATCATCTGGCTTTAAAATATAATAATATATATGTTTGGCTCTAAAGTGCAAACGTCTTTTTGACCAGTGAGGACAAATATTTCCTCTCTATTGTTTTGACTTTCGATTTTCCTTCCCTTCAGTCAGTTTCTACAATTAAGATGCTGACTTTTGATGAAATCACAAAACACTTTGTCAACTAATCAGAATTGTCCCTTTGCCACACAGAAAAGAAAACTCGAAGGCACTCGAGTGAGAAAATCAAGTAAACTGAGGCAACGTCAGCAACTCCACAGGGCCCCGCTTCAAAAAAAAAGAAAAATCCCAAACTATCCCTTTAAGGCATTACCACATGCGACCTAAATGCAAACCATTGACGTTCCAAGTGGCTATTATTTGTTCTGGATGACAACAAAAGAAAAATATACAATCAATAAGCTATTTGAAGCCATTTGGAAATCCACAGTGCACATCAATTATCCTGTCAACCGTGTGAAATAACAGAAGAAATATAATTTATGAGTTCCCCCCAACAGGTTTTTGTTGCAACCTAAAGCAATAATACACCTCCAGCCTGGTGCTCAGCTCCACTCTTTTCACACACTGCCACCTCACCAAGGGATACTTAGAGCATATATATATATTTTGCAACCTCAGAGGACACTGTGTCAATTATTCTGGGTATGGTCCTATGGACGGCTTCATTCCCTAATCAAAATAAATGGCCAGGGCAGCAGAAAGTGAATGGAGTTAAGCCCCCAATATTCCTTTGAGACAGGCAGGAGGGGGCGCAGGGCCACAAACAAATCCATTACCACAAGGTAAATAGGACACATCAGCAGTTTTCATTTGAATAGTACGAGCCTTGTGACCACCCCCTCCAAAGATGGTCCATTTTACAGCCGGGGACTGATTGCATGAATTTCTTTTTTTCCCCCCTCTGCACGCCACCCTGCAGTCAAACTTACATAATGCATTCCGAGCATGAAAACTCTTCCCCATACGGCCAGCGAAAGCTCAAAGTGGCTGTGACTAACTCACTGTAGCGGGGAAAATCCAGCTACCTGCCTGGAAGATGTGGCGAAAGTGTAAGCTCAAACTTTAATGTTATGCTCTAGCTTAATATGGTCTCAAGAAATTCACGGGAGGATGAGTGGCTGGGGTCATTTTATTCCACCGTCATAAAATTAAGTGTTTTCCTTTCCCCCACACCTTCTCCTGCCTCACCAGCTGGTAGTGATTTCACTGTCGGGGTGTATATAATTTCGGCTGATATTGACACAGTTCCGCTTCAGGGATCTAATTGTTTCCCCTCAGAGAAACTTTAAGGCTCCTGCTGCTTGGTAAGGTGTTCATATTGTTGCTCGCTTTGCTTTTTCGTGACAAACAAACAACGTAAAGTCAACGTAGCAAAAACCCAGTTATGAAAAGTAATTAAGCAATGAATTATGAAAAATTCATTCTGCACCAGGTGGCCTGTTCGGGGACATCTCCAAACAGCCCTTTGCGATGTAAATATTGCAAACACTGTCTGACATTGCAAAGACGACATATTCTCTATATTGTGCAGCCATGTGTATATTATTTAGATTGTCAAATGGTTAAAAACTCCTGGATGGAAATTAAAACATTGTTGTTCATGGATGCAGGCTGTCTGCAGAAAGATGTGGTGCTCTTTCTGTGACTATTTTGTAAAAGCAAAATAAAGGCTGAAAGGAGGGACTGGAAAAATCAGCAGTTAGGGGCAAGATGTATCCTGAAGCAGGAGAGGTGTACCCTGGGTGTCATACAAAGTGTGTGCGGATATGAATGGTCCACAACCACGTGACTGCACTTCAACTGTTCCCCTTTTATTTGGATGAAGTACGTGGTCCTCACATGTATCCTTTCATATCCACTCCACCATGTGCTGACAAAACATTTAGAAAGGTTGTTCTCTTGATTTATAAATCTTGCTAGCCCTGAGCCTTGCACTAATCTTTGGGTACTAGGTATAGACAGGTACAGTAGCTGCTATGTAGCCATCAGCTCCTCCTGGTGGTGGCTTTTTACTATGGCTTGAATTTTGTTTGTCAAATTACATAATTCTGTCTGTGTTTTCCGTATCGCTAACATCATAGGAGCCTGCATATTGGAGATGTTGCCATTACCAGGAGCAATGCATGTTGCCGTGTTTGCACATTCGTGCACCTAACCAAACTGAACACGCAAGCATACTAAATAACATTATTTTATCTTTTTTTTTTTTAAAGCAGCGGTGCTCAAGTCCAGTTCCCAAGAGCTGCCATCCTGCAACTTTTAGATGCATCCCTACTCCGAAACCCCTGAGTCAAAAGGCCGAATTCCTTCACCAGCAGCACCTCAGCTCTGCAGAGGCCTGCTGAGCTGAGGTGCTGCTGGTGATTTCATGGTGAGGTCATTTGATCCAGGTGTATTCGGTAAGGAATTTCC
The DNA here is from genome assembly GCA_010277075.1 of Poeciliopsis retropinna. NCBI lineage: Eukaryota > Metazoa > Chordata > Actinopteri > Cyprinodontiformes > Poeciliidae > Poeciliopsis > Poeciliopsis retropinna. The sequence continues at coordinate 8,029,023 of VMRM01000019.1, forward strand.
TCTCAAAGTTGCCATCTGGTAGCTCTCAAGAAGCAGACTAGTCCTTACCTAATGGAAAGTTTTTTTTCTTGACCCTATGCAAATTTCAGATTTAAGTGGCTTCGTTTGGCTAAAATGCACTTAGTTTAACTAGTGTGTACATTTCTCCAAAATCATGGCTTATATTATGGCTGCAGGTAAGCAATTAACTGCTGATAAATTCTTCACAGCACAACACTTGAGGGAAAAATCCAAAACAATCCTCTGTGTCAGCAGTTGAATGTGGCAAAGCTAAATAAGGGGTCTATTTTTAAAAGACAGATTTTTGCTACAGGATCTTGACAGTGTTGTGGGTGAAAAAGGCTCTGCTCGAGTGTTTCACAAGGTAAAGTCTTGCTATGACAACTCTTTCTAAATGTAACAAGACGACAAGCCTAAGTGCGACTGAGCACAGAGGCAGGATCTCAGGAAAAGAAAGGATGTCACAGAGAGATGCAATAAAAAAATAAAAAAAAGGTTTCACTCTAGATAGAAGCAGTGGCTGACATCCACATATTTCCAAAACGTTGGCTCGCACATCATGAGCCATCACAGACTGCATTCGGACCTCCAGGACATGCTGTGCTGGGTACTGATGTTTTGTCCGCATGCTCCGCAACATAGTGGACTCGCCTCGGATGGTAAACACCTTTTCTCATAGGAAGAAGGCAACAGATAGACTTGCTGTGAGCGTGTGGAGACAGTTTGATTCACTCTATTCTTGCTCGGTTTCTACAAGCTTTTCTTTTTAAGCGCAAGTCTGGCTCAGACAAAAAGAGAAGGCGATCGTGTTCAAGCGCTCGATCTGAAGGCCATCTGTCAAGCAGTTCAAAATGAGACACATAAAGCAAGGAGCTCCCTTTTGTCTGAGGCGCTTCTCTTCAGAATAAATGGTAAAGTCTGGTTAGAATCGCTGTGAGATCTCCTGTAAAATGTTGCGTAACAAGCAACTCTTGGAGAACAAAACAGACATTGAAAGGGATGACACAGCTGAGACAGCAGAAAGAAGAACAGCAAAAAATGTTCCTCTGTGGGGTTTTCGCTCTGCTCTTTTGTCAGACACTTAGAACAGGGTTCCTGCAGAGTCTTGACAAGTCTGGAGTTTGAATTGAGCATTTTAATCTCATGGGTAAAGGAAAAATGGAAACCTGATTATAGAGAATCATTTCCATTTGAGGATGTTATTTCTTACTCCATAATCTAATGGGAAAAAATAAAACGTAGAGTTCTGAGTATTTTTTATTACTTTACATTCGCAGCGCCTTGAACAAGCATTTGCTTTTCAGCCAATGTTAACACCAAAGATAATGTTCGTTTTACCTCGGAAGTTACACCTGAGTTTGACATCAGAACCGAAAGTTAGGAAGTGGAAATTTCAACATGACAGCCAAAGAAATTGTTTGCAGTAGATTATTTTAAGCTTTAATTTCCATAAGAAAATACATGTTTTAATTTGATGTACCTATCAAGTACTATGTGCAATATTGATTTTAGAGTCACTCTTACATGTGTGTTTTGTAACACACACTCATCTTACTGCTATGTGAGGATTGACCATACCGAAACACAAAGTTGGCCTTACAAGTCGTAACTGGGGCAAATTGGAGTTGCTCCCCGTTTCCCAGAGGAAACTGTGACTTCTGAGAGCATTCCAGCTGAACCAACTGGTCACTCATTTAATTCATTTAGTTTATTCCAAAGCTTTACACCACTAAGTGAAATACACATTTTTGACAACCTGGTGTAACATTTTGAACTTTAGATCACCCCTAAAATAATCTTATACTAGGTATAACGAGATCTAAAAGAATAATAGAGGAAGTTGTATTAAAATTTTGTTTATCATTTTAGTTCTATCTGAAACCATTGGAGGCGTCCATATTTGCTTTATAAAAGATGAAGTACATAAAGGGCAGCATATGTACCATTGATATCCTTTGCCACTTTGACAAACTTAAACCAGGCACGACACTACAAACAACGCACCAAAACAGTTGCACGTTAAATCAGTTACCACAGAGTACAAACTATAAATGGAGGCTCATAAACCGCTATTGTTAAGACACACTTAACTTTACCCCATGTGCAGCAATAAAAGAGTGCTGAACAAATTCCCCAGAGAAGAAGTAAGGCTGAAGAGACGAGACGTTTGACTGCTGCAGCTCAGGGCCATACATGGGCATTTAACTAGCGGAGATTAACTACTGGATTTCCACTGCGATCCTGAATGTCCTGGTGTAGCGCCTGGGGGAGGAGAGATATCAGAGCAGCGGCAGAGGAGGGGGCTGAAGGAAAAGGGATGTGGGTGTAGATTGTCCATGTAAAGCTGACAGCTTTGGTCACTCGAGAGGGTGGAGCGACAAAATGAAACAACCTCCACACTTTCCTTATTTTCACTATTTCAGTCCCAGTGGGAGGGAGTAATTAATTTGTCATGATTATCAAATAACACTGCTGCCAAATGGTAACCTGATACCATCTTGAGGAATAATTTCAAACTGTAAAAATTAAGTATTTATTCTCCTTGAACTAATCATTTTGTCATGACATCTTTAATTGAGATTGTATCCCCTCTATAAATCTATTATTTATAAAGGTGTGGCAAGGACAAAGAGATGGGGTCAAAAGCCCTATATGGGCCATCCAAACCTTGGAAAAGGTGCTCCGGTCACATGAGATTACAATTAAAATTGGCACCAACTGTAGCAATCTTGAAAGTATATGTTATAGATGCTCTCCATCTGATCTGCCTGTTCTGTAACACCTTTTCAAAGAAAAATGAGCAATAATCAAAACATTTTGCAACGCGCTGCAATAGGAGAATGTAGTTCTCTTCGAAGAACATGTTAAACTGGGCTCGCATTTAAACTTTCAAACCAACAGCACAGCGGCTGGTTTTATTAGTCAATTTATTCCCTGCTGAAAACTGTCCCTCATTTCTCCATCATGTCGCCTGAGCCCAGTGATTGCCACAGTCAGTCTAACTTGGATGGACACATTTATGGTACCTTCTCTGGTTGTTTCTGACAGCTCGCCAGGCCAATGCTTGTTAGCATGCATAACGTCACATTCATATCCACTGGTCATTCTGTAAATAATGCAGCACGTTAGAAATCGCTCAAAATAGTCAACAATCCATATGAACAGAGTTTGGTCAAAATGACGAAAACATTCCTCCAAACTTTGTGAAAACCATGCATGATATCACAAAGTACAAAAAAAAATGTTTGAGGTTTTTGAAGAATCTGTTTGGAAGACATCCTTTAATTTCTTCTCTTAACAATATAAACATTTTTACATTACATTGGCGTATATTTGTATTTAAAATAGCGGCTTACATTAGGTTCAGGGTATGTAGTCAATTGCATTTTAATCAAAAGTATTTGACAAAATAAAGCAGCAATTTCTATTCAAAAACCCATTTTTGGTGATAAGTTATTAAATAGACATATGAATTTTACAACAAAGATATTATTTTTTAAAAGTTTTTAGTTTCCGTGATTGGCTAACTCCTTTAAACACAACTTTCACACAATAGTCTATCCAGCGATCCATTAGATTGTTTTTCAGAAGCAAAAATTAACCCCCACTGGCGGAAGAAAAGTGACTTTATCATTTATCGTCGTTGTTTGCGGAAACCGGTTGCGCATCAGATTAACGGACGTACCAGAAACGCAATACAAAGGTTCCGGCACGGGACTTTAAAAAAAACAAAAAAAAAACAACAACAACAAAAAGACTATTCGTTGTTTTAACACTTTTAACGCGTTAAATTTTTTGTAATTTACATACTGAACTAAAAGGGCTGAAGTACCAGCCCCAGTTTGAACTAAACATCTCTTTGACATCTGTTATGGAACAGGTGGGACATGAATATGAGCTGACAACCTTTTGGGAATCTCCAGGTTAAGGATCTACATGGACTTGACTTTACGCTTAGAAACGACTGTTTTTGTAATGCTGGATGCACTAAGTGGGCTAGACTATTAATAAAATGATAAACACTGCTGAAAATGTACATATTTTGTCAATGTACCCATGTTTTAAAGCGCTATCGCTCACACATACTGAAGATTACACATATTTTCAGTGCTGTTTTATGTGATACAGTTCTTGAGAAGATTGCAGTCTGCTAAAATGCGGAGTTTAGCAGACTGCAGCAATATATATATATATATATATATATATATGTTTATTTATTTTTATTTTTTATTTTTTTGCTGTGGATGTCAAGACGTTAACAGATCAAGCTTTCATCAAGAAGACCAGAAATGGACAGCAAGTCTCTGATCAGTGAAAAGGTGACAGGCTATGTTTGAAGTAACACATCAAGGACAGCACATGTCTTCTGGTAGAAACATGCTGCAACAGTAGCTCACATTTCTTCTATAGTTTCCATATGCTAAGTCTGAGGAATAGCATGGTATGGATCACTTTTATTAATCTAGCTCTTTTTTTCTTTGACAGGATGCAATCCTGCCTCCCATTCTGTATATCTCCTTGTGCATCTCTAGCTCATTTCTTTACCCCTTTCCTCTTCTCTGGAAGTGGAACAGATCATTCTGGATTCCCTCCACCAGAAAAAAAGCTCCCCTCTACTTGTGATGCAGAGCAGGACATAAAGTACAGGGATGTGGCATATCTCCAACAATGCCAGTTCAGAGAGGAGGAGTGCAGCATTTTGCATGCAGGCGGGATTAGCCTAATTGAAGTGTCAGCCTGAGAAAATTGTGGATGCGTGCGGGTTAACGTCTGTATAGCAGAGGCTTCACTCATCTGGGTGATGATGAGAAATTTGGCCATCATTGCAGGCCCCATTTGATTGCATGTGTGTGCATGTGTTTGTGTGTGTGATGGCGATTGTAAATTCCACCATCATGTATATTTATGATGCTGAGATGGCAAGGTGGGAGCAGTAGGGTATTTAATTACTCTCCATCTATATTCACAATTAAAAGCAGCATCAGTCTTGCGTATTTAAATGTATGTGTAAACCTATGAACAAACCAATCAGCACAATGCTACCAATTTTTTGCTTCAGTCAGAGCTTCCACATCCATCTCTCTGCTTGTATTATATTAGATGTCGTTTTAATTGAGATGTGTCAGTGTGATGGTAATAACTGCAAATCAACCTTCAGTCAAAGACAAGAGGCGGTAAGAAAAAGATACCTGCTGCACTGATGGAGCAAAATGAGCTCTATTATTGTCTTGTCAAGCCGCAAAACCCAAATGACTACCTTAAGCAGGTCTCATTCACCACAGCACAGCAAATTTAGCAGAGACAAAACTGAGGGCTTTCTGTTCCTCCAGTGTTTTACTAGAAAGATGCAGTAAACTTGATCACTTTCATGTTGACTCTAAACAGATACAACTTAGTTTATTTTCTCTGTCTATTCTCTGTCCCACTCATAACAGTCATGCTAATAGGTAATTTTCTGACCCACATTCAGAGTTGATCCAGGGACACCACAGCTAAAGGTAAGCAGGTTTATTTACAATATATACAAAGAGCTGAAAGTGTATCTGATGATGATGATGATGATTTCTCGCTGGTTTGGTTGGCAGGAGCATCTCGAAGAAGGAACGGATAATCTGGGATTTCAGCAGAGTTCGGAGGGAGACTGGGAAGTAACAGATGGGTGATGGCTTACGGCTTTGAAGAGCAGTGAGTTCCAGAGCTGCATGGCGTTTGGAGTGGACATTAGAGAGGGGTGCAAGCCAGAGGAGATTCAGAGGACGCTGGAGATGCAGAGGAAAACTATGGGTGATCAGTGGACTGCTGAATCGAACCCCGCTCTGGCCATGTCTGTCGTTATGTCCTTGGGCAAGTAGCTGTGACTATAGTTCCTTAAATCCCAATAACCCAACGAAGTAACTGATGCCAGGTGTGCCAGCTGCTCAAGGATGAAACACCCACCTGCAGAGATCCTCCCACAAAAGGTAAGACTGACTCATAAAAATACACAAACACACCAGAATCATGACATTTTGTAGAGCCTGTCTCACCATGCTCTACTGTCAGAGGGAAGGTAGCGTCGCTGGTTTGGAGCAGTGTCAGCATTACCTGAACTGCAGGTAGTGATCAGTCTCCTTCACCAGGACTAGAGCACCCGCTTTGTTGTTGATTTAAACCAAAAACAAGGTCTGCAAGGACTCGAGAAAGTTGTAAAAATATCTTAAATCTAATCATTTTGATTTTGGCATTTGTTCAGTTCTCTATCCTTCTATTAACTTCTTATTCCGTTCTTTTTTTAATTACACCACATCTTCGTTCTATGATAATGGCTCCAGCTGAGAAATCTGAGTGTAATAATTATTAAATTATACAATAACATTATCCACAAAAAAACCTGTAGAAAGGAAATTATCGCCAAACCTCCCCACAAACCTGACAAAGTTCTTTCCTCATTAAAGTGGCCAAAATGTTTACATTTCAATAATTAAAAAAAAAAAAAACATTGTTACTGACATATCATATAGCATCTCCTTTGTAATGATAAACTGCATATTTATAGAGGTTTTGCTTGAAGACAAGGGTTTTTCTAGCTGGCTAAGTCAAAATTTGCATTATGTTAAAACAGACAAATCCTGCTTGAAAACCCAACAAGGTAGTTGGATAAAAACAAATCTGCAAATCAGATTTATTAGACTCTCAGTTATAGCAAACACAAGCAGAGGTAACACAACCAGTTAGTGGATTTAAGCGCAGTTACTCGATCTGAAGCATTTAAGTTTGTCAACAAAGCAAATGCAAAAGAAATCTGCTAAGGGGCAAATACTTTTTCACAGCACTCTGGGTCAATGAATATATTACTACATTACAGCTAGGAGCCCTTGAAAACCACCTTCCTTCTCCAGTATTTCAAACAGCCATCTGTGGGTCCCATACAGTATAAACTACGGCTTTTCTGATAGAATCAATTACCTTAATGTGCATGAGATGGATTTGCTAGCATTGCTCATATCCAATGTAGCATTATCCCATAAGAAAACCACTTTGCACTTCCATATTGCTGAGTCACTGGATACTTGGGATGAGGTCAGCCTTAAATGCTGCCGTAGGGACCTGGCACAGTTTACCCTTGTGATTTCACTGAGAGGTTCAGCCGTCAAGGTAAAGACCTCTGAGAGTCCTTCTGAACCGTATGTCAGGAAACTGTAGCATCAGTCCAGCAATACCCACTAAGGCTAAAAGACACCAAGGCTAAAAGGTACCTTGGTTTAGGTTTTCCTGCTCAACATAAAATGCTTTTGTATGGAAAATATCTTCATTTTTGTTATATTTTGTTTTAAATAGTCTTACAATTAGATATACTCTAAACTGCGACTTAAAACTGAACAAAATGCATCACGTCATAAATTCACAATTTACTGATACCCTCTCTTGTCCCTTTCATAGCAAAGTTGAATAAAGGCCAACCGTTTTTATGCTAAATTATGATTAATTTACACTCATCAATTCGAGTGGGTGAGTAACTGGTAAATACTTAGCTCTACTGTAGACAGTATCTTACAGAGAGCTGGGCTCAGAGTTAGTGGAGGCACGAGTGGGAGGGATTAGTGTCTTCTTGTTTTCTGCGCTTTAACAGGATTTGATTTTAGAGATTTTTTTGGGGGGGGGGGTAATTCCTCCTCCACCGCCGTCGTCAGAGCCCAGAGATGCATAACATTTAAGAAGAAATGGTTTGGTAAAACAGAAATTTTGCTTCGCTCTGCTAAACAAGATGCACATTATTATCACAAGTTCACATTATGCTTCGTGCCAGAAAGTCAAGTTCTGTGTAAAAGTGAAATCCTAGACGAACAAAAGGTATCCCAACAGGGATTGAATCACAGCTGATGAAGTACATTTAAAAGTGATTAATGCAAAACTAGTAAGAAAAAAAAATGCAGTACAAGTTTCTCTCAGATTATATTCCACCTAGAGTAGATGAGACACTTTCCCATGACCCAAATTAAAAATGATGAATGGATGGATTCTACAATTGGATAAAAGGATGGAGGGCAAAATCTCAAACTGTTTGTTTTCCTTTTCAAAGCATACCCGGACCTCGAAAGTAATTAAGTACAATACCAAACATTCCCATGCCATTTAAACTAACATCCATAAGAAATTATGATTTCTGGGAAAAAGCTTTTCCCAGAGTCAAATTTGATCAGAATATTTCCACTCATTCTTCTCAGACAATCAAAAAGCACTGCTTCAAACTGCAGGAGAGTCCGAATTTTATTGTCATTTAGGAACATTTACTTCTTAAATTCCTTACTCTTGTTTTATTGCAACTATTTAACGCCACAGGGCCTGAAGCTGTTAAAGTAAATGAGGACAGAACAACAACAACAATAACATGAAGTAGTCATTTCCCATTAAAATAGAACAAGAATGAAGAAGCAAGTGTCCTGAAAAATACTTTGACAAAGTGTGTTGCAAAAAATAAATGTAAGTCTAAAGAGCTTGGGGTACTGATTAAGTTTGGACAGAGAGCAGATATAATTGGCTTTGGGTCTCTTCTAAACTCTAAGCTTCCAAAAGCAAGCTATTAACGATACCTCGCCCCCCCAAGTCTCCCGTTTCTCTCTTTTTTTTTTTTTTTAGCCTCACTCTTTAATATAATGAAGCAGTCGACAGAGCTTCCTTTCCACTACAGACCTTCAAACTTTTGTCATATATATTTTTTTGTACCTTATCTGTATTAATTCTACTGACAGCCTGCAGATAAATTCAGAGCTGTCTCACCGCTGCAGTGACAGCTCGCCAAAATCCTATGTCAGAAAAAAAAAAACAATTTTCTCCTCCGAGCTCACAGTGGAATGCAGCTGAAAAAGTCTAGAGATGAAGCTGTTTGTTGCATGGTATAAGGAAGAAGAATAACATACCTAGACCTCACATAGCAAAAAACCAAAGTCGTGCCAGTACTTGATAAAGGAGGTGCAGATGTTCTTCATTTACTTCTAGACTCAAGGTTGATAAAGGAGACAGTTTGCATTTCTTTTCCAACAGTGGTTCCTAACTTCAGGAAATATGTCAAATATGTGCTCAGTAGTAACCACAAGTTTCTAAAACATTCAGTTCAACCGTAATATTTTCCAGAAGTCTGGAAATATCCAAATATAACGCTGTGAAAGTTTTTCTGAGAAACGCTATGTCCTCTCCAAATTGGGAGTTGTTATTTGTAAAGGTTTATTTTTTTTCCTTGTCAAAATTCCACACGTCTTCAGCCACAAATTTACAGAGTTTTTTTTTTTTTTTTTTTTGAAGTTTAGCCTGGGTTCTTTCTGCATGGCGTTTGCCAGATATGTGTGGGTTCTCTCTGGGTACACTGGCTTCTTCCCTCTTAATTGTCCTTAAGTATGAACATGTGTGTATGGTTGTTGTTCTCTGTGTCGCAAATTGTTGACAAAACCTCAGAACTGTAGCCATCAACAAGCTTTCACAGATCTTAGGTGGATTTCCTATTGAAGTATGCACCACTCCAAACACAACTTCAACTTCCCAAACCCAGTTCCGGTGTTTATTTGCATTCATCATCTTTCAGGAACATCTATTTGTATCCTAGATTCAATTAGCTGCTGATTGTAGGTAAAGTTGAAAAATTTAGAAATTGTCCTCCTTCGTTGTTCCACCTACGTTGCCTGGCCATTGTCTTTCTGTGCAGTTTGGCTCGGAAAAAAAATTCTTGCTTGCAGCACAGTTTGGGCTTTCTCCCCTTTACTCAGATTGTCTCTGGTGGATTTTTGACTGGACCAATCAGCAAACTGAAGGAGATGTTGTAAACGACGACATACATTTTCTGCGTTGTTTTGTAATTGTAATCTGCCTGTACTTTTAGCATTGACAGCCAAGGAAGGGAGCAAAGTTTTGTTGGTCACGCTTACCAGTAGTGAATTAATGCTCTGCTTTGTTCTGATTGGCACTTCTCTCTAGCAGTGGAGGATGGTTGTATTCACGCAGGTAATTTCCGGTATGCCTCTTAGCGTTGAACTCGGGCATTGGATACGTTGCAGTTAAAACTTAAAACCTCAACACAGTCCACACCTCCAGGGGGCCATCATTTTTCAATGACCCTCTGGATGAAACAAAATGTTGCACAAGCGACTGGATTTTGCCAGACCAGCAATTCACCAGTGCAAACAACAAAGCAGACCCTCAGTGTGGAGGTGACACCATCCTTCACTGGTAGTCTGCTTGTGGAGGATGGTCACAGTGGCTGCCGTGGCGACTCCTATAAAAATACTTCTCTTCGTTCTTGGTGACATGTCACAAGAAACATTTAGTCCCCTGGAGGCATTTATCCTTTTTGTCTGAGCAGTTGCAAGTTAAACTCGTGCTTTAATTTTGGGAATTTTTGATGTTTTTAATGGATCAGCACCTTCTGAGACCACATTGTTTTATACTTATTTTAGATTAGAGGGAGACACTGGTGTACCAGCAGATTCTGGTGAGCGGTATGCTTGGATGTTGGTGGTTTCCAGATGGTCCCTAAATGTGCCAACACATTTGCTTCTGTCTAAAGATGACATGTTGGCTCAGGACAATGATCCCGAACACACTTTAAAACTGAGCTTGTATGAAGCTTCCTGTAACTTCCTCAGGATGACTACAGTGCAACCCACAGGCTTAAGAAGTCACCTCATTAGTAAATACCACATGCACTAGATTAACACCAGTATTAATGTACTTTTAGCTTCCTCTACATACAGTATTGTGACTTGCTAGTGAACTGCTGGTGAGTTATACGTTACTGACAGACGCCTTTGTTTTTTCAGGCCTGCTGCATGATGTACTGTAGTGAGGTATTCTTTTAGCACCTGCTCTGCCTAATCATTTTAGAGCAGACTGATGCTCCGACTCAAGAAAATAAATAGAAACGCTGGGACTTTTATTGCTCTGGTAATTGTCCAAGCATATGGTCACCATCAACCTAAAAGGAAATACAGGAAATCCTGGGTTTCATTCAAAAATGGACTGGGAACAGCTGCTGCCTGTGGAGTGGGAAATGAAGGTAAACTGAAAGGGTAGACAAATTCAGCATGGAAACCAGGCATTTTGCCTTATGATGTCATGTTCTTGTCCAAATATAAGGCGAGTGTGTGAGTGCAGGGAGTCAGGGGTCTGTTGTCTTTCACATTCATTTAGGTTGACTTCTGCCTAACAAAGCATCATGACCCCACTGTCGAGGAATGGAGACTTGGAAAGGAGCAGGGCAGTGAAAGTGGGGGCAACTACATCTGAGAAATGTTGACCTCCAAATCAACATAAAACAAAAGGGAATCTTGGCAACCAAGCAGAGACTACATCAGAGTGCTTTACTTTACACAAACATGGTATTCTGAGTTTAACCGGAGCTTACTGTGGTTCTAACTAAAACTGACTGCAAGTATGACGCAAGTAACTTCATCAGTCAAACAGTAAATGGAGAAAATTAAGTTCCTATAGAAATTGGAGGCACAGAAGAGGAAAATCAGAACCCAAATGCATAAAACATGTCTTGTATTAAACACCTTCTACCCATCAGTGATTAAAATATGCTTTTTTTCCTATGATATCCAAATCTTCACCACCAAGATAAAAGTTACTCTCCTTTATAGACCTGAAACATAAGAGACGATCACTATCACCAGGTTGAAGCTATTTATCAAAACATTTCCTTCACAACTTGCTCAAAACTTTATTTGTTGGATTTATCCAGCTGTTGAAAGAGAGCTCAGGGTCTGACTCCATTTTGGCAAATGCATTAAAGTTTAATGTTACAGTGATAAAGAAAATATTATATATATATATATATATATATATATATATATATATATATATATATATATATATATATATATATATATATATATATAATATATGGAAGAAGAAGACATAACTCATGATCTAAGAAAAAAATAACCTCTGACCATTAATCAGACCACAAAGATGCTAAGCAGATACAATCATGCCATAATTACCTCCCAATAAACACACACTAATTAAATGAAGACAGTTGACACAGTATAACAGTGTGCAGAAGCCAAACACCAAAACATCCGACCAGTATTCAGGGATCAGTAACTGAAAGAGCAGTCTTTTTTCTTTATGTCCCCACTTCTAATGAAATTGGGACATTGTATTACACATAAATACTTTAGTGCCTGATCATGACATGATGGAACATTAAAAAGTCTCATCATAAAAGTGAATATTTTCAGATATTCACTTTTAAAAACAAGGGGAGTACAGTTTTACATACGAGTACAATAAAATCTTATGACAGTGCAAAAGTGAAAATGCTTGTTAGACTTTTGCCATTTGCATGGAAATGTTTATTTATTTAATCACTGTTGGCAAACTGTAGCAAAGAGTGGCCTCTTAGGGGTCACCTTGTCTCCAAAGCAACCTTAGTCCTACCATCACAAACATGTGGAGTTTGCTAAATAGTATAGAGACTTTACCTGAAAGTGTAAATATGAGACTAAGATTGAGCTTTTTGGTAAGAACTGTTCCTTGCAGGCTGAATATGTTAAACCATTTCTTTCCCACTGGTAAATGTGAAGGAAGAGCTGTGACTGCTATGGGTCTGTCGCATAACAACATGAACTGTATGACATACCAAAGTAAACATCTGGTGGACTCTGCCAAAAAGTGGCTCTTTTTCCACAAGATAAATGGTCTTTTAGCAAAGTAATGATCCAAGCATTCTTCTCTTGCTAAGTCCTATGAAATATGTGAAAAGAAGTGAGCTTAGGAACAGAATATGATCTCTGAAAGACTTAGAGAGATTGTGCAAAGAGGAATAGTAGACCTCTGGGGAGGCAGAACCTCTTTGTGGAAAAATCTACTGACTTTACATTTAATTACAACACAATTTTTTAATCAACAATTTCTCTTTAAATTCATTTTGATAAGCATGCATAATCAAAAATTAAAGATATGACCAAGTTGTTATTTTGAATCAGTCTGCTTCAGACTAGATCAGTAAAAGTATTCAGTGGCTTATGAATCAAGAACAAAGAGGATTTCCTTGATCATTTACAAGTAAGCCCCTGTGTTTTCAGCTTCATTAGGTGCTTTATATTTGAGGGATTTCGCCTGATCAATAAGCCTAGGAGATATCTGCCCTAGAGTGTGCACTTCTTATTGTGTTGAGTACAAAAACACAACAGCGAGACGAGACAGAACACTTCCTGCAGATAACTGAACACATTCGTGTCGACAAGATACACGAATGTCAGGTTCACACAGAAGCACTGCTGGGAGAGAGCAATGCATGAGAAAGTGAAGGACTGCTGTTGTATAGAGGAACCGTGAACATCACCTCCTACACAGTGCAATAAAAAACATTTGTCCCCTACAACAAATTTTTCAAATAATTCCATGAAAAAAAAAAAGAAGTTATCTTAACCTACCTGGCCCTTATCAAATCAGAATTCATTATTTGATCATAAATTCTGATTTGTTATGGCCAGCTGCCCAGGTTCCATGTTTGACTGTCCATCTAATCACCTTTTTCTGAAATACTCCTAATTATCTATGGAAAATTTGCCTATTTTGTCAACGAACATATCTAAAATATTTGAAAGAAAATGCAGGTTGGGAACCACAATGCTACTTGACATGGTATTGGCTGGCCTTTGCAGCTAATTCAAGAGCAGAGCTTTGTACATTTTTCTTGGCTCTGATTGGTTGTACCTCCAAAAAGTGGAGATAAGGAAGACTACGAATATTAGCTTCTGTGGTCATTCCAAGAAATGAATGTAACGTATAGTGTTTGAACTATTAAATAGGGTAGTCGTGGTCCCTAACCTCAATAAATTTCTGAAAGTCCACTGTAAGTAATTTCAGTAAAGTGAAGTGTTTTGATTGTATTTCTCATGTATGTGTGAAATTATCAGCACCACATTAACAAAAATACAAACATCCACATATTCTGACCTTGTTATAAACACGCCCGTGTAAAGAGTAAGAAACGGAACACAAAAAGGCAGATGAGTAGAGAAACAGAATGTCAACACTAGTTTCTTCTGCATACCATCAGACTGCAAACATTAACCATAGTGTGTACATAGTAGAGAACTGGATTGTCTCACTGGAATTGGGAAAAAGAAGAAGAAAAAAAAAAGTCACATTAAAAATCTCATTAAAATCGGGTAATCATGCTTTGCCGGAGGACCGGGATGGGGGTTAGGGAGAGGAAACGCTCACAAGTCGAATCAGCCCGGGGAGGAATACATCTGCTTTTGTTGCATGCCTTAATGCTCCGGAGTATTATTAATGTTGAGGGGAAATAGATCCCATGTGGTACGCTGAAAGAAGAAATGGGATGTTGCCTCTCCTCATCCTGCATTAGGTCATCACCTAATTTATTACAGTGGCTGCTTTCGTAGTACAGTATGGGGAGCACTATCTGAGCTTGTATTCCCACACTGGATGTAACCGATGGCTCGGGGAAATAAAGCCATCGCGGGAGAGCGGTCACTCAGAGCATCATTTTGATGAATGCTGCAAATACTCCTCAGCCTTTTTTACCTCAGAGAAATAGTGATTGTGCAGACATACATTACATAAATAAAAACATAAAAGTTGAATTAAAGTGTTTTGTTTCGCATAACAATGCGTCTGAATATATTAAAATTCATCAAAGGTGAGTTTCAAAGGTTTTCGCAGGAAATAACGAAACAAGTGCAATGTTATTTGTTGTGGATGTCACCTAACTGTGACTAGAAAGAACATATATTAATGCTTTTTCTATATTTTTACACCAGGCTGCATAGCAATATATAATAGGCAGAATTTTATCCGACTTCAGAGTTTTGGATCCCAGCTGGCGGAGTTTTCTGAGGGAATGTAACATGCTGGAATATACAAACTGTATGCAAACGTAAATAAACATACAAAATGCCATAAGCATGTTCCACATTAAACAAGTTTCCACTGTTTGTTCCACAGTTGCGTCTTGGACACACGTTTGGAACATTGTTGCTTACTATGCTCTCAAACAGCAACATCAGATTTTTACTTTAGAAAATAGTTTTGTGTTGACGTTCATTTCAAAGCTGGTCATCGTCTATTGATCCTATTAACTATCTCTATTATGCCTGCTAAGCACTTAATTCCCACAAAGTCATAGCTGTGGCTTTACTCTACGCATCATTGTTTTTTTTTACATATTGTTGCATTCATCTGCTTCTTATTCACATTTTACATGGATTCCAAACTTTTTTTTTAAGAGTGGAAGTTGTGTTCACCATGTGGTTTTAATGTTGTGATTTAGACACAGTGGCTGTATCATAAACCAGTGCTTCCCAAAGTTGAGGTCAGGACCTCATTCGGGTTCACAAATCAACAAGTTTGGGGCCATAGGTCCTTTGAAAGTTCAAACTAAATGTCAAAACTGATAACATCGAAGCAGATTTCTACTGTGAATGGGAAAAGATAAAAAACAAAACGCTATTTAAAGTTAAGCAAAGATAGCCCCAATACAGTTCTTTGTCATTTTTGCTTCAATTTTTCCATGATTGTTTGACTAATTTAGTTTGCTAATTTGATTTTAATTTGGGTGGTCAGATAAAAAGTTATAAATTGTGTACTTAAAACACAGCAGCACTAATGCAATCACTTTGCAAAAATAATTTAAGTTTTAGATTTAAAAAAAAAGTTACCTAAACTTAGCAGCTAACTACAGTACATAAACTACCATAACAGTATGGTGGTTTCTCCAGTAACTTTCTTTTTACTTTATTTTGCTAATTTAAGTTTCCATGGTGGACGTGTGATTGACAAAAACCTGCATACTTTGTGAAACTGTTGTGTAGCTCTGCTCTTACCAACTTGTGGATACAACACCAACTCTGCTAATACAAAATATTAATTTAACTGAATTTGTGCAAGCAATGATTACCTCTGTCAATAAACAGAGAACTTCAACCTTAAACCAAATTGTGCACATAGACAAACACCAAATTCTGGAGAAATTACTGCCAGTGTAGATGGCAATAATTTACAACTTGGAGCAGCTGATTAGCATTTCATAGCTCAAATAATATCTGAACTATGACCCCAAAGAGGTCGAGCAAAGACCGAAGAGCATAGAGAGAAGGAGGAAGTCTGAATCATCTTTTTCATTGATCATAATGAGCACGAATCATCCCTGACTTTCTGTCCAGCTTTCTAGCCATATGGCCAGATAAAGGTTTAAAAAGACGCAGCAAAAGCAGATGATGTGGATTTGGCAGTGTTTGCCAACAACTGAGTTATGACATTTAATTTCCAAATTAAACATACCATATGTTTTTGGGATACTTATAGTATTTAATCTATGCTACATACAGTAAGAATAAAGCAAAGGAAATCTAACTCTCTACAAGCATACTATATGTTAGAAAATGAATGTTGAGAAGAAATGGTGGTTATCTTCAGTTTTTTCAAAAAGAAACTGGGTTATTTCTGTGACCACAGCTCAAGTGAAGCCTCTTCGATTACTTCAGATTTCAAAGGCGTTCTTGCTGAAGTCAGAGAAAAAAAAAAAATTTGTCAGCTTCTCTGTGTTTGACAGCTGACATTAATTACAGTACTTGTGCCTTCTTTTAATTGTGCCAAATTATGCAGCATATGCAGTGATGGTCCAGACATGCCAAACGCCAAATCTTTGGCATGATAGGTAGATTGATAGCTGGATGAATCGGCAAAAGAGCTGCCTTTGTGCTCTCCCCAGAATTAACACAGCAATTATAGCACTTTTATAGCTCACACTACGAAGGCTAACTTGGACATCTCAACCATTATCTCCCAGCAGGATAGAGGAAACCAGCCCTAAATCAGGCAGGCCATCTTACAGAGGAGCATAACACACAAGGCCGCTGTAAACTCCAGAGACGTTAAGAAGGATATAGAGACCCTAAAGTGTGGGATTTATGAGAGTGAATTTATATTCTCATTGCTGCAGCAGGCCTACTTTGAAAGGATGATTGATTCCTCCTCCTCATTACGGAGCTATTCACACTCCACTATAGATTTTCTCTGCCTCATAATGATGCAAATGGGGAGAGATAAACAAAACAAAAACAGATCTGATAGAGCTGGAAATGCATTGTGCTCACATGAAATTGCGTGCTTATTCATATAAATACAGGGGATTTTATTTTACCGGCTGCCTTGGCGACACTAAAATAACAGCTGTCCGTATGTGTTTTCTTTAAATATTTATGTACGTTTCATCAAAGTTGAACAGCAGAGGAATTGTTTCATCTTGTGGTTCTCGTTGCATTGAAATAACTTCTGTGGTTGCTTTCAAGGTTTCTTTTTTTTTTTTTTTCCTCCAAAGGAAAAACCCAAGACAAAGAGCATTTAGAGGAAAGGCCTCGCACAAAATCAACAGGTCATTTTCAAAAAGGTAAACACACTCAGCTAAATCGAGCTTGAGGGCTTGAACTCATGAGAACTTTAAAGTGAGAAAGTCTTTTCATTTCTATGATTTCTCTTTTTTTCCCCTACTATGAATCATATTTTCTTTCAGTGCTTGTAAATCTTAATACCACGGAGGAGCAAAGGAACATTCACATGTAGCCATAAATTTTCACCCACAGTGATCTCTTAATGGTACATATGCATCAGGGATTGAATGTGAAACTTTTTAAGTATAGGTTCTTTTGACAGAAAGGGGAAGTTATGAACTGACTGAAGAAATTATTTCACTTGAAAACAGTAATTGCTTCTACTGAAAATGTGCTTAAGATTGTTTCTCTTCTCCTTAAAAAAAACTCCCATGACATTGAGTGACAAAAACATCTGTGGAAATGATAAGTTTTGTGTTGGATTTGCCTTTGGCTGTGGATTCGTGTTTTAACTCATAGCAGAAAGTGTATGTTACAGTCTTTATAAAATATATATGTGTTTTTAGTTAGTTGTCTTAGTTGTTTTTCTTTAAATGAGAGGTTGTTTGCCAACAATCAAATGACCACATTCTCAGTCTTACTTGCCTGATACCTCTTTAACCTGCAGGTGTCCAAAGTCAGACCTCCATCGACGGTATCCTGGATGTTTTATTTTTTCTGCCTCCATTTCTACACAACTCCATCACACGATGAGGAGATAATTAACCTATTTCAATCAGCTGTGTTGGAGCAGAGACACATCTAAAAATGGCAGGACACTGGCCCTTGAGGGCCTGAGCACTTTACAGCTGAACGTGAAGCAGCCAGGTCATGGGCCCAGTTTTGCCTCAGTTGGAGGAATTCCAGTATCTTGGTGTGTTCTTCAGGTGACATATAGAGCAGGAGGTGGATGGATGAAGCACAGCTCCAGTCTTTCGTGGTAAATTAAGAGTTGAACCAAAAGGCAAACTCTTGATTTACAGGTCAGTATGTGGATTAACCCTCTCCTGTTGAGACAAGGTATAGGTCATGACAAAAAGAACAATATTGTGGATGCAAGCTGGCTGATGAATTCTTCAGACATGGTTTCAACCTTAAATGAAAGATTAGCTTTATCATCATGGGGAGCTCAAGGTAGAGCTACTATTCTTCTGTATCAGAATCTGGATCAGATAGATCCTGGACACATCCCTTTGCAGGTTTCCTATAGATTGTGAACTGGCAGAAAGTGATATAGGTTTTGACTTGTGAAAGTCTTGGTATCCCACGAGTTGTGGAGAGTGTTTCTGGGGAGAGGATCTCTCCTGAACCTGTTGCTTTTTCAGCCCAACCTTGTTCATGCCAAAGGCAATAAATGGAAAACTTGGTGTATTTGAGGTCTGGTATGGGTTCGCATTTGGCTTGGTGTCAATTACAAGGTGAAAGGGAGTTTTGGCCGCCCTACTGAAGACTTGGACCTCCCTAAAGGAGGTGGCCACGCCGCATTGGTGGGTACAAAACATTTATGGATGTATCACAAATTTAAAGATGCTCATTCACTGCTGGAGATGGCTACCACCACCATCACCCTGTAGAAATAACTGGACATAGAGAAATAATGAGTGGACGGTTTATTAAAAATAAATGTGGAGAAATTATGTATTAGGTAACTCTTCAGACCCATTACTCCAACAACACAATGGTTGACGGATAGATTTTGTTTCTAGAAATCATATTAAGAACGCAAATACATATGAACATTCAAAATGTTTTAAAGCATTTTGATGTATTCCCAGGGCTTCAAATCATTAGTTTGACGACAGCTTAAGGTCTCATCGTATTAAACTGCAGACATCAGTATTTTTCTTGGTTCTTACATCCACTGATCTCCCTCAACTCGTCAGCTCAAAGCGCTTTGCCTTCTTCCTATTCATTTTTAATGAATTGCTTCAGGTGCGAGCTTGAGAAGAACAAATCACGGGGATATTTAGCGCTGCGAGACAGGAGGGGACTATTGAGCCGATAAACCAAAGTAATGAAAACAGCGGCTCCAATCTTGACGCGCTCTGCAGGACGTTTGTCTTTTTCTCATAAGCTGAGCACCAACTCAGTGACCCTGTCTCCAATGAGCCATAAGTGTCAATAGTTGAGGTTGTAAAAGGGTGAAGCTTGGGTAAATTGCATGAATTGGTTATCCCCACATTTCCTGTCTTGGTCTGGATCATGTTTTGGTGAACAGTTTGGCTTTGTGGTGCCTATGTGCACACTTTGTCGGTGGTCTAAAATCTGCTCTTTTATGAGCGAGTGAGAGCGATGTTACTAGAGGAAAAATCACCATGAGATCATCTTGGATGATAGGATAGGCTGAGTGGTGTGTGTGTGTGTGAGGAACTACTCAGCGTAGCTCATCAAGTCACATTTTGGCAGGATGAAGGCTATTGTGTGCCATCATTCATTATCCTCACACGGATAGCCCAGTAAACAGGGACGGAGAAGCCTAACAGTGCGGCTCTCTGAATGCTGGTTACTGTACAAACAACGGGATTATGTTGACATCATAGCACTTTGGTTATATGAGGTACCATTACTGCGTGACCACACTGTCCTCAAAGTTGGCCAGTCTTAGGGACACACTTACGTAATGGGGAGAAGCTGTGTGGGAATCAAACCAGGATCCCAGGCTGCTTTGGCAGCAAGGAAGACAGACGCACGCAATGCCAAGGCTTAAAATGAAACAAAAGCCACTGCTAATCACCATTTAATGCGTCTTAAGAAGACTTGACTGAAAATAACTGTTTCCTCATGGCTCTCTAATACATAGGTAGTATATGTCATTCTTTATACTTTTCCTACTTACATAAAAATGCCTATTTGTGGTTTGACGCAATGGTAAGACTAAAACATGTCTGAGATGCTTTGTTATTACTGTGATGTTGCTGGGAAACCAGGAAAGCCCTGTGGAGGTTAAACAAGGGAAAAAGGTTTAAACTTTATCCAAATCTTCTGGCAGTTTAAGCTTATTGCTAACTGTTAGAGAAATGGATACCATTTAGGTAAATTAATAACTATACAGTGCTATACAAAAAAGACTCAAAATAAATTAATCTTTCCTGGAATAGCATAAACCATCCTGAACCTGTCATTTGACTACATTTATTTAATGAGAATTGTCTTAATAAATTATTTATTTGTTAAAACAATCCCTTTAAAGAGATATAATTTTTCTTTTTATATTGCTTATGTTTTAATGTTCTAAACTGACTAGAAAAATTGCCATAGGTGACTTCATTGTATTATATAGGTGTAGTATAGTGAACATAGTCTGTTTATTATGTCTTTAATTTCATTTCTGGAACAATAATGCTCATCTGGTCTTCAGATGCATTACTGAAGTAATTAAATCCCATCCCTTGGCCCTCTGCTCCACCACAAAGGGCATTTCCTTTTGTTTCCACCTCACAGGAGCTCATCCATTCATCAGAAATAAAGAGTTCACCAATATATGACTGCATTTAGGAGGTAATTCATCTTTTGGATTCAAGTGTGTTGGACCAGGGAGACATCTAAGAGTTGCAGGACACCAGCCCTTGAGGTTCAGGATTGCCCATCAGTGATCAGGTCAGAATTCTTTGAAGATTTTCTGTTTACACAGAACTTGTGCTTTGGTAAACATATGTGTTGATCAAACATTTTATGGTGGAGGAGGCGCACAAAAGCTCGCAGAGGGCACCAAATTGGTAAACTTTTCCCTGATGAAAAGTTCCACTTTTTGAATTGTCAAAATCTTTTTTTTTTTTTTTTTAGTAAGATGGACCTTTGTGGATGTATGTGTATATATATATATATATATATATATATATATATATATATATATATATATATATATATATATATATATATATAAGAAAATGTTGCTAATGTTGAAGAATTACACTTATCAGAAATCAAGTTTTGACAGGTCTTCTTATTTCCCTTTCTTTTTTTCATCCTTTTCTCTGATTCCTTTTTCAGCAAAATTGCTTTGATTTTTGTTTTCTTGAAGCAGTAAATAAATAACCTCTAATTTACTATAATTGTCATAATTTTACCTAATTGTCTCCGCGGGCCACAGCCATTATGTTATTTTTGAAGCTGGTGTAGGATGTGTACCTACAGTGCATCAAAGTGACAAGCACAAACAACTTAGTCTGAGTTGCTTTGAGTCTCTATTTTTCCTACACAGATAAACTTCTTTACTCAAAGCATGAAAAAAAAAAACATCACTGGAGAAAAACCCTCTTTGCATAAGTCCCAGCAGAGAAGACATTACACTTTAAATGCTGATGACAATCATAAGAAGATCACTTAAAAACCTTTTGGGGAAACGGTAGTCAATTCTCTGGAAAAGGGATGTTTTACTGCCTTCAAACAATCCTGAATCATAAAATTGAGGGATAATGATGTCAGTTCTGAGAGTTTGTTGCAAATGGATTTTGCACCCGCTGTGAAAAGACAATCGCTTCAGCAGGGGGCCCGCCATCTGCAATGCACTCTATTATAACCTCACCTAATAAAACACATTTATATGATGGAAATTCAATATAGAAACGATAATGGATAATCAGCACATTGAGAATGATAGCAGTTGCCGGTCGACTTCAGAAAAACTAAATCCATCTACAAGTGTTCACTCTCACCTCGCTGTTAGGCGCAGGATTTAATCTATTTATTGTCAAGGAGAATATTATTTGTAGCAGTAGTAGTTACTGACTGTGTTCCTTTTGACTTTCATGGTCCATAAGTTTGAAGAGATGAATCAATTCTATCATCTGTATGTGTGTGAATGAGAAACAGAGGAAGGCAGTGCATTTTCTTCTTTGTCCCCTCTAATCTAATTTTTGTGTTTAATTTAGCAATTAAAACCAAATATTCTTGACTTTATGCTCAAACATTAAACAGTGTAGTTCCTGTTGTCAAATTGTGTCAAATTAATTATGCTAAAGTGATATCATGTTCCAGACATACAGTAATCACATAAAATTCATGTGAGCAAACAGTAATTTTCTTTTTGAAAATAAAATATTTTTTCCTTCTCTCTTGGCTTGTCACAGTTCCAGTTGTTCTAAATGCTATAACCAAGTACGTTACAGTCATTTTCTGACTTTGGGAGCTCAGCATTCATCTCTCTGACTTTAAGTGTGTGTTCTCTTGTCTTTACTCTTTTGAAGAATGACTTAAAAAAAAAAGTCACATCATAATTATAGCCCAGAAAGCCACAAACAACTTACATTTCTAAATAGATGAGGTCACCTCTAAAAATGTTCATAACTCCCATGCTTAATAGTTCAAACAAGCAACAAATATTGCTTGGTATGTATTAATATACACAGTAGAAGCAGAAGGTAAACATCTACAATCTTCCTCATAAAGCTACACTATTAGGGGTACAGCCAATCAGAGGAATGTTGCAAAACATTTACCAATGTTTTGCAAACATTGGTAAATGAGGTTTTGTTCATTTAAGTTGTCCTGCATTATAAAACGTGCATGAACAATTTTCGGAGAAAACATTTACAGATGAACCAGCCTTTATATTTCACGTTCAGAACAATAATACATTATGTTCTCGATGTGCTTCATTATGAGAAAAACAAAACATTGGCTTCTGCATTGCTGAAAACAGTCATACGGGTTTAACACCGCTCCTAAATCAATTTTTTTGACGGCGACATTTCTTCATTTATTTATATGTTAAGCAAAGAAACGGCTGCAGCACTTCAAAGTGACGCAGACAGAGGCTGAAGCCTCAGAGCAGCATTAATGCAGCAGGCCCACATGTGTCAGATACTGTTTGCTTCAAGTACAGAACTGGGGGAATTTGTCACTTGTAATATCAAGTCAAATCCCTTCTCACTATTATGCTATAGCAATGAAAAGCACATTAAACACCAACAAGTGGATTTTATTGAGGTTTATCCAATCTGTACACCGGATCAAAATCCTATAGAGCTTCAAAGGTTGCAGGGAAGCAAACTGTACTTTTCTCCCTGATTACAAAGTTAAGCTTTAAGTTTTGATGATTTCTTATCTCTTTACATGCTGCTCAAAGCAACAAATCATCAAGAGTCCTGAAAATTAAAATGAGATGTTCAGCGGCTGATGTGCTCTCAATCAAAACTGGCTGGAGCCCCTGTTCACCAAAGGAAGCTTAATCACTGTTTTTGTATCTAAAATGTGTATCTGCACAGCTAATTTGCATTTCTGTCATCTCCATGCGGTTTGGAGAATCTGCCTGAAGGGGGTGTGTTAATTATGTCTAATTTTACACTTCGTCTTTTTGAGAGGGACCCAATTTGGTGTCTGGCCCCCTTAGTTTTCTTAACCTGCCATTTACCACTCATCACCACCAAGTAAACAGCTTGAACAATGGATAATCAGAGAGGGGAATGATGAGGAGAGTGGCAGATGTGGCTCTGCATTGCAGAAATCTGCTGCCTCTGCTCCAAATCAATCGGCAATTAGCACCATTTCACCGCAGCTGTTATGGAGCGATTTATTTCGCTGAAGTGATCCCCCCTTCTCCGCTCCTGGGCGCCCAACACATAATTGCAGAGCCCTCCGAGGCAAAGGTGAGGGAGGGAGAAAGGCAGAAAGAGGAATAGTGGAGGTGAGAAGGAGAGGATAAAACTCACACAGGAGAAAGGGATGAGTGAATTATCTGAGTTCAGCAGCACAGGAGACGGCAGCTCTGAGTCGGGGCTGATGTTTCAACAACTGGGTGTGTTTTTTTTTTGTTTTGTTTTGTTTTTTTCAGAGAACCGAACACTGATGAGCCTGGCTTTTTTTTTTTTTTTAAGCATAAAAAAAGTGCAAATATCATACTTTTTCATCCTTGATGAAACATTTCTAGATAATCTGGGGACACTAATTCACCACAAGCACTAAGCCAACACCTAACCACACTTTTGCTGGCTTAATACTGAACTTCTCAGTTTGACGTACAAAATAGGTTTTCAAGACTTACACTATTGTTAGTAGATAAGATAAGATAATTTATTAGTCTCCCATAGGAGAAATTCATCTTGGAAGCAGGGGCGAAACTGCAATACAACAATAAAAAGCCAGTCCAAAAGGCCAGTAACCATGAATAAATGCATAAAAATAGAAAAAACAGCAAAAAAGTCAGATCGTCAGTACATCCCCCATAACCACACACATACATTTGGTCATTGTCTGGACCTCCTGTTACTCTGTCCAGGCCCCCCTCGTCTGCCATTTATCAAGTTAATGGAGAATAGTACAAATGAATGTTTCAAATTGTTATATTTGCACAGGGGAACCCTGAACCTTCTCCCAGAGTTCATAAGAACATATTCTGACGCAAGCACATGTGGCCCATCAGACAAGATGTTCTGTGGTTGCCTGATGGTCGCCTGCTCAAACAGGTGCTGCGGAGAAGAAAGATCTGGAGTGTTGATAATCTTACTTGCCATCTTCACCAGACTTTGAACTTGAGTTTTTAATTTAACAGTAAGATTTCCAAACCAACCAGCAGTGCTATCTCTAAGAACAGACTCGACGGTTGCCCTGCAAAACATCAACATTATCAATTTAGAAACGCCACACAATCAAAGTCGTCTCAGAAAATAGAGACACTGGTGAACCTTTGCACATACATTTGTCACATGTGTGTGCCAGCACAGATCGCCATCTATGTACAAACCTAAATATTTAAAAGATGTAACCTGTTTGATGGAGCAGCCATGTATGGCTATGGGACTCCGGTCACTTATTGATTTAGGATCCAGAGATTATTCAACGGTTTTTGAGGTGTTTATTTGTAGCTTATCAGAGTCGAACCACAAAACAAACTTATCTACAGCAGCTTTATGACTGTCAGGATTGTCTGTTAAAAGACTCAAAATAACATTATCATCTGAACATTTAATGACGTGCTGAATGGGTTGAGAACTAACACATTCATTTGTTTACAGAATTAAAAGAAAGGCGAACTGGCGCAACCTTCAGTTCGCCTGTGTAAGTACACAAAAGACAATTAGTCAAATAAACATCAATCAAGAATTTTAAAGTCACATAATGAGTGTTTTTAATCACCTTTTGGAGGAATAGCTGAACATTTTTTAAGTGAGGTTCTTTCAAAACCTGGCAGGTATTGATATTTTATTTTACAAATAACTGTCATAATCTCTCGCATACAGTAAACCTGATTCAGTATTCATGAATGTATAAAGTCTATGTATTCACACATTAAAATTTAAAGTTCAGTTCAACAGGGTAAAAGTATTTCACCGACATGGTGAAAAGTGCATTAGAGAAAAAACATCAAATAGAGTTAAACTAAATTTAAAAAAAGCATTTTGGTATAACTGAGCACAATTTAAACCAAAAAGATATACATTTATATTTTTAAGGCCATACATCAGTCATTTTAATATAATGAGGGTTTTTAATGTTCTGACTCTTTCCAACACAAATAAAATAAACCACAAAAATTAAATGAGGCTCTTTTTATTGGAAGCAAATGCAAAAAAATCAGTATGGGATTTAATAATTAGTCACTAAACTGTATTTTTTCTATGTAGATTAAAAAAATAAAAAATAAAATGTAATGATGAAATGTGATTTTGTTTCTAGCATAAAAGAAATGTGTTCAATACCAAATGAGTTTTGCTCTTTATTCTAGCATGCATGCTTCTTCCTGCTGTGTAAAACACATTACACAAGGGAATATTATTAAAGATCAATACATGCCTTTTTCTCCAGTTAAAGAGCCAAGTTCTTACCTCAGTCAGCATGCAGAGGCACAATTTCTCGAGAAAAATCACCCACAGAGCCAGAGCAGTTACCATCCATAACCTACAATTATGGTTGGCCTTATGTCATATTTGTCCCAACAGTCTTCATGGAAGGAATCTGGTTTCTATGGAAATGCTTTTACATACCATAATGGGAAATATAATTGTACTGACGCATTGGTTGGTGGGAGCAGCAGAGAACACAAGGCATAACAGAGTGAATTCAGTTTTTTTTTTACCTCAATCAATTGGCTTATTATAACACCTACAGCTGAATTCAATGACATTGATCATCTCCTCATAATGACATCTGTCAAAAGAGATATCACAGTGTAGGATATCTGTTTTAAAAGTGAAGTTATCAGAAGAAAAATCATGTTCAAGTCAATGAATGTGAGCAAATTTATAAAAAATAATTTTGCTTTATCTAAATACCTTGATTAAGCCATCATTAAAAAACACCAGGTGTCAAATACATGCAGTTTTTATATTATGCTATTATCAGTTATTAAGCAAGTCTGGTCTGTTCAAACCAACTTAAAAAAAAAAAAAAAAGAATAATCCTAATAACCTTTTGGTAGCGAAAACTGACAGGGGATCTTCAAGATCGCTCTGAAAGAATTTGGGCTCAGTATTTTTTGCAGAATTTTCTTTAGCCAGTCTTGACTTTAACTAGGCCATTTTATTTACGTTTATTCATTCAGAGATTAATTTATTGCTGTGCTTTGGATCATTGTTTTGCTCCATCAACGTCACCAGCTGATGAACATTGTCCTTCAGGAATTTCTGGTAGAGTGCAGAATTCATTAAGGCCAATCAGTCGCAGCCAAAAGCAGCAAGATAACCGGAACCGCCACACTGCCAACTGCATTTGACTGTCTGTGTGATGTCCTTTTTCTGATTTATAATGTTAGTTTTATGGCAGATGTAACAACCCTTCAACATTTAAATATTGAGGCCTGCAGGGCTTCCATAAAGTGCTTGCAGTGTCCCTGGACGAGTCGACGATGCACTCCTGGAATAATTTTGATAGGCAAAATTCACCAGTGTTTTATGTTTTTCCATGTTTTTTCCATGTGTTTTTCCATGCTTACCATTTTCCAGACTGTATATTAATACTTCTTTTTCATCTGTTCTTGAATTTCTTCATATTAGGTATTGATGTGCTGGTGTTTGGTATCTTCTCGCCTATGCATGTTTTCAGACAGATTCTATTAAAAGATTTCCAGATTCTGGTAGGTTATAGATTGGGCTTTGTGAAAGTTAACTCAGATTCAAAAAATGTGCCAATCACACGTAATTTCTGAAGTATCGAACTAAAAAGGGTAAAACATTACCATGACAATGAAAATGCTGCAATATGTCAGGGGACAAATATTTTTTCAGAGCTAGTGTATTACTAATGATACACTCAGTGAGCCGTTGTGGTACTTACCAAGAACCCAAACAAAATGGCTCAAGTTAGATGTTATAGAGGCATTTTTCTGTGACATGACTGACATGCCCCACATGTAAATGATGAGGGGAAAAGTAACGTGTTGGGGAACTTGACATCTTCACTGAGTTCTCATCTCAATTATATTTTTCTTACGTGATAACCAGAAGTTGCCATCTCCAGGGCATATCTTTCTCCTCCCCATCATCAAGTCATCTGGCAAACTCAAACTCTTATCAGCCAGTCTAAGAAAAAAAAAAGGATAAAATAAAGTTCTCATAAAAAATAGTGGTGATATGTTAGCTTGCTGCCAGCAGCTTGCTGATTTTATCTGCTGCAGTCAGGAAAGCACTAATTTAGAAAATTTATCATCCCCCCCTCCCATCTGCTTCTAACTTTACACTGAAATTATTTTTTCTGGATTGTCCTGAATGTATGGTGCTCTTCACTGGTTACCTCAGGTTTGTGACCACACCACTATACTGAGACTGGCGTGGAAAGGGTTTTGAACATCGTATATCTTAATAGTGATGAATGTTAAACTTCTGTGTTTAAACTTCTGTGAATGTAAAACTTCTATGCTCTGATCGATTGATCAAAACTCAATCAATAGATCAGAAGACAGTGCAAGATCGGTCATGTTTTAAATAGGCTCAGATCTTATTTCACAGACGATGCCTGATATTTTTTCATAGGTGTCAACCTATGATTTAGATTCGTGATCTAGTAATCAAGAATCTAAGCAAACAATAAACATGACTGAGGTTCCTTAAGGATCCTTTCATGATCTATTTTTATTGAATATAGATCAATATATCTATATACTGCTATATATAGCAGTATGTCAGCAGACATACTAACTCAGCAGTATGTCTAAAATGTTATGTAAATACTGTTTGAAAAACAGAGTATTACAACATAGTTTTTACAATATGCTGATAATGAGATTCTTCATATTAGCCTGGTAAGATCAATAAAAGTAAATTTGTGTAGAAAAACAGAACATTGAACACAATACTTGTTCTTGTGTTTGTTGATTCATAGTACAGGCAGTAAACAGCAGTCAAAGAGCAAAATAAATGGATTTTGTATTCTCTGTGTCCATTTTTGCAAGAATTTGAAGAGCCCTGGTCTTGGATGTTATATTTTCCCTCCTTTGTCCACTTGCAATGGCAAAACAAGCCATCCTCTAAGATGTATTGCCTCAAATTACGTGCAGAGTTTTTCCCCCCCCATTGCTGTTGCTGATGGCACTTTGGGAGAAAAGTGATAGCGAGTTGTGAAAAAGCAAAGTGGCTGGGTTTTATGACCTATTGCCTTGTCTGCTGTCTGCAGGGA
Source organism: Poeciliopsis retropinna (assembly GCA_010277075.1). Lineage (NCBI taxonomy): Eukaryota > Metazoa > Chordata > Actinopteri > Cyprinodontiformes > Poeciliidae > Poeciliopsis > Poeciliopsis retropinna. The sequence continues at coordinate 8,057,942 of VMRM01000019.1, forward strand.
TCAATTAGTCTTCCTTGTGTAATGGCTGAGAGCAGAAAAAGCTCAAAAACATATACTTTCTCTGGAGTAATAACTGGCTTCTTGTGTCTGGGCAGCAGTGCAGTGGCGCTTTGTGTTCGTCAGATCGAGGCTCGTAATACGAGTGTGGAAGTCGTTGTACACAAATACAAAAACGTCAAATTTGTTCCAGCTCATGTTGAAATGTGAAAAATCACAATTATGAGCTTTTCTGCTGTTACACCGCTATAATTCATCTAAGCTCATGTGGATGCATGTTCCCTGCTGTTGTGTTTTCACTGCGGTGATGGACTTCAGGAATAATGAAGTACTGTCAAGGCTGTGCAGCTGACACCATCAAAGCACTATATTTATTGGATCTCAGTGAGGAGGTAAACATCGCATGATTCAAGTGAGATGCTCTTTCCCCATGCTATATGTTCTCTCTGAACATCACAAAGTCCATCTTGTGCTAAACAATCAATAGCTTCCCCTCTGGCAGCCTCAGGGCTATCTGGCAGAGCAAAAGGAAGAGAGAAACATTGTATGTTTACCATAAAAAGAAAAAGAAACTGTCTGCAGAATTTTTTTTCTTAACCCTGGAGCCAAACGGGGACAAACATTTTCCCTTTTTACCAACTTTTTTGTCCTATGAATGACAGCTCGTCGCTGCCATCAGGACAACAAATGTAAATTGAGGGTGACGCTCAGAGATGTTCTTCTGAAAAGGGTCAAAGTGCTGGAAAATAGAGCACATTATCAATCTTCAAAATGTTTTACAATCTAGAACACACTTTATTTCTAAACAGCATCTCACAAAGACAGTACAGGATTTTCAAAAGTATTCCATTTAACTTTATGGTGAAGTCATTTTTTTTGTTGGATTGGATGTAATCTTTGAATCCGAATCCAACAAAAAAATCCCTTCTCCAGAAAGTAAAAATAACTTAAAGTTCTAAGATGGCCGAGCCAGTCCAGAACCGAATCTAACTGAAAACCTGTGAGTTCATCTGAAGAGGGCTGAAAACAAACGATGTTCTCACAATCTCGTAGGTTTTGAGATGGTTTGGAAGTTAGAGCAGAAACATATCGCTGAAGCCAGCCAAAGAAGAATGGGTTTTTAAATATAAAATTGAAAAAAATTAAATATAAAGATGCTCCAACAAAATATTAATGGTCATCCTAGCATCACCAACCAGAGCTTTTTAACTGTTTACATATGTTTCTTTTGATCTTTTGAAAGGTCTAGTCTGTATTCCACATTTAAGGTGGGACTACTTTTGAAAAGAAATCTATTAAATTTTTTCCCTGTCACAGACCTGTAATTTGAAATAGCTATGTGTGCTTTTATTCCTATTGTTTGATGACTGTTTCTTCCCCCGTTTACTAGACTGTATAACTCAGTATGGCTTGCTTTTGTTATTGTACTGCTGGTCTCATCTTCAGTAATTATTTTAATCTTTATTATAAAAACAGGACTATAACCCTTCGCAACCACAACTTCCTGTCAGTGTTCTGAAATGACCAAATATGTTCTCTGAATACTATTAAAGATAATTATATTCAGTCAGTGTGTTTTGTACATATATTTGAGCTGACAGAAGGACATTAACAAACTATCAGAGTTCAAAGACATAGACTTGTACCGTACAAATGCTAAAACTTATGACTCTTAGAGTCTGCCAGTGTAACTGTAATTGCCAGGACAACCATGACTAGAGCACTAAATAATGTACCACTAGACGTGTGTAACCAGTCCCAGTTGTCTGCATCTGAGCTAAAAATGTTCTCGACCAAAACTATTTCTCAGCAGAACCTGGACCTACTGAGTTTATTGAGAGTGAGAGAGATGTAGTAATTTCATATTCCATGTTAAATTAAGGTAATTTGTTAAAGGAATAGTTCAGCATTTCTGACAGGAGCTCTGTTGAAATGATATGAGGAGTAAGACACAAATTTCTAACTCTCAGTTTTGAGGAAATATATTTTGTGTTTTCTGATATTCAATTCAGCTGTGCCTCTTGACAAACAAGAGCCAACAAAACTCAAGTTCCTTCTATCTTTCGCTCTGTTCCTGCATCAACTTTAATTGATCCAACGTTCGCTGGAATCCTGTCTCTTATCATGCTCCTCATCCGAGAGGGACTCGGAGTAGAGCCGCTGCTCCTCCACATCGAGAGGAGCCAGGTGAGGTGGCTCGGGCATCTGGTCAGGATGCCTCCTGGACGCCTCCCTGGTGAGGTGTTTCGGGCACTCCCACCGGGAGGAGGCCCCGGGGAAGACCCAGGACACGCTGGAGGGACTACGTCTCTCGGCTGGCCTGGGAACGCCTTGGGATTCCCCCGGAAGAGCTGGAAGAAGTGGCCGGGGAGAGGGAGGTCTGGGTCTCCCTTCTTAAGCTGCTACCCCCGCGACCCGACCCCGGATAAGCGGAAGAAGATGGATGGATAGATGGATGGATGGATGGATGGATGGATGGATGGATGGATGGACGGACGGATGATATACAACAACGTTGTATGTGGTTGGTACCAAAGCATATAAAACTGCTAGGAGGATACCGGATATTTGCCATACAAATATGTACAGTTGAAAAATTATCAAAATAACTTCCATTGCTCTTTCCTTTTTTGAATTTGAGAAATAAATAAATAAATCCCTAAAAAAAGAATTCTCTTTACATTTACTGGCACTTAGCAACCATAGAAATTGTTTTGGTAATTCTAAGCTAAAACAAGAAAAGTTTGATCTGATTCAACTAAAGACAGTGAGAAACAAAATATGCATGTGTCTTTTTACATGGTGTACAAGTAAAAAAAATGCCTGGTTTCAACTACCATTACACCCCTACTACTTCTAATGGGTATTTCCTGTACAATAACGTTAAGTCATCTCAAAGTGGTTTCTCGCACATGACAATTAGTCTACTCTATTTCAATGGCCTCCTGAGTCACCTGCTTTCATTTCAACAGACTGCCTTTGGGATGTGGTGGAATAGGAGATTTGCATCATTTGAAGCCTCTGTGTGATGCTATTGTGTCAACATAGACCAAAATCTTGGCGAAAGCTTTCGCAAACCTTGTGGAATCCATGCAATGAAGAATTGAGTTAGTTCTTCATTGTTTCAGCCCTCTCCTAAAAAAAACAAAAAAAAAACACCTAATAAAGTGGCTGCTAAGTGGAACAGGTCATGTATTTTCTTATATTATTCAGATTATGAATTGTGCTTATTATCATAAACGCACCTTAAAATTTTTACCATATTGTAGATGTAGTAGAGTTAACGAAGTATTGAAACATGCAGATGAATTATCAACCAGAATGTTTGTACTGTGCTAAAGTTTCTCTAAAATGAGTGTCAGTGCAATTTATTAGCTGAGCCACAGCCTCAATCATGGAAACAAATGGGAAGGCTTAATCTGTATGCCATTATTTTGACAACAGCCATTTGTAGAGAAATCAGCTACGACCACATTTCCGAGTACAAAAGGCACTTGGGATCATAAATGAGTTTGGAATATTTAGATTAATCTTGCAATGAAAAACTCTATAAATCCCATTTGTTGGTAGGCAGTCTGAGCAAATGGCATTCACATTTATAGTCACAAATTAATGCTTTGCTTATCTGACAAATGTCTGAACAGAGCTTAAGTCACTGTTGAACTAAATGATAATTTTGGTTGCAATTGTCCCTTTTTCAGTGATTTGCAGAAATCTGCCAAGTCTACAGTGAATGTGAAGTGACATTGTTAAAGTAATGATAACAAAATGCCTTTGTTTTTTTTCTCTTATTTTTTGTCAGCACAGCAACTGCAATAGTCCATCAAACATACAATTAAATGCTCAATATCATCCTACGCTGTGAAGCAGAACTACTTTTACAGATTCAAAAGCGAGTTATACGGCTATTAATATCAGGTAAAATTTGTTGTGCTGTCAAATGCAAAGAGAGGCAGAAAAAAAAATGGTACAAGTGGCACGTTTCTAAATGAGGTGACTGAGCACTGATACTTATCAACCGCAGGTATAGGGATTTTGCCCACAGTGTTTGGCGATTGCTGCTGCTTGATTGGGAACTGAAGTAAATAGGCGGCAAATTGTATGTACACAATTCGCCAGCAGCAGAATGGCTGCCATGGGAGCAAGGGCATAGGAATGAGTCTGTCATGGGGGGAAGCATATCGGAAACCTGACAGATCAGTAAATAGCTTGAGCAGAAATGTCATAAACAATTGTGCCATCAACACGTCAGTAACGCGTTACTCTAATCTGGCCCCTTGTTTCAGTAACAAGTATTCTAACACCTTTCTATTTACAATCCAATAATTAGATTAAAGTTATGCATCCACGTAGCATAATGACTGTCATTCCAGGACTGAACACTCACTTAATCATTTGCCTCACAACTAGCAAGTTAAATACTCTGGTCGCACACACAAACTACCAGTTTCTGATACATTTTATTGGTCAAAAGACATTTGATTATTGGTCAAAATGCTTTGATATAAGTTGACTGGAATCGGTGCAGCTTGGAATCAAACACTTCTGCACTGAGTATTAAGGAAATTAGTTTATGTACATGATGGAGACAAACAAGCTTTACACAGGGCCAACTACTACTCAGAAGCCTCTCCTATCTGCACTGTTAGGTTATTCTATATTGGATTATGTGTCCCCAGTTGTTAAACATCTGCCAGTCAGCCAAAGGCAAATCCCTATCAGGATGAGGCCAAGACATTTTTTACCATGTCTGTCAGTAAAACAAATGACCGCTGAGTTTATTTCAAACAAGGATTTGTTCAATTAAATGTTAAGTACTCACTTAATTATTTTGGAAGCTAGTATTGGACATATATTTGCCTCTATTTTATTTTTCAAGGGGTATTAAAAGATTATAGACCGTGACATTTGCTGAATAACCAGTGTTGCTGCCACAAGTGTTCCCCCTGCCTAAGAGGATTCAGCTGAACAGGTTCCTCCCTGAAGAAAAAGGAGGCTCTGGTTATGCGTCGTGCCCAAGAATGGAGGGCTTCACAGATGACTGCTTTCTATCATCGTTCCAGCGACATAATGAGTGATTGTTTGTGGGCTGATAAAATTAAATTGCAAGCTTCAGTGATTTTGGGAACAGGTGTTTTTCTTGTTTCATAATAACACCAGAGACAGGATTTTCTCCTCCTACTCAGGATAATAATGTAACCTGGTTTACAGGTTCTCTTGGTTTAATCCTGCATGTTTGTAGCTAGCCAGTTAGCAGGATGGCTTAAAATGGTAAGCTCAGGTGCATTCGTTATTAAAAGTTAATAAGGACAACACTTTGTGTATTTTTAAGAGTCTGTTTGTTTAAATGTAAATGATAGAGGTAAAAATATTTATTTAATGGAATATCTCTCTCTGTCTTTGTAACATTTTCCCTCCAAAACACAACTGCTCATATTTTACAAATTATGTGACCTAAAATGCATGAAAAGCAATGCACTGCTGTAATCCATCACTTCAAATTAGGAGAACATGCTGTATGAGTAAAACTAATATATGTTAAACACATCCATATTTACAATCAGTGTGAATATTAAAATGTTTCTAAACTGCAGTTAAAACAAGTAGCAACTTGAAATCATCAGATCTACATAACAATTAGTCTTAAGGCTTCACACACATCTTTACCAGACATGACGGTCTGTTAAAGATGTGCGCAAGAATGTCAAACACAAAAAACAAACTGTAGATAGTTGAAGTGAAAATGTATTTTTCCCTACCCCGTTTTAATTACATCACCTTCCTACACTAGCTGGATCTCAAACAAACAATAAACACAGCTGCAAGATGGAGCAGTTGATAGCAGTGGTGCATTGCAGCACTATCAACCTGCCTGTCGGTCTGTCTTTCTGAAAATCCTAGGGTAGAGCGGAAAATTTACATCTGGCCTATTTAAGCCACTTCTGTGAGGAGGAAATTCCAGCTATGTATTGTGAGAAGCTTGGTGGAATGAAACAAAAACATTTGCCGTATGTCACAAAGCAGGGGGTCAGTCTTTGAGTCAGTCCTCAAAGGCCAGCATCCTGCATGTTTTAGATGAGTCTTTTCTCCAGCACAAATGATTAAAATGGTTCCCACTTCTTCCTCAGCATGTTGGTGTTCTGCAGAGACCTGCTAACGAGCCAACATTTCATTTAGGTTTGTTGAATCAGGGAGAAAACTAAATTGTATGACACCACTGTCACAATTTAGAGGATAGTTCTACCAAATACTATTAAGATGCATCTTAAGTACTGAGTTTGAATAAAGTAAAATAAAATGATTAAAAAAAAAAGATTCTCTGCGTTTTGGTGTTAAGAAAATGGGAATAATTTAAGTAACCCTAACTCACCTAAAACAGAAAAAGTTTAGTCTGATTTGATATCAGTGAGGGGAAAGACTACATGTGCTGCAGCTGCAGCTACGTGACCTTATTCGAAAATAATTCAAATTGTTCTTTCATCCACAACACCTCCTAATGAAATCACATCTTCTGGTATTTAATATGATAATCTCAATTATGATCAACTGTTGAGGTGTGAATGTGGCGTGACTTCTGTAAACAAAAGTAGTTCTGCTCAGTGGCAAGATTCACTTCCAGGCCTTCGGAGAAATAAAATGTTTTAATAGCATCTTTTCCTGTTAATGATATTCCTCTCATTCTTAACACACCATTGCACCGATATTGAAACCATTCATTTCAGTAATAGGCAAAAGGGATTCCACAGAGAACTCAATCTGAGTGTTGTCTTCCTGACACTTTTCTGGGATAACAAATCTAATACACCGCGCCATCATGTTTATGATGTGTTTACTGATTTTATGGATTTTCCTGCAACTTGCTGCGTTGGTTTGATGCACATCCAAGACAGAAATCTCTTGTAAGGTGTACAGTTGAAACCAGAATTTTACATACACCAAATGAAGAGACGCATGCAACTTTTGTTCTCACTGCCTGAAGTTGAATCAGACCAAACTGCTCTTGTTTTGGCTCATTGAAATTACCAAAATGATTTCTATTAACTGAATGTCACCATAATGAGAGGATATGTCAGAAATGTATTTATCAATGTCTTAAAAATTTGAAGTTTACAGACAGATTAATCACCGTCTTTAAACCATGATGTCACGGCGATCTCATGGCTTTGCTGAACTTGCAGACGGCAATAGTCTTTTCCAGCATTTCATCAGATCAGGTTTTGGATGTAAAAATGAACCCCATTGGGTCAAGAGAGCTGGTTTTGTCGTCCGTTTTCTTATGGATGCTGTCTGTGTGTCATATTTAAACACGCAAATACAAAGGTTCTGGTTAGAACCTTTACACGTAAAAAAATAAATAAAAAAAAAGAAAGAAAGCAACTAATTACGTTATGAGCGGTATGATGTCCAACCATCATACATGGTCTAGATGAAATTAAAGTAGAACTGTTTTGCCAAAATTATCATTGTTACAAAAAAGTAATGACGACACACCATCATCAGCTATTTGGAGCTGAGTTTCATCAGGGACTCAGATAGTGAAACATGTCTTGACCAAGATCCCAATTCAGTACTTGGTCTCAGATTGGGACTGAAGTAACATCAGTATTTTAGAACCTCTATGGATTTCTCTTACTATTTCAATGGATTACACACAAATTAATTGCTGTCAACTCGTGTTGTCATTAGTTATTAGTCTGGTTTGAGTACAACATTAAGCAAATTTGATGGATTTTCCTACTTAAAATGAATTGTAGGGTTGGAGATAAGTGGGTTGCAGCTTCTTTAGCAGTATTTGTATTTAGTGGGTCAAAGACTGACAAGTTTTGGAAGCGCTGCTCTGGATGCCTTCATGTAATCTGTTTAGCATGATGCAACGTGTGAAGTCAGTGGGTGCATTCCCTGGAGCCATGTGCGGGATCCAAAAAGCTGGTTAAATCTAAAAATGAGCTGCTATAAATGGCAGCTGCGGGGCCTTTATTGAACACATCATCTGCGCTGTTAAGTAAAAGGCCTCATCGAGATCGATGGCCAACACATTAACCTTTAGTTCTTCAGCATAACAGGATCGATGCATTCACACAGTTAACTCACTTTGCCACACCGAGGCAATGTTATGTCGCTATGAACGATCCTGAAAGTCTAACTAGTTCATTAAACGAGCTCAGGAAATAATAATGGATTCCAAATTACCATTTTGGACTGACGTTTACATTCATCCCAATAATGAGCTTAGAAATTGGCACTAGTGCACGCAGTGCAGCTTTCTGTAAGTTTGTACTTTTAAATCCAAGAACAGAAGACTGAACATTAAAATTTCAAGAGTCGGAACAGAAGGAGAAATGACGTCTCAGTAAAATACAATATCAGTTCATTTATTTCAACAATTCAAATGGAAAATATACAGATTATGCATTTTATTTATTCATCCATTATCCAGTGAATCTTGTTTATTTCTATGGACCACTTTGTGTTTTTAGCCAAGTGGAACAGAAAAAATGATCTGCTTTAAGCTGACATCTGATATATTAGCATTTCAACAGGGTTCACAATCTATCAATCTATTCTTGAACGTCTAAGGATGTCCTTGTAGTTTTCTTTTAACCAAAAAAAAAGGCCATTTTGATGCATTTATTTCTTTGTATCCCAGCAGGTGTAAACTCAAAGAGCAATGTTTTGCACTTGCATTCCTTGTGTGTATTTGAGTGGCATCTGTAGGCTGCCAGCATTTTTTGATCCGTGGTTTTTAAAAAGTCTCAGCAAGCTGCAAATGTGAAACTGATTTGTCAAAACAAAGAGAAGTGTCAACATGTGAGGTTCTGTGATGTTTAATGCATTCCCTCAGAGCAATGCTTTTAACTAAGTGGCTTTGCAAAGTTCTGTGCTGTTATGGCAGAATTATATAACAAAGTCAGCCAGAATCGTCAAACTAAAACGGCAAAGGGGGGATGGAGGGAAGGGGACCCATCATGGGTAACAATAAAGTCAACTGACTTTGACTTTCCTGTGATAAGAGGAATTAAAACTTGCCCTCTAAATAAGCAGTTTGCTTTAACTTTAATATAATGAGAACAACTACTGGATTGCATACGTACATTCCCACAGTTGTAGCCCACGAGGCTGCTGGCGAACACCTTTAATGTGCTTATACCATTGATATTTTATTTCATCTTTAATATATAGTGTATGTTTTTCATGGATTGATGCGGACCATTCTCTTTGCTCCTCATCTGCAAGGGACAATCTTGACGTGTCATCTCGTCAGTTAATTTCACACTTGACTTGATGTTTTGTGATGTAATGGAAAGCCATATTGCGGCAGTCTTGCACAGTCAGCCCGGAATGAAAGAGAAATATGTGACTGTGTAAAAGCATTTAACTGTGGGATGGCTAGAATGTAGCCAGTAGAAGAAAAGGTAGACGGGGTATTTAAAGGTGTGAATGTGTGGGCGGACTCAGAGAACTTTAAAGTTTATATACTTTTACGTGAAAGTCATTTTATTTTACAGTGGCCTTCAAAAGTATTCACACTCCAAGTTTTTTTTTTTACTTTTTGTTTCATTAGAAGCATAAATGTAATTGACAAAGTATACTTGTGAAGTAGAAGGAAAATCATAAAGGTTTTTAATATTTTCTAAGGATAAAACTGTTCATGTATTAAGCATCTCTTACTTTGATACTAAATAAACTTTATCCAGTTTATATAATAAATTAGTAAATAGCAGCTATGTGTAAGTTAATCTGTATAAATGCAGCTGGCCTCGGAGGTTTATGAGAGAACTTTAGTGAGCAAACGGCATTATGGTGACCAAGACACACACAAGTCAGAGGAGGAAGAAAATTCATGAGAAGGTTTAAGCAGTTCAATTTTAAAGCAATTTTGCAAGGTTTGAACATCTCACAGAAGAGAAGCAGCCAACACGCCTATGGTAATTCTGGAGGCGCTGCAGAGATCCACAGCTTAGATTGGAGAATCTGTCAGCATCTGTCTACAGTTAGTCCTGACATGCAAAAGTCTGGAAGGAGGACAAGAAGATTGTGGAAAGAAAGCCGAAATAAGCGCCATTTGCAGTTTGTGAAAAGAGACAATAAACAGACACGTGTTTATATAGTCCTGTCAGAGTCAATAACCAAATCCAGTGCAACATTTTTTGTGCCAGTATCACTATATTGTAATTTGAAACTCACAGATATCTAGAAACACAGTTGACTTAAAAACAGACGAGTTAACAATTAATGGGAGTGTGCACAATCTTTTTGTATGTGTTGAATTAATTTGTGCACTGAAATGTCCCTGTTGAGGGACAAATAAAAGATTATTCTATTTTAAAACAGATCTGTTTAGAGTGTATGACATATATTTACAGTGACAAGAATCTGATCCATTCAAATGCATAAAGCAGCAATTCAGTTTCTATCTTTCTGGTGATTTTACTGAATATATTCTTTGGTGATCATCTACAGTTAGCTGGGTATATTTCTACAGTTCTGACCGCCAAAACAAATGGGATACTCTCACACAACGTCAGAGGGCAAGTTGACCCAAATTTTGCCTACGTGACACTTTTTTTTTTATGGCAGTCTAATTGACCCAGGCCTTTCTATATGTGGCTCTAAATCAGATACTGTACATGTCCAATAGTTTTCAAATATCTGCAGTCCGAACAGTAGTGGCATTTTTTCTGACTTTCACATCTTGATGCGAGACAGACACCAGAGGAAGCCAGATAATAATAAATTCAAACATAAACAATAGCTGCAGCCAGCACACTTTAGATGGAGCTAAGCAATGGAAAGACAGGGAAGTACTTGGTTTAAGTTCTTGTGTGACAATGCCCAGTGCCAATCATGTGAACAGCTATCTAAAAGGCTAGTAGTGCGAACCTTAAAGGACTAATAATTAACATGATTCAGCTAACACTAAATCACCAAACAAGCATTTTATTGAATTGAAGTTAATACTAACATGCTAAATTCAACCATGTTGATACCAGACCTGTGATAACATCACATAAACTATTAGTAGATTAGTAAAAGTGTTTTCCACTACTGCTCAATACCATTGCTGAATAATAGACAGCAGCATCCATTATTACTTCTGGGAACAGTACGATGCTGTAAGAGGTCTACGTTCTGCTTCTGTACATGTGATGGTAAAACATTCACATGAATTCTGACAGTGATTGCATTTAATCGGTGGTATGAACGACCATGCAAAAGACAATTGAATTTCAGATTTGTACTTGTCAGAAATATTTAAACCAACTTGCAATATTTTCTGTTATATTTAGTTACAGAGTAACTAAATGAGTGAAAATGTCCAATGGGTATGAATATTTTGTCGGCCATTGAAACATCTCATTAGAGATGGGGCAATTCATAAATAAAGAAAGGAATCTGAATCAGATCACACTTTCTATGCTTTTAATTTTTGGAAGGACAAAGGACCAGTTATTGTCATACTGCCAAAAAGTGATGTAGACAAATAAATGATAACTCTGTTTTTTCATTTAAGTTAAAAAAAAAATTCAGTATAAATACCCGGTTGCCATGACGAACACATGTACCGAGCTGCACCTACAGTGTATTGACCTTTACCATGTGCAGAACTGTGCAACACTTTTAACAAACCTAACCAAAAGCTAGCACTGATTACCTCGCCAGTGAATCCTTGTTTAGTTTGAACGGCTTAATGCTTATATTAATAAGCCATTTTATGGATGACCTATTTGAAATCTGTATAGACATTAAACACTGTATTTGTGACAAAACGATCACTAAAATATTTTAGGTACCAACTAAAAATCAATGACCTCATGTGTGCAGTTTGCACCTACTGCTAAAGCTGAGCAGAATTTCCTACAAATATGATAGTATGCAAAAAAGGCTGACATGAGAAAGAACATTAGAAATGGCTTCCACAGTTATAGACCATAAACATGAGAGCAAACTCAGATCAATGAGATTCCATTACCATCCTATCTCATTTCCCAGAGCTGAATTGGAAATGGGTTAGAGATGGATTGTGTCATTACCAATTCCAGCGGATCCACGGGAGCCATACATGAGTGTGTGCGTGTGCGCGCGTGTGTGTCTGTCCTATCTGCAGCCGCTGCCAATGAATAGGTTTTTATCGACAAGCAGGAAGGTGAGCAGGAGTTCATGCGTTGCCATCATAGTTTTTAATATGCCAGGCTTGAGATGCAGAGCTTTATTCTTTTGAGGCTGCCAAACCAAACAATTTCTGACAACTTTGTTTGGCATGCTTAAAATTGCTTTCTGATGATTATTAGGCTTCAATTTTGAAGATAAATTTTACAATTTAGATTTCTGCTGGTTATTCTAGAAATGTTTGCTATAGACCTCAATGTGGGCATTGTCAATTATTGAATGAAAATAAGTCATGCTTCAGATTATGCACTCGACTCTGCTGTAATAGGACTTTTTTTTAACTTTCTGCTTCTTATTGAAGCAATTGCTTTTATTACCAGCTGGGTCAAGTAATACACCTAATATTTCAGTGGTTACTTCCTCACCAATACATTTTATTTGTATGTTTGTAATTACACCCTGGCTTCAGAGAATGGGAAATACAATTTAGGTTCAAGCCCGTTAAAACTTTACATAATACTGTTACTGTCATCATTTCCCTGTTCCCTGTGTTTCCTTCAATGATTCATGCTGTTCCTCTTGCCTGCTGTATAAAGGAGGGACTGGCGCTAATTGCTGATGACTCTTACCTGTGCTGCTGCCTATGCAAACTCCTCCTGTGATCACTCACTTCCAAATTACATCTTCATCTTTGTCACTGCCTTTTAGCGGTTTTATGGTCGTGTTTCTGATTATGCACCACCCGGTTTGCTGCTTTCTGACCATATCCTTTGCTTCATTTATGCATGTACTGTGATTTGAACCTTACATCATACCCTGATTACTACCTCAGATTCTGGGTCTGTTCTGCCTGTGTTTCCTGTCCTGTTGCAGACCAGAACTATTCCTCAGACCTTTGATTATTGAATTGTATAGAGGGTTTATAGAAGGTTATCCTCTGTATTGTCCCATGGGTGGAACAATCCCTGGTAAAAGAACACTCTCCAATCTTCTATTGTTACACCAGAGTATTTTGAATCACACAAGAGGATTGTGTGCGGGTGTTACTTTGCCAGCAACTCAATCTCCTTTATAATCTGACCCGAGAGCCAATTCTGATAGGAAGCTGCTGATCACATCTGAAATTCTGATTGATAATAAAATCCAGGTAACCTTCCCAGTGGTGCGGTATTAGTTTTGAATCTGAGTTATACTCAAGTTATTACACCTCATGTGGTTTAAAGTTGTTTTAGTGAAGTGCCAGAGACGGGCCATAATTCTCCAGTTTTATAAAGTAGAAAACAGTCTTTCCCCTCCCTCTCCTGCTGCTCTGAACTGTCAGTAAGCTGTCTCAGTTGGTTGTACCTCAGGCTATTGTGCCCAAACTGACCAAATATACAGTATTACAAACAATGGGGGAGTACAATAAATAAAAGTCCCAAATTTCTCTGGAAAAAGAAACTACACTTGCGTGTAGCTTACAAGTACAGTTTTGAGCTGTACTTGTCACAGCTGCCGCATGTGACAGACTGGATTTCAGCACCAAAAGGGGAATGTCGTCATGCCGAGTTCTTACATCACTTTCCCTCGACAACATCTTAATTGCAAATAAAACATGCCCGCTCGGAACAGAGAGGAAAATGGAACAGGAGCTGTCACCTTCTGTAAAAGCCAACATGCTGTGTGCACCGCAGTCAACATCAGTAATGACAGCTGGCAAGACAACAGTGGCCCCGTACACTTCGCAGCCAAGGAAGAGTGCCTGCATCCCTTAGCACTGTTCAGTCTAATGTTGTGAACACTAAGAAGACCAAAACAAAAAAGAGACCCAGTAACTTTGAAACGCACACCCACCATGTAGGACGGAGTGTTACTGGTGATACATTTGATGAGAGTAGATGATACATGACATGCTTAAGCAGAAAACAAATCTGAAAATGATCAAGAACAATTCATTGGATAATTGAAACTGATTAAAGATTAATAAAATAACTAGTTAAGGAATGACAAAACAATGCTGTGATGTGGTCAGGAAGAACTGACTGAAAAATTAGGCCGTCTTGCTTCCTTTGTGGCTTTTACCACAAAGGAAGTTTATTTTTTTGTATAAAAGGAGTTATTCAAGACATTTAATACATCTATGCACATTTGTTTCTATTCGGGGTACATAAGAATAGCATACCAACTTATATAATCCTAAACAATACACTTTAAGTATTCAAATATTGTTCATTATTTTGAAAACAATGAACTGCAAGAAAGTGATCATTTTTAGAGACGTAGATTAACCTTTTCCCACTCTGCATCAATACCTAGTGAGAAATGTGAGCCACTTCTCGATTTCATCTGCAATTAAAAAAAAAAAAAAAAAACATTACTTGTAAGAAGTGTATTTTTCTTTGTTTTAGTACAAGTTGGCTATTTATTGCCTGACTGGACATATTATGAAAATATGTATATAACCAGCATTCTATATGTTGGTTAAAAAGCAAAATTAGAAGAAATGTATCAAATGACCTACTAATAACAATAAAACCACACTGTAATTAATTTAACTTCTTCTAAAGTTGAATAAATTATACTTTATTAATTCAAACTGTTATGTTTATTATTTCAATAGTTCTCCAGTAAAGTAAATGTAATTTATTCGACACCTATAAGAGAAGGACTAAGCTTCTTGGATTTGCTGCTATAAAGACAACAAGAGCTTAAACAAGTTTGAATTGAACTTGACAACTTACATAATGTAACATCTGTCTTTTCTGAAGAGGGATAATGCATTCTTAAACAATATTATATACATACATTTTTCAGAACTGAATGTCATATCCATTTTGTTTAAAAGTGTAAAGAACACTAAGTGTCTTTTTATGCAATAAAGTTTATTTTGTATTTGCTACCTAAAGTCCCTGGTTCAATCCCCCGCCCTTTGCCATTTCTTCCCAACCTACTTGTATTATCTGAAAATACAGCCTGGCAAAATGCATGCTGTATTTTGCCATGCATGAGTAAACACAAAAAGCAGTTTGCAAATGCAGATTTCATTTATTATAGGGGGAAAAAGCTATCCAAACCAATCTGACCCTATGTGAAAAAGTAAACCTTGCTTGGCAGCTACAACTACCATGAAGTGTTTGCAATAACAAATGATGGAGACATTTTGGCCCGCGCTTCTTTGCAGAATTGCTTTGGCCGTTTTAGCAAGCATGAATGCCTAGAGACCACTCAAACTATGACTGTATAGCTTTCCAGGAGGAACTCCCTCCAGAATTTGAATTAGAAAGCTGTCCTTGAAACAACAGAATTTTTATTTTTTTAAATACATATGATTTAAGATATGTTTAAGCTATGAGTAAATGTGACTAAAATAACAAAAAAACAAAACACATACATAAAATTATTCCTTAACTTGTTCGGGATCAAATTTGTCAGTAAGAGCTGCATTTACTATTAAAGCAGTGAGCTTAGCAAAAACACGGAGCAGAACCGAAGCACCAGAAGTGGGCCAAGTTTGGGAAGATCACACAGACTACAGACAGTGGTGCTTTGATGAGCGGAGCCGCCTGTATTTATGATTAAAAAACTGTCAGCTTCTCTTAGCCAATAAGCTCTTATCTCCACTGCATGCATATAAATTTGATAGAGCCTCAAGCCATGGTGGAAGATAACAAAAATAATTAACTAACATTCAGCTTCGTCGAGACAAAAATGTTCCTGCAGTGGAAGGAGAATACAGTACATTGCATGCAAAGGATGATGAGAGAAGTAGCAGTTTAACATATTGTATTTTTACAGTAAATATTCCATTTGCTGTCCTTGGTAAATCATGAAGTAATTGCGATTAACCTTACTACTTTTTGTCAAAAATGACAAAAAAAAGTTGATTGAACCAAAGTTTATCAATTGCAATTTAGAGTGAGAAAAAAGGATGTGCATATATTTTCATTCAGTGAGTGTAAGTGAGTGTTCTGGTTAGAGAATAAGAACAAGAATAAGAGAATAAGACGCTTATTCTCATTGTCTAAATTTATGGTTAAGCAGCGCTTGTTTTAGGTCAAAATTACCAAAATTATGCCACTATAATGAGACAAAGACTATGTCAGAGATATATATATGAAATTCTTTAAAATCAGTTTCGATACATTTCTTCAATATTTGGTAGCCTGGTCATTGAACTGTAAGACAAGGGTCAAACTCTTTGGGTCTGATTTAATTTCGGACAGTAAGAAAAAAAAATTGTGTGCCTATTTTTCATGTATATAAACTTTTGGATTTAAGGGTATTTAAAGCCAGAGAGGATGAGAGGATATTTCTCTTATCCTAGCAATAAGCCAAAAATTATTATTGACCCTAACTGACCTAAAACACGAAACAGTTTGAAATATTGTGAGGATAAAAATTTTATTTTTTCCTAACATACAGGGTAGATATCTTGTTCCAGGTGTAAAAAAGTTAATTAAATGGATTTACACAGAGAACAAAACCTGTGTTTTTAACAGTGTCTAAACTAATGACTACTCTGAGTCTACAGTAATGTCGAATGAAAAGGTTGGGAATATCTTTTAACATTTTGACTCAGGGCTCAAGGCATTTACCTTTGTAATTTGCATAATTAGGAAAGACCAAGGCAGCAAAATTAAACGTCTTGTTAAACCATCCACTGATTAGCTAGTGTTTTCGACTACTGGTGCCATTACTAAATGAATGATGTTAGTATTTAAGAATGCTGATAGTAACATTATTACAATCTAACAAAAGACTCATCCAAGCGATGGCAGCAATGATTGAGTAAATGCTGCTCTCACATGGATGAAACAACAAAGGCTGATTTCAGGCGAGATTCCTTGAGCGGCGTGTGACCATAATTGGATTAGAGGGCTGGTTGCTGCAGACAGAATAGGAGAGATGCAGTAAGAAGCTTTTGCCATTTATTCTCCTTTGTGTGGTTGGAGGTGATTATGACTAATCAATGCAGGCAAGTTTAAGGGAGCTGCCAATGGAAATGAAGCGCCTTGTACAAGCAGTTGCCATTCTCTGTTTAACAGGGCCCAACTGTTTAAGCACAAAGTGACTCCGCATAGCTCTTTAGAAATCTGATGTCACATGCAATCCATTCACGTCTTTAAAACTAGAAACTCCATTTGTAAAGTGCCGTGACTACTTTTAAGTCATGGTACTTAAAACCAAGTCTATGTTTAGCATCTGAAGAAGTGTTTTATACAGTTACATGAGAATAGCCATTCCATCAGCTCTCATCTAGTCCCACATGAATTAATATGGATAGGTTGAGCCTTGAGGTCTGGATACTTGTTCTTGTAGAAGAGTAAGTGATACCAATAGAATGAGCGTTGTCCGCAGGTCTATTTCATAAACACAGCTGCCAAAGAAATATAGAAAGAAAAAAAAAGCAAAACCGCTATAGATTCAAACCTTGTCATCTGTCGTCTAATCAAGTTAGAGTGATTTAGCGTGCTTCCAGGTTGCTGTAGCAACGCTCTTGAGTGTGGAAGTTGCTACAGCAGGAAAAGCATGAAAGTCAGCTGTTATATCAGTGACATTTTTAAAAAAATGACATGAAGCCCAAACAGCGTATGAAAGTATTAAAAAGGAGACAGTTATGTTTTTTTTTTTTTTTTTTGCAACATTGGTGTTAGAAAGCACAAAACTAATTAAGTAGATACCAGTAGGGTAAACATATGACAGTTGTTTAATTTTAATTATCTAGAACTTGAAATGCTGGAAGACTTGGAAATGTTAATTATTTTCATTCTCTCTATTAGACACTCCTGGGTTTGATTCAGGCCTGTCGTCTTGCTACACAAAGTTTGCACAATTCCTGGACTATTGAGAACAACTGAATAAAAGCCACACCCGTCAATTTAAAAAGGAAAACGAAATGTACACAAAAGTACACTTTTATTAATCTGGGTAAATATGGCCGAATTTCTTATGAACTCTAAATTCCTTGTTACTTGTCAGTATATGCTGGTTTTGATAACTGTGTTCTCCTGTAGTTTTCTACAGTCTGCTGAAGTCCCAGGTGCTCATTTTATATCTCTGTCTGATGTGACAGTGTGACTCATTACTCAAATCCAATTCACCTGCAAGCCTTTATGTTGCCTGTCCTTGCTCGTGTGTCTTCCTGGCAAACACCATCCTTGGCACAGGCCGCATACTTTTCTCCACATTCTAACAACATTGGGTTGGAGAGAGCAGCAGTGAGTGGACCAAGACGCCACTTTAACCGAGGGCAAGAGAAAATGAAGCCATTCATCTCCTGCTAGGTCATACAAAGAGATGGTAAATTCAGAGGGAAAAAACACTGGTATACTTTTCATTTTATTTCCGTAGACTGTGGAGCCTGGGCGGATGCCTCTCCCTCTTTGCCCGTCTGTATTCCTGTGGCACAGACTTTGCCCTGTACTTCCTGCTTCCACTGTGCCCAGCTGTGAACAGATGGGCGGCACAGTGTAGGCCAGTATGTCAGGCCTGATGGTGCATTTCAAGAAATATTAAGATTTTTCCCTGTGGCACGTTAAGTTCCGATTGAATAAATGTAGTAAGTAGCCTGGAACTGTGGCAAGCTTAGTTGCTTTGATAGCACAACGTTTCACTCTTAAGATTAAATGCTCAGTTTGGAAAATCGTCTCATTAAAACTGTCGATTGCTACGCAACTGAAAAGAACATAAGAAATCTAAAATGTTTTGTTTTTTTCACAAGAACCACAGTTTTTTTGTTGTTGTTTTTTTTTAATGAATCTCTGTACTGACAATATATTTTGAATAACTTTTGAAAGTCTTTTTAAGGACAATGGACCCAAGAGGGTGTTAAAGATAAAAGAGAGTACCATTCAATTTGCAAATAAAAAAAGAATTGAAATGATAAATATTTGATCAAAAGCAACAAAAGTAAAACAAAGGCAACCTCTCAGTGAAGTTAGGTTTTGATGTCAGGTTTTAATTTGTACCTTGGTCTAAAGTCTGGGTTTGGCACCTTACTTCAGTTCTGAAAACACAGTTCATGACCATATCTTGATTTCAAAGTCGAGTGTTTTCGTCCTGCGACAAAATGTCTCACAAAACCAAAGCCAGTATTTTGAATAGAGCTGGCGACTAACACTGCACATTGAATTATTCTACCATCTCCTTTTCTGAAGAGTTATTTTAATAAGTGTCTAGAACATCCACACCCTGCCCTTCTCAGTTTAAACTTAAAATATTTTAATGCAATTTAATATATTTCAGAGGCTTAAAATTTTTTGATTTAAAAACAAAAGTACCACTGAAGCAGACTGTCTCAAAAACATTCTAACATTGTATATGTAGAGTCACGGCATTCGCAACAGACCCCCAATGTTTTCATTTCAGCACGCTCCATGAAGCCATCTTTCCATGCGGTCAAGTGTTGAAGCAGCCAGGGCTGCACAGCTTGTCCTCTACCCCCTCCAAAAAACATGATGAACTCCACTGATAAATGATTAGCTTGATGAGGAATCATGATCTAGATCAAGAGCAGGCTAATGTCAGCAATCTGTGTTGTCCATCTGTCTCATTACCCAACCAAGCACCTCACTCGCGCCACACCTTGAGAAGAGAAAGAGCACCCAGCTGCAGCTGTGAATTAATTTCTGCTCAGTTTTGGTTGTTTCGCCCCAGTGATCTAAATATTTCGGAACAATACATGGACTGTGTGGTTTTCTTCCATTGCTCTTCTAAAAGAAACAAAAGCCAGTCCTGAAGCTTATATTTGCATATGTCTCTGGTGCATTTTAACTGCATCAGAGATAAAGTTAAACTGCTTAAAGCTAAAAGCAGATTCTAAAACTAAATAAATTGTCTCAGCGTTAACACAGTGAACAGTAAGGCTGATTTGTGAAATAACAACCAGTTACCAAAGTTTGCATTTCAAAGTATAGAGTGAACAGTATAGACTGAGGTGATAAAGGGGGATAGATTGTTGCTTAAAGTGCCATCCCTGATATTAAACAGCAACTTAAGTGATGTAGGAAGCATAGCCTCAAAAATCTTGATATTAATTTTGCTCAAGCTTTTTCACTGGAAAATCATTTGGAACATGGTAAAGTGAAAAACTGCTTTTTGGTTTACAATCAGATACATTTAAAAAAGAATACAATTTTTTTTGTCAATCTTTAGACGTTTATATGGACATATTTTGGATTTAATTCAGATGAATCCCTCTTCCTGTACTCTGAGTTCACTGAATCAAAGATTTTTAGTGGTCCCCAAAAGCAGACAAAGCAAAGCAGCCCTTGAAAAGAAATGAGATTTTCTTTCTTCCTTGGTCGTCCACTATGAAGTCCACTTTGGCTCAAATAACAATGGAACGGTGTGATCTGACACTGATGTATCCTAACCTTGTAGTTGACCTTTAATTTCTTTGGAGGTTGTTCCGGGCTCTTTGGTTGCCTTTAGTATCACCTTTCTCTTCAATTTGTCCTCAATTTTCCTCCTGCGGCCATGACCAGGGGGGTTGTCTCCAGTCCTAAAACATCTGGGTTATGTGTGCAGCTGTAGTCGCAATAGGTTCAAGGTGCTTATGCTTTTCCTTCTAATTTCCTGGGACAACTCTCTCCTTTCTTTGCCGTGTCCCATGCTCAATTTGGTACACACCATGTCACCAAGCATGGCGACATGGTGTGTCATAGTGACTACTTGTCACATTTTAAACAGACAGAACACCTGCCATGGTAATTAGTGGACATCACCTAATTTTGGATGTTCTTTTGGTCAAATTATGTTCAGTTTTTTTAATCAAGTAAAATAAAGAAAAGGCACAATTCAGCAACAAGGCAACTCAAAGCGCTTTACGCAATAAAAACATGATATAGTAACCAATTATGAAACAGGCATTAACATTACATTCAGTCAAATGCCATCATCTATTATTCTGTAGAAGTTTTCAAAAATAATGCATGATGTTCACTGGTTGATTTTCTGTAATTTTTTTATTTATTACTACATTTGTCAGTTTCAAGTTATGTCAGTGATCTCAGTGGTACAGCTTGTTGGTACATAACTGTACCAACAATTTTGTCCATGTGTATCTAGTACCATCAACATAAACAATAGAAATCTTTAAACTTCCATGAGTTAGGAAGGTTCCCATTTTAACACAGTCTATTATTAAGACATTAAGAAAAACCCAACTAAAGAAAAGAAAACATACCCCAACACCAGAGAATAGTTTTCAATCATCATCATCACAAACATCTCACCTCTTCCACCACAGATTTCAGAGAAGTACCTGGAATGTGACAGCACACCGAGACAATATAAAGAATAATGGTGAATGATATAGTGGAGTGTTTTACAAAATGAAGTCCCGGTCTCTCGAGATCTGGCGTAACCGTGTACCATCCATCTGAATTATCTGCAGCCCAGTAAACACATCTTGTGTGGCATCAAATGCTCATGCGAAAGCGTTTTAAAGATCTAGGAGCGGTATGTGAGCCGACAAGGGTGAGCAGCGCACAGTGGGCCATTTTTCAACTTTTACATGACAAGAAGGTTTTAACTTATCTCACGCAGGGTTTGTTCAGGAGGATTTTTTTTTTTTATAAATAAATGGGAAAGCTTTTTTTTTTTTTTTGCGCTCCCGTACATGATAGCTCATGCATTCTCTAAGTAGAGAGGACTGAACAAAGCCAACAAAACATACACATGTTAGAGTGGCCCAATCAAAGTACAAACATCAGTCTAATTAAAAACAGACTATATAAAATGAAGCTGAGCTTTGGCTATTTTGCAGAAGAGAAACTGCAAACTTTGATTCTACAAAGTTGGTTACATCTAACTACACATTAAAATTTTTGGTTCTACAATAACAAAATGTGAAAATGGTTAAAGGTTATAACTACTTTTGTGGTAAGTGGTAAGGAATTTTTTTTTCTTTTTAAGCCAAAATACTATAAATTATAAGGACAAGCAGCTAACAGTTTATTTAACTCTGCATTGTTTTACAGCCTTGAATTACAACATTCAGGTCATGTTAAATGCAAATTTAAACATTAAAGGTGTCACAAGTCACACAAGTGCCTGACGTCTGTGAGCTCTCTTTTTACTATGTCAATCCTGCAACTCAGTCAGCTGACCTGAACTGCTGCCAGTGGCACCAGCAGCAGCTTCCCCACCTTCCTTGGCAGGTAATGTCTGGTTAATCTCTCAGTGAGTTTGCTCTTGGATGAAGCCTGTCATGCGGTCTCTAAATTGGTTAGGCATTTGTGGTTACAGAAGTGAAAAGGGAAGGTGAGGTCTGACCAAGCTATTTCCTTTTAAAGTTTATTTCAACGTAGAAAACTAGACGTTCTGTTCAACTTTGCATTATGTAGACGACATGATAAATGATAAAATACTGCTTTACTATGCCCTTGATGATTTTTTTTTTCTATGTTTGTGGTGCCCCACAGGTCATATTGCCCTGTGCAGTGATCCATATTGACAAAATCAAAAACTGCCACTGGTGTCTGGAAACCAATCAGTTTACATAAACGCCACCAATTCTGCAAAGAAGTGGTTTATGGTTTCCAATGGGAAACTTACTCATCCTTAACATATATGTGCCTGTATGTATAATTTGGATCTTTGTGGATTAGAGCAAATCCACAATATATTTAATTCTTTGCAGCCGATGCTGTTTTACAAAAAAGCAAAATGTCACATGAAATGTACGCCTATTGATACGTGAATTGGTACCTGCGACTATAAGTTTGATTACACAATTTTCAGTTATGCATTCTTAGACAACATTATTCACGTTTGTGGTCAAACTTTTAATGTGTTCCAACTATTACCAATTTGCATGCTTAAAGGTGCACTGATTAGGTCTTTAGCAGCTCTGTGGCCCAGTGGAACTCAGATATCGCTAAAAGTGGAGACCTGACAGGCTGATGGAGTGACCATAGCTGCAAAAATGAAGACATATTATCTTGAGGGAAAGATTTTTAACCTAAAACCCAGAAGCCGTACATTATCCTGTTAAGTCACGTCGACCTAAGCCAGAGGGCCCATTGTCAAGCCACACCACTTAATGACGGGAGACTGATAAGCAGTCATACCATGTCACTTGTGATGTCAAACAAAAATAGATACTATTAATCATGTGAAATTTCCATTAATGACAAAAGGTGATGATGGGAAAGACTTGGAGCATAATGAAGAATAATCAGTCTTTGAATCATTAGGATTCAAGTAGAAGTACAGGAGATCTGCCATAGATAAAGAATAGTGTGTTGGACAATTAGACGCCAAATAATTTATACCTGAAAATATCATTCCTAGGAGGTTATTTATTCCATTATTTCCATATTTTTAAACATCATTTAGAGAAACTAATTAACATCAGAGAATAGTAATTCATTTACTGCGCATTGATATATGGCAGAGCTAGGAGACTTTTTTTTTTTAATAACTGATTTATTAGGCAGTGGAAAGTGGATCTGGGTAAAGGTCTAGGGAAAAGTTGAGTCAAAAGTAACCAAGGCTCAAAGGAAAACTAGATCTTCATAACTTGTGGAGATTACTGTAATTAGCCTCACAGAGTCTCGTTGCAACGCAGTCATCAAGCATCCAGTAATACAATTAATTCCTACTTTAAGATATTAAGAAGTGTTTTTTGTAAACAATAAAATGTCAGATGCTGAAAACAATCGTATGCATTTCTTTGGCCCGAATTCCTCATTTTTGTAGAATCCAGTTCTGAGGTGCATCTGAGAGCAACTTAATTGACTGAGATTTCAAAATGCAATCCACACCTCGCCACCACTTTGGGTCTCATACCATCCCGATCCATACCAGTTCTCTCATTTTTGTAATTTGATAACACAAATACAAATATCTAGTATCACAGCAAATTTTTATCCCCAAATTGGCTAAAAGATGTTGACAAATAAATGACACATTTGAGGCAGGAAATGGTACCATGTCTTGTAAACAAGGCCTTAAAATTGTTTACGAGTAAGCTAATACTTGCGCCAAGAACGTCACCCTGTATGCATTTGGATCTTGTATTCCCCAAGATAAACCAATGTCAAAAACACTGTCAAGCTGTTTATGTATTTATTCTAGGAGCTAAAAGCGAGCACATGGCGCTAAAATAAACATGCCACTGCTATCTAAACAACCGCCAAGATGTCACATGAGCAGACAACAAATTCATGTCTAATATAAAGTTTGATGTCATCTTACTGTCGTTTGCAGCTTACCGCTTTTTTGTGTCTGTTATTTCCATAGACAGAAGGAACTGACCCTCCAGTCAAAGTCTTTTGGCAAAACCTTCCGATACTGGAATAGGTTGCTGAAGTGCTTCATGCAAATAAAATGAACTTTCCTTACTAATGTGAGTACATTTCCAAGAAAAGTACAATTTAGCCTGCCACTTCGAATACGTTCTGATGTTCTGTAACTGTGTAATGAATTGTGTGGGTTAAAACACTCAACAACAAAAACATTTTGATTGATATTCTTGAACTTCGACCACAAAATCGTTGCAAGAAATAAAAATCGCAGATTCGTACCTCACATTTCTATCATCAGGCTAAACTAGTTATTGTTGGGTCATTATAACCATTTTATAAACATAAGATAATCCTTAATATGATTCACATAGTAAATTTGCATATTAACTCATACTCATTTTGCCTGCAGGCAGATAAAACCATGTGACAGATAGTGTGTGCATACAGTCCTTGGTTTTTCCCTTTTTCTTCATTTTTCTGCTCTCACACCTTGTTAACTTGACTTTTGTTCACTTGACTGATCCTTCTTTTATTCCTCAGCTGCAGTTCATATGTTGCTGCCCGACCTCATTTAATTCACTCTTTCTTCTGTCTCTGTCCTCTTCGTTTTCCCTTTTCTCTTTGTACTTCCACTATCTCATTCCCACAGAGGACGCACAAGCACAGTATTCTCGGGTCCTTGCAAAGCATCTGACTTCCACGCCTCTGACTGGCCAGCATGTTTGCTCCAACAAAGTCCTTGCACAAAGTGTACACTGCTTGCTTGAGTTGTCAAATACACCATTTGAGGCCATTGGAAAGTTTAAGCGCTGCTGTAGTTTGAAAGAACTAATCTCTGTGAATTCTTTCAGTTAACAAAACACATTGTAGATGACAACCATTTAGACATTTTGAGCTGACAGAACAAAGTCTTTCCAGTGCATTAAATTGACTGTTTAAACACTCAATTACAGTTGTTTGCCAGTTATTCAAATTAACATAGCGAATACCATATAGAAAATTGTGGAAGGGGTCTGATTATGAGTATTAAAATGACCTTCTAAAGCAGTCTTAGCCAATTAAGTTCAAAAGTAATTACGAATGACCTTACTCAAAACTGTTAAATGTAGTTGGTATCAAACATGCTTTACCGTAGTACTACAGCTTAAGATTGGGGTGATGTACCTCTGGAAATATGAGGGGAATACACTAATTGTAGTGTTTTGAAAATTGTGGGTATAGTTCTCTTGCAGTCGGAAGGTTGTGGGTTCAATTCCAACTTTCGAGGCAAGCCCCAAGTTGCCTACTAATCTATGCTTTAGTGCATCAATGTGTGAATGCTTGTGAAAACGTGGTTTTAGTGTAAAGTGGTTTGAGTGGTCGGTACACTTTCAGTAAGGGCTAGCTAGGGGTGCACTGACTCATCGGTGCAGATATCCTTAATTTTGGGAGATTGGTGATTGGCCAATACATGTCAAGCTGATCTTATTCCTGGATCTTATCTACCTCAGCAAAGGTCTAAAAATCAACCACTGTCCTCTTCTGCTCTCAGAGGTTTGACTGATACACCGGCCCACTAGATCATTCTGCAGTTAACAATTTTGCCCTACTGTTGCCAATTTATTAAGTGTCTTGCTATATTTAGCAATATTTCAGACACACAAACAAATTGGAATAGGCCAAAAGTAAGTTAAATCGGCAGGTCAGGCTTTTTAAAGTTCGGCAATCGCCAATCATCTAAAAAACAGCAATTGGTGCCTAAAAACTAGAAACTCCTTTCAAAAATGCTTCTATAACTGCCTATTTTATTAATTTTACTAGTTCAAACACCAAAAATACCCTAATAAGAGAAAGTCAACAGAAAATTAGCATCCTCAAAGGGCATGGGTTAAGTTTTTATTCTGAAGGCAGTTGTTCTGCTATTTGGGTCACCAATTAACAGGTGTAGCTCAATAAGTTGCCATATTGTTAAAAGGCTTTTTATTTCAGTAAATCAATTCACTACCTGAAACACAGTACATAGTCATTCTTTTGAGGAGTCCCAGCTTACAATTTAAGATTTAAAATATTACATCAGACCAATTAAAAACATGATTAGTGCAAAAGTGTTTTTAATATCAGCTTAAAAGGTTATTTTTAAAAGTTACACTTGTCCTAACAAATGAGCCTCATTGCATCGCTTATTCTAGTTTACAGAGATGAATTGAATTGAATACATGCTCACACCTGACCTATCTGCTATCTGCCCAATGTGACAGACAGACGTCAGGTTGAAAATGTTTATTAAGGAGTCTTACAGCTCTATCAGCTTAAGTTTGATTAGAAATAAATAGGTTAAGTGCTTTTTACAAAAATAACTTCAAAACCCTCCAGAGCAATTTTGTTTTAGCAAGGACTCATTAAAGCTTCAAGAAGTCTACCTCGATTTTTACAGGCATTATAGCTGCTCACATGCTCTAAATTGGTCAAAGAGCAGAAAGGCATGTGAAAGGCACCTTTTCTTTCTGCTATTCATCCTCTTACTTGTTCATTTCACAGCCTGTTAATCATTGCTGTGATTATTTAATTAAATAACTTTGCTTTTACTCCGGCCTCGAGTCTACAAAGACGGCAGTTGCCAGGAGCAACCGCGTGTGTGCGAAGGAGGGCGTGTGACATAATGACAGTAGAAATGTCTGCAGAAGTGGTACGAAGGGCAGTGGAGGTGTCCTTCTGACTTGACTGCAACTGGATTCATTCGATGGAGAATGGCTCACGTCAGCAAGGTTTCCTCAATGTTTTAAAGATTAAACTCATCCCAAGGACAACACACAAGACCACCGTAATGTATAAGTTCATCTGCCAATCTGCCAGGTAATAGATTTATAGACATATTGTTCTTGAAAATCCCAATAGGTCAGGTTTGGATGGACTGTACAAAAATAATGAAGTTTTATATACACAGACTATGATGGTGCATAATGGTAATACGTAAATCATGGGACAAACATTACCATATGTACCATGGTACACTATTAACAGGCCTGAATTACTTGCCTGGGAAAATGTCAAGCAAGTAAATATCACCGTAACCTACTGAAGAAAAATTAGTCTACCTAGAGCATCCAATCAGATGAGATGCTGATCCTATTGGTAATTTGGACTCCCTGAGATAGTCCAAATTTCAAAACGCCTCCAAAGTTATTTGAATAAGTTTTACTCATAAACTGTCTTATGCAAATTGATTTGATAGTTTGCTTAGTCTTTTCTTGGTTTTTGTTTGCTTTGATAGTAGTAGATTTACCATTGTAGTTTCAAGCCTCCGACTCTTGAGGTTATTAAGGCCACATCAACTTCTAATACTCTGGGCGATAACACGACTTCCAGGCCAATGTCCTCTGCTTGTCTCATTGAACAGATATTGGCATCTTTTCAGAAGAGTTGAGCCCTTCAGGTGCAAGCACTCCAATAGGGTCCATTCCTCTTCATTAACTCATCATCAATATGGATCTGCCTTTAGTTGATGGTGCCGCACCTGCGCGCCGCTTTTGCCCCGCTGCACTGACCTGGACAGCCTCACCTGAATAAAAATGAAGCCAGTTTCGTTCGCCGCGGCAGTCATTGTGCCATTTGTTGAGTAAAACACGCAGGTCCATTATTGAAGTGTCATGATACTGTGTGTTTGGAAGGCGACAAATCACCGCAGGCTGTCACCTCTGCAGTTTTGCGGCATTACTCTCAACTGAGAGGGGCTCTGCTAATGCTGACAAACACTGTAGAGTGAGGGTCATTTACCACACATCCATTAAGCAGATGCCAATACTGCACTGGCAGCAAAGACATCTCTCATTTTGGACAAGTTTGCATGTTCATCTTCGTGCCCAACATGACAATTTACAGCAAGTGTTGAATTTGGTTTTCTATAAAAATGTGTGATAATGTGATTTGCAGCATGAGAAAATACTTATGCTGCATACGTTTTCTTATGAACTTAAATATTGTGCAAAAATGAGACAGAATAGAATAGAAATTGACAATTCAGTTGACAGGGAAGCTGAAGCATTTAGATTTACACAGATATAATATATGAACAGAAGTAAGTAAATTACCAAATTAATGTGTAATTTGCAGCATAAGCAAATAAAAA
Organism: Poeciliopsis retropinna; assembly: GCA_010277075.1. Lineage (NCBI taxonomy): Eukaryota > Metazoa > Chordata > Actinopteri > Cyprinodontiformes > Poeciliidae > Poeciliopsis > Poeciliopsis retropinna. The sequence continues at coordinate 8,086,385 of VMRM01000019.1, forward strand.
ATAGCGTACTCCGATTCATAGAAATGTGCAAGTGTGTAGCTTATCTTCAAAAAAATATGCATGTATTTTTGTGCATAAAAACATATTTGAAAGAAGTGAAAGGCGTATGTGCTAATAGGAGCTGGAATGTTATTTAAAATGAGAAAAAAGCGAATAACTGTAAACACTTCTTGCATTTGTTTCGAGCGTAGCAAATGCTGAGAGGAAGGACTTATAATGCTCCTTCGTTCACTTAAGATGTAGTAGTTGATCACTGAAGGAACTCTCCAATACAGCAACACTGTTGTCAATCATTTTATTCTCCTTTGTTTTATTTGCTTTAGTTAATCAGTCAAAACTAATGTTTAATTCATTTAAAAAAATTATTTGCTTAATTTCTTGCCCATTTTTCTTTTTTAATTTCCATATTTACAGTGATTTAAATGCATTCTGAACATTAAAAAACATACATAAATCTTGTATTGATGTGTACAAAGGAAAGAAAAAAATCACTTTATGTCAAGAGATTTGAGGCTTTATGTCCTATGCAGTTTTAATCTGATACATTCATAAAAAAAAGAACGATCATTGCTGTTTCTGCCTTCCACCAAAAACACTAATTAAACTAATATGTCACCTGTTTGTTGTCATAAGCCTTATGGTACCCTAATAGGGTTTTTTCTATCTAAGAATTAAAATAGATCCTTTGCATAAAACACCTTTTAAAGATCTTGCTCAGGGCTTTCGTCAAAACCCATTAAAAAGTCTAATCAAAACACACCAATGCCGTAACTTGTGAAGTTAATTTGTCCTCTTTTTGTTTTTTTCTTTGATGTGCAGAAGACCATAACAATATGAACTGTTTTTGCCCTAACGAAAACAGAGATACGATCACAGACAATTTCCTTATTTAAATTCTACGGAAAATGTAATTTGTGACAAAAATAAAACACTGATTTTCTTTTAATTGTTGAGATTGCCAGAGGGCACCTTAATTTTCTGGATTTCTAATTAACATAAATGAGTGAAAATTATTCTAATTTTTTTTTCCCACCCTGAGCAAGTCAGGTGTAGAGACTCTTATTTCCTTGGACAATTTACCCCAGTAACAATGTGTTTAACACTAGTTACAGTGATACATTAATTTACCTTGAGGTACTGACACTGTGGTGCTTTTGTTGGGTCTTTTGATGGATGGAGGAGACATTTCAAATCATACATGGAAAATGAATCACTGGAAGTGACATTTGCTAACCTGTTCCCATGTGAAGAGCATAAAAGGTCCTTACTGAATAGACAAGTTGAATCTCATAAATATGACAAACGCACCTATGACCAACGGCACAGTGCACTGAAATATAAAACTAATCATGCTAATATTCACGTTTCATGCATCATTAAACATCATTTCATCATACGGAGGTCATCCAAGAGTAATGTGGTCCAAAATAAATAAAAATCAATCATTAATCAAATTATCTTCTAACAAAAATCCATTTCCAGACAAATCTAAGATTTAGATTTTTTTTTCTTCTATGTAAATATTTAACAGTTTGCAGAGGTCATATAGTTGAAAAAAAGTTTATATTGTATGATTTAGATAAAGGCAATTATAAAGCTGTAAAAATGTGCTTCAGATCGTCAATCACGTTAGTACCAGAGAAAGATAACTTGAATAAATTAAAATAAATGTTTTCACATGAAGGACTAATTAGAAGTCCTTCTAATTAGACAATATCCTAATGTGAAAAAGTAATTTCATCCAAAACCTAGTAACTGCTTTTGCCACAATCGACAGCAACAAATGTTTGAGATAACTGGCAGTCTTTTTCACTACTATAGATAAATCGTGGCTGACTTGTATTAAGAAATTCATTTCATCCACCTTAGAGGGTTTTATAGCTTAAGTGACATCACAACGTCATTTCTTAAGGAAGTGACCTCTAACGCGTTCCTTAAGGAAGCAACGTTTTTGCATTTCAGTTGTAAAAATCCCCAGAAAATGATGTGTTCACTGACCTAAGCTGCAGTGCCCTTTATATCTGGTTAAAATGCAGCTCTACATTTTGCCTTGGTATATTCACTAGTCTGAAACTGATGTGTTGCTCTGTCACTGTTGCTTTTATTCAAGCTCTGGTCAAGTGGAGCTTGTGTTTATTAAGAGTCAACCTACTTTGGCCATAACAGAGCATGAGCCGTTTCTTGCCTTCTAATCTGTGATAATATATTAAGTAAATTCCTAAGGAGGGTTCTACTGCTTCTGTTAGTTTTGAAAGGAAGCATTGAACAATTTGCCTCCTAATATTTGTGAAGCTTCTCATAAACTGACCTCTACACCCTAATGTGAAAAAGTAACTATCCTTTAGTTACTCATAGTTCCTTATTTAAAATGCCAAAGGTGGCAGCAGGTTTGCGGTCCGTGTGACTCATCTGTGATGAGATCGCAGAAAGGAAAGATCTGTGAATCCTGTAAACCGGACCATGTAATTCATCTTTCTATTGTAGGTTTTTCTTGAACTTTTATTCCCAAATGAGTTCAGCATTTTGATCAGTCGCTGTTGTTTCTTGGATTTTTTTAGGGGAGAGGGTTTACAGTTAACCTCATCTATAACCCTGGATATAAAACATGACGTGATTATGAACTGTGATTATTTTTCTTTAGACGAAAATGTAGTTCTTAAAAAAGCCATGTTAGTTGACTACAGTTATTCACAAAGCTGCCATTTATTATAGAAGTTCAGAAAATCCAAATCTCAACTTTGCAAACACACACTACGTAAAAAGGATTATTCATACACCTGATAAATGGTTTGAAACTAAGTAAACCCAAAGGCTTTCAGAGTTTTGAAGCAAATATTTACTCACATGGAGACAGGTGACTTGATTCATTGCATTCATTGTTGAGCTTTTTATATACAAGTGGGGGAGGGCATGTTCAGTGGACTGGAAACGCTACAATTAAAAGCCACATGAAAAATTAGCAGAGTATAAGGATATCATTACCTCTCAGGGAAGTTAAAAACAAGGTGCTCTCCAGGGTGGGATCCAAAGTTAGGCCTCCTATCCACCCTGTGTAGGTTGCTGCCACTGCAGGCATGTGGGAACGTTGCTAGCTAGAATTTCAAAAGTCAGTAAAACTTTTAAAGGTGATAAATTAATAAGATGGAAGTGAAAACCGTCTAAACATGTCTCAGAGCATTGATACCACAGTCTCAACTGATGAGAAGCGATCGCCTGTCAACAATTAAATATGAAAATGTAAATATAGAGCATTTTTGTCTTAGTTTCTTCTTCCTTTATGTTGTGGTATTTGTCAACTGTTTACTTGATCTGGCAAAGCCTTGCTGCATCATCTGTTCAGATGGCTAACAAAGATTTTTGGCATCCTTTGTGTCGTCTCCGTGGTTTTCTTTTTTTCACTTTTCAAACAACTTGAGCTGTTTGTGGTCATTTTTTTGTTAACCCGACTGTCCTTGTTGCTGTTTATACATCATTTAAACTAATGGGCCCAATCACACAGTCTTTCTTCATCGCTCTTCCCTCATCATGGCAGCCAACTCAATCTGCCAAAGCTTTTGTCTTCTCTTGACAGCTTTAGAGAGACAGTCATGACTGTAGATAATTTTCACACAGTATTTGCCAAATCCACATTGATTTTTTCCCCCTAAACTGTTATACTTCCCTCCCCTGCAGCACTGTGGATCTTATTCCAAACCTTTCACTTCAAAAACGAGATTGTTTTAAGTACTGCAGTTTGAAAAGATCAAAGTTCGGAACTAAATCTAAAGTCAAGGGCTTTTTAACATCTTATTACTTTGATATTTTAGTCAGAGTGTGGCTAATATCTCATGTAGATAACATTTTTGGGAGAAAGAGATAAGTTTAAAACTGTTTGCAGATTTGAGAATTTATATAAAGCACTTGTAAAGAAGAGTCCTTCAGCTTGGCAAAGGGAAATATACTGAGCTTCATTTCCTGCAGACAACAGATTAGATAAATTCTCAGACCTAATTCTGGGAAAGAAAAGACAGACAAGAACCATGAGACTATTTATAGTCCACTTCAAGGATCACAAGTTAGTTTTCTAAAAGCCTCTAAATACCCTCCTCATCTCAATCAGTTACTGCCAGGCAACAGTACAAAGACTGGATTCCTAGGATCCTGCCGAAAGTTTGCAGCCGTGACTGTCTCATGTCCAACCGTCAGACATGTTAGCGAGCTTGGAGTGATTGAACTGCGTCATGTTGGACTAAAAGGCCTTGTTTGTAGATTTAGCTCCTTTATTTTGTTTTGTTTGTAGTCAGGAGCAATGATAGTTTTTGATATGGGCAATGTGGCTGCCCACACAGGGCACCAGGAGCCACAAACGCTCAAGGGCCAAAAAAACAGTAACCTGCAAGGTGTGTTCACAAGTTACTTTTCTAATGCCGTCCTCGGCTCAATCAGTTGGCAACAGTACAAAGACTGTATTTCTAGCATCCTGCCACAAATGCTCGAGTATATGTTCACCCTAGTCTGTTGTTATTCACTGGTGTTTGTGTGTCGGCTTTCATTTGTGTTTGATCATTTCTGGATTATGTGTCATTGTCAGTTTGGTCTTGCTGTTCTTTCAGTTCTTCATTTTTATAATTAGGGTCTTTACAATTCCTTTGTGTTTAGTTTCGTACTTATATTTTGTGTTTTCTCTTCACATTCCCATGTGTTAAGCTTTCCCCTTTTTTACCTGTAGATCACTTTGTGTTTGTCTCTTTCTCTCAGTTTCCTTGCTCAGTCCTCTCCCACTGCTGTTCAACATTATACCAGGGTATAATGTCATTGATCACTAATCCACCATATTTAAGGTCCTTGATTTAATTGTTCCTTCCAACCCAGTTCAGTCCTGTTCACCACCTGCGCTCAATGCAAGTTTTTCCTCTCTGCTGTCATTAAAACATCTACTCACAACTCTAAAACTCTTGTCTGTTGCTTGATCTAGCTCCAACCTTACAAACCAAAACATAAAAACACTTCATAGGTTCTCAAAAAGACATGTGGGATTTATGAAATACGAAATCAGTTTATAAAAAAAGAAAAAACTTGACAATGTGAGCATTTTCACATTGTTAAAATCTGGCCTTATCTCAATTTAATAAAACCATTAATGTCTCATTTTCTGAGCTGAATTTAACATCCCAAACTTGATTAGAAGGAGCCTTTATGAAAGAAATGGTAATGGCTTAACATAAATATTGCAAATATTTCAACACTGACAGTTTAATAATTCAATATTTACAGCTAAGATTCCATTTGAGGGTTGAGCTTTTTGACTTATTGAATTTAAATAGGCCAATGTTAGTTGAGTGTATGTGCACAAAGTTCAAAAGTAAATATGAAAACCATACAAAGTGTACGGTTCGTCGGAGTTCAGCCGTCTTCACCCCATCTGAACTGCGTGGGAGGAAGAACAAGTGACTCATAGGTGTGCAGTTTTGATTGGTGGTTTACTCCACTATGTGGTTTTGCCTTTCATCGTGATGGTTACTCACTGACCAAAATGAGAAAAGGAAAATATCTGCCTTGCTAAAAAACAGAAACTTTTAAGGGAAGCATTGCTCACATTGTTTACAGAGCAGAGATTAGATTTGGGCTGTTTATCCCGACTTGGATACAGTAGAAATGAAACTGAAATAAGCCCCGTAAACACAAGGTATAATATAAAAACTTTGATCACTTTACTATCATTTTTATTGCCATATTAAGGAGAAAACTGGAGTCGAAGACAAAGGAGGAGATGGATCCAGAGTAACGGCCCGTTAAAATCTCTAAAATAGTCTCCTATTGGGTGTCCAAAAATGGCGTGTCTGCTGCCTACTGTTAGTTTTAGTACATAAGTCAAGACAATTTAAGATGGGAAGAACATTTCAACTCTTTAAAAGACCCATTTGAATACAAACATTATCGCATAAGTGCTGAAAATGTCAACATGCATCACACTGAAGTAGTACATACTTAGCAGAAATCAAGACTTCACATGCAGCTTTCAGGAAAAGACATCATCTCAACCAATGTTTTTAACCTTTATGTTCCTCAGAGCCATGTTTGACCTGAATTATTTTTCCTTCAGTCCAGCCAAGCCAATTTTTTCACAAATAGGCTTATTTTTTACAATAAACTGTAGGCATCATGTTTGTCTGGCCTTAACCCAGGTTCTTTCTTTTATGGTTTTATAAAACATATTTTTTGACTCTGGCATATTTTTATGATGATGGTATTTTTACGATGGAGGGTGGAGGTTGTGGCCTGTAGTGAAAAGCGAGCACTCAAGAGTGGATTAGGTTCGGTTTAGTAAATTAACGTTTTTGGAAGAACCTGCGTTATAAGAAATTGCTAAAGCTGAACTGAACCACAGCAATTGCAAATTTTACAGACGGTCAAATAAATAGCAGAAAGGGAAGTTTAAAAAAAAATACTGGGGAGATGGGGCAAAGGGTAGTCCGATTGTGTGGGCTGTAGTGGAAAAAAAAACAAGCAGAGGTAAAATGGGAAAACACGCAGACGAGGCTGTTTGACAAAGATAAATTCTGCTTATTCAGAGGAACCAGGGGGCGCAAAACAAAAATAATAGGGCCATTTACAGGATGGAAAGTTGCCAGATCTTTTTGTTGAGCAGATGCGAAACAAAAATGCACCGGGGGAAGCCAATATGCATATGCCAAAATAGAGTTTATTCGGCTACATTTCTTTAAATGTAATTTTTCCTCATTTTGGATTCTTGTCCCGACAACAGGCCTGCAGGTTGGTTAGTCCACTTTGCATTTAAAAGGTAGTGTTGTTGCAACACAATCCATACATTCCTCTCTGTGCAGACATGATTGATTTCCCTGGTAAAGTTATCGATTCATGTCCAGCCATACTGTATACCCGCGCCTTCCTTTAAACTACATTTGAAGCAAATCATGCATGAATCATTGCTAAGTCAGACTGGACTTTCCAAATGGAATATCCTCTCTTTGAACCCTAATAGAAATTCCTCTTTTGAAAAACAGCTAAGAGGATCCCCTGCAATCAGTCTCCTAGGTCTGAAAACATCAAGTTGGACAGGAGCGTTCAACATCATTTTATAACGCTTTGGTTTGATCAGTAAGTGGTGTTTTTGCTCATATCCCCCAACAGCTATGCTTTTAGATGACATATTTAGAAGTTAACTCGGGCTGACCAGAATTTATGACCCCTTTGACCCACGACCCCAACATAATCAAGAACCTGCTTAATCTTTCAACTCCAGCAAAGCAGGTTTGTCTAAGAGCATTGTTCATCGGATTGAAGTGTCAGAAGACCGACAAATCTTGATAGAACTTACATAAATAATTTACAGTAGATATTTCTAGTAATTTTCAAGGCAGAAAAGCATTTTTTTCAAAGCAAAAAGTGCATTTGGATGCCATTCATGGAGTAATACTGTGATGTCTGGAAGTTAAGAAAACAGACTGATTTCCTGTCAACAAAACCCTTTCCAATATGAGTGGATGTGTGCTCCATTACCCATCACACAAAACAGGATGAAGTGAGCACTTTACTTTTCCCAAGGAAACATGTATCGAGGAAACGTGGATGAAATTCTTGGAAATGAATAGTTCTGTTCACTATAGCCATGTTTCACACAACCATGGCTGTGTGGTTGTGTGAAACCACAACCACACTTCCCACTACTAGGCTCAGTAGTGGGAAGTACCTACAAGAATTAATGAGAAATGTTGATTCTGGTGGATGCCTATTAAAGTAACAATGCTGCTCATAACTAGAGCAGAATCTACCAGAACTTTAAGTTACAATTTTTGGTTCAACTGGTCTTTCACTGCAGTAGTTAAATTATAGACCTGTTACAAAAGCTTTTTATTTCTCAAGTAGAATGCTGGTTTGCTAGGTCTTCAAGCTACCATTCACTTTTTCCTCATTTCCTTCTTCTCATTGAATAAACGATCACATAAATGTTAGCTTTGTTAACTCCTTGACTGTCCAATCTATCATTTGTTGATGTACTGATTGAGTTTGGTGACCTATTAATAATATCACACTGCCAGATTTTGTTGCATGTTCAGTTGCTGTACTTGGATATTTTTTTTTTTTTCCATTTTTCTAAGCTTCAGACAGAAACAAATATTGCTTTGCTATGCTGAAAGCCTAATCAAAATAGAAAAAATAAATAAATCAAAAAATCTATTTGGAAGCCTTTGTGGACATTATTTTACAGTGTAAAAGCCAGAAATACACAACCACTTCAGTTTGTGAAAACTGACTATTTTTAAGGCCATCTGGGTACACCCAAAAGAAGTGCCATATCAGAAATAGATACAAAAGCAACAACCATTTTCCGTTTTCAGCCTTAAATTCTTACACAATTTTATCAGTTATCCAGACACGATAAGAAAAATGTAGAACTGCTTAGCTGTGAACATAAAATCACTAAATATCTTTACACTTAATTCTTGTTTGTTTCTGTGTTAGAACTAACTGGAAGTTTATTTATGTGATGCAGATGGTTGGGGTAATATGAAATAAACCATGTCTTGCCATGTCTTACATGCAATATGGTCACACAGCTGTGGATTCTGGTCTCATTGTTGGACAAGTCCACATTTTGCTGGCCAGTTGGCTGGCAAAGGCTGGCCCGCAGCATAACGCTTTCACCAGGCAGCCAAAATACAAAGGGGCTGTTCTGTGGGGATTCTGTTCGAAGCTTGATCATTTTGAACAAAAAAGTATACTTAGTTTTACGAAAGGAATTCAGAAACATTTTAAAAGCCTGTTTAGTTTTCATAACTATTTTATAACTTTGACATTTCATTAGAGTTATGACATAATAGTTATGTTGAAAAACACATTTGTTATTAAACCAGAATCAACTTGATTCTGCACAAATTTACAAATTTGTGCAATGGTGCACAAATTTGTTTGTGATATGCGTTCAACCTGCAATTTTATGTTTTCAACAAAAAGCAGTTGCTTTCTCTTTGGTTCATTTTAAAAATGTCTTCCAATTCTACAAGATCCGAATCACATTAATGAATCATCAAACTGAAGAGGCTACTGTAATATTTGAAGCTCGAGGTGATAGAAGCCTCGTTCCAAGTTCTTTCCAAATCACTTCTCAGAGATTTCTACCTGAGCATTAACTGATGTTGAAGTGTGCAGTGGATTTAATCGTCTAAATTTGACCTTCAAGGCATGTTTGTGTGAATTATGAAAAAGTTATCAAATCCATAATAATTTTGACTCCATCAGATCCATATAGAAGTTGAGTCATAAATAAACTGGTAGAAAATATAATCCAAGAAAATAAAGTCTCTGAAACATAAAATGAGTCAGTCGGCAGAGGAAAGGAAGGGGGGGGGGTCTTTCTCTAAGCCTCATTACTCTCCTCATATAATGCCAAGTGCTGACCAAGCATCATCACAGCCCTCCCCTCTTACACTCCTTTTGCCCTTCAACCTCACCCACCACCAGCCCTTTCGGTCCATGACACCCATAAAGCAATACAGCGCCAGAGGTTTTTCAGTAAATTTCAAAGCAAGTGGCTACTTTAGTAGAGAGAAACCCGATTTAGTTTAATTCATGCTACGTTTCAGCCCTACAGGAGGGATTTGACCTCTCATAGGTTAAATAATGGTCCCAGCGTAGATGGGTTGGTCAGGGGGCAAACGGGAGATAAATGTTCTGTGACAGCATGCTCACTCCAGCATTCCCCAATGTGTGATTTGAGATCAGTCTATTAGGCACACGCTTTTGCTTAAACATGGGAAGAGTTATTAGACGGGGCAGCAGTGACTGGGGGCTGCGCATAAAGCAGAGTTTGAGAAGAGGGATGGATAAAGTGGAACCCGACAGTTACTGATCAGAGCAAATAGGAAGAAAATACAGGCACAGTGAAAATGACAGCAGTGACAAGTGTGTGTGTGTGTGTTTTTTTTTTGTTGCTTCTTTTATGTGTCTCCTTGGTATACAGAAAAGTTTTATTTTCTATTTGTAAATACATAAAACATATGTGGCTATCCAAAATTTCCATGATGGAAGCTAACTTCAACAGGCCAAATCCTGACTGATCATCCCATTCTTGGATGTGGTCACGGTCAGCTGGGGTCTGCTTCACAGTTCAATTTTTAAAAAGAGAGGGGAGTTTCAAGGATGACGTGCTTAGAATCTCAATGATAGACATTTAATGTACTCTTTTGCCTTATGTCAGAATGCTTCAACAAGCCAGAAAGGTAACAGATTTTGGTACAAATTCTTCCTGAAGTGTTTCTTGAAAGACATATTGATAGGCGTATACACTGAAGATGTTCTCAAGAAGAACTCTGAGGAAGACCAAAGAAGCAACAACATTCTGTAAATGACCTGAAGTGGGCGAGCCTTGTTTTGCCATCACCTGAGAAAATGTATTTCTTAAGAGGAAAAATACCTCAAAAGTCAGGATGGAAACCAAAAGCACACAGCATTGTACAAAACCAAATTCTAAAAACTTTTACAAAGTTGTCATTTTAGTGTCAGCCCTTCACCTCCGCATAAAACATTTCTTTTTGTCCTTAGGAAAAGTTCCTCAGGTAGATTGATGTTGTGAAAAAACTTAACAGAACCCGTGAAAGTGGTGTGAACAGGGTTTTTACTCTGTCCATATATGCATCCATGTGCAAACTTGTTAAATATGAAGAAATAATTCCTCTCCCACCATGGTCTCTCTTTATGAGAAATTTTTGATGGCAACATGATAATTATACAGGGAAACCAGAGCATTATGTCATCGTATAACTTTACTTTCTTCTAAAACCACTTCAGCCCCACCACTGTGGAACCACCGTGAATGCTGTGATTCACTTCTTCCTTCAGCTGTTTACGCTGCATTTCCAGTCACAGAAAAATAGACCGCAAGGACAAAAACTGTCATGTTTTTGTGAAGGCAATGCAAAGCATTTGACAGAGATATATTTAGTAGTTTTCAAAAGCAGTGAAACATTAAAGGTCTGCTTCTATTTCTGTAGCAGTCCTCTCAACTGCCGGTCCTGATTTAAGACAGATGTTTGAAGATTTATCTCCAGTGTGTCTTTTAAAGAAACACTGGTGCGGGAGAAAGGAACACGGTAAAATGTTACTGCAGAGTAAGGGTGAGGCAACAAGAGAGGGGTGTTCGGACGGGCCCGGTCGACGAAACCTTAGCTGCCTCTTTACCTGACACTGTGTCAAGATAAAGATGGGATGGAGGAGGCAGCGGACGGAGGTGTGGAGGGATAGCAGTCTGAAGAAAGAGGAAAGTAGAGCCCAGGCCTGGCCCTGATAACGCTGAGCTGTCGGGGCTCAGGAGAGGAGTGGGAGACATTAGCCAAATCCGGACAGATCACAAGGATGTGGATGCAATCCAGTTTTGTGGGGCTGCGATAAGGAGGCTGATTATGTGTCACCCATCAATTCACCTCCACCCCTCTCTCCCTACTCCCCCGCAGCCCCACAGCGATAAATCCACCCATGACAAGCTCTGTTGTTCGGAAATCACCCCACTCCACTTCCTTCCAATGCTCGACTCCGTATGCACCACCCTGTCCGACGCTTGAAAACGGGAAGGAGGGGATTATGCAAGAAGGGAAGTGACAGAGATTTAAATGACAGATCCTCTCTGATTTAGTCAGTCTGTTTGATGGGCTGGAGATCACCAAAACAGTTACTTCCAAAATCTAATCTGGATTATTAGGTTAAATGAAATCTGTCCAGATTAATTTGCGTGTTTATTTAAAAGTGAGTCATTTTGGTTATCCAAAGCAATCACTCATCAGCTTGGAGATGTTGCTAACATTGTAGATTTTTTTAGCTCGCATACTGGTCAATTTACCATGTCTGTTTTGAATATTGAACATAAAAAGTATGAGATGCTTTTCATGTGCTCCCATTGTGACATGTGCTTTGGCATTAGTTTACTGTTTAACTGTCAGAATGCAGTTTTCTTTATATTAAAGCCACCATATGGTGGCAGAATTTCAGGGCGGTACGAAATTCCACCCTGAATTAATTGAAAATAAATCATGATTGCACTTCCCATTTCAAACATCCAGCATCATGAGGTGAGTGAAGTTTGTCCCATAGTATAAAGTGAGAATTTTCCAGTCCAACACTTCCTTCTGATACATTTCTTTTTTAAACTCTATGTGACCAGTTGGAGTCTAATTAGTTTTTTCCCCCATAACTGTATTGAGAAACCGGAAACCTCTATTTTTTTCTCCAAAGACCGTTTTCATACCAGCACAATGTATTTTTCCGCAACAGGCACACACACTTTTCTTTAAATACCCACTTCAAAGTGCCATCCGCAAATTACAGCTGGTTAAACGCTTTTAGCACTTATTAATTGCATTAGGAAGCCAAATTGGGCAGTCGAGGTTTGATTTATTACTGAGCTAACTAATTTTGTCACTCTGGGAATATGCAGATAGGCTAAGGTGCAGGGATGTTTGTTGAGAAAGATAGAGAGAGACAGCATGGTCTGACTTAGCCTGACCCTCCCCCTTCCTCAGACATGTCTTCATGCTAACCTGGATTTATTGCAGCACAACCTTTTTAAAGACCTTAAGGTGAATAAGAGAATAATCAGGGAAATAATGAAGAAACTAACTTGGTGCTCTTGGGTCAATTACCTAATCCAAAAATTGTCATGAGTTTTTAGGCGTCTGTGCAACATGTTTCATTAGGTTATAAAAGTCAGCAAAATCAAACATACAGCAATTTTCATGAAACTAAAGACATATTTGTGAATTATATAGCTTTGTGTTTTGTATTTTATTTTTTTCTAAAAAGCTTTTGCCATTTTCATTAATTTTCCATTTTAGTTGTATTGTACTTTTTGTTGTGGTGGTACAATCTCACTGTGAACATCGTATTCTGCATGTTCTGCAGTAGCACATTGTGATTCCATATTATTTGAAGAAAACCAGTTTACTTGTCTTTTTTGTAAAGTAGATATAAAATATTTGCAATGCTGCTACATATTTGAGATGCTTTTGGCTGGCAAATCAAGGAGTACCATTTATTTTTCTTGGCACTGATTGGCTGTACCCCAAAGAGTAAAGACAAAGGAAGAATCTGGATATTATCTTATGCAATATTTATAAGATGGTTTCCACTGTGTGTATTAAGGCATATATGGTGCAAAAATTAGGGAGTAGGACCTGGTTCACTTTTTAAAATGTAATTTGTTTTCAGTTGACATTACAGCACTTTTTTATGTGAAATAAACCTATTCATAGGACCATCTGTCCTTTATGTCAACATGTTCAGCTGTTTGAGGCATTGTAAGTCCCATCAGTGGCACAACATGCAAATTTTTATCCATATTTCTGAAAATGAGAACAAGGTTACAATATTGATTGCAGTTTCCATCCTGAATGACAAAACAGCACCAGTAAATGTTGACATAATACAATAAGCTCATTACTCAGAAAATATTACATTTGCATATAAATTGAGTAAAAATCACAGCTCACTTTGCCATTTCTTCAGATTATTTGCCTTTATCTGTAACAGAGTTGGATGATTTTTTATTTTTTTTTACAAGGAACTGTGTTGACATTGCACTGGGGGAAAAAAAGTAGAGGGTGAACGTGATTTTGTTTCATTGAAGAGCTCAAACAATAGAACTTGTCGGTTCTGTTTGCCGTTTGAGTAAAACTACAGAGGTGGATGTCTAGGAGCTAAACACCGACATTTTATGGCCTAAACCTATATTAAGAGCCATGTGTAATGACTAAACCAACAATGACAAGTGATTTTAGATTAGCTGCTAAAACATACATCCTAAAAATACCCATGCATTCCTATTATCTCGTTGGGCACATCCAAGTTTTTTAGAAATACGATCCAACCACATACAGGTGTTTAAAAGCAAACTGTCTGTATTTATGTGTACCTAACATGCAACACGCTGTTAATTTTTAAAAGTATTTTAAAGTTAAGTTTTGCATCACAATTTGTTATCGCAATTTATTTAGGTATAATTTTGTGAAATGCAGGCGAAGAGTCCCTAAGTGATTCCTTAAAGGAGCATGTAGACTACGCATCTTATTGTTTGGAAAATTGTAATTCTTTAGAGTTGTTAGTCCATCAAATATCATGTGGATATATATTTTTTTCCAAGGCTGAATAATGATTGAATTCAGTTTACTTCACAGTGTGAGAAGGGCTTTTCATTTTCTTGAATGAGTGCACCATGACAGTCATTTGTCATCATGCAGCACAATCGCATATTGATCACCTAGAGTGGTCAACTTGATCCCATTTTATCTTAGTTGTCAAGTACAGAGAAATTCTTTCAGCATTACTAGCATACGATCTAAAACAACTCGGCAGCAAGAGCATGAATCATGCAGAACAAAAGTTTCATATCAAATACAAAGGTGAGCTAAAATTAATGTTTTTACTTGATGGTGAGAAAATTATAAGGAAATAAATTACTTATCCTGCTTACTCCTTGCTGCACTTCTGGAGGATGGATTCGTTTGGCAACTTTGACTATGACAGCGTAGCCTGGTGTTTCCACCCTTGTTCTACACTTTGCTTCGTACGGAGGGTCTGGATCCTCACCACTCTGGCAAGCAAAGCCACCACTGTTTAAAAGACTCTGTTGAACTTTCAAACAATTGGATCTTCTTTTACGCAGTTGCCAACGTTTGGCCATGACCAATGTAATGCACAAGTTCAATAAAGCTCACCGGAAAAAGTGGGCGTTGGAAACAATCCCTTGAGAAGGTCCACAACATCTGTGCCAGCAATGTTTTAAACATTTCTCTTGCTCCAAAAATAATTACTCGACATTTAGAAGCGCGGCCAACACGGCGTGAATGGCTTCGTTCAATACCTCTGACACTGCCAAGCTATAAGCAGAGGCAGGCTAAAGTTCTAAAACAACTCAGAAAAATCAAAATCTATCACAACTCCTACTCTGAAAATCCAGCTGAATGGGAGAAAGTACTCCACCAGTACTTGCAGGGGATCACACCTGGGCACAAAAAAACATTGAAATCGTCTTTATTGATAGTTCAAACACCAAATGTGCCTTACATTATCCTTCCTTTTGCTGATGAACTGGATGGAGATGATCCTTATTTAATTTTCCAGCAAGAAAATGGTATTGTTAAGACAGCCTTTATTATCAGTTTTACAAAATATTCAAATTTTCGGCAAGATAAAAAGTATGATTTTCATTATCTGTAAGTGTAACACTCACAATGTGTTTACAGTTAAAACAACAATAATAGGACCAATGCTAGATTCTGCTACTGAAGTAGAAAATGTGTAAGTGTATTAATGACCACAGACCAGAAAATAAGTTTAACTGCTGGCTTATTATTTGTTGAGAAAGAGAAAAAAACCAACAATATTATTACAAACAGTTGACATACAATGACACAAAATCAAATTCAAAATAGCTCCCTGTACTTCCAGAATAATTTATTAATTCCTGTTTGAATTTTTAAACCTAATGTTAGGTATTAAATGACACTATTTTTTTAAACCTAGGTTATAGTTCTATTTAAGTTCAAGTTAATATTGTTAATCTATTTGGTTTTAATCTTTTAAAATCTATTTTAGTTATTTAGTTCTTTTTAAGAAATTGTGTTTTTAATCTCCTGTTTTAACTATTTTTCTTGTTTCTATTATGACCCAACAGACAATTTTACATTCCACACCAACAATGCATAATGAATGCAGTTCAAAAGAGGAAAGAAAATAAAACACAACAGAACAATCCAGTAAAAGACCGAATAACTTGTGCTTCAAACCAAAGTCTTTTTCTCTGATGATCCTGAAGGGTTAATCCCGTTTCTCTGAATCCGCTTTTTCTTAGCAGGAAAACATGTGCAGATCATACCAGTCTGGATGATTCGAAATGTCCAGCAGAGGGCGCAGCTCCTGCTAGACGACAGTTACAGGGCTCCTGGGTTACGGCTCGCCATCTTGTTTCTCGTTAGCAGAATCCACTTCAGCAATCGGCTCGGAATTTCCCGGTCCAACTTCCAGTAGAACTTTAAAAAGGCCTGGTTTAATAACCACAAGCATAACAAAAGTTCTTTTAACTTTGCTCTGTGCTGAATAAAGCAATATACTCGCCAATTTGGCGGCTGAACATCGTGTGTGGGGGGTACATGCTTCACCCACAACAGTTCATCCGTTACTTTCACGGGTTTTGAACATAGAACAACGTAAATGCGGTGCTTTAGCTTTCCGTTTCAATTAAATAAAATTGTCCTACAAATAATATTCTTCACCGAAAATAAAATACAGTTTTTGACTCACCAAGTCCAGTTCAATAACTGGACGCACTCAGAACTCCGAACACTCCGAACGCAGTCAATAAAAGAAATTGCAGAAAGCTCCTCTTCCAAAAATGAGGAACAAGTTCCCAGACGGCAGGTAGCCTTATTAATCAGCGATTTGCTCTTATCTTCCTTCCTTTACTCAGCACAACCCTTTAGCTTCTTCTCTCTCCTTCTTCTTCGCTCTCTCTCCTTCTTCTTCTAGCGCCAGAGAACGTAGCAATCCGGTTGGCTGGAGCTAGTCACATGGGCTACACATCAATGTGACCCTTTAGAATAAGAGACTTTTTCTCACACCTGACCGTTTTAACTGCTGACAAAATAAATCTGTTTCATACAGTTTCAAACCAAACAAAATATTATAAAATATAGAATTTGCAATGTCTGTAATTATTATCTTTTTTTATTATTATTTTAAACTATTTTAAAATCTATTTATTCTGTATCTATTTCCTATTTTTGCATTTTATGGCTATTTATTATGAAAAGGCTTTTATTTAGTAAAAGCTATTTTAACCTGGGTTACATAAGCTACAATCATTATAATGAAAAAAATAAATAAAGGTGTTAAATATTTATTAAGCGTGTAATGACTATATATCCATATATGTTTCACTTTTTGGAAGGAGTGATCATTAGTTTTGTCTGCAGCACAAAACCCAAATAAATGAATAATAATACAATTTCCCCAAAAGTATGGACAAATCTTACATGTGTACTGAGCTCTAATATAGATCTGCTACTGAAATAGTCAAATATTGAATTAAATGCTGGAGCTGTTGTAGGGTGCATCTGTCAATAAAACCTAAGAGGTTCTGGAGAACCCAAGGCGGCTTCGCAAACATTAACATTTTCATTCTCCTCTCATCACCAACAGCCCCAGGGAGACCCAACCATGCGTATTCTATTAACAAAAAGGCACGCCCAGTGCTCCCACGTCTCAGTCTCAATTCATACACATCCACAAATCCCTTGGCGAAAACATTTTGTGTTCACCAGAGCCTTCAAGGGGGATACAAATAAAAAAAAAATAGAGAGAAGAGAGAGAAAACGGGAGAATGATTTCAATGCTGGAGAACAAATCCCTAAAAACAGTACAACTTTTTGCAACATCAGTCAGCCTTAGGTTGAAATCCCCTTTCGTCCTGTGTAACACCAGTGTTTCTCTTTGTGGGGCTCAGGCTCGACTCTTCTATCGTCTAATTTGTTCACAAATGTACCATATGAGTTCAGCCACTAGACAACAGTGGTGCTTTTGAGTAAATCTCAGCAAGGTAAAGTAATTTCTATCCATTTACAAATAAACGTAGTCCTAAATTTTGCATGGGTTTGAGACGCAAAAGTGCTATACTTTTCAGGAAAATTGTTTTAAAATTTGAAGGCAAGGCAGGAAAGGCTTTTGTGTCAAATCTAGAGCTTTGTACCTTGAAATCTGCTTGTTTGGAAGACAGCCACTTTAAAAAGAAAGGAAGCGATGAAGGAAAGAAAAACATCTGTATGACCTATTTCAGCTTTTTTGTTGTGGAATTTTTTGATTTTAGAAATACTACCAAAGGACCATAATATTTATTGAATCCTGAAAGTATTTCTTCACAAGGTTTTCACATCTTTATGATTTATTTCAGGTATGTCACGATCAGAGGTTTTGCTAGATGGTCATGAGAAAAATCCTGTCAATCTATTTTTGCCTGTCAATTTGTAAAATGTTGCATTTCATTTTCAGTTGGTTTAATTCAAATTCTACAAGCTGAACAGAGAAATCACATCGTGCCATCACACGTTAAGTAGATAAATGCCAGTAAAACTTTTTCTTCACAATGACAAAGCCAATGACTGTGGCCCTGGTAACCTCATATACACAAATAAATGTATTAATGTTTATTTAAAGGATTGGACTTAAATTATGAACGATTTACCTGTAGTGATTTAAATGGGCAGTCTCAACTTCCTCTTTGCCCACTTGGACCTGAATTGTGTACTTGCTTGTACATAATCAATCAAATTTGTCAGGGTTTTGATGTTGCCAAAGTTTTGAAATAAGGGAACATTTGTTGATGGGTTTGCTAATCCTTGCAAATGACGGGGGCTAACTGTATTAGAATGACCTAGTTATAGAATGCATAAAAAGCACGTCATTTGTTTAGCATTTTTATTCATGAAATAAACTACCTTTTTATTTCACAATTATAAACCAGTGGGCATGAATCATTTTGCAAACTACTGTACTGTAGGCTCATACATAACGATATTGCGCTTCCTTCAGATGGAAAAACTGAGTCAAATGGTTGAAAAGTTTCTTTAAAACCAGCAGACTGACAACAGGAATTTTAACAATATAACAGGAAATAACCAAGAAGAAATTTTTGGAAAATCTGTCATCAAGGAATGTAAAAAAAAAAAACAAAAAAAACAGCAAAGGTTTCTGTTTTACCCTTTGGCAGAGTGAATTTCACAGCAGGTCAAAGTGGGGCCATGTAGAAGGTGTGTTGCAGTTAAGCAACACACCTTCTGGCATTTGCAGAAGGTCGTGGATTTGATGTGATCCAGACCAGTCAGGAAAGGTAAAACTGCCTCCAGAGTCGCTCAAGAAGAAAAACGTAAAGATAAAATATGCACAGTTCTTAGCCAAACAATATTTGCTAACTGCTGTTTAGACCACATATTTTAGCCATTTTGGATATTGCCTTTCTAGATATGTAGCAGTTGGCTTCTGTGAGTTAATGTGCGGCCTTTACTTTAACTGCAAAACTATTACTTTTTATGTAAACCCATGCATGCTTGATGAGAAGTGCTCCAGTGTTCTGAACCATTTTGACATTTTGCCAAAACCTTCAAAAGGGAGCATAAGACTCAAGGACATCATTTACTGCGTGGTAAACAATTTTCACAAATTTTATTTATTTATTTATTTTTTAAATCTGACTGAATTTGAGCTATTTCAACAAAGGAGGGTGGGAAAAAACTTCACTTCGAGGTATCACAGTGTAGATTGCTGAAAACAAATATCTGCCACACTTTTCAGATAATAGTTTTTCTAAAGACTTTTAGTAACTATAAAGGGTCAGCCTAATAGATACAGTCTTAATAAAACATATCTAAATTTGTAGCTGTGAAAAGAATGTTACAAAGTAATGTAAATGTACACTGTTGTTCTTAACTTTACACTCACAAAAATACAACAGAATCAATACAGCAAAATGCCATAGTAAGTTCAACAAGTTTGCTGTTGCCGTTTCTGAGTCAAACTTTCTTGGACTGGGCTCTGTACTGCGCCTGTGAGTTGTGATAGTGAGCAGTGTTTATCATGTAATGGTATCCACAGCGGAGCCACTGCAGGGTGCAGATAGCAAGCTGCTGTTTTCAGATCAGTTCTGTTCCAGCAGTCGTAACGCTTACTGCTATGATTAAAAGACGGGGAGACAGTTCTCAGAATCTTCATCTTGCTCTCTCTGGGGTCGGCTATGGCCGAGCCATGAAACACTCGCAATTGTCTTTAAAGATGTGCCCAACTGTACAGTCTTTTTGGAGCATGAAAAACAGAAAGTAAAGACAACCCAGCATCAGCGGCAGGAATAAATAGTGGCTTAATATCTTGAATATATGTTTGACTTGTATTTTTCCCATCCGCTTGTCTGAAATGTTATTTCACATCAGGGTGAGGATGAACAATTCCCATCAACCCAACAGCAAGGGACAACCAATAAGGTAACAGGCTAATGACACATCTCTGAGTAGCACTCCAAATGCACAGTAGTTCTGCAACAACACTGCCCCCTAGGTGTAGAGAAGGTAATGACAGCTAAAAAAACATGAGGTAATGGTAGAGGACATCAACTATTTACTGTTTTTATGTTTGGTTTTATTATCAAGGCCTGTTGAGGACAGATTAATGTTGCTGTGTTACCGAGGTAGACTTTAGCTATAATTTAAAAAAAAAGAGAGATCCATAAATTTGAATGCATTAACTGGTAAAACCTAAAAAGAATGAAAGTAAGAAAGAGAATCCAAGGATTTACCTCTGACAGAGAGATTACAATTATGTACTTTAAATCTGTGCCACATCTCTTGGAAAAATAAAAATAAAAAAATCAGTGGAGACAGACAGAGTACTCAAGTAAGAGTAGTACTATTTTTTACATTTTACTGAAGTAAAAGTAAAAAGTAGCCATCCACGAAATCACTCAAGTAAGAGTAAAAAGTATATAGGTAAAAAGGCTACTGCATTATTGAGTTACTAATCATAACATCAGATTTGTTATAATTTAATAAATCAGATGTTATCAAGACATAAGATCTGATTTGATATTTAAAGGTGGTGTAATCAGACACATAAATAGGTAAAGCTATGCACAAATTCTGGTATTTAAAGACTACCATAAACAAATGTAAAAACAAGCAAATACTACAATTACAAAATATGAAATTCAGGCAGAAGAAACACTTTTACAGATCATTTTTAAACATAAACATATGAAACTAATTTTTACAGTAGGTAATGTATATAAGTATGTCAGAAATTAAAATTGTACTTCCAGTGACAATACATATTCATTCAGTTGATCTTCAAATGGCCCAAAATGCTCAGCAGATCCATCCATCCATCCATCCATCGTCTTCCGTTTATCCAGAGTCAGGTCGCGGGGGTAGCAGCTCAGCAGATAGAAAACAAAATTAATACAACTAAATTGGTGTTCAGACGAGAAGTCTCACTGGTTAAAATAAATTGCTGAAATTAGTCACAGTGGGTAGAGTATCCAGATATTTTTCTCTAGTAAGAGTAGAAAGATATTTATAAAACTACATTTTATTCAAAAAGTTACTCAAATTAATGTAACTGAGTAAAAGTAACGGGTTACTACCCACTTCTGAAAATCAGTGTCTTTAACTTCATCTCTGTGTACTTTAGGAGCAAGGTCTTAAAGGGGCTGCTGGTTTATGAAACAGAAAACTGTGGGGAGACAGGCAGTGATTGACGGCTATAATTAGCCTGCTGAAGTTATGCCAACGAAACAAGGCTACGAGGAGGAGCTGGGGTGTTTACAGAGCATCTAGTGCTTTTTTATCTACACGCGCGCACACGCATTCACATGCATGTGTTATGTTACTTAGCTGCAGTGACAACGCAAATACAAATAGAATACCACTTTTTATTTTATCACAAGAGTTCACGAGCCAGAACAAATTGAGGTAATTTGGTCTTCATGGAGACCAACAATGTGAACGTAAAGTATCAAATATGCAAGAATCTGGCACCGAACAGGGCAAAGGAGATTCAAGAATCTAATACTTTAACAGGAATCACATGACTTTATATACATTTAAAATTTTCTTGGTATTTAATGAAGAGTCGTCAAAACAGTTTGTGTTTCGCAATAAACAAACAGTGGGATTTCAAGTACCTTAAATAAACAAATGCGCTTTATGTCTTATGACTGTGACTGTAGCTTTATTATGAAAAAAGTGATTTGGGCACAAAACAAGTTTTATAAGTCGCAGCATGGGGCACACCTAAAAGCAAAATAAGCTTTGCAGTCAAAGAGAGAATCTCGGTAACAGCATTAGCACAATTTAAGCTGCAGCCTCCAGCTCCTGGCAAAGCAATAACGGACAAACCCTGTCAGGGCCTTGAAGCTACACAACGTCTGATCACGTTAATGGAAGTTTTGCACCCCCGTCTCGCTCCTCTTGGCTCCTTTTATGTGGAATATCACGTCACTGTCAGCGTGGCCATTAAGGCAGAACAGGGAGAAGCAGAGAAGGGTGCGACTCTCTCTGCCAAATGGTCCACAGAAATGAGGATTCCATCAGGCTGACAGACCCCGTGCTGGTTTTCTGAAAAGGTGTCATTTGCTTTAATTTGATTGTTTTGTTGGTCTCCAATAATAAAGCTTTTATTTAGCCCACCTGCAGATCGCCTTGCTGGTCTTTGCCAAAACGGCTTACGTCTGCCTGCACACGGGCATCTTCAGACCACTCAATATTCAGAAGCACAGCTGAGATCACGATCTGTTTGTTATAGCAGTGTTTTGCCAAAACACATCCACGTGTTCTGAACTAATATGTTGTTTTACATACAAAGTGCAAAGAAGTTATTTTAGTGTCACAATTTTAAGGAAGTGTAATTACAAAGAAATAACTTTGAACTTATAAAGCACACGATACTCTGCTTGAAGTTACCGCCTTGGGCCACATTGGGTGTTAACACAAGCAAAACTGCAATCAAACTGTCAGTAATTAAAGTGCATTATGGGTAGTGTAGGTCCCAGTTTCCAAAAATACAGACCAAAAACATCTGGTTCTGCAGCATTCATTTAATTGTGTATATGCAGACAGTTTATGCCCACAGCAATCTTACGATGCTTCCTCAGAGACACATTGGGTTTGGGGCTCAATTTGCACTGCAGCACAAGCACAAACCCTCCAGTCTGCTCTCAACTCTTCCCCAGTGTTTTTAAATAGTATTCACGCTGCTCAAACTTTTCCTGATTTTGCTTTTCACCATCTATCTTATTGGAATTTTATGAGTGGTTTGATTGTTTTTGATACGGCACCATTTGCCCACTCTGACTCTAGAAGGGATCCACCTGAGCACCAATTTAAAGAAAAGGATTTACCTCTTTTCAGGTTTGTATTGCATATTTTTTACTATGCAGTCTACAAGGAATAGTCACCCCACTGTGCTGAGTAGGAACACCCTGTTTGCTACTTACAGAGAAAGCAGGTCGCAGGTTACTTTCACTGAGACATCTGCGAAAACCCACGTACTCTATGTCCCAATTGGGCTCCACAGGATTTTCCCAAGCTCCATATGTGAAGTGATTTCCTATATATTGTATATTGATGATTTCAGGAGGCATGGCAGTCTTGTCAGTCATACTGAGCCCATGTGGGACTCCACTCTGCCTTCACATAGAAAGCCTTAGCCCTATATTAAGTGAAATCTGGGAAATCTGAATCTTTAACCACCCATAGTGCCAGGCTTAAAAGTCACTGTTGAAAAGAATACATCTAGCCTTGTCTGGATTTGGTCACAGCAGTTAGCCAGTGGCAAAAATGAACCCAACTGGTAGTAAATTTGCACTTGCCCACGATAGATGCAAAAAAAAAGCTAATTATTAGCAGCTAGTTACCGGTAGTCTCAACTGCCTAAAGTCACAGAATGCTGTGAAGCTCTCTGTGCGTGACTAACAGAAAACTGCATGACACAATTTAAGACCTGAGATCGATGTATTTCAGGCCAACGTACTTTTTAAAAATAGATTTGAGAAATGTTAAGGCCTTAATATTAGATGCATTAAATTAAGACTTTTTAAGGAGGTTCTGACATTCTGAGCTTTGGATACAGCTGGAGTAAAAAGGAAGCAAAAAGTAAAAGGATTATTCAAGGCCAGGTGGCATTTGTTTGTTTTGTAGCTAGTAACATTGTAAAGCTGTGGTCTAAACTTTAAATGTCATATTAATTATGTGTCTGTGTTTCTTGTGTATTAGAATTAGTATCTGCAGGTCTTATGACATGCATGGATCAAGTAAAGTTTATTTATATGGCAAAGTTCAGCAACAATGCAATTCAAGGGGCTTTATATGATAAAAACATAACACAGTAAACAAACACAGAAACATTACACTGCAGAGACAAAATAAAGAGAAGTAATAAAAAGTTGCATTCCAAGCTGATACACTGGAATTAATCAAGGTTCCAGCGCTTATTAATCAAAGGCAACTCAAAGGAAATTAGTTTGACATTTTTTAGAAAAGTTCAGTGTTTCAGAATGTTAGGGTTTTTTTTTTGTTTTTTTTTCTAGAACTTTGCTCCAGACCAGAGAAGTTAAAAAAAAAAGTCTTCTGCATGTTCTGATTCTGGGGATCCAGAGTAGATTTAAACCAGAAGATCTGAGTGGTCTGGAAGGTTGATAAAATGACACCAGCTTTTTGTATATGCTTTGGTGCCAAGCTGTTCAGTGTCTTATAAACCAACAACAGTATTTTAAGACTACTCTCTGATGCTACAGTGAGACAGTGTGAGGACTTTAGAACTGGGGTGACTGTGCTCTATTCCAGATGAGACTTGGATCAGCTGCAGCTGTCTGATTAACCTGTAAAGACACTGCTACAGTGACTTTGTGACCGGTTTTATTTACATGAACTTTTTTTTTTTAATCTAATATTTGTTTGCATATAAATTTAGTCAAGTCTAATAGTTGCATATGTCTTTAATTAGAAGACAATGCAAACTGCCGAATCTGCTTAGTTTCAGTAGATGACTTTGTTAAAAAATGTAATATTTCTCCGTCACATCTGTGGTGCAGCCAGAAACCGTTTAGAAGTTCTCAAAGTTAAACTTACATGAACAAACCTGAGAAAAACTGAAGGAATATATAAATGATGGTAAAGAATTATAGAAGGATGTTGCACCTGTTAGAATACTAAACTACAACAAAATCTTGAGGCCCCAGATCCAATCAGATCAATTTGCCCTCCCACTAATGTACCAGTGAATGAGCCACTCTATTGGTAATTTCCTGTAAATCCAACAGCTCAGATGTTAGAAAAGCCCCTCCGTTCATCTTTTTCAGCAGGGTCCAAAGAGAAGTAATAAAAGCTGCTTCCTGCAGGTAGTCAGTGACAGTTGATGTAATTCAGGACATCGCAGCTGCTACAATTCTCATCACCCGTTTGACACATTAAACTCACAACCTCTTATTTTAATAACGCCCGACTGCTACCAGGCTGCTCTATAATTCTCGTTACGGGCTGAATTTAAGAAAGCTGTCATAATCTATCGCTGGCCCATTAACATTTGATGATTTGCAACAGGTTAGAAGGCTTTTCCTTTAGCTTCTACTTTCACTCAGACATCTGTCAATAAGACTGTATACAGTATATCTCCATTTTATAGACACATATAGTTAATTTTAAATTAAGCATTTGAAATATATATAAAAAAGTATAGAACATAATTCTTAAAAACATACTTGCTTGAATAAAGTAATCAAGGAGGAAGAAAGATAGATAATACAACCTTCCACAAATTACTCCTATGGTGGTCTTTTTTGCAACCATGACACTATATCCATTCTGCACAGCAGTACATTATGGCCTCACTGCAGGGCTCTCTATTGAAGCACAATATTCCTACAGTGTGACTGACAAGTGCTCACTCCTCAGAGACCTTGTTGGTACACTCAGGAAATTAGAAAATGAAAACAGATTAGAAAAATGCCACAGGACTGCCTCCATTCACGGCAGATAAAATGGCCTCACAGTATGTCACTGCAGTCACACATCAGCCGTATCGACTTCATGCACCTCTCCAAAGCTGCACGGCAATCTCAAAAGCACAAACTTCACTTGCCCGCTGCTCCATCTCTGATGGTTTTGCTTGGGCTGACTAGCCTGCGGCCCAAAATGGCACGCTATTTGTCTTCTTTTGAAAAGTGTTCAAATGCAACGTTCAATGCCGGTAAAAGTTTTGAAACTACAACTGATACCTTGGGGGGATTTCACAGTGACAGTTCAGACTCACAGTGGCAACAGACCACATTAAAATTCAACATACACACATACATATATATGCATATAATTGAAACATGCTTGGTTCAGTTTGTACAGCTGGCATCACCTTTTTAATAACTGATTGTTGGTTGCAAAGCTTGCCAGTGTCTTTTTAACAATGTGATTAGGATATAAATTATTAGTGATGTTGGTCATGCTAAAATACTAAGTGATCCAATCAGTCAATGAAACAATGCTCTAAAGAAGAGAGACAAAAATTCTACACAGTGATATAAGAGACTGATAAAAGTTGCAAAGAAAATGACAAATTGAATGTTTAATTATTATTAAAAATAATTTAATTCAATTATTTTTAATAACTTAATCAAGAACCTGGTAAAGACTAGATCATTTTTATTTGTCCAGTATAGACCCTAAAACAGAAACAGTGTACTTTCCTTTTTTACCTTGACAATTTGTTTCCAAGAGCAAAATTAATGCACTCTAGTTGAAATGTTTATCAGTCACTCAGTTCTAAATTTACCATCATCCATTCCTGAGAAAGTTTTTATTCTTTGTCAAACTTACCTAAGATTAATAAATAGTTTCTGTTGTGCGGCGATCATTAGTTTATTTTTAAAAAAATAAATAAATTTGCAGCCACAATGTCATCTCCCACATAAATATGACTCTCCCTTCTTCACTTTGCTGCCATAAAGTTTCTAAGTCCAATAGTGTGGTGCTCTAAACCTACTGTTTACCAGCAGGTTTAATGCTGCAAGCCCTTAATTGCATTCATTATCTAAAGCCCCAGGTCTGGGCCAAGGTTGCTGAGAGATTGGGGATTTCATTTATCTCTTGTTTATTCAAAAATATATATATATAATAACTGCCAGTTGTGTAGATAAGAAGTAATGAGCACATATTGTGAAAAATAATGAAAAAAGGAAAGACTTTCCTCCGCACTTTTATCATCCCTATTTTTCCATACAGAAAAGAAATAAGGATCCGTTGGGCGTCATAGCTTAAGACCCACTGAAAGCCTGGGGGGAAATGGAAGTTTCTTTGTGTGAGAAAACACATAATAGAGCCCTGCCCAGGACCAAAGGTGAAGTGGAAAATGGGCATATAATTGAAAACCAGCACATGAACTTAAAAAAAAAAAAAAAAAAAAATCTACACAAAGGGAAGTATTTTCAGTTTCATAATGTCAGGCTAGCTCATAGAATCGATGCTAGACAGAGATACGGAAAGACCTTTACTTAACGCTCATGTTTTGAACAATTGCAGTTAGCTACCGAGTGGGTTGAGCAAAAATATATTTTACCTATTATAGTTGGGAGAAGATATAAGATCTCAAGAGCTTCTAGAAACAAAGATGGCTTGATCAGAATTTTGGTTTTCTTTGTAACCGTAATCCTAGACGATAAAAATCTTTCCTATACCTATTTCCTTTCTAAGGACTTAAACACATAAAAACTCATTTGTGCCAACTTTGCTTTCATTGAACATTACACTTTGCTATTAATTTACTGCAAATAAAGGCTTTATTTATGGAAGTTAGAGAAACAAATGGATGGGTGGATAAATGGACACCAAATTTGCACAACAGGGCAGTGAAAGAAAAGCTTCTTCCATGCTTATCCACACCTCCATAAAGCTGAATTGGAGTCCCACAAAATGGATTCCTATAATTGCATGCTCCTCTGGTGAGACAGCAAGATTTTAAACAATGATGCTGGTGCTTTTTCTTTCCTTAATTAGACCCAACATTTCTAAGCTCACTGATGTTTGTTACTCGTTTCAAGTGCAAAACATGAATCAGAGCCATGTCGAGTGGGAAGGTACTTTTTATCAAAAAGCTTAAATGAGTCGCTGCTCTAAATTAAACCATTCCTACATTAGCCTCTCAATGAATAAATCCCATTACAGCCACCTGGCAGCCAAGATGTGCTGATATTCGCTCTGTATGGCGTAAACTCGCATCCCCATTGTGCTACATCAGATGGCATATGTATGGGCAGATGGGACTGGGTAGTTCTTCCAGGTTTATTTATCAAGCTTGTCGGAAAAAAGTGTTGTACCAACTGATGGAGCCAGGTGCCAAATCAGATAACAACCTGATTGATGAAAGCCGCTGCAGCACGCATCCAGGTAAATATGGAGACCACCCGTAATTGCAATCTGGTTATTTGACTTTAAATTGTATTTATTTACTGTGCAGGCTTCTAGTAATTGAAGAGGGCCTAATCGGAGGAACTTTCCTTTTATGACTTCACTTGTAATAGAAGATCAGAGAGTTTCCACGACAAACATTGTGACAAAGTAAAGCAAAACTGTCAGTCACCTGTCTTTCTCCCCTCACTCTGCCCGTTCCCGATTGCTTTAAATATTCATTCTCCTCTCCTTATTACTTGTGTCTTCCACTCTATCAGCTCCAAACCTGGCAGTCATCCTATGTGAGCCGTAATAGAATCTCTAGAAACTACCTTTCTTTCCATTACCTTCTCCCTGACACACACATACAGTCAGTCAACTGCCACACACACACACACACAAAAGCCACGCATCCCACCTGCTCCTGAAATAGAAAGTCTGTAGGAAGAAACCCAGAAATATTGCATGAGTCATGTCACATGTCACGCTGACCCCTCTGCAAAAACACGGCAAGGAAATAGGGCTGTTATCCTCCTACTCGCCCCTTTAATCCAATTAGAGCTCTGAGTGATAAAGATGATAGAAGAGGCCTTCCCATCTCAATTATAACCTCCGCTGCATCATGGAGATGGCAAATTCAGCATATAAAACAGTGGTAGTTTTATGTACTCTAATAAAAATGCAGAATTTAATGATGCAGTAAAGCATAACAAACAAACAAGTTGATAAAATTAGTGAGGAGGCAGATTTTAAAACAAATCTAACTGCATCTTTCTCCGTTTTTTTTTTTTTTTTTTTTGTCTACAGTAGCTATAAAAAATAATTTCAGCTGAGTTATTTCAGTAATACCGTTGCCACCTTACTGAATATATAACCCTTTTAATATGGCGGAAGATGGCAGGGACGAAGGAGGGAAGACGGAAGACGATTTTTATCTAAGAAAGGAAGAATGACAGTTCCATTACCTAGGAGTCGCTCATGCTGCATGCAATCCAACAAGTACACATTCCCCCCCCTTCCATCCTGTGAGTGCTTATCAATACTGAAAACGTGCCATTTTGAACCATCAGTAGTCAGGGCTCTTATTGATCGCACCCTGAAAAGTCAATCATGTTTTTTTTTTTACTAATCAGAGGCCACAAAGATTTATGAGTCACCTTCTTGGTGCTCTCACATGGAGCAACATGTAAGCCATCACTGAGTACTGAAGTGGATCTCCTGAAGCCTGAGACTTTAATGATTATTTCTTAGTGAACTGGAGACGGACGAAATTCCTTCTGCTACTTGGTGCTGTGGTAATACCGAAACATACACGAACATTAAGTAGCACAATTGTTTATTGAGGCTTAAAAAGTCTCACAGATCATTTTTCTGGAAGGTCTGGCAGGAGGATAGTGTGTGGGATGCCATCAAGTCTTTCTACCTGAACCAAAAGTCATAGGCAAAACATTGGTCTTATTTGTAGAGCAGGTTGAACTCTGCTGGGGCTGCACTTCATCTTGCTCGCTGTGATTATGGAGAGCAGTTTTGGGGCATACTTCTGCTAATCCGCTAACGTGACAATAACAGAAAAATTTTTTGTTTAACGTTTAGCATTTTTGCTAACTTTGAAAAAATTTTGCATTCCTAGCAACTCCTAAATTAATGTTTCCAGATACATTCTAAAGCGATAATTTAATTGGCAGAATAGAAGAATAGAAATGTCATTGTTCACCGTTTTGTTCTACTGCATTTCAGGAATGCTGCCACATAAATAATTTTAAACCTGCTGTGTGGATTTTCAACGCTAACTCAACTTCACATTTTCTCTAAGCAGCTTGTAGATGTTGAATGAAATATTGAATAAGTGAGATTATTTGAGGTGTGTGATAAATGGGTGGCCGCATTTAAAGACAAGAGAACTGCATCCAAGGGTATAATCTGTAAGTTATACTAGTTGAGCTAAAAGTTAATCAATCAAACATTATGCGCAATTTTAGAGTCAGAAAATCTCAGCATGCTATATCTGAGTCATTATGCAGGAAGGCTGTTTTTCTTTTACCTTAAACTGGAATAATAATAATAATAAAACTGAACTTTTAAGTCCCAGCCACCACAAACTGGGACATGCAAGACATTTCAAGTTTCAACAGTCTATTTAAACAGCTAAACTAATATCATCTAATGTTAATGATCTTTATTCCAAACCTATATGACTCCAGACCTGAGAGTCGGCTGCTTTAAACTTTAATATGAATGAATAATTAAAGCCCTGGGAATAAGACCATTAAGCTGGCCAATAAAGATGAAGAGAACTACCATGTTAAATGCTGAAATTTCGAATTGGACTGGAATAGGCCTCATTTGTTGAGTATTAAATTACATTGATTCACTTCTTGGTCAATAGGGTTAAAAGCTATCAGTTCCACTAAGTAATGGAAGAGAGGATCCTCAAACTGTTTAAATACCCAACACTCTGTTGCTAATCTCGGGGGCACCTTGCAGAACTAAAAGCGGCTTTTCAAACACATGAAGCTGTTAGGGTGTGTTTGTACCGACAGGATTACTGGGCTTTAAAGTCTTTGCACCTCTGAAACTCCAAAAGCAAGCATGTGACGAATATGTGTGCATTTCGTTTGAGCTGGAAAATGATGGTTACGATAAGTCTCGCTTTTCTAGGCTGCGCAGCTCCGGTTTTCTACATCCTAAATGGCAGGAAATAAATTAAATGGAGTCGTCACTGAGGATTGATGCATGGTGCCATTACACACAGCAGGAGGAAGAAAATGACACGTCCTGAAGAAAACAAGTAGCATTTGCGCTCCGGCTTAATGTGAGTATTCTGTGTCATCATTTTTTGCAAGCATTAATGACATTTGCCATCACTACTGGGCAAAAAAAAAAACAACAAAAAAAAAAACACTTCATTACACACGCATAAATGCATAAAGAGTCAAATTTTGGGCTGCTGGGTAAACGAGGCTCTTTTTTTTTCCACTACTGGAATCCATAATGAGTATTCTGAATGTCAAATACTTTTGCTTGATGCATTAAAGCTTGGGGGGGGAATGGACAAGGCTATTTAGTTCACCTTCTTGTTGTAGCCTGTTGTTTATTTGATTTCTTCATATTAATCTCCATTATATCAAATAATATTTAATAAAATATGATATTTATGGATGAAGTAACTTCTACAACTCTTTCTCTGGCATAATGGATATCAACATCTTGGCCAAATGTCGACTGATGGCGACCGCTTCACACGTGACAAGAACTGACGGAATTTATCACCAACTTATCTACATCTCTGTTGGGGTAAGATTTGGATTTTCCCAGTCACAGATTGTAAGGTTAATATGATCATTTGAGACACTTTCTTATTCCTTCTGACTTGCAACAGTGTTCTCCGTGATGCTGGAAGGCGCACAGATCCTGAATGTGCTTGCAATTTTAAAAATTGCTTTTAGAGAATATTTTGATGCAACTGTTCATTCTGTTCCAGTGCTTTGCCAAAGGTATTCTGATGCCCTAAACTTTTTCCGCATTGTAGCCAGACATTAAAGTGTCTTTGTCAGATTCAATTAAAAGGAAAACATGGTTTTCAATTTGTTTTAAATAGAAATCCGAAAAATGCTGTAACCCATTGTATCCAGCCCCTCTGAGTCAATGCATTGTAGAACAGTCTCTCTCAGTTTTGAACATCTCAACACTAGAGTGAACACGCAGCAAACATCGAAAGGCACTGCAAAAACACGTGAATGTCGCAAAACAGCAATGGTAATAATCAACACAAAATGGGAATCAGACTGTTAAATAAAACTAGTGTTCTTCCTGTTGGTCTCACCTTGGTTTGTCCTCCAGTCTAAAGAAAAGGCCAAACAAGTCAAATTCTGGGCATTTGGGCAACTTTTAAAAGGTTATTTGGGGACATGTCAAATGAGATTTTAAGCCGTTCTTTTATCTTCGTATAGATGTCTATCATGTTTGAATAAGTAACCTTGTCAGTCAGTGAAGCCGGAACTGAGCAAAGAGTTGGAAGGGATGAGATCAGACACCCACAAATCAATCAAGCATAAACAACACGACAAGATGAACTTGCGTCTGATAACAATTCCAAAAGAATATTGCAACATAAAAAGGGATAATGAAAGCCAAGGAGCCCAGCCAGTAATAGCATCAAGCTAATAAAAGAGATAAGCAATCAAATGGAAAGCTGAGTTGCCATAAAGGGACCAATATCAGTTCTCATTCTCCCTGATGGCACATGAGGGAGGAAGTGGGGCTGGAACACCCCGACAGAATGCAAAATATTACCAAACTTTGCAATAGAAATTCATCAAAACTCAATTTTACAAAGAAAAGCCTGGGCTGATCTGTGATATGTGAAGTGGAAGATTTAATGATTAGGTGTATCTTTCTTTGTATTTTACTTCAGTCTGCTACCATTCTGAGTACACCTTGAAGGCACCCGTTGAGTGTAAACCACAGAAGAAGCAAACTGTCCAAACAAGAAGGGTCGGGGAAAGGCTGAGAGCTGACAGGGGGGAGAAAATTGGCAGAAAGGTACAGAACGGGAGCTGTGTAGCTGGAATCTGCGTCATCCTCCTCACTCCATCAACTCCAATACAGCCGCTCAGATGATGCATGAAAATCCATTTGCGGTACGAGCAGGAGGGAAGACTTCAGAAAAGATGGGAATAGATACAAAGGATGGATAAATGGATCTCTAGTAGCAGATATGTGCGACCACAGCCAATGGTATCACAGAGCGGAGTCATATTATTAAATGCAGGCTGTTCACTTCAGGGTTCTCGGTGGTTGATCAATACGAGGCAGGTGTCAGGTCTCCACTGTCTTGATGACAGTTTGTAACATATGCTTGTGGGCTGAAGGAATAAAAATAGGGTTTTAGGCTTTTAGCTCAAATGCTCATCTTTAGTGTGATTTTTAACTTTCCTTTTGACAATCCATCTACCTGAGGTTTACCTTTAGCCCAGCCAAGGGAGAAGGAATCTGTGTTTTTCAGATTTTGTTCCCACACGGCCAGCTTTCGCTAGAAATGAGAAACAATGTGACGTGACCGAGCAGAACCATGTCATAAAACAACGTAATGCATATATTACACACTCATTTAATATTCAACTTGGATTCAGAAAAAATTGCCCATGATCATGTCTAATCTTCAACTGAAACAGTAAAAAAAAAGCAAAAAAAAAAAAAAACACACACACACAAAAACCCCCCCACAAAATTCAAAGGCAAGCCACAGAACTTATTTTGGTATAATAAGCAATTTGTTGCCCTCAGATGCTGTTAACAGTATTGCTGCACAGTGTTGGGTAAACAACACCAGATCTGAAAAAGACATTTCCTTGCTCGATTCCTTTTCTCCTGTTATTACAATAGTCGCAGTCATCTGCCTGTGCTACTCACATAGTCACCTAAAACAGCAAATGGCTACTCTCAGTGTACAAATATAATGTATATAATACATGCAGAATGGAGAGAACATTAGCCAAAACAGTTAAATACTAGAGTTGTAATGAGTAAGTAATTTGGAAGTGTTCTTTAGTTGAGAACAAAACAAATTAAACAGAAAGTGTCATGTCAATGTCTTTCGCTGTAATACTGTATGCCTTACCTTTACTCTAACAATTTTTAAAAACATTTACAATACAGCATCTCTCCTAGTTTTTTGACTGCAAACATAATAAAAGTTATTGAGCGCTCTTGCAGGAAATGACACTTCATGTTCATAAGCTGTCATTTCAGTGGTGGGTCCAGGTGTTGAGCGTAGCTTCTTATCACCCCACTGCTGTTTGCTTGTTTAAAGAACATATGTACTTCATCAAAACAGTTGTTAATGTCAACAAAAAAAAAAAGCGCAATGCACAATGTCTTACGAAAGCGTTGCCTTTAATTGTTTCATGGTTGGCCACGTTCCAAGAAAAATAAAAATCCTAAACCTGTCCTGTTCATTGGTATTGAGACCCTGAGTCAACATTGCAGAACCATATTATACAGCAAATACAACTAAACTCTTTTAGGTATACGTCTACCTGCATTGTGGATCTCACTAACACCTCTAAAGATATTATGGACCTCTTGGCTTTTTCTGAATAATGCCAACCCAATCTGTTTAAATGGATCGCTATGTCTTAGTAGGTCTGACATTGTGCTCAATTCTTTTCATTTTCTGATGAACTATTCCCTGTGAAATATAATCAATGCTTGGGATTTAAAATCTAATCCTGCTCTGAAGTTTCCATAGCACTCACTCTGACTTGTCTGGTTGTTATAATGCTGTTTGTTCCTTCACATGATCTCTAATAAACAAAGGGTACACAAAAGAAGGTTCTAAGTTGTTTAAATCTAAAGTTACCTTATCAAACTGAATTTCATTTAGGGGTATCAAAGTAAGGTGTTATAAATATAAATGCTTACAAAACTTTTAAGATTTTTGAAAATATTTAAAGCCTGTACCTGAACCACTTTTTATGTGGGATACATTTTACACTCCAAAACCAATGGTCACTATGGGAATGTTTCAGAAAATGCGAAAGTGCAAGCACACAAGTGTTTGTTTATCGAAGCTGGGCCAGAGTGGGATCCTTCCTCTGTGTGTCAAAGTCCATTTATCTTGCTGAACAAGGTGGCAGAAGCTGACCGGGATTAAAGAACTGGGTCTCCAGCGGACTCTCACCTTCAGCACTCTCTCAAAGCGGAATGAGAGTGCTCCATCATCCCACGCACTCCGTGACACCGCCTGGCCAACCGGGTGGAAAGAGCAATGGGGTGTCGTGCTCCCCACAAGCACCTTCCTTTCTCTGTGAGACAAGGCCTGCTTTGATTTCAACTCACACATCAGCTCCATTCGGGAAGCATCTCTGTGACTACTCATGATCGAGGCCATTATTGTTTCCCTCAACAAACACGAAAACAATTCCGCTTTTTGTTTTCACGAAAAAAATGAATGTATATATTCTGGTTTTGAAAACCAAGCTAATTTTAGAGGTTGTGAACTCTAAAATTAGCTTTAAAATAAAATTTAAAAAAATAAATAAATAAAAAATGGTGAGTGCGGTTTGACTTTTTCCCCTTCAACTTGTTTTCTAACAAGAAAATACTTTCAGTTGTTTGCAACGCATTCATTCTAATTAAGGACTGTGGGCATCGCGAGATGACAACATGCATTTTAATTTAATCTAATTACCTGAAAAGCAGGACTCTATCCATAACTGTCACTTTTTAATCATGGGGTCCCATTAAAAGAGCAAAAAAAAAAAAAAAAAGTAAAACTGGAAAATCGTCACAGTAAAGCTACCTACTGAGGAATGGGAATGTATTTTCATTTAATTAGTTTTACATTTACCACCTTCAAAATCCTACAGTCAGGAGTGATTGTCGGCAGCATGAACACTTGCACTTTAAGATGGGGAAAAATTGTGAGGGGAATACACGTTCTTTCACATCTGGCCCCAAACAGTCATGCTGAAAATCTAAGGCAAATTTTCATTTTACGGCCTGTCAGCTTCCTGATACAGAGCAAATGAATACGGCAGCAAACAAATCTATCAAATCCTAAATCAAAACAACTGCGCTCTCCCTCTCTCCCCTTCTGTAACTTAAGGACAGCGTCATAGCACAAAAGACAAGCAGGGGAGCAGTGAAGGGAATAACTCGAAGGACGACAGACAGAAGTGAACAAGCTAACTTCACAAAGAAAGTCCTTTGAATTCCTTGATCACTGATTCCAGGACACAGATTTAAACATGTATAAAGTAAGGATCAGGTAAAAAGTAGTCCCATAAATAATTGTTTTAATGAGATAAGAGCCAGTATGACGAGAATACACTAAAAAATATTTAACAAGTGCATTAACAAGTATGAGCCAACGAGATACTTTGTTAGGTTGATGAGAAATGCATCCCAATTTTAGCCGCATTTTAGGGAAAACTTACTATTCCCCTTTTTTAATTTATATGTCTAGTGTATATTTATCACAAATCACAATCTGAGTTTTCAAAAATCAGTAATAAGTAAACAGTATTAAGTCCAGTTTTGATGTGTCCTTTTTTTTAACATTCTTGTCTAATTTTATGGAGGTCCCAATGCCAGAAAATTCACTGATTCGTCTTCTCAAAGCTAGAATAATAGTTTAATAAATATTAAAATGTGTTTTAAGTAATCTTTGTTCATTGTATAATAATAGTTCAGGTCTGACAAGAAATTCAATTGAAATTCAAGAGTCCAAAACTTACCTGATTGAGCAACGTAACACAACGGGCAAACAGCTGATTATGGTTTTGCATTTCAACTGAATTTCAAGTCACACGATATCTTTACACCACTCGATCTAATAACATGTGGACAAATGTAAAAATGCAACTATCATAATGGCATCTACAACAATACCAGATAAAAATCCAAATTTTTTCAATAGTTTCTAAAATAACCCAGGTTTTCTGTCAGATTCCAATCAGACTTTTTCTTTTCCCCAATAATAATAATGTACGTTCACATTAAGCCCTTATAAAGTACACAGAATATTGTTGCTCTAATGTTCCACAATGTGAAAACGTTTAAGGACAACAAGTAGTTATATACATCTCCATGCAGTCAAAACTTATGCAGAAAAAGTAGGAGCAAATCAGAGCTAAATATAGTGTGGACATTGAAATCCCATCTCAGTGCTCTGGATTCCTTCCAGCTGTCAAACTGAGCTGAAGGACAGCTTAAAGCAACAAGTGAAGGAGGGGGAAGTGCTATCCTGGGGGAAAAAAAAATCTTCTACTTTCTCTTGGGTCACATTAAACGCAATTAAAATCCCAGGGTTCTGGTCAAACCTCGTTGCAAATAAGATAACTGCATGTCGAGAATTAAGAAGCGTCAGTCCCGAGTGTTGCTTAGGACTGAAGCTAAGCAACACTTAGCTTCAGTTGGGTTGGCGTCTTTCTAGTTCTGATAAAACGCTAAAGAAGACGAAACTATTATTTTCTCCAGCAGCCTGACAAAACGAGAGTCTTTTAGATGCTTTGGTGCGTGAAGATGGCAAATTAAAATACAGGTTAGGAGAGCGTCGAGTGCATTGACGTATACCACAGGGCAGCATCAGTACAGTTCAATGCTCCTCAGGAGGCTGAAAATGTCAATTTCATGCCATATAGACTTTGATTAAAGTGCCTAATGGATACCTGTCTGGAAACATGACAGGTTAATCAGTTTCTTTTCATCAAGCTTTTTGTCTATTTCTGCTCCAGTGTTTGTCGCCTTCGACGTGAATGGCAAAGAAAGGAACGGAGAAGATGAGACATTAGACCTTTAATTAGAAGCCCACCTATTGAGGAACTGTGTCTACCTCAGTGATTTCTCTAAATGCATGCTGCATGATGATCTTCTGGAGAACACATTAGGTTTGTTTTTGGTCCTCCAAGCATAAGGATAGAGCTGGACCTTTAATTTGAGATGATATGGGTTTATTTAATGTTGGAAGAATAGCTCAGCCGTGCTGGATAATAAAGTCAACATATGCACAGGGTGTACACGTATATTTTAAAAAAAAAATGCTTTTTTTCTTTTTTTTTAAAATGACTTATAGATGGACATTTTTATTGCCAGCACTGATGAGGAGCTACTAAAATTAGACTCTCTTCATCTGAGTTTTATTTCACCAGCTTGTCACTTTACTTAAAATGATGAGTTTGGAGAAATTAATGCGCCGCTGGGTTACTTTCAGAAGGCTGGGAGTAGTGTGAGGGGAAGAAATGCAATCAGTCATCAATGGACATAAATTTCGTCGCAGAGCCAAGAGAAAATGCGGGATTTATGCTGACGTGGCGAAATAGTTTGACAGAGGGTGGAGGCTGGTTTTACTGTTAGTTTTTGCTAAATGAGTTTCTCCATTAGGGAAATACTCACTGCTGGTGAAAATCTCCCCAGAGGAGTAGTGAATGTGTGCATTCACGGTGACTTGCAAAAGAGTTTGTGCATTTTAAAAAATTTCAGTACAAGCACAAACCTAAATGTATTCCACTGGGATTTTGAGTGTGGCCAAAGTAAGCCACACTTTTCAGATTTTTATTTGGACTTTTTGTCTTCAAATGTTGCATTACTTTCCAATGACGCGCCACTCTGAGTTGAATATGAACTGAAGTGAACTCGCTGGACTCATTTGTAGCAAAGCTCAGCTTCCTGGTTTGTTCCTTGAAATGTTAAATAATTTCACATTGTTTTTGTTGTGCAAAGGCCACTAGACCAATCTCGAAGTTAAAAACCCACAGAGGACATGGCTCCAAAAAATTAAGATCCTCCCTATGTGTGCATGTGCAAACTTTAATCCAGCTTTCTGTGTTGCTTTTATATTGATGGCTACTTTCTCTGAGTGGCCTTTCATCCCATGTTACATGACACATTTCACTGTAGATTGAGACACATTACTCGCTCCATCAAGCCTTTTGCTTTTGTTCTGGGTCGGCCAACACATATTACAACTAAGACATTTATTTCTGGGAGACAGAAATAAACTTCTGCTGTTTATACTTGAATACAACTGTATGAATAGATGAAAGTGGCTCCATTCAGAAATGGTATCCAATGATGAAGCAGACTTTTGGAGGTCCATAACTTTCATCCTGATATCCTTACAAACAATTTTTTTGGTCACCAAAAAGTGTTAAAGTTCACAGGTATATTGTAGGCTGGCCCAGTTATTTGAAGTCTATAAACTTCTAAATTTAAAGAAAAATTCAAAAGATGAATTAGGAAATGTTTATTTTGATTCAATGATAAATGCGAGACAAAAATATGTCTTATTATTCACCATCTTCCTCATCAAACTCATGATGTTTTGGTTTGTCTCCATGAGAGCAAAACTCTTAAAGAAACAAAAAAGTTTCTCTTTGAGGAAATGGAAACTATTGAGTAAACTATCGACATGAGGACATGCCAAATGTGACATTACCAGCTTCTTCCACTGACTGAAAGAATGACCAAAAGAAACTGATTATGTTTACCTGCATTGCTGCCAAAAAAATAAATAAAATTAAATATTTATCTGGTTTCAAATGTTTTTAGAAGGTATTCACTGTAGCAATAAAAGTGGAACAAGTAAATGTGAGGAAAGCTGTCTCTACATCATCACTGAAACGGTTTATTTGCACTGGCTGCAAAGTATTGCGCTGCCAGAACATATTACTGAGAATCCTGAGCAATAAATCACACTTTAAAGTCAAAAATTTTTAATAAGAATGATCTTTTTAATAAACATGTGGACTAAATTACCTGTCAACCTCCAGATAACAAACCCTAGATGTGAGGCTTAGACATTTTCTTCAAAGGTGGTTGCAAATTGGATTTTATTTGAGTCTTATCTTTTGCACCAAAATGGCAAGACCTTTGTGTTTGGGGATTTGGATTGATGAAAATGGGGAACATAAAGGTCTCTGTGTCTTCAGTTGTGGTCAGCGTTAGGGACAGTTAAAGTCCAGACCAAAATCCATTTAGATATCTGGTAAAACTTGAAAACTGATGTCCACACAAAATGTTCTCCACCAATCTGACCGAGACATTTTTCAAGGAAAAATGTTCAAATATTTCAATATGTAGATGTTAAAGGCTGCTAGAAGCAAACCCAAAACACCTGCAGCTTCCATATAGGGTTTTCAGACCTATATTCATCATAAAAATATGAAAACCATGCATAATTTTTTTGCTCACTTCAAAATTATGAATGCGTGGAGAAATTCACAAGGCACAGTTTGTCTTTCTTGCTGTGTTGTTCTACCTGCGCACCTTCAGAGACATTTAGGATTCCTTGTCAGGTCTGAATGCAAATATATTTCATGTTTGCCTTTTCGACGGCTTTCGTAAAAACACGGCACATTTATTGTATTTGAAGCCACATTATTGTCCTCCCAGCTGCACGGATCAACGCTTGCTGACAAAACGGCAAACAATAGCTGTGCTTTATGTCTTCTTGATACTGATTTTGTACTCTGTCTCATCCACCCTAACTCTCCTGCAAGTCCCCGCCATATCACTTCCCCCAATACCATGCAAACACGCACTTTAATCATTTAGATTTCCATTATCACTGCTTCCTCTTCTCATTATTCAAACTACTTCTCCCTCACTAGTGAGCCGTGAACCAAAATTAATTCACTGCCTTGTCTTCACCAAAAGATTTCTATCTCGCCTGGCTCCCACACATTCTTCCCTCAAACATAAATATTTGACATTTTACTTTATTTTCAATAAGAATCCAGGCAGATTATTTTGTATAACGTGCTTGAACAGAGGCTAGACATGACACAGAATAAATGCTTGGAGGAATTTTGGAAAGAAACATGAAAACAGGATGAGATTGCTGGTTTCATTCGGCTATTTCATTAAGTCATAAAAGTGTGAGTGGAAAGTTCCCATCCACCACTGGTTATCAGTCACAGAAACCTGTGCCTGCTGGCTTTGAACGCCGCGTGCGACCATGCTCGGCTTGTTCTTTACTCTTTTTGTCACTCCACTCTCCCATGGCCAACTTCCCTCCTGCTTCACCGCATTTCACATCGAAGGGGGAAAAAACAAACAAGGAATGTCATTCCCGTATTATTTACAGAGAAGCCCACAACTCAAGGCTTGACACCTGCATAATGAGAAGTAGATGTACATGTAGGCCCGCTCAGATGAGAGCTCTATTAAATAATCTGCAGCAGCACTTGAAGGAGCTTGGAGAAAAGGAAAGGCACTTAGAGAACTTGCAAGCAAACACACTGGGCCTTTCAAAAGCATTCACATACATTAATACTGATTCCCACTTTTAGAGACACAAAATTTTGCTTTTTGTTTTTGGGAAGAAGGTCAATCTCAGATTTCCAGATGGATTTCAATCTGGACTTGGAGTGATCTATTATTCTAGCACATGCACGTTTGATTGAACTACCGTTTCATTGTAGTTCTGGTCAAATGTCCTACAGCATCGCTTCTCAATTCCAGTCCTCAGGGCCCCCTGCTCTGCATGTTTTAGATGTACCTCTATTCCAGAACAGCTGGTTCAAATGATTGCATGACCATCAAGTGCTACAGAAGCCTGTTAATCACCCACATATTCAATCCAGGTGTGTGGCATAAGGGAAACACCTAAAACATGTAGGGCAGGGGGGCGTGAGGACCGGAATTGAGAAACACTGTCCTGCAGGAAGGTGTAAATCTGCCCCAGTCTCAAGTGCACTCTATTTAGCTATATTCATCTTCCACCCACTCTCACCAGATTCCTGGCCCCCCCACTGATAAAAGCATCTTAAGAGCATGATACTGCCACTGCTGTGTTTCATAACAGGGATCTTGTGTTCAGAGCGGCTTGTTCTACAAGTTTCTTGTGTCGCTAATGCTACAGCTTTACACCAACATTGTATTTAGCAGAAGCTACTGCTAAAGCACCATACCAACATGGTATTTAGATTAGGCTACTGTTAAAGCGCTGTAAATTTCTGCAGCTCCTCCAGTTACCATGGTTACCCACAACTACGAGTCTGAAGAATTTACATATTATTGTGTTGATCTAACTAATCTGAATGAACACACAATGAGTGTTTTTATTCTATGTGTACCTATGTGGATTGGCTGCTGTAAGCTCTCTCTATGTAAGAACATGTGAATAAGAAAGTGGGACCCAATCTCAATACTAATGTAGTCCATAATGTTTTAACGGAATTCAGTGTTTTATTTTACCGTACTTTAAAGCATACACATGGCACTGCCTTCAATCAAGGGTTGTACTGCGACTTACAAATGCCTCATCTTAAAGTACTTGGATCAGAATTACGGACAAAAGAAAAACTGACAGAACATTCCATGCTGACGGCTGTCTAGGGTACAACGCTTCCCTGTAGATGGCTGTTAGAAGCTATTCTTCTGCTTTCGGCACAGCAGAAGAGCCTTGAACAGGTCTAAATGTGCACAAGCCGAGAATAAAAGAGTTGAGTAGTCACAGTTTTAAATAAAACAAACCAGGAAGTAATTTTTCAAACAAGTGCTATTACTTGAAGTACAGCTGAGAAACATTAGATTTGCAATTTTTGGCTGCAACAGAACATGTCTGAATGCGACTTAAAGAAGAGAATCAGAGGC
Source organism: Poeciliopsis retropinna (assembly GCA_010277075.1). Lineage (NCBI taxonomy): Eukaryota > Metazoa > Chordata > Actinopteri > Cyprinodontiformes > Poeciliidae > Poeciliopsis > Poeciliopsis retropinna. Next base: position 8,128,441 of record VMRM01000019.1, read on the forward strand.
AGAGTGTGGCATGACATCAACACTTTTGGATTGTGGCCAAACTAAATAAAATAAAATAATTATAAAAACGCTTTGAAAGGAGAAGACAAATATTAACAGAAATGTAAATATGTGAAAGAAAAATGCGCAAGCATCATACCTGGCAAATATGTTTCTTTTTTCTTTTTTTTATTGCTAGAACAAAAACAATCTAAATCTCCTTCTGCATCTCCAAATATTCCATATAGTTATCTGCCGAAAGTTGGTTATTTTGGTTTACTCAGTTTACGTCTCTCTATAAGTTCAAAACAGTTAGTATCTTAAATATATAAAATGTAGTCTATATGGTCCATTTGAACAAAATCATAAGAGTAACATAGGAAAACTGCATCACACATTTTCCTTTGGGGGTTGTATGCAACAGCTGCAGCAAGTTCTGTCAGTGTAGATGCTGGAATGAGAAATCTCAGGCTGTTAAGCGTAGATGCTCTCCAGCTAACCCACAAAAAAAAGAGGGAAATTAATTGGGAAACTCTGGTCTAGGGTGGTTTTGACTTTGATCAATGACTGGGGAAACTCATTACCAGCGTGGGCCAGTGCGTGAGGCGTACCCTAATTGTGTGCCAGTCTGTAATTCTGTGCTGTAATTGACAGCTGGATGAAGCAGGTGTGCCCGGTGACACCGCGGCACAACGAGGGAGACAGAGGAGAAAGGGACAGTGAGAGATCACAAGGCGGGCAAGGAAACTGGAGTGATAATGGATTAAAAACGACAAAGAGATTTTCAATATTCTTTGTGAATGATGTTCAAGACTCAGGGGGATTTAATTGGATACATCAAAAGATTGCAAAACCGACCAAACTTGGTTACAAACATTAAAGCAGCCTCCACTGTGTTTTTTTTTTTCTTTTTCTTTAAATCACCTATATGGCGGAGTGACACATGACATATGCACTATGAGATTAGTTATTACAAATGCTAAAGTTAGCATCTGCCTTTATGCTTCCTGTTGTTGCCAAACTAAAATACTATTTTGCATTTACACAACCAGTTTTTAATAAGTCTAAACTACATTTCATCAGTCTAAAATACTCAAAGAACTACAAGCTGCTAATAAACTAAAGTTAGGATCTGCTTTGATGCTAACTGTGAAGCAGGTTTAAATGACTATTTTATAAGAATATAAGCACCAAGTAAGTCAAAATAAATGGCATAAACAGAAGTAGATGTTTTGTAAGATCTGTTACTGGTCAACTGCTAGCTGCTAGCCACACTAAAGTCAGCGCTCGCCTTGAAACATGTTCTGATCTTCAATAGAAAAACAAAACAGTGAGATTTGAATGGAAAGATAAGCACTATGAGTGACTGATCAACTTTTGGCAGGCAGGTTAGACCCAAAGATTTTGAAATAAGATTATTATACATTTAAGCATACTTAATATCATGAATGTGTTTTCTTAGTTTTCCCTGATAAAAAAAAAAAAAAAAATCTTTGTCTTGTCTTATTCTTGTGAAACCAAAACTGTGGACTGTTTCATTAGCTGGATGTACAGCTACACCCATGTTGAACTTTTAACTTTTTTATGTGATGTATTTGTATGGAACTTATGTTCACCTTTTGTTTTATACTAAAAGTGGAAAAAATACTAGTGTTACAAATGTTAGACTGTATTGAAATAACAAATTGCCTAAAATCAGAAATTGGCGATAAATTAGAATTTTTTTTTTTTTAATTCTCATACTATTTTACCCTTTTCCAAGATTTCTGAAAACATACCAATGGCATATGCATACAACACACTCCTGATCTATTTCTGTCCTACTGAAGGAATAATTTTGAACATGTACAACCTCGACTGACTGAAGAGCTCCTACTTATGGAGAGAAGGCGCAGCCGGTTCAGTGGATCATGTTGTCGAGCTCAAAGCTGTGAAGTGCTCCATGTCTGCTGAAGAGCTCCCTGCAAACAAAGCTGCTCTCCTCGCTTGGAGTTATACACATGTAGAACGAGGCTTCTGTGGGCTTTTTATTTTATTTTATTTCCCCTTTTTTTCCCCACCATCTTCTGGTAAGCTTCTACAGACCAGGGGCAAAGAATGTTAAATTCAATCAAGCACACCATAATTCCTTGCAGTGTATGAGTGCGGCTGACTCACAGGATTCTAATGGCTGCTCATAATCAAGCACCATGATTAAGCACTTGGGGAAGTGGGCACATGCAGAAAATACGTTGGAGATGTCCTTTCCCTTAAAGCTAAGTACATTCATTACCTCGCAACAGCGGGTACGTGGGTGCTTCATTAGCTTTTATGCCGATTTGCCTGTATTCGCTTGTGATTTTTTTTTCTTTCCATAGAGTAAAAAAGGTGCCTGAAGAGCCCTTGATGGTAAAAGTTTGAAGTCTGTATGTGTACCAGGGAAAGTCGCAAATTGTAGGATTATCAAGTTTTATTGTCAAAGTCCAAGCTTGTTTTTTCTATTTTTTATTTTATATATATATATATATATATATATATAAAGACCGGAACGTTTCATTTCAGCCCTAACTATTTTACATAATGCACTTTAGGATTATTGAGGATGAAATTAAACTTTTACACAAATGGGCACCCTGCAGCTCTAACTGAAACTTGAGTGCACTCGTAAAATCTCCCTTCTGTAACCATTCCTCTGAACATTAAATGCAATATTTCATGAGTTGTGCAACAACCGCAGTCCTTTCTGACGCGTTGGTATATCTGTTTCTCCCTTTGAGTTAAATGCCCCCTCAATTTCTTGAAAGAAATGGCCGTTTTGATAGGTCTTGGTCAGCAAAAAGAAAGCAGAACCTCTGGATGTTTTGATTGTGGCCTAATGATGACGTCAGCCCTGCCTGTAGAGACTCAAGGAAAGCTACAAGACAGACGGCAAATGACATTCCCCACATGGTGAGCTGAATTAGACATCCAGACAGATGCTTCAGCCACACAGACTCATTAGTAAGAGTCGTCAAGGTTCTGAACCAACGAGATCTTTGACCACAGCCATCTGCTATGTAGAAAAACACAATGCAGTCATTTAAAGGGCATAATTAAGTTAACAGGATTGTGAATTCTATCTTTCTTTCTTTCTTTTTTTTTTTTTTCTTCATTTTCATCATTTATTCATATTGGTCTGTCTTCTTGTCCAGTATTCATGTCAATGCAATGTTCCATCAGTTTGTCACAAATTTCAAAGAATTTTATTTCTGACTTTATGGGAGAAATGGAATAGAATAGAAACGACCTGTTTGGGTCCCTGGGTGGGGGAAATTAGGTGTACCTGCAGCAAAGTAACAGGCAAGTCAAAGCATGTAGGTTTACACAAAAAATATAATTAGTAATAATGAAATTAGTAGTGAATAAGTGTGGAGAGAAAGGACAGTAACATTATTTTTACAAATAAAATTACTGAAACAACTATTTCCCCCCTACCTACCGGCTTTGCACATTTAGAGCGTGATTTTTTTTTTTCTTCAGAAAAAGCACAGCTCCTTTAAGGTTTCCCCTGGGATTGCTCTGTATATAGCTCCCAGCTTGCATGTTTCAAAACATACCCACACCATGATGGTGCCACCAGAATGTTTCCACCACACATGGACTAAAATGTTAAATATTGATCTCAGTTTTACTGTCTGATAGACAAACATCGATCAAAGCCAAACGTGGACCTGAGCAACTCTACCAGAGATCTCATGGCTTGTTCTTGATAAAAGTTCTTCATGTCTGGTCTGTCAGTTTGGGTAGAAGGCTGTGTCTTGGTTGGTTTGTTGTTGTTCCATACCCTTTCTATTTTCAGATGACAGATTGTCTGTGAGACATTTCCTGCTTTAAATTTTCCCACAACTTGGTCCTGATCTGATCTGCCTGCTGTGTTCCCCGGTCTTCACGATGCTGTAATGCTCCAGCGAACCGCCGAGATCCTAACAGAACAGCTGGATTTATGCTGAGATTAAATTACACACGCACTGCCTCTTCACTAATTAAGCTACTTGTTGAGGTAATTGATTGCACCGGTTCTTATTTAGGGATATCAGGATACAAGGCCCTTTATACTTTCTTTTAGATTTCTGCTTGTAAAACATTTTTAAAACGATGCATCATTATCCTGCCACTTAAACCTGCGTTTGTCACATGAAGTACCAATAAAATTTATTGAAGTTTGCGGTTTCAGTAACAAACTGAAAATGTTCAAGGGATGTGAATCCTTTAGCAAGGCACCACATAAACCTACTCCCATTGCTTCACATTTATTTGCATGTACACACACGCACACCAACACATGCTATCAAAAATCAGCCTTGGGGTACATTCAGAGATGGATTGCCACCTACTATTTCTTGCATCGTATATTACAGCCATTATAGGTAATAATTCTAGCAAAAAGATTAGTCTAATTAGCTTTTAGCACATGTTTTGTAAGACACAAGCTTATGATGCATTGCCTCGAACATTTTGAGAAGGGAGCAAAGCCCGGCTTTGACCACGTCTTTTCCATCTTGCAATCTGTTTATCGTTGTCACAGTAATGGTGCTTGAAATGTTGTCCGAATGATTTACTGATAAGGATTTACATAATATCTGTTTGTGAAAGCTAGAGCTCAAAAAAATGTTAAGCCGCTGCGACTCTTCGACAAGAAAGACATCTTCCATCAAATTTTGATCCCCTTTCCTCCTCAGAAATATAGATTTGATGATACTCATCTCTCACTGCTAAAATAAGCACAGACAGATGTCTGATAGATATCAGGACATTTGTCAAACTACTACTTCCTTGTCTTGTTTCTCCCCCCCCTTCCTGTCCAGGCAGCTGCTGACAATAAATCACTGCATCTGATTCCGGCTGTCAAAATGTCTGCACAATGTCACAGGTTTTCAGACAGGTCGGCGTGAGCGGCGTAGGCAAACATTAGGTGATGCGTGCAGTGAAAAACCTCACGCATGGGCACAAGGAGCATATGCGCTTTGTATGCCGTCTCTGCATGCTAGCATGTCTACACATGTGTGCTGGGGCCTTATCCAAAGAGGAATAAATCCAATCCATTACCTGCCGCGGCTCAGGGCAGCTCAATCGATGGCACTCTCAGTGGCTGCTGATGAACTTCCCTCTCTGACAAGGTGTATCATTCAGCCCTGTCGCAGAGCAATGCTCTGGCATTTCAAAGCCCCGAGGAGACTTGCAGGGAAAATTTTGACTTGTTTGTTTCTACTGTGCTGAGACGAGGTCAGAACTCGAGCTGGTTCACAGGGGGATTCTCAGTTAACTAAAATATCATCAAAAAAACTTATTTCAGTAATTATTCTCATGGCGAAAGTAGATTCAGTGTGTATTTCATCCAGTTTTAATGAATGTGGGAGATGGCTAATGAAAATACAAGATGTACTTTGTATTAAAAATTAATGCAAAAAGGATTTTTAATACAGAAATGTTATTCTATGGCCGACACAACAATGGGGATGACTGCTCGCTATAAAGTTGCCCAGCAGAAAGTTGCTGACAACCTCCACAGGTAGGGTAAACAAGTTGCATCCGAGTGTTGTATCCAAGCACATTGGTGGATGGAAAAAGTGTGCATTCAAAAAACTATGCCAGTGAACTGCTGAGTATGTGGCATCAATACTTGGTCAGGATACTTTTGTATGAATCACGGCCTCATGAAACCAAGCCAGCTTGTGTCATAACCCTTTATGGTCATTATGCTGCCATGAATGCAAGTTAAGACAAGTTGAGGCTTATTTCAAACTTTACTGCAATTCAGTTGTCAGATCTAGAGAAAACTATGGCTACTTTTATGTATCCATTTTATAAAATACATAGATACATTATGTCTGCTGGCTAATCAAGCACTTGGTTATTAAAGTATTTATTGGTTTTTTGGGCTGTTTTAGCAGGTACCAAGCCCTGCTAGAATTTTCAACCAACTTTTACATAAAGCTTCTCAACAGTGAGAAGCATGGAGTGCTCCGACATGAAGATGACAGCACTGACTGTGCTTTCCATAATAAAAAACAAAAAAACTGTATTGACTCTAAAGCAACTTAGATTTTTTTCCATCTCCGCTGTTCTCCAGACTCTGGGCCCCTGATTTCTAAATTAAATCAATAATTTGCTTTCATTTAAAAAGAGAACTTTGGACTAGTGCAGTCCTCTCCGTTTTTCAGGGAAGATGCTTCCTCTATTGTCTCTGCTTCAGGAGTGGCAGAGCACAAATGACATGTGCAGCTCATGTCCTGGATAAGCTTCTTGAAGCCTTGTGAATCTCCCCAAAGTCTTCGCTTGTGCAAACTTTCCTACTCCACTTTTTCCTTCCACTTAACTTGGAATCAGCAGCATACAAAGAGACGGCTTCATATACCGTTGTGGAAGGCGGTGTCGACTGTGTTCTGGACAATTTTCTCCTCAGTAGTCTTCCTCATGATTGTCATAAGATTGCTTCTGGGTAGTGAAACTTCTCTGCATTATTGACTTTGTGTAATATTAACATTTTCTGGAAAGCAGAATTTTTATTAGCTGTAAGTCAGAAACATCAAATTGAACTGAAATGAACACTTGAGTAGAATTACTTTGTGGACGAGTTTCACTTTTTAAATTGTTTCACTGGATTACATAAACTTTTTGATGATATTCTAATTTTACTTAGACTCGCACATAAATATAATTTCTCCTCCTTTTGTGACTCGTTTGGCAGCAAGTGGAGCTACTATACATGTCCATGATGTTTGAGCAGTGCTCGGCACCACTGAAAGCATGTATTATCAATTCATGCTTGAGTTGAACATAAACTGTAATTATATTCAGTCACACTGAATAGAAAAACACTGAATAATATCCCATTGGCATGTCGAATCCGCACTCCTCTACAAGCGTGATTTCTTATCATCGAGCTGCCACTTCCCTTCAACCTGAAAAAACACGAGAGGGACGGAGACGACGCGGAGGAGCAGTCAGTGTGAAGGAGGAGATCAAATGGCGGGGCAGTTATGAGATGTGGGTCTGATGCCTTTTCAGGCTGCTCTGTTTTGGCTGCCACACCAGTCAATCACAATTACAATGGCAAAGAGAGATGGGAGCAGTGGTGCAGAAAGAGCAGGAGTGATAATTACAATGCAAGGGACAAGATAATGGGAACACGCTGCACTCTCCCAATCATTTCATGTATCAGCCTCTGACTGACCCACCCCCGCACCTCATACCCCCACTGACAACCAGCAATCACAGGTCATATTTGTGAAATCCAAAATGAATTAATTCGATGACAGCGGTGGGGGTTGCGATCCGTCTTCGCGTTGTGCACGTGTTTGCCTGCGTGCATGGTTTTGTCAAATGCCAAAGAATATTTACCTCTCGCTTCCCATCTTCCCTGCGAGATAGGCTCCGCGTGGCGTTATCGCTGCGGGATGAAGAGGAGGGGGTGCAAACACAGCTCCCTAAGCTGCTTGTTGAGAATAGGGTGTCACCAGGCTAGTCAGTCCTCAGTCTGAAAGGGAATAAATTTAGTCCTCTGCATTACAGGCATACGGCACTGAATAAATATTGTTACTCGATGCAGGCCTTTTACATGTTTCGCAGGTTAACAGACTAAAAATATAAATTGCTCTAATTAGCCACAATCTGACTAATCTGGAATAATTACATCATACCAAGGCTTTAAAAGATATAGTTTCAAAACTGAACAAAGAAAACCTTGATCACGCCATTCTGACAGTTCAAAGCTGAGGCTACCTGTTGCTCCAGGCTGCTGGCCCACTGACTAAAAGAAGAATGCCATACTTCTTCCTAGCTTACAAGAAATAACTTCATTTAACATATGGAAAATATTTTCTGTTGAGAAAAAAATAATAAAAATCACAAAATTTTATGGTTCAGAAATTCAACACTAAAAATATTCATTCACTCAAAGTTATGATGACCAAACATCATAACCTAAACATCATGACCTAACCCTAACCCTCTATTCCCATAAACCCATCTACAGCTTAAAGTTGTAATTAGGGTGTTATGAGAACACCATGTTCCTCCCCTAAGCTCGACCCCTACACAGTAGCCAGCTGAGAACTCCACATATGGAGAGTTTTTGTGCAATGTCAGGTTGTATGTCTGCCAGTGGCACAGCTTCAGCACATCTGCAATCTTGACTCTGAATGACTGCATCCGCTGTGCGGAGGAAGTGTGTGAGCAGCGCGTAAACAAACACTAAATCTTCCTCCTGGCTCTGATTGGTCGTTTCTGACCAGGAGCTGTGAATTTCCACAAACTACATCAAGCCCACTGGGAGCAGACTGAGGAGCTTTTCTTTTTTTTTTATATATTCTGCTTATATTGCCCTGTTAAGACAATATAAGCAGTGACAGTTTTAACAAATATGTACAAAATTTATTTACCTAAAGTTACTTTCCGCAGCTTTACGTAAAGTTGTCAGTTTTGTGTTTCCTCTTCAAAGGGGCTCTATTAATCACTTTTTTAGTAATATTTTTTAAAAATTACAATTAGCATTATTAGTAACATGGTGTGTTCCAGTGCAAAACACTGGAAGTTGGAAGAATACATTTTCCTCTTAAACCAGACATGACCAGATGCTCCTCAAGATTCACACAGAGAAGCCAAATGAGTATCAGAATAGTTGACCAAGAGCCAATGATTGAAACAAGGATTTCAATCGTCTCCCTTCGATACGCTGAGAAATTCAGCAATACTTTGAAAGCTCTGTATTTTGCTGATGTTCTGGAGAAAACAAAAAAAAAAACATTTTTACTTTAACCACAAATTAGCAGAAAAATATACAAACCGGCCAAAAACCTCAGTCAGTATATAAAAGCTTGACAAAAATCCAACATGGAAAGAAGGCTGCTGAAAATAATGCATCGGCCCATAAAAATCAGATGTATATATTGGATAGACATACCAAACCTCCCTTGCTGGCTCTCAATCTGGATATTACTTTACTATGCAGAGAAGTTAATGTGTCCATCTGCTCCTCTCAAGTAACGTCAGCTGGGAATTTTAATCATAGGATCATGTAAAATAAAAAATACCCCAAAGCATAAAGTAGCTTAATGAAAATTATGTTTTCTTATGGTGGTTAGGGTTTCCTAGCTTTAGTACTCTGAGGTACGTAACCCACTCAAGCATAGGTACAGTAAGTCATGACACAAACTGAGGAAGAACATATAGTTTTTCTTTTCATTTTCTTCCTCAAAATGTTTTCCTCTTCAGAAAATTTATGTTTCTACATCTGGGCCAAAGATATTGACACATCGGAAAATTCCTTAGCTCATTCCAAAAAATATGTTTTAATGGCACATTTACTCCAGGAGCAAAGCGGTAGGAGGGATCCAACCAGGCCATATCAAGACACATGCCCACATCATAGCACAACTTAAAAGTAAAAAGGTAACTTAACATGATGCATGTTTCGATTTGTGGAGAAAAAACAGTCCCTGTATCCAGTAAAGTGTAGTGCCTTGATAAAGTATGTTTTTTGATTACTTGTCTGTCATTACAGTGACAAATTTTAATGTATTTCATGTAGATTTAATAGAACAGACCAACACATCTTCCACCCAGTCAAGAAAGGTGGAGGCAGCATCCTGGTGTGAGGATGGTTTTCTCTGTGACGGACACAGAAGCTGGCCAGAGTTTATGAAGAGATGTAAGGAGACTAATAAATATTGGAGGAAAATGTGTAAAAAAGAAAAATATGAATTTTAAGCAGGAAAATGATCTGAATCTGGCCAAAGTCCAGATCCAGATTCAAGTGAGAATTTGTGCCACCAGTTGAACATTGATGACCATACATCTAACAAAATTTTACGGTGGTTTTTGATAACATTCAATGTGTTCGTCAGCAAAAATCCCAATCGAGTGAATCTTCCATCCACAGCTCTGAGTAAATACACCAAGGAGGAGAAGAAACATTGTGCCTGCATTATCTGGTGAAATACTTGACTGTGACAAGGATTCAGAAAAAGTAACAAACTGTGTAAAGCCCTTTAAAAAAAAACTACAATCTGTTTGAGCTGAAGTAGTCATCAGCTCAGATCCCCCCCCACACTCAAATAGAAACATCAGCGCTTGCATTTTTGTACACATCCATGCATCTTTGTATTTGGCACAAACACAGGGAGGAAAGGTTGAAGAGGCAGAGACCACACTGCTGTCAAGCCGCCTGAGGGAGAAGGCAGAGCTAATCCACAGTTATCAACACTTTTAAGCCTGCAGACTTCAGAGCCATTTGCAACCCCCTCCCTCCAGACGCCTCCCCCCCCGCTGTGTCGGCTCTGCATTGGCTTTTCACACGAAGGATGCTCCTGTTTCTACCTGAATCCATGACAGGCTGTCTGCCAGTGGTGGCTCACTTTTGGGTTTCCAGGGAGACGGTAAAAGCTTTGCGCCTGAACGTACTGGGGGATGCAATGCGTCACGCCCCATTTCGGCTCCTAGGCACAAGCTGCAGAGTTCTCAATCCTGCAAAAGCTTCTCCTTCAACCGGTGTTTACCACATAATCTCAGCTAGTGACAAAGGACAAAACTGCTTTTGGTTTGTGCGTCATTCTAAGAACAAGACTTGGATGTGCACAATTCCTCTCTCTATATATGAGCCTTTTATTGTACCTCAGCTTGTGTAGCATCTTTGTTGTCCCTGAATGATAAAAAGACCAGTAAACATTAAAACCTTCAAAACTACCTATAAGGATTTAAGATGTGATTCAAAATGAAATCCGACTGTAAAAAGCATTCAGTACATCATTGAAAATTATCATTATGAGCATTACAATTTTGTTACGAATATTTGCATATGCATCCTATCAGATAACGCTACCTTAATATGTGATTTTATTTATTCCTTTTAATCTTTAATGTATTATTTTTTTAATTAAGTTTTTGTACATTTACATTTGCTTGTAATGCTATGCATTTTATTTTGATAATCACATTCTATAAATTAAAAAAAACACACAGATCTTTAATATTTTTTTTTAGTTTTAGATAGTTTTGCATCTCCATATTTTGACTGCTGTATTTACATCTTTTAAAATTAAAACCACTGGCAAGAAAAAGCATTTGTTTTGTTGTAAAATTCACATATCCAGTAAACAATTTTGCACACACACAAAAACTATAGATTGAGAAAAGGATGCTTAAGGAAACTATAAAGGCCTTTTTTTCTTTTTATGCAGATTGCAGCTGAAGTTATATTTGCATAAATTTGTACAGTTCGTGCCAACAACTTGACAGGGCTTATAAAGATCAAAGCAAACAAAAGGATGTGAACATTTTCCCTAAATGAGCATTAAGAAACTATATGCCGGGGTCAAAGCAATAACATGCAATCAGTGTGCTCTCTGTGAAAGACTGCAAGATTATGTAGAGGGGGAAAAAAAAAACCTCAAATAATGAAAGGATTAGAAATTCAAATTGCAATTAAAAACACCCAAAAGTCACAGAGAGGGAAAGTTAACAGAGCAAGTACTTCTTAGAGGCGACAAGTCAAGTCTTTGCTCTGTACATTTTCTATCATTCTAATCTTCGAAAAAGCGTTTGGCATAATAAAGAGTCTGAGCTCGAGTCGTGACTGATATTGATTTGTCCAAGGTAAGGATGACTGATAACACTTGATGTAGTTTTAGAGAGACGAGGGAATCTGAAAAGAGCCAACAAGACCCAATCTGAGCAGCAACACGTGACAGATTCCAATATAGACAAAAGAAAAAGACCAAGTGGTCTTATGCGTCTAATTTCAGTCCATACGTGGAAGGTACCTCCTTCAGTCCAAATCCAAAATGCCTTGTTTATATCCCAAAACAAAACTCTCTCCTCTAACACGCTCTCTGCATTCACAGTCGCGGTTTAATTTCATGCAAAAATACTGAAACAAAGATGAGGGGAAATGTTTTGAAACTTGCATATGGATTGACGCCGGATGTGATAGAAAAACATTATGTTTTACCTCCCCCTAGTGGTAGATGGTGAGAATTCCAATGCGTGCACACAAACTACTAAAACATCCTGTTTCATTCACAAAAGAGAATTGTGGTTTGTTTCCCACTGGCAAAGAATTTAGGGATATAATGATGACAAGAATCTAAGTATTATTTTGACAGCCACAAGAAATTACAAACATGTTACAGTGCATTAGCAAAGCAGGGCCTCTGAATCATTGCTTTCCGACGTCTCAAGTTTGAAAACTGTCAAACGAACCCCAATGCCATGGCTTCCTCAGCCTCTTAAAATTTCATCCGACCTCACAAGGTCCTATTTTTCTTGCCGAGCAATCAGATTTCACACTTTCTCCTGCCCCGAGTGAGAGCAAGCCTCCTTCTGATAATCCTGTTCCTACTCCTTGTCAGATTGACAACAAGAACAGAGGCCCCTGTGGGCTGTGTGCACGTTCACATACACATCCTTCCATACTGGGGACAAGAAATACAGACAGGATAAAAAGAGCTGGGAGGGAAAAGAGCAAAAGAAAATAAAGATTATAGGAAGAAGAAATTAACAGTGAAAAGAGTTTTATATCAGGACTGAAAATTTGACTGAAGCACATTTTTGAATAAATGGGAGTCAAATCCAACCAAAGATTTATATTGCTGTGTACTTTGCCTTATAAAATTCTTAGTAACCCTTAAAGTATATCCCATTTTGTTACATAACAATCACAAATTTTAATTTGTGTGATAGACCAACATAAAGTAGGGCAGACCTGTAAAGCAGAAGGAAAACCAGACATATTCCCTATGACTCAGGGTAACTCTGGAGGAGCAGCATAGAGTCACCGCTCAACTGAATGAACGTACTTAGTTGTGCGACAAGATGAAGATGCTCTGTTCAGACAAGAGCATAATTGAGCTTTTGAGCAATATCCAAAATGCCAGCAGTGTCAACAAAACAAGATTCTTCATTTTCTACTTCATTTCAAGAGCTTGTTTGCATTCGCACTTACGAGTTGTACAGGTTAACCATCCTATTTTATATCAACATGGCAATGAGGGAATTACATTACTTCACTGAAATTATTGCAGATACTTGAGTGTTGGCCATCTCATGCCCTGGAAATGCTATGAAACGTCACCAAATTTAGAAGAAGGCAAACCAATGCACATGGAAATCATCACTGAGTTCTCATGTGCTTAAGCACATGCTCTAATCATAGAAGACACACATTGACCACAAAAAAGAAAACACAACATTAACATTTCTTGCCCAAATTTCAAGAAGGTCAATAAAGTCAGAAAATCAGCAGGAGGAAAACTGGATTACTTCTTGTCTAGAAGCTGGTATGGATCCAGGTTTGACAATCACATTTAATTGTGAAACGAATTAAATGTTTGGTGGAGGACAATGAACAGGAACATTTCTGAGAGAAATTAATGGAGGTGGGGAATTTTCCCTGCTCCTTTTTGACTTGCCTTGTAGGGTTGAGCCCTAAATGTTATCAAAATTAATTCTGCATTGCTTCCATATTCTACTTGTGTAGGTTTTTCTTTGTTCAGCCAGCAACGTCAACAACTGTATGTCATGGAAGGTAGCAATAATTCACATTGGCGATTACATCGAACAGAAATTATTTACACCCTGCTCTAGTTTCCAAGAATAGTCCATCAAAGTAGCTTCACTAGAAATTGAGGCTGAAAGGAAGATCCAGAACTACAACGGAAATACTTTAACTTATAATCAAGGATAATTTTCTGCCACTTTATATACAATGGAAAGTGTAATAATAAACATATGAATATTATTTAATCTAAACCATGTGTCAAACTCAAGACTCGGGACCACCATAGCTATTTCTGTGGAGAACGCCACACAAAAAGAATCTTCAAGATAACAATTGTGTGCCTACATATTATTTTAGCAATCAAATCAAAACCATTTTATTGGCCAAGTTACATCAATATGAAAAAATGTTCAACATTATTTAATTTGAATATGGACTCATCAAATACAGAGACTGCTACCATGTCACCATGGGTTTCCAAGTCACAGTGAAATGTCAGGTAAAAAGTGGTTTAAAAAGTTTTTAATGTGTTCAGGCTGCAGGACTCTCAGTAAACAAACTGTTGAGACTCATAGACTTGTGTGCTGCTCTGTTTAGACACACAAAAAATGGCTTTGTTAACATCATCTGTTTAAAAAGACAAACTACTTAGAATAAGGCTTCCGAAAAACAACTTTTCGAATAACCAACGCAGCGATTTCAAACATGGCGCTCCCGCGGCCTACTCCATCATTTTTTAATTAAGTGTTTAGCTTAGATTTAATTTAAATGTAACTTCTTGTCATTTGGATGTTTCTGAACTAAATAAACTTTATTTACTGGTCAGAATCCAGAGCTGTACAATTCATTGCCAACTTCAACTGTGATCTCTACAGAAACAGAGACGCTCGGCCTTCAGCGAAACTACCAGTCAGATCCACATTTCTCTTGAAAAATTATCTTGTTTCAACTATATCTATTATCTTTAAAGTCCCTTACTTAACTATGAACCATTTACTTAAAAACAAGTTGTAAAATTACAAAATAAAAACAGAATTTTCATCCACTTTCCAATTTTCTCTAATGTGTTTTGAAAAAAAACATCAACTTAAAATAGCAGTAAAGCTGAACTGATAATGTGCAGTGGTTGCATAAAACAGCATAGTGATCAAATTGCATGTTAACATGAAAGACAACAGCTCCGTGTGGCTACACCCCCTAAGAACTTTCTGAGTTGTCAGCTGTTATCCTGAATTATGTCACAGCATCATGGCAGCAAAAGTACTTCTCATACATGGAGGGAAAAATGTTATGAAGAATTTATAAAATACCAACAAACCTACATTTCCAAACCTGTCTTCCATCCACACAATTCTACATTTTTCAGTTTTTGGAACATTTTTTTATTTACCACAAATTTAAGTCATTTCATATGTATGCTCCAACATTAAATCACTTCCTTTTTCCAGATTAACAAAAATATCTGTTGTTTAAAAATGAGAATTCATTTTTACATCATTTACTCTCATAAAAATCAGTTGTGTGGGCTTTCTCAAATAATTGGAGAAAGCCCACACAACTGTTCTCCATTGGTGTGGTTTATTCTTGGTTGAATTACATACCCCTTGAGTTTTCAAAGTTAATCTTTTCAAATAGCGGACATTTTTGTTTCCCCTAATTATAAAAAGTTCTCAAAGAAAACACAGAACTTCTCCAAACATGTTGGGGTTGCTGTGCTTAGATAACAGGAAAGCAATGAATTAATTCAGTTTAATATTTTATCCAAAACTTGGTCTGAAATCATATTTTAAAAAAGCTTAATTTAAGAAATTTACCTGAAATTGATCTGAAATATCATTTTATTTTAATACATGGCAACTGGTTGCTCAACTTTTTAAAGCAGAGGCAGTAAAAACAAAATAACATACCTGCTCCCTTCTTCACATATGTGTAACTAGAGGGACTTGCAAGTTGGTAGACTGCACGTTGTAACCAGCAGGTGGCAGCAAATCATCACTTTTTACAGCATCATGTCAGACAAATCAGTATTTCTGCTCCAACGTGAAATACGACCACAGGTGATGCATAAAGATATGGTTAAATAAAGCTGTTTATTTAGACATCAGTTAATAAAAAATAAAATTAAATGTTACAAAGAGTCTTTAAAATCAAAGAGCTGTACAAATCAAATGTTTATCATTTAACCTCGACATAGAAAATACTAAAGGCACTGTGCATTAGTGTGAAATTTTATATACATATCCAAACAGAAAAGAAAGACTGTTGCAACAGTTTATTCTGAACCTTCCTTAAAAAGAATTAAGCCTTCACTGTTAAACTGCCCATGCACATAAACTGAGTGAGTGTTAAAGAACAATGGAAAACAAATACAAAACAGAATAAAAGTTAATACACATTTAAAAATAAGCTAGAAGGATGTGCTGTACACGTATCAATCAAATATTCTATTTATCATAATCACAAGTCGCCTCCTAATTTGTTTTCACCTTCACTGGCATTAGTGAAAGATCTTTTCAAACCAAAAGCCTCTCCTCCAAGATGGTTGAGTTACTTAAGGACAAAGACGTCTGTAAAATAGTGCCTTTTTTCATGTTCCCCTAAAATGACCATGCAAATATGTCTCAAACAGAAACAAGAACCTCTCTAAATATCAGAAAAAGGGAGGTCTGGGGCAACCGCCTCATGAATGCTACAATGGGAGTAGTTAAATAATAGCTTCCATAAAATCTAGACAGAACAAGGAGAAACATGATATATGTTAGAGTGATTTGTTTTCTAATCTCTTGTTTGTTAAAGTGACTTAATCTGACACATTCTTCACCGGTCTAATCCTCTAGACATACAGCAAAGTTTTCAGGACATTTTGTACCCTTCTAGTGCTCTGTTTTGCAAATTCACAAAATAAGGACAATCGCCTTCCTTTCTCCAATCTCTTTGGCATTCTGTTTTGCTACTTCAAGCGCACTGAGAGGAACCACAGAAAGAGTTGGTGTAACAGTCAGTCCATTCAGCGTCCGGTTGCAGGAACATTCAAGTTCATTGTTCGATCAAAGGAAACCGTGCTCATCCAGGAATTTGGGAGTAACTGGGTTCCACTTTGCAGTGGTCTTAGTTATAGAGAAGCCTGCAAAAAGAAAAAATGAAAAGAAATTGTTCAAACAGATTAATGTGTAATGAACTTTAATCATGTAGGACTGAACTACCCTGTAGTCCTACATTTTATTTATGTAACCAATTTCACAGATACAAATCTAAAATTTAAACATTAGAACAGTTTCCATGTTCCCTGTAAAGAATTAAAGCTGCAGAAACAATTCACAAAACATTTCAGTGGAGGACATAGGCATTCTCCGACCATCTTTATGATTCCTAATGGATTGTGGAAGGAAGAGTGCTTGAATTTACCTTCTAAGCAACCAAACAACATAATGATGAGTCTGCAAAGTCTATAAGGATTGCAAAGGTGCAAACATAGCACATCTACTGTGGTTCAAAATGGCAGCTTCATTTATAAAATCTCACATCATTTCTAGGCATGGCTGACTCGTTTGGTGATTTTTAAACAGCAAAGAGTAATTTAAACTGTTACTTTCAAGTGCAACTCTGATGCAAATTCTGGTTGAATCTTTGCTGCCACACACCTGAAGCAAAAGGCTGAATTACTTCCTTGGCATTTAAGGAAGTTCTGCAAAAGCCTGATTATTAATCATTTATTTTGTTCAGTTGTGTTGAAGCAGGGATGCATCCAGAAGTTGTACTCGAGGACTGGAGTTGCAGTCTCCTATGCTCTGTACCTGATTCCGTTGTATTGTGACCCCTTCCTTCTGCATCGCTCTCCCCCGATGAGGTGTGGTCCTCTGCTCTCCTGTACAAGCCCGGTTTCTTGTGGTATTTGGCCCGGTAAGTATCTGTCATGCAGCTGTCCACAGAAAAGAACGTGGTTGGGAGGACCATGTCTGTGAGGGAGGAGGACAGGGAGTCTGCACCGTCATCCAGTCTGGGTTTTGGACTGGGTAATCTGTCCTCGCTCTCACTGGCTGACAGGTCGTTCCTCTCCTGGTCTGAAGACCCCGACTTAGAACTGGCGTCAGAGGAAAGTCTGTGCTCGACTGGCGTCTCGATCCATCGCCGGAGAACAGACAGACCGCTTTTGGGCTGGTTGCGGGGGCAGGTGCCATTCAGGGTGGGTTTGGGTGCTAGTGGTGGATGATAGCTGTGCAGAGAGTTTGTGTGGCCAGACTCGTCTTGCTCAGAGAGGGGTCCGGTGAGGTCATCTGAGCTGTTCCACTCAGAACTGCTGGTCTTCAGAGAGTAAGGAGGGACGGGGCTCGCAGGGCTGCCATCCGGATTTTCCTCTTGTTCACTATCCAGGCCATTGTTCTTTTCTAGGATTCCAGGCGTATATCGGAAGGCTCTTTTTCTGGCAAAGTACAAAAAATAAAAACCCTAGTATTAGTCTTGAATTAGTCAAAAACATGTTTTTGACACCATAGAACTTCAGAAAATGTCTGCTACCTTTCCATGGGTCGACCAGTGAGGACGTTGACATTTTGTAGATCAAGGGATTTTCTTCCTTGTTCTGAATAGAAAAAAAACAAAAAACAAGTAATGTGTGACTGTTTTCTGTTTGTACATGAATTTCTTTCAGCCTGTCAGCAAAGACATGTTATCCAACAGGGGTCATGGTGAGGCCCGCTCTGCCTGGTGCCGGGAGAGGAAGTATCAAACCAGCTAGTCTGGCAGAGCGCCCTCGGGCCCCCTGTGTACCACTCTGACTGTCTGATGCAGCCAAAGTACATGGCCCTTCAAAGGAGGGAATGTGAGTTAATGTGCAGGCCCAGTCAGCCCAGGCCAACAGGTCCTAAAAGCAGAACTGACCCAGAATGAACTCAAACAGAAACTAAGAGACACAAATAAAGGAGAAAAAGTATGTTTTCAGGGTCAAGCATGTGCTATAATGAGTTGTATGGTGCTTTGCAAGTATTTTTACCAGTGGAACCTTTACCATTTTTGTTGCATTACAACCAAAAACTTTAAAACTGTATTAATATTCAGCCCCAATGAGAAAACACATTGTAGCAACTTCGCATAACTACAATTACGGTCGTAAGTCTTTTTGAGGCACGTGTCTTCGTTCATGTAGAAAAGGACAATTTATTTTTTTGGACAAAAAAAAAAATCTGATTTATTCAAGTTCCGAATGGGCAATTAATAGTACAGCAAATATATATCTATAAATATACCAAAAGACATAAAGTAAAAAAAAATAATAATAGTAATCTGTTATCAGTATTAAAGTCTTGCTAGAGATTCTAAACTGGATTTTGGTCTGGATAAATATGCCTGGATCATTATTGCTCTTTCTGGATATTTGGAGTTGTTTCCCTAAATAATCATGTAACTCCATTCATCTTCCCCATTATCCCTCAGCAGCCTCCTTGTGCCTGCTGTTAGAAAGTATCCCCCCCACCACTGCCTGCCCAGAAACGAAGCCGCCATCATGATGTTACATCAGTGGCTTCAACTGACAACACGTGGTTTCCTGTTATGCATGTTGGGACCCGTTACATTGGTGTTGATAGAATGAAGAAGATTTTGTGAAACATCAAGTCCTGTCAGGCCTTTGAAGTGTGTCTGTCAATATTTTATGGCAACGTGAAAAAAAAAAAAAAAAAGTAAACAGGATGAATATGTCTTCTTTCACTTTACGACTATTTGCTACTTTGAATGCGTCTATCACATAAAATACATTAAATTCCATGGTTGCAACAGGTTAACGTGGAGAGGCTGAAAGGGTGAATTTCCTTCAACTCCCCCCCCCAAAAAAAAAAAAAAAAAAAAAAATTAGAAACAAGACTATAGATTGGTGGAGAGGGGGTGCTGATGGTGCTCGAGTCGAGCCAGGTTAGAATGGTGGGTGTGATTTAAGGGACTAGAGACAGACAACAGCTGACTAACAGGACAAGCAGGAGTGAGTGAGGACCATCTGTGATGTGTCAGCATAACCCCTCTTCCCCTCCTCTCCCTCCTCCTCCACTCTCGCTCTCTCTCCAAAGCATTAGTGGCTAAATCCTTTGTGCTGGCATGCAATTACGCCGGGGTCAGACTCCCAGACTTTAGATCCCCTCCACAACACTATTGCATTTTTAAGCCACTAAGTCCATGTGGGCATTTTACAATTTGATGCCCCTGATCTGGAGAGTTGGGATCCACTGTTACAATATGATTCTCAAAAATAACAAAGAGGGATGAGAGTGTAAGTGTGTTCCCTTTGGGAAATCCCTGTGTCTTCATGATCACATCCACCTTTTCTAGTGAAATGCTTTCAGGAGAAAACAACTCTGGAAAAGCCACACAGGGCTGTTAAAACCAAAGCTTATTTACAAAAAATGTCTTTAACTCTAACATTAGCCAGTTTTATAAGTTAGCTGTTTTTTGTTTTTTTTGACATGAAAAAAAAAAAAAAAAAAAAACTTTTCCACTTTGGTATTACAACTGGAGCAGCAGATGCCAGCAAAACAGATGTACTTTGAATGTCCTGCTGGGAAACCCTCTATGCGCTCCAATTGCATGGATTAAGCTGTGCTTCTGGAGCAATTAGGATCTAAAACTGCAGTAAGTGGTGTGCCATAAATTCCTCCCTTCCCAACATTCCTATTATAACTGGAAAGGATCATGCCAAGATGCTAAATAAGATTTGAAAAGGAACAAAGAAAAGCTACTTCTGTTTGATAAAGATGGACCTTTTGAAGACAAAGAGGGAGAAATCCAATCACAAAGTCCTAAAGTACAGTTTTTAAGTTTATTTAAATGTTACTTTTCATATCAAAACATCCCCAAAAAGTAAAAAAAAAAAAAAAAACTGAAAGTCTACAAAGTATCTATGCAGGGCCATAGTTATATCCTTCACAAGAATTGATATGTGTGGTAAAAATGTAAACTGACAGCTGCCCTCCCATATGAATGTGCTACCAGAGGGGATTTCAGACTTTAATGGACTTCTTGAATGTCCTGGTGTGACTCTGAAAAATGCTGCCCCGGTTGCTGAACTCCAGCCAAATTGACTCTGGACGCATTTACTGCAGCTTGTCATTTCAATTTGCAGGCAGCAGGGTGTAAATATCCCAGCTGGATCTTAAAATAGCTTAGAGGACCCTCATCAATTGGATTTTAGGTCAGGTTTAGCCTGAGCTGTTAATATTTTAGGACTTTGCGAAAAATCTAAACAAATCTTCTTAAATGCAGAAAGGCTTTCTTTGAAAAAAAAAAATGAAAAAAAAAACAAAAAAAACAATGATAATATTGCAGTAATTCTCTAGACTGTAGGGGGCCTGAGTGAGTAAATATGAGTTAGACGAGCTTCAGAAACATCTTATCTTTAGTTTTACCAAATATAGGTCTGAACAATGCTGGGCACCACTAACTAAAAAGTAAGTTGCGGTAACCATAAAGCACTAATCATAAACATCGGTTTATGAAGAACTACACCAACACATTATTTAGAGGAAGCTAATGCTAAATCACAACTTCAGTTCAGATCCCTTCAACTGTTGTTCTCTGTCCAAGGTTTAGTTCATTCTTGTATGTTTCTTCTTTTAAATAAAATTATTCAGAAAGAGACCCCGAGGAGAGGTCTCTCGGAATTGCTGCATAAACAATTCTCACCCACTTCAAAAGATGAGCATGCATATTAACGTCTAACTACTTAATTGTCGATTTCCAAAACTTCAAGAGGATGCCAAACTTTATTAAACTGAGAGTTAAACAGCCAAGTAAATTAATGATTTAGAATTTATTCTGAAAAATGACATTAGGGGGAAGTAAATATTTTCAAAAAATTAGCACCACTAACCTTTGCAGCAATCATTATAAATCGTTTTTGTATAAATTTATGAATCATCATGGAGCGCTCTTCTTTCTTATGCTGCTTTAATTAAACATGGTTTTTAGAGATTCATGTCTGCACAGCTCTCTGAAGGTCCCATCACAGCATCTCAATTTGAAGTTGGAACTTTCAATGTTCAAAATCTTTTGATGCTTCTGTTTTTCCAGCCATTCTGTTGCAGATTTGCTGCTGTGTTTGGGATTGTTGCCCAATTGACAACCAACCTTTGTCTTATAACTCCCCTGAAACAAATCACTTTTATCTATTAATCAAGTGCCTTAATTAACCTCAACTGACAGGGATCCACTACTTTGCTCCTCACAAATCCCACTGAATCTGTTTTCCCAGGACTATACAACTTATTATATTAGTTGTAAAACCATATTTAACTAATATAAATTACATATATATACAATAAAACAAGTGTTGGTGTCAAGAGCAACATGGAGTAACTGCTACATTTTTGAAACTTTACTTTGCTGAAGTCATGTTCTAACTTTTGGCAGGTAAACGCCTGATATTTTCTGCTTGGGAGGACACAGCTGGGAAGTCTTTTACAAGTTCACTGATTGCCAGGGTTAAGTCAAAGCAGTCCTGTTGTAAAATTTAATGAGTGAGTTTTTTTTTTAAGGATTTAGCTAATCTGATATTTCTTTCTTTCTTTTGTGCATATGCTAGAAAATGCGACCTAGAGGTAAACCACTCTAATCCCTCTGTACCCGAACTGAAAGATAAAATAACAACATCCCTACAGCACGATTCATACTAAGCTCACAGTTTATTAGGTTTCTTTATTTACCAGTTATGATTGTTTCCAAACTCATTTTCACAGCAGCTTTACCTAATAGCTCTACATAATGATGGTGCTACCTGCCAGAGGAAGACATTTTTCACCGCAAGCGGCAAATTAAAATAAAACTACAAGTACACATTAAGCTGCATGTTGCACATGGTAAAGCTGACTCTGGTTGTAAAGGGGTTAAGTCCAGCCCACAAGGAGCCAAATCTCAGGCTGTGACCTTAACATTACTGATGGAACAATAAATCAAGAAAACTGCTCTCTGTTATCTTAACGCTGCAGATTCTTACAACATAGACAAGAGCTTTTCTTCAATGTCAAGCCAAAGCCAGGATGAAAGGGAGATACTTCAGCCTTCAACATCATCATTCCTTCATTTACACATTTATTTATATAACAGCCAGAGTAATGTTTGTCTTCTGTAAAATATTGTACAGGGCTTGACCTTTTATGCACTTTGTAGTCAAGAAAAGCCAACAATCCTGCCATTCCAGAAGAAAACACTTCCTTTGCTAACCGTTTCCAACATCTTGTTTTGGTCTATCTAATTCAACTAATCAGTTGTTTTTTGTTTTGGTTTTCTTTCAAAGACTGATCGATTCTTATAATTTATAAAAATCGTAATAGTACGGTTTCATTTTAATATTCAAAGTTCAGAATGATGTGTCACGGGACTAACTAGAAAAACAAACTTAGATAATGTTCACTATGTGCACTCTGTCAAAGTACTACCACACAGAAATTAACATAAACAATAATATGTTTAATTATATTAAAGGGAACCAATACAACAATACACAGTTTTGAGCTGTTATTTACAAAAGGAAAGTCACTTACCGGTAATAAACTCAGCATACAACACATCTGGCCTCAAATCGTCATCTCCTCTTGGAGGAAAGTGATCCCTAAAATACAGAGGGCATACATTATTTATGTATGTCTGGAAGCTGCAAAATGTTCTAAAACACTGGATTTTTACCAACCACTAAAATGAAATGAGATTCAAGGAGAGGACAAAAAAGCAAATTAACTCCAAAATAACCATGACGCATCTTCATAAAATGATCTGCTGAAAAAACAACATCTGTCAAGCTAGCAGGGTGAACAACTCTGACATGTTTACATTAAAGCTCTATGGTCCAAAGTTATATACTTAAAGGTATGCTGGAGCAGAAATGGACCAGGATCTGTCAGGTAACCGGGATTATTATCTTCAAACAGGACCTGTGTCATAATCAATCGGATGACAGCCCACCATAACAAGGTGTGTGAATGTGCCCTTTGTGCGTTTTATCTTAAATAAGTCTCACTATTCTTAGAGATATTCTTTGTGTTGTACCAGGGATGAAGTATTTCATACATGAAGTCAGTTTTGGGGCTACAAAAAAGAAAAACTAAACTTGACGGTTGACCTTACCTCATTAGATGCAGCTCTGGTATGGGCCGAAGGTCCTTGGAGGAAAGACCGTCAACAATGGGGGAGTCCAAGTTTGCTGAACCATTGCTCAGCCTGTCACTGCTCTCATATCCAGATTCAGTTCTCTGGATCTTCCAGTTGTCGGTGTACGATTTAAGGCTAGCCGAGCCCTTTGACCTGTCCATGTCATTGTGTCCATCCCGGCTGTCTGAGTCCAGCGAGCTCCGGCTGCCCCCGGTTTCGTTCTTCTGTTCGTCTTCGTAGATGGTCATCAGGCTCTTCGGTTTGCGTTCTTCCAATGCTCCCCATGTGAGGTCTCTGTCCCGCTCATGGTCACGCGATGGCGAGTGACTGTTTGTTCTTCTCCGTGGGCTGGGGAGCCGACACTCCTCTATCCCTGCATTCCCATCGTCAATGCTGCTCAAAACGCTGTCCACGTTCAGTGCCTCCCGCATGGGCCTCCACGCTCTGCTGGAGGGGTTGTTGCTCCTCCCGTTTCGGTCCCGGGAATCTTGGCTGCTGTCTGTGTCGTACCCGTTGACAAGATGCTCCGGTCTACGGCTCTGATGCCCGCTCCTCAAAGTGGCAGTGCTGGGCACTTGAAGCCTGGTGTGGGAGCGCGGCGGATCGTGAGAGGAGTGCGGCTGGTTGTGAGAGGAGCGCGGCTGGTCGTGAGAGGAGTGCGGCTGGTTGTGAGAGGAGCGCGGCGGATCGTGAGAGGAGTGCGGCTGGTCGTGAGAGGAGTGTGGCTGGTTGTGAGAGGAGCGCGGCTGGTCGTGAGAGGAGCGTGGTGACCGTGGCAGGTCATGAGAAGGCCGAGGTGAGCGTGGTGGGTCAGAAGAGTGCGGAGGGTCGTGAGAGGAGCGAGATGGATCATATGAGGAGCGGCCGCCAAGGTGCGGCACTCGGTCTGTCCTAATGGGTCCCTTCCCTTGGCTTTTGTATAGCCGAGTCTCCAGGTACTGCTTGAAGCCGTTCTCTGGAGGGGAGGCGGAGCGCGAGTAGGTCCTGTCATGAGCCGGATCTGAGGTAAATAAGATTTCAAGAGAGAGCACTTTAATTATTACACGGTATGATAACATAAAATGAACTTCACCAAAACTTTGAAACCGATACGTCAGGTAAATTAAGACAAAAAAACATGGCATTGAAAATAAAGTCTCCCTTTGCCACAGTTAATGTGTAGAAGAAAGTACGGTGCAGAGCCTTGCACACACACTTCTTTTGTTTGCAAAAATAAAACTTCAGTCACAAGTTTGTGCATGTTACATGGCAAAATGTTAAAATCAAGAAACTGTAAATAACCTCGCCCATGTTGAAAGTGGACCTACACAGGTTTAAACACCAAGATGAAAAAGCTGCAACAAGAACCACAGGAGATAGAGCACAAAGATAAAGGCAGAGGAGGAGGGCAAAACAATTGGTGTTAGTTATGTTTGCAGATGAAAAGAAAGTGTAAATTTGAGTCAACATGAAGTCAATTTTCTTCTGCAGAGTGTGAACAGAAGGGGGGAGTCAGTTCATTTAGAAATGTCAATGCAGTGATACTTTTCTGCATAAATGTATGCTTGTTTTAGTGTGTTGTGGTGCCTAAAATACAACAACAGCTACTTTTAAAGACAGGTTTTAACAGTAGCTCTATGCATTTTGTGACTATGCAAGTTCAAATGACAAGTCCCACATATCTTTAAGCATTTTTCTTTCTAATGCTGACAGCAGTGTCGTATTGGCATAACTGTCTAAGTGGCTGAGAAAAATCAATCTACTCCAACTTTGTGTTTTAGTGCTCAAAAATTGAATTTAGTACTTTATATAACTGGCAGTCCTTGGAAATAAGCCTGCAGGAGACTGAATCACTTAATTTTGCTGACAGTGTGCCAGACTTAAATCACTTCAAACTTGGCCCTCTACATACATACAAAGTGTAGAAGAGTTTCTGCCGCCGGCTCAAAGTTATTAGCAGTATGCAGGATGACTTTAAACACGTGGACTCAAAATCTGCTTTTGTCCAGAACTACAGCTACGAATTAACAAGTCACTCTGGAAACATAACTCTTTGATTTGGAAGTTTTTGAAACAGAAAAGAAAACTCAGCTATTTATTTAGTTATTTATAAGAAAAGTGGAGCCAGTAATAATAAATTAAATTCAGACTCCCTCTTAAACAGCCAGAGACACTTCTGCAGACAACAGGAAGGCTGTTCTGTTTTATCATGTTGAAGGGACCAAGATTAGGAAGTGAAGGTAATCTTTTTGGAGTCCAAATCATATCTTTACCCTCAAAACATTAAGCTTTACGTATTTTAAATGGATCTAGCTGAAAAACAGTAAATATGTTATGAAGAACTTCTGCCTTTGCAGGTGTTAAAACAAAAGAAAAGAAAAAGTCTTGTATTTCAGTAAATGACACATGGTGCGGTAGCAAAACCTGGAACATTTTACAGTTTTTGTAAGTTTCCAATAATCCAGGAGCTGTTTTTCTGAAGTTCATTTTAAAATAAACATTTTGTAATCAAGAAAGTTGGGGGGAAAAATAAATTGAAGTTTTGTTACTTATTTATACTCAAAAAGATAAAGGAATCACCTAAAATCTATAAGAGCAGGCCAAAACCTTGGCCAAATGGTGATCAGAAACAGGCTTTTTTCAATCTGTGCATCTTTACTTGTAGAAACTCTAGTGTCACCTTCAGCTGACACATGTTTATTACATGAGTGACACCAAATTGTCGCTAACTGACGCAAATGCAAATGATACGTAGCATTAGATGTATGCTGCAAACTGTGCTCCATAATCCCCCACTTCCACACGCACATAAAAACACTTCATTAAGAGAGATGAATCAAATCAGTCAGGCACTGATAAAAACACACAAACCCAAGTTATAATTGCATTAGAAACCTTAGGGCTAAAATATTAATTAATAGTAGATCAAATCCAAGCGTATTTTTCCATCTGTGGATTTCAGCCGTTTTTTGTTTTTAGTAAAAGTTGTTAGTATTGATGTAAACATGAGAAAGAAAAAAAGGGAGTTTGAGAGCAAGGAGGATCAACCCTGGCTCAAACAGACGTCAGCAGCTTTAATCCCCTTTCTGACACATTGCTCCAAAACGGAAAGTTACGTAAGGGCTCGACGAGGGAAAAGAGACAGCTTTCTGTTCCACTACGCCTCATGTTTTTCATGCATAGTCTCCTATAGACCCACATACGGGTGAAAACCCACCTCTGTGGCGATGCTCCTGCCTCCGCTGACCACCTGTGTCAGCATCTCTCCTGACTGGATGCATTCCTCTCAGATCTATCGCTTTCTGGGCAACTTCTCTGGACAAATCCCTGAGGCGTCCTTTAGGATCACTGGTCTCACGTTTCACTAAAAATACAAATAAAAATCAGCAACAAAAGAAACAGCACAAAAATTCAGTATCCAACATATTTTACTTTCTTGAGCATAATTTATTGTTTGCACTCTGAAAAAGAAGATAAGAAAAACACCAAGAAATCCCTGAGCAGGATCTGGTGGAAAATTCCAACAGTGCTGAAATCCTTCAGTATCATATTACTTGGTAGGATCTGTGATCACTACTTCCTCCTGCTTGTCACCTTTATGCTTTCAAGACTCCAGCAGCTTGAAGGCATAAAGTGGCCCAGACATCACTGTACACAACTGCTTGTTTTTTGTTCCCCCCCCCATCTGTCTATTTATATTGATTTATTAAATGTTTTTATTTCCACACAGTTTAATTAATGTTATATATTTATTACTTAATAACTAACAGCTTTGGAATCTTATTTGTTTTGTTCTTGACATTATTTTACATTTCATCTGCAAAATACTTCATTTTGCATTTATTTTCCATTTCTATTGTAACCATTTATGGCTGTTTTATACTTTCAGTGTCTTTCTACATACTACATTTTATTTCCCTAATTCTTCACTACATGGTTGTTTTGTTCTCAAGTCTTCATTCTCAGAAATAATGTGATGCATGTTCAACAATTTAAAAATACTAAAAAATCAATTTCATAATTTCTGTTGTAATGTCTGCATGGTTTAAAAATCTTTACACATTATATAATAATAATAATAATAATGGAAAATTTATTAAAATATTAGTACAATAATCAATAATGAAGAACAATAACAAAATAACATTTAATTTTACAGCAATACATGAGATGATTTACAAAGATACTTAATCCTCCCTTCCAGTGACTAAAATGCCAAATTTCTACTTGTTGCCAGAAACTAGTCAAAAAAATGGTAAGAGAAATGTTAAAAGGTTAAAAAGGGTCAGAAATCAAACAATATAATTCATACTTCCAATTTTTCCTTTGTTAGTCAGTAAATTCCAACAATTTGCTTTTTTTTACCTCAAAAAGAACAGTGGTTCTTGCTCTTCTGCCTGCAATTTCTTTTCTTCTTTTACACTTTGTGATAATAATATTACTCTACATGTGTGCAGAAATGACGGGTCTTCGTGACCTTTCTCCCCTACACGAGGCCCCAATCCCTTCTGCATTCCAAGTATGGTCAGATTTAGTTTTACAGCAAAGACGTTTAATTATCACTACCCCTGGTTGCCATGCCAGATCTCTGCTTGCTGCCAGAATCTGAGGACAAAAATATTTATCAGCGAGGCAGGCTTTTAATGAGCTGAAAAAGGACGGAAACTAAACAGTGTGACTCATCTAGTTCACACTTCTAGTTTTTCCCTTAAAAGATCTCAAAATGTTAGTGAATTTATTTTCTTGTCCTCTGCTGTTTAATTCTTTGTTCTCGTTATTCAACCTGCACCTTGAGTACAATAAATTACTTCATTCCTTTACCTTGTCCCCGTCCACCGCTGGTCTGTCCACTGCCCCTGCTGAGAGTCGAAGTGGTTTTCTTTTTGTGAGGCTCGTGGTCCAGCACAGCTTTCAGATTTTCTTTGGTCAATTCAATCTTCTTGGGTGCTGCAATTGGAGACTCAACACCTGCAGGAAAGAAAACACATCGTCAAGCTCAACTTTCTCACAGTGCTACTTTGTTCAGGAGTAAAAATAGAGACTTCAACCTTGAGCATTGAATGAGAATTGAAATGACAGTATCTTCAGTCATCATCATGTAGTTTTTCCGGCTGTTCTGACAGCTCTGATGGACACTGAGCAGCTGCCACAGATTGGAGCTGGGGCACAGCCAGCACAGAGAGTTGGAGGAGGATCTTTAAAGGGGATGAAAAAAAAAAAACTCCCGAACTGCACAAATCCAGGGATAAATAATCCCAGCAGATAATATGTTTCCATCACTACCGGCTGGCTACACATGTAACCAATATGATTTTAAAAAGTGAAACACTTTCAGGTCTGATTTCAAGACTTTTCAGGATTCAACTTCCCAGAGATCTAACTGGGTCTGAAAAGATTTAACACCAAAGTTGACTATGCATTTACTATGTTTGTACAGGAGTTGGTTTTACTCATGGAACCAGAACAACCAGACTGCAGCAGGAGGAATGGATGGATGGATAAACAGACGGCTGGACAGATGGACAATGACCAGAGAGACAAGCGGATTGAAGAAGGAAAGTTTGATAGAGGGTAGGTCACCAATGGATGGAAAAATGGACTGACCAACAATAGACGAAAAATTAAAAGGATGGACAAATTAACAGATTAAATAGACAGCTGAAGAAAGTGATAAACATGTAGGACATGTAGATGGAGAATCGATTGACAATGGGCCAAAATTGGGATGAATAAACAGAATGACCGCAAAACAGTGGACGAATAGATGGGTGAAAAGAAGGACAGTGACAATCAATGGACAAACAATGGACATACGGACAGACAGAAAATAGATGGATCAATAGATAATGGAAAAATGAATGCCTAAAACATGGACAAAAATGGGATGGCTGGACAATGAAGAATGGAACAGATTGACAGATTGACTGAGTGACTACTGACAAGTGGACACAGATATTCAGAAACTAGATGGACATACAGAGAATGAATGGGTGGACAATGGAAAATTAATAGAAGTAGAAAGATAATGGACAGATGGATGGAAAGACTGATGGACAATAAACAATTGTCCACCCACTGTCTGTAGCTTGTCTGTAGACATAGCTACAGACAATTAATTATGGAAAAATTGATGGAGAATGTACAAATGGATATATGGATGGACAACAGGCATACAAATGGGATTTGATGGAAAGACAGATTGAAGAATAGACTGAGAATGGAAAATTGAATGGTCAGAGAGAGAAGTAATGGACAAAGTGATAGACAATGGAGAAAATAATTGGATAGATGTAACTATTTAGGGAAGAAACGTCTTGATGTATTAATATTTTTACCTGCTCTATTTACTTGTTCAACTAAATCTAAAGAAAATAAAATCAAACGCTGGTTAAAAAAACAGTTTCAAGATGTAATCAGTGCAGAGAAACTGGTAAAGGGATCCTAGAACAGAAACCAAATCCAGACAATGGTAATTACTACAAAAAGTACACACCTTATCAACATAATGGATCCTGCTGACATCTTTACAAGGATAACCCCCCGCCCCAATAAAAGCTGGTGTTTTTATGGAAGAACATATAGATAAAGTCAGGACAGAGAAAAAAAAAAAAAAACACTGGGGAGCAAGTTATACCTGCCGCATCTCCGTTGACGTTGGTCTTGTGGGTATGTGAGTGGCTGCTGTTGAGTCTCGAGGCATCTTCTGTATGGACGGCACTCCCATCAGGGTTGGAGTAAAAGAGAAGTAGAGGCTGGAAGTGACCTTTAATACATTTGGTGACCACATCTTTCCACCGAGAACCAATCTGCAATAGAAAAAAGGAAAACAAAAAATATTGGCAAAGGATTTAAAATCTATATAAATATGATCCACTGAAACAATACTAGGCAAAAACACCAAACTGAGTACAGCAAAAGGGTACAAAGGTAAGGTTGCTTGATTATAGAATAAAATATAATTATTTAGGTTAAATGATTATTTAAAGGATTTTTCACAGAGTTTCCAAAGAAATATGCATTTAGTCCACTTGGAGAAGAAATTGGCTTGAAATTGAAACTCTTCCGATATCTTCTTGTTGAATCTTCACACTTAAAAAGGCATTTCATCAAATGGAGAAAAAAAATATTTAATGCTATTTTACAATCTTTGAGAATAAAATTCTTAATATTTTAAACTAAATTATTAGTGTTTAAAAGAGAAAAAAACACATTAGATAAAAAGAGTATGTGTAGCAACTAATCAGAGTACAATTATTCTATATTTGTTCCTTAATTTGGAAATGCAAATGAGTATGAAGTGAAATAATAAAAAAATAAAATAAAAAAAAAAAAAAAAAAAACACTAATTACTTTGACCAAACCAATTTGCTCACATTTTAGGTCCCAGTCAAAGCTGAGGTCCAGTCAACATCCCTGTTAGTTGTTACAAGTTTAAGTTTTAGATGAAAAACTTGAGGATCTGGTTAAATCCCGTTGAATTTTTAAATTCCAGCAGTTTTTTGTAAACTAGTTTAATAATTATCTGTTAAAATAAAACTTAAAATCACCACAATTTCTACAGCTGAATGATTTCTGAACAGCCCGTTTCCCTTTGTAAATATTCCACCAGTTATACTGGCCCAATATAAGGAAACAATAAAAACTCTGTGGCTTCGAAATGTTTACTGTGTTCCTAATTTTCAGAAAAAGCTATTTTATGAAGCTGGGGGAAAAAAAAGAAAAAAAAAAACATGGCGAGGCGACAGTGTCTTTCTGTGACAACTGTTTGAGGTCTCCTAGGAATGCTGGCGAGCTGCGATCCAGGTACTTGGCAGGAGCTGAGGCGCAGTAGCTCCTCCATCTCGCTCAGGAGGGTTTGCAAACGCAGCGCAAGCAACTGATGGATTGATGCAGAGCCAGGCGGCCGCTGCGCCACCGTCCCCGAGAAAATAGTGAGCAGGATGTGAGACAATGGGCTTGTTTGCGCATTTGCATCATAAAAATGGATTAAAAGAGAAAAAATATGGGGGAAAAAAAAAAAAAAAAAAGAATTTCCTTACAATACATATAAATAATTCAGTATTCTGAGAGACTTTTTCTCTGACACAATTGAAGGAATCCATTAAAGGCCTCAACACAGACTTTAATATCCTAAACGCAGTCATAAAGGAATTGAGGAGCTTCTCTGCTTTTAAACCAGGCCAATGCTCACCAACTCATTAGGCACTAATGATTTAAACCGTGCCTAATGGTGCTATCTTAACCTTGCAATGATTACAAAAAATATCATATCTTTCTATAATTCTCCCTTTTTAAAACGAAGGATTCTCGTCCTTACTAAGAACCGGCACTCCACTGTTTCATGTACAGACAGTGGACATTTAAGCAAACCGCAATATGTAATTTAATAGTGCTTAAATTGCATATTGTGGCTTGCTTGAATTTCTTGGTTATGGTTAATTTAGAGCTTAAAGATAAATCTTCTGATAATTTGTTAGATTGCCCTGTCACCCAAGACTTCTTTCTTGGAATGATCTTGCTGAATCTTTATTCTTTATATTAATGATTTACCAGATACTTGCATGTTAAATTTAAGGAAGCAACATAGTGATTTTATATAAGTAGACAATGACCATAAAGCATATTCGAGTCTAGTATCAGCTTTGAATCAAGTTCAGAAATTGCTTTATAAATCTGCAAGTTTCCTTTCATCTCAGTGTCTTTTTGTTGTAAATGTTGGAAAAGTTTACTATCATACAACAGGCATCTCCTCTTCCTTGTTCTGTCTTTCTATTGTCTTCATTGAATGGGCTTTTCTGAAATATATCTATATATCTAGGGTCCGCCAACCCTAGATATATAATCTTCCGTAAGTAACCTCTGTGTCAAATAGACCAGCGAGTGTCCTCCTCACCTCTTTCACTGTTGCATCATCAAAGAAAACCCATTTGGAGGATTTGGTGTGGAAGGCGAAGGCACAGTAGTGGTGGCTGGAGTAGCAGATCATCCCCACAAGCAGCAGCTCTCCCTTTTTGGCATGCTCGTCAGTCACCCTGTAGAAGAGCTGCGGTCGCAAACACACACACACACATATATTTATATATATTTAAATATTTATACCCAGGTGATTGATGCAGAACTAAGCAGGAAATAAAGCTAAAACTGTGGTTCCTTCCTAGCGTTCTTAGGCCAATAGAAGACCTTCACATCTATGCTCCAATCTTCCCTACAGTTCTTGCTAAAACAAGGGTTATTGTCTGCATGTGTTGCACAAACAAGGACAGTGTTGGTGAATAGTTTCTCTCGAACATGTTTCCTGAACAATACGCTTTCTGTTTCCTGTCTTAAACTTAAAAAAAGGAGAGCTTTCAAAGCAAATCAAGAAGGCGTAGGACTCGGTTTAACACCCAATAAAGTCACATGGACTGTTCCAAATGAATAAAAACTTTTGTGGTACATTAATGTGAGGGCAGGTCTAACAAATTCTTCTGATGGTTTGGCTTTTTAACAGCTCAAGAGGGAGCTGTTAAGAAATCAGTCCGAAAACTGGTATGTAATGTGTGGACTGTGTCCTGATCTGAACTCCGCTGATTGATCTTTGCTTGTAAAGTTCAACCACACAGAGAGTTGATGTTAAGAGAGCCACTGAGGACTAGTTTGTAAATTATGTCACATTGCAGCTTGTAGTTCAATATTAATGTCCAACAGGAGACATCAGGAAACACGTGGCCACATTTGGGCCTATTCCTGATTGAATGTTTAGCTATAAACAAGCTTCAGAGCGTTTTCTTTCTTTCAGTAAAACACGTTGAACCTTCATGTTCACTTCACAGGCATTCTCTCACATAAAGATGAGAGGAGGGCCTTTCTGACAAACTGTTTGATCGCCAGGCATTGGGCGTCAACTGCTTATGCAGCTGCACAGAATTCCACAGAAGTAATTCCCCACTTTATTTCCAACAAATATCCAATTGCACTACAATAAACTGACCCTAGAGCTGTCAGAAGGCGTAGTAGTTGCGTAAATGGATGACAGTACATTCTCCGTACTTTTAATCAAGCCTGATGTTTTGGTGGACCCCACAGAGCTATTTTAATTTAGCTGGAAACTAAATTACAAGTAAACGACAGCTTAAAGGCGACTCACCGCAGAGAGGCTGAGATTTGGCCCCAGCGAGCGGATGACTTCCTCTGTGAGATCCGATTGTTCAGAGTCCCACACAAAGCCGATGGTAACTATTTCTGGGCAGTTCATCAGGACCTGTCTGATCCGGATCTTCTGACCACAGTTGCTCTGAAAGAAAGAAAAAGCAAAACAACAATTTCGGTCTCATTAAAACCACAGGTACAGAATATTTCAGAAACTGTGAGCCATAGCAAGTAGTTGAATATGTACGTACACCTCAATTTAGAATACAATTAAAAATATATATCACAGTTATATATATATATATATATCACATTTTAACTGATTACAAAAAGCCTCCAACAAAATGACTAATTTGTAAAACCAAATGAATAAAAAAATACTTACTGGACAATTTCTAAGGTCCCCAATTGTACTTGCTGCTTGTAACAGTTCCCCAAAAGACTCATCACGACGCTGATGCGTCTGTTGACTAAGAAAGCAGAAAACGTCAGCACAAGATTTTTTTCTATCAAATCATGATAGAAAAAAACTAGACATAATATGATCTATAGTGAATAGGATGTAGCAGCAGTACATCCTATTCACTGTAGGTCTCTTATTACCTCCTTTTCATAGAAAAAAGGGGCTTTAAATATTCTGTCCCTTACCAGAGTGCTGTGGTGGAAATATAATGTACCAGCTCTGTAAATGGCAGAGGGTCCGACGACGCCCCACAGCTACGGCACACAGACTGAAGAGGAGAAGGTCAGTGAGCAAAAAGGCAATAAGAGAAAGCTTCTATAACTTCTGCCAAGGACCATTTTATTATAGGCAGGAAATAAAAAAACAAACCATTAAAGATGTATACAGATAGCCAAATGTGTGATTAAGTTTCAGTATTATTTGCTGGTTTGGGGTCAAAAAGTTAAGGGAGTCTGATCAAACGTGTTATCAACTAAATGTAGAGAGTGCTTGTTTAGGACAGGAACAGATTCAGTGATGGGCATCAGTGCCACAGAGCAGGCTGGTGTGCATGTTGTGCGTAGTTGGAATTTATGCGTACAGCATCTGTGACACAACCGGTACTGCTGCTGCAGCAGCATCGTGCAGCCTGACAATAAAACATCCTCTGTAATCCACAAGGGGCGACCCAGTGTGAAAACATGATGGATTGGATTCCCACTGTCTCAAGCACTGACTCATGTAGCACTGTGCAAGTGTATGTATGCACTTGCTGTCTAAAAGAAGGTTCAGACCATCCACAGATCAAGCCTGAAGGCCAAACAGATACAACCGTACATGGTAGAATTGATTGACAATGACCTAAATAATAAAATATTGGATATTTGTGAGTGTTTACAGTTGACAATACAATGTTGGACTCCATAGTTTTCTGTGGTACCCTCCATCATTTGATGAGCTGTTAAGCAGAATGTTTTCACTCAGCATTTCTGGGAAAACCTGATCTGATCCAGAGAGACACCAACTATTTAATCTCAGAAGGAGCAATTCTTCTTTCTCTAAATATGGTCTAACTTATTAGTCCAGTGACAATCCACGGTTCAGACCACAAATGGCAGATTTGTAGTATAAACACACGTTTCAACACCATCTGCATCGTTATCCACCTAAGTGAGACACTCTGCAGAAGTCATACTTGTGCTGATCATGACAGACCGGTGCCTCTCCCTTTTATTTCTGTGTCCGTTTTCCTTCCTCTCAACCCAAAATAGGTTGAGGCCTGGTTCTGCTGAAAGTTTCATCTCTTTAAAAGACTCAAGTTTCTTCTTGCTTAGAATCAGGGATTGCTATGAAGTCAACAACCTAATGAAACTAACAGGGCTTCCTTACATGGACCACATTTTATTATTTGACATTGTACAATAAAATATTTTTACACTGTAAAGTTCTGTATATAATTCAATCTGAATCTGTATGATTGTATTGCATGGATTTGAAAATATATCACTATATAAATTTGATCTTTTTGCTGTGCATTAAGATGGCATTTGTTGTAAATTGATACTAGGTAAGAAAATGTAGTTAAACTCAAAACATTGATAAATACCTTAAAGAAACCTACTGACCTGCTCATAAAGTGACATAGCAAATTTCTGATGCGTGATACAAGAGTTGGAGGTGCAGGCTTCTGTCTCCTCAGGCACAATATGCAGGTGGATCCTCTCCAGTATGTTTTCCTAAGAAAGACAAGGAAATGCCTCAAGTATAAAACAACAAACTCAATTGGAGTTATTTCAATAACGTCACGGTGTAAACAAGCAGCTGCACTTCAGATTCTTTGTATTTTTACCAAGCCCTATAAAGTGTAAGAAATATTAAAGGCTTGCAGAAAGATATTATGCTACACAGTATAGGCTCAACTTCAGTTTTTAAACATGACACTGGTTCATAATTTGCCTCTCGATGTGATAACATAGTAATAGAAAAACAAACATATAAGAAACAAGTAAAACCAAAACAACATGTGCACACATCCTACTATCCTTGGAAACCACTTTAAAATGCCAGAAAGTAACCTGTTCATCTGGAGTACAATGGAATGCAAGTAAAAAAACAAAGAAACAATGCAGCAGTCACACCGCCCAGGGCTAATATGGTGAGAAAATTGCAATTCAATCCAGGAACAAAAGCTAGGGAGCTTGTGAGAATACAGAAGGAGACAGGTACAAATGAACCCCGTTCACAAGTAGAACCAGTCAGGTACTGAGATATTCTCAAAGGCACAGAAAAGGTCTATAGTAAAAAAGATAGATATTCTTGCAGCTTGCAAATATGCATCAGGAGAGTAACTTTACATCCTGACACATTTTGGTTTAGAACATTTTTGACCCCTATGGTAGCTGCCACTTAAAAAGTGGAGTCTACGCTTTACTAATTTGTGCTGCACATTGGGGGACAAGATGTCCAGAAAACACAGATATGACATCCTCATGTCTGTTTAGGGGTCTTAGAATAAAAACAAGCCAAAAGTAGAAAACTGAAAGGGAAGTAAGTAGATAACTGCATCACTAAAACCTAAGTACATAAATACGCAAGTATATAAATAATAAAGTGAATTAATTAACTAGATAGAAGGTAAATATAAAGGCCTTTATATTATTAGTTATTATTTGCACATATAAGTGCATGTGCAAATAATAGGTAAAGCCATGAAAAATAAACATGATAGAAGTAAATAAGTCAGTAAGTAATAAACAAGTAAATAAATATTTAAGTTACTAAACCTAAAAATAAGTTAGCACAGGAAAAAATAATCAAAAAGCAAAAGGGAATGCATCATATCCATTAAATTGATTGTCATGTAATGAGTACTTTTACATTTTGGTCAATTATGGTGTCAAATACTGAAATTTTCTATTGTTTCCGATTTCTTAAAATTCCTACACATTGTCACATTTAATGACTATTTTGCATATTCAAACTAATGTGTGGTTCAGTGCCCCATCCAGGCACTTATAGTCCAAGAGAAATTCATGTTGTCCTGTTTGAAAGTCTCCCTTTAAATCCATTGTGATGAAGTTAATAGAAAACTCTGATGAGTTTCTAGCGATTAACGCTGTAAATAATAAACAAATACAAACAGACTAAAGAAAACCTTTATATCAAAAATAATAAGCAGTGGTCTGAACACAGCCAAAATGCTTATATAACCTGTCATGATGATATTTAGTCCTATTGTGGAAGAAGTTGAGAGGGGAGGGGATAGGGGGGACAGAAGCTCTTTCAGTGACCTCCCCCAACAGTTTGTTGCAGAGAGTTGCCCTAACTGCGTGGCAGCATAACGCACAAACACTTACAAAGCACTCTGCGGCATCATCCATAAAGCCCAGCTGGAAGCGTTGCTCGTCCTTAAAGGTCTCTGCCAAGGCGTGACGCAGGTTGTCAGAAGGCAAGGCGCGCTCCCGACTCTGCTGGAACTGGGAGAAAAGGCTCTGGCGAAGGAGGAGAGGAGAGGTTCACACATAGACAGTGCCACATTGTGTTCGCAGGCATTCATGTATCTGGACTCGTACTGCTAAATTTTTGTTAATAGTCAAAGTAAAATAAAAAATTCAATGTTAAAAACACAAAGCAGCATAGAAAAGCAGAAAACTTTTCTATGCTTTTTAACTTTTAGTTAAACAGCATTTAGTTACGTTTTGTAACTAAATGTGAAAGGCGGCTGGGAATTGGCAGAGAGACACATTTTCAGTGAATCCAAGTCCTGGAACTTTTTGAACTAAAGCTGTTCCGTGTCTTTGTTTTGAAATAATATTGATATTCATCCTTATGTTTCATCAATGTTGAAACATGGTGCTGGCAGCATTGTGCTGTTGGTAAGCTATTATTCTCTAAATACAGAGAAACTGGTAAGAATTGATTTAAGTAAAAGATGGTTTTACGTAAGAGGCCTAAAAATTTAACTGAAAATCATGTTATCTACTTTGTGTTGGTCTACTTCAAAAAATCCCAACAAAACATGTTGATGTTTGTATTGCATGTTAATTAAGGGTTATGAATACTTTTGCAAGGTAATGTACAATAATAATTTCTGTGACCAGGTGTGCAATGCATCCATAACAGCAAAAAAAAAAAAAGCTTCATGGATATTTTGGCGCTTACGCTTATTTAGGAAGTTGCTAAAAATGCCGTACCTTTAGTGCACAAAAAATGCATGAATCTCCCAGACAGAAATGCCCCGGCAGCTGTCTCAAGCTGCGTCTGAAGATGTCCAGATGCCACAGGACCTACAAAATGAAAACAGAGAAGCAGGTTAATCTCCAATCTCATAGTCCAAGGATTTTCTGCAATCTAATCATGCAAACGCTCTCAGAAATACAAACAAAATTCTAACGACCAGGAGCAGAAGTTTTGTTTTTGTTTAGTGTGAATAATCTTATTATGTAAGAGAGCCAAACACCCTTGGGTATATTTTGTTATATGCATGACATTCAAAATGATGTCTCCAAGGTCTTATCGTATCTCATGTAGAGAAATACAGCCAAAAGCGATGATCATCTCCAACCAGCTCATGGGTCGTCTTAGCCTCTGAGTCATGGTCTTCTTTGAGACTGACCTAACTCATAACTGCTGCAATGAATCATCTCACCAGCCAGGGCTCCAGTGGTCAAAAGCAACTGTAGAGAACATTCATAAACTGCTGGGAAGCTAGGACAGATTTAGACGGTGACTAAGCCCCTGAATTCACTACAATAAAGACAGTCAGAGGGTGGAACATGTTGTACTGTGACACCGATAAAATAAATAAGCCTACAAAAATTTGGATAAACATTCAGCTATTTAGGACAGAATTTCACATTTTTTCCATAATTTATTTTAACAATTTATTTTATTTGACTATTTTCCAGATTCTAAATAACTTGAGGGCTGAAAGAAAGGTGACCAGTGGGGCCAGTTTTTAGGAAGTCCTCCTTTTGCGAGTTTCATGGCTTGTTTATGCATTCCTAACCAACCAAGTCTTCAGATTTTTGGTTTTTAGCAGTTTGTCTTTCTGATGGTTTCCAGTTCTGTCAGATTCTTGGTTCCTTATATACACAGACACACACCACTATTCTGGTGAGAGGGTTTTCTGGGTCAGTTTTGGTTGGAATCAGTGAAACTAAGAGTAGTTTATGCCACTTGAGGTCTATTTTTAAGATTTTCCTCTTCCCCTCTTTAGTTCATTCTTAATAGAAAGTTTCTGTTCGATTCTGCAATTTGTTAGCTTCTAGTCTACATTACTACAATGTTCTTCCTGTTTCCAGCTTGTTCCAACTTACTCTGGGTGATAAGAATGAGATAAGACTTTAGCATTTTTCAAATGCAGTTTTCACAATCCTAGAGAATCCTAAATTGGGTTGCGGTTTTCTCTTATTTAGTCCAGATTTCTCTCGGAAATCAAATGTTTCCCTAATGTCAAAAACCGCACAAAAAATATTAATGAAAAAATTACACTGCATCTACATTTAAAAATGTTTAACATATCACAAGCAGTATCTTTGATTCAAGTTTGATCAGTTTATGTATTTTACATTTTGAACTGTAAATGATAAAAATTAATTTTTATGCAAGGGAAAAATACATGTCGAATATATAGATAAAATTATATATGTCAAATTTTCATCTATAGTCAGTTTTTATTTATTGATCATGCAGAGCTGGAGATTATTAAAATTTAGTTATTAATTTATTTCTCTTTTTTGTGTCCTCTCTGGATGTTTAAGGTCCTGCAAACCTCTACTTGCCATTTATTTTTTTCTTCCTGTATAATAAAACTGTTAACTTAAACTCACCAGTCTTGGTTATAGCAACTATTATTATTATTATATATATATTTTTTAGTTTAAACTTACCATGTAAACAAGAGTATATGGAGATCTAGATTTTGGAAGTTTGAAATTATTATAAAGCTCTTAATCATTCCTGATGACTGAATAAGCCCCAGCAGTCAAACTGAAGACCTAAGTACAGCTAAAGCCAAAAGCTCAGACTTCTCAGACAAGCCACATTTTTGCCTAATACTCCTTTGTACCAACTAGTGTTTCACCTACCTGCACAGCACTGTTGAGGAAGCAGCTGTTCTGGCCCGGCTCATTTAGCAGTCCCTTGGTTGGGGCCAGAGACATCATGCTCCCTGGCTGGTAGGATTTCCCCAGATTGCCCCCCTGCTTCCTGAAGAACTTGGCCCATGCCATTGGTTAGTGGAGTCTGCTTTCAGACCAGTGGGATAGTTAATTAGATAGAGGATAAGGCAGGTTGTAGCTGGGATCAGATCC
Organism: Poeciliopsis retropinna; assembly: GCA_010277075.1. Classification (NCBI taxonomy): domain Eukaryota; kingdom Metazoa; phylum Chordata; class Actinopteri; order Cyprinodontiformes; family Poeciliidae; genus Poeciliopsis; species Poeciliopsis retropinna. Next base: position 8,168,921 of record VMRM01000019.1, read on the forward strand.
CGATTGGGCCAATAGTCCAAGGTTAGGTTATTCCACAAGCTGCTGCAGCTCCCCAGCTACACATAGGATTCTAGTCAATGTCAGCAGCTCACAAGTTCTGTTTACCCTCTCTGCAGCTTTAATAATCTTAAACAACAGAAAAAGGGTAACATCCAAAGTAAACGTACAAAGGGGAAAAAAAAAAAAAGTTACAATCCACGTCTTTGTATAGGGAAGGCTTTAGTGGCAAGTTGTGTTTTTCTTTTGAAAAGATGCACTTTCTGAATGCAGAAAAAACAGATCAAGCATCCTTTAAAGTAGCAGGACAAAGGTTCAAACTGCCTTCAAAAGGGGATGGTAAAGCTTTCAGCAAGTTCGCCATCATGGTGCACACTTCCAGTTTAAGTCAGTCGTCTACTGCAGAAGTTTTAACCAGGTAAAGCTGAAAACACGTCCACTCTGTGAGGGGGGGGAAAAAAAGAGAGAGTTAGATCCAGAGAGCTTTATGAGGTCAATGTGCAGCTCATTACCAGTTACAACAGTGAGTTCAGCATTATCATTTTACATTTACTGTCGATTTGCCTATTTGGTTTTAAAAAAAAGAAAACGTGCATCTGACCCAACCAATCACACAAAAATGTGCAGTCTCATTTCTGTTTTCACAATGATGTCGAGCTGATCTTTGCAGGCATGTAAACAAAGCTTACACATTAACTTTTCCAGACACCCTTTGCACCAGAGGAGTGTCTAACTGAACTTGGCACAAATTCAGACTGTATTTTAAATTCAGACAGGTTTATTTTTAATCGCCCTATGTGATTCCTTATTTAGCCTTTACTTAACTTCTGCTAAAAGATAATAACTAGTGCGTAGGATTGAGAAGCCAAAATCTGATTTTGACAGATTATGATTGCCTTAAAGCACTTTAATAAATAAAAGACTAAAAACTACTTATGTGTTTGAATCAAACATGTAAATGGTGGTCTGTCCATTTTAGGTTGGCAGTCTGTCAGTCTTTAGTAAAGGGATTTAAAATATACATGTCTTTTTTATGAATGATGGTATGATGATAGATAACAAACAGATGGGGGCTTCGTCTGCAGTAATGCAGGTACTGCTCCAGTTTATAAAGTTCTGATTTTTAATAAACTTAGAAAAGTGTATCCAAGTACATGCTGTTGGTTATAGATGCAAAATAGTTGGAGCTGCTGAGTTTTGGTACAATCCATTAATGGAAAAAAATACAGATTTTTGGTATTTGATCTGGGAAAAAAAAAAAAAAAAAAGGATTTATGGTCGATGGATTAAAAAGAGTCAAACCAAAGAGTGAACCCAAAGAGTTTACTGTCAAATGTTCACAAAAGCCAGGCCATTTTCTTTCTAATCAAACATTAACACTAGAATTTTATCAAGTCAAAACAATGTCATGATAGTCATCAAATCAACCATTTTTGAACCCATTTGCAATCAGAATACAAGTTTCTTTTATTAATTTGTTCTTGGCATCCCTTCTTGAGCTAAACTGAGACACACAGATCCAACCCATTTTCTGTTTTTGTTCTTTTTATTAACAATTGAACACTTGGATGACAATAAAATGAAATTACCCATCAGTTTTTTGGAACATGTAATTCAGAATTTTAAAAACAAAACCTGGAACTCAAGAGGCATCAAAATCTGCATCAACAAAAATCTTCAACGATTGTGTGTATGCTATGCACCCTGGACTGAGAGGCTCACCAGCAGACTGTGTTGAAAGGTTTGATGGATGAATATGTTTGTGCTGAGCAAGGCAGTGGATGCTGTCTGGGTTATTACATTAGGAAATACCCCAAGAGACTCATGGAGTCACAATTTGTGATTTTCCACAAGTGTGTTGGTGATTTTAAAGGCCGTTTTATTCTAAAAGGAAACAAAGCTCATCTTGAGGCTCTCTGGAAATCTGATCTATGAAAGATGTTGTTATAACATCAAACATGTACAAAGTAGTGAGAGTGATAAATCCTCTGACTCAGTTTGTTTTGTTGTAAATTCGTTTCTTCATTTTAATACCAGTCTACTTCCTTTTCATACCAGAAAAAAAGCAATTTTGTACCTTACCGCTGTGTGCAAGTTTATTTATCTCAATAATTATACATTTTAATAAATTATGGACCGAGTTATAGAAATGAAAATGCTACTTTCTCACAAACAACTTTATATGATTTTCTGAAGATCAGAAAATAATAAACTTCAATGTCACTTGACAGATTGTGACCGCTGATCAAACAACAATAACTGGCATTATTTATTGGCATCAAATATTCACATTTATCCCTCCAGTAAACTATAAGAATACAATATAAAACACTCAAAGTGTATGTATCAAGCCCCCACCCAACGTGGGGACAAACTGATGCAGGGTACACACCAAACTACAAAAAGTTGAGTGTTAGTTGATGCAAGTATAAAATGCCCTCATGGTTGATACGAAATCACAAAAGGTAGATGCTCAAGAAAGTCAAGCTAGCCATGACTAAAATAGTACAAGTATAAAATGACTAGAGGGTGAACTGACCAGCACCCACAAGAATTTTTTCTGTTTGTTTGTGCACAGCAAAACTTTCTTGTTGAAAGAGTCCCCTAAACCACCAGTTTCTGTCTAAACCTGCTAAACAATCCTGCCAATTTCAGGACGCTTAAATGGATCATCGTTACAACATCTTATATATACATATCCAACAGTTAATTTCACAACCTGAAGTCTGATATTTATATGCAGGATTACCATTCAAACAGCCGTTTCAACCAAGCTGAAAGGCCACAGTCTCGCCGTCTGGACCAGAAGCTGGCGCTCTGACAGAATTCCAAACAAATCCCTACAGCTATTTTAAAATAGTTTCAGCAGAAGGAAGAAATGTGTACAAACCACCTGTAGTGTACAACACTGATGTCACATGTTCTTAACTGCTGGTATCGGTGTGATGCAAGCTGAGCCATACATGATGGAAACAAATAGCAACTACACAAGTAGAGCTTGGAAACTTTCATGTTGCAATCCCTCTTTGTTAAACTGTGATATTGCACAAGCATCCAATGTGCTCTATGGGAGTTAAACTGGACTCATTTACCAGAGAAGGAAGCTACATCAGACATCATTGAGTCAACATAACTCAACGTCAAGCTGATGGCATGGAGAGTGATGCCAGCACATGTTTTGTGTTGTGATACTGCTGACAACAGCCAGAGTGTATATATGTCTGTGCCTTTTATGAGTCTGGAAATTTTATTGCATTACAGTGGTCCATTTGAAAAGCTGCCAGCCTCAGTTACATTATTTATATCAGCCTTTTTGTCTCAGCAGAACTGACGCTTGCTGACCTCAAGGCAGTAATGCTGTCACTCATCTGAAGGATCATACACTACTTTTTGGAAGATATGGAAACTAAGCAATGCCATTGCATTTTTCTGCAACAATTGCATTAATCTGAAAGCAGGATGTCAATGCAATTTTGCAGTTTTACTAGCCTGAACTGACCGAGTTGCAGTACAGGTTTGACAACTTGCTACATGTGTTTGGAGGATAGAAGGAAATATTAATGCGCCTGTTAAATTTGATCACGAGGTCAGTATTTCAAAGTAAACCAGAAAAAAAGGCTCCATTGTATTCAGCTACAAAGAAAAATAAAATGTTTGGCTCAATGTTCAGAAACCTTGGTGGAGAAAATGACTGCTGGATGGTGTTGTTCAGATGCCAGGTTTACATCATTGCCTGGTGGAAGCCAAAATGGCTGTTAACACCCTTCCGTTTCAAGTCCAAGGTGTGAAAATGAAATGCTTTTCCTGGGACTGATTTGTCTTCCAACAAACTCACCCTCATAAGTTTGTACATAAACTTAATTTCCAGATGTAACTATAATGAGCCGTTCCTCACATAACACCGATTTGTTTGTTTTCATGCATTTGACTTGCATAGCAACTTATTTAAGCTCAGATTGTCTTGATTGTATTTTTGCTGATTCCACATGCCAAAGCAGCTTTTTCCCCCCTTTGAACTTCATTTTGTCATGTTCTGAGTAATCGCATGCAAAAATCCAGCTCAGCTGGATGCAGCAGTAAGACAATAGAAGTAGAAGTATGTCTCATATGTGATGAGAAAAAATATGAAAAACACATTTCTAAAATGAGACACACTGCTCAAACAGGAAAAACCAATCCAGAAACAGGAAAAAGTTCAACTCATAACACCTTGCTCATGTTCATAGCTTTTTAATATTTTGATACGTCCAAATCAAAAATTTTAATTTATTTCAGTGGCATTATATGTGATCGAAGAGCACAAAGTACTTAACCATAGTGGAATGTTGGAATAAATGGCTTTTAAACTTTTTTTAAAATACAAATCTTAAAAACGTGGTTTGCCTTTGTATTTAGTCCTTTTTACTTATATACCCCTGGATAAAATCCACTAAAAAACATCTTCAGAAGTCACCTAGTAATAAAATAAGCACCAGATGTGCACTTTGATCTCTCAGCATCAACCCAGCACAGAAGTTAGGGGGGGGTGAGAGAAAACAAAAAAAAAACTGCATCAGGGAACACAGCAGGCAACTCATGGAGAAAGTTGAGAAGTTTGAAGCAGACTTGGATTATAAAACAAACCATCTCACATAACTCTGTTCAATCCATCAACTTAAAATGGCACATCTGCCAACCTACAAAAATATGCCACAAAAGTAATAGTTTGAGGAAGAACAGCATTAATCAGAAAAGGGTCAAAAGGCCTCATGGTATATCTGGAACAGCTGCACGCTATAACCCTGACTTTTTAATGGAAGAGCAGCAAAAAGAAAGCCATTGCTGAAAGAAAGCTTTCATATTGGACACCACAAACATCTCATCAGGTGAGACTAAAAAAAGTTAATTTCTTGGCCTAATTGCACAAAAGTATGTATTTTAGTAAACTAGAACATTATATCAAACTAAGCATTTTATTAGCAGCATCAGGATGTGGGTGTGCTTTGATTAAAGAGTGACAAGAAAGCAGGTCAGAAGAAAAAAAAAACTACTGAACTAAACACAGAAAAAAGTATCTATAAAAAAATACTTATTTTTGTAATGTATCTTTAGGTATCAGTTACAGTAAAAAGACACAAGAAAGCAGGGATGCAATAATAAATCAGCCCTGATTTCCTTAATTTTGAGAGATGGGCGATTTGCCACAAGATCTTATCACCAAGGCTGCAAAGATTTGCGAGACTACTGTTACCAAATTAGTGACTGCATTTTGCAAATTTTCCAGGAAAAGAAAAAATCTGTATCCTCCAAAACCGGAATAGGCAGGTCAGGCTTTTTAAAGATTGTGACTGGCCAGAAATCTGCAATCAGTCCACTCCAACTTAAGCCCAATAGAAAGGGTAAAAACTACATAAGCCAATACAAAGAAAAAAATGCTAAATAAATAAATAAAAAATCTTAAAAGAATACCGATTCATTAGCAAATTACTGCAACATCTTTTATCCACTGCATAAAATAATGTAGCTTGATAATGTAATTCAATAAGCCTTAACACAAACCACTTTCTCGCTGCTTCATGTCAACTTGATCAAAAATGTAGAGCATCTCTTTGAGAAAGCCCAAAAACAATTTTTTTTTTTTTCTTCTTGTGAGCAGTGCTGCAGGAAGCCCAGGTTTCCTTCAGTAAACAAAAGCTTTCTCGACTCATTCCCCCCCTCCACTTGTCAAGAGGAAAACATCTCAGGCTGGGGGGAGTATCAGCAGTATCGGAAAGCCCGAGGAGTCTGTAAAATATTGAGAAATACGACAGAAAGGCGCGGGGGGTCCTGTTCTAAGATTAATCTATCAGAGATCTGTTGATGGATTGCCTCATTAAGGAGGATTCAATTGATCTCCTTTATATGGTAATGCCAGGAGCTGCTGATGAATCAATCTGCGGTTAAATGAGTCACACTTATTTGATGTCATTATGAAGTGAGAACACAAACACGTCAAAGAGAGAAGAAGCACATGGTGTACTTAGAAGACCTTTACTGTGACTATTCAGCTTTGACAATCATATCCTCGTAACATAAGTTAATAATTCAACCAAACCTGCAAGTGTTTTAAAAGCAAATGCACAGCTTTTTACTATTTTAATCAAAAGCAGCTATATAATGTCTTTATGGCATTTTCTATTAAACCAGAAACTTCAATAAAATTAGAATTAAAGCTCCTTCACAGGTAGTTTAATTCAAAACATGACAAAGTTTGGGGAATGGATCATTAAATTCGAACTGAAACAATCTGGAGAAACTATTTGTTTACCAGGTAGTAACTTGGAGCCTCTGTTTCAAGAAAGAGAAAAAAAAAAAAAACATCTTTTGTTTGCTGCTCCCCAAATCCAAAACATTCCTACTTTGACATTAAGTTCATGCAAAGTTTCCCACCACTGAATTCACATTCTTTCTACTGGGAAATGTGACAAATTACAACACTTTGTGTATTTATTAAGCCTTCAGCACATGCTTCTCATTTCAGAAGTAGGCAAAGTTCTCAGAACTCCGAAGCATTTCTTCACATCAAAGAATGAAGTCACGTTTTTTACCCAGTTATACTGCTCTCTCTCCCTCTTTATACTGGCTTCAAGTTCAAGCCTTCCAGGAATTTCAGAGTTATTTCATTTGTGGAGTTCAGGCATATGCTGAGAAGCTTTTAAAGAAGCAACAATAAAACCTGACCCTGCAGAGAAAAAAAAACAAAAACAAAAAAGGAACCAGTGAAACATCTCTAATTCCCTTCAGACAGGATTCAAGCATTTGAGCAACAAAGAAGTTATCCTTTCCTGTGTCGGCTTCCTGCTCTTCAGAATACGGTCACCATGATCAGCCTTGTAAAACTAAACTGGCCAGTCACACCACCCCAGGTCAGCCATTATTTCCCATGGCCCACAGAGGAAAAGACTCTGCAGAGAACAAAAGCAGTTCTCCCAGTTCCAGGAACCAGCTCGAGTAAAAGTTTTGACTGAAATACAACGTCCTCCTGTCTGCTCTGAGAACTACTTCCATAAGGTGTGCCAGTTTAAAAACACCTCGCTATGAAACTCGACATAGGATTACCTCCGATGCTTCAACTGTACTAAGGTAAATTACGGAAATAGAGTAAGCATTTACATGGACTTTACTTTTACACTTGCTACTAAGCATAATCCAGTTTCAAGAAATTTATTGTGAAGAGATGCCCCCAACAAGTATTGCTGAGTCCTGTCAGTAACCTGTGTGTGACCTCGAATTAATAAGAAGGATGAATAACTAAAAACTGCTTTTAAAAGTTGTAAAATTATAGTTTATCATTCTAAGCACTGCTCTAAGCTAGAAGAGAACATGAACAGGTTTGCATGCACTCTATCAAAAGGAATGTCTTATATGAACTGAAGAAGCCTCCCTTACATTCTAGGAACTATAGTCATTCCTGATTTCTGTTACCTTCAGCTACAAAAATGACATATCCAGCATCATCTAATTGACAGTAGGTTGGACGAGGTCCTTACTTATTTTGCCTGTATGGACAGTAAACAGGATGGTAAAAAAGGTGAGAAAAATTATCATAGGTCACTGTTGGAAAACTGCAGATATGTCCGGCCTCTTGGGGATCACTAGGATAGTCATTTGATGCTACCAACAGGCCCACTGGTAGTTTGAGAATAATACCCTGCTCTCTCAAATGTAAAAATGATAAGTTATGGTCTTTATGTGAAATACAGAATGAAAGCATCTCATTCCCACAGTTCAGCATGGCAGACGATTTGTAATTATGTGTGTCTGTTCCTCTTCTAAAGCACAGGGGAACCTTCTTAGAGTGGATGGTATCATAAATAATAACAGGGCATTTTCATAAAATGTTTTGGTATCACTCACTTGGCTGGTCCGACAGTTTTGACGACTTTGAACCATGCCTGGGAATGTCTGTCTGCATTTTGTGTAAGTAGGCTGTATGTATGTTTTTATGCGGACACTGCAGTGCTCCTTGTTGATTTGGGGTGGGTTATGTTTATTTACTTTTGTTGATGTTTACATAAAGTTATGAAAATGTAAACATTCATTTAAAAAGAAAAAAATCTGATGTTTTGGTTGTTTGAGTCTTCTAGCATAATAAAGATCCAAAACATAATACAAAAATCAAAACAGTGATGACAGTCAAAACCAATAATTGACAACTGCTTAATTGCAAAAAATATAAAAATTACTACTCCTTAACATGAAACTGTTTCAATATATAAATGTCATCAAATGAAAGGTTGTCATTTTATGATCTACCAGTACAAGATGGAGCAATTTATTTTTACCAATTTTATAAAGTCTTACATATGGGTTACTCGCAACCCATTATTGGTCAGACTCCAAACATGACAAAACTTGAGAGAGCAACAATTATTATTCTACACAGCAAGTACTTTTTATTTAGGAACTACATTTTTACTTAATTTTAATGTTTCATGGTGCAGGTATAGCAATAAAATAAAGTAAAAGTCAAATACTTTTTTACACTTATAAATAGAAATGTAATGATCATCTTACCATTTACAACACTTAAGTTTTTCCAACCACATAAGTCTATGATAAATATTTCACTTCAGACTCTTACACCCTTAATACCTTTTACACACCTGGCAAATCAGACAGAACATGATGGTATATACTCATGAAACATATATTGCAAACACCTGAACTGGATCTTCAGGTGTTTGCAAAACACTAGGCAAACATCTGAACTGGATGTTTACTTCACGATTAGACACCTGTAACTGATAAGTGTGCTTCTTTCAGGTACAAATTGCTCAACACGCTTGCAATGAAGACGTGACTGAGTGCTTGGATAGACGAAACTGGTTCGTCAGCATGCCTCTGTGTGTTTTTCCACAGCGTTAAGTCTTTGTGGAAATGTTCCAAAAAAGACATGAGGACAAAAGCATGAGAGTCCGGGATGTATTCATGGCTAAAGATTCTATGATTTCATCATGTCTGTGCTTTGTTTGAAGAAACTAATCTGAACTCTTTAAAAGGGGGGTAAGCTGACCCAGTTTACGTGGTGAGATCGTGAAAAGATAAAATGTGTCACCAAAACATAATAAAAGTTGTGCAATAAAAGTCTACTCTTAGTTCCCATCCCTGTTTAACCTGGTTTTACAGACTATAAAGAGGCACTGAACAGGACATGTTTTGAATTAAAATGCATAATACTGTGTTAATAAATACATTAGAACTACTTAGTAAGGTATTTTTGTGAAGAATAGGTGCTTAAAATGAGCCAAATCATCTTTGTATTTAAATTAATATCAAGGTACGTTTAACACAAATGTTTAACAGACCAAATCTAACTTGTGGGGAATATGAATGAATTATAACCCAAGGTCCTTGGGAACATAACTTGAATAGGTATCAAAATATCTCAAAGGGCTGACATTTTGTTAACACTATTAAGAGCTTACATAACGTGTACACTTCCTAACAACTGTAAATATACTTAAACATTGATTTTTCAGTAGCTTGTTTGTGTCAAAACCTATGTTAAAAAATAAACTACAATTGTTTACTAAGTCAGTTTGTGGTAAGGAATTAGTATTCATAATATTCTTAGATATGTTGAGCCAAATGCTGAGATGGGCACGTAACTTGCGTCGGCATCTCCGCACTAAACTGTAAAACATACTTAAACATTTTAAAAAGCTGTTTTACGCTTAATATTTTCTTGATAAACGCATTATAGCTGTTTGGTAAAATCGTTTTTGTAGGGATATGGGTTAAATAAGAGACATATTGAGAAAGTCGCAAATTTTGGTCTTGAACGTGAACATATATTCATATTTACTATGAAACATTGGGTAATGCTGACCTCTAGGCGTTAGGTTCAACCTAAACTTCTTTATTTTCTATCTTAGGTAGCTACGTGACTTGCATCGACATGCACACACGGACCTAATATCAAAACATAAGCGTAAAAATATACCTCAATATTAGCGTTACCCCATGCTTCACACTAAAAATAAAGATGCGTTGACACCCAATAACGTAACTATCAATATTTAGCATAAAACACACCTACTGTAACGAGCGCGTCAACTGACGACTTTTAAAAGTAACCACAGTATGAACTCGTACAATACAGACTGTCAAAATTACAACTACTTTTGAATTTTTTTTGTAAACATCTATTTTGAAACTTGAGAAGTACTACGCTAAACATGGCTAACCAGGCTAGGCCTACCTGGTTTCACCTGAGCTCCAGGTACGACCTGCATTTCATTTCCGCCCCCACGTAGCTGCTCCTGCCGCTGCTAAACATCAGCTAAGAAAGTTTCAACAACTACACGAGTCATTAAAAACAAAAGGCACTCACCTTTGCGAGAGTGTTTCGTCCAAATAAGCGGCGACAATATCCGTTAAAGTGCTAAAAAGCTGATGAGCCGACAAACTCTGAATAAATGTGTGTCAAGGCGCAGAGAGAGACGCTGAAAAAGTAGTCCACCAGTCCGGGAGTAAAATAAATAAATAAATAAGAAGTGTTGTTTTACAGCGCTGAAACTCTCATGTGACTTCTTCCACTTCGGACACGTCTCGCTCAGTTCAGCTGCGATACTGTTCCCACTGTGAGGCAGAAGCCACAGCTGCGGGCGGCGGTGGTGTTGAGAACTGACTGGTCGCTCCGTCGACTTCGGCACCTGAAATACTGGATTAGAGATGTTTTCAGAGCTGAGATGTCAAACCCCGCCTCTTCAACAACACTCGCTCTGCAGTCTGCCATGCTGCTGCTGCTGCTGCTACTGCACACCGCTGCCACGGCTACTGCAGGCTGAGACTCACGCAGTTACACGGTGGCTTACAGGCAGTTTGGACCCCTCTGTTCTGTAGGCTACTCTTAGAGCTGCTTTATACGCGCCTATTGCTGAAAAAACCTTTGCAAATCTACAGTCACGTCGCTTGAACTTTTTCCTCATTTTTATTGGTATTTAATTTGATTAACCAACCTAAAGTAGACCAGTTGTTTTCTAAAACAAAATCTGAAAAGTGTGGCATGCACACGAATTCGAGATTCGTTTGAGATATTTTATTAATCTCAAAGTTAAAATAAATATATTTGTAACTGGTATTTAAAAAAAAGAGTTCTAGATCCTGATGGCTGTGGGATCTCCTGTAGCAGTCTGTGTTGCAGCGACTCTCAAGAGGCTTCTTATCTGACAGAAGTCACTTAGCAGTCTCATGAAGAGGATGCACAGGGTTGTTTATGTTTTTAATTTGTTCTTTGCTCAATAATCTCCATGGGTTCCAGAGTGGTCCACAGAACAGACACAACCTTCTTAATTACCTTGGCGATTCGATACCCTTATCAAATTGCCAGCTCTGATGTTGCTACCCCAACAGATAGTCGCAGAAAACAGTGCACTCTCCACAACAGATTTATAGAAGATCTTAAGTCTCCGTTACGCGGAGCCCCTTAAACAGCATTCTCCGCAAATCTGTGACTTTCAGAAGCTACAGAGATCCACTGTATACTCAGAATTTAATCAAAAAATGTCAAGTGGACATTTTTATTTGTAAAAACTAAAAAAAAGAAAAACAATATTAATTGATTTTCACTTCAAAATGAATTACACTGCATTGGTCTGTTTTACATCAAATATCACTTAAACAAATTGTTTTAACATGAAAGGCATGGTATTCCTCGTTTATTAGAGAGGTTTTTGCTTATTTAGTCAGTAAGCAATCATGCGTTCGTAATGCTTTGGCATTTGAAGAAAAGCTTATGTGTCGCAGTGTAGTGGCCTGGATTAAAACATGCTTTTTGGGGTGTTAAATGTTTACCTGCATGGTTACACACCAACAATGTGTTGACAGCTCAGACACAGATGATAATTATGGAGGGGTGGAAAAGAGTCATGTAAGGCTCCGGTACCCAGACACCATCTGCCTGATCCTGTTACATAAAGAAAGAAACTGGAAGGAGAGTACAATTAAAGCATTTCTAGCCCCTCCTTTCAAGCACAAAAATAAATCCATGTCATGTACCACGACTTAAGCTGGTCACATCCCTTTTTTTATTATTTAAAACATATATTAATTATATTAAGTAGTTTGGAATGCTGCCAGAGCAAAGAGAGGCCATTCATCATGTGGGGTTATTGAAGCATCGAAGGTAATAAATTTAAATTCCTGGTGTTCGTGTGGGTTATCCTGATTATGAGTGTTAGCTGAATACTGCATAATAATCTTAACAGCAAAAAGTCTGCATGACTAATGGAGCACACACTGGAGAGTTAAGTTGCCATGGTCAGGTAGATAAATTGGAGAAAAAAAATACTTTTAAATGAAAAACATTAAAGTGTCCATAAGAGGTAAAATGTTAAATGCCCTTAATCTCTCTGTCTGTCTTCATTCTTACTCTAATGTGTGTTCCTGAGATATGAAACATGATCGAAAGAACAAAACCCTGGATGCTAGCGGCCGAATTGAGCTTCCTCTGTTTCGATATCAAGCTCAGAGCTCGCCAATGTGAGCAGCTCTGACAAAACCCACAACTGATTGAAATGGAGCTGCTGCTTCTTTAAATCAGAGGAGTCAGTTCATAAGGTCTTTGGAGGCCACTGCATACTTGTGCCTCATTTCCACTGAGCAGTACAGCACAGGTTGGTGTCTCATGGTCCACCTTAAATCTCAATTTTGGATGAGTGGAAGACCGTTAGTGGATAGCTGTTTTTTGGTTTTCAAAGGAGTAGGTGTCCTGTTCAGACAGCTCCAAGGCCTCTCCCTTTTGAGGTTTTCCTAGTCATATTCCCCCTAAAAGCCAATTCTACAGTACTGAGCCAAAGCACAAAACTATTGATGTACTTGTGTACGTATCCCGTGACTCGTCCGAGAAGTTAAAAGATAAAAATCACCATCAAATATGTAACATACTGGATACAAGTTTCTGGGATGAGCCTTCCTTGTTAAGTGATGGTAGCTCAGATTAGAGTTGCTGTTTCTCACAAAGCAGTGAGGTAAAAAAAGTTATTGATCAAGATGCTTCCTGGGCGACTCTCTATGGAGGGTTTTGTTATCGTCCCACTGGGAAAAGAAGCCCCTGGCAGCCTTGGATCTCACTGGAGGAATATCTGTTTGGATTTGGGAAGGCATATGGTCCTCCAGAGTGAACCAAGTGCCCATCACTGCAGAATACAGTCTGGGATGGAATCAAATGTGAGCTGAGCCCAACATTTATGTCCACTAACAGCTCAGATCCTAATGTGCGTCCAGCTGGCAGTAGATGAAGAACCTTTTCGCAAATCTTTATTGCTGCATTTGGTTATTTCAAGCCTAAAAGGTATAAAATAATAATTGAAAAATATTTTTAAAAATAAGAAGGGGTCAAAAAGTTTTATTAACTGCTTCTCAGTTGAACTATCACATAGTTTTGGTAATTTGGTGCGAAGCAAACTGTTGCTTAGCACTTTTGTGTAAGATTTAAACCTAATCTAAATCACAGTTGTTTGTTTGGCCATTTAAACTACAGAAACAATATGTCACAAGCCTAAAATGTGGCAGGAATTTATGTTAAGAACATAAAACTGAAGATTGATTGGAAGTATAATTAAATAATAATGCACGGCAATTGTTTTAATAAGCCACATGCTAAAAAGAAAAAGTCTCTGCTTTCCTATTATCTTTAATTCATTAGGATTGAGGAAATGGGCTGCCGTGATGGAGTGTGCACCGAGGGGTCACAATGTATCAGTATGATCCAGACTTTCCCCAGGAAGTACTTGAAAGAGCCCATTGAGGAGACGTTTCCCTCTGCACTTGTTTCCTCCAAGGACATAATGCTTCTGCTTCCTTTTAAAATAAAAAGGCAGCTCAAAAGAATGGTACTACAATGCTTGAGTGATGTAAAGCTTTTATGATTTTGTATTAACCTGTGTGCACTTTATCACCTAATTAGATATTTCATTGCCTACAGTTTGGCAAAACATTAAGAGACATAGAAAAACAAGGACTGCTGGTGTTACATTCCTTTTTGTTTACATATGGGTTTTTTTGGATGGGATTACCAACGATATTGCTCAGAGCACAGATTTACATCACATATTCCCCTCCCTTTCTTACTCTGTCTCATCTGTCTCATCTGAAATACAGATAAGACAGCTCTCAGATATTTTATTAAGCTATAAAAACCTTTCTTATCTGACCTTGGTAGACAGATTGAGATTAAGTTGCTGAATTTGTGCACTGTCAGCTTTCCGGCTTTGATTCGAGCCATAGGGCTACAAATGACTACATCATTGTGCTGATAAATCATCGCAGCTCTGCCTCATTTGCTCCGGAATGGTGGCATTTTGACCTATGTCACCAGCTGTACAGCTGTGTAGATATCGGTGTCATCATTTTGACTAATTGCCAAGAAAATCAAGTACTCATTTGGCTGCTTCAGTTGCTCAGTGTTGTGGAAGTGTTTGTCCTCTTGTTACCAGTGACCTTTTAATATCAGACAAAGATACCATGAGTAAATGCAAATTTCAGTTTTCAAATTCAAGGAAAAATATATCCAAATCAACCTCGTTCCAAGAAAAAAAGCTATTTTCTCCTTAAGTTAAAACATTGCAAAAGGTTTGTTTTGTTTGTTTTTGAGACACTCATAGGTGGAAAGGCTGTGCTTTCGATCATTTCCTGCTGCATAACCCAAGTGTGCATGAGCTTAAATCACACACTGAAGGTCACATATTCTCATTTGCAGAAGAGCATAAATTCTGCTCTTCTGCAGAAGAGCATGAATTCTGCTCTTCTGCAAAGAACAGAATTCATGTTTGGATCAACTCACAGACCATCAAACTACCAGCCCTATGCTTGACTGTAGGTGTAATCTTCTTTTTCTGAAGAATTTTCAGGATTGGTTTTAAACCAGGTGGAACCAAAGAAACTGAGGTCTGGAGTGTATTAGATCATGTTCTGCTTTGTGATCTACCAAAATTGTGCTTTGAGTAATTTTGGTAGGCTAACCAGTCCTAGAAAGGTTCACTAAGAAAATAACCTTTTATGTTTTTTTCTCGTCATCTTAGTTTAAACAGATAGGTGTAGCAAAAAGCATAAAAGGAAGTCTGTAGTAAGTGAGAAATTCCTCTTGATACCACTTTGAATGGCTTTTTAAATTAAGATTTATTTATCAACAACTTTGCCAGGTCTGCAACCTGACAGACAGCCACTGACAAAGCGTTGACTTCTGACCTTGTGTTTTCCCCAATGACCAGGAAAATACTTGCTGAACACAATAGGTAAACACAGCTCAAATGACAAACCTCCGTCCTCTTTTTGCCCGGGGTGCTATCTTTGCAGTGGCCAGTGTATTGAATCATTGATGGTTTTGATTGTTTCTCTGGGTCACTAAATTCCACTTCATCCCAAATGTGCTGAAGCTTTTGAGCGGTGGTATTTTTAGCACTGATGTCTGCCTTTTCAGTCAATACATACAGTACTTTACAGATACAGCTGTGTTGTATGAATGTGGAAAAGTCTGGCTTTTAGATAGCTGTGCTCGCAATAAATAACTGAAATGGACTTAACTTGACCAATGAAAAAAAAATTGCTATTGCTGTTAGAACATGAAGGATTGCTAATACATACAGAATACTTTTCTGTTCTAGTACTAGAAACACCAACATTTAAGTGCCTTAATCTGCTCCCACTTCAGCTTCAGTAATAATAAATGTCCTAGTTTGTGTGCGTGTTTGAGTATGCACAAGAATTTTGGATGCGTTTTAGTTTCATGGGAAATGCAAATGGATCAAGAGGAGCAGCTTGCACTGGTGAAAAAGTCATGTCAGGGCAATTTATTTTGACCAAGCGCATAAATAAATATGGAATATCTTTCTAAATAAACACTGGAAGGAGTTGGATTAATCTGAACCAACCAAGGTTAGACCTTTTATGTAATAGTTAGAGGGGTAAACAAGATTAGGAAGACTAAACAAAGCAAAGCTTCTAATGTCTTCTGTGAATACTATTCATTGTGTTCCTACCAAAGTAGTTTTAATGAGGAAAAGCACAAAGGTAAAAGCCTTGCTATTACGTAAGAGATTAAACATCCCCCAATGATACAAAGAAGGAGGTTTCACCTCTAAAGCAGCTCATGATATCTAAAATAGGATTATCATCTAAAAATATTGAGTATGCTTAGCTGTTTGGAAGAAAACAATTGACAAAAGTTTGTCAATCATTGGCAGTTTCACTTTTATTTTGAAGAAATGGGAGTCTGCTAGAGTAGCCTCAAGCTAACTAGCGTTTTCTATTAGCCTGTTTTTAGCATGCTAGGTTATGAAAATACATAACCTCAAAATGTTTTCAAAAAGCATTGTGATTTTTTATTTTTTGCTGTTTTGCTTTGAGCATCAATGGTAAAATCAGGTCTTTTGCTCATTAAGCACCAGCTGCTATAAGAAAGGTCTAGCAATGTCTCGCCTTAGTGCACTCTGACATTTTAGGGGCAACCTTGCATTTCCGCTAAACAGCAATCTATAGTTAGAAAACAGGAGAATACGAGGAGAAAACACAAAGTGCTGTTTTAGAATTTCAGCCTGTCTGTAGTTTTGTTTGTCATAAAAGAGGTTACAGTCCGTTATCATGACCATTTTTGACGGGCCACTCAGCAAACAGAAGAAACTGTGGACAATGACGTCGATTTTCTGCGCTGCTTTTGAATTGTTGCCTGCCTATAAATTTAGAAATGGCAGCTGAGGAAGTGAGTCTTCTAAATACTTCTAAATATTTCTTTAACATTAACAGCCACCTCATTGTAAGCCTGTAAACCTCCACTCTTTGCAGTGGAGGTTTACAGGCAATTTCCAATAAGATTCTTAGTGTCAAACCAGCGTATTAATCAGGCAATGGGCAAATAATAGGGGGTAGGTAAAAAATGTAACGCTTCTATACAGTACTACCTCCAGGAAGTCATCGTTTCTCAACAGCTGAGGGCCCAGACCCTCTATATGAAGCAAAAGGCTTCATATAGAGGCTTCAAATCAAGGACAAGAGCCTTGATTTTAACCAGGCTACTGTTGAAAAGTTATTTTAACATTTAGCTTCAACTATTGTTGACTATGACAACAATAGTTATATCCTAACTTCTGTCTCTCTGGGCACAGACAGATCTATTTGCATTAATATCAGTACCATGTTGTAAAGACTAAATTTCTCACAGCTGGTGAGTTGTTCTTAATCTGCACTTGGCCTTTAAAACCGCTGGTGATTGTAATCATAAAATCATGATAAGCTCAATTTTACATGGTTTCCAAATGAGCCTTAAATACAATGAAAATATTAAAGTATGACTCCAAGAGGAAGCAATATAAGAAAAAAAAAAAAAAGAAAAGTTATTGGTAGTTATCAAAGGGTGGAATGTACTTTGTGTTCTGCACTAGGAGCAAACAATAAAGTTCTTGTATAAGCTTAGATGTCTAAGCCTAAGTCAAACTGTGAGAAAAAAAAGTTCTTGTGGACTTTGAGAACTTTTAAACCTTTATCTGAGTTCTAACCACATAAATAAGAAATATTTGTAACCCAACAAGGCAAAGAAGAGGGAAATAGCTCCAAAAGTCACTCCCATTCTGTTTTGTTGTGAGTTACAGATACACCTACAAAATAAAGCTTTTTCCAGGGAGTCGTCAGCTTCATTCACACATGCACTCACATTTTGGTGTTTTTTGGTGGTGGATTTTTTTTTTCCTTCTATCAAAGAGAAGGTACCATTCAGAGTGACTCGATCAATAGAATTAAGGTAGATTCAACAAAAATGGACTTCAATCAAGTCACCTTTTAGGGTTTAAAAGTAAATAATTTTTGATAAATGTAAGACAATGAAAATGTTATCGTAAAAGAAAATATGCTTAAACCCATTTGACAATAAGTGTGTGACAAACTGTGGGAAAATCTAAGCAGTGTGAATTTGGTGGCACAGTCATTTTGGTTCTTTTAATCATCATTTTGCTTATGACTGACTTTGATATTAGTAATAAAAATCACCTTGACAAAAGTTCCTCCCAGCAATGGCTTTCATATGAAGAGCCTTTCCACTGTCATTCGAATGGCATTTTTGTCATCATGATGATTTTGCAGTATAACAATACAGGCACAATGACATCACAGCATTAGTAACATACCGAACAATAGAGAAAGTGAAGACCTTTCTTTGTCTGTACCCATTTCTGTGCTCATTTGCATTTTCTTCTTCACCCCCAAGTTGTTGTTTTGTTCCACACTGTTTTAGTTGCAGAAAAGTGGATGACATGAGCACATTCCTTCCCTTTCTTTCCTGCAACTGACCATGTTTCATTAATGCTGGAGTGCAGCCAAAGGGGTGACTGTGATATATTTCACTGCTGTGTCTGTTGTTTCCACGGTAGCTACAGCACACAGGAAAGGCATGCTTCGGTGCAGAGTGTAAGGAAACCAAAATGCTTCTTATTTCCCCCGCAAAAAAACGTAACCAGAATGTGGTAGTTGAAATAAACTAATTTAATGGAACCCGTTGTTTGTTTTGGATTAAAAAGTTTCCCCGTCACATTTGTATTTCAGCTTATTTAGCCATCTGTCCCTGTCGTGGTCGTCAGGTGCTAATTCTCGACTGACCATTCACCAAACCAAGAAGGTTAACACATATTGAGCATTAAGAATATAGATGAGGCCCCTGAGGCAAAGATACAGAAGCTGGATTACTGTGAGAAAGCACATCTATAATTGGTCTCAAGGGCTTGGTGAGTAAACAGGAACACTGTTTTGAAAGTTAATTTCACTGTAGAGGATACACACTTCCCAATGTGTGCATGAGGGTTCTTCAGACAAGCTTGGTTCAAGAGTGGATTTTATTACGATAATTTATGCACTTGGCTGAACTATAACGTTGTACCTTTAAAGATATTCAGCTAGAACCTAGTTTAAAAAAATAATAATTCATGGGCTTCCAAAAACAAGCACAGCCACAAGGACTGTTTGTTGATGTTAGGTGTGCAGAAATTCTCCTAACTAAAAGCTGACAGGACAGGAACACTCCCAAATTCTCTCTTCAGTCATTTAACCTCCTTGCCTTTACACCCCCACACCTACCCTCACATCTCACCACACCTCCACACTTAGTTTTATTATTAGTGTTTGTTAGTTGCAGTACCACACAAAGCATAGTTCATAATTGTGAAGGAGCAGAAAAACAAGGCATGTTTTTTATTTTTTATTTTTTAATAATTAAAAACAAAAGAAAGATGTGGCATCATGACTGAACCTTTTACAGCATTTACAGTTGCACTTTTTTCCTCATCTAGAGACTGATTTTTCTCTTCCTGCAACCCTGCAAAACAGTCTAAGCTCAGTCAAAATGGATGGAGAGCCTCTGTGAACATAATTTTTCCAAGTCTTGTCACAGGCTCTCAATTGAATTTATGTTTAAGCTTTGACTTGGTCAATCCAAAACATAAATACGCTTTGACCTAAACCAGAGGTGTCAAAATCAATTTCATTTTTGTCACATCGAGATCATGAATCTCCTAAAAAGGGCCGGTTGGGGCAGAATCTAGTGATGAAACGACCTATTAACAAACTGTATAAATGTAAATGAGAACCTCTTATAATTAAATAATAGAGAACAACCTTTTCACATTGAAGGTAATTCGACACAATAAAAAAAATAACTGATTTGATTAGGCTCATGGCATAACTCAAGTTAGCACAACTTAACTTTATGTGGCAAGAGCACCTCATAAAGAGCTGTGTCAGGCCAGATTTGACACTCTGCACTTTGTAGATACAATGTGTAACAATGGAAGAATCTTAATGCTTTTTAACAAGGCAGTGTACACCGAATCAGATTAAACTTACATCTTGAGACTGCCAAGTGTAATATCTGTTAATGAACAGTGCAGTGAGTTCCACAAAAGTTTTTGTTTTTTGCCTAGTTGAAAGAGCAATAACTTCCTGCCCTTGTGGATGCTTCACAGCACATTTGTTTTCTTGTCGGTCCATGCGTACTTAAAGGACCCCTTCTGGGATATCGGCTGGCCGAGTCAAGTGGCTTGGGCCTTTTAGCGGTTGCATGTGTCAGCAGCATACAGCAGACTCAGCGCTCAGTGCTGAGTGTGCAAATGGAAACCCGAGGGAGTTTGAGCTTTAAAACATGACACTGACTGCAAAGGCAGCAGGGCTCATTGTTATGCGCCGATGAAGATACAGAAGTCTGGTGGAATCAGATGGCGCGTGGTCACACAGGAAAACCAGGAGGGGATTTGTGAAGCAGAGAAATTCAACACCTCTCAACTTTTGCACCTGTTGAACGCAGAAAATCAGACTGTTCTCCTTTTGTCAGGTTTCATGTTACATAACAAGTGGTCATTTTACACTTGGATGCCCGTCAGGTGTGTGCGATTATATTCCCTTAGTGCAGAGTCGCACACTCTGCTTTGCTTCAGAGAACAATTCAAGCACAATCCCGTGTTGGGGCCCTGGACGTGTAAAAATCGGATGGTATTTGTATATGCAAACTGTATTCTGTATTCAAACTTGTTTGTAATTCCTTATATAATTTCTTCCTTCCAAGTTCTGCCTTTTTTCTTCCTTTCTCATGTCTTCCCTTCTTTCCTTGACTTTCACTCCCCGTCTTTCCGTCTTTCCTCCTTAATTTCCCAACCAAACTCTTGTGGTTTTTGAGGGTCAGCTTTCAAAGCCCAACCTTGACAGAAATAAAAAGGGGCGTCGTATAGGCGGGAAAGTTAATACAGTTCCAAGGGCCCCTGACCAACAGGGGGCCCTCCACAATTTTCTTTTTTTTTTTCTTTCTTTTTTTGTTTTTTTTATTGTTCATAAAAAAAATTTAAAATAGGGCCCTGTCAATTACAAAATTAATTATATTGTGTTTTCGAAAATTGTTTTTAGCAGGAGAAATTAAATGTTACCCCTCCCAGTCCCAGACCAAAAAGCAGACATCCACATTCGCCTGAACCTCCCCCAATCTGCATGAAAAGGCTGGTTCCTGCTTGGAGCTTGACGGTGACAGTGTTCAGCAGCAGTCAGTGGAAGACAAGAACGACTGTGACAGTTACTATGCTGCTGAGAAAAATAATAAAGTTAGGTTTTCAAAAAAATAGAGAGACAGAGAGTCAGTGTCAATTTGTAACCCAGTTTTTCTCCGAGAGGTGAGAAGGCTGTGTGAGTTTACCAACCAATCAGCATAGTTAGCTGAGCTACAGACTACTGTTTGTCTTTCACTAGCATTTAATGGATTAAAGAAATAAATTACCAACATATTCATATATTGAACTTGCCCTTGTACCTTTTACCACACTTAACAGATGAGTCAGCCAGCAGCAGCTATAACCCACGTCCCTCCTGACCTGTCTTCTGAGTGAAATTAAAGCTGCAGTCTGTAACTTTTATATAAATATTTTTTTTTACATGTTTGTTAAAACTGTCATTATGTTGTAACAGTATGGCATGAGAGATAATCTGTGAAAAATCTATTTCCTCTGTCTTCTCCCAGTGCCATCTAGAAACAACTAATCAGAGACAGGAGAGTTTTAATGCTGTCAATCACAATCTCATGTGGCTGCTCATCCCTATGCTGCAGCTGACGCGGCCATTCACGCGTTGTGAATGCTCAGTCTAGTTAGGATAGCTATCAATGACAGCAGATAAATATTTTTCCTGTAAGGATAAGTTGTTTCTCCCCCATTAGCATATTTAGCAGTGAGTGGATGAGATTGATTGACAGCACTAAGACCCTCCTCCTGGTTCTGATTGGTTGTTTTTGGCCAGAACGTTGCATTACTTTAGCCAGTAATAGTAGCTCAAGAAGCAGGTGGAGGAGATTGATTGATTTCACAGATTATCTGTCTCATAACATACTGTCATGACATGGTGTCAGCTTTAACAAATATGGAAAAAACATATTTTTTATAAAAGTACTGCAGCTTGAATAAAATGCAACTACATAGCATTTTTTGAGGAGTCTGGATTGCTTTATGTCTGTTTTGCAAGTTGCCTATGACTGTTGCTCGTGGGGAGAAACATTTGAGTAATTTAAAACTAATAGAAAAAAATTTAAGCAACCTATTTGCATATTGTGTGTGGACTGTTGCATATAAAATTCATGAGCAGTAAATATGGTCCTAGTATCAGTATTGGACCAAACAAAGCAAGGCAGTTGCAAGCCTTTAAAATTGTGACACTTTTGATGGGTCAGATAGACTCAAAAAATTGCAACAGTAGCTGCGCAGGGGGGCCCGATTTAATTTTTTATCATAGAGCCCAAGATTCCTGGCAGCGCCCCTGGAAATAACTATAATGAATTCATGGTGAACTTTTCTATCTATAATTAAATGTGGGATTTGATGTGGATTTGAGTGTGGAAAAGTAGGGAAAAATCTCAAGAAGGGTGCTTATATTCCCACAATTCATGTAAATAATTAAACACTAAACAAACTCCATGCGGACAAATCCAAGTCCATTCCCTTATTTGTGCAGCATTCATGCCGAGGGAAACGAGCTGGAAGGGAAACTGGCTGCAGATTAATTATCAAATCATCTGGGTTCCTCAGCTCTCAGCCTCTGCTCCACTCTCTGCTAATAACATTCCCACTGCTGCATTTTTATGCCCCCCGATATGCAAAAGTTCAAAGAGAGTTCACGTCTCCTCTTTGATAAACAATGCTGGATGTTTTCTGTGGTCCTTGGCAGAGCCGGTGGCACCGGCTGCACTGCGCTGCCAGCGACTTTGTGGAGTGTGCTGGCCGGAGGAATTCAGCAGGACTAGGATAAGGGCGTGGCACCAGGAGCTGCACATTCCAAAGGCCCTCTGACAGAGCCGAGGAATGCTGACACTGGACTTAGTAACAAGCCTCTAAGAAACATGAGACACATTTCCTAACTCAGTTTTGGAAACACAGCGGCCATGACTTGCCGTTGAGAAACTCTTCACACAAAGCTGCAGCATTCTTCCAAAGATTCAAAATATCTGGTGTCAAAAAAAAAAAAGGTACCACAGTCATTTCGATGGAATTTTAATTTGCACATTCACTGTTTTGTTTTTCTAATGAAGTTTTTCGAAAGATACCAGAAACTTCCTCCCTTCACAGCAACCTCTCCCTAATAAAGATTTAAACATTGTTTTGACTATTTCATTTTTTTACATAATCCAAAGAGATCGAAAGATGAGTCATGCGTTATGTAGTTATTTCTCATTAGAGTATATTTTGTAAGACTTGCCAGTGTTTGCAAAGAAGCTAGCAAGACAAGTCTGTACAGTCACTTGTTTGTACAGTCATTTTTCTATAAAAAGCTGTCGCTTGAAAAAATTTTAATAAAAATTTATTTAATGAAATGTTATTGTAAGTTGGAATACTTGATCAAAACCACCAGCCCCCACCCCTACAAACAGGATTTCCAAACACAAAAATAATCTGTACAAGACAAATGACTGCTAATCTATTTTAATCATGTGTTTACAAAAAGGCTGTTATGTGTGATCTGGGGTTTAGAGTGGCCTTTCAAGGAGCCTAAATCAGACCCTCCAAACAAGCTGTGTTTGTGATTATTATCCTGTTGGTACACGCCTGTGTTTGCAGAATCTCAATCATCTGATCCAAACGTAACCGAACTAACAACACTCACGGGTTGATTATAAATACTGTGCTGTATTCAAATACAATTGGAGATCCAGTCTGTCACAACTATACTCTGAATGTTCCTGACCTTTATCTTTTGCATCAGTTTGAATCTTATCTCCTCATCCCACTTTGATTTCATTTTGCCTTATTCAGCTATGCACCACATGGGTTCACAAAGACCAAGGGACCTCATCTACAATTAGAGCAGCTTAACAGGCCAGAAAGCAAAGGTTAATGTGGTACAAAGAGAAATGTCAGAATAACCTTGACATGGTTGCAATCGAGATATCCACGGATAAGAGTAGAGAAAAAGAAAACCTCAAAAGATATCCAGATATTAGTTACTGCACTAAGAAATGTGTTTTATGCAAAACTTTACTGATCAAGCATACAATTCTGAATGTATTAGAAAACAAATTCTGAAAATGTTCAATATAAAACAATACATTTGATGTATAGTGTGATGAAATAAATAATTTTTATATTTATTTTATAATAGTGTGTCTAAATGAATTAAAGTAAACTCTGGATTTATTTGAAAGCCTTCCCCAACAGCATAATTTGGCTTCAGTTGCTCAACAACCAAGGTGTTGACTTGGCCTCCAGATTTCAACAATCTGAATCCAAACATGAATGTTTGAAAAATGATGCTCCGACCAACAGAAACCCAATGTCCAATGTCCAAAAACCCAATGATTTAAAGGTTTTGTTGCCAATTTCATGGTGACAGACTCCACAGGGGTCTTGGTCTTGTGTTATCAGTGGTTTGGCACTGCTGTTGAGTTGGTGGTAATAATGTTTACCCGATTGTTGCATAATAGTTACAGAATTCAAACTAATATCTGCAATTTTCCCCACATTTACTATATGACAGGGAACAAATAAGTGGTAGAAACCTGTGAAAACAATAAAGGAATTTTCTCTTTAATTAGGAAGCAAGCTTCAAAGCAACTGCAGTGAACATGAACTATGACATTTTTAATCTAATGGGAAAGTAAATCATGGTTATATTTTATGTAAGTAGGACAGTTTCTTAAATTGCTAACAAACTTCAACCACAGCCTCATCCAACCTGGAAGCATCTTAAAGCCAGCCTGTTATGCATAAGAAATCTCCTGCGGTAATGAAACAGAGGGGGACGGGATAAGCGTCTGGGCACAGCTCATCGAGCGGCTCAGCCATGAATCCCAGCCCAACAACCGGGTGCTGCCGCAAGGTGAAAGACACATCCGTCAGGTCGCTCGTGTCACTGGAGCAGATTTGATTTGTCAAGATGCAAGACCTTGAGGCATGCAACACTGGCTCACATGCATCTTCTGCCTCCCACACAACACAATGTGAGACGGTAGCGCGCAGAAACTCAACTGCGAGGTCAGTGTCGCTCACTCTGCCACTCTGGGAGCATGCTATGAAACCGGCTGCAAAGCTGTAGTTCAAAACAAGAACATAAAGATAAATCTTATCATCACCATCATTAAACTACAAAGAAAACAAATCTAAAGATTGCTTCTGTTGTATTTTGCCTCACTTTATTTTGAGAAAAGCATTGTTGTGAACATTACAACATACAACATACAATCTCACTTTATTCCAATACAGCTTCTTCTTAAGGTTTTCTCATTTGTTTCTCTGAAACAAATGTCACCATGCCCACAATAACCTTGGGTGAAGCTGCTACTTCCAAAGCCTCCCCTGTGATGTTTCTGCTTGGGTTCAAAGGTCTTCTGACTCAGGGATGAGTGTGGGCTCGAGGGAGACATTCGGGAGTGTGACTGAGCCACCGGTTGACACCCACCCTAGAGCCGCTCTGTTGAAGGATGGCCGGTTCGGAGCACAATCCCCCTGGAGAGCGGGGACCTCTGGGAACGTCTCCACCTGCAGCGCTGCGATGGGGTCGGGTCTCGGCGCCTTGCTGAAACCTCCGAAAGGGGTTGCCACCCTGGAGGTGACAGAGGGACGGTGTTAATGTTGGCTGCCATGTGCTAATGAGAGTCACTGCTGTGACATTTGAAGTTGTGTAACTAATTAAAGCCAGGATGTGACCAGGGGGTGTTCTGTAACTTTGCATTGGATACAGAGAGGTACACAGCATGTTAGGTGTAGGCAGTGTTCTATATGATTAAATCGAAAAAGGTAAATTGTTACAAAATGCAAAAATTACACATGTTTAACTTATAAAATGCTAGACTTTGGAATAGTAATATTTTGGATAATGATAGCACACTGCAAGATGGCCACAAGGAGTGAATTTGGAGAAATATGTCTGCTGTTATTAAGTAAAAGAAAACATGAGTGAAAATATTAAATCGATAAATTGTATATCTATCATGTAATTGGATGTTATTAGATGTTTTTGGTTTTATTGGGAAGCTTCTTTTTCCTAGAAAACAAATTACATAAGACCAAAGTCTGCTGACACCTAGTGGGGAAACTGTAGAATGCAAACAGGTGAAGCTTAATCCCATATTTAATTTTCAAGAAATTATTTATTATCGCTATGTAGTTTAAATATTTTTAAAAAGATAATTAAAGGGGATGTATAAAATATACTAACATCTGGTGGTGACGTTTTTAAAATGCATCTATCTAAGCATATTCATCTGATTTGTTATTGATAAACTAGCTGCGTAATTAAATGGGCCGTGTGGGACTCCGCTGACTCATAGTGGTGAAGTTGCAGATTGCATCCCACTGAATGTGTCCTACATTACTGAGTAAATTTTTGGAAAATAAATAAATGAAAAAATAAATAAGTTCTTGATATGTTAAGTAGAAATTTCTAATAAATTATAGAATTAAAGGGACAGACTCATCACACTACTATTCAAGTAGAAAGTTAATATACCGCAATTCACTCTTAATAACCTAATAGTAATAGATTTAGGAAATATATTAGAAAGATTTAGTCTAAAGAAATTACCTCATGAAAAGAACGGTATGTGAAATCTGACACCTAGTGAACTAAATATGCCACACATAGTGGATTAGTGCACACAGTCAAGCAGTGGTAGGTGTATGTATGGATTAAATAATGTAAATCATCCTTATTTCAGCTGTAGTACCCTCCTGATGAGTGCTACCTGTTGAAGCTTTTGTATCCTGGCAGGTTTGTCTGGGGCTCCAGTTCCGGCATGCGGGAGATGGGCATGTCAGCCAAAGCAGGGTCACTGATGATCGCCTGCTCCCAGGGCGAGTGGTATGACTTCGGCACAGCTGTACAGTTGAACTTCTCTGGAGGGATGTCCTTCAAAGGACCTCCATATCCTGAGCAGGTCATACAACACAGATATGAATTTTATTAATTTTTTTTGTGCATTTTTTAATCTCTCATTTTCTTTTTATATGCTTTCGAAAATGCAAACAATAAAGGAGGACAAACGTTATTGTACGGTGTCTGGCAAAAGAAGCTGTTCTCCTTGAATATTTTCACAACCACAAACCTCATGTCACAATCCTAAAATGTTTGGGATTTGGCTTTCTTTTGTGTTTGTATTTTGATAATTTCTTTGAGGTTTATTTACGTTCTGTTAACCTGGTAAAAACAACTCCGTAATGAGGGTTTCGGTTGTCTGCTAATGAGAAACAATTGCTTCTTGGACGTGTGGACTCTTTAGAAGTTTTAAATGTTACGCAATCGCTAACGTTTGTATTTGACGTATGCAATGCGCTAGTGTCTATGCTATGAAGTTTACCGGAAAGTTCATATGACGTAAACAATCATCCCCTGCTGTGAAGAGAAAAGTGCTGAACTGAGTGAGACACGTTCACTTCCACCACTGTCATTGCTAAAACTACGGGCAGACTATAATACTAAAACAAGGCCGGAAAATGATTTCTCGTTCACAACTTCTCCTTCTTTTCGCTGATTGGCCTGGTAGGAATTCCACTGGAGGAATCCAAGTAAATGGGAGAAACCACAAACTGTGCTGCAAGCGAGAGTTGAATTGAGCGAAATCGTGCAGAAAGGGAATGGCCACCCTAATGTTCTATAGACATTGTCATATTATGTATTATTGCTCAACAGGTCTTGCTATGTTATATTGTGTTCATCAGTATGGCTTTTAAGATTTTACTGCATTTTCTGTACTTAGTTTGTTCATTATTCCTTTGTTCTGCCATAATAAGCCTTCTCTGTTTACTGAGGAGAGTGCTGAGGCACGATCAGGCTCTAAAATTAGATCTCATGCTTTGAACTTGTTTTGAACTTCAGACAGGGGACAGTTCAATCCATCACGTAAAAAACAAACAAACAAAAAAAAAAAACAATGCACACCACACTTCAGTTTTGTTAGTGGAAAAAAGGGAAACATATTCATCATTTTCTTTCCGCTTAACAAATTATACAATATGTTGTGTTGGATGATTACATAAAATACCAATAAAATAAATTGTTTGTGGTTGAAATGGGGAAAAATATGAAGAAAGTTCAAGCTGTGGCAATATTATTGCAAAAAAAAAAAAAAAAAAAGAAAAAAAAGAAAAAAAAATGTGTTAGAGGTTTTGTTTGAACAATATATCAACTTAAGATTACTTGCAGATGATAGAATGTGTAAAATGTTCACGTGGGCGTGTGATA
The DNA here is from genome assembly GCA_010277075.1 of Poeciliopsis retropinna. Lineage (NCBI taxonomy): Eukaryota > Metazoa > Chordata > Actinopteri > Cyprinodontiformes > Poeciliidae > Poeciliopsis > Poeciliopsis retropinna. Next base: position 8,197,118 of record VMRM01000019.1, read on the forward strand.
TTGCTGTTTTTGTTAAAATTCACAGCAAAATAAAGAGGCTGGGTTAAGCATGCATGTCTCCTTGCTTTGAACATGGATGTTGATGGGGAGAGGCCTTTCCAAAGCATTATCCTTCAAGCTCAGCGCTTCATTGAGGGGGGGCAGGGGGGGCTCAACCGTTATGCAATGTGCTGGGGGTGGCGGGTTGTCTGCTCACCTCCTAACCTCATACAATGAACAATTCCCCCTCCTTTCCTGAGTTTATGTTTCACCCTGCAGGAAGCAGGAGGGAGCAAACAGAACTGAAGGGGAAGTTTACACATTTTAGGAAGAATCTGTAACAAAGCACTGGGTTATTATTATTATTATTATTTTTTTATTTTTATTTTTTTGAAGAATACTGTAGCAATGGTCAAACATTTGACTGATATTTTTTCTTGCACAACCAGCTGATTGAAGACAGAGAGAAACAACGATTTCTGAAGAAGAGTTTAATATTTATGACCACAGTCTTATTAAGAGCCTCCGAAGCTTCAAATTAAAACGAAACATGCACCTCTGTGGGAGTTGGCGGTGCTATTTTAAGACTTTTTAACCATTCGACACCGTGTGCACTTTGGCCCGGTTTCTGCAACAGCTGGAGTGACTTCATTCAGATACAGTAGGGATGGTGTCTGGTCTAGAAATAACTGGCCCTACCCCATCCCAGGATGCACTCATCCTTAATGCAGCGTTGGTTTTCTGTCTGCTGGACTAAACTTTAGGACATGAAGGGAGGATGTGGGCGCAAAGCAGATGGTATCTGTGACCGGAGAGGCAAACAGGAAACATGTCCTGTGGGGCAAAACTCAACAAATTTTTAAAAAGATGTTCAAGGCTGATAGGGAGGGGAAAGAGGTTAAGAACTATAAAACCCTTGGACAAAGAAAGGAATGTGAAGGCGGAAAACAAAGCAGAGGAATGATAAAAAGAAAAAAAAAGAAAAAAAAAAGTGTAATCATATTTTTGCCTGAGGGCGGCAGATTCCAGGCAAGGAGAAACTGTTTTGCTTTGTGATCAAAGCCTGCGTCAGGGCAAACAATGAAAACGGTTGAATCCTTATCAAAACAGGGAACATCCAGTACTCTGTGCACGCCACGTCCTCTCGGCGTCTCCACCCGACGCAAAAGCTGCATTGTACACTTAATGCATATGTAATCAGAAATAAAATAAAGTAAACGAAGCTTGTTCAAAGTTTATTTTGACTGAATTATGGAAATAAAATAAATAATCTCACTGGGACATTCACTGGTTGCAAGAGAGCAGAGCGATGGAACAGGGCTCTGCCAGACACTTTTAGCCACAGCATATCAATAGCACATGATTCCACAGGGTCCTTGAAACATGTTGCAGTGTACTGTATCAGCAATGTTACTGACCCGGCGCGATGCAGTCCGGATTTGGCACCATTGTGGCATCTGATGCATTGGATGTCACTTGACAAGGCTGCACGACACCCAAATCATTCCCACCGCTGGTGGTGGGGTTGAACTCGGTCTGGAAAACTTCTTGGCTCTGTAAGAGAGATCAAAGACATGGAAAAAGGTTGGTTTTTGTTTCGCATTAATCTTTGTTTTTAATCAGTATTTTTGCTCAAAGTCCTGATGCCCTATTTTCAAATTCTGGTGGAGTCCAATATATTTTTGGTATTTCAAAAACTCTATATATTCAGCATACAAGGCTATAGGGCCTTTAAATGGATCTGGCCCACAGCATCACCGATCCCCCTTTATGCTTAGCAGTGAATATCAGACCACTCTTTGCTGATGTTCTCTAACAGTTGGCTTATATGTATATATTTTTTTCCTCTGCTCCATCCTCCAGGCTAGTGGTTGGTTTGTATAATCAAGAAAAACAGACTCTTACTTACCAAAAAGTCAAAAACAAAGAGTTACATTGGCTTTAAATTGATTATTATGGGTGTAATGATCTTAAAAACACTCATATCTCCCTGATACAATGTTGTTTTCAATAACTGTTAGAGTTCAGGATGGAGAAATGAAGGAAATCAAAGTGTGTTAAAGGTTAGATTTGAGGTGCTTTTCTGCTATACAAACTGGACAGGTCTTGTGGGTATATTTTCCACTTTTGATTGTTACTTTTTATTTTTTCTGGTGAGTAGATAAAATACATTTTTACAATTTTTACAGTCAATTCTCTGTCAACTTTTTGACACATTGTTTTCTTGGCTCGGGATGAATTATACTGGAGCGTTGGCTCTCGGCTTTCATCCATCGGAAAGATATTTATGATGATTTACTCTGGGACTTCCTCAGGAAATGTTGACAACTTGAAACAAAATGCCCCCATCGCCCAGAGCAATAAATAAAGCGAGATGTGGGAGTCTTTCTTTTCAGTTCAATGGTAGGGGGTTAAAATCTTACATATGGCTAAAGCAGAATAATTATCTTATTTACAAAATTCAAGGGGGCAAAGTAATGTATACAAAGCTAACAGTGAGGGAAAAGGAAAGGGAGGGAACAAGAGCTCTATCATTTAATTAAATGTAACAAAGAGAAACTTGGTGTGCCTTGATTGTATTTTACAAGAGACGGGTCAGGCAAAGAGGAGGAAGAGCAGACTTGGCACACATGAAGCACATTAATAAGGATACTCATGTCCTGGTGAATTATATATAAATGTAACTAGTTTTAGGTGACTCTGTTTTAGTGACTGGATTACATCACCACACGCAGGCCTGGCATAGTTCATTTTACTGACTGAGGTCTTGTATTGACGAAGGCATTTATAAAAACGATACAGAATTTCTAAATCTTTTGACAAATATACAGTTGTTGAAAAACTCACAAGTGGGGTTTCTAGACACCTTGTTGCTATCATTTTATGTCTTTCGCTGTGATTTTGAGTGTTTTCTGCCTTTGGGATAGGCTGTCAAGCAAAAGATCACAATGTAAAACTGCTTCAACACAAAGTTATTTCTTAACCCGTTCATCTAGGTGGAGAAATTAGTCATGCTATAATTCAGCAGAATAAAGCTAGTACATTCATTGTATGTTGTTTTTATTAAAATTGTAATGGATGTCTTATTTTGTAATTATATTTCTACTTCGTTTGTTTACTCAAGCAAAAAGTTTAATTTTATGTGCACAACTGTGGCCTAAGAAATGCTTTACTTCGATGGAGAAAGAAAGGGAGCTGTAAAACAAAATTTAAGAGGACGCAAAAGAATTTAAAAAAAAAACTAATAAACTAATTACAACATTCACCAAAACATTATACACACACAAAAAGTGATTTTCAGAGGTTTTTATCAATGCTTTCTTCTTAAACTGTGGTTTATCTGCAAAAGTGTTAAGAGACTTTTCTACATTTTTGCTGCAAAATAAGTTTTTCAATAAACTGAAGCTGAGTTTAGGAGAACTTAGGAGATCCTGAAGACATGATAATCAGGATGACTTAAAAAATTGACTTGAAACCAGTCCACAAAACCCATATTTGTTGACTCATCAACAAATATGGGGAATTTGCACTGCACTGCTCCCACAGTACATATTTTCCCACAGCAGCATCTATCTGCTATCCTTGCTAAACTCAGTAATTAAGAGCTTGTGCCTCAACTGTAAAAACTGTTTTTGCACGTAAGCTTTTGTTTAAATTAAACAATCTGACAGTAGGGATATTTTGTGAGAAGCCGTGCTGTGACTTTATCCACACTTTAAAGTCAAAGCTCTGTACTAACACTGTATAATATTTATGATAGGGTGATTACAGTTCTATTACAGTTACACTTCTATTCGTGTTTTTTCCTTACATTTAGCTGGTTGTTGGTTTCATTATGGATGCTCTCAAAAGTGTATTTTTCAGAGCGTCTCTGGCGCATTTTGAAGAGTCGGGAGCCCCGGTTGGAGGCGAGCGACAGCTCCTCCAGCATGATGTCTTTAGGAACACTCACTTTCTTCCCAAGGTCCATGTGTGCATCTGTAAGGGAGTGAGAAGAAAGTTTATTAGATATTCTGTGCATTTGTGCAAAAATGGTGATCAGACCACTTTTGCCTGTTTTTATACAGGCAACAGTAGCAAAGATGTCCATACCTTTTGAACTTTTTCCTCAATTCTTTAAATCAAAGTATTTTATTAGGATTTTATTTTTCTGATGACCACATTCCTCTAAAGTCAGTAACTCTCATGCACTTTTATTCATCCAAGCACAATGACATTTTTAGTTTATCAATTGGTTTCAATACGTTTGTACTGTTTGTAAGTCGACGGATGTATTTTTATCAACTAATTTCTCCTCTTTGATTCATGATTATGACCAAGTTTTGCTTCTTTTACTGCTTTCTTCTTTCCTGCCATTCATCTTCCCACCAATGATATATAAAAAAAATTTTGGATCAGTTTTTTCTTTTGTCTTTTCTGCAAGAAGAAAAAAGAAGAAGAATATGTATTGCACCTTATGTTTCCCATTTTGCCTGGATCCTTTGAGCCATTTTGCTCCAGAATGTCGAATCCATTTAGTGTTTCTTTTATACCTAAGAGCTTTGCATGCAGGTAAAACTTAAAAAATAAGCGAGACCTAAAGGTATTTCCCCGATAATCAGCCGGTGCCTCGACTTGGTAACTTTGATCTAAATTACTAATTTTGTTAGTAATTTGTTTGGCATTTATTAGTAGTTCTTCATTGCCAAACGAAAACTATTTTTGCACAATATGCAACTACTTTCAGAATGATGAGGTTTCTTCTCTGCACAACAACTCATGTCTGCCGTTTGTTTTGCAGTTAGCTCCTCATGCTACTGCATGCTGATCATGTAGATGTCACAGGCCTGCATCTAAATACGAGATCTATAATTTGCCAGAATAACTTTCAGCTGTCAGTAGCCTTCAGACTCCCCCCACCCCCCCAAACCTACAGAGCACAGTTGTCCTCCCCCTGGAATAACATGTTTGAAAGACAAAGACAAAGGGATTATTTCTTGGGCCTATAAACACATTGACTTGTTTGTTTGTTTATAGTCAAAGTCGAACATGAGAGAGAATGTAAATGGATAAAATGATTGGAATGTGAGGTAAAACAAAAAGAACTGACTGGTCAAGGTGAGGATGTGTCAGATAGGTACCTTCCTGGCCTTGCACCTCTCTGCAGATTGCTGCTGCCTGCAGTTTCCTCTCCCTGGTTGTCATGGTGGAAAACTGCGACATGATGGCTGCCCCTGGGAATTTGTTGCTGTGAGGCACAGAAAAGTCACAGGAGACACCTCACATCAGTACAAGCTGTTCAGATAAAAAACGGGAGACCAAACAAGAGGCATTCTAGGCATTGATTGGCCAACATATAGCATCCACTGCACGCACAAAAACCCACCGAAGCAGACAGAATTTATTAGGGTGGTGAAAAGGGCAAAGTTAGCACATCCCTTTAAATAACCTTGGGTTGTTAAACGCCAAGCACATGCTCTTCAGACATGGCAGCCAGCCGTGTCAGGGGTATCTGGGAATCAATATGTTTGAAATTGCCCGGGTGGCCTGATGATGGGGACGTGGCTGGAGAACAAGGTGCTGTCACAGCCAACATGCAAGGCAGTGGATAAAAATCAGCAGAAAGTTTTACCCCAACTTGTAAAGCAACACAAGCAGCCAGATAGTCACTTAAAACAACTCATTGTTATTCATATTTCAAATTAAAAGGTGTAACCTACGAGTTTCACAAAATGATTTTTTTAGTCCTGAAAATTTGTGGGCGAGTAAAGCAAACATGCCTATTTGTTTAAACTAACTGACAAACTCTGAGGAGTACCAGGAAAATCCAGTGGAAACAATTCCAAGTGGTAAGCAAGGTCGTGTTTGACCCAAAGCACAAGTGTCACATCAGAGGTGGAAAGCACACCTGCGGAGAGGCCCCTGTGATGCTTACCTATCCTGAAGGCCCCTCGGGGGGTCGCCTCAAGTTGTGCCTGTCTCCTCAGGGTGGGAAGCCAGAAAGGTGAGAGGCTGCCGTAGAGTTGAGCGGAGTGGGCGCTCGCAATCCCCGATACTGGAGTTCATGGCGGGGAGGGGGGTTGAATCCTGACCTGACTGGCTGTGTGACTGAGTAAGTGGGCAAGTGGGTGGGTGGGTGTCAGTTTGTCTGTTGTCATTGGTATTTAGTTCACAAGCTCTAAATTTAGACCCCTGCGCCAACTGCCTTCTTTGCCTTCCACTGTGCCTCTCTTAGCCAGCAGCAGCTCAGGATTGTGTGCGCTGATTTATGAATGAGAGTAGCTTGAATTGTATTTTTGTTTTCATTGAGACTTAAGCGGTAAGTCTGTATTGAACAGAATTAATTAAATAATTAATGCAAAAATGGAAGCAGAATTTGAATATACCTTAAAAGTAGTTATGAACAATTAAAGCTCATTTACGGATGACCAACCAAAACTGAATGTGTTTATTTTAAGCAAAGCCCCCCACGAGTCACTTGAACATGTACCTTTTAATAAATATTTTAAGTTTGGCTATCTTGGAAATGAAGACATAAAGTGTTGCGGCTCTTTCTATGTGGGGTTCTGTTAAGTTATCAGGAGTGGGTATTAGCCTTAATCTCAATTTCATGGAGAATATGTGGGCAGAACTGAAAAGCGTGTGAGCAAGGTGACCGACAAACCAAACTCTGTTGCATCAGTTCTGTCAGGAAGAATGGGACAAAATTCTTACCCACTATTGTAAGACGCCTGAAGAATATCCAAAACTTTTAACCAAGTCAGACATTTTAAAGGCAGTTCAACAAGATATTGAAATATTAACTTCTGACTTTGAAACAAATTCTACAATTTTGTACTGCAAATAGTGCGCACACTTCACAATAGTAATCGTAGAAAAGTACAGCAATCTCTGGAAATGTTTGCCTTATTTTCTGACATTTAGCAAACATAAATTGCTTTGATAATCCTTGCAGAGCTAAAACTAAAGGTTTTGTCTGATTTTACAACAGACGGTGAGAATTGGCTGTGTCCCCCTAGGGAGTGCATGTAAGTATTTGGTTTTAACTGTGTCTGTTGTGCAATAGTGTTTTGCCAACATGGGGCATAACTGGCATCCTAGACATACACATAAAAACACTTTGCTTAAAATAATTAAAACATAATTAGTTGTAATCTTCCACAATGATTCTTGAAAAGTGCAATAAGAAAATATGTTGGGAATGTGGTCTTGAATGCTTGTTTTGAATGCAGTTACGGGGGGAAAAAAAGTCAGTCATTTGTCTTAAATTGCCATCACTATGTTTTTATTAACCTATGTAAGACTTACCTATATGTACTTTATTACTTTAAGAGACATAAGGGAAGGCGACTGAGTTTTCAGCTCAGAGCAACAGGATTATTGTATGTACTGCCATTTTTAACATTTTCTAATTTGTTGCTCACATTCCATTTTGACAAAAGGAAAATCATTTCCCAGATCTAGATTGTTAAGGGAAATTTCTGTTATCTCTCGTTCTCTAATGGCCCAGCTACAGTAGGTTGACCCTGTTTTTACATAACCAGCCGTCACCATGGAAATGAGTCCTGCTCCCCAACCCCCACCGCACTGTACATGGAGCAACTCTTATTAAAAGAAATCCTTCTGGGAAGGTACACCAAGCAACAAATGGCCCAAAGCAAATTTCTTTTTAGCTCGGAGTGAAACGCAAAGAACACAAACACAAATAATTACAGGTTGAAAAGCAGTGCTACTTAGCTGTGTTTATTTTGTAAAAAAAACACTTCATAAAAGTATGTTTCAGTATCAAACAGCACTATGAATTATGGCTATTATTTGAAAGCAACCTGTGTTATCACAACCTCCCCACCCACAATAATGGGAAAAGGTAAAGATGTGCATAAAACCCTTTAAAATAATCTTCCCCATAGTTGCCAACTGAATTGCTAATTAAAAATTCCAAGACACCCCAATCAACATATGTGTGTAAAAAGTAAGGTATATATTACTATGACAGGACTGATTTTGTCAAAAAAAGATTAAATGTCTTTTTTTTTTTTTACATTTTGTATTTCTGCCACTCAATAAAAGTACCCAAACTTAACTTTAATTATGTTACCCCAATAGAGGAAGAGTTATTTTAGAGGTTTTTACACATCTTTGTAAGAAGGAAGCATAAACCATCTATCAAATAAGCTATAGCTAAACAAAACATCAAGTGAAAACAACAAGTGACCAGTGAGATAAATCCTACTCATGTTACTGGCATTGCCCAGAGAGAATCACATCAAAACAACATTTACCCTATGCAGAAACACACACACTTTAATTTTTTGGAGATGATTACAAATTCTTAAAGCGCACCCCACACACAGTTTTCATAAAACCTTTTCACAGTGAACCTGTTATCTAAGCAAAATTACTTAACACTTAATGTCAACTTAAAAGTCCATTGCCTCTCGAAATACTGTAGTTGATTTATTCTATTCTCTACAAACTCCGAAGGAGGCTTTACTTATTTTTTCCAATTAACTAATGAAAACAGTTGGGCAGTCATCAAGTCCTCTTAAGCCCATTTTGGTCACATGTTAAAGCATAGCGCTCCAAAAGAAGAAGAAAAAGGCCTCTTCTCGGTTGGAGGTTACTTGACATATCTGCCTTCAGCGAATCGAATTATGGTGCTAACCTTTTCTCAAGTTACAAGGGCTCATTTCAAAACACATACCTGATCGCAAAATGACATGATGATGTCTACCAGTGGAGAAATCTAGGCAACGCTTCACTTTCTTCTCAAGCTTTGTTTCCAACACTAATCAGAAAGTTATAAACACTTCAAGAACGACCACACATATAAAAAGTTGACAGCAAAATGGGGGCGAGTTGCAGGTGCATAAAAAACACAATTTAAAAAAGAAAAAAAGAAAAATATATGGGCTATAGATTATTTTCATTACTTTTTAGCCTCATGTCTTTATTGAAAAACATCAAACTGAAGAAATCGCTGAAATGGATTCCTTCATTTACTGGTTGAAATCTTAGTTGGGGCCTTTGCATAAGGTTTGTATCAAACAGCAAGTAAGCCTGCTATTTAGTCCAAGTAAGCCTACATGTCCAGGCTTACATGGACTTTTGTTCAGGTTTGGTCTCACATTGCAGACTGAAGCATAGTAGGGTAATTACCAACATCAAAATTACTCAAATCTTTGAATATTTACCTTGTTTAAAAAAAGAGAAATACAATCCCGCAGCTTCACCTTTCTACACATAAGATAGTGTAATACATCTAATCTAATAATCTAATCTTCATTCAGCATGGCAGCTTGGATATAAAAAAAATCTGTCATGTAAAAGTACTTATATGAATGCTGCAAAAATTAATCAGCAATAACATTACTTGCATGTTACGCTATGCAGAAACTGTCTGCATTGATGAAGGTACATTCTCTCATGCTGAATACTGGAAGCAGCTCCAACGGTAAGGCAGTCCAACCTATTATCTGAGTAATTTCGTTAATACCTATTAAACCACAATTGTACATTCATAGACTGTTCTAAGGATTGGACCTTCATCCCAAGATGGTCAAGTAAACATTTTGTATAAACAAAAAAAACAAACAAAAAAAAAACACACACACAGTAGAATACATCAACACATAATGTAATTAATGTGAAAGCATTTGTTTCACAAAATGTGTTTAAGATTAGATTAAGAAGTTTTTAGACAAGGAAACATATCCAACAAGAAACAGATATGACTGTGTGTGGAGGGTTCAGTGATGGACTGACAAACTGTGGTGTACCACTCATCTCACCTACTGAATGCTTGGAGACCCAACTGCAACCCTGACGAGGAGTAAGTAGATCCTTAAGGGTGAAGGAAAAGTCTGAAATTTCAACATTGAAAACATGAATGAACAATAAAAGATCTTACATAGCGTAGTAGTGCCCATCCAAATGCATTGTGTGTTATACTCATTGTGGTTGGTTTTGTTTTTGAGTGTCACAAATAATTCCAATAATGCACAGACATTACTATATTTTGGTTGTGCATTTATATTTTGCAAACTGAGTGACAAACAAACAAAATGCCTCATTTTCCATTCTTTAGTGTGGCGATAACTGAATTTCTGGACCCAAGAGAATGTTGAATTTGTCCTGTGCAAACTCAAGTGGAACGAGCTAAGACTAACAATATTGAAAATTAGCTGTTGCGGTTATTTAATTATGCTGACAACACACAGTTATTGACATCTTTTTTAATTTCCCATACATACATCAATTTGTCCAAATCATCTCCTATAACAAAGCTGAATGTAGCTGATGGATGTCCATCCTCACTCATACATCCCTTCTTAACAACATACTCATTCCTTCAACAAGGTACACATTTCTTAAATATTACTGCCCCTCCTGGTAAAGAAGGAAAAGCTTGAAAAATAAGTTAATCTTTAATTGCTTCACAAATATATTTGTTTTTTGTTTTGTTGTTGTTTTTACGCAATCATCAGCACAATAGTTCACTGCAGACCTAATAATTTATAAAGAACTGTAACTGAAGCACTTTCTTAATTTCGAATTTACTTTTTTTAAAAGTTGATCAAAGTCTAGGAACTTTTCACTTGTAATTTACAGAATCTTGTATATCAGTATTTAAAAACTGTCTTTCCCGTTTTTACTCCAGTTGTCTCTTAAAATGACAGAAAAGCAAACCTGAAAAGAATTTGGAAAGCAAACACTTTCTTTTGCTGCAGTATACATGTAAAACATGGCAGTACCCACTTTCTCTTTGCTACTCTTCAATATTGGAAGAACAAGACAACATGCAATTCAAGTATGATCGATGTGTACTTAATAAAAAAGGATCAAAAATTTTTTTCTTATGTAAAGTTACCCTCATCTACAGGAAGAGCAATGACTGAAAAGTTTAAAAGAACTGAAACTGTGAAAAACCAGGCTGGAAAAGCACCCAGATATATCAGGCTACCAAGCAGTGTGGATGATGCTATGGGAATTAAAAAATATCCAAAGCTCACATTAAGAGAACCAAAACATGTTTTTTATGGATTTTGTGCACATCTTAACCAGGAGGTGCCAATAGTTGTAGAAGTCTCTGACTCAGTTTAGTTAGAATCTAACTGAATGTTACAGATATCCTTTATTTACATTCATATAAGCTAGTTGTGTTAATCACCTTTTTCCTCATTTAACTGTAGCATGCATTGTCACTTATTTGATGAAACAATAAGTGAAACATTAAATTATCATTTTTGACACAATCTCTCATCTAATGGCTTGTTTTGTTCAAAGAGGTGAAAAGGATATGGGATGAGACACTCATTACCAAACACCTCGGCTGTATTCTACCGCCTCCAGCTCCATGTATTGCTGGTGTACGCAGACATGTATGTTGGCCTCTCAGATGAAGACACAGAGTGTCTCTGGTTAGCCTCGACCACATACTTCTGAGGCTGCCACTGCCTTGGCAGCGACCTGTAACCTTGCAGGCCAACTGGACTGGAGGCAGGCCTCCTCGACGGAGACACGAACGATGGAATCGGAGCTTGGCCCTTATTGTGGCTTTGGCTCCAAGTCTGACTGCCTGGTTTCAGTTGGGTTGTGTAACTGATTCTTTCTTTCCACTCTACAGGTGGCTCAGGTAGGATTTTACGCTGGGCAGCAAAGTGGACATTTGAGGCAAGAGCCTGCTGCAGATCTTGAAAAGCAAAAGCTTCGTCTACCAGACCCAGGGGATGGCGGGAGGCGGCTTCCCAGGGAGTGAGGGGTTTGAAGCTTTTGTCCAAACGGGATGTCTGCCTCACCGGGAGGCTGGTGGAGGCTCGGGTTGGAGGCTTGGGAGAGGAAGAAGCAGACGCCAATTTCTGGCCTGTGAACGGCACCCTGGCTGGTGGAGAAAGGGTGTAGCCCCTGCCAGTTGCCTGTAGAGAGGGATTCATAGAGGCTTATTTTAGTAAAGGCATATTTTTATGGGGCTTGGCTGCAAAGTGACTCAGAAAACACTAGTAACTAAGCAGGTCCTTTTTAAAATATTTCTCATAAGGGTTGTATTTCATGATTAGACATAATAAACTAAAAGCACTTGTAGGCAACAATAACCATTTTTATCAGAACACAATATTCTAACCTTATGTCTCAAGCAGCTAAAGATCAGGCCCTCTTTAGACTGTATTCAGTGTTTTGCTAGACTTCATAATTGTATCATTCCACTGATTAAGGCTACTGTCTGCCCTTTAATTAATATGCATCAAAGGGATAACAGCGAAGGGTGGTCTGAGATGAATAGGCACCCCTGTGCTCCTCATAGGCTCCTTGATTTCAGTGCAGTCTGTGAAAAAGTGAACCAAACAAATGGTGGGTGCTGCCATCGTCTGGTGAGTCTTATGTACTGTCAGAAACACAAGCTATATTTGGGAAAGAAGAAAGTTCAAGAATAACAGGGGCAAAATATGTCAAAGTACAAACAAAAATAAACAAAACCAACGAGAAAAACACCTGTTTGAAACCAAACCAAAGATTTCATCAAGCAGAAGAAGTTGATAAAGAGTTAAGAAGGCGATGAAAGTCAAGCCTAAGAAATAGCAAAGATATTGCAACAGACCCTAGGAAATGCATTATCCTTCAGTCAAAATTAGTCTTGGTTTTATGTCAAAATCCAGTCCTCAAGGGGTAGTGTTCAGCATCCTTTTGACATGTCTCTCCATCAATACACTTGATTAATTATGTCATCAACTGAACTTTGGAAGGTTTGAGTTCATGAGTTGATTCAGTCACTCAATTCAGATGTGTTGGACTTAAAACACATTCAAAAGTTGCAGGACACAAGCCCTTCAGGAATGGATTTTGACATTCGCGATCTACTGTATGAGAGGTTTCAGCCTATAGCTCTTTGAACGTCACCTGACTGGTTATAGGATATCACACGTCTCTTATTTTGAAGAGCAGTAAATGTCTCTGCAGTGATGACAGTTCAACAGCATGAGAATAAGATGTCAGAGGTCTGTTTTTTTACGCAAAAATGATCTAAGACAAGTTAATGCAGAGCTTAATTTGAGAGATTTCTCTGTGGTTATTATGGTGCTATAGTGAACATTAATCCATTTTTACAAAGTCATGTAGACCCTTGTTAGATTCTCACTGGTTTAGTTTCCTTCTTAATTATTTTAGGTAAAAAAGGTTCAATAGACTCCAGGCTTAAAACTTAAGCGCACAAGTCCAAGTCAAGTCTAGGGTCTTTGTTTTGAGGATTCTGATGAGACATGTTCAAGTTTCAAGGTTGAGTTCACATCTCCAATATGTTGAACTCTCAACTCAAGAGATTGGAACAAACTATAACTTTCTAACAGACTGCTTTTAACAACAAACGCTTAAAATTATATTGACTCAGTTATTTGCTATGTAATTATGTAATGAAAACACAGGCTTTGTGGATCTATAAATCCACAAAGCCTAATAATTCAGGGTTATGAGGTATGGAAAACAATGGGAAGTAAGTGAAAACAAAAGAAAATGAAGCCAAAGTCCATAAGCCAAAGTCAGAAGAAAGTCAGTTCAAAAACTGTCAAAAAGCCTGGAGAACTCTCAATCCAGACAAAGGAGCCTGCCTAAATATGTATATCCTTTGAACCATATGTGATTGCACATAATTATGAACTGAAAGAAAAATCAACATGATTTTAAAATTTGTTTGCAAAAAGAGAAAAATTGTTGACAGATTTTGTTTGTAAAGAAAATACAAAAAGACCTCACCACTTTCCATCTATGTCACAATTGCACATGGCTTTATGATACTCTGTCACATCACATCCCAATAAAGTACATTAAATTTATGGGTTGTAATGAAACAAAATGTGCAAATGTTCATGGGACATTAATTCTTTTGAAAATGAAATAAGAAATTCTGGCTCCTTGGAAGAATACTAAAAATAATACATAATTTAAAAGTTTTTCAGCACTTCATATTTTCACATAGTTGTGAAAATATGATGTACTGTTATTCTACATTAGCCTAGTGACTCTATATGTGGGTTTACATCTCCCTGTCTGGGTAACATTAACAAAGTGGATTTTGGAAATGTGGTAGAAATGTGTAAGAGATTAAAATGTGATGTACAAGAGTTTTCAAACAAAAAAACCCCAACAATTCCAAACTTAAATTCCTAAAATTGTATTTTCTTTGTTTTTCTTGTATGGGCACCATCAGATTAAAGTGAAGAGACATGTGATGTAAAAGTCCTAAATAAGAAATAGCTCATCTTTTGCAAAATGGATGACACACTTGACCTCTTCTCTTAGTAAGACCATACTGAAATCAACTATTAATCTCCTCATAAATACATCATCAGGTTGTCATTCTAAAGGAATGTGCTTCTAAAGCACAAACCTACCTTTTACAAAACCAGCTTATTGGGATGGTCAGAACTATCTCACAAAGTCTTTTTAGAAGATCGCCAGCATAAAACCAAGACATAGCACTATTTGTTGCTTTTTATAGCACAGATGGAAAATATGATCAGAAGAAAAAGTTGGGAATAGAAAGTAAAACAAAGAATACCCAAAGGAGAAGAAAAGGGAAACCAAACACGAAAAAGTGATAGTTTAATGGCACTGCAGTGACTCATACATAAAGTGCACAATGAAGAGAGAAAAACAAAAACAAGAGAAGGCCTGTACCAAATATACACCTAATCTAGTTTTACTCATAAATTTACACCTTCATTAATTCAATTTTGAAAATTTATTCTGTATGCATCATATTATATTATTGAAAAGATAAAGATGCACTAACACAGACACGTGAAAGTTTGAATGATAGTAGCTTTCAGTTGCCTGAGCTGAAATCTAACCCTACAATAGTATGTGGACCTCAGAACTGGACTTCTCTTAAGGCACTTTAAATATAGCATCTAACATGACGCAACAGCTGGTAAGGAGTTTAAAATAACACCAATCTGCCTAAGAAGGAGACATGGGAAACAAAGAAACATAAAATTAAAATACAGATACACAACCTCGCTACTCCCGAATTAATAATCCTTTTAAGTTTTTTTTAAGCAATCTTTTTTTAATTACCACAAAGCATTTCTGTGTCTCATGAGCTTAACTTGAACTACATAAGCAAAGTTGCTTGCTAATGTCATTACTTATCTTTATTGATGTCTATGATGATCATGTATTCCTGCATACAAACCATTCCTCCAACTGCACCATTCCTTCAACTGCTTAATTTTACAATTTTTTTAAGATTTTATTTTCTTTCAAGACACTTTTGTGTTTACTATATAAAATTCAGCAATATCATATTTGCTAAATTAAACCTTTTTCTCAGTCCATACACTTTTCACTTCTGACCCCTTCTTCTTGCTTTCTTCCTATTCTGACCAAAATTCTCCCCTACATTCCTAACATCATCACATTAGATTTGCACAAAACTGCATTTGTTTAGCATAAAAAAAACATCAACCTTTGTTGACCCTCTTGTGGGTAGCCTAAAGGTCTTTATGTGATACTGAACTAATTTAAGTAAGTGCTGAACAATTGTGATCTGACACGCTTTGTTCTACAACAATAGAAAGCCAACAGGGTAGAGACATTGACTGCTTGAACAAGTTTATACAATGTGCTTTAAGTCTTCCACTGGCCAGTGTATTGTAAGTGCACTGTTTTGACACAACTAAGCAATGAACCTGCCATTTGCCTATGAAGATCACTCTTTTTCAACCAATGTTGGCTTCCACACCTGAGCTGAGCTTTTGTTAGCAGTAAATTTAGGCTTGGGGGCAGCTCCAGTACCACTGCCGGTTACAGATTCAGGCCTAGCAGCCACAGGGAAACTCGGGGCTATGTAGTTATTAGTAGGCAGTGCTTTGTATGGTACTGAGGGAGTTGCCAGATAGGGAGGACTGCTGGCTGGCTGGTAAGCAGCCTGTTGGTAGGGATGGTTTAAAGGCTGAGGGGGTTGGGGATGATAAGTTGGTGGAACAGCTTGCAGATACTGCTGGTTATATTCTTGTTGGTATGGACTACCCGTAGATGGCTGATAAGGATAAACATTACCTTGGGCTTGCTGATAGTGGGGATCATGCATTACAGGCTGCATGGGTATCCCATAGCCTTGCTGGGGATATGGAGGAGTAAATGGTCCAGCCTGTTGCCCTGGAGCCATTTGATCATATCTAACTGTTTGGCTGTCAAGAAGTGAGGGAGGAGGTGAGCTGGGCTTTGGTACAGGGGGCTTAGCAGCCTCTGCTCCGGTACCAAAGATAAAAAGTGAAGAATCTAGTTTATATGGTTGATGCTTCATGACATCAATAACATTCAGTGGTTTAGGGGCAGGCATTGGTTTCTCCTGGTCTTTTTTCTTTGCTTTGATTGAAGGACTACTTGCAGGGGGCTGTTTTGTTGCTGCTGGGGGATAAAAAGGAGATTGAATAGGATTGTAAGCCCTGGGAGGCGGAGCACGTACATTGGGTGTATACTTCCATTCATTTGGTAAGGATGCAGCTGGCGATGTTGAACGACTTGCTTTGTTGGCTTCCACAGTCTCAGAGTCCACAACAAACTTCTCCATGCGAGATTGCCTCTTAGCAAACATGTCAGCTCCTTTTCCTTTGACCACTGGCATCTCAAAAGCTGGACCCTGGGACAATTTAGGATTTAAGACAGTGGCCATTGGGTTGACAGGCGATGCAGCTTTTTGACCAACAGCATAAGAGAACATTCGCCGTGGTGGAGGGGGAGGAGTCTGGTTTTGTGGTGGGTGCCATGGTTTAGGAGAAGGTTGGGTGTTTACTGTGGACAATGAAACATTCAAAGATGATTGTTGTAGCTGTGGTCGCCAGTCATTAACTAGTGTTGGAGGCTGGGTTTGAGCTGATGGCCATGTATTGAGTTGTGGTTGTTGAGATGTATTTGAAAGGGACTGTTGCCAATTGGACTGGGGTGTGGGCGGTGAAGGAACTGATTGAACCCAGGATGGTTGATGTTGAGCCTGACTTTGGTCCTGAGCCCATGAATTTATAGGTTGCTCACCACCATGTTCTGGAGGTTGTGGAGCCCATGGTGTCTGAGATGGAGTATGTGCAGGAACTGGTGCCCATGGATTCAGATTAACTTGAGCCTGTGCTTGAGGTTGTACTTGAGCTGCATTCATCCATGGTGGCTGAGTTTGGGCTTGTGTTTGTGATTGTGCCCATGGATTGGCAGGAGGTTGCGGTTGAGGTGGAGTTGAGACCCAGGGTGGTTGAGGCTGACCTGGAACTTGGGCATTTGCCCATGCTTGTGGGAGTGCCTGATGATGTTGCTGTTGTCCCCAAGATGGCTGTGGCTGTGTTTCTGGTTGAACTTGTTGAACCCAAGGGGGTTGTGGTTGTATTTCTGGTTGAGCTTGTTGAACCCATGGTGGCTGTACTTGAGGTTTTTGCTGAGGTTGTTGAACCCATGGCAGCTGCTGTTGAGAGTCTGTATGGGGAGGCTGTATCCATTGATTCTGGGGTTGTGTCTGTACTGGTTCTTGGGCTTGACTCCAGGATACATGTGTTTGCTGCAAGTGTTGCTTCTCCTTCATGAGTGTCCATGGTGGCTGAACCTGTGGATGGGACTGAAGCTGCTCTTGAGGCTGGGCCCAGGATGGTTGAGCATTTGTCTGAGGTTGTGCTTGCTCTTCATGTGGAGTCCAGGATGGCTGCCCCTGAGGGGTCCAAGTATTTGAGCTTTGTTGAATCTGCGTTTGGCTTTGAGTAGACTGACGTGTTACCCATGGTGGCTGTGGTGGGGACTGACTTGGAGGTGGGTTCTGAGGTTGCACTTGGGCTGATTGCCATGAACAAGCAGCTGACTGTTGATGTGCTTGTACCTGTACTGAACCCCAGGTGGCCATTTGAGAAGACTCACAATGCTGAGCAGAAATCACCTGGCCATGTGTCTCTTGAGATGTCACTTGTGAAGGCTGCTGTTGAGACTCTGGTTCAGGGAGAGTCCATGAATGCTGCTCGGCTGGGGTGGGATTGGTAGTGGTTTCCTCAGGGGTAGGAAGGGTAGAGGGCTCAGGGGCAGGTGCAGGAGTTGGCTCTAGTTCTGGAGCAGGGGCAGTTTCTGTGGTGGGGGCTGCAGCAGGTGTGGACAGACTATTTTCAGCACACTGAGGCATGTCCTGGTTGACTGCTTCTATCTGAGCAGACCAAGGAGGAGAGTTGGGGTTGATCAAAGGCTTTGGCGCAACTGGTGGAGGAATCTTAGGTTTAAGTCTTTGGGACTGGAGGAAATTGCAAGCTTCTGCTCCAAGGCTAAGATAGTCTTCTTCAGGACCAGACTCAAAACCTTTTTTGTCACTTCTATTGAGAAGATTTAGCAATGCAGGGTTAGGTGATACTTTTGGGGCTTCTTTAAAAGTAAACATAGGCTTGCCAGTATTCTTTCTCCTAGAGTCCGACAGCAGACCTGTCCTAATAGCAGGAGTAGAAATGCGCTCATCACGGGAAGCTATCTGCTCTCCTTGGCCAACAGAATCTTGATTGGTCCCACTTGCTCCATGAGAATAAGGTGTTGCCACCATGTTTTCTGTTGTGAAAGGTTTTGCAGAACGATTGTTGTAAGAACTCTGAATTTCATTAGTTTGATGCTGGATTGTGCCATTGATATTTGTAGAATACTGGTGCATTTGCTGGTGCTCTTGATATTGTTGCTGTTGCTGATACAGTTGCTGTTGCTTGTATTGTTGTTGCTCATACTGCTGCTGCTGATACTGTTGATACTGTTGCTGCTGTTGGTAGTTTTGCTGCTGCTCATAATACTGTTGCTCCTGATATTGCTGGTACTGCTGTTGGTTTTGTTGGTGTATATTCACATCCAAATAACCATGACCCTCTGTTGCGGACTGGATATAGGACTGCTGCGTTACTTTCTTCTCCAACTCTTGCACTGCTTCCACAGGTAATCCTTGACGCCGGAGTTCCTCATGTTCAGCGGTGATCTCATCCATCCTCTGACGCCTTTGAGCAAACATCGCTGCACCCTTGCCTTTGGTTTCAGGCAAACATTCCATCTCAGCTTGGTTGTTCAAGTTGTTGTTAATTTCAACAAGACTCTTCCCTAATTTAAATGTTAGCACACCTTTACTACCTGGAGCACTCAAAAGAAAAGGCCTGTTTGAGTCACAATCGATAGCAGCTTCAAAGCTAAATTCACCAGCTGGAATTTCTTGCTTATCGTCTCCGTTCAGATCATCTTCTTCGTCACTGAAGTCTGGTTCGTCCTCTCCCGTGCCGTAGCTTACAAGCGTGTATTTCTTGGCCCTCTGACGGTGTTTCTTGAACATCAACACCCCCTTATTATTGGGGTTTGAAGGAGCGGCTGACAGAAGGAGAGCGATACGTTTACATTTGGATTTGGCCTCCTTCACCTGTTTCTCTGACAGACTCTCGTTACGTCTGAGCCCTGTGTAGAAAATGAAAAAAACAGATTCAGCAAAAAGGACAATTACATTGGCAAATTAAATATAAAGATTTTTCTTTTGCGTAGATTCCATCTCAGTATATTGCTATTAATAACTTACAAAGAATCTAAAAAAAAAAAAAAAAGAAAACGAAATGTAGCAAAAGAAATCAGAGATTACATAAAAAGTCTTATGTAGAAAAAGTGGTATGTTCCCAAAATTGTTTTGGGAGCGTACCAAACCTAAATCCTGGCAGGGACATAAAATATTACCATACTTTTATTGTGTAATCATCTGGAACCTCCAAAGTACATGAAAAGCTAAGAAAACAATTATTAAAAACTGGGACACAGGAGAGTAATGTAAGTGACAGTATGACAAAGTGCAACATGAGCTTGGAAGCACAAACAGCGCTCCAGAGAAGACTTCAAATTATGGGACAAGGTTAATATTTAAAAAATTGAAAGTGTTTTCTTACAATATGGTTGAAATTATTCAAACATGCAATGAACAATAAAATAAGCTATTTTTTTATTTGCATGATCATGGCTTATATTCTTATTTCAAACAAAATTTCCTGCTTGTGACAAGAAAATATTAATATATGAAAAAAGCAGTAACATTTCTTGACCTGTATATAATATTTTTATTGGTTCACTCACAAAGCATTCAACACCATACATCAAATGAACCATTCAGACAAGCCAAAAGCATGATCCACAAAAATAACTTGCATGCAGTAAATTTAAGTCTGATCATCCTTAGAAGTAGCTATTTGTAACTTTAAAGTAGCTCCTTTTTTCTTTAGTCTTCTGACACTTGCTCAAAAAACTTACGCAATATAACCAACGTAACAACTGACAATGAAAAGTTATTCCTACAAAATAAATCAAACAGTCTTACTTCTTAACGCTCACGCAGGAGAAACCAGAGGGTGGAGAAGACAACGAGAGTGAACGGCACTCGCACTTTTTCAGCCCTGTTAAAGCACCCAGTTTGAAAGGATCAGGTAACAGATGAAGGGGACATATGCTGGTGTCTGTCAAAGAGCCACTTCTGCAGGCATCATCAGTGTGCTCTTGTGATATTTCTGTCTTTTACACAGCTCAGAAGAGTTCCTCACTACATTTATTTTGCCCCCATAAAGTTTATGGTGTTTGAAAAAGTTACTGGAGTTATGTGTAATAATATTTTCATTTCCAAAAGTTTAACAGTTTATGTTATGCTTCTTAAAAATATCCTTTCTGGTTTTGCCGTATCTGCTTTCATTGAAAGGAATGAGCTCCCTCCTCCATGAGCAGTAAAAGACATCCTATTTTAAGGCTTACACACAGGGCATCAGTCTATGGAATGCACACGTTAATAAACACCGTATAGTGATGTAATACTTCATGGTATAAAAAGAAAAGAGTTTCTTCAAAGTTACTTACTTGCGTGTTTTGCCCGATGCTTGTTGGGTTTTTCTTGATCCCCTTCAGATTCGGAGTCTTCTTGCTCTTCTGTTAGTGTTGCCTCGTCCGATGGAATTTCGAACGAGACAGTGAAAGACGCAGGAACAGGCTGACTGGGTCCCCCTCCTTCCTCCTCTTCACTTTGCGACCCAATGTTTTCGGTGATCGTGGGGCCACCCACGCTAAGAGTGCTCCTCCCCGTTCCTGATGTATCTGGCGGCTGCAAAGTGTCCTCCACGGTGGGAGCGCAGACCACCACGCCATGCTGACCGAGCGGCTCTCTAACGGGGCATTGCACATGATGGGATGGGGTGGTGTGAACAGGTTCGATTGCTGAGAAGTCCCCCTCAATCCCACGAGCACTCCCGAGAGAAGTGCAGCCCCCATATGCCAAGGTTTGATCAGACAGGGACACCTGAAGCTCCACAAACTCTCCTGGGGAACAGCATTGTCGCACTTCCTTGTTATGCTTAAAAACCAGCTCATGGCCTCCCAAGTCATCTAGTAATTTACCTCTGGGGAGAGCTTCTGTGTCGCTGTCCAACTCCCGATGGAGCACCTTACCTTGGGGATCAGATATGTAAACCTCCCTTGGGATTTCAGACTTTGGGGAAATGATGTGGAGGGTGGTGCTTTTTAAATTCTCATCTGAAGAGACCTTTTCACCAAGAGACATCCCTTCTGAGTCGCTGTCTTCAGAGGGGAGGAAATCGCATCTTTGAAAGGAAAAAGGGAGAACATTAATGAAAATAACAGACTATTTTTGTTATCTTTTATTTGTTCGTCATGAATTCACTGCTAAATTTCATTAAATTATACCACACAACCCCTGTAGATGAGATCCTGGTTATGGGACATACTTCAATTTGGTCATCGTACAAAGCTGTACCTGTAAGTACTTTCATGACTCCATAGCTGAGACCAGGGTTGAAATTTGTATTTATTTACTTTTATTAAATTACATATTTGACAACTAGTGTGCATCAGAGCTAATATTGGGGTCTCACATGAATCCTTTTGTTGTATTTTGTTGCATTATTGCATAGAAATTAAAAGTATTGCAAAACAAAATAGACCAGGTAGCTTTTTTTTAAGTTTAAATAGAGGGTAATTTAAAAAATTTAAAAAAAAAATTAAAAAAAAAAAAAAAAAAAAAAGTCAAAAATCTAAAAAAAATATTACTCTTCAGATTAGGGCTGAAGCTATTTTAATCATTTAAACTATTTTCTTATTTGTAAAAGACAGAAAAATATCTAAAAAGTAGCATTTCAATGCATGAACTCAGGCAGAAGCAATAAGTTGCAAGTTATAGCAATAAAACAGACCAAATCCTCAGTCTGAACCTTAACCAAAATGTCAGAGCCATAAAGTGAAACGTAATTACATTTACACCTCACTGGCACTAATTTCCACTTTAAAGGAGCTCTGTAAAGAGCATTACAAAATGTCATTATCATACTGGGGTCAGTGAATTCCAGTCAATGCGACTTTAAAGAGACCAGATCTTATCTACAAATAAAACAGAAGGCAATATCTTTATGTATTTTATATTACTAGATGTATAAGGGGTGTTACACTGTGCATACACAACATAAATAGAAAGAAAAAAATAAGAATATAAAGTTATACATTGTGTAAGACAAATCCATTGGTGTCTTACACAGATTACCCATAATAATTTGAGTACATGTTTAAGTGTACTGTTAAGTTTGTGTGTCCAGTGCCACTACAAACTATTTGACCAGTCAGATCAAAGACCTTTAAGAAACATAAGGTCCAACTTTAATTCAGCCAGAGAACTTTCAAAAGTATTTTCTTTAATGTTGAGTTCTAATTCCATGTGGTTGGAGAGCCTCCATGCCATTACCCTAATAAGGACGACTGACCCTTCTTGAACAATAGTTTTGATCACAAATGGTAGAGGTGTATTATGTGCAGATTCACAATATGTTCTTAAGCTTAGGCAGTTTGAAAGCTAATTAAAGCTCACTTAGTCTTTAATGAGTTTCTTCAGAGTCACTGAAGCTTATATTTTGAAAAGCTTGTAATAAAATGCTATAGTTTACACAAACATATTATTTTGTTATCCAAACCACTAATTATGTGTTGTTGGGAAAGATGAATCATGCCTCTCTTTGTGGCAAACCAACGAACAAGTCCGGGCATTTTAGTTGAACTTGCCTGACCGCATCGTGCCTAGTGTAAAGTCTGGTGCACAGTGTGTTATGGTGTGGATCTGTTTTCAGTAAAACAGAATTTTAATGCCTTTGCATACCTTAATATTTTGAATAATCCTAAAAATTGACTGTTCTCAAACTGACAGAGAACAGTTTGGAAAAGACTCAACACAATGAATGAGCCACTGTGGTGTAGAAGAAATTGCCTACAACCTAGAAGCCTGATTTCAAAATGAAAAATCACCATAGGGATTAATTTAAGCACAAATTTCAAGCCTTCTTGTCCATGTTCAGTGACAAACCTGACAAATGGGCAAAAATCCAACAAATAAAATAAGATGCCAGGCAAGGTCATCTACAAGTATGTAGGAAGACAGATAAGTGAATACTTTTGACAATATATTCTATGCTTTCATTTATGTAGCAAAAATTGTTGTGTTATTTTTGCCAGTCACTGGTCATTTTAGCAAATTATGGTAAGGCTGAACAACCTTTTCAAAAGTAACTGCAGGGTGCTGGTGGATGTTTCGATGAGTGCTAAAGCTTGTAAAAGCGTGAGATCAGCGCAGGGTTCTCCGTTGATCGACACCACCTCATCATCCTCCTGGACTCCAGCCAGGAAGGCGCGACTGCCATCTTCCACCTGCAGAGGGAGAGAGCAAGGAGAACAAAATGACCATCAGATGACATGTATCTGCAATCAAATGACACTTGAGCTGATAACAGTGATTCAATATGCATGAACAGAACTTGCAGGTACAGCTGGTGAAAACAGAGGAAGAGAACATGACCAACAAGTCCCAACCAATCACAACTGTTTCATTGTCAAAGTCTGCTTCTGAACAATGTGAGTTTAAAACATTAAAAAGTATATAAAAATTAAAGATTTTGACAGAGTCATCTGTTCTTTAAATTTGTTTCAAACATCAAATAAAAATGTTCAAAAATAAATTTGTGCTTAATGGAACTTAAAAAATTGAATTACTGGATGAGGAGGAATAAAATGAATGAGGATATGGAAGTAGGACACAAGGAATGACAGGAAGGAGCAATGAAGGAAGTGCAATTACGGTGCTAAGGAAGGATGCAAGGAATGACACAGTTGAAATCCATTTAAAGGACAGTTCTTTAACCAGTTAAACTATAGACTGGTGGCCTCATTTTCCAGTAATCGGTTCTTGCTACCTAATGATTCATTAATAAGAAATTGTAATAGGCTGCAATAAGCTATTAAATCAGCTCAAAAGGCCACCTCTACATATGAAGACAAAGGATCATATTAGTACCACAAAATAAGATGATACAAATCTAGATCTGTAGGACCTATTACAAATAGCATAACTTCTTAAATTGTGTATGATGTGCAAGAACTGCAGTTCTTTGAGGGTTTATTGGGGTTTGTAAACACTTGAATATATAAATTGCTGTTCTTTCAGGT
Organism: Poeciliopsis retropinna; assembly: GCA_010277075.1. Classification (NCBI taxonomy): domain Eukaryota; kingdom Metazoa; phylum Chordata; class Actinopteri; order Cyprinodontiformes; family Poeciliidae; genus Poeciliopsis; species Poeciliopsis retropinna. The sequence goes on from VMRM01000019.1 coordinate 8,221,568, forward strand.
AAAATTATTATTTATTCATCTAAACAAGATCATACTCAAATGCCCTCAGCAGTTCAATACAGTAAGCAAGAGTGAAAACAGGAGCTATGGCATGACAATAAAAGAGTTAACTGGTGACACTAAGCCTGAGTACATATATAGATAGATAAATGGCTTCCTTTGTTCAAGTGCACAAAAATCCAGCACAGTACCATTTAATGATACAGTAGCCTTCAACTATTTTATTACTTTGAAAACACTTTAAATAATTACCATTACTGCATAGTGCAAGGTTATGCGGGGAAAGATGGATGTATTTCTTAACCTACGGTTCATTCTTTAGATTTTGAACAAGACGCATCAATACTTGCAGTAAAATGTATTTGCCACTAGATGGCGTGCGAATAGCGCCATAGAATAAGTGAAACTGCTTTTTCCTTGTTTTGGGTTTGCTGCCTCCATTTTTTAGTCACTTGAATTTAGCATGCAGAATTTCACTTTTTTTTTTTTTTTGCTAAAAACAACGAACTCCAACGCGAAGGAATTTGTGTTGCATAAGGAAGTGTAAAAACAGCTCCATGAGCCTGGTTACTACAATAAAGTGTTTTTACATGTTATGTTATGCAGCCGGTAGGTTTAATATGAGCCCCCTGACTTTATCTCCAGTTTTTACTACTGGGTAAACAGACCCTAAAAAGGCAGCGATCCATCAGGACTCTCACCTCAATACAGGGAGGATGGATTCTGCTGGAACCTAACCTTAACCTACCCAAACTCCAAAAAAGGAGGGAGAATGTTTTGTCGCTGCTCTCTCCTTGGAAGCCAAATATACACAGTCAGACCCATTTCTCCCTCTCCCTGTCCTGATTGAAATTTACTGCTCATAAAAGCTCAGCCTGAGTCATTTGTTTGGAAGTCTAACGGGTAAATACAGCTGGTGATGACAGGGGAGCTGTGTCCACTGTTGTGGAAGTAAAGACAGAAACGATCACATTTACGGCTGTCTTTGTGAACGGTTTGATTGCACATGCCAAGGAAACACGTTTTCTCCAAGTTTCAACTAGGCAGATTGAAACTGCAATTCAAAATCACCTACAGCTTTCACACTCCTTGGGACTTTATTTTACCCCCAAAACTTTAATCTATTTCACTTGGTCTATTTTATATGAAAGACCAACTAGGAACTCGTTAAAAAAGTTTTTAGTTTTTTTTGTTTCCTGAAACAGCTAATAGGTGTGATGTTATTCATCCTCCTTTGCTCTGATAAATATAGGACTAATATCGGATATCAATATCGGGCCGAATTTTCTATGCATTCGTAACTATTAAGTAAATTACAAAAATAGTTCATTTTTAAGTCAACCTGGACTAAAATTACCCAAAAACAAAGACAATTGTGTTTGGCACCTTGGTCATACACAGAACATCTTATGTCAACTTTGTACAAAACACTGTGTACAGTCTCCACCACGCATTTGTTGTGACCGGGATGGTATAAAATGTATTTTCTTGGCCTATATGGGCTACACTTACTCTAAGCATCAGCTACAGAGCGAGAGCGCAGCTCGTTGGGTTCCGCATGTTCTTACCAGCCGCTCGCTCCGAACCAGCCACTATGCAGCAGCACCGGAAGAAAGGCTGTGGTTATTCCATGAATCACGCCAGCCAATTTAAGGATGTCTACTAGACCCCCAAATAACGATGAAAACCTGGACATGTCAATGGGAAAGAGGATTTTTACTCAGTCGCACTTGCGTTCGTCAACAATTCACTAACGGAAGTGAGTGCAACACAAATAATTATCCGGCGGGAACACCTGGCGCAAAACAATAAAACGGAATTTAACAGATTCCGGAAGCAGATAATTTGCCTCGAGGAGTTTTAAAAGTCGAGGTACGCGAATCATTGGATTACGAGTTGCAGCCCTAATCCCACCCATTTATTGTCGTATAATTATACAAAAGGTAAGGAAGGAACCCCGCATATCTCTCTCGACAGCAACATCTTTCTGGTCATTCGGGGATGGATTCGTTCACGCGGAGCTGCATCATATGAACTTCTTCGTGTGGTTTCTATGATGAGGGGGTATGAGTTTGAAAACATTTCGCCGTCATCCCTGCTGCTAGCATGTGCCTGTTCTAAATGAAAATCAGCACTTTTCTTCTTTGATTTCCAACTTTGACTTCCAACGATTCACTTCCTGTTAAAGAGCCCCCTGGTGGTTGAAGAAAAATCCGCAGAAAAGCCGCACCGGGCTATAAGCCGAATGGTTCAAAGTGTGGAAAAAAAGTAGCGGCTTCTAGTCTGAAAAATACGGTAATTTAATTACATAAAGCATCTTCTTAAGCCTAAATAAAGTGTTTTTGGGCAAAGTTGACACATCACAGTGTATCGAGGAGCAAATACACAGATATTCAACCTTCTACACTCACCCTAGTCATTTATAGTTACTAAAACAAACAGTATGCTTTTGAGCCTGTGGGAGGAAAGGATGATGTCTGCAGAAACAAGCATGATGCATGGTTAACTGGATCAAGGCCAAACTATGCCTGTCGGAGTACTAAGAGCAAAAGTTGTTTTCTAGCATCATTCAGATTCAGCTGCTATGGAGACCTAATCTTAATTTACTTACACTTGAAAACAAAACAAACAAAAAACAACAACAAAAAGTTTTTATGACTTTCTGTCAGAAGAGAAGTACAGAGCTGCTACTTGTGCAGTTCAAGTTGTTAAGGGGACCAGGAAAACACCCCCGAATGAGTGAAGCTGTGTCATTTTGCTGACTTCTTAATAGCTTAATAGGGTTCCTAAGGTGCACTATTATGGCTTGATAGCCAAAACAAGAGGCCTCTTGGTCCACATTTAATTCAATAATCCAGAAAAGGAGTCGTATTTATCCATGTCAGGAATCTGATTTTGCTGTCGAGATTTGCAATTGTAAATAATGCACACATTTGGCAAATTTAAGGTCTCACAGTTCGCTTTATACCTGATCTGATCCATGTTGACGTTTCATTCTAGGATGAAATACTTTTCTAACTAGAAACATTGTTAAGCTCTTAGTTTTTTTTAAAGATCTCATTTCAAATACTTTGCTGTTTCTGTAGCTTTAAAAAAGTGACCTCATCAGCTTCCTTCTTAGAGCCAGGACTCACAATAAGAAGAAAAATACAACCTCCCTTATAAGGACAGGAGAATTAAGAAGTCATGCACTTACACTCCTCTCCACAGCTCTGAGCATTCACTGAGTCTGAGCAAACAAAACAAAACACAGCCCCCACTGAATTCAGCAGAATTTGACCAAACACAGTAAAATCTATGCTTTATGATATTTCTCCGAGGTTACTGATCTGGCTTTTTGTACTTTCCATTAAAAATAAAAGCTTAATAGAGTCCTGGCTTCCAGATGATTTAGACTGATCTCCCCCGGATGACAAGCAAACCGATGACGTCAAACCCGGTGTTTAGCACCATGATTGCACCATAATATTTAAGTGGGGAAATAAAACTTAAATAAGCTTTTCGGAATACGAAGTTTTGTCCCCGTATGGGGCCCTGTGTTTGGCACAGAATTTTGCGAAACTGAGTGCAGAATTTGTTTACTTATGGGTGGAAAGTAAATGATTTGTAAAGGTTTTAGATAATTTTTTTCTGAGATTATGTTTTCATATTCTTTTGGTTACCTCTGGGGTAGACATATCCAAAATCTGATGAAAAAATACAGTTTTCTTTTGAACATTATCTGTTGCTTTGAAATCTGGGTGCCTGTAAAAAATTGACTGTTTCCCAAGGAGAAATATGAACACGCAACCTTAAACGGCAGAAAACTCTTAATGAAAGTCAGAAACAAACATCATGATTTGATTATTGCATGTTCATCTGTCACTAAAAATAATCCCTGGTAATTTTTTTCAGTCTCCGGGGTTTTTATTTCAACTAGAACTTGGAAGTTGCAAGGAATGCAGTTTAACAAAAACATTTACATCTTCAGTATTTTGACGAGTTGATGAGTGATCACTGCAGCTTGCATTACAATACCATATATAGAGCCACAGCATCTCCTCAAGGGTAAAGGCACCTGGTTTTGCCACTGTGACTGCACTGCAGTATCTGAAAAGAAGTTATTTGCATGCTGTGTATTTCTTTTTCTTTTTCAAAAGATACTGAAACACTAAAGCAATTAATTTGGAAATGACTAGATTTGTTTTTGTTATTCTCCTGCTATGTGTAGCTATTTGTTGTTTTACTTGAAGACTGGAGTTCAAAATATTTAATATTTTTCTTTTATTTCCCTCATAAATGCAGGAAATACCAATCTGACCATCTGAAAGTATCCTTACTCATCATATATATGGACAGTAGAAAGGTCCAGAAGCAAAAATGTTACTTGTAGTTACCTGTTTAAAGGTATGGCAAGATTGTAAACAGTTACCATTTCAAAATTGCTAAAATTTCACTTTATATTTTTAGCTCAAAGATGTTTAAGCTAGCTGTGGAAACACAGACAGTGAAGCTGTGGAAGTACCAGAATGTGTGGAGGTTTTTCTGGATTTTTAAAACATAGACCACATGTTGCTGTGCTCTGCTGCTCAGCTGGCTGAAAGAGTGGTGTTTCCCTTGTTTAGACAAAAGACCTGTTTGGCTGTTTGGAAATGCTTCTGGCCACAAAAAACCCACAAATGGTCAAATTGTTGAAATTGAAGGAGTCCCACCCCAGTTAAAGCAAAGTTGTTTTCAAATTTGGCAAGCTAGGGGTTGATTAATAACAGTTTGAAAATAAAAGCAATAATATCATGCTAAGCATTTGTTTTAGACCTTTGTGTTTCACATCATGAAACTGTGAGCGTTATCATACCATGAAAATCTTAGATCATGCCAATATTGTTTTATTTATTTTTTTAAGTCTGCTGCACATTAAAAAAGTCTTAATGCTTAACACACCACAATTCTATGTTTATTCCCCCCTTCTTATTAACTGCACCTTCACCGTTTTGGAGAGGTTTCAGCTCTACCTTCATCACTTTTAGTTCATCTGCATCCACACATGACGCACACACACATTTCTCTTGCCCTGGTCAGTTCATATCCTGAATAATGCCTTGTTTTTTTTACAAGAGCCTCTACAAACCCTTGAAAGATCACACTGCCCTGAGCTTCTCACTCTCTTTGGCCTTGCCCATATAAGGATGCTGAGGAATCTCTCACCAAAACACAGCCAAAGCACACAAAAATGCACCCAATAGAAAAAAAAAGTTTCACCACACAGATTTTCAATAAGTAGTGAGAAATATTTTTTTCATTGCTATTTCTTAAGAGGTATGTTACTACATGGTAGTACACCAAGCATATTTTATTTAAGAAAAGAAGAGGAAGAAGAATAGATAGATACCTGGGAAGCGACTAAAGGTCTGTAAATATCCCCCTCTCCTTGTCTTAGACTGAAGCCCCACGGTGCGCCACCACGCAGGGTCACGCAGATGTAGTCCCCGGTGCCCATGCTGTGCGCAGCCACCCTCCGCCAACCTACGACGGCGCGCTCATAGCGATGTCAACCCTGCAAACAACGCTCCACAGTAACCACATCCACCGCACTGCCGAATAATCCCCCCCATCATCTGAGTCCGGCCCGCTTTTTGGAAACGTCACCACGCAGAGACCCGCCCGCCCGCGGGCGGTGCGTGCAACCGGTGGGTTCAGCTTCTGGAAGGGCGACAAATCCACATCCTACTGTAGACCATCCAAACCTATCTTTGACATTTAAATTGAGCGTTGCGCGTCAACTATATGCAGTCAAATATTTTAAAATAACATTTCAAGCATTTAAAATTTATAGATTTTGTTTTATCATTATTTGGCAGCTACAGCACGTTGGTCGCATAAAAAGTCTCCAAAAAGTTTAGAAAACCTTTTGTCAGGAGTTTGTTGTAAAGAATAAATAAGTAAATAAATCACGTGGCCATGTCTTCATGAAAGATATCATGGAAATCTGGTTGACCAACCCCCAGGTGGCGCCAAGTTCTTTTTTAATCTGCCTTATAAATAAACTCACTTAATTGGCTTGTTTTTGTGTTAATTGTTTAGTTTTATCCTGTGTTTTTTAATTCTTATTAGTCTACTTGTTTTGTTGCTTATTTTACCTGTGAAGCACATGGGTCACTTTGTTGTGTGTAATAGTGTTACATAAGTACAGATTGATTTATTAATTGATACTAACCCGCATCAGTAATAAAGGTGAATGGTGCACAAAATTAGCAAAAGTAGAATTTCAACTCTACCTGAAAACGACCAGAGGATTTTTTAAATGTTAAAATTAGTTTGAAGATGTTTAATAAATGAATTTATTTAAGAATTACCATAGTAAAAAAGAAACTATATATGAAATTTGAACGTTTTTAAGAAGATTTAATTTATAATGAACCAAAAATGTTTACTTAGCATAATAAATAAGCCTGAAAACTAGTTTAAGTACAAGGTAGGTAGGCTGTCTACATTGAGGTGATGAAACGCTGACTGCTGACGTGTATGGGTTCCCTCAGTTCCACGCATGCGCACACCAGAAGCCCAGTCTGTAAAGTTAGCTCGACTGCGTCACACAAAAACGAAAGTTAGACGGCGAACTCTTCAGAGTAAAAATTACTATCTGATTGTGATAAAGTGTCCGTATCTAAAGTCACTAGATGAATTTTACTTGGCTGTAAAATGTTGATTTGAGACAGGTTCAGTGTGATTCGTTGAGAAAACGACGTCGAGTTTACTTTAATTCCCTCGCGCGAGAGCGTGTTTTCATCATTAGTGCTTTTATTTTGAAAAGCTTTCACGCCCCGTAAAGATGGCTGGTTTGTCGTCGTCACGGCAGCGGAGCGACCCGGTGCTCTGTCGAGTTTGACGTGGCACTCCGATTTTCTCAGAGAAGAAGAGGATCTCTCTCTGCCCCGCTGTTCAGGTAAATAACACAAACAGGAACGATGACACCATTACAGCTCAAATGAATAACATTTCTTCCTCAGGTAACATTTAATGTGAACCGTGCGCTCACAGCTGGAAACTTTGCAGCGCTTTCCGCTTACTCTCAAAGATGCCTTAATATGTAGTAACAATGTGATGTCATGCTTTTATACAATATATATAAAGGTCAATGTTATTAAAGTACAATTGCATCTACGAAATGGCAAACATGCTCGGTAAATTGCGTTTTGATTAATGAAGAGTTGTAACGCCTTTTTTCCCCCCTCCTTTCTTTCGTTTTTTTACCCATCATAACGGACTTTGACGTGGCAATTTTCGGAAGTTGCGCAGTCTCCTAAATACAGAACCTCAAACCCCACCAAAACTGTAACAATGTACGTGTAAATAGGTCGAATTGTGTTTAAAATAACATATTTCCGGGGTTTAAAAGCATTAGATTAAGTTGTTAGAACGCAGCTGTTGCTTAATGACCCAGCTGTGCCCAGTGGCTGGTTTTTAAAAAGTCAATTGTAGCTGCAGCGTTATGATCTTTCTGTTTGAATACGTAGATTTAGTTGAAACTTATCCACTTACGATTTTTAAATTGTGATGTATTTGTGTTGTAATTTATGCAACGAGCCTATGCACTATAAAACCCACCAACACATGTTAATTTTTCACTTTAAAACTATATAATCACTTCCATTCATTAACTGTAAGTCTACTCGCATACATTTTTTGTATTAATTCATTTGAAATTGTAATTCTGCTTGATTTGCTCAGAGCGCCCCATAATCTGATTCAAAGATTAATACAGTTTTTATTGATTACAGCTGATTGTGTTCTAATAAGCCAGTTATTAGTAATGGTACTATAACTCTGTTTTTCAGAGTAATCTTAATTAGATTTTTCAATCTCAAATTGCAATAGATATGGCAATTGTTAAAACAACACCATGTTAAATGATGCTGATTCCACAGTCTTATCACTGGTAAGCTGGAAGTTTTCTTTCCTTAAATGTATTTTCTTATTTAATTGTTTAAATAAAAACTTCTTTTTAGGTTAATAAAAGTGTGTTTAAATTAAACAGTGACAGTCGGTTTTGAATTAGCATTAAAGCATACACTTTATTTGTTTGATTTGAATTTTGTTGAGCTTACTGCGTTTTACAGTGTGGTGTTCTTAGGAGAAAATTTAAACTGAAGCAATGCTGCTTTATCTGTCAGGAAATAAGGTCAAAGGTCTGCCACACATTGTTGATAACAGAATGAGGTCAAATCTCAGCTGAGACTCACGTTGCTTGTTTACATCTGGTTTACGCAAAATACAAAATCAAATGAGCGACTACAAAGAACTAATTCATGTGTTTTATAAACTTTATGTTTTACCATTCCAGCTTGGTATGAGCAGACAGTGACAGCCATCCCATCAGAATGAGCCAACAGGGTTACGTCGCTACGCCCCCATACTCCCAGGCCCAGCCGGGAATAGGGGGATACCAAGGTGGATTTGGAGCTCCCCCGGCCCAGTCCATCTATGGACATTATGGAGGACCACCTCAGGGATTTAATGCTCCACCAGCAGGTACAATCATATTTACAAAAGAATGCTAAATGAGATGTTGTTTAAGTTTGTGTGAATAGAATCTGCTCAATCCAGCTCGTGTTATCAATATTTTATTGAAATATTTAATTTTTTTCCCACTGTGTGCAAGTTTTTCTGTTCGATTAAATCACTGCTGTAACCAGCTATTATGTACATAATTATTCAGACATTTTCCCAATTTAAATGCAAAAAAGCTTTTGGCCTACCTTTGAAATATTATCAGTGACACAAAACTAACACTGTCATCAGTGCTGATTATGAGGTTATGAGTACTTTTGCAAAGCACTGTATGTATATACATCTTCTTTTAGTTTCTCCCTTTTGGCATTGCCAGTGGATGAAGATGATTCACAGTGAATCATGTTCATTCTAGCTGTGAAATGAGATTGACTGAAAGCATCAGCAGACTTGTTGATGTCCTGTTTATTTCTCTGCTGACAACTCACCTAGTGCTGTTGCTCTGCACTGATTTGCATGTAAAATGAGTAACAGAGATCTGATCACACAAGACAGCTTCTAATGGCAGCTATGAGTGGTCTTGCTTAGCCCTGTCTACATTTCTCTTAGTCAGGGTGCCTGTTAATCTCAAATCTCAACTCCGGCAGCGATTCATGTGTGGATTTACACTGGATTAGATGTTTGCAATAGTCTAGTCTAAACTACTGCAGCAATATCTCAACCCACTCGTATAGGCATCCTTGTATTTCTCCCTGTTAATTTTAAAATAATTTTATCTATGTTTTTATAAACCATTAAATAAGGTAACAGCTTCTCACTCAATAAATCTCCTGACTTTACAAACTTCTCGGTGAAAAGAATTTGTTTCCCAGTCACAGGAAAAATGTCAGCGTATTTGGCAGTAGGATCTCTTTACTACCTAATACTTTCAAGCTTTGTTAAAAGAGTCATTCCATTAAATGATTTAACTTTGCAGTGTATTTTAATCATTTTTCAAACATAATTCTCTCATTTTCCTCTGCCGCATCTCTCTTCAGATATTCCATCACTATATCCATGAACCTTCTCTGTGGTCTTTCTTTTTTCCTTGTCAAATTTAACATCTTTTGTCCAAGACATCAACATTCCTCCAATTCACACATCAAAACCATCTAAGTGTTGCTTCCTCCAAGCTTGACGATATGTATTTATGTCATACATAGCAGCAGAAGACTATCTGTTATTCATTGCAGGTATGATGAAGTCACCACCTACCTCGCCTGCAGGAATGCCACCGTCTCCTGTATCCAGTCAGTACAATCCAAGTGTGCAGCAGAATGGTGCTCATCCCCAAAGGTAAATTCCTTGGAACAGCAGCTGGATAGAAAGGGAAATTCAGTGAAATTATAACATTTGACTAAGGTATAAAACATTGACCTCACACCATAAAAGGTCATGAGCACAAATACTTTCTAAGTATTACCTTAAGACTACAACTGACAGAATACCTTAGGTAGGAGGTATTCTATCATTAGTAGAAGCCACTGAATCAGTTTTATTTAATTAATCTGTTCTAACATTCTACAGGTATGCCTCTCCATCAGTTGCCTCTCCTCCCTATGGTCAGCCTTCACACTCTGTGTACAACAGCATGGCATCGTCTGCCCCTCCAACACAGCAGCTTGCTAATCAGATGAGTGCTATGAACCTGGGCAGCTATGGTAAAGTTGTAGTGTACTGATGCTTCAGACTTTTACGTTATCTTTAACACCTGACATTTCTTAATGTTTTGCATTGTCCTCAAAGCCCCAGGCGCCATGCAGAGCCACCCCCCTCCTCCAACAAGCTCTGTTGCCCAGCAACATTTCCAGACACCAGCTCCAGCAATGGGCCAGCCACAGATGCATCCAGCCCCACAGACACCACACATGGCCTCTCAGAATCAGATGCCTCCACCACAGTCACCCCTTACAAATATGCCAGGTTCAGGACAACCAATGGGAGGACAGTCTATGGCTGGGCCACCAATGGGAGGACAGTCGATGGCTGGGCTGCCAATGGGAGGACAGTCGATGACTGGGCCGCCAATGGGAGGACAGTCGATGACTGGGCCGCCAATGGCAGGCATGAACAGGCCTTTTTCTGGACCTCCACCTTCAGGCCAAGGAGCTTTCCAACAACATAGCACAGGACCCGCTGCTCCGTCAGGTTACCCACAGCAATCAGGTAACTAGCTGTGCCTTTCACAGCAGGGTTTTTTGTTGTATTAAATGATATATTTTTCAAATGCATTATTTTATATTTATTCACTATAATGTCAGAACTAACTAAGAATCAAACCCTTTATAGGACAGAACATACAGTCTTTCTACACTTAGACCCTCTAATCACTTTACATCACTGACTCTGAAGTATAAAGTACACTGGTGAAAGAAGAACCTGGTTTTGATTTGTTAAGACTTAAAATGTTAACATGCAGATAAAGATTTTAAAAACATACAACCACATGTAAGATCTTCCCATTAAAAAAGGAGGAGAGTATTTGTCTGCATAGTTCTACAATTAGACGGAGCAAGAAGTTCCTACCTGGAGGTAGCAAATCTTTTTCCGTGGTTCTGCATTCAGGAGCCTGGTAGCAGAGATGGAAGCTTATACATGATGAGGGTACGCCACTATAAATTGGTCTTCAGAGACCAATCTTAAACAGGATTGGCAACTCTGGACTCATTCCACGTCTTCATAAGCCATAAGAAAAATTAAAATATGAATCAAAGGCAAATGTTTTGAGTATAACTTTTTTCTTTGGTTCATTATTCTGATTATGATGCATTTCTTAAACTTGCAGGTCAGTTTGGGGGACTCATGTCTGGACCCCAGCCAGGCATGACAGGAGGCTTTCCTGGAACTCCAGGAGGACTTGCTGGTCCCCCTCAAAAGAAACTGGATCCTGATTCTATACCGAGCACAGTAAGTGTGCATAAACTATACCTGCTGTATTACAATCTTTTCTGCTATAGTTGTTCATTCTCACCCAAATGTTTGTTTTGTTGGCAAATCCATGAACAATCTCTCTTTAATTTCATATGTGTTTGTTCTACTCTCAAATTCTGAAGGATTATCAAGTAGACGTTTTTACACAACCTTTCTGCTTTTAGACCCAGGTTATTGAAGATGACAAAGCAAGGCTGGGAGGACAGGTCTTCAGCACAAACAGCAGAGGACAGGTCCCACCACTTGTCACCACTGACTTCACAGTTCAGGATCAAGGTACTAATATTTTTGATCTGAAACAATCCTAAATGACTATTCAGATAACTGGTATTTGTTTGTGTTTTATTCATACATAATTGTTTCAATGGTTTTGAGGTAAAGTCAAATGCTTCACAATTGAGGGAAACTTTTGTCAAGGTTTGTCGCAGAAGACAAGTTCCTGTGGTTGGTTTGTTTGCAGCTCCATTTAATATACTAGCTGGATTATATGAATATGAAGCATATCCCACATTGTCCAACATACCTAATATAATTGGCTCGTTATTTCTGGTTGATGTGTCTGAGCTTTGGTTGAGAGTGAGCCTCAAAGCAGCAGTCTTAAACAAATTTCATTTAATGCAGAAATGAAAACTACCAGGTCGAACAATAGGAATGTGTTTGATATGAACATTTGTTCTTAGGGTTAGGGTTAGAAAAACTGCAGTATTTAATTTAAGATGCATTTTATCATCGTTATGAAATATAATTTGAAATACATTTTCAGTGTCTGGTTAAGTTGCAACATTATTTTGGTAGTGATAAATAAATTATCTACATTTAGAACAAAAGTGTTTCTCATTTTGATGTGACCAATGATATTGAAATGTTGTTTTGTTGACTTCAGGGAATGCCAGTCCAAGATTTATACGCTGCACGACTTACTCACTGCCCTGCACCGCGGAGCTGGCCAAACAGTGCCAAGTGCCTCTCGCTTCCATCATTAAACCATTTGCTAAGTTGCCCAAAAATGAGGTAAGCTTCACTTTTACTCAGACCATCACACAGAGAAGGAAGATAAGGTTACGACTAACTTAAACAACAATGTTTTGATGTCAGTCAAGCGTTTATTCAACACTTGGATGGTTCTTTTGTTGTACTGTTTGGTCTGTCTGGAAAAGAATTTTACTTTTTCTTTTGTAATGCAGCATGAACTGTGAATTATGCAGAGTTCAGGAAAGCTATTTATATCTATCTGCTCGTAGTGGCATTTACACTTGGTACATTGCTCTAAAGGACTTAATTTGTCCTTTGAATAACCTCCTATAGATGATTACTGGAAGAAGAATACTCACTTAGATATTTTCCACCTCCACTCACTCTGTCCCAGATGCTACTTGGCCTTTTTAGGAAATGTTAGCTCTCCTCATCTGGCTTTTAGACCTAGCACTTAGTGTTAGATCTGCAGGAGAAAATACAAAGCAAACTATTTTCTTAACATACAATAAAGCAACATTTAGTTTCTCATGCATAAAAGAATAATTGGAAAATGCCACTCTTCGGTAGATAGGAAGATGGCAGAGTGCCTTGCAAAAGAATCCATGCCCTTTGAACTTTTATACATTACAACCAAAAACTTCAATATATGGCAACCTTGTAGGACATCATTTAACAGGTTTCTTCTATTGTTCAGACTCCTCTGTATGTTGTAAACCATGGTGAGACGGGCCCAATACGCTGCAATCGATGTAAGGCCTACATGTGCCCCTACATGCAGTTCATCGATGGCGGTCGTCGCTATCAGTGTAGTTTCTGCAACTGTGTCAGTGAAGGTATGGCATGAAGAAAATGAGACTGTGTTAAATTCTGTTACTATATTAAGGAGTGAAATGATATATGAGAGAATGTTACATTAAGTGTCACTCTTTGCTTTCTCGTGAAGTGCCAGTCTTCTACTTTCAACACCTGGACCACATGGGCCGTAGGGTGGACTTCTATGAGAGGCCTGAGCTTTCCCTGGGATCCTATGAGTTTGTTGCCACGCTTGATTATTGCAAGGTAGACTACAAGAACAGATCTGGCTGCAGTTATCCTGTTTACACAGTGCTGACTTAAAATGATCTGATTAATACAGACAAAAACTACATTTATCAGCTCTGTTCCTGTTTATGGAAATAATTATAAACACCACAGTTGGATCCGACCATAACTGTACGCAAGATTTTCCAGAGACTGTTATTCATTGTACAAATTAGTCTGGCAAGGACATATGGTTGGACAAAAGTCTTGAGCACACTGCAAACAGACGACAATGGGGAGACAGTGATGTAAATTAATTGTGTCCCCCATGAGGACAGCTACTAATGTAAACAACATGAGAGGTTTCAACTTAGTCACTCCACTGATCTGTTATTATTCTGCTTACAACAAATGAAACGAAGCAATCAGAGTTAAACCTTTCAAACACAAGTACAACTCCAGTGTTTTACAGAACTAAAACAAAATGTGGACATAGATCTTTCTTTTTTTTTTTGCAAATAAAAGTCTGACAATTTACGCATCCATATATATTCAGCCCCCTTCCTTTGAGATTGCTAAATAAAATCATTGAAATGCAGCCTTATAATAGGTGATGCAGATAATTAATTAACTGTGTATTAATTTCATTATTTCTGTTCCAGCAATGACACCATGAAATAATTTTATCTGTCAAACACGAAAGTTGAGGAACGGGACTTGCACTGATCTGTTTAACTGTATTAGTTAAACAGCATAATGAAGAACTGCAATGGAAACTGTTTTGTGACCACCTCCCTTTAAGTATCAACTTAAGAAATTGTTACTGTGTGCTTATAGCAAGAGGAAATCACTTTTTGATAATTTGTTGCCCACCTTGAGAGAATAAAATATTGATCAACACAACTCCATTTTTTCCCTCACAGAACAATAAGCCTCCCAATCCTCCTGCCTATATCTTCATGATTGATGTGTCCTACACCAATATCAAAAGCGGACTGGTCAAACTGGTATGCGATGAGCTCAAGACTCTGCTGGAGAAGCTGCCCAGGTACAAACAATGATACTAAAAACTAGTTTGTTTATTCCCAGTTGAATAAATCTGTGCTACAATTTGCATCCAACATGTGACTGATTGGGGGAAAAAACGCTTTTCTGATAAAAAAAAAAAAAAAAAAAGAAAATTTCAACAAAAACAGTTTGTTCTTTGAGTCCAAGTGAAGGTTTCATAGTTTTGCTATCAGTGAAATGATAAAAACAGAACTCCTTGAGCTTCATCCACCTTTTGCTGACATTTTGATTTATCTTTGAGAACAGCTTGCTCTTCTCCAGGTTACTCCTTACATGCTTCGTTAGTGCCAGCAACAATTTCTCTGTTCTTTTTGCTGTCATGACTTTATAGCTTAGATGACACCAAAAACATACTGTGATAAAAATTTGTCAGTTCAGTTTGACATACTTTATGTTGGTCATCTGTTCTGCCAAATGTGTGCTGAATTAATATGGCATTCATTAAAAAGTTATAATGGAAGAGTTGTTAATGAGTTGTACTTTTCCTTTAATGTGAATGAATAATTTAAGTAGAACTATGTGGAAATAGCATTTGGCACTTGCAGTGTTGGCAAAGTATGATTTTCTTCTGTGTTGTGGTAGATATTAGTGGGTTTTGTGGAATATCAGAGTATCTGTAGACTGAGCTAACTCTAATGGTAAGATTAAGAGGTTCTTTATTCATGAGTCGATGAATCACAAATATAGCTCTCAAAAGAATTCAAACATCACCAAGCAAACCCTTCTTGGATCTTATTCCAGTCCTGCAGGGATGTTTATACTTGATTTGGAAGGTCTTCTTGTTAAATGAAACAATGCTTGACAGTGAAGCCCAAAGATAAGCCAGGTTCTTGTCTAAACTCTTCTTCTTCTTCTGTTTTGCCTCATGCATCTAAAACCTTTTGATTCAGAGGTTTTTGATGCCAGATTTAGCAAGAATCCTCTTTCGTAATTTACAGTTCAGTTCCAGATGATTTCATAGTCCCGTAGACATTATATTTTAGCTTTAACCGTTTTGTTGGACGGCATCACAAAAGTGTAATGAATTTTTAAAGTAAGAATTCAAGGTACAGCTCTGAATTTATGATGGATTTTCTTAATTTACAGGGTCAGAAATACAAACACAAGTTTGAATAAACCTAAAATATTTTGCTAAATATCTTTCAGTATGCTGCAGAGAAACCACCATCAACAAGCTTCTATCTAGTCTATTTGCAGAGGGATATTTGTGTTATTCTATTGACAGTATTGGCAGAGCTCATGTAACTGTAATTGCTGCTGTAATTAATCCCTCACTTTAGGAGCATCAGAAATCCACACAAATGAAAGAGTTACAGAAAGTTCTGAAAAAAAGAAAGAAAATCAAGAAACAATAGTTGGAACTTGCCTTCAGTGTTGCCAAGCAACTAGTTGTTTACCTTTTTTCACCGCTGAGCTTTTTTCAAGATGGCGCTGAGCTGGTTCTTCTGGAGTTCAGTCGAATATGAAGGTTTTGGGCCAGGGGTTCCCCTCTCAGTGGCGTTGTAACAGTCATTTCACTGTGGAGAAGACACAGATGTTCCAGTTTATAAGAGTTGTCATTTTCAACCAGAATTGTGCCAGAAGTTTGATGGTTACCCATTGTTGGTGTGTCTGTTTGCATTTTTACCCTGTGTGGATCAGAGACTTGCAACTGGTTCTTGTGACGCTGCATCCTAACAAAAGAACAAATCATTAAACCTTGCATATTAATATTTGGATCAGAACTGTAGGTTTGTTATATCCAAGATATCCAAATCTGTAGTTTGGATAAATTTGTGTCTTCATGAGAGAAAATAACTTGCTTTCCCCCAGAGCTAATCCAGTTATTTGTTTTCTTAACTAAAAAAATATTTCCTCTCCTCCATTCACTGCATCTGACTTGATACTAGTTGAGGCACCCTGAAGGAAACCTGATGCCCCATAAAAGTCTTCTATATTGTTTTTTTTTGTTTATTTGTTGTTGGGTTTTTTTCAGGGAGGACGGAGCAGAGGCCTCAGCAATAAAAGTGGGCTTTGTTACTTATAACAAGGTGCTTCACTTCTACAACGTGAAGAGCGCTCTGGCCCAGCCGCAGATGATGGTGGTGTCAGACACGGCTGAAATGTTCGTCCCGCTGCTCGATGGCTTTCTCGTGAATTACCAGGACTCCAGGGCCGTCATCTACAAGTAAGACACATATTATAACATATATCAAAAGTGAGTGTCCGTGGACAGCAAGTTGGAAGCAAGCAAATGTCTCCATTGACTGTCCCCATTCAGTCAACAGGGCTGGCAGCTGTTGGCTTTGACCAGCTTTTAATTTCTCCTCTCTTCAGCCTCTTGGATCAGATCCCCGACATGTTTGCAGACACCAACGAGAGTGAGACGGTCTTTGCTCCCGTCATCCAGGCTGGAGTGGAGGCGTTTAAGGTTAGCAACACTGTGACATGTTTCAGCATGTAGGGGGACACGGTGGCACTTCCTGTCATCATCCATGCCGTCATGCACTGCTTTGAGTTTATATGTACACTGAAATGTGTTTCCATTTGTGTGTTGGGTTCTCACAGGCCGAAGGACTCTGTTTTCTACATTTCTACTTCTCTGTGTAGAAGTAGAAGTATGTTCTCTTGTAGGTTCACTCCATGACTTATGGAAAACTTTAGTTCTTAGAGCTTTCTCCCAGTCAATCTTCCTGTACTTCTGAATAGCACTGCATGCAGTTCATTAAAACGCCATTAGTCCATGGTTACACAAAGCAAAATTAAACAAACCAGAATACAAATAAAAAAAAATCAATTCAAAATATAAAACCACAGGACAATAAAAACTAAAATCACACACAAACACTGAAACCAGTGTTTAAAGTGTTCATTGTTTCAGATTTATGGGACTACAAACCCTGACACTGGAGTCCACTTAGGCAAGCAGCAGATTATTTTTTTCAATCTATTGTTTGTGGTCAGTTAAAGCTAACAGACAGCTTGTTTCTCTGATGTAAGATCAGGGTTTATGGTTAACTTGAAGCAGTAGATAGAACACAATATTGCAGAACTATACTATTTACATATCGGTTTGCCCACTTCTGGATTTTATTGTACAGATTTTTGTTGCTACACAAACCAAATTGTGATAACTCAGTCAGATTTGTATGTTGTCATCCTTACAGGCAGCAGAATGCAGCGGGAAGCTCTTCATCTTCCACTCGTCCATGCCCACCGCTGAAGCTCCAGGGAAACTGAAGAACAGAGACGACAAAAAGCTGGTCAACACCGACAAGGAGAAAGTGAGCTCCTTTTTTTAGATGAACTTTCTTTAAATGTTGGTTTATAACCTGCTCACTAAGTGTCAATAATGTCTTCCGCAACACTGATGGCCTTGTGTTATAGACCCTTTTCCAGCCTCAGAAAGGCATGTACGAGCAGCTGTCTAAAGACTGCGTGGCACAAGGATGCTGCGTTGATCTCTTCCTCTTCCCCAGCCAGTACCTTGACTTGGCCTCCATGGCCGATGTGCCTTCACACACCGGAGGCTCCGTCTACAAGTACAATAACTTCCAGGTAAAGAGCTAAATACCTAAATACTTCCAGGCTTGTTGCACAACAAGCTCTGAAGACAATTTGCAACTCTTATGGTTCTTTTTCCGAGTCATTTTTATGATTACATGAGCTGTGTCAGTGTTACTTTATGCTTAAACAGGAGGAGGGATTGCTGCAAAGTAAAGAGCTGAATGGAAACAGCTGTGCTGTGAGATGGAAAACATTGCATTTGGCTGCTTTGTATTCTCACTAGAATCGAAGTGAAATGCTTTTGATTAAAGTGGAGCCCATTTAGTTTGATTGATATGGCCTTAAATTTCTTTTACACATGTAATCAGTTTGTTCTCTGAAGTGCCTTGAGATGACATGTGCACTAAACTAATGAAATGAATATCTTCGTAATTTCAACAGAGCTAGAAAAATAGACATAATTCAGAGGAAGAAATAATTAAAACCTCAAATAGTTCTGTAAAAGTAACCCACTTATGAAGACAATAAGCAGGAATCTTTTTGTTAGTAAAACTGAATTCTCTAATGCATGTAAAATACATACATACATCTATACATATAAAATATTAGATACTTGTTTTCGCAAGTCAAGATCTTTTGTCTTCTGCCCTCTGGTGGAGTATCTAAGTATTACAAATAGCAGGAGAGTTTTATTCAAGATGGCTATCCTCTCACTGTGTAGGAAACAGAGTCCAGTTTTTAGATTGTGACAGAAAGCAAAATGTCAAAAAGATTATTTAAAAAATGTTAATAGTTACAGAAGAAACAAACAATAAGGATTGTTTCCATAAACAACTGAAAATATGTGCATCAAGTATGATGCTTAAGTTATGCAGGGGTCCATAAAATAGACCTTTAGAGCTTTCTTATTTAGTGGCCAGATTTAATTTGTCAAACCTTAATACTTAATGATTTATACTTGAACAAGAACATTTAAATGAAAAAAACTGTCAAAACATCGAACAAAGTCCTAAAAGATGTTTAAAGTACAGAGTTTTCTATTTCTTCTACTGAATCTTTTAAAGATAATATAAACATATTCTTCTTGCAGAGTTTTATTAAGTCACAAAGTGAAATCTAAATTTCACTTTGTGACTTTTAATAATTCCTCAGTCTGTTTAGCCAAACAAGACCATATAGTGACAATAGTGCCATCTGCTGGCAGGTGGCGACTGATGGGGAGCACTTCCTCAGAGACCTGAGGAAGGATCTGCAGAAGAGCCTGGGATTCGACGCCATAATGAGAGTCCGCACCAGTACAGGTAAAGAAAAGCAAACCTTTACATCCTATTGTTAAAGTTGGCCACCAGATTTTTTGCATGGTGCCGTGTGTGTGATCCTCCAGGCTTCAGGGCCACAGACTTCTTCGGGGCCATTTACATGAACAACACCACAGACGTGGAGATGGCAGCTGTGGACTGCGACAAGGCTGTGACCGTGGAGTTCAAGCACGATGACACTCTGAGCGAGGAGTCCGGGGCTTTTATGCAGGTCCGCCTCTCAGAAACAAAATCTGCTTTTAATACATGGTGACGGATCCTGCTGAAAACATTTCATTGTTTTTTAATTCCCAGTGTGCTTTGCTGTACACCACCATCAGCGGTCAGCGACGCCTCCGCATCCACAACCTGAGCCTGAACTGCACCTCACAGCTGTCTGAGCTGTACAAGAGCTGTGAGACGGACTCGCTCATCAACTTTTTTGCCAAATCAGGTCAGCTCCTGTTTTAATGCTTAAAGTAGAAAAAAGTGTCCTCTGGTTGAGAGGATTAAATGTCCTAGTTGAACCCACAAAGAAGAAGCTGGTGCAGGCACAAACTGGCTCATCAGTCAGGAATGTGAAAACAGCTATTTGTGTCTGAATCACCAAAACGTGGACAAGGCATCGGATGTCATTTAGGCAGATGAGGCTCAAACAAAACATCTCGCCGTATGTGACACACAAGTTTCCGAAACAGTTCTTAAAACTTTATCAGTTTTATTTCTTATAGTTTCTGCTGTATCAGCCTTTTTTTGAAAGGTGACTGGAGCAAATTTACTGTAAATATTTCTACCTAGATGACAAGAATGATCTTCTTTTCATTGAAATTGGAGTAAATGTGATGAAACACTGAACTTATGCCTTAAAGGTCATTTTTAAAGAATTGCATAAGCGTTTAAAAGTTCAGCCTTACTGCTTCCAGCTTACCGTGCCATACTGAATCAGCCTGTGAAGAACGTGAGGGACATCCTGGTCAACCAGACGGCCCACATGCTGGCTTGCTACAGGAAGAACTGCGCCAGCCCATCAGCTGCAAGCCAGGTTAGAGAAATGAAGAAAAACATTTAGCGATTCTCATTTTAGCATTAAAAGCTCCTGTTTAACTGTACTTTTCTGTATGTAGCTGATCCTGCCTGATTCCATGAAAGTGTTCCCAGTCTACATGAACAGCCTGATGAAAACGGCTCCACTAGTGGGCAGCACTGAGCTCTCCACAGACGACAGGGCCCACCAGCGGCTGTCTGTCATGGCTATGGGGGTGGAGGACAGCCAGCTGCAGCTCTACCCACGCCTCATCCCACTGGTAGGTGCAGGCAGACAAACCGTGCATGGTCAGCGGTTCTTTGATCAAAACGTCAGCGAACCATGCTCCCTGTCTCCCAGCACAATGTGGACGTCAGCAGCGAGGCGGTGCCTGATCCAGTCCGCTGCTCTGAGGAACGCCTCTCAGACTCCGGCCTGTTTCTGCTGGAGAACGGGCACTCCATCTTTCTGTGGCTGGGCCAAGGGAGCCCGCCGGATCTGATCCAGAGCCTCTTCAACGTGCCCTCGCTCGCCCATTTGCAGCAAGAACACATGGTGAGAAATCATCTCATTACACACAGGATGAAATAGTTTGTCTCTTTAGTCTCCAGATGAATTTAATGGGAATTAGAACGACTGAGTGTGTTAATGTGGCCTAGAATCACAAATGCCACTTCTTCTGCTCTTGTAACCATTAGTAGAATCAATATTACCAACCTGTACTTTAAACTTTAACCTTCTTTGTGTGCTTAGTTCACGCTGCCAGAGCTGGACAACCCGCTGTCAAAGAAGGTCCGAGCCATCATCAGTGAGCTGCTGGAGAAAAGGCCAAACTCTATGAAGGTAACAAACTACCTTCACTACATCACTTCACAGTAGTGAAGTGATGACCACAGCAGAGGCTACTCTCCCCATGTTACCTGGAGTCTTTACATTACCATGAAGTTTCCAGCTCCTTTACAAAGTGCAAACCTAACATTTCTCTCATCCTGCTCAGCTGCAGATTGTGAGGCAGAGAGACAAACTGGAGATGTTGTTCCGTCAGTTCCTGGTGGAGGACAAAGGTCTGCATGGCAGCGCCTCCTACATGGACTTCCTGTGCTACGTTCACCGGGAAATCAGGCAGCTGCTCACCTAAGCTCACACACCTGGCCTCAGAACATTTCAGTTGATCCATAACACATTTATAAGAGATATGAATGATAACGTGACTGCAGATAGCCTTCAAGAAGCCCAGAGTCCAAAGGTGCCTCTGGGATGGTTTGATCTGCAAATAACATCTTGTCGTTAAGAGCTTGCAGTAAATGAGGATCTAAAATCCACTTTAGCCTCAGCAATACATCATCCAGTCTAATTTTATTACTTTGTAAATTATTTTCTGGAAAAGACAAAGGGTTATTTGTGTAGACATTCTATGTTAATCTTCCAAGAAGAAGTATGTAAGTTGTTATTTTTCAAACAATAAATTCTCAATGTTTAAATGGCTTTTAGATGTTTATCATGTTTACTTTATCATCGACCTGGAAAGTGCTTTACAATAACCAGATGAAAAATTCAAAACTGTAAGAAGGGCGACAGCAAAAAAAGCTTCTGGCTGCAGGAGCTGAAATTCTGTCCTGCTTTTACGCCAGGAGTGACTCAAAGCGTTCGATTCTCAAATGCCTCCTCTGAAAGTTGCATTCTTTGTCCATTTATGGC
Source organism: Poeciliopsis retropinna (assembly GCA_010277075.1). Lineage (NCBI taxonomy): Eukaryota > Metazoa > Chordata > Actinopteri > Cyprinodontiformes > Poeciliidae > Poeciliopsis > Poeciliopsis retropinna. Next base: position 8,243,594 of record VMRM01000019.1, read on the forward strand.
TGAGCTTCCATCTGCACGAACTGCAGTGATGCAGAAAGATCTTTGTTTTGCTGAGCTCACGACGAAGCGAAACGTAGCTGTCGCTCGGCAGCAAACAAGGGCAGGAGGAGAAAAGACATTTCTTCTCTCCTCTTGCCTCAAGTCCTTGAGCTGCTGCTGCTGAAAGGGAAAACATCTAGTGAGACAAAAGACTGGATGGCTGGAAGACATCAAAAAGATTTTTAATTTGTTCCTGTCATGAGTTGCACATTTTTATAGAAAGTTAATCTAAAACCAAATTAAAAACAGTCAAACGTATTAATTAAATGCAAAATAAAATTTTGCCAAAGTGTCAGCCTACCTTCAATGTATATATCCATTAAATCTATGTAGAAAGAGCTTTCAGTACTGTATCATCTCACTGTATTACATTTCATGCTATTCCAGATATTATCCTGTCCTGTGTTGATGCAGCCAGTATATTTGTTTTTTTGTATTTACACAATTTTACCAAATGCCTTAAGTTGATTTATTTGTTAATATTTCTGCCAGAGAGGTAAATGACCAGCAGTCGTGTCACTTTAGTTTGTATGCAAACTTATCTCAGGTGATTTCTGTCCATTACCATTTCAAGTTGAAAGCAGTGATTTGGTTTGAGCTGGAATGATGGAGTGACTCAACGGTCCTTGATGCTTGTTCCATTTCCTAACTGTAAACAACTTTTTGTTTTTGGTAATTAAACTTTTGACTGAAACAATCTCGCTCATTTGTTTCTTTGCAGTCACTACAGTAAAGAAATTAGGATATCATCAACAATTTAATTCAAGTAGTAATTCTCATTTAGATTCATTGCACACACTTATATTTTACTTCTGCTCATTTTGATGATTTACAACTAATAAAAAATTGTATCTTTAATATTTAGAATATTGAATAAGATCAATTGTTTTAATATAAAAATGTTCTGTCGAGAAAGATCATGGGGAAAACCGCTGACTTGACAATCATTGACACACTACACAAGGAGTTTAAGTGACAAAAGTGTCTGGCTGTCCATAAGGTGGATATGTACAGATAATGAACCACAACCATTTCAACAGCTAAAATATTCCAATGTCTGAGGTCTCCTATTGAAATGCTTGTAACTGCCTGTTTCACCAGCGACAAATTATTTGCTAATGAAAGCTGATTTTTAAAGTAAACTTTTTAAGTTAGGGAAAAACACATCTCATTAGTTTGTATTAAAAAAAAAAAAAGATGACCATGAAAATAAACTGCAGGCATTGGAAAACATTTGAATCACCCCAGAACCGTGAGTCTTAATTTCCGTGTGTGATGACCTGTTGCCACCACAAGGGGGCATCAGCTGATCTTTATTTAGTTTGAAGCAACTCTCAGCTGCTTTTTAAGCTGAACATCAAATATTTGTTAATTTAATTTTAATTAAAGAATAACTTTTTATTCTGTATACAGAGATGAACCCTTCACATGATCTCTACTTCATGGACGATTCTTATTTTCACGCAGTGAAAAAAACAAATGGTCAGAAAATAATCAATGACAAGCTATGATAATATTTCAAATGGTGAATCCAATAAAATCAATGTTGACCAACTCAATGCAACTAAACCTTGTTCTCTGTTGTGACAAAGCCTCCAACAATCAGTGGCTCACATCAGTAAATAAATTAAAATAATATAAATGTTACTATTTAAAGTCAATAAACAAAACCGAAAAGCTCAAAGCCCTAAAAAATAAAGAAAAAATATATATTTTATACTACATGTATATAAAGATAATTTGTTTTTAATTTTAATACTTTAAGTCTAAAAGAAAAAAAAAATAAAGCTAAAAGTTAAATACATTTAATTGTTTTAAAACAATTAAATGTTAAAACAAACTAAATAAATGATAAAGATGACATCTTAAAAGCCAAAATTAAAATAAAATTCTTAAGCATACCTGCATTTATACATAGTTTGGCAAGTCTTTTTGATTTCAAATATCCAGGAAGTTGTGTGAGAGAAACAACAGAAATATTGTCTAATGAAAACCAATAAATACATATATAATGCCCAGACAAGTAGTTTCCATCCATCAAATCGTTACCCAGCATGCTTAGCTTTTTCCTCCATTTAGTGCCTCTCAAATCCTTCACTCAGGAACCAATCACGTTGATTCAGAGTCAGACGTTGCCCTGCAGGGAATGAAGGAGGGGAAAAAAACAGCAAGAAACAACTTTGCAGACAACAAAGAAATGCATCAAATCCGAGATCACCCGCCAAACCCCAGTGGTTTTTACTGTTAAAGCAGCAGATTACAAGAACAAGTCTGAAGACCTGGAATTCCTCAGAGAGCAAGTTTTCATTTAATACTGTACAGCTGACAATTGTTTTGTACAATGACCATGACCTGGAGACGACGCTGCCGAGAACTCCTCTACGTGAAAAGAAGAGTAAATATCAAATAAAAACATGTTGATGCTTTACAAGAAATTTACATACATCATGTCAAAAAATACATCAAAAGCAGCTTATCCTCCCATTTCATTTTTATAAAGTTGCTCTCATCTCGCATGATACTTGCGGTAAAATCTTGCTACAGATGCAAATAAATTTGCTGCAACCTCCAGTAAAGATATCCAAAAAACCTTTAAATATGTAGATTTCTTTCATTTGCAAAGTGGAAATTCTGTAGAAAAGTCCTCAAATTAAGGTTTGGATTCCTTGTAATGTTTTTCAAATTGGGAAAAGAATCTCTTAAAAATATGATCTTAGCAACTTTTTAAAGTCAAACTGAGTTTCTGGGAGTTTTTACATCGTAGTAGAAGAGTATTATACCTCCTTAGGTATAAATGTGGCATGACATATTAGCTGCTCTTCAACATGGGAATGACCTCATAAGATCTGATGTAGCCTGATAGAGTTGCAAGAAAAAGCTATTCACCCAAACCTGCAGATATGTACAGTTAGAGCAATAACCAAGTCACCAAATCACTATAACCGTGGACGCTATACAGACAGCATGCTTGTCTTACCATCAGAAATGTAAAGATGGTGTTTGTTAAACTCTACAGGGGTTTTAACTGGAAATGTGCACTTTGACCGGATGAGTCTAATCTTCTTTTTTTTTGTTTTTTTTTTTTAGCAAAAACTACTCCAGGTTGTTCTGATGTGCATCTCAAGATGAGTATCTGGGGGGGGAAAAACAAACACCTCTTTAAGCACAGCGGAGGATCTGTGATGATGTGGGCATTTTTGTTTTCCACGGGCCTTGGAATGTTGTAAGAGTCTAAAGCATCTTGAACTATTTAAATTGCAAGAATGTGAGATTTAAAATTAGTGATGTACTGTAACAAAATATGGCAGACAGAATCAGTGGCAGTTTTTGATATGGGCCAATATGGGCCTTTGCCCAGGAGAGCATTAGAAAGAGGGTGGACGAGTACATTAAAAAGTCTTTATCCATCAATTGTGCAGTAGGGTTGACTACTGAACCACAGAATGATTCAATCTACATAAAAAACATCAGAAAACTTATTCAATACTATGCCTGCCTGGGAAATTTGAAGAAATTATCTCTTTGCAAACAGTAACCATCTAGTCTAGTCAAAAGTGCATGCTAAACACTTAAGTTACAGATTACAAACTCATTCAAAAACATCAAAGATGTTTAAATGATTTGAAAGCGTGATTCGCTCATCACAGTAGGATTTCTCGTTTAAGAAGAGTTTCATATTTTAAAAGGTATAAAAGTTAAACAGCTGAAAAATCTTAAAACAGCTGGGCGTTTTGTACAAAAAGTAGTTAGCCAAAAAAAAAAAAAAATTATCAGGAGGAATAGGATCTTTAGAGTGTGAATGCTTTATGAGATTCTTGGAATCAACATAGTCATGATAAAGGCTCTATTTTGCAACATTTTCCGCTGTGAGATTGTGCTACTGCAATAAGAGAATAATTTATTTTAAGGCTTTATATACATCTTTACCAGGAGTACCAACAAATTTGTCCACGTCTGTACCCATGTGCTTAAGTTATGGTCCAATTTTGACATCAATACAATCCTTGTTTTGTCTAGTTGGCAAGTAAACATGAGCAGAATTGAGATATTTTCAAACAGACTTCTCATCTAATGTCATATCTTTGAATGTACAACTTAAAGTGGTACAACTTGTTTTTTTTTTTTTTCCCTCTCTAAATTAAGAGTAAAATCACAGACCACACTCGTCTAAGTCAGGTAAGAACACTCTGGAACTTAGAGCAGGTTGTTCAATATTCCTAAAGCTGTGAGTCACAGTGATTTCACTTGACAGTAAATAAAACAAGGTGGAAAATTAGAACTTTATGTGTGATTTTATTTTACCGCATTTTTAAAATATTAATTTGAACCCTATTTTGACATCTCAAAACAAAAATGAATTCCAGAGTGTTCCCAACATGCTGCCTATTTCTACTTGTGGCCCAACAGTAATAATGAACAAGATTTTATCTATGGTCAAAAGTCTGCATAGCACACCGTACACAGTATGAGTCCAAGTCAGTAACTGGGCCATGCTAAAGATGATGTTCCTCTCCAAAACTCCGGCTGGCGGCCAAAAGTTAGAGAACGTTTTCAAAGAGATGCATCGATCGCATGATGTTTTCATCCTGGGGATTATAAAAACGAAAAGGGGACAACAGTGAGTTTAAGCCAACAGTAGTGAAAAGTCGGGGAGTCGGGGATCCAGCTTACATTTTGGCAACAGTCAATGAACTCGTCTATGGTTACCACGCCGTCTTTATTTTTATCCATCTTCTGTTAGAAAGGGAGGATAGAAAAGATGAAAAAAACAAACACACCAAAGGGGTGAGGGGGCTGAATTTTCAGAAACTATAAATACAGAAAAAATAAACAAAAAAAAAACACTCGCCTGGAAGAATACTTCTACATGCTGACGAGGCGTCTCCTCTTTCAGCACGGGATATGTGCATTTACCCATCATGTCGTAGATAGCTTTCATGATGTCCAGCATTTCCTGTCGTGCACACACAAACAAAGCCCTGAAATGTTAAAGAAACAAACAAACAAAAAAACAAGAACCTGGAAATAAAATTTAAACTCTAACACAAATTACTAAAAAAAAATAAAAGAGCATTTAAGGTTTTCCAAAGCAAATAAAATTTGAGCATAAAGGTTGTCAAACTATGTTGCCTTACTGTGGTTTTACTTTCATATGCAGCTTCTGTCAAACTATGTGTACAGCAGTGACTTATTTTTCTTCAGTGTCTGAGCCAAATGAGTGATAAATAATACATCAATGTACTTACTTTACTTCTAGCCACCACATGCACCATTAGCTTCGAGTGACTTTTAAAGGCTAAATGATATGAGAGGCTTTTTACTTAACTTCCTGCTTCTTCCTGAGAAAATCACCACAGAAATAGTCACCTAATGAACATATTCAAGTTCAAGAGGTGACTATTTCTTGTATGTTTATTGTCCTACTTATTGATGGCAGAGTTTGGTGCTCTATGTTCAACTTCATTGCATTTCTGCAACTTTTGTCTGTGTTCATGGGATTTAAAGCCCAAACACAGCTGCAAATGAAAGGTTACAGAAAGTCGTGATGTGTCTTTTAAATCACCCTCCATTCAACTGAAATAAACTTTCCACCTTAAAAGTATCGACAGTGATGTTGCTGAAGTACGCCCAGTGTGAAGGAGATTATTCAGACACTGTTCAAGGATGGGAGACATTATATAAAATTGAAGCCCATCAACAAACACTGAATCAACAGTCACAAAGTTTTATTCATGCTCATTTAATCCCTGTGTGAATTATATCTGCTGGCAGTAGCTCTTCATCCAGAGCCAGATAAAGCAATCAGCTGCCAGACACTTTGGTTTTTGTCCAAAAACTTCAAAACTAATGGCAATCCTTCGAGTGCCGGCTGTTAAAAGTTAATTATTTCTTTACAAGTTTTGTTTGTCTCTTGCAAAGCACTTTGAAATGTACTTCTTGTGCAAGGTTGCAGAAATAAAGTTGAGAGTACTGACTTGTTAAATAATCAGCCTCTGCTACGGACTAAGCTGAAGGGCTGCGAACATGACATAAATAAAACCCCGGCAATCTAAGAGACAGGATGTTTCTCAGCTAGAACTATGGGTCAGTTTCTGATTTCAAGACACCGTTTTCAGAACAACAAAAGTAACGCAGCATGCCAATTTAATGACGCAGCAAATTTAACTGTGGAGTTTTACAGGTTAGTAAAGTGTTAACAATCAAAATACTTGATCTTGATTGGCTGACGTCAAGTCAAGTCCATTAACAGAGCACTCTAAAAACAAAGACAGCTGGAAAAAGTGGTTAATAAATTAACAATATTTAGAATAGAACAAAGAAAGAATAGCACAGAATCTCTAGGTAGATAAAAAAAGTCACACAAAAAAAGAAAGAAAAAAAAAAAAACTGGCTGAAGCATAATGAAAAACAAAAACTGAGATGAACTGGAAACCTCAGGAATTAATATTAAAAAGTCAAAAGGTTGGAGCCACTGATTAAATCCCCAAGATTATTTGAAACTAAGGATGTTTTGATAATTAATTCCTGTGGTATTCCTTTATTAAAAGAGATAATTATATCATAATGTACCTCTTTAGTGATGTATCCATCTTTATTGATGTCATAAAGGTTGAAAGCCCAAATGAGCTTTTCCTGCACTGTTCCTCGCAGCAGGATCGAAAGCCCCATAACAAAATCCTGGAACAGAACAAGAACTGCTTACACGTGTACAAAATATCACACCAGGAAAAAAAAAAAGAAAAACAACAAAATAAACAAAACAACACACATCTCAGATTTTAAATCCCATGAGGTAAACAAAACCGGCCTTGATGCCTCTACATTTCTGCTAGCGCACACAATCCATGTTGGTTATTAATTAGAGATGAATGATGAAACAGCAAAAGTGGAGGCGCCATAAATCAAAAATACCTCATTATTCAAATGATCAAAAAGCTTATGCTCTGTGTGGGACCCCACAGGGAATCACTGTGTTTCTGCAGAACTGACCGAGCAAAAAGCAAGAGGGGGGGCTTTAGTTTGGAGTGATGACAGCTCCTCTGTCCTAATAAGCAAATATCTGTCCCTCATAAATATTAATAAAATACTGCCAGCATCACAAGTAAACTTGGTTGGGCTGAATAAAAAATGATAGAGGAGACATTTGGACTTGATTCTTTGGAGAAATCCAGTTTTAGTGTACTGATGGACTTCATAATAAACTGTCAGACCCTACAATTAAGTCAAATATTATTTGAGTTCCACCACTAATCCTTAAATAAACGTACCCTGCCAAACAATGATGCTGTCTATAACATCAAACAGTAGTTTTGAAAACTTATTCTGAAAAAAAATATCACATTTTGTCCTCTCATAAAAGTAAACATATACTTTAGATTAAGTTTTCTGGTAACAAGCATTCAACGTCCTTTGAAGAAAAGGCTGGATGTGTGGAAAAACACCTCCTGCTTCCTGCATGGTGGAGGATCTGTGATGCTACGGGCCTGAATCTCTTCAGTAGAATCCACTTAGACTGCAGAGTGTTATGCATTCTTTTAAGTGAATAAGACAATTAAATGAAAGCACTTTTCTGCTACAAAACTCCATCCGAACATATCAGGGCATGTAAAGCGATGGCTCTTCAACAGGCGATTATTCTCGGGTAAATCTCTAGCCTAGTAATTGGTTTTCATCTGGTACTTTGAGTGGCCTAGAAATCTACCGATACAAGGATGGGTAGAAGTGTCACAATCCATAAAATACGTAATTTATAAATAAATATTTACAAATTAGATAGTTCAAATTGAGAGTAATAAATGTTGGATAAGTGGAAAAATTCATCAATATTTTTGTAAATGTTAATACTTTATTAAAAACACAAATAATTAAAAGTGAAATTAACAAACTATAAATTGAAATAATTTGAAGTTTAAAAGGATGTATATTTAATTCAATGTTAGTATAAATATCTCTTATTTAATTTTCCATAATTCATCATTAAGCAATTTGAACTGCCACTGTTGCTAATCACATAAACCCCAACAGAAGATCAACTCTCCCGGCACTTTAAAACTATGTCAGATCCTCCTGGAAGATGAAATAAATTCATGATATGAAGCAACATGGAGGTCCAAAGGTGAGCTAAGAATTGTTTTTGTTATTAGCCATATAGGCAGCTGCCCAAGGCGGCGTTAGAAGGAGGAGTTGCACCACATGTTATAAAACAAAACTTATCTTAGCTGCAAACTTTTCACTGCTTTTATGAATGTGCCTTCAACAGAGAGTTGGCGCTCGTGTTGAGAAAATACCTTCAGCTTACTACTAAGAAATAGGGAGATCAGGCATCTACTGTGGAGATGCTGTCAATCACAATCTGCACACATGGGGTGATGCTCAAGGTATCTTATGTATCTTTTCTTACTATTTTCTTTCTCCCCTGTCTGGGGGCTTTATTTAGCAGTGCCCATAACCATTTGGAAAATGTTAAAAAACTATTTTTTTTTTTAGGTACAGTATATGTAAATTGGGACCATTTCTGTGAGTTTATGTGATGCAGCCAAAACCAGAAAGAAATTGTGCAACAATAGAGAAATTCATTAGGGCTGAAATTCATTTCGTAAGTCAAACAAAAAAGCACAAGGATACAGACTCGTGCAAAAAGTAAAAAGGGTATTCAAGGCACGGTAACCTTTGTTTGTGTAATATTATGAACTTGTGTTACTAGTTTTAAAAGCCAAGTTGGGGGTGTTTTGCCATTTTTTTTGAGAAACAGAATCTGTAGGTTTTATGATGGAGGTTGATGCTAGGAGAGAGAGGGGCTAACCCAGGGCAATGTTCCTGAAACAACCATCGCTAAGATGAATGTAGAAAATGAATGGTCACAATAGAAACCCAGAGTAATGTCCTGTTGGTAGACGGAAGCTGCAAAAACTCTAAACGGGGGACAAGAAGTGTGTCAGTGGTGATTTTGTAAAAACATCCCAGAATATTACGAGTCTATGCTACTATAGTACAAGTTGATATTTTTAAGTTTTTTTGTTGTTTGCTTTGTCACGCCTATTAGGGGTGCTAATTAATATAGAGGGGATTCTTTACTATGAGGATATCACTAAAGCCAATTCTTATTTTTTGTCAGACTGTATTATTCTTTTCAGCATCTTGCTCACCTCAAAGCTCACAGAGCCATTGTGATCTGTATCAAACGCGTTGAACAGGAAGTGTGCATACGTCGAAGCATCTACAAAGAGGAAAAATACACAAAATCAAAAATCATTCGTGACCATTACAGCCCATCTAACATCAAAAGTAGCACCTTCTGATAACAAGAAAATAGTTCAAAGCCTTATTATTACTTTATTTAGTAGTTATTTGTGCAGCTTCAAAGAAAAGAAGCTCTTGTAGAGAGAAGAAGAAAAACAGCCTTGGAGCTGGGAGTTTTCTCCTGGTTTCCTGTGTGGAGGAGCTTATGTGTTTACCGGTCTGCCTGCCTTCTCTCTGAGTGCATGAATCAAAGCCTTCTAATGCTTCCTCTGTTTTTCCTTGAGTGGAAACAATAATGATGAAGGCTGAAGGCTGCACATGTAAAATATAATCTAATTTTTTTTAAGCATTTGCTTTGGTTAGAATTTAAGAACACTGGACTTAATGAGACAAATGAACGTGTTATTAAAACAGGTCACACAGGATATGGACGTAGTTACATCCTACTCCGTACCTCCTTGTGGAAAAAACTGTGCGTAGATATCTTTAAAGGTTTCTTCATTGACGACGCCACTTGGACACTCCTGAAAGACAGGAATTAACAAAGATCGTTTCCCAATCATAACACTATTTTCTAGTTTGAAACTTTACTTCAATTCTAACACATTTGCATTGAATTAAACAACCTCCTCTGAATGGGAAAGTTTTGATTATTTTTTTTCCCTCACTTTTCTTCTTTCTGTGCCTCTTTGTGCAGACCATAATCCCAACCTAAGACCAGTGGCATTCAACTGCAAATCCTCCACACCTCAACAGAGATTTTATCTAGAGCCTTTTGAGGCCGCCCACCTTTGAAGGTGGCATTCACTGAAAAGACATTTATGTAACGCCTCCAAGAAAGACACTTTTGTGCCATTTTAGAGAACCAAAGATATTGCAGATGACCTTGGTCAGAAGCAGAGCGCTGATGAAGAAAGTTAGTTTTAGCAGGCTCTGTTTGGCTCTCTTGCTGCAAATCTGCAGCACACTGAATATTTAAGATATAAGGAACTGAAACGGAGAGAACAAGGTCAACACTTGTTCTCTCTTGAGATTTCTTGAGATTTTTCAAAGTGGAAACCATTTTTTTCCTTGCATGTAGAAATAACCAAAATGGAGGTAGTAGCTGTAAACTAAGCAGCGGCACAGATCACTGATGGAAGAGTTGCTGCCATGTGATTGGCTGATTCACAATTGTCATTAAACAACTATTCAGGTATACTTAAAAAGGTAGAAAGCAATTATAAACCACAACATGTGGATACAAGCTTCCCAGCAGAAGGCTTAGCTCATTGTCTGTACAAGAGGATGTCAGACAATCCTCTGTTAATTGCTTAATACCTCAAGTTGAATTCAATGTGACTGCTACAAAAATGTCAAAATCAAAAGTACAGCAGCCTGTTAGACATATCATCTGATTTGCTCCTCATATCAAAGGAATAAACATTAGTAGGAAAAGGAGGTGTCGTAGCCATTTTCTGCAGGCAATGCATATTTTCCTCCAGAACTAGTTGTGAAGCATCACTGTTCTCCCAATTTCTAGAAGCCCAAAAACAATCAGATTTTTCTCTGGAGAAAGAAAAGCTACTATTAATTCTGCTGGATCACATTTAATTCCACGTGTTATCACTGAGGTTACTGTGAAGAGCAGGGTTTTGTCACTGGCTGACATTCTGTATGGATGAAGATAAGCTGGAGATTCATAAAGACCTGAAGAACAAAAGTAGCTGAAAAGTCCCATACTAATATCTTCTATTTTTGCTTTTGTTTCAGACTTGAAACATAAAAAAAACTTTATTATAAACAGATTAAATGCAAAATGCAGGTTTCAAATTATGTTTAGGGTAAAAAAGACACCCATAACACATTTTTCTAGAATACATTTCACTAGCCATCATAAAGACTGATTACTGCAGAGCACGTAGAATCAAGGCAACCCTTAAACTCAACTTCTCTGACAGCTGGAAGTAGTATAAAAACTCAAAAAGCAAACAAGGAACATAGTTACTAATATCTATCAGTCTGAAAAGTGTTTCAAATGCATTTCCAGGAGCATCGAGATTCAAGTGGACAAGAGTAGGTGCCATTGTCAACAGATGGAGAAAATATGGTAAAGTGGTGAACTTTACCTTGAGATGGCAAATACTTAAAGAGTGCCTCGATGACTCATCCAGGAAGTCCCAAAGAATTACTGGCCTCATGTGGCTCAGTTAATCTCGATTCAAGCAACAAAGAAACAGAGACTTAGCAAAAATTGTATTAATCGCAGTTGGTCATGGAGAACACAAAGACCTGGCTCAAACTGCATAAAAAATGATCTGATTTTCAAGACTTTCAGGATATTATTCTGTGGACTGAAGAGACAAAATCTGGACTTTCTGAAAAGTGTGTTTCCCACTCCAAAAGGTGTAAAAAAAAAAAAAAAGCATTTCAGAAAACACCATCCAAGAACTACTGACAATGTGGTGCTACTCATTTAAGCATGATTTATTCTCTCTATTAGAAATACTGAAGGAGAATATATTACCTCTGCTTTGTGACCTCAAGTTCAAATTTCAGGACATCAATAATCAGAATGCTCACCTCTAAATTGTTTAAAACACAGTGAGGGTTTTGTATTGGCCTCCAAGTAACAGTTTCAGTTTAAAAACATTTAATATGACTGAACTAAAATCCTCCACAGTGATATAAAAGATCATAAATGCTTTATAACATCTGTTCAAATTGATGGCAGAAGGGCGATTATTCTTCTTTAACATTACCCCGGTTAGTTTGAAGTACTTTATTTTTCTTAATAAGTGAAATCAGAACTTTTTAATTTTAACTCAGGTGGGGTTAAAGTTTGTTTTATTACATAAAACATGTAAGAGTGATTTAAAAGCTCAGCAAAGCAGAAGGAAATTGCCACATAAGAATTCCTCCTCAATTTGATTCAGTCAGAAATTATGTTACTTTAAAAAAGGCTTGGATCTGGCCAGCGCAGAACTTTCATTTTATTTATCTATTTAGAACATGATAGATGTATAAAATCACACGCATGAACAAGGAATGCAAAAGATACAATAATCCTAAGATGCTCAGAAAGGAGTAGGAAGAAACTTATGACCATTTACCCCGTAAACTCATACAATATTTCAGACGGACCCTCATTATTAAATCAAATGATAAAAAAAAAACCTCTAGACTTCGCATTTCAATTTTAACATAATTTGTATAATTTGAGGATAAAAATTTTTTAGCATCTAGTATTTTGTTCAGAGCATAGTTTCCCATTGGCCAAAGGTAAATGAATATTTATAGAGATGATGGGATGTTTACCCGCACAGTTTAACCTCACTTCAACATGCACTTTAGATTACAGCCTACCACACCATTAGCACTCTAATATATCCTTCTAGTGTAGCCTTGCTTCCTCTGAAATTAGTGGCTCTTTGTGACAAACATTTTGGGAACCTGAAGGTCAGCAATCAGAGTGATGTTTTACCGTACAACCCCAATGACATAATTCATCAGCGGTTACATTTTATATTTTTATTCTAGTGATGACGCTCGTCAGAGAGGCAATTTATCAACTGAGTGCTGCCCGCTGGTCATCAAGTTATGATTCAGTGTTCTTGCAATTTAATTTGAAGTTAACGGTAATAGCTACATCATCACGATTGGCCACATCAGGATAGCAATGTTCTCATTGCCTTGTTTTTAATTTTGTAACCATAAATGTAATCATGTACCAAGAACAAACAAGAAATGACTATGTAATTAATTTAGTTTGCTCATATGTCATTGACATCGTCAGTGATTACAGGGGACTCAAAAAATGTATCTGTATTTGTTTGGCATGCTTGTCTTCCATGATGAGCAAATCACAAACACGATCTCTGAAAGACAAAACTGAGCAGGCGTGACATCTGGGAGTGAAATCACGTTGTGAGCTGAGACAACAGGAACAATGCAACACAAATTGAGAGCTCTTAGTCAAGTGCTTGATTGGTGACCTCAGGTGATCTCCAGGAGTTGAGGTCAGAATCAGAGGGCTTGTTTCGTTCCCCATTTGGCTCATTTCCAGATCTAGAGCTAAAACACCGAGCGGCGGCTTCATAAAGTCACCTGTCAAAATAAACGACCTCCGTCTGCCACCTGCATCAGAGGCATTCGATTTGCCTCGAATCTTTGGACAACAAGGACAAAGGGGCCAGACTTCTCATCATGGGAAGTCGGCCAGCTTCTATTAGTCTGCTGCCCTTAAAAGCTCTCCTTCACTCTGCCAATGACACCAGAACAAGACAAAGTGGAGCTGTTTGTCTCCAGGGCTTCGAGGAGGGAGAGGGATGAAAAACATTCAGCAGCAGTAATCCGAACGCCATCACCATTTGCTTCTTTACAAAGACTTTTGCTCCAGCATAATGTAATTATACAAGAGGGATAAATAATGCATAAACATAAACAACATTTATTTGTACAAACTATGAAGTTTAAGTGGAAAAAGAAAAGCCTGAGAGAGACTGATAATGCCAAGTTTACCATCCTTTGGAGGAAAGCATCAGTAGATTGGCTTCATCATTGTTGCTCTCACAGATATATGCACCAACTATGCAGAGTGTTGAGCAGCTTTGAGGCGGGCTGAGGTATTGTTTCAAACTGTGCACAATTCACAGTCGTATTTATTTGCACTGCAAAGGTATTATAATCACCCTGTTAATTATTGTGCAACAACTTCAATTTATCAGCAGACTGTGTATTTGGTAATTAAGTGGGAACAACTTGGTTTCCTTACCGCATGTGTCCCACAAGTGAGCTTGTTTGCAGTCACGTCTTGAGTCGAAAGTAGCTGTTGCAGTGCATCATGGGATATGAGCAAGTGCTACTCTGTGGTCGATGCTCATGACTTTCCTCTTTAGGACTGTTAACACACACCTGCATCCTCCTGACCAGCAAACTGCGTAAAAGCCATGTGATCTCAACTGCAGCTTTTCCATTTTAGTTTCTATTTTGATAAGAAAAAATGAAACAATACTATCTGTTATGAGTTTTCATACATCAATGGCTAGGATTAAATAAATTTCATAAGGACCAGATCATCTGTAATACATCCTGATACATTAAAGCAAGGATGTAATTTCTTTGAAGTATCTTTTTTTTATATTTTCTCTCTTTACATAAGCTGGGCTAAAGCTCTATATTCACATCTGACAAATATTTGTAATCAGTGACATGATTTAGTGGAGTGATGTCAAACTCCAGTCCTCAAAAGATTTGTAGTCCTCTACAGCTTCTAGATGTGTCCCTGGTCCATCACACCAGAATCAAATGGCTGAATTACCTCCTCAGCATTTGATCAAGTCCTCCAGAGTCTTGCTAATGACCTAATTATTTGACTCAACTGCGTTCAAGCGAAGGCGCATCTAAAAATGGCAGGACAACGGCCCTCAAGGGCTGGAGTTTGATATAACGGCAGAGGCGAAAGTAAATCACAGAGTCCAAGATGCTTGAGATGAAAGTTTCCACATCACCTGCTGATGTTGGTTTACTGTGTTTTATAAAACTGGAAATCAATGGAAACTTAGAGATTTTGTGGTTCCCTGATGACAAGCTTTAGGAAGATGCTAAATTCAATTTCACACTGCATCATATCTGGTTTATCCACCACCTTATTGATGTAGTAGAGCGGCCAGAACCCTCACTTGACCTAAACCCAATAGATTATCTATGGAGTATTGTCAAGAGGGAGACACAAGGAAGACACCAGAGCAGGTAACTCAGATAAACAGTTTTAAAGAAACCCAGAACTGCAGAAGAAAAACAGACTGATTTATTCATTTAAAAAAAGCCAAGAGTGAATGTATACTGTGCTGTACATGGGCATACTGTTCAATAGGCTGGCATTTCAAATCTAATTGGGTGTTGAGGCCCAAGACATTGTAGTATTGCCCTTTTTTAATTATTCTTTTAATGGCTTCCTATTTATCTGCTGGTTCTCTGTCAGATCAATAGTAATATGCCATGACAAATGAAGAGTAATATATCAGTAAAGTTATTTAAAAGTAGATCAATGCTAAAAGCACATTTTTTATCTCCTAACTAATGGGATCGGGAATAGTCCCTTCTATTCTTATCCAGACTTGGGAAATGATCAAAAGTAATTCCAATATTTTTCAGTGTTTCAAAGAATGCAGGGATCCTGAAACTCTAAACTGAATTACTAATAATTAATCTGAACTATATATCCAAAATACAGTTAACAATGTAAAGTAACTTTAAAATCCTCAGATAAGCACAACTGAGCTTTTATAACAGTTGGTGCAAAATGTAAAGAATGCAGTTTAGGGCACTTGAGAGGAAATCCTCCAGTCAACCTCTGCAGTGGAGCTTGTGAAAGAATTAATCAATAAAAAAAAAAAAAAAAATCAAAGACAGGCAAATGTTTTAAATATGTTGGAGAGAGGGGTGTTGGAATAGAGATGAAAGACTAATGTTGTAGATAATATATAGCGCAGCTCCACAGTGGGTCTATCACTTACATTCTTGAAGCCACGGTAAAGGATCTGGAGCTCCTTCCGGGAGAATCGTGTCTGTGCCTCGAGCTGCTCCAGGCCCTCTGGGCGATGACGGACTGCAGAGAGTTCCAGCTCATCTTCAACGCTGTCTGAAAGGGAGAAGGAGCCAGCGGTCAAACTAGATCAAACCCTCACTGGAATAAATCTGCAACCAGGAGAGCAAATATACAGCGCTCTGCAAAATTATCAATGACCTAAAAAGTTTTACATTTTAAACAACACAATCCAGTGTTTTTCATAGACCAACAAAACGTGATGCATACAAGTGAATAAAAAATAAAATTAAATCCGTACATTTGTATTAGACCCCCCACCTTCCACCACCGATCTGATACGCACAAATAAAACTTAAGCTCAAAATAAAAGTCAGCTTCTTTGTTAAAAGAGTCAACATGTGTTTAATGTAATCTCTATATAAATTCAGTTGTTCTGTGAATGCCTCAGGTGTTTAAGAGAACATCGGTAAACAAATATCATGAAGATCAAGGACACAGCAGACAGGTCGAAATACATTTGTGATTAATTTTAAAGCACAGATGGGATATGAAAGGCCTAAAAAATCCAGTTTGGTTAGATTAGAAATAGAAACATTTTAACCACATAAAAAATAAATAAAGCATAGTGGTGGCAACACCATGCTCTGGGAATTATTTTCTTCAATAGAGTAGGGAAGTTAGTCAGAGCTGATGGGTAGATGAATACAGATCAATCATGGAAGAAATGTTTTAATAGTCTGTTAGAGGTGTTAAGATGACCTAGTCAAAGTACAGAAGATCTACATCCAAGTGACAATCGGATTGAACTTGATTTTGCTAAAATAAACTGGCATAAAAAAGTTTGTTACAAACTCCAAAATATCTGTAGCAGTTGTTTTAGCAACATTTGACCACCGGGGGTTGAACGCAAATGAACAATTTTTTTTATTTAGACAACCATTTTCATCCCATTTCAGGAATGTGAAGATGTTCTAGAGGTACTAAAACCATTACAATTCAAGGCACGGTAGCTTTTCAAAACTACAATATTGAGGATAAACATTTAGCCATAAAATGCTATACATCTGATAAAATACCTTCTGGTAGTCTGTTGTACCTTATTTTATCAGGTTTCTCATCTAGCCTTTAATAAAAACCAAACAAAACACTCCTTTCTTCTCTAAAACAAATATGATATCAGAAGTAATTAGTGTAGATGAGACCCCTGAACACAAGTCAGTGTGGCAGAGAGCCTCTGGATGAGAGTGCACAGTAATAAACCCCGAGGAATGCTTTAATGGGCTTATTATGATGGCAGACGCTGTCTGGGCACTGTCACTGCTCTGCAGCATCCTCGCAGCGCTGCGCTCTCCTCTCATACACCTGAAGTGTGACATCCTGTCTAAGTGCCTCATTAGCATCAAAGAGTTTTGCTGCACATAACAATAAAAGGCCAAATATTCCAGCAGACCACATTTCACCTGTTGCTGTGGAGCAAGTGCAGAGCTGTCACAGGCGATGTTTTCCCTAAACCTGGTCAAGATGAAATGGAAAAAACAGGTAGCACCTATAACATTTTGAACATTCTAGCATTCGTTTTATGTTTGGAAATAAATGTGCAAACATTTCTCAGTGAATTGGTGAAAGGCAGATAATCAAAGCCTTGAAGACCACAAGCAGAAAGACAAAAGAAAGCCTATAAAAGTCATCATAGAGAGGAAGAGCCACTTGCTTTGATTGCAGGAGGATGGCTTTTTGCCTGTGGAGCATGGCAAGAGCCTCATGAGTCGAGCTCTCACCCCTCGCTTGTGGACAATCTGAGGGTAACCTGGGAAATACAGCATCATCTCTCGTGGTTACCCAGGCAACAGCCTCAAATACATTTGCTACAGGAAGCTGGGCATGCAGGAGATGAGGGGTGCATTAATGCTCAAGGAGACGAAATTGGCCTCTCTGGTTTTTCAGGACAACACCACAAGTATTGTGCACAGTATTAAGGTTACAGCTGGTGGCCAAAAGACAGGGCAGAAGACCAGCACTGACAATAGCTGGTTTTAAATAAAACTGGTGACTGGTGGGTTTCTGAGTCTTACTACGGCTAAGCTGCAAATTTAAGCTAGCAAGAGAGAGAGAGACTGTATTGGCTACAGCAGCTTACTGTCAGTGTGCTAAAACATGATTCATTAAACTTTAAATGCATTAAATTTATGAAGTATATCATCAAGCTATCCAGGAGTTGTTCTAGTTTCTTAAACTTCCAACATGTAAGATGTTCTTTTCCTGAAATTCCGATTTAGTTTTATACCAGATGTAACAAAAAGCTAAAATTTTATTTTGTTATTCCACAAAACATTTTACTAAAAGTCTTCCTCATGTTTTTGGTCAAACTGAGACCTTGAAGGCTATAGATTTTTTTGATTTTTTTTATTTATGGGTAAGAGCTCGGTGGTTCTCTGGAGTCTCAAAGCTTTAGAAATGGCTTTTTTTCCTCCCTTTCCAATCTGATAGAACATGTTCCTGATCTGTTCTTGAACTCCCTTAGATCGATGCTTAAAGTGATTTTTGAGATCTTTTAGCCTACTTCACTTTGTCATGCAGGCACCACTTATTTGATTTCTTTATTGAGGTTGTTCTGTCATTGTGATACATACTGTAATTCAAACTCAAGGGTCACTGTGCTGAAATTGTTCACATCTGTCCCTCAGCACCAAAAGAAATTAGTACATAAATAGTTAAAATACATAGCATCCATGTATTCAAACTGAAATCGTACATCTCTTGCCCTCAGCACCACATTGTCAGTTTAAGTAACACCTCTGTTTAAAAGTTAACACCATTTCCCCTCCCTCTCTGAGCCATTCTTAAAGATTTAGTGCATCTCTAATGGCACCTGTGGGTGCTCAGATAAGGCCTCTGGTACTTCAAACTATTCCTCAATCATTTAATGATTGGTGAAGACAAGGGCGGAGGGCACAGCGTGTTTGTGGCTAGTCAACACGATGCCAGGAGTGCTGATAAACCTCTGCAAACCTGAGCTATAAAGAGGTGTCGCAGAAACAATTACCTCACAGAGCAGAGGCAGTGAAAATTGTCTCATAAATCTGCAGTCTGGCCTGGCGACATTGTGGAGGTTTCAGGGAAAAGAGGAAAACTTGTCAGGAGAAAAATGACACATGGAAAGGTAAAATAAATCAATCTAGATTTCATATCATTCCTTGGTCATTATGCTAAGTCAATTTGTAAAAGACTACTTCAGCTGACTATAATATAAACTTGACCAGACTGGCTTCTCATTTCAACACAACTAGACTTTGCAGGTCCTGCTCAGTGTGTCAACAGACTAAAAGCAGAATCGGGACTGGTACAGTCTTCATAATGATGAACAGGACTGTTAAAAAACAAACTTCTCTTCCTTGAAAGATAGTCGTTTTACCTCAGTTCAAGGTTGCGTCATAGCACAGTAAATAATAGCACAGTAACTTCAAAGCTTAGTGGATGAAACTCATAGGTTCCTGTTACCTCGTTGCCAGCTTTCCTTCCCAACCTGATTAGAGAGGACACGTCTCAGTGCCTTCACCGAGACCGAACAGGACAGATGTTCATTTTATAACAGAGATATATTAGTCTTGACAGCTGGCTGGCTGTATTCAGAAGCATTAGGTTACTACAGAGGGA
Organism: Poeciliopsis retropinna; assembly: GCA_010277075.1. Lineage (NCBI taxonomy): Eukaryota > Metazoa > Chordata > Actinopteri > Cyprinodontiformes > Poeciliidae > Poeciliopsis > Poeciliopsis retropinna. The sequence continues at coordinate 8,263,056 of VMRM01000019.1, forward strand.
CATCCGTTCAAATTTAGAGCTCAAGGACAATGTGGCAGGGTTGGAGATCATGAGTGCCTGCAAACAATGAGTCCAGAAGAAAAATGCTGCATACAATGTTGCTCCTAAAAAAACTAGAGGCAGGGCGGTTGATAAAAAGCCAAACCAATACCAGGGACACTCAGTTTCATGAAGATGAAAAGAAAAATCAACTGGTGATATTAATTGGTCCTAATAGAATCCCCAAAAATCCAGCCTTTTTCAGGTTGTTCAAAACTACAACACTCTTCAGTGTATAAGTTTCTACAGAGAGAGGACTATTCAAAGTTAGCCATTTTTAGTGTCACAAGTTAGACATCTGCAGCAAAAGAGAATAAGTAGTAGATCTGGAGTCTTCAAGATCTAGATGATAACAACACAGCAGCTTCTTCCTCACTCTCTCAGGTGTTTACTCTGAATCCCTCAAACACCGAGTTTACACCCAGGAGATGCTGTTGTGAGACAGGAAGAGCCCAGATCTCCTAAATTTATCACTTCAGTCTTACATGTCTTGTCGCCTTTTGTTCTAAATGTCTGACTTTACAATTTGTTTCTGTTGACCTTTATTAAATAGCAAACTTACAGCGGGGAGGAATAAAGAAAGGGAACAAAGTCTACAGCCTCTCCACATTGGGGAACCTGCGCACCAAAATGAGCACGGGTTTATTTTGGATGTGTGCTCGTTTCTGACTTTACAGAATTTCCAACATTTTTAGGGAAATTATGAGAAATTAATTTAAAAACTTCTCAGTTTTATCAGTAAATTTTTACCTTTCTTCTTCTTCGATCTGTGATGGCCTTAACACTTTGTCATCCATTGGTGAGTAAGTTAAACAAATATCATAATACTAATGAAAATCATGTAATTGCTACTGAAGCCTTTACTTGGCTTTGATTTCGACTTTACTCCAACATAAAATTGGACTGAGAATTTGACAAATGCCAGATCTTCACTGGATCAGGTTATTATCTGGGGCAAAATCTTAGACCAAGTAATCTCTACTTCAAAGATTTATTTTTGTTATGAAATGACAAATCTTAAATTGAACAAGAAATTGAGGAGAAGTAATTTGAAAAACACTACTTTTAGTTCTAGTAGATAAATCTGCATTTCCTAAAATTCTTATGAGCAGGTTAGAGCATAACAACAATCAGAAGTTGGAATAGACTGGTGCATCTCTAATAAGGACTAATAGGTGGAGAGAAATAAAGCCAAAGTTCACTCACTCAGGGGTTAATAAACACAGTCATGAGAGCAGATAGACAGTACCTGTTGTCTAAAGTTTGTTTGTCTGTTTTACTGAGAAAGTGTGTGTGCTAATGTAGAATCACTGGACCCTGATACTCTTTCCATTTCGATACAAAATGGCACAAAAAGGTGTTGTTGTCCTGAAAAATCTGTGTTAAAGGTGAGCAGATTCTAAACATATTTTAATGATTTAGTTGTGAACTAAATCACAACTAAATCACAACTGTGAAGAAATATCATGCTGTACTTTTGCCTTCCCTGAAAGAAAAAAACCCAAAACTGATCGTTGGACCTTTTTGAGTGGCAACTCCTTAATTGGACGCATTTAGCAGAATATGCTGCTCATCAAATTTATAATTCACAGCCACCTCTAAGCAACAATGCTGCCCCAGCCATTCTGCAATGCAGCGCTGCGAGAGAATGAGGCTGCGAGAGCCCCATGAGGGTCTTAAACAAAGAAACATCTTTCAGCAAAATCTAATTACCATGGGACACAGAGTAACTAGCTTTCTGGTCTATAGATCATAAAGCAGTCTACCACCCGGCATCATCTTCTCCAACGAGCCAACAGAACTGCCTTAAAGCCTAAAAAAATTGGCATTAGAACTTTTCCCCTCTCTCCCGATCCTGGCTGAGTTACTCTCTAGAGCTTCATAAATCAGCTCTCAAAGGTAAGGTTGAGCTGGAGGGTAAAACCTTACAAGCCTTAAATCAATGTCACAACCCCCCCCCGAAAAGAGTGGCTTTTAAATAATACATACATTTACATCAAGCACAAACTAGAATTATTCAAAAAGCTCCTTAAAAATCAATAAATCTTGGATCAGTTCTTATGTCGATATCCACGTCTTGATGAACGGTGCTGCTGAGCTTGCAGCTTCAGCTTGAGATTTAAATCTCTTTTTTCTTGCATATTATGAATTAATACTGAGGGCAGCAGGAAAAGGACGCATCAGCTCAATACAGTAAGTACAATGGCCTTGGTTCGGCCCGGGGCTCAAATCATATTCAACAGTTGACCAACAGAGAGCTGTTCTTATACTTTAATTTCAAGTCTGGAGTGAGGCACATGTTCAATCATTTTAATGAAAGGTACAATAAGCACTGGAGTAGTCTGAGGAGAGTTGAAGTCATAAAAAAGTTTCCTTTCCTTGTTTTAAGTTAAAATGTTAGTTAAGTATTTACTTTTGACATTTCGCTCAGTGTGAAACTTTAGAAACTTTCTGGACATCAGCATTGTCATTATGAAGTGTTTGCTTCACATGAATACAAAACTCACATGTAACATTGTGACGTTAATGCTACATACGTAGGTGGTGTTAAAATCAATTAGGATCTGAAGAGATTTAACAGTAAATTAACCTGTCTCCAATTACAATGTCATATTTTAATCAGAGTTGTATCACAAGAAACTGAAGGAGGGAATCGATTTTCTGACATTTACATAGCAAAAAGCTGTGAGCCCTTGATATGCTCCTGATGGCACCTCATCCCACTGATGCTGACAAACCGATCTAATCTCAACCTGGGCTCCCTCCTAATATAGTCGGTTCTGAGTTCTGGCAGGGAATCACAGAGAAGCAAACAGCTGAGGTTGTGAGGCTATCGGCCTCATCATGGCACTCTGGTGCTCATTTCCATTTAAGGGTGAGCTAAGAAAACATAGTAGAATATTGGATAGGTGATGAAAAGGCTGATTATAAGGGTGGTTTAGCTCTCCTAGATGTGTTCAGGACTTAAATGTGTCAAGACTCAATAATTTTTGTTTTGTACTACCCTGATGTTTTCATTTTCTTTATGCCCTTCACAAACCACAGTCGTTATTCAAGATGAGTTTTGTAATCAGGCTTTGGGAATCGTTGGCACAAATCATCTCGCAGCTTCTTTCTGGGACTCCAGATTACAAGCACTGGCAACCAAAAATGTCTTTGCAATTCATTGCAGTAAGTAAAAATTTCCTAAAGAACCTCACTTCTGACCGTGTCGGCTGACCTCATTGTTATAACAACGAATTATAACACTAATATTGAATATTACTAGGCAGCGATTTATCTTAGCATAAGAAAAATATTTTTGAACAAGGTACATTTCATATTTACATCCACCCAGTTTGAGAGAGGACCAAAAGCAGACCAGCTTCATGCATGTACAATCAATTTACAGCATGACTCCAATGAGGCTCTGATTGCAGCTGGGAGGGACTGCTCAAGGCAGAGTTGGCTGCCAGTGATTGCTTTTGGACGTCAATTTTGAAAACGCTGCAATTTTTGTTAGCAGCTTAACTTCTGAACAATTGTTTTCCTTGCTGTTTTTTTTTTTCAAAGTTTAGGAACTATAGCAACTTTCACAGCTGGTGAATAATCAGATCTAAGTTTTCAGAATCCTAGTTGAAGCATAAAAAAAGCTGGTGAGGAATTATAGGACAGGTCTGACTGCTGCAATGTCAAAGTTATATAAATATATTTTTGCTTCTTATCAAGACTATATGAATAATTATTGGTATATGACTTTCATTAATGTGTAAATATTTTTTTTTCAAGAGTGATATGCATTTTACAACTATTTTAATATCTTATCAGATGTCTGTCTCATTTCCCATCAGAAATAAACGTTTTGAATAAAAACATATTTTTACTTTGCAGGGACAGGAATAATTTTAATTTTGATGTTCCTCTCTGGGACTATTGAGGCAATCTGCCATAGTAGCCATTTTAAGCTCTATTTTTGAGAAAAGGCAACTTAAAAACTCAGTTTGCTTTTAAAAAATATTTCTTTGATTAGTAGATATATCAAGTATGATTAATTATTTTATTTAAATAGTTCTCAATCAGGTATGAAAGTCGGTATCTCAGCTTCTTCCTTTTTCTCCGTCAAACTCCCAGTTACACATTATCAAAGTCAAAATCATAGAGTTGCTTCCTGACAAAGTCATTGCACTTGCAAAATCCAGTGGATATCAAAATTATAAATTTTTTTGATTAATGTTGAGTAATTGGATTCAAAGCAGCTGCTTGGTTTGGTCCAACATGTTTCACATTAAATCAGAACTTTATTTATTACAACATAATGTAATAAAATTGCATGATATTTAGGGTTGAAGCTAATGAAGCAGTCGTCAATAGAGTTTCGATTTTTAATTTAGACTCCACCATCTCTGTAAAGGTCAACACGGCATTAGCAATAGCTTCCGCGGGAAGCCATGTTGTCAAATGACGAGATGCACAAATGCAGAGGCAAAACCATCTGGTCCAATTAATTCTAACTGAATCACCAACAGGCTTCAGACAGGAGCTCAGCAAAAATCAGGATTTACTCAAAATGCTGTTTTCTTTTTCAGTAAAAAAAAAAAAAAAAAAAGAGGAGGAGGAAATGTGACAGACACTTGGCAGCTTGCAATTAGATGAAATTCAACCAGACACAGCTGATGAGTCTGGCAACCTGCACTGACAGAATTGTCTCTTTGTGATATCAAAGTGACCTGAAGGTCTGATGTTTCACAGGCGTTATAGGCACAAACGATCTCAATGGTGAGCGCTAAAACGGGAAGGATTTCTTTTTGCGGAGCCTGTACTGCCTTTTTGTTCACATAAAGCCTCTGTCAACATTCGGCTTTTTCTCACAGATGATCCCCCGGCTTCAGGCATTAAACATAATAAGGAGGAAATCTAACGTAAATCCTGCTTACACTTGTAGGTGAACCAGAAAGACGGAAATAATGCGACAATTAAAGTGTTTTCTGTACAGAATTTAAACCATCAGCATGTTTTATCCTTTTGGACTTTTACCAGTAATGCAAAACTATGTCATAGAATGCATCAGCCCAGTACAAATCTATCTAATTTAATGGGGGGTATTTGAAAATATGAGTATAGGTGAAGCATTGTAGCAAAGCTGGATTCTTCTGATCTGCTTACAGTCAGAAAATAAAACAGCAGGATTCGTTGAAGGGACAGACTGTCCTGAAATGTAATAAATTCCTCTATCGTTGTGCAAAATACTTTCTTGCACTGCGAGATAAGTGACAGCCAAACATCCAGAACACCAAAGATGACAACAGCAGACACGACACTTTGGCTTTTTGGAGCAGAACATTCATTCATGGTGATATGAGAAAAGTAATTTGAACACAGCGAGGAGCTGCGTAATAAGAAAGTCTGACTTCAAGATCAGATAAATCAGACAACCCAAGGTGGAGGAGGATACAGATATGCCATTTGTTCCCATTTGGAGGACCAAAAAAAAAAAAAAAAAAAAAACCCTAAACAAATAAGCCTCAGAGACTGCAGTCTGGTAAAGCGGTATGTCATTGCTTTTATTTAATAAAAACAACCTCAGAGAATAAAATTGTAATTCATCTGACTGACAGATCAAAAGGAATGGAAAGCAGAGTCTCTGGTTTGTACTGAAACCAAACAAATTGAGAAAACACAAATGCAAGTGCAGATTTTTGCTAAAAGACACATTTACTTATCTTAGGACACACAATTTTCTTCTTCGCCATCTGTAGTCAGAGATGAGATGAAAGGCAAATTTTATAACTTAGAATGAGGAAACACTGGAAAGAGGCAATTACCACAACTTATTTCCTGGTTCTGTGTCCCCAGAGTTGAATGTGTTTTGGTACAATATGTGTGTCTCAACCACAAAACAAAATCAATGGACGATGGTTGAAGACTAGTGTCTTTATCCACAGTGAAACAAATATACAAGCTGAAAGGTCAAGTAGAGAGGAATAAGCTAGTACTGCAACGGCAGCATAAAAAGCCAGTTTGCAATTTGCAATTGAAATCAAGTATTAAAATCTATGTTTTTGAGACAAAATTCAGGTGTTTGGCCATTACTACATTTTGGATGCCTTGGAATATCATCCGAACTGACAGCACCGTGTTATGTGGATGTTTTGATGCAAGAAATATTGGAGCATTCCACAACATAATGAGTAAAATGTTTGTATGGAAATAATTGAGAAAGATTTCTGAAAATCACCCACAAAGTTAAACTAGTGCTTAAACGATTTATGACCACAAGGACTGATTTATGACCCTAAAGTCAAAAACAGTTGTAAAGTAGCTTATGGATGACAAAGTCAGTGTTTTCTAGTGGCCATTAAAAAGTTCTGATCACACTGCCATAAAAAAAAAAAAAAACTGAAAAAGTGAACGTGAGCAGTTTAACGTTTACACCAGCAGAAATGGGCAAAAATTCCAGCAAAATATAGTGAGAATGAGAAGCTTATTGAAACGATACGCAAAATGATTGACTTAAGTTTTACAACTTAAAGGACAATTTTACAAAACAGTTCAGTCAAATGCTTAAGAAATTTAAATACTCTAAAAATGAATGATTTTGCAGAAAAAGTCTCTCACCCATTGTTGTGGCAAAGATAAGTAGTTTTTGGAATCCAAACTGACCTAAAAATGAATTAATGTCAGACAGTTGGCTGAAAATATATTTTAATTAAATGTCTATTTATGTGGTATGAGCTAAGGGGAAAAAAAAACCAAAACTTTTTCAGTCTTGGAAAATTATTAATTAACAACAAATTCTCCATATTTTTCAAAACTTGGGAATGTGGTTAGCACTGCGCTATCCACCACTAAAGACAGGGACCGATCCTGCAAAGGTAAGTGGGTATAGAAAATAGACGGCTGGAGGTCTTCAGTTGCTGTTTCTTTTTGTTCCTACTGAAGACAGGCATTCATCCTTTTGTATAAAATATCACAGGAATTTTTCTTTTGACTAACTGTTGAGTTGTAATAGTTTTTAATATTCAAAGCACTGATAATTTGTCACATTCTTCTGAGCACCATTTAGAAGAACCCAAATTCGGAAAGGGATCTTTCAAAATGACATTTTTAAGGCTTATGGCAGGCATTAATACAAAAAAGCAATCATTTATTATCAGATGCGTGAGACTAACTTTACTGAAGAATGGTCTAGAGACTAGACTTCAAGGTTCCTTATGAGAAAACGTGGACACTTATGCTGGCCATAATGACACACCATCAGAGAGTGGAAGTATTTCCTTTATAACCTTTCAGCAGGTACAGTGGGGAAGGTTCTTTGCCCTTTACACAATTATTTCCAAGACTGAAAGAGGAGACATCGCTGGAAGATGTTTTATCAAACTTGAGTTTAGGGCTTTCAATACAAAACTGATTTATAAAAAAGAGGTTTCTGTCTGATTTACTTTCAAGTGTGTCGTCACTGTTCCAGAGGCTGAGAATAAAGCTTTCCACTCACTTAAGTGCATTTTACTTTGACAGGACAGAGCAGTGTTTACACTTCATTAAAAACCGCCTCAGATCCCAAAAAATGTCCTTCAGAACATCACGTCGATTTTCTAGCAAAAGACACAAATTACATTGAGAGTGGCTCAATGCTGCTTCCATGTGGAAAATCTCAACTCAAAAATCTCCAAAAATTGCCTTGATGGTGAATTGTCCTCTATTACATGTTTGACAGTGAAGCTTTTAAATTGTCACTACTGTTGTGAAGAAAAGGTGCGAGATGACAGCCTGATTTATGCTCTGTAAAATCCAGCCAATACTCCTGCAATTGTCCTCTCTCTTTTTTTATGGTTATCACTTCTTTACAGAGAAGTAGAACTTGCCAAAAGTAGAAAATTAGCATTTTGATTTGCTGATAAAACTTTAATTACATCAGATTAATAACTTAATATCCATCCACTTATTTTCACGTTAGATTTTATGTCATTTCTTAGTTCACGTTGTTACAGAAGAACAGCGTGGGCTGGAAAATATCGGCCCATCTAGACAAAAACACAGATCATAATCAGCAGTAAGGTAGGCCAATGATTACTGCATTATGCATGAGAACCCATGTCCTCGGTTTAATATGGAGAATATTCTTGCTTGATTTATGTGGCAACATGGTTATTCATATCGCCACATAATTAACAGAATGGGTCTCTTAAATGATGCTCCTGGTTGTGGAGACTTGATAGAAGCTAAACAGCAGATCCATTCTAAGGTGGTGAAAGGTTTGATTGGTTTCTCTTCCACCATTAAGACCACACTCATCTTCTTCATCTACACCTGCTGCATGAGGTATGAATTAAGCTCAACTTAAATTTCAAAACTAATCTCATCTTTAATATCTTCAGACTGTGCTTTAAATGCAATGGCATACAGACAAAAAACATGTATTCATAGGGATCCTGCAGTATATGAAGAACCCATTGTCATAAGCCCACTTGCTTAAGCAACTTATTCATAGAAATTCAAATATGTCTTATGTAGTCACTGGGACAAGAACTAAATCTTTAAAGACAAGCCCGGGTTTATGCAATCTTCCACATTAGATAATTGGCTCTGATGCATCTCAAATTCCTCCCCTATCGGAATATGTTATACGTGATGTTTTAATCAAAACTGATTGCTCAAATGATGATGTTCATCTTCTCTTTTCTGACCTAAACTGACAGGTCTCTTCCGTTCAGTTTGCTTTTTTTTTCTATGTCCTTCATGTGTCTAAAGACTCCAGAGGGACCTGCCGCCAGGACGCTCACACAAAGGTCAAGTTGCTCCTTGAAATAGGCATCATGGAAAATAGCCTAAGGGTAATCGAGCTTGTCTGATTGGCTCATGGATGAACATTCGCAGGTTGTAAGAGAGCTGCTTGCAACAACAACAACAAAAAAACAAACTCCATCTTAAACTCAATTACCTGTTTTCAAGTCTTTTATTAAGCAAGTTGTGTTGCCAAGATAAACATCCTCAGTTAGGTTTGATGGATGTATGGTGAATACAAACAGCTGAAATACTAAAAGCAAACTCAGCTAACTCAACTACAATAATTAAAGCTCGACTTGAAACAATCGCATAAAAATGCAGCAACTGCACTTAACAAAATGAAAAAACATGGCTCTGATGTTTTATTGTGGTGGGTCTTAAATCTATCACACACTGCTTGCTTTTAACAATATTAAACTAAACATGAACAGCGTGACAATCACAGTGGGTTACTGGGTTTGAGACAAAGCAAAGAGCAACTGCAGGGCGTACTATCAGGAAGATCTGATCATCTGTGACATGCACATCAGACCTGATTGATCACGGTAAATACCAGCAAACAGCAAAAAAGACCATTCAGTCTTGTCACATTAAAATGTTAGTCTTTAGGCTTTAAAACTAGACTGAACGCTTAAAAAGTAAATGGTAAACGGATTAAAATTTCTGGTCATAAAAATACTGTTGCAAGTCCTGAATGGCAATTTTCATCATCTGTACCCAAACGGCAAAGATAACATGGATTCAAAAACTGTGCTGACAGTTTGTCTTTTATGTTTTTCTTTGGGTTATTTTCATTTCCTTCTTCTCTGACCTGAGTAAAATAAAAAGTAGCCATCCATTCTAATACTTACAGTAGATTGTAGTATGAATGCAGGTATATGTAGGTTATGGTACTCCTTGTGACAATGAATATGGTGTTTATTGTGTCGTCACGTGGCACAAAAGACTCAGATAGAAGAAAACAGAAGAACAAAGCTTGTGTATAAGCAAGAGATCTCACTTTGATGTGAATATTAAGTTAAAACGTGTTTGCTCTTTAATCAGTGAAGCTACTTGCACTGGATAGAGTATCCAGAAATTTTACTCAAGTAAAGTGAAAGGTACAACGCAGTAAAACTACTCCCAGAGGTTAATTGTGTCACTATCTACCTCTGAACATGTGTTCATGCCAATACCAGCACACAGATAAAATGGCAAATCTACCGGGTTGGTTGCCTCGTCGATCTCCATGTCTCATCCACTCAAACACAAACGGGATAGACTGTCTCTAAACATGTTAGAAAAATTAAGTAAATGGTAGCCAGTAAAAAAACAAAATCAAACAAAAAACATCCATGTATCATTTTCCACACCAAGTTAAGGAAAACCAAGCTGCAATTACTTTTTAACACCATTTGTAAGGCAGACAGCAGGAGCATAAACTCGTTTGCTGCCTGTATTTACAGTTGAACGCTTTGCTGAGTGCAGAGTCTGATGCAACGACCTTGTTAAGGTTCTGAGAAAATAAAAGCATGTCAGTGAAATGAGAGGCTGATGATAAACTTCCTTTCCAGTCTTTGCAGCAGAGGAACAGAGGAAAATCCCTGCAGGAATTTCAATGTGCTTATCTGCTTTGACTCAATTTTTACAAAGCGTACAGTTTCATTTAGCAGCCGACTGACGCTATACAGTAATCTGAGCAATGTAAAACGAATATGGGACATGCTTTTCAGCTTGCTGCCTCTGTGCTGTAACCATTACAAATCTGAAGCCCAGCTGTGAAGCCCACCAAAACATTTACTTCACTGAGTCTTTTCGAGTACTATCTTCGTCCCCCCAGATGCCCCTATGGAGCTGCTCAGGTGGCCGAGAGTGGAGAGACGTGATCGTACCGGGCAGCGTCCAGCTGTGCACACATCGCTCCGTGTGAATGCCAAGCAGAGCATGCATTTTCAATGTAACTGTGTCCATAAGGGATTGAATAAAAACAACAAAAGGTATTAAAACACGAGGTAATGGTTGCCACAAATCTTGGATTTATGGATAAGTGAAAAACATAAACAATTGTGCTTAAAACTAACTGCAATTGTAACTATGGAAGTATGAATTTTGCTCTTCACCAGGAAATCCTGCAGCACAATGTCTTCTTGACCTTCTGGTCAGGAGTATTTTAATTATGAAGCAGGATGAAGCTCCAGATCAGACCAACAAGTCCAACATGGAACAACCCCAAGAGGTTTTTACATGTCCTAGTCAAAGTTTAAGCTTAAATTCCACTAAAATGCTGTGTTGCTACTTTAACAGGGTGTTCAGGCTCAGAAAACCATCAGTGTGACTCAAAACAAGAGTGTGCTAAAAATCTTTTCTTTAGAAATGTGAAACACTGACAGCAAAGTACTGGCAATGGTTCAAAAGCTTAAGTGAGACCACAAAAGCAAAATTAAGAATCTTTAGGTGTGTAGTGCTGTAAAGAAAAACTGAGCATGTGTGAATGATCTTAAATGATTAAAATGTCTACAAACTCTAAGTCAAGAAGTGACAGAGATGCATTTGTTAATGGTGGCAATAGATGTGTCACAGTAAACTAACATTTTCTATTTTAATGTATTAACATCCATGTGGCAGGTCAATCCTGTCATTACATAAAACCTATTAAAGAAATTCAACAACATGAGGATGATGATGTAGTCAACAATTTGACAAACTGAATATACCTCAATATTTAACATCAGATCAGGACTTGATCATTAAAATATGTTCTCCAGAAGATTAGTCATTGCAAATTCATTCTTATCATCCACAATCTTTACCCCAGGCACAAAAAACGTAGCCATAATATTAAGGAAGTCAAAATGTCCATCATATGTGATGTTTAGTTATCATAGTTAATGACATAATTACTGAGCTGTAAAAATGTAGATTCTGTGTTATTTTAATTTGAATATGTGCATTTAATGGAGAGAGATACTGTGTTGAGATATTGTTTTCACAAAATAGCTGGCACCACACTTTCTATCAAACTACTATAATCTGGGGATTATTAACACACTGTATGAATTAATAAGGTAGATATAATAAATACTGAAACTTAAATTTCCTTTAAAGAGTACATAAGTTTGAACAAATGTAATTTTTGACCAGAAATTATTTTTTTGTAAATTCTTTAAACAACAGATTACCAACATTAAAATAAAAGAACCATTTAAAGAAATATAAATATCATTAAAGTCCCCTTGTCATGCCACTGCAATACTTCCAGTCTCAGAAACATAGTAGTAAGATTATATTTTTAAGCACTGCTGGCTGGATTTTTATCACACTTACTATTAAATCACTTTAAGACCATTATTATCAAACAGATCTGTAATGTCACACTCAAAACTATTCACCTCAGAGTGAAAAATCATTTCAGCCTCGTTTTAAATCCCATTCCTCGTCTTTCACTTTCTCTCTTTCTATTCCACAGCCGGTTTTCTTTCTCCAGATGACATGATTGGAAACGCATGCAGACATCAATTCCTGAACCGTCTGCTTGCCAAGCTCCATGATTTCAGGGACTTTCTGAAAGTAATGAGACTTTGGGACACGTGTGTGAAAAACGGATTGCGTCGACAGGCGAAACAGAAGCAGGGAGGGAGGCTTTCTTGTCATGCGTTAGCTCCCTGCAGAAGTCTATATGTTGGGAAAGCAACTTGTATCTGTTTAATGAAGCATATGAAAAGAGTTTCCATAAAATGTCTTTCCTCTAGAAATAGCTCCATAAAAACACGTCTGTCAGCTCGGGTCACAAAAGCTTTTTCCTGCTTCACATTTTCCTGTTTACTCATCTGCTTTCAGAATAGAGCTGCTGCAGCATTTGATGTATTATTCTAATTAGACGAAGGTAAAACATGTTTATTGAGAAGTTCTCTAGAAAGCTGGTTTTGACAAGTTTGCAAAGTGTTTTTAAAAAAAGGCTAAAAATCAAGAAATTCTCAAGAGTTTGAGAATAACTCAAACAGGATAACTTCTCAACTCAAGGCACAGTATAAGCTCAAAGAAAGCAGAATTTTTGACACATTTTCTGTTCTAATATTAAAATAAAAGCTGATTTGCTTCTTATAAATCTGGCATATTTTTTGAGGAATTTTTTAAAAACAAACCCTATAACTTAAGGAAACAAGAATCCAGGGTGGCAGTGTTTACATTCATCTCTATCTTTCTCCTTAAGTCCCTTGTTCTCGCCCTCGTCCTCTGAGTCTTACCCTCTGAGAAGCTGATGAGCCCCAGGATGTGCAGGAGCTTGATGGAGGCGAACACTAGCACCACAATGCCCACCGTTTGCAGCCCCTCTGTCTCCCAGATGGCGCTCAGCATCGCTCCACCCTCCACCCACTCCGGGCCACCATACCCCGACCCAAATCCGGAGCCCGAGCCGGTCTCTTCCCCTTCCGACCCGTCGCCAGGACCAGGACCAGCACTCCCACCCGGTCCTGCACTCCAGTTCCCCTGCACCCACTCCAGCGCTGCCCCAGCCTGCGAGCACCGGCCGGGCGAGTCCCAGCACCCTCCCACTACTCGTCCGCTCCCTAAATCCAGTCTGGGGTCAGATTAAGCCGAGCCCACTCCCTTCCGGTTAAGAGCCAGACGAGAAGAATCAGAAACACATGAAGAAGTCAGTTAAAACTTAGAATAGATGACCTTAAAAGTCCACGTCTTCCCTCTCAAATGAGAGAAGTGGCAGCTGTGTAAAAGCAGGGCAGAGGAAAATCTAGCTCCTCTCTGACAGTTTATGGCTTTCTGCTGCTCCTCCACGCGAACACCCTGTCTCTCTGCGATGTAAAGGGGAGGGAAGATGAGAGGGAGTGGATTTGAGCGAGGGAGCGGTGAAGGGAGGGCAGCGGCAAGAGGCGCTCTGCAAGAACTTCTCTATGGAAGTGCTTAAATTAACTTCAACTGCAGCTCCTGAAATATGAAAGGGAGCCCAGAAAGTGTCACAAGATTATAACACCACCGTTGACTACTGCGCTGTTTAGCAATATTAATAAATCAAGTAAATGGTGAGCTTCTGTGGCTACAGAAAGGACTGAGGAAGCAGAAAACAGGGAACAAAAAGATGAAAGTGAGCACGGTAATTGCATTTGAACAAACAGACCGTTCTGAAAAGTGAGCATGTTAATCAATCATGCACAGCTCACTTACAACAGTAGAGGACACAATGATTTTATCAGCTCATTTAAAAAGAAAGCTCAAAGTAAGAGCAAACAAACACATTTAAAAATAAAATATTTTTTAAAAAGTGTATATTTGGGGGGAAAAAAGTCAGAATGTGTCTGCTGAAACAGGTTTCATTAAAACAGCTGACTTAACTTTAAGTCCACCCGCTGAAACAGACAGAAAATGAAAATCAGATGCAGAAAGTGGCTCTCTGGGAGAAAGTGGCCGTTTTATGTGGCTAGTATTTGGAAACAAAGGAGAGAAAATACTACCATCTGCTGGCCTTCTCCAGAGAGTCTGTTTTCTCCTATTCCACGGTGATTTCTCTACAAGTGCATATTAGTAAATGAGAATATTACAGAAAAGATAATGTACTTTAAAGATTCTGTTAAAAAGGCAAAAAAAAAAAAGTCCAACATGGCATTACATACATAAAGTGACATGTTTCAAGAGTGTCTTCCTGTTAGTTCTCATGCTGATGACTTCAATCTGTACAAAACCCAAAATGAAGGTTGTGAGCAATTTGAATATTAGACGAGGGCAATAAAAAGGAATATTTAAAACAGAAATGTTACGGCCCAAAGTCAATCAATCAGAAGGAAGATGTCTGATTCAGCAGACAGTCGATGACAGCTTCCATGGACTGTCTGGTCAATGGCCGTTCTATTACTTCTTGTTTTCTTCACAGGGAGGAATAGACAAAACAAAGGCCATTGCTAAAGAAGCTCACAGTGTGCAAGCATATTAGAGGGAAGTTTAGTAGAAGGAAAAAAAAAACTTGGTAAAAACAGACAATATAAGTATGTTACCTCGGCAAACCAAAAACAAAAAGTGACATGTAAAAACATAATCAAAGTTAACAGCAACTTGAAATTTGAACTTTTTATTCACATTTGTATTTTTATTCATATTATGCACCATTTCTAAAAGTATCTAAAACATACTTTTAAACTTTTATTGATGTTTTGTGAGTAAAATAAGTAGCACTTTATGACTGGAACAACAATATGTCTGCACTCTATTTGATTATTTTGACTGCTCTGCTTTCCTAGCCTTGCTTCAGTCACACATCCCTGTTGTAAAATTCAAAAAACTCCCAGCTTAACTGCAATCATCACTGAAGAATATTATGTTGCCTCCCTGAAAGGAATCGTAACTCACCGCTTATTCAATTGCCCTGTGATAAATGATGCATGGATGGAAAAGCTAACCAACACATTTTATTTACATTCAGCTGCCCAGACCTGGTCTACGCTCCAAACCACATCACACAAAGAAACGCAAGACAGGTTGAATTCTGCTTTTCTTTGATCAAATATTTTTTACATTGAAGAGGTAAAATATCAGAAATCGTAAAGAAATGCACTGGATAGTGCAGAAAACACTTGAACTGTAACATTTTCTGGGTGCAGTCTATCTAACACTGGGGCTTAAAACTACTTTAAAAGATTTTCTCTCTGCTAGTTGTTGCAGGGGGCTGCACAGTGGTGCAGTTGGTAGCACTGTTGCCTTGCAGCAAGAAGGTTCTGGGTTCAATTCCTGGCCTGGGGTCTTTCTGCACGGAGTTTGCATGTTCTCCCTGTGCATGCGTGGGTTCTCTCTGGGTTCTCTGGCTTCCTCCCACAGTCCAAAAACATGACTGTCAGGTTAATTGGTTTTTCCAAATTCTCCCTAGGCGTGGTGTGTGTGTGTATGTGTGTGCATGGTTGTTTGTCCTGTTTGTTTCTGTGTTGCCCTGTGACAGACTGGCGACCTGTCCAGGGTGTACCCCGCCTCTCGCCCGGAACGTAGCTGGAGATCGGCACCAGCAACTCCTGACCCCATTAGGGACAAGGGTGAAAGAAAATGGATGGATGGATGGATAGTTGTTACAGGTACAAGTATTAAGACTCCTACACTGGATGAAAACGCAGTAAGAAAAATATGATTTAAGTGTTTTTCGCTATGCAAATACATCTGATTATCCAATCCAACACTGTGCGAGTTTCATTTTTTGAAATAATGTGTTAGTTTTACAAAAGACGGCTGCCTTTGTGTTCCTTTGGGTCAGCAGAGGTCTTCACCTCAGAACTCTCATAGATGGTACTTTTGCCATCTACAAATTTACTTACAACAAATAGTTCATTATTTAGCAAGGGGAGGAGGGCTGCAATCATATCGAGCCAAGTTGTTTTGAAAAGCTTATTAAAATGTCACACAAAAAGACCTAAGGTTAGATTTTATGTAAAATTTTGTTAAATAATCAGTCACTATGATATTTAAAAGTGACAATTTAAAACTCTTCACATCAGAATGATTAGGCTGATGAAACCTTGAACTTTTCCTGCAATCAAACCACACTGAAGTCCAACATCTTTCCATTTGTTGGGCAAGTCCTTTATCTTAGACACACAGCAGCTTCTCTCACAAAACCAATATATTTTACTATACTGCTTTTCATGGCAGGTAGAAACCAATTTGAGGCGATTTCCACATTCTTCTGAACAAATTGCTCCTGTGTGGTGAAGAGAAGGTACATTAAATGCAATAAATACTGGGAACTACTGTTAATCACCATTTTCTTGCAAACATTGTTTCTTCTGTATGATTTTGAAAGTCATGTTCTTCAAAGCAAGTTTGAGGAAAACAGCAGAAAATTTAGATAAAACCTAAATTGAGCAGCATTAGCTTTATACCTACCTTTATTTACGGCAATAATAAACTGTGATGTTTAACTTCCAGTATTATTTTGTTCCACACAGCCACTAAATGTAGATATTAAGTACCACCAAACAACTCAATTTCCATAATTCAACAAGTTTTATCTGTCCTATAGCTTAGAGCAACACTCAGTGAAAAAATGATTCCAGAAAAAAAAAGTGGCTTTCATTAAAACTGTCATCAATCAAAGCAACGCCGGTGTGCCGGACGAGCAGAGATGAGGTCGTCTCATTGTTTACACATCAGCTTAAGCTCAAAGTTTGATATAATTAGGTGGCACCTGTAGGGGGTTTGCTCAGGCATGCAAAGCAGCAATAAGCATTCAGCCTGTTTTTCTTTCCCTAACGCAAAATAAATGAGGTTGTCATACTTACAGAGAGGGTGCCTACGAGGGGGTTGGCAATTATGTGTTGTGAACCAGAGCAACCCTCGGTGAAGCGGCATGGGCAATCAGGCATGGAGTGCCATGGGGTGACTGATACCACTGAGTTATTTGTGGGCTCACGCCGACAATTGTCTCTCTGCACCTAAAGATTTGTCATTTTCATCTCTTTACCCTTTTTTATGCCAAAACAATAGATGGGACGAAAACCTGAACATGGATGACTCAACTGATTTCAGCTCATTCTATTCACTGTGGATCACTTTCAGCTTCTAGGAATATTTTCTTTGTGCCGTTGTTGGATTGTTTGGGCTAAGCGTACTCTCATTTAATCTCGACCAATAGGTTGGTAGGAAAACTAACTACATAAAGAAAATAGTAACAAAACCTTTGAACATCAACCACAAGTCAAGGTTAACACTGAAGTTTCATTGGACTAAAAAGCTGAATATATTCGTGCTGAAGTAAAATGACAACGTCTGTCCTGCAGCAGTTCTACCCAGATTGTTCATCATAGTGTTACAGGAAAAAGTCAATGCCTTGATGAAATGGACAGTAGCACAAAGCGTGGGGCAATGTGCTTTAGCAGATAACATTGACCTGCTCATCTCCCTGTTTTGCCCGCATTAACCCCACTGTTGCTATCTTTAAAGGCAACATGTTGTGACACAGAGCAGGACATCTGGTTTTTCTGGAGACAGCTTGTCATGTAATTTACAGTGGAGTATTCTTAAGAAGCAAAGTGCCAGTGATGATTAACCTTTAGGTGCAAAAGGCAGTGTGAAACAAGCATTAGCTGGGGACAGTAAATGTGGTAGTGCAAAGGTGAAATGAAATGGCAGGGAGAAAACAGGAAGGCTGGAGCCACTGTCCGTACATTAAATATGTAGAGCATAGTTCACCAGCAAGACAGAGAGGAAATCAATACAAGTGGAGTATTTGCTATGAGCTTATGTAATTGCAGATATGAACGTGTTTAATATCTGCTTCTGTTTTATCAGCACCACTACAACAGTAGATGCATCTTCTTTGAAGGAGTACAAACATTCTGTTTAAACACAAATACAGAGGTAAAAAGTCAACAGAGCTGAAAATATGCATAATACATGTTTTTCTGTGGTATTTGCAACTTATTTCATGTAAATGGGGTTTTGTGGAATGTTCTTTTTTACTATAGTAATGTGTTCTTGGCAAGCTGAAATTTTGAGAAATAATGCCTAGCAGCCACCTTATATCTAATATCAGAGCTGCGCAGGAATACTTTCAAATGCTCCATTTTTTCAAAACCTCTAGCAATGCTTTTTTTACTTGACAAACCTGAAGTGAGTGCAGCTCAAAATGGCACTGAAGTGAATGAAAGATGTAACCTGAATTTTTAAGAGGCAACAAGTTTTGGATATCCAATTGAGACAATGTGTGGAAACTGAAGCTTAATGAATTCTAATTTTCCCTCAGACCTTTCTAAAAGAGGTTCACCTGTTGCCCCTGAGGTAAGTGATGTTTTGCAATCTTATAATGTTAATCAGATGTTAGATGTATTTAAAAGAAACATCAGCCTTAGAATGATTTCAAAAGGTAGATGATATAAAAGTTGTTTTGAAAGACAAATCTGGTAAAGGCTAGGTTTCAATTAATGTTGAAAAACATACATCACTGCTAATAATTGACTATTATCAGCACTTATATATTATTTTAAATTTTATTTCTGATTTGATTAATAAAAATAACCTTGTTCACATTGGAGTAATGAATTAGTTTAGAAAGTTTAGGTGATGAACTATTTTAATCTGAATAGTTAAATATAATTTTTACTAATAATGAACCAGTATAACACTGTTTAATGTTTAATGGAACCAGTATGTATAAATAATGGAGTTTTTACAAAAAAAAAGCAACATTATCATAAAACATTTTATCAAGCACTTCACCACTGCAACCGAGCTTCACAACAATATAATGAATAGCAAAAACATCTAATTAAAACCTTATCAGGTTTTGAGTTGCTTTTTCTCTTATAAATGTAGTTAAGTACTCTGTGTTAAATAAATGCCTATGTAATCCAAATCAGATTCATTTCTGCAGAGAGCTATCTGTTCACACATCCTTCCAAGTGATGTAAAATAGTACTGTATAGGATTTTTCTAAATAAACTAACCAAAAATAAAAATGCTATATTGAGGTACAAAATTCAAAAAGGTTTTCGAAACCATTTCTGCAGAGAAACAAAAATGCATCTCTGACTCAGTGAACTCCTGAGGTCATTTTTAAACAATTTTAATAATTTATTTTTGGAAATAATGGGATGCCTTATTTTGATTTAATTGTGTGGATATATTCGTTGCTGGAAGAGTATTAAATTAGATAATATAATTTATTTGTTTGGTCCATGAATCTAATAAGGAACTAGTGATAACACTAATAAGCAAAGAAGATATTAATGAGAAACAGTTTTAGAGACAATTAAAAAGTAGGACAAAATAGTGGGGGAAAATCAGTAAGTAAAATATCGAAGATTTTAATATCATCCCAAAAAACATTTAATTATGTGAAGCCCCGTGGAAGAAAAACCTCAGCAATTTAATGAGCCAACAAGTCTCTAAAATTCAAGGCAAATGTAAATGAATCCCTCTTATGCAGGACTTGCAGTGTTTTCAGCTCCAGTAAGAGTGAAGTATCACACCAAGGCTTGGAATAATACATAGCGCCATGGTTCCGTTGTACAGGTTTTGTGTTATATTGGGAAGTGCCAAAGTTATGTGAGAATTCTGCACAAACACAGGAACTGGGAGGACATGAATCTACAACAGTACACATAATAAACTAGTATTTCCACTGAACCCATTCTAGGTAACATAGATTAGTGTCTAACGGTCTAAATCCACTAAGGCCATGTGTTCTTACATTTTATTCCACTTAGAGTATAAGCAGTCAGGTATACTTTAAGAAGGGCAACAATTCCATTCAGTTAGATTTAGATTGTTTATATAGCACTAATTATTAAATGTCTCGACAAGCCTGCTGAGTCTGAAAGACAAAAGTATTTCTTCAGACTACCTGGTCCTGATGAAAACTACCTTTCTCAGAGATCATATCCAAAATGATAGATTTTTGTTCTGCAATCTGTATAGCCAAGCTCATAAAATATAACAAATTTTGTATACATGAAACTTTGTTGACAAGTTACCAAAATAGCTGCCAGTGAAAGACATATTTGGACATAGATAATGAACAAGGAAAGAGAACAAGCCCTTAGAGAGGCTGAGTCCAAACAGTCATGAAAAAAACTAACTGAAAAGCAGCCCTAGAGTTAAATTAATATTAAGACGAGAATAAAGGAGAATGTCTTAGCATCATGTTCTTGATAAGAGAGGCCAATATTAAACTTGTAATCGAGATAGTTGTTTCTCCAGAGCTGAAAGGAAGTGTATGGTAATCCTTACTTAGCCTCTGGTTTAAGAGGGTCACTCAGTACAACTAAATTGTACGGTTAAAAGACCAGCCTTAGACGTTTGGAAAGCAAAACAAATCCTTCTTCACGTATTAGAGATCCTGCTGGCAAAGACAAAACTGCATCTTCATTCATTCAGTTTCTTAAAACTCTCAGGTTATGTAGTTCCCTTATTGCAAAGATTAATGACATGTTAGAGTTAATGCTGGTGGAAACATCACTAACATTGTTAAAATCCAGTAGAGACAAATAAAACACAACACCGCCGCTTCAATGTCTACTCAAGACCCCCGCCAAGTACTGCACAAATTGTCCTGGAGTTCACTTTGTTTTATTACTCTTTCATTGAATAACATTTTCCAGATAGTAAAATGAAAGCAATAAGGAACATCTCTTCCCAGGTTATGAATAGCA
Source organism: Poeciliopsis retropinna (assembly GCA_010277075.1). NCBI lineage: Eukaryota > Metazoa > Chordata > Actinopteri > Cyprinodontiformes > Poeciliidae > Poeciliopsis > Poeciliopsis retropinna. Next base: position 8,283,977 of record VMRM01000019.1, read on the forward strand.
ATAATAGGACAAATATTAAAAAGAGACAGATTAGTCACATAATATTTAATAAAAGAGCACCGCTGTGATTCATTTTGCCATGTTGATTAACTTGCTCTATTCAAACAGCCTCCCTGTTATCTGCTCTTTTCTACATTCCTAACATTACAGGCTTATGAGGTGTAAACAGTAATCATCCCTTTATGCATGCAAGAGTTTACAGCTCTAAATTAGCTGTAACCTTTTGTATGACGTGGCATTCCGAATGCGGGAAATCATCTTTATAAAAGATAAAGATTATTCTTTACAGAATCATCTTTTTGACCGGATAGAGTAGATGCAACACACCCCACATTAATCCGAAGCTGAACACACTGTAAGTATTTTCTAGCAACACCTACATTGATGAGCAGTGAGAAGAAAATCCAACTGGTCCCTGGGACTCCTATCAAAAATGCTGTATTATCTCCTTTGCACTAGTAGGCGGCAAACAATTACGTTGAATACAATAAAAGCTCAAAAGAAGATCGTGCATGATGCAATTCAAGGCTGAAGATTTGTTTTTCTTTGATGCAGTTTATTCTTTTCTCTCACATGCTGAGGAAACCTCTTCAGCACACATTTAATGTTTAATTCTGGACTAAGTGAGACGCCCCACTATTGTTGAGATTTGCCGCTCAGAAAGTTTTATCTCATCATCAGTATGGCAGATAAAACCAGTGTCAGTCTGTTCTAGTATTATTTGTGAATAAGATACCAAGTTACTTTAATTCATCTGTTCAAGTGGAACTAGAGCTCTGCACACAACTGCTCTGTCTGTTTCCTTCAGTTCTCCTCTCTCTGGCAATATTTGTCACAAATCCTGCCCATCCTCAGCACTATAACTGATGCACTGTATGATTCAATAATTATACATCCACTTAATGTTTTACCGCAGTCGAACAAGAGCGGAATAAATAAGTTATATTCAACTAGAACCTCTCTGCTTTGATTTACAAATCCTCACATTAACTGAGCCCAAATATCAAATACAACATGTCTATGGAGTACAAAAACTAAATATATAAATAAGAAATTTATCATGTCAATAACCCAGAAAATTTTTGAATAGGCTAAATTGAGAATTGCTGAACATCAAAACAAACCAATGGTTCAGAACGTAAAAAATGACTAAAAATGAAACAGCTAAATGAAAGCAGGACATCAGTCTTACTTGTGATTACTGTACAGAGTAAGAACAAACTGCAGAAAGGCTCTGGTGTCAGACTTCTTTCTAAAATACACACACAGAGTCTAATTCCTCTCTGTCATGTTGCACTGGACACACACACATGCAAAATGAACCTTTCAAGCTTCGACAGAGCAGGAATGGATGCTATGTGAATTATCCTCTGAGGAAGGTCTGGTTTGTCCTACGATTGGGTCATGGTGTCCAGTTAAGTCTACGTCATCACACGCCGACCCTGAACTTTAAGGAGGGATCATCTTCATTTTCTGCAAATCGGTGAAGGTTTAAAACTTTTATCTTTAGCCTCTGTTCAGACCAGGTCAGGTTTCATGTTCCGAATGATTTGTTTGGCATCTTCGGATGAAGATTTTTGGCATGTATTTGATGTTTTGTATTTGTATGCTAAATACAAATACATATTTAACATACAAATTAAATATGTTTAACATACAAATATTTAACATACAAATTACTCAAACATACAAGCAGATTGTCCAATGACAACTAAGAACGTGAAAGTCCTGGGCAGAGCCAAAACGTAAAAATCTCACAATAGAAGGTGAGACAACGTCTCCAAGTGTCTAGCTGCAGTTACTTCAACCAGACAGGGTACAACTAGGTGTTAGAGAGCAGGGTCTTCTGACTGCTACTTCCGCTAGGAAAATTTCAGTTTCAGGGTTTTTGTTTTTTGGGTAAACTAAGCTTGATTTATATTTGACTCAAATTTAACCCTTTCCCTCACCTGAGATTATTGATAAAACAAAAAATCTTTAAAAAAAGAATACATATAAACACAAAGAGAAGAGAAAGCAGGAGAGGTCCCAGATTGTTTCAGTTAGCTAAATGACATCATTACGGCAGCATGTATAATTCATCACATAAAGCTCAGCTATTTTAAGACCACATGTAACGCATACACACGTTAGTGTGGCCTTGATAATTATCGTTAAAGCCACTTATTCAAAAGTGCCGGCTGATAAAAGCCACACCTTCAGCAGGATAATTTGCCGTCCTTGTCAGCTGTCGCATCCCCGTGCACATGTGGCACACCACTGTCACTCACTGTCTCACAACTGAAGAGGAGCACAGAGAATGAAAAGAGCCATTTGCGTCAGGCTGTGTTCCAAGTCTATTTTTATCTAAAAGCCATCAAGACAGAGAATACCACAGAGTAATAATCAACCTTTACAAGTTTCAGTGTAACATCTTGGCTGATTGGGCTTGTGTTGTAAAGGTCTGTTGTTCGTACCATCGAGCCATCTTAGTTTAAACAATGACCTTTTTTGGCAGAAATGTGAGGGGAAAAATGTCAGTCCTACATACTTTAGGTTAAAAAGTTAATTATGTACAAAAAGTACAAAAAAAAAATAAATAAAAATCTCTCAATTTGCGAAAGATTAAGTTTCTTTCATTTGGTCTTTGCATTTTTAAATCAGTGTTACCAGGCCTGTTCACAATATTTAGCTGCTTTACATTTGTAAAAAAAAAAAAGTAAAAACCCTCCTTGATAAATTGTGAATGAACTTAAATTGTCTTTTTTTTTCTTAAATTTTAATAGCAAACAAAAAAATCTCAGTAGAAAACAATAATTAAGGCGTGAACATATTACTGACATAAGGAAATCTTTAATTGCTTTCCAAAAACCAGCACCAGATCTAATTTCTGAGGGGAGATGTTTGCTTGTTGCATGTGAAAGCTCAGCCGTACGGCAAGCAGCTTGGCAGCCTGTACAGAAAACAGGTCTTATAAATAACAGGTGGTCTTCAGAGCCTGAGAGACCCAACTACTCAATATTAGATTCTCACACTGGTGACAAAAATTCAGTGTGGCACCTTGACAAATCTCTAGTGGGCATCGCTTCAGCTATTGTTCCCCATTAAGCTACACAGAAACTACCCAAAAAAAACCCTTCCATGAAAAAAGGGCACCTTTCACTGAGACTGCAATTTACTTAACTTATCTAACTCTACAACCTTAGCATTGATTTACTGCAACTCCGGACCAACTTTTCTTCTTTATAGTGAGAAACAGAGAACTTTCCCTGAATGGACAGCATCTTACTCAGTTTGAGATGAGATTTATCCTTCTGATCAATAAACCAGAAACATTATACCTCTTAAGGTGAGTCAGCAGCCAGACCATATGGACCGTGTGTTTTGCAGTGGTTTTTACTTTTTACGTTTCTTTTTGTGTCAGGACAAAACATACCATATTAACTTATTTCTCAGCCATCACATGTGTAGCATTAGCCTCTCTTTTTAAGGCTAAGCAGTGTGTTGGTGTGAGGAAAAGTAACTGTAGACGGACTTGTTTAAGAAGCGTTGAACGTTCAACAGTTTGGTAAATTCTCACAAGTAAAACATGGGCTTATTTGCAGAAATGTAGGATTTTCCACCATTTCCAGTCACTTCTGCTATGTTCCAGCTTTTTTTAAATTTTTTTTATGTTGAGCAAACAGGAGAAATGTCATTTTTCCAGATTGTTCCAGTTCTTAAGCTTCCAGCTGCTCCAGCATGACATTTGGTCCTCAGCTGTCTCACTCTCATTTGGATAAACAGGTTATCCAGCTCGCAGATGATGCAAGCTTTCATAAACAATCCACGTTTATCCTAATTCGATAAGCAACCATCAAACTGAGCACAGGATCACACAACAGTTGGCGAATATGAAAAATGATCCCGAAATAACACCAGAAGCAGGAATGGAATCATTAAAAGGAGGATGGTAAATCATAATAGTTGGTCAAATGTGCAATGCATGAGTCACCTTTAACTATTGAGGTAATAAGCAGTCATCAGGTGAGCCAGGAACATGGGAACATGAGAACATGGGAAATTAAAATAGCTTATAGGACATGTGGTGGCTGAATGAGCAGAAGATAGAAAACCAGCCTTTTAATTATATATTAAGCTATACATATATTAAACTATTAAATTATATATTAAAACAAAAACTAAACCTTCTTCTAAATATACCACTTGTATAATTCAGAGTTAGTAGAATACGTCTATCATGACATTTATAAAAGAAGAACAACTTCCTGTGAGCAACATGTGGCATCTCTGAAAGACCTCAAAGCAAACCAAGCTATCAAATTCCTCCAGCTAGTGCAAATGCATCACCATTAAGGTAAACAAAAATAATACCTGGTCATCAACAAGTTTGCCAAAAGGAGAAATAAAAAGTAAAATCAACAATTTGTCATTTCCTTACCGTCATAGCCAGCTTCCAGCAGCCCAAACTGCTCCAGCACCTTCACAAACACAACCACAACTACCAGCACGGCGATCATTTCCAGTCCCTCCAAGTTCATAGTCAACATGTTGCTCGGGTCACAGCCTGTCCATGGCCGGTGACGCTAAAAAACCCAGTGCACAGCACTGTTAGCGGGCCATTTAGCTCCACTTTAAGAGCCCTGCATCTGTGGCTCTGATTAGAGACCGGCACAAGTCAGAGAGGGAGCGAGGGGGAGAAAAGTGAGTGGAGGAGAGCGGGAGCAAAAGAGGGAGGAGGGGGGAGGCAAAGATAAAATACAGGGAGAGCTGTGAAGGGAAAAGAGAATGAATGAAAGTAATTGCATTGAGAAAGATAAATAATAGACCAAAGGGCGGAAGAGAAGATGCATCCTAATGATGGATGATTGTCCACTAATGCTCGCTTTCAGTGCAAGTCACCAGCGACAGATGCTAGTAGCGAGATCCAAGTCACAAGAGATTGAGAAAAGCATTGTTGTTCACCTCAAAATAAGATGGGCTTGTTTTTATGTTTTTCCAAGGGGAGTTTGTTCCAACATTTGCGACAACCTAAACTATGCTTTCAAGTTAATTAGCAGCTGAGTTTTGTTTTCAACAAAATTCACTCAAAGTCCACAACTTTTCTGACTACACAATGTGGAGGCTGCCTTTGATTTAATCTGGTTTATTTATTTTTAATTTATGCCATTATGATATTTTAGTTTTGCTGTAATTAATCTAAAAGTTTTTGGTATCAATTTGCCTCCACTAAGCTCCACTTATTGAAGTCAGTCAATTTTCCCAGGATAGGGTTTCATCAGCAGGTTAAAGGAAAAATCTGTAACTTTCCTATAAAGTACCTCAAACTAAAATTTCACTGCTTGTTTTGTTCTTTTTGGGAAGGGGGATCACAGAGTAAAGGGGAGGACATGGAGGAAAATGGCCAAACGAGAAATCAGATGCACGGACTCAGATCTACAAAATCTAAAGTGTGCCAGGCTGGTTCTCTTTAACTGATTTCTCAATTCAATGAGTTTAGTAATGACCAGACCTGGGTGTGGCTGACGAAACTTTACAAAGATGTGGCTAATTATTGTTAATTCATACTTTCACAGGGATGGAGATTACTTTTCCCACATACTGATTCAGAAACTATCCTCCCTTACATCTACTCATGTTGCCTCTGTTTCATATTAATTTTTTTTAACAATTTGAAAACAATTAAGAATGACAAAATAATAACTGAAGCCAGCACAAAAAGAAAAGTGTAATGGAGGCAAAAATACATTTCCCCTGTATTTGATACGTTCTACAATAAATTCCATCAGTTCACCTCAAGTAATTTCTACCTTCAGTCAATAAAGTCCTTTAATTGAGCACCAAATTATAAGCTGTGAACTAGATACCCAGGGTGTACGGCAACATTTCCTTATAGCACATACAGCACAATGGATTTGATTGGAAAGCTCCTTAACAAAACACAGAGAAACAAGAACAGTTTGCTAAACAACTTGCTGTGCCGCCCAGGCCATGCCTTTATGGTCCTCTGCCATTCTCTGAGCTCAGCAGGCAGGCCTGTTGCTTTAGCGCGCAACACAATAATCCCTCATTACGATGCTTCAGCTTTAACTTGAAGCCTGATAGTGCTTTTTTTTTAAAGTGGTGTCTGATTGGCTAGCACACTCTGACTAATAAATCTTTTTGAGCAAGGTCGCAATTGAATGTGGAGAATTTCTGACAAACTATATATTGTCAAGCAAGACGGGTCTAATATGATTCGTTTTAGTTTTGTTCTGAAACTATCAGTGGTGAGCACTGTTAACTAAAAGTTAGTTGTGCTTACAGTGCAAGGCAATATGACTCAAATTCAATACAAGTCGATAATTGCTATTGATTTGGGGTTTTTTGTTTCAAGTATCCAAAATACTGCCAAACTGGTGACTTCACTTTTCCTTTTTGACCCACAATTTCCGCTTGTGTCATTTTTTCAGGTCACTCCATTCCGATCTTTTATTTTTAAGGAGGTAGCTCCAACATACTGTGTGTGTTCTTTGGACGGCTGGTGTCAGCGGATGGCTGGAATTTCATAGTCAAGTGTCCCAACTGCCTACATTTTTTGTGACAAACTCCTTCATTTCCCACAATCCAAATGGGTACTAGCAAGTCTGGGCATCTATACCAGTTTCTTCTTAATTTATTCTAAGAATTTATTCTGAGAATAAATTAAGATAGACTACCTAGTGATCGAAATGTTACTTTTCATTTGTTTCATAGAACCTTTGATTTTTATTTTTCATTTCAAACTTTGCTATTTTGGATTTCAAAGCTTTGATTGCAGTGAGTCTATGAAGAGGCTCCTGAATGACAGGTTTTAACAGTCAGCTGGAGATATAACTCCAGTTTTTTCAAGTGCCTGGTTTAGATTGGCTTTATCCTTTTTAAGCAATCTATTCATATAATATTCAATATCATGGATACCAAACATTTCTGGAATGTATACTGCAAATATTTCTCAACATTAGTCGTTTTGGCATGGATCTACAGTGAGTCTCTGGATGTTTTAGATTTTTTGTACGTTTCTGCTATAGTTGGCCTTGAACCACAGGCGATGGATGGATGGATAAAAAAGATACATTAGACACTAAAAGAAAAACCAACTTGTAGATGTGTCTCTGCTTCAACACACCTGACTCAAATAATTATGTCATTACTTTTATTCTGGAGAACTTGACTAAGGACGCGATTCAGCCATTTGGTTCAGGTTCGTTGGACCAGAGATGCAACTAAAAGTTGTAGTTGACACAAGCCCTCGAGACCAGGACTTGAAGATCCCTGAAATAGACAACGGGACATGTAAGAAAGTTAACAGTCTTCTTTTTCTGTATGGAGACCTAAAAAAAGATCTTCTGATCAATTTCAAACATTTCTGGATCTTGGTAGATTACTGTTATCCAGAGGAACACAGGAAGATAATCTTTTCAAGAGACTTGAAGCATGTTTTGAATCCGCTCAGCACATAAGATCCGCTCAGAAAAGAAGCCTAAACGATGTGGTCAAAAGAAATTCTTCGTGTTTCCTCCGTTTCTTTGTGAAAGCCGAGTGTGTGTTCAATACAGCAGACACTGAGCGTGTGTGCTCTGCAAATGAACTCTGCGACACACACGACTGTGTGGGAAGCTTCTCAGGATCAAAGATTAGAAAGGTGAAAGAAAAATGTTGTAGAAGCCTGCAGAGAGGAGGTGTAGCAAGACAGGAGGCACATCCAAGTTAATAGAATTCTTTCACTTTTTTCTAACCTAAGAGACCTAAGATTTTAAAGGTTTTTTTTCTTTACATTTCTTTTCAACTCTAATAAGAGAACATTAGCTTATCTCAGAGAATCTTCCTCCAAGTTCTAACATCTGTTCTCCAATCACCTCAGAACTTGGCGCAGGGCATAATCAAGTCCTCGGGCTAATGGTAATGAAAATAATTAAGGTTTTGCATGTCATCATCACACACAGTATGCTACATCAATCAGTGTATGATTGGTGATGACGGTAATTGCCGCTGCATAGCATTGTGGTGAGCTGGTTGAAGCGGGGGAGCTTGACTGCTCTGTGGTGTAGGTGGCAACGTCAGTAGCACCTGCAAACTGATTAGATGGTAACATGAGAAAGGTTTCAGACTAAATATGAGAAGGAAGTGACTCATGCTAGCAGGAAAAGTGAAGTAGGATAATGAAGCGCAGACTGGCCAAGTGAAAGTTAAAAGTGAACATTGAAATGAGACAGAAAGTATGTTCATTGTTTTAATTGCAAGTATTTTGCATTTGATGGTGAGAACAAATAATCTCAGTGCTCTTACTCACTGGTCAGTTTATTAATTACAAGTGTTAAATTGCTGAGAACAGGGAACTGTACCTACATGTACGAAAACTGAATATCTTCAGTTAGAGGATCTGTATTATGCTGCCATAGAAGATCCTTCCTGCCCTCAAATATCAGTATGTATAACAACTCTTTGAAGAAACTTCAGTATGAATTACAACCTATAATTTCCCTTTAAAAGTAATAATGGATTTTTTGAATTAAAGGAACCCAACAAGAGTATTGTTAGTGATTACATCCATCCTCATGGCCAGTTTCCCTTTTCTCTCAAACACCATTTGGAGCACACTGTTTAGGAACTCATTGGCCAAATTCAAACTAATTTTGTTCTTTGGATAATTCATCAAATTTCTAGTGAAAGACTAAAGCTGCTCAGATTGCTCTCTTCTTTGTCCTCAACAAGCAATAAACTGAAACTTATATAAAAAAAAAAAAAAAAAAAAAAAAAAAAAACGGCATGCAGCCAGGTAAATCCCCCTGCTAAAAATAAATTGTTTTCAATAAATTCAGTTACAATTGATTGACCTTCTGAAGACAAAGCACAGGTCAGCAACCTGACACTAAAACAAATGAATGTCTAATTTGTTTGGAGGAACTGTCAACATAGGCCGTTGTGGCCAGTACTCTACAAATAAAATGGTTAATTCCAAACAAATGTGATTTGAATCGTGTTAAATTCAGGCACAAGTTGGTCTGAAGACAAAACATCTTCCTAGAAAGAAAACACAACCTTATATCTGCTCCTCACAGGTAATCAAGTTGAAGAAGAGAAAAAAAAAAAGGTGTTCTACAGGGAAAACCGCTGACTCTTCAGTATTCTGCTGGGATCAATAAGATCTGAATAAAGTAACTTCATATTCTGTGCTCTGATGCTTCATTGAAATTGATTAATTTGTGGTAGGTGAGATTTGAACAGCTCTAAGTTGCACTAATCAAACATCCCACAATACAAGTAGCTCTTATCTATCAGCATTTTGAACAGCCATTCCTGATGTTCAGTCTAAATTCAAAGCTCAGCCTCTTGCAGGAGAATCAGTAGTTGCATTTCATTTGAGTTTGCTGCCATCAAGTGGAAACAACCAGAGTCTACAATTTAAAAACCTGTTTTCATGATCATGCGAAGAAACACCTCACACACTCTGATATTAAAAAATAACTGATATCATTTTGACTCATACTGGTACATCTAAAAAAAATTATATAGCATATAAAAGTGTTTCTTGCCAGACATCTCAAAGTATGACTGATTCATCACCTGGTAATTTCAAGCTTTTATTTTTCACCACTCTAGTAATTATGGCACTCTGACAAATCAAAAACAGATGTATATCAGGCTTCTGAAAAGTATGCACATTTTTATGAGCTCAATACTTTGTTGGGCCTCCTCTTGCCTGAATTAGTGGATCAGTGAACCATGGCATGGAGGTGACCAACCTGTGGCACTGTTACTTTGAAAACTGCCTTCAGGTCATCTATCTTGTTGGGTCTTCCTTTTGACAACAGCCCATGGATTTTCTATGGAGTTCAGATCAGGGACATTTGCTGGCCAATCAAGACCAGGAACACTATGGTCATTGTCAGGCTGAGCAGGTGCTAAGTCCTGCAAGTCAGCATCTTGTCACAGCTTGTCAGTAGAGGGAAGCATGACGAGCTCTAGTGCTATGGTAGATGGCTGTGCTGACATACTACAGAGAACACACTGGACAAACATGACATGGCACCCAGAGCAAAAACTTTACACTGAACTTCAAGCAATAACGATTCTGTGCTTCTCCACCTTTCCAGACCCTGCAATCTTGATTTTCAGATAAAAGGCAGAATTTATTTTCATCTGAAAACAGGATTCTGGAGCAATGTGCAGCAGTCCAGTTCCTTTTCTCCTTAGTGTGTCACTGTTATCCTTCTGCCCCAGACAGAGAGAGACTGTTTAGGCTTGGAACACATTTGAAGGTGTTTTGAGTTAATTAGCTGACTGAGGCGTGACACCGTGAGTTTCTATTAATGACCTTTTTCACAGTTTTCAAATTTTCTGGGAATTTTTGGCTTTCTTTATCTGTGAGCCATAATCAGCAATATTTCAAGAAACAAAGTCACTAACACTGATAATTCTAGTTTCCCTTTCTGAGATGACAATCAAAAAATATTGCAAATTTACACAGTATTTTATTTTGGAGATGTACTGGTACTTTACTGCCAGAAGAGGTCTACCAAGTACATGGTAAATCATTTTACAGAGTATGACGTCAAGACTCCATATTGTTTTCTGGGTCCAATTTTCACAGTTCAGTCAGTTTTTGTGGCATTTAAAGTAAGTAATTTTAGGGATAAAAAAACAAAAGTTCATACATTTATTGCAGACATTTCTGCAATAAGGCTTTCAATACTAAACACACACAAAAAATAAAAACTACTAGACATGACTAAACAGACGGACTTATTTTTTATGAAATTGAAAGTAAAGAGTCCTATTGTCTCTGTACTTGCATAATAAAGTCATAGCTTTGGAGAAATGGTTCCAGCGAGTGTCCTTTAGGTGTTAAAATTATTTTTGTTCAACTGCATCAGCAAAATAAATAAATAATAATAAAAAATAAAAAAATCACACTTTTTTACACCAAACCTTGATATTTTGGTGTTGAAGAAGTTGGATCACAGCTGCTGTCATTAAAATTTGTATTACTGCATGTAACTGAGAGTAAAATTATCTAATTGGAACTGGACTTTTCTGGCACCATTTCGCAAGCTGTCTTCCTTCCTTTTCTTTTTTTTTTGTTTAAAGTTACTCAAAAACTTTTAAAACCAACCAAAATACAAATGTAGCATAGGTCAACAAATTTTGACCTGTTTTGCAGGAGTGATTACTTAATTATATATATTCTGCTTAGCGACTGTATAATTTGTTTTCTGAGCACATTGCTGAAAACCCTTAGCTGTCTGACACCAACTGACTTAGAAAACTGAACTAAAACCCTTTATTGGCTTCTTCATAATGTAAAAGATTATCATTATTTTCAATAGTGACAGTCTCAACGCTACAGAATTTTCTATCTTATTGCTTCTTCCCATGAAAATTGCTTTAACTGAGATGCGTAAGAAAAGGTTGGAGAGTTGTCTCTAGCTCAGAGTAGTGTTGACATCCACCCCCAGTCAACTATTTTGTGTGCTGTCAATTAGCTGGCTAAAGGGAATCCTGTCACACTTTTCCCTTCATTAAAAAGTCATACAAAGTGGATAGTTTGGAAATATATTTGGCCATGACACATGAGTGTTAGTGTGTTTGATGGTCTAATAAACAGTCAGTGTGGCAGCTTATCTGGCTGAATATGCGTTAAGCTTGTAAGATTTGCAATAAAATATTCCTGTAAAGACATATTTACAGGAAAAAAATGTTCTTGTCTAACAAAAAAAATATAAATGACTTATTAATTTGACTTTCATTAAACTGTATTACAGTTTAAGCAAAGTGCACTGCTGATTTCTATTGATTTGTGAATCTCTGGCAAAACAAAGAGTATGGAAAAAATATGAACATGTATGTTCATATTTAGTTACTATTATTGGTATAAGCAAGGATTTGTTTGTGGTATAATTCTGAAATCAATTTTTTCTCAAAAAGGAAAAAAAAAAGTAAGGCAGCAAAAGTTCAAAGAAAAACTTTAAAAGAGCTTCAGAAACTGTGAAGATCTATTGATCGCATCCCTCTTAAAAGCCCGGCTCCTTGAGGTTAAAAATGAGGCACAACTCAAATCTTTGTAGTTGCATGTTTTTCAACTGTAGTAATGCATTCAGGCATTTTAAACTCCATCTAAATACTTTATGGTTTATGAAAGGCAGCATCATGGGTAAAAGCGTGTCTCCAACACACTCAGTCCTGTCTGTTTGCAGAAAGTTTAAACAATTTTCTGAGCATCCATGTTTAGCTGCTGAAGGGACACACTGAATCTAAATGAAGCTAACCCTACAACTCGCACTCAGAGCAATGGCAACACCTTTGGATGATCCCATTTGGACCTTGCATGTTTTTACTAACTGCTGTTCTTTTTTATCATAAGCATTATAGTGTTGCTAACACCATCCGCTGCATCCTTAGGTGCAGTGGATGGTCTTCTATCTACCAATATGCAATAAATTCAGTCTGGAGAGACCACTTTTATTCACCCACAGAGCTCATCTATGCTGGGTGCTCATTGCTTCTAACCGAACCATCTTCATTGTACTTTAGAGGAATGCAGTGATAAAGGCTTCCCCAAAATATCAGAGCAATACTAAAAAAATATTTGTCTGCTTTAACTCTAGAGTTATTGAGTGATATACATGTAATCATTTTAATAACCATCACACTCACAGTATGCATTACATCTGTGCAATTAAAAATGAAAGTACTGATTTGAGAATCTAAGGACTGGGGTCAGGACCACAGACAAGTGATCTAATAATAACTGAAACCTCCATACAGAAACCAAAGCAAGTTTGCATCCAAAACTCGGGGTTAGAGATGCACCAGAAGCTCGCATAGCCGAGAATTTGTCCAACTTTGATTGGACAGAAACTCAGAACTCCAATCTTTAAGTGAATGCGCCACACAGGTGGAAGTAACAACATTTGTAGTGGATGTTGTTACTGATAGCAAAATATTTTGTAAGTTGTTTAAATAAAGTCTAAAAGGAGAAAAGAGATGTAAAAGGTAATTTAAAAGGAAATTCTATTTTCTGTGAGAGGTCAAGAAGTCGTTGCTGGTTCTCCTATCAAAATTTATACAATATGTAACTCAGTGGACCCTCAGTGCCAGTTTAAGCTAAGAATCACAATAATGGGTTTTTAGACCCCCTCTAAAAACGCAGATTATTCCCTTTAATATTTAATATTTCAACACCAACTACACCAATATCAATTCATTCAAACCACTGAAAGATTCTCATCACTACCGGTAAAGCTAACATTAACAATCTTTCTTATTTCTGCTTTTAGGAGGCACAGCCAATGAGCACCAACCAACATTAATGGCACTCCCTAACTGGAAACGCCAGCCAATAACACTGCAAGGAGTATTGCTTCCACGTATAAAAACAAACGCCTCCTCCAGAAAATATGCCACTTTTTTGCTAAATATTTTTGAGGTACTTTACACAGAAAAATCCATTAATACTGAACCTCAAATAGTCAGTGACCCACTATGCTTTTAATGTTGTTCTCTTAATTGATTTTGTTATGGTTCAAGACATCTAAATCTCTTAAAATGAGTCAAACCCAAAAGGCAGGCCAAAGGTTCACAGAGATCAGAAATCAGCCACTCCGCTCTGATCAGTGAATCTCTACCCGTGGGGTGTTGCTGCTTTTCTCAAATTAAATATGAGGTTAGCAATCAAAAAAAAAAAAAAAAAAGCAATACGTGATGAAAAACTCCTTTTCAAAAGGGCAAAGATTACATGTTGCTAAAATCAAGAATAAAATCAAAATTAGAAAGGAAATGGATTTACCCCCTGCTAAGTTTAATTCAAGATAACAGTGTCCTGAATGTATTCAAACTCTTTGAGCTTTTTCACCTTTTGTAACATAGCCTCAGCTTCAGTGCAGCGTACTGGGATTTTATTTGCTACACCAACACAAAGTCATAATGTGTTGTGAAGTGAATGGACAGGAATATATTGTTCAATTTTGACCATTCTTTCTTTCAAAATCTTCTCAATTACTGTTACTGGATTTTATCAGATGTATCAGATCAAATGGGGACTGAATACAAATGCTTGGTACACTTTTATATTCTATTTTTATCTGTGTAATTGGAATCCCATTTACCGTAACTATTATTTTCTATTTTGGTATTTTGGTTTTCACATACAGTCCCAGGGAAAAGCACTGTAGTTTGTGACTGTTAAAGTAAACATTTCCAGGAGCCTTAATATTTTTGGAGGGTACGGAAACAGAAAACAAATATTTAATATCCACACTGGCTAATAAAAACACCTTTTTCCAGCAGAAAAATCCAAAATTTTAAAGCAATTCCAATAGGATTTCTGAAGAGATTGTTTTATTCCTGTTAATGTTTGTTCTGCTAAATTAGATTCCAACCTTTGCTCCAGTGGAAAACTGTTCTTTAATAAATGGCTGCAAAGCAGATCCAGCTTAGTGATTCATCCAGAATTAATTAAGCAGTAAAAAACACACACCTTATATCAATAACTACTCTGTTTTAAAGGAGTCCATAGGGCAAATCTCACTGCTCAGTGGTTAATGATGCAATCTGCATCAATAGACTCATATCTGCTAAGATATGAACAATAAATTATCATGTGAATTGCTCACTGTTCTCTCAATCCTCAATCACACCAAGGCACTTCTGAACAAGAGGAGTATTTCTGCGAACAGTGTTGCATGTCACAGATGGGTTGGAAGAAAAATTAATGAGATAAATTCAAAGTGCCTTTGGCAGACAGTCCTTTTTAAATTTTACAGTCATTATTTGCCTTTGACTGAAAGACTTGGGGTCTTTTTAAGTTCGAGCAAAGAAATAATTGAATGTGATTTTAATTTATGCAGAGCTAATACGGCAAGTTCAGCTCGCTTTCTCCATGGTTGTTTCAGTGAGCAGAGGGTCAAGAACAGCTTACATAACAGACGATTGTTGTATTCTTCCAAGGTTTTCCTATTTTTTTTGTGTGTGTAATGTGATCAGATGGGGCTGTAAGCGGACATGGGAAATTGTTGGGATGGCTACCTTTAAAGTGACAGCTGCTCTCGCCGTGGTTGGCCACCGTCTTCAATCAGTCCTGTAAACACCAGAAGGCCTAAAAGGAGAGGAGGGCCAGCAACAAGCAGCAAAACTGGACAACCCAATCACCCCTACGAGTTACTGCCATTAAAAATTCAACCGAAAAGACAACGCCGAAAGTTCAGAGTTTGCTCTAAATTCAGGCAGCTGCTTCTGACTGACAACATTTCAGAGTGGCGACGTGACTCATACTGTATTTAGTGTTCTGCTGCTTCCATTTGAGCAGCTGAGTGTACCTCTCTCACTCCTACACAGATTTCAGCTCATAACAGCTCCCAATGACACAAACAGGCAAGACATTTTAGATGATTGAAAGCACAAGGACAAACCCATCACAGCACCACAGCAGCACCGGCAGGTCTCTTATCTTCGGGGCATTTCACGCACGGTGGGAACATTCACAGCTGAGCCAGAAGAGTTGGAGAAGGTTACAGTTTGAGTAGGTGCTTATTGGACTATCATTTCTCTACACAAGGATAAATGCAGCAGGAGAAAAAAAAATTATTTCAAACCAGAGTGGGTAGAGAAGCTGAACTGCAAGCTTTTATAGAGTGAGTGTATTATTTGCCTTACATGGTGTGAGGCAGTATGTGACACCATTTGCAAGCATATAGAAAATTCAATTTGTGCAAGGAATGACGTCATTCTTCAATTGTGTATAGGGTTGAGGTCACCAATAAATCAAGCAACCGAGAATCAGTTTCACTTTAGTTGCTGCTGGTAGTTTTCAAGCTGATTTTACAGTAAAAGTTTAAGCTTACAGCCAAAATAGTTGTACATAAATATTTAAATAGTCAATATTTTTTGTCAGGTAGTGATGGTAACAGAGCAAATTATCAATAAAGGCTTACAAATGTTTATAAATAAACCATATTGTGCACAAATCTTCTATTTGGGAATTATTTTTTATTAATCACAAACTACAGTGCTCTCAGTTAATCCAAAACATTCAACTTCAAACTTCAAATTTATTAGTTTATGAATGCATAAACTAAAAGTGAGGTTAAAACTGGGGCATCTAGTACATAACGAATAAGCAAAAAATAAAGTTGTTCTCCCACCTCACTTTCTTATTTTCATCGAAGTGAGAATTATAAACAAACCTCAATATTTTCCAGTAAACATTTCAGACCTCTCTTTCCAGTAACAGTGATCAGCCTCTTTCAGGGATTCTGTCAGTTTCTTGAACTTTTGACTATCAACTTTTTGTGCAGCAGCAACCACAGCCTCCCACTCTCTGTCCAGAAAGCCTGTTTTATTTCACTGGAAATCTCACACTTAAAAAAAGAAAACTGTCCAGAACTTCTCAATTGGGTTCAGGTCAGATGGTAGCGAAGTCGCACATTTTTCATATTTAATATTTTTACTGGCTGGCCACACAGAGGAGTACTTGGATGCATGTGATGGAAGACTGCCCTGCATGAAGATCGTTGTCTGATTGAAATATGCGAATAGTTAGAAGAAAGTCACTTTTAAGAACTGGCAGAAGGTTTGGGAGATTATTTTAAGCCCATCTTCAACCCAGAAAGGTTATAAATAATACCAGCCCACATCAGTACCCCACCTCCATCTTGCTAGCATTTGATTGAGTAAGAAAATATTCCTAAAAATAATGACATAGTCAAAATACTCAATCAAAATTCATTTGCGTAACAATTGCGCACATATCGTTTTACATGTTATTCAGTTGATTGGAGTGACATTTCTAAATCGTACTCAGAAATTAATTTCATAATTTGAGAGTTGAAGTATTATGTTGGCTCTAGAAATGTGCAAGTTCAAATTACCTCAGTAAAAAAAGTAATTTTCTTTAAGTGCAGCTGACGGAAAAAGACTACCATCCATGACCCAACCTTCATCATATAAACGATCTAATTTTGCTAGTGTTATTCTTTAATCTTATGACTGCTTCAGCCATGCTCAGAAAGTTCCACCTTACAAATTATATTATGATAATGTGAAAAATATCACCAGTTTCTGCCTAAGCCTTAGAATTACAGATGACCTGTGTAAATGTCAGTCAACACACTGTTTTCTAATTCTCCTGTATAAGACATATATCTCCTGTGTGTTTGTGGATAAAAGTCAGAATAACCACAACTTACAAAAAAAAACTTAAATAAAAAGCTACTGGAAAAATAATACAGGAAAATCTGAATGACACATTCTTACTGCATTACAGTAGAACAGTAGTGTTTCCACTCAAAGTCACAAAAACATCAGACTCTGACACCTGCCTGTACAAGTGAGAAATGATTCATTTAGTTTGCTCTATTGGTGAAAAGATAAAAAAAAAAGGTTCATTTCTAATCTTTTACCATCTCGTTAAAATCCTCTCTCATTGTTGGGAGCCTAATATTGTGGATGGTCTTGTGAGCTGAATATATCTTTACATCCTCACATTACTGTAATGCAGTTTTAGTGTTTATATAACAGTATTTTTTTTTAAATTGTTTTTTTATTTTAAATATCTAAATAAATTTTATATTTGTATTTTGACAGCCATGCCCATTTTTATTGGCTGTTACTATAAAACACTTTCATTTAATAAATCTTTATTATTTTTACCAATAGAGCAGAGCAAAACAAACAGGTTTTAAAATGGTCATATTTGGATTTTATCTGAACTTATTTTTACATTTCCCCCAGTAATTAATTGCAAACAATGTTTTTTTCTTTTTTTTTTTTATTTCGGAATATCAAAGAAACATGAACCACCATTCTGGATGAGGAAATTCTCAATCTTTTGTGTCTCTTATTACAGTAGAGATAATTGTACCTCCACTGTATCCAAGCTGCAGTATATTATCTTAATGAAGTCCACTGCAGGACTTTATTTCTGTATCCCACGTTCTCCTTTCTAGGTCTCTATGAAAAATGCTTACGTAGCACATTACCGTAAGCTCAGTGATCTATTGCTTCACTGAGTTTTACAGAGTCCCTCATTCATTTTGCTCTCTGGCTCTCCAGCATTCCCCCGAGTGAAATATGATTTACCGTCCTTTAAGTGTCATCTCTTCTGTCTTTCCCCACCACACCACTAAATATAACCCCTGGCAGTTATTGTCCGCCAGCTGCCCCACTAAATCTTTTATCGTTCTTTAATGAAGAACTGACTTCTATGTCTTTTGTTATGGTGGCATGCCGTGATGTTGATCGGAATAATAACGCAGGGAGGAAAAACACAATACAAGTGTCAGCTCTCTGGCGTGCTGCGTGTGCTCTTACTGCAAAAGCAACATTAGGCAAAGCAAAACGGGGGAAAAGTCGAGCGAGTTTTCAGAGTTCGGCGTGTGGTGTTTAGCAAATCGTAGCCACTTTCAAGGTAATTTCATGCACTGCTGATGTGGCAACATGAATGTTTGGGATTGTAGAGAAAAAAAAAAGATTAACAGAGAATTTTCTGGACCAGATGTACGAGCAAGGAAACACTTTCTAATCCTAAAAAACAAGCTAAAAAGCAAACAGATGACATCTCAAATTATTCTACATCATCCTCTTTGAATCTTGCCTACCTGTCCTCTTGCGTCTTTGTTTCGGCTGAAGAGAGAAAATGACCATTAAGGCTCCCATGATGCCCTGCAGACTTTCTCACTTACTGATCTCCAAGTCCTGCTAGCTTTCACACACTTTCACTCCCACACTTGACAGGCTTCAAAAGATTCAGATTGAGTGGAAAAACGAAACAACACAGAGAGATAGATAGATAAAGACGCTTGGAGCTTCGTATGAAAACCCAGTCCAATACTCTCCAAACTTCTCCTTTATATCCACCTTGTGAGGTGGGCTGTACATCGAGGGAAAGGAGTGGGTGTAAAAAGGAAAAAAAAAAAACAACAAAAGCCCTCGGTTGAGTTTTGAATTTGACGCGCACGCTCTGCAGCCTCCCTCCCTCCCTTCCTCTGTTTTTTTCCCACTCTGAAGTGAGTGCTTGCCAGCTGATCGCTGCTCTGCAAATGCTACTTTGTACCAGTTGAGCATTCGGAGTACTCGAGCGCTCGGAGAGAAAGCCAGAAACGGGCACTGGTACTGGCACTCCTCTCTCGGGAAGAGAGAGCGAGGGCGATCACAAGCTGCGTTTTCCGTACGAGCTACTCTGTTTTCACCACGTCTCCTGCTGCGGACGGTGGGAGAAATCAAGTTGACTCTGAGACCCAGAGAGCGTACGGCGGGAGCTCAGGGCTTCACCTGGAAGCAGCTTGGGTAAATATTTAAATTATCTGCAGGCAATCATGAGCCATTTCATCAACACATTAATGACAGAACAGGAGCGCTCCTGTGCTCACGGCTGTTATTCAATCCACCCACTGCAGATGATATGAACCTTTGAACCCTTGAAAACAGGAATGAAACTTTGTGGATGTCCCAAATTCCAGTCCGTTGCAAACACTGCACACTCTCTTTACCTTTCTCCCTCGCCCCTTTTTTCATGTAACAACTACAAACTTAGGTGTATTTTACAGCATTGAGATTTTATCTGAAATGTGTGGCCTACACATGTATTCGGCGATTTGTGCCAATGCTACCAGCTTTCCACATATAGAGACTTAAATTTCTGCCCATTATTCGTCTGCAAAACAGTTTAAATTCAGTCAGATTCACCAGATGCAGTTCTAGACTTTGACTAGATCATTCTAACACACATATAGCGTTTGATCTAAACCATTTCACTGTAGATCTAGTATTTTTTGGAGTCGTTTTTCTGCTCCGATCTAAAGTCTTCCAACATTTCCCTGTTTTTGGCTCCACTGATTTCCCATCAACAATTATTAACTTTCCTACTAATAAAGACAATGTATCTCAAAAACATGATACTGCCATCACCATGTTTCACAATGAAGCACCTTTTTCCACATTTTTGTTACATCCATACAAAATTATTGCATATTGCAAATATGACTTCATATCTCTGTTAGCATTAGCCTTCTTGTTTCCATTTCTACAAAATGTCCAGATTTGTGGAATTCAGAACATATAGCCATTGTGTAGGTCAGAACGCTGATCTATGCTCTCTAAAAATTCAACATCACATTCAAGAAATAAACAGAATATTGATTTGCTGTCAGCATCTACTGGCTTGATATCCTTATTTCATCTTAAAAATATTTCCCATGGTGTCTCACACCCACTGAAATGAAGAGATCACCTCCTCAGTGTTGATCCTTTTTGCTGCTTATTCTGCAGGAACAGGCTGACTGTCAGAATAAACTTGGGGATTACAGTGAGTGTCTACAGGTCAGAAACAAGAAGCAGCTCCCACATCTTTTCCAGTTTGAACTCTTTCCTTAGATTGCTGGGGACAAAAAAAAAAAAAGTGGCACAGACATAAGCCTCATGTGTCACATCAAAAGGAGAAAATAGAATGAAAAATACTTCCGCTCCCAAGTCGCCCACGCACAGTTCAATTCATGAACTGTGTGACGGCGGTCCAATTCAGGAGTGGAACAACCGACAACTGCAATCAAGCACCAATTTGTGCCCACTCCATTAACCTGCTTCCTGTGAACCACAAGTGCTTTGTCTGAGCTGCAGGAAGTCTTAGTGAAACACAGGATAAGGTCAGACTGAAACAGTACAGTTACCAGCATCTACTGTATCCTTCCAGTTTATAGAATCTGGAAACAGCATACAAACCTAAGCTGTACCCAATGCCTTTTGATACAAATGCAGATTTTTTTCTTTGTGAAATCACAGTAGTTGCAAGTCTAAAGGAGTGGATCACCACAGATAGCAAGATAGCTATTCCAGGTTCAATACTTGAAACCTGAGCTTATGTGAACGCTGTAGTGGAGAAAAGAAAGATTAATAGAGAGGCAAAACTCTCAATTTTGTCAGCTCACAAGCGGACAAAATGAGTTTCCTCCACAGGGTGTCTGGACTCTTCGAGATGGGGCGAGACACTCTGACAGGGGGAATTTGTAGCTATGTTGCTCAGTTACTCTGCACAGAACAGAACTCCCATAAACTATATAAGTCAGACCAACTAAAACAAGTCATTCCCTTCATTAGATTTACAGTGAAGCCGCAGCCATCACACATCGTCAAAGTTTACATCAGGCTGTGTCTTACAGTTCAGAACTGGTGAAACATAAGTGATGGAACAGACCAGGAAGGGACAAGGAGAAGAAGAGCTTCTTGTGTATTGCTGGGCTTCTGCTGTCTATAAAAACATTACTAAGGATACATTTATCCTTTTGTGTGTGCACTACAGCAAATTCTTAATCCAATCTGTACCTGAGAAGTTTGCAGCCTCCAGAAACCCAGAGTGAACTGGAAAAAAGTTTTTCTTAAGGTTGTTTGAACTAGAAGAAGTAGAACTCCCTAGATGTTTTGGATGTTCAAGGTGATGTCAAAGGGGACCCATGGAGAGAATTGAACAACAAATACTTTCCTTTTTCCTTTTTCCCTCGCAGGACAATTTTTATAGACACCCCGTAACCCTGCTGCAACCTTTCAAACAGCTATCAGGTAACCTGCACATTTCTCACACGAAAAGTTTTTTTTTTTTTTTCTACAAAGCAGTTCCAGAGCCAAAATGAAAACCAAAACAAAACAAAAAACGTTTTTCCACAGCCTGAAAACCTCCACACAGAAACACATCTTTAAAAAAAGACCTTCAATTGATCTTCCATTTTGGTAGATGTCTGCAGTGCAGAGGGAACATTTATCTACAAAAAAATTTAAATAAAAGAAAAAAGATAAACTTTAGTTTTTTCCTGCAAACAAATGACCTAATGTCAGCAGCAGTCTGATTTATAGATGCTGTTTTAAAAAATGTTTGTGAACGTTTTGTAAAGCATCAGCAAATATAAACACACCATTTTAAGCAGAATTCACAACCATCAGCTGTTGATACTTACAATTATTGGTTTTAAATGGACTGGAAATAGAAATTCCAAGAAAACAGACTGGAGCAATATGTGAAGTGAAATAAAAGAACTAGAACATTTCTGAAAAAATTTAAGCGGGCCCTGCCAAAGTGTGCTCATAGGTTCTGATGCTAAAAATTAGCATCAAGGCTAAAATAAACTACAATGTACTCAATGGCATGTGAAGAGTCACAAGCATGTTGAGTAGCATGGATTTACTCCATTCAATATTATAAAATAAGCAAATAAGCTAAAATTAGCAAAAATACTAATGTTAGCCTAAATGCTGCCAGTGGCATGTGGGGTAAAACTAACATATTGTCTTGCATTGACTTCCTCCATTCAGCGTGCTAAACATGGCTTATGAAAAAAATAATTAAAAAGCTTATTTTAGGGAAAAGGCACTGCCTGCTAACGTTTGAACTAATGCTAATGCACTGTTTACTTCGTGCCACTTGATTACCAGAAAACGAGCTCGTCTCTTAGCAACAGATTAACAACAAATATTGTTAAGATTTTCTCTGCTCTTTTGAAATACTACTCATCTAATACTACTTAGGAATTGTGCAGTTGGTGAATTTTGCAGAAAAGAGAAAATGTTTTTTTTTTTTTCTTTTTTTTTGTTATTGGTGGTAAATATATTATAAAACAGACATTTAACACAAAAGTAAAATTCTGGTTAATACTTCGTGGCAATTCGTTACCAGAAAAGAAACTGTCATCTCTTAACACCAAATGAATAACAAGTAATATTATTGTTTATAAAACATAAGCTCTTTTGAAATACTGCTTATCTGCTTTGGCACAACAAATTTAGAGTTGGCAAATTTTGCAAAAGTAGAAATCAAATGTTTACGTTGTGGCACTTGGTTTCCAGAAACCGTGCTTATCTCTTAGCAACAGATTAATAACAAATATTGTTATTGTTCAAAAAACATAAGATTTTCTCTGCTCTTTCGAAATACCGCATATGAATTGTGCAGTTGGTGAATTTTGTAGAAAGGAGGAAAATAAAAGTGCTGTGTCAAGGTGGCGTCACTTCAGTTCTAAAATTCTGCTTAGCCCTCAGTCCGACTGAAACAAAACAGTGTCAGTTAGACTTTGTTTTGATTTGAATTTACTTACTTCACCATGGTAACTCGAAAAGCTAACAAAAATAATCGCACTCCTCTGATCTCGGGATGTAACAATAGGAAGTTTGGTATCATAATTATTCTGTAGAAATTCATCTCTGTGGTCAAAATTATGGATTTGATAAAATGCGTAAAAACATACAAAAAGTCCCGACAAAAATTCTGACTCAGTTTTTCTCACCTACACACAGCATGTTGTCTGTCTAACATTATGTCTATTAGGAAGCTTTGCTTTGACAGTGATGCATTATGTCCCTTTGCTGTTAAAATAAAAGACAAAATAACATAAAATAATGAATAAAATGACTGAACAACTTCTACATTTACCACATTTGCACATATATTTTCAGAACACCAATGGTACTTAAATAAATTAAATATAGACCAACCAGAAATATGATTTATGCAAAAGATTGTTTTTATCAAATGGAAATGCAAAGATCAACTGTAGCCGTATGCTAAATTAAACAAGTGTTAAAATACTTACTTTCTGCCTGTAGTTCGTCACTCATGATGAAGCTAACATTAAAATCATTTTTAGGGTTTTGACAAATTTCACAAATTTGAGAGCCATCTTTTGATAACTGATGTAAGAAACAAGGAGAGTTTGCTGCTTATTAAGCACAATGTACCCAGTATTGGGACTGTTGTATCTTACAAGTAGAAAGAATGTGTAAGCCGTTTTAAATTGGTTTAAGAAACACTGGCAGCATATGTGAAATTATAAAGTGCATCCTGTCTTAGTTTATCTGATGTGGGGGAATAAAAAAAAAAAATCTGTGCAGATTAGTGTTTCTGCAGTTGATGGGTATTTTCAGAGCCACTGCCACAATCTTGTTAGTTAGAGAAATGTAGTATGTTCATGATGAAGATGTTCAGAAAGCCGTTAACTTATAAACATCCCCAAAACACACATTTAAGACTTGATTTTGTTTGATGGTTGACATAACAATCGAGCTTACATGATACCTTTTAAACCCATGAAAGACAGATACGCCACCACACCATGAGGAGATATTTACATTTTCTTGCAGAGAAACTCTGTAGTTCTAGCTTATATTCTCTATTAAAAATAATAAACTGCATAGAATGAATCATCAGTGAAATCAGATGAGCATGGCTGCTCAAAGAGTTGCTTAATTATGTTGGAGCTGTGATGGCTTTTCATTAGACGAGATGCTCCACAAATTAGGATGTTTTAATCAGAGGTCCCCTCCGAGGCTTACACAACACCAATCTACTGGCTGTAAACAATCAGAATCACTACTTGTGTGAGATGC
The DNA here is from genome assembly GCA_010277075.1 of Poeciliopsis retropinna. Classification (NCBI taxonomy): domain Eukaryota; kingdom Metazoa; phylum Chordata; class Actinopteri; order Cyprinodontiformes; family Poeciliidae; genus Poeciliopsis; species Poeciliopsis retropinna. The sequence goes on from VMRM01000019.1 coordinate 8,308,337, forward strand.
AAACTGGAATAAAAACATGTTTTGTATTCAAGATGAAGTCTAGAGAACACCATTCTTGCTGGGCACTGCAGTTCATTTAATGCAGCCAAATAAATACTGACAGAAATGCAGGCTAAATCACAGATTTTATGGGCTTTTTTCTTGCCGCTTCCTCCACCTGTCTGTCTGTCCTCCATTCATCTCATGCTGTACAGCACTTCTTTAAGAGACATCCTGTTAGTCAGTAGCTCTTCATGACTCACACACAGAATGGTGAGCCATAGGTGGGCTCTTGCCCTCACTCTTGTTTGAACTGTGAACAATGGAAAAAAGGAAATAAAGCCCAGCCACGGCTCCAGCGAGCTTATGAGCAGCAGTTAAAGTTAGATGGAGGTCGTGAATCTGATAAGTCGAGTGTTGAGTTGAGGGTTCAGACCAAGACAGGAGATTTAAATAAAAAGTAAAAGAAATGATAAATATGTTTTGTTTTAAATGCAGGCATGCTTATGCCCATTTTGTTTAACTTTAGACCATCCTCATTAGGAGATGCAGGAACAGCTCAGGGTTTTCTAATAAAGAGCTGCATTGGTTTTACTGCTCTTTTTAAACCATCACGCTCCAACAAAAGCAGTAATTTTATTTTGTGGAAAATAAAAGCTGCAGATTGTGTCCTGGTTCTGCAAGGTGGAATTATCTGTTTAACCACTCGGATGCCTTTTAAGCCGCCACTATAAGTCAAGCTCTTAAAGTGGTCATATTATTCTGAATATAGCCTTCACTTGATATCACTTTTCTCTTGTTCAAGGCAATTAAAATGAACTTTCACTGAATTTAATGCCCCGACTAGAGAAAAGAACCTAATAAAGCTCCACTTTAAATAAATCAAGCTTTTAAGATGTGTATGTCTATTTAAGGCGCCTTTTAAAAGTATTAACATCCCTTAAATTTTGCCACAAACTTCAGTACATTTTATTTGCATTTTCTTGTTTACAAACAGAGAAGCACATAATTGTGAAGTAGAAAATGACATCTGGTTTTAGAAGGTTTCCAGGAATAAAAACAATGTAAAGTATGTATTTATATACACTTGTCTTTAATGCAATACCCCTACATAAGATCCAGTGCAGCCAATTGCCTTCTAATTTGTAAACGTGTGTGCAATACCTTCTCATTATAAATCCATCAATTCTCTAAATGGTTTATTAGAGAAGATTCGTAAACAAACATCATAATGGAGTCCAAGAAACACAACAAAGTCAGGGAGATGTTTAAAGCAGGATTAGGTGATGAAACTCAACTGAAAATAGAAAGAGAGCAGCTCAGCTTGCAAGCATCCTCGCTAAACTGAAAGGGTAGACAAGGACGACATTAATCGGAGAAGCCTTTAGTGACTCTGGAGGAGCTGCAGAGGTCCAGAGCTCCGGTGAAAGAGAAAGAAAACTACTGTACACAACTACAGTACTTTGACGATTGCAACAGGTCAGGTCTGATCAACATGGAATTTTGTCCTAAAAGCAATTTCTTTGAGCAGCTAAAAGCTAACTGTGTTCATCACATGAAGCAGGTGAGAACTGATGAAAAGATGGATGGAGATACATACGGGGTGGTTCTAGAAGAAAACTTGATGGAGACCGCAAAGTAGCTGAGACAACAAACTCATAATCTAACACCCTGAACTACAATGAAACGAAACATATGGAGAGTATTCAAGGTATACCATGGTTCTTATCTACTGACATGTGACCTTGAAAAGGATTACAGAGAAAGATGAAATCAGTTGGCAGACAGTTCAGGATATGAAGGGCAAACAATAAAAATACATTATTCTACTATTGTAGAATAGAGAGAAGGTATTTCAATGTAGAGCTCACAGTAAACCACTGAAAAATATAATTCTTGTCATTTCTCAGTTTAAACTATTGATCTTTTTCTAAATGATTATATTTTATCTACCACTTTTAATTTAACCTCTCACAAACACTAGTCTTGTTGTCCACGAAGGGGCAGCAAAACTGCACCAGTCTCTGAACTTCTTGCTATAAGAATGATACCAGATTTCACACCAAGGAAGATTGCATTGAACCATCTTTTTCCCTGCTGCCCAAACTGAAATAAGTCAAGAAATTAAACACAATTTTCAATTCTTGTGTTTGGTTTCAGTATGAAATGAGGAAAAAATGCATTTCCTTCAGAAGAGCAAAGTCATAGCTCTATTTAAAAATGACGCATAAACAAGAAGCCAGCCTTTAACAATTCATGTTTTTTTTTTTTTATTCTCTGCAGATTTTGAGTGCCTAAGTTATAAAAAACTAACACAACTAGTCTTATCTATCTACATAAAACCTAAACCATTTCTTTTTTCCATACTCCATTCAAGTCACATCGAGTAAAGCCCTAGTTTGACAATTTAAAGCAGATCTTTGATGATGGCCTTTAGTTCCTGCAACCAAAACAAAAAACAGACTAAATGTAGCCTTGACTGAACAAAAGATCATTTCAAAAAATATTTTATAGGTATTATTTTGTCTTATGTAACAATGTAAGGCTCTGGCTACTACTACCACAAACTACTGATGTATTCTGAACAGAAGAGGGCGCCAACGATCTTAAAACAGCCTTCAGAGCTCCCGTACGTGCTCCGTCTGGATGGAGTCAATTCTTTGGTGGTTCACTGAAAAGTAAATTGCTCCAAAGTTATCCTGCTAAAAGCTTCCATGCTGTGATAACATTTCCCCCCATATAAACAGCACGTAGATGAAAATCACACTGCCTTCAAACAAACACACATCACTCGCAGCACGATTTTTACAACCAAGATTAGAAGCCCTTGACTAAAGGAACAATGTAAATAACAGAGAGCAGACATCCCTCGTTTTTTTTTTCTTTCTTTTTTTTTTTCCATGACGTCTACACACAGCTTGTGAAAAGTGCACTGTTAGGTGTCAGAAACAAACTATAAATCTTTTTTTTTTCACCAGAATTCTGTATCAGCTCTGGATGAGAGAACAAATGTACCACAAAGACACGGTGTAATGACCAACTCTGTCTGATGGCTGCAGAGAGCTATGACGGAAAGCTCTCTGGAACAGTCAGTACCTTTCAGCTACACTCTCCTGAAACTGTCTGAGAACCGCAAGAAAAGCAAGAGAAAATAAGACTGAGAAAAGATAAGAAAATGTAAGGTGTTATATTGTTTTTGTGGCAGATTATACAGGGTGAGCTGAAAGAAGGAAGAAATACAAGTCAAAAAGCCTTTTTTTTCATGAGATATAAGGAAACAAGATGGTCACTGTAGTCCAAGCAGCAACTGTTCTGTTCTACATATTTATTTTAAGGACTGATGGAAATAGCAATAATATTTACAGGTTATAAAATTCTGCTTGCGTACAGAAGGTTTCTAAACACATAAAAATTACAGTAAACATGGGTTTTAAAACGTAGTAAAGATCATATTCTGAGTGGTGAAAGAAAAAAAAAATCACAGAATGCAGCAATAAAAATAGCTATATTTGCATGCTCAGCAGTTTTATGCCTCCAGAGTGGTACAACCATTCCTCTATGTCTACAACCATTCATCTGTAAAGTGACGTGGATATGTTGCTGCTATCCTGCCCCATATGGTCCTAATCAGTGGCCATCAGGCCTCATGATGAGCCCTGCATCCACCTGCCATCACTTCAGACAAATGCTCTCTGGGAACAAAGGTTATTTCTCCTCTGATGATGGAGCTAGATTAAAATGCTAATTTTCAAACGCCACAGCTCTGCTGCTTATTAAAATGTGTTTTATGAATCACAATAAATCACCAAATGTTTAAATCATTTCAGCAAACAAAACACTTCCCGTCCAGAAACCTGTGGCTCAGATTTCAGAGGTATATAATATGTGCATGTGATTTTTCTGTATCCTCATCTTTCATTTACAACTGCTAATTGGGAAGAAAAAACAATGAAAAAAGAAGCCAAGATTTGCACTATATGTTTTTGTTTTTATTGCTTTTGGATCACTAGTTAACTTTTCTACCATCTTGAGAGATTTTGCAGCAGACATTCACTCTCAGATAATTTATCTTGCTATTTTTTTATTATTTTTTAACAGGGAGTAGGATTTCAATGGATAACAGGAAGGCTAGGTGCTTTAAACTCCCATCTGTCATGGAGTGTTGTGAAATCCTGAGAGTTTTCTGGAGATCTCAGATGCAGTCTACCACCTACATAAACTGAAAATCATAAACAGAGCTGCTTATGAAGAAAATGGTTTTCTTTCTGTAACCTACGAAAAGCTGTTGTGCTTCTTGTAATTTCATTTTTGGCTCTGTTACTGTTCACCCTTATAAATACACTATGTAGGAGTCTTGATTACTCACTTTCAGGAACATTGTTTTTATATCTTTATATATAAGGCCTACTCTCATTTTAACCTTCCTCTCTATGTCATCTTGCCATGAAACATGCTGGTCGTTATTCACTTGTTGTATTTGGACTCCCTGAGCTTGGTAAAAGAGATTCTGTCCACTCAGCACCTTCAGCATTTTCCATAATGACTGGAAAATGTCAGAGTTCATTTCAGTGAGTGCTTCTAAATCACTCTAATTTCTTGATAATTTGTAACTTTAAATCCAACCAAAATGAACTACAGGATCATCCACATATCAGAGCAAACAGACACAGGCTTAATTTAAGTTTTACTAATCTCAAATCAAAGTGGATAAATGGATAGACAGTAAAAAAAATTATTTTTTTCAATACTTGGTGAACTAGTCAAGGGTATCTCTAGTTCTCAAAGAGAAATCAAAGTCAGAACTTTGCCACAAAACTGCAAATGGTGCACTCCCGTAAGAATGCTGGAAAAGCAGTTAAAAACGAACTCTTGTTTAGCTAAAGTGAGCCGGCAGCTCGGCCACATCCCACAGGTCCCAGGCTAGCATCCTGCACCAGTAGTTAAATGTCCAACATGGACGTCAGCCAAGCAGTTCCTGTCAGGCGCAAGGTTCGATTGCACCTGCTTGACTTGATCTGTTATTAAGGAAAGCTCATCTACTGGCACTGTGCACCCTTTAGGCCCCTCTCGCATTCTTTTGTTACAAACAAGCACCACGTTTCTGTCAGTGTGATACCCATCCAATTGTTACAGTCCACTGAGCTGGATGACATGAAAAAATTGCCTAAGAGTCAAAGACGACACAAGAAGGCAATAATTTGCCCAATTCAGTTATAAATTTATGAAGTCATGCCAAAATAAATCTTCAGTGAGCAGCACCAAATGAAAAATCAGCACAGATGGCCATGAGCTGATAAAAAAAATGTCTTGTTTTTACTCTTGCAACCCAGACTTCTTTGTCTTTTCTTAATGCTGTGAATATTGCATTCCACTGTCATAATGAGCAGTATTCTCACACCAGACTCATCTCCAAATAAAAAGCTATGAAATTCACACTGTGATGTGAGGAGGAGCAAAATAAACCCTTCGGTGCAGTAAGCGCCCACGTGAACGACGCATTTATTTGGGGGACAAAAATGCTGCAAAACAAGCAGCCCGGACGCGAGATGAAAGTAAGATTTAATGCTCTTTTGAACCGGTGCGGTCCAAACCCCCAGCAGCAATAAACATCACTCCTCACTCTGCTTCGGTTTACTGATATTCCATATACTGTACATTACCATTCAACACATTATCTCATCCAATTATGTTCCGCTCGAGATGGTAAGTGAGCAGTTCAGTCCACTGCATGAGGATTTATATTGAGCTCTAAAAGGCAGAATTAAATATGCACAGTTGAATCAGCTGGCTCTGTTTAAGACTCATATCTTGCTCAGCTTAGAGGGTGGGGATTTATTCACGACGTAAAAACACACCAGGGGAAAGAGCAGCAGTGGTTGCTGCTCATGCTGAATATGTAATGAGACTTTTTAATGGCACCTGTGCTATACTGAGTGACAATTAAAACAAGAAAAACAAGAAAAAAAAAAATGCTGGTTTTATAACAACTTGTTATAAAAAAATTAAAAAAAAAACAAGCAGTTTTTTTTTTGTTGTAAAAATATAATTTTTTATTTTATAGTTTTGCTCTTGGGCTTAAAAGTAGATTCCTTTAAATTCATACAAGTCAAACTGCCAGTTGACCCGCTGAGTGTTTCCTCTATGAAATGGATTTATTTTCAGCTGCACAACTCTGTGCTTCGTAGCACTGAAATGACAAAGGATTCTCCAGTACAATTCACTCAAAGCCAAGAAATCTGTGCATGGCTGTTTTATTTAATAAAAACCTGCCTGTTCTAAGGAAACTAGGTGAGCTTGTCAGTCAATCCCCTGGAGCCACCCACAAAAAAACAACACAAGCTCCAGGACACATAAAAATCAAACTAGGGCCGCAGACTATAAAACTATAATACAGTACCAAAATAGTTCAAACTTGGAGGTTATTCCCACAACTCGCTGCCTATTTCCAGAAAGTCTCTTCTTGAAGCTCCAGGTTCCCCTCTCAGCTTCTCCAGACTAGCTGCAGCAGCAGCTAGTCTGGAAACATTTGGTAGAACTGCATGTCTGCTGAGCTCATCACACAAACTATTGCTCAGTCCAACACGCCTATGAATAATTTGAATTTCCATAAAGTCAGGCAGTGTGAAAAAAAAAAAAAATCAGCTTCTTAAAGAGACAGAGGCCAATGTCCTGGCGTGAGATTACGGTCACATTTCTTTTAAGTTATATTTGATATATATAGTACTTTCATAGAAATTGAAGGTAACACAATTACTTGATTGTGTTATAAAATGATACTGTATGATAGGAAAATACATAATTTTGGCTCCTTAAGATGTATGTGACCAATATTTGCTTGTTCTAGATATATCACGGTCTGTTCAGATGGTTTCTGGTTGCTAGACACTGAAGTACTTAAATAAAAAAAGCAAAAAGAAACAAAAACAAAAAATATAGCATATAGTTTTTCCTAATTTGAAATACATCATGCATCTCCCTTAATGACAGGTATAAATCATTTTGATAGAACTTTGTGTTAGGTTGAGTCATAATGTAACTTGAAAACAGAAACATCTCTTTGAATTAACCATACATTTTATAGTAATACTTCATGTCACAGTACTTATGTGGCTCTTAATTTTATTTTGCAGGACTGACGAGAAATGACTTTTTGAAGTGTACCGTTTACCCACCCCTGCCTTTCACAGGCATCCTTGAACGGTCTTTGGATCACGTGAAGTTGCATGGATGACACATTCATCAAGTGCATCGGGCCACCGTTTCATCTGAAACCTATTAGGCTGGTTCTGATGACAGCTTATCAGCAGCAGTGACAGGGGAAACACAAACCGTGTAAATGATGCCAACACAGAGGACGGGCTGCGGTTGCCAACAGCTTTCTATTTATAAACCGCAGAGGAGAGGGGAAATCCTTCTTACTCACATAAATAGCAAGACAAGTTGGGAAACATTCAGTACGTAATCCAACACACATGCAGCACTCGAGTTCTCCTATACTCTTATTTTCATCATACTTTGGAACACATTACATGTCAGTGTGGGGGATTGTTGCAGCATAAGTATCATAATGTGAAACCAACCTTCAGCTCACTTTCAAAGGCTGGGAAAAGCGATGATGTTTAGTGGAAAGGGTATTTAATTCACCATCTGTTTCATCTGATAGGCTGCAGAAAGACAAAGAATTCGAATAGCAACAAAGCAAAATAAGATTAGATGCTCATTCTTTGACAAGATGAGCTCAGTATCCAATTTAAAAGCTGAACTCAAGCCAGAAGCTTTTGGTCATTAATTCTCTATGATTGAAAAGAGGATATGAGAGAGCGTCTTTATTTTATGGTTCTCCAAATCAGCACAGTTTGTTGGTGCTAATATACTCGTCGTGACGGTGGGACTCTGAACATCTCTGAATCATTGATGTAATGAAGGACAGCAGTCAATGTAAAACATCTATTAAGACCGTAAAAAATATTTTCAAAGGTTTAGTCTAATTCACCCCTACCTAATATCTTTAGAAGAGAAGATGACCTGCACACAGGAGGACTGCAATTTGTTTCTAATTCTTTATCACCTGATTAAGCTCATCCATTTTACTGCAAAAGTTTCCCAACTCTGCAGAAGCAGAGACAAAAACAAACCACTGACAGTGACTGTTGTACAGAGGCACTGTTACAGTATTACATCCTTATCAGATTCACACCAAAGGCAGGAAACAAGTAATTTCATAACATGCTTTCATTTCAATAGAATTCTTCGACTCCATTTTTCATGCACCGCTCCTCTGTAAGAAAATTAAGATGTTCTGGTTTCCAAATATTTTTGTTTGTCTTCAAAGTTAGCTCATATACAGTACTGGACAAAGTGTTGATATATATAAAATAATCATTTTCTATCTGTAAAAATGGAAGGAATGGAATGGAACTACAAACCAAAACATGGGCATCCACTTACACTCAGAGACTTATTAAAGAGAGAAGAGATCACAGAAGCAGCAGGAGGCCTACTGTAACTCTGGAGGAGCTGCAGAGATCCACAGCCCAGGACTTGTGGACGCACTTCTGAAAAAGCATCAATAAGAAAGCCAAATATGGAAGTAGTCCTGTCGTCACAACGATTCGGGGGTTGTGACAAACTTTAAACCACAGCGAAACTGTGGAAGAGGGTTAGATACTCAAATGAGAGAAAAGCAACTTTTTTTCCCAGCATATAAAATGTAGTGTCTGATGGAAATCTATCTTTGTGCTTAACACGCCATCCTTGCTATAAAACTTGGTAATGGTAGTGTTATGCTGTGGGGATTCAATACCATTTTATCTACTGTTTAATCAACTGAGGAGAGTCATTAGAAGTATTCGTGTTTTGGTTCAGAAAAAGGTCTCATTATCATTATTATCATGTTTCTTTAATTGCTATGTTGTCTAGTGTCCAAAATCATGCAAGCCTTCAAACTCTTATTGGCTTTGCTAAGAGAACCCAGTGGAGCTTCTGCCAGAGTTCTTCAACAAACTCCACCTCATCTTAAGAAAAGGCACAGAGATTGTTTTGTTCAGCATATTTCCTCCACTTATGTGTGAAAGACTCCAGACCTCATAGACGGATGCATCCACTTATACTTAAATTGTTTACTGCCTATCCACATTTTACGAGTGTAAGGGTGTTTGAGTGGGTGGTAATCTTCACAGGGGCACCTCAAGGGCCTGTGTTTGTTCTTAAATTGGAATCCTGCCTGGACAAGTTAGATTTCTGCTCACAGGTCCATCGACCTGTGAATAATGTCACATGTGACTTAATTGTGTTTGTATTGGAAGATGGAAAACCAGGAGGATTTACTATCGTATGTGGTCAGTGATTGGGGTTACAAACAATACTGCAACTGTTTCACCACCTAAGGTGTTCAGAGAACAATACATGAGGAAGATTTAATCAGTTATACCTGCTGCTACAGGGATACCACATCGAAACAAGATTAACTTTATATTTAAAGAAGGGATTTCATAACACAGACATTTTCTTTTGAAGCATGTAAATATTCTGTGGATGAACAGTCAGCAAGTATTCCAGTTCATACCAAACCTGCATTTGAAGAATTTTTCTAATTCTTCAGAGGCATCTCAGGTTTATATGTCAATATTGTTCTTTTATTTCAGTAATGAAACAGCTGTTCAAATGTATACATTTATTAACCATCTACAAAACTACATTTCTTTTTTTTTTCCATTGATATTTCTACTTTATTCTGCAAAAATAAATAAATAAATAAATAAAAGACCAAAAAAAAAAAACAACAAAAAAATAAACACATATTCACCATATTTCTTATCCAGGTGGACCAAATGGATTTTTAGTTCTGATCCATGTTGATGCATCTGATTGATGTCAGACATCTAGAAATTTGAGTGTGGAAGAGAATGTAACTTAGAAAGTACCAGGCTTTAGAGGACTCTTTAGTAGATTTTTGAAATCTTTGCAATCTCAACTTACAAAACAAATGAATCCAAACATCTGATAAATACTTAGGCGTGAGATACTGAAATAGTGCCAAAGAGGCTGAATACTATTTAATATCAGTAATAGGACAAAAGTAAATTTACTGGAAACACCTGGGTGTTCACCTCAACAAACAGAGAGCTCACATTTTAAAACTAAGAAAGTTTACAAGAACTGACACTGCAGATAACTTTTTAAAAAAAAGAATACTATGTTCTTTGGGGGTTGCAGCAAGATGCAAGTCTGTGAAGAAGAAAGCTATTTTCTTTGCAGCAGTTTGCTGGTACAGCAGAATCAGACTCTAAACACCTGAACAAACTGAAAAAGAGGGCTGCACTGTAGTCAGTATTGCTGATAACAAGATCAGGAATGTTGCATAAACTGATAGAAATGGACAACAATACACCCCAGCCATGCTTTTTGGTATAGTGGGATGAGAGAGTCTTCAGAAATGTTTAAGTTGGAACTTTTATTTAGGTTTCTTTTAAATAAAAAAAAGCACATATACAACTTTTCAATATGTGTTATTCAAATGTTTTATCAAATAAATCTAGATTTTATCAATAAAGGCTTTTGTAAATCAGTCTGTATAATCAGTCAAAGTTACTCATTTTGTCTGACTATTATCATTTGCCTTAATGTGTCCTTTCCTCTTTTTATTTTATTTTGTTAGAAACTGTGGATTACTCACTTTTAACCCAGAAATGGGTTTTCTGGATTTTCTTAGAATCCAGAAAAAATTCTTCCAGAACAGGGATATTTAGTTGTTACTATTACTTAGAAACTGTGGAGCACTCATTACTTTTACAAATGCGGAGCATACTTAGAAAATTCAGAGAATACCTACTAATACTTACCTAGCATCCCAGAGGTCCAGAGGATACTTATTTACTTACTTACTCTTGTTTAGCAACTCAGAACAGGGATTAGAGCTTGGAACCCAGAAAACCTGCCTTAGCAACTACTTTTTAGACACTTTTTCTCTCAACCCAGAAAAGGAATTAGACCAGAGGATACTTACTTTATACTTATCTACCAACCCTGAATAGGAGTATCTAGTTTGTTTATTTTGGATCAACATTATTAGCTTTTTCTTCTTATGTTCTTTCTTTTGGTTTGTTATTTTGTTTTTATTACCTTTTAATTCCTGTAAAGCACTTTGTATTGCCTTGTTGCTGAAAATGTGCTACATAAATAAAATGACCTTTGCCTGAATCATGTGGCAACTAAAGCTACACAATATATGTATACAGTTATCGAACTCTCAATGTGGTAAATGTTTAACAAAAAACTGCATAATTACCCAATTAAACTTAGCTAATCATATAAATAAAAGGAAATCAGCCTTGTGGCAGTAATTATACTTAGGGATGCTTGTTGTTAATAAAGCAGAAAATTTATTAGGACATTAGATGTCATCAAGAAACTACACAATACAGTTTCTTTACCAAAACTGCAGATGTAGTCAACTTTTTCAACAAACTATATCATTGAGATAAAAAGGATAAATGTACTTTTTTTATTCAGTAGCTGGATATGTGCACTATTGGGTTATATGCGAGTTTAACAAGATCTCCAACCTTTGAAATACACCTTCACACAATCCTGAAGAGGCTGAACTTTCACCCCCTTCGAGCTTTTTCCATAAACAGCAGATGAGTTCAGTAACAGAACCAGGATGAGCTTGAGCTCATAAAATTTAAATGATGCCAACATGACTGCAGATACAGTATGACTGCATGAATTATGCACAATATTGTAAACACTGACCTCGAGCATTTACTATTTGCAAATGCTACTCAACAGGTATGAATTAGGTAAACGGAAACATTGCCATGATGGCAGCCGAGACCGTTAATGTGAACTAAAGCGTTTGGGTTGTGTTTAAGTGAGCCGGTCATGGCTCATTGAGGATCCATATGTAGATGCGAGGGAACATGTGGTGAGAGCAATTAGGAAGAAGCGATGGCGTCTGTCAGTTTGAGAGTCAAAAGATCTTTTCTGAGAGCAAAGCGAGAGAAAAATAAAGGTCCACAATCAAAATTTTACTTATTTAAAAATAAGATGGAAAGCAAACAAAACATGAATATACACATTTGTTATTTAGACTGTTATGCATACATAAAAATTACAAGTAATAAATTTGATAGGTAAATATGCAGAATTCTTTTCTCATTACATTTGCGATGAAGATCCTGGGATAGGTGGAAAATGTAGTCAAAAAACAAAAGAATAAATGATGAGCTTATTAGAAAATTATTGCGCGTTAAAATTAAAAAGTTCAACGTAGCACATCAGCCACGAGAGCTTTTTATGAGTAATGCAACTTGTGCACTTTTGTATGTTATCAAGTTGATTTAAATGGCATCAACATTATTGTCAAACCAGATCAGGTTGCATACGCTTGAAAAGCAATTACTTTTGAGAATGTATTTTCTAGTTCATTTGACTTTATTAGCGTCTTTAAAGTAAAATAGGATTTTTACTGTTACAGTGTTTGTTTATGGAAACACAGTAAGAATAGTTCACATTGTGGATGACGCATGGTGCAGCTCAACCTTGGTGACTCTCTCTTCACTTTCCCTGCCTGACAACTATAATTAAAAGGCCACAAAATGTCTCAACAAATATTTATGAGAGATTATTAAAAGAAGAAAAACTGGGAAACAATGAAAATTTGAATGTGAAAACAACAAAAAGAAAATATTCCTTGAGGGAGACGCGAGACAAAATGAGCTGATGCAGAGCAATTACAAAGAGATGTGAAAGGGAAAAACAAACCTACTTTGCAACAGTCTTCAATGGAGCGTGCTTTCTATTAATTCATCCATGGAACCAGTCAGCCTTTTTTTCCCTCTCGTCAAACTCCCTTTCACCGAGCCCTGTCAGGCTGATGCAGTCTCTGAATCATGTGGTCTGTCCATTATTATTAATGCAAATACAGACTCGCACACAAACACTAGCAGTGAGCTCTTTTCACTGTACTCCCCTTCACATTCACCACACTCCTCCCCTGCATCCACCCACTGACTGTATCTAACAAATACAGCAGGTGAATTCATTCCTGCATGTCATCCCAGGCAAGAATTCATCTTCCCCAAGCAGCCGCCACAACACAGTCAGCCATGACAACACTTGCTCAGAGGCGGGCTTTTCATGGCTTCGGCTCTAAAAGTCACAACAATGTCGGAAACGAGAAATTCCCAGGTCTATTGTGCAGCGAAGTTCTATGAAGTCGACTGCAGCGGACTGTGAAAGTAACATTCTACAGGCTAACTGGCCCCAGCCTAGTTTCAATGCGAGGTCACCTCAAATTGCAGCGAGTGCCGTTTAGCATTCACGGCGGTACAAGCACACACCACTCATGTGTTAATACATCTATTTCCAGGGAACAGGAAATTTCCCTTTTCACTATGCAGGCAGGGACGTACACACTGAAGCAGGAGAACTCCCCAAAACACACACAAATACACCAGCCCAAGGTGATTCATTTTTAACCCCAGAACTTAAATTTGTCTGCTCTCTAGAGGAGAAAAATGTTGAAACTGGGCTCTTTTAATGCAGTTAGAGTGCTCTGCGCAGTCTGATTTGTCTGGTGAAGGACATACATTCATCTGTGATTCTCCACTACAGCCTCAGAGCCAGTCATCTCCTGTGCTGTCTAGGAAGGGCTGAGTAAGAAAAATGTTTAAATCAGAGTTCACAGCAGCAGGAATACAGACAGGGCTGAAGAACGGCCAAGTTTGTTATCCTCAAAATGACCAAATAAAAGTTAGGAGATTGAAAGAAGGCTATTGAACAAACAGTAAAAAAAAATCAGCTCTCAAAATTATTGTGTTTTGCCTAATTTACTCTTTGATGTAAATTAAAACAGAAAAGAGGCTGATTAAAACAGTTTGTTCTAAGTATAGATTATGTTGATTATTTCCTGTGTTTAAAAATGGGTGCTGCCTTCTGTGGATGTATTTTAAAGCAATGAGAACAGACTGTATTGTCATAAGAACTACTTGCTTCAGCCATTATTTATGTTCAGATTTACCACATCTGGCTTCTTCTGGTGCAGAATTATGTCTCGCATCAATGAGGTAAAAGTTGGTTGGAATGTGACATGACCAGACGCCGAGCAAACTATTGGATATTTATCCGAGTTAGTGCTACATACGGACGTGGTGAAAGTCAGATTTTTTTTTCAGAGTGAAAAGATTGCAATATGGTTGAATTTCTGCTTCAACCATAGAAAATATCCTGTAGCTGAGGTCTAAGATTTCTGCTGAAAGGATTTTTATTCATTTCTAATCAAGTGTCTTTAGTGAATGTTCAGGAATAATTACTATAAATGAAGTTTAATTTATTAAAAGCAATCATCTCTTGAAGTGTTTTAGCTCTGGATAACCTGAATCATTTGGCTTCCTTACCTATTGTATCAGGAGGGGAAAACATACACACACAACCAATGTGAAGAGCTACTTGTTGGAAGGAAGCTTGTGACAGCAGTTCAACAGCAATTATAAAGGTCACACATCTGATAACGTGGTTGCGATATACTCATTCTGTAAGCATACAGCTCTTCACCTTGATGCATCCTGCTTGTGGCAGGTGTGTAAGTTGCTGAAGTGTGATTCTGTAGAGTACCAGCTGCACTGTTGGCTTTTTTTAAACAACATTCTGACATAAACAAATCTTTACCTCCTGCTCTCTACAGAGAATCAGCATTTCAACCGAGTCATCTTACAGAAAGTATTAAAAGTCGAAATAAATGTGCAGCTTTTCCCAGGGTTATAAAAACCTATTTCACGAGGTGGCTGGCATCGCAGCCCTGCTCCAGATCTGGGCTTTAGGTCAATAGACAATCAATGAATTTCATTTTCTGACTTCAAAGCTCTGCAAGGGAAACTGACCAAAATTTATGAGCACGGATAAGAACTGAGCAGATATAGTTATTATTGATACAAATGTGTTTTTAAAGCAGTGGAGCTCATCATTCTGTATACTTGTTTATGTGAAAGACCTCAGACATTGTGGTTGGAGACAGGCAGTGAAATCTGCAAGCGTCTCTCACATCAGCGTTGCACTTCATTGAGCTTTCCATCGGCTTGCAAAACTCGGCTACCCTTGGGACATACTGGCCTAAATCTCAATCATATCTTTAGAGGGATTCAACCAAAAAGTAAAAATGTATTTAAAGTAACTTAACTTGCTGTTAGAAACTAGAAGAAAATATATTTTTTGGTAATTTCTCTATGCTTGATGCTTACGTGCAGATTTTAAGATGTCCACTCTAGGAAATATTTACAACTCACTTGAAAAGTTTTCCAAAAGCAAACAATCTTTGCACTGTAGGTCTATATACATTTACTCCAGGGAACATTGACATTCATTGCCCTTTTTATCACTTATTCTAAAAGCACATTACAGCATTATGGTAGATTGAGCAAACTCACTCATGTGGCAACTAATATCAGCAAAGGTTATAAAACGGTGGTGTGCAAAATGAGATGCATGTGAGGTGAGAACATACACAGACTATGGGGAAGTCCTGTTGGTTCATTTAGGATCATAGCTTTTGCTTTAATTGTCTAACAACCCAAATTGAGCTAATCTTCCCTTGGTGTTGTACTACATGTAATTAGGAAGTCTAGTAATCACTTTATTTTGTAAATGCTGCACATTTAGATCAAAGGCAAGGGGAAAAAAAACTCAATCTGCTGCCCCAGTTATAGAAACTCGTATAAGCCCACTGCCGTTTCAAGCTGAAGGCATTGACCGTCTTTGCACATTAAAAAAAAAAACCTTTTGAACTCCTCTCCTCCTCTTTATTTAACAGCTTCATTCAGGCAACCAGAGAGTCTATTTTAGCATGTTCCAGCTTGTGCTGTTCAAACACAGTGAGCACATTGATCGCTTTGTTAGAGGACGTGTAATTGTAGGCCAGTGGTGAGCTCTGATTGCTTCTGGGCTTCTTCAGGACCAATTTGCCTGCATGTCACTTGGGGGTGAGGCTCTGAGCTCTACATGGAGCAAAGGGAGGAGGAGACTAATGGGAAATGTGATCTCCTTCTGACGTGTGAAGTACTCTCTCTTTGTTTGTGAAAGTTTGTTTGCAGAGTCTATTATGTGTACATGTAGGCCCTCACGGTGGCTTGAGAGATCTCTTTGTTCGAGTTTCTGTTTGAAGAGTTGCACAGCAGTGTGTTCTGGGGTAAAACTCAGGCTGCCAGGCATATAAATGTTCACTGTATATTTAATATACATACATATATATACATAAATGTATGCAGTGATTTGTGAATGTTAGTATATCCAGGTAATTATTCATGATTTAGAATAAATCTTCAATAATATCACATTTCCACAATAGACAGCTCAAGTTAATGGATAATGTTCTCCCACACGAAACAGCTTCAACTCCATTACATTGTTGGGTTTACTCCATCAAGTACTTCTTTCACATCCTAACTCAACATGTTTATTGGATTAGTCAGGACTTGGCCATTAGAGGACATTGATTTCACTCTAACAATTTCTTGGTGCACCAATGTGGCTTTTTCGGCTCATGTCCATACATTTTACACTCACAACTTACTGCTTTAAGTCCCACTTCCTTCATTAACAATTCAAAGACATCCCGGTCGAGATGAGGCAGAAGAAGCTGAAACTATGATACAACCATCACTTTTTTTCTCCCGCTAAGAGGCTGATATTTCTATATTACAATGCATCTTTTATTTTTTTAAATTAATTTTTACAAAAAGAATGTTTTATATTCAAAATAATTATTAAAAGTCTTCAGAAGTTGAAAGACAGCAGCTGTCACAAAGTGAACTGGTGGATCCCAAACTCTTCACAAATTGTTTTATGACCATTTGTTTCCTGAATGGCTACAGAAATGTGATTTTTAAATCTGCAAATTCTTGTTCTTTTTCATGATGGTTAACTTGAATGAAAACAGAAAATAAAAACAGTAAATACCAAAGCTACAAAGCTTGGCACTCCAAACTTCACAGGTCATTCTAAGACAAACACATTCCTCCAGAGAAAAAGGTCATGCATTTACAGATTAAAGATCAGATCCAGTTTAAAACATAAGGTATACACTTACTTTTTTGTCATTTATCTAAGCTTTGTTCAGATTCATTTAATCAATATTTCACACTTGTGAATAATCCTGCCCTACAGTGGAATGATGGAGTTAAGATTTTGCATAAATTCTCTTATTAAACTTCCCAAACTGACTGGCAACAGTTTTTTAAAAAATGATCATGTAATTTTAGAAGTATGAGAGTAAAGAGTCAATAGACTCAGTTTCCTCAGTTTCTTTTATTTATAGCCCGTAATCAACACAGATTTCAAACCTCACCTCATTCAAAAAAATAACCTGCATAAAACCAGCAGAATCTTCTAAAGGTATCCATCAATATGCCGATGCTAACCTTGCACTTCTGCACCATGAAAAATCCATAAAGAGCTCATCTTTTGCAGGATAAATTAAATTTCGCACAGCCCGTTGGTCTTTGTCTCCAATAAAAAAACAACAACATTTAGAGTGGGTAATTTTCAGCGTGGCAGCACCTGAAAACACATTCTTACAAAGGCTCATCTGAAAATATTGGGCAGTATCTTTAGTAGAGAAATCAGCACCTCGCTCTGCCACATCGTGACTCTTAAGAGCATCTTGTGTGGCTGCTCCAGGGCTTGGATTTATCCAGCCATTACAGCACAGGGGCCATTTTTCATCTGTAATAGGGTCCTCCATTAAACATGAACCTGCAGGTACTATAATTTAGCTTGGCGCCATCGCTTATCCAAACCAGCAGCAAATGCTACAAAAGATACAACCTCTGTGAAAAATTATGGCAAAAGGGTAAAGTTTCATTCTAACTGGAAAAAAAAAAAGAAGCTTGAATAAAATGGCTGCTTTTATTAAATCACAAATATTTTACAGCGTTTGGCCTGAAAGGTGTAAAAGCAGTCAAGCTCATACATCAAAACCGGTTTAACCAGATACAACTTAAAACCTTACTGTAAAGGGAATTAAGAAGCTAGATGTGTGCAACTTCTGAAGACAAACTAAGAACTAGGAATGCACTGATCCAGATATATTTTTTTTGTCCCTGATAATGACCAGGTTAATAAAGCTTAGGGGGTTACTAACTGTGTCTGTCTTAAATCTGCATTTCTTTGTTAAACTGGCTCTGTTCAGCCTCGCAGTGATTGCATAAAAATGCTCCGCAGTACAAGTTCCATGCTGTGCATCTTGCTATGATCACTGCCTGCACAAGAATCAAGCCACTGCCTTTGTTAGATCAAGGAGTAACAAGTCAGAGATGGAAATCCAGACATCCCTCCGTCCAGCTCATCCTTCGGGATCCTCAGATGTTCCCAGGTTAGAAAGGATAAGGTGTCTCTCCAGTCGGTCCCAGTGAAGTGACCCTTAAAAACCTCTAGAAGAAGGAGCAACAGAGGTACATGCAGGCAGATCGAGACATTTGTACTCAGCACTATATCTGGTTTTCAAAGCATTTGTTCTTGTTTTGTAAAGCAACTATTGTTGTATCTTTCATGTTCAATGAAATTTACTTTAAATTTAGCAGAACAGAGAATGTTCACATAAAAAAAAGAAAAAAGCTACTACTGCGTTTTTAAAATTACATGCAGGAAACTCCACGGTTTCAACTTGCACTGAGATTATAAAAATAAGTCACCATAATTATGGTAACTTAGATAATATGAAGCTCCATATTAAAATCTCACCAATAATTGTTGAAAAGATGTATATAAAATAAATCAACGTATACATGTGCCATAACTATCTTTAGTTTGATGCATGACAGTGTGTGGGAGTAAAAACTGACATTTGTCTGAGGTATCCAGCAGACATTTGTTTTGATTCACCTCAAGTGCCCACAGACCTACGCAGTGTGAAGTACAATGATATTAGACTTCAAGTAACTTCAAGAGATTGCATAAAGCTTAAATTAGGCCTTTTAAATCAGACAATTGTTTTTATTTTTTTCCTCAATATAGCAGCTTCTATATCCCTATGAACACTTCTAAAGTGTATCAAAGCTGGGTAGATATAATGAATAACACCAGGAGGTTAAGCCATCATACATAATGTTAAATATAAATTTATAATCGACCACACCAATGTCCAACATGAGTTCCTTCCTGCTTCATGATGAAATCATACATCTTTGCCTCTCTCTCTAACAGACAATATCAGCGGTCCTCAAGAGGACCTTGTCTTTAATGCACTTCCCCATCATCATACACTTTCAGCTCCAGCCAATAAAAGAACATCAGCATTTAATATGTGCCTTTTATGTATGAAGTAATCGCTCATCAGTCAGCCAGAGTGAAGTGACAGACACTAAATCAAAAAGCTAATCATAGAATAAAAAAAGAACTAATAAAAATTCATACCAGGCTAATCTGCAGCCAGAGAAGTTAAAAGTGGGAAAGTAATGCTAATGTGATTGAAGCACCTTAATATATAATTTAAATTTAAAGTATTGTTCATTATTCTGCCAAGTATTAGTGGAGTCAGTCAAGTGCTTACATCAGACACATACATACATGCATGCAATACTCTACACTGTGGACATTTATCATCAAGCAGCATCAGGTAGCATTATTGGTATTCAAAAAAAGAAATCCTATAACAATATGTGACATGCAAACTTTGACATCCATCCAGTTTCTAACCATTGTCCCTAGTGAGGTCAGGAGAAGTGCTGGTGCCTATGTAACCATTTGCAGCCTGAAGATTTGTAGAGGATCTTACAGACCTTCTAGATTCTGCTCTATATAAAACTTTATGTAGGATGTGAAACACTTGTTCAAAAAGGCTTTCAGTTTTATCTTTTTCTAGTTAAGCATTTATTAAATTATCTTTGGACCGTCCTTCCATCACTTCTTCTGTCTCCAAGGATTTTCTGCCATTATTAAATTATCAGAATATCTCATGAGACCATGTACTCCAACTTACTCATTACAAACTTACATAAGATACTATATTTGTTTTATTGTTCTCTTTTTGTCTGGAGCTAAAGAAAATAACATTTGAAGTAAAGAAAATCATTTGATCTTTTATGGCTTTACTTTTTTATTAACTTTACAAAAAGAAACAGATGCCTGCTACTAAAAAAATGGGCAACTCAGAAAGCAACCTGCTGGCTCACACTCACGAAACCAAACATTTTACAAAAACGACAAGAATGGAAATAAAGGCTTTGCCTGCATCTCAGCTTTTTCCACTTCAGTGATTCCATTCTGTTTACTCCAACAAAGCTCAAATTACTCATTTCCCTCATTTTACCACATATTTTTTTGTTCAATAACTGGGTTGTCGCTGCACTGTCTGTAGGAGAGTAGAAGAATTTGCAAGGAAAATGCGATTCTCCACTAAATATGATATTTATTACTGCGGCACATTTACTGGAGATGTTCTCCAAGTTCAGTTTCCATCAGTTTCTTACACTTCAGTCTGAAAAAGCTGCCAAATTTATTTTTGTCATATTAGCTCTAATGTAGCATTTCGCATTCAATTGGTTCATGGAGTCACTAGCATAAGCATGAACTGTTCTTTCTGTTCTTACAGTTCAAAGTTTGTCATTCTGCATTTTTATATAAAAAAATATTCAAACAAAAAAAAACTGAGCATAGCTTTGTCAAACTTAAGCCCACAAAAGTGCATCTTGTACATAAAATCATTACAAATGGTTTTTCTTTCTTTTTTTTAAAATCTCACCTGTAGTGGTTAAATAATGCAGCCCATTGCACGGCATGTTTGACCTGCAAGTAATTTTGAGATAATATTCTTAGCTTAAAAATGCACCATGTGAAGCACTGGCATCATGCAGCTACAATAACTGTTTTTTGAACTACAACATTATGTTGATGTATTAAACAACTTGTGTTGCTCAGATGTAAATGTAACGAAGTGAAGGTGTTTCTGATGAACATAAATTTGTGTCTCGGAAAAGTGAGATATAAAAAAAAATACATTCTTTAGCAGAAGAAAAGTTAAGACAATGTACTACCCAATTCTTGTAACTGCCTACTGGACTCTTACATCCATCAAAGAAAAGTTTTTACTCTTCACCTTTAGCAGTGAGAGATGTTCGGGGGATTTCTCTTCAGCGACAGCCCTTTTTTATGTTACCGCACTAAGTTCCAAAGATCAAGATTTTCCATTCCTCAGCTTTTGATTTGCTCTTTGTGGACTCACTGGTCAGTTTCTGGGCCATTGTCATGTTGGAGTGTCCAGTTTAATAATAATTTTCTTATTGGATCATTGTCACACGGCATGTTCGACCTTCAGCACTCATGTGGCATTTTAATAAAACATCCAATCTAACCTATGTTATGTGGTGTTTTAAGTGTGGATACTTTGGTCTCAAATACATAATAAATTGATGGCTGAGCCAATGAAAGGAAAGACAGATGCACAACAGTGTGACAGGAATATAATCACACTGCTGAATCTCTGAATGAAACAAAAATCATTCCACCATCGTACCTACTCATGGTATGAGATGAAGTTAACAGTGAGTTAGTTCTACAAAACTGCATTTTACTGCTTTACTAAAAAGTGATGGAACAACTCCCAAATTGAACCAGAAGTGTTTTGGTCTAGGTGGCCTTTAACACATCACACTGTTTAGTTTTTGACAAAGATCTCATCACAAAATTTCACACCACCTTCACACTGACCTGACCTGAACTGAAAGACTGTGATCTCATCGGATGTGACATTTAGAGTCAGCAGCAATATTCAATAAAAGGTGTTTGTCAGACAGAAAACATTTGTCTTTAATGAAAATGATGGTGAGAACAAAGTTGGGGCCCTGATGAAGACTACAAACTGAAATGTGTTGGTCTACAAATAAAGCTGCTTATTAGCAGCTAATAGACAGCTGCTAATGAATGATTGTTAACCTTAGCAGATCTTTGATCCTCTCCAAGAACCTTGTGAGTCGATGCTGTTCAATAAATGTTCAGGATTTCTGAGGATACAGTGGGCCTTTGCTATTTCAGAATATATTGAGATTATTTAACTCCCTGGTATCTCTTTGGTTTGTCCTCCACCTTTATGCCCAGGCTACACAAAAAAATGCAAATTTAAATATTCCAATTTTGAGACATTTAGGAATTTGTTTTTCTAAGTCATCCAAATCAATGTTATCATATTCATCCATCCCAGATCTATTTAGTGCAGATCTGTGCCAATCCCACATGCAAAGAGAGGTGAAAAGAATAAAAGATTGAGCAAAAGCCATGGATTTCCTTTGGAGGCACCATTTAATCACTGAATATGTCAGACGGAAAAATAGGCTGAGACACCTGAAAGGAAGAAGAAGACCAAAAGGGTGATCCATCCTTATTAGGTCGAGATCTAATATATTGAGCAGCCAGTCAGAGGCAATTGACTGGTCAGGGTGATCTGTGGTATGGTATAAAAGCAGATGGACATTTTCTATACGGGCCAAAGTTTGGAGGATTGCTGAGGCAGACCAACTGTAAATGACAAACAAGAAAGAAACTCCTCTTCTGTTGCTTTGCATTTAAATTGAATCTGCGATAGTTGCAGCGGTGCATAAAAAAACAGTGTAGATAAAATTTCAAATGACACCTTGCTTTCATGGTGGATGTGCTGCTACTGCTCAGAGAATGATGCATCACATCCAGTCCTCGTCACTACATTAACAGCTTCAATCTGTTTTAAAATTATTTTCCACTGTCATGCCCCAAGAGAGCGGCTTGGCATCCTGTGGCATCAGCAAGATTGAGTAAAGAAGCAAAACAAGCAAAAACTTTTGCACATTCTGAATTTAGGAGCAAATGGGGATTGATCTACAACTTTGTACAGCATTTGGAGGACCACATATTAAATGTCAAGTTGAAGTTGAATGCAATGCCAGGAGACAATACATTATCTCTCTGATGGAAGAGTCAAAGCAACAGTATAAGGCAAATATACAGAAACACAAATCATGAAAAATTGAATCTATAGAAACAATAAAGCAAATTTTTAGACACAGCAAATGTAATTAATGCAACCATAAGGAGTTCAAATCTGGACAATGGTGTTAGGAAGGGCACCGGACGTAAAACTTAAGACAAAACAAATATGCAAATTACAAAATAAACACCATATCACATTGGATGAGTCCCGGGTTAAAAACAAACACCGCCACTTTCATTACTCGATATAGCAGAGATGGAAGGCATGGGAAAGACAGGGGGTAGAAATGGAAGTTGCAAAATGTAAGATGTTGAGGTACTTTGTGATGAGGATAAATAGGATGAGAAATTAGTTAATTTGGATTGATTTAATTAAGGCATTTGTGCTTCTGTACAAGGCTTTAACACTGACCACAGATGATTCCCTCAGCTTTTACCTCCCTGGTGTGATACATAGAGCCAGCCATGTAAGAGATGAGGCCAAGGGTCGATGTATGGAGAAATGGAGACGGGGCTTTATATCCCACATAGCCATTCAGGACAACCTCTACAGGAGAGCGCGGGAGATTACACTGGTTTATAGCAAAGGTGTGAAGAGATGATGTGCAGAAACATACTCCTGCAAATATGAGCCTACAGGGTTTTAGTGTCCTTGACTTAAAGCTTAAAATGTGGAGATCACGGATCAGCCGAGAGAGGATAGGAAGAAATATTCTGTTCACGCAATTTATTTTTACACCCTCTCTTAGAGAGATAGCACAATCAAACAGTTACATAGGGAGTTTATTTTCTCTGTTTGACCTCCAGAGCAGCTGAGGTTACTCAAATGCAATTACAATCAAGAGAATCATTTAATTACCGAGAGCAAAGTCACACCTAAACTAAAACACAAGGCGAGGCGTGACAGGAAAATCTATGCACACATTCAAAATCTGAGATTACATTAGATCGTAACAGAACTGACACAGAAAGGAGCACACATGCTTTGTCTGTGACCAGCCTGCAAATCAAAACTGTATCACAGCATTTGGGTTCAGCTGCTTTCACGCTTATGCCTCCAAAATAAATTTTTTAGCGGCAAATTGTGTTCAGAAGACGCCCAATTTCATTTTGTGTTTAATTTGATCTCAGTATACCTCCAGCTGTTCTGAGAAGGCCTCCAAGGTTGGTTAGAGAATGTTAAATACATTAAGAAATAGCATCATGAAGAGTAAGGAACACAGCAGACATGTCAGAGATAAAGTTGTGGAGAAGTTTAAGGCAGGGTTAGATTTTATATTTTATATCAGTATCTCAAGCTTTGAACATAAAACAAAGTGCTGTTCAAGCGATCATCATAAAGTTTAACAAGCATAGCACAACTCCAAAACCTACAAAGACATCCACCTTGCTTCTGGCAGTGTAGGTATTCATTAGAGAAGCAGCCAAGAGGCCCACAGTAACTCTGGAGAAACTGCAGAAATCCACAGATTAGATGGCAGGATCGACACTGAACATCCTATCCCCATGGTGAAACAGGGTGGCAGAAGGATCATGCTGTGAGGATGTTGTTTTTGTAGCATAGAGGAAAGCTGGCAGAGTTGATGCAAAGATGGATGGAGATAAATACTGAGAAATCCAGGAAATGTTGTGAAACTGCATAGCCCTCAAGATTGGGGTTGAGGTTTACCTTCCAGCAGGACACATAAACAAACAGTGATAGCTATAGAGAAATGGTTTTGATCGAAGTTGAGTCAAGTGCTGGAGTTATCCGAAAAATGCATGTTCACAGCTGCTGCCCATCACAACATGACTTTTTTTTTTTTTATGAAGAAGAATGGACAAAAAAACTGTTCATACTTACCAGGCTGGTAGAGACATAACTAGAAACAATAAAGCTGTAATTGCAGCAAAATGTGGTTTTAGTGCTAACTGGGGAGGGCTTATTAAAAACAAAACAAACAAAAAACAAAATTTCACTTATTAGTAAAGCTTTGAGAAACATTTAGTATTTTCCTTACACTTAAAATATGGACTACTTTCTGCTGGTTTGTCCGCTGAAACCCCAGTAAATTTCATAGAAGACTGGGAATATTACTAAACATAATATATTTCAAAGGGTATGAATACCTATGTAAGGAAGCCTTAACCTGCATTTCGCAGGATCTTGTAAAATAATGTCTTTGCCTTAAACATCATTTCCTGGCTACAGCTTCAGTTATTGTGTCAAAACAGTAGTGCAGTATAGCTTAAATGTCAAAATGTCTCATATCAGGTAACAACAACCTGTCATTTATATCCACCTCTTGTCCATCTATTCATTCCAGATGTTTATCCAACCATTTGACATTTTTTCACAGAGCCCCTCCTTTTCTTCTAAGGAAGATTGATCTTTTAGAAATTTTCAATCTCCAACCAATCACCGAGGACATGGAAACCATTTTCAGTGGAGTCATTTTCATCCACGGATACAAGCAGTGCCCGAGGAAAATAAAATATGAAAGAAGACGAAGAAGAAGAAAAAAAGAAATACAGAAGCCAGAGTTGTTGTTGGACTGCAGGAAGAAAAGTGTTTCAATAAAACATTTGATGTTCAATATCATTTTCAACAAATATTTCTGATTGTGTTTCTGAACTTTACTAAAACTAGCAAGGATGTGCAGCAGCTATGCATTACTAAATTAATATAAACTGGTGAAACTCGTTGAATATTTACAATAACTAACGGCTCGTAGTGCACGAAGGATTTTCTCATGGAAATACGATCGACATTAGGGTACACTGAGCACACACAGACTTGAAAATGATTGTATGAGACCAGGAACAGTACTGAGCAGTGGACTAAGAATGAGAATGCAAACTGCAATAATCAACTGAGAAGCAATCCAGTTTTATTTATTTTTCAGTTAAATTAAAGCCATATTCCAGTCGTCTGTCCTTCTTTAACACAAGTAATTACAACAGGAACTTGTGATCTAGCTGATTGGTGTTGCTTGTGATTGGTATAATCATAGCCTTCAACAAAAATATTCATGCAATTCATCTCAGTCTAGCAAATAAGGAATATATCTTGTATTATATGTAGAGCTGCAAAAGTTATAAAGCACCCCAATTTTTTTTTATTTTATTTCCTTTCTTGGAGCTACTCTTCATTTTATAATATATTGCATTCCTAATCAGAAAATGTTCAGACTTTAGTAGTTTTTGTATACCCCCAATGCAATGACCACTGACCAGTAGACTGAGCCAAAAGTGAAACCCAGTTAATTAACACTTGTTAGAGGGCTGAGTCCAAAGAAAACCTGACATATTTAAAACTGCTTTCGTCTTAACATCGTTCTATACCCCTTTCTTTGTTATCTGTTGGCATAGTAATGCAACTTCTCCCATTTAGGCTACAGATCTAAACTAACCAGTAGGAGCTACCTTTTATATTCTTTTGAGCATCATGCTCAAAATCAAAGAGAAAAAAAAAGAAAATAACTAGGAAATCTGGCTAGCACAGTGATGTGACATGGTTGAAGTTTTCTTAAATGCAACTCTAAACTAACTGGTTTGAACAGAGCAGAGACCTGGTGTACTGGTTAATGAATGGATTAATAAAAGGTGCAATATGTATTGATTCAAGTATTTTTTAAAGTAAATCTAAACAAGGTTGGTTAATGGTTAAAAACTCACATTTTATCCTGAAGTCAGTCAAGAGTGATTTCTTTGAACACCAGCGCTCACATCTCAACAGATGAACACCCGACTAAAAATAACCCCGCCATTCCTTTCACTCAGAGGGACTCTCGTTTACAAACATTAGAGCAAATAGGAAAACTGATTATGTGCCCCGGCCAGGGATGAATCAAATGGGCAGTGAGAAAAAAAAGAAAGAGCGAGACAACCCCACAGGCTGGGGATGAATGCAAATCCAGGCAAAAGTGCAGAAATGCCACCAAGGGTATCTGAAGGATCGCTGGAAGCGGTGGCAGTGACATGGAGCCAATTGATACAAGCGCAAACAAACACGACTCCTGTGGCTGACTACCTGTGCAGCCACAGCCCCCTCATTCATTTCAATAAGATCAGTTTGACAGCACAGTGGGCTCGGAGCCCAACCATGAGAAAAAAAAATGAAATAAAATATAAAAAAATATGTGAGAAAAATCCAGCCAAACCAAAACAAGACGGCAGATTTGGAGAACAAAGAGAAGGGCATTCATTTCAGCTACTGCAGTGTTAATAAATGAGATTGTACTGTACACAAATTTCCAGAGAGGAGTCCCTGGACGTGTAAAACTGTAATCACCCTTTTCAATTTTGATGGTGACACTTAAGTGACAAGCTAATCATTAACTAATTCCTTCTGGTAATTAATAAGGTTTATAATTAGAGAGCTGCTGAAGGACGCAAACTTCTGCAATAGAAGAGTTTGACTTCGGCAGAGAAAATAGTGTTAGACGGACAATTAAATAAGTGATCATGGCTTTTCTTCTATTACTGTTTGATACAGAACAAGAATAAATGTATTTAAGCCAGCATGATGACCAGTGGTTCAGACAAAGCAACCACCGTGCAGAAGTTAGGTTTCTAAGCTAAATCAGCTGCAAGTTTCAATAAAATCTACAATGTAGCCGAGTGGAGGAGAGCTAAAGAATCTGTGCAGCTCTGGTTTGGAAGCAGAAACCAGAAACCAGGGAGGCTGAAACAGAGACAGCAAGTGAACCTGTGAAGAGGCTGATACAGTTACACATATCACAGTCGTCATTCTGCGGCCGACAAGGGCGGTCAAGCTGGAAAAGGGAGTCATGGTGAAAGGTTAAGGGGGGAAGCTGAAACGATGCCGTTTCCAGTTGACACCGGTGCCTTTCCATTTTTCCATTTTGTAAGAGACTCAACAGCTGTACTTTGATGTCCCAGATCGGCACCTGAAATCTTTATTTTCTCTGCAGCTCCTCCAGAGTTGACTTCTTCTCCAATTAATGCTATCCTTGCCTTCAATAGCTAGATTAAATGAACAGCCTTTCTTACTACGTTTAAGATCATGCTATGTTCTTTCCATTTTCAGGTGATGGACCGAGAAGTTCTCTGGTTCATGTTCAAAGTTTGGAATATTGTTCTCCTTTATTTCTTTGTCTCTATTTATCAGTAGGTTCGATTTTTATTCAGGGATAATAATCCAGAGGGATGCCAGAGGGAAAAGGTGGGGGAAAAAAATAAATAAATAAAAATAAATTCAAGCCAAACTTTCCATGTGTATTCGAATCGATTCACATAAAATCCTCCAAAATATTCTAAAGCTTGAGGTCACCTTGCAAAAATGCTACTTTTGCAAGGCACTATATTTGATTTATTTGGGGATAGTTTCAGAGTCACAGGTTTACTTAAAACAGATTGCATTCCAAGTTAACTGTATGTGCACCAGCAGGAGCCCAAACATTTAACTTCTAATCTTAATATACTCAGATTGGGGAATATTAACGGAAGTGAGGAAGATCTGATGTTGGTACAATGAACTAGAAAGGAAATGTTACGCAACACAGATTACCATCTGCTGCAGTTTTGCTTATCCAAGCAAGAGAAGAGAAAAGTTCTCTTCTCTGGTGCATCACACAAAGATGCACCAGTTTATTACATGGCATTAAAAGTGATTTTTACTTTAAAGTCATTTTAATCAAAGGGCTTAAAGGTTCTATGAAATAATTTATGTGTATGGATTTCGAAGAACGGCTCAAATTAAATCGCTGAGTACAATGTCTTACTTGCTGACTGAATGAATCAATATTCACAGACTCTGTATTAAAAGAACAATCTACCTATAAACCACCGGCCATAAATGCTGTGTGCGGCATAAAACCACATTGCTTATAGCATCCAGAAAGAAGGTATTGTTTGGCAGACTTGATTGCCAACCTTAGCTGCCTCCAGGTATCAAATATTCAGTGTTTGGCTGGGGATTGTGGGCTTTGAACGTGCTGTTCTCATGGGACAGGTGGAACATGAACTGCTAATAGCTATCAGGAAACCAAAGAGAGGAAAACAAAGATGGGCTCTCGCGTCATTGTGCAGAAGTTTGCACACACAGGTGCTCACAAGTGCAGGCTGAGGAGTAAGTGAATGCTTTTTTTATATGGCGATATACTGGAGGAGTAAATTCACATGTCATGGCACTAAAAGCACAAGTCTACTTCCTCACAGCAGACAGAAACTGAACTGTGTCACATTAAGAAATTGTGAAATATTTCAAAGATTTACCAAATAAAATTGAAAACATAGTTGGACTTTTGACAATATTTTTCAAAGACTTTGAACACAAAACGTCAAGGATATAAGAAAACTTCCTGCTGTGGACTGTTAATGAGGGTAACTCTACATTCAAGCTAATAGAAGCTAAAGTGGAAAGCCATGTTTTTCTGGCAAGTTACTTCTTGGTGTACCTGGATTAAGACATTTAAAAACTTAGATTTGCAATTGAACAAGAAACAGAATTGGAAACCCAATTTTAGAGGTGGAAATTAAAGATTGAGGTTTCTCTAGGTACCTTTAGCAGCCATTCGGAGATGCCTTAGCGCCTGCTCGTACAATGCACCACCTAGTGACAGTTCCAGCCTAGCTCCTGCCCAGCGGAGTGTACTTCTCCAGGGTCTCCTTCCCTTTGGAGTGTGCTTAGAAAACCTCCAGAAGAAATTGCCCTGGAGGAATCTTGAGCACCTGCCCAAACAATCTTAGAAGACTTCTTTTAATGTGAAGGAGCACAGGTACAACTGACCATTTTCTGAACTATTATCAAGACACTTTAATTTATAAGCTGCTGATGTACAACCTCTTTTCTCTTAGAAAATTATTTATGCAGATACTTCAAGCTCTGTCTTTGCACATACAGAACATCAAGCAGCTGAGCTGTCAATTAACTCACGGACAAATGGATTTTAGAAAAACAACAAGAAGCAGTATGTGGAAACAAAATCCAATTGAGCTGACTTGGCAATAAAACATCTTGAGAAAAAGCAGTGTGAAAAAGTTGCTTCGGATTTACTGCGGGCCATTGCACCCAATATGCAGGCATTTGAATGCTTATAAACATTGTAATAGTCCACCATTGTTTAATTATGAAGAACACAGCCAACAACAAATTATTCAGCTGCAGTGAACACCAAACAAACACAAGTTGAATGAAACAGGATCAATGTAGGCTTTAAAGGCTTAGCAAAGCTTAGTTAATGCAGCAACAACAAACTTTCACTACGTTTTATTTTAAAACTAGTAATGGGATACATTTAGGAAGGGAAGTCCTGTTATCTAAAGTATTTTGTCTGTACAAGTATGTACGCTGGTCCTGATGAGAGGAGAAGAATGATGCATTGCAGATGTTTAGGCGTTTGACAGCTCGGCTCCTGGAGGAGGAAGCAAAGTGTGAAGAGGTGGTGAAAGATTTAAAGAAAAGAATCCTATTTACCCAGAGTAAATTAATTACTTAGTAGTGATTTTTTTTTTAAAAAAACATCGCATTGAACAACTGAAAGGTAATCACAAACTGACACTGAAAAGGGTCTTAAGATAGCCAAGCATTAGGAGGTCGACAGGATAGATGGATGCCAGCAGCTCTAACTGCTCATATGTCACAATGGCCATGCTGCAGATGTTGGAGATGAAGATTTGTCTTGATGTGTGTAGCCAATAACTTTCAGCTTTTCAAAAGGGGTGAAAATATGCTGACACTGCTGTTTGGATTTATAACCTGGAAACATGCGCATCTGTAATTTGTTTCCCCACTCCTCAACATTCAAAAACTTCAAGGTCCGCCTGTGCTGCAGCAGTGGGATGAATACCAATGATGGCCTAATGTAGTCTTTATTAATCGGCTTTTCTGTAAATCTGTTTTCATCATTTAGTGATTTCCTGTGCTCAGTGAAGATATCGGATGAATTCTTCCTATTGATTTTATATCAACCCCAGGATGACGACTGTGCACACAAGAATAACAATGACAGGAGCAAACATTTAACACACATGATGTTTATATGTGTTTAAGTACAAGGAGGAGACATGGTGCCACACATGTGATAGACAAACTAAATCTGCTCATGAATGTGTGTCTACTGGCTTTGAACACTAATTGATCAATGAAAGTAATAGGGATGTTCTAGGACAGTGAACACTGTAATTAACCTCCCTGCCCAGTCTGGTAACTGACTTCATCTATTATTCTTGTCCATTGGTCACCCAGACACAACCATTCCTGCTTCACGCGGATCAAACTCCTTTTATCTTAATCTGAAACTCAGAATGGGTCAAAAAAAAAAAGATGTTTTATAAATAAATGAAACTATCATATTGGAGACCACAACTAAATGAGAGGTGCTGGGTTTGAGCATTTCCCCACAAATGTTTTTCTAAAGCCTTTTTACAGTGAGAATCATATTGGACTCTATGTACTTGAATTTGACTACAGTATAGTATTAAAATAAGATTAATTATATTTTTTGGTTGCCCTTAAAAAAACCAAATGGCAATTGTTGGCTAGCCCAGTAAATAGGGCCATTTATTTACTGTAAATAAGGGGTCCTAGTATTTTTTGAGTCAGAAGTGGCTAAATGACGCCGCTTTAGTCCTCAATATTCCTGAAAAACCCCTCTGGGCATGAGGCATCCAGTCTACTGTAACACCACAACTTAAATTAAAGCTTGATCTTGTGTTTGGATATTAATTGGAACCAGTTATCTTGTAAAGTCCATTGAAATAAAATTAGTTTTAATTTGGTGCTAAATAAACTGAATCTAAGAGAGATTCAACATTTATTAAAACTGTTTAGTCAAAATGTAAATATGCAGCAAAATAAATCAGAATTTTTGAATTATAGGCATAGGGATGGCACACAAGAAACCCATATACAAATTTATTAGTCCGTGAAGGACCTGTCACGGGTCTGAGTGTCGACCTTTGCTGCATGTCTTCCCCTGCTCTCTCATAACCTGCTTTCCTGTCTGATCACAGTGAAAAAACCTTAAAATACACACAATCAACTTTGACGGATATTTGATTGTTTTAGAGAAATACAATCCCTCAGAAGAAATCATATTTTTCTGACTGATGCCTTGAACAGCGTTAGCCCCAGGGGAAATGTTGTCCAGCCTCATATATTACAGGATCAATAATTAATATCTAATGAAATTTCCAAGAGAACACAGAATTACACAGAAGAAGGACAAACTAATTTCACAACAGGAGGTTTGAAATGATCCATATAAATTAGTGCAGACACAACAATTATTTATCTGTTGGGACTTTCAATATGACCTGCTGATGTCCATGAAAACAAGCTATGAAGAATATATAGTGAAAGATTTATTTTGAGCCTTGCTACATTAATATGATCAGAGACTTTGTATTCAGACTGTCCACTTGTGGGGACTTATTTCATCCTCTGCTATTCCTCCCCGTCTCTGAGGTCAAGGAGACTTAAGAAAATAGGCCACAGCTGAGTTCAAAAAACCTGACTCACTTTAGATTAGTTCTGCAATCAAAACAATGTGGATGGAGGAGGCAGCCTTAGATAAAAATCTTTTAAATCTCTACATCTAAGACAAGCAAAACCACGTCTTAATTTGGTTCAATTTATTTAGCGCTAAAACTACAACAAATGTACTCTCAAACATCTTTACAGTCGGGTACAATTCATATAGCTGTCTATATACATATACATGATGCAAATGAGAAGAGATGCAACAAGACCTACACCAGGTTGTGTTAAAAACATTCTTCAGTGGAGAATATGTTGCTGTGTGACAAGTTAACCTATGTGCAGTGTCAGGAAAACATTTTAAAATGACAAGTACAAAAACAATTATACAATGTTTACAATAAATCCATTTTATACGGAAGCATGCTGGGGCATTTCACTGAAACTGATACAACAAAGAGCAAGTCGGGTGAGTTACTGGATTCGAGTAATTTTGTTCCAGACTTTTTGGAAAGAGAAAAAGCTGTGTCTCACAAAATATTGATATACAATCTTTCGACAAGTTCTGAAGATAGCAAGGTGAACATTTTAGAGCAAAGTGGTTCTGCTTTACAATATGTGTTATGTTATATAGGCAGCCTGAAAATTAAGGGATGGACCTACATTCTCTACATGGACTATAAATAGAGACTAATCTCATAGTCTCTATGTTAAATGTGCAAATATAAAGCCCTATCCCTAAACACACTTTAGAAAGTGTCAATTTAAAACGATATTGTCTTTTATAAAACAGAAACGCAATGTTTCACAGTGATATGGAGGGACAAGGCAACACCAGAATGACTAGAAATAAATATTTTGAATGCTCTCAGTTGCCTCTGTTAGAGAGAAATACGAGATGGATAAAAGTGACACAGGTCAAAGTAAATAAAATTCCAGAGGATGGAAATCTGGCCACAAATCTCTGATCACATATTTGTAATACTGTCCAAAGTCAACTTGGATAAATTTACATGGCAAGATAAAGGCCACAAATGTAGGCTCTCACGAAAAGAAATCCCACCATAAGAAGTAAAAAAAATTACTTTCTGCATGTCCAGTATAAACATAAATGGCTGCTGCAGACTTAATGTATAATGTTCAATAACTAATAAGAACTGTAACTCAGTAGCTGTTAACCCTTATTCTTTATTGAAACCAATCTACCTATAATTCTCCATAATCCAAGGCTTATTTTAAGGCTGTTGTTTCACTAAATGTCTTAATAGAAAAATCCCAATGTCTCTCATAGTTTGCTGCATCAGATCAACACACATTTTATGATTGGGAACTTTCTCCTCAGGGCTTAAAATTATTGTTTGTATCAGTTGCCTATTTCATACCAGATATATTCAATTGTGTCTTAACCCAGAGCAGATGAATAAGTTATCCAAGTTGATTCACTGTCGCTCTATGATAAAAGGCAGGCTGATAATGACTGATAATCACCTTACCTTAATTCCAGTGAAACAGAAACAATGATCACAGCTCAACTGCAGCACACTCCTACATTAGCCAAGGATTTGTATCCTCCTCTTCATCCACTTAGTTTGTGTCTATTGCTTTCTGGATTCATATGCAACATCCATCACACAGTTTTTTTCCAAGTAAAGAAAACATTACAAAACTGGAACTTCTTTTGCTGTCCACTTAACTAAAGAAAACTTGCTCATGTTAGGTTAATTTCCTACACAAGACAGAAGTAAAAAGGATCAAGTCTTTAAGGTTGTAAAATAATTTGTCTTAATATAACCAATAATCTGCCATTTCTTATAAATGCCATTTGCATTTCATGGAAAATGTGTAAAATATGGTTAGCAATGTATCCAATGAATCTGAAGGTTTAATTAAAAGAATAACTAACTTTGAGAGGTGGAACTATATTTATACAGGTAAAAATATGTTGACTCATCTATTTTTTCAGAAATTTTCTCTGTATTAATCATCTTATGCATGTTCTTATCCAAGCTGCAGTTTTAGATTGTGGTGTTTGGTGTTGACTGATTCAACATTAACTAGTTTTCTCAATTTTTTTCCCTATCATATCTGGTACATTAGGCTTTTGCAGACATTTAACTATTATAAGAGATACAGTTTGTCTATGCCTTTTGTATTTTCTATAGAAATTGCTGAAAATATATAAAACACTCAATACAGCAAGTTTCTGAGAAAAATTGCCAACTTTGTAGAAGATAGAGGTCTTAAATATTTAAAAAAAAATGCTCTGCATTATTAACGGCCATGATTTTGTGAGGCATTTTATATTAGCATTAGTACTTAAGTTATACTCATCCTGATCTTGCAAGGGTGCCAACTATATTGTCACAGCTGTGGGGATCAAACTATTCAACACAACACAACACAACACTCCTCTGCACTGGTGCAGTAATGGATTCTGACTCCTATTTTCTAATGTTAATTGTCTAACTTGATAAAGTTTCAATAATGAAGGAGAAAACAACTTTTTATTCTTATTTATGACCTTTTTCTCATTTTGTACTGAACTTTTAACATGGTACAATACAATTTACAAAAAAGTGAAAACTTTTATGTCTGTGGATATCTTGAAATGCTAGTACCTTGATTACTGTAAATGAGATGTGTAGTATGTTTCATGATATGTCTATATCTAGAAGTCTTCCACAATACGTCCCGAGTCATAAATCCAACTCTGGACATCCTCAAAGTTCACGAGCAGGCTTTGCAGGCACACACATTTGAAATCTTGTTCAAGACTGATGAACTTAGACAAAACCTCAGCAGATCTAATAAAAGAATGGCAAAGCAAAGTCTTACCGGTGTTGAGTGTGCCTGTGATAAGTCTGAACAGGTACTGTGCGAACTTGAAGATCTCACGCTTGCACCGTTTCCTGCAGCTCATCTTTGCTCCTAGAGGAAGGGGGATGCTTGAAGGGGCCAGCACAAAACCAGAACTGAGCCGTCAAGTTAAAAGAAGGGAATTATCCAGGGAAGACTAGTTGCCACAAAGGGGCAAGTGTCCACTTCTATCCTCCAGACTTCTGGCTGTGTCAGTGTGGCCCCCGAGTCCGCCTGCAGCTGGAGAGATGCTCATCAGTGAGTAGAGGGCAGCGGGTGGTAGGGGCTCGGGTGTAAAGGTGTCCGAGTTCAGCTCCACGGTATGCCTGGCTGATCAACACCGTGAAGCATGTGATCTTTTGTCAGGTCATTAATGTTTGCTTTTCCAGCTCTTTACCCGTCAGAAGATAAACAGAAGAGTCTCTGTTTTCTTTTCCTCCAAAACTCTCACCTCCTCTTCACACTTTTCCCCTGCTCAAGCAAGAAACTATCCTGTTGGCTTTACAACACAGTGGGTCTCTCCCTTGCAGTCTCTCACAAATACACACACCCACACTTGATCTCGTAGTGAGCCTGCTGCTCGCTCTACTCAACACCATCTGTGGATGTTTTACCCTCGCTGACGGTTGCCATGGAGGTGTGGCCTGATTGGCTCAAGCTGAAGAGGAGGAGGAGGAGAAGGGAGAGATAGAAGGTACGCCAGGAGATGAAGAGAAATAAAGGAGAATTAAGGGGAAAGTGTCCATTTCAATGAATCTGCACTGACAGTACATTATAGCCCTGTTGTGTAATGTGTAATTGGACGTTTTTTCAATTGGTGACAGTAATTGACAATTGTAATGGCACAGCAGGGACTCTAGTGACACTCAAACGATGAGAAACTGTGTCCATAAATTTAAAAGGAAGGAGATGGAGAGAATGAAGCAGCGAGGTTGTAGAGCCCCTGCCTTCCAACATCAAGGTCAGTCGAAATAATGACTGACAGGCCACACCTAACATCTGTGATGGCGCTAGGAAGAGCCAAGAGCATCATCATCGCCACTAATTAGTCTACACTGTACCTCAGTTGTGCTCATCCATCAATGCCAGCCTCTCCCAGCTGAAATGATGGTCATTAAGTGAAGTCCTTAAGTGTTGGGTGAAGTGAAACAATTTGCAGAAGCAGAGTGAAACATCATCTCGACCACGCTGAAGACTCCCGTGGTTTTTACAACAGCTGAAAAAGTTAGATAAATATGAAGAAAACTACAAAGTGGAAAAATATTTATTTTTCCTGATTTTTTTATTTTCTGAAAAGTTAAATCCAATCATTCAATCATCAGTCCTTCCATTCGAGTTTTTGTCCAGAATCCATCCAATCATCAATGCATCGGTTTATTCTTCTGGAAATATGCATCCATCTTTCCATCCGTTTCTAGATCATGCAGCAATTGATCCACTCATTTCTCCATTTCTCTGTCAGTCTGTTCTTCCAGCCATTTGGTGCACCATCCTCTATCTATTCATCCATCCCTCCCTCCCATTGGTTCATTTGTCATCTGAAAATTTAGTAATCCATCTATCAGTTTGTCCGTCGTCTTCCATCCAGTGGTTTCCCCATTATTCATCCACCCATTTGTCAGAGATTCATTCCATTATTCACTTATTTATCCACCTATAATTGGATTATTTACACTAAGAATAGGATGAAGACAAAGTGAACACTTATAATTTAAGTCCACAAATGGATGAAATTTTGACATGTAAAATATGAAGGATCTCTTTACTTAGCTATGAAATTTATTGAGCCCAAATATCTGGTAAAATGGGTCTAAGACTCAATGGGTCACCAGCCAGAGGCATTGTTCTATTTTGGTGTAGAGATTCTGCAGACTCTGACCTTGGAGTTTTTCTTGGTGTGTGTTTGTAACTGCACACATTTTCCAGACCCAAAACGAGCAGCAAGGGATTATCTCCATAGGCAGGAGTAAAAAAAAAAAAAAAAAGTGAATGCATACTTGGAGGAAAATAAAGATTTCAAGAACTTGAAATAATGTATGAAACTTTGTTGCTGGGCCAGAGTGCCACAGGAAAGTAGTACGTCTCCACTGGGTGAATAATTTACGAGGTACCTGTGGTGAGATGCAGAGTTTTTGTGGTTGAACTTATTTTAATTGACATAAGGAAATGGCACTGATATAAAAAAAGATATTTAATACATGCATATATATTTTCTTAAAGAACCTCATCTTTCATTTGATTTTGTTTTGAAAGTCAATGAATTTTTAACTCCAGGTCCTCAATGCCATATTTATGAAATATAGTAAGAGGAATTCCATCTTTTTTCCAGAATAACATTAATTTCATAATCCAGAGAGTTTAAATAGTGGTAATTAACAAGCTAAACGTTAAATTAGTATCTATAATCCACCAAACCAGATGCACCAAATATTATAGAACTTTTTCATTAGTCTGAATATAAAGTAGTGTTAAGGTTTGAGAGGTTACACAGCTTTAGTATTACTATTATACCACCTCAGAAAGTAAATTAAACTCAAATCAGCTTCTGGGTTAAATTGTACCATTGTTTAAGAAAGTTTAGGAATCCAAGTTTACTGTCACTTAATCAATGTTGTTGCAATTATTTTTTTTAGTAATATTTAAGATAGTCAAGAGTTTTCCTGCCCTCCTGCCCCCCATTTATAGAATATGGATCTCTAAATCAATGTGTTTGTGATTTGTTTCATCTTCTTTTTATGTTTTCAATTGTTTGCTAATTTATATGACCATTCAGTGCTTATTCCAACCCCTTAAATGCTTACTAGTCTCCCTGTAGAAGCAGAATTACACCATTTCTACCCAAGTATAAGCTGCTGTTTGTCATGACTCTGATTTAGTCTGTGAACAAAAATGTATTCATCTTGTTTGTTTCTCAGTATTTCAGCCATTTTATGATTTTCAGTTTCACTTTGTAAGGAGTTAAATTAGAGAAAAACCAGAATATTCTGCTAAATAACCTGCATTACTTCAGAAAGAGCTAAACAATTAATAAAATTACAATATTTATCTCAATTTTATTATGCCAAATACTGAAATTGCATAGTAGGACTAATTAAAAGCCATATTTTCAACCATTTATAAATTTCAGCTCCCATGTAGTAGAACTGTGCTCCTGATAACTAATATTGCTTCA
Organism: Poeciliopsis retropinna; assembly: GCA_010277075.1. Taxonomy (NCBI): domain Eukaryota; kingdom Metazoa; phylum Chordata; class Actinopteri; order Cyprinodontiformes; family Poeciliidae; genus Poeciliopsis; species Poeciliopsis retropinna. The sequence goes on from VMRM01000019.1 coordinate 8,346,718, forward strand.
TGGATCAATTTTTACTGTCCTTTTTACCCACAACTGCTGTATGTCACAGTGACTCAAAGCCTAGGGAGAGTGGTGAGAACAGAAAAGAGAGCCTACTGAGAAAATGTGGGTTAATTTTAATTAATATCATGCTGCAAAATCCAGCAACAATATTTAAATGCCCCACTTTCCTAACATAGTGCAGCTTTACTGCAAGTGTAATTATCATCATCATACATTTATTCTGGTATTCTGTGTCAATACTAAATGCATGTTTTAACCAATTCTTTCATTGCAAGACATCAGCTTGCATCTGATTTCAGCCCACCCACCTATGAGCCCCAGGGAAAATAAAAACCTAATTCTAATATCTGAGCAAGTCCATCACCTGTCACACAGTCCCCCAGACTCCATTTCCATCCGTGTTCCCATTAAACACACACATCCCCGGAGTCTCTAATGTCCACAGAGACGCTCTGCAGCAGCAACACTGAAGCATTTTCAGGTCAAACAATGAGAATAAAAAACACCAAATGTGTTCATGACAAATTGAGTTCAGTGAGGTTTGTCGCCTCACTATTTCTGAGCTGAGCAGATGGCCTGGGGCACTGCAGTGGCAAACACACACTTCGACCAAAACACAGCGTTCAGGTACACTATGTTGCTGGCAAACACTCTACTTAAACTAAAAAGTGTGCTATTTTCCAGGTCTAAAGGTAACTTGTAGACTGCTCTCAAGGCCTTCCCAGCCTCCTTATTGGGTGGGAAGTTGAACAAATCACAGCATTCCACGCCCAAATATAGTCATGAAGAAAAACTCAGTGGGGATCCTCTTCGGATTAATAAGCAGGGTCAGAATAAAAAGTGACATCAAAGTTATGGAGCTGATGGATTTAAGTAGGTTCTAAAGGCAAAAACTGTAATTGTCTCATTTAGGTAAATAAAGAGCTTATATTTTAAAATATTTGTTTAGAGGAACTGGATCTGAGTAAAATCAAGTCAACCAGACCATCTGGACGAGCCCAACTCTGAATCACAATGGACACACACTGCTAATTTAATGGGTGAGAAATCTTCCTATTGATTCATGGGTAGTCCACAAACATCAACATTACAGTCAGTTAAAATCTGAGACTGGTTAAGGTTTGTTTCAAGGTTTTTTTCTATTTCAAACCTCATATAAAAAAGGTTCCATCTCTGTGCATAAGATCCTGCTTTAATAAAATCTGTGATCCTGAGGACATTCAAAATGCTTTTATTAAAAAAACTTTATCTTTGAGGTACGATCACATATGCTGTGAGGCATTTGGATAAATGGACAGAAACACCAAAGCCAGATCATAGCCTCCTCATTTAAGAGAACTGATGTTCCTATGACACCATATGCAGTGGTGTATATAAAGAAAACTCTGCAGTTCACAGGTTACAGTGTACTTTGCAATTTGATCAAAAGAACCTGAATTGTTTTTCAGTGAAATTGAAAACTTAACTGCCCTCTAAACCTTATCAGTATTAAAAAATAGCCTCATCTTCAGTTTTGCTACATACGTAGCCTTCGGGGTTTTGCTCAAACATATCGTCTTCAGTTTAAGATAACCACTTTAATTTCAGCTGTATAGACAGATACAACTAGTGAACTGTATCTGATTGCTGACAAACGAACATGGAATCAGAAAAATGCCTTTAAGCGGTGTTTAACAACTCTCCTGATGGAATAAAGGGGAATGATGTTTCTTTTCCTCCAGAAAATTACCTAACGTAAAAGTTGTTTTGCATATCTAACATTAATTATATCAATGTGTCTTTGCCAGTTCTTTGAAGCCAGATAAAAGAGGAGAATGAAATTATTACTTTAATTGTTCCACAGCACTCAAAAGTCAAATAATCTTTATGAAGTCCAAAAGAAACCTTTTATTTCCTGCAGACTTGCGAGACATGAGGCTTCAGTGTTGCACTCCGCAGCAGTGCCTGAACGAACATAAAATAGGTGCCATTCAAGGAGAACTTGACAGATTTATTGATCCACCTAGAAAACCCAAACTGCAGGTGCCCTGCGGTGGCAACCATGATTACCACAGATGCTTTGTTTCTCCCACTATGTCATAGCAGCTTACCTTCCTGGAAAATACTGCAGTGAGTGGCCTGTCATGCGACGCATTACTTCAGCTCAAACCCACAGATGCTCGACGTTAAATTATTTTAATGGCAATAAAGAGGAAAACTACTCATAAAATGGCTAAATGGCACACAATATAAACTCAGTACTGGAAAGAAACAAGTAGATTTAGGTAAAGTCGCCAGTAAACTGAAAATTAGGAATGAGTGTAGTGAGTAAAGCAGCAAATCTATCACCAAGTGGGACTTAATGAGCTTGTAAACAGCTCCACCTGTTTACTAGGTTTGCCTGACAATAGCACAAAAATGCTTCTAAACCCTGATCTCACATGCACCTCTTCTCAATGCATTATGCATCTTTGATATTACTTATGATTCTGAAATTTGCTAAGCAGCTATCGAGTTGTTCTTGGAAATAAGCCAATTGACAAGTAAGACACTGAAAAGAAACTGTAAAAAGCTTCTTTGTAACAATAACAGTTGGTTAACCAATAACAGTTGGTTAAGACTGCTAGAAATGGAGTTTGGAGTAAGATTATGAAAATAGTTTGAAAAACTTATTGTCTTCAAGGAGAAATTCAGATTAGACATCTCCCAGATTAAAGATGGACGGTCAAAAACATGGTATGTAAACAGAAATTTTACAAAACTGAAAATCTTTACTTCAGATTCCTAGACTACTGCAGAATTCTTTTTACACCATCTGTAAATAACATTGCAAAAATTGAGACAATTAAACTTTTCTTCCACACACAAATGACAGAGAAAACCTCCCAGAAAAGCTAAACCCCACCCTGCAGCAACAGTAAGTGCAGGCTGTCTTTGGACAGGCATCAAGCCTAAAGTCTTCCAGCTCCTGGACCTATCACTTAACACCACATTGCTAAAAAAGAAAAATGTCTTCTGTTCAGTGCTGCAGCTCAGGAAAGCTGAGTTTTGATAAACAAGGTGAACGCCAACATGCCAACAGCAGAAAATGGAAATCTGTGAAACAACTCGATGGCAAAGTGTTCACAGACAAACCAGCTCAACTTTTACATTTAAATCTTCATGAAAACTTTTAACTGTATTCCAGAAGAGATTTATCAATCTTTATTAAATTGATTTATCAATTTATCAAGTGTTTCACAAATATCCTTAAAGAACTTGTCAAAAAAACATTTAGACCCTTTTGTGGTCTTAATCTCCTAAACTATTGTCCTATTGTCATTTTGTGTGGCTTTTTCTTCAGGAGAGATAGGGAAGCTGGTTGGAGTTAAATGGCAGATAGATGGAAATAAATACAAGAGGCATTCATCCTCTTTTCCCTGATACTACTAAATACAGTCCAACTTTTAAAAATCACCTAAATGGTTCAAGCATACCTCAACCTTTGGTATTCTGCTGCGTACACAAGGGCTGGAAATCTACACTTCCACTTCTTTTCTGTTTTATTTCAAAACAAATCATCAGACCTGTCTGCAGACAATTTCAGTACTAAAAGAGAAAGAAATATGGCTGGGCAGAGTGGATATACTGTAGTCCCCAGGTGATTCATTCAATTCCTAATAGAACAGTTAGGTCTGGGCTTCCTGCCCAGATGTGCTTACCGAGTACACATCATTTTAAAAATAAGGTAGTTATATGATGCATCATCGCCAGACACACAATGACGGTAAAACAAGAAAAATGATATTTTCCCAGGTCTGCGCTGCACAGTCATACACACACACTCAACTTAACCTCTGCAATATAAATGCAATCAAACATTTAGAAACTATAATTCAGCCATATCTCTGATTATACAACCGTAAAAATATTACATTAGATGAAAGGTAGAGAGGTGCTCTGACGTTAAAGTACACACACCTTTAGCATAAAGTGAGTTAAGCAAGGCTTAACTCACTTCATACTTTGCACTGCACAGACAAGAAAATACAGACAAATATAAAATCATCATTCCAAGCACAGCGAAAAAGGAACACAACTGATTCTCGTTAAAATCTGATTAGGGAAAAAAGATTAGTCAATTTGTTTATGCATATTAAGAAGAAAGATGGGCTTTAGAATGTAAACAGTCAAATAAAACAAGATTACGTGCTGCTGTATATTGCTGCTTAACACCTTCAGGGGATTTATAATGACAAAACAGAATAGGTGGTAAGCAGTAAGGAAGTAAATCACATGACAATGATTCATGACAAATAATTGTTGCTCTTTACTGACAAAACAGAAATATACAAAATTTATTAATTTGACTCAATATTTTTAATATAAGAAAGACAGCATCTTCCATCATTATAGTTTGTTTTTTTTTTATTTGAGAAGCCAAAGTAAAAAAAAAAAAAAAAAAAAAAAAAAAAAAAAAAAGCTCTGTTTTTTGTCTGGGTAATATTTTCTACTATAAAGCAAGCACATGATTAATGAAAGCGGGAGTCTCAGAATACATCCTATCACTTTTAAATACAAATGCCTACAAAAGTGGCTGCATGCTGAGGTGGTGATTCATCCATTTGATTCAGTTGCATTGAACCAGATATCCATCTACCAGCCACCAAGTACTGAAGTTTAAAACCCCTGCAGAAATGGTTTGGAGGCCTGGGCATCTGAAACAGAAGCATCCAACACACATCTTTCCCTGCTTTTGCAGGGATCAATCTTAATTAAATTGCATTACCAAGTAGCCTTCATCTCTGTGCAATGAAGCAGTTGAGTAACATTTACATCTTACTTTTCATGCATTTCAAGAAATGTTTACCTTATTTATCGTCATTTAAGCAAAACGTTTGAAATGATCAAAGCGCATGTCTGTGTGAAACATTTAGTCTCCTAAAAACTGGCAGAATAAAATACAAAGGAACATCTAAAAAGAAGAGAGTATGCCTTTATTGTATAAATAATCTTCACTTTCAATGGCATCTTTGACATTCTTGAAAATAAAAACTGTAAAATCCTGTTCTTACTGTTGACTATTCAGACTAAGAATCTAATATCGATAGGACATTTCAAAAGCTGGTGCTTCACATAGGTTATAGTAAGTTAACCAAGTTTGCAGGGTATAAATAAACCTGTCCTCATTACAGATAAACACAATTCAGGTGCTCCAAACACAGTCTGCTGCAGTCAAGCTAAGGGCAAAGACCTGATTATACTAATGATGAAAAAATGTGCATAGAGCACATTTTCAGTCTGGTGTTTTCTATTTATTTAGTAAGGGAAGTAAAACATGATTAACGTTTTGGCTGCCAACATGGTGGTGGTCCCAAGTTTAAACGCAATGAGACCAGAGGGGATGTTTTGATTCTTGAGCAACCTTCATGAGAAAATAAATGTATGCTGAAAATCAGATTACAAATTACTTTTAAAGTTCGGATCCAGGAGGAACAAGTCATAGATGTAGTTGTAGAATGTAAGAGAATATCAGGTTTCAATCTTGGCTTTTTATATATGTTTTTCAAAAGGTTTGAGACGACGAAAGCATTCCCTTTCCTTAATGATGTACAAATACAATTACAAATGTGATGCTGTTTGACACAGTAAGACGTTTTTGTTTTGGTTTAGTGGGGGGACTCCAATTTGCTATTTGGGATATGGATTTCACTGCAGGAACCATGTTATCTGTCCTTCCCTTTTATCCATGCTGGATTGCTCATGTAAGGTGGACTTAATATAATCCTCATTATTGATTTTGTCAATGAAAAACTGATGGAGCACAAATCTAATGCAAAAACTATGAAAGCATAACCATTAATCTAAGGTCCACTGCAATCTTCATTAATCAGGCTGTAGGTGTGTAAAACACGAAGAACTGGCGTTGAAGAATAAAGCGCTGATAGTTTATCAAAACAAGAATAGATGTAAGACTTAAATGAATGAGTTTTCTTAAAGCCACTCCAATGGAAAGTGACAATTCATTTAAAAAGACAGCTAATGTGAATAAATTCACCTCCAGGAAGTCCTGAAGTCATTTATAAATGTTGAACACACCCATTTGCAGCTTTTCTTGTACAAAAGGTTAACAGTAACAGTGAAAATGCAGAATGTTTCAGGAGATAAGAGCCTGGTCGATATCTGAAGAAATAATGAATTGCTTATGACATCAGCGTACTAATGTTAACCTGACTGCTCTTTTTGGCATCCGTGAAAAGCTTATGACATGCCTCTTACTTTCCTATTAACTTTACAAAAACACTGTGTGTATTCTGCTTTAAGAATGATACATTATCGTTATAAATGTATGACAGCTTAAAAATTGCTTTACCCGTATGCTTGTAAAGATATTTACAGTGATCCGTCTTCATTGGCATTCATGACCATTCCTTTAGACTTGAGTTTGCTTTTAAAAAGGCCATTATGGGAACCTAATGTAATCCCCTTCATTATAAATCTGCTGATGGGATACTCAGAACGGCACCTGAAACCTGAAATGCTATCTTCACTTCGTTCCAGTGAGAACACGCCGCTGTATATCGCTGTCATTACAACTCAGACTCACAGCAGACATTTTATCTACACCGATATCTTCCAGGGCTATTTGGGGAGATGAAGGCCTTTGAACGAGACGCAGATAACGGTGACTTGCTTTGTACTTTGTGTCCCCTCACACAGAGCTTTAAAAAAAAAAAAAAAGATGTTTGACTGGAAAACTGTTCCATTCAGAGAAATTTCAGTCCAGAACAGGATAAGACACCTCTTTAAAGATGAATGCTTTATTTCCTCCTGCTGGCATTTTGACTGGCTTTGAACTGGCAAAATTTACTTCCTGCTCTTTTCCAAGGGGCATTAGGTCTTATATTACTGGCTGCTGACAAAAGCTACTTTTTGCACTGCGAGGCTTAATGCCCAATTCTCATTCACTGTTGGGATCACATTTTTCGATTACACACACTGTGAACTCAGCATACTAGCTAGTAGGGCTCGCAAGGGTTAGATGTGCAATATCAAGCAGCAATTTTTCTTTTGTTGAGTACAAACCCTAAGGCTCTTAAAATGTGAAGAAACACTGAAACCACTTTCACCTTTGTTCCATTTCTTTTCCTACTTTTCAAAATACTGGGCAGTCAAAATTAAACTCCTTTGGATTGTGCTTTAAGGCTTACTGAGGATTCTTTTAAGATTCAACACTCTGCTATCCCTCCTTCTGTAAGCCTTACACTCTTTATTGTTCGACTAGGTACATGTACATTTTAGGAGATCACAATTTTGGTAAGACTTAGCACCAACAAAGACTTCAAGCAAACAGAAAAAAATGGCCCTAGTGTGGTAATAAACACTTACTTGTATTTATTACCACAAATATGTGTGTTGACTAGACTTTTATTGTCTTGTCAATACAAAGCTGCTCATAGCTCTGGACCCCAAAAACCTCAGTGACCTGAGTGGGATGCAATGCCTCAGCAAAAAATAAGACTTGGGAACAGCATGAGACGTCGTCATCAAACTGGAACTGATGTGGCAGCTGCTGTTAGCATTTGTTTTACCCAAACTCCAAATATCCCTAACTTTCTGTGAACAGTGTATGCAAATAATAAAAAAGAAAGAAACCAATGACCACCCTTGGGTTGGTGTCTGGCATTGGATAATAACTCTTGCGATTACAAAGAAAGGAGTTTGTACTCCTAACATGTTATCTGCACAGCAACAGATCAGCTGGACTCTGGTGGATCATAATGTGCCTCTGCTCTGTGCACACTATGTACTTTATCTAGTTGTGCAGCAATTTATCACATGATGTAGTGGGCATCTCCTGAGCATAGTAACTTCTACCCCTATTCTTTATAAGGGTAAAAAAAAAGTGTAAAAAAACAAGTAAAAACAAAAACACATGGATCACAGATTAAAGAATGATCTGAAAGGGACGATTAGAGGTCAAGTGTCTGGGTTTGTTGAAAGGATTTGATAAGGAAAAGTTGCTGGTGAATGATGATCGAGTATGTAATACCAAATCCAAATATTAGTGTTCAACACAACAGAAGCCCCACTCTAGAACAAAGTTTAGTTATCAAAATGTCAAGCACGCAGGTGTCAAACTCCAGTCTTGGAGGGCCACTGGCCTGCAACTTTTAGATGTGCCTCTGCTGCACCAAACCTGGATAGAATAATTAGGTCATTAACAAGGCTCTGGAGAACTTATCTACACAAGGAGGAGGTAATTAAGCCATTTCATTCCAGTGTTTTGTACCTGTGGCAGATCTAAAAACTACAGGACCGCGGCCCTTGAGGACTGGAGTTTACACCCCTGCTCTAGCACAAACAATGCTGCAGAGGTTGTGAATAAACTGTTGAGGAAACCTAGCCACAGTAGCACAGGGTGAAGTAACTGGATCACAAACCATCAGTCTTTCCTCTGTGAGCTGATCTTCTGTCAGTGTTAGATTAGGTGTGTAGCAAGAAGAGAAACCAAGGTGTAAATGAGAGATGACCCCATCTCCTACATTATTTACAAGTGAAGAGCACCTAGAACAATTCTCAGTTTTACAAAAAGTTACACCAGCTTTTAAGCATTCAAAAGAATTCTGCTGTACCAATCTTACATTTTACTTGGTGGGATTTGTTTAATACCAATGTGGTGCAAACAAAAGAATTTAAGAAAAACTTTTTAAAAAGTGAGAAAACTTGCACTAATTTATTGACAAACTAATAAAATTCAACTTCCTTTTCACAATTTCACATTCTGACTGCGCATGTTAACAGTGATCCTAAAACTGTCAGCACCTCATGTTTACAGAGCTGATGCTCACCACCTCTTTAGATTGGCAAACTAAAAAGAGAAACATTTGCAATTTCAAAGGACATTCAGAGACACAATGGAGCAAAAAGGACACCAGGTAAATGCAAATGACATTTAAATTTAAGGGCTTTATGCTGCTGCTACTGCTTCTGCTTTTATCTGAAATAAGGATGATGCATTAGGTTTGCCCTTCACTGACAGCATAATCAATTATGATGCATAGGAAAACAGCTTAATCTCAGTATTTTTATTTACAGCCCAGGAAAGTTCAAAATGTTGCTGCGTGTGTGGAATTAAGTGAAAACATGTCCAAATATAGGATGTGAATAAAATCAAAGATTTTCTAGGGCATTGATCTTGATATTCTGCCCAAGGAAACTGCTCAGGGAGGTTGAATTCAATTTCGCTTGTCCAGAAGAAAATACTTCTGTCCTTTAGGACTGAATTAACATGTTTCATATCTTCCTACTTTTAAGTAAAGAAAAACAAAAAATTTTATGGTTTTATAATGGAGTTTGTTATGTGACAGAACTGATTAGAAGTGAATTGGAGTTACTTAAAACTCTCCAGAGCTTTGAATGTGGGTGCAAACCAGAGCCTTTTTGTAATGAAAATGGTCTTATGTGGATGAACACCTGTAAAAGTACAAGTGTACATGCACAGAATTCATATTGGTACAACAGCCAGGAAAATGCTGCATCTTCCCCTTGCTGCATAGCAAGGAAGAGATGTGTTGTCAGAGGTGTTTGTGTGTTTGTCAGCAAGATAATGCAGGAAAAAAAAGCTTCAGCCCTGAACCACATTTCACAGCTGGGGGAAGGTGAGTGGAGGGGGAGAGGAGTAGAGGTGGAGCAAGCAGAACCAATTACATTTTGGTTTAGATTCAGATCAGTCTCTAAAACTGGAAGACAAGGCACTGGCCTTGGTGAAGGACTGCATGCTCCAAGTAGCTTTTGTTCATAGTGACATTTTCCTCCTTGTATGGCCTTTAACAACAGATTTCCTGCAAAGCTTGAAGACGCTGAAGCACAGGATAGATTGGACATTAGGCTCGAGTGAGAACATTAATCCTGAAACTCTAAATCATTGATAAGAACTATTGTCTGCTGGAGCAAACTCACCAAGGCCACCTTTTGGATGGCTCTCTAATAATGTAGCAGACACAGCCTCAAGCCTTGACTGAGAGAAGAAAAGAGAACAAAGCTGAAGGTTTACTGCTTCACAGCAACACCTCAATAGCCAACTCATCATTTTCTTATTTTTATTTGTGTTGCGTGTCTCTTAACATTTTCTTAAGAAGTGTGGGAATAAAATACATTTCTTATTGATAAATTTCCTCAAAATGACCAAATGATCATCAACATATTCAGGATTCCATTCTTTTTTCTTTTTTTGCAAAAAATCTTGAACATTTCACATATTTCAATTTTGGCAAAAGTCTTCCAAAGACTGAACAACTAATGCTTTCTTTAAGCTTTGGCTGATCAAGCATTGTGGTAGCAACACTATGCTATGTTTACCTACTAGTGATACAGTTACACGCCACAGTAAATGATACGGGAGTAGCACCTCAAAATTTTACTAAATGGTAAAATTGTATTTTGAAGACAAAGGGATGTTTGACCAGTTTCATGCAGAAATCAAAACCAATTTATGAATGGATACAATGAAGCTCCTGCAATGGCCTCAATCCTAATGGAAATTCACAGACTTGTGAACCTGGCATCTAGCCAGGTTCTTGGCCAGGTGCCTGGCTTGTAGAAGAGCTCTATAAGTCGTAACAATAGACTGTATTTCGGAAACATTTATCTCAGATGTAAAAACAGTAAAATTACTGTAGGTTGTTGAGTTTTTATAAATTTAAATAAAATGTGGATGCCGTGTTGCTATAACAGTAATTTTTGCATGATTTTGAGTGATTAAATAAATGAATAATTTCAAACATTTTTACCCTGTTTTTATTTATATTATTACACCCATATCTATGACACTTGTCACTGGAAACTTGCATGACAAAACTCAAACCTGATTTTTTTTTTTTTTTTTTGCTAAAACATCAAATCTGATTATTCTCAAATATTTAAAAAAATATTTAATCTATGAGGTATGTCGACACTTGTGCATAGTTTCTTTAGATGTGTGCATACACATTTGCTTTTTACTTCACACACCACAGTGTTTAGCCCCATCTGAGGTATAAATATGTTCCTAATATTTACAGTAAGGGTGGTGAAACAACCTTGCTTAATAATCAAAGTCTGGAAGTCTCCAAGGAACAACTAGAATTTGGTGAATGGTCCCTTTTATAATTAACCAGCCCAGAGCAAAAGGAGCAGCACACCGTGTTCTAATACAGAGAGAAAATTACTTTACGCTGCAAAAGAAAGGATATTTTTTTTCACCACTTTGGAAAAAATAAAAGAATAAACTCCCTCACATGTAGCAACTCCATTTTCTTCATCCTTTGTTGCTTTGAAGAACAAAAACACTTTCCACTGCAGCTTGATGTTTGTTTGTTTGTGGGTTTTTTTGCAATGAAATTATCAATAAGTGCGTGCCTGAAATAGTTAATTTGTTCAAGAATGGACAAAAATCAGGATGTTATTTCATTAATTCCTTCTAACTCGCAACAGTTGTTTACGCTTTGTGATGGATCTGAGTTAGAGATATTGCAGAACCAAAGAGAGTGACTTATATATTTTCTATTAAAAGTTTCAACCTATATTTTTTTTCACCAAATGAAAAGAATCAAAATGTCACAAAGGACTGTGTTAGCGTCTTGGAACAAACAAGAAAATGTTTTTGTGTATGTTTTTCAAATCGTTCTCTCTTTTTGCAACCCTGGAGGAATGGAACACATGATAAAATTTACATTACACAGAAATAAGCAGCTGTGCAATTAAAAATTACTTTTTATTTTTAATGGTATCGTCCTTAAAAATAAAAGCATTTTCAAAAGTTATGTCCAAAACAAATGATACTATGTAATCTTAACACATGGAAGCTCCTACAAATGCAAATGAGAACTTATTTTTTAAGTCATTCCATTAACAAGTATTAGGAATAACTCTTTGAAAATTTCTTTGAACAAGGGACTTATTGTGTTACTTTACTCATTGATGTGATTGTGGCCAGTTGGTTAGCTTTTTGCTTTGACTATACTGTATTTGTTTCACCTACAGGTGTGGTGCAATGCAATGAACACAGCAATTGTGCCTAGAGCTGTACATCCATTTTGGGAGTGATCACTGGCATGATGCTACTGTAACAAACAATATCACCATTTATGTTTTCTTCAAAACACTCAAAATTGTAGGAGCGTCACAAGCCATAATATGTAAGGGAAGAGTGCATTCTTCGAGAAGTCTTCTAGGGAAGACCCTGCATTTTCCTTACTTTCTGTGAAGTGATAAAATAGTAATGAGTATGAACATAGCAGTAGAGCAAAATAGTCAAACTACAGTTGATTAGCTATGCAAGTGTTTGGGGAACATAAAAACAAAGACCAGGTCGACTAATTAGGTTTGCCATAGTAATATGTCTTGCTTGAAATAGTTTTATCTGCATACTGTTAAACAGTAGAATTGCCTGAATAAGTGTGAAGGAAGTAAACATTTCTGATTACATGACACGTCTGTAAAATGGTGGCCCGCAGCCTCTCTCTGCCAGATGTGGCCCTGTACCCATCTGTGGCTATTTATAGATAAGCATGAGCCCAGAGGTGGGTGTAACAGACCGTAAATACTGTCTGCCGCACCTCTACCAAGAGGAACACTTAACTCCCAACAAATCAATTTAATCCTTTCTTGAAACATAAAGCTGACTCGACTTGTTTTCGTCCATCACTTTAACATCTGCAGCTAAGCAGCACTAGTGTTCAGCAGCTACTTTAGGCATAGTGAGCCATTTGCTCTAATAATGTATGCATGCTCTTAGGTATGCAGAAGGAATTTGTAGTCAGAGAGGCTAATATCTGATTAAAGGGTAATATTGCAGCTTATTTACTTGCAAGCTACCATATTAGCGCTGAAGGAGAAATGGGTCAGACATTTCCTTATTTGTTTGATGATCTAATTTATAGCTGGAAGCCGTGCAGCTGCTGTTCATACTATCTAGTCTCAAAAAAATAAAAAAGTAACCCTAATTTGGATTGCGGCTCCCAGTTGTAGTAAGAAACACATCCCATCAACAAACTTTTAATTCACTGCAGCCGCTTCCAGAGTGCTGTCTTTGAACTCTTTTGTCACTTTAGGGCAAAACTGTAATTTCTCAACCACAGGGCTATTTACTGAATGACTGCCTTCAAAATGAGAAAAATAAAATAACTTAGTTGCCGCACTTAGTTGTGCAAGGGAATGGTCAAATTACGCCAGCCACCATGCAGTACAAATGATCATTAGTGCTATAATTACTGGGGGGCCATCATGTTCGAAATTCATCTGTAGGCGTGTACTGCTCGTAACACTCTTAAGAACTAGAAGGAAATGCTTAGATATGTAGTGGTCTAACCACCAAACACCATGTCTTGTAAACAGCATTAGCAATTTCAGTTTCACTATGATATGCAAAGGTTTTCATGTGTAACACGAACGTCTCTTCAATCAATGAAGAGACGCTTAGAGACTTAACTCCTGGCTTGTGTACTTTACTCTGGGTATAATGAGGAAGTATTAGTATTCTATAATAGTTACTGTTATTTTAAGAGGTCTAACAATGTCAAACACAAAGAGAACTCGTAGGCAATTTATTCTGGCGAGCCATCGTGTTAGTGTTGAGATGGACTTAACTGTCATAACAAAGAATATATTGTGCCATGCTAAAAAGCTCCGCAGGCCAACAGGGAATTGTCTCTTTTCCATTACCTCATTTTGTTTGGTGTCCCACAGCAGGCCTGGTGTGGTCTGTTGACCTAATTTCAACAGGGCGTACTTCTGCGACAGACCGAAATGCACAAGCCACAATGGTTACTTGAGAAAGATGGGCCTCACCTGCTGGGAGCACCGGCGCTCCTGGTTTCCCCCCTCAAGTGAAAGAAAATGGGATAGGTGGCATTAACAGAGCAGAAACAGAGGACGTCCTTAATGTGTCATTGCATGAATGGAAAACTGCTATGTTTTATGTGAAACTGAAAAGTGTATTTTAAAATGGTGAAGATGAACAAGTGTAAAGTAAAAAGAAAAGTTTCTACAGCTAAAGTACAGAATCTTAAAGGGATCTAGTAAAAACATTTATACAACTTGATCATCTCCTGCAACCCAACTGTGGTCCTCAAGCCACACTGTCCTGCATGTCTGAGGCAATTCCCTGCTTCTTCACACCCAATTTCAATTGATGGGTGTTTAACAGGATTTTACTGAACTGTAATCTTCTGAATCACATGTGTTAAAGCAGGAAAGCATCTGAAACATGCAGGGCAGTGTGCCTTAATGACCAGGGTTGGAATGCACTAACCTACTGTATGCCAAGTTTTCAGCCAATAGGAATTTGGGAATCATCCAATTTCCCCCCTTAAAATGTCACTTTCCTGTCCCACTTTGGACAGAGCATCCACCTTCAGCCATCTGTCTCTTTTTACGCTGTGTGTTCTTTCATTATCCAATCCACGCACTCCTCCTATTTATTCAACCTTTCCTCCCATCCTCTCCGTTGTCTCAAATGTCATCCTTTAAGTCTTCTGTTCTTTTCTCTGTATCACATAATGCTTCACATGTCTTTCTCTGTTGCAGTGGTTAACATAGAGATGAGAACATCAAGCTTTTTACTGCAGGATACTGGCACATAACACTGAAACAATAAAAGATTTACACTCAATCTGATGTTCTGAGATCAGAATACAGGACAAAGAGCATGAACTGATATGATAAAACAAAGGCTCCTCTTTCAGAAAAAAAAAATCAATATCATATTAATATTTTAACCTCAGTATGATTGCATTTAGGACTTCGTTTAAAACCAAAATCAATTCATTTTACTGAGACCATGTTAGTTTTAGAAACTATACAACAGCTAGTTGAGCAATTTATAATGTTAAAGCAGCGTTAATGAATAAAATAACCATTATTTGTGGTACTTAATCCAGAATAATTTATCTAATCTCTTCTCAAACAAATCTGGCAGTTTTTCTTACAACTAACAAAGATCTCACACTTAAACATAAAATCTCTGTCAGAGATCAACAGACTTGGTGACTCCCTTTAAAAGTAATCTAAAACAACTTTATAAATCTGCTTATGTTTCATGCATCTTGGGTTTACATTACCTGGTTGTTGAAGTACTTAGTGATTTTTATCTTAAAATATTCTATATTAATAAAAGTTTTGCTTAGTTGCTTTACATGTGATGCATGGACTGCCATTGCCGCAGCCTCTTCACTAATTTTCTGATGTGAAGGACATAACATGTTGTGTGCTCCAAACAAGAGCAGTAAAAACCGACATGGAATTATAAATGAGCCGTAGCAGGATGCACCACTAATCATGTGATCATGTAAGCTCAGCTAAACATGTGGGTGTGATTGAGCTTGTAATTGTATCCCATGCAACAGTCATACGATATTTAGAGCAGATCACCTAACCCTCACCCTGAAATACCTAATTACTGTTGGGTAGGGATACTCATCAGCAGTGGTGCACATTAAATACATCAGTCCTTAATATACACCATCTCAGGGGAGGGGGGGGACCAGGTTGGAGAGGTAAGAAACCTGCTCTCTGAGGCCTGGTGGTGAACCTGGGCCTGCTGCTGCGCTGGTGCCTGACGAGAGCAAGGGAGATAAATTAGGCCGTAATAGCGACAGGTGTTTTACAGCAGAGTGATACATGGAGACGAAAGTCAGTTTTGCCCTGCAGCAACCAAAGTCTTGCATGGTTTCACTGTGCCTGGAACTAATCAGGAGAGCCTATTTATAGATAGCCCAGGACGGCGCTACAAAAAGTTGACTGAAGTAGGTTACCGGCAAAAGACTTTATCACCTGTAGAAATATGGAAAAGAAAGTCACAAAGTTTATATTCAGTTTTGCTGAAGCAGCTGATGATTAATGAGATTTAGTCTAATACCAACTTCCCTAGATTCTTGCAGTCTTTAAATAGATATAGAACTTTCATATCTCAGAAGATTTTGTGTTGTTCTACTTAATGAATTAATATTTTACTGAGAAAAATAAACCATTGTTTCCAAAATTATTTTAAGATTTTTCATATGATTGTTTTTGTTAGAGCTCAACTTGTAATGGTTCAATAGATACCATTGAATTTACACTCAATGTAGGGCATTAAGTGTAAATTGTGATTCATTTATGCTGCTCTGCTCCTATATTTATTATTTTAAATCAAATTCACACTTATAACTATTTTCAGTATTTTAAATGGCAACTTAAAGGCTATTTAAGAAAACAAAGAACCTACAAAGCACTAATTGCCCACTCTTTGAATTGAACAAAAGCAGGTTTGTGCAAAATGAACAGCGTGTGGCAGGAAATGCATCTTTAATGATGAACAGTGAGCTCCTCGAATGACCTGAACAAAAAGACCCAGATTGGTTTCAGTTAATGCCAGTGGACTGTCTTTGTGTTGAAAAGAGAAGCATCTCAGTTTCTAAACTCAATCAACAGGATAAAGTGTGAGTTTTCATCTGTCAACATGCTAGTTAAGGTGCCAAACAAAGTTGCCCAGTCCCTGCTAATCCCTGGGTGTTAGTTGCTAATCCCCATTTATCTACAGAAAGGTAAAAGTTGAAGGTGATGTCAGTTAAGAATCAGAGGGCTCATTCATGTGCAACTTTGTTGAAAGTCCTTCTTGAATCCTGAATTTTGTAACTTCTAAAAGTTGTTCATTTGTAAAGTTTTAAGAGACTGTATCAGCAGAATCAAACCATTGCTAGCAATTATTTTCTAAAATAACCCATAAAAAATGCCAAATATTTCTAATTTTATAAATTAAACCAAAATAAATTAATTCAAAACTTGTCTTCCTCCTTTAAGCTACGTTTTGCAATTCAACAAAATAAAAGTTTGTAGTGGAGCTATTCAAAGAAATGAGACTAAGTTTTATAAGTATGAGCTTAAGTCTGAACGGTTGCTAAAAATTGGTTTGTAAACAACGGTGGATCAGTTGATTGATATTTATGCATCTCTGGATACAAGAATGCAGAGACGGCATTTCAACAACTATTTATTTTCCTCATTGATGTGACATCTTATCTCTGGCTATTAACTGCATAAGCCAGCTCTATAAATAACACCAACGTCAGAGAAAACGTATCACCTTTGGATCCCCTTCACTCTTTCCCCAGATGTAATTTTTCCCAACACATGAATCAAATGACAACAGCCTGACGTGCGTCTCGGCCGGCTAGCGGTCCCCCTGGCAATTGTTCTTTCTCCTGCACTCCAAACTGAGAGGCTGCATGCTGCCTCAACTTCTATTCCAATCCATCATTGCCTCTTTCAATTTCCACCTTGGCCCTACAGAGGCCTGGACTCTTGACCAAGTGGGAAAAAGATTAAAATGGAAAAATGTTGCTTTCCTGCGGCAAGAGATTTGCTTTTGCGGTTTGTGGGTCTCCCTCACTCCCACTGTGTCAGTGGGCATAAATATGCTAATCAAGGACAAACTTCCCAGGAGTCTTTTAATAAAGGCTTACAGGTTCTGCATAATGTAGCACTGGATCTCAAGGTTCAAGGGTCTTGTAGGCAACTGATATTCCAGCTTCTGGATGGTGCTGTAAATTCTCTGCAGCTCATTTCAACTTATTCTCAGGTAACTGTGGGATTTGAATTGGACAATTCTGAAGATATTAGAGTACCGCATGTACTTTCTCATGTGGATTCATTAGCCTTAAATTGGCTGAAGCAGAAATAAATCAATTTGCCCATTCCCCCTACTCCCTGAAGGACACGACCCTCAGCCGCAGCCTGAAGGTGAACGTATACTGCAGCACACCACTCCAAAGTGAACTACAGCCTGCATATACTGTGTGTCTGCAGAACAGCGTGTCAAAGCCTGCACGTCTGAAGTGTTTTACTGATCTGTGCAATACTGGCCACATTGTTTAAAAGGTGAAAAAGCTATATAAAAAAGTGGGATTAAGATGCAACATGAAAGAAATTTCAGGTTAAATAATTTTTTTAAAGCATGTTAGGCAAACCATGTTTTACTATGTTGAATGCAGTTGATAAGTACCACGAATCAGAGCTAATAGTCCTTTGTTATGGATGTCCAGGCATAGCAGAATGCAGGATAGTATCCTTATTTGCATCTCCTGAACTTCATATTAAAAATCCAGGCTGAATCACTATTCACTGCAACAGGGGGAGCTTTTAGAGCCACTGAGTTACTGGTGCAGTGCAGCGACTTAGAAAATTTATGACAGTTTCAGAACCAGACTGTTGGAGGGGCTGTTATGATATTGGGGTGGGTCTCATCCTGCAGAGCTGGTGAATTAAATTTTGTTGCACAGCAATGATATTGATATTCTATCCACTGTCATTCTATGTGGACACAAACATACACGTAGTGCGTACTTGTAGAGTTTTAAATTCTGCTTTTATGCATGTGCTTCTGCAGCAAATTACAGACATGTATAACAATTACACTATATGATCCTTTATGAGTTAAATTAGTAAATTAGGCTCGCAATCAATTCTGCATGCAGTTACTGGCAAAATTACATGTGTTCTACTGCCATCTCCTGGCAGCTGAGATTATGAGCATGAATGTATATCTACCACTGATGGCAATGAAAGGGTCTCAACTTTCATTGCAGAAACATTATTTTTCACAAGATTTGCAGTTTTATAACAGCTTAATCTTTTCTAGAAGGTTCTATGGGATAATGAAGTTCCATAATAATTTCACAAGCTTTAATTTTGAAATGTTTCTGTAAATAATAAATATTCATAGTGTTGACCTTTCTATTTTGAGACTTCTGCAGTTTGCCCAGGGAATATTTTTTACAGGTCTGGGTTTGGTTGTGCAACCACAGTTTCTTTATGCTTTCAAGATGTGGGAAGTTTTCAGATCTTAAAAATGTAAATATTGATCCCTGAGCCACTTGTTTGTCATTTTTGCCTTATGACTTGTTACTCCATGTAAACAAAATCTCAAGTTCTTAATGACTTGACAAATGGCTTAATGGGTTGAAATATCAATAGCACCATTGAAGTCACTTTTCAATATTTTTGAATTAAGAAAAACAATTATTTCAATCACCACTATATCTTAAAGCAACTTCAAGTCAGCCAGAATGCAATGTAATTTAACCTGCCTTATCGTCACAGTAAGTTCATTTAAATAATCTGGTTAATCTAAAACAAGTTGAAAGTTGTTTTTCCTATTATCTTTCATTGCATTTGAATAAATTAATTGCATTTTATCCTATAAATCTTCACAGAAACACTCATGCAAAATGTCTAACATTGAAAAACAACTTTTATCAGAGTTTTAATCACCAATGCACCGAACTGTACTGTGGAACTGATTCATTTCAAATTAAAAGAAAAATTTTGAGGTTAATTAATAAGTATACAGTTCTTGTGATGTCACACATGAATATCAGAATTAAAGACAGTCTTTAACCCAACATATTACAGTTCTTATGTAAGCCTGTATTGAAGTGACAGCAGTGATTCATTAAATCTCCTTTTCAAGCACGAGAAAACAACATGGGGTTTGCTTATTCCTGGACGCTCTATTGAGCATGGCCATGTTCGGGAGCCTGAACATCCAGAGGGTACTACTGCCACCTGGCAGGTTTATAGCATGATCATTTGCCTGCTGAGAGGTTATTTTGAGCGACACAGGAGGGAAGATATCATTAATATAAGACACCACCTAATGAGAAGAGACAAGAGACCCATATGTTGTGCGAACAAGCGGGAAAATGGTGAGGTGCAACTCAAAAACATGTCTCTATTACATGGAAAACTGAAGAAAATTGACTATGCATTGATTTCACAGTGACCTGTGGAAAAATAAAATGCCTTAAAAAGTGTTTGTACTCCTTAAATCTTTGAAGTATAAACATAAACTTTGGTTTCTTTGAATAGATCGACACAAAATAGTGAATATACATTAAAGTTGAAAATAATAAGAAAAATGTTTAAGAAATTTTATACAAATACAAATTTATTTATAAAAATAAATGCACACCCCACAATTAAAATTGTTAAGTTCAAAATAAAAACTGCAGAAAAAAAATAAAATATTTTCTTTCTCCTTCACACTTATTTACCTCTTTGTGTTGGGTTAGTCATAAAGCACAATAAAATGCATTATGGCAGTAATGTGACAAAATGTAAATTTTACATTTTACAAACAATATATTTGACAAAAGTTGCAGTGGTTTGTCACAGTTTCTTACAGCTATCTATAACTACAACAGCATAGCACAGTCAAAGAAAAGCAGCCTGCTTTGGGATAGAAGAATTAATTTCCATTAAGAAAGAAAAGAAAGTTTAATATCAACGAAGCTAGCAGCAACACCTGGACCCTGCTGCAGTTGCAGGTGCCTGTCTAATATGAACAGAAATATAGATTCAAATGACAACCGCACAACTACACACAAGAAATGGAGTATATAAACAACAAAAAGAGGTTGATTACATGGTCAACAAACTGCACCTGCCCTGTTGACATAATCCTAATCAGCACCAACTACAAATAATCAAGACAAGAAAATGGCTTTTTGTCATTTTTCTTCCTCTGAAGGGAAACAAATCATCACAGATGTGCTTTAGGATTCCCTGCAGTAATATTCATCACAGTCTATTAGCATGTTAAATTAAAGCCAAATTCAACTCGTTTATCATAACAACTGACAAGACACAACAGAATTGGAGAACATCTGTCTCCACATTTTATGGTAATGTCAGAAATGCAGTTGAGACAGCAAATCCAAGGAATCGACTAGATTGATGAGGACAAAACTGCCTTCTCCAACTATCTACTTTGTTCTGATTACACTAGCGGCCAGCAATAAAGTCAAAGTAGAAAGAAAAATTGATATTTCTTTAGGAGAGAAATAAATCTGCATACATCAAGGAACTCTTTTTGGGTTTAATGCTAGGGTAACAATTTGATATGCATGTTTAAAAAGTAATGCATCTACAATTGTCAATGAATTAAACAATTCATTTAAAGTTTTAAATACAAATCATTTTATAAAATGGACTTTTAAAAACAATACCACAGTAGGAACGATTTGTCTTTTTTATATATAAAAGAGATTTAGCTGCTGGATCTTTGAAATTCTGTTGCTGTTAATTTCAGGTTAAAACTGTCCATTAATAAATTAACTACTTTATGCTAATGATTTCTTTGCTAATGCCAGCCAACAGTGTCACATAGCATTGTGCCCAGGTATCACTCTTTCATTTTGCTCTGACAAAACATCAGTAAATTGGCAAATTTCTGTGATTTGATGTTCTACAGAAAAATCAAAGAACAAAAAACTGCAAATAGGTTAATTATCAAAAAGGTTTTCACATTTTTACATCTGTACTGTTATTCTTATCTTGATTAGCTTGTTGCTATGGTACCTTTAGGGTTTGGAGAGGCCCAGGTTACGATGCGGCGTACCAACCAACAATTAAGTAGGACTTTCTTGGAGAAGCCATGGTTTTTACGCAAGTGCAGCTGGTCTTCCATCCACTGGGTTCCCTTGGTTGGTGAACACATGCCTCACAGCTCACTAATGTATCAGTGAAAAAAAAAAATACACAGCTTTATATAAAAAGAATGCTAAAAGTGCATTCAAACAGATTTCTGAGAATTTTCTGCAGAGAAGTAATCATCAGAAAGCTTAATCAGACATTTACCCATTTACACCGGCTAATAAGAACACAAACAGCTCCTACCAAGGTGGTGTCCAAAAATAGTTATAAGTTTAAGTACCAGTACTACACCTGATTTATGAAAGTACCAGGACTATACCTGGTACTCTGTCTTGAAACCAAGGGTGTTATATATATATATATATATATATATATATATATATTCCCTTTTACAGTACTGGATAATCATAAAAAACAGCTTGAAATTTATTAAATCTCTATTCTATTTTCATGCAAAACATAAAAAAGATCAGCTAATGTTTTTGAGCCACTTTTCATTGGCTTTGTAAGCACTGTGAAAGTTTCATGTTTGGCAAACAGCGAGCTGCTAATGATGATAGAGTTGGCATCTGATTTTTAGAAACTAAAATGCTTAGACTGATAAAACCTGAACTGGAAAATTCTCTGAACATATTTGGCACACAGTTTGCAATCCATTAAATTTTGTTCTAGCGACAAATACAAAAGAAGGAGCAGGTTCAGTTTCGTTTCTACTCCAAATATTAGACAATCTACAATATGTGAACAAGTCAAACATGTCCACAATTCTTTCACACCCCTTATTTAAGGTTCCTTAAAGCCAGTTTATGATTTGTAAAGATTTGCTCTAGGCAAATCAAAACATTAGGTTTTCCCCAAAATAGTTAAAATCTCATTTCACTATATTCTCCAGAGCCAGATGTGCCTCTACTGGGAGATATGCTAATTTTAGGATGCTTCACCCTCCAGTTATATACAAGCATAATAAAGTGCAAAACGTTGCCATGTGCCCTTTCTAAGAAAAATAATTCCTTATCTCATGTGTACAGAGGTGCAGCTTCAAGAAGATACATTTTTATTTTAATGTTTTCACATTGGGTTAGAAGACAAAAAAAAGCAAGCAATAACCTCTTGTTTATTTCTTGCTTAACAATATCCGATTTTTAAATAATAGCTGCATATATGCTTGACATGATAAAAAAGAAGAGAAATAATACATCAAGAATGAAAAAGGTGCTAAATAAAACACAATCAAATGACACCCAGCCTTGGATGAGCCATGAATGCATCACCCTGAAGGTCCAATTACACAAACAGAAGTTAAATCCAAACGTTATTGATCACTCAGCTGCTCCAACTGCAGAGCTTTTTGTTCGGTTCCCTCAGATCAGAGATTAGCATCATTCTATGCAAAGAAATTTAGATCAAACAACTATCAGCTGTTCCTTCAGGCATTGCCTTACCTTGAGGTAAAAGAGTGAGGGTGTGCTTCTTCTGCTTTCTTAGGTCTGCAAGTGATCCTCAGGTTTCACACAAGCTTTTTCCCTTTCCTGAGCTGATCAACAGAGTGTAAAGCGGGTGGAAGGAGGAGGAGGAAGAGGAGAGTGGGGGCTGCACAATAAAGCAGCATTAATGAATGGAAGAGAGGGTGATACACTTCCTAAAGGACACTGTGTTAGAGGATGGATTTAGAGATGATATTCAGTGTCTGGAAGCTCCACCGACAGGAAAAGTCTTTGATCATCCCTCTCGAGTTCCTGAGCTCCTCCAAGACATTAGTGTCTCAAAATTGTAAATTTTACTGAGATCAGCAATGGTCTGTAGTTTATTCTTTGACACAACATTGATCAATCAATCAAATTTTATTTGTTTAGCACATTTTAGCAGCAAGGCATTTCAAAGTGCTTTACATCATAACAAACACAAAAACACAAAGCCATGCAACATAGAATAAACAATCAAAACATTACATTAAGTCAAGTTCCATCATTAAATTTGTAATTGATTATGTTTCAAATCCAACTCTAAATAGGTGGGTTTTTAGTCGAGATTTAAAGGAACTCAGTGTTTCAGCTGTTTTACAGTTTTCTGGAAGTTTGTTCCAAAGTTTTGGTGCATAGATGCTGAATGTTGCTTCTCCTCGTTTGGTTCTGGTTCTAGGGATGCAAAGCAGACCAGAACTAGAAGACCTGAGAGGTCTGGCATGTTGATACAACAACAGCAGATCTTTGTTATATTGTGGTGCTAAACCATTAACCTAACAACAGTATTTTAAAGTCAATTCTTTGAGCTACAGGGAGCCAGTGGAGGGACTTTAAAACTGGTGTTACGTGCTCTATCTTCCTGGTTTTAGTGAGAACGCAAGCAGCAGCATTCTGGATCAGCTGCAGCTGTTTGATTGATTTGTTGGACAGGCCTGTGAAGACACTGTTGCAATAATCAATGCAACTGAAGATAAACGCATGAATGAGTTTCTCTAGATCTGGCTGAGACATTAATCCTCTAATCTTGATGTTTTCTATGTTAAAATACTTTAAATTCTATGCAATTAATTTGTTAGCCAATTTAACTGTGTTAATTTATTGAAATAGGTTTATAGAATTAAGGCTGCATAAACTTCAGGAACTGTGTTTATCTGCAGGACTTTCATAGTCACACTTGTCAGATTGTACAAAATAGCATCACATTTCTGATATAAATATTTTTCTTAGCATAAAGCTTTTATTTATTTATTTCATTATTTTATGCACCAGATTAAGGTAAGAACATGACATTGATAATCAGGTAGCACATCGGTAGTGTTTGTACAATTCATTTTTGGGAGTTCCCCAGTTGTTTTTTGAGCAATCACAAATCTTCTGTAGCAAGGCAGGTGGCTTGTTATTAGGTTTGCAGCATACTGAGGAGAATGGCATCAATTTCAATGTTAATGTTAGTTGTATTTATATGGCACTTTATAGCAACAAGACCAAGGTCATTTACAGCAAGCAATATAGAGGGCAAAGAGGAGACAATAAAGGATCAAAAGACTGTGAAATACATTAAAAACATAGGAAAGGATGAAAAGCAGAATCCGGTGCCAGACCATGAAGAGTCTTGAAGACTAAGAGAAGCTTGAAATGATCCTATAAAAAGCCAACACCTGTGTTAATTGCTTACGTTTTCGCATACCCTCAAGAAGCAAAATGCAGCATTTCTAACAACCTGTAAATGATGGAAAGACTGATCAAACCATTCGCTTTAGAACCATATCGCTTTAGAAACACGATATTCTAAAGCGTGTAATAGTAAAAATATGGGAGTATGGGTCCTTGGGCAGAAAGTATAATCGTATCTTTACTAAAACTCACAGCTGAAAGTGTGTTAACAGTGGCATCAAACAAAATAAGTCACTGAAGCAAGACAACCAGTTTAGCTTCAGTTTTTTCACAGGTTTTTAAATGGATCTTAAAAACCTGTGATTTCAAAAGCAATATTCTACCACATCCTTTCTTTAAAATATTTTAATAATAAACCAATGAAGTGATCATGTAACCAGATTTCTCACATTATTTTTCTTGCTTGTAAGCAATACAATTGACTGTTTGATGGCATTGAGTGTAAATGAATTCACAAACATCAGATCCTGTACCTTGATAAATAGTTAAGCTTAACAGGATACCTCAGGATCCTCTAATTGCTTCCACTGAGTGGATCAAGGGATGTTCTGTACCTGAGAAGACAGTAGGGGAGAACCTGAACAGGGAACCGGGAATGCAGCCATAGTTTCTCAGCAGGACAAGACACGCTCATGGCTGAACAGATTGGTCCCTTGTTGTGGGATAATGAATGTATGTACAGATATTTTGTTCATTGTGTCGTAACGTGTAAGATTAACTGGCATTGAAAAGGACTGGACAGCTTAGTGTCAAATGCTGAATTATTTATGTATAAGCATCAGCTGATATCAGCTCACTGATATTTAAGACCACCCAAGCTCACAACATATCAACTGTAAACCAGGTATCTTTTACTCTCAAGTCCAGACATTCAAACTCAACAATAGCAATGTCATTTTCTTCTATACAAAGTAATGTTTAGTAAAGTTTATTTGGAATCCATAGTGCTGGCCAGTGGGTTGTAGCTGTGTCTATGTTATGACAACTTTAAAATTGTCCTAGCATGAAACTGCAAAATGTTATACAATGTTTCCCTTGGTTTCTCATTTCCAACAATGAATTTAGTGAATCTCTTTAAACTATGAGATTTAAGCCATTTGTGAAATTATTGTAGATTGATCTAGCTTTGGTAGTAATTATTAGATCAATATTTCTCCTAAAAACTTCCTATACCCCACACTGGCAATCAAACTATGCAACATGCATTGTCTTTATGTATACATTTGAGAAAAATAAATAAATAATTGTCTCATAATAGCCCATTTTGAATGCCTGTCAACAATTCTTGGCTCCACTTAAAAATCATACCAGAATCACATATGCAGACTGGAAATTAAGTGACAAAGGACTACAAAATTACTGAAAGCATTTAACGCCTACAAAATTCAAATTACTTTTACGTTTTGAAAAAAAAAAAAAAAAAAAAACTAGTGATGATCAATATATTATTTTATGAAATTGACTTAAAACATATCTGAACAACACTACTAGTTTTTAATGTTGCATACCAGTAATATTCATGGGCTCTGTCTGCCCACAACTCAAAGCTGTCAGGGAATGCCCTGAGGGTAAATCTAAACTGTTATTATGGGCTCAGGATATGAAGGCGACTGCTTTCAGCCTGGCATCATGTTACATCCACGTGTGAAACTCTTATTTTGAGGTAAAACAGGAAGTAGTTTATGGGCTGCTTTGTTGTGAAGCAGTAAACTAATAAGTTCTACCCACCAGTACATTCTTACAAAAAGCGTTGAAGAAGTCCAATTTAAATAATTTATCAAGCAACATCTTGGGCATTCGACATAAAAAAAGACATCTGTAACTGTAAACCATCAGTGATGCTTTTATTTTATTTTATTTTTTTATCATCTCTAGCTTCCACTCGGCTTAAAATAAAATAAATATTTAAATAATTAGTAATATCAGAAAAGAGATCATTTTCAAATCCTGACTGACAAAAGGACCACTTTTGTATTAGACATTCATAAAGACAGTAATAGAACAGTCAAACCTAAATTTGATTATTCTACAACAGCTATGGATGTAATGTACAAATGAGTGATTTTCAAACTCCAACTCAAAAAGTAAAAATATAAATAAAAACAAGGTATTCCTAGTTTTTTAAAAAATATTGCTAACATGTAACTTTTTTATTGTGCATCATATGTTTCACTAAGCTGGATTTATGTTTATACATGTAGTATTTAAAGACTTTCATTTTGTATTAAAATGAAATCAAGGGTGATATACTTAAAATACATATTTTCAATACAGTTTCAACACAAATGGAGATAATTGGTGCCAACACAGAATTATCAGTGAGTACCTAAACCAGAGGAAAGCTGTGGAAATTAGACTCTGTAATGAAACCTGTTAACTCCAATAAGATAATAAGTGGTAAACATCCCCAGAGCCTGCTGCCAAAATTATCCCTGTAACAACTCTCAACAGAACATCATCAGTGCAAAGATGAGTATTAAAATCAGGCTTGGTTGAAAAATTACATGCTGAACCAGAAAGCAATACAGCACATCCAGTCAGGCATACCACAGCATATTTCATGCAGACTAAAATGGACTACAAATATGTAAGTGGGGTGGAGCCCTAATCACAAGTTATCCTCTCAGATTTGATTATCTGTCCTGCTCAAGATGCCCAATGAAAAATTCCTGGAATCTAATCCACATACATTAGATGCTAACAGCAGTCCTTAAGGTGCTTTGTGGTTTGCGTAAGAGAAATAAGAGTGAAGCTTTGGATCTCTTCCACTTTTCCACTGCCTCTCTAATATAGACACCCACCTACAAGATTTATCTTAAAATCAATTCATCCAGCTCATGTGGAATGGAAATGTTTGTGTTCTATATCAAAGCTCTTGCTATAACTGTGCATAAACAGCACAGAATGTAGAGGGAAAAAAACAATCTAGCACATTTTCTATGCTGATTGAAACTGCAGCTCACCTTGTTAAAAAGCGTTCTCAAAGTACTGAGGAAAACTATAAACATTAGAAACATCTTCCAGGAGAAACAAGTAATCTAAAGTAGCATCATACTATGAGTCTTGTTATAGTTCTTTCTTTTGACCTCTAATTTTTTGTAAGGATTTTAAGGGATCCTAAACCTCAGAATCGACAAATGGATTTGGAGAATATTAATAATGTAGAATATTGTCAAGAATGGAAAATGCAACAAAAGACAAAAGTATTTGTTTAAAACAAGCAGTGCATTTCTAGAGAGTCATCAAGGATAAAGAACATTATCCTAATTACAGAGGCCATTACCAATAGAAAAAGAGGTTTGAAACCAAAGAGTGTCTGCTGAAATAAACATGCTCACCTCTATTATCTTTAACAACCACTCAAAACTTTACTGAACATAGTTAGCTTCTTTTACTCATTATCTAATTAATAAGGAATTTTATGGATTAGTGAAACAAAATGTTTGGGTTCTGGGAAGTAAACTTTTACTTTGGCCTAATAGAAATCCCCAGAAGATTTAATTTGTCAGAAAGTTGAAATAAGATTTGGTTGGATATAAATATAGATGTATTTTCCTGGTCAGAAACAACCAATCAGAGCAAGGGGAAAAAAATTAGCACTGTCAATCAGTTTGTGTACTCGCTGCTCAATGTGCTAATAGTGACAACTTATCTTTACGAGAAAATTGTATAGGCAGGCAGAGTAGCTTGATTTTTCCCCACAGATTATCTTTCTCTTATACAGTCAAGACATAGAAAATAGACAATATGTAAAAAAACAAAAATATTATTTATAAAAGTTACCTACAGGAGCTTTAAACATTTTGCTCTCTACAATGTAAACTGACAACATCCAACAGACAAATGTACAAGTAATGAATTGTTTGCAAACTTTTAAAAGTTTCCAAACAAAAGGCTTGTCTTTCCAAGCCTTTATAAACATATTAAGATCTACATGAATAATACAGTCACTGCAGAACACCCAGCACAGTTGGGAGCCATAAACCAGAGCGCTCGTTATTCTCTGCTACAATTACTTGAAGCAAGCTGCCCTTTTCTATGCAACTTCCTAGTTCCAATGTGAAGGTGGGTAGAGCCCCTGTGGTTCAGAGTTACTGGGTCAGCTAGCAGTCAGAGAAAGATATTTCAGCAAACACACACCTGTTCCTTCCTGATTTCTCACACACTGACAGTGCCCTTGTCCTATGAAGTTGAAGCTAAAATTAGAATACATGAGGGAGGCAGCCTGAGGGATTAAGGAAACTGCAATGCAGTAATTCAGAGAAGGGACCTTCAGTTGGTAAATATACTTTTATTTACTGGTGGTTTATTGTGATTTCAATTAAAAAATTGACTTGATGGCATTCAAAACTCAGTTCATCTTCTTTTGAATAAAACATCTATTTTGGGGTTAGCAATATTTCTGCAATTAAAAAAGCCTTATTTTGGTATATTATACTAAGGATATTAATACTATAGCAAGTGTAACAACCTAATTTAGAGACAAGAGACAAGTTAATGAACTTTACCACAGTTTTACATAAAGCACAAATATTGAAGGGAAATGGTGACATGTATGCAAAGTGTGTGCAGATTTCTCTGTAAAAAAAGTGTTGGAATACCTCCACAAATTATTGAACCACAGCGTCTGTCATCTGAAGATAACGGTGGGTCTTTATCGGTCAGTGTGTACACAGACTATACAAGCGTCCAGAGGGAATTGGGGCCACTTTCTGTGAAAGGATGCGTGTCAGTGTGGTAGTCAAGCAGACAAAAGGACCTATCGTATCCAGAGGTTTATGTTGTAAGGTCACTTTCATTTTCTCAGGAGACACACTTAATTTTCAGGTCATTAAACAAAAGGGGGGAGTTGTTTCTCACTGCATAGCTAATGCAGGCTTATCAGGATAGTTGCCTACCATTTCTAATTGTTTGGAGTACCATAAAGCACTACACAAGTAACTAATGCAGAATTTCCAATTTATTTAATTTGCTCAAATACCTACTCAACAAAGCAAAGTTAAAGTGTGAAGTTACAGGAAAAAGTAATTGTGTTTTAATGTATTGAATTAAACTCTGTGCACTATAACATGCATTTTGGTTTTCTGCTAATTGAGATCAGCTCACTTGGGTAACACAATAGGCCAACAAAACTGCTTTATCTAGAGATGCAAAAATTATAATCTTGCTCTCTACAATGCCCATTTTCTAATGAAACAACATTGGAATAGCATTCATTCAAACCTTTCTGCCACAAATAGTGATTAAAAAGACAAAGTCCAACTATCTGTGCAAACGTGCTGTAAAACAGGATTTAAATAATTTAATCAATGACAAAAGGCTAATATTTTAAACTGTCTTGCATCTTGCATTCAGGACAAGCATAGTAAGAATTACTAAACCTGCACTGTCTGTATTTCAGATTTCTGAAATGCTGTCAAATCCAATGTGGTTTTTGACAGATGGGTCATAAAACCCCCGGATAAAACTGTACTCTACTGGTCAGTCTTTTTTTGCATCTACTTAAAAGTCTCGCTCACTACGACTCTCCTTTAGCAACAATAAATTTCAAATGTCGACTTCTTCTTTTATCTTGTCTCTTTGTTTAACTTCATTTTCAAGCACCCGACTAATATTGTAATGGCAGACAACAAGTCATCTCTGCTTAGTAACTGTATCCATACCCTAAAGTGTTTCGACCAATTAAACACGGCAGTATTGCTGATTAGAAAAAGATCAGAATTTTGAATTTCAGACCAATTGCTAAGTCTGACTGTCCTATTCTGCTCACCAGCTCATTTCTTGGCGTATAATGTGGGAAAAGCACAAGATGTCTGTGACCATACACCCTCTAAATCCAGTGCATGAACACCACAAATAGAATTTGGCATAACAGGAAGCCTGAGCTGCTTCACAGTGCACTTCTTCCCTGTTCAGAGAGATGAACTGGGAGAAAATAATAAACTAGAATGGCTCAACAGAATTCTATATTCCGTTTCAAAATAAAACCGTCCTAAATAATTAATTTCAGCTTGATTTTACATAAAAGCCAATCCAAACCAACAATCATAACAAATGACAAAGCCAACTAGAAGTTTTGATGATTATTTTTTAATCCAAGATGCTTTTTTTAACAGGTACCATGTCAGTGAATTACCTAAAATTTTGAAGATGTATAAAAAACATAAAAAGTACTTAGTGAGAGAATCCATAAAAGGAACAGAAGCAAAAAGAAAACTCTTCATACTATATTGTATTTCCACAATCAACCACATGGTGGCAGCCTTGCACACTGAATAGAAGAAACATACGGCAGATAATTCTTTACCTTGCTTTTTTACTGTTTTATTTTTACACATGTGATTTAGTCTACTGATAGTGTAAATAAATTATATTTGAGTTTCATTAACTGATGCATTTTTCTGCTTTTCTTTTGAGTTATTTTTAGAATAATCCTAATTATTAAGACATACTCATTATGACTGCATGTTTGTGTGCTCCACATGTTATAATCTCCAGATGGATTCAAAGATATGTTGATTATTGTGCTGTTGGCCATCTATATTAAGCACTGGCAGCCAACTTGTAGGACATGGACTTTGGGAGGAACCAGTTTCCAGAAAAGGCTTATGAGCCACCCGCCTACTGGGATGAGACAGACGGACCCTTCAGTTGGCCGCTCATGACTCCACATATGGCCTGCATGATGTTCAGCAATGACACCATTTCATTTCATGAAGGAGTTCTTGGTCAAGTTGTTCTATTGGTTTGAAAACGTAAAAAACTAAGATGATCTACAAACAGATTTTCTTGTCAAAAAGCTAAATCACAGCCAATTTCTGATTTTTTATGTTAAGAACAGCAGGCTACACTTTTATTATATTTTCACAGATAATAAAACAAAACAAAATCTGCTTCCCAGCAGAAGACCAGCAAATATCAAAGACATACTTTGAAATAAGATGACATAGCACCAGTTAGCACTGACAAGTACTTTTTATTCTTGATGCACACAAGTTAGAAAAACCCACTTTGGTTAGAAAAACCTTAGAAGAATAATTTACTATTTAAAATAGACCAATTGATTTACTTACATCAGGGCTCCAACACTTAACATTTACAACCAACTAGTGAGCTCCTTTTTAGAATATGTTCTCCAAAACATATTGGAGAATGTGTTTTGGAGGTCCTCAAACATACTCAAAGTCTAATCTATTAACTCAAACATTTCAATTGCATCTTTTACTTTGACTCAGCAAATGAAAACAGTTTATTTTAGATTGTAATTCTCTAAAGTGTTTTAATAAATTAGAACATAGAAGAGAGTCTGGATTTACATATGTACTTTTTCACATTGGAAACCATTCAAGGAAAATGTTGCACTTAATGTAGGGACCACATGTTCAAATAATCTCAAAATATTTTTTTATAAACAAAAAATTCTTACCAGTTCTAGCTAAAAGTGGTCTTTGTGCTACACACATAAAGACCATAAACCTCAATAATAAATAATAACATTAATGTAGGCCATTTTCCCCAACCTGAAGTAGGCTGCTTTAGACAAATACATAGACAAGTCCTGAATTACCATGCAGAAGAAATACTGAGATATACATCACCCTGCCCAAAAATTGGCACTCTTCCTAAAGGTGTGCAAAAAGCTCCACAAGTTTATACATTCCTCGAACATAGCACTATTTCTCTTATCCACACTTCAAACTATGAAAGACAAAAGAACATGTTTTTCAAATAAGTCAGAAATGCGTTGATCCAAGAAATTCAGAAATCAACTACTAGAAAATAGCTACTTGACTAAATTCACATATCTGAAGTCAAAGAAAAAAAAATCAAAAAGCTTAACATTGGAAACTCTGGGGGAAAAAAAGCTGGATGACGACCCAAGTTTTTCTTGACACCATGTGTACTGAGAAGGATGGCAACAAATTGAAAAAAAAAAAAAACAACAGAAAAACACCTTTCTGTTAAACCAGTCATGTTACAACTAATGTGAACAGCTTGAAATGGAAGTGTGTGGACTTTTTGAAACACTAATATTTTAATAATTAGCTGTCTTTTATTTGACAGGACAGAAATAAATGGGTAACAATGTGTTATGTTTCCTTTTTTTCCCAAAGTGAATGTAGTCCATCTATAGCATGACCTTGGCAACAGAAAACAAACACATTTTCAAGCTGCGTCTAAGCATTTCTACCCAGTTGGCACCAACTGTTTGGCACTCTATACAAAGACGGCAAATAGAGTGGATCTGTGGCATAAACAAGCCAGTGGGTGGAAACATAAACATTTGAGATTGTCCACTTTTTTCAGTGTTCACACACCTCAGAGGATTTATAGCAATAAAAATCACCATGATGTCTCTTGCAGATCTGTTCTACATCCCAGTCACCCAGCTTGTCTTCATATATTCAGCTCCATGTCTCCCTTTCTTGTCTCTGTGTCCACCCTCTTTACTTTGGACTACTTATTCCCTTATTATTTTCTGGCTTTGATTCCCAAGGCAGATGGTCCTTACAAGCAGATGCTCCCACCCAATCCACATGACAGAACAAACAAAGGCTGGAAGCAAAGCAAACAAACAAAATCTGCTTCCCAGCAGAAGACCAGCAAATATCAAAGAAACACTTTGAAATAAGATAACACATTTTTAGTGTAAAAGGGATAAGATTAACAACAGAACAGAGAACTCTGACTTAATATACAGTAAAATGATACAAAAAGTGCAGTGATCATTTGTATTTAGCCCCCTTTATTGTGTTACCCGTTACAACAAACCCACTGCAGCCACTGGGCTTCAAAAGTCTTTTAATTAGAGACTTTTCTGTCTGCATCTGTGTGTAATTAAGGTTTAAGAAAACATAAATGGAAAAGACATGGGGCAGAGGCAAAGGTCCACTATTCTACAGGATAACAACCATAAATAAAGCAAAACCTGGTGTCCATTTCCAGCAAGCATTAGGTGAGACCCAGGGTTCACTCTGGACGCCACTTTGTCACAGGGAAATGCAGAGACATAAAGGACTAAACTATGGACACAAAGTCATAACTAGACAACTTAAAGAGATCAATTAACCTTGGTCATGTTTTCTGAACTGCAGGAGGAAGTTGGAGTACATGGAGAGAACTCATGCATGGATAGGGAGAACCCACAAACCTTCTTGCCGACTGCACCACTGGGCAGCCCAGTTTGCCAACACAAACGTTTCAATTAAAGAACATTAAAGCCACAAGTCAAACAAAAAAGAAATATTTATGTGTAAAGAAAGTCACCGATAACAGTTTGAAGGACAGAACATGGAGATCATGAGTGATGCAGACTACAGAACTTTGTAGAAGAAAAGGGAACTGCCTTCCAAAGATGTTATGGAACTTATAATGATTTAAAAGAGTGTCAAGGCAGTGATGCAACGAACTGTTGCACCAAAGAAGCAGCTGTTAGGAACAAACCTAATGGCTCAGCAGATCACCAATAATCTTTATAAGTGGTGGTTGTAAGGCATAAAACAAATGATCCCATTACACCAAGTGGGACTTAGTGGAGACTTAGTGGAGACTTAGTTCTTTTCTAAATCACAATGATTTAGAAAAGAAAATGCAAACATCTGCTCATGTTTTTAAACCCTAAGTTTGTAGTGCTCATGATATTCCTCCCACCTAAATTATAAGAAATGCAAACGGAAAACAGAATAAGAGCAAAAAGCTATGTAGACCATACTACTGGAAGCAAACTTTGTAATAATGACTACAGATATTCAAGGGAAAAAAAGCTTAGGATATCATAAATTCACTCGAAATATATTTAACCACAACAAACGACAAAAGGCAAGACATCTTCATTTCCTCCAACTCTGTGATCCTACTGTGCACATTTACAATCTGGATTATTTATCCCTTCATGACTAATGCATTAGTTTGCAGAGCTTTACTCCTTAACAGCACTTAGATCTGCGGGTGCAATGAGTATTGTTTCTCATTTTTACAACATGTATGGTAATTGCTGGTAATGAGAACGTGCCTTTTCCCAGTAATGACTCTGAAAAAGATCTAAGAGCACAAAATAAATATCAAATCGGGTACAAATGCCAAATCTGTAATTCTTATCTTTAACACAAGATAATGGGAAGACAGTTAGGTGAGCAAATAAACATTTTCCTGAGTCAGGCACAATGGGTAGTTAACTGCCTTCTGGCTTATGTGAAACAATTGAGGAGGCTGAGGGGAAGCCACAGACTCTAACTGAGCCATCATTTTTCTGAATGAAAGCCAAGTACTGCAGAGAGGGGAAACCATCAGGGAATTAATGCAAATCATGTGTGCACATATACAGAAAAAGTACTTTAAAACTCGTTTATATCCAAATAATTTGCTGAGATTAGAAGCCAGTCAAATTATATAAAACATTACAATATAACAATGTTAAAAAATGAAAGTAGGATGTTTTATATCTTATATAACATAGGATGGCATTATTGAGTTGCAGTAGCCAATAAATATAAAAAACAAAAAAAAAATTTTGCAGTTTAGCTATGCTTTTGATTATCGTAGAGCAGCACAGCAGTGTTAATATTAAAGCTTTTTTTTTTTTTTTATCTAAAAAGAATGAGTTCTGCTGCAGTGCCCGTTTTTTTACATTAATGAGTTTCTGGGACACTGTGGACCTATCTCTGCATTTTATTATGCAAACAAGAAAAAATGCAGACACAGAGATGATGTTTATGAAGCCATGTAAATAAACAGACCCGTTCTGTCTTGACTGTGAACTAAAATGAGGCTTTATGAGGATTATAATTTCTTCTAATTCACATTTTCGTTTTTGTTTCCATTTCTACTCATATTCCACGTTCACTTAAACATGTTGCCTCAATAAAAACTTCAAGATGTCTCTTAAACACAAAAGAACCTATAGGTCATTTGTACAAAGCTGAGAAATTAACTATAACTGCAAAACAACAACTGTCACGTTTATGATTAGTTGTATTTTTGAAGTAGGATTCTGTGGGGTCCATCAGATCACAGCCTGGGCACCTTAGTTTAAATAAACAAAAATAAGTTCTCACAGATACTTTGTCCTGTTGTAAAATATGCAACTGGATCATCTATCAGTGCTATGACACGATAAAAATACAATTGTAATATTTTTGCATGAGTTGTAACAAAAATACTACAGTACTACAGCCTACAGCATGAAAAAACAACTTTTTCATGTTGTTCACACAACATGAAAAAGTTGTCTAACAGCTTGTTAATTCAAGCTGTTACCTGAATTTCCCCACTGTGGGACAATATAGGATATTTCTATTCTATTTACAAGAAATACAGGAATTAAGTTTTCACCAGGATTTTAACCCATTAAGATGGACCTATAAGACCAAAAATGGATCTGCTTAACAGAGAACGAAGATGATAGGCTATTTAAGCATGTAATTATTTGAAAAATACTGTTGTATAAGGACACTGAGGGTGTTAGCTTCTGTTTGTTGAAGGAACTTTATGGCTCCTCCAATCAAGCTGCTCATATTGTTGGCGCGTCATCTCCTAATTAGCGTTATTACTCACAGCTGTGTCCTCCCCGCTTCAACCCAGAGTTTGTTTTTTTTTTTTAAAAAGTCAGTTCATGAAGCTCCATAAATTTAACATGTGCCTATTTATTTCTTCAGAGAAGGCAAAAGTCCAGAGGTGACAA
Source organism: Poeciliopsis retropinna (assembly GCA_010277075.1). Taxonomy (NCBI): domain Eukaryota; kingdom Metazoa; phylum Chordata; class Actinopteri; order Cyprinodontiformes; family Poeciliidae; genus Poeciliopsis; species Poeciliopsis retropinna. The sequence continues at coordinate 8,382,949 of VMRM01000019.1, forward strand.
AAATTGATTGAAAAAAAGGAAATAAACCGAAATTTAGGAAGCAAATAACAACAAAAAAGATCAATTTAATATTGCCTGTCAGAAATTTAAAAAGAAGGAAGTTAACTGGTATTATTAAAAACATGTACTTTAAATTAGTTTAGAAATTCCAATTCTTAAAAAAAAATAATAATAATAAATAGGCGAAAAGAAAAAAAAACTTTCCCACAACGAATCGTCTTACACGAGGCAATATTAAAGTGGCTGGTGTCTGACAGGCTTCTATGCCAAACTAACTGCATGCCTAGAGCCAGATAATAAATCAATAAATAATATTCATAACAATGGCAGAGGGGTTAAAACATGCCACATCTGTCCTACCAGTTGATGAAACCGCAGCATCCACACGGGCAGAAACCGTCGCCACTCTCTTTGCATCCATTCCAGAGAGGAGAGGAAACTGGTTCCAGTGGAAAATGTTTTGTTCCTAAGCCACGGGAGCTTTAACCAAGCTGAAAGTGAGGGAGCGGATGAGAGACGAGGACTTCTTGCTGCTCGTTCCTAACTCAAGTTTCGTTGAGAGGCGCGTGTTCGTGCACGCGGGTCTCTCAGACACGAGCGAGAACAGGCACGCGTGTACACGTTGGAAGGTGATGACGTTGGTTGGACCGGAGACTCGCGTTCTTGGTCAACTGTAAGTGAAAACGTTGTAAAAAACCACTTTTAACCTTAAATTGCAGGTGCAAGAGAAGTAGTCTACCAGCTGTCGACATCCAGAAACTAAAAAGTCGTCAGTTTTCAAGCATTGTCACATATCTTGACTCCGTTAAATCATTAATATGATTTGATCTAAATATTACAGCTGTGTCTAAACCAAGAGGGTTCAAAGTTTGAGTCGTGGACCATTTGCAGCTCCTGAACTCGTTCTGAGTGGCTCCTGGGTCCAGTTCCAAAATGACACAAATTTGACACTCCAGCACAAATTGATGCAGATGGAAGCTTTTGATATTTTTCCATAATGGAAAAGTATTTAAGTTTTTATAGCCAATGGTTTATTGTAAGTTGCTGCACAAATCCACAAAACCTCACTCAAAAGCAGTCTTCAGTCCACCCAAATCTATGTTTTATTATTTTATTAAGCTAGATAAATACAGCATTCTCAAATAAAGAGTTACCAAAATTCTGTAACTGTGAATAAGCAAAATTTGTTGCTATTTCACCCTCACACCTCATAAATTATGGCTAAAACAAACAAACAAAACTTTTGGTCTGTGAGTGCTTAATTTGACGACCTTGGCACCTGTGACAAAAGTTTTGGACACCCCTGGATTTTGCCACATTGACCAAAATCATCCAAGTACTGGCTGGAATGTCAGACATGTTTGTCTCAAAATAAAAAAAGGCAAGCCAAACTTTTCAGGTCCACTATTCTCAATTTTCTTAGTCTAGAATCTTTATTTAGTCAATTATAAGCGACAAGAACTGACACAGGTCACATCTTCTTTTCCAAACCCCCAACATCTGATAAATAGAAGACAAATAGCTTGTGTTATACCTGTTTTTTTTGTTGTCTTTTTTTTTTTTCCAATTTTAAGATTTGTTTGACTGCATCTTCTTTGAAAGTTAAGTTAAAATATTGTCCTTAAAATTAGTTTTGGTTTGCTCTGTTTACAAATGATGTGGAACTTCTGAAGGCACTTTTGTATGTGATTTGGGTTGGACACAAATATATGTGAATACTTTGTGCTGCCTGCAGCCAGTTTCCAGAAACTTCTGTGATTATTTTCCATGGCTAAAAGAAGAGATGCATTTACTCTCTGCTTTGAATTTATTTGTTCTTTAGCAATCTTTGGTCACAATGTTCTACATCACTTTTCCCATTCAAGTTTATTCTTGAAAGCTACTCCTTGCTGAAACTATCCAAAGCAGTTGTATCCTTTACCATATATTAAATACATGCATATCTATTGCAGTGTTTGTTTGGCATGCTGCAGGCTGTATTAAACCCAAACTATGCTTTTGAGACCACCAAGTGGGTCTTTTAACTGTGTTTTCATCACAAATCTTTAGAGGCCATCTCAACATACTACTACTTTCGAGGGTTATATAATTCTGCACCAAACAATTCCTCTGGGTGCCGCCTATCGAAGAGGGGATTCTGTATAACAGTTGCTACAGGTCATGCACAGTCAGTGCTTCGTAATCTCACTTCGTAATCACACTGGCTTTTTCCTGTATACACACACGCACGCATGTTTGCATGGCTAACTTTGTGGGGACTTTCCATTGACTTCCATTCATTTCTACAGCCTAAACTTTACCCTTATCCTAACCCTAATCACTACATACCTAAACCTAACCAAAACTCAATTCACTCCTTTGTCCTAAATCTGACCCCTAAGCCAAAAAGAGTGCTTGTGGAGGCTTCGGTCCCCACAAGGAGCAGTGGGTCCCCACAACGTACTATGCGTCAGGAAAAAGGTCCCCACAAGGTATTACAAAAACGCGCGTGCACACAAACGGCGTTATAAGCAACAAATTACATAAGTTGATGGAAAGAAGACTTAACATTGGCTCGAAACAGCAAAGAATAAAACGTTGCTCTAGAAAGACGAGCCTGGCATGCTTCTTGGTAAATCAGCTGTCAGCTGTTCTAATGATCAAAGCATTTTTCATGAACACTGCACATATCCATCTTGGCAGCCAAAAACAGTAAATGCAAATGATTGTTTAGCTCCGTCTCCCCAGAGTACCACAAAACAAGAGAGGTTTCCGTCAGACAGTAAAACTTGCTCTGTTCAATAAAACACAGTAGACGGCTTTGGACAAACAGGAAGCTATTTATTCAGCAGATCCGACTGGAAACAGCTGACGTTTCTAAAATAAAATCATAAAACTGTAGCTTCATCCTTGTTCTGGCCTTGATGAGCGTTTCAGCCTTTGATAGTAATTTTTAGACATTTATTTCTGGAATATGCTCTCCCATATGCAGATAAGAGAATGTGAAGTGTGCCTTTTGAACTCATCTGCTTCATATAATCAGGTGAGGTGAAGACTCCTTTAACACTTGGAAGTAAAGAAACATCTTTACTTGTAGACCAACACATTTGGCAGTTTGTAATGACCTTGATGAATGCCACAAAACCAAAGATGATCTACAAATAAAGGTCTCATTGCTGGAATCTTTGATCCTTTGTTATTAAAGAAGGCCATGAAGTGACTGTTTTACACTTAAGATCAAACATTTCAGATGAGGAGACCTAATTTAAAGAGACAGCTTTCAGTTTATCAGATGTGTGTCGATGAGAAAGGGATATTATTGTCTGCAGCTGTCACTCGTATTTCTTTTGAGATGACTATAAATATCTGAGCACCTGGACAGAAAAATGAAGCCAAATATGTCGAGACAGACTGGCACAGGTAGAATAATGGCAATAGAAGGACATTAATGAGGACACATGGAGATGAGAGATTAGCAGATGGCTTCATGTCATAATTTCAAGGCAGTGTGTGAGTGTGTGTGGGTTACACTTGCACTTGAAAGTGAACTTTAATGCAATAAAAACAGCTTGCCTATTTAGGTCAAGTGAAATTTTGAAGTCTATTTTTGTAGTGAAATGCTTTTTTTAGCCATCTCACTGTAAACAATTTGCATTTAAAATGTCTTGGACTCCACAGTCCTGCATATACACAAGCATAATTTTGATCTAATGACTACTAGAAGTAGAACCCCCGCCTGCAAGATCACCAAATGAGCATCTATTTCTGTCCTCAGCTGTGACGGTGTCCTAAGTTTAATCATGATATATTTGGGCTTGCACAAGGTCTCTGCAGTGTATTTAATGAGGAGACGGTGCTGATATTAGCATGAATAACTTTGATTCATCACAGAGCACAGGTAGAATAGGAACGCAAGATGGCTTTATGAAAAATTTCCGAAAAAATAAATACGTTCCAGCATTAGATTGGAGGAAAGGCCATGATAAGGTGATTTTACGGTCAGGCATGACGGATGATCAGAGAAGACACGATTTACAACCGAAACCTGGACGATTCCATTACTCAACACGGCACTTACAGACAGCTTTCCTGCTAATAAGTCCTTCTGACGAATTAATCAGCCTGAATGGAATCAGACTAGACGGTTAGGGCATTAATCTCATAACAGCTCACAGCTGAGAGTGATCATAGAAGCCATTTATACTGTCATAGTGCAGGGAACGTCCTCCACAAGTAAAGTCGTGGTAAAAAGAAAGCATACCGATTCATTTCTAGGGTTTTACATATCAAGGCATAACCTACCAGGTTCTAAAATTATTAAATTCTAGCTTGATTTAATTTTGTCGGAGGAGATGCGACAAAATTATTACCAAAAATGTTTTGGCAGTTTTGGTCGCCCATTTGTCTGCGAGGGGTTTGGTTGTTTGAAGTCCATCAATCAGGGATTATTCACAAGTATGAAGCATTAAATCGACGTTGATCGGAAATCGTTGTGAAGATGGATTGCTCAAAGGAACTGCAAAACAGTAAACAAACTACCTCCGCAGTGGTGGAGGGGTAGTGATGTGGGCTAATTTTTGCAGTCATTAAGTTGAACATAAGCTCCAAACTTGGCTGAATCTGGATCATGCAATTAATGAAAATGCAGAACAAGAACAAGAGACCAAAAAATTCTCAACATTGGTTTGGTTTATTGCTACTATTGGTGTTTTTCCCCTATAAGAAACTGAATCACAAAGAGTGTGATGAACATATTTTTGTACAGCTGAGGTTAGATTGAAATTTTGTTTTTAGAATCCGTTTAAAGCCAGATAACCTTCCATATATGTGAAGTCAGATGTACTTTCTTTAAAGAGTTAAGATTAAATGTTTTCTTTATCCCACGCAACCGCCTATGAAATGCAACAAACAACTTTTGAAAAGCAGGTTTGATACAAATTTCTCAATAACTTGATTCCATTACATGCCCCTTAGCACCACCATTAGAAAAATAACAAACAATGTTACTATCAGAATGCTTGAATTTCAAATATTTCAAATGTCTTTAGTCCAACATTAAAAAGCATCCTGAGGTCTAATGAAATGAGCAGTATGACTGAGGTTTGCAAAACATCTAAATGAACCACAAGGCTTCAAGAACAATGAGCTTTAAACAGATGAGACCAATATGTCCATCCATCCATCCCTTTTTTTTTTTTTAACTCTTGTCCCTAGTGGGGTCGGGAGTTGCTGGTGCCCATCTCCAGCTACATTCCGGGCGAGAGGCGGATACACCTCTCGCCCGGAACGTAGCGAGAGGTGTACCCGCTACGTACACCTCACTGGCGACCCTGGACAGGTCGCCAGTGTGTCGCAGGAGACCAATATGTATATTTGTTAATTTCCCCTGGATCTATTTCTACCAAAATCAGCCTTTCAGCACAAACACCTCACATGCACTGTCGAACACAAACCGGGACAGTTATGATTTAGCCATCTCCGAAAAATGAAGCATGCTTATTAACCCCCTTTAAATGCTTCTATCCCCCATGAGGAAGACATCAGTGTGAATAATTGTATTTCACAATGTTTTCCTCCCTACTTTAAGGCATATAAATCCAGTTTGAAATCAAATATAACCATGTGTTTTAAGTTTTTGTGGTTAAATGTTTGAAAAAGCCTGTGCCTAATTTGCAAATAAACCCTCCCCATCTGAAAACTCACCAATTATCTCAGCAGACGGTCGCTTAAAAGTCCACAAACATTGAAAGCTAATTAAAAGCTTTACTCCATATGTCAGTTCTGTAAGCTCTACTTTTTTCCCTTGTTAACACAGATGAAACTAAAAATAGTCGGTATGTCCTGGAGACATAAAACTCCCCAGTTACAATCTGCAGCCTGTTCTTCCTTGCAAAGGTTTATTTCTACATCAAATAAACATGTTGCCGCCAAACATCATGACCAGAATGCAGGTAACTGTATTCATCTCAGTGCCTTTAAAAAAAGAGAAAAAAAATTGTAAAAATTTGTTGAAATATAACTTATTCAAAAATCAATTTTCCCCATTAATCCCAGACTTCCAAGTGATTATTTTGTCAGATGATCTCAAGTTCTTTCACTACTTTTAGGCACAAAAGCTTCTTGGTTGTCATGGCCTCTCTACTGTCGAGCTTTGGACAAACGCAACAGATAGTGGAGCGTCAGAATCCTGCCAATAATTTGAAGAACGCTCGTTGATGCCTAGACGGAATCAAAGAGCCTGTCACTAACCAGGGCGTTAACTGCACTTTTCATAATTCAAAAGTCTTATTATGGCTTGTCGCGTCTAGGATGGCTGGGCAATAAATCTTTGCCAGGGTGAAATATGTGTTTTATTGTGTCGTTAATGAAAAATTGAAACTACAGGAGCCGTGACGTGTTTGCGCATCTGCTGTGACTAAAATCAGCAGTGGTGGCCGATCAGGTTTCACATGGGCATGATCATCAGCCTGACCTGTGATTCTTAGGCTCGGAGGTTGAGAATTTGGTCAAAAGTAGCATCTGCAGCAGAATACGTCTAGTCTTTTAGGGAGTCTTTTAGATCTAGTCATGTTTTTCCAATAAGGTGGAAGTCATCTTTGGGAGCTCCATCACCCAAGTAATTAGTTATTCTTTCAAGAACTAAAGACATTAGTTCTTGAAAGGAATCGTAGCAGTTCTGTTTTCTTTATGCCAATTTGTTCAGTCTTGGACAGTGTCTCTCACCCTCCCATGCATGAAGCTGTTGCAGAACTGCTACATCCTATGTGCACAAAGCAGCGTTATCAAAGATCCCTCCTACAGCTGCTGCTAGGATCACCACTGCTCCCAACTTAATTCTTCACATATCTGCCGTTATTTGCAGTTTATCCCCATTTCTACTTGTCTGTTGGATTTTAAGCACAACTATGCATATAAACATTTTGTATGTTTTTCTAAATGGTCCTACTCATCCTGGTCTTATATTGTGAATCTGTACTCTTTTTGCCTTTGTGTTTTTTGATCAAAGGTCCAAAAAAAAAAAAAAAAAAAAAAGGTTTTCTTTTTTTAGTTTCAACAAAAACTGAAACGGCTCAATTGGCATTTAATGAAAAAAAGGTTTTCTTTAAAAAAAATAAAGGACATTGTGGATGTGTAATTTCACCACTATTTTTTTAACATGATTGTTTATAAAACTTGAAAGTTTTACAAACTTCACTGATCGACAAGCACTTGAGTTTCAGCATTTTCCAGTTCCGATCAGCTAAAGCTTTTATTATTACCTGGTTCATATGAGAAAGGCAGTTTGGTTCATAAGGCTGAAACACTGCCACCATGACATCAGTCAACAGGTGTTCGGGCCTCCCTCTGTCTAGGATGGCCAGAACAAAGACAGCTGACCTCAAGTGGTGTTGAAAATCAAGTCAGCTCCACGGTCTCTGTCAGAAAAACAACCAGTTTAACTGAAATGATGCCACAGGTTGTTAATCACTTCGCCCTGGAAAACAAAACTGTTCAAATGAATCATGAAAATCATAAAACTGATGGCATTTTACCCCTTAAATTTATGCTTTCAACCACCTGACCAGAACTGGCTATATCCAGCGTGAGATTTAAATTAGCTGCTGTTGGAATAGTAAATCAGGAACACGGTGCTCCTACAGCAAAAAGTGACGCTGATTCCTGTCAAATGCTGCCGTGACTCATTCGAGCGAGACCCAGGTTCAAGCAGGCCTGCTGCTGCGGAGGACACTTGGAATGAGCTGCAGGAGAAGGAAGACGGCTCGTCTCTCATTATCTTCTCTTTTCCCTGCAGCCTTTCCCTGCCCCAGAGAGTCAGCTGTCAATCACATCCTGAGGGGAAATGAAGTCGGCTGGAGCCCAGACCGCACAGCGATCTCATCGGCTCCCTCAGCAGGCATGGAGAAAACACCTACGGATGGCCAACGTTGCTGCTGGTCGCAATTAAAGTGCTGCATCGCTGCGGAGACGGGAACCCGAGGCCACCTGAAGGTCAGTGAGGAACCCAATTACCAGCTTGTCATGTCCTGATGGGAGGAGAGCTGAAGAGCTACGAGTCCCAGAGGGACAAAGGATGAATGTTTGTGATGTTGCAGGAATAAAAAAACTTTTAAATAAGTAAATGAAACCATTTTATTACTAATCCTGGAAGCAAAAAGCATGAGGGGAAAGACATACAGTCTCACTTACAGAACTCTCAAATTAACAGTGTTGGATTAAAAGTTATAAAAAAATAAAACATTTACAAAAGCATATCTACAAGGACAGCTCAGTGGCAGCTTTCTTGCTAATTTCCAATATTTTCTTTGAAAAAAAGTCAACATAAGAGATATTTCACAGTTTCAAGGCATGAGGGTTTTATTTATGCAGTCCTCTGGAGGGAAACTGTTGCTACACAGTAGTTTCATGTTTCCACAAACCTGTTTTTATGCAGGCGCTGTCACCGTTCACTAAAGGCACTGCTTGTCCATTTTTTCTTAGCGTGCCATTGTTCTGAGTGACCAGGTTGAGTCCGTACCACTTGCTGCTTTTGTTTTCTGATTCTGAGCTCCCTGGCGGTGGTACGGCGTCTTTACTGGCAGCTGGTGACCCGGCGGGAGCCGCCTGCTCTGCCTCTATGCTCACGGCGGTCTCGTTCTCGAGAAGAGCGCCACTTCCTTTCTCGGAGAAGCGGGAGCGGCGCGGCAGACTGGCGCTGTCGCTGCTGTCCTGCTGCAGCTGGCTCTGATGACGCTCTCTGTAGGCCATGTACGCCGCGCGGCGACTATTGCGCGCCGCCATGTCGTAGTAGTGGTGCCGCCTGCTGGGGGCACTCTGCACGCTGCCCTCGACGCTGGTGGGCACGTCATAGGCATACTCTCGCAGCACAGTCAACCGGCTTGCCCTGTGCGTTCGCGCTCTGTTCTTCTGATGTCTGCTTGTGCTTCCGTTAGCTGCCGGATTGCTAATGATGCTCAAAGGGCGGAACTGCACCTCCACCGGTGCGACATGCATTTTGATTTCATTGTCTAATGAATGCTCGGTAAGACTGTTGTCCAGAACAGCCGTGCCGTTGGCTGTCGCCGGGGCCGAGGCTGCCTTGCACTGAGCCGCCTCCGCATGCAGGTTGGTCAGCTTGCTGCCGTGGCCGGAGTTCCGAATGCTCGGGGCGCTCCTGTTGGTGTACGAAGAATCTGCGCTGCTGTGGCCGCATTTTGCTGACTCGCCATCAGGCTTCTCAGCCACCGCCGTCGACATCACAGCGATGCCCGTCTGAGGCAGAAGGACCTCCTCTTGCGCCGAGTACGCCCGCCTTCCACAGCAACAGACCTGCAACCAGAACTGCCTCATGTCCTGTCTGTTGACACAGTGGTGTGCCATCATGAACGCCCCGAGCGCCAGCGCAGTCAACCCAAAGAGGCAGGTGAACGCCATGTCAAAAGGGTGATCCTGTGATACCGCCATGGCGCCGAACACCCACAGGCCTGAATACAGACCTAAAGCCCCCACTGCCCCGATCAGCTGGGCGGTGAAGGTGTGCTCGTTCTCCAGGGCCGAGAGGGGCACAGCGTGGGGGGCCGACGCCACGGAGGACGATGCCACGGAGGACGACACCTCGTTCGGCTGAAGCTGCGTGACAAGGGGGTGGGAGAGGCTGCTGGGACCCTCGGGCGTGGCCTCGCTGCCGGCTGAAGTCAGATGTTGCTGCTCTTCACTGGACTCCTTCAGCTCATAGCGCCGCTCAGGGTGTCGGCGCACCTGCAGCAGGATGCTGAGGAAGTACATGCAGTCCACAAAGACGATGAACCCAGCAGGTCCATAGAAAGCCCCGATGCTCGGTTCCCAGGCCATCCAGCAACTAAAACGGAAGAAGACCGGCAAGACTTAGACACCTGACAATTTCTTTTATTTTTATTTAAATATAGAGTTCAGATCAAACGAACAAGTTGGCAAAGAAAATCCAAACTTCAGATCTAAAATAATTTCAGTGCTTAGTTTTTTGTTTTTTTCTATGCAAGTTTTGCCTCCAACTCTTTGCAGGTATTATCCAGTCACGTTTAATGACAAGAGCTGAAAGTCTTTCTCATGCAAGAAATTAATTAAACTCTAAAGACTCCAGGACAGATTTCTCAATTAGTCAGCCATGGTGTCTGATCAGAACAGCTGCCACAACAGGGAGCAGTGGCGTGTTGCCTGAATGCACATATCATTAACAGAACTCCATAATCGGAACTTTGGGGAATAACATTCTCCCTCCCTCATATAAAAATCTGCACTATTCTCAAAAACAATGCAGTCGTGGTTGTCCTAATAATAGATCTCTGGAGGAGTAGTGGTTTGAAGTGCTTCCTTACTAAATGCTGATGTCCAAATTTAATGGCAAAATTTCCATAAAGCACAAGCTGGGAATTTTTATTGCAGTGTGCTAGATCCTACTCACTATGGTGAATATCTTTGGCTGCCGTAGTTTTTTATGTTCGCTGCAGCAGTGATTCCACAGACAATGATGGGTATTCCTCCACCGATTAGGTAGAACCTGGAAAATAATGCCAAAAAGGAACATTTCAGTGTTTGGATTTTCATAACAGGTCAGTAATGTCTCAAGCCCTTTCTAACAAGAAAACATGTTACAGTTACACATGGTTATATAAATTACACTTATATAAATGCAGTAGGGTTATTACACACATACTTGTGAAGGAGTTCTTCACAAGACTCAAATTTAAAATTCTTGGTAAATATTCTTCCAAAATGTACGTATAAAGGAAACTATTCCCACTGAACTTGTACAGTGGCTTCAGATTTGAATAAAGAACCTGAAATAAACATGAATGAGAAAAAAAATGATGACTGGATAAATGGACCTATATCTATCCATATATGGACAAATGGATTATATGGATACATTAATGGATCCATATAATGGGTTCCATCCATTATATGGATGAATGGATGAAATCCAAGAATTGAATGGTTTGATCGAAATATGGACGAATAGACCGACATGGGAAAAGGGAAATCTAGTCTGAAAAACAAAATACTTTTCCAGAACACGAAAATAGTAAAATTCCAAACTTTCCTATCCTGCCCACAAACTCTGCTTTCATTTTTTATAGGCGTTAGAAACAAACCTGAGCATCGGTCGTGGGGGTGGCGGTGGCTCGTCCAGCTCCTCGTAGCGTTTTGCTTTGCGCGTAAGTTGCTTGTAAATGTTGCGTGCCGTAACGCCCACCCAAAGGGCGGTAGCCAGAGTGGAATAGTGCAACAGAATACCCACCTGGAAGAGATTAGACTGCAGTGTCACGTATGGGCAAAGCAGTTCAGTGAATTTATAACATCACAGTAAATTCAACAATCAGTGCTTGAACCCTAAATAGGGACATCAGAAATAAGCTCACAATAAAAGTTTGAGTGGAATTCAATATTTAAGTTGAGTTTATTTATTCAGCACAACTTTTACAAGCACTTCAAACTGGGAAAGACAAAAAAAACAAACAAACATGTTTAAGTCAGGCAGATTTAAACATGTTGGATACATTTAGATTTACATTATGTCAATAAAAACCGACAAGAACATGTCTAATGGCCAAAACTTGCCCATATCTTCATTGGCTCGATGATTCAAAATCTGACCAAACAGAAAAGGTTCAGATGCCTAAAACTGATGGGTTATTAGTAAAAAAGAGCTGCTAATAAATACTCTAACAAGTTATCTAAACAAACGGAGGAGCCCAGTAAATGCAGGGTATATCAGCTGTAGAAATTTTCTTAAGTCTGCTCTGTTTCATTTTTAGAAGAACATATGATTTTGCAGAAGTGAAATAACAATAACACTCTTTGAAAAGAGATGCAGGCTCACCTCTAGCCAAGAAAACGCATCTCTTACTGAATTCCCCATGTTTCATAAGATCAGTTATCTTAGCCAATGGCACTTTTTTTTCCCTCCCAGAAAACATCTAAATCCCTGGTTCTTTTATGACTGTCGATCACGAAGCTTGAAAGAAGAACACTGAGAGTTGGAGTTTGAAGTGCGGAGGGAATGACGATTCCCACTTACCGCTTGGCAGACACTGGGGTATCGTGTCTGATTGATGCCGCCTACAAAAACCCCACAGGTGAGCGCCATGTGAAAGCAGAGGTTAACCAGCATGTGCCAAAACTTGCGACTCACACGAACAGACCTGCAAAAAAACCCCAGAAGCATCCAATTTTGTATGCTCTGAATGTTTGCACACTTTTTCACATTACAACCACAATAAACCTTTTTTGCACAACTACAATAACCATTACAAAATTATTTTGCCGTTTACCTGTAATGGTAGATGTAACTGATGATGATTGTGATCAGGCAGAGGAGGAGGATGACACTTGTAGCGTAAATGACTGGATGTAACGGCTGGATGCTTGGAGAGAACTGTTCGACAGTGTTCAAGTCCTAAAACAGAGAAGTATGGAGAAGCTTCAGCTTTCATTCACATTGTGTATGAACCCTGGAGGCTATTCTAGCACTAACTACTAATGGCCACTAGAGGGCGAGACAATGTATAAAATTATATGAGTGACTCTGATCCTTTTAAACGAATGAAACGATATGGGGGCAGCTCCGCCTACCATGAGCAGACCGTAATTGCCCAGAGAGTTGCAGGACATGGTGGTGAAGTTGTCGTGGTTCTCCAGGATGCGGCAGCCCTCGCTCCTCCACCCTCCCTGATCCCCAGCCAGGCTGAAATTCCAGAGGGCGGAAACAGCGTCGGAGCCGCGAGCGAAGCGCCGCAGGGTGATGTTGATGGGGGTCTTCAGGGAACGTAGAGAGATGCCGTCTGATGGCGGAGAGATTTACGGGGTCAAAATTGTCTGTTTTAGATGATGCGTAATTTTAAAGTTCCCCAAGACTGTATATACAGGACTTGCCCATCTTTGCCATAATGACAGGCGTGGCCACATTCCTCTTCTTCCCTCCGTCAGCCAGAAGGGAGGTGTTCCCAGTAGAGGGAAAGAACTTGCCGTTGCGGAAACCGAGCAGGTAGAGCTTGTAAACGTTATCGTCCGTCTGCCCAGGAGTAACAGCCTGACTGAAGAGAGACCGCGGGAGCTGCAGCAAAGCCTCCACTATGGTGCTCTGTTTGGACACAAACATATTTTAGAGAACGCACCCCGGGCTGGGCGTCTTGGACGCCCAACAGGACACAAACACTGTGGATATTTCTGATGGAAGCTGACCTTGTAGAGGACGGAGGCGAAGGACCCGGTGGTGTTGCATTTGAACGTGAGCTGGCGATCGTGGCCTGGCAGCCGCTCTGGGCTGGGCCTCTGAAACAGCATGCAGGTCATGCCGTTCCAGTCGTTGACCCTGACCGTGTGGGCCTCCAATGCAATGTTGGGGGACGTCTGAGAGGACGACAGGAAAAACTAAATGCTCATCTCCATCAACAAAAACCTGGTGAATGTTTTGGTGCTCGTTAGTGAGGCCAACCAGGGAGAAAGCCTGCGCCGTGGCCAGACGGTAGACGGATATTTTCTGTAGGCATGCGATGATGCGGCTGCATGCCATGGCGTCACGCTGGGCCAGCCACAGCACTCTCTCATCAGCCAGCATCAGGTTGCTGGCCATGTTGACCATCACCTCACCCAGCTGGGAAAGTGAAGAGGAGAAACTATAAATCTCATCAAGAACACAGTCAAACCTTTTCATTGTGACACAATCCATTCAAATAGTTCTCCATCATTTAGTTGGGTTTTATGTAGTAGGCAAAAACAAAGTGGTGGATATTTGTGAAGTGTCATCAAAACGCTATCAAAATCCAATACAATCAACTACCTTCAGAAGTCATCTAACAGGTAAACTGAGTCCACTTTTCTTCCCACAGCATTATCATCCACAACAGTTTGAAGATACTTGGATGACAGGAGTTATGACAAGATTTATTTTCCATTTGAGATAAATAAAGTTTTTTTTAAAATTGTCCAGTAAGACTGAGGCAAGGCTGTTGTTTATTTCACAATGATGTACTACCTTTTCAAATGTCTAAAGATGAGATGAACAAGTTCAAAAGAGACTGTATTTCAAAACTACATGTCAAAACAGACTTGACGTTAGAAAGTCTAACCAGCTTTAAAAAATCTTTTCAGTGTTTTTGACCTCCAGCTGACTTAAAGCCAACAGCTGCTTTGATCAAATCTTGTCATCAACTTACATCTTTAAACTTCTCCACAAAATCGCCAAACTTCTCAATCATTTCAGCCATGAAGATGATGTCCATCTTGTCTGACAGGTTGGCAGCATCGATCGTGTACACCAACAGGCTTTGAGCTTTGATTACAACATTGGTCTCGTTTAGAGGCATCTGTCAGAAACACAAAAAAAAGTTGATTCAATGCGTAAACAAAAAAAAGGAAAGAAAAGGGAAAGAAAAATAACAGCAGGATACAAACCTGGTTGATGACATGGAGACCCCTGGTGACCTCTTTTTGAAACTGACACTGGGAGTAGTCGCCCTCCGTCCACAGCCCCTCGGGGCGGCAGTGACGCCACGCCTGTCGTTCTTCACTCGGGATGCCCGAATAAGCCCGTGCGCTGGATGTCGGTAAGTTGCAGGGAAGGTAGGCTTTGATTCCTGCCAGAGTGCGGGGCCACCTGGATAAATTAAACTCTAGTCAAACTTATCTGTGCAACGTTTTCAATTTCCTCTTTCTAACCCTCATTTAAATTACATTTTACTGTGTATAATGCAATTGTCGTTTTCACGTCCAGCCACCAGGTGGCACTGCTGACAAAGCAACAAAGATGCACTCATATGGCAACATGTCAATGCTTTGATACAAATGCATTCAAATATATCGAACTTGACTTGACTATTAAACTTGAACCTCGATTAATCAGTTTTTTTCTTTGCAGTAAATTCTTATTCTGGGCTTTCAATGGACCTGAACAATTCCTTTCCAATGAACGATTACAAAGGACACCTTTAATCATAGTTAAAGCATTTTCTCATGCTTCTCTTAATTTAACTTTGGTCATCTTGATTAAATTAGACCACCATGTTTATAAATCTACAGATTTGGGACCAATTACATTTATTTAATATTCTTTAAAATGCAGCCTGTGATCTTGATCACTTTGATCACAGATTCAAATTCAAAAACCTGATCTAGAACCCAAAGGCAGTGAAATTCATCTGTGTGCTTTCTGGAACTAAGAGTCAATGGGTTGGACAACTAAGAAAATCAGAGATAAAAAGTTAATAAAAACATATAAAAAGAATAGTGTCAAGAAAACGTTTTCTTTGCTCCAAACTGATCAAGGACTGGAAAATGATAGAAGCTACTTCTATACTTTTTATTACGACTCTGAAAGTATAACCTTCACTCCTCCAAACATTCTTTCTGTTTTTATGGACATTCAGGTTAATCTTTGCCTCATCTGACCATAATACTGAGCTCCAGAAGGGCTTTACCAGATCCATGTGGGAAACTAAATGTTTGAGTCAAGATTGAAGACACTGCTTTTTAAACGAGACGCTTTTTAATTTAAAATTGACTTCTTTGGGGACAGAGGCACTGCAGTTTACAAAAGAGCTGTGTGGTTGCTGGGTTGCTACCAAACATCCTAACCAGTATCTTTTCATCAGGGGTTCGTTGTTTGTCTCCAAGCCCTTTGCCAAGTGGTGATGTTTCTGAATAACTTGTACTTCCATCTAAAGTTGCTTAGCTCAAAGACTTTCCCCAATCTGTACAAATCTACAATTTTCCATCGTAGTTATTCATTGAGCTCCTTGGACTTTCACATTGATCTTAGTATTAGCCAATTCCAAGAATGATTTTCATGCTAGTAAAAAGTCAAATTAAAGGACGCACAACTTATCAAAAATAAACGTTTTTGATACAGTCCTGGTTGTCCTGTTTGATTTATTTATTTTTTTTCTAAAAATGTTTATTATTTTTGATAAGTTTCCTAAAATGGAACAGTTCAAATAATTCAGTAAAAGCCACAAAACTGTATTGGACAGATAATAGCTCTTTATAGTTCAACACTAAATTCAAGTTAGTGACAGTGTGACTTTTCAATATCTACCTGAATTCTCCTTTGTTATTGGAGATGCGTTCAGAATCGCAGTACTTGGCAGTACTTTGCAGCACCATAATGTGCACAGTCCTGGTTGTGTTCCCCCGACTGGTCCGGACTCGACATTCCCAATCCCCCGTGAAACCAGGCTGGATGTTTGAAATGGTTAAGGCACTGATTGGAAAAATTGGAACAGAAATTAGATGTTCATTTGACTTACAAATGCTTGGCAAACGTGGACGCAAGTCTTACCTGGCGATAAGGGAGCAGTTCTGCACAACGCGCTTCTCTATGAAAATGCCCTGAGCAGCATCTGGCTTTACCATGCGTCCGTTTGGTACCAGAGGACCTGCATGTCCTCAGCCACAAGGGAAGCCTGACACTGGAACGGCAGGCTGTCCCCCTGGAAGACCACCTGACGCTGGGACGGAGTTAGCTGGAAGGAGGGCAGCTCCAGCGGAGCATCTGGAAACAAGCAAGGAGCCGGCCAGTAAATCAACGTGAATTTTAAAGGCTTTCCACACATTTTTCATATCAACATAGCAGACAATACCAGACTGTTTTTTAAGCATAAATGCAAAGTGTAAGGGAGGGAGAAACAGTTTGGCAAACGTGAACATGTCTAGAGCTGGGAAACACCAAAATAAAACAAAAATAAATACATTTTCTTAGTTTGGGCAAACAAAAGACAAAAAGAATGAAAGGAAAATGAAGATGAATTTCTGTGCATTTCAAAGCTCCTTATGATTCATGTCAGGAAACGAGTTCTTTGTAAATCTGTGTCATGTGTTTTATAATCCCAGAAGGAGGCGAGAGCCAAACTGATAAGACATGAGCAGGTACAAACAAAGGCAGCGCCGGCCTGGGCAGGCTACATCCTACCTGACAAGTCATTGCACAAGTCCCGCTTCCACAAATACAAACAGCGAACCATTTTAACAACAAAATCTGTGCCAATTAAACTGAGGAAATTGCAAGGGTCATAAATTTATTTAAAACTGCACTTAAAACTGTTCGTAAGGTTGTTAGATGTCTAAGAGCGCAGCCCTTTAAACCCTACCTAAAGCTTTCATATTAATTTTTGACATGATGCCTGATGGCAAAGACAAAAAGGCTTAAAATGCAAAGAAGAACGAATGGCACTCACAGATTGGCTGCTTTTAAAACAAAAGCCAACATCTTTATGGCCAGGCCAATGTGTGGGCATTTTAACAGAAAAGTCTGATTTTGTGTAGCTCCAGTTTGTGTCCTTACCGCATGTAAGGAGCTCTGGCTTCAGAGACGTTATGAGTTGACCCTGCAGTGACTGAGGGTACGAGCACTTTGTGTTCTTCACGGAAATATTACGGTCTTTGATCCAACGCAGCAGCCACAGAAGGTTACAGTCACAGAGCAGGTAAGGTGTCTGAAACTCTCTGAAATCAACAACAAGCATGATGTCTGTAACACAGCTTTTATTGTTGGATCAATGCATGATGGATAAATTGAGCATAACAGACGAGAATTATCTCCTTAGCATACTTACAACGCCTTCAGAGACACCAGCCTGTCAAATATTCCCTGAGCCAATGAGGAGAACATGTTTCCTGAAAGGATTCTGCAGAAAAACACAGCTGATGTCATCCCTTCACCAATTATACTCATTATATTCAGAATAACACAAAGTACTTACAGTCGACTCAGGCTCTCCAGGCCCTTAAAGACATCCCCATTAAGACAGCTAATGCTGTTGTTGGACAGGTCCCTATAAAACACGGAGAGAAGGAAAAAAACTAGCAATAAACAACAGATTTTTTTATAACAATATAAAGTACAGTTGGTGAAAGAAAAATAAATTCCACTCAAAAAGTGAAAACACCGAGTTTAGCAGGCAAGTTGGGACAGGGACGTCTAGCATTTAGCAGACAAGTTAACAACTTCCAAGAGGGTATTAGATAATGTCTGTGTGGGCCTGCAGGGGGATTCAAAACTTTAAAAGGTGAAGCAGCACAGTGGGAGGTGATTAATCACCTATGATTAATGTCAAACACATCAAAAGTGTCTGTTTTCTTCAACTCTGGATGTGACGTGACACGACGTCTCAGGAAAACATCAGAGACGTGTCCAACACACCTCACGGGAGGAATCCCGGATGACTCTCGAGATGAACACGGAAAGAAGATGGATGTTGCTGCTACTGTCAGTTAGCTATGTCTCTATTGTTTAGAACCTCAAGGAAAATCAGCATTCACCCACAATCACCTCCACATCACCACGGCAACCTTGATGATGTGTGAGTGTGTGTGTGTGTGTGTGTGTGTGTGTGTGTGTAAAAACCCTCCTTTTAAACTACTATTTACAAACAGTAGAATCATATTTCAAACATTTTGCATGGAAGTACAAATTTAGCATACATCATCTTGTAGGCAAGGCAACTTTATTTGTACAGCACATTTCAGCAACATGGCAATTCAAAGCAAACAACTATTTTAGCAATAAACAATAGCACCGATTCCAACTTATTCCTCAAATAAAGACCAAGTTTAAAATATTCAAACAACTGTTTTATCACAAACACCAACATGTGTGGCTTGTTGTACATTGATTTATTAAATTGGTTTCAGTGTCACTTGCTCTTGGCAAGTAAATAAAATAAACCTTAAATAGTCTTAAATTGTATTTCTTGTTGACATTTCAAATCATTGCGTCTTGCAAAAACCTCTTCCAGCCCAATCACCAACTGGAGGCGGGCCCCGTCCCACCGACACCTCTGGTGACAGCCATGGAGAAGATACAGAAAATAGAAGAAAAATTTGCAAGAGGCTAAATTTAAAACTGTGAAATACAGTATAACAGTCTCCGGACCACATTAATAAATAAATATTCCTCCAGTAATGATTGACTTTTAGAATTGTGTCAAGCAAAAAAATGAAGAGATGATACAAGAACAGACATCTACCCAGCAGCTGAATTACACCCTGGAGTGCTTGAGAAGCGTAAAGTTATACCTGGAAAATGGCTGGTCGTCATATGCCAACTTCAAAGCGTTTATAATTTTTATTATTGGTGTTTGTCTTCAAGGTAGCAGGCGGGGAATTCACAGTGTGAGGCTATTAGTTCCACTTGACAGAGAATGAATAACAGCCTGTTGCTGGCTTGCCAATTTTAGCAAGTATTGTGCGCAGCGGTAAGGACAGAGCAGGGGATGGAAAAGTGGAGGTTTGAAAGAGGGGGGCTTTACCTTCAGTTTTTTTTTTTTTTTTTATTGCCTTGATTCATATTATAAAGAAAGTTAAACTTCACACAAGATGGGAGACCATAGTTACTGTAATCAGCCACTATGTTGGGAATCTTACTAAATGTGCAAACCAGACCGGGTTCCAAGAACAACATTTTAATCACTGCTTTTAGACATTGCAATGTAGAAAATTAAGAGCATGAAGGATGGTTTCAGCAGAGCACATCAGCTGCTGCATATAACATGCTGAGGAGAAGCAAAAATAGCCTAATGTGATTAGGTCTGAGCAGAGCATGTTCAGCTGTTGGAGGAATGCACATTAAAAAGGGGCTGGAGCCAGAAGGATCCACTGCTGAGCAAAGTAAGGGTGTTAAAATGGATTCAAACATTTCAAACTGGAGAAATCGTATCAGCTGTGGGCAACGAAAGGTAAAAGACACAATCATGATGACAAGAAAGTACACCCATATTACCCCGTTGGGGGGTATTTGGTTTGCAGTTTGTTTTTCAATCTCATTTTAGTTTAATCTTAGTATGAAAACATATTGAATTTATACACTTTCAATCTAGATTCAATACCTGGAAAAAAACAACCTGACCATTTACACATGCGTTCAATTTTTGCCTTCCTTAATCTTCATTTTTAAAAGATTGACGCTTAAGACAGAAAATGGGGGAAAATGAGGAGAAAGACTTGTCTTAGAAATGATAAACACAAAATCTTTGGGGTGCTAAGAATGTGTGATGTAATAGTTTAAACAGAATATGAAAGGAGTTAAGGAGTACTCCACAAAGTTTAGAAAAATCTGAAACTTGACAATTCCCTCCTACAATTTGCAAATGCAGGGCATGTTTGGAAATCATTCTATGCATACTGTGTGCAGAAAAACTGCAATCCAAAACCTCAGCAGCTTTTACTTTAAATCTCCTTTTCAATGGCCTTTGCCAACACACTCAAAGCAGAGGTAATTTTAATTAAGGAATTCTGAAGGAGAGGGACAGATGGGGGAATTAAAAACCAGCTTGAGCCGAGAGAAAGAGCAAAAACATTATGAGCAAAATCTTCAAGCTTTTCCAAGACTTTCCAGACGGTATAAACTTTGGCAAACATAATGAGCTACTTAGAAGCTGGGGAATTTTTCATCATTGCCAATTAGTTCCTTTAAATTTTTCCAAAAACTTGAAGACTCATGTTCCAATTTTTGATTTTGACCCCTCTTTGTAAATAAACTGAAAGCTGTTATTTCTAGGTAAAAACCAGACTTCATTCTTAGCGAGCACCTCCATGTGAGGTGTTGCATCTGCACACCGGCAACATTTTTTTTAACTAAACAAAAAGTTTTAGTTGCTGCTGATCTGAGAGCAGAGCATGAATATAAGCCGAGAAGAAGAATTGGCCAGGAAATGAGAGCAGGTCTGAACCAGGGAGCAGACTGCCTTCATGTTGAGCTCTTTATTGTTCCACAGCAGCAGCCAAGCTAAAGTTTGTGTTGGCATGCGCTGGGTACTATCTGATGAAGCCAACTCAAGCTGTGTTCCACCTCAGTTTTATGCAACAGACTCAGATGCACAGCTTTACACCCACGAGTCACAACAAGAACAGCTGCAAGCCACATAAGATTAGTTTTCCACATTTGAATAAGATCCGGACGTAAATACATTCAAGTCCTCTTCCCTTTATCAAAGAGTGAGTGCCTCTGGTAGAAGGCCAAAGAAAACAAAAGGCTGGGAATAGACTCCTGCTTTATGATGCACCTTTATCCTGACAAATTCCTATGCAGCTGGTCACAAAGAGCAACTAAAAAGACAAGGTGTTTCACATGGGGTTCGTGCCCCATTTTATTTAAAAAGGCTTTTCCCAAACTTTTTATTTAGCATTTTTTTAAGTTTGGATATCAGACTCTATGAATGGGGCTCAGATGTTTCTACAGTATTCAAACTTTAAAGATGAATGAATAAAAAAAAATAAGATGTCAAAGAGACACAGTCTTAAAACAGCAAAAGTTCTCCCATGTCATTGCCAGTTCTTTATCTCTAAAATGTGTTCTCTTTCAACATTTGTTTCGGTATCAGGCATGTATACTGGGAGGAAGAACTTCTACTCACTTCTACTGGCCAGTCAAGACTGGCATAATGTAATAGAGCTTCTGGGGTACAGGTGCTGCGGTTGTGTCGAGATACCTCACTCATGTTTCAGAGAACTGGGGTTAATTCCTTAACCTAAAGTTCTGGAAGGTGTGAGTATACATTTTTTACCATCGTACAAATGAACCAATCACAGATTTTTAGGCTAATTTCTAAACGCTCATTCAGTCCAACCCTTTCATACAGATTTTGGCAGATTCTGATTTGACGGACTGACCAAATGTAAAATCAAAAGTCAATTCCTATGTGCTTCTCTGTAGCATGGAGAAGCCTCAAGTCTCCAGGAAACTCCAGGCTTTATTATGAAAACAGTAAGGTGGCACTCAAACTTTAAATTTCAAGAGCAACTCAGTCTTATAAATTCTCATCTTTATGAAAATGAACCAGGAAATAAATGTCAGTTCTCCAGTGAGTAAATTTATAAGTCCATTTGATGATGGAACTGCAAAGACTCAAAAAACATTTACTTTTGCAGCAAACAACATATTTCAGGGAAAAACGGTTAGTTTGCTTCAAACCAAATAATAGAAACAATTTGATTTGCAAGAAGCTGGAAACATCTAGAACAGGCAGGAAAGGATTTGGGTTGTGGTATAATGAGTTACAGACAGCTTTTGCATTAAAAACATTGGGTAACGATCACGGGTCTGCAGGAGGCCAAGTGGTCACATAATTCAACAGCTTGGTATGTAATATTTATGCGTTCACAATGGGGCTGTCATACCAGGGTATGACAATAATTTTGATTCTAGTCAAAATTTCAGCATCCTGCAATTTTAATTATTTACATACCCAGACCATCACTGGTCTGTGTGACATACACACTATGTGCCAATCATGCCTCTTCTTGATGCTCAACTCTTTTGTATCTATGAAGTCTGGCTTTAGGGAAAATAAAAAATATACAAGATATTTTCTTTAAGATAAGATAAAATTCTCAAAAGATTTAAAGCCTGAAAGTCTGATCAGCTTGAATGGGGAGTACACAGTCAAAACATTTGACTAACTAGTCAACAAAGGAACAGCAGATGCTCCGATACTCACAGTTTCTTCAGAGTTTTCAATCCCAGGAAAGCTCCCGGCTCAATACGACTGATCAAGTTGTTCCGCAGGTCCCTGTGGAGAGAAAGAAAAAATGTTCGCCCCCCCCCCCCCCCTATTAGGTTAGAAGGAGTAGAAACAGCAATGACATAGTTAGATAATCATTTAAGTAAATTGTCTCAACAAGATCATACATGAACTCCTTACAACTGCTCAAATACTGATTCTGATATTCTGAGAGACACAGCTACAGACTACAGCTGCTCCCAAAGGTAAATAAAAAATAAAAAAAAGGAAAGGGAAAAAAGCACCTTGTTGCCACAGTTATTTCATAGAAATCGTGTCAGGCAAAAAAAAAAATAAAATAAATAAATAAATAAATAAAAATAAAAAAGCACTTTCATCTGATTCTGAACAAATCACTGTCATTTTTTTCTACCATTTACTGACTACGCTGCAAATTTAATAACAGCTATGTTGAGGTAAGGAGTCCCAGCTGAACAGGTCACGACACACACACACACCCACACACACACACACACACACCGCAATGACCAATAAGGACTGGGTTTCCCTGCTTCTTAATTGTTAATCTCTTAGTTTGACAGCAAAATCCCATGTTTATTACTTGATTAAATAGGATCACAATGCATCAACAAACTATACAATACTTTGTACTTTGCATTTCATTTCACTTTTCAAACAACAATTTTGTTTTCCATCTAAAGAAAAATTATCTGGCCCTATAATTAAATCTTTGTACAGCAGAATGTGGGAAAATAGATGTAATGACCATTTTGTTGTGGTTGCACTTTTTTCCTTTGATTGATTGAAGCTAAAAACCAAAAAGTTATTACACAACATTAATATCAATAATTCTTGACAAAAACTCTATATTTCTATGATCTAATCCAGTTCCAGAGCTTTCTTTTGACATTTTCAAAACATGTCAACCACAGTTTCATGGTTTTTACAGACATTAGCAGACAGTTAGGAGGTCAGGTCATAAAATGTGAAGGGAAACAAGTTCAGACCAATCTTGGAAAATTTGTAGTTAAAGGGTGCAGAAACAGACGCCTATAATTAAAAGAGAGCAGGGGAAAAAAAAAAAAAATGTTTTGCACTTTAATCCAGCAGCAACCAGACCTCCCTCCAAACTCAAACGCCTATCATCAATACACAACTGTTGTCATGACCCGACCCTCAAAGTCTCTCTGTCTATCTTTCTCACATACACACACATCTGCTTCTCCCGGGGTTCAAAGGGACTGAGGTCACAGAATTCCCGCGGCGCTCACCTGCGCCAGCACTGCCTCGTCACTCATTAAAGCGGAGGTAGAAGAGGCTCTCTACTCGCCACCTGAACCCACACAATACACCGCTGGGTAACTCTGCCTGTTTGATGTCGAAGGGCTGTCAACTACAGGTGGGTTCCAGACCACAAACGAGCCGTCGACAAAACATCTATTGCTCAAGAAAACTTTTGATGTGAGCAAGCAGAATAGTCTTCCCGCAAAGAGGTGCTGGGTGAGAAGTGAGACGAGGGGATGAAGAAATTGCTAATTTTTTCGAGAAGATCCTCATGTCCAAGTCAGAACCAAAAAAATGCAAATTAACTCAGATAAAAAACAAAAGAAAATGGGGTTAAGAAAAACCATGTTGAACCACTCCTAGCTGCACTCTTGATTTTTCAAAGACTGAAGACTGCACATGACCTGGCACCTTTTAAGCCTATTTGCACAGAGAAAATGCAGCTTTTCTGGACATTCTCGCTTTGAAACAGCTGGCAGAGCATTAAAGCTGTGTTTCAAAACTGTTTTTGAACTATCTCCAAACCTAATAGTAGTTCAGCAACTGCTTAAGGTTTTTAACTGTGTTCCTCTCTCATTAAAGTAATGCTTTACTGACAAAAAGATTACCTGAAGCTCATTTCTTTAAATCAGTGTCTTGGCACGGTAATGTTCTGCAGCATATGTGTTGATACACAAAATTCAGTTGCTTCACATCACGTCGCTTTTATGTAACTGTTCACTTCATTCTTATTAGAAAAGAAAGACAAGAATCTCTGACTCCCAGAGTTATATATCCACGTGAACAGAGCCAGTTTAAGCCTCCAATTAAAAAGGAAAACTGTAAATGTATCAGTAAGTAGATTTCTAGCGTCATGAGGGTCAAATATGGCAATGTTAACCCTATGTTTAATTTTAAATAAAAAGTTTAGATTTATTGTGACAATGCACCAATATGAAAATTTGGGCTGATTCGATATCAGATATTAATATTGCTGTTATGGTCAATAGCCAATATTTTGTGTGATAACACTGCATAATATGAGGAAAACGTCTGATGTGTGATAATTTTGGTAAATGTTGCTATGGGTTGTTATATTATATATAAATTATTTTATTTATTGATTAAGACTCCGAAGTGCACACAAACAGAAAGCTTTTTTTTTTCCCCCATTCTAAATATACAAATTAGTATGTTGGGCCAAAAACTGGCAGCAACATTCGCTTCATATTTCTTTTATATTTTGTGAAACCTCATAAAAGGATGATTCCATTGCACATGCTAATAGCGCTGATTAAGGCTTTAAGATATTAGAAAATCTTGCAGTTGTGATAATATACAAGATATTGTGACAATGATACAGTGTGAGATGTGATATTTTCTATCTCTTCTAGACATCCATCACTCTATGACCTTTGGTCTTTTGGGCGACGTCTTTTGTGTCCGATGGGAACGGCTGTTCCTTGGGCCTCTGTCCAACAGCTAAATATAACATTAGCCTGCAAATACAAGCTTGTAACACTTGGAATATTATAGCTAATAATTATTGCTCTCCACAAAATAATTTTTGAAACTGATGTTGACACTATAAATTTGTCATATATTGCGCAGTCTGAATGCAGAATACCATTCGGGATATTTAGCAGCTGTACTCTATGATTTACTATCTAAACCTGTTGTGTTTTTTTAAAGCTGAACAGTATTACAATAATCCCACAGCTTAAACACTTTTTCTGTCAAAGAAAAATATATACGGAAACCTCCATCAATATATTATTTACAGCAACACAAATTGCTTTTTTTTCAGGGTTCTTCTCATCCATCTAATAAGCTGTCCTCCATAGCATTGCTTTCAGAAAGAGTCCAGGGGTAACAAGGGGAGAGGGAGAGGAGGGGGAATTCTGAGTGGCTTTCAAAAACAAGCAGTTACATCTTTGGCCCCCAGCAGAAAACAGGGGCCTCTAGAGTTACTTTTCAATTTCACACAGAGAGAAGTGCAGACAGAAATCAATTCTCCACTCCTCTCTGTCTCAGTCTGCATTTAGCCACTCTAAATGAGGGTGTACTTCGTTGTGGAAACAGAAAAAAAAAAAAAAAAACAGACGGTGAAAGTGAAGAGACCCAGCACTCTCCGACAAAGTGATGGAGTTTTAGATTTTAGGCGGGAGTGCCGTTTCGGAGCATGCTCAGTGTGAATGTGTGTGGGAATCTCACGGCTGTCACCTCTGCCCTCGGCTTGGCCTTATTATAATCACAAAAGCAAGCAAACCATCGAGCAGGCTCAGCTCTCTGTCTGCAGATGAACTGCAGTAGGTTGACTGGGAGGGGGTTGCAATGAGACAAAGACGGGCAGAAT
Organism: Poeciliopsis retropinna; assembly: GCA_010277075.1. Taxonomy (NCBI): domain Eukaryota; kingdom Metazoa; phylum Chordata; class Actinopteri; order Cyprinodontiformes; family Poeciliidae; genus Poeciliopsis; species Poeciliopsis retropinna. The sequence continues at coordinate 8,409,016 of VMRM01000019.1, forward strand.
AGCTGGCTATTCACAAACATCACATACGAGAGCCTACAAGGCTTTCCTTAAAGATCAAAGATTTTTAGTTCACACATTCGGAGCAGATCCTCCGTTTTATCCTTAAGGTCTGAGGTTTGAAAACTAACCACTTGGCCCCCAGGAAAGCCTTTCGGCTACACAAGAAATAATCAAGGCCACCCTGTAAATATGCGATTCAGGAGGAACAAATAATGGGCAAGAATTTGGTAGAATATGACTTATGTAATTTATAGTGCTCATAGTGAAAGTCTCTCTAAAACAGGGAGAACAGCAGTCAGCTTTTGGTCGTTTTCTTGGCAGCATGAGCTTTAAGAGAGGAGGATCGTGCACTTAAAATTCCAAATCAATGCACTCATGTGTTATTGTAGCCTTGGGTAAAAGTGGGGCCATTAATGGTCTGGTTATTTTATCTGCATGAAGCCATTCCCGAGTGATAAATCACTGGTGGCCCATATGCTCAGGCCCGGAGCCACGTTCTGAATCTCCTTTAGGAAGGAAGTACAGATTGTAACATTCCAGGCCGCAGCAGCAGAGTCGGATGACACGGATGATGTTTCTCAATCAGCATAGGGAGCCAAGAGAAAAACCGACAGATATGTCAGAAACCACCCTGCGTTGGTTTAGGTCTTATATGCGTGTCTTGGGGAAGTCAAGAAAGCAAATGGAGCATTGCAGCAACAAATTTTATGAATACCAACCGCAATGCAGTGCATAGTTGTGAGTGGAAAGAAAATGATGGATGGTTTTCAAAAATATTTATCAGAACAATTTTCTGTCTTTCAGAGTCTCCTGTAAACTTGATCCCAATATTTTTCGCAAAATAGTTCAAGCTCCGTCAACCTGAGCTGTGGATCTCTGTAGCTCCTCAAGAGTTAACTCTGGCCCTCCTGGCTGCTTCAACCAGTCCCTCCAGGAAGTTCAATATTGCGATTGCAACTGTGAATGCAAATTCACAAATTTTGCACAAATAGATATTTTCACCTGTCATCACAACTTTCCCGCAAATCTGACCAATCACCTTCATGTTGGTGAAGGTTCTTAAATAAAAAGCTCCTTTCTTAACTTCCCATCTCACCAGGTCTCTCGAAAGCCGAACCTGAGAGATGAAAGCATGTGTGACATTCAACGGTAACATTTAGTGTTACCATTTAGTAACACCTTATGTTACTAAACGGTAAAAGCCATTCACAAACAATGGTTTTTGTTTGCGAAAACCATTTTAAGTTGTTCTGTAAAATTTGTGCATAAAGTTTATGCTACCTTAAATGACCAATATAAAAATGTTTCTTTTGCACTTTGACTAATCCTCAGGCCACCCACTTTCCATTGACAAATAATGGAATCCCAGGAATATCCGAGCAGTTGTTTGTCAAGAGCTTGTCACCAGGCAGACAACACTTCCTATAATTAGCCCCTTTCTACTACGACCTCCAGTTTTCCAGAATAGACCGACAGCCTTAACTGACTGAACTCAGAGCTGCTTCGTGCTTCATATTTTTTGGGACTTTCATATTTCATTGGCAGGATCCCAACTTGCAACTTGTGTTTTATGAATCCCTCCATTCTGCATGCCAAAGCTTTTCTTGTGGAGGAATGGGTTACTTCTGTTGATGCACTTTTGGATGAAATTTAAAGCTTTGACAATAAAAATGTGTCATCTGTTGGTCTTTAAGGTTTAAAGATGCTTTCCACAAAAAGTCTTAGTTATATGGAATAATCTTATATACAACCCAAATATGTTAAAATACATTTCAGGGACAGAAATGACAAGTTTCACATCAACATGCAGGTCACTTACTGTGCCATTCTTTATTATTTTCCACTTTACTTTTACATCTTCTCCTTGACTTTTAAAAGTTGGTTCAAGTGCCTAACATGATTAAGAACCAACTAAGTTTAAAAAAGAGGCTGCCATGTAGGCAGCCTCCACTGTTTGCATTAGGTTGAATAAGGTTGCTTCATGAATAAGCAAAGATTAGATTAGACATAAAAATTCTGATTTTAGGATACAGTGTGTAGACATGCTCTCACCGGAGTCGTCACGCTGTCTGACGGCTCAAATATAAAACTCTTGTAAACACAACATCTAGTTTAATTTCCTATGTAAATATTACACACAAGACACCGTGCTGCTATTTCAGGAGCAGACTCCTTTTACTATTTTCAGTATGTGCCTGCAGGCAAGTTTTACAAAAATGATGGGTTTAAATTAGCAAAAATTTTCCATCACACTATTTACATGGTTTAAAGTTTCTCAATGAGATGCCAGCGAAGATGCAGAAGGGGCTGCATTGAGCACATATTGAAACACACTGAAACACACTGATCTTTAGTTAGAGACAATTACTACAACTATTCTGCTTTGCAGAGACATTCAAAAAGAAGATTATGATTCAAGTGATTTAATTTTACTCGGCAGCCGTACTTACAACTTTTCCAACGTAGACAATCCAGAGAAGGCTCCATTTCTCAGTTCCTGAATCTTGTTGTTGTTTAGAATTCTGCGGAGAAAACAAAGATGGAAATTACTAAGCAAGAAAGGCAATTAAAACACAGCTGACTTTGAAAAACAGGATGCAACTCTCAGATTTGTGATTTCCTGGCTCATTATGCTGCAAGCATTTCAGCCAAAATAATCACACATAATGTTCAACTCATTAGCTGCAGGAAAACAAATGTTTCCTCCGAGTCAACCGGACACAGAAACCAAAACAAATCAACAGTGAATATGTGTATGAAAGTGGATTCAAAAAGGATGGAGTGTCTTTTTATCACATGGTGGAAGGATGGCTGCCTTTATCATGCTCATTTGAACACATTACATCATGTGGAACATGGACTGTTCCATGTGATATGCAACCACAAGGACGTAACAATGACATCTCACATTGCTACAGCATCACAATATTTCTTGAGCTCTGGCTAGTTGCAGTCAACATGGCTTCACCTCATGCAGCTGTAAAAGATTCCTCTACTATTGTTAAGTCATTTTGGGCTTCCAGTAGGAAAGACAGACAGTGACAGTGACAAACTGAACAAATCTTGTACTGTTGCATCTCATCTTAAGTTTTGTTCATTACACCCCAAGTAAGCACTCAATACCTTTTAATTATATTTAATTTCCAACAAGGAGGAAATCTTTTTAAAAAATCTGTTTTAATGAATGACTAACTGAACTCTACAAAATAATTTGCTTCATGCAGTCAGCAATGCTGACGTACAACAAATCAAGCTTTGTGTTTGGTTCAGCCTCTTTTAAAACTTCACCTTGAAGGGAGTTAAAAACCAATAGACCAGAAATCCACAGCAGGGATTTGTGGTCAGAGTTTGTTTCTGGCCTGCAGGGAGGGAACATGCTGGTTAGTAACATGCATGTCAGCTGCACCCCCAACCTGAGGCAATCCTGGAGCTATTGCAGGGTGTTGAAGGGGTTTCATTACCAGGGTTGTACAGAAGAGACTTGATTAAGGTTTTCTATTTTTCTCCGTGGGAACAAACCTAGTACTTGACTGTTAAATCCACCATTTGACAGCAGTATGTATTAATTTTCTTGACATCTACAAAACCCAAATGCAAATAAATTGATGGAAACTGTTTAAGATTATCAAATGAGCTTTCTTCTTCTTCTTCAAAAAAAAAGGGGGGGTCTAGGGACTAGATTATGTTATTCTAATCCAAGATCAAGTGAACATGTAATGTCTAGCGATTCCGGAGTTTCTTTACGTTTAATAACTGGAGATTTCCAAAATGTCATTAGGCCTTGTGTTGGCTTCTTTCCATCCTCCACCCTTCAAGTTTTTGCACGCCACCTTATCCAACCCTGTTCCTCATGACAGGGTTGTGACAACAGAAAGTTTCTGCTTTGACTGCACCAGGAAGAAAGTCTTTATGGCAAGCCTCCTGCCTGATTTTTATCAACAACACAAAGCAAAAAAAAACAAAACAAAAAACACTCATTTGACTCAGAATCTGTGGAAAGGAAGTCTGCACTCTATTCATCTACTTCTCTACGGACCTGTCTCTGCACGCCAGCCTGACGTCTCCAGACTCTGTTTACAGTGCAGGGGAGATTTTTTCATGTCAGCCCTCTAACAGCACAGAAGAGAGTCTTCAGGCATTTATAGTAAGTAAAACATGCTTGTGCTTATGCCAAGAAAAATCTGCTAAATGATCCCGTCGACACTTACATCCTGTGTTTACTTCTACAGATTTTGTCAATCTTAATGCTGTTTATCAAAGATGTTATCTTTAAATGTGCAATTTCCCCTACAGATTCATATAGGCTGGATTTTATCTTAGCTTAAATCCTAAGATAAGTGCAAATGAAGGTCCCAATTGGTTTTGCATAACATAATTTATGGTTTTGGTGACATCTATAAGTAGAAAGCAATTGAAAATCTATGCAACATTTTCTTCATTCTTTTGATGCATAAATGTCCATATGTATCAGTGTCTGTTGCATCTTCAGCAGATTTTCAAAATATTTCCAGCTGCATTTCAGCTTAAGGTTTAGAGTTAATACACAACATACATACATATATATATATATATACATATACATAAATATTTAGAATTTGTTCTTGAGCCCTTGCAATATCTTTACTCCTTTAATGCGACATTAAATGTCAAGTCAATATCCAACTATTCACATAATCCAACAGTTTGGAATATGTGACTTTTGACCTGTTCAGATCCAAAAAGCTGAAAATGGCTGTGCACATTCAAATAAAGATACAGTTGATTGGGAATATATCTACAAAAACAAGCTATAAATAAGCAAATACAATTGCCTACTGTATTTAGCATGTGTGTAAAAAAAAAAATTATATACAACACTCACATCAAAAAGAGCAGATTAGATATGTTCAAGAACCTAGGATCAGAAATTTGAGCCAGACCAACATTAAGTGATGAGTGACTAAAAGAGCAGCTTTTGAACACAACAAAATGAGATGAAACAAATGTATTTCTTAAAACTTCCCATCTCTAGTTTACCACAACTAATATTGTGATGAACAAGAATAAACTAGAACTCTAGGGCACTATATTAAAAGGACTATTAATTTACCTCAGTTGGGGCCTGGTTAAAAAAATAAATAAATAAAAAAAATTCTGTTAAATTACAAACTTGTATCATCTTCTTTTAAATACGGGTATATAAAAATAACCTAAAAGTTTGATTCGCATTTTGGTTTTGAGGGGAAAAAACTGATGCAAAATACACAATTGTAAGCTAACTAAAGTATGGACACTGGGTGAATCTTCTTTCAAAGGACAGAATGACGACCCTGCAAAATAAAATAAAAGCTCAATTAGTCACCAAACTGAATGGATATGCAGCTGTCAGTGCCTTGTCTTCAGGACTTTGTGGCTTCCCAATGCAAACACTGCAAAACCACTTGAGGACAAAACATGGGGACATTCCATTAGTGTGCACCAACAGTATGCCAGAAACACTCCTAAAAAACAAATACGAGACTGAAAGCACCTGTGTTCCCTTTGCACAAATACTTCAGACATTTGGAACAATGAAGCAAATCAAAGAGATGACAGACATGAAGAACGACTCTACACAGATCTGAGTACTGTCAGTTTTATAGGTGAACTAGGTGGAACCCTAAAGGAAACAGTTCTTTATCCCCAGTTTGGTCAGTGAAACCAGTTAGTTTATAGCACCCTGATGAGCCATTGCGCTAAGCACACATTTCCCTGGGATGTTTCTCACATAAATCCTGTGCTGCTCTGCAGGAGATAAAACCAGGAGCACTTATTCACAAAAATCCAACCCGATTGCTCGAGGGGAAGAGATCTTGAATACACAAAACCAGTCCTGAAAAGAAATATAAGCTGGATGAGTAAAGAAAGCTCAGTCAGTTCCTGTGTTAGAGGCTATGGAGGGTGAAATAAGAACTCATGCACACACCCGCCCACTCAAACTTTTCGACTCTCAGAGCCAAAGGCCAAATTGGAGCACTCGTAACTTAGCAGAGGGCCTCCTCTGGCATGGGTGGACAGGACAGCTGTAAACACATTTGTGTCATTTCCTCTCGGATTACTAAGGCGGTAGAGTTCAGGGAATGCATTACTCAGGTTTTTCTCTTTGTTTTGCCTTGACACAAAGGACTCTAAAGCTGAACTGCAGAGCAACAACTTCACACACCAAATGTGAGGGCAAAGCCACTTCATCAGTCCTTTATATTGAGCATCTTTGCAACTGCACAGGTACAAACTCACATGGGTAGATTTGCAAGTTTTCTGGCACAACTCAAGAAGAAGTCTGCTCGTTGTTTGTTAAAAGTGGAACGCCTGATAAGTGAAAACAGGAAATCGTCCGTGAGATGTGTGCCCACGGCTAATGAACGGGTCTCTGTTTACACCAAGAATGTAAGCTCTGAGGCGGGATTCATGCTTCCCAGTCGCCTCAACTGAGAAGGTTTTGTGACATAAATTTTTACCTTCTTTAGGGTCAGGCCTCTCTGCAGAGAGTCAGAGCAGAGATTTCTGTGACTGAGCTCATTGACGGCAACGATAAAATCAGTCATTCCAAAGGTGATACCAAATGCACAGCAGCTTAGCAGAAAAAAAAAACAAGAACTGGTGGTTTCCTATCCATTTATGCACAGTTAATCCCAAAGCAATTCCAAATATCTAAAGAACGGGAAGCATCGTCGCAATTCATCATATAGGTAGTAAAATTGGTTTCAAATCCATAGAACGCTGCATCAATAACCTCATTTTACAATCGGCAAAATAATCTCCTACTTAAATGTATTCATGTTTTTTTAATGACTTACCAAAAATTAGCAAGAGTATAAAATTAACATTTAATTGAGCATCTATCAACAAATACTATTTTTCTTGGTCAAAGATCAAATCACTGTGTTTCCCAGTTCTGTGGAAACAATAATTAAAATGAAGCAACTTTTTGAACAACAAAAACTCCCAATTTCCAACATGTTAGTCAATAACATGTCAATATCAATGTTAGCAAAATACATCAACTAGAGGTCCACAAGATATTGTGCCATAATCGACATCAATATCACATCTGAAACTTTTGAAACTGGAATATACTTCAGGCATAATGTATAAATATTTATGGCCAGCTAAAAAGTTAAAAATGAATGTATATTTTTAATGGTTGAGATACTAAAGTTCACAAAAAGTGGCAGGGATATTGTGATGATGGAGGAAAAAAAGCTAGGGATATATAAGTTGTTTTTAGATCAGATTATATTATGGTCGATTTACCAAGAAAAGAAAGCAAAATGAGACAGTATTTTACAAACCAATAGTTTACTAAAAAAGACACATGCTGAAGTCAAGGCTTAATTTTAAATGATGTCAACCCAAAACTTAACAATAATTTTCTAGTCTCTAGAAAATAAAAACGACATAGTGAATTTATATCCACAGACAAAGTGAAAAAAGCTTCATAGTGTGAGACAGAAAAGCAATGACAGACCATTTCCAAGGTTTCCACAGCAGCCTTGAATTTTATGCAAAGTTCAAACACACAGCGGTATCCGGGTCATGGTCAAGCATGGTAAACCGGAAACTCTACACATCAATCTGTTTCCATGGTAACCAGATGATTAAATTTACTTAGGTAAACAGGAGTAAAAAGAACAAGATATTTGAGCTGCACTGAAGTTCAGGAGCTTGACATGAGTTGAAATTTTCATTAAAGAAAACCATTTCTTGTGGAATGAAGCACCGACAGCAAATCTAAGCTCCCAATACACAAAACTGTGTCCAACAATAAAGTCAAATTGTTTCCCAGAAATAAACGTTTACAAAATGTAGTCAATGCAAACACAAGCAGCACTTTGAGGTGACTTGTTAATGAATGTTTAACACTGTTAAACACCAAAGAAAACCCTGTGACAGCGAGAGGAAGGTAGTCACACTGAAAAAGTATAAAGTCTGTTTTACAGACAGTCCAGGTGTTCAGCTCCACCCAGGTTGACACCAAAGTGAGCCTATTCCAACTTATGTCCGGTTCCAGAGGAAGGGAAAAGTGGCTTCAGGCACCAGTCTAATTGGTAAGTTAGACTTACCAATTGTTTTTGTAGTGTTCCTGCAAAAACATTAATTCCCTGCTTCTGTTCAGAATTAAAAATCTACAAATGTGTGTACTCTGGATACACACAACAAAAATCACTTAACGGCAATTAGAAAAAGTCATCCAAGAAATCCTGCACTGGTTCTATCAACTTATTTGGAATCAATGAAATACAACGCAAAACCAAAAAATGAGTTAAAATACAGTGTGTATTTTAAGCCCACAGCCAATAAAACATCAGGGAAAATGAAAGTAAGAACTAGACTTAGTACTGCTCTGAAGGAGTATAAGCATGCTGCTTACTCAGGTGTGTGCTGTCAAGAGCTAAATCTGAAAATAATCCTATCATAGACTGAGTCACATCCTGATGTAAAAACCCCACAAGGCTTAATTCATGACTTGTAAGCTCTTGTAAATGCCTCATAGATGGGGTGTCACATGAATTCAGGAGCATGACTGGAGAGACAGAACCCTGATGAAACGCTTTGCACTACCTGAATTTCTCCACATCTTATGTCTTCAATCAATTTATTGATATTTGATCAGACACAAAGTAGTGCATATTTGTGTAACGGACGTAAAACAATACATGGTTTTCAGTATTTGATACTAAGAAAGCTCCGCTGCCTCAATAGTTTGAAGAACCAATTACAGTTGAAAGTCTTTTTGCTGAATGTCTCCAGCAGGTTTACACATCTACAGGCTGAAATGCTTGCCAACAATTTGTAAGAGAAATGGAGCTCAGTCAAATTGGACTGAATGACATTTCAACTCTGAACCACATATTCTCAATTGATTTTTGATCTGAACTTTGCCTTGGCCACTCAAAGGCTCATATGTACCAATCTAAACGTATCGAAACCCCGCTTGAATGTTTGGTGCCGTTGTCCCTTTGGAAGGTGAATCTATCAACTTTTAAAAAATGATTTTTAGGCTTTTATTTTTTCTCATTCATTAACTCTCCCTTGGCTTTCTTCATAAGAGCCAACCTTGTGACATGCAAAGCTAATGGTTGTTCTGGGACTCTTCCCAGAATAATGTTCTTTTACAACTTTAGCACTTTACTATCTACGGCGTTCCCTCTTCTACTCACTAAAGGTTCTCTAATAAACCCAACGACCATGACAGAGTAGCTGCATTCATACTGAGATCAAATTACACACAGGTGAACCTAATTTACTAATTAGTTTACTCACGCAGAAGCCTGGATGCACTGGTTATATCTAAGTGCTAACAGTGAAAGAGGCTGACAAAGTGACAATTTTGCCGTTTTAATTGCAAAATGTGTATCGAAAATATGTTTTAGAGATCAACAACGAGTACAACAGAAGTGTGTGGGTGTTTTACAGTGACTGAAACTCACAGTATGACTGTTCTGTTGGGGAAGGAGTCCGCAGGCAACACCTGATGGAGCTCCATGTTGCTGCAGACCACCTTCCTGTCGGATGCTGGGCTTTTCCCTCCGCTCTTCGGCCCTTCGTCGGAGGTTTTGCAGGCGAACGGCACCGCGGAACCAGGGAGGCCACTCAGCAGCAAAACCACCACCAACTGCAGCCAGTCCAGCCTCATTTTTTTCCCCCTTTTTTTTTTTTTTTTTTTTTTAACAGCTAGTGGAAACCCGGCTGCTGCATTTGGTAACGAGGAATGCTCTGGTACTAAACAGGTCGAAGGAGCAGCTCGGACGGGGATAACGATACAGAAACCTCAGCCTGTGTGTTGTTTGGCTCCAACGAGCCTTCCTGCTCCATTTCCCGAAAGGTTTTTCCTCTTCGCTCGACGCCGCTCCAATCCGACAGAGGTGTGCTTCTTTGTTTGAAGGGAGGGGGGGCAGACTCATTTATAATTCCCATCCCATCCTGGCGTGGCGGTCATTTTATGTGGACTGTAAAAAGCCAGACAACCTGGTAAAAGGAACATTCTCGCAGGTTAGAGCCCCTCTTTGTTACCCATACAGCCCGTGTCCAGGTCAGAGTGCTGTCTTTTCCAAGGGAAGGAGCTGAACACACATTCCAGGGTTATCCACTCAGGAAATGTCTTCGTGGTTTAAAAGGGAAAAAAAACTCGCATCAACTTCCAAGCGGTTTGATTAGCTTTCTAATCAAAATACCAAGTCAGCGTTTACTTTGAACAAGAAAGTAATCCGACAGCAGACTTGGACAAGTTCTTTACTTCCAGAATAGTTTTAAGGAAAAGACAAAACGCTAAAAACTGTTATAAAACACAGTCAAGTCGATATAATTGTTTGAAAGAAGTCGTCCTCACAAAGTTCGGTTCTTATCTCTTCTTCGTCCTGTCTCGGCGTTCCACTGTGAGCAATTACAGTCAGATTCCAAACTATATCCGGTCGGTCTTTCAGAGTAAAAGCAGGAGTGGCACTTGATGGTCCTTTACAAATAAGCTTCTGGTGCAACAATTCGTAACAAATTATGAACTTCAATAAAAAAAAATTAAAAAAAAAGTTTCTCATGAAATTTGTAATACAAGACTGGTGAAAAATTGCACCATCCAGAATAGCCACAAAAATCTGTTCAGCATTAAATGGTCTGCACTTGTATAGCGCTTCAATTCAGTCATTCACACGTTGATGTTTGTAGGCTACTGGATTGTAGCCACAGCTGCCCTGGGGCAATCTGACAAAGGTCAGGCTGCCATTCACTGGGGCCACCAGGCCCTTTAACGGAGCAGGGACCAAACTGGCAATCTACCGATTGTAGGATGAACTCGGATCCACAGTTGCCAGTATGTCAGGCTCTTAAGAGAAGAGGATTTTGAGGCAAAGGGGAAAGTAAATGTAAATATCAGTACATTTGAGACAATGGCAGGATACTGAAGAAAAATATGTAATTTTTTGAGTTGGAAGAAAGTTTTTAGAAAGTAGTTTTCCATTTAGCAAATAAATAAATTGAATTAATCAAATAATTGTGTTAATCCTAACCAGCCTACAAGAGGAAAGCTTTAGCTTGAGTTTGTGTCGGACATAGAAAAGGTTACGTTTGTTTTAAAGCACATAGCTGCTTTCAGCTGTAATGCTGATGTAACTTATCTTCATGTTTTAAATACTTTTGATGACATTATTTGTGATATTTCTCAAGTAAAAACTGGAATTATGTTTAAAATAAAAAAAAAATAATAAAAAAAAATATATATATATATATATATATATATATATATATAATTTTTGTTTCCAAAATTGAACAAAACAATTGAATATGATACAGATGTGTTTGCTTGTGATAACAATCCTTTGTAAGATTTCACTCAGGAGTCTTGAGTTGTTAAACGATTGATAATTTAACGCTAACTAAGTTAAAGCTAGCTAACTGGTTGTTCATTTAAAAATAATACTATTGAAAGAAAATCTGTTGCATTTGGAAATTATGTAGGGGGATAAAAATTAATTTAAAAGTACCTTTAGTAAAATATTTGCTATTTGTCGCTCTTCGATATTGACGTGCTGTGTCTTTTTAGATCAGTTCTGTTTAAGATCTTTATTCTCATGACCTTGGAGTAAGTTCCTCTTGGTAAGGATTGTAAAATCTAAACCATCTCTCCAAAGAATGTGGTTTAGCCCAGTTAATTTATGATCTAATTAAACATGGACAGTTACATTTTGTATATTGAGTCAGATTGTGAAAGACGATGTCCTTTAATAAATGAAATCATGCTTTAAAAAAAGAAAAAAGCCAGGAGTAACTGTCCACATCTAAACTCCTCTTCAACCAGATCATAAAATTCTGTAGACAACTCTCTCCATGTTTGAGACCAACTTTCTGGACTTTCACTCAACTAGAAGGAATTTTCATGCTTTTCTTTTTGGTGCCTCAACTTGAACAACCGATTCTTTATCTACCCCTGCTCCTCCCTTTTGTCTGAGTGCAAAAACAGGTTCTGTCTAGCTTGCTGTCGACATGACAGATGAAGTCACATGGGATCTTAAAATCCCAGATTCTGAATGCAAAGAATAGGGGAGGAGAAACATTAACTGATACGATTTTGATAGTTTAGGCTTTTTTTTTTTTTAACTGTATTTTTTATGTTATGCTCATGCTTAGTTGATCCTTAAATACACAGAAATGTAAACAAGTGGACAATACTGAGCCAATACTTTCAACTTTGCAGGATGTGTGAGGCTGAAGATTCAGCTTTGATCAGACAATGTGACAGTATAAACTGTACTTTATTGAAGTATTTATACGCCTCTAGACTGTTGAAATGTTCTCACTTAACAACCACAAAACTCTGTGTACTATAAAGGGCTTTTATGTAGTAAACCAGCACAGAGTAGTGCATGTGGTGGAAGGGAAATGACACCTTGTTGTTTTCAAATTTATTTGCAAATGGAAATGCAAGAATTGCAAATTCTTTCAATTTGTAAAAACATTATTCGCTGCAACTACAAGGTACTTGAAGACCTACCAGCTTTGCACACTTGTCAGGTATAATCAATTTCCCACAATTGCCACGCAATCTTAAAGGTGCAGACTTTGACCGAGTCATTCTAAAAGCATAAACACAGGCTTGTTGTTTAAGACTGTTGACATGCTGGAAGATGATCCTCTGCCCCAGTCTCAATGTAACCATGTCTAGCATCTCTGCCTCTGCCATAGAAACTCACCCCCACAGCATGATGCCATCACCATGTTTTGTGTTGGCAAGGGGATGTCCAGGGTAAAGTAGTTTTAATACATGGATCAAGTCAAATTGCTAACAGAAATGGGTTTGTGGTCCCTTACTCCCTCCCTCTCATACATCTGGCTTTGATGTATCTCACACTGTTAAAACGGTTTTTCTCTTAGCTCAGTTGGAGGATGAACCGCATATTAAACAAAATTAAACAATTGTTGCAATTGATTCACTGTGTAGATTGCTTTTTTTTTTTTTTATTTGAACACTGTTGGACTAAACTGATTTATTTAATATAAAATGCTTAAACTGAGTTTGTAGTCTTTGAAAATGTTCTGGCATGACTTTAGTTGTAGACAATGCAAATAAACTGAATATAATTAAGATGAAATGGTCTTTGAGATCTTATATTCTTTTATATATTAAGAAAAAAAACCGTACAAATATTAGGCGCACTACTTTAGATTGACTTCATTAAATTCATATGAAAACTGGTGTGTCCCCTTGTGGGCAGTGGTTGCAATTGCAAGTACCGGTGATCTTTACTGTTTCTTATTTATTAGTATTTAATGACAGTTAATTTAACGGCATTTTATTAAATTGATAATTGACTGCAATTTTACTGTTTGATTAACAACTCATGCATGATTAAAAACTCGATGCATTTAATGGCTTCCATACTTTTAAATATGGTTTAAAACAGGGGTGTCAAACTCAATTTCACCAAGGGCCACTTCAGCATATTGGCCACCCTCAACGGGCCACATTGATGGTATAAATCAGGAGTGCCCAAGTGCAGTCCTCCAGACTGCAACTTTTAGATGCATCCCTGCTAAAACACAACCCAGACTAAAGGTTGACTTCCCTCATTAGCAGCAACTCAGTTCTGAAGAGGCCTAGTGATGAGTCAATGATCCAGGAACGCATCTAAAGTTGCAGAGTGCTAGGTCTGGAAAACTAGACTTGGACACCCCTAGCATAAATGTATGAAAATACAATGTTAAAAAGAAAGTAAACAACACCTCATATTGTCAAATAACTCATTTTATGTATTCAAGTTTTAAATACTACATTTGACCACTGTCGTTTTGAAGCTCAATAGCTCCATCTGAAGGCGGTGGGGCGCACTGCAGACATCGGCGGTGAAAGGATTGATAAAGGTGTCAAAATCAGAGTGCTGCGATTTAAAATCAGAAAAGCGCCGATCAAACTCGTTTATTAATAGTTAGTTTGGTAGTTAATCGAGCACATGAAAAAGCACCGGGAGGCCGAGATGATCTGACAAGCAGGAAAGTGAACGAGATTGTTTTGTACCACCTGGCACTTCCATAGGTCGAGTTTGCGCTGGAAAGCTGTGATCGTGTCGGACATCTGGGTGATGATTTGTTTACGTCCTTGTAGTTTCTGATTTAGCTGAGCAAGATGATCGGTGACGTCACATAAAGTTGCAAAGTCACACAGCCATTTCGGATCGGACAGTTCAGACAAGGGTTTTTCTTTGTTCTTCTTGAAGGCTAAATTTGGCGTACTTAGCTCCGTGTTTGGTTTCAAAATGCCGACGTATATTGTATTCTTTCAGGACGGACACGGTCCCAGAACACAAAAGACACACTGGTTTTTCACCTTGAAGTACAAACGGGTATTCGTTTTCCCATCGTTCATGAAACAGTCTTCCTTGTAAATCAATTTTTCTTTTCTTAGACATTTTGACGTTAGCTTGTCGATGTCTCAGTTTTATTCGCTGGGAAAATTAATAATGAGCTTTAGGTGACTCTGCTGCACTCTAGTGGAGAGAAGCCTTAATGTTGGCTGGTAACAATTGGATTGCATTATGGGAGATGTAGTTTGTAGTCAATTCGTGCTCAAAACCTATTTTAATTCAATCATGGGCCTATAAAACGGTGATGATGGGGGGAGGGCCACATAAAATGACGTGGCGGGCCACATGTGGCCCGCGGGCCTTGAGTTTGACACATGTGGTTTAAAAGTAAAATTCAAAACTTGTGCTTTCCGTGACGAATCACACTATTCATAACTGCTTTATTTCTATTGCTGCTAATGGAAACAGTTCCTTATTGTTTCTCATTTTTATTTTTACAGCCATGTTTAATTTTTACCCCGGAAATTTTGACTCTTTTTATGATCCGTATCATTCGGTTCACCTCAACAAAAACAGTTAAGCGTTTAATCTGATGGTAGCATCCTGGTTTTTGAACATGACTTTGTGGTTTGAAATTTTAAATAATCTACTAGTCCAGCTCATCCTTTGCTATTGTTTCCGACGTTTCTTGGGGCATGTTTGTGATAAAACTTCACAAAAAGTTCCTTAAGATATTTACTTAGTAAGACTGCAATCTTTCCAGCTCAGAATGAGAGAAAGACAAACCGCCAAACAATAAATAATAAACTACACGGTGAACCAATGCGACTCTGTAGCGGACAAGCATGCCGAGAATCTTCGGATCTCATCGTTCACCCGAAAGAGTAAGCACAAATAGCTGGCTCGGCCACGGACGACACAGAGCTCTTCCTGTGACAAAAACGACTGCATTGTCCGATTGAGATCAGCATGGTGTTCTCCAACAGACAATGAACGGTAGACGACACCTTTGTACGTATATTACTGAAAGATATATTCGGTTTTAAACTATATAAGTCAGAGAGATAGAGAGTACGGCAGCTAAGAAAACATGTTCCCGCGAGACTTTGCATGGGGAGCGGCAACATCTGCGTACCAAATAGAAGGTAAACACAGCCACGACACTTTAACTTTGTTCTAGCTGATTAGGTTTTGTGAGAATGTATGTCTCATTTAAGTTCAGTTAAAGCAAATACAGGAAGCTAAATGCATGTAGGTCTTTATACACAGCCTGATATGTATTCAACTTATTAAAAAGAGTATTAAATGAATAAATTTCATGTGTTGTATACGATTACCTACTTCAGTCTTGTCTTACAGAACTGGTCCGAAGAGTGCAAAATGATCTAACCAATCTGTTGCAGTCTGTAACAACATTACAGTTGCAATAGAATCGTCAGAGTCAAGGAAGAGTCTACTCTATTTATAATGCACCTAAAAAAACAGGTTGCACAACGTGGTTCACAGTAATGATTGGAGACAACTAGTTTTTAACATAAAATTATTGTTCACAAAATAAAACCATAAATTTGTCTTATAAGACAATAAGATAATTGTCTTATTTTCGATTTTAATAAAGCATAATTTCATTAAATAAAATTCTAAGTTTTAAAAAAGTAGTTTTGTGAATAAAATAAAAGTGGACATTAAAAAACATTAAACTGAGATGTCAGATGCATCCAAGTTTTCCAGGTAAATTCAAATAATTGCAATTGCAAACTTCATTATAGGACCAACAGATGCAATAATGTACAGGAATATAAAATCATATATGTTCAGTCATTAAAACTCAGTTCAGTTCCAGATTTTATTTTGGCTATAATCACATTCAATTTATATATATATATTATATTATATATATATATATATATATATATATATATATATATATATATATATATATATATATAAATATATATATATATATATATACTATATATATATATAATATATATATATATATATATAAAAACCACACTTTTAGAAGTAGTTCCTTTTTATGTTGGTATCTTCAGTCCCTTCTTCAGTTTACATATATGTTCTGGTTTAGGTGGATGGCAAACTGATGGAAAGGGACCAAGTATTTGGGACACATTTTGTCATGAAAAAGGTCGAGTTTTTGGAAATCAAAATGGAGATGTGGCCTGTAACAGCTATGAGCTGTGGGAGAAAGACCTGGAATGCATCCAACAGCTTGGCCTGACGCACTATCGCCTGTCTCTGTCTTGGTCACGCCTCCTGCCTGATGGGACGACACGAAATGTCAACCAGAGAGGTAATACTGATAGCAGAATAAAACCCGACTCTAAAGAGGATGATTTCAATAGATCCGTTTCTCCAACAGGCGTGCAGTACTATAACAGAGTGATAGATGACTTGCTGGCATGCAATGTATCCCCAATGGTCACGCTGTACCACTTTGACCTGCCCCAAGCAATTCAAGACCTTGGAGGATGGAAATCACCTGGTATAGCAACTCTCTTCAATAACTACGCCAAGTTTTGCTTCCAGATGTTTGGGGATCGGGTCAAACTCTGGATCACCATCAATGAGCCACAAGTGTGTGCCAAACTAGGTCACGAAGTTGGCATCCATGCCCCGGGGCTGAAAGAAAAAGGCACCGCTGCTTACCTGGTGGGGCACAACATGCTGCGAGCTCACGCCATGGCCTGGCACAGCTACAACTCCGCGTACAGGATAACGCAGAATGGTGCAGTGTCTTTGGCCCTCAACAGCGACTGGCTTGAGCCTTTAGAGCCAGGTCGTAGTGAGGACGTCACCTCTGCAGAACGTGACCTCATCTTCACTCTGGGGTGGTTTGCCTGGCCTGTGTTTGTTACCGGAGATTATCCAGAATTGATGAGATCTTCCATAGAAACTCAGTCCAAGATGATGGGATACAGTGGCGACTTGAGGCTCCCCAGGTTTTCAGTCGATGACCCTCCCATTTTAGGAACTGCTGACTTCTTTGCACTGAACTACTACACATCCCGGAAGGTCAAGTCAGGAGGATGCAGCGATCAGATGTTGAGTATGAAGAGGGACTTGGATGCAGAAGAGGTTTTAGATCCATCCTGGCCCATTTGTGGGTTGTCGTGGTTGGCTGTTGTCCCAAATGGCTTAAGGAAACTTCTTAAATATATAAAGGTAAAATAAAACTTCATCCCTTTCAATAATCACCTCCAGAAGCACGATGATGCCTCATTAGTGCTGTCACATCGTGTGAAACGGTTACTTTGTGGAAAAAAGTGTTTGCAAACGAGCAATTTCCTGCAGTTGTGCCTCGTCACAGGCCATTAGCTTGAACCTGGCGCTGTTAAAAGCAGCCAATCTGTCTCCTCTCTGAATGCCTGACAACCGTGATGCCTTGCTTGACAAAAACATTTACCCTGTGACTTTCCAGGATGTCTTCAACAACCCGACAATCTACATCACGGAGAATGGTTTCGCTCAGGTCGGCCGGCTGCAAATTGAAGATGTTGAACGATGCAAGTTTTACAAAAGCACCATTTTGGAAGTGGCTAAAGGTAGTATTGACAATTGCTCTGTAGTGAAGAAAACATTTTTCAAACCAGTGAAAAAAGTGAATGAATCTTGCACAACAAAGTTTTAAACACCTTTAGATTTTGTTGGGGGTGTAATTTCTTTTTACCTTGGCAGTACTTGTTCTTCCCTCTGCAGCAGTTTATTGAAGGTTTTCTTTAGGTGGAGTTCTAATTTTCTCTTTAAAACAGAATTACTTGAGTAAGCAATACATTTATGAGGTTGTGGAACAGAAGAATCAAGCTTGATACCAGTAACTGGCCTGTGCATAGTATAGGGGTAAGCTTCCTCTACAGTCCAAAGAGCCATTTTGCCCTCAAACCAGCTAAATAAAACAAGTTCAGAACTGCAAATGTACCACAGCCTTTTGAGAAAGCTGTGGTACAGTCCAGTGACAATATGCAACAGTAACATTGCAATTACATAATTTCAGAATATCATGCAACTCTGTATATTATAAAACTTTCCAGCATGCTCTCTGCATATAATTATTTAAGTAATTATATATATATTCCTGTTATATATCCTAAAACTGTATGGTGATAGTCTTCTGACTTGTTTAAACCTATGAGTGAATATTTAACCAAAGAATATAAAAATTAAGAAGTCTCATATTTCATGTCCCTCTTATGTTTTGTGTTTAGCTATAGAAGAGGATGAGGTCAATGTCCGAGGGTATTTTGCATGGTCACTGATGGACAACTTTGAATGGGCTGATGGATTCAGCGTTCGTTTCGGCCTGTTCCATGTCGACTTTTCCGATCCCGAGCTGAGACGAACCATTTACCAGTCTGGGAGGGAATATGCGAAGATCATCTCAAAATACAAATCTGTCTAACTCACATGAGAAGGAGTTGGCAAAGTGGATGTGAATGATTTCTTTAATGCTGACTATTACAGTGGGGCGATGAGAAGCATTTTGTAAGTGAGGAGTTTAAGGTGCAGGAAGTAAAGATTTGTTGAGTACATATGATTCCACCTTAAAACTCTTTGATTTTGGAGATCTATCCTGGAATTATTGGGTGTCTATGTATATAATTGAGATTTTATGTGTAATTTTTAACATAAATTATAATTTTAACATACATTTTTAACATATTATAATTTATGTTATATTATAGTTAACATGAATGTTAGTTTTTAAGTGTAAAAAAATGGTTGAAAGAAATAATTAAAATCCCAAAATTAATAATAGTCATGCAGACTGTTATATTTATTGGTTATACCCATATATACTTGCACGCTCATATACATACACCCAAGTGAATCAAATGTAAGACGAGTTAATTTTCTAAAACCTGGTAAATTCAACAGTATAGAAGAATCAACATGCTTTTCCCTTGGAGATTTAAAAGCCTGATGTATCTATTTGCCATAAGGATTGAGACGATGATGCATTTAAGGACATATTTAGTAAGAAAGAGTAAGAGCTTTTATAGAAATCAGGACGCTGATGGCATCTGTGAGGCTACACTGCCACCTTGTGGTTAAAACAGGAAGTACAGCGTAGAATTCAACCCCTCAACTCCTTGTGTCACAATTTACAACATTGTGTGACATGATGTGGTGATTTATGACATGTTGGATAAACAATACACAAGTGAAGCAGCTCTCTAACCGCAATACATCTTACATTTACCAAAATTAATATTAGGGCTTCAATGTGAAGAAAAATGCCATTTATATTCTGAGTAGAGGGGGCGGGGGCTATGTTTGCATTAATAAGCATGGGGTGTGTATCGTGACATCCAGTTGGCTGTGCTCATCGTTTTCAACAGATGTGAATAATACCCTCGTGCCCCGTTTCCATCTACGTCAAGACAAGTGAGAATCTCTTTTGTCTTGTGATGAATCTCAAGCTCATAGTAGAAACATGAATAATGCTGGTGCTGCTCTGTGCATCATGATTTCTTTGCAGGATGACTTGAGGACAAAGTTGAGCCACATGTAGTCTTTGAGCACTAATTAGCGCACCTGAAACCTGATCTTGTGAGGGAGTTGATCTACTGTAATGGTTTTTTTTTTAAGGTTTGAAAAATGCCTAAAACTGCTTCTTACAATAGATCGCTTTCATTTGATTTTTAAACTGCATGACAAATCTAAAGACTAGATATTTTTCTGAAGAAGGATCAGAAAGTATCTGTATCTTTCTAAATGCGTGTGAGTAACTCGAATGTATTGCATGTTTTACATTTATTTGCATTTTCTTAAAAAGCCACATGAGGCCGACGACCTTTATATATTCTATCTGAGTAACAGAAAGCCAAATAAATCTGAAAGAATTTTGTTAACACTTGAGGTGACAGGTGATATACAAAATATTTTAGACATCTGTTGTGTTTCTAATGATTTGATTTCTGTATAAAAGCTAAAAACTTCCACTTTTTCTTGCTTCTAAAAGCTTTCACAAGCATCACGTTTGGTAAAACAAAGAATGGGAACAAAATATAGCAAATATTTCTTTAACGCACAAGAGGACCTTTGGGAACGTGTGAACTGCACAAGCACAAAGATTAGCATTATGTGAACTAGAAGCTGAAAAAACTGGAAGGAATAATAATTAAAAAATAGTGCGTCAGAAACAACATCATAAGTCAAGTAGCTTTGAATCAGGCTTCCCTTGACTCATTCTTCCAGCTCTTCTGAATTCCCAGCTAGGAGTTGATTAGTAATTCCAGCAGCTGTCTCCCAGTATTGATGGATTCCATCTTCTATCACTGCGTAGAAGCACCTGCCATAGGTGGAAGAACCTCAACTGCTGCTGAATTGATTGAATGAAATATGAGCGAGAAGTTACCCAGCACTTAGCGAATGTTGAAAATTAGTCATTTGAAAAGGAGCTGGAGAATAATATGTGCCTATTGCTACTCTGAGAGCTTAAAACATTAATTAGCATTTAAATAATTCACACTTAGAGTGTCTTCTAACAGCCCAAATGTGAACGTTCGACTTCAATTCATTACGTTCCGGCGAAATTTACCCTGATTATGGGCCGTGATGAAGAAAGCCGCAGAACGAGCCGTTTCCAAATGTGCTCTCCAATTAAATGTCAGATATATCATGTGTATAGATGTGCTGCCCTTGACAATAAATTGGCACGTTTAATTGCAACGTTCAATCACATTCGCCAGCGGAGATCTCTCTCCTCCCTGAAAAACACTGAGGGGGCTCGTTTGTATTTGACCAAACTTAACTCATTATGGTTTGGCAGACACTATGAAATATTCAATAAGTGAAGAATTCATTGAGTCAGGACCAATATTATTAGGTTAATTTGTAATAATCAACTACTGTCGTTGGGAACGGTGCTGACTGATGTGTGGGTGCAGAACTCACAGGTGCAAAGTGTGCGAGTTTTAGAAAATAATTGCCCCTTTTTCTATTTACTGATTACTCTCTTATGTGGATCCCCTGGAGGAATGCTATAATTAGATTGTTGCTTCAATATCCAGATGATGAGATGTGTGCCACTCCCTTTCTCTGGAGCACAGATACAAATCTCTTCCCTCTTCTCCTTTGTCTCGGGATCTCAGTCAGCTGGTGAGGGACCTGCGAGAGCCTCCAAACCACCACTCAGCCCATCCTTGTGTCTCTCCTCCTTCCCCCTCTCCTGTTTCCCCCTATTCTCCTTCTCTCTTGCTGTTTTTCTTCCACTCTTCAACTCATCATCTTCCCCTTTCCTAATCGCATTGCTCATTTCCCATTGACAAGTGAGAATGAGACAGAGAGGGGTTGGAAAAAAAAAGAAAAAAAAAGAGCACAAACTTTTTAAATCCCATTGACCTACTTTGCCAGACATTTCTCTGGGAATTCACATTAGCGAAAAGAAAAAGTCTGAAGAAGAAATGTTTCTCTTTTTCCCCCACTGCTTCTTCTGTCTTCCTCAAAAACTCTCGTCTTTCTCTTTCAGCTGGAGGCCATTTTTCTCGCATCCTGAATTTGTGCCCCCACCACTAACAACACATTATACAAGTGGATAAACGCCTTACAGTGGCACAGCCGACACTTCGGAGCTCTGTCGCCACTTCCTGCAGTGGTGTAAGAAGCATAACATTGGAGTTATAAGAAGATGCTGTGGGAGAGAGACCTTTTCGTGATTGATGGATTTTGGTGGCAGAGACAAAACTGAGGGGGGGATTAAAGCTACCAGGCCTCAAAGACTTAATGCCAGTCCCATACTGAGGGCCTTGTAGAAGCAGAGAGAATAAACGGAAAGGAAGACAATTTAAGTCCTTTGTTTTAAGTCCCCTCCCTCAGGGAGAGCAGATGACCCTGCTAATGACTGTCGAAACTCCCAACTCCCTTGAGTGTGATGGTGCTGCGCTGTGGGAGGGGGTTCACAGACCTGCTTGAAAAATTGAAAGCTCCTGGAATATTCAGCTCTCCTTGGGCGCTCCGCTGGGGGTGCACATGCAGAGATTGGTATTCTGGGTGGGAAATGTGCATGGTGGGTAAACCCAGCAGTGGTAGCGATGGAGAACCCCCCTTCTGAGCGGTGTGTATGCATGTGTGTGTGTGTGTGTGTGTGTTGTGGTGACCAGTCATCCTAATGCTGTGTTTTATGGGAAAACTTCAGGAGCGTATATGCGTGTAAAAGCAGGGAAGCAATGAGAAACTTTATAAAACCTTTAGAGCTGAGGTGAACATACCTCTTAGACTGGATGGTTAACAGATTTGGAAGCAAGCAGAGAAACTCAATGCGTGGGTAAACCTCCATGCTCCCAAACCGCAAACACAGAAAATTATCAATAAAGACTAAAATGTTCATAAATTTAAGAAAATACCCAATCTGCATTTTAAAGCCATTAAACTGTCACTATGTCGTTAAAGCAGTCACTATGTTGTGACATTATGTAAGACAGATAAGCTGTGAAAAATTCAGTCACCATGTGGCCGTACAGCCACCTGCAGAAATAACTTAATATTCCTGGAAGTCTGTCTGTTTCTGGAGTTCTCATCCTGTGTAGGGAAGGATGTAATGCAGCAGAGAGCATGCGGCAGGGACCTGTAACGTGTGCTTGTTCAAGTTTCCAGTTTCCTCAGAAGTCCCTACTGCAGTTTTAACATAAAACTTTTGTCCTGGGTTCCATTTAAATCCTTATTCTCTTCAGCTCACTTATGTTTTCTGTAGGAAACAGCCTGTTCTTGAAACAAGCTCATTTTTGAGGTCCCCCTCAAACAACAAGTGGTTCCTTTAAAAAAAACAAAAAGGCTTCAAGTTAAGGCCATTTGAAGAGGATGAGCTTAGAGCAGCGGCATGGGAGAGGGAACAACAGAGTGTGTGGACTAATTAACTCAAAGTGTTGTAAGACATGCTCCTTTCTCACCCGTGTTGTCACTCAGGGTGTGAGTGGCACTAATGAGAGAATTATCTAGACTCAGAAGCTGGTAACGCATTCAAATGAACGCTGACTGACCTGACCTGTAAGATTGGCTTTTTAATCTTACCACTTAATACCAATCAGACCTGATTTCTCATGTGCCCACACTGGGAGAACCCCTTGCTCCAAGCGTCACTATCCACTTGCTTCCCCGCCCCACTGTTGATCTTAGGTGGTGTTAATTGTCTTGGATTACTTCAGGGCTTCTGTTGATAATGTGCAGAGAATCTCAGGTGTGCAGGACGGGTCTTGTGAAGTCTATGAATGCTTCTATGTGTGGTTCAAAGTCCCTTATCGTGAAAACTCAGCTGAGGATTAAGAAGGTTAATAAGGTCACGGGTCTGCAACAAAAGTCTGCGACGTACAATAGTGTTTTGGAATTGTTAAATTAGCATAATCATCATCCGCTGATGTTCAAACACAAGACCGACCTGCTGCGCTCAGTCAGAGCCATACAAACACTCCACAGGGGGCGGGTTGGGGGAAAATTTGATAATTACCTGCTGGTATCACTGATTTAAGCATTCATACTCAACCAAATAAGCCTGCGTTTCTAATTGGATCAAGGTATTTTCAGTTTTGTTGTGATGATGTTTCTCAGCCAGACAGCACTGCACTAGTGGGAGACATTAGCAGTAAAGCTTTTCAAGTCTAAGGGCTGCACCTATTTTCTTGTGTTTCACCAAGTGCTTCAGGTAACAAATAGCAGATCAGCTCCAGTTCAAGGGAACTTATGAAATAATTTGTGCATTTTGGTGCCTTTTGGGAAGACTTTCATTGTTGTAAATCCTCTAGTGTGCTTAGAATGCTTAATTCTATCCTGAGAGCAATATTTGCTGTATAAACTCACAAATGAAGCTTCTGAGGGTCAGTGCCTCCGGGTCTGCAGCCTTCTACCACCTGTTTGATTTGTTTAGATGAGGCACATTGCAAACATACAACTTGGCCATTTCTAATTAGAAGGTGCGTTTGTGATATATTTGACCTATTCATTAATGAATAAAGTACTATATTATGGAGCTGTGGTTATAATAAGAAGTAATAGCTAGTGGATGAACGTAAAGCAGTGCATAGCCATGAAGTGCAAATCAAACAATACATGGTTTTCAACATTTGTAACAGTACAAAATCTGCTAGTTGTTGCATGCATTTGTGTTCAGCCCCCTCAGTTAGTACCTTGTAGAACCTCTTCACAGCATTTAAAGCTGCAAGCATGTCTCTAACAGCTTTGCAGATATCGAGGCCAACATTTAAAAATTTTAGTCTTGCCGCAAATTCTCTATTAGATGCAGGTCTGGGATTTAACACACATGAATTTGATTTGATCTAAACCATTCCATTGTAGCGCTGGCGACAATGAATGTTTGGGGTTTTTGTCTTGCTTGAAGGTAAACATCTGCAACAGTTTTATGTATTTTTGCTGCCTTTCGTAGGTTTTCTTCCAGGATTGCCCCGTATTTAGCTCCATCATTATTCCCCATCAACTCTGACGCCATCCTCATTCCTGCTGGAGAAAAGCACGCCACATCAGAGTGGGGATTGTGAGTTTAAGGTGATATACCATGGTAGTTTTCTTCCACTCACAGGGTTTTAAACGTATGCCCAAAACATATGCACTAGTTTCATCTGCTGAGAGCACTTTCCTCCTTCCTAGTTGTTGGCCATGTCCTCTTCATGACATTTGACAAACTTTAACCCAATTGTTTTGGGGGAGCCATTTCCATTTGTGGAGGATGAATTGGACAGTTTATGAAATATCGTGAGCATGGCATATTGCTTTGTGCCAATTGCTTGCACTGGATTGTATTTAGATATCTGAAAACAAATGCATGCCACATTTTTAGAATCTTATGTGTAAATGACTTTGAAAGCCATAATGTCATTTTATTTTCACTCTGCTTGGCGGTGGTCTGTCACATATAAACCCAACAGAATACGCTCCAGTTCATGGTTGTAAGCAAACAAAGAGTGAAAAAGCTCAAGAGGTGCACATATTATAGTTCTTGTGTGTGTCCTTGCTGTCAAAACATTACAAGTAAAAAGTTTTGTTCCTTGTGTAGAGGCAGGTATACAGCATTCAGTTACATGTTACCAGGGCAGATGCGCTGCACGAAGCATCTTTACATCAGCTGTTTACAGCTACGTACTCAGCAAACAAAGAAGAGCTGCCAGAATGTTGCATCATCTGTGCGTGTTTTGGAGTTGCAGCTTCTCTCTAGCACAGGCCCATTGTCATGCAGGCATTCAGGTAACGGATCCAGTCGTCACTCAAATGCCTGATGGCTGCTCCTATCTGGCCCGACGGTGACTGATGACTGGAATGGAGGGGCGTGTGTGTTAAAAGCAGACGAGTGTGTTACACCAAAGAGGAGGAGAGGGAAGAAAGATACCACCCTGAATGTGGACTTGGTTAGCCATGTTCACCGACCATGGATGTGAGCCACACTGGAGTCACTGAGCATCACAAGGACAGCAATCTTGACCTGATGGATCAGTTGTTACATGAACAGCATGACAATAAGACCAGAATAGAAATATTGCATGTCGTATTTCTATGAGACATAAAACAGTGGCTGAGAAACTTTTCCATCAAGAGATGGAAGAACCGAAGTAAAGTATGCCCCTGGTATTCACCAGTCATCTGCAAATAGCTAAAATCTGTGAATACTTGGGAGACCCTCTAAAAATCCTTATGACAGCCTAATTTAATAGCTCAAACATCAAATAAACCTTAAGCTGTATTGGTATGCAGAGTGGAAACTATCTTGGCACAATCACAAAAGCTAACATCTTTAGTTTTACTTATCTTGGCCGTTGGAAGTACAACCAATCAGCACCTGGAAAAGAAATGGTGTTCTAGGATTGGCTGCTTTATCAATATCATGTCAAGGGATGTTGTGCCAGATATTTCAG
Source organism: Poeciliopsis retropinna (assembly GCA_010277075.1). Classification (NCBI taxonomy): domain Eukaryota; kingdom Metazoa; phylum Chordata; class Actinopteri; order Cyprinodontiformes; family Poeciliidae; genus Poeciliopsis; species Poeciliopsis retropinna. Next base: position 8,435,201 of record VMRM01000019.1, read on the forward strand.
CTTCACACACTCCATTTCATTTGAATAGTTTAGACATGGCTTTCCGAAAACATTCTGCAAATGGGCAGATTTTCTGTCAATAATAATCTCCACATGACTGTGGAGTCATGCTCCACAGGAAAATATACAAATACTGAACTGTAAATAGGCCGGGGTTCATTGTGTATAAAAGTATTGCTAAGTGTATTAACAATTCACCACTGCTTTATAAAATCAATACTTGGATGATCATAAGTCTGTCCAGTACTGGGTTGTCTTATGAAAAAGCTCAACAAAAGAAATTTGATTCTTTTTAAGAAAGCGTCCAACTGGTGAAATGGGAACACACTGATGAGAAGTATATACTTAATTATGGGAGGGGTCCAAATTTAACATTTTGAAATGCCTCTAAAGTTATAATGTGTGTTCCATGTTTTTAAGAATCCGGCAAAATAGATACTCAAAAAAAAACAGACAAATCCACACAGTTCAAGTGTACATATACAATCTGTGTTTTTGAGTCTGGTGTTCTGGAAAATCAGTGCCGGACCATCAAAGCTGTTTTGTCCTCCACAAACAAACTGAATAGAAGGGGAGGAGACTGGGACCAGTAGTGTGCACAAAATGGATGCGATGCAAATGGAACCAAATGACATAAGAATCAATTTAGCTTACTGAAACAAATGAGAACAGCTCAGCCCTGCCATGACTCCAGTTCCCTATTTTTTCCCCCTCGCTTTCTCTCCCCCTCTCCTCCTCCTCCTTCCTTCTCTATTTTTTGGCCTCCCCATTGTTATTGTAATTAACCTACTCTCCACAAACCCCCGACCCTCCCTCTCACAAACACAGCCGATCTCTTTTTGCAATCCTGTCCCTGCATAGGTTCCCTTTTACTCTAATGAAAAAGTCTGCGAGGTTCCCAGGTAAAAATGTTCGTGCTGAAATAGTGATTCATGGGCCTGGGTGGCATGCTAAAAGGCATGGGATATCAGCCCATGACACATTTAGGGAAGGGTATTCCACAAATGACTGCCAAAACCCCCACAGTCCTTACACACACCCCATGAAGCTGTAATGACTTAATGCCAATTCCCCTTAAAAGTATGCTCTTCTGTTTATAAACTCCTCTCGCCCTTCTTTCATAGAATCCCAATAACCAAAATGGACTTCTGTCTCAATGACCTTAGAGATAAGTGATTACAGCAATGCCCATTTCCTATCGTGATGTGTGACATCCTATTGAGAATGCTGCTCTTTTCTTTAAGCGAAGGCCACATGGATGCCGGGGATCCTAGTCCCTGGTGTGGAATGGGCATTATGCAGAAGTCCAGGGGGATGGATCAATAGCTATAGAGAGCAACGGGGTCACGATGGAATCAATGTGCTGGACAAACGACCTCCAGCTGCCTCCTGCACCTTCCGAGCCACTTGACACCTGAGGCGATTTTTACCGGAACGTCCTCTGCTGAAATGCCACGGAGCCATGGGCGACTGAGCAGTCACTCATGCAGAGCTCTCGAATCAAGCGGCGTATGCAAACTCGGTCTGCTTGTCATCCAAAGTGAAAGGCCTTGGCTTACTGTTGCTACATAAACAAAACTCATGCACCTGAGAATGTCAATTACCCATCCCCTGCACCTTTGAAGGGGCCTTTGCTCGATGGCCAAATTGGGATTAATATGGGGTGGGTGGGGGCCAGCGTAGAGGTGACTCCCTGTCATTACAGCTCAGAGAGAGAAAGCCAAATGTGGCACACAGAATAAGAACAGTGGGCCGGCTTGATAGTTCCCCTATTGCCCCGCACGCCGCTTTGCATAAGCAGCAAAAGGCACTGATGAAAACAAGTGGCGGTTTTAGGTCGGGAGCAGACATCCAGAAAATGAGCTTACTCCCCCGTCCACCTTTCTCTTCTTACCCTTCCGCTGGGCCGCATAATTCAGAAGAGCTATCTTGTGGAAATGTCATCGTGTGGTGGTGATGGAGCAAGCACTGTGACAGAATACCGTAGCGTCTCCGGGGACGGGACCCTCGCCGTGCTCGGCACGCCCGACTTGGCCTGACCTTGCAGGTGCTGATGTATGCAACCACATTGGTTTCAACAAATGGACAACGGTCGTATCGTCTTTCTGTGAAGGTTTTTAGCTACCACCAGTGCATCTTTTTTCCCCCCTCTCTTTTGGGTTCATGGAAAGGTGCTGCATATTTCAACGTGAGGCTTTATACAGTGGCTTATAAAAGTATTCAAACTTTTCAGTATGTTTATTTACATATGGAAATCTGAAGAGAGAGGTACTTTGTGCAGGTCTGACTTTGTGAAATATGGATGAATCTAGCTGTTCTGTCCTGTCTGCGTGTGAGATAGTGAACACTGAGTGAACAAGCACCGTAACATAGACCGAAAAAACATGAATTAGGGATACGGCTGGAAACGCTTAAAGAAGTTCCCAGTGATCAAACCTGCTTTATAATCTATTTTGCAGGAGATAAACATCAACCTATCTGGCCCAAATCTTAATCCAATTGACAATCTTTACCAAGACAGAAAATTTGTTTCACAAATTCTCTCCATGCAGTCCAATTGATAATGATTAAAAATCGCAGTCTCTAGATGCCTAAAGTTGTTATCGATCAATGCCGCATGAGAACTGTCAAAATTTTACATTTTGATGTATATTTTTCTTTTACTTTACAGTTATGCATCCTATTGTGTTGGTCTATAACCTAAAATCTCAATCACTACATTTAACTTTGCGGTTGTCATGTAAGAAAATATGAAAAAGTTCAAGGGGCATGAATATTTTTTGCAAGCCACTGTATGCTTAAGGATATAGACGTCTTCCCATTCTTCTTTGAATAGGTCGGTTCCCCGCTGTGCTTTCTTCTTTATGCATTCACTCCCCATTCTGCATTCATCTTGCCTGCTGACACATCTGACAACACGGTGCTGTATTGTTGTCCACCAACCCCCAGCTCTAAACCATCCTCAGCATTAGAGGGCCGAGCCCGACTCCTACGCCCCTTCTCTGTCTCCTTTAGAAAACTGATTATAAATGGTCAATTTGAAAATAGACTGGAAAGTCCCCAAGGCTGCTTGCCTTGTCAAATTGAAAAGGGACAAGGACAAGTCAGTCGACTTTCTCTCTGTCCGTACCTGTGATATTTTTGAGGCAGCGGGACGAGAGGGAACACATAACAAATTCCTCCCATGCTGCGCGAGCGAGGCGACGGGAAAGGATGACGAGGGAGGGTGAGGCTGCAGCAAGCGAAGGATCTTTAACATCTAGCCCTCAGCATTTATATCACAAGTTTCCACAAAGGGTCTATGGATCACTCCAGTGGGCTGGTGTTGGCAGTATCAGGAAAAGCCATAGGCTGTCAGGGAGTATGCGCTTTTCATATTTCACTGTAGACAGCTTTCCTGTCTGCCAGCCTCACTCACAGCAGCCTTTGAGGATAATATCTCCAAATCTCTCCTTGCCATGCTGAGAGGCTATTTTTAAGTAGATATTTATTTCGTTCATTCAATTTTTCTTTTTTTCTCCTCATCCCTTCCATCCTACAGGTATTTCTTTGTGCTTCCGACTAGTGGGAAAATCGAAACACAACAGAAAAGCTCGGCTTGGAAGGAATTTCCATCAATGTTTAACAATTCTTTCTTCCATTTCAAGGAATTTTAATCATTCCTTCTCATCTTTACAGGGATTTCTACACATTTTTTGAATGGAGGAAAGGCAAGGAAGAGAAATTAAGAATTTGAGAGCGAGAGAAAAGAATCAAGGAAGCATGTGGTAGAGGAAGGAAGGAACAGATGGAGAATGGAAGGATGTAAACCAGGTAGGAAAAAAAATAAGGATAGCAGGAAGGAATATGTGTTGAAGGAAGAAGCAAATAAAGAAGGCTAAATGAAAAAAAGACAGACAGGAAAGAAAGGTAGGAAGAAAAATATGAAGGATGATTAGAAAAACAAGAGCAAGGAAGGAAGCAAAGAAGGAAGGAGCAAATTGAGGAGCTAAGGAGTGAAAAATTAAGGATCATCGAAAAGGGAAGATGAGCAACTAGGAAGAAGGAAAGAAAGAAGCAGGGGAAGACGGAGCACGGAGGGAATGATGGAAGAAAAGACAGAAAAAGAAGCAGGCAAGGAAGGGCGGAAAGAGAAAATGAAGGAAGAAGGGAAGAAATGAAGGTTTAAAAAAGACAATAATGGAGGATCAAAAGATGAAAAGGAAGAGGAAGAAAAGACATGAAGAAGCAACAAAAGATGGAACGACATACAGATGATTGGAGGGAAGGCAAGAGAAAAAATGGAGGATAGAAGGATATATATATATATAATACATATATATATATATATATATATATATATATATATATATATATATATATATATATATATAAACTCTGCTTTCTCTTCTGATTCAAACTTGCTAAAATTATTCCTCAATATTGACTTCACACTTTGAAATCATTGGGTTTTACACATTGTTCCATTATACTCAGCTCTCAATTTCATCTGCAGAGTGCATAAACACCCACTTTAATGGGTCTTACAGGGACTTTTTATGGCAACAGTAAAGTCCCATTCTGATTAATCACGCAAGGGAGGTGGAAAGCACTCTTTGATAAAACCAAAAGATGTCCACAGCAGCATGATTCATCGCCGCAGACCTTGCAATCAGATGAAACGTGAGGCTTTCTTTTCCCTCTTTCTCTACAACATGTATCCCCTCTCTCCTCAGAATACATTAGAGGAGTGTGAGCGACGGAATCATCAGATAGCGGGATGTGAATTGAAGTGGTCATGAACCCAATGTCAAACTCAAATAGCTGAATGGCGACAGATAAAAAACAAACAAGGAACGTGCGGGGCTTACAGAAGAAGGTAATTAGGATGCAGGGACTACTGCTGAGAATTTTCTTACTAATAGTATCAGCTGATGTAAAGTTAAAATCCAGTGTGACTCAAACAGGAAAAGCAACATTTCCTGCATGTTGACTGTATGATGGCTCCTGAGTTCAAATCCTACATATGCATGCTGAGCATGTGCTTTAACTAGGAATAAATAAAGGTTTTTTTTTTTTTTTTACTTTATTTATTTATAAACCAAGGTTTTCTTACATTTACATCCTGCACTAAAGGTAAGTGAATCAGCCAGTGATAACATGTGCAATCCCCAGGCAGTGTAGATGCAAAGGGACTATCACTTGCAGCTGGATGGGACTGCTGTATGAGGACTGGGCTGCCTGTTAGTGCTTTGGAACGGGGGTGAAGCCCACAGCACCACACTCTCATTAATAGAGTAAGAACAAAATGTACTTTTGAATTAGAATCTCCACTAACACAGGAAAAAAAGACGCTAAATTTGTTGCTGCTGTTACGTCGCAGAGAGCGCAGAGGGGAGGGTGTGAGCAGTGCGTTCACAAGGATTATTGACAGCGGTAAGACCCTCCTCCTGGCTCTGATTGCTGGTTTCTGAGCTGAAGCGGTGCATTTCTGCAGATAGCAGTAGAACCACATAGTGACAGCATTAACTAACATGTACAAAAAAATTATTTTTTATAAAAGCTAGCTACTGCAGGCATAAAGATGTGCCAGCTTGCCTTTCAGTGCCTATTTCTTCACCATATACCATTGCAGACAAGGTTCTACGGCCTCATGCTTTTGTATACCTTTCCCATACATTCCGTGGCGATTGTCTCCTGCACAGTAAGCACATTTGAAGTTGTTTTTGGACATTCTTTATCTTATTTTGTCCTTTTAACCGTGGCTAATAGCAGGTTTTCCTATCTTCCTCTATTTGAGGGCTAAGCCGGGTCTTAGAGCTGACCCTCCGTTTTACAGGAAGAAGAAACTGCTGGAGTAAGCAGGGGAAGGATTCCTCAGCTCCTACTTCAGGTAGTTCCCTCCCTCGCTTTGGCTGAGATATCTATCCCAGGCCCTTATTATCAGCAAACAAGCACTTTTTGATGATGATAAGTAATAGCTGCATCCCTATGTGTAGGACTCACTTCTCCAGGGAATAGTGAGAGCGCGCCGGTCATTTTTCTTGCCTGTTCTGTCGTCCGGCGATTCCGGGGATAATAGAGGCTGTTCGAAGCGGGGCAATTCCGTGTTTCTGCAGCACAATTCGAAACAGGAGATAGATTAAGACTCTTGGTTATTTTTTGTGTCGTTACTCGATTTAATATTTCACTGGTTGACCTTTACAAACAAAAATATAGTAGGTGAGCACTTAAATATTATTAAACACCATTATGATTCAAAATAAGGCAATGACAAATTACTGTTTTACGGCAAAAATGGAATAAAAAACAAACTAGAACAAAGCATGACTCAAGGGTTAGGGCATTCTAGGAGCAACACAGTGTACTGACAGCACAGCTGCATGATAGCACCTGCAAAGGAAGGGGGTGATAAGCTGTGGACAAACCTGAAGATATCTTGAGACTGAACGGACACAAATAAACAGCATCTCCACAACGGCCAATATCCCAGACATGCTGGAGACAGCGGCTGTCAGAATGCACAGAGCAATTTGAATGCACAGCAGGAAAGCGTCCTTCTTTTCAATTCCACGGGCATCTTGTTTATTTCGCACTGTAGCTGCGTCTCACTGCCTGCCACACAAACATAATTCAGTTAATTTATGAAGGAGTTTTATATCAGTCTGCTGAGGAGAGGAATAAGGGAAAAGATTGCAGACATATGGAGAACGAAATTAGGAAAGGAAGGGAAAAATCAAAGACTAAATGATGAAAGAGAATGTAACAATAAAAAAGAGAGAGAAGACGACAAGGACTCAAATATGCAGCAATTCCTACAAGTTAAAGGATTACTGTTTCCTCTTCTTAGCATGTGAATCTCATTGACCGAATGTTCCCTTCTGTTTGCCAACAATCAGTGTTGCTGTTCTTGGTGAGGACTGCCACTCAGCTGAAGTAGCTTTATCTTTCTCATATGAGCTCAGAAAATCATAAGGCTTTCACGAGATAAGATATCAATACTACTGATTAAGATATTTTTAAAGCCAATATAAAGATACACACACTGATGATAAAGTTTAAGATTTTTAAAACCTACATGTATACCAAAATAAATGATTTCCAAACCTCTTTTTTTATTTTTTATTTTTTTTAAAATCATGTTTGGATTCAATTTCAAGATTCAGTTTTATTCGATTCAAGACTGCCAGCATATCAGATCTTAAATTGGTTATATTTGTCCCCTCTGCCTACTGTCTGTTTTACGTTTTGAATTACAGCTGGTCAGAGAACAAGTTCTTTCATATCAAATCAAATCAAATGATGTCACATCTACAAGTACCCCAAATAGTTCACATTTTGGGTGTGAAGTTTGTTTTAGGTTTACAGGCTTCTCTTGTTTTCACAAAATAATGGCAGCCACAGTGTTCAAATATTTGAATTTCAGCTTCACCAACCCTCTTGACGCTGGGCATTTCTGTAAGTATTAAAGCTGTGCCACGGAGTGCATTTGTAAACTGAATATTGACTTCTCTTGTTGCTTTTAGAATAACATATTGGTATTCTTCCTCTCAGAGAGGCTTTTCAGGACAGGACTGGTTCCACTCTGGATAATGACACTCCTCTTATCTCAGCGTTATCACATTTGCTGTTGTTCTATGCACACATTTTTCACCAAAAGATGTCCATACCTGGACATTGCCATCTTTTTTATATTTGCATATATTTGTGTGCATATATAAACCCCAAATTTTTAAACATCTGGAAATTGTTCCCAACGATGAACCAAGGGAATTGTCTAAATCTACAATTCTCTACGTGAAATCTTGAGAACATTATTGGTTTTTTTATTTTCCCCCATCAATCCCCACCAGCAGGTAGGGTTAGTAGGTAACACATTTTGAGTTGCATTAAAATATATCTCAACTGTTCTGTCAAATAACTTCAACATATTGAATTTGCCAATCAGAAGTTTGCAAAGCCAAGACATCATCTATGTCCAAAATGACGCTTATCATATTTAACATCTTTTGTTAAATTGGATTTTGATTATTTCCAACACTTAATAAAGTGCACTTATTTTTAATAATCCTATCTGACAAAAACACAGGAAAGGTTTAATAAGATTTTTATAATTTCATACTTTTATACTGGTTTTGTCTGTATTCTGCATGTTTAACACTTTATCAAGAAATCTCAATAGTTGTAAAAGGAATGTCTTTTATACATAAATCTATACATGTGGTCACAAGAAAGAGAAAGCATTTTTCCATCTTGGTGGTTGTCACAGTGATTCCCTAAGCAACCACCGAGCAGTCTGACCTTTGACTTTGTCTTTTAGCACATTGATCCAGCGGTCACTTTAAACAGAGTTGCGTTCGCTTGTGTCGCTTGCTTTCTCTCAGTTCACCTGACTGAACTCGGTGAGTCTACCCAGGGGCTTTGGCCCTCTGGCCTTCGACATGCGATTGCCCCCATTTACATGGCTCAGATCACATTCGTGTCAGCAATAGAGCTTGTTTTTAATGTCCTAAATGATTTGCATTCAGAAAAATACTTTTTTTTTTTTTTTAAGCACCAGATGCACTAGTCATGTGTTCTAATTTTAGGTGGTGTTAATTGCTGCCTGCTGAAGTGTCCTCACTGCCACCTTTGACAAAAGGACCATTCATAGGCAGGACAGCCAGGGGAGCTGGCAGGAAGCCCGCTTCGCCAGTTGCTCCTGACACCTCTGAGGCAGCTCCATGCTGGCACTGGATGAGGCTTTCCACTGGAGCTTTCTTACCAATAAGCACACATATAAGTACTTGCAATACAGGCAGAAATCTGAAATGTTGGATTTTTTTTTCTTACTTGATGCATGCTGTAATTTGGATAAAGGGATAGAGCAGTTTCCAGCATGTAAAAAACAAAAATAGCTCAAGAACCAGCATGAACATAAAACACAGCGGCTGTTTTGATATAAGCGAGGGAGTTTTTTTTTTTTTTTTTAACTGTATAGCCCCGATGTTTACCTCCGAGTCAGGCCTCAGCAATAGAAGTGAAGCATGGACGGCACACGGAGCAATTTAGCATTGTAACGCTGTGTCACCGGGCTCACATTTCAACCATTCTTTATTCTCTGCCGCACTTCCAGCGGGGTGTAAATTGTGCCGCGATGCAATTAATCCATGTCAGTTCTGAAAAGTACGAAGACTGGCGGAGAGGGGGTTTTGGGGACGTGGGAAATGAGCGGAAGTATGGGGTGCCTTTGATGACTGCCGCTCTCGCCCCATGTTAGTCCGCGTATATTGTTTCACGTTCATAAAGAAAACCTGGGGCCCTCGAGGAACTGGAGCACTTTCATGATTCTAAATCCTGCCATGGCTCTATTTGTCCCATTGCGCTCCTGCTTTGGTTCATGATTGTTGTAAAAATAAAAGCAAAACAGATACAGTCTGATCTAATCAGAATAAGAAAGGGAAACAAGTCAGAACTAAGAACCCAAAACAACTCAAACAACCCAAGACCCTGACACAAACATGGCTCCTAAAATCATCATTGACAGTGAAACCTGTCAGTGATGACAGGTTTACTTGCTTAGTAAGGACTGTACTAAGCAAGTACAGTCCTTCATTTCTTTAGCCTAGCAAAGATGTCGCTCTGAGTTAGGACAAGGAACGATTCCTAATGACATTTCATGGCTACCACACTTCTTCCTTCCATCCAACTTTCTATCACTATGCTTTAATATAGCAATCTGACCAGCTGACTTAGGACCTTAGTGACTTTTGCTCCCTGTGGACAATATCAATGACTGCTAGACAACTGTCAAGTCATGTCTTTCCTATGACTGTCTGCAATTATGTGACTATTAAATGTAATTTCTGCATTACTGACATTGTATTAAGTTTATCTTTGAATCTGAACTTTGGGCTTCATTAGCTCTAAGCCATATTTATCTGAACAGATTTTTTAAATGCATCACTCTCTGTGTATTGCATCTAAAATAAAAGTTTAAATTCAAACAAACTGTTCAGACACCGGTTAAATACAGACTATTTAGCATTGGTAGTTTAACTTTAGCAATTTGCAACAAACATTGCAGCCTCCCCATCACAGTAATTCTCTGCATTCATCATAAACACTCTATATTCATTTCAGTCAATAAAAGCCCCAACTACTGAAGGAATCTATAAAGCACTGTAAATAAGTAAAACTAGACAAAATCCTACACAAAACTTGAGCAACTAGTGATAAATTAAATGTAAGTCATCTTAAAAGGACTTGTTTTCCTTCTTACTCTGAAAGGCTTCACAGGTTTTGTTTCATTATTGCTTGAGAATTGAACATCTCTTTCTTAGTCTGATGGAGCAGAGAGAAGAGCAGTGGAGAAGTCATAACAAGAGAGGCAAGACAACATAAAACCCCCCCAAAAAAACAACTTTTTAAAAATGTTCTGTTTAAATTTTTAACAGATACTGCAATAAGTTGTGCTCCGGTCTCTCAAAGGATGAGGGATTTTTGGATTTCAGTTTCTGGTCCACTGCTCATTTAGGGCCTTATTAATCTAATTACTCGCCCAATTGTACATATTTAACATCACCCCAGTCCTCTCCCAACTCTACCCTTAGAAACCCAGCTGGCTGTACATTAGTCAGGAAACTTGCTGAAGCTTGCAGATAGTAAAAGAAAAGCTAAATGGCTGCAATTCATCACACAATTTCGCCAATTATATTGCTGGAGTTTGGACCGGCGCAGATCACAGACCTCTCCGTCTGGGATTCCTGGCAACTGATCCCACGTGTGCGCGATTCCGAGACGCCGAGGCTCATTTATCTACCTTCAGGATAGCCTCGGTCGACATTAAAGCTCTCGCAGTCTTTCCCCATCATCCGCTTCACCCGTTTGGTGACACTAGCGGTTTACACATAGGTTATTAATGGTCTATAAATATTCACAGAGTGTTTATTGGGACTTTGTGGCAGGCATTAGCGAAAGGATTTTGTGTTGGACAAAAAGCCAGGCGGTACTTTTTTATTTCTTGACGTGACAGCGCAATGGTGTGGCTAACCTTGGGGATCCGAGCCTGATGGGGAGTTGGACCTTGGTTTTGAGGCAGCGCCTTTATTCTCTGCCGTTTCATGACTGGTGAGGTGTTGAATGATGAGCCGCATGCCTCAGACCTCTTACTCTTATCATCCCAAAATACAAGGTTAGTCAGGGAGGGAAGCCTCCTCCTCTACACTGATGCCCTCAAGTGCTCCGATATCTTCCAGGAAAACAAATCTATCAAAACTCGCACAAAGATATGTCTCTAAAATTATGCATAAGAAGAAGAAGAAAATAAAGGTACATTATGAAAAATGAGCCTGGTGTGTGTAATTTTCCTCTCTCTTTATCTAAACAGGTACCAGATCTGTACAAATCCAAATGCAATCGGACAGCTTCCCGGAACACGCACAGCATTACATACACCTTGCTCTCGGTGGATTAAATTGGCATTGACAAAGTGTCATCGTTGCTCCCTTTTTGTTGGGATACGATTTGGATTGGATTTGCGAAGACATTTTTGACACGATGGAATGGAAAGAGGGTGAGAGAGAGAAAGCGAGAATGAGCGCTGAGGAGAGAAAAGGTGAGAACAGAAAGACAAAGAGTCCAACAGAAACCTGGTGAATGAAAAGGAGGAGAAGGGGGGGGTGGGAAGTAACCAGAACAGGAAAGCTGAGCCATCCGGAGACAGAGACGGAAGACAAGAAAGGGTTGAAGAAGAAGAAGAAGAAAAAAAAGGAGAACATCTGAGTGTTTCACAGGTTCATTTTGATGCATGGATACAGACAGGAGAATAGATTGGTAGCCTTGGGTGGATAAGGACAGAACCATTCCCCAGAGAGATGGATTAGACGAAGGAGTGGAAATAAATGATCACAGATTTTAATGGCCTTTTGGCTTGCCTCCCTTCTCTTCCCATTTTCATGTGGGGAGCAGTGATGACATTTTCACATGCCAGCTGTCTGAATGTTGGAGTTTAACTCTAAAAACAATCTTCCAAGTTACGACTGCATGACGCTTGAACGGAAGCAGGCTCCTGAACTAAAGACACCTTGCTCTGCAGTTTAGGAGCATTCACGGGCAGGTCTGTATAAACCACGAACTTCAGAATCAAAAACCTACTTTATCCTAAACCTCAATTTGGCAAAAGAGTGGGAACTAACTAGGGGTGAAACTATTCCTCAAACGATTTGAGTGTCTCAATTATTAAAATCCCTCTTGTAAAATTTATTTGACTCAAAGTTTCGTTAAATTATGTTTTATGATGTAGCGCACCGTGTTCCGGACGGATGATTATTTGTGGTGGGCAGCGCTCTTATTTACGCCTATGAATTGTTGTGAAGCGCTAGCAGCATGGCGTTGAATCGTACGGCGTTTTATAAGGGTTTATAGGAGAAATAAGGATTGTTGAATTTTGCGGTGCGATGGTTGGACTACGGCAGCTTTTGTGGCATCGGAATTGCGTACAGAATTTCATTTAGACTCGAATTTACTCAAAGACAAATATTTTTTATTGGAATTTTAAATATGTAGCTATTGTAAACTGTCAGCATTTATTTTATGTGGTTTTATGTAACATAATAATTCCATAATCTAATAAACAGCTTCATTCTTCAGTTAAGGTGATTGATAACAACCAGTATCCATGTCTCATTTTGAAGCAAGAGAGACATAGTTCTGGAGTTAAGACTTTTCATCACTTACTACTCACTACTTACAACATTTGGTCAAAAAACCATCATTATATCATACCAAATATACATATGAGTGTGTGCGTTTAAAAATATAAGGGAGCCAGCAGTAGCTCGACTTAGCTGAATAATATACTTGGCCATTAGTTTTTTTTATGGAAATGTAGCCTTGGGTTGTTGAATAAAAAATGGGCCCCAGTCCTAATTTCTGTTATGATAAGTTCCATACCTGATTGCCTCCATAAGAGGCAGATCTGTCTTCATAAGGCCCTTTGAGGCTCCTGACAACTATTTAGCTCTGCTAATCCATTTGTTTGATTTATTTCTTACAGTATGTGGTTAATATCTTTTAAAATCCACCAGTCGCTGAGAGATGAAGAAAAAACCAATTGCAGACAGATAGCATCAACATTTTTGAATGTCTAATCACTCTTGCATATCTGCCTCTACTCAGATTTCCTTTTAGTTAATAAATGAGATGATGAGCGCCACAGATACAGACAGCGTTTTGCACCGGTCTCGACAAGATAGCGATTTTGAGGGCGAGATAAGCATCGTCTAAATAATGCAATGCTCTGCTCGAAACAAATTGGTAGCATGAGACGAATTACTACTGCGACAGCTTAAAATCTGAGGAAGAGAAAGGAGGCGAATGCAAGTCTTCTGCTCCGAATAATGTTTGCTGTCTTCTCTTTCTCACCTCCGATCTAGAGATGCCATGCAAGGGGGATCAGGCCAGCAGGTCAAAATAAGGTCTGGGTGGATTCTAGGTGTCCAAATCTGTGTGACCAGGAACATCTGTCACCGTCGGAGTGACCACAACCAGAGCACAGTGTGGCATACTTTAGGTATGGGTGGGTGTGGACGTGGTGGGGAGGGAGGGCGAAAAACAGAAATAAAGACTGATGGGTGAGGACCCCCTGCTCCTCCATCATCATTTCACAGGTCTGGGACTGTGAGACAGCAGCCGTTCACTCTGGGAATCGCCGCTCATTTCGGGATGGATGGCAGAAGGTAAAAGGAGAAAAGTGGGATGTTGCAAGAAAGTGGAAATGTAATCAGTTTTGGCCAGCAGAATGGTGCCACTTTAAGGAACCTTTGACACAAATCAGCAATTGAGTCCATACACTGATTTTAAATAATAAACAACACCGTTTGAGAGGCACTTGAGATTAATGACGGATGGCGACGAATGACTTTCCTCAGTTTTGTTGTGCTGAAATATACAAGTAAAACCTGGCTTGGACAAGAAAACAGCATCCATCCATTTTGTAACGCCCTTGTCCCTGGTGGGGTCGGGAGCGGTGCCGGCGCCCATCTCCAGCTAATGTTCCAGGTGAGAGGCGGAGCACACCCTGGACAGGTCGCCAGTCTGTCTCAGGAAAACACCATCAGGAGCAGAATAAGAACAGATGAAAGTATGATTCCAATTAAATACACAAGAACTCGTCTTAAGTGCAAACAAAACAACGAAAACTGCAAACACAAACCCACAGGTGCTGGGACAAATCATGTCCTTACACACCTACACAGATCAGGGCCACTGCTGGGGCTGAGGAAAATGGCTTTAGGGGCCCACGACAGCGATTGTAGCTTCCTGTCGCTGGCTTAGACACAGTCACGTCGATAACTAATCCTGACCTTTCCCTAGCCGCCAAATTGAAAAATAAGAATAAGGAAAAAATAAAATAGATGACGGATTTTATCAAGATGGCTTCTGCCATTTCCTGGGGGGGGTGCTAGAAGCAGTCCATCTATTGGATCAAGACAAGATGCCTGACGTGGGGGTAGAGAGATTTGGGAGACGTGGGGGGGCTCAGGAGATGAGCATGAAGTCTCTTTGCAAAGTCTGCTTGCTGCCTGTCATAGACACAAAAGTTGAGAGTGAAGAGCCATTCTTAATGTGAATATACAGGGCCTTTAAAAAAGTATTTACACTTCTTGGTGTTTTTTTAGACTCTGCTATGAGTCACGTGATAAATCATAACAGTAGTACTAGTACGCATATGGGAAGTAGAATAATAAGAATAGCTTCTTTTAAAAAAGAAAAAAAAAATCTAAAAAGTATGGCGAGTAGAAGTACGCACACCCCTTTTAGAGCTCTAACTTAAATCCATTCCAGCCAACACTCCTCAGACGTCCCATAATTAATAAATAGGGACTACCTGTAATCTTAGTATAATTTCAGCTGTTCTGCAAAGATCTCAAACGAACAGCATGAAAAAAAAGAGAAGTGCCTGGTGCAACTGCAAACCTACCACGAAACATCCATCCACCTAAACAGACAGGTTTTTATCAGAGAAACAGGCACGGAAATGACAAAGGAGCAACAGAGAGCCGCAACTAAGGCAGGAGAATCTCTTGATAGGACAGCTACTAACTCCACTCCACACAGACCAAGTGCAGAGGGACACAAAAGAAGTCAAATACAGGACAACCTGTTTGAGACTGCAGGGACTTGAGACTATACCGGCGACATAATGGAGCCTGCTCAGCCTAAGCTACGATGCAATGGTCTTGGAGCATTTTTTTGTGATCAAATGGTATAATCCAAGTCCAGATCTAAATCCACAATGAGCGTCTACAACAACACTTACATACCCCCAAAACAAATGGAATTACAGCAAATCTGCTTCTCACTCATTGGTTATAATGTGAAAAAGTAGTATGATCAATTTTGCAAGGCACTGAAGATATTTTACTTAAAATTGTCCTTACCAATTCCAGATGCATCTCTGGATAGAAGATACAGTTCACCTATTTGACCACAAGCAATATGCAACATATAGGAATCCAGATGTTGGGTCATGCATCGTTATGTGAGAAGACTCTCATTTTAACTTGGGTTATACATCAACAAATGCTTATGCACACATATGCACAGCTCTGTCTGTCACACCTGTTAGAGCTCTAAATTATGTTTGCCACAGGCATGACAGTGTTGCCAGACATCTTAACACTGCAAATATGTTTGGTTCGATTATCCACCCACCTATGCTGGGACACAGAAATGGTAATATGTCTCCTTACAGATTAGCCAAGTGGTGTGAGAGCATCATCAGAATAACTGAAATATACATTTCAATCCTTCATTTGTAAGTGTGATGTGAACTGCGAGTGGAAAGCTGGCATCTCAAGCTATGGGGATTATCTTTGGAATATTGGTGAAGATGAAAAAGCAAAATTAAGGAAACAGAAACTGCATGTTGCAGGTGGACTGAAAAGCCAAAGAGTTCTATACAGCATTTCAAAGAGAAATTAGATCAATTTTAGTTAGTGCAGTGACTTAATTGTCACACTAATCAAAATCGCAAACTTCTTAGGAATACCAGTCAGAAGGGAGAAAGTACATTTCATGTTAGTGAAACAGACTGAGCTTCTTTAAATATCCACTAGGAGGTGTGAAGTAGTGGGTCCCAAAGATCCCGCTCTGTGTTCACTAAAATCAAGCTTTTGATCCTGTGAAATCTTCAACTTCAAATCAGCATTTTATCTCTGATTTAGGCAAAACATTAGATGGACGAACTAGATGCGAAAAAGGAAGAGATTTCTGGTTAGTGTGACTGAATGTTTTAAACAAACAAATAATAGTGCAACAAACTGCTGTTTTTCCAAATATGAATCCATGCGTTGGTGCAGATAAGTTTTTGGTGCATCATCCCAGTCAGAATCCAATGGTTTCTTTGATCCAAATATGCATTTGCAAGAGTTATTAGTATTAAATTGGCTAATGGAGCCAGGCGGTGACACGAGAACACAGAAAAACAACAACAACAACAACAAACAAAAGCAAATAAAAAGAGGTGAAACATTTTATATAAGCAAATAAAAAACTCTATTGGAAGGGATAGTGTGCATACACACAGTCACAAAGTTGGGATTTCTCTTCTGCAACAAACACAGAGAGACAACCCACCGAAGTACAGCAAAGCATGTAATAGCAGTAAGGGAAAAAAAACCCTGAATAACTATGAATTTATATGCTGCACATTTACTGGAAACCTAACTGAAGCAGCTTTTTAAGACCACAGATGTCTCTCTGAGTGGATTCCCTGCCATGAAACTGAAATCAGAAGTATGAGTATTCACTCTGCATTATGCTTTTTTATGTTTTTGATAATCTTGCGTACAGAAAGAAGCAAAATACTCTCACATCCAGTTTTTATAAAAGTGCGTTGGTTATGACAGAATGTTTGCATATTTACAGCACTTTCAACAAATGTTTACAAACCTTGAAATTCCCCCACCTCTTGTTGTTCATGTAATAACATGAAAAACATATTTAGCTCCAGCCATCTTCTCTGCCCATGCTCAATGCAAGCATTCCCAAATTATTATGTTGCCACTACGATATTTCATGGTTGCCAATGACTTCTACTAGCTAAGCAGCTTCTGATGGAAACTAAATAATAAACTATTTAAATAAAGGTACTCTGCTCTAATCAAAACTTTAAAATGGTTTAAATGTTAGACGCTTACTAAGAGATGCAATCTAAATGAGATTACAGGAAATACAAAAAAATACTATTATTTGGATGAACACTGTTCATAAAACAAAACATTCATCTTATATACTTTCCTCTCTCCAATAATTCACTCAGCACAAACCCTTCAGAGACATACAGCAACAAAAAGTCAACTTAAAAAATGTAGGTAAAGAGCTCCCTGCTTGAACAAAGCCCATACCATACATCATCTGCTTTTCCAGGCTTTGTCAGAGAAGGGCACCAGAGTGCACCCTCCAGTGGTGATGCTGCGGCTGTTTTCTGCAGTGTTTTAACTCTTTTTTTTTTTTTTCCTTTCTTTTTCTTATTTAATTATTTCAATTAAATGGAAGTTTTGCCTCCAGCTATCTGCGGCATGGCTAATTAATCGGAGTAATTATTTGCTTAGCCAGACAAAGTGAGCGTTTTGTTTGTGTCTTGCATTTTTTGACAGGAGAACATTGTGTCCGGATGAGGACGCGGGGACTTGAGCATGATAAGCTGAGAGGAGGGGCTGGGGACGGGAGGAAGAGGCGAGGAGGGGGGACGCGCACAAAGTAGGCCTGATGACTCATTAATGCAAGACATTTTCTTCTTAAATTCCAAAATAATTTCTTAGTACGTGTGTGTCAGATAACTGTGTCACTGTCTCTGGGATTTGGGAATTTGGAAGAATACAAACTTCTGTTGTCCTTACGGGCAGACACTAATACCGAGCCTTCAAATGTTACCTGTCATACAGCATTGAACAACTGTGATCCTTTTGGACACATGAAAATGTTTTATGAGGAAAAACTCCCACAAGCTGCAATATTATGAAGGTTTGGGAGGAGCTGAAGCAGAGAGCAGTCGTAAGCATTTTACTGTGTATCTACAATATTTTTCCCCTCTGCAGGAAAAGGGTAAGAAGATATTATGCCTAGGTTTCCCGCTTTGATCATCCGAGCTGTATTTTTCCATGCAGAATGAATAATTCCTAGGACTAAATGTGGAGAGAAACTAAAAACACGGAAATGCATATTTAAAGACAACTGTTAGCTTTTAGTCCCATTTGCTATGACAAAGTAAATGCACGTAAATAGCTTTTTTATCATAAAGGAAATGAGAATCGAAACATTATCTGTTCTCTGTGTGTAATGCCTGCTGAAGGTTGCACATTGCAGAAACTAAATGAAGTATGCAGCCTCCATCCTTCTTCCTTGCGTTGGCTGAAAGATGCAGCAACTAAACTCAAGAGGCAGAAATCAGCAATTTTTAAAGATATTAGTGCTTAAATCTCAGTCACGTTATTTAGAAATACACCAGTCTTGTAATTCATTAATTAGGCCCCAGTGTTTAGAGTGGCGCATTTATGGGAAAATGTGTTTTGGTTGACACTGAAATCACAGTTATTTAAAACTCAAACTTACATTTGGAGAAAATATACATTTTCTGCACTTGAAGAACAATGCTTAGCATAAAATTGATCCTGAAACTGTTTTGCAAAATATTCCCTTAGAAGTAAATTATTAAAGATAATGAACTCAAGTATATTTCAATTAAAGAACTGAAAATAAAACAAGAAGTATAAGGAAATTTATAATTATAATGCATATTAGAAAATACAACCATGTTATTTTGACCAGACAAATTTACTCACAGTTTAGGACAAAATATTACTGAAATATCCCATGTGTTCATGTTTTTGTTAAATGTATCCCGGTCAGTTTCTAAAGCTCATAAATGCCAATAGATTTATCAGAGGACATCAGGGATAAAATAGAAAAAGATGCCTTACTTTGGTCCATCACCTGTTCCTCTCTCATTTTGGAACCACAGCAATTTTTTTCACACATTCGGTTTCAGGATGCAAAACCTTTTTCTAGACAAGCAGCTGCTTAGCCGACAGGTCACCTTTACAATGGAGTGTTTCTATTCGGGACTGGATGTTTAGATGTCCGAAGGCTCCTCCTTTTGGATTCATGAATAATTAAAGTAGCTATGAAATATTACTGGAGATTTATATACACCTCAGTGACTTGAAAAGAAAACAGTCACTCAGACAAGCAGAGCTTATGATGCCAAACACTTATCGCTTTAGGCACCAACAACTAAGTCGCTGGGGCTTAATGAGTCCGGTTTCTAGTAAGAGAAACCAGTTCTCTGTGTGCCTCACAACACAAAATAGATTCCAGTTTCCAGTTTTCGGGAGAAGAGTCCTCAGAAGGCACTGATCAGCTAATCAGGAGCAGATGTTGGTTTTCTTATGCCAACAAGTGACCAAGAGAGATGATATATCGCATAAAGCAAACTTCTCATTATGGCTTCTTAGAAAGACTCAACATTGACCCTAGTCACAGGAATGTTTTTTATATAGTGAAAATGGTTCAGTAATAGTTCAGAAAAATATAAATTATTTTTCATAACAAGAATGTCATTTTGAGAGAGCCACCCGAATTAGTAAAATAGTTTGATTTTGATTACATCAAAATCCAGCTAGCTGGACAGAAGAACAAAGCGTATTTGTCAAAATATTTGTCATGCTACATTTAACAGAAACTTACCATTATTATTGTATTGTGACAACGCAACAAAAGATGAATTTGTGTCAAGCCTTTCAACCAGCAGCAACATATGCATATAGAAAGTCTTTTGTTCCAGAATTATTCCATAAAAATTATTATTCCACAGTTTTGCTGGTCCATCCTAAAAACTTTGCTCAACCTCATGTCTGCATTCGCTACATATTTTGTAGCGCAGTAGGCATAGGTAAAACCCCTCTAAATGTCTAGCTATTAAATTTTATGTATCAATGAAATGCATAAAATGCACCTTTAGCAAAACTTATTGTGTAAACACACGCACATGCACGCACACGCCTACACACATTCAGATACACTATTGCTCCTGCCTACATTGAACAGGCGGGGTCCTTCGAGCTCTCTAAATCTGTTCATCTGTCAAACTGTCAGAGTCTATGCATCATCTCAGAGTCTTAGGCACACACAAACATGCGCATGCACAAGACAGGGAGCATCTCTCAGAAGCGAAGCAGCACACTACTATATTTTAAATGAAGCAGGCTTAGAGATATCAGATTGCTTTCCATCATAAGGGAGACTGTCGCTGCTGTTGTGTGTGTGGGAGTAACAAAACATTGAGTATTTTCAGGGAACCTCGCAGCACCACCTTTTTAAAGAAAACGGGAGGAGTGGGGGAGAAAAGAAAGATTTGTGTTTTTATGTT
This sequence comes from Poeciliopsis retropinna, assembly GCA_010277075.1. Lineage (NCBI taxonomy): Eukaryota > Metazoa > Chordata > Actinopteri > Cyprinodontiformes > Poeciliidae > Poeciliopsis > Poeciliopsis retropinna. Next base: position 8,455,593 of record VMRM01000019.1, read on the forward strand.
GCACGCTGATGGGTCTTAGAAGGAGAAAATTTATTTTCCTTGTTCAGATACTGACAAAGTGAATGCATTCAGGTAAGAATGTTCAGGTTTTCTTGCTTAAGATGAATTCTTAAAAGCAAACGTTTGCTAGTCAAATGAAGACGATAAATGTATCTCTAGGAAAGAACTAAAAGGAGGTTCATTTATTACAATAGCGCCGTCACTGGAATAAAATGTTTGCATTATGCATTTCTGTAAACAACTGTCACCTCTACGATTAATTTTGTTGCCTCATAAATGGGAGCATATGTGTGTGTGGGGGGTATTATGCCAAATTGACTTTTTTGCGCTTTGTATCATGTAATAGTGTTTTTCACTCATCCAAAACATACCTGGAGTGCTGCTTTGACTGATTCATGCATGTTTGAGGGATCCTTGAATCTCCCCAGCTGTTCTCCCGCCCCACAGAGCGCACCGTGCCTTCCCTAAAAGATCACTTTTGTCTGCACAGCTTTCCCGTTATGCCTGTTGACAGTCAATGCTAAGGGGTGGGGCTATTGATAAACAATGTGAATGAACAGCCTCTGTTAACACCACCAGGTAGCTGATCAGGTTTGGGGACAGTTATTTTGTGGGCTGCTATATCCTTGATCGTGTTTGCAGAGCACCAATATTCAAATTGCCATATCTTCTTCCTTTTGTTGTATCAAAATGTGTTTGACATCACTGGAAAGTTAAGAATCCACTCATTAAGAGTCTATAAATAACTCAAAAGGAAGACTTATTCCTGGTCATGTCATGCCCACTCACAAGTGCAGGTATTGTGTAAGTTGCATGTTAATGTGAAATTCCCTGTTATTGGAGTTTTATACTTACTCTGGAGTTGTGGTCATCAATAGACCACAACTCCAGATGTGATACATTTTATTCATTTCCAGTTCAGTCAAATCATGTTTGAAATCTTATTTTAAGAGCTGAAAAAGGAAAATTGTAAGATGCCAAGTATGCATCATTTTCCTTCTCATCAACAAAGGCATAAATTAAGATGTCATTGAATAAATTCCACCAACATGAAACACAAAATTGCTGCTGATGCACTACCAACTTCCTAGACACTTGTTCTATACCGCCTAACTGAAAAAATTGTGGAGTGCTGTTTCAAAGAACACTATCGAAATAATCAGCATAACATTCCCTTTATGTCATTGTTAAAGTAACAGCTCTTGTAAGGCACTTTAGCACTACAAAGAGATAGAGCCACTACAAAGTTACAGTCCCCGGAGTCTTGGACATAAATGGGATCAGTATACGGTGTACGAACATGATTATGGTTCAGAAAAGGGCACTGAGCCCCCTTACACGTAAGAGCTCTGAGGCTTTGGAGGCAGCTATAAACACATGATTTTTATGCTGGTTGATGGAGGGGCTTTTTGGGGGGAGTCATTTGCAACATTACCTTGTCAGTGGAATTGGTGCAACACAACCTTCTGTTCCTTTTATTGTATGGCTTTCTTTCTGTCTCCCTCCCCTACACATCCAGAGTTTCTGATGGCTGTACTGCAAAGGTCATGGACGCCCTGGAGCGTGTAGTATCTTAGCACACCTCAATGGTCCGACACAGCTCCCAGGTGAGAAGGGATGCTGTGGGCTCAGCATGCTGATGCAGGCATGTCTTCTAAAAAGAACAGAGCACAGCGAAGCAATTTGTTTGTGTGTCATTGTCTTTGATTGTCGGCAAATTCGCATGGATTCGTGCAGGCGTTCAAAAATGGCGCAATCGCCCATTTTGTCACTCACTTATGACCGTGTGGGTATGGAGTTACCTAGAGGACGAAACCTGATGCAATCGTTCGAACTCATCAGAAGGGGTTTGGAATATTTGATCGCTATCAGGGAAATGTCAGCCACCAGATAAGAAGTTCTGTGGACTTTTAAACATAATTTGGTGAATTTGACATAAAATCATTTTACAATTATTGCAATGGACTAAAAATGGTAATAAAATGTCTTCTCTGCTGCCCTGTTTGTGTGCTGACCTTCCTTGGCTCAGATCCCAGAACAGGTTATTTTGATCCTCTGTTCGTCTGCATCCTAAATATCTTTTTCTTTGAGTAAAAAAAGAAAATCATAATAAAAAACCTCCTAAACACATAAAATAAACAAAGAGGACTGCTTTGGAAAATGAATGCCCTTCAAACCATGGGAACAAAGGCTAGAACTATAAAGCCATTAGGTGATTGACCACTAGCAAAACAGTCACCTTCAGCAGGACGGAGCAGTCAAATGACTCCTTTCTAAAGTACTAGCATGTTTTCAAGTTTTTCCACATTTTGTCACATTGTAACCAGAAACGATAGATTTTATTGGTAATTTAGGTGACAGAGTAATAAAAAGTAGAGCATGACTGTGAAGTGGAAGGAAATTCTGGAATGTGGCTAGTAGTGTTTTTGGTTCATACCAGTTTTGTATATTTAGACCCATGAGTATTTGCAGAAAGCCAATCAGATTGGATAGGAATCATTAGTGTGCTAAAATTTTCAAGTTTTGCCAAAAACTCTTCAACTAGACCTCGGTCTGAACGATTCTCATACATTAATATTCTTCCATCTAAACCACTCTGTTGCAGACTGTGTGTTTAGGGTCCTGCTAAAGGTGAACCTGAGCAGCAGTCTCCAATCTGTTGCAACTTGGGTTTTATTCCTAAGATACCATCAATTCAAGCATCTTCCCTGACTTTCTTCAAGCATGCGCCACAGGCCTGTGGAACTTGCAATGTTTTTCTCTACATATAAAATTTCCCATTTTGGCCAGATTGACTGACCAGAGCACTTTAGGCTTTAGGCAATCAGAAAATGGGCATTATTGCCCATATTTCACCAACTCCTTTCTTCTTTAGAGTTATCCCCCAAGGACAGATTTGTGGAGTTGCCAACTAATGGCGATCTCTTCAACAATTCATGGATCTCTGCAGCTCTTCAAGAATTACCTTGAATCCTCTCGGCTGCTTCTCCGATTAAAGCTCTCCAACATTTAGATGGACATCAATGTCTTGGTAGGTTTGAAGTTACTAGCTCCATTTTCAGATGATTGATTCAACAGTCTTCTGTCAGATGGACTTTGATCAGCTGCATTTTTGGGTATGTATGCTGATAAAAAAGGACTAGTTTAATTATCAAGCAAAGTAAAACAGTAGTTTTACTGAAACTGAGGGTCAGAGTTTTGCTACTCTACAATTTTGAATTGTAACCAATCTCATGTGACACCAAATGAGCCATGCATACACTGAAGACTGAATAGTTGAGTGAAAAGCACATAAAAGACAGCAAATGGGTAATTGAAATGCAGTGGGCCATAAGAAATGCCCAAAAAGTTTGCTCCGACTTGAGCTGTTTTCTTCTAAATTCCCCAAACTGGTTTGCTTTGTTTTGTATTCTCTTTTTCTCTGCTGCTTTCTTTGTGCTCTCTCACCTTCCGTCTTCCTCTCTTAAATGTTTGGATCCCTATCACACACCTCACACACACATACACACTCATAAACCTTCATATTCCTTCCCTCTTTCCTTCACCACCCTGTCTCCTTGTGTGACTGTAGTAAGATGAGAATGTGTGTTTCATGGGGGTGAAGGGAAGGGGGTTTTAATGTCAGTCCGGGCCATGATGCGCTCTGAGGAGTTGATTTGCTGCGGCTCAACGCCCCAGAAGGCTTATTAGCATTCCACAGCTAACTCCCCAACTCCCTCATACTGTACAGCACCACAATAGTTTGCCATTCGTTTTCACTTATGTATTCTTTCATACAGCCATTTCTGCCAACCACTGCCAATAATGAGCCCAACAAATATCACTGTTACTCTCACTAGCAGCTATCCTGGAGCAACCTTATTGGATTGAGCAAAGAGCCTGTTTGGTATGAAATAATTGTCAGAGGGCTGTAATGGCCTTTTTTCCCCTCCTTTCCTTCCATCTTTGCATGTTTCGTTTTCTTGTGGCTGCTGGTCTCACCACCTACATGATACACAACAGCTGAACTTGTGACAGTCTTACGGCACTCACCACACTCAAGTGGTGAATAACCCTCAAGGTCTGGGGCTTTTCCCCCCACGTTCAATGACACAGTCCTGATGATAGTTGTGCCAGGGCAGCACTGCGACATTGATCGAAAGGAAATAACCTGATTAGTCTGACATTGGGTCTGGGAAGTGCGGATAAGCCAAAGCACTTGGTGTTGAGATGGATTGAACCAGGTATGGAAGGATAAATGACAGCTCTGAGTTTCAGAGTGAGATTTGACCGCTATGGTGAGGAAATCTAAAGAAATCTAAAAATCTATAGTAAATATAAATATTTACTATATTTTTTTAAAGTTATGATTTACCAAAAACAGATTTATGTTAGTCTTCTTCAGTTGACCTCACAACTATTGTCACCTAAAGACAATAACAAAACTCAAATTTTACTTCATTGTGGTAATCCTGACTAGCCATGGGGTAACAGTACATTCATTAAAACCAGGATCTGTACCAGCAACTAACTACCATGACTAGCTTGGGGTAAAGAGAAGAGGAAGAAATGAGAAAAATAAAGAAGTTGTACTTTCTATGGGGAAGAAAACAGAGTATACATGGTTAATTATTTTATATGAAAAATAGACAAAGAAAGTGCATAAACCCGATTCCTCATTTTGACGCCCTGGTTTACAAATTTAAGACAAAAATGTATAGAGACCGTGTAAAGCACATAATTTATTTTAATTTGCCTCACAAGAAACCAGTTGAAACCTAGAAGAGATCCCTGGATTTCAGTTTGTGAGTAGTGTCTTTAGTAATGGTAACTAATATGTAGTCACATCTCACCAGGGTAGATGATGTCCAACAGTCATTTGGTACTGTGATGCCAGCTTCATTTTTTAAGGCTTTCATGTGTGTTTTTGTGTTCTTGATAGAAGGTTTGATTGCAGCTTCACCTTGTGAAAAACATCTTCTCGTCTGACTTAATGAGAAGATGTTTTTGTAAAAAATGCTATGTTTAGTGACCCCATCCAGAAGGCGAGACACACTTAAACTCAGAAGTTCTGAATCAGAAGTACTTCATGTGGGAAAAAGTGAACAGAGGAGCAATAAGTTTGCCAAGGTCGTCATCAGTGACTCTTACCTGAACACATATAAATCTAAGCAACACAGCATCAACACATAAGTACCTTAAAAAAATCATATCTGATAGATACTATTTAGAAGCCACTGACTGCAAATCTCCTTTATTCAGCTCTTTACATGAAGCTAAAAAATATGCCTTTGTCTTCGAAGACATCATTACAAATTATGTGTGCCACATTTCACTGGCAAATTGATACAGAGGGCTCCTTTATTGGGCTAAAATAGGCACAAACTTTGAGTTTATTGAATACACCCCAGGTGCTCAATAACAGTCAGACCCTATCAGACGACAGAGGCTCTCTATTGAGCAACGACGATTCAGTCTCCTGACTTGAGCCTCTCCAGCTGAGAACAAAGATTTATACCCGACTATTGTTGAGGAGAGAGGCCTAATGGAGAAGTGAGACAAAGACGGATGTAGAGGGAACATATATTGGCATCTTATTGACATCTCACAGCACTTTATCATTAATGTACCCTTTGACGTGGTGAGTAGGATGCACTAGCTTAGACAAATAACTCTAATAAACAGCATAAATTCAGAAATGCCAGATTTAAACAAAAGCGCTCGATCATCTGCACACCCATCCCTTCGAGTTTTAATGCCCAGGTGCAGTAAGCGGCGCAGCATTCTGGAAAGGCATTAATTCACCTGAGCCCTTTGCTTTAGTCTTTCATACATCAAAATAAGAATATAGTGTTTTCTCTCCTTTTTTTGGCTGCAAGTGTATATTTACAAATGAGCCCTTTTAATTTAAAAGAATGACCCAATTCGTAGGTGGTGTCAAAGACATGATGAGTAATGCTTTGCCTGGAGACTGCTGCCAGTGATTGGTTTTCTATTGCATCAAAATCAGAGATTCATTGATCATGATAAAGTGGCGCGGCCGGGATGGCGCTTCATTAATAGCCAGAAAGGGACGCTAGCTTCAGAGCTTTTTTGAACCAAAACCACTTTTTCTTACCTTCAGCTCAATACGGTCGACTACACATCTTTTTTTCAGATATGGCAGACATGCAGTCACTTTAGTTTGGTAGAATGCACAATTTTTCCCCCTGTTTCCCAAATCTTCTTGGGAGGCTAGAAGCAAACTTACAAGTTAATGATGAGAAAAACTGTCTTTGTTCTAATTATCATTCATCAACTCTAGAAAGTTTTGAAATCTATAAACACATCCCTGCCCTTATGCATCTTCAACAGCGACATTGTCCTGACTTCCTGTCTACAGTACTCCCTTCCAATCCGTGGCTTTGTTTACTGTTCCTGCATGGCCCAGCCAAATCAGGGGCCCTCAAATTGAGTAGTTAAAGGGGCTATGGGTGCACAAGTGCATTTTATCACCAGATATTCCTGAAAATCAATGCACCCTCTCAAATGGATGATGTGTCTTTATGGATCGTCAGGGAAATCTGAGTGGAAATGGAAAAGTGGGAGGGCAGCGATGTTATATGAGTGAAAGCTTTCATTCCTAAGACTTTCCTCCCCAGTTCAAAACAGATATTAACGCTAAGGGTCCCTTTGGTTAAAACTCCCCTTTCTCTGAGAGCAATGTGTGCAGTCATGCTAGGTGTTGTACCTGATTGCTGGACATAAAAGGACGAGACCGGAAACTCACAAAAATGAGAACCACTGGAGTAAATATTCTAGCAAACAGTATGGATGTGGAGAATACAATAAATATAAAGAATATTCACAGTTACAAAAAAATAAAAATAAAAACAAAAAAAAACCCTCAATTACGGGCAGAACTGGTTCCGAACCACATTGGTGGAAAACATCTAACTGTGCAACCCACCCAGAAAATCTCCTAAAAGCGACACAACAGAAGGGATTCTACACAATCAGAAAAACCTCAACTGAAGTCTTTCAATGCAGAAGATTAGCAGCTTTACCCAGACCTGCTCCGTTTCCCCTTTGCGACTTTATTTAACATAACGGACACATTCGGATTAAATAATACGTCTGCACTCAGAGCCTCGTAATAAAAACTAAACAATGCCATCTTTTTCCTGCATGTCTTATCTGGATAATATCTAAACCAGCAGTCTAACTGCAAGTTGTCAGTTTGATAGTAATTTCAGCATGCAAATTAGTTTAGCAGAACCAGGGCAGGAAAAGCAATCATTCAGCTGCTGTGCTGATGTAACTGCTGTGAGCAGTCAGAAGATTTTTATTTATTTATTATTTATTTAGAGCTCACTAGAACTGGCAGAAAAAGGGCACGTTATGCGACCTCAGTTCCCTGCCCTATTTTTTGCATCTGATGTCTGCTGTCACTGTTATTAACAATGATTAAAACAAGCAAAAGTATTCCAAAAATGCTCAACAGGTTTCAACTATACCTATTAGAAAGCATCCCAATGCAAATATCATAACCTGTAAATATAGTCCAAAAGTCTTGCTGCCTCTCTGTATGGTGCTATTCACGGTTTTCCATGTGGCTGTTTAGATATTTAGTCTTTCATGGAAATGTGTAGAATAAAATGAAATGACGACTATTCTTGTTTGTTCTTATGTTGCTAGTGTTTTTGCTTTGGACCTTTTTCCAAACATTATGGTGAACATTATCCACAAGAATCAACAGAATGTTAAAAGTTTGTCAGACTGCCAAGACCATCTTCTTAGGCTCTGAATTGCAATGCTTTGCAGTCTGAGCGCCATCAGATCCTAACATATGTTTCCCCTCAATAAAAAGCATCGTCAATATCACATGCAAGTTCAACGAGTTAGAGTGGATTAATTAAGGAGTGATTAATATTCTCTTCATATGCCATTTGTGTCGCTTAGTTTCTGATGAAATCTGGTTTTCAAAGTTGAAAATGACTCATTTATGTGAAAAGGGACCAACAATCTGGCAGGAGAGTGGTGTTTATGTGACTGATAAGAGCCACATTTCTACCAATACCAGACAGCTATTTTGTTGTAAACATGGCAATTATTTAGTTGAACTAAACGCTTTCCAACACTCCTCCTTCAGCACGGCATCACAACAATGCTCCTCCATGGTGTACAACCATAGTTAGCAGTGCTAGCCTGAGAAGTAGTTTGTATAATAAGCTCAGCTGACTCACAGTTTCAATAGATGTTTGCTAATTGCTGATTAGCTGTTGTGATTAGCTGTTTTTTGTTGACTTGGGGTTGGGGGTGCTCTGTGACGTGCAACAGTTTGTGAATCTCCAATGTCACTCGCTGCAGTCTGGGGTTGTCATGAATCTCCAATTTGTCATGTGTGCCTAAAGGCTTTCTCAAACATTGTGAAAGAATCAAAGCAAAACTTGAGGCATGTTTTTGATGACGGAATAACTTTAAAATTGTGATAAAATTCTTAAAAATGTACATTTGACATAATACCCCCCTTTAATACAACTGTTCTAACATTTAACTTTCACAGTCAGAATCCACGTTCACGACTTTCAGAACAAAGTGAACTTTGTGTTGCTTGTCCACATAAAACGATAATAAAATACATTTACACTTGTGATTCCTGTTTTAACAAGAATTTGGGATTTCTGATTCCAGGTTGTCAAAAGTATCTCGAACATCCCGTGAAGTTTGAATTGTGGCTCCATAATAAACTTAATGCTGTTGGTCTGAAATTTGAAAATTGCCCACAGATATTTGGACCCAAATGCAAAAAGAATAAAAAAAAAAATAAAAAAAACAATCCTCATTGTAAGATGAGTGTTTTCACGTGTGTATGTTGAATTAGTCAATGTTTTTTTTTTTAATTAAAATCTGACTATCTCAATATGGATTTGTGCGCAACAGCAATATGTTCAAGGGTTTAATTAATGCCTAGTGATTAAGAAAACAGCATTCCATTGCATTTGTTAAATTCTTGTCAGTTTGGCTTTCTTCAGTCCCATCACTGATGCAAACACCAGTATTCATGCGTTCATCAGCATTACCTAAATAATTGTGCTCGAGTGCTGCAGAATAGGCAGATCCACTGAGAAGAAACCGTCTCTTTATTTAGAAGCCAGTCACCCTAACTCAGACCCAAGGTGACTGCATCATGCTATGGACTCCTGCTGCCAACAAAGTAGCCTATCAGTCATCAGCCCTAATGAATAGGGTGCAGAACAAAAATAGACACACAGTCAGAATGTGAGCTTTAACAGGCTACAGTGGCATTGACAGTTGGAGGCTTGCACCTCTTATCAGTTCACATAGCTGTGTCTTTTTGTGTCCAAACGGTTATCTTTAGCTCGTTGAAGTTTATTTTAGGGGCCATGTTTTGCAGCATGCAGAGAGGCAAACAAAAGTCTACAAGGACACACATAGGAAATGCTGGGTCTGTGATCAGCTAAAGATAGCAGGTGATGGTATGCCATGCATATAATGTCACATCCCCCACCCTTATGGTTTTAACTTTAACGACTCGACTCATTACATCCAAGTGGAAAAGTACATTATAAAAATCAGAGACAAATTAACTAGCTGAGTTACAAAACACAAATCTCAGTGCAATAACATATACATATTTTTAAATACTTTAAGTTATTTCTTTGTTTTTAAGGGGGATACTCAATCATTCTCAGCACACAGGGCATGAGTTTTATCCAAATTTCTGGAGATATGTTCAGTTTGACTTCTTGCTGGGGTTGTTTTGCTCTACATTGCTCTTTTAAAAGCAATAAAAAGTGCTCTCATGAATTTAGATCAGGTGAGATGGGCCATAGTTTTCCCTGCTTTAGAAGTATGATGTTTGGCAGTGTGATGTGGATCAATATCATGTTGAAAAATTCAATCTCTGCCAAGCTTCTGTAGGCTCTGAGTCATCTTCTCACTGAGTGTATTGGTATGTTTAAAGACAGGCACCTTTGGACAGTTTTAAGAGAGAATAAAATCAAATACCCAGGTAAGATAATATATTGACTTGCTTTTGTTTTGAACAATGTGCGTCAATGTTGTTGCTTTGTTCAATGTAAAACGATGAAACATACAAGTAATGTATGAGAAGTTAATGGGAGAAAGGGAGTGACAAGTCACGTGAGCAGGAGGAAGGGGTCGTGCACAATAGGGGATATTTACGGAAAAACAAATACGGGAGCACGGTGGGAGAAGGAGGTAAAATATGGTAGTTTCCAAAAAAAAAAAAAACAGGAGACTTTACAGTTGTGGTTAAGATATTACTTAGTTTATATCCTTTGTTTAATCAAATAAGCTATTTACAATATTTGTGGAAATGAGAAAGAAGTTTTTTACCTTATGTTTTGTAGAGTCTGAAACGTGAGTGTTTCAAATGTAACCCACTCCATCAAGACTTTTTCTACAAGCAATGACATTCCGCTCTTTGATAATTCTGTCGTTTCCTTTTACTAAAACAAAACTCTTTAGACTTTGAAGGTTCAGGGTGGCAGATGGCTGACCCCCTCACCGAGTGACTCTGCCAGCTTGGACTGGCACACATGTTCCCTCAGTGCAATTAAGTCTAGCTGACCCCTCAGAGCCCCCGACATCAGTGGGGTGTTTCCGTTGTGCAGCTTCGTGCAGATGCTTGCGCAAGTGAGCTCTATATGCAGACCCTTGCCGCGTGTCTCACACTGTGCACATATGGCTGCTTCATGTTTGGTATGTTAAATAATACAAGTGTGTATCAGGAGACAACGTTAATGCTTGCAGGCCATCTTGACAAAACAAACAATGCTGTTAGATTCTGGTGTGTGAACTGACCATTAGCATGCATGATACGATCACGTGGGGATTCAGTCATGTTAAACTGAATGAACAATGTAGAACGCGTAGCCCCATTTTCAAATTGCTATTTGCTCAATTATGCGTTGTTTTTTTATGCAGTTCTTAAATCAAACTCTTGCTTTATATTGCAAAAGAACAAATCACACCATTTGCAATCTGACTCCTGGAACTGCATTTCTCTCTCACGCCCTCTCTCCTCATGTCCGTATGTACTGTAAATACATGTCTATTTGCATACGTGAACTGCACTCAAGCAGGACTATAAAAGAAGCAGCTTCATATATCAAAGAAATCTGTCTTATTTATTGGCATCTCAAGTGTTTGCTAGCAACAAAAATCATTCCCATGCCAAATGGTCTTTGTAAGGCTCGACTGCAATTTACTGTCATGCATCTCATTTTAGTGTTATGGGTGATTATGATGGGGAGGCCTGCGCAGCCATATATTAGCATGCACTGAATGAGCTGTGGGACACGATGCCTCATGACTGTGAGGTAAATGAAAGCTGCTTGCTTATGCAGATGGAGACAAAGAAGCACCCGACATTAGAGAGATAGATATCCACATATTTTAGGTATTTTTCGCCCTCTTGATTGCTTCATACATTCTGTTTAACCGCAAATCAACCTTGCATAGGTTACAGTATCGAAGCGCAACGCCGTCTTAAAAGGTTAGTTTTAAAACTGGAAAATATCTTCGTAAAACCCTTCATAAATCTTAAAATACTTTTAATGGCATGATAGAAACTACTGGCGTGGCTGGCAGAGGCTACTGTCTTTACTTTAAGTAACTTTAGCATACAACTATATTTTTGCATGTTTTCAACAAAATTTAACGTCAACCATTGTGAATTTATCTGATGAGTTATAAGACTGTCAGAATCCCATAGAAGCCCATGCCTAATGTCAACCTACCAGGATAAAAACCTTCATGGAATGGTGTTTTGTCCCAGTCAGTCAATCTTTCACCCGCGCAGCCATCTGACGTGCTGATGTCCTGAATCCAGCAGCGGAAACCTGAGCACATCAGAGTGGTTGTCACTCGGTGGGTAAATTACTGTGGTTTCTACTGTCCTGCTGCAATGCTTGGGTCACACCGGGCCATATCTGCTCCTTTCATCCAATTAGGAAATGAGTTAAAACCCTTCACTTGTGCTGACAGGATGCAGCGACACACACACATGCACCACCCACGCACGCACCCGCATGCACGCATGCTCACACGCACAGGTGCTGGCCGCAGCATCTGCCCCATCACCCGCACTATTTCTTAATTTAGATCTCAAGTAGGATAACCAGTCAAAACACACATACAAACACACTGAAGGATAAATAGACCGTCTGTCTCTACCCGCAACTGCCCCCACCCCACCCCATGTCTGCCACATGGTGCAGACACACATCAATTGATTTGGCATCTCTCTTCCCTCTTTCTCTGTCTTTCATACTCACAATCACATACACAAGCACAAAGAGCGTGTAAGGGTGAACTCACACACACACACACACACACACACACACCCCCACACGCAAACACTCTCGCGAATATCGGGTGGCTCGTTGCTGGAGTGGACAGGCCTTTGTGAGATAACGGGCAAACGCAGCCTGACAGGCTCGACCGGGCCATTATTGAATTTCAGTGAAGACTATATTACTTTAGAGTGAGATAAAAGACTACATACAAGACGGATGGGCGGGGGACTTCAAACAAGACTGTGTCCGGATTGTGCCAGGAGTAATCCGGCTGAAGGCGGTGGTGATTTCCCCCAGGCCAGGTGCTATTTCTCCTTGAATAATACTTATGAGGAGTCCGACAGCATCTCCACCATTGTGCCATAATTTGTATAATCTTTTTTATTCCCTCTCCTTCCATTTTTTATTTATTTTTTTGCTTTTTTTTGGAGTAGGGGTGTTGTTTCGTAACACTCAAATGTTGTGATCGAAATTCTTCAAAATCGTTTAGCTTCACGTGACATGGTCCTCTCTCGACCCGAGGATGTTTCCCGACTATGAATAGAGGCAGAGGATCCTCGAGGGAAATTCTTGTGTTGCCGTTTGGAAGGTTTGGCCCTGAATGCAAAATGCAAGCCCATCCGATGCCAAGGAAACATTTGGCACCTTTTGTCATCTGCTGAACTTGTTTGTGTCTTTGATCTCTTAGAAAAGAAACGCGTAAACAGATGCTTTGTGCTGGCTCGCTTTGAACATCATAGGCAGGCAAAAAGGCTGACAGGTTTGATGATGCCGGTAAGTGAGGTGATCATTATTCACAGAGAAAGGGAGATTAATGACTATATAAAATAAGGCTAAAATAATTAAATGGAGCGCAACAAATGGTTCCACTCATTTTCCATGTTTTTTATCATCTGCGGCAAGGTGAGTATAATCTTCGTATTTTTTTAAATTTTTTACTGGCAGTGCTGAGTGGCATTGGACTTGACAGTGATGTCGGCACATCATTAATCATATATAGATGCATGGAAATCATCCTGCCGTTCCGCCACAGGTTAACCTCAAGTGGGGGGGAATAAAATAACTGAAGTGAAAATAGGTGGTATTTTTTCACCCAGATCTAATACGGCACTTGTAGAGTGAAACAACAAGACTGTTCCTCTAACACAGATCCACAATCTACATGAATAAAATATCAGCACTGAGTGATATGGGAGAAAGAAAGAAAAAAAAAAAAAAGCAAGAGAAAAATCAATCAATTTGAGCTGGTTCTAGAAATAAAAGTGCAGAGTCATGGCAATGCCAAAGGTGTGCGCTGGAATATACACATGTTTCGGAGGTATGTTGCTGTACACAGTTTATTTAATGCAAACAGAACCATCCATCCATCGATTTTCTGTACACCCTTGTCCCTAGTGGGGTTGGGCAGGTGCCTATCTCCAGCGAACGTTTTGGGTGACAGGCGGGGTATACCATGGACAGTCTGTCGCAGGGCAACATAGAGACAGACAGGACAAACAACCATGCACACACACACACAAAGAGAATGTCAGGTTATAGATCTCACACAAACCCGTAATTTTTTGTGATAATTCAATGTAATTGTGCAGCCCTGTTACAAATTACATTACCTTATAAAAGATTTATTGCTCCTTGAAAGTTCTCCACATTTTGTTACAACCACAAACTTTCAGGAAGAACCAGAAATACAGCAGACAGGTGAGTTGTGGAGCAGAGAAGAACTCGGTATGACACAACTGTAAACCTACAAAGAGACAGGCACCCAGCTAAGGAGGCTGATGGTCACCTTCAAGAAGCTTCAGAGATCCAGACGTCCACAGGAAAACTAGTGAACTCTTCAAATCTAGTCTTTAAAGAAAACCACTGTACAAAAAAAAGAAAAAGAAACCTACAACTATAGCTGTAGATGCATTTTACCCACAGTAGAACATGGGGTTTTAGGGAGTTAGTGCAAATCTCGTTAAAGGAAAACAAACGATGCAGGTGAGCTGAAACTTTGAAGGAACTCTTTTGCAATATCTCAAACAGTGGAGAACAAGATAGCAAGTCACATTTCTCATGAACCTTAAGAAATTCATCATTCTTTGGTTGAAAGTCACAAATTATATTAAAACTAGGGTCCATGAGAGGTATTATCCAGACGTTTTCCAGACACGTTTAAACAAATTTTTTTCTCACTCCTCAAGCACTTCATGTAACTGTCTCTGTATTCTCCATGTGCACAACAATTGCTAGCTTACTGTAGCTTCTTTAATGTCAGTAAAATCCTTCTCCCAGTGGAACATTCGCATCATAAACTGTTATCACTCTTTCTTGGTAAACTTTATTTTTGGAGTGTGAGGAAGTATTGTACTCATCACTCCAAAGTGCAGTGGAGACCATCTTAGCTAATGCAGTTAGCAGTCTGGCTAATCCAGTTAACAGCCTCCCATCTGAGCCAATGCAGCCACGATAGCAAGCTGTTTGGGTGACAATGGAGCTGTATTACATTGTGGGAGCATCATTACTTACTCCACGTTATTCTACACTCTACATTGAGTGGACTTCTGGATTGACTTTTCAATTCATGCTGTAATTTATGGCATCGATTTGGAGCTGAAAGCTTGAAGACCATTGTCATTAAAGGTAAATATTCTCTGATTGAAAACTGAGCTGTCTGGTACCCATCCAACTAAAACATTAGAGGTCCAAAGCAAGATGGTTTTGTTGTCGTATTTACTTGCCGATGTGATTCACAACACCACAATAATAATTAACCGAGGTTATTAATTTTTAATGAGAGACCTAAATGGTGAGCCCCAAGGGCCTATAACCTCTGCTTTTAATTAATATGTGTTTGGTGCACATTAGGCTTTCAATTAGAGTGGGTGGAATAGCCGGACAATCACTGAGCGCTTTTAATCCATATGCTCATCAAGAGTACAAGTCATGGCTTTAATTAAGCACTTCTAAACCTGAACAGAGTAAAAGAAAGAAGGAAAGAAAAACAGATGTCCATCAGTCATTTAGTGAGAAGAGCCAAGAAAATTCTGAATTGAAGAAAAGTGGAGTCCTTTAATAAACTTGACTCAGGACGGTAATGTGCTACAAAACAGAGTAAGAGCTCAGAGAGGAGACAGAAAAAGAAAGAAGGTCTGGTGGGGAAGGTGGGATTAATGGGATGCAAATTAGTCCCTATTTTTTCAGAAGCTGACAGCTCAAGCGTTGCTTAGGCGGTAGGAGGGGGGTGGGGGGCATTGTCAGTCCAACAAGCTGAAGCAAACAGCTCTCCAAACAAATAGCTTCCCTTGCGCCAAGATGTGGTACATTTCGTTGGCTTGCTGCAGGTGACTTAATAATTTTCATGAAAATGAACATTCTGCGCCACAAGGAAGCACTTTGTTGGCATACGCATCAGTGGCACACGTGCATTTGTACATCTTGCAAATCAAGAGCCGAAATGACACTTCATTGAAAAAAAAATTGACACTCCTCAAGCTGAGTCATTATGTAACTCAGGCAAGATTCATGAGTTCTAAAAAGCAAATATGCTGATTTAAAGAAACAACAAGATGTTTAATCACAAAGTGCAATTCAAATAGAAATGGAGAAAAAAAAAAGTAGATTAATCTTGTCCTGTGGCAAAAGCTCTGAAATCAACAGAGGACTGATGGTGCATTGAGAAGTGCAAATTTCAAACAGCTTCTTAGAAGAGCGTGCAGCCCTGCATGAAAGAACATCAAAGTGGTCCACAACTTGAATCGTTGTGTGTTTGTTTGAATTTGTTTAGGACAAAAAAAAAAAAAAAAAAAAAAAAAGATCCCCAAAAGTCCTGACAGAGAGAGGTGAAAAATCCTAAGATTTATAGATTGAGACCAAGTCAATAGATACAGAGACAGGTCGACAGAAGGATCGGGGAAGGTGGGTTGTTGTGCAGCAGCTAATGCACACCAGCAATTACAGGCCATCATAATCACAGCATCCAGTGACAACATAATCATAGCACAATCAGGTGGCGAATCAGAAGCAATTTGCGACTATCTCTACAACTTGGAGGGGCTGCTGAAATTCCCCATTTGTGTGCAGCAGGCTGAGAAAGTTTAATTATCTTAATGAGGGGGTGGCAGAGAAGGGGCCAGCGACCCCGGCGTGCTTCGCACCACCTATGAAACAAATGACGACTGCTTCCGAGGCCTCCAGACACCTGGAAACGGGCTGTGTGCACTTACCAAGAAGTCCTTTGAGGTAGCATAGTGCAACAAGCAGCTGTCGCACCGTTCCTCTCTGAGAAGACATGAATGAACAGATGTCCTAGTTTTTGCATATAATTTGTTCTGTGATTTCCAATTTTATGAATATGTCTTGCATGTATTTTTACTTGCAGAGTTATTCAAATATTCAAACTTTTAAACGTTTTATTGGATTCCAGGCACAAACCTCAGTGCGTTTTATTCTTATTTTATACAAAGTTGTGCCAATAAGGGGCAAAAAAAAAATCAAGTGTCATTAGAAATAGAGGAAAAATTTTATTAAAAAAAGTGAGGTGATTAATCTACTGGTGTTCAGTCATCTTCATTCTGAAGCATTTCAATAAAATCCAGTGCAAAGTTGTTCTCTGAAAATAGAGAAAACTTGTGTGTAATGTGTCGGTGACAAATTCAGCTTTTATTTGAAGGCCAAGACAACTTTAAAAGAGTTTAACAAAGTCCAGCTACTTAGAAGCTAAATATAAAGAAACTGTAATGGGCTTAAGGCTTTTACACAGTACTGCATATGGGAATGAACCGAAAGAGCTCTAAAAATAAATTGTGAGAAGTGACGTTTAACTTTCTACAAAGCCCGATTGTCTTGTGAAGTTCTGGCACCCTGCTGAGATGTGAAACCCGTGATATTCAGAAGACTGTTAATGTATTGGTGCACAGGGAACACGGACAAATTTGAAATCGGCAAAAAACAAAAACAATTGCGAAGAAAGCGCAGAAAACTTCCTCTGTTCAATGAAACAAGAATACCTTTGGGTTATGTTATTAAACCTAGAAATGAACAACAAGGAAGGTGAATTAATCTCAGCCATGAAGGGGAACCAGATAATTCCAGCTGAGTAAATTGAATTGGAATGTAAATGTTAAAAGTGATCCACATGCTGTCCCCGGTTTTCTGCGAGCTCCAAATTCAGTCTGTGCGTCCCCCGTCGCTGCTCAAATATGTGGATAACAACAAAATTAATTATACATAGTAATGCTCGCTTGCCAATTTTTCCACACGCATCTCCTGGAAAAACAGCTTTCTTCACAAAGGCACTTGTTCAGAATTTGAAGCAACTAATCTGCAGCTGCCTGGGGAGAGAAAACAAGCGCTTTGAGGGAATAAGTTACATTTTGATGTGGCGTTTACACGTGTGGCTGAGCACAGAACTTCAGAGCTGGCATTTCAATCAAGAGTCATCAGAGGCATCGACGGCAGATAAGGGGAGCGGCACAAGCTCTTCTGCTCTAAACTGCTTATTCTGTTTTTGCATGAAGTAGAAGAAATCAAAGGGTCTACAGTGAGATCTTTAACAGAAATGGGTCTCCGCTTTCTCTTTTTCCAACAGCACAAAGTTTTTTGTTTTTTTTTCCCCTTCAAAACTACTTATAGAATGGGGAAAATGAAAGCTCCCAATAATGTCAATACCTGCCTCTGTAAAAGCACACATTTATACTTCAACAATGCCAAGGCTGAAAAACAACAACAAATAACTCAGAAAAGCAATTGTTGCCCTCTGTCAATCCAAGAAGGGTTATAAGGTAATTACCAAACTATTTAGCTCCACTCACCCTTTGGCTTTTGTGCGTTTTGTCTCGATTATGATAATGTATGAACAAGTCTGACCAAACCCCCCCGAAACTGAATGCAGGTTGACATAAGGCAACTACCCGGCTCACGTGACTCAACTGCTGATGCAGCTACAGTGGCTCCTGATTCATTTCAGAGTGCATGTTAGGATTCTTGCTCTTACCTGGAGAGATCTTCATGGGCATCAGAGAACTTTTCCATCCTGAATTCGGCTTCTGCCTATTGTCCCCCAGAGTAAATTGAAAACAAAAGGAGACAAAGCCTTTACTTCAGTGGCTTTTGCGCTTAGATCAGCAAAAACAGTTTTTTAAAATATGCTTTTGATTCACATTTCCGTTTTGGTGTTAATTGTGAAGCACTATGTGGTCTGTATTTCATATTTTAAATGGTGCTGTATTAAGAAGGTTTTATCCACTTTCTATTTGGGTGTTACCTTAAAGTACGAGTGTTTCTACATGTGTGGAAATAAAGACCGCTCCACATGCGCACATCAAACTTGCGAAATATGCACTTTCTCAAAATGCTGTCCTGGAGGCAGCTGTTCACACCGTTAGATCTCAGTGCAGCTCCAGTCGTGGCGTGAAAGAAGTCTGACTTCCTTTTGTTGTAGTAGAAATTTGAAGTAACAATTACAAGAAAACTGGATAATTTCTTCAGAACCAGGGAAATATGTGTATTATTTTTTAAAAAGTCTAATGAAATGCTAAGCTTTTGCAAGTCAATATTTCTGATATTGCAGCAACTAATCATTAGCAAGGAATTCATTTTTTTCTGAATCCGTCTCAAGCTCGCTGACTTTGCATCTGTAGCGTTACATACAGATGGTGTTCTGTTATGGTAATGTTGGGTTGTGCATGTTAAATCTCAAGCAGAATGAATTTTTTCTTGTGCAAAAACATTTCTAAAGGGCTTTCAACATGAAATGCAACAAATAAATTGCACTGCATTTATCTGCTTAACTGTGCAAGAATGTCTGGGGACATATTCTTATCTTTTCTTCTCATTATTTAATGACTTGTTGGCATTACATTAGTAACTGTAAAATTAATTAGTATATTTAACCAATAATTGGTCCTGATATTTGATCTTCAAATGTCATAACGTACATCTGTATTTTATTGATATATTATATTTCATAAATATAAAAATTCATTCAGTTTTTGTTTGTCAATTGAAGAAATGGAATTGGGACCATCTTTTCTGCATTCTTTCAGTAACAACTGCACCCTTGTGCCTGTACGAATCATCATCCAAAGCAAAAATGAACTAGAAAAAGTTACATCTTCAGTGCTTGTCAAGGTTGTTTGCCTTTGCGCTTCAAAACGCCTTTGTTATGTCAAATAGATTTCCTGGATGGCTCCCAATATCCTTAAGGCTTATTGGAGCGCTGCATCCGCACAACCTCACAAAGGACATCCCTGATAACAGCCGAAGTTGGACCTCTTCCCTAAAGTGAGACGTTACGGAGGCTGGCTGTTCGGTTCACTGTGGATTCGTACCCACAGCATAACAGATTTATGTCATCGAGTCAAATTATTCTTTCGTTCATTGATCGGAACTGACTTTTAAATGACCTCTCCGTTTACAAAATTTAACATACTTAAGCTAAGCGGGGAGGAGGGTGAGTGTCACCTTTGAGAAAATCTGTACACACCTTAGTTTTCATGACAGGTGTGACCTTTGTGAGCTGCAATCCTGCAGCAAGACAAATAAAATTAGAGGTGGCTCATAACAGAGCTCAGAGATGTTCAGATGTTGAGATTATTGCTCAGCTTTGAAAAACTCTCGGTATCTCTTTTTAAAATTTTTGCCTTCACTAAAATGAGGATATGTTCTCTAATCACGACCATAAATTAGTTTTAGATTGGCATCTGTTGCAGCTTGCGACTTTCACACAAGACCCTTAGCTAATACATATTCCAACATTTTTTCATGTTTCCTCAGAGAACACTGGCAGTTTGAAGGAAATGTATGTGGTAAGTGGCAAAAACCTTTTTATTAAATGTATAATAAACCTTTAAGCACACAAATGTCATTTTTTGATGTGATGTTTCTCATATTTTTGTCACATCCGTTTTTATCAATCAGTACGCCTTATGACAGGTACAATGTTTGCTTTCATCTTAAAACTTACAACAATAAAGTTGTAAGAAAACAACATCAGGCTGATTCAGCTGTAGATTAGATTTTAGCAAAAGGGTTGAACGGTCTCAAAGTTTAGACTTAGCAACCATATATTAAGACATTTCAGTCTGCATTGATTCAGCAATGCATGCAGTGTCAGTCTGAGAACTTGATTGATGGCTTACTTCAGAAAAAAAAAACAAAACATGCAAAATGAAGGATAGAAAGAGGGTCCCAAAGCTTGATCACCAGTGTGTTAGAAACTGCCGCAGATACAGAAACAGTCCCAGCTGCAAGTCCTTGAGTTCAGCTGTGAAACCTGCAGCAGGTTATTCCTCAAGTTCATGATGATCACGCAGAGCACATCATTGGTAATCAGAAAAATATAGCCTACCCTAATGTGATCCCACACGCACGCACGCACGCACACGCACAACTACATGAAGCATTACAACAACTCAGAGCCCTAATAAATGTACAAGCTCCCAGTCAGTGGCCACCATCATTTGAATGACACTTCCGTGTTCAGGCAGAAATCACATCTACCACAACTAAATTGACGTGGAGCAGTTTTTTTTCTGTCAGAGGTGCTCTTTGGCAGTCAAGTGTGCGTGTGTGTGTTTGCGTGTATGTGCAAAGGATCTCATTTCTGTATCGTTTTGGTGGTCTGATGCGTGCGTGAGACTCAAGCCCACAGCGGCGAGTCAATCTGAGACATCTATTATGCACTTCATCAATCTTTTTGGACTCTTGACATTTCACTAGCTGAACAAATTGTCAGTTATCAAAACTCAATTTCAGAAATGACATGTCGAAATTCACTCCTCCACCCTCCCCGGAGCCCCTTCTCCTCCTCCTCCTCCTCTCCAGCTCGCTCTTCCTCTCCACGCTCTGCCTTGGCGTGCATCTCCGTGCGTTTACCTGCGTGGCACAGCTGAGACTTTCCCCCCCAAACAAATTCGCACACCTATACGCATGTGTGGAATGAATACACATGAGGACAAATGAAGTTCATTTCTCACTCCCTCAACTTCATCCCACCTTTCGCCAGGAACCCAAACGACTCAGAAATGGAAGTTTTGTATCCAAAGAGTTAAACGGCTCTGGGATACCGGCGTTCCTGTGAGCACATAAGTCCATTTATAAATCGATTTGGTTATGCTTCATTGATAATAAAAGGAGCCTGGCTCTGTTTACCTTCCCAAAGCACACACACTCAAACAGCATAGCTTATTTAAATCCAAACTGGAGGTTTGTTGTGTGTGTGGGGGGGGTGGGGGGTGGGGGGGGTGTGGTAGGAGGGTGTTAGCTGTGTTTGTGTGTGTTGGTTAGAAAGAAACTGGAAGAGAAAAAAATAAAGGAAGAAAGGCTGCTGGAGTGACAGGGTCAACCTTGAGGAAGGATGTAGGGAGAAAATCATTAGAGTAAAGTAAAGGTGAACACCGGCAACACTGAAGGGGGCCTAATCCTTGTGCACTTCCGTTAATGAAAGTCATCAGTCACATTCCTATGCATACTAATGACATGGGCAAGCATTCCCCAAAAGATCACACACACGCCCACGTATGTGCAACTTTGCATACCCCTCACGTCAAACTCAATCATACTTTGGAATCGGATTCACTCCAACTTGTGGTATTTTTCCCTCTGAATCTAACCTGCTGTGGCGCTCTTGTTTGTTTCCCATCCGTTTATCATTTGATGTGCACTCAATCTCAAAGGCAAATCTCTAATCTGTGTCACCGACCTCATTTGTTGGCATCATTCACTTTGAGATAAGATACATCTAATTTTGTTGTTTTGTTTCCCCCCCACCCCCCGAACCCTCGGGTCTTCTGGTGGCAGGTTCTTATTTTTCAAAATCCTCTAAAAATATACAAATTCCTCCTTTTGGGTTTTAATTGGAGTCTTCACCTCTTGATTGTTCTCCTAGAAAAGCTGTGGATGTCTTATAGTCAAAAGGGTTCAAATGTTCACTCAAAACATCCATTTAACTCTATGCATGTTTGTTGGAGCTTGTTGGGAAAGAGATACTTATAGATATGCATCTTGCTCACAAGAAGAGATGAAATTAATATGAATAGTAATAATAGTAGGCGTATGTACACATATGCGCATATATTTGTCCTGTTTATTTTTTTTTATGTCTAAAGTTTATGGCTTTGCTTTGATGATTCACAAGACATTACGGATGCTAAGAAGAGGCCAAACAAGTGGTGACGAAGATAGTGATCGTCTTCAGCTCAGGTTTCTGTTTGTTTCTTATTTGATTAATTTTGACACATTTCCTCCTTTTGTAAGTACTGTATCCTGCTGCTATTATCTCAATTATTCAAAACAACAGCACAACAATCATAACAACTAGCAAGTACTGTGATATACATTAAATATTTCATAAACTCAGAGAACAGAGGAGTTAATGCTATGGATTCAAAACATGTTTTATCATTTAAACTCAAAGGAATTTTGTCATAGGAGTGTGAGCCGTTACCTGCAGGGTTGAAGTGAGGTGACTGCAGCAGCTGCATATGATCTGAACTCTATTTGGGGATTTTCAATCTGCCTTCAAGCTGCGACAGTGTAAAATTGAATTTAGCATTGCATCTGTCCACGTAACCTTGACAAGTTTTTGGGATCATTTGATTAGTCTCTTCCACTCAATATTTGTCTGCTAAATTAAATGGCGTTGCTATACCTACAGTGCTCTCTGCGTAGGCAAGCTTTAGTATGCCATGTTTCAGAAAGCCGCTTAGAAATTTTTATGAGTTTATCCTCAAAATCCCACCAAATTGGAGAATATTTTCAAACCTCACCCTTACAACTCGCTTATCACATTGTAGATTGAAACTAAGAGGTGAATTTGTTTACCACCATCTTAGTTATTTTGTGTAGGTAGGTTTTGGTCCTTTAGATTCACGTTTATCATTAAAATAATGACCTTCTTCATTGACGCATTTACACTTACGCTAAAAGCTTGGTTGCATAAGATGCAGAGTTTATTTCAAGATGAGCCACTCTGTTTGGGAGACAAACAGAATATCATAAGATTTATGATATTCGAGAAGTTCATGTGAATAAGAGAGGAGAAAGAGAAGCGAGTAAAGAGCAGAAGAAAAACTGAGCGAGGGGAGATCTTCCAACAATCAAACTTGCCTTTCGTATTCCCTGAACTCTGAGCTTTGTGTTGAAGTTCATTAGCATTCAGGAGGTGCAGCTGTTTCCTTGGGGCTTTCTGTCATTTGCTATAACAAATAAAACAAACAAACAAACAAACAAAAAAAAAAAAACACAAATCCATTTAAATTAGGGGTTTGCTTGGTTAGCTTGTCAAAGCAGAACATTTTTCAAATGGGGAAATCCAACATCACAGAACATGAGTGGGCTTGATCTGGAGCATTGATCCTTACTTGGGATGCCAGGGGTCCTGCGTTTTATCCTGGGCTGTCTGTCCGAGATCAGGCTGCTTATGGGCCTTTTTATGGGACATGGGTCATGTTAGGGCCACAAGTAATTTATTGATGCAGTGTTCAGATATCACTGTGACTTCACAGAAATTTCTTTGTGTTTAGTCGCAACCCAGTTTCTCTGTGGTTTCAGGATTTTTTATTCAGCTTTCATCAGTAGGGCGGGATAGGAGATCTGTGATGTGTACTGTAAAAATGTGGACTTATAAGGCAACAGAGATCAGATTTTGGCAGCCTGATCAGTCTTGCCCATTGTCTGCCACATGGTCACAGGCTCTTGTGTTTAATTTTCAAAACCCAGCACCTGAGGAGCTGCTCCTTCACTTGGGGCTTAGCTGTTCTACCTGCTCAAAGGAGTTTGAAAGCTTCAACCTTCTTATCCTGGTGGCGGCTGGGATGGGTCCCATGATTTACTTGGGCTGGGGGATAAACTGCCTAGGTGGGTTAAAACGAGTCATTCAGTTGTCTTCCTCGTTCTTGGCCTTTGTCTGCCTCTTGGTCCAGCCTATCTTGGACCTCAGTCCATCTTAGCCACTGCCTGTTTTATGCATCTTCTAACTGCAGGGAGCTGCTCCTGAACTTGGTAAAGGTGCTTGTCCACCCTGTGCCTTTGCAACCACCTTCACAACTAAGTTTAAGACAATGACTAAGTTCACTCCTGTGGGCACATCATACAGAAATATTCACATTTGTCTTCGCACTGCAAGGTAAACCAGACCCAATGTAATGACTGCCCAAGCTCTTAGGACAGCATAAAACAAAATTACATACATGGTTAAATGTTTGAACGTTAACATTAATTTTGACCTAGTTGAAGTTCCTGAACATGTATCACATCAACCTGGCCACCTCAACTATTTAGCTCTGGGAGAAACTACATTTCCACTTTTCAAAGTAGAGAATATTCTCCTACTCTGTCCTTTGCAAGAAAAGATATTAGTTGCATCCTCACACTTTCCTGCAGCTGGTTTATCAGCCGAACTTCTGATGTCACCAAAGTCAGGATGTTTTAATGAAGCCAATCCTTTTCCTTGCTGCCAGTGAGAGTTTCTCAGCATGTAGCCCCCAGCTGCTGGCTGACACCCCAATAAGCCAGACTCCTCACTCCAACATCTCACACTCTTCATGCTGACTCATCACTCAGCCTTTCAGATTAAGAGAAAAGTCCGGTGGGTGCCGCCGCATGAGGGCTAAACACCACCTGCCTGATGTAACCTCTGCGTCTGCTGATTGAAACGTGCTGATATAGGAGGAGGCCAGCAGAGTGAGAAAAAAATAAATAACATTGGGATGCAGAGCAAAATAGGTTAGTGAATGAAACTCTTGCTGATGCTGCACTCGTGGCAGATAGGAATTGAAGTTGTCAGCTCCTTCCACTACGTTGATATCACCCATCCATCCGTCCATCTCTCATGGGACACACCAGTGCATCCCGAAGGGACGCTTACTGGGTTAGAGAGTCCTGACCTACCATCACAGTTGACCTCTGCTGGATTACCAATGCTGCACACATCACAACGCAGAGGGACTGTCATATGCTGGACACCTTTCTCTAGCTTTTCTACTTGTGTATGCATTAAGCAATTTTCAGATTCTTGTCACTGTGGAGAAACATGAAGCCTTTCCTTTCAGAGATGCATTCCAACTGGCTAAGGTTTTGTTCTCATTCCTCTCCTCGTGTTTTACTGTTGATCGATAAAAACTGCTATTATAGGCTTCAGAGGAGGTCAGGAAAAAAGCAGGGAAAAAATATAAATGCCACAGACCATAAACAGTTCCCGTGCAACATCATAGAGACGCGTGGAGAAATCGGTCAATTACTTTTCATGGAATTGACAGCAAAATTAAACAGCAAAGTGTACAACGAACTGCAGCAATGCTGATTTTAGATTAATTAGTTTTACAAATATCAGAAGTAGTTCTAGGACGTCCTGAAGAGATTATTGAGCTATAATCGTTGACTTACTAGTAGGATTGCCGATGGTCTTTCGAATATTTTATTTGGACTTTGTCTTTTTCATCTCAAACCATCACCACAACATCTGGTTCCTTGGAAGCTATCATGAGGAAATTAAAGAGAGTTTGAAGGTTTTATTGTACGCTACATGCTTTCAGAGCAGCATTTCAAATACAGATCTAAAAGAAAATATGTATTTTTTTTTTTTGGCTCCTTCAGGGCCCAAATTGTCAAATGGAACAAAACAATCAAATTTAAGTCTTTATTTTTTTTTTTAAAGAGATTGATATTTACTATTGCTCCAATGGAACAGATACTTTTAGCTTTTGGGATTTGTAAACATGTAAAGATTATCGTTGTCACAATGGAGAAATAAATGACAATACAACAATAAAAATATCAATAGTGTAAAACTTGCCTTTCCCACTTGTTTTTGAATGACATTTTACCATGTTACTGGAATAAAGTAACATGTATGTGCAGACTCCCACATTCTTGTATTGTACACAAAACTTGCATTCATAGACCTTCAAATTAGTAGTCTTTAATCATACAGGCATCATTACTATTTTACCAAAATACTCATTCAGAAAACACGAGAAAGCACTCTACTGTTCTGACAGGACTCGTTCTCATCCAAACTTGCAAGCTATCCTTTTCATTCATTTCACACAATCTTTGTATTCAACTGACTGAAACAGTTGGACAACTGGTTCTGGCATCATCGCCAACACGTAAACACCTTACGTGGCTTTCTGGAGATATTTATAGACAGAGAAGCCACCAGGGAGGACAGCAAAGTGCTAAAATAAATCTCCTCTCCATCAACCATTTTTATTTCTGAACACGCAAATATAAACTTATGGATTCTCATTTGGCAAATCAGAATGGCAGCCAAGGATGCATGGCTGGGGACTGGAGGAGGGGAAGATCCGGAAAATAATCCATCATACCCAGGAACCAAAATAGAATCCTGAACCCTGTGTCAGGCTATGGGATGTGGCCTGAGAAAAAGGCCAGTAAGGATGGTTTGTATAGTCCCCTTGAGGAGCTATAAGATTATAGGATAGCACATATGGAAAGAAAAAAATCCTCCTCTCCTGCTCACCAAGCTTGGCTGAGGTTCTTATTGCCAGCTATGTATCCATTACTGCTTTCCTCTGGTGCCCTTGCATCAATACCACCCGGAGAGAATCTGGTATGGCGGCACCTTCCATTGACAAAGCATGTCTAGGTGGGTCGATAGTGTATTAATATGGGACAATGGTGCTATCCACAAGTCGCTCGCACCACTAGGCCATATCGGAGTCTCTAGCTCACTCGGGGGCTGTATGAATGGCCCTGAGCTCCATCGAGGGCAGCGGATGCTTTCTTGTGTGTGAAGGATCTGTGTGCGCGTGTGTGGGGGTGTGGGCGTGCATGTGTGTCAGCAATGTCTAACCCAGAAGTCCCAATAACTGACTATCAGACCAAAGAGAGAAAGCAAAAGAACAAGGGAGACAAAAACTCTGCTAACAATGTTCAGGTCTGTCTGGGAACACCAGAGCAAAGGAGTTCAACAGGGAAAATGGCCTGAAGATTTATGGTTGGTCAGGTTAGCAGCATTTTTTTAAACCTGAAAAGTTTGCTGGATATGTCTCCCCCCCATCCTTGTTCTCACACCCCACGACCCATTGAGGTGTGTGAGAAAGTTGAAATTTTAACTTGTACAACATAAAAGTTTAAATATACAGAAAACTCTGTACGTTTATTGGCACCACAGCAAAGATACGTAAAATACATTATTCTTTTATGGGAGCAGTATTGTCTCACACTGACATGAGAAAAGTTCAACCTTTATCCAGAGGAAAATAAATCCATGTTGAGACATACGTTTACTTTTAACCAAATAATTTATTTAAAATATGTGCAACTAATTTTTTTTTTTTTTTTACTTATAGGTTATTATTTTGGGTTGAGCAAATGTTCTTATTAATGCATAATGTCCTGTTACATCCTGAAAAGGAGTATAAAAGTTGTTTAACGAACCAACAGTGACCATACCTTTTTGCACCATTGTTCCATTGCTAAAATATTCTAATCAAATAAAGTTATTTTATTTAAGTTGAGATTATGCTACCCCAGTTCAATATTTAAAACCTTTTTACGCCTTTTTTTCTTTAAAAAAAAAAAACAAAAAAAAACAGGGATACTGGTATTTATGAAGATTACTCAATATGAAAAACATGAAAACAGTTGTTTTTGACACTGCTACCTTCTGCTGGGACTTTTCGCAGCACTTCACCTGCCTCCACATTTAATATTTTCAAATCTAGCTAGCTAAATTCTAACTGATATTGTGTGAACATACAGACAGAATTTCAACACTTTCCTTACATGGTGTATTTGCTGTGCAATAAAAACATTTTCAATAAATTTAATATAAACAGCCTGAAATTAAGATGAATTGTCTCATGTTTTAGTGTTGGATTTGGGTTTATTTATAGGCCTATTTAGCCTGAATAGATTTTGTCAGGTAAATCCGTTTTCCATGTCCACTCCACTGTGTTGGCATTAGATCAACATGAGGTGCTGTGTCACTTTTGCTCTTGCTTAATTCTGTTAAAAGGGAAGAAAATAAATCATTTTTATCACAGCAGCCACGTGAACTAAGAAAATGTAGTTCTGGTCATGTAAACAGACGGGAATATAAATTACATACACGATCTTTGCTTCTTCAACTTATACTTGGAGAAGACGGACAAAAATCAGAAAACCGTCCACTCTAAATCACACCAGACACCCCTAACCTTAAACACACATATTCAGTCCCACAGTTAAAGGTTTTATGTTGTGCGTCATTACAGAGACACATGTGCACTTACAAGTGTGTGCGTATTGCATCCATGCACAGACACACGCACACACATTTTGGTGATTTACTGGTGCAGATGAGGCACTGGGAGTACCTCTGCCACCACAGCACTCAAATCAAAGCTGTCAACGGGGACCCTAGAGGAAGGGAGGCATCAGAAAATATCTCCCTGCTTTTCCTTCTCACCATGACCTGTGTGTGTGGAGACAAGATGGCAGCATGGCATATATCTTTTTTGGGCAGGAGACATGTTTGGAAAGATGCACAGAAGCTTTCACCTGGGTATATGAAGGATCGGAAGATGCCGGAAGATCCCAAATCAATCTCCCCCCAACCTCACCACTCGGCCATGATACCTCAGGACATACAGACCTTTGAAAGCATGGCGGCTTACAAACCTTGGAAGCAGAGTGGATTTCTTTTCTCTTTTTTTTTTGTGATGCGGCAAAAGGAAGATTGACTGTCAGAACCAGGTGGAGTCAGCAGAAGAGATGCATTCTTTAAAATCCCCGCCGGCTCTTTCGGCTTCCTTTTAAACACCAGCTCACCTCACAGGCCGAAACACACACACACACATGCCGGTTTGTGTACTCAGCTTTGAGCTCACAGACACATGTGCAAATACAAAACTCTCTCTCACACACACACACACACACACACACACACAATTCAGACTGGCCCATTTTCATCAGAATGAATTGGCTGCTCTTCATGAGCGAGATAGCTATCCCACCGCTGGATCCAATTTCCATGTTGATGAAACTGAATTTACAACATAAATGCATGAAAACATATTGGGGAGTGAGATGTCTCGGGTAGAACAGCTGATGAGGGATTGCACAGGTTTTACTTTGCTATCATATCTGTAATCGTTTTAATCATTTGACCAATTTTGTCACGTTACAAACAGAACCTTCAGTGTATTTCAATTGAGTTTTACGTAATAGAACAATATAAAGCAAATTTATTGTCATGAATTAGAAGGGAATAATTTAGAAGAAAATATATGTATCTGAAGAGAACAGTGTGCATTTGTATTTGGTCCATTTTCACTCTGTTACCCAGAAATTAAATAAGTTATCTTAAAAACCAGTGTGAAAGTTATTCTCTGATTAGCAGCCTCTGAAGAACCTCTAGGTCTGTTGGAGAAAGGCAGCAGGTTACCGACCCACAAAAACCAAAGTTGGCGCCCTTGCCTTAGAAGTTTGCTTCAGAAAGTCCAACAAAATCCCATTTGCAGTTTGTCACAAGCATGTACATAAAGCAAAAGTTTGGAAGAAGGCACAATCTTTTAGGCCTGCATGCAAAACATAATGTGCTGCAGAAATGTACTGCTCAAAAAAATAAAGGGAACACTCAAATAACACATCCTAGATGGACAGTTTGATTTCACAGAATTTTGATTTACTTGGAGTTATATTGTGTTGTTTAAGTGTTCCCTTTATTTTTTTGAGCAGTGTATTAAAACTGGGGATGGAAATTATTCTGAAAAGTGTTGCCAGAGTCCTCAAAGTACCAGGTATTTGTCCCGAACAATTTCTATTGTACCAGAAGCTCAAAGAAAACTAACACCATACATCTACATACATGGTGGCAGCAGCTTAATGCTCTGGAAACAAATTTTATCAGCACGGACAGGGAACTGGTTAGAGGTAATGGCCAGACAGATGGAGAGAAACATGAGTCAGCGGCCACAAAAAA
The DNA here is from genome assembly GCA_010277075.1 of Poeciliopsis retropinna. Lineage (NCBI taxonomy): Eukaryota > Metazoa > Chordata > Actinopteri > Cyprinodontiformes > Poeciliidae > Poeciliopsis > Poeciliopsis retropinna. Next base: position 8,485,812 of record VMRM01000019.1, read on the forward strand.
ACGTGGGACTAAGACAGTAGTTCACTGTCCAACAGGATGATGATCCTTAACATTGAGCTACAACCATCTTGGGATGGTTCAGGTAAAATAATATTCATGTTTCCTGATATCCAAGTTACAACAGTACAAATTTACTTTTTGCTCACATACCTAACCAAACCAATTTGAGTTTGATATAGTTTGTAAAATAATTTTAAAGAATAGCCAGAAATGTATTTTTGTATATGTGTAAAGCTGTCAAAAAAAATGTAAAGATGGTGCAGCAAAAGTTTTTGTACGTATTTATTTATTAAGACAAAATGCCAAGCACAAATGCAGGTTTGGAAAGAAAAAATGAAAACCCATTGGTCCATTTTCATTCTACTTCACAATTTAGTGCTTGGTTTGTTATATACAATCCCAGTTATATACACAGAAACCCATGGTTGTAAGGTGTTAAGATGTAAAAAAAATCCAAAGGGTCTGAATACTTTTGAAAGCCACATATTAGAGAATACAGCTTAAACATATGAGGTAATGTTGTGGTATGCACTAATCTTTAAAAAAAGATGTAAAAAAAAAAAGAAAAAAAAAAAGACTGATTAGTATTTTACTTATCAGTTTTGTCGGACTGTAAAAAAAGATCCAACTGAATTGAGATTTCAAGTTGTGGGTCAATTTCTAAAGCCCATTATTTTGTGACTGACATATAGATATTGTCAGCCAGACATTTAAGCCTCCAGGCATTGCTGGAGGATGGTACAAGGACTGCCTGCTTGACTTTGATTCCTCCTCAACCAACTTGCTCTTTCTTCCAAAACACTTTTCTTCTTCCCCCTTGGCCTATCGTTCCATCTCCTCCTCTCGAGCTCACTGAAATAAGCAAGACCATTCCAGCACGCATCTGCCAGAACATTTTTATCCAGGTCAGTGTCAGGTTGGTTATCTGGCCCCTTCCTGTGTGGTGTTTGAGAATAAGATGATGGAAGAGCAGCCTGTCAAAAGGTCATGGCTTTGAGCACAAACAAGATGTCAAATCTTTTATAAAACCCCACATTTTGTCTTCTTGCAACTAAAACCATTCCTTTTGGCTTTCTAATGCAAGGACATGATGCAACACACAGATATCAAGTTTAAAATTTTATACATTAGATTCTTCTGAGTGTTCTTCTGATCTCAACTTTTGACTTGCCAAACTGCCTCTTTCGCTGCCTTTGTGAACCCCTGCTGGGCTATTTTCTCCTGCTTTTGCCTCAAACTTTGCATTTTTCTGTCTGATGCCATTTCTCTCCCCCTTCTCGCACATCTCTATTCCTTCGTCTGCGTGTCTCGTCCTCTTTCATGTCTCTTCTTTCTGCATGATGGTGATGGATGAGGCCTATGGATGAGTGGGGCCGTGAGAGGGGTTGTGATGAAGACTGGCCTTGAGGGGAAGAAAGTGAAAGGAGGATGTAAGGAGAATGACATGAAGGGGGAGGAAAGTCAGTTAGGCAGGAAAAACTTCCTCCACCTCTCAAAGTTAGAGGGGTGGAGGAAAGCCAGACAGGTGAAAGGGTTAATGAAAATCAGGAGGATAGTTGATGAAAACATTCATCTGCCTTTTTTAGAACATGTCTTCCCTTAAAAAAAAAATTCTGCAAGTGTTGGAAATTTAGACATATTTGTTTTAATGTGCAAATCAGACTCAGGATTGGGGATTGTTTCAGAATCAGACCCAGAGAAATAGGTTATAACATTCTAAAGTTATAACCTGATAACGTTATATATATGTGAAGCTGAACGTGGAAACATTTCCAAGAAGTTTACAATAGTTTCTTTCAAAGAAGTCTGGGACAGTCATATCTTTAACAATTTACTACTGTGATCCCCGAGGAAGAATGCATCTTGAATACCTCCATTTACACTCAAAATGTAAATATCACTTGTCCATGCTGATTGTTCATTGAATATACATCTCTAAAGGCTAAAACCTCAATGTCCTCTGGTCAAGAATAAAACTAACCGCACTATTTGACATTGTACAGAGACCTTTCTGTTTAGCGTTGCCAAGATGCTAAAAATGTTTTAAAAGGTTAATGAATATAATTCAGCATAATAGAAATCATCTGATTGGTGCAATGTACAATAACTGAGGAAAATGCTCTCATACCAAATGAGCAAAGCTGTTTGACTCAGTCATATATCTCTACACCTCATTGCATCTGACACAGATGCAGGGATCTTGAGATGATAGTGTAATTGTAAAGGCCCGTGATTTTCCACTTGCATTATAAATATACCATATTTCATCCCATCAGTACTTACTTGCACACCATTTCCTGTGAAGGAAATCAAGGATCCCATGAGATGCTCTAAACAAGATTCATTTAGAGATCCATAGAGATGCACAGAGATTTTTGACCCCTTTCACCGGGAAACGTGAGGGGACTTTCAGGTGTTGGTGTCATACAGCCTTATTAGCTTACTTAAGCTTTTTATTTAGGTTATTAAATATGAATAACTGCTTTGTTTGTATACAATTTGACATCCAGACCAATTTTTTATTGGGTCTTAGAAAGCTCAGCTTGTGGAGACAGTATGAATAACTTAACTTAATGTCCCAGTTGTCACTCCTGGCAGATCTCCACCCAACAGCATCCACACCCAGATTCCTCCAGCTCCAGAGCAGTCCACCCCACGAATAGCCCCTCCCCCCAGAGCTCCATCTGTCGGCAAACAACCTGCTGTAGTTGGCCATGCCGTTAGAGCACCTGTGCCTGCCACCTCAAATAGAGCAGTTTGACGCATGCAGGTGACATCCAACCAAACATGAACATATCCAGTGTTTGTATAGAAAGCATTTGAGCTGAAAGGGAAACTTTGTCCCGTTACTGAGCAACTACTCTGGAGTAGAGTAAGAAATGGGGTTTTCTGGCAGTTGGACATTTGCTTTTATATTTTGGTCAGACATTTTTCCTCACTAGGACATCATTAAACAACTTGGGAGCACTACTCGGGTTCCTAGGGCAATAGGCCAGCTGTGTCATTATCTTACAAGGACCAGGCCCTCTCTCCATAGGGAGCTGGCCATTCTTTTCCTCAGAAGTTGAAAGGTAATGGTGCTGGTCTCAAGAGACTTGCCATCTATAGCTCTCCTCATCACCTGGTGCCGTCTGACCAAAGTCCCACACTCCATGCTGCCACTATAGACATCTTTGTATATTCCAGACATAGATGTATTCTACACACAGAAAAAGTCCTTTGGTTCACTTTTTGGTATTTTAAAGACCAAAATGGAAAAAAATGCAAATAAATGATTTTATTTGAGTCGAGATCAAATTTGGGTGAGAAGGATGAGAGTGATGAGGGATCATAGAAAAGAATGAATCAAAAGACGGACAAATTGAACAATAGGTTGTAATGAGGGATGAATAGTGGGATAAAAAGGGGAATAAAGAGGAATTAGTGTAATGAAAAAGGTTCATAAGGGAGAAGTGGGATGAAAGTGGTCATAAAGAAGAATGAAAAGTGAGAACAAATGGATAATAAAGACCAGATGAGTGGGATGCAAAGGGTCTTACTGGTTTGAGTGGGCTGAAGGAGATAAGAGGGATTAAAAGGGTCAGAAAGACAGGTGTGTGAAATTAAAGTGGCTATGCAGAAAATGAAGTGGATGAGTGGGATGAGAAAAAGTCACAGCATGGTAAAATGGGAATGAAATATATCAAAGTGGGATTAGTGGGATAAAAGGAGATTTAAAAATGAGATGAGGAGACAATACTGGGTGAAATAAAAGTTTATAACTTGGGGAAAGAAGTGAGATCAGATTGTTCATAAACACAGGTGAGTGGGAAGAAGAAAGGTCATAAAATGAGTCATAAGGAGCTGTTATGACTTGGCGGTTATTAAATTAAAACAGCTTACAAACTTTAAAGGTATAAATCTAGAAAAGATATAGAAGCTTTGCAGAGCAAAGAAAAATGTAAATTCATCAAAGAAATACAATCAGAAATTTCTAACAGGACTTCTAGAATAAAAGTCTAGAAGTCTTTTACATCATTATTTTAACGTAATAAAAATGCAAAGTACATCATATTGGAAAACAATAAGCTGCTTCTATTCAATACATAACAGTTTCTATAAACATACATAAATCTACTTGTCAAAAGAAGCCTTTAAAGCCAATTTGTTTTCTATGGTCTGATCAAAAAAGTCATGTTCTGAATGCATGACTCTTTTAAAGAGTAAATGCATCACAAAATCCTTTTGAACTCCCCCTGAATGAAAGACAGATTGCGTGTTGAGCAGCAGTGGAACTTGAGTCGACTGTGTGAGGCTTCTGTAATCTGAGTAATTGAAAGAAGACGTTAATTAGCTGTCATAGGAAAGTAGCATAATTGTGCTTACAGGCATTGCTGCACTTTTCCCATCCTGGTACACTTTCTTGGTATTAAGGAGGAAATAAGAAGGCCACAATTAGTCAGCATTAGCCATTAATGAATTATTGATTTTGATTTGAAATTCAGATTAGTTACGAGACACCCACGTGTAGGCCTTTGCTCAACAAAAAGCTTGTCAGGGAAAAGATGTATGTCTAAGAAATACTACCAAAAAAAGCCTAAAACAAGCCCTGCGGGGAGTGATAGTACTACTCCATATCAACTAAACAGCCAAACCGCTTCTGTCCACCTCTTGGCAGGCTGCATTAATTTCTAATTATCAAAGAGGAGTGGTTTTTAAAGGACGCAGATCTTTTTGCGCAGGCGTCTCTCTTAGCAAGGAAATATATAGTATTGATGTTCATCTTCAAAACCGCCGGTTCAACAAGGATTTGTTTCGAAATTATAGAGGAGCTACTGCTGTAAAGGGTTTCAAAAATAATTCACTCTACTTTTCTTTTGGAAAATGTAGTGAAGTGTTTCCCATCAATACACATACTTTATTATTTATAGATTTTATAATTGTATAATATTGAAGTATTTCCATCAATACAGTTCTGTAAAAAATTAAGAGATTACTTAAAAATATCAGTTTCTCTGGTTTTACTTTTTTATATGTTTGAGGTAACAGTTCTTTTATTCTATGAACTACTGACAACATTCCAAGCGAGTTTTTTTTGGGTTTTTTTAAATGAGAAATGGTCAAAATAAGAAAGATTCTGTGCTTTCAGACCTTAAAAAATACAAAGAAAACATGTTCATATTCATTTAGAAATAACAATAATAACGTTTTAACTCAGGAAGAGTTTAGAAATCAATATTTGGTGGGATAACCAGGAGGTTTTCAAAGGGGTTCAGTGCAGGGGGCTCTTCTTTTTTTTTTTTCTACAGCTGTATATCTGTAGATTAAGACTTTAAAAGTATCCACAATTTATATATTTTCATTTAATCCACTCAAAACATAGTACAAATATATACAATAAGGCAATATCATGCAACTTTCTAAATAATTTCTATCGTAGGCTATTCACAGTCAAATTTGTTTAATCAACATATATTAAATAAGAGTCAACACACTCAAACACAAATCAGAACCCAATCACTGGAAATAAGATTAAAAGAAAATCTTCTGAAATTTGTCAACTTAAATAGGATTAAATTTGAGTATTTTAATATTCATCAAAAATACCTAACTGGTGTGAGGAAAAAAACACTCAACTGGCAAGAAATGGTACGCTTACGCATGAAATGGAAGTGCGCTGGGATGAGATGGCAACACTGGCACAAAACATTTTAACAATTTCTCATTAATGTTATGATTTGAGTTTTTCTCTGTTTATTTTGAGTTCTGTGTCTTTGAGACTATGCGTTGTCCTGTCTCCCCTTAATTATTCCCAGGTGCGTCTCCTTTCCGTGATTACCCTCTGTGTATTTAACCCCACCTGTGTCCTTTGTTCCTCCTCGGGTCCTAGTCGTTTGAGTGTCGCATGTTCGTACCAGTCGGTCCATTCAGTAACCAGTTTCTACCAGTTGTGAGCACTAGCCTTCAGCTCCTCTGTGCTGCCTGGAATTTTAGACAGTTTGTGTATTTTCTACATTAAATCATCATTCTCTTACCTCACCCTGGGTCCATTGCATCTGCCTCACCACCTCAAACCGCACTTTATGACAATTAAGATGACAAATTGAAATGGTAAAAACTGTGTGATGGTAGGGGTAATTGATGCCTTTCAATATGTTATTAAAAGCATTGTGGAAAGGAACATGGTTAAAGAGATTATACACATATTAAATCCAAGAATTAAATCCAAAGGAAAAGAGGCACAAAAAACAATTCAAGCCAGTGCGCTACAATATGTATCTTTGTACCTCTTTGTTGTATTGTTTCCTTCTCAGATGCGTTTTTGTGAAGGAGCTACTTGACAGACAGCAGGCGGGGTTGTCACTAAACTTCTCTGACTGCTGCAAAGCAAAATCTGTTTACTTTTTAACTCCTCTCACTCCTTTTGTCAGCGAACGGAAACGCAAACACTCCGCCGACACCTCCTGGGTATTTTTCTTTGCTCATATCTGTTCTCCATTTACTCTCTTGTTCCTTTTCATCCACTTGTGGTAGTTAAGTGCTCATTGATATTCAGATGGTCACATGAACATGAAGACCAATAGACCTTTTTTTTTCCCCCTCTGTCCCCATCAGGATTGGTAAGTAGCCACTTGCAGATTGGTCCTGACACTTGCTGATGATAATTTAACAAAGCTTGGCGTGATGAAAAGGCTTATGAGCTGGGCTGAGTTTGTTCCTCCCTTTTCTCATCATGCCCAGTGCTGATTGCTTTTGACATCTTGGTTGTTTGTTGTACCACAGCAGCTTGGTGTCATTTCAAACCCTGCTTTAATCCTGCATTATTACAGAGATGTGTTATTAGAGTGACAGTGGACTGAATCTAGCAAGAGAAGGAACAGAGGAATTCATTTTACCCTATTTGAACATTTAATATAGAGGTCCAAAAAGCACTAAAAACAATTTTAATGTGACATTATTTAAAACCGAAAAAAAATCAAGCCAATTATCGGATGTGTAATAAATTTGCTTGTAGCCGACATTTCAAATTGAAAATTGTTTGCATAAATTGGATTTGTCTGTGGGACATCAGTGCATCATTAACACTTTTGACCCTGGACTATTATTAAAGTGGGTTGAACTCTGGTCTAGTGCTTAACTGTACCAGACTGATCTAAGTAACATTGTATATAGGGAAATTTTCATCTGAGCACACAGAAGCCACATGTGGGCTGTCTTAAGTGTCAAAACTGGGGCCCCTCCTCTTTAATATCTGTATACTTAGCTAGCTCAAGTTATAACAAGTAAGATACATTACTATAACAATGCAGATGACTCACAGATGTACATTACAATGTCACTAAGTGACTACGAACTCATTCAAGTGTTAAACAGATTCTTAAATCAATGCATAGATGTGCTACTGCTTTCTTACTCTGAATAGAAACACAACTGAAGTTAGTTTTTGATCTGAAGGACAATCAAGAGTCTGCATAACACTTCTTCAGCTAGAACAAATAAGACCAGACCTGAAATCTGGATGTAGTGAAGGACTCAGTCGTTCAGAAACACAGAAAGTCAATTACAAAGACAGTCTTCCGTCACCTGAAGGACATGTCCAGAATTAAAGGACTACACGTCTATCTTTAGTCAAACTGATTACTGCACCAGCAACTTGATAAATCTGCCTAAAACTGTAAATTAGACATCTGCAGCTGATCTGGAACACTGCTGCTCACTAGAACTAGGAAAATAGAACACATGACCTTACACTGGCTCCCTGGAACGTGGACTTTAAAATACATTCGCTTGACATATTACAAATATAATTGTAAAATATTATGATATTGTTTATGGGACTTTGAACCTGTAATTTTTTGCAACCGTGGTAAATTTTTATAGGGTGACTGGCTAAAGCTGGTTGGAGCTTGAACATTACATACGAGTTAAAGACAGGCGACATGTCTGGGTTCAAATATTTTCAAAAAATTTTTGCAACTGTACTTAGAGGTTTCTTGCATAAAAAAAATATAGTTAATTAAAAAAAAACACAAAAAAAAAAACACATAATTAAGCCTACACTCTCACAAGAACTAATTAACAGTTTGTTTATTGTCTGTGTACAATATTCGTCCTTAATATGACTAATTGAACTTTTGGAAACTTCTCACACCTGGGCAGAGTATGGTTTTTTGAGATTCAAGGTTCCTTGCACTATATGTTGCTGACCTGAATCTAAGCAGCAAATGTTCTTTTGAAATAGCAACTACTGTGCAAATTCTAGAGCACTCTCTGTCCCAGTTTCCAGTGTTTCTGAGGAGCTCCAGTATTTTAAAATCCAGGAAAGCGAGAAAAAAGAAGAAGAAGAAAAAAAAAAAATCTACTGGCAATGTCTGGGCAATCCCCAAACTCCTCAACTCCTCTGTCAATCAATACTCTCTTTCATCAGCAGGGGTTCAGCTATCATTAATAATAACTGACACACTTCTATAGTGGTAATAAACTGGGGGAATCTGGCATGTAATGGTACAGTAATGGCACCTGGGAAGGATGTTACACACTCGACAGCTACTGATGGATAAACCCTAGGTAAATGGATTTGGGCTTATCCAGTAGAAAGGAGCTGCTGTTGATCGGACTCAGTTTTTTAGTGAGCCCCGGTGGGCGGAAAGGAGCTAACGGAACTGCGAAGGAATGGTTGCAGGCATGTGGATGTTAGCTTTTTAGATCAGACTGTGGGGCGCCAAGGGCAGCTATGGATGGACGTGCAGATTTAACTCTCACCAGAGCAGATCTGCTGTGTGTAGGGAGGTGAATAAGATGATTGGTGCTAACTGGGGCATGTTAAAGCAGTTGTCAATCTCCCATTGGCATTGTCACCGGTAAGATTGATCTGCTTGTTGGTGCGCCATTTTGTCTTCCCAAAACGTAGACGAGTGCAGACCTAAGGAGCAGTTTCAAAAGGAGCCAAACTTCTTCCATCACTTTGGAAACTAGACGAACACAGAATTATGTGATTGATTTTCTGAGATGATAAGTTGTCACTTTAGACACTGGGAATAGAGGGACTAGGGGGGGGGGGGGGGAAATGGAGCAAAAGATGAGAGGTATTTCTGCTCCTCTAACTGACAAGCTTGAAATATGGTCCATTCTGGTTAACCAAAAGGAACACATACATTTCTACATTAGAAAGAATTCCCATTATTTCTCTCTGAGCCATGAAAATCAATTCTAAAATGATTGCTTTCAGTGACAATGGGGAGAAGAGGAGAGAAAATAGTTGATGTGCCTTTGGCTGGTCCAATACAGTAGGTAGAAAAAGAGGTTGTTTTTCCCCTTATTCTATTTTCTCAAGGGATATTGTTGAAACTGGCAGCGTCTAACTAGTTTGGTTGTTTCTTCCTTCTCCCATTACCTTGTTTTATTTTAAACGGAGCTCTTTGCTTAGTTTTCAATGCCAAGACCCGAGTCTGAGTACTACATGAATCTGATTGATTGAATCAGAAAAACCACATATTGCAAGAAACATTTTCTTAAGGCTCCTGGTCAGCTAGTCATTTTTTACCCTAATTTCATACTCTGGTATAAAACCAACCTACTTCTGTTTTGTTCATGTAAACAAGCCATTTCACACATAATGAACTACTGCAGTAATCCCACCATACTGTTGGGATGTTTTTCACAAAACAAGAAAAAAGAAGGTGCTGGGAAGAAGGATGGCGCCAAAGGCAGAACACAATTGGAAAAACTTAAAAAGGATTTAGTTTATTGGGCTGCGATGGACTGGGGACCTGTTTGGGGTTTACCCCGCCTCTCGCCCTTTGACAGCTAGAGATAGGACCCCAGCACCCCTTCTGGCCCCAACTGGACAAGGGTGTTAGAAAATGGATCGATGGTTTACTGGGTTTAATTTTCAAAAGAACCACCATCTTAAAATACTTGGCTTAGACCAAAGCATATTCTTGAATTAGTATGGCCTACTCGAACTCCAAACTTATTTATAATGGAGAACACATATTGGTAAAAAGTTTTGAGCTTGCAGAGAAATGCATCACATGAATTTCAACTTGTGGGTGGCTCTACAAAGTAATTAATTGAACACAGATGAAAATATAAAATGGATATTACATGTTCCAGATATGTATTTGTAATAATATTTTTAAAGCAGTGCATTATTTTGCACCACTTTTGTTGTCTTTTACACAAAACTCCACCAAAATTCTCTGTAGTTTGAAAGTTATTCAGAAAAACACTAAATCGTTCGACATTTTGCAAATCTATGTGGAATAGACCATCGCTTTCAAGTTTTAACTTAAATTACAATAAAATTCCAGAAAGTCCTTTGACAACTTCCATTAAGAACACGCATTGGTTATCCTTTTTCTTCCCAGTTTTCTCAGACATTTTGTCCACTGCCATGAACTCCTCTGAAGAGTGCACCATTTCAAAAACAGTCATTACTAACCCTTCATAAGGCTACTTTCAGTCAAAAGAGGCAAGAGAGCATCAATTCACCCAACTGCGTTCTTATTTCAGTACAGGATAGTGTTTCATGGTTTGGTCCTCCATGTAAGTGACCCCTGCCTTTGTCCTGCGGAGGCAAGCTGTGTCTAAAATAAGCAACGGCAGAATTGTCTTCGGAAAGCCACAGGAGATGCGACTCCCCTCTGTGATCTCTTCATATTGATACTCAGCCACAAGAGACAACTGTACTTCTCGACTGAGGGGAAATATGCTGAGGGTAATAATGAGGAGGGCCGCTTTCTGGTTCTGTATGTGGAAAATACTCGAAATTATGTCCACATGGGATCATTCTGCCTCTCACAATTTACTTCTATTGATTATGGTCTATGCAGAAAATTGGGTTGGTTTGTTGGATGGAAGCGCAGTGAGTTTCATAGCAGGAGACAGGTGACTGCAACTAATCATGTACATACAATTTCCCTTACTGTCCCAAAATTCACGTTTACAGCTAGAGTTTACCAGAAAGTAACTATTTTCACTGGTGAGAATGACTGAACCCTTTGAGATATAGTCTAAGCTTGGCAGTCAGTTTATCTGGCGAGTTTTTTTAGCATCTCTCCTCTCTGCATTCTGTCAACTCTACAGAGAGGGTTCAGGTCAATGGTGGGAGAAGGAGGAATGAACTTAAAAACTACGTTTGAAAGAAAACTGGCCCGAATTTGAATCGGAAATCCTGATGTGGAATATTTGTGTGTCGGCTTGCATCTGCCTGCATGTGTGCGAAGAAGTGGAGGCTAATTACGCAGGTACTCGAGCCACATCTGTCGAAGCATCCCCGGCCCCTTAGCTCATTTCAGATATGCTCATCTGTTAAAGCAGTGGCCACTGATACCCTCAAGGAGCAATTTCTGAGATACCCAGGGGGCACATGAAAATAAAAGAGCCACCAGTGGAGGACTGTTCAGTGGAATAAAAAACATTTTATACCTTTTGTAAAAGCATTTCAAAAAGTAAACTCAATGTACTTCTTCAGAAAAAAAGAGAAGGGTTTTTATGTGTGCAACTTCGACTGGGAGATATAAGGGGGGGGGGGGGGGGACATTTGAGTAGCATGCATAAATATAAACAAACCTCTAATTTGACACACGTGCACACTCTACACACTGCGATGATTTTTGTTCAGCTGTTTTAGTGATTCTCTCCAGAGTGACCTCGGCATCTCCAATTGACTTATCTGTGTGAGTATTAAACATACATGAGATGGCCTCAATATCCCACACATGGCCTCTAGTCACTTCACCACCACATCAGCACCGTTTCAACTCTCCTTTAGTGAATTTACACTTTACTCTTTCCAAAGAATATTTAAAGTTATTATGGTAAATGGCTACATAAAGATGCACGGTGGATAAATATCGACTCTCTCTGCAGTTTGAAGCAGATTTCTAATTTTCTGGTGGCAGGGTTCATGTTATCTGAAGCGGAGGGGTGGCTTTCAGTAGACCTCAGGCAGGCACAATAATAAACTGGTTACTGAAACAAAGGGACTGGTAGGACTCTATTTTACCCCCAAAACCATCACAGAGGAGGAAACACCATTTCCTTCATATTATACATTAAAAATTGAGACAGGGTGACTTTGCTCTGTCACTGACCCCCATCAATATTTGATAGCAGTGAACATAAACTAGTAAACAATGGAGATAGAAAGGGAGAAATGGGAAAGGTGAAGGGCAGAATATGTGGAGTCCAAATAACTGAGCGCATGGAAAAATGCCCTGGTCATAGAAACTGCAATAAGCAAACTAATCATGATTCAAGGTTCAATGGTTGGAAGCTCAAAAAGTTAAAGGTATTAAAATGAAAGGCATCTGCAACATGTCATCCATCCAGTGGCCGGCTGACTCATGGATTTAGAAGAACAAACCTCGACATCCTTTCAAGGGATCCACGTTTAGTTGTAGCAACATACAGATGCAAAACCAATACAGTAAAAACACCGTGAGCAGTTTTTGTAAATTTAAAATATCGTCACATGGATGTTGCCAGGTTGTATAAACTTTGAGGTAGTTTCTTCTCAATGAACCTATGTAAAATACCAAAGGTAGAACATAAAATGGTATTTGAGCTATAATAAGGTACTTCTCAAAGAGCTATTAGCAGAACAAAGTGAAGACGTTCTTGCCGACTTTCTTCTGGAACACCTTGTCTGCCATACTGCACCTTCATTAACCAGAGTAGTCACCAAGAGGCCCTTTGCGACTCTGGAAGAGCTGCAGAGATCCACAACTCAAGTGGGAGGGAAAAACAGAGGAGCCGAAGTTAGATGTGACCAAAACTGAACATCTTAGTGCATGTGGAAAACACTTATACAGCTGAACACAACAAAACCCACTAAATATTATGGTGGCAGGATCATACTGCGAGGGTCCTTTCCTTCAGCTGTAGCTAAATGAAGGGGTGTCCAGGTGGTGGTGCACCGGGACCTGAAGATCAGGGTTCGGAACCACCAGAATAAATCAAAGCTTTCTTGTGTTTTTAAAGTGGTCCAGTCAAAGTCCACACCTAAATCCAATGAGAATCTGTGGCTGGAGCTTAAAGGTTTGTTCTTAAACACTATTCAAAGAACAAACCTTCCAGTATAGATGCGTATGTCACCCATTTCAGATTTGTATCTTTTTGTAAAATATTTTAACCATGTTTTACTAGATAATAAATTACATTCCTTACAATTGAACAGCACTTTGTGTCGATTACACAAAAAAAATTAAATCATACACAGCTCATGTTCCAAGATGACTACATTACCCACTGAGCCACAGTGATCAAATCATTGGCTTTTAGTTTGCAGATTGTTTAGAAGGAAATAATATCTGAAAAGCTGATTAAATTGGGTCAGTTCAGCTTGTCATGTGAACTAAAACATATCTTTATTTGGACATGTGTGATTAAATTAGACATCATGCTTGTAGCATGTGGGGCGAAAGTGACAGGACAAGTTAATCAGCTCAGAGGAGCTTCTCCCATCAACCCGCAGTGACTTTAATCAAATTATGACCTTGTAAAGCATGCTCTTGTCATTTGGGACCCCAATCTCTTCACTAATGACTAATTAGCCCCATCACCTGTCCTCCTTTGCTTTCATTAAACCCAGAACAAAGTGTTGAGATAATAAAATAAACAAAATAATGACAATTTCTACCTTGTAGAAAAATAAAAGATCGGAATATCTAATCCAAGGAGACTCAGACACAAGCCATCAGTGCTCTAGAGAACAATGAGAGTAATTACTTTAGCTACACAAGCTACCTGCATTCATTCAATACAACGTGAACTTTGTGAGTTCAGGATTGAAAAAGAAAATAAGACACACTTTGGAGCCACAATTCAGGCCACACCCACATCAAAATCCAACATGTCTGCCGCATATACAATGTGGTAATAAACTAATTTCTCCTCCCGAGTATTTTGTATTCTATTTGTTCAGCCACATGTAGAAGGGGGGCCACCTTTGCTAGCAATCACTTTCTATAGAGCTAGAAGCCACGCATCATTAAATAATTCATTATTATTGACTTGAATGTTGACAGTTGATGGTATGGGCCATGAGCCAAAACAAGAAGCTGAAACACTATCCGATTTCATGTGACGTCTTTTCCAGATCTGAACTCTGAATTTCAAGGTTAATACTTTATTTAACACGGATGGAGTTCACAAAAAGAGAAAGAAAGAAAAAAAAAAGAATCAAATGTCAAAGACCCCTGTCAGGTTTTGTGTTTGTTTTTATGGATAGACACAATTGGCTCCGAGTGTGAATATGTGAAACATCCTGACATTTCCAGCGGGTGTGGAGAAAGAGATGGGAAGGTGGTTTTATTTGTGGCAGCCAGCGCCCTTGCAGCTGCGCTACTTGGCAGAGGCCACACAAACAGGCGGCTCCCATTCATCAGGCCTTTTTACATCAGAGATATAGTCTTCTTCTGGTGGCTTGAAGCATCTGCCTTTACACCAGTAGGAAGGAAGGTGTGGGGGTGGGAGAGAGAACGCAGGGAAACAGAAAAGAGGGAAGACTGATAAATCTGAGAGGCAGATAAGAGACAGAGTTGAGTTGCAGACACAGAAGTGACTCACAGCAGAGCTGTGAGCTGCACTGAAGAGGGACTCAATGCAAAAACAGTACAAGTGACTGCTCTGATAAAGCAAACTTTTCTGTCTCATTGTCTGTTTTATTTTTCACTCCTTCAATCCTCAAATAAGAAACATCTGGTTTTGACAATTAACAAATGATCTCTGGATTGGCTTTTATGAATCTGACTAGTATGGCGACAAAAATAGCAATGAGTTAGATACAAAAGGAATCATGGAAGCAAGTTTACACAGTGTTCTGCAGCCATGCTGCAACAATGCTGTCATTGCCACAGAGTGGTCTCTTACATAGCCATCTCCAATTGAACAGATTGTTAAAAGGTTCCCACAACCTGGATGCCAATATTCAGTGTCTGAATGAACTCCAGTTCTCTGCATATGGTTAGAATAAAACAGCAGTGAATATTCTCCTCAGAGCTCTTGCATCCGATCAGAAGGAAATTCCAGTGGGAAAGAAAAAAAAAAGATTAGCCAATGAAAGTGAATTAGGGATGCATGGTATTAGGAAACACGGCTGCCCAGCGCAGTTTATAGTGCTGTTGTCTTGCAGCAAGAAAGTCTTGGGTTTGAACCCTGGCAGTCTCTCTTTATGAAGTTCGTATATTCTACACGTGTGTGTGGCTTCCTCCCAAAATCCAAAACCATGACTGTTAGGTTTATTGGTCTTTCTAAATTGTCCTGCTTTACTGCTGGAGATAGGCGTCAGCACATCGTGACTCTGCAAGGATGAGCCAGTAATGCACGGATTATCTTAGTGAACTAGCCAGAGTTTCTCTGTTTCTCCAAACTGAGGTCACTCACACAGTAATCTAATGCAGGTAAGATTATTGTTCATAAAAACTGCATGAAATTCCACTTTAAAAAAAAAAGTATTCCAAGCACATAGCTTTCAATTTACAAATACCCTCCCTCTCAAAGTTTGAATAAACAAGACTTTCATAATCTTGTTTGTACCAGCAGATGTATCCGTTTTTGATAAACTATGAAGGACCTCAAGATAATCCCAGATTTAATCTTGGAATGATTATGTATCATTACGGGATTTACATTTATTTAGAAAGAAAGGCAGAAAAGCTGAATTGGTTGTTCATTTGATCATATTCTCAGTCATCCAAGTTTTCAGATAAGCAAACTGAAGAAGTTACTTATACCACAGGGTTGGTTACATGAGCTTGTGCGACAAATATCCCCAGATATTTCTGAAGTCTTAAATCACCTTGGGCTTCAATTCTATTATATTCACAACAGGTATGAGGCAATGCAGCATTTTTACAAGAAAAATTTGCTGCCGTTTTGACATTTTCCATAGGCTTATTAATCTTGTAGTGATGAATGAGGCAGATCACATCTAGAGCGGACATGTCCCACAGGCCACCACTGTTGCTGTAATGAAGCACTTTAAAATGATATGGCCATTCCCAGTAAAGATTTTTCTAAATTTCATAACACTGATTTCCATTATAGTGTTTCCCAGCAGGTGCAGGGACAGTGGCTTTTACTTTTGGTCTTGTAGCCCCCCCTGACCTCCCAATTTTAGTTGAGTATATGTAAATCTTGACACTTTGGAAGCTGTCTCCGAGGGCAAAAATAAATAAAACATCAGCTTTATTTCTGTACAGATCAATTTTGATGAGAAATAACTAGGGAATGTGTGGCAGAAACAGCTGAACTTGTCAAACCAGATTGTTTGAGTTCCCCAGGTGGCAGACTGTTTAATGATTCAGGTAGTGCATAAAAGGAAATACAGCAGACTCTAAAGGGATGGTTTGGATTTTTTTTAGGCTACGTTGTGTAAAGTTAATATCAGTAATAGTTCCCTTACCTATAAGGGATTTTAAAAAATATATGCACAAATAGATTTTTGCACAAAAACTATTCAGACAATTTACGAGAATGGAAAAGCTTTGCAAATTACAGCAGGGATGTAAACACTCAAGTTGTTGGAACAGTGAAGTGAGAGGAAGGACCTGCAATCGCACTCCTTTGCGCACCAAGGATGAAGTAATCTGGCACTGATGTAGGTTCTCCAGTTCTGCAGCAGGCTCATGCATGAGATGGGAGACATTATCCACCAGTGATGTTATTTTAACCAGAGTTCTTCAGTCTGATATCCACCGGTAAAGGTGTGCTGAGCACCCGCCTGAAAATGGTTGAAATCTGTGGTTTGTATGTGACTCTATAAGGGAAGATCCCAAGAAGGGAGATATTGAGAATCTGATTATTCCTCACAAAACTAGTTCAAGCTATGCACATTTTTAAATGACAGATTCTTCAAATATTTTTGGATTTCAGCATGTTTGACAAGGCCATAAACCTTTGTCTTGGGAGTCGTTTTACTCAAAATTTTCCTCTGAAGACTCATTCCTTGTGGGGGTTTTTTTTTTGTTTTTTTTGATAGATGTGCACAAATACCATGTTGGACCCATCATCTGCACCCTTTTGAAAGCCGGTGGGACGGCATCCAACTCTGATGGTAAATCGGCGTCATTATATTCACAATCTGTGGAAATTAACATCCACAATTAACCTTTATCTGCTGCAGACAACGCACCTCTGGCCAGGTCAGACAGCTTGCTTGCATGACATTTAATATAAAAAGCATCCTTGAACGCAGAGTGATGATATGTTAGAAACACCATCTCAAATCTAAATGGAAATCATACGGAGTTCAGGAGAATGATAATAACCTTGCTTTGTCGAAGCGGGCCTAAAGAATACAGATACACGAAAGAAAGGAGGCACTGGATACAACAAACAAAATGATTACACATTTTAGAGCAATTTCTGGGTCCTGCGATCGTAATCATTTTGTCGATAGCCTTCCAGTGTGCAGGTGCGCTGATACAGATGGTTTTATGAAGATCCATTAAAAATAATTTCGCTCATCACCAGGCCCAGGAGGGGCCCAAACCCAGCAACTGGGAGGCGAGCCCAGATGCCTGCTTAGGCTGGAGTTAAAAACAAAAAACACCCAGCCCCACATTCCTTATGGCACCATGGGAACACGCTGAAATAATGCAACCTGTCAAGGTGGGAAGCAAGAGTGCCTGTGTACACATGCACAGACATTTGTGAGCTATTAAAAACACACACACAGAGAAGGAAATAAACTGTATAGAAATTGTTGTTTTCAACTTGTGCAAGAGTGACGGCAACTGTAAGATAAAGTTGGAGAAATGCAAATGATTAAAGGAGGGAAGAAAAAAAAAAAAAAAAAAAAAAAAAAGGTGGACCAGAACAAGATTGCTGATTTGACTGTCATTTAAGGATTTTATAACAACAAAAATGCTTTTTCAAAAGCACGGTCGCAAACAAGGCAGCCGGGGGTTAGGGATTCTTTCGACGTGGTTGTCTTTGATAGCAAACATTTGATGTGTTTTGATTAGACTCCGGTGGGGGGGGATTATCAAAGGCGAAGAGAAATCAATGTTCGCTTAATAAAGAAGACTTTGGTGGGAGGGAGACGGTTCTGTTTGTGACAGGGCCTGTCGTTTCCCTTATCTCCTGCTCCTCAGATCCCGGAGACAGGCAAATATTTTAACTGTAAACAGCCGTGGCACGACAGCCTGCGTGGGTTTCCTGTCAGGTTTACCACTTGATGCTTACTCACCTATTCCAACAAGAGAAAATATGCTTCCATTAAGGGAAATCGCATTAACAGAGCCTTGCTAAAGTATTCATACCTGCCGAACAATCCCACATAATGCCACAAAACTTTGCTTTTTGTTGGGGATTTATGTAACAAGCCAACACAACACAGCAGCGGTGGGTGTCTGGTAATGGAAAGATGGCCTCCAATGCAAATCTCCAAACCTTGCCACTCTCATTCTCTCAGCTCAACAAAAAACAACTCATTCTTTGATGCTCCATAGAGCTGCCTCTGAATACTGGAGTTCCCTTATGGTGTACAGAAAAGTCTGCACCCTATAGCTGGATCACAGCTGGTAGCTACGTAGGCGTCCCGAAGCTTCACTCATAAGTCAACTTCAGCGGCCGCTTCATCCAAATTATGAAAATGTTTTGAACTGGCAGAACAAAGATTTGAATTTGCTGATAACCTGGAATAAAGAAAATGATAGGATTCTGAGCTGCAAGAAGACAGAGAAAAGAATTTGTTCAAATTGTTTGCTTCCTGCACATTATGGATAGCTGCTTCTGTATCTTTCAACTCATCTTTCACCCCGTCAGTAAACGTCTGAATTTAAAAAAAAGTGAGCAAATAAACATTTATGAAACATTCTCAAAGTATGGAAATGTTCAAGAAACTGTTATCACTACTTGCCAAATTTAAATTAAGAGTAGATTAACATAATATTTCAATGGTCATTTTCTGTCTTAGAAACCGTAAAAACACCTTTAGGAAGATTGTGAAGGTTTATTGCAGATTAAATCCATTATTTCTTATTGAAGGAGGAAGTGTTAGTACAACACATCTCCTGTTTTTGTTGAATTATTCTGCTTTCTCTCCAAGTTTTACATTTAAAAGCATCTTCAAATCATCTCCAGCAGGCTATGCACCCTCCGTACACTTCAAAGGAAAACCAAGAGCCCTTGAATTAAGTCAATCATTTAGTCGTGGAAAATTAATTAAAAGAATAATTAAATCATTAACACATTAAATACTGCAATTAGGGATCTTGTCCTACATGAGTGAATTTAAGGGAATTTAATGGGGGAAGCAAATGGAGCAATGGGCTGTGCCTAAACAAAATCTTTATTTAATGCTTTATTCACCCTACACACATTTTAGAATAACCTTCTGCTAAATAAATGGTTGAATAATGTACTTGTTTATACATCACAAACATGCGAAGTGGGACTGTACGAAACTCAACAAGTCTCAGTCTAAGATTAATGTATATATTCAAACCATAACAAATGTGTCTTTTGTAATTATTTCACAGCGCAGGCAAAGAAAATATCTGGTACCTTAATCTTCCTTTTAGCAACCGAACCTTTAAGTGACACAAAGGGAGAAATAAGAGGGTCAGGAGGCCATCAAGAAAAAAAAAATATTTTTTTTTTTTTACCCCCAAATGTTTATATCCTTTAGGTTAGTTCCAAGGTATATGAATTAGAAGCCTCCTGGCCACTTTACCCTGGAGGTTTTTGGGGCACATCAATCTAGCTACAGACCCACAGGGGGGCGAAAATGGCAGAAAGACTGTACATCTCACAGACTCTGGGAAAGCCTCAGGATCTCCCCAGCAGCTGAAAAATGCTGCTGGAGAGAGGGGACATGTGAACTTCCTCACAATGAGAGCTCAAGTTGGGAGAAGTCACAGAAAAACAAAAAAAAAAACAAAGACAAACATAGCTTTATTTTTTATAAATGTGATTTTCTTGCAACATGTTAAAACAGCATAAAAACTGTAAGCAATTTTACTTCTTGAAAGACATCCAGTGGGATATTCAAAGAGTAAAGGAATCTCATTCATTTTTTTACATCCGTTTTGCTCTCAGTAATGACTTTCTTTCCACAAAGCATCTTGCACTAAAAATATGCACCTGTCAGATCGAGCAGATGGTGTAATATGCACACATTTTTTTGTGTAAGGCTGCAAACAAAACCTCCAGAAGTCGACAAAGAAAACTTTTGAATTTCTTTTTTTTTTTATATCATTCTCCAGGTTTTAACCTAATGAGGCCTTTATCAAAACATGACTGAAGAAGTCACCTCAAAATTGCCTTTCTAAATCAGTTCAGATTGCAAATGAAAGGAGTGATGTGGCCCTTTATGAGATGCAGAGATGGGAAAAAAAAATAAAAAATTGCATTTACTAATGTTATAGTCCCAAATTGAAATATTACAGTAGTCCATATAAATATGACGAATGTAAGAACTTATTTATTGTTAAGGAACAAGAATACAGAATTCTTGTTCCTTCAGGTCTCAGTTGAATGAATCGCCTTGTCTTAAACTTGACATGCCCCCACCCCAGCATTAGATTAATAGTCAATTAGTCTGGAGGGTGCTCCACATAACACAAATACACTTAAAAATTGGGAGACAAATATGCCAGCATTTTATTCAAGCTGCCAGGGTGCTGCTGTTACGCAACCACACTTAAGTTTAAAGGTTGAATTAACTCTGCTTGCATGCTGTGGCAATCACAATTTTGTGAAAATGTATTACAATACGACAACAAATGGGTTTGATGTTTTGGCATTTAAGAACAGATAAAAATAATGCATCCCTTGCTGAAATTTGTGAGACAGAAAAATCTCCAAGCATAATCGCATTGCAAAGAAAAGCCTCCCTGACAGGGCATTCAGAGGCAATATTCTAAGCCCGAGGTTTTACGGGCTCTGAGACAAGCTCAACCTTGCATTATAAGATGTAAAAAAGAAAAGTCTCTGTGCACCTGGGAAGAAGAGCCAAATTTAGTACCACTGCCTATATGTGCATTTTCCGATCGTAGCTGCACCTGGACAACTAGGGACATAACGGAGCCTCGAGGGTGCTCAATGTTGTCAGCGGCCTATTTATGTAAACATATCAGAGTCAAACGGGAATGATCTCTCATATTGATCCCCCTCCAGTCTAAATATTTTTAGAAAGCCATTGATTATATTGGCTGGCATGTTCTGGGAAGCAGTAATTGAAAAATGTCACATTGACTCTGTATGCATTAGAGAAAATTTAGAAGAAAAAAATGCCTGGGATCCGTTGTGTGGATGGCGATCGGTTTCATACACAAAGCGGCCTTGAAAAAGCATCCACATCCCTCATACCTTTTCACATTTTGACACAAAAGTCAGCGCAGCTTATTTACATTTTATTGGGGTAACACCAAGTAGAATGAATGATACACTGTCAAACATATCACTTGAAAATTATACAAAAAGAGGTACCTATCTGAAAAACACAAGACAAGAACAGCATCACTTAGTAAAGTAGCAAAAAGGCCAAAAGTATGAAAAACATCTAGCGATCTGGAAACGGGTGCGCTGGCCAATTCAGTTCAAAACAGGACTTTTTAGCCTACATGCACAGCACTGTGTTGCTAGAACACTCTCCCCTTTCATGAAATACAGTGGTGGCAGCATCATGTTATGGGATTGGCTTTCATCTGCAGGGAAAGGAAGATTTGTCCGAGTTGAAGGAAAGATTAATGGAGATAAAATCAGAAAATCTGTGAGGAGATTCACTTTCCAGTGAAAGAAGGAGCATAAGCACAACCAGAGTTGTTATGGAACACGTAAAACCAAAGCATATTCATGTGTTTGAATGGTCCAGTTAAAGCCCAGGCCTAAACTCAGAGGAATTGTGGTAGAACTTTTTCTTGTCCTCTTGTTTTACTAAACACCAATAACAATCACTTTTTAAAAAAGTATATAGTTGCAGGTTACCTTTGAACAAAACTACATATCTATGCACTATAACAAATTAAAAACCCTAAATAATACAACTCCAATGTACCAGAAGAGCTTTGTGTAAAAATCATATGCACAGATTGAACTGAGCTTATGTGTGGTGTGTAACGTTTGTGGAAAATTGCTGGTTGCCAATTTAGCAGATATCCAGGGAGATATGCAGTGCTGCGCCTAATCGCGGCACAGGCAAGTCATGCATCTCAAATGAAAGTGGTTCACATTCAGCAGGTTTAAAACATCAAAGTGCACATTTGAGGGAAAACAAACCCGTGAGATAGCTCTTTTATATCAAAGTGCCAAGTAAAAACTAAGCAAAACTTCTAATAGAGCTCTTAGCCTGAGTGTTGAAACCAAAGCGCATAAACTGGATTATACTTGTCCCACACCAGCATTGCTGTTAGTTTTGCAAAACAAAACTCAGTTAACATTAATTAAAAAAAAAACAAAAACAAATTCACAGTTCACTGCAGGTAAAGATAGCTCCAGTGTTTTATTTTTAACATTCTCCCCAAAATGTCAGGACAGTGGGGGTCAACAGCTAAACTGTTCATTGCTCAGTGCCTGATGAACCCCCAAAAGTACACAACCATGCTCACGTAGGCTCGCTCACAAACATGCCCACACTTTTCCGCATTTATTAAGCCCGTTGTTTGTGAGGGGCGTCAGGGGAGAGAATGTCAGACGACTGATTCATGGCCAGATACATTCATGAGGATCGTATTAGCCGACAGTTCGGGTTTGTTCTGCCAAGCCGCTCACATGCATACGTACCCAGGAGATGCACAGTGCACATCTCTGCGCAGACCATCAGTGGCTGTAAAACAGTAGAGTCGTAATGTTCCCCAGCCTTGGGGGCTTATTAGAAGGCATAAAAACTGCATGCTACCTTCATTCATATTCTCCATAAACACCCCGCATTTTTTTCTTTTACTGCTTTCCAACTTTAGGCAGTTAGAAAATATAAGCCTTTGTGCCACTATTTTGTGCCGCATGATTGATTTGCAAAATAGGTCTGTACTGGAAATGTATCTTGAATAAGGCGAGGATTTGCCTCTGTGTGTAAGTGCAAATTGCAGTGTCAGATCTCTGTGTGGATGTTGTTTGTCAGGCATAAACTCAGCACGGCGGCAATTTTTATTCCCCCCCCCCCGTCTTTACGGCGATGTCTGTATAATCTGAAAAAATAGGAGCTGTCGTTGATTATAGTCAAGGGGACAGAAAGGATTGGGGAGAAATTGACATTTCCAACTCAGAAATTCCAGTGAATAAATATTTTTACAGTGCAGCCTATCTCAAAACATTCCATGGTTATGAAAACAGAATTAATCATTTCCTTCCAACGTACAAAGGTGCTCTCTGAAGCTCAAGTGCAGACAATTACAGGGGCAGGAGAACTGTTTGTGAATAATCTGGGATGGAAAAAAGTGCCAGGCCACTGAGATCAACTCTTATCTTGAGCCAATGGGGTGGCAGCTTTAAAGGGCCTGAATCACAGTTACTGAATCAGTCGTGCTGGTCAGTCAAGTTAAATGGCAGACAGAGAAGCAGGAGTGAAAGTTTTTCTACAAACAGCAGCTGCTTTTGAGAGTTCATGCAGTGGGTGAGATGCTGTGAAGTAAAGCGTTAAACCAGCAAAAAAGTCTAGAGAGAAAAGTAAAATAAAGTTAATTGGTCAGCAACAGAACTACTCTCAGGTTGCATGTGATGAGGTGTAAAATACCTACAAGTTTAGTAGTTTTAGTAGCTTATTTTTAACTGAAAAATAAACAAAATATGCAGAACTTATTCTGGCCAATCAAGAATAAGGGATATTAAAGCAGCTTTTGGACCTTGTGAGAGTGTGGACAGATACTAAGGCCTGCTGGAAATTGTATCAGTATCTTTATAAAGCTTGCCAGTAGACAGAAGTATGAAGTGCTGAAAAGATGTCTACTGGACAGCAGAGCTGATGTTGGTCTTGATGAAGCACAGTGGACCAGAAAAACACCAGCCGATTACACAACTCAAATCCTCACTGACGAGCAGCAGAATAGTGTGAGGCAGCACATTGCCTCTTCAGATGACGTTCCTCAACATCTCACACCTGGCTATGAAGGCCGCCCTTTCCAACCACCATTTTCTAACCAAGTTGCTATGTTTGCAATGTGTGCTAAGATATTTGCAGCCAAGTTGTTTCTTTCGTACAGAATCTCTGGCAGATTTTTGTTTTGTATCTTTTAGTATAACCTACAAATAAAGTTTTACCTCAGCTATAAATACAGTATATGCCTGATACTTAGAATTAATATACAAAAGTAAAACTTTGGCAAAATCACATTATGGAAAATGATGGAATAAATGTGATGAAACCTCTGGCCACAAATTGAATTTGTATCTTACAAAAAAATAGATTTTTGAAAACAAATTTTCCATAAACACAGTGCAGGCAAAAGCTGCATCGAATTTTTGACACACTTAACAGCACAAATCCGATTTTGTCAAGTCAGGCTGGGGTCACTGTCGTACATGGTCTTAGGTGATTACTTTCAAAGCTAGCTCAGTCTGAATGACCATGCCACATTTCATCTGAAAGCAGACACAGTTGATATAGCTAGTCATGCTTTTGACACCCTGGAGTGCACAAAAATGTCAGGTCTGAGGCACATGTGCCGACATGTGTAGCATCCATATTTACTTTCCTGACCACACTATTCTGTGAGTGACTTCAGGTCTTTTGTGCAAGCAGGTCACTTCAGGGGCTTATTACATCAATTACAATCTGATGGTCGTCACAACAAAATTATCTGAAAAACAAATATGCAAAAGAAAAAAATAAAAATAAAAAAAATAGTGATTTCAGAGTTAAAAAAAAAAAAAAAAAAAGAAAACACATACGTTTTGTAGTTCAAATGAAGCCCATTTTATGGCATTCGAATGAGTGAATGTTTTAGATAAATACTATGGAAATTACTTTTCTGTTCCATCATCACAAATGCGTGGAATTTACAAAAATGCTTCAAAAACTGACTGGAACTTTGTACGTTGTGCAAAGTGAGTCTAGTTTTAAACTAAGTGATAATAATCCCCATAACAACTGATTCAGGATGCTGGAGAAGCTGTGATTCTGTAAGGCGGTTTCTCTTTCAAAGATGCTAAAAATCTTATTAGAATGCATGGCATTTTAAGCCCTTTAAACTGCATTGGATATAAACCAATGCAGTTTAGAAGTTATCTAAAAAGTTGGCGTTTTCATTGTAAGTTTAAGCAGGATAATAAACTAAAACAAATGGGCACATTTACACAGTCAACAATCAACCTTCTTCCATGGCTTCCTTTGTTCCCGTTTTTTCCACCATTAGCTTGTCTACTTGCTGAGTAATGATTAGCAGTAACACTGGCTCCCCCCTTGCAACTGCGGTGACCAAATGAGTTCAATCACTAAATGCAGGCAACATTATAAGTGTGTATTTGACTCATACGGTTGGTCCTGTAATCTGAGGTGAGGTGTGAACAAAATGTCTGTTATTCCATTTGAGACATGGCTGTTTGAGAAAGTTGATGAAATGTGGTAACAAGGCTGTGATCTGGCCAGATTAAATCTGCAAAGGTCATCACATGGCTATACTCTTTTAGCAGATGCACAGTCATGCTTTTTTTGGCGTTGCTTATATATCAAAGAGAAGTATTGATTTCCCCCCCAGCAGTCAGGTTAACTGCCACTCTGGCAGTCCAAGAGGCAGGTGAAAAGCAACATTTCAAATTGCAGTTATGACTGACTAGTTAACAAAAACTGAAAATTTGCAGAATGCAGATTTTGTCTTTTTATTCCTAAAATGAGCAAATAAGTATGGAACAAAACCTTTTGCCGTAGGATCTTTTGTACAGACCATTTGACAAATAAGTACATTTTCTTAGTATCTTGCTTAATTAGGGGCCATATTCTCTAGTCAATTGGACCAAATAGAATCCAGAGCCTCAAAACACAGAAAAGTGTACAAAAATAAATTGGAAAATTACAATCAATCATGTGTGACAGGAGCATGTTTATGACCATCTTATTAATTTATGAAAATGCATCCCTGTAACTGGTTTGTTTGTTATGGGGATGAAATACAAAGTAAAAAAATTGTCAATGTTTGGAGTACAATCATTTTTTTAATCATTAAAACATATCGACTTTGGTTCTCTTTTTCAGCTGTTTAAAATTTTTCTGCCTTTTCTGCATACATTAAATGAGATTTAAAAAAAAAAAGTTGAGTGATACTAAAGTTACTTAATTTTCATTGTGCATTTGTATTCCAGCAAAAGTTGCTGTGAAAGAAGAAGTGAAAGTATCACAGTTTCGACTGAGTTAAATCTGAAACATTACTGGGTTCATCACATTCGTACCATTTTCTGCTACCTATAAAAAAATGTTTGAAAGATCAAGATTTCCCATGGAAAACCATGAATTCTTTGATGGTTCAGCTGACAGAACAACAAGTGATCTGTCTGATCCGATCCCTGCCTCTCAGCACGTCAAGTATTATGTTCAAGTAACAGTCAAATGTCATTTTGCAGTGCGGGGTGAGTTCATGTAAGGTTTGCAAAGTAAACAAACAACTATCAAGCCTTCAAAATTATATAAAACTACCAATTCTATTATCTTTCCATGAAAACGACCACTAGAGAAAGCCATATTCTTTCAAAAAGGGTATGGCAATGATGAATCTGGATAAGCTTAGCAGGAGGAGATAAAAAGCTGACAGTATCCATAAAGTGCAACAGGTTTTATATCATGAAGGATCCCCCCTCCCCCTACACACTTTCTTCATGTGAATCAAAATCTTTTTAAAATCCAAGAGGCAGGTGAAAAGCAACAAATCTCATTTACATTGCTGCCTCTAAAATCTATGCTCTGAAAATGGGTCAACAAGCATTGCAGTCTCTGAAAATGACAAAAGGTGAGCCTGCTTTTTTAGTAAAGGGTTAGTACTGGACCTTTGTTGCAAATCCTGCCGGATCAGCAGTCTGCAAAATCTTGAAATACCATTCTCTGGTGTAAGATTAAAAGATTTGCAATCACAACATGAAGATGCTCAGCAAGTCATTGTAAAGTTAAAACAAGATAACAGCAAATACACACAGTTATATATTGTGGCATTGTTACTATACTGCTATAATCTCACCATAATTTTCCATCAGAGTGCTTGAATCAACCACATCATGACGTGGGAACCATTGCCTCTTCTTTTCATTGACTTTAGAGGTTTTTATCTGAGGCCTGGAATCAAACCTGTGACGTCCACAGCACAGACTAAGGATTTACCTCTGCTCCACCACAGAACCCCGCATTGCCTCATCTTTTGGGGATTAACAAAGTGCACCTCAATTAAAAGGAGTAACTCACGCCAGTGCATATCACCTTGACAAGGCCATTACACACACACACAAATTTTCACTGGAGCATGACTCACACTTAATCATATCAGCCTCCCTCTTTCTGCTTTAAAAATGTTACACTCCTTCTCCGTCACTTTTCGAACAGTTCATGCAACATCCAGAGACCCGAGGTTCATACACAGTTAATGTCTTTGCTGTCCAGATGATTAACGTTGCCCAATTCACATTCCCGAGTGCTTTCTAAATTTCCACTCTTCCTCTCGTTTCACCTTCCTTGTTGAGCTCACTCCTGGGTTTCAGGTAAAAATAGCTGCTCCACCCCGTTCCTCTCGGCTGTCAGACAGTGTGCAGTCCCTGCGCTGGGATGCAAGACCTCAAAAGAAATGTTTTTATTGAGGAAAAGGCTTTCATATGTCTTAAAATTGACTTCATTGAATTTAATCGGACCAGTTTGAGCCCTAAAAAGCTAGTAGACTGTGTTGTTTTGAAGCTCAATCCTTTCAGAAAGGATCTTTTCCAAAGCATAAAATTAATATAACCACTATGTACCCTCTGAACAGTTATAAAGGCTATACCGTCAGATTTATATCTAACAAATCTCGTCTCATCTTTCTTAGTGTCAGATATATGAAAAATTAACCCCAGAGTAAATCATCTTACTTAATCTGAGAGCCATCTTTGTGTGGATGATTTGATCAATTTCACCTACAGACAATGTGCATCATTTATATTCTTTTTCCAGGATCAAGTCCCTGTATGACTGAAAATATTATTTCTATAGCATACTTTATTATCAAGGTTCAAGGTTCAATGCTTGTATTATCAGCAAATGTGCTAGAGCATTCAGGTCATGTATGTATGTTTGGAGAAAACTACAGGTCTATGCACACAACCTTGAAGCATGCTTTTGCTGATGGTGATGCCAGGGAACATGGAACGATTCATTTTAATTTTAACAGTTCTTTTGAAGTCAAAAACGTACTATGAAACACTTGCACATACAAAGAAAAAATTCCTGACATGTTTTTTGCAAAAATATCCCTTGATCACTACGTCTACCTAACTTATTTGAGAAACAACGTGATGTTTGACAAGACTGAATCGTGAATAAAAATGTTTTTAGGACCTGCAGAGGCGACAATAATCATAAAACTCAGGTTTGACTTTGAAGGGCAACTTAAACCATTTAGAATGTAACAAATATTCAAAACATTCACATATTAGCATGTTTGCCTAAAGCATCTAATGTGATGCATATTAAACGGCTTTTTCTTTTAAGTTTGCTTTGGTGTCTTTCTATTCCGGCTGTCACAGGTTTCCTATTACAACTTTAACAAAATCCATCAAAACTTACCTTTTAACAAGTGATGCAAAGCAGCTTTGGGAAGGATCCCAGAAATCGCTGTTAGCCTGTCAGTGATAAGACTGGATGTGAAGTTGTGGCCTGTGGCCGCAATGTTCAGACTGAAAGTGAACAGAAGTACTTACATGGCATTTCTCTTTATGGAAAGCAACAGTGTTTTCCTCAAGGCACTGACATGATTTCTGATTTGAACCACACATTGAACATGCAAGTTTGTAAATAAGTTTAACAGTCAAAGACAGAAAAGATAACCGTTAAAAGATTTGTTTTTTTTGCCTACATCCTGTACACTTTATAAACTGAGGTTTCTTATTCTAAGCTCATAAAAATTGTGCCATAAGTTAGCAAACATTATGCTTCTGAATACTGACAAACAAAAATGAAAGCAGCATTTAAAAGCTCAATTCTATCAGTTTCTTTTCTCAGGCTTGAAGATTGTGTGGCCTATCAGCTGTGTTGCTCATCGCAGGCTGATGCCACTTTCCAATCAGTGCTGATTGGGTCCAGGTGCAAGTTTGTCCTTCCAAGAGAACTGATAACAATTCTCCAACCAAATTTTATAGTGCTTCCAGCTAAGTTTTTGATTACTGCAGCTTGTGTTTACTTTATTGATGGTAACACAATTCAAATCCTAAAAACTCCATGCCTCCTTTACATATCTGTGGACGCTTTGGGGTTTGTTGTTGACTATTAGTGAATTTCAGACCCTGCTTTTCTTGTTTTGTGAAATGATATGCTTGCAGGGAGCTTGTACTTCTGGAATGTGTACCAATATGGGCAAAGCTGGTGCTACCAAAGAGAGATTTAGTTTAATTAATTAAACCAGGAGAGACGGATGATATTTCTTGAATGTACTGGGCAGACAGCATTACCAGTACTTAATGGTGGGGAAACTCAGGACTGCTATTGTAGATTTGCCATGTAAGTGGGGTGCAGAGATTTCTGTTTGTCCGATTTAGGGACTGCTCTTTTACACACCAATGTGACATCATCTCTGCTTCAATTTTTAATGTTTTATGAAAAGTTCACTGCAAAAAAGGAAAAAGAAAACACTGTTTTTAATTCAGGCTTTAAATCTTTAAATTTTAAAACAGATTTGATTTGGGTAAAATTGTTATTGGCAGGCCGAAGCTTTGCAAAACTCATCTGCGCTCAGACAAACTCTGACCCAGTGCCAATCTAAATGGTCAGTTAAGACTACTCAGGTTTTCAGCAGGGTTTATTTTTTAAGCAGAAGAAGATACAGCAATTGTATCACTCCATTCCACGCCAAATAATGCTTGGTATCTAGGCGAGGAGTGAGAAACCATAATGACAAAGGTCTGTCATTGTACATGCCAACTCTGCTGTTCATTTTATCTTGTGCTATAATCATTTTAATACAGTCACGTGCGGTTTCGTCCCTGCTGCACAATTGCTCAACACACTTAACATTTCTTGGAAGTTGGTTTACATCCAAAGGCCAAAATCATTTCTTGGAAGAAGAAAACGTTCAGAATTTTTAGAGGAGTTGGAAGCATTCTTAGAATATCCACAAAGGCCTTGCTACTGAGAGCAATACACTCACTTCTTGTCAGACACAATGAAATGGGTTTTCTCTTTAAAAAGTAATCAAGAACAAGAAGGACTTCCCACAAACTTCCCTTTGTCCTACAACTCATTGCCCTGCCTCTCTTTAACAAGAAGCGGGCGTGCTTGAATGGAAGAATGGTCGTGTCCTTCACACTGTCTGATTTGCTTAGGAAAGGCGCTCACGTCTAATACTAATCTGAATGACAGCAGTGAAAATCTTGGCTCGGTTTCACAGGCTAGATTGGGCCTGGCCCAATGACCTTCTCCAGGAGAACATGGAAAGTTTGCCGGCTCAATATGTCACAGGCAGCGTGAGCTTAGAAGAGAACAAGAAAGCAGTGATTAAATGGGTTTGATCCATGGCTTGCCTTGGTAAGTGTCTAGAAAAGTGCTGCACAGGTTGTGCTTTTAGATTATTGGATAGATAATATCACACAGTAATCTCATGAATCCATTCAAAAATGGACAAGAAATAAAACAGTTAAAAAGGTGAGGGATGGTTTTTAAGGGAGACTTAACTTCTTTTTCAAACCTCAACGCCTCACTATGGCATTCAACACATCAATAAAGTCAGACCAACTTCATTATAAATGACACAGATATCATTTTATTCAGGGCCAGACAGCAGAATTTTCCCTAGAGTTATCCGGCAGCATAAGAACCGATGCTATTCTCTAAGCAATAAAATACAAATAAAAAGAATCTGTTCTTCACTCACATAAACAATGGATAATTCAGGAGCTGGACATTTCCTTAGGCATAATTATAGCAAGTAATGTAAGTTTAAAGCAAATTAGCCTCACAGAAAGTTGAAACAAAGTGTTAAATGGGGTTAATTGAATTGTAAGCCTTGTCAAAGACGATTACCAAGCCTCAGAAACACCACTTTAATTGCGTTATTACTATGTGGATTTAGACACAGGATATTTTTGTCCAGTAATTATAGCTTGAAAGTCTGCGTAGTTTAAAGCACGTCAAGTCAGGATGATTTGGTTAGACATTTTTAAAAGTGCAAAGAGAGAAAGTTCCATTACACAACATCTCTCTTATGATTTAAAACAAAAATGGCATTTTAGTAGAGAAGCAGCACATAAAGATTAAAAGGATGTGCTACTATGATGTGCC
Source organism: Poeciliopsis retropinna (assembly GCA_010277075.1). Taxonomy (NCBI): domain Eukaryota; kingdom Metazoa; phylum Chordata; class Actinopteri; order Cyprinodontiformes; family Poeciliidae; genus Poeciliopsis; species Poeciliopsis retropinna. The sequence continues at coordinate 8,517,178 of VMRM01000019.1, forward strand.
ATTATTTTGTGTTATTTATGCATCAAATAATCCAGTCGTATAAGAAACAATCTATGAAGGGAATAAAAGGAATGAGAGGTTAAACATGAGAAAGACAAACCCAGCTGTATCATCAATAGCAAGAGAACATAAGGTCATTGCATCAATACCCCAAATGATAGTTCCCTCAAAGTCATATCAAGACTCTACCAAGGGGCCACGGGTTGGAACAAAGGGTTGGAATGTCAATGAACCGGAAAATCAAAAACTCTGTACTTTCGGCTCAACTTTTACAACTTCTACAAATTATGAAGGCTGAACAAGTGCTTTTAATATCACAAAACAAGTCCTGGTCTGTTCATATCCTAATCTCTTGAAGCATTCAACTATCATGCATAAATAAGATATCCAGGTAAAGTTGATCTGGTTATGACAATATACTACCAGCTTTGAGCATTCCATTTTTTTTGATAGAAAACAATCACATTTTACTTAGAGGATCTGACTCTGCCACATATTAAACATCTATTCTTGTCACAATGTGTGGTTTTACAGTTGGACCCTGATTCAAGAACAGCAGAAGCAAAGAGTTGATGTTGAATGTTTAATAAAATAAAAATGACGAATAAACTTACAAAAGTCACAAAAAACCAGGGTAGAAACAAAATGTAATCCAACACACAAAAACAACAACGAGATCCAGGAATACATGTGAGATGGGAAGTAACAGGAGAAACCAACAAGGAGTGACTAAGAAAGAGGTGCTTAAGTACTGTGAGGTTGAATTGTTAAGGGTGCCAGAATAAAGAGGATCAAATATTTTTTATTCTGACACCCTTAACAACCTGAGATCCTAACAATTCTGTTCTTAGAATATAGCAAATAAAGCCAGAGGGAGGTATTAAATACTTCAAGACTCTTGCCGTTGATTAGACAATGACTGTGTATAAACTTATTTGATCCTGTTGTAAAAATTTAACACAGCATTTAGAGAAGACTATCAAGGACTATTTAACTCTCTTCAGTGATGCTGGAATTTTAAGTGCTACCTTCAAAAGAGCATCAAACCATATTCTTTCCTATTTTTATGATCTGTTAATCTTTACCTGATTTACTTTACATTAAAGCAGAATTGCAAGAATAATATGTAATCTGTATCTGGGAGGCTACCAATTACTTGAGGGTTTTACAGATCAGATTCTTTGAAAGACAAGAATTTCATAACTCTTCAGTCAGAGAGAGAGACGTCTCCACTTGTTCCAACCTCTGATATTCGACGGCCTTGGACCTACTCAGAGTAGCAGAATGTCATTTCCATAATGGACAGGGTAGTCGGAATGAATGATTGCATTACATGCCAGTTATTGCAGAGAGTACAATGATATAAATAGCCCAAACAAACATCAGCTGTCCATATAGAAACTCTCCTGCAGTGTTTTTCTTGCTAAGTAAGACCTGGGTTCAAACTGGGGTCTATGAGAGAGGGAACTACGTTACTGCATAAGGGAAAGTGGGACGGGAGAAGGTTGAGTGGATGGGAACGGGATTTAGGTATAACTACCCAACCAGCTAAGACCATTAAAAAAGAAAGTAAAATGATAGATGGAGAGGGGGCAGTTCTACAGCGAAGGATAGTGCACTTTTTCTCCTTCTAAGCTGCCTTGTCAAGAATGCTTGAATGAAGCTATTAAGGGACCTACATCTAACCAGACTCAAGCTGTTGTCAAGAACGACAATTACTTAACTCTGACAGCAACTCTGAGCACAAGCCTTGGGTAAAGAAAAAATTAGGGAATATCTTGTTGCAACTTGACACAAAGGAGATGCACATAGAATACTGTATGATGCAAACAAAAATATTTATCTGATACGATAGGAATTCAGTCTCAAAAATGTCAGCAAGCTTTGGACATAACTCCTGACTGAAACACAATATAAATTATTGTTTTTATAGGACATGCACATGTTTTTTTGTAAAAAAAAAATAAATTAAGATTTGGTGCAGTTTTAAATAATTAAACAGAAATTGGGAATTATTAAGTATATGAAACTGCTTTCAGATTAGCCATATGCAATGACTCATATTAGATCAACACACATTTTCCTTTATCTTTTCTTAGAAGGAACTTTTTCCACATACAGTATGAACATATTCAGAGGATACAGTAACAACGAGCAATTTATGTATTCTCCATATTTTTGGAATATCCCTGATGCCACCGTTAATGTTATTTTGACTACATTCAAAGTCTGATGCACACATTTTACAAAAATACTTAGCACATGACAAGGAAACAATTAAATAGCAACTTTGTGTTAAAGAGGATAATATCTTAGTGTGTAAGAAAGTAAATCCAGCCTGTAAAAGAGCATAAACGACCAATTCATAAGAAGGAAGCAAGCATATTTGATTTGTTGTTATTTTGAAAGAAGCCATTTGGTGCTGAAGTCACGGAAATTATGCTAATTGGTATTGATGCTATTCTGTGATTGCTAAATAATCACTGATGATATGCTGCTCTCTGCATCAGCTTGTTAGCAGTGGCACTGCCAGGCCCGGCCTATCAGCAGCCACTTCCACACCACCTGCATACTTAGGAGTGTGTGAGCATGGGGACAGAGTTTCTGCAGGATGCCATCACAGTTTTGCCCAAAAGAACACCACTGCAGCCTTGTCATGTTCAGTCAGTCCTGATTTGTCTCTTTCTCTCTCTCTGCTCCCTTTTTTGGTCAGGTGAAAAAGCCTTGCAGTCTGCATCTGGAGCCCTAACACTCTCTGTCAGCTGACTGTCCCTGTGGTGACAGTGGAGATTCATCTTTCTGCTGATGCCCTTGTCTGTGGTGGCAGAGAGTTGCCAAGCCCAGCATTCATAAAGGCCTACCATGGCCTGGAGGTGCAGGAGGCAGGTAAACGTTAAACGCGTCAAAGCAACGCTAATCTGTCTGCTCATGACATTGAGGCCAAATTAAAAAACAGCTCCCTTCTGGATCTGATTCCAACGTCAATTCATCAATGAAATTTATGACTATCCACACGCCATACAAAAACAACAAAAATATTTTCGGCTTCCTTTTTTTAGTTTTTCTAATTAATACGCCACGTCTTGGGCACACTCAAGGTAATTAACATTGTTTTTTTGCCAGCAACACACAACAGATGGTGATTGAAAACAGAGGGATGAGTCGCTCAATCAACCACCATTTGTCTGTAGCCATTAATTATCTTGCAAAGAATACATTCAGTCCCCAAAGTTGATAGTTTGGAGGGGAGGGGAAGAAGAATACTGTCCTTCTGTTCCTCATTACTCTTTAACAGCAAAAACTGCTGAAACTAGAATGCTGGATGAGGAGATTGTGATTTTAATAGCACTGTCATTATCTTTCCCCATAAGGTGGCATACGATAGAGGGCTTGTGGAACAGAAAATAGAATGCTGCTTAAAAAAAATAGCAGATTTAGTTATTCAGACCCAGGAAAACATCATCTGGTCAGATCCATCAAAGACCAGTTTTAGGAACAATAAGGACAAAAATATGCAGTTTTATTCAAGATGATTGCTCCAGAAAGTACTGTAGGAAATGTTTATTTTCCTGAATGATCAAATTAAAGCAGGAATTTCAAAAGACTAGAAGGAGGGGAGTATCAAAGGCTGTGTGATTTAACCCATACAGTACATTAAAGTGTGCTTACAGCTACTGCTGAACTGTCTTCCTTCGCTTCTCTAAAAATCCTGCTGATGCTGCTCTCCTGGCTTATTTCTTACTAAGTAAATCTTTATAAAACAACAACAAAAATAGTATAAGAGAGAGTTATGCAAAGAAAGAGAAGGGATACTAGAGGTAAGACCTCGACAACATCATTACTTTGATGCGTTTTTACCATTGCCACCTTATCTTTGCACTCTTATCCAACGTCTTTGCTACACTGTAATCTTGTAATCACTCTTTCTCTTGCAACCTTTTAGTCAGACATATGCAGTGCCAGCTAACCTGAATTACAGTCATGAAAACGCAGATTAATTTTGAATCTCTGTCAGCACCTGTCTCTTTTCACAGGACAAATTAAAATTAACTCTGTATGTGTTATAGCAGGCTTAAAGATGAGCTTGCATGTAATTTTATTTTTTACCCCAAAATAACTCAAATGCACTAATAGGAACATTTGTACTTTACGACCCTGCTGTTGTCTGGTGAATGTTTCTACAGTGACAAAGCAGCTGTAATGTCAGCAGACACTGAACAGTGGCTCCTCCCACTTAAACACTGTCGATCAAGTTCTCTTCTAGCAGCTGGAAATACTCCAATCCAAGATGCAAAAGCTGGGATTTTTACCCTTAAAACTATAAGTGATTCTCAGTGAGTACATTTGATAACTTACATAAAGTAAGTTATCTTCTTATTATTTCTTTCCAAGAAATCTGCAGTAGATGTCCTAGATGTCTATTGCTTTTAGTACCTAGATGTCGAGATGTCTATTGCTTTTAGTAAGAGGACGGATACCCAGCCAGTTTTAAAACCTGCTATTCTAGCCATGAACTTGTGATCTTTTCACAGATTTTCCATTGTGAAACTGAATTATCATTTTAATCATGTCAAGTCAAAGTCAGAGGCAGATACTGACATATGCCACAAACTCAGATGTCACATTGTCATCAGCATACAATAGTTAGTGCTGATAGTTAGCTTGCTCAAAAACAAGCAATTTCTAAGGGATTTAACTTGAAACTAGAACGTGGTTGGGTAATTCCAAGAACTAAGTTCAAACTTTTGAGTTAAATACACTGTAGATTTTTGCCAACAGAAGTTTTTATGTTTTTGTCTGGCAAAAATGCTAGCAAAACAGAAAAGAATAAACAATAGAGTTTAGCCTCATAAAAAGAAAGAAAGAAAGAAAAAAAACCTTCAAGTAACTACGAACTGCTTAGCCATCAAACCCTAGGACATTTACACACAGTATTATTGGCTCCAATTTCTGTTTTTACACAGAAGCCACCAGGGCAGCTGCAGCTATGAACTGAATAAAATTGAGATGCAAAACTCAGTAGTAACATCTCAGTGTTTGTCCCACAGAGAGCCCAGCCCCATCAACCCTTATCATCTCCAAAACTACTGCTCACTTCCAACTGGAAAAGGGATAACCGCTTATCTACTGGTTAATAACAACAAAGACACACAACAGATAAAGGAAGCTACCCTATCATGATGGAAAAAGAGGGGAAAAAAAGACCGACAGGGTGCATAGAGATTTCCAGACAGTTTCATTCTGTGGAAAGGGCAAACAGAGGGAGACCTCCTGCTGTAATGCAGCAGCCGAGCCGAAATGAAAGCCAGCCGCTCTCTTCTCTGGGGCTAAACAGCAGCCTTAATAAAAAACACAATCATACCCCCAACCTTAAAGTTTAATGCAGACTCTTCCCATATTTCGATTTGCACTTGTAGAAAAAGAACACCATGGAAGCTTCAGATGCGAACCCAGCTTCCAGGCTGGAAAATGTAAGTATGTGCATGTGTGTGGGGGTGTGTGGGCGTGTGTGTGTGTGTGTGTGTGTGAGAAAGGGCTGTTTAGGTCATAATGAAACCCCAATGAATATCAAGCACACCATCAAGTTTCTATAGCTCTCTTCACTGTGGTAATGAAATTATCCCTCCCAAGTTTTTTAATTAACTTGCATAGTCATGATGTGGAGTCAAGTCACACTTTTACTGTAGGGTTCTTACTTGAAGCAATGAATGATTGGTGAATTTCAAAGAAGTAAAACCTAGGTTCCTTCTTACAGCACAGAAATTCAGCGTTTCTTAAAAATGAGATCGTGCCATTATTCACTGTCAGCCAGCCTTCATTTAACTCTTTGAGCCACTGGAGCCCGGGATGAAGAGAAAATAGATTTATTGTAAATTCACATTTTCAGTAATTTATTTAACAGTGTTTAAATCCCTGGGTCCAATAAATGTTGTGTTGGATTTAAAATCATTAGATATAACCAACATGACTGAATATTTTTCATCAAACCAATGATGGCGTATCATCTTTCTTTAGAAAGACTAGAGGTAGTATTTTTTACTCTGGAATTCAGGTTTAATCTCAATTCTTTCTTATTAGATAATACAACACAATGTGAACTATAAGCAAGATTAGATGTAAAACTAACATAGAATGGGACAGAAAAATATCTGTATAAAGTGTTTAAATTCACATAGCAAAGTCAGTTCAGAAACTACGCACCGACCTCAAAAACAAAACAAGCACAAACCCGGATGGAAACATCTCTCATCCAATCAACTGAAACAAAAAAAAGACATAGAATAATGTTAGACGACACACTTATGGATAGACAGTTTTTCAAACACATTTTCCCTTTATTGGCATGGTGAGGCTGATGAGAATTGCACATAAAAAATGAAAGTCACAAGAAAGTCGTACAATAGGTAGAACCACAAAGGCATCGGTAAGGACTTGGCAGAAGGCAACGTGAATAGGACACAAACAGGTAGCGACAACCCCTAACCCTTCCCCAGAAAACACGCACAGACGCACACTCACACACGCATACATACCTCCAATCACACCTCACACACACACACACTTACCAATTAACATTATCGTCCTTTCAAAAGAAACATGATTACAAAACAAATGTTTAAGCAGTGGCAACAAACTCAACGTCTCCCATTATTAAAAAGCCCGCCAAAGTGGAAATTTGAACCAGGAGGTGTTATAATATATTGCTACTCTAAGCAATTTACAAAGCATTTTTACTTTTTTTTTTATTACAATGATTAAAGCCACATCTATGAAATGGGACACGACACCATTACCCAAACGCTATACATACAGCAAAAAAAAAAAAAAAAAAAAAAAAAGTTAAACATTATCATAAAAAAGGTAAAGGGCTTTATATATTTATATATAGATATATCCTTCAACCAATCTTGGACTACTTGCATAAAGAAAATAGCCGTTTCTTGTCTCTGCAGTCAAACTCCATGAAAGGGAGCCTGTGATCAGCTAAGCTTTTATAGTTGGTTCTCTCATTACTTGGCTTGCGCTAAAAACAGGATATTAATTGAACCAGAAACCACAAGGTTACCTTTCATGTCACGTTGACGGTGCTGTGATATCAGGACTTGGGGAGGGGTGGGGGCTGAGTTAATGGCGTAGCAGCATGTTAAAGAGAGTTTCTTTTGGCTTTTAGAACCACATTTAAAAAAAAAAAAAAAAAAACCTGCCAGTTTAGACAGCTGACAGGAACGTATTTAAAGACTTTTAGGCTTTAAACCAGCCGCTGTCCTGAAATAGCCATGCAACACACAACAATCAGCTTCGATTGGGCACATTTTTACACACACAGGGTAGAGTTAGAGTCGTTCACGTTTGCACAGATGTCACAAGGTAATGCGTGTGTCACAATCACAGAGACTGAGCTACATCTTGAATAGGAGGGGGGTGGGTTGGGATTAGTGGAAGAGTCCTAACTACACCAGCGACTGGGTAATGGGTCATAGTCCTAAAAATCGCACAGCATCAGGAGCTAAAATACAACTCTGAAAAATAATTTATTGCTTTTTTATATATGTTTTTTTCTGTAATTTTTATTATAATCGCCACTATCGTTTATCATCTTTTTATTAGTGTGAATAATATCAGTGGTATACGTGTTTTACATCAAATACAAGATCTTTATAAAATCCAGGAAACGAAAAATTGTAAACTTTAGTTTGGCATTCACATAATCAAGCATGAGTGGAGTGATGATGGCAATTTTTAAGTTTTCGCAACAAAATTCCTGCAAAATCATTTTATTGCTTCATGTTATATCTGTAACCTATTGAAAACAAGAAAACAAAGAAAGAAAAAAATCAATGCTAGAGAAGAATGAGGGGCCTGACTGCCGGACTGATCAGCTTGATTGTTTCGGAAGGCATAGTAAGGTAATAACATCCCCACCAAAGCGTTATTTATTGTACACCCTGTCCAGTGATTGCAAGTTAAATAACACAAATCAATTGACATGAGACATAAATAGGAAAAAAAAAAATTATTAATGAGGTACGCCATTGTAAAATGGAGTCCATAAATATACTTTGATTCAAATATTAAAATAAATACATAAATATATCTGTGCTGATTTATTGTTTTCTCTCCTGTCGATGGTAATCACAGAGTCTTTAAAAACAACAACAAAAAAAAGCAAATAGATCACATCATGATGAGTGGTGATTAAAAATAGGGAACAATCATGAAAAAACACCTCAAAAATGCATTTTAAACTGGTTGTTTTAGGCAAAAACACTGATTGACAAACTTTATAAACACATAAAACTATACATGGTTCGCAGTTTTTTTCCTACTGAAACAAAAGAATTTAAAAAAAGAACATTTCTTCACATGCTCTTACAAAATGAGCAATCGGACATGTCTAACTTTTTTCTGTATTATTATTATTTTTTTTTACAATCATGTCATGTCTTCTAAACATCATGTAGGTGTACAATATGTTTTACAGTATTGTAATTACTACAGATCAACATTCTGAATTAAGAAATTTTCTCTTCTTTTTTAAAAAAAGGCTGCGTTTTACAGTGCATAGCTGTAACAAATAAAGAACTCTGATATGTACATAAAATAAAAATAGTCCTTTTTTTTTTATAGCATTTGTAAATACACAGCTACATTTCTCCTTTAAAATGTAGACAACAATGTTACCCTCTGAATTTAACTTTCCAAGATTCATTTTCAATACGTTTCTGTTTTGTAATGTAACACCAGATCCAAAATACCAGATTTAAAAGAGTAAAAGGGAAAGAAAATCAACGGTAAAAGAAAACAAATCTGGATGTTTTTACTTCATTAGAAAAAAAAAAGAAAAAAATTGTGAGTATTGTAGTGCTTGGAGAAAATGAAATCAAAAAGTTTTTTTTTGTTTTTTTTTTCCTTCTTTCAACTGATTTTACATCAGTAGGGTGCATCCAACTGTGAGAGTTCACAGGATGAAATGTTTCTTCCCAGCTCTTCAGCAGCTATGTTCATGTAAACTTTTATTTTTAATATATTCATTTATAACGATATAGGTCTATAGACTTATTCTCAGGTGCTCTTTGACGGAGCATAAAACTTCTGGTGGTTTCGTCGTCCAAGAAGCAAGAAACAACGTTGAGGTATAAGAAGTTCCTCTTTGTGACACAGACATCTGGCGCCACTGAGCTGGTTACCTTCTCAGGCTGCACTGCGCCTCTTTCAGCAGGCTGTCAAAATCCATGGAGTCATACTTGCTCTTCGTGGAAGTCGGATCAAAGTCGTCCGAATGGGAGTCTGAAAAGGGGGCGGGGTGGGGAGAAAGGTTGTGGTTAATGTTAAGCAGAACAGCTAAACTTAGAAGTCACCTTCGGTTTTGAATCTTAATCTGATATTCTAACTCTGTTAAGGTAGCATCTTGTTTGTCCCCTGTCTTTGGTATTAAGCGAAATGCAACGGTGCAAAACTTCCACAAAATCATAAAGAGCAAGATGAAAGCCTTACTAATTTACAGGTTAATGGCCAACCTACTATATACTCTGTCTAGCCTAAAGGCTCAGAACAACCGCAGTAAAAGGGTTAAAAAAAAAAAGAAAAGTAGTCAATCAGTAACTCTTAGTTATAGTTTCGGTGAATACAATCTGTTACCAATACCCTCTAAAGTTTGCTCAATCAGTATGAGTATGGATTTTTACCATTCCAAAAAACAAATGCTATACACCTCACAATAAATGAACCGCAGTTAAGTTTTAAAGCTTTACTTTGATATGCATAAAGATTTCCTGGAGGGAGTTGGGGTTGGGTTAGTGTTAGGTTTAACCTTAGTAGCCCCAACAACAAATATTTCTTAGCTGAAAAACCTGTTATTGAATAGAAAAACCATCAACTTAAGGATGATAGATCCTTCTGGTTGTATATCTGGCCTTTGGTGGATTTCTATTTTTACATAATCCAGCTTTAGAAAACTGTCTATCTGCTGTAAGTCATTTCTTAACCTGGACCTTCATTTTTGTCCTACTTGTCCTCTTTTCAAAATTTTGAAGCATGCACATCTCAGGGTTGACTAATACTTTTACTCCTTTCCTATTTCCATTTCAAACCCACAAGGCTGTAAAATTATTTGGTTAAAGGGAAAAATAACCAAATATCTTTCTGTTTTGACATATTCAGAACAATTGTGATGGGAATTATCATAAAAATGATCAAATCTAATTGATATTAGACCATGTTTCCCCTGATTGCTGTTGTGATCCACATTTAAAGCAGACAACTTACAAAATGTGAAAGATTATGACTCCCAAAATGGTTAAAAAGATGCAATGCTTCATAAAAACTTGAAAAAAAGTACCACGAAATTAAGAAGGGTCAGTTAAGAAAAGCTCGAGTTGCAAAATACAAGTCTTTTACCCACTGGTCTATATGTGGAATGATAGACCACATGTTGAATATCAAGTGCAAAGTCTGGAACTTTGGACAGAGGCGACAGTATTAAACTCCCTCCCTCCCTCGCTGGTCTCCTGTATGTCCTGTTTATCTTGATCGACCTGATAATATATAAAGAGTATCTTATCTGACCCAACAGACAGCTTCACAAATGAGGCCCCTACAGGGCCCAGCAGCACACTCGGCGAGCTTTGAGAAATGGGAACGACCGTGGCAGCTACGAGACGCCAGACTTGATCTAATGCATTGGCCAAGGGCTGATTCGTGTCTCACCGCACACCTTGAGGGATGAAAAATACCCAAGTGCTCTACTAAGAACTAATGGACACTGTCGCAAAGACAAAAAAAAAAAAAAAAAAAGGCCGGGAAGAAGTTTGGATACATCAGTATTAGAAAACGGTCCCCTCAATCTTTTTAACATGTGCTATCAATATGGACAGACGGAAATAGTCTGCTCTTGACAATAAGACAGTTGAATGAAGGCCTTTCCATTTCAGTAGACTGATTAGTCAATTTCAGCATAATGCCTGTCCTCAAGGCTCTGGGATAAGCAGCCGTTTCTGTTTGTCATGTTCTCTTTAAAAAGGGTAATGGCTGGAAATGTTTGGGAATTGCAACATTTATTTAGAAAAACTCTTTCTCTTCAGTGACCCATTGACTCTCTCGAAGCAGGATAATTTAGAATTCTGTCCTCTTGTGTTGCTGCTAAAATGTCAATACTTATCTTAGATTTCATCGCCAAATAGAAGACAGGGTCTGTAATTGCTGTGCAAACACCTGAAATAGCCAGTCATGTTTCACATAAGATCTAAACCAGTTGTTTAGATACAGAAATGATTTCTATTTGCTAAATGCCAGAATAATGAAAGACAAAATTTGTTGTTACTTTCTTCAAAGTTTGAAGTTTACATATCCTATGTTGGGTTCAAGAAACCCAACAGTGTCAAATTCTACTATTCACTCAATTTTGATGCTATAAGCAGGATGTCAATGTATCAGTCATCATACTGTTCAGGTAGGAGACAACCTCTACAACCAAAATCTTAAATGATCTTAAATCTTCAGTCTAACCAGGCAGCTGCATGAAGCATCCCAGTCCATTTTATAATTTTAGATGTATTATCAGAAAGGTTTAAATTCAATCTCATAGAACGTTTGAAGGTAAACTTGAAAACTTGTGCAAGCTCAAAGCAGCCAAAGTTGAGCCAAAATTTCAGCGAACAAGTGGCAAAGATTAAAATATAATTCTGCAAAATATTCAGGAAATAAATTCAATTTCTGAATGACAAAAAAGGTATAAATGTCTCCCTAATATTTTGTCATTTAGCAAACAGAAATAATTTTAATAATGCTAACTTCAACAGAGAGTTTCCCATGATTTATTGTGAGATCAAAGGCTGTGTCTCCGTCTTTGCAGTGTATTTATATATCTGGCTTCAACAGTATCACACAATGTTTAGTCACTGCAGAATTATTGGAGGAGATAGAAACAACTCAACTTTTTTCACGTGTCAAAAATAGGGCAACATGCGAGGGGGGGAAAGCCTCGATTTCACTGATTGCTTGCATTATTTATCAAATGCATCATCAAATGCATCAGTCAATCTTCTGCCATATCTATTCCAGCTAAATCTATGTTTGAATGTTTGCGTATGTTCACCCTGGGGAGTTAGATGAATAGTGCTATATTGCAGTCTTCCATGAGTCCCACACAGCCAATAAAGGCGGTAGGTGTGTGCGTAGGCAGGAGTAGCTGGGATGGTTGTGTAAAAGAACAGCCTCTACGTCTCGTATAGAGGCTCTTACCTCCAACGGTCGACAACAAATGGACTTGGAAACTGCTGAGACCTCCTCTCACCTCCCTCCTTCTTACCTCAGCTCTTTTCTACTCTTTCTTTAATACTTTCCACTTAATTTACTTCCTCGAAACTCCTAAAGGGATTCCCATGTTCGCGCGTCTATCAGTGCATGAAGCCGCTGATGCTTTTAGGTGCCGACTTTAACCCACTAACGTAGAGAAAGCAGAAGCATGCATCCTGAGTCCAAGTGAGTGATGGAGTACGTCTCATTTTCCTTAAGATACAGAAGCTACAACCCGGAAGGAAATGGAGCTCCAATCTCAACATGTTCCCAGGCTGACCTTTGCCTTCACTCTGCAATTTTCAGCCTTGAAAGCCTTATGGAGATGTTCAGAGCTGAACATGGAGGGGTATGCTTGCATCTGGACGCCTCAGGCAATTCTATTTACCCCTTACCCTCTTGTTATTTTACTGACGGCCGTCTAATTACACCAAGATGCTGAATAGCTGTCTGGGAAAACCCCCAAAACGCAGCACTCACCCAAGTCTGTGTATCGTGATTTGCAGAGCTGCTTTTGTCCGTCAAAACACAACTCGAACTGAGGCTCGTTCGACCTGCGTAGGGTGTGTCCGTTCTCAAGGGCGGCAAAGGCGTCACAGGTGTAGCGGAACATGATGAAGCCAAAATTGTCCCTGGTCAAAAAACAGAGAAAGGCAACGTCATGTTGCCGTAGGACAGTAACGACCCAGCAAAAGACCTTGTCTTAGATGATGATCGTGCTATTTATATGCAAAAGAGAATCAATAAGAGTGTTTCTTTGGTACAAAGATGAGTCAGGAGAAACTTTGGTATCGCAAATCTCTGTCTTTGTCCTTTGAAGTGAAGTTTAGCAGTTCAACTGAGTGATTATGTGTTGTTGTGAAGTCTAAAATAAATGTCCCCCTACTAATAAATGTCCCCCTACTGATGCCAGATTACTGCTAAGATGCAAACCGATGAGAGGGGGAAAAATTCTGGAGCCTTACCCATCGTCCCTCAGGTTCACTGCACATTCTTCAATTTCCCCAAAGACTTCAAAGCGGCGCTTCAGCTCTGATCGGCTGCAGTCGGACCTCAGTCGCCCCACGTACACCACTCGTCTCTCCTCCTGCTCGTTAAAACAGAAAGACAGAGCCGGCGCAAAAAGATTAGAAGATGGTGGTGGTGCTGGAGGGAGGAGAACTGTTTTTTTTTTTTCCATTTCCCCTTTTCTTTCTTCACTAGGCTTAAATGAATTGGTCTTGATCACTCCTGTGGATACCGCCGCTGACTATGGCCCCCTGTTTTCGTTGCCCCTCTCCATCTGACTGTTTGCTTCCTTATCTGATGGGCGTAGCAGTTTGGAAGCACCTTCAATCTACCTTGACACTGCAATTCCTCTTTTCTCTCCGCAACTCATCAACCTGAGGCAGAATGATTTTTATCAAATGATTCCGCGACTTAAGTTTTGGGCTTGGTTCCTCTTTTGGTTAGTCTAAAAATAAAGCCACATGGTGACTGAGTCATACATCAGAAAAGGCAGCTTTAGTTGCAACGCAAAGAAATGCTATTTTTCATACTGGAAGAATTTTATTATTACAACAATATTTGCATCCAAATAAGATTAAAACCAGCATTTTGTGGGGCAAATTTCTAGATTTTCTCTTTGAGCTCTGACTGCCATTATAAATAATTTAATGATTAAGGGTCAGAATAAAACGGTAGATGTTCTGCACTTGCATAGCGCTTAACTAATGCAGAGAACCACAAAGAAATTTTTTCACTCATTCACACGCACATTCACACACTTATGGTGCCAAGCTGCTACACGATAAGCAAAAAATTAGTTTGTCTTTGAGGATTAGAAAACTACATAAAACATTTCTAGAGGGAAAATGTTACATCATAGCAGCATTCACTGATTCTTAATTTCATAAAGTAGGCTCTTTATAAAATGATCAAAAATCATTTAATATTTTAAATAATTAATATTAATATTTTGGAATGTTAGTACTATTATGGCATTGCCATCTAAATTTTCAGAAACAGATGCTTGAAATATGTCACTGTGTGTAACTGATATATGATACAAATCCATATTTTGAATTTAATAACAGATCTAAATTCACTTCTAAAGGATATTTTGATGCACAAGATGTAATTGCTGACTGCATGCAAGGGAAGATTCAAGTTTTGAGCCATTTACTAAATAGAAAAAAACAAATCTTGAGAAATTTAAGAACAAACTGTAACAGGCAGCAGTTAGTGCCTTTGATTAGTTTAAATTATGTCCTCTAATCATTTTTTCTCCTGAGGCTATAGTCAGTTGTATTATTTATGTATTCATTCACTTGCCATTACTGAAGGGAGTCCAATGAGGTCTGTTGCAAATTTAAACACCAAAACATAAACAAATGTAAATCATCATATTAAACCCAAAGTTGACTTTTGTGTTGGTGGCTTTCGGCTGAGAAAGATACAAATGAGCTACAGATTACTGTCCTCCTTTCTTCACTCTGCCTTATGCTTAGTTTCAAACAAAATAAAAACGAGAATTTGCTGAATTAGGGGGTTTGATGCTGACAGCTGATAAATAGGTAGCCTTTTTGTGATGGCACCCTGAAGGCTGCTTGTGTTGTGTGTGTGCATATACAAGCAAAACAAGTGGGACAGACATTTGGAAAGTTTCTCTTTTTTCCCTGTGGCCTCCCAAAGTGTATTTGACAGCTTCAGCTCAACGGTTTTGTGAATGTTTGCATCTTGAACTCTGAAAAAAAAAATCTCAAAGCACCCTAAGCACAAGCTCGGGTTACTGTATCATTTTAATGTGTGTTTTATCAACGGGTGGTAGCTGTGTCAGCCTACTGGAAAGCTGAATAATTTCCCACTGAGACAAGGAGAGGGGGGTAGATAAGGGAAAAATGCGATGTTCACTGAATCGTGATGAATTGTGAAATAGTTTCAGAAAAAGGGGGAAAAACTTAAGAAATCTGTGGACATTCTCTTTTTTTCTTTTTTTTTTTAAACTATCCCCTCCTTTTCTTGCTGCTATTTTCACGTTGTACCCCGTGGTGTGATTAATAGGAGTCGACAGTGTTTCCAGACGACAGAGATGTTAAAAATACGCAACCCGGAGATAAAGAGGAAGGGCCTGTCGCCTGAATCATTCAGAAACTCAGTTTGTATGTATTCTTTTCTGCGGAGAGATGCTCTGGCATATAGCACAGAGCTGGAGGCTGTCTCATCCTCAGTAATGCGTGTCTGTGGGAGGTTTCTGTGGGCTGTGCCACTACACTGATTACATGTGCTCTTTTATCAGTGTTGTTGCAGGAAGATGAAGTCAAGTCAAGCTTAAAAAAAAAAAAAACAGAATATGTGACTTTAGATGTGTCAGTTGACTCACTATGGCTTTTTGCCTTTGCTTCTCCCTCTGCTCGGCCCTCTCAAACTCCCGCTTCTCATAATCCAGTCGGTACTCTTCCATCTTAAGCCTCTCGTGCTGGTACTCCTCGTAGCTGTCGTACCTGTGCGAGAGAAAAGAAGGCAGGTGTGACATCCGTCTCGGTCCTCCCGTTGTCCCCCTCCGCGTAAACAGCGGCCTTCCTATCCACGCTTAGGAAGAACAATTACCGGTGTCTGACAAGGACACATCTGCCGACGCTAGAGAAGTTTGTCGCAAAGTGAAGGAGATGGACGTATTATTAAGATGTCTTTTCACCATCGCTGAGAAGCCTAAGCCTCCACAAGATGGGCCCGCGGGAGCGCCGGGCGAGCGGCACAGTCGGGGACCCAGGCAGCTGCAGCTGTCAGCACAACTTCACATGTCATTACTTTCTGCTTAGTTAGGGCTTCATCAAGAGGGAAAGCACTGCTTTCTCCCAACCGCCCCAGACTAGTACAAGACATGTCCACTAAGTTTTCCACTGATGAGCAGCTCTTGGACTTGTCGGGTGTCATTAGGGACGCGGATGCCAAATCGGTTCAGAGCGCTGAGATGGGGTCAGTCTTTGCCAGTACTTCCCTGCATATGAAATCCTAACCCTCTGCAGCGCTTCTCAGAAAACTCCAAATGCACTTACTCGAAGACGTGGCAGCAAAAAGCTGCGAGGGTCTTCTAATGAGTGTCGCATGCATGTACAAGTATGATTTGGAAATCTTAAGGCACAAGAACATTTGTATTCAAACCTCATGAGTCAATAGTTTGTAAAACAATCTTTTACTGCAGTTAGACCTTTGGGGCTTTTTCTCTGCCAGCTTTGCGCTTCTTGAGAATTGTTTTATTTCCAAAGAGCGAAAGCTCATTCAGATTGGAGCTGTGAACATAAATTTTCAAGATTAACACAATTCCTAATCAGATACAGATCTGGACTTTGGCTGGATAATTATAACACTTAAATAACCATTTTATTGTCATTTTGGTTATATATTTAAGGTCGTTGTCCTGCTGGAAGGTGAACCTTACCTTGCAGAATCTAATGACTTTTCTTCCAGGATTGCTGTATATTTAGCTTCATGCTTTTCTCCCTCAACTTTGGTTAACTTCCTTCTCTCTGATGAAGGAAGTTCTCCCTTCCTAACGTAACATCATGTTAACATGTCTGCCATGTTTTATAGCAGAGATTGTGTTGTGCATGCATTTAAAGTGAAATGAAGAAATAGGTGTTGCTAGCTGAATTTTGTCCATAACATAATAAATTCTAGGAATTTTCTCTGGAAATTTGGACGCATTACACTTTTTTTTTTTCTTTAACCTGAATCACACAACTAAGCTTAAGTTAACAAAGCATATTAAACAAGAGAAATGAATAATTCATACTGAAAGAATTACCTTGGCCTGCGGCTGAGCGGAGATCGAGACTGAGGGTGAGGGCTCTTATGGAATCTGGAGCGGACAGCGTTCAGATCTGAGCTATGATGAGACCTGAAGGTAAAGCCAGAGAAAAGCGGTAAGGACATTTCTTTCCACTAAAACACATTACTTTCAAATAAAATAAAGCTGCTCACTTCTTTAAAGCTTTGACACCTGGGTTGATTTAATCAGGCCAAACTCTTACATTTACATTCAACTCCTTTTAAACACCACCACATCTTCATGTAACTCAGTAAATGTTCATCATTTATTGTCGATTTCTTTTTTTTTTTTTTTTCCCCACAGCTGAGTTGGCTTAGATGTGTGCCTGTATCTATGTTGTATGAAGACGTGGTCAATAGTTTAGACCCTGGTGGCCTGACTGTGGAGCTTGTACGCCTTTCTCTACTTGAGCTCCTGGTGCTCAATTATTGAAGTGTTCCTGAAGGAGGAACACGTAAATAATAGAAAGGGAGACGTTTGGGAAGCAAAGGTGTGCTTCTTCAGACAGAAGGTACGTTAAAACAAGCTACAGCACCCTCTTCTTTTGCCGGCTTTCCTGTTTTCAAGGTGCTTTCGAATAAATTCTCATCTTTTATTGCAGTAGCGTTATCTTATCTCATCTTTAATTTGAGTACTTTCATTTAGTGGGTGGGGTGAGAGGCAATGGCACAACTCGTGGCACCATTTCTATTTACAATCAAACAAATAAAAGATAAGCATTTTTATTTTTTATTAAAGTCAAAAGCAAAAGTTCTTTAAATAATTAAAAGTTATTTAATGCTTTACCAAAGCTTGTGAAACCTTACGAAATCCTTTTTTTTTTTTGTTTTAATATTTTTATATAATTTATTACACCAAATCGTTTTGTCCGTTCAGATTTTTTTGAATTCCAAGTTCTGTAATTAGACCAGACATCTTTCATATTCCTAAATATTCATATAATCATGTGCTTTACTAATACATTTTCAATAGTTTAACAGAAAAATAACCTGAATGCATTGGGATTTATTTTTTAAAAATTGCTACATATTTCATCCGTAATAGAATGCTGTATTGTTAACAATATTAAGGATAGATTTTGTTTTGTGGCCATTTCTGGCAATATTTTGCTCCTTCCAGAGGTTTGAGGACAGTCTTTTCTGCTCCAACACCAGGTCAGCTGAGAAAGTGAGCATCTTTACTATTTTAATCCTTCATTGTTGTCTGCATTACATCAAGTGTTAGGTGCAAGGTTACACAGCAGAATGAACACATGACATTCAAGCAAGATGTGTATTGATCTTCTAAGGTCAGCAAGTTGCATCAAGAAAATAAGCTACCCATATAAAATTGCCCATATTTACAATAAGAAGAAGAATAATTAAAAGGCTTAAAGTAACAGGAGCTGAGACAGACAAGCTGTGTGCTGACTGGATCGCACTGTGGTAAGAACTGCACCAAAAAAAATATTATCATGGCTGTGTAGCTTGGATTGTCAATAAATTTAGAGGACAAGGTATAACAATAAACACTAATCCAAAAGCACTGTCTTCCTGCTGTCATCTGACTTTTTTTTTTTCCTTCTAAACTCCAACCCTGTCTGTGTCAGATTTTGATCGAATGCCTCGAGGCTATTACAGTATAATTTACAAGCAAGTTGGTGTAGGATGAAGAGCAAGGGTCTGAACAAGATAAAGTGGTTCTATTGGCTCTGCGGAGTAAACTGACCTTTCAGTAATCATGCAAACAAAGTGAGTCACTGCAGCAGAGTCCACCACTGTGAGCCACTCAATGAAGCACTGCTGACAAACTCAATTTATTCATATCGTTCTCAGTCGCAAGTTTCTGCCTCTCTTTTGCTACCAAAAAAAAAAAAAGAAGAAAAAGAAAACCGTCGCTCTGCACTGATCAAAGAGAAACATGGGTAACGCAGTTCTCACAGAGGGTTATGATGATGGGAATCTCTTTTGAGAGAGGGTGTTGAGACCATATTCCCCCAGACTGGATTTGGCTTTCATCTCCGGGGATGTGAAAGAGGAAGGTTTTTGCCACGCAATAAAAACAACAGCTACCTCTTAAAACAATAGACCTGGCATCAGATGGAAAGAAAAAAAATCTACATATATAAATATATATAAATGAATGCATTTTATAAGAAATAGGAGCAGGGGGAGTTAGTGTGTTAAGAGGGCATGTACGAGATAGAATCAAATAAAACTTCCTGCATAAAGTTGAAAACTTATTCTCTTGATAAGTCCAGAGCACCTTTGATGTTGTCATTTCATTAATTTTTGTTCATCTCACATTTGTGACTCTGTTTAGTGAGATTTTTTTTAAACTGATATTTTAAAATCAGATCCAAGAAGAGTCTACTGGTTAGTTGGTTTTTCAGTAGCTTTCTGGGCACTGAGGTGCTATGTCATGAAAGTAAATCACAAGCCGATGGTAAAATCTCAGTTTTCTATCTTGGCTGAGGAGCTGAAGAATTAGTTTAAAAATAAATAGCTTAAGCCAACACAAAGCTTGCGTCATCAGTAGCTTCACACCAGAAAATGTCCCCAGACAAGAGTACAGTGAAGTTATGACCAATCTGATCCAATATTGATATCAGAATTGGATGGGATGTAATTTTTTATTAGCCTCAAGCCACAGAACCGCACTCCATGGTACTTTGTTGGACCATGTTATATTGTAGTTCATTTTACTCTGCAGTATGAATGAACCAGACACTCATCACTATCACAGTGTGAACGGGTGAATGACTGACCATAGTGGAAAGTGATTTGGAGTCTTTTGGACTACAAAAAGCACAAGACCACTGCATTCCATTTATACAGAAATGGAAAACAAAAACTGAATATACTTTAGTCCCGACAAAACAAAAAGCCAGTGTAACAAGGAGACTTTCTTTGACCAGTCCTGCCTTGAAGTCCATCAGACAGAGCTCTTTACAACCGTGGATGAAGGGTTTTATTGTTTTGCCAAATCTTTTAAATTTTGGAAATATTGGTGTATTTGAGACTTTTTAAAATTTGTATTAAACATGTTAAGACAATGTAACACCTTGTGTTTGCTTAAATGTGCCACACCATTACCAAAAACAACATGCCATTTACCAGTAAAATCATTTTGCATTGAACAATGTCAGAATCAACAAATATTTAGATTCAGATATCAGGTTAACAATCAAAATATTCTGGATGTTGGCAATTATGCTTTGTACATTTGAATCTTTACTTCAACCCAGTTGGTTGACCTGTGGAGCTATTTGATGGTCAGACTCCTGGATGCAGACAATGTCATTTTAAGACAATGTTTAAAATGACTACTTTTCCTTCAACAAGGAATGAAGAAAAGTGGTTGAGTGACTATCAAATATCTCTACTTTTAAGAAGATGGAAACTGAAAAACAACTTACCAAGAGGAGGGACGTCTGTCTGGTGAGCTGGACAGAGAGCGCCTGCGGTATCGTGATGAGGAGCTGCGGGAGCCAGAGTGGGACCGTGAACGGGAACGGGACCCGCTGCTGGTCCAGCAGAACGGTCGACTAGGTGACAGGAGAAGGGAGGACGGTGGGGAGACGGAGCCTCGTGAAGGGGAGCAAGTGGATGGTGGGGAACAGGAGGGAGAACGGGGAGTGCAGTCAAAGAGTAGGTCCAGAGGGGTGCCCTCCCATGGAAAGATGAAGCGACTCTCACGGCCATCATCCAGCTCCAGCTCATCATGAAAGGACAGAAACCCTGGGTGCAGGTAGCTGGATCCAGACAGTCTCTGGGAGTAAAAGTCAATCTCTCCCCCCTCAGGGGACTGGGGTCTTGTAGGCTTGTTTGGTTTACTGCTATCGTCTCTCTCCTGCTCACCCTGAGTATAGAGGGCTTGTAGGGGAGGGCCAAAGTGCTTGTTGAGTTCTGCTCTGATTTCCTGGTCGCACAGGGGCTTCCGGCTGATGGCAGAAAGTTGCAGTTGGTCCCTAACAGCAGTGACCCCCTGTGTGGGTATCTGAGTGGTTTGTGGAAGGGTACGCTCCCCTAAGCCCCTGACATGGCAAGCATCTCCATCCACGGGGACAAATTTCTGCTCTTTAGTCAAATGACTAAATGAGGATGATGATGAAGAACAAGAAGATGATGGAAACGATGTTGACATGACTGAGTCCATACATTCGACATGCCTGATCTCCACCTTGCCAGTGGAGGTGGCACCTGGGGTGAATGTCATTTCCAAAGATGTAGCCATGGAAACAGCGGATATGCCCCCATCCATCTTACAAGCAGCCAGTGCCTGGCAATAGTCATGGTCGCTGTGGCCATCCTGCCCAGCAGCCCGCTTGTTGTTGCCAGTGCTGCACTGCCCCTTAAGGCCGCCCCCCAGTGCACGTTGAGCGATGGCGTAAGGGAGGGCGGTGGATGCTTTGCTTAGCTGCGCATAGAGCTCAGTCTGTTCGGGACCCTTCCTGGCAGGGCCCCCGGCTGAGGCACCTGGGGCCGGGGCCAAAGCGCCGGCGCCCAACTCACTCAGCCTGGCTCTTTTACACGTCAAGGCCGAGGAGCAACACGAGGACAACTTGGTTTTCAGAGATGCTTTGAAAGGATTCTCTTGACTGGCTTTGTGTGGGGGCGTGGTAGGTGGTGTCAGACCTGAGAGGGCAAGGAAGACAGACAGAGTGGTTGGGTGGGTGTAATGAAATGCAAATCATATTGTAATCCTCACCAGGCACCACTCCCTCCCTTCATGTCTCACTCATCTATAAACTCCCAGGTCAGTTTATAGACAGTGGACACAGATACATGTCTGATTAAAATATTCACTTTCACTTGGTCTAATCCTATTTTATTGCAATCTTGACAGATTAATGTAATGCTCTGTGTAACTTAATATGGATGTCTTGCCATTCTCCTTGTCTCCGACCTTGAAAAGATCCATTTTCATGTAAAAAACAATCCTGCCCACAAGAAATTTAATGCATCTAATGGAAAATATAAAAAACCCATACAAGAAGTCACTGAAGTCAAAAAGACCCCTCACTAAAATGATGTTACACATGTTTCGAGTTTACCCTTCGATACAGTTTGGAGGACAATGAACATCACTTTCTTTTATGCACATTTTGGCATTCTTCGAGATGTCCAAATGGCAAGATGCTACGTCGTTGAGGCAATAGAGGAAGTGATGGTTGGCTTGACATTCTTTTCTACTGCTCGCACCCAACATTCCCCCACCGTTCCCCTTTTCCTCATACAGATTTACAACCAGACAGATGGCAGTTATATGAGAAGTCCTGAGATGAGCCCACTTTATAGCTTTGTTACTGCGCTCGCACAAACAGACACTGCCATTACTTTCGTTCCCCTCATTCCCGCCTCCTTTTTCAGTCTCCTTCTTTCCCTAGTTCAGTCTTTTCCGTCTTCCTTGTGTCTGCCATCTTCCGCTAGATCAATCTCCATTTCCCTCCCTTCTCTGTCATTCTTCATCTTCCCCTGTTTCTGTCTCACACAGAACAAATGTGCCCACACACACAGGCGCACTTGTCACTAACAGTCTCTCACTGGAGTCAAACTCAGGCACTTTGAAACACCTACACTCTTTCCACCCCTCCTTGTTTGCCATTCCTATAGAGCACGTCATTCTTCCCCTACCAGTGGATTCCTACCAAATGACAGCTATTAGTATCAAATCCAGTGTTAGAATATGCACCAGTCAGATGTCTTGAAGACGAGAATGCAGAAGCTGGAGACAAAAGTGAGAGTGTTTATAAAGTAGCATGCGGTGTTTGGGAGCCAGGCAACTATCAACGTCCTAAATGTCTATATATGATTTCGGACTGAACGCATCCATGCTCTCCACAGACCCTTTTCCCATCCATTTTTCCTATGGTGATTTCATCAGCATGAAATCACCATCGTTCACTACAAAAAAGCTCAAACTGAGTCAGATTGGAATGACATCATCCATAAAGAAAGAATTCAAACAATAAGCTCTAACAAACCATTGAGCTCTTTAGAGCACGGTTGTTTTTAAAGTCACTTCACAGTAAAGATTGTGATTGTAACGCCACAAACTATGAAGCAATTTTTGTGATTCTAAATACCATTGGAAGTAGAGGGAGAACAGAGAGTAGGTGTTAGAGAATGACTGAAAAACTTCTGCTTCACCAATGAAGCACCATCTGTCCAAACCAATTTCTGCATGGGATCATAAACTAGGAGCCATTAGCAATAGGGTGCCAGAAATAAATCAGAGTTACACAAATATGTGCCTCTCAGTCAAATCTGCTAATGATGGATGATCTGTGGGACACAAACACCAATCATGCAGAGAGTGGTGAAAAAATTATGAAATAAGTGAGCGAGACTGGCAAGAAAGCCGTAAATCGCAAGACCACAAAGCCGACATTAACTCCAAGCTTAAAGAGTTGATCCTGAAGTGAACTATGCAAATAGTGACACAAATAACAGCTACATGTCTTGTGATACATGATAAATAAAGACAACACAGCAGTACAAAATACAACTTTTCGTTGGATGAGACTAGACCTGAAAACTGGGGCCATAGGGGGTCTTCACTGCCTTTTTGTGGTCTACAGAGTAGCTCTCCATGAAGGGTCGAACAACCATGCTGACTACAAATGTTTTTATTTGATTTGAAATGTGAAAATAACAGTTTTATTCTTTACAACAGCAACGTCAACTTTTTTAGTAGTTCTCCAAATATTGCATCAGTGCCTGTTTGTTCTGCTGTGAAAGTGGAAGCATGTACCCATCTAAACTCCATCTGATTATCTGTAACACCACCATTATCTCTATTGTGGTGGAATGCTACTCCAAATCTGCAAGGCACATGTAGGAGCTTACACTCGTGCTTCACTGGGATCTACATCCATCTGTCTCATATACCAGCTAATCTCTAACTACAAAATGGGCCTCAGTAACCCTGAGCTTTCCGGACTAATGACTTTTCCTGCTAATATTCAATCTCAAAATTTGCACGGGACTTAAAAAGAGAGTCAGGTGAAGGGCTTTATTTTAATAACGGCTGTAAAAAATGGATGTGTGGAACGCAATGACCGTACATATTTGGCTGCGGGTCAACAAATTTGCCCACGTGCAATAAAATGAGAGGAAATATTAACTGAGCTTGATTGCTGCCAGAGCTTAAGGACTCCTGCCCTTATGCTCCCTCTAGGTCTCCATGGAAATCACATTTGACCCTGAGAGCTTATCTACACAAAGGGTTAAACAACACTTGAAACCAGAGCCAGAAAAACACACCTCTCGGGGGGTGGAGAGGTTAAATTACTGTCCCCTGCAAGTAGAAGGTCCAATGGACACACGTGAGGCTAATACAAGGATCACTTCTCTGTTTGTAAATGAATATCTAAGGGGACCAGTGTTAGAGGCTAAAGGGAAATCCTTTTTATTTTTACTGACCTTAGATTATTAATCTAAAATAATTGTGTGGCTGTTACTAAAACAACTCTAATAACCTGATAAAGAAATGAATGACTCCCAGTTTGGCAACATTATTTTGATTTTATTGCAACTGAACAATGCCAAACAATGCTTCTGGCAATGAGACACAAGTGTCCCCCAAAATATAACAGAACCATGGACTTTATAAATGACTCCTAAGGAGTTTGCTTGTTGAAAAAGACTGTGTTTATGCTGCTTAATACATGCATTCTGATTCCCAGCTTTATGCTGTTAAGTATTTACACCCCATGGACTTTTCAATGTGTTATTGTGTTCCAACAATATACCTCAGTGTATTTACTGGGATTTAATGCTCCCAGTAACTATTTTTTAATAATGAAAGTCTAAACTATTGGTGGTTTATCTAATAGTCAAATATATTTTAGGTAAGCAGAAAAACATGCTTACCTGGGGTTCCAGCAATCTCCACACTTAATGTGCGTTCAATGGTTTTGTTCTCAAATGGTGATCCTTTGTGGTCACTGAAAGACAAAACAAATCCAATAATTTAAAACCCCAGATGAAAGACTGAAGTTTTCTGTGATCTAAAAAAATGGAAATGAATCACAAAAAATGCCTCAGCTTGAATTCTAATTTATATAATTTCTTTTGGCTTTGTCTTTGTGTTCTAATGTTTGCTGCTTTTTAGCCTAGAATAATTGGAAAAACTTCACACACTTACTTTGGAGACTCTGGGGTCAAAGGAAGTGGCAAGGTGGTTGGTTTGGCTGCAGAACACAAAGGAGCATGGGTAATTATTGATCTAGGTATGACAATCACGGCAGAAGAGACAAGGTCCATATTCTGCAACATTTAATCTCAAATTGGTGCAACAAATACAATTATTACTACAAAAAACACCCATCTCTGCTTCAATTGATGTTATGCTTTTTAAATTGACCCCATTTTAACAATTTACTCTCTTTGAATGTATATCTATATATCAATATATATATATGTACTATTTAATCTGTGAGGCAGGATGGAGTGATGGCATCTACACACAAACAGACTGCGTTTGACAACAAACAGATCATAATGGAGTAAAAAACATACAGAGACAATGCTACAAACAAAACACGTGACAGTGGGTGAGCCCCTCCCTGGACAAGAAAAATAAAGTCATGATTGCATGCACCAACAGCAGAGGAGGGGGAAAAAAAGAAAGAAAGGAGAGTCAAGGAAGCTTGTGCAGTTGCCCGAGGCTTTGGCCGACTTGTGCTCCAGCTAAGATAATGTGGCTTTGGTGGCACGATGCTAAACAGCAGCGTCTGGGTAGTTGAGACTAAATGTACATATTCAGCACGCTCAGCTCAATCAGCCAAAGGTAGTTCAAGAACTGACTTATTAAAAACAGGATGTGCAGCAGCAAGACAAGGCTCACCCCTTCTCCCATTTTTTTCTCCCTAAGATGCCCCTGGGACTAGCAAAAGCACTGGCGAGCAGGCTGTTTCACTGTCATTGGTGTGTGGGTCCTCTGTTAGATTTAAATTAGACTACAGGTTAGTTATGAAATCAAACTCGGAAGTGGTTAGAGCAGCAGAAGGAGAAGAAAGAGCAGGAGATCATAAGGCCAGAGGTGGGGGACGGAGGGGGGATGCAGTCATGATTACCTAACAACAGGTGGCCCTGGTCATCGGGGTGCTCGCTGAGTGCCTGCCTGTGTGGGGGCCCTTGCCCTTGTATGATGCAGGGAGGGGAGGGCTCTGCAATGCTAGTATCTGGGAGGAGAGGGCTTGGTGGGCCCTGTGAGAGCACCACGGCAGGGCTGCCTATGACATGGTTATCATCATCATCAACAACAACACCATCACCATCATCATCATGGTCAACATCCTCCCCAAAGCCTCTCTGATCTGGCCACCCCAGCTCTTGTCCAAAGCCCAAATCTAGATCTGGATTTGGCTGATTAACCCAGCTCTGTAGGTCTAAGGTAATAGGTGATAATGGGGGTCCGGAATTTGTTTCCTCAGCCTGGTTTTTATAAGCAGAAATATCTTTATCCTTCTTCTCTTGTGCTTTGAACAAAGTCTTTGCTGGGCTCTTAGACCTCTTACTTGCCGATTTGCTTCTAGCACTACCTGAAGGAGTAATTGAGAGTTGGTGTAGTTGGGCCAGAAATTGAGTGGGCCTCTGTTTGGACGTGAGTAGCTGGCTAAGTAAAGGGTGTCCCGGCTTAGCATCTCTTTTCTTAATCTTTACCGTGATGTGCCTTTGCGGCGCACTGCTGGCACAGCCGCTGCTGCTACGGCCTTGTCTGCCAAAGCCTTGCCTAGCCTGAGTGGCGCCTGCAGCCTCTCGGCAATGCTCACAGCTGTGACTCACCTCTCGGGGAGGGAGGGAATAAGAATGCATATACCTAATGAACCTAGCGGCGGCCAGGCGGCCAACATCGCCTGGCGGCCTTCCTTCTTCATTGGGCGGCCCGTGCTCCTGTTTGGGGCGAGCATGGCCGCAGGTGTAGGTTCTGCGACCAACAGGGACAGAGGCACTCTCCGAATCCTCAACCCCGTCATCGTGAGAGCAACGCTGCCACTTCCCAGCCCCATGACCAGCCACAATACACTCGCCTGCAGCCCGGCTCTCACCTCGCTGGTGATGCTGCTGCGGCGACTGCTGCTGCTGCTGCTGTTGTGATGACACAGCCGACTTCTTCTTGGAGGTGGTGGACGAAGAGGAGGAAGAAGTGGAAGACAGGGAGGAGAACGAGGAGGTGGATGACGAGGATGGCGACGAGGACGAGGATGAGGCACTGAGACCCAGGCTACTCTTGTCCCTGCTACTGGGACCCCCCCAGGCGCTCTTGGCATCGCTGGCTTTGGTGTGTAGCAGGATGTCATCAGTGGCTGTTAGGTATTTGAGCAGCTCAGTGCAAGGTCGCCTCACCGGGCGGTTCTGTTGGCCGGAGCCCCCTCTTGCTTTGCCGTTCCAGGGGCTCTCCGCCTGAGCAAAATGGGAAAAAAGTAATACAGTCACTAAGTTTGCCTATCTTTGTTACAGACTGCTGACCCACATTTTATAATACCTTGTGAATGAATTTAAATGTAGCTTTTTCCCATTTTATCAGGTCACAAACACAAACTGCAATGTACTTTTGCTGAGATAATGACAGACCAGCACAAAAAGACTCATAATTGTGAAATGGAAGCAACCTGCTATGCATTTGCAGTTATAACCCGGAGTAAATGCTTTCTAGAACCAACTTCTCCCACGATTACAAATACAGTCTTGCTGGACAAATCATTCTGTCACATTTGTTATTGCAAAACAGCTCAAGCTCAGTTAACAGATGGAAAGCATCTGTAAACATCCCTGTTCAACTCTTGCCACATATCCTGAACTGGATTTAGATCTCGATATATGAATATGCTTTGATCTAAACAAGAGGCACTCAAGTGCAGTCATCAAGAGGTACTGTCCTCTCAGATAAATGGCTTATTACTAGGCCTTTGCAGAGCTGATTGGCATGGTGATGAGGGATTTAAGCCATTTGTTTCAGGTGTGGTAGAGCAGGGACAGTTGAAGGATGATAGTGCTCAAGGACTGAACTTAGGCACTCTGATCTATATCACCGCATTGTGGTTCTGGATGTATGTTTGGGGTTGCTGTCCTAACCTCAAAGTGGTTCTCTATGATTTCCTATATTTTGCCTCATCCATTTTTCTATCAGCTCTGACCGGCTGATAGAAAAATCAGCTCTACCTGAATAAATAAAAACCTTTCCACAGCGCAATGCTGCTACTGCTAGGGTGTGTTTAGGGTGATGGTACATGTTTGTTTTACATCACTGCTGGTATTTTACAAATAAGTTCAGTTTTTCACAGGTTGTGGAGACCTGCAAATGGGTCTTCTTTTAAGTTTCTTTAAAAGGGGCTTTCTTAGCTTGTGTATGTCTTCCACATAAAATCCCAGTAAAAAAAAAAGAGAAAAAAAGAAAAAAGCTTTAAGTCCAAGGGTGTGAAATGTCAAAATATAAAAAGTTCAAGCTGTGCGACTATTTCTCTAAGGCACGGTATATTTAGCTAGTTAGTTATTTGGCAAAAGTATAAGAGCAAAAAAAGAGATGGGGCAAGACTGTAAGACTGACAAGTGAGTAACAACCACAGTGCAGCATCGGTCCAGAAGTCTCAAAGGTGATGGTGGGAGGGCTTTCTGCCCATCATCCTAATTGGTAGGCCCCCCTAAGCATCACCACGCCACTCTGTACGCACACCATGTCCTCCGGGAGTCCTCTATCTGCTCCAGAAAGAGATGACTCAAAGGCAAGGTATGAAAATAGACTCAAATAAAGAAGATTGACTCACTCGACATGGAAATATTGTCCACAGATCACACACTAATCAGTCTGCTGTTTATCTACCACACATTATGATCTGATGCACATGTTTGTTTTACTAATTTCGACAATTTAGATATTGAAAATTTTAATTTTAAACATGAAACATTATCCTCATCCACAGCCGTATAATGATTCAGAAAACTGATATAACCAAATTATCATGGGCAAAAACAAAAGGTTTTAGGATCATATAATGAGTTCGATTTTTTTATCTTGTCATCTGAAGACATCAATCTCACAAGAGTGCCAGTTTTTCTTTTTCTTTTAGCAGGCAGTATACCAAGGCATGTAAGTGTTGGAGCTAATGAGTCAACAGTGCTGATGCCTCGCATGGAAAGCCCAACAGCAATCAGCCTGTTTTCATTACGAGCCTGGCCTCCTGGGATAGTAGCCTCCTAAACCAGTAGCCGAACATCTTCTAAAGCGGCCACCGAAACAGAAAATATGTGAAAGGGACAGACAGGGACCAGAATCAGAAAAAAATATGTTGTGCACAAGTCTGAAACAGAAAAACAGCAGAAAGCCAATATGTGGATTTTATGTTTGCGTTTGTGTGTCTGTGTGTGTCCCCACCTTGACGACGGCAGGTGGTGGTCTGATCCGGTGGTTGCTGCTGGCTGCATGGTTCTGTGCCTTGCCACCTGTGTATTGATTATAGCTGAGCTGGGAGTTTGCGGGCGCCAGAAGGAGCTTCTTCAGCTGCAAATGGACCCAAACGGAACCAGAATGGAGGGAGAAGAAGGAGAAAGAGAGAGACACAGGCAGACATAGCGGGTTATGCAAACGACCATTTTCCTTTCAATTACACAGCCTGGGTCCAGTAAATGTGCAATCAGTGGATTGATGTTACATTGAACAAATAAAAAGATAATGTTTATGACACATTTAAAAGCCCGGATAGTTGTAAGGAGTTTATAGTATGTGACATAACAACAACAGAGTACTTTTCCCTTCTCGTGCAGGTGTTATGGTGTCCGCATAACCAGACTGTTCCAATGTCATTGAATAAACACACCCAGGCATTTACCTAAAGGTCATTTGGAAGGGGACCAGCATGGAATAAAATTAACCATAGTACAAAATAGCAGAACACTTTCTGTCGAAAGCATAAAACGCTGTTCATGAGTACAAATTACAGGCCAGATAAACATTCTTCATGTGCAAAAGTTTGAATTATTTTTTCTCAAATAGATTGATTTCTGCTTTCACCTATTTCCAATATTTAACCACTCCACTTATAGTCTTTTAGCTGTGTGACAGTCACTGGAGTTCCGTGTCATAGGTTTCACACATTGAACAGCGACAACAATAGCATTGGTATGTAATTTGCATTGAGCATGAAACACTCTTACCCATTTTTTTCTCCTCACTGAACACATGAACGTTTAACAAAGTGTATCTTTAACACTTATTCTAGCAGACAAATGACTACTTTTGGAGTTCAGCAATCTTTATTACCTGGTTTCTATGTATTTTCCAAGATAGTAGACCACACTTTTTTGGGCTAATATTTTAAATATTCACATTTTGATTCATAAGATATTTGTCTATGGATAAATACAAATGTGATTGAGAACTCTTGTTACACAGTGGAACCTGCAGGCTGTGAGGAATGATGAGTGAATGGACAGAAGGATGGATGGAAAGTCAAATGGATGGATGGATGGATGGATGGACTGATCAGTGGACAGATGCAAAGATTTAGGGGTGGATAGGTGAACAAAAAAGGGATAAATGAATGGATACCACAAGTGTGGATGGATGGATGGATGGATGGATAATCAGATGAATGGGATCAATGGAAGAAGAAATAAAGTGTAAAACTACAACCAGTTCTCTTTACTCTATTCCAACATACAGCTTGACAAGGAAACCTATTTTTAAAATCTCAAACATTACTAGGCTATTTCAAGGCTACGTAAGAACCTTGGTACTCAAAATCAATACAACTGAAAAAAACTCCACTTCAGAATGAAACAAGTTCAAGAATGTTTTACCAAAGAAGGCTCCTCAGGCTCTGGGGTGTGAGGTGAGGCGTCTGGGGAGGAGGGACAGCTCCGGTCACTGGCATTGGTCACGTCCCCATCTGCCAGGGCCTCAAACGAAGGCAATCCGTCCTCATCCACCGGGATGCTGTCCAGGGTCTCTGTAAGCACTGCCAGTAAGTTTGCCTCATTTTCTTCATCTATCTTCTTAGAAAGGGGGAAAAGGGAGAAGGCAGGGACAAAATACAGAAAGACAAGAAATATAGGGCATGTTAGTCAAGAGAAGTTCCATCTATTTTTTTTTCTTCTTTAGAGTGGGGTAAGGGCATCGGTTGCACGCACTTAGGCTTTCACTGTTAATATCTTTTGCAACAGCTGTTTTATTCTGGCAGGATTCAGAGCAACAAAATCTCCCTGCGTGTATGTGATTCAAGTGTGTCCTCATATTTTAAGCAAGCAGCTTACTGGACCAAAATAATATGTCCAAGAGAGAAACCTTTACTGGGACTGACAGAAAGAAGACAGGATTTTGGTTCTGGTCTAGAGAGCTTTAGTGCTGCAAAGGAACAAATAAGCAGAAGTGTCCCCACTCTTCCTAGAAAATACAGAATTGGATTACCACAAAGTTGCAAGCGACCTTCTAATGCTAAACAAACAATGTTAAACTGCTTTGACAGTAGAACACTCAAGGAATTACCATTAATGCTTCTCGAAAAGTAACGCTTTTTTTTCTCCACTCTGATCTGCTTTACCAAGGGCGTATCCAGAATGATTTTAAAAGGTGTGTCCAGGTGGGAAACACTGATAAGCATCAAAACTGAAAGCCAATAAAATTTAAAGATTTTGATATTACCATGATGAATGTTTGAGTGGGCAATTATGTATTCTTGATACATACTGTGCTTTATAGAATGAAACAAATGACAAACACGAGTAAGTAACTTACATTTAAACAAACTTATGTTGGAAAACTACATGTGGTTCCACTATAAACAACAATTTTTATAATTCTATAAGATAAATTGGAATCAGCTTAAACCAATATTGACATATTATATTGATGTCTAGCCAGCAATGGATCACTATGATGGGGTGGCTGCTGGCTTCCTACCTAATACACACCCCTCTCTGGTGCAACTAACATATAACCTCAGCTTCATCATTACAGCATGATTATTAGTTAACAGCTTAGATTGTGATTAATATGAAACTGACTCTTATCAAGTGGATGCAGAATAGGAAATATAAGACAGAAAATATGCAAAATATGCAGATTCCTATTAACAGTGACAGGAGTGGAGCTTGTTTGAAAGTAGGGTGAGTGTGTTTGCGTGTGTGTGCATTGCCCTGTCCTGTTTACAACCAGTGCTAGTTCCAGGGCCACAAAAACCCAGGGGGTTGGGGGTGGGGGGAGACTTCAAGAGAATGGAAAGATAAACAGTATTTTTGCCCTGGGACGTTCTGTTGTCAGCTGTATGGGAACAAATCCCTTTATGCAGGATTATCGTCACTCGTGACGACTTGTGGCCATCGCTACACCGCAGGGAAAGGTGGGGCAGCAGGTTCTCAGATGCAAAATTAAAATCTTACAAAGCAGCATGGAGGCAATGTTATTAATCAGAAAGCAGGCTAAATTATACACACATACTCTGTATTACTTAACATTGTAATTCAGAAGCTCATTGAGCAAATCTTTTCCTAACAACGTAAACAGTCAGTTATTATTAAAAAATGATAGAGAGGACATATTTCACAGAGATAACATGGTGTACTGGGGCCATGCTGCATTGGCAAGCTAATGCCTTGCAGGAAATTGCTCTGTATGAGGTGGCATGCTGTTTAATTACTTGCAAGAAGCTTTAAAATTCACTGTGCTGGAACACAGTGCTACCGAATCCCTCACCGTTTCTCCTGATCCCCAAATCATTACCTGAGCACTAAGCGAGCTGGTATTACCTGCTGATAAAGCCCGGGTCTCGGCTTAGTCCAAACAGACATCCTAGTGCGAGAAATAAAAATTTAGGATCATTTTAGATGATCACAAATGGGTCTTTAATGAGCCAGCCATCTGTTTAGCCTGTACTCATCAACCATCCAATCAACTGTGCATTTAGGTGCAGCTTTATCCACCTCTTTCATCCTGCTTAAACCTATAAATCTGCATTCTACAAAAAAAAAAAAAAAAAAAAAAAAAAGAAAGAAAAAAAAAGAAATTGCAGTCACATTAAAAGCTGGGGTGTGTATGCTTCAGTATGTCACGCTTTTAGGAAGGAGCTCTGCAATTTGTACAGGCTGCGGCTGGCTCAAATGTTATTTTTATTTAATTTTTTTAGCTCAATCCTGTTTGAAAAACCTCCACCAAATTTGCAGGCTCCCACAGGCACCATGTATCCCTGAAAGATAACTCAGAAGGGACTCTCATATTCAGAATATTCAGAGAGACACACTTGTAAAAAGCCTGAGTTGAGATGATCAGGCGGCAGCGCGCTCGCTGTTGCTCTCGTGGAGGCACTCGCGGGGCCAAGTGGGGATTTGAGAAACTGGGGTAAGGAGCAAACCGCAGTGATAGTTTCTACCCAAGAGAGAAAATGATCTAATACCTATGTCCAGGAGGGTAAGTTTTTCCAAACCAGCTTAGGGACCACAATGTAGTTTCAACCAAATTCGGTCCGCTTCCAATAAGTAATCTGTAATTTTTTTTTTGGCATTAGGTAAAAAAAACAAAACAAAAAAACAAACAAACAAAAATCGACAAAATAACCTGCCAACCAGCTGACATCTATTCATATTGATCACTACAGCAGCAGCTGCTGAGAGGAAGAGAGGAAATAACAAACAAAGAGTGGAGAGGAAAAATTGTCTCTGTGAAAGCACTTTCTTGGCCATCTCGGTTTAATGGACCCCACAGAATTAAAGAGATCTTAACAATCCTGGGCTAATTGTGGGATCACTATATATTAACCCTGCTCCAATTCTAAAGGGTGCCATTTTGAAGTAGTTTCACTCCAAATGCCTCAATTAGCCATAAAACACACTGGCAAAAGCTGGCAAAAAAAAAAAAAAACTCATCCCCCACCACCACCCAATCTTCCCCCACATCAGAGAGAAAAGAAAGCCAACCCCAGTTTGTTCATTATTAGGTGAGGCCCTTTTGTTATCTGGCAGCCTGTCTTTCAGATTGCCCTTGCCTTTTACTCTTTTATTGGGTCCTACAGCACAGCATTGTGTTCTAGGAGATTCTATTTATAGGGCTGATAACGGAAGGTGAAGGTGATATTTTAGCACACACTCACGTTCTGAACACGGAGATAAAATAGCAAAATTAGGCCTACTTATAATTTTAGAGGAATTTCAAACCTCTGAGCAAACTCAACAATTTTTCTACCTACCATTTGTTCATAAAAATGGTGAAAAATGATCCCAGAATGTCTTCAGCTCACAGAACCTTATCACTGAGTGAGACACCAAATGTGACAGATATGTCAGAATTTCCTGATGTTTATTTATCATTAGCTCTCTATTGTGCACAGCCTTGGAAAAAAAAAATTCGATGCACTTGAGCTTTCCTACAAATTGTCACACTGCCGCCACAAACTTCAGTCCATGTATTGGAAATTTTGTGTGATGAATCAAAACCATAACTCTGGGCAGGGAAGTTCATCTTCCAGACTGGCAGTGACCCTAGAGGTATAGCAAAGGAGTCTCTGTTGGAAATGTGAAAACTGTGGTTTGCACATGATCTCCATCTGATCTGACAGAGCAATATTGTAAGAATGGGCAAATATTTGAGTGAGTGCATGTGATGGTTTTTGAGTTGGTCTACCATAATAAAAATAATAATTAAAATATATTTAAGATTGTGGTTTTAACATGACATTTGTGAAAAACGTTCGACGAATATGAACACTTTTTCCAGGCACTTTACATGTGCTTAATCAACCACAATTTGTGCACCACCCATATATTTATGTGTTGCAAATGACCTTGTTCTACACCCGCTCAGTTTCTATTTCCGCTCCTCCTTGTTCCTTCATATTTCCAAGATTAAGAGGTTAAACAACAAGTCAGACCTTCTAATAAGGGCACAATCAAAAAATCTGGGGGGGAGACAGGGGAGGTCATATGTGTGTGTGGCAAGTGGGGCACAAGTATCAAGTCATCACATCTTTACTCTGCCAAGACACGCAGCCCTGGATTTGATAAACAAATAATGTCATTCTGTGTTATTACCCTCAGCCCCCTGATTTCAGAGGAAATAAATCAACGTCAGCTGTGCTGTTAAGGCGTTAGTCAGGCCTGACACGTCGGCCGGTCACACAGGCACAACATATGGTGCCGAGGAAGGAGGGAGGAGATGGAAAGTGGGAGGGGAAAGAGAAGGGGTGAGGTACGGCACGATGCGTGGCGGAGAGACAAATCATGGCAGCCGCCAGAGACGTCTGGTCATTTAGCATGAGCTTACTGAGATGGAGAGAGGGTGATTATGGCCTATGCGGTGCGGCGAAACCATACATAACACTGTTAAGTTTTTTCTCTGCGTGTGAATGTGTCTACTTGCCTGTGTATTTGTGTGTGTGTGGGACAAAGAGAGAGATAGCAGTGGCACAATCTAAGGCTGTTCCAAATCATAAAACTAAATGTTAAACCCCCATTGTGGTGAGCGTTGTGAATGGCTCACAGGACGTAAACGTGAGCTGGAGACGCTTGTCATTTTTCTTGTGACTCTAAAGCCAATAGAGCATCTTATTTTGAAACTATTTCCTAAGTAAATGATCCTTTGGACAAATTTTCTATGTTCTGGACACACCAGTGACAATATTGGTGGGAAAACAAGTATTTTTACATGAATAGAACAAAAAGCCTTTGTTGAAATAAGCATTGGCTTTCAATCAGCTGTGTTTAGCTGTATATCTTTCCCATTTTAAGCCAATGATCAAACTGTTGCTGACAGTTGTGGTTGTGGTTTTTCCCATAGAAAGCACCCCTGCCTCAGTGCTTTTCTGTTGAGGGTTGTTTCTTTGACAGACACAACTAATTATGCAGCTATAGCTGTCAATGTGCTTTTTGTGCTCTTTCTGGAAATGATTATCAATACAAACTAGTCCTGGACCAATGTTGATGTGGGGTTGTTTTTCTGACCTTTTTATTTTCTCAACGTCCGTCTGGTTGAAGCAGATGGAAATGCATACCTCGCCTGATTCTGCCAGGGGCAGAGCTTCAGGTGGGCCAGGGGGGGTGGTGGGCCATATTATATGCTACCATATAATATCTACATTATATGGTAGCATATAATATGCTACCATATTTATACGGTAAAATTCTGGGAGCCACAATTGCTGGTACTTTGTCGTAAATTAGAGACATTTATTTTTACAGTGCAACTTTCCTCTCACTGACAGGGAGAAGTCTCTCTCCAACTGAATATAATCAACTTAAATAATGTTTTCTTTCTGGATTTGAATATGACTGTGTTGCATTTAAAATAATTGGATTAGCTTAAATTGAGTTTAAACTCAGATTCTGTATGACCTGATATGGATAAAGTATATTGAGATTACATCTGTGGTGAAGTGGGACTATCAAATTAAATTTAATTCAGTTTGAAATTTCAACAGTTTCATATCTGTTTTCTACATCTGCAGAAGTTGCCAGCTTCAAATCCAGGTACAATATCTTTGTTTGGAAATTGATGTAGGTCATAAATCAGTGGGATGATGACTAGAATTGTCAATGACGACTGGGACATGTGGATGCAGAGATCTCCTGTGGGAAACATTTGGGATTGTTACAGCATGGTGAGAAGAGCTGACAAGGGAAAAGAGAGAGGAAAATGATGTGAGTGAGCCGAGGGGAGAATGAGAACTGTTGTTGCGCTTGCTGACACAGGCCAGATCCAATTGAGACACCTACTCAAGGGATGTTGGCAATGCTGCTCTCTCTAGTTTTCATTTAACCACTGACAAACCACCTGAACTCCGTCACCAATCTGCTAAGATCTGGAGAGACTACCGCAGGTGCATTTCTGTGTGACAAAAATTGTCCAGTTGCTTGTGAGGCTTTTTATAGACAGAACAAGGAGATTAGAATCTATGGAAGTAGATTAAGGGCACGGTGTATAGATCCATGAAAAAAATAAACTAACTTCTGACCAAACAGGGAATAAATCACCTGCGGCAGTCTTCGTAGGAACACATGTTATCAGACAGCTTATCCAAATAGCTGATAAGCTCACAGGTTGTTGAATATCCTGGTAAAATCTCTCTATCTAGACTCCCTACCCAAGATGCTGTTGTTTTCCTCTTCCAGCCGTTTAACAGATGGTCCAAGCAACCGTTTGCTAACACCAACCAAATCACACAGCATCATAATGACTGGACACGCTCTCCTTTGTTTTGGCAGCCACTTCCCAATCGGCTTGGCATGAGGAAACCCTGATTGCTGTGATTGCTCCGACTGTGGCTCGCTCTGACG
This sequence comes from Poeciliopsis retropinna, assembly GCA_010277075.1. Taxonomy (NCBI): domain Eukaryota; kingdom Metazoa; phylum Chordata; class Actinopteri; order Cyprinodontiformes; family Poeciliidae; genus Poeciliopsis; species Poeciliopsis retropinna. Next base: position 8,554,525 of record VMRM01000019.1, read on the forward strand.
GCCACAGCAGGAGGGCTAAGGAAAAACAGAGATTTGGATTCTCAAATAAAGAATATTCAGCTAGATGCAGAGTTGGGATGAGGAATGATGCTTCCCTCTGCTTCTCCCCCACATGCCCCCACTTTCCTAATGGCATGCAAATAGCTATTTGCTTAAGTCGGCAGCTCTGAATGTGCACTTCTAAGCAAGGGGCCTTTGAACCGACTGTTACACTGCTGATAATGTGTCGGAAGAACACAGGGAGGGGGACAGATTAAGCCCAGAGAGAAAGAGAGGAAAAATAAAAATAGAGCACAGAGATGGTTTCTGCTGTCTATCTTTTTGCTACATTTTCTGGCCAGATCGCCAGTCTGTCATTAGCAGCCAAGTGTAGCTATCCATAAAACAATTACACACGGACACACAGAGAGAAAGACTGTTCATTTTGATTTTGACATTTACGTAGATCTCCTACAAGACTAAAATGGACCAAAATTTCTCGCCATTATCTGCAGCTGACACCACTTCCACACACACATACGCACAGATACCTGCACAATGCGGCTCCTGACCTTTCGGGCCCTGCCAAGCTCATCGAGGGTTTGCAGTGTTTCATTTGTCAAAGTAATGTCTTTCTCGGAGCGTTGCCAATGTGAGGGAAAACCCGGACGAAGTGGACAAGACACAGCGGTCGATGGCGCTTCAGACAATAGACACATAAAGGGCTCTTTCTTTCTGCATCACCGTTTCAATAAACACTTTTACCAGCTTGTACATTTGACTCTGGGACTTGCTATACAAATTCAAGTCAATTTGATTCCTTTATATTGAATTTGTTCCTCGGTGCTTCTGGATTCAGACAGGAGACGGCAATGATGCCTTTCCTTGCACATCTTCAAATGCCATCTGTTTCCAGGATTCTCGTGGCTGAACAAAGAGCCGGCTTCACAAGAACTTTGTGCAAAAGGGATGCACGCGTTGTTACACAGAGGAAGAAAAACATCAAAGGAACAGTAGACATAAGTCGATGCAATCCCTGCTCGACTACATGAGGCAGGGATACTATGAGAACAAATGAAGGAGCCTCTCTCTGTAACAGCTTTACTGAACGTTGAGACCTGAATTCTGTCGTAATCTGGGATCTTTTTGGATATTTTGCCTTTATGAGAAAAAGGTTTGCTTTTTACGGCTTCCAACTTATACACCACAGCTGCTCACCCTACAGGCCGCTTGATGACAAGTGTCAAACACTCAAAATGATGGGGTCCTTAACTTCCCTAAGAAAAAAATAATGCCAACAACTGCTACAAAGTGCAGTCTTCTCGAAACTAAAACAATATATTTTAAAATCCAACTAGTTTCTGCATCTATCGCGACAGAAACTCATTGAAAACCTTCTTTATTGTTATATTATGTATAATAATGTGTTTATAAATTAATGCTTTCTGGTTCAAAGTGAAAGTAATGTTTGTTGTTTTTTTTCGCTCTCTGGTGTGAGAACATACCCATGAAAGCTTTCACTTTAGCTACTGATTAGGGGCAAGTGAGTCATCCAAGCATCAACTCTCTCATGCAGCAGCAGATCCTAAGAGAGCCTCTTGAACTATTTGAGGCTGGTACAGACTTAAATGCTTCAGGAGAGGGGGTGAGGGGATAAGCTGGAGATAGAGGCTCGAATAAGGTGAGTATTGTGTTATTTTGTTTGTTTTTTCAAGTAATTTAGTCCTTCTTGTAATGTAATGTAATGTAAGTAGTAAAAATTGATTATTAAACATTAATTTCACTTCTAACTTTCTCCAACTAAACCTACCTATGCCAAATACTTTTAAATATATGTTTTTTTTATTCTACTCCCAACAAAAACAACACAATTAGAGGTGCACTGCTATGAAAATCTGAGGCATGATATTTTTGCTGCTGTGATGGCCGATAGCCAAACTTTACCAATATTTTTCATATTTTCCTGCCCTTTGAACTCCATAATAAATACCCACACCACTCATATTGAATCTTTGCTTCAGATAAACTTCCCAACAATCCTGCACTGCAACGCTATCACACGCCCATACAAATACCACATGGCAATGTGCCTCCTGAAACACATACACAAACAGCAGCAAGGTGGAAATAAACATTGGTTAATATTGGCCCAGTGTTACCTATGGGACCGATACTTTATGTTAAAAAATTAGATATATCGGCCGATACCAATGTAAATACTATGCATGGTGCAACTCTAGCCACAACATTTCTAGTCAAAGGGAAATTTTATACCCTAATCTGCATTGCTACACTCAATGGAAACCATCTTAGCACTACTGCAGAAGCTCATATCTCAGTTCTTCTTATCATCAGCTTTAGAGATACAGCCAATCAGCATCAAGGAAAATAGATAGTGCTCCTGGATTGGCTGCTTTGAGAATGCCAGTAGCATGACAAGTAGCACTGCGCCTACCTATTCCAAGTCCCCAAGCTAATTTTCCTTTTAAATATTTCAGCTATGTGCAACAAAGAAAATCTGTTAAAAGGTGAATCTGCAATAGGTTGGACTCCATTGCGTGAAAGCATCATAAACTACAAAAATGCAGAAGTATCAATTCCAAGCACAGTTGTGCTAACTGCTGGAGATGGTAAAGTTAGTTTCTTAATTTTATACAGCAGTTGAAAAACTAGGAATACTTCTCTGTTTTGTTAAGAATCTAATCAGAATTTAATTACTTATACTGATCAATCCTGAACTTGATTAGAGAAAATCAAGCGTGAAAAGATTTCATTATATGGAAAACATTTCCATAGCGTTCTTGGCTTTAGGAACATCTTCAAATAAGACAAGCCCAAAGAAACACAACTGTGAGACCAGGACTGGTATATTCCACCGAATACTAAATGTTTAAATTACAGTTAGCTTTCCCATAAGACAAAAAATTTAAAAAAAGAAAAAAAAATTGATTTCATCTAGTCTTATGATCAGAATTTCATTTATTGTCTTGCCTCATGAGTCGGCTTCATCCTTACCCCTCCACTCTGTTATAATAAAAGGTTTCTGGAAAATGTATTGGATATTCTCAGAATATGACAGAGTACTGGAAAAGAAAGCCTGGTCAGTGCTTCTTTATCACTGCCACAGAAAACACACACACACGCACGCAAGTGGAATTGATGTGTATTTTACTCCACAAAGACTGTGTTTCACCATGAAGAACTGAACCCTCTGACAGAGAGCTCCACTTAACTCTCCCCTTTCCTCACTGCATAATTTCACCGGACTGTGATTGTTTTCAAAAGACAAGTTACGGCTTTCACTGTGGTCTTTTTACACCTTCTCTTTTTATCAGTGCATTTCATCTTTCAGCTGACACCACCCATCTTTTCAATGCATTGGGAGCACTGCATGGCAGCATTCTAGGAACTGTTTTTACCGTACTATTAAATAATTCATGGAAGGCGAGTCTTACTGCTCAGCGTCATTACAACATGTATGTGTTTGTGCTTAGCATTAGTTGTGCCGTGGTGGTGCTGGTGGTGGCGAGGAAGGGGGGATTATTGGCTTAGTGTTTTGGCCAGGTTAAATTGAAACAGGCCTGAAAGGCTCTTAGTGGAGATTACCCTAGGTACTAAAAATAATAATTTTCCTCCTCCCACCCCTACACACACAAGCAAATAGGTCTAGCCAGAGAAGCATCTGATCTTTATATCAGTTACGTAAAGGCACACACGATAATGCAGAAGTTGGCGGCTCCAGTGCGATGACAGGGAATGGTATTCACCGAGGGGGGCATGGGATCAGCTGGGGCAGCAACACCAAACATGCATCAATCAGCAGCAGAGGCCCGCTGGGATCAAGTGTGTGAGGGAACAAGACAGGCAGCCAAACAGCAACCGTCAGACTCAGAGATGTTTCCTTGCTCTTTTTCCAAACATTCTCCAGGGGTTAGGGGATCTTTTTTGTTTTGTGTTTTTTGGCCACATTCAACTCTCTGTTTACTATCTTCTTATTTTTTTCCCTCCAATGCTCTCTTCTTCCTTCCAGCCGTCCTTTCCAGAAGCGACATTTGTGGGCCAGAATATATTTGTTTAGCCTCTGCCGCTCCAAACTTCCCATCAGCCAAGAACAAATGCTTTGCCTCGGGAGCGGGAAGACAGAGAGAATGGAGGGAGAAGGGAGCCCACAGCAGGTTGGGAGCTCTTGTTGTGGAGTGGATCTGACAGACGCTCCGAGATGACACGGGCTTGGACAGCCCACGTCTTGCATCCCTCGCTACTATACATCTGCGCCCATTTGTCTACACTTCCCTCTCATTTGTGCATCCCAAAACAGCATGGCTGCTGGTCTGGAAGCTGGGCTTGACAGTGATGGAGGATTTCCTCCATCAGACAGTGCAAACAATGCATCAGTGCAGTAAAAAACTGCGGGGAACCTGAGATCAGGAAAGTATGGCGTATTCTAATAAGACTCACTTGAGAAAATTATATTATACAGTAGAATATGATAATTCATACACCCTTTTGCTGGAGCGGTGAACTGGTGCGGGTGGCGCACTCTCAAATGTCAGCATAAATTTGCAAAATGAACGCGAGCGGCGTGCAGCAGGGGAGTAGAAGCAGGGACAGGAAGGGGTTTCTGCCGGTTGCATGTGTGTTTTTAGAAGTGTGTGTGTCTTTCAGCTCACAGGAATATGTCGCCAACAAGTGTTTGAGCTAATCTACGTCTGCTTGTCTCTACAACAGAGGCAGGAATGCTGGAGGAAAAAACGTTCATCCCAGCTTGTTCTACCACAACCAGCAAGCTCGGTTAATCAATCCACCCTGGGACAGTTCCATTAAAACCACCTCTAGAAGAAAACACTCTAGGTGTGCATTCTGTATGAATTCACAATATATAGAGCTTGTAGTTAAAGTTCATGCTTAATGTTTCTGCTCTGGACAGTTATTTACAGATGATTGATGATTATTGACCAGACAATGAGAAGTAGGAGGCGACTCATGATGTTCCTGTGTGAAACATGCACTGGAAGAAAGACATGTAAAGCTTTTCAAGTCAAAGTAACTGGCTGGCCACACATTCTGTGTCTAAACTTTAACTGGGCCATTCCATCTCATAATTCCACTTTGTTTTAAGGTATTTTTTGGTAATTCAGGTTGTGCTTAGGGTCGTTGTTCGTCTAGGTGTACCAGATCTTTTTTTTTTTTTTTCCAGTGTTACCCTGTATTTAACTCCATTCATCTTCCCCAAAACTGTAAGCAGTTTACCCTGTCTCTACTGAAAGAAAGCACCAACACATTATGATGCTGCCACCGCCATGTTTCACAGTAGGGATGCTGCGTTCAGGTATCATTCAGGCTGCAGTGCTTGTTTTCTCCCACTCACTGCATTTTTGCATGGAGATCAAAAACAAAAAACAAATCCAATCATATCAGTACGTCAAAATATAGAAAGGGACAACTGCAATGGCAGTCCATCCCTTAGTCAACAGGCACTGGTAAGGAGGAGAGTGCATTGCAAAAACCCATATGATGTATGATATGTAACACAATAATAAATTATTGTGGGTCTTAAGTTTGTTTGAAGTGTTTTGTTAATTTCATTTTATGCTAAATAAAAAAGTAAAAGTTGATTAAAATACTAAAAAAAAGAATGCCTGCTTTCGTAACAGAACAAATGCATAAAATTAAGCAAGTATATGGCTTCTTATACAGGGAACATCCATCCATCCATTATCTGTTCACCCTTGTCCCCACTAGGGACCCACTAGGGACAAGGGTGAACTGTCGTGCACTGTAGCGTTCCAGCAGGTAGCTGGTGCCTATCTCCAGCTGCGTTCCGGGTGCGAGGTGGGATACCCCCTGGACAGGTCGCCAGTCTGTCGCAGGGCAACACAGAGACAAACAACCATACAGACACACACTCACACCTAGGGAGAATTTGGAAAGACCAATTAACCTATCAGTCATGTTTTTGGACTGTGGGAGGAAGCCGGAGAACCTGGAGAGAACCCATGCATGCACAGGGAGAATATGCAAACTCCGTGCAGAAAGACCCCGGGCCGGGAATCAAACTCAGGACCTTCTTGCTGCAAGAACTGTGCCACTGTGCAGCCATACAGGGAACATTGAATGCAAAATGACATCATACAAAACATTTATATTTGCCAAGTGAAGCAAAAATCAAAGGCTACAGATGGTAATAAATTAATAGCCGTCTTCTTAGAGGCCACAGACCTCTCTGAAAAGAGCTGAACTTCCCATCCTATCGGATATTGTTAAATAATCTAAAAGTTGCTTTACTTTCCTTCTCAACTTTAAGCCTGAACTGTTTATTATATCTCTACCAGCACTGCACATCAAAATTTTATACTTTATTTTTGTACCACTTATTCTAACTGGAAGTGTTTTCTTGTGCTATTATTCTCAATTTACTTCACACAAGAATAGTGTTGGTGGTGAATTATTTTACACCACAATTTCGCTTGTAATCTTGTCTTTATATAATTGCAGTCCACTTTTTTGTCCTTTCCCCTAAAACTAAGTGTTTTAGCTTTAACTTTTGGGTGCAGATAATATGGATATGCAGATAAGCAAGACACCTGGAGTGTTATTGAGTGCAGGTATGATGCAAACTGCTTATAACCTCTTAAGAGAACCTTTTTAAAAAATGAACTATCCCTTTAAGCCTGCAAGCTTCTGGGCAATAATGCGCAACTAAACCTAGACAAAGCTTCATAATGCTGTTTGAAAGCTGATCCAATCACACCACATCCTGAGAAAGATATAAATAAGATAATAAAAAACACACCAACATATGTGCACTCACATTTTAACACTCAGTATGGCTAATATCAGAGTAATGCTTTAAGCTTCGACATCTTATTTTACTACTTCCTAAGCTCACAACCTTTTACTTCCAATCCGCAGGCTTTGGGTTTGGTTGGCTAACGTCCAAGCTTCTCCTCGTCCATGTGACTACTTCCCTACCCATCTGTCCCGCTGCCTCTTTGTGTCTCCCTTTCTTTCCCTCCTCTCTTTCTTCCTGCAGGTGGACAGGTGGAGCTCGTCTCTGTGCTCCACCTGTCCATCTATCATCGAAGTACTTCACAAAAGCAACACATGCAGAGGCAGAAAGCATGTAAAAAGATAAGCCAATTTTCCTTCCAAATCATACATGCCAACTCGGAGCCAACAACAGCTGTAAATGCCGTGATCTGCATATGCGGGATGCGGTAGCTGCCGGGAGGCGTCCATCACTGGAATCCAGAAAAGCCCAAACCACGATGGCAGCACATTTCCATCAATCAAAGAGTTGAGGCTGGAAACGAAACCCAAGTAGTGACCTGCAGTTCAAAAAGACGTTAGGTCACACTTCTGGTGCTGTTTTCTTTGGCAGTACATAGGGAACTTGTTGGACTGGCTAGCCCCTTAACAACTGCAGTCAGAAATAGACTGTGGACTTTCGCGGCCGGCTCATTTTGAAGAGGTGTCAAATACACCGGGGCCGAGAGCGATAGCCGCTGTGCGTGTGCGTGTTAAAAGGCAGGGGTGTGGCATATCGTTCCCCACATTTTGTGTTAGGGACAGTTGGGATGATGGCAGGGAATGAAGCAAAAGGCCAGCCAGAGGACAGCTTGTGATCAGAGGACACACGCTGCTTTCAGAACACAACCACACATGTACACAGATAGAAAGACTGGTGAAGGCACTCTTCAGTGGATTTTAAAAAAATGACTGCAGAAAATGTCCATTGCTCCCTTTAAATTTTTTTTTTTGCCTGGTTCTAACTTTCCAAACCTTCTTTACTCATTTACTACAATGCTGCATCAAACCTCGCGCTGAATCAAATACCCAGGTGCCATAGGTAACAGCAGGTGTTTGTCTTTCCCTCAAAGCTGCAAATCATTTCAACAGCTGACTAGCTGAACTGGTGAATGCAGGTTCACAGATCCAAGGAGCAGATTGTTTTGATGGGGATATTTAAAAGAGGGGGCCCCAGTGTGACAGCTGTACCCAGCTGCTACACATGTTGCTCCAAAACAGCCCTGATAATCTGCTACCTGCTGGAATGCTACACTGCACGACACACACAAGAGAGGCAGAGATGGAATGTAAGTAAAGGACCCCTCTTGAAGTTCTTTTGCAGTATGAGCATTTATTAACACTTTCTCTAAATCTTCAACTTTTCTTTGCATGTTTCTCTCCTCCGTGCAGAGGCCAATGTGGAGGAGGCGCAGGAAGTGCAGCTGCTGCCCCAGCTCTCTGATTCCTGCCAAGTAGCAAACTTTCCTCTGTCAGATTAAATAGGATTAGCCGGCCCTGGTGTATGATGAACTCAAAGCTTCATATGGTGACTTGTAACTCTCCAAATATGCAGGGGGGCAAGGGGGTTAAGAAAATGTATTACTTGACTTGCAACCCCTTTTCACAATATCCCTTGAACTTATTTACACTGTCTCATGGTATGACCAAAACAGTTTTGTATTTTATTGAGACTGAATGAGATAAACCACAACAAAGTAGCATTTGGTATTAGTACTCAGCCTCTGAGTTAATACTTTGTAGAGCCACCATCTGTGCTTTGGGATACATCTCTGCCACTTTTGCACATCTAAAAACAGAATTTTGGGTATTTTCTTTTTTATTAAAATAGATTATTTAGAATGGATGGAGAGTGTCTGCATGCACAACTTTTAAACCATGCCACAAACCGCTCCATCGTTCCTCTGGCTGCATGTTTAGAGTTGTCCTGCTGATTGGTGAACGTCTGGCTCAAGTCTTTTGCAGACAAGTTGATCCTTCTTCGTCTTTCTCCAAAATGTTCTTCCTCTCTTAGATCGCAGTTAGATGACTTCTTAAGCCAGTTGGCTTCACTAAATTTTAATTTAAGAAATCAGATCAAAGGTAGTTGAAAATAAAATGGTTCATGTACCATTTTTCTATAATTTCATAACCATACATTATTCTGTGATCTGGTACAAATCTGACAAAATGCATAAAATGTTTGTGACACAAAAACAAAACATAAGTTCTTTTGTTTGGACTGCTGAGGGTGTGAAACACATCAATGCAATTTGCCTGGTTTACATGGGGCAAAAATCCCATGCGCTGATGTATGTTACCATGTGCACAAAAGTGCACAGATTCAGCCTCTCATCCCAACTTCAGGCTCAGAGCAAATTTCTCTCATCAGGGGATGCAAAATTCCATTGTGTGTAAAAATGACACACATACTCACACAGGCACATGTATACTCTCTCATTGGTATTTTTATCCATCCCCAGAGCCACTCGGTGGCTGCTAGCCATATCACTCTACAGACTACAGAGCAGCCATAGTCACACTAGCTAGTACTTAAGATCCTCCCGCCCCCTGTTTGGGGTAGTCTACAGCAAGAGAATGCCAGGTGATATATAGAGCCAAACATGGAAAGAATTTAGTCTGTTATCAACTGCTGCCTGCAAGACCACCGAGGACACGCGTGCACATTCACACAGAGACAAAACACACAACAGAGACCCTGGAAACGTGACCACATGATGGGGTCCATAGGAGCGCACATGCACTGGCTCCTCACACAGGGTTTTTCCTCCTGAGGCGAGGCTAAAGCATCCAATCTCAGTCTTTCTTGTCTATCTCTGGCACTGATAAAGGTTTATAATGAACTGGGGACTACAACTCAGTCCCCAAGACTGATGGCTTTATGGCCCTGGCCAGATCATCACCCTCTGTGGACTTTTGTTTGCCACCGGGCAAGAACAGCAAGAGAGTCAGAAGGAGAGAAAGGGGGCAAAGATTAAAGGTTTATAATCCAACCTTTGAGAAGTATTTTGCAATACTCTCCGTTCCTATGTCCACTGTTTACTACGGACACGTTTTCTCAGATCTGTGCCGCATTACTAGGTTCGGGCTGAAATGAATGCAGAAAGTTGATAAGGGAGCCTACCGTCGCGGCCAGGAGCCAAACTAGAGGACAAAGGTCCTCCTGGGCTTTATCTTCTTCTTCCTTATCATTTGTACTCTAATGTAAAATTGTGTTTGTAAACTAGTAACAGTGGAACAATTTGTTTGGGTTGTATTCAAGAATATGATAAACTGTTCTGGTGGGGGTGTGGGGATTATTCCATCCTGCTGCAAGTACAAATACGCTTCACACTGCCATAAAGCATAGTGTGACCACAGAAACTTCTGTGGTCGCATGTAAAATGATTCAGAAGTGACTAAATATTTCTCATTAAAGTGACATCTGTCTCATGTTATCTAGTTGCTGTCAGAATGTGACTTTTTCTCATGAAATGTGTGCAAGTTAGTATTTTTATCCCTGGATATAAAGTTGAAGTTTTAGAGTTGACTTCATATTGCAATATTGCCAGGGACTCTAATATCCAAAAACTGTCAGCATAAAAAAAACGCTTCTCGTCAGGCTGGCCAGCAACACTCAGTTACAAAAGAATCGCAGAAGCTATCAGTACTTTCTAATTGTTTAAAGGGCAAAATTTTAGATGTTTAAAGGGAAAAAACAATTTTTAAATGTATATTTTGTATTCCTCTCAGAGCTTTGCAGCTCATTAACAATTAGCATCTGACAAACGACAGTTCTCCTTCAAAAGAGTAGTCCTTGGCATGCCCTGTTGAACTGACAGAATCGACTAGTAGAAATGTGTCTTCGGGTTAACAGACATAACTAAAAAGAACCTAAAAAATAATCAAAGAAGTGTCTGACAGTGGGCCCCTGCCTATTTATTGTTCCGTATCTGCAAATTGATGTTATTGTGGATGTTTCTCTGGAACATAGCTTAAAATCATTTGTGAAAATGTCACCTATTCAATCATTTTTTTAAAATAATATTGTAGAGAAAATGTAGCTGGGACGGTCAAACACCTGGGTGCAGTTGAATTCTATTCTATTCTATTATTAAAACATACTAGGGTATATTTGGTGTTTGAAATAGCAAGCATTTTTGGAGAGGGTCTCAAAAAATTCAAGGTTGTGGTCTCTAAATCCCATAATATTCGCTGGGCATACCGGGGGGATTTGTGGACTTCAGCCATGCAAAAAAATAGCTTAAATTTTACTGTGCCTACAAGCTTTGTATTTGTGCCAATATTTTTGGCATTCATAAGAAAAAAAAAACTATGGACAGTATGTAAATATAGTTAAAATAACTGAGCTGGCTAACAGTTGGCTAATGATGATAAAGTTAGCATCCTATTCGAATGTATTACTCCTTCAGTTGCTATGTTGTATTGACAGAGTCCATTAATAATTATTGCAGATCAACATTTACATTTCAGTTACAAAAGAGACCTCTGCCACCTGAAAATTATTTTGGGGAGATATTGGGGATTTTTGGCAAATTATGACCAGATGCTAAAGTTAGCATCTGCTTCTTAGCTTCCTTTTGGCTCCAGTTTAAATGGTTCCTGTACAGGATTTAAAGATTCTAGACGGCATTTCATCATTTTTAGTTCAAAATCGAAAATACTTAAACTGATCACACTGGAACTGCATCATTCTCCACCATAAAGAGCTCCTGTAAAACTTTTTTATGTTGTAAGTCTACTGTTAATATAAACTTTTTTAAATTACCATCTTGCATTAACTGAGAGTAGAATAAAACTGCAAAATAATACCTGTCAAATCTGCAAAGCTTACAAATTACTAACAACAGTTTAGGATTTGTGAGAGGTTTTAACTATTTGTGAGAAAATGGATTCTTAGTTTTCCTCAAAATATTACAAATATCTAGCGATATTGAAGACAGTATTATGTAATGTGTTGTCTCTTCAGCATGATGCATCGTTACCACCCCCACACTGTGTTATAGCAAACAATAAGCTGGCCTGAAACAGGTCAATAAGGTCAATTTACCTCAAAAAGATTAGACGCTTCATTCCCATACTGAGAGGAAATGATCTCTGATTGGTCGCTGTACCATTTAAGGCCACCCAGAAAGCTGTCGGCATCCAAGTCGCTGACATCCAGCTCTGAGAGGTCAAGTTCAGGAAGGTCTGGGCAGAGGGGCTGGTCTTCACCAACCAAGGCAGCGCACTAGAGAAAAACAGAAACAGCAAAGATGTTTAGGGAGATAGGAAAAAAAAGCCACAATATTTGATTCAACTTGGGAAACATCTTTGCAATATTGACAGGAGAAAAAAATGTCTTCTAGCACCTGCAATTGAAGAATTGTTGACTTAAAACACAGAGTATAAAATATTCCACAAAAACAACTTATCCCACTGGAATTTGTATTATTCACCACTCCCCTTGCCTCTGTCTCTTTCAGGTGCTCTTCGAAGCCATAATTAATCAATAACTTTTCTCACAATTACTCCATTTGTTATTAACAGACCTGCTACTACAGTGCTGTGTTTTTTTTTTTTTTTTTTTCAGGAGTCTGCAACCTGTTTCCATTTAGCTCCTCTCCACCTCCAGTACACTGCGTACACTGGAGAGGCCGTGGCCTCCCGGCTACTAAATGCTGCCTGTTGACATTTTGTTATTCACCAGCTTCTTTTATGTAATCTAGCCAATGTGTATCCTGTTTGTAGCAGCTGTTCCTGCTTCCTGGGTGCACAAATTATCAAGTCTAGCCCCTGCTGCAGACTGGAGCAAGACAGGTGTCTCTGTGAGTGAAACTAACGGAGGCTGGCTCTTTTATCACAGAAAAATACACATTGATTTAAATCTTTGAGAGGAAGAATTTAAACGGCTTAATATCCCATACTCCAAGGAATTGTTTTGGCACCCTGAAATGCAAATCCAAACCTGGGGGGAGGAAAAAAAAGTTATCTTGCTACTGTCGTGGATGTTTATTTCTTAGCCAAACACACGTTAGACGTTTATGAACGCCACAGGGAGGGGTTGGGAGAAATACAAGACAGACATCCTCAGGCAAAGCCGTAATGGGTGTTTGTCCCCTGCAGAGAGGGTGTTGGGTTCGGATCAGGGGCAAAAGCTGAGACGGGGAGGGATGCTGTGCCAAGTAGGAAAACCCGTCCAGATCTCGATGTCACAGTTCGTATTTCCACTGGAATTCGCCAACAGTCGCGACTGTGATCAGACGACTGTCATGGTGCAAAATGCAACAGAGAGGTGTAACAGATTCACTGCGCCACCACCACTCATCACCTTTACGTGATCCGGCGAGCAAAAAAAAAAGAAAAAAGGGGCGGAGAGGGGCAGTAAATCGCAACCAAACTGTTCAGATATTCAGAGAGTGGACGTCCTGTACTTGAATTATCTCACGCACGTCTTGGTAAACTAATGAAATAGCGCCGCCAGCCAGGCGATCAGGATGCACCACGGCGCTCCAGCGGATTTTTACGCACGCACCGCGCATGAAAACACCTGCTCGGGTGATTATTAGAGGAAGTAGGCAGCCTGGAGAACAAGCTTTTAAGGTGGACACATCGCACAGAATCGATGGAAATGAAGTTTTTGAAGAAGCCTGTACACTGTCGCAGTCCAAATCAGAAACTCTCTTGAAGCATACCTGAAGTAAAGTGCTGTCGCGCACTTCCTTTTTTCCCTTATATTAAATTTTAAAACCCATAACAGTAATATAAATTAGAAGCCAGGATGCAGCTATGGCCGAATTAAAAAAAAAATAAAAAAATAAAAATATTTCAAATCAATGAGCCAGATGTCAGCTTAAGTAAAAAAAAAAAATAATATATAAAAATCAAGGAATCAGGAAAATTTGATCAATAAATATTTTTCCTTTATCATTTGCTAGGCGAAAAATGAGCGCTGAAATAAAAAGGCGAAACACAGTTTAGGATTAAGTATAAAACCATCGACTCTGGATGTTGTCGTTAAAAACGTTGATGCTCCTGCCAGATCGCGTTGCTTCTCTGGTTTGGAAAGAAAAAAAAAACCCTTCAAAAACAAAACTATCCCAACTGCGAGGCACATCATGAGATTATCACCGCCAGCGGATTTCATCTGTCAAACGACAAATACCTGACTCTGAGACATTTCAGTCATTTCGAAATGAATAAGCCTCCCTTCTCTTTGCACCCAGAGCGCGTTCCGTCCGCGGCTGGAAAGAGACTCTCCGTCAGTTTTGCAAGCGCAGATCCTGTAAGGAGGTATCCTGAACAAACAAACAACAAAAAAAGACCCTTCGAGCCCGCCTGACAGCCTCTACATGTTTAACTGAGGTGGAAAGCAACACTCCGCACGTCATATATTCCCTTGCTGTAAATCCCTTGCATCCTCAACCGCCGCGTCCAGACGCGCGCGCTACACCGGCACCACTGGAAGAGGGAGAGTAGGAGGAGGAGAGACTTGTCCATCGTTCCAGGTGGGAAAAAAAAAAAACCTCCAGAGGGCTAGAAGGATGTGAAAGGAGGATTTTTTTTTTTTTTTTTTTAAGATGCGCTCACCTCTAATTCTGTCCACACCGAGTCCTGGTTACACCTGTCCCACGCCATCCAGAATCACTGAATGACGCTCCGAAAAACAAAACCCAAAAAGGAAAAATTAAAAAAAAAAGAGGGGGAAAAAAAAACAAAACCAAGTAAAAAAAGAAATCCACACACGCTTCCCACTCGCTCTCACACAGGCAACTGCTGCCCCTCGCCGAGAATGAACCGAGGGCACCTGTCTTACAACTGCTTTCCATCACATGACAAAGCTATTAAAAGTAGGCAGGGGAGTGACTCCGCTTCCACTCCACTCCACTCGCCGGTGACGCGCGGCGAGCGGGCGGAGTCTGGCAGCGCAACATAGTAAAATGTTGCACTGCAAAAAATGTCCACCGGAAAACCAGATCATGATCTCTGACACTAAATCCTATATCAGAATATTAAATAAATAAATAAATTTAAAAAAAAAAACAAATTTTAAAAAATGTATGGACACTTAAGAAGGTCAAATTTTTACGAGACTAATAAATAAGTAAATAAATAGTAATAATAATAATAATAATAATAAATTAACTAAAATATTACCAACAGAATAGTTTATTTGCTTTTATTTATTACTATATTCCTATCATCTTAACCTGTTATTTTCAGAGGGATTATATCAATTATTAAGAGGTAAACTACTTGTGTTGTGCTGAGGATGAGTATAATGGTAGTGGCAGCAGCATGCTGTGGGGATGACTACAGAATCATTCCCACAGCATGCTCCTGCCACCGTCACCAAAGTTCAAATGCGTTTCAAACTTGAGACTTTTTAGATATTTTGGCTCATTTCAAATATCTACAAAGGTTGCCTAGAAATAACTCTATATTTTTCATAAGTTCAAACTTAAACTCCATACAACACCAACAGCTGTAAAACCTCATGACATTTTTTAACGGCTGAGTAACATATGTGCATGAAATGGAGTCTTGAATCCGTCATTTACTGATGGCAAAGCTTGGTGTTTTCATTGTTTTATTTTTTCTTAAATTAAACTGACAAAAGCAGTAGAAATGTAATCTTGGCACCAAGAGTATTTAGACGGAGGTTTTGTGTTCACATTCATCCTTTCATTTGTTTTTTATCTTATCCCAATAAAAAGTTGTTGCAAAGGTAACTCCACAAATTTCAAAAAGTAAACATCTAAAATATCCCTTTTACTATGTATGCCTTTATTTCTCACACATAAAAACATGGAAAGTTTCCCAAATTATAGGCCATTTTTTCAAATTTTACCCTCAGATATGTCCAAATGTTTATTTCGTTTTGGAAACGAAACAGATAAATAAAGTTTGCTCCATTCTCAGTTTTCTTTTTCCTTCCATTCTATCAGAATAACAAAGAGCACCAAAAACTAATTTCACTTTTTTTTTTTCAATTTTCAACATTGTGGGGAAACCCAATAGACTGTGCGTCTTAACTGAAGTCCAACCACTGAGGTAAGCTACCTATAGTTATATAGGTCAACAAAATACTTAAACTATTGTTTTTTTTTTCTTCATTTTTAATCTTTTTTTAAATTATGAACTGGTTTTAAATTCAGAAAATTCCTATTCTTTAACAACTAAGAGGAGTTTTCTTCTCTGAGCTAGTTCCTAATTACCTCCAGCCGTCCCTTTAAATTTAAATACCAATGTTTGGGGTGGGGAGAAATCACATCAGATAAAACAGTTGTTTTTAGGCATGCATTCCTTTTCTACATAGAGACTATGAAAAAAAGAACAGGTGGCAGTATGTGCCTTGTATATACTGTCAACAGGATGTTGTATATGCAACACCACCACTACAGAGAATAAAAACAGAAGCTTTGTGGATATTTTAAACAGAGGTGGTTTTCTGTTAGGGAGCGGACTGACAGGTATACAGCTGGTATGATAGACTCACCTTCGCTGCTGCATTTGTGCCATTTAAGGCTTTTTTTCTGAGCAATTCTATTAACAAAGCTGAGTTTTTAAACCAATAGGGCTTTTTTGAAATAATGACTGTCATTGTGTCTGTTTGGACTACGTTTTTCAAGAAACACCCAAGCTATATTCAAACAATACATTCCTGTAATAAGAGACTCACTCTGAGGAATATGCGAACCCCAATCCAATTTTTACTCTTGTAAGCCTATTAAGTCCACCTGAGCATGCAAAAGAGCAATTGTCTCCCTAAATTGGTGAACCACATACAGTAAGTCTCATTAAACACTAAATTGCACAGAAGCCCATAAAAAGGTTGTGCGGCTGGAAATGTAAATTGTTCGGCTTGTGCGAGAACCAGACAGTGTGAGGTAAGGGTGTTACAGTTTATGGACACCTCGGGGCATTTGTAGCATTAAATCTATACATCTGCCCAGGGCCCAGAGATATGCCACCCAGAACCTGAGGCAAAAAAAGAAAAAAAGCCCTGATCGGAGCAGGTGGCGTGTGCAGTGACCTCACAGAGTCCAGATGGACCAGGGTGGCAAAGATAGCAATATAGGAGTGACATGGGCATCACACGGAGCTTCTTGGTAGGTTGCTTTGTGACTGCAGCAGAGATAAAACACTAAATAACATTATGTTGAGGTTAATCTTTGATGAAAAACACTGTTAGCAATCTCCTTCTGTAAGTGAAGCATGAATGCAGGTAAAGCAGCCAGAAAGGGAGACTTTATGGCAGTATTTTGATGACAGACATGACGGGGCGTAAAGGGGGAGGGGGGACTTGGCACCAAGTTTATGCTCATAAATGAAATATCTGTCTCCTAAAGCGGCATGTAATTTACAGTTTTACTGCATATCTGATTGTCCTCTTCATACCAATTAAGACAACAGAAGCTAAAGATAGATAGCATGTTATGATTCCCTCTTTTGAACAGGCTTCTTTTTCCCACTAAAAACACTTTCCTGCTGCAGGGTACCTTTTCATGTATTCAGAGGCAGAGATTTGAAGATACAGGAATCATTTTTTAAAATGGAAATGAAGGGGAGCAGGAGAGAGGTGGCGATCTACAGCCTCAAGAAAGAGCAGGTTTAGAAATGCTTTTGTTTTATGGTGTGTTTCTGGTGTGCAGTTCTTATTCATGTTTTTTAGAATAATATTCTAATATCAGATTGTTTGTTGAGAGTTGCCAGATGTTCTGCAGCTCCTGGTCTTCCCATTGGCTCTCACTCGCTGAACAGAAGCATCGCTTCTTCATGATTATACCACCACCATGCATCACAATGGGGATGGTCTTTTCAAGATGATGCGCCTGTGTACTATATGTGACTTGTGGGGCGAACAGAAAACATGGGTTATTCTCTGTGTAATGGGTTCTCCCACCTGATTTGTGGATAGTTGCAGCTTTTCTTGGCTCTGAAGAATTCTCTTCTACGCAGATCAAAACCTACTTCAAAATTATGAACTCGCTTGTGGTGGTCTGTCATGTTAAAGTCCCAATAAATAAATCATTGAATATTTTGATTGTATCATGAAAAAATTTAGAAAAAGGTTTGTAGAGAGAATAGCAGAAACGAGGCTCAACATCCAGAGTATCAAGCGCCCAAAGCGCCGCAAGTTTCAGGGCCAGTTCGATCAATTTAAAGAAAATCAGCCTTGGGTCTTGATTTCACACAACCGTTGCATTTAACCGCTAGTTTAGATATCTCCTCTTCATGAGAGTGAATCTATGGGACAGAATGTGAAAATTTATTCGCACTCGTTACTCGCATAGCATGTTGCCTTCTTTTAGGGTGGTCCAAACTCTTCCATCCCCCCTCTAGACCTCTGAATGTTGCAAATTGTCTAACATAACCTTGAAAGTACAGCTCAAACAGACACATTAGAGAGTTAATAAATTAAAAGAGACACTGACAAATTGTAAAACGCCTCTAAACTCGAAAATAAAGCAATACGACAACTGTCGGGTCGGAAGTGCCGACATTTACAGGGCCTTGTAAAGCTCTTGATGATTAAACCGTTTCTAAAGAGAGTTATTTGACAAGTGGAGTTCTCCAAGCCAAAATGGGGCTAATCCACAGATAATTATCTCCATTTGAATATTCAGTGTGGCCTGACTCATGGCACAGAGCTTCCTATTTGCATTTCTGGTCTTATTGAATCTGATATTAACATATCTATTAAAAGAGCCAAATTTGCATCGATCTTGGTTTCTTTTCGAAGCCAAACAGGGCGTCTGTTTTGACACTCCATCCATTCTTGGGAGACGGTGTCTTGTTTTTGCCTTTCGCTGTTAAGTGTGTCGCCGGCCCTCAGAGAGCGAGCTGCTGCTGCGCGCCGTGTGTGGGGCGGTGATTCATATCACTTTGTTGCATGTCATTGCTCCCAACAGAATCCATCCTAGCATCTGGCCATTTTAATACACGGTGGCTGGATTCATGAGAATTAATTGAGGGCAGAGGTAAAGCGGAGTGCCGCATCTATCTACGTATCCTTCAGGACTTTAATAGGACAGCTTATGCTTCGTTGTCTGGGCAGCCTTTTGATGTGCTTTCAGATCTATGGCGCTTGGGTCATTTTTCCACTTGATATGTCATATTGTTTTCGCCCTGTTAAGGGACAGTGGAGGAAGTGGTTGAATTTCACAGTGGTCTCATGCTCTGCAGTAGCACAGGATGTAATGCCATACAGGACTAGCTCCAGGAAGTAGAAATGGACACACTCTGCAAGTAAGCAGTTTTAGAGGCGGGTCAGATGGTGTCACAAGTTTGTGGAGTTTTTCTTCCCCCACCCCAACATTGAAACTCTGATGTGTATGTACGCATACTAGAAAATATGTATTTTACAGAGAACTTTATTCATTTCCATTGAACTTTCCCACACATTCTTGCAAATCAGAGCAAAAATTCTGAAAAGTGTGGCTTGCATGTGTGTGCAAGTGTTGTACTTTTTCTATAAATGCCTACAGATAAACTCTGGAGTTAATGTGTTTCCCTTCAGAAATCACATTACTGGTAAACAGTGTGTAATGTAGTCTGGTATCAAACTCACATTCCTGTGGGAGAAATTTAGTGCACAAACAGTATCATAAAGAAAGAGGAGCAAACCAGGACAATGATAAGGTTGTGAAGAAGTTTGAAGTGGGGTTCAAATGCAGCCTGCCAAGACATCCACTCAGACTGGTACGGTGGGTATAGAGAACACTAATTAAAGAAGGAGTTACACTGTAGAGATTCACAGTTTAGGTGGGAAGAAACTATTAGCCATGTACTGCACAAAAACACCTTTATGTAATAGTGGGAAGAAGACAGTTATTGTTGAAAGAAAGCCATTAGAGGTCGTATTGATAGCTTGCAACAAGCATGCAGGTGGCACAACCACTGTGTTGAAAACAGGGTTCTGGTCAGATGAGACCAACGTAGAATAGAAGATGTTAGATGCTAATTGTGGTAAAAGAAACACGCCATTAAAGCAGCTTTATGCTGTACCGATATTCATCTTCAGAAAGTATAGAGAAGCTAGAGTTAAAGATAAGATAACCCTAAACATTGGAAAAGCTTAACATTGTGTGGTAGAATGGCCCTGTCAAAGTCCAAAGCTAAAACGGATCTTAACATAACATTCAGTGTTCAGTTTGACTGGATTTGAGCTATTTTGCAAAGACGAGGGCAAAGATTAAATCTCTAAACATGACAAACTGATAGGAACATAGCCCGGTATCCGTAATTGAACAAAGTATTGATCTAGGGAGGCTGAATCCAATTTAATGCAACACTTTCCAGGTTTTTATTTGTGTTTATCTGAAAATCACTGAAAAATATCCCGGCTATAATGCAAATAAAAATCTAAAAATATTTAGGCACATGAGGTTTGGCTTGACTGCAGACCCATTAGAGATAAGCGACTTTACGATCCACGCAAATGCTTGTGGTTTACATACAGTGAGCCGGTGAGTTTTCCCTCCTTAAGGATTTCACATCTTCTCTCTTTGTTGTGCCCTTCAGAGAAGGCATCGCTTTGCTGCCCTTCGTGCAAAAGCGTGTAATCCTTTCCATCAATGAACTCCACTGTGTCATTTAGCCGCTCCCAGGATGGCGGCTGCTTTCCCCACGGAGAGTCCAGCCCACATTATTAAGGCAAATGGCATGAAGAGGCTAGGGCTAGTTAGCCATGGCAGAGACTTGCAATTTAAAATAGCATCAGCCTCATGTGGTGACTGGTAAACACAAGAGAAAAAAAAAAAGGCCTGAGGGTGGAACACAGGAACACCCTCTCCTTTCCTGAGCGCCAGTTCTGTTTTGGTAGACCTGGGGTAAATGTGTTTGGCCCTCCCCAGATACAGTCGAAAAATATCACCCAGTGCAGCGAGCTGTAGTGTCCCCCCTGGGCTGGGTGTTGGAGGGACTGTTATTAGGGCTTGTTTAAGATCACCAGCAATTCATGGAAAATGCATGTGAAAAGTGGTGCTGGAAAGAGGGGGAATTGAGAGTGCACATATGTCTTTGGGAACCTGGCAGAGCTAAACATGCGCTCTGGGCACGGGCTTCTGAGAGACTTTTTGTTTTGCCTGGGTATAGCACTCACAAGGAATATTAAAATTTATGGGCCATGAGGATTTGGGTTGCAAACACACACATGCTTTCTCACGCTTGTTGATTTGAAATGCTGCAAGACTCAACTTTAAAACTGTTGTAAAACATTGAACTAATGTCATAACATTGTTATTGGAGGAAATGTGGAGCAATATTTAGTAGAGGGGTTGCAGTAAAGGCATGGTTTATATTCTTTTGATATTTGGGTTTTGTGGGGTAGTTTTATGTCACCATTATCTTACATTCATTAGGGATAGCTTGTCTTCAGTCTGCTTATAGTTAGCAAAAGACTAAGATCTTCTTCCCCCCAGAAGATCTTAGTAATCTAAGAGGTTTAAAGCTTTTTACTCTGAATCTGACTGAACATATAGTACATTGCAACATGCTTTGGATGAAACATCAAAACTGCTTGGTGTTATATTAACCCATCAGTCTGTTGATGTGCAATGCGGTTGAAATTTATATAACATTGTATTTAGATTACTCAGATCTCAATCTGAATTAGGTTGAGTTTGACCCACCCATCTACAATCTCTCTGATTCTTTAAACTGAAATATTTCTAGTGGCTAAGATAGAGTACTCACTATAACTGCACCACAGAAGTTCGTGAGAAAAAAAAAATCCATATTACTCCCTATTATTTTTCAACAGAAATTGCACATTGTTGACTCTATTGCTTGTCCTCATATAAAATTTTCTATATAGCACTTTTAATGTTTAATATTAACGGAACTTAACCACAAGAAAAAACTTTTTTTTAGCAAAACAAAGTATTCTGATCAACTGAATATTAATTTACAACAAATAAACAAGTATCTAACTTAAATAATTTTCAAAGTCTGGATAAGTATGGGGGAAGAAAACCATCCGTCTATCCATTCATACATACTAACAGATAATTATAGAGGGTCAAACATCTGTCCATTTAGTCCACCGACTATTTATCCTTGCCAGAAGGATGGACAAACATTTGACTTACTGAATAGTGAACTGTATACTTTCAAATCTAAACCCAGACAACTTTTAATGTTTGTATCCAAAAATATCCGGGATGTGTAAGAACCCCGTAGACAGACACAGCTTGATTATTTTCACTAAAACATAACCAGCATGTGAAAATGCACATTTAAACAACTCACAAAAAATAAAAATTAAAACATTTTTCTGCTGATTTTTACCAAAGGAATGGAAATTAACTCAGAGATGTAAAAAGAAAAGAAAAAAAAAAGAAACTTCATTACTGAGATCTCATTGCTAACCAGAGGCAAAATTAGGTACATTTCTTTTCAAACTGCACAAACCTCCTGCGAGTCACAAGAAGGGCCCAAAGCACAGCAGATGTTGCTGGAGCTCTAAAATAATAGAGGCAGGCCTGAATACCTTGACAGTGCAGTCCTTATGTACTCTTCTCACTAGAAGAGCGCCAGGAAAGAATTAGGTCAGCTAAAGTGCATTGTGCCTGGTGGAACTCCATGTTAAAACAGCATCACAGGAGAGTGGAAGAGGGAGCGGGATTGGTGTGTGGAGGGGGACAGTGTTGGGTGTCACACAGGTACAAATTTCTGGAGCAGCACGTTTCTTTTTTTTTTTTTTTTTTTGTCTTGTATCATGAAAACGTGAGCAGAAACATTTACACCCCTGAGTCCAGATTGCAGTCTAATTATTTTCAGCAATGAAAAGGAAAAGTGGAATAAGAGCGAGAAAGGGAGAGATGGGGAGGTGAGGGGGGAGGAATGCATGCGAATTGCAATTCTCTCATACAGGCTGCATACAGGGTGCATAACCACAAGCCTGAAAAAAATCCTTACAGCACAATAAAACTGATTGTATCATCACCTTTTTTCCCCTTACAGGCGGCATTTCTACTACTCTTCACATCACTTCTAAAAGGAGCATGTACTGCTGAAGTACACTGTGATGGAGAGGGGAGGGGGGAAAGGGAAAAAAAAGCAGGACAGGGATGAGAGGGAAAGAGAAGGAGCAGTCAATACCCATTTTTGCCAAGACATGCCAGTAAAAAAGAGCAAAGAGACAAAAGGAGCAGATGGATGGAGATGGAGCTAATGCTGAAAGAGAGTGTGACAGTCTGTAACAAAAGCCAGAGCGAGCTGCTGGGAGTGATGGAAAGAGTCGAACAAAGATGAGGCATGAATTAGGCGCGGATATGGAAGCAAGGGGGAAGGAAGACGGGAGGCTGAGCGCATTAAGGAGTTATCAGGGATGGGAAGTGTTGACTTTAACAAAAAAATGGGGTCGGGAAAACCGTGAGGCTGCAGCGACCACCTCGTAAGCCTGTTACCCCGATAAACCAACGTCTTTCTGACATGGAGCCACTGCCAGACTTCCAGCGCCAGCCCAACCACATCCTCTATCTGAGTTTTAATCTCATTGTTGCCACCTTTCCAGTCCCCCCACACGGGCCTGTTATGGTCGGAGATTTTTCTGCTTACGATGGGGATCTGCTATGCGTGTGATGTGTAGTATTTGCTTTCAGGAAAGTCGGCATTTTTACTTCCAGGTCGTCTCGGTGCCAACACAAACTCATTGCCCTCTGTCTGACTATCATGTTTATGAGAACAAAACGGGCGCGCTCTTGCTGGTTCCAATGCAGCAGCAAAAAGCTGTCTTTATATTTAAAACTTTTATAACTAAATATGATAACCAAATAGCAGACAATTTCTGGTTTCTGCTATCAAGATGCGCTGAGGTTTTAAAAAGTTATCCTTCCATAAATGAGGTGCAAGATGTGCTTTTTCGAGGAAAATGTACCCTCGCTGTTACTGCACACTGCTTCTCAACTGGAATAAAGGAAACTGCTACACTGGCTTATAGGTGACGTATTAAAACAAAACAAAAAAAAAATAGTATCATCATGCTGTTCCTACAGTTTAAAGTCCTTTTAGTGAGAAAAGCTAGAGATAATCCATCAGGCAACTGTGGCTTTATCTGGTTATGTGAAACATTGAATCTCTTTCAGTTTGCAAAACTTTAGCAGACACGGTGTGGAGACAAGAGCAGACACCTATAAAGGTTTTAAAACTACAACTCAGCTTGCTAGACTCACAGGTTGGGTATGTAAAGAACAAAACATATAGTGCTCAGCTTGAAAAGCACTGTTGCTTAAAAAAAAAAATCACAAAATTTTGTTCTATCATTAATATTTTTGGATTGTCTATCAAAATAAAGCAAAAGATAACATTACATTAACTTCAATAAACAAAAATTACAAAGAAATAAATAGAAAACCCAAAACAATTAAAATATCTGTCATTTAATCTAAATGAATAAAATTTAAATTACAAGCATCTAGACAGTATTTCGCCAACTTAGTAACAATGACCATAAGAGAATTAAATAAAACAAAGAAAATTAGTAATTCTTAGCCTCGACTCAAAGCCAGACTTGTTAGATACATATTTTTCTCTCTTAAAATAACAGCTGATGTTTCACATTTTGTATCACTACCATATTTTTTACTTCAGGTAATAAATACATTAAGAATCTCAGACTAGTACATGCCAACCTAACAGCATGAAAGTGTAGGTAAACATATCTTCGATTGTGCTGAGCAGCAATGCTGGCTTTTCCTAGTGAGTAGGCAACTTTATTGTTTCTGGCAGACGTCTTTCTTCCAGTCAAATGTGTTGAGCCTCAAGCAATTTCCACTATCTGGAGTCCAAGGTAAATTCCCAAACTTATTTTACTCTTCAACAATCTGTAGCTGAAATCTAGTGCAGGTTGGACCGTGAGAAAGTTGCTAAACTCAATCAGCAGTCTCGGTTTCCGCAGCCTTCTCCTTGCTCCTTTCCCTGATCCCTTGTTGTTGTGCGTTTTAAAGGTGCTGTGTGTCCGCTGGGACTGCCATCACTGCTGCAATAAACAGGATTAATCAGCGCTGGCGTTGGCCACTTTGGTCCAGATGACGCGTGTAATTAAGAAGTAATTGGCATGTCATCTGTACATGAGGAAATATAACACGCGCCAACCAGATGCAGGCCCCTACAACAAGTGCCGTACCAACGACCGTGTCCTCACAGGCCTTTTATTCATTTATTTTTGTTCACATAGATAACTCCCTTCCCACTACTGACACTTTTGCTTCCTTAACATCTTTATTCACCCTGCAAACCCGCTCGCATTGTAATTCACTTGCCTGTTCATTTATTTACATGCTAACGCACTTAAACGCTAATTTGCTAACTTATTCATTTATTTACATGCTAACCCACTTACTGCCGCTTGCATTCCGTGACTTATTCATTTATCCACATTTAGGATGACACAGTTACTTTCCCCGAGTATTCATTTATGCGCGTGGGCAAGTCACTTAAATTCTCACCAGCTTAATTAAGAGGCCCCTCTCTTCTCACCTTACACAAAAGGATGGATTTATGGCACATACTCTGTAGCTGCAGACAAAGGTAAATAGCTGAGATGCCTCTTTTATGTCGGGGTCAGTCTGGATGCAACAAGGGGTGTAAACTGGTCTTATCTCTCCTTGTAAACTGGACTTCATGGCTTACGTGGAAGATATTTGGACAGACAGAGACATCTTTATATAGCACTTAAGCCTCTAGTTTGAGCAGAAGTCTGCAATTTAAAAGAAAATCAATTTAAAATGATGCTCTAGGTTCTCTCTAAATGACAGAAATCTCTTAATATTCCAGTCGCACCTATCGGCACCCATTCCTTAGAGCAAATGCAGCTCTAATTTTCGTTAACATAAGAAGCCTCATTGATCCAAACCTGCAGTACATCTTTGTTTTAAAGCAAATGGACAATATTAATCCTGCAGTGTGTGTTTATGACTAAAGTTTGAAGGTTCCAGAATTAGTCTAACAAAGTTTTCAAGGAAGTGGACCATGTGCTTGGATTGTGAGCTCAAAATGACGTTGGCTAATTTGCAGAAAGGGCTGTAAAAATTATGGAAGGAAGAGAGAGGGTGCATAAAGGCAAAACTAATACCTCCTGGAGATCTGCTCAAGGTTTTGCATCACAGAAATTTCATACCGGCTATGCCAGTTTCCCACAGAAGCAACAAGATGTTGACAAAAACAAATTTGAAAACAGAAAAAAAAGGAAGGAAAACACGGCCTAGAAAACATTCACTCTACCCCTTATACATTTTGTCACAATGAAACCAAAAACGCAAAAAGATTTTGCAAACACAATCTGAAAAGTGCAGCAGGCCACAAAGTATTTTGCCAATACTTTATAAGACCATCCTATTACATATCCACATAGAAGGAAGTCTGGTCACATTTTACACTTTTTACCTTTGGTCGGCATACAAATTATTATGTGTATTGTACATAGTGAAGGTTGTATTATGGTGTGAGGCATTTCTTCCTGTTCAGGCTGAAAGATTCTGCAGAGGTCCAACCTCAAGCAAGAATATTAAGTAACTGCTACAATGGTTTAGATCAAAACATCTTCGTTAGAATGGTCCAGTCAAAGTTGAGACATTTCACATTTAACTGCACACAAGTAGACTCTATTTATTAACTGGATATTGCACTGAATTTTATTTAGAGGCGTCAGAAGAAATGGGTCAGAAACACATTTCAGAGTTCTACTTATTTAAACGCTTGAAAACCATGCAACATTTTCATTTTTTGCTCTGCTTCGTAATTGTACACTGCTTTGTGTTTGTCTATCACATGAGATCTTAATAAAACAGACTAAAGTTTGTGGATCTAATATAGCAAAATACGAAAAAAAGTTTACGTCTGAAGGATATTTTTACAATACCCTACTTGTGTGAGTCAGTTAAGAAACATGAGCATATTTCTAATCACATCTGTCCCATTACTCTTTTCTGAGGTTCTGCAACTCAAGGGTCTTAAAGGAAAAGTACTCAGTCTACAAATCACAATATAAATCTTCCACTGCATACACAGTGATGTCAACTTTTTATGTATGGTACAAACACATCTGTTTATACAAGCTGGGAGAGCTGATATTTAACCTGGGAATTGCTTTATAGTCGCTAGACAAAACACATTTTATAGCAGTTTGCTTAACTGCTGTCTTTCATCTGTTGGGGCCGGGCCAAGCCGGGTCCTGTGCGGCTTTGTGACTCAAAGCACGACTGATATCAAAACAGATTTAAGGTCTGTGAAAAAAAAGAAAAGATTGCATTATCAGAAATTGGTCATTTCCTGTTACAAAATCATTGTAAAAATGTGCAAATAATGAAGAAAAGCAAAATACAAACTTTTAATCTAGAGTAAACTTCCTCTAAGAAGCAAAAGCAACTGGTGCAGCTTGGTAGGGGAACAGTCAACATAACTCCAACTCGTTGGGCAATCCAGCATCCAATATAATTAATGGCAGCACATTTTTAATTACCCCTACGCGGCAGTATGCACTACGGCTTTGTTTATCGAGCCCCACTGATACCCATATTAACAAAGTTAGGTTAATGATAGAGGTATTTTGCTTAATAGCATTTTTATTACTCCCACCAAGCATGAAGCAATTAATTAACAATGGACGAATTAAGTTCCCCTTCTGTAATGGCCTACCAACACAGGACATCATTACCAATCGTCAAAATAATTCATAAAGCGATGACTCAGGTGGCAGGACGGTTAGGGGGGGAGGAGGGGATGAAATGAATATTCCCCAGCACATGTCTGGTTTTTCATTTTAGAAAGGAATAAATTATGGATATGGTCTGTCAGTGGACACACTGGTGGTGCTGCATGCAGAGCGAACCGCGGGATCAAAGATGCAGAGCGTTCAGTCACAGATGTGGACATGGATTTTCTCCCCCAAAAAAGTAAAAATGGGTTGTTATGAACAGGTGATGTTTTATTTGACTACATAAACAGGATTCATACACATTTTTCATCTCAGAGATCATTTGGGCTGCATACAAAGGTTCAGATTTATGGCAGGTATGTCCACAGTGGTCAGGTTTTAAACATGTCATTATGAAAAACCACAGATAAACAGAAAGAAAGGGAAGAGAAACAGGAGGAATGAAGGACACAAGGATGAATGAAAGGAACAAATCACACAAGGAAGACAAGAAAACAGACACGACAAAAGGAGAAGAACTGAAAGAAAGAATAAAAAAGAAAGTGACCAATTAAGGAAGGAAGGAAGGGGGAGAGGAATACTGGCTGACGGACAAAATGAGAGGCAGGTACAAGGAAAGAAAGTCAGCAAGAAGAAAGGACATAAAGAAGGAAGGAAACTAAAAAGTCTGGAAGGACACAACTTTTAGATTTTAGCGATTAAAAAAAAAAAAAAAAAAATCAATTTCCATACTCAGTTTTGATTACTTATTTTTCAAGTCTGGAAAGCTTAAATCAAAATCCATACTTTTCCAGACTGAATAGGATCCCTGAATTAAAGGGGTAAATTTAAGATGCACAGAACGACTACAAAAGAATCAGAGATGGCCTTAGTGAGAAAGGAGCACTGGGCGTTAGGAAATTGACATCGAATAATGGACCTCGAAGACATATTTGAAAGCACATAATCTTTTAAGCTTGCATTTGAAGGTAATCTCCCTTTAAAGAACACTAGCTATTTCTTTGTGGAGGAGAAAATGCAAAGACAGCAGAACTGATGGGGACAAATGCCTGTGACTTTGAGTGAGAGTTAAGACAGGAATGGGGGGTAAAAAGGTGCATCTTTCCTGATGCTGGACTTGTGCAGTAAATTCATTCTGTAAAAACAGTGGCTGCTGAGAAATTTAATCCCTAACTCTCCCAAGCACACACACACACCCCCACACCCCACACACACACACACACGCACATGCACGCTGAGCACACATGCAACAAAGAGGCAGAGATTAAAGCATTAATTCAGTGAGAGGGAATAGGATACCGGCATAAATTTAGAATGAATGTTTTGGGGTTATCTTCTCTGCTGACTGCCTTTTCTACTCTCTGTACTCCGTTGCACTCCACATACAAATGGAAATCAGGGTCACACCCTGTATCTGGCAACATATAAAGCACTAAACTCTTGTTTTTCTTTGATAAGCTACATGCGTGCGTGTGTGTGTGTGTGTGAGTGAGAGAGAGCAAGAGTGTGTGTTTACAGTGACAACAGGTGTGTGCGAACATGGAAAAATACCAAACTATTCATGTGCACATGTGTATATTTGCGCGTGAGGGCATGTCTGTTAAATGCATGGCTATTCCCATTTGGGGTGTTTCAAGCTGCAGCGCCTGCCTCAAACGAAAGCGTCCCGGCTGGGATATATTTCACCAGACGCGCCAGCTTCTCTCCTGGCTTCACGCTGGAAACCAGCTGGTGGGCGCTGGGGCGCCACAGACGAACAGGAAAGCGTGCCTCGTCGTATAGAAAACTGTTTTGGCAGCCTCCAGTCGTCATTAAAAATGCACCAACCCTGAACGCTTCCATTAATTTAGGCGCGGCGTATTCAGCGAGTGGAGCCCCCGTGTACAGTCTATAAAACACAGCAATTAAAACAGGTACTCTTGGCTTCATCAAGGCCTAGCCAAGTGTAATGGCCTGGAAATGTGAAAAATACCTCCAGCAGCCAACGTGCAGCAGGCTGCTGCATGCACCACAGAGTTAGATATGAAAGACGAAGATGACACGATTTAATCTTCCTCCTTCCTGATAATGGGAGGGAAATCTGTTAATATTCCAGCTCCGGTGTTTTAGATAATCATCACTCAGGTATCAATTTTCACTTTAAGTTAGTCTGTCAGGCTAATGTAGAAAAGGAAATTGAGCAGATGGGCAATATGGTAAAAAAAAAATAGCTTAACATGAGAACAGGTGGGACTTGTAACCATACATCAACATGCAATGCCCGGACCCAACTGTGCTATAAGCAACATGCTTATAGTTGTACAAGGTTGAGGGCATCCGCAAACGGCATCTGTCATGACATAATTACAACTGTCGCATGAACGTCTTGTAGCAGGGCGTTCAAGGAGAAGTGCTAAGATGTAGGCCATCAAAGTACGCTTTCAACTGAAACCTGAGTAGGTTACATTGCAGAGCGATCACGAGTGGAAGAGCCTCTCAGACTTTGATGAAGACTCAAAGGGACGGAGAGAAATGCTTGCATCATCCTGTCCCACAGCAATAACTTTTTTTTCCCCTTCCCATGTCTAATGTCAGCCCAAGCACATCCAGGGCGTCCAGTAGTTTTGAGTTATGTTTTTGTTTTGAGAACCACAGACCGTCGTGTAATCTACTAAAGTGAATTTGATCAAATGTTTTCCAGATTCTCTGAAATTGTAGCGCTCCAGTTTAGACCAATGATATATAGTGATAGTGATGTTGTAGGTTGAAAAAAGGTGCTTGGTTTGGAATGCATAAAGGATTCAATAAGAAAAAAAAAAAAGAGTTAAGATCTGGCTGGGTGCCCTGCTTACCACCAGATAGAGATGTTAACATCATTTGTTTCAAGTCTGAGTCCAGGTTTTTAGGTGTTTATGGGGTAAAGCCACATCAAGTCTTTCAGAAACAAGTCCACGTCAAGTTTCAAGGTTTTTTGAGTAACAAATCCGATGCAAGACTTAAATCTGTGAGGAGCAAGTCCAAATTCAATTTGACTGTAAAACATAAATCAAGTTTCATATCTATGATTTGCAAGCCTATATTGAGTACAATAACTGAAATGTTCATTGAATATATTGCATTAGTCTGTCCATAGCACTGAATTGATACAAGTTATACATTCAAATTATGTTCAGCTTTGTAGTCAAACTTCTATTGGTTCATGAACCACTTGTCTCAAATATGGCTATGGAGTAATGTTTCCCCAATAAGACGTTAAAAAATTAGCTGGTTAAAAACAATGGAAGTAGGTTAAACATCTTAAAGTTGAATGACTTTGATTTTTTTATTCCTCTTATGTCACTATGCTTATAATCTAAACATTTAAATGTCTAAACAGAAAACCTGTTGCAAGGTACTTTCATGAGCAAAGTGTCATGCAATAAATATGTGATAATGTAGAATTTCTGAATGACACCTGATTACATGTGGTAAGGATTATTCACAACACTTGAATCATGTCTGAAATCTTTGTGTGACTTGAGTTAAAGTCTCAAACATTGAACTTCCTCTCTGCCATCAGAAAAGTTTCAGTGGTAAAGCAACTTTATTACGAAAGCAGCACACAATGAGGTAGGGATCAATTTTATGAAAAGGAAATTGCAGCAGTTTTCAACAACAATCCCTGTGAACCATATTTTTAATACGTGTTTTACTACAAAGAGACAACTGTTGGGCTCCTTTTTATGATTTTTATTCATGATGGATCGTGTCGCTGAATAAGATTATGGAGTGAATAGCATGAATTCTCCAAAATTGAAGCTACAGATAAAACCACACTGCAGTATTGTTGCATAATAAATAGTTTGGATGGGTAATAAAACAAGGACGTAATTATGTTTTACAGTAAAATTGTAATGTCTGGCTACTGCTTAATGACTAATGGCAGCGTGATTTTTAATGACTGCTCCTGCTGCTCCCATATACTAATTCAAAAATGATTGGTTCTTTAGTTTCTTTCCCATTTAAAACTGTGAGCCAGGTCGTAATATGTGTATGTTTCTGAGTGTGTGGGAGTGTGGCGAGGTAACTGAGGTGGCTAATTATGAAATGACCAGACTAAGTTGTTTGGCAACCTTTAGTGAGTGCTTAAGGGTATTCTATCAAGTGGAAATTAGACTTTTTCAGGAAAGCATAGGGGGGAAATATTTCTTCTGGGTTTTAAACTTATACAACATGAAAATCAGAAAGAGGGAAATAAAATGAAAGCCTAATCCTCTAATCTGTTTTCTTAAAGAACATAATGTGGCAAAACTAACCCAAATGGAAGGGGAATGCCTGTCACAGACAGCAAAACATGTTTAAAAAAGGATTGAATTTTGAAAAATAGTCATAGAAATGCTAGTTTGAACATAAACCAGAGCAAAAACCACAAGAGAGAGTTTCCGTATCCTTTACAGATGTAATGACAGTAACAATCACAAAGGAGCATTGAGTCTTACTCTTTGCTTTCAAATGATAATTTCTTGCTGTTGGTACAATTTCCACATACAGAACTGGGAAAAGTTGCTTTTGTTTACTCAGCTCCATCTACATGTAACATGTTGCAAAAAGACCGGAAATTAACTTGTTTAATTGAGCACTTTTAAATCCAGACTAGAAACATTAGTCTGGATAACTTCCTTAAATTATGCCATTTTATCATGTAAGTAATTGTAACTGCAATGTAGCTTTAGCTGCCTCTTGGCCAGAAATTTTTAATCTCAATGCGACTTTCCTGGCTAAATAAAGAATAAATAATAAAAGTCCAAGATAACCACTAAAGTACGATCGTCAATTTTGAATAATTTGATATGACTAGAAAAGCATATTTCAGTAAATGAATTCCTTAAATAAATAAATGGGTTCTGTAGAAGCTGTGTCTGCATTTTCCTCACAAAGTCGAGTTTGTTTCCGGTCTTTGTTGGACAACGTTTTGTCCGACACCAGAGCTTTTGGCATTTATGTACAAGATCTCCGGGCAAAGCCGTGCATAGCGAGGGGAGTCTGGTTTTGATTTCTCAGAGTCATATTTGCTTTTTCCAGATATTGTAGCTATTCAGATTTCTTTAAGCTGAGATCCTCAGTGTACACTGCAGCGATTTGACCTGGGAAGAGGGATGTCTGGGTTTCCCTCCTGGATCTGTTACCCCCTGAATCTTGAATAAAATAAAGACAGTGAAAACATAAACAGAAATATTTCTGAATGGTAACCGCTGAAATTTTAAAAGTGGATATTAGTTTACAGTGTATGAATTAGTCCTGAGTTGAGTAACTTCTGGTCTCCTGTAATGACACCATGGTTTACATCTTCGCTGTGCAGGTCCGAGGTTAAGAAAGTAAGTCTGGAAGTGTTATGACATAAAAAACAAACAAACATAAAACAATGCATGTTCCTCAAAAGTTTTCTCTAGCGTTCTCCAACACTACATCTTCTTTAGGATTGCCAAGCTCAAACCGGAAACTGTTACTCAACCACTTTCACATACAGACCAAAGACGGGAAAAGCAATTTAGCTCTCGGACTAACTACACAGGGCCTTGTCTGGGAATGGATTTAGTGATTTTGATCTTTTTTTGTGCCTGCGCTCTTTGTCTCTATTGTGAAGACTCGGAAAATAGAGTGAGAAAGAGAAGGAGGTGGGTGCGAAGGGAAAAAAAAAACAAGTTTGACCGAAGCCCAGTCAATTATCTCCCAGGTGTTTGACTGAAGTGATTGTAAGCGATCGCAGCAGTTCCCACGAGCCTTGGACTGAGAAGGGATGGAATTAGCCACGAACAAAACCCAATTCAGCCGAAGTGAAGAAACAGCAGTTTTTGAATAAAACCGGGCAGAGAATGCAAAAGAAAAGGTTTCCTGCAGAAGATAAAGTCGAATCTCAGCTCCTTTTTATTCCCCTTCCTCTTTCGCCGCTCTGCTCTTACACACTGCCTACCCATATAACCCGTTCTTATAAGCAAACTGCGGGTCTGGAATTGTGTCTGTGATGCTTCCCATACCTTATTGTGCAGAGGTTAATTACTGGCAAGGCATGAGAAAATTACATTCTCAAAGTATTATGATTCGTCCGCTTCCACTGTCTATTTCTAGTTATATGTGTGGTCTTTACACGAGATAGCTGGGAAACCAGATTTTTTTTTTTTTTTTTAGACTTATTCGATATCAAGTATCCTGGTTTTAGGTTCTCTATAAAAGTGACTATTCTGATTACTTATTGCAAATTACCTTTCTTTCCCACACTACTTCCTCACGAAGATTAGGTTATAGCCTGTAGAGAGCACACTGTGTTTTAATACCACTGGACACCTTTCTATTGATAGCAGATTTTCTTGTGTCTACTCACATTCCTCCTTGAGAGAATTCAGTGATACTGTGGCAAAGCATGTGTGGACATGGAAACCAGTGATTCGGAACAGCCCTTTTACTTCTGGCCACATTGCAATGACAGTTTCAAGCACATCGTAATTTTTCTAAAGGATTTTTTGGGGGGCTCTAATGGCCTTTATTTGAAAGTGAAATGACAGAAAAGTAGGTTGCGAGAGAGGGTGATGACATGTAGCAAAGGTCAACAGTCCAGGACTCGAATCTGCCATGACTGTATTGAGGATTGCAGACTCCATACATGGGTCGCATGCTTTACCCCTGCCCTACAGTTTTGCCTATGTTGTAATTTAATGAGGTTGTGCAACACAAGTAAAACTTAAAATGGAAGGTAAATGATGGATTTACTCAAAACGATAAAAGCAGCCAAGAAGTCCATAGTACCTCTGGAGGATTTGCAGAGATTCAGAAAAAGCGTTGTTGAAGCACTGCACAAATAATGCCTTTATAGAAGAGTGCCATGAAGGAAATAATTATTGAAAAGAAGCCATCTTGTCTTGATGGTTACAAAATAAACATGCAGATAAAGGTGCTTTGGACAAATTTGAGCAAAATCAACAAAAACTAAAGGTTTTGGTCTACATAAAAAGCTTTGTTTTGGAGCAAACTAACAATGTGACACAAACTGAAACATGGTGATATCAGAATGTTAAGATGCTTTAATTCTGCAGGGACAAGGGTAGCTGGTCAGTGTTGGTAATAAGATAAATTAACGTAAAGACCGAAGCATCATGAAAGCATAGCATTTATGACTGGACATGTTTCTTCCAGCTGGACAACAAAGCCAGTAAGAGCCACATTGAAATGTTTCTGATCAAGGCATATTCATGCATTCAAATTCAAATTAGTCCAAGACCAGAACTAAATTCAATTGAAAATCTTTGACAAGATTTTAAAAAATGATGTAGACACATCCTCTCTAATCTGGATGTGTCTGAGTGAGTGTACAATATTTTGAAAAGAAACATGTGGGAAAATCTCAGCCTCAGACTTAAAACTTGCAGCAGTATTTATAGCTTTCAATTTTCAATACAAAACCATGTATCTATTTTCTTCAACGGCACAACTTCTCAAAGTCAATCAATCACACGGAATTGCATTAAAATATAAATTTCATCATGTGGCAAGAATACTTTTTCAAGACATTGTCAATGGTTAAATGTCTAGAAGTAGTCGTGGAAGGGGTTGGTGGATTTTTTTTTTTTTGCTACATTTCAGTATTTAAGGTTTAAGTTGATACTCTTGCCTTCAGCTACCTGTGCCGGGAGACCACGTGCTTTAAAATAAATTTCAACCACAAAAGAATGGTTAACTAAGTTGGGACTTTAACTCAGTGCAACTCAAATTCTAAGCATGCTTAGGTTTGGATGAACTGCATGACAGGAGCCTCCAGGTTCCCAGGTAATGAATGCGCATGTTCCTCCCTGGCAGAACCTTGTTTATTCTCACCTTCCACATGAGACAGCCATGTCAAGCACTGTTTGCATTCACTCACAGTTCATGCCAGCTCATGCGCGTCAGGCCCAATAAATATGAAGCCAAGGAAAACTACTTTTGCTGCAGCAGCAGGGCCTGAAGGGATCTGGTAAATTGTGACCAGAGGAATCAGGGGTCACATCCCACCTGAAGCATGTTTTGGACTTTGATGCACATGTAATCACAAACTACAACTCTTTGACAATGAACAATCCATGACCAAAATAATCCCATTTAGATTTTTCCATTACATAATAGATGAGAAAACCTGATTTTGCAGGGCAGCCTTTTAAATGAATCTCTATACCTCAAAGTTCAGCGATGAAACAGGTAAGCCTGTGTCCGCAGTTAATTCAACTACTAACCACCCCTCTACTCGTATCCTGTTCCTAAGAGTGCTGACTTTCAGTCATAAAACAAATCCCTTACAAAAAGATGGAATGAAGGCGACGAAACCTCGATGTGTCCACGGCATATTCCTCTCACAACATTCAAGTAAATGTTGTTTGGGAGGCTCCCCTGAAAGGTGATTGCCAGGGAGAGGCGGCACCTCAAGCTGCTGATGGAGTGTGACAACCGGGGAGAGATTGAGTTCCTTTTTTTCCTCCCACTGACATACAACCTCATATTCAGAGTAGTGCATTTCATCAAGTTTATGTGTGGTGTCACCCCCCTACCGTGGGTAATATCATCCCATGTGTGCGGTTTTTACACATTAGGTACCCATAATGCTGTGGCATTATAAATGCTAAGACATTTAAAATTTGTGTTGCAAAGATTTTATGATTTTTACTGTGTTCAGTCCACACAAGAGGCGTTCATCCTGCCCTGCCCTTCTTTACAATGTCAAAAGATTATTGTCGTAATACCGTGCGTGGCTTCACTAGCATTATGCAGTAGCTTCACACAAAGTAGCATGACATGGAAGAAAAACGTTACATCCATGATAAATGAGAGTCGGTCGACATGGATTCAGAATATTATCCTGATATTCAAACATTTATTACAGCAAATGTATTTATTGATCTACTGCTTAAAGTCACAGCACCTCCATCACCCAAACATAAATACTGTCTCCCTCTTGTCAATTAGGCAACTTCAGTACATCAGTTACATTAAGTAGCATAAATATAACACTAACTAAATTATATTTTATATATTTATTATGTGTCAGTTCATTTGACTCGTCAATCCAGGTTTGATTTTTGCATTTTATATATACATGAATAAGGCACGGATAGTTAAATATATGGCATTATGATATCATTACCTGAATTAAATTACATTATACATAATTGAATAGAAATTTGACTTTATGATTGCATTGCAGTAAAAAGGAGTATACTATTTGGATCAACCTGGATTCTATGTACTAACCCAAAGTACATTAAGGTGGTTTTGGTTGTGAACTAGAGCTATGTCACTAAAGTAAATGGAAGTGAATTGAAAATGAATTCAAATTTATGATGCACTGCTTCTGATTGCATCAGCTCTGTTTCCTTGTTAAATAAATCCAGTGACTGGCCTAGTTGAGTTGCGGTAGTGTTTCAAAAGTGGGGGCACACATAGTAAAAAATAAAACAAACTGTATGACGGCTTTTCTATTGTGACTAATATAACATGAGCATGACTTTTTATAAGGAACATATTTTTTCTGGTAACCACATACTTGTGATTAGTATTTGAATGTACAATATTACAAATTTTCTCAGATAAATTAAGATAAAGCTGTGACTTTATTTAACCAACATTCACACAATTAAATTGGTCGAGGAAAAAAATGCTTATTCATGCAATCACTTTTGCTTACTGTCTCACACTTAACAATATCCTTAATAAAGTCATGTGATCTTTTTCGTTACTATGATGTCACATATATCTGGGCAGTTTGATTTTATGAAAATTATTCCCATCATCGGTTACTCAAGATAATCCTGCTTCCAAGGTAAGCCTACTTCCAGTGACAACAGCAGGAACGGACCAGCATTACATACAAATGAGCTCCTAACATTTGCTTGCATAAAACTCTTTGAACTGACGCACAGAGAATAACAATAAGGCAAGAAAACAGAGTACATTAATAAAACCTGTGGTCTTAAAATGAACAGCCTAGTCTGCATTCTTAAATTTGGGTATCATACAGTTTGGCTGCCAAGTGAAATTAGCATGGCATGAAAAAAAAAAGCTTAATCATTTATTTTATGAGGCCACGTTATCCATAATCCAGTAAATATTACTGCTATAATTCTCAAACAAGGCACATGGTAATTTGTTTTCTCTATGACATGCAATTTTCCTATTAATTTAAATTGAAAAGGTGCAAATTTTTTGCAGTGTGGAAGGATTGATATAAACTAACAAATAGCATGATCAGTCCTATTAGAATTGGTAGTCCATCACAGGGCGGACTTTGAGCCAGATGAGACAAACAATCAAACACACACTCATGTACCTGCATTAAGTCTTTCTATCTTCACAAGGACTTCACATTCACTTCCATTCATTTATATTGCCTAACCTTCATCTATACCTCAAACATAACCATCACCAGCAAATGCTTAACCGCTAACCTAAATTAACTTAACCCTTAATCCACATTTTGGCTCTAAATCTAACCTCTTATATGAAAAACACTTCTTATGAAGCACAGGCTCTAGGCCCCATAAAAATGGGTCCTCACAATGTATCTATAGTTGGAAATATGAAACTTACATGGTGAGAAATACTAAAACACACACACTACAGTTACACCACAGGGTCATTAAAAGTTGTCAAACCTCATAGGAAGGATTTTTAGCCTGTCTGAGGAAGTGAAAGTAAAAAAAAAAGAAAGCCATATCATAAAAGAAAGCCACAAGAAGTCCTGTTTGCAGTGTACCACAAACAGTTTAGAGGACACCATGGAGGAAGGCGCTCTTGTCCGAAGAGACCCAAAACATTGCCTTGTGGTCTACACGGATATGAGTGGCAGAAAAATAACTTTGCACATTAAGAATAGCATACCAACAGTAAAACATGTTGGAGCCAGTAATGTGCTGTGGATATGCTTTTATTCAGAAGAGACAGGGAAACTGTTGATGTGAATATGGAACATGCTAAATAAAGGGAAATCCTGGACTTTTACAAATTGCAAGAGATTGGATATGCAGGACATCAACTCATTGTACCTGTAAATGTACACCCAGAGTTATCATGGAATGGTTTGGGGCAAAGCATTCACGCACAGACTGAACATTGAATCCAATATTCAGTCTGTGACAAGACTTAAAACCCAATACTCAGAGGCACTTTGCATCCAATCTGACTGAGCTTGAAATTTTGAAAACTATACATTCCTTTATCTATCCATTGGCAAATCCTTGATTCTTTTATAGAGCCGAACAACTGGAAAAGTTGCATGTTAAACATCTACGATGCCCCAAACAATTCAGAGGATATTTTTCTACAAAAAGCAAATAGGTCCCAGAAAAAAAGAACAAACTGATTTTTTATTTCTGCAGGACAAACACTGTTTAAACTGCTGTGGAAAAAAAAACCAAAAAACAAACAACAACAGCTAGAGTAGCTCACCATGCCAGGCAAACTAACAGAATCCGCAGTTGCTAAAACTGGAAATTTTCACAGGCATAAACTTTAACTTGTTTGGTGAGTTTTATTTCCAGCTTGCTCCCAGTGCCGTCTCGTGTGTGCCTTCGAAAGATGTGCTTTGCAGCCACACTAGTGTGAACTCCACATTATGGGCTGCCAGAGCCCTCTGATCTAGCCGCTCATACTCTAGTTCACACTTTGGGGATCGGGAATAAATAAATAAAACAAAACTACCCTCTCCTTCATGAAACCCCGTCGTCTCCCATGTTTCTCCGTTTCTCCCTGTTCAAACTCCGTCCAACATTACTTGGTTCTACTGCTTGAACTCATTCGTCCCTTCATTCATCTTCCCTTTTTCCTCCTTGTTACTTACCACCAAACACAGTCAAGGCTTCTTTTGTGTGCAGCGCAGCTCTTTCTTGAGTGTCAAGACGGGGCGATAATCTCTGTTTAGCAGTTATAGCCCGTCCACACCAGGCCTGTTAATTAGGATTAATAGCCAAAGCAGCAACTTTTAAGGATGCACTTGTGCAGCATTTACAGCGTGCTTATGAGCTGCCACTTGTTTGCATGTGGCTTCTCAGTGTGTTTTCATTACCACATCTTCCGTTTGCCTCCGCGTCCGCCGA
Source organism: Poeciliopsis retropinna (assembly GCA_010277075.1). Taxonomy (NCBI): domain Eukaryota; kingdom Metazoa; phylum Chordata; class Actinopteri; order Cyprinodontiformes; family Poeciliidae; genus Poeciliopsis; species Poeciliopsis retropinna. The sequence goes on from VMRM01000019.1 coordinate 8,594,020, forward strand.
CCGAGCTAATCACAAGGCGGCCGGTTGCAAGTGACACGTCTGTGGTTTATCTAGTCAGTGATGTGGCAGGTGAACAATGGTGCCAGAAGCAATAGACGGAAGATGGAGTGTCAGCCGAGATTGCAAACATCTCAGGCAGCAGCGAGAGCCCTTGGGGATGTCAGATCACCGCATTGTAGGGATAATGAGATGGAGCCGCACAGTATACAAAAGGTGTTGTAGAGTTTTTGGGTTTTTTTTTTCTCTGTGACATTTTAGATCAGGTCACACTGAGGGCACGCCATGACAAAATCTTTATTTCTATTCATCAAAATCTTTATGCAGATATCTTTGAGACTGATGCATGCCTTCATATTCCCAAATAAAAGTTGCAGCCTTTTTCTTCCCATGAGAATCCCAAGAGGAATAAACTCCAAATGTTTGTTTGAAGCATCAAAATGGGTGAACACTGCAGACAGCACGTCCTCAAACAAATATTGGGGAAAATGTTGGGAAGGGATTTGGTTAATTGATGCTGCCCTCTTCCCCTTTTAATCACATAAGCCCCGGATGAATCTTAGCTTGATTCACTGATAGGATGCCTCCCTTTTCCAGGCTTCCTCCTAGCTTGTGGCTGAGAGCTAAAGGGATCAGATCTAATCCAGCAAACACATGAAATTCCGGTCCTCCTTTCCCTCCCTGGTCTTTCAGCAATCTGACCATGGCTGGCTAGAATGCACTGCTAGGGAGGACAGGGAAAGAATGGGAAAACTGGTTGGTGGAGGGTAGGGGACAGTTTGTCGGACCTGGTTATTCCGCTCAGTGGATTCCATCAGGCGAGCAGTGACATGTCTCGTCCGAGGCCATGTCCCACTTGAGCGCTGTGAAGGGGGTTGGACCCATCGAAGGGGAATGGCTGCTATAGCTGTCGCATCTGGTCACATTCAGTTTGTTCTGCTGTGCCAAAGCCTCTTTGGAAGCAGTTGGCCCATTTCAACAATAGTTTTTTTTTTCTTCTTTTGTTTTGGAGTTTTTTTTTCAAAATCTGTTTTTAGTTTCCTTTCATGTTGAATTGACATGGTTCATACTAAAAGAAAATTCAGAAAAGCCTCAAAAGGTTCACAAGTGCACCTGAAATGGAAAGTTTTTTTCATTCTTGATTTTTTTTTTTTTGTGCACTGAAAATCAACTGAAATCAGTTGTAGAACTACATTCCCTTTAACAATTCTCCTTCAAATAAGTTTCTAAAAACCCATAATAAAAAACTGTCATGTTTTTCAAAAGGCAGATAGTGTAACGATAGCAACCTTAAAAGTAATTCAGAATTTTTCTAAGGCTTTAGATGATTAACAACTTTGTGTAACTTTTTAGTGTTTTACAAAGAAATCTTACCAATACTAGTCAGGAACAAGTTAGTGTCTGATCACAGCACTCATGATCAATAAGTCATTCTCCTTCAAGTCTCAAATTAAGCATTTGGGAAAAGTGCTAAAAGCAAAATTTCTTTTTTTTTTTTTTTTTGTTCTGAGTTAAGAATTTTGTGGAGATAAAATACTTATATGCCATACTGTGCAGTGGAATAATAAAACCCTTGTATAGTCCATTACTTTTTACTTTTTTACTTGATTATGAGGTTGTATTTTATATAAATTCTTCCTGCCAGTTCTTGATATATTGAGATTCAAATTAGACTTATAATTATGGCTCATTATTGTATGTTGTGAATATTAAACCATTGGGACTTTACAATAACTATTCTGGATATTCTACAAGCAGTCTCTTACATCAAAAAGAAGAGGAAGTGAAGAACTTTGTTAAAATTTTAACTGTACCGAGAATTTGTATTTATTTATTTATTTTTTGATCAAATAGAAAATCAATATTTCTCACTCTTGAATCTGAAATAGCTCTTTTCTCTGACTGAGTTTTAATGTTTTAGATTGTTAATGCTCAAACATCTGGATGATCTGACTGATAAAAAATATTTATATTTTTAGACTTTATTCCCCATTCTCTTATCTGTAAGCCTCATCTACGTCACCGTCTGTCTCTTCATTTTTTTCTTCTAGTTGGTCAGACTTTAAATATGTAGCTTGCAAAGAACACCAAGTCACTGCTGCTATCCTATTTTTTTGTGAAAGAAGTTTTTATTCACACTTCAAAAACGGCTGAAAGTCAGAACTCTGCAAATCTGAGCCAGGAAAGGCATGATTTCAACCTGCAGAAAGCCTGACACCAAATGAGAAAGGAAAATATCCCTGATTAAAAAACACAATGTGTTTTGCGACTTTAATTTGTTAACTGTCAGTCAGTGAGTTTTGTTTGCTATGAGTGAAACAGACTCTGGTAGAGGAAGAGGTCATGCAGCAGCACATTAAGGAGACAAAGGGAGGGGAGATAACACTGTTGTGTGACAATTCATGCATGTGAATGTGACATCAATTAAGCTGATTTGTATTGTTTTTTTGTCAACTCAAACAAACATGAAGAAGGGGGTTTACCTGATAGTGTGTTTGTGTCACTCCCTGTCTGACATTTGCATATGTGTGTGCGTGCACATATATGAACACACACACAAATATACATGTCTCTGCTTGGGTCTATATTTACAAGTCTGTGAAATCTACACTATACCTGATCACAGCAAGTGTTAAACCCCTTCCCTGCCTTGGCTGCCAACACACAGTCCGATGCTTCTTTTGTATGACATTCTCTGAACCTCTTTGTTTGACCTTAGTACAGCTGTCTGCCTTGCAAACTATATGTCAGCAGTGCTATTGATCTTCCAAAGGGTTGTTTCTTGGAGACTAAGTTATGTTGTATTTTTTATCACGACACCAAATTTCACCATTTAAGCAGAAGAGCAGGTTGGAATAGAATTGAAAATGCAGTCAGACTACCTATTAATATTATATAAGAATGGTATTAATTAAAAATATCTTGCAATAAAAGAAGTCATTAAATTATGTCAGATTTAAAGAGTAAAAGTAAGCAGCTGTCATGCTGTTTTTTGTATGTTAGAATGTCAAAAAATATGTCTTACATGAACTGTTGTGAGAAAATTAAGCAGATTAAGTACCATCATAGCTATGCAGCATGTCTGTTATGGACAGAGTAAGTCATTTTAAACTTGATGACATCTTGTCTTACCTCCTCTACACTTAATGGGTGTCAACATTTAAACTTACATGAGTCCATCTAAGCACTAAGAGCTTAAAAAACTGCTTAACTGATTAAACAATGGGTCGACATGTCCCCAGATGGATCCACTTCAAGCATTCAGAAAGACGAGGGGAGTGAATCTTCATCAGTGCAGAGAGAGCGTCTGCATAAGATTAAGAATGTTCTCACTGCTGCATTGTGACAATGATGTAGCCCTTGCATAAATGTCATAACACTGATGCATTTGCTTGCCACCGGTGGTGTGTCTTAGTTGCAACAATTACACACTTAAAAAACATCTGCCACTGAAATGCAAGGAAGATGAGCTCCCTGCTGTTTCACATGTTACTTTCTGATAAAATTACACTTGTGCAAGATTTTAAAATATTTTCCATGTGGAATTGATATTGTTTACAGATGTATGACACATGTAGAATACCTTCGGTATGTGAGATTGCACTCTATATTAACATGGAAAACTCGTGTTACTGGGCCCAGCATGCTTCCATAAGTTCTAAGACTAAGAATGGTGTTTAGTGGTGAAACTCGATATATATGGGCCCCAACTGACAGGCATATGTGAATTATTTCTGGCAAAGTAGTTATCAGCAAGCATTACATATACAATAGTTTAAGATACAGTTGTATTCAAGATGTTTTATTACAAGATGTCCAGGAATCTGAAAGTCATAAACTTAGAAAATAGATAAATACTTCTACATTCAATGCTTGTTGCATTAAATTACATCAGCAAACCTCATTTGAACCAATTTCACGTGGTTAAAAGGTTACAATGAAATGCGGGGTATTATGCAAAACAAAATGTTTGAGCTTTATATGGTCTTATAATGTCATTCCCTTATCAAAAAGCAATGTTGATTTGGCTTATTCATGCATATTTAAGAACCCATAGCAGGCATTTGGAGATGCCCTAACACTTGCTCACGCAAAGCACCACCTACTTACCCAAAGTTCAACCTTGAGTCAATAGATGCTAAGCAGAGCTCCCACACTACAGACCACACAACCCCTGAGCTTCTCCCACACTCCTCTAGACTAGCAGCATCATCGATTAGCTAATACCCAGTGGAACATTGTGTTAGCTCAACTCCCACGGATGGTTGCAGATGGCATTAAGAAATATTGTTGCGATGATGAGCTGAAGGGAGTGTAGTGTCAATAATATGTAAGACATGTTGGAAAATCTTGGAAAATTTTTTCCACTTTTTTTTTTTTGTTTGTTTGTTTTTTGTTCTTACTTTATGTGCAATATAATTTCCTCCTATAAACCATGGGCTTGACACAAGGAAGTTTTACGTGTTTTCCAAAAGGTTAAAGCCTTATGCAAAATATGCAAAAATATTTTCTGATTAGTTTTATATATAGAAAGCATGTTTTCCACAAACATGTGAAACATGCAGCAGTCATAGTAGACTGACAGTCTGTTGGGATTTTGGTACAGCTAGCAAACTCTAGACAATTGCTTTTGTGAATCAACAGGCAAATCAAAAGCAGGCAAGTGACTGTGTTTTAGCTATATTTAAGAAATAAGTGTTGCCATGTGAGTGTGCGTAAATGTGTTAAAATTGAAAGGGTTCAAGTTGACAAACTGCAGACACCAACACTACAAGAGTGAGAAAGCAAGAGTGGGAGCGTGAGATGGAGGAAGAAAGAGTAAAAGGGTGTAGGAGAGGAGAAGGGGTGAAGTGAAGGGGAAGTGTCTAAATCTGTGAGAAAACGTCTAATCCCTGGATTGCTGAAGCCTCAGAAATCCTGGAAATAGATTAGGAGCTTCGCTGGCCCAGCCGCCTTTAATAAGAAAGCCCGTTTGGCTCCAAAGTCATGGCACAGCACTTGCATAATGTGCAGAGCCGCCACTTCTTGTAATTATCGTTTCCCCTATTTGCAAAATGATTCAATAAACACTGATCCGCTGTGTTGCACGCATACTGACAAGTCTAGGATGGAACACGCAGAAGCCCTGGATCATGAGCGACACCGGCTCTGGTACGGCCCCTAATCCAAATACAGGGGAAGGATGACAGGCAGACTAATCAAATGAGGACTGACTGTATCGATGGGACAATCTTTGTGCTGTTTCTCTCCGGTCAGACAGCCATTGAGCAGAGGATGCCTCTGATATATTTAAAAAGATCTTCTTCCGATAGGAGAGATTTGCGACAAAACTCCTGACATTATCTGCTTTCACACATCAGCAAACTTTAGTTCTTTCTTCTTTTTCCTTTTGCCATCTACTGCCAACCGCATTCTCTCTGATGTCTTTATAACAGGTTTGCATGGTGAAAGGATAAGTTTATGTCCATCTTTTTAATCACAATGGAAAAAAAATTGTGTGTGGTTTGGTCGTCTACCCCTTCAGTGGTAAATATGCTATATTGTGAGTGTGCACAACTTTGACTTTTATGTGCAAGACCATCAGAAAATAGCACATAAGTGCACAGTGTACACAGTCAATGTAGGCCTGAGTATGTGTGAGCTTTCAGCCTTTCCGACTGGCACCAATGCAAATCCCCAATGGCCTTCAAAAATGAAGACCAGAAAGAAATGTAATCTATCAATATAAGGAAAAGAAGTGCTAAAACTATGATCACAATGTGCAAATAAAACAACTTTATCACCAGCAACAAAAGGAAAAAGCTTGAGCTTTTTTACGTGACTGCCAACTCACCTCATCATGCTTTTCATTCTCATCCATTAACACTTCTGAAGCTCCAGCAAACAAGGTATCAAGTCCACAATGGGCATGTCAAAAGGAGAATTACTTAAACTCGTTTTTTTATTTTGTAGAGACAATTAACAAAAAAAAAAAAGGTCTATGAGAGGCAACCACTGACAAGATGGACAATCTGAGATTTAAAAAAAAAACACATTTCAGGCCAGTATAAATAATTACGTTCCTCCTGTTTTAGCTCTCCTGGCCTTGTGCTGTCTTCCTCTTCTTTGCCAAAATGAGGGTAATGTGCTTTGAAAGGTATCCCAGATTTCACACCTTCTGTGGCCCTTGGAGATAGAGCGACCAGATGTCCATATCACAGCACCCGTGTTCCTGGCTACCCCCAGCCAGAGAGAGCCACAGGCAGCCAGGGAGGAAGCTACAGACTGATGGGAGGAAAAGAGGTAAAAGATAAGGAGCCAAAAACAATATCCAGGGTATAAACAAGATTGCCTTTATTTTTTTTGTATGTGTATAAGTATGGAGATTCACATATACCGTCTATCACCTATACTGAAATGTGTGTTAAATTTAGTACCAGAATATCTAAACTCAGGCTCAAGTTTCAAATCTGTTCTGGTATTATCCTGACTCAAAAATGGTCAGTGTGTAATATCTTTCTTGTCGGGGTCATGGAACTCCCAATGAAGAGCCATACCAATCCAACAATAAAAGCTGGTGCTATACAATCACTATGTTGCACTGCTATAATTTTGTAATCCAAAAAAAGTTGGATTAGAGTGGCATGGTTTGAGCCAGGAAGGTCAAATATTTGCAGCCATAGGAATATTTCATAAAGGTTTTGGTCAACCAGCACATTATTCATATCACATCCATGATTGGATCCATTTTGTCCTTCCTGCCTTCCTTCTTTCTGCTGCATTTGTGATTAATATTTTCAAATATTGCTTCCAATTGTATTTCCAAAATGTATCCCAAAAGAGATATACAAACATGTAAACATTCAAACACTATGTGGCTTTTTGATCCTACGGAGTCCATACAACTTAAAAATGTGTTGATCAGCAGAAAATAAAATGCTGAGGTTGGTGCAAAGCCGCATTCCTTGGATGAGAAACTTTAGTTTGCTTGGATTGGAAGCAGTGTGACATGAAGTTAATTGAGGGTGTAACAAGATTCTGTAGTATCGAAACCTCCTGATGTTTCTCAAGGCAAAGTCTACGTGCTGTCCAGCTGACGTCAGAGTGTGACTTTGTCTTTTGAAATTAGCTGATAATATCAGCCCCAAAAAATAAAGGCAGAGTGCTTTAAGCTAGAAACACAGTATTTATGTTCAAGAAAAAAGGTAACTGCCTTATGGGACATTTTATGCTCGTTTCAGTGTTAGTTAAAAAAAAAAAAGAAAAATCTTCAACTCACAGTCGCAAAGAGCAGCATTTGGCCTCGCCAAACCTCCAAGACTCCAATTTATTTTGACTTATTTACACATATTTTTACCACAGGTGCTGTGTATTTGATTTACAAGTCAGCCTGTGTCCTTATAAGAACACAGAAATTCTATTTAGATATCAGTTGAGTAAAGTTTTGACTAAACCTACGACGAATATGTACATTAGGGAGGGGTACCCACTTTGTTTAATAAGCCATATGCTTGAATAACATGTTCAGAGAAGGAGAGTCGTCTTCTGAGCAGAAATAATCACTCATTGCTTTTTAAAACGTCAAGTGTTTGCGAGAGCTTTCTTGTCATTTAACTTGTTAATGAGGTCACTGGAGTTTTCACCTGAGATGAGCGGCACCATTTATTGATCGAGGATTGCTCATTGGACTATATATCAGTGAATGATTGACTGCATGCTAATCCCACCCAGGAGTGTGGTTCAGCAGCTTCATTTTACCCCTCACTGCGTTCTGGCAGTGATCATTTATGCTTCATTTCTGATGATGCTTTTTCTTGGGGAGGAGTAAGTGGGGCGACTATGAAGAAAACCTTATTTGCTGCACTTAAATTGTGGGGATTAAGCACAAGAGTAAGTGAGGGGGTTAGAAATAGTCAGAAAGATGGAAAGAATGAGCGCAATACGATTTTAATCACAGGAAATATGGAGCAATTAAGTACAACAATTTCTCCAAAAATAACTTAAATTCGGCTCTTTCTTCTCCCCAAATCTCAGGCACGTCGAACAAATGCAGTTAAAACACCAGAATGCAATGCCAACATCCCTAATTATATATGCTATTCATGTTCTCTCTCATCAATTTGCAACAAAAACAAGAGCTGATGAAGCTGTTTTGTGGACTAATTGCACGCGCAACAGTCTGTGCTGGATGATACTCCATGTCTCAGAAGTTTACGCTGTGTACTGAGAAATATACTCAGAAAAAGTACCGCGATGACTGAAATACATGTTGCATTGTTGCCGTTCCATTTTTGTAGCATATTAATGTGTGCATAAAGTGACTATGTTTCACCTGGGGTGCCTTTTTAATGGCCAGCAATGGCAGCGGCTTGCCTTTTGCATTTGCGCTGATTGAGCTGGCTATATTTTCATTCTCCGCTCGCTCAGGTCAGACTGTTCATTCTAGTCACGCACTCACGCACAGCCAGATAAAGGAGGAGGCCATATTAAAGGAGTGGTCAGTCTCAGTGTCTGAAAAAATAAAATAAAAAGTGTCTTGTGAGCGGCGAAGAAAAGCCAGTTCCCAGAACTGTCCATTTCTGTTTTTATTGATACGTCTCATTAAAGTTTTACACCGCGGGCCAAGTCAGTTGTTTTCACACAACTGCATTACTAAAGTCAATGTGATCATCAGACTGCCTATCTACTCCTGCAGTGTGACGGGGCACCAGGTCCAGGGTCCTAACCCAAGACTGCCAAAGTCTTTAAGTGGCTTTGAGATGGGAGAAGTGATAGAAGCTAAGCCCTTAATAGCCATTTCTCTGTAATCTTTCCTATGAAAGGCTAAACTATGGGGGTATTGATTTGTTTGAAGAGGTGGGGGTAAGAATGGAGGAGCGAGTGAGAAAAGTACTCCATCAGGATGGGACATCTTGAAATGTGACAAAGCTGTTCGCCGGCTGAAGAGATAAGCTCAGATTGAGCCCATTTTATCCGATAAATTCCACGCAGTTTGCTCTGAGAAAGCAAAACAAAGGCAAACTCATCAAACCTAAGTTGACAAGACACTAACAGTGGTGCTGTTGTTTCTTCCTGCTTTCTTTCCTCTGTCCTTCTGAAATCCGGTGCAAGGAGATCAGATCAAAAGTTGTTTTTTTTTTCCTTGCTTCCCTCCTTTGCTTTCCCTTCAAGCCATCTTTGCCAACAGCAAATCCATTGTATGAGAAATTGAAGAACATTTTTTTAAAGAGGCCATTGAAGACATTAATTCCACTGGAGTACATGCTACAAACTCCAAATGATCGTAGATGCTTCTGCCATGAATGTTCTTTCACCATGACCCTGACAGTCATGCCTCACAACATGTTACTTCCACTATCATATTTTCAAGTAAGACAGGAAGTGGTATTCCGTTTGTCCTGTTGCATTAACAGATGGAATAAATAAAGATTTCTCGTGGAACTGGCCAGAAACATTGGTTTTAAAACCACCAAGTTCATCTGGGAGCATTTTGGGCAGTTGGTAGGAAAAAACAAACACTAACAGAGTGACAAAGATGCTACAAATTATTTCTGAGATTGGATAACCAGTGACAAGACTAACGGATAAATCTGCTTCAGAAGTTCCATCAGGTGTAGATTCATGACTATTGTTCTGCTGGTCCCAGTAAGATTAGCGTAAGATTAGGATTAGAGATCCTGGGTTGAAAAATATCAACACAGGATCTGGTTGAAATTAAATACATTCTTAAAGGAAATAAAAGAACAAAAATTCTTCATTTGCTTATTTTTTTGGTCAGAGGGTGTTGTATACACACACCATCTTCTTTTAACCCAGCACTTATTAACCATTATGTTGAGTTTGTCTTCCACAAACAAGGTCCTTGACTTCTTGACCACCCGAGTTTACACATTACCGCACGCAAACACGTGTGTGAGGGATATACACCGTCAGGAAGCGATTGTCTTCAAACTACTGCCAGTTGGGGACTGGTTCAGTCAACAGGCTTCAATGAACTCCAAAGACTTGAGTGATATGGGAATTTCCGGCTAGTTGTTTATCTTTTCCAGCTCATTTAACCACAGAAGTCTGGAAAAACTGTGTGCAACAAAAATAGAATTTAAAGGAATATTCATAAGTGAAGCTTATTTGAAGACGTTTGTAGCAGTTTGTTGCACTGAGACATGTGAAGAGAGCTTGAATATTCAAAAGTTAAAAGTAGATGTTCATTTTTCTTTCTTTTTTTTTTTTATATAAAAATCCCAAGATGTACATACAAATTGCATAAAAAGAAAGCCCAAAGCAGAACATGAACAGGAGGTTTGGGAGTTGTTCCCCTCATTTATTCACAGTCATGTGTTTTGAGCTAGCGGGTGGTCAGGGGTTGAGTGTCCCTGTGGTAAAAGTCCACAGTGGCCTCAGTCTGTCTGAGTTATTGGCTAACAGACTGTTTGGCCTCGGAGAACTAACCTCTCGCAGACATCACTGGTGCTGCGCTTGTGTAAATATTGTAGTGGAGTGATGAACCCACCAGCATACAGTATGGAGGAGGAGGAGGAGTACCAGCCAATTACACAATCACACAGCGCTGGGCGTGAAATGGAAGAAAATCATTCATGGTTCCCACCTACTTTGAACTGAAAAACCTCCCTGTTCTTTGGAACCTGCAACTCAAACATGTAAGCACAGGAAAATCGATGGCGATCATATGGCCAGCTGTTTTTTGCAGGGCTCTTTCTCAATTGTGATGCAGAGCGGGAGGTAATTTATGACAGGCCAGGGCTTCCCACTCCCACACCTCACAAGACGTTTGATAAATTTCACTTTCCGCGTTTTCTCTCTCCCCCTCCCATCTCAACACTCCTCATGCGACTTTTCTCCAGTCACTCGAAGGGTTCAAGGTGATGAGTCTGGCACCTTGCATAAGGGGTCTTTATGCAAACTAGATCAACGATTCTACCACATGTCTCTCCAGCCCCACATCTCGTGCTCATTTTCAAATCTACACATTACAAGCAAGAGGGGAGTGATGTCTGAACCTGATCAGAGCTGGTGGGCTAGTAAGAAGTGCTTCAGATGGAACACAAGAAAAGGAAATAATTGTTACATCCTTCCTTAATTAGTATATTTTTTAAAAAGGCTGCATTATGTAATTCCCACATAGCACAGTCAAGAGACTATGTTATCAGTTTAAAATGCTCTGTATCTCAAATATGACTTGAAAAAATTTGACTTTGTAATTTCGCCTTGAAATTGGGCCACTGTCTCTTTAAAAACTCCTGCTCTTTCTAAAACTCTACCTTCACAAAGTCATCACAGCATTGTTGTTATTCTAACAAACCTTCAACAAGGTTTTTTGTTTTTTGTTTTTTAACCAGCATTTCACAGAGAAGAAACTCATGTAATGAACTCAGCTAATACACAGTTTCACCAGGAATTTGCTAATTGCTGCTGGCTAGTCTGAAGGAGCAGAGTGGAGGCAGGGGTGCTCTGTGAGGCAGAAGCTCTAAAGCTTAGAAACTGCAGCTCTGAGAAGAAACTGTGCCTCCCAGGCGGTGCTTTGTCCATCCATGCTTGTTGTATAGCTGAATGAGATTGCTACAGGAGATTGAAACATTTCTCAAACATGCATGAAAGAGACACTTTCACTCCAGATAAGCTTTTGATGAGGGAATAACATTATAAAATTATAAAATAAAGCTTCATAAAGTGTTTAATTTTACAAAATATTGCATATTTAAAAGAAGACTATATAAGTTTATTAGTTCAGCAGCACTCACTGGACTGAGCAAATGAAAAAGTGAAATTCAAACTCAATGAAATTCAATTATATTCTCATCTCCCGTCAGTTCTCCGTCTGGGCTTTCTCCCATTGAGCTGGATTTCTCTGGCAGTTTCAATTGGGCCAATCAGAAAACAGAGGGAGACTTTTTGAAGTCTTTTCTCTGTTATTTTCTCTGTTATTCTGTAGTCTGCCATGGTTTGGCAATGACAGCAGACGGATGGAACAAAGCCATTCACTTTCCCACACCTCCAAATATTGAATTAACATCAACAGCCATTTCATTTGGCTCATCAAACATTCGCAACTGAGTAAAAATTTAACCTTAAAATTTTAATCCATGTCTTAAGCAAGCAATTGATTTACAATAATCAAAGGTTGGTAAAATTAAATGACTACTTTTCAAATTCAAATCTACCTGGCATATGATCAAGTTTGATAATGTGCAATGAAGAAAATTCAAAACACCAAAACTTGCTTAATCATTCTACCTCAAAGAACAGATTTCAAATAACCCATTTATACATCAAAATTGGCATATGAAAACTCTCAGATTACAACTCCATCTGTATTTGTTTATCCTGCTAATCTACATTTCTTTAAAAATACGTATTTTACAAAGAATGCTATAGTTATAGCAAAATTTGTGTATGACGCATAAAAATAATCAAGCATTTTTACAGAACATGTTCAACAGATTAAAATGTATTCATCTTAAGGTAATAAAAAGGAAAATATGCTTCACGTTGCCTCTTCAGGAGTGATGTTTTTGTGTTTTGTTATTGTGAACCAGAATGTCAATGGGCCTTTGTGTTTTTACCCCTAACAAAGGAAAGGCTCCATAACACAAATGCAGGGCCTTGAGGTGCACCTGTGAAAATGTCGCGATGTAGTGAAAACATCACTTATGGGGCGTGTTGGGTTAAAGCATTCATTTAGCCTACCTCCGTAGAAACACACATGCATGTACACAAACACACATTAAACAGCCTGTAAATGGCCTATAGTTGTCATAGCACTGTGGCATGAAATACAAACATTTAGTGGGGGCTTTTATTGTTTTCTTTATGCACTTGTGACACACATATAGGCACAAACAGGGTGATTTGACATTTTGCTGATTGTCCGTATTGGCACACCCTAGGCGGCAGCTCCACCTGTGGCGATGACTCTGTTTTGGGTCCTGACTTGTCACAGCGCGCGAGAGGCGTCAGGTGAAGCGCCCCGGGCAAAATCTGGCCCTGTTTAGCCCTGCAGTGTGCCCGTTTGTAATTGGCCAAAACACCAGGCGGCCCGTGGCCATTTGTCAGTTTGAATAATTGATACAGGGAAAGGGCCACACAAGCAAACAGGCCAGCTCTGGGCTGCAGCTCGTGTTTTCAAGGCGAGGGAAATTCCCTGGTTTTCATTTAGATTTCACTATTTTAAAATGCATCCCGTTTAATTTAGATTAACATCTAAGAATAAAACAGACTTGCAAACCATTAGTCGGACTAATCAATTATGAGATGTTAAAAATGAGTGAAGATACAAGCAGACGGAGATTAAACCGGGGAGATAACCAATCAAATTAACTGCTTCATGTTAGGGAGGAGAAGATGAGATTCTTTTCTGCTGCTTTCTTGATAATACAGCATTCCTTTATGAGCCGCTCACTTTTCATGCTGTCACTGTTCAAAAACAGAAACATAAGGATATTTAAAAAAAAGGAAAATCAAAATCTGTGTTACTAGTTAAAGCATAATCAGCCAGAGCAAACTGTTTCACTTTTGAGTTCAGTCAAAACTTAATTTTCTTTTATGCAGAGAAGTGATAGTTTTGATGAGTGCCTTTTGTTTCTCTCACATTTCTTTCATTTGTTTTTTCCCTTCCCATGTTCTAATTAACTCCCCTTTGTTTCAGCATGTTTTCCAAATGAGTGTTGTGATTCCCTATCTCCCGGTGTTATTTTTGTCCCTAATAAATGAAGGTTGAGTGTACATCGTCTCGTAATTAGTGGAAGAAACAATGCAGGAAATCAGCATTTTTTTTCCTTTTTTTACTTTTTGAGCTTGTTTTGGTGAGGCTCAAAGACTGGAGAGAAACACAGGGAGGGACATACAGAGAAACAGAGAGGAAGCACAGCCAGAACCCCATGTAGAGAGAACATAAGCTACATTGCAGGCCTGCAGAATCTGCTGGCGAGCTTCTAATACCAGATTAGTGATGGCAAATCCTTTTAGTTTTTTGCAAGCCCTGGTATCAGGACCATCATCCATCCAGTTTCGTACATTTGTAAACAAGTTAGGAGATAAACTACAACAGTGAGAAGATCTACTAAAATTGACGCTAATCTAAAAAGTCACTGTTTCTTTTTCTCACGCTACTGTCAATTTTTTGTCCCATTTTGACAAGTGTATTGAGTATCTAAAAATATGTGTTGGATTGGTTGCAACATGAATAAATGAAGGACATATTGTGAACCATTAAGTTCAACCACATCAGTTTAGATATTTGCATTCTTTATGCAGTGAAATATATGGGGATTGTTTTGGGAGAAAGGCTGCGAAGTGTACAGAGATGTAAGTCATGTCACCACCTTGTTTTATTTTATATTTTTGCCATACCAACGACCACCTAACCAAATTGGATTGAAAGTTTATTGCTTTATAAACAGTCTATGCACTCTGTAGTCCAAGCCACTGCATGTTGATGCTGTTAAGGACAGCATGAATTTATCTTTAACTCCAATATGGTTTTTATTTATTAACTAAACCATAAAAAATATTTTTCACAATCACAAATTCTCTTTTGTCACGTCCAATAAAATATGTGGCAGCTGGAGATCAATTTAGCTATGCGACAGTATCAAAAAGACAGGAATGGAGTGATTTTACTTAAAACTGCAATTAAAAATCTTTGGGTTGAAAGAAATGACCAAAGATTTGTGTCTCTCTCCATCAAAATGATGAGTCCAACAAGTCCAAAAGTTAAAATTTTAAGACCTAAAAGTTGTTTGCTTCTTTTTCTGAAATGTGAATCAGTCGAACAGAGTGCGTCTTTTACATCACCCTGAACAGTTTAATCTCCTCTGGGATGTTTGTTGTTGATGTTTCTGCTGCTATTCAGTTTATATATATCAATAAAATATCTCTCTGAATTAAACGTTTTTCTTGACAGACAAAAGAAGATGTTTCTCACTTAAAATCCATTACAGTGCAGTAAATAAAAAGATCACCAATAATAAGATGCTGTCAATAACCAAAGCTTAGCGCCCCAACTCCACAAAGCTCTATCCTAAAGGTCCAAGGCAACAGTGGAAGAATAGCCTCTCTACCAGATATGTTTTCTGAGCTCCCATCAGTACCTTGGTAATCTGATTGTGTCTTGGTGAGCGCAATGGAACTGAATGGGGCTAAATAACCAGTGAATTACTCTGGTTCCTTGAACATGTTCCTGCTGTCAAAAGCAAACATTTGAATGCTAATCATCTAGTATGAAAAACAGTTAAAAGAAATAGCTTCAACTAAATAAAGCAGTCAA
Organism: Poeciliopsis retropinna; assembly: GCA_010277075.1. Lineage (NCBI taxonomy): Eukaryota > Metazoa > Chordata > Actinopteri > Cyprinodontiformes > Poeciliidae > Poeciliopsis > Poeciliopsis retropinna. Next base: position 8,609,279 of record VMRM01000019.1, read on the forward strand.
TTCATGAGTTTTCTTTAAAATCCTGAAAAAATAATTATTTATACGTGTATGAAACGTGAAAATCAACAATATTGTACCTGATGTGAATATTGCACCACTTACATCAGGTGTGATGTGAAAAAACTCGTCACATCACTTCAAACAAAAGGCGATATTACTATCAGTCTTTAAAGAATTCTTGTAAAAGACTTAAAAGTATCTTCTGGTAAAAAAAAAAAAACTTTATAGACTTTTACCAGAAGTCTATAAACTTTAAAAAGACTTTAAAGACTTTATTATAAAGTCTATAATAACATCAGAAGGCTGGTATTTTTTTATTTCTGAGTATTTTATGAATACTTAAAATTAAAGAAGAAAATATTTCTTAGAAAAGAGAGACAGGTATTCTCGAACGGTTTCTGTGTAATGCTCTCCTTCAGAAAAGCAAGTTTACATTACCATTTTGTATTTGATTGAGAACTGTAGTTTACACAAATGCAATGATTGTTGTTGGGTTCATCCAGTTCTCCAAAGGTATCTGACTTAGTTTGTGAGAAAAATAAAAACTAGGATAAACAGATCATTTGTAGTTTCACTAAAAACAGTAGGGCTGCATAGGTTTGCTCCTCTATCTCTTGTTGATTAAACAACTTTTGATTCAATTCCTGCACTCAGTTTTCTTTTGTAGGATTGTCGCTGAATACTTAATGCTGACCTGGAAGTACTTCCCCCAGCTTACCTGCCAAATATTCTCCAAAGACATCTTTTGTCCAGAGTTATCTTCAACTAATGGTTTTTGACTTATGCTGGGCCATTTAAAAAAAACAAAAAAACATTCTTCTGTTAAGGCCGTTTTTTTTTTTTTTTTCGGATATATAGGAAGACTCGCAGTAAAAGCTGAAAATGAGAACTCCACTTCAACTTCTGAGTACGAATTCAGAAACCATAGATAAGGTGTCACACTTTACAAACTTAGACTGCTGTACAACTTGTTGCTGCAGCAGAATCACAATCAGTTGTACATACATATGAATGCATTAATAAGTGTGTGACAGGACATGGATGGTAATGCACCTTGGACTCTTCAGAAAGTGAAAAAAGGATGTGACAGAATCGCTTGTGTCAGGGCTGGGGATGAAAAGAAAAGAGATGTCAATAGCAGCTGCATTCACACTCATCAATTTCTTCTTAAGATTTTAGACACAGATTAAGTTTAAAATCAAAGGAAATCAGAATCGAAACCTTTTTCAAAATAGGACAACCACTCAGCCCTCTCATGAGGTTGTAGGGAAATCCATAAACCGCAACAAAAACTCTTTTCACTCCACCTTGCTGGTGTTGGCTGAGGTAGCATGAGGATGTTTCTTTGTTCATGCAGTGGTTGACAGGAAGCACCACATGTCCCCGAGCACATGGATCGAATCGTAGCTCAGCCACGGCGTGCTGAGGAACTCTCTGCTGTCGCTGTTTTGTTTGTGCGTCTCGGGTTCCTTGATGCACGTGCGCATTAGCATCCGAAGCACATTTGCAATTCACAGCAGCTTCCCTCGCACATTGTCCCAATCTCTGCCTACTTATACTGCCATGTTTCTTTTTTTTTTTTTTTTTTTTTCTGCTTTGTTTTCCTCTGTGTATTGTTTTGGCCTGCAGCTATTGTATCTCTTTAGATTGACTGGTGGCTTGGCTTTACCTCTTGGCTCCAGGATAGGGAATCGGCTGGCGGAGAAGGGAGAAGATAACAGAGACAGACAAGGTCTTGATCACACACTGACGCATGCATATATACATCCTCTGCTAACAGCCTCCTAAATAATTCTTCTTACGCCTCTTAAAGAAATAAACAGGTTAATTTCTCCCTTTTCATCTCTGTCTCCTCTTACATTTTTCTGTTTTATGTTTTTGCCTGACACTCCCCTCACCCCAAGACCCAACTTTCCTTTTTCCACTTTTCTCCCTTCTTTCTCTATGTCTCTTTTCATTTCTTCCCTCTCATGTTTAGCAGAGAGGAGGAGTGCCAGTGATTAGAAGGCGTTAGAAAGAATGGACGTGCTGTTCTTATAAACCGCTTTGTGCTGTCAACACCAGCTTTGGTGGAATGGAATCAGATAAAAAAAAATAAATAAAAAATCAGCGAGTGGGTGTGTGTGTGCGCAATGAGAGGGGTCAATTAGAACGGCAGTCGGCCAGCCCCAGCGAGACACATGACTCTTGCCCACTACTGTAAAGTCAGATTTGCCCTTCAGCTGAACTTTGGCTCATTTGAGCACAGCACAGAGAAACCAGACAGAGATGAGAGGTGTGGAAAGAAAAAAAGGCAGCAAAAAGACTGACTCACAGTGGTGGAATTAATACCCTGATCGCCCCCACCCTCCAGCTAGCAAAACCTGCCTACAAATATTTGGCCCCGTTGCAGCGAGTGATGTGACAGTTTGGGGAGGGAAACAGGCACACAAGTTCCAGAGGCGTCATCAGCTGCCTGTTGCTTTCCAATTCCATAAACATATCATGGAATAAACAGTGCTGTTTTCTGTTTTTTCAGGAAACAGCACAAGAGATTTTCTGAGAACTGAACAACTGGGATAGTCGTTGCTTAGCTTGGAAGATGTTAGAACAAGCGCTTTATGCAAAACTAGGTCTCTTATTGAAATGGCTGCAGGTAGCTGAGCCCATTTCTGACGCCTCCATCATTCATCCTATTCCCGTCGTAGCCTGTGTGGTCACGACTTCATTCATGAGACGCAGATCCATGAAAGTACTCAAAGCAAAACACTGAAACAAAGTAAAGATTTGTCATTGTTTGCACCCTGTGCATCAAAGGGAGGAGAAATAAATGGAATTTTAAATTGTTTGAGACATCCTGAAAAGTTGTACTTCAGACCGCCAAATGACTTGACACGTCTTAACCCACAGAAAACTATCACATACCTTAAAAGGCACAGCAAATAATCAACAGTAGATCTGCCAAATTATTAAGGAAGAATATTTTCAATTAAGGACAAATTTGTGACAAGACTAAATCAAGTACTGCTCGATTGTGAAGGGGACAAAAAAGCAATGCAGGGTTTTCAAAATTGGTCACAAATGAAAATCTGAGTGTGTTCTCAAACCTCTTTACTTTGATGAATCTGGGGGGGAAAAAAAACCAGAGCAAGTCTCCTAATTAGTAAACAGAGTCCACCTGTGTGTAATTTAATCTCAGTGTAAATCCAGCTGTTCTCTGAAGGCTTCAGACTTTAATTATGGAACATTAGAAAACAAACAGCATCATGAAGAGCCAGGAACACAGCAGACAGGTGAAAAAGTTGTAGAGAAGTTTAAAGAAGGGTTAGGTTAGGAAACAATATCACAGGCTTTCCATATCTACCAGGTCAATAATATTCATTTGACATCCAAATTTTATATTGAAGGGATATAAGTAGATGGACCACAAAAAGACAGTTTCCAGAAGGTTCAGTCAAAAAAAGAAACAGTAGCAAAGGAAAAGTTAGGATGAAAATGTGGAAAATAGTTAATCTGTATTGTTAAACATGGTGGAGGATCTGTGATGTTGTGGATCTTGTTCTCTTTCATAGGCCCTGGCAATCTTAATAGAGAGCATGGCTCTATGATACAGCAATTCCAAAGGATTGGAAATCAAAAATGATTGGAATCCACCAGAAAACTCAAAGTTAGTCATTGCAGAATCTTTCAGTAGGACAATAACCTAAAGCTTAAAACCAACTCCAGATATGGTGCAACTGACACAAAATCTATCTTCTTTCATGGCAAACTTAGTCAGTGGCCTAAATCCTGTATAAAACCTGTGAAATTAGCTGAAGAGGAGAGAGCATAGCGGAGGACATGGGTCTCTGGACAACCTGGGAGATGTAGCAAAAAGGAAAGGGTCAAAAATCATTCTCTCTGTATTTTCGACCTTTTGAAATATTATAGAAGACTAAGATGTCCTATTTTTAGCCACCCTCCCATCCCCACTTGGAATTAATGTTCTCAAAACTTTCCCTGTGACATTATGCTGCCGCGGTACAGCACATTTACTTTACATCTTTTCTTTTCACATCTTCGCCACAGGAGCGAATAAGTGGTGGGCGCTGTGTGTGGATAGTGTAAATTACTTCCTTTTCAACTTCATGCAGGCCCCACGCGTCTGTCTGCAAAGTGGCCCGGCTTGCTCTTCCCTCCTTCAGCTGAATTAGCAGGACAAAGAGAGAGCACAGCTCCTGTTAGCTACATATTCTCATTTGCAGTGGCCATGCATCATCTACTCAGAGAAATCAGCGCAAGCCATCAGAATATTAAGGAGGCTGACATTTACTTGGAAGGTAGTTGTGTGTGTGTTTGTGTCTTTAGTGTCTACTTGATCACAGTGTTCACCACTTTTCACTTTGGCTCCCCCTCTCTCTCTCTCTCCCGCTTCCCTCGAACACACAAACAGTACCGACACGCCTATTAGCGGTGCATTTTAAGCTGCCAGTGTTTGCAAGCGTTAGATTTGCAGTGACAGCGAGAGATGGAGGGAATGAGAAAAAGAGGAAAAACTTGGAGAAGCTGACAGTAAAAGTGAGTGGCTATTCTCTCATGCTGACTGAGCGGAGTGTCAAAACAGGAGTGAAGTGTAGCAGTGCCATGAAAGATTGAATGCTCGTGTTCCACATAGCGTGTACAGACAGACGGGAGCAGGAGGAAAGAGAGGGGAGTCACAGAGATAATGTAGTTTGAGAAAACACAGAGGGACTAGAGGAAAGGCTTCATGCAACAATGAACACTAAAGGTAATATAGAGAAGTTACGAGTCTTAGTTTGGCATCTTCGACTAAAGCCTTGCCATCGCATTCAGCTGCGTGCCCATTTCCAGACACTCTCCCACTTGCTGCTGACCAATAAAATGGCAATTCTATAAAAATAATCTTAAGAAAGGATCATCACGGTTATGAGCTCTCATAAGCTGAGGATTTAATGAATAGCTGAAAATGTGAATTGCAAATCTAATGTCCATAGTACTTCACCTTTTCTCCAGTGCAGAATACTTAAGTGTCTTGCAAAAGTAGCCTTATCATTTCAGCTTATTTATGTCCTGTTATATCAGAGAACAAAATTGCAATATATTTTAAAAGGCTTTTATGTGACAGGCCTTCAATCTAAAAACGCAAATCTGATACTTTGTGAGTTGATATACGGTCCACTCATGAAAACGATGCATCCTGGGATGCACTACTTTCAGTTCAATTCAGAAATACTTTATTATTCTAAGAGGGAGGAACAAGGGTGTTAGAAAATGGATGGATGGATTCTAAGAGGGAAATCAAACGCCGTTGTAACTCATAATTTTCTTCAGAGTTGTTGTGTATGCTAAGGGCTGTGGAAAGGAGCCCCTGTAGAGGCTTTTATTACAGTAGATCAAAAGAAGCCTCTGACTGAAGACTCTGTTGTTTAACAGTTCGATGAAGCGGATGCTAAGGGTTGTTTGTAATTTTCTTGATTTATGGAAGATTCCCTGTTTTGCATCATCTTCTTCAGCAGTTCCACAGTCGTCCCCAGAACACAAACAGCTTTCTTTATTAGGTTGTTTAGCCTCTTTAAGCCTCTGGCTCTGATGCTGCTACCCCAAGAGATGACGGCAAAAGAGATTACACTCTCCACAACAGACTTATAGAAGATCTGTAACTTCTTGCTGCAAACACTGAAGGATCTAAGCATCCTCAAGAAGTACAGTACGCTGTATCCCTTATTGTAGATATCTTCATTGTTGCGTCTCCAGTCCAGCCTGTTGGACACTGAGGTATTCATAGTTTTCAACCACCTTCACTTCTCCTATTATACTAGAAATAGTGTTTGATCTAACCCCGTTTCTCATAAAATCTACAATAATTTCCTTTCTTTGTGCTGTTTCATTATATGCATAAATAAATTGAAGTGTGTGATTGTACAGGGCAAAATGTAAAAAAAAAAAAAAACAGGTGATTTGAACACTTTTGTTCAAATCACCTTTTGCAAGGGGTAATACCTCTCGACTCTCTCTGGCATCAGTAGGGAAACCCTCTGTTAGGTTGTCTCTTTCTCCGCCGCTGCACGTGAACATGGCTGCACAGCAAGGAAACCAGACTGACCTCATTCGAAAGGCTTACGGGGGGTTGGGTGTGTGAGGGCTACACTAAAGGGTCTCTCACTCTATCTGGCAGATTGTCAAAAAAAAAGTGGGTGGTCAGTTTAAGTGAGAATCATGCCCTAGTTTGGCTTGACCTGTTGGGAATCAAGTGGTCTTTTGACAAGACTTTTAATGGATAAGAGTGCTCTGTGTGGATCGGGACCTTTGCCCCGCACAGAAGCAGCTTTCTGAACCTTTAGCATGGTGCACATTGAAGAAAATTCCTGTTATTATTCTGAAATTGGATTCTTGAGGGTTGCGATAAGACCTGCGGCTGAACCTTGGGGAACTTTATATATTCCTTATCTCTGTTTTTTCCCCCCACCAATACTCCAAAAGAACTCTGGACCTCTCACTTTTGTGATATCAAAAACGTTAACAAGCCTTTATATTGTGTTACCTTTGCCGCAAATTTTCTCCCTCTTTTTTCCCTTCTTTCTTTCCCTTCTATGTTTGTGTGTTTTTTATGATGCAAAAGTGTTGCAAACATACAAACCAACATGCCTGCCCATAACTACTCCAGGACACACAAGTGCACTCAGAGAGCATGCGGCCATAAATCATTTAAAACACAAGTCCTCTTTGAGAAATGCTTTGGATAAAAACAGCCCACCTGAGTCCAGCAGCATATAGATCAATCATGTATCACAAGAAAGTCGAGAGAAGAGCGGGATAACACAAAGAGAAGAAAGAAGCGAGCGCAGCTGTCTGTGCACACAATGCATTATGCATCGGACATGCAATCTAGTGTACAATTAGCAGTGCTTACACGTAAAGAGCACATGCACTCAGCCATGTCCGTAGTGTTAAGGCCCGTGAGTCTTGTTTCTCTCTTCCTTTTTCTGCGTCTTGTCAGAGTGAAGAAGGGAATGAGGATAAGATAAGGCCGAGCTATCACCTCGTTTTGCCCTCCATTTAAAAGGAGCAATGTGGCAGTATGTAGAGAAGTAAAGGAGGTGGGGTGGGGTGGGGAGCTATCATAAAGTAGGCTTGTCTTAGGTTAGTGAAGGGCACACAGCAACAACAAGACGTAATCCCTCTTCCCCAAGCCGAGGGACATAAAGATAAAATGAGAGAAGACAGAAAAGAGAGAGAAAGACAGTTACAAATATATTCACTGACCAGGTAAGAGAATTCGTTCTCTATGAACACACTGGCTTGGCATTTCTTTCACATTTTACTTTTAGCACAACTTACTTTATTGGAGTTTTATGTGATAGACCAAAACACAGTAGTGCAAAATTGTAACCTGGAAGCAAATAAGACAGGAGTTACTTTTAATGTATTATATCTAAATAAAATCCAGTGCAACCTTGAAGTTGAGCAAACGCTTCACATTCACCCCGAAAAACTGTGTTGGCAGCATTATGCTGTGGGTACGCTGTTCTTCAGCCAGGACAGGAAACAAAACCTTAAAATAGTTGTGCCGTTTGTCTGATCTTTGTTTCCATCTTAGTCGTACTGGATGAAGAAGAGCTGTAAAGATTTTTTTTTTTTTCAGATTTTGCCAGAAAATATAGATTTTTGCATGTAAGGCTGATTCTGTTTTGTTCATTACATGTTTGCTTTCTCCCTTGCACGGTCTGTGGTACAATATAAACATGGGTTTGTATGCTTTTCTTCAGTCTGCTCTTCCATACAGTCCAGTTTGTTGGGTACATGACAAAGACTGGTGGGAACTAATAATTTGGTGATTTTTTTGAAGGGAATCGATTGCATTGCATTTTATTTTGTGGGTATCACATTAAAAAGGGCTGGTGTACAAAAATGCATGTCACTATTTAGATTTTAATTTGTGAAACAAATTTCAATTGTGTTGATCTATCATATTAAACCCAAACAAAATATATTGAGATTTGTGGCCTAGAGACAGGACTAGAGTCTCTTCTCCCCTGTATAGCAGAGCTACATGTAGCCTTACTCCCTGATGGATGTGTAGAGGGCCAGCTTTAATCCTAGGCTAACAGGCACTTCTCTGGTCCTTGATTGCTGCACAGTGAAGAGAAACAGCCCAAGGGGCCAAAAATCTTCTCCATTTGAAGGAAAAGGACCCTGAGAAGAATTTCTACTGGGGTGTGACTACATCTGTGTATATGCGAGGCCAGGTTAAGCAAAAGGTTTGATTTCATTGTTACTGTTTCTGGGGATATGTTCACCCTAAAATCTTAGCCATCATTAACCATCTCACAGTGTAATAAAACAGTTCGGTCACAAAAGTATGCATATATTGTCATGTAACGTTCATGTAGAAATTATTTAAATGCCCGCGTGTAAAATGTGAAGACTTTTTAAAATACATTTTATGAAGTCCAAGGTTTGGACAAGAGTTTCTCACCTCCAGTCCTCAGGTACCACCGCTCTACATATTTTAGATGTGTCTCTGTAGAACACCTGATTCAAATGATTGCATGACCTCTTCTGTGCTAAATCTGTGAGTCATTTACTACTTTGTTTATTTAGATACCCATTAACCATCGCCTTGACAATTGCTACTCTTCCTGGGGTCCACATCATAAAAAATATTCCAGTTGCACACACTTAATATAACATTAGTAACATAGCATAATGATTCATAAATGCACAATTACAACACTCTATATGATATAAAAAATAAACAGGGCTCTTTTAAAAGCTCTAGCATTTGTTGTATTCAAAACCATGTTGTTCTGCCAACATAAAACATTCAGTTCAGGCCAAACCAAAGACTTCTGGGTATCTATGTGAAAATACCTGTACATAGTTAAATTCTAATAATTATCTCAAGTACAGCTGCCTCTGTCTGCTTGAAAGATACATCTTAAGATAACCAGTCTGGCTGTGGGGAGACCCTGCAGCTTTAGTGCAAATATTTATGACCACCCTCGGTTGCTTGAAGTGTGTCCCTCCTGACACTTAGAATTTCAAGCTTCTTTCTGTTTATGAAGACCCTGGGAGCAAAGCACGCGCGTGGTCATTAACATGCTGGACAGACAGCAACAGGTTAGGGCTGTGGATCATGTAAACATTTAGACAGGGAAGAGATGTTTTCACCAAAGGCTTCATTTAGAGGTGCTGCTTGCCTCAGGCTAAGATTTTATGTCATTATTCAAGGTGTGTGTAATGCACTCATTGTTTCGAGGTGTGTAAAATTTCACAAAAAAACAAGGCTGCCTCACAGAATGTGCAATTTGCCTACACTGCTTCATCTAGATGGGTTAATTAAAATATGATTAAGGTGAGTATGAAAATGTATATCCTAAATCTTAATGAGGAAAAATAAATCACCCAAACGCCTAATTATATAAATGTGCCAATCTCCAGGGAGCAAATAAGTCATTTTAATAAGGGGGCCCATTTTGGTGGCAGAGATGCTCATGTCATTAAAGGTGACAGTGCCAGCTTGTGCTGGCATCTTGCTTCAGTGTCTCTGGGGAAACACATGTGGGTCTGCAGCAATGGTATGCATCAGTGCCAGCATGTAAACCAGCCTCTACCCAAAAATATGCTCACCTGAATGTGCTCCCAAGCAAATAGCCAATGCAGCCACTGGAAACCTCATCATCAACCATTTCCAACTCACTCAGGAAAGCAAAGCACAATCTGGTGAAGTATTTGTCCTCTTATAAGTTTTGAGACTTTAACATTGTGTACGATTTGCAAAATTGCTTTCACTCAGCCACCAGGCTTGGATGGTTTTCAAGCGTTAATTTGATATTAGATAAGCTTTAACCAGGCTGCTCCAAAGCCTTCACTTTGTTGTTAAAATATTCTGAGGTGGACCTGTTGTTTTTTTGACTCTTCCTGCTGCATCACAACTCAAGTTTGATATCACAAACTGATGTCAGGACATTCTCCACCAAAGGAGGCTTTCGCATTAGAACCATTCCATGTGTGCCAGTTTTGCCGAGTCTCTTTCTTCTTGTTGTATCATGTTCTGGGTCCTGTTGCAATCTCTGGGATGAATTGTTGATATATCCTGCTGGCATTTTGGTAGGCAGGACAGAACACTTCTGAGAAGGTTCACTACTGTTTTGTTTCCTCCTTGTGCAGCTCAATGTGGTTTGTAACTCTTCCAGAGCTTTAGAAAGACCACTGCAGCCCCTTCTAGAAAGATGTGAATTTCGGTCGGGACTCTTGAGATTTTACAGCCTACTTCATGTTGGCTGAAGTAGGCTTGATAAAAGTGATTTGTAGGCTCAGCAAATCAGGCAAAAATCCAGGATGATATATTTTCATTTAAGTCCAGCTTGCCTGAAAAGTTTTAATGACAATTATCATCAAAATACATCTGACTTTTTTCTGATGATGTGGAACATTTCAATGTGACCAAAAAGTGAAAACAGAAAACACTGTTACATTGTACGGTGTGCTTATTAACCAACCTACTTGCAGTCCATGCTGTCCTTGTGAAAGGAAAGCGACTGTAACTTCTCTATGCACACTGTGTACAGTGTTCCAGATCATTCATCTCTGCTGCCTACAAAGCTACCTTGCCCGAGGGCGGAGCTATACACCACTTTCCTAGAGGGAACAGGGCCCCTGACACTTGAAGTCACCTTTTCCAGTCCTGATTCCAGTTCTATGCTTTTCTCTCAAAGGAAGCAAGCTTCCTTTGCTTCTTCATTCTACAACAAAATAAACAGCGAAAGAGGCTTACGGGTGGCAAGAGTAGATTCTTTTTTTTCCCTCCATGCTCCCCTTCCATTTCCTCTAAAGTTACGGTCCCCAAAAATGTGCTTTAATAGGAAACTGAGGACAAGCTAAATGGGGACTTTATCTGGCGATCAGTTTGGCAGTGAGAACTACTGCCAAGAGGGCTTTGAAATCTCCTTAAGGTAACTCTTCGGTGGGTAGAGGAAGAGAGGGAGACAGGTGGGGGTCAAAAGTAGAAGAGAAAAAGGAGAGGAAGATAAGACCGGTTTATGGGATAGAGAAAGTGGATGTAGAGAAAGACAATGGTGGTGATAGGAGACAAGGGCGGCTGGAAATGACTGCACGAGCTGAGCATATGGGGAAGAGAGAGTGAGGGAGAAAGACACGAAGAGGTGGTGTAGATATGATCGGTCAGTGAGGACTAGAACAGGTCAGAGTTGGATTAACCTGCATAAGGATTAGACAGCACTGTGTGGGGAGCCTCAAGCCTACAGCAGCTGTTGCCCGGAGTGCTGGTCACTTTTCACTGCTGGGGATTTGTGTATTCACTTCAGTCAACAGATGAAATAAACACCTGGGAATTCAGGATCCAGAATGAGAAGGTTGACTTGCAGTAGAGTTGCAAGTACATCTTTTTAAAGTAACAGTACAAACGATGTCAATGAAAGCTAATTGGTGTCGATATCTGAAACGTCTGTCAATCTGTACAGCAATATGTCACCCAATGGTTGGAGACCACACAAACACCAACGTTCTCTACTGACAGGAATATATATATAATAATTTTTCAGAAAGATACATGCAAGAGCTGCATTCGTTGAAAGAGTTAACCTTTATAGAGTCTTCATGAAGAAAGACCCCCCGCCTATAGGATTCAAACCCAGGACCTTCTTGCTGCAAGGCAAAAGTGCTTACAGCTTGCAGCCAATGAGTCACACCGAAAGGCAAATTAAACTTTATGACAACTCAAAGTCCCTCAATGACCATTCTGCTATGCTAATCTATTTATAACTAGAGTTGTTCATCTCATTCATAGCCATAGCAATATTTTTTATTGAATGTTTTGTTTCTGAAGGTCACATCAGCTCATCCCTGTTTAATCTTTCAGAACCTACACTGGAGTCCATACCCTAACTTGGGAATCAGCTGGTTCAAAGCTGTGGTTCACACGTTGCCAGATAGCACCCAGCAAGAACCGTCTGCGATCAACAAGCAGCATCTTGCAGAACACAAAAAGTGAACTGCACAGCAACATCAAAGCATCCCCCAAAAGGCAGAGAATATCAAGATGAGGGATCATAATTTAAATGTGAACTTCTGCAATGCCAAGAGGAAAATAAGTTGCTCGAGTATTAGGAGAAGTCTCATAAGGTAATGTGTACACATATTTCTTTTAGAAAATATGCATCAAAAATAGGACAGAACTAAAGTAGGTCTGTGGAGAAAAAAAATTGCCTGGTTTCTGATCCTTACATGTGATTTTTTTGACTGTCTTGTTGGGCTTTATGTTGTTTAAGCATGCAAACAAAGACAAATAAAGGCTGCTGATGAATTAACACTAATTTGTATCTATGTAACGTAACTGGGGGTTGTCATTTTGTCAATCCGTTTTTTGATTTCATATCTGCAAACAAGACATTTTATAACAGTCTAAGTTACTTTGTATCAGTTTATTTTTCATTATAGTTTGCCACTTTTATGAGATATTGACATAAATATCAATAAAAATGCTGAAATCCCTCATACAATTTAATAATATACAGAGGGCCCCTGGTACTTGCGGGGTTTTAGAGACCACAACTGCACATAGCTGAATATTTGAGACTCCCTCTAGAAACATGTATAACTGATTATTTCAATCGTTCAAACACCAGATAAAACTTTACAAAGAGGTAGAAATGTCTTGCACTAGTGCAGCAGCTAACACCTACAGTCTTCCTGATTTCCATTCTAGATTGGCAGTGCCAGTCACTAGTGTGTCAACTAGCATAGCACTTAGAGATAAATTAGCTTTCAAATCTGCATTTTCTTTTAGATATTTTAGATATATCCTACAGTCAAATTTCAGTGAACAGTTCCACAAAAAATTCACAAATGGGTGAATTCAGTAATACTTCTGCACCAACAAGCAGGGGTCCACTTTTGCACTTCCTGGGGACCTTTTACTGATACCCAATGATTGTGGTTCCAAACCCAGTTTTGGACACTTTGAGCCCTTGTTTGCACCGACAGCCGTAGGAGTTTGTCATGTAATCGGTGGATTGCAGATTCAAATCCCTGATCCATCTGTCTCAGTTGTTGTGTCCTTAGGCAAGTCACTTCACTCTCCTTGCCTGCTGGTGGTGGTCAGAAGTGCCGATGGCGCGATATGGCTGTCTCGCCTCTGTCAGAACTGCCCTGGGGCAGCTGTGACTACAATCCAGTAGCTTGCCACCATCCTCAAATAATCAGCATCAGTAAATCATAGAGAAACCTGGGTTGTCAAACAGGTACCACATATCCTGCGAGGACATATAACACAAAATCTACAAAGTTATAAAATCCCAAAATATATTACTTTACATGACTCTTATTTTGGAAAATTGTACTAAAAATAAAAATTGGCAACTCCAAAAAAGTTCACCCTTTTTGGATCTAAGAGCTTGAGACCAAATTTTAAATAACAGTATATTTTCTCTGTAGATAATTTCTGATTTGCAGCTGATTAATAGCTGTGGACATCATTAAGGTATGGCAATTTTTATTGGCTAAATTATGCATCTAACGCGTTAAAATCACCTGCTCACCTTGCTATGAAGTCAGTTTGAAATGACTAGATGCACTACTTTGCATTTGACTTTAACCCTCTGTCAGGATTTGTGTTCCTAAATATGCATAAACATGCAACCAAATGTCATCCTTCACACGTAGAAGCACGCAAACAGTTTAGCTAAAGTCCTCCACCATCTGTGGAGCTGCCCATTTAGCTTCCTCTTATCTTTTGTACCTGCAGTGGGGCTCTGGGCTATGTCATCTAGCCTCCAAACACACACACACACACATCCTCCATCACAGTCGGAGACAGTGGGCTTGCCTTTCACTCTGATCTCTCCATGAAGCCTCCGAGCCTCGGAGATAGGGTCAGCCTGGCACATCACAGCCTTCCAATCCGTCTCTGATACAAACAATAGTCGCGCGCACCCCTGAGCGTGTTCAGTGGCAGAAGCTCGCACACGGCATGGGTCAATAACCAGGGTATACTAACAGCAATCACAGGACTGCTGGACGTGGGGGCTGTGTGTTTGCGTGACATTCGATCGGATGGATTTGCCTTGTTCTCTGCCAGTCTCCCAGGGGAGGAAGCCCTACGGAGGAGAACCGATCTGTGGCATCCTTTTCAAGGATGACTCTCTCCTCTGTCTCTCTGATGATGGTGGCTTTGGCTCACCCATGGGTATGCCGCATAGTCTGCTTTAAAACAATTGCTCCACCCCGGGCTCCTGGTATTTTCTGACAAAACAGGTGTGTGTGGGGGGGCTCTGAAGAGCAATGAAGGTTTGGTTTTCATTTTTACACAAGCACATGGGTCATTTTCACTCGGTGTATCATTGCCCCTGTGTCTTTGAGCAATGTGTTTAGAAAACATAGAGCAAGAGCTTTTATCTGTATTGTCAGGGGATAATGACGCAGAACACCCTTAAATATCCCTCATGATAACATCGGAAGAGGCACTGTTGGACAGCAGGGATGGTTGAAATCATGTCTTAAAGAAATCAAGCAAATCCATTGTTGCCCTGCTTGAGATGGATACCACATAACAATGTCAAATAACTATGATTAGAGGATGAGGAAATAAAGGACAAAGTAGGCCAGCATGCCTACCTTGCATACACCAGAGACAATTTATTTCAAACAAGCCTTTAGAGGATTAAATCTCAAAGACAAATTCTGCTATCTGTGTCTGTGTGCCAGTGAAGAAAGCAAATAAAACGCAACAGATATTAAACAAGCTGAAAAGAACCATCTTCAAACAAGCAGCCGACTTGTTCATTTGTGAGCATGTTTGATATCTGTTCAAGGTTTTCCTCTGTGTAATTTGGACCTCAAAGGGCTTTTTTTTCCAAAAGGAATTTCCCAGTGGTATAAAACAGTGCACTGACAGATAATACGAAGGTTTTTAGATGAATTTACACAGATTCCTTTCAAGATACAACTGAAATACATACATATATAAATATATAGTTTGATAAAATCAGAAAAATAATTTTTCTTTTCAGCAGCATAATTTCACTCTGACGACAGATTTAGTAGATTTCTTTTCTCCTTTTTAACCAAATAACCAATTGGTGGCACCCATAACAGTGTTCCTAAAATAAATGTAACTGAAGATTTATTTTTTTCATTGACTATTTTGAATCTTTTAGCAGGACAAGGATCATCCAAAACAGATGACAAAAATGGACTCAGACATGGCTTACAAGCCTCAAAATCAACGTTCTTCAGTAGTCACCTTAGCGAACAATGAAAGACAAGACGACACAGGGGTTTGTACTTTCAGTACTGAGGAGCCGTTGTGCTGGAACTTTTAGATGCATTCCTAGTCCCACACACCTTAATAAAATTAATGGCTCATTACCGGGATTGATTCCTAGTCTTGTGTTAATTACAGTGATGGAATGAATTGATCTATGGACAACAAAGAACATATGAAAAACGTGCAAAGATTCACAAGATGGCAGATGGACAAACTACATGGTGATGTCACATCCAGAATGAGAAGGGCAACTAAGAAAATTGTGGTTATCAACCCCTCTAAATCCTTCCTAAGCTTGTTCAGTACACACAGTTACACAAATGCCAATATCTTCAGATTCCTTCCTTCATAGGAGCAGTGCATTCTGGGATTCAGAGTTCTTTGTGATTTCTTTGCTGTTGTTGTTCTCAATATATGTGGAGCTGATCCAACAACTTGGTGACATAAAGCATTGAGAAAAGATGAACAGGTTTAAGTTTAAGAACACTTTCGCAATGCCCTGAAAAAGGAAGAAAAAAAAAAGATATGCACCCTGTTTATTAAAAAAACTGTTTACATTAAGGAAGGCAAAACACTAACTTGCCTTCCATAAGCAGCAGAACATGGGGAACAAAGTAGCTAAAAATGGCACCCAGTGTCCATTAGCATGCAATCTACAGTGCATGCAGTGAGTGAGAAAAGCCTAGCCCATAAAGCCTTCCTTCTCTTGAAAGATTCTCCATGCTTGACCTTACAGATAATACTTCCACTCGGTTTTTGGGGTGCTTAATAAGTAATATTCCGCTAAAGGCCAGCAGCAGGTATTTGGAGCAGGGAATCATTATTGAATGAGGCTCAGACCAAGTTTATGGTCCCAATTATGTTAGGCCATAAAGTCTGATACTGGTTGAGGAAAAAGTTTGACTGAGTTTCCACGCTGCTGGGGAGAGACTTCAGATTGGAAATTCATTTGAGAAATGAGATGAGCAATTATGGCCGTAAGATGGGGGAAGACGTTGCATCACACTTACATCCGCTCTTATCTCTGGTCATATGAAAGCTAATATCTGATTAAATATGCAGCATTCCAGACAGAAAATGATTGAAGGGAGACATAAATTAATAGAATAAGAGATGGATGGACGTAATGGATTTTGAGGTTAGGCTATAGAAACACTGAGATTTCAAAAATAAATCTGGGTCAAATTACTATTAGGAATAAAATGTGTAGTAAATAGTTTTGTTATCAGGGATGTGGCCATTCTCCGATGAGTAGTTGATAATACAAGGCCACCATCACTGAAGGATTTAGTAGGATCAAATAAGACCGCAGAAAGTTAAGTCAACCAGAACGCTCAAACTTCCTCTACTTTTCTTTCGTTTTTTTCACTGAACCCACATCTGCACCAATTCATTTTCTTTTTTGCTTTTTCATGGTGCCATTTGTCTTGTGGCATTTCTCTCTGCCAGTCTCTGTCATTCTTTCACCCCTGTACCCCTCACTCATCTCTTCATTCCCCCCTCCCACCCAGGAATGGATTCAGGTGAGCCAATTTCATCTTGGTCATGCCTCTTGTTTGCACCGGTCAATTCGGCTTCTCTGGAATGGCCTTCCCTCTTCATCGAGGGCCTTTTCATTTGGACAACTTGGCTTCTTTGCCCTAACCCTGAAATTACTTTTGGGAGTTTGTGAAAGGGGTGATGGGTTAGTGTGATATGGTGCTTTTCATGCTGGACTGACATCACTGACCAGTGGCAATTGTTTCCTTTTCTTTTTCTGGCACAGGAA
The DNA here is from genome assembly GCA_010277075.1 of Poeciliopsis retropinna. Classification (NCBI taxonomy): domain Eukaryota; kingdom Metazoa; phylum Chordata; class Actinopteri; order Cyprinodontiformes; family Poeciliidae; genus Poeciliopsis; species Poeciliopsis retropinna. The sequence continues at coordinate 8,626,312 of VMRM01000019.1, forward strand.
AAAAGTTTAGGGCCAAAAGATTATGAAAACACCATTGTGACTTTACTCTCGGTTTTAGCAAAAGTGTAAGCTACCTCTATGTGATCGCTGATGCAAGCATCAGAGAAATGTCATGCACTTAAAATTTACAAAAGCAAAGAGTAGTTGAATGTGAAATCTGCAATTACAAATCTTGAGGCAAGATCTAATAATGCTGGCCATTTTGCATGCACAGCTTTGGCACAATAATTCTGGAATCTAAATGAGAACATAAATTGGAATGCTAAATTATTGCAAAAATTTTTTCCAATCACAATAACATTTATAAATTCTTCTTAATATACAGAAATGTGAATGGCACATTTCTTAAAAATACAGAACAAGAAATGCACATACTCTTGCTTTTTCTCAAGCTGCATGTGTGCATATGCTTTGGTGTGTACAAAAAGGGCCACTAGTAAAAGAGAAATGCCTCACAACAGCCACTAATTATTCCCTAAAAATTTATAATTTAACATGTGATTCTATCAAAAAAACTAAAGAGTAGGATTGATTATGTGTGAGCTTTAAGCCCTCACCTCTGGTTCATACTGATAATCTAAGTGGCCTAGACTTCAGTTTTGAGTTGAGTCAGAATGCATGGAATCATGAACTGAATAATAGTAATTGAGTCAAATTGTGTGGCCATCCAAGAATCACAGCTCAAGTCCAGATTCAGCAAGTAACACTTAATTACCTTCACTCAATATTGGCAAACTAAAATAAGTCCATCAGCTTGCATGTTTTGTTGCTTTCGTTTCCGCGAAGCCATTATGCTGAACCCAAACCATGTAAGTGAAACACAACTATATTTACTTTGCAGTCACAGCAAACTGAACAAGTGTTGAGAAAAACAATTTTCTGAGGAAATGTTGCAGCGTTGCACATTATGCTCAGAAGACAGCAGTGGCATACAAAGTGGGACCAGATGTTCCCTTGACATAGTGCTTTAAAGGGAGGATGATGTAGTCAGCAGCTCATTAATGCTTTGTTAACATTTTCTGTAATGGGAAATAAATTAGACACAAGCGACATGACAGCATCCTTTCCAAGAATATTCTCTCACCTGCTCGTAAGCCTTGACATTTCAGAAGAGAGAGACCTTTAACTCGCCAATCACGTTTTATGCTGGGTAATAGACATGGGCCTAATATGATGCTGATCCAAGGTGCTTTTCAAGTTTTCTTTTAAACCTGTTGGTTGGCTTGCAGAGCTTTCCTCCCACCCCCATTCCTGATGTAAAACAACTCACTTGCTCTAACCATTGGGTAATAATTCTCTCGGCTTATAAGTCATCTACTTAACTCACACAAAAACTGTCAGACTCATTTAATGGTTCGATACAGGTGTGTGCATATGGCTGAAAATTTCGGATGTGTGTTAGTGTGTATTACAGAGTGCATGTACGCATTCTCTGAAGATGTATCTGTTACCTGCGCTTCCTTCATGTGTCATTGGCTGTGGGAAATGAGGAGCCACCCAAGGAATACGAGTTGAGTGGCGCACAGCTCTGACCGGAGGCAATCAGAGTTAGCTTTAACGGTCAGAGCTAATGAGAGAGGGCTCGCGCTGTGACTGTGTAAAGAGGGTGCAGAGCAAAGCCAAAGCAGACACACTTAGTTGACTTTAACACATTGCACACGCACATAAGCGGGAAAAGTGAACAGCTATTTGGATTGTATTGGCAGTTAGAAGAGGAAAAATGAGGATATAATATATTCAATGAAATACTCATGGTCTTCAGAGTTATTCAAAGATTCACATGCATGGTACCCCTGAAGGGTGCAATACCTACAAGAGGTATTCAGTGCAGAATACCTCTTGTATTAATTGATTTATTTTTCTTAAATCAATTAATAAGATTACAACTAACATAATCTTCTTTCTTCAGTTCATTGCAATTTTTTGCTCCTCTACAATTTCTTAAATGTTTGCTTTTTTGCCACCTTTACATGTTTAAGATGATCAAACTTCAGACAAACCTGAGAAGTGACAAAAAAACCAAACTGTTTTCTTAATTATATCTAATAAAAAGGAAGTTTTTCAAACCAATCTGGCACTATGAGAAAGTATAACTTTATCACTACTGCCAAAAGAGCCCCTTACAGTCTATGTTTAGGGTTGCACCAGGATATATATTGGGAAATTTGTGTTTAGGTGCTCTGAGGGGACTTTATTGGCAACAAAAACTGTTGGATATACAATATTCTGTTTTCACATTAAAGATGGATGTTCCCTAAATCTCACTGCATTTTAGGGAATCCCAGTTCAGCATAACATAATCCAGTTTGAAAAGTTAACGTATTTTATACCTCTGATGAATTAGGAAGCTCTAAAGGAGATGCAAACTTTAGAATTGCTCAGGGCTAACAGTTATAGTCAGCAATAATCCTCACAGTGCTTACAATTTCTAGCCTCCCTTTCACTTTGTTCCTTTTTTATTTTTGCTGCCAGAGCACCAAATTTTGCCTCAAAAATATTTCAAAAGTACTGAGGAATTTGTCAATGTCTTTGAAACAGAGTATTGACAGCCAGCCAGATGAGAACTCTTTGTTAAACGACTCAGTCAAAACAAAATTGCAGCTCAAGAACCATATATTTTTCCTATTTCAAAATAACAGTCTCTAACATTCACAGAGTTTCAAGTTTAAAGGCACCCACCTTTATATCTCGGGTTCATAATAATAGCATAAACTGACCTCACCAGATGAATGCAGGCAGACAGGAAATTGTATAACTAGTATTGTGACTTTTTTGTATCAACTAAACCCCTGTACGTGCAGTAGTAATCCCTGTACATCAACACATGAAGCAATATTAGGAGACACTCCTAGTAAATAACATTATTCTAAAGTCTTTATTTGTTATCTCAATAATAATTTCTTACTGCTTAATGAATGGGCATGAAACTACTATGGAGTTTCCAGAACATCTAACTCTGCATTTGTGAGTGTTGAAATAAACAAACAAAACAAATTTAAATAAAAGACAGTCACACTCACAGATGCAGCGAGCAATTCAAAACCGGAAACATTCCTCCACTCTCACTCACTGATAGGATCAAAATCAGATAACAGCTGCAAACACACACACACGGACACACCTGCAGGTTTGTCTACTCCCTCTCCCCCCCAAACCTTGCAGATTCTTCCAAATAGAGATCGAGAGACAGAGACAGGAGAGAGAGGAAAGGGGCAAGGGGGGAGAGAGGGACACGAGGAGGAGTGGAATGGTATTATGTCTATCGGTGTGGATAATTGAATGTTAGAGCGGTTTTCTCCAAGCCTTTGTTGTCCAATCAATACAGCAGTTCCCAGGGGAGCTAATCTGTATTAGCAGAATTAGCCTGCTGCTAACTTAGATGTCTCAACAGAGGGGTCTTTTTTCCTGTCTCTCAGAGTGATTTTGATGCCGTGTGTGGGCCAGGTGAAGGCAAGAGCATAAGGAATAATTATATACAGTATATCTTCTAATAGTAATTTTTCTGTATACACTAAAACAATCCTGAAATTGGCCTGCACATGCCTGTTCAAAATAAATTAAAAAAACTGTTTAAAAATAAAAAGTTGATTTTGATTATATTTAGACCTTCTCCACATGTTCATTTCTATTTGGGATAGTAAATATAACTTTCCTGTCATATGTTAATTCCATTTGCTACAATACAATACAGAAAGTAAAATGTGTTTTCCTCTTATCCATATTCAGTTCATTTCAACATCTAAACTAAGCCTAAAATAGATGTTATACACTGATTTGTGTGGCACAAACGGTATTGTCACACTAACACAATCAGTTTTGCTACAAAAGTCGGGACCTCAATCAGATGCTGGTAACATTGTTTCTTGCGTTTCTCCGTTTACTTCACCTGGACACTCTACAGTGACATCTGAATGACATTCAGAGTGAACAAGAGCAGCTGGATGGTTGGGCTTCATCTACTAAAGTGATGACATCTGAATGTGTTCAACATTAGAAGGTAACATAACTTGTTCAGGTCATCTACAAATACCATGGGCTCTCATGGGCAAATGGCAGCCAAAAACAGGCACAGCAAAGTCAGCTACCACCAAGTAGAAGACAGGTTCTAAAGAGCCAACTGAGTGGTGAGAAAATAAAGTCCCGGCCATAAACACATTTGCTGTGCCAATAACTAGACACCTAAGAGGTATGACAGCTTAGCAAAAGAAGGAGATAGAAGTTACTGATAAAAAAAGAGAGAAATCTCTGGACAAATATCCAGGACCACCTGTGAAGGACAAGCCCCTGGCTAGAATTTACCGCCAGACTGAGGAAGACTCAGAAATCCTACCAATAACCAAGTAAGGCTGCACTGAAGAACAGTAGAGAGACACTAATCATGAAACTAGAAGAGACCAGGGTCTTCCACTGCTATTAGACAGGATCCTAGATGGAGGTTGTGGAAAGATACTCCTGAGACAGTAAACAGACATAAAAGCAACACGGCAATTTGTGAAGGCTACAACTAAGTTGCTGGAATAGTGGACAGAAATATCTTCTTCAGTTTGATCTGGAAGTTTCAAAAATCAAACGAGGCTCTTAATGTATTAGTTCAGGACAGGTTTCTCAAATACAAACTGTCAGACTCATCATGGTCATCAAATACTGGTCAGTAAGCAACAAAAGAAAACAGGAAAGTCAAAAAAAAAAGAAAACCTAGTCATTCTCAAGTACTTTCAAAAAGTTCAAACACTAACAACCTAACCTCTAATTCAGTTTTTAAAAATACAAAAGGTTGCTTGAAGGAGTTCTTACTTAGAAAACTGTAGTAAAAGTAAAAACACATTCATTTCTAGATGGACATGTTAGTTGGCTACAAATTGGAGCCCTTCCAAGAATTTGATGGATATGAAAGTCTTGATAAATAACTATGGGAAAATAAAGAAACTGCTTTTAAAAACTTTTCCAGTCCAATAAGCTATTAAAGTGTTTTTGTTGATTAAAAAAGTTCAAGAAAAGAATGTGCACAGAATAAAAACGCTTCCTCAGTAATGCTTACTGAGGCATTAGAACAATATCTATTAATACATGTGTACCAAATTCAAGGTTTCTGGAGGTGTAATGTAACGTAGGGCTTCATCTTTATTCTAAATTTGTTCATCGGAAGAGCAACACTTTACCATGCAAGCTTTGAAGAATGTATTAAGTACACCGGGCCTGGTGCTGAGCTGGTTTCTCTTTTTGCCTTCAGGAATCCACCATGTTTTATTGCATTCATTCAACAAAGTGTCTGAAACATTCCTCAGAGATGTTGGTGGATTTTAACGTAGCAGGACCTCACAGACGGCTCCTCATCCTTTGTGTGGATTTCTCATTCCGCCACATCCATAGGTGCCCTATCGGACTGAGGTCACTCTTGAGGTCATATGAACACAGTGAACTCATTGTCATCTTCAAGAAACTAGTTTGAGATGATTTGAGCTTTGTGACATGGTGCGTTACTTTGCTGGAAGTGACCATTGAAATATCAGTACACTGTAATCATAAAGGGATGTCCATGTTTCTATGCACTGCTGTTTTTCTTAAAACCTTTTCTGTATTACACCATTATTTTAAGTAGACACTTTATGAGGTGGAAGCTATTCTAAAATTCTGCAGAGCAACTTTTACTGTGTATGTACATTCATATCTGCATGTTGTAATGTTGGCGTTCTTGTGTCTTCAAGCTGTTATTTGAGTCTCGGTCCGCCATGTTCAACGTGTTTCTTCCTATAGGACAAGATGTGCCAAGGTGCTATTTCAGCTTGGCTGCGATAAGACACAAGCATGGGTTTATTTGACCCTGGCCATATCTGGACACTGTGCTGCTTGCTACAGGGGACCATGCTGTTGTAACATTGTCACCATGTAATAACTCATGGCCTTGGATGATGACAACTAAGGTGCTTTACACACATACGCTCACACAGACTTCAGCATCTGAGCAAGGTTTTGCAAACCCAATGCTATTACACTACAGTGGAAAGTGCTAGTATTTTATTTTTTTGTGAACTGTACATTTGATGCTTGGCTTTGAAAACCAATGCAAAAACAGTTACAGAAAAGTCTAGGCTAGGTTTTTAATCAACTAGCCCTTCAGCACAGAACAAGCTCTAAAGCTTTGTGTGCACACAGAAACTTATGCACACACTCCTGGAAAAGTTCCCAGGAAGCCTCGGCTGATACTATCCCCTCTGGCCTAATAGCCTACAAAAACAGACTTGGACACACATAGGAAGGCTGAAACAGTGAAACAACAAACACAATATACATGTGCCAAGGCTGCACTAAGTGATGTGAGTGAACAAATATGGCAGCTTCATAACGATGCTAATGGTGACTTTCCCCAAGCACTACATAGTTTTACCACATTTTAAATTACATTTTCAAAGACTTGCGTTCATGGAGGCTGCTGACAAACTGCCAGCATTTTCTGAAATTTCAACTTGGCACCGAAGGCAGAATAAAAACGGAGCATATAGGCTGAACAGCAATTAATATATAATGTGGCCAATATATTCTTCGTCTATGTCCAGTTGCAGGGTCATGGGGGACTGGTGGCTATCTCCACACACATGCACGCACATACGCACACACACGCCCCTGCACACACCAATTGACAACTTAGAGAGACCATTTAAATTTAAAAGTCATGTTTTTGGACAATGGGAGAAACCCATTGAGCACCCAGGAACAGTACAGGCGTGCAAACTCCATGCAGAAATGCCCGAATTTAAACCCAGGATCTTGGTTTGCTTACTGATCCACCATGTTGTGCTGTTTACGCACATGAATATAATGTGAACTGAACCAGTTCCTTATATCCCTGTTTTGTATGTTTAGTTTTATGTCAGACTTATTCAGGGTTTGGAACTGTACAGCATGACAATCTGAAGCAGTTAGTGTCACTGCTCAAGGAAAGCAACCGTGGAATGATGTTCTTTTTCCTTTTCATAGTGGGGATGGTGTGTCTAGGTTGATGCCATAGTTCTGTCACACAGGTCGAAATATGCCTGTAGGCCAAAATGTTTTGATTTCATCTAAAAAGGGTGCATCACTAATATTTATCCTATTGAAAGACAATTCCATCGTAACAGTACATAGTTATCATGGGTCTCATTGATTTTCTGAATAATGTTCTCTTTGACTAACATGTGAATGTAGATGGATAGCCATGTCTTTGAAGGTTTGGGGTATTTTCTCCCTGCATGTTCCTTTAGGTTTTTGGCATTTTGTCACATTGAAATATTTCAGATCATCAAACAAATTTTATTAACGATATTTAAGTACATATTTTAGTTATATATATATATATATATATATATATATATAAAAAAAAAAAACTACGCTGAGATAAACTTGTTGCTTGTTTGGATCATTATCCTGCTGATAGCCCAACTGTATTTACATTAAATAAAATATTACCAAAATTACATTAAATAAAATATTTCTTTTTGCTTCCCTGACTAGTGTCGAGCCACTGAAGGTGGACATACATCTATAGGGCACACATGCACACTCAGGTTACAGGCATGCCGTTCAGATTATCAATCAGCATAAATCACCCTCTCATTCAGATTATAATTTACTTTCAACCAAGTTGATTCCAGTCATAATATTCTGATAAGACTTGTCATTTTTGGACAATATGAAATATGATCCAGTTGGACATTTTGTCCATTCGTGTTAGCAAAGGAGAGAGCCTTATTCATCATTCAGGCATCCTCGCAACAGTGCAACAACTGCAACACTCTATGAAAAGAAACACTCATAAAATAGGGACCTTGCAATCAACAAAGAGGTGTGCCAACACATGAAGGGTCTTATGTTCAGAGGACACATCATAAATCATAATTCTGTGGATATTTTGGGAAAGAGGGTGACCGTAACATGGTCCCATGAACTACAAACAAAAGGGCAAACCTGTACACATTTGGTTGCACTTCTTTTACACTGACAGTTATACTGCCACATTCTATCCAGAAATAGACTCACTGTAAAGGCATAACATTCCTGCACATGCAGAAGTCTTTGAAAACTACGGGCATGTTTGCACTCTAAACAGTCTGCAGTCGCTGTCCTCAGATCACACCAACAAGTTCCCTCAGACACAGCAGCTGGGCTTGCATCCAACAGAGGGGTCAGAGTCTTACTCGCACCGAGCCGGTGCACACATTTGTACATGTAAGCTGATGCATGACGCAAGATGGTGGCCGGCAGCCACTCTGTGAACTGCGAGGCCAACATTCCACCATGCATGCAGTGGTAATTTAGGAGCCTGCTGGGTGACTGGAAAAGTTGAGGCTGAGGACAGCGGTTCAAATCGGTGACATGCCCTGGATTCAGCACATTTCCTGAACCTGCACAGATACATGTAATCCCTCATAAAAATGGGTGTTTAAATAAGCAAGAAGCTGAGGAAGAGATCTAGAGAGAGAATGTCTAGTGTAGACTGTTCAGATATTCTCAGACAGTTCTATAACAAGCTTGTAAAGTGAACATATTTATGGTTCTTGTACAGACTACTTTATTTAAAGAAATATTTCCATGGTAACCCCTAGTGCAACTTTTGCCTTGATACTTGTGGTCATTCAAGCTCAGAATACAAAAAAATCTTAATCCTTGGTGATACCTCATCCAACCAATATTGACATTCAGAGGAAAAGAAGGGTGTTGGGATGAATTTGTATATTGGTTTATCTGCCTGAGATGTCATTGTTAAGTCCATTATGAAGAAAAATGTGAACTCAACTTTACATCTACTTGTAGGAGAACGTCATGGTGGGGTTATAGAACCCAGATTTTGGAAACACATTTTCTAGAAACGGTTGGGCTTACATATTTCATGGCACATTACAGATGTCTTGCCTCAGCTCCACCGACAACTCGTTAGGACCCACATGAAAGAGGAGAGCCGTGATGATGAGGGGAAAGCAGGAGATGAGAAAGCTTTCCTAACACGCATTTGTGTATTTGCTACTGTTTTAGATCTTTAAGTGTTTAAACCCAAAGTTAAAAAGGATTACCCAGGGGTAGCTTTAAGTGCAGCCTTTCTCTTTTTTAATGTAGAAATTATGTACAGTATGAGTTTGTCCTCCCTTCAAGCATGCATATGGCTATGCACTTTATTCAGTGAGCATCCAGGCAGTGGCAAGTTTTCAGTTTGCTCAGGGGCCTGTTCAGTGCTCACAAAAAAGGTGCCTAGAACATAAACCAGATCTAAATCAGTGTTCTCAGGATGTCACGAGTAGCAGAGTAGATTTTAACCTATTGCCAGTGAAATGGCCTCACTGATTTCCTAAAAATTGTAACAGATTCCTAAAAAAAACATGTCAATCTGAAAACGTGATTTCTGTGTGTCTCCATGTTGCCCTGTGATGGACTGGAGAGCTGTCAAGGCTGCACCCTGCCTCAAGTGCCAGACCCCAACTCGCAACCATACAAGGATAAGCGTCTAGAGAAAACTGATGGATGGATGTTAGAAATTTGGTGTTTTGCAACAAATTCTCTCTATCTGTCTCTGATGTGACTTGCTCAACCAAAACTCAACAAACTGCAGTGTGGAAAAAAAAAAACCCTGAACTCAGCGCTTCACGCTGCTGTAACACATTAAAAATGACTACATTTAACATTAGACTGCAATTTCTTTAAACTCTTTTCTGAGCAAGAATACAGCATAATGACTCATGTTTACTAAAGAGAAACCTTTTGTCTGCAAAATACAAAATGTTTCTCTTTTGAAACTAAAGTATAGACCAATAACCAGTTCAATGTGGTAATGACAGTGAAACCTGTTTATCCGCAATCATCGGTGGCTATGCTAACTAACCCAAGCACTCATTGCAGGCCCAATTGGTGAAGGAAGGTTCTCAGGCAGCTTTTCTGGATACTGAAAGTTTCTATTCACATCTTCCTCAGAGATCTAAAGTCTGGTCCTGAAGGGAAACAGGTGATCTATGCATTTTTTGACAGAGAAAACTGAACTGCTGCTTTTCAAACTTGCTGTAGAAGCTGTTAAGTTTGTCTGCCCGACGAAGATTCTGCTCAGGGCGACAGTAGGAGCTTCTGTGGTTACTGATGCTTTTCAGCATGTGAGTCTCATAAACAGAGCTTTTCGTTTGTATTGAACAACAAAATCTATTTCCAATGCACTGACCAGGAGTGTTACTAATGACGCGTCACATTGCCAGGTTTGTACATCATCTGCGGTGCTGTACAGCTGCAGGAATAAGTGTGTGCAATCATTGTTATGGAATAGATGGGTGAAGCAGACAGAAGGCATAGAGCTTAGCAGATAGCTTGCTGGTGGTCTGATTGCTCTGGCCTCGTGGCCCACTGAGCAGTGATTGCCACAGCTGGGGCCTCTGGGACAGATTTCTGCCGGACTCCCATAGCTCAGAGCTGACACCTCCCACTAAGCACCGACTGCCCAGACCAAGCTCTCACCATGTCATTTGTCCTCAGAGATGGCAACACAGAGGTTTGAAACGAACCTATATCTTCTTTCATTGATATGTCCTTTTTTTTGTCTCCCCTGGCTTTTCCATCAATCATTTTCACCCCTTCTTACTCACTTTGTGTTGCCATTTTCACTTTTGTCCCACCCTGCAATCGCCTACAATTTTTCTTTCTGCATTCCATCCACCTGTCTGCTTCAAGAGCAACATCTACCTTTTCAGGATTCACTTTTCAGCTTTGTGCCCCGGCGTCGACATTCACTTTCATGGATCACTTTCACCTCCGAGGGAATAATCCGCTAACTGCTTCATTCACACAGATGACATCATCAAATCCCTCCATTGCCGTTGGCTCGTTTAATCCTCCTCATTCTCCTCTCAGTTTATTATGGAGGTACAAATCCGGTTGGTTTAAGGAAGAGGAGGGAACCAGGCTCCTATGCTATAGGAGCTCCAGGGGAAAGAAAGAGCACCAAGAGTGAAAAAGACAGTAAAGGAGAAAATAGATGGAGAAGGGTAGCATGGACAGAGAATGTGAGTTAATCTGAGGCAAGAGTCATAGGGCACAGCTAAATCTACATAGGTGCAAGACAAAATAAGTAGATCATTAACAATACAATACAATTATATAGAATAAGAATATAGAATATGTATTCTGTAGTAGTAATTTGGCCGATGTTAAAATTTAACCTCTAATATTCTAAGAAAAACAAAGTTATAAATCTGTTGTGGTCATTCTTTCAGTTCATCTTTTTAAAAAATGGTGATGTCATTTAAAAAATGGTGATGTCAGGGAACTATTTCCCCAGCAATTCACCTGCTATTCAGCGTTAATTTTACACAAACGCTGAATTATGTGTACCATTGCTTGTGCTGCTGCCAAATGTGTGACGTTTGCATATTTTGATCAGTGGATGACGCACTGAAGCAGTCCGTCATTTTCTGAGTTTAACTCCATTCAAACCACTGCTTTTGGAACTCTAGCAGAAATGTTCAAAAAGGGTTACAAGAGACAACAAAAATAAAAAGAATATCAATGTAATTTAAGGTTACTGTTCAAACAATGAACAAAATAATAGAAAAAAACTTACTTGCTTGATCCAGTTCAAGATTTCAAATTGTTGACAACTTGGGAAATTATATGTGGAAAAGGATGAAGAGGGCAGGACCTTTCATCCTCTCACCCTTATGTGACATAACTGATCGGACTTCTTTGATTAATTGGAATGAAGGTGGTAGTGTGACAAAGAGCCAGATCCTGAGGTCAAAAGGCCAAGCACTCTGTGTCCAGCAGAATAAAAATAATTTCTTAGGTTTTGCCTGCATATATATCCTGAGAGCATATATCATTCTATTCTCTGATTTGGGTCAAATTTCTCTAAGTATTACAGACACATAATTGCACACAAAAGGAGTCTCTTGAGCTAGAAAGATGGCAAAAATTCACATTAAATGTCTTTCATTGCTGAAAGTGGGAAGAAAATGTTTCAGCAATTCCGCCCTGTAATGTTCACCTTTCTGAACTGAATACTTTTCATTATCATGATTAATGTGCACTTTGGACTTTCTCATAAAATAGTGAAATAAACTGCAGAACAGATTAATTTTACATTTTTAAAGTTAGTCATCAACACAAAAAAAAAAAAAACTTGATTATCAGGTCTATGGAAATTTTCCAGTTTGCAAAAAAAAAAAACATGTTTTTTTTGTTTGGCTTATTGTGAACCCACTATAATAAGTTATTTTGCTCTACTCTTTAGAAAGTTGTTAAATCTGCTTAGTGCATTTATGCAAATTTTCTGTTTTCTCTTTTGCCACCATCATCAACTTTACAAGGGGAAAAAAACTGCTAGCATGTTGTTTGGATCATCCAATACCTCTGGAAGCTGTGGGAGGTAAGGAGAACTGCAGTCTCTAAGTACCTTTTAACATATAGTCTGTTATTATGCATAGGATTGTTAAGTGTGAGAGAAAGGTTGGAATGCATCCCTCTTGTGTTTTTATGGCTCTGGAGGTTTTAATAAAGAGTTATTTTGAAGCACTTTTGGGTCAGCTAAAGCTTTGCTGCCTTAATGAAACGGTAAAGGCAGCAATAAGGGATATTACCACAGAAAGTGAGAGGCTGTGTTAAGCATCTCCCACACAAACACTGCATGTTAGGATCCAGTGCCAGGGCTGCTATCCAGTCTGGAGCAAAATGGAAAAAAATGATTTGAAAATCTTCAAGATCTGGAGGAATCTTTGACTCTGCAGTGTTGTCTGAAAGTTGAATCCATCTATCTTCATCCATCCATTCACCATACCCCTCTCCTTTCAGTCTGTGGTTGCTTCAGTATTCACCTCCATGGAAATATCCACTATGGCTTTCTATTATCGACTGCTCATCATGTCAGATTCGACCACATATACCACCTTTATGCACAGCCTCCAAAACAGACAAAACAAAGCTTAAATAAAACGCTCCAGTCATGACTTCATGCCATGACTTAATATAACGGGTGGGGGAGTGGAGGATGATTATCCCTGTCTATATGTCCCTCATCCCGCCTCTCCTGCCTTTAGCCAGATGACACACATTGAGGCTGATCTGTCAGTGTGCTGGCAACGTCAGAGCAGGACATGCACAATGTGTCAGCGATAGAATGTCACGCTACGGCTTCCAGGGTGGAGGAGAAGGGGAATAAAAGAGGGGAGAGATGACAGATGAAGCGAGATCAACAAAAGAGAGCAGTACACAATGGCGGGATGGAGGGAAACTGGTGGATTGAAGGTGTAAGGCAGAAACAGCAACAAGGATGGAAAGAAGGGATCAAGAGGAGAGGAGGGGGCTGGGCAGGCACATGGAGACAGATAGACAGAGATTATTTTAAAATACGGGGTTGTGCACGCTGTCAGTGCAGGCATAGGGGTGGCTGCTTACACAACATACATGCATACACACACATGCATGTTGCCAAGAAGACCTGCTGGATGCCTGCAGAGATGTGACTCACAGCATCCATATCACTAAGCCACAACACATACAAATAAACATATTGTGCAACTTAAGCGCAGCCGTTACAGGATATTCAACATTTTTGTGACAGAAAGCTGAAGAGCTGACGGTTTTTGCCTTGTTGTGACAAAGTAGTAAAGAGGAGCAGTAGTTCTTACCGAGCAGGAGATGTATAAGACCAAAGGTGTTCAGATGTACACTGTGTGGCCTGGTGTGTGTCAGTAAAGACATTGAAAGATTGTATGTGTATTTGCTAATGTGCATTAGCAGAGGATATAGTGTTTTAAAGCAACAACAAAAAAAGGGTTTTTGTGTATGTGTGTTGGGGAACGCGCGTGCGCGTGTGTGTGCAGTAGTGAGGATTTAATGGGATTTCCAGCTCAGCAGAATGTGCCTGCCCGTCTCATCCCACTCCCCCCCTCACACACACGCACAACATGCTCTGACGTTCAGCACACACACACAAACATGCACATCCAGCATCGATCCATCCAGCAGCCACAGGGTCATTCATCAGATGGCTGGACACACCCAGGTGTGTTTTACTATTGGCCAATGCTCAGCAGCGCAGACAACCATCAAATCAGACACAGCAGAAAAGTAGAACAAAAAATAAGTTGGGAAAAATAAACAGGAATCTAAAAGAAAAATATTTTTGGATAACAAATAAGATTTAAAGTACAAAATATAACTATAGTACCTTCTGTAAGTATTCCTGACTCTGAAACTTTTTAAAATTTTGTGATAAATGTATAGTCCGTTATTTCACGTCACAAAGTGAAATGTAAGAAAACTGCTGTGTCATTTTCTGTATTATTTTTCAAAAAGAAAAAAATCTAAAAGGTGTGGTGTGTTTTGCATTCAGCTCCCATAATGCAAATTAAATACAGTAAAACCTACAGCCTTCAGAAGTCACCTATTTAAAAATAGAGCCCACTAGTTTGTAATTTAATCTCAGCGTAAATCCATCAGTTTTGTTAAGGCCTCAGAGGTTTATTAGAGACATTAATATTAATGAACAAACATCCGACAGGTGTGGAGAAGTTTAAATCAGGGCTAGATTATAAAACAATATCCAAAGTAATGAGCAAAAAAAAATAAAAAATCTGACCCATTGCGTCATTTCCAGAGATAAACATGCATCATTTTTATTGCCTAGTTTGCCACCTGACAGTCACTGAGTCTGACCTCTTCAATGATGACCGTCAAACCTCTGAGCCAGAACAACGCAGCCTGACACATGACAGCCTCACCCTACACCTTAATGATGGGTTAACGGACGCCCCCCAAAAGCCTTGGCAACAACTCTTTGGCCTCTCGATTGGTGTACCCCTGATTCAATTACCTTGACCTCGGCGGGGGCCTGGGCCTCCCTCCCAGTCGTGTTCCTGTAGTCGGGGAAGGTTAATTGAAACGGAATGCAACATTAATTTCCTTATTAATGAGAACAGGTGACTGGCTGCTAACTGTAGGGAGAGGGTGACCTCACTGAGATGCGTTTTTTTTTTTTTTTTTTTAGACTTTCACCTGTTTTCACATGATGGATCACAATCAGTGCTTCTGCAGTAAGAAGGAACTGATGAGCTTTCAATATTTGTCTATGGCAGTGTGTATGTCCGCTTCAGTGAAGACTGGTAATCTGAGCAAGATTACAGTCTTCACTGTCTTTGAAAGCAAAGACAGAAAGTACTTTGCTTTCAAGCAGCTAGACATTCTTATAATAGTGGTTTAGATTGGGAGTGATCTTTGATATGTGCCATATGGGTAGATACCCAGGGTGGCATTAGAAAGGAGGGTGAGCAAACACCAGATTAACAAAATTTTAACTTACCTTTCAGCTGCACCTTGCATGGGCACTCAGTGGGGAGATGACACACACAGCCAAGAGTGAGGAAACAAATTAATTTACCTCAATCAAGACATTAAATGACTTCCTGTTGGGCCATCATAAGGAAAGTAACCATGAAAGCATGTTGTACAGTACAATGCAAAAACTAAAGCATAGAAGATGAGAAAAAAATTGAGAAGCATTAGGCCTAAAACACTAACCAGAGCAGATGAAATATCTCTGTAATTAAAATTTTTAAGGAACAGGAAAAGCAATCCAATTCTTGATCTAACAAAGGACCTTAGAGACTCTTAGCCCTTCATCCTAAATGACAAACTGAAAGACAATTTCTTTCTAATCCTTTGCCACGTCAATGTATGCCTTGTAAACAAGAGATAACTGCAAAAAAATATTTGTTTCCAACATTCTGTTTGCAATAGAATGCATGTCTGTTCTGATTAAATTTGTCGAAGTTATTTTCAATGTCGCACAAAAAGTTTGAAAAGAACTATGGTTTTAAGTCTCGATTCGATTCATCTGCACTCCCACAATGAGTCAGAACAACACAAGTGTGCATCTTTGTGCCTCACCTCTCATCTGTCACAACATGATAAGATAAAAAACTCTACTGTGACGGCAACAAGCAGCCTCCTCCTCAATCTTCTTAAACAAATACCAGGCAAATGAATGAATTTTGAACAGCTACCGCTGCCTCCATCATGAGACAGATCTCTACTTTATTTCATTCTCGCACCTTCATGCAATGTTCCAGAGGATGCAAGAGACTTGTTCTAATAAGATTCTGCTCTTTTTCTTTTGTTTTTTACTCATTCAATATATTGTCTCTTCCTCCCGCCGAGCTCAACTTCCTTGTTTAATCACAGAGTCTATTAAAAAGGCAATTAAACATCATGCAGGTAATATGTATAATCCATTGAACAAATCCTGGATCAAATATGCAAATAGCAATAATGGAATGTTGATTAGTGCACCATTTTGCCTCCACTATTGATTTGGCAGAGTTAGAGCAAGACCTTAAATGGCATCATGCCTGGCTTTAAGGTCTTGTAAAAGTCCACAGGTTTTAGTTTTGGACTCCATTTATTCTTCACTGAACTTGTAAAAAAAGAAAGTTCATGTATTTGTCAAAAAAGAGTTTCTGGGAGTTTTTCCTGCACATTTAGCAGGAGCAGGATTTTCTAGAAGTTTAAGACATTTGGTGAAAGAAAAGAAGAAAAAAAAAACGTCTTGTAGACTTTATCTCCCCCAAGGCAAAGAACTCACAGCTTTGTGAACCAGAACAGGAGCACACCATGCCTAAACCCATCTAAAACATTAGGAGTGTTTAAGGAATGGAAAAAAATACAATAGTAACAATTGTTCATTGGGGGTATTTTAACACTCTCCCATAGTGCCTTGGAAATGTATTTGCACCCATTGAGTGATTTCATATTTATTACTCTGCAATTAAAAAAATTTGACAGATATCTGAAAGGTGCACCAGACATTTGTCGAATCAGCTGACTACAATGGAATGGTAAACCTGTTTGACAAGTCTTTTGTGGTATAAACAGTATAATCAGTTTAGACTGAAGTGTTTGATGATTCTTCTTTCAAAACAGGAAAAAGGGTTTCAAATAAATCAATACATTTGCAGGGCATTTTATCTCAGGCTCGGCAAGATACATTCTTCACTTGCTCTGCTCTTCATACAAAAAAGTAAATGTGTATAAAATCACCAGACTGTTACAATCTAGCATGTAAGAAAAGTTTAACTGGATACAAGATAAAAAAGACCAAACAGCCCAAATGCAATTAGAGCCAAAACCAGATGATTTCAGGGTGAATCACAGCTGTTATCAAGCTTCATGCCCGGGAATCGAGGTAAAACCAAAGTGAGAACCAAACACTCCAGCAAGAGCGGCCATCTGAGAAACACAAATGCTAAAAAGATGAGTTTAGAAGACTCTTATATTTGTCTGATACCGAAATGCTGGAGCGATTCAACCAGCAAATGTCCTAAAAAATAAATCAAAGAAATGCTTTATCACTTTCTGAGCTTAATGCTGTTTCTCTTCTGGGGGCTTTGGCGCTTTGTTTTGGAAGAGGAGGAGTGGAAGGAGAAAAAGAGAAAGGGAAGTTTGGGTGTGTAGTGACAGAGGAAGGAGGGAGAATGGGAAAAGGCTGATGGAAGGGCTGGAGGGATAGAAGGAGAGACGTAGGGAGGGGACGGAGGTGTTTGTGTTATTGATGTGCAGCGCCGGGCTCAGATAAAGGATAGGTGGGAGCTAACCGACTCCTATCTGGCTGCTCCAGCCAAAGGCCCTGTTTGCTTTCCAGGGGTTGCAAACACCCAAAGTTTGTGTGCGCGTGCGTGTGTGTGTGTGTAAGCATGTTGCAGAATGGAAAGACAGATTGTGGCAAGGTTCAGCGTGTAGATGCTTTCTTCAGAATTAGATTCCGTTTCTCTAACGGCACAATTAGGCCACGACAGCATGGAGCAGCAGGGAGAGGAGAACGTCTCTGGCTTAAGAAAGGATGTTGTATCATAATGGACGGCAGAGCACAGTGTCACAGGTGGAGTACAATTACCATAGATCTATTTCTGTCTAGCCAAAAAGGGAAGAAAAACAGAACTGCTCATGTACCCAAAAACAACCCGAATGAAAGCAGTTTGGTAACATGACACCTTCATAAAAATGCAGCTTTATCAAAAACAGATATTCCTTATAAATTAGGATGTTGAGTTATAAAAAATAATGACTACAATAAGGATAACATTTTGGAAGGGTCTGGAGTGGAGGAAAAAGGTGTCAAAATTCAATTTTCACAAAGACTGTACATAAAGGCAGGCAACCATTTTTTTCTTGGTCTGACAGAAAAGCCCTTTACTATTTTAGGTCTGTTAGAAATACTAAAATTATATCATATACGTAAAAGACAGTAGTGAAGGAGAGAAATTACATAAATAAAAAGTAATATTCCTTTTAAATGGGTGTAGTGTAAAGTGCTTTGCAGTCCTCTGGACTGGATAAAGCACTATTCAAGTACCAGACATGTTGTGAGAAGCTCATGGAAAGATACACAAATCATGCAATTTAAAAGCCACAAACGACTAAGCCTTCTTGGGAATATCTTACTGCTAAACTGTCCAGTGTTCTATCTCACCAGCTCATCCATTTCTGTTTTTTTTTTTTGTTTGTTTGTTTATCTTTTTGTGTGTATTTTATGTTTTTGCCATCTATTAATATCCATTAAGGCACTTTTAGGGTGATTAAAGAAGCTTAACTATAGCCTAATGTCAAAGTTCCTACCCACAAGCTGTAGATTGCAGAAGAAGTTAAAAAATGCCAAGCTTTCTTCTTCATAAACCACAAACATTTGGAGCTAAGCATTCAGGGTTGGTGTGGAGTACTTATTTATAGAGCTTGTATAGCTAATGTATAACAACTGTTGCTCCAGAGCCCAGATACATTTCAACCTTACAAAGTGAAGATCATGTGTCCCCTTACAACTCATCCAGTTCCCACAATTTAGTAACACGAAGCAAAGTTTACTTGCACAAATGATTCACTGTTCGAAAAACAGATGAAATGACAGATGACCAAAAAAAAAAGAATTTAACGGTACACCGCTGACTGTTTGATTGTATTATGTAAATGAAGCTTACAGCCTTTTTCCAAAACATATGAAGTTAAGCAGCCAGGTAATTTTTTTTTAAATTACGTGTATGTATGTACTGCATAATTAAAAACAGAGCAATGTTTCTCAAATATTGGTTGAGTGGAACGTAAGACGAGGTAGAATGAGTTTTGTAAATTGCATCGAGATAACATTTTTTGTGAACTAAGACTATATAAACAAACCGAAGTGAATCGAACATATTTTAAATATATCATTTTGTATCTTCTAAAAATATTACAAGCTCATCCTCCTTGTCCCTGTCCTTTTTCTCCTTTTCCTCCCTCCATTCTTTCACTTTGACTGATACTGTCTCAGTCCTGGCCTCCATTTGTCTGGCCCCAAGGAGAGGAACTGATGCGCTGATCCATCAGAACCACACGGCTCCATTTACCGGATGGACCCCCGCCTGTAACGCAGTTCCTCCAGCCGGTATCAACAGCTGGCCACCTGTCTTAAAACAAGCGTCCACCAAGGGCAAGGGCAGATTTCCAACGCTGATGCAGAGGCCTTTCTAAGTCAGGCCCTGTTGACTTCATCTGTTGTTTGGGGGGGTTCTGTCAAAAACAATGGCACGTAAACTACGTCCATCAATGTGTCAGGCTCAAGGATGTACTGATCAAGTGGGTGTATTTTGCTGTTGAGCATCGACTTGACATTAACGTATGGACATTTGAAAAATGGATTCAATTAGAGCTGCAGTCTTCAGCAGCTCATACTGACTGGAAAGTAAAAGGCACTTAATAGCTTCGATATAATGTCTTGTAAAAGTATTATCAACCCTTGAACTTGCCACATGATAACAGAAAGAGTATATTTTGTTGTGATTTTATGAGCTGAACTAACACAAAGTAGGATGTTATTGTAAAGTTGAAGGAAAAACATAAAAGGTCTCTATACACACACACTTGCCCCTGCAGTTGTCCCATCCAGAATCCTCCATGCATGATGCAGCGCAGATTTACTTCTGTGGGCTCCCACTTTTCCAGCCCATTCATGGTCTCGTTTTGCAGGGAAACAGCATGACATTCTGTTAGGAAGCTGACTGGGGTGACGTGTCCCAATGTTTCTGTCAGTAGGGGAAAGGGGAGGAGGGAAGAGGGCAGAGCCGTGTGTCTATATGTAGAGTTGAGCAGGAACTGATATAGGCCACAAAGCACATGTCCAAGGAAGAAAGGACTGGCAGTTGAAAAACTAAACCAGCGTTAGCTCGTTTTCCAATTCCACACTGGCATCTCAGTCATGAGACTGAAACTCCATCCGCTCTATGGAAAGGAGCATCTGAACAGTCTGTCTCAAGAGGAGCTTCTGAGAGGGGGGGAGTTCTTTCCAACAGCCAAATGCTACTCCAGTTGTACAATAATGCATCAAAGAACTGGAATCAATCAGGGAACCCAGGGACATTTTTAAGACTGGTCAAGGGAAACAGTACTCCAACAAATAGCTGCATAAATTTTATGGAGGAAAAAAAAGGGATTATCATGTTACATCATACCTGTTCACTGCATACCACCCCATCACATCCTACCATACAACACCAACCATACAGCACCATGACATACTATTTTATACCAGAGTGTAACACATTTTACCATAAAATTAAAAATCAAACTTTCCCATATACCAAACCAAACCACATCATATTGTACAATACCATTTCATACCACGCTACACTATATGACACCTCATCACATTCTGTCATACAGTATCATTACACTATGATCTACAGTATCATACGTAGTATGTGGTACATCTGATATTGTGTCATATATTCTCATACCGTGTCATATGGTACGAGACTGAATGATATGATACGGCATATCATATCACACTACATCACACCCCACGAAATCTTACCATACAGTGCTGTTCACAATACCAAAATCATACCATATGTTAGATTTGCTGCTTCAGGACATTGTTCCAGTTGAATGCAGCTGCTCAATGTTTAATTTTTCTAGCTTTTTCCTTTATATTAGGTGCTGTTTTTTTTTTCTTCACATGTGGTGGTATACATCTGTAAAGGATTGGTCTTCTTAGCACTACAGTCCATGTATTATAGCTCTTATCAGACTTGGTAACTTAAAAAGGCACCACGCAAAAAACAATTATTAATTCTCTAACTTTGCCTAACAAAATAGCAGATTTACCTGGTGAATGCAACAATTTAAACAGTCCAGATTTTTCAGATAATCATTTTCAAGTTTAAATCAGCTAAGATCCTGTAGACTTGTTTGTTCCCAGTTTAATGTCTGTGTTTCTCTCATTAGCTCCCATTCCCACCACCATCTTGTAGCTTCCATGCAGCTTACTGTAACTCTAGCTTTGTGTCTGTGTGTAGTAGTCCCTCTCTTCATCCATTCTGAACTCTTCCTTATTTTGTTTCAGGCTCAACACAGTAAGCCCCGGGTCACAGCTGGGGCAGTTCATGCAGGAGCTGGGTGCTGTCACAAGTTAAGTTTCCATGGCGGCCAAACTATGTTGTTGATTTTTGTTATTAGAAAGCTCTCCGCATGATATCAGCAGGCCCATCCTCTGCCTCTCTCCCGCCCTGCTCTGTGCCTACATTTGGCTCGCTCTCGGGCTGTGTCACGAGTTGTGTCAGTAGAACTTAAGAGCCGCGGTGTGGCAGAATGCCTGTCATGGCCAGGGGATCGGGTAGGAATCTTCCATTAAGGTTAGCCTCCAGTATGTAGCACATGATTTGAGTCTGAGTAAAGGGGAATGACTCAATAGCAGATACACTGTCAGAAAAGGAAGAGACGCAGAAGGAGGTTGCTACCCTCACATGAGAGAAACGAGCTCCACTCTCCAGATTTTTTCCCCTTACACACTATTTATAGTTTTCCATTTGCAAGTGTTAACTGTTAACAACAGGGTTTCTATGCAACCTGGAAAAGTAAATGATTTCAAAGATTTCTGAGCCTTGAAAGTAATGAAAAAGTAATTAAAATCTGGGGAAAACATTTGAATTTCTAGATCGTATAACCTATTCCTTTGTCTAGATAAATGGTTCTGTTGTCCTTTCTTTTATTGTGCCTGTCCATCTTTTTTTCCCTGTTTCCTTTATTACTTTTCTTCCTTGTCAATCCTTTCCTTGCTTGTGTCCTGTGTCAATTCCTTCCTTTTGTCCTTTCTTCTTTCCTTTCTTTTGTGTTTTGTCAGATTTTAGTTTGGTTATTTCATTCACTGATTAAATTCAGTTTCTTTTCCTCTGTCTTCATTTTTGCATCGTTTCTTCCTCCCGTTTTTACTCATGGATTTCCTGTCCTCTTAGTTCTTCCTTCTTTCCTTCCTTGTTCTATTCTTTCAGTCCGTTCTTTTATTATGTCCATTCTTCTTTTTGCTCTTCATTGCTTCCTTACTTGGTTCTTCAAGAGTGCATATTATATTTACGGCCAGTGTAGGACTATCTGCCAGACATGTTTGGTGAATTTCAGCATTCTATTTTTAAAATGAACCCAAAGGACTGAGAACTCCGGAAAGCCGAGTGAAGTACTTAAATGGAACATATATAGAAACCATGTGACCAAGCTGGAGATTGAAACTGTAAGTGCTCTCGTCCAACTCTTTGCATCACTGCAATCATAATGTACAGATAATACAGCTTACATTAAAACTATATTGAACGTTGCGTAGAATTTGCACTTAGCCTGCAATCTTGAAACATCAGATGAAACTGATTCCATTACCGTGGCATAAAAACAAACATTCCCTTTTATTTCATCCACTCGGCTCTCCCTGCCCGCTCCTCACCAGTCTTCAAAGGCTAAGGTTGACTCTCACAGCTTCAGGCTGTGCTTGTTCTTCGGTGAAATCCTGTATCCCTCGCCTTGTTGCCGAGCTTCACAGACAGTATAATTTCAGTCTGACACCGCCTTGAATGCACTGCTGTCAAGCAGAAGGAGTGTGGCGGAGCGCTAGCAGAGGGATGCAGGCTCAAAAATGTCACTTTCATTTCTTGGGTAGATGAGAGGGAGGAAAAAAAGAAGAAAAAAAAAAGACAAAGAAGAAAGGCAGGTTCTGGAAGGAGGTTGGATGGGAGAGGCCTTGGAACAACTGTTTAAATTATGACAGGAAAATGACCAGAACCTTACCTGCATTGTGTGTTTGGGAGTGTGTGTAAAGGAGAAGCTATATGTAAGACTGTCCTTGTTTTATTTAGGCTCAGTGTCTTACAAATTATTCATCACCTTTTTTTTTTTTTTTTAACTTTCACATTTCTTCACTCCAGAAGCAGAGTAGAGCATAACTGTCAAGTGAAAGAATAAATGACACTTGGTTTTACATTATTACATAGTGCAACAAACTGCCTTCAGATGTTATTGGACGTGTAATTTCATTTTGGTATAAATGTAGTTGTTCTATGACTGAAGTACAACAGGAAACAAACAGAATCATGAAGACCAAGAGACAATGCAGATAGGTCAGGGGGGAAAAAAATGGATCAAAAAATGAAAGCACAGTTAGATTATGTAGCAGTCCCCCAAGCTTTCAACAACTTACAATGATCAATTTGATCCATCATATGATATTGGAAACAGTATAAAAACCTACCAAAAAAGGCCCATAAGTGATTGACCAAGTAAGCACAGACATAACTCTGGAGGAGCTGGAGCAATCCAAAGCTGTGGTGGAATCTAGACTTGTTGATACTCCAACTATTGATTGCATAATCCACAGATCTGGACTTTTTCGGAAGTCCTGTTTGTAGTTTGTCAAAAGCCATGAAGAGGACATAGCAAACATCAAGTAATCAAATAAAAAGCTGTTTAAAACCTGACATTGCACACACTCTAAACACAGTATCCCTCATGTGGGATATGGTGGAGCAAGAATCGTTCTGTGCTATTCTCAAATTCTTTCATTTTGCTTGTAATCCAAGATAAATTGAGAATTATGTGCATAACATGACAAAATGTAAACAAGTTCAAGTGCTGTGATACCTTTGAATGCTATTGTATGTAAATAGGAAAGATAACGTGACTCATGAAAACACTGCTTGTGCGACAAGCCGCAGAAACACAGAGTGTGTCATCAGCCCTGTAAGGGCATGAATCTTATACGTGTGTGTTTGTCGTTTATTCCGTCTGTGTTAAAGCCTGCATTCATCTGTGCCCCAGCATATCTGGCCTCAACTACAAAGCCCCTCTGTTCTTAGCATGAGCCCCATCTCTGGGCCTTGTCAAACAAACGGCTCCTGGCAACTCACTCCTGGGCATGTGCCACAGCCGTTGTCTGGCCTGCCGTGTCTCGTGGAGCCTCGCTTCCTGGCATCTTCCGAAACGCTACTAAGTATCAACGGCGGTCTCCTCCTTCCTCGTTCACATTCATTAAAAACGGTGAACTGGGCTCCCCCAGAGTGCTGGGAGGCTTTGCCAAGCCTGCCGCAGCCGATAAACAGGGGCAACCTCTCGCTGCTTTCTTCTGCTTGTCCCTGAGCTGTTCTCTGTCTGAGATGGTGCCCCTGCAGCACCCCTCTGTGGGCAGTGAGCTTTAGTCTATTGGCAGGATTCTGCCTACATCTGTTTTTAACTAATTTTTTTTTCTTTGCCTGTTGCTGTTTGTCATTTGTATTAAACTAATTTAAAAATGTTCACTGTGGGTACAAGTCATAAAAGTGCCACATCTTTGTTCATTCGTAGAGTAAGATGTAGATTCATAGGCTTTTACTGCCTCTTATGACAAACAAGTATGATGTTTATCATGTTCAGTCCTGTTAAAGTGAAAACCAATCTATACATTGGAATGGAAATGAGAAACGCAAGAGTCTGACACAACGCAAGCTAGGAGATCTCAAGTCAACCACAGCGATACGCCATGTTATCAGAAAAAGAAAGCAGGACTAATTTTGACAATTAAAATTAGATTGTCAATATATAAATTTTCTAATGGTGATGTGAAATATAAATATATTCACATCACCAAACATCTGCAATAAAAACCTAATTTCCAATATATATCTTCAGTTGTACATAGAACTCTACAGAAAATCAAGATTAAAAACCAGAGCCATTCAAATTATAGCATTAAAAAAGTAATAATGGCTTCAAAGTAAAAGCCATATGATGCATTTTGCACCCTTACAACAAACAAATGAGATTTATATTTCTACTACAAACTTATGCAGGGCGGTCAAAGGTTGTCGGCAGGTTGGTCTACAGTTCACCAACAACAGCTCTTTCGAAATATAAAAATAACTCTGCAGTCGGAAAACATGCAACTTTCATAAATTCTAATTCTTAGTCTCAGTGCCTTACAAGTGAAAGAACAAGCAGTGACACAGAACTGCCACTTGTGCCTAACTGTGACACACTACATTTTGCTTGTTCATTAAAGTTACCAAATATGGGGCCATGTCGTTAAGAAATATGGGTTCTTTCTCTTTATGTGCCTATTTGACTGACACTTCTTATTGCCATCATGCTAACCCTGAGCTCAACCGTCATGCAGACCGCGGAGCTGACAGGAGCTCAACACATCTCAGAACCGTATCCCTGTGACCTCTGCAGCTCGGGGAGTGGCTGACTGGTTCACTCGTAGCTTTGAACTGAACTCTGCAGAAACTGTGACAAGTAACATAGCACCTTTTCTCAGCCCTGACTCCTTCATATAAGGATAACTTTAAATCAAGCTTGCTGTTCACTAGACCTCCCTTGTGCTGTGACTCTATGTTTGGGGTCATCTTGTTCAGAATTAATGTTTGTGTGAGTGTGAGATAAATGAGTAGCACCCTCTACACATGTTGGTATAGCTGGTATAGTACATCTCTTCTTTAGCAGATAATCTATGTTGTACCTTGTCCTATTTTAAATAAACTCATTCATTCAGTGTTTGCCTACAAAAATCTCATAGATAGACCTGTGTGAACATAGCACATGGTTCCAGTCATAGTAGAGTTGTGCAAATTAGAGATAGAAAGGCTTGACAGCATGTAAATAGGATCTAATGTTTTGAAGATGTGGAAGCAACATGTTTATCTTTGTTTAAATTGTGTTCAGCTCCCACCGTCATCCTTCTCAATATGAATGGTTCCAAGAAAATCTTCGGTTTTCATCCAGCCTTGTTTGTCTCAGTTTTGCTGGTTTTAAACTTTTAATTACATGTCTAACTATAGATATGGACAAGTTTACATGAATGATTCACGGATGTCACCCGAGTTTTAGATTTCAACACAGATCTGCTGCATTTAGGTGAAATGGGCCTCACTGTCACATCAGATTAACACCATTGGAAAGCAACGAAATAGATGACAATTTAAATATTCCTATATGCAATCATTAACTTAAAGTGTAAAATACAATCTAAAAAAATGTTTCTTGCACTGAATAATTTAAGCACGCAAGTTAATTAAAGTACAGACCGTTCAAAACTTTTCAGTGTCAGATTATGTTGCTGCAATGAAAATCACAAAGGATATATTTCAGGCAATTTAAACATTATTTCTAGGGGTTAAATATAAATGCAGAGGTTGCTGAGGATACGGTGATAAGGGTAGCCTGAAGGAAAGATAACCTCTGGTGGGGTGAGAGAATGCCAACATGAAGGGGAAACTTGCTGGAATGGTGACAAACCCAATGGCTCACTGAAGGGACAGCAGGCAGAGCTAACCGAATCACTAAATAGACGAGGAAGGCAAGTGTTAATTAAAAAACAGCAAGAAAGGATGAGGAGAGGGATTATGTCAACCATGGAGTCCACAATTAGTGGAAAAGAGATTTTTTTTTTTTAAAAAAAAGGTCCACTTTAATTAGCTTTGTTGGACGAGGAGCCACAAGTTAGCACTAACCCTTAGCTAAGGCTAGTTGTCAACAACATTAATAGAACATGATTTCAGTGCATCTACGCCACATTGGTTTCTGTTGTTTAGACTTGGGACAGTACGCATAAGAATAGTAACTTGTGTTGTGGAGATGACAGAGTGGGTGATTGAAAAAAAAAAAAAAAAAGACTAGATATTCGCTCTAACCAGCCTTAGCATGTCATTAACTTCTCCCCATGGCCTTACCCACCCTGACTGGACTTTATGAGCTTATCACATGGAGCAAGAGGGAATAATTACCCAAATACTATCCAACACAGCCATCTTTAATCAGAGAAGTGTGTAATTACTGGCACACAAATGAGTTTTGTTCATTACTAGGCTGCTGTAACATGTCCGCCGATGGATTCTTCATCATTCTGGAGTGTATAACTTACTGACCCGGCAAGCGAATTGGGGACAGATAAATACAGGATTTGCTGGAATTGAAAAAAATGGATGTACCAGTAAGAGACCAAAATTTTTCAAAAAATGCCCAAAGTGCTGAGAGACGTTAGAGGGCAAGTAAGACAAACAAAAGGAAGCCAGGACGACTGGAGGCATCTTTTAAAATTGACTTTCACTTGATTAACTCCCTCTTCTCCAAAAAAAATCTAATTTCTGCACATTTACATATGTATTTGCCTTCATTTACTGACAAACTCAGCTGTATTTATGGCAAAGCTTCATTACCTCCCTCCCCGAACACAAACTGCTCCGGAAAGCATTTCCGAGGCGTGTTGTTTCTTTGTTGTTACACGTGATGTGTATTTTCCCGGGGTTCGGGCTAGCACACTAATCTTGTGGAGCCAGATGTGCTGGTAAAAGGCAAGCCACAAAGCCTCCACCACTAGACGTCTCTGCATCGCTCCTGGCCAGATATGATGCTGCATCCCTGGGGGCATTAGCTGAGAGCTTTTGCCGGGCTCCAAATAGAACCATGTTCCTGCTCTGGAGACAGCAGCATAATGGAACCGTGTAAGGGAGGAAGACCAGTCAAACTTAGGGTCTATCGTGAAAAAGGCAACTTGTACAACACTTTCACAAGGAAAATTAGTGTTTTTGAATGATAATTTAAAAGAAAAGGAATGCTTTGTTAGGTATTACTTGACACACAGAGCTATTCTGTTTATGGAATGTGTTGCAATAGTCAGACTGACCCAATATTTCCTACTCAGAATAAAAAAAAAAAAGAGTAAAATAAGCATCTTTGTAGTGACTTGAAAACTACAGTATTTATATGTGGTAATTCTTTTCATATTTTGTTACATTACAACTCTAAACTTGAATGTATTTTTATTGGATTTGATATGGCAAGTAGTGTTTAATTGGGAAGCGAAAGGAAATTGTACTTATAATACAACTTATGGTTTGTGTTGAGTTAAAATCACTTTTTGGAGTAATTACAAATATGTCCAATGTTTTTCAATGTACATCTCTTAGAAGCTTCCATAGAAATTAATATTTTCCTTTCAGCTTTTCAACGTCGTCGTCCTCCAGGAAGTTGAATTTCAGGCCCAATTTCATCTCACTCATACTTTCAAATAAGTTTTGTTTTTTTTCAGTGTTGACCAGGTACAATCAACCCTCCTCTGTTCCTGATGTAGGAATCCTCCACTGCCATCTTTCCCATGTAGAGTTTTTGATTTTTCTGCCACATATAGAATTTGCATTTCTAAAAAGTTTGTCCCCATCTGATCACAGCACACTTTTCTTCATGTTTGCTGAATCCCCTATATGGCTTATGGCAAACAGAATTTCTAATAGCTTTCTGTCAACAATGGCTTTCTTATTGCCATTGATCTAGATTTGAGGAAGGCACAACTAATAGCCATCTTGCCAACAAATTCCCCTAGATGAGCTGTAGACCTTTGCATACCTTGACTGCCTCTTTGACTAATGCTATTCTTGTGCAGCCTGTCAGTTTAGGTGGATAGTGTCTTGGTAGGTTAGAAGCTTACCAAGACACTAGAAGCTAGAAGCTGTGCCTTGCTCTCTCTATTTTCATATGATGGATTGACAACTGCTCTGTAAGATGTTCAATACTTAGTTTATTGTTTTAAACCTGACCCTGCTTTATACTTCCCCACAACTTAATTCCTCACTTATCTACTGCGTCCAGTGGTTATCATGTTGTTTGTTCACCAATGATTAATGATACCCATTTTATTTCAGGGTATCATAGTAACGTGTTGGAACAGATTTGTGTTGCCACTTCACAATTATGCAACAGAATAAAATATGTAGTCGTGTTATGACTAACTGTGAAAAAGTTCCAAGTGGTATAAATGTTTTTGCAAAGCGCTACTTCTGCACACTAGCACCAGAAAATTAAGATGAAAAATCTCAAACTTCTTCCAACATCCTTGTTTGATTTACTGAGTAGGATTTCAAAACTGCTTTTAAGCCCAATCAATCATAGCAGCATAAAGCATTTTGGGGGGGGAAAGTATGCTGAATTGCCACTGGATCAGCATCCACTCCGAAACACTTCATGTTGTGCCATTTTGGAAAGCAGGAAAAGCAATGTCACAGCAAGCAGTGCCGCAGCAGCCGCATTTCCATCCCGACTGAGTGGTGGTAATTGTCAAGTTGTCGAGCGGGCTTTTGTGGCCGCAGACGGAGCTGGCGGAGACCATCAGTAGAAAATTACATAGCAAAACAACAATCAGCTCCCCCACTGTACTTAAAAAGAACGAGTCGCCCAACAACAGGAGGATCCAAGTGGAGATGAAAGCAACCCAAAGTGGGACCGTTTGCTTCACATTTTCTTTGTCTTGAGAGGGAAATGCCAATGGAAACTGTGATAGGAAAAAAAACACTAAAGAAAGGAGAAAATCCACTGAAGCCTTCATTGGCCATTCCTCAAACATCTGACAACAAATCATTATGCAGTCACTACCATTGATCAACCGTCACCTGGTAATTGATATAACCATATAAAGAGTTGTTTTTATTCCAGGGTTCTCTGAAGTAGCTGTTGCTTTGCCATTCAAAAACATTAGAGATGCTCCTTTTTTATTGCCACTTGTCTCTAAGGCAAACAGTTCAATATATCAACCTGTGTTCAGAGGAATCAAACACAAACAGCCACAAGCTGCTTGTTCAAATGAGATTTCAATGTTATTATTTAAATTGTTTCTTCTGGTTCTAAGGGGTTACTCAAACTTAAGGAGCCATAGTTCACGGACAACAAGAAAGAGCTTTTGTATTTCAATTCATGGAGTAAAGTTATGGAATAAGTGAAATGAGGAGTTAAAACAAAGTCAAAATTTAATACAATTTAAAATGAAATATAAGGGCGTCATTTTCACAAGATATAGAAAAATGGGTGAAAGCCAGCACTAATGTGTATATGTAATTTGAGGCCAACGCATATGTGTCTGTAGGTATGGATGTATATACTTAGACATCTGTAAACCCAGATAAAATGGAAAATTAATTTACCTGTTTATTTTTATTTTGGATTTGATTTACTAATGAGGTCCCATCTGAAAATATTGTACAAGTTTATGAGGTAGGAGTTCATAAGTTTCTAACGTCTTCCTATTCCTTTTCGAGCATGCCAAAATTATTGTGGCACAAAAATATGTCTTTTGCATTCCTTGTTCTTGGCATGATTTTATACTACTATCATGTTGGAAATAAATAATGGGACTCTTTATTTTTACCTCCCGTCTCCTGAACATTTTCATTAAATTCCAAGGTTTTTACTTCAATGCAGTTGAACAATATTTTACCCATTTGAAAATTTGCTCGTATGTGCCTTTGGGATCATTGTGATGTTGAAACACCAACCTGTGTCAAAGGTTGCTGTGAGATGTTTATTGCTGAAGAAATAAAGTTTGGAAAATGATAAAAATAAATAAAATGAATTTAACAAAAATGTCTCAGTATGCATATATTTAAAGGCTTGTAGCAAACATATGTCAATAATGATGACAATAAACCAGTTCGGAGCACTTGAAGAGTTTTGCTTTCAGCCAAGTCATTCAGAGCCCTTAAAAATCTGACGGACCGCCGATGGGGCATAAGCTGTTTCCTACAAAACCTACTGAGCAAACAAATAAAAGTGCTGAAACCTGCCACAGGAAGCTAAACGTCTCATTATTCCACTGATGCAAATCTTTTAACACCAAATCAACCCCATAATTTCAACAACCAAAGCAAAAGCAACTAAACTAAATACATTTTTTCTTCTATAAAATACACTTCAGAAATGTAGTGCATTTATTCTTTGTAGACAAATCAACTTCAAAATTACTGAAAATGTATAGGAATCTTGAGAAATGTATTGCACATGTTTTGTGATGGTAATGACTTGAACAGATAAAAAGAACAAAAAAAAAACCTGAATTATATTTGGTCTCTGTACGTAAAGCATCAAATGATCAGCACTACCATACACTATACTTCCAACAAGAAGAGAGAGAGAAAAAAAGAATGTTGAAGGAAGACTATAACTAATGATGTTTGTCTGTTCTTAATCTTTGTACATGTGTAGCTGGGTCACCTACATGACCCAAAGCCAGTGTGGCAGGGCAGAACTGGATTAATGAGACTGTTTGGTCACTTGTGGGGTTGTTGGTGTGCTTCACAGTTCATGTAAGTGAACAAGTTTGTTACAGGGCACATTTGTCTTTACCTGCTCTTCTCCTCAAAGCAGAAAACAGTATTGTACAAGAAGTGCCTTGTAACATGCCTTTGTCCCTAATTACATCAAAACACAATGAAACAGGATATTTATCCTGCTTACACACAAATTCATTATATTGTTCCTGGGCTACAGCACGGAGGCTATCAATCGCATGGAGTAAGCCTCACAGACGCACACCACCACAACTCTGTAAAGAACATTTGCCATGATGCATCTAGATATGGCACACAGCATTTTTTTCAAAGCACAAATAAGTCTGCAGCAAGAATCAGGAGAAGAAAAAAAAAAGGGGGAGAAGGAAGTTTATGCAAATAAATATATCTGCCAGTTTTACAGAGTGCTCGCCCAAGTGTGTAGCTGCTTTTATAAATTTGTGTGTGTGCGTACTGAGAACAACAGTGACTCCCTAGTGTAAATGTAGGGTATTAATGCTTCATTTCATGCAGCACTGCTGGCGGAGACTGGCGATTTTTACTTCGTATATTCTGCTGCACACATAAAAAAGGAGGTGAATGGAATTTATTTTCTGGTGCCCAAAGCCATTAAATAATGGAAGGGAATAGAAAACAAATACCTGTTTCTAAGAAATGGTTAGCCCCCATTGCAGAGTACAAAGTTTGGATTTGATTTGTTGTAGTATATTTTGATTGCCAAAATGTCAAAGACGGAGTAAATTAAAATAGATAACTCATTTTAAAAATACCTCATTAACTCTGATGGGTTTTTTCCTCACAAACTAAGGAATAGAGAAAAAAGACAAAGAATTTCTAAAGTAAATGTACAAAGAGAGTATTTTGCGCATATAATTTTTCAATTGTAAAAGATTTGTGTAACATTAAAGGTACAAAACAAATTTTTTTAATCCAATGTAGTCGCCTGTTTTTACATCACAAATCCTGGCATTTTGACAAGGGTGTATCCTTCCTATGATCCCCTGTAGCATAGGAACAATGTCACTTTCAATCTTTGCACAAATTACTTGGTGCTGTGGTTTTTCTAACAGGATAAACATCAGGATAAGCAAGTCCAAGAAGCAACATCAAAGGGCAAGGAAATTTATCTAGGATGTGATGCAAGAGCAGACATCCGTTTACTCCAATTGGCAACGCGTTGACAGTGGAAAAAAAGGTGAATGTGAGAAAGAAAGATAGAGACGCAGAGAAAGAAGGGAAATTACACTGCCTTGGGCCACGTTTTAGCATGAAGAAGCAGCCCATTTTGTTCGGTTGCCTTATCGGGTGTGAAGGTATGCCTGTGTGGAATATCCAGGTGTGAGGAAGGAATGTGTATGTTTTGTTTAAGTCTGTGTAATTTTTGACTTAGGATGAATTTGAGCAGCGGATGGCTCTGTACCAGAACTCCGAAGCACACTAACACACACCGACATATACACATATATTTCACATAAGGTCTCTGCTCATGTGTCACATCAAGTCCACAATATGGTGTTCATCGAGAGCAACGTGTCAAAAGGGTTTAATGCCAATATCTGGCTCTGTTGTATGGCTACTACTGAAAATCAATACACCAGCGTTCCCCTCTGAGAACAAAACAGTCACACACAAACTGCTCTGCCACCTTTAAAAGTCTCCCCAGGACCCTGTGTTGCCCCAAGGCTATGCTGCACCTGTCCACCTACACTTAGGGTCGCTACTAATGTCTTTGATCCGGAGTGACAGGGTCCTCAACATACAACCGCTTACAATTTCTTGCTGCAGCGACAGGTTTTCTCTTGGATTTTCTGGGGTTTGAATGATGCTGTGATAACTTGTTGATTTTATGCTCAAAATAATTGCAATGACTTCACCTTAAGCTTAAACTTACTTGTAGTGGTTTACAGTACTGGGTAAAAGTATTTAAAAATCAAAATATAACCTTCAATATTTTGACATATTTCACATACCACAAACATTTTGTGCTATGTAAATGACCTTCAGGTAAATGACCTTCTTCAGGTAAATGACACATGGTTTAATAAATAAAAATATATATTTCCATTACATAAAAGCATTACTGTCTTCAATATACTCATACTTCATTCCTGCTGAGATCATGAAAGAAAATTAAAGTTGTCCATCTTTGCCAACCCAAATTAGGTGCATTTGTCAGATCTGAAGCTTCAGATACATTATATTTTCCACTACTGAAAGATTTTTGGGTAACACTTCATTTGACGGGTTGTGAATGAGACTGTCATGACACCATCATAAA
Source organism: Poeciliopsis retropinna (assembly GCA_010277075.1). Classification (NCBI taxonomy): domain Eukaryota; kingdom Metazoa; phylum Chordata; class Actinopteri; order Cyprinodontiformes; family Poeciliidae; genus Poeciliopsis; species Poeciliopsis retropinna. Next base: position 8,659,960 of record VMRM01000019.1, read on the forward strand.
CATGACATATCACCTGTCATGAACATGTGTAAGTCTTCATGAATATTTTTGACTTTTATCAAAAAGTGTCATTCAGTAAATCATGACACTTCTAAAACAAAGTTGACATTATTCAAAATGTCTTTGTTATGACATGTCAATAACCGAGAAATCACGATCTGACAAAGTTTTTATAAACGTATTACTTATTAAACTTTAAAAAATATGTTATTAAAGGCAAAGTTTAAGCACTAATATTTTTGTAACAAATTTATGTCAGATCATGACATAAATTTGTTATGATCCGGTGTTATGTTTATGACAGTGTCAGGACAGTCTTATTCACAACCCATCAAATAAAGTGTTACCTGTTTTTGTTCATTTACATTGATTAAAAAATAAATACTTAATATTCCAGATAGCAACACAGGGTAGATGTACGCTAATGTTATGTGAATAACCATAGATGATATCGTACAGCATACGCTGTCTAGCTTGAGTCAAGACTGTGCAATTAATCATCCCTTACGTTGGCTCATGTAAGCATCATTTTAACATTAGCAGTCTTGATCTTGTCAATCCGACCCATAACTTAGGTTCTTGCTTGTGGTCTTAGAGCGAGACTTTGACCACTACTGGACAGTTAAAGGTGTATCATCTTCCATGGTGTAGGGGGATCTCAACCTGCTGGGATTTCCCTGTCAGAAGTTGCTGACAGGGCTAAAAGGTGCTTGCAATATCAGTGTCCGGTGTGGTACCGAAGTGGGAATTTGGACTTAAGAGCAAAATTAAAACAGGCACGCTGAGTTGACAGTTGTTTACAGTTCAACCCCTGGGTCAGACAGAAGTGAGCTCTTGATTTAATCTTGCTTTAGCTTCTGCTGAAAAGCAACACTCTTTAAGTCCCAGTGGAATGTGTTAATTTAATTGTTTTAACTGTTGTAACATATATTATCATTTGTTGCACAGTGGTCAAACCTTTAAATTACCATTCCAATCACTGGTGTGAAATTTCGCCTAAATAATGTAAAAAAAAAAAAGGCAAATGGAGTTAGATACTTTGTAAATTTATTATGGATTGTTTAAGATTTTTTTTTTTAAGACAGAACTGATATGTAAGCAAAGTATGCAAATATCTATATTCTATAGACCCATTTTAATCAAATCTTTACTCTAGTTGTTAAACTACCATTAGGACTACCTTACATTTAGATAAGTAAAGTCAAACATACACTGGTCAAACCTACATTTAAACATTCAGCATTAATTACAGATACGTTTTTAAGACGCAACCAGTGACTTGGGACAATCATGTTGGGTATTAATACCTGCAGTTTTTATTTTTAATGGGGCAACTGTCGCTCAACTGGAAAAGTAGTTTTTGGTATAAAAGTTGTTGGTCCTATTCCAGATTCCTCCTCTACCACATGTTGATGTGCCCCTTGGCAAGGCACTTAACCTCAGGCTGCCTTGTGATCTATGTCTTGGTGAAATGTGTGCACATATATGACTTCACTTGGATAAAAATTGTCTAATTCAAAAGAGCTTCGAGTGGTCGTTATCACTAAACAAACACTACATAAATTCAATCTACTTGCCATTTCCCTTCTATGAACATAACTGTGTTCAATGCAAATATCGCCATGTAGCTGTCATGTTTCAGCCAATCAACTATCCAGTTATTAGTAATAAATGTATCCCACTGTCTTACCCCGGTGGTCTAATTTTCACCCTGAACAATCTTGAAATTGTTTTTCTTTGTTTTTACCACCATCTTTGTTTTTAAAGCCTTCGCGCTCCATCAGCCCAAAGATTTATCATGTCCTGAAAAAGAAACAAACAACAAGCGTGTGGTCATCCTACTGTGAATGCTTCTAATTACCTCTTTAAAATTCCAACAACAAGCTATTTAACGTCCACATCCTCATTTTTTCTCATGTTATCTCGTATCTTGAAACACTCCGAGCAATTAGTCCGAGTGGCTTTATTCATTAGGGACCCCCGTCCTAATGATTATTAAACTGCACACAAGTGTGGGAGGAGGAGGGGTGTTTGAGGAAGAGAGAAAGAGAAAAAGTGACTGACAAAGGGATGAATAAGAGTGTGGGAGAAATGATGAGGGACCTAGCACAAACGGTTGAAGTAAGAATAAAGAAAGAGCTAAAAGGTACAAATACGACCAGAGGCAAGTGGAACAAAGCTGAAAAATGAGTGCAAGTGAATCTTGTCCACTGTGGAATTAGGACAGATCATCTGCATCGTGGCAGGTGGATAATCACCTGTTAAAATCAATCATATATCACCCACACAACAGACAACCATGTGTCTGATGCAGAAAATAAATGACAGACAGCAGATGCACCTATAAAACTGATGCAGCAAAACATACACACACACACACACACACACACACACATACAGTCTCTCTCAGGTGCTTTGCAAACAAAAAAAAAATATATAAAAAATTCTGCTACCAGCAATAAAAACAGGCATAGACTTTATACCTCGTCCCTGCTGCTCCGTGGCTCTCGAAGATACACACCCGATGTTATCTGTAAAGGGAGATTTATGCACTCGCTGGGGTGAATTTATGACAGACAGCTTCTTCAGTCAGAGGGACACCAGCTAAGAAATTGCTTTGTTGGGGCAAAGAAGAGGAGGGGGTGGGGGGGGGGAAGCTGATTTGAAAGATTTATTTCCATCTACAGCGAGGATGCATGATATATTCAATCTGTTCATTTGAGTGAAACAATCATTTCAGCAAGGAAAGCCTATGAGACATGATAAGGCTGAATTGTGTTTAGCGCCACTCTGCCCCCGATGCCTGTTTGCAGAGGTGCTGACGGGAACTTACTCAAATCTGTTTGTCTGTCATTGTTTTTGTTTACAGAGAAGGGTGTGTGTGTTCAGAAGATGCATCAGTTTTGGCCTTTTGTTTATTTTGCTTTTTGCTGATAGATTGATAGCTGCCTAGTACGTGGGCATTGTGACTGAGAATCTTGTGGAGAGAAGAAAAAAAAAACAAAAACAGAAAATGTAGTCATTAATCTAGTTCCCTTTGAGTCACTGTGTTCTTATTGCAGAAACTGAATAAGACAAAGTAATATAGCCCCTATGGAGTTCTTCTAATTTGTTTCTAAAGTGACTGAATGGAAGATAACATTTTACATATGTAAAACCCCAAATTTAATAGAAATCAAAGTAATGCATCATTGTTAACAGAAAGGAATAGAACAGAACAGAACAGAACAGAACAGAATAGAATAGAATAGAATAGAATAATATCCGCTCATGAAAAGAAATCCTCTCCATATGGTGATGTAATGTTATGGGTGGAGTAAAGACTCCCACTACAAATAACATTTTGTAAGTAAGCCAAAAAGTTACATTTTGGTGCTCAGTGAAGCGTATGAAGTTTAGGATGTTTGTAACCTAATTATCATTTATAAATCAAGGTAAAAATTATCATTTTTCCTCTCCTTCCCAGTTGTGTGCTACTTTGTAGTGGTCCATCACAATAATAAATAATAACTTATAAAATGCACTGATGTTTGTGGTTGGGATTTGACAAAAACTAAAACATCAAGGTAGAATTAATAACTTAGCCGGTCACCGAAAGAAATGAGCTCGCGAACAAACAGTGCAGCTACCAAAGAATAGAAATTGTTGCATTTGGTGGTCCTGACGTTTGATGTCAGAGGAAAGAAAAGGTCAGGGTTTGATTGAGTAGCATTCTGAAGCTCAAACAAAGCCTGGTCTCAGAGGGATAAAAGTTAGGATTGCTGCACACGTGTGCTCCTATATATACATCTCCACCTCCACAAAAAGGCCAGCACTTCAGGTTCTGCTTTGGACTCCCACAAACTATTTGCTTGTGAACCATAAAAAGAAAACAAACAAAAAAAACATATTCAAGAATGATGAACAAAATGTCAACCAAGCAAACATACTGCAGATTGGTTTTAATGGACAGAAATTGGAACATGACAATGTGACCATGGTGACATTTCCTCTGTATATATAATTTATTTATTATACATTTATGAATATACAATGATTTGCAATTAATATTAAATGTTGGAAGCAACCCAAGCAACCTACCTAAGTGTAGGTTGCTTGGATTTGGATAGAAAACAAATGAGTTTTCTGTAAACAAAAAATAAATAATAATAATAATAAAATGGAATGGCTCAATAAATAAGTATTGAACTCAAATAAACCAAGTTTCACAAAATAATAGCTGAAGTCTTACAACTCAGCCCTGCATCCTCGTAGTGCTAGCTAATAGCAGTTGGTTTAGTCCTGAGAAATGGTTAATGAAAAATATATCAAGCTATCACACACACAAATTATGATGAGTAAAAGAAAAGAGCTGTCCCAAGAAATATGAAACCATTTAGTTGTAAAACACACCAATGACATCAACGTTAATCTAATTTCCAATCTGGTAAATGTTCCAGTAGGCCAGGGTACTCTTATTAAGTTGAAAGAACACAATTTCATGCTAAAATATTTTCAATGAATTGTCCCTACCGAAAACTACACAGCTGAATAAAAGTAGGTTAAAACTCTTTTGCATTTTGCTGCAGGACATTTGGACAAGTCCCTATATTCCTTCAAGAAGACGTCTGGTTGGACAAAATCAAAATTCACCCCCTTGGACATCATTGCACACACCATGGTTGGTAGAATGGCACTTCACTCCAAAAACCCAATTGCAAGGATTTGTCGATTTTCCAACAAGACAAATAAAATATTTCTCAAATTTTATATTATTTATTTATTTTTAACTATTATGTCTTTCTCATTCTTTTCATTAATTGTGGTTTTCACCTCCATGTTTTATACATATATGTATATTATTGTATATTAACGTATTAAGTTGATTAGGTCACATTCATATAAGTCGCAAAGATTAAAACCACAGAAGAAATAAAGTTTAATGCATATCGTTCTTAGGTTTACCACTAATCTGAAAGGGTCAGGTCAGATATGAAAATGGAATCCTAGACAAAGCCTTTAATACCAAAAGGATTTGTACATAGCGTAACTTTACATATGGGGGGTCAAAAAGTTAGGATCAAAATTTGCATGGATTACAGTAGATGACAGAGATGCTTCAAAACACTTTATTTACAGCTTTTTTGAAAACTGAAAGATGGCTCTAACGTTCAACAATAAGAATACAATAATCCAATGAAAAGTATGAAAACAGGCTTTCTCTGAAATCTGGGCGGGAAGATATTGACGGGGCAAATGGGCAACTTGATGGAAAACCTAAGCCAAAGATATTTTCTGAGAAAAATGTGTCACGCCTCACATTCCACTGCCAATTAAAGTGTCTTCACCTAAAACTGAATTACAGCACAGTTAACTATAATGAGCAGTAAAGTTTAATATCGCTGTCTGTCACACATAAAGAAGAAAAAGAATCTGCAAAATCTCAAGAAAGTTTGAAATAGTTAGCAGTAATGATGATAATAGCTGCCTATACGTTATACAAAGAGAAACTGGTTTGAACATTTTTTCAACTGAGATTTCTCAGGCCAATTAAGAACTAAGAATTAGCAGTTCATACAAAAATACCTCTGCTTAAACAAGACATTTATGAATCGATTAGAGGCAAAGTTATATATCAATTGTTTGCATATCTGAGATCAGGCGGTAGTTACTTGCCCAGAATGGAAACCCAGACATTATCAGGCTAGTGATATTCTCCACCTCATTCTTTTTCTGGACAAAAGGGAAATAAATAGCATTAAAGTTTCACATTACTTTGTTTAGGATTTGCTACAGAGTGCAGTGTGAAGGAAAGAGGGAGATACGCAGCATACGGGGCCTCTGGAGGCTACAAAATATGAGTTACAAGTGATCGGTTTTCAAGATTGGCAACAAAAGACAGTGATCGATCACCGATCATATACTTTTTCACGGCTGATTATGATCGGTAGCCGGTCGATTGGCACACCATTACTCTCTACTAATGGAGTTCAGAAGCTTGAGGTTCAAGACTTTCCTAGATGAAGGAGATCTTGATCTAAGCCTGAATTTTACATGAACCTCTGTCCATGGGGTTTTGTCTGGTTGGTAATTTTACATCTAAAGAAAAATTATAACGATTTGAATTTAGATGCAGGTGTAAATCGCTTGCATTGGTTTTTGCCTTAGCCGTTTCACCACCTTAACTTAGAGAGGTGGTTTAAGTAGCCCAGTGAGCCAATCTCCTATTGCCAACTGATTAATGGTTAGACTAGAAGCAATTTGAGCATCATGATGGGAAATGGGCAAATAAATTGGGGAAAAATCTCACCTGGGTAAAGGACACTGAGGCAACCTCTCAGAACATGAGCTGGGTAAATGTTCCCCTGATGGCTAACTGGCTGGTTGGTAAATGGTTAAATTTGTGGAAGCTTGGTGGTCTAAGGTGGGGGCTGTTGTGTTTTATGTAAGTCTTAATCTCTATTTTTCTTTCTCCTCAAAAAAAAGGAGACAGACCTCATAGAAGTTACAAAAGAAATCTGAAACATATGATCTTAATTCACTTCTTGTCAACTCTCTGTTACTAATCTTACCGTCTTGTCAGGACAAGGAAAAAAACCATGAGATGATCATAATGATTGCTTCAGTATGTTGAGGGGAAGGATAGTTCATCAGTAGTGATGGAAAAAGGTGGACCATTAATGTATCAATAAGAGAAGCCCATGCTTCCCAACACCCTGGTAAACTCTATTAGGCCACACCCCATTTACTTTTACAAATGAATAATGTACCACATCCTGCTGGCTCCAGGTGTGACTTGACACAGCCGTTAAAAGAAAATATGAATATTCAGCAGCGGGTGGTAATGAAATCAAAACGTTCGGGATGGGAGTCCGTTTTTAGATTGAGTGTATATCTCCTGTGCAGAACTAGTAGACTGTGCTGATGGAGAGAAATGAGAGACTTTATGTGCACTGACAGGGCTGAAATTTCGCCCTGCACTTTTAATGGTTTGTCTGACAGCAGATGGAGATGTCACTGTGCTCGCACTGATGGAGGCCATTTTGCTTTGGCAAAGCAACTGTGATTTGTTTGTCTGGGAGGACACTGACGGGCGGGAGGACAGAGAAATGACCCACTGGTCAACAGTGACCATTTAGTTGTTCTATAAAGCTTTGAATTTGAGATGTCAATGGCGGGGTCCGTTTCTGTGCATTGAAAAACTTCCTTTTATGTCACCACAAATCTCAGTTTTACCACTAACAACGTAATATCTCAAAGTATATAAAGAATAAACATCAGAATTGCAGATGGAACTGTTCAGCAGTACAATGTGGTTCTACAAATTTCTGACTCAGAAGACCTAAATGCAAATACATCCTGCAACTTTTTGCTTTTTGTTTATAAAATATTTTCTTTCCACTACACATTTGAGGATTTCTTGTATTGGTTTATCACATGAAATCTAAAAAAACACACTGTTTATGGCTGTACCTGGTTAAAATGTGTACAAATCTAGAGGTATTCCTCCTTTAGTTCTGTATCTTTGCTAGACTGTCTGCGCAAAAAAAAAAAAAAGAAACAAAATGCCATTCTCTCCTTGGTGTCCTTTCTCTATGCTTCACCAGTCTCCAGACCACATAGCTCTGGCATTTGCAGGGCCCATCCAGTAGCAGAAATGCAGAAGGAAAGGTTGTGAACAAAGGAGCATGAGCCCGTCATAGACAAATGACCAAGCCTAAGAAGGTTAATGCCCACCATGTGTGGGACAGCAAGCCGCAGGAGGCCAGCGTCTTTGCAAAAAGCACGTCGCAGACACCCCGGCAGGCGTGCAGGGCTGTACCCGCTGATTAATGCCATACTTTGGCTAATTACCTCCTCAGCGGACGTTAGTTTTAATGACACGAGTCATCAGAATACGTCAGTATGGATGGATGGTCGACTGGAAGAAGGGAGGGGGCAGAAAAGAGGAGAAAAACAGGAGAGAAATCAGTGTATCGGAGCGTCAGAGAAAGCCATCGAATGCACCTTCTCACCCCATTAGGTCGATTCTAGCGAGCCAGCCACTGTACCGTCCATATCTGAATAATAACTGCCGCTAAGTTGCAACCCTCTCACCCCGCCGCCTTTTTCCTCAGCCCACCAGACCAGCAACATCTGGGTCCATTTGGTACCCTGTGATGCTTTCAGTCAAACTCCAATTTACTCTAAAATGAATGGTCTTCACATTAACAAGAGTCTAAAACGCCTCAATCTCAGTGAATACCCTGCTCTCCTGCAACAGTCGGTATTAATGCTACAAACCAACACAGCCCACCGGATTGGACGGCGGCATCAAGCAGCTGACCCACCCATTTGATGAGCAACAAGCACCCGATTGGCTGTGCGCAGTGTCCCAAAGTGTGGTCATTCAAGCCCCAATGAAAGAAGTGAACTCTGATGGCAAAGCTAATTTGGATATTCTGTCAACCGTGAAATATGGAAGAGAGTTACTAAATGAGCAATTAATCCCACTGAGATACCATGTACCTGAAAGGAACTTAGATGGAGGAAGGAAAAAAGAACAGAGTAGATAAAGGGTAGAATTTCCATTTTAACTTTCAGTTCTGCAAAAAGTTTTGAGATGCACTGTGATGGCAGGTATTTATACACAGCCAAGGCTTAGGTTTGACATTTTCCCTTGAAGGTTCCCATTAATTGCCAGAGGTTTCCTTTAACCTCTTTCTCAGAGATTAAGTATTGTTGTGCAGGTCAGAAGCACTTCCTTCAAAATTTTATAAATTTTTGCCATTCATCTGTCTAATTATATTCAATATCACTGTCAGTGTAAATTGTACAGCATTCTAATAAAAGAGAGTGGAGGTAATAGGAGCTTGAATTTGTGTCGATTTTTGTTCTGAAGTGTGACACTGAGGCTGATTCAGGCCTCGGAAAAGGGAATAAAAAAAAGGAATGAGAGTCTCTCTGCTCTGTTTGCAAAGTGAGAGAAAAGGGTTCATCCCAGTGCCACAGACAACAAATGCATGTTTTAAGTGTCTGGCACTGTGACATGTGGCTGAAGAAATGGCTCTGCAGCCCTTCTCTTCCATCTCTTCAGGGATACGAATAAAAAGGAAAGGGATGTATGTGACTCGATTTTTATTCCTCCTAGTGCTCACAAATATTGGTCCACAATCGAAACAATAAAGGCATTTTTAACCCCATTTCCTTTCGAGTTGCAGCCCAGCTAAAGATGAGTCAAGGCAGCTTAAAATTTCTTGGTGTGTTTCTCACACACCTCGAAATGGCTCAGAATCATTCTGTAAGCAAGTTGAATTCAAACACAAAGTTTACCATTTTAAAACCTCCAAAACTGCTGTTGAAAGCATGGGGTGGTTTCTTCATAACTTAGTGAATTTTGCTAACGTACAAAAATCACATTTCCCCAAATTGGTGGGTTTTTTTTTTTTTTTTTTTTTTTTTTTTATCTTTTCCCTCGTTTACTTCTCTGGCAACCTTTTTCTGTTTTTGTGACTATATGTAAAATAACAGAGCACAATTTAATTATGTAGATGAGCATTTGACACTTGATAAAACTGTTAGATTAATATATATCATATAAAATGTAAAATATTATTCCACTCAAATAGTGGAAGATGGGGACAACACATGCAGAAGTTGGCAGCTACAGCAGTGCTACTTTTGTCCTTGGTGGTAAGTTAGACTAGTATTAAACTATTTTAATATCAATTTGCGCAAGACTGCCCCTGTCCTCTTTATTTAAATGAAAGCCGCTGAATAATCTCTTTCATCTACTCTATGTGTGTACAAGCCTGTGCACACACGCCCCACACACAGACGCACCCTTTCACACACTAATAACTAGCAATCATGATAATCTATAACTGCACTCCAACCGAGTCCCTGGACAGGCATTACAGTCATGTTGCGGGCCAATAAATAACAGCCCAAATAAAGCGCCTGTCCATTCTCACACCCTGTGTGTATGCAAAATAGGTCAATAACACCATCCTGGAGGTCACTGCCAGACTGTTGGATCTGTTATCGACTGTACTGCAATTCCGAAGGAATTAAGCTTTGTCACAATTCATCGTCGTTGCCGCCTTTGGGTCTTTGAGGGGAAATAAAAGGGAGACTTCCTGGTTTTTGAGGGGAAAAAAAGGGAGGCTTCTGTGGGAATGACAAAACTCATCTGTCTCACAAGGTTGTGAATGTCTGTTTTGTTACTGCTTTGCTTTCAGTGATCTGAATGAAAACAGAAAAGAAGCTGGTATGGTCTCTCTGCTGGCTCAAATTTCTTCCAGTTTGGCTTTTAGATATTTGTCAACAAAGGCATTGAGAAATCATCGCCATTATTGTTATTAGGATTCCTCGAATGATTCGATTATAACATTAACATTCCTCAAGAAAAATTTATCTGCCTCAAAGCTTCGTTAAATCATGTTTTCATATGTAGCGCACCATATTCCGGCCGGATCATTATTTGTGGAGGGCAGTGCTCTTACTTCTGCTTATCAGTTGTTGTGAAGTGCTAGCAGCATAGTGTTGAATTGTGTTGCGTTTTGCCAGGGCTTGGGGGACAAATTAGGATTGTAGAAGTTTGCGGTGGGATGGTTGGACTTAAACAGCTCTTCTGGCGTCGGAATCGCGCCATCACAGTTTTGAAGTGAACAGTAGGACAGAGAGAGAGAGAGATCCGATTTCTCGGATAATCATAAAAATGTTCTATAGAATCCTTGATTACTAAAATATTCTTTTACATCAGCCCTAAATATTATCATCATCAATATTTTTCCATCTCGTGACTTATTTTACTAAATACCAAATAGTGCTGTAGTATAACAAAATTGTATGTTATGTTGCTCCGTCTCTGCATTGAAAGGCAAGGCAAGTTTCCAGAATGCAGAGAAACACATTTAAAGGGCATTACATTCAGTTTATGTGGTGTGTCTCTGTGTTGATCTGTTTCTAAAACAGCCATGCACATAGGAAGACAAAGCAACAACACCCAGAAACAACCCATGCATGTAAACTCCATACAGAAAGTTCCCAGGTTGGGTTTCAAACCAAGAAACTTCTTGTTGCAAGGAATCAGTGCTAACATCAACTGCAGGCCCAAATGGAAAATTGTTCATTTAAAATATATAAAGAAACATCATAAACATGACTTGCGTGCATTTTGACCTATACAAAAGATATAATGCTTTCAATCTTTATTTGAAGAAAACAACAAGGTCTGCATGTCTCAGCTATTCAGGCAGTACCGTTTTCCAAGCTGATGGCCACAGAAAGTAAAGACTACATCCCGTTGTATTGATGCAGGACGCCAAATGTGGGCAATACCTGGCCAGCAACTCTGAAATATATTTAACATTTAAGAATATGAAAAAAAAAAAAAAAAAATTTGAATACAAAAGATTTGGGGACACCAAACCAAAAACATCATCAACTCCTTCAGCATTTTGCTTCTGAAATCTCTGATAGCTTCCCAGCAACATGATCTAAGGCCAAACCTATGAGGATGTTTGTCAGTTTAACGTCATCAACAGCTGTCTCCACTGCCAAAAGCTCAAACATGTGGCTCAATGCCCAGCCTGGGGAAATGTCCTTTTGGTTTTGTCCTCCGCCTCTCATAATGGTGAGTGATGGCGGGACACAGAGATCCTCAAAGGCAACCATCAGTGTCCATTTAGTGATCTTTCCAGCTGCATTTAATCTCTAAAATAAACCCATTTTAATTTTTAGCTCCAAACAAAAATCTCTTCTTCTGCATATAAAGAAAACAAAAACAGAAAAACAGAAGGGAGGTAAGAAACAAGAAAACACAAAAGAATGTAAAATATGCGGTCATGAGGCTAGAAGAATGCAAGACTGGAATGAGGTCACTCAGATGGAAGAAAAGAAGAAAGGAAAGAGAAAGAGAATGTGCATAACGAATAAAAAGGAGGCAACGATGAAGAAAAAGGTAGGAAAAGGAACATATGTCAAGAAAATGAAGATCAAAAGAAAGGAAAGGAATGAAGGGAGAAACAAATTGCAACAAGTTTGTTGTATTTTAGAAAGAAGGAAGGCAACATCCCTTTTTTTAACCAGCCCTCCTAATTCTTTGAAATAGGTGTAATGCAATATTTGCAGTTGTAGGCATAAGCAAAGAGGAAGCACAAGTGGTAGCACCAGCAAATGGGATTTAGCCAAAGGGGAAATAACTGCTTATGAAGCAAGCCACATCGAGACAAATGATTTTAAGGACCCCAATCTTTTTTGTGTGCAATCACCAACTTCTATCAAAGCCTCTTTACAAGTGTTTGTTTGCTGATTCTGCTACTCCACTAAGCCAGTGGCAAACACTGTTAAGAGAAGCTGACAGACAGACTGGAGAAGAGTGTCTGTTGGGTTTTCATACCGTCACTTAAGATCTCTTCCTTCCCATTTCTGCAATTCCTCTCTGTCCACTGCTCGACTTGTACACCCTCCTGGTCTCATCATGATGGCCTAAGCATGAAGGAGCCATCTGTCACTCTGTTCATTCCCACTCGGGTCCTGGGAGCCCGACACTCACCTCTCACCCGCCTTGCCTGTCATGTCTGCTAGCTGACGGGAAAAGTGACAAGTGGCGACAAACGTCCCCAGCTTGAGTCTGTCAGTAACCCCCCCCCCCCCCCCATAGCTCATTCTATTCATTTTCTTCTAAAGCCATGCACAAACACGTGTCTAAATGTATATAACCATGTATGCAAAAGTCTTGTTGCCGAGACTATGCAGGCAAACATCAGAAAAGCTCACAAACCATTGCTTTTCTCCACTCTGCAGCAGGATGACATTGTGACAGGGGGAAGTGTGAGCAGAAGAAAAGAATAGATGGAGCGAGCCAGGGACAGAGTGGTATTCCCCCATCTGACCATCATGAGCAGCATGTCAGACGAGGACGGGAGATAGAGGACTTGACATGGGCCAGCCCACTAGGGGCAGGGTTGACGTGACGGGAAGAGGGTGGGGGGAAAGAAGAAAGGAAGACAGGCGAATGGATAGAAATGAGCAGGTAAAAAAAGCGCAGGGCAGAATCCTTCAAAAAGGGAGGGGTGAGATTGTGAACTCTCAGCACTTCAGCAAAGAGAAGAAAGAGAGGGCGCATGAGGCATAATGAGGTGGGGCAGATGGAGAGAAGGAGGCGGAGAAAAAGCCACTCTTTACAACCCGCGGATCGATCCGGTTACAGTTAGATTAGCTACAGAGGCCTCACCTTCCCTTTAGGCCAGCTCCGAACACACCTCAGCCTTCCTCCTCAGCATTCCCTTCACCCCACTCATAGGGGCCAAAGTGAGAGACGAAGAGAATTTAGTGATAGCGTTTGACTGTCAGCTGAAGTGGCAGTTATAAATTTACTGCAGGATAGCCATTTACTGTGACGGCTGAGGGAATTGAGCGAGTGCGATGCTGGGCGTGGAAGAGGAGATACACAGAAAGAAAGATGAAGCTGGATTGATATTCCAGGGAGGGGTCAGATTTCCTGATCTTTGCCTCCCATCAGACTCTGTGATAAAAGTGCCACCCATAGGCATGACACCCTTGGTGGGGGATTCTCTCTCTGTCTAAATTTGGGCAATTCTGAGCTTGTAGCTAGCTGAAAAATATTAAGGCAAGGAAACAACTGTGACGTGGCCATTTCGCAGCCTTCCCATCCTTCTTATTCTTGGTGGATAATTCCTTCAGTTTCTTGAAAGTCAAAGCCTCACTGGGATGGAATAATAGCAGGCAAGCAGTAGGATGTTGGTATTTACAAATACTGTGTGTGTAGTGAAATATGGGGGCCATACTTCAACACTTGTGAGACTCCACTTGAGCACCCCTGCACACAAATCAGGCACATGTTAGGAGTCTGTTTGAGTCAAGAGCATTCATGTGCGTGTGCTTGTTTGTGTTACTTTGCTCACATGGCTTGGTTTGTTTGTACCTTTGACACTATGTTGTCAATTGCATTCTATGTCGATGATGTTAGTTTCTTTTCAAGATGGCTGCAAACAAGTCCATGGGACACAAAAACCTTCCATCAGGGATTAGTTTTTTTTTACTCTGTGAAAATAAATACAGTAACACTCCATGATGGAAAATGGAAATGTCCATCTAAATTTTATATGGTGTAAAAAGGAGATGCTATGCCTTCAGCCATGATATTTTCTTATCCAGAGATAAATACATAAATAAATAAAAATACCATAAAAAAACCACACTGAGTGTATTAGAATTTGAATGTGTATTATAAAACTTGCCTGGATGCATGTCCTATCAAACTATTGAAGCTGAAACAACAAAGACAGGTGCAGCTACTACATTACACAAAGAATTGTAATTAGAACAGAAAATTTGGTAGAACAAGAGCCAAAAAAAATAGATTTTATATCTAAACACCTGTTTGTTCTCACCTGCATTACAGTATAGTCCATGCAAATTTCTGGCCACCAGGTGGAAAAGAATAGGTTTTTGTGTCAGAAATTCAAACTACAGCAATTTTGATGTTTACCTGAAAAAGCAACTGCTATGTATGACACAAGAATAACTGTATTTAGGATGATGGTTACAATAACCGCGGCAACAATTGCCAGAGGGCAAACATTTGGTTTATTATACCAGTGCTCACAGGCATGCCTACTATGGATCTCTTAGACATCACTAATTTCATTAGCTGCTGCAGCTGCAGCAAAGGTTTGTGTGGCATCAACACTTCAGACCCGTGGGCAAGTGACACCCTCCAGCTATTATGTACATGCACCTTTGTGCATGTGCATACATAATGATAAAACATACTGCACTTGATCACTCCCTCCCTTTTCTCACTGTCTCTCACACATCCCCACTCTCTTCCCTGTCTGCTGGGCTTTGTCTCTCTAAGGCTTCCCCTGTGGTAAGTCTCTGCCGGGCAACGAGAGGAGGATTTCTTCTGGGGTTTTCCCTGTTTTCTTGTTTTAGCTCAGTAGAGCTGGAAAAGAGGACAACATGGAGGAAGAGGGGAAAAGATTACAGGCTTAGCTTTGATATTTGGACTCAGCTTTGATTTTCTTTTCCTTCTTTCTAAAAATAGTAAGCTTCATTCAGGAGAAAAAGATTGTTACAGACGATGTCTGCATGTGGGTAAAGTTAGACATGCATATATGGACAACAATTTAAATAAAAAGAAATAAATTTCATGTTACAATCTTTATTTCAGACTTAGGCTAAAAGGCAGACATTGACACACGACCACAACCCTTCTTCCTGTCAAGGAAACTTGACATCTAGATACAGTTTTAATATAAACGGTCATTGTCAAACCTCGATATTTTGTGGTTGTTCCTCGTTATGTTTCAAGCTTTCCTATTATGTCACTGTCAGTAAATTTGTAGGAACAAGATATCATCTCAAAACAAAAAAATGCAATCTGCCTCAAATTATAATGAACTCAAAATAAATAAAAAAAATCCACCAATCACCTGTCAAAAGGCCTGGTAGATCATTCATTCTTTATTTGATCATCTATGCAAAATTCTCATTATCTACCCTTTGGAAATCACCTTGTTGGTACAAAAATTGTGTTTTACTCTCAACTTCATAGGTACAACAAAGTAAATGTGAACAAATATTGTCTTTGTGACAGATTATTTGCAACAAAGGGTTTAAACATCCAAATAAACATGAGATGTTAGCCAAGTTCTATTATGTTACAAAACAACAACGGTTCATTTCCTAAGCTGCAATGCAATTAGACTTGAATCAATCAGCATCGAGACTTGCCTTGATTAACCAAAATAATTTCTCTCAAATGGTTAAAAACTCCATGCTACGACCACCCATTAAGCTCACAAGACGAGATGAAATTAGAAAAGACAAGGTAATATTGGGTTCATGAGAACAAAATAATGTTTTAGCTAGTTAGTTTTTGGGAACACTAAGAACACACTTTTCAAAAATGGAGGAAAAAAATTTACATCCAATCTTAAAAGAGTCAAAACAGGAATCTCAGGTGACTCGGCACCTGAGATTCCCAACCTTTATGTTGGGAGCCCGTTGTATTAGCTCAGACTAGGTACAGCTAATAGAGCACCCTTTGTGAGACAGAAGTCACTATGACAAGAACCACTTTGGCATTTTAATATTTCAAGATCTTGTTTCATCTTCTGATAAGAGTAGTCGTTCATGGATCACAGTCCTTGGGGCATGAGGGGCGTCGGACTGGTTTTAAAATATTAAACAATGAAAATGACTCACTACAAAAATTGTAGCAAACAAATGTAAATCCAGTTGAACGCTGATGAGGGAGTTTAGTGCGATGCTATCTAACTCCATCAAAACACAGGATAAGAGAGCTATTTCTGGAAGAGTAGTGTCCAATTATTGCCAATCTAGGCTGTTCTTTATGATATAAGCTAATATGACATGGTGTTGGGGTGTAATTATATGTTGCGGCACAAGATGCTGCAATATTAAACTGCCACTATATTTCTCATCAAAGTGCAGCCTGTCTTGAAAAGCACTATCATTAAGCTGTCATTATGTGGCTTTATCTGGTAAAATAAATCTAAGCTATTATGATGAGTACTAAGTGTAAGAGTGAAGGATTTATGCTTCACACCCTGAAGCATGTATAGTTAGCTTACATTTAAAACAGCTAACTATAAAAGGAATTTATTTTTGAGTGTTGCCCTGTTGGGTAAAAAAGGACAACAGTCTCTAAGATTTAAATAAATCTTTTGTGAAAACACACAGGGAGGGCTTTCAATGATCTTTCCATAGAACCACCTTAGAATTAGATGAGCATCAAAACAAAATATCAACTTGTCAGACCCAGAAGGGAGTAATCTACACAGATTACAGACTCAGTGTGACATGTGAAACTGTATTTTGTTTGCGGACAAAATAAACTTTCAGAACAAATGGAAATCTTTGCAGAATTCACAAATGCAACTTTCAAGCCCCTGTGACTTTCAAAAATAACACACCACTGATACTAAATCAACTTATTTTTGACTGAGAAGCTTCTCACAGCCAAAGTTGTTTTTAATTCAATCGATAAGTATTCAGATATTGATGTTCTTTCCTGCATAACTTCAATTTGTCTCACATTTGCAGCAAATTGCAATTACGATAGAAAGCAGACTTGAAAGGCCAAGGAATGTGGCTCTACGACATGCCATTACTGAAGAGTAAACTGAAGCACACTAAAGCAGATCCAATTTAAGACTTCTCTCGGGGCGAGTCTTTTAACGCGTCACCTCCTTCTCTCTGACACTCTACAACACTCGTGTCCACAAATCAAATGTAAAGATGTAGGAAGGCATGTCTCCGTCGGCCAGAGGGGTTGGAGAGGGACGGACGATGGCAGCTGAACGTGTGCCGTCTCATTTTTACCACTCAGAAACAAATGACCAGTCCTTCAATTTCCCCGCCCTGCTGCAACGCTGTCCCACCTAATCACTCGTCTGCGGTGAACATGACAGAGCTCTGCCTCGAGTTATGATCGTGGATGATGACACACTTAAAGGGCCGGCAAGGGGAGTTAGCGCTGGGATGGATTGATACATTTGTCGCTTCTCCGAGGAGTCGCGCCGCCCACCCCCCGCCACCGGCTCCCACTTGCAACCACCGGCAATAAATGACAAATGATTTTAACTGCCAACGTTAGAGGCATTTATAATATTGATCTGGCAAGAGTCAATAGCCAGCTCTATGCTCAAGCACTCATAATATTACTTTGAGCGGTGTGCACGAGAGCATAAATACATGGACAGAGGCACAGGAGCAGTCTGGTACGGTCTCTAAAAGAATAAAGCGGGACAATCAATGGACAGTGGCGCTGCAAGGGGAAAGACTAATCTTACTAAGTAATGAAAATAAACACATTAGGAATGTACAGCGTTAACCGACCTCTGTGCTGACCTCGCTCCATCTTGACACAATTAATCCCTCGTTAGGAGGGTAATTGTTTGCCACTGCTTATATTTATTGTTGATGATTGTGGCGAAGGTGCCCGCTGCGTCTGAGACCAGGGTGAAGACCGTGAGCGGACCCCTTTCCCCGTACGCGCACAACACACCATCTCTCATATGAGGGAGCCGATGATAGCAGAGGAGGTCTGAAAACACTCGTGCCTCAGGTCTGCAGATCGATAAAGAAAGGGAGCAAGCCGGCACGCCTGCTAATTGAAATGAATTTAGCGGTGTACAAATAGACGAGTGGACATGTAAGGATCAGACAAGAGGGTTAGGTTGGGAAGGGGAGACATTTTGTTTTGCTCCTACTTTCTATGAAAGAGTGAGCGTTGGGGGACATTCCAGAGGAGAGATGTAATCACCTAACTTCAGAAGCAACTAACGTAAATCTTATGGCGGTATGAATTCGTTACATCAGAGAGTTCCTGCACAGGCTGGAAAAGTTCAGGAAATGACAGAATTAAAGTGCAGAAAAATGCTTTTGTTCCAGATTTTGTCTCATGTCCATCAATCCAGCCACTTATCCATCTGTCCATCTCTATTCGTCCTGCATCCATCCATCTTTATTCATCCATTCATTAATCTTATTTATAGTTTTCTTTATCCATCCACCCACTACCCAACTGTTTTTCCATTACATGCGTCCCTTTATCTGTATGTCTGTCTATCCACCTTCATCCATTCATCCATCCTGTATAAACTCAACTTTATCTATAAATGTTGGTAACAGAAAATACTTTGTGTTTTGTACTTGCCCTTGAAAACTGCAAATCTGAAAGTGGAAATTTATTAAATTTGGGAACTGAACCTAATGTAATAAGAAAAGCATTAATTAGAGGAATATTTGCTCTATGAAATTCAACACTCAGAAGGCTCAAGTTCGATTAACAGCTAAAATACTCCAGTTGTCTGTATCACTCCATTCCAGTAGAATATTTGCTCTATTTACTTATTTATTTAACTTCTGCTTCTGTTTAACTTCAAGCATTTATATATTGCTCTGTGTGTACACAGATTTGCTGAACAGCCATCAAAGCATAGTCGGATCAAAACATTTAAAAGCAAAAACTTGAGAATGTCTTATTTATTTAGCATCCCCTTTTTTTTCACCAGCATGCCAGGGGCATTTAAAACCAAACTGTGAATTTTGTCATCAAACAAAATGCCATGAGTACAATCAAATGACTGACAGCTCTGCTCTCTGTTGGGATAACAGGCATGTTGTCTAAGGTCAACCCCGTAGCCATGCACATGTTCCTCTTTGGAGTTCAACACCGGGGTCTAGCTCTGACAAACATGTGATCTTAACCTCTCTGACAGACAGTGTGTAGCGAGCGTGCCCAGCATGATGCTCAGCGTGCAAAGGAATCCATGAGCAGACTGGGATTAGTCTGGCTGTACGGGAAGGGAGGGGTCGTGTAATAGGCGTAGGAGAAAAACAGAAAAATTGGGGGCGTAAAAATAAAGACGGGAGACAAGGTGAGCAGCACAGCGGGTGTCCTGCACTATTTGTGTAGGTCATGGGTTCATTTAGTTGAGATGCTTTTTTTTTCTTCTTTTGTGTGTCGACAAAGCTCTTCAAAGAAACATAGTTTTGCAGCAATTATGAACTTTGAAATGTCACTAAAACTTAAAACTGATTTTTTTTTATTGAGTTCACCTGTTACAGGCTCTCAAAGTATTTACTTATTTTAAATTAATGAACCGGACCATTGAAAAGTACATGTCAAATCCTGTATTGTAAATAGCACTTGATCCCCTCTTACATAATGTCGCATATTGTGAAGAAGGCAGTTGCTTTCAGGAGCTCCTTCTGAGGTTTTGTGTCATTTCTTTCAGTGGTTCTTGATGCAGTAAAGGAGGGACAGGTTTTTCAATGGGTTTCGATCATTTGACATTGCACAGTCAAAAGTAATGAGGGAGTTTTATCAAAGGGAATTATTTGGTTACTAACCCGTAAGCTGTGCGTTAAAACTCTTATCAGCTTTCAGTGTTGTTAAATTTGCTGCCCGCATACTAACGAACCGCACCACCTGAAAATATAACAAATGTTGCCACTTCGGTTCCCAATTTAACCGGACTATAAGGTTTGAAAATACCCTAATAGATGTCAATGAACATCTGAAATATAGGTCCTTATTCAGTTAAATTCGCTGCAAATGTTGCACAATATATTGTCTTTTTAAGACCCTTCTTGCAAAACATAAGCATTAAGCAGTCAGACTTTAAGTGTAATATAGTTATTTCTCAATCTGATATACTACCGACTAAAGGCAGTCCACAATACTACAAAGGATTTTGGTACACATAATTAAGTTACAAAATATTCATATTCCTGCCCGATTTAAATTTTAAGCATTTTTCCTAAAAAAAAAAAAAAAGATAATAATAAAATAAATGGCTTCTTGAAAACTGTATATACCAGTGGTCTCAAACTTCAATTCTCAAGCACCAGTGTCCTGCAACTTTTAGATGTCTCTCTGCTTCAGCACATCTGGCTCAAATATATTAGCTCATTAGCACAGCTCTGTAGAGCATGTCTGCATGCTAGTGAGGCAGGTTAGTCATTATTTTCAAGTGTGTAGTATATGAAACTAAAAGTTGCAGTTCTCTGGCCCTCCGGGACTACACTTTTCTAAAAGTGACACAGAAAATCTTTATGGGTAGGACAATTATCAAACCTTTCTATGGTTGCTGACAAGCTTTTTGCACATTCCCGCTGGTATTTTGACAATTTATCTTTGACAATGAGCTCAGAGGCTTTGAGGCTGGAATGCTTCCTTTGTCATTAATCCCATCTACAGCTCCCTCCACAGATTCTCAGAATTTAGTTTGGACTTTGGCTGGGCCACCCCAAATTGCTAATTTTACAGCAAGAGCACTAAAAAAAGTATAAGATCACTTAAAATCTAAATCTGGCAGGGGTATAAGTAATTTTGGGCTCATCTAATCACTATAATGTAGCATATAAAGATGCATACAGGGAAGAATATTTTAAATTATTGCTATTCTTCTATTTACAGAGTAACACAAACATAGTAGACTTAATAGCAGGTCAATCAGGTAGAAGGAGCAACCAACTATTTTAAGGAGATGTCGCTAGTAGGTTATCACGTTCTGTTTTATGACATTATTCCCTTTCTACATACTTACTATTTGTGTATTTCACAACTGCAAACATTTCCAAAACAGCCAAATATTTCATTCTTGTAAGCCAATTGGTAAATATAGTTGTCTTCTTTCAGCTGGCTTACCGGCAGTGTGCAGCAACAAGTGGGAGAAGAAGAACACTCCCTATTTTTTGCTGAACAGTCAGATAAAACTGAAACGTAGGAAGGCTATGGGAGAAAAAGTTTTGAAATTGAAAGTGTAAATTTTTCACACCGTGGCCTACTTTGATTCTGGTGAACAACAGAAGTCAGAGCATGTCTGAAGAAGATCAGAAGTCAACAAGTTTGTGTGCTTTAAAACAAATATTTGTGTGTTTTACAGCACACTATATTACAGCAAACATAATTAAATTGTTTTACAGGACAATATTTTTAGGGTAGAATCCAGATGAAAATTCTGTGAATATACTAAATACTGACTAACAAACAAACAAACAGAAAAATAAAAAAATCATAATTCGTTCCATGCAAATGTATAGTTTTTACACCAACATCTCAATTTAGTAGCAATTCAACTTCAAAGACAGAAAATAAGACTACCTGAGAAGAGACATTGTCCAGCGTCCAAATCAATCCAACCCAGAAATCAGGAACATGAAAAAGAAGACAGAAAAAGTATTAGGAACAAAAAAAAGTATTTGTCTTAAGACTAAGATATTTATTGAAAATATGTAATGAATAAATTAAAGGACTGGCACTTGCATGTTGTTTTATTTCATTTTATAACCACATACAAAACCTCTAATTTGTTTTATCCCATTACAAAACCATTTACCCAATTAAACAACTCAAACTTTTTACCCTAAGCTGTGGAAATGGCCCATTGTGGTCAGTCACTACACCACTGGATCAGACTATCATCATTTCCATAGTAGACATGTTTCTAAGAAGGGCCACTGTAATTAGGGCAGCCATAATTAGAACGCAGTGCACTTTAAGTCCACTGCAAAACGAACAAATTAACCAAAATGAATTACCATGAAACTCCAATGAGAGGGATGATGGATGACAGCTGTCTGCCACTCCTGACAGTTTTTACATTTGACTTTCTAATTAATGTGGGGATTTAACGTGTTTGTTCATTCTGTCAATAGCAATTATGTCTCCTTTGGCCGGCTTCGCCCGCACACGCATGTGCCCAATTTTATGCAAATGTCGCGTTGTGTACGGGGCAGAGCCGTGACTGCCAAAATGAGGCCCGGCCAAGCAAATGGGGTTTGGCTCCCCTCGGAGAAAGAGCTATGCTGAATGTACATAGCACATGAGATGAATTCTGGACAGATCTGCACTGTTGTGTGCTTAAGGAAATTAGCAAGCGACTTGGGGAGGTGGACTGAAATGGTCTGCCGAATGAATGTTGGGAACGGTTTGTGTTTACAGAACAATGAAGATTAACTGGTGAAGATATTAAGCTGAGAATATAGTAAAAAGCCACAGTGGGCGTCGCACCTTCTGTTTGTTTGTCAATATAACGTCAATACATGAAAATAGTGGTTCATAAATTTTCACTTTTCTCTTACATGACATTGTTTGTGTGAACTGCAGCAATAAAAAAACAAAAAAAAACAAAGTTTCTTGTGAACACTGGGTCCTTGGGCAAACTTTTGTAATAAGGTTGCAGTCTTAGTACAGTTCTGAAGTGGACAAAGACAAACCCTGCTTAGTCAGCGGTCTCTGCCCAAGGGCATTGGGACGGGAGCTGAGGAAGAAATGAGGGAGATAGATTTAACTCGCTGCAAGACAAGTCCCTTGCTACCACCCGCTCCTCCTTTTTTCTTTCACCTGACCTGACCATTTCCTGTGCAATATCAATTCCTTCTCTTTCCTCCATCTTACGTCCGTTCACTTGTACATCGCCTCCCCACCTTCAGCTCACGTATAAACACAGGAGGACATCAATCGCAGGGTTACTCTTTAGGTGACACACATGTGACAGTTAGATGTGAACACCATTTCTCTTCACTGGAAGTAACTGATGGTGCAGAGGAATGTAAGCTAGCGACAATCAGTGCTGATGAGCTTTTTGAAATTCACCGAACTCCATTATTAGCTGTAAAAAGTTGTAGAGCAAATTCTACATTATTTACTATGGTAACAAAATGTCAAAGTATTTTGAAAAATACTACTTTTAGTTAGGAAATAATTTTGTCAGTGGAAATAAAAATCCATCCATAAATCATTCCGTTGTTATTAATCATTTATTATTTATGTTGATCAGAGTATACATGGCAGATCTCGTTTTTCATGGGTAGAAATTGCCTAAACTAGCCCATGTGGACAAGTAGAACTGTGAAAAACAAGACCGTATGAGGACCAAAGTTTAACATTTTCTGAATACATGAAAAAGTTTAACAACAATTAACTTAAGGATTTTGTACATATCTTTAAGAGAGTTTCTAATAACGGAGTGAATAGACACCAACTTTAATTGACTGGCTTTGACATACATTCAAGAATTGATGATTAATTTGCCATATCAAGGTAAATACACGGGGAGGCCAGTAAAAAGGAAAGTATGGCAGTTACATTGAGTTGGATGTAACTTATTGCAAGAAATGCTTTAACAAAGAATCTTAAAATATGATTCTAAAATGGTTCCTCTAAGTCCAGAGATGAAAATCTATGAAGTCATCTAAAATGTTTCTTTCTTTTGTGCAGTACTTAGATGGAACAATTACTTTTATATCATTTGAGACGCAGAAATTTTTGTCTTCTCCTATAAAAAAAAAGTAAGACTTAAAGAGATGTGATATGACAGCGGACTAAACTATTGTCATTGATGCTTTGAGAAATGTCATATTATAGACACCACATTACATTAAGTTAAATAATGTACAGGTTGCTGTTGTGCATTTAGTAAGTAACTATATACAGAAAAATGACAATAGGTTAAAATAACATTTAAGTTAAAAGAAATCAACTTGACTCTGCAATTTCACTGAGAAAATCAGTGTAATCAGCTCACCAAAACCCAACAAAAATATTGAAATACTTATAAAGCATTTCTGAACCCGACAAAAGAAATTTAAGTTGTACAGCAATCATAGTCCAAGAAACAACAGCAACTCCTACAAATGCTAGACATTACTTAAATGACATTTTCATTCCATATTTAGAAGATACTAGGTTGTCCTGTTTTGATTTGGTTGGTGTTAGAATGCGGCCAGAACAACAGGTATTTGACGAGCTGCTTTTAGCTGAAGAGCTCCCAGGTTGATGTGAGTGACAAGGGTTTGTGGTAGCAGAAGTGAGAGGGGAAAAAGCAAGCCGCACCTTGCAAACACAGTACATTACTTTTTCATCAGCACATGCACTCCCCTAAGCCTTGGTCCGTGGGGGTGTGTATTGAATCGAAAGTGTGGCCTGGGCTCTCTCCCCTGCACTCTCATATATTGCATGCTATAGGAACGGCGGAAGTCAAAGCTAGAACCTCGCAACAAGCTGTCAAATCCCACAGCTGAATACAAATAAACAGTTGCTGTGATATGAGCATGCACTGCATGCAACACGTCTCACATCAGAGGCCGAGACCGAAAGAACATGGATATGACACATAATTAAACAGAAGCATGATCAAAGATGTTCACTGCAAGCATCCTTATACAGTCATAGGAAATTATAATATGACTATTAAGACTTAATGAGGAGTCAAATTGCGGTGTAACCAAACAAAGCAGAAGCAGTGGGGGATTTAAAACTTGGGAGAGTGAGAAGGGGCTGCTACCGGTACCAGCATGTCAGATTTATAACTTAGCATGACAGAAAAAAAAAAAAAAAAAGCTCTTTCTGTCCTTGTCAAAGTTATCAGTATGTAATTACTGCTTACATGGACTTTATTGTATATCTGGCTTACCAGATAAGCTTCAAAGGGCTGTCCACATGTGACACCATGGCATAGCTTTCTAAAGCTACAAAAAAAAAACTCGAGGACCAGGTTAGGTTATGGAAGGTGATTTTCACATCTTGTCTCCAGTTTCCTACAGGCTATAGAAATGTTTCCAAAGACACAGATTAGCACAAAAAAGTTGTTTATTTAAAAATAAATATATTAAACACAGAACATCAATTTTTATGCTAATACATAAATTACAGCTAATAAAATCAAAAATGTTGCTTCTCATAACTCATAACTCTAGATATAACCTAAAATCAAGAAAAAACGAATCTATAATCTAAAAATGTTGTGGCCCAAAAATTTATGTGGAAGAAACAGTGAAGCTGATGCACACAAACACAAGGAAGATAAACTACAAAAAGTCACAAATAAAGAAGCTGACCTGATACGCGATATTATTGGAAAATTTAGTGGAAGGAAAAAGTGAAGGCAAAAAGACGCAAAAGCAACAGGGAAAACTGTATTTTTGAAGAGGTTTGGGAAGAGTCACCTGATGTGGACGGCACCACACAGAAGTGTATGAAGGACATTGTCAACAAACATTGCATTACTTGTGTCTATTCTTGAATTAGACGCAACATCACAGGCATCCTACACCGAACAGAGCAGCAAAAGAGCACAAATATAACTCAAATGTTGTTCTGTGATCCAAAGTCCTCTTGGCCAGGGCTGGTCAACAAACTCTAAGTTACACCATCACATTCTTTTCAGGAGACTGATATTTATGTTTTAATATTTAAATTTTCTGATAACTGAAACTGTAATTTATAATTATCAAGATTACTTTCTGATAATATTCTACTTCACTGAGATTCACCTGTGTACGTGAGAATGGAGAAATGAAGCTTGTGCCAATGCTAAGAAAGTGTAGAAGTCAATCATGGCAGAAAGGATGTCCTTTCATTCCGTCTTATTCTTTAGTATGTTGTAAAAGCTAACAAGCCCAGAACAGTGCCCACCTCTGAATCGCCCAGCTGCTCTTTTCTCGTCCCCACCCCCCCTACCCATGCATCCATCTCTTTCTGTTCCTTAGATAAACCAGCATCCTGGGCGCAGATAGGGGTCATAAATAAGGAAAACTGCAGTTGTCATGTGAGACTTTTACCTTCTTCCTCACCACAGGCAGGTGCACACAAAATCCAGAATAGCACACTTCAGCTCAGGACCTCCCCAGAAATAGCCATTCTTTTTTTTTCTTCTTTTTTTATTTTATTTATACATCATGTTGCCACAGGTTGGGGGAAAACGGAAACGTGAGCAAAAAACTTCTAAAAATACAGTCCTACAGAGCAGTCAGTGCCACCGCAGAGGTTAAACAACCTGAGAGCTGCAGGCAATCATTCAATTTAAAACGCACCAGGAGCCCTTGGGGCACGAGGAGAGCAGGACGCATAAAGAAATTTAACAACTCAATGTTTTACAGCCGGGGAAAATGGGATCTGAGGATGGGGGTGTCGGGAACCTGCTGCACGCTCTGTACACACACGCACAAAAACAGCTGGACAAAATAATATATATGTACACAAAGATATACATATATATTTATATATGCATACATATATATTTGTACAAAAATTCTAAATAAAAGAGGTCAACCACTGAGTGTGGAGTTGTGCTCATGGCCCCGTTCTCTAGGAGTGAAGTATTCTGCTGCCACAGGGTGAATAGGAGGCAGAGGGAACAACAAATCAAGCTGTGAAATGTTGCTGGTTTTCTCTCTTTCACCCCCAAATTTCTAAATTTCCTCATTTATTCTGCCAAATACATACAAATGGGATGCTTCCTAAGCTGTTTGAAACGCAGTGTTTTGTGAAAGTATGAATACATGTTAAGACCTCCATCTTTAGTGTTTCTTTTTTTTTATCTAAGTTTTTGATCTAATAGTTCAAAAACTAATAGTTTCGTTTTTCTAGCTACTCAGGTGGTAAGGTGCAGTGACATAAAACACTGTCACTCTTTACCTTAAACTACAGAATATACTGTTGGGACTGGGATGAATCCAGAAAAAGAGAACAATCAGGACAGTTGAAGAAATGAGACAAGACAGCTGGTGACAGACAACAAAAACAGACATACAGAAATTAGAAAATCGGAAGGGACAGGCTGATAAAGGCAACACCGAAGGAAAAAGACAATGATCCATACAGACAAAGACAGGTAAGACAAGGTAAAACCGGGACAGGCCGAGAGACAGGCAAGCAGGCGGAAAGGCAGACGGTTTAGTCGAGCCCAGAGACGACACAGTGCAGCTAAGCAGTAAGAGCAAAAAACAGGAGTGTGTCACAAGCAATGAAGGCAAGCACACAAGACGAACTGTATTTTTAAAGATCAGGGAGGACAGTAGGCAGTGAGGGGTAGGATGAGGTCAGGCTGGAGACAGGAAGCTCTGCAACTTGCCTAATATTCCTATTTAATTTTTTACCAGCTGAGTTTTTTTAAACGCGTTCTCAAAATACGAGGACTTATTCAAATAATCAGTCTTATTTATTGCACTATTTTATTATACAATGTCTTAAAAAAAAAGATTTCCCAAATCTTATAAATAAAGGAGTAGCAAAACCTCTGCACCCTTTAAGTCAAGAGGCTTTCAACACATCCTAAATCTTATTTGCCAGCTCAGGCAGTCGATGTAGATACATAAAATAAAATTCTTCTTAATGTAAGATGCAACACATTTTTTCATTTATCAGCCATGTTTTTGCTTTTAATTTTGTTGTAAAGGTAAATATCTCCACAAATATTGACTTTGAAGCTGTATTAATAAACTTGGCAAAAGGAAGCATGAGCAAACCACATCCTGTTCTTGTTGCTGAAAACACACACAAAAGAATCTTGGAAAAGATTGTTTTGTTGTAAAAGGACAAATATTTAAATGCACAGTTTTGTGACAGAGATTATTTGCAGTAATTAAGCACAAAATGCTCGATAATTGTGAATTTCAACAAAAAATGTGATAAGTAAGGATCAACAAATAGAACAGTTAGAAAACATCTATTGATCCCATTTATGTTTAAAAATTACTAGTCACATCTTCAGTATATACTACCTCAGGAAGTTGTATCCAAAATGTGGATATGTTCAACATTGGGAATGACTGCAAGAATGTTAGGGTTGTGTAGCTAAAGAAATCTTAAAGGTGAAGATGAGAACCTAAAGGAAGAGAAAGGAGAGAGTCACAACAAAAAAACAGGGTTTCTAGCAAACAACAAATCCTCTATCACAGCACTACAAAGCTGCAGCACACATGTTGCCCAATTGGCCAAGAGGCACTGAAATCAGTTTCCCAGCTAGACTTAGACTCTGCTAATCAAGAGTCAGAGTGAAACCAGCTGGGCCTGCTTAACCTGCCGGAGCTCAGCAGCAACCTGAAATGGGGGGGAAATCCTACATGCAGCCACCACTGCTTGTAACAGGTGTCCATGCTTTGTTATGTTAAATTAGTTTGTATTTTACATATGTATGGTAAACTTATTGTCAGTAAATTCGTTTTCATAGAGTTAAGAATAAATCATGAATTTTATGTCATTTACTGATACTGGTGGGGTTTGTAACTGATAGGAAGAAAAAAAAAAAACAGTGGCCGGTACAAAATTTTCTCCACCAGCCACTCTTATTTAGCTATAAGATAAAAAAAAAATTGAACATACGTAAAATCATAATCTTGGCCGAATCTTCTTGGTGCATCAGCTCGTTTAGACCTAACGGCATCACTGCATCTTTAATGTCACAACTCTTGTCAGTGAGATATGACACATTTTAATTTAACCTCACTTTTTCTTCAACTTTCCCTTCAGCCCTTTCATACGTTTTCAGTCTTTTCTTCTCAATCTCCACTTTAAAGTCTCATCTTTGTGTTGTTCTCTTTAAACACAAGACTTTCTAGTCACTCATGAAATTTCGCTTCATTCCTATTTAAATCCGCTCTCTTCTTTCTCTGATGTTTCTCATTCTTTCCTTGGTTGCTCCGTAAGATAGAGGAACATAATTCCATCTTCCTCTCTCCCTGCCTTTGTTCCCGTCACCCGTTCTCCCTGTGTCCCTACCCACTATCTGGCAATGCACCCCCTGGCAGAAGGCCCGGTGGCGGGCCTGTTTCCTCGCCGCAGAAGCCGACCGCCGCATGCCCGCATTGTGAACGGGGGAAATGTGCTCCATTGTGCCTGCACGGAGCTCACCCCTCAAAATGGAAGTGGTCTGAATACAGCCTCGTTAACCAATCAATAGAGCAGACGTGTCTAAAACCCCGTCCTTGAAACCCTTCTCTGCCTTTGTTTTATGCATGACAAATGAGGTGAGTGCAGGAAAATATCTTGTGGGTTTTATTTTACCCTCTTCCTCTCATCCAGTTTTTCTCAAATGTATCCATTATACAAAAATTCCCTCCAACAAACTTGACTAAATTGAGCAATTTTCTGCTGAGATATACGTGATCACTGACAATGCAGAGATTTATGTGTAAATGAATATCCTGTGAAATATGTTAGTAGAGTCTATTGAGGTGTGCATCAAGGTAAAAGTTTCAATATAACCTAAAAGGAAGAATGTCAAGTGCTTCCTGATTTCTTTGAGGACATGATGTCAGAAGTGGTGTTAATGTTAACTGCAACAGTTGAGTTGTAATTCAACTCGGTGCGATTTAGAATGGCAGACTTTTCCACCATCTGGCTGTGAGCCACTTGGCAGCGTTCGCCCTCTTCCTTCCAGACGGTATCGGACACAATCTCGTAGATACTTCAGTCATTAATTTGGACATGCCAAGGGCACTTAGTGCAGTCTATGCTGAATGTAGGACTATTAGCTGTGTACGATATTGGTAAGTCGGTGGAAACGGCTTTAAGGCCAATGTCACACATATAAAACTTCTTTATGAACTCAATCATAAAACTCCAGGCTTAATGCCACAACCGTTGCACAGTTTACGTAGGTGTTCTGTCTTTAATTTACAACCATAATACCAAAACACATTAGGCTTTTTAATCAGAGAAGTGAAATACAGCAAAAATTGAAACTACTATTGAAAGTATTAGGCTTCTGAGATTTAAAGTGTAAAAAAAAAAACTTTCAAATTAAATTTTTGTTCCAGATTAACAGAACATTCCATTAAATAAAACACGCGAGTGTTGAGCTCCAAAATTAGAAAATGGCTACAAGAAAATAACCTAAATGTTCCCACATTCAGTGAAGGAGGAAAGAAATATACTGATTACAACAACTGGAACTGTGGAAAACAAGGCTGGATGACTAATAAAAGAAGGATTCAATTTAAGGTTTTTAAAACATAAACAGAGTGGTTAAAATTTGTGAAACAGTATTGTATCAGCTTAATTATTTAAACTCCTTATGTGCTTATAGAAATATTATTATTTCAAATCAGAAAAGGCTGGAGTATCAGAGTACCATGAAAAAATAAAAGACACTTAAGTAGCATGAAATCCTGATGACACAGACGTAAAGTGGTTCAGTGCCAGTGTCCGATTTACTCCTTGGCATCAAATCAATCCAATCACTCCCGGAGCCGTCTAGACAAACTCTAATCACTTACAATTCAGAGCAATCACTTTCATCCCATGATGCATTTCGCTGGTGATAGGACAGGTCGCTTTTTCAGGGTGACAGAGCCACTATCATCCAGCCAGCAATTACAGTAGCACAACAAGCTTTGGATAGCGTGACAGTGATTTGATGATTGTGTGACAGTGAGCAGCCCTGCACTGCCAATAATTAAACACTTTGATGACACTACACGCTGTATTCAATATTAGTCTGTCAATACCGCCATTATTCAGCCGAAAGGAATACAGAGGAATAAACAACTCTATGAAAGAGTAAAAACTCCAGGTGCCGAGGAAAGACGGTTCTCAAGGGATAAGAGATGTGGAAGGAGTGATTCTCTTTATCTTTTTGTTTTTGTTTTTTTACTCAATCTTTATGATGTTGGTTGCAAATCCAGACAAAAAATTTAAAATTAAAGAGGTAAGTATTCCAACATAGCCAACATTAGGCACGCAGGTGGTATAAGGAGTACTTCTTGAGGGAAATTTGACACGCATTTGCTTTTCAGATTCTAAACTGGAAACAATTTACACTTTGTAATATGACAAAGTAAAAACAAGTATGCTTTTGCAAGGCTTGTGTG
Source organism: Poeciliopsis retropinna (assembly GCA_010277075.1). Lineage (NCBI taxonomy): Eukaryota > Metazoa > Chordata > Actinopteri > Cyprinodontiformes > Poeciliidae > Poeciliopsis > Poeciliopsis retropinna. The sequence goes on from VMRM01000019.1 coordinate 8,691,079, forward strand.
TAGATATGATTTAAATAAAATCATGGCAGAAAGAACTATGGCAGCAGCAATGCAGGTAGAGCTAGCCAGATGAAAGCAGCAGACCACTGCTGTGTCGTCTCAAGTGTTGCCCGAGTTTCACCTTTAATCCCTTCTATCTGATATACGTGAAGGAACGAGACTTGTGTCTGTTTACAAGGAGGACTTCTATCCAGCTGTGAATTCGAGGCTCTCGGGGCTCAGAACTTATCAAAACTTTTGCAGCCCAGAAACCCTTAAATCAAAGTCACAAAGGAACAAATTCATCTCCAGACTTGACAGGACAGCTGGGTGTTAGGAGCGCAACAACAATAAAACAAATTATAAGGTTATAAATGCCACGATGAGGAAGGCAGTCACTGCTTCACAAGACAGGATTTGTTCTCGTTTGAAATCTGCTTGGCTTGGAAATATATTTGTCTTCTTTTGTGAAAGTGTCCCTTCGCCGTGTGCGCCCAGGTGCATGGTTAGTGAAATATACGAACAGCACACCTGCATGCCGTAGTAGGAGAGCAGAATGCCCAGCGTGTCGACAAACACCCTCTTTTCTTTTTTCTCCATTTGTCTCCATTTTCTAGGTTCTGCCTGAATGAACCTTCTCTGTTTCCGTTTCCGTCATAAAGCTTGCCCTCTCAATTCTCTGCCATGCTCTTTTTCTTCATCACACGCCTCCCAGCTCTGCTGCGTACTTCTTGGCCCTTCGTACCTTTCGGCCGACGCTGCCCTGAGCACATGACTGAGCCGTGACTCAAAGAAGAGCTTGTTAGAAGGTGTGAGCTTAACCCCTGATTGATTTCTGAGCATGGCGCTTGGAGAGAGAGAAAAAGAGAGAGGAAGAGAGCGAGACAACTTGTATCGCAAACACTTCTTTAGACGACTCGGTGTGAGGGTGAAGAGAGAAAACTGGAGCTGAGGATAAAGGGGAGTCAAGAACAAGAGAGAGAGAGAAGAACTTGAAGTGAGCACAGGAGCTGACTAAATTCTTTTGCTCTTTTATGGCCACTTATATTTTGTTATTGTTGTTTTGCTGCTGTTCAGAGCTGTGCAATGAACTGAGGAGTGGCAAACTCACCCCAATTTGTCAAGAGCCCTCCCGACTGTTGCTTATGCTTTGGCTGGGGGTAGGAAGGCCACAGCAGCTGATGCCAGACCTCCCATAGCAGAGCGATTACTGAGCACTGGGCCGTGCCGAGCCAGGCTGGGGCATCAAAACACAACGTCCCACCTCGATGGACATTGCTCTACACGATGGTGAGCTTGATCATTTGAGCTTGAGATATGTCACAATAAATTATAATATTGGTGCAAATAAACAGGAGTGGTTTCAATCCAATGACTTCATGCCAGGTGACAATGAAGCTAAGAAATGTTTTTATTTTTATTTTTTTCCAAAATGTATGTTTGATGAAAGCACAGCATGATCCGTCTAACGCTGTCAACAATAAGCCTGGACAGCTCAGGAGGGTCTCTAGGCTTTGATGCCAGTCTGTCAACAGGTTTTGGAGCAAAAAATGTTTAAAACTGTGAAAATACACTGATAATCAGAAGGAACAATAACTTTGAATCAATTTATCATAGTACGTTGATTGTTCTTGTCCCTTCAGGCAGCTGTATTGTCCACAAATAAAGAAACATGCAATAAAAAGACAGCATGAAAGCAACAAAGTGAGCTCAAGTTTGGAAATCTGAACTGCTGTCATCAAGAAGGCTAAAAAAAAGTGTGTATTTTTTCCGATGTTGTTCTCACATCTTCATATATTATAGATCTCATAGACAAGTCACAATCAGCAGGTCAAACCTTTACAAGAAATAACTGCAAAAATCTGATTGGTAGATCCAGCTTGAATCCTGTTTCATGTATTTAGTTGAACAAAAGTGTCGTTGCAAATAAAACGAGTGTGAATTTTCAAATCCTCCAGGGCCAAGATTTGAAACCATCATCTTGTACACAAGTCCTGCCAAAGTGCCCAATCTTTTTCTTTCTACCTCCTGTTTTTATGTACACCTTCTACTTGCACCACATTCTAAAGGACCTTGCCTGTTTCAAATTCCTATTGTATCACTTCCCTACCCTATGTCTATATGTGATTATTGATTCTGGAAGAGACGTCCTTCAAAGCATCAAGGCATTTAGATTTGCATTTATATTTTCGCTGTGATGGTGTTGCTCTAAAGCAAAGACATCTCGCGCCCGCCTGGGGGATGAGCGCCAGCGAGCGATCGAGAGGGCCCCGTGATAAGACCGTCGTCATTCATTTCAATTTCCTTATCGAGCCTAAGTACCTTTTATGAATTGGCCCTTTAAAGTACACAAATTAGAGCCATCAGTTATGCTAGCAGGAGAAACAAGAAACGGGAAGTGGTGAGGGAATGCTACCGAGGCAGGGAGCAAGTGTGAGAGTCACAGGCAGAAAATTAGACACACTGCAGAGAGAGAACAGACCGAAGAAAATAGGAACGGGAGCTAAAAAGGACGTTAATGAGGGAGACAGTCAGACCACTGACTGGGCAGGCCTAAAGAAATGTCTCTAATGCTTAAACCCATAGGGAGCAGTCTGGGAGCTGTACCCATCATCCTAGAATGATGATTACTCAGGCTCCACGGAAAGAGCGCCCACTCAGGAGCCATACCGAAAGAGAAAAAACAAAAAAGAGTAGTCAGAAAAAGATTACAAGAAGTATATACAGGAAAAAAAAATACAACATATTCAATTGTTTAGGTTATGTGTTTGCTTTCTAATAAGTGTGAGAAAGGAGTAGAAGAAGACAAAAAAACCCCAAAAAACTAATGCATTTAAATATACTGCTTAGACTGCACTATGTTTCCGCAGACTCAGTGACTGTCACTGCGGTTCCAGAAAGAGACCCGTCCGAACAACGCTTCTGTGCCACGTACTGTTTGTTTGTTTTACATATGAATAGCACACTTTATTTCTGGAAGTGCACCAATCACTTTTGGTCCATTAAATTCTAATTAGCAGAGATACAACCTCGAGCCTCGCAGACAGAGATAATATTGTAGAGGCTTGGGGAGAGCTGAAAGAAGCAAAAGAGCAGCTGACAGAGGAGAGGGCTGCAAGACTGACGCAGCCACAACAATGCTTCATAATAGAGCTATTTTAGGAACATTAGCCGCTTTTTAATTCTTAACGGCCTGTTAGCTAATACCTGCTAAGATTTGCAGCGACTGAGTTTGTCCATGCCTAGGATTTTACTCGTGCGAATTTTGCTTCCCATTTTACATCAGTATAAGTAACTAAGCTAATCAGCATTTTTTGACGTATTGCCTCCAAATGTCACATGTGGATAACAGGAAAAGTGCAACAAAATGGACAAATCTTATGATTTTCAGCACTTTTATGAGAACTTTTAACAACTATTTTGAACTTTAAAATAGTTCAATTGAATGTTAGAGGAGGGATTTTTTGGGGGGGAGGTTGGGCGAAGAGGGTTTAAATAGGTTCACACCAATAATATTCAAAACAGAAATGCACACAACATGTTAAATATTAATTATGTAAAAAGAAAATCCTGAACTACAACTTCCTGCAAACAGTCCAGCTAGAAAATAATATTATTTTAGAATTTAGAAATCTAAAGTTCCACCCACTTAAAAATACTCCTACAAAGAACACCATCCCTTTAGTCATGTACAAATATGAAATTATTATGCCTATGTACAGAAGTACAGTGAAAATGACCCAGAATGTACCACCAAGGCAATAAAGAAGAGACTGTTGTTTCTTTGGATTTAAGCACGTCCAGGTCATGGAGTGGTCTCGCCTGTTTCAAGCCCTCCGTTCTATAGACAATCTGCTGTAAGAGCTAAAGTCTTACCACAGTGGCGAGAGCTTTTAGGTGCGTCCACTGATTTAAAATAAATGGCATGTTAGGGTTAGGGTTTCTGCAAGGCTGGATGAAATGCAGAAATGAAAAGAGTCATTTGTGTGGAGATGGGATGCATCTTAAAGATGGATGGTAGTGCTCCAGGACTGAAGTTAGAAGTTAGGCACTCCTTTTTTTTTTTTTTTAGAAAGTTTTTGGAAGAAGAAATGTGTCAAAACTCCTCCTGAGATTTATGCAAACCTGGCGATCAACTGCAAGATGTAGTTCTGTGCTGCCAAAGATTTGTTCAACAACTATAAAATCTTGCTTTGCAAGAAAATCACATATTTCATTCAGTTAGGAGTAAATCTGTTTTTTATCTTTTGTAAATTTCTGGTTATTTTCAAAATATTTGGTTAAAATAAAACCCCACACAAACTTTGAAGCTCCTCTTTTTCATAAGCAAGTAAATGCCACATTCCCCACACTGTATTTCCATTTAAAGTAAAATATTCGCTTTTTAAACCAAATTAAAAACATGAACCTTAACAAATGTCTACAAATCTACCTAGCATGTTTTTTTTTTTTATTTATTTAAGTTCCTCCATATCTTGGCCCATGTGCTATTCCTCTGTGCTGACTCCATGTTCCAAGATTCTAGAGACTCAATACTTTGAGTACAATGTTATCACAACAGACAGAAATAATTGCTTTAAGTACAAAAGAATAAGATCTAAAGCGCAATAGAGCAGAATTATTCTAGTGTAAAAAGTGTATTCATGCTTGACTAAACCAAATCAGCAATATTGTTAGAGTATTGAAGTTTATCCCTAAGTAATCTGAATGTTGTTGGAGTGTGAACAGAGTCGACATCGATCTGATGCAGTCTATAAAGCAGCGTCCGGCTTTGGTGGCCCGGACTTGTGAAAACTGCAATATTGTGTGCCAAGCAGCAGGCCTGATTAATGCACTGATAATCTGGTCCATAAATAGGACGCCAGTCTCTGTTTTCTGTTTTATGTACCTGCCTTTACGGAGGCAGTAACTGTTGGGGGGTGGGCTGTATTTCATGACCGCTCAGCTGCCAAACTGCTCTCACTTGCACTTCGCGACTCTGTCTCATTCATTTGCTTCTCGTCGCTCCCTCTCTAGCCAAACTGTTATGTGTAGAAACGTTAAAGTGCATCATCTTTAAAACTGTCCACTTGGACACTGCTATAACTCCAACAGTGTACATTTTACTTGTAGCCTCTTTTTTTTATCTCTCTTCATCATGTTTTACTGATAAACATATAAACGACAGCTGAGCAAAATGAAAGCGGTGGCAGGAAAAGAGGGCACCCCCATTTCAGGTAAGAAAACTTGCTGGCAGAACAACAGGGTCACTGCTTCACAGGCACAAGCATACCGTGACAAAGAGCTGGGATGCCAAGGCTCAACCAAGAGAGAAGGTGACAAAAGAGGAAAAGCTTTTACCACATCAGCAGCAAAAAACATTGTCATTCCCCAGAAAGGTAGCATGGTACAACTCCCATCTAAGTATTCCCATCTGACTGGAGATATAGCTCTGAGGCAGTCATGCTCTGTCGGACCTTCCCCGAACCGGATCTGCTGCCGCATTAGTATTCTCATGCGAATAGATGGCATTGATATAGATAGCACTTGCTTAGAGAAGATGATGGCTAGTCAGGTCAGAAAACATGCAACAGTGAGAAGCTTTTTTTTTTTTTTTGTTCCTTCGAATTTTAGAATACATCGAGTCCTTTGTAAAAGACTTTTCATGTTTTATCTTGTTTCAAATGTTAAGTGGAAGGCAAAGGACACATGATTTTAAATTTTTCTGGCTTGTTTTATTATAACTGCAAATCCACCAAGATGTGGCCATCCACCTTAAGTGAAAGGAGAAATGTTAGTAGTTCACTCCACGAATCTAGTCTTAAACAGAAGCATGGCAGGACCAAATAAAGCCCCATATTCAGTTTCCTTCTAGGAAAAGATTATCTTTCTAGACAGGCCCAAAAGCTTCTGGCTTATATGCGTAGCAGTATGTGGAGTAATTTCAGACTCTAAGTTGCTGGAAACACACCACAGAAACTTGCAGCTTCAATTACAAAAATCATTGACTAAAGTGGGCAGAATCAAAATTATGTCTTTAAACTTTTCAGAATCGTGAATAGTTTTCTCTTTCTAGTTAAGTACTACTTTATGTCAGTGTATCACGCAGAATTTACAGAAGTACAGTCTGTACAGAAGTATTGATTGTTCATTAATGTGCACTGTCCCTAATAAATTTTAATAAAAAAAATAAATAAATAAATCTAATAAAAACACATTAAAGTTTGTGCTTGTAAGATGATAAATTGGGAATGGTTTTGCAAGCCACTCAAAAATCTGAATACTCATTAGCCAGTAGCATAAAGATGGTACTAGCTAAATCTAGTACCTTTTAGTCATAAAGGATGCATAATAAACTATAGAGTGACATTTTGCACTGTTTTCTGCATTTACATTTTGTTTTTACAACAAAACATACGAATAAACAATGCCCTTTACCCTTTTTTTTTCTGCAAGCATAAGACTCAACCACACAATTTGCAGTGCTGATGAATATTTTAATTTAGAGCATGAAAACATTCTTTCAGTGGCCTCTGGCAGTTTGGCTGTGATTGTGTGCCAGCAGAAACGCAGCTTAACAACAGAAGCAACCTCTGCGTGATCTCCCAACTTGACCGCTGTTTTAATTACAAAATTATAATTAGGGCTAGTTGGGTAAACTTGGCTTTTGGGCGTTCATCCCATGAAAAAACAGGAGACAGAAATAAAGAAGTCATAGTTTAGTTTCAAAAGGAAGGAAACCCGCAGTGTGTGAATCTGCGTCCCTTAAGCAATTGCTAATTTATGGTATCACAAGATATGTCCTTAATTTACTGATACCCTGTTTGTTTTTGATTAGAGGCAAGGTGCCTTGAAGAGTCTTGCTGAAAAAGAGGGGAAAATTTTTCAATTATGCTCCTAGAAGAAAGGCAGCGACGGGAGGCTTTCAGAGCACAAAGCTGCCCTGTGACTTGATGAATGGCCAGCCTTTAATGTTATGGGGGATTAAAGATAACTTCTCAACGATCAGCACGCCAGCATATAGGCAGCTTCTCTTTCACCAGCATAATAAGTTCTGAGCTGCCACTGTTTTAATTACCTCCTTTTAAAACTCAATCCACGTGGAGCCTTCTTTAAGAAAAAAAAAAAAAAAAAGAAGAAGAAGAAAAATAAGATGGCAGCAGGATTAAGTTGAGGGAGGTATTAGGGGTCAGGTATTCCATTGATTCCAAGGTACCATTAAAGATCAAAAGAGGAGGCACTCAGAAACATCTATCAGGTAAAAACTGAGGCGGCCATAATGATTCGCCTGTACGCCATAAATAAAAGTGATATGTTGCCTCTATCTTATCACTGCTTTGAGTTTGTTATTAGGCATTTCGGCCCTCTTCCATCTAAACGAGAGCGTCATTGACAGCCAGTTCGGACCACCCTCTCTCAATCCCAACACCCACCTTCTGAGAAAGTTTTCAGGAAATCCATCAGCATCATGACGGGATAAGCGGATCTGGTAAGCTATCTACAAACCCCTACTGCGGAGGCAAGTCACCAAGGGTATAAGCTGCTACACCAAGACTCGACATGACATAAATCTTTCGAGTGTGACCAGATTTTTCTCTTATTTTACATGTCTGTTCCCATGCTGACATATATACACTATAAACGCTATGTTTTCTCTAATGCAGAGAGCAAGAATGTTCCACTTGTTGCTTCACCTGTCTGCTTGCAAGCAATGCTGAGATAACAACCAGAATTGTTTGGTTTTGTGTGTTTTAAAGGTTAGCAGCAGGGATGCAGCATTCTGTATCATGTTTATGCAGCACAAGCTCATCACGGGCATCATCACAGTTTTATCAAATTTCATCAAAGTTGTACAATGAGCTATGCTATTTCTTTATTGTCAGCTAATGTCTGAAGTTTGTTCTGCATCAAAGTGCTGTTCTTTAAAGATATTTATGATGGCCTTCTGAAGAAAGTGTCAATTTTCTTGCAGCACAATAAGCTGCAGTTTTTGATGTGTCATATAACAATTTCCCAGGGCAATATCAGATAATAAAAGATGGAAATTAATGGCAGTTGTTGTAGCCTTAAGAAGTTTTCTACTGCCTTTGTGAATTCATAAATACCATAAATTTATGATTTATTTCTTTGGATAGGGCAATAAATCTTTGACTTTGAAGTATTGTAGTTAAATATTATAGTTATTTTTGTTGTTATTGGGCGGGACTCTCATTCTTTTTCAGCTTAGAATTTTGGAGTGTGTTGAACATTAGCAAAAGTAGCCTTCGTTAAAATCATGTCTGTCATTTAAAGACACTCTTGACTCCCATTGGCCACATGGAACCCTGGATGTGTTTAAAAAAAATCAACTGATATTCTGGTGAGGAAACTCCAATGAATCAAGAGTTCCTCCAAGTGGTCATACACTTACTAGTCGAATTTAATAGGTCATTCACCAATTTCACTTTCAGTTTCAAGCATCCAGCATGCAAACATGAGTTAATGTTTATCAAAATGGACAGCACATCCACACAGCATTGTATGTGACTAGCAGTTGAATGACTGCAATAGCAAAGACATTATGCAGCATGCGTGGCCTGTGAGAGCTGTGGCACTAATGATGCAGAATTTATCCCACTTATAGGCTACGGACTCAAAAGGTTAGGCACACCTGCGGTGGAAACAAGTTTAGTTTTCTACCATGTAGTTTCTTAACTACATAGTAGAAATGACACATAAAAAGAACAGGGGTTTCAGTTGAAACCAGTATTGCTTAAATGTAACATATTTTCTATAATACAAAAAGGAAATTATTTGTGGCCTGCCACCACTTGGAGACAATTTATGAAGGCACCCAGGCTTTTCTGAATCAAATTCCTATCAGCCAATTCACAATGGTAAAATGTGTTTACGACACAGAGAACAAAAGCAAATTAAAAACAGCATGAGAAACATATGCTGTGGCTCTCACTCAACTGGGAGACCACAGGGACGGAGTACTCTCAACCCTCACTGTCCTACATTGATTTCTGTCTGTATTTGCCTCCACTGAATGCTCTGTTCCTGCATTAAACAAAATAACAACAAAAAAAAAGTCCATTATTGGCTTGTGATGAAAGATGACAGCACAAAAAGATAGCATCTGTTGACACCAACAGTGGGTGGGATCATAGAGTGTACCTATAGGAACTCTGTTAAAACAGTCCAAATTTAGAGAGGCTGGCTGAATTCCAGTTCCTAGTGTTCTACCTAACATTAGCTTCCTTGGCCTTCAATATGAAGTCACAAGGTGTTCTGATTAAGATAGTCAACTACAAAATAGGATCCACATCCAGGAAGCCAGGACATTATTGACCGTCACAATTTTGTTTTTAGATGAACAGAAGCAACATAATAGAGCCTCAGATACAGTGAGCTGTGTACTGTCTGTAGCAAAAAGGTTTATTCCCTTAACACTGATAATTAAAATAAAATTAAACCAAATGAAGTTAACTGTAACATATCAAGCTCGACATAAATATTGTAAAAAAATAAATAAATAAATAAATAAAAAGTTTCTTTACAGATTTACTGCTCAAGAACGTCTGCTTTAAAACACTGTTCTTTAAAAAATAAAAGTAGATTGGTGGAATTGTTTTAGAAATTTCCAAAGTGATTTCCAAACAGCAGAATTTGTCATCATCAAAAACAAGGGCATTGGATCTAGCCTTCTTTTCAGCCAGATGATTTTACAGCAACAATTGGAGACGATGGAGGTAGCAATTTATGCCATGCAGATGGGACAAAAATCCCAGTTTTACATGCATGTCTTTCTCATCTGTACATTTGTATGTGCAAATTCAGCATATTTGCTCAACGCAAGCAAAAGTCGTTATCTTTAAAACCTCTGTTTACTGATATCACAGTTATTGCTTAAATAATAGAACCAGAAGGTTCTAATGCTACGAAAGAACTGGCTCCAATTTAGAGCTGAAACCCATTTGATGACAAAGAACCCTGTAAAAGAATTGGCAAAAATGTGTAGAACATCAGCAATAAGGCAAAGCTGAATCAGGAAGGGCTCGGACACGGATAAAAATTTTTATAAAAAAGTTGCAATATCCTCTTTTTGCAAATTGTATCTGTGGTAATCAACATTATTTTACAGCTAAATAACATAATCAAATCGAGAGCATATGGAAATGTATTGTACACGGTTGCCATTTAGCATACAGTCTCCAGTCTCATCATGCTATGTATCAGAGTATACCAACTCCTTTGAAGAGTCCTGTGCGTCTCATCGTTTAACAGAGCTATGCATCATCGCCCCAGGTTATGGCATGTTTCTTCCTTTTTTTGGAGCACAACAATGAAAGCAGAGAGGAACAGCAAAGAGGGAGGGAAGGTTCTTGCCAACCTGACAGAAAAACAGCAGAATGAACTCGACAATAATATCCCAAAGGACTTATGGAACGGCAGCTGACCCTCTGCTGGGATAGCCGTGGGGTGTCCACACATTTTACCCCCTGCTAGAGGAAGGGAAGGGCAGGGTATTGCAGATAGCTCATCTCGCCACGAGCAACCAAGGGCATATCATCATGATTAGAAGAACCTTTTGTGTCTCTAGTTATGCTAAAGGCAACAATGCATCAGCCAAAAATAATGAACAAGTGAAGCTCTTTGAGTCTTTTTTGTTTCCCTGTGTAGTACTAGTGTACTGAATGCTGAGGATGCATAAAATACAAGAGTGAAATAAGAAAAGATTTATTTTTTCATCATTTTAGTATAGCGTTTTGCTAAAGTTTTAGTTCTTTCAGATCTTGTCACATCATAACCCCAAAGTTCAATGTATTTCATCTGTGACTTACGGGGCAGACCAATAAGTCACAGATTAAAAAGATTACATCCTCTGATGCAAAGTGGGTCTTTATCCTATTTCGGTCAAGTTGTTGCTGTGATCTGTGACCACATATCTGCCTATCAATAAAGGTAAAAACAGTGAAATTAGACTAATACAGCAGTACATGTCATTGTTTGGTATGGTTTAAAAGAAAAACAAAAGTCACTCAAAAATGAAAATGTGCAAGTTGACCAAATTTGAAATTAACTGTGCAAATCCAAACTATTGAGTTTGTTTGGGATATACAGAACAAGAGATCCATCTACAAAGATAAATAGCAGTAATTTTTATCAATAGAAAAAAAGCTGATCTTATGGTTCTACCAAAATAATTACTCCTTACAACTCATGTAGAGTCAATTGATACATTAGGAAATGGTGTACCAACAAAATTTACTAAATTTTTGTGTTCGCTCCCATGTAAAGCAGAGCACAGGCACATCGCATCAGAGGCACTTGTTCAACACTTCTACTTTTAAATCAAATAATGCAAATTTCTGGGGAATTATGATGCTTGTATTTTGCATCTCATGACATGAAGTCTATAAAACATTGTAACATTCAAAATCCTTAAAAATGGCTTTGACAATAATGTTATTCCCTCTTCCTCCAGCAGGGGTCTAACTTTTATCCAATTCTGTTAATTAAAATTTCCAAAAAGTTTCTCAGATTTTTTTTTCATGTATTTGAATGTAACACTGTAAATTGCCCTGGTAGTTAGCATTTGTAACTGGGTTCGGTAACAACAATATTAATTCATTTATACTTATATTTGGAAAGGTTCAGGAATTTCTCTTACCGTTTAAGTGGTTGTAGTTGTGCCATACTCTAGTTTTGCATGAAACCTTTTTTTTCTGATGATTTCTGAGGGTAGTTATCTATACCAGATTACATTTGAAGATTTTAGAATAATTGGGGGCTGAACATAGCCTTTTCAGATATTTTTAGATATTTTTCAGATATTTTTTGCAAAAACACTGAAAAAAAATATAAAAATTGGGGATTGAGACAAAATGTGGAAATACTTGAGAGGTTTTAAGACTCCCACAAGGAACTTTAGTCATTAAAGGCATGTATAATGAGAGATTTTTAGATAAAAAGATGGCTAAATGTGAAAACAAAAATTCAGTCAGAAACTAAAGCACCAACATTACAAGGAAAATATTTTTGTGGACTTTTGTTTCTCTCACAAGCAAATCCCACGCTGTGTTCTATACTCAATTGTGCAGCAACACAGCACAGTAATTACTTCCAGTTTTATGATGGGTTTGTCCTTGATTTTACAGCCGTCTGTTCAAGCACCTAGATAAAAGCGGTATTGGTGTAACACTGTCAGTTCAGGGTTATTTCCCCTCGTCATGGTGAAGCTGGCTGCAGGATGCAGGGCTAAGACCACTGTTACTCCTGGCGGGGACTAACCCAGAAAAGGCAGGCGAGCAGGCAGGCAGGCTGCTGGAGATTGGTTCTGGCAGAAAACAGGTCACACATACATCTGAGACCAGCACGGCGCGCTGCCTGTTACAGCTTAATATCCACAGAAGCCAGAGCCAGGACATACACACCACCGCAGACTGAAACCGAGAGCCAGGGATATGAGAAAGATGAAGGAAAAGAAAGTTGAGAGGGAAACAGACAACTAGACAGAGGGGGAGGCAAAGAGAATTGGAAAGACAACCCACAGGAAACAGAGGAAGAGAAGGAAGCAGCTGGAATGATGGATTTGCAGAGGTGCAGTTAACATAGGACCGGATGGGAAAATGGACAGGAACTCAATTTAGAGGGAAAAGAAATTAGATAGATATGCAGTTTATGAAAAGATGATAGTGTACTATTAAAAAGGATAACAACTGGATGGGTAAAAACTGAAGGTTAGTGAAACTTTTGCAAGGTGGGAAACCACAGATATGTGTGCAGAAATGGGAATTTCATTTGGAAAAATATATTCCACTGGCTAGTGATGCACATTTATTGGTACTGCAGGGGAGGATTTGTTTTGTATTCTGATTATTATGTTTGAGTTCCTTTGTTCCAATAGGTTTTTGGGTTAATTCATACTTTCACCAAATCCTACCCCATGTTTTCAATGTACTTTTTTCATTTGTACTCACAAAAAAAAGTTGACCACAAAACAAAACTGCGTAGACAAATTTCTTTCCATAAAAATCTTAAATAGCTTTTAGGGAGATCCAGATCGGCGTCACAAACGTGGCCTTCTCACATCCTTTGTTTGCCATTGTACTTTCGCAAGTACTAAAAAGTCACAAATCAGCTCCGGCTAAGGCTTGTAAGGTGACTGGGCATTTCATTGAACTGGAGATAAAAGAACAAGAGGAGCGCTTTTACTTTAAGAAAACAAAGAGAAGACTAAGGAAAGAGTTTGAAAAGCGCTGACAGGCTCTATTGCTGGAGTGGAGGCACTGTGAGGGCCTTGTGAGGGGTGCAGAACAGCAAGTGTGAGAGTGAGGAGCAAGCCAAGGGGGGCAGGAGGGTTAAAGGGAGGATTATGGAGGGGTAAAAACATTCACTTCTGTTGAAGAGATGCAATCGAGCAGTGAGATTGTTTTTGCAGTGCTAAAACAGTCTTCCATTATCTTTACTCTAATTCTTAGATTATGTAGCAAGAAAAAAAAAAAGTGTTCTACTAAGTTTACTGAACAAAGTTGCTTAAGATGCTTTTACCGTGAAGTTGGAAAGGGCTGGCTTAAAATTCACAGAATGGCTCATAAGTGCATATTCTCTGTTGGATTCTTGAATGGGACCAAGGCTACCGACCATAATAAATCAGACAAATAATAAAGATGAGAAGTGAACTCTTAAAATTCATAGAGCTCTTGGGTTTAAAAAGGCACCAGTAACTCGATTTTCTCACACTTACGAGGACATTTATTGCTATGTGTGCATGTAAAAGCCTGCAAAGTTAAAAGTCCAGTCCAGGTATTGCGTCTTAGCTGCCAGAATAATTTTGTTTTTAGCATATTCAGTTTCCCAGTTTACAAAGTAAAGCTTCAGCTGACTTGACAATCTATGTAAAATCACGTTCATCTCCCTTTTAATATAATTCAAAGAAATTTACTTTAGAGCAAACAGCATAATTAAGACCCAGGAACATTCCAGTCAGCTCAGGAATAAAGTTACACAGAAGTCCAATGCAAAATTATGTAATATAACAATATACAATACTTTGAACATTTCAATTAGCTCTGTTTACTGCACCATCTGGAAATGGACAGAGGATGGCACCATGGAATATCAACACGGCCATCAACTTAATCTACCAAGTTGGGCAAGGAGAGCATTAATCACAGGAGAAGCTAAGAGGTAGCTCTGATGTAGCTACAGAGATCCACAGTTCCAGTAGAAGACTGTATTGTATATTTTTAAGAAACAATTCTTTTTGCTTCTAACAGAACAGAGATAGTTCTGTTGGATCTCAGTGCAGCATTTAACGCTGCTGACCATGAGATATTTTTGAAACAACCAGAGTTGGGTAGGACTTAACTGGTTCAATTGGTTACATAAAGAACAGCAATTTTTTTGTTTCAGTAGGTAACTTCTCATTGAAGCTGAAAAAAAACACATGCGGGGCACCGTGAGGTTCAGTTCTAGGACCTCTCTTATTTGTTATTTATATGTTAAGAACTGACCTGTTTAGAGTTAAAGGAACATTGACCAACATATTCAACATGTATTGATATATGATTGTGATGATGGCACTCATCATCAAAATGTTTGTCACTGGTTTCTCAATTGCCAACTGTATGTTTTTATGACTTTATTTTTGCATTTTTATGGTGTAAAGCACTTTGAACTGCCTTGTTGCTGAAATGTGCAAGATAGAAAAACTTCAATGATTTAAGAGTATATTATAATACCTAAATCCAATGATCAGGTCTTGGAAATCAGTGTAAGTGTGGCTAACACTGAAAATTGGTGTCTAGAGATATTATGATATCCATCCATTGTTACTGATTTTAAACTACATTGCAAAGAAATATTGACAAAGGTTTTTTGATGTAGGAGGCTGGTAGAGAGCGGTTCAATGAAGTGTAACCTTGTGGGGTCGAAATATAAATGCACGGCACACCTTACAGATTTATTATACTGTACCACGTACAGTCATATTCAATAAAGTTGAATGCATTCAGCTCCACTTTTCAGATTAAACGTACTTTTCAAAAATAAACTTTAATCAGATGTTAAACTTACTTTTCACTAAGCACACATTTCTGTTATAAATATGTTGTTTTATTGGTTCGACGTAATATTCCAATTTTAAATGTCATTTTTTTCCCATTGCCTGTAAATGGAAAATTATCAAAATGAACAGATAAAAGGATTTCTACATCCATCTGCGTGTAAATAATCTATGTGTTTCATTTTTTGATAATGTTCCTGAAATAAATGGGATTTCAGTAATGTTCTAATTGATTGAATGAGTTTTTAGTATTTTTCTTCACAAGCTAGTGTTCCTTTGTGTTGGTCCGACACATAAAACCGCAATAAAATAAATGAATGTTTGGGTTTGTAACCTGACAACATGATAAAGTTAAAGCAGTCGGAAAAACCGTCAGCCTTTGTACATTTAGAAAAAAAGACGTTGTCAAACATCTCCAGATGAACACACAGACGCTTGTTTTTCCAAATGCAGTTTTCTGGCTGGTGCTGTTACACTGTTAAGGGACTGCGAGCGGTCCCAGGCGTACGCACTTCTTTAATGCAAAGTATTGGTGACATCCTAAGTGCGGCTAACACGGTTAGAGCTGCTGCTACATGCGCGGAGAGCCTTCTCTGGGTACTCGGCAAGACGAGGTGGCTTGCTGACGCAGTAAGGGCCCAAATGAGATCGTACTAAAGCCCAATTTAATTAGGAGGCAGAGACACGGAGCAGGTTCAGCACAAACCAAAAAAAGAAAGAAAAAAAAACAAAAAAACAACTAAAATGTTGAAAAGGCAGAGGAATGGGAAGGGGCAGAGGTAAAGAGTAAAAGAAAACCAATAGAGATGAAGGGAGATACAAACTGGATGAAAGAAATAAGTGTTAAACTTCTATGGATAGTGTGAAATGAAACAGAAAAGAGAAAAAGGTTTGCATTTCACAGGCTGGATTTTTTGTGTACCCCCTTCCCTGGTGGTAAATGGAAAACACAGCCTGTTCTGTCCCACCCCCTTCTCCTCAGCCATTCAGAGCCACTTGCCCTTCCTTTTCTTAGCCAGCGCCTCACAATAGCTAACTGATGAACCCAGGGCTAACATGCCCTTTGAGCTGAAGAAAGGCAGAATGCATGGAGAGTCCGTAATGATATCAGCCCACTACAGGAAGCCAGTCAACACCCACCTGCCAAGTCCTTCAAATATTTCCTTTCTGGCTTGATCTTGAGACAACTCCTCCTGCTTAAAGCTTGCGAACAATTATAAAAATAGACTTGGAAAAGTTACTTCCAAGTGAAAATCAATTATAAAAACCCAATGTAAACATGTCAAGAACTGGCATAAGTGGGGAGTATATATGCTGATATGTCACCTTTCTTGTAGAAAAATAATCGAAGCATTTTGTTTTTGAAATTAAACGTTGCCTCTGGTTATTGTGGCACTTCTGACAGATCAGATTGGACAGAAAGATTAGATCAGGCAGAAATAGATTACTTTGGCTACCTTATATCTTTCATTTCCTCTCCTCATATTCCATCACTTGTGGTGAGATGCTGAGACTAATATCAAGGCAAGAATTTAACACACGCCCACACTGGCATTGCCAAAACCAGAAACAAAAGAAGACAACATGGGTTTTCCTCACATATTGAAAAAGCAAAAACAGACAGGGGAAATTATGTTGGCTTGGCATGTACATATCAAAATGTGTACTTGATGAAAATTACGAGGACAAGTGACTGAATAATCTAAAAATGTTATGTTCTTGCTGTTTTCAGCTACTTATCTACAGAGTTAAGGTTGGAGTATTAAGAGGTAGACCTGCCTGTTCATCAATTTACACTGTACCAGTACTTTAACTCAAAGTGAGTCCTTCCTCCTCCATATTTCCAAAGGCATTGGCTCACCATTACAGCTTCGACTCTATTTCTACCAGGCTTAGGAGTGCGTTCATTTTTTTAAAAAAAGATTCCTGAACTGCTTTTATGAGATTCAGCACTGATGTTGGACAAGAAGAGCTGCATCACATTCTCAGATCTATTTCACCACAGAAAGTTTCTTTTGGTTGAGTTCAGGACCACACAACCTGGTGAAGTGTTTCCATACCAAACCGCTCATCTGTGTCTTTATTGGTGGAACAAAAAGGCAGTAGCAAAAAGACGTGGGTTATCTTTTTCTAAAACCTATAGAAATTATTAAATATTTACATTTCTGCTATATGTGCAAATCATATAATCCCCTCTTCATAGACTTTGCACTTGACAAACTTCAGCAACTGCATACATTCTGATAACTGCAAAAACAACTCAGTCATTTGATTATTAAACAGGGAAGCATGATTTGTCATTTTATAAAATGTGTTCCCACTGCTCTAAAGTCCAGTAGTGGCACGCTATACACAAATCCATCCAAAGCTTCACATTGTATTATTGGGTGTAAGGCTTGAACTGGAGGTGGATGCTTGACTATGGCAACACATTCAGTGAAGCGTTCTTTGCACTGCTCTACGGCCTGAACACCACATGAAGTTTTGAGGTCTGTTGCTACTGACTCTGCAAAAAAAGATGGCGATCTCCATGCACCCTGCACAACAACATTCTCTGATCGGCTATTTAATTTTATGTGGCCTATTACTTAGTTTCTTAAATTGTTTCCACTTTGCTGTAATGCCTTCAACAGTTAACATTGCAATATTTAGTTGCAAGAAGATTTCACTAGTGGACTTTCTGCATAGGTGGCATGAAATCAAGGCATGATACTGAAATTCACCAACTGCTGAGGGCAACAGATTTTTTCTTAAATGTGTGTGTGTGTGTGAGTAATCTGCATGTTGGATTTTATAACCTTTGGACCACAAAAGTTATTAAAACAGTTGCATGCTCTGATTCAGATGGGTAAGCCAGGACTTTTGGCAATGTAGTGGACAACTTGTCATTGTTACCAACTCAATCTTGAGATTACCCAAAATATTTTTCTCTAAACATCTGTTGAATGTTTGCGAAACTCAAAAGAGGAGATTGTGGAGTAGAATTTCTGTAAAACTGTCCATAGTAAATTTGTTTTCATATGGACAGTCTCACTGGTGCTCCACCAATTTCAAGTTCTTGTTAGGCTTGGATCTTCCTTATTCTTGGGTTTTTCTTAACATGCGAACCGGCCTCACAAAACACAAAGTCAGTGTTGTGTAATTAAAAACTAGCTTTTGAATGGATTAATTCAGCTAATGAATGACCCTACAAAGTCCCCAACATCAACCTATATTAAAATATAAGGTTTGTGCTTCCAGTCCTAGTATTCTGACATACGTGGGAAGATCTTGAGACAAATATTGAGCAAAAGAATTTAATTGGCTGCTAACATGCCAGAGTTAGCATTGTCAAAATGCTAACTCTGACAGCAGACGAACATGCAAATCCCACGATTTTCCTCATATTGCAGAAGTAAGAAGAGACATAAGGTGATGTTAGGTTCCCATTTGCATCTACAAGTGTGCGCTTGAAGAAATTTACAACAAAAGGACAGACTGAATAATTTTAAAAAATGTGATAAAGAAAGGTCAGAACAAATGACAGAGCAGGTGTATCTATATTGTAGAACCCCTGCTTTTTTTCTGTTGGTAAAATGTTACCTCTAAGTCTTGGTAAGTGGATTCTATTGCCAATTTAAATTGTATTTTTATGGAACAACTAAAGAAAAGTAAGTTACTCGTCAGGGTCATTGTGTAAGTTTCAGCATTCCATTTACACATACCCTGCTACCTAATAAGATGAGCAGCTTACCAGCATAATATTTAGCAAAAATGTTATACATTCTTATGATTTAAGATCATCCAGATCTTAAATTCCTTTAAGATCAACCAATTATGCCAGGAAAAGAAGCGGTAGAATTATATCTGTAGCTTGTTGGTGGCCACAAAAGTGTGTGGTCAGGGTACAGCTGTTTTAGATAAATTAACCTAAATATTTGAATGTATGTGTTTTTATTTGAGCTTGTTAGTGTTAGTTAAAAAAATTTGGAGGAAATAAACAATAACTTGAAACTTTGTTCTTTAATTCACTGAAGCATCTTTTGTCAAGCATTCCACTCTTTAAAAAAAGATTGATTTCAATGCATCTATAAATGCCCAAATTGAAATGACATTCCAGATCATGTGTGTACACATTTTTCTCCAGTCATACAAGTCCAAGGCACTTTTGTGTTTTTCAGTATCCCCATTTAATTTTTTTAAATCACTTTTATATTATGCCTTTGACCATGACAATCTCATTAGATGTTTCCAAGTAGAAACACGGGGAATTTAAAGAGATTAAATTTTACCTGTTTAAAATATAAATTTCAGTTCTCTTCATATTACAGTGTCCATCAAGAAGCATTTGCAATGTCAACAACATGATGCATTTTAAGTGCTCATTAATCAGTTTGAAGAAAAAGATGAAGTAGACCAACATTTATTTTCCAACTAGTGGCTTATGTTTGCCCCCCAAAAAAGTGTTGAAAGCCCATTATCCAAAAATGTAATGTTTTCATCAAGTCAGTCAAGCCATCAAATCAACCACTAAGATCTTTAAAGGCTGACAAACGTAATTTACCAAAGAGGATCAGCATGTGGGCAACATAAGCATCCTCTCCAAAACCTTTTGAGTGTTTGAGTGATTACATTTTCATCCCACTAAAGCATCTTGCTCCATTTTCAGCTCAATCTGAGTTTTTTTATCCTCTTTTCCACGACACCTGATAAGCTGACGCTAATAAAGCCAGGCTTTGTTTTGCTGTTTATTTAGTTTTTATTCCCTATCAGAATAAAGCTATCAGCTAAGCTTGAGGGTCAACTCTATCACGGATGGACAGAAGGGCTTAGCCATTTTCTTTTAATTCACCAAGGTTTGATTACTTCTGTAAAGATTTTTGCCACAATCTGATAACCTGATGCTCCCTAATTAATGCCTTTTTACAATCCTGCCAATGCTGACATCAAAGCATAGTGGGTCTTCTTTATTTGTTTGCCCACTTTCTTCACCCTTCAAAGTTTCACCTTGAAAATCCCTTTAAACTTTTCACTCTTCCCTCTCCATAAAACTCCTCTTCATAAAACATATTTTCCCAAAAACAATTTGGGGGGGACTTGGAAACGATTCTGACAAAAATGATTCCAAAAACACCAAAGTTGCAGAAGTGGACAGGGACATTGTCTAAGATTCAGCCAAGTATGACTGTGAGCAGCAACATGTATGATAGCCCACATCTCGCTGCAGTTCTGGCCGGCTAGGTCAACTTCTGAGCACAGAGAACACAAAGAGGCTGATTCTTCAAAGTCAGCAATCAAACGTGTGCAGCACAAAGGCACATATATCTTCTGTGGCTTGTATTAAAACTGCACGCTATTCATTTAAAAATTTAATTTGCCCACTAAATTAAAGAGTGAAGTGAACATAATGGATGAATCCAGATTGTCAGGAGGCGGGGTGGTGGGACCCCCTCCCAACGTCCTGTAAATGAAAGCAAAGTATGCCGAGAGGTTTGCTGCATCAAATTGCAGCATTGTCCTATTTCACTGGGGGAAGAGTTTGTGGGCGTGCATGTGTACGGAGTGCAGAGAAAGTACATGGCACTTCATTTCTTGAACTGATTGCGTGCTGCCCAGTGGTTGCTGCCTGGCGCCTCGGCAATACACTTTTTTCCCCCCTTGTCTGTTGCAAACAAACCAGCCAGAGAAATCAGATCACAATCAGGAGAGATTCACAGAGCTGATTAAAAAAAATGAACAGATCGAAGAAGTTTTTTTGTTAAGTCCCAAAAGTGGTGAAGCAGTACAGAGAGGAAAGGGAGTGAGATAGTCATGCCTGCAGACCACATTTTTATTATAATTTTATTATATGGTAAACAATTCAGCTGAATTTCTCTTGGTATTTCTCTAAATCCAGCACAGGAAAAGGGAAATGTCTTAATTATGCCAAATAACACCCATGAAAATGGCACGCGGGCTGCCACTCAGGAAGTCTAAGTTACAGCAGTAAAAGGAGTTTTTAGGGTTAGATGGATATAAATATAAGACAAATACAAGTGGAAGCCAATTTATCAAGCTCAACTATGTCAACTATCTAAGACATGTTATAAAATATATCTACAATGAGGAACCTCATAAATATATCCAAAAAATATTTTCTCAGAGTGATTCTTATAGAGAGCCTACATCCACTCAGCTCATTCTTACAGTCTTAAGAAAGCATTTATCCTATAAAAGGCAAAAAATTAATTGAGAAAAATGCATACATTTTTGCACAGGTAGTCTTCTACATTCCTCCTTTGGTAAGATTTTCCTATCTGCACGTCTCCAAGGGCTTTTGAGTAATGCCTTTCTATTATTGTACCCTGTGTAGTGTCACATTGGTGGCTTTATCAGGAAGTTGTTGTAGGGTGAGGCTGTGGTGGGATGGAAGGGTTATTTTGTGCGGTTGGCTGGTATTAATCTCTGTCACTTGTCCTCTATTGATTTATACTCTTTCCCAATAAGCTGGTCTACAGCCTCCACTTCAGCTGGCACTTTGTGATAGCTCTCCATGTTTGGCCTTCGCTCGCACCTCGCATTGACATTGAAGGCTTGTTCTCCAAACCAGCGGAACGTAAAAAGCAAGGCAAAGAATTTAATTTCCCGCACCAGGAACAAGAAAAGGCAAGATAATGGGAACCGAGAACTCCCCATCCCAGCCCTCATGCAACAAAAGACATTTGACTCCATCTGTGGATGTTCCTTTAGTGTCTAAATGCATAAAACAAAGATAAATGCATTGCCAATTTGTATTACTAATATCAGTTGGCATTGCAAACTGTATATCGCACTGGGATTGCAACTTTCAGTGAAGATCTTCCTGTCTCCTATCTTATGACTTGTGCTTCAAATCAAATATGACATGATGCCTTTTCAATCTATAAATATCTTTGCAAGCAGTAATTATTATCAACATTTTCCCATCCATTTTCTTCTACTTACCCAAGTTTTGCTTGGGTAAGTAGAAGAATATTATTATTATTGATATATTATTATATTATTTATTTAATAAATTATATTATTTAATTAATTATATAATAATTATTATATTATTATAGTATTATTATATTATTATTGATATTTCTAAAGGATTCCAATATGTTCTCAGTGTAAGCTGGAAATATAGTTCCTCCACCAAGTTCTGCGTTTAACTTAAATCTCCTCCCGATGGTGCAAGCCAGTAAATCTCCAAGAAATTGGAAATTGGAAAATCCAGGATTTTGTCAATCACAATGAATTTCTCGTGATCATTGGTGATGGTCGAAGCATAGAGGAGCTGGAAAAAAGGGGTTTGCTTTTTGCTCAGTTCTCAGCAGAATCAGTATTGCCAAAGACAAGGACCTAACCCATTCCATCTCCTGCCCCCTTGCCATCACCTATGAGATACCCAAATTCCTCAGCTTAAGGCAGATGATGACTACCTCGAGAGTAGAATTGACATTTTCTAGTGTCACTGCTATAAATATTACCAGTCAACTTTTTAAACCCTATTTTTAACAACAGTCATTGTCTGTGAGCATTCGTTACCAGCTTAAAAAACATTTTTACTTGGTAAAACATGAAATCTGTCCAGAAAAAAAATACTCTTAGCTCCTGGCCTACTCTCAAAGCCTATAGCTAATTCCTTTAGTCATTTGTCAACAGGCCAGTAACTATGCCACCTACCAACCATCGAACAGCACCCCTACCTTTAACCCCGCTCTGTGCTGTGGTCCATATATTTCTAAGGTGTTTAATTACAGATGATTTATCACCAAACTGTCATTTGCTAACTGGGCCCTTCCGTCCTCGCTCCCCATGTTCCACACCCTGCTGGGTTGAAGGAACCTTCCCATCACAACGAGGGAGCTCATTTATATTAAAATGAGTATTACCAGTTAATTCTCTTCATACATTTTGGACACAGCGTGTGTCACGCATGAGCTTTGGATCATGCTTGGTTCATGGCAGCTTTGGCATACATCAAGTGTTTTATGGCATAAGAGTTCACGTGCATTTGATCTCACAAAGATTTCCAGTAAAGGTTAAAGAAAACCTGAAGCAGAACAGGTAGGTCATGTCTCCCTCATGCCCTTGCAATTATTATCCATTATTAACTGTATAGAATAAGAACCTAAAGAGAAGTTTATGTTAAATCTTATTTCCTGAGTTAACCTCTGCTAATAGCTGCCTTTGCCAGCCAAGGACGACCATGATGTTTCACTTGAAGCAAACGAGAAAACCAATAATGCGTATAACAACAGCAGTGCATAAAAATAAGTGAACTGTACAGCCCCCTCTCGATGTATTACCACAGCAGAAGAAAAAAAAACTTCACTGTTTTCCAATGAGACCACACGCCATCACTGACAACATCCAGTTTCAAACGACTACAAACAAATCTCACACAAATAAACAAATAAGCAGCGTACTGTTTCACAAACCCCTCGCGGACCAATCCCCGACATACTGTATACCAAAAGAAAAAAAGAAAGGATTCAAAAGTGAACGGGAATAGCTTCCTCTCTGTTCAGTCAGGGGAAATAATAATGAGGGTATTAAATATAGCCAGCAGATGAAAAATAATAACATATCGATTGAGCACGTAGTGCTTTCAAAGGAGCGTAATGGCCTGATTCCTGGTATCGATCTGCCGGTGGGCTGTGGTAGAAGTAGCAAGACGGTGCTGTAAGACCCCCAGTGAGAATGAGATTGGTGAAGCCATCCGAGGTTCTGTTTTGCAGTTTCATTCTGTAGAGGCTTCAATTCAAATGTTCTTTTTTTTTCTTATCTTAAGCTGAAGTGAAATGAATGCTACTGAAATAGCTCAGGGCATGCTACATTCCTCATCAATGACCATACTTACCTGTAACACAGAAAGAGAAATGTCCATTAGCATCACATTTTGTGGACAAACCATTTACGTTTTAGGTGTATAAGACATTTTGGGGCCTCTGGAAAAGATTAAATCAACACGAAAGAAAAAAATCTTTCACTTATCTCACACTGAAAAATTTGGAAAAATCAAACCTTTAATTTGAGCATTTATTTGATGGTAAAGCGATCCCCCTTTAACAAATCCTTGTTTGTTTTTGAAGAAGATCAAAAATGTTCTAATTAGTAGTTTCCCTTTCTGTTAAACAAACATAACATAGGTATTTCTAAAACATTAATATATATAAAGAGCTGAAATTGTGACAAATAAGGATGTATGCGTCAAACCTATACAGTCCAAGCTTATTGTGTTAAATCGACTCAGGACTGAATCAGTCAGCATTTGTCCCAGGATTGAGTTAGAAAATAACCTAAATTAGCCTAATCCATTCGTTTTTAGAGATAACAGATTTTTACCAGACATGCCAGTAATTATGGACTATAGTTTGCTTTCGCAGCATCCTTTATGTTGACCCACTAAACTAAAGATTTAGTGTCAACATGATATGTATCATATGCTAAGAAGAAATGCTATGCATGATTCTCTGTTTGCCATAATATGCACTACTTATGCAGTTTATTGTGTGAAAACAACAAAAAAGATGGACAAAATTCAATCTCTGACTTAACACTCAAGTTCTAACCCACCTCTCACAAACTCCTCAAGTGATCTTATTTCTAGCTCAAAGAGACAGAAAAATCTATATCTCAATTTGGTACACTTCAACTCCACTCCAAAAGTGCCCTGAGAGAAAACTGAATTAAACCGAGACAAGCTGATTCAACCCCCTGAAAAATGAATTTAAGTAGTTGTTTCTGAAATATGTATTTGCCACGTGCAATATCAGCGGAAGACAAACGTGAAAGGACTTCACAGCAGCCTTTTGTCAGGACAAAAAGGTGTGCTTTCCAGGAATAAAAATAAATTAATAAATAAAGCCGTGTATGCCAGGGAATACATTAATCATAACAAGGTGACAGCCAGCCTGACAGACAAGCAGAGGCGCAGAAACAGATTTGACTGCGTTTTTATTCCTCAACAGGTTTGGAAAACGGTGGGTGGGGGGGGGAAACCCGAAGGGCAATTAAAGGAGCGTCGATAGCCGTGTCAGCTGGATTAGGGGCTGGGCGTGAAATTGTCACACCAGGTGTCAGAGGTACTCTGTTAACAAATCGGCCCCAGCTTTAGCCTTGGAGTGGCGGAAGAGAGCTTTGGCAGAATGTGACGTTGGAAGAAACACTGTCAAGTTTGCGCAAGGCCAGATTAGATTAGCGCAATGGAACAGGTGGTCTTTTATTGGCTCTGCGATACTGTCAGGGATTCTCTGACACACACATATATCCATGCACAGGAAACAATCAGGGTGAAGGTGGCACAAAGCTTTTGTGCTAAGAGGTACCTTAGCTTGCTCGCACGTCTTAGTCGACTGTAATGCGAGCACGTAGCGTTTGTAGTTTGATGCTTCAGTCAGCGAAAGGATGAATGGAGATGGAAAAAAAACAGTCATGCTGGGCTTCATGTGCTTTGGGCGACGAAGCACTGAGGCGTCTGTTGAGTGACATAAAAATCCAGGGGTTGTACAGCTGTCTGGCAGGAAGAAACCACAAAATAACACAGCCTATAAGACTGATAGTTGCCACAGCGAGGCAGTCTGCCAAACCATTCCTCACATCCACCGCCATATTTAGTGTCATTTACAAGGTACGTTTCAGCCATGAATAATGCATGCGGTGATGTATGGCATGGGTGTGTTTCAGATAAATTATACAGTAAGGTTGAACCAAACAGTGCATCATATACACATAGAGACAGTGTGGAATAAAAAATTAATAGGGACTATTTTCCCAAACTGACAGAGACTTTTTAAAGTGAGGCTGGAGTTAAGAACTCTCCGGCGAATCCGGATGCTGCCTCAGAATTTTGATGAAATTTTGGTGTCATCATCTGACTTGCAAAATTATTGATACCCCTTGAACTTTTTTTTCCCTCACATTGTCACATTACAGCCCCAGACTTCAAAGGATTTCATATGACTGACCATAAGAAGCATTAGATAATTGTGATGATGAGCCATAGCTTCTGTGAACAGCAGTTTTTAAGTCAAATTAAAAACTTAAATTGTTAGTTGGATTTCGATCTGGATCATTCAAACCTTTTAGTATTTTCTGATGTAAAACTCAACAGCGTCTCTATTTCCACCCTAAACTTCAAAGTCTATTTTGAGCTGCACCCATCCTCCGTTCAACTTAGACCAGCTTCCCCGTCACCAACGAAGAAATGCATCACCAAAGCATGATGCTGCCACCACCATGTTACCATGAGTAGTGCAAGCTACAAATCACTTGCACTGTTTTGCAAGTGATTTGTATATATCTGTTTGAAAGGCTGATACAGCTGAAATGTTTAATCATTTATTGGACAGGCTTTCCCGTGTTTGCTGGGCTCTCTACATTTCTTTAAGTAAACTGTAAAAAACTTGTTTTAGCTTTTAATGAGTTTCCTTTTCCTACTCTTCTGTACATGCACATCTGTGGGACTTCTACTTGCTTGTTTCTCTGGTATTCAAGTTTTAGGCTGATAGCTTAAACAGAGATGATTTTGTAATCTTAACACTATAATCAAATGCTTTATACATCTCCACAACTTTATCCTTGACATTTTTGGAGGTTCCCTTTGTCTTCATGATGCCGTCTTTTCACAAATGTTCTCTAATCTGCCTCTGAAGACTTTACATATGAAGGTTGGCTACTCTGGATTGTATTTATTGAAATCAGATTAAAAAATGCCAAATAATCACACCACAAAATTTATTTTTTTGTGAAATCCTTTTTCAAATCAAGTATTTTTTCTTTAAAGTTTAAACGTATGCATTGTGTGTTGGTCAATTATATAAAATCCCATAAGGTCTGTAGTTTAATGTGTGCCACATAGATAAATATATATATAAAGTTCAAGGGACGTGAATGATTTTTCAAGGCACTGTATAGTAATACGCCATAAAGAATGTCTAAGACTGTAGTTCTGCCTAAAAAATAAATCATCTCAGAGAAACCAAAATAAGAAATACCAGACAGTCAAATAGGGGAAAGGGATTTTTCCTCCCTTCTTCTTCAGGAGATAAATATTTGAGTTGTTTTGATGTCTGATGAGGAGCTCTGTTGAAACTAGGTCACAAGGGGTGCCACTTTCTCAAAAACCTGAGCGAAAAGCTTCACAAGAAACATGAAGCACCTTTCTAGTCGAGACAGGAAACGGCTTTTGGGTTTCATTTCTAGGACAACACGTCATTCTGAATTTACTGAGAAGAACCACATTAACAATTAGAGATTTCAGAAAACCTAATATCCAACAAGCCTGTAACATTTTTTTCCACTTTTAATTGTACAGTTTAATTTCTACTGGGCCTAAACTGACCCGTTTGTGTCAATAATGCTCGCAGAGTCTCTGTTACACTTGACATTTGCTTCAATTTCATTTCTCAGTGGTACTTGCAGTCCATTAGCTCATTTTTCAAAGTAGGTTTTACATTGATTTAGACAACATCTCCATCTATCAAAATCTTTTAAAAGTTGTGAACCTGTAATCTTTCAATTTTGTGAAGTTTGAAAAACTGAAGAGTTTCAACAAACTCATCCGCCATCTAATTAAACTTTTATGCAAATGTTCTCTGGGTTCCAGATAACAATGTTTCTAATTCAAACATTAATTTCCCGGCGAGCACAGTGAGATAAGATGCAAAGCTCTTAATTTTAGCGCTTTAGTACAAAAATTTAAAATTAGAATAATATATGAAAACCTCAGAATAAAAAACATTGTGAGCATCCTGTGAGCCTATTAAGGGTGATAGCAGTTAGCGAAAATTCACCCTAGATCTTTCAGAGGGAAATGCAACAGTGGTTTAAAAACATTCACTCATCAAATACCTTAAAGTTAGATTTGGTGCCACAACTAATTACAAAAACCTTAAGAGATGTGAACCAACAAGGTTCAAGAGTGTGAGCATCACATTCATTTCATGTTTTAAATAAATGACAACAAAATATAAAACAACTTCACTGGTTTTTGAGAACCAGAATTAGGTGCACATGTTTGAAAATATCATGGTTAAAGTTTTATGGTCAGATGAGTGAAAGCTCAAGGAGTTTTCCCACAGTAGCGTACACATTTTATTTCAAGAAATATTGGCACCGGCGTAACGACAGCAACATTATGCGATGGTGGTATTTTGCTGCATTGCATAAAGTAGATATGGCAATTCTTCAACTTCATCTCAAGTCAGCTGGGAGTGGGTTACATTTAGACACAATTGATACAGCAAGCTAACATTAAGCTATTAGGAAGCTCTATTCCTATGCCATATTTAAGATGAGCCTGTGCAAAGAAATAATCTGCAAATTGGTCAAATTTCCAACTGGAAAGATTCTAGAACCTTGTCGATGGCAGGGTGTGTCCAAAAGGCATTATTGAGGTTGAATGTGTATGTTTGAAAACTGTATGCATTTTGTTGGGGTTCAGAAGCATGGAGAAAAATCACGAGAAAATTTTACTCAGTAGTTAGTCGTTTTCCACAACGAAAGAAGAAGAAGAATTCTAGACAATCATTTAAAAGTGTTGCACTACATTCTACTTCAATAAAAAATTCACAACAATGTTGGGCCAAATTCTTGTGAATTCTTACGCGTGAATATAATCCAGGTGCCTGTTTGAGATGACGATTAATAGCTGCGATTTGCAGCAAATGGGCTTTTGGACAATATGTTTAGTGCGGCTAGATAAAATGAGTCCCTGGCCACTGATCTGGAGACAGATTAGGTTTTTTAGTCAGCTATGATTAAGGCATGAATAGGGAAAAGGGAGCTCAGACTTTGAACCTGCGGTGTTTAATGCTGCCCACCTGTTATAAATGAGCAGTTAAACAAGTCAAGCATTGGTTGTCCCAGGCCAATTCAAGGACGTTGGCTTGCTAGACGCACACACATATGCATTCTCTAATAATAGTTTTCTAACTCTTCGCTTTCTTTACACAGCTGCTAAGAGAGTGTGTGTGGCTTTCCTGCTTGCGGGTCACTGGGCCGATGGATGGTGTTTGGTTGTGTGAAGAAAATCCACATGAGGACTTTGAAAAGGACGTTTATAACTGGAGGGAAATCAGAGGTCTGCTCCCCAATAGGCACAAGAGTAATTGCATTCAGCATACAGGTAGAGATCCACAGCGAAAAAAGCTGACTAAAATTCAACAATTTTATGGTTTGCTGTTCAAAACCTTTAAAAGCCGACCCTGGTCAAAATCAGCTGGTACTCGAAAAATATGATCTTATCCCAGTTAGTAAATGCCAGACATTTAAGTGCTACTATTTAGACCTCAACTTATGCTTAAAAAAACTCAGTAAATGCACTAAACCTAACCACTGCCAGGTAAAAATCAACAAACTTAAAAATCCAATCTTTTTCTAATCAGTATAAATGCCATACCAAAATCAACGTAAGCTTATTGCTCACATATTTTTCCCAATATCCAAGTCTGCTTTTTATTTAGGCTGCAGTAGATCCAGACAGATCATTTTAAGCAAATAACAGGAAAGGTGCTCTGTTTTATGTTCATTCTAGACTTGCAGCTTGATAGAGTAGTCCAGTTATGTCAGCTCATATTTCTTGTTTTTGTAGAAACAAGGAAGAAGTTCAAACAGTCTTTCATCAATCATCAAGGATCATATCCTAAACTCCAACATCTCTCTGCCAGACAGAGATTTAAAGAGCAAATGAAGTGGATTAGCAGTGGTTGCTCCAGGACACGGTACTCTAGCATATTTCCTGCTGCCTGGAAACTGAGCTATTAGCATGTAATGACAGTCATGAGACTATGATTTAGCAACAGGTTTCAGTCAGAGGTCTTTTAGCATTTGTTACAAGACTGACTCTAATTGGTCATTTTTTGCTGAGAAATATTTTTTACCAAAATGAGTTTAAACACAAAGAAAAGATTAAACTCATGAGATTGTAACCATGTTACAATCTGAACTATGCACTTCTACAAACATCATCATTGCTTCCCACAGCATCACCATACACAACAATTCAGACACAACTTGGATAATATGATTTGCTGCAACATTGAATTATCCATCCATCCATTTTCTGTTCACCCTTGTCCCTAGTGGAGTCGAGAGTTGCTGGTGCTGATCTCCAGCTAACGTTCCGAGTGAGAGGCGGGGTTAACCCTGGACAGGTCGCCAGTCTGTCACAGGGCAACACAGAAACAGACAGGACAAACAACCATGCACACACACACTCGCACCTTGGGAGAATTTGGCAAGACCAATTAACCTGATAGTCATGTTTTTGGATTGAGGGAGGAAGCTGGAGAACCCACGCATGCACAGGGAGAACATGCAAACTCCGTGCAAGAATCGAACCAGGACCTTCTTGCTGAAAGGCAACAGTGCTACTAACTGCGCCATTGTGCAGCCCTCATTAAATTATCCTGTGGGATAAATAAAATGTTTCTTCCTTAAATTGTCCTTTTAAGATTCCAGCCATCTACCAATTAAAGAACATGCTGGTAAACCTTTAGGATCCACATTCTTAAGTGAAGACACATAGACTGATTTGATATTATAAATAGTGAGAAACAGCTTAAGTCAACTCAAATTATTTTTGCTAACAACTGGTATTGACAAGCTTTACAATAAAGAGATTGAAGATCAACTAAACAAAAAAAAAAAAATCGGGTTAATAATTAATTGTATTTTTTGTTGTTTTATCAGCGGAACCATCATCATTCAAGATCAACAGTATGCTCTTCATCAGTATTGCTGGCAGTGCTACCAACAGCGGTTAGCTGTGCGGATTATAGCATTTTCAAAAAGCATCGCTTACATCTGCTTCTCAAAAGCTTGAGACGCAAAGTGGGTCAACAGAGTGTTGCTGCACTGGCTTCTACCTGCAGGCCCAAGGTATTTAACATGTGCTCTCCAGTTCAACTTTGCTGCACCGTGTAAAACACCTCCGAAGGCTTGCTTTCTGTCTGTGTTCACATTTGCTATCAAGTGTTGTCCTCATTTTTTCCCCTTAAACAGGTCTATTGCATAACAGCCTATGGAGGACAGGATAATTTAGGTGATACAACATGTGAGAGATGTAAGACAAGAAACTGGGGGCTATCCATGGAGAGGGTCTACTGTGGTAACACAGGCTAAAAGGTTAAAGCAGCAGGGGGAATTAATATGTCTTAATGACATTATAATGAATGAGAAAATATGGGACATCATTTATTAAATGGAGTCAAGTGTGTCAGAGAAGTGTAAGGACTCGCAAATGCATTAATTATCTTGCCGTCTCTCTTTGTGGATGTGGGGAAGAAAGCGTTGGTGGAGCGGTAATGACGGGCCCAGAACGGACATCATAAGTTACCACAGGAGGGCTTCATTACGACTAGGTCTGGTCTCACTCCTGCTCCTTTGCAGGGAGATGTATTTCATGTGTCCAAACCGTCACTGGAAATTTGGACAGAAAATCAGAAGTGTTTTTTTTTTTCTTGTATATCATTCTGGCAAGATGTGATGTGTTAGTATTTATACCCAAATCACTAGGACAAAATCAGACATAGGGGTAACTACAGAGCTGGACCACATTACTTTAAGCAGAGTGAAGAACATCACTACTGCCAACAGTGCAGTGTTAAGTTTAATTGGCTGAGCTTAAATGCATTCATGGTTAATTGGCTATTTTATGCTGAGAAATATTTCTTACCAAAATGAGTTTAAACACAAAGAAAAAATTAAACTAATCAGATTGTAACTATGTTAACACAAAACATATTCATTGCACTTCTACAAACATGCCAGTTCCTTTAAAACCACAGTTAAAAATCTGTCACTACACTTATCCTGAAACCATCAAGTTTAACAGTTTTCCCGTTCTCAATAAGCATTTATCATCATTACTAACATCCTCACACACACTGGACAAAGTCAGCTATAAAGTCCAACAACTGCTTCAAAATAAACCAATCTTTACTTGGAAATCATTGCATGTTTTCTTGACAACAAAGACATTTCCAAGTAAATCAAGGTCTAACCCAAACCAAACGCATTGCTGATTGCAAACAAATAGTCAGTGTTTAACCAGCAATTTCAACCAACTGTTACAATGATGACATATATTAAATGCTAATACTCAAACGGATTTATTTTCTTTGCCAAACTGATTAGGAGTTATTTAGGCTGGAGTCTTGAAGAAAAAGTGAAACTCAACACAAAAGAGCTTTAAATCAAACATATTTCCCCTATGTTACAAGACCATGGGGGAAACCCAAATGCCCTCCTCACCACAATATTGTCTAGTATATTGCTACATTTTGAGGGAGTCCAAGAATTTCCCTGGGAATAAGTGATAAAGTCTCTGCAGTAAGTTCTGAGTCGGTGCCCTGAACCAGTTCTCCCAATATGACGGAGTAGTAGATCTTCTAAAGACTCTCTCCAAATGGCACCGCACACATTTTACCTGTAGAACTTCTTTTCATAAGACCTTCTATTTTAGCCAAGTCATTTTGTGTGTGCATTTCCCCTGGTGTGTAAGGAAACCCACTTGTTAATGTAAATAATCATTGTGAATGAGAGGATCATCCTTTCTATCGGATCGTTGCAAACTTGGAAGCTTGATACAACTCACTAATAGTTAGTAGTAGGGGAGCAAGACCATATGATTGTGAAAACACAAGGCTATGGTTTTCAGAAAAACATTGTAACTGAAAATACTATCACAATGACTACCCTTTATAACTTATGTAAAGTCATTGTAAACTCACAATGAAGCAAAGGCAAACATATTGCAGCAGATTTTACCATAGCAAACTCTGAAATGGTCGGAGAACAAACGTTTAGGACAGAGATTTCTGGTCTGATTCAAAACTCAAATTTTCCACAGCCTTAATTTCTGTTTGTCAAACAAAATCACTTCCAGGTCATAGAAAGATTGAAAGATTATAACAGCTAAAGCCTACACAAAACGTTCCACCTACACGACTTATTCTCTGCTTAAAATGTTATGCTTGAAATTGTTCAAGCATAAAGAAGATAAATGCTGAAACACACACTACTATTTTACTGTGGAGGGAGCAGCCGCTTTTGGAACCGTTTGTGTTAATCTCCCTAAAATGCTAATTTTGTGTGTTTCTTTGGCCCATAGTGATACATGATGTGAAACAACTGTGCAACAGTCTGATTTTCAGGCTTTACAAATTGGTTTGATTCCCCCCACAATAAACCTGCCAATTTCCTTTGAGGAAAATTCTGTCCAATCAAACATCCCTTCCAAGCTGAGTGACTCTACAGCTTGTTGTCCATATGCTGTTATGGCAATAGTGGTTACACACTTTGTTGTTTCTAATCTCTTAGTGTTGCTCATCTCGTCAGCATTTCGTTATCTGGTTCTGGGAGCTCAGCTGAGTCAGAGGTCAAATTTACCAAGCTTGGTGCAAACTCAACAATAGATTTGGTTTTCTTGGAAAGGTTTGCAGTAATGAAGCAGATTCCACGTAAAACTTAAAAATGACATGCTCAATGTAACTTTCATTTACTGTCATGTCTGTTTAGCCAACTGTAGTGCTCCTGCCAAGAGGTTCTCTGGCTTCTTCATAATTATGAGAATATCTTGTGATATCTTTCTGTTAGAAGGAAATATTTTTAAGACAGCTTATTTGACATATTGCACACTTTAGGGTCAGTCGTCCAAAACCTTCTGCACAAAGGGATTCACAGCCTGCTATAGTGTGAGACAACAATCAGCGAAATGCTCCATCACTGTGGAAATTAGTAAATGACACTGAAAATTGCAGCAATTATTGCCAACTTAAGGTCTGCCTGTGGGTCCTACGAGAATTAGAGGAGAAAATACAGACTCTGTCTTCAAAGGCAATTAGTCTTCATATTGTAGTGTGTCCATTCAGCGAGTGTTCTACCCACTCACGGGACCGCACATGTGGACATGGCTAATAGTCCCTCTTAATGAGCCAATCGTTCATTATCAATCTTCTGGGAGGTTCAGTTTGAGAGCAGCATCCTGTTGACACATTTGGAGGAAGCGACCATGGTGTCCTGTAACCATCTGCAGCAAAAACACACTGTATATGTTTTTGCAACACATACAGTGTTGCAAAAACAAAAAAGGTGCTATGTGTTCATGTTGAGAAAGCTAACCTGGACAGATTTCTATGGACAAATGCAAACTCATCCACACAGAATCAGGAGAGCGAATGTCGACTAGGGACAATAGTTAGCTATTGTTCCTCGGTAGCTAGTAGCTAATTCACACCACACACCTCTCCAACATAACCAGAGAAGAACCACCAATTAACAAGACACAGAAAAGCTGAAAGGGTCTTTGAATTATTCAGTTATTGATGTCTTTCACGGGCTGCACAGTGGCACAGTAGGTCGCACTGTTGCCTTGCAGCAAGAAGGTTCTGGGTTCGATTCCCGACCCAGGGTCTTTCATGCATGGGCTCTCTCTGGGTACTCTGGCTTCCTCCCTCAGACTGCTAGTCTCTCTAAATATTCCTTACATGTGAGTGTCTGTGTGTGTGGTTGTTTGTCATGTCTGTCTCTGTGTTGCCCTGCGACAAACTGACGACCTGTCCAGGGTGTACCCCGCATCTCACCTGGAACGTTAGCTGGAGATAGGCACCTGCTCCCCTCCTGACCCCACTACAGACAAGTAGTGGGGTCAGGAAATGGATGGATATGTTTTACCAAAACTGGAGTTTCAGTTGTTGAGTATTTTATATAATTAACAATCTAATGCAAAAGTAGAGATATTAACTTGAGTTTTGAACTTGGACTTAAGTTGCACTTAATCTACTAAAACAAAGGCTTCAGGCTTTTACTTTGATTTGTGCTCTAATGACTTGAGGCTCAAATTTAAATTAATATTTATAGCACCAACAGGAAAAATATTCTATTATGCTTTCCTCTTTTCTTGTGGATATTCACTTTTGTAATACTCCACTCGCTCGTTTTCATCTGCTTCCTTCAAATACGCAACTTTTCCCTCTGCACCTATATCATTTTCTTTGCACTGACCACAATGTTCTCTGTATGCAGCCATTTGCGAAAGCAGCATGCAGCAACCTGAGCTCTTAAAAGCCCTGTACGTTCCGCCCTTTATCATTCATTCTCACTTTGTCTTCCACCTTCACCGACTTTTTGCAGTGGACCATTTTTGCAGTGGACCAACATTCTCCACTGACCTTAGAGAGCATGATTAAGGGCATCGGGCCTCTGGCGCCATCCTGTTTCCTCCTGTTATATTAAAAGGTGAAGAAAGGGTTCCGTCTTGTGATGATGGGTTGGGTACAAGGTTCTCTTCCCCCCCAACAAAATAAACTCTCTGTTATGGTTCATGCCTGCACATGTCTATTAATTTAGACCTATTTTCCTGATATTAAATATTTTTCGACCTTCCAGCTGTCAACCGTGAAACCTCATCTTTCAGCTTCCCAGTAATATGCTGAACTTCACTGAATCAGATAATGCAAGGAGACTTTTTCCACTTCACTTTGTTTACTGACAAAATGCCCTCCTTGCTGAGCAAGGCAGAAAGTGATTATCATCGTCTATCGCATAAGTCGTCTTGTCAAAGCCTCTCAGATGCATCCTCGGAGAGGCCGTACACGGAGAAACAGAGAGGTGCACTTTGAGCAGTTGCCGCTGGGGGAGGAGGAGAGCTGGAGCAGCAAGAAGAGGGCTGATGTTTCATATGTCTAAGGCAATTAACACTGACGTGACACATCCAAAATGTGCCCCTGGGACTGACGGAGCCAACTAATTGACAAACTATTTTAAAAAAACAACATGCAGCTTCATCATGTAATAAATCTGGAATCTATTCCTGTCTGTGTGATGATTGCTATTTATTTCTTGTAAATGTCATTAAGTACTACTGTGCTTACAGGGACACTGTGCAGCTTTTGACAGGATGGGTGTATGCGTGTGTGTGTGAGTGGGGGGGGGAGGAATTGCCCTGAAGTGATGACTTTGTTTGGTACTGGTAACTTACATGACAAATACAACTGTTCATTTGCTGCTCGCTATAAATACCTTCTTAGGCCCCTGCAGCAATGCAGGGAGAAAGACAGATGTTTTATTTCATGCCATGTTTTCAAACTAGCACTCTCACAGAAACACACACGCACTCACAAAGCCTGTCTTACAAACCTCTATGCAATCGTAAAAGATAAATGAATCTCAATTCATTTGTTGTCTGGAGCAGCTCTCCGGCTCGCGGAGCATGAGCTCCGTGTCCATAAAGGTTCAGTCAGTAATTTGGGCTCTAAAGGGGTTGTTCAAAATGACAGAAGTCATTGGACGGGCGATTTGTTTTCTCATGGGAAGCTGTGTTTGAGGCTGTAGGCTTTTCCTCTGGGAAGTACGGGCAATCAGCTGAAGCTTGTCAAGGAATAGTGACCTTTGACCCCATCTATAGAAGTCACCTGGGGATTTAAGAAAACCTGTACTAACACTGCATACGACTGTCTAACATTACACTCCCCCTGTTAAACTGTGATTCAAAGTACAAGCAGAGAGAAATGGCTAAACCAACACTTTATAATTTCCTTCAAACCATTTGCTTTTTCTGTTTTCTTTTGTTTTGGCGTATCCAAACACACAAAAAACCTAATAATACAAAACTTATTGTCAGATTGCAGTTTTGTTTTCTGGCTGTCTTGACTCAAAAGAAATGTGGAGGAATTGGAACACAACACATGGTTTTTATTCATCTGGGTTTCTACATGGATTTCTTTTCTAATCCTTTTGAACTGCAAACAAAAATTTAAATGACCACAAATTCTCTAACATGACCTTTTTAATATGACAAATATTTGCTGTCAATGTAGCAATCTTGAAAACATTCTTGACAATGTCCTTTAATTTGCAAAATTTTTGTTGTAACCCCTTGGTATAAATGCTATGAACCTTAGGCATTTTTGAAAAGAAGTGCCTGGATGCTTTATAATATTTCATAAGGAATCTTTTATTTGAGATTATTCCAGCAAAATACTACGATTGTTTGTGTTCTTCTCTCCTTCCCTTAATTTAAAGAATGTGGTGGAAAAAAATTATCGAGTTTGTATTTCTTATTGGCTGTCTAATGCCACCTGGTTGTGCATTTATCAAAGTCTGCATCTGTTTGGCTGACACATTTTTTCCTGGAAAATGGCAGATTTCATCTGAGCCATATGTGCCAACTGAAACTCAGAGAAAAAAAGAAAACAAAGCCAACAACAGGTTTTTCCTTAGCTGATTTCAAAGCCAACACAAAACAAAGCCAGTGAGAAGTTCTTGCCTTTCTGAAGTCTGAACCAAATCTGATTAATCTGCTTCCTGTTGTAATGTTTTCTTTCATGTATGATTCTTTTTCAGAATCCTATTCCTTCTGTGTAAAAAGTTTCTCTGCAAAGTTTTATATTCTTGTCATTGGATCCCTATGAGATCAGTTTCACATTCTTGATTCTTTTTCATATTTAGCTCAGTTCCAAATTTATCCAAAGTGAGAAACCATCCAATTACCTGCTCCAGTTAACATAGCCACTACCGCCCAGAAAACACAAAACCATCATGAACAAAGGGAAACAAATTTGAAGTAACGATACAATATAAAATAAGCCTTTTCCTTCTGGGACCTGCGTTAAGAAGTCTTTAATTGTTCCTTTAGCAATTCTTAAAACAAAAAATACTCTAAATAAGCTTAAAACTCATTATTACCTATTCTTCTTACAGCTATTTCTATCCTTTGTTGAAGAAATTTTTCTCAATGGTGGCAATCAAATTTAGTTCATTTTTACTGCACATTTTATCAGAAACTGCCATCTGAACTGCCTTACTTTGCCGAGGAGAGTTTAAAATTCAGGTAGCTTTTCTTTGCTACAGGCAGGACATGGATGCAGTTTGGATTACCTAAAGCAAAATTTGTAAAAAGGAAAGCAATCATATATATACACACCCTAAGGGTTTTGATATGTACACCTAAATGTTTCTACCAATTTACATTTTAAAAATCTAAAAGAGAAAAAAAAAAAAAAAAGAAAGAAAAAAAAGCTTTTTTAATTCCTTTGTTGCTTTGGTTTTCTTTTGAGGCCTGCCAACTTAATTCAACACAGTTATAACTAGATTTGGTGGCGAGCGGGAATAACCAGCGTTCTACAGCTAAATCAACATCAGACACTAGGCTGGGACCCTCTAGGGGACCATACAGCACCTCAGTGTTTCTCCATCAAAGCAGCGCGCTTTGCTTCGAGCCCCCAGTGGAACATTACTTAATGTAACTGCCGTCTTCATTTTGGCTTTGCTCTGATGTTGGAGTTAAAAAAAATAAAATAAAATCCCTCAATTTTAACTCTAAAATGTAAAAGGTTTGGGGAGATGAGCTGGGGGGGAAAAAAAGTGAGAGACCAATAGAGGAGAACAGTGTAAGCTGTTAATGCTATGTTAATCCCTGACTAAAACAGCTAACGGTAATGCAGAGCTAGATAGCTAACAGGACAGATGAGAGAGAAAAAGGGAAATGAGACGAAGAAGAAACCTCCGTGGTGAGTCTTTTACCCAGTTGGAGTAACTTATTTTGGCACGAGACAAAACGTTGCTTCTACTCACAGTGAAATATTAAAAAAATAAGCATGTAAATAGCATTTTTTCATTATCAGTTTGCAAATGTTTAGATATGTAAATAGCACTTTTTCATTATCAGTTTGCAAATGTTTAGATATGCATGCATGATCAAAAGTAAGCATTTTGTATCAAGGTATATTAAACATGATCTAGTATTCTCTCGATTACTAAAATCAGGGCCACTGTAACGTTATGTCAGTCTAAACGTTATGTTGTAATTACAGTCCTTTACCTTTCAGATAATGTTCAGGCAATGCCAACCAAGGAAGTGATCTAAGCCATTCAGTCTGTGTTGGGTACACTTCCAAAGTATTGAGAAATTAGTTACCGTACAGACATGGCTCATTCTAGCTGATTAATTTCGAGAATGTCTTTCCCACATGATCATGATTCATATGTCATGACCATAGGTGATAGTAGTACCAGTTAACCAAAAGATTTGCTCTATATTCAAACAACTGTTTCAAAGCGGTTATCTATACATAGTGTGGCAGACAGATGGCAGCTCGTATTGGGCCAAGCAACCGTGGACAGAGATTTAGCATCAACCAAGATTTTTAAGTTTTAACATGCTTGGTCCTTTCCAGATATTTGCTTTTCATATATTTTTATCGGAAAGTATGAATTTAGACATGACAAAGTCACTGTCAGATTACACAAGGCATGCCTAAAGTGAATCTTATTTTTTACCCAAAATGCAATGCATCCAGTTCTGTAAGGTTAACCCAAGTTTAATCAGGAAAACTCTTTTGCAAGACAAATAATGTGAGAAATCATGCAAACATTCCTCTGGTATTGTTTACGCTTAAACAATACCAGCGTTGATTAATAGTCTAAACTTTATTGAAAACTTAGCTTGAATTACAAAGAAAAACAGTAATTAAGAATCTGGGAATCACAAAGGAGATTAATCAGAGCCAAATTGATT
This sequence comes from Poeciliopsis retropinna, assembly GCA_010277075.1. Taxonomy (NCBI): domain Eukaryota; kingdom Metazoa; phylum Chordata; class Actinopteri; order Cyprinodontiformes; family Poeciliidae; genus Poeciliopsis; species Poeciliopsis retropinna. The sequence continues at coordinate 8,730,594 of VMRM01000019.1, forward strand.
TGTTTAAGCTTCCCACTTTGAGGATGAAGCAGTCAAACAGGATTTAAGAAAGTCCTCCTGAGACGTGAATCTGCGTAGAACCAGACCCCTTTAGGACAGAGCTGTCAGTCCTCTGGGTAAGTGAATTGGTTCACGGTGAGGTAACTTGGCTGTGTTTCTCTTTGTGTGTTCACACATATGGCCTCAGTGTTAATCTGCATAAGCAGAACAAAAAGCTTCGACACCTGTGAGTATGCATGCGCTCGCTGTATTATTTACAGATGTGGATGATTCTGTGTGTGTTGAACTGTAGCTGTGTGTGGTTGGGGTGCACTTGTACAGTACGTGTGCCAGCTGTCCAGTGCTGCCCTCGGGAAGAATGCGTAATGGGGATAAGCTTCTTCTCCTGGCTGCTATCGGCTTTACTGCAGATCTGTTCCAGGTGTCTGAGCGAGACAGCGCGTTTGTTATGAGGATTTGTTTGGCCTGTATTTACTAACAAAGAATCATAAAAAACTATCGAAATAAATAAAACTGCCTAAAGTGAGACATAAATTAGCAGTTAAATGAAGGAAAAACAATATTGTTCCTTCTAGTTACAATCCGACTTCACTTTTTCCATATTAGTCATTGTCTTTATGGTATTAAGAGAATGTTTTTGAGAAGACAAATGAGTGTGTTTATTGGGACTTTGCAATTTAGTCTTGAGTCTCGCTTAAGTCATAAAAACAAAGACTTCAGGCTTGACTTAGACTCATGCATAAAGACTCGATATATGGCTCAAGCTTGAGGGCTGAGCCAGTATGTGTTATTGACAGTACATGTCCATAAAAGGAGCTTAAAGCAACTTCCAAGTTTCTCTGTCTCAACTTTACTGACGATGACAATAGATTACTTTGATTCCTTACGTAGTGGGCACAGAATGGTATGGCACATTTAATTTTGCCAATTCACTGTATTCTTGCAATGATTGAGCCACAGCTCTGATAGAGACATATACATTGTCTGATTAAAGAGTGCGCTTGATTTACTTGCCTGCCCTGTTGCCACTAACAACTCCATGTGAAATCTATGACACTGTTCTGCTGGCACTGGCAGAAGAATTTCTAATCAAGCCATGGCAATTTAAAACAAAAACTTGTTTGATATGAAGATAAAATAAACACTGAATGTGTTTAACAGTAAACTAGTAGAAAAAGAGCAACAAAGTGGAATCACCTATACATGATTTAAGCTGCATAGATTCCACTTTTCCAGGTAAATGTATCCCTTTTGTTTTGTTAGGAAACCTTAAAGCTTTGCTGTGCTATTTGGTGAGGGACAGCCAGAGAAGCGGATTATGGTTAGCAGTATTATAGAGCTGATGCAGCAGAGTGGAGATAGGAGATGGTGTTAATATTGGGTTTTCTGACCTTGGATCACCCCCTTGCAGGCTCCCATGCATGGATACCTATACCTCCCCTCTTCATACATACACACAAACACACAGAAATGCTTTCACCCTGATGCTCGACTCAAAATAAGCCAATGAGCAAGAGGGACAAAGACAGGCAGAGGAGGAGGAAGTGGCTCTTGCAGCAGGGCTGTTTACTTACATTGTTAATTTCATTATCCCTCCGGCAACCACTTCAATATTTAACATTCTCGATTTAGTCCTTTCCTTTCTCCCCCCCTCTGTTTCCTTTTAACAGGTTTGCTACCAAAGTCCAACAATTAGGGTGGCCAAAGGTAATCTATCAGCAATCCGTACTTACCGCTTAATATAGTGGCACTTGATTTGCACTCAACTAAAGGGAGGCCAAACCTTGTAAAAGCCACCATCCTTTTAAATGGACAATCAATTCGGCAATGTGACTTTGTAGCTGGGTTTTGCTCAGACATGCCTGTGGAGTAATGATTACCATAGCTGGAAATATAGAACTGGATGTGTAGCAAGAAAGTCCCAATAAGGTACGAATGCACAATCATCTGCCTAGAATTATGTGGGTTTGACGCTTTCTTATATCGTCAGGGACCAAAAAAATTGCTGCAGATACTCCAAAACATCGTCCCGTTCACCATTCAGCTCAATTGTTCTGGAATAAATGGAACAATTATTCCAATCCACATGGTGACTGCTTCTCTCAATATTTCACAGTCAAGTTCTGAAGTCTAGCCACACACTATCTGTTATACAATAAGGTTCCACAAACAAAATGTGTTGACAATGTAGTCATGTAAAATGAAGTAAAATGAATAAAGCAAGGAAAAGATTTGGCACCACAACACCATAAATGGAAGGTAAACGTAGAAGCCTTGAACTACTACGAAGTCTAACAGCAGACAGCACTGTCAGCACAGACTTCACTTAAAGATAAAGAGTTGTCCGTCACGTCTTAGCCAGAATATCCCACATAATGGACAACATTTTTTTCACATCTTCTACCTTATACTAAGATGCAGTATTAATCTGACCATTTAATGGCATTTTTAAAGATTTCTGATCTGATCACACTTGTGCCAGACAAGTTCTTACATCCAATCACTGCTGTTGGGTATCAGTGAGGTATGAATACTTGATTCATGCCAGAAACGTTGCTGCTCAATCTGCCGTATGTAATCAAAAGACAAACTGCAATAATTAAAACTACAAAAAGACGACACTGCAGATAGAATGAACAATAGACAGCAAAACAAACAATGGTAAATGATCAGCAGTGACTTCACTAAACCCTTTTGCTGTTTATGGCATCCAGAGGTTTCAGGTGGCCTTGGTAGTGACAATGTCTTATTAAGATTAATAATAATAATAATAATAATAATAATAATAATAATAATAAAAACAGACAACTCACTTGAATCAATTAGGCTGCAAAAATTCTGTTTGAAAAAAGTGAATGGCAATATTTGCAATGTTTTATTTGAACTATTCACACAGAATTAAATCTTTGACAGAGGTTGGTAGATGAAATGCAAAGGAGCCAAAATCTTGCATAGAATAAATCAGTGTTGATGAATTGATTTATTCAGCTCATCAACACTGATACTTGCACAAATTATTGAGCACTAGGGTTACCACATAAGTTTACCCAAACTGGACAAGTGTCTCAACTCTGATCCTCAAGCAGTATTATTTTTATTGTTTATTTCAGATAAGATGGAGCACTGGCACAGTTTGCTGAGCATTGATCCCCAAGAGTACAACAGCTTGGTCATCACAATTTTTCCCTGTCAAAGTCCCTATGACGGCAATGAATGTCCCATTTTCCTTCCCCAAACACATCAACATCATGAACTGACACTTTAATTATTGCCTAGAACAGGGGTGCCCAAGTCCTGCAGTTTTTAAATGCATCCTTGTTCCAAACCACCTAAATCAAATGGCTGAATTTTCTCATCACGTGTCATTCAGCTCTACAGAAGTCTGGTAATGAGGTATTACATTGTTTCAGGTGTGCTGGGAGAAAGAAGAAACGTTACAGAATAGTAACTCAAGGACTGGACTTGGCCTCCCCTTTTCTAGAAAATAAGTGAGAAGGTAGTGGAAAGGAAATGTTGTGATAGCACTTTCATCAGATAAGAATATCACATACATAAAGAGCACATAAAATATCAGTAAAAATGTAAATAAATAGCTTTAGAGGTTACAGGTCTTATTTGTAATGACATAATTAGAAATTTCCTTTCCCTGTCATTAGATGGAGTACTGTACACAAGGTCCATACAAAAACTTAGAAGCTTAAAAGTGTTTCAATACCATTTGCTTTTTCCCCCTTTTAAACGTGCTTAAGTTTCCAGGGTCAGTGCCACAGTGTTGACTATGATAAACTATGTGAATGTGAGACGCAGTCAGTGTATTAGCTTTAGCGGTCACATACAGAGCATGCTGAAGGGTGTGACAGCCTGCTAATGGCTCTGTCACATAGGGACTGGAGTTTAGACACAGCTATAATCATGATCTCAATAAGCGTGCGACCCTAGCAGCACACCAGCTCAGCCGTGTCCCCTGATATCCATACTGTGACATCATATGCGTACAGATCCATGAAATCTAAGTGTAGCTGAAAAGATGGCAATGCATACTGCCAACAATTCCAATAGTGTGATTACTCTGCTCAGCCTTTCAGGACTGTGTCAGCTCGTAGACAGTGGGTGAATATTATCCTGGCCTCACTGCTAATCCTCCACTGTCACTGCAGAATTACATTACAGCGATCTTTCATACTAACAAGGCGGCGATTTCTTAACTCTTCTTTTTCCCTGTACTGCATCAGCAACAAAAAGGTAAGCTTCCTGACATTTAACCTCGACCCGTCGACTGATTTATTAAACAATTCACACACAAATTTTCCCAGGGTAGGTGTGCTGGCATGGCCAAGTGTTACAATATTCCCTCAGTAGCCGCAGAGACCTTTTCATTAACCATTCCAAACAAATCGGACTGCAGCCGGTGCAGAATAAATCCCAACTTGTAAGTAAATGCATGTAACAGGAGCATACGTGAATGCATCAGGAGCAGCCTTTTTCTATTAAAGGGATATTTATCTTCCTTCCCTAAACAAAAAGGGCAAGAGGGAAGGCAAGCGGGGAAGCGTGTTTGCTCTGCAGTACAGTAGCCCCCAGAAGCTTGTTTTGCATGTGTGCATGCACGCGGGAGAGTGTAATGGCCGGCTGTTATTGTTGGCTGAGTGGGAGCGATCATAGGGATGCACAACAGCCTATGAAGGGCAAACCTGGGGATACTGCGCGTGACATTGGACGTCTGTGGGTGAGTAATGATCAGAGCGCTGTGTGACAGCCCTGGTCTTAGCAGCAACAATGGCACATTGTTCACTGAGCTAAACTGCCCAGGTCCAAATCCTACCCACTTCTTCATTAGCGAAGCCCTCACATTTACCCATGAAGCAGCAGGAATGTTTCTGAGGGTGCTAAAAACACAGTGTGTTCACCAGTGGTTTATAAAAGTGCATGTCTGGGTATTTTTACTTGTTATACCACAGTATTTTTTTTTATGCTTATGGGCCAAACAAAGTGATTTGTTCGTCTTTCATCCTCCCGAGCTTAAGCAGGTTCAAACTAAGGCCACCTCAGCTCAAATATTCAGTGGAATAACCTTCAATTGAGGCACAATCCCAAAGAATTGGAACAGGGGATTTCCAGTTAATGACCATTTGTCTGTTAACAACATGAGACAATTTACTTGCTGTAGAGAGTCTGTAATGACAGGAGAGGACACAAGAGACCAGAAGCAGACAACTGAAACAGAGTACTGCTGAAAAGGAGAAGGTAGATGTGGCTTGTAAATAAAAGTTAGTGAAGGAAAGATTAACTTTAGTTTCTAAGCAAAGAGATCCCTTTCAGAGATCACAATCACTGGCGTTATTGTCTTACAGCACTAAAAAAGCTTCCCTATCCTGATAGCACCCATCACCAACATAGTTTATTGATATGCATACAGTTCTACGCATATTTCATTTCATTCATTCCTAAGCACTGACGTCTTTCAAACCATAAATTAAATCATCAGTTTAGCACAATGTAATTTTCAAAGCTCTAACAGTGAGCTTTGAAAATTACGTTACAGCTGTTCCCACCATTTTTGAAGTACATGGAGAAAAGAACATGGGTTGTTACTCCCAGTCCTAATTGTAGTCTCTATGCAATTGTTTAATTTTTGCATTTTTTCTAAATAAGTCAATTTACTGAATGAATTTGTATCCTTTTTCAGTGTGAAACTATTTTGTTCTTAAAAGATTGCAGTTTTTTCCCATGCTACTGTAATTTGAGATTATGAAGTTTCACTGCATTAAATTAAAATGTGTAATTACAGTATCAATGTATACATTAATACATTATCACAATCACAAGGACTGCTTGGTTTTGAGAGATTCAAAAGGCCAAAAAATATGGGCTAATCCTGCTTATTTTGTAACATATTTTTAGAGAATCAAACCTTTATCTGAAAGCACCAAACTGTTTTGGCAACACAGTTTAATATCAGCTCTATCCTTAATGACAGTTTTGTGTTGTGCAGCATCATGGTAACCAACCATGTTTTTTGTTTTATTTTTGCTCTTTTTTTTTTTTTTTTAAATCTCGTCAATTTATAAACATGTCAGCTCTGCAGGTAGCACACCAACAAATTCCCCTCTAGAGGCAACATAATTTCATTTTGTTTGGAATAAATAAACCTTTGTCCCTCAGACTGATTATGCTCCCCCTCCGAATCTTTTCAGCTTGACTCCCACTTTGATGAAACAGTGCCCTGCTTAATCATGCTGTTGATTCATATCCGGTGGCCCACAGAAAGGAGGGGGAGAGGCAAAGGCTTCACTGTGGCTGCTTAAATCAGCGAAGCCTCTGCTTGCATCCAGCACGGCTAAAAGCGAGAATGGACAGACAACAGCAATTCTTGTTTTTGCTGTCATGAATAAGTTATATCAACCTCCAATTTTTGAGTGAGTACGAAAAGCTAATTACCATATTTTCCATTAATAGGAAGGGAAAAGTTAGAGTGAAGTTTTTCAAACTGCAGTAAATTCAGTAATTATAGTGCCAGTTCTTGTTATTCTGGTTTAGTAAGTCAGGCAACTCACAATGAACAGTATTCACCGGATTTATTAGCACTCAGAGAACTCTGGTTGTAAGCTGATAAAGGAGTAAGCTGAGCTTGTTTGGCATTCGTGGGCTAAAGACAGATTTTTAATGGTAATAGGACGCATTTATTTGAACTCAAAGCCTGGCTTTGTGCCTGCTATTGGAAAAGTTAAGACAAACAATAAAAATGCAGCCAGGACTAGTGCTGGTTTGTAATTGCAGCCATAAGCTTGTATACAATGATATCAAACAGACCACAGCTGGAGCCAAAATAAACCACTGCATTCATGAAACTTATTCATTAGGAGTGTTTTTTTTATTAACACTGTTTGTGTACAATAATCTGCATTAGAAAAAAAATGTCTTGCTTTGCAATACGGGATCAAACACGCTCTCTAAGGTTTCATGCAATAAATCTTCCTTACTGCTCACTGTGCTGCATAAAGACAAAGGAAAAGGACAAGGAAATACACGAGAAATTGCACGCGACTATGAACTTAACATGACTTCCCTTTCAGAGCAACAGAAGTGGGCTGGCAGTGCTCTAGGAACCAAGGGATTTTGTACACTAACCCCTGCATCGATCCAGATCAGGGAACTGGCAGAAAGCGGTGGGCGTTGGAAGCCGAGTCTCTTTGATCAAACAGTGGTCATGACTTCTTCAAGAAGCAGCAATCTTCTGCTGAAGTCTCCAAACACTGTGGAAATCCCACGTGGGGTTTTGTCTGAGTATGTCAATTACAGTGTGTACATAGAGAAACCCGAGAGCAGGAAATGCCAGTAACTGCAACAGTCTGACCCAAAGTAGGCTCAAGGAAAAGACTTTTTCCAGTAGGTTTCTCTTTGATATCAATTGAAAACATAGCCAGTTTACATTTTGTGTGTGTAACGTTATGGAACTAGAAGAAAGAATTATTCAATCTAGATCTACAAATGCCTTTCAAACTGACATGGGTATAAAAAGTCAATTTGACAGATAATTATATAATGCTAGCATCTGTGATATTAAAATATAACATCATATTTCTTCAAAGTCAGGACTGTCCCTCAAAGAGCTATCCAGTTAATCAATATAGAGAAAATCAAACCTGTTATGCATGAGGCTCTTATTTTGAAGAAAGAAAGGAAGCAGCCTAGAGATATAGTCTTTCCTGGAGGCTGGCTGGCAACCTTGTTACATAATAACAAGGTTCTATTGTGGGTCTTAGAAAAGCAGCACAGCAAGACATTTTTGACATTATTTTTCAAAAACATCAGAAAAGCCGACGCTCCAGCTCCAGAAGGTCTCTATTTTCTGTGCCAAGAAGGATCCGTTTCTCAGTTCCTCAAATATGTCACGTGGCTGTACGCTGAAAGCTGATTCAAACCCAGATTTAAAAGTTAAATTAAAATCGTTCCCTCTCTCTCTCTTTTTTTTTTATCTTCCTCCTCCTCTGCTCCCCACAAGTAAACACACTAATCTGCACACTTTGCTGCCTTCTTTCTTGGGCTCTTAATTAAAATGCGAGCACTTCTCCTTCAGGCCGTTACAAATACTTGATGCGCAGGATTACCGGCGGTGAAGTCAGACATAATTTGTTTTTAATAAAACATCGCAGGGATTAAGTCGGAGAGTTTACTGAGATTTGGCTCCAAGGAACCAAATGTCTTGTAAATTCTGAGCACAAACAAGCCAACAAAAGCTTTGGCATATTTAACAGGCATTTAATTGCTCTTAATGTTGAACAAATGATTGTAATAAGAGGGATTTCTTACATAAATCTGTCTGCTGCTGTATGCAGAGGACAACAACAGACTTACCTGTATATTTGTGTTTGTTTATTTTTAATTTAGGGTGAAATGGCTGGGCACAATGTTGGGAAGAAGTCATATTAATTTGTTGACTTAATTAGGAGTTTTATGGGTTTCCACAGAGGAGAATGCATAAAACGACAGTGTCATCACTAATTCAACATGGCAGGCCTGCAGAACACCATCTGCTGCCCAAGAAACTGTTAATAAAGTCACAATTATCTTTTTGTAAGCTGTTTATTGAGAATAAAATTTGCAAATGAATTAGCTGCAAGTCGACCCTATGGTTTAAGAAAGTGAAGGAGTAGGGACTAAAAAGTCCAAATCACCAATAGCAGAAGAAAGGCCATTTCATTTCACAATGTTGTGGCGTTAATGATAATTTTGGGTTTCTATGCTGACATTTTTTTAATGAGGCTGCACATAAAACCGTAGCCCCTCTGCTCTCATCACAACAAACAAGATGAAATGAATGAGTAAATATTCACACTCTGTAATTGCACAGTATGTTAACAGCTGGCAATCAAAACATGTCAGGAAAATAAAAGATTTAAATGTTGACATGTTTCCCGATTCAAGGAGTCCATCTCTATTTTCTACCTAACAAGATCTGGTGGCTGCCCAATTAGTCGATTCACATAAATTACACACCATGAACTGATGAGGTCCTAAAATCTTCCAAACAATAGGAGTTCCCCTAAATGTTACTGACACAAACATTCAAACAGGCAATGCATCAAGATTTAATTCAGAAACTGCATCGGAAATGTGATTAGCTCCTAGTGATCACAACCGCTCAACTAACATACACATGTCTGACATACATGTGCCTAGAAATTACAATAGATTGAGTAACCTTAACATACCTAATATTGATCTTGCTCAGAAACACATTAATTCACAATGCTTTATTATATAAGCCCTCAATACTTTCCAGTTACCACATGTGCAACCAAGAGAGACAAAAAAATAATAATAATAAAAAATCTGGTGACTGCCAGAGAACTCCACACATATCCCACTTGCTTCGTTTCCTGCATGTAATTTCCTCAGTGAGATAAAATATATCTTGCTCAATACAGATATATTTTACATACACAGACATAGAGTTAAGAGTCCCTTCATGAGTAAAAACAAAACTTAAAGTGTAAGGGTTTTTAACACAGTAAAATGGGAAATTGGTGACACAGCTTGCCAAATTAGCCACTTTAGCTCGATTTATTTCCCATTTAAGCAAAAACAGACAGCGTCCCAGCAAAAAGAGATCTACACACACTTTAGACAAAAGGTAAGGTAGTTAAGAATGTTAAAAGGCATAAAATAAGCAAAATAAAAAGGGTTTTGTCAGGATTCTTTATAATATCATCCATGAATATTTGATCTTTATGCCAAAAAGAGTTTTATTTGTTTACACATTTTAAAGCTCAATCGCAGGGTCTCGAGCAGTGTTGCGAGGTGTTGACGTGAAAAAAAGAACAGCAGCAATCACCCCTGGTCTCCTGGGTTTTTGTAATGAAATGTGCACGCCTGCCTATGCATAACCAGATTTGCAGAAAGCAAGTAGCACAAATTAGGCATGCCCATCGCTCAGACAGCAGTACCTCCTAAGTGGCATTTGGAAAATTACCTCATACGTTTTATTTGCAGGCATGCTTTGTTCACAGAGCGGTAATTGACAGTGGTGTAATGAAATTGCAAGCAGAATCGCTGAATGTGTTTTTAAAGTCAATAACACGAAATGTAATGCCCCACTGAGCAAGGGTTTGGGAATACAATTATGATCAATTTGAGTGCTGGGGGCGGCCATTTTGAATCAGCCTCATACAGAGACAATGGGTGACTCTCGCTCGGTAAGCTCATAAAATAACTTCATCTGTGTTTGTGCTTATGGGGAGATTGAGCGCAGACAAAGCAGCTGCATGCTGTGTAACTGCCTCACCTCTGGGCAATTTTAAAAGCATTTGAGTATCTGAATGCAGCAAAACAAATTTCCCTCCTGTCTGATAGACTGCAGGTACACAACTGCTTGAACTGCTGAGGAGGACTATGTAAACAGCCGTCTCTCTTGACATTTACATTACATTACTTCCATTTTAGCCGACGCAGTTATTCAATGTGACCTATGAGTGGAGAACACATTATCGGGCCTTGTCAGGTTCGTTACTGAATTTATGTCAGTTTATCTATAAAGCACCCATTTGCTACAAAAGTCTTCCTGAGTCCACTATGTGGAGCTAATAAACACATTCAATTTGAATGTAATTCAGGTTAAGTAAATAAGAATTATCATGGGTACATAGTAAAAATGTAATAGTTGTATTAAATCTAACTAAATCAAACAGTAAAAGTCAATGTTATGGTGGACTTTATCTAAACTTCCCCTTCTTAGAATAGAGACAATATCACTCAATAAGAAAAGCTTGAGTAAACACCGATAGGTCTGTACTCTGGCCATGAGCTGAGCTTCTGTTAGACAGAATTTCAATTCAGTTTCAGGTAACTTTAAATGGTACCAATTCACAATCAGTACTGACAGTGTGTTGCTTAAAAGAACAAATTTTCAGGGCAGAAATATATTTTACCAACACACAATTTGAGAAACTTTTTAAAGGTAATCAACCAAACACACAATTTCAATATTAACATACAACATTTTAACAGTCTGTTGCTCTAAAATAATGTTTTGGTAATGTTCAAACGTCCTGCTCATAATATTTCAGAGAAATGCTTGCATATATTCCTCAGTCTGAACCACTCGCAAGGGAAAAGGTAGTACCTATAGTGGGAGCGTAGTATGCTGGTATCTGATAATGGATAAAGCTCTCACTTAAGCAGAGGGACCATCCGTATCAGACTGGTCAGACGACATGATCAGATTGTACGCTTGTTGGACGGCTGAGAGCAGAGTGAATGGAGACAGCACCAAGTTGTTTTTCTCATTAGACACTATCAGGTAGTATCAGCTGACAGAACAACACGATGGCTCTGAAACCTCCAGTCTCCAGATGGCTGGGTCTCCCAGAGGTGCCTGTCATGAACCCTCTGACCTCATCACAACGGTCACCGGAGCTTTGTTTATCAGATGCCTCGCCTGTTCACAATAAGGCAGTGAGAGGATGTGGCCCCATATCGTCTGTTCTTTATCAGGACAGACAATCTGGTGTAAGTGTACCAGACAACAAGAAAAATTGCTGATTGGCTCCAACAGCATGCGGGCGTTCAGTGGAACTGTTCTGCAAAAGGTATTCCTTGATGTTAGCTTTTGTCGTGACACTACTTTTCCAAAGTGAGCAACAAAGGCATTGGATAACTGCAAGAGATCAGCAAAGAGATGTATTGTAATGCCTCCATAAAATAAATAATAAAAGAATGGATGAAATGTAAAAGTGTGAAGCAGTAAAAAAAGTTGTGGTCTCAACCTCAAGTATTGTCTAACTAAAAGCTTTCAAACTCATGCATGATCAGTAGAGTAAGCAAAATGAATTACTCAATAGGACATTTTGTCTTGTTTGGAACATGACTTTTAATTCCGAGGAGTCATCAATATTGCAAAACTCTTATCTTGCTAAACTGCTGAGTCTGCAGAGCCAACAACGCTAAGCAATAGTAACCAGCATTTGACTGAAAAGGAGTACAAATAAAATGTCAGCCGGACTGATGGAAAATGTAAAGGGACAGTGTTTAAGGTCACAAACACCAGCAATTTCAACAAGTCATGGGCTTCAGTTCAACATTTTAAGACACTTTTTTTTGTATTTAAATTTGCATCTGTTTATACAGAAAATTAAGGAAACCATTGAAGATTTTTAGGATTAGTCAAATTGCAATTACCAATACTACACTGGATTATATGGAAAATACAGCTGATGGTGTGCGTAATATACTACTATTCTATCATTCCTTTACCCAGAGTGAACAAAAAACATGGGGTTTATCAATATATGTTTCCACATTGTATTTAGACGTGGAATACATTTTTGGACTGTTTGGAGACTATGGCATCACCAATAATAATCAGAAAATATGTGGATTAAAATATATAGCATGCAGCTGTTTTTATATCTGGCTATTAAATTATTTTTAAAAAACACTTCCAATTGACATCCAGCTCTGATGTCAATTGGAGCAAAACATATTGTAAAGATAACAATATCTATTTGCATTTAATTTAGTAGTTCAGATTTACTGAAAAGCACTATATTCACTATTCTAAACTGTATCAAATGGAGCTAAATTTCTTAACAAGGTAGAAGAAAGATACAGAAGTACATCTCTGTTTATAGGATAAAGGATTGTTAAGTCAAAATTCATTACAACTTGTTGTTTCCTTATTAGATATCTTTACTCTAATTGGCATTAAATGACCCACTGATTATGACTTATAATAAAACAACATTTTATATAGCTAGATGCTAATTGGCTAATTTGATATGAAGTTAAGTGGGATCAAAATAAAATAATTAAGAGTCAAAATTAAAATGAGGATAAAAGAATATTATACATATTATAAGCAGTCAATGTATTTAATATACATATCAGAGCTACTGTTTATTCATGAGACATAAAAATGCTGTCCCCTATAAGTTCAGACGATCTGTGTTAATCAGTAACTCATTTTGTTTTCAAAGATCTGAATGGCGACTGTTTGAAGACATTGAAGATCTATGTCTACACCTTTCAGCAAGATAATTTAGTTTTAAACTATATCTAATTTGTAACTGAGCCAAAATCAAGAGCAGGCATAATTCAAGCTACCATTTATCCCAGTTTTAATCACTTTTCGTCCCAGACGCCATCAAATGTCTTGCAGTCTTTGTAAAACTTCAGAAACACCATCCCTCAGTCTTCCGTGTCAGCAGTTAATTAGCCATTGATGCGCACAGTCTGCCCAGAGAAAGATGAGCTCATATCAAAGAAGCAGTCCCACAAAATGGCTACTTTAATCCTCCAACTGCTACAGCCTGTCGAATTTGATACTACAAAGAATCAATCTACCATCTTTCAGGCGTTCACCAGAATGCATTGATATGATTTTAAAACACCGATATCTGGGTTTTCATGCTAAACATAATTTCCCAGATATTTTAGGATAACATATACATGGATGGAGACAGCTTAAAGTACTGAAAAACCATAAAAAATACACCTGTTTTATTTTTATTTTTTAATAATAATAATAATAATTCAAGGTATCTTTCAACTGAGATGATGACCCTTCTTTATAATTTCTAATTACTTTTTCATCCTGTTTTAATGTTTTGTTGTATTTAATGTTTAGTAATCTGGTTAAAGTTGCTTAAAATATTCCAGACCCAACGTTTCCTTGTGAGCTGTAACAAATTTTGACATACAGTGAACTTTGGGTGTCTAGTCTGACTAATGATGAGTTTGAATTGTCTGGAAAGTTGCAACTCAGATTTCATTAATCACAATAAAGAAACAAGCTGAATATAATGTTTTATATTTTGCGATGGTGAAGGTCTAAATGTTTAAATGAAGTGCATGTAATGAAATCTCAAATCCTGTCCTATCTTAATGACTGACCATTTCAGGATGAAGGTCCAATGGTCTATATACAATTATTAAGTGTTAAACACTTTATTTAAATATTTACCAGCCTAATTAATTAAACAAAATGGATTTCACTGTCCTGCAACTGAAGCTACAAAGCATTTGACCTGCAGAGGTTACTGAATCTTCATCAGGACAGAGCGTAAGTATAGTTCAGCCTAATTAACATCATTGTTGGGTCAATTCCACAACATATGTAGAGCCCTTGTGTAAATTTGGTAGAAGTGTAGCTCTGTGTTTTATAGGCGGCGTCTCCAAGTTCCAATCCTGATGCCACAAATTTTTCAACATGCCTCAAAAGTAGCAGGCTGTTTGAGTTGGAAATGGTTTTACATAAGCTACAGCATCAGGCACATAGCGAGGTAATAATGGAAAGCTATTTACTTTGAGTCATTTATCTCTGTATGCCAAAGATAAATGACTGATGCACAACAGTTATGGAGGTGTTAAGAACTATCAGAAGTACAAACAAAAATATTTGAGACTTTGAATACATTTCATATAAGCCACGGCCGTTTTGGACATTTAGTTCTCGGTGACGCAGACACTCTCAACAAACTGAATGCCACAGTACACTCTTCTTCAGCTCTCCTGATCTCAGCTCCTGATCAGCTCTTCAGCTCTCCCTTATTTTTATTATACTTGTGGTTGTTTTTTTTTTAATCTCTGCTGATTTATGGTTCTTTATTTCTCTACCCAGACCTTTTTTATAAAAAGGGTGCAATCACACAGCAACCATTTTTTTTAATCTCTCAATATTTTGGTTTGGTAATTTAGGCTAGAACTGAAAATTTTTTTTTTCTTTATTCATTTTGGTAAGACCTAGCCAAATAATTGAACAAAACAAGAGAGCAGAAATCATCATAATTAAGTTGTTTTTATGCACAAAAGAACTCAATTTTACTTTCTTTGTTGCTTAATTTTGTATTCTTCTCTTTGATAAAACATTTCCAGCTATGCTTTCTGGTGGTGAGGAGAGTTTGAAGTCGACCAGTGGCTCTCACATTCTGACTCACCATGCCAGGTGTGATAGCAGCACCTTGAAAGGTGGACAGGTCAGGTGATTTCACAGCTTGATGGTTTGATGCACAGATGCCAAAAATTGACATGTGTAGTTTCTACAGCAGTGGTGATACTTAAAAATATGACATAGCCTAGGAAGATGCCCTGTCATAGCGCGGTGGTTTTTCAATAGAAAATGTCCAACATACATTTTATGTGTCTGACTGTCTCACATATAAAGAGATGCCAAGTGTCATGATTGGGGACAGTTATTCAAAGAAGTACAAAGGACACGCGTTTGATTTTTATGCGCAGCTGCAATGCATAGAATAAGGGAAACCACTCTCATAGTGTAGGCTTCCGGTTGCTAACTTATGTTTGATATAATTTTTAAATGGCCAAAATGAAGACTATCATCTTTTTTTTTCTAAAAGGAGCATGTTTACAGCAACCTCTACAACTCATTGACACGTATCTCATGCAAGCCTTTTATAAAATGTTAAATATTTTTAAAAAATTATTGCAAATGGGTACAATGGCCAAGTGAATAGATGTGTGGGGAAATGTCTGGATTACAGAAGCAACATTAGGCTTAAAACAGAAAAGATAAAGACTGCTCTATACTTCCACTGAGTTTTGAAAAGGTTCTGAAGCTGAACAACTCTCAGGTAATTACTGTTTGGCAGTCAGGCTACAGAGGCAGTGATGATTTGCTCCAAGGTCTATTGGCTGGATGTCAGGGTTGTTGGCGAGAGGTTTTTGATATTCTGAACATTATCAATGACAGCGTGTTACTCTGGATTAATATCTTGGCTTTTAATGGCCATTGCTATTATGATCCAGAGTTATAATCCATTCCTCTTCTGTTCTAGATGTTCAATTTCTCACTTTCTGAAAATGTGGCTGGATCAACTGGTAGTTTATGAACAGTCTAATCTAACCTTAGAATTAATTTTCCCAGTCAACATCTTGCAACAGCTCTTAGTCAAATAGTACTAAATGTTACTACAGACTCTTTGCTTGCTTTAGCTCAAAAATGGAGCAGCAGCAGCAATACATCTTTTTATACTCAAGTATTCATTAAACATGCAAGTTACTAATTCTTTTCAACAATAATTTTTGATCTCCAGCTTCAAGCCTTTTCAGGCATCACTCAGGCCCCCAGCGCTGTTCTAACAACACCTATGCTTTGATCATTTTTCAGCCCATCAGCTGTCAGCATTTTTTATTTTCTAATTTCTAAAGACCCGGTGCCCTCTTGAGGACTCAGCCCGTCTTCTTCTCAGTTAAGCTTTCATCCACATGCATCATTTACTATGGCAAAGGGTGAAAGACCATTGAAAGTTCAGTCAAAACGAGCAGTCGCTCCTTCAGCAGCTTTGCTTTCATGCAGCACAGTGCATGTTGCTGGTCAGCAGGTGTCTGAGTGAGTCCAAGGCAGCAGGCTGGTTTCAACATCAAAGTGCAGGTTAAGTGTGATAAGTGGAATTAGCATATGCCAGGGGGAAGATAATGACTAAAAATGACTTTCCGTCTCCCTTACACAAAGAGAAACAGGTACAGGGGCACAGCTGCTGCGGAAGATTAATGGTGCTGCCAGATGCAGAGACTGTGGAGAGGGGTGACCAGCCAATGGTCCTCTTCACTAAGCTGGGAGAGGACAAAGCAGCCATCAGAGAAGCATGGGACAGGCACAAGCAGAGGTGCTTCTTCATCATTGCATGAGGAGTGCATGATTACATGGTAACAATGAACAAACACTGCCAGACCTGACAAGAAGTTCTAATTATGGTATTTTTGACGGGCAATAACACCTCAAAAAGTATGGCTAAACCTCACCAATACATGCAAAAGTCCTGCAGTTATTACAGAAAGTATTTACACCCGTTGGACACCTAAACATTTGTCAGGTTGCAACCACAAAGCACAATGTGATATATAATCTAGTGGAACAAATTGCCTTTTGAGGTCACCTAATTTGTGGATAGAACATGATTGCTTTCATGCAGGTTCTCTGGTAAGGAGAGACCAGAAGTAAACTTTTTGGCCTCCGTGCAAAGTGATGGAAAAATATGGCTGCATATCACACTAGACGCATTGTACTCACAGTTACACATCGTTTTTGGAATGCTTTTCTACAGCCAATCACAGTAGATAAAGAGATTAAACTGAGATAAATACAAGAAATCCTGAAAGAATACAAGTCAGAGTGCCAAAAACTTAAAACTGATGAGGAAGTTCACCTTCTAGTAGAACAATAAACCTTCACATACATCCAGAGCTACAGTGAAATTTAAAGATTAGAGTATTGTTATATGTTAGAACAGCCTAGTCAGTGTCCTGCTGCTTTGTATTGGTCTATTGCGCAGCATTCAAGAAGATGTTTGTGAATATTTATAAATCAGTGGAAAGTTCAAGCAAAAAATAAATAAATAAATAAAGCTAAAAAAGACTAGAAACCATGTGATCACATTTAGGAAAAGAAAGAATGAAAACTGATAGAAACCCAGGACAGCAGGGCCCTCTTTTTCTCCGAAGTCACCACTGACTCACGGCTGGGTCACCCGAGCAAACTCGGTGCCATCAGTGCAGAGCGGGAGCGTCGATACCACAATCTGTTTTTCCATTTTCTCCCTTATCAAGGTTAAACAGAACAAATCAATCAATCATCTTAGCTGGTGTGAATGAAGCGAACGAAGGGGGGAAAAGCACCCTTAATGTCCGAAAATAAAGGTTATAAATAACACAGTGACCGAAATCCAACACTCGCGATACCATTTCCACAAAAAGGCAATTAACTCGGGTGCAGAGGAGAAAAGAAGAGTAACCTGAAACAAATGCCTTCTGAAAGCCCTTCTGCCCAATCTCAGATACGGGGACACCGGTTCCTTGTTCTGAGCATAGAGAGAGTTTCAATTACATGGAGTTTGCCCTTGGTTGGGCTATTTCAATATTTTATGTTGATACATTACCACTGCACCACGCCTTCATTCATTCTCATTCAGGGGAAGGCGCTTTGACCAAAAATAGACTCCCTATCAAGCAGCGTTCGGTGTTATATTATTGTGTCGGTCTCGAAAGAAAATAGATCATAGAGGGGACTGACTGCCTAATACATAAATGAGAAATGCACAATTACTTTTCGCATGGATTCCTGCCGAGCTAAGAGTCGCACTGAGATTGCTCTCACATAGCGTAAGCAATATCAGCAACACGTCTTGTGAATGTTAGCATGTAATTGGTTCAACCAAATTCATGCAGTGATATATTAAAGGGGGTGTTTTTTCCTCTTCATTTTGCATAACACAGGGTTACTGACACAATGTGTTCTCCCCCATAAAAGCAGATAATAGGGAAAGGCATTTACAGTACACCGGGGACAGCTTTGAATGGATCTGACATCATGTGACAATAGAGGTGCACCCGAGAGGTCAGCACACACCTGTGTCGAATACAACTTCCCCTGACAATGTGACATTTTCATGCACATGCCATTTGACAAGCAGTGACAGATATGTGAGTGCAAGCATCTTCTGACCTTTATATCACACTCAGAGACTTGCTTCAAAAATTTCGTCGGTAGTGCCCGGAATTGTCTTTGAGTGAAAGACAGAGCGTAGCTTTATGCAATGCCTATCAAAAATGTTCATATCTTTCATGCATTTCTACATTTTGACAAATACAAACTAAAAATTCCCTTTGAGATGTAAGAGACAGGCCAACAGAAGCTACTAAATAATTTCCTCGGCTTTCATTTTCTTTCACAAATAAGAATCTTACTTA
Source organism: Poeciliopsis retropinna (assembly GCA_010277075.1). Taxonomy (NCBI): domain Eukaryota; kingdom Metazoa; phylum Chordata; class Actinopteri; order Cyprinodontiformes; family Poeciliidae; genus Poeciliopsis; species Poeciliopsis retropinna. Next base: position 8,749,296 of record VMRM01000019.1, read on the forward strand.
TTATTTTATCCTATACTATGCATGTCCTAAATAAAGTTCAGACAGCTGGTTGCATTCAGAGGTCACCTCATTAGTAAATTAAGTCCACCTGAGTGTAATTATATCTTAGAGTAAACCGTTTGTCTGTTTTAACATATTGCTACTTTTCATATCTGTTTAAAACAGACTCCTCTTAAAAATTAGACCAGTTTGTCTCAGCGAGACACACCTGTTCAACTAGCTTTAAACAGAAATATAAACAACGTCATGAAGGTCACAAAACACAGCTAACAGGTCAGGAAGACAGTTTTGGAGTAGCTTGAAGAAGGGTAATACTATATTTTGAACCTATCACAGAGCATTAACCAATCTATCATCTAGAAATGGAAAATATACGGCACAACTGTAAACATATCAAGACATGACCGTCTACCTAAACTCACAGGCCAGGCAAGTAGAGCCATGACCAGAGAAGGAGCCAAGCGGTGCAGTGGGAAGCTGAATAATCAGAGATCAAACCAAAATGTAATCAAAAATATAGGCTGATTCTTGAAAATGAATGTTTACAGCTAGACTGTCTAAGCTATTTTGTAAAGTTTGGCCAAAGCATTTTGAGTTTTTAGATTTCTAGGAGAAACATTCCAAAAGTTGTAATTATAACAGTTCTACCAACTATCGGCTCAGAGGGGCTTACAGTAAATAGTGATTAGTGTTCCCTGTCACTTCACAATTTTACACTACTTTATGTCGGTGCTTCATGTAACATTTCACAAAGCTTGTGGTTGTGGCATGAGAAAATCTGAAAAGGTGCAAGGAAATATGAATACTTTTGCAAGAGACTGCATGTCCCCATTTTTCTTTTTTGTTCAGATTTCATTAGGCTCTTTGGCATGAATGCAACAAAACTCATTGGCTGTCAGTGTTTATTGGGCAATGATGACCAAGGAGTTGTGGCACACAAGCATCAAGCTTCGTTTTTATATCCAGTTTATAGCACAGCTGTTTCTGCTGGGGCAACACAGTGTGTGTAATTATGGCGAAGATGCTCAAATTAAGATCGGGAACTCGTGAAAAGCAAATAAAAGATGACGGTCTGGAGTCACTCTCGGAGTGCCCGAGACGTGGGGGTGAAGGTCGTGGTGCCTTTTAGAAAGTTTTCACGAGAAGTCCAAACTTAAAGGCGTCATTATTCATCCCTAAAAAGTTTGTGGCTCGTGACAGCAATTGGCTCATTAAAAATATTACAAGGCCCCCCTCCCACGCTAACATCTTGCTCACGAGCAAGGCGACCTCTAGAAACATTATTTGAGCTTGTGGCAGGTCCACTGGAGTGCCACTCTAATCATTGTAATGCATCTCTGTTCTTTTAATTAAGGGATAATGTCCAATTTCATGACGTTTATGAGGTTATAACATCCATTAGCCTGCAACAGATGCTGTGGCTGAATAGCTAACTAGCCTCGAGCTGGGCCACACGGGTCCTCCTCCAGGCCAGAAAGTCAACGTCCAGCACTTAATGGGTGTAAGATATTCCCTCTTCACTTCCCTTCTCTTCCTCCGATTTGAATACTTTATTTTTCTCATACTTTTGTCTCCCATTGTCTATGCATCTGTTTCTCACTGCTGCCCTACAGCAGAAATTAGAAAGAGATTTAAAGAGTATAGCTATTGAACTTTAAACAGCTTATAGCTATGGATCATAAAACTGGCATTTAAAATTTGTGATTGCAATTAAAAGCAAGTTATTCGCAATGAGAATGTCAAAAGCAGTTCTAATCATTTTTATTGTGCTGCTTAATTATTGCATTGCACTTTTTCCTCGTCGGAGCCAAATGCTTCCTCTGTGCATAATTTCAACCTTTAGCTTCTCTTTTCATGCTTATGCCAACAGCAAGATGAGCAGTCTGCTTGCTGGCCCCTCAATTCTAACAAAATGAATGTGCTTGAACCTTTCCAACACTCTATATTCTTTGGGCCTGCAGCCAGCCCTCCTCTCAGTGGTGACCTCAATTTTCTTATAAATACCTTTCCTACCCATCCCAGTGAAGGGTGAAGGACAAAGTCAACTAAATGCATCAAATTATTCTCCTGTGGCAACAAACTAAAAATCCTATATCTATTGTGAAAATTAGCATGTCTTCCATTAGAGTGGGTGGCAGATTTGTTTACTTTAAGCTTAAGTTTCTTTTAGCTAAAACCACTTTTTTTTTATGTGGGGTTCTGCAAGGTACTCACTAGTAATTAATGTTTCATTGATGGAGACAGTGGGTAGGACACAATTCAGCATTTGGAAAATACTGGACATTTCATGAACCAATGTAACCTTTACATAAGTGAGTAAAATTTATATGCAATTTATTTACTTTGCTAACCAAAACGAGACACACAATATAACTAAAATGACAATACAGTTTCATAATAAAAATCAGCAAAGTCTATAAAACCAAATAGGTTATCTACCAATTTGTTTAAATTCACCAAATGTGAGATATATTTTTCTTCACCAAATGCAGCTAGTAAAAGGGAAAATATTTTACCAATGCCTCAAAGCTGAATTGTAGTCACACTTTCAGAGGTTTAAGTTGAGAAAATGTATTAACTATAAATCTACCATCAGATAGTTGCAATGAAAGGCTCCTTCTAACCAAAGAACCGCGTGACTTGACTTTATTTGGTACATAAATCAAATTACAAATGTGTTAAGTTTTAAAAGAAAGAAATTACAAGAAAATATTAGCCTAAAACAAATATTTTTAAGGTGAAGGTTGTATATGACTACGTCTTTCTGTTTTCATGTCCCTATTTTGAGTATTTATTATTTTGAGTCTCTTCAGTAAAGAAAATCCCCACACATTCTCCAGAAATAGATTTCTTTGATCACAGTTCACTGCAGGTAGGACACTGATTTTTAACCAGCTGCTGTTAAATAGATAGGATACAGTTCAATGAAATTATGAAAACACCTAAATTCAAAGATATGTGTTGAGTATCTAAATCCACCATTCCATCCCAGCTTCTCTGTGAGGAAAACAGACCAGAGTTGGCAGAAATGGTGCCAGGTCTCAGGACCGGCCTTGGAGGACGGGGCGAGTGAGAGACCATGTTTCCCCAGGGCAGGGTGAGGGTCTGCTGGGCAGCTGTTTGGTAATTAGTGGCGTCCCTCATGTTTGCCCCCGGGCATCTGCTGGAGCAGCAGCTAACAGCACAAATGGGCTGAATAGAGCCCTCAGGATAAAGTTAAGTCAGAACCATTAGGCTTTATTTAAATCACACACACCTGCAGTTAAAACACACCTGGAAAAGTTATATTATAGATGTGACAATTACTGTCCCTTTGTCTTACAGTTAGATCCCAATTTTAGCCTTGAGGGATAATCTAGGAATATCTTTGCCTTCTGTTGTGGTTTTTGTACGAAGCTTCAATGCAAAGCCTGAGCATGCACTGATCATTGTCAGCCATAACACTAAACTTTACAAAGGAGTGGAGGAGAAAAAAAAACTGATCTTCCCTGGAGCCAAGACTCTCAGGAGGGCCTTAAAAATGTCATCTATGCACCATCAATACCTCCATATGGTTATGCTTTACAGTAAAACATGCTATAAGACAACAAAGCACTTTAGTTTTACTGCCCTCTCTGTGGCCCTGCCTCCGGCGTTCATACAGCAGTTAGTGTTTACTACACTTGGCTGGGTAATAACTCTGTTGTACGACAAACAAAACTCTAGCCCGTGGATATAACTCCAGTAAATCCTGTATTGGTCAATTCTCAGTACATTCATCTCAACTCATGTCTCCATCTCTTTCAATTTCAGCCTCTTTGAGCTTCTTGTACTTTCGTTATACATCATACCATAGATGCTTCTTATTAGTTTCTCCATGGTTGCCTGAAGCTGTTTTTCTCTGGAGTTCACCTCCCTTCCTCTAATTCTCTGGAAGGAGATTCCTCAGAGGGAAAGTTGATTACCTAGAACTTTCATACAATACTTTTTTATATGTTGTCACGTTAAAATCGCAGACTTGAATGCATTCATTTTGATTTTATGTCATCATCCAACACAAATTGGTGTGAAGTGTAAGGGAAACTGCAACATCCTTTAACATTATAAAGAAATAACAATCTGACAGGTGTGGTGAGCAACTATACTGATACCCCAAAATAAAACAATTAAGCGCAAACAATTACCTTCAGGAGTCATCTTGTCTTTATTGTGTTACTAAATAAAGGTATGCACATTTTTAAAGCACTGCATTTATTCTCATGAGTTCAAAATATAAAATAGTTAAGCTACCTGAACCAGGACAATGTAATTTTACATGAATAGAAGAGGGCCAAAGAGATTGCCAGAGCATTGAGACAAGAAGGGGTAGAACGTATAAGGCTAAAAACAAAATGCTGCCATTTTTGTCATGCAGCTGGGATAATGACAACTGCTTTCGGCAGTTCCACTCAATCTTTTAAAGCATTATGCATAAATATATAGAATTTTGAAGAACTTACATAAAGCATATAAAGAACAGTACAGTGTGAGCATGTATGTCTATATACAGCTATACGTGTCTCATAAACTGAAAGGCAGCTTGTGGCAGTTCAAGTTTCCTTTTCCAACTGGCCCTCTGTGAAAACCCAGGTTGGACACCACTGACATAAAACTATGGAATTTACAGTCTTGGATGATGAGAAAATCAATCAAGTAACCAATTTTGTCAAAAGGTGCTTCTAGTCTACTTTATTCGTAAGTCCTCCTATCCCATAATGCCATCCTCCACAGTGATCACTTGGCCTCAGCTCCACGTGCAGTGGAAGCCCAAAGTGTCCTTGGGTGAAGGGGGAAGAGGCAGAGGGGGGTTTCAAGGAACTAATGGTTAGAGCACTATGACTAATGGGGAAAAAAGCATGACAAAATAAGACAAATGGTTTGCACCAACTTCATTACCGAAGTGACAGCTTGACGGTCCTGCTGTATAATTTGGTATTTTTCATCTGTGACTCATTTGCCAAAGGAAAAAAATGACGACGGGAGCAGGGTCTAACTTTTTTTTTTTTTTTGAACCACATCAAATAGCCACTGATTTCATACCTGCCCAAGCTGCTAGAGTAGTTGTGAAAGTTTGAATTTTTTAAACATGTTGTGTGCTTTGAAATAGAAGCATACAGTGTGTGGAGCGAATTTTGGATTCGGAGGAGAGATGTAGTATTCAGATGCATCGGAGACTCGCTTCCAACATCAAACTACAAGGCAGATTGGCACCTACAGGCAAGCACTGGCAGACTGTTTACTTGCCAACTCTCTTTTTTTTCTATTATACATCTGTGGAGAAGTTCTCAGCAGAGGCAGAGAGCGCAATGGAAGAGCCCAATTGATGTAACGCATCCTTGTTAAACAGGAGAGGTAAAAATAAAAACATTTGTAAAAAAGCGAATCACTGCCAAATGAATCTACAGATAAAGAAATCAGTTTCATTGCATTCTTCAGCTTTTAATGGCTCCAGTTTGATACTGTGTTTTAACAACGGCTTCTCATTGGAGATTTGCGTTAAATAAAGCAGCATCTGCTCAATTTCGAACCATTTAATTTTGCATGAAAGGAAAGGTCATATCACACACTGTAATCTAAAGGCCCTCATGTCGCATATCGGAGTCTGCCCGTCTTTTGGGGTGCCATGCATTATTCAGCAAATACTCGCGAGCTCTTTAAGGGGAGTACTCCAGTTTACACCACAGTCTTTCATTTTGAGTTACACAAATTCCACTACGGTGTTGCAAAGGTGGGCTAAATAATTCACAATTTGCTTTCCCCTTTTTTCAAGTGGGAAGCGAAATGGGGGGAAAAAAAATAAAAACAAAAATCATGTGCTCCACTTCAAAGTCGCCAACTGTTGACGGAGAGGAGAAACAAATGTGTAAAAATAAAAATCGAACTCCATCTCTGAAAATTAACATAGAATCACTGAGAGCGTTTGAAGTTTTCTTTGAAGTGTCGGTTTTAGATTGATGCATTTTCTTGATGTGTTGTAGTCATCTACAAAGCCAACAGCTATTCCCAAGGGAACACTTATAGCTCAAAATTGCAAATACATTAGAATGCTTTCCATATTTTTATTTCAATCTTTTGGTCTGCGAAATGTATTCTACCTTCAGTGTTACAACGGTGAAAGTTCATGACTTTCTGCTTGCTGCATTACAACAAAGGACTCATTGCCTCTTCTGAGGGGAAGAATCTAGTCAAAATCACTGCAAAATAGCTAAGGTAGTGCTGCTGACTCCCACTTTTTAAACCTCGTTGCCCTTGTATGGCATACAAGGTAATGATAAAGTCCAAAAAACTAGAGTTCTTACCAGAAGATCCTAAGAGTATTGGTGAGTTAATTGAGTTTTAAAGAGTTACAGTGTAAATTTAGACCATGTATTATTAATAAAGTCTTGTGTGTTCTTGTACCCCATTGCATAAACTTTAATCAAACAATGGACTGAGACTTTTCCACTAGGAAATGCCTAACTGACCTAGATATGTTTAAGGAGAAAACATTTCTGACCTATGGCTAACCTATTCACATCCACAAAGAGGATTAAAGGAGTCAAATTTGTTTCCAGCTTAGTATGGTTTATAGATAAGAGATTTTTGGCTGAGTTTTCTTGGAAAAGAAACCCCATCTAGAAGAGCAGGTGTTTCAGCAAGTGCTGAGTTTGGAAAGTAAAATGTCACACTGACACAGACTGGCCAAATAAGTTCCAGCTGGATCAGGAAAAAGAAAAGATATGTTTTGAGAACAACTGTTTAGAGAATGTTGAAGTTCTGGGAAAGCTGGGTAACACTTACACGTTTTGCATATGGAGAGAATATTAAATGTTGCTTTTTCCTAGAGTCTGTTCAGATGTTTCTATTCATGGAAAGGCTCTAACTGCAAGTATATGTCTGTTTTAATTTAGTACACGATACACCAAAGATAAACAGGGAACCCTAAGTACATATTGAATATAAATATTTTATTTCAATTACGTTTTATGATCAGGATTTCTCTTGTGCTCTCTCTGCAGTTTTGTTCCGTTTGTCCAGTCTTCCCCCATTATTACATAGGAATATTAGGATAAGTAATGAGTAAAAATTGACTGTGGATCCATGTGAACATGCATGGATGCCTACATATGTAATAAAACGGGGAAGCAAAGTCAGACATAAGGAGAAAGGTCACAATGACCCCTCAAATTGTATTTGACGTTAACTTGCCAACATTCAGGATCTTGTCCAACATCTCAGAAAGCAACAGCCGCAGTGTTACTTTAAGTAGTCCCTTTGTGAATAACCACTTGTGAAGGCAGTTTAGTTCAGAAGGATATGACAGCCACTTTTAATGTGGAAGATTCAGCATCCCAGCTCCAGTTTACAGCAGACTTGTTACTGGAATGCTGTTTCTATGAGTGTCTTTAAAGGCAGAAATATAAAGCACTGCAGGCTGATGAGTTTTGAGCAGCCTGCTGGGATGATATAACCATGTGGGTTTGTGTGCTTTCCACCTGAGTAGTGCTATTTCATGCATTTTTTTTTTTACTGCCTTCTGCTTGATTGGCGGCCAGTGGTAGAGATACAGCACAGTTATGACAATCTGATCTTCTCCATGCCGGAATAGGGTCTGACTGATGAGACAGCGTTACGATGAATAGAATTTTAATTTCAGAGCAGACAGTGGCACATGGGATGAGCCGGACTAAAGACACTTCTGAGAGACGGGTTTAGAGTTTAAAAGTGCTATCTAATATTTAAGATTCAGTTTTGTCATCCAAAAAATGGAATAACTCAAAAAGTCAAACTGTAACATACTTTTTTATTTAAAACACCAGACAGAAAGACATCATTTCAGCAGTTGCTCCTCTTGTTTTGCTGAGAAAGCGTCATTTTCTTATTTATGAAGCTGTTGGCCCCCAATATTAGACCGGCAGCTTGTATAAAACTGTTGTAAATTTGGTCAAGCATGAACTAGAAGGAGATTCTCACACAGTACTAATCTTAAGTTAAAAGATTGCAACCTAACAGAACCACAGTATTTACATAAACATTTCAAACATAAATCAAGACTATATTTCTACCTGCTCTTTTAAAACAATAAAAGTAACAGTTATCTTCTGCTGCTAAAATGTAAAAAAAAAAAAAAAAAAAAAACAAACAACCTAATGTAATAATAGTATCTAACATTTATTTGATTTTTTTTAATACCAGTGACTTTCCTGTGTTTACTGCATAGAATATTGTAACTTTTTTTTTCCAACTTCACCTCTTTTAAGAGTCTAAATGTTCCTGGTAAAGGCTGAAGCTGATTTAGCTAATAAAATACAGTTTTAGCTAAAGCAGCTACAATGTTCCTTAAAATAGTTAATACTTGCTGTTTCTATGCTGTAAATGTGTACTTATAGCAATGTCAGCAGTGCTAGTTGAAAAGTTATCAGAAATAAGCAAGAAAAAGTAATGAAATCATTTAAAAATGCATGATGGTAAAAGAAAGAATTAAAATTACAGAACTATACATAATAAATAAGATAACTACTCCAAACTTGTAATGTATTCAAATCATAAAGAAGCTAAACATAACATCTTTGAGGTCTGTTTGTCCACCACGCCCTGTTTATTTATTTATCTGTTGTTACACTAACACAAAGTTTTGAAAATTACAATCAGATCCCAAAATCCCAAACCCTCACTCTGAGTTCATGTCTCGGTCACTCTCTGAAAAGGGCTTTAGTTGAGTGAAGTCTGGGTTTCTGGGTTTTTGGTTTTTTTTTTAAAGAGAAGGAAAACGAGTCACTGACCACATACTGCTCTGTCTGACCTCGTCGGCCAAATTGTGATACAAGTTAGGGAGGGGATAGAAATCTTTGAAGACAGAGCCACAGGGGAGAACATACACAGTTCCAATGTGTAAATATCTTTTTTGATTTTTCCCAGAGGGGATGAAGACTTTCGTCTATAACAGGACGGAAAGTTCAACAGGAAAGGCCAGAATTTCCATTATCACATCCAAGGAATGGGTCAGTATGAAGTAAATACTTTTTCTGCAAACAAAACGCACTTTTTGAACATCCTAAAAAGAACAAATGATGATGTAGTGATTGCACATTATGCTCCTTTGGACGGAAAATGGAAACACATTTTATGATGCATTTGATGCATTTTAAATAAAAAATAAAATATATCTGAGAAAGGTTAAGAATAACAACCTTAACATATTTGGCATTCAAAACTCTTCCACCTGGCTTCAGAGAATCCAGTTCTATTAAGACTGCGCCACACTTACTTTGTATTCATTTTACAATCTCGTAAAAGGAGACAGATGTTCCTTGTGCCACATTGATTCATACATTTATGACTCTGTTCTGCATGAGAACTTTAAGTCATTATCATCTTCCTGACCTGCTCCACTTTGGATAATTGCCACAGACACAAAGCTTTCCATTCTGTGCATTTCAGCCTGGCCGTCTCTTCCACATGACCGCTCAGACCCTTTTCCTGTCTACATTTCATAGATTGCTGTATTGTATAAACTCGTGATGAATTTCTGTCACAATATAGACATCATAAAAACATAACCATGACCTCACTGTGATTTAACATTGTATATGTAGGTTTCCATCTTGCTGTTAGAAGATGTAATTTGACAGATTCCACATAAGATAAGTGAATTCAATAGTTTGCTCTGTTTTATACAGGAAACGCTCCAAAGTGTTATAGTAATAGAAAAACCAGCCATCAAAAAAGAAATCAGAATTTACAGACAATTTAAAGCTCAGTGTGTGCTTGTCTGGTACCATGAAGCTAACGCCAACAGCATGGTCGCAGCACAAGCACAATAAGACAGTCCCTATTGTTTTATGTTGCTATTGCTAATGCTATGTAAGATTTACAGAAACTACAATGTTTTTGAAGCCCTCAACTATAACTTACAACTGACTTCTGCTCAGTATAGTACTTTGAGGCAAAACTCAATAGCAACCACTTTGAAATGTGGGTATCTGAATGCTATCAGCTGAACAGGTGAGTTGTTATGCTGAAGGTGCTGAAGTGAACCCAAAACAAATATTTGACAAACACAACACTTCAAAAATAAAGTTGGTTGTATGAAAATATCACAGAGCGGTAATTTAAGTGCTGGGTAAAATTGTAAAACATCAAGGTTAATATTGTGTGAAAATAAATTTCAACGACTGAAAATGTCCTTGGTTGTCATTAGCTAATGGCATGGAATTAGCTAATATTAATATTTAGCAAATATGCTGATATTAGTGTCTTTGCTCATAGTATTTTTAAGCATGTTAGCAAATGAAAGTACAGTAGATCCCCACTACTGGCAGCAGTTTGGGACCAAAATGACCTGAGATTAGCTGAAATCCACAAATACTTGAGACCCCCTCTGAAAATGCTTTTCACTGTCATGTTTAATAGTTCAAAAACAAAATATGCATTAACAGAAAAAATAATTTAAGTATTCTAGAAACAACAGTGTATTGTCTGGTACTTCAGCTCAATAATAACAAAGTCCTTAAAAAGTAACACTGCAGCATACGCAACACAAAACGAGGGGAACAATTTTTTATGTATTGCTTGTTTTATAATCTAGACAAGTGGACAATAGGGCAAGACAGAGAAGAAGCACGCTCTTTAATCACACTCCACATACAGCAGCATAGATCTATCAGTCCACAACAAAGGCAGGATTTGTGTATTGTTGTACAAACCACAGTCAGATGAAGAATCAGTGAGTCAGGCTAACACATCTCAGCTAATCAAACCTTTTTCCCTCCTGGCTTCATTAAAAATAACCAAAAACAAACCAAAAAAAATGGCTGCTGATTAGCGTGACTGTTCCACTAATCAGTTGGTAAACTAATTTCTGCAGCTGCAGTGTGCTATTAGATTTTCTACATTGTCCTTACAAGGTTCCTATAACCCTCAAATATGCAAAACATTGTCTATGATCAATTAGACAATAAATATTTAACAAATCATGTGTTTACCAAATTAATATTTTTCCAATTTTGGAATTTCCAATCAGAATTAAACAGAAAAGAAACTAAAACATCATTTTAATTGTTCAGGAACACAAATCCTCCAACAAGTGAACAAAATATTCCTAAGAGTAACATTTTAAATAATATTGAAACTTCAGACCAAGACAGACAATTTCTATCTCTATCACTCAATACAGTGCTGGCTGTAAATTGCATTTCTCTAGTCTTTGTTTTTCTTTATTCATCACTATTAAAGGCCTGTAATGGAAAAATTGGCAAGTCAATGAAATGCATTTACATCAATAATTAAAAGTAAGAGAAAAAACACTCCACTGATAGTGATAAAGAGGCTGCTTGGATAAGACCGTTTCCTTTTGCTGGTTAAGCACAGACAAACCTCAGCTGGACGGTGCATGTCTCTGCACTGAAGTGCTTTTAAAATCGCAATCCCTTGGTAAAGTAGCCACACATGCTTCCGTCCAACTCCAGTTTCTAATCCCTTGGTAAAAGTAGCCAAACATGCTTCCATCCAACTCGAGTTACCCCTGTGAGCTCGCCCTGATGACCAAGCACCATGCTGAACTAAGGGACTAAAGCACAAAGATGAATGAGGGGAAAATGCATTTATTATTGTTGGTAATCAGGTTTCAAAGACCCAATCTCTTCCCACTTGTGCCATTTAATCTAAAAAACAATACAATTCAATGACTGCTATTAGAACAGTCATTGAATTATATTACTACTACATTACCAGTGACACACAAGCCTTAAACTCTGGTAGCTTCTGTTACCTCTGCTACCTGTAAAATTATTTTACTGCATCCCACATTGATGCAGGGTTATTGTTTTGACGAAAACAACTTGTTGACCAACAATTGGGCCTCAACTGCAGAACATCAGTTACATTTTTAAGCTCCTACATTTTTTATGTTTTTAGAAAACCAAAACAATAATACTAATAAAAAAAAACAATAATACTAATAAAAAAAAATTATCTACATCTTCATGTACACAACTGTGTACATGAAGATGTAGATAATTCCAACAAAAACTGTATGCTCATAAAATTCAAAGAACTATCAGAGCTTTGGGTCAATTCCTATCTTTCGCATTTTGTGGTGATCATCTGGACCCAAATTGCTTTCTTGGGAACACAAGGACTGGAATGGTTAGCTCACCTGGACCTAAATTTACTTTCCCCTCGAGAAAGCAGCTTCTCATCTTGTTGTACCAAGAGCTCTATACGGTCTCTTACTGGGCAGCCAACCCAAAAAAGGTTTGGTTTAGTGAAATGGGATGTTTTCCTCTTAGCACAAACTGAACCTTGTTTACAGGTCAGCATGTACCCAAGTATTGTTATTGATCATGTCCATTCCTTTATGACCACACCGTACCAATTTATTACCAATATATTTGATGCATATTTGCATGTTGATTTCAATGACGCCACTTGACAAAATGTAATGTCTATTGCTTATTTCATAATTGGTTACTGTATTATGGTTTGATTGTACAAAGCACTTTGAACTGCATTGTTGAGTAAAGCTCAGATAATCTCCAAGTGATGTTTTGAGTTCACTGTAGACCAACGGTAAAGCTCTACCCAACAGAGAAAATTTTAGACTTGGTGGGAAATAAAATTTGGATCATGGATGTGTAGCTGACAACAGCAAATGTGTGTAAATCTTTAGTTTTATTTTTACCAGCAGATTATTTGTCAACAAGACAAAAACAACAAACACAGAAAAGGTTTTAGCCCCTATAAAATACTTGATTCCCATGGGATTGCCCATTTCTGTCCCAAATTACCATATAGTAACATTAAAAAGCCATTCAGGAATAATACATTTTCTCACACTTGGTATCACAAGGTGTAAACAAAACCATCCTCTGTGTCACAGCTGGTATCAAACCCCCTTCGCGAGGAATGTACAGTACAATCTATCTACTAGGACTTAGATGCATCTGAGCTCACAAAAACAAACAGACTCATTTCCTACTGAGGGAATACAAATTAACCTGAGATGCCATCAGCAATTAAGCCTAATTTCAATAACATTCAACATTTCTTATTCGTTGTGTGCTTTCCCATTAGTGTTATCAAGCGACGACAAATGTTTTCCTGCATGATAATGGCAAGCTGCCTCCTCTGTGTGTGGATAAATTGAGGGAAACATGCAGGAACTGATTAAGTTTTTGACCTACCTTGAGGAAGAACTGGGTTGATAGTTGCACACCTTACAAAACCACAAGTCCCACACGTTTCTTATCCAATAAAACACCAAAGAGGTATCCCCGAATGAGTATATTCAGCTAACCTTGAAGTTCCCCAAACCTCAGGATCAATCACTATTCAGAAACATGGCGCTGTTAATGATGTTATTGCACTGATTAAGTGACGTTGCTGTAAAGAGTTACATAGCATTAATATTCAGTAGTACTCCTTGTAGAATGGAGCAAAGCAGACATAATTAGAGTTGATGGGCTCCATAAGCAATAATATTGCCATGCATCAGCAATGTGCTCCTCTTGCAGCAACCTTGCATTTCCCCAGTGGGACCTCTCACCTTAACTGTTATAGGTAAAAGAGCATTTGGAAACACGACCGCTTCATTTACCATTGCAACAAAGACAGGATAAACATCTGGCATTACTCATCTCTTTAAAATTACTACAAGGCCCAAAACGATGAGCAAGAGAAACAGCAAATTTAACTTCTAAACATAGGCTTCTAGAAGCAGACAACCACGCAAACACAAATCAACCACGAGATATGAAGACAAAAATAGCCTCTCTGACATGTGCTGACACTGTTTTCATCCACCATCTGAGGTCCAGGTATTGACGCTGCTTACAACGACTTCCATTAGCTCTGGAGTATTTTGAGAGGAGTCGATTTTGGTCATGTCATACAGTTCAGTTTCACATTGAGGAATGACCCTGGGAACTTGCAGCTGTGCAAGGTTGGAGGGTGGATAATGGCTTTTATGCATGAAGCAATAAACATGTGCCTTTAGAAACCAGCCGGAACCTTTTACTGTGGCTGTGTGCTCTCAAATGACAGACACTCAACATTAAGCTTGGTCCGTAAGAGAGAGCCGCATCATGTGATTACATTAGCAATGTGTTCCTCAATGTGTAGTATGGCTCAATGAGGTGACGCGGGGATGGTAATCACAGTCTTTGTGTTGTACAATGAGGAGAAAACTGCCAGATCTCAGGTCACCTATCCAGTGTTGGTGAATCTGTTCATCCTAGAGGCACATTAAAGCCTTAAACTTTTCCTTTTCCAAGTTCACGGTGTGATACTGTTGAATGACAGCACCTGAGGATTTTTTTCCTACACCACAGTCTGCTTTTAGCTACACTGCAGAGATAAAACACCAAGCTCTGACCTATCTCTTGAGGGATGATATATTGACCTGAGCAAATATCTCCAGCAAGGTGGAGACACCCGGAAACTGATACAGCAGCATTCAGTATTTGAGCCAAGCTGAAGTCATAGCTTTAATAATAAACATATATCCCAAGACAAATTTGATTCTGAGTATCATATAAGGATGAAGAATGAAGTCGAGAATTTGACTTTCAGGTAGTGGTCATACTACACGCTAGATCAAAAAATAAAATGCCTGCCAGAGATCTAGGACATGATAGCAGTAGATATGCAGGTATTTTTTTATGTACAGTCCTAGCACTGCTTGGTGAATTAGCCAGTCATGTAGCAACAACTCTATGGATTTAGAGGCTTTGATTGAGTACAAACTCCTGATCTATTGGGGTTTCCATGCAAAACCACTTCTCAAGCTTAAAGAGAATGTTCTCCAGACAACAAAATATCTAGTGAGCAGCAGCTGTGTGGACAGAAATGTTGCTGACAATGCCTTTGTGACCACAGTGTTCCCATCATAGGATGGCTACTTCGTATGGAATAATGCAATATGTTACAAAGTTCAGATCATATCCAACTGGTTTCTTGAACACGACAGTGAGTTCACTGTGCCTCAGTGGCCCTAAGAGTCCCCAGATCTCAGAATGTGCAGCTGACAAGAGTCTAGCAACTGCATCATGCAAAAATCCCAAAATATTTGAGGAAGTGATTCCAAAACTGTGTTGAATATGTGGTAAAAATAATTACAGAAGTTATGATGGTAAAAAGGGACTCAGTACAAGTGAGGTATACCTAATGAAATGACTAACAAGTTTATATGCCTGAATGTGAGGAATAAATGGCAGGCTAATGTCAAAGCCAGAATATCAGAAAGGACTAGAACAACTAAATACGTATAAGCCCAAAATGAAAAGAAATAAATGGTCAGAGAGGAAGAAGAAAACAAAAAACAGAAGAACAGACACAAGGGAGAGGAGAAAGAATGAACTCGTCAGTAATACTTAACTTTAAACTTGATCTTTCCCAATCTTAGCTTTATCCTTACTTACAAACTAGCACTTCAGTTTCCAGGATCCATTTCATTTGTACTAATGCCCTTTGAAATCACGTGCTGGGAAAGACATATTGGCTTATTGTCTAAAGCAGAACAGCTCAACAATAAAGCTTGGAAGACTGAAATGGTTTCTTTTTCTAGCCTATTGTTACCTTGCATGCATTTATTTCCCAGGGAAGCAGATATTATTCTTTCTCTAAGAGGAAATGCCAACATGTTAGTCCCATGAGGGGAATTCTGAAATGCTTACAATTTATACATTTGTTTTGTGTCCACAAGCAGGTGAATTAACTCACTATTGCATAATCATTATCTCCCATCGCAAAATAAAAAAAAAAAAATTATAACAATTTGACCAATTTAATTCAAAGGTAAAATTGGAAATAACTGTTTCACAAAAAAAAGGGTTACAGTTGGTGCCACTGCAAGTTATACTTTTAAATAATAACTAAAGAATTTATTAATTTTTATGTTACTTTTTAGGTCCATCAAAAACCTAATTAGTAACTAGTCACTTCCTGTTTTCATAGGGTAAAATATGATGTGAACAATTTCAGAAAGACAAGACATTAACCCATTCAGATAAGCTGGATGTGTGCTGATCTTCAGAAATCAGTAAATGGCTACAAAAAATTGATAACTAAACTTTACTTTATCCATATATGATGAAGATTCTCAAATCAGCAGTCAAGAAAAATCACCATTGCATTTTGTGATGTGAGATTGAGTTGATTTTTGATTCCTTTTATTAAAATCCATTTTGGGTTGTAACTTACATCTCACAACTTTCAAAGATAAAGAAAACTATCTTAACTTCATAATCGACTTTAATAATGCATTTTAATTAATTATACATCCCCTGCAAGGATATCAAATAGGAGAAGCTGAGACTCTGTGCCATCTTGTGAATGAAATGAAGTAAAAGTTTTGAAAACCATCTGATGGAAGAGATTATAAAACATAAAACCTTGTATGGTACATCAATGAGGGAAACTTCAGAAGAATGAAAAATATGTGAGAAAAATTCTCAGACTTTGGGTAACGATGATGCGCTGTGTGAAATTAGAAATAGCAATTTGTCATGAGAAATGTAGCAAAGCAAATATGAAATCTCAAGCATTTATGGTCAGGGTGTGCAGAGTCCTTCACAGCTCAGAGAACATGTACAATACCTCCTGAGTACGTGAGAGCCTGAAGAAAATACATTGATGTGCTCATTTGAAACTGTTTATGGAACGAACAGACCCCCTGTGATAAACTAATATTTTAGGTTCAAGTGTTTGTTTGAATATCTATTAGGATTCAGATCATGTGCAAGTTTGTAGCAATTGGCAATCCTTCTAAAACACAAGACATTTGCATCAAAACCAAATACTCATAATTTTCACTTCACTTGTTTAAATCAGAATAATCTCTTACACATTGTCTCCACAGAGAGACAGATGCACATTTTCCTGAGTAAAGATTTCCCTTTAGCGGGCTGGTTTTTGCAGTGCATCCGTGTGAGGTTAAACTAAGTACTCAATCAAGCATAAGCAGGTAAAACTTAGTGGACAGAAAAAAATTTAACAATCTATTAGTTAGATGAGAGCAGCCCCTCCAAAAGAAAAAACTGCATCGGAGTCATTTTCATTCATTAGTGAGCTCTCATTAGTAAGCTTCAGAGCAAATTTGCAAAAAGGGACAAGAAATAATAAAAATGCAGTTGCACTCCAGTGAGCAACCATAATGACAGCTCAAATAGAAAACCTGCAAAGCCTTACAATATGTACATCTCCAATGGTTTGCATTAGAAAAAAAAAAGCTCAGCGCAGCAGCATGCATAAAAAAAAGGAGGGCTTTAAAAACACAAATAAAATAAAACCAGCCTGCTGTGACCCGGTTAGTGCACTCAATTTCACAAATACACAGAAATCCCCGCTCACTGACATATTGCAAAATGTTTGTTGTGGCCAAGAGGAGACACAAAACCCTCCTAATGTCTCCCAGCAGGACAAAAGCGCATGTCCACACGCAGCAGCCTTCGCTAACTGAATTCCAATATTGCTACAAGGGCCATTTGTCGAAAAAGGACTCCTGTATACTGCAAAGCCTCATGAATATAACATTTTCCTGATCCGAGCAGGTGAACTGTGGTGAAGCTACAACTGCTATAAAAAGATGATTCTAAACCCAGCAGGCCTCAGAGGTGTGCAAACACACACACAGTCTAATCAAATGTGGAAGATGCAAACCAACACAGGTCTATAAAACCAGAGAACACAAGAAATGGAGGGTGAAAACAAATATTTTGGAAAATGAAAATGATTTATAACAAAGAAAAGTAAAGAGAAATGGAAGGCTGGAGAGCAATCAATGAATTCCAGCACCGCCTCCTCCTATTCCCATCCTATCAAGAAATCTAAATATGTATGCATTAAGCAAAGGGAGCTCAGAAGAGAAGATTATGAATAAGAAACTGCTGTTGATTATGCATTTTCAGCGTGAGAATACAATTTACAGCTATTGCCGCCCCATGATGATTGAATGCTGCCTGTTGCCCCCTGGTAGCTGAGCGCAGAAAAAGGAAATGAAGAGTGGCGTGCACGGCACTTTCAGAGGAGGAGAAACTGCACACCAGACTATCATTTCTGGTCCTGTTTACCTTCCAGTATGATCCATCAGTCAAGCAGCCGATGAATCCCTCATGAGCCGATTACACCATGGCCCAGCTTTGTTGAATGCGTTATATTTATAGCGCCATTAGGGTCTGCGCATTAGATTATTTGCTGTAGTTCTGTGTGAGGGAAATCACAGAGGAGTCGTGTTGTGTATCACTTGATTATCATTAAAAAAGAACAAAGCCCCAACATTGAACAAAAAGTCGTCTTCTATGAAGTGCGGAAGAAAGTCAGCACGAGTTTCCATTTCAAAGGCTCCAACTCAGACATGGTTGTAACGGCAGGAAACCAAAGCGTGCCGCATCATATGGTGCTTTGCAAAAATATTCACTTTTTTACATTTTGTCAACTTACAGCCTTTTTAACTATAGCACTCAATAACATGCAGTAGAGCAACACAAAAGACTTGCTTTTTTTGTTTTGAAGAAGAAACTCTGAAAAGTGTGGCCTGGATGTAAATCTTTAATCTGATACAAATTCTAGGGCACTTCTGAAGTGGCTTCAGAAGTGGCTTAGTTAGTTTACAGAGTCCGTCTGTTCAACTGTCAACGGGAAATTGTTGAAAGAAAGCCTCAAGAAGTCCTGATTGCAGTTTTCTACAAGGTATGTGGAAATATTTGGAACAAGGTCATGTAGACAGATAAGACCAAATATTAACTCTGTGTCCAATATGCAAAATGCTATATGTGGTGGAAAACTGATACTATTATAAAAGATGCATCTGCAATGTATTGACTGATTCAAGAATACAGATGTTTAGCCATTTTTTCAATTGTTTAAACAAATTAGAAAATGTCATTTTCCCTCCACTGTACAATTCTGTACTATTTCTTACTGGCCAATCGCAAACAAACCAAATAAAACACAGAAAGGTTTGTTGCAACAAAATGAGAAAAATAGTAAGTTGTCTTAATATTTTCCCACAGTCTTGTAACCATAGAAACAATAGCATTAGCTGAAGAGTGATCCTGGGAGAACATTAAGCAGAGGGCTATAACACATGTACAAATCACGCTTGTAGCTCTTATCTGCTCCAAACGACACATCTGTTCAAAACAACAACATGCAGAAACTGAACATTTCAAGAAAGCAATCAGAGATGGCTAGGTTTCCGTGACAGCAAGGCACCTCTTAATCTCCCACCATAAGCAGAATCCCTTTTCTGCATGGCAGGAGGCTGGTTGCTGGTGGCAGCTGCGATTCTACAAGGCCCCGCTTCAGCCGCGTGCCCACGCGTCGCGGCGCTCACAAACACCGGCGTCCATGTGTGACAATATGATGTTTGTAGAGAGCCGCTACAAGTATCTCCAGTAATAAGTTGGCACGCAGCAGACATAGACCGTTGCTGCTGGAGCAAACAACAAAGTTATCTCTGATGAAATTCCAAACACACAGCGGGAAGTAGCACGCGTGCAAACGAGATCCGTTTTTGATGTAAAATTGCTTTTTTGGACAATTTAAATTTTTTAAAAGCAAGCTGTTTTCAAATATTAGTTTCAGTCCCAGGCTGCCCAAACACAAACAACATTATTGCCACAGTTTAGTCTATACAAACACTTCAGAAGGCTTTTGACCATTTGAACATTTTACAGTTTTGGACTATAAGCGCATAGTGGCAAGATAAAGATTGTCAATTCCAGCTTGACTTTAAAGAGATCTGTTGTAGTTAATGAAGGAGGAAATCAACCAAAAATCAGATGTACTTCTTTCTTCAGAGGCTACAATAATAGCAGCTGATGGGACAGATATAAAGAGCGGATTTCCATCATAGAAGAGGAATGTTGAGAACTGAATCCATGCATTTTTAATCAAAACATGTATGTTACAGCCATTTAATTAGACAGTTTATAAAACCCTGTGATTTGACATTGTAAAATCCGCCCATCTGCAGTCACTGTGATATTTCAGTGTTGGTAAGCAGCCACTCCATGTCATAATAATCATAACCAATTACAAAATGTCCAATCTAAAGATAATGCTCCAAAGTTGGTGCTTGCCACCGCCCAGAGTAACTGAAGACAAATTTCACGCTGGGTTACCACTGGCCAATTGCATGCCACTTTCAATTAGGTTCATTTTCCAAATAAAAAGAGCACAATTGAGATATTTGGATGGGTTTAAAGCTAACAGTGGACCGAGTCTCATATCTCAATTCAAACTGCGTTGTGACAGGAGAGGTTTATTCCACAGCTATGTTGATTGAAATCAAATTAGCCATTTGCTTACATGCGTGCACTGCCAGATTGCATGTTTAGCATTCAATCAATATTTGGTAGTGTGGTGCTGTAACTTTTTTTTTTTTTTTTTTTGGAAATGCAATTAGCTTCATGGCTCATGGAGATGTATGCTAAGTGTTTCGGCATGAATAGAGCAGATTCATGTTGTCCAGCGCAATTATCTGCTGAGAGGAAAAAAAAAAAAGTAGCAAACAGAGTGGCAATTTGGGCACCAGCTCACTCACACTGTACTGTTATGATTACCTTTATAGTCCCCATTGATTTCCTGATGGCATTATGAGTTGTAATTTTCCCCAGCGATTCTGTACGAAGAAGCTTGTTACTCATTTAAAAGTCATGATTTAATTTCTCACACCCTGTATATACAGTATTCTGTTTGTTTTTTTTTTTTATTTCCACTTCTCTCTCATCCTCTGCTGTCCTCCTTCTCCCTTATGCACAAACATATGGGAATTTCTTAGAAACTCAAATCCAATTTTTGGCTTGAGTTCAAACCTTTTCTCCCCTCTTTTTCCCCACGCCTTCCCCTCTTCCAAAGCCTCCGGCACAGAAACAGGCAATTCATGATGGCAAAGCTGTTCGAGCACAGCAGACCACACATTTACCCCTGGCAATTTCATCAAACGAGATGACAGAAGGGGTTTTTGTCTCTCATGTTTAATGTGATACAGGTATGGATGTTGCATTTGTCAACCCAGTGCCATAACATCCCTTTAAGTCAAAAAGGCTGCCACAAGCCTTTAAAAACAAAAGGATGAAAAAATTATTGAAGATGAAGAGGGAGGGTAAGAAATACTAAGGGACAGGAGTATTTAGTTGGTTTGTAAAGAGACATCATAGCATGAGATGCCGCGAAATTAATACAGCATCATATTCCTCATCGAAGTCATGTGTGCCCCATAAAGAGTTATTAACTCTAGTACAGAAGAAAGTTTTAGCTATTGTTATTGTGCCTGAATGAAAAGGCAGGTGTTTCAATGTTGATACTCCAGAGTAATAGACAGAACACACATAAACAAAGACACACTTCAAGACTTGTGTTGTTGCCATGACAACAATCCACTGAATAAGGATCATTAGTGATACAACTAGTCCCAATTCCCTTAGGGCACCTGTTATTGCAAACAAACAAAGTCGGTCTTTTAATAATATTAATAATCAGTCAATCAAGTTTATTTGTCGAGCACATTTCAGCAACATGGCAGCTTAAGTGCTTTGCATCAACAAACAAAAATATGTATTAATTTATTATTATAAATTGAAAATAAAAATACCCTAAATAAGCAGTTATGTTTTCAGAAGAAAATCAGCCCAAATTTATTCATAACCCTGCCTAGAGCTGAAACGATTCCCGGAAGGATTTGAGTACCTCGATTATTAAAATTCTTCTAGGAAAATTTACCTGCCTCGAAGCTTCATTAATTTATGTTTTATTATTTAGCGCACCATGTTCCGGCCGGAACATTACTTGACTTTTTTTTTTTTTCATCATTTTTGGGGGACCAATAAGCATCCTTAAAATGACTGACGCGATGCCTGGAGTACGGCAGCCTTTCTCCTCCTGGAGCTGCTGGTTGAAAGTGAACGGCGGGAAGAGCGCCGCGGGAGTATTTATACAGGTGACCGGATAGACTGAACGCGGCAGGCGGCTGAGTAGTTGATGCTTACAGTGTAAGTGTAACTTTACGGACAAACCGGACAATAAATTTCATATCAACCCGGTTTGAATAAATGGGTGGTGGAAATTATAGTGGCGGTACATGGCTGGTAGATGAGTTTCTGAGTGTGACGAATGAAGGTGCCGTAAATATCCCGTATTGCTCCCCCACATTCTTACTTTCGTCCCCTTGTCTACCAGTTCCGGGATTTATGTTCGTCTGTTGTCCCCTGGTCTATTTCCTCCTCTCCACCCCCCTCTTACATTGGTTCATTTGCCTGCCCCCTCTACTCTAAGCCCCCCAACTCCTGGCGACATAAGGAGTTGGATAGCCAACTCCTTATGTTGGGTTTGGGTATTCTCAAACCCAAAGCTTGACAGATATGGGGCAAGGTGAGAATTCATCTATTAAACTGACTGAAGATGAATACATAAACTAAAAGCTGGAGTACAGACATTTTTTATAAGCGTATTTGTGAGCCTGCCTCTTTATTATTAAATTGAATAGAATTTCAGGTCTTTGTATAACTTTTCTTCAGGTTAACTTAGAAAGTGAGCTGTTATTGCTATACGTTAGTTTTCTAAACTACAAAGAAGTAACCGTTATGGATGCTCAAAAATGAAAAATTGGACTGATATCGATATGCAATAGTAACACTGGTGTTATGCCAGATTTACCAATATTTTTATTTTATTGTAAGAACAATCAATAGATTACTCAATTACTCGTTTACAACAGCCCTAACTCTGCCACGTATAGTTTTAAAGCAGTCTTTTAATTTGACAGATTTGTTTCGGTAATTTAATTTTACTGCTGGAAGAAATATTAAACATTTCCAAGTGGCCCAGTCAAAATCTTGAATGGAATGTGATAGAATCTGTAGAGGGATGAGCTGGATGTATCACCGCCCTGGTATTTACAGAGGATAAAAGGTTTGGATGATAACCCCCCATCTCTTCACACGTTCCTTCTAATCAAAGCTACACCCGACTAGCAGTGTTGCACTGGTAGCATGATTCACTTCTCGATAGCCCACCGTCCCTCTAGCAATTACAGTTCTGACAGCTCCACTAAGACACGCTTCCACGTTATAATTACCATTGGTGTATTTATTCAGGAAAGGTATGCCAGTGTGTACGGGTGTGTGCAAATGTGCCAGACCAGGGGGACTTTAGACTTGTAATTATGATCACTGGGGAACCCGATCGTCTAACAAGGTGGCATGTTTTCTGCTAAATAGAAAGGGGGATCCCTTTATGTTACCTTCACTTCTGCAAAGAGTGTGCAAGAGCTTGTCCTAATACAGAGTTTTGTTTTTTTGGTTTTTTTTTTTTTTTTAACCAAAATCCACCTCCAAAGAGGAATAATTTCAAGAATACAGACAGTGATGGAAGCCACAGGCTTGACCGGACTGATTAAGGTCAAGCTTTTGCTTCAGTGCATGAAATAAAATTCCCAAAAACCTGCTTCTGGTGGCTGAAATATGGGATCAGATACACACACACACACGCCCACACACACACAACTCCTGGGTAAATATGGGAGGTCCTTCCACTTCCCCTCACTTACGACCCTGTCTGATGAGATCATATTTGGGCTGATGATTATTCAAACCCCCGCAAGCAAAGAGCATGATTGGTTTAAATTCACTTGACTCATTTGCAACTGCTACTGGAGAAATGAATTTTGTCCTTACTTTCTCAGCTTCGCCTAAAACATTAAAGTTAAGATTTGTCCGCTCTTACTCTAAGTATGTGCTTGGGCCACTTCTCTTGCTTCCTGATGCATGTAACTGTCTATCTACAGCAGATACTCAGAGATCAGACTCCTGATAGCAGTCATCTTCTAGTCACTTGCCTCAAAATTTTAAGCACCGTTTCTCCCTGGTGTTGATTTAATCCATTTTGCCACAGTGAACGCTGAGACGGCTGATGTCGTTTTTCTCAAAATATTTCCTCTCAAAGCCTGAGAGCAAATAGAGATTTACACTTCCATTTGCCAAGCTTGTTATTATAAGTCTTAAGCACAACATTGACAGAAAGCTGATGAACAGAGAAGGAAAAATGGGAGAGCCTTTGACTTTGCAATTTCTCTGCTGCTATTTTGGATGGCAAGTTGTCTGCATCCCGACAACAAATGATGGTTGTGCAGTTTTTTGGTGTTTGCGAAGCTGGGGGGGGCAGTGTGAGGCTTTTACCCTCTGACTGGCTGTCACTGTGATTCTAAATCAGGCGTCAAAGCCTTTTCTCATTAAAAACTCTCCATAAGACACATGGCTCAGACAGCCATCAAAACAAAGCTTGTTTTTGACCCTCTTACATCCCTTTTTCCTTAATGCGCCAGTGAGACAAGCTGAAAACTAGTCTGCAGCTGGTGCTCGATTGACAAGGTAATTTTAGACGCTCTGCTGAGGGGCTTTCTACTGTATTTTCTGCTTCAGAAAAAAAAAAAAAAAACAGAGCATATACGTTTATTGGAGATTTTTCTAATCCCCGCAATTTCTGTTTTGGAGCTCAATCCTACAGACCGACTCTAATGCAGCGTTTCAGTCTCAATTACGTTTAATGGATGGATTAGACATCAAGCCTATTCACTTCACATGTGTAGCAGCAGAGAATATGAACTGGGTTGCAACTGTAGGTTTTTCTTAGGAACAGCCACTGAGGTATACACAAGCTCTGGCTGTCAAAACAGGAGATGTTTGTTTTTACCCAAGATTTCCAAAGTTAACCTCGCAGCAAGTAAAGTGGAAAAACTGTCATGTCTTGCATCTCTGCACAACAGCTCCAGACGTGTCACAGTGCTTCCCCTCTGCTTACATGCTCTTAGTGTCTTCAAGTGGATTACATAAACAGAGCATTGCTGGCAAGGGGCTAAAGTTATGACTCTGATGATGAAAGACTCTCACTTTTGTAGAACTCGGAGTAGGAAAAAAAAAAAAAACTTGTTCTATTCATCATGCATGTTTATAAGGCAGAACCTATAGATCCAAAATTCAGCTTTTCAAGATCTAAAAAATATCTTGAGACTTAAATGATACTTAATTCCATTTACCTTCTGTCTCATCTTGGCTCCTCCAAACATTGTTCTTGTCATGTGACCAAAAAGCTTAGTATTTGCCTTTCCTGACTGTACAAGTCTTCTCTCCAAAACACTTGAGTTTGTTGATGTGGTTGGCTGCAAACGTCGGTCATGAGTTAAAGCCTCATTTTTGGGGACAGCAGTTCGTTCTTGGTCAGCACCCAGTCAGCTCTTGGTAATTGTTTCCCAGCATCTCATATTTTATGATAGGCCTGAGCCATATTCTGACCCAAATTTAACTGAACATATGAAATGTGTAAAGTATATACAAAAATAATTAAAAGTTAAAAGATTTTCACTGATGTTTACTGACTTCAAAATGCAGCTGAAATGAGCTAACCAAGCATGGCTTTCATAGTTATTGTTTATTCTGTGCTCAGATGGGATTAGAAAGTCAAATTTTCAATGCATTTGTTTAGTCCTCAACAAGGAGTGACCAACCTTAAATATGCATTTAAACAGTATCTGTTGATATCCACTAATTGTAGTTTTACTTTCATCTGAGGGTGATGGTCTGAGACAAAAAAACAAAACTTGAACACTATGTTCAATATGGTTTAATATGGTTGTTTTAAGAAGACAACCATATTAAAAATTGCTTAAAAAATGGTTCCTCCAAGTTCTGGATGTTGTGGGGCTGTGTCTGTTGACAGGACTCCATAATATTGAAAGGATATCGGGGGCAGCAAATCTAGACTGGCAAACTGAGGAGGCAGAGTGAGTTCCAACTACAGGGCAATAATGCTCTTGTGTCTATCTGGGAAGACCAAGTCTATCTTCCTAGATATACTTACTTGACACCATTTGGCTGGTGTTTCCACTTCACCCAATCCAGGAATACCATAAATTTTTCATGGCACCGATTGGCTATACCCCCAGAGCAGAGACGAGTAATACTATAGATGTTAGCTTGTGTGGTAGTGCTAGGATGACCCCAACTGTGTGTATTAACCAGGTCCTTCATCTATAAACAGACTGAATACCCACATTACTCACTTTCTATCTTTTCTAATCGCTCTTTTTCTGTCAGAGATTTATCACGCTCATGGCGCCAAAGAACAGTTGCTCCAGTTAGTAAATGCCACATAAAATAAATAGAAGTTTCAAATAATCAAGATTTATGGCAAATTCTTCAGGAGGCATGTATGCAATACTGTCTCACAAGATGTACCACAGTGTAAATCTTACAAATTTGTTTCATTCTGGGTCAGGAGAGAGGGTGATCAGTTCAATTCAAGTAATTAAAACATCCCTATGCGTGTGCCAAGGAACTGCTGTCTTTCTCTTTTTGCCTCTGCACAGGGTCTCTAAAGCATCAGCACATTACAAACCAATTTCCCTATATCAGCTTATATTCACATTTGATTCTGTTGCAGTGCTGATGGGAGTTGGAACACGGGTCTCTGTACACAGGAATCTAAATAACATTATGAAGCCTAGCGCAGACCTCATTTATAATCCAATGCCTTGGCTGAATTCCATTATGACTTTTCTCCCCTTCTTTATTCGTGGGAAATAAGGGAAAGCGGAGATTATAAAAATGGCATCAACATACAGTAACTGCCAGGAAATGGTGGCGTGGATGTAAAATCTCAAATATATGTGCACAAAAAGTAGCTAAAGACAAGTTTTATAAATCATCCTCCCCATGGAGACAGCAACAATATATCAGCTTTGCTTGCTGAACTTTTATCAAAGGCTATTGATACTTGCTACCCACAGGTCCTATTTTCAGCTAAGGTCCAATTGCTTAATGTAAGATGCTGGGCCTTTATGTGAAGAAAGCTGAAATTACATCTTTCTTTGTGCTACGCCAACAAACCGGGTAGGAAAACAACTCTAATCAATCATATGCACCAGTGTCTGTGCTTTTCAAAACATGTAAACAGTATCACTTTTAATAGGATCATTACAACTTTGCTCTGAATCTTTATACTGACAATACAATAAAAAGCTGAACTGTGGCTACCTCTGATAATTAGCAATGAGCCTCTTCTTTTGTCATTATTGTTGTCTAGTGGTATTATGAACATAGAAACTATCTTTTAAATCTGGACTTATGTTTAAATTACACAATGACAGAACCATTGCAAAGTTGTGATTCTTTTGACATAGACAAAAAGAGAGGTAAACCTGACTCTGTGTACTCCTTGTATTTATTTAAAATAAAAAGTAGTCTACTAGAAAATGTTTCTGTATTTGGATGGGTATTTCTTTCCACAAAAGAGACTCTGAATGAACCATTGTATTCTTTTTGTTTTTTCATAGAAAGCACCACCAGCTCAATACATCTGTTTTTTTGGGTTTTCTTGGATATAGCAATTGATAGAGTAACTATTACCTTTAATGTACTTTCTTTGGTTTTCCTGTCCTATTCACAAGTACTTTTGTTCGACCTGTTATTTGTTTGTTTTTTTGTGGTGATGTGACATTAGAAAATGGCATTGGCACATTAGAAAATGTGCCAATGCCAGTTACATTTTCATTTAATGACATAATGGTTTAAAATGTCCCAAAAGTTACTAAATTACTATGTCTTTCTTTGGGTAGCAGCACAACATTCAACTCTTCACAGATAGAAGAAGAGCTATACGGCAGTACAATTACAGAAATGCTCAACAACGCCAAAGTGCGGACATCGACTACTAAACTGTAGCCAACGTTGCGATATTGCTTCAGTCACAAAAACAAAACTCCGAACACGTGTGCAGTGAAAGTTTCACTCAGTGTTTTTGACCAAGATCTACTCTAAACTTTTTAGGAAGGTTATTATGTAGCCGGATGTGTCACAAACACAATGTCAGGATGTTGATTTGAGTCAGGAAACCTTGAAACATCTGGATTACTCCCGTCTCCCCACCCCCACTGCGATAGGATGACAGCTGGGCTGGGAGAAGATGTCAGACCTGAGTGACACACAGGTGCGTGGCCTCTTGCCTGCCCAACGCCACGTGGACGGGATAACTCATTAATCACGGGATTCTGTCTGGCCAGGGGGTGCTACTGCCACCAAGTGTTGTCCTCCTCAGCTCTCACACATAAACATATTGTACCATGCGATGCATTGCGTGTGTTAATTGACATTTCTTATGTTGATTTCAGTAATAACCTCAGCTTGGATCTTTCTGGTAATTGGCATAAACGACCAAGACTAACAAATACTTCTGATGAACCAAACAGGAAATATGATCCCTTTCTTGTATTCAGAATAAAACAAGAGGCACTGGACAGTTTATCATCATTAGAGAGCTGATATATAATAGAGGGGGCAGTGACAGAGAGATACTTGTCACCTTGTCTTGGGTAAGCTTTCTGTAATTACTTATCAAATAGCCTTCAATGTCAACAGAATAAATCTGTTTCATAAAGTAACACATTTTGACTTTTTCCACATCCCAAGGAGAGAAAAATCAATTTTAATCTAAAGTACTCAAGTTCCTTCCATATGCATGCCCCAGTGCAGCATACTGTACATCATCTGAAGCAATAAATGGCCTGGTGACAGAAGAGTGTGGAAAAGGGGGCTTGGAGAAGAAGAAGAAAAAAAAAATCATAATTGAAGCTGTTGTTTGCATTGCTTAGTGAGGCACTTTTTTGCTGAGCGGTGCCAGAGCCGTGTTATATTGTTTTGTCAACATTCCTAATGAGTTGCTCCGATAATTTAGGAACTCGGCAGCTGATGAGAGACGGATGACTAAAGTCCGGGAAATCTTTGCGCTCTCCATCTGCCACATCGCCGCTGGATAATTACAGTAAAGCACATCCACGGCGAGCCACTCGTCCTAAATTCGCCTCCACAAGACTGTGTGTATGTGAGTGTTAGTCACTCCAAACACTCTCCGCAACACTTGATTTATATATAGGACAGTTATGCAAATGCGAGGATGCTAATGCCTCCTTTTGCGTTTGACTCCAGGGTTGCCTTTGCTTAATTCAGCCAAGATTGCATTTTTTGACCCTTAATCCTGACAATGGCACTCAGAAAAGGAGGATTTCACATCCAGTTAAAAAAAATATGCATTTGTTAATGCTGACTATGAGTTTGTTTATTTCCGTCTAAACGCTCGGGGGCCGACTCCTTTCATCACAAGTTGGACTTTTGGCAGGCAAATTAGCTAGAATGACAAGTCTGCCTTAAGCGCTGAGAGAAAGCTTGTTTAAGGCCACCATCTGAAGAATAATCTATTTATCACACTTGGCATTAACTTGACCAAAAAGGCTCAGACCAGCACATCAACATTTTTTGCTTGTTACGTACTGAATCGCAGCGTTACGAGGCTTTTTTTCTCTAATTTTTTTTTTCCCGATTTTCAACCTCTTGGTGATAAAAAAAAAAAAAAAAAGTCAGACGTGTTTATACATGAAATGCCCAGAGAATATTTGCTCTGAAGGGTCTTGTCCATGAATCACAATAGCCTTCTTATGGAGGAAGCGAGGGAGAGGAGGGAGAAGATGGACAAATCTGCTTACTTTGAAGCTTATTGAGCAGAATGAGTCATGCACAGAGATGAAAACGTGACTGCAAAGCTAAAGGTAAAGTGAAGCCCGATGAACAGAGAAGCGCAGCGATGAGACGGAGGGTACAAAGAGGTGAGACAAAAGCTGATGGGGAAAAAAGAAAGAAACAGGAAGGCACAGATGTGACTGGAAAAAGAGGGAGAAGGACTGCAACATTAAAGTTCAGGTGAAATTAGTTCCACTGGGCCACTCTGGGTCTTTTTTTTTTTTTTTTCTCTCCTCCCTTCCTTCAATTTACAGCACCTACTGCCTCCGGGGGAGCAGCTGCCTCCTGGGAGCGTCACCGCCAGGGTTGCTGACACACAGCTCTTTCAATATCACTGACTGAATTGTTCAAGGTGTCACTATTGATGGTGACAGAGCATGTTGAAAAGACAGCCAGTCTTCACAGTTTGTCTCTGGTCGTCCTGCCTCCTCTTCCATAATTGTTTTTTCTCAAATATATATATATATATATATATATATATATATATATATATATATATATATATATATATATATATATATATATATATATATGTAAAAGATATTTAAAAAAGACATAAGAGTAGCAAGAAAGTGCCAGTCAGTCAATCTTCCTCCAGTCCCTCCTGTGAAAGTCATGACCCGACTGTGGCACAACCTCAAGCTTGCATTGGATTTCCTCTCATTCAGAAGGAACAATGCTAAGGGGCTTCCAGGGTAACATTAATGACTCCGGGGAGCCTTTAATTGTCAGTGAAGAAGAGAGTCTCTACACAACAGGCCAGCGACAGGGAGCTCTTTTACATGTCATTGAATATGTGTCCTGACCTTCTGCCATACAAAGTAAAAAAAGGGTTCATGTATATGTATATATACATTTTTTTACAACCCAAATAAAGTTATCAATCCAATTTTAGCCTATTTAAAGTTATGAACATAGATGTTTGCAATAAAGAAATTTTTTATGTTAGGGTTAAAATTTAATTATGGAAGCGGGAGACAAAAAAACAAAGACAGAAGTAGAAAGAAGAAAGGCAGAAAGAGTGGAATAAAGATTAACATGGAGAAACAAAAGAAAAAAACAAAAGAAAGAAAAGAATTGCAAAAACAAAGAAGGTGAGTAAATACACACAGAAGGTTAGACAGACTACAGCACAGAAATTGGAATGAGTAAAGAAGGAAGAATGACAACAAAAAACAGGCCGTAGAAGGAAGAAACCATGCAAAGAAGACAGAAAAGAGAAGGAGTTAAAGTAAAGAAAAAAATAAAGAAAGGAATAGATAGAATATGCTAGAGAAGGAAGAACGACAGAAGGAAATTGTAAGGAAAGAAAGAAAATGTTGGAAGGAATAAATAAAGGAATAAATAAAGGAAGTCAGGTCTGCAAAGTGTAAGAAAGTTGGAAACAAAGAAAATGAGAACGAAAAAGGTCATGAATAAAGACAGGAATAAGGAAGCATAGATGAAGACAGAAATGTTATAAAGGGTAAGATAGGAGAGAAAAATAGAGCAAGTGAAGAAAGAATGGAAAAAAGAATATAGAGCAACAAAAAACAGCCTCAAATAGGGAAAGACAAAAATGGTAGGAGAGATACCATGATGGACAGAATAAATAAATAAAAGTCAGAAGGTGGCAAGGAATAAAAATGGGTGGAAAGGAAAGTAGGGAAAAAAGGAACCCAGTAAGGATGGAAAAAAGGAATCAGAAAAGATACAACTTTTAGATAATGGAACAAGGAACTAAGTCTGGAGCTGTGTTTCCACACCATTTCTTCTCTCATACTAATCTAAACTATGGAAAAAAATAAATAAATGAAATTCCAGTTTTTCAAACTGGATAGGAACACAGAGAAGGAAACAGAGGAGGAAATGTTTTCTGAGCAACTGTCTCTTTTTTCTCATCTTTTCTCCAGTGCTGCCTCCCTCTTTACAACACTCCCACCCCTGATTTATCCTGTCCTAAACCCCAGCTGCCTCTCCCTCTCCTCTTCCCACTGTACTCTTTAAAGCTAGTCCAAAAGTGTAATCCCCATAACTAAAGCAAAAAAAAAAAAAAAGAAAGAAATCTAACAGGATGAGATAGCCAAAGCATCAGCTTGATAGCAAACAATTCCTCCCTCTCCATTGCTGGACTATCACATTCCCTGAAAAGAAAAAGAAAAAATGTATACTTCCTGAATGTTTGACCTGAATGAAACTTAAACGGGGGTTTTTATGAACACACGCATAACGACATTAAAACGTCTGGTTGGAAAAAATCCCAGCGTCATCATCATCATAGAAGCAACACGAGAGTTATCATGTTACCCATACGATTAAGAAAATAGAAATCCAGCCGACCATCAGGGGAATTACAACAGGAGAGAAGTTTCAAAGCTGGCCGTTAAGCTTGTTGATGCGTTTTAATCTGCAAAACCCAGACGTGCGCCTCCCAAACTCCTCGACTTTGTGGGCGGATGTAAAGGCTGGAGTGCACTTGAAACAGAAGTCAGTCTCTGCTTCTTTTTTTTCCCCCTTTTATGCTTTGTCCCTCCCAGTATGATATGGATGCCATCTACATAGCTGCCTGCATTCATTACAGCATTGTTATACCTGGGCGCGGCTCCATTGGCATTAATGCATGCTGCTGAGGCCCTATCTTAAAACCCACACCTGGCCATGTATGGAAAATAAGCTTGTTACCTGCTGAACGGATATAAGGAACCCCGCTGGCTCTGTGCAAGCTCTCCTTGAGGGCCAAACACTTTTTTTTTATACTTCCTAAAAACAAAGTCTTTTCATTTAGTTTTTTTCTGGAAAGCAGTGGACATGTTTTTGATCGATAATCTGCATAATCCGTTTGTGGATTACCTGGCCAATTTTCAACCTGGTTTATCACAAGACTTTCAAACTCTGATCTTACTAAAACGAAGCACACATATATTCACTATGGAGCCCTCCAGGGGACATGGACTTTTTTTTTCTTTTGTATTCCCTCGCAAAAAGTTTGCATCCCCTCGCAATAATCTACTAATCAGTTATGCGACATAATTTAATACTGTAAACCCTTCTTACGGTGGCCGCCATACTGTCATTCAGACTACAGCACAAAAGAGACACAATCAAAACTGTCAGTTGACTAATTACCCTGCGATAATAACTAAGAAATAGTCCAAATTAGGATGTATCTATTTCTTTCCTACTTATGGAAAGTTTCTGTTTCTGCAACACAAAAGTATTGCGAGGGAACGGAAAAGTTTTGCGAGGTAACGCAAAAGAAAAAAAGATTTCCATGTCCCCTGGAGGGTTCCGTAATTTGGCATCCTTGAAATATTCAAGTTCCAAGTAGGAAGTTTTAGCACACATTCTTGGAGTTTAAATACAACTAAAAAGAAACATAAGGGAGAAAAAAGAAAATGTGCCTCAGTTCTGACTACATACATGGAATAGGAACGGTCGAATTTCAACAAGATTTGCTGAACAGGCAGACCATTTGGGAGTGTGCAAATTATTAGATTTACACAAGCTGTTTTAGAGCTATTGTCAGAGTGCCCAAATGTTGATGAAAACAATGACTGAATGTCACCAGACATGGACGATACATTATAAACAGCCAGATTCAGTCATTAAATCAGTCACATATGCAATACTGTCCAGTATCTCAAATTGATTATCGTAGTCACTTGGTTGCTTGAGGCAGATGTGAAGAAATTCTTTTAGGTTTTTAAGAGTTAAAAGACAGACCACATTATGCCAAGTACGTTTTCATTTCCAGATCCGACTTCTAGCGTTTAAGGTAAACAGAATTTAGCAACAGTGCAGCCATTAGGAACAATCACACAGACTTCTACAAATGGAAAAGGTGGCATGGGATTGTCCTAAAAGCTTTTCGGAGACAGTTTATCGTAAGTATGGCATTCTGATAAAAGGTCCACTTAGCAAGAAAAAAGTAGAGACAGACAAAAATCTCGCAAATAGGTAAAATTTATTGTGTCTGTTTGAAACACAATAGATGTTGGTGCAAGTGCCAGTTGTTGTCAGTTTCAGATTTTACAACAAAATACATCCTGGGCATTAGTTTTACTTCAGTATTTTTTCTTGCAGCAAGTGCATCAAAATAGTGTCTGTGCTCAAACAGGTGCAATTGGTCCAGATAAAAAGAGGGAGAGCAAGCAGGATTACTTAACTTAACGTTACTGTGATCTTTTCAAATGTTTTGTCGTAATGTTTATTATAATTATCTGTATCATTTAATTAGTTTCTTGGTCACTTTAATCATGTTTTGATATTTTGTGCAGTAATTTTGTGAACCACTAAGATTTTTTTAAGTGTGAAATGTTGCTCTAGAAAAATATTCAGTACTTACTTACAATGTACCATAAGAATATTCCAGGTAAGAGAAAAATTAGGACCAAATGGGTAAAACTAAGATAAGATTTGCAACTGTACAAATTTGTCTACATTTCTTGAGAAGTATATCAAAAAATAAATAACTTACAGCAACAAAATCTCACGACCCATTTTGAAAATACCCACGATTTAAACTAAATCTGTTTATTTATATTTATATTTTCCCTAACAGAAGAAAAACGACATTTTATACAAAGTATTAACAACGGGTTTATCAATAAATACACGATGTTAAAAAAAAAGTATATCTTAGTGAGATTTTCCCCTGTTGAATATCTGTCAACCGGCAGATAAATCAG
Source organism: Poeciliopsis retropinna (assembly GCA_010277075.1). Lineage (NCBI taxonomy): Eukaryota > Metazoa > Chordata > Actinopteri > Cyprinodontiformes > Poeciliidae > Poeciliopsis > Poeciliopsis retropinna. The sequence goes on from VMRM01000019.1 coordinate 8,783,524, forward strand.
ATTTTTGTCAAACATTTGGTGCTGCATATGCTGACAAGTGGTAAGAACACTTGTTGAACTGTCCACATGTTCTATAAATGTGAGCCATTTTGAACAATTTGTTCCTCAAAACACTTCATAACTCTATTATGCCTATAACATGAGAACAACAGCAATGAAGTGCATATTTTAAATGAGCAGCAGATGGAAAGAAATTGGGAAAAGGAAATGTGTCTAATTAGTGACTGAAGAAGGTAGGAGAACTTCTCTAAGCTGGATAAAAATTGGCCAGCAGTCTCTCAAACTGGGAATGGCTGCTGTTAGTCATCAAAACATCCCAGGTGACAGATATAATGAGCACAGATTTAAACATTATGAATGTTTATGTTGTCATGACTTGGTTTCTTTCTTTTTCTCAAACTTAAAGCTTTGATACCGATGTAGGTTCTTGTGGTTTTCTGTCACTTTTTGAGCAAAACCCTGTTAACGATCAGTCAGGTCTCCACTGAATACCCTTTTTCCAGCTTGTTTCTATCATAAACAAATAATTCAGAAACTTGACTATCACACAGGAGCTTATGCAGCACACATCACCATACCGCTTAAGTTATACATAAATATTGCTACCATAGAACCAGATAAGCAATAGGCATGCCTGAGGGAGATAGTAGAGGTCAGTCCCCTTGTCCATTCATATTCTTCTCTCATTCGCCCGCTGGCCTTTCATACTAATTCTAAGATTTAGCTGTAATCCTGCACAAAACTACAATATGCCATATGTAAAACAGTAAAACTTCTACAAAAGCAATTCCTATTATACATTTACTCCATTTATTGTCTGACGGGTTCTTTGCTTGCTAGGGGTCACACACCGACACGGTTACACTGACTTATGCAAATACGGCACGCTCACCTGCTGCGTTCGGTGTGAGGCAACTCATGTAGCATGGAATCACTCGCACAGCAGGGAGGAGGCGAGGAAGCACAGGGGAGGTTTAACTCCCAGCAGGACAGGTTAACGGAGTAACACAGCCTGAAGGTCAATTATTCCAACTCATTTGTTTGTTTAGGGATGAGTGACGCTGCTTTATCAAGGCTAGCCTTGACATAGTTGGATATTTGCCCTGTTAACAGCCCGTGAAAAGTAGTTTTCTCTCAAAAATTGATTGAACACACACCTGTGCTTGCTGAGGACATGCTGATTACCTAAAAGAAAAACAGTTGGCTCAACTTTATAAAAGGGCCGCCGGGTTGGATAATTCATCAGAAGGGGTTCATTGTCTTTCGCATAGAGAAGGATAACAGTCCAGTTGGTGGAAGCCAAGGTCTGGGTCCACAGGCTAACGGCACGGTCCTCCAATTAGAAGTGACAGAGAGGAAGGTCCTGACCCCCATAAACCTTGCCGGTGGAGAGCTGTCAGTCAGAGCACGGCAAAGGGGAAACCTCATCACCTGGCAGTTACTGGCATAATAGTCAAAATACCAGCTCCGCTGTGGTGGCTGTGACATTGACCCATGTGCTTATCTCCAATCAACCATCTGCTGCTGATACAAGCGGTGAAGGGAGACTTGGGAAGAGTTGAATGAAACCTGTGTCAGTTACAGCTTTAGAACATGAGGGGTAAGATGAATGAATGGCTGCTCAATCAGAGGTCACCTAGACACTTCCCCATTGTCATGCACATGAGAGATGCAATTTCCTGATTACCTGAATGTGTCCTCTAAACCTCTCTATAGGAGGAGTAAGAGGCCTCTTTTGAGAGCCTATGCCACTTTTAGGATCACTATGGTATTACTAAAGTTTTTCAGTCTGGTTTTAAACTACATCACTGTACTGAAATTGCACTATTAAAAGTTTTAAATGACTTGATATCTTTCACTGACCCTGAAAAATCTGCTACCTTTGTGCTTTTAAATCTCAATGCTACTTTAAATGGCAAGCTATAACAGTCTTATTCTTCATTACACCAATGGTTTACCTTTGATTGGAGTCACAGGACATTTACATTCATGCTGTGAAATACGGCATCTTCTAAAAGTGTCTCTCTCTCCTGTGGTGTCACTCAGGGGCTCATTTTTGCACCTTTCTTTTTGTTCAGTATATTCCTTCAGATTCAATTTTTGGAAATTATGCCATTTCAATCATTTCACCACTACCATAAAGGCACATAAATTTTCTTACCATTAGCGTTGTTAGTACTCCTTGAGAGAGGTGTTTGCGTACCTAGAAGGTGTTAATGCAACTTTTCAAGTAATATTTGGGCTGATGTGTATAGTAGCCAATAAAATGTGTTTTTTTCTTTCTTTTTTTTCTGGTTTTTAAGATAGAATTTTATGTTAATATAAATAATATTAGCATGGTGTGAATGTAGATTTATGATGAAACAGAACTGGTTAAAAACAAATGGAAATTTCTGTCATGAGAAATAAAAAATGCTTTTGTAAAGCCATTTTTACTGCAATACATATTAACTTTTCAATGTAATCAACATATAAATTATATTTATTGTGTTCAAATATGACAAAATGTTATCCTTTTAGCCATTAAATCATTTTTAATGTAATAGTTTGATTGAATAAAAGACTGATTCAAACTCAACGTCTGGAAATTATTGAATACTACATATGGTAGCTCTGGACAACAAAGGTCTACGGAAAACCGTTTTTGTCCCAGGCTCTACTTAAAATATAACAAAGCATAGGAGACTTTTGCTGTAGCTGTTCCTAGACTGTGGATAACTGCCTCCCCAATCTCGTAAACCGCATTGAAAAATATATTTCTATTCATTGGTTTTTGAATCCGACTGAATACATACAGCATTTTAGTCAACTGTTGATCTTTTTGATTGTGCTTTATAAGTACATAACTTAAGATCATTTAATCTTCAGAAGTAAAAGTAAAGTTTGTGATTCTGCAGTCGGATCTTCCACGCTTTAAATGTGTTTCATGTCATGGCACAAATTGGTTGGAAAATGGGAATTACATCAGACTGCGGAAATGTTATTTATTCAAATTGCAATTTTTAACATACATGAGATGCAGCAAAAAATATGAATATAAATATAGATGAGTTTTTGTGCTCAGAGACGTTTTGATGGCAATAAAGTGATTTCACATATAACATGACAGGCAGGAAGAAGAAAAGTGTCTTACATTTAAAAGAAAAACAACTTGAATCTGCATTAAAATTCCACATAGAAAAGCCGAAATGCACTTCGTAATATATGTCAAAACAGTTACATTGCTTTCGTGCAAGTTAAACTTATAAAGTTGTGTGTATCTCAAATAAATAAATAATTGCAGTTCATCTATTGATCCAACTCTTGATAGAAAATTATCAATTTATTTCACTGATTTTTTATGGTAAATTTAGTCAAAGTGAGTCTATGTGTAACTTTTCCAAAGTTGCAATTTCCCACACAGCCCTCACATCTTTTATCTAGTGCCAGCATAAGGGGTAAGCAGGAAAAAACTAGGCTGCGGTAAACATAGTCACTTCTGCAACACAGTCGGAGAAGCTGTGAGAGTAGTGCCAGTGAAACAAATGTACTTCAAGCTTTCCCTTCCCACTAACCTGCATTCCTCTCTTCTCCCCATGCTCATGGATCCTGGCAACAATCTGCTTTTTATGCAGGTTGAATTTGAGTAGCTTTGAAATGCTGGGAGCATCAAGCAAAATCTTTGTGAAAGTTTTTTTTTTTCCCTAAATGTACTAAATTTCTATATTAAAATGCCACTTTCTATGCGTTGTATGGTGTTTAACAGCACAGAAGTCATATATTATCATTGTATTAAGAATGTATGTTTATGCTGTGTAATTTAAAAATTTCATAGTGTCCTAAATCCATACAGAGTGAGTACTGATAAGTAAACTCTAAAATTAAGGTGCAATGTAGAAAAAAAAAATAGAAACTTATACTAAAAACACTGCACGTCTTAGCATTTCTTAGCATTATTAGGTCTTTCTCTTTTACAAAACTAAAAACAAAAATGTATGCAAAATATATAAATTTATCATAAATCTGGACCTGCGAAATGATTAAAGAGAATTTCGTACTTTTATAGACTTTTCAAGTCTTCATAGAAAACCTGGGAAAAATAAGGAGCGGTATTGGGAAAATCTGGGTTAATCGCAGCCTAATACTCGGGGCAAAATTAACCTATTATTGCAGCTGCATGCTTTCTTAAGTCTTTGTTGTCAGGAATAATCTTGCATTATCTCAGGCATTAGATCAAGCTGATTATCATCCTACATGGGTTGTGCTGCTGCTCTATGATTCTGCAATAATGTTCGGCCTCACACCCGGGAATAACTGGGAGACAAGGTGTTGTCACTGACAACACAAACTATTGTCTCCAAATTTCCCACTCCAGATACGTGGAGATTCTTTGACACTGACAACCACATGACAGCACTATGACAACCTGTTAGTAAGGTAATGTGTGTGTATGTGTGTGTGCGCACACAGTAGTGACGTGTTTGATGGAAAGATTATTGAGGGGACAGAACGTGGCAAAAGACGCTCAAGCCCAAGTCACTGTCAAGTTGAGAGGAGTGTGATGAAGTTGGTGTCTGCCAGCTACTTGTTTTTTTCCATCTCCGTCTTTAACTCCTAAGCGAGCGCGCCCACCCGTCCTCTCCCAGCTCTTCTCCTCTCCCTCCGCCCCCTCCTCCTCCTTGTCCCAAAGCCCAGCACAATACATCAACGGGTGTCCGAGCCGTCGCTCTGTAATAACTCTGCAATCTCTGGAGGAAATACTCTGTCACAATGCATGAGACAACATCTTTTTTTAATCAATTGAGCGAAACAAACAAAGCGCACTGACAAACGCTGCCAACAGCCACCAAAAAAAGGCATGCTGAATGAAGAGTGATACACAAACAGATCAACAAACCACAGCAACAATCCATCTTGCTACATATCCTGTATTGGAATGAGCGACAAGAGAGAACGACGCCAGCTAAAAGAAAAAGAAAACACACACTTTATTATAAATTGATTAAGCGCATTTTAATTCTGCTCTTTCAATTATTGAACACCACCTTTAACCAGTTACTTTCTAACCAGGCAAAAGCTGCGTGTTACTTTACAAGATGTGGATGGCAAATGACTTTCATTTAGCTTTACAGCTGAGTCGCTTTTATGTCCCTCTGAAAACTACCCTGAGCGCCGAATGGTCACACAGACGAAGAGTGGGAGTGGGGGAAGAAGAGTGGGGACAAGATAGATGTGAGCAGGGAGTACATCAGTCCATAAGTACAATGGCTATAATTAATCATCACCTGTGTTATCAGAAGATTATCCAGAAGAGGAGGAGGAGGTGAAAGATGAAGAGGTGTGTTTGCAAGGCAAGCGTTTGCAGTTTAAAGGGCTTTTAACAATGTTTGTTCGGGTGAGGATGGTACAGTTAAATAAAAACTTTAACTGTAGTTGTGGGAAAATTTGGAATGGTTAATCCGTTTACAAACTAAGACCTGCACTGTTTTAGAGCTATGGTTATGCAAATGAGCTGCTGCTGGCCAAGCCCTATCAAGTCAGTATTTACATTTGTGTCTGAGACACGTGAAAATGGCTATGAGAAGAAGCAGAATGATACAAACATACATCCGTGACCCCGAAGCAGACCCAAAAGCACAACAATACAGCATAAAAACTGTTTCCCCAAATACGACCTTTTTTAAAATATATATTTGTGAAGTTAGAGGAGAAGCACGTCTCATCTCAAAATGTAAAGGAAAAAAAAAGACAATATCGGTAATGTCCAAGGGTCTGCCATGTTCACAAACACTCCATCTTCTCAATGTAAACCATCACTTCCAGTTTGCTATAATTTTGAGAGCAAGTGTGCAGATATTGTGGGTAAGGTGAGACTCGGGACTAGCAAAAGCATCATTTAGCACAGAGTTAGCTTATTCTAATTAACAAATATTTTGTTGAACAACAATACAGAATACACAAGATGTCATTATGTACTTACATCGCCATCATCTGCAGATTTGGGATGAACAGTAAGAACAGAAGCTTCCTTTAGTCGAAGTAGATTGATAAATCCAGCCGGGTAATGCTGGTAATTTTCAAAGGACACTTTGCAAAACTGATTTGCGCAAACTGTCAACTTTCTTTGGCAATATTGCAAAAGAAAGTAGTGATACTGCAACTTTCTTTCAAATGCAGAAGCTCTGTTCTCCATTACTACATGGACACATGCTCTGCATTACAGCCAATAAAATATTTTCCTTCTCCAGCCGCCATTGAAGCGGAAGGGTAATGTTTTGAGTAAAGTGGGTGGAGCTCCATTTGGATTGCCTCGTGAGTAGTCAGACTAGGCTTGGAGTTGCTCGGTAACAAACGTTACCAACGAAGGTGACGTAACGACCTAGAGGTTTTAGAAACAGGGTGTTTTTGCTGGGTGTTTTTTTGTTTTTTTCTTCCTTTTTTTTCCTCTTAGACTGTTCAAGAAAGCAGGAGATATCCGTATTCTAGTACAAAAACATAAAAAACGAAAATTTGCATAATTGTGTACCTTTAAAAAAAGCATTTGTTGTTAAAGAATCTTTTCTCTGTGAAATACAACCATATTTGCAGAAAAATTTGGATGATATATTAATCATCCAAATTTCTCAAGAGAAGGTAAAGGATAATTAGTAGTGAAAAAACAGGTTTGGATTTTATGGTTTCTTTTGTTGCTGTTTTTTTTTTTTTTTTTATGTGTTAGATAAATCTAGTTTAATACTGCTTCCAATACTGCTGATAATTTATTTTTGGATATTGCTCTGAAGTAATGTGGGTTTTGATCTGATAGCAAGTTCAATCACCTTCATTTTAACCTTAGCCAGCTTTTTCTGAAGGACCTTTCAGATCATCAGTTCTGAGTGATGAAGTGTTACCACTACTACATAAAACCCTTAATAATAGCATAAAGATAGAGAAAGCAAGCACAAAAAGTAGTGTTTCATTTTCAAATCAAAGTTTTTACAGGTACTGCTATTTGACATTCACATTCTGAATATTACTTTTAGGGAATATGATAAATAAAACAAATTTTTCTACACTTTGTTTTAATTCAATAGACACATAACAAACAAGGACCATAAAAGGAAATTGTGCTGCAGTTGCCTTGATAGAAACAGCAGTTGTGAAGAACGAAAATGACGCAAATAAATCCCTATGGTCTTTTAGGGAACATGTTGATGTATATCTGAACAACAGAAGTTTAGACCTTAAGACTTAGAAAATAACTGGAGACAACCTTTTTCAATGGTTTTATGGACTGATGAGATAAGAGTGACCCTTTACAGACCTGATGGATGGGCACTACCTGGATGAGAAATGAACACAGAGCTTCACTTCAACTCAGACATCAGCAAGGTAGAGTTTAGGATATTGTTATAGGGCTAATAGTATTCAAAATGAACTAGTTGGAACGTTTTGGGTTGAAGATAAACTCAAAATTGTCTCCCAAACCTCATGGCAATAAAAATGCAGTACTGGAAGAAGTCTGTATTTTTCCAAGAAGACTGTGATGTTTAAATACCCCACTGCATAACTAGCTAGTAATGGTCTCAAAGATGAAAGAATAAGGACATGGCTTTCTTGCTCGCCCGACCTAAGACCTATTGAAAACCTGTTGCCGTTCTTAACCAGGAGATTTATAGTGAATGAAAACAGTAAACATATCTGAACAGCATTTAGGAGACTATAGTTGTTGGCACACAAAAGAGACTCCATGAATAACTGCTTGTGATTTACTGAATATAAGGGTGGCCATACCGGTTACAATTTTTTATGTCAAAAAAGGTTTGTTAGAAACAATGAAATTTTGATTTGTTTTTTTATTTTTTGACAGATCAAAATAGACAAGTGAGATGGGGAAACTTTTTATTTCACTACACAATAACTTTGTTCAAAAATCATCAATAAATAACTGCTTACATTTAACTATCAAAATGTTCTTTTAACTTACTTAAAAATTCATATATAAGGGTTATTAGCACTTTGGAACGACAGAATACTCAAAAGCTATAATTTGTGCACAGTGTTCAAAGAAATTGTTTGTTTTTGCACCAAGAACGAAAATCAATTCGAACTACATCAAGAACTCTTCAACCTTTGCACTAGTCAACTACTTCTGCCTTTCAGTGATTTTGATTTGTTACTGCTTTCATGAACAGGATGTTTTAAACTCCTAAAGAATATCTGCTTATTGGCAGCTCTGTCAGATTTAAGATGCACATGAACAAGCAATTTTTGAAGTGACGATGTGAAAAAGGCATTTAAAGGTAATTTCATACAGACATTTCTTTTAATTTCACACATTTGAGTATTGACTAGTCTTCTTAAAAACTGCATCAAAACTAAATTAACAAAAGTCTAGGCATAGAAACCATATTGTTGGAAGGTCTACAGTGTAAATAGGTGGCACTTGACTGTTTAACCATCAATATGGGATCAAGTGCCTTCCCTAATGGCTCTAATATCGATGCCCTGCACTTACAGAGGCACCAAGCCTCTAAAATGTCAACAGTGGCATTTTATGTGCTAATGCCATATGGGTGCAGTGGGCTGGTAAAAGGCTTTTCCTGCACACTACGCTCAAATGCTGATACCTCTGCTTCATTTTTTTTTTTTTTTTTTTTTGTGCCGTTATGCTAGATTAGTAGCTGCTGCCTCACGGCGAGAGGCCAGCTTACAGTAATACAGGGAGGGAAGGACTTTGTAGGTGGCCATTCTGACTCAACCCCAACAGATTGGTGTGCAGGACAATCTGAGTACAGCCAGTGCCTGCCCAGGCCTCTTTTAGGTCAGTTTCTGCACGGTAGCAGGATGATTGAAGCCCCCACTACTGCGCACAACTTGTGCAACATGTTTTACTAAAATACAATAATATGCAAAGGCAGTGTTTTGGTGCCCAGAAATAGAAGCAAAGCTCTGGCACAGTGTTGTAGGGACATGCATGACAGCACCTGAGACGTGACTAAACAAACTCTGCAGGAGCAGTGCCTCAACTGCAGCTTGTGGGAGCCTCCTTTTCACAGGCATTTTTCTAGCTCATTTTGTTGAGGAGATTTTGATCTCTTCATGCAAAAACAACTGCTCATAAAATATGCAGTGCAGCAAGGAATAATTAATATGTGTTACAGTGCCTTGCTTAAGTATTCATAGAATCTGTTGATAGGACAACTATTAGGTGCTCTACAAAACTGGCGATCATGGAAGCTGCAAGAAGTCCTGTGTGCAATTTAGCCATAGGTGCTTTGGCAGAATGAAAGAAAATTGCACTGCCCCCAAATTGAGAAACTATACGTGAAACAGCACCCTAAACACACCGTCCCCCCTGCGATTGTGGCAATGGAAGCATTATGTTGTTAGGATGCAGGAACAAGTGAGATGTGTGGAGCTAAAAACAAGAAAAGAAATCATTTTAAAAGCTGCAAAAAATTTGATATTGTGGTTGATGTTTATCGTCTTGCAGGATAGCAAACCTGAACATCCAGCCAGAGGCACAATGGGATTGTTTAGAGAAAAGCAAGTGTTAGCATGGCCCAGTTGAAGCCCAAGACTAGATCCAGTTGATAATCTGTGGCATGAACTGTAAACTAACCCTCTCCTTCCAGTTGAATTGCTGTGAAAAATAAAACAATTCCAGCCTCTATACATGTGAAACATGGTGAAGACAAACCCTGAAAAATTTGCAGCTGTAACTGCACCAAAAGATTCTTCTATAAGGTAATAATTGAGAAGGCTAATAAGACTAAACACATGTTTGTGATTTTTAGTTGTGAAAAATTTGTTTTTCAAAGCACTCTATACTAACAGATGTTCAATTTTGTTGCATAGTTTGGCTACGACAGCTTAAAGTCATAATCTGAAATCTAGACACAGTGAGGACAATGGCTGCAGTAAGACTTGGTCTAATGGTTTTCCTCTCCGACAGGTGCACTGTCCCTTTGTTCTTCATCACACTCCATAACACAACTGACAGCCATGACTCATTTTGTCACTCATCTCCCACACAAAGGCTGTCCTTGCCTTTTTACCCCGTCAACCGGCTCGCTCTAAATCTTCCTATAAAGATGGGAATGGCACTGAGGCTTTCCTTCTAGAATGGATTTGAAATTAGGTAGATAACCCCCGGAGCGCTTACTCTTTTCGCCATGCCTTGCACACTTGTCACAAGCTGCAGGTGTGCCAACTCCTGCGCACCGTCGCCTCCCCTGTGCTTGTACCCACGTTTGGACAGAGATGTAAAGAAAGCACGTCATACTGACTCTCTGAATATTGCAGAAGGTACAAAAAAAAGGGAGAAAAAAAAATGCTGAAGCCCGGAGAAACTGTGGTGTTTATCAGCGTTGAGATCTGCAGATGAGCTGACTGATCTAAAGTAAGCAGGGCTACGGGCAAAATGAGATTTCTAATCCTAAACAAATTCCTGAGCAATGCGGAACAGGAGAGCACAGCTCTTTTATTTACATAGTCTGGTGTCACAAACACAAAGCGACAGGGAGGTGATCTGGGCAGGCAAAATGTCAGCCTTGTTTGAGTGACCTCATAACGCAGATTAACACTGTCATAACCTGCCATTTAGACAAGAACGAGTAATCCTGCAGGTTAAGATTATTTGAATATCAACAGCTCGTAGGCTTGTTCCCACATTCATCAGTAGAACCAATCCCTCACAAGGGTGAAAATTCATTTTGTAATGCCTCAAAGCGGTCCTGAAATGTCAGTCTAGCTGTTGGTGGAATGCGATCCGTCATGGAGGTGGTGTGTTGACATACAAGCAAAATAAATACCTGTGGTGGCACAGTAATCACATGTACAGCTCATACACATTAAACTCCACATCATCAATCACCAGTTTTAGTGATTGAACAAATTTCGTTCAATTACAGTTTTAGTAATTGTTTCTGCAGTCCGGAAATCTTGCAAACTTACAAAGACGAACATAATTGTGTTGAAATCCTTAAACTGAATTCTGCTTCTTTGAAGAACCCCAACCATACGTGAAAAAAAAAAACAATCTTAAATTTGACTTTATTCAATTCAAAGTTGTGGGAGGAGCTAATGAAAGCGAGCAAAAGAAAAGACGTGGGACTCTGCATGGTCTACAGAGATTGTATAAAATGTTGGGGCTACCCTAACTCTACCCCTGCTAGCTTACGGGAAAAAAGAAGTTACACCCAAACTCATTAGATTTATCCAAGCACATCTACTTACAATAAACGAATTGGAAATGAAACCGACTAATTTAGATTTTAGAGCTGCTTTAATTACACAAAAGAGAAAAAAAGAGAGAGAATGAATGTGATCTAAACCAAATTAATTAGGGCCAGTTCAGTGAATGCACTGAATGCTGGGGGAACAACTGGATAATCAAAGATAGTCTTAAAACACCAGTTGTTCTACAATATCCCCACAGCGAGTGGAATGAAAGGCTACTGGAAATTAAAAAATGGCCATCATTTATTGGACACCGCTTGAAGCCAGCTGCCAGAGCAGGAGCCTGATGGCCGGTGTGAGCCCACATCCTAGCAGGGCCCCCACAGCCTCACGGAGATTAACAGCTTTCACTGTCTGTATGAAACCAAATTTAGAGGAGGAATAGCAAAGAGCCAGGCCTGATTTAAAAACATAAAGTGGAAGTTAGGACCACAGGGCTATGAATAACAGAGTAATCGGGCACTTTATAGTTGCATCCATTATAGGTATGTTCCAGGATCAATATGTGTATTAGAGAGAATGTTCAAAAACTTATACATTGCCTTCGGTAAAATCAAACTTCCTTTGAGTAGATAGAATAGACAGACAGACAGATTTTAAACACTGCCTAAAGTAAGAGTAATAAAGTCACACTGTGTAAAATGAGAAATATACATCATCTTGATTCATCTTCTGACGTCATTTGTTGGAAAAAGTGAAGTATTCTCACTCACGTCTGCTGTTTAAAAGGAGAAAGGCAGTGACTGTAGCACACCTGAAGCAGCAGTGGAGAAGAAAACGCCGCTCATTTTGAGGATTTTACGAATTACCACATCATAATTACAGCTGTAGACTGCCTCCCAGTGGGATATGTTTACAATACCTCAAGCAGAAGACGTCCAGGAAGCATTCTGGGGTGATTAAAAGTCTTTATCCCTCTCCTTGTGCTACCAATAACCACTCAGGAAGTAACGCCAGCTTCTGAAAAAGATTATAGCTTTACAAAGAGAAAATCTAGTGATTTTAGGGTTCAGAAATAATGTCTAATGCAGTTGTGTCCTTTTATGATTCGTAATAATTCATTAGTGTATGACAACCTGGGGATTCCCAGATTCTCAACACACAACAGAAACATAACACTTAAAAAGAATCAAATACACAACTAATGTGCTGCCACATTAATTCCGTTATTCTCTTTAGCAGTGGAGCTGGGCATGGGCATAATTTGCAGTCTCGGATTTCCTTTACGGGTACCCACATTCAAATTGGATGAAGAGTAGAAGTTTCACCTCCTTGAAATGTGCCACTTTATTTATGAAGGGACCAAAAGTAACTGGATAGTTGACTGCTAGGCTATTTCATGGGTAGGTATGGGATATTCCTTCATTATTTCATTATCAATTAGACAGATAAAAAGCCTGGAGTTGATTTTAGGGGTGGTGCTTGCATTTGGAAGATTTTGATGTGATTAGACAACAAAACTCACCATGCAAGTGAAGCAAGTTACCCTTAATCTGCAAAAACAAACTCATCTGAGAAATTGCTACAGTATTAATCGTGGCAAAATCTACGGTATGTCCTAAATTAGAAAGAAGCAACGCAAAAAGAGAGGAAGAATCATTTCATTCCAAAAGGAAACCCCTTCAAAACAGCCAATCAAGTGAGCAACACTTTCCAGCAGGTCAGCGGATCAATATCCAAGTCTACCACAAAGAGAAGACTGTACGAAAGAAGTTACTGCACTGAAAGGTGCAAGTCCAAAACTTCATCAGCCTCAAGATTACAATTGCTAGATTAGATTTTTATGAATAAATAAAGCTGTTTTCATCTGTCCATTCTTTGGACAGATGAAACCAAGATTTACCTGTACCAGAATGATGCCACAAAAAAAAATTGAAACAACTCATGATCCAAAGCATACCACGTTGTCTGAAAAAGCTGACGGACGCAGTGTGATGACTTGGCCGTGCATGGCTGCCAGTGGCACTGGGACACTAGTGTTCATTGATGACGTGACAAGACAGAAGCAGTCAAATTAATTTTAAGGTTTTCTGAGACATAAAGTATGCTTAATGCTAGCAATACAGATGGACAATGACCCAAGACATCCAGCCAGCAACCCAGGAAATTACTTAAGCAAAGAAGTGGAATATTTCTGAATGGCAAAGTCAGTGACCTTTACTTTGCCAATTACTTTTATGACCCTGAAATGAAGGGATTGCGTTACAAATGCTTTAGTTTCTCATATTTTTATACAATCGTTTTGTTCAGCCCACCAAATTAAAGCTGAAAGTCTACACTCGAACAGTAGAGAGACAAAATTATGAGAACATTGTTTCTGACTAAATATTTATGGACCTTACTGTATGTAATCACAATCTAGTTTTTCTCTTTTTGAAATCTTGAAAAATAAAACGACTGATATAACAATATTGTCCCATTAAGGGTAGCAAAACTTATATACTTGTATCTTTTTTCCGTATTCTTTCTCCAAGAGACCACCTAAATGTGAAAACGCCTAAAGGAAAGATACAGGCTTTACAGAATTACAGAATTTGCACAACGTATCAGGCAATCTTGGAAAACATTGACAGAGAGAGAGAGAGAGAAACAGAGAGAGGGTATTGAAAAGTAGTAGTTATAACTATGAGATTAAGACATAAAGCTATTCTTGCTACAGAATCCTGCAGTCTTTGTTGTCCTAAATAAATAAAAGCCCCAGCCTAAATTTTTCTCCATTTTCTACTTGTCCTGTTGTGCACCCGGACATGTAGTGTGTTTTTAAACTCACTTGGCTGCCTGACAAAGAGGCACACATATTACTTACAGATGAAGAAATAAAGCAACGCCACTTTACTGATCTAAAGTCATTAAACCCCTAATTAGGTTTATTTTCCCCAACGCAAAAGCTCTTTAACATTTATTAGCCAATGTGTAAAAGTCCAAAAAACATTAAAAACAGGCCAAAACTCTAAATATTTTAGAGTTTGCAACCCATTTGATAAACCACAGTTAAAAAGGTCTCCAACAGTGTGTCAGCCAACAAAACACATTGGCTGCTTTAAGGTAAATGGGTTTCGTAGCAGGATACTGATGAAGGCCAATAACAATAAAAAAATTCTTTTACATTTAGAAGGTGAAGCAGCTGGCAAAGTTTTCATGCCCCGAGACCCTGGCAGAGGTTCAACAACGTTCGTGCGCCTGCTGGTGCTGGCATCTTCCCACCTCTCTCAAACCTGCGTGCCGTGCAGGTCCAGTCGTGACGCAAGGCTGAGTATTTCGGGATGAAATGCGTGGGTTCCCGGAGGGCGAACACGATTCCATCCACTTCCAGCATTCCAGCGGAGAATTTATTTTGGGAACGATGCTTTAGGAGGCATCAGGCACAGCAGAAAGAAATATCTCGCAGTTGGAAGGAAACAGGCATGTGACACATCTCACAAGGTACTGAGGTACTGCAGCCAGGGAAAGGTGCTAAAGTGGCTCTATGTCCTAAATATAGCTGTAGTCATGCTTTTTGGCTGCTGAACAGGACTAATTTTGTTGGCGTAATAAGGTTACCTGAATCTAAAAATGATCAGCATCAGCTTCTCAGAGGGCAAAGACTTTATGGATCTTTTATAACTGTTATGCTACTTACAAAGTCTGATATGTGTGTCTAGTTTTTAACTAACGAATGTCAGTTAATATTTTTCAGTACGCACTTATAAACAACATTAAATGTTGTTATTTTTCTAAATTTAGACCAAATTTTTAGCAGCAACAAAAACTTTATTTCTATAGTGCCTTGGACCAGCCTTAATACTTTGCAATTTGCCTCACATTTCATCATCCTAAAAACACAAACTTCAATGTATTTTATTAGGATGTTATGTAAAAGTTCTTGACTTTTGAAACTTCAATCAAATAAAAATCTGTACAGATGGGCATGCATTTGTATTCAGCATCTCTTACTCTGATTCCCCTAACTGATATAAAATACGATAATTGTATTGGTGAACAAAAAGCATTATGACGACCAGGGAAAACTGCAGACAGACTTTTACACACTTGGCTTTTACAATTGTCAAGCAGGAAGAGCATTAAAAACCAGTACACCTGTTACGGTGGGCTTCTTAAACATAATTTAAAAGTCAAAACTAGGTCAAGTTTTTTTTTTTTTTTTTTTTAGAAAACGTTTTTGTTTCCAAAGTCAAAAACAGAAAGTTTTAAATATTTAACAATGCTTATGTCATTTACTACTTACTGTAGTGAATGGTTGTCATGGTAACGGATATTACTTCTCTGTATTACATTATGTCTCTTGAGTCATATTGGTAGCTTCTGAGTTGTCACCTCCATTGACACTGTGCATTCAACTAATGCACTCCAATTGAGTTTTTAAAAATAGTCAATTTGTCTCCCTATATAATCTGCATGATATGAACAAGCACTTCATAAACAGCCTGTTACAACGCCACCTAAATGAGTGCTAATGAAGGCAAACCCTCAGTAACAGCTGCTGCTTTCAGCCACCAGCCCAGCCCAGGATACTACTGGTGAGACTGAAAAGTCGCATTTGCTGTTCCCTCATGGTTTTCATCAAATACGATTGGTCTTGAGTCATTTATCAAAGAAAAATGGGTTAGATATCTGTCTGAGTACAAAGTGGGTGGACTCATAAGACTTGCTGGTGTGAATGTGGCGAAAGGTGTCAAATTTTACATGTACGATGTACATATGAAAAACCTCATCTACTTTTCTTCCCGTGTCACAATTATGCGCTACTTTGTGTTGGTTTGTCACAGGATCCCCAAAAGACACATTAAAGTTTGCCGTTGTGAATTAACAAAATGGGAAAAGGTTTAGGAGCAAAGGATGCTTTCACATGGCACAATAAATACAGAAAAATCAAATACTTGAGTCTGTTTTTCACATAATCAGAGCTTCTGATGCAATGCATTGCATTTGTAACGTTGCATTTTTCTTCTTTGCAAACCTTGCATTTCTCCCTGTTCCTGAGTTTAGTGTAAACCGATCTCTGGCACACAACTCTTCCGGCCCGTCTCTGGTGATCCATTACACAGTGGTGCCAACTCGAACCTTTTTTAAGTCAGCTCTGGCAGCTTGTCGAGCAGGTACACAGTCAGAAATTTCATCCTGCATTTGTCTGCTCTCACATGCCTGCGTAATCCCTTTCCTGGAAAGCACTGAAGTCTTCATTAAGTCTAAGAATGACTCGATTTTGAGGCATTGTTCAAGGCTACAAAAGTGGCCAGAGTCAATCACTCTTAAGCAAAACTATTTCATTTTACCCTGTGAATTTATTCTAATGTATTTAGCCCGGGGCCTTTTAAACAACTAGACCAATAGAGAGTCTTATTGTATTCAGACAAGGACAAATAGTGGATTCACTGATGCTCATGCAATAATTAGCTCCCATCAGGCTTCAGAAAGGTTGACTGCCAAGTGTTTCAAACATTAAACTTTTTTTCTTCTTTAAAAAAAAAGGGGCCAAATGTGGACGCAACCTCATGATCCTCTTTTTATATGATGCCTTCTTAGTAGTAAAGGAAAAGTGACAAGAGAACATGGGGTCTTTTATTGGATCATGTAATGGCTTGAAGTTAAGCTAATCTAAGTTATTCTCCCTCTTTGTATGTGTGAGATAGAGTGCAGTAAAACCCGGCGCTCCATGGCTAGTTCTCCTAATCGTGTGGAAACTCTGACTACTTACAGAAGCAATGAGGGAGGTAATGGGAAAGTAATTTTTACTAATTTCAGCCAGCTCTGCTTTCCCATTCTGCATGATTGTGTGCGCCGTCTGCATCATTACAGGCAACATCTGCAACGGCTCGCCATGTGAACGAGCGGGCGGGGTGGGAAAGAAGTCGAGGAGAACGACTACAAGCTGGCGAGCCGCTTCTGACGTGGCTCGCGGATAAACAAAAGCCTGCCAATCCTCCGTGTTCACTCTGCCTCCTCTTGTCAAAATTCTTTCACATCCAGGTGGTTTTGGTCTCAGACAATGCTGTTTTTTTGTCTCTTTTTTTCTTCCAAGCAAAGTCTGTGGCCAAGCAGCTGCTGCTAATCTCTGTTAGCAGAGTCCCACTAAACAGTCGGCTGTAGCCTTTAATCTGGTCCCCCCACAATCATTACCTCCAGAGCTGGGGACTGGGGTGGGGGGAATGGGTAACACAATTGCAGCAGAGTAAACAAATGAAACCCAATTTGTGTCCATTTCTCTGTCGTTCCTCTGGCTTTTCCTGTAATCTCGTTTGAATATTCGGTAAGGCGCCAAAGTCGCTATCGTTTCATCGGGCTGCTGTGTGTGCATCCCACAGCCCCAATCTGCAGGTGTCTATTTAAAGTGTACAAGGTAGATATAATTTCTCACAGCCCAGTGGTGTTCAGGCTTGTGGTTTATGATAATTATGCTTTCGTGAGGAAAATGTATAAATATGATTAATAAAAACATACCACATTTGGCAGCAAAGAAATAAGTAGTAACAGTTAAGTAAAATTTTAGTCAAGATTTATATTTTGATTCATCCACACAAGAACATAAAGGCAAGAGAACTTTCTAAGAGTAGTAGCTTCAAGAACTAATAAACTAGCACTCTATGCAGGGATTTAAAAGCACTTTGTATGAGTCCAGTCTGGCTGTAAATCACCACGTCGGGGAATAATGTTAAACCCAAAATTAATCATCAGGCTTTTAAATAACTGGCAGAGTTATTTTAAATATTTTCATTCACTCATAAAATATGTCAGACAGAAACAACATATTTCAAAACAGCGTAATTTTATTGTGCGTGGTCACACTCAGTTTGCTAATTTATTTGTGTTGATAAGCTTAAAACTTTTGAGGCTGGAAGACGTTCTGGCTATAAGCCTAATCTTTAGTCTCCTTTACAGATTCTTTGAGACAAGTTGGGTCTTTTGGTTTCTTCCAGTTAGAATAAGCATGTAGGTCAAATAGAAATATTACTTCAAACCTAAATTTGCTAGGGGTATAAAATTGGGCGTAGCTGCATCATTTAAAACCCTAAATTCTGGAACTAATCAAATGCTGCAGTTTTTTTCTTGTCCTGACTTATGTTGTTCATAGTATGCATACAATCACAATAATTAACTAGTTTATAATCAATGGTTGTGCATGTCTCACTTTTCCCCATGTGAGGAGCCCATGTTTTATTTATGAGACTTTAATATCACTACAGTAATCTTGTTAAAAACATAATGTATTGCCCCTGATTTACAAATTAAATCTCACAACAAAAACAAACCAAACTGAATCATACTTAAACTTCATAAAGCAGCTCATAAATACTTAAAAAGTAACTTCATTCGGCTCAGACACTGAGAAAATACTTATACTATTACTAATTACTGTGGCTAAGCATTCAGGAGGACTTTTTGGAGAGAGGTTATGAATTTTACGCTGTCCGTGGATATCAGGAGATATCTGGTTGTGACGGAGGACATAAACGTTCAATAGTAAGTGTTGTCTTACCAAGTATACTTTATGGTCATAAACAACAATCCATGCTCTTCAATTACCTCCACAAAACCCTCCTATGTTTATTTTTTCCACATCCTTTTCTTTGGCTCCAATCAATAGTCATGCATTTATTTAACCAATTACTATTAAATATGAAAATAGAAAAACATTTTGTAGATTTTATACAGTGACATTATACATGCCATATCATAATCTACTTTAGGTAGTGTCTTCTTAATTTTAAGATGCATTAATTAAAAGTTTAAATTATTTACCAAGTTCAACAGCCATTGAAAAGTCTGATGTATTTATTAACATTTCATGTAAATTTTTTAAGTATTCTGACTCCAAAATACAAAGAAGGTTTCCATGCAAAGCCTAAGAAGGTTTTGCATGAAAAATCTGAAAAGGTTTTCCATGTAACCTTTTTAGCTTTGAAGTTGCTGGAAAAAAACATGAGCTTTAGACTACAGACTTTGCACGTTTCACCTCCTGGAAATATAAGAAGGAAGCTGGGCAGGAAGGTAAAATTCCACATGCTGCTTCTATGGTACATTTTCCCTCAATAAAACACTCTGTACATCCCCTGTGGTCCCATAATGGGTTTACATAGACTCCGGTTTGCTTCACCATCTTCACGGTATGCCCATACAGAACTCTGCTGCCCACCTTAGCTGACAAGCACTGACAAAAAATTCTGGCTGTGAAACATTGCCTCACATGTCAAGAGTCAGGCAAACTACTTTTCCGTACCCTATTCGCTTGGTCTCCAGCTCTTACATGAAAGTCTGTGATTTGACTCCTTTCGCTGTGACCACATGAGGGAACAGGTGCCTGTGAAATTAAAGTCAGGAGGGTTTCAGAAATGTAGAGAAGCCCGATGCACTGCAGACTGCAGATTACCTCTATAGGGCATGAAGGCTAGCGGAGAACCGAGGCAGCCCCCTAAGAGGAGCCCACAGGGAATACTTTACCAACAGCTCCCCAATGACATCTGGACATTTTGTTCTTCTTCTCTCTGCAGGGAAAAAACTGCACTTGTTTAGCGATCACAGGGTTTTTTGATGCTTGCTGTGTTATCAGAAGATGCAATGCATTGCCACTATTGTGCCACTGTGCTTATTATAGATTCCATTTAGATGGCAGTTAAATTGGATGTCCCCATCAGCTACAGAGCAAGTTGTTTGTTTTAGAGAACCGGATGCTGAATCACAAAAGTATTAAGTCTTTCAGAAGATAACAGATGAATTAAGGCAGCAAAATGAGCCAGTGACTGCTGCCTTTTTCCCCTCTTCCAATTTCATTAAGAAAATAAGTTACAGTGCAATTTACCAATTTTTAAGAGAAATATTTTTCAAAGTTTAGCAAACAAAAAATGGGTGGTGGGTTTGTGACATGAATCAATGTTGCATAGAAACAGTTCTGATAAACTCAAACAGTAAGTAGAGTGGTGGGATTTGATCTTAAAGTATGTTGCATTGAGGTTGGTTCAGTTTTGCAGGAGCTCAAGTTGTGAAGAGAACTGAGAAGGTTAACACATGTAGTCAAACAAGCTTTTCATTTTTGAAAATAAAAGAAAAAATGTGGCTTCAGACTGCTCAGAGTTTTTCTTCATTATCTTATTTCGTTGGTGGTTTATCAGTAGAACCAAACACAGATGTGAAGGTTGACCAACTGAGTTGATTCACAGAAAAAAAAAAGGTGACAAGGGTTTTTAACTCAAACAGATGAGATAGAAATAGTTTGGTCATTTAAAGATACACACCGGTAATATTAGGATGTCCAATTTTATGTCATATAGCACATATAGTCTTATAGTCAGCATCTTCAGAAGGTGCTATGTCGGCTAAAGTTAGGGTTGATATCTGCATTTGCATCAAACCGAGTCCTTTCAAGGGCACAGGACTGGTCTCCTCCATCAACACTGTGAGGGTCAATGGGACTTCACTCCCCACCATCCAGAACATTGCACATAGAAGCTACTGAGCCAGAACTCACCAGATTCCACCCCTCTTTCTATGATTTGTTCATCCAGTTGGCTTCTGGCATTAGATTCTGCAGCACTCGCTATAGAACAGCCCAGCTCTCAAATCGTTACCTCCAAACACCAACAATCCCCGCATTGTGTTAAGACTATCTGAAAATGCTAAGATATATATGTAGTAACATATTATTTGTATATGTATTCTAGAGTTTTTTTTAATGATTTATTTCTCTTACTTGTACCAATAACACTATTGTACATCTATATGGATTTATAGTCACACTTTTAGTTTTTCAGTGTTTTTTTCTGTGTACTCCAGTAGCCAAATTCACAGACATGTCATTGTACAATGACATTAAAGTCTAACAATAAGATGGCTAGTCTTTCCCATATTTAGTCTTGCATATAAATGGTAGAACAGATAAAAATGGCATCTGGATGCTGTATGAACCAAACTTGCAAAGACTCAATCTTTTTCTTACATCCTACCCCCTTGTTGTCAAAGACAACAACTGTTTATATGTACAGCCGTCTGTCTGCATGGCTGTACTAAGTTGGGAGACAATAATATCCATCGATAGCAATGGACACTGCCATCTACTTAGAATTGTATTTTAAACTTTGGCATTCAAACAAATGCAAAATATATATATATATATATATATATATAAATCCAACACTTCTAAGTTTTTTTGTGTAACAATACAACAGTGTGTACTATACATCAAACACCTTAACCTAGGGGTGCACAAGTCCAGTCCTCAAGAGGTATCATCCTGCAACCTTTAGATGCATCCCAACACACCAGAATGAAAACGCTGAATTTAATCATCAGCCATCAACTAACTATGTTGGAAAAGGGACACATGTAAAATTTGCAGGTTGGTAGCTCTTGTTGAAGGCTGTACTTAGACTTTACCCTTCAAGGTAAATACTTAAACACTGTAGATCAAACTAATCTTCACTATACACATAGGAAACTTCTTTCCATTAAAGCACAACACCAGCATCAAGACTTTCCACAGCAGCCACTTGGGGCTTTAAATGCATTTTCTTTGCATGGCTGAGAAACGAACACGTTGTAAATGAAGGATTACTGTGATTGTGTTACATTATGGTGAGGTTCCCCTCTCAGCACAACCTGATTTGTGGGCCTGTTCAGCAGTGTTTCCGGAACACTCCCTTCGTAATAGATGTACTGGGCCCTGAATTGTTGTGCAGTAGAAGCAGTTCAATTAATACTGCACCGCCATAAAATAACTATTGAAATGACAAACGAGGAAATAAATGAGCGTTTGCCTGCGCGGGCGCAAGGGAGGGAGTGTGCGCTTGCTGCAATTTATGCTGGTAAATCCGCCGCTTTTGGAAGACAATGATGCCGTCAACTAAATATACCATGCTGTCACACACAAGAAGGGACAGGTAAAAGATGGACCCGTTATCTCTCACACCATCGGCTGTTGATGGCTCATTTGAATATTCACGGCCTTTTGAGGCTGAAGGAATGATCTCCTATCATTAGGCCACAGTCCTTAAAGATGCATCAAAGCTGGTGGTGAAAGAATTCATTGTGCTCATTGTGATATTTAACACACATTATGGTGTGGGACTGCTTAAGGCAGTTTCCAATTTTTCTACAGAACTATACATAACAAATAGCTTTTTTCTACTTTCTGCAGAATTGAAAAATTAAGTACACCAAGGATTTTGTCCAAAACAGCAAAATTACAGAGATTTATAAAATCTATGAATACAGTAAACCCTCCAATATGAGACACAGGTAAATCAAAATCCAGTTAAAAGAATTGCTGCAAATCTCCTATTTTCATAACTCCTTCAAGACAGATTCAAGTTCACATTATTTCTTTGTTTCAATGTCATACCACAGAATATTTGCTTTTTCTGCCAGATTTATTATTCAACTATATAACTATGTTCACAATAGTTATGCAACATAATATTTTAAGAAATTGGAGGTTGTACTGGATTGTTAAAGAGTAGCCAGTCATGGATGAACAGCCATTATTAGATCAATAGATAACATTATTTTAGTCTTATTTAGAAAACTAGAACCTTTTTTATGTGTCCTGACCAGTAGGAAGACTTATAGTAAGAATTGGTTGTCAAAAATAATTATTAATAAATTTATACAAGATGTATTTAGTGGTATGTTCAGGTGCATTATCAGTATTTTTTAATCCACCATACTCCAAGACAGACACTAAATATCCTGTCAGAAAATAAGACAGTACTTGCATTCAGCTTCCAGATATTTGCTAAAGTCTTATTCCTTGTTTAAAAGTATCAGGAAGATTTGAAGAACCAACTCTGTTCCTTTTTTAATCCTTGTTTTTAAGCTTATCCTGAATATGTTTAAAAAAAAACACACACAACTGATAACCCTCACTGTGAAGCATGTTGTAGTCAGCAGGATGACTACAGTCCCTGTGTTTCCTGGGCTGAAGAAATTACTCATTTTTAGTTCCAACCTAGGAAGCGTAAAACCGTTCATTTGCAGTAACCAGGCAAATTCCCTGTGAATCTCTTACTAAAGATCCCAGATGAAATGAGCCAACTAGGTGCTGGAATCAAGAAAGTGTTCCCAACCATAAAAAAAATGGAGGCAAAAATATGCGAGCGCAAGCCAGAACTCCTGGTTTGAGTCAACAAGCCCGCAATGTTTGCTGCATATTGATTATGCAGTCAAGTGCAGAATGACTAAGTCAAGTCTGACAACTAAAAAGTAAAATAAGGTTTATAATTTACACTCCGTGAGGTTCTTCCGTCTTGGTCGTGGTTGCTGTTTTTACTTCCCTTTAATTATTTTAGAGAATCCAAATCTGGTTATTTTCAGTGCTGCACATCACTTCTGGGTCTTAAAAGGTTTTACCTGACTGCCATAAGGCTTAGTTTCAAGGTAACGGCCATCATCCACAAGAGACTGGAAGGGGATGCAAATTCAAAAAGAAAAGATCTGGTTCAAGGTGAGTTAATCCTGGCGTCACTCTGTAAAATTCCATCAGAACGCATTTAGCTGTGGCTTGCATGAGAATGGATGGTTTGCAAAGTGTAGTTCACATGGGTTTCAATTAGCAGTGTCTAGATGAATTAAGAGGTTTAAAGCCATCGCTGTTCTAGTGGTGGTATTAACCTGGTGCTTCTCATTAGCCACCCTTGGCTGATAAAGAGAGCAAAGGGAGCAGTGGTGCAGACAGACACCTCTCGCTGACAACGGGTGACAGAGTGGATCACACCGCCTCATGAATAGTAATGGCCGCCAACATGTCCTACACTCCCCCATGTGCGAAGTGACGGATTTCTGTGTCAACAGGGCCCACGGCTGGGGAGAATGGACTGACAAGTGACTGAGATATTCAGGAGAGGAGCAAGAATGAAGGAGAAAAAAGTCCAGTCCTGACATGAAGGCTGCATCATAAGATTGTTTGTCAGTCAGGGCCTGCATTCATTGCCTCCCCAAGAGTGAGTAAATAAACAGTGTTTGCAGGGACAGGAAGTATTCCTGGATTGTTATCCAGTGCCTTTGGGGTACACAGACAGGCGTTGGCATGTCTCAATAAATCAGGTACTCCTTTCCTCCACTGTTGATGGAGGGGGGGCACTACTTTTCTGGGGGGTGATGTCACTGATAACCTGGCGGGCACACGCTCTTCCTCACTGACCAGGTCTTGGCCAATCAATAGCAACACAATGCCTGGCTTGACAAATGCGTCGGTGAGCTGAATGTCAAACATGCGACGAGATTCGAACAAAGGACTAATTTCTAACAACATCAGAAGTGGCAGGACAAGCTGTGATGTGGTGTGCCTTCGACAGGAACCAGCAAAAGCTGTTTTGAGGAGAGCGGCTGGACATCAGAGCGGCTGAATGAAGCTTTCCTTTCTATCACAAGCCTTTCCTTTTTTTTTTATTTCCCACCATGGGGCTGTGTAGAGCTTCTATCTGAAATCTGGGCACAGTTCAGTCCATGAATTCATTTTGTTCCCTCTGAAGTCCCCTGGCCCTTTGGAGAGTTTTGGTACAAAAAAAAGGAGGGATGTAGGTTAGACAGTTACTAATCGAATCTCTCCACAGAGGCCAATTATGGAGAAATCATGTTCAACAAGTCTTGGTCCTTTTAACACAGCCGAGGGTGACAGTGCTTAAAAAAAATAGAGGAGGAAAAAAAATAAATAAATCAACCCCCTCCATTCACGAACCTTCATCCTATTTTAAACTTAAGCTCCATTTTCACATGGCTGCCATATGTATTTCTCATACCTAGGACAAATTCATCCCTCAGACACACAAAGAAACCGTAACCAAATAATCCAATAAGAGTGTAAAACTCCCCATTGCTATATCGTGGTGTCCTGCTGCTTCCTGAATTTCAAATATCAAACTTGCCTTATGGCAAAGTCCATGATTAGTCTTCGTCATGTAAGCCCAATCATCTTGATTAAATCTCTTAGATCCTCATGCCAGTATATAATTATAACAGTCATTCAAAATGATATTTATTCAATAATGTTGATTTATTTGCTCAGTTAATTACATTGAAAACCATTACGATGAAAATACTAAAATTTAACAGAATACTTGCTAACAGTGTATCAATCAATCAATCAATCAAGTTTTATTTGTATAGCACATTTCAGCAGCAAGGCATTTCAAAGTGCTTTACATCATAACAAACATAAAAACACAAAGTCATGTAACATTGAATAAACAATCAAAACATTAATTTAGATGGCCGTTAAATTTATAACTTGTTATAAATTCAAATTCCTATCCATCTCTGTTTTTTTTTTTGTTTGTTTGTTTCTTTTTGCTTGATCTGCACTGCTGCCCACTAGGTGACTTTGTCACTATATTTAGCAACTTTTCAAACCACTCTAGCGACTGGCAACAAATCTAACATTTTTCTCATATTGGAGAGTTTGGCCACAAGACATAAAGCACCAATTGTTCTGTAGCTACAACCATGCCATGAGCCTCCAAACCTCTGAATCACATGTAATTCAAATTCACAAATACTTTATTAAAACAAAAGGGAAAATAAATGTTGTTGTAGCTCATCAATTCAGTAGTCAGTCTGACAGCCTGCAGTCATAGCAGAGAGCAGACCCACTCCAGTATCCTGTGTTTTTCTCTTCATTATTCGTTTATATCCAATGATATGTGGTGTAGTCAATTCCTCCTTCATTCAGATCAATTTCTATCACTGCCAAGTGCTTGAATTGACTTGCAAGAAAGCACAATCATTTTTGTTATCTTTATGTTAATTGTCACATTTTTGTATATTTTTTACTGTGAAGCTGCTTCTGCAATGAAATATTTATTTTACCAGGTTGCACCATAAAAAATTTGCATTTGTTTTAAAGCAAGTTAGATCAAATTTTCATTAAGAAAAATTGAATCACAAAATCTCTCCTTGATATTAAATGTAATTTTATGTTTAAATATTCCAATTAATACTGAATAATTGTCCTATTTCTGTGAGTTACAAATTAAGTATTAAGATTTTCTTTACATCTGTAAACAAGAAAGGAAAATACCTCTGAAATTTCTCAGCTTATCAGTTTACCATCACACCTATAATAAAATGTCAAAATTATCCTATTTTGCAAGAAAATGAAAGTCTAAAGAGTAATTACCATGAATTTAGGGATTTTCTCACATTTCTGCAAAGACACTGGGCCAGAATAAGAA
The DNA here is from genome assembly GCA_010277075.1 of Poeciliopsis retropinna. Taxonomy (NCBI): domain Eukaryota; kingdom Metazoa; phylum Chordata; class Actinopteri; order Cyprinodontiformes; family Poeciliidae; genus Poeciliopsis; species Poeciliopsis retropinna. The sequence continues at coordinate 8,809,881 of VMRM01000019.1, forward strand.
CTGCAGGAGACAAAGCGGCTAAGTTTGTACATTCTTAGTGTTAGCAGAGATACACTGACATACACCTCTCCAGCAACAGCGTAAATTTATCTTCAAATTTCAGCCCGCAGGTCTCTCTGGTCAACCATGAATGGGTCTCAAAGCAGCTTAGGACCTTATGACCAAAAATTTAATCTTGTTTATTTTCAATAAGTCTAACTTTTTATAGACAGGGCAAAGTAGTACAAACTCAAACTGAAATGTTCTAAATCAACGTCAAAAATATTTTGGTGCAGTGCCCTACAAAAAGTATTCAGACCTCTAGAATCTATTCCCATTTTGTCAAGGCAAACCACAAATACTTTAATATATTTTATTAGAATTTTATGTGATATTCCAACACATCATTGTGAATTAATAGAATGACATATTGTTTAAACCATGAAAACTGAAAAGTAGGGTGCAAATTTATATTCAAATTCAGTCCACTCATTTGGTGTTCAGAATCATCTCCGTAACACATGCACATTTTATTAAATTCTGACCACAAACTTCAGTGTATAAACCAAAAGAAGTAGCATTAGTAGTTTGCAAGGCATGTACGTCAAAAGAGTAAACGTGTGGTAAAGTGGATCATATCAAATCAGACTAAATTAAACTTTTTGTCAACAAAAGTGATTTGAAATGATCAGAATTTGGGGTGCCAAACACTATAAAACTTTATTTCCCCTCTCTGCATTAAATGCCACAAAACTACATCAGAAAAAAAGTTGGTTGGAAAAAATGCTTTGATGCACTGATTAAGGATCTCAATCTTCTGAGGCGTTCAAAACTACAATTTTAATCCATCAAATGCTGCACATTTACTTCTGTTTTATGAGTTATAGTCCTACAGGAAAAAAGGCAAAGAAACAAGAACAAGCAAAAAAAAAAAAAGAAAAGAAAGAACAGTCATTCAAAATTTGAACTGAATGGTCATAGCTCACAGAAAGCCTGAAATACGTATTAGTCAGGAAAAGCTGATAAGTATATCTCTTGTGATGGCAGCCTCATGCTGTGGGGATGCTTTTCATTACAAATAGGAATTTGATCAGAATGATTGGGACATTCTTTGATGGATGTTGGCGCAAAACAAAAGTCTATACCTGAAGAAAAAAAAACAAAAAAAAACCTTGAGACTGAAGAGGGGCCGGGGACGTTTTGTTGTAACTAATTTTCCTTCCACTTTACAATTTCTACCATGTCAGTCTAGTGCATAAAACCTCCAATGACAAATTGAAGTTCAAGGTTGAAACGTGACACTATGTGTGATCATTCAAGGGGCAGGAATACCTTTTTCCAAAGTTAGGTATGTGATCCTACCAACAAAAATGAAAGCATGCCAACTAGATATCTTGAGGAGTATGACCATTGAATGAGACAACTTTGTTCAATCTTCCATTCTAGCCAGGGTATGTCTCTCCCTGTAGATATGGCAGTGGTTTCCGGTGTTTTGCACCAATACATGCTATATCTCTGATAGGTGTGGAAGGTTGAGCAAAGTATCGTTCAGGACTAAAAGCAGCACACCTTATTGATATATTTTTTCACATCTTCCTGGCTGGGATGTCACAAGCAAACAGATCTCTTTCGAAGGAGGGGAAAAAAAACCCTACTGTTGTTAATACTGGATCTCCCTCCCTCTAGAGTTTCCTTATCACACACAAAATGTGCAGCACTGCTGACATATCATGGTGCTTTTCGTCAGACAGCTCTCAGATGGAAAGTTTTTTTTTTTCTCCCCTGATCAAAAATGAAATGAACCATATTTTCTAAGCTATTTGATGTCACAAATCCAGCCATTCTTCACACGGATGTGATTCGTGCCTTGTCCCAGCTGTCAAAGTTTTACCAATGGCAGAAATTTTTAGAGTCACAAATGAATGACAAAAGCACACTGCGACAGCTCAGAAGAGATGCCGTTTGAAAAATAAAACCGCTTCAATAGTTAAACAACTGTGCCCATTGAGCGACGATCCTTTAAAGCTCGTGACAAACTGTTCTGATGCATGCTCCATTAGATAATCTTTGACTCATTCTGTTTCTATATTTATGTTTCAAATCATTTCCCTGAGCTGAAAGAAAGGCAAATGTTGCTTTGGATCTGGCTTTCCACTGGAGAAAGAAAAATTTTAAAGATGGCAAGATGTACCAAAAATTTAAAGACCATATTAAACGCAGTGCCAAGACATTTACTCAGCAGTGTCATTTATTATGCACAATTTATATTCAGTTTTTTTTATATGTATTTTTACTTTCTACAGTAATCACTGCAAACAGACGAGTCACAGTGTTGGAGCACGGGTGTGTGTAACACTCAGATATGAGCTGGTTTTACATATGGTGTGGGAATATAATTTAGATTGTGAAGGCTCTAAACTGGTACTTCTCCTGAGAACATAACCACTACAGTTTAAAGACATGGTGCAAGGTTAGGATTAGGAAAGCAGCACGCAATCTTAGCTTTAGTGAAAGTTTCAGTAAAAGGATGAAATGTCTTGTGAAATGATAGGAATATAAAAAATGCACTCTTTATTTCTCTGTCTTAGTATGCGTGTGTGTTGGGATAATGGAGAAGGCGGGATCATTGTGAATTCTGAAGAGCTGAGCACGATTTCCGGCATAAATTATTCAAGTGTACAGCCTGTTTTTGTAATCGCTCCCCTATTGTCCGCTAAATGTCCCAAATCACCACACAGCCGACATGAAAGAGGATCGAGTGCTCACTCAGCAGGAAATCACGAGATGTGCCTTTCTCCACAATGTACTGGGGTGGCAATTTAAGATGGCGAGATGTACCAAACAGCTCAAACTTTAAAACCTTGCGTACTTATTTTACTTGTGATTCAATTACTCTCCAAGGTGTTTGATCTGACATCAAGCAAATGATCAAAAAATTTAATTCAAGTCTTATAATGGCAGCATGAAAAGAATGAAGATTATCTGACTGAATTAAAGATTACCTCGAGTAAAACAGGACAACAGATTCAATCCACATTTAATCATTTTAACACAAAGCACAAAGTGTGTTGAAAAGTTATTCAAAATTAGTACTAAACATAACTAAAGGGATTTATCTACCTAAACTCTCCCCGTGGGCTGATGTAAAAAAAAAAAAAACCAAAAAACAAATAACTACAGTCAAGAGATCCTGCTTGGTGCCACATCATTGAATTACTTAAAATAATCTGATTCTCTCTCTGCTCTATTCGTAATCTGTCTAAACACATGTAGCGCTGCATGAATCTACAGAGGCAGAAGAAATGTATAGAATTATTTTAATAGTTTTCTTATGAACTAATAGAAAAAAAACATATAATAAATCTACTCAAACATCAGTGACAACTGCTGCAAAATGATTTGCACAGAAATAACACATTGAATTATGCACTATGCATTTAAAAAAAGCAATATTCGAATTTCTTTTCCATAAATGGGTACTTCTGGGACTACAAAAAATGTGTCCATTATTGTCAGTTTTTACTTGTAAATATGATTTAGTATTTTGTTTTTTTATTATTTTTTTTCCTGGAAATGTAAACCACAATAGACTGAGTGCCTCATAATGCCCGAATCATTCGTCAGAGAGGGACTCAGCGACATCAATCCTCAGTTGTTCAATTTAATCACATTTAATCAATCAGTCCCGCGATCACTTTTAATCTTGTCTTTTTGTCACCCACTTTATTTTGCAGCTGGATTTTGTCCACAGACAGTCAACAGTCGCATCATTTATTGTCTGGTTTACAGCAAACAAGAAGGCTGATATGCTTTTCAGGAGGGTGGAAGCGGAGGGTGTCGGGGTGGGTTGGGCGCTCGTCTCCGAGAGCTGGACGGCTCCTGGTTAAGGAATCAATTTGACTGGACAGCCTTACAAATTGCATAAAGAGACAAACTTGTCCTTGGAGTGAGCAACAATTGATTGATAGCTCAACACACTCGCACCGTAAATCCTCCAGACGGCAAGGAGACAAATCAGCCGCCTGCGCCTGCTCCCCACCCTCCAGCACTATTTACCTACCTCCAGTATCTTTCTATTCACAGGGAAAATGGCACATGATTCAAATGGACTCAAAATGAACTCCAAATTCCTTTATGGACCGACACAAAATGGAAAAATGAAAGAGACAATTGAATGAAATATGTTGTGAAATACTTACAAAATTAAACGTATACACATAAAAACATTTGGTGACAGTGGGCTTTGCTATCCTTTTTGCACACCACCATTGTCTTGTGATGTGTAAAAAATAAATAAGGCACACATTTTAAAGCCCAAAGTTAACAGCACATGAGAGATAACAACTTCTCTTAGGGGCTGTGTTGTGCTAAGAAAATGGCAGTCTTCCCCGAGGAGACCACACCACTGTTTGTTTTTGGCAACAAAAAAACACCAAAGGCATCTTCACAAAGAAGCCTCACTAATCAGAAGTGATCTGCTCACATGTGCTGCTTTCCCCAAGGGAGAAGGCTGTAAAAAAAAATGTAATAAAATAAAGAATAGAATAGCCAGAGACATAGCAGAACAAGGTTGGAAGAAAACATCCAGGGAGAAAAGAAATGGAAGCTGATACAAAACCCATCCAAATCATGGTCTGTGTTCAATTCCTGCACCACAAAAAACCCACATGTGTGCAAGCTAACTTAATTATTGGAATGCAAAACGATTGCCTGAAGTAAAAATGAAATCAAACAGTTTGAAAATAATCTAGCAGCGCTACTTAGGGAGAAAAAAAAGATTAAAGTGTTTTTCTAAGCACAACAAGAGGGCAGAGTGCACAAATGCTCTCCCTGCCTAATGAACACACGATGGCTGGGTGATACCGTGGTGCCTGGGGCTTGTGAGACTAAATGGTAACACAGTTGGTATGTGCTGAATTTTTGGTGTGTTTTCAAAAGAATATTTACAAGGTTCTGTCCAGACTTCAGTGTTTTCACTCATCCACCAACTGCAGGTAAGCAAAATAAAATAAAAAAAATTAAACACCAGGAGACTGTTCACATTTCAATTCCACTTACTGACGAATTAACATATTTTTTTCCCAGAATATGAAAGCAAATCAAAACAAAAAAGCCTCAAAAACCTGCCCTATAATTCTTAGTCGTTTTATTTTGCTAAACAAATGTTTACTGTCAAAGCAGACAACAATCAATCAATCTTTATTTATAGAGGACAAGGAGAACAAAGGCATGACAGGAGGATATGAAAAGCAAATAAACAGAGAAATCTACTGAGCTAAGCAAGGCTAAAGACAACAAGACAAGGTGTACAGAAATGTGCAGCTAAGACAATGACTGAGTAAACAACTGTTTGATGAGGAATGTGCAGCTAAGACAATGACTGAGTAAACAACTGTTTGATGAGGAGAAGACTGGTTGCAGACAAATGTTTTAAACTTTAATAGAAATTTAGGAACAAAACGTTTCATACTCTCCATCCTTCCCAATTTGTTTTTACCTATGTTAGGGGGTCTAAGCCTTATTTAGCCTGTTTTTTTATTTTCCACCATATTAGTGGTTAATATTAAGACTCCCTCTATTGTGTTCATGTCTGTGTCCCTCCAATTTTCCCTTCATACAGAATAGGTTTAAATAATTAAGCAGCCTGTTGCCGTTAATAGCAGGAGAGCAAACTGGGGAGGACATATATTGGTAAACCAAAACAGAACAACCCGGCTGGCGGCATTTGAAAAGCACGCTGGCATTGTTGTAATGAGGTCTTCTCTCTGGAAATTCACCAGGAATTTCCTTCTGCTTAGGACAAAAAGAAAAAAAAAAAAAAAAAAAAAAAAGGCCACCTCTTCTCCTTCTCATAATTAAAGTGAAGCCTTCGGTGCTCCTTAAATGAATGTGCAACAATATTCTCTGTCGCTTTAATGAGATTGATAAAATGCTATGCGAGCTTTGGCTATTTATTCCTTTTTATGGCACAAATTGCAGAATAAAGGGCAAGAGTCGGATGAATGACAGACGAAGGACAGCTGCGGCATTGAGCCTCCATTAAATGATGCAAATGGCCAACCATGGCCCGAGCAGTTAATTAGCCAGAGAAGGCCTAATCACAGTTTCGGAGTGGTGGTGCTCCCCAGGTAGCACACTTAACTAGAGAAGAGGAAACAAGCTAACTACTGGCTTTGGGCTACTTTGACCTGTGTGTAGAAAAAAAATGGTAGTTTGGGAAATTGACTGAATTTGGGCATGTTTACCATATTTTTAATTAATAAAGTTAAGTGTGTGTGTGGCTGCTGTTTTCCACTTTCCTCTTGTTGGAACCTAAATTAGGCCCAAAACTCATCCTGAGGAGAGAAAGATATTCAAAATGGCAAGAGGAGTTTTATTCTTTGTCAGAGGTAATAGTTGCCAGCAATACACAGTATCATTAAAGTTGTGACAATGCACTACCACAAATATGATCTTACAAAGAAAATCGCTTTGCTCCTCTACTTAATGGAGACACAATCTGCTTGTAAAAACGTTTTCTATTTCTACCTCCACTGAAAAGGTCACAAAAGATCTTTTCAAAGCCGAAGAAAATTACACTTCACCTTTTCAACATCAACATATCAAGTTGCTCTTTAGTTTTCTTTTTAAACAATACGATATAGTTGTTGCTTAAAAGTGTCCTTTTAACTTAAATTTTGTGGAATTTATCAAGCTTCTTCAAAAAGGACAACCTCCACTACTCAGCAAGAAAAAAAAAAACATTGCATAAATTACTCAGACAGTTCAGACAAATTTGGTGTTAATCAGTGGCGGTTGTTACTGATATGGGCGACATGGTCAACCGCCCAGAGCGGCATCCTGTGAGGGGCAGCATGAGCCCCATACAGTATACATGTGTATTGTAATGTAGCAAGTGTATTCAAAGGAAGTTTTATATGTGTAAAAAAGATACTATGTTTGCTTTGCATCCTTTTCATTCCAATAACTCATGGTATACCATGATGGACTGATGACCTGTCCAGGGTCTACCCCACCTCTCACTGACTGGTGAAGATAGGCACCATCCATCCATCAAATGCAAGGATGGATGGAAGTCATAGTCTTTTTATTCATCATGCTTTTCGAATATTACATTCCCATGCCTGACATAAACACTAGAAATACTGTCTTCCAACGTCAGACCAGTTATAGGAAAACAGTATTTTCATTGTAGTTACAGAAAGGAAGTTGCCACATTTCCTGTTATTTTAAGACAGCAAATGAAATGCTCACACTGCTGCAAACTCACAGGGAGATAAGACACTAAAGTGCCTTAAGCACCCAAAAGTAAACCAGAGAAACATCTATATGCATATCAAGCGAGTCCCTGAAAATTAAAACCCATTATGTTATCTCCAAATCAGCTACCAAGTGCCTTTCACAGATGAGAAACTTTTAGAGAAAGGCAAAAATGAATGAAAGTCATGCTGTCCTGAGTGATGATGTGATGCTGTAAACAGGGAAGATTTTTTCTAACAATTAAAGAGTGAGGGAATATTGATTTCCGATGGTGCTCCCCAGTGACTTGCTGGCTGTCACAATGTGGCCTGAGGTAAGGTGACCATGTCTCTGCTCAACGTGATAAACCATACATGTCATCAGGTATGGAGGACACGGTGTCCTCTTTCCATTTTTACTAAATGCATCTGCCATTTTTATCCAAGGCAGGAATTGAAAATATGAGCTCCTTCATTTGGTAATGAAGTCACCAAAGAGTTGGAAAGAGGACACACATACAGTACTCACACAGATACACAGAGAGGCAAAAAATATAAGCTCTGTAAAGTTCAGTTACTCAGAAAGATAAAAATGATTGTGTTTTTGCAAAATCTGTATCTTGCAGGCAGTGAATTCTTAGATAGTCCAGGTGTGTGAGGTTTTGTCAAACGGCCAAGCGTGCAATTTAATATATGCAATAGGAAGAAATTATGGCAACCTAAGAGGGAGGTCTCCTCCAGTCTTACTTGAGTGATAAACAACCATAAATCAAAGGGTTATAGTTGTCACTCAAGGAGATCCATCATGGGCCAACCCAAGGTGTCACGCACCCACAACCAGAAAAACACAAGATCCATTCAGATTAAACAAGTCTTTTAAATGAGCAGCAGTGGACTTCTATTGATCGATTCCAAGTATAATTGACTTATTCTGGCGTTGTTTAAAGTGGAGTAATGGCTACATGTCAATGCTTTGATGCGATACAGCCTGCAGGCATTGTGAGTTATACGCACAGCTTAGAGCAGGTTGATGACATGCAACAGAAATTAATTGTCGTCTTTTTAATACAGTAGCTACAAAGTGTTATTTTCGAAAGGAATGTTTTTCTTTGTTCTTAAGCTATAGCACATTGACAACATTATGTAACTGGGAAGAGATCGCTTTTTACAAACCAGATAATGACTGACATACTATCTCCAGAATCTCAGAAAATATTTAAATGTTACTGGACTAAGACAAAGAAGGAAAAACAAAATTCAAAAGGTAAGAATATTGTTACAGCACTATTACTAATCAGCATATAATTTTTTCTAACTGATTTCCTATCCACCCTATCAATTATTCTTAATTTAAGTTTGGTTATGATTTTTCCATCATCCTGTTACATTAATGCCATGGCCACATTGAACACCGTTTCATCTCAATACATGGACTGCCCCAACAAATATGAGTTTTCTGTACTTCCACCATCAGTTTCAGACTTAATGAACAAAAGTATGTCTTTTCATCAGTTGGCCATACAAAAAGTTGAAGGCGAAGGCTGTTTTTTTTATTACATATAAAAACTAGTTTACCAATTTGCACATAAATTAGAGAAGTTTTCTGTGCGCAAATTTAGATAAGTCTAATCAGATGGTATTTTGATGCATATAAAACTAGCAACTTTCTTTGGTCTCCCAACAATCATATGCTTAATTTAGAGGTGTGTGAGTTCCTCTCCAACTGGAAATCCAAATTAACCTAGTATGACCTTCACATGCATTTAGATAAACTTTTTTTTAGCTGTCTTTTTGCAGGCAGGCAGGACAATGGCAACAGGCTCTTAATCTTGTGCATGCCCAAAGTAGCTGAACTACTAAACTTAATCACAAATAACAAGATCACATTGTGTTGCTGATGCAGCCTAGAAAACCTCAAAGAATACCCAGAATAAATCATTCAACGTTTATGTTGATGTTTAACGGCATTGTGTCTTTGTTCAAGCAGCTACAATATGGATAGATATAAAGATTCATAATTATGACCCAAACAGAGCAAAGATGTGTGAGAATTTTTGTTATTTGAGAAAACTTAGCAAAGCAACCACCAATCAGAGCAGAATAAATCACTTTGTCTGCCTGGCAACAGAACTGCGTCAATTCTGATGGACGTTAATCCTTCAAGTGACTTTTAAATAAAAATGGTAATTTCCTGCACATCTGCGTTTTAGTTGCTTTAATTCTTCAAAAATAAGTTTTAGATGGTTTTTAGATACCAATTGGTTTTTAAAATGACTCTGTTTTTATTTTAACCCGGGACACATGAAACATTAATTTCGTAATGTATAGGACTCTCCCTTCGGGCTAGAACTTCGTAAAAGCTTCCCACTGATGGAACTCCCTTCCTACTCTGAGTTTATAGATGTTGCTAATTTGCAACTCCTGACCTCTACTTTTTATGGTTGAGAATTTAGCCAAAGGGTTGGGCTTCTCATCTAATATTCCCACATTTCTCACTCGGCAGGTTGCCATGTTCTTTAGTCTAGACCAATCAATAAAAGCATTTGTTACTGAGGCATTAAGGACAAAGTCACAGAGGAGTAGTAGTCCATATCTGGAAACTGTCTGCTGAGTGACACAGCGATTCACAGCTGTTCAGAATTACCTGTATATGCCAAAAAAAGAAATGTAGAAAATGGAAATACTGATTCATAATTTAATTCTGCACCACAGATTTATGAGAAAATACAAGACAGTAAAAGGTCCCTAAAATGCCAAATCACTGTAGAGTGAAGGATCCCTCGCTGATGGAGAAATTCTGCCATTTTTATTATGCCAAGAGGTGGTCACCGAGTGGAGGAAAGGACACTGATGCATAGAATGCAAAATGACTTTTAATTATTCTTGGGAAAAGAGCAGAAGCCCTTGGCTTGTTTACCACTTTACAGGAAAGAGCTTCTGATTGCTTTGTAATTATCTCCTTGATAATGTAAAATTTACCCCCCGCCCCCTTTCAGTCCACTCCTTTTCACAGAACACCATGCAAAAGTGATCAAGCATTCATCATTTAGCCCAAATGTTTTAACTTTCACTTGGGGGAGGTGGAAGGAGGGCTAATAGATTATGGCTAATGAAGCAGCTCAAGCTGTAACACAAATAGGACGTTTTAGAGAAAGACGCAGGCTAAGGCCCGCCTGTGCTTGGATAATCAGTCTTTTTGTCTTACGATAAGCCGGCAGCCTAACCTTCACCCAAAGAGCGCATCATTTCCCCTCTGTGAGACTTAATGAGACATTAGCCATACTAACAAATGGTGGACGAGAAAGTGAAAGTGACTTTCCAGGTAAAGGCTGTTTGCCTGACCATAATCAGTCCCCAAGTGCGGCTAAAGGATGGAAACAACTCAGTATCTGTCTCAACAGCTTGCTGTGGCTTTTATGATGGGCCTCCCAGGGCCCATCAAAAGGCTTGTGATGTCTTAATTTCCCTCCAATAGAACAGGTAATCTGCTTTTGTTGTCAGTTTGTCTGCTGCGATACACCCTGTGCACATTTCCCAACAATTTGGCCTGTATTGTGTGCAGCGGGGAATGTGTGTTCGTGTCAACTTAAACTTCACCCAACACAAACAAAACTGCAATGCTATTATAGTTCCTCACATAAGTATTTACTCAGACTGAGTAATGAAACGTGAACGTATGGATAGAGTTGTGCATAACTGTGAAGTGGAATGAAAATGATAAAGGAAAATAACTTTTCCTTTAGGGTTTTTGTTAACCCTCCCATGGTTTTAAGAAATGTGGTCATTAAGAACCCACAAATTTTTTACTATCCAGCTGGGTCGCACTGATCCTGTGTTTTTGCAAGGGTTTTTTGTGTGGTTTCGGGAATTGATGTTCTGACGGAACAACCCCAGCGCTTCCCCACTGTCCAAATGTGACATTTTTCACTCTCCTCCGGAGCATTGCGTTAAGACAGACATTTGTTGTGAATTGGTGCAATAATTAAACAGAATTGAATTGAAATAAAGGGCTATTATTTTGCAAAACATTTTTAAAACCTTGTATCGTTATCCTTCTACTTCACAATTAACCAATGTTTGATTTGGTCTGAAACGCCATTCTCATAAAATATGTTACAAACACAAATGACAATGGAACAAATTCTGGTCAAGAAAGTTAAAACAACAGGAACCTAATTTTCATCAAAATGTCAATAATGTGTGTCTGGCACTTATGGAACCATGGACTCATATGATAAAGCCAATCTTTGGAGCTGCACAGAGTGGCCTGGAGAGGTGGGACTGAAGACAGTGCCGGACGGATAAAGAAGGAAGTGACGAGGCCGTGTGAGCAGGGGCCCTGTTCCCCCCCACCGAGCCTCCCAGCTCAATTAGCTCAGCTCATCCCAGCTTTCTGCTGATGGGAAAAAATAAAATAAAATCAGCAACACCACACTTACCATAGAGTCCGGGGAATCCAGCCTGTTAGTGAGTTGTGTACATTATGTGTCTGTTCAAGCCACACATGCAGACTTTGCATCCGTGTATCAGAGAGAGAGAGAGAGAGAGTGTGTCTCGAGTCTATGTGGGCTGTCTCGGCTCCTCTTAGACTGGAGCCCCACAGTGCTCTCTGTATCAAACACCTGAACTAATTAGGCTGCTCACGGAAAAAGAGATCCCCGAAGCCACTTCCTGTAATCTCATAAACAGACATCCAAAACATACAGAATATCAGCAGTCGTTGGACTTGTTTAGCAGTCGTTGGACTTGTTTATTTATTTATTTTTTGACTCAACAAGCCAAACTTTAGTGTTATCTTTTCAAGTCTTAAGCTTAATTTCTTCAGGTTAGATGAAGATCACAATTTTTCTTTGGACTCTGTCTGCATTGATTCCTTTTTCAGGGGAAGGTTTTGTTTGTGAAACCACCTAAACCTACATTTTCAGACCAAAAACAGCTCAGGAAGTAAAGAGCTAATCTTGAGACAAAATTATTAAAAAAACAAATCTAAAGTGGATTTTTATACACTTCTCTCCCACGAGCCTTGGCTAATATTTACTTATCTGAACTAGTGTAAAATACCAAAGACATCCCAGTTTAACAAACTGTATTCCAACAAGGTGATTCTCAAAAACACATGAGCTGAAAACCTGCCATATCGTACAACTGTGTATCGCTAAGATTGTTCACTAGATCTGCTTTAGAAAATTCTGTAGATCTGACATGCCATATTTGTCCTTCACTATCCCCTTCTGTCATATCCAGAACACACACTGCATGTTCTTATCGACACCAAGGAGAGATCATTTCTTTAAAAGCATCAAACGTGTTGCACTCCTCAAACCATTACTGAACCAAAGGTGACTTTATTCCGATGAGAGACTACACCAAGGAGGATATATTGTTTTCATAAAAGGGAGCATATAATCTGCAACATTCCTTCGATACGTGGTACAAATTTAAATCTACCTGAATGGCAGGACCACAGATCTTCCTGAAGGATATTGTCTGAACCACCATGCTGTCTCCGTCATCTTCCTTTAATCAAATAGTGAATCTAGGTACGATGTTTGCCACAGGTTAGTGAGCCATCAGGTCATCCATGTGATTCATAAGACAAGGCTATTCTCCTCCATTGCTCCATGAACCAGCTCAGATGCATATGTGCCAATTGTTCATTCTTTGTTGGTCAAAATGTACATACTGACTGATCTGCAGCTATGGAGATCCATAAGCCATACGTGAGATTCTCTGTGAACCCAGACACCTTTCCCTTTTTACCAGCATTACTTTTTTCACTAATTTAAGGTATAGTGGATCATTAATTGGATTGGACTACACAGATTAATTCTTGCTTCCAACATGCATCATGCGGTTCATTGTTGCACCTCTTAATAGATTGGGAACAACACTTAAGAGAAGCAGCTTTGGAGATTATTTGACCAAATCATCTGACCATCACAATCTGGTTCTTATTAAACTTTCCACTTCAATTTCCAATTCAACTTGCGTGTTTCCAATCAAATTTCAGGAGAAATTATTTACTTCAGTGTTATTTAACTTACCTGTCATTTCCTGTAGTGGCAAAGGACAGAGGTGGTAACAAGACATCAGAAGACACATTTGAGAAAAGTTAATATTTTAATAAAGTGAAGCATGAGAACACTCAAGGAAACAGGAACCACTGATGAAGATGGACCAAGGACAACAGACGACCAGACAAGTGTTTTCTTCTTCCATTTTACTGTCGGTTGGCAAACAGCTTTCAGTGAGCACTACTGCCACCTTCTGAATTGGAGTTTAAACCAGAACCTATAATAGATGTCCTATTGTAAAGTTTGGACTTTACAAGAGACTGAAAAAAAATGCCTTTCATAAAATGTGGTTAGAATTTAAACAAAGTCAGACAAATGCAGTCCTTATGCAAAAGTGCACAAAGGTAAATTGTTGACAGAGCACTGATGTCCTACAAATTGCAAAAGCAAATGTAACTCACCTGCATTTGAGGAATGATAAATAAAATATTCATGTGACATCTGGATGTGCTTTTAAGATTTCCAAAGAGAAAAAGAAAAGCAGACCAAGGTCTGAATGAGGCAGGTCAATGCAAGATGGACCCTCTGGGGTTCCTCTCTTTTCTTTTAGACAAGCTTGAGACAAAGTTCTCGTTGCTAAGAGAAAACAGAAGAACTCTGATTGTTGGTGACTGAGAATGCATGGGAAGCACAACTCAAGGCCAAAATAAAGAACATCCCCAGAAGTCTACTTCAGACTATTATTTTGAAAACTTTATTACACACAGACTCCTCAAAAAGAAATTTGCACACCTCAGTCTGCTTCAAAATCCAGACAACGTTGCAGCAGTGTGCCAACTTATGAGCTAAACAAACAAAGTAAACACACTGATAGTGTCTGTGATAACATCCTTGGCAAAATGAAAGAATGAAGGTCAGTAATTGGGAGACGGCAGGCGCACAGTGTTTGGTTTGGGGATTTTTTTTTTTTTGCTCCTGGCAGGGGTCCAGGTGGGCGCATGCGGCAGGCTCCAGGGCAGTGTAGGAGCACGTCTGTGCAGAGGTTAAGAAAAGCAATTAATCGGCAGCAAAGATAATCAAAGGAACCTCCCCCTCCAGACACCTCGGCGTGCAGGAGAGGCAGGAAAAGAGCGAGCAGAGGAATGGAGCGAGACAGGCGGAGAGAAGATGATGGGGAAAATACTTGTTTACAGGCGCTGCTGGTACGATCAAAAAGAAGTGGGGTTCAGCGCCGCCACCGGGGCCCCTCCGTTTCAGGTGGAATTGATAACACTTCAGATGTACAATTCGGTGTTTGCAAGAGTGCTTTTACCTCCCGGTGAGAAGGCAAGGAGTTTTCACAGTCTAAGCTGCACTTCCTTTCATCTCTGATTTTTGTGAAGTACCAACAGATTGTCAATGGCGAGGAAGACATTTTCCCACACATAATCAAAGAATGCAGTCTGGTGTGCCTGTGCTTCCCTGCAAGGAGATGCTGGTTTCAGACTGAACAGTGCAAATGGAGCTAAAAAAAAAAAAAATACTGATTATGATCTCTGCTAACTCAACTTGTGATTACATTAATTTAGCTGTGAAAACAAGTCCCTAACAGAAACTCAATTAAAGTGGAGAGCATCAAACACTCTGGCTTCTCTCCTTTTCCCAACGAGCAGTAAACAGACATAAGCCATTTCAGAATGGCAGCATTTTCAGAAAATTAGAAGATATTCTCCATGGCCCCACCAGGCATAAAGCTTGTTGCTCCCTCTGCTGGCTCAAGTCTCCCTTTGGGGATGAAATCTTACAGATAATCTCTGTTATGCAGCACCCTGCAACTTTCTTATGATACATGCCACACTGTTCAGATTTTGAATTGTAAATACTGCTGAATCCATGCATCATTTGCCTTCCACTTCTCACACGCGCTACTTTCTGCGCATCTTTGCGGTTATTTTATGATGAATATGTATGTCAGCTTAAAGAAAAACCCAGTTAAAAACATACAAAAGCCTAATTTATCGTTGTGAAGTATGTCAAAATCCTGCTGAAGCCCGGACAGACGCTGAGCGGGTCAAGTGACGGAGCTCCTGCAAAGTCTTGATTGGATAATTTTCCATCCATATCTCGGCATTATGCCACAAAGGAACGAGCTTCTCATTACACTGCTGACAGGCACAGCATCTGTGGATTGCTGTCAGGAGCAAGATGTTCAGAAGAAGCAAACTTGTTGATTAAAAACAAGGAAACATCACAGACACGTCGACTTGGAAATCAGGAGTAATTTTTTGAGAAAGGGTAGTTTTGATGGAAATATCAGTTTCTGCTTTCTTTTTGGTCAATTCAATGTTTCATGCTATAGGTGTCAACAATGATAGTAGGGTGTTTATTTTACCTCCAGATATGCTGATGTCAAACTTCTACTTATTCATAAATAGTGCTGCCTTGAACAGAGGTGCTAAAAGTATGGCACATGGGCCATCTGAGGCCCTTGGAGTGATTTCGCAATTGCAATTCAAGAAAGGCACAAATTTTGTGACTGATACAAATAGACACATATTAAAATATTCTTCAGGATAAAAAGTTTATTTCAAAATGTATAATCTTAAAATGTAAAGTGTTAAGTCTTTGTCAAGACTATTTGTCTTTGTCATTTCATAATCATGTTTTTTTTCTTTCATTCTAGCTAGATAGCAAGTAGGGAAGACCAATGGCTCCATTCCAAATCTACATCTAATGTGACAAGTTAAAATGTATTTTTCAGACATTAAAACGTTGCATATTTAAATTATTTTTGAATTGGTAAAAAAAAAAAAAGGCCTATAAAATAGATAAGGTAAGGCAAAGGATTCGGTAGGTTTCCGTTTATCTACTTTCACACGCATCTGACTGACAGCACAGATATAGTAACTACGAGTGTTAAAAACTAAACGTTAGTGGTTTTATAAGTGCAAACTTTTAAAACCGTTGCACATATTAAATCTGGACATTTTTACATACATAAAGCACGTTGAAGGCAACCCTAGAATTGGGTCTGAAAATAGTTGTGCAGAAAAGTCATAGGATTAACGTCACAGAAATCTCCTTCTGCCTAATGTCTGAGTTTTAAAAGTCACTGCATGCTCCTCAAAATAAGACATGACATTTCCACATACTAGGAGACAAGTGGCTGTACTCAGAAGAGCTCTGCTGATGCCTCTTTCCGCACGCTGCGCCAAAACCTACCCAGAATTGGCGAAAGAACCAATCTACATGCAGAACGTGCGCACTTCTTTTTTTTACCGTCTTCAAAATTGTTTTGTCTTTCTGTCAGCAACTCACTTATTTCGAGGAAGTTGTGAGAACAATTTAGTCAGTCCACCAGCAGAGGAATAGATGCAGTGCCTCTGAGGGTCATATTTCTGACCATTTGGATTGGCTTTCTCCTCTCCCTCCTGCAGGTGCAATCTGATATTATTCTCAAGAAAGAAATAAAGAAGAAAGTGTTCTTTAAAAGTGTTCCTATTGCCAGTATTCCCACAGGATCGGCCTGCACCAGTAAACTGTGGCCAACCAGACTGCAGCAGTCCTTTTCTGCTCCGGCTCTAAGTTCATGTTGACCATAAAGTCAGGCCCTGTCAGCTGAAGTCACACCTGAATGCACTTATTGACATAAGCCTTAACTACCCGAGGTTAATTCAACAAGCAAAACATATTAAAGGGATTGCTGACCTTGTTTTAGAAGCTGCGGGCTAAACCCAAGGCAGTTCTGCATTTTATCTGACAAAGAAAAAAAAAAAAAAAGGCTTGACCATATACACGTCCAGTAATTTATCATAAGGTATAGGCTATTTTGAAACTGCACACTTCTAAGAGCAAATTGTGGGTGGAGTACATGTAGTCCTAGTCTGTGTATGTGGGGCAGAAAGAGCTGCATCTAGTTAGTTAGGTCAGCTAATCAAAAAGATTAGCTAAATAGTGGAGAACAGAGTGCATAGAAGATGACATGAAGCACTAATTCCCACCCATCTCTGCTAAAAACTGAAATGAAGCAGAATGTCCTGCAGCCTAAAGCATCGGATTCAAGGTCAAACTCCAGCAGAAATTTGTAGAAAAACAAAGGAATGTTCCAGAATCGGGTTTTTACATTTCAAATTTTTATTCAAAGTTCTTTTGTCTGATAATTTGGTAATTTTATATGTGCAATACGTAAATGATCTACTCTTCTTGAACACATTTTTGAAAACTTACTTCACATAAAGTTTTCAGAATTCCTTCCAAAATCCTTAGCCTCCAAGGAGTAGGATTGTCTTGTAATCTCTAATAGTGTCTTTGACAAGTAGTTTTCCAGAGTTCATTAAGGTTTTTCTTTGGACGATGGAATGATTTGTTACCGAGACATAATTTGTTTGCCTTTATAATCATCCAGAACAATAGACAACAGAGCCACAAATACACTGGAATTGTGTAGACGGAAGCAGGTTTATGGGCAAGAATTACACAGACCACGTCTGAACCTAAAGCCAAATAAGAACCTGCATGAGATCTATAAAAGGGTTTAAAGATCCATCTGATCTTAGTGAGCTTACGCCGTTTTCCAAATTAAGAAAACTTTGGTTCAAGCATATGTGCAAAGCTAAAAGAGATATACTCCAAAAGATTTGTAAGTTTGTAGTACTTTATGTTGATGTATCCCAAAAGCAAAGTGTCAATGGGACAAGAACAATTTTAGAAATGTGAAGGGGTGAGAATACTTTTGTAAATCCTTGTATCCCTACCTAGAAATATATCGACTTTTACATTGCATAATCCTTCATAAAACGAGTAATAGCAGCCTGTTTTAACACAAAATATACCCTAATATGCATTAATACACACAACAGAAACCATCTTAGCACTAACTCAGATAATATCTACAGTATTCTTTATCTCTGTTTTTGGTGGCACAGCAAAGGCCAAACAATACCAAGGAAAAATGAATGGTGCTCCTGATCGGCTGCATTGCAAAAGTCAGCCAGTGGCATCTTGATATTTCAGCTTCCCAAGCTGCATTTTCTAATATTTTAGGGGTAGCGGATCCACAAATAGGTGAATTTTCTGTGAATAATGTTGGGCTTTGTTCCACAGAAAAATCTGTGATTACTGAACCAGTGTAAATGTTGTAGATTCTATTATTGATACAGATTCTCAAAGAGCATCAACTTTAATAAAGTGAAAAATGTGTGTTTTTCTCAAACACAGTTTCTCACGATCAAAAGAGAGGAAAACTATGAAGAATCTGGACTTCAGAGTCTAACACAGCTTCGGCTAGATGAAGTCGAGTTGTGGACCAGTGTGTTAATAAACTGACTTTTCTTCAAATCTCCATAGTAGGAACCCAGAGACACGGCACTAATCGTTGCAAACTTTTTTTCTTTAAACCCTTTCTATTCTCATAAATGTTTTTATCCCTCTCCTGCTGAAAAGTGAGCTTCCTTTCCGACCATTCAGGCTACTGAGTCATTACACAGGAAAAAAAAAGTGACTCACATGGATCAAATACTGCACATAAGAGCGCACACAAAGGAGCTTTCATTTAGTCGAGCCACTGAGTGTGCAGTAATGTAACTGGAGCCTTGCTGTAGGCAGCAGCAGACACATGAAAACATATATTAGTTCTTACTGCTTCTGAGAGCATGCTGAGCAACCTGCAGCTCTTTCTTTCTCTCGCTCTTTTTTTTTTTTTTTCTAAACGTCTTGAATGATAAGAGTTCGCCCGTCAGAGCCAGACTTCCTACTGCTGGCATGCATTTTGTCGAGGCAAAGTGAATATATTGCCTTTGAAGAGCGTCCAGAGTCTGGGCAGAGGGTTTGTGGCCTGGAAGCCCAGAGAAAAGAAAAAGACGTGCAGAAAATGTGTGATGAAACATTCAGCACCACGGACAGCAGCCCTCAAGAAGCCATGGCGACGGGACCGGCAGACGTGCGCAGAGACAGGAGAGTTCACTGAAAAGTGAATAAGTTTGAGTCGTAATTAAGCAAAAGCAGCTTCCTCCTGAAGCCCTTTCGCATGCCGGCCGTCGTCATGTCGGCGCTGTTGAAAATAGATGCGCAGAGACGCGCACATATGCAGGCATGCACCCTCCTTAGGCAGGATCCAGTGTTTTCCACAGTTCCTCCTCGTCTCTACCCGGCACTCAAGCATGAGTGGATAATCTGGCCACAAGGACAGGCTGTGTCAACATTTCCCTTTTGCTTCCTTATTTATTTACTCCACCCAACATAAAAGTTGCAAAGTTCAAGAGGATCTTAGATCTTAGAGTGAGCTGGTAGAGCAGATGACCTGCTTTCCTCCTCAATAAAAAGACAATTTTGAGACAGAGCCTATAAAGTATGTAACTACTGTAGATGCGGGAGAAAAATAATCACACTTCAAGATCGTAACCACAGATGACTGCCGGAATGTAAACATCACCAAGCTTATGTGGTTTGCTACTACAGAATAATCTAAATGAATTAGGATGTTATTGAAAAGAAAGAAATTTAATTCAAATTCTGCAGTTCATATTTTATTATACATAGAATTACATATTCCAAATGCTTGTTTATATTAAATATTTCTGTTTTATAGACAACAAAACCAAAACTTCAGACTCCCTGAAAAATAGGTTACATTAAAAATAACTTTTAATACTCAGTTATGGCTTATCCCACAAAGGATAAGCCATAAAGGTTCATTGCAAAAGAAGATTCCTGCTCACATAGTGCTCTAGAATATTAATGGTGAGGTTAGTGGAAGGAAAAAGTGTGGTAGAAAAAGGAGCATGATGAACAGGGATAACTGGAGGGTTGAGAAGATTTTGAAGTCCATTTAAAGGTTTGAGGGACATTCAGTCTGTACTACAAATGTGAAATTTCCTCAAACATACAAACGCCGCATTATGACAATGTGGAAAAACTTGTTTTTTGAGACTATACCAAATTTATTTAAAAATAGAAAACCAAGAAATCACACTTGCAAGAGAATTTGCAGCATTTTCTTAATATTTTATTAGCCAAGTTTGGGAGTGATTAAATCGTGATGTCATTTTGGACATGATGCCAGAAACTCAGCACACTTGCCAGAAACATGCCAGAAACTCAGCACACGTATCTGTAAGCAGTTTGGCCTGTTTTTCTTTGCAGTTCTTCTTGATCTGCAGGTCAAGAAGATCAACTGTGCTGCCACAGTTGCCAACTGTGGAACCTTATGTACACCTTTCCAAATGAAGTCCATTCAGCTGAATTTACCACAACTGAACTCCACGTAAGCTGTAGAAATCAGTGCAAACATAATTAAGAGTATAATTAATTATGTTAATTGTACATAACAAAATGTGGAAAAAGTGAAGAGCTGCGGATATTTTCTGGATTACTATGTATAAAAATTTTAACCATCACATTAAACTGAATTTGGTGTTTTCATTAGATCTAATAATCAAAATTAGCAGGAAGAAACACTTGAAGTCATATACTTCCAAAGTACTTGCCAAATGGAAGTGCTGAAATAATTTAACTTTTTGATGATATGTAAATCATTTAGATACAGATTTACATTTCTTTAGTGACATTATGACTCTTACACTTGATTTAAATTTCTGGTTTTCTTTCCACAACAAACCAAGCTTCAAAAATATTCTCTAGCCGGCAGCAAAACGAAAGTTAATGATTCTGTTTATGATTTCCAGCTGAAAATGGCTACATTCAAAATCATTAAAGCTGATTTACGGGCTTTTTCTTACCATTCACTTACAAATGGAAGACATTCATAATTTGTGCTGGGATTAAAGCACATTCAGTTCTGAAAAATGTTCAGCTCCTGGATCGATGTGCTGAAAGCAATTTTGCAGCTGAAATTGCTGGAGCTTTAATTGTTGAACATTTACAAAAAAAAAAAAATGCCATTCCTGTGATTTTGAGACATGCTTCTGAGTGTTTTTTTGTTTCCCTTTCGCCTGAATAACTCCTGCATTATGTCCCTCAGCGCAGCAAATCAGGCGCTCTGCCTTTTTTTAAAAGGGTCTAATCCTCTTTAATTTGTGATTACTCGTAATTCAAATGGCGGCCCACTAAAGCATGGGAAAGTGATTGTTTAAGTGTCCTCCTCCGCTTCATGTTTTTTTGCAACCTTAACGCCTGATCACAGTGGCATGTTAACATACCGTATGTATATCCTGAGCTCTCATGGTGGCATTCAAGTAAATTACCATAGAAATCGCTGTAGAGAATATTTTGGCGTCCATCGTTGAGCATAAATTGCTAAATAGCTGGGAGCCCTCTTACCATTCAGAGGGTGATTTCGCTAGCTTTCTTGTGTCAGATGATTTCAGCCACTCTGACAAATTAGAATGACAACGGATTTCATGTAGCACACAAGTGCTTTTTTTCTTTATATGGCAGAAATGACTGATCTCAAGAAATGAATTAGGCGATTATCTCCAAACAGCAGCGAAACACCTGGTTGAAAACAGGCCTCACAAGCCTGGATTTTATGGAGTTAAAACAATGACAAAATTCAGTAAATACTTAAAAATTACTTTGAAACATCATTTATAAAATAGAATAGGAAGAACACATATAGAAAATATATTAAATTGGTATTTGGTTATACATGTGATTACTAACAATGTTGCTTTTTATTTAGAAAAAGTAAAAATATTTATTCCAGTCTTGGTGTGTTTTTCTTTTCTTTTTCTTTTTTTTTCTTTTTTATTTGCCAGCCTTGTTCATATAAACAGTGGTGAGGCTAATGCTGTTTGGCTCAATAATATTAGTCTAAAGTTGATTTTCTGTCCGGCTCAATCAATCAGATACATACTTGTTTGACATGCCATGAATATAGTTTGATCTATTTCATAGTTTCAAACACCATATAGTGCCAAAAGTTCCCAAATCCAGTTAAAATCAAGCCATTAAATAATTATTTATAAATTTCAGAAATCCTTATTTTAATTATAGCTGCATTATCCCATTAAATAGCTACATCCACGTGCTTTCAAAAAGTACAATAATTCAATAAGTTGATAAATACATCATTAAATAATTACTTTAAGAAATATTTTTACATAGAAAGACATATTTCAATCAAAATGTATTTATTTTTTTCTCCAGTTTAAATTATTTCATGATGCCCTGGAAAACAGCCCATTTTCAATTCTCATTTATTTATTATACATACTAAATATAAAAATGTTGACAAATGTATTCATATCCAACTTAATTTTAACAATGCCTTGCTTGATAAATATTTGAGACGTTTCTTATATTGTGGCACTTTTGGCACCCCATACTTGGATCCATGTGACAAACTTTACCACAAAGTCACTTCCTGAAGTTTGAGTGTTCAGATTTCACACACTTACCTGGAAACTTGGAAATGCAGGAAGTACCACAGTGCGTATATTAACAAGGGTTGATACACTGTTTATTCTGTCTATATTGCTGGTTGCTATTAATTTTGAGGACCTAGGAAGTTGCAAAAAGGCAACATTTCCAGGTTAAAAGAACTCCAAAGTAACGCAAATAAAGTTAGTGAACTTGCACGTGCTTATTCCTCGCTTTCATGGCAGCTCGTTGGCGACAGACAGCTCATTTAACCGAGACGCGAAGGAGAAAGTTCCGCCCTACCTGCTCGTAGCAAGTCTCCCAGGTGAGGTTCAGAAGGCAGGAGGAGGAGAACAGCTCGTCTTCGGTCCGACCATAACCGTCCATGGTGAGCCAGCCAGCCAGCCAGGCAGCCAGGCAGCCGCCTCTGTCGGAGGAGGGAGTCGGAGGAGATTCTTGTTTTTTTTTACTCTGTAAGTCTTCCCTCGACGAGTGCCTCTTCTGCTCTTGCTGTCAGCCCCGCTCAGCTCGGTTCAGCTGTGCGGACGGTATCAGTCGAACAGCGGCGGTATGCAGGCTGCTGCTTCTTTGGTCACGTGGTTTGTTCTCTCCCCCCCCAAAAACAGAGGTAGGATGATGCGTTTGGGTGCGGTCCCCTCCCCTCAAAAAACACATCCTCCTTCAGGTGTCAGCGAAGGGTCAACGCCGCTCACGGCGTCGTGAAATCTGCTTTTATTTCATAAACTTTTAGCTTTTCGGATGTGCTACTGCAGATGAAAATTAAAGGGAGAAAACCTAACAAATTGATTTGATTTTTCTCTTAATTGGCTCGCTGGTTGATCCTAAATACATTTCCATTTCGTCAATGTTCTTAAAACATTAAAGTTCCAGCTTGTGATTCTTACAAGTATTGAGAGTTAGTTTCAGTTCCACATGACTTAGTGTTTGGGACAATCCTCTTTACTGCACATCTAAGCAACTCAATGTCATTATTAACGTAATTTGTTTAAATAATTTATAGTTGTAACAGTCATCATGTCATTTACACACACTGTTATACTTTAAGAGTTCAGTGCTGATTGTATTTTGGACATGTTCTATAAATATTGTTGCATACGTTGGACATTTCTCCTCTTACAAACCACAAATGATGACCTCTTTGTGGTCAATTGCAAAATATAAAATCTTTGGCTAGTGACATCCCAAATTATTTATATTTAAACAAAATAAAAGAAATAACTAAATGATCATTTGGGACCTGACAGGAATGCGTATTTAGACTCTTTTGTTTTCCCTCCTTGAATGTGACAAAAGGTGCAAAAATTCAACTACCCACCTTTTAAACATTGCTGTTTAGAATACAGTAGTTTATTAGATACATTTTTTTTTAAATCATGGTAGGATTTTACTCTAACTCTAAGGTTAAAGGGAAATGCAAGCTTGCAAAATATTACTGAAATATTACAAAACCATGGCCTTACATGTACAGATATTGTGCTTTTCTTCCTGTTCTTCAATGACATCTCTCTCACCCTCCTGCTGGCTTTGTTATACTGTCTGCTATAGGCTAATATCCATCTTTATCATTCGTCTTCCTTCACAAAGACTGCTGACATAAAATTTTCTTAGTAAAGCTAAGCCTGGAATTCAGCATGGGCAGAAGTTGAATCATGTGGTATAAGTGAAAACCATTTGCATATATATGGTTTTACAGGAGATGATGTAGCAAAAATCAAATGTATAATCCGAGGTTTTTACCTACTACTATAATCTGCCAATAGCTATTGCAGATACCCAGTTATAACGCAGAATAATATACACCTCATTTTCTCCTTATTATGGTGCGTTATCAGGAAGGCATAAAACGTAGATTAGAAAAAATGGCACAGCCAAGTGCAGCTGACAGAGACACGCAGACCAATTTAGTGATTCTCAAATCAGCCAGTCTTTCTGAAAGAAACAAGAACAAGCATGAATCAAACAGAAGGTGACAGTCTATTTGTCATGCAATTGGGTAAATCTTAAAAGTGCCGATACAAAAAACAGAAAACAGAAAAGTTGTCCACTTACAACTTATTTAAATGTCTCCAGGGTGAGTCATTAAGTTTCCTCTCTTACATGTACGTCTCTTCTGATGGGCACATCAGTTGAAATCGCAATGGTCTCAGATCTCTATTTAAAATACAGTGAGGCTAAAAAGAAAGTACACCTTCTTATAGTTGTTCAGTTTTATGCGTTGAACATGATACTTTCCTTTCCCGGTTCTAAAATATTTTAACTGTAACTTCGGAGAAAATCACATAAAATATTTAATTCTAGTTGTCGTTTGTTAAAATATTGAACTTTGAACAATTTGCGAAAGAACATCCCGTGATTGAACCTCTTTTAGCATCTATAGCCAGATCTTGTTCATTCAGTTTTGGGCACAGCTCTCTCATGGACCCACCACAGCATTTCAGTCAAGTCTGGACTTTTGAAGCACATGGATTATTTTCTTTTTCAGCCGTTCTTTTGTGCACTTGCTGCTTGACCTGGGATCACTGTCCAGATTAGAACTCCATTGTCTGCTCATCCTGTAATGTGTAATTCAGCTTCTACCTGTGTGTGTGTAAATAAACCTGCTGTGATGCAAGATAACCTGTTTATTGTATCACATTGCATTATATTACATTATGTTGCATTGGTATTGTACACTAAGGTACAAGAAAACCTGGGTGCGTAACCAAACAACGAAAAAGGGAAAAACGATTCTATTTAAAAATGTACATGAGGAACAAACTAGCAAAACTTTTTCTTTTAAATTAGATACATAAGTACAGTTTCAGCTGTAAAACAGAACACAAAAAACACCCAATAATCTATAATCATAGCAGAACATCTTTAAAGGAAGAATGTTTCTTTTTCTTCAGAATTAAACCAACCTATGATAGGATTTCTTGTTCTTCCCATGCAGCTTTGCCGACCGCAGAGAATCCTTCATCTTCTCCAAGCTGTTTAGCACAATTGCTGCTAACAGGCCTCATTTGGAGAACTGTCTTTCACCAACGCTATTTATCTTGATGCAAGCCCCTGCAGTTAGATGGGCGAGTCTTGTCGACTCATCCGTCACGTCTGCTGCCCCCCTGGTTTGATCGAATGTGTTCTCCGTGCACAATCGGCACCCGTTTGAAGCCTGGTCAACGGGCACTGAGCTGGATCCAGATATTGTCTGGGTATTCCCCGCAGCAGCAGAGATGCTAGGTAAGACGGGGAATATGCTTCTCATCGTGGCCAGGCTTACGCATCTAATCGCGCCGGTTCTCATGAGGCCTGCTAAGAGTGTCGGGGCTGTGAATTGTGCTAAAATACATCCCTGTGCATTTGAAAATAAAGAGTTTAGGGAGATTTAGATCTTCCACTGACAGATCTGGTGATTACTGTGTGTCATATTGTAATGAAATGCATTTTGAGAGGAAAAGAAAAGGAATGATTGAATCAAGAATGTAGAGAGGCTTCTTCTTTAGCCTTATCTGTCACCATCAACCGTAATCTTTCCCGAGCTGCAGATTAATTTAAAGATTACATAAAACCACAAATGTGCTTGCGCCCCTTATTATTATTATTTTTTTCTTGTATCTTCTTAGTTCCTTCTTCAGCCTGTCCCCCTCTTCTGCCCGGTGACACTTAAAAGCTTCCCTCTGAATCAAATCAACGGCGAGAGATAATTCAGCTCGACAATGTAACAATTGTGCTGGCGTGATCTTTTTGTGGGGCCACCGCTACCATTCGCGGTGTATCTCAGGAGGGTGGCAGCAGAAGTAAAATTGTAGTGAGAATGAGGGCTAAGGACGGCTGCCAATCCAGAAGATTAGCTAGGAAATAAATAGCTTCAAATCAAACATTGTTTCCCTTATTTCTTTTTTTTTTCTCCAGACGGTAGTAGCTGCTCATTTTTGTACAGGTGCCTTTAGTCGTTGCGTGATTCATCTCCAACTGGCAGCCGGTTTTAAACATGCAGTCTACATGCCATCTCGCACCTACATAACCAATCTATCAAGCCTAACCCAGACATTGCGTGTATATACTCCCATATCACAGAGAAGGCCCAGGACGCAACTGTCATAGATGGCGTGATTGAATTGTTCCCTTGCACTGTCACCAAAGGGGCTATTACTTCAAATTAGCATACAAATTCAAACCAGGACAGATGGATTTGTCACATTCCAGCCGCCGTCTTCCTGGAAGATTGGCTGTGCTTGTGCTGCGCGATGGAGATAAGACACCTGTCGTGGTGCTGTTTGGGGGTGAAGGACCGGCGTGGGATGGGTGGAGGAGGAGGAGAAAGAAGAGAAGAAAGAATAGGAATGAGTGGGTGGATGGATTTCCTGAAATGCTGAGGTGTTTTGCAATAAACTTTCTCTACCCCACGGTCTCAAATGATGATGAGGCACCATCCAGGACTCTGTGGGTGGCAGGAGATTGAGCTGCAGCGAGCTGGTGATTCACGCTGTTTGGAATGACGCCGAACACTACCTGCCTTGCTGTTTTTCTTGTTTCTTTTTGTTTGTGTTTGCGACTTTTGGTGAGTTACAGCACCTTGCAAGAGTATGGAAACCCCGTGCAACGTGTCTTTTTGGGACGTCATGCGATAGGCCAAACCAACCAAAAGTACACACCAAACAAAAGCGTTGCATACTTTTGGACTTAAATGAAAAGTATACAGTTTATATTCTTACTTTTTTTGCAACACTTTTATATTGTGCTCTCCTTACACATAAAGTTGGATAAAGGATAAAGTTGTGGAGAAGCTTAAAGTAGACTTGGGTAATAAAAGAATATCCCAAGTTTTCATGATCTCACCAATCATGTCTAATCCATTATTTGAGGATGGAAAGACTTTGGGACAACTGGTAACCAACCAACAAAAGGTCATCCACCGTAACTGACATACCAGGCAGGGAGAGGATCAATCAGAGAAACAACTAGAGACCTATAGTTACCCTAGCAGAATGGCACAGAGTTCAGGAAGGGAGGTTCTGTTAGAGGTTGCAGAAAAACATTGTGGTGGAAGTTCCCCTTCTTGTAGATTAGTAACCAAAACCATTCAGCTGGTGCTAAAATGGGAAGAATATCTCATTCGAAGTCCAGACCTAAATTCTAACAAATCTGAGGCAACACTTCAAAAACTACCTCACAGAAAAGTTGGTAAAATTTTTACTATTTTGAAGTCAAAAGCTGATAGTCACTCTCCGGAGTACTTACTGCTGAGATTGCCATGAAACGTGATTCTCAAAGTATTAACCCGCGGGGCTGAATAGAAAGCAGATACCTCCATCCCTAGAATAATTGTAGAAAATTTTCAAGCGCATGTTTCCTTCTCCTCTCCCTTTAGAAGTTTGCACTAACTTGTGTCTGTCTGACATCAAATGTATTGAAGTTTGAAAGGTCTGGGGGTTTTTAATACTTTTTCAAAGCACTGACTGTGCTATCAAAATCCAACACAAAAAGCTGTCTCTATTCTGCAGCTCGGACTGCGAGTATTGATTTAGATAAGCTGTAGGGTCAAATAAATTAGATCATTGGCCTCGAATAACCTTCACACTTTTAATAGCTTTGAAAGAAATACATGCAAATACCATTTTATTAATATTAATTATCCAGTATTAATAGGTGTTGACAAGGATGTCTGAGTATACTCATTCATACAGACCATCATCCCGGCACTCGCATCAGACACTGGAGAAAATACAGCTTGGAGACATAATGATTTTCATTTGTAATTATGGCAGCGTGAATCAATCGGAAGTACCAAGCATGAAAAACTGTTCTTACCTCAGGATCAATCCCATATAATTTCCAGATCAGCTCAGTCTAATGGCTTTTCTATTGGCCTGATTAGTCAGACGGAGACTTTTTGTGTCGCTCTGTGTGTTCCCGAGCAAAAGGCCGACCACTCAGAAACTCGTTTCCCCAACAGTCAAAAACATTGGACCACATGTGGTTATTTCCTGACGTGGCATATTACAGAATCTGCAGGCTTAATTTAAAAAACAGTCCCAATGCAGGCCTGGTATCTCCACCTGCCTACATCCAGACGCTACGTCGATGTTGTAAAAATGCTTACTTGTTCACTGCTGGCTCTATTTTTAGTTCATCAGTGAACAGTTGGTGTAAAAACAAAAAGAGTAAAATACTTTTTTAAAAGAAGATATCACAGATTTTTGCATTCAAACTGCATTTGCCTGTAGAAGAAATTCAAAACAAAATATCTTTCAGATATTATTCTTTAAAGGACTTAAACTACATTGCAGAATACTATTACACTCCCAAGTCAAATTCTTCATACCATATTTCTTCAAATCTCGGGTTTGCAATGACTTTGACCAATTTTTAAAGCACAAACATAAGAGTTTAATTGAGGTCTGACAAGAAGACAGAGAATGGATAGAAGAACGTAAAGAATGGATGAAAAAAGAATGGAAGGATGGTGCAAGTTTTAGCGACTTGGATAAGGAATAATGTCTGAAACATTTTTCCATAATCTGTTTTTTTCCCCACAGTCATCCAGAGTTGGAAAATGCTTCAATCAAACTCTGTACTTGGCGAAACCAGTGTCGACAAGACTTCCTCGTTTAAACTCCTGATAAACTCAATAAAATAAATCATCTTCCTAAATTTGTCAGAGCATTCAATTCTGACTAATTTATAGACATGAGTTTTTCCATTTGCCAGAGAAGGCAACAAACATCCAACTTTCACTACTAACTACTATATTTTTTTTCCTGAATAGAAAACAGAGAAATTATGATTCTCTCAAGCCCACGCCTTTACCTTCCACATCCACGAGGCGCCGGCCCAAAGCAGCGCAGCCAGAACAGGATCTGGCACAGCAGGGATTTTCACACTGATCTTGTTCTGAAACATTTGTAATTAACATTCCTCCTCAACTCCAACTGTTTCCCGAGCTATCAATACCCCAGTAAGAAGATTTAACGTCCCTAAAGAGGCAGGAAAAACAGGCTGGATTTCACAGGTTGGGAAGTGAATGATCTGAGTGAGCGAATGAGAAGTTCATGTGCAGATTATGCTTTAATTGTAATGATGACAGAGAGAAAGAGTTATTACAAATGCATTTTTTATTAAACTGAACAGCTGACGGGAAATGAGATGAACATTACATCAAAATGCTGTTTAATTACATCTGATCAAAAGCCACTCTTAATACATTAATGCCATTAAAGTAGCAATAAACAATGGGATGTTGAAATTTACATCAAGTGTCATGCATCAGACAGAATTTCTCATTTTCTGATAAGATATTTCTAAACCTATTTAGCCTGTTTGCAATGATGCTTAAAAAAGATACTGTAAATGTAGCCCACAGTTCATGAATCATGAGAAAGCATTTGGTGCAGTGAAGGGGAAAAAAACAGTCACACTGTGTCCTTCGTGGGAATTAAAAAGACAAAGAACACTGGAACGAGTTCACATTTACACTTTGTACTGCCGCAGCACTCGCAGGCCTTCTTAGTACTGAGTGTATTCCTTGGATGAGAGTTTTGCAATAATATGTTCCAACTGTCTTTTTGCTTCACACTGAGGGAAGTTACTCATCTCGTAGTACTGCGGGGCAATTTTCACCAGCCTGGAAAAGAAGGTAAGTCAACAGTCACAAAATTGTCTCCCATGTTTTCTTGTGGGAAAGAAAAAAAAAACAAAAAAAAAAAACGTTCTTCCATATTCACGAAGCGACTGCTGGAGCAAGCACAACAAATTTGGAACATAATTGTACGAGGTCACACAGGGTGAACAGAAACAGCTAAAAGGATTGTTTCAGGTTAGCTGGTTGCTCAGAAAGACGCACCAGTGTGACCGGCTTGTTAGTTTGAATCATGTTTGTTGTCATATTTTTCAATTGTTTTTTTTTATAAAGTATACAACACCTTGCAAACTTATTCTTATCAATATTGTGAGATAGGATGAAAATAACACAAGGATTTCAATAGATAAATTTTTTTTTAATCACATTAATAACACTATAGCATTACAATTAATCACAATGAATGTAATATTTGGAAAATGTTTAACTTTATTTCCTCTCATTTCATAAATGAACAGCGACATATTTACAAGCAATCTGAAACTCACCACTCCGGCTTGACGTCTGTGCACGTCCGGATGTAGTTTTTGGTGGTGAGGACGAACTCGTTGTAGAGCACCCACTCAGGTTTGTGGTCCAGCACAGTGGAGGGGTGCAGCTGCACCACCTGGTTGTCCTTTGCCGTCAGGTAATGGCCGGTGCGCTCAAGGTGAGCAACCTATTTAAAGAATAATTATGAAGGAACCATCCAAACAAATTGAAATACACTTTTTAAAATGTCTTTATTGTTGACCCACATGGTTGAAAAAAAGCAAATACTTGGAAACCTATTTTCAAGCCCTCAAACGACTAATTTCCCCCCACCACTACCACCCACCCTGTAGTCACTTGATCGTTACTCTGTGGCGGTCGTGATTAAATAAGGCAATCAGTCTCAATAAAGGCCTTTCCAAACAAAGATGTGATAACCAAACACTGTGAACCCTTGAACATGAGCTGCAAATTTGTCTCCGAGATAAAGGTTAATGTTGACAAATATTTCAATATTAGAACCATAATTCAACTTGTCAGGTTGCTTGTTTCAGGTGGCCCTGAAAATGGCTTCTTGCAAAGCCACCATTTGTATCCCTGAGTAAGAGACATATTAATGGGATTTCTTGTTATGTGGTTAAAACAAAACGTCACTAAATGTGTGTGTGACCGTGTGTGACCGCTGTGTTTTCAGCGAGTGTTTTGCAAATATGGAAAACCTGTTTTTCGAAGGATCAACCACACAAGGGGTGTGCTTCAGGGAGCAACAAATTATTACTTTTAGTTTAAATATGAGAGTAGCTCCACCAGACTGATCGCTGACCTGCATGAAAAAGCCAGTGACCAGCGCTTGTCGGATGTTGAGATAATAGTCTCTGCTGTTGAAATCGCCGCTGTTTCTTGGCAGGTTGAAGCGATCCATGATCCTTGACAGCTGCTGCCGAACGTTGTCTGCTGACATCAGCGAGCGGTAGTTTACAAAGTTATCGTAGCACCATTGGGTGGACTCATGGTCTGTGACAAAGTGACAGAGAGGGATTTGGAGAAGCATTAAGCAGGTTAGGCTCAAATCTTAATATTACTGAGAACTTAATCTGCAGTTCAATTATTTGAATTATTTTGTATCTCTAACTTGCATGTTATTAAAACCTCAAACTCTCCTCAAAATATGAATACTAGATAATATTTTTAAAACAAATGTCTGCTGACTGAATTACGGTTATCACTTACTGTGAAAACATATTGCAGGTAACATCTCCATTTTCATCATGTTTATCAAAATGGCCAATCACTGATACGGGCATTATCATCCAGTTATTTAAAGACCCCTTAACTAACTAAAGGATCGCAGTTTGTTGATGATATGTTTTTACTTATATATGCATAGCCATTTTCAATAAATTAGAATATGCATTTTAATGAGTTTTGTTTGTCAGATTAAAGGAACTTTTGAAATTGGCAACCTTTAACTAAGTATTAAACATACTCTTCGTTTAGCCTAATTAAAATTAGCCTGATCTAAAATGTAATGTTTTCATTAGCAGAAAATCGTTACAACATACAGAGATAAAGTCTTAAAAACATCAGCTTGTATGTAATTAATCTATATTATATGATTTTTAAAGGCTTTTGTGGATTAATTAATTAGTAACTAGGCAGGAAGAAGGGAAGAGAGAGAAGACACACAGTAAATGGCCCAGGAATCGAACAGGGGACAATGACATTGACCAACCTCTGATCCACCAGGTAACCCTACAATGTAACTTTGTGAACTTTTCAATAATATGATGCATCCACATGTAAACTACTGTCACATAGAATAACGAATAGATAACTTACTCTGCTTAAAGGCGTGGTAAACGTTGAGTAACGTCATGTGGTCTCCGTCGATGTGGGCAAAGCGCATCTTGGCATCATCAGCCACCTTTTTGGCCTCCGCGGGTCGAACGAAGCACTGTGGGACTAAACAAGGTTGGTATGGGCCCCCCAGCCGCCCACAGGGATAAGTTAAGCAAATCCAACAGAGGGAAGAACAAGGCCTCAAACGAGGCACAGTGCATTGCCAAGAGTTGACGGGTGAAAAGGAGAGGAGGGTCTAAGAGAAGGAAGGATGATGGGATTCTCCATCCTCCTCCACAGTAGCCTGGTTTTAGACGAGTTACAGCTAACATCTGACAACCAGTCCAAACAAGTGCACAATCTACCAGAACTGATTCAGTGAGGCTGTCTGGTTCTGCCCTTTACCCTCTGTCAATTTGCTCCTGGCCTGCTTAACATCGAACGTGCTTGATTGTGCCTTTAATGGATAAAAGCTGTGTTTATTGAGCCTCACGGTTGGTTGCTGTGGCGGCGGCGTTCTCAGGTGAGCTTCTGCTGCTTGCTTTAATGAACTCAGCAAAAACCTTCCATCCTGAAACAGCTGCTTTAAGTGCACACCACGTCCAAACAGCTAGTTAAATCCATTTCCCCGCTCTCAAAGACCCTCACACTCCCTTCAAAGGCGTCAAGATTCATCTCAATGAGCAGCATTCTGCTTTGGCAAGCCCGAAGTGCAATTACTGCCGTAGCGTGCTAGTGCTGCTCCAGCTACACCTATACATTTTGTACAGACATTTATTTCTCCCCCCACACCACCCTTCTTCCTCACAAACAGTTGACACTACTGACTTTTTACTCCACTTGCCTTGTAGTTAAGTTCTGAAGGCACACATGACATGTATTCTAAGTGGCCTTAAACAACTCGGAAGTTGAGCTGAAACAATCAAAATGTTGTATTCATTTTTGGGTTTTTGCAAAGCTTTGACCAAAAATTGCCAATTTTTGAGAGCTTCTTTTTAAGAACTACAATGTGAGGGGGACATAATAATAGTATTGAATTAATTTGCTTCTAGCTTAACAAGTCCAATACTATATATTCCTATAGGCAAGGTAAAAATTAGCTGGTGACCAGTTCCAGTCTTGGTATAAATGTTTATTACTGTTTGGGAATCTGGACCTGAAAGCAGCCCTGCACATGTCCTTTGAGCTCTCTGGTCAGTCCAGCCTCACACAAACGGCCAGCTCTGAGCATTACCTGACAGCATGGCGGTGATGGAGAGGATTCATTGGAACAGTTGAATTCGCAGCTGGCGATGACCATCTTGGCGAGCTGCGGGTCCAGGGGGAACTCCGCCATCATGGAGCCCAGCTCGGTCAGGTCACCGTCGTCGTTGAGCGCTGCCAGGTAGTTCAGCAGCTCTAGCGCTCGCATCAGGGTCTCTGGGGCTGGGGAGGACAGAGTGGGAGCGACGGGCTGTTAAAGTGCTTCAACCCCACAGGCGGAAAGCACACAGGTGGCAGATGCAGACAATTTGCAAAACTGTCATTCTTTCATAGCAGCGTTACTTGAAGAGTACAATTTGAATTGACTTTCAAACAAAAATATGTCAGATATTATTAAAACTACCATGAGTACAAGCACTGACTGTCCTTTTTGCCAACATATGGAAGCTAAAATATGTGTTTCTTTCTAAATGTTACGCCAAATGTCATGACATGTATTTGTTTTATCTAATGTTAACTATAACAACTGTTATATTTGTGTGCATGGTTTTCAGTCCAATTAAACAAAAAAAATGTAAGCTTTATTTAATGCTACATCTGGATGGTGTTATTATTGCCACTCAGAAATCCCCTTCTCCCAAATGTTTTGTCTGTATGTAAGCTAGGCTATAGCTTGTGTTTTTTTATATTATTTTATCAGTCCCGATTATGTAGTTCATAATGTGAGTCAGTTAATAAAGTTCCATTGTTTTTATTTTACTTTTAAATCAAAAGACCCATCTGTCAGTGTCTGGAGAAGTGGAGTGCATTTTTTGAAGGAATAAACCTGGCCCTCAAAGGACCAGGAACAGAGAAAACACTTCCATCACCTGTTGTACTTTGAGCTCTAATAGAAGACAAATGCCTTTTAAGAAACGAAACAAACACTAAAATGGAAGCAGTTGGCAGATTTGGCAGCCAGATGCATGAGGTGAATCAGAATGAGATGGCTCCTGTTATGTGATGGCCAGAGTTACGTTCGACAGCGGCATTGCAGAGAAGCAATCATGGCAGAGCTCATTTTTCATCCTACACTCTGGCAATCCCAAACAACTAATGTAATTACAGGGGAACTTTCTACTTAATGCTTAAACACAAAAGGCTTCCACCGCTTGGTTAAAAGATTTTTCCTCCAGATGCAATTATTGACCTTTGGCTTCTCAGAGCCGACGCCTAATGACCAGTTGCATGTTAACTGAAAATTAGCTTCAAACACCGACTCTGGTGTTTGCTCATTTTCATTTCTCTCAAGTGCTTCTAAAAAAAATTCAATTTCAAACAGCAGGGAGGTGGGTTTTTTTTATGATTAACAAATATTGATTTAGTCTATCAAAGCTACTTTTTACTTTTTTTTTTTCTCCTCCACACGGTGAATGTCGGCCAGATTACTTACCATTCTGATGGCTTGTGTTGGACTGAACAAAAGGTGAAAATCCGATTTCCAAGTACAGCTAGCAAGAAGGAACCAGCGTGGAAATTCAATCTAAATGTAACGCAACTCATCAGAAAACAAACATCGACTGACTCGACACACAAGAATCCGATGTATTAACCCGGGTTAAAATCAATGAGGCAAAAGGCTAAAGGTACACTGAACCACATCGGTTTTGAAAGGCGCATTTTGGAAATGTCACCAGGAAAATGAATTTGGCCCAGCAAAGTGCAGGGAGAACAAAGAACAGAACCGTTTTTGAACTAAAAGTCTATCATAAGACACTTAGCTGACAACAAAGCAAACATATGGAAGACGATTCTCTGCTCATATGAGACCAAAACTGAACTTTTTGGCGTATTAGCAAAAATCCTACTAAAGTGCATAGAAATCTACATGTGTACAGTAGTGATGGCCATTTATTGCATTATTTATCACTTATTGTGAAATTTTTCTTATCATAATCGGAATTTTTGATTTATTATTGCCTTGATAAATTGTTATTAATGATGTTAAATAAAACATAAAACTGGTAGTAATACCGAAAATGTTATTTTTAAAAATTTTCCCCACTCTTTGTTCCATGAGAGAGTCAATAGATGTCAGCAAATTTGAAAATATGTTACCTAAACAAGTAATAGCATTTAAATTTTTATAGTTATCACAATCGTACCACAAAATATTGTGATCAAATTCTAAGTCCATATTGCCCACCCGTAGTGTACAGTGTATGAAAAAGAAGCCAAGTTTGTTCAATTTTAAAATGCCACCAGAAATTCTGCCTGATCAAGCCAGGGATTCTTTTTGATTGACACCGTTACTTACTTACTTAAACTTGAGCTATACCTTAACCATGTGAAATTCATATGTTGCTCCAGCTTAGAAGGAATTTATGAGGGAGAGAGAAGGACTGTTCTTTCCCGTTGAAAGAAAAACAAGATAAACCAGTGGCTTTTCTGTCTTAAATGATAAAAACACCAAAACTCGAATTCAGCAATTACTTTTCAAACATTACTAAAATGTACCAAAATTATTAATAAAAAACAGTTACAGACAAAAAAAAAATAGAAGCCCCATCTCTAAAGGTTTATGCAGTATATTTATCAATTCCTTCAGTCAATATTGGCTATTTTCCCAGTGAGAGACCTTCAGCACAGCATATAAACAGTGATCCAC
Source organism: Poeciliopsis retropinna (assembly GCA_010277075.1). Taxonomy (NCBI): domain Eukaryota; kingdom Metazoa; phylum Chordata; class Actinopteri; order Cyprinodontiformes; family Poeciliidae; genus Poeciliopsis; species Poeciliopsis retropinna. The sequence goes on from VMRM01000019.1 coordinate 8,846,208, forward strand.
TGTAAATACAAGTTATAAGACCTGTCTAGTAACTCTCAGACTTAAATCAGACTTCATTTGCTGCACCCAAGTAGCTCCTGCTACCAGCCTGTGCAGGAGCTACTTCAGGAGAAACCTTCTGCCCTGAGTGGATCAAATAAATAAAAAGGTAATCCTCCCCCCTTTTCCTTCACCCCACTGTTCCCAGTTAAGACTCCGCCGACAAGGCCAATCCCATATGTTGATGTATACTTGCGCGTTTTTGTGAGGAATGTGAGCGTAGTGTTGGAGGTCAGTCACGTTTCACTGAAGGAATATAAAGGGAAGGCAATTGCTAAGGTGATAGTGCTGCTATTGATGTAACCAATTTCATTCTCCAAATGGCGTTTGCCACAGTGGACGGGGAGAGATGGGTTTAATCTCAGAGGTGAGATGAAAACTATATTATGGCGAGAAAAGGGAGGAGGGAGAGATGAAGGTTAGGGGTAGGAAGAGGTGGGCGGTTTCGTCAGGAGGAGCTCAAAATACATTCATTAGAAAATACAATAACCTGATACCTCAATTAGACACAAACTGTTTAAGATACACTCCAGATGTCTTTCTTGGTTTATTAAAGAATGCAATAAAGTGCAAAGGAAAGAGGTTCAGCTAATGATAATGTGCAGAGAAGCAGCATGGAGCAGTCATCAAAGTTGTTGATGTCTATGATGCTCTGAAAAAAGTGCTGACAGTGACTTCTAAAGAGATGTAACTAAAACTACAACTTGAGAAGTTGTTAAATGCTTTTAGATGAACTTTGCCAAAGCTAAAACATGACCACGGCCGTCACAGTTGGGACTGTCTTTGTGGAGACCTATTCCATCTGTTTGGTTCTGGTTTATCTTTCAGTTGGCAGAATAAATCTAAAATTGTGACTAAAAAGCTTGGAAGAAGAAAGTGTGTATCTGATGTCCTGTGTATTATACAAACATTGCTTGAATCTAATGAAAAACTGCAGCATGCTGGCTCTGATTGCTCCTGTGTGAGTGTTCAAGCTATCATAGTTCTTACACCTTTTCCATTGCGCCACATCACACTGCAGACTTTCATCTTTTTTTATCAGGATTGAATGTGAGAGATTAGAACAAAGTAGTGAATAACTACAAAGTAGAAGGAGCAGGATGCATGGCTTAAAAAAAAACATATTTTTATTCATCTGAAAAATGTGGTATGTAATTGCATCCTTCTCTACCTCTTTGTTCCAGCTTAATCAAATTGGATGGACAATATCTGAACGGCAATTTTATATTTAGCTTATTCTTATATTTAGCTTAATCTGTCTTCACTCGAACTCTGATCATTTTTCCTGTTCCTATGGATTCAACTCAAATATGCACCATTTCCAAAATAAATGAATAATAAAGGAGTATATTTTTTAAGTAATTTGTTGAGGCAACTCTTGCTTAAAAATTGATGTCATCTTTAAACTAACCTGGAGGGTCCATGAAGTCAAAGTGCACCAGATCATCAATGCCCAGTTTCTTCAGCTGCAGCACCACGGATCCAAGATTAGACCTCAGGATCTCTGGATATGTGTTGTCCTGTGCCATTTAGAAAAGAAGCCCAAGGAACAATTTAAAGTGAATCAGACACGGTGATTATTATCTACTCATGAATCAGTCATATGTCAGCTTAAACAGAAATAGGGAGTGTAGGGCATCTGAAGGGCTATTTAAAAAAGAAACATTTCCATGCCACTAAGAGTGATGGGATAGAATTACCCTGAGGAAAGTGGAAAACTGGGTTTTAGAACTTCATTTGTCACTGTGGCCATGTTGTTAACACATCTTAAGAAGGTGATTTAGAATCAGGATCCTGAAATCCAAGAGTCGTGAGAGCAAATTCTCTACAGCTATAAGGTCGCTCTGGGGGATACAAGATGCTCGAGGCACTGCAGAATGGCATATATAAGAAGTCGCCTTGAGTTTATATTTCATATAATTTCAGTCATCTTAAAGCCACGCCGCTTTTCACCTGCATTTCTGTCCTGTAAGCTTTCTCTGTGTACAAGCGGAAACATTTTCCTGGGCGCGTTCGTCCAGCGCGACCCGCTCTCTGCTGAGCCGAGGCCTTGCTGATGGCTGTGACCAAAAGGGATTCCACTCTGATGCGTGGGTTGTACACCTGAGAGGAACAGAGAGAAAAGGCTTGAAATGATTTAACAGGAAAAAAAAAACAAAAAACCCCAGAAATGCTTAAACTGGGGTAGTGCTTTTATTTTTCTTTTTTGTTTTTAAATTAAGAAAGTAACATCTAGCGCATCTACAAGATGATGACAAAAAGCTGCAGAGTGACACATGCGCCCAATTCACCACGGTGAATATATAATCTTGTTTTGTGCCGAGTGTATGACTTGGCTTCAGGCTGGTGAAATGTCAGGGGAATAAATAACAGGCTTTTCCATCTTTGCTGCTGTCTGTTGTGCACTGCTGTGTTTATCTGAGGATTCTCAGGCAACAGACGCAGATGATCGCAGCAGATAAGGAGTTGCGGGGGGAAAGGGGAAGCTAACCTTTTGCTTGGCAAATCCGGGATCAATTACAAACACCACTCCATCGATGGTCAGGGACGTCTCGGCGATGTTTGTTGACACAACGACCTGTGAACATGAGGACACATGATTTAAATGATCCACCCAAGGCATCTGGAAAGACTGATGGGATCTCAGAGGTTGGATCTGGCTCGACTGAAATCGGGTTCATGTGTGTTCCATCAGGAGAACAGCACAGTGCTTTGCTTTCAGCTGGTCATGGAATATTAAGATGTCATTGCAATTTGCAATTCCCTAATTTTTTGAAAACTGTAACCAAAAACAACATGAGAAAGCACCGCAATGTTTTGACTGATCTATTTGGTACTGAAGCCTCTGTTAATGGCTTGAGTACTCATTGAAAATGCTAACATTTTGTCTCATCATATTTGTGCTTTTTGATTGAAGGTGATAAATCACTTCACAGATTCTCAACTAGAACTAGATTTGCACCTTGGCTAACACATGAATATGCTCTGAGACCTGCTGGAAGATAAACCTCCATCCAAGTCGCAAATCTTTTGCAGATTTATTGGGGTTTCACCCCAGACTGCCAAGTATTTATCTCCATCCATCTTTTCATCAAGCCACACCAACTTACCTGTCTCTACTGAAGAAAGCATTGTTCCCGTCACAGTACTTCCTTCTGTTTACCATCGCATAAAATGCTAATAAAATACACTGTAGCTTTAAATAACAGAAAAGATGTGAAAAAAGATTTTAGGTCTATGAACTCTTTTTGCAAGTCAATTCTTTAGGCGCACAGAAAATAATTCATTTTTTCTAAAATGCAGCACCAAACAATTTTTTTTTTCTTTTATCATACTTCTTTTCTCCCCACAATGAGGACTTGTGAGAAGCAAGTATTTCTTTCTTGATATCTGAAGCACAGCTATATAGGGATGCTCCAACTGTGCCTACCTCACTGTTCATGACTTGCTCTTGATTTCTGCTCTGCAATGTTGGCACCAACAGTTTTACTTTGAATACAAGCTGATGCAAATCTTTGCTATGAACTTAGTTTGGACATTTTTTTGGACAATTCTTTGAAGCCAAGTACAGTCTTTACGTTAAATTCCATGATTTTCCATAATGAAATTAGCAGAGTTCACTAAAGGGCTGCATGATGTTAGGAAGTCCTGTGATGTGATAATATTGGCGAAAGTTGCAATGACAATATGACTTGGCATATTTACTCCTTTTTTGTGCCAACAGCAAACATAGACCACAGATAGTAAGTAATCTATTCAGCTATCAGAAAAAAATTAATTCAATATTTCTATCTCAAAAAGGCTTTAAAGTTTAAAAATTTTAAATTTTGACTCATCAGGCCACATGGCCTTCTTCCATGAGTCCAATCTTTACGTTCACTTACAAATTAAAACTTTTTTCTCCAGTTAGCTACTGAATAGTGGTTTTCTTAAGGGTACACAGCTGTTCAGTTCCAATCACTCGAGGTCCCTTCACATAGTGGTGTGAAAATTTTCTGACTTTCATGACTGCACATAGCCCTGAGTTACGTTGTTTTCCTTCGATTTGTTGTCACCAAACGTTTAAGTGATCACAGTGATTCAGGGTTTTATTTCAACCTGCATTTCTTCCTGAAAGACAATGGTTTCCCACTGTCCTCCCAGTTGTTAATGCGCTGGCGAGTTCTCAACCCAATTTTAGTGGTCTCTGCATCGTTTTCTCTGCTTGATGCCAATGAATTGATCCTCCTTAAACACATCAACATCTTTTCAATGACCATAGGATGTGTCTTTCAACATGGTTGCTGAGAAATGAGAAGCTAATCATTGCATCAGCTGGGGTTAAATTACTTTGACAATTAAGCTCCGGCCTTAAATACAAAACCTGCAAAACAGAAGGTAGTGAGAAGCAAAGATGAATGGTGTAAAGAAGATGAATACCATAATCCAACATTATCAAATTTATCAATTAAATTTGATAATGTTAATTTGATAATTAACATTATCAAATTAATACTGCATTTGATAATGTAGTATTAAAAACAAATAAGACAGAGCTGCATCAATATGCTTTCTTCCTTTAAAAAAACAACACAACCCAGACATTTGCTGCGGTAATGTAAAGAAGAAACCACAACTGTGGTAAACAGTGGCATGTTGGATGTTTTGCTGTGAAGGAAATGTGCTCAGTCAATATCTTTTTACTGCTGTGTATTTGTTGTGAGAAGGAGAACAAGAAAGGAAAAGCAGCAGTGTGATGAAAAGCTGCTGGGGTTCCAAGAACATGACCAGTGGGAAAATTGTGAACCAGTTCCATTCAAATCTACAATAGTCCCTTATAGCAAAGATGTGCATGGGAAATGACAGTTGAATCAAAGCAAAATTATCCAATGAGTCACATCACCCGGAGTCTGTTAGCTGTTGGGATGCATGCAAACAGGGGGTAGAGGGAGAAGGGAAGGAAGATGAGACAGTTTCTGCTGCTCTCACGCAAACTTTGATGCTGCTGGGGAATCTTCTCCATAAATAACCCTGGAGACGGTCTGAGTTAAGAAACTCGATTAAATCTTCAATTTTTACAAGACGCTCTGACATCAGTGTCACTACTTATTAAAAACAATGTTGCCGATTTAGTCATTTAACGTGCACCAAAACGTAAACAAACCACAAAATTACAAAACTGAGTGGACGTTTTGACGGTTTCCGTCCACTTTCTTGGTAGTCCTCATCATAAAATGGCAAGCACAGAACCAAACATCAAATGTAGTCTTTGCTGATACACGTCCACAGAACCAATTTTGCACACTTGACACACTTCCTTTGTAGCCGTGCCTCTTCAGCTGTCTTCAAGCCGAGAGCCTTGGAGACTTTTAAATCCCACCTTTTAAGTGAGGATTTCTCTGCAGCCTGAGAATGCCTGACTGTTTAGTTATTAATGCCAGAGACAGCCTTTTCCCCCCTATCATTCTGCCTCTGACCTCGAGTAATTCACCTGTCGAACGGCACATTCCCCCTTAGTATTCAAGGCGAAAAATGAAGAGATGGAAATAAACGCTGGGTAGAAACTTGTAAAAATTGGCTGTTATATGCATAATTCTTGGCTGTCAAGATGTGAACGCATCCCCTGACAAATTATCACATTTAATAGCTATAAATCATAAAGGCTATCTACTAAGTAATACATCAGCCGCTCAGTTCAAAGGTAGATCATTTACTTTGGTCCAGTTTTATGGCTTTAGTGGAACCTATTTTTTTTTCCCAAGTGACCCACAGAAACACACCGTTGAAGCAAGGAATGGGCCGATTTCCATCTCAAAGTTATACCAAGGCTTCAAAATCGCTTGAATTGTACGTTATATTGTACAATTTAAAGTCCTTTTAATGAGACATCATTTTAAAACAAACAAGATAAGGCTGTCTTATTGTTTCTTCCCTTTGTACTCAGAAGTCAGATTGCTCAAGTTCGAATGTCTCGAATAAATCAAGGTCGTCCCTGTGAGGTCACCAGGCAGCCTTGAATTCTCTTCTCCAATACGGCAGTTGCCGGTATAAACTAATAATTAACACCGCTGACAGTTTGAATCTCATTAAGCTTCAGGCACACACATAGCTGTTCAATATTTATTTAATAGCATGTTCCCTGAGTGTTTGATCATCAAAAATTAAAACAAATTAGCAAATCCCATAGGAACTGAAGTCTCCTTGCAAACAAAACTCACTCTATTTGGGTGTGAAGTCAGTCCCAGTTTTAAACTTTGACTTTAAAGACAAACTACACGGACAAATAAAACTGCAGTTGTCAAGCTGGGTCAGGTAATAGGATTTTGTTTTAAACCTTTGTTTTTAACTTTTGATTGCACGAAACTTACTCACTGTGAGAAAGTCACACCAACCACTGCCAACTTCAAACAAACCTTACTGTTACATCTTTATCCAGTTTTGCATCATCTATCAGGCTCTGAATGTGCTTCATAGATGAACTCATTTTGCTTTACTGTAACAGGAGTACTGTGAAGGATGCTCCGTGTCAGCACCCATCACCCTCCTAAGGAATCAAAGAGCTAGGAATGCTTCAACGTCTGTCTACAAAAAAAAATGGACCAGTGGAGGCTGCCTCTGTCTGGAGTATTGGGTCACAGTGGGTGCTCCAGCAGATGCCGCACATGACACCCTCTCACATTTCATGATCGTATGGGTGGCCTCATTGACTGCATTGATTCTGAAGGATTATCCGGGCTGGGGCCATTACACTGAACGCAGGCTGGCTCCTTCCAGTCTGTTGCTGCACTGGATAATCCGGGCTTCTTCATCAGTAATATCATTAGAGCATCATCTCTGCATGTTATTTCTGGGTTATTACCTGCAGGAGAGCATGCTCTATAGCTAAAATGGGCCATTTTTCACGTTCCCTGCTGGGAAGCACAGCCGTGTTGACAAATAAAGCCTTCCACCGACGAAGGGAGGAGAACACTGTGATGCGCTCACATTTGAAGCCCAATGAAACGGATACATGGCAGGATACATCTTAAGTAACATCAGACAGAGGGCTTAAAAGATGTCATTGATGAGATAAAAATCCTAAAACCAACTACAGCCCATTTATTAGACAATATATTTCAAATTTTGGAGCGCTAAGTGAGATTACGGCTGCTGTTAGTGATTAGTCAACTCCTGCCTTGCTTTAAGATGATTAAACTGTTCAAAAATGGAAGACGAGTAGCTTTCCAAGAGAAATGGAGCAATGACGAGCCAGTGCTTTATGTTAATTGAGGGGTGCCTAATGCAGTCGTTAGCATGCGTAGCAGCAGATGCGGCGAACCTTAATTCTTTTTCACTACTTCCTCTTGGGCTGGCTTGGATGACATCTCTACATTTTTCACTTGATGAGTTGCTCAGTCAGTCACTGAAGAGAAGCACATTTACTTCAAGGACGGCAACTTTAGATGCCACCTCGCCAATTCAACGAGACCCTGACAAATTGAGTCTGGGGGGAAAAAAGAGACAAACTGTACCCTTCTGAAGTTTAAACTGGTTGCTGGGCATAAACTTCAGACTCCTTGACGTTATTTACTGGATTTCAGTTCATCCTCATATGAACATTTGTGGTTTATAGCTATATTTAACGTAAAGTAGCATCTTAAGTGCTGTTAAAAAGACTCACACCCTCTAAACAATCATAATATCTCCTTTAGGAATATTAATCCAGATATACACATCAAGCAACTCTCTCCAGCTCATATTGGGGGATGCTAAAGTGATGCATGTTCGTGTAGAATGCTCATGTGCAGAACTAAGTGTTCAATGCAATGTGTCATACCTCAACTTTAAAAAGTAAAAAAGTGAGAGGACCTCTCCCACCTCTCACTATACTCCGCAGTTTGGGAAGATTAAGTTTTCTGATGCAGCTACATTGGAAAAAGAAAGGTGAACTGAACCAAACCTTGTCCCCATAATGTTTTAAAGCAACGAGTATGTAGCTCACTCTGTATAACTGAATTACTCATCTGAAACAATGTCAAGCTGATGATAAACATCCAGGATACCGAAGAAAAACCTACTAAAGTTCAAATCCAGCTCTTTTTGAAAATCTTCTAAGACAACATTTGCATCTCTTGGCATTTGTGGTTTATATTAAACAGTAACCAGACAGGAAAGAGGGAAAAATATGCAGCAAATGGCCCAACACTGGGTTTTGAACCAAGTTCAGGGCTTTAGCATCTGAATATGGTGCTTTCACTCCACCATATTGGAGTGAAATATGGTGGAGTGAACCACACAGTGCCCAACATTTGCTAACTGTACCATCCACCATAACTGCTTAACCTTTATTTTAAACAAGAAGTCAAACTACAGTCAAGTATCGTGCTACAGTGTGTTTTTTAGAAGTTTCTCTTCAAACAAATTTGAACAAACCATTAATGTACCGAGCCATGACTTTAACCAAAGTACATACATACCAAGGTTTTTGCTTACTGTTTGTGTACACCTATTTTCTCCTATCTAGCCGTCCATTTATGTCTTATCAAAACAAAACAAAAAAAGAAAATGGGGTGAGGATTTACATTCAGCCCAGTTAACTCCTTTTAATGCAATTGGATTTTTTAAGTCGCCTAATTAAAGAGAGTTGACCTGTGAGTGACCTAATCTCAGTATAAATCCTGATCTTATTTGAGGCCCTCAGAGGTTTGTTAGAGAACATCAATGAACGAACAGTGTCAGAAAAATACAGCAGACAGTCAGAGATAAATTTAAGGAGAAGTTTAAAGAAGAGGGTAGGTAATAAATCAGCATCACAAACTTTGAACGTCTCACGAGCACATTTCAGACCATCATAGTTTGAACTGTGCTCAATCATCATCACGTCATGAAAAAAAACATTGCAGAATTTTCTGGAATAATATAAAGAAGAAAGCAATTGTTGACAGAGAACCAGAAGAAGTTGCTCTGGTTAGATCAGTGTAGTGGAAAACCTAGACTACACATCTTAATAAAAATACCATGTCAAAAGTGAAATTATGGTTTTTATAATCAAGCTATGGGACAGAGGAGTTTCTTAGAGTTGATTGGAAGATGGATGAAGCTATTCAATCCCAGAAGAAAACTTGTTGTGGAATGAATACAGCTTCACCTCCAAGATGGAAAGCGATATTAAACAAGCAGCTAGAGCTACAGTGGAATACTTTAGATCAAAGTATTGTCATGTATTACACGTAATTCTACTTCTGAATCTATGTCAAGTCATAAACGGATGCTCACGAGTGTTCTCCATCCACTTTGTCTGTGTTAGAGCTGTTTTGAGGCAAAATCTCACATGTTAAAGACAAAGGCAAACTTTCTTTCTCAGCTACAAAGGCCTAACAGCGAACCTGCATGGGGCAACATTCATATTTCAAGCATCACAAAATCCAACATCAATTCAGTGACTCTATAAGTCACGCCATCCGGTCTGAGCCGAGTATTTTTTGATGTATCACAATGTGCTCAACTTCGACAGCGCATAAATACTTTTGCTGCTCATTTCAGTCTGATCTGGCTCAATTAGCAGGGTTGTAGCAATGACTCATTCATCAACACCGTCCTCTATCAGCTGTTGGGGCTGAGTGTTTGCTCATTCTCTGGCACTGGTGATGGTCTTGTATTCTCTCAGATCCCAAGCCAACAGTGTGACAGTGCAGCTGGAGATGCTACTATAGCGATGAGCCCATTTGAATAGAAACTGGCACACAAAAAAGGAGGAGCTCTTTCATGTCTATCAATAAGAGCGTGAGATAAAATGAGAAAGAATGAGATACGTAACATACCTTTAGAGAGTTTTTGCGCACTTTTGAGTGTAGGGATAAAATGCTAGGAATGGAGCGCTTTCCCCCCGGCTCACAGGGTGTGAGTAATACTCCAGATATAATTTCGAGCACAGAATCACATGCTTACAAAAGCAGCATATGTTGCGTGAGTCAGTTCTGCGCTAAAGCTGAGAAAAAAGGAAGTGAGGGAAAAAAAAAAACTTTCCACCTTTTTAGCTCTATTTTCCCCCACCTGGTCTCCCCTTACTTTCTCCCTCGCTTGCTTCCTGCAATCAATTTTGTATCAACGGAGCTGCCTTACCTTTCTTCCAATAGTGCCATTTGGTTCATTTGGTGGAGGCGGCTCAAAGATCCTCTGCTGCTGCTGTGGTGGTAGGGTGGAGTACAAGGGGATGATTTTCATATTGCCGACTTGGGGCCCCAGGTTGTCGACCTCACGCTTGATTCGCTTGCAGGCTTCATCGATTTCCTGAAAGATGAAAGGACCACAATTGTTCCCTGAACCTCCAGTGTACGCAAACACAAAACCAGCCAGGTTCTGAGCAACACCTGGATTAACAATGGAAGTGGGCGGATGCGACAGAGGGGAAGAAATAAGAAGGGAGCCGGGGAAACCGTGGTTCCCTGCTACAGTACATTTGTTCTAACTATCGTTCCATCTGATGGAGGAAATTAAACTTGGACTGCAGCATGCTTTGCTGAGCTCCCTGTGGCTCTGTTGTCAAATGCAGCAATCATGGAAAACACAGACGACCACGCTCGGAAGGCACAAACGCGCAGAGCCAGACACACTCAAACGGGGTTTATTATTCCACAGCGCAGTATTGTAGAGGGGAATGTGATATGAGACTGCAGCATTGATGCATAACCAGCGGCAAATCATGGCAGATCAGTTTAGTGGAGCTGAACGTTCAAGAGCCGGTGGGTTGGCAGACAGAAGCCATGAGTAGCGCCAGGAATGAGGATAGAAAATACAAAATTGGAGGCTATTCTCTAACGGCATATTAAATGTAATAGGAAAAATACATTATAAATATTCCACATACCCTTTTGCCTAACAACATAAAGATTGATTCATTTTTCTTTCATTCTATTGTAACACACAGACAATTCCATCTTTTAACAACTGTTCAAAGTTCTGAACAGTTTGCAGCATAAAACAAAGCTGTCAACACATTTAGTTTTTTTTAAGCTAGTCCAAGTTAGGAACCATTTCATTATGTTCCAAACAACAATCATTTCATCGTCAACGTGCTGCAGCTCCTCTGCGTGATACCATGCTGCTTATGCTGTTGCACCACCTACAGGCCCACGGGAGCACTGCAGCAATTTCTCAAAGAGTTGCAATGAAGGCACTCAGAGTAACAAGCCTAAAATTTATGCCTCAGAACAAGTACTAGAAGCAACAATGGTTTAACAGCGTACCAAAGATCCAGCCAAAAAAAGTGACATTTATGACTTACAAAATGTTCATGAACATCCTGTTCCTAAGCTTGTTTAAAGAAAACTGATAATGCTATGATGAAGTACCTCTCAAACTTTTTCAAGTTTGACAAGTTCACTTGAAGATTTTTTTAAAATCACTTTGAGATAATTTGTTACAAGGTACAATCTATTTGATGACTTTTTATTCAGCCCACAGGGCAGCCAACTGTTTTCATAATTAGAATAGTCATTTATATAGTTTAAACTTTGTCCAAAAGAAATGGAAGTTGTTCCACAATTGCAAACCTACAAAGACGTGAGCATCCATTTAAAATGACAGGCGAGTCAAGCCCGTTGTGAAAGACTATACACAGAAAAGCCATTGTTGGCAACAAGCTGTAAGAAATCCCACTTGCAGTTTACTACAAGTCTACGTAGAGTACACAGCAAAACATCTGGAAGAGTGAAATGTGCTCAAAACCAGCACTGCACATTACAATGCCTGCACTGAAACATGATGGTGGCACTATCATGGTGTGGGAACACTTTACATCAGCAGGAACAGTGAAGTTGGTCAGAGTTGATCCTCTTGAGAGGCTGCAGAAGACTGAAGACGGGGACATAGATTCACCGTCCTGCAGGGCAAAGAGCCTAAAAACAGCCAGAGCTACAATGCAATGTTATGAAATATTCAAATGAAAGACTATTCTAATCCCAAGTTCTGCCCGGATCACAATTGAGAATCAATCACCATTCTAAAGAAGAATGGTCAAAAATGTTGGTGGGCTAAATACAAAAGGAACTACAAAGTTCTAATTGTAAAAATAAAGTAAGAACCCAATGACAAATATTTCAGTTTGTGGCAAAATGTGAAGAAGTCCAAGGTATATTAAAAGCTTTATGAATCTTCAGTGCCTTCTTATAAAGTGATACTTGTCATTAACAACAAGTTTTAGCCATTTATTGAAATCCTTTTTTTCATGACAAACCTTGAAGTTGATCTCCTATTCTATTACAACAGATAAAATATATATATATTTTTTCTTTTTTTATCTGAAATTTACAATAACCCAGTTAAAGGTGCTGAATTTTGCATGTTTGTGAGGAAAACTGAATGTTTATTATCATAAGGGAATAAATTACTTCCAGCAGGGCTGTTTGAAGTATGTTTACATTATGGGCTCTGTAGTTTTGTCACAGTATAATAACACTAATTTCTCAGTCAGAACTACAACAAATGGAAGAAATGAGTGATGCTAGAAGACAAAAAAAGAAATATGATGAATCTATGATGGAACTAATGTAACATATAATTTAAAACATCCTATGAAAAATCTGGATATATCTAAGACTTTTTAGGGCCTAATATTGAGAAGATTAAATTGTAGACTTTTTAATACCCTGCAGAAGCCTGGATTTCCTTTTTTCCCATCAGGACTGTAAATAGGTTATTAGCCCGGTTTGTCCTCTTGTTCATCAAATCAAGTCGGGCCTCTCCGATGGCCATGTGCCTCTTAATCAACACGCTGACACGTGGAAAACGCTAAATCTGAATGGATCGGTAAAATTAGCCTCAGTATTAATAGCCTATCAAGCTTCTGGATGCAGCAGCTGCCACGAAAAAAATAAATAAATAACCTCTTTGCCAAAGCGCTGGAAGCAAGCTGGCTGTCTGTCCTGTAGGGATTTGAAGACAAAGTGCGTGTGTATGCGTGTGTATGCATGTGTATGCGTGTGTGTGTGTGTGTGTGTATGAGTGTGTATGCGTGTGTGCGCGCGTGAGCATGTGCATAAACATTTGTCCAGCATTGGGAACCCGTCCACCAGCTCTGCCTGTGACCCCAGAAGCAAGAATCTAACTAGCCAAGCTAAAGTACCAGCACATTTGGGCACCCTCCTTTACAAGCAAACAACACCCCCGCCCCAAACCCCACAAATCCTCCAGTTTTTTTGATGTTAGCTGCTGAGGGGGAAGCTTAAATATTAGGACTTATCTACTCTCGACAGCTGTGATAAGTTTCAACTTTCTCATTTGTAGCTGGCGCTTCAGTTCTGTTTGTTTGTGGAAGCCAAATATCTCTCAGAAAAGCTGTGGAGGAGAGAGCTACGTGGTCGTTTGCGCTTGCTTCCCCTCTGATATAAATTAAACAGTCAGATAAAAAGAATCTATGGCTTTGCCATGGATCTGCCTCCAAATCATTAGTCTACATCAAAGTTGCTGGGAGACTGAAGAGGTTAAGAAGCGCTTGAGGGGCACACTGCTGCACCCTTTGAACAGCCATCTCTGCCAGACCTACAACACATTAACTTCTTTAACCCAATTAGGAGAGGGTGATAATGAACTCACCATGGGAGCAGTCTCTGTTATGCCTGAGTTTTACACAGCATGGGGTTGTGGAATATAAATCAACAAATTACATCTAACCACAAAAAAAAAGAGAAAATCTTTAACACTTTGGCTGCAAATATCTTAGACTTTTTCCTAGTCAGTCACGGGAGGGACGATCAATGTTTCAGCTGGGATACCACTTATTCTAAAATCAATTGCCAATCCTCAAAGGAGACCACTTCAAACACTACACCGCCCAATGACTTGATCTTGTTTGTAACAAGCTGCATATCGATCTTGGTTTGACAAATTAATACTGACGTAGGTGTTCTACAACAGCCAAGCTGGTGTCAAATGCCAGATAATTACTGGTAATAAACAACCAGCGAGAAAATGTGACTGGGGAAGTCAGAACAACATGACATCATTTGAGTGGCCAACACGGCACTTGCTTCTCGGACTGCAGGTTCACTGGTGGTTCCTCGAGTTTCTAAAAATAGACTGGGAGGAACAGGCTGTTCTCCAGTGTAAATAGCTCCCAGTTTTTATCCAGGTGGCAGACACCCTGTCTACTTTCACTTTCCTTTTTGATAAAGCGGCTCAGATTATCCTAAACTATCTCTCTAGTTATGCTGCTACAGGTTTAAAATTCTGGAGGACATCCACTGAATCCGGAAAGTTTTCACAGTGCTACACTTTTTCCATATTTCATTGCATCGCAGTCTTATTCCAGATTGTAGTAGATTAATCTATCTCCCTAAAATTCTGGTTGTCATCATTCATGCTAAAAGCACCTCAGCATGCTTTAGAGAATTATAAACAATACACCCACAAGATAAAAAACAAACAATATAAACTGTCACCCCACTCTGAGGTCAAGAGCAATGTGGAGTCTGCCAGTTCCTGCTACATTACAGCAACCCCATACCATGATGCTGCCACCACCATGCTTCGCTGTAGGGAAGATATTGGCTTCTATAACACTTGGAATGTTTGGAGGAATCATGACGCCTGCATTACGTATTAACAAGTTTACATATCATAAAGAAGGAAGTCGCGCTCAAGAGTCTTCTGCAGATATTTTTGTGTCATTTCCTTTACTGTTTCTTGGTGCAGCTCCACCACAGGTGAAGTGGTAAACAGGTTGCTCAGTGGGTTTGGTTTGTTTGACTGAGTGCAGAGTGAAAGCAAATCGGACCAGCTGAAAATATAACGATGTTGCAATTTTGGTACCGAATCAAATCAAGTCTCCTGACTATCACGTGTGTACAAACTAAATACACCCTAAAACATCTACGTTAGTATAACTGCATCTCATAATATGTTCTAGATGTAAAGAAAACAGCTGGCTCCTTTAAGTCAAGTCTGAAAACATTATTTACTCCAGCTTGTAATAGAAATCAAAAATCACTTTATCGGAAATAATAAAAGAAAAAAAAACATACTTCTTTAGAACAAATCTACAAAATATAAAATTGCATCTTCCTGTGTCTTAGTGTTTTACATTTTAACTGTTTATGTGGTGCATAAGTTTCATGTGATGCTTAAATGTTGTATATATTTGATATATTTATTGATTTGTTATAATTTTCAGCGCCTCTGTCGTTTTGTTTCTCTGTAAAGTCCTTGGATTTAAAGTGTGCCTTAATGAAATAAACTTGTCGAACCTACACACCAAAATTTAGTCCAATGTGTGTATCTGTCTCCACCAGTGATGCTTGCCAATACAACCACTTTTGATTAAATGTTCTCCAACAGTATTCCGTCAAAGAGCTGAGAAACTAATCATGGCAGCAAAAGGCGCTGCTGGATCCGACAGGCTTCTCCTCTCCACTGATCAGGAGATTGAGACATTTGTTGGTGCTTTTCTGCGCGTGTGTGTGTCCACCCAGCTGTGACCAAATTCATCACTTTGGGCATGGACCCTGCCCTCCATTACACATCAGTGGACGACATTTGCAGGAGGGGAAAAAATAATGACTTAATTTCAGAGATTTGTGAGAAGGTTGGAATCTGGGTCACTTGTCTTCTTTTTTTACATTTGCAGCACAAATCCTGATGATTCCCAACGAGCCAGTCACAGTCAGCCAAGTCATTTATTCATCAAAGGATTAGAGATATTTTGTCAAAAGTGCCTATTTTTTCAGTTTCCATGGACACTATTAACATTTAGGATTCATAGTGGTAAAAGTACACTTTTTAATTCTAAGGTATTACCAACTAGAACATTTCTAAATAGTCCAAATTCTATCAATCTAAAAAAGAACATGAATCTGGACAAGCCTGTGTGGTAGAACACCAGCAATCCGCACATTAAAACTTGGTGGTTGCAGCATCATGCTCTGGGAATGTCAGACCTCAGCTGAGTCAGAGAGGCAGGTCAGGAATTAAACACGGGGCAATTTTTGAGAAAAAAAAAATCTGTTAGTGGCTGGAAAATGTTTGCGATAACTTTAAACATTCAGACAGAGTTTAATATAAAGGCTAAGATCAAAGCATATTAATGTGTCAGAATACACAAAATATGAGAAAAGACTTGCTTATTGCTATTCAAAGACACTTTCCGTTCAACAAGACTGAATTGTAGCTGATTTGTCACAAAGAATGGACAGCAATGTTTGCAGAGCTGGTAGAGAAATAATACATAGGACTTGAAATTAATTGCAGCAAATAGCTCAACAACGTATGGACATGTGGGGGCTGAATACAAGTGCACCAAACTTCAGATTTTTATTTGTAAAATATCTCAAAATATCATCCATCCTTTTTCGCTTATGCTTAATTTTGTTGCCTCTTTAGGCCCACAACAATGTTCACCAACCTGTGGCTCCCTGGACTTTCCACAATTGCTCTTTAAAGTTTAGGGTTAAATACTACAACTAGTATTTTTAAACTTAGATATAATAACAAATCCTTGTGTTAGCCGTTCTTAATTTTTTTCATGGAATAATTGCATTTAATTCCCATAACCGAATGACACTAAGTATACCAGTAATATTGTTTCAGATCAATTTTTCACGTATTGGTTTTTGAAAATATGTTTGTCCATACTTTTCCATAAATATGAACATTACCTCAAAGTAAATGTATATATTCACTTTTAGCATAAGCTTTTTTTTTTTACCTGTAAATTGAAATAAAAATGGTGGTTCTTTAAAAAGAATGTCAACAAATTCCTGTGGCAGACATTTATCAAAAGATTACACGTTGTCTTTTTCAAAAGGTCATGTAATGTCTATGGATTTAAACAAATTTTATTTAGCTGGACTGAGGGCTAGAATAGTTCTGTATCAGATTAAATGCCAAAAAAGTATACTGAACTTTTTCATGGGGTAAAGATACTTTTGCAAAACACAGCCCGCTGAAAAAACTCCATACATTTAAAAATTCAGAGAGCTTCTAAATGATTATAAGTTTAGCAAAGGGGAAATCCGACTTGTTAAGATAATTTAACCTTCCATTTCCTCTGTAAGAGCAAATGTTAATGCCGTGCATAAACTATGCCCCATAAAACCTCAATGAACTGAAGCAACTTGTAAAGAGGCGGCCAATATCCCATCAAACAAAGTGAGAGGCTGATAAGGTCATATAGAAGGTAAATACATTATGTAGTATACTTATTTGTACATAAACTGTAGTAGCTCATTAAGTTTTGAATTTAGGTGAAATTTAGGAACAAAATTCTTTTTTTAATGTCATGATACATAAACTTTAAGAACCAAAATAGAGTGTGCGTTGAGAATGCACAATATATAAGTATATTGTTATTGCAGTATCAGCACATGCATTATTAATACTGCTCAGGACTGGAATGCAGTAATTGTTGAACTAATGTATTTCCAAAGTCATGAATTCATGCTTGAATTGAAGTTTAATATTATAACTGTTGGTTGGAGCCTTACTGCTGTAGAAGCTCACAGAGCACAAGGCCAAGGTGCTAAACATCACAAAGAGAAAAAAAGAAGGGAGGAGAATGTGCATGTATTGAATTTGATATTGATTTGATATTGTTATTATAGTTACCTATACCACCACTGAATTATTTACCAAAATTATGTATAAGAAATAAAATAGATTGTTATTCTGGCTACTCAGACAAGCAGGTATGCACCTTTTTTTCCACAAGGAAGTAAGAAGGTAAAACATTAGGAAGGAGGGTAGAACACAGTGACTAATGGATATATATAAGACAGGATGAACATAAGGAAGGACATAAGAGAGCCAAAAGGGATTTAGAGACAAGGAAGAAAGAAAGAGCACAAAAATAGTTAAGACATATTTTTCTATACTTATCCAGATTTGGAAAATAAAATACCTACTAACAAAAAAATGTTGGATATTTTCCAGGAACCCTCTAAACCATAAAAGATTTTTTTTCCCATATTGTCTAGGGGAGGTACCTCCTGTCCAGTGAGGAAGAGCAGAATGTCCCCCTCTTCTTCCTCGCACATATGGATCTGGATCACAGTGCGGATGGCCGCCTCCAGGTAGTCTCGTTCGGGCTCTGGTGTGTAAAAAATCTCCACGGGGTGCGTGCGTCCAGGGATGGTTAACAGCGGGCAGTTGTCAAAATACACTTGGAACTTTCCGGCGTCCAGCGTCGCACTCATGACGATGACCTGAGCAGAAAACAGAACGTGGCAGCTTGTCGGCGAGGCACATAGTGTTCATGTGAAAAATTAAAGTAATGAGTTTGTGTAATAACAGGTCTGAGCATTCAAGAGAAAATAGTTTCGTTGTCTTGCCAATTATGCAGTAGGACAAGTTCTAAGCAGACAAGGGTGGAATTAAAATTATGATTAATGTGTCTGCATCCTTCTATTGCATGAATGATGCAACAAATTTTAATTTCAAAAGAGAACCCTGGCACAAACCGAATACAGAGTCTATAATGTACACTAGAGCATTGCAATCCAAGTAACTGACCTACAAAGATCTATGGCAGACCCTGTTCCTGTTGCTAGGTACATGGTGTTCTTAAACAGAGCCATTAGACTGTGTGCATTAGGATTCTGATGGGAAACACGACTCCCATTTTCAATCTCTAATATTTTCAGGGGCCAGCGTCTCTGCATTTCGCTTTACGCTCTGCAAGAGATCCTAATTGCTCTTAATCAAGGCAAATTAAACTTTCAAATTTGGTGAGCGATAGGGATGAAGGAGATAAGGGGAGTGGGTGGATGATCATTCCCAATAACCTAGAGCTCATTTAACAGTCTGCGAACAACAATCTAACCTTTGATTTCACTCTGACAAACAACTAGTCATTATCCATCTGCTTTATGAAAATTATATCTGGCACACGCTAGACCATAAAACTTCTGCCTGCCTTTACGATCATCCCATCGATGCCGACAGTTGCTGTTTTCCTCCTGGTTGACCGGCTGAAAACGGTAGGTGATTCTAGGAGCAATCTATGCTGCTACTGCGGTGCAGAAAAATGGGTGTTCCTGAGTCTAACAGCAGCATTTCTCTTTCCACAACATGGAGACTTAGTCAGAAAAACACAACAGGAAAAAGGGCCAGAAGTGGGAAATAAATCCTCTTCTTCTCTGAATTCATCCTTGGAGGAAGTAATATTTAGGGCCGAAATGTAGCTTTACGAGAGATAAACTCATAATATTTGTGGGAAACCAAAGGTTACGTCTGTGAAATAAATCCGCAAGCCGTAAAAAAAAAAAAAAACAACTGCAGCACCTGATCCTGAAATTACATCCTAAAAATATAACAGAGAGTAAAGGAAAACTCAGGAGATTTCTGTGAGCTGGTTTCTACCTTGAGGTCAGACCTCTGGCGGACTACTTCCTTGAGAACCCCCATGAGGATGTCTGTGGCTAATGTGCGTTCGTGGGCCTCGTCCAGAATGATGACACCATAGCGCTCCAGTAGGGGATCGTTCATCGCCTCCCGCAGCAACATTCCATCTGTCATGTACCTGAGCAAAAAGAGGATACGGTGCCAACACTAACTATGCAGTACACTGATTCTTTATCATCATCTACAGCTACAATATCTGGTAAAACCTGCTTAAAATAAAGAAAAAGACCTATTTATAGAACAAGTAATATACAGACTTCTCTACAGACTTCTACATTTCTAAAAACAAAATAACCGATAACATCAACTCTAATATTACTAAACACTTAAAAAGCAGTTGGTTGGGTAATGATGGCCACATTTCAAGATGTCACTTGACAATGACATATTTCAATCTCTTATAAAATGAACATTTCAATATAGGGTTGTACAGCAAATAATCTTAACATTAATATTCCAAGTTAACTTTTTAATATTGCATTTTAATTCAATAACTTTTCAATAAAAATATAAAAAAGGTAGCAGTGCAGGTTATATGTATGTGTGCGTTCCACATCAGTTTGGCTCCACACTTTTTTTCTGTTGAAGTTACAATTAAAAAAAAAAAAAAAAAAAGAATATGGCAGAAAATCCATTTGCTTCAATTTTAAATGAGCTTAGTCCTAAAAGTTTTACAGTTTTTTCCACAGGTCTCAAGGTTCAGTGTAGGAGAATACTTCAGTTAGGTGATGATAAATGGACAGAAGGATATCAGGATGCCTTAGAAGGAGACACTATAACTGAGATGATAGTAAAAACAGAACTGAATGCACTGAAGAGGATTAGAAACATTTTCTTGCTATGTTTTTCTCCAAATAAATGTTGGAGAAGACTTTTACACTGCCATGCAAACTCATCGTCTGATGACTGCGGGGGTTAATGTGCAGGCTTAATGTTTAGTCGTGTAAATAATGTTAATGAATCACATTTGGATCACACAAATTCATAACGCATAGCTACAGTTAATAAATACAATTTACACATGGGTTATAACTATAGATTAGAGACACAGATAGTCTCCAGGTTTACCTTTAATTTTGCACTCATCCGAACATTCAGGCTGTCTTTAAATCCGTAGATAATATAGATTTTATATTTTGTACTTTTATATTTTGTCATTGCTTCTATTTCAGTGTTGTGGTACAAAACAAGCATCCAATTTCAAAAACAAAGCCAACTAATAATTTAAGTTTAGAATAATCGGTTACTTAATAAGTTAGTTACTATAAAAATCATCATCATCAAAATCAGCCAAATTTTAATGCCCTAGTGAAATTTTATGTAATAACTACTTACTTTAACACAGTTTTGGCAGAGCTGCAGTCCTCAAACCGGATGGAATAGCCCACCTCTTGACCCAGCATGACATCCATCTCATCTGACACCCTCTGAGCGACGCTCATTGCCGCCACCCTCCTGGGCTGCGTGCAGGCCACCGCTCTCCGAGGCCCCTGCAGTGAACGCACCATGTCTACACACCACTGTGGGATCTGCAGGACAGGAGAAGAGTTAGATTTTGTTAGGGCTTCACATGAGCAGAAATAAACAGAGCAATGTACAACTGAACACTTGTTTAGTAAATGGGCTTAAATCATTGATATATACTTATATATGTTATTTGCAATATACATATCAATGGTTTAAATGCACATATTGTTTTGAAAAGAAAGATTCTAATGTTATTACTGGGAGTTTCACAGTTTTCCATTCTAATTTCACTTTGAGAAGTACAAATTACATGAAAAAATGTCTTTATTCTTTGCCCAAAAAATTAAAGTTGATCTGTTTCAACAAGAAAATGCACAGCGATTCCAATTAGACGCTACTTTCCTGGTTCATCTTTGGTTACAATTGGGATTTTAGATATAAATAAGTTTTAAAGTTAAGTACCATGTAGGCCACTAAAAAGTAAAATCAACATAATGCAATAAATTCAATTTCTTTTAAACTTTTGCTTTTTTCCAATATATCTAAGTAAGCATTTGTATTTGGGTGGGAAAAAAAGTTAATTTCCCCAACTTTCATGCATCAGTACACTGCATAAAACGTACCCAAATATTCACAGCACAGATTTCTAAGCATCATCAGTGCAGAACGCATCGACACACTTAAACCACTCCACTTTGCAGGATCGTTTATATTCATCTCAGGATGAGGCACAGACTCTGTGATTTACTCTAATCTTCTCCTGCAAATTTAAAAAAAAAAACACACACACACAGCCTGACTGCTTGCTTAAACCACTTAAGATTTAACTGGTAAGTTTAGCTAACAGGGAACCAAATCTTAAAACAACCCAATGAAAATACATGAATCATTCATAGTATCGATATCTTTTTATGATAACATTAAAGCAATTTTAACCACCCAGAGCCAGGCTCTAAATTTACTGTGTCATAGATGGGTCAGTTCATTAAAAGTCTGGTTTAGGGGGGCAACTGATGGCTGCTGCATTTCAAAATTTTAGCGTGCCCCATGCCTCTACCTGCGTGGTTTTCCCAGAGCCCGTCTCTCCGACCAGCACGAACGACTGGTTCCGCATCAGGATTTCTGTGAAGACGTCTTTGTACTCCCAGACTGGGAGCTGCAGCCGCTTCTTTAGGATCTCATGGTAGCGTGGTGTGTGGGGCAGGTTGGTGAAGGGGTTTATCTGCTGCTGAACGGGAGGTCGGTTCACAAAACTCCAAGTGGCTGCAGCCGAGGCGATGGGGTCGTCGCCTGACTTAATGTCTCGGCCCCTGTTACAGTTCTGATCCCGGTTCCTGTCACGATCACGGTCTCTGTCGCGCCTTGAACAGGAACAGAATGAAGTTAGGATTTAATAGTCAAAAGGAAACACTTCAGCGTCCATTTAGGCCAACAGTGAGAAAAAATTAAAAAAAAGCTGTGGACAAATGTTAACCATGTCAAGCTCTTCTTTTGTAAAAATACTATGAAAAGGTTACTGCACATTCTTTTTCACACTGGAAAATAGATGTCTAATCAAGTATAGCATGCAAAGGTCATGAATAAACTAATTGCTTGGAGCATTTTTCCTGTTACAAAAAGACCTATTTATCAGCTTCACCGCACAAATTTGAAACTTTTACATTGTCGAAAAAGCTATTAAGTGCTTTGTGTCGCCTTCATATTACAACACTAAAAAAAATCCCACAACTGTTCCGAGGAGAGCTGATAAGACTCATTGGAAATGTTCAAACAATGCATGCAAAAGGTCACCACTAACTAAAATGTAAATCCTTCACTTTTTCAAATGAATACTTATTGGTCAGTTATTGACACACTATTTATATTTTTGTTGTCCCCAAAAGTAACAGTGTTTCTCTTTATGGGGAAATTTTTTACATGATCAAGTCATGATAAATCCATCCATACCCACTTATCCTTGAAGGGTGACCCAACAGTCATGTTTTTGGACAGCAGAAGGAAGCTGGAGTACCCAGAGAGAATCCTACCATGTACAGGGAGAACATGCAACTTCTATGTAAAGAGATACTTGTTATGGATCATTCTCTACGTTTTTAAAAATTATTGCATTACCTCTTCAGCATTTCCAGTTCTGCACAAACCTGCAAATGACCAGTTTCTTAATTCAGGTGTGCTGAACCAGTGAAACATCGAAAACAATGGTGTCCAAACTTTTTGCCACTCATCACATGGCAACCCAGTGATACACAACCATGCACACACACCGAAAAGAAGTTTAGTGAGACCAGGGAGAAAGTTACCTCTATGGACAGTGGGAGCATTTGAGCATTTTTCATTTGGTATTTTTTATTTTTATCTGTTCAAAGATAAGCTTTGCATGCACTACTTTTGGATAAATTAGCCTCAAGAATATGTAAATCAATGTAGATGTAGAACAAAATAGGGTCAAATACTACTTTTTCAATAAAATGCTTCTTTAATTACAGTTTTATATTATTGGTGGGTTTGAATGTTTTTTTCTATTCTGTTGGGCTTATTTCCTCTATCCTTCACAACAAGAATAGAAATGAGTCACTCTTATATTAAAAAGCACTTGCTGTATTTGGCCAAGTTTAGCCATTTATAGTGCCTTTGATTGCCCTATAAATGATGGCATTACAATAGAAGTAAAGCATGTCGTAAGTAAAAGACAAACTACATCAAACAGCTTCCATTCTTTAAAGAATATAATTCATCACCAAGACTCAAACTATAAACTTTTGAAAACATCAGTCTGGGTTGGTGGGCCAAATTGCTACTATCTGTAAACTACAGTCAAGGTGCCACAAAAAAAATCATCACAAGGTCAGCAAATGGTTTGCACTTTGAACATCCACTCTGGTTTCAGTCAGGTATGGTGCCTGAGGGTCATTCTAACATGAGAATGTATCCATATAAACAAGAAACACTGCTGAAACAAAATTACACTCTCCAGTCAACGCAAAACTATTTCTGCTTTTGGATAGTGTCTAAAAGCAGCGTTTCCCCAAATATTTACCTTTAAAAGGTGAAGCAAACCATTGACCCTGAGCTCAGTTTACAAACACTGTTTAGAAAATACTTTAAAAATGGCTAAACACTTACATTTGTTCTGAACTTCTTAAATAAAAATGGACATCTAGAAAGGTGCCTATGTACACTGTGAGGATAAAAGGGTCATGAATTTATTAAAACATGAGGAGTCTGTACCAGAATGACCTTTCTACTTTAGCTTTAGCTACCCTAGCATGCTAACACTACTGGTAAAATACCAAAATACTTCATTAGTGCGTTTGTACTTTCTAAACACTACATGTCACCTTGAGCTCCTTCCTGAGATTTACCCGAATTACTAAAGCCTATATATTTTTTCTAGCTCGTTGTAACTTCATGTTTGTCTGTGAAACACTGACAGAGTTAGCTTACAACAATAATAAGCTGCTATCAATCTCAGTAGTTTGATGCTTAAGCTAAAAGGCTAGAGGAAGATATAAAAAAAATGTGCCTATTTTAACTGGAGGAATAATCGATCTCCAATGCTAAGAAATGAGGTATACACATGCTAAGTCGTGTTTTTGTCCAAAAATAACAGCGAATCAATCCATTTTGAGTTTGACCAAACGCTTAAACCTCGGCTAACACGGCAACCGGAAACTCTTACCTCATAATTATCCCCGATGGTCAAGAAAATAAACCCGAAAGCTGCTACTGTCTCTGAAAATCACAGTGGAAAAATTCCAGAATGTCTTAAATTTAATAAGGGATGATTGCTTTGAAAGTCTAGGTCAAAGCAGATGCTCCAGAGCAGCTGGATGCGGAGGAGGATGCAGATGATGCAGGAGGGCTGCGGCGGAGGCAGCAGAGGCGACCCAAAGCTGAAGGAGGCCTTGAGCTGGATTGGGCCCCGCAGAAAGGTCTTTACAATAAAGCAACCAAGCAACAAAATAATTTGTTTTTTCTTATTGTACAAGTAAATACAATCTTTTTTTTTTTTTTAAACTCAACAGAAACACACAAAAAATACTGCAGTGACCATCTCGTTAACATTTGCTGAGCTGGTTTATTTTTTCCACTGAATGAAAGTTTAATTTGTTTTGACTCTGGACAGTATTGCCTTAAAGCAGGGATGCCCAAAGTCGGTCCTCGAGGGTCGGCATCCTGCAAGTTTTAGTTCTCTCCCTGGTAGTACTAACAGTCTTTTCAGCATGTCAGTGTTCTTCTTAGGCCTTCTAACAAGCCATCATTTGATCCAGGGGGAGAACTAAAACATGCAGGATGCCGGCCCTCGAGGGCCGACTTTGGGCACCTCTGCCTTAAATAGACCATAGGGTGAAGGAGGCAAGAAGTGGTAAGAATTTGTCTTGTAACCAATGGGTTACTTCAGAGGTCAGATGTGCATGGCAACCTCAATTCTGTCAGACAGACCTGGCAACAATGTGACTGGGTGGATGACAGAATGTAGTGTGAAGCACTTTCAAATCCTCCAGACTTGATAAAGCATGTCACAAGTACAGGCCACTTACCATATGTGTTTTCCCTGACAATCATGTCAGTGGCTTTATATTATTTAATAAATCAGAAACAAGGGATAAGAGCTTTTAGATTGAATCAGCTGAAAATACATTTTGAAAATGATTATTTGTCTTTTGGTGTCCTGCAGGCATTTCAGGCAAACCATAAGAAGCTGGCTGCCTCACTTTTGCTCTATAATAATATACTAAGTCTGAGGGGTTATTCTTTAAAGCAAACACAATAC
This sequence comes from Poeciliopsis retropinna, assembly GCA_010277075.1. Classification (NCBI taxonomy): domain Eukaryota; kingdom Metazoa; phylum Chordata; class Actinopteri; order Cyprinodontiformes; family Poeciliidae; genus Poeciliopsis; species Poeciliopsis retropinna. Next base: position 8,871,838 of record VMRM01000019.1, read on the forward strand.
ATTTGTTGAGATTTGCAGACAGTAACACACAGCACAGGTGGTTAGACTTCATTGACTGTTTCAAAAAACTGTCCAACTATTAAGATTTTTCTTTGTGTTTACAACTAGCATATTTATCAAGTTGTCTAAATATATACATATTTAAAAATATATTAATTATTTGGAAATGGTTAAAGAGAATTTCTTAATAAACAAACATTTTGAGATCATTATTATGAGTGAGAATTCAAACATTTCTGTGGGCCCTCTGCTGGTCTAAGGGCTCTAAGCAGCCTTTTCCTTCACTTATGCCTTGGGCCACCTGGAAGTCAGGATGATGCAGCTCATAATCAGCACACACACACACACACACACACACCTTATAGCTAAAAATACTGAAAAGTTTAGACTCACGCCAGCCTGATCAGGTCAAACTTTTACAGGCTGAAGTTCTCTTCTGCCCAGCACTGTTTCATGTGCACTCAGTACATGCAGCTGTTTTCACATGGTTACACTCCTTAATTGCATAAATAAAACAAATTTGGGACTTTTAATAATTTAGTCAAGCTGTTTTTTTAAATGTTTGAATTATATAGAACAATTGAATAAACCAAATATTAGTGGAGATATTTACATACTATGTTTCGCCGACTATGTGCAATTTTGACTAAGTATGGATTAGATCAAATGCCTCTAAAAATGTACAACTGTGCACACACTACTTGTTTTTAACAGTCACAGGAGTTGCATTTTTTTAACATTTAACGCAAATGTTTCAGTTTAATCAATGAAAGAAAAAAAAAGTTAATTATTTGGCAAGAATAAGATATGTATGCAAAGCAACCTGAATATTTTCAATTGATGCAACAGAACGTAATTTTATAGGATGTTCAGGATGCTCAGTTTGTCACATTTAATGTTTTCCATGTGCTGAATTTTTGGAAAGTAAATATGTTAAAGCACCTCCTACCCAAATAACTAACTTCTCGATGTATTTTTTTTTTAACGTAGCCTTGAAAAGCTTCAAATCCCACTTCCAGCGTCTAAAATTATAAAGTGAAGAATAACCTGTCAAAACAAACAATCATTGCTATTGACACAGATAATTACACAGCCCAGACACTGCTCATGGGCTGAATAAAAGTGAATAAGCAGTTCATTTCCTATTGTTGGGAGATTGATGGGGATGATTAAGAAGAAGTGAGAGTCACAACAAAGTCATCATGCTCTAATATTCAGGATATTTTAGGATGCTGTGAATTTCCCACCTTGGAGTCTGTCTCTTTGTCACAGGCTGTTAAATGCATCTCCAATTATCTGTGAAAAAGCTGTGGCAGGCAGAGCTTGCAGTAAGCGAATGGATTAGCTACTAATCACATGAATGCAAACTGCAGTTTTAAAAGAAAATCAGAAAGCAAAGCTAAAAGTGTGTTATTTTGTTCTACTTTAGACAGTTTGAAAGCTTGCATCTGTTAAGAATATGGAAATCTGATCTACAGGGGACGAGTCGTGCAACAACTCACCAGGCATCAGAGACTGTTACTATTTCCTTACAGTATGTTTAGTCACATGTGATTTTCTGTCTCTCCTGCCTTCTTTTCTGACACTGATGATGATTTAATATTTACTTCAGGTCTTGTTCATGTCAGGCCTACAGTTCTCACATTTATTCTAAACACACAAGGTGAGGCAAATGGAAGAAGCCAAATACAGGATAATTAGTGAAGAGGACACCTCTCAGAGGCTCCGAAAGTCTTGAGGCTGGGACGAAGGTTTATCTTTTCATAGGACAACACTGCGTACAGCTGTATATACATCAAAATGGAAAGAATATTCATGTGTTAAAATACTACGGTCCAGGTCCAGATTTAAATCCACTTGATTATCTGTAGCAGGACTTCAATTCAGTGTCCCACCCTTTTGTTATTCTTCCTCCAAGTTGGACATTGAGAATACATATTGACCCTGAATGTAATACCAGCCATAAAACGGCTCAGCTTTGAACGGGAACAATGTTGAAGTGGAAGTTGAACTATTTTGTCAGACCAACATGACGGTAAAATGTAACTTTTTACAGTTTCAAAAATATTCATCAGATACCCAGAAACAACACAAGAATCAGATATTACTTATCATAAATTACACATTTTTGTCTCAGTGTTTCTGGTTCTTTATTCCTTGTCACAATTGACTGGTTGCCACACTTCCTGTTGCCAAAACTAAATCTGACTGCAGCCGCAGGACATCCATCCCATGCTGGGGACGTTGGTGGAGCAAGAGCTTGTGGCCGGCCGATAAGCTGAGAGGCCGCGCTGGAGGTCAGCGCTTGTCCGTGCCGTACAGTCAGATCGCTATTAAGATTGGAGAAGGTGGGTCAGTGTGATAAGAGCTGACAAGACCTATTGATGTGACATCAGTGATGGGACAGTGGCTACAGATGCCTCAGCCTATTTCCAGCAGGAGATTTTCAGGGTTAAACTGATTTCAGAGATCGAAATATTTAGGATGCATTTTCTGCTAGTTGTCAAAGTAGGATAGTAACTTAAACTTAAGGCATTTAAATCTGAATGCATCTTGAATTCCGATCTATTTCAGAGAACCGGAATAAAGTTCAATAAATCTTAGAAATAACTAAATGAAGAGACGATTGTAACTCGAGAGTGTTGGAAGCACCATAACTCTCCATTGAGTCTGCCATCCGGCAAGAAACCTCACACTAATCGGCTTGTTAAAACAATATATCACCAAGCCAAAATAAAAATGGTTACGCTTGCCGCCCTCCATCAGTCAGGCCTTTTAGAGCCAAACAGAAAAATAAGATTTTTTAGATAAAGATATGATGTGTATGTTATAAGGGACTGGTAGCACCCAACATTTTTTTAAAGTGACAAAGCTGAACAATACGCAAGAAACGTATGACATATGTCAACCTTGTAACTACAATGCCTTTCAAAAGTATTCCTATTCAATTTGCATTGTAAGTTATAAACCAACACAAATCAGTGCATAGTAGTGATTGTTTATTCCTTCATCTATTCTCATCTCTTGTGCTTATGTCTTCTTTCTTTAGATAAGAGTTCCTTTTTGTTTGCTTAACTTGAAAACAGTGGTTGAATTATGCCAGCAGCTAGTTGATGGCTACATGAAGGGAAACCTGCTGAGGCACATTTATCCAAACATCAATTTGGATAAATGCATGCGTGTACAATTGCAAACAAGTATGAATTAAAGAGAAGCTATATTAAATCAGAGGGAAATCTCAAACTCAGCCACACATTTATGGATATTAATGTTTGCAAACCTCTCAGAGGAAGTATAATCTAAATAGCTTTGGACTGAAATACCTTTGTAGATACTACTGTTGGCATTTGTCCTGCAGTGAAGCAATTCTTTAAAAAGATTTTAGTCCGATTCTGTTATACATTTTGAATGAGCTGAAATTTTCCACATCACAAGCGGGATATAACAGACTATTTTTCTCAGTGCAGGTTCACCTTATATGACAAAAGCAGATATTTGGCCAAAATCCACAAGTTTAGTTTAGTTTGCTAAAAATGTATTTTTCAACTAACTGGCTTCCTCCTATCATTTATATGCATGCAAACAATCAAAAACTAGGCAATTACTTTAGAGAAATTTAATGGCAAGCTGCTATCATCTAAATTTATTAGTTCAGCTCCCATCTGGGTGACAGACTTAAAGCTGGAACAAAATAAAAAAAAAAAAAATTAAAAAAAAAAAAGCCTTGGTGCAGTTTGCCAAATCAGCTGCATGGCACAGGTCCCATGCTGTGTACGTGCTACGCTCCCCCCACTCTTCTCCACCCCACTCCAAAGCTGAATTCCCTCTTTTTCCTCGCCTCTATTTTATATTGGTGATTAAAAATAGCAAGCGGCCTCCTGCAGAATAAGCAGTTCATGCATTCTGGGTTTGATGCTGCGTTTGCCTGGAGAGGCCAGCTGTCACCTGCATGTAGGAGTGGGACTCACTGCTGATTTCCCAAAACACACCGCGCTCTGGACTTTGGCCACAAGACGACCCGGGTGTGTTTATGGATACAACTTTGACAGGAAAACTTTTGCTATTCTGAAGAAGCTCTACTGCACATTTGGTTTAAAACATAATAAAACTGATGTTCTACATGAAGTGTGCAATTTATTCATTCACAAGAAAGATAATTAAGAGCAGAAAACATCTTCCTCTCAAGGCTAAGAGTCAATTAAATTAAATGTTTATTAAAAACTTACGCTTCTGGGTTTTGAAGAGCAATTTGGGCCACAGCTTTAGCACTCTGCACAATTATTGATGACCCTTGTTAAAAAAAAAAACAAATTGAAAAGGAAAAAAGTAGTTATTTTAATGCATTTACATAATGTCAAACTAAAAAAAAAAAAAGATGTGAAGGAGAACAGGAAGGTCAAACTGTCATCCTCAAGTTCCAAGAACACAATCCTTGCAGCATAACGTGGCCTTCATGTTTTTTATGTTTTCAAACAGGTTTTCTTTTTTAAATATGCCCTGTAATGACTGGCAGGACTGAGTCGTACAACCTTTTCTGAGAATATATTTTTCATTTTTTAGATGCATATATTAATCATAGTATTTCTTTGAAATTAAACTACTTTTGCAATGGGTCATTAGTGAATCGTGGGTTGTGTGCAATAACAACCCATGGGTTTAAAAGGATGTTCTTCCTCCATGTTATCTGTTAAAGTATGTTTGGCTTGATGTTTTTTTTTAATAAGGAAAAAAAAAAATAGAACAAATAGAGCCCAACTTTCTGTACTGCAAATGAATGCAACCAAATATGGCAGCTTTTTATACATTTCTATTCATAAATATTAAATACACATAAGGCACATCCAAATACATCAAAAAAATAGGCAAGATTTAGAAAATTATTAATAGTATTAAGATGAAACAATGAATTCAAAAGTATCTATCACACATTTAGTACACATTTTGGCACTTCACCAATATGAAATCACTTTTGGAAGTAAACCACTCAAAAATGCAGCACTTTTATTGGCATTCCTTAGCTTTGATAAAAATAAAGCAAACAACTGGGATTATCTCCTCATAGGGGAACGCAACAAGAGGATATAGGATACACAAGCTGATCACTTGTTATTTTTTCTGCAGGGCATCAAGTTTGCAGCTCTACTGATTGGAAGATTTTTTGCTTTAGAGCAACACAAGCGAGTCTAGATGCAGAGGGCACCTCTGGCTTTGTCAGCAGCACCTGGGGTGGGGGGAGTGTTTTCTCTGTTTTATTGACTGAAAGCGAGCTGCTCAGTGTGGAAGGAAGTTAATGAGCAGAGGCTAAGCAGTGGGAATCCAACTAGGGATGATTAATGTAATCATCAATAACGACGACAAGGACTTAGAGAAGTTTTCCCCATCTTTTTATGATATTAGATCATGCCAGGTGCAGATGGACAGTGAATGTCCCATTCAGTGTTACTCTGTCCCTCTGTGGCCTGACTCTTTGGAATCGATGCCGAGGCTTCTTCATGTTCAAGTGCATCATTAGACTCCCTGTCCTGGCAGGAAACCTCTGAATATCTGTCAGAAGTCTGTGCGATGGAAAGCCACTGAAGCTTCGACTCAGTCAGACGGAGATCCAGTGCCAGAGCGGCTTCTTCCCCTTCCTCCACAGAGGAACCCAGCTCCTCATCCTCAGCTACCTCCTCTTCGCGCCCTGCCTCCTCCACCGGACTCCGTTCATCCTCCGGCTCCGGATCGTCTCTCAGGGTCATGATTTCTCCCTCTCTCCCGTCAATCCCATCCGTCTCCACACCTGCGAAAGGATCCGCGCTGCTGAGCAGTGCAGGTGCGTCTTCCCTGCTGGCGCCATCTGTGCCAAGGTCACTGCCAGCGGTGCGGCATTCCCAAGATGATTCATGTGAACTTCTGTCATCTGACAGAAGAGGGAGAAGAAAAAAAATTGAGGTGATTGGTCATTGTAATTGCTCACTTGAGCTGCAGCCAAAGCCAAGATCAGAAAACAAACACTTTTGCTTCAATTTGCCCTGACGGTGTTCATGAGGGAGATCATCTGCGCATTAAAACAAATGGCACCACACATCAAAACAACATTGTACTGCATCTTTTCAAATTCTGTTTATATCTGTAACCAGAGCTTAGTTTTACACACATTTTTACTTTCAAAACCAAGTCCATAATGTGCTAAACACAAAAAATAAGTACAATTCTCAATTTATCACTGTTACTGGTTTAAAATTGAGTTTCATATGATGCCTGACAAAAGTATTCACAACACTTGAACTTTTTCATATTTTTTGACGTGTCAATCGCACAAATATGGGAATTTTATTTAGCTTTTATGGGAGACAGTGACAAAATAGTAGATTATTGTAGAGGGCAAGTAGAAGCAAAATTGGTGATTTTCAATAATGCTTTAAAAAGTAGGGCATGTATTTATATTTATGGGATATTGCTTGAGCTTAGGGTATAATTTTATAACCTAATCCTGTTAAACATCTGCTCAACTTTCTCCCCAACTAGTTTGCTGTGTTTCTAGGTTTTCATTATGCCGTTTGTCTACAAATTTTCTCTTACAAATCAAGCATTTTACCGTCCTAATTATTACTATTATCACACAAAACTCCCCTGAAATACACTAGTTAGTGATTGCTATGTGACAAAATGTGAACAAGTTCAATGGTAGGAATAAATAAATATGTAAAACACTGTATGTGACTGAATCAGGCTAAATTTAGCAGCAGTGCCCCAGACAGGTGGAGTTGAAACAAGTATGACGCCTCCGTCTGAGTAATAGCAGTAGCTTAGTTCTGCCTCTTCCCCGAAAATCCCTCTCTTAGGGGCTCACTGACCCATATTTGTGGATGTTCAGGCAAAAAGGTTAAAGACTGCACGCACAGTCCCAGCCACATTTTATACACACTCTCAGAGGCCAAAACAGTAAGAAGAAGAAGAAGAAAAAAAAAAAACATTACTGGAAGTGGCATCCATATTTATGGCATCCTCTCCACCCTCTCTTAAAAGAGAACATGGCAGAAGTTTCTGAATGTCAGTGGGCGAGAATTCGCTTCACATTTCCAAAATGCCATGGCATTTGGGCAGCTTGCACCAATAAGAGGCTGAGAGGAGCAGAGGCGGGAAGGGAAAGGACTCGGGTTAAATATGGGAGACAGAGGAGTGTTTCTCCACATGGTGGCTAATTGCTGTGTTAATGGCAGGGATGGGGATTCTCATCAGTAAGAAGGTACACACAGTTACACGCTCACCTTTGCGGGGCTGCGTGTTTGGCAAAGACGCGGCACATGTTGGATGAAGCTCCGGCTGGAGATTTTCATTTAGTACCATATTGTCCCTGGTTCCTGTAAGATGAGTTCCAAGACAGAAACACCGCCGACCTCAGTTACTCTCACATCCAACACAACGGCAGAAAAAACACTAAGCAGGTAGTGGCTTTTAAGACATGATGGAATGGATGAAGCACATTTAAGGCTTTTTTCTTTTTCCTTAACCACACAGCATACAAACACGCACTCACGTATGCAGTGCAGCGCTTACAGAAAGAGGATTCAGCTCTCTGTCATCCGTCTTCATTAGTGATGGCTGCACGCCTTTTAGGCTGACACCATATGCTCCTCGAAAGGGACTGTACACCGTAATCCAGACGTTATAGATATAAACACCCTTGTATACGCACATAAACACAAGCGCAAAAGTATGCATGTGTGTAGTTCTTTTACAAAAACTATGAGCTGCACTATTTCTACTGTGAGGTTAAAAAAAATAAAATAAATAAAAAAACAGATGCAACAATGGAGTGATGATGCATGTGGAACGAGAGTGGTGAAAAGGGAACATTGTTATGAATGCATGTAGTAAGGTGAGATTAAAACAGTGAATGAGATCATGTGTGCTGAAATTGTGTCTTTGAGATTAAAGTGTTTCAACGTACTCATCACCCTGAGTACATGGTGGTGGCAGAGTCATGCTTTGAGGGTCATTCTCCCCAGACTTGAAAGGAAAGTTGATAAGAGTTGATGGAAGGGTTATAGAAAAACAATTAGTGTCATGCCAGTTTCAAATTAAGGCTCACTAGAAGAGGTTTGTATACATTTTCAGTATGATATTAAAAAAAAAAAAAAAAAACTTTGTTCTTCTCCACTCTTCTATTATTACAGAACTGCTTGTCACAATATGGCAAAAAATAAACTACAAGATGTGTTTTTCTTGGCCCCATTTCCAAAAACTCTGCTCAGATTGGTAAAAAATGATGAAGGGCAACTTTTTTTTTTTTCTTTGTTTGAGTTGTGCCAACATAGCCAGAAGGCATGCATTATGCAAATCTGTTGCATGTTGATGTAAACAAATAACGGAAGAAAAGCCTGGGCCACAAAACAAGGCTGCTCAGCTGCTCTGTTTTCAAAGGGAGAGAATAACACCATTAACTCAGGGTTTTGGGAGTTTTTGTGTAACAAGGAGAAAAGAGAAAGAAACCCAAAAGGCAAAATGTGACCTTTAATGTGACATCTTATAGGACAAAATGCAAATTGCCAGCAATGGTGAGAAAACACTGGATCTACTTTACTGCAGAATGCAATATGGATGAACAACAAAGGCTTCCTCTTTTTTTTTTTTTTTTTTGAAAAAGGCAATTATTCAAAGGTGAATCATCCCCATTGGTAGCCTTTTTCACAATTATTCTCTAACAAAGCATAATGGGTAAAGATTCAAAACAACTCAAATCTGAAATGATTTGAAATAAGAAAAAAAAAAAAAGATTTTTTGTACATTTTTCTGGTGAAAACAGTCAATAGAGACAGAAAATGCCCTAATGGTGAATATTTGTCTTTAAAATCAAGCAGAAACTTTCTAGATTTAGACGTTTTTACTCATTAATATCCGTTTCTCAGCATAGTCATTGAAGATAATGTCATGTCATGCATGCTCAAAACAGCAACCTCCATCACCTGTAATGGTGAGTGCAATGCCTTGATGCACCCTAGAAGACCTCTTAAGGTCTTCAAGCTGGTTTTAACAACGTAGTGCAAGTTAGTAGTAGTGTTAGTCTGTTGTGCTAGGCTGCATCCAAATGTTTTTGGCAGGTGTTAAGAGAGCGTCACAGGAAGATACTATCTGTTCCACACTTGTAACCTAAACTAAACCGTGTCCATAGGAGGCAGGAAAATTTGTTTCACCTGTCCAATAATTTTCAAATTCAGTACTTACTCATACCTTTATCCAGCAACAAAGAAATGTTATAATAATGTGAAACCTCAAAAAGCCATATTTATAATAAAATACTGAAAACCAAAGAAAGATAAATGAGCTCATTTAGGTAGTCTAGAATGCAGTCCTTTGTAGCTGTGAAACATCATTTTCAGTTAAAATGAATCACTTAAGCAGCTGAAGTCTGTCAGTAGGATAAAATAAAGCTTTGAAGGTTCAGTCTGTAGCCTGACGCACCCTTCAAGGCTTCCATTTGCATCGTTACAGTTCAGCTTGCACTTATTTAGCATGAAGTTAGGGCGGACTGCGAGAGCCCATCAATCTCAACTTCATCTAACTCACTACATCGATGTGATTGTTATTGTTTTCTGCCCTCTCTCATCCGTAGACAATGTAGTCGCTTCCCGTGTTCTCTGGGCTTCAGGTAGGCAGCCAAGGCCCTCCATCCTATCCCGTTTGGCTCCAATATCCATCAGCCAGACGTCCTATCACATCAAGGCCACAGACACTCGCCTCTCTTTCTCTATATCCTTGTCTCCCTAACTGTGGTGGACAGCGTGCTCATCAGGCACTCTGGGCCCTCGCCTACAAATTCCCTAATAACGGCACATTCCCCTAAATGTGTTTGTAATGTGGGCAATCATTTTCAGTAATGGATGCTTGTCAGTTTTATGGCGAAGAGAATGACGGTCTCATGACAGCGCACCTCCAGCCAGCCACAGCCCCTCCACCTTTCAGACTGGTTGGTAGATAGTGTAACATCGCCCTCCAGTGGCAAAATGGAGGAAGTGTTTTTCTCGTGAAGAGGTTTGGTCACTTGGATTTACACAGACCATTCAATTCAAAATGTTACTTTAGATAATACACAACATTTTTGTTTGCAGGAATGAAAAAGCTTGAGGATTGTACTTTAGATGATGGACACAAAAATGCTGCATATTTTTTAAGTGAAACTCATCCAGCCACTGATGAGGTACAACAGGAGGAAGTCACAAGTTCACCGCAAAATAACGAATGATAAAAAAAACTAAAATGAACAAATAAATATCTGAAAAGTGTGGCATGCCTTTGACTATGAATTGTACAAATCCATCCAACAATTTTAATAGTATGCAGAATGCATGGCCTTCCATCAAACTTAGCAGGTTGGGCAAAGAGAGCATTAATCAGGATCAGCCATTTGGCTCTCAGTTTATCATGGAAGTGGCAACAAGAAAGCATACCCTAAATGAAAGCCATTACAAATCTTGTTCCCAGTTTGCCACATGCCATGAACAACACACAGTAAACATGAAACTTTTTTTCACATATTTTACAAAATTATGTTTTTTAAAAGTACTTTTTCTGTATACAAATACAAACTACTTGCCTATCTGATAAAATCCCATAAAAATATATTAAGGTTTGTGACTAATCTGAAAGCATGAATACTTTTGCTAGTGATTTTCTTCCACTCGTCTCCTCCCCCCATCTCTACTATGCACCAGGCCAGCTGGATCAATATAAACGGTGTGTGTTGATGAGGTGGTCTGGTTGTGTCGATGGCATCATGAACAAACACATGAGCTGGTGGTCAATGGAGTCGACACGTGGTAAAAGGCGGGTACGAGGTGGCATGTTTTCTGGGCATCTGCCCAGATTTGTTCTGACATGACATACAGAGGAGGGGGGCATGGATGGGCTAAGTGGGGCAGAAGGAATACATACTCCCAATTCCCACAGATACGTGGTAGGTCAAGCCTGAGACGCAGCCAGAGAGGAGAGACAGATAGGTACAATGTTGTAAATACAAAATCTTAACATTATAGTTAATAGAAGAGTGGATATACATGTATATACACCTCAGCAGAAGATGTGTGGCATGCAGAATATTTGGGAATTTAGAGTTCACGAATGTATATTTTTCACACACACAAAGAACAGGTAAACTAATAATAACTTAATAACTAAAACAATAAATTCTTTATTACAATACATTGTTTTCCTGTGTAAACCTGCATTTTTTGGAAATGTTATTTTGACCTCCTACCTAATCATTTTTGGGTGAACCGACTTGCATAGTAAAAGTAAACTAGTCGTCCAATGAACTCGTAAAAACATACTTTTTGTGAAATAAAGTGTGTCCACTGTCAGTAGTGGTGACAGATGTGTTGAGGTAAGGCTACTACACATGATAAACATGAACAGTCACACAGCTGTGTTTGCTCATGGTGTGGTAGAGACTCTGTGTTCTCAGTGTTGTCTGTCTTAGCAAAACAGAAATGGATACAAAAAGAGTCTGAATTTGACAATTAAATACACTTGAAAATGTACAAATTTGGGTTAATTCCAAACTGGCAACAAAGACATTAATTCTTGCAACAACAGTAAAAATAGTGGAACTGGATTTCTCCTAATGCTTACTATCTGGGGATTATTTTAGGTTTTCAGTATTTACTACAGTATAATCTACTTCCTATGTTTTTTTTTGTTTTTTTTAACTCACCTGGTAAACTCCACAATCCTGAGACTTCCAAGGTTTTTAACTTCCTCTCCAAATCTGCAACTCTGTTTCCCAGGATCCTGCAGAACAGAAAAAAGAGGTAAAGTTTTTATACACACTTACTCTGTGTTTGTCTTATCCAAGTGTTTGTCTTTGAGGAGAAGAGCTCATGTAACAGTGAATACTGAAGTGTGTCAGGCGGTGGTGTTGGAAGTAAAATGATAAGACGACTCTGAAAAGTGTGGCGTGCTTTTGTATGCAGAATTCCTTATTCAAATACTAAGACATAAAATCAAGTGCATGCAACAAATTGCCTAAAGTAAGGTTAGGTTGTAAAATGATACAGAGCTGAATGACTGAGGATGAGGGAGTTCATGCAGTTGAAAAGTGTGCAAAACACAATGCAAAAATGCATCTAAAAGTTGCAGGGTAGCATCTCTCACGGACTGGACTTGACCATCTCTGCTCAAGTACAGTCAACAAAAGAAAACAATAAAAAGACATTTTTAAAGTTCACTAACAACCATCTAATGGGGAGACAAAAACACATGCAAGAAAATGCTCTGGTCAGATGAAACCAAAACATTTTAACCTAAATATAAAATGGAGGAAACCTAACAATGTATTTTGGTTTGAATATACCCTCCAGATGGTGAAACGTGGTGGTGGCAGCTAGACAGACAAGCTAAACAGAAGTGCAGGTTGCATAGATCAAAGCATATTTGTGTATTAAATGGCCTAGTCAAAGTTCATACCAAAACTGAGAATCTCTACCAAGACTTGAAAACTCTTTTTCCAGACACTCTACCCACTGACAGAGCTGGAGCGAGTTTGTCAAGTAGTATGATTAAATATAAGTGCATAGCAAACTTTTCAGTATTTTTTAGTTTATAAAGCTTTCATTAACACATTCCCACTACTTCAATATTATGCTCCATCTTGAGTTGGTCTATCATATAAAGTCCCAATAAAATGTTGCAGTTCAAGATTACTAAATGCCAAATGTGGAAAAGTTAGACAACTTTTTGCAAGATCCTGTACCGGTTTGTGTGCCTCTGGTGCTGGATGACCAGATTCTTCTCATGGATGGTCTCCAGCAGAGCGGTGGCAAGCGACTTTAGGTCAGAGATGGATTGAGGTGTAGCAGGTAAGCTGCAGCCCTGCTCCTCCAAGAGCATCTCCTGGACTATAAATGGAAGAAAAGTGACATCAGTGTGAGGGAAAATCGGGACCAAAATTTTCTAAACCAGAAGAGCGGAGCCACAATCTACTAATAATGCATCAACAAAACCTTTAAGAGTAGACATCAGAGAAAACAGGTTGACAGAATGAGAGAGGGAGGAAACAGCATGACAAGAGTAAGACAGAGACAGAGTGTTAGAAACAGCTGTCTGCTAGGTGACACCTCCCTAACTTTAACTCCAGAACCCACTGTGCTGCTTCTGCCAGCGACTGTCAGTCATCATGGCAGCCTCATTTCCCTGCCAGTGGCACTCTGCACCACTGAGAATACAATTAAAAACACAGTTGGTGTCCGGGTGGTGGCTTGAAGGATCGGCAAAACACAAGTTATTAAATAATTTAGCAAAAACACGGCTTGAGATTGGAAAACTAGTTTCTTTTACTGATGACAATGAAGATATCTAATCAAATTTGGGAGATAAAACTGAGGTGACAGGCACAGTCTCACCAGATTTTTTTTTTTTTTTTTTTTTACGCCTTCCAGATGAACGGCTCTGATGTGTTTTATGTTTTGTGTTTAAAGTGAGCTCAACAGTTGGTGTTTTCACCTTGTTTGGCTGACAGCACTCCTGTAAGGGGAACGTTGTTTGATCTCCCATATGTGCTGGAGTTTTTCCTCCTCTCGAGGGCCGTCTGTGGAGAGGAAACCAGACAACAAAGCTTGATGAATGATTTGAGTTTATGCAGCTTCTTTCATAAAAACAGGAAATCCTGTGGGCTTTGGAGATTTTTAAAAAACTGTTTTAGTGTTAACCCCTCAACAGAAGCATTTACCTTGTACTTCATGATGTTTGCTTTGAGCAGGTTCACCTCCTCCTGAAGTTGCGATAGCCGGTCGTGTAAATACCTACCGTGAAAGCGATTACAAATGCGATCAGCGTCAAAGCACAGATGGTTAGAGGCTTTTTATATGCAAGATGTGACAGTTCTAAGTTCTGGAAAATGGTAATTATGAACACGGCAGAAGGCGATACATGAAATAATAAAGTTCAGGTACATTAATGTGCCAAGGTTTTGAATCATCCTTAATTTGTTTATATTTTGCTTTGAAAACAGTAAACTTTTGCACAGTGGTGAACAGTTTCAGTTTATATCCATAAAGCCACATGCTTTACCTAAACTACCCTTCGTTGTAAGATCAATCACACTTTAATGTTTTACAAAATAATTTTATTTAAAAAATTCTAGAACTTATAGCTGTTTACACTTCACTTTTGTTCTTCTGTTTGAATGTTAGTATAATATTTCCAAAAAATATTATCAGATCAGCAGCTAAATCCAAAACATCACGAGAGAAAACTTGTGTCTTATCCAAAAACTTCATTTAATAAAAGATGCACAGTGTTTTCTATTCACCTGTTTTCCATGCAGAGTGCATCCACATCAATGATGCGCGACTCATGGTTCCCTAAAATATGGTTTAGTTCAACATTCAGCCGGTCAGCCTTCTCCCTGAACACGATGCGTTCTGCTTTAACATCCTGCAACTCATCCGTCAAGGCTTTTATGGTGTGCTCCATCTCCTCCATCTACAAACACGTGACAAGGTCAAAGGTTTCTGTGAAGTACAGTCTGTCGAGACTTCACAATTTGCATTCATTATTTAGGAAATGAGAAGTCTCACACTATCAATTTACCAGTACTACAATTGCAGGCTTGGAGCCATCTGATAGAAAATGTTAACCTCTGATGCTTAAATAAAATTTGTCTAACGTATTTATAGCCAAATATTGACAAGTTATCCTGAATGTCAGGGCCGTAGAGGTAAAATGCAAGGCAAGTGGCTGTGGAAGAGGCTAAGAAAAGGTGTCTTATATGACTCCAATATACAATATCTGCCAGCCAGGAGTCTCAGTTGTTTTTGTTTGATCAGGTGTCACACTCTTTAATATTTTATTAAAGAATATTATTTTATGAAAGTCAGCATGAGACAATTAGCGAAATAAATAAAAGCAGGATTTAACAAAGTCTACCAATTAAACTTACAGTCAAAATAAATTTTATTTGACATGCTTTGTATGGTGTTGCAATGGAGCTTAGTAATATACAAGCCTATAAAACTTTTAAAATAACGTATTTTGTTTAAGCAACATGAGAGAAAACATGTCACCTGTCGCCCTGCTCTTTCTAGCTGAGAAACCAAGTCCTCTCGTTCATATGCAGGAAAGTGGCGGACCCCCACCTCTTCGTCTCCCAGCCTCTGTCGAGTGATGGTCATCCTCAGCAGCTGCAAGGAGAACACATTAAGTTCAATTCCTTCAAACATATGTGTTCTCCTTCATGTTTATTCTTTTGGTGGATCTTTGTGAGAGCACCTTGTTGTCCCCGTGGGCCTCAGCCAGCCTCTGAGTGAGGTCCTTCAGCTCCTCAGTGAGCTGTCTCACTCGGTCCCTGGAGTCCCTCAACAGCTGACCCAGGTTCACCTGAGGAAGGAGGAGAGGGGAAAAGTGGATGAATGCAAAGCCACTTGACTGCTCACAAAAACTTGCAGATACACTAATAAAACCTTCATGAGGGACATAAATGCATTCCTCATTAAAATCTAGCTGAAAAGTATTGCCAGAAAATGGTATGATACAAGGAAGTTGTACAAAACATTATTGTGTAAGTTTCTGTGTCGCATGTAACTGCAATCAGTATAGATAAGTAAAGTTAAACAATGGGAAGTTAGTCTCTTTTAATTGGATTTGATCATCTTTGTTGTGAACAGTAACTCACCTGATTACGTTTTTCTGGTGGCAAAGAAGGATCCCCGTCCTGAAACGAGAAATATTTACGGTTGAAACCAGAAGTTTACATATTATGATCTAAAAGACACACCTTTTTTCTCACTGTCCAAAGGTAAATCAGATTAAATGTCCTAAATTTTAGGTTGGTTAGAATTACCAAAATCATTTTTATTTACTAAATTCCACAATAACAAGAGAAAGTGGTTGGATATTTGTTTATTAATGTCTTTAAAATCAGAAGCAAAATACATATTAAGTTTCTATCCAGTTCCATTTTGTTTCCTGCATGTTGAACTACTCACAATAAGTTCCCTGTACTTCTTCTTCAGTCCCTGGTGGCGCTCTCTCAGCTGGTTGGCCATCAGCTTGTACTGGTCTCTCTCCTGTTGGCATGTGTCCAGCTCTTTGGACAGGATGAGCAGTGCCTCCTTTTTACTCTCCAACTTGCGTTTACACACCAGGAACTGAAACAAGCATGAACAGAGAACAGTAAAGTGGCGTTACAAAATGCATTAAGAATGGATTAGGTTTCAAGTTATGGCTATATCGACATTTTTTAAAATTATTTTATTTTGCTAAACATGCAAACAGAATTTCTTATAATATTTAGAATTAGTCTTGGCAAATCTTCCTGGCTTTCAAGATGTCTCCTAAAGTCTCTTGAACTCAGTTTTTATACAGTTCTAGTTTTGTGACAACAGTTAAGTTAAAATAAGGAATATCTGCAAAATTGCAAAAGAATGACATCAAAACAGATTATTTTACTTGGAAAACCACACATTATCTCTTGAAATGACTCCAATATTATGCTTCTATATTGACGATTCAGGAAGTGACATAACTTTCAATTCATGTACCCAATAGTGTGTGTGGGCTGAAAAAGAATGAGTTTAAATCTGAAACTTTTGTAATATAGGTTATTGAATACTGAACTAAACCAATGTTACATTGTTTCAATATATCCTAAAAAGATCACAATTTTTTTTCTTTTGAATGTCAGCAACAGTAGCATACCTGCTCAAGTATGAAAATATAGACTAATAAATGGAAAAAGAAGATATAAAAAGCTGGCTGTGCAATATGTTGGAAATTCGTCATTATTGCGATATCGCTATCTGAAATACTTTAATACAAATGAGGGGATCAAACTTGAGGGGTACTGTTATGAATAACAATAAAAACACAAAGTAAAAGTTTGCAATTGGTTGTTTTCCTGATTATTGTTCAGTCCCACTGGCAAAAATTGAGAAATACCTAAAAGTTATGTTTTTGGAAACTAATGAAAAAAAAAATCCTGCACAGACCTGACAAGAGATGAGAATTGCATTGTCTTTCAGTTAAATTGTTGTTTGGATAGCTCCCTGGATAAATCGATTATAAAATGCTATGTTCCATCAAAATGTGCCATCTTTAGAATTTCTATTCAGATTCAACAAAGAAATGTAATAAAGTGCATTTCTAGTTCATCAGTGATGACTTACGGGTGGGAGTGAACTTAATGAAAAATAGGAATAATAACTTTACCTGAGCTACAGCAGAGTAGAGTAACACTTATTGTGCTTGTAAACAAATTGCAGCTGACGCTAAATGTGCAGAAGCAAAACATTATTTATTTATTTATTTTCTACCTGTAAAGTGCTTTAGAGAAATATGCATAACCCTTAAGCTAATAAATACAAACTGTCGTGTCTTATTGAAATTTTCTGTGTTTGAGCAACAGAAACTGGTAGCACTTTAAAGCAAACATCCTGATAACCAGGTGGGCCTACAGGTGTGTTTCACCTGTAATTAGCTCCTCCGTTCGTTCCCACCTTGTCGGATGCTATATGGGCTTTAAATATTTGCCATTTTGAGCCACAGCTAAAAGCCTTGGTGAAGACCTTAGCGGCTGACTCTGTGTGTCTGTAACGAGTTTATGACTCTGCTCATCAGACACCTGCTGGTTCCATATGGACAAGAGGAGCGTCTGATAAAGCCGCCCGTCTCGGAAGCAGCGGTTCTCGGTGTTTGTCTTTCCTCTTACCTCGCTGACCAGTCCCTGCCAGTCGCTCTCACTCCTTTTAGAAGACTGCATTATCCTAAAATGTAGAAATGTCAGGATACAGGATGAACGCCGCTCACTCGCCTCCTCCTTCGTTTGTTTATCCCGCAACGTCACTTTTTGCCTCAGCTGTCAAAATAAAACCACTTCCGGTGGAACCGTCAAAATAAAATGACGCTTTGCTCGACGGAGGAAATTTCATTATTCAGTGTACAATAGACAGGGAGATTTTTTAAATTTCTTAAGAGCATTTTTTGAGGGCGGAGAGCCGGCAAAGTGAAATGTAAGGAAAATGTGCAGACTGAACCTTATCATCACTGCATAGAGTCCACTGAAAGACTTGGAAGCGCAAGAAGCAGGACTTTATAATTGTCTTCTTTATTCATGCATGACTTGTAGAGGACAACTTCCGCAATATTTACTAACAAGGGAGGTAATTTGCAGAAAGTAAAGCCATTTTCCGGTTCTAATTTTTTTTTTTTTTTTTTGCATTTCTACTGTTCTCTACTATTTAGATTTAGAGAAATTGTTAAGTTTGGTTAAAGTGTTAAGAATAGACTGGGTCAATAAAAATGTCTGGGTATAAATGAAGTTAATAAAATGAACGGAAGTCAAAGTCCTCAGTTTGCATAAAAGTGTGTGTCTGTGTGTATTTTCAAATTCGTCTATGAAAATAAAACCAAGTTGAGCGCAACACCAGCATTTATTACGTTACGTGCTGACGTCAGAAGGGAGGAGCAGAATTAACCAGGAAGCCAGAGTTTTGACGGCCAGATTGTGTAAGTTATTTCTTTACGATTTTATTTGAAATGTTAAACTAGTAAAATTATGACATATTTACCTTAAGTCTGTTACATGGAAAACCAAATCTTCAGGTAATGATGGCCAACCAGCTGAGAGAGCGCCACCAGGGACTGAATTTTCAGGTAATATCATTTTCTTTTATTATTAGTAGTAGTACAATAAATGTTTGATGTTGAGGGATTAGCATACAGGGCATTTTATATAAAGGCCAGTGCACTTTTGGGTCATTACATGTGATCCTTAAAGGTCTATGCACGTTTTTTGACAATTCCCTGTCGATCAGCTGGCACAATCACGTTTCTTTGGCGCTGCTCGGTTTGTTACGTCAGTGCCTGTATGGCAGACCCTTATATCATAAAACTGATAAACCCCTTTATCAGTTTAAAAAAAATGTCATACTTTTTTAATCGTTACTGATATCTTGAATTAGTATTCTGCCTCGTCAAGACAGGCATACAATTCAAGATTTTAAAAAAATGTAATGTGAAGTTTTTTTAATCATTAAAAAAAGAAATAATTTTTAAAAAATGGGCTGCACAACTGTGCAGTTGGTATCACTGTCTGCCTTGCACCAGGTAGGGCTTGGGTTTGAAAAGAAGTCTCAGAGATTTTTCTGCATCGAGTTTGCATGTTCCCCCTGTGCATGCATGGATTCTCTGGCTTCCTCCATCATGTCCATGAACATGCATTTATAGATATCTAGAATGTAATGGACAGTCAGACAAAACCGATTTTATGTTAAACGGCCTGCCGTACTACCAGGAAAGCCGGAGACGGCAGAATCGAAACCTAGAGAGATAATGTGCTGTAAAAAAGGGCAGGGTTAGGGTCAGGGTAAGAGAGTCTGCAGGGAGATGCTGCCAAATGTGTGAAAATTAAATATTTTCACAGAAATTATGCATTTTCATAAAACTGGGCCTTAAAGACTCAATGAAAAAGTTGGACAAGGGTCACACAGGGGCAGAAATTTAGATTTGACTTGTACTTGCCTTTTGTATAAACATAGCCATAAAAACTGGGTGTGTTGGTGTGCCGTGTGTCGCTGGAGGCAAACACATTTTTCCCTGACTCATTGGTCACCATTGGTAAATTATTCAAAATATTCAATTGCAATATGACTGAAAGCAATATTAGGCTATTTGTGTTACAATATGAGCTTTGTTATCATTAAATATCATGATTTAAACTATTCTTATAGTTTCTTGTTTTTGTGTTTAATTACTATGTTTTTACAGCTTTTATTTCTACTTGGAAAATCTTTGCACACTTTATCAGTGTTTAGATTTCTTTGTGTTGATTGCGCACATGAAATATGTAACTTTAATTAACTACAACATTGACAGTTTTATAACGGCTGTCTTTTCTACAGGTTACCTGGAACACAAACATGGGTAATATCCAGCAGGTCCCACAAATGTCACCAGTGTTAAAATGTATCGAAGAGGACAACTTAAAAAAGCTTAAAAAGTTACTGCAAAAAAACCCTATAAATGCTCTTTATCCGTATAGTAAACCAAATGATAATGTAACCCCTCTGACTGCTGCTGTTGTAAACCATAACATACGTTTGTGTGAATACCTCCTAAAACAAGGTTCAGACCCAAATCTTCTCTCGTCAAATATGTGGACACCTTTGCATTATGTCTCACTAGCCAAAGCTCCAATTGGTTTTGTTAGAAAAACTTCTTGAAGCGAAAGCAGATCCAGATGGGTGGAGGTCCGGGGGACTTGTGATGCTTACACCACTACAAACTGCTGCCAGAGAAGAAAGAGAAGATGTTGTCGAAATGCTCCTCTCTGCCAAAGCAACGGCGTCGTTGGTACCAATAACACACCCAGACAATTTGAAAATCAACAAAAACTTAGCTCGGATTGTTCATAATTTGGGATCTAAAGGAAATGTTTTGTGCTCCAAAATCTGTTATTTCTTTGATGTTGAAATTGCTGTGGCACAAGAAACACCAGAGAAGGTTTTCAAAGATTTTTATGAGCACATGTTAGTGGAGGATCCTTACAGCCATTTGACCATGATTGAAATGCTGTTCACTGCGATTGGGTCAAGAGCAGAAGAATATAAACGGAGAAGTATTCAATGGCTTAAGGAAATGAATAATTTAAACCGATATGTAACAGATGCAATTAGACGTTTACAAAATATCCCAAAAGGATCAGTGAGAAGAGCAGTCAATATGCTAAATGCAGTTTTCTGCACAATGGATGACATACCAAATGAAGAAGCAAAGGCCATCCTTCCCAAACTGCTGGGTCAGCTTCATCTAAAAGAGAGACATCCAACATGGGAAGCTGTTCTGGAACAGCAAGGAGGACTTGAGATTTGGGGGGTTGTTCTCCCAACAATTTATGTGATAACACAGAAAACAAAGGACATAAACAGCTGGGAGTCAAAGAACATTGAAACACTGACCAAAACAGTCTGTCCTTTTGTAGACGAGCAGTACAACCCTGACATCAGGACTACACATATGGCATATTTGCAAACTTGCTCTCAGCTAAGAAACTTCAATCAGACTTGATAACCTCAGTACCTGAGGACATACTGATATATGCAGACATCAAAATGAATGACAAGCTAAAAGACGGACTAAAATGTCTGAAATCTTTTTAGACAACCCACAGTCTGAATGTGATGAAAGCTCTACTGTCGCTAAATCCAAAAAAAAGAAGAAAAAGAAGAAGAAGACAAAGAAAGGAGATAAAGAAGACCCAAGCTGTGGTGACGATATAACTGCTTCTGATGCAAAAATAACTGTTGAAGCAAAGTCACTCTCAAATGTAAGGCCATTTAATGACAGTTCAACCAAAGCTTCACCATTAAGAAAAAGATTTCCATTCAGCAAAAGATGGAATGAAAAGCTTAAAAAACTTGTAAGCATTGATGAAAGCAAAGTGACAAGAATAAGTGGCATTATTTATGTAAATGATGAAGAATTTCAAATAGCAAAGGGAAGTGATGGAACTGAAGTATTCCTAGGACTGAGAGATGATGGCACAGAAGTTGCAATTAAAAGAATGTCTAAAAGCAACTATAAAACTCTGAAGAATGAGGAAGGAATCCTTCGACTGCCAGAACTGGATCATCACTCCATTGTACGATACATTGATCATGCAGAAGATGAAAATTTTGGATATCTTGCTCTCCAACTTTGCGAGTACACTTTGGAAGAACATATATCAGTCCTGGTAATATTGATGCCCTCCAGAGAAAGAAACTTGTCTTAGAGCTCCTAGAAAGCTTAAAAGTGCTTCACTGTCAAAATCCTCAGATTCTCCACCGTGATCTAAAGCCACAGAACGTTTTAATCGGTAAGAACATTCAAGATTTTATCTTTATAATGCTCATACTGTAGATCAGTTTCTCATATCGACATGATAGAACATGAATAGTCTGGACTGTTGTTCTTTGTCTATATTGGTTATTATTTTTTGCTCCTCATAGTAATAGCAACCAATAAATAGAATAATTTAGATTTGCAAATAATATAAGCAGACATTTATCAAGTTCTGCGAAAGACTGGCGACCTGTCCAGGGTGTACCCCGCCTCTCTTGCGGAACGTTAGCTGGAGATAGGCACCAGCACCTCCCGACCCCACAAGGAACAAGGGTGTAAGAAAATGGATGGATGGATGGATACATGGATGGATGGATGGATTTATCAAGTTAGAAAACTAGTTCTATAGTATACCATACAGACTTTGATCTACATTATCATCTCACTATTCATTTCCTGAACTAGAACATTATGTTAAAATTTCCTGTAAGAATACTTCTTTATTTTAATATTCACTTAAATCATAATAATCTTCCACACTGCTCCCTTTTCATGATTTGTCCTCCAGATGGCATGGGGAAGTCAAAATTGGCTGATTTTGGAATAAGTCGTCGCTTACCCAAAGACCAAACAACACACCAAACAATGGCTGCAGGAACAAAGTGCTGGAAAGCCAGAGAGGCTCTAGAGGAAGGATCCATTGTGTCATACAAATCAACCACTGATGTACAGGTGAGTTATCCTGCAACACCTACTTGTCTATTGAAAATGTAAATAAAAATAGTTCTAATATTTTGTTACCTTTTAAGGTGGCAGGGATGCTGGTATACTATATCCTGTCTAGAGGAAAACACCCATTCGACATCAGCAAATCCTTTCAGCTGGAATCAAACATTTATAAAGGGAAATACAGTTTGGATGATGTTCAGGATGTTGTGGCAAAAGATCTCATTGAATGGATGATCAACAAAGAACCAACAGACAGACCAGGAGTTGAACAATGCCTGAGTCACCCCTTCTTTTGGCCATATGTGAAGTAAGACTACAACACAAATCAGTTTATTCATTCTTATACATTATAAATAAAATTGAGCATATATTCTGTTTTCACTTTCTTTTTCCCTAAATGTGACCTAAAATGTGACATTATGCCATCAGAACTAGTTTACACAATGAAGTGTGCTGCTATATTGTTATTTTCTTTGGTCTTTTCTTTTATCCCACATGTTTTAG
Source organism: Poeciliopsis retropinna (assembly GCA_010277075.1). Taxonomy (NCBI): domain Eukaryota; kingdom Metazoa; phylum Chordata; class Actinopteri; order Cyprinodontiformes; family Poeciliidae; genus Poeciliopsis; species Poeciliopsis retropinna. The sequence goes on from VMRM01000019.1 coordinate 8,894,866, forward strand.
CACTTAATTAAACATATTTCATGTCTCTTTACAGAAAAGTTGAATACCTGAAAAAGGTTGGTAACAGAGACGAAGTGGCAAATTATAAAAATGCAGACCAGGAACTTATAGACTCATTTGAAAAATATGCAGCTCATGGAGCCTTCTCACAGTGGAAGGAAAAGGTGAGTGCTGTACAAAATATATCTCAATATCTCTAGTTAGTCATAACTTTGACTAACTATGTCTATGTTGTTTAAGAACTAAACTTGATATCATAAATATCAACTTTCCTGGGATACCAGCACCTCATTAAATGTGGATGTGGATATTTTTTTACTATTTCAATGTTGGATGTGCAAATTTGTGAGAAAAGAAATTCATGTGAAGAAAGAAAATTTATGCCATCTTTTCTGTTTTTATTTCCTTTCTTTCTTCAGTTTTCACAAGAACTGGTTCAAAAGATGGATGGCAAGAAAAAAAACTACACTGAGAACATTCTGGGATTGCTACGTTTCATACGCAATATGCGTGAGCACTAGTAAGTCAAGCTGATACAAACATTCAAATATTCTCTCGACCTCCCTTTTAGGTGCAAAGACTTATTAAATTAGTAAAGATCTGCTTTGTCTTGTGTTCATAATTTTTTTACGTTTACATGTACGAGTGACGTTATGCATTGATGGCTCAGACATTGGTTGATGTTGCATAATAGTAGCAGGAGCTGCAACATAAACACAAAAGTTGTTAGAATAAGAACAACATAAACAGCTACAAATTGTCATGTATTACAAAACATTAGTGAGATACTCACTCAGTTAAAATATTCTCCATGTTCACAGTGCTGAAGATGCTTCCAAAATTGACGTCCTTGAATTATTTCCTCATCTATTTGGATGTGTCTTCAAGTTCGCTAAAGACAACGGGTGGAATCAACAGGTCCCACTGAATGAGATGTTTCAGAGTGAAGACTCTCGCAGCATCTTTGTGATGCCATCACCAAACATTGAGGAGCAGCTGGGGGTTCCAGTTCAGGAGTCTCAACCCAGTAACTTGGTTTGAATTCAAATTCAGAAAGGCTTAAAAACACAAAGAAATGACTGAGCCTCATGCAGGTCATTTAGTTTACATGTCCAATCTTAATACTAATGCAATATTATCAATCCAGTTATTATGTTATGTAACAATCCATTACTTGATTAGCTTTTTACATGTTTTTACAAACACAAATGCATTGGAAAACCTCGTTAATATGTAAATGAGGTTTGATTTTTGTTTTGAGTCTCTTAAATGAACAGAATAGACTAAATGTTTTTTATGTATCTGTGAGGACTTTACATATGGCGATTATCAGTATCATCTCTATCTGTACTTCAGACTTGTCTGTTGCTGATTTTTAATTCGTGCCTTGCTTCTTTCCACAACATGAGCTAGATAAAGCCTTCATTATTATATCATTACTGTCCAGAAATGTGATATGTTAAACCAAAGATTATTATGTTTTACATATGTTGTTTATCGAGGCATCAACATTTACTTCTCATTATTTGATTTCTTCAGAATGTAGAAATGTTTGTGATTTTACAAGTTATATATTTTCAATGCAATGCTAAACTAGAATATCTCATCTACTTCATTGGATTTAGTCTACTTTCTCTTATTTTTATTTTCATCATAAGTCTGTGTATTAAAACATAGAAAAATAAAGGAACCTTATTTGAATATATATTTTGAAGGCATTCTCTTGTATTACCTCTTATCGGTTGTAGGTTCCTAATCTTGTATATTTTTGTTTTAAAAATGAAAAAAAGTATTCCAAAAATGTTACATACTGTTAAAAAAGTGTTTCTCTGCTTCTTTTTTGATATGCCATTGTTTGCCTTATTTGATAAGCTTTCTGTGTGCTAAAGCTTATCAAAAAAGCTTTGATAATTGGCTCTGGTTTTTTCCAAAACAGCCAAAGGGGAAGTTTGAGACACTAGTTTTGAGTTTTGCCATTTTTGATTGTGTATTTTAGTTTCGTTTGGATCTTTCACTTTGCCTTCACCAGGTTGGTCTACTGTTCAAAATCAAAGTGTTTTCAGTATTTTAGCTTTATTATTAGTAATTATCAATAGCTGTGTTTTCTATTTAGTCTTTTGATCTTGGACAATGACAATAAATTATGTATTTTTCTTGAAAATTATCTTTTTGTTCTCGTCATTTATGTTGCATCCTCCTTTTTTGGTTTGAAGAATATATATTGATTTTGCCTGATCAACACTTAATCTAAAGATGAAACAAACTCTCCATTCAGGTAAATTTATCTGAGGTGAAATGAGATACAGTTTAAAACAGTTTAGTCGATTAATGTTTTCAAACTTATTTAATCATTCTAATGTCTGGATTTGGGTCTTACAACAGCTTCAAGTATGAAGCTTGCTGGTGGGTCTTACTGCACTAAGAGGTTTTAAACAACTGAAATGCAATTTTATGCATATTTTTAATCTTTTCATTAAATATAATAATTCACCTCTAAGACACTATAAGCTGACAGAAATATTTTTCCACACATCTTTACAATATCTTTTCACTTTTATTTCATTACTCATCTAAATGAATGTACAGCAGTTTTTAACAGAAACATTCGATAAGTTTCAAACTAGATCTCACTAAAGAATTACAAAGCTTGCATATTTTTATTTTTATTTTTTACTTGCAATGCCATTCATCTTATTAAAAGCATTTGAAGTCTTTGTCAGGTTTGTCTAAAAATAAGTTGACTTTTTAAATGTCATGCTCTTGCAGGCTGAATCAACTGATTTTTGTTGGTAAGTGCAAATAACTCTTAAGAACAGGTAGTGGCATTGGAGTCCTGATTATATATACACCTGGTAAGGAGTCAATAGTCATTTTTTTAAGAATGAAAAAAAAAACAGAAAAAAAATCTTAGTTTCTCTAGACATATTTACACATTTTTTTTCTTTCAAATGGTTAAAAAAAAATCTTACCTTACAAACCAAAAAACTTTTTTTATAATTATTTTTAGAATTCAAAATATGCTCAATTTACCTGATCAGCACACAAACCCTGGAGAACTCTTTTTCCAAGTAAATTAATCTGAAGTAGAATCAGATATATCTTAAACTGAATATTAGCTCTCAAAACAACCATTTACTAACGTTTTTTATTATTAGTAAATTGCTGTGTACAATCAATAGCACCTACAGTAACATTTCTAGTATACAGCTACATTCTAAGATTTCAGCTATGACAGTTAAAGGTTTGTGCTTTTGAGACATTCCCTGTAAGGAAAAAAAGGTGTGATACTCCATCACGGCCAGGAGGAGGCACTGTTAGCCCATCAGAGCACTTTAGGCCTTCTCTGAAAGGACAGCAAAATGTACATCACAGACTATGAAGGCCTGAAGAAAGAGGCAAACATATCTACTGTGTCCTCAGTTGGCAAAAATAAGAGTGAAAGAAAAGGTTTTTATTGTCGTTTTAGCTTTGGGTGAATCCAGAAGGGTGTCTTTAGAACAAGTCAATACCTCACCAAGCTTTAATATGAGTTATGATGATGTATTTATTGGAATTTACCCATTTCTTCAAGTCTTTTTCCTTTGTTTTATTCATATATCTTTTGAATGGAAGACATTTGATCATAGGAGAGACAATAAGGCACAGCCCCTCACAAGGTCAGGTCAATAATGATGTGTTCAAAGATTTGTGTGTTTCCCTTGAAGCTTGATGAAAATATAAAGTCCCTGCGGTCAGTGGAGACCACGGTGAATGAGCGCGGTGCCTGTATGTACACTTCCTTGAAGCGGTCGAAGATTTTCTTCTCATCGTCCCACAGGTAGATTTGTGAGAAGGTATAGTCACTTCCCAGAGCCAGGTAGTGGCGGTCCTTGAATGTAAATGGTTGCAGGATCATGGAACCTCGGGACGGCACAGCCTGGATCTCTGAAAACTGTTTGGGTCCCCACTTTAGGACCTTGGAGTCACCAATGTAGCGGGTCATAGAAAGATAGAGCTCCTCTTTGATCCGGAAATGTTTCACAGCTACCACGTCCTCCATGTTGGGATGTCACCCTGCAAGATGAACTTCTGATTGCTACGGCTCCACTGGTAGATCACTGGAACTTGCGAGCGACTTGCCAAGATTAGGTGAGCCTTCCCATCTAGGTTTAGGAACTCTGCGTCTGTGTCACGGAACCACTCATGCAGGGACTGGTATGAGTAAAATCCGTTATCGCTCCACTTGTAGAGGGTTGACAAGCCTGCTTTGGAGCTGTCTGCGATGACAAAGAACCAGTCCGCTCCGATCTGAAAAGCCTCGATGTCGTTGGGTTTGGAGATCTTGGACACTTCGGTGTCCTGGAACTTGTTGAACCTGCTTTGGTCATCATCAAACTTGTAAATGTGGGAACCACCAAACAGCTGAGCCACAATGACATAAACTTCTTCCTGGATGATTACTGACTTGCAACCAACAATGGACTGACCTACAAAGCAACACAGGTAAAACACAACATTTAAACTCAACCGAGGCATTAGTGAGACATTTTCTTAAAATGATGGTTTAACTTGCAATGTTTGACACGCAGCAGCTAACTCTCAAAGCTATCCTTCTTTGTTTTGATCTAAGCTTATTTGATGCTTAAGGTGAAGCTAATGGCTTTTCACACATGTAGTTTGTTTACTTAGGTCCAAATCAGTTGATGAATCAGTTAATATGTAGCTAACTTTTAAAATTCCAAATTAGCTAAAATGGACCTTATGGTTTACAAAAATTACTCTACCGCATCCCACAATGCACCAGAACCTTAAAACTGTTGTCACATTTGCATCAGATGCCTTTATTTCTGCTGAAAAGCACAAAAGGATTTGCACTGGAAATTGAGATAACTGCTCATACCCATCAAACGCAAACTTCAAAGCATCTCATCAGGATCTTACTTTGATAGGTCAGTACAGAGGAGTGTATAATTGTGAAGTGAAAAGAAAATGAAACATGGCTTCAACTTTATTCATAAATAAACTTACATTTGTATTCAGCCCTTTTAACCTAATACCCCTGAGAAACTGTGGCAAGGCTCAAAAATTGATATTCACAGATGGTCTACAGCTGACTGAGCTTGTACTATTTTGGTAGTGACATGCTAAAAAAAAACTTTAGAATAAAGATTTTTAAAACCTTGTGTCATTACTCTTCTATCAAGTAATTTTGCATTACATGTTGTTGGTCTGTCACATTGAACCCCAACAAAACACACAGTCGCTAGGGGTTGTAATTTGAGAAATCTGAAACATATTTTGGGATGTAAATATGTTTGGAAAGCAACATAGAAAGAGATGCCCCACTTATAATCTTCCTGGGCGAAACTTTCTGGGAACAGAACATGCAAAACGTTCTATGTAGTAGCTCAATGTAACGAAATAAAGATCCATCTACTGCAAGTAAGACATCAACTTCTGCTAGTGTTTCAACAGAACCCCACATTACTAGATACAGGGTGAAGGGATTTCCTTACCTGTGATGTTATCATACGTCCTGAAGTTCATCTCGATGTGGTCCCACTGTAAAACCATACAGCTGTCTGAGCTGGGAGCAGCAATAGTCACATAGACATCATTCTTGAAGCTGAACGTATCAACTGACAGAGACTCAGAGGCCACGGACTGATGAAGGACAAAATCTGCGGAAAGGTGAAATCATGAGGAGAATTTTTTTCCTAGAGTGATGCTGCTGAGCCGGCCAACACCGACGTCAGCAGTGAAGCTGACTCAGGCAGCACTCACCCGTCGAGATGCACTCATTGTGCAGGCTGTTCATATCATTGAGGCGCTTGCCCTTCATGTCGTCCGGTCCGGCACACACGACATCCGACACCGTGGCGTTGGTGCTCTTCAGCCACATCATGAGCCATTTGGCTCTGCAGTCGCACTCAAAGGCGTTGCCTCGCAAGTCCCTGCAGAGCAGAACCAGTGTGGATAATTGCAGAAGAAAACTCCAACAAAGAAGAGCATTTTTGCAAACCTGGAGTGAACTTACAGCTCTATCAGCGAGTCCAGGTCAATGAAAACGTCCCTGGGTAAGAATTTGATGTTGTTGTTTGCCAGAGACCTGAAAAACATCGCCAGTGAGCGAACATGCAGCATATGCAAGGAGAAAACGTAAAAACACAATAGGTTTTTAATCAACTGTGGGACATACAAGTGAGTCAAGTCCCTGAGTCCTCTGAAGGCATATTTAGATGTCGTCTCCAGCTTGTTGCTCTCGATGAACCTGTGGATTAATCATGAACAAAAATATGAGTTGCAGTGATTATGGTTTGAGATTATTAGACATGTATTTTGTTGAAGTGATAGATCAAAACAACTAAAAATGATCTACAATTTTACATTTTTCTACAAAACAAAAAGATCTGAAAGTCACCACAAATCATATTTTGCATGTAGGTGAAACGGTTCAGTTTTATTCTCATCTGATTTTCTTAAAAATGTTTTCTATCTCCTGCATGATTTGTGGCAATCTACAACTCGTCACCCTCCTAAAATAATGGCCTTTTAATTCTTTATTTATTTTTTTTACCAAAATCGCTTTTGGCAAAAAGTGACTTGGACCATTACTTTAGGAAGGCAACAAACTGATACTTATAATGGCTTTCTTTTAATAGTGGCTTCTTTCTTGCTATACTTTCATGGTGACTAGACATGAGGAATGCACAATTAATCGTTGCCTTGTTGACAAATTCTCCCAGATGAGCGGTGGAGGTCTGCAGCTCCTCCAGAGTTACCATTTGTGCTGCTTTTTTGATTAATAGCAAAATATAATTTTATGTCTTATATTTTAAGACATATTAATAGTCCAAAAAGATGAAAATATATCATCATGTATTAAGATGCCAACATGTTTGCTCTTTTTTTTAATAAACAAAGAATTTAACAACACAACAACTCACAGGTACTCCAGATGTGGAAGGCCTGAGAAGGCATCATCTCTTACAGTCGTCAGGGAGTTCGAATTCAAAAGTCTGCAATTGATATTAGACAGGATAGAACAGATTAAAGAACACATATGATCAAATCTGAGCCAACCAAGTACTTTTTATGTAAATATGAATTCAAGAGATGAATCAGTTTGTCGTCACAAAATTGACTTTTTGACAACAAGAAAAAACCCAATTCTTGGCGCAACAACAAATTTCTGTCTTCCAGATATAACCCTTTTTGTGTATAGTTGCAATAAGACGTGTCCTTTAAGATTAAACACATACAGTTTTGCTCAGAATCATAGTCTGAGCAAAACTGTCTGCATTTGGGGCCCTTTAAAAACCACAACTCAACAGATTTGAAGCCGATGCTAAACAACCACAGAAACAAAGATTGTGAGTTCTTCCCACTTGTGTTCAAGGACAAATTGTTTGAATGTGTCACCATCAGAGGTGGGTAGTAACTAGCTACATTTACACAGTTGCATTAACTTGAGTAATATTTTTGTAATAAAATACTTTTAGGAGACGTTTTACTACACCGTACATTTTGTCAATTGAAATTCTTTACCCACCACCAACTGTCAAACATGGTGATGGCAGTATCATGCTGTGAGTCTACTTTGCTGCTAGTGGTGCAGAAACTAAAGGGAATGAGGAATGAGAAATGCCCCTAAATCGGTCTATTCACCCTTAATCAAAAGCTAAAGCACTCAAACTTGGTCACCACTGGGTGTTTTAACAAGACAATGATGCCAAACTCACATTAAAACCTGGTTTATAATAGCTAAAGTAGGCTGACCTTAGCCTTATGGAATAACCTCAACCCATATGAGAATTTAATTTAAAAAAAAATAAGTATTTCAGTTTGAATAAACTGCACAAAATCTGCCACGAAGAGTGACTAAACATCGAGGCAGAATAGTGATGAGTTTACCTAAACTTCCACCTGAAACTGCATCAGCCTGGGAAATGTGCTTCGTCTCTGTTTGTGCTGACATTCAAGCTGTCGCTGCAGTTGAGCAACAACTGAGATTAATGGGCCCTTGAAAGCGCCTCGTACAAATGGGGGCTGCGCTAAATGCACACAAGAGGGTTTCCATTATTCATTTCCACACTTTGAAAGGTTTTCTTGCTGGAACATCTTAAAAACCCAAATTACAGGAACTGGCTTTGAAGTGAGACGCAGGTGACTGGACACGCAGGGGACGCAGGCGGCAACCAAACCCGGCGTCATTTACGCATAACGCCGCGATGCATTCTTACTGTATTCTGCATGTGTCACAACGAACAGTTTAGTGGAAGGTTGAACGCAATCTGAGAGTTATTACAGGGAGTGAAGGTGTTCTTACAGTAGCTGGAGAGTGGGCATGTGGGCGAACATTGCCTCTCTGACCTCAGAGAAAGTCCCATTGACGATACTCCTGGATGAAGCAAGCACAAGATAGATTTTTGATCAATTAAAATTCGATAGAGTGACATCAGCTTGCACGGTATTACTCGATTTTTAAATTAACGAATGTATCGCGCACACAGAGCGTCCGGCGCAGATACAGCGCATGGACATTATTATTAGTAGTATCTTTTAAATATACGGATAATGTTTTACTCACAATGAAGTGATCTCGTTGGGGGCAATCCGCGGGATGTTGGAGGAGCCGACGCATATGATGGACTCCTTGGAGCAGCTGCATGTTGAAGGGCATCGGAAAGCCTTTTTCAGAAGAGCCGGTTGACACAGGCTGCACAGCGACACACACAGCAGAGCCCAAATCCCGAGAGCTGGCGGCATCTTTCCTGTCGGGCTCGCATGTGTGAAGTTTTTTTTTTAATTATTTGTTTGTTTTATTATTTTTTTTTTATAAAGAAAAATAATAATAATAATAATAAACTGTGGTAAAATAAAATGAGGTGGATAGTTGCAGGAGAAGCTCGAGATCGTGGCAGATGGCACCGCGCGTTTCCACCCTGCACCATGAAATGCTGCACTGGCTGCCTGACATCAGCAGATCAGCTGCAGTTTCCCCCTCTCCGTTCGCTTTCATTATTTATTCAGAGGCGGGGGGAGAGGAGGGGACTCCAGGCTTATAACTGTTGGTTAAACAACCACATGTACCCCCACAACCACAGAACGCCGTCAGTGTCAGAATGACGTGGAGTCTGTGTACGATTTAATATTAGGTAATAATCGAATTAATCTAAATTACTTCTAGAATTAAGGTTAAAATAAATAAATAAATAAATAAAAGAAACATAATGGCCTTTAACTACGTTTATTTGATTGTTTTTATTTATTTATTTATTTCATTTTTTTATTTATTTTTTTCCCTTTTTGGTTAATTAGTGAAATGTTTGGCCAGTACAGAACCGTGGCAGCTACAGGACTGGATCTCTGAGGGTTGCAGAGCTGCAGCAGCACCACGGACAGCGCCTCGACGTCGATCCATGCATCATCTGCTATGACTGCACACACAAACACACACGCACACACACACAGTTGGAGCACCTGCACGCGCGCTCATGTTGGTTTGTGAGCAAACACACAAGAAAGACTGCAACGTTTTGAACCCGGAGCAGGCGATGCTCACGAAAGAACAATTACTCATCAGAATGCAGAGGTTAGACCCGCACAGAATCTGTGATGTACGGCTCTATGATGAGAAACAGCAGAAACTACATGCGTAAACACAGGAACACAGAACATTCAAAGCAGAACATGAAGGGAGTCGTCAATTTACATAAAGTGTGGAAAAGGGGATATAAAGTGTAAAGACAAATAGATCATCTGCATTTGTCTTTTCAAATGTAAACATGGACTGTGAGAACCAAATTATGCTTGGACATTTATCTTTCCAGTGATTCACTGAACTGAACAAATACTTGGTTGGGTAGCTGCTGTTTCTGAGAGCTGCTTTGCATTTGTGTTGCACACATTTGACCACATAATTGCACATGTGAACAGGTTGTTGATGCAGCCTCAACAACCTCAAATTATTGAATGGATTTTGCTTAATAATTCTCTCAAGGCTGCAGCTATCCTTGTTGCTGGCGTAGCTTTTCCTACCGCTTAACTTTATATGAATATGTTTGGATACAGCACTCTGAGCAACCAGTTTCTTTAGCAATGAGCTTTTGTGTCATTAACTGTCTTCTGGGCATATGTCAAGTCAACAGATTTCCCTATGGCTGTGTAGGAAGTAACCTGTAAAGCTACAATCAAAAGAATTACAAGAAATATAGGTTGGGAACATGTCATGCCATGTGTAGTGAATCTGCACAACAAACTTTCTGAAATGGCTGACAAATCTTGAGCTTTTTCATATTTAAATTTTCCTAAATGCACACGTATATATAGATATATCTGGGATACACCTTGCAAGAAAATGTCAGCGTGATGGACAGTTTTGCAAAATAACAGATTATTGGGCAATTGCTTTTTTTTTTCTTTATAAACCTCTGTGGACGGTGCAGTACATCATCAGTAAACTCCTGGCAGGTTCTAAAGGTAAAACACCGAGGAGCAATTTGTCATGTTGCAACATCCAGAGGATGGTTGGAGCTCTGATTGTGAGGTGTAGCTCCTTCCCCATGCTTCACCTTTTTCAGGGAATCAAAGCAGCACCACATTTGTACTGTATCTCAAATTGATTACTTACATGCTCTATCAAGCTCTGCTGCAGTGCTACGATATCAGCAACAGAGGTAAAGCACTTTTTTTTCTTCCTTCATGCTGAAGAGCAGCACCACTGAGCACATTAAAATAGATTCCCCTACTGCCCCCCCCTCAACTATTCCAACCCCTCCAGCTCCTCTTCAGGGTGCTGCATTGTACCAGCCTGCTGTCACCGTGCAGTGTTTTTCCACTATATTTTGTTAATGTTTCAGTACAGCTGGGAAGTGTGGAAATGTGCTGATACGACAGCATAACCGTCCGAGTCCAGCCCACTTTCAAAGGCTGCTGGGTGGGGGTTGTTCTGCAGCTGCCTCTGCTTGCACACATATTTCCAAGCACGCAGGTGGGAAAACATCTGGGAGCTGAAATTACACATGAAGTCAAGGCTGGTTTTAATGTCTTATTCTTGCTTTAAAGCAAAGATCTCCTGCGATTGGCCTTGTAAGCAGCAGAATATGAAGCCCAGATGCGGAAAGCACGGTGCAGAAATTAAATCGGAGAGGAAAACTCTGAGGTCTTGAAGACGTCTTGATCTCTTTAGATGTGAAGGTTTCCCTCTGTAAACAGAGGGCTGATCTATGACTGGGCCTCTATCATTGATTAGCTCTAACCGAGGCTAAAAATAGAGCAAGCTAATCCACTGAACAGGCTTCAGACGGAGTTAACAGCACAGCAGCATTCAGATCACGTTACAGCTCGCTGCAGAAGACACCGCACAACACATCACAAATTTATTACTTTTTTTAAAAATCCAAGACAGGGACCGACTCAGACGTCATTGTGTACACAGCTTTAATTATAAATAAAATCTGTAGAAATGATAACTCTTCTGATTTTTTTAAGCAAACATTAAAAAATGTGCCAATCTCTGAAAGCGTCAAACTAGATAAGAGGTTTGGTAGCTTCCTCTGCTCAGTCATTCTTCATCAGGCGCCTCCTGATCGGCCTGAGGTTCTCTGGAGCAGCTGCTCGCCGTTTTCCCATGTTTCTTCAGAGCTTTCAGACATTTGTCCAGCCTCTTCATGCACAGCGTCACGTCGCCTCGGGTGATGCCCACGGCCGAGGCGGCATTGAGGTACGGGTAGCGGTACGACTCGGAGTGCGACATGAATCCACGAAAGGTGTGACCGCTTATCGTCTGCTCCTTACCCAGCGGTATCACCCTGGAAATGAGGACGGAAGAGCAAATAAATGATCAAATCTTTTACAAAAAGTAGGAATGCATGGAGCCCCCTAGAGGTCGAGGGGGAAATTGTTTTCCTTTGCGTTACTTCGCCAAAAGATTGCGTTTCCTAGCAATCTTTTGTATACAGCTATTAAAGCCTATTGAATATAAATAATTTTACATTTATCCATCAAGTTATTTTTGTTGAATTTATATATTTATTTTATTACATATTTGCATATATATTCTGTGCAAAATATATATGCACAGAATATATTTTAAATTAATTGCATAAGGTTTTGAAATGACTCATTTTTTTACATCAATTTTTACAATTTCTTTCAGCACAAATATGTCCGCTTCATGTCCACTACACAAATACCCATATGAGAGAAGATATTGCTTAGTTACAAGTTATGATTCGAGGCATTGAGTGGTTTAATTTGCGTTTTGAAATGGTGTACCACACATTTAATTATTGCTATAGTGCAAAGACTACTTTTAACCCCTTTGTCTCACCTTCTAAACTAAACTCTGCTAAGGAACAAAGAAGCTTCTCCTCAAAGTATTGATTCGGAGAATCTACTTCAATCATTTCTGCGACTGTAAAGTGTTATTCAAGGTCAGACAAGGGGACAAAAGGCAGCCGGCTCTGACATTGGTAAGCATTCCCAAGAAGTGTTTTTGTTGATGCTTTCTTTCCCAGACATCTTTCCACTTTAAGCAGGAACAGTCCATTAAATTAGGCGCTGGCTCTGATAGAATGGCCTGTCTAATCATCTAAAGTAGTTCCAGCTCATCCATTTACCCCGATCAGTGGCGTCTACAGGGCAGTGTCCTCATTCGTTTGGCTCATCCTGAATTCATTTTAAAATTCAAATTTCTGTGTTAAAAATCTCCACAACCTCTTGCTTTTCACGCCCGTTTTCTCCCAGTTTGTCACCTTACAGCTTTAAACATGAATGTATTTTGGGGACTTTTAATTTATAGACCAACTAAAAGAATAATTTTTGTGGGACTTAAGAGCATTTTCTTTTTACAAATCACTTTTTTTTTTTTTTTTTTTACAAATGCGGATATGTTCAAAATGTGGGACAATGGTTTTCATGATGCAATTGTTCTCACTAATGTTCTGTGAAGGGCCCTAAGGCCTTCACAGAAGAGCTGCATTTATATGGAGATGCAGTTACACGCGTGCCGACTACTTACTAATAAGGCAAATCTGAAGACAAAAGGTCGCAGTGGATTTTATTTAGGAGTATCAGAGGAAAGGGGATCTGAATACAAAAACCTCTGTCAGATTAAATACCCTGAATTACATCAAAGTTTGTGGTTGTAGTGCCAAAATAAAAGTGAAACAAATAGACAAAGGGGTGAGAATGTTTATGAGCGACTAGTTTTCATACCTCGCTCCTGACACCTGTCGAGTGAACAGCATGGAGCCGAGCTGAGTCACCGCCTGGTTGCTGGAGGCCTGGAGACCGTCGAGAGACATGGCTGAAGGAGAGGAGAGAGGTGCCACACCCAACACACACACAAAGATAAGCATACACACAAAGGCTGAACTGGAAAGGTTAGAAACATAAATTCTGCAGCAACAGACGACATCCTGGTTCATGATCAGCAGTTTGAGCTCACCTAGAGATATGGGATTATGTGGGGTGTGAAGCAATCTCTCCCCATGTGCAGAAGCAAGACTCTTCAGCTCCTCAGCCAAGAAGGAATAAATCTCCTGCAGGCAGAAACATTCAGACTATCAGAAAGCTATATAAAGCAACAACCATGGCTTTATTTAAACAGCAGCAGCTTTTGGAGTTTTGTTTTCATTTTCGATAATTCAGCAAATTTAGTAGCAACGCACTAAATTCGTGTCCGAAATAAGCCTGTGTGTTTTTTCTGGTTTTTTTTCCCCTTTCGGTTTCGCTGAAGCCAGAGCGTCCACCTCCTGTCTCCTCCTGGCAAGATGTTTGTTTGCCTCACACTTCCACCTCTGGGATCAATTAGAGGAGCAGGACAGGAAGAAAGCATGCTTTTAAACCGAGTATGTTTAAAAGATGCTGACAGAGTGTTTAGCACAGCGCGTGAAGCTTCTCCTGAAGGACTGAATCAGGCCAAATGGGTTCAGGACACAGATGTTATGAGAACCAAACCTGCACAACAACAGGGCACAGTTTCCTTTATTCCTTCTGCTAGCATCGGAATCCCTGCTGAAGCTCTAAAAGGGAGGGTTGTCTGCAATTGCAGGCGTGTGTCTGCTAAATCGGAGTGTTTTCTCCTTCAAGAGTCAAACACAAACAGTTCTTCAACCGCATCAAGGGTCCCCATGTGTCCCTTGTTCCTCAGGAACAAAGAGCAACTTTATTTTCCCAGGGCGGAGGAGGAGGGACGCAGCTGGCTACGGCTACCCAGACAGTCTCTCAGTGTTTGGGTTGAAAAGATCCTCCATAAAAACAACACGCCGGCCTCTTAACCGTGCTGCGGACATTTGCTAAATCAGTGCTACACGCGGCTTTAAGTGAAGCTCAAAAGCTTGAACGTCTGAATTATTTAAAGCTTGTCTCTCCCTGTGGAGAGATGCGAGGAACTCTCCAGGATATGCAGACACGATGGAAAAACCTATTTTGGACATTAATTATGCATTATGGTAGAGCGGGAGAAATCGATGGGTCTTAATTCTGCTGGGTCATACGACAGGCCAGATAAGATTCGATTTTAATGCTTTGGTGTTTCAGAATGTCATTAAAAAGGATCAAATGGTTTGCAATGCATCTCGTAATCAAACAAATAAAAAGTACAACAAAGCATCAAATAACTTAGAATTTTAGAATATATATCGTAAAACCTGACCATAATCAAAAAGAGGGCATAAAACAAAAGCCGTTTTAATTAAAATGCATCAATGGGAAATGTTGAAATAACTTAGACTTGAATTTTATTGATGCAAAAACTAAAAGAGTACCAAACTGTGCACTTTTGTCTGCAAGACAATCTTTATCATGATTAAACAAACAAATTGTTCTATAACTGAAAACCATAATAAATAACTTTGTATTGTTTCAGAATAAAACAAATTACAAATTTGTTTTACATGGACAATATGGCTAAAAATATCAAAATAAAAGTACTTCCTGCTCAGAATTTTGATATTCTTGCACCCCACTAATTAAATTACACATTGTGCCATAAATATACACATATTTACCATTTCTTTCTGGACAACAAAGGTTTTAAATGTAGTTTTACAATATGGTTTCTCTCTTTTATTAAAAATCCTCCAAATCGAAAAGAGCCATGTAGGCCATGTGGATGTGCCATGTAGGCACATCCACAGCCTTGAGCATAAATGTCAATTTATGTAGAAATAATAAAGTAGACTTAAATCTACAAACAAGCAGGAATAACAGCCACAAATGTAACCTTGAGGCCATGATGTCATCACCTCAGCTTTCCCTTTCTGTTTAAAGAGACAATAATCATTATTTGCAAACTTCAGATATTGGAGTCATTAGTATTTAAATCTGTGACATATTATTTTTCTCATTATTGTGACATTTAGTCACAATAATGACTAAATGTCATTAAAAAATTACTAAAATTATTTAGTAATTTTAGTAATTCTGACTGACCAAAAACACATTTGGTCTGATTTTACTGCAGACGGTGAAAAATAAAATGGTCTGTTCATTTGCCCTACGTACATTTCTGGTTTCAACTGTATGTATTATTTTGTTATATTATCCACAATATATTCAAGCAATTTATTGTTTGCAACTGACTTTGTATGGTATATACTTATTCCACCAAAACAAAGAGACTTTAAATAAATCATTTAAAAAAAAAAGTGATTAGCTTTCCATAATGAGTTTATGGAAACCTTTGATATATACTGTACTTAAGAAGATTGTCTGACACGACTTAGTTTTTGCTAACTAAATTATTCTCATTTCTAATGCTGTGTGATTAATTTAAGGTAAAATAAAGTAAAGATGAATGAGGTTTTTAATTGTGTTAGGATTCATGATCTCATACAAGTCAATTTTTTTAACCATAGTAGTATATTTCTACTACAAATCCAGGTTTCATATAAATGTAATCCTAAATCACTGCGGTCTCCTCGGCGTGATTTTTTTTTTTTTTTTTTTTGAGCTGTGAACACATCATGTAGTCTGCAATTTGTTTCAAAGAATATTCCTTCAGAACGATGTCAAAATTCCCATTTTAACCGGATCTGTTGTTGTATTATGCGAGCTTGAAGGGAGGCTGATTTTGTTCAGCACATTTACAGCAGTGTGGAGGAGTGGGAATGCTGCAGTGCCTACGGTCTGAAGAGGGGGAATGCTGCATTGTGAGTAACTCAAAAAGTTCTGGATCAATTTTATCTCTCTACAGCACAGCCCTCCCTCTACAAAGCAAAGTGCTTGCTCAAGAGCAGAGTCCCCACTTTCAGTCAGTGATGGCCAAAGCCACACGCATTAAAGCTGGAATTGGGCTCACCTTCTACAGGCTGAAGCAGCCATTTTAGGTAAAAAGCAACAATACATCAAACATCAGAAACAAATTCATTTTATACAAATTACCATTTCATTTACATCAGCAGAAGTATTCACAACCCTTGAACCTTTTTGTATTTTGTCATCTTTCAACTGCAAACTGAAATGTACTTTAATTATGTGGTAAAGTAATCAAAGAATTTCTAAATCTGTTACAAAGATTGTGTAAAACAAATTCTGAAAAGTGTGGCACAACTTTGTACTTACCCCCACTAAATCAACACTTTATAAAAGCCACTTTATGCTGCAATTAAAACAACACACTTCTTCCAGCTTTGCACATGTAAGAATTAATATTTAGTCTGCTCTGCTTTGTAAAATATTTCTACCTTTGTCAGGTGATAAGGACATCAAATAATCAAAATTCACGTTTCTCCACCAGAGAGGACCTAAATCCACCAGAGTCTTGGATTTTGACAGGACCATTCTAACACATGAATATGCTTTGATCTAAACTAGAGGTGCCCAAGTCCAGTCCTTGAGAGCTACTATCCTGCAAAGCTAAGATTAATCTCTATTCCAGCACACCTGAATCAAATGAATAGCTCTTTACTAGGTCTCTGTAGAGCTAGCTAACATGCTAATGAGGGATTTCAGTCATTTAAGGATGCATCCAAAAGTTAAAGGATAGCAGATCTCGAGGACTGGACTTGGGAATCCCTGATCGAAGCCCTTGTATTGTAGCTCTGGCTGTATACTCTAACTGGTTTGCTTCCTGGTTTGTTCTGTATTTATCTTCATTTATCGTGAACTATGACCAGGTTAATTTTTTTCCCCCTGCAGTGTTTGGTCTTGAACATAAGTAGTGTTTTATCACTACACTAAAAACCACCGTAACGATTGGAAACTAAGCTTCAGAACAAGGGGTGAAATGGGATATTGGATGTTTGTTCACTAATTTACTTTAGAGGTCTACACGCTGGATTAGGACTGAGATGAAATTACACACAATGACTATTTAAAAGGTTCATTCCTTCTGAGAAAAGTTGGTTGCACATGTCCCACTTTTCAGATTTTTATCCCTTGATCTGTCACGTACAAGTTAAATAAAACAAAGGTTTATGGTTTTAACATGGTAAAACGTAAAAAGACAAGGCACTGTTGCTGACAATACCAAGCAGAAATCCTGCCTTGACACAAGAAGAAGCCATGCTATTTTAAGCTTTAGAAAGGGTAGTGTCTGTTCTCACCTTTCTCTCCAATAGGTACCTCTTGTAGCCGTTGGATCCCAGAGTGAGAAGGGTAATGAGGACATCGAGGGAAGGTGAAGCAGACGCTCTACCTGGATGTAGGAACACCAAAAGAGAATTGTGGGGCAGTTAAAAACAAACTAGAAAACAAACAAAATCTTCCCATAATCAGTTCAGCTTCATGACTGGCATGCCAGATACTAAAAAGGAAAAATACTTTTGTTTCATATCTTCTTTATTATTTTAGTTGTCAAATGTATAAACAAAAAGCATAGTGTTCAAAGATGTCGAATTAAAAAGTGTAAACAAGTGATTTCCTTCATAACCGTGCAACGGATCAATACTGATCAAGTGATTATAAAATAATTAGTATCAGTCTATGACTGAACTCAAGTACTAGTATTTTTTGTTATCAAATATTGATTTTGCCACCCTTCCCACTGTATTCTATAATATCAAGTCCTACAGACACCAAGTAAAGATGCTAACATTAGTCTAGCAATTCAGCAAATTGCTCAGCTTGAAAATGATTTCTTTTTTGACAACAGCTAGAAGTGCCATGTTATAAATATTACTAGTAACAGAAGATATAACTATGGATGTTCACCTGATTGGATGTTAGAGTACTACAGATCTGACCCGGTGTAGAGAGGACAAAATTAGGTAAACAAAGGAATATGTCCAAAAAAAAAAAAAAAAAACATGGATCTTGTTAGGGAGTCAATTATAACACTGACAGAGGTAAACATTATGCAGACACATAAAACTAAACTATCCTCACTACCTCAATTGAAGAAAAAGAGGTCAGCAATAAAAGATGACAGAAATCTTTGAGGAGTAAAACTTAGTTTGGTACAGATACAAATAAACATATTTTGAAAGAAATGTGTTTGAAAAGGGCAAACATGTTTCTACATGATGCAGTTGGGCTGCATGTAAGATAAAGCAACAGGATGGAGGCCACTGGCTCTACAGAACATGAAAGGTTCAGATCAAAAACTTTCAACATAACATAAATAGAAAATAAGTTATTTTTATACCAATCATGCATCTTGCATGTGAATGAGTTATATATATTTTTCAACATTAGAAAACAGAATGAACCTCCCACCAGAAAAATGGGAATCAGCTGCCATAGAGGATCAAGGTGTGAGATTTTACCATCTTCGATAGGTAAAGAAAAAAAAATGTGTAGAATAGACTTTCAAAAAGGTGTCAAATATAAAACGCTGGCTGAGCAAGCCAGATCCAATTCTTGATTGTTTACTTGTTCATTCAGAAAGATTCCAGGTTTAAATATGTACGGTGTTCTATATTTACTGTCCAGGAGAACCAATTATGTTTCGTCAAGAGAGTCGGAGAAGCTGATTTTTATTAGCTTGTAGAAACTCCTTCAGTTTAGATGAAAAATAACCCACATATCACCAGCTTGAATAGAAAGATTTAAAGGAGAGGAAATTTGAGTGTATGTATCTGTAAGCTTCAGTCAAAACAGGGAAAGGGGAAAGTCTCATCATTTTAAAGAAAACGCTTCTGAAATAAATACTGTTTTATCAGCTGTTTCTGAAAGGCCATTCTGACTCAGATATGATTGGTTTGTTCTTCACCTGGGTACATCTTGCTTATCTCCTGCACAAAAGACTCATCAAAGCCTGCGATTATGGCTCCACCTACTGGAACCATGAAGTTCTTGTCCAAGCTCTGAACAAAGGCATCGATTCTTCCCACACGAGCACCCTGTTCAAAACAGGAGACATTTAGGACACAAAAACAATGCATCTTTCTAATTAGAAACTGTGGAACTCAAAGAGTTCCATGGCTGTCAAATGTTTACATAAACACATATAAATTAATCTAAAAGATTTGGGCTTTTAATGATACATTTGAGGGGTTTTTTTTTTGCAATGTGCAATGATGATACAACAAACACTATGTATTAAAAAAATTCTGGATTACACAAACATATTAAAATATATAACATTTCACATCCCAACTACACACTTTCTGTCACCACTAACAACTCCTGGCAGGATTTGTAGAATTCATGTGCATCACCGGCTTCTCTGACCTTTTAAGAATAATCCTTAAATTCCCAAAAGGGCTGAAGTTTTGCTTTACCAATTTAAAAACTATTTTGATGTGCATGTGTATCTCTTATCAGATTTACAGCCGTCTGACTAGAGATAGCATCTTGAGGTGAAGATAATTTGATTAAGATGATCAGGATCAATCCAGGAGACAGTAAAACTCCAGTCTATAGTGAACTGGAAGAAGCAGGAACTCCAGTGTGACTGCACCAGGTAGAATGAGATTCATGCAAATGTATTTAAACAACCAACTGCTTTACTCCAGTCAAGTCTTAGCTGCTGATACCTGCTGTATAAGATGCATGCATTTGGATGACTGCACTCCATACGCATTGTTTACAATGTGAGGGATGTCATGTTTGGCACACATAGTGGCCAGTTCTTCAAGCCTGGAAGACAGAACGAGACAAAAACATAAACAAACAGCGCTTTCTTTATTCTGAAAAGAACTGAAAAAGCTGGGTATGCTTTGTCACAGAAATGCTGCAGAAGTTTGAGAGTACGGTAAAATCTTCCATTAACCTGTCGGGGACCCGTGGAGCGAAGCAAGACGTTGTCGAATGAACGCACAGGATGTTTTCTGCTCCAAGGTCATCGATCTTGCGTTGAACCGCTTCTAGGTCCGTTCGCAGCTCGTCCCCCTCCATGACATTCTCCACAACTACTGGTTCAAATCCTGAAAACAGGAACCATTAGTCATTAGAAAGGAACTCTGTCCTAAGAATAACATGGAGTAGAAGCAGCATTTAAAAATAACTAGGGGAACTCAAAATCAAAGATACTATGTAAAGTAAATGGGAACTTTTCAAAGAGGAGGTCAGGTTGACGTGAATTTTGAACGCTGACCTGCTGTGATCATGGATTTGAAACATGACTTCTGGTCGATGCGAGGCCAGATGATGTAGCGGGCCTTAGGTCTGTGGTGACGGAGGGTCAGGAAGCACAGAGTCAGGCTCATGCCTGTTGCCATGGGAACAACGAAGCAGCTTGCCACACTGCGAACACCTGAAACAGAGGGTAAGATGAGACCTTTCATACCAAAGACATTTTTAGACTTCGTTGCATACTGGAGTTTTTCTTACTATCATCACAGTGGCAAAAGTGTTTATGCCATAACCATTTACATCTATTTATGGAGGTTAGAAAAAACATTATTGGTAGTCTATGCAACATTTTTAATTGAACTTTTTTTTTTTTTTTTTTTGAAACGCTGCTGTTTTTATCTTATTAAATGTTTTATCTCGCAGGCTGACATTTTTCAACGAACTTGCAGCATTCTCACCTGAAATCTTCAAGATGTCCAGAACAACAGAGTTTGTGAGCTTGTTGAGCAGACTGGATCCTGCAGCTTTGGGCTGAACTGCAGCGATGTCACCCGACCGACCGATGCCATGGATCAGCCTAAACAAAACAGCAGCGGCGGTTAAATTAACTAAAACTTATCCTGTTGCAGAGGTGCTGCGCTGTTCCGGAGTCAGGCTTTTTAGCACTATGAACATATCTATAAATATGCAAAAAAAAAAAAAGAAAAAGTCAAGAGGCATCAGGCCTGAAGAATAGTAAGATCGGGCTATTTATTTAGAAATATTTTCTGTCAGGGATCAGAAAAACATTAAATTATCAAAATACACATCTGGTAACCTAGGCAGGACTGATTTGAGACTGTTCTTTGAGAACTGCAGGATTTGTCATTACTGCTGTATCAGTAATGAAAATGAGCAAGAAAAACTGTACTCAAAACCATCTTCACCTCACATCTACCAAAATATCCACAACAATCATTCTCCAGATGAACGTTTGGTCAGTTATGAAAGTGATCTGAACCTATAATGTCTCCTCGCCACCAGGCTGGACGCCACGCGGCCCTCCCTCTCTCCGACACCGCAGTTGCCCAGGAAGTTGTTGCTGTCCATCATGGCCAGCTCGTTTAGGAAGAGCTCTATAGTGCTTTCGCTCCATCCCTCCTCCGGACATTTACCCTGTAAAAACACAATGTGAGAAGACGATACATCTGCACCAAAGCAAAGCAAAGCAAAGCAAATGTATCTAACCCAGTGTTTCTCAATTCCGGTCCTCATGCCCCCCTGCCCTACATGTTTTAGGTGTTTCCCTTATGCCACACACCTGGATTGAATATGTGGCTGATTAACAGGCTTCTGTAGCACTTGATGATCATGCAATCATTTGAATCGGCTGTTATGGAATAGAGGTACATCTAAAACATGCAGAGCAGGGGGCCCTGAGGACTGGAAATGAGAAACTTTGATCTAACCCAACCTGGTCCAGTAAATGTCTGATGAGCTGTTCGTGGCCACGGCGAGCCTGAGAGCCCTGGCGGATGTAGGCGGATGAGACGGTTTTCTCGCAGAGGGTGATGTTTTCGCTGTTCATCCCTGCTGAACACATGACCTGACATCAGTCTCACCATTTTTTATATCTTGGTTTTCTTTTGTATTTCGTATGACGCACAAAACTGATGTTTTCTCTAATAAAACTTTGTCTACATACTTAAAACAAATCACTGACCTTTGTCTTTACATCTACATTCACTTGCACTCACTGATTGCAGTTTTCTGGTCAATCGCTGATTACCGATCTTTAAAAAGCCTGATGTGTCGATTAAAATTCTGGCCAACGCCAATTTTTTTTGCCCGAAATGTTGCCGAGTAGGCAACAATGTGGTGACTATTGCTGACTCTGTAAGCTTGCAAACATGACGTGGTGGATGGGTCTGTCAGTCAAACCTCTCTGAAGGGAGAGCAGAAGAGGACAGTGGTTGATTTTTAGACCTTCACATGTAAGCATCGGCTGATCACCAATCTCCCAAAATTAAGGAAATCGGCAATAAGGCGGTGCACCACTAAAAAAATTACATAAAATAAAAAAACTGAATAATCCTGAAAGATTATGGCAGCAAAATTAACCAGCACCGAATAAACAATGTTCTCTAAATCCAACTGAGAATCTGAATGAAGAGATGGAAACTGGTGTTCACACATACATATCCTACTGCTTCCAAATTACACTGCAAATGATTTGAAAACGCCACACTCTTTAGATTTTGCAGAAAAATGATTGAAAATCTTCCACGTTTCCTGCTTCGCATAGCATTTCAAGATAATACACGGAGCTTTCCCGTATCTATCCTTGTAGTATTGAACAACTTACCCGCAGTTGTGCATGCAGACCAAGCATATCCTGAACAGAGGTATGGTTACAGTCTGACAGACGGCTGCCTCATGTCTAGGTCAGCAGCAGGGCAGACACCCAGTGTTTGCTAAGCTAACGTCTCCCCCGTGAATCCTCGCTTTGGTCACTCTAACAATGGCTTTATCGCTTCTTCTTCCTCCTGAAAACCGTCTTGAAACAAACCTTGTTGTGAAACAAACCTCAAAATCTCAGGCAGCAGAGGAACATGTGTAACTTGTACCGTGGAAGATAAAGGTTGAAGACAGAAAGAAGAGCGCTGAACTGCGGCAGGCTGTCACGTGACTTCAGCGTGCAGATCACGTGATCAAAGTTTGTCTGCCAGAGCAGAAAAGAAAACAGAACAGCAGAAGTTTTAACTGCGACTTTAAATTCGTATTTTCACATTTTTACTTAAAAAAAAATAAATATAACTTTTATAATATTATATAAGTTTTATTATTTTTATTTTGTATTTTTGTTTTAGAAATAGATTCATATTTTGACCCTGTAATTGTAATGAAAACGTCACAATTTAAAACAAACAAACAAAAAAAAAACTACATTCACAGAACAGTGATGGGACAGTTGTCAGTCATGGTAAAAACGATCTAAATAATATGATGAAACAACATAAACACACTTTTATTAGTCTGAAGGTCTTGACAGCATTTCAAATTTGAAACCTGCATATTGAATGGGCTATTTCAGAGTTAGCTGTCAGGCTGCCTTATATTATTTTTAGAATACTTTGGTTGTACAAGGGACTTAGTGGACTCAGGGGCTGCAAGATGCCCAAGTTCTGTGCTGAAAAACAAGCCCAAATCATCACCCTTTCACCAGTATTTCAACACTGAGAGCATTTGGCTGCCTGTGTTGAAACACTGATTTAGTCCTTTAAATCAAGACTAAAAACTTGCTTAGAGTTGACTTAAATTAGCAGTAACTGGAGCATTATAAATTGTAATCAGTTATTGAACTTTTCATCACTTTGCTTTATTTTGCCGCTGTTACGTGTTTGTTTGTTTTTATTGTTTTGTTTTTTTTCTCATTGTGTAAAGCACTGTAAAGTGTCCTGTTACTAAAATGTCCTATACAAATTAACGTGGTTTTTCATTGCTCTGGAAAGTATGGCCAAACTGATCTAACTTGCGAAAAAAGTACATATTAGATTGTTGTTCATTCAGATGTAACTTTGCAAAAGTTGTGCAGCCATGTCAAATTTAGAGAGAAGAACATCCTCTTGGCAACTCTTCCAAAGATACAACCGTTCTGTTCTTTTTCAGGTTCACATTTAACATGCCATCCCTGGATATTTCAGTATTCTCCGTCTATTTCACACATCCAGTTAAAAAAAAGGAAAAAATATTTTCACTTTTGATACAATATTATATTGTTCTTTCAGTTCATCATTTTAGTTTCTTAATAACACCTAAAACAGGTCATAACACACCAATGGACGTTCAAATTCATCTTTTAATGTCAGTTTCAGACCAGCCACTCATAATCATCATTTAGCCTTTTAAAATTGAACATTTGACTTTTTAAATCCCTACTTATTGTACAAATGTATTCTAAGCAACAATGTTTTTTTTTATATTAGCAGAGAATTGTACCTATTATTCTTTGGGTCAAGAATTGTTAAGTAAAAGTAAACATTTGTACCCACAAACATGCACTTACAAGCCTAAAAGAGCGAAGAACATCAATACAGTTTGTTTATTTTGATGCAACACCAGGATTTTACAGTTGTGGTTGGTTAAACATAAATTTATATTGAGTAATTTGTTTAACGATGTGATTGGTTTATTCAGGTACTGAATAGTTTATTATCTTATTCACAAAAGTTTGAAATCAACCCTATATGTAAATTCGACCACAAATACACAAATTCTTTCAAATATACTTAAACATTTCTGTTTGATTAGGAGGCAAAAAAATTTCACATGCAGATTTTTTTGAAAACACATTAAAAAACGTTAAAAGGGCCACAGCAATTTAACCTTTACTCCTAAAAAAACAAAAAAAACCAACAACAAACATCCAAAAAAAAAAAAAACAAATGCTGTATACAAGAATAACATATAAATCAACACAAAATACAATGCCACACAAAGTGCTTGCAATCTATTAGGGTCGCATATCCTATTCGATTCAAAAGCCCAAACAAAAAGACTTTAACAGAGACTTAAACATAAATAACTCATAGTGAAAGTGGACAGTTGATCAACTTGTAACTTTGCATCCATTCTGTTTACCAAGCATGCATGTGGTGACTGTGGAAAGGAAACCCCCCTTTCAAAATGAAGAAAACCTGCTTCAAAGTGGAAGATTGACAAGACAAAGCAGACATACAGTCACAGAAGCAATGACCCAGGAGGATTCTGTTGAAAAACAATCTGAAGTGTTAATGGCAGCAGTACTTCCTTTGGGGTCTTCATCTGTTAGGGAAACATGTAACATGAGCTTTGATTCAATTGTAAAATCCATTGAAACAAAAGGCTCAGCATACACTATATAAGGTAACCTATCGGCCCTATTTCATCATTTTGACAGTTTAATTGGTTCTAAATTTCATATTTTGCCTAAACAAGAAAAACAATTTTTTGTATAGCTTTTGGTGTGACACTCTAAGGTTGACACTCTCTGGAACCAGAAAAAATAAATAAACAAAAGAACAATAATAATAATAATAATAATAATAATAATAATAATAATAATAATAATAATAACCAAAACAACAACAACAACAAAAAAAACCAATTTTAAATTATTTCTATATTACTATTCAATGTGGGAAAAAATGTTGTCAAGGTAAGATTTTAGGTTAAAAAAACCCAAAAAAACATGTTGCTACCTCTTATTAACTTGTACTGGCAGATAAAACCAAATGACTTTATTCTATGATATGATGACATTACACAGACAGACAGATACATAGATATTAAGTGTGCTTACCTTTTTTGTTTAAATAAGTTAGGAATATTGTAATATCTGGAACACTCGTTTCTGTGTGGCTTAATTTACCAAACTCTTGTTGAATTATTCAAACGTGGCTGCAAATTTGGATAATATTAAACTAAAACTAAATTCATTCAGATTCACATGACGCAGTCTGCATTAAACCGACAGAGCTGGTTCTGGTTCTGGCTACACCTTCAGCCAGGAAATCTCGTAGGGTTTGGCTGCAAAGGGGAGAGAAAGATGGCAAGTTGTTGGCATAGCAGGCCTCAGAGTTCAACAGCTATGCCAACATCTTGCCTTCCTTCGGGACCCACGTTAAAGAGAAGCAAAGCGCTGAAGGTTTCCCCCTAAAGAATCCAGACTCATCTTCATCCAGGTGTGAAAAAAAAATAAAATAAAAAATAAAAAATCAGGAGGATTCAAACTGAGCGACATTTTAGAAAAAGGTGGAGAGCCAGGAACAACGAGATCCACGTCAAATCTGAAGGTTGGCGAGACAAAGTTTACTCAATCTTCATGAGTTTAGGCGCCCCCTTGGAGTATATCCCAAATATAAAAAAAAAAAAAAAAAAAAAAAAACAAGTAAATAGAAGCGGATCATTTTAAGTTGAATAAAAAACAAAACACGCTCCTAATTTGCGCAAAAAAAGAAAAAAAGTTCTGAATTGGAAGTCAACCCACCTGCTCGCATTGACTCGTAATGCATCAGCCTGTTGATTCAAGAGAACTCCCGCACGCATCAGTGCTCTCCTAAAGTCTTAAATCCTCTTGCGGGAGCGAAAAGCAGACATGTCCGCCTGTCCTCCGCCAGGCAGAAGGTGTCAGCGGAGCGACTGCGGCGCTGACTGCGCAGAGCTGGAAGGAGGTGTGCTTTAAGCCATGTGGAGGCTTCCGGCAAAAAGGGTAGGGGAAAAAAAAGAAAGAAAAAGAAAAGGGCGCTGTCAAGGAACCCCATTGGTAAAGAAGGACCATTACATGAGAGAACAAAACACAGAAATAAAATCAATGAAAAAAAAAAAAAAAAAAGAAAAAGGAAAACATTTCAAACGTTCCCTGGAATTTCTAACTAATTCCAAGTGTACATTGTTCCGTAAACACAAATCCAAAATTCCCTGTTAACCAGGATTTTGTCACGCAAAATAACTAATAAGAAGCATATAAATAAATGGGGAAAAAAAAAAAAAAAAAAAAAAAATTAAATTTAAAAAATCAAGCGGGCTGGGCTTGATTTTTCCAAGAAAGACTCAGAATGATTCAAACACCCGTCTAGACCAGAATTAGGGTGATGGTCATCCAAAACATGGTCATCGGATGGTGAGTAAACTATGACTGTGTCTTTTTAGACAACCATGGGGTCAAAAAAAAAAAAAAGTAACATAGTAAAATGTCCATGAATAAAAACATTTTCCATAGAGCGGTTAAACAGAGCAAAGAAGAATTTTAACAAAGTCGTCAAACTGAGGTTTATTTCAGAGGGTTTATGCTTTATCATGTTTGAAGACAAAGCCAGCCAGATCCAGTTATGCTGCTGCCTGATATCGTTCTGATCTGAGGATAGATTCCAGCACGTGTCTGTCGAGCTGGACTCTAGCTCGACAGACTAGATTCAGCAGGTTTTCTTGGTTTATGACCTCATGGTTCGGTCCTGTTGAAGAGTTCTGGTGAATCTTCCTATTTTTGATTTGGCTGAATCAAAGTTTTTCACTTCAGGAACTTTGTAGTCTCTCATATATTTCCCCACCATTCATGGTGTCTTCTGCACTCGGAAATCCCTTGATTCACATGTGCCCTCCCTTGACTCCTCGTGAGCAACAATTTGTTTTCTCAAAGACGTTTTAGCTTTTGTCACAATAGTTTATCCACCAACAACTCAAACCTTCACTGACGTCTTCAAACTCTGTAAACTGAGAGAAAATCCCAAGATTCAACTTGACCTCACCAGATTTGAGCATTGCAGATGCACAATGTTGCTTTGTGTTTTTGCTTATTAAAAACAGTCAGTTCTTTTTTTTTTTTAGAAAACAAGTATTAGAGGTTCTATGTTGAAAATTAGTCGCTGTGAAAAGACACTTTGGACAATTTAAATCCTTAAAGGAAATGACAGAATCGTAAGCATTTTTCATGGTACGAGTTCTTTATTTTTTTGCCCAGAAATATTTACAAGCTACAACAAGACACAGAAATGATGGACGGCATCACGTATCGCTCCAATCAAGAGGCGCATCGAAGCTTCAGGCTCATCTTTCTGACAGGTAAGACAAAGTAGTTGGAAAACCGCGGCAAAAGAAAGAGAAGGAATAAATTAATTACAGGATTAAAACATCGATTCAAAGTCACTCAGCAAGTCACAGAAGATTCAGCTTTTTATTTTCTTCTTACGTGACAGAATTTGAGTACTAAACACACCATTTGAACCCAGGCATGCAGCATTCCTAAATGGCAAAGAAATGAACAAAATCTTTAAGTAGAGCTGGCTTTGTTTACATTAGCCAGAAACAGAAACAGAAACATTAGTAACAGAAACAGGCGCAAATCCTCCTTGTAAAACAGAGATGGATTCCAATCAAGCTTTAGTTTAGTTTAGGCTGCCAATATGGAAGTACATTTTTAACCAGGTGCATGTTCCTGAGTTCCCTTAAAATATTCAGGTCATGCTTGCATCTTAGAATTTCACACGTTGTTGGCTAAATGTTCAAATTGTTACTACAATGTTAAATATTTCAATATTTCCCTTTACATTGTCGTCAGTGTTGCAGAACGTGTTAATTTTAAACACAATCCTGCTAGACTTAGATGCTAAGAGTTCAGTTGTTGGGGGTGATCATTTTGTCACGTTAGAAAGTTGTAGGAATTTGACAGGAGCTTATTTATTCAGCATGCAAAGAAATACACGGCGCAAGTCCGCACATATCTAAAATATTTAAGACATGCTATACGAAAGAGTCGAACTCAATTCTCTGCATACACTTAAACAAAGAAGACATTTTTATCAAACAGCTAGGACATGAATACCTTTTACTTTCTATTTCAGGTTGTTGTTTTTCCCTCAACCTAAAACTTGTGTTTTTATACATTTTTTTGTCAACTCACAATATGTCTATATTTTGTAATTTGCTGCTTTTGGCCAAATAACTTAATTGTTCTAATATGACAAATTACCCAACTTTTAAATTTAACATTGTAATACTTCTATGTAGAGCTGAATTGTACATTTAAAAAATTGACTTCTACAAAAACAGAAGACTTTAATTCAATTAAAATTAATTTTATGTATTTAAATAATTCTTCATGTCTTATTCAGTTAAATTCATCCTTTTTATTGATTTTTTTATCATCAATTTCAGCACAATTCTGTTCATCTGAAATGTATTAATTCAATTAATTTGCAATATTTTAAATAAAATACATCCAACAAAATTTAGCTGATTTAATTATTCTGCATGCATTACGTATACACATATATGTGTGTGTGCTTATTAGCATGCTCGCATATAATTACTATTTAATATTCAAGTAAATATTTGAGTAATTTCTTATTATTTTTGTAGAATTTTAGCATAGACTAGCATTGGTTTGCCGAACATGACATCAGAACAAGTATATTAGTATGTAGTTAAAAGTTCATTTTGGTTTATTCAGGTACTTTCCCATCTCAATTCTGTTTAATATAATCTAACTGAAACCTGATTTGCTAACACAAAATCAAATAAACCTGTAAAAATGTAGCTTGAGGAAACATAGTACACATTTACTTTTCTGTTTAAAAGATATTAACTGACTCTTTCTGAAATGTTGAACAGCCTTCCCTTTAATTCAATTTATATATTTAGTTCCATAAAATCCTGACTTGTCTGTGTTTCAGAGTTGACTCACTTATTTTCTCCACATCTGGTGGTTTCCAAATCACTGTGAATGTGAGAGAGAACTGAAATGGTTATTTTTGATACGACATTCTCCCCGTGTTGCTAATGTGAGGTGCACTTTCAGACATCGCTCAGGCTGAATCACAGAGCCACATGTGCAGAAGCTACAAACCAGATGAACACAGGCCTCCGTCTGTGAGTCACAGCAGGTCGGAGTAAAGAAAAAACAAAAAAACCCAAAAACAACAACCAGAAACAGCCAAACTGAGCAGTTCTGGATGGTGACTTGCCTCCGTCTGAGATATTTTGAGCTGACTCTCTTACATCGTAGCCAAAAGTCTGACTCCAACGGGTCTCTCCGCTGCCAGGCTTGTAGCAAGATCAAACCAGCATGCGTGGCTTAGCTTGCAGCTTCCTCCGAGATTTTGCTGAGTCAAGCGCGCAACAGCTCCCTGCAGCGACAAGCAGACTAAAGTCCACCCGAGTGCAGTCTGGCTGACCAAGCCGCTCCCTTGGTGCCCTTTGACCTCGTCACCGTGGACCATGTGGAGTTCATTAACTCCTGGCAGATGATCCGGAAACGACTGCTCGGTCCTGAACAGGCCCTCGCTGAATAGGGGGAAAGTCCCCGCAGACTCCGCGACTGACTCATGGACTTATGAGGAATCCTGGTGAGGCGGAAACGTTTACTGTGGAAGTTTTGCAAAACTACAACACGTTCTTGATGATCAGGGAGTTGGAGGAGAAATAACTCTTATGGATTTTTCCCCCCTCAGACCTTTATTGAAATTATTACCGCAGCCCCAAGACTGGCATATAATGTATTTTACTTCGTAGTATGTGAGGAAAACAAAAACGTAAAAGTTATTAACCTTTCAAGTATTATTATGCTTTCTAATAGTATGAATCAGAAACGGAATGAATCTATTGTTGAACAAACCACAGAGTGTTCATGACATGATGTATGTAAAAGTATCCCTAGGCAAATTCCTCACTTAATAATCTCGGATGCATGTTCATTGTTAATTTATTTGTAGCAGTAGTAATAATTCATATTGTTTTAAGGGTCTCAGTGATAATGTGTTGAGTTGTTGCTTATAAAGCTCTCTCTGCTAAAAATAGTTCACTTTTCCATTTCCTGAAGTAAAGCAAGTTAAACCAGCTTCTTCTTCTCAGTCACAGAAATAAATATCAAATCCCTGCATTCGTTTTTTTTTTTTTTTTTTTTTTTTGTAATTTTTCCAAAACTTATCTCACCACCTTGGAAGAGTCTCTTTTTCCTATCTCTCATCATGGAGGCAAACTGCCATGCATGTTATTAGATGCATCCCCACTCCTACACATTCAAAGGAATGAGCTAACTCACACCTCGTCACCAGGATCTGCAGAAGCCTGTAACCCACCCATTAAGATCAAGCAGGTGTGTGTGTGGGGGGGAGAGAGAAAGAGAGAGACAAAAAGAGATTTCAGGGCTAAGATTGGGAAATACTGAATCTCAAGTACTTTCCGTCAAGTGAGAAAAAAGAAATTATTGTAGTATTTTCATATACATATCTATCATTCAGCAAACAAATTGTAACATAACCCAGTTTATTATTGAATTGGATTTACATGCCACATAGGTTCACTTTTGCAAGTGTGAAAATTATCACACAAACGATCCAATAATTTAGATTACACAGACACACCAAAGATTCTTTTTTTTTTTTTTAATGTGAGACATTCAAACGCTTTGAAAGGTAGAGCAGAAGCAGCCATGTGTGAGAACAACTCAGGTGTGAGAGACACAGAAAAGAACACCCACACGTTAACAATTGGCAGTGGTAGCATCATGCTGTGGGAGATGCCTTTCATTATCAAAGACAAGGAAACTTATCAGGTTATAGAAGATCAATGAAGCTAAATACAAGGTTCACCTTACAGCAAGAGCTTGATGTAAGGTGTTTAGCAACTAGTAAACATACAACCAGTATTAAAATGGTTTAGACTGAATCACAGTCATAGATTGGTCTAGTTAAAGGTGAGACCATAAATACAATTAAGAACCGGTGGTAAGACCTTAAAGTTGAAGTTCACAGATGCTTTTCCTCCAATCTGACTGAGTTTGAGATGTTTTGCAAACAAGAGAGGGAAAGAAATTTCAGTCTCTAAACACAAAACACAGAAGAACTGCAACTGCAATATCAATGAAAGGCTGTTGTAAAGAGAAAGAGACGTCACAGAGTACAGTTTAGATATGAAAAATGTAGAAAACCATGTGTCTTCCTGACTTTGTCATTTCATTGGTTTGTGTTGGTCTATCACATTTACAAGTGGCATAAATATTTTTGTAGCGGTTCTGTTTTACCAGTGTGAACAGTCAAATATTACAGAACAGGCAGAAATAATTTTCTTTGTAAATATTATGCCACATTAAACATTTATTGATTTGTCTCTGATGATGACTGCAGCTGACATATTCGACTAAAACTATTGCTGTAGCTCTGCGCCTGTAATTACTGCGCTCCCCTGCCCTGCTATTAAGAAACAGCCTGGGGCAGCAGAACATGGGCAGAAAAACAAAGCTACTCCTGGAACAAATCTAAAGGCGCAAAAACACTCGGAGTTCTCCAGTGTTTTTTTTTATTATTTATTTATTGTTTTGTTTTCAGAAGTGATCAGTGGGTGTTGCACAAATAATTATAAATAGCTGCCAGTATGTTTGCTGAATCTTAATGAGTTCTTTGGAAAATCCACCTGAAATACATAACCAGTAATGTCTGTAGACTGTGATAATTCAGTGGAGGAATGAACTGCAACTATAGGATCCACTTTAGATTATACTTGATATTAACACAATTAATAGGCAATAGAATGTGAATGAGTATATGTGCGGATGTATATAGAGCATAGATTTTAGAACAGGAAGTTTTACTTCTTGTTTACTTCATAAATCAAATGATTAATGAGCCATCAGTGGAGTTTTTCATTTCGGTATAATTTGACTAGAGCAGAGTAAATCAAATGCAGTTTGGACTTGTCATGAAAGATTCCATTAGATTCTTTTATCTCCTTGTTTTTGGCTTACAACATCTCCTGTCCCATGTGCTTCCTCTGCAGTAGTTTGATATTATTTAATTATTTTTTTAATTGTGTAAGGTACAACCGCATTTTTCTTATTGGAGAAACAGAGAAGTAGTAATTAAATGCACTTCAAACGCAGCAGCACCTTGAAACATTGTTGATTTAAAAAAAAAATCACACTCAATGTGAAATCTTCTCTTTTAAAAGTTATCCAAAGATATTTGATCCAAAAGAACTGTAAACAAAAAATTGCGAAGAGCAACTTGTCTGTCCCAAGGAAATGCAGTGAGTGCATTTTAGGGGTAATCTGCCTGTGTAAATATCTCCAGTGATCCATCTCAGTGTGTGGCAAGTGTTGACACGGACAGAAACCGTTTCCAGTGAAATTAAAAGAAGAAGCCTTGATGCTGAGATTATTGGCAAAGAAAAGGAGTTGGAACGACTTGGGGAGAACCAAACACTCTTCCGAGGAAAGATCAGAGATTTGTTTCTGGCTCGTGTGGGAAACTTTGTTGAGGGGACATTTAATTTTTACTATCAAGTTTGATTTTCACTGAATGTCCTTTAGCGCAAATCTGTCAGGAGATAAACAAGAATAAATGCTGACCTGAAAAATTCAGCATATTTGAAGAGATCCCAAATTCAATTTACTCTGACATTCCTCCCCTATGTATATGAAACTAGGATCTATAAGCAGTATCTGTCTAGGTATGTCTACGGGTGGTGGATTTTACCTAAGATAACACCACTTTTCACTCATCTATGATCGGCTTCATATTTTCTCTCTTATCTTGCCTACTGGCTTTGTGAGGCCTGGTGGAGCAAAGATGAAGATGATACCAAAGATGACACCACTACCCTACCACAGTAGGGTGGTGGCGAAGGTAAACACCACCACCCTATTGTGGAAATGCCTCCTTTAACCTTTCTCACAACATTCAGAAATCAAAACCAAGGTAAGTCAATAGAGTTTTACCTGCACGACATTCTGCTTCTTGGTTATTTCAAATCATAACAATGAGGCAAAGGAAATACATTTAGTTGGAAAAACGTGAGACGTTGTTCTAGGGAAAAACACAAAGTAAAACAGGAGAACCCTGGAAAACGCCGTAAGACACAGGAGTTTTCCAACTTACTGGTGGGCGGACTGAGTATGGCAAGCAGTCTGTGTACATATTTGAAATCCCTGATGTGAGCAATCGCTCCTACTCACAAGGTCTTCAATGCTCTGCACAGATTTGCAGATTTGCTTGCACGAGTTCACTATTTTGCTACAAACAAATAAACATATAAATAAATAAATAAATAACCTTAACAAGCTTATTAAGAACGCTTTTTTTTTTTTTTTGCAGTCGGTGACTCTTCTGCTTTTGAAATACAGCAAGAAAACGGTGAACTAATTTCAGCCAAAGTCCAACTGGTCAAACTGATAATCAAGCATTAAGCTGTTATTCATTTTACGTAACGGAATATTTACGAACTCGCTTGCCACAGCCTGGAATAAAGGTAGCCGTTTCGTCATCATTAACCAGAGGCAGCAAGGTGGCACGTTGAACACTAGATGGCGCCAACGTCTACATTTTATTACCCACTCAATCAAACAGACTTGAAAAACAAAATCTAAAAAAAAAGGCTCTTGAAATAATGGATTTTTTTTTTTTTTTTACAGCTACAGAATCTATTTAATTAAAACTATTACTGAAATCAGGCTCACAATAAAATGCCATCAATTTCATTGCCCTTCTTTTGGGCTCCATTCCTGTGAAGCGTCTGCAATGCAGAGATCTCTAAAAGATTTAGAGACTGATTGTTTTTACAAGCTAAATGAAGTGGGAAAAGTTTTTACGTAAACCTCATTAAAGAGAACCAGGTGTGCATTATCAGGGCAATGTTTGTAGGATGATGACATCACCATCATAAGCCAAGATAACAAACACAGAGCCTCTCGTCGAATTAGAAGCGAGTATTTCCTATAGGGAGATTAAATAGTTATCTTCTTTGAATGAGCACCTTAAGATATGAATAATAAATTATGTTTTTGGAATCCTCTGAGGGTTTTTCTGATGAATATGTGTGGAAAGAGTAGTTCATACTGTCAATACAGTCATAGGAAAAACCAAGAGCTGATCCAGTTTCCTACAAACCCTTGAGCCACAGCACTCATTTTCTGTATGACTTTTATCAGTCTATGACACTGCTGTTTAGAAACTTTGAGCCATTATTCTTTCTAACTTTGCAATTTAGTTTTTTTGGGGGGGGACATCTGTTGTGCAAAGCTGTGTCAAATTATAGCACTTCAATTGCGTTAATGGCCGAGTCCAGGCCATTAACCAGCTTGATTCCTTTCTTTTTCAGCCGGTCTGGTATGGATTCCCCTTCTCGCTCCCACTTTTTCTGGGATCGTTTTTCTGTCGACGACACAATTTGGATGAACTTCAGCTGCCTCTGGGCTCATAGCACAGAAGACTAACAGTTGGTCATGAGTGGAAGACAAACACAGCACCAGTGGGTTGCAGAGGTCACCCAAAAGAACTGACATTAGAATAGAGGAGCGCCACACTTATGGTAGAAGATTGATCTCCCTTTTCCAGAACCTTAGTGGTGAAAATGACTGAAGTTTGAATGGTGCTTAATAATTTCCATTTAACCAAACATTACTGATGGTTAAATAAATCTTTAATTTTTGACACTCAATTAGAGAACATCAACAATGAATTCTACCTAGTTCTTTTAAAAAAGTCGAAGTTATATGTTTTTAAAAGTGGACAGAGACAAACAAATCTTTAAAAGACCTGAACTGAAATGACTGTGAAGCCAATGATTGGTGGATTAAGAATAAGAAAAACAAACAAACAAAAAAAAGAATAACAAGACACATTTGCATATTTGAATTAGCATATTTATTTGTTTTCAATATATTATACTTTGTGTTTTTTTACATAAAGAGACATATTTCTTGTACACATATAGATTATATGGATAATTTGTTTCCGTTTACAGCATATGTACATGTTAAATAAATTTTAGATCAACACCAAGAAAATAAAACATTTTACAAGTGCAAGAATGCTCGTTAGTTGCTAACTTTCAAGGTCGCTTACCCTTTTGAACCAGAATCAATTCAAAGCTCTTGTGATAGATTTTTTTTTTTTCCTCTTCGTCCACTAAAAAAATAAAATGCGAAAATCATCTTGACATGCTTTGGAAAATCTTACTTGTTGTTACATTCAAATGTCTCATCAGAACAGGTTGCAGTGAGATATCTCGGGTAATATCCACATTCGTTTTCATTCCACTTTGAAACTGAGACTTAATCTAAGAGTTAAAGCGAAGACAAACAGAGGGAGATGCCCGCTGGATTCATTTCCCCCCCACACATTTTTCAGCATTTCCTGCCAAGCAAGACCCTATTTCTACTGTGAACAAAGTCTCAGCAAGAGCACGGATATTTCCTAAAGGATTCTTTTTGAAGAAGGGGTGTGAAAATAATCTGAAGTGAGATCAGATCAAACAGTGTGTGTGGGCGCCGACGGAGGCTTTTCATGGAAAACGTGCACAAAAGCACACGAGTCACTGCCGAGGCCATACTGTAAATTGGACTCCTCCGAACTGAACAGTGAAAGAATGGCTTACAATATCTATTGTTATGATTTAGATTTGTATTGTGCATATACTAACAAAAATAAAGGAATAAAAATAGAGTGGCAGTGAAAATTAGTTGAATCAGAGGAGGCAATGTGGTTTTTGAAGCCCTCTTTTACTGAACAGAACCAGAATGGGCATGTTGGCTGTTTGTTTATGCGGGTTCGGTGTTTGCTTTCTCTCAGTGGTGCTACTAAAGGGTTCCCTGCAACATTCCTCATAGCTTCCAGAACATCAAAGCAAAAGTAGTGAGTTAAATGTATGTGTGCAACTTTTTTTTGTTTTGTCTTGTTTTTTTTTTTGTTTTTTTTTAAAAAAAAAAAAGGAAAGAAAGAAAAAAGTTATTTACAAAAAAAAAAAAAAAAAAAATAGCATTGAATTTCTTAATGTTCCTCCGCAAACAAATGCATAAAATTTGGTGGTCTTAAGCTGCGCTGGGGTGACCAGCCAGAGTTCCTTGCATGCATGCTTCCTCACACATTCGGTGAATCTATACATACTATTATTTTACAGTTAACTCCTACGACGCGGCTGTACAGAGGCTGAGGTACAAAGCGCGGGGAGGAGGAGAACTGGTCGCCCACTTTACCTCCTGCGGGAAAGGAGGACAGAGAGGAACAGACGAATGGGAGGGATTAGTCTCCAAGCATGTTCTGATAATCGACGCTCTCATCAGACACCAGCAATGAAGAACAAAAAGCGGCCACCACTTGAGTTTTGCTTGAAAACACAAAATATACATCTGAAATGTGAGCCAAAATTAATTAGTTTTGTGGTCAAAATTAAATTCATTTTTCACGTTTAAAATGATTAAAAGAAAATCATCTGTAGCAGAGAAATAAAAGTGACTGGTACTCAATGGGTAGAGTAATCAACTTGGCTATCAGAAATGTGTGGGTTGGATTCCAGCTTGTCCCCGTCGCATGTCAATGTGCCCCTG
The DNA here is from genome assembly GCA_010277075.1 of Poeciliopsis retropinna. Classification (NCBI taxonomy): domain Eukaryota; kingdom Metazoa; phylum Chordata; class Actinopteri; order Cyprinodontiformes; family Poeciliidae; genus Poeciliopsis; species Poeciliopsis retropinna. The sequence goes on from VMRM01000019.1 coordinate 8,932,145, forward strand.
GGCAAGGCACTTAACCCCAAGTTTCCCTCTGATGTGTGTGATGGTGTATGAAAGAGTGTATGTCTGTGTGACTGGGTGAATCTTCTAACTGTTTAAAAAATCATTATCAAGAGCTATTGTTTTCAGAAAACGTATTTATTTTCATATTAAAGGAGTGGCAGGTATCCAATGTTTATACCGTTACAATAATCAGTAGGAACTTCTTATTATAAGTGCTGATCAGCTTTTTTCCTCTGGGATTTAGTCAATTTATGTTTGACGTTGAGCTCTGGCAGTCTACGAGGTTAAAGCTATTTTTTAAGTTGGTCAAAATAAACGATTACTTTGACGTAAATAGTATGATTAATTCTGGGCTTAACAGTAAATTATTTAAGAGGCCTTTGTGCATAAAACAGATAATCTTGTGTCAGAATTCACTTTTTTTTTTTTTTCCTTAAATCCTAGTTAAGGAATAAAAAATTGAAAAATAAATCTGCTACAATGCATTTTAAATGTATTTATAACATAAAAAAACCTATGAGGTGCATAGCTGTTCTAACATCACAATATTATCTGACTGCACGAGAAAACAACAAACTAGACATTTGTGTTGTTTTGTGTGCAATTATTCTTGTAGCATTATATTTAAAACAGTGGTTGTTGTGATGGTAAAATCATTTACATTGAAAAAAAATATATATATATAGTTTGGTTTTTTTTTATATATATTGTAGCCAATTTTTTGGGCTACAATATTTTTACCTAATCTTCGCTTTGCTCCATGGAAACAAATGGGAGGTCCTACCTGTTAGGGTTAAGGGCTAAGAAGGAGCAACAAGTGGTGAAATTAGACTTAGTCGCTAATAGCATCTGTTTTTTGTGATCCTATGACTGTAAGAGGTGCTGTTTCCTCTGCAAACCCCAATAGTGTCCCATGTGTTGTTTCCACAACTAAACAGATGCAAAAAGGAACAAAATAAACACATCTAAAATTATGCTACTACCTCAAGTGGAAGTGTCCGCATTTCTTTTTAACTACAATTTTATGCATTGTTATTCAGTAAAATCAAGCAAACATACTGATTTCTTCTCATCTGTTTTTGAGCCCAGAAAAGAGGAAGAAAAAAGAAATACTAGTTTTTTCCAATTTAACACGTCATATTTTAAAACGAAAATTGGTGTACCGCTTATTGTTGCTCATCTTCCATTGATGGCGTCTGATAAGAGATTCCCAAATTAGCAAAACATGCATGGAGCGACTACACTCTCAAAGACGACATGTGGTATATTGCTATAAAGTCTGTGAGTTTTCCACATTCTACGTAGCTTAAAGAGAGACAAATCGGTGTGCGTACATTATGCAAAATGCCTCTATAAGTGAGTAAATTTCAGTGTGGTGACTCCAAATGCACATTTGCACACATGCACACAAAAGCACCTTTGATTAGAGAGAAAATGGTTTGATAGACAGCTTGATAGATATCGTTGACCATACATTGAGACTGAGTCTTGATTTGCAAAAAAGTAGTTAAAAACAAAAGTACGTTTTTTTTATTTTTTGTATACAACTTTCTTAATGTTAGTTATTTTCTCACCCTGAAGGGTCTTTTTTTTCCCCATGCAGTTTATGCCGTGTTACTTGTACCTCAAACGGTTTGATTAGGTGACTTGAGGCAAGTTTTATGGTGAACGAAGCACTACACATTGACTAATCTAAGCCAACCATGATGCTTAAACATGGTAAACATCTTTTTGATGTGGTACTTCTAGGTATTTAGGTATTTAACTTTATTGAGCCTATGTACTCATGCATTTCTTCCAAACTGTGTGAGATATTTGAAGGCTAGTCTCTAAACCTCAGTCAGGCTTTTTTTAAGCTATTTTTTTAAATTGGTACATGTGAAGCATGGAGGATTCTGTACAATCAGCAAGAGAAGAAGAGAAGCAGACTGTTAAGATGGCTTCACGTCGAATAATACTGTTACTGTAAACCTACTGCTACTTCTATTGAGCCAAAAAAAAAAAAAAAAAGCTCAGTGGAAATGTGTCGACGGCAATTGGCAGGACAGGATGAAGGCTGAAACGTGTCATAAAGACCGAGCACAGATGGATCTGCAAAAAAAAAAAAAAAAAAAAAAAAGAAAAAAAAGAGAAAAAAAAAAGGAGGAAAAGTTTATCTGCAGAAATCTCACACTAGAGTCTCGATACCATCGGCTTTGGAGCGAAACACTCATCCGCAGAGTCTGCCATGTTCTCATGAATAAATTCATCTGCATCCAACATTTGTTTCGGCCTGCTGAGCGAGCTTGTTCGTTCAAATGTGCTCACAGTTGCTGCTCAAGTCGTGGCATTTTTGCTGTTGAAAATGTGAGCACGCTGCTACTCCAACATGTGAGGCGACGACTTGAATCCAGTTCCTCCAGTGAGATTAATTGCATGCATAATACCTTTTTCTTGGCTCGCGCCCTTCCTCAAACAGATGATCCAAAAAATCTTTTTCTAGATAAAACCTCGTCACCCTTCCTCCCCTTCCCCGTGGGCCAAAATTGTTCGCAGATTCCATGTTTCGTCCCGTTTTTCTTTACTCCTCACACGTGATTCTTGTGGTGTAAAGGATCATGAGGGGTCAGGTGAGATCGACGGCAGGCTGTATGGATGGTTGTTGGATGGTGACGAGGTGGGTGAAAAGAGGGCAGCTCCCCGGCGGGCCTATCAGACGGACACGGGGCAGCTGATCACCCTGTTCTCCAGCATGACGCTAACAACCAGGAAGACGAAGTACAGCATGAACATGATGAAGCCCAAAAGCTTGCTCATTCGCCACTTGCACGCGGCGATGGAGATGATGACGAAGAGGAGCATGAGGAAGAGGAGCACAATGGCACAGAAGAGGCCGTTGGAGCTGACCTGCACCGGGATGAAGCCGCGGAACATGGACCACAGTAGCCAGGGAAACGGCAGTCTGCAAAGGTATGAACATGTTGTTGAGAAAACAACTGCATGAACGAACTTAATCCTTTGTTAAATGTTGCCACTTTACAATCACAAAGAACTCATGTTCATAACTGTGAAGTGGGGAGAGAATGACATACGGTTCACCACATCTTTTACAGATAAAAATTTGAAAAGTGTGGTATACATTTGCATTGAGTCCACTTTCCTGTAATATCCCGAAATAAAATCCAGGGGAGCAACTCAGAGGTTCAACAACAACCCTAAACACAGATTTAGCTCAAAGCATAATTTGTGTCTGGATGGTCCAGTCAAAGTCCAGTACAGAATCTGTGGCAAAACTTCATAGCTTGATCTTTAAACGTGCTCTGCATCCAGTCTGACTGAGCTTGGACTATTTTGCCAAAACGAATATTAGGCAAGCATGTCCATCTCTAAATGTGAAAAGCTGATAGAAAGCAGCAATAATTGCAGAGGAAGGTGCTTCTACAAAGCAAATTGGAGGCTCTGAATTCAAATGTGAACCGAACCTTTCAGATTATATTTGCATAAAAATGCTCACAATCGTCTCATTTTCCTTCCACTTCACAGTAATATGCTGTCTGGTGTTGATATTTCAGATCAAATCCTGAAAAATCACAACAAATTTTTAAAACCACGACGATATGGTCCTTCTAAATATATTATACTGAGAATAAGAGCCTGCATCCTATATGACTGGTTTCGCTCATTTTCTTTTCCAAGAACAGGCTGCTATGACCAGATGCAATACAATAAAATTAAATAATATATCTCTTTTCAGAGTGACATGAGGAGATCATAACTGTTTCAAATGCAAAAATCTATTATGTTCCAATAAAATTGCATCTCAGAGAGGATCGTAAGGACTGATTCATCATTACCGCATTTTACTTCGAGGTTCACACAACCAAGAGTTGAGCACAGGCTTAAAACTCTCAGATATGACGTACCCAACAGTGATGTCGAAGATGTTGGAGCCCACAGAGCTGGATACAGCCATATCGCCCAGCCCCTTGCGTGCCACAATGACACTGGTGATGAGGTCGGGGATAGAGGTTCCAGCTGCTAATATAGTCAGACCCATAATCTCCTCTGTAATCCCGATGGTCTGGCCAACCTGCAAAGAGAGAGAGAGAAAAAAAAAAGCTTCAGGGTAAATACAACCTCATATTTGTTGCAGCTATTTTTAATTTTCTTGTGATACTTATGGCAGTGGTAAAACTCAAGATAGTAAGCTATGTTTTGGCTGTAATGATGTTTAATCAAATGTAAAGGATGCAGAAAAGGGGGAGAAGACAAAGAGTTTTGTTTACTAGGCATTTTTTGTGTGGCTGCACTGATACTTTCAAATCAAAACCTGTTGTGCTGCATATACCTGGTGAGCCCACCACACCATTAGATAGGAGAATCCTGCAATCCAGCAGATGGCCCCCAGGAATGTAACAGGGAAGAACTTTTTTGACGACTGAAAAGGAAAAAGAAAAAGAAAAGGTGACTAAATCTCGTCCAGAAGAGAGGAGACGTTCTTGAAAAAGTTTGGGAAAGTCACCGTTTTCCTGACGTCAGGAAGAGTCAGCCACAGGGGGAGGACGATGGGCATGATAAAGAGGTAGGTGAAGCGCTTGCGATTGGATTCGGGCCAGGACAGGCTCAGAGGCTGGTCCTCCTCTTCCTCATCTTCAGCCTGACAGCAGATGTCACAAGATGAAGAAGAAAAAAAAAATATCAAAATGAAACAGTTGTTATATATACATATAAATATAACAAAAACACCCATTACACGTTAAAACATGTTGCGTTTTTTGTTTGTTTGTTTGTTTGTTTTCAGTCTCAGGCTGTCACGTATTGCTGCCATGCCGGTGTCCACATAATTCAGTCCACCATTTGGAAATAATTAGCAGCTAAACACGAAGAAAATAACCTAATGGGCTGAGTCATGCTTTTTGCCTGTGCATTAAAGGGTGATGGAAAAAAAAAAAATCCACTATAGTCCTTCAGCTTGATAAATAGTCTCATCAGGATGCATCTTCCCATAGCAACCATCACAAAGAGGAAGGCAGCAGCACGACAACGCGCAGAGGTCTGCGGGAGCAGCACGACTTGGGAGCCCGCGTGCCTTCGCTTACCTTTAATGGACAGCTCAGGGTTTTCAAAGAAAGGTTCTGTGGAAAGGTTATTAACAGTTAACATCCTACCTGGAGAAGACACTCTATTGGCATTTTCATATAAATCCAAATAAGCTCATCAGGGAGGTTGAAACTAATGACTGATACAAAGCATTTTATACAAATCCTACTTTAAGAACCTGTAGCCTGTCTTAACTGTTGCATTGATCAGTTAATTACAAACAAGCCGAAGATAATTACGGCGGCACACGACCAAATATCTTGTGTCGAAGACAAGCTGAAAACAGAACAGTAAAGTGTCTGAAGAAGACTGCCTTGGTACAACTGTGTGTCGGCCATATTGTGAATCACAAGCTCTTCTTGGAGCCAAAAAGATCTTGGTCTTTCCAGGTAAAAGTGGAACTAAAATGTAGATTTGACTTACTGTGATAATTCTTTTTATTGCAAAATAGTTTATGTTTAATGTACCATTAATAAGAGTAGCCGACACTGAGCCAAAGACGAACAATACTTCCACATTATTCTCATAGTGAGGTAAGGAAGTGTCAAAATCAATAATGAACAATTAAACAGCTTTAATATTTTTGCTTTTTTCTACAATTTGGTCACATTATACAGTTACTCTGAAAAGAAACGTTTTGTGTGTTTTAGTTCACTTTATATGTTCCAGTTTTACACTGGCAGATCATTAGTGGTGCATCTCCAAACACTATTTCCTGTTTAAATTATCTTCTGTTTGTGAGCAAATAGCTGCCTAATGCAAACTTACTCATTTTAAAACTGTTTGGACAACTATGTATGATATTTTTGAGTTTTGATTTGTTTTAACATGATGCAAGTTTGCATTGGTGTTGCACAAGCTACTGTCTTGAGCCTCCAACCAATTAATACGCCAGGAGAGGAATCTAGCGGTTAATATGTGAAATGCTTCTAACCTAAAACTTCCCTTCAACAATCCCGATCTACCCTTTTAAGACGCACAAACCTGATGACCGATTTGGGTGATTGCACAGAGCTCGACAGGCTCTCTTTCAGCACCGGGACTCATCAGCGTTGACTGCTGATGTCGGCCTTGCAGCCCCGACTCCTGGGGTTCTGACCGGACCCGCTGCCAGAATGCCAAGTAAGCCACAGAGAGTCAGTGATTACCACGACACATCCCCGCAGCTAAATCATATTTTCTATTAACTCACAGGCTCGCCTTGCCTCTGAACTGAAGTGGTGCAGCAGCAGCAGACACTTCTGGCAGCAGATATTTGTCTCGTCTCCTTTGAATCCAATTACAGGAGATGATAATGGACTATGGGTTTGCACACGCATATGTGGATGACCTAGAGCTTCTTCTTTGCCCTTGTGCGAAAGACGTTGGCGAGGCATAAAAACAACGAGAAGCCAGATGTACAGTAAAACACCTGCTGATAACACCTGATGCATTGTGGATTGTAATTACTTCAAGAAATCCTTAACATTCTCAATTAGATCTGCTCTGCATACCATCAGAGCGAAGCAGCAATCTTTTTTTAAAAAAAAAAAGGAAACGGCTTTAGCACGAATCATGAATCATGTGACGTTCGTCCTGCTGTGACAGCTACAGCTGCTAAGCATCGCTCAGTAACCTTGGCAATCAGAGCTGCCTAACAAAAGGCAGCGCTCGCTTCTCTCCTTCTCTGCATCCACATCTCTACCTGTTCTCCATATCCAGATGGCTGCATTGTTGTCTGGATTGAATTTCATAAAAGTTAAATAATCCCCAAAGGGAATTTTATATTGCTGCACGGTAGATTATTGAGGAGGAGAAGATAAAGACAGAAAATAACTGAAATACTTTGACCACAGACGCAAAGAGAGAAGCATCGAGACGGATGCATAGTGGAGTTTTTCAGGCAACTTTAATGCACCAATGTAGAAGATTTGGTCAGTTTTCAATAATACTCAGATTAAACTCCAGGAACACTTGGAGTAAACAACAATTCATTCTTAATTTTCTACTTATTCCTTATTTTACCACAAATGAAGCTGGATGAAGTGGAGTTTGAAATTTCAACCATCTTGTTCTCTGTTTTGCTCATGCTCCATGTTTCATAGCGTCTTTTGTTTTATTAGTTCTTCTTCAGAAAGCTACACCAGCTGCTCCCATGAGTAAGCACCTTCATTGTTAGATGTAACAAAAACAATTAATTATTTTCAGAACCTCATTAATTAGCTATAAAAAATATGTTGTTTATGCCATTTCTCTCCAGATGTATTGACACCTCTGGTTACCAGGAAAGAATAAGACTTTACTAGCAAGGGTGTGAACAAGTGTGGGACTTTTGACTTGATCAACAAACAGCCAAAAAAACCAAAAAAAAAACAAAAAAAAAAAAACAAGTATTTCTTATTAGGGATTTTTAAAATAAATTTAATAAATGTAGTCAAATTGAGAATAGTTTTTCTAAAAATAGAAAGTAAAATAAAAATATCTGTTTGAGATCACGGTACTACAATAAATGTTGAACTTATTCCGGTAGCTTACCAGGGGTGCTAATCAGCCATCTCTCGCAGGTTTTATAAATCATTACAAATTTCATCTTTTACATGTAAAACGTGAATATTTTTGGATTTACAAAGAAGCTTTCGCATGGATTCAAGTTCTGAACCATAACTCTGCCTGTGTGTGACTTTGCTTAACATGCTTTGTGAGCTAAAGCATCCCATGTTGCTCGTGGCCCCGACTCTAGCCTGGTTCTGAAATGCCAGCCCCTCGGGGGCCTTTCCTGCCTTGTGGTGCCTCTGTTGGTAACACTGCCAACTCTGTGCTTAAAGGGACTGACTTTTATCAGACACCACAGAGATGCAAGGGGTGTCCTGACATTTGGCTAATGTGTTTTTTTTTTCTTTTTCTTTTTTCTTCTGGAGGTGAGCGTTTGCTCTTGACACCTGGTGTTAGACCAATATTAGTTGGGCTAAAATTGTTCAAAGAAAGCGCAAGTAAGCCATCAGACCTGATGTATTTGTTGATTGTGGGTAACAAAAAGGGGAAAAATACAGTGACCTTTCTGCAGAAGGCAAATACTGTACTTATGTGGGATTAAGGTGAAATACCAGAAATGTTTTTTTTTTTATGTCAATTTATGTCAAAACAGATTTACGTCAACACTTTTAGTCATTTTCTCACAGGATTCATCAAGGCTTGGATATATATATTTTTTTACACATTTCATTTAGACATGAAATTCTCCTCATTTTCTTCAAAGGGAAAAGCAAATCTTAGCATTAAATCCTGTCATGACACACGCCGCATGGACTTCTCTGAATTCCTTTTATGTGACGAGTCACAGGATGCTCAAACTTCTTTGCTTTGTGATCAAGGCAGTCGTAAATCCAAAACATAGAACGAGATTTTGCTGTCAATCATACTCTTGATCCCATTTATCGTCTTATATTGTTGGAAACATGTCAGTATGTTACAGCAGAAATTTGTCTCTAAGAGTTTTATTAAGAAACTGCACAACATGTCCGCTTCAGGTTTGAATTTGACCTTAACAGTCCCCCTATTCCTTGTTGCCAAGGCTTCAGAGGAGGAATGGAACAATCAAAACGACGGGGCCTCTGGTGGCACATGATGGCGTGAGCAGTTTCCAGTAACTTCCTGGGTGACACAGACGGGTGCACTGTGGGACAGATGTCTAAAAATAGCAGCATGTAAGAATTAGACGTGCCAATAAGCATCCAGGTCTATCAAAGTTAGTGAGTCACCACCTAAGAAATGCTCTTGTATATGCACACAGGTAAGGAGTCTTCAGCACTCCAGTCCTGAAGGAATCATTTTTGGAATCACATCAGAGGCTTTTATATGATTCGGAAAGATGAGGAATAGTTTTCTCTTTAACAGAAGCAGATAGTTTTACAGCTAGAGGGCTGTTGGGTTTTTTTTTTTTTTTTTTTTTTTTCTAGTACTATTTTTAACCCAAAGCGTTACTGGAGAATGTGAACATAACTTGCAGTGCAGTGGATCGATACAGACATGACCGTATTTTGTACTCTGATATCCTTCAGTGCGACTCCCACGTCAGTTTGTATTTTTAGTCTCCAGCACTTGCACGAGAATAGAAAACTGTTCTATTCAGTACAGTAGCCACGTTTCATGCAAAGAACGATAATGTTTTAGACTACAGATCAGTACTTGACTGAAATAATTAAAAGGATGATAAATAAAATGTGTAATTTTACTGAAACCAGTTTATGTAAAGCTACTAACCACTTTACATGCTTTAAAAATACTCTGAAAAACAAGGTCATCTTACTGAAATAGAAAGAATCTTAACGTAGTGAGTTATTATTCAGAACTGAGGTAAAATGATGTTGATTTATTTTTTAGACAACAGTTGATGAGAGTTATATAAGACAGTAATCGTAGTAAATACCACGAGTATGAAGCAGATCCTGTTTATCTAGCCGTACCAATGACCCCTTTGTAGTTGGAATACTTTAATATGACATAACTCGGAATCCAATTTTTGAAGTTGTTTTCAACTGCAGTTTATCTTGCTTACATTCCTGTTTTTGTCCTCAATCGTTCTTATTCCTTATGTGCAGAAAATACTGGAACAGAATATAGGAGGTTAAACAATAGTATAGGCCAGGGTTTTTTTGTCCCAGTGAGTATTGGTGTTGCTATGTCTTTTTTATTTTTTGTTCAACATCTTGTAAAAAAAAAAAAAAAAAAGACAGTGGGGCATATTAACCAAGCTGTAGGCTTATCTGCCCACTTTTTAGACTGCAAACAAATAAAAAGCCTAAATTCTACCTGTTTCTGGGACAGAAATCCATTGAGATTATTAATTTCTTTTACAAAGGTGTCAATATAAAGAACGTGTTAATCTGGGCTCTTATGGAAATAAGTTATTTAGACCAAAATTCAGTCCAGCTATATCAGAGTCAACAGAAAATGCAACCTACATTAAAATATGCTATGGATGAAGTTTGCAGTAAAAAATAACTGAAAATGTTTGGAGCTTATCTGGTGCATATAAACTCCAAATCCACGCTGCCCTGAATCAGGTGAGTTAAACCAACATATTTAAACCTAGCAAAAAAAAAAAAAAAAAAAATTATTTTAATTGGGTTTATCATCAACATGGATGCCAGGCTAAAACATTTTTGCTACATGAAATATAGTCTCAAACAGTATCAGAAAATGAGGAGCGTGTGTTTAAGATGAGTTTAGTAGATATTGACTATAATGAACGCAGATATGCTATCAGTTTTGCGCTTACATGACAAACGGTCACAGGCGAGATGGTAAAAAACTTTTTGCTCAATTGGAAAAGCCATTAAGTTGCCAAAAAAAAAAATTACTTTTTTGTAAACATGTCATGACTTCCTAACAAATGCAACACAGAGGAAGGAACCGAAAGCTGAAGTTGTTTTCTATACATTATCAGAGGAGGAAATGCAGCTATCTATTGTAACCACACAAGCACACCCACTTGATATTATCAAGCAAACCCAGTGGGACGCTGTCATTATACTGGCTGCGTCAGTTGCTAGGCGACACTACTCGTTGATGCAGGAGTAGAAAATAATTTGCAAAAGAGTGAAGAGTTTTGCGAGCGCAGAATTTGACTCGCGCAGAGAGAAAGTCTGCGGGCAAGGAGAACATCTAGGAAGAAACAGAGAATGTTTGAAAAAGCGTAAAAGTTTTGAGTCCAAGCATTACAAGTTACGAGAGCAGAGAGATGAAATCCTGCTTTCCGATTTAAAATGTAAGCTCTCACCTTATGGCAGTAAAATTCCCCCCTGGATTTATGGCATGCTCTTTTAATGTTATTATCTGGAACTCCAATATATCTGATCATTATTTTCTGTCTCATGCCAAAAACATAAATAAGTCAATCCAGGCAACTAAGATTCCACCAAGTTTGAAAATATCTCGTGGTTTAGCTCATGTTCACAGTTACTGATATAAAGGGAGAAATTCCAGCACATCTGTTGTCTGTTCTCTTCGAAACATATGACTTTGAATCGCTGCCCATCTGTGCCAGGACCGTCTGCTCGCTCGGCGGGTTGCTACATCCCGCCGCCATTTTTAATGCCAGCCCAACCAGCTGAAGGTTCGCTCCTGCGTGTGGCCGTTCGTCAAAGGGGTCTCGCCTGGAGCACCCGGCGGCGGCGAGCCGCAGGTGAGCGAGGACTGCGGTTATAGAACTCTGTGGGAAGAGGCGGATCGTTGGCAGGTCCGGCCACAAATGGAAGGGTGCAATGCTGGGAAATTATCAGCTGTGGTGGCCTGCGCCATAATCTGTGCCACCTTTTAACACTCACAGAGGAACAAAGGAACAAATCAAAAGCATAAACTATTCATAAACGTCTCTGTAACTGTGAACTGGTCTCGCAGATCCGTTATCTTTGAAAAGAGCGATCCATCTGCATAAAGTGCAGCTTTGAGTCGAAAAGTTGCTGGTTTGCATTTAATGGTTTCTTACCGTCTCTCCCTCTTGCCCTGCTGTTCCGTTCATAGGTGGGGTCACCTCCACTTCCACGCTGGCGCTGTTTGGAAGATTCTTTTCTGCGGAAACACACATGGATAACCAATGATCATTGAGTTCTTTGGAAAAATAGAAGCTCACGCTAAAAATGTGGATGAAGTAATGTTATATTGTTTTTCCTAACTTTTCACCTGTTCATTCAGCCAACACCTGACACTTTTTTTTTTTTTAAAGTATGACTAATTTTCCCCAAAATACAGGATACAAGCAAAGGTCTGTGCTATTAAACTAGACTCATAGGCCTAAAGAAAATTAAACCATTGATTGTGGTTTAATTAATTTAATATTAGGTCATGAATTCAAATGTTATTTACTTTGTAAATTGGTGTTAAAGTTTTTGTTGTTTAACTCATAAGTTGGTAAATATTTAGTTTATTATTTATGCATTAATTTACTATTTTACAGTTTACTTCATTAGATTTTTATGTGATAGAAAACAGAGTTTTCCGGGGGGGTTGTTGTTGTTTACAGCTAGTAATTTAAAAGTACATCTTTCTTTTCTATTCAACCATCAAAAACCCTGATATTTTAAACTGATATAACATTTATATTTAAATATAACATTTATTTTATGGACAGAAAATAATAGCTACAATCCCTCCCAAAATAAAAATTTTTATCTTCAACATTTCTCATCACCTCTGACCTCTCTAAGCAAACATGCGGCTTCGGTGTGGAAAAGCTTCACATTAGATAGGAAGGTTCATTTTGCAGATTCTGATTTCCAATTTCTTAACACCTTCACCTGCGCACATCAAACACCTCGGCTGAAATTTGTAACAGAAATAGCTTCAAAAAATAAACGTGGAAACTTAAATAGAAACCAAAATGCATAGACTTGGGTCCAGTCAAGTTGTCTCTCTGCGTGCTGACAGGCATGTGCAGGACTGCCACTACCTTCATTCCTTCTGCTTCGGCTCACAGGACTCCATTTCACTGGAGGATGGACTTGTGCCCTCGCTAAAATACAGAAAGCCTAAAGCCATGTAATCAGATGATAAAACTGTAATTGCTGTGGAAATTGCTTTAATCCAACTGTGGTTGTGACACAATTAGGATGAGTCTCAGATAGATAATGTGACTTAATATGACAATATCCCAGCACATGACCTCAACTATCCCCTCCCCCTCCCCCACGTATGTATTGTGATTTTGCAGAGCAAAATGAGATATGAAGGAACTGTTACTGCATTATGCACACCGCATTACCAGGTGATATTTCTGAGCTTGAACTTATCAAATCAGAGTCCTGACACTGCTCTTATGACCAACAGAGTTGCATTTTGATTAAGAGGATAATATGTTAATGCAGCGCTGTTAGCATACATTTATGTTTTTGATGTTGCTTTGATTTTCCTGCTCCGTCAACACCGAAGCCATGAAAGTGCCTCTGTCGGCCTGTATTTATTTTTTATTCTTTGGTTCGGTGCGCTTTGAGGGGTGTGGGGGGGGAAATAAAGCACACCCGAATTACTCTTGGCAGTGAGTGTGATTGATTTAAACACTGCTTGAAGACAACACTTGCGATCAATTTGGCTGTCCTTGGTAATGTCATGGTTGTTTAACGTCGGCTGTGATCTCATTAATCATTTCAGTGGGGAAATCTTAGCAAAGTTTTTATAAAGTCGGGTAAAGTTTCAGCAAGAACATGCACATTTTTGTAAAGGGTAGAGTAAACTAATAATAAACTAGCATCTATATAGCCTTTTCGTTGACAAAATGTCTCACAATAATAGACTGAAATGAGAATGCATTAATAGTTATTTTGAAAGCATTATCAAGGTTCATTGAGGCCCAGCACTTATGATTATATCTGGGGGGTTTGAGGGTGAAAATTATGAAATACCAAAAGCTGGAATGTTCTGATTCTTTTCATCTGCATGAAAGTGGAAAGATGGAAATTTGTTCTGGGTACGTTCACCGACAGGAAGCCCAGGAATACAAATGGGGTGACCAGGACCTTGACACACTGGATTATATTTGAATGTGTCTTGATTGTGACAAACTTGCAAAATCTAATTTCATTGTGTGAGCAATCACAACCCTTTAATAATTGGTAACCTGACCATCTTACAAAAATATTACTGCCACAGGTCGCTGTAAAAATTACATTTTACATTTTTGTTTAAATCTGCACAGTTATATGGTACATTTCCCTATACATAGGAGGTTTCCTCACTTCTGCCATCAGTTATTTTCCAGCAGATCCATGAGCGTGCCAACCAGAGAACAGCCGAACTGGGAGGTGAATACCGGCTGTCCCACGAAAAGCTTTACAATAATTAACTGGAGAGCGACAGGCCTGGTGCGGACATGATGGGGTTTCATCTTGCTGCATGACCAGTCCTGATTTTAATTCTCTGATTAATCTGCACTACTCGAACTTTCACATAAATCGGGAGTAATAGGAAATGAATTACATTTTACTGCACCCCTGAGCACATTTTCATAACCCCGCAATGACAATCTATGTAGTGGCTGAGTTTTAATCCTTTGTGGTTTGTGTTTGTTTTAAAGGTTGCACTTAAAAAAGAGAGCGGATGAGCCATCTTAAGCGTAGGTCACAAGAACTCAAATTAAGGTTCTCCAAATTAGGTAAAGAAAGTAAGTTTGAGAAATTTCATTCAGTTACTTGTGACCTATTAGCACAAATACTGTTAGGTTGCTGCATTGTCTTTTTTCAGTGTATTAAAGTCACTTTCAGGCATGAAACACCAGCGGTATTTTGAAGAAATGCCTCATGTAGACCGGTAGTCCCAAAACGTTTTAAATTCCAACCTACAAAGCAACAGTGGTTTGACTTCAACAATTGGTTTAATATACCAGCAAGTAGGGTGATTCAGTAACAATAAAATCTGTAAATGGGATTTTTAGTGGATTGGGTATAGCTAGTTCCAGCTTCACGTTCGCTCGCTTTACTCATTGGAGCTCTGAATCACCGAGTGACATCCTCAGAAGGACAGCGAGTTAATGTGTGTTCTCGCAACAGCCGAGGTTTTTACCTGCACGGCTTGCTACTCCATTGGCCTTCTCGCTGTCCTCCACTTGGCATTTCTTTTTAGCGATCTTGTGAAGGATAGATGCCTTCTCACGAAATTTACCTGTGTGCACAAAAACAGAAGAGGAGACTTACTCAGAGGAGATTAAATTTAAAGCAACGAATCTTCAAATGTGCTTAGTTTCGCTCCTCCGCTGTCAACTTTAACCTGTTGTAGGTCACATTCAGGAAACACAGAACAAACAGGTAAACAGGGCTATTGTGATGTTCGAACGATATGGAGTCAGTATGAGGCGGAGTATCATATATAGTTGATATTTTCAATGTCTTGATCCCAGACGGAGGCCGAGAGAGAAATCCCTCTTCTGGAGGTCAGACTCATTTAGTCCTTATCAGTTTTTGGAAAGAGGAAACAAAGCAACATGGACATCCTGTTTCATTCCCAACAAAAACAGAACACACTACAGACACCCTAAAGAAACCTGAGTGGAATCAAAATTTGCGGAGCATGTTTCTGACAATAAATTGAATTTTTAAAGTTGTGTGCTTAGCAAGAGAAGGACGTTTTTAAATAAGCAAATCTACAAGTAAACATTCGTGTGCTTTCATGCATACGTTTAGCTGGATATCTGCATATCAGACCCTGCATGTCTGTTCTCCCCACGCCTGATTTCCACCACTGAAATCAATGCAAAAGATTTTTTATTTATTTTATTTCAGACAGCACGGCTGATTTGTAAGTGCTCGACACAGTAAGGCATCAATATGTACTCCACCCAGCCATGTCGACACTGTCTGTGACCTTCAGGCAAAATCATTAATAACCCCAAGTTGCTGGCTGCTCCTCTGCTCCCATTTCCTCTCTCTCACTCCTCGTCTCTGCATCGCTTCTCTTCCTCGTCACTCATCCATCTTTCTCTCACCTCGTCTGTCGTTGTTTGGCAAAGCACGATCCCCTCCCAACCTCCCCATGCCAAAACAGCAACACGAGCACACACAGCACGCACCACATTTTCACAAGACGCCGTCACATGTTTGAAAGCCCAGACATCACTCACCTTAGGCGGTTATTCTCAGTTGCTTTTGTGTTTGACAGCGAGTGTGAATTTGTGTAAAATGTGAGTGAGAAATCATCGTCGAGTCGTGTTTTTGGCCAGAAAAACACTCAAGAATCGAACCAAATGTATGATCAGTAGACTAATTTTAATCTGAGCAAATTCAAAATGCAATTTTCATCAGATGATTTTGGGGGGAGGGAGGCGTCCCAACCAATCTGAGAAAAACAAAATGCCTCCAGATTTAAAAACTTGTTGTGCCGTACATGGCTGAGGCAAATACCATCAGGAGTTGCAGAGGAGTCTTTGACATCTTCTTTGCATAATTGTTTGAAATCAGTGAAATTGCATGGTTTCTGAAGCATTAATGGCATCACACAGCATATATGTCAGAGTCCAGTTCAGAGTTTACTTAGGTAATAAAAAAAAATATGGTTTGTGCTAAAGTCTTATGACTGTTAAACTTTGGTTTTTAAGGTTAGTAACTGTCTGAACTTAGGGTTTATGTCACGTATTTATTTGAATTATTCTGCGCAAAATATAGACGTCTCTTGAAGTCCCACTTATAAGGTCAACTGTCCAAGTTTACATCTTAAGCTGTAAGTTTCAAACAGAAGTCCAATCTTACAGCAGCCTGTTGAGAAGCTATTTTCTTTAGCTTGTCTTGCAAATATTAATGAATAAAAAATTTCCTTGGGTATAAAAGAACTCTGAGTCAGTGCTGACTCTCTGGAAGAGCAGTTCTGACTGGACTGGATAAATGTTTGCCCAGCACCTGCCCAAAACCTCCAAAAATACAGATTTTTGAGCCATTCAGAGGTGACTTGTTGTTTGCTTCTCAACATTGTTCTGCAGGATAACATGTACAAGTACATGTGAACTTAAAATTCACATGCTAAACAACAGAACTCCTTTCTACTAAGCACTGGCTCTACCGCCACCATGCGCAAAGGTATGCTGCTTTCAAAACGTTTTTTGCATTTATGCCAATAATGTGTCACACACCTTCCAAAGAGTTCATCAATTTGTTTGTTGGAAAAAAAAAAAGGTGAAATGATAAATGTTCTTCTAGGTCAACAGTAGTTTTTGTCTTGGAACTCTCCCACAGTGCTTAATAACAACTTTAGCTAATGCTAATATGCTAACACATCTCTCTTATTAAGGATGCCATTTTTTAAATGTCCTGCTGAGTGAATATGAAGGGCATGTCTGTAAAGTAGACGACTGAGGGTCTACCCATGGAGAAAGTGCAATTCATCATCCAGTTAGTATCTTTTTATTTCACTTGTGTTATGGAATCACAGACCATTTAGCAGTTTACCATTTCGCATAGATCATTTAGCTCTTCTCTAAGAGAAAATAAAATATGGAAAAAGGTTTATTGAGAGGTCGGCTTTTAACGATGTTGCAGATATATGAAGAAGATGTTCTCACAGGCAAACAGGGCTAGCTTGTTATTGATTACTTCAGCATAGAGGAAAAAACTTCAAAGACTTGCTTCAGTGTTTTTTTTTTTTTTTTTTATATTAATCAATTTTGCAAGAACTATTTACACTTTGCCAAAACTACAGACAGCGGCACTGTAATTTGTGGAATATTTAAGAATCTTTGAGAATAACCAAGCCCATTTCTTCCTGCCTGCCTGGCTGACACAGCCGCTCTGTTTCCCTGTCAGCTCCACTCGTTACGTAAGCGGCGGCGGGCGGATGAGTCACTCCGGTTTGCCAAATTCAGCAACGTACGTCTCAGGTGTGCGCACCCGCTGCTGGTGTAAGTGAACCCTCCAAGCGGGCGCTGAGGCGTGCATGATGTATTTCTCAGCAACGCAGATGGGTTACAGAAACAAAGAAACCGAGCAAGAGCAGTGGAGGAAAAAAAACCCCAGATCTTTTGTTTCTTGAAGTCTGAACATGAATGTGCATGTGTCCGCTTGACGTTTTAGCAGCCTGCGAAAAAGATATTTTAGTACATTCACAGAATTAAATTACGGATCCTTGCAAAAATATTCACAGCCTTTGATATTTTCCACATTTGTTTTTTACAGTTGCAACTATAAACTTTAATTTATTTTATTATACTTTTGTTTGACCAACGTAAAGTATCGCATAATTACAAAATAAATAATTATGGCTATTTCTACATTTTATGGTAAAATATAAAAGGTGTCATGTTTTTTTATTTTTTTATTCAGCCCTATTATTCTGTTAGTCCTAAATGAAGTCCAACACAACCAATTCAATTGATACATTACATCTTCAATATTAATATTACAGTGCCTCTGTTTGTAATTCAATTTTACTATAAATTGAGCTCTTCTGTGAAAGCCTGGGGAGGTTTGTTAGCGTGAGCAAACAGTATCGCTTAGGTGAAGGAACACTGCAGTGAAGTCAGGAAAAATGTAGAGAAATCTGAAGCAGAGTTAAATTAGATTACTGTTATAAACTGAGAGGCCGAATTAATCAGGAATACCAAGAGAGGTAGAGTAACTCTGGTGGAGCTAAAGAGATCCTGGGAAAATTCTGACCAAATGACTGTTTGTCCTGTACAGCTCAAATCTGCATAAAGAGCTAAAAGAAAACTATTAAAAGTCTAAAAATCTGACACAAGACCTCCAGGGCACATTCGTCAAACTCAGCCTGCTGTCGCTTTTAACAGATTTCATCTGTATACCGGCAAATTTAATCAATGTGAAAAGACCTTAAATGTTACCTAAGGTCTTGAATCCTAATGTCAAGAATTCACTGAATGTAGAGAAATATATTTATTAATATTTTTTAAATTTCTTAATGGGTTTTGTCTGCTTTGTTCTTCCACAACCAGACCTTTGAGAACATCTATGATCTAGATGTGGCCTGAAATGAAAACGAGTTTGACACCCATGCTCGAGGGGACACAACAAAAATGTGCCAGTGTGTCAGAGGAGAGTTACTGAAAATGTAACTTTTAGGTTTAGCTGAAAAGTAATACTGCACATTACTGTGTGTTAATGTGTTAGAATGACTTGGTCAAAGTCCACACTTAAATCCAACTGAGAATTTGTGGCAAGACCTGAAATGTGATGTTCACATATAATCGTCATTTAGCCTGATTGAATTTGAGGTATTTTACAAAGAATGGACAAACATCTCACTCTACAAGAAAAGATTATAGCTTTATTTGCATTGAAATGATGGTCTACTATGTATAGAGCTGCAAGAGAATTCCACTAGGAAGAATAAATGTCTTTGTTGGTTTGTCCAATAAAATCCTAATGAATTACAATAAAATCTGTGGTTGTGACACGGCAAAATGTAAATGAATACATTTGAAAAGCACTGTGAGAAACATAGGGCTCTTTGGTTTTAAAAATAAAACAACAACACCTCACAGGAAAACACATAATTATTTTGATAGAGACGACAAAACTTGAAATAAAGAAAAGAAGCGAACTTAAAATGAAAATTTAAAAAATGGCATGGGCACCATGATTTGCACTTACGTCAGTGAAATCTCAGAGATTGTTGTCAAACTGAAAAACAAAACTATGCAAAAAAAAAGTGTGTCACGAGCAAGAACACAAAAAGAGGGCGGAAGCAAAGTGCTGATTCGTCATGAGAAGATGAGGAGGAGAGGGACAAAACCAAGAGGGGATGACGACAGCAGAATTACACAAGGAAAATAGTGAAAACTTTTGGGCTTACCTTCCTCAGTCATTGAGTGATAATATTTTAGTTTCCCATAAGTCCCAAGCTCTACAACATCACAGCAAAAGACACAGGGTAAGGCAACGGACACACAAAGAAAAGGGAAATAGTGAACATGACAGAACAGCACAGGTCCGCTTGGCTCAACGAAGATCACGTACTGTGCAAAACACTCACACAAGACACAAGACGTGACAAACAGAAAGAAGAAAAATCTCTCTGAGTCATCGCTGCATAAGTGCAAAACAAAGATTGAATTGCATATAAAATACTCTGGAACCTCACAGTGACTCGGACAGAAGGAGAGCCTCCCGGTGGCAGAGTGTATTTAGATACAAAGTGTGTAACAAAAAAAAGAGTGGGATGAAATTATGACACTTATAATAGTAAAATAAAAACAAACAGACTGAACGAGGATGTAAACTATAACGGGTCAACATGCAACAACAACAACAACAAAAAAAGATGAGTCCTCCTCTCCTCTGTAAGCGACCCTTTTTCCAAATAAAACCTCGTGAGTCAGCATTTTATTTCAACAATGAAACCACAATGGCTAATTTGATTCCCTTACTGAAGCAGTTCTCCGTGCCACAGGGACCAGGACGGTCAGCACATCTGCATGATGAATTAGCCAGGAACACAAATCTGCCGCAACAGCTGAAAGTGAAGCAGGAGAACACAGGCTCCTGCCTCCCACGTTACTCTTTGCCTCAGAAATAAAAGAAAGAAAAAACCATCTCACAGCTTGGAGCTGTTCTGTTCCAACTATAAATATGTTCACTTGTCTCCCAGCAGAGCGTTTTGGGTTGTGTGCTCATTTGATGATACACACAAGAATAAACTACTGCCTGAGTACATCTGTTTGGACAGAAAATCATTTAATAGACAGCAAGCCAGCGGTATGTACAGTGCAGAGTCGTAAAACAGATTCCATCGCTACCAGCTGGTGCTCGTGACTGCAAAGGTGCTGAATATAAATAAAAGAAAAGCTAAGGAGCATATAGAACCTGTCAGACCGATAAACTGAGTTTAAAACACTTTTTGCTTCACTGTTTTACTTACCACTGAGCAGAAAGTACAATCTAAAACAGAGTCTAGCTGTAGCCTGTGTTTAGTCCTGAACTGCCTGTTAAATTTAGACCACAAGGACGTTACTGAGAATATGATGACTAAACATATTCCTTGTAAATGGCCATGTACTTTGCAAGCAAATAAATATACAATATAGAACTGCAAAAAAAGAGACATGCATTGCCAAAAAAAATGTGTGCGACCCTTACAGATTTCTCATTATTTTGCATATTGGTCACATTAAAGTTCATCAAGCAAGTTCTACTACCAGACAAAGATAACCATTGTAAATATGAAATGGAGAACATCGTTTTTTAAACCTACCTCCGTTGGTAAAGTCGTGAATTACCAACATTTTTGCTTCATTGGCTATACCCGATTACTACCTCAAAGAAAAACTTAAGAAATACCTTAAATAGAACCTGACTGACAACATGAAGTAGGCCGAAAATCTCAAAAAGCAACACGATTCTCTGAATTTCAAAAAGAATGCAAGATCAGAAAAAAGCCATTTATTTATTAATCTGGAAAGATTTACAAAGTCATTTTTTATGGTTTTGGGACTTCAGCAAATCACAGAGTCATCCTTTACCTACGAATGGAGAAAGCATGAAACAGTGGTTAATTGTCAAAGAAGGTGCTTGTCCACCAAAACCACTTTACGGGAGCAATGGAGATTCATGCAGGATGTCACAGAAGAACCCAGAACTGCGTTCAATGCAACACAGGTAAAGGACAGTGTTCAAGATTCTACAGACGAAGCAAAATGGACAAAAACCACTGCTGGTCACGAAGAACACAGAGGCCAGTGTCACATTTCCAAAATATCATCTTAATTATCCTAGCTTTTTCTAGGATAATGTTCTGTGGACATTCAAGACAAAAGCAGAAATTTGTGGAAAGTGTGCAGCTTGTTCCATTTACAGTAAAATTAACCAGTCATACAAGAGTAGGGATTTTACATCTACCGTCAAAAATTGAAGTGACAGACTGATTGTTTTAGACTGATTTGCTTTGTCTGGCCTTGAATAACAAACAAAAAATAAAACAATAAGTTCTGCTCTCCATTGGAAACCTCTTAATCGCCAACCATCTTAGGCTGATGCAATGATCCTTAAGCACACCATCAGCTCCTCTGAAAGATTCAAAAACACAGCATCACACACTGACTTAAACATTTGTTTTCCTGGTTGTAAAGTTTCTAGAATTTATTTTCACAAGAAAAACCCTATTCATTTCTCATTATTAACCACAACTGAGTGAGAATCAATCGTTGTTGATTTGCTAACATAAGTAAGGATTTGTTTGACAGCTGCCACTTGATTGAATGTAACTCAGAAGAAGGTACGGCTCTTCTTTTTGAACCATGAAAGAAAGTGACCAGTCAGAAAGTCCATATACTTTGCTAAGGACATTTTCACACAATAACACAATTACAAGAAAAGTATCCAAAGGTGTCAGGGGATGGAAGAACATCCAAATTATTACCCTCACAAAAAGGAAAACGATATGGGAACCATCAACGCTCAACCAACAACTGCAAACTGCTAGACCCGGTTTCACAGCAGAAACTTTCAAGCGTGGCTAAAATTTGCAGAACCCCAAATTAATAAGCTTTAACTTTTGCTAGTGTTTCTTGTGGATTCATATGTGCTAGATATTATTTATGTTATTCCTGTGTTCACGGTGTTCTCCATGTGTCATTTTTATTGCTCTGCCTCCCTCATTTCTCAGCCACCTGATTCCCTCCCAGCTGCAACCCTTCAATAATCTCTCACTTGTTTTCTTTCCAGCAATCCTTCTCCCTGCGACATAAGACTCCTGGTTTCATCAGTTCTATATTAGGATTTTCTTTTGCTTTTTGATGACAAAGACTAACCTTTTTTTTCTCCCCTAAATTAACAAGAAGTATATTTGAAGGATTCAATGAGAAGTTTTCAAGCCTAAGAATATTGTAACCGATGTTTAACATGGTGATGGTGGCTTCATGATGTTAGGCCAGCATCTGGTTCAAAGTACAAAGCTGATGGGAGAATAAGGAAAACTATGACCAACGTTTTCATCGTCATCTCAAAATCTGAGTTCGATTGATTAAATGTCTGTTGTAGCAAACAAAAATTACAAATGATTTTAGAGAGGATAAAGCTGGCTACCACTAAATTTCTGAAATTACCTTTCCAAAGCCCTACCTTCATCCATAATACAATTTACAAACAATGGTAAAACCTGGGTCCAGGAAACCAAGTGAACTTTACTCAACAATATATCAAGAAGTACGCCACAAGCTTCCTGATGTCTACAAAAGAAAAAACTTGAGGTCAAAGTGCAACTTCACAAAGAACATTTAATCACGTTTCAGTTTGGGCGCACGTATATATGCAGTGAATGTAAACGTAGGTAGAAATAACTAAAAAGTATGTATTATCCCATTAAAGACTTCATCTAAATATCAAATGTCTTTGAAAATAAAATAAAAAAATGGGCAGAAAGCAGGAAAAATCTTATAAAGCCTTCCCAAATCGAACCAAACTGATATAATAATGAGAAAAACCTTTAGAAATAGAAGATGTACCCACTGCCCTAAATATTATAATAATCAGCTTTTAAAAGAACTGTGCACTCAAAATGTCCTAAAGTTAATAAGTATTTAGAGAACAAATTTCATAAACCCCATCAACAACATTTAATGGATTTTAGTATTGAGTAGAGAGGATGACAATCTGACATGAATATTGTAGACTTTGTTTTTTTTCAGGAAAAAATTCACAAGCCTGTAGGTAGCAGTCCACCTATTCCTGGTTGAAAACCAATAAGTTATGAGGCTGATTGGTTTCTGACAGATTCTCACTATCTATTAAAAACCAATCAGTCTCATGACCTTGAAATCATTTAACTTAATCTTCCTACACAAGATTGTCATTGCAAAAAGACTAAATTTCTTCATGTGCAGATAATTTCATACATAGAAAAGTGTTGCAGCAAGAACTTAACACTGATATTTATCGTATTGCGCGTGCAGCCGCTCTGCTCTAGTGATGAATTATAGTGAAAATCTCATGCTGCATAGAAGACTTGGCAGTTCTGAAAAATCAGTCTAATGAGATGAAAATGTGTCTCACTGCAACATGCCTCGCTCTTCTGCTACACTTCCAGAAAAGTGCTTGAATCTCGTTTGATTAGATGATTTCTATTTAAATTCACAGCGAAGCAATTCTGTAACTGAGCCCAATTAATTCAAAGCAAAATTACTGCCTTCACACAGCGGCGTGTTCATCTTCTGCAAGTGTGGAAAGACAGCCAGGTTTGTTGTTGTTTACAAACCAAACTCTTGTCCTTGTGCCTCGACCTCCAAACCGCGGGTGAGCCAAGCGTGAGAGTGAGTGTGTGTTCGTGTCCAGCTTGTGTGCTGGGAGCTGGAGAGTCAGGGGATTCACAGTCTGTGCAAAAGCAAAAAGGCTTTTAACATTGATTATATCACCCAAGCGGTCTGTGCTGGCTGCAAGGTCTAGCATGTGTGAGTATGTGGTTTGATATCAAGAACGATGGATTGACGGATGATGCGACGGCTGGCTGAGCCCAATTGCATAACACACTGGAAATGTGATTAGTTATCAACTTTACATGAAGCGGAGCAAAACTTCAAAGCCCTTTTTGAATGATAGGATCCATAAGAAAGACATAAGTTATTTATCTAGAAAAGTGGAAAAGCTTTCAGGCAAAACACACATTTGCATTATTGCTGAGAGAAAACAGCTACCCAAGTTGAACTTTGAGCTTTTTCTTTTTTTTTAACACAATTAAAGCAATTCGAAATTCTGACAGAGGGTTAGGCCCAAAACACATCACCTGCATCCTAATTGTCAACACACCACCAGGCAGAGTGAGTATTCACATGAGAGTATGTACTGGAAATCCCAGTAATGTAAACAGAAAGTGGTCTGATAGTAAACACAAAGCTGAGCAAGAACATGGTTTCACTCTTTCATTTTTGCTGCATTTTTGAGCTCCAACCATTGGTAAGTACGCTACTTTTTTTTTTTTGTTTTTGCAATATTTTACCCCAAAGCGGATGTGTTCTACTTTGTCACTTGATAGCTCCGGACAAAATATACCTCAGATCCTTAAGATTGCAAACGAGCACAAATTACAAAATTGATCTGAGTTTCGTGCCTATTGTAAGGCACAAACCCACCCTGGAATGGGAAGGTTCGCTATGTCACGACTAATTCGGCAAAAGTGTTTCCATCTCCCCCAAGTGCATTAACTCTTTATCAGAGAAACTAAAACCTCCTTAAATGAGTGTAAAAACGTCTTCAGCTGCTTTTGCTCTCCATTTGTTGACTTCTCACATTTTTAAGCACAGTCGGCTGTCAAGGTCAGATACAAGGATTGGGGAAAAAATGCATAAAAAAGTAGCAAGAATCCAAAGAAAACTAATAATAAAATACCTTCAGGAGACTTCTTCAACAACTGACGAAGAATATTTTTAAAAAAAGAGTGGTTTAAAACCTATGCACTGTACTTTACAGACTGCACTAATTGTAGAATATCTAAGTCCTACCTGGACAGATCTACCATCAATGTGATGTTATACTATGTTCTCTACTGCTATTAACCATGGAAGAGTTGTGTTGCGTTAATACAACATTAAAGTAAAAAAAAAAAAAAAGTCAATGTGTTATATTTGTAGAAATGGAAAATGCATTTCCATTGCCCAGGGGGTCAGTGTCAGTGAGTGCAATATTGAACTGCGTGATCAATGTGGCCCTGGGTCACCAATCGCACACAACTGCTGGTGTGTGAAGCGTTACCTCCTCTCTATTTATGGTTGCAAAATTGAAGAGAAAATTATTATTTTCTCAATATTATTTGTGTGTATGAATGCACAAATGAAGAGCTAATTGGATGTCCTTCGATTAGCATCTAAGGTTTCCAAGGAAACGGAAAGCTATGCCCTCTTTCGTGCCACCAGCTTACTCTGTAAGCAGTTTGTCTGCCAATAAGTGTGCATCATGGTTTACACAGACGACCTTCTCTGGTCTCTACTCGGACCACCGATGAGCTTGGTGCGACCTGCACTCGATAAAAATTTTTTAAAAAAGACCTGACATCAACAAATTTGCGCAAGGTCACTGTGGCAGGGTGAGTAATCTTTCTCTGTCTCAGTGAGATAGCAATCAACCGAAGAGTGACTGAACAGTCTGAGCCACAGTAATAATGCTTCACACACAACAGGGCTGTGAGTTGGTGGATATTTAATTTAAACAGCAAGTTAAATGGCTTTTTTTTTTTTCTTTCTATCTTTAAAACATGCATTTAGTTTCATTTGCAGTTCTGGCCAGAAGTTAACCTGTAGTCAGGATGGACAAGCTGACTGTGTTAGTTAATTTGGAGCTTTTAATGGTTCGTTTTAATCTTTCTTTTTCTATGCAATGATTATACAACTTCAATGATTTTTAGAAAACCAGTAAAGTGGGTGAAGAAGCTTAAATTTGTGGTGAAAGTTCTCCGAATGCGGTCAGAACTGAACATACGGGGCTTGGTTTTGGACTGTTGCTACTATATTTAACCAGAGCGATAAAGTATTGTTTTCACAACAGAGAGCAGCTGACTACCATCAAAAAATTCAAATAATACATGAACTATGTATTATTCTGGATCACCATCATTCTGGCAAAAGAACTAAATATATAACTTAAAAGGCACATCACTATACCACAATATGAAAGCGTCTTCTTGTGTATCTGCTCCACCTTGAATCCTTACATCCTCCTCCCATTTCACTTCCAGTTATCCTTTCAGGCCGTCCAGCATATATAAAACACCCCACCTAAACTCCACCCAAATATAATCAAAGTCAACTTATTTCAATTCCAGCTTACCTTTACTATTAGGTATGATCCACAACATCAAACATGACCTTAATAACTATAATGAGCATATGTCAACCTGTGTGATAAATCTTAGTGAAGAGCTTAAAGCAAATTCAGGAATGCCGCCTGAATCCTGAGTGGGGTTAAGAGTCTCGTCTCAGACGGTCGACTGAGCTCCACCCCTCCCCGCTCACTCCCAATATCTCTGTGCCGTTCAATATTTAATGGCGTTTCTGAGTGATTTTGTTTGTAGCTGCATATGGATGGAAGAACTTCATATTAGAGCCTGAAACAAACTGTCCCAGTCCATCGCTATGTTTTTTTTTTTTTTTTTCTTCCTCCAAGTAGATCTCAAGTTTGTCACAACACTAAAATACATTTGAATTCAGAGGAGCACAAGACAAACAGATGGGCAAAGAATTTGATGCTGGGTAAACAGAAACTGTCAGGATCAGGTGAATGTGAGTAAATAACAGTTCAATTAAAAAAAAAAAGTTCTGATGACAAGGATTCAAGAAAAATTGCATGTGTTCATAAACTCATGGCAAAATAAAGGAACCGACACGCCAACTTCTTCAAACTGGGGTTCCACACAGAAAACATTGACGAAAAGCTAAAGCATTCGCGAATTTAAAAGAGGAGAGAGAGGATCTGGAACGATGGGGAGAGGGGAAAAAAACAATGCAGAAATGATCACAGAGGGGGTTTCCAAGCAGAAAGCATCCACAGAAGAGAATGGCATATTTAAGGGAGAGAGCTGACATACACCACAGAGGCGGTAAGGACATGTATACATAAGAGAGCACGTCGGATAAGAGCTGCTTCCCAGATGTTGGAATGAAAACAAACATATCTGCTGTTGGCATATGCGAGGGGTAGGAAGAGAGGAGGAAGAGGAGAGGACGGGGAAGAAGGGACACAGAAATTAGAGGAGTAACTCACCAGAGTCAGCAAATTCTGAGGGGACAGTAAAAGAAAGAGAAATAAGAAGAAAACAGAAAATGAGACATGATAATTCCAGGTGATCTTCAGTGAGAAAGCGAGAACTGAATAATTGTCGGGCAATATTTCAAGAGGAGAAATATTGTAAAAGGGTCAACAAACCATTTTTTATGTTAGTAGTTTGATGAAATGATGCAAACATAGAGAAATAATTCTTACATCTGGGCATAGAAAGTTAAATTAGAAGTAAGGAACCACTCTTTTTGATGTCTTACAAAATATAAAGTATGTCAAGGTGCATCACCATAAATTACATTATTATTATAAAGGTGAACTTGTCGTAGTGATTCAGCTCAAAAAGTGAAACACCTACCCTGTACACTTATTACACACTGTGTGGTATATTTTCAGTGTTTGTGATGTTAATTGTAATTACTTATATTTACGACAAACCAACATTTCGTGTCTAGTAAAATAAGAATATGACAATATGATCAGTATCAAAATAAAGCTAATCTTTAGAGGGAAGGCTGCAGCTACCCAGTTACTTTAAATTCTTATTTGGTCCACATTTTTTATTTCCACTCAACTTTCCATAAACATTCAGGGCAGGGGTCTAAAAACTGTTGTTATTGGTGTTGTGAGACCATGCCTGGTCATAACTGTAAAATTGAGTTCATGTAAGCTATAATCACCAAAGTTATTAGAAATAAATACTTGAAACATGGACAAAAATGTTATAAATGTATAGTTCCTGTGTTTCACTTGCTGATTTGAATTCCTGAAACTAATTAACCTTTCAGTGAACTAAAAAATAAAAAACGTGATATCCCTTGTATGCTGAATTGCAGTGAGACACGTCCTGGTTTTTCTTTTTCCTACTTTGAACATCAAAAAATTCTCAAAAAACACACAAACATTCAAACTTTGGACGGAATTACAAGTAATAAAATGTCTTACAAACACAGACCCACCCAGACACACACACTTTTGCCATCTGCTTATCCCAAACATGCCTTCACCTGCATAACAAACTGAACTGTTACTTCAGCTGTTTCAACCATTTTTATTTTTATTTATTTATTTTTTTTTTACCATTGGTTCATTTAAATGCTCTGCTTATGTTTGAAATTATGATTTGGTACTGTTCAGTAGCATAACCACACCGCTTGATGCACTAGATATAGCCTTTCAGCATGTGTGATAATGAAAATGTTTTATTTCTAGAGCAATCTTTTAATTTGCAAGGACCTGAATGTACAGATGTATACATGAAATATTCACAGCAAAAAATGGATTATTCAGAATAAAAGTACATTACTTTTATTATTAAAGCAAATAATAATAAAAGTACATTTCAGTCATTAAGAACAATAAAACCAAAGTGTGCCCATTCGTACAATAAGATAAGGCAAACTGGCAAGTAATCAGAGTCCCTTTAAGTTAACCTCTGTCAGCTTTCTGAAGCTCTGTTTGAGCTTTTCTTTAAAGCATTTTCACTCATTTTCTAACCAGTCTTTATACTTGGCTGACAAAATGTACTGTATAATAAGTGTTAAAATTTTTTTAAGAGTTAATAGATCAGACAAAAGTGAATATAACAAACAAAATCTGTTCAGGTACCAAACATAAAACAAGTGAAAACGCAGCCAAGAAAAAACTTTTTCTAAAAAATAAATGCTAGAAATCCTTAAAATCTGCTGTTCAGAGCCATTTTACGAGGACCCAAGAAGTCTGGATTTTTATATATAATATGAATATGAAAAAAGGAGGGATTCAAGACTTTTGCACAGTATTGCATGTTGTATTAAATGTGCGGCTTTCATTCCTCTAAGAAAGAAAAAAATATGCCAGATACACACTGGCCACATAACTTCGGCTCCAGAGCCCAGACCCACTGGTGTCAGCAGAAGGTAAAGGACTGAGAAATGAAGAACCAGAGTGGTAAAATCATGAAAGACAAAACTGCACACGGTCACTCACGCGCACACACATATATGCATGCAACAAATTATGCTAACTAACCCCTCTCTAAAAATCTAACAAGAGGAAAAGCATTTCCGAGAACTGGAGAAACAACCTCAGACGTTTGTTCAGCGTGGAGGCACAGACAGCTTATTTTGAGAGAGGCCTATAAAAAATGAATGGATGGAGTCCTGCTAGCTCTCTGCAGCCCTGATGAACTGCTCTTAAGGGCCGAGAACAGACAAGGACAAGTAGCATGGTCTCCATCTTTGATGAATACACTTGTTTATGGGTCTTCATGCTGTGAACTCATCAGCAAAATTCTCTTTTACTTTGTGAAAATCGGTAAAATGTGCCACCATCAATACAACAAATGCCCCAAATGTTCTCTGCACACTTTACAAAGTGAATTTTAAAGCAGCATACTTACGTAAAAGACTGATAGCATTTTTATAAGTCCTCTGGAGTATGAGAAATCTTCCCAAAGTACTACATGGAAATATCTAATTAATACATCCAAGTGAGCCGAAGCCTTAGGTGTTGCTTTTGTTCTTTTGAGTAATTTATTCATTGTGCACGTCGTGTCACACTGTACTTGCTGTTTCAGTGCATTCAATTCCAGTCATTTGTTTGGCAAAAGACCCGTCAGTCAAGTCGGGAAGGATTTGTTCTGCATTCATACTGAATCTGCTATTAAAAGTCTTTAGTTATTCATCAGCTCACAGGCACTTAATTTAAAACCTGAATAGCGCAATGTTTAACAGGGACTGAAACCAAAAGCAGTTCACTTTCAATGATATAAACGCCGATGGAGATTGATTGTATATAAAAATCTGCACAAAGCATGCATAACGTTCTGCAAATATCCATAAGTGATATTTATTCATAATAATAAAAGAATAAATGTACAAGGGCACAGGTTGCCTTGTACAGTCCTAGCAGAGATGCATACAGATGCATGATTCAAAAGCCCATCTTTATTGTTTGTAAATCACTCAGAAGATGAGTCATGACATGTTTTGGATTTCCAAGAAGCAAAGTTTCTTGGAGTAAAGCTTAAGTGCCTTCTCACTACTCATTAAATATCTACTAATGTGATTCCATGCACCCATGGGAGAACCCTGCAGTCTAATGACTTTGGTTTATGACTGTTTTTGGAGTTTATCCAGTCAGGTATTATGTTATGCTGTCATATTAAGAACTGTAACCGTGCCACCAACATACAGTACCTTATAGTATGTGAACGTTTTCCAGTTTTATAATGTTACAACCACAAACCTATTTGTGTTCTTTTGGGATTTTCTGTGACAGAGTATAAATGTGCGGGGAAATAATACAAGGTTTGGAATTCTTTTATAAGTAAAACTGAAAATGGTTGTACATTTAATAGATTGTAAAACTATCTTTTGAAGCAGTCACAATCACAGGTATTTTGGTTTATGATTCCCCAGGTACGCCCATTTTTGCATTTCAAAATTGTTCAAGTTTCATCAAATTTATAGCATTTTTCATTTCACTCAAAAAAAAAAATTTTTTTAAAAGAACATCTTTTTCCGCCCCCAAATGTGGTTTGTTTCAAATTGCAGAAATCACATTTTTGAACATTTTCAACAAGTATTATAACATTTAAAAAATATATATAATATTTCTATGTATCATTTTCCTTCCACTTTATAAATATACACTACTTTGTATTAATCTACCCCATAAATCCTCCAAAGACACATAAGTCCAGGGTTCATCTAAGGCTATAAATGTTTTTGTATTGTGAACAGCAGGTCTCCAAGTCCCAGACTGTTTTAGAAGATACAAGCCTGCAGAATTTGTGCATACTGTCTGTTCTAAATAAAGATAATGTTTCTCATTTCACCCCTCATCGTTTCATGGTGGGATATGAATAAGATGACACAGCACCTCTACCAAAATATTAACATATTTATTCCCTCCCCCAGAGGTCTGACACTGCTGTTTTGCTGTTTCCTTAGCTGAGCTAATAGGCAATCATCTTGGATTAAAGGCAAATGATCTACCTACCACCTCAGCTGTGCTGTAGAACAAGTGTAATAAATCCCTCTTAACATACACAGCACAGGGTCTTCACTGGTCTTTTTTGAGGTTTGATGGATTTGCAGGAGGTTATTAAGGCTCTTGTAGAATTATGTCCAGTTGACAATTACTTAGTACAGTTGGTGCTGCTGTTTGTTGGCAGGATCGTGAGCTTAACTGTAGTCGTACAGAAAGGGCTTTACAACCCCGGACAACTCCAAACTCACACAGCTGAAAAGAGGATTACAGTGAAAGTTCAGTTTTTTTTTTTTGTTTGTTTGTTTGGTTTGTTTGTTTGTTGTTTTGGAGTGGGGTTCTGTGAAGTAGTTATTAGTATGTGCTACTTTACCCACAGCAGCAAAAGTGGTAGAAACCTGAATCTGGATCAGAATAAAGATGATCATACTAGAGTACAGCCAGTCGGATTATGAGCCCTGATAAGAGACTCATAAGCAAACAAGTTGTATTCTTAGTGCACCCTAGACAATCTCTCCAAGACTTTGCAGAGAAAATTTATATTCTGGTTGGTTTCTTATGTTACTTCAGACTCAGTGGTTGAGTCTGAAGAAACCTGACAGCTGTTATTACTGTGAGACATTCTTCTATTTCTTTAAGCTCAGTTTGTTATGACTTCTGTGCCCTGCAGGTAGGGTACAAAATACCAATAATTTCTCTACAAACCCCCACTTCAAACAGTTTATTGGAAGAAATTCCAAGAGAAAAGGTCAAGATTGATGACACATGCCAGGCTCCCTCAGTCTGACCATACAGATTCATATTATGTCTGTTCCTCACAGTTAGAATGTTTTGCTTCTGTTACACAAGTTACCTTACCTTCACTTAAAGGGTCCAGTGTGTGAATCATCAGTTGGAAAATGCTGTTTCTCATCAAACTGTTGTGCAGAGAAGCAGAGCTGCCTCCCCTTTGCAGGCGAGGCCTGGCCTACGAGAGAAGAGATGCATCGTCAGCCAAATATGCTGCTCCCAGTAATGAGCTCTTTCACTTTGAACTTTCATCTCCAAGTGAAAATCCCATCTGCAACACTGTATGATTTTTCTAAAAGCCTGAATTACAACGCTGAAGTTGCGGATCAGTAACTCTCGAACTGAATCATATTGTTCCAAGTAACAACCAAAAACTATTTTGGCATTTTGCTGGGATTTTGTTTGAAGGACCAACACAAAGTAATGAATAGTTGTGAAGTGGACAGAAAAGGATGCATATCTTGAATTGATGTGGAAAAAAAACCTGTTGCAATCACATCTGCAGATATTAGGGCTGTGCTTGTATAAACTTTGTATATTTAAATACTGCCCATTGTTCTTTGTAAAATAGCTCAAGTTGGATTGTCTTCAAGTTGGTTGAAGACAATCTTTCAATGGACCATTTTAACACGTGAATATGATTTGATTAAAGCTAAAATCTTTATTCATTGCTGCCCTATCTCTATTTTGCAGAAACTTTCATCTGTTTTCCAGATGAAAGTTCAGTCTTGGTCCTTATCTGATGCCTTTCTATCATTTTTCTTCCAGAATTGACCTGTATTTAGCTTTCCCAAAGGTTGATGCTGCCTCCTTTTTTTGAATGCAGGCACAACTTTGGTCTCATCTGATCAGAGAACCTTCTTCCACGTTTCTTATGTAGCTGTGACTAACTGCAAGAACACCTCATATTTGACAATTTACCAATCTTGCGGTTTTTCCCTGGTTAGGGTTTTGGGAGATATTCAAAGTTTTAGATATTTATATTTAATCTAACTTTATACCTCTCCACAACTTTCTCCCTGACCTGTCTGATGAGCTTTTTGTTTATGTGAGGATGTGGATTTTTGTGTGTGTTTTTGTTCATTTTGTCCTTGTGTTTTGTGTCCTCCCCCTGATTGATCCCAGCTGTTTCTCATTCCCCTGATTATCCCTGGTGTATTTAACCTCACCTGTGTCCCCTGATCCCCACTGGATCCTTGTTGTGGTTTGTCCTCCCTGCCATTGTCCAATCTGTGTCGAGTTACCTGTGCCTCCTGGTGTTTGTGGACTTCTTGACATCATTAATCTCATTTTTGCACCTAACCTTGGGCTTACCGCATCTTATCATCAGCACCAAACCTCCAATTCATTATAGTTTATGATGCTGTTTGTTTGCCAGTGTCATCTAACAAACCTCTGAGATCTTCACATAGCAGCTGGATTTGGAAAATTATGCATCATTTTCCCTCCACTTTACAATTAGATGATACTACTCTATTTTGTGCTGGTTTATTACAATAGCACCAAATAAACTACATTGAAGTGTATGGTTGCGTCAGCCAAAAATATGAGAAGGCTCAATTTTTATAAATGCTTTTGCTAGGACCTTTAAGTATTTGTTTGAAACCTTATTTATTTTAACTTAATAGCAAAGGATAATTGAAGAAATGCATTCTTTTGAAGTGCATTTTGTTCTAGTTACAAAATGGATTCAAGCCGCGGCATCATTTACTCATGAATGTGCTTCGACCTTGGAAAATGACTCGCTATAATCCTCTTTTCCATAAAACCCCTGTGTGTAACCTGAAACTAAGTTTAAAAAAATAAAAAATCATGAAGCACTACAGCTTCTTATAAGCATAAGCCCCTGCTGGTTGAGACAGGCATGCTGAGTTGGAGTGACAGTTCAGTTTCTTCCTCTGAACGAATCCTCGCCAAGGTCACCTCCAGCAGCTGAAGCTGAGCTAGGGAAGAAGGAAACAAATCAGGCTCCATCACAGGTGACAGCTGTTGGGAATGTGTCTGCCTTTGGGTGATCGCAGGTGACGCGTAGGCACCAGAGGTGTGAGGTGTTAATTCACAAGTCTGTATGGGTGTGAGCGGGAGGCGAGGGAGACAATGCTTGCCGGATGTGCGTCTTCTCTGCCGCTTGGCTTTATTTTCCTCCTCCTGCTCTCTGGATGGAAGCTCTTACACAAGCATTAAAACAGTCTGCAGACTGCAAGACACATGCTCCCTATTTAATTGCCTTTTGCATGCCGCGTGCAAAGGCAAACGGAGGGAAAAAGCAAAGGGCTTCAGAAAACAGACGGCGCTACTCCCCGCACACAGGGAGGCTCAGGCTTGGAAGTAGCAGTGTCCCATGTTTCGTTCACAGTGTGGCGGGAGAAGGAGTTACACAAAATTTACACTAGAGACATCAACACAGAGAAAGGGGACAAAGACGGAAGCGAGAAGGCAAAAAGTGTCCATCAGACGAGACCTACCGACAACTTGCCATCGTCGTCTGGCGCCCCGGGGCTCAACTTCTCATCCAACACAAAGAGAAGAGGAAGTAAAAGAGGGGGGGAAAGGAGAGAAAGAGAAAAGAGGACAAACATGTGAAGCATGCCACACACATAACCACACGGACCAGATGAAAAGACAGCAAAAGAGATAGACAATACCGCACTGCAACAGTGAAAACTGACTGTGATGTTAGTGGACGAGACTTTGAGGGACAGATTCCTCTACTGCCGCTGTGGCTGCATGTTGTGTTGGTCACAGGCTGGGCATGACCAGACTGCAAATTTCCTTGAAATTCCTTCAGAAATGTCACTTTAGGTTTTCGTTCACGTCACAGATGTCAGCTGTATTTCAATCATTTCTTAGACTAGATTCTGAAACTTATTTATTCATATTTTCTTCTAGTGAGAGAGTTTCTTTTAATCATTTCTGAACTTCTTTCACTTGTTTGGACTTTTTCCTAGTTTTTCATGGAAACATTTTATTCAGTTCACTCTAATCCATAACAAATTACTTAAAATGTTTCCTCTTAGTTTTCCAGCTTTGTAGGGATGGGAGCATGAGATGTAATCATGGTGGCTCACAGCTGTCAATTATGCCTTTGACATATTCAACGGGAACAGGATCCGTGACACACAAGCTGGGTGAAAACTTGTCATGCAGTGGTGACTGGACTTTTGCTGCTTGGTGAAGGCCATGCAGTGCCAAAGAAATCATTTTCCATTTATTTAGTCAAATGAATGAATTTATTTTAAAGATACCAACAAGATGATCCCCAAATAACTTGAACTTGGAAACTCTACATTTGCTCTTCTGCTTGTGCACACAGTTAGGACTTGAAATGTCTTCTTGTTTTTCAATTAAATTAAAGCATAAGGTATAAATATCAGATTGAAAACTAGCAAAAGAGAAACTAAACATATCTTGGTAACAGAGCACACAGGTGGAAAAAAAAAGATTATTCGTGGACTAGCAAGTCAAGTTTTTGTTATCATTGGAAGTGCCCTAAATCACTGCAGCCTCCACTGATTTTCCACAAGCAGACTTGTAAGTTTGCCCTGATGAACTGAGTATTCAGATAATGAAAGGCCCTGGTCAGGAGATGCAACTGAAAAACCAGTGGATACCTTGAAACCCACTCAGTTGCTTTTCAGAGAAAACTTCATGGAAAGACAGTCTTGGTACAAGCAATCCACCAATTGTACTATTAAAGCCCAGAAGTCAAAAATAAACTATTTGTCTCTAAAAGGCAACAAAGAGCCTTGGAGGAAATTGTCCTCAAGAACCTGAGTGTCTGTAAGGCTACAAAAAACTAAATCTAATCAGGTAATTCGATGAAAGGACATATTTGTTGGAGAATTCAGGATTTCAGCTTTCACTGGTCTTAGTTAAACTTTGCTTCCATGTGGCTAAAGATAATATACATATCTACTGCTGTGTGTTTACAAAAGATCATTGACATTAAAAATACAGCTTTGTGATTTCCAAAATTTCTAGAACGTGCGCTGAAAATAATTTAGCTGATTCTGCTTTGTGTGTATTTGGCCTGATGACATCACAAAAGGCACAGCAATCAGTATTTTAGAAATATTATATAACAGAAATTTTTGACATATTTCAAAGCTTTTTACTTGCATGAGCCTCAATTTTACTCTGACTATCGCTAAGAATTTATGAATGCTGCAAAAATTTGCAGTGTCCTGATATTTTTTTTTCTTACTACTTTCCTCAAAAATGATGACGATATAGGATGTACTGTAGGGCTACTTCTGTAAGGCACTTTAATGTGAGGCCAATCATCTTCCATGTGTGTTGGTTAGAACCTAAAAGCAAACAGTTTTCTGTTTCTGTCAAGACACAAAAAGCACCCATTCTGCTCGACTTCCTCTCAAGTTGTATTAAATCAACATGCTGTACTTTCTTTGCTCACTTAGTTTGGCAACCGAAGGAACAACTTGACAAGTTGCGCTTTCATCTCTTTGCAAGAAAGCAAAATTAGAGCATCGTGCCAGCTTTTAATGTGATAACTTTGTCACAGAGAATGTGCCACAACATGCTAAAGAGACTCTTGTCTTCTAACAATCCCTCCATTTTTTTCACCACCGTCATTCTCAGCACGGCTCCATTTTTTTTTTTTTTTCTTTTTGGCACATTCGAATGCTGCAGCAGTTTTATTTTTGAAACAAAACACGTTCTCCAACTGACTGACGGACTGACTGAAGTGCGTTCACTTCGTCTCCAAAAAAACCCAGGTGGGAAACAACAGTTGCCCAAGGCCCCTCCAACTCTAAACGCATAAAAAGGCTTTTGTTTGGATCCCGGAATATCAAGGCATTGTTTCCCTGCCTACGTGGTTTCAAAGAGGAACTTGCAGACTGTGGAGCCGCTGGTGTTCGCTGATAAGCCTCCCCGATGTCCAATGAAATTCAGAAACTAATCCAGTTTGATCGCAGTGTTTGAAAACGCGCAAATTCCAAGACAGGGCCTTATTGCTTGTTAACTCCGTGATTCATTTGCATGCTAAATGACACAGCTTTGCACTGGATACCAAATCCGCTGACGGCTTCAGTTCGTGAGGTGAAAACATCAGGGTGTGTTAGTGCTACTCCCAACAGATTGCTGGGTTAAAGAGAGCAATTTAAATTGTTTATGCCCGCTTTAGTGGATTATCTCGCAATTACAAAGTTTAAAATTAAATTCGGTCAAACTTTTCCTTGTTACATGGATTTTGTGAGAAATCACAGAGAGTGGCAGCTCCCTCTGCATATCAGTGTTTCTGTTTAGCAGCTCATAATTTACCATGCATCAGCTTTGCCTCTGTGGGTTAATTACAGAAGAGAGAAGGATGAAAAAAAAACAAAAAAAACCATCAAAATTCTTTTGAAAAATTCAGCAGAAGTTGAGCTAATGCTCAGATTTTCCACGGAGTTATTATAACCCCCTCTTCCTATTCCCGCTTCACATTTCCGGGTTAATTCCCTGCACACTGCGGCATGATTATCTTATTTCACTCCCTAGCATCCAGCTCTAAAGCAAGTCAGGAGATTTAGGGTAGAGCAGGTGAATATGCCGGATGGAAATTATGCCATGAGCTCCCCCCATTAAGCCGGCGTTAAATAGTATGACTAATAATCGCGCAGGAAGATTAACATGTTCTCTGGAGTTTTCTGTTCCCTAATACCAGCAGCAGCGTAGCCAAGCTCTTGCGTAATGTCACGTCAGGATCTTTCTTGGAAGCGGATCAGCTAGGGGGGTGATAAATGTCCCTCCAGCACCGTGTGTGTCTTAACACCGTATCATGGAGATTTATTGATTAACAGCTTGACTGGATGTAAAAAAAAAAAAAAAAAATTAAAATTAAAATCTACAAATAAAACAGTTAATTTTTCAGCACTCAACCACAGCTTAATGTCAGGAAGTTTTAGAAGGATGTGTGATGAAAAGCTGAAAGCCGAGCCGGAAGTCCTGAATTTTGAATATCAATGGTGGATTATAGGTCTTTACATATGAAATCTGGGAGCATAAAACTATTTCTATTTATGGAGGGCTCTCATTTGCATTTTCTTCATGCTAAATCTTTGAACCAAAATTGCACAGAATTACAGTTTTGAAATGTTTTATGCCTTGTAAATGACTGACTTTATTTAAATCCACGATACTGTCAGTGCTATTTATCCTTTGAACAAAATAATTCACGTCATTCTGTTTTTGACGGTGATGTGAACATATTTCAGTGGGATGAAAGATTAAACTAGACTGACAAGTGAAGCTGGTACCATATTGTTCCAATGAAAAGATATGTCATTTCTAAAACCTGTAGTTCTCCAAATAAATTGAGCTTTTGGTCCAGGCAGGACAAAAGCAGTTTTTGTGGGATTTTTGGCAGTTATCTGTTTGAGCTTGTCTTTCAGATCATATCATTTCACTGAAACAAGACTTAAAAAATATTGGTTTTAGTTTAGCCATTGCCGAGAATTTTGAGTTTCCCAGCCAAATCTAAAGCAAGAGTTTTCATGTTACTCCAACAAAACGCTCAGTCACAGCTCAGTGCGCAAATGATCTGAAATTTAACAGTACCCCAGCTAAAAAGCGTAAAACTGTAAAACCTCAACTCTGTGCAGCTCTAGGCATTTCCTGCACCTGCTTACAACAGCCACCCTGTCCATCAGAGCGAGACAGAACCTTCTTTGAGATTCCTCCACTTAGATTCGCTGCATCAGAGCTAAACTGTCGAGTGGCACGACGGAGAAGCACCGCCCTCCCACGTTTTGCCTGAGAGACGATAATGATAATCTTTTAAGGAAAGAAGTGAAAAGATGCACAACAAGTCAAGAAGCCATCCACTTGCTAATTAGTAACCCCTTCATTTTTCCTAACAAGCAGAACTAATTACAGGAGCTGCCATCAGGCTGATTTCCCACAAGGCGATCCTTTCCAGGACACATGCTTCCCTGTAGTCAGCCAATCAGCCTCACAATTTGAAGGAATTAAGAGTGTAAAAAAAAAAAAAAACAGAAACTGCTGCATCACTTTTGCAGGTAAATGAAGTCATGCAGTATTGGTTTAATCAGAAAACTGTCCCCGTTCTATCTATTAACTAGCCATTTTTTGTGCAGTAATCAAATGCACCTTTTAGTACAATAATAACTGTATGTTTTAAGATTAGAGTTACAAACCTCTAGGATTTAGTGGACACGCTGAAAATCATGGAAATGTCTGGCACAGTCACATTTACTCTTCACACATTAACTAAAGAAGCCTTCAGTAATTTGATACATTTATACCAAAGTGTAAAAATCTGATTTCTTTATTAATGCATTAAATTACCTCGGGAATGCATTGGTAACCATGCTGAATGGGGCAGCATCCTTATTTTAATCCTGTTAAGCCTGATTAAAGTTATAGCAGGTATATTATTACAATCCAGACATTTTAAAAAATGGAAAGTACAGCACAAAAAGATAAGCTTTGTCTTTGTTAAAATTACCAATCTTTTCCTAACCTGCTAAATCTTTTCAGAAACCTTTTTTAAACGTTTTATAATTCCTGATTTCATCAACAACTGACCCATTTAGTCTGTTATAGCCATGTGCATGCTCTTTAACCTCCTGCTGTGAAACAGCTGGGCATCATTGTTTTTAGTAAATGTTATTCAAACAGCAATAACTAGGGGATTTGTCAAGGCTATTTTTAACTGGGGATTACTGCACTTTTGCTGCTGTGGTGAAAAACAAATTTATCAAAGGGACACTGCATTCTGGGAGACATTGAAAATAAAGGTAAGCATAAAAAGTTGATTGTCTACCTGGACAATTTGATATTTTGTCATATTTAAATCAATCAAACACATCAGGGGCATTTAAAGGAATTTATTTAGGTTGTACCCTTTGCATTATTCAATGCTAAGAATCTTGAAAGATACAAAACGCCACACGCCTCAACTACAGCCGTCAACACAGCTGACCCTGAATCGATTCCCACCTCCAACCCATATACTGCACGCCTTCCTCTTCTCTCTCTGCCTTTCTTTCAGTCTTGCGACTAATGAACAAAAGCAATGTTTATTCATAAAATCTTTAGGGAAGCTTCAGCTTTGGATTTCTCGTTTCAGCATCCACAACAACTGTGACCACCGGATTCCACTGAACTCATCTCTAATCTTGGGACTTCTGGGCAACAAGAAGAAGGACCAAGAGCTGCAAGTATGCAGAGGAAGCTTACTGCGTGCATTTCACTTTGCCTGTGGTCATTTAATACAGACAGTAACACGCTGATAAAGCCCTTTCCAGGTCACCTTGGTGGGCTTGGGAAGAGAAGGGTTTGAGCTGATAGAAGCCTCCTGCAACTGCGATCGACATAAAGAGTGAACTATCCATGAACGAGAGACCGACTGACAGAGGTCTCACTGGAGACTTAATTGCACTCACTTTGATTTTAAGAGTTGACGTCTCTTGGAGTTGATTTAACATTCCTATCAATGGTCTGCCTGGTGTCAGGTCTGTCTGCGTCGAGGAGATCTGCGTGCGCCAGCACTTTGACCGTCGCAGACAACATTACCCTGAATTTTGCAAATTACGGGTATTACGTGAAGTGCGACTCTGGCGGCTGATGTAACGCTCAGCTGCTGCAGATTAGAGAGGCCAATGATGACGACGAGGGTCAAAAATCCCCCCTCCTCAGAGGAAGCGGTTTAAGCCTGTTGGGCCCACAAGTCGTCGGCCAAGTCTGGCCAAATGCACATTTTCCGTCATGCCATGCCTGGGCGTGTTGCCCGGGGAGACGGGGATCTCAACGTCCTTCACGTGATGTTTTTACAGTGCTGTTACATTATCCTAATTCAACTCCACTTTCCAAAATAGCCTCTGATCAATGAGGCTTTCAGTTTCCTGCAAGCATCGACATTTCACCTTCAGACTCTCTAATTTCACATAAGCACAACTTATCTGCTTAGGCCTGCGTTACTAAAGCTGAGAACTTACATACGTTTCACCTTTGTGGTTCCAAATACAGTGACCCCAAAACAGCTAACAAATGACACCAGTTCTCTCATTTTTTTTTTACTAAAAATAGCTTAGGTTCAACTGCGTAGAAATGAATGTTCAATAAAAATTGCCTTAAAAGCCAGAACTGCAGTGATCACAGAATAAATGGAAAAATAAATATTTCTTCATACTTTAAATTTATCTATATTCTATGAAGTTATTTATTTCACAACAGATTCAAGTATAATCTTTACTTAGTACCCAATAAGGTCAAGGCAAAATATAATTTTCAGAAAAATATTCATTGTTAATTGCACACAGCTTGTTAATTAAATAATCACACCCATGGCCTAAACATTTGTGGAATCACACTGGGCAGGATTTGACCTCAAATCTTCTTGTGTATCTGCATTCAACAAGCCTGACCCAACAGGGTTTGCTGCCTCCTTTCACCCCCCAAAAGATTCAGCGAACAGTCAAATCCAAAAACCACTAAAATGCAAATATATGAGGTCTAGTTGACTCAGCCTACACTTTCTAGGCCGGGTCTCAACCTCTCCTGGTGTTTTCAAGCTCTGTTCCCTTATTATACTTCCAGGATGTTAAATGCTGCAGATTTTTTTGGTCTTGCTTTTTGCCACAATAAAGTCTCATAGATCTGCAAACAGTTCAATTCACTTCATTTCTTGGCTTTCATTCTAATATGCACTGTCAACTGTATTCCATTACAATCCATTAAATTTACCGCAGGTCAGCTCCAGCAAAGCTGGAGGAGGCTCTTCAGAATGATCAGTGAAGACAGTACACGTTTGAGAGTAACGGCAAACGGTCTCAATATCGATGCACTTATTTTGTTAAAATGCTTACATTTACTTTCTGAAAACAGACTTTCACTCTATCACTACTAACTATTTGTGTAGATCTTTCCAATTTCTTTGTAAGTCAGAACAATAGGAACTGACTTACAAAAGAAAAGTATAACTCATCATTGATTTTGGAAACTCCTGAACAAAGAATAAGCATGGTCTACAGTTGAACTCTATGCAGAAAAACATGTCTCGTGATAATGGAAACAAGCTAGTTTGTTTAAAAAGTCTTAAAAGGTTAAGGACTGACTGAACATAAAAGAGCTCCAAGAATGATACGACTCATGTTAAAGCAAGCAAAAGACCAGAAAGGTGCTGTCCATGGTGCTGCAAAAATACTTTCACAATTAATTAAAAAAAACTAAGAACTGTAGCAGCTGGAAACTTTTCCCTAAGTCTGTTTTTTTGTTCCGAATATGTTGCTTATGATTACCTACACTTTCTAGAAAAAATGAAAAAATACACTCATAAGTCTAGGAAAAGGTGGTACCTGGCATTGGATTTACTACCGTAGACCCCATTTATCCTCTGTGTCCTCCAGATGGCCAAAGATGTGTTTTCAAACTGTCACTGCAAGTGGGGAAATTGACCAGAAAGGAAAAAGAGGGAGAATAGTATGGGAAGACCAGTTGCTTTGATCGATCCAGTTTACTTTTGGGAGACATTCAGTCTAAGGGAGACTGGAGAGCAATGAGCAACAGAAAAGTCAAAACTGTTGTGCTCACGTCTATGCAGAGATCTCCAAATAAAATAAATGGACCATGTCCTATGCTGACAGGGTGAGACTCGGACATAATGAAGGGTTTTGTTGGTGTGGCTTGCAGCTGAAACACATTCAGGATACGTAGTCTGGTCCAGATGCTTTGGGACTTTAAAGAAATATTGCAAATCTTGACCATCTTGATGCAAAGATTCAGTATTTATAAAAAAAAAAAAATTAAAAAAAACCTGTTACATGAAAAAAACATTTCAGGTATATTTCATTAGTACTGTTACCCAGTTAAAGGTGTTCACTTAGACTGCCATGACAAAAATGAATATCAAAGTCATCCCTCTGTTTTTATGATTAAATGCTTTGAGAAACTAATCTGGGGACATGTAAAAGCCGATTCTTGTGCTTCCACTGAACACACTTCAGTTTATAGGTTTTGTCTACTGGTCCACTGAGGACATTATCAAACACAGTCTACACAGTCTCATCCTACTTGGGGAAAAGTGCAGCGATCCTAGGATTGTCTTCATAGGCATCTCATCTTAACACAGTAATCCCACATCAGTTTACAGGGAAGCTTTCACTGTGTTTGATCGTGAGAAAGAGAGTCTGTCTCCTTTCAAGACAAGGTTCAGCTATAAAACTCATAGTTTTATCCTTAGCTGTCCCTGTTGTTATGCTACTTTGGGCTTAATCTGCCAGAGGATGTTCTGACTGGCTTACCGAGTATCGCTCCTCTGCTATTTTCTCTTTTTATGATGTACTTATGCGTATTTTTCCATTGAAAATAAATATGGCCAAGTGTCTCTGTATTTATCGGCGATTACGTCCCAGAAAGAGTCATTACTGCCATAGGTCAATATTTACAGCAGCATATGCGTACTCTGTGTTGCGCAGTGAACTGCTCAGTGGGAAACGACACCAAAACAGTGTTTTGCGTGCAGGACCGAGCTGACACCTGTCTATGCGTCACAGGGAGTGGCAGTCACGCTGCAAGTTCTGGTCGCTCAGAGCACATCAACTGTAGGAACAGCAGAAGT
The DNA here is from genome assembly GCA_010277075.1 of Poeciliopsis retropinna. Classification (NCBI taxonomy): domain Eukaryota; kingdom Metazoa; phylum Chordata; class Actinopteri; order Cyprinodontiformes; family Poeciliidae; genus Poeciliopsis; species Poeciliopsis retropinna. The sequence continues at coordinate 8,975,735 of VMRM01000019.1, forward strand.
AGGGGAAGCTCTTCATCCCTGATCTGGTTCAATTACTTTGTCTTTTCTTTAGATTTTTCAAAGCTAATGGCAAATTATCTCTTCCTCCTCAATTGCTGATGCTTTGGCTGAAATTGGGGAAATGGAGAAATTTGTCCAGAGAAATGTAGGAAATCAGTACTATGAAATTATGAAATCTCAGTTCACAGAATACGTGTACGCCTGAGTATGTGAGGGTCTTCGCTGTGAATTGGGGCTGAGGTGTCCAAGGCTTTACTCCATCGTATGCAATATTAAAAAAAAAACAGGAAAAATGAATTGTCTTGACTGTTGCGTTTACATGAGGAGCCACAGCTGGAGCGGATGATTAAACTTGTACTGCTGGTTTCCATGGTGAGATCACAGCCACAAAGTCGATTTTTTTTTATGAACTGCATGAATCTGGTTCTGTTGAGTGTAATACAATAAAACAGTTTTTGGGACCTGTGAAGTTCTTCACATTGTCCAGATTCCTTTTGGCATCCATTTTCCTTCTAAAACAATCACCTTGGGATTAAAATAAAAACTGAAATATCTCATTAGCACATGCATTCAGATCCTTCAGCCTATAAATATTTATAGCACTTATGAAAGTGCCCTGTCCCACAGACTTCAGTAGCTTGTCATGTTCCTTCTTCCAGAAACATAACATTTCAACCAAGTAGAAAAGAAGCTGTTTGCAGAGATCTATTTTAATTTCTCTACATAGTGTTCAATTTTAGATAGTGTTGATTTGTTCAGGAGTTTCCTAGCCATCCTCAGGCCTCAGTTGGCCTTTTGTCTTTGCTTTATGCCATTAATAGCACTTTTTCATACATTCTTTTAACTGGAAATCTGGTAACACTTGATCCAGTAGTTTTGTTCATGTAGCTTAATCATAAAATGTTCCAACACAGAAACTGTGAACTTTGGTTTTGCAGTGAAATCCATAATATAAATGTCAACAGATGCCCTTCAAAATCCAGCCAGGCAGCAATTAAACAGTAAGGGCTTTGTAATAAACAGCTGGTGCTGAGGTAATGACCTGTGTTAATGCAGAAGTGGTTGTTTGCCATATCAGGTTTAATGTGGATTCTTGCAGCCGTTTTCCCTCCACAGAGACAGGATCTGAGGTGGAGCTTCATAATGTTTGTTTTAGTATCTGTTTACAAGATTATACAACTACTGACACAAAAAATATAAATGTAAATTCTGAGTTAATGGTGTAGAGACAGAAAGAATGACGGCTTGTAGGTCAGATCACAGCATTAAAAGGTATTGTTGTGGTCCTGGTTTTGACTTTTGGGTTTAAGTTTTTCCATTCTTACAATTTTTATAGTTATGATCTCTTGGTTTACATTGTGTACTCCAGAAGTTTTAAAGGAAGTATGTACAAATTAAAAAAAATTAGATGTAGAAAAATCTTATTCTCTGACTTTTTACACAACATGGAAGTGGGAATCCACAAAATGAATGCATGAGCATGAAATAAATCCCTGCTTATTTCGTTTCTCTGGACTTTTCAAACTTTTGTACATGTAAGAAGAACAACTCTTCAACCTATAGCGTTAATCAAAATGTTTCTGGAGACAAATTAAATCTGAACATAATGACAAATGGTGCCTAAGCCTTTTCAGATTGGACGCCTTTCAACAAATAAAAACATTAAATTAATAGTAAGCCATTCAATACGTCAAACTACCCTTCTGTCCTCACAGTAAAGCGCTTTTTTGTTGCTGCCTTGGCATTTCGAGAAGAAGACAAAAACGTTGCCAACACATTTTTAGCTTTTAATTTAGACCAAGGTCATGTCTACAACTTTCTTTTCTAAGGAATGAAACCTTCTGTGAAAATCCATTCAGCCCACTGAAGGACAATTTCATGTACTCCAAAAAAACCATTAAAATAGTACTTTCAATAGTTTAATCGCTCTCCCTCGTGCATACTTGTAAAAGAAATGTAGGTTGAAATATTCAGTTTATTTTTTTATGTTTACAAAATCCCTCTTTATGTAATTAAATTTGAGTATTTCAGCAGTTTAGAGGAAATTAGCTTGACAAGTGCTTTTATCATCCATTTAATCTCCCCAAAAGGCTATAAAAACAGATGTAGCTTGTGTTTTCCATGAAGCTAGCAGAGCCCATCTGGACTTTATTGAAAATTAGCTAGTCATCCACCATAATGGACAATAATCCCCTGAACATGACTCACACGACTACGATAAAGAGCTAAAAATGGAGCTCATGCGGCGCACTGTTACTTATTTTTTAAAAATGGACAAAAAAGAAGAATGATGCAAACAGAAGGGTGAACGTCTGACTATAGATGGTGTCTAAATTGCCCAACACCAGCTCCCAATTGGACAAATCCTCAAGGGAGGAAACATAAACAGTCTCCCTCCTGTCTGCGCAGGACCGGCTTTGTAACCAATCTTTAAAGCGCATCCTGATGGAAGATCTTGCCTCTGTAATGCTATTTATAGCTTGGTAATGCATCAGAGGTTGCACCTTCCATCTCGGCAGAACCAACATCTGCCTCTGTGTACGCCGGCTTATCTACCCAACACTGACAGCAGCAGGCTTCACTTTCTTCCCCGGACTTCAGCATCCAGAAACTATTAATTTTCATCAGGCATCTTTTTATAGTGCCTAAAATGTTAATGTGATGCCGTGAAGAATTATTCATCCCCCTTGAACTTCAAAATTTATCACGTTGCTGCCACACTCGAGCTTTGAAACACTGGATGGAGAGCATCTGTAAAAAAACAATTTTCAAGTCTTGCCACGGGTTCTCAAATAAATTTGGGTCTGGACTTTGACTGGGCCACCCAAACACATTCACTTTTTTAATTATACTATTTCATTGTGGTTGTGGAACTACCACAATGTTTTGTACTGTTTTGTTCTGAGGTTTTCTGCCAAGATTTTTCTGTATTACACTTCATCCATATTCCCATTAACTCTTAAGAGCTTCGTTATCCCTATGGAAGTACCGCATCCCCACAGCGTGATGCTGTCACAACTATGTTTCACAGTGAACATGGTGCTCCTGAACACAGTATTTTGTGTGGGCCCTTTCCTTTATTAGCTTTATAAAAAAAAAAAAAAAAAAACCAAGATATTGTATCTTTGTTTCAGCTGTTTATTTCTTTTTGGCATTTTTGTAAAGGTCAGACTAGTCTGCAGTGTTGGTCTTCATGATGCTGTTTGTTCACTAATGTTCTCCAACAAATCTCTGAAGCCTTAACTAAAAACTTACACACAAATTACCAGAGTAAACAGGGCTGAATGAATATGCGTGTATGACATTTTAAAAATGTGGTTAGTTTTCCTTCCACTATTCTTGCTTTTCAGATCTTATTCATAAAATCCCAATAAAGTATACTGAAGTTTGTGGTTATGACAAGAGAAAATGTGAAAATTTTCCAATAGATTTAAGCAGCTAGTTTTTCTTTAGAGATTTATTAGGTTATCACCAGAGTTGTTAGGACTTATGGAGTACAAATATAATCATAACATTTAGCTGTTGCTCCTTTGTCCTTCATAAAACCATCGTACGCAAAGTGCCGGCTAATCTGATCTGTCTGAACAAGCAATTTCAAAAGCAGGCGAACGATCCATCAGCCGAACAATGAGAGCGGCCACAAAATAACAAGATAAGCCCGGGATAGCCATAGAGAGGGTGGGGGAGATGAGGTCCTAAAGGTGCAGATGGGGAGGTACAGCATACACAAACTACAATGGAATGAAGCCTTAACGAAGCTTCAGAAAAATATCTAGTTTACATAGGAAAAGGCAACAGTAGATTTTAAAAGCATAAATTGGTCCTGATCCAAATGGTGGAAAACGGAAACCTTTAACTGGCCACACATACTCTTGGCTCGCGCTGTGATCTTCAGTGTTCGAGGTTCCACATTGAGTCTGTATTTCTGCTGTGACCTTGACAGGTCTATGCATTGACAATTTTTAGGAATGGCTGACTGAGACATGTATTCATGCGATAGCTGGCCTCCTTTTACGCTCTAGTGCAGAAATGATAGACTAAGCCCTTTGAGTTCAGAGACGATGCGGAAACGATTGGATTCTGTCCGGTTACATCACGGACCACCCGAGCAATGTAAGGAGCTTAACTGTGACAGAACGTGCAACAATTAAGAAGCAGGAGACAGTACACTGAAACCCTCCCTGACATATAACCATCTGCAGATGGACAAAAAGGATGTGTGACTATGACATTGGCATAGAATGGAGAGCATGAATAAGACTATCCAAACAAACAAATTATAGTCTCAGTGAAGTCTTGATCTATTTCCAGTTTTACAAAAATCCATATCTGTTGCAGTTACAGCTTATCAGCTGCACTCCACAGCAACATTTCAAGACAAAGCTTATTTTTTTCCAACTCAGCTATCAGTTATCTTTATCTGGCTTCCAAGTTCATTTAAAGCATTCACAATAGAAAGCTCCTGACATCAAAAGGAAATAAACTTAGTGGTACAGAGATGATCTGAAATATCATCTCTGTACCACTAATATCTGAAAAGCCATCTTAGACATTATTAGTTTGCTCAATTGTTTTATTATTTAAACTGTTACAGGTGAAATCCCTGAGTAAATATTTTACACAAAATCTCCAAATTGTACTTCTAAGTTATTATTCTAAATAAATCATGAAGCCCTACTAAACTCCTAATATTATCCGGTTGTCTTAATAAATCTTTCTTTACATGCTTTTGTTTTCAAGCTCTGCTTAATTCAATTTAAATTCATTTTATTTTATTTCTTTGATTAAAGAAATAAAATTTTTATTGGCTCTTTTGTGTGTTTTTGTTTTATGTTACTGCCTCTATTTATATATTTTTTTAAATTGCTTTTTAGATTTCATCCTAAAGGACTTGCATGTGAAATATCTACCACAGATTAGCAATTTGCTGCTGAATAGCCACGATGAAAATTAACATATAAAATAGAAAATATGAACATTTACTCAGGTTTTCTTTCTTTTGACCTTTGCCATAAAAACAGTAGTGAAAGCACAGTTCATTTTTCACCTCCATCTGACTGAGTCATTGACTGGTAGCTATGGATTGCACTACACTGCAAGTTTATTTTTGCAGCTAAGACTAACCTAATGGAGAGAGTGTGAAACAATCCATACGCAGTTTGTTGTTGCTGATACTTGGTCTTGATGCATGGTGTTATGCAGTATATAGCTGTATAAACTGGATTTTTGTTGGTGTCTTTTGATGAGGCAAAACAATAGCCTGAATGTGACTACAACTGCTGCTGCAGGTAACTCAGACATGACGGGTCTCTAAGTCCTTTACTGAATGTTATACATCAGTCTTTAGGTAAAAAAGAGAGAGAAGCAACATCACCTATAAAGTTTAATAGTTTACCTGGAAAGAAGGGTCCCATTTTGTAAAAGACAAAATGGAAACAATTGTATCTTTTTCAATCTGACAAGGAAAAGAGAGATTTTACACATTAAAAACTGCATGTTAGAAAAGTAAGCAGCACAAGCAGTTATGTAATGAGATTAAAGACGGCAGTCGTGCAGTACAGAACCCTGCTAATGACTTACGACTGCAAAACATCCCACTGCTGTCCATGTGTATGACTGGTTAATTTTTTAAATAGTACATATGCTAAGAATACATTTGGCAATTACCAAGAGGGCAACCTACAGACTCAGCAATAACCTCACCAGTCGCAGACAGAATACTATTATCATGATGCATTATAAAACCTCAGACAACGATGTACTTCAAAATTAACTGAGGCTTTATAATTTAATCATAGTTTCAGGGAGAGGTTTATATACCCTCATAATGACATTACTTTTTCTTTTTTTATTAATGGTAATTGTTTAATCATTGTTTGAGAGTGAAATACATTTTCACTATGTTTTAAAAGGAATGTTTAGATTTATAGTGGGTTGTTTCTAATCCTCTTAAGTTAAAATTATAAACACAGGTTCTAATATAAACAAACACCAACAATTTGAACCTCAACCAAATGCTTTTGTTTTCATTCAAATTTTCTGACAAAATTCTAGCTGGCTATTTGACATGTCTTCTTGAACTTATTTAAAATGTTTGGTTTGCTGGCGAAATCTTAAGCATTGATGGCAAACATTCAAAAGGAATAGGGTCAGGATAATTTGAAGAGCATTTCAAAACAAGTGTTAATGAGTGTTGAGGAACTCTGTTTTCCTGAAATAGCCAGTTCTGTCTGAGGTCCAATTGTTGGACCCAAACTGTCAGCCTCAGATGAAACGTGATTGGGTAGAACAACCAAGAACAACCCAGGAAACACTTACGCCCAAGTTGATCAATTACTGGAGAAGCCAATGTAACATCAAAACAGATTTAGAGTGTTCAAGAAAGATGTACGTCCTTATTGCAAACCAACGTCTTCCGACTTGTCTGAAATCTGTAGCTGACTTCTGACCCTTGGGGAATTAAAGACACTCCACTACAAATTCAAACTCGTACACCAAATATTTTATATTAAAATCACTAAGATGTATGTTGGATAATCAGTCCAGCCTAAAACAACAGAATACATAATAATTAGGAAACTAAAACTGGCATGCCAGGAACAATTAATTAAGAGTGAATTTAAAGTAATGTGAAATACCTAAAAGCATAACTCTGGTTCAGAAGAAGGAATCCTTTAGGCTTTTGTTGGAATTTTTATTTTAATACTCAAACACATCTTTGTCCTTACTGTCTTGTCCCACTCAATTACTGCGGCACAAATTTGCACACCCAGAAACACACTTACATCAGCTACTATCAATTGATTCTCAAAATAACACTTGTGCCCCCAAAGTGTCAAAGCTTGATTAAAAAGCAGTGCTTAAATAATTGTTTTCTAATAATATTTGTGTCATTGTGGTTTAATTGACATTCGCTGCAAGGACAACATGTTTAAAGAGGTTAAATATAATGTATATCTGATTAAATAAAAAAATATAAACTCTTGTTTTGCATTCAGTTATATACTTTTAATTCAAATAAACAACGCTGAAAGTTAAGGTCATGTGTTCATTAAACAATATAAATTGCTAGTCACTTAAGAGTAGTCCTCAGATGCTTCCTTTGCGAAAACTCCCAGCATGCATTGCATTTCAAGGTCATCTCTAACAGTCACTCTCTCTTTGTGTTTCAAATCAAAATAACAGGACATAAAGGTAAAATTGACAGGGCTGTGCTATTGGCACATATGGTGCTATTGGCTTCCTCCAGAGGGTTTTTCAAACATTGTGTAACCTCCTGTTTATATAAAAACGAAACAATCCGTCATGTACTTAGAATAAATCCCAATTTAATGACAGTTCTGGAATACAACTTTCTGAAAATTTAATTTCCATCTCTTGTCACAAAGGAAAATCCACGAGGATAATCTCCGCACCAGTATCAAATTGCACTGCGGTGTCTTTTGCCCTCGAGTGTCATTGAGGAGGTCCGTGTCAGCTCAAATAACAGAATGGTGCTATTTCTGACTGACGGCGTCAAGATTATTCTGACCTTCTTTTTCATCGAGCACGGAGCAAAACGCAGAGCAGGAGTCAATTTTCACACATAAAATAAAGGTAAAAATCTCAGATAGTAAGACTGACCTCGTCAAACAAGCTTTGAAGAAAATCTTAAACTGATGGGGATAAAGTCAGCCCTGAGATTTTCTAAGGGATTTCTTTGTGACACTGAGACATAAAGTGTAGAGCTTAACCCAGAATTACACATTTCGCTGTGTTTTATTACTCTCACAGTGGAATGCTGTTTGTCAGCTCTTCACAGCAGTGTCGAGGCAATCATTGATGTGAAATGGTCTGTTTAGCTGTTGACAGCACTCCATTCTTGACTTTTTGGTGTTTTAAAAGTAATGAGGGAAGAGATATGAGCAACGAACATGTTTTTCAGTGGCTCATGCACATTGCCTGAGCTGGTAGAAGAGATCCGAGAGATGCGCTCAGATCTCTTCTAAACAGCTGACTTTGTTATTTATTTAACGAAAGCCTGTGTCAGACTCGGTACATAAAATGTTTTAAGGGGTCAGTTTGCTAGTTGGTATACTCATCGCATACTTACACATTGCCATAATTTTGTAGCTCAACATTACGCATCGGTTTATTTCAATTTGCAATTTTGTATTTTCACCAATAATGAAGATGAATAGTTATAAAAATCTACAAATCTCAGACGAAGCTTAATTCAATTGAATGTCATGAGCTCAGTAGGAAAAATGCCAAGTCAGCAAATTACATACAAAGGTACAAAAAACATGAAGGGGTGAAATGACCCCAGCTTTTTAAATAAAAACTGTATTTTCAACTCACCTTGGGTTGTACCTCTACTTCCACCACTTGGTTCTTGTGCATGCAACCCTTGACAAAGCCCTCAACCGTGCTGTTGAACTTCATAAAGATCACATAGGCAGCATAGGCGGAGAGCAGTGTGAGACTTTCCCAGATGGTGATGATGTTATCCAAGAAGAAGATGATGAGCATGATCAGATCCAGGATGTAGAAAGACACGTCGCGGAAGAGCGGCCACCATGTCAGGTTGAGGATCTCTTTGGAGAAGATGGCGCACATCCCGATGACAAAGAGGATGTTAAAGACGGCCGAGCCTACAATGGTGCCGATGCCCACGTTGCTGTGAGAGATGAAGACTCCAATGATGGAGGTGAACAGTTCTGGGGCCGAACCGCCAGCCGCCATGAAGGTGGCGCCTGCCACGTCGTCTGAGATGGAAAGCTTCTCTGTGATTACCGTCAGTGCTGGAACAAAAAACTCGTCACACACAATGGCTAAGGCAATGAACATGTAGATCATGCCAAACATATGGAGGACCACTGCTCCTTGTCGCCTCTCCTCCAGGCTGAAAAGGTCCTGTGGGTACTCCCCGTGTGTCTCATTGTCATCTGCTGTGGACTTCATGGCTATGGGCATGTCAACGGACGCATTTGGGACCCCCTGATATAGGGTGAAAAGTAGGGTCCTGTGTGGGGCTGACTGCTGAAGATCCACCTGGGGGAGCGATGGCTCGCTGAGCCCATCTGAACTCCGGCTCAAGGCACTGATGGAGACGGCACTTAAAGCCACCAGGCTGAAGACCAACCCCAAAACCCGAGCAGGCCTTAGCTTTTTCCGCAAATATCTGCGTCCCAGCTGCTTGCAGCCAGCGCCTTTTGTAGATCTTTCCTCTGAACAGTCCATGCTGGGCTGATCTGAAGCCATGATGGTGCAGTACTCAGTGTCCTCACTCTTAACAGGTGGTTAGGAACTTTGGGGAGTTAAACATTGTATTTCCCTCAGATTCAAATAAGATGGGAAGGTTTTCGGTGCTGTCCGGGATCCAGTTTTCCAAAGGATGTCATCATATCAGCCTTCACTAGATAACATTGAAAGAATAGAAAAAGAATTACACAACTTAATAAGGAGAAAAGTCAATACCCCAAGCCAAATTCAACTGAAAAGATAATCTTGGCCTCTATTTAAACAAAAAGGAAATGTGACAGAAACGTTACAAGATTGACTTTATTCAGGTCCAACATCATGACCATTGGCATATATAGGAAATTAGACTACTTATATTTAAATTATTGCACCTGTCAGAGGGTTGGCAATGCAGTTGAAATCAGAATTTCTTCAAATTGAGAAGTTTACACAAATGTCCTCTGTATTTGATACAATCGTTTCTAAATAGTACGACTTGCGTCCAGTATTTCGGTATCCTTTTATAGATTTCTCACGAATGTTTGGTGAAATTTTGACCTGCTCCTGGTGACGTATTTCTAGGAAACAAAATGTCTCTACTTGCTAAAAAGTACATTGATTGGCTGTTGATAATGCTTGAATTCAATTCACTGAACAAACATGACACCTTCAGGAGATTCAAAATTACCTTCCTGATTTCTTTATTTTTCCAAGATGGTATGTAAGGATTATGTTTGCAGTATTAACCTTAAAATGCATCTACGGATGTGCCCAACATACCAATCAGAAGCTTATGGAGCTATGATGTCATAGTTTGGGCTTTCCCAAAATGTTTAAAGACACAGCAGTCGTAGTGTATGTAAACTTCTAAATTTGAAGAAAACAATAAGAAAAATTATTTCCAGTATTTTTGAAAAAAAAAACAAAAGCAAAACCATTGGTTATTCTAACTGATCTAACACATATTTTAGCTTGACTTAATTATCAAAGGAAGTTATGAATTTTTTCATACAGCACATGCAAAAATCTGGTCAGAGTGTCTGCATTAGGAGTCAATGACTCTCAAAAGTGGTCAGAGGAAAGTATGAGGCTGAACCGCTGAGAGGGTTCTGGACAACCGAGGTTCTTTAAAGCATGCGTGGTGTAAACCAACAGACAAGCTACTGTAACTCAACTCGCTGAATCAGTTATTGCTGGATCTGATAGAAAGGTTTCCACATTCACAGTGTATTGCAGTTTGTTGCATAGCTGCAGACTACTTAGGGTGCCAGCGCTCACTATAATGCAATGCCTGATCAGTATAAATACCTCTACTGATGTCTAAGCCCTCTGTTGGTCTCATCAGATAGAACAACAACCATATGCAATAAATAAACATCTAAACGAAGCCGAAAACCTCTTGCCGTTAATCTTACTTTTAGTGTCCTTGTTTAGTAGGACATTAAAATTGCATTTTTCCGGACTTAAAAAGAATAGTGTCTGCTGAAACAGCTGGAAGTCAGACAAGCATAGAGGAGTTGTGAGTAAAGCAGAGGGGAAAAAACCAAAACAAAGTAGTTAAAAAAAACCCATAAAAGCTTAGCTTTATTGTACAAATCTAAATGCAAAAGGAGACAGAAAAAGTAGACTGATTTGAGAAACTACCTGAAATATTATCTCCATGGGATAACACTGAACTGAAACTCTTGCAAACAATAACTGAGGTTATTTAATGCATGTAATTATTGTTCTATATGACAAAGCTAAAAACACCAAAAGTACAGGGATATTATAACAAAACTAAACAAGAACTGATATTGTTTAACCATTACCATCATCATTCAGAAGCCCAACTGATAGATTGATCTTCAAAATCAGCCGATTCACATTTACCAGTAGGTAAAATAACTGCATAAGATGCAGAGTGAAACTTATCATGCATCAGCATGACCATGACTGAATTAACAGATTACGCAACAATTTAAGAACAAAAGGGTCATATTTGCTGCTTTTACCAGGAAAACAAATACATTGAAATACGACGCCCGCGGTTCACAGACAGGACTTGATTGCAGTCTGTAAGAAAAAAATCAAAACAAATAACAATAATGTGACGCTTCGCAGGTAAAGGAGGATAAACACCCGGCACACACGCGTCCTGCCCGCACTGTTTGACTTCTTAAGAGATGCTTGCTGCCTTCACAGCTGAACTCTTTCTTCCCCCTCCACCCTCTCTCCACTCCCTGTCTGCCCTTGAGTTTCGCCCTTTCCGCTTAAACCACTAACCATCCTTCTCCCTCCACCCCCCACCCTTTCCCCACCTCAACATAAAGAGCCCAACATTATCCGTGTCCCCTGTTTTTGGCGAGGCGCATGACGCGCACCCAGAGTCATGCCTTACCTTTGACACAGGCGAAAGAAAAACAGGCGCACGGCTCGGCTGCACGTTGAGATTAGGAAATCCTCTCCGGTGCCCTCTTGCTCTCATTGAGCCAAACAAAAAAAAAAAAAAGATGTGACCACTTGCTGACGATAGAGGAGGAGCTCTGTAAACAGACACACACAGAGAGAGAGAGAGCCTCACAGTAGCGGGATCAGCAGCATCCTTCACGGTGATGAGCGCAGAGAAATCACCTCCAGTTGTTGAAAACGACGGATGGTGTCCTCGGCGTGGCCGACCACGTGATCTGCCTGGTTTATCAATAACAGGTTAATAGAAGCCAGGTAAGTAAGCGGCAGGCTGCGTGCCTCCCCTGTTTTGGCTCACGCAGAGGAGGCTTTGGTGAGGTTTCAGTTTAGAGGGAGGAGTTGCCGTGGTTACACAGCAAAGGCAGCCCGTTTCTCTGATGACGGAACAGGTGGATGCGCTCCAGCTCAGCGCTCCGACTGCACGCCTTGGGTCATTTCAAGGTTACCTGCAAGCTGGGGCTCCATTTCTTAAAGCCAAACGCAGATTTATGAAGTTGATCACCTTTATGTTGCATTCGCACCCTTTGGATTAAGGAAAATGCATCAAATTGCATCCGACTTTTCCAGTCTACCTAATCACTTATACATCACCAAAAGCGAGGCATAATAGTGAATAATGCTATATAGTAAACACTGACACGCTTATCCCCTAAGAGAATATTTACTGCAATTAATACATAGCCCATTGAAAAAGAAAAAAAAAAAGAACATGGCAGTTAATATTCAAAAACTTTTGAATACATATTCTTGTCTTTTTTTTTTTTAGCACTCTTTGGGCCTCTGAGTGCCACCCAACCCCTTTTACTGCAGCTGAAGGATACAGCATCCTATCTCAGTAGCAACTTTAACAGAGTATAACATGAATTCTGGCATATATGTTTCATGAGTAAATTTTGGTAATTTCATAACATTTTTTAGGAAATCATTTTGGGTGCTATGCTGCAACGTAGAGAATAAGCACATTTCCATAAATGTTGAACTAATTTTGATGTACTTAAACACAAATTGGAAAAAGGTCACAGTTGCTTCAATGTGCATATTTCAAGCTGTTTTTATCTGACAGCCAGGATGGATGGAAGGTTGGATGAGGGGATAAACAAGACGGATAGACAGACGAATGGATGGATCCGATGCTGCATGAAGCCTTAACGGTGCCCCGAGTTGCACGTTTCCCCTGTCATGTCGCATAAAACCTCAACCACTTAGCACCAGGCAGGTTAAACTCTGTTAGAGGGAAGCAGACATGCAATGTTTACACACTGTGTGACAGTAATGGCCTGGTGCCGAATAATAAATCACATGTCACTGACCTTATTGATTCTTGCCTTTTGTGCTTTCCTGTTTCACTCCACAGCTATTTCTTGTTACCTAACAGAAAACATGAAGGTTGAAAGCATCAACTTGCTTTATGTCATTTTACCAGTCAGTACTCTGATGTTTGGGAGCGTCTGTACTTTCCTATTGCATTCTAGTGGAATACTTTTTGGCTAAACTGATGGGTCTTGTATTTTTAATTTTCGTAGACCATGCTGCACGATGCACAGGTTTTTCTCATTGTCAGCATAATAAATATGTCTAAGCAGAGGAATCTTAATTCACATATACCGTATTTCCCGGACCTCACTATATGCCACATCTACAAAATAAATTTAAAAAAAAATAAAAATAAATTTTAAAAACTGGAAACGTACATATATAAACAGCACCAGGCGTGGTTCAAAGCGTGGGGGAAAAAAGTAGCGGCTTGTAGTCCAAAAAATATGGTACATTCAAATTGATTGCAGTTTTCAAACAATGGACACAAACTGACTCATGTTGTCCTTTACCTAGGAAACTCAGCAGATTGCATCATGCTCAGAATGCAGCATTCACTCCTCCTGTACGAGCACACAGCAACATTGGACAGTCACTTGACTTTACAGCAATTTCTCATAATGAGCATGCATGTAGCAACAGAGGAGAGAAAAGACTCTCCTTTAAAATCAACCTCCAGCAGAATGTAGCTCAGTATGAGCGGCCATTTGCCACCAATTTGAAAAGGCACTCCATACACAGAAATAACTAATGAAAACTATTATCTTGGTACTTTCTATAGTTTTAAAGGATTCAATCTTAAAGCAACACTAGAGGACTCACAGTATTGGTGAGGGTTAGAGACCATAATCTTACGCGAATAGCTTGAATCTGCGAATAATTGAGAGACCCTATAAAAAAGCTTGTACCTCCCTGTTCAGAAACATGCATTAAAACTCAAAGTAGAAACTGTCTTAACACTACAGAAGCTAATATCTACAGTCTTTCTTACCTTAGTTCATGGAGGTACAGCCAATCAGAAGCCAAAGTAAATGAATTGCGCTCTTGTATTGGCTGCTTTGCAAACACCAGTTAATTGCTCGGTGTTTTTGCGTTCCAAGCTGCATTTTCTTTCAAATATGTTAGATGTGCTTTATGAAAAAAAATCCTTGAATGGACACATTTTTTTAGTGAATGATTTAAAATTTGCAAAGAGGTGAATCCACAAGTACTGAATCTTGAATACATCCACTACGCATAGCATTAGTTTTCACATCCATGTTACTACACATTTTTCACTCTCAAATTTCCAGAATCCATCCATCCATCCATCCATCCATTCATCTACCTGCTGGTCAGGAGTACTGGTACTTATCTTCAGTGACCATGGACAGGTGAACAGAATAATCTGATACATACAATAAATACTATTGAAACGCTCGTTTGTTTCAGTTACTCGATTCACTATGTGAGACAAATTAAAGAGTAATTGCAAAACACAAACTGATGTTTCCAAACCTTAATTTCTCCTAATTGTGATGGTGTTCTGCTTGCAGTTAGTGAAAACAGAACACTTAAGCTGATATTACATCAGACCAGTACAAACTGAATTTAATACAGAAATGTCAGCGTAATATGTGAAAGTATGCTTAATACCTTACCATCATATTTAATGTCTTCTATTTTCAAAAGGTACTTTGAATCTGACAAATGAGCCTCGTCGATTCACATATTCTAATTTAATGAATATAACTATTTGCAATATGGTATTGCATCTTTAGCAAGCAGTGTATAATACAAATAGAGCAGGTGACACAAACAGGCCTTCACACGTCCCCTTCCATCTTTTTAATGATGTTTCTCTGTAGAAGCTTGTCTAATCAGGACACATCAGCATCAAAAAGTCCCCCACAAGCTGTTTCAAATTAGATCTGTCAATACTTTTGCCTATCAAATGAGATCAGATCCAAGCTGTCAGCTATTTTGCAACAATGGGCCCACTGTGCACAGACAAGCCTCTCCTCTACCAAACATTACAGGCTTGTCCTGACCTGGCTGCATTTTCTGCATAAAAGTGATGACTGGTCATTGGTAAAGTATGCTGCACCAGGGGAGGATGGAGGGGGCGGTGGGAGGGGGGGTTGACAGGGCGATGGTGGCAGTTCTTTTGATTCATCTATAATCTGTGGTGTGGCAAAAGCAACAGAAATTTCCATGCTGGCCCTGCCCTTCCCCTACCCGGCCCACCCTAACTTTGGCCCGGCAGCTAAATCCCAGCCTTTGTGCCCCACATAGTTGTGTGGATTTGTCAGCAGTGAGGTGCAAGCAGTGGGACGTAAATAGGGTGGCAATAATGATGCAAGTTTTTTCCAATGAACAGGATAGCTGGAGTCAATTAAACCAGAACACTGTTCTGTCAAAAAGTGATTTATATTATAAGGCCTTTTTGGCCTTTTAGAAGATGAAGGAAAGAAATATCTGAACAACAAATCCTAGATAAACTTCATTGCCATGAAAACATTTTTATCACATTTTGTCATATTACAGTCTCAAACCTCCAAGCATTTTATTGAGATTCTATGTGACATATCAACATGAAATAGTGCATAATTATTAAGTGAAAGCAATAAAGTTCAATGGTTTTCAAAGTTTAAAGAAATTGGGAAGGTACATTACTGCATAACATTTGTACGTCTCTACTTGTATGTCTCCATTACCTTTGCAGAGAGTTTCGTCCATTTTCCTGTAGCAAAATAAAACATATTCAGGCTAATTGAATGGAAAGCATCTGCAAATAGTAATTTTCAACTTTTGCCACAGATTCTTAACAGGATTTAAGCTTGGGCTTTGAATAGGCCATTCTATCACATTAATATGTTTTGACCAAAATGGTAAACCTTCACCCTAGTCTCAGGCCTCCACGAGATTTTCTTTATATTTTGCTTCATTCATCCTCCAATCAGCTCTGACCAACCTCACTGTCCCTGCTGAACAAAAAGAAACAAGCAGCACCCCAGCATGATACTGCCACCATCATGCTAGCTGTGCATGTTGTCTTTATGGATAACAAATTCACTAAACTTTCTGAAGTAATTCAGCGTCTTTATATATCTACTGGGCTGTCCATCCAACTGTCCATCTAGCTAGTTAGTTCCACTTAAACTGACCATGTGGACAGGTGTATACTGTGTTTGAACTATTAAAATAGGCAGTTTCCAGCTTTATCAGGGATCTCAACTATTTATAGATATTAGCTATTTGCAGGCCGCTGCGATCTCTAATGCTCGCGAATTCTGGAGGTCCAATGTAATACTAAAATATTTTTTATGAATAAATCCTGTATTGTACCTCACAATGCCCAGCTAACATTTGGTGACCTTACAGCAGCCATTCCATGTGATGGGCTTATATGCATCTCTGCAGAGCACGGCGGGGCTATTTGCACCTTTTCAAATGCCCAAATTGAAAGGACCTTACTACAGAAATGGAGTTTCCATATGTTGATTGTTATCTGTCATGGAGAAGTCTCATCTGAAGTGGTGTAGCACTGATGCAGGATATGTGCTGCATTATGAGGTTAATCCATAAGTCAACAGCAACACAGATGGGCCGACCTTTACGGCTGCAGGGATGAGTTTTTAACAGAGAGGGAGGGAAGAAGCTCAAAGTCTGTGTCCATGTGTTTGCCCCTCTGTCCGTCTGGGACAGGAAGGAAAGAGACAGCAATATAAGCGTGGGCAAAAACCCAAACAAGAGCAGGAGGACGGGGAGGGGCGGCAAAGAAGTACAAAAAAAATGTTTCGTGAGATGATGACATTGGCAAGGCAAAAGTGGAGCTGTAATCCTATTTTAATCGCAGTGGATTTATTAAACAGGAGCAGCAGGTTTAAATCTCAGCAGATTACACAGGAGGCCCAAGGAGATGTGTGTGTACGTGTGTACGGGGGGGGCAGAAGGGTCCCAGGTTGGAGAGGCTTGTGTAATCAAGTGGACTTTAGGTGAAATGGCTTTTCTTTGAAGAAAATGATAATAAAAAAAACATAAATCTGGAATTCACTGACAGGACGTTAGACGGCTTAAATAAAAACATGCGACCTTCATGAATTTATTGATATTTATTGATATGATACTTTGGATTAACAGCAGGAATTAAAACTGAGGCGTACCCTTTAAGAATAATTACTTCTTGAGAAAATACGGCAGCCTGCAGATGTTACAAATTGTTTTTGCTTGAACCTCTGTTTGTCTTGGCTGACAGCTTCTTTGGTGTCTTTGCAAAAGACCTTGAATCTCATGGAGAACAGTTGATGCCTGATCCCTATGCAGCTGCAGTTAATCACAGCATGAGTGATTGCTTTATCCTTCTGAGATCAATGGCGATAAAAAAAGCAAGATTTATTTGGGTGAACCCATATTAGTAATACAATAAATATTAGTAGTTAGTTTTTTTACAGACATTTTTTTACAGGCATTTGTAACTATACTCAGTCCCCTAAGTACAGTTGTTACTTCCACAACTACAAGATCAAGATGAAAAATGCACCTGAGGCATCAGGCAAGATTAAATCAGAATAGTAGTAGCTTACAAAGTCTTTCCAAAGAGGATCTGAAGACAAATGCATTCCATAATGTTCAGATAATTATGGGGTGTGAAAACTTCTGTAAGGTACTGCAACACAATCAGAAACAAAGTCAAGGCTATTCGGAGTTCTTGCTACATTTAGTATTGGAGAACCCATTTCCACGTTATCAGTTTTCTCTTGTCAAGTTCACCGTTTTAAAATCAGTCCAACTAAAACCCACTGAGATATGTCTTAACTCGCAAAATGTAACTGGAGAAGACTGGAATGTGTAACGGAAAAATATTTTTGTGATGATGTACATGTGCTTGCTTCAAGGTTCACTGAAAACATTAACTGGCCTAGATCAAAAATGTAAATTGAGTCAAAGTAAAGAATCTGTATCTTTTATTTAAATATTTTTTTTATTTTAATCTTATTTTATTAAAATTATATTTTTAAAATTGTACCGGAGTTTGATTTTTATTAACTTCTGTTATTGCACTTTTACAACATTAAGTACAAGAAATCTTAACCAGAGAATTAATAAGTTAAAAGAAAACTATCATTAAAATAAAACGTTTACTTGTCCATATTTCTAAATGTTTTTATATAAACATATTCCAGCAAGGCTTTTAAATGTGAAACCTTTCTAGTAAAGAGATACACGTTTATTTCAAGGGAATAAATGCGTGGAAGTTTGCATCAGCATCTGGACACCAACAAGACATGAAAAATATCCTGTCGGAACTCTACTGCCATCTGGTGGCAGGTGTCCCGATTTTATGTTACAAAAAGAAATTGCGACACTTTCTATTTGCGGTGTCTGTACTTTACTGACACCGCAGACCTGAAAACGCAAATTTGACAATAAGGTCTACTTTTACAACAGGTACTTATATCCTGTATCAATGTGAATAAAATAAAGTTTTGGCTTTAAGTCAGCCAATGACTAACCCATTATTTTTAAAGAAATTATTACAATAATTCGTCACAGAATATTGTAAATAAAACAGACCAGTTTGTAGGTAACACATATTTTTAACCCTGTTGTAAGAGAATGGGTTTATAGCAACAATGTTTCAAGGCTTCCTAAAGCAAATAAAAGCTTGCTTTAAGTAGCAATTTTCCTACAAAAAGCTATTCGCCCAAAAATAGTAAACAAACTCACCAGCAGGGGGCAGAAACTTTAACCTTCAACATCCACCTAACTTCTTCCTCTTCCGGTTACGGCGAAAGCAGGTATGGCGGCTCCTGTTTTCTTCTGCATGATTACAAATTTGAAATCGACTGTAATCCTCATGTTTAAAATATAATTTAATCAATTTTAAGACGTCGTTTGACTCTTAGTAAGCTTTTATACTCTGGGAAATGAGGATTTTATAAGTTAGATGGCATTACGAAGACATTTTTACTCGTTTCTTCTGTGCCGGGATGAGGCCGCTGTGTGGGGCTAAATAGAGTAACCGGGTTGTGGAGTAATAATAAAATCGACGAGTTTTGGTGTCAAAAGTACCACTGTATACATGACCCGAGTTTAAAACTTGACAAGAGAGCTTAAAGCTGGTCATATATTGAGTAATGACGACGTGAATGAACATTACGACAGCTTTTTTATTCAAATAAAATTTGTCTCGCAGCTTCAACATGGTGCAACGCCTGACTTACCGCCGCAGGTTGTCCTACAACACTGCTTCTAACAAGACCAGACTGTAAGTGAAAGTTTTCTACCACGCTTGGACACCCGCAGCTTAAAGAGTCGGTATGGTAATGAAGCTTGTTGTTGGTCTGTAGGTCCCGGACTCCTGGTAACCGTATTGTCTACCTGTACACCAAGAAGGTTGGCAAAGCACCCAAGTCAGCATGTGGCATCTGCCCTGGAAGACTGCGTGGAGTAAGTACATCCGTTGAGATTCACTATAATACCTCATATATCTTTCCCGCTATAGATATTCATCACTGGAACAGCATAAGAACAAAATTACTCCTTTTAAGTCTACTTAAACTTTACAATCTGGGGATGTAAAGATGTTCAAGTAGTACATCAGTAATGAGTACATTTATTACAGCTCTAAATAGCACAGATATTTTCAAAATGGCCAATAAAGTATTATTTTAAGCCAAAACCTTCCTACTAAGAGTCAAGTTTTCTACATATTATCATTAATACTGGATAGGAATACGGTACGGTTATTTATGCTGAGAGTTTTAGGTTCAACCCTGTCAGTTGGGTATGCATGTATAACAGACAAATGCAAAGCTGCTGGAAACATGGATAAATGCAGAACTAAATCTCACCCAACTTAAAAAATCATGACTAATTTTTAACTAACTAAAACTATCTCTATTTACCGCTATTTGGGAACATTCGTGCTTCTAATTAATCTACAATGATGATGGCCAAAGAAACATGGACTAAACTCAAGTCTTTCTCATTTTTCAGCAGTGATTGCTCACAATCACTGTAGAAACATACATTAGCTTCACACTAAGCTTAATTAATTTCAGGCTTAATTACTTGCCTGAAACAGCTTAAAGATGTATACATCAGATACTGGAGGAAAACTCTCACATCCAAGTGGATACCTGCAACATTCAATCAGTTAAGCGCCACATATCCGATGATGGGAGCTTTTCCCAATAGCAACATTCAACAGCAGTTTTCATACAAGGTTTCCAAAATGTGAAATCATCTCAAACATGATTTATTGTTTGATATTTTACTGTAAAACACTGGCTCTGTCTTTTGAAAACTGTTTTAAGTGAACTGATGACCAAAGTAAACAAACTTGATGACTGCCCTTGATTAAATGATTTTAGATGATAGATTACAGTCTGGAGTACAATGCTCTCAGTATTTAGGCTTCAAATGAAAAATGTTATGAGCTGGTAAATATATATAACATGCCATTGCAAAGTTTAGGGTGTGCTATATATAGATACACACACACACACTATATATATATATATATATATATGTATGTATATATATATATATATATATTTATATATATATATATATATATTCTTATGTAAACATTACGGAAGAGCAACGTGAATTTCTGTGCACACTAAGTAATATAGTCTTATAATAAAAGTTTTTGTTATAAGACGCAGTTTTTTTGCATGAAAAAACACATTTCAAAATTATAATTTTAATTATAAGGCCACAGTGTTAAATTTTGTTTTCTGAACTACAACAGAAGTTGTCAACAGGTACTGTTTAAACTTGTGATGAAATTATCTTCATCTCTGGAACAGACTCAACAATGGCTCCTTTTACAACATAAACGCAAAATATTATCTTGATATCAGAGTTTATATTTAGTTTATATAAATTTATATATATAAAATTAGACTGGTCTTTGCACTATGAATGTTTCACACCCAGCTGTTGGGAGAAAAACAGCTTGTGCTGCTCTGTGTTGGTGGACCAAATGAAACAGAGGTTGTTGCAGGTGTATTTGAATTCTGTGGTGAATATGTTATAGTATTGATTGTTTTTACGTTCTTAACACGGAGGCTCTTTATGCTAAGACTTTTAGTGATTTGTTATTTTTTTAGATTTTGAAAATAAAAATCAACCTATGCTTGATGTTTGTTACAGATTCGTGCTGTTAGACCTCAGGTTCTGATGAGGCTTTCCAAGACCAAGAAGCACGTTAGCAGGGCCTACGGTGGATCCATGTGTGCAAAGTGTGTACGTGACAGGTAAGAGAAGCCTTTATTTTAATTTTAGGCCTTTATTTGCTGAAAATGTGGGCTTAAGCCCATGTTAGACCTAATTCTATTAAAAACTGCTATCGATGTTGAAAGATTTTCAGTGCTGTTTCTCCCCCTGTTGGTTTTTTTTTTTAAATTGCCATTTCATACAATTATATGGCTATTAATTGTTTTATTTAATGGACAAATTATTTTTATGCTGCCATTTAGTAATCCATAATCCTTATTTTTGTGTTTCTAATGAGTAATGTATTAAAACTTCTCTTAATGGTGTGATTCACAGGATCAAGCGTGCTTTCTTGATTGAGGAGCAGAAGATCGTTGTCAAGGTGCTCAAGGCACAAGCACAGAGCCAGAAATCGAAGTAAATTCTGTATTTGTTTTGCCACAATAAAAAAAAAAATGACAAATTTGTTTGAAGTTGTGGGTTGTTCTGTCTGTGTTATATATCAGCTAAGACTAAGAATCCTCTGAGCAAATGGATAGCCAAAACATCGACTGATTAAATGTCCTTGAATTAAATTTCATTTCAACTTATGTGGAAAAATAGTAAAATAACCAACTTCATTTTTTGCAAGGTTGATCAGGCCAGGTTCATTTGCAAAGTAAAGGATTTGAAGTGCTGAAAATATGGAAATGTCCAAATGACATGGATAGGTTATAAGAATACCCTTCAAATACTATTTACTTTATTTAAGTTGTAAACATTGCAAACTGGTGCATATGTTGAATCAAATTGGCAGTTTAATTTATTTTTCCATCTTGCAATAATAATTCCATTTGTAATTATTTTTCCAATTATTCCCTTATTTTTATTATCTCTATGTAGGATTGCATTACAAATATTGATCACAATTTTACTTTGTGGTTTTTACTGTACTATATTATATTTTATAAAATACCAGCTGCAAGTGAACAGCGCCCTCCAGTGGGCTCAATATTTCACTTGTTTCAATTAAAACAATTCAGATGGGGAAAAATGCATCCAAATGTGTATAATTTGTTTCCCCCATTTGTTTTGATGAACAAAATATTACATAAAATCTTGTGATTAATACAAAAAGATTTGTTTACATTAAAGCTTTGAGGTAAATGAAAAAGCACAAAAGGTTATAAAATATTTTTACACATAAGACCATGAACAGAAAATGATGTGTTCTATTTTAAAAGATTTTACCTACTTTGAACATGAAACCAGAAATGTTAAGTGCAATAGTACAAATGTTAAATGCAAAATATCATTAAAAGAAATTTAGAGGAGCAAAATGCTGTAGAGACTCATTTTGAGTATTAAGGGTTTCTCCACAACATGCTCTTGCATGTCTTTTTTTATGCAAGATGAGTTGTATGGAGTTTAACCACTTATTTTAGCAGAACGATATCTGGATAACTTAAGAATACAGTTACTATAATTAAAGTATTGTACTTATAACTTTCGGAATTTTCAAGCCCTGCACTGTTCCGACAGTCTCTTCAGTCCTGAAGTGAGTGGTAATGGACTGCTGAATCGTTTTTATATGGGAAGAATACAAATGTAATTGAAATATTCCCATAGGGAAAACTACATTGTAAATCTTGCTGAACTAAAAACTGATGGACATTTCTTTACTGTTACTGTTTCTTTAAGTAACGTAGAAGGGAGGTTATTGTGATGTTCTATTAAATATTCACCGTTTTTCTATTCTGAAAGAGTGATTTTTATTACTGAAGCCACAAGAAAGACAGAAAATGAAGCACATGTACTTCCGGGACACGTCAACCAAGTCAGTGCGCAGACGCACCAGAGTCTGGCCTGAAAAGAGCGCTGCTGGAGAGAAGGAAGCTACTTTTTTTTGTTCCGTCATGGAGACGTTATACAGTTTTCCGTTTGCTGTGCTCGAATGTCCGAATATAAAACTGAAGAAGCCGTCATGGCTGCACATGCCGTCGGCTATGACAGTGTATGCGGTCGTCATTGTGTCCTACTTTCTCATCACAGGAGGTAACTATAGCTAACAACAAGCTAACAGACGGCTCGCCTGTGTTCATTAACACAGTATATCAGCGCAGCTTTAATTCTCATAGTTTTGTTTTATTTGCACTAAGATGTGCTTTTGTTGTATTTGTAGTCGTTAAAGCAGGTTAACCTTCCAGCTAAACCAATAAGAGCTTTTTGTTATTTGTGTGACAAACAAGCTAGCTTGTACATTTTATTTATACTGACCAAAAGAACATACCAATGGAAGCGACATTTATATGTGAAAGCCTCAGACTTATTACAAGCTCTCATTTTGATATTGATGTTTAAAACCCAGAAATTCAGTCTGTAAGAAAACAAATTTTATCAGAATATATGGCAAATAAAAGCAGAGCTTCACAACATGCTGGAAAGCCTTAATATGTATTGGACAACATGCTCTGGTTGGGGCTCCTTTATCATTAATTATTGCATGGTAATCCTGGGTTACCTGTGACTGGTTAAGGAAGCTGGTACTGCTTTACGAGCCGCCCATATCCTGGAGAGGTCTGAATGCTGCGTGTTTGAGGGCAGCAAATATCTTCAGCAGTGAACAGTCTGCTTAACAACTGGTTGATCTGCAGTCTTCTCCATGATTTCTGTATCAAACACACATTTTTATTAGCTCTAAGTGTTATTTAAATTTTCTTAGAAACCTTCTGAGATTGTTATACAAACACTATTACATACTAACTATACATGCATTTTGTTCATAAGTGTCCTTTTCTTTCATCTGTATCCATTTGTCCAATCTACAGGTATTATCTATGACGTTATTGTAGAACCTCCAAGTGTGGGTTCAATGACAGATGAGCATGGACACCAGCGACCAGTTGCTTTTCTGGCATACAGGTATCACTAATTCTCAGTACTTAAACACATGAAAAAAATATTACACATTCTTACAGCTTATTTTGACTTTTTGCTTTTTCCAGAGTTAATGGGCAGTACATTATGGAAGGACTGGCCTCCAGTTTCCTGTTCACCATGGGAGGCCTGGGCTTTATAATCCTGGACCGCTCCAATGCGCCAAACATTCCCAAACTGAATCGTTTCCTGCTGCTTTTCATCGGTTTTGTCAGTGTCCTCCTCAGCTTCTTCATGGCCAGAGTGTTCATGCGCATGAAGCTGCCGTAAGTTGAAGCTCAATATTTGATTGTAAATTACCATTGGCATAGGGTGAAGATCAAAAACATTTAAAAATCTGTGTTGCATCTGTGTTATCGTTTCAGGGGATACCTCATGGGCTAAGAGCATGGACGACAGAAATTTACCAAACAGAATCATAGAATCAGTTCTAAATAAAGATTACACTTATCCAAATCTTAACCTCTCAAGACTGAAAGCACCGACTTTGCTTAAGAAATGCAACCAGACCAACACCCTCGCCAAAACAAAACCTTTAAAACACAGAGCCTCTAGCAGACTTCTTTATTAGGCTTTGCGTAAATGTTACTGCCTTTTCACATTTGTTGAAGAAAAACTGTGTAAAGGAAGCTATCTATGAGATGCAGCCACCAATTTCAATACAGAATTAGAACTGTTTGCATTATTTTGTTGAGTGTCTGAAAGTGTTTGTCAGTTTTTGTATTAAAATCATTGAACAAGATCATGAAATTGAAAATTTCTGTTTTTGTATATGGTTAAGTCTTCATTTACTCAGATTGTCACACTTGTTTATATTTTTATGTTTGACCCTGGCATAGCTGTCCTATAACCCAAGGTGTTGAAATGCATATATGGGGAAATATATATGCATATAGAAAAACATTTCAATTGAACCTATTAATGTCAATCTCATTTGACTATAGATTTCCAGAATTGCCAAAGTACATGTTTCTTTCTTGTACTTTGGGAAAGTCAGAAGGGGGTTATTGGACTTTTAACAGCCAGAAAAAATGTACATATTTATCAGAAAATAAGTATTTGGCACACATTTTTGTACAGTAAATATATTTCTAACAGGGCTGTTGGAAATTTACATTAGATAAAGCAAACAACCCATTTAATCCATGCATTGAGAAATTGAGTCCTTTAAATTTTTGTAATTGTCAAAAAGGACTTTAATACTTTATTCGCCTGTGCCATTCCACTTTGATACACATCATTTATGAACTCTTTTGTTTTAATGTCTTCATATGTGTGGATATTGTGGATCTGGAGTCAAATTTGCATCAACAGGTCCATTTGAAACATGTTTTGTGAAAACATGCAACACTTTTCACCACTGTATGCATCAAATCTGAGTTGATGTGCTCTCCTCTGAATTTCTGAGCTGCACTTTAGATGTAGCTCCCTAAATTCCAATTTGTTGAGTGTAGATTACAAACAGTTGGATTCTATTAATTTGATTAGACCCAAAGGCATGTGGTTGGAGTAAGTTGTATTTATTGGCACAAGAGTAAAAGGCCTGAATATGCACACCACATTTCTGATTTCCATTTGCAAAAAAAAAAGTGATATCAGTATCACATCCAAGTAACACGCTTGAAGCTAAATTCAGACTGTGGAACATGGAAACAGTGATAAATAATTGAAGATTTGTCAAACAGTGTCCCTGTTTGGTGGAGATTCAGTACCACAAAGAAACAGCTGGTACACATTAAGAAAGCAGAACACTAGGTTTAAAAATTTCATTTTTAATTCAAATATCAAATTAAATACTATTTTATATGATGGAATATAACTGTATTCACTTTATAGATATATTTCATACACCTATAAAGAGGAATGAGGTGTTTTGTTGCCAAAGTGCCACATAATATTTTCACACACACACGATTTATAGGATTAGACATTTAAAACATTAGATGACATAATAGTTCTGTAATAACCTTAAAGTCATGTTTTTAACCACCAAGATATTCTGATTGGAATGCCTGAGAAGGTGCTGCGCCTTCATTTGTGTAAAAATAATCTTGAGACATCTTTCTCCAATGCTTTTAGTCATCTTTGTGTTTTCATCCGTTTCCTTTGTTTGGTTTGTTCTTGGACTCCTTTGTTGCTGTGATTTAACCCACCGTGCCCATTTTCATCTGTTGGCACCTTGTGAAGAAGTGAAGCGCAAATGAAAGTAATCAAAGCCTGACTCATCGAGTAAAAAACTTGGCAGAGTTGGTAGTCACACCCTGCTTACCTTTCTTCTCTTTTCATTTTCTGTGTTTGCTGAATTGTTCGCTTTCAAGCCTAATGCTTCCTCCAGCTCTGGAATGAAGGAAGTAGCAACATAATACCTCTGAACACATTCACAGAACATCTGCAGCTAGTAAACAAATACCTTTCAGAATGGGGTCAATCTTTTCCACCACCAGGTCAGCGTCCTCCGTGGTGAAGCTGAGCGGGGGCTTGAATTTCAGCACATTACGATGAGGTCCATCAGCGCTTAAAAGGACATGCTGCTCCTTTAATCTGGAAATATTCAGTATTTAGCTCTCTGTGGTTATTTACACAAGCATACAGTATTTGATGACATTATATCTTTAGTGTAATCAACTGCTTAGTTTTCTTCCTGGTTCAGCTGTCACTGTGATGCTCCACATCTTACTGAGCACTGCTGCTCAGCTTGCTAAAAGAAGGGCCCGGTACTTAACCCTTGCTTACAATTGCTTTCAATTGTAAGCAAGAGAAAAGTAAAGAAGACCCAGACTGGTGTTGAAGCTAAAGGAGAACCATCTACCACTCTTCTATAAGTAATGTCATTTTAAAATGACAGTTGCTTAATATGTGTGTTAAGAATGTTCTACTTTATTTACTCACATGTCAGCTGGACATGTTTGTGATTCTCAACAAAGACAGCTGTGGCTACAATCCAGTAGCTTGCCATCATCCGTGTGTGAATGTATATGTGACTGATTTCACGTAAAGCGTCTTTGAATAACATACTGTGCAGTAACCATCTGGAATAATCACTACTGTTTAATTTTGTCAGTGGAATTAGCACCACTTAATCTTCCCCCAAAAATCTGTGAAAAATCATTGAATGCCAGCTGTATGCAGTGATCAATAGTTTTTATAGTTGTTAGTTTGGATTTTACAATCTGAACATTCAGTTCATCTACCTTAAAGACAAAGTTATCTGGTAGCAATCGACAACTTCTATCTATTGTTTTATCTGTTAAGTACTTATCTTCTAATTCTCCTCACTTTCTGCAAATAAAATGTTCACACTTTTCATGTAGATTCTGTGTCATATGTCTGTTTTTGACCTCAGAAAAACAAGACTAAGACCTTAAGTCTTACTTATAAATGACCTCCTGGGCTTCGGCTGTAGCTGGAGTGAGCTTCACTCTGTCCTTCACCAGCTCCACCCCAACAAATAGACCACGCCCCCTGCAGAGAGCGACGCCTTCGTTCAGTCTGAAGCCATTGCTGAAAATTGCTAAAATTCTATATTTACATACATTCTTTTATGATGTCTTGCACACTATTAAAAACATAAAGTAATCAAGAACATGTTTGATTTTCTACCTAATTGTAATAAATCAAATTTCCTTTGGTGCCTTTGATGTCTTATGAAAAAAGTGATAAACAGTGTGTGTAGCTATGAGAAATGTAATGTCAGAGCTCTTTAGTCTTATGCTAATTTGAACAATCTTGATTAATTTGCAAAAACGTAAAAACCTATATTTAAAAGGTGTTATAAAGACCATGGAATTCCTCAGTTCACTTAATTCTATTTCAAGAAAAGAGAGAATTTACATGATGTATTTTCTTGTGAAGCCGCAGATTATTTAGCGTTTTGGAGTCGAGCTTTGCCTCACCTAATGTCTCCAATCAGCGGATGCTTCTCCCTTTGTTTTTCCAGCACATTAGTGAGGTGCTGCCCGACACGCAGTGCGTTTCCCTGCAGATCCTCTTTCTCAATCACATCCAGGACGGCCAGACCAATGGCACAAGACACGGGGTTACCACCAAACTAAAAGTATTAATACATACTAATGAAAATAATAGGTGCTACATGTTCATTTAAGTATTTTCAATGAGTTTTTTGCAACATAATTTCATGCTGTAAAACAGAGACAAAAAAAAAAATCTAATATCCAGTGCATGTGTTGCTTTAATTTTCCCTTTATTCTTAAAATAAGCTCTTACTGTATTGAAGTACTCCATTCCAGATGACAAAAAGGCCTCGGCCACTTCCCTGGTTGTGACCACACATGACATGGGGTGGCCGTTACCAATAGGCTTCCCCATTGTGACAATGTCAGGCACAAAGTCGTCTCCCTGAAGCTGGAAGGCCCAGAACTGGGAGCCAACTCTGCCAAAACCCACCTGAACCTCATCTGCTATAAAAACACCTCCTGCTTTGCGGACATGTCTGTAGAGGAGAAAAATTTATTCAGACTTAGTCGTACATTCAGCAAATTAGGGCAGACTCGATATCAAAAATGGTCAGTGACACTACAGCTGTCAGTTTAAACACAAACACTAATGCTGGATACATACTCAGCCACTTGCTGGAAGTAACCCACTGGGGGGATGATCTGCCCACCACAGCTCTGCAGCGATTCGGCAATAAAAGCAGCAATCTGCCCAAGAGAAAAACATATCGGCTCCACGTATCTGCAGCCAGGCTGATAAGCGGCAAATAGAACGTTTCCCGTCGTCTTTGACTCGTACGTCTCCCTGTATCAAGTCTGCTGATGTGGTTTTCACTTGACTGGGCTAAATAAGATTGTGGCTGTTGTACAATGTTGGGATAGGCTTCAAAGTTACTCTAGACTTCAGATCTAATGTTAGCAAAGCTTTCACGCTGTTTTGTCAAAAAAATAAATTAAAAAGTGCCACACTGTATTTAATTAAATCAGAGGAAAACAAAGAAAGCATCAAGATTTCTTGTGTATCAAAATATTAGTCCAGAGTCAAACAAACCAAAGCATATTAGTCATTTTGTGCAATGAAATAGTTTACTTCAAACACGATACAATATATTAAGCACTCTATTAATCGAAGCATACAAAAACATTAGATATGGTCTATACCTTATGTCCTTTTTTATGGACTTTCTCTATTATGTCTTTGACTTCATCTGCATACGCTGTAGCTGCATCAGGACAGTCTGCACGGTATTTTCCTCTGTACACATCTGGGCTTGGAGCCTGTGTGGAAAGAATACAACAAACAGGGCTCTTACTTTTGTTTTCTGTGTTAATCTGCAAACTAAACACATTTCTTTATAT
Source organism: Poeciliopsis retropinna (assembly GCA_010277075.1). NCBI lineage: Eukaryota > Metazoa > Chordata > Actinopteri > Cyprinodontiformes > Poeciliidae > Poeciliopsis > Poeciliopsis retropinna. The sequence goes on from VMRM01000019.1 coordinate 9,005,155, forward strand.
TTTATTCCTTGTTGTGGAAATGCATATATGCTGGTGGTGGCCAGATGGGCTGATGGCACTCACTGAACAATAGCCTTACTTCTGTCTGGGAGTGTGTACCGAATTTAAATTGTATTTTTGTTACAGAATGCTACATCATTGTGTCATTTTGAGGTTTAGAAGCTATGAAGATGGTTAGGTACTGTAATTTAGTTAAAATCATCCAAAGACCAAAGAAAGCTATCAATAATATTTCAATTCTATGAAAAAATTTTTTATTTATCCCAAAAGAAAATGAAACGTTCTCATAATCCATTTCATAAGTATAACCAAAGCACCCAAAACCAGAGGGAATAAATTGTCCAAAAGAGCAATACTTCAACCAAATAAATGTTACCAAACAAAATGTAGAAAAACAGTTTTTTTTAAATTTAGTTCAGGGTAAAAAGAGTTTTGGATGCATTTTTTACTCTTCTCTTGTCTTTTCCTTTCTTATCTCCACTCAGACGTATGCTGAAAACTCAGCAGCCTGTCAAAACGCAGCAGAGCAGAGCAAAGCTATGGGGTTTTAATAGCGTGCAGGCAGGCGGAAGGTGAGAGCAAAACCACACTCACCACGTGGACGAAGTGACTCTGCTCAGCATCTGACAGCTGGTGGAACTTATAAGGACTAATGTCGATGAGTGATGACACATGACCGTGGTACGCACTGCAGACAGAGTAAACACAATCCAGCGGATCACTTAGAGCTCTTGTGCCAAATTTTAGAGCTATGAATCAAAGGTAAGAAGACGTGGCTGCTCTGTCACAACACATATCATGACCAAGATATAGGGCCTCTTACTTTTCCAGCGTTATGATGTCTTTGTTCCCTGTGTACTGCCATGCAAGTCGGAGGGCCAGGTCGTTGGCTTCAGAGCTGATGGGGCAAAGGGTTACATTAAGTTACTCAGTCACCACAAAACACACAGGTGAAGCCTCATGGACGTCATTCGCTGCGTGCTATTTCATCTCCCAATGCAACAGCAGCTGAGGCGAACGCCCATTCATTCATTCTGACTGAATAAATGCAAAAGGAAATAAGTAAATGTTAATTCACTCTTGAGAGCCTTGAAAAGGAGTCTTAAATTATTCATACTTCCAAAACTCCAGATTAAAATTGCAGGTTATCTACCTCTATTTATAGAGGTACATTTATAATACCATACAAAACTGTTTGTTCCTCTTAAAATTCCGATTTTGTCAAATTATAACCAATTTATTTCACTGAGATTTTTTGTGATAAACCAATATGCAGTGGAAGAAAACTCATGCACGCTTTTCACATTTTATTTTACAAATAAAGGTGTGAAATGTGTAGCATGCACTTCTGTTCTATCGATTTTAACTGAGATGGTACAATTGCAAACCTCCAAACACATGACCGTCCACCCAAACTGGCAAAGAGAGCAAAAGTAGCCAAAAGGTTCCTGAAAGTTAGGAGGAGCTGCAGAGATCCACAGCTCTGGTGGGAGAATCTAACAAAGTAAGAAGTTCTATTTGCAATTTTCTAGAAGTTGCACAGCAAACGTGTGAAAGATTGTGCTCTGGTTTTAACTTTTTGACTTACAAAATCATGCACAATCACTTTGTGTAGAGGAAAACTATTCTCAGAAACACATCTCCACGTTGAAACACATCGCACCTTTCAGTTTTCTTGGTAGAACCTGCTCTTCCACTTCATATTTATGCTCCATCACAGAATCTTAATAAAAGCAGTGAAGATAGATTACATTAGATGGGTAGTTATGAACTTTATTAATCCCTCTGGGATTTTCACTCAGAGAACTCGTAATTGAAATTTGTGGTTGTTCTGAAGTGCTTTGGTAGAAAAAATACTTTTGCATATACTACCAGCAGTTTTTTGTCTCTAAAGACCTCTAGGAGACCTCTTTCATGTCAAGTTTATAAGTTTATAAGTTTATAACTTGACATGAAACAGTGCTGATATGACTTCAGTGTAATATTGAGGATTTATGGATCATTATCAAAAACATAATTACCTCCATCTAGATTATTCAGACGGTTAATGCTGCAGTACTGTAGAAAAGTGGTGTAAATAAGTAACCATGGTGACCTGGATCAGTTTGATCAATCAGACCTTTAGGAAGCGACTAATGCTGAGTGTGCATCTTATCCTTGCTTTGTTCACATCTGCAATATAGACAAACCAAGTCACCTTTGCACCATAAAATGTTTATTAACTAAAGGTTTTCAAATGTATGTAACATATATTGGAGGAGAAAATTTAAATTTTTTATACATAAGTACAAAAACGTATGTATAAAGTTTTTTATACATATAAAAGTGAAGATATAAGATTTTTATACATAAAAACTTGTGTTTTTATGTATAAAAACAAGTTTTTTTACACATTAAAAAACTTTCTTTCATAACAACTAAAGTTCATAACTTTTGTTATGAAAACAACAGTTTTCATAACTTTAAGTGAGGGTTTCTTGAACAACTCTGACTGTTGGTAACGCCTTTTTAAAGTATTTGTTTCAGGTGTGGAAAAACATGTCTGGATATATTTTACCCTGAGTTGACAAAGTAGCACACGGACAGCTTGTCTGGCAGGGTTGCTTGCAGCCTCTGGGCATACAGTACCAGGTTGTCATGCAAGAACCGGGTGTTGGTGTTAAGTAATCCCATCTGCTCTGCTCCTGCCTTCACCACGTCTGGGTGACAGTGCCCCACTGTAGAAAAACAGGAAGTCTAAATCAAACTTAGAAAATTAAACCAGATAATTGTGGGAAAAATTTCCTGTAGTGTTATAGTTGCCTAAAGATCCTTTCAGAATCACAAGAACTAGACCTGTTTTTTATATTTAAAAGCGTGTTTTATATTTTTATGCTTACCGTGAGCCACATTGTTGATGCAGTCCAAGTAGCGCTGTCCTTTCTCATCATACATATACTGACCTTTGGCTTTTACAATCTTGATGGGATCATGGCTGAAGAAGATCTTACAAGATGGTCTGCAGAGGAACAATACATTTTTGCAACAATACATGTGCTCCCCTCTGATTCAGCACTTTAACATAAACATATGCCAGCAAAAAGGTAACCACATAGTAGTAATGCCCTTCACAAAAAAATTAAAATGAAGTTTATAAGCAAATAACTTTAAAATGGCTGTATTAATTCTTTGCAGATATAATAATAACAAGGTGATAGACAAACATTTTCTTTTCAGCAATGCTCGACATAATTAGACTGTCGTTTCTGTAAGTTCTCCAACATCTACAGTCATATCAGAGTGACAAGCCTTACCCAATGTGCTTCTTTCTCAAGTCTATCGTCTCCTTTTTCTCCAGTCCGTCAAGCGACATCTTTATGTCACGCAACAGCAGATCTGGTCGAGTGTCATCTGTTCCAGCCAACATACACCTGCAAGGAGTTAATAGCGCGCGCGCACACGGGGAGGGCACAAGAACCGCCGCTCGCGCTGCTGCTATCAAAGTCTGACAAAGATATGGAAAGCCAGAGAGGCCACGTAGAGGCCTCTGGCTCTACGTGGCCAGAGACAAAAGTAGAGGGAAAATTCAAAATATATATTTTTTTTAAATGGGGAAATTAAATGACCTCTCAGTGATTCTTGAGAAGAGGGACAAAACTATGGATAAAGCACAAAATTTGAATGAAATATACACAAAATAAAATTTTTCAAATATCTGAATAAACTAACATGGGCCATGTGAGCACAACAATGTATGTTTTCCTGGTGTTTGCTGAATATTTTTTCATTTTAAACATTGTAATAGGTGTCTTTAAAATCCCTTGTCCTGGAGCAGAACTCAATACATTATACTGGTTTAAAACAATTAAAGGAATACTAAGATAATATATTATGACAATTAAGTGTAAGTATTCAAATAAATAATTATAAAAGTATCAATATAAAAATCATTTTTATACATTTTCCAGCTCAATTGAAATTTGTTCCAACTTTTTGTCTACACCGACTGTAAAAGAAAATCAGGCGTTATTGGGGGGCATCAGAACTTCTGAGGACCAAATGACGTCTTCTTTTCTCTTCCTTTGCTAAGACGGCTAAGCAGTTCTAGTTAGCTTATGTTATTCTGTAGTTTTTTCTTCAGTTTTATTCCTAAGTGGTTCATCACAACCATGATGTGTCAACACCATAACTGACAATTTACAAAATGTTAAACAAATGCTTAATTTTAGTAAACCGTAAAGATTTCATGGACCTGACGTGCTGCAACATGGCGTCCTTCAGAATAATATCACAGAAATTGAGATAGTTTGGAATTTTGTCAACTCCATCAGTTTTTAACTGACAGTGTGACTCTTTCAGTGATAGTGTTGACAAATCTCACTTAAGTGTTCGGTTAATTCATTTTAATGTGTTTTACATAAATGGCATTACTTCACATGTATCAAGTATTTTTACTCACTAGCTTGTCACCACCTTCAGTTGTGCAACAACTCCGTCATGCACTGTAAACTCCTTCAGATGGAATTTAGGCAAGGCAACTTTATTTATATAGCACCTTTCAGCCAAAGACAATTCAGTGAGTATTTGAACCTGACTGTAATCTTCTAATGTACAGCTGTGTGTCGTCTGCATATTTGTGGTATTCTATTTTATTATTTCGTATAATTTGAATTATTGGAAGCATATAGATATTGAAAAGAAGCGATCCCAGGATGGACCCTTGGGGAACTCCGCAGGTAATTTTGTTGAGCTTAGATTTAAAGATGCCAATGGACACACAAGAGGTTCTGTCAGACAGGTAAGATTTAAGCCAGCTGAGTGCTATACTGTAAATACCAACCCAATTTTCTAATCGAGATAATCAAATATAATTATCGACTGTATTGAATGCAGCACTAAAGTCAAGAAGAACTAATATTGACATTTTATTATGACCAGTGTTTAGACAGAGGTCATTGAATACTTTCACAAGTGCAGTTTCAGTACTGTGATGTTGATGGAAGCCTGATTGGTGGACATCAAAACAGTTGTTCAGGGCTAGAAAGCCATTTATCTGTTGAAAAACAATTTTTTCTAATATTTTAGCCAAAAAAGGCAAATTTAATATTGGTCGATAATTGGCTCGAATTGACGAGTCCAGATTATGCTTTTTGAGAAGAGATTAGGATAGAACATGACTTAAAATTATTCAGGAACAAAATGACATATTCTTTTGTAAAAGTTATCTAAAATATTAAAAAGAAAACATAGCTTTGGGAATTTAAATAACTTGGTGCAATGCTACTTGACACGCTATCTGAAAACAGTTTATTTTCCCTAGTGCTGACTGGAAATAAGGAAGAATGTAAGAAATTACCTTCTGCAGTAGTGCTGAGATAGTTTCCAAGTAAATATTGATGCATATGAATGTATTTGAGCTGTTAAAACAGTCGTTTTAGATGTTTGTGGATTTGTAGGTGATTTCTGGCAGCTTTAACATATCCTAAAAATGCATTATAGTTACAAGTTAGATAGCCTCAACTAAAATATCTAGCAGGACAATAGCAATTTTTAAAATTTGGGTAAAAAAATAACGCAATAAATAAAATTGAATCATAAAGATAGGTTGAATAGATCGAAGAAAGAGCCACTTTTGTGCTTTTGTTCGCAAATGTCTTAAAACACACATCGGCTCCTGACAATGTGTGCATTAGGATATTTAATACAACAAAATACACAGGAAAAATGTGTATTTTTCCTGTGTAAAATACACATTTTACACAGGAAAATGTGTAAAATGTTATATATTAAATTGCAAACACAATTGTAAGGAACAAAAAACATTAAATTAACTTTTTATCAACATGTATTTTCTATTTTAATCAAATGTAAACATGTTATTGTAGTTAAGCTTATCTAAAAATGTTAACTATTTTTAAATTCGGTTAAGCCCTTCAGAAAATGTGACGTTCTTCAGTAGTTCCCCAGTTTCAGTTATGAATTTTAGTTTTTCACATTCTAAACACTTCAAAAGATTAAAAAATAAATAGCTATTTCTCGCACTAGCGCACATTTATTTTGGATTATTGATGGTGCTGTAACAACACAAAAAGACTTCAATTCTTTTATATTATAAAATAATCAATAAACTCTTCAAACATGGGGCACTGTTGAATAAAGACCAGTAGTGCCAAAACATTTTTACAAATAACTCTCCAACGATATGTGAACAGTTATGTTTTTATTAAACATAAGAAATTAAACATAAAGAGGAATATTACATACCTCAAACAAAAAATGGAAATAAAGGCAAACATTCTTTTTGAAATACTTAAAAGACGGTTTATTTTCCTCCAACAGCACAGTCATATGAAATATCAGCTCGAAATACAGAATGTGAGATCAAGAGACGTAGATAAAGTTGGTATTGCATCAATAAAAGAAAAAAAGCTGAAAGGAAAAGCATACCATAAAAAACATGAGTTATGCAAACAAAACCAGAATTAAGAAACATGACAAATTTGCTCTTTCAATTTGGCTTAAGAATTTTTGTTAATCCAAGAAAATTCCTGTGCTTAAACATTAATGCAGCAGCAACAACATTGTGGATGCAACTCTTTTGTCTTGCAACTGCTTTTTCACTTGGAAAGTTTGGATCAGTGGAAAATAATGTTTTAACTGTTTTAGTTCAACTTTTCATTGCCTTTAAAAGCCACATGAAAATAGATTTAAGGCATATCAAGTGTGATCACTTCTGATTTTCTTAATGTGTTTAAAACTTTATAAATTATTTATTTTAATTTTGTTTTAGAAAAGAGAAATAAGTATTTTCAGTGAATGAGGGATTTTATTCATGTCAACTTTTCTGCATGTTATAATTCTTTTTGCCACAAGAGGCGCTGTAGTGTGAATGACAACCATCCAGCTGAAAGTTTTCCTCCACAACAAAGATAAAGTAAATTTAACAAAGTCCAAATGTGGTAAATATACCCAACATCACTTATCTTTTTGACTGATTCAAGGGGCCAAACTAAGAAAAAAAAAAGACACCTGGGAAAACTTAGAAAATAAATCTGCTCCAAACTATAAAAGAAAATAAAGTTTTTTGGTAATAAACAAATGAAAAAAAAAGTATGAAAAGGACAAATTTTTTATCAGTTCACATGCCGTTCAGAGTTAGAAACACTGTCCAAACTTTTAGAGCAGTGCTTCTCCAACACTGGCAATCAAGGTACACTGCCCTGCATGTTTCAGATGTTTCCCTGCTTTGACACACACGATTTCAATTGATGGCTGATTAATAGTTTGTTTGTTGTTTTTTTTTTAAAGAACTACAATTGTCTATTATATTTATTCAAGCAATAAAATATCTAAAGCATTCAGAATAGTGTACCTGAGGACCAGAGTTGAAAAAGTCTGCCTCAGAGGAACCTTAAACAAGAGACGTTTGTGCAGCACAGCATTGTAGATTCAAAGCATCCTACTAGTACCAATTCTGCAGCTCAATAGGAAGTCAATAGCTAATATATTTTGGCACTTATGTCTAGCTTAGTAAACTAAATGTGAAACTTTAACACCAAACTCAAACAAACAATGTTTAATAAAAATAAAAAAAAATAGCTGCACATTCTAAAGTTACAGCACCTTATGAGAACAAAGGCTGTAATAAAAATGAAGGCTGGTAATTGAAACAAAACAAAAAATAATTACCAAAACAAACTATTAAATATTGACACAAATATCAACTGAAAAAAGAGATTGAAACAAAAATCCTGTAAATTAAGATTTAATTAAAAGTCTGTGTTTACATATTCCTCCATGTCTCCAGGTAGTGGTATACAGGGTCGCACGGCTGAACAAATGAAGCTAAAAAAACCCACTGTAGTGTGACAATTAAGCAGCATTTGATGCTACACGCATGAACCAAGGTATAAATTGCACTTTATATCAAATGAGCACATCTCAACAGTACATTAATATTCCACTATACATATATATCAAACTACATTCAATGTAAAGAGACAAAGAAAGAAAAACAGAAAAAGAAGTGTGAGAAAAGGCCATCATGAATTTATAAATGGTGTGTCGTCATAGTTGACACACAAAGTTAGACAAAAGCAGATGTACTCGTGTGATGTAAGGCCTATAAATTGTAGTAAATGCACATTAAGTACACATTACAATAACATGCAAATGCCCTCTCAATTTCTACCAATGTTACATTTGCAGATTTGTTTTATGATGCCTCATTATGAGCTTAAAGTTCCGTCATATCAACACAAACACTGGCATCAGAAACTAAAAAGGAATGCTGCTCAGAACCCAACAAAATGCCTTCATTTACAAAAAGAAAACTGTAGAAAAATAAATAATGCACCACTTAGAATACTGAAACAAATACACAAATAAATGTTTAAAAAAACCCTCCTATTTTAGACAAACATAAACCCCCAACAGCTGTAAAGAAATCTGCTTTTTCTTCTTCTTTTAGCTGTAGCTGCTGGTATGATTAGAAAGAAATGGTTTGTACAGATGTGCATCCACTCTTTATCATGATGAGATGAACAGTTAAACAGAAACATCCTCACCGATCGACCTGCTATTACCACATCTGCTCCTACAGTAAATGGCTAAGATCTGACTGTACAGTGCCTCGCAATTGTTTATACGCCCCTAGAACTCTTTCACATCTTATCATGTTACAATTACAAATGTCAATATTTTTGGGATGAAACATATTTTGTGATAAATCAACACAAAGCAGTGCCTAACTCTTAAGTGGATACGTGACACATAGTATTCTACATTTGCTTTTTCCAAATCAATACTTTGAAGTGTGCCGTGCGCATGTATTTAGCTCGTTTTGCTCTGACAAGTAATCTGTTAATTTGATCTCTATGCTATTCTAAAAAGAATAATCAGGCTGTCGCTTAAGGCTGCACAATATATCACAAACATATTGTCATCACTAGATCAGTGTGTGTAATACTCATATTGGAAAGGACTGTTTGGAGTGCAATAATTGTTGGCTAATATGTTCCAAAGGAAGTTATGAAGTTGTGTTTTACTTGCTAACTATTTAGCTAGTTGGACAGAGCCATACAAGAGCAGCTGTTCACACTGCACACAAATGATATGCTAGATTTTTTAATATTGTGCAGCTCTATTCTAGATGTCGCTATGTTTGAAGAAGGGTTGCTCAACACAAAAATTAAATTAGGATCACAAATACATGTGCAAAGCACACTTTTCAAACTTTTATCTCCAAAAAATAAAAAAAAGAGCCCCAATGAAAACCCATTTACCTTCCACTTCACAATTATGCACTACTTTGCTCTGATCAATTACAACAAACCCCAATGAAATTTATTAAAGATTTTAGTTGTTACAACTCAAAATATAATAATACGAGAAGGGCTTTTAATACTTTTGAAATGCACTATACATGAAGAAAAAAAACAAAAAAAAAACTTACCTTGCATAGTACCTACATTGTAAAAATAACTAATTGTAATGCTGGAAATATGTAAAGGTAAATGGATTTGTGTGATAAAATAAATATAAATCCTAAATTCTGATAATGTTTGCTCCATGTGATGAGGAATGTGATATAACTGGCCAGACTGGTGTTGGTGGAAGATGATTAATGTCCTGTACTTCAATATATATATTGCCACCATATACAGTATGTAAGACAATATAGAAATGGATAGGTGTAAAGAAGCTTGCTATAGCGTATTATGTTGACAATAACCTTTTATACTTTAGACCTTAAATGGATTTAAATAGCCTTTGGATACACTCCATCAAAAATGACAGTTTTCTTTTTAAATCTACATTTTCTAAACAGTGTTCATGCAGAAAACTTGATTTGCAAGCGAGTTTTCAATACCAAGAGTAACTTATAAACTTGGAGAATTTGAGTTGTGTGAGAGGAGATGTCCCTGGAATAATGTGTGTGAGTTATTCCAGGGAAGTAGCTAAAAGTAAGACTTTCAGCTACTTCCATTCACTGCCGCAATGTTTTCTGCAAACACTGAACAGCTTTAGTGGATATATGGTTGAAATCAATGCCAACTCACTTATAACCAGATGAAGTTATTCTTGAAGACAAAACAGATCAAAACAAAAACAGTGCGCAACGTCTTTTCAGTCCTTCCCAAACAAAATGTCTCCTTCATTTTGAAATACACACCACTCAAATGGTTTAAAATAAAGTATAAACTCTTTTGATAAAGGAATGAATAAAAGCTTGAGGCACCAAAGGCTATATTACAGAAAATACAAATGATGTGTAAAAATAAAAAATAAAAATAAAAGAGTAAAATAAAAAAATAAAAAATGAATAAAGAAAAACATCACAACCGCATTCTACCAACGTTTTCAGAAGATCTTGAAGCGTCTCCTGTTTCATCTCACAGGGAGAACGATGAGCGACTCTCCTGCAGAATCCATTTCCATTCCCGTGCTCACCAAGCACGCCTGACCAGGCTCCAATCCAAACTGCGCGAGACTGATTGGTTTTCCTGCCAGTGCAGAGACTCTTGCCGAGACTCTTGTCCAGAGATACGCGACCCTGAGGAAGCGCCGCACTGGCGATGTCGAGCCCCATGAGTGCAACAGCAAAAGCCTGACGAGACTGTTCGCTCGGCAGGCCTCGCCACAAATAAAGCAAAAGAAAAAAAAATGTACTGACACCTTTACTCTCAGAAGGGGAAGGAGGGTACTCAGGCTACAAGCCATGGTGTGACTCCCTTAAGAAGATTAAAAGGAAAGAAAAAGTTACCATTTCAGAGCTTTGGGCCTTTTCAGATTTTTTTTTTTCCCACACAAATTATGAAACAATCACATAACAGTGACATGTATGTACATTACATTTAAATATAGTACACTACTCATGCTTTTTCAAGGGATGGGGGATTGAGGGGGAAAAGCAATGTTCAGTCAGCTCAGTGCAGTCTTTTTTTCCCTTTTCGAACGTTTTTTAGTCTTTGAGCGAATGGTGCCGCATGAATAGTTGGTGAGCTCATGGAGACAAAACAGCACACGACACTTAGCGTTTTGTGTTAAGAAGCCAATCCAGATCCCATTTCCTCCACTTCCCAACTCCACTTCTTCTCGTCTCACTCCTTCCAACCCTTAGGATCTGGCGGGACTGCCACGCTCCAGTCCGAGCCATGCAAAAACCTAAAGACACAAGTTCTGCCGGCAGCCGAGGATCTGAACTCCATCACGAAGCAGATGTGAGACAGCGGGACGCACACACGTGTTTTTGTTTCCACACGGCGATGTGAGTAGAAGCAGCTTACAGACGGTTATCTTTTTTTTTTCTTTTGTATTGTTGCACACATAGACTTGTTTCTTTTCGACTCTTTTTTTTTTTTCCCATTAAAAAACTATAAATACCATAAAAGAAGCATTATTTACAAACTCCATGCGTTTCAGGTTAGAGTGATCACTGCAAAGAAAGCATACAAAAAACAAGTTGTTTCGTCACTTTGAGTAGGTCTTTCAGTTTGACACAATGAGATGTTTTACACAGCATTCACAAATTGTTTCTTCCAGTTTCTCAGAGAACGCATGCAAACAATAAAGACGGTGAAACACGTGAGAAAAGCCGTCACTGAGTCAACAAAATGAAAGAAATCATTATATCTTATGCCATTTCATTGGAATAAAAATGCTGGTCAGAATTGGAGCAAAAATGACAAGTTTTATGAATTTTAGTTTTTGCTAGAAGATAAACACACACTAAGCTCTCATTTACATTTGTGGGGCAGGTTAATTGTCCAAATTAGTAAAACATTTATCTTGATTTGCTGCTCCTCTTTTGACAAATTGGTACATAAATCATCACTTTGTTATGACAAATTCTCTTCTTGGGTGGCAATTCTGTTATGTATCGATACCCAAACATGGTGCTCCATACATAACTTCATTACGTTTCAATAAATGTTGACAACCAGCTTTGCTATCTTCTTCTAGGTGTCTTTTCTTATACACCTTTTGCTACATATTTCTCAACTTTGGTAATGGAAATCTAAATTTTGCATGCTTCAAGCCTTAACATACAAAAAAGCTGAATTGCAATGGCAATTAAAGCATTTTAATGCTAAATTCTGTTTTGCTGTTAAATATACTCTCAATTTCCAGAGTAAACCATAATATTGCTGATTGCCAGAAGATTATCTCACCTTCTGCCAGCAACCAGGCATTGGTAATCCATCCGGACCCTGTTAACAGAAGAGAAACAATTAGAACTGAAACAATGACTTACTGCTAACCCAAGTAAGATTGTTACATACATGTGATTAGTAGGCTTATACTATATAACACTTCACATATGTCAGAAGTTAGATTGATCCTCAATAAAATCCACTCATTAACCACAAATAAATAAAGTTAACTTCTCTTGAATAGACGGTCAGTTTTCATCAGATGAAAGCAACATCTTGATCCCAACTGTTTTGTTTAGAATTTAAACATTTTTATTAGTGGGCACAAAAGTGTATTATTAAGACTCTCTTTGATGGCATGTGTACATGCCATTATAAACACATTAAATAAAATGGTCAAATTATTCTTTCATATTAAGTTTTTTAGTTGGTTTCTGTTTGTTAGTCTGAATGCACAAATGACATTTCATTCTAGCCAAAAATTTAAACTGTACATGCACAAAATACATAGAAATATGTTGCTCATGCACACCATGGTGATTCTGCTGTTGAATTTTATCATAGTTGAGTTTAATAACAGCAGAAAGCTGACAAAAAAAACCCAAAACCCAGTAACTGGAAATAGAAAACTCAAGTTGTCTTGAAGTAAAAGTAACCCAAGTTTAATTAAATAAACATATAAATATAACCTCTGAATGCTTTATTATCTACTATTGCTCACTGAATGTATGTGAACATACAATGCAATGCCTTGCTAAAGTATTCATGCCCCTTTCCACATTTTGTCTCAGTGCAGCTGCAAATCTTAGTGTATTTTATTGGGATTTTATAAAATGGAAAAACAGAGGAAAATAGTTTCTCATGTCTTTCAAGCAAATAAAAATCTAAAAGTTAGACATGCATTTTTGCATTCCCGCAGCATCATGATGCAGCCGCCATGTTTCACAGTGGTGATGGCAGGGTAATAAATCGTGTTGCTTGTCCTCCCCACATATTTAGGCCATGAAGTGTCATCTGACCAGAGCAAAAGATTACTGTCCCCCCCAACATGATTTGTAACAATCTTTAATCATTCTTATGGCTTTCTTATAACAATTGCAGAGCTTTTATTCTCCCATGTGAAGTGTGGTTCTCTGCTGCTCTGAATGACACTCTATATCTACAGCCTGTTTTACTGAATGGCTATGTCTTGCTAGATGTACAATTGTACGATAATCTGCCAGCTGAGGTGACCTTTTAATATTGTTCTTTAAGATGTTAAGACTTGAGAGATATTTATACTAAATTATGTACATGTGACTCTACTAATAAGGTGACTTCAAAAGGTATTGTTTCTGCTGAACTTAATTTTAGAGTATCTAATTAAATAAGGCTATACACATTATATTATTATTTTTTAATAAATAAAAAACAGATTTTTACTTGTTGAAAGTTTTAAAACCATGTATCAGTTCCTTTCCCTGTAACTGTGTTGGACATGTTAAATATAATCCTAATAAAATACACTGCAGTTTGTTGTTCTAAAATGACAAAATATGAATGGCAAAATGTTAAAGGCAAAGCACAAAAAATGCATTTCCCCAAATTTAGTTCAACCCATTGTACCAGAATTGTCATGCATCAGACAGCATCGCTTCTGCGGCATGAGAATCAATAAAATAAAACAAGTAATGATGAAAATATTCCAGGTCCACAGTGGCAACCAACTTGATGTTTTATTTTATTTTCTTGTAATGGTCTGGCCCAATTGGTACAAGAACAGGAGGGGACAGGAGAGTTAACGGATTGAGAGAGGGATCCATGCGCCTGTAGCATGGCTAATTCATCAGCATAAGGAATTCTTTGTTAGCATCGGGTTAAAAGGTAACTGGTCCAAGGCGGGCTCAGCAGGGGGGACACGTGAGTTTTAGCCTTTTATTCCAGTTTTATTCGAAGGGAAGACAGGAATCAGTTAAAAGGATAGACCAAATGAAACATTTATTAATTCTGTATATTTCACATGTTTTATCTAAAAGAGGCTGCTTGCAGTGAAGATGTTAGGGTTAGTGTTTGTCAATAAAAATGGAAAATGAAACTATGATTAAGTAAAGTGACCATGCTTGTCAAGCTCTCACTTCATGCATGAGTGCGTTTATTTGTTATTAATGGGCTAAAGGTGAGTGGCATGCACAGGTAGGAGGTTTAGGAAAAAGAGAAATACTGTACCAATTGGCACGGGGCATCCAGCCCGTCCAGACCTGGCTGCCCTGGTTCCCCCTTTTCACCCTTAAATCCCCGGAAACCCTGTTTGCAAAAATGACCTAGGAGTGTTACTGGGAGAGAGGTGGACGACCCTTCACCCCCTGCATCGGTCCGTTTCGACAGACTCGTAGGGAGTGTGAAGGAGGAGCTGCTCTCTGAGGTTTCTGACTCCACAATCAGGCCCAGTCGCAAGATTTTGGGATCTAACTGCAAGCTTTTATGTCCAACTTAAAATGAGCACATCTACCAACGTTGTTGGTGATTTCGTGACTGTAAAAGCAAGAAGTTGGGAGTCAGTGGACCCAAAGGGAGCTTCCTCCTTGTTCAGAGCAACCGCTCCACGAAGCTGGCAGGCAAACTCCAGCTCACAGTTGGGACATACCAATGGGCAGGGTGCATCTAATCCTGGGGCACCCTGTTCTCCTTTCTCGCCCTTAGGCCCTTTTTTGCCCTTCTTTCCCTTCTCCCCCTGTGGATACAAGGGTTCGGTCAGGTTAAATTCATTTTTCTCAACAATTACTACTGCTATGAGGAGAGATTAAAGAAGGGAAGTCTATAACCCAAAAAGGAATGAAGGCACATGGTCAGATAAGTTAGATAGGAGGGGATACAAGGCAGAATTGGATATTCTTTAAACGAGGGGCACAAAAAGCAGGGAACAAGGTAGAGTGGGAAACACTTTGTCAAAGTGGTGTCAAGGGCACAAAGGATGAGAAAGACTAGCAGGGAGAAAACCACCAGAGAAAGCAGGAAAGTCCAAACTGCATCAATACAGAATTAAATGTCACAAGATTTCTATAAAGTCATAAATAAACTTTCAAAATCAACATCCATGCAAACATTTTAAAGAGTCAATATCATGTTAGCATGAATAAAATTTCAAAGTACTACTTTAAATCATCATTTTCAGAATGAATTGACACACACTCGTCATTGACGTATTTAAATTGGGTTTTATCTGAGTCACAATGAAAGAACATCATAAATTTAGAAAAACTGCAACTCCGAGCTGAGCACCTTGTGAGGGGGAGGGTCTCTCTTTGTGGTTTTGAGTAGAAAGAATGAAGGTTCTGACTGTTCCTATATGTCCAACAGCAGCTCAGATTAACAGACCTTCTTGGAGTGTCTGGACGGTGTCCTTGGAGGGGTACCATCTCTGAGGATCTTCATGTATCATCTTGTGAGCTTCAATGCCAATGTGGACAATGGTGGAGTCACTTGCTTGGTTGTAATCTAAATACGAGGTGTGTTTGCGTGGAATGACTTGCCTGTGTCAAGCAAAAAGTGGTAGCTACCAGGCTACCTTGAGTCAAAGGTGGCCTCATATCATCAGACCTGCAGCTGTGTGTCTTGAGAACTTAGGATCGCAAAAGGTCAGAGCTATCACCAAGTGCTGTTCCATCATCAGAACACCACTTGGTAGAGAATTGGATCTCATAGCAGGAAAAGCTGTAAGCCAGACCAAGGAACATGGAATTGGACTGGACAATGTCCAGGGCTTCTACTGCAAATGTGACTTCCAGAAATTATAGCCTAAAAGACATTGGAGCATAATGTAGTTTTAACACGTTGGTAGACAACAGCAGCAATGGAAGCTATTAGGTTCAATAAGAAGGCCTTTGGGGTTTGGCTGTGTGTGGGGACTCCTGAAACTGGCCAACAGGTACTGAGTGTCCTGAAGAACATTAGCGTCTAAGTTTTAAGTGGAAAAACCCAGTGGTGTGTGAGAAATTTGTAAAAAGGCTATGAAAACTAAACGTGTCTTGGCTTCAAGAAAAAAAATGTAATTATTTGATGGGTCAGAGAAGCTTGTATTTTGAGGAGGGACGGTAAACCTGGAAGAGGCAGTGTTTGAGGTATCAGTTAAAGTGTAGTCATTGAAACGCTCTCTGGCATCAGGGTGCCAGAAGTGTACAAAAGTTGTCCCCAAACTCCAAAGTGTCAGGACATTGCAGGGCTGTTGTGGCTTCAATTTTGCAAGGAGGACTAATACAATACCTGCTAAACGTAGCAAAGTGAGATGGTGGCACAAATTCTTAAAGATGCCAAGAGAGTGTGTTTCTTACTATGGAAAGATCACACCTCTCTGCCTTCCAGAGAATGTTTCCTCTACAGTGTTGGACCCTGCTGACCACAGATTAAGGAGGGGAACTGTGTGTTCCAAGGACAGACTGGACACAGTCAATTTAAGGTGGTACCTCAGCAACACTGCTCAGTGAAGCAACATGTACTTTCTAGATTACGAACAATTAAAAGAATGAGATGCCGGTCGGAAATTTTAAGAATCATTCCTATGTATCTGATGAGTTCTACTGCAAACTCTTTTTTACATGGTTGCCAGCCACATAACATCATTTTACAGCACTATCAATTTACAATGTTACCTTCGGTTACAAAAATGACATATATCAAATAAGACTTAAGGAAAATTTGACTTCGTAATTTATCGCCTTCAAATTTGGGTTTCTGTCTCTTTAAGGAACTCCTACTTTTTCCAACAGTCTGCTCCTCTATTAATCTCTTAATATTTTTACCAGCATACACTCCAGGCATGTTACATTATGACATAATGTAAAGCTCAAAAAAGCCAATTTTTCATAATCCTGCCCCTTGAAGAAAGCAGGGCACTGACTGAATCAATGCACAAATGATTAGAGCTGTAGAAATCAGTTTATTCTTACATCCTTAGTGTCTATGATGAGTGTATGTCAACATCTTATTACTGATCTGAAAGAGATGAAATGTTAAGATCTGTTCTGTGTTAGAGTGGGGAGCAAAACCCAACTGAAGGGATAAAAGAGAAACAGGATATAGCTTCTTAATGGTAAACACTGTCTGAGGAATACAATACATATATTACAGAGACAAACAATGAGTGCAAAAACAAGGAAAGGAAGGGTTACCAACAGGCTCAAAAGAAATGAAGGAAGGGAAATATGTTACTTTATGTTCATGCATGGAAACATGGAAAACAAATGAAACGGAAGAGCCTGTTGTCAATGGACATGTTTGGATTTATATGTTGATCTCTCTTTTTGATGCCTGAAAATGAAGTTAGATTTGAAACAATGAGATGGTGGAACTGCTGAGGAGGCAAGAACAAAAATCTGACTCGAGAGGAGTGGGGATGGGGGGTTGGGGGGCTGGGTGGGCAGGGGGAGGGTGACAGTTTATGCTTCTGCAAAAATAAAGAAAATTCATTAGGATTGTAAAAGCAACTGATGTAAAATTAGGACAATTCTTTTTCGATTACAGTTTACTTTAGAGGGAAAAGGTTTACCTCAAACTGGGGGATGAAACAAAACACTTCAAATACAAATGAAATCAAAAGTTTCTACACTGTCCATTGACATCAGTCCTCTGACGTTAGAGATATTAAGCTACAAAACCATATCTACGTCTACCTTTTCTCCTCTCCCCCCATCGTCGCCTTTATCGCCTTTTAATCCAGGTAACCCCTGAAAATGTACAACTTTACTTAATTACTGTGAGAGATCAGATTTTTCTCATCGACACAGAGCTAATCAGATCAAGATCAAACAGAATCTGAAGGTTTTTATCTGTAATATTAATTTAAATATTGCAGAAAAAAATGCAAACAAAAAATAGCAAGGGAGGGCTTTGATTTAAAATCTTAGATTTGAAGTCATTTAAGAATAAACTTTGTAGAATATTTTACATCAACATCTGAAAAAAAATGGACTGTAATACCTTTAGTAAAGTAAAGCTACACTTGCTTCTTTTATCCAATAATTTATCATTACCAGTTGTGAATAGAACTGATAATGTCTTTAAGGTCCACCAAACTTTGTGAATTTAAAAGTGATATCCTGGAGGACTTTGAACCTTGGAAATACAATCAAGAGTATAATTTGCCAAATTGCAATCAGTTGTAATTGATTGCAATTACGACTGATTGCATTTATTGCATATGTTAGCAATTTAGTATTTATTGCTAACATATGCAATAAATACTAAATTGAACCTTAAAACATAAAAGAGATGTTTGACGCATATTGTTTTACAGCTTAGGTTGGGTTTATGCTTGACGTATTTACATATTCCTCATGGCCAAATTACGCCATTTCAGCAACATCCTCCCTCTACACAACCCACATTTTCCACACAGTGCACCTAGAAATTTTTCTATGAGAAAAACATGTCAGACAGGTAAGAGCTCCTCCTCCTGGCAGAGATTCGCGAATACAGAGATTCCAAAAAGATCATGGACAAGAGGAGCAGCTCCTCTTTCTTTTTCTCCCAAGCAAAAGTAAACATAAAAGTTCTTCTTCCTTTATATGTTATAAACATGTGGCCAATAACAGTTGTGTTTTTAACTTCTAACATGTTGTGTTGTGTTGGATACTTGCTGAAGATGGCCTACACTGCCCCCTAGAGTGTAGGAGAATACAGACTACAGAGGGTATGAGCGACACAGAGTATAAATGCTGCAAAAGCTTTATTGGCCTGATTCAGTGCCATTCATTTCTGAGCAGAATGTAAATATGTCAAGCATAAATTAAGCTTTAACATAAAAAGCTTCTCAATACAAAAACCAGGAGAAAGCATGCAATTAGGATCCTTCCTATCACTAGGAAAATTACTGGGGGGAAATGGCAGCCAGCAGCTTGAGGTGACATGTTAACAAAACAATGATTTATAAAAATTGTTTTAAAAAAAAATCAACAACATAATCCCATAGACCTTCCTTTTATATTAATAGTTTTGTTTTAAAACATTACTTCTCTAACTTCCTGTAGTAGGAAATTATGGTTCACCACTAAGATTAATTTGTACATAAACAGAAATGTTAAAATGAGATTACATTTCAGCTTTATTTTCATTATTTTACTTCTGTAAACAAAAAACAGATTTTTACTTTTACATTTTCCCTGTAAAGTTTAGCTGTTTCTACTCATAAGTTAACTCGTAAGACTAAAGAGTCAAACCAACTTACATCCAAACCTGGCGTTCCGGCGGCTCCCTGGAGAGAAAAAAATGTAATTACTGCCAAAAACGAATTAAACCTGTTAATTCCTCATATGTGCCTATGATTTTAACGCCCGTTTGTCGCCTCATATCTATGACAGTGTTGTAAAACTTACAGGTAGTCCATAAGGTCCTCGAGGTCCCGGCTCACCTGGTGCACCTTTCTCACCCTGTGACAAATAAATCTATGTTAATGCTTTCTTTTATACTTATAAAAAATTCTCAAAATTGTGGGTCAACATGAGCTGCATCGTTCTTTGCAAAGAACGCAGTTTCAGTCTTACAATGTCACCCTTCGGCCCGGCCGGACCAGCTGGACCCGGAGGCCCGTCTGTGCCCTGCAGAGAGTATTGTTGCCAGGGTGAGTTAACACTTTTAGAATAAATTTTCATAAGTTCACTGATAAAAAAAAAAAAAAAAGTGATGTAGTTGTACGGTATTCATATAGGACCTGAGCTACAACCAGCACACACAGCTCGTAGACGTGCATTGGCCACAAAGGACGCTAACGACACCGCTGACACAGTTAATGTATGAGTGTGTGTTAATGCGACACAGGACAAAACAGGAGTCTCAAAATGTTTTCTGTAGCAGCTTTCTGTGCCTTTGTTTAGCATAGAGGATTGATAACATGAAAAGTATACTTTTTCAAAAAAAAAAAAAAGCTTACATTATTTGCATTTTGGAACAATGTGCAAATAATATGTTGACAAGAAAAACAACTGAAGGGAAGAAAAAATGAACTTCATGGAGGGAGAGAGAAAGAAAGATGTTGGGTGGTGAAGCCCCTTGATCACATGACACTCACCCTAATTCCGGGCTTGCCGTCCAAGCCGGAGGCTCCCTGTGAGGTTATGGAGGTATGAGTGACATGAACAAGGCGGGATTAGTACCAGATGAACACTGTTATTAGGACAGGTTGATGGCAGGGTTCACAACAAACTAAATCACAGGGAGCTTTGGCTTAGGTAGTCAGTCCAGGCAAATGAAAATGAAGACAGAACATGGACAAGGCACTTTGGACACACGCATGTACACACAAACTCACGTAAACAAACATATATGTGCAACTTGTACCTTGATAAAATAAAATGAATATTCTAAAATGGAAGAGAATTTTCTTAAAAGATGTTTTGTAATACTGCTCAACTCACAGGGAGACCCATATGTCCACGATCTCCTTTGTGTCCCGGTTCCCCTCTCATGCCCTTTAGTCCGTGCAAACCAGGTTCTCCCTACAGAGAGTCGAAGTAGAAGATGATTACGCAAAGCTGATGTTTAACACCTTCATGCTGCTTAAAACGTTGAACTTTATGTCGCCTAGAAATCTAAAACTGCAATTCATTTTGATGTGATTTTAGACTAAAACAAAGCGGTGCGTAGTTGTAAAATGGACGGATGTTGGAAAATAAGAATCTAAATATGCGGTCTTCATTACTCAGACAACCCATAAAGTCAAAGTTCAATGCGAGAATGGAAATGCACGACACAACTGCAGACCTTCGGACATACCAAGATAAGTGACACATAACCTGACAGGTTGTGCAAAGAGAGAATTTCACAGAGCAGCAGAAGCAGCTTCTCTGTGGTTGTAGCTGTGGGACGGAAAGATTTTGGGTAGAGGTCTGTGTTGCAGCTGATCTGCAGAAGATTGAAGGACAGTCCCGTATCCGCTTTAAACTTTTACAATATTAAAGATCTACTACAATAAGGCATTTCTAAACTCACACTTAACCATACGTTAACCTAGTCAGTTGAAAGGCTTGAAAACATCAAATTAGAAAGACATCAACAACAATAAGACCAGAACCGCTAATTAATCTGTAGAGAGTGATTATGTATTTTCCCGTAAGCAAGATTTTTCTTCAGATGGACAGATGAGTGCAAAATTATCTGTACCCGTTAGTGTAGATACCCCTATTTAATTACTACTTGAAGTAATTATAGTACTTCAATTACTTTAATTGAAGTAATGTTTTGAAGTGGCTAATGTAGAGTATTGGCAAGAATCTGATGGAAAAAAATAATTCAGGGAGCTAAAGAGTAGAGTTGGGTTTGAGCCCTTCCAACCTTAAAGACTTGGGAGGTAAATTCTCAAATGAAAACATGGAGAAAGTTGCTCAGCAACAATAAGAAGGTTTGACAGTTGTAATGCAGAGGAACGGTTTATTATTGAAAGAGGTACAAACAATTTTCCACATGCCACTGTACATTAAAAAGTACAGAGAGATGCCTGCTGCATTTCAGCACAGGGTTTTGGCTGAAAGAAACTAATTTCAACGTAGAAATTTGCCAGGGGTATGAACAATTTTCACTGTATCTCTTAATGTATTTTAAACAACATTTACCTTAGGCCCCGGGAAGCCATGGGGTCCCTGAAAAACATTCAAAAGGGACACTTTAGGTCAAAAGGTAACTACGTGGAACGTGAATAATGAAGTCATTTGTTGATTTAGGAGCATCAGAGGATTTTCTCTTGAAGTAATAAACAAACCAGAAACATACAGGGTTTGCCTTATATATTTTGTTCAGGGAAACAGAAAATATTACAAAACCCCCAAACTCACCATGGGTCCCGAGGGCCCGTGGGGTCCCGGTGGCCCTGGAGGGCCAGTTATCTGAAAATGTAAATAAATTACAAAACGAAATCCTCAAATGAAAACCTTACTTTCACTCTATTTCCTGACAAGAATAGTTCCCTGCATGTTTGGCTATAAAAAGCTCCAACTCTATTTAAAGCATTTGTATTATCTGTGCGTTACTCACAGATGGACCTTGTGGACCTGGAAGTCCTGGATCTCCTTTGTCTCCTTTTGCTCCGTTAATGCCCTGTTATGAACAAGCATTATGAGGTGAATTGTTTGAACATGTTGAAAAAAGATACATTTTAAGAGACCTTTGTTACTCCAATAGTGTGTGTGATTCTTACAGGTAAGCCAGGTAAACCAGTGCTTCCTTTCTCCCCTGACGCTCCCGGCATTCCCATGTCTCCCTTGGAACCTTTATAACCCTGAGAGAGGTCACACACACACACATACAGATGATTCAGTTTTAATTCATGATACTTCAAATTAACTCAGAGGTATTACAAACTTCACTTATTCATGATCAAGGGCAAGTTCAGAGCAAATTGTGCAACAGAAACCTTAACTCAACCCGTGAAATCTTTACATCTAACCAGTTCTATTTATTTACATAAGTGGATGTCTTGCACAGAATGTAACATTTGGTTTGTAATTCACAAAGCTACTTCATGCGCAAAATGTGTGCAAAAACCACATTTGGAGCTTCTATCTGAGTAAAGCGATCTACTCACTCTCTCCCCATCGAGTCCAGGAAGACCAGGCAGACCGCGATCTCCCTAAAACCACACAAATAGGCAGCATTGTTACAAAAACAACACCCACTACAATTAAATGTTTAGATCTTGCACAATACGCTTTACACCACAGAACGTGACACCTGTATTAAGATTTAGACATGAGGGTGAAAATGTCACCTTGAAGCCTGGTGGCCCTATTGGTCCGGGTGGCCCAGGAGGACCCTGTCCAAAAACAGTGACAGAACCCAGGTCTTAGAAGAATCTCTATTATCTTCACAAGACATTTACACCATCATAACAATTTTTAAAAGGGAAAAACATTTGATGATTTAGTTTCAATAGAACTACATTAGAAGTCAGTCTCACATCGCATGCAAAGATCAGAACAAAGACTGAATTACAACCACAAAAATGACATTTGGATGTTAGAATGCAGATGTTGCTTTATAATTTTATAAATAGCCCATATTCCGCCACTTAAAACAAAAGAAATCATTTTTATTAGAACTGACAAGCATCTGTGTTTTTAAGTTCCAAATATATGGAAAATAAATAAACAAAAACCCCACCAATATGTAATACTGTGCAATAAGCTATAAATTTACCACTGCAAAATGTCTCTGAAGTCAAAAATTATTATCTCTACATGACAGATGTTTGATTCCAGACTTGGACTCTACACATCACTTTATTTAGAGGTCAACAAAACCAATGGTTACTCTACTAAATATTGATTTCTGAATTCTGACTTCATTTTAAACATTCAAATTATATTTTAAAGTCAAAATGAACTTGTCCTTCTATCGTTTGTGGTCCAAAAATAAAGTATTTCTTTGATTTTGTCCATTAATGCAAATAAATTATAACATTTGTGTTTGGAATTTCTCAGAAATCTGTCAGCAGTTTATAGAATTAAAATGCTTTTTTTATTTTTTTTTTACTAAAGCACCTTTTCTATAAATCTTTCAGTGGTCTCGATTTTTATTTTTGGTAACACTTTCTTTGACGGGTTGTGAATAAGACTGTCATGACACCGTCACAAACGTGACATAACGCCTGTCATGAACATGTGTAAGTCTTCATAATATTTATGACTGTTGTCATAAAGTGTCATTTGGTAAATCATGACACTTTTAATACAAAGTTGACATTATTCAAAATGTCTTCATTATGACAACTTGACATTAACCTAGAAATCATGATCTGAAAATAAATATCTTATAAACGTATTAAAAATGTTATAATGTTATAAATGTAACTTTAAAAATTATGTAGCTTTATTTTATTAAAGCTAAAGTTTAATCAGTAATATTAAATTAATAAGGCAAAATTTATCAAATAATCAGAAAATGATAGTATATAATATTTTTTGCTCACGTACTAAGAAATATTTGCCTGAATGTACTTTAATTCTAACTTCTTGCAACTAGATAAAAGAAAACAAATTATTTTAAAATACATTTTTCAGACACTTAGTGTACAGACTGTTACACAGATACACAACAGTGACACAAGACACTGCTTCATTCACTGTGAACACGCACACACACACACGCCCACACACACACAGGGCCGTGCAAACCAGTGCTCGTGTGACGACGACTCCATGCTGGGACAAAGATGGCTCAAACGTGATGATGACACAAAGCACAGAATATACACACAACCTATTTACCGTGACTGTAATAGTGGTAATCCTCTGCAGTGGGCCGAAAGAGTGGGAACGGAGAGCAGGTAAGAGATAAGATTACACAAGTCACTTGAAACTTTTCTTCAGTTGCGCTTAAGAGACTTTTTCTATTTATCTCACACACGAACAAAAGCCAAGTGACAGAAACTGGAGATTATCTTTACAGGAAAATGTTGGTGTCAGCATGGCATGATGGAGCATTAGTTATACTTCAGTGAGGCTAAGGCAAACAAAAAGTTGAACTTTCATTGTGCTCTCTCCTCTGATGGACATGAGAGGGATAAAAATATACCAGTTAGGCAATAACATGTCTGACCTGCAGAGCTTCTTCGATATTTCCATTGTAGTCGATGATTTCAGTGGCTCCTCTGTCTCCTTTCTGCCCAGGAGGACCCTGCAACACACCAAGAACCACATATCAACAAAAAGGACAAGTCCTAATTTCAGTCTCTTACTCTGACGTAGAGGTCATTTCTGCCCCCTAGTGGTGAGCAGTTCTTAGGGAACAGCATCATAAAGTTTGAGTAAAAGCATGCAGAATTACTAAGTGAACAATTTAAGGAATTGAAATAAGTGCTTACTCTTGGGCCAATAGATCCCAAATCTCCTTTATCTCCAGTATCCCCCTTACATAAAAAACAAGTAAAAATTTACATGTGTACAAGTCTTATTAGGGAAAATAAATAAATAAAA
Source organism: Poeciliopsis retropinna (assembly GCA_010277075.1). Lineage (NCBI taxonomy): Eukaryota > Metazoa > Chordata > Actinopteri > Cyprinodontiformes > Poeciliidae > Poeciliopsis > Poeciliopsis retropinna. The sequence goes on from VMRM01000019.1 coordinate 9,030,224, forward strand.
AAAACGCCTTATGAGAAGACTTTTTATGAGAAAAAATGAATCACGATATAAATTTACAAATGATCACAAGAGTGGAAGTAAAAAACAACAGCATGAAAGTGAAAATGTGATGATTTTTGCATTTATACATACATTTATGTTTGACATTTTTTTCTAAAACTGTCTTTTCTCTCTATTACTATTTACAATGTGATTGCATTTCAAAATACAGAAATTAGCCCCAGTGCACTTCATACGTAATGGTACTCCTGGTAAACATGTGTAATAGGCTCTTAGAATAAATATTTATCATAAAAAAAAAACACCACTGTCTCACAAAAATAAACAGAAGAAAAAAAACAACAAAACTTTTAGCATATTTATAATTTGTATAACATATCTGTGTTCTGTTTCTTCAACAAACTCTTCAAAATGGGAAAAACTAGAGAGCATGATGTACAGAAGGCATCATTCTTAATAAGTCAGATAACTTAAAAAAAAAAAAGCTGCTCAACCAAATATGTACTTACAGTCACAGCAATCACAAGAAAATATCATATATCTACCTAAAAAGAGCCCAAGCTCTTTTTTTTTAAGAGCTCGGGCTTTCAAATTGTCAGCATTTGATAATATTCGACCTCGTTCCACATTGTTACCAGGGATACCAAAAGATCAGAAAGTTGTTGTGAATGTCTGTTATTCACGAAATCAAAGAAAGCATCTGAGCCGCACTCACCTTTGACCCTTTAGGTCCAGGCATACCAGATTCTCCTTGTGAACCCTGCCAAGGGTAGTAAAATAAATTAAACTATACATCTCAAGTATTAAATTACTTGAAGCGGACATCTGAAGCACATTGCAGTGTGGAAATATCATCAACCTCCCAGACTCCTCCTGGGGAACCAACACCTGGGTTAAAAACAAAGCTTAAAAACAAACATCTTATCTTGTTACTGCTGAGCAATAGAGGATGTGTTTATTTGAACACTCTCCCTAACTAATCCTGGGTTTAACTTGGGGCTTCTAACAGGATATGTACCAGAGTCATCTGAGTCCTCTAAGTTTAGACTGCAGCTTACGCTACCAGCAGGGTCGTTGGCAGACATAAACAAAACGGTAAACTCATTTAGAGTCGATTTACGTAACTCCAGCGCCTTAAGCTCCTCGAACGCAATGGTAATAATCGTTAAAACAGCTTCCTTCTTTGGAAAAAAAAAGTGAATTTCTTAGTCTGTTAATGAATAATACGTTCGACTTTTCAGGATTTGAAACAGGATAAATGCTGTTTTCAGAAGGCATACTCCAGATGGCAGCAAAGTCACAAGTGTGAGCCTCGTTCATCCTGCCATCGCTCAGATGGAGGGGATCGTGCATGTGTGCTTCATATCCTCACCTTTGGCCCAGCAGGTCCGATTTCTCCTCGATCACCCTTTCCTGCTGGTCCGTGGTCACCTTTCTCACCCTGTTAAGACCAAAACACATGCTGTTCATAAGACCCTCACTGGCAGAACAACAAAGAGCGACTGAACAAAACACATGGGTGTTTTTATAGGTGGGAGAAAAGCTTTAGAAGAAGGGAGTCTTCATGGGACTGTTGGACTCTGCATATTTCAGATATGCTTTGACACAGCTGAATCAAATGGATAAATTACTTCATCTTCAAATGGATATTTATCCCAGACCTAAGTCGTCTAGGTCAGCAGTGGCGCGCTCAGGAGCTGCTCACTTGATTGAAACACCAGAAACACCAGAAACATGGCGAGTCTTGGCCATTGAGGATTGTTATGCAGCAAAAATAAGTTGTTTTGTTTGATTCTACATTAATTTACAACCACACAAACTTTTGCTTTTTTTTTACACTTTTCTTCCAAGCAACCAGTCTTTCTCCTGAAATTTTTTAAAATGTTCTTGATGGTCTCTTGTTCTCCAGACTTTCTGAAGGTCTTTTAATATTCTATGAATTTTGGGTGTTTTTGCTTTTTACTATTATTTAGTTCAGTTCTTGCATATATATTTGACCTTGAGTGCATATTGTCTAGTTTGTGAAAAAATAAATACAGGACAAACTACAAATTGCTTAAAAGGGCATCGACAGCCAATTAATGTCTGGAATATATGTTTATCAGCCACAGGAAAAAAATCCGGTAAAGACATAATGCAGGATACACGATCATCCAGTCGATCTTGCTCCAGCTAACAGCTCTATTTAAATCACATTAGTGATAAACTACTATTCTCTGTTCATTTTATCTTTAGGATTTTCAACAGACTTAACTAAAGAAATATAAAATATTGTCTTTGCATGCATTAATCACAAAGACTGCTCGCTGCAAATTTTCCAAATAAACAATTTGAAGGTATTATCTTCTTGGTGCTTCATTAGAAGGCATCAAGCTGCTTTTAAAAGGTGTTTTATGTCTCATCCAAGAGGCTTCAGCTCTTCAGAGGTTCCTCAGAATTCAGCTTAGAACTAACTAAACAACGTTATTTAAAGGAAAAGTGAAAGCATCAACAACCACCAGCCCTGCATCTATCATACAGCTATCGACATTACCTGGTAATCATCACTTATTGGGTCTGTTAAAAACCAGCCATCGTCCGTAACTAGTGACCTCAATAACCAACTAAGATGTCACAAATGTTTATATTGTGTTTTATACTTTTGTGTGGTGTAAGTCTCTACCTAAAGTTTTAACTTAGATATGCAGCGTCAGGACATAGGTTTGGCACACCCACACCCACTGGTGGTGCATGTGACACTGATGCCAGCTACAGCGCCATGTACCCGTTACTGTAGGTCAAATCCATTTGTTATCTGTTTTGTTCCCAAGTACACCGCGTTCAGTGCACCCTCAGACGTTGGAAGCGTATCCCCTCCAAAACAAATGGATTAGTTTCATCCACACATCTTTGAATCCAAAGAAAACGAGAAAAAAAAAAACCCTGTATCATCGCATGTGGCGCTAAAGCCTTCTAAATAATTCTGTTTTTTCAGCAGCAAAAAAGGCAGCTGCGGAACTGAAATTTCTACAACTTTACCAAACCTGTGTAAATTGTTAGAAGAAAGGATCAAGCTAAAGGGAACTAAAGGATGACTCATGACTTTTGCATCGTAGATATTTTTGGAAAACAGTTGCACCCTTAAAAATGAGGTAACAACCCCAGTTTAAGTTGATGAGGATAAATAAGTTCTGCAAAGTTTTTTTTTGGTCCCTCTGAAACGTTGCACTAGCTGTCCAGCACACAGTATAAAGTAAAACCTTGTGGCACAGTTGTTGTTGGCAAAAAGGGGGAAACCTCTCTGCACCAGATCATCTTCCAAGAGAGTAAAATCAGCAGCTACAGAACAGAACTTGCAAAGCCCTTATTTATATGTAATTGAATTGTAATAAAACCGAGTTATGAGTGTCCCAGTACAGTTCTGCCTTTAGTTCCCCATAAAACTAACAAAATGTTGCTCAGAGCAGTAGAGGGTGATGCAAAGAGAATACATTCTGATTATCAAAGCACTGCAAGCTGCCTGATGTTTGGATCATCACCCCTGGCCCCACAGTAGGATAATGTCATGACTCAAAGGAAGCAGCAGAGGATTAGCTCATTCTGATTGCTTCAGTCTGACATTTAGTGGAGTTTTAATAACATCGGTGACATGACAATACGCTAGCCGCTGTTCTGTTAGCACAGTGTTATTAAAATCTGTCAAACACGTCGCATCTGATTCGTCGTCGATCACTGTCGCAACACGAAGAGGATCAGTAAGGGAAACTGATGTTACTCACTTTAGTTCCTGGGAGTCCTGGAAGTCCTGGTTCTCCCTGAGGGCCGAGGAATCCTGGCTCACCCTGAAAGACATCCGAAAGAAGAAAATAAAAAAACAACAACAACAACAAAAAAACAGCTATTACTCACTTTTCCACTGGGTGTTTCTAATGAGCACTAAACAGCACACGCAAGATGAGTGACCGAATACATTCATAAGGACAGGCATGCACTTACTGCTGCTCGCACACTTCCACGTGCACGCAAGCAGACTGAGGATCGCATGCATTAATCACAACGACAGGCAATTTGTTAATTGCTCCTTTAGTTTCACATATACTAACATTTTTCTTTCTCATGAGCCTGAACATATGATACGACGGGCCTTAGCAGAACTCATCAAGACCCTAAGAAATGAGGTAGAGTGTGCAAAAAAATAAAATAAAAAAATGCACTTCACATTTTTACCCAGCTTCCAGTATGAGGTGTGATGCTGCCCTCGATTTGTACCGCATTTGGTTCTAAAGCAGCAACCAAAGTCCCTTCTAGAGTGCTTCAGGTGCTCAGGAAGCCCTCGATGAAGTAATGGGCATGTAGTTCTCTAAGTGTTAAACCAAACAGCAAAGTATGCGGAGGAAGAATAAAGGGCAAGGCGAGCTCAGAACCTGTTAAAGTGCCACGCTAGCAGAACATTTTAGAATCACATCAAACATGCAGGCCTGCTAAATAAAAACAGGAGTGTACAAAATGTAAAATGAAAGGTTGTTTTTTTGGTTTTAACAAGCCGAACACTTTGCAGGCACGTAAAGAAAAGGGAGAGAGAGAAACACAAACCAAAAACAGGAACAAGCATCAGCATCATGCCTGTGTCAACATTCACAGCTTAAACACGTTATTTTTCAAGTCAATGGTCCTGAGATACGTTAATATGACTACACTAACATGAGAAGGTTATTAAGTGCTGGTTGCATGTTTAGCTTCTGTGCTATTGCTTTCCAAACTAAAAAGAAAAAAAAATTCTAAAGATGTGACTAAACTTCCTCCCCTAAACGACATGGATTAATCTGGGGTTCTGTGAACAGTTTATAAGAAACTAATGTCTCACAATCCTGATAACTTTCTGAAGGTCTAAATTTAATTAAGCAGAGTTCCTCAAAGGAGAAGCTGACTGGGGGGACAGGGAGAGGAGGGGGTCAAAACCAAAGTGGATTTCTAGGATCTGGAAACAATTTCAAATTATTCAAATCTCAAATATTTCACAGCTGTGAACGAGAACCCTCTATTTTATAGACCTTTAAACTGCTGCCATATTTGCCTTAGATGGACATTTACACTGATGACTAAGAGTGTAACGAGATATCATGGCACGCCATCGCGTTAAATCTTTTCAAAGTGAAACCCTTCTTGAAAATGAGTGAGAAATTGAAGTAGGAAACAAAGCAGTTTTCTCTTATTGCCAGAACAATGTTTGGTTTCTACAACTGACCTGTAGGAACAGCTCCACCTGAGCAGCCAGGTGAAGCTGGCCATAAGACATTGCCGAGGTAAATTGGTGAACAGAAACCAACAAACTTTCTCAAGAGCCGGTGATCTTACAATTTAACGGAGGATTGGAAAAGAACAGGAAACCGACTCACCAGAGTTATTTTAGTGACTGATTTTTAATGAGACCAGTCGATGTTCATAATGTTGGCAGTGCTGGCTGATCATTCGCCATACCATACTCTTACAGTTTTCTGTCTTTTTTTGTACCAGACAATAACAATTTCGATAAATTTTTTGAAGCCGACAACATGTAAGAAGCGGTTACATGTTTTACAGTCATTTGAAGTCATCTCGATAACAACGTACGCTGTAAGAAAATGTCACGTGACTTCAATAAATGTCTGTCAGCAGAAGGTAATTTAGTGTCGTTTTGCTTTTGAAAATACTCAGTTACCGAGAAAATAAGCAGATATGTCATGGTAAAGCACATAAGTGTCAACTGTAGGACAGCACACTCAAACCATCATCATTTTGTGTGGTACACACATTGTGTTTTTACATAAATATTAATAAATAAATCACCTACATTTTTAGGAAAAAAAAAAAACATCTTTAGAAACTTTAACTAATGACAATAAAGTTTGTCTGAAACAAACATCTGTTTGTGAAATTTTTTTAATGACTAAATTTTCACCCCTGCTGAAGACATTCAGAGAGTTATTCACTCTAGGTAAGCTGCTAAGTGCGTAAAACCTATCCTTAAAGCTCAAATTGAAAGCATCTGAACAAACTCGCCAATAGCAGAATTTCCAGACTCTCCACATTTTCAGGAAGTGGGCTAAAGCTCTTAAAAACGGATGTTATTCACAAATTTGTAATGACACAATTATCCAGCACAAATTCAGCCCTAAAATCCAAAGTTTGTACTGCACTTGAAGGTAGTTCCGCTGCTCCTGCAGATGGAGCACTCACGTCTGCGTGCAAATCCCTCAAAGGATGGAAAAAGCAAGATCGTCAGACCTCAGTGCCATGACAATGGGTGCGCTGAGTTGCTCTGAGCTCTCTCAGATGGGCAGAAGCGGATGGACACGGACAACACCGGATGGACATGACTGAGAGGGGGATGAAAACAGCGAAGCAATTACCTTTATCCCTGGGAGTCCAGGCAGCCCTGGAAGTCCTGGCTCTCCCTACACAGGAAGAGTGCGACATGTTACAGCCAAGCCAAGCTAAGCTGAGTCAAGCCTCATTTGTAGGCTCATTGGGGTTTTTATTAGCTCTACACGTTATTTCCTGTTTTTGTTTTCGCTGGCTATCGAGTTGCCGCAGCTCTGGAAAGCAGTCTCCTGGCTTGAGTTGACTGTCATTTGCTTGAATGGGGACGGGAGCATTAGCAGAACAGAAGGCACATGCATCTTTTTTTAAATACTAGCTCATGCAGCTGTAGCTTGACAGTCTGATTAGTGCTTGTTATAACACTCAACCCTTCTCAAGGAGCAGCAGAGTTTCAGTTTGAAGATTTTATTGGTTCGGACAGGTGTGAAAAGTCCTGGTGTCTAAAAAGGAAAAACTGTCAGATATGTTGGGTTACAGTTGCAGAAGCTGTTTGGGAGAGCTGCAATGACTTGTAGATCATTAGTCTGGCAGCGTGGGAAGCTCCCATTTTACCCAACTTTTCTGTTACAAAAAAAGTCAAAAACTCCAGAAGTTTGAGCAGTGAACCCGGTATGAGATCCAACTTTAGGTAATAAAAAAAAAAAGACCCCCAAAAATTCAGAGGTCACGTCCTTTCTGAGGCATCTGTGAGACTTCAAAGATAAAAATTTGGACTGGGAATAATTTAATGCTCAATTAGGTCCCTTGTATTTATGGCTTCTGAAAAAGAAATGATTAGTGCTGCACGAGAATGATCAACTTTAACGACACTTGCGGGATCAGAGAGAAGGCTGTAAAGTTACTTTGTGGCTTATGAAAGGGACTGTAAATTAGTGCTTAAAAGTCTTTCTTGTGGACAAACACTTTACCAGCAGTTATTGGCAATCAGCCAATTGGGAAATTTCATTATCCCTGGATTTCTAAAGATGATTGGAGATAGTTTTTGATGTTTCTGCAAAAACAGGTTGTGTATGAAATATTTGAGAAAATAAGACAGTTTGCGCCTCGTCTGCAGCGTCAAATATCAAACTGGTTTGCAAGAAAAAGGAAAAATTTAACAAATAATATCGGTGCAACACACAGGATTTAAAAAGTGACAGAATTGCAGTCAGGTCTTTCTGCTTTGCCGCAGTTTTAATAACAATGACTTACAATGCCTAGCAGAGATATTCATACAGTGCTTTGCTCTTCAACTAAACCCATTCAACAATTTGTCACATTAAAACCGCAAACTTGGATGCACTTAATTGGGATTTCATGTGATAGACCAACACAAAGTAGTGGAGCATCCTCCACTACCTTGAATGCTCCACTTCAAAGTAGTGGAGCATTTCTAAGTAAACAGAAACATTGTGTGGAATATATTTGTATTTATTGCCTGTGAGTGTGACTTTCTCCTCTTCCATTATCTGACAATGACCTCTAGCTTAGTCAGACTGGACAAATAGCATCTAAACATTAGTCTTCATATCAGATCACATTATTCTCCATTTCAGCTCTGGTTGTATGTTTAGGGTTGTTGTCCTCCTGGAAGGTGAACTTCCACCCCAGCTTCAATTCTTTTCAGGTGTTCCTCAAGGATTGCCCTGTAATTAGCTCCATCTATCTTGCCATCAGTTCTGACCAACTTGCATGCTGAGGAAAAGCATGAACAGTCTGCACTGGCACTCTGCTCAATGCAAACACAAACTGGGCTGGGACAATAGGGCCAGCCAACAGAATGTCAGACAAGCCCTACATGGACCCTGTACTGCAAACAGGCATCGAAATGAATGGATGATTAGCAGGCTTCTGTAGCACTTCAAATGCAATCATTTGAATGAGGTTTGCTTGAATAGAGACCCATCTAAAACCTGCAGGGCCAGGTTTAGGAACCACTGACCTTGCCTTGGGCAAACATCAAAAAGATTCCTTATGGTATTCTTCTTGCTGCTTTTTAATAAAGGCCAGATTTGTGAAGTAGTCTGGGAACAGACTCTCCTACCTCGGCTATGGAGCTTTGCAGTTTAGATGGATGACCACGTCTTGGTAGGGTTACAGAACCACACTTATTTTCAGATAATGCAACAAACGATGCTCCATGAGATGTTCAAAGCTTGGGATATGTCTTTGATTATTACTTCTCCAAGGAAGTGATTGTTCGCTAATGTTCTCTAACAAACGTTTGAGGCCTTTACAGTTGTATTCATATTGATATTGAATATGAATACTCAATATTCAGTGGGGTATTTGCTTCTGTTGTCTTGCAGGAAGAAGTTCCCATATTTAAATCTTGACATGGGTTTAAAATGTAGTAAACGCATTCATTCTGTGCATAAAGAGGCTCTTTCTAGGTACTCCAACTTCCAAAAACAGCCATGCTAATTACTCCTGTGCCCTTAGCATTCAGTGTATGTGCATGGTTGTTTGTCCTGTTTGTCTCTATGTTACCCTTTAATGGACTGGTTACCTGTACAGGATAGAGCGCTCTTTTCAACCAATGGCCACTAAAGATATGCTACCTCCAGGTAATTGGTTGTCCTGGATTTCTGTACTTTTGACATCACAGTCATGCAAAACTTTGTGCTGGTCTATAAAACCCACAAAAATGCAATTCCCCCTCCCCCGACATATTGTGGGAAAATTTAAGGGTGCAAATAAAATGACAATAAAATACATTAAGGCTTGAGGTGATGCGATTAGTTTTGCAAAGCACCTTGGTTTGTTGCCTCTGAAGGCAATAAACATGTGAACAAGTTGCCAATGCTTTTCAGTTGCACTGAAGCAAAGCTATTTAATGCGAGAGTCTGGTAAAGTTAGACAAACCTAACTAAATCCTAAACAAAAAGGGAAACATACCCACAAATGTTAGTATGGTTTCTGAGAGGTTGTAATGCCTGAAAATTGAATCACAGCTCTACAATAGTCAATCAGCTTTAGGTGTCAGATTTAACCGAGCCTTTCGAATGTAGAAAACATATTTTGCACAACAGACTCCGCTAGGCTTTGAGATAACCAACCTTTAAATGAAATATCTTGGAATAAAAGCTTCCCCTTCTATTGAGTACGTCTAGGTATGGGCATTGACACTGTGAACAGACATATCAGTATGCACAGACAGAACTTGTCTGTTGCAAGTCTCTGGTCATTTGTGAAAAATATTTAATTTTAAAGAAATAATAATGATTACCTTCTGTCCACTCCGTCCAGGTTCTCCTGGTTCGCCCTGTAAGACATAAAACTGTGTTCTTCACAGCTGCTTTATTTGCAGACCATCTTAACCAGAACTGTACGGCAATTATCCAGAACGTTTCCAGTGTTTCTGACCAATAAAAGTGGATTTAGACGAAAGACCATATTCATATAAACAATTACTCGCAGAGCCACAGATCAGGGCCTCTTGAGGTTCAGTGTTTTGTCCAAGAGAAATGTGAAGAGCTAGATTCGAACTGACAACCTTTCAACTAACACACCAAATTATGAGTCATTCAGACATAAAAGTCTCCTAAACCCATGAGATAAATCAATGTTTTGGGCTACAAGGTTTTTCGTCCAGAGAAGGGGTTTGTTGGAGGGGTTGTTGGAATTGTCATAAGAATATGACAGTGAAGTTTGCAAACTTTTCACACTAAAATTTAAAGAATATTCAGGTTCTTAAAAGGAATATCTGAACTAAAAATGAGTGAAAGGCAGATAAATTGCAGACAAAAACTTTGCTAAACATGTAGAAAGCCTGTTTCAAAGTGGTTTCATTTTGCCTTTACATGTATTACATGTATGCTTCATGCCTCTGCTGAATAAATTAGGGAATGCAAGCCATTTCTTAATATGTTAAACATTTACCTTAGTTGATCTAAGCATTCACTGTTTCTAATTTGGTTGAACAAAATCCAATCTTTTAAACCAACTTTTAGATTTTGTCACAATAAAACAACATACTTGACAATGTAGCTTGTTTATTGACTAAGATGTAATGCCAAGAACAGCTTATTTTGAGCCATTTCACTTCTGCACATTTCTCTTCACATGTAGTTTCAAATTTCACATAAATTGCTCCAGGGTCTCTTTGACTCATCGAACATTGCTGGAATGAGAAAAGTTAGGAAAATCTCGTTTTAGTCGCAAGGCAAATATGATGCTAATAGACTGTTTGTACTTGTTATAGTACCGCCACTGGTCTCACATATTTCCTGACAAATACATTGCACCTTTGAATTCCAGCCAGAAAAACGAATGACTTCCATTTTGTCTCCCGGCAACATGTTTATGTGCATTTTGGAGGCGTGTGTGCTTCTTCCCATACTGGCAGCACATTTTTCATTGTAAGAAGAGTCTGATCACGACATGTATCTGACTGGACCAATGGCTGCTTGGTGGGATCTTTATTGTTACCTAACTGGTTGCCACAGTGTACCAGCCATGGAGCCAAAAGGATTACAAAAAATCTCAAAGTGTTGTGGTAAGGACACTCTTCCTTCAAATGATCCGATGACCAAACTGTGAAGGTGTATGAATACGGTACGACTTCTGCTATGAGGCACCCATGACACAGATATGCCATCATAGCCATAATGTAGTACAGCCACCCCTGCAGGTGAGTTTTACAAGTGTAGTTTCTGGTCATGGATCTCTAATGATGATGTAACAATCTTTCACTTAGTGATTAAGGTCTTAGTCTGGAGTGAAGTGTTCTTAAAATGCAATTAGTCCAAATGAGAATCTCTAATAGGAGCCACATGAGAAACAAAACAAAACATAAAAAGAAATTGTTTAGGACTTACCTTGATGCCTGCTGCAGAGGAGCCTGCATCACCCTAAGGCAAAAAATACAAAAGAATATATGAAGAGATGATACAGAAGCCCAGATGAAAAATTTTATTTTATGCATCACTTTCTGTAAAGTTAAAACAGAGCAATGTTTGCATCAGCGAAATGGTTCTAAAAGTGATTTTGGAAAAGCTAATTCACTGCACAATGCTGAATAAAATTACAAAACGGTTGCATTTTTGTGGTGAAAACTGCAAGGAAATCCAATTAGAAAGAAGGCTGTTTGCTGTTTTAAACAATGAAAGCAGCATTTACCTTCCCACAGACCTCTGATACAGCATTTAAAGAGGCTTCAGAGCTGGAAATCATTTCAGTGTTTAAAATGTCAGAGCGCAGCTGCTTCCTAATCGTGACATGAGAGGTGAAATCTAACACTATAATAGAAAAATCCACAGTAAAGGAGGTTAGAGGCTTGATAGATGTACTGTAACCATTCAAAATGTACATTTCTCCAGGTAATGCATTGAACTGGATGGAGACAGAGCTACTTATGTTGCGTTTTTTTTTGCTTCCAACAACGTCGTCCAGACATCCAGAAGCGAGGCCCTCTGCTACGCATCGCATTACTGCTGCAGTGTACAGTTAAAGCAGACATAAAACAAGGGGCCAATAAGTGTAATTATGGGCGGTTGGTGGGAAAACGGAGCAGGGAGGAGGAGACTTGGTGCCTTCAGCTCTGGTGCGGACTCTGCGGTTTCACTACACATACGCCTCACGCTCAGAAGTCACAGCAGGAATGCATCTCGCCCTCAGCTTTTTATGGGAATCATTATGATGCACAGCACACAAGTCAGTGTTTAATTGAAGCTCATTCTCCTTCCCACCTCCCCACCATGCCCCCCCCCCCTCTTCACAACAAACTGCGCTACTATTTGCAGCAGTGCTTCCTTTCTGCACACTCCGAGATGCCTCTGTCAACGTCGCAAAACATGCTATTCCAACCTATGAACCTTTATTTTACATTGCATTTGGGTGTGTAAGCAAATCGAAGTGAATGCATTATTGCAGCAAAATTCTGTTCACTGTGATGCTATGTGTGACAAAAAGGAATTCATACATTATCAAGCTGAAATGCCCCCCCCCCTATGCTTAAGGGGTGGATTTTATGATGTGGTTGACCAAAAACTAATAAAACTTGTAAACTTTATGAAAGGCGTTATCAAATGTAAAACAAACCTATGTATCAGTGTTGGTTTTCACCTGTTATTAGTTGGCAGAAATATTCACATCTGTATTCCATTGTGACATCTCGTACAACAAAGAAACAAGAAAAGACCTTAACTCGTAAAGTTCATAAGCAAAACGTAAAGAAAGAAAACAATGCTTTTCTCACAATTTATCACAGCTGGCCCACACTATTGCAGGGGAATGAACCTAAAGGGCACTTTTTACATAAGAAGCCAGCATTTTTATCTAGTGGTGGTACCAGAGGATTCTACGCAGGCTATTAACACTTTGCTCCCCGTGGCGCTTCTGTCACGACACATCTAGCACGGGCAACACCGAGCTCGAGACCCAGGCGAGAGTTATGACTGTGCTTTAATCCCTTCCAAATGTCCGCCGTATGGGATGGAAAAAGCGGTGGAGCTGGGAGGTGAGCTGAGGTGTGGCGGGGAGAGAGTGCTGAAATGTCCCATCTGGGCCAATTACCAAGTGGAGGCTGCAGAACTGCGATTTAACCACAGGGCTGAGTGAGACGGAGAGCTGTCACCGCAACTCCTTCATTATGGGCACCCAGACCTGTCGCCGCATACTGGCATTTATAGATAATAGCCCAAAGGTCTCATAATGCACGCTTGGTAAATCAGGCAGTCTAGCAGCTGTTTGCTTGGATGGCGAGATGCGCAAATGAGATGGAGGGAATTAATTTGGGAGCAGTGAAGCCAGAACTGAGTTGCGACGCAAGTCATGCCACTGCAACCCTCACACATGGCTCTTATTCAACATTATGGCCATTAGAAAAAATGACCAAATCCACTGGCCTCAGCTAAATATCAGCCTCAGTCACTGAACAAGAATATATGCGAGGTTTAGGAGGGCAGAAGGAGCCTGCCAAAACGTTAGATGTGGGCCAGTTCTCAAGACGTTTAGGATGTAAAAATTATTTTGCCACACTGCCCAGAGCCTGAAACTCATCACCCGCCACCCCCCCCCCAAAAAAAAAAAAAACAAGGCAACACTTCGACAGGGTTGACTTAGTTCTAAAAAACCTAAATGTTTTTTTTTTTTTTTTATCTGCAACTTTTCAAACAAGATGAGCCACAGTTAATTTCACACCTAGTTAAATACTTAGACAGTAAATGGCTCAGAACTAAAGCTTTTAACTGGGGTAATGATTTGTTTTAAATGAGACCAGAGAAAACACACACACAGTTGGAAACAGCTATTTTCTCCACTGATGATGGCAACACAGCACATATTGTCCTGTGTCTATGCTAAAGATTAACAGTAGTGGAAAACAACAATTACCCCAACAATTATGTTTCTTGAAAAAGCATTCCTTCATTTTGAACTTCTTTACATTTTGGCACGTTACACAAATCATCTTTTATTTGGATTATTTGACTGTCGACTTGGAAGAAAGCTATTAGAAGAACTTTGTTCAGCCATGTTGCTGAGAGGTGCTACACAAATAAACTTGAGCAGACTTGTTTTAAGTTTACCACAAGCCATTGGTGACACAGCAAACATGTAGAAGATGGTGCTCTGCTCATATAACGTTGTTGGCCTGCTATGTTATGGTAGCCATTTTTAGATTCCGAAAAACGAGCACACCTGGCCCTGTCCTGGAAAACATCAATTGTACTCTGTTTACTTCAAAAATACTTTTTACTTTTGATATGAACATATTGAAAGTGTGACTTCTCTATGTAGTTAGAAAGAACATTTAAGTAAAAAAAAAAGAAATCAAGGAAGCATGATATATAGTAATGATATTGGTATGGGGCCATGTTGGTCTTCTTTTTAACATATCAGTATTAGTTTGATAAGTAAAACTAGGCTGATATGAACAGACAATGTTCATTTCCATCTTGTTGAAGTTTGTATATAGGTTTCACAAACGAGACGGAGTTGGATATGCAGACAGTGATAGTGATGCAGCACCAAATTATGAGGTTTTAAACTGATGCTAACAAGCAAAGTAGGTAGTGTAATTGCTTTAACTTTAATATATGTGATATGATACTGGTAAGCACTGCCATAAAAGCACTATTAATATAGGACAGCAATAGTGACCAGTGTGTCCCTAGTTATTTTAGAACCTGGACATTTTCATTAATAAAAGAAAGTCCCCTGGAAAGTGGACATATCTGGGGATTTGAAGACGTTTGGTAACCCTGAACACATCGACCCATTGTGAAACACGATAGTGGATGCATCATGATGTGCAGCTGCTTTTTCCTCCATGAACTCTGACAGGAAACCTGGTCAAAATTGATGGGAAGATGGATAGACCAAAAGGAGGTTCTCCTCTGACAGGCCAACAAGTCAAAGTCCAGAAGAAACTTTCATTGAAAATTAAAGTTAAACCTGTGATTTGACAAAACATTGACTCAGTGGGCTGGATACAAATGTGAACCACATGTATTTTACTTGCATAAAAGAAAATAATTAATTTTCTTTCCAGCATATAATGATTCACTAAGGAGTGGTGACCTGACTTTAGTGAAGTGAGAAAAATTCAAAATGTTTTCATATCTTTGCATTTTAACTTTGCTAAGAAGGAATGATTAAGAGATGCTTAGCAACTAATATGACTCTCTATAAGTCCGTGCTTAGTTTGTGTTCACTGATCATCATCTAGCATATTGTCGCTGTTTTGGTCTTGTCAAATTTTTTTTCATACAAAATGACATATTTAATATATTTAGTTTTGTCTCCAAAAACGAACTTGGACGTAGCTGACTTGTCCTGTCATTTAGAGCGCTGCCCGTACAACAGACCCCCCACCGTCTAACCAGTCTCCCCTTGTCTGAGGAAAACTGTGGCCTGACTGCTTACGCTGTCGTTTTCCTCACCGCTCTCTGCTCCCTGAGGTCTCCAAGCTCAACATAACAAAGCGTATGCTGTCTCACCTCTCACTTAGTGTTTCCACATTTTTTCCTGCACTGCGTGCTGCGTATTGTTAACTTTGGCATGCTTAGTCTAGAGGACTGAGGATGCCCTCCGCCCCTCTCATGTCTCTCTGTTCTCTGGTTTCTCCAACCAGCGGTGCTACAACAATACCACGGTGGAGGAGCAATTGATCAGACAAAAAACTCTGATGACAGGGGCCCTGCTTGAGCATACATTTTCTTCTCCTGCGCTGAATTTCAATCTGACATATGTTAAACTCATCTGAAAGTATCTTGATTGAGGCTATTCTTTCCATATGTTGTGTGCTACGTTAAATAAAACATCTAACCTGATGTTGACAGATTGAGATGAGGTAATCTTATCCATCTTAACCTAAACACTCTACTACAGTGGTCCTAAAAGTTTTGTGGTGTAAAAAAAATAAGTTCAGTTTAAAATATGTTCACACTTTAATGCAATCCGTGCACTGTAAAATTCAACCAAAATTAAAAAAAGTAAAACAATCTGGTTATATGACTTTAAATAATATTTTCTTGAAGTAACTTTAGATTAGATTTAGTTTTAGCATTTAGTCTTCTTGAATTTATACTTGACATCATTTATCGTAAATCTGTCTACACTGAAAAAAAAGTTTTGTCTGGTCTTGAAGGATTTTGCTAAAATAAGCTGATTAGTGTCCTTTGGCTGGATTCATGAGAACCAATACCATTCCTGAAGAGATCAACAGTGGTAGCAGCTTCATGAATATGAATACTTTCCTACAAGTAGATCTGTGGATTTTCTGAAGTTCAAATTCAAGTCAGTTTTGAGTTCAATCACACATCCAAATCATCAAAAATGGCTTCAAAGAGTTCAAATTAAGGTTAAAGTCAAACTAGAATCCAAAACAAAATACAATTGAAAATCTGTGATGAGAGGTTCTCACAAACTTGTAGATTTAGAGAACTTTGGCAAGGTAGAGTGGGCATAAATTAACAAATGTAGCTGTAGCATGCAAACATACATTTAAACAAAAATTCTAAATTCTGAGATTAAGGAAGATGGCGCTTCAAGAACAGATTGTGCAGATTTATGCAACCACATTATTGTTCCTTCCTGATGTTATTTTTTTCCCCACAACAAACTTGCTTTTCTGGTGAATTACTCAGGACCTATGTCACTATATGGCAGAATAAAGCACAGTTTTTTACATCACCATAGCCACATTTTTTACAGCTGCCTGTATACTTTTTATGTCAACTATATTTCTAAGTCTTTACAATAACTCTCCCTGGAGAATGCACTTGAAGGATGAGTGGTAACTTCAACTCCTCCAGGAAAAAAAAAAAAAAAAAAAAAAAATCACTTTTTCCCCTTGTTTTGCTCTAAGGTATACTGGATCAAAGCGTCGCATGAGCTACAAAGTTTTATCACCCTACGCCTACCTTTCCGTTTTGTTCATTCATTTTCCACAGATGATATCTTTCATCTGTTTTCCCCCGAATTGTATCCTTCTCGGCTGCTGAGTTCGGCAGCCTTTTAAAAACCGCAGTGCCCATAAAGCGAGAGGTTATCAAAGTTGTTCTCCGCTGAACAGCAATAAATTGGCAGTGACGTTTTGAGTACACTGCTTCCACACGGCTGCCGGTCTATGAGTTACACTTTGTTTTCATACCTCGCAGTATTCAGAGCAAAAAAAGGAAGCAACTCCGGTGCATAATACATCAAAGTGTTTAGGGCTGGCTGTCTTGGAGCTGCAATTGTGTTACCACTTTTTTGGCAATCTTTGAAGAATCTTTATTCTTTCCGAGAAATGTGAGGAGCTGAATCAACATTTTTTATGTAATGGTTTATTCAAATTGATAATGGCTTTCTGAAATGCTCTAAAACAGGTTTGCATATAAAAGGGGTCCAACTTCTGTTGTGAGCTCATAAAATTGAAATAAGGCTGCAGTCTGTTTCCATGAATGCTGTTTTAACATGATAAAAACTGCAAAGGCGACATGGTGAATTTTAGATAGAAAGAATAATAACTCTGAACATGATGTCAGTACCCATATAAGACGAGCCTTTACAGAAAACAAAAGTTTTTTGGACAAAAACATCCATCTTTCCAGCAAAGCTCAGTTCTGCCTATTGTGCAAAATGGATCTCAGTTTGACAAGCTGTCTTTATGATAAATGGTCCCTCCCGAAAAAAAGAAAGAAAAAGGAAAAATAGCATGAGTGTATTGTTAAAATTAAGTTCACATATAATACAATGACAAATCAAGTGCCTGGATGATTGCTTCTAGTCGGCCATCACAACTATTTTAGTGATGGCACATGACCTCAGCTGCCTCTGGCGGTTTCCGTATATCCCATCTCAGATGGCTAACATTAACGTTGAGTAATGTTTTTTGGCCAAAGCCAGACCATCTACTGTTTCTCTGAGCAGGTTCCAAAATATAAACAAAGAGAAGAAATTAAATAATTTACATACCTTCTCGCCCATGTCACCTTTCGGTCCGTCTTCACCCATATCGCCCTGCGATGACATCACATGAAATCATATTCAGCCATTTTAACGACGCGGCAATGAATCAGGAATGAAAAACTGGATGTTTAAACATGCCTGCTTCAACAGGCACACAGTAGGACTGATCCTCTATCTGTGACTGGCTGCCATGTTAAACAGTATAATGGACGCTTGAGGAAAAGGCCAAGAACACTGGAGCCAAAATTAAGTATCATTACCATACAAATGCATGGCAATGGCCCTTTATCTTCACTTTGGTCACTAAGTCATCACATGTGTTTCAAGTATGGCTGATTTCAGGTGATGTAAGAGTAGTTGTGGGGGTCCGAAACTCTTGGCATTGACAACTGCGCCACGGATAACTACATTCACAAACTTGGCTCTGAATTCCAGCGCTGTTTTCTATCCATGCCTGATGCATAGCTAACTGACTAGCAATGGTGTTTAATTTTTTTCTTATTTTCATCTGCCCATTGGACTAAAACATAAACATTAGATTCACATCTTATGAATAGACCTCTATGAGAGCTGCCAAAAGGCTGATCTCTTAGTAAAGAGTTGTGACTGTATGAAAAAGGCTGACGTGTCATCTGAGTCTGAAAGGAGAATTAAGTACTCTTCCATGCAGTGGGCAACTGTATACCTGACTTATGGTCAAAACACATTAGTAGACTACCATGCATGACAGAACGATGTAATTTCAACTATAACGACCCAGATTGGTGGTGTCACACTGCAGTCTCAGCGCCTACCTAATAAATCACTGTTCAGTTGTCCAAGCTTCTCAATTAAGCCAATTTATGGGCCTGGATGGTAGGGCTCATTGTGGTAGTTGTGTGACAAATTTAGCGTAATTTTGTTCTCAGTCCCATGTGCTTCACCTCTTCTTGTCAAACCCTCTCTGCTGAAGTTTTCACCTCCCTTTGCAGGCAGAACTATTGTGTGATTAGTCAGAATTTTGTAGATGTGTTTGTTTATGCAGAAAACAGCCCCAACTACTTCCAGCAGTAGGAGAAACTGTCTGAGATCAATAATTTTCATCCTTTAATGGACTCTGCTGCCATGTTGGCATTGTGTTTCCTGCTTTTCAGTGAACATCTCCTGAGCAAACATGTCTACTGTGAGCATTCAAAACGATATTAATAAACTCTCCTTTTTGTTTTGTAATATTCACTCAAAAATAAAATTAATGAACCAATATGTTCGATAGCCTGGAGCTTTACTCCATGATTTACATGTCAATAGCAAAAGCATGCGCAAAAATCCAAGTTCTGCCTGCCAACAACGTAACATAAAAACATAATTGCATAAAGTTTATGGTTAAAATGCCATTCCCAAAGCAAATATTCTGAAAATATTCACAGAACCAAGATGTTTAAAGACAAATGCCAGAAACAACTGGCAATTGCTTACCGCTGATCTGTGAGTTTGCTACTTAGGACTTTCCCTTCCCAGAAACCGTTTAAGCCCAACATAAAAATTTACCAAGCATTCCATTTAGCATTTTAGCTTGCTAACATGTCAGCTAAAATCCTATGCTAGTCAGCTAATGCTAGAATGCTATGTTATTTAGCTAATATGCTAAAACTTGAAGTTTTGACAGGACATTTGAACAACTAATCCTATCTAATGGCACAATGAATTGTACTAATACAAAGGAGGTTTTAGCTAAAATATTCTAAAAGTGGCCGTCAGAAAATAGAACTAAAGTACTGCAACACAGAATCAATAAATCACAAGTAAATGTTGACAATGTTGAAAATTTTATCTGCTGGTTAATTGGTTTATAGTCAAAACCCTAAAACAACAGTTTATGTTGACATATTAGGTTGCTCTAAAACACGAAAGGCTCTGGTATTTGCTCCAAGCTTTCGGTCTGGCAGTAAACTGGTCATTTCACTTTCCATAAATCCACTAGACTACAAATCATGAACTGACTTAGGAGGTCTGTGGGTATGACATCAAAGCTTGTTTCCTTGTGTAAATTATTGAGGGATAACCTAAAGAAGAAAAAACCTCGTCTCCTTGACATGTGTGTTTTTCCATCAAGAAATCTATATGTTGGGAAGTAAAATGACTACTAGCATGGAGTCAGTATCATAACAATTTAGTTTCCCGAGTTTGCTTGCTGGCTCCTGAATGGGAGAACAAAGCCAAAGACTACAATTTATATTGACAATACTGGCTTCACTTCAGAAAGGCAATTCTCAGTTTGGAGGTTCAGACCCTCTAAGAGGTCTGACAGCTCTGGAAATTAACTAAAATTACATTCTGCTGAACAAATACATTAATTTATAAGACTTCACTTCTAAGAATGTTTTCTTTGTTGCTTTTGTGTTCATAAAAAACAGCTATTAGGACTAAAGTACCCGTATTTTCTGAAACTCGTCGAATCTGTGGAAGTAAAGTTATCTTGAGAAGATGAAGCCTGTTCAGACAGGCTCATAAAAAGGTGTGGAAACTCCTGGTATGAAGTGAATATTTTAAGAGCAGCGTATTGTGTGTGGGGAGGCCTGGAAGTCGGTTTTATACCGTTTTAAACTGAAACATTGGAAACCAATCTACCTTCTCACACCACTGATTTATGCTTATGACTTTTCGAATTGACGTGATCCTGCATCATTAGAATCTGCTGGGTGCAGTTTCAGCAACTACACATTGAGCTGTTATTTGCATCCAGCTAATTCTCCACAGGACACCCATAATGCGCGAGAGCAGCAGTTGCTACGAGATTGTTTCCACAAAGCCTCGTTATTACAGTGAACCAGGTATGTTGGCGGCGGAGAATAAGTCTGATTCAACTAAAAACAAGAGCCTGAGGGCCGATTTTGTGGTCGATAAAGTATCTTGAATCATCAGTTCCTTCCTGATCGCTGTTGACTTGGTCAGTGTTTACACCTTCCATTCCAACAAGACCAAATTATGGCACCATTAGAATCATGGAATGGAGAAAGTAAAGCGGTTTTTCCTCTGGGAGGCTATTTTTTGGAACCTGTAAAGGCCATTGCCCAGAACTGGTGAAACTGGGTGCAGTTTTATGACTCATTTAATCACTGGCTAACTGATGGCCAGATCTTCGATGGGAGTCACCTTTGAAAATACAAGCTGGAGTTGTGAGGCATAATAGCAGAGCTGCCGTCATTTTACCACAAAGGCTATTCAAACACATGGTGGGATACTTAGAAGGATGTGTGGGGATCTGAGTTATTACTTTACCTTTTCACCCTGTTCTCCCTTTTCACCCTGTTGGAAAAGAAAAAAGTGAATTAGACACAGGACAGGTTGGATGGTGGACAGAGGAGTTGGACTGAGCTGCACTTATGCAAGTGTGGATTGTGTCTGGGGTTAAATTTGTGCTAGATTACAGAAATAGAACAGTTTCTTGTTCCCTAGTCACACATGTAAGTGCCAATTTTTATAAATGTTCTTTAAGAAAACCTTTCATGTGTGAAACTTAGCAAACTGAAGCTCCAAAAACTCAAAAATACACAGAAATATTTACAGTTAACATCGGCCAAATTGATGTCTTCATGCTTAAGGATGGAAAAATAATCATAAGAAATGGATATTTGACCAAACACATGGCAGCACAACACAAAAGCCACAGACAAGGAGCAAAAAGTAAAGTGATACTTCAAGCAGAAAGAAAAGGTGACGATAAAAGAATAAGAGCACACAGAAAACGTGTGCACCAGACCTTGGCCCCTGGGATTCCGTCCTGTCCTGGGATGCCAACATCTCCCTATTGACAGCACAACACACAGCAGCTGTATTCAGTGTGCGTACTATCAAAGTTTCAACTCCAATTCCAGATCTGGACATACAAAAATTGCATATATGCACTATGCGTTCTACTTCCTTCATCCTTATAATCGAAATAAAGTCTGAAAACATAATAGTCTACTGCTAACTGCTGCATGTTTCCAAGAGTCTACTAGCACTCTTGGCTCTGGGTCACGTTGTGTTACCAACGCTCTGTGTTGGCTGAGAATGCACGCTTTTTAACAACACCTTCATTCAAAGGGTTACACTAAAGGACACGCCTAAAACAGAGTGGGAGTCAAAACACAAGAAGTAAATAAAACGCTAGACTAACGCTGAAAAAAAAAATCCTGCATATGGAATATTTGGAAATAATTTTGGAAATATTTGGAAATTTAAATTCACAAAACCGTTGAAAAAAAGAGATAAGATTTGTACTTTAACTTTGGCTACTTGTCAGTTGGTTGGAAACAACAGCTGGAATTGACATCATGCATTGAAGAGCAGGTTTATTTCTTTATTCGCTTGAGCCGGCTCACCCCTCAGGTCTCATACCCTGCCTGCAGCAGGATCCCTGGCTATAAAAACAGAACCAGGCTGCAGAAACAACTCAACAGAGTCTGTTTTAATCAATAGGACCAAGTTCATTGCAAGGCATAGAGATTATTCAAAGTTAATCTTCACAAAGATAGAAATGTGTGTCCATAACAACAACAATCATATCTTTGCACACACACACTCCGTCACTAAGATCTTGCCTTCGAAAAGGTATTTTTCAAGTTTTTTCTGCAGAAAGAAACAAAAGTTTGTCCTTAACATTTCTAGCTTAACCGCTTTGCTTCCCATTCACTTTTACGACCTCTCTTTCTCCTGCTCATCCTCCTTATCACCTTGACAACACACTAAGTTATCTAGCT
The DNA here is from genome assembly GCA_010277075.1 of Poeciliopsis retropinna. Lineage (NCBI taxonomy): Eukaryota > Metazoa > Chordata > Actinopteri > Cyprinodontiformes > Poeciliidae > Poeciliopsis > Poeciliopsis retropinna. The sequence goes on from VMRM01000019.1 coordinate 9,052,660, forward strand.
CTAGTTAATTAAAGTCAGTAATTTATAGCATCCTTTTCTCCACAGATGTAGTCTAGAGCTAGTTTCCAACTTTCTCTCATAAGAGCCACAAAAAAGGAGAGAGTGCTCTCAGCCTTTGAGCTCATCTGCACTATTGTGGATGTGCACTTTCCCATGCGAACACACATATACATGTAGATTTATAAAATCTATGTGTGTACTGTATAGGAAGATCCAAAAGAAAATGAGGAATTCTGCATTTCCTGGACAGTAACATAGTTCTGATCTTTAAGTTTTCTACAGCCACCTTGATCTCTCAGTGCTCTGCATTAGGTTTTAGAGTACAACAGCTGTTGTTGGCTTGTTCATGCTACAATAATGAGCCAGACTCACTGTTTAGAGATAAAATAACTTTAAATCGGTCAATCTCAGGTAATCAGTTTGTCATCAGATGATCGAAAAGAACTCTTATGTTCGGTTTGAGACTTTTAAAACAATAACCATGAAGCTACCATGGGGCTCACTTTTCTCAGCATGTATGTTTGCTTATGGTGCTTAACCAGTGAAACCCTAAATATACTCAATCTGTTTGGGTACAAGAAAAAATTACTCAAAAATGAAAGAATAAACATTAACACAGCAGACCAAAAACTAAATACTTATTGTTTTGTTTCTTAGATGTCAGTAAAAGAGGAAACCAAGTCCATCTGGTCTAAAGCCTTAACCTCTCTGCAGCTCAAAGCAGTGAAACCGACCTCAGCGCATTTGTTGCCAAAAATAATTAACCTCCCAACCTTTGCAAACCTACCACATCGTTACCTTTTCTAAAGAAGTAACTACTACAAAAGGCAGTCAGGAAGCTCTAACCAGACGAATTTTCTTAGTGATGGAAAGTACTAGACTTCAATGTTTTGATTAAAACTACAGTCAGTAAGTAGCTCAGAATTAATCAAACTGCAAGAAAATATATATGTAGCAGGAAGCTATTTTATTTCATCACCATAAATAAAATGGCCGTTGATGTTATTCCTCTGTTTCTCATCCTTGTTTTCATTTTTAACCCAATGCCTTGATTTAATGACGCCTTGCGGTAAAGATCAGTGTGTATGATCCATGTGTGAACTCCCCCTTTGCCCCACCGCCACCACAGCGGTGATGATACTTCATGAGCGCTGGGACTCTGCATCATTCATCAGACCACATATGGGAGTCATTGACATAATGACGATGCTGTACAACCACGACTATGATGGAGTTTGATTAAAAACTAATGCTGATAAGGTTTGCCTTACCAGTTGTCCATCCTTCTTGGTGAGTATTGCTGTCAGATCAATACAATGTCTGACAGTCAACCTGCCACTGCAGAAGGATCAGGCTTTGACTGCCTCCGAGTTCAACTTTCTGCATGAATGAGACTTACATACCATAACAGACTGTTTTATAGATGGATTGCACAGCTCTGGAGTTCTATTTCATGGCTGCTGGCAAACCCAACTCATTTCACAAGTGTGGAATTAAGCCTCCAGCTTTAGCTGTTTCCAGGGTTTGTATGGCTTTCACACTGAAATGAAGCTTCTTTACTCTGGTTCCTATTATAGCCACACAGGCCTCTGCTCTTTACCAATGTGTGCTTGAAATTAAAAAGATGGGGCAAGTCATGTCATTCATTAAGCAATTACTTTGGAGTAAAAAAGAAAACAAATTGGCTTTTCTTATTTTTACATTTTGCTCCAATTTCCAGAACACCTGCACTGTGTCTCGTTTACTTGAAAGTGAATTTCAGAAATTAGCTCAGTGTGTGAACAGATACACATGCTTCCAAAACCGTACTCTGTGGTCAGGACCTGTAGATGCAGCCCAGGGGTATTCTCCTAAATAGAAAAATGGTTTGAAATTGTCAAAATGCATGTCAGAGCCGATCTAACATGAGTGGAGCTCCATTTCGCTAAGTATATAGCAGTTTTGTTTTGTTTTTTTAAGATTCTCAGTCAGTTGTAAAAAAAGAATAAATGTAACAAGATTATTTGATTTAGCAGCTGAGCTGTGTAACACACCTTGAAAAAGGTATTTTTGCCAGATTTTCTGTTTTCAAATAAAGTGAAAAAGAAAAACCAAACCAAACAAATTACGACCTTGGCCTCCATAACCTAGTGTGCGGTGTACTTATGATCTTACTTGCTAGGTCTGATTTGCGCACTTGGAAAATAACTTGAAACAATAAAAAGTAGGATCCAATAATGTTTGCACATTATTGAAACAAAAGTAGTAATTTTAAAAAGCCGTTAACAAAAGCAGAACATGACTGCAGGATTGATGGTAAATAAAAAGGTACACTAGCTCTTATCTTACCATGTAACATTGCACTTTATAAAACATCTGAGTGTTGTTAAAATGCACCCTTATTATTTACATATGTGTGGCACGATGCTACTTCTGAAGTGACGTAATTGTCTTGTTTTGTTTTTTATACTTAATTCCTATCTGACCATCTTCGGCTCAAAGTTTGAAGCACTGAACAAAGTCTATGACTGCCCAAAAGTGGTTGAAAAATTGTTAGATGTTATGCTTTATTGTTATTATTGTCTTTTCCAACGCACTTTTAGAATTTTTTTTTTTTATTGCAGTAGAGTGCATACATTTCTGTAACCCATAAGGCCTGAGCTATACCTACTCAATATTTCTTAACTTTTTGAAAAGATTTGTTTACAAAGACTATGAATTCCACCAAAAACTGATATATTTACTTTGTAACAGGAAGCTGTGAAAAAGTTAACAATAACAACATCAAAATTCAAATGAAGATTATCAGCATGACTGAAGCACCTCACAGCTAAAGTCTATAAAGATAAAGCCCCCAAAATCTGAGATCCTTTATTGTTGATAGTATTTTAAATTTCTTCTTAGTTATGTAACAAGAAAAAAAATCGTATTTTTTGTCTTTGCACTAAAAACCATTTGCTATTGGACACGTACACAGTATGAGCATTTGTGTAAGTTGTGACCCATTTAGAAAGTGCAGAAAGCTTATAACAGAACTTAGTATTGTGCACTTTTCTAAACCATAAGGCAGATAAGCAATAGAGTAATAAGTATATAGAAAGAAAAAATACTTTAGATCATCAGATAGTGTACTGTTTCTTTAAATTGGAGCGCTCACCTTCAGTCCATCTGTTCCAGGGATACCCGGAGGCCCCAGCGAACCCTGGCAAATAAAAACAAACACTTATTGGTTTATATAGACATTTTTAATCACTAAATCCAATTTCTTTAAAGGTCTTTGCAGTCTTCTGATACCAATCGGGTTTGTTTTAGTCAAAAATAAACCCAATAATGTACAGTGAGTTGTATTTTTCTTTTTTTTAATTGTCTACAGGCATTGCCAAAATAATAACTGAACCGCTAAGCGGACATCTTCAACAGCTGCTTGTACTCAGGTGTTAAGTGCTGGATGTTGAGATGCTCATCCCCAGATAGATTGGTTTTTATGAGTTCATTACTACTTCATGATGACGGCCAAAGCGGAAAGAGGAGGGATTCTGCTAACTAAAAGCATCCGTAGAGGCTCAGATATCAAAGCAACCCATTACTGCTTAACCTAAATCTTTTCTAAAATGTTTTGTTTTCCAAAAGCAAGAGGCTTAATAAAATTTGGGATTCTCCAAACACGCTTCAGTTTGAGAATGCTTTGCTGCTTCGATTTTGTTGTTTTGGAATATTTGAGGAGAAATCTTTTGCACAACAAATTACAATACAGAAGATTCAGTGATGTCTCGCACGAAAGGTTCAAACTAAATTAAATTAATGGCCCTGCAGGTCACAAATAAAACATACCCCTAGATTCATTTCACTCATACACAGTAAAACTTCAAACAGTGATCTAAAGCTGCCAAGTCAGACTTCCTAATTTAGATGGTGCGGCCTAGTGTTCAGAGGGTTCTTTCAAATCGATGCCCTTTTGAAAAATGAATGAACTCAAACAGCTTTGTCAGGAGGAATCCTCCAAAATTTCTCCCCCTGACTGAGAAAGTCTCATCAGCTATAACAGGAAACGTCTGAGGGAGTTTCCAATAAAGTCAAATACGTTTTCCAGCCTGCTGTCTGTTTGAGTGATTACTCAATTTGTTTTAATAAAGACATGAAAAGTACAAATGTTTGTGGGTTATTAGCTTTGTTAGATCGATCTTGTCTGCAGTTCTGGCTGTGAGGAAAGTCAGTACATCTGTATTTTTACTCACCAAAATCTTATTTCTTTATGAAGTCCCTTCCCCATCTAACTTGGTTTTATGTTAGCAAATTTCTGCTAAAAATGCCTTATTGTTATTTTAGTTGTAGATTTTGGAGAGCAGGAACAATAAAACAGAGTCTTTGAATTTTTTCCCCCTTTTTTTCCCTTAAAAATACTGAGTAAACATGACTCATGCCGGGTGTTTTATCATTTAATGGCAACCAAACAGCCACTGAGGTGATGAAACTTGATCAGGGTCTCCATGTGGCCTCTTTGCCAAACAGCAGAAGATCTAATTGAGCAGCCTCGGGGCTGGATTATGAGTCATTAACGCGGCAGTGGATCATCTTTGACCCCTTCACGTACACACTACCGCCTCGTCGACAGATGACGGCGCAGACAGGAAATGTCTGATTGGGTTACACTGAACAAACACTGGCAGCTACCTGATGGCTGGATTCGGCCTCCATCTGTTTCCCACATCAGTCTGTATCGCAGCACTTAACTCCAAGTTCTCTGTTCTCCATCTCTCATTTGTTTCTCTTGCCCTCTTCTCCTCCTGTTTACTTGACCTGACTGTGGCTCTAGTGTCTCTAATCTCCAGGTAAATATGTTAAACACCCTACATATTTTACTGTCACTTCAGTGACTTATATCTAGTTACTATCAAATCAAAAACAACATTCTTAAGCCAGAAGACAATACCTTTTGGTTTATGTCAGAATTCAGGTTTCCTAAAGCTTAGTTGACAAGGCACGATTTTTTCCCCTTTCAACTATCTTAGAATGTTCGGCATTATAAGACTATTGCTTACGATAATCATAACAGATCATCCTGCCGTGTGTGGGGTGTTAAGACTGATCGGGTCCAGTCGGTAGAATGCCGGGATATAAATTCAGGGGTATTCAACACGTTGGATTGTCTTGGCCTGATATCGCAGCATATGTGATGTCCTCCAACTAGGGACTTTGAATGTGACAGGTAGCCAATCGGAAAGCGCGATGACATAAGCACGAAGGGGAATCCCAAACAGTTGACATGGCACAACTAAAATAAAAGTTAGTGATTTTCTATAACTCACCTTTGGCCCTTGAGGCCCCTCAAGTCCCTGTAAAAGATGAGAGAGACAGAGAGAGATTGAGTGGAAGAAAAATACAGTAAAGAAAAAAGAAAAAGAGTCCTGGTCAGATGAAATAATGCAATCCTCGAAGCCAGCATTGAGCCTGGCAGACTCAAGGGAGGATTTCATGGAGTGCGCATACGCCCTTCAAGCAGAACTGAATCACAATCAGCCCCTTGTTTAATTTCTCCAGCAAGAATTGAAAATCGCCTCACTCTGAGCCTTTCTTGTCATGGAACTGCACCCTAAATGTGAATCCCAAATGAGACAACGGATAACTAAGACTCTTAGGGTTTTATCTTTTATGACAATCTCCATCTTTGTTCATTTTAGCAGCAAGAAAAACGTGCCTCGTCTTGGCCACCCCACGCTCCCAGCGCAGTCCAAGACAAGTTCATTACCTAAATGGGCCAATATTTGGAAAGCCTTACAAAGATAAAATGTTAGAAAGCGCAAAGAAGAAAAGGCGCCTCGTTTCTGAGATGCAAAGCAATGATGGATGAATCTGGAATAGTGCCTTTCATCGGAATTAAACTGGAAACCACGTTAGAGCGTCAGTCTTCTTCTTAGCTCCATGGACAAAATGTTGTGAAAAGAAGACTGGATTCTTGCCGTATCAAAGCAGTTCATTAACACCTTTTAGTTCTGGCTGCTATGGCACGCGTTATCAGCCAGTTTTCTTCTTGCTTTGGGCTTGAGAAACTGTTGCCATTTGGCGCTTCGTTTGTGGCCAGACAGAATCTCTGCCCTAAGAGCCCTCAATGGCAGCTCTTGTTTGCATTGATGCTGTATAAATGTCAAAAATATATGGTCCCCTGTTGAGTTTAAAACTGTGGTGTGCCTACATTATGAGTAAAAGTTCCCAATGAGGTCATATTAAAGTTGAAAAGTTTGTCTGTCAGTGCAAATGTCTGTGCAAATCAAGCATGGTTTTGTTGGAGCCAAGATATGACTTAATAATGATTGGCTTTCTGGGAAGGAGCTGCTTGTTGGATCACTTCTTGTTAAGTTTTTGTTGATGAAGCAAAGCGTTCATCACATAGCTCAAGGTATTCCATTTTCCCATTTACATTTTCCCTGGCATTTGCCCTTTAAAGTCTTGTTAGCAGTACGTTCTCAAATACACAAGCAAGGGCTGCGCAGTGGCAGGTCTTTTATTGTGCATTCCATCTACACCTATAACAAAAACCTCAATAAAGAACTTTCACTACTCTATCAGCCAAGAAAAAAAGGTTTTCCTCATACTTGCTTTTAAATGCCTTTATTTGCTAACCTCAGAAGGGTTTGGTAAACATCTTTATGAGCCAACAGGAATGTGAGAGCATGTGCCACTTGCCTGAGAGCTAATTAACTTGGCTACATCTGAGAGCACTCAAAAGTTAGAAGCAGGAAAGACTTTTTTTCAGAAAGTCAAGTGCCCTCAAGGAAGTCCGGACTCTTTTCAAATCAAACTAAAGCTCAAACATTGATAAGTAATGGCAGCAATCTAAGGTAAACGAAACTTTGTGTGACAGAATACGTTATCATTGTGTAAACCCCACATTTTACACCTCAGCGTCAGCGTTGGACAATCAGAAAACGTACAACAGGATGGTTATTTTAGTTGAGTATCTGAGCACACATACAAATCACTAATGTCCATTCATGGGTTTGGAATTGACCAACAATAAGGAAGTCCCCAGGTCATTTCCCCCACTCAACTCCAGCAGCATTGGAAAACTAATTTGGGCTGATCTTATACGGGCACCTCAAAGGTCCTATTGAAAGCATGGATGGCTCAGTTGGTCTTAATGTACTTTCGAGATTAACTTAGATTGTGTACACCTCGTTACTACTAAATTGGACCTGTTTTTGCATATATAACTACCTTAAGTTTTTGTAGGTTAGATTCAGTAAGGTAACTGAAAATTTCTTGAAGATTTTGGTCAACCTGGAGCTGCATCAGATTTTTTGGCTACACATCTTTAATGTAAAATGCTCAACCACATCCCCAGGTGCATTGAGATCTGATGAGAGTGGATACAGTAAACTCATTAACATGTCCAAGACAGCAGTTTGAAATTATTTAAGTGAAATAAAATGGTGAGTTATCCTGCTAGAAATAGCCATCAAAAGATGGGCATGTGGCTTAGCCATAGTACTCAGTTAAATTGTGGTTTAAATAGTGTTCAGTTGGTACAAATGGGCTCAATTTCACAAATCCTAAAGTCTGCCAAGAAAGCCTCCACCAACAAAAACAACTTAATCGACTGAGAAAAGGCAGGGCTGATGCTTTTAAGTTGTTACTGCCAAATTCTGACTTTACCACCTAAAATCGAGACAGGCTGGATCAGGCAATATTTTTTACAATCTGTCATTAACCAACTGTGTGAATTTGATCCTAGCAGAAGGGAATGACACCAGGTATGATATTCTGCTGCTGTATCTCATCTGCTTCAAGGTTAGTGTGCGTTCAAATTTGAAGTTCTGCATATTTTGTTTTTAACAAGCAGTTTGGATGTCTGTCACCCCAAACCTGGCTGGTCTGTTTGTTCTTATATGATTGTTGGACATTTTCATTCATTCATTCATTCATTGAACACTGGATCTATTATCTTTCTCTGTTCATTCTCTGTAAACTAGACAGTTGGCGTGAGTAAAAATCCAAAGTAGATCAGCAGTTTGCAACATACTTATACCAACCTGCTTAGCACCAACAAGCATGACATATTTTATGCCACTTAAATACCATTTCCTACCAACTTTGATGCTGTGTTTGAATTTGAGAAAGCTGTCTTCCGTCTTAATCACAATGGGTGTAACTAATAAAACGGTCATAAATCTGAGATTATATACTACTGTGATATATTAAAACAGAAACTTAAAACCTGTGGGGTTTTTTCATTACTTCTACTGTCTGCAAGGCATTTATTTTCTCAGGCTTTTCAGTAACACTCGTCATACTGGTACGACTAAAAGAATCATATAGTCTGTTTGGTCAACCTACTCTGAAAGTTTAAGTAATGACCTGATTGTGTAATGACTGTTAAATAGATTGCTGTTTTAAGAAAAAACAACCTAATCTGCGGTAAAGATTTGCAATTTGGAGTTTCATTAGACTCCAGGTTGCAGAGCTTGATGATGATGCGATGACAGTCCTGGGTACAATGTTATGTTAATGCAGTAGACTGCGATTTCTCCAAGGACTGCAAGGCCAGTCACTCTGTATATTTTGTTTAGTCCAAGATGTTAAATTGGCGGTTCCTAAAGTTTTCAGCTTCAAATTAATAAAATAACACGAACAGGAAGTTGTGGTCCGAATGGGTGGAAAAAAACAAACGGTGCTAATAGGCCATTTAAAATTCAAACAAGCGTGAAATGGCAGTTTCAACTCATTTCTGGACATCATTTCAGGATATTCAATAGTCCATTACTCACACTTCCATCTCAAGACGCATTTTGGTCGTGACTGTTGTAAATTACACCCAGCGGATGTTTATTTCAACAAATTTTGCATTTGTAACTATTTATGGCCTGATGAATTATATGTGTGTAACTTTCAAGCCACAGGTTTATATTTAAAAGACATGCAAATTACTTTGCTATGTTTTTATACATGTGAATAACTTACAATGAAATCTGCTACTTTAATGCTTTTTTAAATACGTTGTTGTAGTTTCAATAAACGCAGAGCAATCTGCTTCAAAAACTAATATTGTGCTTTTGTAGGTTCAAGTTAATAAAAACACAGATGTATAGTTTAAACATGGCTGTGCTGTGCAAACATCCGAAAGTGGTTGATTGAATATTTGCCAGATGCACTGGTTTGTTTCCAAGCAATTCCAAAACATCTCTGCTCTTGCTGTGGATGAACATTAAATAAAAAAGTAGTTAAAGACATCAACAAATAATGAGTGTGTCCTTACTTTTAAAAAAGGCATATTGGAAAAGTTACTGGAGCAATGTGGGTAAACTTTGGAAAGATACAGGATGAAAAGGGGAAATAAACTGGAAATAACACCACAATGAAAATGGGGGTGGGGGGCTTTTTTTCCAGTTATGGATGGAGTCTCTACAGTCTCATTTAATCTTTTCCAAGAAAAGTCACGAAATAAATACTTTGAGCAAAGACTGAAAGCCACCTTCACAGACAGGAGAACACCTTTTTTAATTTACTCTAGAAAAGGTTGGAGGCACTGATCATTTCCAACCTTTGAGTTCTAAAAATATTTCTTTTTTCTCCTTTGTCGTCTTGCCACCTCCCCTCGTCCTCCACCTCCTCCTCCTCTTTCTCCTTCTCCTCGTTGCACCACAAGAGTTTAATCCCCCTAACCAGCACCACATGTCGTAAAAGACTGCTGGAAAACTCTGGATTCTACTTCTGCCTCTTTAACAAGGGCATCTACATTAAAAACGGTTTGCCATGTCAAATTAAGTGTCTTGCTCCTGGAACACTGCGGGAGAGGCAAAATGTTTATGGAATCTTGAACCTTGAGAGGATTGGGAGAGGACCCTTTTAATCCTCAGCTCCAAATGTTTGAGAACATATAATTCCTCAGACTTAAGGATGGATGGCAGGTTTGTTCCTGAGTGACAAGTTAGCTTTTATGTTCTCTCTCGAGTCAAAACACACACAACCTATAACAGGAATATCTCTACCAATCCAAAATCTCAGCTTTACCAGTAGAACTAACATAGTAGCAAGCAATCAGCATTTGACTTAAAAAACCCAAAACAAAACAAAACAAAAAAAACAGACCTTCTGACATTGTAAATGTACTGTCACATCCATTTCACCCGTCCCCAACAACAGCTGGTTTGTGCTGATCTCCTGCTGATTTAGATCAAGGGGGCTTGTTTCCCGATGATGACTTTCTCCCTTGTTAAAAGTATATCAGTGTCATGCAGCGTATTTACTCATGAAATGCTCTACTTTATTTAAAGAGTCACAGCAAGAAGTGATTACTTCTACGCAGAGCTCTTGAGAAGACATTTTGGAGAGGAACTCCAGCTGTTTCTGTCATAAACAGCTGTAAAAGCACCTCAGGCTTATGGAGGAACACCTGGGACCCTCCACTTTGCCGTTTTACTCTCATGACTCACACAAACTTTGCTACCTTCAGAGCTACTGTATGAGCGGCGATGGGAACAAAACATTTGGGAACAAAAAAAACATTGAAGAGTCATTGTCGAGTGTACGGAAAGGTCATTGGTAATGAGTTTCTAGATAAAAAGGCTCTTTTTCCCTGATCGTTTCCTGTTTCTGCTTCTGTAAAAATCCGACAGCAGCATGTGATTTTAGTCAATTGGTCTCCTTTGATTTTCTTTTTTTTTTCAGAGCTTGCTTTGACCTTTTTAACTTTGCTTTTAAGAGGAGACTTTAATCAAAAGCTTTATTAGCTTCAAGCTGCGTCCACCTGCTGTCCACCAGCTAGTGGCTTGTCCCATATGTTTGGGCTTGTGAGAGAAAGTGTTTTAACAGTTATCATAAAACGCATCCTTAACGTTAAGTCCCTGCATAAAAAAATTGCAATCAAAATCAACATCAAACCCATGTGATGCCACTATAAAAACTATTAAATACCAAAAATACACTCCGTGCTTGAATTACAAGCAAAGATGTTGATTGTCATCTTTGTGTTAAAGTCATATTTTTCAGAACATATCAATATTCAACACATCAAATGTTGCTGTATTATAATACTTAAACCTTAGTGTGTCCTCAAATTGGTAGTCATGGCGTATCCATTCAAATATGCCATGACAAAAACCTTGTGCAGCTCTTGATACAATATTGAAATAAATACGTGGCTTCCTCGTCCTCACTAGTAAAGTTAATACAATAATCCCATCAATTGTTGCATGAGGAGCTAAAAGCTGAAGAGCTTCTTCATCATGACTCCTTCCTGGAGGAGCTAGAATGGCCAATTATAACATTGCCACAATAGATGCAACAATTCAAACCAATTGCTGACGCTCCTTTCCTAAGTTAACAACGATAGGGTGTAGCACCAATTGTATGAAAAAATGTCAATTAGAAGGTAAAATAATTTCTCACCATGAGTCCAATTTCTCCTGGCTGGCCTGGATCACCCTAGAAAAAATAAAAAATAAAGGCAGTCAATATAAGAGTGTGGACTTGTTTAAAAAGATCCAAACACATCAATTAAGTTTTGATTTTATTTGAATAGGTTTGTGAATGCAAATGGACCCAATCTGTTGATTGTAAATATGCAGAATAGTATTATACAAATCAGAATTGATGTTGTCTGGGAGGATATTGTTTTGCTCTACCACCTGCCCTGTTCCACATCTCTATTTGACAACCTCATTCTGGGTTTTCCTTTCAGTCCAAACCTCATTCAGATTTTAGTACATCACTAAGAAACATGTCATTTCAATTTTATCTACATATAAACTTATTGCCTTTCTTCTAAGTTATTCACAACAGTCAAAAGTAAAGAAAAGTACAGACACCTAGAAGCAGAAGTGTAACTTTTTGGGAAAAAAAAAAACTTTAACAAGTTTAGCAACTTCTACAGGAAGAACTGAAAACAATCACCATAAAAAAAGTTGGAAATAACCTCATAAACAATTCTTAATATATTTGAGCTCCTACTGAGATTCCTGCCAACACAATAAAGATCAGCTGGAGCCTGCAGAAGGTTTTATGGCTGAAAATAACTGACAACATTTTTTTCTGTTTCTTTTTTCTCTCCCAGTTCACGTAAATTAGCAAAAAAGTCAGTGGTGGGCACGAAGAAATGAAAAACGTTATGTTGCAAACATTTGAGCCAACATAAATCCGTGTAATAATAAAACTATTCCCCCATGGGATTTATTTTTATCTATAAATATTTGAGGGAAAAAAAGGCCAAACAGTTCTTCCACTCTTCGTTAAATAGGTTTCCACTGGCATTTTTTTCCTCTGAATACTAGGTCAAGTCAAATTAGATGCGACTACAAGAGGAAAAAGTGTGGCATTTTCAAAGAAAAGTGGACAAAATTTTGTAGACCCAAAGACATTTTAGTGACTGTGAAACCCCGTTTCAGCCTTTGCCTTTACCAATTAATCTATTCCCACTCTGACATTAAGGTGAGAGTTCAGGTACAAATATAAGGATGTCTCAATTATTCAGGACCATCGGTCACTATAAAGAAGCATAAACAATTTTGTAGTTTGGAAAGCTGTTGCAAAATAATACACATTACCTTCTATGCAAGAAGCCTCATTTACTGCATAATGAGTAAATTCATCATGGAGTGCAGCAACATAATCTCACACTTAACATTTTAGAACAATCCAACCTTGAATTTTAATACATTTATTTAATATTACTTATTATGACATAATTGCTTACAAATTATTGGTACATGACTAACTGACAAGTTTAACATTTGCCATGAAATAAATATAGCAGAAACATTTAAAGCTTTCTTTTTTTTTTTTTACATTACTTCTATTAACATTAACTAAATTTCTACAAAATTGTCACACAGGACATTCTATTTCACTACAAATAGGCTTTAAATATGACATGAGAGAAAGGCAGATTTCTCATAGTCGCTCTTCCAAATGGGAAAGAAAAGAGAACATTCTATTCAAGTAAGGCAGATGTGTGTTCATCTCGATAAGTCAGGAAACAGCTACAGAAAAACAGCTGCTTGACTCAACTTGCCCATATCTACAGTCAAAGCAATGATCAAACTGGAACTGTTTAAACTAGAACATCGATTGGCGGCTGCACACTGGCACCCTCGGGTCTTTCTGCATGTAGATTGTTTGTGGGTCCCCTATGGTTGCTCTGGCTTCTCTCACAATCTAAAAACATAACTGTGAGGTTAACTGGTCTCTCTAAATTGTCCTTATGCATGTGCGATGGTTGTTTGTACTGTGTGTCTCTGTATTGCCCTGTGACCTGTCCAGGATGTGTCTTGGCTCTTGCCCAAAGACCTCCGGAGACAGGCACAAGCACCCCCTTGACCCTGCAAGGATAAGCATGTGCAGAAGATAGATGGATGGACTGAATTTTGACCAGTAAGGTTAGACGAGGTCCCAAACTTATTTTGCCAACATACACAGATAGAAATAAAAAAGAAAATCTCAAACGCTCACTGTTATAAAGCTGCAGCAAAGAGTGGTATTGACGAGGTCAGATACCACTCATTTAGATATTTTCTTAATGCCAACCATTCGTGTCAAAAGCATTCCACAAAAGAGAGTTTCCATAAAAACTTAACCATGTGCAATTTGCTAATCTCTGCTGGAGTTTTAATTGGAACCAAGTCCTATGATTAGATGAGACTAAGGCTTTGTTTATACGAGACCACTGTCTGGAAACTGCTAGTATTTTCGGATGTTGATTGGGGAAAAGTTCCATGTTTATACGGCACTACATCACCGCTTAGATGAGAGTACCAGAGTACCGGGACACCTTGAGTCCGCTGTAGTTGTCATACTAGGGCACAATATGGTGCTGGGATGTTAGTGCTCATCCAAAACATATATTTATAAATTGATAGTATATTTTTTTTCTTTTTTTTACTGATATCTGTGTGCAAAAGTGCCAGTGTCAGAGACTCCAATCACTGTTGACGTGTAAATGAGCAGTTGGATCACAACAAAAATGTTTTGGCTTCAATAAAACACAATTCTGTGTAATCTGCGCCTGAGATTGTCCTTTCTTCTAACAGACACTGCATGTGGGTCTGGCGTGAAACAAAGGGACAAAATGGTGATAAAGCTTCTCTTGCCCACTCTTAAATAAGGTGGAGACAATGTGATGCTGTGGGTTGCTCCAACGGTCCTGGGAACTTTCTTGTCTTAACAATACCGGGGGACTTCTGCCAGAAAATAAAAAACAACAAACATCTGGCCAAATCAACACAAAAATGGTTCACTAGACACAAAGTCGATGATTTCAAGGCCATCTCAGTCCCCAGACCACAAAGGGCCCAGCGCAGATAGTGAATGTTTATTAACTTCTGTTTTCTTCTCACACTAAATAAGTATTTTTTTATATATATTTTCACTCTGAGATTGTGATACTGCAATAAAAAAAGACATGTATTTTATAGCTTTTCATACATTGTTAACATGTATTGAAATTCAGAAAGTAGGGTGCTGAAGTAACATAACATAATTCCAGTAATATTCAGAGACCAGTGACCAAATTCTAGCAGTTCCTTTAAGAAGACCCATAACTCATTCCTGGTATGTAAAGATGCAGTGCCAAATTTTTTTCACATTTGTCATGGAAACAGTTATCATACCAGACATTCCAAAGGTTTTTGCATTTTTGCCAATATGACAGTTGTACATTTTTAACTTATTGAGATGATTTATCAATGATATCAACATGGATAATCAACAGACACCAGAAGTGATAAATTGGAGTAAATATTACTACAGTTTGCAGTGGATTTTGTATTTGTAAAAGTACTTTAATGGGGAAAGTCTTCTACAGTCCTCAAATTACAAGTTTATCCTAAAAGAAGTCTCGTCATTATTTCTCCACCCTTTACATCGAAAAGGTATTTGGAAAGTCTTGTCCTCCAACATAAATAATTTAAAAAAGGGGTCAGTTAGGGTTGAAAAACTGAATTTAGTTCCTGTTTGTCAAGCTTCTCTTCTTATCAAAACTCAATACTCACTGGTAGACCTGGCAAACCTCTGGGTCCATCCTTTCCAGTGTCCCCAGGAGGACCCCTTGGTCCTGGAGGGCCAGGTGGGCCTGGAGGCCCGGGTGGTCCTGCCTGGCCTTGATCTCCCTGTATGACAAAAATAAAACATTTCCACATCAGTTCTATGTGATATTGTTGGATCAACCAAGACAGAAGCAACTGCAGTTAAATGATGACAAAGGAAATGGTGTAATGATCTCGTGGGTGGCTATGGCCTACCTCCATTCGTAATTAGGAGGAAAGATTTCATTTTGGAGCTAGCATAAAACAACAACGAGGAGATTTAATATAATGGTTTAAAATTTGCATAACTTACTTGAGATGCATGCAATCTTAAGTGGGTTATGCATTAAGCACAGTCTGACAAAGGTCACATTTGTCAGCGAAGGGTTTCAATAATCAAGAGAGAAATACTGAAAATGTGTGGTCCATAATTTTACTCAATTAGGAGAAATTCTGAGAAAATATCCAGCAATTTAACTTGCGGGGAAATTCCTTTTATTAATGCCAAGACAGTAAATCATTTTACTTTATCAAGCATCTATTAAGTTCAATAACAGAAGGGAGCATGAGGGTGCATATGACAGAATCTACAGGGTGACATGCTCTAGACAGAGAGAAATGAATTGGTGACACTTGGCACAGTGGACAAAGAGACAAGAGAGAGGACACACCCACTACCTTAATGAGCCGACGCTTTATGAGCTGCTGGTCAGCGGAAAGAAAGCCATGATTGATCTTTGGGAAGACCATCTGAGCAGGTGTGTGAGGTCAAGAAGTCGAAGTTCAGAGGTGAGAGAAGGTTGAGGAAGGAGAAGGTCCCAGAAGAAGAAGCAGCAGGAGGAGGAGGATGAGAAGCCAAATGCAAAGAGAAACAGATTTTGTTAGGGAGTCCCATGTTCATGAAACCCCCCCAAACAGCGCCTTCACAGATGGAGGTGAATCCACACTTTCCCAACACTGAGGTGACTTGCTTGGGAAGTCTGGGGTTGCCTTTTGGAGCTGGAACCCCTAATTACCACCTCTGGAGTGTGAAGTGGGTTCACAGTTCCCCCGCCCCTTGGAAAAATGGGAATCGCTCCTTGTCTGTGAAAGCACCGCCATCATCGTGCCTGCTGCCAAGTCAAACCCTGTGAGCTACACACACTGAAACCAGCATGGGTCAACCTTCTGGGTTGAGGTTGATTTCATACCTTCTGTCTGTCAATGCTTGCATTATTCTGCTTGCGCCCATTGGCGTTGCCATCGATGAAACAATTATAAAGGCCAAATTGGTTGTTAGGAGGCTGTGTGGTGAACCATGAGCATGAGCTATAAAAAAACATTTTGCCACTTTTGGTCATAATTGAGTATTCCCTTTAGAGCTCCTTCCATTCATTTCAGGGTCAATAGACATGAGCCAAACCATGTCTTGGTTTCAGGATACAGAGTCTGTTCCAGTTAACTACATATTACAAGGTTGTAAAAGGCCACCTTTGCTCTCAATGGAGGATCTGGGATGTAAAACGGAGCAGAAATCTGTTAAGCGAGAGCCTGCTAGCAACAGTAGGGTAGAGAGGAAACAATTGACAGAGGTTTTCTGGTAAATACTCAATTATCACGCTTTAAGGAAAGCGGCCAGTGTGTGCTTCAGAGGGGGTCGGACCCAGCAGCTAGGCAGCACCACCACAGACAAACCTTGACAGTCAGGATCTGATTGCTGTGCAAAGCAGCCAGCGTAGGGAGACCAGGCAATCCCTAAAGGGACAAACAGCAGAACATGGCACAACACACACATGACACTCAAACACTGGATGAACAAAAACAGTAAAAGGCGGAAGAAGACAACAATCCAGCTTGTATTCTTACACTTCTACCACAAACTGTGGAATGTGGGGAAAACTCTCACAGTAATGTGCAAATATCATAACGAGTGAGTTGATTTACATATGGGTCCATGTGGGTAGTGTATGGGTTATGTTACCTAACTATTATAGGTGTTAGTCTTCACAACAATGGCAAAGTGCCATGGTGGAATGATAATAAAATATTAAATAATATTAATATTTGATCTGACCTAAAACTTCACTTGAAAAGTAAACTAAAATCTTTGAAGAGGAAAGACAAATTAATGTAATAAAGCCGCAACCCACTTAAAACTGGGGGTGTGGTTGTGTTCACAATTAAACACCACATTCAAACTCATAGGAGTTCTTTGTTTAAAGTGCCTTTGATGAAACCCAAATGAAGTTCAGCTGGTCTTGTTCTTTTTCTGACATTTCATTTTCTGCATCTCATGGCAAACCAGTCAAAGTCTGCTTTCCAAGTATCAAAACGTCTCAGTCAGGACAATATTTTAGAATGTTTCTGAGGCATTACGTGGAACACAGTAATCATCAAGGAGAGAAAATATGGTGCAGTAATGACAATAAAAAAAAGTACTGGGTGTCTTTTTAAAATTGATAAAAAGCCATGAAGCAACCAGAGGAGTTTTCTGGTAGTTGTGGGTTTCTAATGTAGCAACAATCTGCTTTGTTCCTGATATGCCTGGACTGTTGGGTCTGGTAGCAGGAGTCTTTATATTTTATTTTTTACAACAACAAAAAACAACAACACTAAAGCAGTACAAACCTTAGCAAAAAAACACATTCTAAGTGTCCCATAAGAGTGTGAGGAAATGTTTTGTTGCTCAATTTGAACAGATTTTATAAGTATCCACTTAAAACTCAGCACAACAGGTTCAGCTTTATTGCTATGGTTTGTATGTCGTCAACTAAACAGGATCCAAAGCACTTTCCCATCCAGCCTGAACAAAACACAGATGGGTGCCACACACTCACGAAGGATAGATGGTTCTGTTTGAAATATAAATTAACTTTTTTAAATAAGAAGTACTCAGACTTCTAACACATGGAAAAAAATGTCAAGAATAGTACTTGAAGTACTCGAAGTCAGAGACAAAGAATATGTCAATATTTTATTATAAAATGTCTAAATTTCTATTTACTGGTAAGCCCATGTGTTGTTCCCTTTTGTGCTTCAGAAAATAAGACATTGAGACGTTTATTGGGAATTCAGTAAAATAGTTCTCTTTTGTTTTCCACAAACTTCATGACAGATGTAATCTAGCCATGAAAAGTGAATAAAATGAGAAAGCATCAGGACTTCTCTGTGTTGGAAGGAAGCAATGATTTACAGCTGCATATTAACTTTGATCTGGATCCAGACTCTGTGATTTTTAGTCCACCAAACATGGTTTTTAAATCTCAGTGAAATAAATGCTCCATAGTGTGTTAGATCATTTTGAGAGATAGTGTCCATTGCTCTATTTTGATTTTTAGCACTTTTGTGTCCTCATTTCTGGGGCAAAACATAAAGTCATGCTGACTAACATCAACCAAAACAGCATCCTTTTGTTCTGTTCCTTATGTTTTTACCAAACGTCCATCAAGCTTATATTGTTTCATTTGCTGTCGTGGTAACAAGCTCTCGGACTTGTTTCAAAAGCAATTATAGGATTTTCTTTTTATGGGACTTGGGATGTCTTTCTGATGGTGTGAAGATATTTTAATTTGTTGTGGTAAGTTAAATATGCTAAAGTGAAGAATCTGAATATTTCAGTTAGCACCACAGAGCAAAGTTAAGGATTTGTTCTTTCTTAACGAAGAGGCATAAAACCATAGATTACCTTTATTTGTTGAATTAATTTATAAGGTTTAGGTGATTTTTATGTCTAAAATGACTTGCAGGTGAGAGTTAAAGTACTCAAACAAAAAACCCACTTCTCTTTGGAAATGATCCATTATTAGATTGAAAATGAGTGGAAAAGCATTGAAAGTAAGGGACATTTTTGAAAAACCTTAAGAAAGCATGAAAAAACATACTGCTCAAGTCAATTTACATTACATGAATGTCTGGCTCTTTGAAAGTAAAATAGAAAAAGCAATGATGGATGACCCAAAACTTTTACACTGTATTGTTTTTTAAAAACACAACTGCCTATTCTGCAGAATAATGATTGATTGAATTTGAACAACAAAAGTTGAAGCGTACATTTAGCCAAGTTCTAGTTGCACGGCAAAGAGTGCACCATGCTGGTTCTGCAATGATCACATATTCTGTTAGTGATCTTTATGCTGCAGGTTGTGCCTCACCACAAATACCCACCATAACTAAACAGATGAAAGTATTTCTTAAAAGACTGGCAGATAATCATAAACATGTCCTGTGAAGGATCAATCTTCATCTGTAGTCAAGCTTGAGATAAAAATCTGGCTTATCCAAACATGGCTTTTGTGTCATCCCTCTGGTTTTCCAAAGATAATTCAAAAAGCATGGCTCATTAGGAATATGGCTTTCAAGGCAAGCTGTTTTGATTCATGCCTGCAGCATAAATGAGTAGGGGATACAATAGCCTTGCTGTGTGCGACTGGAATTGAAACACAAGTATTTCTCAAGTTATTTACGACCTCAAACATTTTGAAGACAAAGAAGGGGAAAAACAAGCAGTGGATTATGGTCAGGGGGAACAGACAATACACTTACTCCAGGCATGAGATCCAGTGCGGGGCATATGCAAGATGATACACATTGTGCTTTTCCAATCATTCCGAGCCATATGTATGCAGAACATTTTGGTGGAAAGATGCGGGCAGGTCAACACGATGTTGACCACCTCGCTGACCGGTGTGTGTTTGAAATGTGGAAAAAAAAAAAAACATATTCAGCTCCGTCTCCATACTGCTTCAATGCTGATGTCCATGTGTAAGAATGATAATAACATAGTGGCTGACAGAAAATCCTAACCATTTACAGACTGCTTTTGTTTGCTTTACTCCCAAAACGGATGTTAGTTATTAGGTGGGGAGCTCTGTTGCTGCATATATGCCTGTGGCAAAGGAAATTGATCTGTAGTAAACAAAATCTAAGATATAAGATACGAGGCCAGACCAGGCTAGAATCTCCTGAAAATAGTCATGGTCACCAAAAAACCCTAGCAATACCAGGCAGTTGCATTTTCTGAATATTTACATATGAATTATCTTTGCAATATTGTGCTTAAATGGTATGAAGACTCAAAGGTGTACTGTTAAAAAATATTGTAAATACGGAAAATTACAGGGAACAAAACAAATCTTAAATACATCAAGTTTTGTTTTTACATCAAGTAACTCATACAACCAAATCCTCAAATTGGTTCTGAAATCAGTCTTGTATAGAGACGTGAAATGACATGGAAATAAGAATTCAGGAAGCTTAATGAAGTATATTAAGCTGTATACTGAAACCAGTCTGATGCTTTGCTCAGGTGTGCTTCTGGCCTATTCAATGCCATCTGATCTTAAGTTTTACCAAAAGATTTTAAACTAGATACAAGTCAGATGATTCGAGCTGCTTTATTTTCTTTCTCTGAAACCAGTTAATAGGCTATTTTTTTATTGTAGAAATATCTGAAATCGTCTTGGCCACAGTTTCTTATCAAGGACGTCTTAGTAAATTTCTATCAGTGCCACATAACGAAACAAAAACTCACACCAGCATGTGTTTTCTTCATCAGTGAAGTCTTGTGTAGTGACTGTGACTGCTGCAGCTTTCTATTTTATTTGTGAAAATGCAACAGATAATTTCCAATCTTTTTGAATCGCATTTGTCTTTCTTACAAAGACCTTCATTCATGGATTTGTTTTCATTTCTTTGTAATTATGAATTATTTGGGTTGTCACCAAGACATGGTGTAAATGACGTCATTATAAATATATTTCCTGGCATAAAAATGAATGTGTTCAATACTTTTTACAATGTTAGGATCTTTCTTTTGAAGTATTTTACAAAGCCTACTATTACTGGACAAGAAAGTAAAATTTTTGAAAGTAAGATTTTGAAAGATTTGCCCAAAGTAATCCATGATTTCTCCAACCTTTGCCTGACAGCTGCAGTTACTGCTAACGATCAAAAGGGACCACACACCTTACAGTGCGATGCACACAGCCAGTAACTCACAATAATTACATCCACAAGTGCGGCTTCAGAGGTGGTCGAGCATTTGTTTGTCAAAACTGGTCAATTCATTATTTGCTGCTTGGTTAACCCCTCATATTTGGATATGACCTGTGACCTTTCTGGACAGACAAATGGCTGACCCTGACATGCGGGCTGAAAGCAGAGGAAGTGTGCCGTGGGACAGTTCTCACTCTCTTCGGCTGTAAAAGTAGGAGTCTGTCTTTTATTGTATTCTGAGGGACAGCTGATTTAGATGCAACCTGGCAGGAGCGTAATCTGTGCTACACGTAGAGGACATTATCTTGACATGCTCTGTTGTTTATATCTTCTTTCATACGGGTCTAATCAACTCCCTGCTCAGGCTCAATATGAGCCATGAAATGAGGCTCATTTCCACCCGGATAAATAGAACGAAGGTCAGCCAGCTCTTGTCCAGCTATGCCTTCATTTATTAAGAAAAATCTTTCAAATGTTGTTCCAGTACATTTACTCATTAATCTAATATAAAAAGTCAATATGCTGCTTTGAGAAAGTAAATAATATATTTTTGGGGAATGGCCTCCTCGTCTTTTCGCCCTGTAATGCTTTGAATGCGACTGTGCATTAATTTGTACCTATTAAAGGGACAACACTGGAGTACGCTTAAATGGTATCTTAAAAATGCTCTGTTTATTTATTCTACCAGACAAATTGCACTTTGCTAGCTCGACAAACATTTGCCCTCAATGATGCTTTTTCACTTAAAATAAATCATTTATTGTAAGTGGTTTAATCTGGCAGAAATGCCAGATTAAATAGTGGTGGATGGTTAGGCCATCACCTTCCAGTAAGGTAACAACAAAAAGTGAGAACTACAATAAAATGCAAAAAGGCTCCTGTACATCGGTGGGTTCTCTCCTGGTACTCCGGCTTCCTCCCACAAATCAAAAAAACATAATTGTTTGGTTAACTGGTCAATGTAAATGGCTTGTAGGTGTGTGCATTTTCCTATGTTTCCATGTGATGGCCAGGCAACCTGTCTAAGGTTGGATGAATCAACCAAAACTGCAAAGTTACGCAATATCGATGGCCCGAAATGTCAAACATATCCTTAAATGCCGGTCAAAAATGACCCAAAATAAAACAGTAAAAATGATACGTTTAATTAAAACTATTTCCACCGTTGCTTCCTTAATCAGTGCAGCTCTAACAACACTTTTAGTTGCAGGTATTGTAGCGATGGGAACTCACTCTGAGAAAGCTATTCTTACAGTTGGCTACAATTGGGTGGATGCTTATGAGAAACATTAGATGTGTCACTTGGAGACCGCTAATTAAATTTCACAGAAGGGGTCATTTGTATTGACTCTCAAATCATCAAGAAAACCGGGTGAAATTCGCCATGAGGAAAGCCGACAAAAGTTCCTCGGTGAACTACTGACGTCTGGGTGGGCGCCAGCTCTGAATTGGGATCAGATCTGCCTGAGAGACGGCTGGAGTTCTCCTGACAAGATGAAATGTGCTGCTGAATTCTCTTTTCGTGTTGTGCCAACCTCTGTGTGTTCTCTGGCCCATTATAAATCAATTACAGGCGTTCAAAGTGACTCTGACTAGCATACAATCCGCCCTTGATGAACAACAGCAGAGACAGAGGAAGTGAAAGTGTGCGCATGCATGAGCACATGTGACCCCTCTTAATGCAGTCTACTTTAAACAAACCTGTGCAGCCTGCTTCTCAGAAGGACGGCTCATTTTTTAGCCATTATTGGAGGGGGGGCAAAGGAAAGCTGCGCTGACTGCTAACCGGAGATAGACTAATTCGTTTCGGAGAGCGTCAGGCATGGAAAAGCACTTACATTAGCATCATTTTGATGCTGCACTTTTATTGAAATTTCAGACTTATAGAGCTGGAAATGATTGAAGCGGTGAATATGCCACATCACATCTAGAACTGAGGTTAATCACAAGTCGACTTAGTGTGAAGACAGAACTGGTATTTGCTTGTTGTTGTTGAGACTGAGCAGAGCTCTTCTGCTGGTGGGAACAAACTGCAAATTAAATCCAATGACGATGTAAAAATGAGCATTTTTTCAACTGCTGCAGGGGGACTCTAGTGCAAATCTCCCAAAGTTTCTCACAAGTCCGCCTACCCGCTGCTGATGTGGAAACAAGCAGCACTGGGATGCTTGTTGTATTTGGCCACATTGGAAGAACTCTATCCCAGGAATTTCATGCATTTCAAACCTTTTGCCCACAATTCTGCTGGGGGACGAGGGAGGGGGGAGACACACACAGTCACATTCATCTACTAATCACAAAGAAGTCAAAGGAAACCGCATACCCGTGGTCCCTGGTCACCTTGATCTCCCTACAAAAGAGAAGAAAAAAAAAAGATAACTTGTCTCAGGATCTGAGGGTAAAACATACAGGAACACATGCATAATACAGTAATGCAGCAATAAGCCGAGGCTCACACCAAAATCACTCAGGCGTAATGCAGAACACATTGATAACGTGAAATAATACAGGAACCCTCAACTATTCATTGTGGTTGAAAGTAAAATCACTTATGATAACATGGAATGACATGAATTGGGTATATGAGAAGGAGAGAAGAAGGAGAGTGGTGGTGTGAGGTTTTGGTGAGGGGGCGGGTGGGAACCGCATTTATGCCAGATTTATTTGCCCCAGAGATCTTCTGGCCGTCTGCCTTTTCTGGGGGTGTATGTCTGTGGACGGAGGCCGACTCTGAAGGTTAAAACATTTGGTTTCCAGTCAGTCCGCATGCCAAAGACTGTGGCTTTATCACATTAGAGTTAACCCCAAACAAAAGCACACTGTAGTTTAAAATAAGCAAAGGGAGAGTAAATGTTGGAAGGTGAATTATAACCTTAACGGGTCTAAAATCAAATAAATGAGAATATTCAAACCGTCTTGTTTGATTTAGTTTTGATCTGCAGTAGTGTAATAACCCGAGCAACTTATCACGCATGGATGGGAAGCTTCATCAAAACATGCGTCGATGTGTAATTTTAAATAATAACAGTTCTTGGAATTTTTGTCATTTTTCACCAAGCTGTTTTGCCAGAACCAAATTAAATGGGAAAACAGTTGCGAACGGCCACGCCGACAAACCCTTTGTTCATCCTGGGTGGGGAAGGGAGCGCAAAGTTGTTTTGGATTTCATTAAACTACAGATGAAGTGGTTTATATGAGAAGAGTGGACACCAGTTTAATGAACAGGACCCTGCAGTTCACGGCTTTCAAAACAAATGTTCGACAGTCGTGTAGATCTGGTAGTGAGAGTCACGACATTGCGCTAATAAAAACAAGAAGAAGAAGAAGAAAGAAATTACTGTGTTGATTTATGATGCTGGACAGTGGAAACAACACGTAGCAAATATCTGTTTCGAAATGAGTGCAGACTGGCTGAGATGACCACTTATCGCTCTCAATGCGTTTGACTTTATGCAGGCTATTTCCTGTTTAACACATTAGGAAATAGTGTTTATGTTTATCATCAATAAATGTACACAAAATCGGAGTAACAACTTCAATAAAGCACAGTTCTTGCAAAAGTGTCAATGCCCCTTGAACTTATGCACATTTTGTAATGTGACAAACTTCAATGTATTTTATTAGGGTTTGACGCAATAGACCAGTACAAAGCAACAAGTAATTGGTGAAGGAAAGCAGAAATTGTTCGTACAAATGGAAATCTGAAAAATGTGGCTTTAGTTTCACTACAAGTATTTTGAGGATATCTCTCTTTGTATATCTACAGATGGAAGACCTGACTTTTGGAAAACTTTACCACAATTTTACCCTTTGACTGTCTTTTGTGTTTCTTGGTCTCCATGTTTCTGTCTATTCCCTAGTCCCCCCAAAATACACTGACGTTTGTACCGACAGGAAATGTAAAAAAGTTCAGAGCATATAAATCATTTATAATTAATGATTAAATTATCACTAATTAGCTAAATTAATGATAATTTAGCTACTAAATTATCATTAAATTACTTTAATTCTAGGTTTCAAGACTGCTGAGTTTTAATACCGATATCTTTAAGAGTGTTTTAACTTTAAATTCAAACACAAACCCAGTGGATATAATGAATAAATTCAGGGATTTGATCAATGTTGGTGTTATTCCACAGGCATGCTCTTTGTCCACAGAACTTCAGAGTTGTGAAGAAGCTGTGTGGTTATTTTGCACGCTTCATTGTTGTTTTATGGAGCATTGCACAGTGAGGCATTTTAGGGTTTCAGCCTACATGGGACTGTGGCTTTTAACACTCTATGCTGTGGATGTGTGAGCCTGAGAAAGGAATGTTAGAATTGAAACCTAAGGTCAGGTTGACTTAAATTCACATAAAATGGGAGCAGATACCAAATTACACTCTATGTGGCCAAATGAACTGCAACCTCTAAATACTGGAGGTGCTTGCACATGTTTGTTATGGCTTTTTTAGGTCAGGTCACTTTCCACTTTGAAAAGAAAAAGATTTTAAATCAAGTTCATGCAGTTTAAAAAGAAAAAATATTATCTATATAATAAAACTTTGCTTGGAGAGATGCATACAGTTTTGTTGGTTTGATTGGCAATGGAAATATCTTGGAAAAAAAATAAAAGCCATGCTTTGACTGTTGCATTATGACTGTTGAGTCTAAGAAAAACAAGTAGATGAAGGAAATGGCAGCAGCGTGAATGTATATGAACTTGCAGCTACAATCAGCTTGTAGATCAACATGTGCAAAAGGTCAGAAAAAGATAATTTTTTATTAAGTGGTTCTATTATACAGCCATTAAGACACTCTTTAATCTACCTTACGACACTCTTAATGTGGTCCTAATGTCACAGCAGTAGGGACATTTTTTTCGTTTTTTTGTGGGTGGAATAAATGTTTTATAAACCTCAAAAGAATTCTTTCAAAAATACCCAGCTTGAATCTCAAAATATGTTGAATTTTTACTAGATTTTCTGAATTACTATTTAGACTGATTGAAAATCAGCAAAATAGCCCTTTGGTTTAGTTCTGATAACAAGAAGATGCCAAGTTTTGCATTACTTGTTGCTAATGGTTAGCCATTGGAGGTATTTTTAAGGTTTACAAATCATTAGCTTTTTTTTAGTCAATCATTTACTTCATTCTGTCAAATAAGCAATTTAAAAATAGTAACTTCAGCAATGCTAATGCATATAAAGACTTATAAAACCCTTTGTGAGGTTTTATAAGCAAACCTCACAAAATCTTCATTAAGAAACCACATCAAAACGAGAGGATAACAACTTAACAACTTTCTTTAATTCTTCAAAATAAGAGTCTCAGACAAAATCAGGGTGTCGATCTTAATGCACTAACACTGATAATAGTTTCTATTTAGAGGAAGTCACATGTTTTCAGCAACAAAACAAGTAGCCGACAAACCACTATTATGCATCCAACGTGAAATAAATATTTAACATATTAAGAGAAGCATGTATAATTACTCACCTTTTCTCCCTGTGGACCTGGAGGTCCCTAAAAGGAAACAGAAAAGAACTGCTTAAGTTATTTACCAAATTAGAAAACAAACAGCGCTCATTACAAGCTTTATTTTTATTATTCCAAAAAGAATAAAACTTTTTGAAGAAAACTTAGAAGCCTTGAAACTTAGAACTTAGAAGCCTTGAAATGTAGCAAAATGTGAGAAATCTAATCTTATGCCAGAGTTATAATATGAAGCTTTTCAATTTGTCATATTACTTCCACACAAGCCAATGAATTTCTTTAATGAATCCAAAACAATAGATGGTTTTCAAAGTGTTTTA
Organism: Poeciliopsis retropinna; assembly: GCA_010277075.1. Taxonomy (NCBI): domain Eukaryota; kingdom Metazoa; phylum Chordata; class Actinopteri; order Cyprinodontiformes; family Poeciliidae; genus Poeciliopsis; species Poeciliopsis retropinna. The sequence continues at coordinate 9,079,418 of VMRM01000019.1, forward strand.
TAGACAGGAAAGAACTAAAAAGAAAATTGGCCATTTACGTTCAGGACCCTTAAATTCTGATAGCTGTGAATAAAACCTAACGCAAATAATTGCTATCAGAAACCGTCTAATCAGTACAAACAGGGTCCATATGTGTGTAATTTAATGATGTTTGTTAACGAACATTAAAGAACAAACAGTATCATGAAGACCAGAGAACCACGGTACGCAGGCCAGGAATAAAGATGTGGATAAGCTCAAAGCAGGGTTGAGCTTTAAAACATTATTTCAAGCTTTGAACATCCCATAAGCTCTGATTAAAACATCAGAAGAAGTAAAAAGTACAGCCTATCAAGACAAGACTGATGGCCAAAGAGAGAATTAATCAAGGAAGTAGTGAAGTGGACCACTGTAGCTCTGCAGAAGTCTGTGGCTCATGTTGAAGAGTCTAAAGAACAACTTTTAGTTGTGAGCTCCATAAATATGGCCCTAATAGAAGAGTTAAAAGAAACTGTTGTTGAACACAAACAATAACAATCCCTGGTTGTTGTTATATCCACGTAGGAGATCCAGTAAATGTGGGAAAATGCACTCTGGCCAGATGAGATCCAAATTAAACTTTTCGGCTTATTTGTAAAATGCTATGTGAAGCAGAATAGTTGCATATCAATCTGAGCACACCATCTGCACTGTAAAACATTGCGGTAGCAAACTCATAATGTAGAAATGCTTCTTTTCAGCAGGAACAGGGATGCAGGTCAGAGGTAATGGGAAGAGGAATGGAGTAAAGTTCAGAACAATCCAGGATGACAACTGCAAAATAATTAAGAACGGGCAGCAGGACAACAACCTTAACCTTACAACCGGTCTACAATGGGATGGTTCAGATCAAAGCATAGTCATTGGTTAGAATGGCCCGGTCAAAGTCCAGACTTACATCTAATCAGGAGTCTGTGGCAAGACTTGAAATATGACATCCAGGAAGTTTTTTTTTGCCAGACTTAAATTGAGCCTTTTTGCAAAAGAAAAATGAGTCAAAATTGAATTATCCAGTTGGACAAAGCTGGTTGATAACTGCTACACATATCCTTTAACTTTTATTTGTCAAAAAGGGGAAAAAAAAAAAAAAAAGAGAGAAAAGCCATGTATCATTTACACTTCATAATTACACACCACACCATGTTCTATCACTTGTAATCACAATAAAATATTTAAATGTTTGTGGTCACAAAAAGCAAAAAAAAGTTGAAAAGGTTGGAATACTCCAGTAAGGCGCAGTAACGCATTATCTCTAAAGGCCAGAGCAATGTGGTCTCCATGTCTTTTTAATGATAAACAGAGACGAAGTTTAGCTGAAATCAGCCATGTGTACTTTCAGACATCGTTTTTAAGGATTTGATTAAAATCCTGTGTCACCGACTGGCAAGCAATACCTTGCATACTGTAGACAGCAGGACTTGTAAAAACATACAATTAAAACATAAAACAGACCCAAATCAAGTCAATGTTTACTTAGAGGATTAAATCCAACAATCACGAACCAAATACTGGCAAGCACGAGTTAAAATGCAGCACGTACAGGAGGAATACAGCCTCTTTTTAGCACAAAGCTTTTTTTTTTTTAAGTTTTCTTTCTTTTTTTTTTTTCGTAGGAAACAGCTTTGCATCCAGCTTGTCAGTTAGACGGCAGCAGCTCCAGGGTGGCCTCTGCAAACACTCTGGGTCGAAAGATACAATTTGACAATGAGCTGGGCATCCATATGGATGTGTGCTTAAAAACAGTAACTTTAGCAGTCAAGCGGAAAGGTGAAGCCCGCATGGGCTCTTTCCTCGCTCTGAGGTTGGACATTTGGGGGGAGAAAAATGCTGACTTTGACTTTTCTCTTCTCATTTTTTTAGACAGAAATGTACCAGAAACCACTCAGCAATGAAAAGTTACTGTTCCATCTTTATTTGAATAGGTACAGAAATAAAAAAAGTTATAAAAAGTGGGAGTGATACAGATGTACTTTTCTAGTTATGTACTTTTTCTAAATATACACTAATCTAGCTAACAGTATTCCATACATTGGTATTAGTATAATTCATTTCCTTGGATGATGCTCCTTAGAATCAACAGACCAGTGACCCAGAATTGCAAGTTTATAGATGCAGACAGGCTTGAAATGCCCTGGCACACATTTAAAGAGTTTAAAAGTGAAATGCAGAGGTCGGTTAGAAGTTTCTCTCCACCTGTTTCCAACACACTGCTCAGGGGAGAACACATTCATAGCCAGGTTTCTGCCTGTTCTCTGCTACTGCAAATTATTTTTATGCTTAGCTAACTATCTCTAGCTTTCTGCTTATATATAGAAGTGCATGCAATATCAGCTCAATTTGCCCTGGATCTTTTTTTTTTCCTCTTCCCCTCCTTCACCGTGAGGTTATGAACCTGCAGCACAACTCAGCGGAGCATCAGTACATAAATGAAAGTGTTCACGTTTAAACAAGCTGATTGTAAATGCAGCTTAAACACAAGTGCTTTCCATGATGTTGTCCCGTTCCTTGGTACATGACTAGCTATAAAAAAAAGAGCAGCAGCAACTCTTGTAAAGATGAAAAGTGTTATTGTAAAAAAACAATGTTTCCGATCGCGGTTTCCCTGGGCAGGATTAACAGAGCCAACATGTTGAAGTATATTGAACAATTTACATTTATACTGATGTTGGGGCATTCCAAAAAAAAAAAAAAAAAAAAGCCAAAAGAGTTTCCAATGTTTTTTTCCTCAACATGGAATGAAGGGTAAGCATTTAGCTGTGCATGGAAAGTGGCTATGAAACAGTAAGACAGTAAACAGGCTGTTACTGCAAACCTGTGGATTTCTGCTGCAAAAAGTACACAGACACAAACACACACACACTAAATAAGTAGCCTAAATACTGATATGCAGGTATTTCTGATGTTCATTGATCTTTGTAAGAAAGTCGTGTACAAATTATCAAGTTCACTCATGAGCCACAAATTTTTTTAAATCTTTTTTTTTTTACATAAAGCAATTGTTTTGTGACAATCTTTGTCTGCTCAACATGCAAAATTTGAATGGAACAAACAAAGCAAGCACATTTTTTTCTGATCCAAGACTGATTTTCTAAATTGTGTGGGTCCAATGATTTTGGGCTACATTTTTTTTTTTTTATATACCACAATCTATGTATAGCAACAAGAATGGGACATTGGTAACGCTTGCTGTATTTTTTTTAAATTATTATTATTATTTAAATTTATTAGGGACAGTGCAATCAATATTTGCACTCAATATTTCTGTACAGACTGTAAATGAGCCAGATTACAGCATAATTGCTCATTTCCATCTGTAGTCCCAAGACAGGAAGACCCAAACAACAAAGAGACATTATAAACATACAATCAAGAAATCACATTGACAAATATTCACAAAAGATACAATAAAAGTTAGTTAAAATGAGAACATGTCTGAGAAGTTTTAATAAACTTAATCATTAGGTGTTGTGTTAAGGGGATGTTTGGGGTCCTAATTAAAATGAAAGCAGAAACATGGTGATTAAGAGGCACACTTTGTGTTGTATCTAACACTCTCGCCCTAAAAAATGTTTTTAAAAAATCTGGTCCTTCTTGGACACAATTATTCAGAGGGCCACACATGGCTTGCAGGCTGTGCTTTTGAGACCCCTGTCATAACAAAATAAGGAAATATCTACTTACTGAGTCAGGGCATGTTGTTTGACTAACAAGAAAACACAAAACTCTTAGCATTTACCAATACCACTGGTTTCAAAGCAGCACATTGAAACCTCACATGTACTGGCTCTCCCTTAGGAAGGTTTTTTCCAAAAATACGTTTCTAAATACCAGCTCACAACATTCTTGTTTGAAGTTTCATTCATTTACTCAAAAAAAGACAAAAGAATAACAGCACAAATATTATCAGTCATTTTGTTTGACTCGGTCACACTTGAGTCTGTCTTCAACTTGTGCTAAAAAATGCAGGTGTCCATTTTCTTACTAGAGTACAAACCTCACCAAGTTGTCAGAGAACAGATTTGCTGACTTTCAAATTTCTAAATGGCTTCGTTCCCCAATTCTCTGCTTTTCCTTCATGTTTCCTCAGAGATGCTAAGATCAGATCACCAACTTCCCAACTGCATGATCAAGTTGCCTTTAAATACAAGACAAGAATCATCAATTTATTCGATGACTCAAAGAAAATTAGTCTTTTGATGGCTTTTAGCACAATCTGAGCAGACTGAATTTCATTTTTCTGGTGAATTTACTATGTATAATGTTTGGATTTTGAACTAAAAAAAGAAGAAGACCGGGCAATAAAGTACAAATAGGTGTAATAAAAGTGGAGAGGGGAAAAAAAGCAATCCTGTTCATTTTGACTTCTGCTTCACTTAAAGCAGCATGAACCCAAGACTCGTGTTCAAACTTGACAGCTTGATTTTACAGACCCTGGATTTCGGACAGTTGGCTGATGACAGCCTGGATGTTCCTTTTCTGTTTTGGTCTGTAGCACAAGGTATTCATTTCTCCCAGACAGTGCATGTTTCCACTTCTCAATGGTCCATCGCAGACGCCTCGGTGTCCTGAGAAGTCTCCTCTGCCTGATGAACATGAACCTTGTATTTTCATGGTATTGTGCCAGTATTGTGTTTAACTGCATTTGTGGATGTTACTCTAGTTACATTTGATAGATGGTGTTTTTTGATGCAGAGCCATGTGAGGAAGCGGAAAGTACAGGTGCCAAGCTTGGGTTTTACTGAAATTCCTCCAGGTTTCTTCTTCTTTGTATTGTTTATGAATTATAGTAGGAAACTATGAAGGCATTTCAAACCTGAGAGTAATTTTCTGACAAATTGGTCGAAAACAAATGGAGATTAAATGCTAATCTTTCTGACTATGGGTTTTATGGTCATCATCAGTCTAATCTAACTTTAATATTAACTTCTAACCTCACAACCAGCCTCAAAATTATCCTGTTACTGTGCACAATTGAAAACATTATTGGTAGGAACTATTCAGATTGACTGAGAGTAGATGTGGCTTTTAAGATCTGTTACTGTCTGGATACTTATTTTCATAATTGCAACCAGATCATTTTAATCAGTCAACAAAGCACTGACAATCACTGGAAGAAGTTTATTTGGCTCATCCTGCTTTATGATCAAATGCTTCTTTCAATACAGTATGCCCACTGATCATTATACAACTCGTCATTTGTACCTCGTTTGGAGACAACACCCAGCAGAGCTTTTCCAAAAGCTTTACGCAGGTGCAATCAAAGCCTTTTATCGAGCGTATTAAATAACTCTCCTGGGAGATTATTTCAAAGGAACCAACTTCACTTCAGAGGAATTTCTACTTGTCAAACCATTGCTTTCGCTTCTTGGTTTTCATCTAACTCCCCAAAGGGTTGCTAATCAGCACCTATGTGTGCTCTTCACAACTTATTACAGATTCAACTCTGACTCCTCTTCATAAGAATCCTGCTAGCAGATCCTCCAAAAACTCAAACTGCTTTTTCTGTTTGATCAAATTTGCTTGTTTTGCATTTGAAACTTACTTCATCAAAAGAGTTTAACTCTTAATTTGCATAGTGTGTAAACTGTTAGTTCTTTGTGGGTAATCATTTCTTTGCATTCATGGTGACCTCTTAAAGAATACAACTCTTTTAGTTTAAATCATACGGACCTATTGAATAGTGACTTGCTGAAATGCTCTTATACCAGGGGTCTCTAAACAGTCTGGATATCTACAAAAATGAAATTCCTGACATAAATTGTCCAGGTATGGGCATTTCTAGACATATGGCACAAAAACCTTAGCTAATCATTTGATTTTTTTTCTTCAAAGTTTTACTTTGTAGGAAACAGCTACACATAATCTTCCACTTTGGCAAGTTTATCCTGGCCATCCCAGTTACAAAGTAACTATTAACTGTCTTCCCAACTGTTGGTAAACAGGTGCCGTGGACGCTAACTTGTTTCTCTAAATTCAAGTTACCCGCTTTCATTAAACAATACAACCAGTAAGCTTAATGCCTATTAAACACCCAATCCGACTACATTATGTTGTTTTTACCAATATCCATTTCTTTATTTAATACTGAGCATGTAAATGTTTTAGATTCCTGCAATTCCTTTTAAAAGAACTAAACATGTAAGTCTATATTTACTTTGTGTTTACTGGAAGATTTGTTGTAAACTATTTAAAAATCAATATTAAAGTTGAGGGCATTTTCCTGAGAAGCTTTAAACTTGAAACTAGTTGAGCACTGTCTTTGTTTTTATGTTCCTATAATCAAGAGGCTATTGGGTGCAAAGGTTCAGCTCTATGTCACTTACCGATGTTCAACAAGCTGATTAATGGTGAGATTTGATTTTTTGTGGACATTTTCTGACCAAGAATCTTTTTTTTTTTTTTCCCTTTTTGTAGATACATGGGTAGCTTCTCCTTTGAAGCCAAACCATGACCACCGTCTCCTGTGGAAGTCTTGAATTGGCTCTTAGTATGAAAAACAGAAGGAAACCTCTGCCACCCTTTTAAACTGAGCGGGGGAGAAATGTGGAAGGGTGTGTGGAAAACCATGGGAAAGGCAAAGGGAACGTCGGCCAAAACCTCAAATAATGCAGAGAACAGTGTCCTACAAATCTGACAATGTCACTTACATCACTTTATATTAAAATCAAGAGTAAATGATGTTCGGTGAATTGACTCTGGCATGGAGATTTGTTTCTGATGTACCTTTTGAAAAGCTTTACAGTTATTGTAGGATAACAATAAAGTGCTGCTATTCAGAATTCACTGCTTCTTTAAAGTACACTACTGTCATTTTCTAAAATATGTTTTGTTGTATTTTCCCATGCCGTTACCATTCATCTATAAAAATAATAGTTGTTTTAGTCATTTTCACAAGTCTCCAGAAACTACCTTTTATGTTATTTAAATTATTGACCTTCACAGACTTACTTCACCAGTCAAGTTTGATCAACAGGTTACTAATCCCTTTCAATACTAAACTCAAGAGAAGACCGCATTTGTAACTGTAGACTTTCATTCTTAGTGTGATGGTTTATGATGTCATGATATGATTTTGGTATTAGTACTAGCTTTAGAAAGCTTAATCTTCTTCAGAGGTGGGGTGATGTATGGGGACTGACTCTCTAAACCGGATCTTTGGGTTAATAGGGGACGCATTATATGGGCATGTGTTTGGCAATAATGATTCCCAAGATGCCAAACATCTTAACATCCTTAAGATGTTTGAAAGATCTTAAGGATTTTTCAAACATTTATGAATGAGTCAAAGCAAACCTCCAAGTATGTTTTTGATGAGATAATAACAGCATAGCATGATATAAAGTTTATAAAATACCCCCTTTTAACATTACTTCACAGTTAAATTACTTACGATTTTTTTTTTCTGTTATTGCCCCTGCATTTTTAATTTTCACACAATATCCAGCCTCAAAGCCTGTTTTACAAAGCTGCTTCTATAAGCAGAAATCTGTAGTCAGGCAGATTTGTGTTGTTTGTAAGTGCTTCATCTGGAGCCTCTTGCAAGATATTGGCCAATAAGGTTGAGGATAATAATAAGAATAGAAAACATGAAATGTAAAGTAACAACCCATCTCAGGTTTGCCAGAGAACATCTTAATGCATGACAAAGATGAAATTCTGTCCTTTCAGTCAGATGAGATTGTCCAGGAAGATAATTAAAAGTTGAACACTGGATCGGAGTTTGAGACCCCTGAACTAAATGTGATTCAAAACAGGTTTCGGGACAATATTGTTCTCAGATAAGATCAAAATTAAGTTCTCTTTGATCAACCCAAGATGCTGGAAAGGATCACCCAAAGAACATCAACAGCTAAACAATGGAGAGGGAGCACTATGCTTTTAGGCTGGTTTTCTACTAAGGTACAAGGTGTACGCAGAAGCAAAGGGTGAACTGATTTCCCGTCGAACAGACCACCATGTACAGTGAAACCCTGGACAAGAAGCCTTTGACCTAAACCAGAACACAGAAGATCGCTTCTGGATCATCAGCCACGATCAAAAATCAGACAACCTGCCAAGGTAACAAAGGAGCGGAGTAATAAAGAATCACTGGTTTAGCCTGTGTCCACATCGTAATCCTTTAGTTAAACCAGTTGGAGGGAGCAGAAGCTTCTGGTTGCTCAAGGGCAGCCAAGAAATCTAGAGGATAAGTTTCTGTGCAGAAGAACAAATCAAAATCCCTGCTACCATAGGTACATATGTGGTGAAGAGTTACAGAAAATGCTGCAGTGTACGGCTTTTCATTGAAGGTTTTTCCACTAAGCCATGTTTTCCCTGCACATCAATACTTGCATCCACAAGAAATAAAATTCTGTTTTCTACTGCTGTGGAGCTGAAGTGGAACATTTGTTGTTGAAATATTTGAAAGCCCCCTTTTGTAATGGTAAGAAATTTAAAATGCCAAATTTTGTTCAGACGAGTGAGCGCTGCTAATTATTTCTGATGTTTTTTTGGAGCGAACGTTGATTAGAGTCAAACCAAAAACCCATCCATAGCTTTTACTGTCAAATGCTTAGTTCCCCCAAATAGCAACCACAAAGTCATTGAGTGGCTGTTTAAAGGTATTTAAAGCAATGGTGGAAAATGTCATGAAATTTCTGTTTCTCCAATAAGTTTGTTTTTTATTTGCTCCGTTTCTCGTATTTCTCATTTCCAACATATTTGTATTTAGCAACATCGGCGTTGTTGGAGTGTAATTTCAGAAACCACTCGTACCAAATTACAAGTTACAAAACAACCCATTTCAGTCAGTGCAAATCAAAATTGTCTCACATTCCTCTCCTACTGTAATGTACTGCAAACATAATGGATGAAAGCTCAACAGGAGGCGAGGGGCTGGCTCATATCCACATCTTTAGCTGTTGTTGACATGAGCAAAGTAATTTCTCTCGGGTTTGGCTGAGAGCTGCTTGTACATATTTTTGTGAGGCAATCCACATAATATACAACAAGATACAAAATGTCAGTAACAAGGGGATCAGCATGTAACCTCTGTCTGGGTGCAGTCGTCTTAGTTTTCATCATAGTGACCAGTTAAATATTTCGGGGTCCAGAATAGCAGTCCATCAAACCGGGCTCACATCCTCTATGTAGAAGCTGGGCCAACTGGGCAGGCTGCCGTTGCTGAAGCCCAAACTGCTGGCCACATGGATCCAATCATCTCACCCTGAGGCACTGGCATCTCTAAAGGCTCCAGCCAAAAAAACTACCGCTTTTAGAACCTTTACAGCTCTCTCCCACACGGCTACACAATATCAATAAATATACCCGTACACTGGAAGTTAGGCAGAGTAATCTTTAGTGCACTGAGTGTTGACAAGAAACAAATAAATGGAAAGGGGGCAGGTGACGGGTGCAGATCATCCTCAAGAGGAAGGAGGAACAAAGCAAAGATCTGGAAGAGGTGAGCTATGATTGACATAATTTATGCAGTTGAGAGGTACATTGTATTTGTCCATCAGTGAATTGAAATTATGAGCTTAGATTTTACAAGAGGCTGGAGAATGACTTAACTTGGCGGTGTTTTCATAAATATGCCGTTACATATTTTCTGAAAGAACTGAAAGAAGCTTATAAACTATGGAATGCCTTATATTGTTATTGTAGTTTTAGATTCACAGCCGAAAGCTCAAGTGTTTTCCTCATTGAGCAGAAAGGCAATATTCACAGGGAGCAGGCCAGTGCTGTCACATGGCATTTAACTTCAGGAGGTGAATGATGTGGAGGGGCACATTAAGTCTCTCAACTTAAGTTTGACCATCTTAAAAAAAGCTGCTGCACTGGTTCCTTTCCTGCCATGTATGCTGTTCTGATAAATACAGTACAGGAGACTAAACATGATCAAATGAATCTGATTTTGAGGGAAATCAAGTCCTGCCAAGTGTGTATCCAGTTTCTAATGTTCTCGCATTCTGAATTGTATCATGAAATCAATGGGGTGGAATTCACAGTGTTCTGCTGTGTCATGACTTAGTATGTTACTTTTATGTGAAGTCACCACATTGTTTTTTTTGTTTTGTTTTTTTGTTTTAATTGAACAATCAATTGGCCATCTGGGAATTAAATTTCAAAGCTCCACAAGTGCACCCAAAGTGGTCAGATGATTACTTAACCAAACTAATTTTAGACTGAGTTGTAACAGTTTCACTTTTGGTTTCAAATTTAACCCATCCCAATATGACTCAACTTGTCTACCTGCTGTAAAGTTAAATTAAGGGAATTTTTAACATCTGAACTGTTTTAAATGCACTAGATACCAAGAAGGTGATCTTGGTACCGTTCCAAATAAACACCAGAGCATTTTTGTTTTTTGTTCAAAGGTGTATGCTGCAAGGTTGAGCCAAACTTTTTCCATATTAATAAATTCTCTGTTTTCCACTAGCTCAAAAGAGCATCTGCCTCCTGTGTTTTTTATTCTTCATTAATTTTACCAGCATGAAATCCCATTTGAGATTAAAAACCTCTTTTTCAAGGGAGCCCTGGCCAAGAGGCATCAGCAAATACAAATAGTTACACAGTTAGAAGAAAATGAGAAGCAGTAACGAACAGGTACATGTCATTAAATTAGCCTCAAGAAAATTTTGTTTGGATTTAAATTCAGTCAATTTGAAAGTTTCCTGTAGCAAGTTTCTGGATAACAAAGCAAACAAAAGTCTTACATGTGGCATTTAAGCTCAAAACACTTTTGAGCAATAAACAGATTGAATGTTCTCATGTGGTTTGTAGTGACATGTTTTGGTTAGCTTGGAGTTATCTCTGACTAAAACAAAACAGATAAAAAAGTTACAACTAACCTCATTAACTAATCTGGACAAAACTAAATGGACAGTAGGTGTGATGTCATGGTCATTGCATCGATTTTGCAGTAACTGCACAGTATATATGATGTCTGAGAGCTGCAGCTTTGATATTCTTTGAGTTGTCAAATGTGTGTGCTATTGTGCTAAATGCATCAAAAGGCAAAGTGAGTATTATTTTTCCATGATCTTTCTGTCCAGTGTAGAATTACCCAATCCAGTCTTTTTGCAGCTTCCATGCTTCATCCAATTCAAAGTGATGAACATGCAAATTATTGCCGTTTTTTTTTTTTTTTTTTAGACAATGTACAAAACCTGCAAAGCTAAAACTGTCATCAGTGAAGAATAATCCAGTTCAGGGTGAGACTGATCTTCAACTGTGGTGAGATGAGAAAAAGTGTTTTCATAGCCAGGTGTCACTCCCTCAACATTAATTTAATTTACCTTGGTAAGTTATGCAACAATCTAGAGGCATTGGGGTGAAAGTCACAAACTTCATCCCCATACCGACAACAGAAGGTACACCCACACAAGAAAGAATTGAACAGAAGATGCAGCCCTTAGCTTTGGTGCATTAAGGTCTAAAATTAAAATCAGAAAACCAGATCTGCCAATCACAAGTTAAGCTGTAAAATCAACCAGTTCTGGAAACCTGCCAAGCAACTTGTGCATCCCTACTTGACACGCGAATGATCCAAAAAATTCAAAGAAAAGTATGCAACCTCGTGACCCACTGTACGAGTTCACCACTGATTGTATTGCCTGACCCTCCTCTGTTGTTTAACCTGATGCCAGGATCCTCCTCTGTTTTTGCACCTGAATGGTTGCATAATTTCAACACACACAGTGCGAAACCTTGGCACATTTCTTTAAGCTCCATGATTACTTCAACATATGAGCTGAGAAAAGTACAATCCTTTTCCAACACACACATCTAAGCAAAGACACGTAAACTTGCAACAGACTGAAAGATATCCTCATATCTTTAAGTAGACCTCCATCTGTTAGTTCTGCATGGGAACTCTCGGTCATATTAGCGTGGGCCCTGGGGGAAGTTTTCTCTTCAAGGCAGGAAACTAATGGAGGACAGGGATGTGAGTAATCAGAGCAGAATGGGCAGGAGGGGACGACCACAAGTGGCTGGTGCTCGTCGCGGGAATCTGGACGCAGAGGTTAGGCAGGGATAGGAAAACCACACTGGAAAACTGTCTTGGGAATGGCATCTGGTTCCCATATTCACAGTGTATCACAATTAGTCGGCATAAAATATCTTTAATGTGTGTGTTTGTGAGCATGTCTGTGTGTCTGTTTGTTATGTGTTGGATGTCCCTGTGGGAGAGGGGACTGTGTGAACTAAGCAAAATGAAACCGATAGCGCAACCGATTATACGTGTGCGTGTCTATTCGCTCACACTTTGTCTAGTGTGAGCGAATGTCAGAACGTAAATCAAACCTGGATGGTTTTTCTGTTGGGAAGTGTCACTTCTCCCCTCAAAGGGGAGACATTTAAACACGCTATAAACAGAAAAAGTTCAAATAGTTCCCGTGTCATACGCGAGCGAATGTCTGACCCAGAAAGCTCTTGTTGTGGAAATGAAATTCAGAAGAATGTACAATGTTCCAGGTGGAAAAGTGCTTTACTCCTGCCCAGGTCTTCTGTTCATTCTATTAAAACACCACACTCAGTGCTCTACATTTCTCATCATTAGATGTTGTGAGCTGGAGGAAAGTTTATGTAAGTTCAAAGAATGTGAAACTTTTTTATTTTTTTTTACAATGAGCATAAAATTTAAACTGTGCAAGTTCTCCTGTGAGTATTTAGCCTGCTCAGCAAAAGTATCCTGCTGATTGCCTCACATCCCAGTGAGTGAACCACTACCCTGAGCATCATTTGCTGAAAACAGCTACAGCTGATGGGCACTGACAGAGCAGGCAACTCATAGCTAAAAAGGTCAAGCTATTAATGTGGTCACACTGAGTGCAAGCCAGTTTCCTCGGGCACCACTGCCCTTACAAGCCCAGATACATGCTGTCACGTCAGATAGATTCACTCTCAGCTTTGAGCAGGGTCTCCTCTGTGTCTTTCTGGTCTTCTTTATTTAAGGTTATGTACAATGGCTTGCAAAGCCATGGATTTTATTGCAATTTTAAAAGATGCACAAGTGCGAAGTGATACATATTGCCTTAAAAAGTGAGTTAATTAGCAAACGCCCTGTGTGCAACTCAGGCTAAGTCTACATGAATTTGAACACCGGAAATCTTTGTAAACAATTAAGAAAAACGTGCATACGAACAACAGGATGCAACACCACAGAAAACACCATGGTAGGTATGCCGGGCAAATTGGTGGCAGTATAACAATGCCGCAGACACAAAACATCCGGCGTGCGTAAAGAACTTGTGAAGCAAATGGCAAATGGTGAACATGTGGTTCTCCTTAGGAAGTTAGAGCTTAGAGTTGAAGAGGAGCAGTAGGTTCAACTGCATCAGCCACAGCACATCCAGTGTTGGTTGCAGCATAAACACAACACAGAACACCGCCATGTTTGTTGCTTGTGAGTGGGAGGTGCTTGGGAGTAACAGAGAGAGATGGAGGTTTGACGTCATCATTTTTGAAAAGTTTTGAAATGTTTTTACTCTGAGATCTGGTTTCAAAAACGATTGTTGAGTCATGGATTTTTTTTTTTTTAATAAATCATTAAGAAAACCACAAATCCTTTTCCAACTCAGTTTCACAAATTATGCTTGTGAAAAAAAAAAAAAGACAAGTGAAAAAGTTCAAGAGGGAAAAAAATACTTTTTCAGGGACCTGCATCTACACAAGCTCTTTCTGTTTCAAGTTGTTAATGCAACAAAAAACTAAAATCAACAAAACTTGTGAGTTTACAGATGCTCCCTTGACTTTAGCTAAGTACAGTGGCAGATGAGCAGAACTGATCAAAGTCCTGCTGGAAAGATGTTTTATTAACAGGTATGGAGCTGCAGTGAATATCAGATAAGGAATGAAGGGTTGAGGATGCCTGGGCTCCTCTGCTTCACTGCCACACTTCCTCTAATCGCTGTATTGCAGATGCATAATTCATACGTCGTGACAGATCATCCTCTAACTGCATCCCAGGACTCTCAGCTGATGAAGCATGGAGGTGGAAACTACTTGTCAAATACAGATGCAGAAATATCCGGCTTTATTTACCTGACTGCGAACATGACTGAACTTTAGAGATGGCTTGTGTTGCATTGTAACTGAGAAGCCAGTGTAAATGACACGAGTATTTTATATATTTTTTTCCATTCCGGCATCGTCGCAATTTCAAAAGTCTCTCCATTTTAATCAGATTTCAAGGTATATTAGTTTCTTGGTTTAATGTTCATTTGATGTGACATTTCAGTCTGTGCTTGGAAAAAAAAAATTTAAAAAGAAAAAAGAAGAGAAAACACGTCAGTGTAAACGAGTAGTTGAGTGTAGTCTCTCGGGCAGTGTTTTATGCCTGATTGGTGCTAAATGGTGTGCACATTCAGCGGTGAGGTTTATTTTTTCACATGAACCATTCTCATATTCCCAGAAAGATGAGAAAAGGACCCTGATAACTGCACCTCAAATATGTCATTGTTTATACTTAATTATGTGAACACTTTCACTAAGATCAGAAGCATCTGGCCTTACAAAGGCTCAAGTTTAAGTAGTACAGCGATATTTTATTGTACTTTCTCTGTAAACTCAGACTTTCCAAGTTTCTAGGTGGAAAAACAAGAACAATGCTCTCTTAAGTTGGAATTCCAATTGGGAAGGTTGGAGCTCGAGCGTTGCACTATGGGTGCCTCACATAGAGAAAATAATAATAATAATAATAATAATAATAATAATAATAATAATAAGTTATCTGTAGAAACTATTTTCAAGTACATTTACAAGTCAAGCCATTAGCATAATCAATTTGAAGCACTGAACTGTTTTAGGGTCCATTAGTTGTTACGGTTATCTAGAATTTGAATCTGTAGAGCAGGAATAAAACCTGTGGTGGTACCACCATGCTAATGTGCAAAGGTTTCATAGTAAAGGGTTGCCAAGAGAATGTGTTGTGAACCTAAAGCGCACGATGAAGAAGCAAGAGAGCAAAAGACAAAGGAAAAAAGCAGAGGAGTACATGTTTGTCAGGTCGTAAGAGAGTAGCAGCAAATTAATTAGGTTATTTTATCATCCTTTGTGAAACTGATTCAAAGAGTGACAATAGTTGGGGTCATTTTAGGTAAGAGAAATTAGCTCTTGAATCTGCTCCTTATTCGAGTCTTGAGTTTCTGTTAGCTCGCGTTTCCTCCCGAGGCTTTCTCCTAGCTGACCTTTGACATCCTACAGTTGATTGAGAATCCTGCAGCCGCAGTTCCAGCATCTAGTTCTGCCAACAAAGATCACATTTCTGAAGTTTTGACATCTCTGCACAGGCTCCCTGTTAATTTTAAAATACATTTCAGATTCCTATAATAACACACAAAGCCCTCACTGACCTCGCCTCGCAAAATTTAAAATAGCTTATTTTTCCTATCGACCCAAAAGAACATTTTTACGAGAGTTGTTTTTGGTAAACTTTTTAGAAAAGTAAAGTTTTTCAGTTCCTCTCCTCTTGAATGTTTCCTGGGTGCAGGACAAACCCTTCTTCCACATTTATAAGTAAGATTAAAAATATCTCTAAAACTTGCTAAAGTATTTGCTGAGTATTTAAAATGTATATTATCTGGTATTCATAAATTAATTTTAAAGTGGTTTTTTTTGTATGTTGTTTTGAAAGCCTTTGTTATTTCTTGTTTTTGACTTAATATAACTTACAAACTCCTATTAGCAGTACTATTTAAAACCCAAAAATTTGTTTCACTTTTTATTTTTTCTTTGTTTGTTTGTTCTTAAATACTTTAGACTGTACTTCTATTAGAAAAACTAATAAGCAAAATTGTTTTAGTAGTAGACAAAAGATGTACAATTTAGGTGACTGTACTTTTAACCAACATCCATTTGTCTTCGAAGCAGAGAAGTTGAACAGTTAGGAAGCAAAGCATCATCCAACAACTAACCTATGCTGCAAAACTGACAGAAGTGCTCAAACTGTGGGAATAAAATGGAAATCAAAACAAAAGCAAATTACTTCTCCATGTGTAACTGGAAACTCAAGCTTCTAAAGAGGTTCAGTCCTACTGAAGTTAACAACCGTGCATTCTTGTCCATTTATCAGTTTCAAAGAACAACAATTAGGTCATGCAGATCCATGATGACGTCTTCCACAGCGGCTGGTTTGTTTGGAGGGACCAGAGGACTGTGTACAATTTTCGTAGTGCTCCTGAGTCAAAGTTGGAGCTGTTGAACATTTATAGCAATGTGTCCCCTACAATCCCCGGGTGGGCATGCGAAATGAGAAACGACATGCGATCACGCACAATGCTGTCGCTTACATTTGGTTAGCGCTGGGTAAGCCACCGCCAGAGTTCAGGATTACTTGAAAACCGCCTCTAAACATACGCAACCATGACACCCTGGTGATTTTTTTTCTGTACAGGCTAAATTTAGCTGAGAGGACTATCGCAGGAAAGTAAGAATTGAACACGTCAATGTTTTCCGTAGCAAAAAAAAAAATTTTTTTTTTTTTTAAATCATTCTAAATGTTAGAAGGCGCCCAAGTAACCAACATAATGCAAATACATCAAAACAAACTAATCCATAAATCCAGTTTTATGCAATTAGACAGAATAATCTTATATAAACTTATATAAAACTTATATAAAAATAATCTTATCGCATAAGTGACAACAAAGAAACAACAAAGAATAGAAAGTCAAAATAATATCTTGAATGTGTCACTATTTAGAAAGCAAACCTGCTTGCTATGACTTCCAATTAACAGTAGCATTGATGGCCTATAAAAATATTTTCTGATACTGATATTGAATAAGAAGCAATTCACAATGAGAGCTCCAAGAACATAATGACCTTATTGTTTCAAAACATGCTGATGTCGGACATATACAGGCACGTTCTTTTGTGCTCCAGGTGCTTTTGCGTGGTTTCTGCCATAACATTGTTTTGAGGAGGAATGGGATGGTGCATCATCCCAAAAATTCTCTTCAATATTCACAGATTTTTCTGTGGAACAAAGCTCCTATTTATCGGCAAAAAATCCACAGCGATTTTTGAAGAGCATATCTAATAAATTCAATAATAATGCAGCTTGGGAAGCTGGAAACACTGGGAGAAGAAACATAATGTTATTAGATGTCTGAAAACGAGCCAAACTAGGAGTGTCATTTATTTTCCTTGGCACTGATTGGCTGTGCCCCCTAGAGCAGAAATAAGAAAAACTAGATTTTAGCTTATGCAGTAGCCCCAAGATGGTTCCCACCTTTCAGTGAAATGCATATTAAGTTATGTTTGGTGTTTGAACTCTTAAAATAGACAATTACAAGCTCTTTCAGAGTACTTGTGCATTTAGCAAATTGGTTCCTGAGCTCTGGGAATACTGAAGGTTCATCATGGTGTTGGTCTATCTTTCAAACAAATGGTGCTATGAATCTTCAGGTAACCTCAAAGGGGATGAGCGATTAACAGTACTGGGACATTCGTGGAAAAGAATCTAAGTATGGATTTAAAGGCTTTTTCAGCTACACAGTGATCCCAAACCCACAGCCAAGAAAACTCCCAGCTGTGTTTAGGCAAAGGCGATAAAGCTGCCAGAATGACCTAGTAAATCATTTGACTTGAATCTTCTTGAATTGAAAATCTGTAGAACAAACTCAACATTGCATAGAAGAGGCCACAAGAACCTTAAAGATCACACTTTAGCAATGTCTTTCCATAACAAAAACATCTTGAATTTATTAGCAAAAGCTACTTTTACAACTAAAAATATAATCAGTTTCAGTAAGACCACTCAATACTCATTATACTTTGAATATAAAGAATACTTTGACATAATTTTACGATGCATGTGGATTACTTGGATTGCTACGAATATCTAATGTGAACTTTATGTCAGTTGATCTATTTAATATATATGAACTAAAAACAGGTGTTAAATATTATTCAATTCAATTATTTTCTCAACTTTATATATTTATTGCTATTTTTTGCTCTTCATTGAAAATATCAGAGAGCAGCTGGTCACAACATAATCCTGCAAGTGGTTTAAATGTATAATCTCACACAATGAACACATTCTATTTGTTTTAATAAATCATCCTCTATGCATGGCAGTAAACTACTTGAATCGCACTAACGTTTCAGACGATTTTGGGACTTCTGTCGTACTTCGAGACATCTCACAGAATGATTTCATTTGTCAGCCTTAAGGCCTGGCGAGAGAAGCTGAAAAGCAAGACCACCTGCACTTACTTATATCCCAGAGCCCCACGAGCGAGTGTCTGAGAAGGCTCAGAGGATTAACTTACAACTTTTACAGCTCAGACGGCACACGCTATTATACCTATTCAGCCACACTTGCCTCTGGGCTATGTACAAAAAAAAAAAAAAAAGAAAGCAGCGGCACGCACACATATGTGCACACGCGGTGCCCGCTTGACCTGGTTATAAAGCAAGCTGTCACAACCCTACTGCTTATGTGTGCATGTATGTGTTTTTCTCCATCTTTAGGGGAAACTCTGAAGTTTTCCATCTGTTCTGAGGAGTGAATCTGTGATCCGCAGCCTGCGTAATGAGGTGAGATAATCTCTGCAGGTTCTGGGAGCTGCCAGGGATGGATGATGGTAGCAGGAATGTTATAAAACAGACTGCCCAGATGACAGCAACAAGGGTCCCTATTAGAGGAAGGCAGTGATGAAGAAGTAAATTTGATTATGTATTATGATTACTCACTCCTGCCAGCTGGCCATCACATGCATTTGTGTTACTACTTTAAAAAACTGGATTTTATGTTTGCCCCTTTCCTACATATGATTCATCACCACTTAGGTACAGAGTAAGAGTTAAAACTTTTAAATAAAAAATTTTAAAAAAGCAATATAATCTAACAGATTTTGTCTCCAACAGAAAGCAACAACTATTACTATTGCTTACATGATGTTTTCTACAACATTTATTTTGATGGACTCATGAGAACATAAATACGACTTAATTAGTTGGACAATCTTTCTGTGATTTTGGTTCATAACGCAGCAGACCTGAGCTTAAACCTGTGTCCCCTTGACTGTTCAAAAAACAAAATAATAAAAAAAAAAAAAAAAAAAAAAACTGTTATCAGAATTTTATCAGATTAACTAATCAATGAGGGTCCTTCAACTTCTGCTCCATTCAACCATGTGAAGCCTAGAGTTTTGTGATTCTGCAGACTTTTCAAAAAGCACATTTCCCATCGCCAGGAAAACGTTTTGTTTAAAGAAAACCCTGGACTGAATAACAAGGAGAAGATAGAAAACAACAAGGACCATTGACTAGATAAATTAGTTAATCAGGAATGTTCTCTAGGATGCCGCTGACTCAAATTATTAGCCTGTGCGTGGAAGAAAGGTACTAAAAGGTTATGTAAGTGGATGTAAGGAAACTTGTCAACAATGTTAAAGTTAAACAGGCTCCAAAAGCGGCACAACCAAATTATCATAGAAAAAAAATGAAACACCAGAATTGTGTTTCAGCCAATACTTGAACAATCTTCAAACGTTTAGCCTAAGCTACAATCCTGAAGCCTCCTGCTAATCTACTGTCTAACTTTATTAGGTTAGCTGCAACGTCTGCAAGTTGTGCAGTTGTATTTTGCCTGACCATTTTTAAAACTGCAGCTTGCAAAATTGTAGGTTGTGCATATATATTTTTGTTGACCAGATGAGGTCTTTTAAACTCTTACCTGCTCCAGCCTGTTTCACTTTAACTGCTCTGAAAACTGACACAATACATTTATATCTGTCCTTCTATCATAAAAAATACTGTTAGTTGTAAAAATACTGTTCAACTAACTGTAGTTAGTTGAACAGGGAAAAATCACAACACTTCTACTGCTGGTTGGAAATGTGTGCTTTCTCTTCGCTTCAACATGGCATTGATATTAAGAACTTAAATGTTTTATTGGACTGTTACACAGTAAATTAGTGTTGGTGTCAAAAAAAAAAAGACAAGCAAAAAAATAATATTCATACGACATTCCTAATGAAAGAATTTACTTTTTAAAACACATCTGGACATCCCCAAATATAATTTCCATGTTCCTTCTTCTGTAAAATGGCTTCTGTCACTCATTCACTCACTCACATGCAGACAGACACAGACAGACCGACCAACTGACCGATCTCGTAGCCACTGAGCATTGCTCAGGCATATGTGTTGTCTCTTAGGAATATTCTGCATAGCATTTATGCTGGACTGTTTGGTGCATTTTTGGCTTGTCGACATGTTGCCCGGCAACTTCACAAGGAAAACAAATGAATTCAAGGCGAATTAAGCACAAAAACAGGCATGTGCTCATCCATCCTCTTCACAACCAAGCAAGAGACCTTAAAGCGTTTTGCTGTTTCTCCCCTTCACAGCGAGGAGTCAATGGACCAGAGACTTGGACCCTTTTATCTTCTGGGGCCTTTGTTTTCAAATGGTATGTATTCATCAATATTAGTATTTTCTGGGTTTTTACCTTCACATCGATCTCTCAAGTGGAGAAACAAAGCAGGAATACTTACAGGAGGTCCTAAAGAAGAGAAGAAAACAACAGTTAGTGTTACTTCAAACAGAATAAAAGAATCACTAAAATATTAGACATTAAACCCTTCCTTCATTATGTCAAAGAAGAGAATAGTAACTTATTTCACCAAAAAAATGCTTCTTAGTATGGAAATATAACTTTGTTTTCCATTAAGTTGGGGGAAAATGCCACCAGGCCTGGCAATCACATTTTAAATTTGTAAGTGGCTCTGATTTTATTATACAAGGGGTTGTGTGCTTGTTAAAAATCTCCAACAATTTTTGTGAGGTGACACTTTTTCCCCAATTACTGGAGCTCAAAGGACTCTGTGAGAGGAAAAATGCTGCACTCCCCAGAACCAAGCAAATATTGGGCTTTTATTAAAAAGGTTCCCAGCTGCTTCAGCCCTGAGAAAAGGGATTTTATTTCTTTACAATCTCTACGTCCCACCAATCCGCTCTTCTTCATGACTTGCCCAAATCGCTCTGACAGCTGGGGCCCATAAGGAGTCATGAGATTGAGGCTCGGTGGGCCGAGCTTCTATGGTGCTGTATAATGGACGATTGAATTAAGGGGACCACTTTGGTTTTAATACATCTGCTTCAATGTGTGTTTTCTGACACATTTGGCTGTGATCAAATGGTTTTTCACCAAAGAGGTCTGGAATAAACTAACAAAACCAATTGGAAAATGTGATAAATGGGCATGATTTGGTTCAATGCAATAACAAATCAGTTGTTTGGGAAGTTACAATGATTAAATCTTGAGGGTCTAATTTAAAACAGGTTCAAATAATTCATTATAAACACACAGCATCGTACTCAAAGCTGTATTTGTAATCAACAGCTTCAGATTCTTCCACTGACACCAGTCAGTCTCACTTATTGGCCAACGTTATTGGAAAAACAGTTTTTATGGATCGTAGATTTGCCTACGTTGAGGTAAAGGTTATCAAAGTTCAGGGTAGCACAGACGAAAGGAAGGAAGAAGAATGGAAAGAAGTATTGAAAATAGGTATAAAGAAACAGGAAAATTAGGTAGCAGTAAAGGCAAGTGGGAAGAAAAAAAAAGAAAAAAGTAGGAAGAAAGGAAGTAAAGAAAGAAAAGGAAGAAAGAAATTTAGGTCAAAGTGAAGGCTTGTGGAGAGAAAGTAGAAAGGTACAGAAAGGAAAGCAAGTAGAAAAGTACGCATGAATACTATCTTACAAAAGTACATTAAAATATAAACTTCACTATATTTCAGTGGCATTTTGTGAAATAGATTAAATCAAAGTAATTATGAAATGAAAATAAAATCTTTTGTAGTTTTATTTAATTATTTTAAAACAAAAATCTGAAAAGTATGACATGTTTATATTCATTGCCCTGATCTACCAGGTTTGCACATCTTTTCAAAATAACTCAAATGTAGCAAATGGGCATAAAATTACTGATGAAAGGCAGTTTAAAAAAAAAAAAAAATTTCTCTTGCCTAAAATTTGCAATAATAAACAAATCTGGACTTTGACTGGGTCATTCTAACCCATGAATACATTTTTGAGCCTTTCCTTTGTAGCTGTGGCTGGGTGTTTACAGTCATTGTCCTGCTGGAGGTCCACTGTTTAAATCCGACCAGTTGGACCCAAAAATGGAGCTCAGTGAGATGTCGAAAGCTTGGGATGCTGTTTCAAACTCTGTCTGCTGTGTTCCTCAGTCTTCATAATGCCGTTTGTTCACTAACTAACTAAACATGTGAGGCCTTCGCAGAACAGCTGGATTTTACAGTGAGATTAAACTACACCCAGGTGGGCTCTGTTTAGAAAACAGATGATTTCAGAAGGTAATGGACTGAAACTGATTTGTGGCGGGATGGAAAATCAAAGTAAAATGGGACTGAAAATATATTTAGACCAAACATTTTAGGTTTCAATCCATAAAAGAAATTCAACTTCCACTTCTTTTGAAATCCACCATAGTTCAAAGGCTTCTTATACTCTTGCAAGGAAGGAAGGAGACTGCGGTTTAAACACCAAATTAGACAGTATTGGTGTTTTTTTGCAGCGTGAATTCTATTTGTTTAAGAGAAAACTGACATTTTAATACATTTTGCAGCTATATTTTAATGAATGCACATTCACACCAGTGTTTTAGTCATGGTTGTCAACATAAGTAAGGCAAAATTTAAAGATAATTTGTGATACTACAGAGAATGTCAAAGGTTTTTGTTCCCATTGTCTAACAAACCACTGTGTGCTAAACTCAATTAGTGGGTTTGCTTATTTCCATTTGCTTTTGTCAAGAGGAAACTATTCACATTCTCCACATTTGCTCTGGTTGAAAGGCTAAAGGCAAAAAGCACAAAAAAAAAAGTGTCTACACAATGCTGCTTTTAGAAGTATGATGGCAAGACAGATGTCACCTGTGTTTTAGTCACATAATTTCTTTTCTGTATAAATCTCAAAGGAACAAGCATTGTGCTGCACAAGACTTTTTAATATCCTTTTGGTGACATTAACAGTCCATTCCAGACCCGTTTGTTCCACTGTCGGACTCGCGTGGTGAAGCTTGTCAGCTCCAGGATCAGTTGCTCCTTTCATTGGTGCCGGTACCAAACTAACAAGTCTTGATTGTTCAGAGGGAAGGAAAATATTTAACCAAATCTTTCCAGCAATGACTACCTGTTATAACATTTTGACACTGTGGTGTTTCCTTGGGCAAAAACCTTATTCATCCCACTTTTACTTTTTCTTTTCCATATATCCGCAGACAGCACCACAGTAATCCTAATGAAATATTTTATTCATATTTAACACTGGAAAATATCGCTACGTCCGTTTTCCAATCTTTCTTCCTGTCATTTCCAACAAGGCCTGACGGCTTCCTTCTGCCTTTAGAAAGAATACTTCTGGTTAGGAAAAAACATATGACTCTCTTCAGTGTAAAAACACAGCTATGAAAACTTCTGGGATATTAGCAAATGGCTTATAGTGAAGAATTTGTTACATGTGTCCGTCAGTAACTTTTTTTTTATTATCAGAAAAACAAAGACTTTTGGCTTTTAGTTTTAGATCTGATATTGAAAATTATGGTTCAAATTGTTAAATTCAGCTCCTGTTTTGAGGGATTCAAAGCGCAAGTACTCCACTTTTTAACCAAGCAAAATTTGACCACAAGGAAATATTAACTTTTACACATCAATCAGAAACTATAATTGAGCCTGTGAAATAGCAACTTGAAATTTCCAGATTCAACTGTTTGTATTTTATTGAGATTTTACATGATTGACCAGCACAAAGTAGTGTACTACTGTGACTCTTTTAAAAATGTTTATTTATAAGAAGTTTGCAAACCATTGAACTTTTTCCATCCATCTCACCAAAACAGCATTTGTTACTTTTGGTTGGTCTGGTCACTAAAGTCCCACTAATTTACACAGAAATTTGTGGTCAAACCGGACAAAGTTCATGTTCCTAGCTGGCATCTACTAAACCTCAATATTTTGTTAACATACTTCATCCAAAATTTAAATGCAATTTTGATGATATTACACAGTCTATTGAAGCTTCGTGTTCCTATTGTCTAACCAATCACTGTGTCCAAAACACAATGAGCTGGTTTGCTTACTTCCAATTGATTTGTCAAGAGGAAACTATTCACATTCTCCACATGTCCTCTGGTTTACAAAGGGGAAAAATGTCTCTATACAATGGTGCCTTTAGAAATATGATGATAGGTTTGATGTTTATTTGGAAGTTAGGTTGAGAATAAACAAAGCCCAGTAGTGTTTCAGATTCACAGCTAGCTGTAGCATTGAAGTGTTTTCTGTCTTTTCAATTCCCAGTTTTCATCTTGTGGCTCTGAAGTGGTGCACTGGAACACTTTTTGCATTGCATGAATAGAAAGATTGGGAAAGCCGAGCCTCGCCACACTAATTTACAAGATGTATAAAGTGACCTTGAAAAGGATCATAACTTTGTTAGAGAAAAATCAAAGCAAAGGAATTAATTTGATCTTTATTACTCAAACAGCAAACCTCAATTGATTGGATTTAATTTCTCTCGACTTTAAACAGCTTTTTATTATTTAGATTTTCCCTCATAGACTGTTGAATTCCCAGCCTGTGAATCCAGACATGCTCCCTTTGCTTTACCCTGCTTGTATAATTCCTTTTTTTACAAGGGCAATACTTTGGTATCCCAGCCTTTTCGCTGTTCTCTATTGCACTGTGCTCAAGTGTAGAAGGCCAGCACACTCGAGAGCCCATTATCACTTTTCTATCAGGTGAAGGGAGTGTGGATGCAGCTCTCCGCCAAGTGCATGTTCTTGCTGCAAATTCAATTTGTGGCAACACTCTTTGGCTGTGGAGGTGTCACTGTACAAAATCTCATTCCCCTTGGTATTCGAGTGCTCAGCTGGGCCAGGGTTCTCGATTTCGATCAGGAGGGTGTGTGTAAATGAGCGAATGAAAGGATAAGATTGGACATATTAATTACAGCCATGGCAGAAGGAATGCACCCAGCTTTTCCTTCCAAAGGTTTGATATATCAGGGCATTCAATTACAAGTACAGTTGCCTTAACCAGAAGTCGGAGAAGTAACGCAGCAGGTTACAATGATCTAATCCGTCTTTTACAGTGTTTTAGTAAAACAAAACAAATCCAGTCTTCTTTAGAGGTTTAAGTTTAGTGCAGTTTACAGTATTTCTTTGAGGTTTTGATTAGGCTATTTCAACACGTTGATGCTTTTAACTGTCACCTCTTCCTTTAGCATCTGGTTTGTACCAAGCTTCTCTTATAAATGGTCTGACATTGACTCTGCTCAATAAATTGGTCGACAAAGAAAGTAAAGGTGCATTTTCATAACGATACCCAGAAATTTTCTTCCCTGTAACTTAACTACAAGTAGTTTCCTATTGCTTTTGTTCAATGAGGAGCTGCTTCCACCATGTTTTGCGAAGGCATTCTCTGTTCGCTGCTGACACTAAGGTGACGATAGCATGTGATTTGTGCTGTACTTCACTGCATTGTATTCCAGATATAATCTCAGCAAGCTTCCAGAATTTGAACTGGCTGGGTCAGAGTTAAGTTTCCCTCTCCACATGCTTTTACAATATGAGGGATTGCTACAAAGTTAATGCCATGATGCAATCGGCTGGGTTTTTTCAGCAAGAAAAACATTTGTTCAATTAGCCAAATAAACTAAACTTAAATACAGTTAACTAGGACTAGACTGGAATGTATGTAAATGTATGCCAATGTGTCCATGTTGACCATGCATTTATCAGTACTTTTTTTAATAAAGTTCAGCAAAACAAACAAATAAAAAAACATTAGAATTGCTGGTTTATAAATAAATTTAAATAATATTTTTTCTACTTTGTCAAAAATCCAAACATTATATCCATGCAAAGTGTCAAGAATTCAAACAAGAGATAACAGCCTTAAAATGAGGCATTATTTTCTTTTTAAACTTCATCATCTCCTCTCTTTAGTTTAAAAATGTAGCACTTCTGTATGAAAGGAATCAATCCCAAAATGCCTTGAACTAACCTCTCTTACACATTTTAGCCTCTAAAAAAATACATTGTACTTCTAAAAGACTATGGTAAAATCTACTGGTGTCCAATTGAATTATTTATTTTCTAAATTCACAGAACAAGACAATTCTCATCTCTGATCTAAATTATAAATGTACATACCAGGTTCTCCGTCACGGCCTCTCCTTCCTCTCTTACCAGGAGGTCCTGGAATCAAAAGAAACAAAATGCGTTTAGGTCTAAGACTTGATTGCCTTAAATATGTATGAGGTTGATATTCTTTCAACCTTTCTCACAGTCAAATTGCTTTCTTTGAGCAGGAGAAGGCACACAGAGAGCATTTGGAAATCAAATTCACTTTAACAGCCACATTTAGATATTTATACTGATGGATCACACAAAAAGGCAAACTTCAAAGTCATTACTACAATTTATTTTCGAGAGGGATGCCATTGTTTTTAAAATTTTGTATATGAATCATGTTTCTGTTTGTTTTATCAGTTTTTGTCCAGTTATTGATTGTAAACACGTAGTTCCTCAAATCATTGGAAATCATCCAATGTGCACTTTGGGTTGCCATGTTCGATCATATAATAATGTTTGACTTCACAGCTCTACATCAACTGGATTGTTCAAGATCTGCTCATAGATCAATTTTGTGTTCATATCACTTTCCATGTAAACTTGTTTCTGTGTTTACAAAACAAGTTTATATAACAGCAAAACAAATAAAAAAAAAAGACCACATAAGATGAGATGAAAAATGTGGCTCACTTTTTCCTTTACTGGCAGTCTGCAAGTGTTACTTGGGTGCAAAATGCGGGACTGTATTGAAACCTCCTTGTATGATACTAAGCCCTGAATCTGATCCCACCGTTTGGCTCAGCTTCGACCTCAAACTCTGCTCCTTTTGAGCGGCCTCCAAGATAATGTCAGGCGCTGCCAGTGAAGAGTCCGGGCTCAGTTCAATGTAACCACAGGTGGAGTTTGACTCCCACTTTACAACATGAGCCCCGTTTGCTTCCACAGGTTTGTTTTTTGAGGTTTTGTAAGAAACAGAAGGCGGTTTACTGCACTTGGCACTCACTTCACTTTAACTCACTTTGTAATGACACTTGACACCTCTGAAAGGAATATTTCGTATGACATTATGACATCCTTCTGATTTCTGTGGTATGACAGCTGCTAAGAAAACATTTGCCATATGGTGGCTGCTGTTCCAGGCAAAATACCTTACGTTATTTGCAAATATCACCATGGTTTATAGTATTCCTCACTTTATTTTTCATTCTAATTTTAGACTTTAAGGAAAGCCAGTTAAAATTGCAGAGAGATATAAAGATAAAAAAAAAACCTTCACTGAGATCCGCGTATGTGCCAACAATAATATTCCGACTTCAGAAAGAAAAAAGATTTACTTTATGTTAGCAAAAATAGTCAAAACAGGTTTTCAGATATATTTAAAAAACTGATCAAGGGCTCTGGCTGTAAATGAAATAAGACTTGGTGAAAAAGCATTTTGGCTTTAGTTTTCTCACAGATTCCCAAATGCTGTCACGGAACAATGGTTTTTGGAGAAAAAAATAAATAAAGTGCGGCTGGGAATTTTACGATGAGGGTCAGCAACTATGAACAATCTGTTAAAACCTTTTCAGCACTTTTTTTTTTTCGTTTGCCTGTCACTAAAATAAATCAAAGTAAATTTAATATTCTTTCAGATGTATGGTCAGACATAACAAAATGGATGCTGTGGTTTTGTGTGTTTCACATTGTGTTCCACATTTGGTGGCGTTTGCATTTTAGAAAGTGATGCAGCAGATAATATTTTCTCTCATGCCGAACTAGAAAGAGGAAAGTGTCAGGAGAGCTATGATGGTTTGGCTTCATGTTTAGCTATGCTAGCAGGGTGGTGGACTGGAAAGCCTTGTCAATCAGTCTGCTTTGCGCCAGGTTAAAATCTCTCTACAACTATCAAATGAACTGTCCAGGAATTGTCTTCAGACAGTTGCTTGACAGTTTAATGGTTTAAGTGGTGGTCCAACATTTTCTGTGGCAACATCTTGGGGTTGACAGTTTCCTGTTTAAGCAAAATACCGTAAGGACAAATGGTGTTCGTTTCTATCACGGGATTAATCATATATCTGCTGATGCCTAAGCTTTTAATTTAACCAGAGAGGATTATTTCTTCATGCCTGTCAAAAACTTTTCAGCTGGCTCAGCAAGACTTTTCCCAGTTCCAGGTGAAGCTTACTTCATGTTAGCATGCTGACATGTTGCAGAGAACAAAGCAAGTCAAGATTCAGATTCCTATTGAGATAGAGCATGTTAATAAACGTCCTGAATCTGTTCTGCTTAAAGTGTTGTCCAATTTACAGGTGGTCATTTCTTTCCACTGTATGGAAAGGGGTGAGGTGATGAATGTAAATATAAGAATATATAGAGACACGTTTGAGATTATAAAAGCCCAAATGGCCATTGGAAACACAAAGAATTGAACAGCAACTGAATGATGCTATCTTGCCAGGATGTTAAAAAATAAATAAATAAATCTTGTACACCTTGTATCTATGCCACTGAGAAATGCAATGGCTGTAAAAACAAGGTTGCAGAGTCCAAATTGGTACTAGCAAGTTCTGCCACAGAATGTGAATGCAACGCCAAAGATTTCCATCCTTAAATAATGACAATGAAAACTACACACTGCTTCAAAACAATGTAATTAATGCATGTTGTATTTGAGATGCTAGAGTAAAATGTAGTTGTGCTCTCCTTTTGTAACCATGACTGTTTCTCCGTCTATTACTGCATAAACTCAACGCACAGTCTCCTTTTCACACAATTGCGACAATATGACTCTTTTATGTCAAAATTTCTCAAGGAGAAGCATCAAACCCTGAGAACAAAAACAAGTGCATAATACACCCTCCTTTTCCCTTTCAAGAATCAAACAGCATTAAAGTTTTAAATCGCCCACTCTTTCCTAAACTTTACTAGAAGTTGTTTGAAAACCATTTCACACAAAGCATTTGGAAGCACTACAAAACATGCAGCTTTAATCCATTGTTTTAAGATTTTCTGCAAATATTGTTCATCACAACATTATCTTAAAGTTATGGATTGTTTGACATGATAAACGTCCTGTTTATACTTCATGCAACTGAGACACAACTGCCTTTTAGCATTGCCCATCATCCATGAAGTATTGATTGGCCCTGAGCAGTGGCCCTCTTTTCACTTCTCATTTTCCTCCAAATCAATCAGTCTGAAGCAAGCCAGCACTGGGTGGAGCAATTTACACTACCAGCCATGTCTCAGAGTGCAACGTACATAATCAGACTGCTTAAAACCCTCTCTCACGATGTAACGGAGCCATTCTTCAGAATGAAAGTCAAACTTTTGCCAAAAACAGCAAACAGTGTACCAGTTGTAACCTCCAAGCAAATCAGGTTTAAGGAGAATTGGCTTCAGATCTCTCTGTGAGCACAGATCCACTTCTCTGCAGTATATAATCTGTTTCAGTTTTTATTACACAATGTTTTAGTCATCATACATGAACCCTAAAATTTATTACTTAACTATGCCACAAGATGGGTTAATGCTCAATGCAATCTAAAGAAAAAAAAAAAAGAAAAAAAACCCAGTTTTCTCAAACATGAAACGATTTTCCAATGAAACAGAACTAAATCTAAATCTCACTTCTTTAAAGGCAAAAGATTTTGCTACAGTTTTTGCGATACAACTAAACATACTGACATGAAGGACAGATTTGGAATATGTTCAGACAGATTTCAGAAAGTCTTTGACGTTTGCCTTTTTTCCCCTTTCTACAACTGGGATCTTTGTGCCATGGTGTAGGAGTTTCAACTTTTGGTTATATGATTAAGGGTGTCTTGCAATTCAAATTTGGATATTTCAGAGGTCCAAGTCAAATGAAGTGCAGAAGAATTTAACGTTTTGCACCCACTTAATGCTGTTAAGAGTTCAGGAAGGGTTCGGGCCTGTTCCCACAGTCAATGAGCGAGAAGTACAGTACACACTGGACATTTCACCAGTCTAATCGCTGAATCAATCAGTAAACGTATTTTAACAGCTAATGCTGTTTCATGGATCCTTCCTTTCAAATACAAATGATTCCCAATTACAAATCAGGAATGCCAAAAAAAATGTTTTTCTTCTTCTTATATCTTCTTGTATGACAAATCTTTAAGAGAAATTTCACTCAGCTAAAATTTGGCCTTGGCAGGTCAAAGCAAAATTTAATTTAGACATCTCAATCTATGACCCACACTGGGCCCACATCAGTGGATCTCTAAACATAGTATGCAGGCACTGTGTTGGTTTCTATAATGTTTTATTTTTAGTGTCATGGCAAAATTCTCAAACATAAAGCAAACATGTTTTGCAGCCATATGTTTCTTGCAAGCTAAGTAACTGGAGAGGAAATGTGATTACCCTCAACAGTTCATGAAAACCAAATATACTGTGTGAGATTGTGATTTGTAAGAATGCATTTTTTATATATACATTTAAGTGTAACAAATAAAAAGTGTTTCTCACAGTAGACAATTTATTTTTTTTACACCATATTTACAGTACATTTAGCCACTGTTCCATTTATTTAACTGGGAACTCTTCAACAGCTGTCCATATTTGTGGTGGAATATTTTAACCACTACTCCTCATGACTAAGGTCCAAAAGGATATTTAAACCCCAGTGGCAGGAGGTATGTAAATGTAGGAAATGGGATTCCGCTTTAATACAATGCTTAATGCAACATTCTGTACAAATATTTGGCAAAATATCACTTGGTTAATATACTTTTAAAAACAATGGCTTTGAACAAGCATAAAGTTGCTTTGCATCATTTGGTTTAGTTGAACTAAATCATGATAGGGTCAGCTCTGATGGTCTCAAGATGGCTCCAGCCACCCTCAGAACTTGAATCCCAGCGTTTCCTTGAAATGTTGAGAACATGCAAGAAGAAAAACCTGTGCTGATCAATGTCTTTTGAAGCATTCCTGGGACTTATGAAGAAGTAGTCAAAACAGACTTTAATATACCCCATTTAATACCGCAACAAGGATGGATGAGTTTATTAAACCTCACAACACTTGGGTATCCAGGTCAACGGAACTAAAACTGCACAAAAGCTGGCTTTCTTCTGCATAGTACAACCATTTGTTACTTTACAAGTACATTTTTGTGGAAACGTCTGGCAAAAAGGCACCCCTTCAATCCAGGATCATTATTCTTTGCATGACAACGAATAAATCAATACATGAAATGCTAATTTATGGGCCGCTGAGTCCGGTGTCAGAGGGAAACTATGGAAATTTAACAATATTTTAAAATAAGTCTGGTCTCTGAAGGTCACTGCTTTCCTCATTCTCTACTGACAAATGTGAGCTGTTGTCATGAATAGAAACTGCAGACTCCAAAAGCAAGCAACGAATGCCTAACAAGCAGATTAATTATGTAATAAGTGCATTTTCTGGGAAAAGGACGAATAAAGCTCCTGCACACAGGATTATAAGCAAGTTCAATACAAAAAACCCGACAGACAAGAGTGGGGACAATGTATTTGTCCGTGAGGTTACACAGACCCAGAATTCTGTCTGAACATATCCATCACTTTTTGACACGAACATCCAGTTCTTTCTTACGGAAGTCACTCCAACCATATGAAAACCTGGACTGTGTCTCCATCACTTCCAGAACGTCCATGTGGTCATCAGTCATTGGTATTGTCGAAGGAAACGTTAAAAGTCCCATTAGTCTTGCGACCTACTGAATTGGATCCGGAAGAAGAGCACTTGTACTCTCACTGACCTGGACTTCTTGTGCTAACCCCTCAACTTTCTCAACCACTTTAGGAGAGACGACAAGCCAGAGGCACAACGAGTTTCCGCACAAAAAAAGTAAAAAAACTAAAAAAAAAAAAAAAACCCTACTTTTTATAAGAACAGTTACGCTTGTCTAAGACATTTGAGATCAGCTTCTGGAAAACAAGACTTCATATTACTGTAGTCTTGTAATAGATACAAAGCCATGTCATTTCAAATAACAGCTGTATTAAAGGCCTGGCAAAAACAGACTGTACAAATTTATGCAAGGATGATATTTGAAATTCTAAAAACGATAAATAATTGTGACGTAAACACCTATTGACTTAGAGTTTTTTGGAAATGGTGCTGGTTGTAAACTCTTATGGCTACTTTGTGCACCAAAAATACAGTAAGTGGTAGGGGAGGGAGATATTGTCCAGCAGCGATGTTATTCTAACTAGAGTCCTTGTATTTCTCACCACTAGCATCTTAGCATATAGCTAGCCTTCCTGATGAGCTTATTTAACAAATTCCTCTCAGCTGCAAATTAGCTGCTGCTAGTCTTCAGGAGCTTCCCCTGCACTTCAAAAGCTCTCTGTCTCCTTAGCAGACAATCTGCTCTGACCCTTCTTGTAAAGAGCATCAGTGCTGTGACTCCAGTCTAGTTTATTGTTTAGGACGAATTTACCATCTCCAAGTCGGTTTCCTGACTGGCGAGTCCATGCCCAAGGAAATCCACTATCAGCTCATTGGTTTAACCAAAAGAAAATCAGTTCTCCAAAAAAATGAGTCGGGCTAAATAAAAATGAGCGGAACTCTTTTTTTAAATTTCAGTTTAAAGGTTCATACATGGGTAGGGAGATATTGTCCAACGGTGCACAATATCGCACAAAAGGAACAATGAGAAACATTGTTCCTTTACCTTTCACTTCACTCTGTTATATAAAATCCTACTGAAATGCACAGAGGTTTGTGGTGTATTGTGACGGAATGTGTGGATACTATTGAAAGGCATTACATAATGTCCTTTAAAAGAGGAAACCCCTTGTTTTAATGGTAGAGATGCTTTGGCAAAAATAGCCAAAAATACAAACAGGTACAAGTTTTATGTAGTGCTAGGCTAATACCAAGTATGGAAACTTCTTTATCCTTTGCTATAACAGACTGTAAAGATCTTTTTGGCAAAGTAATATAAACAGACATTTCAGGAAGAATTTGGATCTCTACTTTAATTTTCCCCAAGACCCACATTTGAATCCCAACCTGACCTAGAAAAACAATGTCCTGCAGGATATTTAACATCACTCTCCGATTCTGCGGCATAGGTCTTCATTATCCCTATTTTCAACTATACTTAACTCTGATGCAACAATTTCCTGAGTAAATATAATGATTACATCCATTTCCTAAATACGTATTTGCAATTATATTTAATTCCTTCCCCAGAAAAAGAGACCATTGTGTCTGATTTTTACATTTACTCATTTTTCCTTTTTTTGTGCGCTAACATAAATTCTTTACGGTTCACACAGACACACATTTATCCCGCTTAAATCAATATAATGCTGACAAACCACTACTTCCCGTCCAATCAAATTTATTCTCTGTTATAAACCTTCTGTTATGAGCTGCAGGAGTTGTGTTTACATAGCTCAGAAAGAAGGATTAGTTTGGGGGAATTTACAGTAAAGCAAGAAATCTCCCTGATTGCTTTGTAATTTGGATCTAATAAACACTTAGAGGGTGTAATGAATGCCTGCTTTGCTCGATTCTACCACATTCTTGACAATTTAAACACGGCATCATGACAGAAATGTCATCATGTCGCCAACATTAAAATTAAATCTCTGAAGCAACGGTTTTCGTTCGTGTTAGGAGCTGTTAAGATGTCTCCCAACAGGAATATGAAAGTGATTACATGAGGCAACGATCACTGCAATTGGAGAAAACAGAAGCTGGTTTCTGTTTTAACTTAATGATGCTTTTGTTTCCCCCTGTGAGTATATCTGCGTGAACGCTTAGGAGTGGTCAGATAGCTTGAAAGGAATTCATTTCTCAATTCATCCCTGAGGAACATAACAATTTTGTGCCAGGTGGAGTGTGTGTTGGTTGGATTCTGCCCTTGTTTGTCCAGATGCCAGTTATGAGTTCATTAACCAGCAAGTCTATCCATTAAGATGTGAGAAATTGTCTGGTGCGGCAGACTCTGATTGAAGTTAGCATTAAAAACGCATCTTTCTTCTGCTGCACTACATGAAATAGCCAGCCTCAACACTTAGATTATCCTTACAGAGTAATTACCGTCAAACTGTTTTCCCACTCTGGATTAGACTTTTTTTTTTTTTTTTTTAAACATTTAGGGACTCAAGCAAGCAGTTCCTTCCCGAAACGAAATTCTTTCTCAGAGAAGAGAAATGACTTGAATTCGAGCATGCCTGGAAGGGATGCATGGATCATCTCCGTTTTTGCTCTGGTTCAGTGTTCAGGCTGGAAGACTCCGGGAGGACCCGGTATCCTTTAAGGGAGCCTTTTCATCACCTTCGGAGATCAATGTGTTTTCCTCTGGCAAGAGGCTGAGTGCGAGGATACTTGAAACCCACCCTGTTAGCTGCACACTGCAATTATTCTTCCCGCAGCGCTGACTGCGGTCGTGATGGAGGCAGAACACACTCCCTGATGAGGCGAGGTCGGTAATAAGCCGATCGATCAGCCAAGTCGCGTCGCTTTATTCTGGGAGCTAAACTGGCACGGGCGGCTATCCCAACAGCTCTGTCAGAAACCTCCGCCGTGTCTTTAGCACATCCAGCAGCTCAAAATACAGTTGCATGAGATGGGGTGTGACTTTTGGGGAGGCTTAAAATTATTAGCTGTTAAATTTCAAAATGCACTGTTCTAAAAATCAAAGAGATGAGACGGGCTTGGCCCGGCTAAGGTGTAATCCACAATGGAAATTAATGGGGTTTTTTGAGTGTTAACCCAGTTATATCTTGGCATTCCTTCACAATGGATTCCAGAGCCTCTTAAGAACCCATTAAACCAACAAAAGTTAAAATACTTGCCATGATTTAGAAGTAATCTAATGCCTGATCTCTAACAAAACTATCACCTTCCACCTTTGCCTTTCTACCAATTACCAGAGTCATAAAATCATAGCAAACAACCAACCTAAAGTCCAAAGATCTTAAATCTGAGTTTGTGATTTGTAAAACCAATACAAAATGCTCTTAAAATTAATGTAATTCATCAAGAGAAATATTCTCTTTGAGCAAACAGCAAGCCTTATAGTTTTCCCTCAGGAGCATTGAATTTCTGCATTTAATCAATGGTTAAGACCTCTGATTTAGTTCTGTTGAAATTAATCTCCTTTCTTCACTCGACTATAAAATGCTCATAGATTTAATGGCTGCTAAGCAAGAAGGCTGAAACGTCGAACCTCGTTTGTTTTTTAAATGGCATTTTAAAAATTACAATGCGTTGAGTTATTTTGCTGCAAAGGGATATCTTCAATTGTACGGATAATTCCTTGATATAATGTTGTATATCTATACAATAATATAGATATTATTGTATCTATATTTTATGCAAAACAGTGCATAATTGTTGTTTTTATTGTATTTGTTTACAAATATCTGATCTGAAAAGTGTAGCAAGCATTAAAAATTCAACTCTTCTGCATTTAAAACAGAACCATCTTTAGCTGCCATGACACCTACAGCCTTTTTTTTTTTTTACAGCTTTTCATGCCTGATATGATTTTGTGCATTATAACTCAGTCAGATTATAATGACAGCATCTGTCATAGATTCTCAATTAGATTTAGATCTGCATTGGTTCACAATAGCACATGAATATAGTTTGATCTAAACTTTTCCATTGAACGTTGGGCTTGTTTAGGGACTTAACGGTGCAACGATATCTACCCTATAAAAACAATATGAAGTTCAAATTGCATATAAATCTGCAACCCAGATGCTTTTAAATATAGATACTGTGACAGCATTCTTTAAACAGTTTCTCTTGAAAATGTAGAGATTTGTTTGGAAGGTTTTGAACTGCTATTCCTTTTGAATTTGGCTGTAATGGCTGAGTTATGTGATTTGACCGTGCTGCTTTATCCTATGCTCTTTACCGTCTTAGACTCCACAGGCTGCTGCTGATTAAGCTAAGATAAACATAAAGGGTGAAATATCTATGAACCATTCATCATTTAATTTATTAAAATAATGAGAAAAAATTTGCCAAATAACCAGCTCTATGCCACTTCTTCCCTACTGTGTGTTCCTGACCCAGTTAATGAACTCACTTCTTAGTGATAGTTCTTACCACAATACGTAAGTGATCACATTTGTGATTCATTTACACATGATTTGACCTTTTAGTTTAATATCAAACTGTCACAAATGATGAGCTAACTTTGTTACAAGCCAGTGATTCACTTAAGAGTGCCCTGCCTTTCTACCAGCATCTCCACCTGGCCGGTTTGTTTCTGGCACCTTACAAAGTTTAAAGATGGATTGTGTATGAACTTTGTGCGTAATCTAATCTCAGTATAATCTCTTTCAGACAAACTTTATTTATTAATTAGTTGTATTCTGGTGGTAATTAGTCTAAAGGAAGGTTTAAAAACAACATTGAATACAGTTTCCTGACTTTGTGTGAATTTATGACATTACATTCCAATAAAATATAAGCTTGTGGTTGCAAAATGTTTAAAAGTGCAAGGCGGCTAAATACTTTTGCAAGGCACTATGAAGTGGGTTCAGACACAGTCCTATACCTGCTGACATGACTGCTGGCTGACCTTATCAACACCAGGAACGTGTGAGCCAGTAGGCAAAACATGCATGTGTGTCTGCGGTGTGAGAGGCGGCAGATTTAAAGAAGCAGAGCTGCTTAGTATGGACCGGTAGGCCTCAAACTGCTCAAGGACAGTCGCCCCAGTTCAACACAGATTAAATCACTACAAAAAAAACAACTGCAGTCAAGTGAAACATGTTATTAGGATTCAAAACTATATTACTGGACTTCCATAGAATATTTTAGTTTAAACAGCCACACACTTTTAACACATTAAGGTTAGTGAAATTAAACAAAACCGCCATTTCTTGTATGGTAAGAAGGGCCATGCAAGCCGGCACTTTTTGGTGGTAAGAAATGGTGTTTTTATATTTTATGAGGTCAGGTGTTTCCAACAACCACAACACTCTTTCCCTAAAAGCCAGTCAAATTGCCCCTGCAGCCTGCGACAAACCTGGAAGTGGTAACTGTGAGGGGTACAGTATCTGTACAAGCCAAATACTCTCTTAACCCCTGTCCTGCCCTGAGGAAACCATGAAGCCACAGACTGCTAGCTTCTGCTCATCTGCTCCTTCCCATCAGTAAGAGTAATGTCAGAGCATTTTCTCTGACAGCTTCATACATCTTGCATCCAATCCTGCAGCTGGAAAAACTACCACAGTATGTCTGTGTGTCCTGATACACTGTGCCAAGTCCCAGTTGCATGGGAAGTGGAGTCACCAACCACACTAATCCTATTTAGTTATTTCCCACACTAATCTTTTAATTTGCAGTTTATCAGCTCAGGGTTGTCAATATCGTTAACTATGCTTTATTTAGTCAATCGCGATGGCTTCAACAGTGCCTTTCAGACGTTTTTGGGTGCAAATTACATAAATGAAATCAAACCTGTATATACATGCTCAGTATTTGTATTTATTTATTTTTTTGGTTAAATGTTGCCTTAGCAAGTTGCAACCTTAGATGGCTTTCTAAAGACGTCAACAAAATTTCAAATTTCTGAAACTCAAATGTGGAATTGATAACGCTACTGTTAATTGATTTTTTTTTTTCCTTACACAGACCTGGTTTTTAAGTAAAACATACAATTTTTCAAACAAAATGAGACTAGAGTCATTCAATCAACATTGTTTTTGTTCTGAAACCAAATTTTCTCTAAAGCTCAAACAGTGAGCTGTAAGTTTAGATGGTGGTTTTAACAGCAAGGAGGTTTTTCTCATCTTTCATTAATCCCGTCACTTGCAATTCGTCAGTACATCGAACAACAAAACACTAGTACCCTTGATGCTACCATCAGCGTACTAGACAGTTGGTAGTCTTCTCAGGTTTGTAGTCAAATTACTAAGTCTTTGTCTTGTCTGAAAATGAAACTATTTTTCCAGTGAATTAATGAAAATCAATGAAATCATTAAAAGCTCAAACTGAAAATCAACTTCATGCTGTAAATGAGCTTTACTTGTGTTTTAACTGATCTTTGATGGATTATCTTTCCACAGTTTGAACATCCAGAGATGAGAGCTTATGTCAAAGACACCCAGAATTGTCAAAAGAAAAGAAAAATATATGGTTGATAGTATAGTCAAAAAAGACCGCAAATCCATCCAACTCTGTTCTATACCTGGTTATCCTTGCAGGGTCGCAGGGAAGCCAGCGCCTATCCCCAGTGGCCATTGGGTGAGAGGTGGGGTACGGTTTGGACAGGTCTCCAATTCATCACAGAGACACAAGACATAAAACCCATGCACATACACACTCACCTAAAGACCAGAGAGCTTTCAAATAACCAGTCATATTTTTTTGGAGAGTGGGAGTTTTTTTTTGGAGAACCCGGAGGGAAGCTACACAAAGGTAAATTGTGCAACCTCCTTAGGTAAGGATTTGAACCACGGACCTTCTTGCTGCAAGGTAACAGTAAAATCTGGAGTCAAAACTTTATAGCATATTGTTTGAGGCAAAGATTTACTAAGACTTACAGCAGTTTAGAAAACTTGGATTTCATCTCGACTTAAAAAGAACCACTGAGTGCTCAGAAAATGCCCTCACTAAAGATGAGAGTCAAGTTAGCTCTCTGCTGGTTTCTGGCAGCAAAAAAGCTTGATCCATTTTTTTTTTTTTTTTTTTGTTTCCCCATTCAGATATTCGCTGAATCATAAAATCATAGCACAGTATGTCCTTTCAGCAGTGTTTAATCTCTAAAAAGACTCACTTGTTCAGCTGGAACTATGAAGCTAAAAGTAGCAACATTTAAACATTGAACATTTTAACCACAACTGTAACCTGCATTCCCTTGTTCACATGTTCTCACATTAAAAACACAAACTTTAGCATATTACGTTGGGAGTTAATGTGATAAAGCAACCCAAACTGGCACACAGCTGTGAAGTGGAAGGAAAATTGTAGACATAATGCAATCTCAGTACAAATACATGCGATCTCTGAAGGCCTCAGATTATTGTCAGAGTACATGAAAACCATGAAAATTACCAGACAGGCCAGGGTTAAAGTTGGACTGAAGTTCAAAACACAGTTATAAAACAATATTCCACATACATCTTTTCCCTACATTTCACAATTTTTCACTATTTTGTTCAACTTTCACCAATAAAATCTAAATATAATACACCAAAACTGTGGGAAGGGCTCTATGGGTAATATATTTTGAAGCTCTATAAATGGGGAACTTTAAACCTATAAATCATTAAGCCGGAAATAGCTTGTGGAGACTAATGAAAACAATCAAATTACACAACTTCAAAGCTGTCATAACCACGATGAAGAAAAAAAAAAAAGGAAAAAAAAGAAAGAAAAAAAAGCAGTCAAGTTTTGGGAGGATGCTGAAAGCTTTAAGTGTCTCAGTCTGAGAAGCCTCAGTGGGTCTTCAGTGGAAACAAAAATAAAGTGTCGTCATCAAGACGTCGACCAAAGTGTCAGCCAGCTCTGTTTATATTCATATGCCCAGGAATTCCCTTCCATAAGTATAGTGATGAGCTGCAATTCCTCAGGAGGCAACCTTGAATCAATAAAACGATTAATTTCAGGCATAAATTCAGTAACACTTTCAGATTTATTCTAAAATCAG
The DNA here is from genome assembly GCA_010277075.1 of Poeciliopsis retropinna. Taxonomy (NCBI): domain Eukaryota; kingdom Metazoa; phylum Chordata; class Actinopteri; order Cyprinodontiformes; family Poeciliidae; genus Poeciliopsis; species Poeciliopsis retropinna. The sequence goes on from VMRM01000019.1 coordinate 9,119,149, forward strand.
TGCTTGGTTGAATAACATATCTAGAACTCCAGGCAGGCAGCTGAGGAATAAATCTAACTTGGAAAAACAATTCTAGAAAAGTTACCTTTGAACAGTGGATGCAAAAAAAGCTGATATTTTCACTAACTTTCGTCAATATTTTCAAAAATAAGCCAAAGTGTCAAACGAGCTTCTCTTGGAGTTTAGTAACACAAACGCGGCAAAAAAAAAAAAAATAGCACACTGTAGAATACAGTCTACTAAGCTGTGCTCATGAAAACAAGCTGCACTGCTCGCTGACTCACATCATTTATAGAGCTGATTGAAATTACAGACACTCTCCCAACAACATGTTTCAGGAGTTGAGTTTAGTGAGGGAATCCTTTTCTTCTTTTTTAAAGATTTTATCTTGGCTCTAGAGGCCTTTATTGAACAGTATATTTGGAGGACAGAGGAGGGGAAGACATGCAGCAAATGGCCCGAGACCAGGAATCGAACATAGGAGAACCGTGCCGATAACTACAGCTTCTGCACATGGTGCGCAACTGAGCCACCCAGGGCCCTCATCTGAGACTCTGATAAAAATCATTATTACTTATTTTGCACTCAAACTCTGAGTAAGTTTCAGGAAAACCACAGAGTAGGCTTTTTACTCCTTCCCAGTTGTGAATCTTTCATCACCGGAGGAGCAAAGAACTTTAAGACCAAAAAATGTACGGCACACGCCAACATGCAAATATGAAAGCCAATAGGACTTTTAATTATCAAAGTGCCTAGCTCATTTTTTTTTCTGGTGGATAAAAGTAAAACATGCTATGTCTGCAGGCATGCAAGAGGAGTTTTCTACAGCTAAAGTAGAAATGCTAGACATCCTGCACAAAATGCCACAGGATAAATAACAGATTTTCTTTTCTCTTGAAGTTTCACAGAAAAAGCAAGCAAAGAGTTTTGAAAGTGTGAAGTCAACTTTTCCCTCCGCATCATATTTCCTTCGTATGTGTCAGTCAAACTGACCAAGTCAAAGGTTGTAGGAGGAGATGAAGGGCAGCTCATCCTCTGGGGATGAATTGTAATCCTGACCTGTAGTTTCAGGTGGTCAGAGGGCCACAGTAAAGCTGGTAGAGGGGCCCCAGATGTTCATTGGAGCGCATTGTTTCTAGACGTTTAATCCTAAACTTCCAAAGGTTTTTGGACAAAGTAACTTGTGTTAATGAAACATGTATGTTAAATGGAGACTTTAACAACCAGACTTTATCAATATCCTTATGAGTATTCCCGAACATTTGCAGAAAAGCGATAAAATTCGATATCGTAACCAGAAGCCTGAGAGTTTAAATCCCCTGATAGTCTGTGAAAATAAACCCTGTGCTGAGAAAGTTAAATGCATCAAACCATTACCCTATCCCCTTTTCTCCACTTTAATTTCAAAGTTCCCTTGAGCGACCAACTTAACCCCCAACTGCGCCGCTGTAGCATCCAAGTAGCCAAATAAAGTGCTGCGGTTTCCTGGGGCAGCTTGCGGGTGAGACTACAAAGCAGGCAGCTGCTAACAGAGAGTCAGGGATGATTTTCCTTTCCGAACCTATGCGACCGACTCAAAGCATTTAAAGTGGTGTCCCCTGTACCTTCAAAGTGTAGTTCTTAAGCCATGTCAAGATTCAAGTACCATTTGTGCCTCAAATACCTGAGCAAATACCTCAGACCAATAAGCCCCAGAACGGCAAACTACTCTTAAAATATTATAGCAAAGCTTACAAAAATGGCTGGAGGCATTTTTTTTTTTTTTTTTTTTACAGCACAGATGGGAGAGCTGTCAATCTTCTCGCCTAGGTCTTGGCGAGAAAAGTAAGTCACATTTCCAAAAACACAAGACCACTACGAGTACAGATGTGTTACAAGCATCTTACAGACTCCGAGGGCTTCTGTGTTTGAGAGGCAAAGAAACCATTGAAAGGACGTAAAATGACATTACCAAATGCTGAACTTCGATTCCAAAACATTTCCACTAATACAGGATGTTTAAACAGAATTTAACATTAGCAGGAAAGTTGAGCTAAAGTTGGTAAACAGAGAAACTGATTCAGAGTTGTGTGTTTCTCTTCTTTCCTCCCTCTTTCCCTCTCTCTCAGTCAGTCTGCTCATTCTCCTCAGAGTTACTCACATACCTGTTTCATCAGACCACATCAGTAAAGGACCAGCAGAACTTATCAGCACTGCCAGATTGTGCAGCATAGTTGCAATAATCAAACCTACATACTTACGATTCTCTTAGAGACTTCCTGAACTTCTTGCATCTCTTTGCTTCCTATAATGACTACCAAAATACCTTAATACCTCCTCAAATCCTCTTTTGGTTTCTGGTACATCAATATACTCTGTGGGAGAACACTACCTGTTCCATGGCTCATTTTTATTAAATTCAATTAACAACTGTCAGCAGAGACTCATCTAACCTCCTGCCAACTGCTCCCTCACACCATTTGTTTCTAATCGCCCCTTCAAGATGTAGCTCAGATGGACCAGCAGGGCTCCTAAAAGTTTACAAATTGTCCAACTTCTTTCCCTAGCCAAACAATTGCAAATTATCGATACTTAAAAACCTGTTCCGATTTTGGCCACACAAAAACACCGAGCTTCTCTCACCTAATTTTCCTTATCAATCCCATAGGTGGTTGTTAAAAAACACTGTATGTCTTGGCTAAAAACATCTATCACAACTGTGCAATAAATCTTATGCTATAATCAAACTGTTTTCTTTGTGTTCATGTGTTTGAGCAGCAAAACAGATCTTACACTGTGAGGTAAAGGTCACAGAAACAAGCCTGTGGGTAGTTTAGAAGTATTCATGCTCTGAGAAGCAGTGCTAAGCGTCAGAATAATGGAAAAACTGGAATATTCTTGAGTTACTTCTTTTTTCCCCCCGTACCGCAAGGTAGTGCAGTTTTAATAAGCTTGTGAATGAAAATAAAGTTCAGGGAGTAAGCACCTTTTTTTGGCAATGGAAATTGGGCTGTTTGAAAATTTAGAGCCAACAAAAGAAGGTTATGAGAAATTTACAGATGTTTTTAATGAAGCTGGACAATAATCCACTCTTACGTAGCTTGTAATGCAATGAGTGAGATTATAGGAGATCAAGCCTCTGAATCCATTCAGCCTCTCCCATAATCATAAGAACACACGCAAGATTCAATTAGTCCTGCTCCTCCAGCCTTTGTAACGCGGAAATTGCACACCAAACGAGGAAACCTCCAGCACATAATGACAATTATTTACAAAAGACATTCAAGAAGGCAGGCAAACAATGGCAAGCAAACTAATAGCCATGTCTAACAAAGAATAGGGTCAAGATTGGCTTTGGATAAACAAGACCAGCAGTGCAGAACCGCCTGTTTTAATTAAAAAGTTTACAAGAAACCAGCACGCTCTTTCCAGGCCACCACTTTGTCCGGTGAAAAATAATTTGATGCAACGTGACAGGTGACTTTCTGGATGATTAAAGTGATTCAAAAAAATGCCCCCAATTATTGCACATTTATACCAAACAGAAAAAAAGAAAAAAAGCTGCCCATACAGAATTAGTGTGCCATTTCATTTTTTTTCTCTCTCTCTAAAATGGGTCTTTCATGTCTCCAAACCACTGGATGTTTGCTGCTGTCGCTTGTCGAAAAGCTCTCATTTAATCTACAAACTACAAAGCGTTTGGTCACTTCATTAAAAATAAAAAAGACAGCACTGGGCTGAACTGAGGAAACTCCTCTTTCTTTTGAATGGAGATCATATTCGCTTTTCTGACCAAATTCTGTAACTCGTGTCACTTTGAGCCTCCTGCTCTTTCACTTTACAAATGCTAATGAAAATAGGATTAGACATTTTATGGCATATGAATTGTTCTTTATTTACAGTTGGAGACCACTGGTGCTTTAGCCAGGCCGCATTTGGGACACTTTCCTCCCACTGAAAGTAAAAGCCCATTTGTGGTGAGTTTTTGTCAGAGATGATAATAGACAGTTCTACTAATTAAGTAAAAATTTCCACTGTTCCACAGTTTGACTGGTTTAATTATCCATCTAGAAATATATTAAAGTTTGACTGAAAGCAAACGGGGCCACCTTTATGGAGATTTCATGTCTTCAGACAATCCAATCGTCCTCCCTCAATTGGATCCGTTCTGGGAATGGAGTGGGCTCAGCCCCTCCGACAGGACACTGATTGTAACTCTGCTGAAGTCAATTATTCGTATGAGTGGCAGCATGCTGTTCGCATTATAATCTCCATGTTGCGCCATTTATTGCTGCCTATATTCCATGAGAACTTGTGCTTTTTGGACGCAGATGAAAGGAATTCCGGCGAATTACCGTACTCCTAAAGAGGAGCGCAATTACTTGCATTTGAAGCCTGCGTGTGAAGACGCTCTGTTGCAAATTCAGCGGAGAGCCATCTCTGACAATTTTCTGTGAAATATATCAAACCTCTCAAACCACGTGAGGCTGTGTCACTCTGGCGTGCAGCGTGTTGTCGTCCGCATGTGCTGCTTGGTTAACTCTGTGTGATGTTGTACGTGTAACACCTACTCTGGCAGCCTGTGTTTTTCCACAGGCTCCACTTTATCAATCATTACAGAGGGGGAAAAAGTCAGAGTAGAGGCCCTGAGCTGCGTTTTAAAGGATGCATGCTAAAGTGGTTGTGATTTACGTAAACACTGAGCATTTACAGATGTGTGTTATTGAAAGCAGGCCACGGAGATTTTAATCTTCAAGAGTTTTTCTGCCATACAGTATCATCTATTAATCTAATTTAATTATGAAATAAAATGCACTTATCAAATCTTATTTGAATAAGTTTTTAACTCAATTGTGACATAATGACAAGAGGCTTGTTTTTTTGTTGTTTTTTTTTACTACTAGTTGGATGATGAGATTGTTATGAAATAAATATATTTGTTGGGAATGGTGCCCTAGATTGTGTTGTATTTGAAGCCAAACATTTTCCCTGACAACATTTCTCTGACCTATAAAGCATTCAGGCCAAAGAAATCCCTCTGTGTATCTGTCTACAGATATCAGACAACTTGGCAAAGAATCAATTCTAAACTGGATCTTCAGGAACTTTGTTAGCAGTTGTTCACAAAGACAATTTGATTATATTTACTAAGTTAAACAAATTTAAAAACAAAATGCTACAAATGCACCCAAAAGACTATTTGAGTGATTTTTATCTTGACTGGCCCTGACGAGTTGAAAAATCAAACATGTAATCTGTTCAGTAAATGCAGCACTATAAGCACTGCTTGTCATAATGTAGGTTTGCAGTAGGACCCAAAAATACAGAACTCACAAGTAAGAACTGGCAAGAAGGTGATGAGCTTGATGTACATGGAGGCTACAGGGAGCGACAGCAGAGTGACAGAAAGCTACGAGAGAATCCAGCAGTGAGTGACAGTAAATGAGGAGCTTATTTACTGAGGAGCTTGATTACTTGACAGGTGGCTGATTAGAAACCAGGTGCAGCTGTGAGTGGAGACCAGCCAGGCTGGCTGAGGGAAGGAGATTATAGAACCAGAAATGAGCGGAAGCAGAAACACATAACCCAGGGAGGGGAAAATAAACTAATCTCAAGGAAGAACAAGAATAACTCTGCTAAGTATGAGGACTTTAATAAGCATGGAATAAAGCATGAACAATAAAACAGTCAAAAGTGAAAACACAAAGACAAACCCAGCAAATTCAAACATCCAGGTATCATAACTATCAGATTCTGCTAACTACAACAGTTTAGTCAGTAAACTGTTTAGAGTTGCATTCGAACCATTATAAATGCAACATTGACCAACATATTTGATGTGTGTTGATTACTGTATACGTTGTTATATTTTTCATGATGTAAAGCACTTTGAGCTGCCTTGTTGCTGAAATGTGCTATAAAAATAAATATGATTGAATACTCTTCAGTGAGGAAGTTGTTACAGATGGAAACAGATTCATTATTAGTCATTTTAAAATATCAACAAGGTGTTTAAAAATGAAGTCACAGCAAGGCAAAATGTGCAAGATGTTTTGAAAGAGTATTTTTTTTTTTTAATCACTTTGATATTTACATTTCTAAAATGTGCAGGTCTGACTATGCAAATTATTCAGTAATTAGAAAGTGGTTGTGCATTCGACGGTTTTGGCTCCAGTTGACTGAGAGGAAACATGGCTCAGATAAAGAATCTGTCAAATGAAAAGAATTATTAAACTCTACCAAGAAGGTAATTTATGTGAGAAAGAAAGAAGCTCCAAAAAGGGAGAAGAAAATGGAAAGTAGTTACAACAAATGGGTAGAAACAATGATCAGTGTTGGTAAGCAAACTATAAGTGGTTGCTTAATAAAATGTGGGTTTGCAAACGGCAATGTTAAAGGTAAAAAGTTAAACCTGTAGATATAAAAAGACATTTCCAGCAGGCCCATGAGAAGCATGGACAGTAGGCAACTGTCCATGCTTGAATGTAATACTCAGCCATACAAAAGGATGAAGTTGGAACTTCTGTCTAGTGCAGGTCCAATAAAAATATCCAGAGATGAGCCTGGAAACGATAAGTACATTTCCACAGATCCTGATGACATAAGATTTTATATCAGGTAGCAGACCGGCAGGAATATAAGTCATCACCTCTACAGTCTACTCACGGGTGGGCATAGAAATTTTAGTCAGTAAACCCATTCTGGATGAAAACCTTCATTCTCCCCCTGAACCTTTCTTGGGACACTTTGGCACGTTTCTTCTCTCACTAACAGCGATGTTTTTTCAGACTTGGTTGACTGTTCCTCTTTATTGGCTACTCCTTCTAGGACTTGGCGTTTAGCCATCACCCACATTAATTGTTGCAACTGTGTCAGTCGTAAAGGCTGGAAATAAAAGAAAACATTGAAAGGTTAAGAAAATATTCCATTATTTAAAGAGAAATCCATCTAGAGAAATCCCCTCTTTTGTGTAGACTCTACCTCTGTGCTGACTTAAGCTAGCCGAGGTCAAATGTCATAGCAATTGTCATAATCGTGGCGGCTATGACTACTTGAAATGGACAGATGTAAATATATATATATATATATATATATAAAAAATATGTAAAGGCTATTCCATTATACTCCAGTAACATATCCAGAAAAGGCTCACTTTGACTCAGATGTGAATCTTGTTTCCCTTCTGGTGGTTTGAAGTATAGATGACCTTGTCTCAAAATTCACCGAATTTGGATGATAGTACAGACTGCAGTATTTGAGTAATAGTCTGTAGCATTTCTCTTATAATCAATGGCTTGGTTTTTTTTTTTTCACAGGATAATCCTACACCCATAAATTACCATCCCGAGAGTTTTTATTTTCATGATTTTGAAATCTACACATAAGGTGACTGTAAAAAAACATCTACTCTATAAGGTTTCCTTTATTTACACTTAGATAGAAGTTCCTCATTGTGTTTTGGAATGTTTTCTTTTTAATTTGAACTTGTGATTTGTTAGCCATTGTTATAGATCTTTACATGTACATAAACAATACGACTTATTTGAAAATAAAAGATTTAAAATGGATTTCCAGGCTCTAAAGGTTTGTCAATGCTTTGGTTAGGTTTTGTATAATTATCTTAACAGAAACACTTTGCTGTGACTCCACATTTAATCAAAATCTTGGACAACTAATTAATACACGACGTTAAAAAACAAGTACGAAGTAAGACCCTGAGATCCTCACACAGAGTTTGAAAACTTTGAGAACACATCCAGATAAAAGTCCTTCAGAGAACCTAATTTCCATTTTCACCTGCAGTAAACCTGAGGGGGTATCGTCCTGCTCTTCAATGCAGCGACTGTGTCAGAAATCATTAATAAACATTTCCAAGTTGCCTACAGATTTTTCTTGAAAGAATTTTCCAGACTCAACTTTCCGGAGTCCCCAGACCTTCACCTTCGTTTCAAATGAATAATATGCCACAGTTAACTAAAAATCTATGTCAAAAATGAACAAGGATGGAAGGAAAGAAAGAAAGATCACACAAAAATGAAGGGGCATAGGAAAAGGTGGAAGGAAAGACCAATGGAGAGGAAAGAAGGAAAAGAGAGAGTAAAGAGTAAACAGTGTTTTGACATTAATGAAGGAATAAAGTATGAATAAAGAAAAATATCCTATTATTTGTCTTTATTCATTACTCACTGGGATAAACATTAACATCATATTTTCTATTCTTTCATAATGAGTAGGAACACTGCTTCTAAGCAGAATTAGAATTTTAATAAGCTAAATTTGTTTTGCTGTGTTGTAATTGAAACTCCTGCTTCCCACAGCCGATAAAGTTATCCAGTTTAGCATAGCAGAAAAAAGGTGCTTCACTGTTATGTTGGAAAGCTGGATTCGGCATCTCAGCACCAGCACTGTGCTCTATGCCTCACTAAGTTTTGTAATGGCCAGTTTCACTTCTTTCCACAATCAACACTCGTACCTTTTCTAATAAAGCTTAAGAAACTGTGTTTCTGTGGCCTCAACCCAAAGCTGAAGTGCTCACCAGCATGTACACAGTGGAAGAATACGTTTTCTTTCCAAATATACACCACTTAAAACAGGGCAAAACTTTCTTTTTGTTTCCCCGTGCCAACACATTGTCCAGGTGGCCAACGTAATAATAAATTTTAAACTGCATTTGCAGCCACTCTACAAGAAACCCACAACAATGGTTTCCACATTACTTTTTTTACTGACCATGCAAAACTAAGGTAAGTGACTTTTGCTTCATTTAGGAACGTTAACCAAAGCTGTGTCCATTAAATTTGAGAACATTGTAAATTTGACCAATTTTAATTAGGCTTACTTGGTATGTTGTGATCATTTATGTGTGAAAAACATTAAGGTAGTAACACTTAGCTTGGCTTAAGCACAGTAGGAAAGGAAAACTGACAGACAGCAGCCAGTTATGAGGAAAGAGGAGCATAAAAGAAAAGATTAATGTGAAAAAAAAACCCTCATAGTAAAAAACTCCCAAAACCAAAATTAATAGACCATGACCTATAAATGTACAACAGATCCCTGCCTACTGGGGCTCCTGTACTTGCAGATTCACCTATTTGTGTATTTTTCTGTGGAATAAACATCCAAATTATTCTCAGAAAATGTATCTGTTTGTGATTTGTTTTTTTCTTTTTCACAGAGCATATTGAATATCCAAAAGAATCCACAACTTTAGAAACTTATAAACTTAACCTTTAAGTGTGCAAAGCTATTTAATAGGCTATTATCTGGCATTGGCAAACTACCTAATTTAAGGAGCACCATTCAACCCTACAGATACAGAGGTGAATAAACAGATACAGTCCAGCTTTTTCATATTGTTTTCATTGTATAGCTATAAACGTATGTATTTAATTGGGGGTTTAATGGAATAGATCACAAGGTAGTGCATAACACAGATAGAAGGAGCATAACATTAAAAATGATGTGAAAAAGTATCTGTTTCACTAATGATTTTGAAAAAAGAAAAAAACCCAAGGTGTTCCCAAAGTGGTTCCCAAAGTGTGGGGCGCTGTGCCATTACAGGGGGGGGTGGGGGGGTGGGAAGCAGTATGGATGAATGAAAAACAAATTTATAGAGTTTTAGAGATGGTTTGTAGTTTGTTTTGTTGCAAACTGAGGTGTGGCATAAACTTCAGTGGAGTTTGAAAACAAAATATGGGTACAGGTTTATGTCTGGTTGAACGCTGTGTGTCCTTAGGAAAGCCCAGAAAATCTTTGGGAACTACTGGGGGGGGGCAGAGGAAAATCTTTGGGAATTACTGGTATAACATCTGGATTTCTACTAAGATTAAATTGCATACAGGTGGAATTCATAAAATAAAATCTAATAAAATACATATAAATTTTAAATGTAACACAAGAAGATAATAGTTCAAAAACTGTGTGAGTATCTTTGAAAGGTGCAAGTTTATGGTTTTACATTCACTTGCATTTCCTTTATGACAGTTCCTCAATTTATTATCTATTGTAAGACTCACCTAAATTTATAATTTGTCTTGGGATGTGCCAAAAAGCTGTTATTGTATTCACTAGAACTAGATTATAAGCAGTGACCTATGGTCTTATTTTTATATACAAAGCTTCAGTATTTTATCTAACTATCAGCAAGGAAATACTAGTGTGAGTGTATTTTCCCAGAACGATTAATCTCCAAGAATTTCCTCTTTGAATCACTGGCTTACTTCCAGTAAGCCTGATGGATAATGCAGACAGCAGCACAGCTCTATGGTCCAGAAAACCTAGAACCTAGCTGGTCTGCTGCTCCATGGAACTGTAAATTGCTACCACAAAGCATGGACAAAAGGCCAATTGTTCAGCTTCTGTACAATCTGTAAACAGCTCTCTTTACCCTGTCAGACAATAAGATGAAGGACATGAGAGTGACCGAGCCAGAAGACATTACGCATGTGAAACGTTACCACAGAGGGCAAGGGTCCCCCCAACCCCCACACATGAAACCTGCTTTTGACTATCGTTTTGTGCGATTTGTCTGGTGGGTAGCTGGAGTTACATCACCGGCCATGCTAAATTTGTTAAGCTGCGAGCCAGATGATGCAAAGGAAAAAGAGGTGTGGCCAGAAGATGGGTGTGGGAATTTGAAGCTGCACAGGAGCTTCGAACCTCAGCAACCTGTCTTTACTCAAAGTTCACCCCGGTGACACAGACAGAGGCTCTGAGAGATGGAAGGGGATGGAAGTGGATCTGTCTTTAATCACTACACAGTGGCACCCTCTGGGGAAAATTCCTCTTTTACAGTAGAATAGACCATTTTTAGGACTTCCAACTTAATTCTACTAATAGATTTATTCCACAGCTGCATGGTTTACTTTAAAACAGGAACCTGCTTTAAGGCATGCCTTATTTTATATCTAGTAATTGTGTGAAAGCTGTAAAGAGTCCACATTCGACTTAAAGGTCGCCTTTTTATGCCATACAAATTTTTTGTTATACTTTATGGTAAAAGGACGGTACAATAAATTTAATTGCAATTGTCAATCCAACTTCTTTGTGTGCATTATAGCAAATAAATGGTTTGCTTGTCTGTAAGATTTACACACAATATTATTTGGAGATATGATACCAGTTCGCTGGCTAACACTTATGCTAACATAAGTTTAAATGACAACATTTAAACTCATCACTGATTGCTTAGATGTTGTTTTTTACTACATTGGAACTGACATTATTGGTGGTTAAAAACTGTGAATTCATGAGACCCCCCTCTAAAAACACCTAGAACTGTCTATTTTGGTACTGAACCATGAATTTCCGGAGATCCACATTACATCTTAACACCATTGTTCAAGTGTAAATTTTCAACCTTGTTTAATACTTCTGCTAATTTAAACTAGCAATGAAATGCATGACTTCTGATTTATAGAAAACTGGCAAATGAAATCAGTAGGCTATTGAACATTAACACTGCTTTTACTCCACAAATGTGATGTTAATCCAGTGTTCCTCTGGTTCAACTTTAAAGCACATCAAGTCTACAATTCCTGAAACTGTACCAAGACATCTGATGTTGCCAGATATAGTTTTATTAATCATCTTCATGTTTGCCCTTGAAGATACGCTTGTTCCTTTCTCTACAAGTTCTCAGCTTTTGGATTACTTTAAAGACTTCTTTTAAAGAGTAAGAGAGCAGTGATGGGTAACATCCTGAGTGCATTTAGAGGAAGCCGAATAGACAGGTGCTTCCCATGTTAAAGAGAAAAAAAAAAAAAAACAGGACACTAGAGACTCGAGAGGGGTTAGATGTTCCAGACGAGGTCACAAGCTGTTTTGACTTCACCACTCAACTTCTCTGAATGCTTTGGCAGTTGGCGACAGCTGCTTGTGTAAGGGGGGTTTCTGTTTGGTTTTGATTCTTCAACTGGTAAATTATAAATAAAGACTAGTTGTGCATTGTAAAACTGCATTTTTGTTTGTTTTTAATTCAACTACTTCACACAAATTCTCAAATGTCTTGAAGTGTAATAAATGTCTACTTACTAATAATTTTATTTCTAAAAATGGGGCAAACAAACAGATTAAAATTATATTTACTAATAGTAAGTCCCCTACAAACTACTACTATAGCAAAAAGGGCATGTTTTAAGAATAAAATAAATTATCCTTTGGTTGAAAGATCTCTAATAAGTTTAGAGAAAGGGGCTTTAAGGGCCCAGCCATGCATGTGTGATCGTTTATCAAGCCAGACTTTAAACTGTAGAATAAGTCTGCCTTGTCTGCACAGATCAGTAGGTTCTGCCTTGCCACCATGGTAACTGGGATTTGTATCACTGCATGACATACTGGGTCTCTAGCACTCAGCGAGTTTGGTATGGGAGTAGTCATCTGTTTGTTTCATTTAAAAGCATGGATTCAGAGGAAGTCATGGCAAGAAGACTGTGGCCAGTAGATTTGGTCAGACTTCCCTCAAACCAGCCAAACATTGGTAGTTTTGTCACATTAGATTTAAAAACCAGGTTGTATATTTTGTTAAGGACAAGTGCAAAGCAAGGCAGCCGGATGTCCAAAGGAAAAATTGAAAACCTTACATGGGAGCTGGAGCAATAGTTGGAGACGTCACAAGTTCTTATTTAACCTATCAGAAAATTTAAGAATTTTCTGATAGGTTTTCCAACGTATTTGTTGCGTATTGATGATTTTAACGATGATGCGACAAAAATGAGAAGGGAAAACACTGTGGTTATGTAATGCTGTTACTTTCTTTAGAGTGTGAGACTAAAAATATAAACAATCTATATAATATATTGTGACAGAGTCAAACATAAGAGAAGACATGCAAACACAAATTTGGCATATTGAAGGCGGAGTAAAACAACAAAGGGAACTGTGGATGACCAAGAAGAAAGGAGATACGGTTGGCAAGAGACAAAATAACAGGACAGGGAAGCAGACATGACAACAGAAAAAGATGGTGGAACCAGGACCGGGTAAGACTCATCCACAGAAAAATGCAGCTGTGAGTGACGCAAAACTAGCTAGTGACAGAACAGCAATAACATGAGGGAAAATCTGATAATTGATCAAAGAAAACAAAGCTAAACATTCAAAGCTGATTAAAACCCAACACAAGATTCAATGCTCCACAGGTAAGCATTTTTTTTTTTGTCATCAACACAAGTTCACATTCAGAGTATAACAAATGAATCTCTATTTAAAGTTAGGACTTAAATATGATTAAATGTGACCCAATGACTAGTTAGGACTAAAAGCTAATTAGATTTTTAAATAGCCAAAATACAATCTTTCAGATTAGAGTTTCTGGCAAATACTGGCAGGCTTCGGGGTTCAGAGATGATTGTGCGGAAAAATAAGCTGTTGTCGATATTCCCAAAAGTTGATCAAAGGCATTTTAAGGACAGTGAGAGAAGTTTAAAACCAATGTGTTCATTTTGAGTATAAACTTATAAGCAATAGGCCTGCTTTTGACTCTTTCAGCTTTTGTTCTCATAGTTCCTGAAGCATGAACAAAATTTAATCATTTCTCTTTCTTATTACGGTAATAATAGTTGGAAAAGTGTTCTGAAGCAAAATCCCTTACAAATTAATTAAACTCTATTCATCTGGCCCTCTTTCTCTCCTCTAGCTGCAGGCCACGTATGATTGATAAGGGATATTGCCCATTTAGAGCACAGAAATCACAAACAGCAGTAAGTCAAATAAGATGTGGGGAATATAGCTTCACATCGACTATAGAAAGACCTAGAATTTGTCTGGAATGAGCAATTTCCAGACTTGCAGAGACAGTCACATCCTACACACATCCTGGGGAAAACAGACTTCAGTTCCATACCATATCCACGTTTGTTAGTAAGTATGACTGAAATCCCATTTCCTTTGCTGGAAACACCAAACCTGTCCTGACGTTTCAATCCTTCTTGGTAATTACTGAATTTGTCTCCTGCTTTTGCAGAGGTAAGTCATGATAGTTCCTGGCAGATATTGCTAAGAACATACCGTTTCATCTGTCCTGTCCAATCCTATCTAATAACCAGGACAAAAGGTAACATCATATTACACCAAGGTTTTATTGTAACCATTATTAATGTAGTGTAGGCACTTTAAAAACACTCTCCAGAACTCCAAGAAGAACATTTTATTCACACAAAAGATCAGATGTTCAGCTCGGGCAGATAAACATTTTTTGAAGATGAGGATGCAAATAATGACTTATGCTGTCTTAGACCATGTTTGATAGTTTGGGCATTAAGTATAGGAAGAAATTATAGACTCACTGAATGCATAGAGCAAATCACTGATGTGGATTTCTGAAACAAATACCTGTACAAGCATAATTATGCAAAGAAGTCTGCGGCTCTGCAACAAGTTAGTCTAACAGGAAACATGGCACCAACAGGAGAGCTTTCAGGTGAAATGATGGAACAGATTATGAAACTCTTCAGAACAGGGACGAAGGTGATTGTTTCAAGTCAGCCTTGTCTAAACTTTGGAGAAGGTAAAAAAAATAAATAAAATTTTTTTAAAAAATCAAACACACATAGGACAAGGAAAACAACCACTGGCCCACCATTACACCAGACAACGAAGCATTATCACTTAAAAAACTAAAATAGAAAAAATGGTGAAGGTTTGAATGTCCGTGACCAGTTTGTATAAAAACAGCTGAAGGACATTGTTCACATACAGAAATGCCAAATACAGAAGGTTGTTTCTTCAAGAAAAGGATTCAATAGGCTAAAGAGAAGCAGTCATGGATGCTGTGGGTGATTGGATAAAAGTTGTATTGAGTGGCAAATCCCAAAGCCCTTTTGGCCAGAAAGATGATGCTTCAATTGTGTTTTTGAGGCAATTTCAATGAAACATTCATAGACAACTGTCTGGAGGCAACTTCCACTGTCATTATTGATGTGGGGCTGCAGGTCAGATAAAGCAGCAGGAGAGATGACCAGTGTTTACAGAATTATTCAACTCTCTTCTCTATGTTTACAGATGATAAAGTTACTATTCAGGCTATTCAGTAAGATTTGTTCAAACATTTCTTATAACAAGAAAGAGATAAACTTGATGAATTAGTCAGCAAACACTGGTCTGGATCTTCATCCAAAAGATAATTTATCCACTTCACGGAAAAAGAAGACAAGGAAAAATAATCTCTTAACTTTGCATGGGCAAGGTGTAACTGTTTTATGAAAAATATTGGTTTTCACTGAAGAAGTTTAAAGCTTTTCAGTCTGCAGCGGAAACCCACGGGAGGTGAAACAATGTACGAACTGTGACAGGTCTAGACTCCATATTTTTCCCCAGCGTTGAGTCCTCATTTATTTCCCAAATATAACTTGATTTATTATTTTTTTTACATTATTTATGTATATTTCAGAGCTTTGTTTGAAAGAAGAAGAAAAAAAAAAAAAATAAAAATGTTCAGTCATTAAAATCATCAAACTCAGCATCTTGCAGTTATTCCATAGTTTTGGTGCCATTTGGTTGCACTGCCAAAAAATTGCCCATTAGTCGATATTTTGGAGAATTTTGCAGAGACATTACAGTGTCAGCACAAAAAAGCCACAGGCAAAGAATAGTTGCTCACAATCAAGAAACTGAAGGTGAAGTTTCATAAGTCCACTAACATTCCAGGAAGAACGGGTTGTGTGTTTTTAGTTTGACTTAATGTGTTAGAATTTATTTTTTTTACTATTTTCATCAATGATACGGATGGAAATTAATAGATGGGTTGATGAGGAGAATCTGCATGGCCAACTAATGAAGGAGCAGCTCATCAAGCAGGAAAACGCACAATGAAGTGGAGATGAAGCCTAAACAGCAAACTAATTAACTCAGCATTAGCTTAGCCCTGACCTGTATGAAACACTTACGCCGCTGCTTTATCTTGCTAATGTTTTTTTTTTTTCATTTTTACTTTTTCTTTTTTTTAACACTGTCGCTTAAGAAATGTGGTTTTATTTCATGAGATATTTCTCAAACGCATAAAATAACAAACAAACCGCTAGTCTTAAACAGCTTTTTAAAAACAGCTAATAGTGGCTCAAGCATTAAAAGAACAGCAGCCCAAACGATTTCCTGAACATAGTGTCTCCATTTTCCTCCAGTTCTCTCTAAAAAGAAACAACCGAAGAGTTGGAATGGAGGAAATTATCCTGAAAGAGCAAATGAGGGTCAGTATGGTTGTAAATAGTTTGCAGAGCAGCCAGCTTTAGAAATGTCAAAGACTGATTAGCAGGATAGCAATACCTTGGAGAAAAGGACTCATTACCAAGAACAGAAACGACGAAAGTGATTTATTTTATGTATGCATCATCAAAATCAACTACGACTTTGCTAATCAGTTAGTATAAAAAGAAACAATATGATGGCTGAACTTTTTCACTGTAGGCAATAAAACAATGATCAGATTGTCTTGGATGAGCTTAAAAATAAAGTAAGGAAGGAAATGAGTCTGACAGGGTTGTTAGTTGATCTTAAGTGAAACTGTATATCAGGGATGACTTCAATAAAACTGTGATTGCCAGTAAAGATTATGACTGTGCCTTTTTAACAGGAAACCAGTTAGAGTTACTGCTTTAACACCAATATTGCAGGCTTGATTAAATCCAGGAATGCTAATCAATTACTAAAACAGGGAAAACTACCAAAGACGTTTTCTCACATTTGGAGGAGCAGCTCCTGCCTTTCATCAAGACTGGAGTGCCCCTTCGCAGTGATGACTGGGAAGTCATTGCAGCTGAAGAGAACAGGCTTGTCTTTGTCCGTGGCCGTGCATATGTTTTGAATTAGCGCTAATACTTTTCAAGCTTCAACTGTTATTTCTGGATAATAACATATATTGTTTGTAGAAGGTTTTTGCATCAGAAAGCACACGCTTCAAAGAAACAATAATATTAATAAAACATTTAAAAAAATAAATAAATAAAACAGCAGGATGGAACATGCCGAATGCGATGTAGTCCCACAAACTGTTAAAGAAATCCTCTTTGGTACAGTAACTGTTTGTTTGTTTACACAATAGAAGAGCCTCTGCACTCTCTGAGTCTGTCACCCAGAACAAATAGGACACTTGGGATTTATATGTGGAAGTCTGGTAAGGGAGGGGGGGGAAAAAATCATTACCACCCCACATCAGCCTCTGAAAAAGGTTGGAGTTGTAAACAGGAAGGTTAGAGCAGAGCAGAGATGCTGATCGACTCAAAGGGATAAAGGGCCTTGCGAACGTTTTTATACCTGTTGAACTTTCACATTTTGTCACTTCACAACCACAGACCGTTTTGTATTTCAATATGTGCTAATAAGGCACATATTCTGTGAAGGGGAAACTGGCGTATGTCCTCTACTCTTTGTCAAGTAGCTCATATTTAGATTGGATGGAGAGCATCTCTCTCCGTCTAATCTGTTTTCTTCAATCAAGTTACCATTCTAACACATGAATTTGTTTTGATCTAACCCATCGTAGCTCTAGCTGTTTGCAGAACTCCTTTACAGCCTCTTACTGATTTACTTGCAGAATTGCCATGTATCTAGTTTCTTTCATCTTTTTATACACTTTGACCAGCTTCTCTCCATCCCTGACCTAAACTCCTCCAGATCTTTACCGTGAGCTGTCTGCTGTGTTCCTTGATTTCTATGTTACTTTATGTTTTTTTGTACGGATGTTTTCTAACAAACCTCAGAGGCCTTAAAGTAGCAGGTGGACTCACTTTACTACACACTGCTTTGTGTTGGTGTTGTAAATAAATTCCCAATAAAAGGTATTGAAGAGATACAAATACTTGACTGATTGGGGGTGGAAAAAGTGCATTAAAAAACTTCCATGAAATCCAAAAACATATTTAAAGCAGTGTCCAAACACCTTATTTTCTATTATTTTAATTATTTCTAAGAACAACTGCACCATGGTGATGGTGCAAGTAGCACAGTAATGCAGCTAACTTTTGTGCTCTTGTCTCTGCAAGGGTGAAAAAAAAACAAACAGCAAGGCCATAAATCTGTCTTGAACAAACTGTAGAGGAACTAGTTCTGATAGAGCACTGCATTAATGACCGCTTCCTTATGAAATGTTAACTAATTTGTTAATTACAACCGCCTGCTGCTTACTGCTTTTCCTTTTCCTTTTCCTGGAGTGCTTTTTCAGTGTCTTCCATTTAAATGCCCCTTTATTGCTGCGGCATCCACTTTACAGAAAGCACAGAAAAACACACCACAGCTTTGAGACACAGTGTCACAGTGCTAAATAGAAAAATTTAATTACGAGCTGTTTCACAGAATCAAGAAAAGACAATCGGTGACAAAGCAAAACATAAATATATTTGGAAGCATATAATTCAGCCAAAGCCTCGTCTAAGAATAATAAAAAAAAGGGTTCAAATTTGCCCTGCTGCTCTTATGTGATAATTACAGTGAAGAAAAATGTTATTGGACTGCAAGGCTGTGATCAGACTGAATAATCGTAGGCACCGCTCACTTACTCACCCAATCACACACCAATAACGCTCAAAGGAAGTGTAGTGGTTAATTGGAGAACAGACGTGTGTTTACTCTGCAAAGTGAGAAGGAGGTTGGGGAAATTATCGACAGACAGGTCTGCTGGAGTGCAGTCTGCCCTCAAGCACCCAGCTGCTGGCCCAGGGACTAACACGGGCGTCTACTTTAAATTCAGAGTAGTTTGCACATAATTAGGGCAGTGGTTGAGCAACCATTAATCATCCTGAGAGCAGGGAGGAAACGGGAATATATCTAAATGTTCAAGCACTGCTAAAAAAAAAAAAAACAATGTTTAAATATTAAGTATTGAGGCCAATCAGTCCAGATGTGCATATAAAAACACAAATACCAGTAGCAGGGGAACAATCCAGATAGCTTTAATGAAGTAGATTGCTTTGTTTTTGGTAGGCAGTGATTTCAAAGGAAAAATATACAAAATGTTTGATTTTATTCAAAATTAATTGAAAGGGTGAAGTCACATTAAAAAGGTATTAAATATACTGAGTTTTTTTTCAACAAGACTGACTTTGGCTGAGGCTGAGGCAGCAACTACAGCCTCAGCCTCTCTGTAAGGAGTAAAAGAATTGCGTCACAAATTTCTGCTTTTCCTCACTTTCTGGTTCAGAAATCCATCCAACACCTGACACAGGACCTGATAGGTGCTTTTTTTTTGGCTCATCAATTACTGGCTTTATCTTTGTGAGAGAGACTGTTAAAGAACCATCAAAAAATGAGAGCAAGTGCTGATACACTAAAACAAATGTGACACTAGCACTGAAAGACAAACCCAGAGAAAAGCAATTTTCAGAAGTAAATCACTAAAGTGAATTTGCATAACTGTGTGGCTGAACAACAGACTGAGACAAGTGTGTGCACCAAACAAAACCAGAGAATTATCACTATGTTATATGATGAACTTTCAGTTATGTTAACTCTGCCACCATCCACTATTACTAGTATTAAAAGCTAAAGGTAGCTTAAAGTGTGAATTCTACAATCATTTTGTGTTTGTTTTCTTTTTACTATTTCAGTGTAGATGAAAAACAATGACTTTAAAACCTTCACACCTTCTTTTTCTCCTTATAATCTGCTAATCAGATACAGCAGCGAGTGGCCACAGAGAGGAGTTGACCTTTCTAAACCTGTCACTGTCTACTTTTAACCAATAAGTGGGCCATTGTTAGCTTGACTGACACAAACAGCAGGGAGTCGAAGCAGGTATGTACCTTCAAATAACTGTGTGATGACCCTTTATACAGGCCGCAACAGAAAGTCTAGCATTCAGCCATTTATACAACAAGAGAAACGCAAACAGTGCATCAAAGCGCCTCATGGCGCCTGCTTTTATTGGATCCATCCATGACGCTGAATGTTAGGAACCAGGTTGCATGCATTATGTCCATCTTACATTAATGTCCAACTGGTAAATGCACGGTCAAACATTAATAAAAACAGCCGGAGAAGGAGGAGACGCTGAGCTGAATAAAATGCAGAAGAGATCGGATAGCGAAGCGGGGTTGGTAAAATGTGTTCGACACAGGAGGAGAGTACACGCCGACCCTTTTTAAAGCAGGCTGCTGATGCATGAAAAGATATCCACTGAGAGGTGGCGGCACATTGGCGATTTATAACTCTGGACTCCTACTGTACGGTTTGCAAAACTGGCCCCTGTCTCATGTGACGGCTTAGAAATGATTTGCATGCAACTTCATCGGTACTAAGTGAACTAATATTCCCCCAATGAATAAAAAGTCACATTTAATTCCTGCAAGCTGAAAAGGCTTTT
Organism: Poeciliopsis retropinna; assembly: GCA_010277075.1. Lineage (NCBI taxonomy): Eukaryota > Metazoa > Chordata > Actinopteri > Cyprinodontiformes > Poeciliidae > Poeciliopsis > Poeciliopsis retropinna. Next base: position 9,139,418 of record VMRM01000019.1, read on the forward strand.
AGACTTTATGATGCACTGCTGAAAATAAAGTGATTGATGAAAGCAGGACAAAAACCACCAGGATAGGAGACTCCAAATATGTAGGTAGATGTTTTCAAAAGAACAATCTTACTAATACAGACGAGCATTTTTACTACAGGCAACTTATGACCAAAAGAAAAAAAAAAAAAAAAAAAAAGTATTCATTACTATCAAACCGTTACACGTCAGCCTCGTTACCCGCTGAGTTGTGTACGAGCCAAACATATTAGCTTTTTGTGAGAAGAAGAAAGAAGCAGTTCCAAGTTTCCGTCGCCAGCACGACAGCACCGCCGATGCTTTCTGGATCTCACTGCAACTTCACATTAATAATTGTCTTTTTAAAAAAATCTGCTGAATTTTAATTGGCACCTCTGAAGCTGCCTGCTGAAATGTCAAGACAGTTTTTTGAAACTGCGGCTGGTGCAAATCATTAGAAGCATTTGTAAAAAGTCGGCACCATTGCTGCTTTATTCTCCCTGTCAAGTTTTGTAACCAAATTAATTTTGAGATGTATAATTGCTCTATAGTTAGCTTTATGACTGTTGACAGTGGCTTGAGAAAGACGGTTTTGGTGACATGCCTAAAGTTCACAGCACGGGGCCTCCACCTCAACTGGCACCCCTGGTGAAAACATGTTGGAGGCCTTGAAATGCAGCCATCTTGTGTAAATGTGGAATAAACTCAAACTGAAAAAAGTCAGGAAAAATACATCCATGTCAAGGCATAATTGCTTTAAACCAAAAGAAAATACAGTCCAACAACGATTGACATCCCTTACATTTCCGATAAATTAAACCTAAATGACGCATTATTTCTACCTAACTGTAAATTGATCCAAGCTTGTATGAACTTTTATGTATTAATGACTTCCAGTTAGCCAGGGGTATAAATATGACCTGGACACTCATTTCTTAAGGTAATTTTTTAGAGAAATTGGTAAGACAGAAAACCTGGCATTCAAGTTATGAAAATGTGTGTTGGTCTTTAGAAGCCAGGTGAAGCTGCAAGAAAGCAGCCACTTGTTTCTAATGTTCCAATATTAACAGTAAGAGCAGTAACTATGTGGTTTTAAACGATTCAAGATGGAAGGCATTCTGGGAAAAAGCTGTTTCCTGCCCTACCATCACAAATGTAAACATGTGGCGGTTGCCCAACGTCATGGGAACTTTGTGCTTTTCTCATACAAGACAAATTTTTAGCTTTCCAGGGACGCTGAGTAAAACTGAGATCGAAATCTAGGAAAACCTTCATGCTTAATGTTAAGTAGGGTGGAAGATCCATGATTCTGTGGGTCTGTTTGTCTTCTTATGGGAAGCATGTTAGAGTGCAATGCATCATCAATTGAGGATCTTTTAATTAAAGATCCACCAGGTTCCGCCAGAAAACTGATCAAGTGTCATATTTAGGCAGTTTGACCCAAAACATATGGCAAAGTTAAGACAGAAGTGGTCCAGCAGACATAAAACCTTCTCAAGACACATATGTGAGGTCCCAGGACTCTGGACAATCAAGAAATATTGTGTCAAGAACAATAGACAAAGATGTCAGTCCCTGTGTGCTCCAAGTTTGTGGAACATTATATAAGAAGTGCTGTCATCTTAACAAGAGTCATGCAAAGTATTAACAGCGGGTGGAGGAAATGACTGTGGAGGGTGTTGAAAATACTCCTTCATATCCAAAGCATTCTTTTGTCCAGGTCAACATCTGGGCTAGTTTCATCAAAGCATTTGCTTCAGTTTGCAAACAACTGCAATGGCAAGAAGGGCCGATAAACAGCCAGCATCATATAAATAAACAAGCCAAACAAGAATACAAAGATCCAAACTGGTGTCCCTATTTTTAAACCCAGATGCTTTGTGGGCAGAAAAACCCAAGCCTTTAATGAGACTTAATGACAGGAGTTGGAAAACAGTCAATTTGTTTCTGCAGAACTTTGGCTCTTTCTGCGGTCGCACACAGGAACAGAAATGGGGACGAATCAGTTAACAAACTTTCTGGGGCTCCTTCAGAAGCATGGGTTTAATTTTCCACATAAAGGTCCTTCTTCCATAACATATATTTATGTTAAGTCGGAGAGATTCGATATCAACTTTTAACCTTAGGAGATTGAGCTCAAAATGTCAGATACACCACAGTCATTAGAGTTTAAAGTCCACCAACAGTCTTGCATCAAGTCAAAGTTGTTGCCAAACCCGAGAAATTCTTTAATTTCGGTAAATTTCAAGAAAAATTTAAAAGCACATAGAAAATAAATATTCACTCAGACATGCTCAAGAATGACTACCTGTTGAGAAAAGTCTATTTTATAAGGGATTTCATTTTGCTCTTAACAAAAAATTGATTTTATGTTACATGTTTCTTAACAAACCAGAAATTTCAAAGAGTTTCCTTTATTCTCCCAAATGCATTTGGAGAAAATTATCTTGCACTCTACGTTAAAACCTGAACATCTGTTGGAAATCAGAGTTTGGAGGGCTCACTTTGTTCATTTCTTTTCCCATCATTATTCCATTATGGAGGGGATGAAGGACTCTCATCCTCCTGAAGACGCTGTAATTACAGCTGATGAAAATGAAATGCTTTCCATTCACATGCCTCTTACATCTCTGACATGTTTTGGCTTTCGGGAAAATGGGCAAAATCTCTGCAAAGATACCCACAAA